>JAPDNY010000004.1:97174809-102174809 GCA_029375565.1 Gekko gecko | reverse complement strand
AATGAAAGGTTGGGGCTCTTTAGCTTGGAGAAACGACGGCTGAGGGGTGACATGATTGAGGTGGGCACTCCATGAAATTGCTGAGCAGTCGGGTTAGAACGGATAGAAGGAAATATTTCTTCACCCAAAGAGTGATTAACATATGGAATTCACTGCCACAGGAGGTGGTGGCAGCTACAAGCATGGACAGTTTCAAGAGGGAATTAGATAAACATATGGAGCAGAAGTCCATCAGTGGCTATTAGACACAGGGTTATAGATGGGAACTCTCAGTCTGGGGCAGGTGATGCACTCTATTCTTGGTGCTGGAGGGGGCAGCAGTGGGAGGGCTTCTAGTGTCCTGGCCCCACTGCTGGACCTCCTGATGGCACCTGGTATATTTTGGCCGCTGTGTGACAGAGTGTTGGACTAGATGGGCCATTGGCCTGATTCAACATTGGCTTTTCTTATGTTCTTATGCTCTGTTATAAGCCTTTACATAATAATCAAGTTACAGTTCCCTTAAATACATTCAGTATAGATTTCTTCAGTGAACTTCCCTTATCAATCTTTATCAATTACATTTGTCCAAATGTCCCCTACCCAAAGTTTTATTTAACCAGTTTGCTCTATAACGTTTTTAATATCATCTGTTTTAAATATTACCTGGTCAGTTTAAATTGTTCTTCTATTAATATACATTAAAAAATAGGTGTATAAACAGATTCAAATATAACCCATTACACATTACACATATAAAATATTTCTCTAAGATTATACAAATGCACCAGAAATTAAAACTTAAATGTCCCTAACCACTCTTGCTCTGTTACACATACAAGATCACTTCCTGGCACATTCTTATTTATAAAGCTTTATTTTCTTCTTTTGGTTCTTTCTTTTCAGTAAAGTCTTAATTTTGTGCCTCTTGCCCTTCTAAGTAGAGAGGTTTTCTTTTAAGGTTCGCCTTCTAAATTCCACTCTTGAAGTAATTGTTGGTTCCATAAATCCTTTTTTGTCTTCTCTCTGCAGCATTTTTTCCTTTACAGCTTGGAGGATTTCAACATTTATTTGTCCTTTACGGAGTCTATTATATTCTTCTGTGTAGACTTCTGACATTGCAGTGGCATAAGTTGCCAGAAGTTGACATTAATACAAAGCTCTGTGCCTATCATTTTTGCAGTCAGCCAGCTTTTTGAAGCTTGCTAAAAATCTGATGGGCCCTCTCAGTTAAATATTCAAACTTTGAAACAATTTCAATGCCTGTGGAGCTCTGCATTTTACGATTTTGGAAAAATCACTATGTAAAGCAGTGGCTCAGAGGTTAAGAAGCCAAGCCGCAGACTGGAAGGTCTGTAGTTCAGCAGTTCAAGATGCTAGTGCTGCAGCTCCTGCCAACCTAGCAGTTCAAAAGCAAGAAACTGCAAGAAGATAAATAGGTGCCACTTTGATGGGGAGGTAACAGTGTTCTGTGCACATCAGCATTTAGTCATGCCAGCCACATGACCACGGAAATGTCTTTGGACAGCACTGGCTCTTTGGCTTGGAAACAGAGATGAGCACCCTAGAGTCAGATCCAGGGCTCTTTTTGTAGCAGGAACTCCTTTGCATATTAGGCGACAAACCCATAATGTAGCCAATCCTCCAAGAGCTTACAGAGCTCTTCTTACAGGGGCTACTGTAAGCTCTTGGAGGATTGGCTACATTAGGGGTGTGTCACCTAATATGCAAAGGAGTTCCTGCTACAAAAAGAGCCCTGGTCAGATCCAACTGGCTTTTGAGTAAGGGAATCATTTAAAGTATTGTCACCAGACTGCTCCTTCAGTTGCCATCATTAAATGTGTATTCCTTTGTCTATGAGTGAATCGCTTTTAGAGGATTTTGTTAGTGCATATATTCGAACCTATACAAATCTACTTGAAGTCCTAGTCACCCTACCATGAAAAAGGACTATCACCGAAGAGGTACCATTGGTCCAGTCTCCAGCCTGTAGAAAGGAGATGGGGGCAGGGTAAATCTCTTGCCTCTCTTGGATGGTGCCTTCTGACACACTTCAGGGGGTGTAGCATATGCAAATAAGTTATACTAATGAGCTCCTGCACCTCTTTTTCTATTAAATGACCCCTGCCTATTTCATACTTAAGTAATTGTAGTACAGGCTGAGAAATATACTAAAGATATTGCTGTAATCAACCTAGCACCTTCCTAGTCCCTTCTTGTCAACAACAAAGCTAGCCAACCAGCAGGAGACGAGGGGGCATGGGCACAGAGGGTACCAATGACAGCATGATGTCACTAATGAAGAAAACCCAAAAGCGATACACATCTTTCTAGGAATCACCGGAAACTCTATGGTTTTACTGCAGACTTTCATATGATTCCTGGAGAGGACTGCATCATTTCCAGGTTTCCCCAAGAAGTAACATCACTCCATCAGCCTGATTGCTTTAAAAAAATTCTGCTACTGCTGCTCTGAGCAATGGCAAGAAGTGGGAGCTGGGGGTGGGGAGTTAGCCCTATTTAAAGTCCCTCCATCAGTCTGAAAATCTATGATATTGAGGAGAGGGATCTACAGGGGTAGGCCGATGTAAACCCTGTGAACTGTTATGAGGAAATAATGCAATAATTTGGCTTATTCTTGTTCAGATTTTATATATTTAAAGAAATATATAATATGTAATATTAATATATAAAAGTTTCATCTTCTCTGCGTGCTAAATGTGATCAGAATGCAAGAAGAAGGAACAAAAAAAGACTGAAGATGAGGCAAAATTATCACTGGAGTTTTAGGCACTAGGCACATCCAATAACACTTTGATTGTCTAGCTGTTTCCATTGTAACCCTCTATTTCCACATGCCCCCAAACTCTGGAAAACATTGACTTCTTGAGTTAAAGCTTTTCATGTTTCCTGTGCTAAAGGTACACACAATATTTGATTAAAATCCTTTCGGGGACTCAAGGTTCTGCTTCAGATTATTGCTAAACTAAATCTGTTTTCCAGTCCTGTATACTTCTCATATATCCTTCATAGAATTATAAGCCTAATATAAGAATAGGCAACACCCAGATTTAAAGGCCCATAAAGGAAATGGAAATTGTAATATTAAGAACTATAGAATGCATAAGTCATATAGAGAAGGGGAGAATGCTGTGAGTTATTTTGACATGCTATTGATGAGGAAAGTGGGAGGAGAAGAAGAGGAGGAGGAGGTTGAATTTAAACCCTGCTCTTCACTTGGAGTCCCAGAGTGACTTACAATCTCCTTCCCTTCCTCTCCCTACAACAGATACTCTTTAAGGTAGGTGGGGCTGAGAGGGCTCTTTGAGAACTGCTCTGGAGAGAACAGCTCTGAGGGAACTATGGGTTGCCTATGGTCACCCAGCAGCTGCATGTGGAGGAATGGGGAATCAAACCCAGTTCTCCAGATTAGAGTCTGCCACTCTTAACCACTACACTAAACTGCTAAACAAATAAATACAAATTATTTTTTCTATTGAATATCAAGTATTCAGTAATCATCCTTCCTAATAAGTATTAAACACAAGCAAAATGCCTGCTGGCATGATGGTAGGAATTAAATGTCTCCCACAAAAGCAAGTGGCTTCCATTCATTTAAACAGAAGAAGAAGAGGAGGAGGAGGAGCAAGAGGAGCAGGAGGAGATTGGATTTATACCCCACCCTTCACTCAGAGTCTCAGAGTGGCTTACAAACTCCTTTCCCTTCCCCTCCCCACAACAATACCCTGTGAGGTAGGTGGGGCTGAGAGAGCTCTGAGAGAACTGTCCTTGAGAGAACAGCTCTGACAGAACTATGGCTTGCCCAAGGTCATCCAGCAGCTGCAAGTGGAGGAGAGGGGAATTAAACCTGGTTCTCCCAGATTAGAGTCCGCACACTTAACCACTACACCAAACAGGAGAAAGTAAAGGGCCTTCAGCAATAGAGGACACAGTAGGGGAACATCCATTCCTGACTAATCTCAGCACCTGGAGTCTTTCTAGCTGCAGTCCTATAAACTTCTTCCTTGAACTCAGTGAGTCCAATTAAAGTAAAATGTTCCATTTTAAAGACACATTTAAGTATTTATATTATTTAATTTTCTTTTTTTCCCTTTCAAGTTGATGTCATAACCCAAGACTGAAGGAAATAATGCAAAAGAAATCAAAATGCTATAAACTGTCATATAGTCTTTCTCTATAGACTGGTCATTGTACATCCTGTGTCAGGATCCAAAAGATAACGATTAGTGTCACCCTGCAAATGTGAATCATCCCATAATATAGGATAAACTGTCTTGGCCAACCATCTCAGAGAAGTATTGATGTGCTACCCACAGAGGTTGACTTGCGTAAATATTACAAAGGCCATAGTGGAATAGGAAAAAATTCTAAAAGAAAAGCTAATTAAAATAAAATATGTATTTCTTTAGAACTCTACTAATCCAGGAGGAGCAAGAAAAAGAAAATGGGAAAAAATAGGGCTGCCAACCTCCAGGTGGAGGGGGCTGCAGATCTCCCAGAATGACAACTGATCTCCAGATTACATTGATCAATTCCCTTGGAGAAAAAGGCTGCTATGGAAGACGGACTCTATGGCATTATACCCTGCTGAGGTCCTGCCTCTCCACCAACCATGCCCTCCCCAGGTTGTACCCCCAAGCCTCCAAGAATTTCCCAACACAAAGTTGGCAGCCCTAGCAGAAGAGGAAGTTAATGATCAGTCAATGAACTTTTCTCCACAAATAATTTAGATTAGGCACAGGAACAAAACAATTCATAGTCAACAGTGATAGCAAAACAGTAAGGCTGACAGAGAATCTTCTAATGATTAAGATGCTAAATGACTGGTGATCCAGAGATATGTCACCTAACTGAGGAGTCAGAAAGTGATTTTTAAATAATATTATAGGCTGAAATCATAACACAAGTAATTCCAAGTTAATGTTATGCAAAAAAGCAGATGAAAGTTTCAGAAACTTTGGCAAGCAACTTGTGAAAACTAGTCAAATCCTTGTCATTATTGACAGCAGGGTAATAGTAATGGTTGGAAGAAGCTGCAGTTTGGAGAAGACTGGCCAAAATCTGAACAGCTCCATTGTTGAAGAATGAGATGTTACAATGACCTGCATAGTATTTAAACCACAGAAAAATATTTGTATCTTTTCAGTATGTCATCCAAGAAGAATAGCAAGAAAAACTGTAGCATTCTACAATATTTAAGCCTTTTGGTAGTAAGTCTGAATCATGAGATGAATTCTTCAACCATGAAAATGATCTGACATCTTTCACTATGTGTTCTTCAGCACACAGATATCACTTTTAAAGGTAACAGATCACCATAACTTTATACGTTCCCATGATGTTATATTGTATTATAAAACAGCACTTGCTAAATGGCATCTGTGATCCTGGTAAGGCAGTTCTATACAGATCAACATTTTTAGATCAGTGATTTCTATTAACATCCTAAAAAATGGGGTTTTAGAGTATGATCTAAAACATGGTGCCCATGGTACCTGTCAACATGTTTCTTGGTGCATACCCTTTTCTTCCTGAAACATCTCTTCCCCAAATCAAAGAGCCAAGCTTTCCTGGATGAGGCAAGTTATTTAGATCCTTCTAAGCTGAGTTTAGGACTGTTTATAGCACTGAAACAGCCTTTGTCACCATGGTGGATGACTTGTACCAAGAGATGGACAGAGGGAATGCAACTCAGTTGATTCTCCTGGATCTTTCAGCAACTTTTGATACCATTGATCATGGTATCCTCCTGGACCACCTTTCCGGTTTGGGATCAGGAGGCGCTGTTCTGTGGTGATTCCAGTGGTTCTGGTCTTATTGGGAGTACTGCTGTTCAGTCCCTTTGCCTTTGGACTGTGGCATCTCACAGGGTTCCATCTTGCTTCCTATACTCTTTAACATCTACATGAAACTTCTGGGTAAGGTCATCCAGAGATTTGGGCAGGGTTGTCCTTGAGAAGTGTTCAGAAGCTTCAGTTGGTACAGAATGCAACAGCCAGGATGTTGATAGAAGTGGGTCATAGGGACCATATCACTCTAACCTTGGCCCATTTACATTGGCTCACAATTTGGGGGCACAATTCATGGTACTGGTGTTGACCTTCAACGCACTATATGTTTTGGGGCCAACATATCTAAAAGACCAACTACTCCTTATGAACCCAACTGACCACTACAGTTATCTTCAGAGGCCTTTTTTTGAGTTCCCTCACCTTCTGAGATTAGATGGATGGCAACTCAGGCCTTCTTGGTCATGGCGCCAAAGCTCTGGAACTCACTCCCAATGGAGATTCATCTGTCCCCTTCTGTTACCATCTTCTGCCAGCAAGTGAAGACTTTTTTGTTTCATGTGGCATTCCTTCAGCGATCCCTTCTTCCTGACCAATGTTTTAATTGTTCTTGTTTGTTTTGTTTTTTTATGTATTTTAATTTTATTTTTCACTTGTTTAGGCCGTGGTTTTAATAGCTTTAAAATGTGATTTTATCATATATGTTTTAAATTGTTAGATGCCTTGGTGGCCCCTGTGAGGACAGGAAGGCAGGATACAAATTTTATAAATAAATAAAATAGAAGAAGGTGTCTGAATACATTTATGGATACTGCCATATTACTTTGAGCTCCACACAAGCCTCTCTGTAATGAGTGAAAATTGCACTACAGGGCTTTGGAGATTACTTACTGTGATTATTTATTTATTTGTTTACTTACTTCATTTATAGCCCATCTTGCTTGCTGATAACCAAAGCATAAAAATAATGCAATCAAACAGCATAAGGCATCATGGTAGTTACGCTAGTATTCTTAATTATGGGTCCAAGCAGTATTTTTGTTAACAGGAGGCTGATCGTAGAAAATTCAAAATGCTTCTGTATGCATCTGCATCATCACAAAATCCAAGTTTACCTAACAGACTGTGGTGATTCTAAAAAAGTTCCCGCAAAACATCCGGTAAATAATTATTATTATCGTCACAAATGCCAAAAATAATGAACTGTATTTATCAGTTTCAACCTATTACAGTCTGTTAGGATACTATTGTGTGTGTGTTTGTGTGTGTTTTAAATCTGAACATGAGTATCTTATTTTTTGCTCTCAAGATTCATTTCCGCTGGAGGGGGAAGGGGGAAGGTGAAGTTACATTTGAAGGACTGTTTTTAATTAACTATCACTTCACCTTTCAAGGACCTTGCTGTGTTCCGATATTACTACAAATATTGTTCCTGAGATCAGTTACTTATCTCAAACCACAGCAAAGACGGAGAGCAAGATGTTGTATTATAATACTGGAGAAATATCATCTTGTTTTTGCCTAATACTTTCCTCCCAAAGGACTCTAAAGTACGTTTTACATGAGGTTTCTAGCTATGGGCCAAGTTGCGCACTGGTGTGCCCTGTGGTGAACACTTACTTATGTATTTCTTGGAAATACAGTTGTAATCTCCTAAAGTAATTAACTGGATCTTGTTCTTATTATACACTGAGGACTTCTTATTCATCTGTTGAAACACAAAGTGGTTCCAAAGCAGATTGACCTGGATTTGCAAGGACTCTTTCGATCATTGTGACTGGGCACTCAGAATATCACCTTATATTAATTCAAAATGTAGTACAAGTAATAGCAGTGATCTCAAGTCTCAAAAGGACAGTCTTACCTACTACCAGTGCTAGAGAGAATAAAGGTATAACAGTCCATTACAGTTGAATGAAGTATCCATGAACAGATGCAGTATACATCTGTATACCAGATGTGAGGGACAAACAGCAGGAAAAAGTCATTTTGTTTATTCCATGCCTGAAAAAACATCTGGTTGGTCACTCCTGGAAACAAAATGTTGGATGACATAAGCTTTACTTTTCAGATTTTTGTAATATCATATTCAGTGGTAGTAGCCACAGAACTGTTGTACTATGGAATGTTTTTGTCAAAATCTGAAAATTCAGTATTCCTAATTATTTTTATCAATTAATTCATTTAAAGTATTTGTATTTCACCTTTTCTCCTCAGACTCAAGGCAGCTCTTTGTAATGCAAATAATAGCTGTTAGGGTTAGCTTCACTGTATTTTTTTGTGTATGCACTTATATTTTTAATTTGAAATTTTGTATTTTGGTATTTTACAACAGTACTTTGATCTATAAGAGTGTCTTTTTTCAGCCATTTCAAATATCCAGGAAAAGTGGCCTTTTTGATCATGTCACTTCAAAATGCAAGTGTGATGGTATAGTGTAGAGCAGTCATGCTCTCTCAGCACTCCCTCTACCTCATAGGGTTATGAGAAGTTAAAATGGAGGAGAATTATGTAAGCAGCTTTGGGTCCCCACTGGAAAAAAATGGGGTATAAATGAAGTAAATAAAATAAAATGTAAAAGCAGCCAGCAAACACTTTCTTAAATTTCAATAAGCTGCCATGTTTCTTCTCATGTTTGATTTAATTGTGTGCATGTGTGTAGACAAAGGAATACTCACATACATGTCAAAACTGAAGAAAGAAAAAGAATTTCCCTACTGATAAGTAGGCTGCTTACAAACACCTTGTCAACATTGTCTGTCACAAATAAATTAAGATGGTTCCAAACTAAATTTTCCATTGGGAGAATAGAACTTCCCTGCCTCTCCTTCCCTCCCTACTGCAGCCCACCAAACTCCATGAAATGTTGCTCCTGGGAGATAGGGGATCAGAAACTGTTGTGTAGTGGGTTAGATGCATGTAGAAACCACAGAAACAGTTGTAGTGATCAACATTGTTTACTGGCACACAACTAGAACCACAAACACTGGCCAGGTGGCCAACTATATACAGTACCTGGGAACACTCCTAGATCCTATTGGTGGGTTCAAACCTCTCACCAAAGTCCCTATTGGTTCCCCAAGGAAAATCCAGGAGCCTAGTCCCTATTGTTCTTAGGGAGTTAAGCTCGGCAGTAAATTGCTGATGCCTAGTGGTAGTCAGTGGACATAACACCCTGCCCGCCATGGTTCAGACCCATCCTAAGTCTCATAGTCCTGAAGGTACGACAGTGGCCATCACTCCCATGTTGACCACCTGGAGACTGGCACTGGTGCCTCAGGAGCTTACACCGGGTGAAGTTTCTGCTGGCATTCCAATAGAAGCGGGAGTGTCTACTTCAGGGGCGGCTGCTGGAATGGGGGTATGTTGTTGTGGCTCTGTAGGCTGTTCCTCCCAATTCCAATATTTTGGCCAACTCACTTCTGTGTGCCTAGGTGTTGGCTCATCTTCCTGTACTGGTAGCATACGCCATCTTGGCTGGTTGACATGCTTGCAGAGGACTTGGCTGCGCTTGGTCAACACCTCATACAACACTGGGCCCGTGGGGTGTATGATACACCCACCGAGCCACTTGGGGCCCTTCCCATAATTGTGGATGTACAGGGTGTCTTCAGGGAAGAACCATCATGGTGCCTCTCTCTGCTCTGTTAGGCTGCACGACTCTGGGGCCCTGTCGGGTGCAGGTGATCAAGGAGGATTGCGGGTCATCGGCCCATCAGCAGCTCCATGGGGCATCGTCCGTTTACTGGGTTTGGTGTAGTTCATTGAGCCAGGAGGAATCTGGCAAGGCAGCATTCCCAGTCGCCTTCCGACAGGTGGCTAAGTGCTTCCTTTGCAGTGCGAACCACCTGCTCCACTTGGCCATCGGTAGCTGGGTGGAATGGCATGGACCTCACTTGTCGGATGAGGTTACTGCGTAGAAACATCTGGAACTCTTCAGATGTAAATGCCGTTCCATTATCTGGTGGTGTCGGGCAAGCCATGGGTAGCAAATATCTTGCAAAGGGCGCTGATGGTTGCTTTTGTGGAGGTAGCAGAGACGGGGATTATTTCCAGCCACTTGGAATACGAATCCACAGTCACCAGGAATAACAGTCCATGGAAGGGCCTGGTGAAATCTATATGGAGCCGGGACCATGGAGTCTATGTTGATTCCCAAGACTGGGTAGGCGCGCTCAGCAGGCTGGTTTGGATGGCCTGACAGGTACGGAAATGTTTCACCCATGCTTCTGCCTCTGCATCAATTCCCAGCCACCATACTTAGCTCCGGGCGAGGTCCTTCATCCTCACGATGTCTGAATGTGCCTCGTGCAGAGCCTGGAGAACCTGGTGGTGTAGGGTGCTGGGAACCACAACCCTGTCTCCCCATAGCAGGCACCCCTTGTGCGCTGACAGCTCCTTGCAGCAGCTCTTGAAAGCGGTGAATTCTGCCCCCCCCCCAGTTTCCACGGGCCACCCCTCACCACCCAGCCCAGAACCTGGGAGATAACGGGATCCCTGGCTGAGTGGTGAGTGTTGTCTGCAGCCTGGAGTGGGCCGTCAGGAAGCTCCGCAACCTGCAACATGTGGTGTGCTGGGGCAGATTCCTCCTCCACGTCTGGTAAGGGAAGATGACTCAGAGCATCAGCGTGGCCCATGGCTTTCCCGGGACAATGCTGCAGCACATAGTAATGGCTGTAGAGGAACATGGACCATCTCAGGACCCATGGAGAGAGAACCTGAGGTGTCTGGCAGTCCATGGCGAAGAGGCCCAGGGGGGGGTTGTGATCAGTGGCAGTAGTGAAGGGCCAGTCATAGACAAAGTCATGGAATTTCTTTATGCCGGTGACAATCGCCAGCCCCTCCCGATCAATCTGGACGTAATGCTGTTCTGCCACAGATAGGGTCCAGGAATAATAAGCAATGGGCACCCTCCCGCCCATCCAGGACTGCCCCCACGCCATAAGGGGACATGTTGCAAGCCAGGACCACAAGCAATGACTCTTCGAAACGGGCCAAGACCAAATTGGAGAGCAGCAACGCCTTGACCCCCTTGAATGCTGTGGCATAGTGTGGACCCCACATCCATGGAACCTGCTTGTCCAGCAGCCAGTGGAGAGGTTTGGTAACCACTGCCTTGTGGGGGAGGAAGGCATGGTAGAAATTGAGTAGGCCCAGAAATCCTTGGAACTCCTGCTTGGTCTTGGGTGGTAGGGCCTCCACGATTGCCTTCACCTTGTCCCTGGCCAGGTGCAGGCCATCTGCGTCCATGGTGAAGCCCAGGAAATCCACTGACAGTATTCCGAGAATACACTTCTCCCATTTGACTTTGAGGCTGGCGTCCTGGAAACGACAGAGGATGATGCGGAGTTGGGAGATGAACTCTGCCGGCGATGCTGCAGTGATCAGCACATCATCAAAGAACGGGGTGACACCAAGAATCCCTTTAAGAAGAGAATCCATCAGGTTTTGGAACAACCCTGGGGCCACACTCACCCCAAATTGCAGCTGCTTCACCCGGAATGCCCCCCGGTGGGTCACGATGGTCTGTGCCTCTGTGGTGGCCTCATCTACAGGTGGCTGCTGATAGTCTTGGGCAAGATTGAGCTTTCTGGAGATTTTTGCCCCTGCCAAAGTGGCCAGTACATAGCTGACTACAGGGACCGGGTAGGCATAGTCCTGTAGTGCCTTGTTAAGCGTACGTTTATAGTCAGCACAGATGCGGACCGACCCATTTGGCTTCATGACCGTGACTATTGAGGTCTCCCATGCCATGTGAGAGACCAGCTCCAGGATGCCCTGGGCCACTAGGCGGTCCAGTTTCTTGTCAATTTTGGGCTTTACTGCCAACGGAACTGTCCTGGAGTGCAGCCATATCAGGGCCACTTTGGGGTCCAGTTGCAGTGCGACCGGGGGGGGCAGTGTAGTGACCTAAGATGCCACCAAAAACGGACAGAAACTCTCAACAGATGGCCTGGAAATCATGTGTAGCACAGTGGTGCACCCCTGCGATAGATATTCCCAGCGGCTTGAACCATGCATGGCCCAAGAGGCTGACGAGATCGCCCTCGGCCATGATTAAGTCCAAATGACTGTCAAACCCTTTGTATTTGACCTGGAAACTCCCAACCCCTTTGATAGGCACACTGTTGCACTGAAAGTCTATGAGTGTGACAGGCAATGGGCGTAAGCGGGGGCCCTCCTTGGGACGCAGTCTCTTGAGGGTGACCTCGGATATAATAGAGGCTGTGGAGCCAGAATTGAGCTCCATGACACAGGGGGACCCCTCTATGTTAACCCGGACTTGAATCCTAGGGGTGGGGGATTGGCCAGGAAGTCGCAGTACCTGTTCAGTTGATGTGCTGGTAAGGAGGTAGAGGTCCTCATTGGTCCCATCTTCCTCGTAGTGGGCATCAGCCCTGCGGCGAGGTTGCAGTTGTGCGCATGCACCTTTAGTGAGGCATATCTTGACAATGTGGCCTGTGCATCCGCAACTGCAACATGTGGTGTCCCGGAACCTGCAGGTCGTCCATTCATGCCACTCCCTGCAGCTAACACACTCCTGGGCAGCAGAGTTGCTTGGGTTGTTCCCTGGCCTGCAGCGCCTGGTCAGTGCTTGGGTTCGGTGGACCTCTTCATCCTCGAAGTCACCCAGGAGGGTGGTGGCCTTGTGAGCAGAGGTGGCAACCAGGTGGGACCTTTCCCATGCAGTCACTGTGGCGATGGCCGCCATGAGCATGACCGTCTTGCCCTCCATGATGCGCCTCCTGAGCTTTTCTTCCTGGAGGCCCATGACAAAGTAGTCCTGGAGGGCTGTGTCCAAGTGCACTCCAAACTTGCACTTGGATGCGAGGCGGCGGAGCTCTGCGAGGAACTCTGCTGCGGTTTCACAGCCTTGTTGGTTCCGCTGGTGGAACACCACGTGGCACATCATCTCCAACGGCTTGGGTGTGAAGTGGTCCTGGACTGCCTTGACTATTTCCTCGAAGCTGCAGTCATCCAGCTTCTTGGGGGAGAGCAGGTACTGGGCCAGGTCTACTATGGCAGGACCACAGGACCGTAGCAGGAGGCCCTTCTTCCTGGCCTTGTCTGTCACCTGGTAGAATATCAGGACTGACTTCAGACTAGTGACCCAGGCTCCCCATTGCTGTGGACAGGCTGTATTGAATGGCGGTACCAGCCCAGATCCCGGAGCAATGGCCATTGTGCCGATCAGTTGTGACTGTGGGCAGGAAGCTGTTTGCTCACCCTTGGTGCTCATCGGTCAGAGGAGCGTAGGTGGTGGTGCATTGTCTTCCATCACGGTGCCCCATTGACCCGGCTGGGATGCTCAGTGGGATCCCATCCTCGTCGCCATTCTTGTGTAGTGGGTTAGACGCATGTAGAAACCACAGAAATGGTTGTAGTGATCAACATTGTTTACTGGCACACAACTAGAACCACAAACACCGGCCGGATGGCCAACTATATACAGTACCTGGGAACACCCCTAGATCCTATTGGAGGGTTCAAACCTCCCGCCAAAGTCCCTATCGGTTCCCCAAGGAAAATCCAGGAGCCTAGTTCCTATTGTTCTTAGGGAGTTAAGCTCAGCAGTAAATTGCTGATGCCTAGTGGCAGTCAGTGGACATAACAGAAACCCTGAAGAATGATATGAGGGGATCCTGCAGTGGGAAAGAGGATTTGGTTAACTCCCTCCTTGGCCTTGATCGAACTATTCTGATTGCTGAAACTGAAATAAGCATTTCATTTAATTAAATACACACACATATATATATGAGAGAGAGAGAGAGAGAGAGAGAGAGAGAGAGAGAGAGAGAGAGAGAGAGAGATATTTTGTCAACGATTTTTCCCAACAACTGGTAAATAAGGAAGATAGGGAAAACTGACAGAAAATGAGTAAATTAACAGATACCGTAGAGAATGAGGCTCCTTTAACAGTTGTAAAGAAGAGGGAAATCTTGGCAGATTTGGCTTCATCCACCTTGTCAGGATTGCTAAAAGTAGTATGAATGCTGAAATGAAAAGGTTTTGCAGTTATTCATCTATCAAATTTTAAGAGGGATGTAGTTGGGGGGGGGAGAAACCGTGAGACCCTTCCTGCTGAACTACTCTGTTGACTGCATCCTCGCTTCAGTGTGTGCATATCTGAACATTTACAGAATGAACTATGAGAAATTAAACAACAAAGACTGAAATGACAGAACATGTTTTTCATACTTATAAAACACAGTTTTATAATCCTTAATGGAATATGCTTTCATTTAAAATGAAAACACAAAAATAGTGAATTGGAATTGTGCTTCAAGAAAGCATTTCAGTATCCATTGAAGTTTGCTGTATGCTAATTTGTTGCTAGTCATGGGTCTTACCAATTGCCAGTTACTTATGCATCTTGACTCTATGGTTACTGAATTCTGTTTCAATGTATCTGAAGAAGTGTGCATACACACAAATGTTGGTCTTAAAAGTGCCACTGGACTCAAACTGTTCTCCTGCTTCAGACTAACACAGCTACTCAACTGAGTACCAACTAAGGGTATCTTTTCCAAGTTTAATCCTGATTTCAGATAAATCAAATTTAATTCTGAAAATCTGCTTTTAATTCCTATGAAGTATCTATCCTGAGCTTACAAAGCACAGTGCTTTACCAATATCAAGTTAATTATTAGCTAATATGTGCTAATTACCAAGATAAAAACTCCACATGGACAAAACCTTTATCTTATTCACAGACTGGTTACATAAACTCCAACCTTCAGATGATATTTAGAACTTTATGGTTACTATTTTGGCTGATAGTCACTTCTAAGTTATGAATTTCCTAGGCAGAAGCAATGTCTGTATAAGGGAGGAAAGTGAAATACACATAAAGTGTCACATGTCATAAATTCTGATGCTTCTGTTTTGCTCATACTCAGGCTGGGAAGATGTGACTGACAGTGATTTTCCAGCATCAATATAAACCCAGTCTACATGGTCCAAAATGGAGTGTTTTGCAAGTGCTACACATGACAATTTATCTGTGGATGGTATCATATGCTTTTGACAGTACTGAACTGCTTTCTATATGAAAGCCAATAGCACCTAGTTTGATTTCCATGCAGTCCAATTCTCATAAATTAATTATTAACTTAAGGTTAGATTCCCATGACCATTTTCCCACCACAAAGTTGATTTTAGCAGGCACAGCCCTATTCAGTCAATATACTTTTGTTGCTCAGATCACACTAAGAGCAGATTCCATTACTTGTGGTTCTCCTGATATACTTGGTGATCATTTTGTTTGCAGAGCATGTTGTTGTTGTTCAGTCACACAGTTGAGTCCGACTCTTCGCGACCCCATGGACCAGATTATGCCAGGACCTCCTGTCTTCCGCTGTCCGCTGAAGTTTGCTCAATTTCATGTTCGTTGCATCGATGACACTGTCTAACCATCTCATCCTTTGCCGTCCTCTTCTTCTTTGACCTTCAATCTTTCCCAGTATCAGGGTCTTCTCCAGTGAATACTCCCTTCTCTTTTGGTGGCCAAAGTATTTGAACTTCAGCTTCAGGATCTGGCCTTCCAGGGAACAATCAGGGTTGATTTCTTTTAGGATTGACTGATTTGATCTCCTTGCAGTCCCAGGGACTCTCAAGAGTCTTCTCCAGCACCATAGTTCAAAAGAATCTATTCTTCGGTGCTCGGCCTTCCTTATAGTCCAACTCTCGCAGCCATACATTACTACGGGGAATACCATTGCTTTGACCATGCGGACTTTTGTTGGCAAGGTGATGTCTCTGCTTTTTATCATGCTGTTTAGGTTTGCCATCGCTTTCCTCCCAAGGAGCAGGCGTCTTTTAATTTCATGGCTGCAGTCACCATCTGCAGTGATCTGGGATCCCAGGAACGTGAAGTCTGTCACTACTTCTACGACTTCCCCTTCTATTTGCCAAGGAGTGATGGGGCCAGATGCCATGATCTTAGTTTTTTTGATGTTGAGCTTCAAGCCCACTTTTGCACTCTCCTCTTTCACCCTGACCAAGAGGCTCTTTAGGTCCTCTTCACTTTCTGCCATCAGAGTGGTATCGTCTGCATATCTGAGGTTAGTGATCTTTTCCCCAGCAATCTTAACTCCAGCTTGTGATTCATCCAGGCCAGCATTTTGCATGATGTACTCTGCATATAAATTAAATAAGCAAGGTGACAATATACATCCTTGTCGTACTCCTTTTCCTATGCTAAACCAATCAGTTGTTCCATATCTGGTTCTAACTGTTGCTTCTTGACCCTTATACAGGTTTCTCAGGAGACATGTGAGGTGGTCCGGTACTCCCATCTCTTTAAGAACCTGCCATAATTTATTGTGATCCACACAATCAAAGGCTTTAGCATAGTCAATGAAGCAGAAGTAGATGTTTTTCTGGTACTCTCTTGCTTTCTCCATAATCCAGTGAATGTTGGCAATTTGATCTCTAGTTCCTCTACCTCTTCGAAACCCAGCTTGTACCTCTGGCAGTTCTCTAGCCACGTACTGTTGGAGCCTAGCTTGTAGGATTTTGAGCATGACCTTGCTAGCGTGTGCAATGAGTGCAATTGTGCGATAGTTTGAACATTCCTTGACATTGCCCTTCTTTGGGATTGGAATGTACACTGATCTTTTCCAATCCTGTGGCCACTGTTGTGTTTTCCAAATTTGTTGGCAGATTGAGTGCAGCACTTTAACAGCATCTTCTTTTAAGACTTTGAATAACTCAGCTGGGATACCATCATCTCCACTAGCTTTGTTGTTAGTAATACTTTCTAAGGCCCATTTAACTTCGCTTTCCAGGACGTCTGGCTCGAGGTCAGTGATTATACCATCGTGGTTGTCAAGGACATTGAGGTCCTTCTTGTATAGTTATTCTGTGTATTCTTGCCATCTTTTCCTAATCTCTTCTGCTTCTGTTAGGTCCCTACCATTTTTGTTCTTTATCATGGCCAGCTTTGCATGGAATGTTCCCTTTATTTCTCCAATTTTCTTGAAGAGATCTCTAGTCCTTCCCAATCTATTGTTTTCCTCTATTACTTTGCATTGTTCATTCAGGAAAGCCTCCTTATCTCTCCTTGCTGTTCTCTGGAAATCTGCATTCAGTTGGGCAAATCTTTCCTTTTCACTGTTGCCTTTAGCTTTCCTTCTTTCCTCTGCTATGTGTAAAGCCTCATCAGACAGCCACTTTGCTTTTTTGCATTTCTTTTTCTTTGGGATGGCAGTGATTGCTGCCTCCTTTTCAATGTCACGGACCTCTGTCCATAGTTCTTCAGGCACTCTGTCTATCAAATCTAGTCCCTTAAACCTATTCTTCACCTCTACTGTATATTCATCGGGGATGCGATCTAGGTCAAATCTGAATGGCCTTGTGGTTTTCCCAACTTTCTTCAATTTAAGTCTGAATTTTGCAATGAGTAGCTCATGATCTGAGCCACAGTCAGCTCCAGGTCTTGTTTTTACTGAATGGATAGAGCTTCTCCATCTTTGACTGCAAATTATATAGTCAATCTGATTTCGGTGTTGCCCATCCAGTGATGTCCATGTGTAGAGACGCCTCTTAGATTGTTGGAAAAGGGTGTTAACACACAGAGCATAGTGACTGTGTTTTCAAGATTTGGTATACCTCATTTAAGGCCCAATGGGTATGGGATCACATGTACCAAGCCTGGAAAATATGTGCATTGCCCTATTCACATAAAATGGTGACCACATATGCCAGGAGAATTGTGGGTAGCACAATCTCTTTTTGTTGTTACTGAAAAGTTGACATCTGTCTACATCTAGATCACTAATACTCAGTGGCTTGGCAGCCACATGTGGTTCCTTGATATTCCACCTGTGCCTCTTCTGAGCCACTCTACAATGTGGCACTCATAGGCTTGCCAAGAACTTACCGTATTTTGGCAGGGGACGGATACATCCTGGCAGGACCATTCCCAGGGGAAGGAAAGACGCGTGCATGATGCTGTCGCCAGGAAGTGATGCTAGGCGACACTCTGGCAATACAGCTGGAAACTTGATGGTACCATCGAGTTTTCACCCCCATTGTCAGACCGTCACCTGGCGTCACTTCCTGGCAACGGCATGGTGCATTACAAGGAGGACTGGTCCGGCCGGGAAGCATGTGTCTCCCGCTCCCACGCGGTAAGTACTTGGGAACCGTAGGCACTCACCTCTTATTTAGAGTTGCCAACAGGCCTGGAGAAAAATGTCCTGTCCCCTTAATAGAGGCTAATGGGTACCCCAGGCTAGCCCAATCTCACTAGACATTAGAAAGTAAGCAGGGTCAGCCCTGGCTAATATTTGGATGGGAGACCTGCAAGAAACACTGGGGTTGTGATGTGGAGGCAGGCCATGGTAAACTACCTCCAAACATCTCTTATGTGGCTGACCAATCAGTTCCCCATGATGGTTCCAGCTGACTGTGGGGGTAGATGGTGGCAGTATTAAATTTCTAAAGAAACAGTGATCTTGGGAGGACATGGCAGAAAAAAGGCTGGAGAGTTTGGAAGCAGTGAGTCCTTTGGAGGGCAATATCTGTATGGGGCAACTACTTTGGAGGTTTTCAAACAAAGACTAGATGACCGTCTGTCAGCAATGCTGATTCTGTGAACTTAGGCAGATCATGAGAGGGAGGGCAGGAGAGGTTGCATCAGTA
Source organism: Gekko gecko (assembly GCA_029375565.1). NCBI lineage: Eukaryota > Metazoa > Chordata > Lepidosauria > Squamata > Gekkonidae > Gekko > Gekko gecko. Next base: position 102,156,372 of record JAPDNY010000004.1, on the reverse strand, counting down.
CTTGGTTCTTGTGGCCCTTCTTGCACACTTGTGGAAATGCAGATTGCCACTTTGGGGTCAGGAAGCAATTTTTCTCCAGGCCATTTTGGCTGGAGACCCTGGAGGATTTTTGTTATCTTCTGGGCCCTTCCAACTCTATTATTCTACATTATCTTTTGTGCAGCCCTGGTGACTACAAGTAATTTATGGCTATTAAGTACTTCGCAAGTGGGGACCTGCAAGAAACTTGTGGGGCAGTTATCCAATTCCTCACATCTTTGCTTCCTCCCCTTTCTCCCTTCTGCCCCTCCTTTCTTTTGCTCTTCTCCATGCATGTTACTTCATTTCTCTTTCTGCCCCCTTCTCATTCTCTTGGTTTTTCTGCCTCCTCACCTCATCACTCTTTCTCTCTTTCTGCCCCCATCACTCTCCCAGCCTTCTGCCTGCTTCCTCCCCCACCCCGCACAGTTACAGTCTTTCTCCACAGTGTGGACCAAAGCAGCTTACATTATTATCTCCTCCTTTTTATCTGCACAACAACCCTGTGAGGTTGGATAGGCTAAAAGTATGTGATTGGTCCAAAATTACCCAGTCAGCTTCCACCGCAAACTGGGGATCTAAACCTGGGTCTTGTAGACCCTACTTGGAAGCTCTAATGGCTGCACCGTGCTGACTTTCATAGGGTGGCTGCTGTTGAACAGTAGCAAGCAACCAGACCTAGTTGAGTCATGCAAGACAGGTAGTATCACCCAGAGGGTGCTGCCAGGCCTAGGGTTGCCAACCTCCAGGTGGAACCTGAAGATCCCGCAGAATTACAACTGAACTCTAGATGGCAGAGATCTGTCTCCATGGAGAAAACAACAGCTTTGGAGGCTGGACTGTGTGGCATTATATCCAGCTGAGGTCTCTCCCTTCCTCAAAACCAGTCCACCCTAGACTCCACCACAAAATTTCTCAAACTGGCACTGGCAACCCTGGCCCTACGGATCCCTCCCTGAAAGGCCAAAATATTGACATAACCAGTTAGAAGCCCCACCCCCCCACCCCAAAAAAAAAAAAAAAGGTTTAAGAGGACGGGCCTAGTTCTCACAGATATGGCAAACTTGTGTCTGGACTTTACCACTTTACCACATTCAGATTCAAAATGGAACACTCTTCCATATTTGAAAAGAAACAACAAATAGAGAGAGCCAGTGGGGTGTAGGATTAGGATATGGGAGCCCTGGGTTTGAAGCCCCCACTTTTCCATGGAAGTTTGCTGGGTGATCTTGGGCTAATCAACAAATCTCAGGCTAACCTACTTCACTTGGTTGTTGTCAGGATAAAATGGAGGAGCCAAGAATCACGTAAGCCACCATTGGGGAGAAACCTGGTAATAAATAAGATAAATAAATAAAATAAAACAAACCAATCCTTCTGCACATAGAACACTAAAGGTCAGGGCAAAGAGTTCCAGCTTAGTCTTTTCCCTAGCTTCCAGTTTTTCTGTGCATGCTTTGTGCAAAGTTCTCTGCACAGATAATTGGTGCTGTGTTGTGGCCCCAAAGGTTTAATAAAGCTGGAGGGGGGATAAACTGAAAGGATTCAAGAGAAACTGACTTCAATAAGCAGCTGTGGCAAAGCAATTGAAACTTTATATTCTTTATAGATTTTATATATATACTAGGAGTAAGGCCCGTTGTGGAAATAAATACAACAGGCTCTAGAAAGAGGCTCTGGGAGAGTGCCCTGGCTTTGGGCACACAGTGTGAATTTGCTGTAGTGACCTCAGCAGGGTATAATGACAGAGACCACCATTTTCTCCAGAGGAACTGATCTCTGCTACCTGAAGAGCAGTTGTAGTTTTGAGTGATCTCCAGCCCTCACCTGAAGATTGGCAACAATTGTTACCCAGGAGGAAATGGCTGGTTTGGAGGGTGGAGTCTATGGGATTCTACCTGCCTGAGGTCCAACCCCTCCTCAAACCCCACCCTCTCCAGGTTCCACCCCTCAAATCCCCAGGAATTTCCCAACCTGGAGTTGGCAACCCCATCTCCTTCCCAGCTAACCATCAACCTACTGTTTCTTCCCCTCTGACTTCACCTGACTTCTGCCCTCTCTCCTGCAGAGCAGTTGTAATTCTGAGTGGTCTCCAGCCCTCACCTGGAGATTGGCAACAATGGTTCCCCATGAGGGACTGGCTGGTTTGGAGGGTGGAGTCTATGGCATTGTACCTGTCTGAGACCCCATCCCTCCTCAGACCTCACCATCTCCAGGCTCTACCCCTCAAATCTCCAGAAATTTCCCAACCTGGAGTTAGCAACCCTATCTCCCTCCCAGCCAATTGTCAACCTACCGTTATCTGCCCCCTGACTTCAGCTTTCCATCTCCTCCCCCTCCCTCCTGGAGAGCAGTTGTAATTCTGATTGATCTCCAGCCCCCACCTGGAGATTGGCAACAATAGTTCCCCAGAATGGAATGGCTAGTTTGATGGGTGAAGTCTATGGCATTGTACCTGTCTGAGGTCCCACCCCTCCTGAAACCTCACCTGCTTCAGGCTCCATCCCTCAAATCTCCAGGAATTTCCCATCTGGAGTTGGCAACCCTATCAGGACTGGCCCCAATTAGTTTTCTCTCAAAGGCCAAAACAGGTGACAGGACCAAGCTTGGTTGCCTACCAACAGGCACTGAGGGGAAAGTAGGGTTGCCAGCTCTAAGTAGGGAAATACATGGAGATTTGGGGGTGGATCCTGTGGAGGGCAGCATTGGGGGGAGGGGGCGGAAGGACTCAGCAGGGTATAATGTCATAGGGTCTACCCTCCAAAGCAGCCATTTTCTCCAGGGGAACTGATCTTGGTCATCTAGAGATAAATTGTAACAGCAGGAGATCTCCAGGTCCCACCTGGATATTGGCAACTGTAGGGGAAAGACAGCTGCACAGCAGGGGGTGGAAGAGAATGGTTTGATGACCACTGGGCCAAGATTGGCAACAATAGTTCCCCAGGAGAAAATGGCTGGTTTGGAGGGTGGAGTCTATGGCACTGTACCTGTCTGAGGTCCCACCCCTCCTCAAACCTCACCCTCTCTGGGCTCCACCCTTCAGATCTCCAGGAATTTCCATACCTGTAGTTGGCAACTTTATCTCATCCCCTCTCAGCAGCCTCTTCCTAGGCAAAATTCTTTCTTTCTCATTAGTGGGGAGCAAAGCAGTTTACTTCATTCTTTTTGGCTTTGTGATCTGTACAGCAACCCTGTAAGGCAGGTTAGGCAGAAAGTCTCCGGCTGGTCCAAAATCACCTAGGCAGTTTCCATAGGGATGCTCCTGCTGAACAGGAGCAAGCAGCCAGGCCTAGGGTTGCTATTGCCAACAAAGACAAATTGATGCAAAGGAGGATGGAAAAGTCTCCATATCTCTATTTTGCCTTCAATTGGTTTTGATGCCAGCAGAGTGAGAAAATGCCAGAGGCTCTGGGTGGGTGCCCCATGGTAAATGCACCAAACAATTCCTAAAGATTTTCCACTGTGTTGATAAATAATTTTCTACACCCACAGTGTCCCCTGCCAGAATTAGTACCAGAGCTTTTTTTGCCTTGTGGTATTCTGCTTGTGGTGTGACCTGTCTTTTTTGTGGTGTGGCATGGTTGTGTTATTGGGTTTGTTTCTTTTGAAGGGGAAGTGTTGTGAGTGAGGATATATTTCACCTCAGAATACAACAGGTTGCATAAACAACTGACAATTCCAACTGTCTTGTGGGGGTGGGGGTGGGAGTTTGAGGTGCAAAATGGAGTGAAGTCCAATCAGCTTCCGTATGCAAATGAGCTTGAAATGCTGGCCCAATCAGAGAAGAGTGGCCTAGGCTGCAGTGGGTGGGAGAGAACCAGGCAACGCAGCTAGTGGATAGGGACAGATTCTGAGCGACATACCAGGGAGCGAATTGATTTTGCCAAGCATAGAATCTTGCCAGACCACTACCCTTTTATTTAATAGGACAGGATATTAAAGCAAGCAATGTACAACTTTAATAAGTGCAAACCGTACAACAAATAGCCAAATAATGAAGGCTCCCAATTCTTCTCTTCATTTCATGAATATCACTTCTTCAGGAGTAAGTATTCTTGACTACAAAGTAGAATACAACATAATTTATATTGTTTAACATATACTATGAAAAATATAATGGAAAATATACAGTTATAAAGTTGATGTGAATTGGACCCTGAAAAAACCCATTAATAAAAAATTATGTACCACTTTGTTGTCCTTATTTCATTTCCACAGTGTAGAAACTGTGTAACAAAAAAAGTGGTGTATCTCATAAAATGCCCATGTTCTAAATATTATGTAGGGATTTGTACACAAGCAATCAGAATGCGAATTGTGGAACATAGATCTCACATCCGTCAACAAAATGTGGATTGTCCATTGGTTTCTCACTTCCTGGAGCACCAACATAATTGCAACAGCTTTGTCTTTGTTATTTTGGAAGTTTTTAATCATGACCCTTTTAACATAATGGATACTAAAAAAATGTTACTTAGATGTGAAGCATACTGTATATATAAGCTGCATACCATTAGTCCCTATGGTTTGAATAATGAAATAGATTTTTCTTGCTTTCTGTAAGTGGTGGATATCACTTTAAAATGAACTCCTATATAACTAGTGAAGAAATTGTGTTCTTTAAGACATTCTAGCATGGAGAAGCAGCCGCTACATTTGACTAGTGCCCAATGAGATCATTTTGATGAATGTTTAGAAATTGTACAAGATTTTTGGTGGTGGTTTTTTCCATGTATTAATGTTTTAATATTGTTACAGAATGTAAAACTGATATTTCTACACTGTGGAAATGAAATAAATACAACAACATTTGTGGTACATAATCTTTTATTAATGAGTTTTTCAGGGTCCAATTCACATCAGCTTTATAACTTTTGATTTTTCATTAGATTTTTCACAGTATATGTTAAAGAATATAAATTATGTTGTATTCTACTTTGTAGTCAAGAATACTTACTCCTGAAGACGTGATATTCACAAAACGAAGAGAAGAATCTGGAGCCTTTGTTATTTGGCTATTTGTTGTACGGTTTGCACTTATTAAAGTTGTACATTGCTTGCTTTAATATATATAATTTTCATGTTAATAATTTTGCACATTTTTGAGATATAGCATTTCCCTGGCTTCTTCTCATGTATTGTATTGCCTTGTAAGCTAGGAGGTCTCCTTTTTTGTCTCATAAAATGACTCTTGGCATGGCACCAAATGCAGCATAAAGTAAGATGCATTATTTTCTTTCCATTTTTCATTCAGGCAAGGCCAGTGACCTCCAAATAGCAAGCAGAATTTAAAATCAATTTTGAGGAGAAAAAAGAGGATTGACACAAAAATGGAGTTAAGGTTGAGGCAAACACACAAAACTAAATATTATTGTGTTGTAGAAGCAGCACAATAGACATTCTTATGCTTAACTATAAAAATATTAACAGAAGAAACTGCGTACAAGATCCAGACAAATTAATGAAGCATAAAGAAAACAAATACTTTCCTCAGCTAGGACCTAGTTCTGCCTGACTCTTCCAGATGACTTTTAGCAAAATCAAACAGACTCATTCTGGGTCTGCAGAGTCTCAGTTCCACTACTCCTGCAAACTGCCACAAAGCAACTGCTGAGATTGCAGAAAGATAAAACAACCGATGAACGGTTGCCAACGTGGGAAATCCCCAATTTGGGCTTGAGGAATTCCTGGAGATTTGGTGGTGGTGCCTGGAGAGTGCATGGTTCAGGGAGGAGAGGGAGCTCACTGTGAGCATGATGCTATAGAGTCCAAAGCTACCATTTCTCCATGGGAATTAATCTCTGTGGTCTGGAGATCTGTTATAATTCCAGGAGAACTCCAGACCCCACCTATAAACTGGTAACTCTACTCCCATTAGGTTCAAGAGAGTGTTCTCCTAAACATTCATAAGATTGCATAAAAGCCACTCATCATATTCATGTTGTCAGAGACCAGGTAGTTCTGTTGTGAACAGCTAAAAGCACCCTCTTTTCCAGTCAGTCTGACCCTATCACAGGTGAAAATAAGCTGGCATGAATTACCAGTAAGTGGTTGAAGTGTTTGGAATCTTCCAGGAGAGATTGTACTGGTAAGAAATGTGAGTGACTTTCCTCCCTGGATCCGATGCTTGAGGCACTACAATAAAAACAGTATATTTATACTTGAACAACAAATGTGGTAGCTTGTTCACAGCAAGGGGATGTGGGGATGGAAACACTTTGCTCTACCATGTATTCCTTTTGCAGTAAGAAAATAGTGCAGCACATAAGCCGCAAGGTTGAGACATAGTTCCAAAAATCCTCCTCATCTGCTCCTACATTGACCAGATGTAAAAAACGACAGCTCTCCTGCACCTTTGTGTAGAAAAGGGAATGTCATAGGTTGTCTTTTTCCTACCTGAATGGAAAGTTGCTGTCATCAGAATTCTCTCTTCAACACAACCGTCCTGGTTTTATAGCTCATTGTGGTTGCTAATCCTAAGAATTTCCTCCCCCAAAAGTTTATATTGTGACCCACAGATAAGCTACTTGGCAGCTGGGCTGGAACAATACAGCCTCACTGTGGCTTAGTGGACTGAGGTATATGATGTTGGAGGAAGTCTATAAGTAATTGAAGCATTCCTGTTTATTGGGCAGCCTTTTTGGCTGGGTAATCACGCAAGAAGTGTGGGTTTTCCTGGGAAACAGATGCACAGGCTCCAGGAAGATTTTGGGTTTGGAAAAGGAATACTTTAAAGACATCTGGCCAGGAAAAGATAGGGCTTGATGTTGGGGTTCTGAGCTCATAAGACTCCAAGGCAAGGCCTGATTTTGGCATTACTTGTGCGTGTTATTTCTCACCTGTTCTTTTCAACTTGTAAAGAAGGTGATTGTCACAACAATACCACAATGCACCCTTCAGTGCTCTTTAAAAAACTGACTTCAGAGAGACTGTCTGAGCTTTCAGTCCCTGTGAAATAAAACATGATTGAAGGGAAAAAGAAATCCCTAAGCCAACATCTCCCTATATGAACCCGTGCCCCAGTTAAGTTCCTCTGACTGAGAGTTTCTCTGGCCTCCCTCTCATTTAGCTGCTCATTCTGATGCTACTTGAAGGTTGTAGTCAGACATGTCTTTAGGTCTGACTCAGCTGCAAATGCCTGATGGATCTAAAGGACACAATCATACAGCAACATCTGGGAAAGGTCCCACAGTTGTCAGCAACCCATGCTGCTCCGCCACAGAAACGGAGTTAAAAGACACTGGGGAAAGTCCAGTTCTAACTGATTCTGACAGGCCGTGGAAGGATTTTCCACTGTCTGGTCATGCAAGCACACTCAAGCCATCAGGATGGGCTGCCCAGTCCATCCCGACTCGATACCATTTTTTTTGCTCACTTAGCGGTATGCGCATAAACACATAAGTGATCCATGGTTGCAGACCACCACAGAGGTTTGATTCCTCATTTATGCACATATGGGAAAAAGGCAACCCCCCACCCACCTGAACATCCCATCTGATTGGGCAGTGACAGGCTGAGGCCATAGCACCAAGGGATGTGTGATCACACAACTCCGTTTCAATTTCCACTGGAGGAAATAGGATCACTTCCACTCTGCATCAAATGGCACATTTGACAGCAGCCGAATTCTCACTTTTACAAATGTTAGTCCAGCTCTGTAGAACATCATCTTTGCAGAAGTGTGGAAGGCTTATCTATTATTAATTTTTAGAAGAGCTTGTAAGTCTGAGGATATTTTAAGGCCTTTTTTTAACTGGCAAGCTTTGTTTAGGTTTAAAAGGTGATGGGCATGAACTGAGAAACGAAGCATGACTCAAGTATGAACAAGGCTGGTCCGTGGTTAATTTTGAACTGGTTATTTGGTTGCATCATTCCCAAATCCAAAAATGAGCCACCTTTTTTTCCATGGTTTGCTTAGTTCATTAGTGTAGTTTGTTCTCCAGACAGCCTGGTGCCGATTCAATCAATTCCTAGGCAATGCTAGGGGTAGACTTGTGGAGAGCCCTAGAAACACCCATAGCAATTGTCCATAGCTTGATTGGCAGCTCTGGGAGCCAACAATGGAGCTCACATTCTGCTCTATAGGAACAGATTGTATATACAACACACCTTGACTAAGCTGCTTTCACTTTGCAGCAGGAAGATAGAAGAGTTAGTTGTCACGTGAGAGTGAGTTAGAAAGAACTGCTTGCTGTATGGCTGATTTAAGGGGAGGCTAGAGCTAAGCTTTCCTAGGGGCACCTGCTTTGGGGGGCTATAACTCTTAGGCAAACTTGGGGGGCATGTGGAGGAGAGCATGCGGAAGACTCTCAGCGAGTTTGGCATCTCTAACTCACCAGAGAGCTGTTCTATTGCCTCCCAAATACAAGAACTGAATGAACCACAAATGGTTTTGGTAAATGGGAAAAGTTTGTGAAAGTTCATGGTTCATGTAATCAAATGAACCATGATCCACCATGAAGAATTTTACCAGTTTGTGCCCACCCCTAGTTGTAAACCGCAATCAAAACAAGCAAAGTCAATCCCCATAATAAATTGATAGTATTTAAATTTCAAGCTGGCAGGGTGTTTTTGTTTTGTTTTGTTGACTGACAGTGCTGTAAACCAACCTGATCACTTAAATGATATGATTTTTTATTTATCAGTACCTTAGCAGCCTGTTTTATAGGCTATTTTACAATCTGGCCCCATGCAATATTAGGCATGGCTAAAGCTACTGAGATCAATGGACCACATAGTACACAGTGCATTGAGTAGACTCAAAAGGCTGATTCATACAAGGTATATATCACTTGCTCTCACCTCATGTAAGTGAACTGACTCAACAGAATGTGAACTACCTCTGCTAACAAATAATATCAGACTGTTGAGTGATGTGAAATCTCTTCATGTGGTGTTTGATCTGCACTGGCAACCTACCTGTCTCCCTCATGCAAGTTGTCACTTGATATGTCAGACTGGTTATTGTGCATGTAATGTAATAGACTGTCTGCCTGCCTGCCTGTCTGCCTGCCTGCTTGCCTACCTTTTCCTATTTTTCAACCGAATTCTCAGGGTAGCTTTCATAATTTTTCTATACCCCATTTGATCCTCACAACAGTCTTGAAAGTTAGGATAAGTTGATAGATAGTGCCTGGCCCAGCATCATTCTGTGAATTTTATGGCTGAGCAGAGTTTTGAACTTGGTCTCCCAGTTACCAGTATGACACTTCAACCATAATTACACACTACATTATTGAGAAGATAATGAGTGTGTTGGGTTTTGGTGTGAAGACATAATATATGGTCCACTTTAGTTCCCACTGTATTCAGAGTACATAAAACATGCAAGGCACCTGCAGCCAACCATCTCATGAGATGATTCTAAAATCAGTATAGTACTGAACAGAATTGCCCTTTTCTGTTTCATAGTAAAAATGCCACTGAGTAACAATGCCTGTACTCTTCGTTTCACAGGCCTATCAGCTTTTTGTCTACAGCTTTATGTAACTGAAGAAATCTGAGACAGAGTACTTGTCCAGGGGAGAGGATGTAAAATCCCATCCCACTGTGGGTATAGCATGCTGTTTCACTGATTTTCATAAAGTTTGTTTATTCATAAGTTCCATGTTGAAAGAAGACTGTGGAGTATGAATGAATATCACAGAATGTTCCTATCCTGAGTAGTGTGGTTTATGGAAAGCAATGCTTTTGATCACATCATGCTACCTCTTGATGATCCCATGACAGACTCATGTCGAAGAATTCTGAGAAGAGTGTGACTAATCTAGCCCCTCCCCCTTTTACGAAATATGCAATACTGGAGAATTGCAAAGGGAAAGGGGGGATTTATAACAGAAACTGAATTAGATTGTAACCTCCTGCTACTGTCCCCTTACTTCTTGTTGCAGAGAAAAAAGATTGGAAACTCAGGTGCCTGATCCAGTCCTAGGAACTCCTTTAGGAAACCTCTCAATCCAAAACCAAGACATGGTCAGACCACCACTCCAGTATCCTTTGCTTCCTTACATCTAATATTAAACTTGCTGGCCCTGTGTAGATGGTAGAAACTGCTAAACTGGGCCACCCACAGATAATATAGCCACTTGGATAGACTGCCCAGGCATGTGGAAAACAATGCCTAGTTTGTAAATTAACCAGATGAGGGGGACTAACCTTTAACAATTGGCCTAAAGAGGATTAAAAATTCTTCAGAATGGTTGGAAGATTTAGAGCAACTCTGTGGAACTTAAATGAGAGAAAAGAGATCAGCCTGTTCAAGTTCCCAAAATCTTGCTGGTTAACTTGGGCCAGTCACACAACACATCAAAAAAGCAACAAAATGGGGGGAACCCACAGAAAAGTTAGGGCTTTCTGTTTATGCAGGAAAACATACCTTTGTAAAGTAACCAAAAAGAAAAAAAAGAAAGGAAAACATGCCTAATGAGTTCTATATAGCGATACCTTTAAAAGTGTATTGGTTTGTTAAGCAAAATCCTTAATAACATTGCCATAATTCCTGCAATCCCATTGCTATCATATTGAATCATAACACTTTCTCATATCTGTTAAATATTTCTGAAATGGGATTGGTACCTCAAAATAACTGGCTTTTCCTGTTTACAGTTTAACCACTATGATGAGTTCCTTGGCATTTAGGAGTGGTTTCAGTAACTTCTTGCAGAAACTCCGGAGAAAGTTAAATTTTAATTTTCTTTTATTGCTATTTTCCCTCATATAACTCAGCACAGCCTCATGATTATGTTATTTGAAGAGAAAGCTAAACAGTTACTGATAGGATTGAGAACTCAACATTTTTTCAAACCATAAATCTGTATCAGTTATTCAAAATAGGCTTGGGCATATTGTTTTGAATGATGTAGTAAATGACCTGTGTCACCTTGCTCAGAACCTTAGCAGCTATAATCAACACACTCTGCAGCACAGAAACTAAAAATAACTATTATTTGATAAGCCATTATTGTTCCCAATTTACAGAAGAAAAGTGAGGCTGAAGGATAAGAAAAAGCCTACATTTACATGAGCTCCCACTTCTGGCTATATGATATGGAGATGTGGGAACATGAAGTGTAATATAACTGCTCCATCATAATCAACGGCACTTCACCTGTATACAAAGGGTTGTATCACTGATTGCACAAATCTGTCCAATGAATCAGTGGACAACTGAAATTTAAAACAGTTTTTCTTCAATCCTTGTCTCGATCTCTAACCACTGAACAACTACCAACCTCTAAGTGGGCCCTAGAGTTCTCTTAGAATCACAACTGATTTCCAGACCCCAGAAATCTGTTCCCCTTGATAAAATGTCAGCTTCAGAGGGCGGAGTCTATGTAGGGATACCAAGTCTCCCAGTATGGCATGGTCACCTGCTATGACCTCCCAGGTAACCACTCTGTTGCCCGCCAGCACCTCAAAGGCCAGTAAGAGAAAAATAAGGGGGAAATGGGGAGGGGGGGGTTAAATCAACATTTAATCTATAGACATTAGTCTATAATGTCACTTCTAGCAAAGCCAGAAGAGACACCATTGTATAGAAAAAAATATTTCTCTGATTCATTGATTAAACTCAAATGGTTGAGCTGGGAACAGATCCCTATGACTTTCACACCTGACCAGATGGCAAGCACAAATGGCAGGCCTGGTTCTACATTTCAAAGGACATTCTCACACCTTACAGGGACAGCGCAGACATTCAGTCTCTGTCCCACACTTCAAAGCCTAGTTTACGTGACCCATCGCATGTAAGCTATGGTGGGCAGTTGCAAAGTAGACATGCCTGTCTGCTCTGGCATAATTGGGTACTGGCCATACTTAATTATGACAGAGGTAGGCGGAGAGTTGTCTTTGGCCTATCAGAAGGCACCCAGAACTCTCTTGGAAAGAGGGCCCCTTTCTAAGAGTGAGTCTCTGTTTGGATTACAATCTGGCAACACTGAATTTTGCAAGGGGGGGCGACACACTGCCTGTGATTGCCCATTGCAAGCATGGATTTCATCTTTAAAATCCCTTGGAGAAGGGACTTCGCTTGAACTGTTATCTGCACCAAGGATTGGTAACTATGATGCTTCTTTATGTTTTAGTTAGAGCGCTATAAAGCTCTAGGACTGTTTCTTATTTTGTATCCTAAGTAGTCTTATGTCTTTTAGTGCTGTATTGAATAAAGATCTTATATAGAGTAATCTGATCTGGTTTGGATCAATATTGTACCTGAACTCTAAGGCTAAATTCCAGAGCCTTACCTGCTCGTCTGAAAGCTACTGGTGTGTATTAAATCATTTGCAGCTCTACCTCAGAGCTGATAAGTCGTTAAGTTCCAAGAACCAGGAAGGAGGGGGGGACCTATCCTCTGGGCTGGTTGGGAACGTTCTTCAAAATAGGTCCTGGTGGCAGAACACTGGTTTTTCAGTGCTCTTACAAAGCATGAGGGGTTGGCTCGTTCTCTCACTCCTGGAGGGGGGTGCAAGAGACAGGAACCCAGTGCTTGTTGGCAGCGTCTGGACCCTCTGGACCTGTGGGCAGAGAGTCTAGATCCTGTACAACCATGATCAAGGGAAACACTCTTAAGATTTGCCAAGAAACTGTGTCAGGAGATGACTCACCCCAGGTTGGCTGGCACCTCCTGTGGGGACATAGCAGCTGTAATGGCAGTGCCCAAGATAACACCTGGCAGTCTGACATTGCTGGGGGCAGTGGGGAGGCTACAGTGGTGGCACCCACCCAGAAGACATGGATGAAGACGTTTCGGGGGGGCAGAAGCCCTCTTGAGAAGGGGAGAGCAACCACTGGGCTTGCACAGGATTCACAACCCTAGTTAGGGGACTGGGGGTGGCCTGGCTGAGTGAATGGATCTGTTTCCCAGTGCCAGGGACAGGAGGTGCAGAAGAGGAGGAGGAGGGTGCTGCATACCCCTCCCTCTCCATCTGAAACCTTGGGAAGGAGGGCATCATCGCAGCAGGCTTGACCAGGAGACAGCGGTGTCATGACAGCTTAACCCCCACTTGCTTCTAACCATGGAACAATCTAGGGTGGCTACTGTAGGCTACCTGGGCAACCCACCCCATGACACTCTGGTTTAAACATGGAGTTCTGGAAAATCTGAGAGTGTTACTCATGATGTCATAAGAACATAAGAGAAGCCAATGTTGGATCAGGCCAATGGCCCATCTAGTCCAACATTCTGTCACATAGTGGCCAAAAATACCAGGTGCCATCAGGAGGTCCAACAGTGGGGCCAGGACAGTAGAAGCCCTCTCACTGTTGCGCCCCCAAGCACCAAGAATACAGAGCATCACTTGACCCAGACTGAGAGTTCCTATCTATACCTTGTGGCTAACAGCCACTGATGGACTTCTGTTCCATATGTTTATCTAATTCCCTCTTGAAGCCATCCACGCTTGTAGCTGCCACCACCTCCTGTGGCAGTGAATTCCATGTGTTAATCACTCTTTGGGTGAAGAAGTACTTCCTTTTATCTGTTTTAACCCGACTGCTCAGCAATTTCATGGAGTGCCCATGAGTTCTTGTATTGTGAGAAAGGGAGAAAAGTACTTCTTTCTCGACCTGCTCTATCCCATGCATAATCTTATAAACCTCGATCATGTCACCCCTCAGCCATCGTTTCTTCAAGCTAAAGAGCCCCAAGCATTTTAATCTTTCTTCATAGGAAAAGTGTTCCAACCCTTTTATCATTCTAGTTGCCCTTTTCTGCACTTTTTCCAATGCTATAATATCCTTTCTGAGGTGTGGTGACCAGAACTGTCATGATGTCACCTCTGATTTCCCCCAGATATGATGTCTTGTGGCAGTTCGATGCTAGTGTAACTGTCCCCACCCCCCAAATCCTCCTGGGCTGCCAGGTGGTGGCATTCCTAATTCAACATCACAGAGTATAAGAGAAACTAAAGTCCTTCCCCAGGCCCTGCTCCCAAATCTCCAGAAATTTCCCAAGCCTGAACTGAATATCTCAGTAAACAACCGGAGTTTTAATTTTGGCAGTCTGAATAATAGTTCATGTTTCTATAACATGGGCATTGCCACACCCAGTTTTACCTACCCTTGGCTCAAGACAAGCCCTGTCTCTATCCTCACTTTGTCCTCTTTTTTGCAGTCATGAGTTCAGGGACTGGGTCTATGGGCGTAGACTGTCCAGTGGATCATTCCAGGCAGCAGCTCCGACTCCTCGTCTCATGAGTTGGCGCTGCTCTCTCTGCAGTGCATTAGCAGTGATGGTGGGACCAAGGCCAGTTGTTCTGAGCGGACCTTCAGGTGCAGGGAAGAGCACTTTGCTGAAAAGGCTGCTGAAGGACTTCGAGAACATCTTTGGCTTCAGCGTATCCCATACCACAAGGAAACCAGGACCCAGTGAAGTGAAGAGGAAAGATTACATCTTGTGACCAGAGAAAAAATGCAGGAGGAAACTGATGCTGAAGGATTTGTTGAACATGCAGAGTTTTCCGGGAATATGTATGGGACAAGCAAAGCAGCCATACAGGCCGTCCAAGCACAGAACCAGATCTGCATTCTGGACATCAACATACAGGGTGTGAGGAGCATGAAGAAGACAGACCTCAACCCTATCTACATTTCCATCCAGCTGCCGTCCATTGAAACTTTGGAAAAAAGGCTATGAGATAGGCAGACAGAAATGGAAGAAAGCTTGCAGAAACAGTTAAATGCAGCTTGTGTCGACCTGGAACTTGGTAAAGAGCCCAGTCTTTTCAATTTGATCATTATTAATGACAACTTAGACGTGGTGTATTCTGAACTGAAGAAGATTCTTGCAGAAGAAATCCAGAAGGCGCAGGGATCCAAGAAGTCCTGAGTGAACCTGGCGTAGACACTTGCACCTTGTAGACCATTCCTGACGTCTTTCACTGCTTGCTAGTCCACGAGTGAGAAAAATGGACCCACATTCGTTTTTAAACTTGTTCTCCCTCCCCACACAACACCCCTGCCTCAGAATTATTCCAGGGCACTTTCTATTAAAGAAGAAGACTGTCCAGTGTTCTCCCTCCATGAGCTGCTTTGAGTGGTATTCCCTCAAAACTGGATCACTAGATCCTGGCATGCAGCAAATAAGTATTCATAACTGTCAGTATTCTCGCTTCATTCCCTTGGAAATCTTTAAATATGCTTCAACTCTAGTGTACATTGAGATCATTAAACCAAAGTCAGTTCTTTGCCTTTATAGGAAACTTTTTGGCAATGTTTTGCTCCAACATTTCCCCCCTGATTACCTATAGCATGTACATCTTTTAGTTAAATTCTGAACCAAGTGTATGCAATTTTTGCAAGTACTTTGACTTCTCAGATACATACAAATTGTCAAGTCTGACAGTATGGCATATGATGCAATATATAATATATACATTGGCACAAGTGAACACTGTATGTACCTTCATGGAGATCATATTCCAGAATTTCTGTGATTAGTACTGCAGTGTTAAAATCTGAAATTGTGTTGTATCAAAATGGCCATATATTGCTTTTCTGTCATGGAATTAATACATGCATTCCTCCTACCCTCGATGATATATGCACTGGGAAGCTGATCTAGTACCTGTACATGTACCCAAGATAAAAGATACTTCATTCACACAGTGGAGTTTCAGAGTCCTCCCTGCCAGTATTTCAGGAGCAAGAAAAGAATTGGAAAAGGACATATTTTGCTCTTGGAGCTATAGCTAGTTTGTTGAAAAGGCCACATTGCTGTACAGAAACATACTGTACACTCACTAGAAATATCATCAAAAAATCTATTATAGTACCATACAGAACCAGGAAATATATATAGCACCAGTGGATATTTTGGAGATATGTAGTGGGATAGAAGAAGAGAAGAAGAGAAGAGATTGGATTTATACCCCACCCTTTACTACCCAAGGGAGTTTCAGAGCGGCTTACGAACTCCTTTCCCTTCCTCTCCCCATAATAGACACAACAGATACAATACCATGTCATAGTGTTTTCATTAAAATTACAGGATTAATGTAATAGTAAGCTTCCATGGGTACTAACTAAGAGTGTGCACACAAAAAAAATAAAAATTCGGCCCGATTTGGATTTAGCCAAATCAGGCAGAATCAATTTCGGAGGCAGAAAGACTCCCGCCTGTCAATTTCGGCAGTACGGAGCCATTTGGGAGTCTTTCAGCCAACCAAATTTCCTCTAGTTGCAACAGCAATATTAGAACTAATAATTAATAACCAGCGTTGTAGCTTAGATTGAAATGAAACATATTGACCTTGAGACAAATAAATGGATGATTTAACCCCTTTTCATCTGTTTGCATACTGGCAAAAGTGGCATATCTGTCTGGAAACCTTCTGAGAGACCAAGGCCTCTGAACTGTAGACATTTGGCTGGAATTGGTTTACAGAATTACAGCCATGCAGCAGGCCAATGGTAAGTGTCATAGAGATCCTGGGCCCATTTTTGGTCACTGAATGCTGTGAAACTCCATTATTTCTACAAAGAAAAAAGCAAGCAAACCTAGTACTGAGGCCTTTAAATATATAGTCAATACTAGGGATGTGCATTCAGTTCGTCTGAACCAAATGTACCCCTGAAAATGGCCCATTTGGGCCTCTTTTGGGCTGCTGCAGGACGATTCAGATTCTCTGATCTGAATCAGCTTGCCACTGAATTGCTGCTGACATTCGGTGGCAATTCAGCCCCATTATATCCTATGGGCCATTGAAGTCAATAGTGAAAACATAGGGTATATTCTGGGGGCTGGAGGGGAGGAGGTTTGAGGGAGAGTCTCCCAAATTCACAGGGTACCTGCAGGAGCCTCTCCCCAAGATACTCACCAAGTTTCAAGAACATTGGACCAGGGGGTCCAATTCTACGGGCCCCCAAACAGGTTGCCCCATCCCCTCCTTTGTTCTCTATAGCGGGAAAGAAAGTTACTTTTTCCCCACAGTGCTGTTAGTGGCTCTGAGGGGGAGGTGGTTTGAGGGAGAGGCTCCAAATTTTCAGGGTAGCTTCGGGAGCCTCTCCTCACATAAATCCCCATGTTCTAAAGCAATTGGACCAGTGGGCCCAATTCTATGGGCACCCAAACAGGTTACCCCCATTACCTCCATTGTTTTCACCATTGACTTCAATGACCCATAGGATATAATGGGGCCGAATTGCTGCCAAATGTAGGTGGCAATTCAACAGCAAGCTGATTCAGATCAGAGAATCCAAATCGTCCTGCAGCAGCCCGAAAGGGGCCCTAATACTAACTATATATTTAAAGGCCTGAGTACTAGGTTTGCTTGCTTTTTTCTTTGTAGAAATAATGGAGTTTCACAGCATTCAGTGACCAAAAATGGGCCCAAGATCTCTGTGGAGGAGGAGGAGAGGAGGAGATTGGATTTATACCCCACCCGTCACTACCCAGAGGAGTCTCAGGGCGGCTTACAAACTCCTTTCCCTTCCCCTCCCCACAACGGACACTCTGTGAGGTAGGTGGGGCTGAGAGAGTTCAGACAGAAACTGCCCTTTTTCAAGAACAACTCTGCCAGAGCTTGTGACTGGCCCAAGGTCACATCAGCAGGTGCAAGTGGATCAGTGGTTCTACCATATTAGAGTCTGCACACTTAACCACTACACCAAAGTGGCTCTCGACACTTACCATTGGCCTGCTGCATGGCTGTAATTCTGTTTACCAATTCCAGTTAAATGTCTACAGTTCAGAGGCCTTGGTCTCTCAGAAGGTTTCCAAACAGATATGCCACTTTTGCTAGTATGCAAACAGGTGAAAAGGGGTTAAATCATCCATTTATTTGTCTCAAGGTCAGTATGTTTCATTTCAATCTAAGCTACTTCGCTGGTTATTAATTATTAGTTCTAATATTGCTGTTGCACCTAGAGGATTTAACCAAAGTTAATGCCCTGTTGCCCTTGAGATATTATATAAGCCGTAGAAAAGGGGAGAGAAAAATCTTGCTCTAATGAGATCCCAACTAGTTTATCAACAAAACAGAACACGTGAATTTGCTTGGAGAAATTTAGTAATCACATTTTGTAAATGGGGAATAGAACAACAGAAGGATTAAACAAATTACTTTATAGACTTGTTCCAAAGTGGAAAGTCAAAGAAAGTTTTGTCCTTGATCCAATGAACACAAAAGAATGAACTATGAGTTCATCAGCTTTGCCTTGGCATTTCAGTCCAGAGTTCATTCTTTTCCTCATTAATAATTCCCTTTGAAATACGCATTGTAAAGCCATACTCCAGTATAATCAGAATAGTAACAATTTCAGGATGCTCTCAGGTGGATTAGTAACTTGTTGACAGATTGCACCCATTGAGTGCTTGTTAATGGTTCCTCATGTTCTTGGAGAGGAATCACAAGTGGAGTGTCTCAGGTTATAAATGACTTGATGATGGTGATGATGATGGGGATTTATTAATCACCCTATCCCAGCTTATGCTGGGCTCTGGGCGATGAATAGGACATAATGTCATAAGATACAAAACACGAACATTAAAATGTATATGTAACATTAATATAAATTCAGTATAGATAGAAAGATTCAGATGGCCTTTTCCCTATATTATTATGCATCCCAGTTCTGGACTACCAGTCCCCCTGGGGAGAGGGGAGGATGAAGGAATAGAGAGGATGATCATTGAATTTGTAGATGACACTAAATTGGGAGGGGTAACAAATATAGCAGAAAACAGAATCAAGAAACAGGATGATCTTGACAGGCTGCTGGGCTAAAATTAACAAAATGAATTTCAACAGAGATAAATTTAAAGTTCTGTATTAGATAGGTAGATAAAACCAATGTATAATTATAGGATGGGGAAGACTTGTCTTGGCAGTAGTATATGCAAATATGAGTCAGCAGTGTGATGTGGTAGCTAAAAAGGCAAATACGATTTTGGGCTGCATCAACAGAAATATCATGCAAAGTGATAACATCTCTGGTTAGACCTCACTTGGAGTAGTATGTTCAGTTTGGGCACCACAGTTTAAGATGGATATGAGTCCAGTTAAGATGGATATGAGACAAGATGAAATGAGTCCAGAGGAGGGCGTGTTTAGCCTGGAGAGGAGCTATCTTCAAGCATTTGAAGGGCTGTCATAAGAACATAAGAACATAAGAGAAGCCAATGTTGAATCAGGCCAATGGCCCATCTAGTCCAACACTCTATCACACAGTGGCCAAAATATACCAGGTGCCATCAGGAGGTCCAGCAGTGAGGCCAGGACACTAGAAGCCCTCCCACTGTTGCCCCCTCCAGCACCAAGAATAGAGTGCATTACCTGCCCCAGACTGAGAGTTCCCATCTATACCCTGTGACTAATAGCCACTGATGGACCTCTGCTCCATATGTTTATCTAATTCCCTCTTGAAACTGTCCATGCTTGTAGCTGCCACCACCTCCTGTGGCAGTGAATTCCATGTGTTAATCACTCTTTGGGTGAAGTACTTCCTTTTATCTGTTCTAACCTGACTGCTCAGCAATTTCATGGAGTGCCCATGAGTTCTTGTATTGTGAGAAAGGAAGAAAAGTACTTATTTCTCAACCTGCTCAATCCCATTCATAATCTTATAAACCTCGATCATGTCACCCCTCAGCTGTCATTTCTCCAAGCTAAAGAGCCCCAAGTGTTTTAACCTTTCTTCATAGGGAAGGTGTTCCAACCCTTTTATCATTCTAGTTGCCCTTCTCTGCACTTTGTCCAATGCTATAATATCCTTTTTGAGATGTGGCGACCAGAACTGTACACAGTATTCCAAATGAGGTTGCACCAATGATTTATACAGGGGCATTATGATACTGGCTGATTTGTTTTCAATTCCCTTCCTAATAATCCCCAGCATAGCGTTGGCCTTCTTTATTGCAGTTAGACACTGTCTAGACATTTTCATTGAGTTATCTACTACGACTCCAAGGTGGAAGATGGAGCAGAATTGTTTTCTGTTGCCCCAGAAGGTCAGACCATAAACAATGGATTGAAATTAAATCAAAAGAGTTTTTGACTAAACATTAGAAAGAACTTCCAGATAGAGCAGTTCCTCAGTGGAACAGGCTTCCTCGGGAGGTGGAACAGATTGGAACAGATTTATAATTTTAGGGAATTTACAGACTATAGTTCATTAGAGAATTTTATTTAATAGATGGAGAGCCTTATTTGAAAATTTGAATAAGACAATGAATGGAGACTACATATCTCAAAAAGGCATCCTAGATACATATAAAACACCAAAGTATTGGCGCTCTCCCATTAACTGTGCTCTATGCTCCATCAGCCATTGGCCCATCAACTACCACTCAAGATTACCCACATGCCATTGGCTGGGTGCTGGGTCCACTCCTTTCCCCTGGCCACTGCTGGCTTGGCCACTGTTCCATCAGAATAAGCTCCTCCTGCTGTGCGGCTCACTTTCTACTCAGTGACTGTTGCTAGGCAACCAAGCTTGGTTCTGTTAGTAAAAAGGTGGGGGAAGGAGGCCCTTTCCAGGCCTACTTTGGCCTTTTAGGAAATTCATTGGGGCTAGTTCTGACTAGGGCTGCCAGCTCCAGGTTGGGAAATTCCTGGAGATTTTTGTGGTGGAGTCTAGGGAAGCCAGAGTTTGAGGAGGGGAGAGGCCTCAGAAGAATAGAATGCCATAGAGCCCACCTACCAAAGCAGTTATTTTCTCCAGCAGGAGAGAGAGATCTGTAGTCTGGAGTTCAGTTGTGATACTCGGCGATACCGTAGCCAGTGTGATATAGCAGTTAGCACTTCAGAGCAGGATACGCCAGACCCAGGTTCTCAGTGGAGAATGATGTGAGCTGCTTTGGTCTCCACTGCAGATAAAGACTGTACTCTTCCTAGGTAACGGCTGCAGGAAGTGGGGAGGAGATGGAAAGCTGAAGTCAGACAGGCAGATAAAGGTAGGTTGATGGCTAACTGGGAAGGAGATAGAGTTGCCAACTCCAGGTTGGGAAATTCCTGGAGATTTGAGGGCTGGAGCCTGGAGAGGGTGGGGTTTGAAAAGGGGTGGGACCTCAGACAGGTACAATGCCATAGACTCCACCCTCCAAACCAGCCATTTCCTCCTGGGAACCATTGTTACCAATCTCCAGGTGAGGACTGGAGATCACTCAGAATTACAACTGCTCTTCAGGTGGCAGAGATCAGTTCCCCTGGAGAAAACAGTGGACTCTGTGTCATTATACCCTGCTGAGGTCTCCACAGCAAAATGACGCTCACTGCCCAAGGCTGGGACACCAGCCCAGAGCCTCTTTCTACAGCCCATTGTATTTATTTCCACAACAGGCCTTATTCCTAGTAAATGATATATATGTAAAGTCTCAGCCACCTTGGATGGAAGCACCCCACACACACACTCCTCCCCCTTTCCTTCTTTTTATCTATTTAAATATTTTCCTTTTATTGGTTTATATATATTTTCTGGGGGGGTTTCTGGTTGGAAATCACCATAACATGATGGTATCATCTTTTACATTGGATATGAGGCTATTTCATGGTTTGGTTTGGTTCTGTTTTGTTGTTGGCTTTTGTTTTGTGTGTGTATATATTTATGAAAATTAAATATTTTTTAAGTTAAAAAATTAAGCAGATGTTCGATGACCATCTAATAGTATTGCTGATGATTCCATAAACTTAGGCAGATCATGCGAGAGAGGGCAGGAAGGGATGAGTCAGTGCTCAGCTCTCATGTACCTTTCTTACTTGCCCAGTATAATGCTGATCACCACGTTGGGTTCAGGAAGGAATTTTCCTCCAGGTCAGATTGGCCAGGGATCCTGGAGACTCTTTGCCTTCCTCTGGGCATAGAGCAGGGGTCACTGGGGGAGTGGGGGGAAAGGTAGTTATAAATTTCCTGCACTGTGCAGAAGGTTAGACTAGATTATTCTTGAGGTTCCTTCCAACTCTATGTTTCTATGTTTAGTTGATGCAATAAAAATCTCACCTGTTTTGACCTCTTTTTAAATGTTCACTTTGTTTCTTAGTTCCTGATAGTATATCTCTACATTGTATTATCTGTCTTTCTTTAGCACAGATGCTATTATCTTGTGGAAAATTCTAAGAATAATCACCAAGGCTCTGGGGATGCTAAGAGGATTAATGAGATTTGGATGGTAAAGAATGTTAAATGACAACTTCACATTCCCCTGAAATGTCTGTATAATATGGATGTTTGTGATCTTTTTCTTTTCTTTTTTTAATGTATGTGGAGTCACTCTGGATCACTAATACACTGAGGTGTATGAGGTTTGTAAGTCTGAAAACAGGAAACTGCACTGAAATACCTTCTTGCTATCCAACAATCTAGATCAGGGATACTCAATTAGCTGCTAGTTTGGCTCACATTCTGCTCCGGGTAGCTATCAGGGAGCTGAATGTTCAAGAGACTGTTTGCATCCAAACAGCCTGGGCCTGTCCAGGTGGGGTGGAAAGGCAGATGCATATGCATTATTACATGTTGTTTTCCTTCCCTCCCTGCACTGTGTCCTGTCCTGCCCCTGCCTCAGCTAAAAGGCACATTGGGAACAGGGGGAAAAATCCATTTACACTTACTGCTTTGGTTCTCTTTGTTCCTAATGACAGCGGAATTTGCAGCCTGGTAATAGATACTAAGCTATGTGGATCCAGACCAGTGTTCGTGTGTGTGTGCATTCTTGTTCTTTGTTTTTTAAACCTTTTCAAAGTGATTTGCTTCATTTAGTGGAAAATGGCAGTTTCCAATTGACTCAGAGTGAATGTTAGTTATTCAGAATTTCATTTAAAAAAAAAATCTGAACTCAAAGGGTCACATTTGTGCTGGTGCAAATTTGTGCCTTACACCAGTGGAAGAATGAGTTATGATTTATCCCTCCTCACCACAGCCACCAGTGCCCCATGGCATGCTGTCCATGAGGCTCCCATGATGCCTACCATCAGCTTTTGAGAGGTCCTAGGGCTGTTAGGGGAAACAGAAAGTGGGAAAGCTTCACATCTATGAGAAGCCTTGTTCTCATGACTCATAGGAGCCAACTCACTGTATGTAATCTGACCTTTCCCCCAGGAAGAGCAGGAAGCCATACAGCTGGTGTGGTGTAGTGGTTAAAGTGTCAGACTAGGATCTTGGAGACCCAGATTTTAATCTCCGCTCTACCATGGAAGTTTGTTGGGTGAACTTGGGCCAGTCACACAAACACTCAGCCCAACCTACCTCACAAGATTGCTGTGAGGATAAAATGGAGAAGGGGAGAAAGTTGTAAGCCACTTATGAAGTAAATAAAATTAGTAAATGAGGTAAACTAAGCTAAAAAATAACAACTGGCACAAGGTTGGCCAGATAACTAAGAAATAGCAGAGCACTGTTTCATCATTTTTTGTTCAGAACTCTTAACGCTAATAATAGAATAATTTATCCAGGATCAAAGAACATTCATGAACATATTTCTTTGTTCCTTATACTAAATCAGACCATTGGTCCATCATGATCAGTATTGTCCACTCAGACTGGCAGTGGCTCTCCAGGGTCACAGGCAGAGGCCTTTCACGTCATGTGCTACCTAACCATTTTAACTGGAGATGCCAGGGATTGAAACTGGGACCTTTAGTGAGCCAAGCAAATGATCATCAACTGAGTCATGGTCCCTCCTCTGAAAATTATAAGGGAAACAACAGATGTTGCCAATTTTTCCAATTTTTGCAAAATAAGTAGAGGTTATGTTAGTCCCATATATAAGTGCAGTAACTTTCCTATGCTTGTAAAAGCACTTTACTTGTAAAAGTAATCTGCTATACATGCCCAGAATATTCCACATGGAGCAGCAAAAATGGGGAAATAACTTCTTTCCTGCAAGGTTTTGGCATGGGAATATGGTGGTGGGGGGGGAGAGACAGGAGTCCTTTCTTCCCCTGCAGCCACATTCCAAGAGCCAACAGGTTTCCTTTATTTTTAGCAGAAGTTCCCTGCAGATGTTCCCTGCAGTTTTCACATCTAGTTCAGCCTTCAGTTGCACATAGTGACATCTGTCCTCTCTAGAATTTGCTGAAACCTCTGTGGTTTTACCATAGAGTTTCAGCCAATTCCTAGACAGGCATGTTGTCACTTCCCGTTTTTCCCAGAATTGATATCATGCCGTCAGCCAGTACACCAATTCTAGTCCATCACACTGGCTCTCTTTTTATAGAGTATGAATTAACAATTTTGAAAAAAACAAACAAACCTAGAACTATTACCTTCTTCACCATTGATCTCTATATGTTTGCAAGAGGTTGGGTCCAGGAAAGGAAACTCCTCCCAGTGCAGGGTCCACAAAGGATCTGCTAAGGAAAGGGTATCAGCACAAGAAATCACAGTAGCTATTCCTTTCATTAATCAGTTCTTCCCTCCACCACTGTAATCATTGCACCAGTCTGTCTTTGTACTCTAACTAATAAAAAGGTCTCATCTTATTCTGTACTGGATCTTCTCCTCCGGCACCTTTATTCCTTCCAAAAGGACATTTTAAGGTCTTTGTTCTTTGATCTCATGCTTTCCATTCTGCATCTTCACACAGCTAAGAGATCAGCCAGACCTAAGCATTTCTCCCTTTGCAGAAGTTCTGCTTCATCTCCCATCTGGGCTTCTAGCCCAAAGAAACAGAATCCAGTCCCCCTCTGTGAGATTCCTAACAGCTCTTTTGAGTTGGATTTCTTCTCCCCACTCCACATCCTTTCTTGCTCATTTCACTGGAGTTTGCAAAAATGCTGATCTTGGGGCCAAAACTTGGGTCCTGACATTGTCCTAGCTGTAAGGTAAACACGGTTAGTAAGGCTATTGCACTTGGCTGAAACATTCCCTCCGCTGCACAAAATAATCTTTAATTGTTCTGCTATAGCAATAATTCACCGCTGGATTTTCTTATTTGGACAAGGTAGTTCAGGAGGTAAATGACTGATGTAATGCAATAAGAACACAATGTATGGATGTAGCCTAAGACAGCAGAGACTTTTGCAGTATAGCAGAAGACTGATTGACAGCAAAGTGGTACCTGTCTGATCAAATCAAGTGCATGGAAAGGGGTGGGGCAGACAGTTAGTTACAGAGAAACTTTACCATGGTTGGATCTGGACAGACAGCCAAGTAAAGAAAGCAATCCAAAAGTTGTCAGCCAGACACATAGCCACAGAGAAAAATGGTTGGAGACATCCAAGCAGAAAACCATTGTTGGCCAAGGCTTGAATACAACTAGGGTGAGTCCTGTAGCCTTTTAAAAACAGTGGTTGAGAAGGTCATAAAAAAGGTCAGAGAGTCTCCACCCCACACTTTAGTGCAAGTACTGATTAAAAGAAAGAAAGCATACCTCACTCCTTTAGATCCATTGTTCCAAGTCCAAGTATATTGCTTGTTTATAAAGCTGATTATTCTCTGATTTAAAAAAAAAACCTGAAGGAGCAACCACAGTTCCAGAATACTGCTTCCTAGCTCCCTCTGTTGTGCTGGTTTTTTTCTAATTCTGATGAAATTATCTATGGCCCAACAAAAGCCCCTGTCACCATACATGAAATCCAGGGGAAGAAAAAGCCATTTCATAACACAGAAATGGGAAAAAATAAACCATAGTGGGGTGGTTTGGAAGGGTGTGGGATTTTTTGCCCCTTTGGGTAATTTACAAATTCATGTTTATACTATGCCTGGAGAATCTCTCAAATGTGAGCAACCCCTGCATTGGATGCTGATGGCCTTGTTTGCAGTTTTCATGGTCACAATAGGGACCAGCCACTTTACCATTAGAAGGATCAGGTGACTGTGGTATTAGTCTGATGTTCGTTCACACATTACAGAATTCACAGGTTGGGTCCGTGGTCCCCATCCTATGTCAGATGTAACACAGTTACATGTAAGTTGCAGTCTGTCCTGAGTTCTCACTCAGTTGGGTGCTGTTAACCAAATTGCCTTATTTCTTAATGAAGAGTGGGGAATTAGATTATTAAATGGCAATAGGCTTAATTATGGGACCAATAACCTGTGTATACCAGAGTCAAAGTTATCCAGATCCCAGAAACAGTCAGGGAGACTAGATCTTAAATAAAATGGTTTCTCTACTGAATAATTTCACAGAGATATGCAATAAAACAATCATACACTCAAACAATACAGAGCTAGGAATTTAGACAGAAAGGTACAGAGACTGTTGCATTAGCAGGAAAATATCAATGTGAGGTGATACTTTACCAGTCTGACTCAGTGAGTTGGTTCTGCAGTGGAAAATGGGGGAAATACTAGAGAAGGGGTCATGTGTTAGCCAGCAGCACACGTGGTAGACTCTAGACAGCGCTAGGACTAGAGTCAGCAAGGCAGGGTGGGGTCAGATAGGCAGAAGGCAAGAGAAAGAACAATGGGCAGATGCTTTTCTTTTTTATATATTTTTTATTGCTTTTATTCTAAAAACTACATAGAAATCATAGGGAAGGGTATCTAATACCTAAGGGAGAAAGAAAAGAAAACCACTAAAATCCCAAGTGGCAATGGTCAATTGATTATACAAATGCTTATAACAATTTCTTTTTCACTTATAATAGTTAGTTACAATAAAAAGGAGTAATTAGTTAATTTTCAAAAAGAGAGAGAGAGAGAGAACAAGAATTGTTTCTAGCTAAGGAAGAAGTGTCCAAGTATCTAATAAATATGGTTAAGCTCAAGTAAAAGAGAAATAGTTTAAGGTTGATCTATTTTTTCTTTCTTTCTTAAGTCATAGTCTCATCTGGCTTTGGGAATTTTGGGGGCAGCCACCCCACGGTCTGATTCAGACTCTTCTCCAGAAGATGTAGTTGAAGAATTTCCACTGCTTCCCTTCTCGTCATTGTTGCAGATGCTCTTCTTATATACCCTAGAAGTGGCTTGGGACATGTGCCACCAAATCACATGCTTCCCAAGAAGGTGCTAGAAGCTGTCAGTTCCTTAACAAGGTCAAAATAATGGAATTAAGTGTTGGCCAATTGATTTAATCTTTACTAACAATGACACCTCCAAGAGTGGACAAAGGAAGGAAAAGGTAGTTGTTCCAGGTGCTTGGCTAGCCAATGATCTGGTGATCTGCATCATCATTATCTTGATGGGTGGTGGGTGTGTTTGGCTACTCAGGTAACCTTATCATGGCCAACCTCATCATACTCCTTGGATTATATATCGATTTCACCAACAGTTCATGTAGTGCCCCCTTCCCAACTATTTCAGGCTGGGAAATTAGTACAGGGAAAAACTAGGTGCAAACCATGAGTGCTTTTTATCAACTTTAGCTGGTGCACCTGTTACCCAAACTAGATGCAGAGAAGTGGAAATTGCCTTTAAAAAGGGTTCCAGAAAGGAATAATGGAGACCTCATAGGTCTGTGTATACCAAGGTGGATCTCAGTAAGGGCACCTCACAATAAAATTATGAAGAAAGAAAGTGAGAGAGTGATTGTAAACATACAAAAAATAATTTTATTGTATGCAAAATAAAATGAAAGAAGTAAAAATGTAAAAAAAACTACATTAAGCATCTAAGAGCTATTGCCCTAAGCAATTATATATATGCACCCACCCACCAAGAGGGCACACTTATAAAAGGAAGGACAGAGGAAACTGGGAAGTTTTAGGGAAGGGTCATATGACCTGAAATCCTGGGCTTGAAGTCTGGAGAAAAGCCTGCAATGCAGTTGCAGTGGTGTTCAGGTAGTAGTAGGAAACCTGGCACACCTTCCACTGAGGTGGGATGGTCTTTTTATGGGGAAGGGTCCCATAGCTACAAGAGAACCCACTTTCCCAAGAACATACTTGGTCCAACATATGAAGTTTGAATTTGACTGAGCAGTTTGAAGGTAACTGCTGTCAAAATCTGGTGGAAAGATTAGTAGGGAAATACCTGACATTCCAAGACGGGACAGATCATTGGGTGGGTTTAGTATATTGACAAAGAACTAGAAGTAGATGATGGGTTTAAGTGTCCTCCTGATGATCCATCCTGGGTGATTCAGATGTTAGGCTGCCTTTATGAATCGCAGGATTGGATTAGCAATACTCAACACTACCTTTGCGAAGTATCCCTTGCAGCAAGGGATGTGATTGTATTAGGCCTATCTTGGATCTTACCATTGAAAGGTGTTTTGTTCTTGAGAACAAATATGCCCCTTGAGCTGGGAAAGACTGTGCTATTCCCATGTACCCTTCCTCATCCCTGGGCTTTCCATGACATGGCTGTACCCAGGAGCCTTTATGAGACTTCCTAAGTTTCAGATCCCCTGGCACTTAGGCTCTGTTGGCTGAGGTTAAGACACTGAAATGCAGACCAGAATGTCAGTAGTTTGGCAGTTTGAGACCCTAGTGCCACATAATGGAGTGAGCTCCTGTCTCTGGTCCCAGCTCCTGCCAACCTAGCAGTTCAAAAGCAAGAAATGGCAAGTAGATAAATAGATACTGCTTTGGTGGGAAGGTAACAGCGTTCCATGCACCTCAGCATCTAGTCATGCCAGCCACATGACCACAGAGACGTCTTTGGACAGTGCTAGCTCTTTGGCTTGGAAATGGAGATGAGCACCACCCCCTAGAGTCAGATTCGACTGGCTTTCAAGCAAGGGAAACCTTTAAGTTTCATATCCCCTGGCACTTAAGCTCTGGTTGTTCCACTTTTGAAAAAACCAAACCTAGATCCTATGGACCAATTACTGCCCAGTCTCGAATCTTTTGTTTCTGGGTAAGGTAATTGAGAGAGCAGTGGCAGAACAGCTCCAGAAATTTCTGGATGACACATTGGTGTTGGATCCATTTCAGTCCAGCTTCTGCCCTGGCCATGGGACAGAGGCAGCATTGGTCACCCTCACAGACATCCTCCTCAGACAGCTGGATTGAGGCAGGCCAGCACTGCTGATATTACTTAAACTTACAGTAGCGTTCAACACAGTCAACCACAATCTGCTGACCCACCACCTCACCAATGCTGGAATCCATGGGGTAGCCTTGCAATGGCTCACCTTATTTCTCCCTGGTCAGGAACAGAGGGTGGCATTGAAAGGGACAGTATCCCCAAGGTGCCCACTGGAATGTGGGGTTCCTCAGGGGGCACTCCTCTCCCTGATGTTGTTTAACATCTATATTTCCCCACTCCCCTCACTCACCTAGTGTGGAGATTTGGGCTGGGATGTCATCAATATGCCAATTTGCCAATATGGCAGCTATTTCTGTTGACCAGCCAAATACCATTCCCGGGAATTTAGCTGAGGAATGGGAGGCTGTGGTGAGATGGTTAAAACAGAGTCGACTGAAACTAAATCCAGGTAAGATGGAGGCTCTGTGGCTGGGCAGGGGGGGAAGCCTTGATTGTGTTGCCAGCTCCTGACTCTTGAGTGTGTCACTGGCACACCATCAGGAACCTGGGCTCCTCCTTGTCCATGGAGGCACAGGTTGCAAAGTTTGCCAGGCTGGCATTTTTCCATCTGTGCTAGGACAACACACATCCAAACAGTGCTGCATGAGCTGCACTGGCTTCCAGTGGAGCACCAGATCAGGTTCAAGGTTCTGGTTTTGACCTTCAAGGCCCTTAGCAGTCAGGGACCTACATACTTTTGGGACCACCTCTCCCAGTATGCCCCTGGAAGAGTGTTATGCTCAGGGAATAAGAACCTCCAGGTGGTCCCTGGCCTGAGAGAAATCTGTCTGTCCTCAACCAGGGCCAGGACTTTTTTGGCCCTGGCCCCTGCCTGGTGGAACTTTCTGCCAGAAGACATCCATGCCCTGCAGGAGCTATTACCTTTCAACAGGGCATGCAAGGCAGAGAGTTCCTTTGGTTGAGGACCTTTGGTTGAAGACCTTTGGTTGAGGACAATGATGGGGCACTTTCTGGCACTCTCATCCCTTGTAACCCCTCCTCACAGGAAGGCTGGAGAGCTGAAATTCTTTTCGCCATCTTGTAATGTAGATGTATGCTGCTTTTATCTATTGTTGTTCATTGGTTGGTTTTAATTTAGATTTTAACTTGAGAAATTGTATATTATATTTTGTAAGCCACCATGAGCCCTACTTTTAGGGAAGAGTGGTCTAGCAAATCCATTTTAATAAATAAATAAATAATAAATAAATCAAAGTCAGATTTCTATATACTTACACTGATTATTTTAGTAAATATTGATTGATTGATTGATTGATTGATAAAGCTATACGCAGTCTTAAACAGATGAAAATGCTAACAGTACAGTTTATAATGTCTACTATTCATGTCCACACATTATAGAAAGGAATATATACTTGAGAGAAACATACAAGTTTTCTAACTTTCTCTATAGAATCATACTACTAGCTACAAGATACCAAGGTTGAGGCTTTTTTAAAAAATGATTTTCACCAAATTTTTTTGTAACTGATATCAAATCCTGAATGTTTTTTTAAAAATTGAAAGTTAATATTTCCTTTAGACTACCTGTCTGTCTATGTCTCTGGACTGAATATTTGACTATTCAATATCAGTAGAAATGGGCATGAACCAGCTGACAAACTGAAATTCATCACAAATTTTGGGCGGTTTGTGGTTCATGAAGCAATGTTTGCAAACTGAAGATCCACCAGAAACTTCCACAAATTTTGATGCCGTTTGTGAAGGCTCATGGCTCTTCACAAAAAACTCCTGCTCTCTGCTCCCCAGAGCTTTTCAGAAATTTGGAATGGAAATTTAGAATGGGAAATTTGGAACAGAACTCCTCCAGTTTAAAAAACTTGGACCCTTCCACTTGTGACTTCTTAGAACTTACATCTGGCTGGTAATTGGTTCATTTTCACTCCTGCTGCCACCCATACTTCCCTACCAGTCACTGGTCCCTTTTACAACACCTCCTCCCTGCAATCTTTGAATGAGAGAGAATAGCCTATTCTGCTTTGCAAGCTCAATTTCCTATTAAAGTGGGGCCCAAAAGTATCAAACATGTGCTCATAGACCCTCCCTGAAATTTGCAGTCAGCTGTTGTTTTCTTCAGGCATTACCTTGAGGGGGAAAAAACCTATTATTTCAGGTTAATCCCCTATAAATGCCCTGTATTTCTATACACATCTTCAAAGATCCAGAATTAGCTATAGCTAGAAGCAGATATTGAGCTGAATTGATCACCTTTGTAAAGCTCTGAATGATGAAGGGATATTATGGTCTTCCTTTTGTGAATATAATATTCTTGTGTTATTTCCACTAGATGGCATCTCAGTTCTTTAAAATGTATCATTTCCTCAAATAGTTTTCTGCTGCATTTGCATACCTCAAAAGCAAATACTTCTATCATTTATCAATAGAAGATTGTCAGACACTTTCATTAGCCTTGCTTCTGTGCATAGATACCTGGTGGCTTCATGACACTATTTTTCTTATGATCATTCTCCCCACAGGTTGACTTGACTTCAACTATCCCTTCATGCTAATAAAAAAATATGATGTCTAATTCACATTCAGCTCAGTAGTCAAGTATTTAGTAGGTGCTCACACGATGCAATATGTCATCTTTGTAACACAACTGAGATATTTATTTTTACTTTGATGTATATGGATTTCCTGAGTACAGGATTAAGCTATTTATAATGATGAGAAACATTGATTTATTTTTAAATTTGATCCTTCTTTCAAAGAGCTCAAGACAGCATACATGGTTGTCTTACATGTTCTCCTCACAATAACCCACTGAGGTAGTCAGAGAATGACAGTTGAAAGTTATGCCTTACAATACATAAAGCTACAAATGGATACCAGAATTAGTGTTCTACAAAATGCTGTACAGCACAATGAAGTGCACATTTAATCTCAAGGAGGGTGCATATAATTTCAAATACAATGGACATTAAAAAAAAAAAGAATAGAGATCTGGAATTGTTTTAGTTCATATCTGAGGCATTGTGCTATGATCCGTGACAAACTATAAAAGCAAGCACTGCAGGAAAAACCCTGCTATCATTGCCATTTTCCAGATATCTGGCAGGTGCAGAGTAGTTCTTCCTTGAAGCTGATCTTTGGCTGTTGGTTAGAAACAGAATTTTCCTGAAGGGAATCTGTTTTCCATTTTGTTGAAATTTTACTCACTAAACTCTCCTTCAAACTAGCTTATATCATCACTACAATCTTTCCCCCCCCCATGAGCTATGAAAAACAAATTAAATATTACCTGTCAAATCTCAAACTCTGGGGGATTATATATACATGTTTAGTGCTAACAGAGCCTTTGAAATAACTGAATTCCACATTAATCTATTGTGGTAAAGCATTTTACTGCAATGCAGCTTGAACATTTTCTTGCTTTGATAAAACAAGTATCGTCCTTTCCCATAAAGTATGGTTATAATTACAGGATTAACACAATATAATTAAGGATCAGAGAAACTCTTCATTCACTTGCCCATTTATTCTGGGTAAAAAACCCATCCGATAAAGCTCAGATTAGGTTTTTTGTTATCAAGATCTCCGTTTCAGAGACTCTGTAATTAGTTTGACTTTTTGAGTGAATTCCTCAAAACACTTAGGAAAATAATAAGGGAAAATGTCACCATCTGGTTTCAAACTGACTTGGAGAGGGACTTTGTAAAAATGATTTTATATTCCCCAATGTACCATAGTGGCTCAAACTAAAGCAAAGGGAACAAATGAAAATGAACAATTTTTTAATATAAGCATTTTTGAAGTGAGGTTATAAAAAAAAATACTACATTTTTAGAGATTATATAAATAAAATATGTTTTGATTCTATAGAAAAACAATGCAATCTAAGGAAACCAAGCACAGCCTTTAAGGAGAAGGTTCTTGATAATAAATTGAATGGGTGATTTAAAAAATCTCACTTGCTATTATATTCACTTCCTAAACTTGTTTTTGTAAAGTACTGGTTTTTATTCTGATAATTTTGTTATGTTTGTTCAGTTGCCTTTACCATAATTATCTGCTGGGTCAGTTTTACTATGTTTTTATGTTTCTGCTACTGTAATGAACTGGATGGTACAACAAGCAGCCAGATATTGGCCGAGTACAGACTGGCAATTTGCCGCGGGATGGGACCCGGGCTGACAGCGACTCAATCTCGGATTAAATGGAATGTTCACACAGGCACATCTGCCTGGCGTCCCCCACCCGGAGCTTACCGGAGCCCTCGCGCTTCAGTGCCGGATTAAAAAAACACCTGATAAAAGCCTTCGCAAATCCAAAAGCCTGCGTTCGTCGCGCGTTTCTCCGCTTCCGGGGAGTCTGAACGCGCAGGCGAAAAGCCGGGAGCAACCCGCATTGGGCACGAGGCAGCAGCACTGTGATTGGCTGTGCTCCGCTCCACTGCCCAATGTGGTGCCGGCGTTGCAGGGCAAAAAAAAAAAAATCGCCGAAATGCGCTTATGCACATGAGCGCATGAGCGCTCAAGCGCTCATGCGCACATACGCCCACAGCAGAAATAATGGGGAAACAGCGAATATAGCGCGCCTCCGGCGCGGCAGTCTGAACGCTCCCGCGTGCCTCCGTCCCGTTTCTTCCGGCAGAGGCCCCCGCTGTGTGGACGGGAAAACCCGGTATCGTTTACTCCGGGGTTTTTTTGCCCCGACTCGATACCGGGGCAAATTGCCAGTCTGTCCTCGGCCCTTATCTAGACTGGGATTCCCAACCTTTTTTAAAAAATATTTTTTGTTAAGAAGTTTTAAAATCCAAAAGATAAAAACTAACAAAAAATATTGAAAAAGAAAACAGAAATACAAAGGGGGGGGGGAGATAAAAAAGGGGTTTCCAGTTAATAATAAATGTAGATAATGTATTTTCTCTGATCAAAGAAGTAAGTTTAGCCATCTGTGCAAGTTCCGTCATCTTCACCAACTATTCCTCTGTTGTGGGTAATGTTGAACTTTCCCATTTTTGTGCATATAATAATCTTGCTGCCATTGTCATATATAGAAATAAAGTTCCATGACTTTTTTTTAGCTGTCTGTCCATTAGTCCCAAAAGGAAAACCTCTGGTTTAATTTGAATATTATTCTTTAGAATCTTCTGGATTACTGAATGTATTTGTATCCAAAAAAAAAGGTCTTTATTACACATCCACCATAAATGATAGAATGACTCCTCGTTTTGTTCAAATTTCCAATGTACTTTCGAAATATTTTTGTACATTTTCATTAATTTCTCTGGTTATATACACCATCGATACATCATTTTATAAAAATTCTCTTTAAGACTAAAGCTTACTGTAAATTTAAGACACTTCATCCACATAGTTTCCCATTGTTCCATTTGTATATTT
Organism: Gekko gecko; assembly: GCA_029375565.1. NCBI lineage: Eukaryota > Metazoa > Chordata > Lepidosauria > Squamata > Gekkonidae > Gekko > Gekko gecko. The sequence goes on along the minus strand of JAPDNY010000004.1, from coordinate 102,122,143 downwards.
TATCCAAAGTTTTTAGCCCATTTTTGAGCCTGTGGGCACCTTTGTAATTCTGACACAGGGTATGGGTGCCACAAAATGGCTGCCATAAGACACATAGACAACCACAAAATGGCTGCCTCTGAGATAGAGCTAACTACACAGTGTCAGTGAGTGAGACTGTGTATAACTCTAAAAGTAACTCTTGAGCATTTCAGGCAGAAGTTCTGTTTAAAAGAAGTTCATTTAATTTGCACAGCAATTGAGAAGCCCTGCTGGACAAAAGCCTCACCCTCCACTTCCTAAAAGCACTTGGTGGGTACCAGAAAAGGTGTTGGGGGCACTAAGGTGCCCACAGGTGCCACATTGGGGGCCTGATCTAAATGCTCTGTGCATCTAAATCCTGTTAAAATCAATTCAATGAAGTAGAACAAGCTTACTTATCAGTCAGTCAGTCAGTCACTCAAAACCTTTATTGGCAAAGATTAAAAAGGAAAAAAAAACTTTATAAAGACCATACATTTTATATATACAAAGACAATCATCCCATCAGAGTTTTAAACTTATATTCTCTAATCCTCATAGCAATAGAGAGAAATCTCGCCACTGAAAAGGTAATATGAGGGTGGAGATCTGATAGAAGGAAGGATACTAAGATCTTTTCTGGGCAACTGTGCCTATTTATCAAAAGGGGGCTGATTAAGACATCCTGTATTTTGTCAAATATTTCACAACTAAGCAAGATGTGGGTAATTGATTCTGTTTTCCTGCTACTACATAGACAGGTCCTTTCAGGGTAGGGGACATTTGCAAATCTACCATAAAGGACCCCAGAAGGTAAAGCATTGAAGCATGCAAGCATAAAAGCTTGTCTTAATGATGGGGCCGTAAAGTGGGTATAAGCCCATTTCTCAGTGTTGAACTTCAGAGGGAAGCAGGTAATACCAGAACAGATAATTTGTTTTTCAGTGTCAAGGATCCTCTGCCTCAAAGTTCTAAATATTTGAGATTCACCTAACATGAGCAAGGAGTCAAAGGAGATACCAATAGATAGTATTTTTCTCAGTTAGATGTAAATACTTCCAACAGCAGCAGACAGATATAGCTCTCAGGTTCTGTTCTAAAGTAAAGTCACTAGGAATTGCTGTCCTGTCTCCAGGCACATGGTTGCATAATTTATAAAATTTGATACTCCAAGGATACACGACAGAAACGTTGCCTGGATCTGCTCAGCATGTTGATTAAAGGAGCCAATCCAGACAGGGATCCCATTAAGTATTCGGGATACGACTTTGCATTGAAAACTCTCATGACTGTTATGTTTTATGTGCTGTTATTCAGTATGTTATCTTTGATTTTAATAAATCTTTATTAAAAAGAAAAGAAAACTCGCATGTCCACAGGGACGAATTGATTGCCCTTCACATAGAAAAACCTAGCAATTGCAGACAGGCGACACTTAGCCAGGTTGATTACTTGTTTCCTCTGGCCTGTCCAGGTAGTATTGTTAAACTGAAGGAGGGCTCCCAGATATTTGAAATGTTTGACTTGTGCAGTGACATTACCATTTATACACCAATTGAAACACTTCCAGGAATCTGGGAACACCAGGATTTTAGATTTTTCAAAATTCACAGATAAAGAGTAGTTCTCACAATAAGATGTGAAAACAGATAGAAGGCGCTTAAGGCCTTTCTGGGTACGAGATAGTACTATAGCATCATTCACGTACAATAATAGAGCAGCGGAATGAGAACCCAAGTTAGGACAATGAACATTGACCTCATGCAAAGAAGAGTCTAAATCATTCAAAAATAAATTAAATAAATAGGATGCCAAGATGCAGCCTTGTTTGACTCCTCAATCTGTCAAAATCTTAGGAATATATTGGAATTCCCATGTCTTACTTGGCAACTGGGAGAGGAGTATAGTTTCTGGATAAGAAAAAGTAATCATTTATCTTTTCCCATCATATTAAGTTTAACCTACAGGAGGTTCCTGAGTATCAAATCAAAAGCCCCTTTTAAGTCAAGGAAAGCAGGATTTCCCCCCCCCAACCTGTACTAGAGTATTTCTCCACCAAGTGAGCAAGGGTTATACAGTGATCTAATGTTGATTTGTCCACACAAAGCCCAATTTGTTCAGCTTCCAAGAGATTTTGATCTGAGTACACTTAACTTTCTCCAGACTGTGTTTCTTGAACCCCAGTAACAGGGCTAGGAGTAACTCTCAACTCCAACACATGCACAAAGCTTCCAAAGAGCAGAAACTCCCTTGTTCCTTTCTAAAAGCAGAAAAATATTTCACATATGCAATAGAGAATCCCTATACATGCTGTGCATTTCCTTTCATAGGATAGAGCAAGAAGCTCCTGTTTTGTACACAGAGCTCTTTTTCATACTTTTATTGCTTTAAACCTTTAAAATATCATCTGTTCTCACATCTGTATTTTTTTAAAAAAAATTGTTTTACATAAGAGATAAGCAAAACAAATAGGTTAGGTAAGCTGCAGAACAGATGGCTTCCAAATGCAAGGCTGGGATTCCTGTAACCACTGAATATAAGGAATCATAGAAATCCTTTTAACTTTGTGGTATATTGAGTGTGTATTTAACTTTGTGTGTATTGAGTGCCAGAACCATAGTTGCCACAAACACAAAATTATATTACTGCATATATTCACTAACACTATATTTGTAAGTACATATTTGTGTTAAGATTCAGGTTTTCAAAAACCTGACCAGTTGTTTTGTTTTCTTTTTGCCAATGGTTGTGATCTAGTTCAAACAGAACTCAATTCCTCTGTATTTAGGTGGGCTTCTGGGTTCCACGGCGCAGCATCTGAGCGATTCTCAGGATGCTCCTGAGTCTCCTCATCCTCTTTGCCTTTTTGAAGATCCCCTTGGTCCTTGGTGCTGAGGAGGGCTTAGCCCAACCTCTTGGAGGGAGGTTGAGAAGCAAGAGACTTGCTTTGGAAGCCCTGCAAATGGCAATTTGGCGGGGCGAGACTATTTCTATCTTGATGCAGGAGCTGAAGAAGGAGCAAAACATGGCTTCCATGTTTTTGCACTAGCTGCAACCATCCGTTTTAAGAAACCAAGGATTATAAATGCAGCAGATAAGATAAAAATAGAAGCAACCTACAAGATTCCAAACAACAGAAACCTTCTTTGAAATACCCCCAAGATATGTTGCCAAATAATTGGGAAAAGGCGGCTTAGAAAAGAACAAGAGCAGTGACTATTTTAAAGAAGACAACAGGGATAAGATAAGTTTAAATGCTGAATTTACTAACTTTTGAAAGTAACTCTGACAGTGTATTTTTAGGAAGTTTTGTAATTAAATCACTAAACTATAATGTATTTGCTACTGGAATAAAAACAGAAGTGTAATTTAATTAAGAAATTGTGATGGCAGAAAATAATTTGGAAGAGGAAGAATGGGAAAACATGGAAATTGGGAACTTAATGTGGGAGCAATTCCAAAAAATCCTGAAAGAGGAAATACAAAATGCAGTTACAACTTATAAAAATCTTCTAGAGAAACCCTCTACACTAATAGAATTGGAAAATGAGAAAGAAACAATAAAGGAACAACAAAAGGAGATGTCTCAGGAAACACCATCCTTATTAAAGGAAAGCAAAATAAAAGACATTAATCAAGGATATATTCAAAAAGAACCAGCAAATCTCCCACTTAGGAATATATCTAAACTGTCTAAGAAGAGAATAAAGAGAATCTTTGTGAGTGACAAAAGTCTGAGGATTAACTACCAGAAACCTAGAAGGGACAAACCAAAAACAAAATACCATGAACATAAAGACATGAGGTATTTTGAAATGATTTTGGAAAAAAGAGGTCTTAGCAAACCATCTAAAAAGAAAATAAAGAGGCCAGTAAAGAGAATCTCAGTGAGAAACAAAAGTGTGAAGACTAATCATCTAAAACCTAGAGGGGACAAACCAAAAACAAATTACCTTGAATACAAAGACATGAGGTATCTCGAAATGATTTTGGAAAAGAGAGGACTTAGCAAAACAAAAAAGATAATAAGAAATATGATTCCATCTTGGTTTGTATATGATATAATGGAGTGGAAAATATGTATTGGTTACCTTTAGCGATGGAATGATGGAAAGCTGTGTCTAAACAATGTTGGTTTTCTTTCCCTTCCTTGCTTTATATATTTATAATGAATGATTTGAAATGTATAGTATTCATAGTATTATTAGGACCATAAGATAATGATGTTCTTTTATTTATTTATTTTTGTTGTTGTTTTTTGCTCTCTCCCCTTTTGAAGTTATGTTTTAGATGGCGGGGGGGAACAATAATGCATTGGAAGAAGATTAGTATTGGTAGATGTTGTCTCTTTATTAATAGTATAAATTAGAGTATAAATATTACTTTCTTGGTGAATGGAACTAAGTGGAATTTATTATATTTTGGGATTGGAAGTTATATGTCTATTATGGTTGGGTGTTTTTCTTGTTATAACTATGAAAAAAAGGGATGGGAAATATATCATAATGAAATTGTCAATTTATAGAAAGGTAAAATGAGAGTACACACATGATTAATTGGCTAATGAGTGCAATGAAAAATCTGAAGCTTAGTATATTGATATATTGAAGGTGCCTTTTAAAAATAAGATGAGAATACACACGATTAATTGGCTAATGAATGCAATGAAAAATCTGAAGCTTAATATATTAGTATAATGAAGTTGCCTTTTAAAAAAATAAGATCAACAAAACAGTTCAAAAAATAACAAAAAAGGATGATATTTGACTTATAAGTCAGAATTATTTTCTATTATCCATTGCAATATAAAGGTCAAATATAAGTTGAAGAGAAAGAATTATATTGTAGTGAATGGGCAGAACTTGTGGATATTACGTAGCTATGACAGCTTAGAAGGATGATATGCTGTTTTGTTGTATCTGAATAATAGGAAATATTTATATGTGTTTCTTTAATTTTGAAAATCCAATAAATATATTGGGGGGGGAAAGAACTCAAATCCTCCATGTATAGTAGCACAGTAATTCTCAGGGAAATGGCTAGATGTTGGAAGTAACATCTGACAAACTTTGTTCCTAAATATATATGCCACTTTCCAGAAGTCATTCACTGCAGCAAAGCAGGGTTTTTTTTCATTGCCATATTTATATGAACAGAAGTGCACTAAAATCAGGGTAAGGAATCATCTAAATATATTAGATTTCATTCATCCACAGAGTCCTATCCCCAGAATGGTTCTGAACCAGTGTGGACAGAGGAAAAACAGAGAGAAGAACCAATGAAAAGAAATGTACATCCTTTGGCTGAGATAGCTATTCCAGAAATATAAAAGAAAGCCGAACCATGTAAGTTGTCATGCTTAGGACTTCCAGTTTATGGTGACTCTCTAGCAGATGTGCCTCCCCGTTGCTCCAGGGGCACAATCTGCATGCTAGCGGTTTGGGGGGGCAACCATTTGCCACCCCCCTGGAGCCTTGTGTGAAAGGCTCCTAGCCATGGGGCTTTTGAAGGGTTGCCTCTTCACCAGTGCGATGCTGGGAATTGAGGAGCTCCTCCGCCCCGACAGTCCGGCCGCTATGTGTCCATATGAATCTAGAGCTGCTAGCCGGGACAAGCATCGGAGATCAAGCAGTTAAAATAAACTGAAGCGAGGTCGCAAGACCAACAATGAGCAGTGAGTTGAATAAAGGTGAGAAAATGGCATTTTAAAGAGAAAGCACCTCCCTTGGGATCAGCATGGGAAGCGAGCGGGGGAGGGGCCCCTCTCAGACACAAAGACTTAAAAGCACTCTAACAAGGGGGGAGCAGAGATAGAAGCTGAGAAATCTGTTTTAAGAACCTTACCAGAGCACGACCAAGCGTCTGGGTGACTTTCAGAGACTTTAGCAACTTTCGGTTAAAGTAAACAATCGGGAAAGATGGTGGGGAGAAAGCCTGAGAAAGGATCAAAATTGAAACCAGCGGGTGGAATGAGTCCAAGAGAGGAAGAGACCACAGTTTTCCAAGCTCCTAGCAGATTCTTTGCGCCTTCTACTGGACCAGATGACTAACATCAACCAGCAATTAGTAACTTTAAACCAGAACTTTGCAGCACAGCAACTCCAACTGTCTGAAACTTCAAAAAAGATGGAACAGGTAGCTGAGAAAGTTTTGGAAATGGATGCCAACTCGAAAAAAGCAAGAAAAAAGATGCAAGTGCTGGAAAGGAAGCAACTTATAGCAAATCTAATGGTGAATTGGACTCTGTGTCTTCCGATGAGGACTCTGATTCAGAAAAGGGGGCGGCTGCCACCAAATGAGGCTATCAACTGAGAGACCAAAAAGATAAAACAAAATGAAGATTGAAACTCTGAAGGCTGTTGTAAAGCATTGGCTTTTAATGATCCTCTGGGGAGGGTTGTTGAACAGTTAAAGTAGTTAAAAGGATGTATAACCTAGTTTATTCAACTATGTTCACTGTTATATAAGCATTTCAGACTAATATGTTTATAAGCTAATATGATGATCTCCTGTTCTTGGGGTTTATTTAGTTGTGGTTATCTTTACTTTCTCCTTAGATGTAGATGTCCCCCTTCCTTTTTTTTGTTGTAGTTTTGTAGTGTTTAGAAAAATGCAATAAAAAAATCCCCTCCGGGGGTTAAAAGAAAAAAAAAAAGGTGGCATGCCTAGAAATCTGCTCTTAAGATTCCTGCTTTTCTGGCCAAATTGTTTCAGCAGAGGTACATAAGCAGCATTGGTTTCAGAAGATCGCCCACATCCACATGTGCATTTTTATTGAGAAACATTTCCCAGGCAAACAAAACTCTCCCTCAATTCCCCTAATACCATCTAAAAATATGACAAATATAAGGAAAGAAAAGGAAGGACAGCAATAATCTCCATTGTGCTTCATTGTGCATTTATTTCCAAGGAAGTCAGGAACAGTGTTTATTGCTTAAAATGCTTTTGTATATATAACTGTATATAATGGCATAAACATTCACAGTCATATAGAAGGTGAATGTTTCTTGCACTGCATGAACTGGGAACAAGGACAAGGACAGTTCTATCCAATATATTTAGTCCAGGATGAAATACATTTATTACTAGAAGGAAAGCATGAAAATAGAGATGAAGCTTTGTTATCTGGCACTTGATTATCCATATTCAGAATCTTCACTTAACTGGCATCACCTAGATGGAAAGCTCCTCCCCCTCAGCCAACATATCCCTGGATTTTTGCCAGCTAGCTTGATGCCTCCAAACATTGCTGGGCTTCTAACAGCTGGTGGTACCAGCCAGGCCCATAGCCAGGATTTTTTTTTTGCTCCAGGGGCATTTAAATTTTTAATGGGGCCGTTAAATTACAGTTAATTAAATTCATCTGAATGCCTGTCTTTAAAGGGGGAGGCTCCCAGCCTGTTTCTACCCCTTCCTTTCAAGGGACAGGGCAGTGAGCATGTCAGTTCCTAGGGAAAAAACAGCTCAGTGGGCATTTAATTGCCTTCAGAAGGCATCTAAATGCCTTTTGAGTTCCCTTCCACAGGGCAAGAAGGCTTAGAAGGGCACCTTCAATATATCTCCAACAATCCCCCATTTTGCTTGCCCAGTACCATCTAGGTCATGGTCAAAAATAAGGTTTCTGGCATGGTTATTGGTGGGGCAGAGCCCCGAAATGCCCCACCATAGTTACGGGCCTGCTACTAGCTGCTATCATCCTCAGGTGACTCCCTCTCAGTCTGCCTCATGCCTTTGGAAGCCAGGCCTGCCAGAGGGCACCCAGGCATCTGGCCCACTTGTGTCATTGCTGCATAGGATAGTTCTGGGGGGACAATCAGGATCCTGCTGGGGTGGGTACTATTGCCATGGTGTTCCCAAAGGGGTTGGTTGCTTCAGATTGCACTGGATAGGGGCTGCGGCAGAGCAATAAGCTTGAGTACCTGGTACATTTCATCTTCATTCTCCATGAGTGCTGAATAATAAAGTTTTTACTGTATTGAATTGGGGTCACAACCATATTTCCAGTATTAGAATATGATGTATCTCTTCCTTCACATTGATATAATGAACTGGCCTCCACTGATAATCTATCTGTCTCTCTGTGTGTATGTGTATTCTAGATGGCACAATGTTTACAACCTGATTAAATACTGAAGTGCATGAAACCATATCTATAGTATTCAGGCATTTCTATGATGACTAAGGCAATGAAAAGAATTATGGCTGCAGCCACATGTGCCAGTTAATGTGGGAGGGAGGCAAGGCTATTTGTGCCATCGCAATTTGACCTGCCCCTGTGTGATCAGATGCAACGGCGGTGAACCAGATTTTTTGTCGGTGCATGTTTCTGGCATGCTTCAACAAGGAAGTAGGGGCGCAATAAGAGCATGCTGGAGCGATCACACTCCATCTGTGGCCCATCGCAAAAAGTGGACTTTCCGAGGTACTTTTAAGCTTCGTATCTTTGGTCAGACAATACGGGTTGGGGACAGGTGTGCGACGCTCACCAGATGTGTCCGTGTGATTATGCTCCCAAACTCCGCCCAGTATTTGCTGCTCTCCTGTGGCAAATTTTGCATATGATCGGAGCCTATGTCTATCAAGAGAATGCTTGGAGGACATTTGGGATACAAAAACAAGTAATGAATCTAACAAAGGGCATTTGAGTGCCTCCTTAAAAGTCTTCAGTCTTTCCTGTAGACCAAAGGGCTGAAAGGTGGAAAGGGAACAGATTCTACTAAGAAGAACATTCATCCCAGTTGTTCTTGGTTGTTCTTGTCATTTTTCTACGTGACTTCTTTCACACTTCTGAGATTGAAATCTTGAGGGCCTGTCATATCTTTAGCTGAATTCTATGCCTCTGGCTACATACAAGAAACCACTCTCTAAAAAACAGCTAAAAATAAAACAAACAGAATATTGTCAGATTTAAGAAACTGACATGGAAAAGAGAAAAAAATGGGCCTTCAATAAAATGAGCTGCCCTTTTGTTGTTGTTGATGACGAGTTCATTGGTAGCTCTTCAAAAGCTTCCAGTCTTCCTCAGTTACTCATCTCTGTCTTTTCTCATGTCCATGGTGGTGGACCACACAAATGGAAGCTTCACTGAATCAACTTTACAAAAATTTCAGCTGTTTTTATTCATTAATCTAAAATGTTTGTAACCTATAGTCTCAGCAAAGAGGTCCTCAAGGAAATTTCCAGTCATAATCACTAAAACAATAAAATAAAGATGGATATAATTGTGTTTGTTCTATGTATGTCTCATATTCCTAGCAATCATCTCCCAAACCAGCTTACTTCAATCAAGTGACATACGCTTTGCCCTCACACCTATTGTTTAAAAAGACAAGGCACATAAACAAAGTACCTGGTGCATTTGGTGCAAAGATGAGTGGAGGGAAAGGCAGTGGAGAAAAATCAGTTAGAACTTACACAGAACTGAGCCTGGTTGATCTTTCCTTAGTGGTATCCCTGTGTGGATGAAAGTGGTGGAACTTTTTCATCTGACTGTTGACAACAGAAATCAAAAAGAATCCAACAATGACTACAGCATCAAAGAAAAGTATCACATACAATAGGAAAGCTAGGTCTCTTGCTTTGGCAGGTGACTTCCACCTCCCCCCCCACAAGATCTTCCTGCTGGCCCTCAGCTGGAAATCAGGGGGAAATTCTGGGGGAAATGGGAGGATGATTGGCATTATGTCAACACCACAATGTCACTTCAGCATAGCACAGAAATGATGTCATCATGTCAAGTGACACTCTAGCATTTGCCCAAAACTCTATAGTTAAATCAGCAATGACTGTAGCATCAAAGAAAACCATCACATTGCAGCAGGGAGGCAGCAGGGAGAAATGCTGAGGGAAATTAGGGCGTCATTGGTGTCATGATGTTATAACATCACTTCTGGTGCTACTTGGAACTGACATCACCATGTCAGGTGATGCTCTAGCATTTGCCAAAAACTTGATATTTAAACTATAGAGTTTTGAATGCTAGAGCACTGCAACTGGAAGTGACATCGCCATATTGTCAGTGAGGGTCCCAGCTGGTTTCCAGTCTCAGGTAACCCAACATCAAAGAGACTGTATTTCAAAGGACCTGGGGCAATGACTTTAACAATTCAAATCTGCATTAAATCAAATGAAACATCCCAGTAAAATCAGAGCACAGCAACAAAAAGTCAACATAGTCAGAAATCAAAACACAATAAAAAGAATTAACAAAATCAACAAAAGGCCCAGGAAAGTTAAAAACAAAAATGTTTTTTACCTAGTGCTTAAAGCTCAGTAAGCTTGATGGTTGTTATTATTGATTATTATTGATTACTTCATTTATATCCCACTTTTCTCTCCAGTGGGGACCATAAGTGGCTTAAAACATTCTCCCTTTCTGCATTTTATCCTCACACCTACCCTGTGAGGTAGGGTAGGCTGAGAGTGTTTCACTAGCCCAGGGTCACTTGGTAACTTCCACAGCAGTGGGGATTTGATGCTGGGTTTCCCAGATAATCCAATACTCTGGCAACTATATTAACTTAGACTCTTCCTCAGATCTTATTTGATGGACAGATTCATATGGAAGTCAGTTGTCCTTCAAATATCCTGGTCCTAGAATATTTAGGGCATTAAAGATAAGTAACTGCACTTTGAAATCTAGCCCATCACCATCTCCACATACTTGTTTGGGGCATCTATAGTCTCATCTCATTCCACTGAAAAAGGAAAAATAGGGATGAATGTCATAAGCATACTGATGACATTTTACTACAGATCTCCTTCGGTCAGCCTTTCCCAGAAATTTTACACAGATGTTAAACAGTGTATGGGACTCCATAGTACCAGCTTGAGGCACCTATCAGCCTTAAAGGACTGGAGTATGGTGTTGCTAATACCCATCCTGGCCATCCAGTCCAGTTGGTGGTACTGGAAGCTAGTGAAGATTGCCTGCCATATTCCCCCCTATTGCTTTCCCATCAAAAGTGATCAGTTTGGGCAACCAGGAGAGTATCAATTCTAAAACCAGGCCAGAGAATGGATTGTTATGGGTCAGGATAATCAGTCTTATTCATGAAGGCCTGCGCTCACAAAGCCATCACTTTGCCATTACTGCACTTACAAAGCTATCACAAAGCCGTGTGTGGGGGAGAGAAAAAGAGAGGGAGAGGGAGAGAGAGAGACCATGCCTGGAAGACTCCTAGTGGGGCATGGAGGATGTTCAGAGAAGTGGCTTGATAGCCTGCCTGTGCCTCCCAGCCCTGGTATTCTTTTGAGGTCTCCCATCCAAATACTTGCCAGGGTCGGCCCTACTTAGCTTCTCAGATTTGATGAGATCAGGCTTGCCTGGGCTATCCAGGTCAGGGTAAAGCCATCACTTTTTTTGAGTACTTTGCCCAAGAGGGGTTTCTGCCACTGATCAACAGTTGTTGTTCAGATGAAGGGATAGGTTAGGAGTGGGTTCACAAGCACATCCTTCAAAGCACGTAGGACTATCCTCTCCTTTACTACTACCTGGACCCAAGCGGGCAAGGGCAAGGGTTGAGCACTGATAATGCTCAAAGCAGTTTGTCCACATCTTCAAAGTACAGTAGCTGAAATTCATCCGAGCAGTTGCAATAAATCTGACCTTTGGTGACATTTCAGCAACTGTTTTGCTGAAATAGCTGCATCTCAGTTGTGAGGGATGCAAGTGAGTATATGAATTTTCCAAACTAACATCATCAGGGGCCTGATGCAAAAAAAAAGAAAGAAAAAAAAGGGCTTCAGCCTCTGTTAAGGTTGCCAGCTGGACAGGAACAACACATTCTGCCCCTTTAATAGCAGTTTAATATGTGGAAAGGGACAGCTGAAGCTTCTCATGGCACAAAGTAAAATAACTTGACTACCATTGCTTGCAGATCAAACTGATATTAAAGGGACAGCTAGAGGACCCGGTTTAGAAGGTGGCAACCCTACATCACTCTGAGTTTTGCTCTGCATATTTTCAAGTCATTAGCCAGCCTGCTGCATCACACTGATCTCCTAAGTAAATCAAGTGGCAAGATGGTCTCTGCTGGGTGGTAGTAGGCAACTAGGAGTGATTATGTCAACTGCCTGGACCATCTCTGAATTCCAAAGATCAGCTGGAGCTTTAACAGGAACATGTACCAAGTCAGCAGAAAACATCTTTGAGTTATCAGGAACCCATCCAAGTTTGTTAACCTTTGAGAATGAACTGTTTCATCCTAACCTATCTCATCCTACCCCAGTCCACATTTACCATAATTTATTTATTAGTTATGTCATTTATAGTCTGCCTTTCTCACTGAAACTCAAGGCAGATTACACAGTGCAAGGCAATTTAAATCAACAGGAATAAGACATGCAATAAACAATACCATAGATGTTTGGATTGTAGAAATTGCCCTGATCAGATGAGCGAAGTTGTCATGGTAGAGCATAGGGGCAAGAAATAGTCCCTCAGATATGGTGGACCCACATCATGAAGGTCTTTGTATATGATAGCTAATACCTTGAATTGAGCCTGGTAGCTGATGGACAGCCAGTGGAATGACTGTAGAATGGGAGTAATATGCATGTTCCATCCAGATCCTGATAATAAAAGACTTGCAGCACTCTGCAGCAGTTGGAGTCTCCATGTTGACTTTGAGGGGAGACCTATGTAAAGTGGATTGCAGTAATCTAGTCTCAATGTTACTGTGAAGTAGACCCAGGTAGCCATATCAGCCATGTCAAAGTAGGGGGCCATCTTCCAGGCTAGGCTAAGTTGGAAGAAAGTATTTTTGCATGTGCATTAACATAAATAATTACTGTGAATCAAAATTATGACCACAATAATTCAGAACTGTTGCTTTGAGAGAAAAAGTGATTTCCATTCCAATGAAAAATCTAATCAAAATAACTTGTACCTCATGTTAGTGAAGTAAATTGGAAAATGAGCGCTTCTGATTCCAAGTCCCCAAGAATTGAAAATATACATAACAGAAGCTTTTTCTTCCCCATTCAAAGCACAATTGGCATGCTTGAGATACAGCTAAAATTTATGTCTGACCATGCTATACCCATTATATAAATTGCATGCTTAAAGGCCTTAAGGAATGTATATCATAATTGTCCAGGGAATGCACAGAACCACAGGGAAAACTTTCATCCCTTAGGGAATTTTTTAAAAAATTTAAGAGTCCTAATGAAGACACTTTTCCCATTGGAAACAGACTGACATATTTTTAGGAAGGAGGAGGAACATATACTCCCCCAAGGGATTCTCTATGAGTATCTTTCTTTGAGCAGTGGCATTTGCCGCCTTTGAAGGATTTGGTCACCCACCCACTCCTCATTCCCTTAGTATTCATGTTACTGTCACAGTGGTGATAGAAAGTGCTGTCAAGTTGCAGCTAACTTATGGTGACCCACTAGGATTTCCAAGGCAAGTTCAGAGGTGGTTTGCCAGTGCCTGCCTCTGCTCAATGACCCTGGACTTGGTGGTCTCCCCTCCAAATACTATCCAAGGCCAACCCTGCTTAGCTTCTGAGAATGAATGGGCTAGCCTGGGCCATTCAGGTCAGGGCCACCACAAGTGCTGGCAATTAGGCGGGTCAGGTGCACTGCTTTGGTAGGTAACCTCCCACTGTCAACCTTGATTCCCTATCACCATTGAATAGAATGGTGGGGTAGTGGTGGGAGGGAACAGCATCCTGCAGCACTGCAACATCTCTTCTGACTGTATAACAAGCCATGATGTCACCATGTCGAAGGCACTCTAGGCTTCAGCCAAACTCTATAGTTTTGGCCATTGAATTTCAGGCTAATACTAGAATGTCCCACAACATGGTGATGACACTTCCAGTTATGCTGCCAGTAGTGAGGTCACACTGTTATGAGACACCATTTGACACTGTTATGAGACTCCCATCCCCCCAATAGTCTTCTGGGAGACAAAGGTGACTGTTGCATGATGCTGTCTGCAGTTCACTCGCCAGCCATTTCTAGCAGTGATGGTCACTATGAACAGCAGCAATTGGTGCTGCCAGCCAGGACTGTTGTGTGAATGGTGGCAGCTGCTCCCAGCAGAGTTGTTCACCTGCACAGGTAATCAGGAAGGAATAGCAACTGGGAAGAGTAGTGACAATTCAGCATATCTGCATCATGGCCCTATCAATTAGTACTGAGCTGTAGCTTCATATTAAGGCTTCTGCTTTGCTTTTAGAAGGTCCCAAGTTCAATCCTGGGTATTCCAGTTAAAACAATCAGATAGAAGATGAAGTAAAGGATCTCAGTCAGAGACCCTCAAGAGTCACTGTCAGTCAGACTAGATAATAGTGACCATTGGTAGCATTCAGTATCAGACAGTTTCATTCTACCTGTACAGCTTACTTTTATTGCACCCTCTCAAGAACATCAGAGAGTGTGGCATTCCTGGTTCTTCCCTCTTCTGTTTTATCTTTATAGTAACCCCATGATGCAGGTTAGGCAAACAGAAAGCAGCTGGCCTAAAGTCACGCAGCAAGTTTCATGGCAGAGCGGGGGCCTGGGAGGAGGCATCTTGCCCTGAGCCACCAACATTTCTGTAGATAACAAGAAGAGAGAGGATCTAAGAAAGAAATCATTGAAATAGAAATGTATTTTGTGCCCTGGGAATTGCCATAAATGACAGCAATCATTTTTATTTTCAATATTCCTATTCCTTCCTCTGAAATGGAAGAATGAGAATAAGTCAGAGGACCAATTTTATTTTCACAGGGTCTCATTCAATAATTTGTTTTTGTGTAGAATGTACCTTCTTAACTCAGGTCAGGATGGTTCATGACTCTTTTCCTGTAGGGTAAAGCATGGCTTGCTTAGCTTGAGCATCTGTGAAAATAATTCGTTCCTTTGTGTATCAAATTGGACCCAGAGAACCATAAGCAGTGTTTCAGTCACAAAACTGATGTTTGCTACTTCTCTCTTTTCTGCACAGCTCACGGTGTCTCAAAAAGGATGCTGCTGTGTGGGATGTGGCACAGGGAGCTGCAGTGAGAAGGGGGAACTGGTGGAAACTGCATATTCCTCCTACACGACTAAAGTGCCTTTCCCTTGTGCAAGGTGTAGATCCAAACCATAGGGTTTACACCTTTAAACTAGAGTGTTAGCACCTTGGGTTGAGTGCATCTGAGCACGTGCAGAATTCCTTTCCCTACAAAGAAATAAAGGAATTTGCTGCTTTACATTGATGGAATCAGTAGCTTTGGTCTTCAGAGAAACAGCAAACCAAGTATTTGCTCTGAATCCACAATCACACCCTGTCCAATAGTAAATACACCAGATTTCTTCAAAGAGTTTTTCAGATGTATAAAAATTCCCAGAACAAGCCCTCCTACACACAGACATGCAGCCGTAGGGGAGCATGAACATTAGCAGAAAAAAACAAAAGTGTCTTGCAGGTGGGAATGTATGTGTCTCCCCCCACTGAACTATAAGCACTATAAATTTGCTCAAACAAGGATCTGATTAAGTCACCAGAAGAACAAAATTTTCAGAGTTCAAGATCAGCTAATTTCCTTCATTGCTTCAATGACTAATAGGATTTTATCCAGATGGGGAAAGGAAGAATTATATTGTTGACTAGAATAGACACTGTTCCTGATAGGATCATGCTAAGTAATGCTTTAGAAGAGTGATTTTCAAATTTTCTCTATTTGGGGAACCTGTTCCATATTATCCCCCTGTAATTTGGGAAGGAACATCTGCAAATAGTAGAGGATTCAGGGGCATGTTTTAGGGTATATAGCCTTAACTTGGAAAGAGTGCTCTCAAGGCAACTGATTTTCAGAATGGTTGCACATGGAATACACACCAAATGCCCTGGAAGCTGTGCATTGCTAATAACAGTGGACAAGCTGTCTTTCAGGGAAATATGCTGCCATAACATAAGAACATAAGAGAAGCCAATGTTGAATCAGGCCAATGGCCCATCTAGTCCAACACTCTGTCACACAGTAGCCAAAAATACCAGGTGCCATCAGGAGGTCCATCAGTGGGGCCAGGACACTAGAAGCCCTCCCACTGCTGCCCCCCAGCATCAAGAATAGAGTGCATCACCTGCCCCAGACTTGTGGCTAATCTATACCTTGTGGCTAATAGCCACTGATGGTTTTCTGCTCCATATGTTTATCTAATTCCCTCTTGAAACTGTCCATGCTTGCAGCTGCCACCACCTCCTGTGGCAGTGAATTCATTGTGGCAGTGAATTATCTGATCTAACCCAACTGCTCAGCAATTTCATAGAGTGTCCACGAGTTCTTGTATTGTGAGAAAGAGAGAAAACTACCTCTTTCTCTACCTGCTCTATCCCATGCATAATCTTATAAACCTCGATCATGTCACCCCTCAGCCGTCATTTCTCCATGCTAAAGAGCCCCCAGCGTTTTAAGCTTTCTTCATAGGGAAAGTGTTCCAACCCTTTTATCATTCTAGTTGCCATTCTCTGTGCTTTTTCCAATGCTATAATATCCTTTTTGAGGTGTGGCGACCAGAACTGTACACAGTATTCCAAATGAGGTCGCACCAATGATTTATACAGGGGCATGATGATACTGGCCGATTTGTTTTCAATTCCCTTCCTAATAATCCCCAGCATAGCGTTGGCCTTCTTTATTGCAGTTACACACTGTCTAGACATTTTCATTGAGTTATCCACTACGACTCCAAGATCTCTCTCTTGGTCAGTCTCTGCCAGTTCAGACCCCATCAATGTGTATTTATATTTAGGATTTTTGGCTCCAATGTGCATCACTTTGCACTTGGCCACATTGAAACCCATTTGCCACATTCTCACCCACTCAACCATCCTCAACAGATCCCTTTGGAGTGACTCACAATCCTCCCTGGTTTTCATCACCCTGAACAACTTCGTGTCATCTGCAAATTTAGCCACTTCACTGCTTACTCCCAATTCCAAATCGTTAATAAAGAGCATCGGACCGAGTACTGATCCCTGTGGTACCCCACTGCTTACCACTCTCCACTGAGAAAGTTTCCCATTTATACTCACTCTCTGTTTCCTATTTATAAGCCAGTTTTTGATCCACAAGAGGACTTGTCCTTTTATACCATGACTATTGAGCTTACTTAGGAGCCTTTGATGAGGAACTTTATCAAAAGCTTTCTGGAAGTCAAGGTAAACAACATCTATTGGGTCCCCCTTGTCCACATGTTTCTTCACTCCCTCAAAAAACTCTAGCATGTTAATGAGACAAGATCTTCCCTTACAGAACCCATGCTGAGTTTGCCTAAATAGTTTTTGTTCATCAATGCACCTACTAATTCGTTCCTTAATAATAGTTTCCACCAACTTACCTGGTATCGATGTCAGACTGACAGGCCTATACTTCTCATACCAGAGAAGTGACCCCTTTTAAAGTTGAAAGTGGTTGCATCAGTCTTTTTGGGCAACTCCCTATTTATACAAATATTAAACTCAATAACATTATGTTCACTGTTCCCAAGCAGTGCAATCACTTTTACATCTCTCACCAGGTCTTGGGTGTTACTTAGGACCAAATCCAGGATCGCGTCTCCCCTGGTAGGATCTGTGACCATCTGTTCCATAGCACAGTCACTGAGAGTGTCTAAAAACTCAATCTCTTTTTCCCAACTAGAACTCATATTGACCCAATCAATGTGTGGGTAGTTAAAGTCGCCTATTATGACACAGTTATTTCGTCTAGCCACTATCTTTAATTCATTCATCATTTTTTAATCCTCCTCTATTCATATAAAAGAGCTCCTAAAAAGCTTCTTCAGAACTCTGGAGTTTCTCAGAGTACAGTTTTAAAACTGGAAAACACTGCTTTAACAATAAAAATAGACTATTGTTCCTTTGGAGCTACAGATTTCCTGGCCAGGTCATACTGATTTAGTAATTTTACTAAAATAGTAATTCTCCTTCCCTCTACATGTTGTTTTTTCTCAACCATCTGTGCATTACAAACCTCTAAAAGCTCACTCAGATGTAATTGAAACTTTTTGGAATTCTGTGTTGGGAACATGGGAAATGCTGGAGGCTGTGGTGAGGGAACCCGAAGAGATGTCCCAAGCAGCTGTTATGTATGTATTTATGGGAATTTAACAGTCAAATCTGGTTGCAAGTTGTATTTTTAAAAGCAGATAAAATCTAATTAATGTAGAACTCTATTATATTACACATTCTGATTTTGTGAAGTATTAGATGTGCCTTTAATGAGTGATTGAATTCTGTAGGACTAATAGGAGATGTTCATTTATATCTGATGCAGAACTACCTGACTCTGATTAATTGCTGTCCTCTTGTTTTCTTTATGGGTGCTCATTCTTTAGAAGGTCATACATTAGTGAAATAGTCATATAAACATTTCCCAGCAAACCCAGCTGAACACTTCCAAAGAACACTTCAGCACTTTTAAAACTTACTACATACAAATATTTCATCTAACAAAGAATGTCCTTCACAACCTATAATTTCACAACAGAGTCTCCACTTTTGGTCCTGACAAGGGCTGCAATGTTATCAATATTTACCTGAGAGTAGGACATGCTCTGTACATGCTGATGATAGAACTTTGAGGTGCAAGAATTGGCTGTACCATTATACTGAAGATGGAGAAATGTCATTTTAGAATGCTCTCCTACATAGCTTTTCTGTGTTATATACCATTTTGTTTTACTTGTGGGTCATCGTCCCCCCAAAAATGAGGCAGAACATTTGAAAATGGCATCTCCCATTCTGAGTCAGATTGGTGTAGTGATTAGGGTGTTAGTCTGTGATTCGGGACATCCAGGTTTGAATCTCTGCTCCACCATAGAAACTTTTTGGGTGACCTTGGAACAGTCAGACACTCTCAGTCTAACCCACCTTACCTGGTTGTTGTGAGGAGGGAAGAACGATGTAAGCTTCTTTGAATCTCCAGTGGGGAGAATAGGGACGTATAAATTAAATAAATAGTATCCGAGAATGCTACCACTTCATTCCACTATACGCTATAAGTCTAATAAAAAGTGGGAATTACCTCTGAATAAGCTTACTGTTAACATTTGCTGAAAATTTCTGGGTGTAGTTTTCCCCATTATTGTATCCCAAAGGTAAGAAACATTGCAACTGCTGAATTTTCACCGGTTACTCATTTCCTATTGGCACAGGTCCTCTAAAGGGCAAGCTTGTTTCTGAATAGTCCCATTTACTTCAGGGGCACCACTACTGGAGAACAGAAATGCTGGACTCTTGTAGCACCTTAAAAACTAAGCTTTAGCTTTCTCCTTCCCTTTTCCTTGATAGCATTGCTTCTTTTTGCTCTTATATGCTGTTGTTCATTCTACCCAGTTGCAGTGCTACAATTCCTGATTCATTTGTGAGTATTTGCACCATTTGTATACTATTTATATGTCATTTGGTGGCAATTGACACAAAAATGAAATTAAAATTGCACAAATTTAATAGGAAAAATCAGCATGAGGAAACAGAAAGTCACATGAAAATAAAGGCTCATGGGTTTGATTTGAGAAACAAAATTGAAATGGAGATTAGTTGAAATGGTGGGGTTGCAAAATTCAGTAACATCTCCAATCTGATACTACCCTCATCTCTGTATGCTGACTTGGGGCATTCCAGAGAGCCCCTAATAAAGCTATTATGTGTTCACCCTGAGGTAATGCAGAGATGCAGAGGGGGACAAAAACAAGGAAATAATGGTTTTGAAATGTTATAGAGAACTAATAAATGTCTGTCATTATAACTAGGAACGGAGTGGAGAGAGGGAAACAATACTGGAAGAGCCTGTAGGGGGAACAACAGTGCTCAGTGCATAAAAACACATTTCTCCCACCCACTAAACACTAGGTCCCTGTTGTGCTGTTCTTTGGTTAGTAAATAATGCAATACTTGATTAACCAAAGGACTTCATTTGTAGAGAACCTTTCTGCCTGCTGTCTTGAAGCTTCTCTCACTGATAATAACACACACCTCTCTGTTTGTCTGGTTGGTTGTTCCTTCCCACCCATCTGTTAAAGGAGCTTTATCCCCACACCTTCCATGGGCAATGCATACAGGCTTGGCTATTGTTAGGAAGCGGGTTTCTTCTACACTCCAGTAAGGCACCCTAGTATTTTGCCCACATGCTGACTGGTTGACTGGCTGACATTCCTTCCAGCAGCAGGAAATAAAACGGTGCATTCAAAGTAGAGTTGCCAGTCGCCTGGAGAAAAAATGTCCTGTCCCTGTAACAGAGGCTTAATTGGATGTTGTGTATTAGGTGATGTTATTTATCTCCATGGCATGAACAGCTTCAACTGCTGAATTCCATACATTAAGCATCTATTTACAGGGCAGTGCATTTTTCTCCAGTCCAGTTGACAACTGTATTACAAAGTTAATGTATTCACAATCACTGACTGTAGTGGCAGACAACTGGTCAATAGGATGAAACTTCCTTTATTACTTTTGGTTTCCTCTGTTTAGGAGTTTATTTGGGATAGGAGCCAAAACCTACTTTTGGCTTGCAGAGGATGGGAAGAGCTATAGCATTGTTTCAAAAAATGGCACTGTGCATATATGCTCACAGAAGGTACTGTTTCATCATATCATGTTCCACCTTACCACCACGCTATCCCATGATTTCCAAAATAATTCAGGATGGACAGAAGCTGAGCTCCCCAACATCTCCTCCTCTTTTTATTATGGAGGATTGGATCAGATAATAGATTCTGGGGCTCACTGTATTTTAATATTTAGTTGTTGTTTTTTGTAAAAAAAAGCCCACTCCTGCAGATCAAGTTTGCCTAGAGAACAATTTGTCCCTTTAACCTTGAAAGGCAATGGATTGCAGGAAGTATGCTTGAATGAATGAATAGATTCTGGGATCCAGTGCTTAGTTTTGTAAAAGGGAAGTGCTATGTGAATTCTACAGCTCATGTGTGGCTAGACATGACAATGGGGAAGGTGCTGAAAAAAAAATCAGTGAATCAATAGGCTCTGGGGACTTAGCCAAGCTCATATTTCCTATTAGCTTCACAGCTGAGTAGAAGCATGAATGTCTGCAGGTGCCCCTACTAATATTCCTTCTTCAGCCTGATCGTTAAATGTACAAAAATTGCAGTGTTAAATGTCTTGTCACTACTGGCCCAGATTACATTTTAAATAGTGGATTAAAGTTTATAACTCATTTTCTTAACTACTGCATTATTTGGTTGCATAAGTCCTGCTATTACTTTTTTAATAGGAAGAAAATCCCATTGAAATGTAAACAATTGGTTGACAGAAGGGTGATGTGGAGACGGTTCCATGTGGCTGATCAATAGAGATGGGCACAGAGCAGGAAAGCCCAGTTCAGTCTGGGGCTCATGAACCAGGAGGCCCCAAACCAAGCCCCAAACCAAAACTCCAAGGTAACAGCCCACCCGAACTGAACCAGTTTGGGTGGCACTAGGCCCTGCCCCAGCAGGCCTACATCATCCAGAAGTGATGCAAGCACAGTGGCCCCTGGGTGCTGCACCCAGCTCACCTGCATTACCTGGAAATGATACGAGCATGTAGGTGGCACACCTGAATCACTTCTGGGAATCACAGGCATGCTGGAGGCAGGGCCCAATGCCACCAAGAAGTGGTGTGCCGAGCCACAAGCTGAGCCAAGCAGAAAAGCTCGGTGAGTGTTCAGGAGGAAGGCACCTTCCCTGAACCTCGACTTGTAAATTCTGGGAAAAGTCCAGCCCAGACTTTTGCTCAGATTCAGGTCTGTGCCCAGCTCTACTGATTATCATACCGGGAAATAACTTGCACTGCTGTAGAAAGTTACCATGCATAGCATCCCAAGACACAAAATTTACAATATAGTTATGGTCCAGTGATAAGCCACGTATAACTGTTTCCATGTTAACTTTTCCATCCTATCTTCAAGAACTAGGCCTGAATCACATCAGTGTAAATAACTTGCTCACCTAACATAAGCTAGATAGATTTGAGCAGGGCTTTTTTTCTGGGGGAACATGCTGGAATGGAGTTCCGGAACTTCTTCAACAAAATTCTTTTTAAAATGTTAACAAGTTCATGAGTTTTCAGTATACAGATTGAAAACTTCATTTCCTTCTTAAGAGTTCTGGCATCTCCATCAAAAAAAAAAAAAAAGAGCCCTGGATGTGAGAGGAGGTTCTTTGGGTCCTGTATAGTCCTGTATCTACAGAAAGGGAAAGGGATTGTAAACCACTCTGAGACTCCTTCGGGTAGTGAAGGGAGGAGTATAAATCCAATCTCCTCCTCCTCTTCCTCCTTTCCTGCAAAGAACTACTTGTGCCTGAGCAGTGTTCTGGTTTGGTGGCAGGAACAACCATAGGCCACCATCCTGGCTCTTTGTCAAGTGTATTGTTTCTTTGCAGGCCCACAGCCTCCATTGCTTCCACTGCTTGGGGAGAACCTTAAAGGAATAGTAGTCCAGGGTCTGGTGTGAGCTGGCAGCATAGTATTGAACAGAGGCTTCAATGGCAGATTCCAGGGCTCTGTGGGGAGTCCAGTGAAACAACGCATTCCTTGAACCGCATGATCTTCCCACTGGTATGGTGTCTGACTTGTTCTGTTCATCCTTGGAGTAATGAGGGGAATTAGGTGAGAGTAAACAAAAAATATGGCTGAATTTACACCAAAACCACCAATATCTCAATCATTCCTAAATCTTCTGAAGCTGCAGCCTCTTGAAGCAGATAGTGTGTGGGAAGAGGTGAAGATTATTCTTTCTGCCCTTCTATTTCCCTGCAAGCTGCTTCAGATGAGTAGCCATCCTTCCCCACACAATCCTCATGAAAACATTAACTACACCTAAATATTTCAAATCCATTTTTTCCATATTGGCATCTGTATTGGTATCACATAGTTTGAAGAGGACAAAGGCTGCCAATATGTATACTACACTGTTGGAGGGCAGCATCCATTCCCCCAAACTGAGCAGCAAATAGGGAGACCAGATGGCTGCCAGAGGAGGAAGCAGATTGCCTCCCAGGGAAGGGAGGCTCTGTCATAAGCAACCACGCTCACCTGCCTCAGTACTGATGCAACCATACGATCTCGGGCCTGGACTTGGCTGCCAGCCTCCACTCCTTGCTCCTGAGAACTCTGACTGATTTCCTGGCATGCTGACCCTTGACTCTGTTTCTTGGCTTGCTTTTGGACTGTGTATCCAGCTTTCAGTGAAGTGTATCTGTGGCAACCGGCCAAGACCCAGCACAATATGGGAGCGAGGCAGTTGTGCCCAGCCTTCATGAGCTGTGGCAGAGCACGGAGGAAGCTGATGGTGGCAGTGGGGAGGAAACAGCAGGCAGGAGTGTGCTGGCAGGGAAGGGAGGTTGGAGGCTAGGCAGGAAGCCACACCCCATGCTGAGGGTAAGAAAGGGGGTAGGGCCAGAGAGGAAGTGCCCCACTGGGCATAAGGGACATCCATTACCTGAGCCCCACCTGGGAAGTGGGGGGGCTAGAGAGACTGGTGGAGTTCCACTCCAAGGGGGAGCACTTAAGCAGCAGGCCAGGAAGGAAGGACGCAGATGTGAACAGAGATGCTGGGAGAGCAACTGGCCTCCCGTGAGTAGGGGAGAGGGAACAGGGTGCATACAACCGTCCCTCTCACTGTGCTACCTGAAGCCAGAGCCTAGCCAGCTTGCTAAAAGTCATGCCCTGGAGAGCCCTACTCCACTGAGCTCAGACCCAGAGCCACCAGGACCTGACAAGTTGGCAGCCTGTATGGGAATAATGCTGTTTTCTCACATGGCTCTGTCCTCATCTTCATCTGTGAGCTCAAACCCAGAGCCCCAAGGACCTGACATACACTTACCATTATAAGAATATGGCTCACAACACAGGAGTGTATGCTATTGCATACCACTGTTTTGAAGAATGAAAGAATGGAAGACCTGTTTATTTTTATGACTGGGTGTAATGCAGCTGTGAAAATCCAGCGAAATACCTTTGTTATGAATGTAATCATCTTGTCAATTACCTGCATCACTACAGAATAGAGTTTCCCATTATAATCACAGGTGCTAATTTCAGGGTGGAATGGATTGCTTTTGACAGGCAACAGAGGAGTTAATTCAAGAGATTCTTAACAGAGTTAAGGGGAGGTGTATATACACCCCAAACATGTCACTTCACAATCAGCAAGAATATTTAAAGAGCTATTTTATTTACCTATTTACATTATTTATAGCCTGCCATTGTCACAGGGACTTGAGGTGGATTACCCATAGTGAGTCAGTACAATCGACAACATGAGACATTCAGTAATCAATGCATTTGGATTTTAGAACTCTGGGACCACTGGAAAGAACTGAAGCATAGCATAACAAGGCATTTAACAGTACAAAAACTACATAATAGGAACCTACTTAAAATAAGCAATACACAGCAGTATAGATCACAATCTCTAATCATTTAACCAAGTTTGGGGACCATGTTATACAGTGTAACCCTATTACCTGTGCAGAAAAGCCCTCTTGAATAATTCAGTAGTTTGCAGACAGCCAGGAGAGTGGGAGCTTTCCAGAACTCCTATGGCAGGCCAGTTCAGAAGGTGGGAGTCACAATAGAGAAAGCACATGTACATGCAGTTGTTGATTCTGCTCATTTGCAGGCTGGCACCTGAAGAAGCCCCTGCTGACATGAACAAAATTGTTGTGGTGGAGCATAGGAGGAGAGGTGGTCCTGTAATGAATGCTTGAAACTCCCTTTAGAGTCATGTGAGAAAAGAGCATTTCTCACCCCTTCCCAGCCATGAGGTTTCTTTGCTCCCCTCAGTTAACTGTCAATGAACACTGAGACAATTACTAACCACAGACCACAGTGTTAATTTTGTCACCTGCATACAAAAAAAAAAAAATATTTGTTTGTTTGTTTAAAACATAGCAGCAGGACAGGAGTAGAGGACAGTTTCTGACTCTCAGCCAAAAAGAAAGCGCTTCCAGCCCTCATGGTGGACAGAGGACAAGACAGGTAGAAGGGAAGAGGTGACCAGAAGGAAGGAACCCCTGAGACTAGGATTGTGGATAACAAAGGGACAGCAGGGAATGGTCAGGGAGCATCCTATCTAGCGCCTTAATGACTCTCTACTGCTTTCCCCTGAGAATGTGATGTCTGTGCTAGCAATAAGCAACATTGCACAGTCCTTTAATTCTAACAAACTCTGAAAGTTGTTTGACTATCCCCATTTCAGTTTTGTTTCTCCCTTGTGAGAAATGAGAGTATACTTTAGCACCACTTTTGATTTCCGCATGCTGAATTTGTTCATATATTTCTGCATCAATTACATATAAATAAAATATCCTATGTAAATGGAGTAAAATAGGTACAAAACAACTTATAAAATGGTACAAAAGAAACAAAAGACTCATCAACATCTGCAATGGAATTGCAGCCAACCCAAACCAATGGTAATATACAAAATCCAAAAAGAACAAAAATGACCAAATCAGCTCAACCATTCAAGGAGCTCCAGTGGTCCTCCTTTTCTCATATCAGACATTGCACAGTAAAGAGCGTGTGTGTGTGGGGAGGGTGCTAGCTGAGCCACAACACGTTTCACACAGTAAACATTAAGGAAGTACAAACAGGTGAAAGGCTTAGTATGTGCTTGTCTGTATCCTGTAATATGTGAGGGTTGCGTACATTTATTTCCTTATGTATACACTACAATAAAAAAGAAAACATAAGCTGCAGGGAGCTGCAGTGGGTCCTGGTGTGCTGCAGTTTGTTTTTAAGGCATGCAAGTTGGTTTGCCAGCAGCACTGTGCATAATCCTTCCACAGACTTCATCTACTATTCCAAATTTAGGAGAGAGGTGTGTGTGGATAAGAAGCTAATGCATATTAATGGTTCTTTCCCCATTTTCTTAAGCATCCAAATGGGAAAGAATTAAGGCTGAGAATGGCTTAAAGATACAACGGAGTGCACAAGCCACTCTCCCAGCTTGAAGGCAGTGGCAGTGCACTGCTGGAAGACAGGGCTTTAGGATGTAGCTTTTGCTGAAGTGCTGCAGCATACTGCAGCAAATGGCAACAGGAGACATTTTCTCAACAGAGTTTAGGAAGAAACGCATTTCTGAATTGCGTTATATAAATATGCAGGCACAGTAGAATGGAGCTTTGAAAGTTATATCAGACAACAAAAATTCTTCTAATGTTTATCAGGGAGAAAAAATGAACGCCAACAGTCTTTTTTATTTCTCCCATAAAAATGTTTTTTTCTATGCACATTTTACAGGAATGCACACAAAAGTGTACTAATCCTCTTGTCTCTTCTGATTTTCAGATATTTATTTTCTTCCTTCACTTTGTATTTTTCAGCTGTAAAGATGAAGAGGGAAAGCCATTTGGTATTTAGCCTTTGTTGCCCCCTTGCTGGTGTCAGATTTTTCCAGCTAAAGTCTGATTTCCAATAGTTAGAAATTTTTTTGTTGTTTGCCATTCAGTCATGTCCAGCTCTTGGCAATTCTATGGGCCAGCTCCCTCCATGTTTTCCGATCTTGTACTGTTTCTTTGAGTTGTTCCATGCTCAGGCTGGTGTCAACTTTTATGGTGTCTAGCCACTGTGTTCTTTGGTAGCCTGGTTTCCTTTTGCTGCTAACCAATCCAAGCATAATTGCTTTTCTAGTGAGTTCTTCTGCATGCCATAGCCAAAATAAGTCAGTTGCAGGTTTATAATTTTTCCTTCCAATAGCATATCTGGTTTTATGCGCTCTAATACTTGCTTGTTTGTCACCTTTGCTGACCAAGAGATGCGCAGGAGCCTTCTCCAGCACCACAGCTCAAATGAGTCAATTTTCCTCCTGTCTTGCTTCTTCATTGTCCAACTTTCTCAGACATAGGTTGCTACGGGGAACACAATAGCACAGTCTAATCTGCATTTGGTTATAAGGCTGATGTTCTTGCTCTTCCATATTTGATTCATGCTCATCAGTGCTGTGTGACCCAGCATGATTCAATGTTTTATTTCTGGACTGCATTCACCATTTTGGTTGGTCTGTGATCGTAAGAAAGTGAATTCTTCCACACATTCGATCTCTTCATCGTCAACTGTTATTTTGACTTTTCTCTTCTTCTCGGTGGCCATGAACTTGGTCATTTTGATGTTTAGGAAGAAGCCAAACTTCTCACTTTCCTCTTTGATTTTCTTGATGAGATATTCCAGGCCTTCTCTAATTTCTGAGAGGAGGGTTGTGTTGTCAGCATATCGAAGACTGTTGATATTCCTTCCTCCAGTCTTTACCCTGATTTTGACTCTTCCAGCTCTAATTTTCTCATGATTATTTTGGCATAGAGGTTGAACAGGAAAGGTGAAAGAAAGCAACCTTATTGTACTCCTTTTTCTATCTTGAACCAATCAATATCTCCATATGGTGTTCACACAGTGGCTTCCTGGTTTGTGTACAATGATTGTATCAACTTGACCAGATGTGCTGGTACCCCCGGTCTTATAGGGCTCTCCACAGTTTGTCATGATAAGAACATAAGAACATAAGAGAAGCCAATGTTGAATCAGGCCAATGGCCCATCTAGTCCAACACTCTGTCACACAGTGGCCAAAATATACCAGGTGCCATCAGGAGGTCCAGCAGTGGGGCCAGAACACTAGAAGCCCTCCCACTGCTGCCCCCTCCAGCACCAAGAATAGAGTGCATCACCTCCCCAGACTTAGAATTCCCATCTATACTCTGTGGCTAATAGCCACTGATGGATTTCTGCTCCATATGTTTATCTAATTCCCTCTTGAAACTGTCCATGCTTGTAGCTGCCACGACCTCCTGTGGCAGTGAATTCCATATGTTCACTCTTTGGGTGAAGAAGTATTTCCTTTTATCTGTTCTAACCCGACTAATGATCAACACAGTCAAAGGCTTTCTTGTAATCAATGAAGCATAAGTAGATAATCTTTTGATACTCATGAGCTTCCTCCATGAAGCAATGCAGATTTGCTATATGGTTGCGAGTACCACGCCCCCTTTGGAAGTTAGAAATTTACCAGTCATCAATATATCTGATTCTCAACATGGCCAAATCGGTGGATACATAATCTGGAGGCTGGAGTCATGAATGGACAAGACGGATCTTTCTACAATGCTGAAAAAAGACCTAGGTTTGCAGAAAAATCTGAAATCTTTTTAAAAATGGGGGGTTTAAAACCCCACAAATCATAGAAGCAACATCTGTAGCTAGACAACCACAAGAGTATTTTCAGCTGGTTTTTAAGGAATAAAGAAGTTTTTTTGGGGGGGAGATTAGAACAGAGAAGCACCAGATGAACTGTAGGCTCAATGGCTGATCTTCTGCTTTCCACATAAGGCTGTACAGGTTCAATCCTCAATATCTGCTGCTAAAAGGAATAGATAGGAGGTGATATGAAAAGCCCCCACCTGAGACCACACAGAGATACTGTTGCCAGCCAAAGCTTATAACACTAGCCTTGATGGCCAATGATCTGACTCAGGATAAGGCAGAATTATGTGTTCATGTCTATTTAAAAACTGCACCGCTTCCAATTGTCTTTCTCCCTGTGGTATTCTAGATACATCTTAAATGTGCTTTGTTTCTGGGTCAGACTAGTGAGCAACAATGAGATGCAACCCAATAACTGGCACTTGCACTAGTTATCAGAATAGGCCCCAAAAAGGAAACACAATTATGGACCTACAATGCCTGACTGAGGGTCCCCAGGATATTTGTGACAACCCAACTGCCTGGTATTCAATTCCATACAAATCTGATCATCCACTGATATGGCTAAGCAGTGATGATTGCCTAGAAACATCTCTCTTAGTGAAGACAAATTATGTGTTCAGGAACTGTAGTACAGGGGATTCACCTGAACAGAGTAAGGATGCATACCGTTTACAAACCCATTAACTAGCTAGTGATATGGAGTTTATTTTATTTATTTATTTTATTCTATTTGTATCCCACCCTATTAAACGAGGCAATAGATGATTCATAGTATGGAATAACATACAACCAGACTTGGGGGGGGAGGGAAATGACAAACAAACTTAACACCATAGGAAGACTTAGCTTCTATTGAGAAAAATAGCAAGATTATATGATTTCTACTAGTTTATTCCACTGATTTTAAGACTGAAAAACCCAAAAAAAAGATATAAATATTCTCCTATACCTCTCCCTCTATTTTGTAACTATAGAAGCAGGACTTCTAAATGAGGTAAGACAAGGGCTCCTAATTTCCCCAACATGTGTGTTCAAGCCATTTGACTGTAACAACCATGTACTCAGGGCATATGGCTGACATTCTACTCTATAAAGCCATTCACTATGGGATGAACTACACCACTGGCTACAAATATAGGTCTTGGGGAATCTGGGCTCCACTGCAAAGTAATCCTTCTCTAATAATAATCCTTGACCTGCTGCTTTTGCCCCACAATTCCTTGTTCCCCTCACCACTTTCCTAACAACACACCAAAAACTAGAGATGGGTATGAAGTGGCTCACAAACTAAAGTTCGTTATGAATTTTGGCCGGTTTGTGGTTCATGAAGCAACGTTTGTGGAAGGGTGCCCAGCATGAACATTTCACAGACTTTGGTGCTGTTCATGGTGGTTCATGAATGGATACATTTCCAGACAAACTATCTTTGCTCAGACCTGTAGCAAGGAATTTTTTGATCAGGGGGCAATTTTTTTTGCTCATGGGGCAGCTGTTATGTGTCTGTACAGAACTGCTTTGTTTATACACGAGTTAGGACAAGATCTGTTTTATGAGTTAATCTGTTTAGATCTGTTTTATCAGTTAATGGAGAGGGTGAGTGGCAGTGAATCCTGTTTTATAGGCAAAAGGAAGTAGCTATTTGCAAGTAGTTATCTGAAAGTTATTCATATGACTTCAGCAAAGGCTAGGTACTTGGGTTTTTGATATTGGGAGTGATGTAGGTGACCACCATGCCCAGATTCTGTCTCTAGGTCTGTAATAAGTTTCCAATAACTTTTTCTGTAGCTCAGCCATAACAGAGGAAGCTGACCACAGCAGCCCTTCAACAACAACCACAGTTGGAAGGCATGCTACAGAGCTGTTGCAAGGATAGCTGAGAGAATGCAAAGTGAAGCGCTGCATTATTAGGCAGATGCAGAAGAGCCCGGGGTTTGCAGTACTAACTTAAAAAAAACAAAAAACCACCAAAGCGTGGAGTGAGCAGAACACAATGTAATGCTCTTGAGGTTTTTCCCAAGAGGAATGACATACCATGCTCTTGCTTCCTGGGAGTGGGGGGAGCCAGGCCCCAGCAGCACAATCTCGTCTGTGTGGGCACTGCAGCTTCCTCTCGCAAAATCCCTAGGATATCATCTGCCATCTCCACCCCCTGTCAAGCAGCCTGGAGTGGAGGGAAGCCTGCAAGGGGAAAGGGGGAGGAGTGCAGTCTGCATGGAAGCAAGCTCTGCAGATTAGAAGGAGGAGGAGGATGCTGGGGGGGTGGTCCCCCGTGTTGCTTCTGCCATCACTACTGGCAGCAAGTGGCACCCTGGCCCACAGTGGCTGGAAGAGGGATGGTTGCCCCTCCAGGCTACTCACCTCTGTCCAATGAGGACAGCTGCTATGGCAGCTCCTCCTTGGCTGGCCCCTCCTGCACCCACTCAGCCAGCTTGGAGTGGGGCAAGGAGAGGCTGTAGAATAGGAGCATTGCAAATTCTATAGGGGGTGCCACCCCAAACACCCCACCACTGGCTATGGGCCTGTCTCTGCTCAATTAAACTGTTTACAGAACTCCAAGGTAATGAGGGGTAGAATTCTCAAGCCTTGGAAACACCAATAGGAGCCCTCCAAAGTTCAACAGGCATTGCTGGCTGCCAATAACATAGTTCCCATTCTGCTCTATGGGATCAGAAATATATATATATATATATATATATATATATATATATACATATATACTAGGGAGCAAAGCCCGTTGTGGTGGAAGACAATGGGCCCTAGGAAGGAAGGGAGGGAGGGAGGGTTGGAGAAAGGAAGGAAGGAAGGAAGGAAGGAAGGAAGGAAGGAAGGAAGGAAGGAAGGAAGGAAGGAAGGAAGGAAGGAAGGAGGGAAGAGTGAAAGACAGGAAAGAGGAAGAAAGGAAAGGGGGAAAGGAAGGGAAGAGGGGTGGAAAAGGGCTTCTCTGGGCCTACTGCCCCCATAGAAGGCCCAGGGGATGGTGTGAGGGGGTGGAAAAGGGCTTTTCTGGGCCTACTGCTCCCATAGAAGGCCCAGGGGGTGGGGGGAAAGGGCTTTTCTGGGCCTACTGCCCCCACAGAAGGCCCAGGGGATGGTGTGTGTGTGGGGGGAAGGGCTTTTCTGGGCCTAGTGCCCCCATAGAAGAAGAAGAGAAGAAGAGATTGGATTTATACCCTGCCCTTCACTGCCCAAAGGTGTCTCAGAGTGGCTTACAAACTCCTTTTCCTTCCCCTCCCCACAACAGACACCCTATGAGGAGGTGGGGCTGAGAGAACTCTAACACAAACTGTTTTTGAGAGAACAGCTGTGCCAGAGCTGGCCCAGGGGATTGGGGGGGGGCGGAAAAGGGCTTTTCTGGGCCTACTGCCCCCATAGAAGGCCCAGGGGATGGTGTGGGGGGCGGAAAAGGGCTTTTCTGGGCCTACTGCCCCCATAGAAGGCCCAGGGGATGGTGTGGGGGGACGGAAAAGGGCTTCTCTCACCTGCCTCAGCCTTGAGGGCCTGTCCCTGTGCTCACACTCCAGACGGTCCTCTCCTGTCGGAGGACTGGAGCAGACTGAGCCGAACACACTGACTGGGGCTGATGTGGGCGGGACTTCGCCAAGCAGCCAGTCAGCCCTGGCCAGTGTCCTCTGACTGCCAGTTCTTGAGCCGAATCAATTATGGCAAGCATAGAATGTGGTGGAACCAAAATTCAAATATTAATAAGGACAGGATAACCCAGGCACTGGAAATAAGGGCAAGGTTTAGGATCTCTTTCCTTAAAGCCCCCCTCCCACTCACACACCTTGGCTTAAGCAAAGCAATTATTTATTACAACAAGAAAAATACAGTTCTGCACGCAGGGTATTGTACCTCCCACCCCCTAACTCCTTTCCCTTCCCAAATCAAAGGTCCAGTAGTCAGTGTTCCAGAAGTACTGTTCTCTTGTTGGAGCTGGTCCAGGCACACTCCCTCAGCAGCAGGCCTCCAGGGAAAGGAAACACAGTCCCTCTGAAGCAGGCCTTCAGTGGGAAGGGAAGTTCTCAGGGCCTCTCTCCTCACCATTCGAGAGAAGGAATCAGCATCAGTTCAAAGTCAGATATGTCTGGGGCCTCACCTCCTCCAGAAGAAGTGCTGTCCATCAAGGGAGGGCCCACACCAGACAAAAGCATCTTCAGCTCAGGCCTTTCAGCAATCCAGTCCTTGGAGAGACAAACGACTAGGCCTCTCTTTGCTCCACCCAACAGCATATATCCCCAAAGTTCTACATTTCTCCCCCCAGCCAAAATTTGGCCGTCCCGACAAACTATATTATAATGGAAACTGTGCTGCATGTCTAAACTGCATCAACCCATGCCCAAACTCTAGTAACAAATGTTTTCATTGGTTGAACAGGTACATAACTTGAAACACCAGGTTTATCATAAGTCAATAGTCTTACAGGCCGTATTTCTCTGCTGGATCTCCTGAGAGTGGGTGAAGCTGTTAACCCCTCATTGACTGGACTTTGGGTCAATGCAGAGGAGGGACTTTCATCACATGTCTCACTGCTGAATGTAGGGCTGTTCTGCACAGATGCATCCTCTTCTTCAACATCTACAGTGGTTGGAGGGAGGTTTGTATCAGCATTTACATTTTCAGTTGCTGTTGTATTCTGCTGTACTGCTGGTGGTATAAAGGGCTCAGCTTCTGCATTTAGAGGGCAGGGCACATTGCTCCCTTTGATTGCATCACCTGGGAGCATCCTGTCCAGCAGATTGATGTGCCTAGGCCACATCTCATTCCCCAAGGCAGGTCCTTGTAACACATCATCCTCTGATTCAGAGGTATCATCATTCTCTCCAAAGTGTAAATGATGAGCTGGCAGATGCCCCTGCCTTCTCAGTTCCTTGTTAGTATTTATTGTCCTTTCAGCCTGAAGTTGGACTCTTGAATACCTCCGCTTCAGGTATACCTTGCAGCTGTCCAACTGGAAGCAAATGATTTCTGTGAAGGGTTTTCACAGGTCCATCACTATCTTCAGGCTTGACCCTGTAGACTGGCAACATTCTCTTTTTTTAAAAAATAAAATTTTATTGGAGTATATTCAACATCGTTAAACATCGTTACCAATACA
Organism: Gekko gecko; assembly: GCA_029375565.1. Taxonomy (NCBI): domain Eukaryota; kingdom Metazoa; phylum Chordata; class Lepidosauria; order Squamata; family Gekkonidae; genus Gekko; species Gekko gecko. Next base: position 102,088,869 of record JAPDNY010000004.1, on the reverse strand, counting down.
ATTTAAAAATTACATCCCACCCCCCACCCCCCAATAGGCTTCCAACACTGCTAATAACAGGGGAAAAAGAGTTAAAAGGTAATCAAGTTTAAACTTGTAACAATCGACAAACCAGGTAACATAATTCTAATACATAAATGCCTGACTCTTTCAAACATAGTTTCCAATAAAGGTACAGTACAATCAAGTGTTCATTTCATTTCTCATTCAATTTCAATACGAGTCAAGATTGTACATTTTCCCTTTCATTCTACATTCAGTTTCCATATACAGTTTCAGGTCTTCCCAGTCTTTTAGGTATTGTTCTGCCATTTGTCCATTTAGTTTCTTCGTCATTTTGTCCATTTCGGCTAAAAACAGCAGTTTCCTTAACCAGTCTTGTATATCTGGCACCTTCTCCGCTTTCCACTGTTGCGCAAAAGCCATTCTCACCGATGTGATCATGTACCATAGTAATGTCCTTTTTTCTTGTGGAATGTTTTCCATTGCCAAACCTAAGAGAAGAAGCTCCGGACTTTTCCTGATAGGAATTTTTAATATCTTCTGCATCTCACAATGTACATTTGACCAGTATACTTTTACTTTATCACATGACCACCACATATGATAGAAAGAACCCTCTGTTTTTTTTACATTTCCAACACTTATTACTCAAGTTCTTATCCATACTAATATTAGCAATCTTTTTTGGAGTCATATACCACCTGTACATCATCTTATAACAATTTTCTTTTATATTAACACAGGTTGACATTTTAAAAGCTTTTTTCCACAGAAATTCCCATGATTCCAAAGAAATTTCCTTATTCATATTTATGGCCCATTTTATCATTTGCTCTTTAACAGTTTCATCCAGAGTATATACAGTCAACAAGGTTTTATACAACTTAGATATCATTTTTTCGCCCTTTTTCAACCAGATATCTTCAAACTCATCGTTCTTAGCTCTAAAACCAACCTCTTTACAGTCTTTTTTGTAAATGTCCCATATTTGGCAATATTGTAACCATCCATACTCAAATGCTAATTCATTATTTGGTTTTAAAACATATTTTTTGCCCTTCCTTTTGAAGCAACTCTTGGTATTTCAACCAATCATTACCTTTATGTTCTGAAAAAGGATGAATAACTGCAGCAGGAACAATCCATAAAGGCCTCTCATCGGGAACTGTATTCTTGTATCTGGTCCATGCATCAAACAACGTTCTCCTTATATAATGATGCTTAAACATTGAGTCTACTTTATTTTTCCCATACCAAAGATAGGCATGCCAGCCAAATCTGCAATCGTGACCCTCAAGGGCCAAAAGTTTTCTATTTTCCAAATTAACCCAGTCAGTTAACCAAGACATACATACAGCTTCATGATACACACGCAAATTCAGAACTTGGAAGCCACCTCTGTCTTTAACGTCATACATTATTTTCATTTTAATTCTCAGTTTCTTTCCTGCCCAGATAAATTTAAAGATTTCTCTTTGCCATTTCACCAACACTTTCACATCTTTCACAACTGGTATTGTCTGAAACAAAAACATTAACCTGGGCAGTACATTCATTTTGACAATGGCAATTCTTCCAAGAAGAGATAATCTGAGTTTTTCCCACTTTTCTAAATCACGTCTTATCGAAACCCACAATTTTTCATAATTATTCTTAAACAAATCGATATTTTTCATTGTAATATCAACTCCCAAGTATTTGACCTTTTTATCCACTTCACATTCTGTCATATTTTGTAAGGCTTGTTGCTTTATACCATTCATGTTTTTGCACAATATTTCCGATTTATTTTTATTTACATAGAACCCTGCGAGATCACCAAACTCTTTTACTTTTTCAAATACCAATGGCATATTATTAACAGGATCTTCAACAATAAACATAATATCGTCAGCAAACGCTCTTAATTTATATGAGAAACCTCTGATACTCAAACCTTTTATATTATTATCATCTCTAATCACTTGCAGCAATATTTCCAAAATCCAGATAAATAACAATGACGATAAGGGACAGCCCTGTCTAGTTCCTTTTCTGACCCGGAACGCTTCTGTTGATTCTGCATTTACAATCACCGTGGCCTTTTGTTCTTTATATATCGATTTAATCATTTTTGTAAATTCTATGCCCATCTGTAATTTTTCAATCACTTTAAACATAAATTCCCAATTCAAATTATCAAATGCCTTCTCCGCATCTAAAAATAAAAAGCCGACCTCTTTTTCCGGGTGCTTATCATAATATTCTATTGCATCCAAAACAACCCTCATGTTGTCTTTTATTTGCCTACCTGGCAAAAACCCAGCCTGATCTTCGGCAATAGTGTATTTCAAATACTCTTTGAGGCGTTCTGCTAAAATTTTTGCAAAGATTTTGTAATCATTGTTCAAAAGTGAAATTAGTCGATAATTTTTGACATTAGTTAAATCTTGGGTCTCTTTCGGTATCAAGGTGATTGCTGCTTCGTTCCAGGAATCTGGAACCTTCCCACTTTCTCTAATTTCATTTAGAAGAATCTCTAGAACCGGTACCAGGTCTTCTTGAAGTTTCTTATAAAATTTGGCTGAAAATCCGTCTGGTCCTGGAACTTTGGAGATTTTTGCTTCTCCTATTGCTTTGCTGATTTCTTCTTTAGTTATCACAGCGTTTAACAATCCTTTTGTTTTTGAACTTGGTTGTGTCAAATTCACTTTAGATAAGTAATCTTGGATTTTTTGTTGATCCACCTGTTTTGCTTGAAAAAGAGTAGTATAGTATTTGTAAAATTCTCTCCGGATCCCTCCTGGGTCCATAATTGCCAGTCTTAAGGAGACAAATAGGGGTGTGCATTTGGATCAACCCAAACTGAAAATATTCCAAATGTATCCAGGTTTTCTCAGGAAAACCAGAAAAAAATCCCCCCCAAATCCTGGATATATTTGGGAATTACCGGTAGATCTGAAGAGGAGAGGTGGGAGCAAATTGCACCCGCCTCTCAGCTGCTTGTCGGGCTTCTGCTGCAGTCCCTTTAAAGTTCAAAGGGACTGCAGAAGACAACCTGAGGATCAGGATCAGCTGTGCTGGGGGGAGCAGACTGTTCCTGTTGGCTCAGCTTGGGGCTGGCTTCTCATGCAGCCCGGTTTAAACCTGTCCCAGCCAGGATCTACATGTCTCAGAGAACGATCTCCCAGAGGCTCTCAGATCCTGGGTCTAGCTCCTCCTGTAGCATGGTTTAAACCAGGCTGCAGGAGAAGCCATCCCAGCCAGGATTTGCATGCCTTGGGGAGTAATTTCCTAGAGGCATTCAGATCCTGTGTCTGGCTCCTACAGTGTAGAAAGGGTTTGGGTGTCGGGGTGGACTTGGGGCTTTCAAGCCACCATGTCGACATCTTTCTCAGGGCTCTGAGCCACCACATCTACTTTTTTGTCAGGGCTTTGACCCACCATGTCTATTTCCATCTCAGGTCTTTGGCCCACCATGTCTACTCCCTTCTCAGAGCTTGGAGCAACCACATCTAAATACATCATTGCACACTTTGGGGGTTGGGTGTCAGGGGTGGGCTCATGGCTTTCGATCCACCATGTCTATCTCCTTCTCAGGACTTTTGAGTGACCAGGTCTAACTACTTCTCAGGGCTTTTGACCCACCACATCTACTCCTTTCTCAGGGCTTCAAACTACCACCCCTACTTCCTTCTCAGGGCTTTTAGCCATCACATCTAACCCTTCTCAGGGATTTCAAACCACCGCGTCTAACCACTTCTCAGGGCTTTTGACTCACTATGTCTACTCCCTTTTTAGGGCTTTCAACCCACCACATCTATTCTCTTCTCTAAGCTTCGAGCTACCATTACAGGACAACCCTGTAGCCCCATCCCCCAAGCCGCAAGGTTCAAAGAGAGGACCTAAACAGGGCCATCCCGAAGGCAGTCTGTTTTCCCCACCTCATGCCAGAAGGCACAAAGACTGTAATCACAGGATCCCTTCAACCCCAAATGAGGGGTGTCAGCTGGTGCTCACCGGACCGCAATCTGTATATCACATAGCAACCTGCCATCCCCTGCTCTGCTTAGGCCTCTGCGCCCCACCGGGAGGCCCAAGGCCCCCTGAAGCTCTTGCTAACATTGTCCAGAAAGATGTCAATGCCAGACTCTGAAAGGTGCATACCCTCCTGTCAGTCTAGCTCAACCTGCCCAGCAGGATGCTCAGGTGCAGCAAAAATACCCCCAATCTCCCTCAAAAGTCGCTGCACCCTGTATTGTCTCCCTGGCAAGCCTTTCCAGCAGCAAGTGGCTCCCAACCCTCCGCCAACCTGGCGAGGTATCATAACCACCCAGAGCAGCGAAGTCAGGGCACCTGCAATAACTGGAATCAGCCCGGGCCTGAAGGTTGTATGCCTTGCCCCTGATCAGGCTGACTTTGGTGCCTCCGCAATGAGCACCAGAACCTGAGGTGGAAGCCCGACCCTCCCCTGGCATAACTGCAGCAGGCCCAACCACGTGGCCCCTGCCAGTCCACTGAGGCCACTGCTAATGCCCCGTTAAGAGCCTACAGGTGTCATCTTGGCGCAATGAGCCACCCTGACAAGCAAGCCTGCAGATAAAACATTCTTCCACTCTTGCCAGCAAAGCAAGCCTGTAACAAAAAACAGTGGCAAGGAAACAGATTCACCTCCCTCAAAGGCGTCTCCTCAGAGCCCCACAGGGCCACAAGTAGGACCTATATGCCGAGGACCAACTCCCCAGCCGCCTAGCCTCCTGTGCAGGGAATCCCCTGCCGTTGCTGGGAGCAGCTCAAATGGAAGGATTGGGAGAGCCGCCCGGCCAACCTTGGAGTAATCAATGCCCCAGGGACTAGCCAAACCGGCATTACCGAGCGCTTAAATGCAAGCCAGCCCAAACCCCTGACCACTGTGTGGGCAGCCAAGGCTGCTCCATGGCACAGCTGCAACTCCTTTGATCATCCAATCCTTCAACAGTTCCTTCGTATCGAGACTGCATGCACCCGGAATGCCACACAGTCTCCCAGTGCAACCATCTCCCCTTCTAGCATCTGCCTATATGAGATGAGCTGAGTTTTTAAATATTACTGCCATCAGGATGGCATCTATGATGGGCACAGGTACGGCCCTCCCAGACCCACTACACCCCATGGATTGTCCCCCTTTATGACTCCATTTCCTGCTGGGATAAACACCCTGGGCCCAAGCACGGGAAGATCCTTGTCAATAATTGACCAAGTCAAGGGTACCATACCCATGCACCAGCTCCCTGAAAATCTATTCAGGGTTTTGCAAGGTTGCTGAAATCTAGCTACCTCCCCAAGTTAGCAGTAGCTGGGACCTTGCTCCCCTATTTATGCAAATTCGGCAGGGTAGCAAGTGGCTACCCTGCCTGCTGTTCACCAACCATCCAGTGGTTGGAATCAACCACCCATCCACCGTCTGTTCCATACTTTCCTCAGTTGGGCTACTACCCATCCTTCTGTTCACCTTAGAAGTTGGGACGCACTTCCCCCACTATCCCTGGGGTTATCGACCACCACAGGGATGCATCTGGGCAGCATGCCTCTTAGTTAGAGGCAGCTTCCTGCCAACACAGAAGACTGGTATACACACAGGGAAATGGGAAGTCTGAGGATAAAAAGAGAAATGGATCCCCCATAGTATTTCCAAGCATACAACATCCCTCCCACCCCTGGCAGGACTGCCAGGGACCTTTTCTTACATAGTAAATTCAGGCCATGCAGTCAACACATAAGACCAGAAATAAAGGATAACTGCCCCATCTCAGTCTGCAAAATCTGCAGCCCAGGACAGCTTCGTTAGAACATCTTGTCTTAGCTTCACTGAGGAATTAATACAAAGGCCAGGCAGGAAGGGCTGGGGTAAGGATCGCATCAGTTTAACTGGAGATGCTTCCCTTATCCCCAAGTTTTGACAATAACCATTCCAAAATGTAACAAAACCAGTCCTCTTGACTAGACTTAATAATCTGGATAGTTACATTCAGATCAGAGATTGCAACATACATATATAAGTGGTTGCAGTCTCAGAGGGGGTTGGGAATGTCAGATAATACTACCCATCCTAAAAGAGGATAGAATCCAGGTAAGAGGAGAGGAGATGTGGTCCACCAACAAGACCAGGAGGACTAGAGGTGCACCCAGAATGCCAGCTGTGTGCATGCCCAGCTAAAGTCCCTCTGGCGTGCAGGACTGAAATGATTGTACCCAAAGTGTCCCAAAGGTTTGTTACGGTGTGTCTGTAGGCTCACAATGGATTGATGGGCTACCCGCTGTGACTAATAGAGCCGCCCAATGGTTCCCTGGTACCAGGCCGAGGAGAAAATACTTTTCTAAATATGTAGCAGGATGAGGCTGCTTACCATTCACTGCAATGGGTACCTGGATGGGTCCGGCACCAGTGATAAAAGGCAAATATCTTGACAAACAGACGTGGCAAAAAATAGGTGTAAAAGGGGGGGTGGAATAGCAAACATACAATATATTCCAGACCCGCGGACACAGCGAACAATGGCCATCCAACCCCCCACTTGTTCGCCAGATAGCTAAAAGACTGCCAGCAAGGCAGCCAAAATGCCTGGGCAAAGGCCAAGACCTACCCAGCCTTAAGACTTCTGTATTAAGCAGAGAAGAAACAGAGGGGAGGGTTGCTAAGGGATGTCAAACCATGCCACAGGCCTGGCACACGGCCTAAGCTGCTCCAGTCAAACTGTGCACTCCCAGCCTCCCAGCAAAATCACTGCATGTGAAGGTTCAGAGGCTACTATGAAGCACTTCTCTCTTGCGATCTTTAAAGAGAAATACAGAATGGAAAAAACAAATTATTAAATGCATACTATATCAAATGGCTCAATCAAACTGACTGAGAGGAAAGCAAGGTATACATCCGTAAATATGTGGTACATCACGAATGAATTAAACATATCAATTGATACATCATAGCATCAGATGTTGGGAATTCATACCCGCCATAAAGCATCAATTAGTCACAAACAGGTAGGGACAGGCCCTGCTAGTCATAGAACAACATGAGTACGCATTATGCGTAAGTCTTACCCCCCACCCACCCAGCTAATGAAAGACCAGGAGGGAGAAAACATCACTTTTTCTTCCCAGCCCTAAGCTCATGGTACAGGCCATTGGTGAATTCCAGGAGATAAGCAGATGCTTCAGATATATGTATGCAGAAGAACAATGATATGATTGGGGAAATGAAAAACCCAATCCACAGCCGGGAAGAAGAAAAGCAGGTGGTGCAGCTCCAAAGATGCTATCGCCTGTCACATGAAAAGTGCTCAAACCTGTAGAAATGCAGAGCTTTGACAACCTGGAGAGCCCCAAGGGGCCTAAAAACAAATCAAATGCAAATGTATTTGCATATACAGAAGATGAAACCCTTAATGACAAGTAGCACATACTACCTCACAGAATACAGCAAAAGCATCACCGCATCACTAAATTACAGGACTGGAATGAAACAAGCAATGGCGCATTAGAGCACAATGCACTGTAAGCCATTTGTAGGAAGGGGGGGCACATTTCACCATGCCTCCCCTCCATGGATTGGGCTACCCCACTGTAAGCAACTACCCAGGGCCAAACACCAATGCACAATGGAAGGGAAAGGTGGCCAGCTCCATGCATAAAGCAAACTTGGCAGACCTGAGCTAGTGGACAAAATGGCCACACTGCAGGCCCACAAAATGGCTGCACAGCAAGCCGCAAAAAGGCCGCCCAAATCAGCGCTAAATTAACTGATACAGCAGCCAGATGACCCTCCCACCAGTTCAATGCTAACTCACAAGTAAATCTTTTGCTCAAAAGACCCCACAGCTTAGTGGGAATATGGTAGCCAGCCAGTGCTTGCTGCTGCACAGCAACCCTGGAGCTCCCAGCTGGCCTCCCATCCATGCACAAACCATAGCCACCCAGTCCAGCCTCCACAATCTGACTGGATCGGGTCAGCTTGGCAATCAAGGTCAGGCCTGGCAGCCCCAGTGGCCACCACGGATGGCCTGAGAAAATGGAAATCCTGGCTACAGGCCAGCTTATGTTGACCCTGTAATTGCTTTCAAGGCAAGAGACAGTCAGAGGCGGGTTTGCCACTGCCTGCCTCTGTGGAGCAAACCTGTACTTCCTGGGTGATCTCCCACTCAAGTACAAAACAGGGCTGACCCTGCTCAGCTTCCCAGATCTGATAAGATCAAGCAAGCCTGAGCTATCCAGGTTGAAAAGGGGGGGGAAGGGCGTGCAGGGGGATTGAGGTAGCGGAGGGAAAAAACTGGAGCATGCTGCCCAAACGCTACCCATGGTAGTTCCCGTACACTAGACCCCAAGTGGCCTTTTCCCGGTTCACTACCAGCTGCCGCTCAGGTGTCCAGGGTCTTTCATTTCTGCAGTTATTCACAGTGGGGGGGCCCACAACCTGCCGCCCCCATGCCCAATTCACCCACACGCAGCTGCCTCAAGGCCGCAGTGCGCACATACAAGGTGCCCGCTGGCCCAAGCCCCAGCACCCCAAAGCCAGCCAAAGCCTGGCGCCACTACTGCACGCTGCTGCAGCCCTAGCTGTAACCAGAGGCCCACCCACTGGTGTCCTCCCATGCTGATCTTGTTGCTGCGCCCAACCGGCCCCTGTGCTGCTGTTGGGTCTGCCACTGATTTTCTTGCTGCCGGGCTTTGGGCCCACAACTCCGTACCCTCACTGCCACTGGAGGCAGCACCCAACAAGCCTGCTTCCTCGTTAGTTGCCGGTCTGAAGAGGAGCATTCGCCATGCGCTCTGCAACACAGGTAGGCCTTCTACCGAAGCCATGCCACAGAGCTCCTCCTCAGCTGATGACTGCGCGGGACTGCTGAGGAGGAGAAGCAGAGCCAGGCTTTTAGCCTTCTTGGCCCCGCTCCCTCCTGATGCTCGTATGTGGCACTTTTGACACCTAAATCCCAGCCTGCCTCATCTGGCTGGGAGGCAAAGGTGCTCCCCCAACCCAATGGCCGGAATGGCCGTGGGGTCTTGAATCGTGTTGTGCTTGGTCTGTGTAGCTTGCAGGGGGTCCATTCATACAATTTTGAACCCGTGCCTGCCATTTTCCCAAAAAGCACTCTCCTGGCTTGACCTTTGCCCTGTTGGGTTTGCACTGCCACTGTGGCACTGGTTCTGCTGCACACATTGTGTTGGCTCTGCTGGGCTTGCAAAAATACCCCTCCCACTTTCAGTTTCTACTGCATAGATTCTCAGGTACTTTGATTCTGTTCTGTGGGGCTTCTATTGCCTTTGCTTTTTTCTTTTTTGTTGTTTTTTCCCTCCATTGGAAACAGTGGAGGATGGGGTATCTTCTTTGGAGGCTATAACTGTCCCCATTAATCCAATCCTCACCAGTATTGGAAGGCAGGTAAAGGAGAGTCAGCCAGAGATTTCCTGTGAGTTTGATGTCTCTAGCTTGCACAGGATCCATTCTATACACTCCTGAACCTGCACCTGTCATTTCCCCAGAAAGCACTTTTCTGGGGGCACCTTCTTTGGGGGGGCGTAACTTGGAGCATGTAAATTCAATCATACCAAACTTGGAAGGCAAGTAGAGGAGAGTTACCAAGAGATCCTCTGCAAGTTTGGTGTCCCTAGCACACTGATAGGCTGTTCTACTGCACCACAAACTTTACAAACTGAACTAGTTCATCTAGCATCAAAAAGTTTGTGACGGTCTGTGGTTCACAAACCATGCACGCCACAAACCACAGACCAAACTGCATGCACATCCACACCAAAAACACAGTTCAGGGGAAAAGGTGCAGAAAAAATGGATCAGGTGGGAGAAACGTTTGAAACATACCTTTCACCCAGTGCCTCCCTCCTTTCCCTGTGCCAGAAAAGCAACAGGCACCTTCCCAAAGCCCATGCTTCTAGCTAACTATATAATTCTACCCTTTAAACTACACATACACAAAAATATTGGTGTTGTATTTATTTATTTATTTGTGTTTGGTTTTTATTTGTAAAAAAAGTCATTTATTAAAAAACAAACAGTTTTATTTCTGTTTAATTCTTATCAAATGCGATTTTAGAAGAAGAGAAGAGATTGGATTTATACCCCGCCCTTCACTACCCGAAGGAGTCTCAGAGTGGCTTACAAACTCCTTTCCCTTCCCCTCCCCACAACAGACACCCTGTGAGGTAGGTGGGACTGAGAGAGCTCTGACAGAAACTGTTCTTTTTCAAGGACAGTTCTTATCAGAACTATGGCTTGCCCAAGGTCATCCAGCCAGGTGCAAGTGGAGGAGTGAGGAATCAAACCTGGTTCTCCCAGATAAGAGTCTGCGCACTTAACCACTACACCAAACTGACTATCTCCAGATAGTCAACAAAACTTCTGTTTCACTGGATAAATATTTGTATTGTTAACTACATCATTTCCTACTTGCTATTCAGAATTACTTGGCTGACAGCTAAAATTCCTTTGTGTGGGAATGTATACGAGACATCATACATGAAATATAGAATAACCCTGTCTACCAGAAGATACAATTAGCATATTCACAATGGAGAACAAGAGTGTTTTGAAAAGGCATGTTTATATAAAGACAGGAGGTGGAGATAAAGTTCATATCTGAGATCAATAGGTTTGATTACAAGCTGGGAGCTTGCAATGCATCTTGAGAGGGGAAGCAATTGGGAAATCCTACCCCAACCCCAAAATCTCCACTAGAGCTATTCAGTGAGGTCTCAGGCTCATTCCCATCCTCCCTTTTTTCTTTTAAAAAACTCAACCACTCTCAATATCCTGCAGTCCTGGAACATATTCAGGCCCCAATGAGCAGCCTTGGATTTTCCCCCCATTTCCTTTTAGCTTACATAATTTTGTGCATGCTTGGGAAGTTCACCAAGTATGCAGAGACCTGTACCATATTTATGGATAGCCTTTTTCACTGCTTTCATGATACTCATGGGGACCAAAGACTTTCCTTTTAGAGATAATGATTGTTGTATACAGGGCTCTTTTTGTAGCAGGAACTTCTTTGCATATTAGGTGACACACCCCTAATGTAGTCAATCCTCCAAGAGCTTACAGTACTCCTGTAAGAAGAGCTCTGTAAACTCTTGGAGGATTGGCTACATTAGGGGTGTGCCGCCTAATATGCAAAAGAGTTCCTGCTACAAAAAGAGCCCTCCTTATAGACAAAAAATAAAGGAAGTTGCTGCAGGCTTGTATGACAGGCAGATACTGAACACATGAGTGTTGAAATGAGTAATAAGCAACACTGGTGGAATTTGTGCCCATCACCAAATTGTTAAATCTCTTTCTATGGAGCTCTTAGCATAACAAAGGTAGAAATCCTAGACACATGAACAATGCCAGTGGACAGAATATGTTGACCAAGTGTGCTGTTATTATGGCTTCTGAAGCAACAGAAGTCTACAAGGTTGTGAGGCTATATAAAAAGCATTAGGCAGTTTTAGGATGATATAACTAAAGTAGGGTCAATACATTAGACTGATTCCATATAGATGAAAGGACTTAGGCTGATGCTGTATTGTGCTAAACTGAAAGCATATTACTTATTCCATTGTTAAGCCACTATGCAAGTGTATCAGGAAAGCAAAATGATGTTCTGTAAGGCATTGATATTGTAGTCAGCTTGATTAAATGTAATTCATTTTCACATTCAACAGTAGGATCCTACAATATAAGTAAATCATATCCTATATTATATTAAAACTAAATTACAGTAGTTGCTTCAAACTTTCTTTTAGAAACAAATGCAAAATATTGACCTCCTACCCCTCCTTGGGAGGAACAGAACAGTAAAAGGCAATAGTGGCTTCACAGTCCACAATTCTCTTCCCAGCCAGAAGAGAAATAACAGTGTAGAGTTTTTTTGCTTGAAGATCTCAGGATCAAGCGCCAGCATTTCCAGCTAAGTTATCTCAGAAGCTGAGAAAGACCTTTCCTTGCCTGAGATCCTGGTGCTCTGCTGATACCGAGAAAAGCTTGACTTAATATGTTCATAACCACTCACTCCCCATAGCAGTCATTGTGTCATCATAACCTTACAGAATCATGATAGAGGTGCAGAGAGCAAAATCTACTTTCTTTTCCCAGTACTAACACACACATGCACTTTACTATATGTCACACCTTCTTAGACCAAGCATCTTACCAGCTTTGTTTTTTAAAAAATATTTTTTCAGACTATAACACTCTCTCATCCTACAAAATGTGCCTTAATGCAACCAGTTTGTTTCATAGGAAGCCAGCACTGAGAGTCACATCATTCCATTGTAAAATAAACAGTATGGGTGTGTATAAAGAAATTCCTGTGCTGAGGGTATACACCAAAATTACTGGTTACTGTGATTTTCCAGAACAGTAACACAACTCTGAGATTCTGAAGTATTACAAAAAAAAAGTGCCTTTTGGAACAATATGTGTTGTTTTTCATCTTTGGGTACTGCTAGCTGGCTACAGCATATACTCATGTTTTTCTTTGATTTTACAGTTTTCCTGAGCAATGGCATCTCACTCTTCCAATCAGATTCAAGGGAAGAACACAGAGTGCTTCCAACCAATCACCTTTGGAGATATACCACATGGAATCGCAGTTCTCTTCCCTCCCTCCTTTGTTAGGGTGGAGCCTTTTTGTTCTTTACAAGTCCCATGGTGGAGAACTTAGAGAGCTGGGGACCCCTTGTTCAGGGACTCATAGAATTTGTCCCCATTTGCTTGCAACTTGGGGGTTCTTTACAGGATGGGCAGCGCTCACTCCACTGCTATTGGTTTCATTTGGTTGAACAAAAAAAAAGGAAACAAAATGGTGCAGAGGGAAATGGAATATTTATTCATTATACAACCCCTATGTGTTTCATACACAGCTTCATCAGGGGGAATCTTTCAGATTCTTTTTCAATTCATTTCCATACGTACATTGGAGCATAGTCTGCGATCATATGCACAATTAGACCCAACAAAGGTGCGAATGCTGGGCAGATTTAAAAGGAATGATCAGACAACAACATCTGGGAAGCATCCCACAGCCATCAGCAACCCGTTCTGCTCCGCCGCAGAAGAGTTAAAAGACACTGGGGGAAATCCAGTAGTAAACAAGTTGTGACATGTCACGGATGGAATTTCCCCTGTCAGATAGCTCCAGTGTGCTTTCATGCTATCAGGATGGTCTGATCAGGCCATCCTGACTCCATGCCGTTGTTGTTTTTTTCCCCTTCGCAGTATGCGCATCATCGCAAACTCCATAGGGAGCCCTCAGTGTGGAGGTACAGTAAATCGATTACTCATTTAAGCACATGGGAAACAAACAGCACAAATAAAATGACTCATCTGCAGTTGCATCTGATCACACACTGATGGTCTGCACCTGTGGCTTTCAAGATCTTCCAACTGTGGGTCAAATTCCTCTGGAAGAAATAGCCTCGCTACCCCCCTTATCTTGCATGTGTGACCGCCCCCATAATGACTTTATTCAGGAGACATTGAAGACTTCACAAACTGCCCACCATTTCTCCACAAGGTAAATTAATCAAATTTTGTCCACCCATCATTCAGTAAGTAACATTTTACATTTTGTATTGCAAACCAAATCCCATTTTCCCACTAATATAATTTATTTCCAGACTTTTGTGGATGTGTGATCCACAAGTAAACATTCTCTCAGGATCCCTTAATAATGAGTTCAGGAATAATTGCTGGCTCTCTTTCTTGATATTCACATTGAACTGTCTAATTTTCAATCTTCCTTGTTTCTTGTTCACATCCAAATTAAAGTAATTCAGTAGAAATAGAAAAGTTTATTTTAAGTTATAATGTTATGATTATAATTAGAAAGCCATCATTTCCCTAGTCTTCATTTAGTCATGTTGCCTTCTGCATCCTGACCAGGGGCCTGAAGAAGTGACTTTACTTCTCTGTGTTAACAAAAAGGAAAAACCTACTAGGGAAAAGTACAATCCTCTCTTGAGGCTGCCAAAACAGTTATATCAGCACTTCAGAACAAATATGACAGTATATATTGGGCTGCTTTCACACAGGTATTTTTCTCTGCATGGAAAGCAGAAAGTCCCTGCATGGGATTGTGTTCATTTCAACTACAATTCATGCAATTCTCAGGGGGTTTCCCCTTAATGTGGGGCAAAAATAAATCTTTTTTCTTCCTTACAAAGAGAAATCCATGGAGAAGCTGGATGTGTGTGTGTGGATATGACCTCTCTTACCATTACAGGGAGGGGGTTAAAATGTTTTCCTGCTTTGCGTGCATTTAAGTATTTTACAATACTTGATTAGTGAGCCTATGATGACTCAATATATTTTACAGATGCTATATTCCTTCCTTCCCCCCCTCCCCCACATACACTATAAAAAGGAACTCTGTATTTGTTCAGTGTGCTAGTTTGGTGGGGAGACTTGGGAACTCTCTCTGTCGAGCTAGCATCAAGAATCATCATTCTTAATAAAATTGTATGCTCTGTAAGCAAAAGCCTTAGTAAATCTTCACTTTCCCAGATTGATCTTGGAGATGAGGGGTTGTACTGGATTTTACTCCCCTAATAGCATGCTGAGCAATCCTATGCAGCTACAGCATGGTTCTGTAGGCAAAAGGACAGTGAGGGGAAAGGGGAACTACTGGGATACAGGAGATGAGGGGGCTATCAAACTGTACTCTTCTGAAGGTGCAACAGAGAAAGGGGGGGAGAAGTACGGGCCAGGGGCATACTCAAGTGGTAAATCCAAGCAACAGTTGAAGAAACGAACACTCGTTGAATATCAGCTTTATGGTTCTTACAAGCCTGTTGTTAGTTTGAAAGGACCTGTCAGGATAAAAATGTGACATTCCTACTGGCTGGACAGAATGAGCATGCACAAAATTCAGGGACCTCCTTTTTTAATCTTCCTTGTCTTTCCTTTCAAACATCTGCAAAGGAAACAATACACAAAGAAAGGCATCCATGCTGCAAGAATGAACCACAATAGGAACAAGCCTTTTATCCTTGATCTTTTTAAACCTCTCATCCTCCAATATAACTTTGTAATAACTACTCTGTTTTGTCTTTGTGAAGCACAACTCTTTCAAGTACATGCTTATTAAAGCCATTGTTATAATTTATTGCATACCAAAGGTGATAAAACCTTGATAGCTGTGTCATAGAGTTGACATATCCCATCACTCTCTTCAGCAGTACTAATTTCATGACAGTCTATGACAAAGAAGTATTCATTTGGGTGACATATTGTTACATATTAACTCAAAATGGTGACTGACACATCTGTAATTTTGGTTTCCCGTTAAACTTATTGACAAAAGCATCTTCTACTCTCACGGAGTTGTTATCAAGAAATGCACTGCTATGTCACAGTAGACATGAGTACAGCAACACACCAGAGATTCTATCTTGGCCAGCCAAGAGAGCTTTATGCTAAAGCATAACAGAAGTAGCCCAGAACTGCCTTCCATCACCAAGACAAAAGAGGTGTGAAACCCTTTTAATGATTTGTCAGATAAACCACTGAGATCATCCCCTCAAAAGAACAAATAAGCTAGAGTGACCACTGCCTGTGGACTATGTAAATCCATTTTCCATTTTTTTTTTAAATCTGATCCTGCTACCTAGGGCAAAGAAACTTCCATTTGAATTAAATAACAAAAGAAGACTGTTAAATAGTGGGTTCCATGGATGGACAGATCCCAAGTCTAGTGTTCAGCTCTACTTTATTAGTGATTTCAGCAAGAACAAGACTGAACTCCAGAGCTGCAGCCCTGTTTAAATAGCATGCAATTGCCACACCCGAACACACCCCACTCCCAACAATAGGCTGTTTACATAACATTACTTCTTGATTGGTTACTTCCAGAGTCCTGGTGGGCTATTGTTCTTGGGCTCCAAGCTCAGCCCATCTCTGGTAGAACAATCATGGAATGTTTCAGTCCCAACACATAACAAAGGCTGCAATCATACGTACAAAAGCGGCAGCAAAGGTGGGATTCCTGTGCGGAGTAAAGGGGCGCGATCAGACAGAAACATCTGTCCAGCATCCTGGAGTCATTGGCGGGGCGTCTCGTTGCACTGCAGGAGCGTGGGAAAAAGCCACCAAGGAAAGGCTTCTAGTATCCGGAACTGCGGGGGACGCGAGTGGAAGTCTGATCGCGCAAACGTGCGTCATTTCAGCCCAGGGCAAATAGCCTCGATTCCCACCCGCATTTCCTCATTCGTGTGACCACAGCCAAAGACCATCTCCTGCAGTGGACTAATCCTAATCTCAGAGTAACCCTACCTCTCCTCTCAGACCACATGACTAAAGTGCCTATGTAATTAGGAATACAAGGGGAATCCTTACTGTGCTTATAAAAGGAAGAAGAAGGGTGCAGTTTTACCCTCCCTCTTCCCCCTCCTCACTGCAGCCTGTCAAACTGCAGGGTTGTTTGTCCAAATAGCTCCTGCAATCCCAGGTACTATCTTCCTGGGGCTTAAACTACTTGCTGTGAGAAGGGGAACATGGAGAAAACCCTGTGCTCTTTCTACTAATGCACTGCTGGATCCAAGCCCATGTTTATAACTTGTACATCTGCTAATGCTTTCTAGGCACTTGGGGAAATTATATGCTAAAAGCTAATGAGCAACATTTTAAACTATTTATAAAAATGAACTTCATCCAATGAGCTAACAAACTTCTTAAAAGTGAGCAGAGTTTCCACAATTTTCATCATTTTTGATTTGGTGATATCAGCTCAGTGTCTACTCTAAACCAAACTCCTCAAATAAAGAAAATTATTTAAACTTCCGGATTCTCTTCCTACCTGCCTGTCTCATGAACAGGCCAAATGCAACCTGTAGTAGAATATCATCACTAGCTGAAGAAACTGTCCATGCCATACTGGATAATACCTATGACATCACTGATAATAAGTGACACAGTTCCTCCTCTCCAAGCCTATGCCCTATTGTGACGCGAATTCCATGTTCTGCCCAACCCACCAACAAGCACAGGAGATAATAGCTAAGGGTGAGAAGGCCACCTTGCTAGTGAATTTCACACATCCACGGCACTTCTTTGGGCTTTACCATAAGATTTTAGCTGGACTCAGCACTTAGGTAAAATTTCCAAAGGACCTCTCTATGCTCTTTCTCAAGATCTTTCAAATTCAGCTCCTATAGGAATACACTTTTGCAAGCTGAGGGTTTTCCCTCTTGAGAACAGGAGCACAAATATTAAAGCCTGTAAAAAGTGGATACATCAGCAGATATCAGGGCCAGGGCCCAAGGAACCCAAGCAGTCACTACAGGTGCCACAGCCCACCAAAATAATGAACATACAGCTCAGGCTTGCATCTGTTGGGCACTTAGAATGGCTCCCTATGGCACTCACCATTTTGTCCATTTGAAATCATTCACTCTGCCTCCTTGATTTTCAGTTGCTAAGTGCACCCTATAATTTCAATGGCCCATTATAGGAGGAAGAGAAGGAGGAGTTGGTTTTTAGGCCTTGCTTTTCTCTCCCTCATGGAGTCTGAAAGCAACTTACAATCACATTCCCTTCCTCTCCCCACAACAGGCACCTTGTGTGGCAGGTGGAGCTGAGAGAGTCCTGAGAGAACTATGACTGGCCCAAGGTTTCTTGTGGAGGAGGAGTAGGGAATCAAACCCAGTTATCCAGATTACAGTCCACCACTTTTAACCACTATGCCACAGTGGCTTCTCAATAGAGCTCAATGTTAATTCACTTATACATTTAATGAAATACATATCTGAAAGAAATCCTCACCACTCTTTGCATCCTTCTTTTAATCCTAGGTGAGGGGGTTTCTGATTTCACAGTGTGCTTTTAATTTAAAAAAAAAAAATTAATTACCCAAACAGAAAGAAATAAAAAACAAAATATAACAACAATGGTGGAAAGTCTATAGATAAGCATCTATAATAGGTTGTCATCTATATGCCATACATTCAAATGTTGATGAAATTGTAGGGTCCTCAATCCATTAAATTGCTGGAGTTGGGCATTTTGCAATGTACTATTGCTCTTGGAGGTGGAGAGCCCCATCAAGTCACAGATGATTTATGGCGACGATCCCATAGGCTTTTCAAGGCAAGAGAGATCCAAAGGTGATTTGCTATTGCCTGGCTCCATGTCACAACCCTGGTATTCCTTGGTGGTCTCCCATCCAAATACGAGGCAGGGCCAACCCTGCTTAGCTTCCAAGATCTGATGAGACTGGGCTTTATAAGTAATGTACTGAGTCTTTTCCATGTTCTGCATTTGAAGATCTGGACTTTTTAATCCAAGTTATGCCTTGCATGGGGAGCCATATCCACTTTTGTTCATTTGAAGATCTGGACTTTTTAATCCAAGTTATGCCTTGCATGGGGACCCATATCCACTTTTGTTCATTCGCTCATGGCCAAGTAAGATATCTAAATTATACAGAAATAATATTTAATGGCAAGTTCAGTAATTCAGAAATATAACTATATAAGGGCAAGATGTTCTTGCAAGAAACAACAAATATATAGAAGGGTAGAAGAATAAAGTCTCAAAAATTTCACTGTGTCTCACTCCAGTTGTATTATAATATCATAGTCCAACTTGACATGCATTCCTCATGGAGTGGACTCATATAGTTCCTGGATAATCCAAACATTCTAGAATTCCATAAACCATAGAAACATGTAGTTCAGATGCAAGCTGCCGCGTTTCGAGTAATTCTTTTTCAAAACCAATAGGCTATAGTGGGACTAAATACAAATTCAAGACATACATAAATGAGGACAAACAATCATAAAGTCTATATAAATTACACAGAAATATAATATAAAGCTGCAAGAAGACTCACCCCAATCTCAGTAGAGGCACATACAAAAGCCAGTATATTCAATCAGAAAGGATCATGGGTCCTTATCCTATCATGTGTTGCACCATAATTTATATCCAGTGTCAGGCTGCAGCAACACAGGTCAAGTAGTTAAAGGTCTTGCTACTCTAATTAAATCAGAAAAAAGGAAGACAGGCTGCCATTGCACAGGTCAAACAATTAGAACCTGGCTGCTAAGGTAGATATATATAGGGAAGAATATCAGGTCACAATTGCACAGGTCCAGGGGGCTTCCGGTCTGGGATTCATGACGTCCTGACGTGTTCTGGCTTGCTCTCAGAGCTCCCAGAGCATACGGAGGGTCTTGATGACAGGGTGGGCTTCATATAGCCCACCGCAGATCCCCCCAGGCAGGGGGGTGACTGGCAGCGAGCCTTGGCCCGAGAGGGAGTTGAGATCGGCTGATAGCGGGGCTTTAAAGAGCGTCGCGACCAGCCTTGATCCCCTCCCCCCTAGAAGGCATTTCAGAAATTCTCTACAAGACCCCACTGAGTTGGATTCTCAACATAAGAATGCATGACCCAGACTTCCAAGACATTCTACGGAAACTGATATCAAGGAAACACTGCTATAACAAGACACGGACTTTGAAGGTAACTTTTTAAAATTGCTCACCGGAGACGCGTTTTGGCCGAGAGTAAACAACATCCGATGAAGCGCATGATCATGCTGTATCTTTTGTACTAACACCGACTCCGAAAAAGAGCAGTTAAACAGCTAAAAAAGGCCAAAAAGCCGGTTTGTTGAACATTCCTGCGGTTGGAATATTGACTTTAAAATAGAAAATAACAGAAAGCCCCACGAGAACTAGTGTGGAAAAGTACTCTAGCTGCAGCAGAAATCGCCAGAACAGGAAGTGACCTCAGACCAGACAAGTAATATTTCCTAGAGAAGACCAAGGAGGCCAGAAGAAGGGAGGAAGCCAGAAGCAAGGGGGACAACTAAGATTGCCAGACAGGAAGTGAGTAACCGGAAGAATCATCTACCATAGAGAAATTGCGCCCGCCATTTTGAGAAGGTCAGAAAAATTATACTTCGATTTTAACCAAAAGACTTAATAGAAAAAAGTGAAATTAGAGCGATTTTGGTGGGCATAAGAAGGACTTTAATTTGAAGTAAGCTTTAGGTGAATTTTAAACAACGGGTTACGATCTGCAGCAACGACAGAGGGCGAACTCCTGGTCCTCCCCGAAAATGGCTGCTAAAGAAGAAAAGAAGCTACAGGGCCTGATGGAAGCAATGGAGAAACGAGTGATGGACACGTTACAAAAGATGGAAAAAACTTTAGTAACAGAAGTATCAGACTTGAAAAAGGATCTATCTGGGATTACAAAAGAGATACAGACGCTGACTAAGAGAGCAGATGAGATGGATGAAAGAGTGAAGAGAGTGGCATCCAATGTTGCTGAGGTTGCTATAGAAACAGAAAAAGTTAATGTGGTGGTCCAATACAATGCAATGCTTAACCATATGAGATTCAGGGGGATCCCTGAAGACAAAAGTGAGAACATCCATTCTGTTATGGTGGATGCTGTTGCAGATTTTTTAAAAATGGAAGAGGAGAAGGTGGCGGCACAGATCAATGTGGTGTACAGAGTCAACTCTGCGATTGTGCAAAGGAAAAAATTACCCAGAGATGTGATTGTCCAGTTTATATCCAAAAAACTGAAGGAGGACTTATTTAAGCAACAGTTTCAGGAAGATTTCACAATTGACAACAAGAAAATCATGATATTAAAGGAACTACCCAGAGCAATTCTTCAGGATAGACGACTCTTTAAAGACTTGATTGACGAACTGAAAACAGAGGGTATAAGATACAGATGGGAAATTCCAAAAGGTGTCAGTTTTACATTCAAGCAGAAGAGAGTCACCATCAAGTCAGTAGAGCAAATGACCAGATTCATCAATGATAACTTTAAAGACTCTGATAAATAAGCATAAAAACAACATGGAGAGTCAAATTATATCATGGAATGTCAATGGACTTAATTCACCTCAAAAAAGAAAAAATGTTAGACTTTGGTTGGAAAAACAAAAATGTGATATTGTCTGTTTGCAAGAAACACATATTAAAAAAACTGATGCTAAATTTTTGATTCAAAAAAGATTAGGAGAGGAGTTTTATTCCCTCTCCTCCCAAAAGAAAAAAGGAGTTGTTATATATATTAAAAAGGAACTGGACCCAAAAGAAGTTTTTAAAGATAATGAAGGGAAGCTTTTGGCGGTAGAAGCCGTGCTGCAGAGCAAAAAGACTTTAATTGTTAACCTGTATGCTCCAAATGGTGCGAAGGAAAAAATTTTCCAGGATTTGTGGGAACAGCTACGACTGCTAACCTATGAGCAAATGATATTAATGGGTGACTTTAATGGTACTGTTAATAATGTTATTGATAGAAAATCCCAAAAAGGAAGCAAAGGCATGGGCAAACTTCCGAAAGTCTTTTTTCAATTGGTTAAACACAAACATCTGGAAGATGCTTGGAGAGTTAAAAATCCCAAGGATAGAGAGTATTCCTTTTACTCATCAAGACATGAATCTTTCTCAAGGATAGACATGATGTGGATGACTGAGAATTTGATCTTGCAGACACGCAAAATCGAGATGTTACCTAGAACTCTCTCTGACCATAGTCCAGTAAAATGGTCAACGTATGTTAAAAGAAAGAAATTCCGATGGAGACTCAATGAGGACTTGCTGGACAAACAAAATATTGTGGACAAAATAAGGACAGAAACCCAAACATATTTTCAACTGAATTTAAACAAGGATGGACAGACACAAACGGTATGGGAGGCCTATAAAGCTGTGATGAGAGGACATCTGATTGCAATCAATAATAATGAAAAGAAACAACAATTGAAAATAGATAAAGAGATTACGGAAAATATTCGGAAAAAAGAAATGGAGCTTAAGAAAAGGCCTGGCAAAAAGAAGATTTTGAGAGAATTGAGGATTTTAAAGGAGCAATATGAGGCGAGGTTAAACAAAGAAGTATATTGGAACTTGAAAAAATTGCAACAGAAGTCCTTTGAAGGTGCAAATAAACCTGGTAAATATTTGGCATGGCAATTGAAGAAAAGAAGAGAGAATAAAACAATCATTAAATTGAAAGATGGAAATAAAGAAATTTCAGACCCAGGAGGGATCCGGAGGGAATTTTATAAATATTATGCGACTCTTTTTCAAGCAAAACAAGTGGATCCGCAAAAGATGCAAGACTATTTATCTAAGGTTAATTTGATACAACCAAGCCCAGAAATGAAAGCAATATTAAATGCTGTAATAACTAAAGAAGAAATTAGTAAAGCAATAGGAGAGGCAAAGATTTCCAAAGTTCCAGGTCCGGACGGTTTTTCAGCTAAATTTTATAAAAAACTTCATGAAGACCTGGTTCCGGTGTTAGAGATTCTTTTAAATGAAATTAGAAGAACTGGGAAGATTCCAGATTCCTGGAATGAAGCTGCGATCACCTTAATTCCGAAAGAAACGCAAGATTTAACAAATGTAAAGAATTATCGACCTATCTCACTGTTAAACAATGATTATAAGATTTTTGCAAAAATATTAGCAGAGCGCTTTAAAGGGTTCTTGAAAGATGCTATTGCTGAAGATCAAGCTGGATTCTTACCAAATAGACAAATAAAAGACAATATGAGGGTTGTTTTAGACGTAATTGAGTATTATGATAAACACCCGGAAAAAGAAGTTGGCTTTTTATTTTTGGATGCAGAAAAGGCATTTGATAATTTGAATTGGGAATTTATGTTTAAAGTGTTTGAGAAATCCCAGATAGGCGCAGAATTTACAAGAATGAGTCAATCAATATACAAAGAACAAAAAGCTACGGTGATTGTGAATGCAGAACCAACAAAAGTGTTCCGGGTCAGAAAAGGTACCAGACAGGGTTGTCCCCTGTCACCATTGCTATTTATCTGGATTTTGGAGATTTTGCTGCAAATGGTTAGAGATGACGATAACATAAAAGGTTTGAATATTAGAGGTTTTTCATATAAACTACGAGCATTTGCGGATGATATTATGTTTATTGTTGAAGATCCTGTTAATAATATGCCTAAGGTATTTGAAAAAGTAAAAGAGTTTGGCGATCTCGCAGGGTTCTATGTAAATAAGAATAAGTCCAAGATATTGTGTAAAAATATGATAGCTACAAAGCAACATATGTTACAAAACGTGACAGAATGTGAAGTGGTTAAAAAAGTTAAGTATTTGGGAGTTGAAATTACAATGAAAAATATAGACTTGTTTAAGAATAATTATGAAAAACTGTGGGTTTCAATAAAGAGTGACTTAGAAAAATGGGAAAAACTTAGATTATCTCTTCTTGGAAGAATTGCCGTTGTCAAAATGAATGTACTGCCCAGATTAATGTTTTTGTTCCAGACAATACCAATTGTGAAAGATGTGAAAGTGTTGGTGAAATGGCAAAGAGAAATCTTTAAATTCATCTGGGCAGGAAAGAAGCCAAGAGTTAAAATGAAGATAATGTACGATACTAAAGACAGAGGTGGCTTCCAAGTCCCGAATTTGCGTTTGTATCATGAAGCTGTATGTATGTCTTGGTTATCTGACTGGGTTAATTTGGAAAATAGAAAACTTTTAGCTCTTGAGGGGCACGATTGCAGATTTGGCTGGCATGCCTATCTTTGGTATGGGAAAAATAAAGTTGATTCAATGTTTAAGCATCATTATGTAAGGAGAACATTGTTTGATGCATGGACCAGGTACAAGGATACAGTTTCCGACGAGAGGCCTTTGTGGATTGTTCCAGCAGCAGTTATACATCCTTTTTCAGAACATAAAGGTAATGATTGGTTGAAATACCAAGAACTGTTGCAAAAAGAGGGGGAAAAATATGTTTTAAAACCAAATAATGAACTAGAATTTGAGTATGGATGGTTACAATATTGTCAAATAAGGGATATTTACAAAAAAGATTGTAAAGAGGTTGGTTTTAGAGCTAAGAATGATGAGTTTGAAAATATATGGTTGAAAAGAGAGCGAAAAATGATCTCAAAGATGTATAAAACTTTTTTGACTGCATATACTTTGGATGAAACTGTTAAAGAGCAAATGATAAAATGGGCCATAAACATGAACAAAGAAATTTCTATGGAAACATGGGGGTTTTTGTGGAAAAGATCCTTTAAAATGTCTACCTGTGTTAATGTAAAAGAAAATTGCTACAAGATGATGTATAGGTGGTATATGACACCAAAAAAGATTGCTAATATTAGTATGGATAAGAACTTGAGTAATAAGTGTTGGAAATGTAAAAAAACAGAGGGTTCTTTTTACCATATGTGGTGGTCATGTGATAAAGTAAAGGTATACTGGTCTAATATACACTGTGTGATGCAGAAAATATTAAAAATCCCAATTGGGAGAAGACCGGAACTTCTTCTCTTAGGTTTGACAATGGAAAGAATTCCACAGGAAAAAAGGACATTATTATGGTATATGATTACGTCGGCGAGAATGGCCTTCGCTCAGCAATGGAAAGCGGAGAAGGTGCCGGATATACATGACTGGTTTAGAAAATTGCTGTTTTTAGCAGAAATGGACAAAATGACAAAAAAACTAAATGGACAAATGGCAGAACAGTATATAAAAGATTGGGAAGGTTTGAAATTGTATTTGGAAACTGAATACAGAATGAAGGGGAAAATGTATAATTTAGATTTGTATGGATACTGAATGAGAAGTGAAAAGAATTCTGAATTATTATACTGTTATATGAAAATATGTTGAAATTAGTTAGGTGTTTTATATATTTGAAATGTGTTACCTGGTTTGTCGAGTTATATAAGTCTAAACTTGATTACCGTCTAATATATACTTTTTTGTTATTAGCAGTGTTGGAAGCCTATTGGGGGGTGGGGGGATGGGATGGAAATTTTTTCAAATTGTATTGGTAACGTTGTTGAAAATGTTGAGCGCATCCCAATAAAATTTTGTTTAAAAAAAAAAACAATTGCACAGGTCCAGTACCTTGAAAACTTATTGGTAATGAATATAGGATGTAAAATTCATGCTTTGACCTGTGCGATGACAGCCTGTCTTCCTCCATGAGGAATGCATGTCAAGTTGGACTATGATATTACAATACAACTGGAGTGAGACATAGTAAATTTTTTGAGACTTTATTCTTCTAGCCTCCTGTATATTTGTTGTTTCTTGCAAGAACATCTTAGCCTTATATAGTTATATTTCTGAACTACTGAACTTGCCATTAAATATTATTTCTATATAATTTGTTTATTTTTAGCCAGCAGTTTTTGTGCTTTCTACCTATTTATGTGCACTGGTTCCCCTTCTTTTTTGGTTTTCTGCAAGTAAGATATCTAGCTGCTCCTTCCTCCATTAGAAGGTGCTAGTATACTGTATCCCCTGTGACTGGATGGAACAATTACCATTCTTGTTACTTGTTGGTACAAATTTAGCAGTTCTCTCCCTCCCTCCCTCCTTCCCTCCCTCCCTCCCCCCTTACATGTTAAGAAGCTATGCACACACTTCAAATTCTGTAGGACCATTTCTGTAACAAGATTATGACATTTTATTTTCATATAAGAGATCAGGAGGAAAATATTGCCCGATTAAACTAGGCTTTAATCCCGGGGCACATAAAGGAACTAGTTTGATCAATGTTCATTCATTGTCCTTACTTGAGAAACTGAATAAATCTCAAGACAAAAAGGAAAAGATACAGTAGATATAGCAGATAAAAGAAGAAACCAGCAGTGCTTAGAATTTAACAGTGGATGCAAACGTCCCATATTTAAAGAACATGGGAATGGGAGAAGGAAAGGAGAGAGAATAGGAACTATTTGAATGCTACATTTTAAATAAATTTCTTACAATTCCAAAGAAGATTTCATTAGCTTATAATTTCATTATTTGCTTTCAAAGGCTATCATGTTTATATGTCTAAAGTCTGCTATCTTAAATTCTGTCAGAAAAAAAAGAAGACTCATTATGATAATACTAGGAATATTGCTTAATTCAGACTTTCCATCTCTCAGACTACATCTTAAAACCATTAGTGATTTTTCATCTCAAGATTTTTTCACCAGAATTAAAACTAATGCATATCATTTACAGGAGCTGTCTTACCCATGGAGTAGCCAGGGCAGATGTCCCAAGTGGGGGATGCACAATGCCCAACTGCTGCAGTCCTGTCTGCTGGCAAACTGCAGATCCACTAGTCCAATAGCCCTGCTGCCAGCAGGAGTCACCAATCAGCTAGGCAAGGTGAGGAGCTGGTAAGCAGCCTGCCAGCATGGCAGCTGCCTCATGCCCACCCACCTTTCTCCTTGGGGAGCCAGCCAGCAGCCAGCCAGCTCAGTGGCAGTCCGTCCCTTTGAGATATCCATTAGCAGGTGGCTGCTGTGCATCACCCACCTCTTCTGGGGCCCAAGCAGCAGTGGCTTCATGGCTTCATTGCTCCATCAGCAGCTGGCCATGGTGTTTGCCTGCTCACACATTCTTTGCTTGAAACTGGGATGCCCAGGTGGGGGGGGTGGCAGTGGTTCTGGGGCCCCATCCTGGGCATTTGGCCGGGGCCCCAGAATCAAGCAAGAACCTGGAAAAGCAATGTGTATAAAGAACATTTTTATATAAATGAGAGTGATAAATTTTATTGATTATCATACTGCTATGCAAATTACGAAAAATAATACTGAGTGCAAATTGATCTCTTTTATACTACAGGAATGCCAGTGAGCCATATTGACATTTACAAAATGGCATTAACTTCTCAGATTAACATCTGCATGAAAATAAAGAGTTATGGCATAAGGCTGTAGGGAACAAAAAGAAACAGAAATACCTTGTCCCATGCCTATTAAAAATTAATACGGCCATGCTGTTAAATGTGTCCCCTCAAATCAACTTGGGACATTGTAAGACTATTTGGGGGAAAGGCAGAAGACAGGAGTCAGCAAATGCTGTTTAGTGGTTGCTAATAGTATGCTCTTACAGTTGCCCTGATAACCAGAAGGCTCTTTTGCGCAAATAGCTGGCTTGATAACCTTTCACTTTCTTATTAAACCATTAAAAGAAAAACTAGAAAACAAAAACACATCAAACATGGGCTGTGCACACACAGGAAAATAACTCTTAATACAACTGATTTTTTTCCCCCCAATATGTAAGGGCTGAGAGTCTGATGTCATCCCACAGTGAGGACCACTTCCCATATGTTACTTACTATAAAACATTTTTATGCTACCTTTCCATCCAGTTTAGGTTCCCCAGTGCGGCAAACAGTCAAACACATCAAAACAATATTATGAAATGCACAGTGTAAAAACAATTTTAAAAAACTGAACAAAACAGTCAATGCAGAAAATTAAAACACATACACAGTTAAACCACAAACACGGAAAATGAAGATGTGTAGCCTTGTTAGTCTGTCTGTAATAGTAGAAAAGAGCAAGAGTCCAGTAACACCACAAAGAGTAACAAAATTTGCGGCAGGGTATGAGCAGGCCTGTGCCTACAGTGCATCCTCCTGGGGCCCTGCCCCCCGACTTCCTCCCAAGGCCCCCCAACTTCTTATCCACGCCAAGCCCCCTGACTTGCTGGTGCTGTTGGTGCAGGAAGCCGACTGATGAGGCGGGGCCGGGGGAACTTTCAGGGTACTACTCTGAGAGTAGAAAGGAAGCAGGGGGTGGTGGTGGCATGGGCTGCGGAGACAGCAAGAGCTGGGCAATGGGAGGCTAGAGCCAAAAGAAGTATCTGGCTTTTGGGCCCACGCACCACGGCACTGGATCTTTCCTTCCTTCCTTCCTTCCTTCCTTCCTTCCTTCCTTCCTTCCTTCATTGGCAGGGGAAGGGGGGAGGGAGCCTGGGGCAATTCCTTCTCCCTACTCTCCCTGGAGAAGTACCTGGCCTTCAGGCTGGTGCACCACATCACAGGCCCTTTTCTTCCTTTCCTTCGTCAGCGGGGGAGGGGGAGGGAGCTTGAGGCACTGCCTTCTCCCTCCTCCCCCTGGAGAAGTACCTGGCTTTGGGGCTGGCATGATGCAGCACTGGCCCTTTCCTCCCTTCCTTTGTCTTCCTTCCTTTGGCCTCCTTCTTTTGTTGGCGATGGAAGGGGGAGAGAACCTGGGGCACTGTCTTCTCTCTCCTCACTCTGGAGAAGTACCTGGGCTTTGGGCTGGCACACCACAGTGCAAACTCTCCCAACTCCCTCTTCTGTCCTCCCCTGCTAGCAGGGAAGCAAGTGGGGAGAGAGAAGTTTAATTTAATTTAATTGCAGGGAAGGGCGGGAGCTTGGGTGTGTGTGCAGGGATGCCCTCCAATTTATTTTAAGGCCCCCCAAATTAAAAAATCCTGGCTATGGGTCTGGGTATGGGCTTTCATTAGTCACTGCTCACTTCTTCAGATACAGGTAGGCTCATGACAGCTCATACCCTACAACAAATGTTATTAGTCTTTATGGTGCCACTGAACTCTTGCTCTTTTCTACTGCTACAGAAAAGTGGGTTGATGAGAGAATGCCAAACATAACATGTAAGTCTTCAACTGCTGGCAGAAGACAATGATAGAGGGGGACAGACGGATCACCCTTGGGAAGGTAATTCCATCATTTTGGTGCCATGACCAAGAAGGCCCTTTCTCAGGTTGCCATCCATCTAAGCCTCAAACAGCATGGCACCCAAAGAAGAGCCCCTGAAACTGACCACACTGGTCGGGTAGGTTCCTAAGGGAGTAGGCCATCTTTAATGTGTTATAATTTTAAGAGATGAAAATACAGCTACAAATTGACTTCCATATCTAAGTTTCAATTCTCATAATCAGAAAAAAATAGCATGAGGTATGCCCTTAACATGCTAACATTGGGTGTGTGTGAGTTACATGTTTTGTACATATAATTACAACAGATATGCTAAGCTGCTCTAAGATCCTCAGGTTGCCTTTATCATAAATCTATGAACTCTGATAACTGAGAAAATATGGTGGAGTAGAGACAATGGAGGTATAGATAAGAAGAAGGTAGTGATGAAAGTAATGGCTCAAACTGGTTTGTTTGGGAGTCAGAAATACGTAGAGTTGACAATATGGAGAGCTTTGAAAGTGTGAACTAGGAGACTGAAGCTGATGGAGAAACTGCAGAGACTTAAGGCAGTGTGATCATCTTATTATAAATGACAAAAACAAACCCCAGATGGAATATGGAGATCACATGTAAAAGGGTAGCCTCTGAAATACAATAAAGGCCTAACAATGCACAAAAAAATAAGTGCTTCACTTAGGAACATATTAATGACTGCTTCAGTGTGTGGCACAAATGTTATTCTATTTTAGAGGGATTAATAGAAGGAATTTTACTACTAGTACTCCTATAGGCACGCAACTATTGACATTTGTGAAACTTGAAATTGGAATTCCATCTTTCATTCCATTTTCCAGGCAAAGAAACATCTGACCTTCCACCCAAAAATCATCTATTTACCTTGAAGTTCTTAGACCTCCTCTGGGCTTGCATGGCTTTTTATGGCTGCTGAATATGGGGAAAGATCTAGGATGTATTGCCTATCTTACTTTAGTCATGGAGGCTCAAATGGCATTTTCTAGGTGTAACAAACCATTTAAGATATAAATTACATTTTAAGGGAAGAGTAAGGATTTTTAGACAAAAGAGCTATTACCGCAGTACTTCAAAAAGAAAGCCTCCATAATACTGTAGCCCACTTTGTTCTGCAGCACCACCTACTGTCCTAACAGACAAAGAAACTGCTGTGGTTTGTGAGAGGCTCTAAAAAAAACCTATCATTTCTCTTTAACCCCCATTGCAGAATTGAAAGTATTAGATAATACTTAGATAATTAGATAATAACAGAACTACCATGGCATATTTACAATTTCATGCAGGCTTCAGTGTGGAGTAGCTCAGTATTGCTTTTACTCCAAATCTATGCCAAGCAAAAAAGCACAATCTGAACAGATCCTATTAGCCTTGCAGGTACTTAGGAGCTCCACAGTGGTCCTCATGTTAGTCTGTTTTCCTTCTCCTTATATTCATGACAAAAGTAAGCTGTCATCCATAAAAACTGATGTAACAAGATGTTTTGTTTTTAGGGTGCCACAAGTCTTGCATTTAGGAAGACCTTTGTATGACTCTTGTCAGCATACAAATCACAGCCTCACAATGAGAAGACAAATTGTTTCCTTGCATCAACACTCTGATCTAACTCCATCCCAAATGTTAGCAAAGCAACACTAACTGGTTTAGATTTCCAGTTCAGCCCACACGGGGCTCAACTGAACAGAGAAAAGGGTTTTGGAAGCTGTAAAAGGTAAGAAGGATTCCTTTAAGTGGTGGAAAGCTAGTCTTAGTGAGGTTGATAAAAGGGAACACAGACTATGGCAAATAAAATGCAAGTCTGTGATCAGGCAAGCAAAAAGGGAATATGAGGAGCATATCGCAAAAAACATAAAGACCAACAATAAAACTTTCTTCAAATACATTAGAAGTAGGAAGCCAGCCAGGGAGGAAGTGGGGCCCTTGGATGACCAAGGGGTAAAAGGAGTAGTGAAGGATGATAGGGAAATGGCTGAGAAGCTGAATGCATTTTTTGCCTCTGTCTTCACTGTGGAAGAGGAGAAGTGTTTGCCCACTCCAGAAGCACCGATTTCGGGAGGGGGTTTGAAAGACCTGAATCAGATTGCGGTAACAAGAGAGGAAGTCCTCCGACTGATGGACAATTTAAAAACTAATAAATCACCAGGCCCGGATGGCATTCATCCGAGAGTTCTGAAAGAACTCAAATGTGAACTTGTGGATCTCCTGACAAAAATATGTAATCTTTCTTTAAAATCTGCCTCCATTCCTGTTGACTGGAAGGTAGCTAATGTCACTCCCATCTTTAAAAAGGGCTCCAGGGGAGATCCGGGAAATTACAGGCCAGTCAGTCTGACATCGATACCGGGTAAGTTGGTGGAAACTGTTATTAAGGAAAGAATTAGTAGGCACATTGATGAACAAAAACTATTGAGGCAGACTCAGCATGGGTTCTGTAAGGGAAGATCTTGTCTCACTAACCTGTTAGTGTTTTTTGAGGGAGTGAACAAACATGTGGACAAGGGGGACCCAATAGATATTATTTACCTTGACTTCCGGAAAGCTTTTGATACAGTTCCTCATCAAAGGCTCCTAAGTAAGCTCAATAATCATGGGATAAAAGGACAAGTCCTCTTGTGGATCAAAAACTGGCTTATAAATAGGAAACAGAGAGTGAATATAAATGGGAAACTTTCTCAGTGGAGGGTGGTAAGCAGTGGGGTACCACAGGGATCAGTACTCGGTCCGATGCTTTTTAACTTGTTTATTAACGATTTGGAATTGGGAGTAAGCAGTGATGTGGCTAAATTTGCAGATGACACAAAGTTGTTCAGGGTGGTGAAAACCAGGGAGGATTGTGAGGCACTCCAAAGGGATCTGTTGAGGATGGGTGAGTGGGCATCAACGTGGCAAATGGGGTTCAATGTGGCCAAGTGCAAAGTGATGCACATTGGAGCCAAAAATCCTAAATATAAATACACGTTGATGGGGTCTGATCTGGCAGAGATGGACCAAGAGAGAGATCTTGGAGTCGTAGTGGATAACTCGCTGAAAATGTCTACACAATGTGTAGCTGCAATAAAGAAGGCCAACGCTATGCTGGGGATTATTAGGAAGGGAATTGATAACAAATCAGCCAGTATCATCATGCCCCTGTATAAATCATTGGTGCGACCTCATTTGGAATACTGTGTACAGTTCTGGTCACCACATCTCAAAAAGGATATTATAGCATTGGAAAAAGTGCAGAGAAGGGCAACTAGAATGATAAAAGGGTTGGAACACTTTCCCTATGAAGAAAGGTTAAAATGCTTGGGGCTCTTTAGCTTGGAGAAACGACGGCTGAGAGGTGACATGATCGAGGTTTATAAGATTATGAATGGGATTGAGCAGGTTGAGAAAGAAGTACTTTTCTCCCTTTCTCACAATACAAGAACTCGTGGGCACTCTATGAAATTGCTGAGCAGTCGGGTTAGAACAGATAAAAGGAAATACTTCTTCACCCAAAGAGTGATTAACATATGGAATTCACTGCCACAGGAGGTCGTGGCAGCTGCAAGCATGGACAGTTTCAAGAGGAAATTAGATAAACATATGGAGCAGAAGTCCACCAGTGGCTATTAGCCACAGGGTATAGATGGGAACTCTCAGTCTGGGGCAGGTGATGCACTCTATTCTTGGTGCTGGAGGGGGCAGCAGTGGGAGGGCTTCTGGTGCCCTGGCCCCACTGCTGGACCTCCTGATGGCACCTGGTATATTTTGGCCGCTGTGTGACAGAGTGTTGGACTAGATGGGCCATTGGCCTGATCCAACATTGGCTTCTCTTATGTTCTTATGTTCTTATGTTTTCCAAGACATGCCCAGGGCTGCCATCATGGTCCCCTGGAGAAAGTTTCCATCTCAGCCTCCTCCCATATGACCCTGATTCAAACCAAGTATTGATAAGAGAAAAATTACTTGGCTTCCTTATACCATGAAAAGAATAATAATTGTTCATTAGGTAAGAAACAGTAAATGAAAAGGGACAAAATTATTAAAGAATAGATTTTACTTAATTTATGATTTATACTGTGGAGATTACAATTGGATATGATGGGGGGGAGGCAAAGCAGAAACAGAGTGTCCAACCAAGGGACCTAGCCAGAATACTGAAGTGCACTATAAATTAAATACAGTCATGCCAGAAGCAGGGCAGGTAATTCCATGGCATCTATGAGCAATGTCTTTCCCCTGGACATGAACATGTTCGTTTCTGTTACATTACACATTGTCCTTCCCATTGCCGGAGCCACGGTGGTTAATGCTGATCAATAGGATCCACTACCCAAGTATTTTAAGGAAGTGTCTGTCATCAGCAGGCGTCATTTCGTAGAAAAAGAGGTGAAGGAGTTCATTAGCACAAGTCATTAGCATAACTTATTTGCATATGCCACACCCCCTGACATCACTGGAAATGTGTCAGAAGGCAACACCCACCGCTCAGGCTCCACCCCAAAAATCTCCAGATATTTCCCAACTCGGAGCTGGCGAGCCTACCTGGAGAAAAACTGCTTCAAAAGCAGAAAGAAAATAGTCAAGATGGTTAATGGTGATGGCGGATCAGTTCCCCTGGAGGAAAGAGCAGCTTTGGAGGGTGGACATTATTCTGCGCTGAGGTCTAGCCCCTTCCTAAACCTCCCTGTCCCCAGCCCCAAATCTTCAGGAATTTCTCCAGTTCTGAGTTGGCAACTGGTGGCATCTGAGGGTTGAGGTGAAGATTTTCAGTTCTGCCCTTTCTCTCTGCAGCCTCACAAAGAAGAAAAGGAAGACTTTGGACTCATTTCAGCACCATTTTTCTTTTCTTCAGGGAGGAAGGGGATAAACATGCTTAGGATTACACTGTGATTTGCCTAGCAACTTTACCTGCATACAGAGGTTTTGTCCCATCTACATCTAATATAAGAAATTTCTTCTGCTGCCATCTACTTCCCTAAAGGGAAGCTCACTCATGGCTACTCTCTCTATACATGGCCAGATATGAGCCCTGTGAATTGGTCTGGCCATGTATCAAAGCAACCAAAGCCTGAGGATATCTGGGGTTTGGGACTTAGCTGAATTACCACAGAAGAGAAAAGAAGTGTGCAGCACTGGCCTGTGTCATTAGCAGGCAGTACGAACCCCCTGTACTAGCCAAACCTGGGATGAATACCACTGGCATTCTTGCCTAGCTGACAGAGCACTTCCTTCCCCTGGCTGTATTTTAGCTGCCATGCTCCAGCAACTAAGCCCAGCTTTTGAAGATGAGTTGCCAACACTGGATTTCAAAAATGCCCCTTTTCTAAAGGTGGGATCACATGTAACAGTGCTGCTTATCCAAATTTGTGCACTGCTTGCTCTCTTATGAACCTGTCTGTGAATCCCAGCAGACATCTGAAGTCTTGGTGCCTTCAAACTGAAGTAGTAGATTAAAGGCAAGACATTTTGAGTTGTGAAATGTTACCCCTGGAATGGCCTCCAAGTAATTTTTCACCTAATGCCAAATTTGCCAGTTTTTCAGCACCTTCTTCAAACTTGGTTGTTTTTCTGGTAAGAAGAGGAAGAGAAGAAGAAGAAGAGATTATAACCCGCCCTTCACTCAGAGTCTCAGAGCAGCTTACAAACTCCTTTTCCTTCCCCTCTCCACAACAGACACCCTATGAGGTAGGTGGGGCTGAGAGAGCTCTGAGAGAACTGTCCTTGAGAGAACAGCTCAGACAGAACTATGGCTTGCCCAAGGTTATCCAGCAGCTACAAGTGCAGGCGTGGGGAATCAAACTCGGTTCTCTCAGATTAGAGTCCACACACTTAACCACTACACCAAATGGGTAAATATGTCAGTTGCTGAAGTGATGTTTTGTTGAATTTTAATAAGGCAAGGGAGCAATTGTAAGCTGATCTACTCAGAAGAAGGTCTCACATTATTTAGTGTGGCTTACTCCCAGGAAAGTGTCCTTAGGCTTGCAATGTGTTATGTGTGTCTTTTTCAATATGCAGTTTGATTTGTGTTTGTTTTCTATTGAACTGTTTAGTTGCATTGCAGTTACCAGAAACCACCTTGATCATTCTGACAAGAGTGTGTGGTATTGAAATATATATTTTTAAAGATAATATAGACTTCCACCACTCCCTCATGAGGCCAAGCGGGAGAATAAGGAGCCCAACTTATTGTCCAGATCTGCGGGTTCATGGGTGGAACCACTGCAGCATCTGATGGATCAGGGCTAGAACAGATAGGCAGAGCCCGGTGGGATCACAGTGGACTAGGCACAAACAAAAACTTTTGTTGGGCCAGTTCAGAATTTTATCCACTTTTTAAGATCTCAATCTTCGGATCTTACCTATCAAATTCCACAGATCCTTTAGTTTCAAGGATTGTTTAATCAAGTAGGAGAATGAAAGTGGGAGAGGAATCTTTACCTTTGTTAAAATGCTTGGGCTCTTTAGCTTGGAGAAACGACGGCTGAGGGGTGACATGATCGAGGTTTATAAGATTATGAATGGGATTGAGCAGGTTGAGAAAGAAGTACTTTTCTCCCTTTCTCACAATACAAGAACTCGTGGGCACTCCATGAAATTGCTGAGCAATCGGGTTAGAACAGATAAAAGGAAGTACTTCTTCACCCAAAGAGTGATTAACACATGGAATTCACTGCCACAGGAGGTGGTGGCAGCTACAAACATGGACAGTTTCAAGAGGGAATTAGATAAACATATGGAGCCGAAGTTCATCAGTGGCTATTAGCCACATGGTATAGATGGGAACTCTCAGTCTGGGGCAGGTGATGCACTCTATTCTTGGTGCTGGAGGGGGCAGCAGTGGGAGGGTTTCTAGTGTCCTGGCCCCACTGCTGGACCTCCTGATGGCACCTAATATATTTTGGCTGCTGTGTGACAGAAGGTTGGACTAGATGGGCCATTGGCCTGATTCAACATTGGCTTCTCTTATGTTCTTATGTTTATGCTCTCTCCTGTGGTTTTCATACTGGAAAAAGACACCCTATGAGCTGCTGTTTCCACTGCTGGGGAAAACTTAACAATTACTTATAATTTTCCCCCAAGGCCCATAAATTGACTCAACTGACTGATCCTTAGATCCTTTTTCCTGAACTTAATGAGAGATTCTGCACTATTAGAGAAAACACATCATCTTACAGCAGGATTAAAAACCTGAGGAAGCCTGACAATAAGTCATGTTAATTTCTGGGAATGTTCACCAGGCCAACGTTCCAACCAGTGTCAGAAGAAGAAATACAACATTTAGATCAAGGAGTATTTTGATGCTCTTAGTGCGGACCTTGAAAGACGGGGGGGGTTGCAGAGATCTTTCCAGGCCCCTGTGCTTATTGCACGCCTGGAAAGATGGGGGGGGTTTGCAGAGGCCTTTCCAGGCCCCCGTGCTTAACACAGGCCTGGAAAAATGGGGGGGTTGCAGAGGCCTTTCCTGGCCTGGAAAAGCAGGGGGAGGAACCACAACTCACCTGCCTCCTTCTTTCTCCTCATAGCTCAATTGAGGGGAGGGCTGCTGGGAGCAGGGGTGGGGTTTGCTACATGTCCCCACCCCCTGGCCTCCTCTCTGCCGGAGCATTGCTCTGGTGAGCTCCAGCCCAAAATGAGGCCTGGTCATCAGTCTAACACCTCAAAATTTTCAAATTCAGAATCTGCCTTTGTGGATTTTGGGCCCAAGAAGCGCACATGAATAATCTCCGACCATACATCCTCAGCCAGCGCTTATGACCATCATCATATCAAAATTTCAGCATACTCCACAGTGACTTAGTCTTCTGTCGTTTCCTCTGTTACACAGCATTTGCTTCCTGAAAACTGTTCCCTTGTCTAGCAATTACCCATTTACCCACACAATCGATGCTCATTAGCATGCAAGTAAACATATCACACTATCTTTTTCCCAGGTCCTATTTATATTCCTTATATTTTTAACAGTTGTATTGTTCATCAGATAAAAGCTGTCATGGATCATGAAACTGAACAAACAGTTAAAGTTATCTTTTAATTCTAGCTTTTAAGTTAAACCATTTGTGCTTAATTTAGGGCCTTAAAATGTGCATTCATTCATTCTCTGCTTCAGAACAAATGAGACTAAATAAATGTCTTGCCATTTCAAAAGAGTCCTGGGAAAGCTGTCTGATAAAATCTAGTATGTGCAGCGCTTGAATAAAGCTATGACACCCCCATCCGCTTCCCTCCCTCAGAGGCAATATTTTCCCTCTGGTTTTTTTCCCCTTTTGTGACTGAGCCACCCTAGTTGTCTGTTTTCTTCTTTCCTGAAGCATTCTGGCTGTCACACTCGGTCATAATAAAAATTAATTACTGTGCAGTTATTTTTTTTTGGGGGGGGGTTAAATGGACATACATGGCTACCTAGAATCTTCTCTATTTATGAAAAAGATGGATGACTTATCCAATACATTTCACTGGGCTGGAAAACAGCTAACATTCTCTGAACTGGGACCACTGAACTATCTCTTATGCA
Organism: Gekko gecko; assembly: GCA_029375565.1. Lineage (NCBI taxonomy): Eukaryota > Metazoa > Chordata > Lepidosauria > Squamata > Gekkonidae > Gekko > Gekko gecko. Next base: position 102,051,892 of record JAPDNY010000004.1, on the reverse strand, counting down.
GAATGTAAATATTGCAACATGTACATTAATGTCCTGGGAATGTGTGATTCTGTCCCCAGTGAGTATTTATTTGCAATCTGAATAGTTTGTTTCAGGGGAACAGTTTACAAGGTTGTCCATTCTAATATCGTACCAGCTGTCACCTTTTTAAAAATTTGTAGTTTTTTTAATAAAGCCACATCAAGGCACCTAAGAAGGAGCTTGCCTCCTTTCAAGCTGATTTGGAAAGTTCTTGAAACTCTCCAACAGTTATAAATATGATTTCATTTCATCATGCTAATAATATTGTTCTGGAGATCACAAAAATGTGTGTGTATATATATTTTCACAGTACTGAAAATGTTCAATGAACTGAGGCCATTTGCCTGAACAAATTATTTATTTATTTATGACATTTTTACCCTGCCCTCCCCACAAGCGGGCTCAGGGCGGCTCATAAGGGGCAGAGTCTACATAAAACATGATAAAAGCAATAAAACCATTAGCTAACACAGATCAGAATAAAGTGCTCCATAAAACAGATGGCCCTGAATCACTCTCATGATGGTAACAATCAGTTCTTTGGGGGTGATCTTGTCCTGTAGCTGGTCCCAAGTAAGTCCGGTGGTACCAGTGTTATAGAAGATCTTCCTGGGGTCGTTCCCAGCCCCGTTGTTGTCCACATCATTGGTGGTGGTGGCAGTGGCAGCCCCTATGCGAAAGCCTGGTGGAAGAGCTCTGTCTTGCAAGTCCTGTGGAACTGCATAAGGTCCTGCAGGGCCCTGATCTCCTCCAGGAGCTCATTCTACCAGCTAGGGGCTGCCACTGAAAATGCTCTGGCCCTGGTCATGGCGAGCCTTGCCTCCCAGGGGCCTGGAACCACCAGGCGATGTTGTGCTCCTGATCGAAGTGCTCTTGAGGGTATATATGGGGAAAGGCAGTCCCCTCAGGTAAGTCAGACCCTGGCCATATAGGGCTTTAAAGGCAAGTATCAGCACTTTGAATCAGCACAGGTATGCTATTGGCAGCCAGTGCAACGCTTCCAGCCCAGGCCGGAAGTGCTCCCACTTGGGGAGACCCATCATCAGCCTGGCTGCTGCATTCTGCACCAGCTGCAGCCTCCGAATCTGCACCAAAGGCAGCCCCATGTAGAGAGCATTACAGTAGTCTAACCTTGAGGTGACTGTCGCATGGATCATTGTAGCCAGGTCGTCACGGTCAAGGAAGGGGACCAACTGCTGAACCAGCCTAAGATGATAAAACGCTGATCTGACAGTGGCTGCCACCTGGGCCTCCATAGTTAGGGAGGGATCCAGGCGCACTCCCAAACTCTTAACCTCCAACGCTGACACCAGTGGTGCCCCATCAAAGGTTGGGAGAGGGATCCCTAACTTCGATCCATTCTGACCCAGGCACAGGACCTCCATCTTCATGGGGTTTAGTTTAGTTGTGCAGTATAGTTGTGCAGTAACTAATTAATAGAAATTTGAACTAAACAAAATATTAAATAGTACCTGTTCAGGGTAAATATTCATCAGGTAATCTTTTGAACATTTAATTGTATACATGAGCTAGATGGGAAACAAAGGATCTCTTTCCAGTGGCTGAGATTAATTTGTATCGTTAAAAAGAATCAGCACACATTGAACTTATTATATTAATCAAATGGCTGCTGATTCAAGTTTAGCATGTCACTCTTATTATAAAGTAGTCCTTCTCATAACTTTCCATGGTATAAATCTCCAATTCAAGAAAAGAACACTTGGTGAGTAATCCTGCAGCAGATCTGCTCCTACTCAGGTCTACTAAATGGGACTTACTCCCAGGATAGTGTTTTTAGGATTACACTATTTGAGGCTCTCTTTTTTTGTCATCTCCACCTACAACCATTAGAGCAAGATAGTTGTATTCACAGGTCTAAATCTGGGTGAAAACCCTTCCCAGTTTTTATACAAAAGAAAGGAAATGTATTTCATTAATTCTGAGTAATTAATTATAAACTAGAATTCAGCAGATGAGGTTGGACTAGTGCAATTCACACTACAGTATTTCATTTACAACTCCTCAGGAATTTTATCCTCCATGAACTGATGATGGTGCAATAGACATCAAGTCTATACATGTCCCAAACTGACCTGATCTTAAAAAGCAAAGGAAGTAATGTAGGCATGCAGGGATAATCAAGTTGGGATTTACTTATTTCTTAGATTTATAGCCCACCCTCCCCTGTACAACAGGCCTCAGGGCAGGTAACAACAGTATTCATAAATTTAAAATGTTGGGAGCTCCCAGCATCCCACAGATACTTGGGAAGTGAATTGCTTGAATCTAATGGGTTTTATCAGAAATTCTGGTGATTGCTGTTTTAGTCTGTTTCCATAGGAGGGATGGTTATCACTGCCTGCCCTGTGAAAATGAACAGAAGAGGCAATTGAAAGAACAGCAGTCTCATCAAATATATGGTGATAAAATTACCACATAGTCTTCTATGAGCATGTCATTCCAGTGTTCCTTTAAAGGAAGTGACCATGCAGGTGCATTATGGGTCAAGATTTAACATCTGCACACAGCTACAAAAACTGTATTGCTCCTCCAAAGCCTGTAATTTACATATTTATTTATTTATTTGCAGAATTTATTCCATGACTTTCTGCCCTCTTCAAAGCCACCAACTGGCAGATTAAAAAAAACATTCAAAATAAAAAACATATTTTAAAAAGCATTAAAAGTAAACAAAAAGCATTATTCAAACAAAACAAAGTTCCAGTACACATACAGTACAATAAAAATACATGAACATAAATAGGGATGGGCACGAACTGGGAAAATACAGTTCAGTTCATGGTTTGTACCATGTCCCATTCATGAACCATGGACAAATGCTCCTCTACATGCCCTCCAAGTTGTTGCTTTGAAGTTTTGTAAACATTTTGAGTGGAGACAGTCTGTCTGCGAATATAAGGCGGGATATAAATTGAAAGTAAATAAATAAATGTATCTGCTCATGAACTGACACAAACCCTTCTGGTGTGTTCCCTTCTGCCACTCATTGTTACTTTGGGCCAAACTCTTTTTAAGTAGTACTTGTGGGGAGGGTATTATGCACCTAACTATCTGCACTGTAACCTGAGCCTAACAGAGTCTGACAATGTTTTGTGAACCCTTCCACACCAAAACTATGTTTTTGTTTTCAGAAGAGCCTAACCTACCCTTGCTTCAGTTTTAGTTTTCTTTCTTTTTTATTTTTGAGTTGTTGTTGGGTTTTGGATTTTTTTAGTTTTTTAGAACTAGTGACTTCCTATACTGAAACCTGACTATACTTTAACACTTTAATAAACTATCCTTGGGAATAGCAAACATTTTAAGAAGTTTAAGGCTCTTTATTAAACTTCTGACTAGATTATGTTGGAACAAGCTTAATTTTCTTTACAGAAATGCAGGAGCTCTCTCCTGAAAATTGAAAAACTATAGGACAACCTAAAGGGAAATTTGTCTAAAAGTGCCTGCCTTCATGGAAGCTCAGAGCATCACATGCTGCTTTTTAAAAAGTTGATCTAGGCTATTATACCGCTATTTTGAAGACACACACAACCTTGCATCTTTTAATATCCTCCTAGCACTGGCTTAGTTAGGAAGGAACTAAAGCCCTATGCTGAAAAGGGATTAAAGGTATTTAAAAGTTAAACAATTCCTAAAACAGACCCATATTAGTAACATCCTATTTAGCAGCACCTAAGTATTGTACTCAATAACCAGAAACACACACTTGGAACACAGAACAGTGAACTTCAACAACCCCTCCTCCAAAAAAAACAACCTTCTAGAAATTAAAAGGAAGAAATATGGGGGGGAACTACTTAGGGGAAAGGCAGGGGAAAGGACTTAAGATAGAGAGAAAGCAAGAAGAACCTAAACCAAAAGTCCTTCCCCCACACACACACATACACATCAGACAAAAAAGTGGGTAAAAGCAAAGGAAACAAGCAACAAAGCTTCACCCCTCCAACTCCCCCCAAAAAAGAGAAAAAGAAGAAAACAGTGAAGGAGAGAGAGAAAATTAAAGTAAAATAATAGATTTTTAAAAACCAAGCAGAACCCCTACATACACATACAAACCCTCAAAAAAGAACCAAAAATGAATAAGTTAACTAAGTTTTAAACCAACTCTAAAGAACCAAAGAAGGAACCCTTGGCTTCTCCACATATCACCAGGCCCAAACAATAACAAAACTCCACAAAAATAACTGCAAGCCACAAAACTAGGAGGAAGTAAAACCTAAGAATAAAACCAAAGGGAACAACAACAAAAAAGGACTGAGGCCCTTGGTCTCACCACCCCCACCCCACACCCAACCACCAGGCCCAAACAAGTAACAAAAACCTCCAAATTTGCAAGCCACAAAACCAGAAGAAACTAATACCTAACCAAAGAGAATTTAAAAAGGCCTGGGGACCTTGGACTCATCCCTGCCCACAACCTACCACCCACCAAGCCCAAAGAACAACTAACAGTAAAATAAGAAAACTTTTTTAAAAAATGTTGTTCAGTCAAACCAGTTGCTGTCTTCACTCTTCTCCAGCCAGGCAAGCAGGATCTGATCTGAAGTCCACAGCAGAGTCTCTCAGGCAGCAGGAGTAGCTGAAGCCAAAGCCAGTGCGCACTCCACAAAATGCTCTCAGCAGTGGAGTCTACCTCAGCCACACCCTTGCTTTTGTGCTCTTTGCCCATGGACAGAAGAATTTTTTTTAAAAAAACAACCCAGACTTCTATGATTTGCTAAAGAGCAGTGTTTTCCCTAACCTGAAATCCTATTTGCCAACTTGCCACTGCTCTTTCCCCCTCCTTCCAGTTCCTTGGGAAATGGATGAGGAAAGCAAGGTAGTTATTCAATTAGACTTCACATTTGAAGCCAACAACCTTGAAAATTGCAAATCTGCAATGCAATGCCATTTGCAAAAGCATTGCAATGACTGACTCTAAGGCACTACAGCTCCTCCTAAGGTGCTTGCCACTGGGCTGCAGAGATGCCTCTTCCCCCTCCCTCCTGTTGCCCTGGAAACCAGAGCAAAAGGCGGGAAAGAGCCCTAGATGACAGAACTGAAAGTTAACTTTGTAGCCCTTTAAACTTCTCCATTACCAGCTATTCAGTATAGCTGAATATCTCCCCCCCCCCAAAAAAAAAAAAAAAGAGCTGGGGGAAAATCAGCTTTATTTGGGATCAGCTATATTGGTAGCTGTTCAGATTCTCTCATTTGTATTCAGCGTTAAAAATATTGGGAAAATACCAGGAAAGTATTTTGGGGGGTATTTTTTTCAGCTTGAATACAGCCAAATGCACACCCCTAGTTCACAGTGATCAGGGCATCCAAACTCATAATATGTTTTGCTAGTGCTATAGTGAAGGGACTATTTTAATAGCCCCTAGGAAGTAGTACAAAGGCTGTCCATAGCCCTGTCTCTCCATCTGTTCTCTCCTAGAAGCTCTGTGAACAGATCCACTGAAAATTAGGATTTGTATTATCTCAGATACTATGTTTCATATACTCTATGTAGTGTTAAATTTAATCATCCTCTCCCATATCTTATATTTGCACCTAAGGTAATAAAGAACCTAGCATGATACAAGCTGCTAAAAATAAAAGGTAAATGTGCAGATATACATTTATGACTTTTTTCAACCTGATGATTCATTAATACCTGTGTATTTAAATACTTTCTGACAGAATATTGAAAATGGGTGTTCACAAGAATTAAAGGCTCCTGGAAGCACCAAAAAAAAAATCTTTAGCTCAATGAAGTTAAGTTCATATACAAATTAGCTAATAAATTACATCATTAGGCATCCCTTCAACCCAAACAACATCTAACAGAAAAAAATGAAGAAAAGGAATTGTTTAACAGTCCTTCTGTGGAGAACATTAACACCTGTGCCAATGAGTACTAGAAGAAAACATAAAGCATTCTAGCCAAAAAGAAATATTACTTCATTGTGCAAAAGATACAATTATACATTCTCAGAGCAATTTCACATATCTACATAGCTCCACTTAAGACCACAATGCAAAAATGCACACACATTACCCTCAAAGCAATATAAATAAATGAGAAACAAATTCAAGATCCTAAGGAAATCTATCAGTGCAGTTTCTAGCACCAAAGTCCTTTGTAAGGCATAATTTAAAATGAATATAAGTAATACTAAAGAAAAATATCATAAAGATATAGGTGGCATCACATGCACAGGAACCATAGGCTAGAAGGAAGTGTTTGTACCTGCAGCACCAGTAGATGATGAAGCAAATGGCTGTTCAATTCAAAAGTGGAAATGATTTTTAACAGCACTTGTTACTTCATAATGATCTGGTCTATCAACTAGCATCCACACACAGGTTCTGGGGATGTGCACGCATTTATTAACTAACTAGCCTGATACCCGTGCTTCGCTACAGTATTTAAGTTCTGTAAATTCAGTTATAATACTGATGATGTGAAATTTGAAATGTGATATTTATTGTAGGAATTCTAATGGAGAAAATTGTAGTGTAAGAAATGAAGTGAGACATATGTACTTTCCCCCCCTCTACTGAAGGACCCCTCTCTAGACCACATTGGTGGTTCTGCCCTCAGGTGCTAGGATCACCAGGCTACTTGATGAGCTCACTCTGGAGCAGGCCACATAGAACTGTCCATTTATGAAGCAGTTGTCTGTTAAGTTAACTCCTGCTACCTTCCATGAAAGTGATGGCCTCTCTACTTGTGTTCCTGGATTGCTTTGCTCATATGGAGACTGTGTTGTTCTAAGCACCTCAGGTTGATCTTGCTGGTACTTGGCCTGTGCAGCTCAGTGCACTGGAGGAGTACTATGTGCAAATGTCTTTGTCGCATTCCTAATTTGCCGCCTCCTTGTAGCATTGGTGTATTTGGCTCAACATTTGCCGGAGCTTTCTTAGGGGCAGTAAGAGGTGAGAGGTATGAGGGGGAGTTGGTGTGAGGGAGTGGTGATGTGGTGGACATTTCTTCAGGTTCATGAGGGAGGCACACATCGAAATGGCTCCTAGAAATGTTCTTTACTATCTCCCCATAAACATTCATACCTTGGCCCTGCTCCTACACCTGACAGACACCGGCCTGTCTGATGTTGGGGGGGATTGTATTTAAAGGCATCAGGGAGGCTGGGCCAGCAGCAGTGCTAAGGCAGTCCTACTGAGCAAACCTCCCCGGTGGCTGAAAGCATCCCACCTCCTCTCCTACACCTGGCAGGCAGCTGCCTGTCCAGTGTAGGACAGGGAGGGGGAGAGGAGTATTAGAAGCCATGGTGGAGGCAAGGCTGGCAGGATCACTAAGGTGTTACGGCTGGGGTGGGCTCCTTCGTCACTTTAAGCACCCTGCCACCACTGCTGCACCTGACAGACAACCGCCCATTAGGTGTAGGAGGTGGAAGGAGGAGTATTAGAAGCCACTATGGAGGTGGGGCAGCACCTGACAGACAACCGGCTGTTAGGTGTAGGAGGTGGGGGGGGAATGTGTTAGAAGACATCAGAGAGGCTGGGCCAGCAGCTTTGTTTCACCTCACAGGTGGTTGTTGGCCACTCCTGATTTCCTCAACTGTCATTAGCTTTCTGCAATCCCCTGTAACTGGTTGTTGTTGGGTTTTTTTACATCAGAACATTGAGCTCTGCAGCTGACCAATCAGAGAGTGGGGGCTGCCCGGAGACAGCTGCCTGGCAGCTGCATAGGAATCAATGGGGGGAGCACATTTTACCCCTTTTGACCCACTTAGGGGTCGAATTTCTAAAAATCCCTTCTTAGTGAGCACCTATGCCACAGTAGGAGCACTCTCCCCCAATTTTGTGTTTCTAGGTCCAGTGGTTTGGCCTGGACATTGATTTTATGGTTAGGGGACTTTCTTTTATATATGTAGATTTTTAAAAAAACCCTGAAAGCAAAAAATCCCATTTGCTGTCATTATTATTATTATCATTATTGCAAGACTAATAAGGTAACTAACTGCAATAGTTAACATTGCTTCATTTCTGTTATCATTCTACCTAATTGCCTTGTTTTTGTTAGCAATTCTAGATGGGAATGTAAGTGCTAAATCCTTCCCATATGGCCTTTATCTGAATTGGGGCTGTTCACAGCTGTAGTTTATCTTTAAAAGATGAGTGAAGAGCCAGAATCTTTCTTCATGTCTCTTGTTTGAGCCTAACACACACTGTCTGAACAAGGAGCAAAAGACAGGGAATTAGGATAGGGCTCTGGCAAATTACCTTCCTTTGGTGTGCCAAACACACTTCTCTGACCTCTCTGTAACTCTGCCTGCATCCTTGGGGAGTCAAATGCAAGCCTCTCTTCCTGTTATGAAGCTCTGCCTTGCTTTACTGGTGAGAAGATGCCTTCCTCTGCCAATTCTATCTCACTGCCTACCTTCCAGGGCTGCCAGATATCTGCCTTTGTCTGCTCTGCAAGCAAGAATGTTAATTGCCAATAAAACTGGGACCATTTTTGCTATCTGTCTGAAATTTGGCAGGGAGAATTCCTTCAGTGAGAGGTATGAACCCTGAGAATTTCATCCAAACTGGACAGAAAACAAATGGGCTTAGGGCTGCCAATTTAAACCAATGCAAAATGGCTCCTCTAAAGCCAATGAAAATGAATTAATGCAAAAACAAATGGAATGAAAACAAATTACACATTGGAAATAAAACTAAAAAAGAAGCAACAGCATTTGAACACACAATAACAGATTCTGAATCAGAAACTGGACATGAAAAGTGCTGTGTTCATTTCCATGGCTAGATCTCCACATCCAATATGACTTTGTGCATGTTGTGAATACTGGATCAATAGAAATGTATGCCAATCAAATGACTGGTATTATAAGTATTGACCCAGCCATTCACCTGTTCAGTGGTGAGTACATATGAGTCGCATTACTTTACAATAGCTCATCTTTCATTTTCACATATGCATTTTTCCTCTCAAGAATGATATGTAGGCTGCTGTGTTTAGCATCTTTAATCGCTTGCTCTTTAGACTATTTTTAAAGTACCTATGCCCTACCACAGTGTTTCCCAAATATAGATCTCCGGCAATTCTTCTGAATGAAAATCAGAGGCACATTTTACATTTAGCACACACTTCACAATACCAACACTGAGATGCCTCAAAAACTCCCCTGCACAAAGAAGGAATATCGGTTTGTGGTTCAGTCACAAACCATGAACTAAACCATGAACTGAACTGAACCAGGAGATTTGTTTGTGAACTGAAATGATTTGTGGTTCATGGCCCTGCAAACCCTGTTGAAAGGGACCACAGTGCGTGAGTATACCGAAGAGTTCTGTCGCCATGTGGCCAAGATCCAAGAATGGCCGGATGGGGTTTTGGCACACCACTACCACTTGGGACTCAACACGGAGATATGGGGAACGATCCTCCTCAGCATGAAGCCGGTGTCCCTGCTCACCTGGATGAGAGAGGTGGCTGACACGGAGAGCTGCCTCCGCACCATTCTCACTGATGACACGGCCGCCTTGGGGAAGAGTACTACGGCACCTGTGAAAACCAAAACACCTATGAAACCTAAAGAAGGTACGCATGAACTCCGCATGAAACAGGGTCTGTGCCCGAAATGTGGGGAAACCAGTCATTTTGCCACTGCGTGTCTGGAGTCGTGACCTATAACCCACCCAAAGAAGAGCGGAGAGAAGAAGCGGCCTGACACCCCAGCAAAAAAACCGACTGACCGACCAAAGACCCCCCCACGCTCTGCAAGCTAGCCTGCAAGAAGAGGAGACTGACTCGTCCTGTGAGGATGACTTCCAGCTGGTGGGAAATGGACAGGACCTGCTGTAAACAGCGCTGACCAGCAGGTCCCACATCCCGAGGTGCAGAAAATGGTGAGCAGTTACCCCCCCTTTTCATGACTGTGACTATCATCAACCCAGAGCTAAACACCCACGTACGGGTGCAAGGTCTAATTAACTCGGGGTGTGGGAGGGATCTGATCCATCCATTCTTAGTTACCAGACTGAGGGCTAAGGTAGTTAAACTCCCTGACCCCTTGGTGTTCACCCAGATGGATGGCTCCGCCATGAAAGACCCCTGCAAATATGAGACTGTACCATTGTGGATGGGTGTGGGGCAACACTGGGAACACCATCTTTTTGTCACTACCCCAGTGGCCCATTTCCCGTTGGTGCTCAGCAGCCCATGGCTTCATGACCATGATCCTTACATCTTGTGGGACAAGGGGATCATCCGTTTCATTTCACCCAGGTGCTTAATACATAGCTGGGAAAGGGAGTGGGGTGAACCTCCCAGGGAGCAGCCAGTGCACGCCTATCTGCAGAACTGCAGTTGATTCCCCCCGAGTACTGTGACTTAGCCAAGGTATTCAGGGAGGAGGAGGCGGATGAACTGCCCCCCCACAGAAACTGTTACTGCTCCATTGAACTGTTACTTAACCAGAAATTGCCTAAAGGCAAGTTATACTCCATGAGCCCATCGGAGAAAGTGGAGTTGAGGAGGTTCATTGACAAAAACTTGGCAAGGGGTTTTATTTGACCTGCCTCCTCACCTTTCGCAGCCTCGGAGTTGTTCCGAAAAAAGAAGGACAGGGGTTTGAGACTATGTATTGATTACAGGGGTTTGAACACTGTCTCATCCACCAACGCCTAACCCCTTCTCTTGATTAAAGACCTCTTAGCAGCGGTCTCGCAGGGGGAAATCTTTTTGAAACTTGATCTATGTGATGCCTATTTCTGGGTCCAGATTAAGGAGAGGGACGAATACAAAACTGTGTTCAATACCCCCCTGAGGCAGTTTGAGTACTGTGTGATGCTCTTCGGCCTTCAGGGCGCTCCTGGGGTATTTATGAACCTGATAAATGAAGTTCTGCACAAGCATCTGTTTAATGGCGTCCTTGTTTATCTGGACAATATTTTGTTGTACTCCCCCAACAAAGAATTCCACATCAAATTGGCTAGGGATGTTCTCAAAACGTTGCACAAGCACAAACTCTTTGCTAAGCTTTCAAAGTGTGAATTTCACTGCACCAAAATCACTTTCCTAGGCTATCAAATTGAAATGGACCCTGCAAAGGTCCAAGATGTGGTGGGGTGGGAACCTCCCAAGACTCAGAGGCAGCTCCAGGTGTTCTTAGGATTTGTGAACTTTTATATATCATTTCTCGCAATTTTTTCCCAAGTGAGCTTACCACTAACGGACCTCCTGAAAACGAAACGGAAGGGTCCAGACAGTACAAAGCCAGGGGCTAAACTTGACTGGACACTGGAGTGCCAAAGTGCATTCGACCACCTAAAAGATGTGTTCATTTCCGAAACTGTTTTGGCGCACCCAAACGAACTTAAAGAATTTATTGTACAAGTCAATGCCTCGGATGTTGCTATGGGTGGTGCCATTTTGCAAAAGGGGGAGCATGGGAAGTTACAGCCCCTTGCTTATGTCTCTCAGAAGTTCACTGACACTGAACACAATTGGTCAGTTTGGGACAAGGAGGTGGGAGCTATTAAATTGGCCCTCTCAACATGGAGGCATTGGTTTGAAGGTGCTTGGGTGCCATTTGAAGTGTGAACTGATCGTAGGAACTTGGAAGTCCTTAGAATGCCCCGAAACTTCAACGCCAAATGACTCCAGTGGGCTGATTTTTTTCTCTAAGTTTGATTTCATGCTCCACCATTTCCTGGGGAAAGCTAATTCACTGGCTGATGCTCTGTCCTGCCTCCCACAACACGACAGCTACCGGGAGGAGGTCCTTGATTCCATGTTCACCCCCTCTCAACTGGGTGGGGTGGTGTCTACGCACGCCCAAGCTAAAGCCTGGCTCCCCCCACCTGTGGACTCTTGGGAACTGAAGTTTGCTTCTGCCATCTCAGATGCTGACCGCATAGAGCTGAATAAAGGGGGAGGTGGAAAAAAGGAAAAATGGTTGTTGGTACCACGGTCAGAAATTGTTTGTATCTTTGCCATTGCGGGCTGAAATAATGTCTTCTGTGCATGGGTACAAGCTGGCAGGGCACCTGGGGTTTGTTAAGTCTCTGCACCTCCTACAACACCAGTTCTGGTGGCTGGGGATGAGGAAAGATCTCTTCCTCTTTGTTCAATCATGCCAGATCTGCCTAATGAGCAAACTGAGGCCCAGGAAGCCTCCTGGACTCCTCCAACCCCTGCTCACTCCCAGTCACCCATGGGAGGTCAACTCCATGGATTTTATTACAGATCTTCCCTCCAGCAAGGGAAAAATGGTTATCTGGGTTGTAATGGACTTGTTTTCCAAGCAAGCCCATTTTATCCTGTTTAAATCCTTGCCGACAGCATGGATGTTGGTGAAAGCGTTCTTGCAACAGATTTTCAGACTTCATACATTGCCCTGGAAGATAATCTCCGACTGGGGCACGCAGTTTGTTTCTAAATTCTGGAGTGAACTAATGCACCTCTTGGGGGTTAAGAGGGGCCTAAGTAGTGCCTACCACCCAGAGACTGATGGGCAAACTGAACGAGTTAACCAGACTCTGGAACAATACCTTCATTGTTTTACTAACTTTCAACAGGACGATTGGGAGGGATTCCTCCCTCTAGAGGAATTCTGCTATAATAATGCCTGCCATTTGTCTACAGGTGTATCTCCTTTCATGGCAGTCTATGGGTATGAAACCCACCTCTACCTTTTCTATCTGACATTGGGTTGCCTGAGTGGGAGGCAGGAGATTGGTGCAAGCATTTGCAGTCGGCCTGGCTGCTTCTCTGTAAAATGTTGGATGGGGCAAAGCAAGCTTACAAGTTACAAGCTGATAAGAAATGAAATAAGGGTTGGGATCTCAAACCTGGGGACTCTGTGTATGTGTCAACAAAAAGCATCAAGGGTCTCCAACCCAATCGGAAATTGGGCTGGAAGTTCATAGGGCCATTTCCCATCAAACGTATGATTAATGACGTCACTGTAGAACTTGAACTGCCTAAAGCATTGAAATTTCTACATCTTGTCTTCCATTTCAGACTCCTAAGGCATGATCCTGGACCTGACACCTGGTGACCGCAATAAGCTACACACACACCCACTTATGGTGCAAGTTGCTGACATTTTGGACTCTAAGCTAAAATGCAATGAACTGTATTATCTTGTTGAGTGGGTGGATTTTGGGCCCCAACATAGGGGATGGGTCACCATAGAACATATTGATGCCCCCGCCTCCTTCGCAAGTTCCAGTGCCTCTACCTGAACAAACCTGGGAGGGGGCCTTTAGGTGAGCAGGATGTCAGGTAGCTATGTCATGTCAATGGTATGTGGGAGGAGTGCTGCTGCATCTTTCCTTTCCTCTGAAGTTTTCCACACAGTCTCTTATCAGGTCCCTGATCTTGTTGCTCCAGCTCCAGGAGCCTCACTGGGAATTATAACAGTTCCTAGAATGTTTTGCTTCTTAGTCCGCTTTAGTTTCCCGTGCACACAAACTGTATCAATTGGCTTCTGCTGAAGGGGGGGTGTCATTTGAATGTAGTATAACCTAGTAGGTGCTGCTGTATCTAGTCATTACTGGCTCTGAGACACAAACCATGAACTGAAATGATCTACAAAAATGCGGTTCATGAGCATCCCTATTCTTGAGACTTCTAGGCACTGCTCCAAAGGTTCCAGTAAAAACTGGCACGATGGTAACTTTCTTCTCCTAGAGGCACTTTAAATATTACTACCACTGCTAGTGTAAGTCAAGTATAATCATCAACAGGATGGGACATCCAATGAACAGTACAATGAGGTTTGAACCACAAAAATAAAAAAAAAAACAGAAATCTTAAACAGAACTGGAACAAAGCATGAGCTTTTAAACATGATACATTAAGTGGTGTAGAATTACTATCAGGGTGCACATGTGGGTAACAGGCGTTGGGTGACTGGTGATCTAACGAGTGTGGTCAGGGTTCAGTCCAAGGGTCAAGCAGCAGGCCAGAATGTCAGCACAGAAGAGGTTGATGGGCAATCCAAAGACAGGAGCTAGCAGTCCAGGAGTCAATCACGAGTAAGGTAAAGCACATCCAAGAGTCATAGTCAAAAACAGACCAAGATTCACAACAGCAGAACAGAGTCCGATTCAAGAGTCGTCAGATTACAAGGCAGGTTCGGGCTGCAGTGGTTAGTGGTAATTCAACTCATTGCTTCCACACCTAACAGCCTCCCTTGGCTTGTTTTTATATTCATATGCTTAAGGATAAGGTTTGCAGCCAGCTGTTTGGGAGTAATCCTGCAAATACTCGAGCAGCTGGCATCAGGCCAGGAGGTGTGCAGTTTGTCATCTCTCCTGTAGTTCTGCTCATAGCCTCTGTCTGTGGCACTCTAAGGGTGTGGGTAATACTGGAGGGCTGGGAATGATCAACTGAGTTCCATTTGTTGAATCAGGGCTGAAGGCTCTGCAACAGCTATCGGCTGTGAAGCCTGGAGCTTGTCTTCCTACTTACTGGCTTCTGCTGACTAAGAGCTGGCTATACAGGGCTCCTCTTCTCCTGAGGAGATCTTGCCCTTGCTGAGCCCTGGCTGACCCACAACAACTACCTAGTCTGGAGCATACAGTAGTATAGACTGCAGTCCCTCTCCCTTTACCAATACAACTTTGTGACCATTTCATTACAGTGCAGTACTATTTAACTTGTGCAAAAAGCCCTCTTGAATAGTTTGGCTTGGAGCCATTTAAACCTAACAGCTGAGTAGTGGGAAGCTCCAGTGGCTCAGCTATTTTGTGAACAGCAAAAAGCAGGGGTTTAAGTGGCTCAGAGCCATTTAAACCTGTTTTCTGATCTTCACAAATCACCATGAACTGCATAAAAGTCCATGGAATTTTGTTGCAGTTCCAATGTCCACAAACATGGGCTCATGAACCAAGAACTGGCCAAAGTAACCCTAAATACAATTACAAGAGAAGGGCTTGGAGGAGAGGTTGTGACAGACTCATTCTTGATTATGGGTACTTATTAGCTTAGTAAATCCAGGATTGCTGCTGTTGTGGATCATCAGTATGCTTATCTTGAATAGATTTGAGCTTTGCATGGAAATATCTCTTGACTGTCCATCTTGCATTTCATTGCTTTTTAATCACACTCCCCCCCATTTATGTGTAAATGTCTGTCAATGACACACTTCATATAACTGATGAAAGTGGACTCTAATCCACGAAATCTTATACCATTATAAATATGTTAATCTTTAAGGAGCCTCAAGGTATCTTGGGTTTTTGCCGCATCAAACTAACATAGAATTCTGGAATTTATTGTCTTTATTATCCTTCTGGAATTTATTGTCTTGATTCTGTCATGAACATGGTTAAGTGTCCAGAGTCAAGCAGTTATACCTCTGCAGCCTGGGGCAGGCAGGGATACAGGCCTAAACTGAATAAGTAGCATGTCAATATTCAGTAAAAAGACTAGTATGTAAAGATCTGGGAACCCTGTTTCAGAAACATGATTTTTTTGACAAGAATTTCCACTGAATATTTTCCACACAAATTCCAGTACAAATGTTGAGGTAATTCATGGTAAAGGCATATGTCAGTTCAAGTGATAGCACCCCCCTATAACCTTATCACAGCCCTTTTTATGTTCCACTGTCTAATACATCACACACTGCCATGCCATTCTGCTAAGAGATCCCTTGCCAATCTTTGTGAATGCTCTCTCCTCCTTTATTAATCCCTTCATTTCCCCTCTGTTTCCCTCCCATCTGGTCCAAGCATCACATCTTGTATCTCAAGCACCATGGTGTGAACACTGATCCTTATATTTGGCATTCTCTTTGAGGCATTTACTGTATCTGTTCACTTGCTGGAGTGATGGGCTATTTGTCACTCAGCCAGTCAATCAGATAGAAACTTAGAGCAATATGATAGCATAATCTTCCATTCTCTCTTGTCATATCTGCAGTTTACAGGGAATTCTGCAGCAGGGGCAAAGGCCAGAGCACTATAAATCTACAACAGATTGTAACTTGTCAACTCCCTCACTACAACACTCCTGCCAGACTTCAAAGGTAATCAGTACATCATCACTCACAGCAGTCCAGTACACCTAGAGATGGACTAACACTTCCTTGTTTTGCTTTGTCTTGTTAATCCCTAATAGCGCTTTGCGAATTTGCTTTGGTTGCATTTCCGAAGAGGAGTTTGGGCTCACTGCCAAAACGATCTCCATGCATATGGGGCTCTTCTGCATGAATTTTGTTGTGTTCCCATCTGGCCAATTAGTCAAAATCACAGTCTGAGAGTGCATATGTGCTCTCTTAGATTCTGCTGAGGTCGCTCCAGTGTGTGTTTAAGAAAATACCTTCAAATCAAATAGGTATAGACCTGTTTTAATGCATGCCAATATAAATGCAAAGACCATTTTCCTTGTGGGTTTATGATTTTCACAATCAGTAATAGTTATAGGTAGCAGGTGAAAGACAAAAAAGGACAGTTTCATCACTATGCAGTGTAGAACTGAGTCTTTGGGAATCATTGATGTAAGACATTGTAGTAGATACAAGTATAACAGTTTAAGATTTGATAACAAATGAGGAATAAGAGGAACTGAAATGTCAAACTTTTATCACTCACAAGATAGTCATAATGATCATATCTGTTCCTTGTTGATCATTCTGTACCTCTAGTAGTCAAAGCTGTACTACAATGTGACTTGGATCCTATGAATTTGTTCCATGCACTGGGTTTGCTAGCTTCTAAGTGAGGCCTGGAGACTTTCTGGAATTTCAAGTGATCTCTAGACAACAAAGATCAGTTTTCCTGAACAAAGCAGCTGCTTTGGAAGGTGGACTTTATGGTATTATACCACACTAAAGTAACTCTCCTCCCCAAACCATGTCCACTCCAAGCTCCACCCCCAAAACTCCAGGAATTTCCCAACTTAGATCTCCCAAGCCTACCATGCACATTTCTCTCCAGGTGCTGTGGAGGCAGCTGTCCACTATGAAGCTTTCTTCCTCTCTCCCTAGGCAGGCATGTTTGTGCAATTAGTTTTCAGCAAACCCAAAGTGCCCATAATGAGAGGAAATGAACTCCACAGTGGAGGATGACTTCTTCAGAGCCTGGAGAGAAGTGAACATCAAGAAAAGGCACAGGATCCAAGCCGGTGGTTCTACTTCAAACATGGATGCAATAGCTTGGAATAACTGGGTGGGGTCCTGCTCAAGGGTGTTCCTATAACCCCCTAACAAGCCTGGACCAGAAGGATGGTTAAGTGAAGCTGCTTGGTCCCTTAAGCCCCTTAGGTCCTGGTTGGGGCTGGGTGGCCAGATCTTGCCATTCTGACTGTTTTCTTCAGGCTCCAGTTCATTTTCTGGCTTCAGCCCAAAAGGCAACAGAAAGGTCTTTAAGGATTCCTCAACTCTATGGGTGTCCTTCCCAATTTGCTAGTCTGAGACACATTGCCACATTACAGGAGCGATCACATGCACAATTAGCCCCACCATAGGCATGAATGCCAGTTGGATTTAAAGGGCGTGATCAGACACAAACATCTGGAAAGCACCCCACACCTATTGGCAACCCATTTTGCTCCACCACAGAAGTGGAGTAAAAAGACACCGGGGAAAATCTGGTAGTAAACGGGTTGCAACGGGCCACGGATGGAGTTTCCCATGTCTGATTGCTCCAGTGTGCTCTCATGGCATCAGCATGGTCTGATCAGGCCATCCTGACTCCATGCCATTGTCCCCCCTGCCCCTTTCTCAGTATGTACATCATTGCAAACTCCATATGGAGCCCTCAGTGTGGAGATGTGATTCATCGATTCCTCGTTCAAGCGCATCAGAAACAAACAGCAAAAAAAAACCCGACTCACCCATGGTTGCATCTGATCATGCAGTGGCGGGCTGTGCCTGCACTTCCAAGGACTGTATGATCATGCAACTGCAGGTCAAATTCCTCTGGAGGAAATAGCCTCGCTTCCCCCCCACTGCTTTATCTCGTGCATGGGACTGCCCCCAGGTCCTGTATCTAAGATCTGAATCAGGCCCAGAAATCTCTGCACTGTGAACAATGCACTCTCAGGACAGTTAAGTTGGAAGCTAAATGTTTCCTCTGTCCTTACTGTTGATACTAAAAGGTCACAGGTTAATCCACATCATGCCTTCCTCCTGTTTACAAATTCTTTTCTTTTTTTGCCCTCAAGTCCCACCTGACTTATGGCAACCCCATAGGGTTCTCAAGGCAAAAGATGTTCAGAGGTGGTTTGTTATTGCCTGTCTCTGCCTAACAAACCTGGTGGTCTCCCATCCAAACACTAACCATGGTTGACCTACAACCTCTTAGACTTCTAGAAACATTAGCAAGACCTTGGGTTTACTGGTTCCAATTAATCCCACTGGAATCCAACAAGAACTTTGATGACAAAATCCAATCTTTGATGAAATAAAAACAGACATTGTTATGGATGCACCACTGCTTTTTCTATAATTTCACAATTCAGGAATACTATATTAATCAATCACTTTGTTACAACAGTCAGCGACCAGCAGTACAGATTGATTATGAAATGCAATAGCCAGCGACCAGCAATACAGTTGGATTAAAAAAAAATTAAAATGATAAAAAAGATAGAATTAAGTCTTAAAAACATACATATTCATACCAAATAACTACAAAGTCATGCTGCCATATGGGATTTTCGATGCTTGTAAACCTGAGCACAGAATTTAGCCACCTGACAAGTAGTCTGGTAGTTTCTATCAGACAGGAGATAATCAAGTTTGGTTTTATTTGATCTCCCGGGAAATCTTTCTAACAATGGACTAAATAATGCTATATATTTAAACGATGCTATATGTTGTTTGTA
Organism: Gekko gecko; assembly: GCA_029375565.1. Lineage (NCBI taxonomy): Eukaryota > Metazoa > Chordata > Lepidosauria > Squamata > Gekkonidae > Gekko > Gekko gecko. The sequence continues at coordinate 102,033,075 of JAPDNY010000004.1, read as the reverse complement.
TGCCTCATTTTTCTGAGAGGTGGTATACTACAGGCTCACTTTTCATAGTGATGAGATAATATTATGGTGCCATTGTGTTGTTTATATAAAAATAAATGGTTAGGTAGCAAGGAAACGTGGGGCTGCGGTGGCTCAAGTGGTTAAGATGTTGAACTGCAGACCAGAAGGTCAGTAGTCCAGCAGTTCGAGACCTGAGTGCCGCATGATAAAGTGAGCTCCCATCTCTGGTCCCAGCTCCTGCCAACCTAGCAGTCTGAAAGCAAGAAACTGCAAGTAGATCAACAGATACCACTTTGGTGGGAAGGTAACAGTGTTCTGTGCACCTCGGTATCTAGTCATGTTGGCCACACAACCACAGAAATGGCTTTGGATGGTGCTGGCTCTTCGGCTTGGAAATGGAGATGAGCACCGCATCCCTAGAGTCAGATTCGACTAGCTTTCGAGCAAAGGAAACCTGTACCTTTACCTAGCAAGCAAACAGCCAGATAAGAAGGCAGAGTAAGCACCAAGAATAGCACTGGTCTCAAAGCAGCCACATCACTACCACATCCCAAATCTAGCTCTCCAGCTAGCACCAAGAAACTGCACACACTCTCTCACACACTGTTGCTCACTTTGGCTTTTGGATGGTATGGCTTGCCAAAGCAATTGCGTGTGGTATCTGACAAAGGGAATTTTGACTTTCAAAAGTTTATACCCCCAAAATTTTGAAGTCTCTAAAGTGCTACTGAACTCAAATCTAACTCTGCCTGAGCTAATCAGCCTTGCTTACCTATCCATTTCTCAAGAGCTGGCAGATCTGCAGATACCTAAAACCATGGATCAGGCCCACAATGAGAGAAAGAAGATATTTCTCAAACTTTGGGGGACTCCTCAGGTGTGCAGAAAAATCTTAAAACTTAAAAAAAAGCAACCCACCATTGGTGGGTTTTAACCCCCCAAACGAAAAGTGTTGTCTGCACATACAGCAGACCTGGTGAAGAGGCTGGGGTATGCAATAGGCCTGCCAGCAGCAGCTGCAACTATTGGAGGAGTTCAGAAACTGCTGTGGACCAGGCTCTGGAACCAGGAACCTTGCTGGGCTTACTGGCATTGATGTTGGGGGACAGAAGTTGTGCCAGACTCACCCACAGCAGCAGCGAGGGTGGAGGGGTTTGGGAAACAGCAGTGGGCCCAGAGGTGAAGGCCAAAAGCCACACTGAGCTCCCTGGCAGCAGCTGAAAGGGCAGACAGGTTTGGAGAGCCTCAGCAGGCCCAGTGGCAAAGACCAGGAGCCATGCACTGAGGTTCAGGGGACTGAGGGAGCACAAACTGTACTGGGCTCACCAGCAGCTGTGACAGTGGGGGGGGCAGGAGCTGCAATACTTGTGGGGAGCTCTTCCCCCTCTTAGCTTTAATTTAGATTTAATTTAAAGTGGGAGCTACAATGTGCCACTGGCAGTGATGATAGAGGGGTTAAAGCTTAAAAGGGGAAGAGATCCCCCCATGAGTATTGTGGATCCCCGCTTAACTCTCCATCAAAGCATGAGACTGGTCTGCACTTGTGCTGAGGTGGCAAAACTGCAGGCAGGTGGGCAAGGAGGTCGCTGAAGCCATTGTTGGAGACCCAGAGAGTTGGTGCTGCTGCTGGTGTGAGTTGAAGGGGAAGCTGCCAGGTGGGTGGGCAGGTGGCCAGGAAAGTCAGTGGCGCTGTTGCTGGCAGGTGGGGGGGAGCTGAGACTCGGCTGACAGGAAGGGTCTGAGATCATCCCGGACCCTCCCAGGATCTCTGTAGGAGATCCTCAGCCTGGGGAGCCAAGGAAAGCCTCTTCCAAGGTGACAGCTAAGGAATTGAGGCTCACCTTTTTTCCCAAAAGGTCCCGTCGCTGCAGAGCCAGTATGGTGCCGAGAGACGACTGCCAGACAAGCGGACACGGTCAAAAGTTTTGAAATGCTTCTAAAAGATGTCCAAGGCTTCAAAGCATGAGTTAAGCAATGCTCAGGTGATTTAAAGTGTCTATGAGAACCTTGGTAGCAATTAGAAGCACCTAAGTGCAAAGTGACGGGGGTGGGGGAAACGCAAGACTTCACCCTCCCCACTTAAAGCAAGGCAGTTTTAAAGCACAAATGAAGAACTTTGTGCTAAACTAAATGCATCAGATTACTAGCGAAATCAAAAGCTGCATAAGAACGTAAAGTGAATTAAATCAGCTAACTTTTACTTTGTTTTGGGAAACTTACTTCTTGTTGATATTATGACTGGGAGTGGGCAGAAGGTGGGATTGGAGAAAAAAATGCCAGCTGGAAATAGCCTACCAACGACTCCCTCCCAGAACCAGGAAGTAGCAGCAGACATGTCTACACTGCTGGCGAATGCACTGTGCCCCCTAATGGAACAGATGACTAACCTCGATGCTAAAATGGACAATTTGCAAAAACAATTGACTCAAATGGACAAAAGAACCTCAGTAATGGAAAAGACGTTAAAAAAGATGGAACAACAGACAGAGAGTATCAACAAAAGAGCGGATGAAGCAGAGAAAGAAAGATCCTCCAATAAAACACAACTAACACATCTCCAGCTGGAAAGATCCATGTATATTCTATGTTTCCAAGGGATACCAGAGGAAAAGAACGAAGATTTAAAGGCTCATCTAGCAGATGCTCTTGTCCCATTAATGGATTACAAACAGGAAGATTTACTGAAGGAGATGGACTGGGCTTACAGGATTTATCCAGATTTTATAAAAAAAAAAAAAAACCTCCCTGGAGAAATATGTATGAAATTCACAAGACAGTCTACCAGAGATCTGGTGCTGAAATCTACACAGGGGAAACCTTTAAAAATCAAGAATGAAGAGATAAAAATCTTGAAGGATATCCCCTATATCCCCTTTGAAGTAAGGAAGCGGAGGAAGCTCTACAAGGAACTTATTCTCTCTCTACAGAAAAAAGGAGTGCCTAACAGATGGTTATTTCCTGAAGGACTGAGTTTTAAATATGAAGATAAAAAAATTAATATCGATACTGTTCCTAAGGCAAAAAAGTTTGTGGACCAATACTTTAATTCAACGCAATGCAAAAAAGACAAGAAATCTAAAATGAATGAGGAGGAAGAAGAAGAAGATGATGAAGAGTCCTACTCACAGGATTCATCAAGCAATAGCCCTAAACTTTATAGTTCTTCAGATACATTGGAATCAGAGAAAGGAGCAGTCGCTCCCAAACCCCGAGGAAAAAAGAAACACAAGAAAAGACTCTAAAACGAAGATTACTGCTGATAATGCAGTTTTTGTCAACCGTTTAGCTAATGCAATTTTTTATTATTCTTTGTTAAATTTTTATAAGCAGCAACATTTCTGTACTACTAGGTGACAAGGATATATACTTATGTAACCAGATCATGTGGAGCTGCGGTGGCTCAAGTGGTTAAGACGCTGAACTGCAGGCTGTGGAAGGTCAGTAGTTTAGCAGTTCGAGACCTGGGTGCCGCATGACGGGGTGAGCTCCTGTCTCTAGTTCCAGCTCCTGCCAACCTAGCAGTTCGAAAGCAAGAAATTGCAAGTAGATAAATAGGTACCACTTCGGTGGGAAGGTAACAGCATTCCGTGCACCTTGGTGTTTAGTCATGCCGGCCACATGACCACGGAAACGTCTTCGGACAGCGCTGGCTCTTCGGCTTTGAAACGGAGATGAGCACCGCAACCCTAGAGTCGGATTCGACTGGCTTTCGAGCAAGGGAACCTTTACCTTTACTAACCAGATCATGTCACCCTGTTAGTTTACCCTTCCCTATATCCATTAGTATGCTAGAGGTAGAGTTTTAGTTTTCCTTCCCCATTCCAGTAGTTTGTAATGTATTAGTTTCCTTTCCCCATTTCCTGTAGAATTTAGAGGTAGGGAACTAGTACCCTCTCCCCGTACCCCGTAGTATTGCAAAACCCAATAAAATACTTACATAAAAAAGGAAAGTGGATTGAAAGTGGATTATTTAGTGTGTGTGACTGCAGCCCCTCTGTGAGGTGATGAAGGCACCCAGTTTCTCGTCAGTGTGAGATGAGGGAAGCAGTGCCTGGCCCACCTGAATCCTGCCTGAGGCAAGGAAAGCAGCACCAGGCCAGTTGGTTAGGCAGAATGCCTCTTCTTTCCACCTTCTGTCCCAACTTTGGAAAGGAGGGGCAGGGACAGAGAGACTGCCTCTTTCTCTCTCCCTCTGCCCTTTGGGGGCAGGGCCATAGCAGGCTGGTGGAGGGGACCTTTCCGAGAGTTTTTCACTCCCAGTGTGCCCCCACTCACAGGGTTGTTCTGAGAATAAAATGAAGGAGAGGAGAATGAAGTAATGTGCTTTGAGTCCCCATTGTGGAGAAGGGTTAATTGAAATAAATAGTAATTGAACTAAACTAATAAATATAGCTGAAGATGGAGAGGCTTATAAAAGCTTGGTGGTGGGTGGGAAGGAGAGGAGGAAGCAGAGAAGGTTGGGTATATGGAAGTTGCCAGGTAGAGGGAAAGAAAAAAATGATGTTTAGAAGCTCAGATAGGGGGAAATGGGAGCCCTTCACAAGCCCTTGCAGGTCCCTCACTATGTAATGGGCCCACCATGACAACCAGCACCATGCAACTGGACCATAGTTTTAATGAGCAGAGGGTGCCAGGGATAGGGTAGGTGGAAGACTGAAGATGGGGAGAAAATAGGGTTGCCAAATACTTACCATAATTCAGCAGGGGACACACATTCCCCGGCTGGAACATTCCTCCTTGGAACACCCACGCTGCACGATGCCGTCACCAGGAAGTGACGCCGGGCGACGCTCTGGCAGTGGGGCTGGAAACTCAATGGTACCATTGCCAGAGCGTTGCCTGGCGTCACTTCCTGGCGATGGCATCACGCGCTGCATCTCCCCCCCCCCAGGAATGGTCCTGCCAAGAAGTATGCATCCCCCGCCAAATTACGGTAAGTTCTTAGGAAGCCTGGGAGAAGATAAAGGTAGGTTGGCTGTTGGATGGGAAGGAGAGGACAGGAGGCTGAAAAGGGGGAGAGGCTATGGAGGCTTTCAGGGAAGGGAAAGAGGAAATAATGGAGGAGAGGGAAATTCACCACACAAGGTTCTTACAGGTTCCTGCTTGTTAATTAAATCATATTCATTGCATAACTGTGAGAGGAACCTGTCTAACAAGATAGCACAGCCCATCAAAATATTTCATATATGCATGCATGCTTGCACACGCATATGCACACACACAGACACTTTGTTGCAAAGATCAAAGGAAATTTACAGGCCATTTCCTAAGAAATTTTCTCTTCTGTGCTCTTTTGCTTCAGTATTGAAACACACACACACACACAATCAGAATGTTTATTGACTGTATAAGTTTCCTGGCACAGCTGTTCAACGGAAAAGGTGTTAGCTAAAGCACCTTTCAAAATGATAGAAACAAATGAAACTATTTTCACAGGAAGGTTTACAAATTTACGGCTCCCTAGAGCAGTTTGCACCTGCCCGCATGCAATCTGTTTTAAGAAAATGTGTGCAGTGTGTGTATTTGGGGGGAAGGGGGAGATGGAACAATTGGTAAATCCAAAACATTTAATGGCATGAAAGAAGTATAAGGTATGGGGGGGCCTCAAGGGGGCAATCCCAGCAGCCAAATGCCAATGCTTTGTCATCTGCACCATCAGGAATTGGTTGCCACTGTAAGAAGCCTGGCAGACTGCTAGCTGGGCTTCAAGGGCAGCAAATTTGCTACATTTTTTGTAGTTTCTATGCTGCTTCCTCAGTTGACCTCCAGGCTAGTGTCTTCCCAAAGCCCTATAACACTCAAGGTTGTTGAAGCAATGTGTTTGGAGTGAGGCTATTGCTAGCCCATTTATATTCCCTTGCTCTGTTCTTTATTTAGAAGATTTGTATGCCACTCCTCCAGACCCACTCAAGGAGGTTCACTACTAAAACTATAAAACAGAACTAAGCAAACAGCAATAAATACAGTAGAGCCAAATCAAGCAACTAAAATAAAACCAATAAAAACATGGCAATAAAAACAGCCAATAAAAGCAAGCCAGGACAAAAGTACATAAAACCTAGCAGTCTAAACTGATGCTGATAAACCAGTCCTTAGGCTAGGAGCAGACCATAAAACAACTAAAAAATTCAGAAACCACTAATTAGAATAATAGAATCATAGAGTTGGAAGGGATCTCCAGGGTCATCTAGTCCAACCCCTTGCACAATGCAGGAAATTCCCAAATACCTCCCCCACACACACACAGTGACTCCTGTTCTGTGCCCAGAAGATGACAAAAAACCTCCAGGATCCCTGGCCAAACTGACCTGGAGAAAAATTACTTCCTGACCCCAACTTGGCAATCAGCATTTCCCTGGGCATGTAAGAAAGGGCCACAACAACTAAGCACTGAGGCAACCCTTCCTGCCCTCCCTCTCATGATCTGCCTAAGTTCACAAAATCAGCCTTGCTATCAGACGGCCATTTAGCATCTGTTTGAAAACCTCCAAATTCCTTTCCCTTCCCCTTCCCATAACAGACACCCTGTGAGGTAGGTGGGGCTGAGAGAACTTCTGACAGAAACTGCTCTTTTTCAACAGCTGTGCCAGAGCTTGTGACTGACCCAAGGTCACATCAGCAGGTACAAGTAGAGGAGTGGGGAATCAAACCCAGTTCTCCCAGATTAGAGTCCACGCACTTAACCACTACACCAAACTGGCTCTCAACTGTTCAACTGTTCGAGTTTCTATAATAAGGTCAACCAGATACACTTTTCACACTGGTAGGGCAAGAAGCAGTTTGGCTTTACCTGGCAACTGTTTATGGGTGTCCCCAGAGTCAGGAATGCCTCATATTTTCATAAGGAATTATAAATGACTGCTGAAATTTTACTGCCCTAGAAATGTCTAAGAAAAAGGAAACGCAAAACACTGCAGCTTGTCCTAGACTGCACTTGTGGTTATGTAAGTTTGATAGAATATTTTGGTTTGCTTAAAGGAAAGGAGCTGCAGTATTGAATTGTGCGAGAGCCAAATGGAAACAGCTGCATGATTTCTTTTAGTGAACCTGTCAGTGTTTAATAGGAGCTAGGCAACGAAAGCTGCAAAGTGCATGAGTGCCATCGCCCTTTAAATCTTTATCTATAGAAACAAAAGTGGTGTTATTTGAAGTGCTTCTTCACTGACATATGCATTTTCACACAGACTGAATAATGGACTTTCAATCCACTTCCAAGGTAGTTTTCAACTGGATATTACTGTGCAAAATGGCAAATTCATTTGAAATGATGGCTATAAGTGCATTGAAAGTGAATTATTCAGCATATGTGAAAACACCCATATGAAAATAGTCCAGAATCACCGTGTATGTAAAGTGCCATCTCTCAAATGTGGGGAACAATTCGACTCAGTGGGGGTATTATTTAGGCAGCCTCCGAAATGATTGACCAATAGGGATGGGCATGAACTGCATATTTGCTGTTTGGTTCATGGTTCGTAACTGAACCACAAAACAAACCACTAACCTACACGCTTCTCCCTCGAAGTGGCAGGGAGCAGATAAGGAGGGTTTAAATTGCTGGGAGCCATTTAAACCTAAAAGCTGAGCACTGGACCCTTGCTGCTGAGCTGCTGGGGCTAAATAGCTCCCACCCATTTAACTCTCCAGTTTTGCTCACCCTGCTTTAAAGTGGTGGGGGAACCAAAACAGAGCCATTTAACCCTCTAGTTTTTCTCCCCGCCACTTTGAAGTGAGGGGGAGCAAAACCAGCGGGCTAAATATGGGGGTGAAGTGCCTCCCACAGGGCATTTCCATTCTCTCCTTTCTGCTGGCCATGGCTTTCCCCGGCCAGCAGAAAGGAAAGGGCGAAGTGCCTCCCAGGGGCCTTTCACCTATCCTGTTTGCTGGCCATGGCTAGCAGAGAGGAGGGGTGAAAGGTCCCCTGGAAGGCACTTCACTCCTTCCTTTCTGCTGGCCATGGCCAGCAGAAAAGTGTAGGTCAGATGCCCTTGGGAAGGTTTTTCACTCCATTTCTGCTGGCTGCAGCCAGCATAAAAGTGGGAGTGAATTGCCACCACAAGATACTTTACCCCTTCTATTTAAAACCTTCTTTTTGCTCCCCACTGCTTTTCATGGGGAGCAGAAAGCAAAGCCATTTAAATCCCTATTTTCTGCTCCCCACTGAAAGCCACAAGGAGCAGAAAGCAGTGATGGTTTTAAATAGAGACATATAAACCATTCTTACTACTCTCCAAGAAAGCCACCGTGAATTGCACCAATATTCATGGAAGTTTGTTGTGTTTCTTCATTTCACGAACTTCAGTTCACAAACCCCAAACAGGCCAAAATTCATGATGAACTTTAGTTCATAGGCCAGTTCTTGCCCACCTCTACTGACCAACATCTTACAGCTTATCCCAAACCAGCATTCTTAAGTCACTTCTTGGGTGAACATGAAGAGCTTCTCCATGGCTGGTTCTTCATCTGGCATTCGCTCCACATTTTCTCAATACTGAGGAAAAAGTGCAGCTCAAAACCACATTCAGTTTCTCTGGGCCAACACCCTACTGACTGTAAAGTCATCCCTGAACAGCCATAAAATGGCCATAAATCTATGCAGGAGATAACATAAAATCTGATGATCAAAGGAAGTGAAAGTGCATGTGAAAAGTACTGAGACTGACGAGTCCGTAGAGTGAAATCAGCTCATACTTTTATTGAAGAGCAGCAACAAGACAACTTTAGCTGACTCACAGGCTCGCTTATATTCCCAAGAAAACACACAGACCAACACACACAAACCCCATGATTGGTCTATATACACTAACTAGCGGCAAGGCCCGTTGCGTGAGCAGATGCAACGGGTGCTAGCCGGAGTCCCACCGAAGCCCCGTCCTCCTGTTTGCCGGCCGCGCTTGCAGGGCGAGGCCGGCTCCGCCACCTCCACACTGCTGCAGCTCCCCGGTGGCCAAGCGGCAAGCGAGGGAGGCCATCTTGGGCCTGCAGCCCCAGCAAGACAGCACCGGCCCCCGTCGCCATGAGTGGCCTACCTCAGGGTGGACGCAGAGGTGAGGGAGGGAGGCAAGTGAGGGAGGCCATCGTTGGGCTGGCAGTCGAGGAAGCGGGCACCGCTTGCCAGCAGCCATGGCAGCACCATGGCCCCCTCTCAGGAATGGGTCCGGGGCCCTCAGCGTGCAGCTGCCGGAGCAGCCATTCAGTCCAGCGGCTGGCAATAGACTGTGGCCGACAGGCTGTCTGCTGTCTGCGTGGGCGGGACTGAGCCCACACAGCCAGGCATGTCAGCCAATGGCCAGGGCCCCATTTTCGAGTGGCAGCCCCCGCGGCGTATTGATTTTGCCGTGCATTTTGCCCTTATTTGGGCAAGCCAGCAGACGACTACTGTTTATATAATAGGGAAGGATTGTATTATCTCCTCGGATCCTAGGTCCTCAATTGGAAGGAAGCCAGGATCCGACTGTCCATTGTTCTCAGGAATGAAGCTCAGGCTCTTCGCCCAGCCACATGTCAGACCAGCTGGAACCAGTCCAAGCACATGGCTGGCCTAGACACATATACCATGCTGGATACATTACAGCATGCAATGCAGAGGGGAATTTCTGTTCCAACAGAGGGAAAAGCCAATGCAGAATCGCCCCATAGAGACCTTATAATATCCTAAATAGTACAAGTTTTTTTAAAACCTGGAACTAGCAAAGTACTGAAAAAAATAACAACATTCTGACTATGATTATGTTAACTTGAATTCTGGGGTGATTCATAATGGAAGACATTTCTTATTGGCTGTACCTAACATGCACTTCTTAAAGCAACTGTGTTTTTTACTAAATGACAGTTGTCGGATATGTAGAAGAGTATTCATTGCTAGCTCAGTCTGCTTCTCAATATGGAGCTTCCTGGTTTTATAAAGGGGTGGAATTGTCCTTTTTATATATATATAAACTGTCCCAAAGGACAGGATTTTATTAAGTTTTTTACATAAAACAAAACAATACAAAACAAATATCACTCATAACATAAAACAAATACGGGGTTTACATAGTCTTGTTTAACATCTTGTCTAAGCCTCAAAGATACAGTAAATTTAGCTTTACAAAGGGTAAGCATATCTCCTATCCTTTCACTTCCCTCTTGCTGGGTACATATTCATATTTCACCTTATAAGTGTCCTTAACTATAGCGGCCTACCCAAGATTACTATACCAGTTATAAAACCTTGCCCAAGTGTTCTGAAATGTGGAATCAGAAAGTCCTTTCATCAATAATGTCAATTTGTCCATCTCGGCTGCTTCTAAAACCTTGTGTATGTATTCCTGCTTTGTGGGGGTCTGAGTAGTCTTCCAGTATTTAGCATATAAGATTCTTGCCGCTGTAGTTAAATATACAATAAGATAACAGTCATCCCTATTAAAGACTATTAAAGTCTTTCAGCAAAATGCTTAATAGCATTACCTCTGGCGTAAATGGTATAGCCATACCTAAAACCTTTTGGATCACCCAGTGAATCCATATCTAATATTTTTTGCTTATTTCACAACACCACCACATATGGTAAAAAGAACCCGCCTTATTTTCACATTTCCAACATTTATTTGAACATTTACTATCATATGTCGCTAGCCTTTTTGGTTTTGCATACCATCTATAAAACATTTTATATAGATTCTCTTTGTAGGCTATGGCCTTTGTAATTTTTATATTTTTCTTCCACAATTGCTTCCATTGCTCTAAATGTATATTATGACCCATATTTTGGGCCCATTGAATCATATTTCCATTAACTGTCTCCTCTAACATCATCTCGTTAAGTAACAGTGTATAGGCTCTTTTTATAAATTTGTGGTCCGAGGCGATCAATACCTTCTCAATCTCAGTCAAGTTCTCATGAAAGCCAGTTTTCTTATCTTTAGAATATCTGGATTCTATTTGAGCTTTTAGCCACCACGACAGGTCTTCCAATGATTTAAGCTGATTATTAGAGTCTAAAATGTCCAGATATCTTCTTGGCTTATCTTCATCATAAATATTTGGTAGAGTAAATGCCTCTAAGGGAGCAATCAGGTTTGAGTTCCTTGTAAAGAATAGCTTATGTATATCTTCCAGGATTTTTAACAAAGAAGCATGTAGCCAATGTTGCTTAAAGTACTTATGCGAAGACACCTTTCCATACCATACAAACGCGTGCCACCCCATCATAAGGTCATGGCCTTCTAATTTTAATATTCTTTTGTCCTCTAATATAATCCACTCCCTAATCCATGCTAGTGCTGCTGCTCTATAATACAAGGTCCAGTTTGGAAATCCAAAACCTCCTTTTTCTTTCAGATCTTGTAGTGCCTTCAGTCTTCTTCTGGGTCATTTTCCTTGCCAAATAAATTTTGAAATTGCTTGGTCCAAATCTTTAAAGATTTTTTGATTTTGCAAAATAGGGATTGTCTGAAATAGAAATATCTATCTAGGAAGGATATTAATTTCAATCAAAGCGATTCTTCCCATTAAAGATATTTGTAGGTTTTTCCATCTCTCTAAATCTTGTTTAGTTGCCTTCAGAAGCTCCTTGTAGTTATTCTCTTGAAGTGCACTGCATCTGTTTGTCATCACTATTCCCAAATATTTTATTTTCTCCTGTATCTGAAAACCTGAAGTTTCTTCTAATTTTGCCTTCTGTTCCATCAGGATCTTTGTTTTATTTATGTTTACTCTTAGTCCTGCAACCTAGCCATAATCATAAAGTACCTTCTTCAATTTAACTATTGAAGATAATGGAGTCTCCAAAATAAATACTAAATCATCTGCAAATGCCAATAGCTTATACTCTTCTCCGCTCATCTTAAAACCAACAATCTGTTTTTCATTTCTAACTATATCATTTAGTATTTCCAGAGCAAAAATAAATAACAGCGGTGAAAGGGGACTACCTTGTCTTGTCCCTTTTTAAATCTCAAAGTTTTGTGTCCTGTCTCCATTAATCATGACAGAGGCATTTTGCCTAGTATAGATGGCTTGGATCATGTTAACAAATTCCGCTCCCACCTCTGCCATTCTCAATGCTTCCATTACAAAAAGCCAATTCACGTTGTCAAAAGCTTTCTCTGCATCTAAAAATATCAAAGCCAATGATTTTTCTGGATGCACTTCATAATATTCTATTACATCTATAATATATCTTAATTTTTCTTTATTTGTCTTTTAGGTAAAAATCCCACTTGGTCTTTGTGGATTATTTTAGATAATATTTTTTTAAGTCTTTCAGCTAATATTGAGGTAAAAATCTTGTAATCCACATTTGAAAGTGAGATCGGTTTATAATTCCTAATTTCTTTTTTGTCGGAATTTTGCTTATGTATTAAGGAAATTATTGCTTCTCTCCATGAGTCCTGTATTTCTCTATTCTCCATTATCATATTACAAATCCCTTTTAAATGAGGAAGCAATTGTTCTTCAAATATCAAATAAAACTCTATTGGCAGGCCATCTGGTCCTGGTGCCTTATCCTTATTTTGCCTCCCCAATGCTTCTATCAGTTTCATCATCACAATAGGCTGATTAAGTATTTTCCTTTGGTCTTCTGTAAGTTTCCTCGATTGGTGTGTTTCTAGGTATCCCTTTATTTGTTCTAGATTTATAACCTTTTTCCTGTACAAATCTCTATAAAAGTCCTCTACTATAGTTTTCATCTCCTGAAGTCAATTTGTTTCAGTTCCATCTTGTTTATTTAAGGCTTTTATATAAGACTTCTCCTTTTGATGTCTAATTTTGTAGGCAAGCCATCTCGTAGGTTTATTGGCATTTTCAAAGAAATTTTGCTTAACGAATGCCAATTTCTTAGCTAGTTCATGTGTAAGTAGACATTTCATCTTGTGTTGTAAAAGCTTAAGTTTGGACTTAGTCCCTGACGATTTGAGTTCTCCATTAAGCTCTCTTCTTGAATCTGGATTTTTTTTTGAGGTTGGTGTATTCCTGTTTCCTTTGTTTATTTAGTCGAGCAGATTCTTTTATCAATTGCCCTTTAGCAAATGCTTTAAACGTGTCCCACACCACTTTCAAAGGCATGTTTGGTTGGATATTTTCTTTTTAAAAGAACTGAAAATCTTCTTTCAATTTTTTTACCAATTTATCATTCTTCAAAAGAGATATATTCAATGTCCACCTACTTTTAGGTCTTGTCTCTTGCAGTTCCAATGTAATGGGTTTGTGGTCAGCGTAAATTCCAGCCTCAATCTCCATTTCTAATAGGTCTTTAATGACCGAGCTCGAGATCCAACATATGTCCAGTCTCGACCCTGAATGATATCTAGCTGAAAAATACATATATTATTGTTTCTTGGGATTCCTTACCTGCCAAGTATCTACCAGCCTCAGTTCCTCCATAAGATGGCATAACGTATCAGGAAAATTCACTGCCTCTTCTATTCTTCCCCTGGGTACTTGTTTTCCTATCTTCCTTTTAATCAAAAACTGTATTGTAGTCACCAATAATACAAATCTCCTGAAAGTCTTGTTGAGTAATAACATTTTGTAACTTGCCATAGAATTTTTCTTGGTGTTGATTTGGGGCCTAGAAGTTAACAATAAGCATTCTTTTAATCTGCCGTTGTATTGCCACCATCAAAATTCTTCCATCCTGAGATGCATATATTAATTCAGGCTGAAGATGATCTTTCACAAACATGACTACTCTCCTTTTCTTTTTCTCCTTATCTGAAGCTATGAAGATTTTCCCTAACCCTTTAACATTTAAGTGCTTTTCATCCCCTTTTTTAACATGTGTCTCTTGAAGATATGTTATGTCTGACTTTTGTTTTCTAAGTTGATGAAATATTCTTCTTCTTTTCTGAAGCCATTTAAGCCGTTTACATTTACCAAAATAAATTTTATTCTTCCTTTATCCATCCTGATTTTGGTTCTGTTGTTCCTGTTTCTCCTTTGCCTGTTGTCTTATGTTAACTGGCAATTTCCTTGTTCCATATCTTCTGTATCTCTGTGGTTTCACCTGCGCTGCTGTGGCACCCTGTACATTTTCTCCTTCTTCCTTTTCTTCTTCTCCTTCTTCTTCTCCCTCTTCCCTCTCTTCTTGTTCTGCTGATAGCTCATCCCCTTAAGTCTTCAGAAAATCTGCTGCCTTGAAAGTTGATGTTATTCTATATCTTTTACCTTTAAAGGTAAAAATCAGGCCTTTCGGTAAGAGCCATCTGTAACTGATGGTGTTATTTCTCAGTAGTGTTATCAAATTGGAGTATTCTTTCCTTTATTCTCTAACTCTCCAAGGAATCTCTTTCAGAACATTTATTTCTATTTCATTCATCATCAATGGTGAGGCATTCACTTCTCTTAGTATCTTGTCTCTGGTTGCCCTCTTGTGGAACCAGATTTGTACTTCTCTTGGTAATTGAAATTGTCTAGCATAAGCTGAGTTCATTCTAAAACATCTATTTCCTGGGCAATCTTCTCTACATCTTCCATGTGCATGTGCTCCGCCAAAAGTTTTGCCATTTTATCAGTGAGATCTTCGTTTTTTTTCTTCTGGTACATTTTGAAATCTCAAAACAAATGCTGCCCTCTCAACCTGCAGTCTTGTAATGTCTTGCTCCAAAGTATTCTGTCTTTCCTCTGACTCCTTCATCTTCATCTCCATTTCCTTTGTCTTAGTTTCAGTCATCCCTGTTGCAATATTTAATCCAGTAATCTTATTGGTATTATCCGTTATCTGTTTCTGAAGTGTATGCAAACTCTGAGAGAATTGGCCAGTTATATCTTTCATTGCAACCTTAATGGGATCGACTGCCATGGGAATGGAATTCCTAATTTCCTCCATCACTAGTTTAATTGGATCAACCACCTCGCTGATGGAAATTGAGGAGTCTCAATGCGTGGATGAGACGGTGGTGTAGGGGGGAAGGGTTCAAGTTTGTTAGGCACTGGGATGCTTTTTGGGACAAGAGGGAGCTGTACAAAAGGGACGGTCTCCACTTGTCCCGAGAAGGAACCATGCTGCTGGTGCTCAAAATCAAAAAGGTGGCAGAGCAGTTTTTAAATTGAATAATGGGGGAAAGCTGACAGGAGATTAAAAGTCTCTGGTTCGGGATGGCTCATCTCAAAGAGATGAAGGGGTAGCTATTACTTTTGTACAAGGAAATGGATTAAAATTGTCCACTGAGACTGTGGCTAATGATAGGAACTGCCTGGCAAGGTCTCGAGGCAGCAAGAGGATGGCTGTGGGCTTAACAAACGTGGGAAACGATAAGTGTTTATACACAAATGCTAGAAGTCTCCGAGTTAAAATCAGGGAGTTGGAATGCTTGGTGTTGGGGGGGAAATAGACATTGTGGGTATTTCAGAAACTTGGTGGGATGAGGAAAATCAGTGGGATATGGTGCTTTCTGGTTATAAATTATATCGGAAGGATAGGGGGGAATGGTCAGAGGTGGGGTGGCTCTGTATGTCAGAGAGGGTATACTGTCCAGTAAGATTGAGAGGGTAAGAGAATTGGATTCACTTCTGGAAATGCTATGGGTTGAAATAGTGGGTCCAAAAGGAGGCTTAACAGTGGGAGTTTGTTATCGCCCACCAGATCAAAAGATAGAGTAGGATTATAAAATGATGAATGAATTAAAGATAGCAGCCAGATGAAACAACTGTGTCGTAATAGGTGACTTTAACTACCCACACATTGATTGGGTCAATATGAGTTCTAGTTGGGAAAAAGAGATTGAGTTTTTAGACACTCTCAATGACTGTGCTATGGAACAGATGGTCACAGATCCTACCAGGGGAGAGGCGATCCTGGATTTGGTTCTAAGTAACACCCAAGACCTGGTGAGAGATGTAAAAGTGATTGCACCACTTGGGAACAGTGGCCATAATGTCATTGAGTTTAACATTTGTACAGATAGGGAGTTGCCCAAATCAGATTGCGGTGACAAGAGAGGAAGTCCTCCGGCTGATGGACAATTTAAAAACTAATAAATCCCCAGGCCCGGATGGCATTCATCTGAGAGTTCTGAAAGAACTCAAATGTGAACTTGTGGATCTCCTGACAAAAATATGTAATCTTTCTTTAAAATCTGCCTCCATTCCTGATGACTGGAAGGTAGCTAATGTCACTCCCATCTTTAAAAAGGGCTCCAGGGGGCTTCCGGTCGGAGTAAAATGGCGAATTGACACACTTTGCGAGTTGTGCAGAGTGTACTGCGGTATCTGACGACAGTCTGGGCTTCATATGGCCCAGCGCAGCACTCCCCAGGTGGGGGGGTGGCAAGCAAGCAGCCAAGCCTGAGGGGGAGTTGAGATCGGTGTGGATAAGCTTCAGAGGAAGCTTGTTTACACTTTGATCTCCTTCCGTGAAGAGGGCAGTTGCAAATCAGCACTACAGATACCAGCTGGGCTGAGAATTCAGCATAAATTCGTCATCTACTGACCTCTTTAACATCAAGTTTAACATCGATTACAGAAGAAGCACCGCGAAACCCTGAGATTACAAGCAAGGTAACAAACGAATAAGCGCTTACCGGTTTAAAGAAGAATGCGAAATTGAAACGTGCGGATAAGCGTAGAAGCCTTTAATGAACTATTCCGCTTGATTTAAAAGTAAAATGAAAGCTTTCCTTTAGAGAAAACGGCTGAAAAGTGACTTTGTTTTGCATTCCTGTGGTCAATCAAGTCTAAACTTTACGTAGCAGAAACGAAACTAACTGTGACTCTATGATACAGGAAGTAGGCTAGAGTGGACGTTTTAGAGGTTGCTGTGCCGGAAACAGACGGACGTTTGATTGTGTGACACCACTTTTACCGGAAGTTGGATTACAGAGACGGACAGATAAACAGGAAGTTTGGAAGGAGCCTACTCTAGCCAGAAAACCATAGAGAAATTGCGCCCGACATTTTGAGGAGGACTAAATTTTAAAAAGTTATTTTTAAGCAGAAAAAGCGCTAATACAAGTTATAAAGGTGGCGATTTGGCTTGAAGATTGCTAATATAAAGATTGATTAGTACTGAAGTCGCTTCCAAAACGGATTTGAGGTCAAGACCTAGAGCTGCGTCATCACCTAGTCCAAGAATGACTGCAAAGGAAAAAAAAGAGTGGCAAGCGGCTATGGAAGCGATGGAAAAACGGATGACCGAAGTGGTGCAGAATCTTGGAAAACAAATAGAATCACAGCTGCAACAACAATTGCAACAACAGCTGCAAATACAACTGGAGCAAATAGAACAAGTGCAAGTCCAAGTACAGAAAAAAAATATGGAAGAACTGAAAGAACTGGTACTAACAGCAGTGTCAGGGATTAAAAAAGATACAGAAGAAGTCAAGAAAGAGGTCAAAAGTCTGGTGACAAAATCTGAAGAAATGGAACAGAAGGTTAAAAAATCCCTGTTAGAAAATACAAGGCTGGAGTCTATGATGGAATATAGAGCTACTCAGAATCATCTGAGATTGAGAGGGATAGAAGAGGAGGAAGATCAGGACTTACGAGCTCTAGTAATCAATACATTGACAACTTATATAGGGGAAGATGTTGGAGATTTGGATCCAGACTTTGACTTGATTTATAGAGTAAACTCAGCTTATGCCAAGAGAAAGCAATTACCCAGAGATGTGATTGTTCAATTCGTGACAACAAAAATGAAGGAAGATGTTTTCAAGAAACAATTCACACAACCGTTGGAAATTAATGGAAAAAAAATAATAATTCTGAGAGAAATTCCGAGATCGATCTTACAAGACAGAAAGAAATTCAAGAAATTGACAGACAGACTAAAAGAAATGAATATTAGGTTCAGATGGGAGATTCCATATGGACTTTCATTCGTGTACAATTCGGTGAGATCTACTCTTAAATCTGAAGGAGACTTATACAGATTCAAAGAAAACAATTTTGATGATTTTAAAGATATTTAATTCAACACAATTATGGATTACAAATTTTTATCTTGGAACGTAAACGGACTAAATTCACCGAGTAAAAGAAGATTAGTGAATCATTGGCTGGAGAAACAAAAATGTAACATAATTTGTTTACAAGAAACACATATAAGAAAACAAGATAATAAATACCTGATTAATAAAAAATTGGGAGAAGAATTTCATTCCTCAGCAACTAATAAGAAAAAAGGAACAGTGATTTATGTTTCAAAAGAATTGGACCCTAAAAAAATCTTCTCAGATAAAGAAGGAAGATATGTTGGCGTGGAAATATTGATGAACAGAAAAAAGACATTGCTTGTAAATATATATGCGCCCAATGGCGCAAAAGAGACTTTCTTCAATGATTTGACTAAAGAGTTGGACTGTTTAAGTTATGATCAAATAGTCCTAGCTGGAGACTTTAATGGTACAGTGAATAACATATTGGACAGAAAATCCAAAGCAAGTGGAGAGACAATTGGAAAGTTACCAAAAATTTTTTTTCAATTGATGAAGCAAGAGAAACTGGAAGACGTTTGGAGGAAGTGGAATCCCAAGACTAAGGACTACACTTTTTACTCCAATAGACATAATTCCTTCTCCCGAATTGACATGATTTGGATGTCAGAGGAGATGGCGCAAAAAACTTATAAAATACAAATTTTACCGAAAATTAATTCTGATCATAATCCCTTACTTTGGATATCTAAAGAAAAAACCAAACAACTATATTGGAGAATTAATGAGGACTTATTAGATCAAAAATTAATTAATGAAACCTTAAAAAAAGAAACGAAAAATTTTTTTGAATTGAATTTAGATAAAGGTACGGATATACAAGTTGTATGGGATGCGTACAAAGCGGTAATGAGAGGTATGCTTATCTCTCTGAACTCCAAGGACAAAAAGCAAAAGATTCAACAACGGAAAGATCTTCATGAAAAAATTCGACAAAAAGAAAAGGAATTAAAGAAAAGACCAGGGAAGAAAAAGATTATTAAAGAGATCCACTTTCTGCAAGATCAACTGAATGTTTTATTGAACAGAGAATTATATTGGAATTTGAAGAAATTACAGCAAAAAGCATTTGAGGGTGCAAACAAACCAGGAAAGTTTTTAGCGTGGCAATTGAAAAATAGAAAAGAAAGGAACTTTATATCCAAGATTATTGAAGATGGAAAGGATGTTATGAATTTGAATGGTATAAAAAGAGCTTTCTTCAAATATTACGCCAAATTATTCAAAAAGAAAGGAATTGATCAACAGAGAATTAAGAAATATTTGGAGACTATTGAAGTTCCAGAGCTGGGAAAACAAATTAAGGAATTATTAAATGGTTTAGTAACGAAAGAAGAAGTGACAATGGCGATAGAAGATGCAAAGTTGGGCAAAGCTCCAGGACCAGATGGCTTCACAGCAAAGTTCTACAAGAAATTTAAAGAGGAGCTAACCCCCATTTTAGTACTTCTGTCAAATGAGATAAGAAAGACCAAACGGATCCCAGATTCATGGAAAGAAGCAAATATTTCATTGATACCTAAAGAAGGTTTGGATTTGACTCAAGTAAAGAATTATAGACCAATATCGCTATTAAATAATGATTACAAATTATTTGCAAAAATAATTTCGGAGAGATTGAAAAAATATCTGAAAGATACTATAGCGGAAGAACAAGCTGGATTTTTACCAAACAGACAAATCAGAGACAATTTAAGAGTGGTGACAGACGAAATTGAATATTATGACAAGCATCCTGAAAAAGAAGTTGGATTCCTCTTCCTAGATGCGGAAAAAGCTTTTGACAACTTAAATTGGGAGTTTATGCTGCAAGTTATTGAAAAATTGGACATTGGACAGTTCTTTTTAAACATGATTGTGGCAATATACTCAGAACAAAAAGCGGCTTTGAATATAAACAAAGAAAGGACGGATTTTTTCCAAGTTCAAAAGGGAACACGTCAAGGCTGCCCGTTGTCCCCGTTGCTGTTTATTTGGATGTTGGAAATATTATTGACAGCAATAAGAAAAGATAATAGTATTGAAGGACTTTCAGTGAAAGGATTCGTATACAAATATAGGGCATTTGCAGATGATGTGATGTTTATGATTCAGGATCCTATTGAGAAAATACCACATCTGATGGAGAAAATTGAAGAATTTGGCTCAGTTGCGGGTTTTTACGTTAATAAAAACAAAACTAAGGTGATGTGTAAAAATATGACGAAGCAAAGACAAATAGAACTTCAAGAGAAAATTCAATGTGATGTAGTTACAAAGACTAAATATCTTGGAATTGAATTAACCATGAAAAATATTGACCTGTTTAAAAACAATTATGAAAAGGTGTGGCACAGAATTCAGCAAGATATGAAGAAATGGGACACTTTGAATTTATCATTGATGGGAAGAATCGCAACTGTAAAAATGAATATTTTACCGCGTTTGATGTTTTTATTTCAGACCATTCCAATACTAAAACAAAGGAAAGTATTGGATTCGTGGCAGAAAGAATTATCCAAATTCGTATGGGCAGGAAGAAAGCCAAGGATTAAAATGAAAATTTTATGCGACGCAAGAGAGAGAGGAGGCCTACAATTACCAAATTTAAGACTGTATTATGATGCCGTCTGTCTAACATGGTTGGAACAGTGGATTAATCTTGAGAATAAGAAGTTATTAGCTTTAGAAGGGCATGATAACAAATTTGGATGGCATGCATATTTATGGTATGGAAAAGTAAAAATGGACAAATTTTTTAAACACCACTTTGTAAGGCAATCACTGTTCGAGACATGGATGAGATATAGAAAATTCTTCTCAGAAGAAAGACCACTTTGGATAGTACCAGCTGAAGTGATTAACCCACATTCAAGAAATCAAGGGTTAGATTGGCTACCTTACAAAAATCTTTTAAAATTAGAAGGGAAAAATTTTGTGTTACAAGATAGATTTGATCTTGAATTTGAATATGATTGGTTGAAATACAGACAGATTTATGATTTATTTAAGACCGATAATAGAGAACATGGTTTCAGAATAAAGAACATTGAAATTGAAACTGTATGGCTTGAGAAAGGTAAAAAAATGATTTCTAAACTGTACAAGGTTTTATTGAAATGGTACACTGAGGATGAAACTGTAAAAGAGCAAATGATAAAATGGGCTGTAAATGTTAATAATGAGATATTAATGACATCTTGGGAATATTTGTGGAAAAAGTCAATGAAAATTTCAACTTATGTAAATGTTAAAGAGAATTGTTATAAAATGATGTACAGATGGTATATGACGCCTAAAAAAATTGCTATTATAAATGAAAGTATGTCCAACAAATGTTGGAAATGTAAAAAACATGAAGGGTCTTTTTACCATATGTGGTGGACATGTGTTAAAGCAGTAAAGTATTGGACTGAGATCCACAATGAGATACAAAAAATTTTGAAATGTACTTTTAAGAAAGACCCACAGATGTTATTGTTAGGTCTTAAAATGGAAGAAATAAATGTAGCCAAGAGAACACTACTATGGTACTTGATTACAGCAGCCAGACTGATTTTTGCTCAATGTTGGAAACAAGATAAAGTACCTGAAACATGGGAATGGATTAAAAAGACGTTGTTTTTGGCAGAAATGGACAAACTAACAAGAAAGTTAAACAACGAAGAAGATGGAACTTTCTTTGAAGACTGGAAAGACTTTCAAAAATACTTGTTGAAAAATTGGGACATTAAACGTGGTTTGATTTGCTTTGATAGTTATTAAGAAGAAAATGAAATAGAATTAGATTTTTGAATTGTTACCGTTTGTAAGAGAAAATAAGTTTAGAAGTAATTGTAACAGAATAAGAGAGATATTAATGGGGTTGGAGCAGTGCGGGAAGCCTTGTTTGGGGGGGGAGAAGGGAAATTAGAAAAATGGATATGTAGGTAGGTTTAAACTGTATGAACATGTGATATATCCAATAATAAATTGTATTTACCAAAAAAAAAAAAAGGGCTCCAGGGGAGATCCGGGAAATTACAGGCCAGTCAGTCTGACATCGATACCGGGTAAGTTGGTGGAAGCTGTTATTAAGGAAAGAATTAGTAGGCACATTGATGAACAAAAACTATTGAGGCAGACTCAGCATGGGTTCTGTATGGAAAGATCTTGTCTCACTAACCTGTTAGTGTTTTTTGAGGGAGTAAACAAACTCGTGGACAAGGGGGACCCAATAGATGTTATTTACCTTAACTTCCAGAAAGCTTTTGATACCGTTCCTCATCAAAGGCTCCTAAGTAAGCTCAATAGTCATGGGATAAAAGGACAAGTCCTCTTGTGGATCAAAAACTGGCTTATAAATAGAAAACAGAGAGTGAGTATAAATGGGAAACTTTCTCAGTGGAAGGTGGTAAGCAGTGGGGTACCACAGGGATCAGTACTCGGTCCGATGCTTTTTAACTTGTTTATTAATGATTTGGAATTGAGAGTAAGCAGTGATGTGGCTAAATTTGCAGATGACATGAAGTTGTTCAGGGTGGTGAAAACCAGGGAGGATTGTGAGGCACTCCAAAGGGATCTGTCGAGGATGGGTGAGTGGGCGTCAACGTGTCAAATGGGGTTCAATGTGGCCAAGTGCAAAGTGATGTACATTGGAGCCAAAAATCCTAAATATAAATACACGTTGATGGGGTCTGAACTGGCAGAGACGGACCAAGAGAGAGATCTTGGAGTCATAGTGGATAACTCAATGAAAATGTCTAGACAGTGTGTAGCTGCAATAAAGAAGGCTAACGCTATGCTGGGGATTATTAGGAAGGGAATTGAAAACAAATCAGCCAGTATCATAATGCCCCTGTATAAATCATTGGTGCGACCTCATTTGGAATACTGTGTACAGTTCTGGTCACCACATCTCAAAAAGGATATTATAGCATTGGAAAAAGTGCAGAGAAGGGCAACTAGAATGATAAAAGGGTTGGAACACCTTCCCTATGAAGAAAGGTTAAAATGCTTGGGGCTCTTCAGCTTGGAGAAATGACGGCTGAGGGGTGACATGATCGAGGTTTATAAGATTATGAATGGGATTGAGCAAGTTGAGAAAGAAGTACTTTTCTCCCTTTCTCACAATACAAGAACTCGTGGGCACTCCATGAAATTGCTGAGCAGTCGGGTTAGAACAGATAAAAGGAAATACTTCTTCACCCAAAGAGTGATTAACATATGGAATTCACTGCCACAGGAGGTCGTGGCAGCTGCAAGCATGGACAGTTTCAAGAGGGAATTAGATAAATATATGGAGCAGAGGTCAATCAGTGGCTATTAGCTACAGAGTATAGATAGGAATTCTCAGTCTGGGGCAGGTGATGCACTCTATTCTTGGTGCTGAAGGGGGCAGCAGTGGGAGGGCTGCTAGTGTCCTGGCCTCACTGCTGGACCTCCTGATAGCACATGGTATTTTTGGCCACTGTGTGACAGAGTGTTGGACTGGATGGGCCATTGGCCTGATTCAACATTAATTTCTCTTATGTTCTTATGTATGAACTCCGAATGGTGGCCTAGACCACAATCTGTGTCTCCTTTTGTGGTGGGCCTGCAAATTTAGCAGTGGCTGTGCTAGAAAGACCCGGTGAAGAGGCTGGTATTTTTACTTTAGCTTGACTGGGTCAACTTTACATCCTGAATAGTTATATCTCATTAATTATAATATTTCAATTCTGACGAAGTGCCCAAAATTTTTATCCCACTTTACCTCCAATAATTGTTTTCTTCTTTACTAGTTTATTTTGGTACACTCAAATTTCACTGGCCAACTTCACAGAACTTGTTTACTTAAGCCCCAGCAATTCTTTGGGAATATCAAAAGCCTTGGCTATTTGCCCAGAATTTGTTTAAGGTTACTTCAGGCACTTGTTTAGGCTTCTTCAATCACCATATCTTTAAAACCAAAACCACAAATATGCCACCACCAACCGGTTCCCTTCTCTCTTCTCATCCCCTTTCAACCCAGAAAAAACCTGAAAAATATAGCTTTGTTTCTTTTAAAATCACAATTTTTTAGCCAGACTTTATACAATGCCCATACAACAAACCTTTAATAATGCCATATCCAAATTTTACTTTTCTTCTCTTATTATGTTCACTTTTATTTCTCTAGCTCCTTTGAGGGTTGTAGAGGGTTTCCCCGGTAATCCACTCTTTGCCCTTGTTGGAGAAAATTAATTAATTTCTGTGGTACAAATTATATGATTACATATCATCTCTGTTCAACAAGGTGAATTGTATCTGGCAAGAACAACAACAACTAGTTGGCCCAACCTAACCTAAGTGAAACATTTTCTATGTGCTTCCAGGAAAAAAATTGTTATATGATACTAGTTAATCTACTCTGCATTTTGCAAGCAAAGATACATTTCTGGCTGCCATTGGAAGTATCTTCTTTTGAATGTCAAGGCTTGTTAAAAAGTGTGAAGGAGTTTCAAATTTATGTTCCAAACTGCCATAGGTTAAAAACAAATTCCTTCTCCAATACAATGCTGGCTGGTTTGGAGTTCCCAGCACCCAATCTTCAGCTCATAAAGTGGCTTGCTGTTTGTTAGTCTTATTATTTTTTTAGGCAGACTTCATGTATCACTTTAGAGGTAAAATTGTAAAAATGCCCCATTTTCTGAGTTTTCTAGTAAACATGGTGTGATAGACTATATGTATATGAAATTTTAGCTTTCCATCTGTTGTGAAATTATCAGGGGGAATATTTTTGTCAGTGAGCAAGTGAGTGACTCAGTAAAGCACAAACACCTTTATATAAATATACAGAGATGTAAATCAATAACTGACAAAATAAGCTTTAAAAGGTTTCAACTTGTTCCTTTGCATAACAGTTGGATGTCAAACTACACCCTGGGAGCCAAGGTGACAGTTCTAAGACTGCTGAGGGTGAAGATAAATACCAGGAAGTTGAAATCTGTTAAATAAGCTGAAGAGAAGTTTAAGAGATTTAAAAGAAGAAGTCAAAGTTTTAAGTAGTATTCTCCTAGGTGTTCAGTCTATTCAGTAAAAGTTTTGTTACCCAGCATTTGATTATCCAGAATGCTCATTAACCAGCACTACCCAGTGGGCAAGATCCTCCTCTGCAGCCACCATATCCCTGTGATTTCAAGTGCACACACCTCTCTCTCACGTCTCAAGCCAGCCAGCATTCTGTTTGCTGCTGTTGCTTGGGCTTCTGACAACCAGTGATGCCAGGAGATGTCCTCTTTGAGGGTTCTTTCTCCCTCAGCCTGCCTCAAGCTATCAGGAGTCAGCCCTGTCTGAGATTTTTGTCACCCAGACTGGACCCAGAGAAGGAGAAAATAGTTTTAAAGGGGTTCCAAAAAGCAATAGTGCAGGACCTTGTAGTCTGTATATACCAAGGTGGCTCTCAGTAGGGATACCCCAAAATAAAATTATGAAGAAAGCGAAAATGATTGCAATGCCAACAAATAGCTTTATTGTATACAAAATTAAGTAAAAACAGTACAAATGTAAAAAACCTACATTAAGCACCTGAGAACTGATTCCCTAATCACTCACATGCATATGCACACATACCAACAAGAAGGTGCACTTAAAAAAGGTAAGAAAGGAGGAAACTGGGAAGTTTAAGGAAGGGACATACAACCTTAAATCCAGGGCTTGAGGTCCAAGGGCAGATGCAACTAAGGTCCAAGGAGGCAGAGTATCAAGGAGGAAAAGGGGAGGAAAACTGTGCAGAGTGTATCAGGGGTTCTCAGAAAGAAACCAGGGTTCTGACCAGCAGAAATCTGGTCCAGAGATCTAAGGAACAGATTGCTTGGCCATGGGGTCCTTTTTTATAGACCAGATTTAAGGGGGGGTTTATAGGTTTGGCCATCCTGACTTTGGATTGGGTCAAGATAAAAATTTTGAGTGTCACTGGCTGGTTTAAAGTTAACTGCTGTCAAACTTCAACAGGAAATAGAGGAAAATGCCTTGATTAGGCCACTGTAAGCCAAAACTGCACAGGCACAAGGATCCTGGGTGAGGCCACATGATTAACATATTTTAATTAGGATGAAGTGAGCCAGATCTGCATGGATACAAAAGCTAGGGTGAGGCAAGGTAACGCCTGGAACAGGATGGAGGGAAGATTATTTATTTTATTTATTTATTTATTTATTACACTTCTACCCCGCCCTCCCCGCAAGCGGGCTCAGGGCGGCTTACAGTAAGACATCCAAGTGCCAAGACAATATCTTAAAAACATATAAGTCGATAACATTTCTATAGCTGTTCTATTATCTCAGTCCGATGGCGTCGGATAAAAGTTTAAACAGAGTGATGTCAGGGCAAAGTCTCCCTCAACTGCCCCCTCCCTCTACCACATGAGATGGTAACAATTGGCGGCAAAGGGTTAGGGCTGGCGGCCTAAGGGAAAAGGAACCGGAAAAGGAACCGGAAAAAGGAGCGGAAAAAGGAGATTAATGATGAGTGCCCTTCATAATTGAGTTTTAAAAAGGGGGAAAGAGGAACTAGGAGTTGGTTAACGAAAAAGCAGCTTTCTTGAGCTGGGCAAACACCTCTGAGTATGTCAGGATATTGGATGATGTCTCCAGTGTTGAAAAGTTTTGTTATTGGGAAGGATATGCCACTGAGCTGGGGGAGATTGCACTTAGTTTCTAATCCCAGTACACCCTTCCTCTTCTTTCCTGGGATTTTCCAATGCCATGGCTGAACCCAGGTGTCTTTATGAGATTCCCAAAGTTTCAGATCCCCTGGCACTTAGGATCTAAAAGCGGGTGCCTGTTAAAACAAGAGGGGAATCCTCCTATCTAAGGGGACTTTGCTGGAGGAGGGTCCTCACGTCTCCCAGGCAGCTGACCCACTTTTCCGTCTACTGTGTAGGATTGTGGCAAGGAAAGTCTTCCATCAGGTGTGGGTGCTATCTCCATGGCTGTTATGTCCTAGGATCAGGAGCCTGAGCTGGCAAAATGCAGCCGAGCTCCGCTCTCTGAAAACAATAGGGACTAGGCTCCTGAGCTTGCCAACAAAGAGCCAATGGCAGCATTGGCAGGCGATTCAAACCCGCCAATATGAATGTGGGGTGTCCCCCCCCTTACTGTATATAGTTGGCCTCCAGCCGTTACTGTTTGTCTTTGTCTTGTATGAAGTACGAATAAATGCGTCTTCTCTTATGTCGTCGTACGAGTCATGAGGCATGAAACCCAGTACTTTACAGTGGCGATGAGGATGGGATTTTAACGCCTTCCCTGACTCCATGAGCGATGACGAGGACAACAAGACCACTTCCGAGCACTGCATCACTGACCCCGAGAGCAGCACCGCACCACTCGCCGAGCATCGCATCACTGACCCCGAGATCAGCACCGCACCGCCCGCACCGACGGCCGCCTCCCCAGATGTAGCTATGGCCGCCACGCACGGAATACTCAAGCGATTCGATCCGTCCTGGCCAGAAACCTGGGACGCATGGGTCGACCAGCTCATGTGCTACATGGACCTCAACGCGATTCGCGACCCCGAGAAAAAACGGTCGCTCCTGCTGAGCTCGTGCGGAACCGACACGGTCCGCCTCGCAAAGAGTCTCTTGGTGCCACGCACGGCCCTGGAGAGCTCGTTTGTGGTGAACCTGGATGTCCTCAATGCATACTTCAGCCCCCGGCCTACCTTCCTGGCAAAAAGGATGGAGTTCCAGAGGCGCGTCCAGGCCCAAGGGGAATCCGCTGCCGCCTTCCTGGCCACGCTGAGGGCACTCACGGTGGACTGTGTGTTTCCAAAGGTGGAAGACAACTTGCTAACACAGCTCGGAAGTAGGCAATTAATATGAATAAGGAAATACCTATGTAATCTTGGGAATTTTTATGGAAAAATGCTTTGAAAATATCTACATGTACCGACCTTAAAGAAAATTGTTTTAAAATGATGCATAGATGGTATATGATACCAAAAAAGATAGCTAAGGTAGGTAAAAACTTATCTAACAAATGTTGGAAATGTAAACATGCTGAAGGTTCCTTTTACCATATGTGGTGGACTTGTGAAAAAGCAAAAACATTCTGGACTGCAATACATACAGAGATGGAAAAATTTTTGAAATGTACCTTTAAGAAAAACCTGAAATGTTCCTTTTAGGTCTTAAATTAGAAGAAATAAATGTGAGTAAAAGAACATTGATATGGTACATGGTAACAACTGCTAGAATGATTTATGCTCAAAATTGGAAAAGTGAAAAGATTCCTGATCTCTGGGACTGGCTGAGAAAACTGCTCTTTATGGCAGAAATGGACAAAGCTTAACAACCTAGAAGCAGAAACCTTTTTGGCAGACTGGAGTGACTTTAAAGAATATATACAGAAGTACTGGAAAATGAAGGATAGTATTTTTAGTTTGGGAAACTACTAAAGATGTAACAATTGTATACAGTTAATAAGTGTTTATAGTAGTTATAAATAAGTAAATTGGGTTACCTGTAGAATTTCCATGATAACAAGGATTTAACATGTATTATGTTTTGTTAAATGGTGGAAACAATGCTGAGAGCCAACAGGGGGGGAAGAGGAGTTTTTGGAAAAAGGATATGATGTGTATTATTTGGACCAAGTTGTGAAGTATTGTGTATCCTAATAAAATTTGTTTTTTAAAGGTATTCAGTAGAAAACATGCTAACCTATAGAGTTGTAAAACTTAAAGATAGATGTATAGAAAAGTAGTAGTAGAATGTTTAGATATTGCTTAAATAGTAAACATATTATGGTTACAAGAATGGCATTTAGATATATATGTATGAGGTAGTTTAAAGGGTATAGTATTACTATTATTACTCTCATATCTGTTTGTATGTTTGTTTGTCATGTTTTGTCTGAAAATAATAAAAATTATTTAAAAGAGAAAGAGAGAGGATCCATTGTTGAAGCCTCCTCGCCAAAAGGGCTGTCTGTTGTTGTTGCCCCATGTCAACCTTCTGGTATCCTGGCAAAACTTGGGTAGACTATGGTGCGTACGAAAGGAAGACGAGGTTGCTCCCTTGTCTTCAAGACGGAAGGGCTTTCTTCTTATCCCATTTCTCTACAGGATCTTTTCCAATGGGTCTCCAAAAAGCTTGTCACCATGAAAGGGGTAGGCTGTAACAATGGTCTTGGATTGATAATCTGCAGGCCAAGCCTTGAGTCAAATAATGTGGTGGACAGCAGCAGCAGACACCATAGCCTCGGAGGCAAAAAACATGGTGTCCAAGTTAGCATCTGCAGTATAAGACCCTATTGGCCCCTTCTAGAAGTCTGCAATTGTTATCTGGTAACATCTGGATTAGCTTCCTCATCCATACAATAGATGCTCTAGACACGGTAGATGCTGCAGCAGATGCCTTGATTGCCATGGCTTTGGCTTCATGAGTCTTCCTCAAAGCGAACTCTGCATGCTTGTCAAGGTTGTTTCTTAAGCTGCCATGACCATCTTCAGATACCAGTCCTGAAGATTGTAGTGCTGTCACTGGTGCATCAACTGTTGGTACCTGCAATGTACTTGAAGCACATGATGACATGGGGTACAGTCTTTTAATGAACCCTGGGAATGGTTTGTTAGTCATTGGTCTTTCCCATTCTGCCTTCATTTTCCTTACATAGAAATCAGAGAAAGGGAACACCTGTTCTGAATAGTCAACTGGGTGGAAGAACTCATCAGTGATCTCGTCCCCCTCCCTTTGTTCCTTTTTATCAGCCTCCTTGCTTCTTGATGGGTGGGAGCTCTGAATGTGAAGAGCTGATAGGGTTTTGGAAAGTAAGTATTGGAAATCTTCTCCCTTAAAAAAAATGAAAGGATTGGTCTGGGACAGTAGGCTTCCTTTCCTCCTCTTCATTAGAGGAGAACTCCCCACTCCTCCTTTTCACTAGAGTCATGAGATACAGTCCTCTTCAAGTGGCTCATATATTCCCTTCCCCATAGGGAATCCTTTTTGGGCAGCCTTAGTGGGCCAGGAACCTCTGTCCTTATACCTCCTACGAAATGGGGAAGTGGAAGGGGATGGGTATCTAGAACAAAGGCCCCTATCTCCCCACACACAAAAATGGGCACTCTCTTCTCTCATGGCCTTCCTGAAAAAGGCCATCACACTGGAGGAGAAGGGGGGGGAACTGGGTTGGCTATTGTTACCAGCCTGTGACGCAGCATCACCCCTGTCTCCATGAGCCTCATGGGGCTGGCTCAGAGTAGCTTGGATGCATGCATTATGCCCATATGTCTGAGGGCTTTCCATTTGTGGAAGTAGGCACTGATCGCCATTCCTGTCTGAATTAGGAAGCTGGCCAGCGGGGTCCTTCTATGCTCTAGTTTTGCCATGCTTCGCCATACTGCCCCCTCCTTGCTCCTCCATCAACACTGAGGCAACTCTTTTCCTAGCCGCATGGTCTTTCTCCCAATCATCACGCCTGGTAGCGTCTCTCTCTGTGGTAGATAGGAAGCTGTTGCTATCTTCTCTTGCTACCATTGTAGCAGTGAAATAAGGCTCATGCAGAGCAAAATAGAAAAGCACTCTAGCAGAAAAAACCCAGTCCTGTAATGGGGAGGGGAGCAAGGAGGGAGGAGGAGAGGTAGCTTTTTTATTTTGTAAGTTAGGAAGTAGAGAAGAGGTAAGGAATAACAAAGAAATAGCAAAGAGAGAGAATTAGGATCAGAAATAAGTATAGGGATAGGCAAAGCCTAGACCTAGCTGCTCTCCCTACTAAGGCAGGGAAAGAACTGAGCCTAGGGTGATTCCCACCACAGGAAACAGGAAGTTTGAATTGATCCTGCCTCCCTAATTGATGGGTGGGAATTACCCACAATATGGCCTCCACCTCAGAGGGAGAACAGCCAGTTCCACTGCGGGCCTGATAGAAGCCTCCCGGGAGCCTGATCCAGTCACCGGGCCACATGTTTGACATCTCTGTTTTAACTCTTTCTCTCCCAGCTTGGAGGCTTTCTCATTGATGTATCCTGAAATTGGGTTTGTGTTCCCATGTGTGCTGCCTTGCACCTTTCCCCAGTGATAGCAAGGCCCATATCTACAGCATGGCAGACTGCAAACCCAATATGGCTTCCTAAACTCTCACATCTCATTTAACACTATGCTGAAAGTTGCCTGGGAAACCATGAGCTCTGGGTATTTGACTCCCAGATGTGGGAGAAGGGGAGGCACGCATAAAAGTGGTGGTGGTGATGAAAGGGACAAGGCAATAGTAGTTCAGGCTGCTACATCCTGAAGATGACCACCTGAAGCATTTGCTTCAAACTCAGCTACAGTCATGCACCAACCACATCACATTTGGACTGATTGTCTTATCACTTGTAGACAAACTATTGATTGGACTAAGAGACACACATATCTCCACAACAACTTGTTCCAAAGAGAAAAAACAATAATGTTAATGTGGAAAAGGCTGTTAATTTAAACAATATTGTCATATTATCAAATGTTCATATGTACAAATTATTGCCTATTATAAAAATGAGCTGGAAAAAGTACTGTCAAGTGAGGGACAGATGAGGGGTTTCTCTACAAGCCTGAAGGAATTCTCAGGTTTTAAAACAGACACAAGTTTTATAGTATTTGTTGAACTGCAGTATTTGAATACTTTATTGGTAATATGGAATATAAATTGAATAAATTATAGGAAGACAAACAGGATACCCACAAGGATTTGCAGGCATCATCCCATTTACCCTCTCCTACTGGGCCTGGCCCACCTGGCATCACACAATGTGGGCTTGGCCCACCCAGTACTAGAGCAGCCAGGATGCCCACTGTGATGGGACACCTCCTGTGAGCAGCCCAAGCCCCCCATTTGCTATTGTAGTGGAGGAAAAATGGGGAGGAATTGGTGTCCCCCCTCAGCATTGCAACATCACTTCTGGCACAAAGCAGAAGTGACTTTGATGGGACAGGCCAACACTGCAGCATTTGCCCCAAACTCTGTTGTAAAACCACAGAGTTGGGGAGGGGAGTTTGCAACAGCATTTCTCCAAAGCATTGACATCACTGACATTGTGACATCTGGGGATGCCAGACAGGTAGGTCCCCACATCCAAAACTCTCCTGCT
The DNA here is from genome assembly GCA_029375565.1 of Gekko gecko. Lineage (NCBI taxonomy): Eukaryota > Metazoa > Chordata > Lepidosauria > Squamata > Gekkonidae > Gekko > Gekko gecko. The sequence continues at coordinate 102,001,105 of JAPDNY010000004.1, read as the reverse complement.
GGTTTCCTTGCCTTGCATTAGGCTGGCAACCTTAGCCATGTCCTGAGAGCAACTATCCAGCAAATAACTATTGACTAAAATACTACCTAAAACTAAATTCAACTGCTGTAAAACTACAGTAAAAGTTCTAAAAAGTGGAATATACAGATCTCATGACTGCTGCAATTCTATGCACACTTTCATGCAAGTAAATTACCACTTAAAACAAGGTGACTTTCTTCTGAGTGAATGTGCATAGGATTAGGATGTAAGTACCATGAAAGTTCATTAAAATCCCTTAATATATTCCTACACACATTGCTTTATATTTCTTCCTAAAAATTGTAATGTTTACCTCAAACACATTCCTGACATAGAGAATCACACCTGACTTCCGGTTAATGGCGACTTGAGATCAGACGTGTCTCTGGGATGCTCCCGGGACATGATCTGAGCGCCAGTGGTTTGGAGGGGGGGCGAGCAATCACTGCTCCCTGGGAGCCTTGGGGAAAAGGCTCCCAGCCAAGGGGCTTCTGAGGGGGTGGCCTCTTCTCCAGCGTGATGCTGGAGAATCGAGGCGCTCCTTTGCCCCAGTGGTCCAGGTGTTGTGCATCCAAATGGATTTAGAGGCGCTGGCCAGGACAAGCGGCAGAGATTGTGTGAACAGACGATGCAAGCAATGTCGTAAGACGAGCAAAGAACTATGAGTTTTTTAAAGCGTGAAATCGGCGGCTTAAAAGAAAACATCCCCTCTTGGCAGAAGCATGGAAAACTAGCAGGGGAGGGATCCCTCCCACACACAGAGACTTTAAAGTAGCTCAGTAAGGGGAGAGCGGAAGAATAAGTGTAGAAACCCTTACCAATCAAAGTTCAAGTTTATTGGAGACTTCCAGAGACTTTATAAACTTTCAGTTAATGTAAACAATCCATAAAGATGGTGGGGAGGCGACTGGTTAAAGGACAGAAAGCAAAACCACTAGGCAGCATGAGTCTGAGGCCGGAAGAAACCATAGAGTTTTCCAGGCTGTTAGCTGACTCTCTTCGTCCCCTACTGGACCAGATGACCAACGTCAACCAGCAGCTGACAACTTTGAACCAGAACTTTGCAGCACAGCAATTGCAACTTGCTGAAACTACAAAGAAAACAGAGTAGGTGGTAGAAAAAGTAAAGGATGCCAGCTCTACAAAAGCAGAGAAAAAGATGCAAGTGCTAGAAAAGAAGCATGCTTCATCGGAAACTCAACTATTACAGCTACAAATGGAAAGAGCAAACATGGTACTCCAGTTCCAAGGGGTGTCAGAAGCCCCCAATGAGAATCTAAAGCAATTACTGAGTGAGGCACTGGCCACAATGACAGATTTAAAAGTAGACCCCTTAAGCGAAATGGATGTGGCTTACAGAGCCTATTCTGCGTATATTAAAAAGAATAATCTGCCAGGGGAAATTGTCGTGAGATTCTCAAAGAGACATATAAGAGATTTAATCTTAAAAGCAACTACAAACACACCCCTAAAAATCGGAGGAAACAATATAAGGATCTTAAAAGACATTCCATTTGAGATAAGAAAAAAGAGACAGAAGTACAAGGAACTAATCCTCTTTTTGCAAACAAATAGCATTGCATACAGGTGGTTAATTCCCGAAGTCATCATTTTCAAAATAAAAGAAAGGAGAGAAAAAATTGATTCTGTTTTCAAAGCCCGAGAGTTTTTGCAGCTGCAACTGGGAGGTCCAGAAGAGGAGACGAAAGAAGAAGAAGACAGCAAATCTACAGGCGAGCTGGACCCTGTGTCTTCCGACGAAGACTCTGATGCAGAAAAGGGGGCGGCTGCTCCCAAACAAAGCTATCAACTGAGAGATCACAAGGAAAAGCAAAACAAGAACTGAGACTCTGAAAGACATACGAAGCCTTTTTACTATGGGATGGTTGGGGGAGGGCTCTTGAATTGGGAAAATAGTCAGCTGAAACAGTAGTGGGTATTTTTTTTTTAGATCATGCGCAATGCTTTTTAAAGCTTTTTATGGACTAACACAGATAGAAGCATTATTGAAGATCTCCATCTCTTGGGGTTTTAGTTAGTGTGGTTATCTTTTCTTTCTCCCTTAGTGAAGATGTTTCCTTTCCCCTTTTTTCTGTTATAGTTTGTAGTGTGTAGAAAATGCAAATAAAAAAATTCCCCTTCGGGGGGCCAAAAAAAAAAAAGAGAGAAAGAGAGAGAATCACACCTGACTTATGATACCAGGCCTCTATTTCCTTATCTCCTCTCATTTCCCTCTGCCCCTTCTGTAATTTTCTGGATAAATATGAAGAAAATACTTTTTTTCTTCCTTTCCATTCCATCACTTTTTCCCCATTTCCGTTCACTAAAAAAGTGAGCTCTGACTCATGAAAGCTCATGCTAGAATAAATGCTGTTGGTCTTTAAAGTGCCATTGATCTTTGTTTTGTTTTTTCATCAATCAAGCCTCTTTGAATAACAAATTCCAAAATAATGGGACAAAAGTGAGGAAGGCTGTTGTGTCTTTTTGCATTGTCTTCAGCAACTCCATGGCAGAATGCATTATACTAGCCCTTTTACTGTAGTTTGACAGCAGTTGAATTCAGTTTTAGGTAGTCTTTTAGTCAGTAGTTATTTGCTGGCTAGTTGCTCTCAGGACTTGGGAGTTTAGGCTGGGCCTAAATGACAGGCAGTGTTAAGTGTTTGCTATTTATATTGCACCAGTGCAAGTGTCCCACTTTTGCTCCAATAAGCACAGTTACTTAGACAGGGGGGAAGTATCCTCCAAAGCACCAAAAGTTGGGGTGGATCAGAGCAGGTGCTGTCCACAGGAATCAAATGCCAGCAAGATAAGCCAGACGGTAGTCAAGGGCATGGGAGAGATGTGCCCCATTCATCATGGCATTATCCACGCTGGGCTTACCATGTGTTGAAAAAGTGAAGGACAGAGACCAACTAAGGGGACTTATAGAACTGATGACCCTGGGATAAGCACAGACCCTGTCAAATCTCAGAATTCTGGTCCCTTTTGTGAAGCAGGATTAGATTATAGGAAACCCTAAACTGCTAGGCATGCATTCCCTCTCCTGGTCCAGGCATCTGGCTGTCCACAGTCATAAGTCCCCTAGAAGGAGTTTGGTCTTATGGTGTGGACTTGGGGGTTCCATCTGGGGACACTAAGAGGCTTAAGAGCCTCAAATTATGGAATGATCTATGGAGAGATTCTTCTCCTCAGAGGAGATTCCATTTCACTGTGATGTGGGCCATGGGCAGATCCTGACAAAAAGTTTTTGCCCTTGTTCTTTCTAAGAAGATATTTGTAATTAAAAGTTCATAGTTTATTTTAAAAGTGTTTCAGGATATTTTGCTGCTTTTACAATCTGCAAATTATGTTCTTACATCCCTACAGACTTTTCCTCCTGGATGGCAAACCTCCTAAATAAAACCTCTCCTACTAAACTAAAATATTGGGTTGTCTGGGCTACCAGTTTTAAAACACACACGATTAAAACTAGATGCCCTAAGAGTCAGGTCTGACACCTTATTGTACCAAGTGAACAGGTGTTCAAGGGAGGAATTTCATATGCTTCAAAACTACATGTAAACGCCTACAGGCATAAGGCATAACTCTGCCAGCCTATGAGTCAGGTGACCAGGAGGAGTCAGCTACTTTCTGCATAAACCTCATGGCCAGATTTTGTCACTCTTCAGGCTGAGCAGCAGGAAAGCCTCCTAGAGAAGCTGGTTGTTAGCTCCTCAATATCTGTTCCTGTAAACCCCACTACCAACAAAATTCATCTCCATTGCTCTACCAAACTTGGCTTTAGTTAATTGCCCAAAGACTAGAGCAGCAACCACCTGACAGCTCTCCCATTGATAGAGATTTATTCCATCTCATCAGAATTTCAGTCTACAAACTGGACACACTCCAAAGAATAGCTACAGAATATTATTGAGAGAGAAAGTAGGATCCCTTCTCCCAGGTTCCTCCTCCCACAAAATCTAGTCTAAACACACACAAAGAAAGCTAAAATTGTCTAAGAACCTGAACCAAGTTTTACTGCAATGCCTATAGACTTCATTAAAAATCAGATCAAGGTATGATTTCTCAGCTCTATTTTTGCTATCTGAGTTTCACAGAACTGAAAAAAAAAATTAAAATGTTTGGAATGCCAGACCACAGAATGGCTGTACAAATGATATTTTGACAATACTACTAAATCAACTGAAGCATGTTAGGGATAATTTCAACTGTCCACACACATTTTGTTAAGTATGCAACTCAACAAGGTTGATTTCAGCAAAAGTGATTTCAGCTTTATTGTAACAGCAAACTCAATTCAACAACACAAACACATAGAATAGTGGAACACAGCTCCCTTTTTAAATGATCCAGGCTGTCAAGCCCACGCCCATACAATAGTTATTAACCAACAGGAAAACAAGGATAAAGACCAATGTTCCCTCCAAAAACATATGGGGTGATTTCCCACTAAAGCTGCCGCGGGGTTGTGCCGCCGTTTGCCCCGAGATTTTTAGTCAATTTCACACCCGAAGCCGCGGGGCTGCATTTTGACCCGCGGCTCGCCCGATTTCCCCCGCAGTTTCGTAATCCTCAAAAAACAGGATTACAAAACTGCGGGGGAAATCGGGCGAAGCCGCGGATCAAAATGCAGCCCCGCAGCTTCAGGTGTGAAATTGACTAAAAATCTCGGAGCAAATGGCGGCACAACCCCGCGGCAGCTTTAGTGGGAAATCACCCATGTACAGTTATGATTGGTTATTTACAAGGTTTCACAGAAACCGACCAATAGGAATGTTACAGTTTACAATCCCTTCTTATGTCTGAAGCTTAACATAGGAAAAGATTGGACAGATTCCAGCTTCAGGAGATAACACATTTCACCTGCTGAAGTTACAGCATATTGTAGCAATGTACACTACTCTGACATTAAAATTCCAAGTTATGCACAAAACTCAGAAATATAAAAGAAGGCATGTCTTTCTTTCACTGTTCATACAAAAAAGATAGAAAGAACTGAGATTTCAGATGTTAAAATGGCTGTACAAATGATGTCAAACAGAACAACAAAACTCCCACCACAGAGCTCATGGCTAGCTTTCTTCAGCATATGTACCTCAATAAAGGTAACTGCCAGTTCCCAACTGCTTGAAACCTGCTATGATATCATTTACTTATTTACTTATTTACTTATTTACTTATTTACTTATTTACTTATTTACTTATTTACTTATTTACTTATTTACTTATTTACTTATTTACTTATTTACTTATTTACTTATTTACTTATATATCGCCCTCCCCATGGACAGGCTCAGGGCAGTTCACAACAATCTCAATACAATACCATTAAAACAACAATTAAAACAGTAAAATGATAAAATACCATGCAAACAAGCTAGTCCTGATGTCAGTTCAGCAATACTGATATTAAGATCCAGGCTACCGATGTCAATTCAGCAGTACCAGTGTTAAGATCCAGGTCACTTACATTAATTACATTTTGTCATAACAGGAGAAACACTAGCAATGTTGCAGTTGGAAGAGAATGTCATAGTTTTGTCATGTCTCTTCAAAGCCATATAAAAACTCATATAAAAACTATATGCAGTACTGGTTCTTCTAATGAAACTCAGACTATCAGGCTAACTTCACTGATTATTCACATGCAAAAGTACATCATGTGGACAGAGATGTTTCATTTCCAGGACCTCAAGGATTGTACCCAAAGCCTTCTGCCTTCAGAGTGTGGAGTATACAACTTTCTGGCACCATTTCCCTCTAGACTGCAATAGAATACTGAGGTGATGTCCCACCCCCACCAACATGATTGAAATCTTCTGCTGTACAAATGCCCCTGTAGAAGCATGCAATGAAGGCTCTTCAAGAAGTTTGAAATTACAAATTTAATTAAGAGTCTCCATCATGAGTTAATGATAAAAACAGAGATTTCCTTGATGCTTCTAGAGGCCAAAATACAGAAGCACCTTCATCATTAGGAACAGCTCTTCTGAAATGCTTTGTGTGGACACTTCAGGGTTATTGCCACTACAGTGTAGAAATAAAATGTATTCTAAGCAGGGCTATTATTGGGCCCAAACACACCGGAATGGCATTCCAGCTGCCATCCAAGCTTGCCCCTCCCCTCCCCTCCCCACCCCTCCCTTGCCAAAAGCCCTACTTTTGAGCCGCCAGCTGGAACCCCGCAGCCCCGCCACAATCCTGCAACAGCCCCGCCAAGCACCTCCTGCTGCACAACAGCGCCGAAGAAGCACCCACCGCCAAGTGTGCCCACCTGGCCGTCGAGTGCTTCATTGAGAGTGAGAAAGGAACTGCTGCAGCTGCCCCCTTCCCAGCAGGGCTGCGGAGACTGAGCTGCTTTGCAGGTGAGGTGCCCTTTCCCTCCCTGCGTGCCAAGGAAGCGCCTGCCACCACCGCCAAGTGTACCCGCCTGGTCGTCGAGTGCTCCAGCGAGAGGGGAAGAGCTGCAGCCACCCCCTTCCTGGCAGGGCCGCAGAGACTGGGCTGCTTTGCAGGTGAGGTGCCATTCCCCTCCCTGCGTGCCAAGGTGACTCGCAGTGAGTCTGCATTTAAAACAAAAAAGGGACACCCAGGCGGGGGTGGAAAGTGGTTTGCGACTTGTTTTCCACCCAGGCAGCTTTGCAAAGCCCGACCTGACTTTTTTCATTCTGTGCTCAGGAGGGACGGGAAGGGAAGAGTGAGGGCAGCACATGTGGGGGGTGGATCTGGGGAGAGGGGGGTCATTGCCACAGCTTTGCTCCCCAAAGAGTGATGAAGGTGCCGGTGTGTGGGAGAAAGAGAGGGGGCCCACATCCCCATCCCTACAGCCCCATTTCTGTTTTTCCCCCCTGGGGCTGACCAGTCCCACAAGGGAAGCGGCGCACCAGCTCATGGTCGCCCCTTGTGAGCCAGCCACCCTGCCCACCTGGCCGAGCTCTGCAACCGCTGCAGCCAGCTGAGCCGTGTGCAAGAGCTGCCTTGCTCGGCGCTTGCTACCTACCTGCAGGCACTTACATATAAGCTGAAGATAGCCTCACCTATTGTGGGAAAAAAACTGGCACCGGCCCTGCTCGGCCCACCCCGTGCCCGTGATGAGCTGCCTGGCTGTCCCTGCTGCAAACTGGGCCTTGGGCGGGCTGATCCCCTGAACTCAGCCCACCCCACCCAGTCCCAGCAGCACCTTTTGCTATGAGAAGTTCCCATAATTACAAACATTGCTTAATTCCATTCAATCAGTTGACATCCTAAGGGTTAGCCTTCTAAGCCAAATGACTTCAGTGGATTTAAGAGGGTGTTGTAATTCTGTTCAGGATTGCACTGTAAGGCAGGCATCATTTGATCTCAGAACTGGTTTTGTTTTTTATGTATTTCTGTATTCTATTTTATATTTTTTATCTATATTGTAAGCTGTTGAACTCTGTGTGTGTGTGTTGAGCTGCACTGTCAGGGGTGTGACCTAATATGCTAATGAGTTTCTGCTGCTGGGTGTGGCCTATTATGCTAATGAGTTCCTGCTGGGCTTTTTCTACAAAAAGAGCCTTTATTCTAAGTTTTGTTCAGTCATACTTGGACCAAAGCGTTCCACCACCACCACCACCCGTTTTTGCTCAAACCATCTCCCAACATCTTTCCTTGACCCTATGTTCTATGGAAGCTAAGGAGCCAAGTGAATTCTGTGAAGAGGGAAATAACAATTAGAAGCATACAAGCCAACCATGGGGTCATGCTTCCCCGCGCATTCAGACGAGGTTGTGAGTATTTGTAAGAACAGATCTCACCAGGTAACGGAATGTTCATAAGAAAGGAATGATCAACATATTTCTTTAACAGACCCTTATCTTACCACTCATGGATCAAATATTTATTTTCAATTTTGTGCACTGAACCAAAACCCAATCCAGAGTGACTTGCTACCTGTGCACAGTCTACAGTGCTTTGGGGCAGTTCCTTGGTGTTATGGCAGACATGAAGTCCTGAGCCAAACTAGACAAAGCACCCACAGCTTGGACACAGAAGTCCCAAACAATAACTAGCCTCAGAGATCTCAACATATAGATGGCACACTAAGAAGATCCCCATCCAGTCCAACATGCCTAATACCAGGTACACTCACTCAAAACAGGAAGCCTGCCATGACAAAACACGTGGGCAGAGAAACTGAACTACAATAGACACAGCAGCTCACTCTCCTTACCTTCAAACTAGGCTGAGGCTGCTCTGAGAACTCAGCTGGGAGAATTCATTTTGCTAATTGTAGAAAGCTGGACACTGGGAATTATGCTTGGCAGATGTCTATATTACCCACATTTTTGTAGCCCTTGTCCCAACAATTACTTTACTTAATGTTTATGAAAAGTTGTATCTCTACCATATGGTAAGCATATTCCTGCAGATTAATAATTGCCAGGTTATTTCTCATGAACAAGAGACTAAAATTTCCTTGCAGGGCAGAATTGATACTAAGTTGCTTTTTAATACAATCTTTTTTGTTCTCAGGTACTGTACATTTTGAAATTCTTATTTCCTTTGGGCCAAGGATCCTGTCCACATGATACATGTCCTCTTCAGTCTTACAAGGTCATGGTCACACAAATCTGTCTAGCCATTGAACTGTTTTGTGCAATCCTTGGTCCTTAAAAGGAGGAATATGGAGAGGAGAACTCAGCCTACTAACATTACAATATATATATTGTAAATAACCAGTGAAGAGAAATGAATGACAAAGAAACATGATGGTTATTGTGTACAGACTAAGTAATGCAAGAGGCAGAATGCAAAACAGAACAAGAATTAAGGTGGGAATAAGGAAAACCAACTGAAACAGCATTCCAGTAATCCAGATGACACAAAAAAGGGATGAACCAAAAACTGGGTAGAATCAACAGAAAGAAAAGAATGAATTTCAACCATATATGATAAATATAAATGTCAAGACAGTTAAATATTAAATTGAAAAAGAAGGGTAAAAAATAACAGTGAGATATCTTGTGAGAAGGAAAAAATACATCATCACAAAGAAACAGAAATGTAGGGAAGAGAAGAATCCAGAGGAAAATCTGTCTGAAATTTTTAGCTTCAGAGATTGAGTAAACATCATGAGGATATAGCAAGAAGATAAGAGAACGAACTGGAGATTTAAAAAAAAAAAAACCATCATGGCAAACATTATAATTAATGCAAAAACCTGAAAAGGTATCCTGAATGATGAATAAAAATGTCTTAAAAGCAAAAAGAAAAATCCTAAAACATAATCTCAAGGAACCCCAATAACTAGACAGGAAAAAAGAAGATAAGAGAAATTAACAGAAACACAGTAAGGATGCTTAGAAGAGATAAAACTAAGGACAGAACCACAAAAACTAAGAACATATAAGGCTTCTGTACACAGATAAAGAAAATTAGTTTGAAAGAAAAAAGTAGGTGTTGAAGGGTAAATATGGAAGCCAAACAGATAAGTATCAAAGAGTTAGATAAAAGAAAATCCTGTGAGAGGAAAGCAACACACTGAAGCAACTTTAAAGCCAAAGGCTTAGAAGAGAAGCCGGACAATTCAGGCAAAATGTAGAACTTAGAGTAGGATATGGGGGTTAATGGAGAAACTAAATCAGAATCAATGCACAATTCTAAACAAAGTTACATCCTTCTAAGCTCAATGATTTTAATGGCTTTGTGGGTATGTTATGCGCCATCAAGTCACTTCCAGCTCACGGTGGCCCTATGAATTAATGACCTACAAAATGTCCCATCATTGACAGCCTTGCTCAGGTCTTGAAAACTGAAGCCTGTTGCTTCCTTGATTGAGTCAAGCCATCTCATGCTGAGTCTTCCTGTTTTCCTACTGCTTTCAACTTTTCCCAGCATTATTGTCTTTTACAGTGAGGCTTGTCTTCTCATGATGTCAGCAGTGGATTTAGAAGGGTGCAAATCTGTTTGGGACTTTTTGTTGTTGTTGTCTATTCACAACTGACTTAAGGGGTTTTCAAGGCAAGAGACATTCCGAAGTGGTTTGTCACTGCCTGCCCCTGTGTCATGACCCTGATATTCCTTGGAGGACTCCCATCCAATACTACTCAGGGCCAAATACTAGCCAAATCCCATCCAAATACTAAAAAAGGTAAAGGTAAAGTTTTCCCTTGCTTAAAAGCCAGTCGAATCTGACTCTAGGGGGCGGTGCTCATCTCCATTTTCAAGCTGAAGGGCTGTCTGAAGATGTTTCTGTGGTCACGTGGCTGGCATGACTAAATGCTGAGACACATGGAACACTGTTACCTACCCACCGAAGCGGTATCTATTTATCTACTTGCAATTTCTTGCTTTCAAACTGCTAGGTTAGCAGGAGCTGGGGCCAGAGGCGGGAACTTACTCTAACATACAGCATTAGAGTCTCAAACTGCCAAACTACAGACCTTCTGGTCTGAAGCTCAGCATCTTAACCTCTGAGCCACCACGGCCCCATCCAAATACTAGTCAGGGACAAATACTAGTCAGGGCAAACCTTGCTTAAGTTTTGAGAGCTGATGAGATCAGGCTAGCCTGGGCTATTCAGGTCAGGACTGTTACCGTTAAAATCTGAAAGAAACTCAACAGAAAGAAATCAAAGACTGAAAATACACAGAGGCAAAGATAAACAATAGTCTTAGATAGAGACAAAAGGAGAAAAAGCTAATCCAAGGGGGGGAAGAAAACCAAAAGGTAGAAGGCAGAGAAGATTCAGAAAGAAAGGAAGAAAGAAGGGAGAGTAACAGACTCAATGATGAAGAGCAGCTGATTTGTCAAAAAATGAGGAAAAAACCTGAGGAATAACAATGCTGTGACATTTCAAAAATAATGGCATTATAACGTGGATTTTTCCTGCTTGTAATACTTGCTGATATTACAAGCTATGCCTTCTTGCTCTGAAACTATTATAATCTCACATTTAAAACCAAAATGTAGTTTGAGCTTGTGCACTACTCTTATGTGGCCCTTAACCTCAGGCCCCGGGGTGCGTCCTCCAGTTCATGTCATCACCAGGAGCAATGCTCCCTCTAAGCTGTGGAGTCTTGTGAGCAAAAATTCTGCTTTGTGAGCTACTGTCATTAAAGTTGTGAGTGAGCAATTTGGCTACTACATAAGTTAGTTTGCTCTGGAGCCATCCTTCCTGAGCTAAGACAAAAATGTGTGAGGTGAAGGCTAAAAAACTGTGAGCTAGCTCACACTAACTCAGCTTATAGGGAACATAGACCAGGAGCACTGGGGCTTGAAATGGGTGTGGAGGATGGATTTCTCAGAATGGCAGGGGGCATTTACGTCACCTTCCCCTCCTCCTTTTGCCTGCTGGGGTCGCACATTCTCACTCTCTCTCGGTTGCTGCTCCTACCGCCAGCTGTCCTTCCTCCTTGACTTTCAAGTCTGGCCTGCTTTTATACTTTGCCTGCTCCCCACCCCCTCCTTTCTGGCCTTCCTCCCTCCAGCCCCTTCCCCATATCATGCCCAACACTGAGTCAGGCAAGGAAGCAAGAAGTTCCATCACTGCCTCCTCAGTGCTGGTCTCTGCCTCTGCACCAGGTGACCCCTCTTCGCTGGTCCAAGCATGCTGCATGACTCTGGGCTGCCAGCTTCCGAGCCTCTGCCTGCCTTTGCCACATGATGGGCCATGCTCCAGGTCCCTTCAGGCAGCTGGTGCAGTGCCATCAGGCTCTCACTCAACTCCCCCTTCCTAGTCGAGGTAGATCAGGGCTATTTTGGGGGGCCTGCCTTGCCTCCTTCCATTGGGTTGCCCTCTTCCCCAGCTGGCCTCTTCTGTGCCCAGCTGATGGGCTTTGGGCCCATCTCGGGGGGGGGGGGCATCTGTTTCTCTCACTGGGAACAATCGTGGTTTGGACCAACCATGGTATCTTGTATGTGTGCAGTGGTCAGCATTCATCATAATAGGCAGCCAAGGCTTATAGTTGCTGGTTGTACATGCTCAGAGGCTGAGCATTTCAAATATTTACTATTTCCTTGAGCTTAATGAAACTGTCCAGAGTACTCAAATTATTATTTTTTTAAACCTGAAGGTGACATTTTTGCAAATATATAAGTTCATCAGAGGTGTTCCCACACTCTTCCAGAAGAGTAACCATGCAAGTAAATATGGAACATCCATAAATAGACAATCAAGAAGTGAGTTGTTGATGTGTTGCTTTTCCCCTTACCCACACTAATTCTCAAACATAATAATGATCTGAACCATAGGGAATTTGCTGTTACTATTGAGGGGTTAGGGAGAAGAAGAGGGATAGGACATGTGAAGATTTTTTTTTTTCTGAGGAGGTTTGAAATGGGCAAAACCATCACTCTGAGTTTTAAAAGGTTTTTGTCTCTCTGGGCACAGAACAAGCGAGGAGGAGGAAGTCAGTCAGTGGCTTTCCAAGCTCACTTCTGCCACCTCTTAGCAAATGCTAACAGGTCTAGTGAGAGACAACTGGGTGGGCCAGCCTGCCTTCAAGCAGAGAACAGAGATTTGGAGGTTTCAGGAAGGAAATTTCCAGAGACATCGGAAAGCTTGAGAGGTTTCAGGAAGGAAATTTCCAGAGACATCGGGAAGAAATTCTCTGACCTGACCTGACCTGACCTGATCTGGTCAATGGGTGGAGAAACAGACATGATAAAAACTTCTTGCAGGAAGGAGGAGGTCTCTTTCTTTGGGTGCTGAGTCCAGGAGAGCAGATAGGTCTCTTAACTGAAGCAGCCATTTGACCATATGCTGGCCTGAAGAGCTGGAGAGAACTTTAAGGTAGAGGAAACTCTGTAGAGATTTGCAATTCCCTAAGCTAAAAGCTATAGAGAGAGGGACAGAGGATTTGCATTTTTCCTATCCCTTGTTCAGTTTGGTGCTGTGCTAGAAGGATGCTTGTGGACATTTTCTTTTTAATAAATAAGTTATAACTTTGGATGCTGGTAATGGTTCTCTGTACCACATAGACTTCCACCATCTTGGACATGCTATTTTTAAATGGAGTGCCAGGTGAAGGCAGGCAGTTGGCAAGCAGCTATTCCTGCAGGAGCACACAAGGCAGTAACCAGGCACTGGGCAGTGAGGGACACAGAGGCAAGGCTTCAGAGCTTGGAAGAGAAACTGGGAGTCCTTCTCAGCAGGCAGTTCTGAAGAAAGGTCAGGTGGTGGTGACAGGCTACTAGAGAAAGAAAAGCCTCTCTGGGTGTTGGGAAAACTTAGGAGGGCAGGGCAGAAAAGGGCCTGCAAGCCAGAGCAGGCACATTCCACCACAGAGCACCAAAAAAAAAAAAATGACAACCAAAAAGAGGTTAAAATTAGAAGTAAAGATTAAATGTGTTTTTAAAAGACTGTTTAGTAGAAGACAAAGAAGAAGAAATTACCCTACATTTATAATGGAGGATATCAGAACATGCTCAGGCCTTGTGCCATAAATGTTCAGCAGCTCAAATACATTAACAAAGATCACTTTATGAAGGAGTAAATTGTGGCTGACAGGGAGAATAGTGATGAAAATAAATGGACAAAGTAGTGAGGAAGTTAATTGCTACAAAAAGTGAAACAGCTTCAATAGAGGGAAATGCAGAAAAAGGTCAAAGTTGAGCAGCTGACTGCAAAAGAAAAGAATTAGGATGAAAAAGTCTTTAACTGGTTCCATGAGATAGATGAAAGTGGGTAGCCACTTAACTGGTTCCATGAGAAAATTTGACAGTTACTATATGTATAGAACTCTGTCACATGCTACCTTTGAAATGCATTGGGGAAGAAATCAACACTCCCTCCTCACTATTCTCACCAAGAAGGTCTACACATCCTCTGTATTTTAGTGTATTCCTTTTTTGGTATCATATATTGGAATAGCGATTTTAATGTAATGCAATGAATATTGGCATGTATTTTTCTGACATAACACTGCACCCCACTTCTAAGAAAAGAATTCTGTTAACTCCATGCTTGAGAGGAGATGAATGGATCCTAACAGCCTTTACACATTTATCCCTTATTTTGATATATTTATTGCTTTGCTGTCCTTTCTCCCCTTAATTAAATCAAAGCAACTGTTGACCTTACACCTTAGCTTGTTATTTAGTTTTGTCTTTGGATATCTTAAAACATATTTATCAAGTTACATGTTAATTTGCTGTTCAGCCTCTAAGTTTGAATTCTATCTTCCATTCCAGTATATTTGAAAAAGTGTGCATGCACACAAAAGCTCATACCTTGAATAAACCTTTGTTGGTCTTAAAGGTGCCACTGGACTCAAAATTTGTTCTCCCTCCACACTAGACAGAACAGAATATTGATGTGCTATATAAATAGTAATAGAGTATTCATGAGCAGTAGTGAAAGCTTCATCATATAATTTATCATTGCTAAAACATCTTCTTTCCATGTAACTGCTTTTTTATTACTCCTTGCTTTATTTTGTCTAGTGCAGATGACAGTGCAATCTTTGAAACATATTAGACTGGGACATGGTTGCCCTACTGACATAATGCTGGTTTTGACCTACCAGACCACAAAAATAATGACAGTGCAGCAACACTATGTATTAGCACTCCTGAATCATATGCTAGTTGGGCAGTACTCCCACAGGGCAAAGGAGGTGAGTACCTAAGGAACTGTGTAGCATCATCCCAAGGCTATGGCACATGATGAGCATATTTAGCATAGTGTTCATAATGCAGGCTTGCGCTGACATTTTAATGCAGTAAAAGCACTTTGCTTTGATTTATGCTATGACACCAGTCATTTTATAACATTATAATTAAGTTTTAATTTTGTATTTTGATCCCTACCCTGAAAATAATCATGGATAAATTGTATTAGAAACTATAAATGCCTCTTTAGTCTTCATTAATCACTTAACTGGTACATAAATTGTAGTATTCTGGCTCCTCGACATGAAGATTCACACCCTATTTGCATCATAAATTAGAAGGGCTGAATAACCTTTTTTGGCATGAGTGGCTTGAGAATCATCCAAAATGACTAGATTTCCCTATAATCAGCTGTTTCATAGAACTGTACTGATATAATGCACAGCTAACATGGCATGATTTCAAATAGCTTCCTTGTGGACACCTCTCTTGCATCTATGTAGAAAGCATAAAAATTGTTTTTAAAAAATGCAGTGGCTCCACCACTCTAATGAGAACCTCAGCAGAATGTCTTATCAAGGCATGGTGGGGGAAACTGCCATCAAGTCACAGCTGACTTGTGTTATGGCAACTCTTAGGGCTTTCATGGTGAGAGATGTTCAGAGGTAGTTTGTCATTGTCTGCCTTGGCATAGTGTAAGGGATGAGGGCTGAATGAGCCTATAATTTGCTAAGCCCTGATGACTGGGTCATAAATTTGGCAGAATCCAAATTTCACAAATTTGGCAGAATCCAAAGGGGAACCTTGGAGGAGGAGAGGCAGCCTGGTGGTGGTAACTGCCGGCAGCTGCAAGGCTCGGTTACCTCAAGGGAGCGGCAGTAGCCCAAAAAGGGGGAAGAAGTTTTTCCTTTCCTTTAGCTCTCCTTAGCATGGTGATTAACTTTGCAGGAAGGACCAGAGTATCTGTGGCGTTGATGTGATAAGTTGCCTCCGGAGATGGAACCAACTACTGTGCTACAGTGGCTTGGCTACAGAACTTGCTACGAGGACTTATCAAGTAAGAAGCTGCAGCTTCCTTTTTATAAATTGTTAGCTCACCTCTGCACTCAAATGTTTTATTGCCGCCTGCTCTGACGTGGGATGATTTCTGCTATGCAAACAGCTTGTGAGTTTTTTAATCAATTAACTGTATGGTTTTAAGGATATTTTGGCTGCTGCTGAGAGTTTTTGTCTGCTGTCAAGTTGTTAATTTGCCCACTGAGATGAACCCCAAGGTCAGTTGGACCCAATACATAGCAACCCTGGACTTCCCTGGTGGTCTCCCATCAAAGCACTAACCAGGGACAACCCCGCTTAGCTTCTGAGATCTGACAAGAGCAGGTATGGTTGCCAGGTTCCCTCTGGCTACCAATGGGGGATGGGGGGTAAAGTTGCCAGATCCAGGTTGGGAAACTCCTGGAGATTTGGGGATGGAGCTTGGGGGAGGACAAGGACCTCAGTGGGTACAATGCCACAGAGTGCATCCGCTTTCTCCAGGGGAACTGATCTCTGTAGTCTGGAGATGAGCTGTAATTCCAGGGGATCCCCAGGTCTCACCCAGAGGACGGCATCCCTAAGAGCAGGCTAGCCTGGGTCATCCAGGCCAGGGCTCACTGTGAAACAGTGTAGATTTAATGAACAAAATAGCTTGCTTTTAAAAATCAAAATACCACATTCTCTATCCACTGTAGGTTTTTTATGCAATGTGGTGCATGGACAAGTTCCCAAATCACTAACTGCAGAGAAGACAGTCTGTTGATTATTTGATGGTGAAATACCATGGGGACAAATTCAAATTGCTGCCAGTGCATATGTCTGCACTTTCGGAAGAACACGGTTCAACAGCCCATGGCTGAAAAGCCGTTGGGCTGCGGGGGCGCCTTTGCCTCCCAGCTGGATGAGGCAGGCTGGGTTTTAGGCACCAAAAAGCACACATATGGGCACTGGGAGGAGGCGGGGCTAATAAGGCTTAAAGCCTGGCCCTGCCTTCTCCTCCACAGCAGTCCCACATGGTTGTCAGCCCACCCTCCTGCCCTGTTAGTAGTGCAGGCAATTGATGGCTGCCTGGTTTTCGGGGGCCGGGTAGGAATTTTTCACCCCTTTCTGATTGGCACTTGGAAGGGGTGTTTTTGCCTACCCTGTACTGCAGCAGTAATGCAGGCATTTATAAGGGTGGGTTGTGTTCATTAGGTCGGTCACTTTCATTTTGGCAGGTTGCTTGGCGGTATATAGATTGTGGTCCGGTGAGCACCAGCTGACACCCATCATTTGGGGTTGAAGGGGTCCTGTGAGTACATAAAAACATAAGAGAAGCCAATGTTGAATCAGGCCAATGGCCCATCTAGTCCAACACTCTGTCACACAGCAGTCAAAATATACCAGGTGCCATCAGGAGGTCCAGCAGTGGGGCCAGGACACTAGAAGCCCTCCCACTGCTGCCCCCTCAAGCACCAAGAATAGAGTGCATCACCTGCCCCAGACTGAGAGTTCCTATCTATACCTTGTGGCTAATAGCCACTGATGGACTTCTGCTCCATATGTTTATCTAATTCCCTCTTGAAACTGTCCATGCTTGTAGCTGCCACCACCTCCTGTGGCAGTGAATTTCGGTCTTTGTGCCTTGCGGCACGGGGCGGGGAAAATGGACTGCCTTCAGGATGACACTGTTTAGGTCCTCTCTTTGAACCTTGCAGCTTGGGGGATGGGGCTACGGGGTTGTCCTGCAATGGCTAGCTGGCCGGATGGCCCCTGCAGTGGGCTCCCACCCAGGGCAGGGTGGCTCGCCCTATTGAAGAGGTAAGGGAGGGGTCCTCGACCTCTGGCCTTTACCGTACTGCAATCTGTGTTGCCCTTGCCTTTGGTTCCAGTTAAAGTTGTCAATTAATAAAAGTGGTCCTATGTTAAACCCAACGTTTGTGTCTGCCTTGTTATTCCGGCTTGGGGGGCAAACTGACCTGAATGAAAGACTACATCCAGAAGGAAGCAATACATATTGCTCTCCAAACATTCTGGATATGGCCATCAATTTGCAAAGAGTCAGACTCGACTGTGCAACTGAACAACAAAGCAACAAAATGAAGATGGAGATCCAAATACCTGACTGTTTTCAACCAGATGAGAGCCTCACAGGCAAGTAAATAGCTGTAACAGCTGTGGTCAAGTGCGGCAGAAAACTTAACACAAAACAAATTAGAGGCCATTTCGCACAACCCTATAGACGTTGAAACATGAATATGCAAGTCCAGAAGAGTCATACCACATATGAATAGGTAGATGTGTGTCTAATACATGTACCTGACAACTGTGCAGTATGTTAGTTATACATGGCCAAGCCCCTGAGTAACAGAGATGCTTGATCATCAGTCTGCAATTTATGATCAGCACAGCCAAAAGTTTATCAAAATGTTTACCTGTCTCCAAATAAGGACACAGGACAACCAAACTTGGGTGTATTAGGTATATTATTAGTATATTTAAGGTCAAGATGTGCTAGGCATCCATAGCTACCATAATTTGAGCAGCTCCACTCCGGTTCCAAACTTGTCCAGCTGTTATTGCTGGCCCTTTATATCCTTGCCTGTTCATGAACTGTCCCAAGAGGTTCCAAACCTCATCCTCTTCTCCCAGGTTCCACACAAACAATGAAGGACTTGGCTGAAGCTGCTCAGGCACCAAGGGCATTCCCTCACAATCCTTCTCAGTCTATGATAAATGAAACCCAGGGCACTTGCCAAGGTGTTCTACCTATCATGAACTATCTACCCTATTTCCTGCAACCCCTGGTTATGGCCAGTGTTCCCTCTAAGCTGAGTTAGTGTGAGCTAGCTCACAGTCTTTTAGCCTCCAGCTCACACATTTTTGTCATAGCTCAGGTAGGGTGGCTCCAGAGCTAACTAATTTATGCAGTAGCCAAATCTCTTGCTCACAACTTTAATGCCAGTAGCTCACAAAGTAGAATTTTTGCTCACAAGACTTCACAGCTTAGAGGGAACACTGGTTATGGCCTATCCAGTCAAAAGACCAGGCCTATTTATTCCATCTCTCAAGTGACAGCATGAGGAAGGTGAAAAAACAATCCTCTAAACTGCCTGTCTGAAGAGATCCAAAACTTCCTGGTTGACTGTATGTGATTGGTGGGTCAACAGCACATAGGAAATGTCTGAGTGGAGATGGAGGGAAGCCTGTTTTATGGCCACTCTCCATAGGATGGGAAATTAACTGTACCATGCCTTATCTGAATTTGTAAAAGGGGCTGGGACAATAGCATTCCTGGGCAAAATGGCCATGAATATGCTTTTAAAACAATGAGTATGTATGATCTCATACTGCTTTCTCACCAGTTTTCTCTCTTACCCAGTTTCCCCTCGCCCTATGCTGACATAACTGTCTAAAACATTACCATCTGCTGTTGCCACTTTCTTACACATAAAATTACCATTTCACAGGGACTTACAGAGGTAAGGTGTCTCACTCTCTGAGTCCCTTATGGCTGTCTCACTTGAGCCCTGTTAACAAGTTATAGTGAAAACAATCATATACAGTGAGTCATGTCCGAGGTGTAAGATGCTTGGTCGCTTCCAAAGCTCTGGCAATAATGCTCTTTCCCAGGGAAGAGGACCATAAAACATTCAATCTATCAGCAGTGAGATGAGTTTCTTGCAAGGAGATAACTATTTGCCCAAAGCCAGGAAAGGGCAAGTTGGACTGCTATTGCAAAACATGAGCTGGGCAATAAAATCTGTGAGATATGGGGGGGGGGGGAGTGCCAGGATCCTACAAGAGCATCAGTTTCCAAACTCAGGACTGGCCAAGGGACTTTAAGCCAACTAGGACAGAAAGGCATAAAAGATCTGAACACTCTGTTAATTGTGTTCAAGCATTTGTCAAGCTATGCATTCAAGTCCTTAGACTGCGTGATTCCAGCTGTACTTGTTCCCACCCTCCACCCCCAACAGATGCTAAGGTACAGCTTTGACTCTGAAGTTACACTAGTGAGTATGATTTATTTTCTTTCTTAGATCTGCAATAGTCCTTTGTATATGGTACCATTTTTCTGGTGTAGTGTGCTCTAGATTTTAAAACCATAGTGAATAAAGTCCTTTTCCTTTTAAGAAAGCAGAGTGCGTTCCAAGTTTATGAAGTACTGAGACTGAGGCATAGCGTAGTGATTTCAGCTCATACTTTATTGATGCATAGGAGAACTTAAGATAACTAGTGGGGCCCATGGCCTGCTTATATTCCCATTCTTAACCACACCCAACACACACACGCACACATGATAGGTTAATTACAAACAACTCCCACTATTGGTTCCTTTTAAGATCCAGGCTGGCCAATTGATGAGTTCTCAGATCCTCCACTTCTATTGTCTTAGGATGGGAAGCTTAGCCTGTCCACATGGCCCCATGTGAGCCCAACCGTGTGCGCGGTCTCCCAGGGTACACAACACCCTTTGGTACACAACACCCCCTAGCACACAACCCCCAGGTCCAGATCCCCCCAGCTGACAAAGTCTCTGAGGTAAGTTGGTCTCCTCCGCTCCCTAGTGGAGTGGTGCATGTTCAGAGCTGGGGCAGGGCTCTCCAGCATTGTTCTTGCCAGTTCAGGGGAAGGGACCTCAGCCGCTGGGAACTCTGCTGGGGCTGCTGTGCCATGAGGCTCTTGGTTGCCTGTTGGCACCGAGTTGCCACTGTCCTCCCCTCCTGGTAGAGTGCTTGCCCATGGGTGCATTGGTGTGATTGCCTCAGGTTCCCCGGGGTTAGGGCCATCGTCTCCACTTTCTTCTGGTATGTCCAGGTCAGCAGGAAGGAGGCAGCGATGCAGTTGATCAATGTGCTGCCTCCACAGTTGACCATCTTTGCTGGAGACCTCATAGGAGAGCGGTCCTGTCACCTGGATTATTCTAGCCAGAATACAGGTGGGACCCCAGGCATAGTTCCTGGAGTACACGGGGTCCCCTGGGAAGAACCCTCGCAGGGCCTCCTGATCTTCAGGGTTTGCGCTGTGTTCTGGTGCCCTGTCTGGATGGAGGCGGTCTAGCCGGGTCATAAGGCGCCATCCCATGAGGAGTTCAGCTGGACTGCAGCCAGTGGGGAGGGTTGTGCACTGGCCGAATAGGAAGGCAGCCAGCTTGTAGTTCCAGTCCCCCTGGTCCATGCGGTGCAGGGCCTCTTTCCACCTGGCCATTGGTTGTGGGATGAAATGGACCAGAGCATATGTGCCTTATGCCATAATATTGCACGAACTCCTGAAACTCCATGGAGGTGAAGGCTGTGCCATTGTCAGTTACCAAAGAGAGTATACCATGGGAGCTAAAGATCTGTCACATCACATGGATGGCCAACTGAGACGAGGTAGATGGGACTGGTACCATCTCCAGCCACTTTGTGTAAGCATCTACCAATGAAAAGAAGTTTTGTCCTTGGAAGGGCCTGGCAAAGTCCGGATGTAGCCTTGCCCAAGACTTGTGGGACGACTCCCATGGCCGCACCGATGCTTTTGAAGACTTGGGTCAGGACTCCTGACATTTCTGGCAGTGCTTCACTGTGTCCTTGATTTCATTGTCCAACCCCAACCACCACACATAGCTCTGGGACAGGGCTTTCATTCTGACGATTCCTGGGTGGTTCTCATGCAGGGCAGTGAGTACTCGACTTTGCAGAGTTGGGGGTATCACCCAGCTGCCCCAAAGCAAGCACCCCTTGTGGGAGGACAACTCATCTTGGTGTCAAAAATGTCAAAAATTCGGGTCCCACTGGGCCGGTAGGCCACCCCCTTCCCACCCAGTCCACAACATGGGAGACAATGTGATCCTAGGCAGTGCGGTGCGACACCTCACCCACCTGTACCGGGCAGTTGGGCAGGTCCTCCAGCAAAGTGATGTGGTGCACCGGGGCTGGATCAGGATTGGAGGAAGGCAGCAGGAGGCGGCTCAGTGCATCGGCGTTACCCATCACTTTACCGGGGTGGTGGGTGAGCAAGTACTGGTACCCAGCCAGGACGATGGACCAGTACAGCACCTGGGGAGACAACATTTGCGGGGTCTGGTGGTCCAGGGTGAGCAGGCCCAAAGGGGTTTGTAGTCCATCACAATTGTGAAGGCCTGGCCATAGAGGTAGTTGTGAAATTTCTTTATGCTGGCTACGATCACCAGGGCCTCTTTGTCAATTTGAGCATAGTGGTGCTCCGCCACAGACAACGTGCAAGAGTAATAGGCGATGGGAACCTTGTGGCTGTTGGCCAGCCTGTGCCCCAGGACGGCCCCCACTCCATATGGAGAAGCATGGCAAACCAATACCACCAGCAGGGTTTCATCAAAGTGGACGAGGACTGCATTGGAGGACAACAGTTCTTTCACCGCGGGGGAGTTTTTGGGACCCCAGATCCAGAGAGCATGTTTATCAAGGAGTCAGTGAAGTGGTTCAGCTACAACAGCCTTATGGGGCAGGAATGAGTGATAAAAGTTTGAAAGTCCTAAGAAGGCCTGTAGTTCTGCCTTGGAAGAGGGCATAGGCGCATGACTGATGGCACGTATCTTATCCTGCGTAGGGTGGATTCCCTGGGCATCCACCATAAACCCCAAGAACTCCACCCACGGCACCCCTAGATGGCATTTTTCACGTTTCACCTTCAGGCTGGCATTGTCGAAGCACTGGAGCACCATCTGGAGCCATGCCACAAAGGTCTCAGAGTCAGAAGCCATAATTAAAATGTCATCAAAAAATGGCTGGACTCTTGGGATGCCTTTGAGGAGACAATCCATAAGATTTTGAAAAATCCTCAGTGCCACGCTCACCCCAAATTGCAGCCGCCAAACCCTGAAAGCTCCCCAGTGGGTTACTATAGTTTGGGCCTCAGCAGTGGCTTCATCCACTGGCAGCTGCTGATAGGCCTGGGCCAAGTCCAGTTTACTGAAAACCCTTGCCCCAGCCAAAGAGGCCAATACATGACTGACCACCGGTACAGGGTACGTGTGGTCCTGAAGTGCCTTATTAATAGTACACATAATCGGCACAAATTCTGATGTCCCTGTTTGACTTTACTGGGGTGACTATGGGGGTCTCCCACTGGGCATGCGGCATGGGTTCCAGCACCCCCTGCTCCACTAGGCAGTCAAGTTTGGCCTCAATCTTAAGCCACAATACAAACGGGGGCCACCTGGCCTTCATTCGGATGGGCCTCACCATGGGGTCTAGCTCAAGTGAAACCGGGGGCCCGGAGTAGTGGCTGAGGATGCCATCGAACACCTCCAGAAACTCATTGCATACTGAATTAAAGTCCTGCAGCCATACGTTGTTTATGCCCATCACCCCAAACCCCAGAGGCCCAAACCACGAGAGTCCCAGCAGGCTCATTAGCCTCCCTTCCACCACCAGCAATTCTAAAAGGCCATCAAAGTCTTTGTATTGTACCCTGAATTTGCCCCACCCCTTGATGGCCATGGGGTTCTTCTGGAAATCCCATAGGGACAGGGCCTGTGGTTGCTTTAGGAGGGGTCCCCCCCCAGGGCAGAGCTTCTGCAAGGTTTCTGCAGAGATTATTGAGAACGATGAGCCCATGTCCAGTTCCATTCTACAGGGGGACCCCTCTATTGACACGATAACATGCAATATGTTAGGGGTTTCTGGGGGCAAATTCAGTAACTGATGCTGGTTGACAGTCAGGGTATGCAGATCCATTTCCTCTTGATGTGTAGACATCTTCCGACAGGCCCCATGGGAGTGGCAGGCACAGGCGATGTTTCCACAGGACCAGCAGATGGCATCATGGAAACAGAATGCCCTTCGTTCATGCGCTTCCCCGCAGCTGGCACAGGATGCTTGGGTGGCTGGCTTCTCGGGATGTGCAGTCGCTGATGATGGGGGCCACAAATTCTGACTGGCAGGGTGGCGTACTTGCAGGACTTCATCTTCATCCAAGATGTTGGATGCAGTGGCCGGGGACAGATGGCGTGTCAAAGATGGTGGGCAGTCACGGTATGACCCCTTGAATGCGGCAGCCATTTACAGTGCCGATTCCAACTTGAAGTTGGCGATACCTACAAGTTTACAGCAGAGCTTGGCTTCCCGAATGACCCAAACAAATTGGGA
The DNA here is from genome assembly GCA_029375565.1 of Gekko gecko. Taxonomy (NCBI): domain Eukaryota; kingdom Metazoa; phylum Chordata; class Lepidosauria; order Squamata; family Gekkonidae; genus Gekko; species Gekko gecko. The sequence continues at coordinate 101,977,379 of JAPDNY010000004.1, read as the reverse complement.
TAAGATGATATCTTCAACATCTTGGAACTCGCAGTCCACAGCAAGCTGGTGGAGTTCAGCCATGAAGACAGGGGCTGCTTAACCGTGCCTCTGGAGGCACACAAAAAATTCCATGCGCTTGGCCATCTTGGGCTTCAGCACGTAGTACTTCATTAGTTCCTTGATGATCTCATCATAGGTGGCGTCCACCAATTTCTTAGGAGCGAGGAGGCCCTGGTCCAAGCGAACTGTGGCTACCCCACATGTGGTGAGTAGCAAGGCCTTCTTCTTATGAACATCAGTGACCTCCTGGTACTCGATGAAGTTTGTGAGCTGTTCTACCCATGCCTCCCAGAATTCTGGATGAGTGGGGTTCAATGCAGAAAGGTTACCTGAAGTGGCAGCCATGACTTGGGAGCAATGCAGGGCACTGTGTCTCAGAAGGGATCGGTGCACAGCGTGGTGATGTGCTGGATCGGCGTGGGGCGTGGCATCCTGGAGATCGGTGTGTAGTCGGAGCCAGGCTCGCTCATCGGGATCCCATCTTCGTCGCCAGTATAAAGTACTGAGACTGAGGCATAGCGTAGTGATTTCAGCTCATACGTTATCGATGCATAGGAGAACTTGAGATAACTAGTGGGGTCCATGGCCTGCTTATATTCCCGTTCTAGACCACACCCAACACACCCACCCACACCCATGATAGGTTTATTTACAAACAACACCCACCATTGGTTCCTTTTAGGATCTGGGCTGGCTGATTGGCAAGTTCTTGGATCCTCCGCTTCTATTGTCTTAGGATGCGACACTTAGCCTGCCCGCATGGCTATGTGCAAGCCCGACCACATGCATGGTCTCCCTTGGTACACAACAAAGTGTCTCCACTCATGAACATATACAGAGAGAGACAGGAGTGGGGGTTGAGCACCTCTGAACTCTGTCTGTGCACAGAGAGCCTTTTACTGGTGCCCAAACCACTGGTGAGTGAAGCAGGCTGAGTTCAATTTGCTGGTAGCAGAACTGAAGATTATGGGTCAGAGAACAGACGTAGGCAAGTGCCCTATCAGATACACATATTCACATATAAGCCCCTGCCCTAGCATGACCATATCTTGACACAAGATACATTATTGTACTTTACCCGTACATTGAGTGATTCTCATGTTACATGCAATGCATGTAAAGTTGAATATGTGATTTAAACTCCACATTCATCCAGGTACTGGTCCCCAGTTTCAATTATAAAGTGAAAGAACATTGGTTATTTCTTACAAACAGATATACACACGTACATGCAGGTTTTACGTGCATTTGTGTAACACGTGGACTGGGGTCCATTAATAGCAAAGGTAGGTTATCAGTCTGTTCTGGATCAGTTCATACATGTACATTCTTCCCATTGAATTGCAGTTTCTCTATCCCTCCTACATCCACCAAATGCTTATTCATAAAAATGGTTCAGCTAACAAAAGAAATGTCATGAAGCTGTGTAGCTTGTGTTCTTGACCCAGCATATCCCCATGATCTGGTGTTGGCATTCTGCTCAGGAACATTGTGCACATGAGGCACTCTCACCTGCCTCATGAGAATTGTAATCTGAGGGGGGAGATCTATTGTTCCCTCATTTATCATGTGACTCTTATTCAGCATCATGACAAAGGGCTATTCTGATTGCCTTTTTTGGTTGACCCTGTAGCATCGAAGCAACTTATTCAGGAAAGTCTGTAGACCTGGATGCTGAGCAGGTGCAAAGCTGATTGATAAAGTGAAAATATACAAATTAGGAATGATTTCTAAAACTGACTAGTGCTAAACTATGCAAATTGCACTCAAGCAGTTAACACAATTAATAAACAAAAAGAAGGAAGGTATCAGTAAACCTAACCTTAACATCTGCTGATTACCTGATCGCATGTCAGTTATCTGTCCCCAGATGGATAGTATTCAGTCTCTGTAATGGAAGAACATGCCAGCAAGTGCTTTACAAAGCCTCTACCACTGTTGATGTATACATATGAAAAACAGAAAAGCAGCTTTAAATTCACTTCTGCTCTCACTAAAAGCAGAAAGATTCAAATATATGTTTATCAGGTTTCTGGATCATATTAACCTTCCAGCAACTTATAGCACATATGTAATTTCAGCCATTATTTTTTGTTTCTGCTGCTCTTCTTTTGATGTCCCACCTGTCTCTTCACTTTCTCCCCTGTTTTTCTCTGTCCTCTTCCTAATAGCTCTTAACAGATCTTCTCTCCAACTGACTTCCATGGCCTCTCCCTGGACTTTCCCCTTACATTCTATGCACATTTTTCCATAGTTTATAGGAGCAGAGAATTATTACCTGCACTACAACTGGGGTTTGACACATGAAGTACAGTGCCCAAAATATATTTTTCTCCCCACCCCTTTGACATCCATCCTAATTAAAAGTTCTGAAAAACTCAAAAGTTTTGTGCTCTTTTGCTTGGCCCTAATAAAAAGTATTGTTTTGGGATTTTGCTTTGGATCAACCTGGCTACTTGCAATCTGAGATTTATGTATTAAAATAAAGGATTAGAAAAAATATATAAAAGAATTTGGCTTATCACACTATAGTTCAGGGGTGTCAAACATAAGGCCCAGGGGCTGGAACCAGCCCATCCAGGGCTTTTATGCAGCCCACAAGCAACTAGTCCAAGGGAGGGGGAGAGGGCACTGCCACTCCACTTGTGGTTTCCCCATGGTGGAACAAACTCATCTGCAGCAGTTTGGTGTAGTGGTTAAGTGCATGGACTCTTATCCGGGAGAACCGGGTTTGATTCCCCACTCCTCCACTTGCACCTGCTGATGTGACCTTGGGTCAGTCACAAGCTCTGGCACAGCTGTTCTATCGAGAACAGTCTCTGTCAGAAGTTCTCTCAGCCCCACCTACCTCACAGGGTGTCTGTTGTGGGGAGGGGAAGGGAAAGGAGTTTGAAAGCCGCTCTGAGATGCCTTTGGGCAGTGAAGGTCAGGGTATAAATCCAAACTCCTCCTCCTCCTCCTCCTCCTCCTCCTTCTTCTTCTTCTTCTTCTTCTTCTTCTTCTTCTTGCAGTGTGGCATCATCTGTCCAGTGCTGCATTGCTGGCTCTCCAGTCTGCCCATATGGGTTTTCCTTTGCATCTCCTTCCAGTTTGGTGTAGTGGTTAAGAGCGCAGACTCTAATCTGGGAGAAGTGAGTTTGATTCCCCACTCCTCCACATCCAGCTTCTGGTATGATCTTGGATCAGTCATAAGTTCTTTCAGAGCTGTTCTCTCAAGGGCAGGTCTCAAGAGAGCTCTCTCAGGCCCACCTGCCTCACAGGGTGTTTGTTGTGGGGAAGGGAAGGGAAAGGAGATTGTAAGCTACTCTGAGACTCCAAGTGAAGGGTGGGGTATAAATCCAAACTCTTTTTTTCTCTTCTCTTCTTCCCAGCCCATGAGACCTTGCAGTGAGGATACATCAACTTGGAGCTTACCAGCTACTGTCCTTTATACAGTTTAGCATTACGTTTTATGGCACACATATCTCAGCCTGACAAAGTGACATTTATGTCAGATCCAGCCCTTGTAACAAATTTTGTCACCTCTGCTATAGTTTACAGATTATAATATATATGAAGGCTGTAAAATTTATAATTCCTGAGAATATAGTACATAGCCCAAATGGAATACCATAAATATTCAGGCTGTAATATGACTCATGCTCACATTAGTTGTTCTAATAGGAGTGTCAGGCATCAAATACATAATAATAGTCCCAGTCTTGTGACATAGAAAGATCTATACAGGTTTGTGTCTGTGTATCCCAATAGAACTTGTAGTCAGCATCTTGACTTTCAGTTTCGGCGGAGTGAATGGCGGTCACCTCTCAGGATGCTCCCGGAGGTGATCAGCCCACACACAGTCGGGGGGGTCTTCGCACAAGCGAAGGACCCTAGTGAACCTTAGTCAAAGGCTCCGAACCAGGGGGCGCTTTGAGGAACAGCCTCTTTGCCGGCCTGATGGTTGGGAAATTGAGGCTTTCCCTCTGCCCCAACGGCCCCACTGTGTTGTGCCCATATGGGATGCAGCAACGCCACTGACTTCCCGGAGTGAAGCAGCGGATGATGAATTAACAAAGGAAGAATTGGCAGCAAATCGTGAGTTGGAGATCTGATTGGAAGTGGCATAAATGCTCTCCCCCCTATAATCGTATCAGCGCATGGGAGGAGGGAGTAATTCCCACCCCCCCTAGAAATCGGGACTGGTAAAGAAAGAGAGAGGGGGGTGAAGCAAAAAAGTGGATTGGAAAAGATACCTTTGGGGGTTCTACTGAAGCTAAAGAAATTAGCCTGTCTCCTGAGTGTCACGGCACGAACTTTGTAAAAATAAACAATAAAAATGTCGGGGCAGAAGAAGGTCCCAGATAAGCCGGTAAAGAAGATGGGAGGGACTTCCGGTTCTGGCAGCCTCCCCCTGGAGCCAGCTGTCAATCAGCAGAAAAGTGAGTCACTGCGCCCTCTGCTGGATCAAATGCAGAAAATCAGCGAAACCCTTTGTAACATGGAAAGTGTGCTCAGTAGTCAACAGAAGCAATTAACAGATACAGCTAAGAAAATGGAGGAGATTGCACAGAAGACACCAAGAAAATCAAGAAAAAGATCAACAAATTAGAAAAACATCAAGACATGCAAGAAAAAAAGAATTTTAATGCTTCAGATGGAGAAATCAAACTTAACTCTCCGTTTTCAGGGCATAAAGGAAGAAGAGAAAGAAGATCTCAGAAGCATTTTGGCGAATGCCTTGGCATCACTAACTGGCAGAGAAGCACAAAAATTAAATGAGGAGATGGATGTGGCCCATAGAGCCTACTCCAGCTTTACAAAGAAGAACAATTTGCCAGCAGAAGTGGTTGTCAAGTTTACCAAGCAGCGTACCAGAGATCAAATTCTACGAGCGACATCAGCAATGCCCTTGAAGATTGGTGAGCAGACCATCAGAATTTTAAAAGATGTTCCATATGAAATTCTTATGAAAAGGAAAGTATACAAAGGATTGACCTTGTTTCTACAAAGACATCAAATTAGCTACCAATGGTGGTTTCCCAAGGGACTGGTGTTTAAGTTTAATGACAAAAGAGAGAAGATTGACTCCGTTTTCAAAGCTCAAGAATTCCTGAAGAGACACGTCAGTTCAGAGGAAGATGCAGAACTCGCTAATTGGACAGTGTTAAGCAGCGAGGGAGACAGTGGCCCAGAAGAGGGAGGTGCAGGAGCGGAAGACGAAAAAGTAAAAGAGGGCCCATCGTACAATCTGAGAGACTTAAAAAGAAGACACCCCAAGATATAACAGTTGTTCGTGAGACAACAGAATGGAGCTGATTAACAATTAACCCCAAAGGACTTTACTAATCTATCTAACAGGTGTATTTTGGACTTTCGGCAAGATGAAAAGAAGATCCTTCAACCACGGTAGAAGCCAAAAACTTTATTTGTACTAACAAAAAAACTAACATTTTAACAGAGAATTCACTCACTTCTTTTCTTTACCCATCTATATACCCTACCCTTTTTCTATATAAAAAAGCAATAAAATTCTCTCCTTTTCAGGAGAGTCTTATAAAATAAAAAGAACTTGTAGTCAGCATCTCTACAGATCTCTTGTAACAAATATTCTCTCTGGAATTTTTAGCATTAGCAGTACATATCATCATGACAATACACTTGCTATGGTTGCCAGCCTCCAGTGAACCTAGAAATCTCCTGGAATTACAGCTGATCTTCAGAGTACAGAGATCAGTTCCCCTGGAGAAAATGGCTGCTTTAGAGGGTAGACCCTATGGCATTATACTATGCTGAGGCCCCTCCCCTACATAAACCTCACCCTCCCCAAGCTCCATTCTCAAATCTTCAGGAGTTTCTCAACTCACACACAAAGAGAGTGGGGGGCAGAGAAAGAGAATCTCAAGAACAGTCAATGTTGACTGAGAAAAGAATACCTGATCTGGATGGCACAGGCTACCCTGATCTCATCAGATCTCAGAAGCTAAGCAGAGTCAGCCCTGGTTAGAATTTGGATGGGAGGCCACCAATGAAATCCAGGGTCACTATACAGAGCCAGAAAATGGCAAACCACCTCTGTTAGTCTCTTGCCTTGAAAATTCTATGAGGTCACCATATGTAAAAACAAGACCTGGAGCTGAATGTGGCTCAGATCATGAGCTACTCATTGCAAAATTCAGGCTTTAAACTGAAGAAAGTTGGGGAAACCACTGGGCCATTCAGGTTTGACTTAGATCACAACCCTTATGAACAGGCCTCAGTTGGGGCTGGAGCACGCAGGAGCGGCACTCCGGGAGTGAAGTGCCCAGGGGGCAGGCACATGACCAAGCCCCACCCCCTGCTCCCAGCAGCACTCAGGCCACAAGGAGGCAAAGAAGGAAGGTAAGTTGCCTGCCTCCTGCCTAATCCCCAGTTCCTCGGGCCGCACAGAGACGTGGCGGGCCCCGAGAAGGCCTCCCGCCCCATCCCCGGCTTCCTCTGGAGCACCCCCCACTTTCTCTGTCTGTCCGCCATGGCGGGCATGCAGAGAAAGCCCTCTGGAACACCCCCCCACACACTTTCTCTGCCTGTTCACCATGGGGGTGTGCAGAGAAAGCCTTCCAGTGCGCCCCCCACCTCTCTCTGCCCGTCTGCCATGGCGGATGCACAGAGAAAGCCCTCTGGAGCACCCCCACCTTTCTCTGCCTGTCCGCCATGGCAGGCATGAAGAGAAAGCCCTCCGGAGTGCCCCCACCTTTATCTGCCCTCCCGCCATGGTGGGTGCACAGAGAAGGCCCTCTGGAGCACCCCCACTTTCTTGCCCGTCCACCATGGTGGGTGTGCAGAGAGAGTCCTCCAGAGTGCCCCCCGCTTTTCTCTGCTCGCTCACTTTCTTTGCCCTCTTTCTCTCCCTTTCTCTCTCCCTCTTTCTCTTCCTTCCTTCCTCCCCATCTCTCTCTCTCTCTCTCTCTCTCTCTCTTTCTTTCCTTTCCTTTCCTTTCCTTTCCTTTCCTTTCCTTTCCTTTCCTTTCCTTTCCTTTCCTTTCCTTTCCTTTCCTTTCCTTTCCTTTTCTTTTCTTTTCTTTTCCATCACATAGCACCTGGCCACCAATGATCTTTGACTCTGGGTTTGCCTGAGGCCTCGTGAGTGTGTGCACAGTGGTCTGGTCACATAGGCATGTGGTAGAATCTGTGGAATTTCCCTACATCTTCATTTTGAAATAAACCATCCTACCTCCCAAGCACTGTTAGGACTAGTATTTCAATGGCGTTCTTGCATTGCATTGTAATAGCCCATTATGGATCCAGTCTAAACTCTGGACCCATATAACCATTGCCTTACTTAATATGTAGTTACAGATCAAAGGCAGATGGCAGCATACTCAGTAACTATGATGCACAAAGGTAGATGAAGTAATGGCTTTTCCACAGACAGCATTATTCTGCCCAAGACGTTAACTGTATATGACTTGGTATACTTTGTATAATTTAGGAATAACTGAAAGATGATAAAAATCAGCTTCTTGTTAAAGTTGACATTGATGCATACTTATTAGAATAATTTGCCCAGGAAACAAGAACAACTTTATTTATTGAGGTCATCATTGTAATGTTGCCAGAGCCAAACTAGGTTAGTATCTGCCAAAGAAAGAAAAACAGCACTGCATCATGGTCAGTGGTAATTGAACTGAGATTGTGACCCAAATAAGGCCCAAACTAGACATGCGGGTTTTTAAAAATTTGGGTCCACATAGAGTATTCTGTGCATGTGAGAGCAAAAACAGCAAGTAACGCCCCCCCCCCAGCATTGTTCCAGCATAGAGAAGCAGCTGGAAAGGGCAGGAGCCCTTCCTCCCCCCACAGTGGCATTCAGAGCCTGTTTGGACGTTCCTTTATTTTTCAAAAGCCCCAAAGCTGCTGTGCAGCTGCAGGGAACCTGAGTTGGGTCCGGGAACCTGGCCCCAGCTCTTTAAAAACCTGCACATCTAGTGTGGTGCTAAGAAATTGTGCCAAGGGTGCATTGTTTTTCACTGTATTTATTATTGTTATTGTTATTCATTGCCAGGTAGGCATACAATGTTCAGTACTGGAAAGTACTCATAAAGGAGCTCAAAACAATGGCTGAAGAAGATGCTTCAGAAAATGAAGAAATTTTATACAGAGAACTTGCTCAAAGTACCCGTAACGCAGCCTTTCTTAGTTCCAAATCTCTGCATATGGAACCATCAATTTACACAACAAAAGATCACACAAGCTTCATTACTAGACTTATAATTTACCACAGTCTCACAAAAATGAACTGGAGTTTGCAATGTATGTCTCACTTTCTATCAGATCACACCACAGAGGGTCACAATCAGGATGGGGCTAATTTATTGTCATCTTTCAGATATTCTGGTTAGAATAAGAACATTTGCATTTTGAAAACTGTCTTTTATATTGAATTATATGATGGAGGCTGTATGTTTTAGAAATAAATTAAATAACTTCATTAGTTAAAGGTCAGCTGCTTATGACATGGAGTTTGCTTGAAGGGTTGACTCTTGCAGTTCCAGTTAGTAATACATAGTATGTTAGGATCCCACATGCTGTGCTTGCTGCAGAGACCTTTGGAACTCCAGACCCAATTATTTTGTATATTCCCAGAAATGCATCCACCAGCCAGTTGCCCATGCACATATACACACATACCAACTAAAACTGATGTGTTTTTAAACTTACAGGGAACTACCACCATCATGCTTTAAAGATTTTTCTCTTCAGCTGTGAGAGGTAACTTTTTAAAACCATAAAATTATTCTCAAAACTTTATCAAAAGCCCCATGCCAAAACAATCCTGCCCTTAGGACGATTACAGATTTGTCTTCATTTCCCCTCATTTACAACAATGTAGCATAAGCTAAATTATTCTCTCTCACATTGTCTCTCAAACATCTCACAATAGGGGAGAGGCTATGGCTCAGTGGTAGAGCACCTGCTTGGCACACATAAGGTCCAAGGTTCAATCCCTGGTGTCTCTAGTTAAAGGATTGGGTAGGTGGTGTGAAAGACCTCTGCCTGAAATCCTGGGGAGTATCTCCCAATCTGTATAGTCAGCACTGACCTTGATGTAGCAATGGTCTGATTCAGTATAAGACATCTTCAAGCATTCATGTTATGGGTGTGCAAAAAAAACCCTGTATTTTTCAGTCTCAGATATATTGAACCTGAAAAATATCAGTATTTCCCAATATTTCCAAATCCTAATACCAATATGGTATTCAGATTCAGTAAATATTCAAGATTGCCAAAAAAAAAAAAAATCCAGCTCCATTATAGCCTATGGGGACCATTATAATAAATCGTCCTCACTTCTCCTTATATAATTGTGAAGTGGGGTGGCACTTTCTGAATATGCCACACACTCCTAAATCAGTTGGCTCCATGATGTGTCACTCAGACACTGTCCCTATCCACTGGCTGCATTGCCTGAGTCCCGCCCACAGAAGCGGTGCCTGCCAAAACTTTCCTCAGAAGACAGTTGCTTCACTCCAGTGAACACAGGTACTGTCTTTGCTCTTCTTGCCAGATGATGATTGATTCCCTCAGGGGACAAAACCCACCATCTTCAGCCTCCAAGCCAGGTTTGCTGAGGCAACACCTTCAGAACAGAAAAAAACCCCACCAAGGAAGCTAGAGTTTGGGGAGGGGATAGGCCTCAGCTGAATAGAATGCCATAGAGGCCACCCTTGAAAGCAGTTATTTTCTTGGGGGGCAGAGATCTGTTGGTACCAGGTGAGACCAGATGACAGAGATCATTGTTGCCAATCTCCAGATAAGAGCTGGAGATCACTCAGAATTACAACTGCTCTCCAGATGGCAGAGATCAGTTCCCCTGGAGAAAATGGTGGACTCTATGTCCTTATACTCTGCTGAGATGCCCACCTATGGCAGCCAATGTGACTTAGCAGTCAGGGCTTCAGAGCATGGTAGAGGCTGCAGGTGGTGGTGGGAGATGGAAAGCTGAAGAGTGAGAAGGAAATAAAGATAGGTTGATGATTGGTTGGGAAGGAGATAGGGATGGTGGGAAATTCCTGGAGATGGGAAGTTCCTGGAGATTTGGGGCAGAGATCAGTTCCCTTGGAGAAAATGGTGGACTCTGTGACATTATACCTTGCTGAGGTCACCACAGCAAATAGACATTTGAGTGCCCAAGCTTGGGGCACTCTCCCAGAGCCTCTTTCTAGATCTTGTATTTATTTCCACAACGGGCCTCATTACTAGCAGGCTATAATGGTGAATCGATCTGGGGGTAACTGGGACTTTGGGGGGCTGTTTTTTGAGGTAAAGGCACCAAATTTGCAGCATAGCTGCTGGTGCCTCTCCTAAAAACCACCCCAAGTTTAAAAAGATTGGACCAGGGGGTCTAGTGTGATGGGCCCCCAAAGAAGGTGCCCCATCCTCCATTGTTTCCAATGGAGGGGGAAAGGCATTTAAATGGATCGCCGTCCCTTTAAATGCCTTCCCCAAGCTGTGCAACTCCACAGTGAGTGAACTCCGAAGGCATTTAAAAGGACTGAGAGTCCTTTAAATGCCCTTTAACTGGGGCTATTCAGCAGTCCCAAAAAATCCCAAATATTTTTGGATAGCCGAATAAGTAGCCCACTCACTAACCAGCTGAAAAAAATATCCAGAAAATACTAAGAAGGCATTTTGGGAACATTTTTAGGCTTGGTTTATGCTGAATGCACACCCCTACTTCATGTATATATCCTGACCTCTGCCCTGAGCTTTAGTCCTGGCTAACACAGCTTTCATGTAGTTTTAAATAATGAAATGTCTCTGTAGCACTTATTAAAACTTCTTCCTCCAACAGCCTCACAAAGTATGCAACTTGTCAGTCATTTTGCTTCATTCACAATCTGTGTTTTTCTTTCCAGTACAGTTCAGGTTCCCTAACTCCTCCTAAGAATATTAAGTTGTAACATCATGTGTTTAGGACTGGTATGAATCTCTCCTGCTCCTTCTTTTACAAATCATGGTTCCTGGTGAACTACATTTACTAAAACAGGTCTTACTCAACAGCATCATATCTGAAACACTTTCAAAGCATAGAATCATTTAACATTTAATATTACCAATAGTACTAAGATAAGAGTTGAACATACAGTTGCACTCTTAGCCAAAAAATAGGTAAAGTGGAAAGTGCAGTCAAGGCACAGCTGACTTATGGCAACCCCATAGGGTTTTCAAGACACTTTCCACTGCCAGGTCATAGATACCGACAGACGCCTATTTAAACACAACTGCACAACCTCATTGGTCATTATACTGCACATTCACATTTTCTGCTAAAAATTCAGGAGTTGTAAATAAGTACATAAGTAGATGTGTTTTGATAGGAACAAGACATTCCTTTGCTTTTGGTCACTCTCTTTTTGTAAATATGAGAGACAAACTATCTGTGCCTGTTTTGTTCCCATCAATTCAAATCTTACTGAAACAATAACTACTACTTTTATAGTACCTAGACTCAGCCAGAGGCCATGACCCAGAAGCTTCATGTGCAGGCAGTGTGTTTCATTTGTCTCAATTCTCTGTCTTTCAAATTAATTACTCAGAACTTACGTATGATCTGCAGGCTTATCACTAGATTAACAATTATTAGAAATTGGAGGCTGCAGACACATGGCAGCAGAATGCACACAGTTCACTGAAGCACAGCACATTACTGGATAAATTGTCATTGGTGAATGGCACGTTCTCTAATGTTGGTTATTTATTAAAGTCCACGTGATACTTATTGATTATATACATTACATGTTATTTTACTGGCTCTCTAGCATTAATATATTGTCTGGATTTTATGCTTCTGCAGTTTGGAGGACATTAGCAAATATTGAGTCTCTAAAACAAGCTCAGAGCTGCTTCATATATGTGAAGGCTCAGATTGTTTGCTTGGGAAGCCAGTTCACTAATTATTGTTCTGGAGCAATATTTTGCTCTCTGTGTAGTGGCTGTATCAAGTGGGTGGGCATTAAACATAAAACCACTTGCTATGTGGACAATCATCTCCCTTGTATGAAAGTTAATATGTCTCTTCTTACCACCACCAGGGATGTCTGCTGGTGTCATGGATATTCCCCTAGACAATTGGGGTCATTCAAGAGCTCAATCACTCTAGTGTTGAGCTGCACAGGCCAGACATGCTGGGAGCAAGCTGAGCTCCCAGTAGTGGTACTAGCATCTCAATGGCTCCTCTCAGATATGGCTGGGTGTAAGTCCCTTTCTCCCACTTTACCAACCTCAGTAGTGCTGCCAGGATCACAGAAGTTCACCCTGTATGCCCAGCAAAATGGTTTGGTAGCAAAGGTGCCATTGCCCAGAAAAACATTGGGTAAATTATCCAGCTTGCTTTTTGATATAAGCAGTTATCAGAAGTTGGATGAGGTGAGAATGAACGGGCTTGTGGAGAGGTCCTTATCTTTCTTAACATTTTCTTTTGTCTATTTGAATTTAAGCCTACATCCCTAAATTAATTAGCAAAGTTTGTCATCCCGGTGAATTAGATTAGAAGTCATAAACAGAAACAACAAGCAAACAATACCAAAGAGATAGGCCTAATGAATATAAATGATCTTCCAGATACAGATAAGAGGTTGTGGAACAAACAAATTCCAGAATTTATCACTACCCCATCACTAAATAACAAATGGGACAACAGACTAGTTATTCAACATATTGACCTGTCAGTGTGGATCACATTCCTGATATAATTTCCCATTGATGTGGAGCTTATTTTGATTAAAGGGGTCAGTGGGGTGTACTTTCTCCACAACTATAAACCATTGCTGGAAAAAGCAGTCAGAACAGTTGGCAGGGGATTGAAAACCCCCTAGGATGTGTGTGACTATAATTTTCTTATAACAAATGCTGGTATTAGTTTAACTGATGTACTATGGCCGCAGCCTATTGGCCTAAACAGCATTGTCTCATTGTTTGCTTGTGTGAACACATCTGCTGAACCCATCTGTTGCATTTGGACTGGAAGCCATTCTTGGCAGGTAATAATCTTTTGTCACAATGTTTACATATTCCTCGGCACAACAAGGTTCTGGTCAATGGCAGAGGTTTTTAGATGTCATTTTAAAAAATGCAATGAACCAACATGTGCATATTGTGAAATAGATTCAAAGACATTCAAGGAAGAGGAACATAGTGGAAAATTCAGCCCCTGGGCTAAACAGCAACAATGAAGAACAAGCATGCATGCATTTGTGATTACTTATTTCAGATATTTATAAGTCACACTTTTGCCCAGAAGGACATATGCAGAAATAATAAAAACAAACCTAAAATTCAAAACAAAAAAAAAATGGAAATCTGAAACATCAAAAGCTGTAGTGATATTCAGAGATATCAAATGACAGCAGTCTCCAATGCATGAGTCAGGACCCACAGGTGGGTTTAGAGATGACAACTTGCAGGTAAGGCCTGGAATTATCCTGGAATTACAAGTGATCTCCAGACTACAGAGAAAATGGCAGTTTCAGAGTGTGGGCTCTATGGGATCACTTAAATCCCCTCAAAACAAAAGTATTGTCTGCACATGTAGAGGCAGTGCACCTACCTCCTTCTCCTCCTCTGTCAGTGGACCTGGTGATGCAGGCCAGGAGTAATGGCAGTGGCAAAAATGATGATAGTAGTGGGGTAAGGGAGCCTTGGTAGTCCCAGCTTGGCACAGCTCCCAGCCTCTGCTGCTGGGCCCAATTTTGCTTTTGGCCTTTGCTGCCAGATATAGTGTGACTCCTGGCCTCCCAGCCTTTGCTGCCAATCCCAGTGCACCTCCTGGCCTCAGCCGCTGGGCCCAGTATGGCTCCCCTGCTTTACCATGGCAGTTAAGCTGGGATCAGTAGGATGGGAGGAAAATGCTGACAAAGCTGGGTTGGATGGGGGGCTGCTGCTGCTCCAGTAAAGCAGCCAGGTGAGTGGGGGACCTGCTGAGCAATCTGCCGGGCAGGTGTAGAAATTTTCGCTTCTGCCATCAAGGCATTGAACAGCGGGATGGGCAGCTGTGTGAGCAGCTGGATTGGCAGGGGAACTGCTGCTAAGGTGAGTAGAGTGCCAAGGATGGGAGGCAGGTAGGCAGAGCAGCAAGGGTGGAAGGTGAATAGAGTCCTAAGACTGGGGGTTAGTAGGCAATGCAGTGGGGTGGGGGATGAGTAGAGTTCCAAGGATGGGGCTAGGTAGACAGAACAGTAAGAGTGGGGTGGTGAGTAGAGTGGCAAGGATGGGGGGTAGATAGGCAAAGCAGCAATGGTAGAGATAGCTAGGTAGGCAGAGCAGCAAGGGTTGAGTAGTGAATAGAGTGCCAGGGTTAGAGGAGTAGATAGGCAGAGTGGTGAGGTGGCACTGAGAGGAGAAGGTGGCTTAGGGTGTTAGAAACAAGACGACTAAGCAGGGACTGGTGAGAAAATTTTCCCATGAGCTTCTCACAGGTCTTTGCAAGTGTGCCTCAATATGCAGATACTTATATCTGTGGATTGGGGCTACATTGAACAGTACAGAGATCTTTCTCCAAACTTGGGAGACCCTCCAGATTTGCAGAAAAATCTGGCATCTTAACAAAAAAAAAGGAGTGTGGGTTAAAAAAAAACAGGTCTCTACAGTGGGCAATGATGCTGGAGCCCCTTGCTTCCCTTACATGTCCAGTGCTGCTCCTTGCAGTGTCAGTAGTTAGAACACAATACAAAAATTTAGGGAGCACAGCTGAGGTGGTGGCTAGGGAGATGGGGTGAGAAGGAGCCATCTGGAGAAGACACATCCACACTTGAGCTGCCCTCCACAAACTATCCCTCAACTGCTGGCTGCAGAGAGTAAGGCAACAACACTATATGCAGGCTAACATATTATCAGATCTCACATGCTTGCTCACCTCCTACGCTGTCACCTCACTCTCAGCAGTCAGCAGCCAAGGGAAAGTTTGTGGAGGGCAGTTCAGGGGACCACGATGGATGTGGGTGGATGGGTGAGAAGGTTGTTGAGGAAGCTGGGCTGGCAAGTAGAAGTGGGAGCCTCCCCACCCCTCCCTCTTTCCTAAAAATGCCACTGAGGCAGCTGGCCTAGAGACAGGTGAGTTGTTGAGGAGGGGAAGCCTATGACATCCACCTCTTCCCACTTTCTGCTATAACTATAATTATTTATACCCCGGCTTCAACTGGGAGTGCAGGATATAAATCTGATAAATAAATAAATAAACTGCCACTCCTGAAATTTGCTGCTCCCAGGCCGAGGATAGGGTGGAGAGCATGGGAGTCATCACTGCCCTCATGGCACTGAGGTGGCAACACTCAAGGTTGCTGAGGTGAGGAGGAGCAGCCTAGGCCATGGGAGCAGCCTGGTGAGTGGTGAGGAATGACAGTGAAGGTGGGGAGAAAGAATGAGGGGGGAAGAGTGACAGAGAAAAGTGGAGAAGAAAGAAGGGGGAGGGCATGAGTGACAGAGAAAGGAGGAGGGAAATAGTGACAGAAAGGGGGAGAGTGAAAAAAGCAAAAGCAGTGAGAATTGGATTCCCCTTCCCCACAAGTTCCTTGTGTCAAGTAATTTATTGTATTTAGCCATTGGCCATTACAAAATACTGTGGAGCATTCATAAAACGTTAAAACGTTAAAATACAACCTTAGTGACTGGGTTAAAATTAACTGCTATACTGTGATAAAAGGAAGATTAAAACAGATTTGATCACTGAGTAACCTGCCCCTTAGATCTAATCTTAGATGCTGCTAAAGCAAACAGGGAAACTCTATGGGCTAGATAAGCATCATTATCTGACAACAGGCACACAATCTTCTCCTTTTCTGGTAGTGCTTGCATACCTAATAGAATTCCTGCTAAAAATTTATCTCTTGGAATATTGTAAAGCAGAAAATAGAGCATATAGTGAGGAATGTCCTCCACCTCTGGCAAACCACAAATGCAGAGACATTGCTCTTATGGCGTGTGTGAGTAATGGCCAGCCAAAAGGGCTGTTTTCATAGTTTGGAATCGCAAAGCCGTATAGGACACTCTGAGGTTGTAGTTAGAGATATTAACTAGGTAACTTGACCTGCAGTGGTCAACTTTGCAATATTTATACCAGGGAGCCACTTTAGATTTCAGAATTAGAGAATGGTTGATCCGTGCATCAGCCTCGTATACCCAGTCCCTAAGATGTGAATTCTCAGCTGAGACCCTGAGAAGGTCATCTGGAATAGTATATTTTTGAATGATAGTATTAAGAAAATTAGAACGGCTAGGGTCTTTAACAGAATGGAAGTTGCCTGATTGATGGCTTATAGGCATGGAGCACGGGTGTGTGTTCTTTTTCCAGTGTTTTATAACCACCAGGTGTACCCGGGCCTTCATAGAGGGAAGCCCCAGTTCGGCTCTCATTAAAGATGTGGGAGTACTTCTGGGCAAGGCTAGAATTCATCTCATAAACTGATTTTGGATTACCTCCGAATTAGCCACAATATCCTGCTTCCAGCCCCAGACTTCAGTTCCATATAAGAGATGGGGGATGACCTTGCTGTTAAATAATTTAAATGCCGGATCAATCAGACGGCTGCCATTTGTGTGAAAAAAATGTACAATTGATCCTACCATTCTTAATGCTGAGGCTTTTATTGATGCAAGATGGTTTTTCCAATTCAGAGTCTCCGTGAAGGTTACTCCTAGATATTTAAATGTTCTGCATTGTTCGATGGGGTTGCCAAGAATAGTCCATTGAGAGATTTTAGGCTTTCTCCTAAAGACCATTACCTTGGTCTTTGCATAGTTTATATTGAGTGATTCCTCATTACAGTATTTCCCTAACTGGTGTAAAAGTCTTCTCAGACCAATTTTAGTTAGGGACATTAAGACCATGTCATCCTCATAGAGAAGAATTGAATTTTTTTGTTGACCGAGTGATGGAGGGAAGAAATGAGGACCTGAGAGAATCTCTGTAATGTCGTTGATGTACAGATTAAATAGCGATGGAGCCAGCACACAGCCCTGTTCCACACCTATGCTAACAGGAATTCTACTGGTTAATGAACCGGAAATGCCCACTCTAATTTGGGCAAAAGTACCTCTATGTAGCTCTCAAAGTAGCAGTAATAATCACCTTTCAACCTTCATTTTGGCTAACTTAGACCAAAAGCGTTCCCTGTTTATGGAATCAAATGCAGCAGCCAGGTCAACAAATGCTACATAAAGCACCTTTGTTGGTCCATTTGAACCAAAATGTGCCAGTTGGTACAGGGTTTGGCAATGACTGATTGTTCCAAGGCCCTTCCGAAAACCTGCTTAAACCGGATGTAAAATTTGTTCCTCGGCCATCCAGTGTTCCAGTTTTGACAACAAGTATTTACCATAAAGTTTTGCCACTATATCTAATAAGCTTATTGGTCTATAACTGTGGGGGTCTGCAGTGTCCCTTTTTTGTATATGGGCACCACAATACTCAGTTTCCAGCCAGAGGGAAGTTCCTTATGTGTCCTCAGTAATGGATTTATATTTGTGGAAACACAGTGCAGTATCACCCATTTTATTGTTTGTAGTTTTTGAATGTGTCCTGGCTTGAAGTTTCTACTAGGGGTCTGAGTCAGCAACAGTTTATACAGAATATTGTGCTTTTATTTTTATATTTCTAAGCTTTTTGGTTCTAACAATATGGCATGGTTTCAACAGGAGTACTAACTCAGAGAAAGATGCAGACCGAGGCAGCAGTATGAGGTCAGTTTGAGAGAACTTCACTAATCCCCACTAATGACTGGAAGATGAATTGCAAATTACCCCATTCTGCAAATTATGAAATAAACAGACAAGAAGTAAACAAGGACAATCTGCACACAATGTACTACTTTGTCCCTTTCCTTTGACAGCCTTCATTTACCTTTTTTATTTATGCTGAGAGTATTCTAGAAAGTTTAGGACCGAATGTTTATATTTTACAAAACTACATGAGACTTCAATATTCATTATTTTGTGAGGTTGTTTTTTTTTCCTGGGAGACTCACAGATCACACTCCTTGTGACACATTCCTGTCAGGGTAATCAGTTTATCTACATCATTGACAGTAGTGGATTGTAGAGGGATAGGCCAGAGAAGAAAGAGTATATTCTGTCTCTGTCTCTGGAAGTACTTTCACAGCACTGGAACCCTTTCCCATCTGCTGAAATATCTTTTGCTTTCACTTGCAACTTGGTTTATACATTTAAATTTGTCTAATAAGGTATCAAACAATAACCATAAGAATATATCATTACAAAGTGAATAATCAAATCACTTGAATTTTAAAAACCCCAAATGGTGTGGAGTTGTGTTTTGTTTTTTCCCCCTCTTCTGAGCACAAAGTAGCGGTCACTGATGGTGTGGGGGGAGGTATTTGTGAATTTCCTGCATTTTACAGGGGCTTGGACTAGATGTCCCTGGAGGTCCCTTCCAACTATAAGTTTCTATGATTCTATGAAAATGAAGGTTCTCCCTTTAAAAGTGTTTTTTGCAGAAATAAAGAGGTGTCAGGTTTGAACTTTTCTCCTGTGAGGTAATGTTTGTATCTGTGCCATGATCAATCCCCAATATTTGTAACCCAATGCCTTATGCTGTTAACGCTATAACTTTCGCTTTTGGAAGTCCGCTTGCTTTGCACCTTATCAGTCCTCCCTGACATTCCTAAGGGGAGGGGGGCATGTGAATGAATGAGAGGAGTGTTGTAGCAGCTTTGCCGGTAACCTTTCCTAAGCAGCCCCCACATAGCCAATGAGCTCGGCTGGGTCCATGGCCATGGGAGACAAGGGCCTTAAGATAGCTAGCTGGTCGTATATTCTCTCATGACCTGTAGTAGCCTAGGTGTCTGTGTGTGATGTATGCCTAAGGGTGGACCCTAATCCCTTTTCCCTTGTCCCATGCTATTGATTGCCAATTCTGGCAAAGGTGTTCACCTGTCCAGAAGCCATACTGTAAGGAAGAGACCGACTCATGAGTAAAATACCAACACAACAGAATTGAAGGATGGCAGAAGGGGGAGGATCAATCCTGCAAGTCATTACAGGGACTGCTTGGTGCTTGGCTTCGTAAGAACGGCATAGCTGAGAGACCTTAATTAACAGCTGAATCAGATAGAGGGTGGGGCAGCGTCTGAGCAGGGCTTTGAAGAGATAAGAGGGAAAAGGAGGCTGAGGGGAGGCGCGCGTCCTTTCAGCAGAGCATTCCCTGCCTGTTAGAGTTTCTGTAAGTTTCGGCCGTTTTTAACTATTGTTTATGTCTTGGCAATCAGGGAAGCAGCTTGGACTCTCCCTATTCTTTTGAACTTTGTCAATTAAGATTGCCTTTTTTTTTTGCTGTTTTGTTAATAAAATATACTTTGCCTGAACTGCCGAGTCTAAGTGTGGAGCCGGAAGCTGGAGAGTCCAGTGCAGAACCCGGGGCCTGAATCATACACATACTTTGCCAATAAACCTGATCAAGGACTATTGTGTACTGAGTGGTTACTGCAGGACCTGACAGATTGCCAGAACTGCCTGAACTCCCACCTGAACTCCCCCCTGCTGCAGGACGATAGAGAACAGAGATGGAGATGGGGAGGCCATGGCAGGCACTGGAATAGAGACTGCATCTTCTGCCGCTGACCTCTTGCTGTTGGAGGAAGAAGGAGATGAGAGCATGGACATGGGCCTTGATTCCACACTCTTGCTCTTTGGAACCCCTGAACACTGGGGTGGACCTGCAGCACTCACCTTTGATGGGACTGGAGGTGTCATGAGCACAATGCCAGAGGCTGAGATAGCATCAGAGAATCAGGAGTATGTAATCCTCAAGACCCCCAGGCAGCCGGCCTCGCATCCAAGGAGATGTGCGCTCTTCAGCCCCTCGAATTTCAGGAGAGAGGCGAACCATCTATGGGACCTGTGCAGCAGTTGAACTGCCACTTGCTGCAAGTAATCTGAGAGCTGGTACAGCTGGATTTGGCCCAAGCACCCAAGGGGAGACAATCGCCAAGGCATGGGGAAAACCCTGACCAACAGAGGCCCTGAGATTTACTGGACACAACGTTTGATGGGTGCCCCAGGAAGCTGAGATTCTTCATAATCCAGGTATGCTCCATGTTGCATGACTGGGGCCACTCCTTCATCTCTGATGAAGAACATGTGGAGTACATAGGATCTCAACTGCAGGGAGCAGCGGCAGAATGGTATGTGGCCCTGTACAACATAGCAGCCCCTTAGTTGCAAGATCTGGAGACGTCCCTGAGCTCCCTGCAGCGGCAGTTCGAGGATCCCCTGGAGTTGGAGAAGGCTCGAACCAAGCTGAGAGAGATCTGCCAGGGCAACTGTTTGGTCCAGGAGTACTTCAATGACTTCAAAGTGTCATCTGCTAAACTCAGGGATTGGCCAGATGAAGAACTGGTGGAATTTTACCAAGCTGGCCTGAATGTCACGATCCTGGAGAAGGCTTTGGACCAAGGTAACCCCCTCACACTGGCAGCGTGGATCCAGGTGGCATGTGAGGTGGAGGCCCGCCACAACATAGTGAAGCTGCAGTACCAGGGAGCTGCGAGCCACAGCCAAAGAATGAAATGGGACTCACATGAGCCCAACCCTCCCCAGCTGGGGGGGAGACCAAGCGCAGCCAATGAGAAGCAGACGACACTTGCTGGATGGAGTGCCAAACCCTGCCAACCCTGAAAGCCTCTGAGCTCAGGAGAAAGATGACATCTCTCAGATGGAAAATAGTGGGCACACCAAGGCACACCCGATGGGCTCGCCGGGTGAGGTGTTACATCCCCATAGAACCTTGCAGGCTGCTGGGCCCTCTTCGTCTGATCCCTCAACTGTGGAGGGAGACAAGCCCCAGCAGGAGGGAAATGACCAGGACCTGCTGTGAAAGGTGCCAGCCAGCAAGTCCCTGATTCTTGGGTGCAAGAAGCGATGAGAGACAGAACCTCTTTATTTATCTTGACTGTGACTATTTTAAACCCAGAAGGGGGGGCTATGTCTATGCACTGACTACAGAGGGTTGAATGAAGTGTCAATGTCAAATGCTTATCCTTTACTGCTTATAAAAGACTTATTGGGGGAGGCTGCTAAGGGGATGATCTTTATGAAACTGAACCAATGAGATGACTATTTTCGGGTCCGAATTCGAGAGAGGGATGACCATACAAGCCTGAGCTTTGCACAGACAGAAAATAGATGAGCAGTTCCTAGCTCGCTCCAATCAGGAGGCTAGGATCCAAGACTAGACCTATGAAAGACTGATACTGTAAATAGACCTATCACAGGTGTTGGGGTGTATTGGGGTGTGGTTTTGTCTTGGGGTTATAAGCCAGCCTGTGAGCCGGTTAAGTTGCCTTGTTCCTGAATAAAGTTATGAGCTGATTCACTACTTCATGTATCAGACCCAGTATATTATAGATTCCTTGCTTGCTACACTATTTTATTTTCCAAACATGTGGGACACACTCTTGACTACTGCAATTTGCTCTACATAGGGTTACCCTGGAAAACACTTCAGAGACTGCAGGTGGTCCAGAATGCAGCTGCCAGGTTGCTGACTAGAACATCATGGTCAGCTCATATTACTCCAAGTCTACTGCAGCTGCACTGGCTACCAATTAGTCTACAAATCCAATTCAAAGTGTTCGTGTTTATTTAAAGCCCTTAACAATCTGGGACCACCTTCCAGTTACAACCCCGCTGTGCTCCCTTCATTCATCCTTTAGGGGACTCTTGCAGGTGTCTGGCCCCCAGGATGACTTGGTTAGCTGTCACCAGGGGAAGGGCCTTCTCATTTGTGGTCCCTACCCTTGTGGAATGCACTCTTGGATGACACCTGTGCCATGTCAGACTTGCTTAGTTTCCATAGGACATGGAAGGCCAAATTGTTTAGGTTGGTCGTAGGAGAGTAACCTCAGTTGTTTGGGCTGTTTTTATTAGTGGTATGATGATAGCCACATTTTAATAGTTTAATATTTTAATCTTAATATCTTATATTTGTTGCTTGTTTTTATGTTATTTTTACCTTATTGGTTTTAATGTTGCACATCACCAGAAGAACCTTTGGGTGAGCCCCAACTAAAAAATCTAATAACTAAATATTGTTTATTACAACATGAACTCTTCAAATACTGTAAACCTGAGTCACAAAACATCTACTTTTCAATAACTTTGGAAAACATATATCTGAACTCCAAAAGTACAATAGATGCCACGCAATGAAAGAGGGCTGAAATTCTCCTAAGAACTAGGAAATAGCATTGGTTGGCATTGCTCTAGCAATCTGCAGCATTTGCTGTCTTTCACTCAAAAGGAGCTTATGCAAGCATCATTGGAGTGTTACAACAGGAGCTTGAGAATGCTTGTTGGCATCTGTTCAAATCTGTTCCTTGTAATCCACTAACATAAGCAAGACTAGGCCAATCAGTGATCCCATTTCACATAGCAAAGGTAAGTTTACTGGACCTTGCGTGTATAAGGAAGTGCGGGACTGTAAACACAAGGCAAGTACCACCTGGCAACTGGTGGGGGGTAGGGGTGGGAGGATCTTACTGGCAGCAGATTGAGGCCTAGGCCTCTGTCACTGCTGATGCAGTGACATCACTGCTGGTGCACACTGGAAGTGACATCATCATGTTGCTGGCAACATGGGGACACTCTGGTAATAGAGCAAACACTCTATGGTAGAAGCTATTTTTACCATAGAGTTTTTGCCCAAATAACAGAGCAACATCAGTTCTGGTCACCACATCTCAAAAAGGATATTATAGCATTGGAAAAAGTGCAGAGAAAAGCAACTAGAATGATAAAAGGGTTGGAACACCTTCCCTATGAAGAAAGGTTAAAATGCTTGGGGCTCTTTAGCTTGGAGAAACGACGGCTGAGGGGTGACATGATTGAGGTTTATAAGATTATGAATGGGATTGAGCAGGTTGAGAAAGAAGTACTTTTCTCCCTTTCTCACAATACAAGAACTCGTGGGCACTCCATGAAATTGCTGAGCAGTTGGGTTAGAACAGATAAAAGGAAATACTTCTTCACCCAAAGAGTGATTAACATATGGAATTCAGGGCTTCCGGTCTGGGATTCATGGCGTCCTAACGTGTTCTGGCTTGCTCTTAGAGCTCCCAGAGCATACGGAGGGTCTTGACGACAGGGTGGGCTTCATATAGCCCACCGCAGATCCCCCAGGCAGGGGGGTGACTGGCAGCGAGCCTTGGCCCGAGAGGGAGTTGAGATCGGCTGATAGCGGGGCTTTAAAGAGCGTCGCGACCAGCCTTGATCCCCTCCCCCCTAGAAGGCACTTCGGAAATTCTCTACAAGACCCCACCGAGTTGGATTCTCAACATAAGAACGCATGACCCAGACTTCCAAGACATTCTACGGAAACTGATATCAAGGAAACACTGCTATAACAAGACACGGACTTTGAAGGTAACTTTTTAAAATTGCTCACCGGAGACGCATTTTGGCCGAGAGTAAACAACATCCGATGAAGCGCATGATCGTGCTGTATCTTTTGTACTAACACCGACTCCGAAAAAGAGCAGTTAAACAGCTAAAAAAGGCCAAAAAGCCGGTTTGTTGAACATTCCTGCGGTTGGAATATTGACTGTAAAATAGAAACTAACAGCAAGCCCCGCGAGAATTAGTGTGGAAAAGTACTCTAGCTGCAGCAGAAATCGCCAGAACAGGAAGTGACCTCAGACCAGACAAGTAATATTTCCTAGAGAAGACCAAGGAGGCCGGAAGAAGGGAGGAAACCAGAGGCAAGGGGGACAACTAAGATTGCCAGACAGGAAGTGAGTAACCGGAAGAACCATCTACCATAGAGAAATTGCGCCCGCCATTTTGAGAAGGTCAGAAAAATTATACTTCGATTTTAACCAAAAGACTTAATAGAAAGAAGTGAAATTAGAGCGATTTAGGTGGGCATAAGAAGGACTTTAATTTGATGTAAGTTTTAGGTGAATTTTAAACAACGGCTTACGATCTGCGGCAACGACAGAGGGCGAACTCCTGGTCCTCTCCGAAAATGGCTGCTAAAGAAGAAAAGAAGCTACAGGGCCTGATGGAAGCTATGGAGAAACGAGTGATGGACGCGTTACAAAAGATGGAAAAAACTTTAGTAACAGAAGTATCAGACTTGAAAAAGAATCTATCTGGAATTACAAAAGAGATACAGACGCTGACTAAAAGAGCAGATGAGATGGATGAAAGAGTGAAGAGAGTGGCATCCAATGTTGCTGAGGTTGCTATAGAAACAGAAAAAGTTAATGTGATGGTCCAATACAATGCAATGCTTAACCATATGAGATTCAGGGGGATCCCTGAAGACAAAAGTGAGAACATCCATTCTGTTATGGTAGATGCTGTTGCAGATTTTTTAAAAATGGAAGAGGAGAAGGTGGCGGCATAGATTGATGTGGTGTACAGAGTCAACTCTGCGATTGCGCAAAGGCAAAAATTACCCAGAGATGTGATTGTCCAGTTTATATCTAAAAAACTGAAGGAGGATCTATTTAAGCAACAGTTTCAGGAAGATTTCACAACTGACAACAAGAAAATCATGATATTAAAGGAACTACCCAGAGCAATTCTTCAGGATAGACGACTCTTTAAAGACTTGATTGACGAACTGAAAACAGAGGGTATAAGATACAGATGGGAAATTCCAAAAGGTGTCAGTTTTACATTCAAGCAGAAGAGAGTCACCATCAAGTCAGTAGAGCAAATGACCAGATTCATCAATGATAACTTTAAAGACTCTGATAAATAAGTACAAAACAATATGGAGAATCAAATTATATCATGGAATGTCAATGGACTTAATTCACCTCAAAAAAGAAAAAATGTTAGACTTTGGCTGGAAAAACAAAAATGTGATGTTGTCTGTTTGCAAGAAACACATATTAAAAAAACTGATGCTAAATTTTTGATTCAAAAAAGATTAGGAGAGGAGTTTTATTCCCTCTCCTCCCAAAAGAAAAAAGGAGTTGTTATATATATTAAAAAGGAACTGGACCCAAAAGAAGTTTTTAAAGATAATGAAGGGAAGCTTTTGGTGGTAGAAGCTGTGTTGCAGAGCAAAAAGACTTTAATTGTTAACCTGTATGCTCCAAATGGTGCGAAGGAAAAATTTTTCCAGGATTTGTGGGAACAGCTACGACAGCTAACCTACGAGCAAATGATATTAATGGGTGACTTTAATGGTACTGTTAATAATGTTATTGATAGAAAATCCCAAAAAGGAAACGAAGGCATGGGCAAACTTCCGAAAGTCTTTTTTCAATTGGTTAAACACGAACATCTGGAAGATGCTTGGAGAGTTAAAAATCCCAAGGATAGAGAGTATTCCTTTTACTCATCAAGACATGAATCTTTCTCAAGGATAGACATGATGTGGATGACTGAGAATTTGATCTTGCAGACACGCAAAATCGAGATGTTACCTAGAACTCTCTCTGACCATAGTCCAGTAAAATGGTCAACGTATGTTAAAAGAAAGAAATTCCGATGGAGACTCAATGAGGATTTGCTGGACAACCAAAATATTGTGGACAAAATAAGGACAGAAACCCAAACATATTTTCAACTGAATTTAAACAAGGATGTACAGACGCAAACGGTATGGGAGGCCTATAAAGCTGTGATGAGAGGACATCTGATTGCAATCAATAATAATGAAAAGAAACAACAATTGAAAATAGATAAAGAGATTACGGAAAATATTCGGAAAAAAGAAATGGAGCTTAAGAAAAGGCCTGGCAAAAAGAAGATTTTGAGAGAATTAAGGATTCTAAAGGAACAATATGAGGCGAGGTTAAACAAAGAAGTATATTGGAACTTGAAAAAATTGCAACAGAAGTCCATTGAAGGTGCAAATAAACCTGATAAATATTTGGCATGGCAATTTAAGAAAAGAAGAGAGAATAAAACAATCACTAAATTGAAAGATAGAAATAAAGAAATTTCAGACCCAGGAGGGATCCGGAGGGAATTTTATAAATATTATGCGACTCTTTTTCAAGCAAAACAAGTGGATCTGCAAAAGATGCAAGACTATTTATCTAAGGTTAATTTGATACAACCAAGCCCAGAAATGAAAGCAATATTAAATGCTGTAATAACTAAAGAAGAAATTAGTAAAGCAATAGGAGAGGCAAAGATTTCCAAAGTTCCAGGTCCGGACGGTTTTTCATCTAAATTTTATAAAAAACTTCATGAAGACCTGGTTCCGGTGTTAGAGATTCTTTTAAACGAAATTAGAAGAACTGGGAAGATTCCAGATTCCTGGAATGAAGCTGCGATCACCTTAATTCCGAAAGAAACGCAAGATTTAACAAATGTAAAGAATTATCGACCTATCTCACTGTTAAATAACGATTATAAGATTTTTGCAAAAATATTAGCAGAGCGCCTTAAAGGGTTCTTGAAAGATACTATTGCTGAAGATCAAGCCGGATTCTTACCAAATAGACAAATAAAAGACAATATGAGAGTTGTTTTAGACGCAATTGAGTATTATGATAAACACCCGGAAAAAGAAGTTGGCTTTTTATTTTTGGATGCAGAAAAGGCATTTGATAATTTGAATTGGGAATTTATGTTTAAAGTGTTTGAGAAATCCCAGATGGGCGCAGAATTTACAAGAATGATTCAATCAATATATAAAGAACAAAAAGCTACGGTGATTGTGAATGCAGAACCAACAGAAGTGTTCCGGGTCAGAAAAGGTACCAGACAGGGTTGCCCCCTGTCACCATTGCTATTTATCTGGATTTTGGAGATTTTGCTGCAAATGGTTAGAGATGACAATAACATAAAAGGTTTGAATGTTAGAGGTTTTTCATATAAACTATGAGCATTTGCGGATGATATTATGTTTATTGTTGAAGATCCTGTTAATAATATGCCTAAGGTATTTGAAAAAGTAAAAGAGTTTGGTGATCTCGCAGGGTTCTATGTAAATAAGAATAAGTCCAAGATATTGTGTAAAAATATGATAGGTACAAAGCAACAAATGTTACAAAATGTGACAGAATGTGAAGTGGTTAAAAAGGTTAAGTATTTGGGAGTTGAAATTACAATGAAAAATATAGACTTGTTTAAGAATAATTATGAAAAACTGTGGGTTTCGATAAAGAGTGACTTAGAAAAATGGGAAAAACTCAGATTATCTCTTCTTGGAAGAATTGCCATTGTCAAAATGAATGTACTGCCCAGGTTAATGTTTTTGTTCCAGACAATACCAATCGTGAAAGATGTGAAAGTGTTGGTGAAATGGCAAAGAGAAATCTTTAGATTTATCTGGGCAGGAAAGAAGCCAAGAATTAAAATGAAGATAATGTACGATACTAAAGACAGAGGTGGCTTCCAAGTCCCGAATTTGCGTTTGTATCATGAAGCTGTATGTATGTCTTGGTTATCTGATTGGGTTAATTTGGAAAATAGAAAACTCTTAGCTCTTGAGGGGCACGATTGCAGATTTGGCTGGCATGCCTATCTTGGGAAAAATAAAGTTGATTCAATGTTTAAGCATCATTATGTAAGGAGAACATTGTTTGATGCATGGACCAGGTACAAGGATACAGTTTCCGACGAGAGGCCTTTGTGGATTGTTCCAGCACCAGTTATACATCCTTTTTCAGAACATAAAGGTAATGACTGGTTGAAATACCAAGAACTGTTGCAAAAAGAGGGGAAAAAATATGTTTTAAAACCAAATATTGAACTAGAATTTGAATATGGATGGTTACAATATTGTCAAATAAGGGATATTTACAAAAAAGATTGTAAAGAGGTTGGTTTTAGAGCTAAGAATGATGAGTTTGAAAATATATGGTTGAAGAGAGAGTGAAAAATGATTTCAAAGATGTATAAAACTTTGTTGACTGCATATACTTTGGATGAAACTGTTAAAGAGCAAATGATAAAATGGGCCATAAACATGAACAAAGAAATTTCTATGGAAACATGGGAGTTTTTGTGGAAAAGATCCTTTAAAATGTCTACCTGTGTTAATGTAAAAGAAAATTGCTACAAGATGATGTATAGGTGGTATATGACACCAAAAAAGATTGCTAATATTAGTATGGATAAGAACCTGAGTAATAAGTGTTGGAAATGTAAAAAAACAGAGGGTTCTTTTTACCATATGTGGTGGTCATGTGATAAAGTAAAGGTATACTGGTCTAATATACACTGTGTGATGCAGAAAATATTAAAAATCCCAATTGGGAGAAGACCGGAATTTCTTCTCTTAGGTTTGACAATGGAAAGAATTCCACAGGAAAAAAGGACATTATTATGGTATATGATTACGTCGGCAAGAATGGCCTTCGCTCAGCAATGGAAAGTGGAGAAGGTGCCGGATATACATGACTGGTTTAGAAAATTGCTGTTTTTAGCTGAAATGGACAAAATGACAAAAAAACTAAATGGACAAATGGCAGAACAGTATATAAAAGATTGGGAAGGTTTGAAATTGTATTTGGAAACTGAATATAGAATGAAGGGGAAAATGTACAATTTAGATTTGTATGGATACTGAATGAGAAGTGAAATGAATTCTGAATTGTACTATACTGTTATATGAAAATATGTTGAAATTAGTCAGGTGTTTTATATATTTGAAATGTGTTACCTGGTTTGTCGAGTTATATAAGTCTAAACCTGATTACTGTCTAATATATACTTTTTTGTTATTAGCAGTGTTGGAAGCCTATTAGGGGGGTGGGGGGATGGGATGGAATTTTTTTCAAATTGTATTGGTAACGTTGTTGAAAATGTTGAGCGCATCCCAATAAAATTTTATTTAAAAAAAAAAAAAACATACGGAATTCACTGCCACAGGAGGTGGTGGCAGCTACAAGCATGGAGAGTTTCAAGAGGGAATTAGATAAACATATGGAGCAGAAGTCCATCAGTGGCTATTAGCCACAGGGTATAGATGGGAACTCTCAGTCTGGGGCAGGTGATGCACTCTATTCTTGGTGCTGGAGGGGGCAGCAGTGGGAGGGCTTCTAGTGTCCTGGCCCCACTGCTGGACCTCCTGATGGCTCCTTGTATATTTTGGCCGCTGTGTGACAGAGTGTTGGACTAGATGGGCCATTGGCCTGATTCAACATTGGCTTCTCTTATGTTCTTATGTTCTTATCATGTCACCAGTGATGTGATGACAACACTTTTGGTGCAAGCCAGAAGTGATGTTGTTGCATTGCTGGCCACAGAGGCCTAGCGTTCAGTTTGCTGCCAATATGTCCCACCGCTGGCCAGCTAACTGATGCCAGAGAGAGGATCCTCAGAGTGGGGGATCTCCTGCCCTCAGCAGCGGTCTGGAAACCCTAGTAAACCTTGTAGATGCATACAAACTTTAAAGGTATAGGCTACATATGCAGGATTGGGAAACCTCCAGAACCCAGGAGGCCTGATCACACAGACAAGCCTCCTTGCCTCTACAGAAGTTTACTGATAATACAAAAGTCAGAAGCAGTTTTATCAATTCAGTCCTATTCTTCTTTGACACATGCTCCATAAACCTACATTTGAAATGTAAAAACAGAAACAAGAGTCTACCTTTGGTAGCTGCCACTATCGCACATTGGGGGAGGGGGGGTTCCACAATCTTTTTGCAATGAAATTGAATGGATTGCCAAGAATATTGATTTTAAGAAGGTTTTCCTGTAAAAAAAATTCTAGCCCTTAAATAACATGAAGATATACTTCAAAATGTGCAGCTACTACCTGCTGGAATCTCAGGTGCTAGAGGGGAATTGTGCAGGCTTTCCTGCAGTTCCAGCACAGTACATGACCAGCAGGAGAACAAGGATGGTGTATGAACTGAGATGCATGCCAACTAATCAAAAGTTGTCTCTCTTTTTTATTTTAAAAACTTCTTTATTAGCATAGAAGCAGTTATTATCACTGCAATAACTCTTAAAAATAAATGCGGGGGTTGCATTGGGCGTTTCTTTTTTTTTGTATTTTTATATGAGTGTGTGTGTGTTCGCGCGCACGCATGTGTGTGTGTGCTTGTGCACACCTGAAAGTCATGGCAACCTCTGGTGACTGACCCCTACTGGAGGCCTGGAAGATATTCAGAGAGATGGCTGAATAAAGCCTCCCCCTGCCTCCCGACTGCTGTTATTCCAAGGAGGTCTCCCATCCAAGTACTAGCCAGAGTCAACCCTGCTTAGCTTCTGAGGTCTGATGAGATCGGGCTTGCCTGGGTTATCTGGCAAGGGTGGATTGGGAGTTTCTTTATGACATCCCAAGGGTCAGCCAACCAACATCCTGCATAGTTGGCACATGCTTGAAACTGGCTGAACCAATCCCCTTCCCTACCCTCAGAGATTTACCCTGGAGAGATATAAGTTGTTTCAACAGAAAGCAGTTAGAGCACTTCCAGAACAGCTATTTTTTAAAAAATGTTTGCCTCTGCATGTGCATAAATGCTTGCTAAGACTGCTGGGATATGTAGTTCACTGCCGTCCTCCTTCTAATCCTCCTTCCTACTCAGTCCTGCCATCCTCCTTCCAGAACAGAGGCACCTTTCTTTTAGGGTTTTTAAAAAGAAAACAGAGTTTTGAGCAGCCCCTGTAGGGCGGGGGGGAGGTGTGAATAAGCACTTGTGCGCATATCTCTAACTATTTTTTTTAAATGGCGGATGGAAAACAAGACATCAGTGAGAATTGGCTGACAGCTGGGATGCACAAGAGTGCGACCAGACAGCAGGAAATCCGTTTAGGAACTGGCTCAGACCAACAAGACCGAACTTTATCAGGTATCAAAGAAACATGCAGCAAGGGGGGGGGACTCAGATGACTGGGGATCAACAGACAGATGTTGCTGTCTGATCATGCACTTTAAATCTATTAGGGAACAGCAAGGGCAATGGATCAAACTGCCTGTGTGAACACAACCTAATTAAATAAATAATACTAGTGCCATAGCATTGTTTATTGAATATCTTATGCTACCTGATTGAATTGTTTTCCACTGCATTTAGTGCATTTTCTCCTACCTTCATAATTCACTACAATGTCTGCCATAGTCTCCTCCACAGGCCACCCACACATGTGCTTCACCACCACCTTTAACATATCACATAGCAGTCTACCCTGGCCTGCTTGTCTTGTTCCAGGAGCTGCTTGCCCCCAGCTGGTTCCACACAGTCCCAACACATCCTCTCCTCCTACTGTGGCTGGTGCCAGCAACCATCCCTGGCCAACAGAGTGAGAATTGGACCACACCCTCCCCACTGGAGAGTGGCAGCAGACCTTTCCTCCAAGATGGTTTTCCCTGACCTTTGCTTTGACCTCAGGGCTGCTTTGGGCCATAGACCTCGACAGTCCTCTCAGGGGTTGGCATCAGCTTCAACAGATTCTGGCTACCTGGGCCTGACAGGACCCAACGCAACAGTATATCATGAATTTAGACATGTTTTTGTGTGCGTGCTTTCGGCTTCTGTGATCGTAGTCCTGTGGCATTGTTCATTGGATATCTTATACTGTCTGGTTGAGGTGTTTTCTAAATTTTGTAATCCACCTTGAGTCTCAGTGGGAGAGATGGGATATAAAGGAAGTAAAATAAATAAACAAACAAACTGTTACTCAGATTAGTCCATGGGAAGAAAAGCTATTGATATGCTAAGGATGTGGGTCAACAATGTATAGGAATGGGTGAGCAGAAAAACTGAAGGCTTTTGAGAATTCCCTCCTGCTGTTGTTGGGGATCAATAATTTTAAACTGCTTCTTTCTTCAACTCCTTCCAGTATTTTAAGAAGCAATCCATAATTATATTTGACACTGATTGAGCCTTTAAAGCCTTTGTTTTTATGTAAACATGTTCTGTGCTCTGTTACTTCTGACAATAATGAAGAAGATTTTCCAACACGAGAGGAGCTGTAGGACCACCATAAACCTTCGCTCACATGATAACAGGAATAAAGGATTAATATATTGGGGAGGGGGAGAAATAGCTTAATAGCATTGTGTAATTTAATTGCTAGCGCTCTATTTACATGAAACATAGCCCTGTGAGCAATCAGATTTAATCAACACAACTCATGAGTAGCTCTCCTTTTATATGCCAAAGGTAATTAACAGGAGAAAATTATGTATAGATTCATGCTTTCAGGGAATTCAGAATGTTCAAATATCAAACTGAGCATTTAGCAATTTAAATATATTTTCTAATCTTCTATTTCAGAACAGGGAATCACACATTGTCAGCCTGGTTCAGCTGGAAACCCATTTTTATGTTTTATAACCAATGGATGTAAAATATTAAGAATCATGGCACATTCTCTGGACTCCTTTAGATACGTTTATATACAACATAGATACAGATTTGTTTGCTGAATAGTTGTGCTTTAAAATGTTTCATGTGACGCCTCTTTGTAAATATTTACCATTTAAAGAAAAGACAGAAAGAATAAGCTAAAAATAGTTTTCTTGGTGTTTTGTTCCAGTTCTGCAGCCTAATTAATATTAACCTCAGTAACAGCAAACTGTCTGTCTGACATCACTGCCAAGCTATGGATATAATTAGTGCAGAATCTGTACTAAGTCTCTATTAACTGGTCACAAAATTCAAGGAAAAAAATCATTTGAACTTTTCTCTCTGAGAGGTTATAATACATCTCTTGCAAAAAAAATAAAGATACCAAAGAAATGAGAACTATTGGGTTTTTCTAAAAAAGCATCACTTGGGATAATTGGAGTCAGCATGACAATACACTTATATGTTTAGTGAAAGAAAAATAATTCAGTTTTCATTGACTGGGCATATGACAGTAAATCCTCATCTATTGCATTTTAACATTCATTTCAAGCTGTCATGATAGAAAAAGAAAAATTAGATTACATATATGGAACAAAACAACAGTTCAATAATTATAATAAGATATAATAAGATGCTATCTGTTACCTAAGTATCTCACATCTTCATTAAAAAAAACCCTTGATGGAAGCCTACAGCAGCAAGGATGAAACAAAATTTTGCTACAATTTGTCTCAGAATTAAATTGGGTTAGGAATGATGGAATGGTAGATGAATAGTAGCTTCCAGACAAAGATTTTGCTGGCTGTTTTCAGATCGATATGTGAACTTCAGCCTCCTCATCTCTAGCTCATGGCCTTATACATCTATTCTCTCTTCCCATTTCTGCCATGGTGTTGTCTTAAATCAGACACCAGTTCAGTGAAGGGGGCAATATAGTTTCCAGTCCACAAAGCAGGCCCCTGTACCAATAATGAACGAGGTGAATGAGGTGTGGGTGAAAGTGGAAGTGATGGAGAATGGAGTACAGTATTGAAGAAAGGAGCCCAGGAGGGCTGGAGTAGAGCCTGAGAAAATAAAACTACAGACAGTTGTAAGTATATACTATAAAGTACTGAGACTGATGCATTGGAGAGTGATTTCAGCTCATACTTTATTAGTTAAATGGAGAACTTGAGATAGATGCTGGACCCAAAGGTCCATTTATATTCTCGTTCCAACCACACCCAACACACACCCCTTTTCCCGTGATAGGTTTATTTACATAGTCTCTGTCCCTCATTGGTTCCCTCTGTTATGTCCTGAGATCAGGAACAGGCATCAGCCAGAGGCTGCCAAGCTTCAATCCTGAGAACAATAGGGACTAGGCTCCTGAATTTGGAGTAAGGAGCCAATAGGGACATTGGTGGGAAATTGGAACCCGCCAATAGAACTACAGGGTGTTCCCCCCCAGTGTATATAGTTGGCCTCTGGCTGTTGTGTGTCTTTGTTTGTGTGAAGTACCAATAAACGTGTCTTCGCCTATGTCGTGGTCTGAGTCCTGATGTATGGAACCCAGCACTTTACACCCTTTAGGATCCAAACTGGCTGAATGGCAAGTTCTAGGATCCTCTGTATCGTTTGTTCTAGATGTGCTCAGCTAGTTCACATGGCCACATGTTGGCCCAACTGTGTGTGCGGTCTTTCTTAGTACATAACAATACCAAATAAAGGTGTATACTAAGC
The DNA here is from genome assembly GCA_029375565.1 of Gekko gecko. Lineage (NCBI taxonomy): Eukaryota > Metazoa > Chordata > Lepidosauria > Squamata > Gekkonidae > Gekko > Gekko gecko. The sequence continues at coordinate 101,943,370 of JAPDNY010000004.1, read as the reverse complement.
ATGGGCTTCTCTACCTGGCAGTAAGTTTGTGACACCTCAGATTCTTTCTTTAGCACTCCACTTCCTCTAGGAGGGGCCACACTAGCTAATCCCTTTTCTCTCTTCTCTCTCTTCTCTTCTTGAATGCCTTCCACTGCTCTCACCTTTCCTAGGTCTTCTGCTTTCTCTTCCCTTATTTTCTTTTCCATGGTATTTCTAGCACTGTGACATCAAGGCAATTCAGCCACTGACAAACAGAAGAGTGTGAACATGCCTTTATAGAGGGCGGATGTATGCCAAACAATTTTTTCTTAAAACTTCCAGGATAAAACATCATGAAACAGCATTTGGACTGTGCAAAGTACGGCTCCAATGAGTTGACATTGCTGGCTTCAGGCCAGAGTTACAGGCATTCAGGGACTGCTTATTGCCCTCCAAGATGGAATAACAAGGCAGACACAAGTGATGGGTTTAACTCTTGGGCCACTTTATTAACTGATAACCTTTAACTGGAAGATAATGGCAAGGGCAAAAACAGTTTGTGGTACAGTCAAGGCCAGGGGTAAATACCCCTCCCTCACCTCATGGAATAGGGTGAGCCACCCTGCCTCAAACAGGAGCCGTCACAGTGGCTTCCGCTTGGCCGGCTAGCCATTGTCATCCCACCCCATAGCCCCTTCCCCTGGGCCACTGGGCTCAAAGGGAGGAGCCAATCGGGGTGGTTCCCAAGGCAGTCTGTTTTCCCCACCCCATGCCGCGAGGCACAAAGACTGTACTCACTGGACCCCTTCAAACCCAAAATAGGTGTCAGCTGGTGCTCACCGGGCCACAACTGTATACCGCATAAAACCCTGCTTAACCAAAGTGACCATTCTAACTAACGCAGCCCACCATTAAAGTCCTGCACCACCTCCTCAGTGCAAGGTAGGCAAAAACATCCTTTCACTTGGCCAATCAGAAAGGGTGAAAAATTCCTACCCGGGCCCCCAAAACTGGGCGACCAGCAAAAGCCTGCACTAACGACAGGGCGGGCGGGTGAGCTGAGAACTGAAGGGAACTGCTGGTGCGCAGAGGAGGGGTTAGCTCCTCCCCCAGGTAAACAGTCACAAGAATGGGAAAAAATTCCAGAAAGGTCAGGTCGGCTGTAAGCCCAAGATGCTGGCTAAGCCTCTGCACACTATCTCCTGCGAAAGTAAACTCCAAAACCAGATGAACCGGCTGCATCAGAGTGAACCTGCAGCTCAGCCTCCAATCTAAGGTCATCCCTCCAGAAAGAAATACAATTGAAAGAAGAAAGAAACTCCAGCCACATTTCCAGGTCTTGACGGATACCAGCAGTAATTCAAATCCTGTGATGAGGGAGCCTCAATCCAGCCATGGCAGCGCACAACCTATGCAAAAATGCCTGGCCTGGAGCCACCACCTTACAAGCAAAGTTCAGGTGGCCAACTAACTGTTGCAGCTCGCTCAAAGTGGCCTTCCGTCTTCCCAGAAATTCTCGGATGCGATTGCGCAAGTCAACCAGCTTGCCATAAAGCAGTCAAGAAGCCTGTGCCACCAAATCCAATTCCACCCCCAGGAAGGTAAGTACCTGAGCTGGACCCTCGGTCTTCTCCTGCGCCAAAGGCACTCCTAACTCATCCCCCAAAGACATAAATGAACATAATAGATACTGACATTGACCCAACCCTTGGGGACCTACAAACAGGAAGTCATCTAAATAATGCACTACCTCGCTGCAGCCTGCGAAGGGCCCATTCCAAAAATGAACTAAAGCGCTCAAAGGCAGCGCATGAAATAGAGCAACTCATGGGTAACGCCCTATCTAAATAAAACTGACCATCAAAACAGAAACCCAGGAGCTCGAAATTGTCCGGGTTCACTGGGAGGTGGCAGAAGGCCGACTTAATGTCGTACTTTGCCATCTCAGCACCCCTCCCACAGCAGTGCACAATATGCACAGCCTGATCAAAGGATGTGTACCACACAGAACACAATGGCTCAAGGATGGCTTCATTAACCAAACTGCCCCTAGGATAAGAAAGATGATGGATGAGATGAAACGCCCCGGGTGCCTTCTCAGGAACAATACCTAATGGGGAAACATGAAGGTTAGGAATGGGAGGACTGGAGAAAGGTCCCAGCACCCTCCCTTCCCTAAGCTCCTTCTCAATCTTTTTCCTGACCACATGCTCCATGCCCCGTAAAGAACGGAGGTTACTGGCCATACATGGAACCCTTGCACCTTGGCAAAGAATGCGAAAACCCATTGAAAAACCCTTTAACAGATATAAACTATCAACTCATCTAGGATAACAGGTCAACAACCTCTCAAGCACTCTCAACCTTATGGGTGTTGGCCTCCTTTCCATGCGGTTGCCCAGAACCGCCCCCTTCTGGCCATCTGCAGCCCCTACAGTTTTCCATGGAAGCATGCGGAAAAAGGGTGTGGGCCCGAACATAAGGGGCACTCATGTCAATATTGACATGCTTTCCTGCTACACACCCCTTGGGCGCTAAATTCCCAGCAAATTTGACAGGGTTGAACCACCCGCCCCACTGCATGGCGGGGACTAAAGGACCCAGAAACACGCTCAACTAGATGTCCGCTATGTGAGCGATCACCTGTGTTAGGCCTGGAGGAGGCCATAACCTGCAGCCATAAATGTGGGTGAATCTGATCCCACCTCAGACAAGGGTTCATGGTAGCCTGCATCCTGAACTCCTCATCATACTGGAGCCAAGCGGGGCCAGTAAAGCCAGTGTACCCTTTATAAACAATATCAAAGTATTGGAACAAGGATGCAGCTCGGTAGGGTTGCGCCTTGGCAAGCACGCCAGCATAAACAAGGAAACTAGCCACCCAGTTGGCCCAGGTTTTAGCCACTCTCCTCTTCCTATACTTCTCCTTATCTCTATCCTCAAGATCTTCCTTCTCCTTCTTCTCCATTTCCCAAAATAAGAGGATGTAGACGTCCACATATTCACCTTTACAAATCTTCTCTCATGTGGACGGAAGCAAGTGGTCCCCAAGTGGGAGTGCCAAGTCCCCAAAGGGGAGGGCGGCGGCAGGAGCTGCTGCATAAGACACCCCACAAGGGGAGGGGCCGCCCCACCAAGGAGAACCCAATGAGCTACACTGCTGAATGGATGCCTGTGCAGGCATGCCCATTGCTGGCATACTGCCACATACCTGTCCACATCCATGATCAGAAGCCAGTGTGCTCAAGTGGGCAGGAGCTGGACCATCAGACGCAGAGCTGCCCCAGGGCCAACCACTACCAGTGTGGTGCAAACTACACTTAGCAGCTGCCAAGGAAGGGCTAGCCAAGACATCAGCCGGGCTCTGCTGCCCCGAAGGCATCAGTGTAGAAGGTGTGCCATGGTCCTGAGCCACAGGAGCTCCTTCAGTATCAGCCACAGATGTTATAGTGTGCCCTTCTACAATGGACAAATGGGTTAAAACCTCAGCCTGAAAATGCTTATTGGCTGCAGCACACATTTCCGTCTGCCCCTGGGCACCATCTGCAGGCCTCGGTGGGGGAGCAGATAACCCTGTGGCTTGCTTCAGTGCCTGCAATCAATCTAAAATAGCTTGTTGCACCCCATCATCCTCTTCGTCCAACGAGGACAGTGCCGGGGCAGGTCGTTTTGGAGGTGGCTTAGGGGCAGCCTGTTTACCCTTAGAACAACCTGTACCTTTCTTGGGAGCCATAACAATATTCACTATGCCCACCAAAAAGAACTAAAAACAGGGTAGCTATTCGCCGGAAACCACACAAAGTGAACCAAAAGCAGACCACAGTCCTAAAAGAAAAAGTCTGCTTGAATAATAACAAAATGGCCGCTGTGTGTGCACTATGAAATGGCTGCCGTGTGTCCACTATGAAATGACGGCCGTGCAAAAATTACAAAATGGCCACCATGTATGAACTGCAAAATGACCGCCATGTGTGAACCACAAAATGGCCACCAGACCTGCCCAAAGTACTATAAAATGGCTGACAAAGCCCGTGGTAACCCAGGCTGAAAAACAGCCCTAGAGGACCACTCAGCAACTCAACCACCCACAACCCCTGGAAAGCAACCACCAACGGTGGCAATTGGAGGGGGGTGTCAGTGGGACAAGCCAACTGCACAGACATTGAGTAAAATTTATCACCCCTTCAGCAAAATAAACTCCTCCACCACAAGGACTTCAAATAAATTGAATACTAAAAAGGGGGGGAATGGGGGCGACAAGGCCACTGGCCACCACCCACTGTATTCCCCCAAGGCTCCCACCAGTGGCCCCCAATGGGTGCTGCAACCTAAAGCACCGGGCCGCATCGTGCACTCAGCCTGGCACAACCCCTCCTCAAATCGCAGGAGATCAAACCAGCATGAGGGAGCTGCCCTCACAAGCGAATGCCACCGCAGGGGCGACCCATCCCCAGACAAGCCTCGCCGATGTGCTCCTTGTGGGCCCTAAATGGCTCATTCCAATGCCAACGTCAACCTGCTCATGAGCCCAGTCCTGGCCGCCAAAAGCCCACACCAATCAGCCTATTGATCCCAGCAGTTGGTCAGGTGGGAGCTGGTCACCGCGGGGCCCACCCAGCAGGTAGGCACCAAGCAGTCCGTGCCAAAGAGCTCCTCTCCCAACGCGAACTGAAGGGAACTGCTGGCGTGGAGAGGAGGGGCCAGGCTTTTAGCCCCTTGGCCCCTCCCCCCACGCCTATGTAACTGAGGCACATTTTAGTGCCGAAACTGTCCCAGCCTCTTTCTGTCTGGGAGGCAAAGGCGTCTCCCCACCCAACGGTCACCAGGACTGAGGGCTGGGGATCTGGAATACACTAGCATTTATGAGTTCAATTCTGTCAGCAACTCAGAAAATCCAACCCAGTAAGGGAAGCCTTCTGTTTATTTATTATTTATTTGATTTATACCCCGCCCTCTATATCTAGAATGGTACTATGTTTGTTGATTCTAATTGTAAATACTCTGAGGATAGTTGGATAGGAATGGCCATAATGAATAACTTTGTATTCAGTCTTTCTCTGTTTTCTCATTTGAGTCATTAAAGTATATACTCGATCCCTACATTTACCACCAAACTCCACTACATTCTGAATCAGGCCTTGACATTTGATTGGGGCACACTCTCCTAAATATTCAAATTTTAATATTTAATTATAGAGCCACTTCTGCTGGACACAGGCTCCTTAGACTTTGTTGAGTGGGGTGGTAGGATACGAGCCAGGATCTACCTCAGCTGATTCTGAGGATATTATTTTGAAGGTCATGGAATTTTGAGACATCCATATTCATATATGTGACTGAATTGTGTCAAGCAACATTTGGCATCAGTTTTGAAGCTTCCTTCATGTCAGCCTACTTCGTCTGCTCTCTCTGATACAAAATGTGAGGATTGCATTTGCTATTCTTTTCTCCTTTAATTACAACTTGTTGTTGTTGTTCAGTCGCACAGTCGAGTCCAACTCTTCGCGACCCCATGGACCAGATTACGCCAGGCCCTCCTGTCTTCCACTGTCCGCTGTCCACAACTTGTGCTATTATTTCAAATAACATGCATGCAAAAGAAGATAAAAAGTGGACATGGTCAATATCAATGATACATTAGTGGTGCAGATCTTGCAATAAATGTACCATGTATCAATTGTTCCTAGAATGAAGCCAAGATGAAACATCAAAGAATAAAATTTCAACTGAATAAAGAAAACCAAAGAAGTGGGGAAGAAGGGTAAAGCAGAACAATAACCTTGGTATTGTCATTTTTTTTTCTCTGTGCCTGTGTCTGTATGTGTGTGTATGCGCATGTGTGCACATCCAGCAAAGGAGGTCACATTTTGTGCATGTGATGAAGTATGCTCTTTTCTATGAAAGATTATGCTACACTAAATCTCTTTGTCTGTAAGCTGGCACAAAACTCCATTTTATTTTTTTGCAACAGACCAACACAGCTATCCCTTTAGATTTTTTTCACACACAGAGCCCGCTTCCCATATTACAGTTTGAAAGAAGGGCACGGATACATTTTCAAGAGTTTAATCTGTGTCTGGAAACCACAACAACCTTACTTCAGAAATGTAATTAATGTGTCCGCTAATGTCTAAAACTGCAGAGTAATCTCAAGAGCAACATGTCTTCTCTAAAAGATGAAGGGACATACTGTGCATTTTTACATGGGCACAGCTCTTGAGAATACACAAATATAAACACATTAAGCACCAACATATGCAGATTTCTCCATTCATTTGAGTGGGGGAAGCAATTCCATTTGCATATTTGTCTAGGTGTACAGAGCTGCCTTCACCATTGAATGGAATGAGAAAGGGCAGAAAGCCAGGAGTGTACATAAGCAAAATTTCCTTTGTGGATGTTAATACACTCCCAAAAATCTCTACTGTGCTTGAGGTTAAAATCTTTCATATTGTAATATTTTATACTGTAATCAAATATAAAATTATTAGGCATATAGAGGAACATAGGGTCTGCTGAGGGAAAACAAGCATGGCTTCTGCAAAAGGAAGTCCTGCCTCACCAGCCTTTTGGAGTTATTTGAGATGAATAAGTATGCAGACAATGGTGATTTGGTAGACATTATATACTTGGACTTTCAAAAGACTTTTGACAAAGTACCTCCCCAAAGACTCCTGAAGCAGTAGAAAAGAGCAAGAGTCCAGTAGCACCCTAAATACTGACAAAATATGTGGCAAGGTATGAGCTTTCATGAGTCATTGCTCACTTCTTCAGATAACTGAGTAAACTTAGCAGTCATGGGCTAAGCAGATGGGTTCTCTTATAGATTAAAAAAACCTGGCTAAATGACAGGAAGCAAAGAGTAGGAATCAATGGAAAGTTTTCACAATGGAGGGAAGTAAGCAGTGGAGCCCCACAAAGATAAGTATTGGGACCAGTACGATTTAAACATATATCTATATTGTCCAACATGCCCCCTCCATGCAGATATCTAAATCCACACATCAGGGGCACTTGGGGGGCAGGGAGATTTTCCTGCATATTTGGGGCAATCCCCAGATGTGCAGAAAAATCTAAAAACTGTAAAAAATATATAGGGGGGATATTTAAATCCTCCCAAAAGTAATAGAGTGTCCCCTGTGCAGGCACAGGGAACGCTCTGAGAATGGCTTCACCACCGGGGGGTGGGGTGGGAGAAGGCCTGGCCAGCCGGCGGCTCTAAGCCGCTCAGCCCTCACCGCCACCTGGGGGGTGAGGGAGAAAGTTTGGCAGGCCAAGCTCAGGCCTCACCACTGCTGCTGCTGCTGCTGCTGGGAGGGAGGGGGAGGGAGAAAACTTGGCAGGCCAGCCAGGCCTCACTGCCACCACCGCCACTGGGGAGGGAGAAAGTTCGGCGGGCCGGTTAGGCCTTGCTGCTGCTGCCACTAAGGGAGGGGGAGGGAGAAAGCTTGGCAGGTTGAGTTCAGGCCTCACTGCCAGTGCTGGGGGGGGGGGAGAAGGCTTGGATGAGCATGGGCTTCGCCATGGGTGCCAAGGATGGGGAGCAGGGAAGCAGGCTCACCTGTGGCTGCTTCCTTCTCCTCCCGTGAAACTTCTCCCACCCATGAGTATCGCGGGTCCCCCTTCATGGCAAGCCGTGCCGGCGACAACTCACCTATTCTCCTATCGGCTGCTAGGGTAGCTGCCTTGGTGTCTTATTGGCCCATCCCGCTGGTTCCTCCATTCTTACACCCCTCTTTTGAAGCATTGCACCTTGGGAGTTGTAGTTTTCAGCTGGCCTTACTGCAACCATAGCAAAGGGAATTAGAACTACAACTCCCAAGCTGGGAGTCCCAAGAGGCCATGGGGCATTAGGAGTCAGTGTAACTGTTAATCAGTTAAAGTGTTAAACAGGAAGCAGATTTGGAATTGAAAGGGGTTGGGGGGGGAAGGGAAGACCTGGACATCTCTCTGAATTACAATTTATTTCCAGACTGCAGAGATCAGTCCCCATAGAGAAAATGGTTGCTTTGGAGGGTGAGCTCTATGGCATTATACCTCACTGAAGTCCTTCAACAAACCTGGCCCTTCCCTTAGTATTGCCAACCTCCAGGTAGCACCTGGAGATCTCCAAGATCAGTTCTCCTGGAGAAAATGGCTGCTTTGGGCAGTAGACTCTATGACATTATACCCTGCTGAGGTCCTTCCCCATCCCGAACCCTGCCCTCCCCAGGCTCTACCCCACAAATATACATGTATTTCCCAACCCAGAGTTGGCAAACCTGTAACTGGCTATGGAACCACTTTTTGAACCCTTGAAGCCCAGAAAACATGGCATGCAGCTCTCTTCCCATGCTACCCACTTGGGGCAGCAAAATGACTTGAGATGGCCCTGCCTTATAACTAAGCCGATGGAAATAAACATGGTTCGCCTCCCTCTATTTTCCCTTTCCCTCCACTGCCCCACCAGCCTCAGCCAGGACACTCACCTGGAGCTTCTTTCTAGAACTCATTGCATTTCTTCCCACAGCGGGCCTTACTCCTTATTCATAAATGATCTGGAACTAGAGATGAATAGTGTGGTGCATATGACAAAATTATTCAAGATGGTGAAAACCAAGCCTGACTGTGAAGTGCTCCAAGAGGACTTCTACAAACTGGGTGAGTAGGTGACAATGTGGCAAATGAAGTTCAGTGTTGGTAAATGTAAGGTGATGCACACTGGGGCAAAAGATCTCAGCTTCAAGTATAGGGTAATGGTGTCTGAACTTCCTGAGACTAAGAAGGAAATATATCTTGGGGTCATAGCGGATAGCTGAATTAAAGTGTCAACCCAGTGTGCTGCAGTGGTGAAAAAGGCAAACTCTGTGTTAGGGATTCTTAGGAAAGGGATTGGACATAAAATGGCTGATATCATGATGGCCCTGTATAGATCAGTGGTGTGTCCTCATCTGGAACACTGTGTACAGTTCTGGTCACGGTATCTGAAAAAGAACATTGCAGAGCTGTGTTATGTCCTAGGATCCAGAGCCTGAGCTGGCAAAATGCAGGAGCTCTGTTCTCTGAGAACTAGGCTCCTGAGCTCGCCTAAAGGGAACCAATGGCTGCATTGGCGGGTGATTCAAACCCGCCAATAGGAATGTGGGGCAACCCCTTACTGTATATAGTTGGCCTCTGGCCATTACTGTTTGTCTTTGTCTTGTGTGAAGTACGAATAAACGTGTCTTCTCTTATGTCGTCGTCCGAGTCATGAGGCACGAAACCCAGTACTTTACAGAGGCAACGAGGATGGGATTTTAACGCCTTCCATGAACTGCGACGAGGACAACAAGACAACTCCCGAGCACCGCATCGCTGACCCCGAGAGCAGCACCGCACCGCTCGCACCAACGCTGTAACTATGGCCGCCACGCACAGAAGACTCGAGCGCTTCGATCTGTCCCGGCCAGAAACATGGGACGCATGGGCCGACCAGCTCATATGCTACATGGACCTCAACGAGATACGCGACCCCCCCAAAAAAACAGTCGCTCAAGCTGAGTTCGTGCGGGACCGACACGGTCCGCCTTGCAAAGAGTCTCTTAGTGCCACGCACGGCCCTGGAGAGCTCGTTTGTGGAGATCCTGGATGTCCTCAATGCCTACTTCAGCCCCAGGCCTACCTTCCTGGCCAAAAGGATGAAGTTCCAGGGGTGCGTACAGGCCCAAGGGGAATCCGCCGCCGCCTTCCTGGCTGTGCTAAGGGCACTCGCAGTGGACTGCTCGTTCCCCAAGGTGGAGGACAACTTGCTGACCCAGTTTGTGTGGGGGCTGGCAGACTCCAAGCTGCGGCGCAAGCTAATCGGCAACTGGCTGCTCACCCTGGACGAGGCCATGGACATCGCAACCACCCACAAGGCTTCAGCGCAGGAGAGCCCGGCCTCAGCAACCCATTTGGTCAGAGCGGGACCCAGCCCAGTGAACTCCGACACAAAGAAGGTTCACTCCCTCATGCCGCAACCCCGCCAGCCGGCACCGGCCCATCAGCCCGGCCAAGAACCAGCCAAGCCTCCCGGCAACCGGACCGTCTGTGCCAGCTGCGGGGATGGCCATGGGAGGAAGACCTGTAAGTTCCGGGATGTAGTCTGCCACAGCTGCGGAAAGAAAGGACACCTCACACGGGTCTGCCGGTTTAAGGGCCCCCAGAGCATGAGATCGTTGGCCCCACCTAACCGCGCACCGACCATGAGATGACGGAAGAGGTCTCTGAGCTGTACCACCTCACAGATCAACCGATGCAGGTACTACGCCTTCCCAACCCCAACCTCTCCTCCACCCTGAAGATCCAAGTAACCGTGCGGATCGAGGGGTCCCCCTGCTGCATGGAGGTGGACTCGGGATCAGCAGCGTCCATCATTTCCATGGACACCCTAAAAAAGCTTTGCCGGTCTGGGGGACCCCCTCTACGTCCATCGCCGCTAAGCTTGGTGGACTTCCAAAAGAACCCTGTCCCCATCTGGGGAGTCGGCACCTTCTGGGTGCAATACTGAGACTTTGAGGGGGACTTGGAGTTAGTGGTGGTGGAGGGAAACCTTGTGAGTCTCCTGGGGCAAGCGTGGTTCGAGGCCCTGGGCATTACGATTGGGGGAGTGAATAAATGTGGGACGCAGGACTGGGGGGCAATCTGCAAAGAGTTTCCTGAGGTCTTTGATGGGGAGCTGGGGTGTTATAAAGGGCCCCCAGTGTCGCTTCACTTAGACCCTACAGTGACGCCCATCCGGCGGCACTTCCGCACCACGCCCCTGGCCCTCCGCCCTAAAATTGAGGCGGAACTGGAACAGTTGGTGGCCCAGGGAGTCCTAGAGCCCGTCCCAAATGCACGCTGGGAAACCTCGATTGTGACCCCAGTGAAACCGAATGGGGAAATCTGCATCTGCGCGGATTACAAGTGCACTATTAACCAGGCACTCCAGGCGCACGCATACCCCATGCCAGTAGTAAGTCATGTATTAGCCACGCTGGCGGGGGTGTGCATATTTGGAAAGCTGGATCTCGCACAGGCATACCAGCAACTCCCTGTGGACGAAGCCACGGCCGAGGCGCAAACTATAGTGACACACCAGGGGGCCTTCAGGGTAAAGCGGCTGCAGTTCGAGGTCAGTGTGGCCTCAGGGATCTTCCAAAATTTAATGGACGATTTGTTAAAAGGGATCCCTGGCGTGACGCCATTCTTCGATGACGTCCTCATCGCCGCGGCCACCCCGGAGAGCTTCGCCGGACGCCTCCGAACTGTCCTGGGACATTTCCAAGCCACAGGTCTAAAGGCGAAGGGGGAAAAGTGCCTTCTCGGGGTTCCGGAGGTGGAGTTCTTGGAGTACCGGGTCGACGCAATGGGCCTCCATCCGGCGAGGGACAAGGTTAAGGCCATCGTGAAGGCCCCCGCCCTGAAGTCCAAGGCGGAGCTCCAGGCGTTCTTGGGCCTCCTAAACTTTTATCACGCCTTTCTCCCACACAAAGTTGCTGTGGCGGAACCCCTACACAGGCTGCTGGATAAGTCGACGCCTTGGGCATGGGGATCGAGGGAGGAGGCGGCGTTCCAAGGGGTTAAGACTCTGTTGATTTCTAATGCTTTACTCGCTCATTTTGACGAGAAACTCCCGGTGATCCTCACGTGTGACGCATCACCGTATGGGGTTGGGGCAGTCTTGGGCCACAAACTATCGGATGGGATGGAAGTCCCGGTGGCTTACTACTCCCGCACGCTGTCCCCCGCGGAGCGCAATTATGTACAAATAGACCGGGAGGGCTTGGCCCTGGTGGCGGGGGTAAAAAAAATTCATAATTTTGTGTATGGGCGGCCCTTCACACTCATCACTGATCATAAGCCGCTCCTGGGGTTATTTGTGGCAGACAAACAAATGCCGCAGGTATTGTTGCCCCGGGTGTTGCGTGGGTCCCTGTTTTTAGCGGGATATCAGTACCAGTTGGAGCATCGGCCGGGCAAGGCGCTGGGGCATGCTGACACCCTGAGCCGCCTGCCGCTGCCGCACATGGGAGATGACCCGGCCCCAGCCCCCACGGTACTTTTGATGGAAGAGCTTCCAACCCCCCCCCTTCGGGCTGCAGACATGGCCGCCCACTCGTCTCGGGATCCCATTCTCTCCCGGGTCCTAAACTGGGTGGTGAGGGGATGGCCAGCGGAACCAGCAGGGCCAGAATTCACGGCATATAAAGCCAGGAAGGAAGAGTTATCTGCCCTGAAAGGTTCTTTACTATGGGGGGACAGAGTGGTCATCCCGGGCCCCATGAGACAAGGGGTCCTTCAATCGCTACACAAGGCCCACCCTGGCATTGTACGAATGAAAGCTCTGGCAAGGAGCTATGTGTGGTGGCCCGGGATCGATGCGGAAATTGAAACCTGGGTCCGGGGGTGTACACGGTGCCAGGAGGTCTGCCCCAATCCCCCGAGTGTGCCAACACAAAGTTGGGAATCCACCCACAAGCCATGGTCACGCTTACATGTCGACTTTGCCGGGCTGTTCCAGGGTCTCCAGTTCTTGGTAATGGTAGACTCCTACTCTAAGTGGGTAGAAATAAGTCCGGTGTCTACCACCTCTGCCAAAGCAGTAATAAGGGCCCTACACAAAATATTCGCTACGCACAGCTTGCCGGACACAATCGTGTTGGACAACAGGGCCGCGTTCACCTCTGTGGAATTCCAAACGGTCCTCGCAAGGAACTTAATCAGGCACATACGCTCTGCGCCCTTTCACTCAGCGACTAATGGCCAGGCGGAAAGAATGGTCCGCACCGCGAAAGAAGCCTTGAGCCGCATAACAGAGGGTGAGTGGGAGTTCCGGCTGGCCCGCTTCCTCCTAACACAGCGCAGCACCCCGAACCCCATCTCCGGGCATTGCCCAGCAGAACTGTTGATGGGCAGCCGCCCCACAACCCTATTAGACCGACTCCACTCGGACCAAGCCCCGGAGAGTAAGCTGGTCGAAACCCGGGAGGCACCCAGGGGCTTCCTCCCGGGGGAACCAGTCTATTTTAGGAACTACGGGGCGGGACCTCAATGGCTGGCTGGTCGCATTCTCAGATCCACAGGGCCGGTTTCGTATGAGGTCCTTGCAGACGGGGACCGGGTCCTCCGTAAACATGTGGACCAACTCCGGAGGTGACAAGATCCCGACACAGGTATCATGGCCCCGCCACCGGAATCCACAGAGGCTGCCCCAGCACCCAAATGGCCACAGGCACCAATAGCGGAACATGGGCCAGAACAACCACAGGACGCTGGGCGGGACACAGAGCAAGCTGAACCGCCTCCACCATCCACGCCGCCAGAAATCCAGGCTCCGAGTGCGGTAGGACAACCAGAAGGGGGCCCCGCCAGTCTGGTGCCAGCCCCCCGAAGGTCATTCAGAGAACAGAGGCCACCAGCCTACCTAAAAGATTATGTCACCGGGTAGGAGACAAACTATGGGGGAGGGGTGTTATGTCCTAGGATCCGGAGCCTGAGCTGGCGAAATGCAGCTGAGCTCCGTTTTCTGAGAACAATAGGGACTAGGCTCCTGAGCTCGCCTAAAGGGAACCAATGGCAGCATTGGCGGGTGATTCAAACCTGCCAATAGGAATGTGGGGCGTCCCCCCCCTTACTGTATATAGTTGGCCTCCAGCCGTTACTGTTTGTCTTTGTCTTGTGTGAAGTACGAATAAATGCGTCTTCTCTTATGTCGTCATCCGAGTCATGAGGCACGAAACCCAGTACTTTACAAGCTGGAAAAAGTACAGAGGAGGGCAACTAAAAAGTCTGGGGGCTGGAGCATCTTCCTTATAAGGAAAGGCTGAAGAGTCTGGGGCTTTTCAGTTTAGGAAACAGATGACTAAAGGGGGACATGATAGAGGTTTGTAAAATTATGCATGGAGTGGAGAGGGTTGACAAAGAGAAATTTTTCTCTCTCTCCCAAAATACTAGAACTCAGGGGCATCCAATGAAGCTGATGGGCGGTAGATTGAGAACAGACAAAAGGAAATACTACCTTACACAGAGAATGATTAAAATGTAGAATCTTCTGCCAGAGGATGTAGTGATGGTATCAGGAAAAGACAGCTTTAAAAGGAGATTAGATAGATTCATGGGGGATAGCTCTATCAGTGGCTACTAGCCATGGTGACTGAGGAGCACCTCCACATTCAGAGGCACTAACCCACTGAATCTCAGAGCCAGGCGGCAACATCAGGGGAAGGCCTTGGCCTCTATGCCCTGTTGTTAGTCCTCCAGAGGAACTGGTTGGCTATTGTGTGAGACAAGATGCTGGACTAGATGCAGTGGTGTACCAAGGGGGTGTGCAGTCCACCACGGGCACAGCTTAAGGAAGGCCTTTGAAGAGGACTCTGGAAGCCAGCATCAAGCTGCATCCAGCCAAATGTCTTTCCTTTTATTTTTAAAATGCAGCTCTGGCTGCAGCCACTAGGGGTGTAGGGGTCTGAGCATAGCAAAAAAAAACCCCTCTAGGATCAGCTAAACTTCTCTTGCTCCAAGACTGAAGCAAACTCACTTAACAACAACCAAGCCAACACGCTAATAGCTGCTACAGTAATCGCGGTCTTGCATGTCATTTTCTCCAATACTCTAGCCTTTCTCTCTTCCTTTCCTTGCACCCAGCTCAGCCAGATCTTGCAAAGCAGTAGTTAGGGTGTTTTAAGAAGATAAAACAATATTTCCCTCTCTTAATTTCTCTCCCTCATTCCCACATGTTTTTCATTCACTTCTGTCTCCCTTCACCTAATTTTTCCATGTTCCCATCCCCCTTTATTTTCACTTCTTGGTTTCAAGACCTTCTCATCCCTATCCTGCTTAGTGACAGAATGGTGACAGTATTATAGTAGCAAACCCTTGTTAATATTATGAACAGAAGGCACTGGGTTTGCTAGGCATTGTACATTATACACTATACAATACATTGCACTGGTTCTTCTGGGTTTCCAACTCCCCATGCTTGGACTATGCTTCTGTGCTTGACATCAGCTGGCATTGCCACAATGGCACTGGGTTTGCTGGACATTCTGTGATTGCACTGGTACTGCTGGGTACTCTGTACATTGTAGTGGTTCTGCTGGGCTTGCAAGAATGCCCACCACATTCAGTTTCTACTGCAGAGATTCTCTGGTTTAACTTTAGTCCTTTGGGAACTGTTGTGTAGTGGGTTCGATGCATTAGAGATCAAGAGACAGTGTGATGTGAAGCATAGTTATTTACTGGACACAACAAGAACACAGAATACTGGCCGGGTGGCCAACTATATACAGACCGGGAGAGACACCCCTAGGTCCCATTGGCAGGTTTAAACTTCCCTCCACAGTTCCCATTGGTTCCCCACAGGAAGGTTCAGGAGCCTAGTCCCTATTGTTATTTGGGACTCAAGCTCTGACTCAGTCGCTGTTCCCCCAGTGGTGGTCAGTGGACACCACACCCCTCCCACTATAGTTTGATCCCTGCCTATGTAACATAGTCCTTCAGGTATGAGGGGGTTTAGTGTTTCCTCATGGATCGCCTTGGTGATGGCACTGGAGCTGCTCGGTTGTTCAGGTGTGGTTGCCCCGGGGAAGGTGCCTGTTCTTCCCGCGTCTCTGGTTGTGGCAGCAGCGGTGGTGCCTCATCCGGTATCTGTGCTGGGGTTGGTGCTATTACTTCTGGGGAAGCCACAGAGAGGGAAGCCGGTTCCCATTCCTGGAAGCCTCCCTGGTCTGAGGGGGCGACTGGTGCTTCTCTGGTGTCCCCTGGGTTCTGGGTCTCTCTAGCTTCTGGAAGCATGCACCACCATAACTGATCCACGTGGCATTGCAGGACCTGTCCGCAGTCCGTTGAGACCTCATATGACACTGGTCCTGTGGGGCAGATGACCCTACCTGGGATCCACTCCTGACCTTGCCATAGTGTCTAATATATACTGGGTCTTCCAGGAAGAACCCCCTCAGTATCTCCCATTGCTTGGACAGGGTCTGCAACTCTGGAGCCCTGTCTGGGTGCAGGTGGTCTAGGAGGATTGCGGGCCTCTGGCCCATTAGGAGTTCTGCGGGGCAGCAACTGCTTACTGGGTTGGGAGTGGTCCGTTGTGCCAGGAAGAAAAAGGTGAGGTGGAACTCCCAGTCCCCTTCTGCCAGGTGGCTGAGTGCTTCCTTTGCAGTGCGGACCATGCACTCCGCCTGTCCATTCATCACGGGGTGGAAGGGTGCTGACCTGATGTGCCAGTTCAGGTTGTCACGGAGGAACTGCTGGAACTCCTCTGAAGTAAACACCATCCCGTTGTCCGAAACGATTGTGTTGGGCAGGCCGTGGGTGGCGAAGATCTTGCAGAGGGCCCAGATGATGGCTCTGAAGGAGGTGGTCGAGACCGGAGTAATTTCCAGCCACTTAGAGTAGGAATCCACTGTCACAAGGAATGTCTGTCCATGCAAGGGCTCAGCAAAATCAATGTGGAGCTGGGACCATGGGGTCCGTGTCGATTCCCAGGATTGTGTGGGCGCACTCGGTGGGCTGGGCCTGACCGCCTGGCAGACCGGGCAGTGCTTCACCCAGGCTTTCACTTCACTGTCTATGCCAGGCCACCAGACATAGCTCTGGGCGAGGGCCTTCGTATGCACAATTCCGGGGTGCGCCTCATGCAGGGCCTGGAGAACGTGGTGCCGAAGGGCACTGGGGACCATCACCCCGTCCCCCCATAGCAGGCAGCTCTTGTAAGCCGAAAGCTCCTCTTGCTGGGCTGTAAATGTGGTGAACTCTGGCCCTGCTGTAGCCACAGGCCACCCCCTCACCATCCAGCCTAGAACCCGGGATATGATGGGGTCCTGGACCGAGCAGCATGTGATGTCTGTGGCCTGGAGGGGGGCATCAGGGAGACCTTCCAGCTGGATAACACGGTGTGTAGGGGCCGGATCCTCATCCACATCAGGCAGGTGGAGACGGCTCAGGGCATCAGCATGGCCCATAGCCTTTCCTGGGTGGTGTTATAGGGTATAATTGTAGCCTGCAAGGAATAGGGACCATCGCAAGACCTGCGGGGAGAGGACTTGCGGCGTCCGGCGATCTTCTGTGAAGAGACCCAGCAAGGGGTGGTGGTCCATGGCAATGGTGAACAGCCGGCCATAGATGAGCCCGATCACAGGGAGGGTAGAAATGTAAATAATATATAAATAAATGAAGTCGTGGAACTTCTTGACCCCGGCCACAATCGCCAGCCCCTCATGATCTATTTGGGCATAGTTCCTTTCTGCCACAGATAGGATCCATGAGTAATATGTGACCAGGGCATCCCGCCCATTCAGGAGATGATGTGCTAGCACCGCGCTGATACCATAGGGTGAAGCATCACAGGCCAAGACCATGGGCAAGGACTCGTTGAAATGGGACAGGACAGAGTTAGAGATCAACAGTTCCTTGATGCCTCGGAATGCGGCAGCCTGGCGGGGGCCCCGTGACCAAGGGGCCTGCTTGTCTAGCAAGTGGTGAAGGGGCTCAGCTACTGCCACCTTGTGGGGGAGGAAGGCATGGTAGAAATTAAGAAGTCCAAGGAAAGCCTGAAGCTCGGCTTTGGTTTTAGGCAGGGGGGCCTCCACGATCGTCTTCACCTTCTCCCTGGCTGGGTGCAGGCTGTCCACATCCATGGTAAAGCCCCAAAAGTCAACCGAGGGCACCCCTAGCAGGCATTTCTCCCTTTTTACTTTGAGACCGGTGTCTTGGAAGCGGCAGAGGACTGTGCAGAGTCGGTCAGCGAATTTGGCTGGCGTGGCAGCGGCGATCATTACATCATCAAAGAATGGGGTGACACCAGGTATCCTTTTTAGAAGAGAATCCATTAGTTGTTGGAATATGCCGGGTGCCACACTCACCGTGAACTGAAGTCTATTCACTCAGAAGGCACCCTGGTGGATAACCATTGTCTGCACCTCGGCAGTTGCCTCATCGACCAGCAACTGCTGGTACACTTGGGCCAGATCCAGTTTTTCAAAGATCTTTCCCCCCTGCCAAGGTGGCCAGTACATCGCTGACTACTGGGACCAGGTAGGCATGGTCCTGCAACACCTTATTAAGCATACATTTGTAGTCCGTGCAGATGCAGACATCCCCATTGGGATTTATGGGCGTGACAATGGGGGTCTCCCACACTGCGTGGGAGACTGGTTCCAGGACCCCCTGGGCCACTAGGCAGTCCAGTTCTGCATCTATTTTGGGTTTCAATGCAAATGGTACCATCCTGGAATGCATTCTAATGGGGGCCACCTTGGGGTCTAGTTGCAGCGAGACCGGGGGGCCTGTGTAGCATTCCAGCGTCCTGTCGAAAATGGACAGGAATTCGTGGCAGACATGTGGGTCAAATTCCTACAGAGCAAATAGCCTCACTTTCCCCCACATTATCTCACACATGTGACTGCAACCACTGTCTGCATTTCTTTTCTAGCCATTATTATTATCTGTTTTATTTCATGATTATTACTGAAAACAGTTTTGTTGTATAGAGAAGGGACTCTGACCTAGATAGCCCTAGCCTAGCCTGATCTTATCAGATTTCAGCAGCTAAGCAGGGCCGACGTGGAGGCAGGCAATGGCAAGCCACCTCTGAATGTCTCTTGCCTTGAAAACCCTACAGGGTCACTACAAGTCAGCTGTGACTTGATGGCAAAAAAAATGGAGGAGGGGGATGTTAAAAATTATCCACCCTGGGTGCCAAATACACTAGGTATGCCACTGGTTAGCTGGACCACTGGTCTGATTCAGCAGGGCTCTTCTTATGTTCTTACATTGCATAGAAAAGTTTTACAAACTGACTGCAGTGGATCCTAAGGAGTTTCAGACCAAAATGAAAGCTAACTAAACTAACTACACACACATAAGCCCCCTCCAGAGTGAAACTCATGATTTAACAATCAGCACTAGGATTGTTTTGAAGGTCTATTTTATAATATCCTGGCTGGCCGCTCGGTTGCTTTTTGCAGACCCTCGCAAATTAATCAGACACACAGGAAGGCACAAACCTAAAAAGCTGAGAGGAAGCAAATGGATTTGGAGAGAGAATACATTCACCAGCAGACTAAAGCAGGAATCCTGCAGCACTGTGTGGGTGGCTGGGGCCTGCCTCTTTGCTTCCCTGCCATCCCTCACATGCTAGCTGTACAATTCAAAGCCCCCAATGTAACCCTGCTGAGTGACAGAGATTGCTACAGACTTCAAGAAAGACATGCAGCCTTACTGGATTGATAGATAGTATATGTCTGTTCAGATACAATCTTCTACATTTTTTAATAATAGCTGTGCTTGCGGAAGATGAGAATAGTGCTTATTTTCTAGGAATAAAAGGAACATTGCAAGAACAAAACATTGTTTTTGCAATTATTAAATTGAGCAATATTTAGGGATGGAAGAAGGATATTTTCCTATTTTTAGAATTTTATAATGCTTCTTCAGCCAATCCCACATCACAGACATTCAGAAACCATTACTAAGAGCTGATTCTAACATCAAGAGCATAAGACGTGTTCTTCGAGAGGGAAAGATCCCTTTGTGATGGTTTTACCACATCTAATAAAATCAGAATCAAGCTGTGGGGATTAGGAGAAATCTCAGCCTGCAGGACTATGAAAAGCCCCTGGAGGGGAAAGGACAGGATAGTCTTTAAGATGAAAACAAACAAGTGCTCCTCTGATTTTATGGATGATATGGACCTAGATGGCCCAGGCTAGCCTGATTTTGCCAGACCTCAGAAGCTAAGCAGAAGCTACCATATTTGAGTTACCATATTTTTCCTGCATTTTGCTGTAATTGTTGCTTTTATTACATTTTACTGTTTAATTGTTCCATTTGATCATATCCATAGTGTTTGGATAATCTCTTTTTGTAAGGCACCATAAGCTATCTAAGGAGGTGGAAGGAATAGGGTATAATCTATATATATAAAAAGTCCCCTCACCATAAAATCAATGCCCAGGCCAAACCATTGGACCTAGAGACACCAGTTTCAGGGAGAGCACTCCTACCATGGCGTAGGTGCTTGCTAAGAAGGGATTTTTAGAAATTCGACCCCTAAGTGGTCTAAAGGGGTAAAATGTGCTCCTCCCATTGATTTCTATGTGGCTGCCAGGCAGCTGCCTCTGGGCAGCCACCACTCTCTGACTGGTCAGCTGCAGAGCTCAGTGTTCTGAGGTTAAAAAAAAAAAAAACAGTTACAGGGGCCTGCAGAGAGCTAATGACAGTCAAGGAAATCAGGAGTAGCCAACAACCACCTGTGAGGTAAAGCAAAGCTGTTGGCCCAACCTCTCTCATGGCTTCCAACACACTCCCCCTACCTCCTACACCTGACAGACAACTGGCCCCACCTCCACAGTGGCTTCTAATACTCCTCCCCCCTCCTGCACTGGACAGGCAGCTGCCTGTCAGATGTAGGAGAGGAGGTGGGATGGCTTCCAACACACTCCCCTCACCTCCTATACCTAACAGGCGGTTGTCTGTCAGGTACAGCAGTGGTTGCAGGGTGCTTAAAGCCACGAGGGAGCCTGCCCCAGCCATAACACCTTAGTGATCCTGCCAGCCCTGCCTCCACCGTGGCTTCTGATACTCTTCCCCCTCCCCCTCCTACACTGGACAGGGAGCTGCCTTTCAGGTGTAGGAGAGGAGGTGGGATGCTTAAAGCCACTGGGGAGGTTTGGTCAGCAGGACTGCCTTAGCACTGCTGATGGCCCAGCCTCCCTGCTGCCTTTAAATACAATCCCCCCCCCAACACCCCACAGGCTGGTGTCTGTCAGGTGTAGGAGCAGGACCAGGGTACTTTAATCCAACAGGGATGCCACTCCAGCAGGATCACCTTAGTGATGCTGCTGGCCAAGCCTCTCTCTCTCTTTTTCTTATACTCTACATCCTAAAACCTAAAGGTAAGGGTACATGGAGAACACTACCACTAACTTAAGACAAGAGCTTTGTGTTGGGTTACAGATAAATAAATCACTCCTGCAATGATAATGATATACTGAAAAATATAAAAACAGAGAGTTCAAACCTCTGTCAAGTAGAATTTAATTACGCTAAGGTCAAATATTTTGTAATCTAGAATAAATTGTTTATTTCTTGCGCTTCTTTTTCTTCACTTTTAGTGTTTTGGGTGCTGCTGCTCCTTTCTCAGATTCTGAAGTGGAACTGCTGGAGTCACTTGAAGGCTTATACGACTCTTTTTTGCTGGGTTCCTCTCTTTCCTCCAAATTTGGATCATCGTCTTTATCTGTGCCCAAGTGTTGCTTCATGAATTTTTTGGCCTTTTGGACAGAGTCAATTTTAATTTTCTTGTCATTATATTTGAACACAAGTCCTTCTGGAAAACTCCATCTGTAGGTTATTGATATATTTTGTAGGAAAAGATTAAGTCTTTGTATTGACGTCTTCATTTCCAGATCTTGAATGGAATGTCCTTTAAAATTTTAATTTCTTCCTCATTAACTTTTAATGTTTTTCCTGTTGTAGCTTTTAAAATGTTTCATTGTTCTCTTAGAGAATTTGATGTAAATTTTGCCAGGTAGTTTGTTTTTTCTTCTAAAATCAGAATATGTACGGTATGCCAAGTCCATGTCACTCTGGAGATCCTTTTGTTTTAGGTCCAAGATTGAGGCTATCGCTCCACTTAATGTTTTTAAATTTTCTCCCTTCTTTTCAGGAACTCCTTGGAAGCATAGAACATGCATAGATTTTTCCAGTTGAAGTTGTAATAGTTGGTTTTTATCCGTATTTCTTTCTTTTTCCACTTCCAGTTTTTGCTTAATATCTATAGTCCTTGTTTCAACTTTCTCAATCCTTTTGTCTGTCTTGTTGGCCCTTTTTTCTATGTGGGCAAGTTATTTTTGCATGGAATCCAGCTTGGTATTGATAGTTGACATCTGCTCCAGCAGAGGGCACAATGCTGTGGCAAGCATATTGGGAAAGTCTGCAGCCACTTCCTGTGTCTGGGTGGGAGTCATTCATATAGTACTTCTGGGGGGAAGCTTCTTTTCCGTCACCATTCTCCTCCCTCTCCCAGCCATTTGTTTACAAAGAAGAAAAGTTTTATTTTTAAAGTTTATCTGAATACAATGTTTCTTGGCTTAAAATGTAGCTTTCAAACTCAAAAGGAGTCTCATACGGTTAGTTCCATTCTTTCTCTCATTTCTATAACACTTAGGGACCACTCCATTTCGGGGGAGTGTGGATCTCCAACCTTTCCCCACCCACCTCTCCTTCTCAGATAGATCTGGCAGACCGAGACTTCTTCCCTTATACAGAGGTTTGATTAACTCACTGTTTAGATGAGTTCAATTATTGCTAGGGTTACTTTCAATTATTTTCTTGCTTGCTCATCCAGCGGTTGGCTCTGATTGCCATACTGGCTCTGGGACGTCAGGACCTCTCGGGGACGGGCAAGCCTTGATCCCTCAGTCATTGCCTTGGGAGAGGCTTCTCCTGGCTCCCCAGGCTGGGAGTCTCCTACAGAGACTCTGGGGGAGTTGGGAACCAGCCACGACCCCTCCTGATCACCTCGGCTTGGTGTGTCTCCATTGGAGTATTGATGAGACACATCCAAGAGCAAGCCACCAAAAACTGGAAGCTCTGGCCAAGCCTCTCTGATGGCTTCCAACACACTCCCCCATCTCCTACACCTAACAGGCAATTGTCTGTCAGATGCAGCAGTGGTTGCAGGGTGTTTAAAGCCACGAGGGAGCCTGCCCCAGCAGTAATGCCTTAGTGATCCTGCCGGCCCTGCCTTCACCATGGCTTCTAATACTCCTCCCCCCTCCCCATCCTACACTGGACAGGCAACTGCCTGTCAGATGTAGGAAAGGAGGTGAAATGCTTACAGCCGCCGGGGAGGTTCGCTCAGCAGGATTGCCTTAGCACTGCTGCTGGCCCTGCCTCCCTGATACTTTTAAATACAATCCCCCCCAACACCAGACAGGCCGGTGTCTGTCAGGTGTAGGAGCAGGGCCAGGGTATGAATGTTTATGGGGAGATAGTAAAGGACACTTCTAGGAGCAAGATGATCTCTGTTAACCTTCTCAACATTTGGTTAATTATTTTACCTGAGAACTATTGTAATTCTAATTGTTATTGTATTGTATTTCAATAAGTTAATAAAAGGGGGGGAGGAACAGCTCAGGAGGATGGAACTTTTTTTTTTTGGCCCCCTGTTGGGGATTTTTTTATTGCTTTTTTGTAATAGACAACGAAAACTACAACGAAAAAGAGGGGAGGGGAACTAACAACTAGAGAGAAAGAAAAATATACCCACACTATACTAAAAACCCAAGAGTAGGAGATCATTATCCCGATTAGAGTCTATGTTAGTACTATATTGTTAGTGAACAATGCATGCTGCGAGTTTCTATCTGTCCCTGATCAAAAATTAGCTGATTACTTGTTATGGGAGAATTTCAGAGCATCTCCCAAACTCACTTCATAAAGGCAATTTTCAGAGTCGTTCTGCCTTTACTTAGGCTTTCTATCTCTAAAGGCATAGGTTGGTTTGCAGGCAGCTGCACCTTCTTCTGTGGCCAGGTCTTCCTCCATCTCTGAGGGTGTGGATCCATTCGAACCAGTTTCACCATTTTCTTTAGTTCTTGTGCACGGAGTCAATCTTCTCTCTCTTGTCATGTAGCTTAAAGATGGCCCCTTCTGGAAACACCCATTTATATGTGATTTGATTAGTCTAAAGGAAGAGAATTAAATCCTTGTAGATCTTTCATTTTTGGTGAATTTCAAATGGAATGTCCTTTAAAGTCTTAATGATAGCATTCCCCATTTTCAGTGGAGTTGCTGACATAGCTTTTAAAATTGCAACCCTGGTTTGTCTTCTTGAGAATCTGACTGATATTTCTCCAAGCAGGCTATTCTTTTTGGTGTAATTGGAATACACCCTATACGCTGCATATCATGCATTATTTCTTCCGCTGTCAAGCCTACTGCTGGTGCGATAAGATCATTTAGGTCCTCTTTCAGCGATTCAGGAACTCCCTGGAACCTGAGGACCATATTGGCTTTTTCCATTAGTAGAAACAACAGTCTATTTTCCTGATGATTCTGTTTATTCGTTAATTGGTCCACTCTTGTTTTCGGCGTGCATCTCTTTCACTACTTCCATCATTTGCTCCATCTGTTTAACTGTTTCACTCCTTTTCTCCCTGCATCCGACATCTTGATTGATAGTTTACAAAAGCCAGCCGCTATTTCACCACCTCTGAAAATCGCTTATGTTTCAAATCTGCTCTAGTAAGTCTCACCAAACAAGCCAAATGTTCAATTCCCCCCCTTATTCTGCTGCTTTTCTTGCTTGTGGGGGGGGGATCCCTCCACCTTCTGTTTGCCGCTATAAGGGGGGTGAGGAATTTTCCAGTTATTTTAAAGTTCGGTTACAGCCAACTCACAATCACTGCTGGCCACTTTTGACCTCGTTTAGATCTTCGCCAATCGCTCGATCTCCACTGCTTGTTCTGTCCAACCTAGCTGGTGCCATTCAGCCACACAGCGGTAGGACCGTCAGGGCAAAGGGGAGCCTCAATTCGCCGGCATTCCACCATTGAAGAGGCTACCCCTTCAAACCCTATGGCTTGGAACCCCACCCAAGCATTCCGTGAGGGGGCCACATCAGTAGCTCCCCTCCAAACCGCTGGTGTGCAAATAGGTCCCCCAAGCCTTGGGGAGAGTGACTGCCATCGCCACGCTATAGACTGGAAACTCCGAGGATGGCACTTTTGTGAGGGAATGAGATTGTCATCTATAACAATGTTTGTTGTATTTATTACCTAGCTTTTGCTGCACTGTCTTCTACCTTTGTAATCTGCTTTCTGTATTATGGTATGTCAAGTCATTATAGTATGTATAGTATGAATCTCAGCAAGAAAGGTGGACTACTGTAAATGAAGCAATAAATAATAAATAATAAATACATGCGGTGACCATCATTATCCATATCATGTCTGGAAGTGATTTTAAAGCAGCATAGGCTACCAGCAACCAACCACAGTGGCCAACCATGATCTCTGGCATCAATTAGTCAGTTGTATCTGTTAAGCTGGAGCATAGCCTTTCTCACTAGGTAGGGCTACAACACTTCTGGGCAGGTCCAAACACTCAGAGCTGCTGATAATTAGCATGACCTCTCAGACAAAGATTCTTCCTGGAATCCTTACACCATCTTCACCATAGCCAAACGTTATATGAAAACAAATTGTATGACTTTTCCACCAGTAGCCCCCTTCCCCCCTCCAGCCAATTCACACATTACAAATTCACAGACTGGTGTTTTTTTGGGGGGTTAGGTGGGTTGAAACAATGTTCCAAAAGGGAGAGTACACCCACTGGCCCCATCTTGGCTACCAGCCTGCCTGTAATCCTATCCTGTTCTTTATAAGCACAATTTTAAAGTTAGTAGATGTATTCCGTATTTCTGCTTCTGAATGAATCTTTTTTCAGTCCATAGCTACTTCTGTTGTGATATATCCTCATTTCCAAATGCACTGCAAAATTTCACATAAAGTATCCGGTAGCAATAGTGTTGTATGCATTTCTGTTCCATTGGACGTGGCATGAGGGAGCAGAAGGTAAAAACAGCTTCCACTTTGAAATGGCTGTTCTTGAATGCAAAGCTCAAGAGCTAATGTCATTCTGGAAGACTTCTGGGCTGAGTCACTTTCATTTTGTTCAGAATTCATGGCAAAAGAACAACATGGAGTTAGAACAAACTGCAGAAAGAATGCATGTCATGGAAGGGTCACAAGTTAACACTGCCAGGTCATCAGTATGCGGCCCTAAATTAGAAGTTATACAAAACAATTAGTTTCTCTGCCATTCATGCAGTTTGCCTGTTTTTAAAAACTGAATGTAAATGCAATTCAGGTTTTATGCAGACTACTTGCTTTAATTGAAATGCCTGTTGGAACCGCTACCTGTCTGTAGAGGGTTCCTTATCCGACACATACTGTGCTGATTTGCTTAGATAGTCTGTATGCTCACACAGCACAGCATAAAATGTTTTCTTAATGTCTTACATTATTTAAATTCAGTCATTTCGCTCCTTTTAAAAAACTGAATTATAGAATCTATATTAGTTCCACTCTTTGCACAATTTAGTCCATTATGAAATGCCAGGGATATATATCCATGGTAGATATATATCCCCCCCTCCCCGCTTGGTTATGGGCCTAAGTGTATGGAATGTGGCATGGTTTATTTTATTTCTTTAATATATTTTTATCCACCCTTCCCCCAAGGAGCTTTGGTATGAACCTCACATGGCTCTCCCGCCCTCCATTTTATCTTCACAACAACCATGTGAGGTAGGCTAAGCTGAATGTAAGGGACTAACCCAAGGTCATCTCACAAGCTTCATGGCCAAGTGGGGATGTGAGCTTGGGTCTCCCAGATCCTAGTCCTACACTCTAATCAGTGTGTATGCCATACTGTCCACCATTCTAGTCGGGAAAAAGAGATTGAGTTTTTAGACACTCTCAATGACTGTGCTGTGGAACAGATGGTCACAGATCCTACCAGGGGAGAGGCGATCCTGGATTTGGTCCTAAGTAACACCCAAGACCTGGTGAGAGATGTAAAACTGATTGCACCGCTTGGGAACAGTGGCCATAATGTCATTGAGTTTAACATTTGTACAGATAGGGAGTTGCCCAAAAAGACTGACGCAACCACTTTTAATTTTAAAAGGGGTAATTTCTCTGGTATGAGGGGACATGTGAGGAAGAAACTGAAAGGAAGAGTGGAGAAGGTCAAAACCATTGGGGAAGCTTGGAGACTATTTAAAAAGACAATCCTAGAAGCTCAGAAAGAATATATACCGCAGGTTAGGAAAGGTACAAATAGGTATAGAAAAAAGCCTGCATGGTTAACAAATAAAGTAATGGAAGCTGTAAAAGGTAAGAAGGATTCCTTTAAGTGGTGGAAAGCTAGTCTTAGTGAGGTTGATAAAAGGGAACACAGACTATGGCAAATAAAATGCAAGTCTGTGATCAGGCAAGCAAAAAGGGAATATGAGGAGTGTATCGCAAAAAACATAAAGACCAACAATAAAACTTTCTTCAAATACATTAGAAGTAGGAAGCCAGCCAGGGAGG
This sequence comes from Gekko gecko, assembly GCA_029375565.1. Lineage (NCBI taxonomy): Eukaryota > Metazoa > Chordata > Lepidosauria > Squamata > Gekkonidae > Gekko > Gekko gecko. The sequence goes on along the minus strand of JAPDNY010000004.1, from coordinate 101,916,317 downwards.
CAGTGGGGCCCTTGGATGACCAAGGGGTAAAAGGACTACTGAAGGATGACAGGGAAATGGCTGAGAAGCTGAATGTATTTTTTGCCTCTGTCTTCACTGTGGAAGAGGAGAAGTGCTTGCCCACTCCAGAAGCACTGATTTCAGGAGGGGGTTTGAAAGACCTGAATCAGATTGCAGTGACAAGAGAGGAAGTCCTCTGACTGATGGACAATTTAAAAACTAATAAATCACCAGGCCCGGATGGCATTCATCCGAGAGTTCTGAAAGAACTCAAATGTGAACTTGTGGATCTCCTGACAAAAATATGTAATCTTTCTTTAAAATCTGCCTCCATTCCTGAGGACTGGAAGGTAGCTAATGTCACTCCCATTTTTAACAAAGGCTCCAAGGGAGATCCGGGAAATTACAGGGCAGTCAGTCTGACATCGATACTGGGTAACTTGGTGGAAACTGTTATTAAGGAAAGAATTAGTAGGCACATTGATGAACAAAAACTATTGAGGCAGACTCAGCATGGGTTCTGTAAGGGAAGATCTTGTCTCACTAACCTGTTAGTGTTTTTTGAGGGAGTGAACAAACATGTGGACAAGGGGGACCCAATAGATATTATTTACCTTGACTTCCGGAAAGCCATCAAAGGCTCCTAAGTAAGCTCAATAGTCATGGTTTAAAATAACAAGTCCTCTTGTGGATCAAAAACTGGCTTATAAATAGAAAACAGAGAGTGAGTATAAATGGGAAACTTTCTTAGTGGAGGGTGGTAAGCAGTGGGGTACCACAGGGATCAGTACTCGGTCCAATGCTTTTTAACTTGTTTATTAATTATTTGGAATTGGGAGTAAGCAGTGAAGTGGCTAAATTTGCAGATGACACGAAGTTGTTCAGGGTGGTGAAAACCAGGGAGGAGTGTGAGGCACTCCAAAGGGATCTCTTGAGGATGGGTGAGTGGGTGTCAACGTGTCAAATGGAGTTCAATGTGGCCAAGTGCAAAGTGATGCACATTGGAGCCAAAAATCCTATATATAAATACACGTTGATGGGGTCTGAACTGGCAGAGACGGACCAAGAGAGAGATCTTGGAGTCGTAGTGGATAACTCAATGAAAATGTCTAGACAGTGTGTAGCTGCAATAAAGAAGGCCAACGCTATGCTGGGGATTATTAGGAAGGGAATTGAAAACAAATCAGCCAGTATCATCATGCCCCTGTATAAATCATTGGTGCGACCTCATTTGGAATACTGTGTACAGTTCTGGTCACTACATCTCAAAAAGGATATTATAGCATTGGAAAAAGTGCAGAGAAGGGCACCTTGAATGATAAAAGGGTTGGAACACCTTCCCTATGAAGAAAGGTTAAAACGCTTGGGGCTCTTTAGCTTGGAGAGACGACGGCTGAGGGGTGACATGATCGAGGTTTATAAGATTATGAATGGGATTGAGCAGGTTGAGAAAGAAGTACTTTTCTCCCTTTCTCACAATACAAGAACTCGTGGGCACTCCATGAAATTGCTGAGCAGTCGGGTTAGAACAGATAAAAGGAAATACTTCTTCACCCAAAGAGTGATTAACATATGGAATTCACTGCCACAGGAGGTGGTGGCAGCTGCAAGCATGGACAGTTTCAAGAGGGAATTAGATAAACATATGGAGCAGAAGTCCATCAGTGGCTATTAGCCACAGGGTATAGATGGGAACTCTCAGTCTGGGGCAGGTGATGCACTCTATTCTTGGTGCTGGAGGGGGCAGCAGTGGGAGGGCTTCTAGTGTCCTGGCCCCACTGCTGGACCTCCTGATGGCTCCTTGTATATTTTGGCCGCTGTGTGACAGAGTGTTGGACTAGATGGGCCATTGGCCTGATTCAACATTGGCTTCTCTTATGTTCTTATGTTCTTGTTCTTATGTTCTTATGTTCTTATGTTCTTATGTTCTTATGTTCTTATGTTCTTACATGTTCTTATGTTCTTATGTTCTTATTACTTGGTGCTTATATGAATTCTTGTGCTACCTGCCCTATAGTTCTCCACTCAACCATGAAACTGGTTGAACTTGGATTCATACTCTTTCCACCAAACCTTCCATATTGGATTGTTATGAGGCTAAATCGATGAGAGAACTGTCCTGAGCTCCTTGAAGGGAAAAAATGAGGCAAGTAAAGTTACTGGTGTCTTTGCAGGATATTGGACTGAGTGGCTCAGTGAAGACATTGGCCGTCATTGCTGACTGGTGGTCAGAGAAGGGAAGAAAGTCAGAGGTAACCATGGGATGACCTATGTGGTCTGAGACTACAAACAACTAGTTCCCCATGCAGTACAGGAACCATATTTTTAAGTTTTTGAACAGCTACAGTTTCTTTGCCATTTGGTTCTGTCCATTGACTCTTGACATTGGAACAGAAGCTAGCAGACTAGTTCTGCATAAGCTTACACAGAACCAAAATGCACAATTTGTTCTGTGCTATAGGTCATATACCCCAAATCCACTCAGCAAATTCTGATGCCGTTGCCAAGCCACTCCCCAAATTAGGTTTAATTTGGTGTCACCCCACAATTACCACTTATAAAATCCATATATACATCATGAGCCCTCCTTCCTATTCCTGCTGTATCAAAAAAGCATCTGTGAGGAAGCGTAGTTACAGTGACAGAGCCAATTCTTGCATTATAGTAGTGACACAGTTGCTATACTCCTTCAGTCCAGTAGTTTTACAATGGAGGACATAGCTGAATTCATTAATTATTTATTTGGAAGAAGTATTAATTTAACAAAGGCAACAGTCAGGGGGATGATGCAAGTAGTATCAGCAACTACTACCTTAAGAGAGAAATTACTGGCATGGGATGTAACCATGTTGTCACCCCTCCTACATGACCCCCCCCAAGGTAAAATATTTCCAGTGTGCTGTGAAACACAGCCCCCAAAGCCACAGCACACATTTCCATAGCTTTTACATGTTATTCAGTCCGTAGTGACCAGTCAAACCATTATGAATTCTGAGTAAGTCGCTCACTATATTAAACAATAAAATGGTACACAAACACACAGTTTCTATTTGAAACTAGTTTATCGAATGTGATGTGTTTCAGTATCTGTATGTATGTCATGTGTATGACAGGTATATACGTACACTTCCCCTTCCCCAAACTGTACCTTAGTTATTATATTCTTATACTTGGTTGCTAGAAAAAGAAGTAAGTTTCAGGGTTTATGTTATAAGATGAATAGCTGGGTGAAAAATAGCCTATTATCTCGTTTGACTGGTTCCTAATTGCTGCATTTTAGACTGTTTATAAGCCTCCCTGTTAGTTAGCAAAACAAGATATTTCAATAATGCATACACTGTGGATTTAGCACATTTTTAAAATGGCCTGACAGGCTGACCCTATATATGTTTATTTGCAAATGAGTTCTGCTAAATTCAGTGGAGGAGACTTACAAATAGTGGCAGCTTCTTTAATCTGGCACACAATGTGCCGAACTGCTATTGTGAGAGCAAAGCAGCACAAGAAAATCAACATTTACTAGGGGTTCACTTCTGAGAATCAGTTTCCCTCTTCACAGAAATCATAGTTACAGTCAAAGGGCGTTGCCTTTCTGTCTCCCAAACTCCCACCCACAGCTTTTGAGCCCTTTCACAGTTATTGCCTATACCAGTAGTGGAATTGTTATTAGCTCCATTGTCTATGATGAGAAACTGAGCAGCTGTACAGAGTACAAAAGTCCTGAGTATGACTATTACAAAAAGCTGCTTTCACCGTTTCAAGTTTATCTCAGCATCCATAATGTCTAGAAATCTGTTCCTTTTTAAAAACCAAAATAAATTGTGACTATATGACAATATTGTATTTTCCAGATAGCCATCTTTGTTTCCTTCTTTCATTTCACTTTTCACCATAATTCACTGACTTAAGTGATAAGTCCAAACATGTCCACCAAACTGCATTTTAAGTGTCTTATGTACTGTAATAAGTCCATTGATGGAAATATTGCTTGGACACCAACAGAGCTTGGGGGGTGGCGGGACAGCCATATCACAAAACTTTTCAGTCACCATTCTGGATTTTACACTTTTTTATTTCCACTGGGTAAGGGTTTTTATTTAACGGCTAGCTGTACTATATGTATTGTAATACCTAGCTGGTTGCACAGCTACAGATCTTGATTGGCTCTCTGTCTCACATATAGTTTAACGAGCTTATAAATTAGAGAGAACAGGAAGAGTCATATAATCTGATTATCAAATATCATAAAGCAGCAGAGCACAGCAAAGCAAAATTGCAACAGTTACAGCTGCCTTTCATGGGAGAAATGAGTCAAGCTTCCACAGGCAGTAAAATCAAAGCAATTTGGCATTTTCTTTCGCACAATAAGACCAGACGTCAACCATTGATCACTGTGGCCCAGTACAATCTCTTTATATACTGCCAGTGAAAATTCATTATTGAATACAAAACATAAGCCAAACACCTGCCATTTTAAATGAGGCAGCATAAGGAAAAGGAATACTAGGCTATGGGGGGAAAGGAGACATTATCTGATGTAATTTACATGTGAAAATATTTTTGGACTTTATCTAGAGAGCAGGGGGAAGCAAAGACCTAAAAAAAAGATATTGGGGAGGAGTGTTGCACCACAGGCACAGCAATAGTATAAAAACTTAAAGTTAACAGATGAGATCTTGCCTTACTATTGTCTTACTTGCCTTACTATCACAAAAATCTAAATACAACAGTCCCATAAGGAAATCCTGGCACCTGGGCAGGGTGGAATGGAGGATTTGTGATCATTGCATATCTTCATTAATGTCTGGAAGGATAAAAGCTAGAATGCAGTTTATATTTTTGCAACATAAACTGCTCTGGGCAAGGATCTCTATGGGGCTCTTGGCAAAAAACCTCATAGCCTCTAAACCTGAACAATACAGTAACTGCAAAAGAAATACAGAAGAAAGGGCAAGGGGGATTTCCCTCTGGCATGACTCAAATCACATAGCTTCTTTTAGTTGTTGCCATCCACTGCTGTCTTTGTTCCCCTTCCCTTCCCAGTGTACAGCTTACTCTGAAAGATTTCCAAGCAAATGCTATCGTCTCCGTGAGACATGGAAGTCACTTTCACAATAGCAGAGATTGGTTCCCCCCTTTTTAAAAAATCATATGAAATTTTCTGACAATTCTGAAATGGCACTACAGGATGTAGTAATAAGCTAAGCAAATCTTTTTTGTGAAAAGATGTCAATATGAAGATTTGTTTAGTTTTGATAGAGCCTGATCACTAGGGTCAATTTAGACATGATGCTGGCTAAGGAAAAAGCACTCAGCCATAGGACTTGCCAGTCATACCATCTCTCATTGAGACTGTGCTGCAACTCAGGCAAAGCAGCTATGTGTGCTTGTTTAACATGTCACCACAATATGCACAAAGGCTATGGATCTCTGGCATGCAAACTAATCCCGTGTAGCTGCTTTCCACAGGTTGCTGTGCCTCTACAAAGTTACACAGGGAAGATTTGCCTTGCTAGCAGCACATTTACATTGGGCCTTAGTTCCCATCTACAAAGGAAATTTTAAAAAACATCTCTGCTGCTTATCTCAATAGATATAAAAATCAAACTCCAGGACTAGTGCAATGCAAGGCAGTTTGGGTTTTCAATATGGAAACAGAAAAGAGAAAGAGAATACAGACTCTAAAATGCATAGGACAAATATCTCTTGAAGAGAATAGAGACTCTAAATTGCATAGGTCAAATATCTCTCGAAGAGAATAGAGACTCTACACTGCATAGGTCAAATATCTCTCAAAATATAACTATGACATCTGTCATATGTTTGGTACACATGTGTTCAATTCATGTTTACTGTATACATGCATACTATATGTGTATGCATGAAGAGCTGCTCTGACCACCAAATTTATTTTCTTTCAATAAGGCACCTAGCTGCTCCCATCTTTCTGTTTATTGTGATCTCATAATTTCCCAACTTCCTGGACTGCTGGTGTGACACACTTGCTGCCTCCACTGTCATTTTGTCAAAACAGCAATCTCACTGCTAGTTTCCAATTCTGATGTCATTAAACCAATACCACTGGTTGCTTATTGAGTAAAGAGATCCATTGTTATTGAGTAAAGTGATCCTTCCATCCTTACTCAGAATTATCATAATACTCTTAAAGAAAACCTTTTGGTGCTGTTGTAAGGTATTTGGCTCAGGGATTTGCAATCTGGATCTCTCTACATGGTGTTGGACTCAAATAACCAGGTGTTCATCATATAGCATCATATAACTTAAATACCTTCAGGCATTAACAGTAATCCAAACAGAGATTTTATAATAACCAACTTTCAAACCACAGTATATTATCCTATTCTGTGTGCTTCCACATTGCATCAAGCCAGCACAGTCTGTATATCAGCACACACAATCAAGACCCTGGATTTTTCAGGGCACTGATGCCCAGGTACAAAATCAGAATGAACACAAACAGCTGTATTCATATATAAATATGTACAACATAATGTGTGGAAGACTGTACTGTTTTGCTATTAAAGTACTGGGATTTAGCATTTCAGGTTTTGCATAAATGCACTCAGTTCACATAACCATTCAATCAGGTCACATAAACAGGCTCTTCATGACAGTGACATCTAAAAGAGATTCATTTTTAAAGCCTGCTTTTAACTATTCTTTCAATATCACATCTTTTCCACTAGGGACCATATTTATATACACCAACCTTCATTTTATCCTCCTAGGTAACAATACAATTCACCTTCCTATTGGATTTTGCATTCAATATTTTCTGTAGGATGTCTGCATGAAATCCTTCTCAACAGTTTCATTATGTTCCCAGCCCCTATTAATTCCAAACCTGCCATCACTGAGCCGCGTAAGTGAAGACTTCATGCTGAATATAACGCTGCCATGTACAGACCCAGAAGTTATCATTCAGCCTGTGTTCAGGGACTACACAGTTCATCTAAATCTACAGTTCATAGCAAGGACAGGCTGGCCAGTTAACTTGCCAGGAAGGAGTCCAGAGGGGCACTGGATGCCAGGAGCAAGCAGAGCCAAGCCCCAGAAGCCCAGCGAGCGCTGCAGGGGCTCTTGGGCTGGAATCTTTAGCACCAATGATTATTAGTAGTTTATCAGCTGCTTCCTCCCACAGTGCTGCTGGTTGGAGGCAGTTGGTGAGATGCCTCTCATTGTTGGAGGCATTGAAAGGCTGAATAGCCCCTGCAGTGCTGGCAAAAAACACTGGAGGAACCATTCAACTTGGCTTTTGCCTGGGCCATTTTCATTTCCCATTCTGCCCCTGGTTCACAGTACTACAGAGCCATTCATATAAGTTCTAGACAGAAGAGTTTCTTCAGGCTGTTTTCATTCTTCCCTATCTTCTCATGTGCAAATTCTAAAAGCATACTCACAGGAGAATTAGTGATTATTACAATGCACCCTTTCTTCAAGAAACTTGGAGTGACCCACTGGGGGCTCCCAGGCAGCTTCGTAACTTGGCACCTACCAAAGTTAGAATTATTTTGCCATAACCATGTTCTAATATCATGTGCTCTCTGGCCATTTTCTGGGTCAGAACCTGCTTCTCATCCTGATTAAGTGCTGCAGCACACAAGCAAGAACGTGGGAAGTAGCCAAAGCACACACTTCCCTGCCCCAGATTCCCTACAGTTGCAAGAGAAAGCCAGCCACAGAGACTGCTCAGCCGGCAATGTCTGCATTCAGGCTTCTCTCATGCAACAGCTGAAGCTCTCAACACATCATAAAGAACTGCCTTACTAAATTAGTCCAATCTAGTTCCGTATTTTCTCTCCATCAGTGGCCAGATAGATGTCTCTAGGAAGGTCACCTGCAGGCCAGGGTGGAGGTCCCCACTCTCTTTTACTTCCCCCACCCTGCATCTGGTAATTAAAAGATGCACTGCCACTGAACATGGGGGTTCCTCCATTCTCATCCGGACTGCAGGAATCAGAAGAGCTGAAACACACACACTCACTCTGTTGTGTACTGAGACAACCACGTGTGAGTGCAGGGACGCACGTGGTTGAGCATGTGCACAGACAAACAATAGATGAGTGGATCCTAGCCCACTCCAATCGGGAGGCTAGGATCCAAGACTTGACTATGAAGGACTGATACTGTAAATAGACCTATCACAGGTGTTGGGGTATTGGGGTGTGGTTGGTCTTGGGGTCATAAGCCGGCCTGTGAGCTGGCTAGGTTGTCTTGTGCCTGAATAAAGTTATGAGCTGATTCACTACTTCATGCATCGGACCAAGTATATTATACACTCACTCACATACACACATATATCCTGAACAGACTCACATCAGCAAAGAAATGAAATAGTTCATTGCAACCAGAATCGGATGCTTTCCTGAGGTTTTAAAGAAAAAACCTCTGTGAAGGCTCTGCAATGCTTTGTTACAGTCTCATCAAGTTCCTTTTACTAACAGATGCTTTAAACTTGATTTTGTTAAATATGTTTAACAAATCCACACACACACATATATAGGCAGAACGTAACACAAAGTCTCAGCATCCTCTTCCCACTATCCAAAGTGAATTATGGCTGATGGTTCATCTCTTTCTTGCCTTCTCTAAAATGTTATAATTTTATTTAGCCAAGAAAGGGGCTCCCAAAGTAATCAGTCTCTTCCCACTACTTCTTTGAGCTTGCTTATTCCAAAAAAGGGGGGGGACCTAGCTCCATCCTTCTTACCCAGATTGAGTAATGGCTTGACTTCAGCTCTGCAGAAAAATCTGTTTCTAACACCACAGGAAATGAAGCCGGTTGGTTGCACAGACAGTAAAGTTTCCATTTAGCCTCATAAGCACTAAAGCAAACAATCCCCCCCCCTTCCCTGTCTTGTATTTCACCTTTCCACCACTAGATGGCACTGTGTGAAGTTTTATCTCTTCTGTCTTGTTTTGCTATAGCTCCTGACTGGAGAGGCAGGCATTCGCTTGCCTGAAATTGAGTAGAATTCACTGAAACTGCGGGCTTTCATGACGTTTTGCTGAGTGGTCCTTCACTTTGCTCCCTACCAGGGCTTTATTGTTGTTACTATGCTCTGATCTTTGATTGTTCTGGTGCCCAGTTTCTTCTGCATCCCATTGAACTCTGCCTAGCAAAGCAGGCACCAGTGGCAACTGGAATAGTATACCTAGGTGACTTGTGGAGAAAACGAAGCTGGATCCAGAGGTGAGTGAATAGCATGAAGGATGGAAGTTCCAGACAGCAGCACTGGCTCAATGTGACAGCTAAGCTTCGTTGTTGTTCTTTTTATTATTATTGCTAAGCCTCTGTATTTGATTTAAGTACCTGCCCTGTCGTGAATGACCAGACACCCAAATCCTGTTTGGTTCTGAAGGAAAAAATCATGATCGAGTGAAAAGGTGCAACAAACAGGTATGGCAATGCAGTTTATAGTTGTGTGTATGCCTGCAACAGAGCCCGCTCTTTCCCCTCCCCTCTTTGCCATGGCACATCAAAGTATATCTCATCAAAGTTGTGTTTTTAAAACAAAGGACGCTAATTATGTAACAAAAATCCTGGCTAGTTTTATTTCCCTTTCATTAGCAAGTGAAAAGTAAAAGGGTGGGGAAGGGGGCTGCATGAAATGCATCCGGTCAGTTACTGTTTCTGATTTATTTTTCCCTCTGCTTGAAAAGATTGATATATTTTACTGTTCAACAAATTCTGATTGTTAAACTCTGGATATGGAGTTCTGTCTACTGGAATGGGGGATCAGTCTTCACTGGTGATTTCAGTCCAAGAATGAGATGTGCTTGAGAAGGGGACATAATTAGATAGTAAATGCCAGATCACTGTGGCATCCTCAAAAGTTGTTATATCTTTCTCGTCCTCCATCAAAGCCTCTGTGCTAGACTTGTGTGCCTGTGAAGTTACAAGATTGCTTTTTCATTTCCAAAAATATAATTGAAGAATCTGTTTAGATCACTTTTAATCTTTAGTGAAAGCAAATGCTTATTTATTTTATTGAGATAGAAAAGCAAATCATGGTCTAATTATGTAACTGATCAAGATGTTTAGTTCCATATTTAAACACTTAGAGAGAACAATGTTGTGCGCCAAAAGAGACCCATCTGGTAATGTCCAGTAGAGAGGAGAGAATGTTCACATAAAGCTTGAACTGGGAAAGCCAAGACTGAAGATACTATCCTTATCTCAACTGAAGCCAGTCTTATTGATCTCACTGGCACAGGATAGCCCCTCTTAGCAGAGCAATTGGTTACATTGTGGAGAAAATATTAAAGGAGCTAGAGATGTGTGGCACTGTGACGCAATGTCACACAATCATGCAGAGGCACCCATTTCCTTTTGGAATCTTTCTAAGAGAAATAGTTCTGTGGTTTTCAGAGCAGCAAGCTAGAGAAGTCTCAAGGCTAATGAGGTGATGCCTAATTTGTCTTGCTCCAAAGAACAGAGCTCACTATCACCATGGCGACCCAGAGAATATTAGCTCCAATTCCAGAAAACATATGGGTGGGGGGTATTTTCCTATTTCAGAGGGATAGATAATGAAAGGTTTGACACCAGCAATTTTGTAGACAAAATTCAGAGCTCATTGATTATTTGTCGCAAGTAGAATCGAGTCAGTCACAGATGTCCTCTACTGAACTGAGCACAGTGTTTGTAATCCAGTTGCCAGCACCATGGACAGAGTAGCAAAATCTTGAATTAGTCTAATTGCGTAATACAGAACTGAGCTGCTTTCTGAAACTTTCCAAAGTTTCTGTGATCAATATGTTAATTTAAAAATGAGTGTTCACATGAAGTGGTGGAGTGGCAGCTTTTGACACAGATGTGGGTAAAGGGTTTGGAAATAACTTGTTTCATGCCTAGAAACTTCATGAATCAGCCAGCTAAGGAGTTGTTTGCAAAAGAGTCCTTCATATTTCCGTTACTGTCGTATCACTTGAACTTTCCAGGACCCTGGATAATAATGTAGTTCACCATATACAGTGGTGCAGCCTGCAAGAAAAGAATAGCTCTGCCCCAGTCAAGCAGATGAAATGAGTAGTTTGAACGCCAGTCAGTTAAGTCCATGGCCACTGAGAACTGTAAAAATAACATGTTGCCTTTATTTCACAATGGAGATTGTGCAGTTAAGCCAGTAATAGGATGACGTTAGAATTACAAAATGGTCAGGCTCTAAGCAATACAAATGCCATTCAAGCCTTCACTCACTTCCTCAAGGGCAGGGTCCTCATACTACAGCATGCCACAGGCACATATCTCAAACATCGAACTGAGTGACTGACAAGCCAGATCACAGGAGTCAATATGTTTTAGCATATACTGTGGAGGTAGTTTTTAATTTTTTAAAAAGTCAACTGCTAATATAAAGGATTGCAAAAACTGGAAAAGGTTATTTAGGCACACAATCTCATTCCTTTTGCACTCTAGCAAATCATTTTACTGAAGCAGAAACAGTGGGTTTTGAAAGCTAAAATCTGTTTAGGCAGATGGTTTAAAAGCTCAAATCATTCCCAAGGTTTATTTGTTGCCAGTTACAGGCATAATAAGCTACGGAAGGTGGCCACAATGATATCTTCATTGTTTCAATAGGGCTTGAAACAAAAATGGTTTGCCCAGCAGTAGTGCTTTTACCATATGCACACGATTTCCTTTCAGTTTTGACATTAGAAGCCAGAAGCAGGTATACTAGCTGCCCACATTTTAAAAAAAAATGTTTCCATTTAAGTTTTCTATTAGCATTTCAACTGAGAAAATATCCTTAGAACTGTTTTTATTTTATACAAAATGAAAACTATGGTCACAAGCCAGTCAAAGTTAAGAACTTTAAAGTCCCTTTGGGGGACGAACCATTCATTCTACTAATCTTACTTAAAAACCATGGAAGTCTGATATACTATGCCTATAAGTTCTGCAGAGGTCAATGGATAAACTAGAGGGCCAGTTGGCATAGATTAAATGCTAAATTCCAACTACTGACAAACCAGGAGCCATCTGTGCTGCACGTGGGACATATATTATCGTTGTAGTCTTATGAGAACTGGGAGTAAGTCCCAAAGTGGTTTGTTTTCAAGCATACATGCATAGGATCATATTACACACATTATTTAACAAAGCTGTTTGGCAACTACTATCAAGAAATTACCAGAGGTGGGAGATAAATGTTAAATTTGTCAGCAGGAAGAAGGCAAATATACCAGTTGTGCATTTTTGCATGCTCTGCCTGAAATATATAGCCATGTACACAACTATTGTTTTGCACTGACATCGCTAGTTCTATTTCTTGCTATCATTATTTCTGTCTATTGTTAGAAATGCAAAGCACTCAAGAACAGAAAAGAAAACAAGAAAATAATAGTGTTCATTTAGAAGAGATATCTTTGGATGAGTCATTTTTGTGCTGTTCCCTTTTTCTTTCCTTATTTCCCCCATTTCACAAACACACTTTCTTTTTGTGTTTTCCATAATCCAGCAAGACAAAAAGCTGTAAATAATGTTGGACAATGCAAGAAGCAGAGCTGATGTACAGCAGATTTTTAGAGAACCAAGCATTCAAAAATGTGCATGATTTATTATCAGACATCTGTTTTTATAGTCCACTGGTGTTAAGTATCTCATAGTGTATATCTTAACAGCTTTCTCAAAATTAGAAGTTTGAAACTAATCTGTTTCAAAATTCTAAATTTAAGAAAAACATCCATATCATGATAGCACTTATTCTGTGAAATCTCTACAAAGAAAAAAAATCCAAAAAATCTTCAGTTGTATAAATTCCAGAGTCTGTAACCAGAAGATATTGTATAAATTGATTACAGATAATTTTGTCTAAAGAATCTATTTTTATAATCTCATTGCATTTGGAGAAATGATAGTGATTAAGTCAAAGCAGAGAACAAGGCACAGGTAGAAGAGATATAGAGAAGAATTCTCATATCATTTTACTGTGTGGAAAATTCTGTGGCTGCTTACTGTTTGTTCATGAACTCTAGTTGCAGTTACATTTTGTGACAATTTAAGCACTAATAGAATGACAGTTTCCAAAGGAATGCTGCTTCTGCCCTTCTCACGCCTCCATTCTACATTAGGAAGAGACCTAGAAAGGCCAACTGAAATTCTGATTTCACTATGGCTTTAGCACACAATAGTCCCTCAGGATCCTTAAAGAACAGTTGTGCTCAGTGAAGTGACAAAATAGTCAGACTGCTTTGTGCATCAGTGTAGTCCTGAGTTAGAATGTCATTTGATTTATTTCATTCACTTATTTTACTTTATTTCAATCATTTATTAAACTTCTCCTTCCAAAAATCTAAAGAATGATCTTCTATTCAATATCTTTCAGGGTCAAATTTGCAGAAATGCTGCACAATTCATCTGAACCAATCCATAGTTCAATCCCTTACAACAACATATATTTCTATACCAGTACAGCTTGTATATTTTTGGAAGTATCTAAAGCAGAAATGGAGTTGCACAGCTCAGTATTCTCTGCCCAGTTTTCCTCTCCAAAGCAAAACAGGTGGCTTGGGGGAAAATAGGGACTTCTGCCACAGCCATGAATGTCTGCTTTCCCTGCACAAATTCCTTGCGCTGTTCCCCTCAAAAGTAATAGAAAAAATAACCCCATAGCCAGAGGATGCAGGACAGTTTCTCCCCAATACTCAAATCTAATGCACAAACCTGTATCAGCTAACCCATAGGCCTGAATGAGACCCATTTTAAAACATGTATTGCTGGTATATTTATTTTTTTTTACAAGCTAACAGCTGGGTCCTCAAAAAGTACTGAGAAAATGCAACTCCTGTCTACATGTCACATACATCTGCAGTGAGGCACTACATAATGTAAGTTCCTCAGTACTGAGGGCAGGGAGAAAACAAGGTTTTTAGTTGTTACAAGTTGCTGTAAATATTGGATAATATGGCCTTCTCTCCTGGTAGGAATTTGACAATGGATGAAAGAGCTCTATTCAAAATATATACAAATCTTGATGAGCTAATATTCTCACATGTCGAACAATATTATTCAAGTACAATTTAAATTTTGTTGCAAAAAGGGAAGAGCAATTGCCACAGTCATCCCAGCTCCAAACAAGATGAAGGGTAGAATTCATTCTGTTATTTTAAAGAACATTTCCACTGAGTTCATTATTTAACTTGCCAGAATATCAATGGTTTTTTCCTCCTACTGCTATTTAAACTTCTTGCCAAATGCATCTTGCTGCATTATTCCTTCAGTGGGGATTTTGTTAAGCATTCCAGAGACAAAATAGGTTTATGCATTAAAATTAAGTAAGACAAAAAGGTTTCCAGCCATACACATCTTTTAAAAGTGTCATATCTGAGACTTGGCAAAATAAGTAGAAGCAAATTATACACAATTCTTTGTTTCAGCTAAATAAATTGTCTGCGGGAGGCTAGTATGCGGGGGGTCAGATGGTAGGTGGTATTATTAAAGTATCTAATTTTTCCATTTATTATTTTCACATTTTGCATTTTAAGTATATAAAATGAGAGGGAAATGTTAAAGTTCTTTTCTGCAGATGTAAAAAGTAACAGAACCTCTCTTTGAACCTTACTGAGTACATAGCTTTAGAAATCTTTCTGCACAAGGCACCCATAATTTCAGAAAACTAGCAGGAAGGTGGCATAAGGTAAATCTAGAAATCTGAAACCATCTTCTATTAAAACAAAATCCATAACTAGATAATCTTGTAATTCCGTTCCTATTGAAAACAAAAGGGAGACTTGTTTAGTAATGGGGGGGGGTTGCATAAAAAACAGGATGAATAATTATAATGGACTGAAAAGACACAAACCTGGATTCAAACATTAAATCCACATATGTAAATACTGATTACTTATAAACCAATTGAGGCTTAGAAAGTGTCTTCAGGCTGCACATTTGGCAGGACATTTATTATTGAAATACAGTTCTTGTGGAGTAGGGTGAAATCTTCAATAATAGCTATGTTGTTACACAACATTTCTCCCTGATTTTTATATGGAGAAGGATTCAAAAATGGTATCCTGCACCTACAATCCAAAGTGCCACTTCAGGGCTCAATCACCTCATTTTGCTGTACATGTGGACCAGGCTAGAGTTGGGCACAAACCAAACAACAAAGCAAAATTCATGATGAATTTTTCTGTTTATGGTTCGGGAACCAAAGTCCTTGTCAGGTCCATGGTCATGGACTTCCTCAAACTTTTAAGACAGTTTGTGGGGTTCATGTCAGTTCCTGGCCAGAGCAGAAAGCCACAAAAAACAGCTGAGTGGCTGGGAGTGCTCCCTGCCACTCAGCTGTTTTGGGCTTTTTTGTGCAATCCGTTTAATGTTTAAAATGGCCTGCTCACTTCCTGTTTTCTCTTTGGAAAACCTGGAGAAGATGTGCTGAACATCATGGTACCTGCATAGACAAAAGCCATGTGGGATGGAGACTGCAGTAAAGAGAGGGATTAGGTGAGATTAAGAAAATAAGATGATTGAACCAAATCATTTACATTTTAGATGCACACCTAAGATACTTGAAGTATACATCTACAAACATTATGTGGGAATACGAGAAACATGTGCAGACAGGTACATTTGTCAGGAAGCCCTGACTGGATGCAGCTCCCTGTTGAGTACATTTTCAATGTCAAGCAAAAGTGTGCCTCTGTGTAATGTGTCACAAAGGTGCCCACACTTCGATCATTCCATAGAAGGTACAAAATGTTTGGGAGGGCATTTTTATAAAGGGATTAGAATTGCATTATAATGGAACATGTCAGAGGTGTGCTTCTATAAGGAACAGGATTATAGTATACAACCAGGAGCCTGCAAGGACTTGTGGGGGGGTATCTCATTTCCCCCTTCCCACTATTTCCTGTTTCCCTTCCCTTCAAGCCTCCATAGCCTCTCCCCTTATCCTGCTTCCTTCTCTCCTTCACACTCAACAGCCAACCTTTATCTGCCCCTTTGTCTTCACCTTTCCCCTCCCCAAAGTAGCTTCTAACTAGGAAAACAATGGCACAGTTGTGTGGTGCTGGCTCCTGGTCCAGGCCCAGTTGCATGGTAAGAAACCCTGAAGGATTTCCCTCACTTTCCCCTGTATCCCCCCTCTCTATACTATTTCCCCTTTCCCTCCTCCTGACAACCACCATATGCACTCTCATTTCTTTTCCTCATTCTCTGCTTCTCAGCCATCCACCAACCTACCTTTTTGTCTACCCCCATCTTCAAGCTATATTTATTATTTACTTCATTTATACCCCACCTGTCTCTACAGTGGAGACTAAAGTATTTTACATCATTCTCTCTTTTTTATCTTCACAACAACCCTGTGAAGTAGGCTAGGCTGAAATATGTGACTGGAACAATATCACCATGTGAGGACATAAGAACATAAGAGAAGCCAATGTTGGATCAGGCCAATGGCCCATCTAGTCCAACACTCTGTCACACAGTGGCCAAAAATACCAGGTGCCATCAGAAGATCCACCAGTGGGGCCAGGACACTAGAAGCCCTCCCACTGTTGCCCCCCCAAGCACCAAAAATACAGAGCATCACTTGCCCTAGCCTGAGAGTTCCTATCTATACCTTGTGGCTAATAGCCACTGATGGACTTCTACTCCATATGCTTATCTAATTCACTCTTGAAGCTGTCCATGCTTGTAGCCACTTGAGCTTCCATGGCAGCATGGTGATTTAAACCTGGATCTCCCAGACCCTACTCTGAAGCTCTAACTGCTGCACCACACTGGGTTTCATAGGATTTGAACAGTAGCAAGCAAATAGATCTGGTTGAGTCATGCAAGTCAGGTGGTATCAAGTCATCAAGTGGTTACTGCCAGGCCTGGCCCCGATAAACACTCCCTCAAAAGCCAAAACCAGCTGAAACAGCCCTGGAAAGGGCCCTTGCCTTTCACTCACAGAAACCAAGGCTGGAATGCTGTGATTGCCCAGCCATGGCTATGGAGTGAACCTGTTTCTTAAAAGTTACAGGTGTTCCTTTTATCATTTAGGGTTTTTTTTAAACATCCCACTGTATTTTTGTTTTTAGATTTCACATTTTTCTGCAAACCTGGGGCATTTTTCAGGTTTATAGAAAGAGCAGCCTTGCCTGTTCACAGCTCCAGTTACTGGATAAAGTATCCTTAGACTTGGCCAACTTTATTATACAATATACAAGTGAGGACCACAATACTTGCAGGGAGGAATCCCCCCACCCCCATTGCTGCTGGCCCGGCACATCTCCCATCCACCCCCATCAGCATCGCTGCTGCCATCCGGCTTCCTCATTGCCAGCTTGGGGGGGAGAACTGCTATACACACCCCAACTCCCTGGTTGCTGCCGGGGGACAAGGACTCCTGCATACAGAAACCTGATTCCCTCTTTATAGATCGGTGTGCAGGTGGGCTTCGTGGAGTCCTCCACCACTGTGGCTGGGCCAGCTATGGCTTCTTTCCACTACAACATCTCCACTGCCACCACTGCCACTGAACCCATGCCCAATGAGGTTCCTGGCCTCTGCTGCCAGCTTGCTGCAGCTACCACATGTTCAACACAGCTCCTCAACTGCACAACAGCCACCAGGCCTAGCACAGCTCCCAGGCTGCACAGATGCCACTGGATCCATGTGGCCCCGATCTGCAGATTTAGCTATCCACAGATGGGGCCACATGTCGCTAGTAGTATATAGATGATGACATATGATGATAGTAATTTTACTGTCTGTATCATTTTGTTTTTACTGCACAGTTTTATACCTTTGTAATGTGCTCTCAGCTTTGTTTATGGTGTACAGTTTTCTGTTTGCACAGTTTTCTGATTTCTGCAATCCTATTCCTATTGCATTGTTACTGAATGTCTTGTGCTGTTTGATTGAGTTGTCTTCTATATTTTTAATCTGCCTTGTGTGTTAGTGAGAAAGTTGGTCTATATATGAACTGAATAAATAAATGAGTAAAATTCCCCTTGTATTGACTCCTAATACCCATGCAAAATCTGCACTGATCATGATGTATGGGCCCGGTCATATGGGCCCAATAACGTGAGGAGGAGGCAGGGCTATTTGCGGCACCACAATTAGAGCTGCCAGAATGTGATCCCACATATTAGCGGCATGCCACAGTTCCTTCCCTCCGAGCTTGCACGTCAACGAGGGGCCGGAGAGAAAAGCCATGCGCCAGCACAATCACACTGAGGGAGTCCGGAGGCAGCCCTTGGCAAACCATTTGCTAGTGCCTTCAAGGAGGTAGTTTTTTACTCCACATCTTTGGTGGGAAGCCATGTGTTGGCCACGGGAGTGCTACGCCTCCCAGATGTTGCAATGCGATCGTTCCCGGAAACTCCGCCATTCAATCATGGCTCTCCCGCAGCAAATTCAGCGTGTGACTGGGGCCTATATTTGATTCTTCATCCAAGTTCTCTCCTACAACATTCATATGTAATACAAAACAAGAGGGACTCAAATGTTTGAAAGCATCCTTGTACTGCTTGGGGTCCCTTTATTATTTCTTCTTAATTTACGGTTACAACAATTGCTCTGTTGATATAGAAAGTGTGTGGGCAGATCATCTTTTGGGTCCTAACTAATGATGTAATCAAAATTCAGCTGTTGTAGGCAAATCTCAGAACATGTGTGATTAAATGACACATTGATCACTTTTGCCCAGTTCCTCCTTCACAATTATTTTAGTAGGGCAGCTTTGGATGTGCTCTATATCATAACAAAATTAGTGTAGTACTGTTTGTGATATTGCATATGAGAGAAGAAAAAGACAGTGTGCCTTCACCTGACTGAAGGAGAACTCTGTGAAGATTTAATTTCAGCAAACTCCCACTGCTGCTGCACCTTGCTAGAATAAACAGTACACAAGATGCTCCCTTCATTTCATCCTTACAATAACCCTGTGAGGTAAGAAGCTGAGGGAAAGTGATGAGTTCAAGATCACCCAAAGAGCTTTTTGGCTGAAAAGAAGCTTTGAAGCTGGGTCTTTCCTACCTTAGTCCAGTACAGTAACTGCTACACCCCACAGGCTCATACGAGCACATTTAGGTATGGACACAAAACTGTTGCCTTCAAGAACAGCCTTTCTCTGGAAAGAAAAAGAACATTATGGCACTTGAAGTCTTTACATCAGAGAGGCAGCCATGATTATGTTGCAGGAAGCTGTCCTGTCTCTCTACAGTTGTTACTTCTATTCTTCCCAAGGCTCTCACATGAAGTGAGTTAATTTAGCCTACAGAGTGGAAAGGGGGAAATGTGTAATACTACCCCAGAGATGCAGCTAGTTTAATTCATTTGTTACAAGAGGGAAGTAGCTGCTATTCCTCTTTGGTTTCATCCATGCCAGACTGAATACGTTGGAAATGAGGAAATCTCATGGGAGTTGCAAATCATGTGGAAAATCTGAAATCATGTGCAGCCCTGTTTTTATACTAAGATACAGTACACTACAGCTTCTCCTAGGATAGTGAATTAGACATATGATACTTGAAGGTGTGTTGAGAGATTTAGAGAGCACCAGTGGTAACGTATTCCAACAGAACATATGAATAAGGACACAAATCTGGATCTAAGAGCAAAACAGAATGGATGGAGTCTCACAAGATGAAGATTTCTCTCATGTGCTAGTATTTCTACTGAATTTCCCACAATTTTTTTTCTCAAGGAAGCTATATGAAGTTTGAAAGAAAGAAGCAATAGGCTGGAAGGAAAAACAAGGGAATTAGCTGTTAATTCAGTGGTGTTTTCTGCAGTATTTTTCAAGAGAATCTGTCCATTCATTTATCCAGTTCAGCCTTGTGCTGCAGCATTGCAGGAAACCCTCTGCTTTTGCTCAGCTGTGAGTACAAATGTCTTAAATGCCTAAGAGGAGGAGTAATTCTGGGGTCATTTCACATTATACCTGGGCTTACTACCACATATACCTGGGCTTACTACCACATATGCACTTAACAAGAAGGTACCACCAGTAATGGATCCCTGACAGTACCTGTACAGTACAAGGATTTGCAAACATATAGTTGCCACATTCACACTTTTTAAGTGTACATTAATAGCCTCAAAGAACACATCTTAAAATGTACACATTCCGAGACAATTTCTCCAAAGTGGACAATTTCACCAAAGTGGGTAACAAAATGGCAAATGAATACGGGTGTGTTGATTCAAGTGTTAGAGTAACTTTACAACAAGAAGATGTTAAAAAGTCTGTGGTTTTTAAGTTTTGAAAAAAGATCACTAAGGAGGGACATGATAATTTATTTAAAGTTCAGACTGAGGTAGAGAAAATGGACAGTGGAAGAAATTTTCCCATCCCATAATACTAGTACTCAGGGGCATCCAGCATCTAATGAATTTGATAAGTAATACACAGATTGCTTTACTAAATGAGTAATTAAAGCACCGATCTTACTGCTGACTTAGTGATGGCAACCACTCAGATAGCTTTCAAGGGGATTAGACAAATTCATGGAAGATAGGTCTATCAGTGACTACTGGCCACAGTGACTTAAAGGAACCTCTGATTACTAGTGCGGGGGACAACATCAGGGGGAGGCTTTGGCCTCTGTGCCCTGTTTGTTGTTATCCCTCCAGGGCAATGGGTTGGCTACTGTGTTAAGCAGATGCTGGACTAGACGAACCACTGGACTGGACCAACATGTATGGAGCAGAGGTCCATCAGTGGCTATTAGCCATAAGGTATAGATAGAAGACTATGTCTGGGTCAGTGATGTTCTGTATTCTTAGTGCTGATTCAACTTATGTTCTTATCTCTCATGGTCTTATATTCATTCACATATATATTGTCTAGGGCTGAGCTAGGTTATTTATTTATTTAAGCAATTTGTATATTACCTTTCCTCCCAAACTGGGCTCTCAAGGCAGTGAACAATTAAATGAGAACAAAAATCAACTTTTAAAAATAGTACATATAATAAAACTGGCAAAAACAAACAAGAAAGATGAGGTCAGTAAGAGTACACAAAACAAAACAGAAAAGTCACCACCCTCTAGTGGAAGACAATGATTGAGGAGGACAGACAAATCTCACTGTCCTTCTGCTTGGTGGAAGCACACTCCATGAACTCCCCCTTGGCCTTGGATACGTGAGGAGAGTAGGTTTAGGTTAGCACCCTCATCCTCCTCCCGTTTTCCTGGCCTTTAAACTCAAGAGCAAAAGGTCGGGGGTGTCCCCATAGGCCTGCTCCCTTTTCCTTTTGAAGGCCCCCTCACAAGCTGTGCATGTCTTGCACCTGACATTGGCCCCACTCCAGAGGCAGAGTTCTGGTCTACTTCCAGGCACCTGCTTCTTGGTGCCTAGAGGAAAGACTTTGCTCCACCCCTTCATTCCCCAGCTCAAGGGCAGGGCTGCCTCTGACAATCTCCACCTTGGCTGCTTCTATCCCGCTGATAATCTGTAAGGCAGAATGGAGCTCAGGCACTGCAGCATGGCTCTGAACCATGGCTTGGCCCTTGCTGAACATCTGAGCCATTTTGGTGATCCCCCACTTCCACATTACCTGGGACTTTCTCATAGTTCTCTGATCTGGTTCCTGGAGTGTTGGCTGTAGCTGTCAGCTATTCAGAGCACACATCAGTTGGAGCAATCCCTTAGGTACCATCCACGGCCTTCACTTGATATGTAGATAGACAAGTAATGCCCATAATTCTATATATTGATTGATTTTTTTAACTAGCATTCTTCCTTTTCATGACCTCTGTTTGCTCTGCCAATTTGTAATAGCCCATTAGTCAACCATTTTTTTTCTTTAATTCAGACTGCTTTATGGTCTCTTCCCCATGTGTCTGGAACTTCAGAGTAGTACTTATAAGGTAAACTTCCTTTTGCGGGCCAGAGTACTAGAAAGTAGGCCTCCAATTTACCCATCTATGATGGGGAATTATCTGACCCATCCTCAGTTTCCCACCCCCCATCCCCAAGAAATTGAGAAGTGGGAGAAAAATGGCCTCACGTAGTGATGCTCTAGGAATGTTAAAGACCATAGAAACTAGGGGAGGCAGCCTAAAGCATCACTCAGAAATGACATCACATCCTTCTCAAACAAAGCCCTCCCCAGGCACTGCCCCAAAATCTCCCAGCATTTTCAATGCAGTGCTGGGAATCCTACTGGAGAATTATGATTGCTTTGGAATAGAAGTTGCTGCTAAAGCCCCCATGACAGTAAAGGCACCTGTGGGGCAACTCTCCATTTCCTTATGGGAACAGCACTGCCAGATAATATGCCGTATCTTGTGCTCCTTGTTTGATGTGGGCTGGGAATGAAAGCCCAGGAAAAAAGTAGGATGAGGGCATCTGTCTCCTGGTGAGTTTAGTGCTGGTCAGCAAGCAGAAGTCTGGGAAACTTGTTCTATCATTCTATGCAGACCAACTCTGCTCTTCTATGTTTAATGTACAGTGGTGGGAACACAGGTGGATCTACTATGAAGCTAATGAAGCTTAAGCTTCAGTGGCCCTAATCCTGCAGAGGCCCTGAAGCAACTTTTTTTTTTTAATGAGTTAATTTTCAACAAAATTGATGGAGTTTTTAAGTGTTTGTTATTAAAATAAGGCTGTTTTAGTGACAGAATCATAAGCCAATGGGTTGAAGTACTTAATATTGACCTTAGAATATGCTCTTTTTCCCATTCTCCATCATTTGGGCCTCAAGGTCCTTGCATGGGCAGTAAGGCCCTTTGGACCTTGTTGGATGTTGCCCTATTGTTGCTAGTTGAGAAGGAGCCCTCATAACAGTTCAAGCTTCAGGGTCCCAAAAATGTAGGTCTGCCACTGGGTGGGAATCTTTGGCTTCCCAGCATTATATACAGGATTCTGTCTTGTTTCTAACAGCAGTCTATTAGATAGGATATCCAGTTGTTAATTTAAAACATGATTGTTTTCCTCATCCTGCGCTTTACCATCTTAAGGTAATGTGTTTGTAAGGTCTCCTATGGTTCATACTGGGCTACGCAAAATGGGTTGTTGTTTTTTCCCCTGTATCTTCACATTGTGCTTCAGTACATCAAATGCAAAACACACATTTTCTTTAGAATGGTAACCCCTTTTTAACCATTTTAGTTTGTAGGACATTCCAATGGTGATTACAATTCAGAAAGCATTGTACTCTTATTATCAAATAGGGCAATTGCCTTTGCCCCCCAAGCCGGGATAAAGAGGCGGACACAAGTGTTGGGTTAATTATAGGGCCACTTTATTAACAAGCAACTTTAACTGGAACCAATGGCAAGGGCAATACAGTTTGCAGTATGGTCAAGGTCAAGGGTCAAACAACCCCTCCCTTGCCATGTGCTATAGGGCAAGCCACCCTGCCCCAAGCAAGAGCCATCAGCCATGGCTCCCGCCCAGCCAGCTAGCCATTGTAGGACAGCCCCAGACTGCAAGGCCCAAAGGGAGAATGCAATCAGGGCAGTCCTAAAGGTGGGTTGTTTTCCCTGCCCTGTGTCGCCAGGCACAAAGACTGTACTTACTCAACCCCTTCAACCCCAAATAAGGGGTGTCAGCTGACCACAAATAAGGGGTGCTCACCAGACCGCAGTCTGTCTCAGCATAGAACCCTGCCACCGCTAAGGCCAAGCCTCTGCTTAGGCCTTCACAGCCTGGAGCCCTTGCCACGTCCTCCAAAAAAATGTCCATGCCCAACTCAGACAGGTGGATGCCATCCCGCCTGTACAACTCAGCACACCCTGCATGGATGCCAGGGTGTGAGCCCATTCGCGGGGAGGGCGGGGTAGAAATGGAATGTATAAATAAATAAATAAATAAATATAGACCCAAACCATTCTCAAGAGCCTGCTGCAACTCCCAGATCACCGTACAGCATGCTTTATCAATGGTGAGAGGGCTACCCACTCCCTGCCAGACCCTGCGAGGGATCACAGCAGACCAGACAATAAGGATCCCCAGCCACTGCTTCCGAATAGCCTGGAAGTCAGCCTGGGCCTGAAGGATCAAGGCCTTCCTCTTGATCAGGCCCAAATCATTGCCCCCTAAATGTATAACCAAAACCTGAGGTGGAGGACCAACTCTCTCCTTGAACAGTGAGTGCAGGAGACCCAGCCACTGCAAGCCGACCCTAGCCGACCCAGAGCCCTGGAGGTGACCATCCAAAACTGGTGCCTAGTCAAAGGAATGCCATCCTGGTGCTGAAAGAGGAGGCCTGCCCACATTCCCCGGATCACCAAATAGGCAGTCAATGTTGCCACGGGGCACAGCTGCTTCTCTCACATGTGCCAAGCTCCACCACAGATCCCCTCTGCCGCTGGTCCATTTTTGAATGCTGGAGGGTGAAGGTAGCTCTAATTGTGCCCAAGTGTACATCCTGAATCCCCAGCACACAACCAGACACATCCTTCTTCGATTGGGCCACCAACTTGCTTATCCTAAAGGCACCAAAAATGGCAACAAGAGCGGCTGCGTGGAACAAGGACACTTCAAAGCCGGAGGAGCAAACTTCCTTCCAAGTGGCCTGCAAACCTCAAAGCAGCTCAAGAGAAATAGATTGTCTCGGATCAGCTTGCGTCCTGGCCTCACGTGACCAGCCCTCCAGCATTCTGCAGATCCTGAAATCCCCCGTGTAATCCGCCAGCCCCCGTGCTTTACTGGCATAGGCCAGCACAGACAGCTGCCCCTTTATTGAACTGACCGCTAATCCCTTATCTTTAGATGCCACACAAAATGTAAAAGATGCTCCACAAGCACAGGCCACAAATCAGAATATCCTACCTCCCATCTAAAGTCCGCAAATTGGCTGACCGCACATTCATATGGCCTCTTGGTATTTGGTGCTATGGCTAGTCCTACTGCCCTCTGCACCTTGGCCTTCCAACCAACCATAGCCCTGGCAGCATCCGTACCGGCTGCAATTTGGCTGCTGAGGCCAGCTGACAGAACCTCTCCATTTGTTTACGAGAGAGAGCATCAGCCACCCCATTGTCAATCCCCAGAACGTGCCTGGCAAAAAACTAAATGTTAAGTTGAAGGCATCGAAGTGTAAAGGCCCAGACCAGCTCCATGACCCGGCGTGAACTAGAGGAAAGAGAATTAATGACCTTCACTACTGCCAGGTTATCACACCAAAAATGAATGGTGTGATTGGCAAACTCATCCCCCCACAGGTGAACAGCAACAAGAATAGGGGGAAACTCCAAAAAAGTAAGGTCAGCAGTCAGCCCCTCCAAAAACCAGGCCTCAGGCCACACCTCAGCACACCACCACCCTTGGAAATAAACACCAAAACCAGAAGATCCTGCAGCATCTGAATGGACCTGCAGCTCAGCTTCTAGCTTAAGGTTGTCCCTCCAGAAAGAAATCCCATTAAAGGAGCCAGAAACTCCATCCACATCTCCAGGTCCTGTCTGATGCCAGCAGTAAGTCGGATTCTGTGGTGAGGGAGCTGCAGTCCGGTCATTGCCACACATAGCCTGTGCAAGAAGGCTCAACCAGGTGCCACAACCTTACATGCGAAGTTAAGATGACCTACTAATTGCTGAAGCTCCCTCAAGGTGGCCTTCCTTTTCTGCAAGAACTCCCTTACCTGGCCACACAAGTCAACCAATTTGCATGCTGGCAGCTGTGAGGCTTGTGCCACATTATCCAATTCCACGAAATGTCAAAACCTGCATCGGGCCCTTGGTCTTCTCATGCGCTAAGGGCACCCCCAGCTCACCAGCCAGCTCCATAAAGGAATGCAATAGCTGGTTGCACTGACCAGACCCTTGAGGACCAATAAACAGCAAGTCATCCAAATAGTGCACCACGGTGTGCAGCCCAGTGCGGGAATGCAGGGCCCACTCCAAAAATGAGTTAAAATGCTTGAAGGCCACACAGGAAACTGAGCAGCAAATAGGCAGGGCCCGGTCCAAATAGAACTGGCCCTCAAAACAGAAACCCAAAAGCTCAAATCCTCTGGGTGCCCTGGGAGAAGGTGAAAGGCCGACTTGATGTCGCATTTTGCCATCTCCGCCCCTCGATCACAACAGCGCACAACGCGCACCGCCTGATCAAAGGAAGTGTACCGGACAGAGCATAACTCCTCGGGGATAGCATCATTAACAGAATTGCCCCTGAGGTAGGAGAGGTGATAGATCAGCTGGAACACTCTGGGGGCCTTCTTGGGCACAATCCCCAAGGGGGGCACAAGCAGTTTAGGGACAGGGGGAGAAGGGAAAGGTCCCAAGACCCTACACTGCACCAGGTCCTTCTTGATTGTGTTCCAAACTACATGCTCCATCCCCTGCACAGACCGTAAATTGCTGGCCATGAAGGGGGCCCTTTCACCCTGGTAGGGAATGCAATAACCCTGAGAAAACCCATTCAACAAATAAAAACTGTCAGAACACCAGGGGTAATTCTGCAACAGGCCCTCAAGCACTCTCAACTTTATGGCCATTGGTCCCCTTTCCAGGCACTTGTCCAGATCCAGCACCATCCATCCTCCTACGGCTCCTCCGGGGCTTACCACGGAAGCATTCAGAGAAGGGGTGGGGGGCCCTACACAAGGGGGACTCGTGCCAGAACCTGCATGGCTGCCTGCTACATACCCCCTGGGCCCCGAACTCCCAGCAAATCTGGTGGGGTTGAACTGCCTGCCCCGCCTGGAGATGGGGAGCAGAGAACCCAGCCATGCGGTGGAAGCTGTTCTGCAGGGCTGTGCCTTAGACTGTACCCTTGCATATATCAGGAAACCTGCAAGCCAGTTGGCCCAGGTCCTGTCCACTCTCATCTTCCTATACTTTTCTTTGTCACTATCCTCAAGCTCCTCTTGTTCCTTTTTCTCCATTTCCCGAAATAAGAGTGTAAAAACATCCACTTATTCTCCCCTGAAAATTTTTTCCCTAGTGGCAGGTAAAAGGTGGTCCCCCAGCGGAAGTGCCAGATCCCCGAATGGGAGGGCTGATGTGGGAGCCACTGCATAAGACACTCCACTATGTGATGCCCCCCCCACACTATGGGGTGGCAGGTGCACAGCCCGACTGCAAAGGTGACGAAATACAACCTGTCTGAGGGGAGACTGGAGAGAGAGGGGTACCGCAGGTCTGTCCTCAGGCGTGACTACAAGTAGGAGCAGCATAGGGAGCAGCTACAGTCCCCCCAGATCACAGCTGCCCCCATGGCCAGGGGCCACCAGTGAGATGTCAGCCTGACTTACACCCCTCCGAGGATGGGCCAGCCGGAGCATCTGGCAGGTGTTGTGGGCAGACTCCATTGCTGAAGACACTGGACCCTGTTCCCGAGCCACTGAGGGTCCCTCCTCGCCTGCCGCCTGTGTGGAGGTACGACCTTCAACAAGAGATAAATGGTCAACACTTCAGCCTGAAACCTCTTATTGGCAGCATAGCGAGTCACCTTCTGCCCATGTGCCCACCCCCCAGGCCTCGCAGAAGGGGGGACAGCCCAGTGGCTCACTCAACAGCATTCATCCTATCCAAAATAGCCTGTTAGACTTCATCATTGTCCTAGTCTGTGGATGACAAAGCAGGAGTGGGCTTCTTGGGGGGTGGCTTGGGTGCTGGTTGTTTGCCCTTTGAATGGCCTGTACCCCTCCTGGGACCCATGTTATCATACACCACTAATCTGCAAGGTGTTAAGAAAAAAGGCCAAGCCCCACTGCTAAAAAACAGTGCTTCCTTACACGCCCAAAATGACTGCCGGGACCAAACAGAAAATGGCTGCCCTGAGCTGGGGCAATCAAAATGTCCACCCTAAGCTGGAAAACTCCAAAATGGCCACCCCAAGCTGGGACACACAAACTCGGTCTGGGACCCCAAAAACGGTGGACTGTATGTAGCACCCTATGCTCACTCCTAAGGCCCCTGAAGGAAGCATTACTAACAACAAAGCTAGCGGAGGTGATGGTATCCCAGCTGAGTTATTCAAAGTCTTAAAAGAAGATGCTGTTAAAGTGCTGCACTCAATTTGCCAACAAATTTGGAAAACACAACAGTGGCCACAGGATTGGAAAAGGTCAGTGTACATTCCAATCCCAAAGAAGGGCAATATCAAGAAATGTTCAAACTATCGCACAATTGCACTCATTTCACACGCTAGCAAGGTCATGCTCAAAATCCTACAAGCTAGGCTCCAACAGTACGTGGATAGAGAACTGCCAGAAGTACAAGCTGGGTTTCGAAGAGGTAGAGGAACTAGAGATCAAATTGCCAACATTCGCTGGATTATGGAGAAAGCAAGAGAGTACCAGAAAAACATCTACTTCTGCTTCATTGACTATGCTAAAGCCTTTGATTGTGTGGATCACAATAAATTATGGCAAGTTCTTAAAGAGATGGGAGTACCGGACCACCTCACATGTCTCCTGAGAAACCTGTATAAGGGTCAAGAAGCAACAGTTAGAACCAGATATGGAACGACTGATTGGTTTAGCACAGGAAAAGGAGTACGACAAGGATGTATATTGTCACCTTGCATATTTAATTTATATGCCGAGTACATCATGCGAAATGCTGGCCTGGATGAAACACAAGCTGGAGTTAAGATTGCTGGAGAAAAGATCAATAACTTCAGATATGCAGACGATACCACTCTGATGGCAGAAAGTGAAGAGGACCTCAAGAGCCTCTTGCTCAGGATGAAAGAGGAGAGCGCAAAAGTGGGCTTGAAGCTCAACATCAAAAAAACTAAGATCATGGCATCTGGCCCCATCACTCCTTGGCAAATAGAAGGGGAAGTCGTAGAAGTAGTGACAGACTTCACGTTCCTAGGATCCCAGATCACTGCAGATGGTGACTGCAGCCATGAAATTAAAAGACGCCTGCTCCTTGGGAGGAAAGCGATGGCAAACCTAAACAGCATGATAAAAAGCAGAGACATCACCTTGCCAACAAAAGTCCGCATGGTCAAAGCAATGGTATTCCCCGTAGTAATGTATGGCTGCGAGAGTTGGACTATAAGGAAGGCTGAGCGCCGAAGAATAGATTATTTTGAACTATGGTGCTGGAGAAGACTCTTGAGAGTCCCTTGGACTGCAAGGAGATCAAATCAGTCAATCCTAAAAGAAATCAACCCTGATTGTTCCCTGGAAGGCCAGATCCTGAAGCTGAGGCTCAAATACTTTGGCCACCAAATGAGAAGGGAGCATTCACTGGAGAATACCCTGATGCTGGGAAAGATTGAAGGTCAAAGAAGAAGGGGACGGCAAAGGATGAGATGGTTAGACAGTGTCATCGAGGCAACAAACATGAAATTGAGCAAACTTCAGCGGACAGCGGAAGACAGGAGGGCCTGGCGTAATCTGGTCCATGGGGTCGCAAAGAGTCGGACTCGACTGTGCGACTGAACAACAACAAGGCCCCTGAATTGCCCCCACAGCACCTACTGCCAAAATAAAAAGGGGGGAAGGCAGAGGAAGCAGTGGACCCAAAACTTACCAAGTTGGGAAAAACCCTAACCCAAGGAAAAAAACACACAAGCTCCCACCTGTAGTCCAGACCTAACCCCCTGAGAACAGCTGCTGAAAAGCACATACATGTATGCTTGTGGGTCCCTACTCCCAGCAGGGCCACTGCCCCTGGGCCTTGCCAACCATGCACTCCACCAATGTGGGCAGCCCCTTCCATGGAGGACCGCCTGCCACTGCCTAAAGAGGACAAGGAACTGCTGTCCCCAGTGCTTCTGTCTGGCACTGCCGCCAAGCCCCACTAGCCTCCTGCCGCCGGTGGTGTCCACCTGCTGCCAGAATCAGCTCCACTGAGGAGGAAGAGGCACTGAGCTGCCTGCCACCTCTGGCTCCCACCATGCACTGCCGTGCTTGCCATCGACCTCATGCCACCACCGGGCTGCCGAACGCTTCTGAAGCCAGCTGCCGCCGCTGCTAGGTACTGCGCCACCTGTCACCACTGCACCGACCGTTGGCCCAATGAGGAGCTCCCCTACATGCTCCCACCACCAAAGTAGGCCCAGAAATGGGAAATCAGTGCCATGGAGCCCCTCGCCATCCAAAATCCACCCAGAACTGAGGCTGAGGACGGCTGGGGCCAAGCTATAAGCTCCTCAGCCCCGCCTACCAGTGAGGACCCACATGCAGTGTTTTGCCACTGAAACCAACGGCCCACCTCTCCAGCTGGGAGGCAAAGTCATCCCACCAGCCCCACGGCCACGGGGACCGGGGGCTATCTGAACTGGATTCTGCATAAATGGATTCTTAAATGAAAGCATGTAATCTCTTCTACTACAGATGTTACTAATCATTGCACAGTGATTTCCTGTTGTGGTTGTTAGCCATTCAGTCGTATCCGACTCTTGGCGATTCTATGGACCAGTTCTCACCACTCTTTCTGATCTTGTACAGTTTCTTTGAGTCATTCCATGCTCAGGCTGGTGTTGACTCCCCCCCCCCGAAGGGGATTTTTTATTGATTTTTGTATATACTACTAAAACTACAAAGAAAAAAAGGGAAAGGGAACTACATCTAGGGATAAAGAAAAGTAAACCCACACTATACTAAAACCCCAAGAGAAGGAGATCATATCCATATTAAGCTAAATGTTAGTATTTTAGTGTTAATAAACAATGTGTGTTGTGCGTTCCTGTCTATCTCAGCTAAATTGTTAATTTGTTACTTGTTATGAGGAGATTCCAGAGCACTCCCTCCAGCTCGCTTCATAAAGGCAATTCCCAGAGTCCTTCTGCCTTTATCTAGGCTTTCTATCTCTAAAGTCATAAGATGATTTGATGGCGGTGGCTCCCTCTTCCACAGCCAGGTCTTCATCCATCTCTGAGGGGGTGGAGCCATTTTACCCGGTTTCTCCTTCTTCTTTCAATCCCAGATGGCATTTTAGGAATTCTTTGGCTTTAAAAATGGAGTCAATCTTCTCTCTTTTGTTGTTGATTTTAAAGATGACACCTTCAGGCACCGCCCACCTGTATGGGATTTGATTGGTTTGGAGAAAAAGAATTAAGTCCTTGTAGTTCTTTCTTTTTTGATGAATTTCAAATGGAATGTCTTTTAAGGTCTTGATAGTTGTATTTCCCAGTTTCAGTGGAGTTGCTGATGTTGCTTTTAAAATTGCATCTCTGGTCCGTCTTCTTGAGAATCTGACCATTATTTCCCCAGGCAGGCTATTTTTTTGGTGTAATTAGAATGCACCCTATATGCTGTTTCCATATCATGTGTAATTTCTTCTGCTTATGAGCCTGTTGCTGGCATGATAATTTCACTGAGTATTTTCTTCAGGTCCTCTTTAGCTGATTCAGGAACTTCCTGAAATCTAAGGACCATGTTAGCTTTTTCCATTTGTAACTGCAGCAAACGAGTTTCCTGGTAGTTCTGCTTATTCACTAACTCTCCCATCTTTTTCTTCATATTCTTATTTGTGGCGTACATCTCCTTCACAACTTCCACTGTTTGCTCCGTCTTTTTGGCCATTTCTGCCAACTGGAGTTGCTGTGATGCAAAGTTTTGATTTAGTGTGACCAACTGCTGGTTAATACCAGCGAGTTGTTCCATCACTGGCTTGATGGTATCCACTAGGAGTTTCATGAAATCCACTTCCTCTTCCGGCCTTGGACTATGGCCGCCCATTGGTTTCGCTTTCGTTCCTTTTTTCCCTGCACCCGCCAACATGGCACATTGTTTACTTAAGCCACTCACTATTTCACCACCTCTGAAAATCACTTCCGGACTAAATTCATTCTGGTAGGTCTCTCAAAACAAGCCAATTGCTTATTTTTCCCTGTCCCCCCCCACCCTTCCGCTTATCTGTTCACGCAAGTCGGAGGCGTCCCTCCGCTCTCTCGCCTTGAAGATAGGAGGGGGTGGGGGGGGTTCTGCTTATTTCAAAGTTTGTTTACATCTAACTCACATTCATTGTCGGTCCCATTCAACCACGTTTACATCCTCCCAATTCTGCTTGATCTCCAGTGCTTGTTCCTGTCAGCCCAGCTTGTGCCTGAAGGCCACACAATGGCAGGGCCATCAGGGTGGAGGGGCGCCTCAATTCTCCGGCATTACACCATCAAAGAGGCTACTCCTCAAAAGCCCTATGGCTTGGAGCCTATCCCTAGGGTTCCATGGGGAAACCGCGTCGGCGGCTTCCCTCCGTGCCGCTGGTGTGCAAATTGCTCCCCCGAGTATTGGGGAGAGCAACCACCATCCCAGCGCCAAAAACAGGAAGTCAGGCTGGTATCGACTTTTGTGGTGTCTAGCCACTGTGTTCTTTGGTGGCCCGATTTCCTTTTGCCACTAATCAATCCAAGTGAGTTCTTCCACATGACATGGCCAAAATAAGTCAGTCACAGGTTTATGATTTTTTTCTTCCAATGATATGTCTGGTTTTATGTGCTCCAATACCTGCTTGTTTGTCACCTTTGCTGTCAAGGAATGTGCAGGAGCCTTCTCCAGCACCACAGCCCAAATGAGTCAATTTTCCTCCTGTCTTGCTTCTTCATGGTCAAGCTTTCGTAGATATAGGTTGCTATGGGGAACACAGTAGCACAGACTAATCTGCATTTGGTTGTTAGGCTGATGTCCTTGCTCTTCCATATTCAATTCATGCTCATCATTGCTGTGTGATCCAGTGTGATTCAACATTTTATTTCTGGACTGCATTCACCATTTTGGTTGATCTATCATCCTAAGAAAATGAATTTTTCCACACATTTGATCTCTTCATCATCAACTGTTATTTTGACATTTCTCTTCTTCTCAGTGCTCCTGAAGTTGGTCATATTTATTTATTTATTTATTGCTTTAACTTTTACCCCGCCTTCCCCGCCAAGGTGGGCTCAGGGCGGCTTCCACAAAACTGATGGACAATATACATTTTACACATGATAAAATACAATACAATATAAACAATGTTTAGGAAGAAGTCAAACTTTCCACTTTCCTCTTTGATTTTCTCAGTCAGGTATTCCAGGCCTTATTTAGTTTCTGAGAGGAGGGTTCTGTCATCAGCATATCGAAGACTGCTGATATTCCTTACTCCAACCTTTAAACCCGATTTTTGACTCTTCCAGCTCTAACTTCCTCATGATTGTTTCGGCATACAAGTTGAATAGGAAAGGTGAAAGAATGCAATATTGCCGTACTCCTTTTTCTATCTTGAACCAATCAGTATCTCCATATGGTGTCCGCACAGTGGCCTCTTGGTTTGTGTACAATGATTGTATTGACTTGACCAGATGTGCTGACACCCCCAGGTCTTGTAGGGCTCTCCACAGTTTGTCATGATCGACACAGTCAAAGGCTTTCTTGTAATCAATGAAGCATAAGTAGATAATCTTTTGATACTCATGAGATTTCTCCATGATCCAACACAGATTTGCTATATGGCTGCAAGTGCCATGGCCTCTTCACAAGCTGGCTTGGATACCTGGTAATTCCCTTTCAATGGTTGGAGCCAGGCATCATTGTATAATTTTAAGCAGAATTTTGCTAAAGTGAAGGATGAGAGTGATTGTGCAATAATTGGAGCAGTCTTTGGAGTCTCCTTTTTTAATAGAGGAATGAACACTGAGTGTTTCCAGTCCCTTGGTCATGTGTTGGTTTCCCAGATTTTCTGACACAGGGCTCTGATGATTGCAGGTGGTACAGGCCTCAGCAATTCTGTGGAGATTATGTCAACACCTGGAGCCTTGTTTGGTAATTGGCTCATTGCCCACATGATCTCTTCCTCAAGGATGGCTGGTTCTTTCTCAACTTCCCTTTCCTTGATATCCTGAGGTTGGGCTTCTTTGCTACTAAAGTATAGCTCTTCTAAGTATTCTCGCCATCTGTTTATGACATCTTGTTGGTTGGACAGTTCTTTCCATGTTTACTTTTGACAATGCCTTTTTGGGCAGTAAATGGTATTTGAATCTTTTTTACTTGCATAAATGCAAGCTCGGTGTGGCCCTTTATGCAGTTCTCTTCTAGCTGTTTGCAACACTTGTCCCATGGAACTTCATTGTCTTTCCTTACTGCCCTCTGGAAATCCGCATTCAGTCTTCTTGCTTCTTCTCATTTTTCTGCTGCTTTGGCTGATTTTTTTCACCCTGCTATTTTTATGGCTCCATCTGAGAGCCACTTGCAGTTTTTCTCTGGCTTCTTGTATGGTATATGATAAGCAGCTATTTCAACGATTGTCAAATGAATTTCCTGCCACAGTTCGTCAGGTGTTTTCTCAGCTGTGTCCAGCTGTTCAAACCTATTTTGTACCTCAATTGTGTATGTGGGGGGATTTTAATGACGTAAAACTTCTTCAGTGGTGCTGTCCTTTTGATGTTGCATAGTTTGACTCTGATTTTAGTCACCAATAATTCATGGTCTAGGAGATGCGGTGGCTCAAGTGGTTAAGACGCTGAACTGCAGGCTGTGGAAGGTCAGTAGTTCAGCAGTTCAAGACCCGGGTGCTGCATGACGGGGTGAGCTCCTGTCTCTAGTTCCAGCTCCTGCCAACCTAGCAGTTCGAAAGCAAGAAATTGCAAGTAGATAAATAGGTACCACTTCGGTGGGAAGGTAACAGCGTTCCGTGCACCTTGGTGTTTAGTCATGCCGGCCACATGACCACGGAAACATCTTCGGACAGCGCTGGCTCTTCGGCTTTGAAACGGAGATGAGCACCGCAACCCTAGAGTCGGATTCGACTGGCTTTCGAGCAAGGGAACCTTTACCTTTACTAATTCATGGTCTGAACCACAGTCAGCACCTGGATAAGTCTTGACAGCGAGTACTGAATTGGTCCATCTATGATTGCATAGAATATAGTCAATCTGATTATGGGGCAGTTTGTTTGAGGAGGTCCAAGGGTATAAGCAACATTTGTGCTGTTTGAACCAAGTATTCATGATTCAAAAGTGGTTTTCTTGGCAAAATTGTACCAAACGATTGCCTGCATCATTCCTTTCCCCAAATCCAGATCTACCTATGATGCCTGTCTCAGCTTGGGTACCAACCTTTGCACTGAAATCTCCCAATTGATAAACAATGTCTTTTTTGTGCACTATTTTCAGAGTTTCTCGATGGCATAGTAACTCCTTATGTTGAGTTCCTTTGTGTCAGTTGTTGGGGCACAGACTTGGACAACTGTGATTATGAAGGGCTTGGCATAAATTCAGATGGTCATAATTTGACCATTGACCATTGAGAAGCCTTCCACTGCATGAGCAAATTTCTTGTTTATGATAAATGCTACTCCATTTGTTTTCTTGGTGTCATGTCCTGAATAGTAGACAGTGAAATCATCAGATTGGAAATAGTCATTGTCTGTCCAATGTAGCTCACTGATGCCAAGGAGGTCAATTTTCAACCTTGTTATTTCTTGTTTGACAATATCCAATTTGCCCTGATTCATTCCTCTGACATTCCATGTTGCTATTCTGTGTGTTTCTGTACAGCGCAGATTCTTGCCTTCACTTTTGGTTGTATCAGCAGCTGGAATTCATGCTGGATTTGTCCCAGGCATGTCATTAATACCATGACTACTTGCTAGAGATCTTTGCTCTTCACCAGTAACTTGTTGGGTACCTTTTGGCCTGGGGGTACTGCCACTAGGTACCATGTCTGATACTTTTGAGAGCCTTTCCATAAAATGTTCTTGGTGGATTTTTCCAGAGTAGGTCACCAGGTCTTTCTTCAACCCTCCCCATTTATCCGGGCTTGGGACTGGCATGCACACAGGTGTACACAGCTTGGTTAGTGATTTTCTAGACAATTGAAATCAGTCACGTGATACTGAGTTATTTTGCTATCATACAATAAAACTCATTGTTGACTTATACTGATATGATAGTAGATTTGATTAAACTATTATTGTCCAGTCTAATAATCAGGGGAACCGATTATTGGGAAGCATATAATATCCTCCCAGTTACCTCTAACAAAATACTTGCTGACAATCTTAACTTGCAAAAAGATTAGTGAAGATCTCCTTTTACAAGGGTTGTTTTTTCTATATGTTTAAAAATTCTACTTTTAACAATGCTTTTTACCAATTTACCTAGGATAAACACTATCCTAGTGGGACTATATCCAGATATTTAAATGGTGGAATTGGTTAGTCAGGTAAAAACAAAGTGAGAACAGAAGTTGCTCAGAGTCACCTGTTATGAGACAACCTGGGAAACATTACAATGAAGATTGCTTACAGGGAGAGGCTGTGGCTCAATAGAGCCTTCACTTTGCAAGAAGAAGTTCCCGGGATCACTCTCCGGCATCTCCCATTAAAAGGATCAGGTATTAGATGACGTGACAGACCTCTTCCTGAGAACCTGTATAGCCACTGCCAGTCAGAGCAGACAATACTGACCTTGATGAACTGCTGGTCTCATTCAGTATAATGCAGTTTGATATGTGTATGTGTTTATGGGTGTTCAAGATTTTGATCCTGGTCATCCATAAATATGTTATTTTGTGGGTACGTTCAGGAATAAATGTCAGTGACATTGACCTGAAGATGTACATTTCCCCCACAAATGTGGGTGACGGAATGACAATATTTTTATAACATAAGGCAACAGTTCAAATATGTGATGACCACATATAACACACTTAATGCCCTCTGTGACACCAAGATTTAAAAAAAAACAAAAACGAGGCAAATGGCAGCTGGAGGAGCCATAACATCTCTGCCCACCCACACCCACTGTGAGCAATCAACATTTGTTGCATCTTATGGACTCTCTAGACTAAGAAATTTAAGGGAAGCCTTGGGAGCTGTAAACCAAGGACTCCTCCATTTTAGTGGCCACATTCCCAAGCTGATTTCCCCCCCCTTAAAATGGTATGAATTGCTCGATTTGCTGTTATCTTCCTCCTCATTCTTTCCTCTACATGCTGTGCTGCTACACTGTTATATAACTAGCCATGTGTGCACACTGCATGCATAGGTTTGAGAGCCAAGATTAACTTGTTTGTTCAGTGCAATAGAAAAACAGATCAGGACACTTTCCTTTAAATTCTAAAAAGGTAGGAGCCACCCACTGCCCTTCAGTCATTACAAAGTAATGATGTTGGCATTTAGTAGGATTGTTATCCTGCTGTCCAGGATCTTATGGCATTACTTACACAAGAGCCTAAATAGGCCCAGTTCAGAAGGGCATGTTCTGTCTAGAAAAGTGGCAAAACCATGTGCTGATGGACAGAAGGATAAATGCATTGCTGGTCAATAGGTTCCCCCCCACTGCTGAATAGGATTTCAAACAACCGCACTAACACCATTGAGATAGTATCGTCAGCTGGGAAGACATGTCCTAATGGGAAGAGTGGCCACTCTGAAGAAACATTAAGAGAAATCTAAATATATCATTTACCTGCTATAAAGGGGCGACCTATGTGTGCTGCAAAATAAGGTGATAGAATAGACTGCAACACTTTAAATGTAGATGGGATGCAATGCCTCCCTCTAAGCTGTGGGGTCTTGTGAGCAAAAATTCTACTTTGTGAGCTACTGGCATTAAAGTTGTGAGTGAGCAATTTGGCTACTGCATAAATTAGTTTGCTCTGGAGCCATCCTTCCTGAGCGAAGACAAAAATGCGTGAGCCAGAGGCTAAAAAACTGTGAGCTAGCTCACACTAACTCAGGTTAGAGGGAACACTGGATGGGAGATCATACTTTTAAATGCTCTGCCTTAAAAATCCCCAAAAACATAAAGCCAGCACAGGGCCACAGCCAGCACGGGGAAGGGGGGAGCAGGCAGCATCCCATATCGCATCTGCTATGCCCCCACCCCAATCTTCCCTTTTTTTGTTTAAAGCTAAGTAATTTGTTTAAGCCATGCCACTTTGGGCCACTACTGTACCAGCCCAAAGGGCAATTTCCTTCCTTCGGATGGGGGGAGGAAGCTTGGGGTGCATCCCCCCCCAGAAGTACCTGGCCGTGAGGATGGGGGTGGATGAGCTCACCACCTGCTGCCCTGCTGGCCGCAGACGACATGCAGTGATGGAGGAGGCAGGCAGGCATGGGAGGAGCTCACTGCAAGTAATTTTTAATTCATTTCATTGTAACTTTAATTTAATTAGCATCCCCCATCACCCCGGCACCCTCCTCCCATGGAAGAATTCCTGGCTACAAAGCTTAGCCAGTAGAGCAGGAAAAAGGTTGGTCTCCCTGGTGTACTAGCCTTTTACTTGCATGGAGTTTTTACATAGAGTTGGATCCAGAATAACATATCCATGGGCACAGAGATGTCGTTCCATGGAGCATAATTTTCCTGCCTCCCCCTTCCTGTGGCAGCCTGAAATGCCCCCCAATGTTGTGGAAGGGGAAAATCTGGAGCCAAGCCATCTAAAATAGCATATCCTTCTGTAGTCTGAAGTGATACAGTCCATTCTGTCACCTTGCATTCTACTACCCTATTATGCTGTATGTAAACCCAGCCATAGACAGTGACTCATCAAATAGAAACACTGTTCTGATTCAACTAGTATTAATAATGCTTTAAATGTATTTCTTTCATATTTTGCTGTGGCTGGTATAAAGCAGACAATATAGTACCTCTTCTGAGGTCAACCTTTTACTGAAGGAAATATATACGTTTGGAGACTGTGTCAAAGCACCTTTAAATGCCTAAATTTTTATAATTTTATTCTTTCTTAATCTTCTGTTCCTAAGGTACACAAAACAATGTACTATTGAAGTATCATATAATTATAAGCAATAGTCTTACTACTCAGAACTGGATTCTAAATGTGAGGGACGTGGAACAAAATCATGGGCCTTCCTTCCCATCTCTCACCCAGTGTGTTCCCCTGTTGTCGTTTTTCCTCCCTAGCTGTTCTCTACTATTGAAATGAACTGGCATTTTTAACATAACTGACACAATAAATGTAAAGCAAAGAAGCAGCTTTACAGTGTTTATATCCTGTTGGTTCTTGTTATCAGGTGCTACTGCATGGTCTAAAGCATGAGTTGAAATAAGTCCCCCAACAGTGCAACAACCACTTCTCACCATTCTCTAGTTGCTACCATAGAATACAGTCTTTTCCATAGGATATAAACAGATCAGACAGGCACTTGCTTACCTTTATTCACTTCTTTGCCAGCTTACTGAGACTGCCAAGGGATCAAGATTCTGGCTTAAAAACTATTTGGACATAGGATGAGATAATCAATAAATTCACAAAAAATATCCCAGATAGAGGTTGCTGTAAATAATTTCTAAACACCTTTAGAAATAGCTTGGTTAAACCTAGATCAAGTGTCTAAAGTTCTAAATTAGGGATCTGCACCTAAAAAAACATGCATTTTTTTTGGATCTGAATATCAGGGGGCTGGAAAACATCAGAATTACCAGCTATCCAAGTTTCAAATACTAGTTTGGTATTCAGATCTTTGTGTGGTGTGTGTTGGGGGGTATTCCAATATTATTCTGCTCCATTATTCCCTATTGGAAATATTTTCAGTGAGCTGGAGGGGCTGGTTTGTTTTGGAGTTTTTTCAAGAAAAATGTACGAAAATCGCAGAGGTCCTTTAAATAACTTCCAAATTTCAAGTGAATTGGACCAAGGGGTCCAATTCTATAGACCCCGGATAAGGTGCCTCTCAACCATCCTCTGTTGTTTGGGGGAGGGATTCCATACTTTCTCCGGGGCAAAAAATAGCCAAAGACACAAGAGCAAGCAAAGCAACATCTGGCCAAAAGCCTCTTAAAGCAGACAGAACCAACAAACCCAAAGAACCAATGCAGAACTGGGAATCCCAGCAGAAGCACAGGACAAAGTGGCAAGCCTAAGAAAACAAATGTAAAACCTGAGAATCCAAGCCAATGGCAAACCAGAGGAACGCCAAAGCCAAACGACGCATGAAGGATGTTGCAGGCCCAACAAATGTAAAATAAAAGAATCCAGCCCAATGTATAACCCGAAGAGCCAAGGCAATGTCAAAACAGAGAATCCACCACAAACCAAAACCCAACACAAACCAACTCACTCAAAGAATGCAATGATGCAACTATATAAACAAAATCTAAGCCAAATCAACAGAGCAAGCCAAAAGCAAGCCCTGGAAAGAACACCCTGAAAAGAAGACACACAGCAAAATTCAAGGGGAAAAACTGGTCTGGGGAGCTTTAAAACACTGGCTCTCAATATTCCCAGTTACTCCTGAATATTTATGGGATTTTGCGTGGGATTCATTTCCCAGTATTCCAGAAAACCACAGATACCATCCAGAGACCCTAATATATTCAGAAAATACCAATAATATATTTTTAGATATATTTTCAGATTGGATATATCCAAATACACGTGCTTATTCTAAATGTGTAACTTATTTGTATATCTTCAGATTATACCTATACCGTGCCTTTTTTCTGGAACTCAAGAATCAAAGTCTCCTTTTATATAGGGATAGGAGGTGACTGCAAGGACTTGAAGGGAGCATCTCATTTTCTCCTCTCCCACTATTTCCTCATTCTCTTCCAT
Source organism: Gekko gecko (assembly GCA_029375565.1). Lineage (NCBI taxonomy): Eukaryota > Metazoa > Chordata > Lepidosauria > Squamata > Gekkonidae > Gekko > Gekko gecko. Next base: position 101,875,937 of record JAPDNY010000004.1, on the reverse strand, counting down.
GAAAGCCCCCTTTCCTGCTTCTCTTCTTCCTTCCCACCCACCAGCCAATTTACCTTTATCTTCCTGTCTCTTCAGCTTTCCTTCTTTCCCTCACCCTACCAGTGTCTACTTGGAAAAACTATTGCATCCAGACTGAGCCCAATTATGTGGTGCTAACTGTTAGGCCAGGCCAAGTTGCATAGTGAGGAACATGCAAGGACTTGTGAGAGGCACCTCACTTCCCCTCTATCCATCTCTCCATACTCTTTCCCTTCTCTGGAAGCTCCCATACTTCACCTTTCCTTGCTTCCATCTCTCACACCCACCAGCTAACCCACTTTCTATCTGCCCTCATCTTCAGCTATATTTATGTCACTGCCACAGGAGGTGGTGGCAGCTACAAGCATGGACCATTTCAAGAGGGAATTAGATAAACATATGGAGCAGAAGTCCATCAGTGGCTATTAGCCACAGGGTATAGATGGGAATTCTCAGTCTGGGGCAGGTGATGCACTCTATTCTTGGTGCTGGAGGGGGCAGCAGTTGGAGGGCTTCTAGTGTCCTGGCCCCACTGCTGGACCTCCTGATAGCACATGGTATTTTTGGCCACTGTGTGACAGAGTGTTGGACTGGATGGGCCATTGGCTTGATTCAACATTGGCTTCTCTTATGTTCTTATTATTGATTTAATTATAACCCACCATTCTCCACAGTGAGGACCCAGAACTTCTTACATAATTCCCCTCTCTGCCATTTCATCCTCTCAACAACACTAAGAGGTAGGTTAGGCTGAGAGTGTTACTGGCCCAAGGTTATACAATGAGCTTCAATGGCAGAATGGGGATTCAAATCTAGGTATCCCTGATCCTAATCTGAAACTCCAACTACTACACCACACTGGATCTCATGTGGTAGCTACTGTTGAAATATACTGTGCCACTGCACCAGGTGGAGCTATGCAAATCGGATGGTAGCCTGGCCCCAATAAATCCTCCCCTAAAGGCCAGAACAACTTGGACAAGTCCCTCCCATTTGCCTTTTACTGACTGAAACCAAGGCTTGAAGGCTAGCAATACTGTTGTGATTGCCTTGCAAGGGCCAATGAGAGAGCATAGATCCCCCCCCCCAATATTTTTCTTCTTTATATTTCAGGTTTTCCTGCAAACCTGGAGCTTTTTCAGTGTGTAGAAAAATCTGTGTTCTTTATCCATTGCCACAGTCTCTGAATTTAAGTATCCATATATGGGAGCATGTTGAGAATTTGATTCGGTGTTCTATTTGTTTCCATTGTTTCCATGCGCAGGGCCAGAGAGACAGGACAGATCAGGAGTCTCAATGCGTGGATGAGACAGTGGTGTAGGGGGGAAGGGTTCAAGTTTGTTAGGCACTGGGATGCTTTTTGGGACAAGACGGAGCTGTACAAAAGGGACGGTCTCCACTTGTCCCGAGAAGGAACCAGGCTGCTGGTGCTCAAAATCAAAAAGGTGGCAGAGCAGTTTTTAAACTGAATAATGGGGGAAAGCTGACAGGAGATGAAAAGTCTCTGGTTCGGGATGGCTCATCTCAAAGAGATGAAGGGGTAGCTATTACTTTTGTACAAGGAAATGGATTACAATTGTCCACTGAGACTGTGGCTAATGATAGGAACTGCCTGGCAAGGTCTCGAGGCAGCAAGAGAAGGGCTGTGGGCTTAACAAACATGGGAAACTATAAGTGTTTATACACAAATGCTAGAAGTCTCCGAGGTAAAATCGGAGAGTTGGAATGCTTGGTTTTGGGGGGGAAATAGACATTGTGGGTATTTCAGAAACTTGGTGGGATGAGGAAAATCAGTGGGATACGGTGATTCCTGGTTATAAATTATATCAGAAGGATAGGGGGGAAGGGTTGGAGGTGGGGTGGCTCTGTATGTCAGAGAGGGTATACCGTCCAGTAAGATTGAGAGGGTAAGAGAATTGGATTCGCTTCTGGAAATGCTATGAGTTGAAATAGTGGGTCCAAAAGGAAGCTTAACAGTGGGAGTTTGTTATCGCCCACCAGATCAAAAGATAGAGGAGGATTATAAAATGATGAATGAATTAAAGATAGCAGCTAGACGAAATAACTGTGTTGTATTAGGCGACTTTAACTACCCACACATTGATTGGGTCAATATGAGTTCTAGTCGGGAAAAAGAGATTGAGTTTTTAGACACTCTCAATGACTGTGCTATGGAACAGATGGTCACAGATCCTACCAGGGGAGAGGTGATCCTGGATTTGGTCCTAAGTAACACCCAAGACCTGGTGAGAGATGTAAAAGTGATTGCACCGCTTGGGAACAGTGACCATAATGTCATTGAGTTTAACATTTGTACAGATAGGGAGTTGCCCAAAAAGACTGACGCAACCACTTTTAACTTTAAAAGGGGTAACTTCTCTGGTATGTGGGGACATGTGAGGAAGAAATTGAAAGGAAGAGTGGAGAAGGTCAAAACCATTGGGGAAGCTTGGAGACTATTTAAAAAGACAATCCTAGAAACTCAGAAAAAATATATACCGCAGGTTAGGAAAGGTACAAATAGATATAGAAAAAAGCCTGCATGGTTAACAAATAAAGTAATGTAAGCTGTAAAAGGTAAGAAGGATTCCTTTAAGAGGTGGAAAGCTAGTCTTAGTGAGGTTGATAAAAGGGAACACAGACTATGGCAAATAAAATGCAAGTCTGTGATTAGGCAAGCAAAAAGGGAATATGAGGAGCATATCGCAAAAAACATAAAGACCAACAATAAAACTTTCTTCAAATACATTAGAAGTAGGAAGCCAGCCAGGGAGGCAGTGGGGCCCTTGGATGACCAAGGGGTAAAAGGACTACTGAAGGATGACAGGGAAATGGCTGAGAAGCTGAATGCATTTTTTGCCTCTGTCTTCATTGTGGAAGAGGAGAAGTGTTTGCCCACTCCAGAAGCACCGATTTCGGGAGGGGGTTTGAAAGACCTGAATCAGATTGCGTTGACAAGAGAGGAAGTCCTCCGACTGATGGACAATTTAAAAACTAATAAATCACCAGGCCCGGATGGCATTCATCCGAAAGTTCAGAAAGAACTCACATGTGAACTTGTGGATCTCCTGACAAAAATATGTAATCTTTCTTTAAAATCTGCCTCCATTCCTTAGGACTGGAAGGTAGCTAATGTCACTCCCATCTTTAAAAAGGGCTCCAAGGGAGATCCGAGAAATTACAGGCCAGTCAGTCTGACATTGATACCGGGTAAGTTGGTGGAAACTGTTATTAAGGAAAGAATTAGTAGGCACATTGATGAACAAAAACTATTGAGGCAGACTCAGCATGGGTTCTGTAAGGGAAGATCTTGTCTCACTAACCTGTTAGTGTTTTTTGAGGGAGTGAACAAACATGTGGACAAGGGGGACCCAATAGATATTATTTACCTTGACTTCTGGAAAGCTTTTGATACAGTTCCTCATCAAAGGCTCCTAAGTAAGCTCAATAGTCATGGGATAAAAGGACAAGTCCTCTTGTGGATAAAAAACTGGCTTATAAATAGAAAACAGAGAGTGAGTATAAATGGGAAACTTTCTCAGTGGAGGGTGGTAAGCAGTGGGGTACCACAGGGATCAGTACTCGGTCCAATGCTTTTTAACTTGTTTATTAATGATTTGGAATTGGGAGTAAGCAGTGAAGTGGCTAAATTTGCAGATGACACGAAGTTGTTCAGGGTGGTGAAAACCAGGGAGGAGTGTGAGGCACTCCAAAGGGATCTGTTGAGGATGGGTGAGTGGGCGTCAACGTGGCAAATGGGGTTCAATGTGGCCAAGTGCAAAGTGATGCACATTGGAGCCAAAAATCCTATATATAAATACACGTTGATGGGGTCTGAACTGGCAGAGACGGACCAAGAGAGAGTGTTGGACTAGATGGGCCATTGGCCTGATTCAACATTGGCTTCTCTTATGTTCTTATGTTCTTATTGGTTTCAATGACATGCACATTTCTGCATGTTTTTTTTTGTTTTATTTTTCCCATAAAAGAAAGCAAATGATCTAGACCTTTTGCAAAGATAACATTCTGTTTGACTTACCTCATTCTTTCACTTGCTGATATGTGAGATTCCCAGCAGCATCACTGAAGTCTTAACACCATTTGGTGTGACAGTGGTATGTTTCAAGAAGGAATTCACCACCACCCCAATCCTTTTATCTTATAGAGCTTTTTTCCATCTTGTCCATTTTCCAACTCTGATTAGCATTCTTTCCCAAAACACTTATGCAAGTGTTCAAAGAATGCAATGAATGTCATCTCTGATAGAACAGTAAGACAAAATCTACTGTTTTTTGCATTAAAACTCAAACTGTAATTACATTGCTGGTATCTGCACCTGCAAGCAACTGAAAATCAAAGTCAAAGCCGCAAAGAGAGATTACTAGTACAATTTGGTCTTTGACAACTCTGCCACAGAGCAGGCAAAACGCTAGGAAATTGGATATTGGCTGTGAGGCATTTGTGAGCTATTTCGCAGATCAAGTCTTGGCACTCCGCCGTGGTCTCCCTGCCACAATTGAAACAGTGAGCGACCTTGTGGCCCCTTGCTCAGCTTTGGGGCTGAGTTTAGAGTGTTTTGACCCACTCAGTCTGGAAGAAGTTGACAGACTCCTTGTATCTGTGCACCCAACCACACATGACCTGGATCCGTGCCCCTTCTGGCTCATTAAAGGGGTTTCGAGGTGCCCTGCGGGAGATTATTAACATGTCCCTCTTGGAGGGACAGTTCCCCAGGGCACTGAAGGAAGTGATGGTCCATCCCCTCTTGAAAAAGCCATCTCTGGACCCAGCCAAATTGGCCAATTATCGGCCGGTGTTCAATTTGCCCTATTTGGGCAAACTTATTGAGAGGGCGGTGGTGTCACAGTTACAGGGTTTTCTGGATGATGCTTCTGTCCTTGATCCCTTCCAGTCCGGCTTTCACCCGGGTCACGGGACGGAGACGGTGCTGGTCGCCTTGACAGATGACCTCTGTAGGCATCTGGATTGGGGTGGTGTGGCATCTCTGGTGTTGTTAGATCTGTCGGCTGCATTTGACATGGTCGACCACCAGTTGCTGACCCACCGCCTCACCGACGTGGGGATTCAGGTGCTTGCCCTTCAATGGTTTGCCTCTTTTCTCCAAGGTTGGGGACAGAGGGTGGTGATAGGGGATCAGCAGTCTCAGAGACACCCCATTGAGTGTGGGGTGCCTCAGGGGGCTGTGCTGTCCCCGATGTTGTTTAACATCTACATGCGCCCCCTCGCCCAGATTGCCCGGAGTTGTGGGCTTGGGTGTCATCAATATGCAGATGACACCCAGCTCTATCTGATGTTGGGCGGCCGGTCAAACTCTGCCCCAGATGACCTGCATCGGGCATTACAGGCTGTGGCTGGATGGCTCAGACTGAGTTGGTTGAAACTAAACCCGGCAAAGACGGAGATCCTGGGCCTGAGTCAGATCAGTTCAGGGTTGGGGCTCCCTCTCCCAACCTTCGACGGGGTGCCGCTGGTGCCAGCATTGGAGGTTAGGAGTTTGGGAGTGCTCCTGGACTCCTCTCTAATGATGGAGGCCCAGGTAGCAGCCACTGCCAAGTCAGCCTTTTACCATCTCCAGCTGGCTCAGCCGTTGGTCCCCTTCCTTGACCACGATGACCTGGCCATTGTGATCCATGTGACGGTCACCTTGAGGCTAGACTATTGTAACACTCCCTACTTAGGGCTGCCTCTGTTGCAAATCCAGAAACTGAAACTGGTGCAGAATGCTGCAGCCAGGCTGCTGATGGGTCTCTCTAGGAGGGATCACATTCAGCCTGTGCTGAAAGCACTGCACTGGCTGCCAATAGTGTACCGGATTCACTTCAAAGTGCTGGTTTTGACCTTTAAAGCCCTGTATGGCCAGTGTCCAGCCTACCTGGGGGACTGCCTTTCCCCATATGTTCCCCCAAGGGCACTTTGGTCGGGGAGCCAACACCTCCTGGAAATTCCAGGCCCCAGGGATGTGAAATTTGCTGCCACTAGAGCCAGGGCTTTTTCAGTGGCAGCTCCTACCTGGTGGAAGGAGCTCCCGGAGGAGATCCAGGCCCTGCAGGACCTTGCTCAGTTCCGCAGGGCCTGTAAGACAGAGCTCTTCTACCAGGCCTATGATTAGGAGCCGCCGCCATCACTACTTCATCATTGTTAGCCATGTGCCATCACACCACTGCCATCTTTGGTGCGGGGCGGCCCTGGAAGGAGTGGGGATGACAATCTACTGTTCAGCTGCTGGGGATTACGATCTGCCCCATCTTGTTTTAATATGCTTGTTTTAACAATCTTAAATGTTGGTCTATATGTTCTGTTGGGTCTTATATTGTTTTAATGTGTTTTAAAGTTGGCATGCGTGCCCCATTGTAAGCCGCCCTGAACCTTCGGGGAGGGCAGGATACAAATCCAAATAATAAATTCATAAATAATAAAATCAGCAGTTACTGCAATTTCTTGATAGAAGTTGTTGCCACTGATAATCGCTGGATCTTTAAATTGCCCCTTGAGGCAAAAGGAAACTTGAAGATCATAATTAGGTTTAGTGGGGCCATATAGCTTTGTTTGTTTGGGATCTGATTTCTCTAATACATTCAAACCTATGTAACGTCCTTCTACCTTCCGCCAGGCGTTCGAGTAGGAGCCGCCGCTTCTTTTTTCCCCCCTCGTTGGCCGCCGCCCCGCCTCCATCCCACTGCTAATTTTACCAACTGGGATGGAGGAAGGGGATAGCCGAGTTAAGCCCTCGGGGCCCGCCGCAACCACCACTGCTGTGCCTAATGATTATCTGTAGCCATCGGGTTGAGATAAAAGAGGAATTATAGAGCACGTTATGATGTGGGTATGTTCAGTATTTTTAGATGTTTTAACCTGTTTCCCTGGCACTGGTTGCCCTTGTAAGCCGCCCTGAGCCCGCTTGTGGGGAGGGCGGGGTAGAAATGGAATGTATAAATAAATAAATAAATAAATAAACCAAGGTCTGCAGCCTCAGAGCAAACTGGATGTCATTTCACCCTCTATCTAAGAGCAGATTTCATTTTTGTAGGATTCTTGGCTCAACATCTTTGAATTGTCAGCTTACATATGAAAAATCATATTGGACAAACATTATCAATGGATCCAAGTATAGCATCAGAGCCATATGACACAATAACTGGGTCCAATAACTGAACCAAGCCATATGACACAATAACTGGGTGTGGTGGTAGAAAAGTATGAGTTAAGAGATGGCAAGGGTGAACTGTGGAGGGAATGGAGGTGGTGGGCAGTCATGTCTTATGCCACAGGGTATGGATGGGAACTCTCAGTCTGGGGCAGGTGATGCACTCTATTCTTGGTGCTGGAGGGGGCAGCAGTGGGAGGGCTTCTGGTGCCCTGGCCCCACTGCTGGACCTCCGGATGGCACCTGGTATATTTTGGCCGCTGTGTGACAGAGTGTTGGACTAGATGGGCCATTGGCCTGATTCAACATTGGCTTCTCTTATGTTCTCTTATGTTCTCTTAGCTACTGACCCTGGTCAAAGTCATTCCTCTGGCCAGAAGCAGTGATTGTTTTGGAGTAAAAGCTTTCTTATGAGATTCTACTCATGAGTAGGGAGCAGGAAAGGAAGGGAAGGCTGAGGAGGAAAGATCCCCTAATCTGCTAATAGAATTTCCTGAGCAATTGTAAAATAAAATCCATTTCTCTTAAGCATGATACAAGAATATCACAACTTGTTTTGAGAAAAGGAGTGTTCTAAAGGGGGAAAGATCAGAACTGTAATGTTCCCTGTGCAGATTTTAATAGCTTCCACTCTCAAAACCCCATCCTGAGCAATAATGGAGCCATAGCTAATTAAAGGCACTGTCAAGAGCTTGTTGAAATCAATGGAAAATCTCCCGTTGATTTTACCGAGCTGCACATTTGAACTATTTCTTCCATATAAGGCCATAATTGCACATACCAAGATCACATGGATATAGAGTAGTATCCCCTAACGCAGGTCATTTAATAGTAGTGCACAAAATTCTCTTCCAGCTCAAACTCTACTGAGACTTGGTATCTAGGGATCCCTAGGTATCTAGATCTAGTCATATTATCATCATTTATTAAATGTATACCATGCCTACCTTCCATTATGGAAACAGAGGTGGCAAGATATGCTTTCCAGCTTGCCTCCATCCAAGCACTAACCAGACCCAAGCCTGCTTAGTATCAACAAAGTTGCTGGATCATGTGCCTTATAGCCTGGACACAATGATAACTTCTGCGGGATCCAACCCAGTTCCAGAGGGCCTGACTACATGACAGACACTATTCAGATCAGGTCCAGATCCACCATGAGGACCATCAATCAGATATGTGCTTAGGAATTTCCCAGTGAGAATTCAATTGCCAGACATGTGAGGTCCAACTCTGATCAGAACCATGAAGCATGGGGAGTGGTTGTTTATACCTTCCTTATGTACCACTTTCCCAACCTGATATGCCACTGAGGCAGTGCTATCTGCCACACTGGAGAAACTTCTGTGTTCCGCATCAGTACAGGTGAAATAGTAGCCTCTTGGGGCACTCAGGTCAGGAAGGGGAAGACTGAATCCTCTTTTCTTTACATGTCACAGTATTGACTGGAATCAGGCCCTGTTCACCTGGAGTGTTTCTAGTGGGGAACTAGCAAGCATACATGGATTATCCAAACCCAGGGGAGGTCTAGGAGGAATGTAACATGTGCCTAGGCATGGGCTATGAAACAGAGCTGGGGTGTTTTAAAGCACAGCATAAACAGGCAGAAGAGGAGGCTGAGCTCAGGTGTGCCCACCTGTACTCAAAGCAGGAGCCCCACTAAGATAAAAGCAGTTAAAGCAGTACAGAAATAGGGGGAAAGACTCAGTTTCCCCCTTAAATTTCCATGCTGCACTTCATATTGTACTCTCACTTGTGTTCTTTTACAATTCATAGTGTAACTAATGGTGGTAGGCACATCTGGTTTTGGCACTGCTCTATCCCATTTTAGGCCTTGGACCTAACCAGTGATTTCAAATCTCTGCTGAACAATGAACTCCCTGGGTAACCTTGAGTAAGTCATACAATCTCAGTCCACTGTGTGTAAGAGCAATTAGATTGTTGTGTTGTAAGTGCTAAAAAGAATTTGCTCATTAAAGGGCCTATAAAATTCCATACAGCTATAAATAATACTTCATCAACAAGAGCTAGGCTAGCAAATCATTTTAGCTGTGACAATAAGTGCCAGCTGCAACATAAACTATGGTATATATTGAAGCTGATGTTCAGTGTATGATGAAGTCAAGAACTTTGGCCCACATAAAAAATTCTACAAAAATGTGTTAGTCCTCAAGGTAAGCATGTTTACTAGTAGCTCCCCTTGATGTTCTGAAAGATCAGGCATGAAATTGCACTGTAACAAGGTCAGATGGGCATTTTGAGCCGATGTCCTTGCAGTTCCTTCCCAGATTTAAAGTGCACAACCAGACAGTGACATCTGCCTCCAGTTCCCCAGTCAGTGCTACCCCGTTCTGAGTCACCTTCGAATTGGAGTTATCAGGCACTGGGGAAAGTCCAGTCTTTACAGATGTCTGTGCTTTCACCCCGCATTTCTGCCTGACTGAACTCCCTGTTGAGAAATCAAGATGGCTGGGAGTGTGACCCTTCCGTTCCATCTTGCTCCACCCCCTTTATTTTTTAGTGATGTGTGCATCAGTGCATACTCACCCATAGCATTGTCAATCACCACTTACAAGTGGCCAAGTAGTCATTCTGGATCGGGAGCCCCTGGGAGAGTTGTTTTTGAGTGACAAATTCCCCCCCAAAAAAACCCTCTCTTCTGTTTCCACTTCAGAGTTGCTATTTGAGAGCATCCCATGCTTGACACAAGGCTAAATGTACTGAAGTCAATGGGGCTACTCTCATGTAAATCTGCACTTCCCCCTCCCATGTATTCCAAGGAAGAGAGGCAAAGTGAAGGAGGCTGAGAGGGGCCACAGTACTTGGCAGAGTTGCAGAGCTGTCAAAATGGAGTGGTGCATCAAATGAATGCTTCTGCACATGCATGAAAGACAATTGTTCTAAAAGGATGCCACCCAACCACCCACTCTTTGGTTACCATGCAGCAATAATCTGAATGGATAACCATGGAGCATGCAGTGAGGCAGGTTCAGGGTGGGATGGAGAAATTAGAGATGGGGACAGAGCACACCAAGTCTGTCATCTGACCGCTGCCATGGCTATGTTCCTGGGACTGAGAGAATTTAAGTTCTGGATTAGAGTATTCAACTGCAACCAGAGCAACCCAGATTCAAATTTCTACTCTTTTCCAAAGTTTACTGGGTAATCTTGGACCAGATGTGCTTTTTCAGACTAACCTACCTCACAGAGTTGGAGAAGAGGAAAATCATGGATGCCACCCTGAGCCATTTAAAGGAAAGGCAAGATGGAATGGATGGCTTTACTATTTCTTTTCACCTTGCCAGTAGTTCTTTTTAACCATTATATCATATCCAGTCCTGATGCTTCAACCTTTTTTATTTCCTACATCTTGAAAAACACTAACAGGATTAGTTTTTATGGATACTTTTGCTTCAAGGTTTGCCATCTGTACAGATTGATTCATGTTGTCTTTAGTGCTCATGGCTGTTTTGTAGGCCATCAATTGCTAGCCAAATTGCTATATTTCTTTAATAAAAGGTTGGGGAATTATGATATTAATGTGCAATTGGCATAACTAAGGGACACACCTATGTATACAGAAGTTGCACCTTTCCAGTAAAACCAAGAATAAATGCAGAGACCAATTCTTTAGAGAAAAGGGTTCTTTACTGAAGAATATTTCAAACATACAATAAAACACAAGCTCAGCAGCAGTATTGTCTTGATGGATGCAGGATGGGTGAGTGAGCTAATCCTGTCACCACTTGGAGCTAACTATGTGCAGTATAGGGTGAAGCTGGAGAAGAACCGGGGGGGGGGTGCCTGCATGATGGAGAAGAGGCTTGTCATGGTGTTTTAACAGGAAAGTTTATGTTGTCTTTGCAAAGCATGGCTTCTCTATTACTCTGGCTGCTGGTTCCAAGTGTCTTTGATTCTCAGGGAGGCTGGTGTGCCATCTACCTGGGTTTGCAGTCATCTTCAGGGAGGCAGGGATGGATAGCATTGGGTCTTCCATGGGTCCACATCTGGTTTTAACATGCTATTTCAGTCCAAGGCTTCCCTCAGCTGGGCATGTGTTCTTTGTGTGGCTCTGTCTCATGGGCACCAATCAGTCCATTTTCCCTGGCACACTCTTTGCACAGTCCAGATATAGAGTTATATCATAAGTCCATACATTATAAAAAGCTTGCAAGGCAACACAGTGATGACAATAAACAAGAACTGAAGCAGTTGTCTTTCAGTCCCTTTTTTGTTGTTGTGTTGTGGAAGCCTCCCTCATTCAATGGCTATAAGGTTTTGCCTTTGACAGCTACCATACTCTGTATTTTGGTTGTATCAATCAAGTTTCCATATCACCTAATTTAGGGAGTATTTTTGTGCTTTCAAGGTGCATATAAAGAAATGGCAACAAGGATGCAGAGTGCTGCTTTCTAACACTAAACAAATGTTCTTTTAATGTATTATTATGTAGTAGATGTAACAGTGACAATGGTAAACATACGAAGCACCTTTCCAGCCTAGTCATGTCTACCCAGTCATGTCTACCCAGAAGTCCCATGATATTCAATAGTGCTTACTCCCAGGAAAGGATGCATAGGATCTGTGGTGGAAAGTACCATCACGTCACAGCCAACATAGAGCAACCCTTTAGGGTTTTCAAGGCAAGAGATGTTCGGAGGTGGTTTTTCAATGCCTGCCTCTGTTTAGAAACCCTGGACTTCCTTGGTGGTTTCTCATCCAAGTACTACCCATGGTTGGCCCTACTTAGCTTCTGAGATATGATAAGATCAGGCTAGACTGGGCCATCCAGGTCAGGATATGCACAGGACTACACCCCTAAATATGTACAACATAAATGTAAACTACTATCAGGAGCACTTTTGTGTTAACAAGCAGCATATAAATGTTTCAGGAAATATATAGCACCAAGGATGCTAAGTGCTGTATATTTGCCCACTAGCAGTGTATTGGAGCCCCGTTTGTACCTCCTACATGCATATAACATGCATTTCCTGGTCTGTATGAATGATATAGAATTTTAGCTCTTGTCTCAGGTATTTAAGCAACCTTTATGTATATTTTGCTTCTTTTTTTAAACTGGTTATGCAGAAACCGTGAAATGTGTATTGGGTTAGCATTTGGGTTAAACCTAGTGATGTCAAGAGACCTGGGGGGATGTCCTGTCTGTTTAATAGAGGCTTAATGTGTGGACATGAGCAGGTGGAGCTTTTTATGGCCTGGAGGTAAACAACATCACCTGGTAAATAACATCCCATTAAGCAGATGACATTTTTTCCCCAGGCCTGTTGGCAGCCCTGCGTGCTCCACATATTATTTCATCATTTAATTCATTCATTTTATTGGTTAATCTGATACAGATTAGACATTATTAGATATGTATCCGACGTCATCCCAAAGGGCAGATTATTCCATAGATGAAAGTTCGGGGGGGGGGAGTAAACTATGAAATGTTGTGATAACTACCAACTGAATCAATAAAGCATTTCAATTGACTTTCCACTGCTACACACAAAGCTGGAAGCATCACATCAAATAACTAGGACTGTGAAGGTCATACTCTAATACAGCTCAACACCTTTTAGAATTATAGAAACTCCCATGAGGTGCTAATTCTCCTGATGTTGCAGGCCTTGCTGACTACAGATTTACCAAGCAATAATTTGCCATGGTGTTAACATAACCATTTGTTAAGGTAATCATTAGGAATAGCCTGTCAAGTGAACATTATATATATATGACAGAGCTGCCACAAAATAAACAGTATCTCCCTCCGACTCATCCAATTATTCTGTTCCAAAATAGGCTACATTTAGCAGAGAATGCATCCATATTTGAATGTAGAAAAAGAGAGGGAGGATTTGTTTTCCCTTTGTTTAGTCATTCATTCCTAATCTTAATGAATCCCTCTATGATTAGCCATAAATGAACACATAGGGGGACTGAACTGAAAAGCTATAGATCTGTTTGTATGCCTCCCAGATTAGGAGCTTGGAGTAGAGCCAAAACAGATTGATTCTGGAACTGATATTTCTTCTTCAGTCTCTAATACAAGCCAACGATTGTTGTGTTTTTAGTCATCATTCCATATTATTTAAGAAAGCATCTACAATGCAGGCTTGTAGCCTGTCTCCCTTTCTAGATGGGGCTGACATAGTTTCAGGTGGAATCAGTTATTTCTTCCTAACCAACAAAACCTTCTGTAACTGTTATGTATCCAGTTTACTGTGTTATTAGATGTGAGCTTAGGTCACAGCGCCATAGAAGCCCAGCATTCTAAAATACGCAACCAGATTGGTCAATGCTGCAAACAGACCAATCCGGAGAGACCTTGACTTTCAGCAGGAACAGTTCTCATTGGTCCCAAGCACTGTTTTATGATTGGACATTATTGTTTCAGGAGCTGTGGTTTTCCTAGCTCAAAATGTATATAGTTAGCTTGTTCTGTGTGCTGTTTGTTGTGTTCTGAGCTGAATAAAGAAATCACTTGTTTGAACACTGCCTTGATCTCAGTACATAATACTGAGTGGGTAGGCAGCCCCACAGAACCAGAGCTGATCACTGCAATGGGCAAGAAATTGTCGCCTTGGCCCCTTGAAAGAAACCAGCATACAGACACCACCGCTCCAGAGTGACACTACGATGTCCGCCAAGGGCCAATTCAAGCCGTTCGACGCAACCACTGGGGACTGGGACACATTCATCTCCAGATTTGACTTCTACGTCACCATTAATGAGATCATCGATTCAGACATAAAGAAAGCCACATTTCTCAGCATCTGTGGAAAGAACATTTTTGATGTGGCTAGGACATTAGTGGCACCAGCTGAGTTCAAGGCAATGACGTTCACTATGATTACGGACAAACTGCATGAGTATTTTACACCCAAGCCATTCAAGATTGCATGTTGGTATGCTTCCACAAGCACGACCAAACCCAGGGTGAGTCCATAGCCGAGTATGTGACTGCACTCCGAAAAATAGCGTGACAGTGCAATTTCGCAGACCTATGCAACAGACTCCGTGACAGGCTAGTATGCAGCCTGATAAACAAAAAGCTACAATGCCAGCTTTTCACTAAAAGAGAACTTACATTTCAATCAGCATACAAAGAAGCTTTTGCTGCAGAAACTGCTGACCAATCAACCAAAGCATTGCAACAGTCCAGAACACCATCAGAGTCTCGTAAGATGCAACCGGTGCATCAAGAGAGTGTGGAAGACACTGATGGAATTCACCAAACTCAAGCCAAGAGTCACAAATGCTACAATCGGCAGCCTGCTACTAAAACAAACTGCGCTAGTTACGGGGGCGACCATGAATGCCGGAAGTGCTGATTCCATGAGGTCTAGTGTTGTAATTGTGGAAGAACGGGATACATCGCCCAGCTCTGCCATTCATCAAAGGTCAAGGAGTCACCTCACATGTTGCCAAGCAGACTCTGTCCACCACCAAAGTACACTCCTAAACCTACTGATTGTCATTCAACATACAAATGTCTCCACCACTCATCGGTGGCAAGTACACACCTGCAAACAAAGAACAAAATAAAAGTGACAGCCGTCCTCAAGAATGTGCCCTGCGAGACGGAGGTTGATTTGGGATCGGTGTTTACCATCATCTCGATGCAGACACTATGCCAGCTGTTGCCCAGATGGAACAGACAATGACTCGAGCCTTGTGACTTCCAGTTAGTCAATTTCCAGAGACAGCACATCTCGGTGCGCTACAAAAGATTCTGTGCCCCCTTGAGGGCTATAGTGGTTGAGGGACACCATGCTAGTCTCTTGGGACTTGATTGGTTTGATGCACTAGGCATCCACATAGTGGGAGTGCAACAAATCTCCCATGACAACTCGGATTCTGTGTGTAAAGACTTTCCTGCAGTATTTGATGGTTCCCTCGGTCGCTACACAGGACCCTTGGTTTTGTTTGACCTCAACCCCACAGTAACACCTGTTCGTCTGAAAGCTCACCAGGTGCCCTTCACCTTAAAGCTGCGTATCAATGACAACCTAGACTGCCTCATCGCACAGGGAGTGCTGGAGCCAGTATTGCATGTGAGGTGGGAGACCCCTATCATCACGCCCATCAAACCAAATGGGTCAGTGCGAATCTGTGCAGATTACAAGTGCACAATAGACAAGGCTCTGCAGCAGCACATGTATCCAGTACTGGTTGTCAACCACCTCTTAGCATCATTGGCCAGGGGCAAGATCTTTGCCAAACTTGACCTAGCACAGGCATACCAACAATTGCCTGTCACTCCAACCACAGCAGAGGCCCAAACTATTGTCACACACCACGGGGTATTCAAAGTTAACCGCCTCCAGTTCGGGGTGTGTTAGCCGAAATGCTTATCTACGCATTAATCGGACTAAACTTATATTGAGTTCTGGTCTATGTATACAGAGAAAGTAGTTTCGCCCAGAAACCCAGTTTCCTAATAGAGAACGCTGGACAAGGTTTCTTTAATAAAATCAAATATTCTCTTTACTGAATAATATCTTTGTTTCACAGGCAAACAATACTGATGCACTCACACATACACACAAGTTCCTTTAGATACAGTAGAAATGGAAAACCATATGGGGTTTTAAACTAGAGGTATTTAGGAGAGGGAAATTCATGTGATGCTTATCTGTTCCTGAAGCTCGACCTTCCACAGTGAAGAATGCAAGGATAGGAATTCTTACTTAAGGAAAACTCTAACTTCACGCAGTTGGGACCAGCCAACACGTGTGAAGGGCTCCTTGGTCGCAACTCCAAGGAAACAGAATAGAGTTTAGGTAGGTACAGGGGGAGGGGAGGGCCAAGGCACAAGACAAAGGTTGCACCTTGTTTTTATCAGCTAGTATTGGGGGCTGGCTTGGGGTCTTCTCTAGTCCGTCCCATCCCTATATCATTGGCTATAGGATGTGGGGTACCCTCCTACTAAGGTGGGGCAATATTGAAAATCTACACCTTTACTAAAGAAAACCTTTTGGTCCAAGGTGCAAAGATGGGTTGTCATGGAAACCTCAGAAGTGCAGATGACTCTGGCTTGGTCCAAGTCACAAACAGGAAACAGTCTTAACACATGCAAAATACCAAGCATCCTGTGGGTTACGTGTGGAATTCAGATTCCTTGATGGTAGACAGGTTGTCGTTTATAACATCCTTCTGGCAGACCATAATGGAGATGCGTTCTTGTTCCCAGTGTCTGATGGGTAGATGTATGCAAGGTGTGTGTGTTTGTGACTTCATTAGCATGAAAGTACAGGCTGAAGGGTACCTTCCTAGTGCAGAGAGTCACATCAAACAAGGCACACAGTTCTCCCAAACCAAAGACACTTTCAAGCAAAGTACATCTCCTAACAGGTGAGTGTAGCCCCGGGACTTTTCCAAGGCCCTATGGAAGGTCTTCTTCGGGACATTCCCGGCGTCATCCCGTATTTTGATGACATCTTAATAGCCAGCGTGTCCACTGAGGAACTGTCTGCATGCCTTTGACAGGTCCTCCGCTGATTCCAGGATGCAGGCCTCAAGGTGAAGCATAAAAAGTGCCAGTTTGGAGTTCCGCAAGTCGAGTTTTTGGAGTTCCTCATTGATGCTGATGGGGGCCATCCGATGGAGAGCAAGGTCAAGGCAATCCACAGTGCACCAACCCTTACTTCAAAGAAAGAACTCCAATCATTCCTCATCCTTCTCAACTTCTATTACTCATTCCTGCCACATAAAGCATCCATAGCAGAACCATTTCATCATCCATTGGAAAGGAAGCTGCAGTGGAGCTGGGGGCCAAGTCAAGCCCAAGCATTTGCCACTGTCAAGGACTTATTATCGTCCAACTCAGACCTCATGCATTTTGATGAATGGCTACCACTTATCATGGCCGCTGACACCTCACCCTATGGAATCAGCGCAGTCCTGAGTCACTGTTTGCCTGATGGTCGAGAGGCCCCATCACGTATTTCTCCAGAACCTTGTCGTCCACTGAGAGGAACTATGCCCAAATCAACAAGGAAGCACTCGCCCTTTGTGCTGGTGTAAAGAAATTCCATGATTTCATATACGGTTGACAATTCCAGATTGTAACTGACCACAAGCCACTGTTGGGATTATTCGCCCCAGACTGCCAGACTCCTCAGGTCATGTCTCCCATGATGCTCTGTTGGTCTGTATTCCTGTCTGCCTACACCTACGAACTGTCCCACCAGCCAGGAAAGGCTATTGGCCATGCTGATACACTCAGCCACCTGCCTATCCAGGACCTGGCAATAGATCCCTCTCCTTCCTGTGAAGTAATGGCTCTTGAGGAGCTACCACAGCCTCTGCTACATGTGTCCCATGTTGCCACGCAGTCCACCAAGGACCCCACCATTTCCCAAGTCCTGAACTGAGTGTGGAGGGGGTGGCCAGCCAGCAGTCAAACTACTGAGTTCCTGGCGTACAAATCATAGCAACTTGAACTGTCAGTCCACAAGGGATACCTCCTCTGGGGGAACCATGTGGTCATTCCCCCCAAACTTCACCGCCGAGTGTTAGAGGCCTTACATGCGGGACCGGAGTGGTGCATATGAAGGCATTAGTCTGCAGCTATGTCTGGTGGCCCCACCTGGACCAAGAGATTGAAGGATGGGTCCATACCTGCCAGACCTGCCAAGAGTCATGACTGGAGCCACCTCAGGCACCAGTGCAATGCTGGGAGACCACCCAAGTGCCCTGGTCCCGCCTGCATATTGACTTTGCTGGCCCTTTTCAAGGGCAAACCTTTTTGATTGTCATGGACTCATTTTCCAAGTGGCTAGAAGTAGTCTCAGTTTCTGTAATGTCATCGGCATCGGTCATTAGGGCATTGTGCCGCATCTTTAGCACACACAGACTGCCTGAGCCTATCATGTCCGACAATGGGACACAATTCACATCAGCCGAATTCCAGAGGTTCATGGATGCCAATGCGATCCGGCATGTCACGGCCGCCCCATTCCATCTGTCCACAAATGGACAAGCCAAAAGAATGGTCCACACTACAAAGAACACGCTGCAGAAACTAGTCTACGGTGACTGGAGCCATAGACTAGCTGAATTCTTGTTGCAGCAGCACATAACACCACACACAACTACTGGACAGAGCTCAGTGGAACTTCTGATGAACTTCTGATGAACCACCACCTGCTAGACTGCCTGCATCTGGACCTCACACCTGACCAACCACCACAGTGAGAGGCTCCTGAACCCATCCAATCCTTCCAACTGGGCAATCTCATCTATGCCCGGAACTATGGCAATGGGCCAGTGTGGATTTCAGCCACAGTAAACACCAGCACCAGGCCAATTTCCTATGTGGTGTCCACAGCTGAGGGGAGAAGCCTGCACCAACACCTTGACCAGCTTCGGTGATGCTGGGTCCAGGAAGCGGAGCCAGGGGATCCAGATGACCAGGGGGAAGAGTTTACACATTGCAACGTTCCCCCCTACAAATTGCAATGCTTACCAGCCAATGTATTGCAACACTCCCCAGTAAACTACCAAGTCAGAGGCAGTAACAGCTCCCTCACCTGACATGGAGTGCGAGAACTCTCTAGCGCAGGCACTGCCCTTTGAGCCAGAGAATCCCAGCACAATGGGTCCCAACTGCACTATGGACTGTCAGCCATGCAGTTCCAGCAGAGATCCTTCACTGTCTGCTGGGAAACCACAGCACTCCCAACGAGTAAGAACTCTCCCCCATCATTTACAAGATTATGTGTGCTATCTTAGGGGGGGAGGAGTGTTATGTATTCACTTTACTGTGCTATTAGATGTGAGCTTAGGTTACAGCTCCATAGAAGCCCAGCATTCTAAAATATGCAACTGGATTGGTCAATGCTGCAATCCGGAGAGACTTTGACTTCTGGTGTGAACAGTTCTCTTTGGTCCCAAGCACTGTTTTATGATTGGATGTTATTGTTTTAGGAGGTGTGGTTTTCCTAGTTTAAAGTGTATATAGTTGGCTTGTTCTGTGTGCTGTTTGTTGTGTTCTGAGCTGAATAAAGAAATCACTTGTTTGAATGCTGCCTCGATCTCAGTACATAATAGTAACCATGGCCATAATCTATTGCACACTTACCTGGAAGCAGGGCCGGTTCACTCACGAGGCAAACTAGGCGTTCGCCTAGAGCACGCTGGCCCTTAGGGTCATCAAACTGCACCAGCCCCTCCCGCCAAAAGCCCTCTCTCTGACTGGGTGACCCGCCCCCCACCAAAAGGGGTGCCAAAAGCAGACGGCGCGGGCGGTGGCGGAAAGTAAAATTGCTGTGAGAGAGTCTCCAGCTTGGTTCTGTGTGGCTCCAGGCTACTGGGCCCGAAAGCCCTGGAGCAGCATCAGGTGTGGGGCCTGGGCTTCAGAGCTGAGGCCACCTCCTCCCCCAGCTGCAAAGGATGAGCATGGCACCCCCTGGGCACCTGGTCCACACACCCCCATCCCAGCAGCAGCAGCACTGGCCAATCCGTTGATGCCGATGGGGACTGCCTGTTCCCTGCAGAGGCCCAGGTCAGTAGTGATTTCATTTTAATGAAAATGGCCTCCAAGGGCAAGGAGCAGCATGGGTGTTCCCAGGAGAGTGCTCACGACCCCCCCCCGCACATCTCCCCTTCCTCCTAACCCACGCCCGGCCACTGCTTGGTGGAGAGGGCGGGATCCAGCATCCAAGGCACCCACCAAGCTTGGCTAGGTCCGGCCAATTTCAATCCGGGCTCAGAGGGGTCCTCCCTGATTTGCATGCCATCCTTCTTCCATCTCCCTTCAGAAAACTGCCCCCCTCCGACTGCCCGGTCTGTACCCTGAGTCCAGAGAGGAAGGGGGCAGCCCTGTTGCTTCTGTTCCACTGCAGAGGCAGAAGCCCCTCGAGCTGCGCCCAGGCAGAGTGTCAGAAGGGCTCCTTGGATGCCTCCTTCCCTGCGCCAGGCAGCCCAAACCTCCCGAGTCCCTCTCCACCCGCCACCACTTCACTCCAGGAATCACTCTGGCAGGTGGTGCGGAGGCAAAAAAGGCTCCTGTCCTTCTCTCCAGGTGCCACTCACTCTCCTCCCTCTGCTTGCCCACCGCCCCGTCCCTCCGTGGCCAGCTGTAGTCCTCCTCCGCGATCCAGGCTGAGGTTTCGCTGCGGCCATGAGACACGGTCGGCTGGTGGTAGGCCCCTTATTTGTTTAAGGGCTGAGTAATGTCAGTCATCTGGAGCACCCCCACAGGCAGCTGTGGCCAGCACGGTGGGCTGGCGGACAGGCCAGGGTCTTGCTCCCCTTCGGTGGCCGGTTGCATGTTCTACCCTTACAGAATGTTTTTTTCTTTTTAGGGTATTGCCCTTTTTTTTTTGGCAAGGCAGGATATAAATGGAAAATAATAAATAATAGTTTTTTTTAACCCTCTGTTTCCTCCAAGGAGCTCTGGGTGGCATATATGGTCCTGGGCATGTTTCTGGGAGGTCTCCAGGCCCCACCGGGAGGTTGGTATCACTTGGGGGGTACAGGTGCCACAAGCTGGCCTCGCCTAGGGGGCAGAAACGCTTCAGGCCAGCCCTGCCTGGAAGTAATTCCTATTAAAATCAGTGGGATGTACTTCTGAGCAGACATGCTAAGGCTTGTTTCAAAGATCCTGTTGTGTACTGCCTGTTTAAGAGACTATCTCAGTAGGCCTCAGAGCAAGCAGGAGTGTAGGAGGGACTCAGTGCTTCTTTTCTCAGTATCCCTACTAGCAGCCTGCAGGAGTTCAGGGCCTACTAAGAAGATGCAGAACCAGGCCAGGACAACCGTGGCCTAGAGCTCTAGAAACAGCTTTGTTCTTTATTCCAATAGCCAAGTTACTTGCCTTACAGTTAATGTAATAAAGGGGCCTTAAATCAAACAGAACTGAGTGTTTGTTTTTTGCTCCACTAAACAAAAGATCCCATCTGCATTTACAGTACAATCCTAAACGAAATTACAGTCTTCTAAATCCATTTACCTTAATGGGATTAAAAGGTTATAACTCTACTAAGGACTTCACTGCTAATATCCTTGACCTGTTAACATCAGAAACATATAACAAATCTGAATAACAAAGTTTGAGTCCAGTGGCACCTTTAAGACCAACAAAGTTTACAAGGTCTGTCATTTACCTACAATTCGAAAAGACATATGATTAAAACGCCTGGAGATATGTACAGGTTTAAAGCTGAAAACCCTGAAGATTTCAGAGATATTTAAAAATACTTCATGATGGATTACAAATTGTTATCGTGGAATGTAAATGGACTTAATTCACCTTTCAAAAGAAAGGTAGTGAATCATTGGCTACAAAAGCAGAAATCTAATATCATCTGTCTACAAGAAACTCATATTAAAAAACGGGACAATAAATATTTGATTAATAAAAAGTTGGGAGAAGAATTTTATTCATTGGCTGAAAAAAAAATAAAGGAGTTGTGATTTATGTAAATAGAAGCTTGGAGCCAAAACAAATTTTTGCAGATAAAGAAGGGAGATATGTTGCTGTAGAAATTACAATGCTTCAAAAAAAGACACTGGTTGTTAACTTGTATGCTCCTAACGGAGCTAAAAAGAATTTTTTTAAAGACTTGTTGAAGGAATTGGACCAGGTACATTATGATCAGTTAATCTTAGCTGGAGACTTTAATGGTACTGTTAATAATAAACTGAACAGGAAATCACAAAAGGGTGACGAGAAGATTGGGAAGTTACCCCAAATTTTTTTTAAATTGATTGAACAAGAAAAACTGGAAGATGTGTGGAGGAAATGTAACCCAAAGGTCAAAGACTTTACTTTCTACTCTAACTGACATACATCCTTCTCAAGAATAGATATGATTTGGATGTCGAGTGAAATTGCACTAAAAACTCAGAAGATGGAAATTTTGCCAAAGATAAGTTCAGATCATAATCCATTAATTTGGACATTAAAAGAAAAGCCGAAACAGTTCCATTGGAGAATTAATGAAGATTTATTGGATAAGACAAAGTTATTGGAGACATTGCGTAAGGAAACTCAAACTTTTTTCCAAATCAACTTAAACCAAAACATAAAAATACAGACAGTCTGGGATGCCTATAAGTCGATGATGAGAGGAGTATTGATATCAATGAATGCAGCTGATAAGAAGCAAAATTTGAAACAACAAAAGGAATTGCAGGAAAAAATTCAGCAAAAAGAAAATGAGTTGAAAAAGAGACCAGGCAAAAAGAGACTTCGTAAAGAAATTCAAATCTTACAAGACAAATTAAAGGTGATCTTGAACAGAGAACTCTACTGGAACTTAAAGAAATTGCAGCAAAAATCTTTTGAAGGAGCAAATAAGCCAGGAAAATATTTGGCGAAAAATCGAAGGGAGAGAAGGACAATTAGTAAGATAATTGAAGAACGTAAAGAAATAGTAGACATGAATGGATTAAAAAGAGCCTTCTTCAAATATTATGTGAAACTATTTCAAAAAAAGAATATTGATCCAGTGAAAATCAAAAATTATTTGGACAAAGTAGATTTACCCGAGATGGACCCAAAAATCAAGGAAATGTTGAATGGCCCAATCCAGAAAGAAGAAATATACAAAGCAATAGAAGATGCCAAATTAGGGAAAGCTCCAGGACCAGATGGATTTACCGTAAAATTTTATAAAAAATTAAAGGAGGAGCTGACCCCGATTATGGAACTTCTAATAAATGAAATTCAGTCAACCAAAGCAATACCAGAATCTTGGAAAGAAGCCAACATATCACTTATACCTAAGGAAGGACAAGATTTGACAGATGTTAAAAACTATAGACCAATTTTACTACTCAATGATGACTATAAATTGTTTGCCAAAGTAATTTCGGAGAGATTGAAGAATTATCTAAAAGACGTCATAAGAGAAGAACAAGCCGGTTTTTTACCAAACAGACAAATTAGAGACAACTTAAGGATTGTGACTGACGCAATTGAATACTATGATAAACATCCGGAAAAAGATGTTGCTTTTCTATTTTTAGATGCTGAAAAAGCCTTTGATAATTTAAACTGGGAATTTATGCTACAAGTGTTTGATAGAATGGACATTGGGCAGCCCTTTTTAAATATGATTAGGGTGATATACTGTGAACAAAAAGCATCGCTGAATGTAAATAAAGGGATGACGGACTATTTTAAAGTTCAAAAAGGGACCAGACAAGGATGCCCGTTATCTCCTTTACTATTTATTTGGATTTTGGAAGTGATGCTGAATAAAATAAAAGAAGACAAAGATATAAAAGGACTTACAATTGGAGGTTTTGAGTATAAATACAGGGCTTTGGCAGATGATGTAATGTTTATAATTGAAGATCCAATAATCAATGTACCACTATTGATGGAAAGGATTAAAGAATTTGGAGATTTGGCTGGATTTTATGTGAATAAGAACAAAACAAAGTTACTTTGCAAATACATGAGAAAAGAAAATCAACTGGATTTACAAGAAAAAGTTCAATGTGAAGTGGTGAAGAAAACTAGATATCTGGGAATTGAGATGAAAAACATAGACTTGTTTAAGAACAATTATGAAAAGATCTGGACTAAAGTTCAACAGGACATTAAAAAATGGAATACTTTGAATCTATCACTTTTGGGCAGAATCTCAGTAGTTAAAATGAACATTTTACCTCATTTGTTATTTTTATTCCAGACAATTCCAATAGTAAAAGACTGTAAAGTGTTGAATTTATGGCAAAAAGAGATTTCAAAGTTTGTGTAGGCCGGAAAGAAACCAAGGATTAAAATGAAAATTCTATGTGATGCAAAAGAAAGGGGAGGTTTCCAACTCCCTAACTTTAGACTATACCATGATGCTGTATGTTTGGCTTGGCTTGAACAATGGATTAATTTGGACAACAGAAAACTGTTGGCGTTAGAAGGACATGATCATAAATTTGGATGGCACGCCTACCTATGGTATGAAAAGTCTAAAGTGGACAATCTTTTTAAACACCACTTTATAAGGAGATCACTATACATGACGTGGATGAGATATAAGAGGTTCTTTTTTGAAACAAGACCGTTGTGGATTGTTCCGGCAGAAGTAATCAAACCACTTTCAAGGCACAAAGGGAAAGATTGGTTACCTTATAGAGATATTTTGAAGACTGAGGGGAGTAGTTTCGCGATGAGAGCTAGAGAAGAACTGGAATTTGAATATGATTGGTTAAATTATAGGCAGATTTATGATCTATTTAAGACTGATAAAATGAGGTATGGTTTCAGGAAAGAAAATAATGAAATTGAAATGGTGTGGGTAGAAAAAGGTAAAAAAATTATTTCTAGAATTTATAAGATTTTGTTAAAATGGTATACAGAAGATGAGACTGCAAAAGAACAAATGGTGAAATGGGCTATAAACATAAATAGAGATACAGAAATGTCATCATGGGAATGTTTGTGGAAAAAATTGATTAAAATTTCAACATGTGTTAATATGAAGGAAAATTGTTATAAAATGATGTATAGATGGTATATGACGCCAAAAAAAATTGCTAACATGAATGAGAACATGTCTAACAAATGTTGGAAGTGTAAGAAAAAAAGAGGGCTCGTTTTACCATATGTGGTGGACATGCGAAAAAGCAGTTGCTTTTTAGACTGAGATCCATAATGAAATTCAGAAAATCCTGAAATGTACTTTGAAAAAAGAGACAGAAATGTTACTTTTAGGGCTCAAACTGGAAGAAGTTAAAGTGACAAAGAGAACATTGTTATGGTATTTAATTACAACTGCAAGAATGACTTATGCTCAATTTTGGAAGCAGGAGCAGATACCTGACAAATGGGAATGGATAAGGAAAATGATTTTTATGATAGAAATGGACAAATTGACAAGAAAACTTAATGGAAAAGAAGACGAAGAATTTTTAGCAGACTGGAAAGACTTTAAAGACTATCTAGAACTCAATTGGGATGTGAAAAATAGATTGCTTTGCTTTGACAATTATTAAGAATAGAAATTTAGTAAGAAAATGGATTGTATTAGAAATGTTACCTAATAGTGAGAAATAGAAAAGGAAAATATTGAAAATGAAGATTTGAATATTGAATAAGAATTGAATGTAAGAGAATATTGATAGAAATATTAATGGGGGTGAAGCATCGCTGGAAGCCAAGGGAGGGGGGATAGAAAATTGTAGAAAAGGATATGTTAAGAATTGGTTATCAATCATGGAACGTATTATTATATCCTGTTAATAAAATTTCTTTTTTTTAAAAAAAGACCAACAAAGTTTTATTCAATGTATGAGCTTTTGTGTGCATGCACACTTCCTCAGATACAATGAAATGGAATTTAATGGCATATACAATGTTAGAAGATGAACATGTGAATAAGCCTGAGATGGTGTAGTTGATTTTGTTAGGCCCAGTGATTGTGTTGTCTGAGTGTATGTGGTAGCAAAGTTGGCATCTGGGTTTACTGCAATGATCATGCTCAAATCAGATGTTGCATTGTTGTGGGTGAAGAGGTGTTTGAGACTGGGGGGCTGTCTGTGTGTAAGGAAAGAATCTGAATACTTAATTTTTAAAGTTAAGAAGCTTTTACCATTTATAATGAATAAATTACAAGTCATTTGCAACTGCACCCTCCCATTCTTTCAGTCATAGGGGGATTTCTTTTTCTGAATTATTTAAAGTAGAAAGGAAGGGTTGCCAAGAAACCTGGAAAAAATGTCCTGTCTTTTTAACAATATGTGGAAATGGGCCCCTGGAGATTTTCATGGCATGGAATAACATTACCTGATAAATAAAATCCCATTAAACTTCTATGAATGGGACACTTTTCTCCAGGCTTGTTGACAACCCTATAAAGTTTGTAGAGATCTCAAAAAAATCCCCTGGGGTAACCTTGTGTGAATTGAACTGAGTCAGGTGGGTGGACTTTGGTACATTACCACTAGATGCCACTGACTAGAGATCTCTTCAAGAAAATTGGAGAAATCAAGGGAACGTTTTGTGCAAAGCTGGCCATAATAAAGGACAAAAATGGTAGGGACCTAACAGAAGCAGAAGAAATTAGGAAAAGATGGCAAGAATACACAGAAGAACTATACAAGAAGGATCTCAATGTCCTTGACAACCATGATGGTGTGATCACTGACCTCAAGCCAGACATCCTGGAGTGTGAAATCAAATGGGCCTTAGAAAGCATTACTACAACAAAGTTAGTGGAGATGACAGTATCCTAGCTGAGCTATTCAAAGTCCTAAAGTGCTGTATTCAATATGCCAGCAAATCTGGAAAATGCAACAGTGGCCACAGGACTGAAAAAGGTCAGTTTACATTCCAATTCCAAAGAAGAACAATGAAAAGGAATGTTCAAGCTATTGCACAATTGCACTCATTTCACACACTAGCAAAGTCATGCTCAAGATCCTACAAGCTAGGCTGCAGCAGTACATGGATAGAGAACTGCCAGAAGTACAAGCTGGGTTTCAAAAAGGTAGAGGAACTAGAGATCAAATTGCCAACATTTGCTGGATTATGGAGAAAGCAAGGGAGTACCAGAAAAACATCTACTTCTGCTTCATTGACTACACTAAAGCCTTTGATTGTGTAGATCACAACAAACTGTGGCATGTCCTTAAAGAGATGGGAGTACCAGACCACCTCACATGTCTCCTGAGAAACCTGCATAAGGGTCAAGAAGCGACAGTTAGAACTGGACATGGAACAACTGATTGGTTTAGCATAGGAAAAGAAGTACAGCAAGGATGCATATTGTCACCCTGCTTATTTAATTTATATGCAGAGTACATCATGCGAAAATTAACTGAAATTAAGATTGCTGGGAAAAACATCAACAACCTCAGATATGCAGACAATACTACTCTAATGGCAGAAAGTGAAGAGGACCTAAAGAGTCTCTTTCTCAGAATGAAAGAGGAGAGCGCAAAGCTTGGCTTGAAACTCAACATCAAAAAAACTAAGGTCATGACATCCAGCCCCTTCACTCCTTGGCAAATAGAAGGGAAAGTCTTAGAAGCAGTGACAGAATTCATGTTCCTGGGATCCAAGATCACTGCAGATGGTGACTGCAGCCATGAAATTAAAAGACACCTGCTCCTTGGGAAGAAAGCTATGGCAATCCTAGACAACATAGTAAAAAGTAGAGACATCACCCTGCCAACAAAAGTCTGTATAGTCAAAGTGATGGTATTCCCAGTAGTAATGTATGGCTGCGAGAGTTGGACCATAAGGAAGGCCGAGTGCTAAAGAATAGATGCTTTCAAATTATGGTGCTGGAGATAACTCTTGGGAGTCCCTTGGACTGCAAGGGGATTGAATCAGTAAATCCTAAAGGAAATCAACCCTGACTGTTCCCTGGAAGGCCAGATACTGAAGCTGAAGCTCAAATACTTTGGCCACCAAATGAGAAGGGAGCACTCAGTGGAGAAGACCCTGATGCTGGGAATGATTGAAGGTAAAAGAAAGGGACAGCAAAGGATGAAATGGTTAGACAGTGTTATCGATGCACCGAACACATCATTGAGCAAACTCCAGAGGATGGCAGAAGACAGGAAGGCCTGGTGTGATGTGGTCCACGGGGTTGCGAAGAGTCGGACTCGACTGTGTGACTGAAGAACAACAGCTGCCACTGAGCTTTTAAAACAGATATTTTCTCACAATAAAAAGAAGCTGTCATTCTTTAAAGGTAAAAGCCACAAATTAAAGCAGATCTCTTTTCTGAACAGGTGGGTAAATCAGTGCCCCACATGCACCAGTGCACCACACAGGCTGTGATCCTGCTAAAGTATATTAGGCACTCTTCATAAATAAATTACACAGATCTCTTTTTGCAGTCGCAAAGTGAACAGTATTTTTTTTTTTTGCTAGAGACAGTTTATACTTCAGCTGCCTTCTCCACATAGATTACCTGTTATCTACATCAGATGAACTTGTTCCAGATCTGTTGGTTTCTTTGAATTAGATACACTGTGCTTGCTCTATATTTCAACCAATTAGCATGGAATGGGGTAATTCTGCATGCAACTGCACTGTTACTGTTGTACTTTTTCTATAAATCAGTAGCCAATATATGTATTTTACATTCTAACTCGTACTAGATAATATTCATTTTGAGTGGACATTTATAAATTACTACAGTCTTGAGGCCCAGCCTTCTCCCCTCCATTTTGCATTTTACGTCTCATACTGCAGAGAACTACATAGGCGATTTCTGCAACATCTATCAGGTCAATCCAACAGAGCAGAAGCTATTGAGAGCTACTTTCACAATATATTATTAGCACTCTGCTCCACTACTCTGCTAAGATTATGTACTTCAGTTTAAATCCATTTGGTGTCAGCTAAAAAAACTGTTCATACCATTCTCACTTGCACATAAAAGCTGTAGGAAAAGTTTTGACTCTGCAGACCTTCCCTTGCTGTGATAGGGAGTCGGTCTGGTAATAGGCACCCAAAACATCTACTTATTTGATTATTTTTACTTGGCTCATTATACTTCCAGATCATCTGGCACTCCATCCACTTACTCACACTTTTGATGGCAAGAAACCTCAATGGTATCTCTTGCAAAGAACTTCATACTCTTGAGTGAATTGACAATTTTTGATAACAAATTGATACCATGGAATTATACTAGAGATGGATTATGGACTGTGTAACACTGATTTCTAAGGCATTGCAAGCAACAGTAATCAGTACCCAGACTTTTCAAGTAACGTAGGCATTATTATCAGGCGTATACCAATATATCTTTTTTTGCACCATAACAGAAAAATTCACATCACCTGTTCCCAAGCAGTAACATTTCTGCAAATATTTTTGTTACAGCAAATTCTGGGTGATGCTTGCGTATTTTATGATCCATAAGGAACTTTTCCTACCAACTGATGCTTGGAGTAAACAGTTCTGACAGCATAAATCACCTATTGGGAGGCAAGTAAATTATCTGGATTACCCTTACCCCTAGAAATGAATAGTACTTTGAACATCAATTGATCTTTTCTTCCTTTTCAGCATCTCTGATAATGCCCCCTGCACCTATCTATAAAATCTTCATCTGTACCCTATTCATTTATTATCACATTTAGATTTTGCATTTTTACAAAATAATTTTCACAAGACATCATGAAAGCCAAACAGCTCATAAAGCAAGCAAATGTATTCTACAAAGTAAGGCAATCTGTCACAGAGATCACCTGTGGTATCCCTTCATTTTCTACTTAGTTCCTACACTGAGAGGGGCTGCGGCTTAGTGGCAGAGCATCTAAAGTCCCAGGTTCAATCTCCAACATTGCTAGTTAAAAGGATCAGGTAGCAGGTGATGCGAGAGACCTCTGCCTAAGATCCTGGAGACCCACTGCCAGTCAGAGTAGACAATACTGACTTCGATGGGTGATTGATCTGATTCAATATAAGGCAGCTTCATGTATCCATGAGTCTTTTTCACACGTCCTGTGAGGTGCGAATGGGACAGTGCTTGCTCTACCCTTTCTCACACATATCCATTTTCTGAAGAATGGCCAGACTTATCTCATACCAACACACAAAGTGAAATGAACTTTGCATGCAAGGCTTAATGTGTGCCAGCATGCGGCTCTGACACCTATTTTGTATGCCAGGATGAAATCTCAGAAAAGATGAAGGCTGAATAGAGGGCTATATACCCTGCTGTAAATTGCATTCCTTTGTCACTACAGGGTGTCCCTGCACAGATATTAGGAATAACCACTTCTGGTTCAAAAAGAACCTCAGCATTTTCTCCTAGAAATTCAGAATTTACTACATCTCACTGTTCTTCAAAGAGTTCATTAGTTGTTCATTTGCTCATTTAAAAGATTTATATGCTTCATTCTCAAACCATATTTGTTCACAAGGTGTCTCACACACCATAAAAATATATAATACAATATTAGTATCTTTAAAACCTACCAAATGTTACAAATTAATTTAACAACTCAACAATGATTAAAATATTTTTATTCCAGTCCCCCAGCTCTTAAAGGCCAAAATCCAAGAAATCATCTCCCTGCTAAAAAAGTGAAAACCCCAGATAAAAGTCTTGGCAGTTAGGAATGTTTTTTGCTTCCTATCTAAATATAGGAACTCTGGAGGTGAAACACTATTTGGAGAGAGTTCCATAAGTAGGGTGCTATCACAGAAAATGTCCTCTCACTTGTTAGCCATTCACCATACTTCAGAAGGAGCAGGCACATGAAAACAGGCCTATCCAGAAGATTCAAGTCAATGGGCGGGAATATATGGGAGACCATATCCCTTTAAGTATTCTAGTCCCAGCCTGTTTAAAACCTTCAAGGTAATAATCAGTACCTTGAATTATGTCTGAAAACAAATAAACAGCTAATGAAGTTCTTGTAGGAGTGGGATAATATAATCTCTATAACAAGTCCAAGATTATCTGGATGATGTATTTTGTACCAATTGAAGCATCTGAAATGTCTCCTTGGGCAATGTCACATAGAATGTACTGCAATAATCCAATCTGGGTGTGATTACAGCAGGGGAAATTGTTGCCAAACCATGGCTGATGAGGAAAGGTGCACCAGCCTAGTCTGGGCAAAGGCGCTGTATGTCACAGAGGAGGTCTCTGCTTCCATCTGGAACTCAGGGTCCAAAACAGCCACAATATTTTAAAATTAAATGCTATGTAGTGTCATGCCCAAGCCACACCCCCAGGAGTATGCCGCTTTCTGCTGTTGCTTCTGTCACATTGAGGGGATATTCCACACACCTCAGAATGGGAGGGGAGGGGGTTTTGCCCACACAGTTCCTCATCCTCCCACCTGGAGGGCTCTCTCATGCAGCCTTGAGCCTCCAGGTCATTCTTCCTTGGCTTGCTATCAGGAGCCTCCTTTTAAACTCCTCCCTCAAGCCCACCTCCTTTTTCTCATACAGGCCAGACATGTCCATCAGGCTGGAACTGTGGCCACTGGCTCCAGCCTGCCACAGCCCCTCCAGAAGCTCCACCCAGCCACCCTACCCTCGGCATTGGCTGGGCCCATCCAACCCAGAGCAGGGCCACATCTGAAACATGAGGGAGGGGCCTTAGCCATTGCTCTCTGGGGGGAGCCAACCTGGAGAGCCATCTTCCCAGTGCCAGCTGATGTGTCTAGGCTCAACCCAGCCCAGGGAAGTGCACTGAGTACTCCATGCTTTGGTGGTGCCATTAGGGCCTGCTGGGGAGTGACAACTGCCCCAGCCCCACCTTCGTCATCACCACAGGACCCACTTGCCACGCCAGGCTTCCTGCCAGCCTTGCTGTTCTCCTGAGCCCCTCCTGCTCCAGTTGCTCCAGCCCAGGTAAGCTGACTTGGCCAGGTCTCAGGGCTGGCTCTGGGGGCTCTTTGACCATTGGAAATCCATAGGGAGATGGTGCCATATCAACTGGGCAGCCATGTACCCATGGCACCAGCCCCAACCCCACATACACACACACCGGGTGAGTTGCCCGGGTGGTTTTCTTGAAAACCTGGGACATGTAATCCATGTTGAGGTTTCTACATCCTGGCTAGTGCTACACCATGAAACTGAAAGGAAGGGGAGAGAGGTTCCACCTGAGAACCTGTTGATTGTGATCTTTCATCCTAGCCATCCACAATAGTGGTGCACGGCAGGTCACCAGGATAAATGGATTATTTGCCAAGTGGTATTGGAGCACCTCAACCAATCACTTGATTGCCAAGGCCTCTTTCTTGATGGTGGCTTATTTCTGTTTGGCCAGCTGTAGCTTGTGGTTGATGAACAGGACCATGTGCTCTTGGCCCTCTATCTCTTGGGACAGCACAGCTACCAAACCAGCACCTGAAGTATCCATCTGGACCAGGAAAGGTTGGTCAAAGTTGGGATTACAGAGGACTGGGAACCCATGTCAGGCCCATGCAGAGAATGTCTAACATAGTTTGCGTAGAAGGGTTCCAGCAGATTTTGGTGGGTTTATGGTTCCATAAGAAGTCTATCAGGGGGCTGGTAAGGTTGGCAAGGTGGAATATAAATTTTCTGTAGTACCCCATTTGGCCCAGGAAGTGCTGCATCTATTGATTGGTGATGGGTTGAGGACTTTGCTCTAGTATGACCACCTTGCTGGACATTAGTCTCAGCTGTCCTCGGCCAACAAGGAAGCCCAGGTACTTGAGTTCCCGAAACCCCACATAGCTCTTTTTGGGTTGGTACTCAACTGCACATCGGACAAGTCTTGCAGGCCTTGATCTATTGTTGGAAGTGTGTGAGCCAGTCTGGGCTACAGACAGTGATGTCATCTATGTATGCAAACATGAACCAAGAACATTGGGTGAGGACTCGATCAACCAGGCACTGGAAAGTGGCCACACTGTGATGTCCAAATGGCATCATGCAGAATTGGAAAAGACCCTGAGGGGTGGTGAAGGCAGTCTTCATGCGGTCTACTGGATTTATAGGGACATGCCAGTAGCCTTTTATGAGGTTGAGTGCGGTGAGATATTGAGCTGTCCCCAATTGATTGATCAGAAAGTCTGCCCATGGCATGGGGTATGCATCAAACTCCATGATCTTGTTAGCTTCATGGTAGCCCACGCAGAATCATATACTCCCATTGGGCTTTGAAACTAATATGATGGTGTTAGCCAAATTGCTCTATTATTTAATAAAGATGGGGAATTATAATTATTAATACGCAATTGGCTTATCTATAGGATCTGACCATTGTATACCAGAGTTAGAATTCCCAAGCACCCAGGAACAGACACAGAAATTGAGTGGCTAAAATAATGATTTCTTTACTAAATATTCTCAAACATACACACAATATTCACACAGTATAGCACTAAGGAAGCAGAGGTGATTGATGGGTTATAGAGGGGTGATACAACCTGTCCAGATGTGCAGAGGTCCATGGGTTCTGGCCTAAACTCAGAGAGTTCAGAGGTGGCCTGCTATTTTGGATCATGGCAGAAAACACACGGTCTAAGGCCACATGATATAGGCACTGGCAAAGAATGCAGACCAATGGGCAGCCCTGGGGGCTGGTCTCAGGTGAGAACAATACATTACCTGGACCAATGATGAGTCCCAGGGGTGTGTGATGCCAGTAGGGGCAGACCTTAGGTATGACCAATGAGCTTCCAGAGAGGCAGGGTCTGGATTTAACAATAGAAGCCAGGTGTTGGGTAGCTAGGTAAATGGATTATCTGACTCACTAATGGTCCTGGCCTGGGGTAGACAAAAGGTAGGAGCCATCCCTGATTAGCTCAGGAAGGATTGCTAAACATTTGAATGATTGATTGGTTTATCCCGGTATCTTGAGAGACAGAGCAAGAAAGACAAAGAATTTACACATAGGACACAAAAGGCTGGGTGAGGTGCTGGAGAGTGCCAGGTGGCTTCTAAAGACTTACCTCTGGAACTCATTGTTATTCCATAAACATAATCTCTGCTGGGTGGAGGGGGAAGACTGGAGGCTTGCTCTGAGGTCACCTTATGAAACCTGAATATGAAATCTTTTTGCAGACCACTTGCAGCCCAACTCTGTGGTCAAGCTGAGAGTGCCTGGCTTTTTTGGACTTCAGGTTCAGGTTAGAAAATAGGGCACCCTTGCTTTGGGGCTACCCAATAATAAAAGGCAGTGCCTCTGGCAACAATGGGACTCCACCAGGCACTCTGTGGAGGCTTTATAACCTCTAGTCCTAGCATGTCCCTTATTTCTTGGTCAATGGCTTCCCACTGCTTCCTAGGGATGGGTCTCCAGGGGGCTTAGGCTACATTCCTTGGCAGAGTCCATATGTCATCCCAACTGGAGGTTCTTCCTAGATGGAGGGAAAGGACTCAGGTCCATTTTTCAACAAATTCTGTACATTGGCCTGCTGTTTATGGGTCAGCCTGGGGTTCAGGTATGGCTGATAGTCATTCTGAGCTCTAGGGCTCCAGGATAGGTCCCCAGTAGGCAGCTCCCCTGGGTCCTCAGCAAGGTGACAGGTGGAAGGGTCCCATGGGTTCCATTCCTTCAGACAGTTGATGTGGAGCCACCATCACTGCCATCAGGTGGGACCACACTGCACTTCATGTGACAAGGGGCCTAGCATCTGAGTGATGGGGTACAGACCTTGCCAGGGGTTACCCCTGGTAAGGGCTAGGGCCTCTCAGTGTGTGAGGGGTTTTTTGCCAACTGGCGGTTCCTCCTCCTCCCACCTGGAGGTCCAACAAGAGGGCATAGAAGCTGAGACCTTCCCCTGATGTTTCCTCCTGGCTCCTGAGGGCCAGTTTGGTGTAATGGTTAAGTGTGTGGATTCTAATCTGGGAGAACCGGTTTTGATTCCCTACTCCTCCACTTGCACCTTGGGCAAGCCATAGTTCTGGCACAGCTATTCTTGAAAAAGAACAATTTCTGTCAGAGCTCTCTCAGCCCCACCTACTTCACAGGGTGTCTGTTGTGGGGAGGGGAAGGGAAAGGAGTTTCTGAGCTGCTCTGAGACTCCTTTGGGTAGTGAAGGGTGGGGTATAAATCCAATCTCTTCTCTTCTTCTTCTTCTTCTAATATGCAGAGCTTTACTGTTTCTGAACATGATGTGGTTCTCAGAATCATGTTAACTTCATAAAGGACTGTGGCACAAGTCAGGCTGAACACAATAAATGGGAGCATCATGTGCCGCTTTTGGCCCAATCTGCTCCCTTGCCCAAATTAAGGTATACCCAGCATCTTGTGAAATAGTGCAAAGGATGCCAGAATGCACCCTCATCCCTTCAGGTCACATCACATTTGCTTCTTCAACATTTCTACTACCTCTCAAGGAGGGAAGGATAAGTAGCAGCAGACCTAGAAAGGGTGTGATGGCACCCTTACCATAGCTAAGCTGGGTTTCCAAATTACCAACTGCCAAAACCTATCCTGAAGTCTTGCTCTGAAGTATTGTAATAATTTCAGTCTTCTGTAAGTATATGTTCATCCTCCATCAAACAAACATAAACTGTCTTAAAGTAGTAGAAATAAAAATCCAGATGACTAAATACAGAAGTGGAGTGATTGTCACATCATTCTGATATGATTCAAAGTGATAATGATAGCAACAACCATCAGATGACTAATTATTGTTGCAAGTAAAAATCTGTTGTGATATTTAGCATCTATATCATTATGATATGATAGAAATATTTACCTATATTAAGTACAAATTATCTACTTTGAAGGAAAAAGATTAAATCAGCTGGGAAACACCCTTGAAGCAATAGTTACAGTACGGTAGACCTGCATATAAATATGTCACCATATGAAATCCAAAACATGGAAACTTACCTTGGATATCAGATGTACGTACAGTAATCTTTCCAGTGTGATTTCAGGTTGATCTGTGTACATGGTGGTTTCCAAAATTAGTGCTCCCATAATCTGGCCATGCAACATGAAGATGAAACTTTCATGGACAACAAAAACATTGTATATGGAATGCATGTAGCAACATAGCAACCCAATACTCAACTGGGGGGCAATTGCCAGTTTCAGCCAGCCAACCTTGTTAATCTGTGCAGAAAAAAGAGGGTTCTTGTGATATCTAAAAGGCTTAAAGATTTATTGTAGCATAAATTTGTGTAGTAGTCCACAGGCTCCTTCATCATTGTTCATTTGAATTCAAGAGAGAAATTTACTCAGATTCTAGAGGATGTTCACCATATCTACATGTCAACCTGCTGTATGTTTACTATACATGCATATTTGGAAACTAACCCACCATGATCAATTGTATTAGATTGATCTGAACCCATTCAGATAAACACAAAGCTGCAAAGGTGTCATAGCCATTTAATGAGCTAGATCAGGAGTACAACATTTGGTTTATGATCCAGTCCCAACTTCAGCCAAGTTCTCTTTTTATGAGAAATAATTGTTAAGATTTTACCATGTTGGCACTTAATTGGATGGTAAAGAGACAGAAGTGATGAGCTTCATGTACTGACCATTCAGCCACCCTGAGCCTGCTTTTGCAGGGAGGGTGAGGTGTAAATAAATAAATCTCTGACCACAGAGGATAGGATTTCTGAGTGTGAAATCAGGATCATCAATCTAATTAATTTGAAAGACTGCAGAACACACTCTAGGCATGTTTAGGGTTTGTTTTTTTTTAAGAACCCTTAGTGCAAGATGGAATATTTTGTTTGGAGAAGAATCCTGCAAACTTTCTTTTTTTATTCATGTTGGCTTCCACTTCCTTAACTTCCTTTTGAAATTCCATTTTATAAACACCAGAAATCTGCTGTCTACCCTACCATGAAATGGCAATTTCCCCTAAATTCAAACTAAAACTACTAATTCATGTGCAACATTACAAAGTCAGTCTAGGTTTATTTCTATGTTTGTTCTATTTGTTATCACCAGGGGTCTTTTGGGGGGGGAGCCCATCGGAGCACAGCTCCGGGAGCTCAGGAGCCAAGCCCCACCCCCAGCCGCCATCCTGGGGAGTCTTTCAGGCAGCCAAATGTCAATTTCAGCTCCATTATATCCTAAGGGCCATTTAAGTCAATGGTGAAAACATAGGGTATATTCTGGAGGATGGAGGGGAGGGGGTTTGAGGGAGAGGCTCCAAACTCACAGGGTAGCTGATGGAGCCTCTCCCCAAGATACCCACCAAGTTTCAAGAACATTGAACCAGGGGGTCCAAATCTATGGGCCCCCAAACAGGTTGCCCCTATTCCCTCCATTGTTCTCTATGGTGGGAAAAAGTAACTTAGAGAACAATGGAAGGAATAGGGGCAACCTGTTTGGGGGGCCATAGAATTGGACCCCCTGGTCCAATGTTCTTGAAACTTGGTGGGTATCTTGGGGAGAGGCTCCAGCAGCTACCCTGTGAGTTTGGAGCCTCTCCTCAAACCCTCCCCTCCAGCCCCCAGAATATACCCTATGTTTTCACCATTGACTTCAATGGCCCATAGGATATAATGGGGCCGAATTGCTGCCTAATTTCTTTCATTCCCTCCTTTCCTTCTCTCTTTTTCCTCTTTCCCTCCTTCTTCTCTTCTCTCTTTCTTTCTTTCTTTCTTACCTTCTTCTCTTCTCTTTTTTCCTCCTTTCCCTGTTTCCCTCCTTCTTCCCTCTCTTTCTTTCCCTCCCTTTCCTTCTCTTTCTTTCCCTCCCTTTCCTTCTCTTTCTTTCCCTCCCTTTCCTTCTATTTCTTTCCCTCTTTCCTTCCTTCTTTCCTTCTCTCTACTCTCTCTCTTTCCTTCCCTCTTTCCTCCTTCTGTGGCCCAACTCTCATGAGAAGGAGTTTAAACTTTAAACCCCTTCTCTCTTAGCTCCCCCACCCAGACCAGCTGGGGAAGGGAAGGGGAGGCTTTTGAAGATGCCTCCCCCCCTTTTACTTCCCCTTCTGAGATCACTTCCGGTGATGTCAGGGGGTGTGGCATATGCTAATAGCATAATAGCTCATTAGCATACCATATGCTAATGAGCTCCTGCAGCTGTTTTTCTACTAAAAGACCCCTGGTTATCACCCATGTTATTCCTCAAGTTGTTATGGATACATGGATATAAGGTGTAAGATGGACAAGGGAAATCCTGAAGTCAGAGTAAGCCTCAGATGGATTTCCTGAACGAGTGTTATACACACAGTTCTTCTATATGATCACTGATTGTTACCTCTAAATTGCTTTTTCATGTGACAGTAAAGGCCTTTTACCACCAACATTTGGAGGTATGCAGATATTTCATTTCAATTTTTATGATATTTCTTTTAATTCCACTATTTGTTATTCTTTCCAACTGTTTCAATGAGAAATAATTTTATGACTATAACTGTTTTGTTTATCTTCTGCTTTGTTTGGTTTTTTGGCCCCCCAAAGGGGAATTTTTTATTTGCATTTTTTGACACTACAAAAACTACAACAGAAAGCCATGATGGGTAAAATCTATACTAAGGATAAAGAAAAGACAACCACTACTGACTAAAAACCCGAGATGGAGATCTTCTGTACTGCTTGTAACCGTGTAAGTCCAAAAAAACCCTTTGAAAACATTGAGCGTGTTCTCAAAAAGAATCCCCCTACTGTATCAGCTTAACTAGTTTCCTGTTTCAAGAGCCCTCCCCAGTCCTCCCAAATAGAAAAGCTTTCTTGGCTTTCAGAGTCTCAGTTCTTATCTTGCTTCTCTTTATGATCTCTCAGTTGATAGCCTTGTACTTCTCTCGAGCTTTGAAAACAGAGTCAATTTTTCTCTCCTTTTTTTTATCTTGAACATGACACCTTCAGGAATTAACCACCTGTACGCAATGCTATTCGTTTGAAGAAAAAGGATTAGTTCCTTGTACTTCTGTCTCTTCTTTCTTATCTCAAATGAAATGTCTTTTAAAATCCTTATGTTGTTACCTCCAATTTTCAGGGGGGCATTTGTAGTCACTTTTAAGATTAAATCTCTTATATACCTCTTAGAGAATCTCACAACAATTTCCCCAGGCAGATTATTCTTTTTGATGTACATAGAGTAGGCACTATAAGCCACATCCATTTCGCTTAAGATATCTTCTGCCTTTAGATCCATCACTGGGGCCAGTGCATCACTTAATAATTGCTTTTGAGCTGAGCACCCCAGCAAGTCAGGGAAGGGGTGGGGTTTAAAACCCCACCTCTTCCCTTTTGAGCCAAGCACCGGCTTGCCTTTGAGCGCCCACTGGGGCGCTCTTCACTGGCGGTGCCACACCCACCTTCTCTCCCCCCCAGGGGACAAGGTCTGCCACTGCCTCCTGAGTCCTGCTGGGGCGCTCTTCGCTGGTGGCGATGGTGGGGAGGTGGCGGTGGGGGGGCTTTTCATGGGGGGCGGGGGGCAGTTTGGTGCCCCTGCAGGCCCGGCGCCCTAGGCAAGCACTTAGCTTGCCTAGTGGGTGAGCCGGCCCTGGCCATCTTATGTTCCTCACTCCAGTATAATAATATAGAATCTTCATTATTTCCTTATCAATGAAAAGCACTACCCTATATTGAATATTATGCTACTACATTCTGCAGTTGTTGTTTTTCTCCAGTCTTTCGGTACTGATGCTTATTAAAATGTCCTTGTATTTCTGTTCATCTCTACTTCTCCATTATGCATGTATTCTGTCTGTCTGTCTGTCTCTCTCTCTCTCTCTTTCTCTTACATACACACACATGCATAGAGGATACACAGAATACCTTAGGAATACCAAAGATTTCTGTGCGGGCAAATAATGTTGAAAACTGCATTAGTACTTTTAATCTGATTCCTTTAACTATCAAATTGTGCCTTCTGAGATCTGACATACTTATTGTGAGAATCACTGCAAGAAACTACAGACCAACAAGGGTTGGCTCTTCAAGGGGTAGAAGAATAGAAATACATGACATTGTCAAATGAAGAAACATGATTTGTGTCCCAACAATAGTAGAGATGATCATACGTAATTTTACATTACCTGGGGGCTAAAAGCTAAACCTCCAGATGTGCTGTAAGGTCCTAATAATGATGCAAGGATAGGACCACACTCCTTGTTGTTCTTTTCCTCTTCTGTGTTGTACATCTTGTCATTTTTTAACAAGTCTTGGCAAACACACCCTTTCCGGTTATTTTAAATTGATATTTGGGTGGCTTCAACTGTATCTTGACTGAGACAAAATCTGCACCTTTTGCTAACCTGTTGGGCACCTCACCCAACAGAGATCCAAAGCAGGTATTTTCATGGTGATTTCCTATAATACACCAAATGCCACAGAAGGGCACACAATATTCAAGGTCACCAGAAACACTTTGCTTTTGAGTTGCAGAGTGAGAATGACATAGAGAAGAGAGAGAAGAAGAGATTGGGTTTATACCCCGCCCTTCACTACCCAAAGGCATCTCAGAGCTGTTTACAAACTCCTTTCCCTTCCCCTCCCCACAACAGACACCCTGTGAGGTAGGTGGGGCTGAGAGAGCTCTTGACAGAAACTGCTCTTTTTCAAGAACAGCTCTTATCAGAACTATGGCTTGCCCAAGGTCATCCAGCCAGGTGCAAGTGGAGGAGTGGGGAATCAAACCTGGTTCTCCCAGATCAGAGTCCGTGCACTTAACCACTACACCAAACTGGCTCTCTAGATGAGGGGGGGATCTTTTGCTGGATAAATGCACCTTCAAATTCACCTTCTGTGTCATAGGATTTGCAGAAAATGAAAGTATGGAACAACATGTAGTGAAGAAAGGGAATTTGTATAATTGACAACCTGGACACAGTAATTTATGTAAAGGTCAAAATCAGGAAAGCGGCAATTGGATTTTTCCTAAATTATTTTTTGCAGATTCATATGTAGTGCATTTGTACAGTGCAGTATAAATATGAGGAAATCTCCAGGTTTCATAAAAAATTAGACTCTGCTCGTTAACATAGCTCAGTCCTTACTTGAAATTATCAAAATGTAAAGAATGACGATTTTATAAATAAGTACAGTGCTTTGAGCCATGAATGCAGGACATGGCTGCTCTCTCTCTCTGTTTTTTTTCCAAGCAGTGCTGTGATTTCTCTGGTAACAACAGGTACATTAAAACAGTCTTACACAAACTGATCATTACAAAACTTCAGGAATATCTGGTATATAAAATGTATTAGTGTTCTCTACTTGTATCCCAGGGTGCATCCACAGCACTACTTTACCACCATTTAAACTATATATTTGCCAGTTGAATTGCCTCTTATAGTAGTCATCAGGAAACAATTACTTTACCAACGAAACACCATAGTATTTCTCTTCAAAACACACATTATTTTAACTGTAAGGCTATTTACACAACAATATTTGCAAAGCATTCATTATCTCATGTTGGGCCATATTCAACCTTGTTATATGAATATTTCAGGCAATTCAGCTCTCTAGATGGTTGAATATATGAAACTGAAGGAGTGACCAGACTGAAGTTGATGGTGTTTGGTCCTGCAGTATCATAAGCATGTTCTTTGGACCCATAAAATGTCCCTTTCTTCTCTCAGATATTCTTTTTGACATTGAACCAATGGGTCCTGATTAATGGAAGCAAGTTGTTTACAACCATGTTGCTCTAAAATTAAAATGCAAAAAACCAAGAACACAATCCGTGTAATACCTTTTATTAGTAAAGGTAAAGGTTTCCCTTGCTCGAAAGCCAGTCGAATCTGGCTCTAGGGCATAGTGTTCATCCCCGTTTCCAAGCCGAAGAGCCAGCGCTGTCTGAAGACATTTCTGTGGTCATGTGGCTGAGGTGCATGGAATGTTGTTACCTTCCCACCAAAGCGGTACCTATTTATCTACTTGCAATTTCTTGCTTTCAAACTGCTAGGTTGGCAAGAGCTGGGACCAGTGACGGGAGCTCACTCCGTCATGCAGCACTTGGGTCTCGAACTGCTGAACTACCGACCTTCTGGTCGGCAGTTCAGTGTCTTAACCACTGAGCCACTGAAGCCCTTAGGACCAACCCAATAATACATTATTTGGTTGGTGTATCCTCCTTAATAACCTCTTATAGTTGTTTGCTGCTCCAAGTAGCTAGAATTTGCTTCACACTAGACCTGCCTGAAAGCAAACTGAAGAAAACCTAGGAAGGGAATTGTTGCAGTTGGATTGAAAGATGCAATATTACAGTGAAGTCTACTTTTCCTATCGAGGACAGGTTTTGAAACTAGCACAACCTGAGCATGTGTTTGCTCCTCTTCTGCTCAACTTGTACATTTGTGAATGCACAAATTTATCACAAAAGATAACCAAAGCCTCCAATATTCTCACCTCAGTAGCAAAGTGATCCTGTAAAATGATCCAAAACTTCCCACTGCTTAGAACAAGACCACAGCCACTCTTCTTCACTATGTTGGCAGCCAAACTTCCAGGTGAGGCGTACCAGCACACTAAGCTGAGCTGTGCAAGAACTGGCCTCACCCAAACTAGTGCTCTGAATCAGGGCAAATGGAAGCATAAAACAATTAAAAACAAAGCCCGGTCAACACATACAGCTGTATGGGGTAGCTGAAATCCAAATTCACAGAGTGCGCTGTAATACCTTATGCAGCAGGTGGGGGACTCTATTTCAGGATGTTTCTCCATGTGAATAATACCAAAGAAAGAAACCTCCTGCAATTAATAAACTAGTACTGAAGGAGAAAGGTTTAGTCAAAACTATGCCAGGCACTTCCCATTGGCATTGACCTTCTTATGTGTAGTCCGAAGTGGTACAGTCCATTCTGCCACCTCAGGCCTTTACCACTTCTTGCCCACCCACCCCTCGAATGAAACACAACATACTTTATGGGTTAAAACTGGGACTTTATTTACATACAAACTGATCTGCATCATTATTCAATTTAAGCACTGGTTGGATTGTGCCTGCGAGGCAGGCTTCCTAACAGGGCAAATCCACCCTGGCTCAGAGCCAGGTCCGGAATCTTTCCAGACCCTACCTCTCACTGCTTGCACTCCAGGTGCATAAAGGGGACAGAGGAGCACATCCTCACCATGACTGCTAAGCCTTAAGGCTCACCATGTGTTCCCCCATCCCCTGGAGGGGCACCCATCTGAGACTCCCGGACTGCCAAGCCCTTAGGTGCCCAGTTTGAGGACCCCACCCCCCCATTGCTGATAACTCAGGGTGCTTGCCATCTCCAATCTACCCTCTCAACCTGTGTTTTCCATCCCAGCAGGGCCTAACCAGATCCCCAGGCCTAGTTATGCTACAACAGGACCATGTGAAGCAGGCGAAAAAAGGCCCCCTCAAAGCCAATCTGAGAGAGACCCAAAAATTCCTGCTCAGCCCTGAAAACTAGCTACTGGCTACTCCCGCATGGTTCTCAGCTGAGGGCGGGCGGGTGGGGAGCTCGTCTCTGTCCAGAATGGCCAAGGGAATGGCTGCCACCACTAGACTTGGCTGGCCAGCCTTCCCTGATAGGTCAGTGCTCCCACACTGCCCTCCAATAGGCTCCCCCTCCCACGTGATTCCTTCGAGGATGTGAGGAGTGGGCAAAAGCTTGTGCTTCCATGGGGGCAAGCACCGGTCATTTCACTACAAGTGTAGGCCAACTTAGGATAAGTACACAGATCACAGACAGGCACAGGCCTCAGTGATGAAATTGGTAGATGGGATTTGTAGTTCCCAGACCATGTGTTTCGAACTGGGCCTGGACACCGACTGACATCTAGAGCACTTGGCTCAGAACCAGTCATATAGGGCTCAGAACCAGTCACCTGCCTATGCCTGTGAATAATTGGGTTGCAGCATTCTTCACAAGCAGCAGTTTCCAAACAGTCTTCAAAGCCAGACCAATATAGATGATCTTGCATTAGTCTCAGCACTGAGATAAAAAGATAAGATGACTGTTGCAACATTTGCATTGATTAGAAGAGGGTGTAGTTAGCATATCAAATGAAGCTGATATGAAGCACTCCGAGGAAATGTGGCTACTTGTTTATCCATTGGAACCAACAGATCTAAGGCTGCATCCAGAACAGCATATCTGCTTTGATACTGCTACATACATACCCAGCACTGAGAACAGGTAAATGCCTTGCCCCAAACATGTCACACTTTCTGATTAGCATCATTTTCACCATCTAATACCATGGTAAAAAGTTATTCGCCCACTGTGAGTCCTGGCAAGATTGTCTATTTTGAAGCTCTGGGCAGTTCTCTGGAAGGATAGGTGAGGCTCTGCTTAGCATGAATGAAGCTGGATTTCCAGACTGAACATTTCTTCCACATAATGTAACAGGAAAAGATGCTTCTTATGCAGAAAGAGAGAAATGTGGCTGTCCGATACCAGATTGAATAGAGATCCTTGGTGCTTGTATTCCTGGAGACAGCCAACATCAGAACTTGGCAATGCTGTTTTACCTTGGTGCAGACACAGTACACCAAAGGATCCCTCCTTTGCACTACCAGCATATTCAACCCTAAGGTATAAAATAAAGAAGAGAAGAACAAGAGATTGGATTCATACCCCACCCTTCACTGAGAGTCTCAGAGCAACTTACAATCTCCTTCCTTTCCTCTCCCCACAACAGACACTCTGTGAGGTAGGCGGGGGTGAGAGAGCTCTTCCAAGGACTGCTCTTTTTTCTTTTTTTTAAAAGGCCAAAAGGCCACTTTTTATACATTTTATACACACACAATACACAGTACACACACAGTACAATACATCTACATACAAAAACACCACAACACAACAACTAACAATCTAACCTAATATTAAACATTTACAGAGGGGCTTTAAACACCTCAATTAAATCTTATCTCAATTTCTACAAGCCTTCCCTGCTATATCTTTGCTATATCTCTAATCTTTTTTTCAATACCAAATGTAACTTTCTTTTAAACTCAAAGCTATCTTATTATCTCTAACACCTTTTAGCTATCTCTACTTGATTGTCTTATACCAATCATAAAAACAACCCCATGTGTTCAAGAACGTGTCTTCTGATTGACCTTTTAGAGTTAGTGTCAGTTTATCCAACTCAGCCGCTTCCAATATCTTTGTGATATATTCTTCCCTCCTCGGTGTTTGGGGAGATCTCCAATAACGTGCATATGGAATCCTCACCGCCATAGTTAAGTATATCAACAAATAACGATCCTCCCAGGTTAAGTCATTCGGTAATATACCTAATAGCATAACTTCTGGTTTAAAAGGGATTACCTTCCCTACAATTTTTTAAATTAATTCATGAACCCAAATCCAATACTTTTTAGTAATGTTGCAACTCCACCACATATGAAAGAAGGAGCCCACCTTATTCTCGCATTTCCAGCACTGATTAGAACAATTCTTATCATATTTTGCAATTTTCTCAGGGGTAACATACCATCTGTAAAACATTTTATACATGTTTTCCTTATAAGTCACCGCTTTTG
Source organism: Gekko gecko (assembly GCA_029375565.1). Taxonomy (NCBI): domain Eukaryota; kingdom Metazoa; phylum Chordata; class Lepidosauria; order Squamata; family Gekkonidae; genus Gekko; species Gekko gecko. The sequence continues at coordinate 101,830,952 of JAPDNY010000004.1, read as the reverse complement.
TTATTCTAACATTCTTACACCATATCTGATCCCATTGTTCCAAGTCAATAGTATGCCCTAAATTCTGAGCCCATTGAATCATATTATTTTTAACAATTTCATCAGCCATCGCTTCTTTCAACAATATTACATACATTTTTTTAATAAATTTCTCCTCTGTCATCAGAACCTTTTCCATTTCATTAAGTTTCTCATAGATTCCAACCTTTTTATCTTTAGCAAATCTTGACTCTAGCTGGATTTGATGCCACCATGACAATTCTTCATCTAGTTTAAGATTACCCCTCGAGTCTATTATATCTAAATATCTCCTTGGTGTTTCCTCTTCATACGTCTTAGGGGATGTAAATTCCAATGGTGCAATTAACCTGGATTTCTTTCTAAACCAACTCTTTTGTACTACTGACCATACTTTTATTAGAGCTGCTTGCAACCAATGATCTTTAAAGTCTTTATGAGATAGAGCCTTCTCATACCATACAAAAGCGTGCCAATTTAGTTGCAGATCATGCCCTTCCAATTTTAATATTCTTTTATCTTCCAGCATAATCCATTCTCTAATCCAGGCCAAATCCGCTGCTCTATAATATAGACTCCAGTTCGAAAGTCCAAGTCCGCCTCTTTCCTTCAAATCTTGCAGAGCCTTTAATTTAATTCTTGATCTTTTCCCCTGCCAGATAGTTTTTCACCAATCTGTCCAATTCTTTAAAAATGCCCCTATTTTGTAAGACCGGAATCGTTTGAAATAAAAAGATCCATCTTGGAAGTATATTCATCTTAACTAGTGCTATCCGTCCCATCAGAGATATTTGTAGGTTCTTCCACCTTTCTATATCTCGTTTTGTTGTTTTTAATAAGTCTTTATAATTATCTTGCATCAATGAATTACATTTGTTTGTTAAATTGATCCCCAAATACTTCACTTTATCACTAATTTGATAGCTCGAGATCTCTTGTAACTCTTCTTTATGCTCCTTTTTCATATTTTTAGTTATTATTTTTGTCTTTTGTTTATTTATCTTCAACCCTGCCACCAAACCATAGTCTGCCAGCATCTTCTTCAGAAATGGGATCGAAGGTAGCAGGTCTTCTAGTATGAACACGAGATCATCTGCAAATGTTAGTAGCTTAAATTCTTCTCCACTCACCTTCAATCCCTTTATTTTAGAGGAACCTCTTATCTCTTCATTTAATATCTCCAATGCAAAGATATATAGTAGAGGTGATAATGGACATCCTTGTCTTGTACCTTTTTGTATTTCAAATACTTCTGTACTCTCGCCATTAATCAAGACTGAAGCAATCTGTTTCATGTATATAGCTCGGATCATCTGAATAAAATCTGCTCCTGCATCTGCTTTCTTAAAAACTTCTAAAACGAAGTCCCAGTTATCAAAGGCTTTTTCAGCATCCAGGAAGATCAATGCCATCTCTTTTTCCAGGTGAGCTTCATAGTATTCTATCACATCCAAAACACATCTTAAGTTATTTTTTATTTGTCTGTTAGGCAAAAAAACCGCTTGGTCTTTGTGTATATTCTTCACCAGAATTCTCTTGAGTCTTTCAGCAATAATTGATGCAAAGATCTTATAATCTGTATTTAGTAGGGAGATTGGTCTATAATTCTTGATTTCTTTCCCATCTGTGTTTGGTTTATGTATCAAAGAGATCTTTGCCTCTCTCCATGAATCAGGAACTTCTTCTTCCATTATTGTTTTACAGATCTCTTGCAATTGAATCAATACCTGTTCTTCAAATGCTATATAAAATTGTATAGGTAATCCATCCGGTCCCAGTGTTTTGCCTTTATTTTGGTGCTTGACTGCTTCCATCATCTCTATCATCGCAATAAGAATCTTCCTTTGATCTTCAGTAAATTTTATAACTTGTTTTTCCAAATATTGTATTATTTGCTCTTTATTTACATCCCTCCTTCTATACAGTTCTTTATAGTAATCTTCTACTATTTTTTTATCTTGTATTTTATTAACTTCTTCCCCATTTTTCCCTCTCAAAATTCTTATATTAAGGACTGCTCTTGAGACAACAGCTCTGAAAGAACTTATGACTGACCCAAGGTCACATCAGCAGCTACATTTGGAGAAGTGGGGAATCAAACCCGGTTCTCCAGATTAGAGTCTGCCGCTTTTAACCACTACATCGAACTGGCTACAGCACTACACCAAACTGGAGTATAATAAACACCTTTCCATTACAACAATAGTGCCACCATTTGGCAGCTGCCTCTAAATACACAGGCCAACTGGCAGCTGAGTTAGCTCAGTGAGGAGAGAAGTGAGCTATCGCTGATAGTAGATTTGTCAGCAAGTGGGTGGTGCCCATTTCATTTCTTGCCTCTTCCCAAATGTCAGCACAGAAGTTGGCAGTTTCCATCGATCATAAACATGTAGTTTAGAAGAGAATATGTAACTTTTGGGAGGAACCAAAGGTTATATAAAAGGGACAACAGTTCTTTTCTCTAGCCTTTTTCTCTAAGTATATGTCATGCAACTGAGAATTCTAATAGTAAATAATACTCTTGGTATCATTTCTTAGCTGAGGAGGAATGTGTCTGAGAAAACAGACTGCAGCATAGTAGTCAGAGGATGGAAAGAGTTCTGCATCTGTATACCCCCTATGTCTCCTCTTTCTGTGTGATCAGGACAGATCTGATTGGCACGCATGGATTTGGTGGTAACATACAGAATTTGGCCCTCCATTTTTTTTTTTTTTTTTAGCAAACCATGGGGCCTCTATGCAATTCGCTTCTATACTGGGCTCAGTCAGCTGCAATAACTGATTACTCATCTACACTATTTATTTACAACTGCAAACAAATGTGAAGACCTATTATGACCCCGTCCACACTGAGCATTTGCCCCGCTGAAGGCACGGGAGCCCTGCGGACTTTCCATGCGCATTCATACGAGCACATCTGGGAGGCGTAGGGCTCCCATGGCCAACCCGCGGCTTCCCTCCAAAAACACGGAGTAAAAAACTAGTAGGTCCAAGCTACTAGTTTCTGGAAACCCCGGGGCAAAGGCTGGCGTCTGATCGCGGGAGCGCCGGTATCCCGCGGCTTCCGACGCCCACCCATGTCCCCGGGGTTTCCGGATGTTGCAAGTTTCCCTGGGATGCGCACCAACGCTGGACAGCGCATGCGTGCACACAAGTCACCGACAGCGGCCCACCCCCCCAATGGTGCATGCACACTTCACACTTGCGTGGTCTGCTGTGCTGCTGTTTTGCCACGCTACAGCAGCGCGGTGTGATCGCGGCGCAGAGCTGGAGCGTGGCAACCCGGTGGTCCGTGAGATCGGGCTACCATGCCTTATTTAGCTCCGGGGCAAACTGCCACGCCTCTCCCCCACATTTTCTGGCCCGTATGACCGGGGCCTGCGTTATCCAAAGTAGAAAGTGATATCCAAAGTAGAAGGTGTTATCCAAAGTAGAAAGTGTTATCCAAAGTAGAAAGAAGACATCCTATAGGTACAATATTAAAATTAACCATGAGCCTAGTCAAAATCTTCTCCTACTGAGATAAAACCTGCTTCATACAGCTGTGTGTAGGCTACTGTTGAGTAAGATATAATGACTTGTATTTGCCTACACACCAGCACTGTATAACTTTAATCTAATTTGTTATAGTAAAGTGTTTAAGGATATCTTCAGCATAAAAGATGTGTCAGGCCATGGCTGTTATGAACCAGGATACAACCTTCAAAAGTCTGGGGAGGGGCACAACTTACCCCTGCAATGTCGCAACATCATTTTTATCTGCATAACTAGAAGTAACATCACTATGTTGTGGTGGGATGCTCTAGGATTCACCTGAAATGCTATGTTTTCTACTATAGCATTTCAGGTGAATTCTAGAGCCACCTGCAATGCAAATGACATTACTTCTGGTTATACAGCTAGAGTAATGTTGCAACACCATTTCACCCTGCACATTTCCCCACCACCACCCTATCAAGGGTTGGCAGGGGAAAAACAAGGGTGGGAAGTTGCCCACAAAATCTGCTGACGGCTCCCCTTTCTCACCTTTCATTTCTTAGATTTGGATAGATCTAGATCTGAGTTTGTGGGGCAGGTGGTCACCTTACTAGACATACATTCTAGAAGGATTACTTTTACATGCAATTATTAAGCTTGATTTTGAAAAAAAGATTCCAGAAAACTGGTCGACAGACAGCTGATTGTCAGACAGCTGGCTGTCAAAGGGCCAGCTGCCATTGTTTGACTAACTTTTAAATGGACAGTGATTATTGGTCAGGTGACTGGCAAATGGCTGTTTAGAATGTGTGTCCATGTGGGTGCTGAGTTTGATGCCGGGGGTGTCAAGGTGAAACAGAGTCCAGGGTATATCAATTACATCAACATTTTGATACAGTTTTCAGAAGCATTTAAGAATCCCAAGACAATGTTCTGTGTGCTAGAAGCTCAGAGAAGACTCTTCTGGCTACAAGTTATTGACCAGTTTTTTTATTACCAGAGAGGACATCAGTGAACTATCAAGCATTAACCAACAGATCACACAGGAAAATAGCTGTGCAACACGCAGATAAAAATGGGAATACGTATGTTAAGATCCAGACCTTGAAATTCTTGAAAAGTATTCAGCTGAAGAAATGTTGTTCACAAATTTTAATACTACCATTGGTCATTGGCAACTTCCAGATGTTAAGTGAATCTCTTGATCTGGAAAAACTGTTTTCACTACCAGGGAATTACATTAATGCTGTTATTACATAACTAAAGGCAGACTGCAATTCTCCACAAAGCCTGCACAGGAGTAAATCTCATTGAAATCTATAGAGTTGTGTGGTGGATTCAGGCCACAGTGTTCTAAATTGCTCATTTCAAAGTCAAAAGAAAAATCTTTACTATTGAACTAATGTTACTATTTAATGTATTCATGCTTTTCATTGCCATCAGGATAGTAAAGGGGGCTTATGTAGTCTTTGGAAATATAAACAGTTGAGTAGTGAGTAGGTGTTAAGAAAAATTATTTTATCTCTAAATTGCACTGGTGAAATTGTTACTTGAATAATACATTCTATTTCAGTAACCATGTTTTAAAGAAACTTGGAATACCGGGCTGAAAAAGAAAAGATCTGCAATAATAAAATGTGGTAGTGGGAGGAAAGCCTTGCATTGAGAAAATTTTAAAAACCAACATTTTCCATTTGTCAGGAATATGGCTGAGAGTGCTTATCTGGTTATGAAGTTGGGCAGGATGTTGAAAGCAGACTTCTGGTACCTACATGGGATTTCTTAACCCCAAGTGCTGCTACTACTCTGCAAAGCATTTGCAGCAGGGAATCCATGGGGAGGGCTAATGGCTCATTTGGTACAAAGATCTAGGGAGTAAGTGGCACAAAAGGCCTCTGCCTGAGACCCTGGAGAGCTGCTGCCAGTCTGAATTATCAATACTGGCCTTGATGGGCTGATGGTCTGATTCAGTATAAGGCAGCTTCATGTATGTGTTCACAGAATGGAGCATGTTTAATCATCCTCCCATCAGCAGCTTTTCTTCTGCAAGCCTTCCCGGCGGTATCTTACTATCTTTTGATTGCAAAGATGTAGCTGTCTTAATCTCTTGTAGCAAAATAAAACAAAAGTACCCATAGCACTGTAAAGACTAACAACATTTATGAGCTTTTGTGAGTTATAAGCTTTTGTGAGATTCATCTCACTTCTTCTTCAGCTAAGTAGAGATCCTGCTTAAGGGGGGAAATTACAAGAGGGGGAAGAAGTTAAGCCAGAGAGTGAACTCCATAATTAACCTTTCAAGTGTAAATCTGTGAAGGGAAATGATGTAGAAAAGTTAGGCTTTAATCCAGTCATAAAACTTCAAAGTGTAAGTTCTCTGTGTGTCTGAAACAGAGCAGTTACAAATTTCAGATGATGAGAGACGTCCAAAATTCAAACAGATAAGGATGTTATAAATGAAAAATTACAGATGGTGGTATAAAGTTGTACTCTGGTAAAACATGCTAAAAACAGCCAATTAAAATTGTAGTCAGGTAAACCATGCTAAAAACAGCCTATCAAAATTTTCTACATGGTGGGTTCCATAGAACTATTAGAGATTGTAGTAAGCATGGAAATGCAAGACTCTGTTTAATACTAGGATGACATGTAGTGTTTCATTTCTTGATGAGTTTCAATTCAGTATTTTCATGTTGTATATTCCCAATGAAGTTTTTGGAAGAACAGTAACAGTGATTTTATGTTCAGGAAGGTTAACATGTTCTCTCACTTATTTCTGGATTTTGTGATTTCTTATGTCCAATTTGTGTTCACTGATTCTGTCGTTCAGAGATCAACACGTTTGTCCAGTGTAGACAGCAGAAGGACATTGCTGGGACATGATAGCATATGCTAAATTGGTTGATGTGCAAGTTGATGAGCCCGAGGTAGTGCAGCTGTATAACAGTATTAAATGAGTGTATATGGGGACGAAATTGGCATCTATGTCTGTTGCACGGTTTGGTTCCTGGGTTTGTGTGACTGTTGGGTGGTTCATGGTTGTTGGTGAGAAGCTGTTTTAACTTATGGGTTGCCATTAAGCAATGAAAGGCCTGTGAAAGAGAAACATCTTTATCCAGGAGGGGGCTATAGGTCATTTATGACATGTTGAAGTGGTTTAAATTGTGAGCTGTAGGTGACAGCCAATGGTATTAGGATGTTGCCGTCTTTGGGTCTGAATCACAGAAGGCTGGCTATAGGTCTGCCAGTCTGATTGTAGAAGGTTGACTATAACACTCTACTGCCCTGGTAATTTTCCTCCTTAAGCAGGATCTCTATGTATCTGGAAGTGAACTGTGACTCAGAAAAGCTTATACTTTGGTCTCAGTCACACGAGCAGGATACTGTGCCGCTGAAGGGAGGCAAATTAGAACCAGAGCAAAAATATGTGCAGTAGTGCGATCAGACAGGTCCCTGAGATGCCGCGCAGACACCGATAGCCAGCGATCACACGGCGATGTTGAAGTGCATCAAAGGGTTTCACTTTTGCATTCTTGTGCATGTGCAATCTTACATTTCTTCGCATAATGTGGAGGCTTGAAAAAACACATCTGGTGTGACGGGATGCATGCACGTGCCAGATGCGCTGGATTAACTCTGCTTCCGCGATCCGATGCTCACCTGCAACCTGTGTTTTCTGGTTGCTACTACCCATTTGCTGGTACTTTTTAAATCTGCTTCTTTGGGCCGACAGTACGGGTTGGTGACAGGTGCGCTATGCTTTCCAGATGTTGTCATATGATTGCACCCATTTGATGTGCCCTCAACCCGTCTGTTTCACGGGGCAACTCCTCCCGTGTGACTGGGGCCTTTGTTATCCAAAGGGGCAGTCTCCAATTAGTTGGGGGAGAATTAGCATAGGAGACTGAGGAAGAGGTGGCAATTGAAACTGAAACACCAATGTTTATGGAGATTGTCCCTGTGAGAACTCTCAAGTGAACAGGTGATTTGTTCAAATTAAAGAGTCTTTTTATTAACAAGGAAAATGAGAAAAAAGTTCATTTAGCAAAACATGACATTCAAGAGCTAACTGGAAAGGCAGGGAGGAGTGAGGGATAGCATTTTAGGAATTGTGTGATAATTACCAGTCTTGGAGAAGTCCATAGAAGCAGCAGATCTAGAGAGAAACAGCCAACATTTTGTTCTGTGAAGGAGAGAAAAAGAAACCCACAATTCTGTGTGTGGTAGGTGCCAAGAACACACAACACGCTGAGTGGGTCTTTGACACTTATTTTTATAGGAAAATTGTGCCCTGAGGTGGTGTGAAGGCATGTGTGTCCCTTTCAGTGGGGAACTTTTAGAGAACAATCATGATTATTGCTTTACCAGGGTAAAATAAAGTTTTGGGCCATGGCTTGATGGCCATTAACGGCCTTGTTGATGACCCAGGAAGGCTTGACCAGACAAGTGACACCGAGATAATGGGATTAATTCAGGTGGGTAGTCATGTTGGTCTGAAGGAGCAGAACAAAGTTTGAGTCTTAGGTGATCGTGAAGAGGAAAAGGTATGCAAAAGAGGATTTGAGAGTAATTGCTTGCTAGAGTTGCTAGTGAAGTCTTCCAGAGATGTTTTGCATAAGTCCTGAGTAATACATTTGCTTATATTATGGGGAATAGACATATGTTACGACCACCTCCTGATTTAATCAAAGTATATTTCTCTCACTTTCCCATGGAGCTATGCGATTGGCATCCATGTTTGATCAGTGTTCTGGCCTGCCCAGGTCCTTGTAGTGCTTGCCCCAGGATGCTCTGAGCATGAGGAGGGTTCTGGCTACTAACAATTTAAATAAATGGTGTTAGACTTTAAAGTGTCACTGGACTTTTGCTTTATTTGGCATACCTTTTGAGCAGGAAATTCATCACAGAACAAACTGGTAGAAAACAGCCAGGCAAGAATTGCAGAGTCAGATTTTCTCTATGTATTCCCCCACATATATACACACATGCGTATATACACACACATAACCTCCTTTGCATAGAGCTGCTGAAACATGCCATTCTTCCCCAATGGTCTTTAAGAGTTCTCTTATGAGAGGCAACTCCTGCTTTGCACCCTCCAACACCATCTACAGGAATGGTTTGCAGTCTGTCTGCTTGTGATGACAAGGGGCTTGAGGAGCCTTGTCATGCCAGAGTGAAGAAGGCAAAGCAAGCCTCCCTGAGATGTAGCCTGAGCCATGGATCAGCAAGTTGCCAAACTGAATCTTGCTTTTCCCATTAACTCAGTTCATTGTCTTGGGCAGGCTGTTTTTTCTCAGCCTTGGCCCTTCTTTACTGGGTTAGTTCAAGGATTATAACAAGACAATATACACAATGTTATGTGAAGCACTTCATACTCCCTATAAGCTATATATACTGACAATGGTGATTTATTAAGGGCAATTTCCAAGAATGGGGAAGGTTGTATTTGGAAGCAAATGAGTTCAGCTTGCCATGCAATTCTTAAAGGAACCTCAACATCGTCTGGACATGGGGGTGCCTTGAATTAAAGAACTATTTCATCTACCAAGGGAAGCAGTAGTAAGACTCACTGGTTGAAAGTTAAAGCTGGAAAATTCAAATTAGCAGATAGTTACACAATATTAACAGTGAAACTGATGTATTGTAGGGCAGAAGTGACCCCCTGCCCCCAATTTCAGGCTGCACATTGAGACTGGATATCACCCAAATATGTCATGATCTAACACACTCTAACAAACTAGACCTAAATGAATGAAGCAGCTGCAATAGTCTGTCATTCACAGGAGGAAGGATTAGATCGGCCAATGATAGTTTGGCCTTTAGAGCTGGAAATACATAAAGTTAAAACAGGGCATCTCTCTTCAATAATTTCTTTAACTGCCACAACTTGTGTTAGGAAGATAGGGTTGTTATTGCTGGGTTTGGGGCTTTTTTCTATGTTTATACAGCTTATTGTGGAATTTTTGCATGTCTTTTGCCACTCTAACAGGCAAACCTGTATCATTCTTTTTAAAAAAATCTACTATGAACCAACTCTAAAAAATTAACCATTTTAATGTGGTAAAGTACATAATATACTGTATTATGCTATGGGTATTGAAAAGGGTAACAAATTGTTGCTGCTGTCTCAACCACAGGCATACAAATCAATATTAACTACAGGACGCCAAGAGAGAATATGAAGAAATTGTATGTATTTAGATTTCAGAGGAGAACTTCAAAGATGAGAAAGAATCTTGATGATCTGTGATAAAAAGCAAAACTCAGTATGTTTTAACTCAAAGAAACATGACTTTAGGACCAGGGGCTGTGCTGACAGTTTTCAAAGATTTAAAAGGATGTCAGGAAAAAGAGAGAAATAGTTTTTTGCTGTTATCTCTGCAGAAAGGTCAAGAAATAAAATGATTAATGTTTAATGCTTTTTTATTCACTGCAGTTAAGGAGGAGACCTTTATAGGCAAGGAGGTTAAGTAGGGGACCTTTTTTATTTTATTAAATTCATTTGTATCCCACGTTTCTCCTAGGGTTGCCAGGTCCCTTTCACCCACCAGCAGGGTGATGCGGGGACATCCCAGAAGTGGGAAGTGACGTCACCTCACATTCCCCCAAAACACTGACATCACACAAACATGCCTATGTCACCTGTAAATGATGTCAACATGTTGGCAATGTCAGGGGGATGATGCTCTGGATTTTGGACAAAACTCTATAGAAAAATTGGCATCAAACCATATAGTTTTGCTCAAAAGTCGGAGCATCACACACATACCACGTATCGCCAATATGCCGACGTCACTTCTGGGTGACACAGGTATGTCGTGTGTGACATCACTGTTTTGGGGGGATTCCTTCCAGCCAACAAACTGGCCAGCAGTAGCCAGAGTCTGCAAAATTGTGGGATCCCTGCCCCCACTGGGCAAATAGCAATCCTACTTTCTCCCCAGTGGGGACCCAAAGTAGCTTATATTGTTCTCCTCTCCTCCCTTTCATCCTCACAGCAACCCTGTAAGGCTGAGAGAGTGTGACTGACCCAAGGTCACCCAGTGAGCTTCCATGACATGAGTAGGGATTCGACCCTGGGTCTCCCAGATACTAGTCCAACACTCTTAATCGCTATACCACACAGGCTCTCCAATGAACACTCAGGTCCATCTACAGGACTGAAGTGAATGGTAGAGACTAGCAGGCCATAGTCAGGATTTTTTAATTTGAGGGGCCTTTGAATAAGTTAGGGACAGCCTCAGACACATACCCCAAGCCTGGGAGCACCCCATAGAAGCCCATGGTCTCTCATGCAAGCCGTCAAGGGAGAGGCATAGTGAAGGGTTGAGCCCCCCCTCACCACACAGCCTGAAACAGAGCTCTGAGTGCCACAAATGGAAGAAAGAGTCGTGTGTGTCCCCCAACCACCCTCCCTGGAGCCCAGCTGCTGCATCCCTGTCCCCATCATCGTGACAGCCTCATGCAGGGTTGGCCCACCAGGGTCCCCAACTACCCACCCAGCGTAACCTGGGGCCATGTGTGCAGCAGCAACAGCAGTGTGCCGACCCAGCCTGGCATGCCCAGCCCCATTGCTTTGCCCAGGGAGGAAGGGAGGGTGGCCAGCATTGGCCAGCCAGCCACTTGCCCAGCCCAGCAAGCCTGCCTCAAGCCTTGTCATGGCTGAGTGGTAGGTGGGGAAAGCCAGAGCAGGCACGTGCACATCCCCTCCGCCGGGACCTGCTTATCTTTTAGCTAGCACTCCCACTGTTGATAGCAGGGAGGCTGTGAGCTCCTCAGTGGCAGCGGCAACAGTGCTCTCCACCCAGCTCAGCGAAAAGTTGGGAGGCCTGGATGGTAAGTCAGGGGGGCCAGTCTTGAGATGCCCCACAGTAGCTATGGGCCTGGAAACTAAGCAGGCTGAGAAGTTCAATGACAGCCTCAAAGCCCTTGTGTCCATAGAAAATAATTGTTTTAAGTAACTGAATTATAAAAAATTTCTTCAGTAAAAAACAGCCTTCAGAAACAAATCCATTGTGTAAAATAGAAAATCTCCAGGATCATTAGTAAATTATACTAGTTCTCAAGCATTTTCCCTGACTGAGGCAAGCTGCCACCATGTGGAGTGCACTCACCAGTGTTATAATGACCCTCCAGGTTCCAAAAAGACCTGATCCCAGCCGCTTGAGAAGGTTTAACCAGAGTTTTGAGTGAATCCCCTCATTTCACCCCCACCAGCCCTCCATAGTGGCAGCAAAGAAAGAAAGGCTGCTGATAGAAGGTGTCCCATCAGTCTGGAGACCTGGCAGCTCTAGTCTTATTAAAATGTATCACTTGGGTTTTGTTTTGGTATTTCATTATGAAACAGTTTGTGTGCATGTGTCACAGCCAACTTATGATGACTCCATAGGTTTTTCAAGGCAAGTGAGTCAGCAGAGGTGGTTTATCATGGCCTTCATCTGCAGAGTCTTCCTTGGTGGTCTCCCATCCGAGTAATGACCCATGTAGATTCTGAGATCCAATGAGATTAGGCTATACTATATCATGTCACATCCCATGGACCAGTATAGTGACCTAATTTTTAATTTGCATGGCTGTATATGACAGGTTAGTACTACCTTGTAAGAATCAATTTCTCCATCCATCTTGTCTCTGCCCTGCCCTGCCCCTGCCTGGTGGAACATACTCCCCACTGAGATCAGGCCCTGCAGGATTTACTTCAATTCCGCAAGGCCTGCAAAACAGAGCTGTTCTGCCAGGTCTTTGGCTGGGGCAATGGACATCCATATATGGCCTCCCTGAGGTGTTTGTCACTCTGTTAACAACTACTGGCTATGGCCAGAAACCTCTCACAACCAGAAAATTTCTTATCAGCTGTGACCACCATTTTAATATTTATGATGATGTTTTAAATTTGGATTTTATTGTATTAACTAATATATTTTGTATAAATGAAGTGTTGTTACCCGCCTTGAGACCGCCTCTGGGAAGGGCAGGCTATAAATGTGACCCAGCTGAGCTCTGAGAAGAAGCAGGAGATAGAGCTGCTAGAGGAGTGACTGTTTTTTATTTACTATCAGCTGAGGTGATTTAGTGGAGAGGGTACTGTGTTTGGAAGTGTGTGGGTGAGTTATGAGTTGTTGCAGCGTCTTGGCTGCTTGAGATAGGGTGTGAAAGGGTCATTGTTTGACTGTAATTGAGTGCCTAGGTGTATTTGAATAGCTTCTGGCCACGTCCTTTGTTGGGGGAAGCTTCTATCTATGGCAGTACCTTGCCAGGGGTGGCTCTTAGACTAGGGTCCCTTAGACTAGGGACTCTGTAAGAAGCCCAGGAAGAGCCAGAAAACCAGGGCCTTACTCTCCTTGGGTTCCCAGTAAGGTAAGTAGACTTCTACAAGGAGAACCATGTAAATACAAAGGATTTTAAAAGGGGGATTATATATATAAATATTATTTTAAAAGCAGTTATGAAGCCAGAATGCCAGCAGAGGGTTGGGGGCTATCAAGTGTTTTGCATGGATTGTCACATATATGACTATCTGCCCACTGGACAGAAGTCTTGGGTGTGTGCCCAGTGCAAGGAGCTCCTGGTTCTCAGGGAATGAGTTTGCTCCCTTGAGGCCAAGGTGGCAAACCTGTAGAAACAGAGACAGTCAGTTAGGCACATGGAGAAGACTCTCAGGGACTTGTTTGATATTTCCCACTCTGAAAATGGCAGCCCTGCCACTGTCAGGGAGCATGAGGATTGAGGGAAAACAGGGTACTGTGCTGTGGATAAGGGAAATGTGCCTTCAGAAGGGACCACTTCTTTAGCTGGTGAACAGGTATCCTTTCGCACCAAGGAACCATCCCTGGGCAGGGAGGGAGGGGGGCTCTTGGTAGTTGGTGATTCGATCCTTAGGCAGGTAGACAGCTGGGTGGCGAACCCGTGTACTGACTGTATGGTGACTTGCCTGCCTGGTGTGCATGTTGTAGATAGGCTGGTAGATAGTGCTGGGGAGGAGCCAGTGGTCATGGTGTATGTCGGCACCAACGATGAGGGGAAATGCAGTCATGAGGTCCTGGAGGAAAACTTTAGGCTGCTAGGCAGGAAACTCAAGGCCAGGACCTCCAAGGCAGCCTTCTCAGATGTGCTACCTGTTCCACACACAGGGCCGGAGAGACAGGCACAGTTCAGGAGTCTCAATGCATGGATGAAATGATGGTGTGGGGAGGAGCACTGGGATGCTTTTTGGAACAAGAGGGAGCTGTACAAAAGAGACGGTCTCCGCTTGTCCCAAGAAGGAACCAGGCTGCTGACGCTTAAAATCAAAAAGCTGGCAGGGCAGTTTTTAAACTACATATTGGGGGAAAGCCAACAGGAGATGGAAAGTCTCTGGTTCGGGATGGCTCATCTCAAAGAGATGAAGGGGTTACTTTTCTACAAGGAAATGGATTAGAATTGTCCACCGAGACTGTGGCTAAAGATATGGACTGCCTGGCAAGGTCTTGAGGCAGCAAGAGGAAGGTTATGGGCTTAACATGCATGGGAAACTACAGGTGTTTATACACAAATGCTAGAAGTGTCTGAGGTAAAATCGTAGAATTGGAATGCTTGGTGTTGGAGGGAAAATAGACATTGTGGGTATTTCAGAAACTTGGTGAAATGAGAAAAATCAGTGGGATACGGTGATTCCTGGTTATAAAATATCGGAAGGAGGGGAGGTGTTGGCGGTGGGGTGGTTTTGTATGTCAGAGAGGGTATACAGTCCAGTAAGATTGAGAAGGTAAGTGAATTGGATTTGCTTCTGGAAATGCTATGGGTTGAAATAGTGGGCCCAAAAGGAAGCTTAACACTGGGAGTTTGTTATCACGCACCAGATCAAAAGATAGAGGAAGATTATAAAATGATGAATGAATTAAAGATAGCGGCTAGATGAAATAACTGTGTCATAATAGGTGATTTAACTACTCACACATTGATTGGGTCAATATGTGTTCAAGTCAGGAAAAAGAGACTGAGTTTCTAGATACTCTCAATGATTGTGCTATGGAACAGATGGTCACAAAACCTACCAGGGGAGAGGTGATTCTGGATTTGGTCCTAAGTAATGCCCACGACCTGGTGAGAGATGTAAAAGTGATTGCACCACTTGGGAACAGTGACCATAATGTTAACATTTGTGCAAATAGGGAGTTCCCCAAAAAGACACAACCACTTTTAACTTTAAAAGGGGTAACTTCTCTGATATGAGGGGAAATGGCTGAGAAGCTGAATGCTTTTTTTTGCCTCTGTCTTCACTGTGGAAGATGAGAAGTGCTTGCCCACTCCAAAACTGCTGATTTTGGGAGGGGTGCTGAAAGACCTGAGTCAGATTGAGGTGACGAGAGAAGAGGTCCTACGACTGATAAACAACTTAAAAACTGATAAATCACCAGACCCAGATGTCATTCATCTGAGATTTCTGAAAGAACTCAAACGTGAACTTGTGGATCTCCTGACAAAAATATGTAATCTTTCATTAAAACCTGCCTCCATTCCTGAGGACTGGAAGGTAGCTAATGTCACTCCCATCTTTAAAAACAGTTCCAGAGGAGATCCAGGAAACTACAGGCCAGTCAGTCTGACATTGATACCGGGTAAGTTGGTGGAAACTGTTATTAAGGAAAGAATTAGTAGACACATTGATGAACAAAAACTATCGAGGCAGACTCAGCATGGGTTCTATAAGGGAATATCTTGTCTCACTAACCTGTTAGTGTTTTTTGAGGGAATGAACAAACATGCGGACAAGGGGGACCCAATAGATGTTGTTTACCTTAACTTCCAGAAAGCTTTTGATAAAGTTCCTCATCAAAGGCTCCTAAGTAAGCTCAGTAGTCACAGGATAAAGGACAAGTCCTCTTGTGGATCAAAAACTGGCTAATTAATAGGAAACAGAGAGTGAGTATAAATGGGCAATTTTGTCAGTGGAGGGGGATAAGCAGTGGGGTACCACAGAGATCAGTACTCGGTCCAATATTTTTTAACTTGTTTATTAATAATTTGGAGTTGGGAGTAAGCAGTGAAGTGGCTAAAGCTGCAGATGACACGAAGTTGTTCAGGGTGGTGAGAACCAGGGAGGATTGTGAGGCACTACAAAGGGATCTGTCAAGGATGGGCGAGTGGGCGTCAATGTAGCAAGTGGGGTTCAATGTGGCCAAGTGCAAAGTGATGCACATTGGAGCCAAAAATCCTAACTATAAATATACATTGATGGGGTCTGAACTGGCAGAGACTGACCAAGAGAGAGATCTTGAGGTTGTAGTAGATAACTCACTGAAAATGTCTAGACAGTGTGCAACTGCAATAAAAAAGGCCAGCGCTATGCTGGGAGTTATTAGGAAGAGAATTGAAAACAAATCAGCCAGTATCATCATGCCCCTGTATAAATCAATGGTGCGACCTCACTTGGAATGCTGTGAACAGTTCTGGTCACCACACCTCAAAAAGGATATTATAGCATTGGAAAAAGTGCAGAAAAGGGCAACTAGAATGATAAAAGGGTTGGAACACCTTCCCTATTAAGAAAGGTTAAAACACTTGGGGCTCTTTAGCTTGGAGAAATGACGGCTGAGGGGTGACATGATCGAGGTTTATAAGATTATGCATGGGATAGAGCAGGTAGAGAAAGAAGTACTTTTCTCCCTTTCTCACAATACAAGAACTCATGGGCACTCAATGAAATTGCTGAGCAGTTGGGTTAGAACATATAAAAGGACCCAGCTGACCCAGCTGAGCTCTGAGAAGGAGCAAGGTGTTTGAGCTGCCAGAGGGGTGAGTGGTATTTTTATTTATTTACTTTCAGCTGAGGTGCTTTAGCTGAAAAGGTACTGTGTCAGGGACTGTATTTGGGAGTGTGTGGGTGAGTTGTAACAGACTCCTGACTGCTGGAGTTAGGGTGTGAAAGGGTCATTGTTTGCCTGTAATTAAGTGCTTGGGTGAGATTGAATAGCAGACTCCTGGCTGCTGGAGTTGGAGTGTGAAAGGGGCTTTGTTTGACCGTCATTAAGTGCCTTGGGTGATTTTGAGTAGCTGCTGGCCACACCCTCTCCTGGGAGACAATTCCATTTAAGGCAGGAAGTTTGCAAGAGGCACGAGCCGAAGGGCGAGAGCAAAAGGGCGAGGCTCTTTGCCTGTGGCTCTTGGCCTAGGGGCTCTGTAAGAAGCCCAGGAAGAGCCAGGAAGCCAGGACCTTGGCTCCTTGGTAAGGTAAGTAGACTCCTACAACAGGAGCCATATAAATACAAAGGGTTTTAAAAGGGGGGTTATAGAAAAGTATTTGTTTAAAAACAATTATGAAGCCAGAATGCCAGCAGGGGGGGGGGGGCTATCCAGTGTTTTGCATGGAGTGTCACATGTATGACTATCTGCCCACTGGTCAGAAGTCTTGGGTGTGTGCTCGGTGCAAGGAGCTCCTGGTTCTCAGGGAGCGAGTTTGCTCCCTTGAGGCCAAGGTGGCTGACCTGGAGAAGCAGGGACAGTCAGTTAGGTGCACGGGGAAGACTCTCAGGGACTTGTTAGATATGTCCCACTCTGGATCTGGCAGCCCGGCTGCTGCCAGGGAGCATGAGGGTCAAGGGGAAAAGGGGCACCATGCTGAGGATAAGGGGAATGTGCCCTCAGAAGGGACCTCTTCTTCAGCTGGTGAACGGGTATCCTTTCGTACCAAGGAACCGTCCCTGGGAAGGGTGGGAGGGGGCTCTTGGTAGTTGGTGATTCGATCCTTAGGCAGGTAGACAGCTGGGTGGCGAACCCGCGTACTGACCGTATGGTGACTTGCCTGTCTGGTGCGAAGGTAGCGGACATTACGCGTGTTTTAGATAGGCTGGTAGATAGTGCTGGGGAGGAGCCAGTGGTCGTGGTGCACGTCGGCACCAACGATGTGGGGAAATGCAGTCGTGAGGTCCTGGAGGAGAAATTTAGGCTGCTGGGCAGGAAACTCAAGGCCAGGACCTCCAAGGTAGCCTTCTCGGAAGTGCTACCTGTTCCACGCGCAGGGCCGGAGAGACAGGCACAGATCAGGAGTCTCAATGCGTGGATGAGACGGTGGTGTAGGGGGAAGGGTTCAAGTTTGTTAGGCACTGGGATGCTTTTTGGGACAAGAGGGAGCTGTACAAAAGGGACGGTCTCCACTTGTCCCGAGAAGGAACCAGGCTGCTGGCGCTCAAAATCAAAAAGGTGGCAGAGCAGTTTTTAAACTGAATAATGGGGGAAAGCCGACAGGAGATGAAAAGTCTCTGGTTCGGGATGGCTCATCTCAAAGAGATGAAGGGGTAGCTATTACTTTTGTACAAGGAAATGGATTACAATTGTCCACTGAGACTGTGGCTAATGATAGGAACTGCCTGGCAAGGTCTCGAGGCAGCAAGAGGAAGGCTGTGGGCTTAACAAACGTGGGAAACTATAAGTGTTTATACACAAATGCTAGAAGTCTCCGAGGTAAAATCGGGGAGTTGGAATGCTTGGTGTTGGGGGGGAAATAGACATTGTGGGTATTTCAGAAACTTGGTGGGATGAGGAAAATCAGTGGGATACGGTGATTCCTGGTTATAAATTATATCGGAAGGATAGGGGGAAAGGGTTGGAGGTGGGGTGGCTCTGTATGTCAGAGAGGGTATACCGTCCAGTAAGATTGAGAGGGTAAGAGAATTGGATTCCCTTCTGGAAATGCTATGGGTTGAAATAGTGGGTCCAAAAGGAGGCTTAACAGTGGGAGTTTGTTATCGCCCACCAGATCAAAAGATAGAGGAGGATTATAAAATGATGAATGAATTAAAGATAGCGGCTAGACGAAATAACTGTGTTGTAATAGGCGACTTTAACTACCCACACATTGATTGGGTCAATATGAGTTCTAGTCGGGAAAAAGAGATTGCGTTCTTAGACACTCTCAATGACTGTGCTGTGGAACAGATGGTCACAGATCCTACCAGGGGAGAGGCGATCCTGGATTTGGTCCTAAGTAACACCCAAGACCTGGTGAGAGATGTAAAAGTGATTGCACCACTTGGAAACAGTGACCATAATGTCATTGAGTTTAACATTTGTACAGATAGGGAGTTGCCCAAAAAGACTGACGCAACCACTTTTAACTTTAAAAGGGGTAACTTCTCTGGTATGAGGGGACATGTGAGGAAGAAACTGAAAGGAAGAGTGGAGAAGGTCAAAACCATTGGGGAAGCTTGGAGACTATTTAAAAAGACAATCCTAGAAGCTCAGAAAAAATATATACCGCAGGTTAGGAAAGGTACAAATAGGTATAGAAAAAAGCCTGCATGGTTAACAAATAAAGTAATGGAAGCTGTAAAAGGTAAGAAGGATTCCTTTAAGCGGTGGAAAGCTAGTCTTAGTAAGGTTGATAAAAGGGAACACAGACTATGGCAAATAAAATGCAAGTCTGTGATCAGGCAAGCAAAAAGGGAATATGAGGAGCATATCGCAAAAAACATAAAGACCAACAATAAAACTTTCTTCAAATACATTAGAAGTAGGAAGCCAGCCAGGGAGGCAGTGGGGCCCTTGGATGACCAAGGGGTAAAAGGAGTAGTGAAGGATGATAGGGAAATGGCTGAGAAGCTGAATGCATTTTTTGCCTCTGTCTTCACTGTGGAAGAGGAGAAGTGTTTGCCCACTCCAGAAGCACTGATTTCGGGAGGGGGTTTGAAAGACCTGAATCAGATTGCGGTGACAAGAGAGGAAGTCTTCCGACTGATGGACAATTTAAAAACTAATAAATCACCAGGCTCGGATGGCATTCATCCGAGAGTTCTGAAAGAACTCAAATGTGAACTTGTGGATCTCCTGACAAAAATATGTAATCTTTCTTTAAAATCTGCCTCCATTCCTGATGACTGGAAGGTAGCTAATGTCACTCCCATCTTTAAAAAGGGCTCCAGGGGAGATCCAGGAAATTACAGGCCAGTCAGTCTGACATCGATACCGGGTAAGTTGGTGGAAACTGTTATTAAGGAAAGAATTAGTAGGCACGTTGATGAACAAAAACTATTGAGGCAGACTCAGCATGGGTTCTGTAAGGGAAGATCTTGTCTCACTAACCTGTTAGTGTTTTTTGAGGGAGTGAACAAACATGTGGACTAGGGGGACCCAATAGATATTATTTACCTTGACTTCCGGAAAGCTTTTGATACAGTTCCTCATCAAAGGCTCCTAAGTAAGCTCAATAGTCATGGGATAAAAGGACAAGTCCTCTTGTGGATCAAAAACTGGCTTATAAATAGGAAACAGAGAGTGAGTATAAATGGGAAACTTTCTCAGTGGAGGGTGGTAAGCAGTGGGGTACCACAGGGATCAGTACTCGGTCCCATGCTTTTTAACTTGTTTATTAACGATTTGGAATTGGGAGTAAGCAGTGATGTGGCTAAATTTGCAGATGACACGAAGTTGTTCAGGGTGGTGAAAACCAGGGAGGATTGTGAGGCACTCCAAAGGGATCTGTTGAGGATGGGTGAGTGGGCGTCAACGTGGCAAATGGGGTTCAATGTGGCCAAGTGCAAAGTGATGCACATTGGAGCCAAAAATCCTAAATATAAATACACGTTGATGGGGTCTGATCTGGCAGAGACTGACCAAGAGAGAGATCTTGGAGTCGTAGTGGATAACTCGCTGAAAATGTCTACACAATGTGTAGCTGCAATAAAGAAGGCCAACGCTATGCTGGGGATTATTAGGAAGGGAATTGATAACAAATCAGCCAGTATCATCATGCCCCTGTATAAATCATTGGTGCGACCTCATTTGGAATACTGTGTACAGTTCTGGTCACCACATCTCAAAAAGGATATTATAGCATTGGAAAAAGTGCAGAGAAGGGCAACTAGAATGATAAAAGGGTTGGAACACCTTCCCTATGAAGAAAGGTTAAAATGCTTGGGGCTCTTTAGCTTGGAGAAACGACGGCTGAGGGGTGACATGATCGAGGTTTATAAGATTATGAATGGGATTGAGCAGGTTGAGAAAGAAGTACTTTTCTCCCTTTCTCACAATACAAGAACTCGTGGGCACTCTATGAAATTGCTGAGCAGTCGGGTTAGAACAGATAAAAGGAAATACTTCTTCACCCAAAGAGTGATTAACATATGGAATTCACTGCCACAGGAGGTCGTGGCAGCTGCAAGCATGGACAGTTTCAAGAGGAAATTAGATAAACATATGGAGCAGAAGTCCACCAGTGGCTATTAGCCACAGGGTATAGAATGAGAACTCTCAGTCTGGGGCAGGTGATGCACTCTATTCTTGGTGCTGGAGGGGGCAGCAGTGGGAGGGCTTCTGGTGCCCTGGCCCCACTGCTGGACCTCCTGATGGCACCTGGTATATTTTGGCCGCTGTGTGACAGAGTGTTGGACTAGATGGGCCATTGGCCTGATTCAACATTGGCTTCTCTTATGTTCTTATGTTCTTATGAAGTACTTCTTCACGCAAAGAGTGATTAACACATGGAATTCACTGCCACAGGAGATGGTGGTAGCTACAAGCATGGACAGCTTTAAGAGGGAATTAGATAAGCATATGGAGCAGAATTCCATCAGTGGCTATTAGCCACAAGGTATAGATAGGAACTCTCAGGCTAGGACAAGTGATGCTCTGTATTCTTGGTGCTTGAGGGGGGCAACAGTGGGAGGGCTTCTAGTGTCCTGGCCCCATTGCTGGACCTCCTGGTGGCACCTGGTATTTTTGGCCACTGTGTGACAGAGTGTTGGACTAGATGGGCCATTGGTTTGATCCAACATTGGCTTCTGTTATGTTCTTATGGTGCACATTTTACTGTGGATTTATTTGGTTTTTTACTATGCCTCTGTACTGCAGTTCTGCCAAAGTACTTGAGGCAGTTTACAATTTAAAATAATGACTAAGAAACACACTACAAAAGAAATGTGAGAGGGGAGGAAAGGGGTGAGAAAGAAAAGGGAAATAAGCAAATTGATGGAAAATAGCATCTGGACCTAGTCAGGTTGGTGGTGGGGATGCCACAGTCTAACCTCTCTGTGTGATGCACCCAGGCTGAAAGACCACTAATGGAAAGAGTTCAAGGAGGGGAAGAGACACTTTGTTCCAACTAGATGAGTGGATGGGCCTCACTGAAATGGCATTTAATAGCTTTTCCCAAGGGAGAGGAAGAATCACACCATATATCTTGCTGTGGATTGCCTCCCCTCTTTAAATGCTTTGCCAAGTGGGAGGGATTGTGAATCCAACATGAAAACACTGTTTTCCTCAAGAAGCACACTGCAGTTTCATTTAAAAAAAACCAGTAAGCAATGTTCCCTCTAAGCTGTGGAGTCTTGTGAGCAAAAATTGTAGTTTGTGAGCTACTGGCATTAAAGTTGTGAGCGAGCAATTTGAGAAACAATTTACTGCATAAATTAGTTTGCTCTGGAGCCATCCTTCCTGAGCTATGACAAAAATATGTGAGCTGGAGGCTAAAAAACTGTGAGCTAGCTCACACTAACTCAGTTTAGAGGGAACACTACTTGCAACCTCCCAGCGTCACCTTTTCTTAAAAAAAAACCCAGAAAAAAATTAGCACAGCCCTAGTAGTGAGATGTACCAGGTGAACCTCCCATTCATGTTTGGAACTCCCATCCCAAGGAGATTCATCTGTTTCCCTCTAATGGTGTTTTCCACCAGCAGGTGAAGACTTTCTTGTTTTGTTTGGCATACCCCCAATAAGTGATTGGCCGTCTTCCCTGATTTCTGATATTGCTTCTTTATGTGTTTTTAATGAATTATTTTATAATTTTAAATGTGTTTAATTGTTCAAACATTTTAATGTTTTTATGTGTGCCACATTGGGGACCCTGAGCAGGTGGAAAGGCAGCATTAAATAAATAAACAAATAAATAAATGTTTGAATGTCCAAGATTCAAGCCCTATGGCACCTTTAAGAGCAACATGATTTCCAGGGTAGAAGCTTTTGAGGGTCAAATCTCCCTTCATATCTCTTGGTATCTGACAAAGGGATCTTTGATTTGTATGGGTCTTTATCATTGTTGCTTTATTTTATATGGTTTCAGTTGTGTTTACTTATAATTCTTTTATTTATGCTGTAATCCACCTTGAATTTTGCAAGGGATCAAGACAGATAATTAATAAACAAACAAACAAACTGACTCTCAAAAGTCTATACCCTGGAAAACTTGTTGCTCTTTAAGGTGCTACTGGACTTGAATCTTGCTCTTCTACTGCAGACCAGCATGGCCACCCTCTGAAACTATGCTAAGTGTTATGATCTTTGAATGTACAGAATTTGGATTCCCATTTTAGCTTTGGAATCTTTTGACCAATCTTTCAAAGCATGGAATCTGTGTCATTGTAGACTGAAAAACATGTCAGAAATACTGGCAGCAAATGCAATATGATTCTCCTTGCAACTGACAATTATCTGTATGAAAACAATGCAACATAATTAAAATAAGCCTACGTTTTTGGTATGCCTATTGGTTTTTTCCACATCAGACAGTGTACAAATGACAAAAGATGTAAAAGATAAGGTACAGTGTGTGCTCCATTGTATGCCACAATTTTTTAAAAAAAGATGTTGTTGATTGGTTAGTTTCAGTACTTCAGTTATGTTTTCAGATAATAAGCCACCAACGCAAACTGCCATTTTAACTGAATTGCCATTACAGACAAAGCACTGTCATGGGGGAAATGTTCCAGAAAGACAAAAATTTCCTCCCCTATTGCAAGTTTGGAAGAAAAAACCTGTGCCATTTTTGTAACAGAACTAATACACATATCCACAAAGCTTCTACTTTAAACATAATAACAAAACCAATTTTTTTAAAAAAATTAAAAAACAAGATCCCAGAATAATGAGAATATTCTAGAAGCTTCTGGATGATTTTCCTGTTTTAAAGATTTACAGTGCCATCCCAAGAACAGTTCTACTCTTCTAAGTTAAAATCAAAGGGTGCAAATACATTTAGGATTATACTTTTATTCATTGCCATGATTTTCTCATGCTCCAAAGAGTGGTCTGCAAGCACACAATTAAGACTTTATGTTTATCAGACACATTATGTTCTCTACCATTTGCTATGTGCCTGCTCCTGACAATTTCCGCAAAAGGTTAGGGAAGAATAGAACAGAGGAAACATCAGTTTACTTGACCATTTGGTTAAAAAAAAAAACCACAAAAAAACAAAACTCAAACTGTTACTTTAGGAATCTTAACATACGATTTTGGAAACTGACAGTAAATTGGAATTATTATATATTTTGTATATGGTATTATTATTCTGTGTACTATGTCCTTTTTTTTTTTTTTTTTGCTCAATAAAGTTGCTTATTTAAAAAAAAATACCTGACCATTTGTTCATGCCAGAACTTGCTCATGTTTTCTCCTCAAACAACAGCAAAGCTTGTCAGAGAAAGATGTAGCAAGCGTGTCAAGCATATTTCACAGGACTGTTGTGATAATAAAATGGATGAAAGAGGGACAATGTATATTGAGCTTCTTATAGAAAGGGTGGGATAAAGCATGATAGACAGAACTTACTTCACTCATTTGCTAGTTAGAGCAATGGAAATCAGGAACAGGTTTGCTTTTCACTAAATGATTGTGCAGAATACTGCTTGCACAATTTGCTTCCTATCTCTAGATCTTCATTTTTTGTAAAATGAACCAAGCTGGCTAATTGTCCTATCATGCACAAAGTGGCTTGTCTAGTATCTTAGCAAAGCTTGGACATGTGGCTGGCAACCCTACAGAGCATGATGCAGTTGTAATGCTGAAGCTCAGCAGATCAGGCTCAGAACATTGACTGAACAGGCAAGTACCTGAGTGTATGTAAGCTTCATTTTGTGGAAGAAAGATTCAGGTGGGTAGCTGTGTTGGTCTGAAGCAGCAGAACAAAGTTTGAATCCAGTAGCACCTTTAAGACTAATAAGTGTGCTTGAACAGAAAAGCTCATACCTTGATTAAAATTTTGTTGGTCCGGACTCAAACTTTGTGGAAGAAAATGTGTAAAAAATAAAGGTAACCAGATAGTTAAGAAGGGACATATAGACTGTTACGTACTCAGGGAAGACCACGCACAAGGTCGGGGCAACACGTGGTCAGGCGAAGGACCCGAGCCTCATCTCCAGAGACAATAGCCCGCACAGATCCTAGTGCGCATGTGGAAATAGCTGACACAGGGATCAGGGGGTGGAAATAGCTGACACAGGGACCAGATCAGGGAATCCAAATTTTTAATCTGAATTTTCCCACTCACATAGCAGCCACCTAGGCTTTACTGTGATCTTTCTCAAAATCTTGGAGCAACATTGCTTTGAGAAAGTTGGGAGAAAAGCAAAGCAAATCCCAGGAGGCACACGGATGTGCCACAATACTGTGAGGGAGCAGGGGGTAACAAAATGCTTCCCAACAGCACTGAACCTGGGTGGTTATTACACAGAGAGGAGGAGTTCCAAAACTGAATTTCTGTGGCTAAGTTCTTGTGAGGTCTGTCTCAAACTAAGCCTAGTTATTATATTTATATAATTTCTTTTATCATCTTAGTAAGATTTTCTACTGCAGTATTTTCCTAAACTGTAAAGGCAACTGATAGCTTAGATATATCTTCCTTGGCATTTATTTTATCTTACTTATATGGATGTACCACAAACTGCATTTTTATGGAAATGAAAAGCTGAACTCATAACTTCACACAAAAACCAAAGAAGCTTAATTTTTAACTGTATACCTTTAATCCATGCTGTGTATCTGATACAGAATATCTTTCTTTATATGATCCAAGAAGAGAGAAATCCCAAGTGAGGAGTGAATTAAATTATTTTGAATTATAGATTCATTAAATTAAGGACGTTGCAATAATAGGGAACTTTGATAGAGCAGTGTAATTATTGTAATTAAACTAGCATCCATATCAGCAAGGCTTTTCTTTAAAGATAAAAAAACAGAAGAAATCCCTAAGGTAGGATTTAACAAGATTATTTTTTCCCTTTCTAAAACAAAACAGGCCTAAAACCACTCAAGCCAGTAAAGTCAGTTAGCACACCTCTATTGATGCAAGCAATCTCCAAACTACAGTCTTATCGGTGGCATTTAGGAGGCAATTCAGTTGAAACATGAACACGCTGAATTCTGGTAGGCTTTCCACCTGTTGTAATTCAAACTGTTTCAGGATGAGCTGAAAGTCAGAGGGTGATTTCCTCAAAAATGTTTCACTTCATTGCCTGTGAGAGGCAGATGGGGGGTGATATGGACATGGGGAAAGTGTTCACAGCATGCTTCCCAACATCCATTCAGAGTTGGTTTGTCAACCTCCAGGCTAAATAGATCAGTTCCCTTGGAGAAAATGGCTGCTTTGGAAAAAGAGTTCAATGGCATTATACCCCACTGAGGTCCCTCCTCTCCCCAAGCATGACCCCCAAATCTCCAGGAATTTTCCAACCCAGAGCTGGCAACCCTAATTCAGAGTAGAAAGGAATGCCATCATTCTGAATTGATTTTGTGACATCACATGGCTACATTATTTCATTGGGTTCATTGGAAAGCATTGCTTTGAACTGGCTTAATAATTTCATCACATACTACCTAATTTGTTTGGCTGCATGGCATCACACTGGGAATCTGGGGAAGATGGAGGTTCTGTGGCTGGGGGAGGGCTTCAGGATTGGGGTTCCAGCTTCCAGCCCTTGATGGGGCACAATTGACACCAGTGCGTGGCATCAGGAGCTTGTTGTGACCTTGGACGCCTCCTTGTCTATGGAGACACGAGTCACTAATACTGCCAAATTGGCATTTTATCATCTATGCCAGGCTCGGCTGCTGGCCCCTTTCCTGTCACGTCCCAACCTAGCCACAGTAATCCATGCAATGGTCACATCCAGGCTGGACTACTGTAACTTGCTCTACGCTGGCTTGCCCTAAGTTGAGACTGACCCGGAAGCTCCAACTAGTCCAGAAAATGGTGGCACAAGTCCTGCCATGGACAGCGCATATACAACCTGTGCTGCACCAGCTACACTGGTTACTGGTGGAATACTGAGTCAAGTTCAAGGTGTTAGTGTTGACTTTCAAGGCCTTGAGCGGTCAGGGACCCACATACCTTCAGGACTGCCTCCTTCAATATGTCCCCAGGGACCAGATCCTTCAATATGTCCCCAGAAGAATGCTGAGATCAGCTGATAACAACTTGCTGGTGATCCCCAGCACTAGGAAGGTCCGGCCCTGATCTGGTGGATATGCCAGGCTTTTAGTTGAGGGTAGCAGTGGTTAAAACTGGCACCCTCTTTTTTTTCCTATGATCCCCACATCCCCTTTCCTCCCCTGGTTTGCAGACAGCACTGCAGCCAGCAAAAGGGGGTTATATTGCCATATGGACTGGTTAATTTTGGCCCGCCACGCACCTCCCAAGCAGCCATGGCCACAATGCACGGAAGACTGGAACACTTCGATCCTTCCCAGCTGGAAACATGGGACGTGTGGGCTGACCAGCTCATCTGCTACATGGAGCTAAACGAAATACGCGATCCAGAGAAAAGAAGGGCACTCCTGTTGAGCTTGTGTGGGACCGACACCGTCTACCTCGCAAAGAGCCTCCTGGTGCCACGCACTGCCCTGGAGTGTTCGTTCGGGGACATAATGGATGCCCTCAATGCCTATTTCAGCCCCAGGCCTACCTTCCTGGCCAAAAGAATGGAGGTCCAGGGGCGTACAGGCCCAAGGGGAATCCGCCTCCGCCTTTATGGCCGCGCTGAGGGCGCTCGCTGTGGACTGCTTGTTCCCAAAGGTGGAGGACAACTTGTTGACCCAATTCATGTGGGGGCTAGCAGACTCCAAGCTGCAGCGCAAGCTGATAGGCAACCAGCAGCTTAACTTGGACGAGGCCATGCAAATTGCGACCACGCATGAGGCTTCTGCGCTGGAGCGCCCAGCCTTGGCAGCCCATTTGGTCGGAGTGGGTCCCACCCCAGTGAACTCCAATATGGAGGAGGTCAACTCCCTCCGGCTGCAATCCCACCAGCCAGCGCCGGCCCAACAGTGAGCTGGCGAAGCCCCTCGGCAATCAGACTATCTGCACCAGCTGCGGAGACGCCCATGGGAGGAAGACCTGTAGGTTCCGG
The DNA here is from genome assembly GCA_029375565.1 of Gekko gecko. Lineage (NCBI taxonomy): Eukaryota > Metazoa > Chordata > Lepidosauria > Squamata > Gekkonidae > Gekko > Gekko gecko. The sequence continues at coordinate 101,803,361 of JAPDNY010000004.1, read as the reverse complement.
GACGCGATCTGCCATGGCTGCAGAAAACAGGGTCACCTCGCCAAGGTCTGCAGGTCCAAGGGCCCCCGGAGTGTGAGATTGTTGGCCCCGACTCACCGGACACTGACCACCATACACGAGACAGCTGAGGAGATCACCGATCTCTATCACCTCATGGATCAGCTGCTGCAGGTACTGCGCCTTCCCAACCTCTCCTCCACCCCGAAGATCCAAGTGCATGTGCGGATCAAGGGGTCCCCCTGCTGCATGGAGGTGGACACCCTTAAAAAGCTTTGCCCACCCTGGGGACCCCCTTTGCATCCATCACCGATAAGTTTGGTGGACTTTCAGAAGAACCCGGTTCCCATCCAGGGAGTCGACACCTTCCGGGTGCAATATCGACATTTTGAGGGGAACCGGAACTTGATGGTGGTGGAGGGAAACCTTGTGAGTCTCCTCGGGCAGGTGTGGTTTGAGGCCCTGGGCATTACGATTGGGGGAATGAATAAATGTGGGCCGCAGGACTGGGGCGAGATCTGCTGGGAGTTCCCCGAGGTCTTCGGCGGGGAGCTGGGTTGTTACAAGGGACCCCCGGTGTTGTTACACTTAGAACCCACCGTGACACCGATACAGCGACGATTCCTCTCAGTGCCCTTGGCCCTCCACCCCAAAATAGAGGCACGAGCCCAGGGGGGTCCTTGAACCTGTCCCTAATGCATCACAATAATTGATATATGCCTTGCATGTCATATATGATTGCAAGGCAAATAACAATTATTATGATACCCTTCCATTTACCACAACTATTCCTCTCCCTTCCAGTCAGAAAATGCAACTCCTGAAGAACTTTCTGGATAATAGGCACCCTGAGGTTACACTTAAATTAGCCAAATTTGGCTAGCTTGCCTCAAGAACCAGAAAGTTATTAATAGCTCAGTCAGGTAAATATTAGGCATTTATCTACTCTGTATGTATGTTACAATGGCTGTATTCATCGTAATTGCCATGTCCTCATATCTGCATGTTGCATTTCATTCTTTTATATTTTTATAATTGTTTTGTTTTTCTTGTTTAACCTACTTTGGTTTTATCTGTTTTAATGTGCTGGCTCTTGCCATGAATAAAATCATTTAAAAATCATTTGTTGAGAGGGCAGGATATGACATAAATGACATTTTGTTGGGTCAGGTCTTGTGTGCCATAAAATGTTATGCCAGGTACCAGAGAGAAACTTTATAAAGGACACAGGCAAACCCAATTAGCAATATTATTTTTACTCAAAATACAAACAAAAGCAATTGATTCCTAGCAGTAAAAGCAATTAATTTTCTGGGGAACCCACAAAAGCCCCAATAAATGTATCTAATTATATATGACTGCTTTTCCCCCCAAGAGATACCATAAAAGTGAGGTTACCTTACAGTTCCATACAAATTGGTTATTTTTTGTATATGTAGCTTTAGGAGAAAAGTCATCTTCCTTGCAAATAAATAAGGTAGTTTTTCAGCATCCCCCCCATACGCCGAGCCTCATCAAATGAGAATGGCTATGATCCGCCTCTCATTCTTTGTTTCCTCTCTTCCCCTGTCTTACCTCTGAGGATCTCAAGGAATCACATCAGATTCCCCCCTCCACCACCTGATCCCCTCCCCACCAACAACTATGTGAGGTGGGCTGGGCTGAGTGACCAGCCCCAGATGACCGGGTCCTGGATCAGGAGGAGGGGGGTCTGAACCAGCCTCTCTCAGATCCCCCCACTCCCAGTTCCCATCCCTCTTGCAATTCCCACAGAAGTGGCAGGGCTGAGGAGAAGGCCTGATGGAGAGGCTGTTTCCAAAACCTGAAGGAGGCAGTTTTTGTCCTCCCACAACCCCTTTTCCCTCATGGGCTGAGAATAGGTAGGGAGGAGAAGGGAGGTAGCTGTCCCCACCAGCCCCAACACTTATACTGCCTCCCAGCTTGCAACAGCAGCACCCCTTTTTTCCTTCGCTCCTCCACTCGCTTCCAAGGCCGGGATGTCCTGCCTGACAGAGCGGCATGCACAAGACAACCCAATTGCCTCCCAATCCACATACTGGCCTCCCTCTTCATCTCTCCCCTTTTGGCTCCATCCCTGTTATGTCCTGGGACCAGGGGCTGGCACCAGCCAGAGGCAGCCAAGCTTCGATCCCAAAGACAATAGGGACTAGGTTCCTGAAACCACAAGTAGGGAGCCAATAAGGTCTTTGGCAGGAAGTTTGAATCCGCCAATAGAACATCGAGGCGTTCCCCCCTCCCTGTATATAGTTGGCCACCTGGCCATTTGTGTTCGTGATGTAAAGTACCAATAAACGTGTCTTCTCCTATGTCGTGGTCCAAGTCCTGATGTACAGAACCCAGTACTTTACAGTGGCAATGAGGGTGGGATTCCTCTGAGCAGCCTGGATCACAGCACCGAGCATCGCTCCAACCAACGCCGCATCACATCACCCCTGAACTCCACGAAGCACCCGCATCCTGGACACCGCTACCACAAAGTGATCGAGTCATGGCCGCCACTCACAGAAGCCTTAACAAATTCGACCCATCATGGCCCGAAGTGGACGGACCAGCTGATGTGCTACATCAAGCTAAAGGGGTTCACTGATATGGGAAAAAGAAGAGCCCTTCTCCTGAGTTCCTGTGGGACACATCGTTCGGCTCGCAAAGAGTCTCCTGGTCCCCTGGTCCATCATGAAGTGTTTGTTTGAGGAGATAATGGAAGCCCTCAACAACTACTTCAGCCCAAAGCTGATATTCCTGGCTAGACAGATGGGATTCCAAGGACATGTGCAGGCCCAAGGAGAATCCGCCGCCACCTACATGGCCGCCCTGCGCACCCTTGTGGTGGACTGCTCCTTCCCGAAGGTGGCTGATAACCTCCTGACTCAATTCATGTGGGGGTTGTCAGACACCAAACTGCGAAGGAAGATGATCGGCAACCACCAGATCACCCTGGAAGAGGCCATGCAGCTCGCCCTAGCACATGAGGCATCACACCAGAAGCGCCCAGCAGCCATAGCACATCAGGTCGGGACAGGACACAGCCCAGAAAACTTGGATGAGGAGAAGGTCTGCATTGTCTGGCAACCACAACAATGCCTGCTACAGGGGCCGCCAACCAGCAGTCATGCTGGTAAGGCCCCCAGCCACTCCCAATGTGCCAGCTGCGGAGAGGCCCATGAGAGGAAGATATGCTACTTTCAGGATATGACCTGCCATGGCTGCGGAAAACAGGGCCATCTTGCCAAAGTTTGCCAGTCAAAGGGACCCCAGAACTCGCAAGGTCCCATGCAGCCCCGCCGCTATGCCGCTGCTGCATATGAGTCTGCCACCGAGATCTCTGACCTCTACCACTTCACTGACCAACCGTTTCAGGTACTTTACCTCCCCAACTTGTCAGCCACCCTGAAGATCCAAGTACAAGTCCAGATCGAGGGGTCCCCCTGATCCATGGAAGTGGACTTAGGGTCGGCTGCATCCATCATATCTGTGGGCATGGTGCTCAGACTTTGCCCATCGGGGGGACCCCCTCTGTGGTGCTCACCATTAAGTTTCTGGATTTCCAGAGAAATCCAGTCCTGATGAAGGGGGTCAGGTCATTCAGGGTGCAATACTGGAATTTTGTGGGAAATCTGGCGGTGGTGGTGGAGGGTAACCCTGTAAGCCTTCTGGGCAGGGCCTGGTTCGAAGCACTAGGTATAACAATTGGGGGGGTTAATAAATGCCCGCCGTGGGACTTTGGGGAGATCTGTCGGGAATTTCACAGTGTTTGACAGGGCCCTGGGATGTTACTAGGGTCCCCCGATATCCTTACAGCTTGGCCCCAAGGTAACCCCCATCTACCAGCAGTTCTGCATGGCACCCCTTTCCTTGCGACCCAAGATTGAGGCTGAACTCGACCGGCTGGCGGGCCAAGGGGTTCTCAAACCAGTGTCTCATTCCCCTTGGGAAACCCCAATAGTGACCCCCATAAAACCAAATGGGGAAATCCGCATCTGCGCATATTATAAGTGCACTATCAATCAAGCCCTCCAAGCGCACTCCTACCCAGTACTGATGGTGAACCACATGCTGGCGTCCCTAGCGGGGGCAACAATTTTTAGTAAGCTGGATCTCATGCAGGCATACCAGCAGCTGCCAGTCGATGAGGCCACGGCACAAACAATTGTTACACACCGGGGGGCGTTTAAAGTTAAGTGGCTGCAATTTGGGGTCCATGTGGCCCCAAGGATATTCCAGCAACTAATGGATGCTTTGTTGAAAGGGATCCCTGGTGTGACGCCATTTTTTGATGACGTCCTCATCACTGCCATGACCCCTGAGGACTTCGCCTCCCATCTCCATGCCATTTTGGGCCATTTCCACAAGCTGGACTGAAAGTGAAGAGAGAGAAGTGCCTCCTGGGGGTGCCGGAGGTGGACTTCCTGGGGTATCAGGTGGATGCAACGGGCCTACACCCTGCAAGGGACAAAGTGAAGACTATTGTGGAGGCCCTGGCACCGCAGTGCAAGGCTGAGCTTCAGGCATTCTTGGGCCTCATTAATTTTTATCATGCTTTCCTGCCACACAAGGCTGCTGTGGCTGAACCCCTACACAGACTGTTAGATAAATCAGTGCAGTGGGCATGGGGGTCGCAGGAGAAGGAGGTGTTCCGGGGGGTGAAAACCTAGTTGATATCTAATGCTGTTTTCATGCATTTCGATGAGTCTGTCCCTGTGATTCTAGCGTGGTACACTTCGCCTTACAGGGTTAGGGCTGTGTTGGGTCACCTCCTGCCAGATGGCAGGGAGGTACCAGTAGCATATTGCTCGAGAATGCTGTCCCCCGCCAAGCACAATTACATGCAGATAGACCAGGAGGGTCTTGCGATTGTGGCCAGTGTAAAAAAACTCCACAACTTTGTTTATGGCTGGCCCTTCATGATAGTCACTGATCATAAGCCACTCCAGGGATTGTTTGCAGCAGATAGGCAAACCCCGCAGGTCCTGTCACCCAGGGTTCTTCATTGGTCCCTGTTCTTGGCAGGGTACCAATACCAGCTGGAACATCGGCCGAGCAAGGCGATGGGGCATGCCGGTGCTCTGAGTCAGCTTCCACTACCGTTGAGAGACGAAGATCCAGCTCCCACCCCAGGGGTGCTCATGCTGGAAAGTCTTCTGGATCCCCCACTGCAGGCATCAGACGTGGCCACCTGCACATCCAGTACCCCATCCTCTCCCGGGTCTTGGACTGGGTGGTAAGGGGGTGGCCATCAGCTTCTGCAGGGACAGAATTCACAGTATATAAGGCAAGGAAAGATGAGCTCTTGGCCCTAAAAGGATGCTTGCTCTGGGGAGACAGGGTGGTAATACCGGGAACCATGAGGCAGGGGGTCCTACAAACATTACATGAAGCACACCTGGGCATAGTCCACATGAAGGCCCTAGCAAGGAGTTACATGTGGTGGCCCAGGATAGATGCAGAAATCGAGAGATGGGTCCAGGGGTGCAAAATTTGCCAAGAAGTCTGCCCCAACCCTCTGAGTGCCCCGACACAACAATGGGAATCCACCCATAAACCATGGTCCCGCCTACATGTGGACTTCACCGGACCATTCCAGGAGCTACTATTTTTAATGACTCCTACTCCAAGTGGGTAGAGATCAGCCCGGTGTCCACCACATCCTCTAAAGCGGTAATTAGGTCTCTCCACCGGATCTTTTCCACACATGGCTTCCCGGACACGATCATGTCAAATAACGGGGCCACATTCACCTCGGCCAAGTTCCAGGGCTTCCTTCAGAGGAACCTCATCAGACACATCCGATCAGCCCCTTTCCACCCAGCGACAAACGGCCAGGCTGAAAGGATGGTCCACATGGCCAAGGAAGCCCTGCGCAGAATAGCAGATGGAGACTGGGAGTTCTGGCTTGCCCAATTCCTCCTGATACAGAGGACAACCCCAAACCTGGTCTCCAGACACAGCCCAGCGGAGCTGTTGATGGGCTGCCACCCAGCCACCCTCTTGGACCAGCTCCACCCCAACCGCGCACCTGATTCGTGGAAGTTAGTTGATGATAGGGAGGCGCCAAGGGGGTTCTTCTCTGGAGAATCCATCTATTTTAAAAACTTCAGGATGGGTCCTCAATGGGTGGCTGGTCATATCATTAAACCCACCGGCCCAGTGTCCTATGAGGTTGTCACAGAGGGGGATCGACTGCTACGAAAACACATCGACCAGTTACATCGGCGGCAATCACCAGAAGCCAGTGGCCCCTTGCTGCAACCCAACAACCCAGAGGTCCCCAACCAGTCAGCTGATGAACAACCTACAATGGTGGAAGGGCAGGTGAGCCTTCCCCAAGAAGAAGCAAGACCGGCCGCAGGGGCCGCAGAGACACCGCTGCCGCAACTGCAAGAAACCTCCCCCCCAACTCCAGCTCCTGAGCCACAAGCAGACAGGTCCGATCCAGACCCAGGGCTGGCCCCCAGGAGGTCTCTCAGGGAGCACAGGCCCCCTCCTATCTGAAAGACTATGTCATGTAGGGAAGGACAAAACCGTGGGGGAGGGGTGTTATGTCCGAAGACCAGGGGCTGGCACCAGCCAGAGGCCGCCAAGCTTCGATCCCGAAGACAATAGGGACTAGGCTCCTGAAACCCCAAGTAAGAACCAATAAGGTCTTTGGCAGGAAGTCTGAATCCACCAATAGAACATCAGGGCATTCCCCCCTCACTGTATATAGTTGGCCACCTGGCCATTTGTTTGTGTTCATGACGTAAAGTACCAATAAATACATCTATGTCGTGGTCCAAGTCCTGATGTACGGAACCCAGTACTTTACAATCCCTTCATCACCAAACTATCATTCCATGTCCACTCTCACCAACCCCTCACTTGGGTGCTTTTTGAAAAAACACAAAGCTGGTGCAGTGGTAGCAGTGCTGGCCACTTGGCTCTGCACCCTCCTCATGTAGTGGTTTTGCGAATCCTCACTAAGCTGCAGTCAGAGGAGGCAGGAGGGAAAAAAACACCATGCATCGTTTTTCTCCGCCTTTGCTGCCATTCCTCCACATTTTTTACCTCAGCCTCATAGCTCTGGCCCCTAGCCATTTCCTTTCCATTTCTTGACAGCTTTGACCACACACCTCACAACATGCACCCATCTCACAACATGCCCCCCCTACTCCCAAGTAGCCTCCTGCCTTCCCTCACTCACACCAGTTGCTCTTGGGCCAGATAACAGCCCTGGGTGGGCCAGTCCTAGCCCATGGGCTGTATGTTTGACACCTCTTCTCTAGGTGTCTTTGTAAAGAAATAATTCTGTGTTAATCAAACAGATGCAACCAAATAGCTGTTTCTACTATTTCGTACCCATTCACATCAGTGCTCACCTAGTCTGATAAGAAAGGAAGAAGATGGGTGAGGTTACAGTCCTTTAAACAGTAAAATGTCCCCCAAAGGACACTCAGACTGTTTGCAGAGTATAATTGGCAGAAATCTGAAGGTTCTGTTCTCAAATATGCATCATTTCTAGTACTGTTCATAAGTTACAGTGAATGCACATCCAGCTTGTACATGTGACCATATGTTTGTAAGAAAAAGCCAATGTGCACTCGCTTTACAAATGAAACTGGGGACCAGTACCTTGATAAACGTAGTGCAACAGTGATGAAAATTCATTCTGTGCATGAAAAGAGAGAGGGATTCCTAAAAATACTAAGCATTCTTAGAAATGTGGACTCAGAGGATGATAACAATTAGGACAATAAAGTGATTAGATTACCTTCGGAAGGGGTCATCAAAGTAATAAAATGGTGCAACAGTGACAGTGCTTTCAAAGCATAGCTCAGAATAGTCTGACCTACACAAAGTTTATTGAGCCATCTAAAATAATGGACTTTGATAAATGTGGCACAGCAAATTATATAGAAACCTGGTGAATATTTCAGGAAAGAGCTGTTTTGAAATAACTGTATTTGAGATGTGAGAGAACAGCTGCTCACAGTATACTACTGCAGAAAATATAATAATCTTGCCAACTCCTACCTAGAGACTAAATTTGCTGGATACTCTCTAGAATCAATGGCAAGCAGTATTCCTCTCCTAAACAGCACCAACTAGAACCCAGCTCTTCTGATGCATGAAGGCTTGCCTGCATGATTTCTAGTCAGATAAGGTATCACTATAATAGACTGATACCTATATAAAATATGATGCCCTGACCTGGATAGCCCGATCTCATCAGATCTCAGAAGCTAAGCAGGGTAGGCCCTGGTAGGTATTTGGATGGGACACTACCAGGAAAGTCCAGGGTCATGACATAGAGGTAGACAATAGCACACCACTTCTGAATGTCTTGAAAATCCCACGGGGCCACCATAAATCACGTGTGACGTGACAGCAAAAGAAAAATATGTATATATATATAAAATATTATAAACTGTGTTCACTTTAATAATTTGAGTTAGAATGCTGTGTTCTCCCATCACAAGCTTCTTCTCTGGTGCCAACTCTCTGAGACAAATTTGAGTGGAAAATTTGAAACATATTAAGGCGGGCATCTTTTTTTCTAGCCATGCAGATACTGTTGACAGGCCTCCCACTGATCTTCTTTACTGCCCACCACCACTCCAAGCAGCAGGAGGAGAAAAATAAAGAAAAAAATACTGCCAGCCTCTCTGCCAGTATGTCACTTTCAGGTACAAACCAATAGTGTTAATGGGTACTGCTAGGAATTGGTCCCACTGATTCCTAGAGCTACCCATTGTCACTTTTGGGTTGTACCATGTCCCCACCTTCCAACCCTCCAGCTGTTGCCAGGCTTGGCAGTCCACATTGAGATCCACATGGAGATCACCCTAAGCCTGTTTCGTGGGGAGGGCGGGGTATAAATGTAATATAATAATAATAACAACAACAACAACAACAACAACAACAACAATCAAGACCAGAGAGAATGCAAGTAACGTGGCCTCTATATGACATTCCAGTAAAAAAAAATATTTTTTAAAATGCATCATAAGATTGTATGTTTAAGTTTTAACTGGACAGGGGACATTTAACAAGTTCATACTAGTTACAGAGAAATTATGCTTGAACACTGCGTACCATTTTTAAATTTTGTGTGAACATTAATGGTGAACCTCGTAGTAGCCTTTATTCTAATGATGCATTGTGAGATATCGTTTTATCAGCTTTGCCCAAATGCTACATGTCCTCCCACAGGCAGCTGTTCTAGTGAGGCAAGGGTGAGCCATGTCCTCCGGAGAAATCATTTGCCCCACTTTGGTCCTCCCCCTCCAGACAGCAATTTCTCTCAGAAACTGGTCAATCCTTGACGATATCACAATGATGAGCAAACTGGATACCTGAATCATTCACTGGACAGAGTAGCAGTAACATGCCAGCTTTGTGATGTCACTACAACTCAAACAGTTTTGGACACAGCTCACATTTTTCAGAGGTATTTTGTAGATGACAGTGCAAGTAGGCACGAACAACATATCCATGTCCTATATGCTTACCCTTCTCACCTACTTTCTGGCAGCCTCTCACCATTCATCAAAGGTAGGCAATATGACCTGAAGGAGCTTTTCTGTAGTGAAAATTACTAAGACTGTATGGAAATAAAAGGAAGGAGATACTGCATAGGCAGGGTTGGCAACTCTAGGTTCAAAATACCTGGAAGTTTGAGGGTAGAGCTCAGGAAAGTGGGGTTTAGGGATGGGGAGGACCTCATTAGGGTATAATTCCATGCAGTCCACCTTCCAAAGCAGCCATTTTCTCAGGGGAACAGTATGGCAGAACAGACCTGCTCTGGCCTGCAGGCCATATTCCACCCTGCCTTCCAAGGTTTTCCTTTTTCTCTCTGATAACCCACCACCACCACCTGACCTTTATAAGGAATTGCCCACTGGGAGGGTCAGGGCTCCCAGCTTCCCTGCCAAGATCTGAGGCCTTGCCTCTGTGTCTCCCACTGCCCAGTGCCAGACCACTATGGGGACAGTGTACGGCCTTGCGTGCCCCTGGAGGAATAGCAGCTTGCCAACTGCTTGCCTTCCCTCTAGTGCTCCTTTTAAAATAGTGTGTCCAAGATGGTGGAGGTCTATGTGGTACCGAGAGCCACTGCCAGCATCAAAAGTTATAAAGTATTTATTAAAGAGAAAATGTTCACAAGCATACTTTTAGCACAGTGCCAGCAAACTAAAAAATACAAAACTAAGGGATACAAAAGAAACAGGTAAAACACAAATCCTCTGTCCCTCTCTATATACATGCCCTATCAGATATTAAAATATAGGACAGGTTCTTTACGTTTAAGAGTTCTAAATCTCTAAAGGTTTCCCTTGCTCGAAAGCTAGTCAAATCTGACTCTAGGGGGGCGGTGCTCATCTCCATTTCCAAGCTGAAGAGCCAGCGCTGTCCAAAGACATTTCCATGATCACATGGCCAGCATGACTAAACACCAAGGTGTACAGAACGCTGTTACCTTCCCACCGAAGCGGTACCTATTTATCTACTTACAATTTCTTGCTTTCAAACTGCTAGATTCTCAGGAGCTGGAGCTAGAGATGGGAGCTCACTCCATCACACCGCATTAGGTCTCGGATTGCTGAACTACAGAACTTCCAGTCTGCAGCTCAGCATCTTAACCTCTACAGAGTTGTGATTACCTTAAAGCATAGGCATGAACTACAGGAGGGGGCTCAAGGGCTCAGGCCTTCCCCAAATTTTTCCAGAGGAGACTGAGCCTCCCTGGTCAACCAGTACCTGGCAATATTGAGGTTAAAACTTTCCTATGCAGATTATTTTTCTTTGGGCTCAGTTTTTTCCTTCCAGGCTCACTTTCTTACAAATGCTAATTGAGCTAGCAGGATAGAAAATGGGATTGTTAAACATTCCTCTTCTCCTCCCCCTCCACCTTCTCCCAGCAGGAAGGTGTCAAATGCTAGTCTTTAGGAATTTTAGCTGCCTTTACCTCAGTGGAGAAAGAGATCTGATAACATTCCTTGCCATAGGAAGAGAAGTTTTTTTTCATGGTAGTTAAAGGGAAATAGCTGCTTCAGCCACTCCTAAGCTCTTCTTTCAATTTCCATTCCATTTTAAAATGGTAAGCCCATCTGTGTGAACAAGATTGGGGGAACATGCACATCAGAGGCCTTTTAAAATTTCATTTTGCCCTGTGTGCAGCCCAGAGAGAACATTGGCAAGAAATGTGCACTCTGTACATGTTCACACTCTTCATTTTGCTGTTACTTTAAATGGTGTGGTGCAATTTCAAAGGGGCAACCAACTGGGATGCACTAAAAGGGATGACAGGATTGCCCATTGGAAATGATAGGAGAAGCTTGAAGGCCCATTGGAGATAATGGGATCCAATAATGGCAGTTGACTTGCATGGGCTCCAGAGAAATACACTGCAGCACAAAAGAGCTAGAAAGAAAATGTGGAATAGTTTTACCATTAAGGTCTTTGGGCCCAGACCTTGAATGACAGCCCCCAGAGTGGGATGACAAACCCTAGCAATAGAATCTGTGCTCTGGACCTGGAATGACAGGTTACAAAGTGGAATGACAGCCCCTGGGAATAGGCTCAGTGCTCTGGGAGTAGGGTGTTAGGTTGCAAAGTGGAATAACAGCCCCTGGGAATAGCCTCAGTGCTCTGGGATTGGAAAGACAGCCCTCAGATTGGAATGATGGCCCCTAGGAGTAGCAGAGGTGTTCTGGGACTGGAATGACAGCCCTTAGAGTAGAATAATAGTCCTAGAATGCTTCTGCAAGTCCCAGGAGTTGTCATTCCAGTTCCAGAATACTTTTGCTAATCCCATGGACTGTCATTCCAGTCCCAAAGTACTGAGAAAATTGCTACTACTCTGAACTCTGTACATTGCTCAGAAATGGAGTGTACAGTGACTGTTTTGTATTCTGCCCTGTCTCAGAGACTCCAGCCATGAATTTACCAAATGAAAGTATCTGTGTTGCCACAATTTAGTAATTTTCAGTACAAAGTCATCCTTATGAATAAGGCTGAAACAAGACTCCTATAAATGAATGTCCAGGAAAACTTTAAAAGTGTCCCCCTACAGGTTTTTCTGTGTTGCCTCTCTTACAGTCAAATTTGTGACCATTAGTTTTTCCGATGCATACAGTATGTATATTTGCAGATCTTTAAGTGACTAAAAGTGAATTTCAAAAACAGGACATAGCAGGAGACTGTTGAGATACCACTATAACCACTGGCCAACTCCCACTTTTCCCTGGGTTTAACCCAGCCCAGGGGCATTGCTGGGGGGGGTTCCCAGGGGTTCCAAGGCCCTCCTAAATTTTTGGGGAGCCCCTCCCTAAATCCCATATGGCTCTGCCTCCATAGATAGTGACAATGGCCTTTGATGTCACTGGCTCCTTCCTATGATGATACTGGGCTAGGGTTGCCAAGTCCATCTGTGCCCCCTAGCAGGGGACTTTGGGGGCATTCCTGGAGGGGGTGGGGCATCCCTGACATGATGACGTCACATTGGGGCCATCCACCCACCTGTCTGATCTCCACCGGCTCCCTGCACTTAAAGAGAGCCCCTTTAAGTGCAGGGAGCTGGAAGGTTTTGCAAGCCCGATATCTGTGGAGATTGGGCACGTGGCCCGCAGCCACCTCTCTCCCTCCTCTCTCTCAAGAGAGAAGGGAGAGGGGTGGCTGCGGGTGTTGGGGCTTGTGGAGGGGCTTTTGGAACCCCCCAAAAAGCGGGGGACCCCTGCCAAACCGGGGGATTTGGCAACCCTACACTGGACCCCAGTTCTTTTAAGGACCTAGCATAGTAATGCCTCTGGTCCAGCCCCAGCTCTCCCCCAGGAAATTGGAAAGTCTACACCCCTGCCTTAAAGCTTGCTCCAGCTCTTTAGGTGAGCATATGTCTATGGCTGCCTTCCCAGCAGAGACATCTGTGTCCACTCATGAACTCAACACCCAAGGAAAAGAGAAGAGTCCTCCTTCCTGCCTCAAGGAGTTTTTATCACCTCCCTTTCCCCTCCCCCTGACCTGGTTAAGCCAGGTCAAGGAAGCTCTTCCTGGTGTCTCCAGAAATTGCCTTCCTGAAGCCTCTCTAGCATTTAACACCTCCAAATCTCTGTTCCCTGCCTGAAGAAGGGGGGAGAACTTGACCCCCCATTATCTATTAGCATATGTATAAAGGTAAGGTAGAAAACAACTGGACTGCCTTCCCCCCTTCTGCCTGGGGGGGGGACTTTTAAAATCCAGGGGGGATGTTTTGCTCCTTTCAAACCTCCAAAGAAAAAATGCATTTCTTCACAAAGAGGAATACATGTTTTAAATAAATAATTAATTTAAAAAGCAATTTATGTAGTCTGGAGACAGCTGTAATTCTAGAAGATCTCTAGCCCCCACTTGGGGGTTGGCAAGCCTAGTAGGCACTGCTAAGATTCACATGGACTACATGTAGCTCCATGGTCCATAAAATTCCCTTGCCCTTCAAAAGGCTTTGTGATAGCTCCATAGCATCCAGAAACAAAACAGTTAAAATTTTATTGGAACATAGGCAAGTCCTGGTCTGGGCTCTGTTAGGCCATAACCAGCCACAGCCAACATAATAAGTAAAAAGTGAAACTAAAGTAAAGTCTTTTTCTCTAAGGGATTATTATAATTTAACTATACAATGCAATAAAGAAATATCACCAAATTCACAGCTCCCTATGATATAACATTTTGAACATCCACTGATGGTTGTACTCCATCAGTTGCATGTCCCACTTCTACTGAAAACTATTGAGGGATCAGAAGGAGATGCTAGGGTTCAGTGGTACAGCAGAAATCCCTGATATCTCCAGCTAAAAGGGTCAGGTTGCAATGATATGAAAGATGTCTGCCTGAGATCCTGGAGAGCTGCCACCAGTTTGAGTAGATAGTACTGACCTTGATGGATCAATGGTCTGATTCATGATAAGGCAGCTTCACAAAAGATTCTACAAGTATAGGTATATGGTCAGGTGGAAGGAGAAAAGCACTTCACAGGTAAAGGACGTTAATTCATCTAACCTTTCTGCCATGTTCAGACTAAAGAGTTACTGCATGTTCTTTTGAAGCCTCACACATTTGAGATGTGGGCAACAGTGAAGCTGTTAGAGAACTCTTTGCTAAACAGTGAATCTTTTATTTTCTTCAGAATTTCTAACAATCCTATGGTATGATGTAATCATGTGTCGCTATTGTTATCATAAGTATTCAAAGCTATCTTTTCAGTTTTTTTAAACTTTTCAGTACAGGATGAATGAATTGTGTCAATCTTATCTTTGACTGTATACACCATACTTACATACCAGCATTCATCTAACTGTGATAAATGCATCTCTCTGTTTGGTAACATCTCCCATATCAGCAGAAAGTAGGCCTTCATTAAGGACCAATAAAAGGGTCTGCATGGAATACATGAGGATTTAGGAAAAACTGCAGTTTTTCACCTTTTATCAGCATTGAGCTGAGCTGAGCTAGTTAACTATGTGTTGCTGGTCCCCTTGCACCTGGGAATTTTTATAATGGAAATGGGTTATGTCTCAGAAGGACTGTGTAGTAATCACATAGATCACATGTAGTAGTTAGTTTTCCTTAAAGGCAGTAGGTTTCTGGTCAGTACAGAATGCTTGAAGAGACTAAATAACTGCTGAGTCTATTACATGACTAGCTAGAACATTGGACTGTACAATAATTTTAGGAATGCAACATAACAATCTGTTTTCTTTTAGATTTTCCTACATTTATTCATGTCAAATGCAACACAAAAATTTGAGGACTCCTATCAAATGAATTTTCTTTTCCAGGGAATTATTCTTAAACATTTTCAACATTATAAGGTGCCAGCTCCACACACACACACACCCAGAACCCAGACATTGCCGTTTTGCCTCACTGTTTTTCCTCCTTCTGGAGGAGGCAAATGCGGCCCCAGGCAGCAACAGCTGGATGGCCAGCAGCCAGATGGGGCTGGAAAAGTGAAGAACAGAACACCAAGGTTAGGAGAGGATTTAACTGATTTTACATCATCTCCTAGGAAAACTGCAAAGAAAAATATTAATACAGTTCTGACATCTTTAGCTGAACCTCTAATGGAGCTTGGCTCTTGCACACCCATGGAAACAGATGAAGTGGAAGCAAGGCTGCTGATTGACTTTTTTAAAAAGCACTGCCAGAATTAGATCAAAATAATATTGTTAACAGAATCCAAGAATTACAGCTGACTTGTTGATATTTCAGAGGGCCTCCTAAAAACATTAACTGATTGTTTTAAAATGAGCCAATCCCCCTTCGGTAAAACTCTAATTTTAAGTCCTATGAGTATGATCCTGTGGAAAAATCTAAGAAGAAGATTACAGCAATAGTAATGGAGGTGGGATCATTCCCTTTTTAGTTAGAAAATCTGCTTGCCTAGTTTCACAATGGAATGCTCCACCAATTAAACTGGATATTTAGCTGGTTGGTACTCCAAAACCTCAACTCCTAAGATTAAGAAATTTTAGCTACTTTTGATATTATATTATTACAGATAATATGCAAGGGTTTAAGATTTTTATATTAGCAGAATCTAGGGGAGACAGGAAGACTGAGTGGAAGGGTCACATGCCTACTGTCTGCCAGGCTAGATCTTACCTCTCTATAAATTCTAAAATGCAGTCTCTTTGCTACAGCTATATTGATACATTTCAAAAAGTTTGCTTGTATTGTGGTCTCAGTGTATCTCCCTCCTGCTTCTCTTTCTTCTGTAACTGACAAGATCTGGAAGAAGTTTAATATTTTCATAGATAGTCGTATTATGGATTATCCCTCTTTGCCCTTGATTCTAGCTGGCGATCTCAATGCGAGGATAGGACCAGATGACAATGCCTTTTTTTCAGAGAAAGGCCAAGCAAACATTAATAGATCCAGATTATTCTTTTTTCTTTTGTCGGATATCTAAAGATGAAATATTTAATAAAGCTGATGAAAAGCTTATGGCGATGGTAGAAAACAAAGGCTTGGTCATTTTGAATGGTCAGGTGGGAGTAGATTCTGCAGGGGATTTCACACATATTAGTACAAGAGGGGAAAGTGTAATAGATTATTTTGTGGTGTCAATATCTATGCTAAATTATGTTAGAAGTCTGAGAGGTGAAGATTTCCAAGATAGTGATAATCGTCCACACTGCCTTGTTATTGAATTATCACATCAAAGTCATCTGAAAGATCTGTGCAAGTTCCAATTTGGAACATCTTCAAACCTCTAAAGTGGACAGCATCATCAGCAGTATGTTACAGACAAATAATCAGAATGGTGTAGGACTTTATAGGCATAATTCTAAGTACTAACTCTATTGAAATACAGCTGAAGGGACTTATGGAATTTCTAGAGTTGTTTTTACCTGCATGTAACTAGACAGTGTACTATCCACTCAGGCACCTTAACAAAGAGAAAACAATGGTTTGATAAAGAATGCAAAGAAGCCAAATGGGCTCTTCAGCAATGCCACAGGCATTTCCATTCTGGCACATTATTAAAGCAACTGTATTTTTAAAAATCCTATAAATCAGTGATTAAAAGGAAGAAACATTAATCTCAAATTGGAAAATGCTAATTGAGGCCTCCAAAAATAATGACAGTAGAGCTTTCTGGAATTTAGTGACAGAAAATTTTGGTAAGCATGTACCAAGAAGTATCACGTGACACTTGGGAAGCTCATTTTTGCAAGATATTTAATACTCAGGTGGCAGATATCAATAAAATGTATGAAGAAGAATCTAGTTTACCAACATGGCCACCAGTGTCGTCTGAGGAAGTGCTGCTATTGATAAGACACTTGAATGAATGATTTTATTCACAGCAAAAGCCAGAACTTTTAGAACAGATAAGACCAAAGTAGGTTAAGCCAGAAAACCAATAAAACAATTATAAAAATATAAAAGAATAAAATGTAACATGCAGCTATGAGGACATGGCAACTATGATGGACATACAAAATGGCTAAAAACCTAACAATTACCAGGCTGAGCTACTAATAACTTTCTGCTCCTTAAGGCAAGCCAACCAAATTTGGCTAATTTAAGTAAAACCTCAGGGTGCCTATTTTCCAGAAAGTTCTTCAGGAATTGTGTTTTTTGACTGGAAGTGAGAGGATTTACAATTTCCGATATGGAAGTGCATAGATGTTATTCTGCTCGTCAGCTCTTATGGCAGTGGCTCGATGATGACATTGCGTGCCATGTGCTACGGCGGTGGCCCCTAATTATATGCCTGGCAGAAGAGCTCCGTCTTGCAGGCCCTGCAGAACTGTGAGAGGTCCTGCAGGGCCCTGATCTCCTCCAGGAGCTCATTCCACCAGGTAGGAGTCGCCACTGAAAAGTCCCCAGCCCTAGTAGCAGCTAGTCTGGCCTCCCTCGGGCCAGGGAGGGTCAAGCGATTTTGAGACCCAGACTGTAGTGCTCTCTGGGGTATGTGTGGGGAAAGGCGTTCCCATAGGTATGTTAGACCCTGGCCATATAAGGCTTTAAAGTTAAGAACCAGCACCTTGAAGTGGACTCGGTATGCTATAGGCAACCAGTGCAGTGTCCTTAGCATAGGCTGGATGTGCTCCCCTCTAGGGAGACCCATCAGCAGCCTGGCCGTAGCATTCTGCACTAGCAGCAGTATTTTATTGAATCTTCAAACAGTATTTTATTAAATCTTCCCTCCATGACTGCCAAAGGGAGAGCGTCCCACCTCATAAGTGTGAACGTTCTCCTGTATTCATGGTTTTCTAGTTGGTATAGGTAAGGCACGGGAGCTACCCTGTTAATTGTCTCTACAAGGGTGCACCATTTTAGTGTGCTGTTGAGATCGTTTTGTCTGGCGATATCCAATATTCTCTGATTCACCATCTCTCTTGCTTTATCATAAGTGAGGGAGCTAAGATATTGTGTTGAAAAGCCATAGTGAGGAAGTTTTTTCTCTAAGGCCCTAAGCCATGGTGGAACAGAAGTATCTTGGAGAATTAGGCTTGTCAATCCTTTGGAGAAAAAGGTGAGTTTCAACCAGTACTGTATGGCCAGAATCCAAAGCCTTACCTCCACTGGGATCATGTCAGTTTCCATCCAAATAAGAATATTTGGAATACCATGGGGTATCTGGAGAACTGTTCTCAGAAATTTTGATTGGAGGCTTCTGGTCGGAGTTAAAATGGCGAATTGACACACTTTGCGATTTGTGCAGGGTGAACAGCGGTATCTGACGACAGTCTGGGCTCTACCTGGCCCAGCGCAGCACTCCCCAGGTGGGGGGGTGGCAAGCAAGCAGCCAAGCCTGAGAGGGGGTTGAGATCGGTGTGGATAAGCTTCGGAGGAAACTTGTTTACACTTTGATCTCCTTCTGCGAAGAGGGCAGTTGCAAATCAGCACTACAGATACCAGCTGGGCTGAGAATTCAGCATAAATTCGTCATCTACCGACCTCTTTAACATCAAGATTAACATCCTTTACAGAAGAAGCACTGTGAAACCCCGAGATTACAAGTAAGGTAACAAGTGAACAATTGCTTACCGGTTTAAAGAAGAACTTAAAATCTAAACGTATGGATAAGCGTAAAAAGCTTCAATGAACTAATCCGCTTGATTTAAAAGTAAAAAGAAAGCTTTCCTTTAGAGAAAACGGCTGAAAAGTGACTTTGTTTTGCATTCCTGTGGTCAGCTAAGACTAAACTTTGCGTAGCAGAAACGAAACTGACTGTGATTCTATGATACAGAAAGTAGGCTAGAGTGGATGTTTTCGATGTTGCTGTGCCGGAAGTAGACGGTCGTTTTAGAGTGTGACACCGGAAGTTGGATTACAGTGACGGACAGATAAACAGGAAGTTCTGAAGGAGCCTACTCTAGCCAGAAAATCATAGAGAAATTGCGCTCGCCATTTTGAGGAGGACTAAATTTTAAAAAGTTATTTTTAAGCTGAAAAAGCACTGGAAGAAGCTATAAAGGTGGCGATTTGGCTTGAAGATTGATAATATAAAGACGGATTTGAGGTCAAGACCAAGGGCTGCCTCATCACCTAGTCCAAGAATGACTGCAAAGGAAAAAAAGGAGTGGCAGGCTGCCATGGAAGCGATGGAGAAATGGATGACTGAAGTGGTGCAGAGTTTGGGAAAGCAAATAGAATCACAGCTGCAACAACAGCTGCAACAACAGCTGCAAATACAACTGGAGCAAATAGAACAAGTACAATCCAAGTACAGAAAAAAAATATGGAAGAGTTGAAAGAACTGGTACTAACAGAAGTGGCAGGGATAAAAAAAGATACAGAAGAAGTTAAAAAAGAGGTTAAAAGTCTGGTGACAAAATCAGAAGAAATGGAACAGAAAGTCAAAAGAACCCTATCAGAAAATACAAGACTGGAGTCCATGATGGAATATAGGGCCACTCAGAATCACTTGAGATTGAGAGGAATTGAAGAGGAGGAAGATCAGGATTTACGGGCCTTAGTAATTAACACGTTGACAACTTACATAGGGGAAGATGTTGGAGATTTGGATCCAGACTTTGATCTGATTTACAGAGTAAATTCAGCTTATGCCAAGAGAAAGCAATTACCCAGAGATGTGATTGTTCAATTTGTGACTACAAAAATGAAGGAAGACGTTTTCAAGAAGCAATTTACACAACCGTTGGAAATTAATGGGAAAAAAATAATAATTTTGAGAGAAATTCCGAGATCGATCTTACAAGATAGAAAGAAATTCAAGAAACTAACAGATAGGTTAAAAGAAATGAGTATCAGGTTTAGATGGGAGATTCCATATGGATTATCATTTGCATACAACTCGGTGAGATTTACACTTAAAACGGAAGGAGACATGTACAGATTCAAAGAGAACAATTTTGATGATTTTAAAGATATTTAATCTAAAACAACTATGGATTACAAATTTTTATCTTGGAACGTAAATGGACTAAATTCACCAAACAAAAGAAGATTAGTGAATCATTGGCTAG
This sequence comes from Gekko gecko, assembly GCA_029375565.1. Taxonomy (NCBI): domain Eukaryota; kingdom Metazoa; phylum Chordata; class Lepidosauria; order Squamata; family Gekkonidae; genus Gekko; species Gekko gecko. The sequence continues at coordinate 101,783,394 of JAPDNY010000004.1, read as the reverse complement.
AGAAACAAAAATGTAACATAATTTGTTTGCAAGAAACACATATCAGAAAACAAGATAATAAATATTTGATTAATAAAAAATTGGGAGAAGAATTTCATTCATCAGCAGTTAATAAGAAAAAAGGAACAGTGATATACATTACCAAAGAATTGGAACCTAAACAAATCTTCTCAGACAAAGAAGGAAGATATGCTGGTGTGGAAATAATGATGAATAGAAAAAAGACATTGCTTGTAAATATATATGCACCCAATGGTGCAAAAGAGACCTTTTTAATGACTTGACTAAAGAGTTGGACTGTTTAAATTATGATCAAATAGTCCTTGCAGGGGACTTTAATGGCACAGTGAACAATGTATTGGACAGAAAGTCCAAAGCAAGTGGAGAGGCGGTTGGAAAGCTGCCAAAAAAATTTTTCCAGCTAATGAAGCAAGAGAAACTAGAAGACGTTTGGAGGAAGTGGAACCCTAAGACAAAGGATTATACATTTTATTCTAACAGACATAATTCCTTTTCTAGAATTGATATGATTTGGATGTCAGAGGAGATGGCGCAAAAAACCTACAAAATAGAAATTTTACCGAAAACCAATTCAGATCACAACCCTTTACTTTGGATATCTAAAGAAAAACCTAAACAATTATATTGGAGAATTAATGAGGACTTATTGGACCCAAAATTAATTAATGAAACTTTAAAAAAAGAAACGAAAAGTTTTTTTGAACTGAATTTAGACAAAGGTACTGATATACAAGTCGTATGGGACACGTACAAAGCGGTAATGAGAGGTTTGCTTATCTCTCTGAACTCTAAAGACAAAAAACAAAGGATGCAACAACAAAACGACCTCCTTGAAAAAATTCGACAAAAAGAAAAGGAATTAAAGAAAAGGCCAGGGAAGAAAAAGATTATTAAAGAGATCCACTTTCTGCAGGATCAATTGAATGTTCTACTAAATAGAGAACTATACTGGAATTTGAAGAAATTACAGCAAAAAGCATTTGAGGGTGCAAATAAACCAGGAAAATTTCTAGCGTGACAATTGAAAAACAGAAAAGAAAGGAATTTTATAAGTAAGATTACTGAAGATGGAAAGGATGTTATGAATCTGAAAGGCATAAAAAGAGTCTTCTTCAAATACTATGCCAAACTGTTTAAAAAGAAAGGAATTGATCAACAGAAAATTAAGAAATATTTGGAGACTATTGAAGTTCCAGAGCTGGGAAAACAAATTAAAGAATTATTAAATGGTTTAGTAACAAAGGAAGAGGTGATAATGGCGATAGAAGATGCAAAGTCGGGCAAAGCTCCAGGTCCAGATGGTTTTACAGCAAAGTTTTATAAGAAATTTAAGGAGGAGCTAACCCCTATTTTAGTACTTCTGTCGAACGAGATAAGAAAGACTAAACGGATCCCAGATTCATGGAAAGAAGCAAATATTTCATTGATACCCAAAGAAGGTTTGGACTTAACGGAAGTAAAGAATTACAGACCAATATCGCTATTAAATAATGATTACAAATTATTTGCAAAAATAATTTCGGAAAGACTGAAAAAATATTTGAAAGATACCATAGCGGAAGAACAAGCTGGTTTTTTACCAAATAGACAAATAAGAGACAATTTAAGAGTGGTGATTGATGCAATTGAATATTATGATAAACATCCAGAAAAAGAAGTTGGATTCCTCTTTTTAGATGCGGAAAAAGCTTTTGATAATTTAAATTGGGAGTTTATGCTGCAAGTTATTGAAAAAATGAATATAGGACAGTCTTTTCTAAACATGATTGTGGCAATTTATTCAGAACAGAAAGCAGCTTTGAATATAAATAAAGAACAGATTTTTTCCAAGTTCAAAAGGGAACACGTCAAGGCTGCCCGTTATCCCCGTTGTTGTTTATTTGGATACTGGAAATATTATTGACAGCGATAAGAAAAGATAACAGCAGGGGTCTTTTCGGGGGGGGAGCCCACCGGAGCGCAGCTCCGGGAGCTCAGAAGCCAAGCCCCGCCCCCAGCTGGCGTCCCGGAGAGTCTTTCAGGCAGCCGAATGTCAATTTCAGCTCCATTATATCCTATGGGCCATTGAAGTCAATGGTGAAAACATAGGGTATATTCTAGGGGCTGGAGGGGAGGGGGTTTGAGGGAGAGGCTCGAAACTCACAGGATAGCTGATGGAGCCTCTCCCCAAGATACCCACCAAGTTTCAAGAACATTGGACCAGGGGGTCCAATTCTATGGCCCCTAAACAGGTTGCCCCATTCCCTCCATTGTTCTCTATAGTGGGAAAAAAATAACTTATTTTCCCACCATAGAGAACAATGGAGGAAATGGGGCAACCTGTTTGGGGGCCCATAGAATTGGACCCCCTGGTCCAATGTTCTTGAAATTTGGTGGGTATCTTGGGGAGAGGCTCCATCAGCTATCCTGTGATCTTGGAGCCTCTCCCTCAAACCCTCCCCTCCAGCCCCCAGAATATACCCTATGTTTTCACCATTGACTTCAATGGCCCATAGGGTATAATGGGGCTGAATTGCCACTGAATTTCTTTCATTCCCTCCTTTCCTTCTTTCTTTTTCCTCTTTCCCTCATTCTTCTCTTCTCTCTTTCTTTCTCTCTTTCTTTCTTTCTTACTTTCTTTCTTTCTTTCTTTCCCACCTTCTTCTCTTCTCTTTTTTCCTCCTTTCCCTGTTTCCCTCCCTCTTCCCTCTCTTTCTTTCTCTCTTTCCTTCCTTCTTTCCTTCTCTCTACTCTCTCTCTTTCCTTCCCTCTTTCCTCCTTCTGTGGCCCAACTCTAGTGAGAAGGAGTTTAAACTTTAAACTCCTTCTCTCTTAGCTCCCCCACCCAGACCAGCTGGGGAAGGGAAGGGGAGGCTTTTGAAGATGCTTCCCCCCCCTTTTGCTTCCCCTTCTGACATCACTTCCGGTGATGTCAGGGGGTGTGGCATATGCTAATAGCCTAATAGCTCATTAGCATACCATATGCTAATGAGCTCCTGCAGCTGTTCTTCTACGAAAAGACCCCTGGATAACAGCATTGAAGGACTTACAGTGAAAGGTTTTGCATATAAATACAGGGCATTTGCAGACGATGTAATGTTTATGATTCAAGATCCAATCGAGAAAATACTACAATTGATGGAAAAAATTGAAGAATTTGGATCAGTTGCGGGATTCTACGTTAATAAAAGTAAAACCAAAGTGATGTGCAAAAATATGACGAAACAAAGACAAACAGAACTCCAAGAGAAAATTCAATGTGAAGTAGTTACAAAGACTAAATATTTAGGAATTGAATTGACTATGAAAAACATTGATTTGTTCAAAAATAATTATGAAAAGGTTTGGTATAGGATTCAGCAAGATATGAAGAAATGGGATACCTTGAATTTATCATTATTGGGAAGAATCGCAACTGTAAAAATGAATATTTTACCGCGTTTGATGTTCTTATTTCAGACTATTCCAATATTAAAACAAAGGAAAATATTGGATACGTGGCAGAAAGAACTATCTAAATTTGTATGGGCAGGAAGAAAGCCAAGGATTAAAATGAAAATTTTATGTGATGCAAAGGAAAGAGGAGGTTTACAGCTACCAAATTTAAGACTGTATTATGATGCCGTCTGTTTAACATGGTTGGAACAGTGGATTAATCTTGAGAATAAAAAGTTATTGGCTCTAGAAGGGCATGATAACAAGTTTGGATGGCATGCATATTTATGGTATGGAAAAGTAAAAATAGACAAATTTTTCAAACACCACTTTATAAGACGATCACTGTTCGAGACTTGGATGAGATATAGAAAATTCTTCTCAGAAGAAAGACCACTTTGGATAGTACCAGCAGAAGTGATTAATCCATATTCAAGAAATCAAGGGTTAGATTGGCTACCTTATAAAAGTCTTTTAAAATTAGAAGGGAAAAACTTTGTGTTAAAAGACGGATTTGATGTGGAATTTGAATATGATTGGTTGAAGTATAGACAGATTTATGACTTATTTAAGACCGATAAAAGAGAACATGGCTTTAGAGAAAATAACACTGAAATTGAAACTGTATGGCTTGAGAAGGGTAAAAAAATGATTTCTAAACTGTACAAGGTTTTATTGAAATGGTATACTGAGGATGAAATTGTAAAAGAGCAAATGATAAAATGGGCGGTAAATATTAATAATGAGATATTAATGACATCTTGGGAATATTTGTGGAAAAAGTCAATGAAAATTTCAACTTGTGTAAATGTTAAAGAGAATTGTTATAAAATGATGTACAGATGGTATATGACGCCTAAAAAAATTGCTATTATAAATGATACTATGTCTAACAAATGTTGGAAATGTAAGAAAAAAGAAGGGTCTTTTTACCATATGTGGTGGACATGTGATAAAGCAGTAAATTACTGGACTGAGATCCACAGTGAGATACAAAAAAATTTAAAATGTACTTTTAAGAAAGACCCACAGATCTTATTATTAGGTCTTAAAATGGAAGAAATAAATGTAGCCAAAAGAACATTATTATGGTACTTGACTACAGCAGCTAGACTGACTTTTGCTCAATGTTGGAAACAAGATAAAGTACCTGAAACATGGGAATGGATTAAAAAGACGTTGTTTATGGCAGAAATGGACAAATTAACAAGAAAATTAAACAACGAAGAAGACGAAACCTTTTTTGGAGACTGGAAAGACTTTCAAGAATACTTGTTGAAAAATTGGGATGTTAAACGTGGTTTGATTTGTTTTGATAGTTATTGAGGAGAAGGAAAGAGATTTAGTTTTTTGAATTGTTACCATTAGTAAATGAAAATAAGTTAGTAATAAATGTAATTGAATAAGAGAGACATTAAGGGGGTTGGAGCACTGCGGGAAGCCTTGTTTGGGGGGGAGAGGACAAAAGAAAAATGGATATGTATTGGTTTGTTTAAACTGTTTGAACATGTGATATATCCAATAATAAATTGTATTTACCAATAAGAAATTTTGATTGGACAAGTGTTATGTATGCAGACCGCCTCTAGGGGTCTGCGGCTAAAGTAAGGAGCTTGGTCCCTGAACACAAAGGGACCTAGGATCCTAGACCACCTAGTGTCCACCAATAGCACCTCTGGTGGGAAATTCAAACCCTCCAATGGGACTGTGGGTGTGTCGGGTGCGATGTATATAGTTGGCCCTTGTGGGGCCATTTTGTCAGTTCATGTGTGAAGTACAATAAACACGTCTGAACGCATGTTGTAGTACAAGTCCTCTGTGCGGCAAACCGAATACTTTACAATGGTGACGACAATGGGATCCCGATGAGTGAGCCTGAGTCCCCAACCAGCGCAGCCCTGAGCAACAATCCAGAGGAAGCTACCACACCCCGCACCACTCCCGAGCAGCACCACACCGCACCCGGCATTCCCGAACACCGCTCCCCACTCCACGCTAGAGTCATGGCCTCTGCTCCAGGACACCTTGAAGCTTTTTAACCCACTCATCCTGAGGTCTGGGATTTGTGGATGGACCAACTGACCTGCTACCTGGCCTTCCATGAGGTGACCGACGCAGGCAAGAGGAGGGCCGTCCTTCTCAGCTCTTGTGGCATGAACACCATCCGGCTCACAAAGAGCCTCCTGGCACCCAAGGCAATCCTCGAATGCATGTATAAGGAGATTATCGACACCCTGACTAGGTACTTCACGCCCAAGCCCACGACGCTGGCAAAGTGGATGGAATTCCAGGGGCACATCCAGAAGCCCGGTGAGACGGCTGCAGCCTTTATGGCTGTGCTGCGCCAACATGCAATGGAGTGCATATTCACCAAGTTGGAGAACATCTTGACCCAGTTCATCTGGGGAATCAGCAATGTGACATTCTGCTGAAAGATGATTGGCACCACCGACCTCAAATTCGACAAGGCCCTTCAGCTCGCCATCACTCACAAGGCCTCTAACTGCGACCGACCACCAGTAGCATCTCATCTTGTGCTCCCCAATTCAGCACCTGAGAACTCTGATGAGGACGACATCTGTCTCGTCCACCCACCCAACCACCAAAAGCCACCGGGAACTGCCACAGCCTCTGGACACTCCGGGAAGCTCGCCGGGCAGACCTCATGTGCTAGTTGTGGAGAGGTGCACAAGCTAAAGTCGTGCCATCTCTGCAACAACATCTGCCACACGTGTGGTAAACAGGGTCACCTCGCCCGGGTCTGCAGATCCAAGGGCAACTGGAACCACCCGCCCCAGCTGCAGCAACACCACCAAACCTCCACGCACTATGAGGACACCACTGACAACCTCTACCTCCTGACCAGCCATCCCTCCCTACAGGTACTAAGCCTCCCCAAACTGTCCGCAGCCCAGGTCCAGATTGAGGGGTCCCCTGCTCAATGGAAGTAGACTCCAGGTCAGCAGCGTCCATCATATCAGTGGAAACACCGGACAGGCTTTGCTCAAATGGCAGGCCTCACCTGTGCCCCTCACCTTTGAGCCTGGTGGACTTCCAGAAAAACCCGGTTCCAATACAGGGTGTGGGGACCTTCCAGGTGAAGTACTGGGGGTTTGAGGATTTCCTGGATTTGATAGTCGTGGAGGGAAATTTAGTTAGTCTGTTGGGCCGGGCATGGTTTGCACCATTGAGCATCACCATGGGGGGGTGAATAAATGTGCAGATGTTTATGAGGAATTCCCAGAGGTCTTTGATGGGGCTTTGGGATGCTACAAAGGGCCCCCTGTTTCATTACAGCTCAACCCCCAGGTTGCCCCTATCCACATGTGGTTCCACAGCGCCCCAATCGTGTTACAGCCAAAAATGGACACAGAACTAGACTGCTTGGTGGTGCAAGGGGTTTTAGAACTCATCTCGTACACACTGTGGGAAACTCCTATAGTGATCCCAGTGAAGCCAAATGGAGACATCCGCATCTGTGTGGACTATAAGTGCACTTTAAACAAGGCCGTCCATGACCACTCTTACCCAGTCCCATTCATTAGCCATGTGTTGGCCACACTGGCAGGGGCTAAAATTTTTGGCAAGCTGGACCTTGCACAAGCGTACCAGCAGCTGCTGGTGGACGATGCCACCGCCACCGTGCAGATCATTGTCACCCACAGGGGCGCATTTAAGGTGAAGCACTTGCAATTTGGCGTTAGTGCAGCCCTGGGGTTGTTCCAGCAACTGATGGATTCTCTCTTAAAGGAATCCCTGGAATGATGCCTTTTTTTGACGACATCCTTATTGCTGCGGCCACCCCAGATGACTTCGCGTCCTGCCTCCACACCGTCCTCCACTGGTTCGACGACACGGGCCTTAAGGTCAAGAGAGGAAAATGCCTCCTTGGCATCCCGGAGGTGGACTTCTTGGGGTTCCGGGTTGATGCTTCCGGCCTCCACCCAGTGAGGGACAAAGTGAAGGCCATTGTGGAGGCCCCTCCACCCAATTCCAAGGTGGAACTCCAGGAGTTTCTGGGCCTCCTGAACTTCTATCATGCCTTTCTGCCCCACAAGGCAGCAGTGGTAGAGCCCTTGCACAGACTCTTGATATTGAATGAGGTGCTGGCCCACTTTGACAAGTCACTGCCGGTCATCCTCTCTTGCAATGCCTCCCCATATGGCATGGGCACTGTTTTGGGTCACCTTCTTCCTGATGGCCACAAAGTCCCGGTCACCTACTACTCCCAGACCTTGTTGGCCACCGAGTGCAACTATGCCCAAATAGACCAAGAGGGCTTGGTGATAGTGGCAGGGGTAAAAAAATTTCACAACTTTGTTTATGGGCACCCCTTCACTATTGTGACGGGCTATAAGCTGCTCCTCAGCCTATTTGCAGCAGACAGGCAAACCCCCCAAGTACTCTTGCCCCAGGTTCTCCATTGGTCCCTCTTCCTGGTGGGTTACAACTACTGCCTGGAGCATCGCCTGGGTAAGGCGATGGGGCATGCTGATGCCCTCAGCTGCCTACTGCTGCTATCCGTGGACACCACCCCTGCTCCCGCCCCTGGGGTACTCCTCCTAGAGGGCCTCCCAGAAACTCCCCTGCATGCAGCTGACATCGCTGCCCACTAGGCTCATGACCCCATCATCTCCCGGGTCTTGGGCTGGGTGGTGAGGGGGTGGCCCATGGCTGCTGCGGGCCCTGAGTTTCCTGCCTTCGCCACCTGCAAGGATGAGCTCTCAGCCCTTAAGGGGTGTCTCTTGTGGGGGGATAGGGTGGTTGTCCCCAATGCCCTGAGACAGCGGGTCCTCAATGCGCTCCACGAGGCACACCCAGGGATAGTCAGGATGAAGGCTATGGCCTGGAGCTATGTCTGGTGGCCAGGGATTGACGCTGAGATCGAGTTGTGGGTGCGGGAGTGCCAAACCTGCCAGGCGGTCCGCCCAAACCCAAGTGCATCCACACAGCCCTGGGAGTCCACACACAAGCCGTGGTCCCAGCTACATATAGATTTTGCTGGCCCCTTCCAAGGACTACTATTCATGGTAACCATGGACTCTTACTCCAAATGGCTGGAGATAAGCCCCGTGACCACCACGTCCATGAAAGCCATCTTCGCTATAGGATCTTCACCACCCATCACCTGCCAGACATGATTGTCTCTGACAACAGGCAGCCTTCACGTCAGCAGAGTTCCAGGACTTCCTCCAGTGGAACCTGATCCAGCACATTCGCTCTGCGTCCTTCCACTCTGCGACCTACGGGCAAGCAGAGTGCATCATGCACACCACGAAGGAAGCCCTCAGCCGGATCATGGACAGAGACTGGGAGTTCTGGCTAGCCCACTTCCTCCATGCCAAGCCCTGTCACTGGCCACTGCCCTGCAGAACTTTTGATGGGCCACTGCCCCACCTTCCTGTTGGACTTCCTGCATCCCGACTGGGCACCAGACTCGAGGAAGCTGATGGAGCAGAGGAATGCCCCTCGAGGGTTCTTTCTGGGTGACCCAGTGTACATAAGAAAATTTGGAAAGGGTCCCATGTGGCTGGCAATCAGAGTCATCCAAGCAACTGGCCCAGTGTCATATGAGGTGTCTAATGGAGGACAGCCAGCTCCTCAAGAAACATGTGAACCAACTGTGGTGGTGACAACTCCCAGCGGAAGAACCACCTCCCCCGCGGAAAGAGCCGGACCCTCCATCCCAGAGACTACCATGCAGTCTGCCCCCCGAGTGTGAAAGAGGCCCAGGCAGGCAAGCCGGCGGCTGCACCCCCGAGTCCAGCCAAGAAGCTGCTGCCGCTGCCCCAGCAACCAGACCTGGCCAGCCAGCCGGAGCCATTAGCAAGCACCCCTGTGCCTGCACCTCGGCGTTCTCTACGAGAGTCCAACCCCCCTGCCTATTTGCAAGACTACATCACATAGGCAGGGATGAAATTATGGGGGGAGGGGTGTTATGTACACAGACTGCCTCCAGGGGTCCATTGCTAAAGTAAGGAGGTTGGTCCCTGAACACAAAGGGACCTAGGATCTTAGACCACCTAGTGTCCACCAATAGCACATCTGGCAAGAAATTCAAACCCTCCAATGGGACTGTGGGTGTGCCAGGTGGGATGTATATAGTTGGCCCTTGCAGGGTCATTTTGTCAGTTCATGTGTGAAGTACAATAAACGCGTCTGAACACATATCGTAATACGAGTCCTTCGTGCAGTGAACCCAGTACTTTACAGCAAGCTCCAATTTGTATAAATTGTGGTGATATTAAAAGGGGCACCAAACATGAGTTGACTAAGTGATTTGGCCTTAAACAGTCTGAGGGTGGCTATTATACATTTACCTCCCTTATGCCAGTAAAATTTTTGGATTGCCTCTGCACTCCTTTTAGCATTTGAGGAAATTGCATTAATATTGCTAGATCCTGAGCCATTTGTCTGAAACAAAAACCCCAGATACCTAAAACATGGGACTTGCTCTGTGGAGATAGAATTTAAAAACCAGTAATGTAATCTGGAAGTCCTTTTAGCAAAGACCATTACTTTGGTTTTTAAATGATTTACCTCTAAGCTGTTATCCTGACAGAATTGGGTGAAGGCTTTCAAGGCTCTTCTCTGATCTATAGGAGTCCATGATAAAAGGACAGCATCATCAGTGTAAGGAAGAGCGCCAATGTGTTTGTTGCCTAACTTTGGTGGATGACACTCCAGCTTGTTTATGTAAGCCACCAGATCATTGATGTAAAAGTTAAATAGGAGGGGAGCCAAAAGTCATCCTCGATGGGAACATTTGACCTGAATGGATATAAGACGCTTGAAAGAGCATAAAGCTCCAAGGATTGACTTGATACCAGCTGAAATATTTAAGAGCAATCCAGAACGGTGGAGTGCTCTGCTAGCACCTGTATTCTCCAGAATTAATCTAACTGGTAAAATATCTATGACATGGAAGCATGCTCTCATTATTCCTATATTCAAGAAGGGTGATCAAACAGACCTAAGCAATTATAGGCCAACTAGTTTACTACCAGTAATTTGTTAACTATACACATCCTACTTATATTACAAGTTAACTGACTGGATTTATTCTGAACCAGTAGGCTTAGAGCAAGCAGGCTTCATACAGGGAGCATCAGCCATAGACCACTGAATGGTTTTACACTATTTGGCAGAAAATATATACTTGCTATACTAGAGGAAAGCTATGTGCTGGATTTGAAATCTGCATTTGATTCAATCTGTGGGACTTGTTTGTGGCAAAAAATTATGAAAACCACAATTGACCACAGATTGCTATGGCTAATTCAGATGCTATATGATAATCCAACTGGTCAGGTTAGATGCAGACCAGAGGGACAATTTACAAGAAAATTTATGATGAGTTCTGGTGTTCAGCAGGGATGCCTGATGGCTCCACTTCTCTTCAATCTAGCACCCATTCTTAAACAAGACAAATTCCATCTGCCAAAACTTGGAGTTCTAGAAAATCCTGTATTACTTTATGCTGATGATGCAGTTTTAATATTACAATCTCCAATTGGGTTTGGAAGATTAATTCTCAAACTGTTTTTGGGAGTATGATCTGACAATCAATGTTGCCAATTCAAAAATCTTAATTTTTACAAAACAGAGAAGAGACTGCAGATATAAATGGAGATCAGATGACGACAAACTGGAGCAGGTCAGATTTTTCAAGTACCTTGGAGTAACTTTCGATTATCACCTATCTTGGAAATGTTAATGTAAGGCTGTGATGGCATCAGCAACTTGCTCCTGGGCAGCAATAAAGTGTTTCTTCTATAGAAGAGGCAGACAATACCTCTCAGCCACAATTACAGTTTTCAACACCAAGGTGCTATCTCAAATATTATATGGAGCAGCAGTCTAGATTCATAAAATAGATGAAACTATAGATGGACCATTAATACAGTTCTTATGTCAGATCTGTGAAATACTGAAATATGTGGCAGAAACTGCCCTTAGATTAGAACTGAGCCAACATTCCATTGAAGCCAGAGCTTGGATTTTGGCTCTGAATATGAGACTTAAAATAATTTTCTGAGAGAATAACAGCTTACTGTTTTATATGAAACACAATAACTTATCTAGTGTATGGAACCAAGTAATAGAAGAAAAACTGAGTGTCATGCAATGCTCAGAAAATGCAATTGTTGCTCTAGGATGGCCATTAATTTGTAAAACCATCAAGAAATTAATTATGAAGATAGAGGCAAACAGCACCATATGCAGAGCTAGGCGAGTTTGCTCTTCCCTTTATATGGGGATTCCCCCAGGTTTTACAATTCCAATGTATTTGTTCAGCTTAACAGTCCCAAAGTATAGGTGAGCAATTATGCTTGCAAGATTAAATGCACCACCTTCTGCAGTTTCTGAAGGCCACATATTAAGCATACCTTTCTCAACTAGATATTGCAACTGTGGCTTGGTTGTTTTTGAATCTATAAGTCATGTTGTATTTGAGTGTCCCTGGTATAACAAGAAAAGACAAAAATAATTAATCCTTTAATGTTACAGTGGACAGAGTTTTCAGTGGATATTCTAGTTCCTAGACTGTTAATATATGCAAAAGTAGAAAATTTACTACTTTTAGCTAATTTTTTAGTTCAGGCCATGAGAATTTGAACAACTCACAAGAAAGCAGCTGTTTTGTAGCCTGTGTATTAGCCCTCTCTGGCCTGAATTCTTCCTTTCCTCCTCATATTCCCAGTCATATTTTATATATATTACTTAAGACCCATAGGTCAGAGGAGTAGAGTAAAAAAGAAAATAGCATGAATCAGTGGATGGATGAGTCATCAGTTAAGATGACCTCTAGAAGCCTCTGTGCAAACAATAGTTTGTGCCTAGATTACACAGATCAGTTCAGCTTGGATCCTCAGTCCTCTCCTCCAAGAAGAGGTTGACAAGAATGCTTATTTCTTATTTATTTATTTATTTACTTCATTTAAACCCTATCTTTCTCCTTTCCACATTGGGATCCAAAATGACCTACATAATGTTCTCCATTTTATCCTCAACTACACCCCTGTAAGTAGGTTAGGCTGAGAATGTGTGACTGGCAGGGCCAGCTCGCCCATTAGGCACACACACCCCAAAAAAAGCCCCCCCACCACCCTAACTGGGCACCCGCTGCCACCACCAAGAGCACCCGGCCAGAGCACAGGAGGTGGCAGCGCAGCTCGCACACCTGCCCTCGGGGGGGGAGAGGTGGGGCGGCATGTCCTGAGTGTCCGTCCAGGGCACAGGAGGTGCCCTGGGGGCAGAAGAGGTGGGGGCAGCATGGCGGCAGCCAACAGGGACTCTGCCCACCGCTGCCAATCCTGAGCACCCCCCTCTGGCCGCACACCCGTTGTGCATGGGGAAATGCTGTGCTGTGCAGAGAGCTGGCGTTTCCCTGCTCACCTGAATGCCAGCTCCATTTAAGTACAGGCAGGCAGCCTTCCCCGCATGCTTGATCTTGAGCGGAGATCGGGCTCGTGGGGAAATGCCAGCTTCCTGCACTGCCCCTTTAAGAGCAGGAAGCTGGTGTTTCCAGGCACGCCCGATCTCCGGTCAAGATCGAGCATGCGGGGAAGGCTGCCTGCCTGTACTTAAATGGAGCTGGCGTTCGGGTGAGCAGGAAATGCCAGCTCTCTGCATTTAAAGGGAGAGGGGTGGCTGTGGGAGTTGGGGCTTGGGGGTGGGGCTTCCCCCGCCGGCCATTTGGCTGGGGGCAGATAGAAACCCCCCAAAGTGGGGGACCCCTGCCAAACCCCCCCTCCCCCCCAGGCCCCACCAGGAGGTTGGCATCTGCACCTGCCTAGGGCACAGAACCCCCTTGAGCTGGCCCTGGTGACTGGCCCAAGCTTCCTCTGCAAGCTTCTATTGCAGAGTGTGGATTTGAATCTAGATCTCAGATCCTAGTCTGAATAACAGTGATTATCCCTGTCTTTCATTTTAATAGATCCAAGTGAGGAAATGTGTTGATGGATTGGGATGACTGTGTGGGACTATCAGACTATTTTGATAAAGGAGGGGGTGCTATAGTTCTTTGTGAAAATATAAGCATATTTCTTCTGCTAAGAAACAACCTCACTATAAACAAAGCCAGGACAAATCATTTTAGCTTCATTTTGTCTTGATTTACTGGAAAAAACCTGTATGTGGAAACAGGCGGTTCTTCAGGCTTCTGTAGGAGAATATCTTTCATCAAGCAGCCTGCCTGCATGGTCTTCTCAAAGTCCCCCACTGAAGCAGTGTATGGAGAAAAAGGAGCCCTTGTTCTCTCTAATAAGTGATCAGCACTGAGCTGGATCTGGGATCCTGCCCGTCACAAGAGATACTGAAGGGCCAAAATAGTGTGGATAAAATCAGAAGTGTGACAATAAGTGCATCAACTGGTTCCCCTCTCTCAGTTCCAGCACCTAACAAATCCTGGATGACAGGGAAGAAACAGAGTTAGGGCATGAATTCTCCAGGTCGCAATTTTTGCTTTACGCTTCCTTCGCATACAAGCTTGGTGCCCAAATCTTATACAATTTCTCTGATAAATCCATTTGCAAAACTCTAGGTGAATGGTGGGGAAGAAGAGGAACAAGCTTGCTATGGGAGGGAAAAATCAGTACTCTCTCCTTCCTGAACACCAACCACCATTTTGTGCCTCTGTACTGTGATAGCTTTATGGTGCCTCAAAATGGCCAGTGTACTAGGCAAATCTTTGGTGCCTTGTAACAGCTCCAAAGAGCTATCAGCCTAACTGGAAGGGGAGTAACAATTTTGGATTGAGATACTTGCACTTCTGTGCCCCAATTAACCCAGGAACTATGTTTCTTTCTATGTTTAGTCCTGGCCTTCACCTCTAACATCAGTGTCCACACAATGGATACCTCCGTCTCTGGGGATTCATTCTAGCCACAAAGTGGAGATTTTTTGAATGGACAGCTGCTGTTACAGAATTCCCATAGTAGAAATCGTTTTAAAAGACAGATTACTCTGATCCCCTTTCTGCCCTCACTGATTAATCCAAGAGGTAAGAAAATGCTCTGTCCATCTGCAAGCATGAAGAACAGTGGTCACAGCACAGAAGCTCTGTGACAGCCCTTTTGAGTCAAAGCAGGCAGGAATGAAAGGACCAAGCACAGTCATTACAAAACTCAAAACCCTGTATTGAAAGCAGAGGGGTCTTGCCTGGATGCTACTGATAGGTGAACTCTCCTACACTTCATTTGGAATTGGGCTTGGCAAAACCTAAGGGTTTTTTTAATTGAGAAAATGGAATTCGCCCCCCCCAAGCATCATTCTGAAGTTCAGAACTTTTTGGTTCCTCATATTATTGAAAGCATGAAGTGCCTTAAATGCAATCCTCAGCTTCCCCTGACTCTTTTTATCCTGCCCCACCTCCCCGTTCTCATCTCACATCTAGCCTGGCAAGAAAGGTGACACCAGCAGGAAACATAAGCAGTAAGTAACCACCCTAAAATGCATCCCTTCCTGGCATTTGACTACTGCATTGGTAGCATTAGAGCTTCCTGGGTGCAAGGAATCCCAGGATTCCTGACATCCATAATGCAAATTGTAACATGCTTGGAACAAAATAATTACATTCAGAGGTCAGCATAAATTGTGGTTTGTTTAAACTGTAGATTGTTGCACAAACACTGGTGAGTCTACCTGATGAACATATCATGCTGCAGTTTTCTTGTAAACCTCAGTTAGTCTTCTGTTTGCTTTCTTTCTCACCTCCAAGCAAAATCCTCAGATGCTGCCCCAAGCTGTCTTGCATTGTGAGGCTCTTAGCACAGCCTCATTAAAAATTCATTTGCTATTGATCAGCTGCAGCACCAGGGATGGGAATGGAAGACAAGGAAGAAGCCTAGGACAAGACAAGCCTCCTCCTCCTCACTCTTGAGGGGGATTGCCTTATTGTAGAGATTCACTGCTAGGCTTTTCCTAGTTTGCACCGAAAAATACAGTCGATAAATGAGTACAATAACATAATAGCCAGTGATGAGTGGTGGACTCTGCCCTTTCTCTCCAGCTGCTTCAATGGATGCTTCAGCTTTTTAAACTCTGAAGAAAAATAAATCTTTTATTACCCTTCTTTTTCTGTTGCCATTTTGATGCTTCCTAAATTTTCACTCTAGAAAGGCTGAAGTCTCTAAAGCACATGCCTGTTTGGTGAGTCATCGCTAGCAGGAAGCCAGGGTATGGCCAGATGGCAGAGGGAAGAGAGGATGGAGTGTCCTTAGAAAATAGCTCTAATAACTGAACACAGCTGGACCTGCAAATTTTTCTGTTGCTTTATGTTTCCCATTCTGTGAACAGGAGGCTAAGGTACAATATGCGACTGAAGAAACATGGATTTCTTCTTTATGATGGCACAGCAAACCACAGTTATTACAGATTACAGTTAACAAGCCAAATACAAACCATGGTTTAGAAGCCCAGTTTAGAACCTACCAACAAACCAGAGTTTGTTGAGCAACCTGTATTCAGACATCAAACTAAACTGGAATTTAATCAAAATTAATACAGGTGTCTTGTTGTCTGAATACAGCCATTATCCATTTCCTTATTTTATTTATAAAATTTACATTCCATCTTTCTGCCCTCACATGGGCCACCAAGGCAGCTAACAAATTAAAATATACATAATTAAATCACATTTTGAAACCATTTATAACCACCCCCACCCCCAAAATACTTCATTAGAACAATTAAAAATAGCTAAAATACTTACAAAGGCAAAAACAATTAAAACATTGGTCAGGAAGGAGGAATCATTGAGGGAATGCCAAACGAAACAGAAAAAGGATTCACCTGCTGACAGAGGATAGTAACACAAGGGGACAGATGTAATCTCCCTCGGGAAAGAGTTCCAGAGTTTTGGTGCCATGATCAAGAAGGCTCTTTTGTGGGTTGTGACCCACCTAATCTCAGAAGGCAGTGGCTGTGGTCACACACACTAAATAATCCACTTTCAATTCACTTTCCAACTGGATTTTGCCAATTCACACAGTAAAATCCAGTTGGAAAGTGGATTGAAAGTGGATTATTTAGTGTGTGTGACCACATCCAGGGCTACCCAAAGCAGGGTCTCTGAAGATAACTGTAGTGGTCTGGAGTAGTGGTCAGATTATAATCTTCAATTACATCACTACTGCATACCTTCCACCACAAAAGGAGACAAATCAAGATTATACATAGGGCAAACATGATTATTGCAGAAAATCTAATTAATTTTTAAAAGTTTATCTTAAATTTTGTCACATACACACATGCAAACAAAAACTATTGCAATCCAAACCCTATGTAACACACTATAGTACACACAAATTAATTATATCTGACTGATTACTGTCAGAGAGAAAAATTCTCATCTTTTTAATAATCCATAGTGGTGAAAGCAGATTGCAGAAATCTTGGCTGATTGCTTCCAATTTTCTTTCTTTGGGTTTATTGATATCCCACTTTTTCTCATCATAGCTCCGAAGGTGGCAATCGTTGGATGCCTAGGAGATCCCCCATTCAGGCACTGACCAGGCGTAAGACTGTGTAGCTTCAGCAAGGTTGTTTTATCATGTGCCTTTAAACTCACAGACAGATGAGTGTGATAATTTAATAATGTGAGTAAAAGCATTAGTCTGACAGCTGGTAATATGAGCAGAAACTATACAAATACTGGGGGGGGTAGCTTTTTAGATGACAGAAATGAAGATCCAAAAGTGGGATGAGTGAGTACTTGAAAAGAACTGCTTACATTATATTATTCATTAGATTTTTAGAAGGTCAACATGCCACTGTAGCAGTGCAAAGTTTAGCACTGTGGTCAAATATTGGTCTCTTAAAGCCAAATTTTGATGGATAAAAACGTTTATCTGTATGTTAAGATTACAATTTCAAATTAAGTCGTATCCTGTGTTACTATAGAAACCCCCATTTGTGACGTGTTTGCAGGCAAAAAGTCAAATGATGCATTTTAATGAGGGGTAGGGAGAGTATTAGCTTCTGTGTTTTATATATATATATATATATATATATATATATATATATATATATATATAAGAATTTCCTAGTGATCTAGGTTAGGCAAGTGAAATAAGAGGGCTGCAAAATGGGCATTAAATCCTAAAATGACATACCATGTTAATTTTTAACAGTAGTTCCCACCTTACACATTATGTATTAGGTAGTGCAAGAGTCTGATGGGTTGAGAAACAGGTTTCCATGGAGATGTATGCTGTTTTGCTGGTATTCCCTACAGAAAGTAAAGGGTTTCTTTGCCCACTTCTCAGTCAGACAAATTAGCTATATATAGCAAGAGATGTTAGAAAACTCTAAACAGCAGTCTAGTGGGGGGGGAGGCTGAGAGAAAGACTGTCATTTATGAGTCTAAAGGAGCACCCTAACACAGATCTGTTCAGGAGGATGAAGAAAGGAAGATAGCATCTATCATTTATTTATAAGTATTTACTCTTTCTTGAACAAGGAGCCTAAAACCTGCCATTGGTTTGTTCTACATTGCCTGGCTAATAAAGCAAGGAAAAGCTAGGAGCTAAAAACATCTTTCCACTGGGTAAAGAATTGCCTGTGCCTAAAATTGTCCATAGAAATCAGAGTGTGAGCTCCAAGTACAGACTACCAACAGCCTTTAATTCTTGCTGTCAGCATACTGCTATTTGCACTGAGTTTCTGCCAGAACTAAAGCAAATGGAACACAGTCAGATGACAGAAAACATTGCCATGTGTCTCACTTATTCTGAGGAGTAGGTAGGATGTAACAGGGTGGCTTCATTTTTACTCACCTTTACCACAACCAAACACCCAGTAGTTAGTACAGCTGGAGGGGAAGGAGGCATTCTTGTTTTTGTGTTTCATATGTTGAAGTAAAAATGCATGTCAGACTTGCCATCTTCACCCCTTTGGATAGTAGACTATTGCTAAGAAATTGGCCTACTTCTGTGTCACTTTTGGATCTTGTCTCCTTCTCTGACTGCACTGTGCTATTTGTCAAAGCATTTTAAGCCTGCAATATTATGCAGACTTGGGAGAAAGTCCCACTGAATTCAAATTGGACTACTTCAAAGAAAACATGCATAGCACTGGGCTACAAGCTAACCGAAGCAATGGGTTGCAGAAGGGTTGGCACAGACTAAATATCCTTTTAGGACAATGGAACTTTCCTGACGCTCTCCCAATGCAGCCCATCAGTCTCTATGAAATGCTCCTTCAGTGGGGTAGGGAACCCAAAGGAACAACATGAGAGGGGTCCACAATGGAAAGGAGAAAATTGGTAGATACTGCCAATTTAGTCTGGATCCAACCTAGAAAGCTATAAGCTAGCCTTATTTGATTATTTACAACTTTTTTTGACCATTTACAATTTCAACTTTACTACTACATTACCAGAACAGAACAAGAAGTCACTAATGTTATCGTCGCCCACAAATAAATCAGTTTTACTTAGAGACAAAATAGATATTATGTTATCCATGGATGTCAATGCCATTTTAGAGAAAAATATGACCATTTAGAAAAGCTTCAAGGGCCCGCTCCTGATTGGTTCTGCAGCACTGTGGTACCAGGCAGTCTTGTTCTCCCACACATACCTTTTTAGGTACCGAAACAGGCTCTCCTGGTTCCACCTACTGGATGCCAATCAGGATTGAGCCCTCATAACATTTTAAATGGCTGGATTCTCCTCTAAAATGGCACTGGAGGGTCAGACCCATGAACACTGTGATGTCTAATTTGGCTCTTAGTTACATGTTTGCCACTGTAAGATGGCATCAGTCCTTGTGGAGTGTGGTAATCTTTGTATTCAAGTGACTCCAACCCTCAGAAAAGTGAAACCTGAGAAACTACCCATCCCACAAGTTCTCCTACATGTGCCAGAGAATTTAGGGAGGTAGAGTTACCTCACCACACAAGTGACCCAAATGATTAGAGCATCAAATATTGAGGGCAGCAGTGCCATGAGAAGAGGCAACAGGCATGACTTGAATCTGTTGTCATCACCTCTCAGACCTGCCCAGCTGCTACACCACCTGGGCACAAAGCAAGTTCCGGTGATGCTGGCAGCATTGCTGAGGCTCATCTCACTCCCATTAGGCACAAGAAAAGGAAGCAATGGATGCCCATTGTTTGCATGACTCATGTTTCCTGAAGGTGCTTGAGGCAGTAAAATGCCTTGAATGAGCCTCAGAGAGAGCCTTTGACCTATTATGCATTGGTGTTTTCCCTCGTTTTCACTGTGCGTTTTCACTGTGCATGTCTGTCTGGTTTTCTTTGTCGTTTTGTGTTCCCATTGCTTTCACTGTGTATGTCCTGGGGGGGGGGAGTCCATTCTGCATTGTTTTTCCTCCCTTCAGTGCTCAGTTTGTTTTCAGTATGCTGTTTACCTGAGGGTTTTTAGAGTGGTTTTGTGGCAATGTCCACCCTTGCTTCGTTTCCAAGATGGAGGTAATTCAAAAGCATACAGATTCCATCGGATTTTTCTCCCCCACCCCTCCTCCACCCACATTGAGGGCATTTTTCCCAGTCCTTATTGGTCAGTTTCTTGCTGACTGTGTTTCTTGAAATAGATTTTTCAATCTGTATTTACTCTTGGGTAGCCATCTTATAGCCATCTTATAGCAAATAGTTAGCAGTTTGCCCCCCTTCATCGCTGTACAAGTTCCACTAGTGCTTGGGTTTTCTGTCTTTTAAATTTTTTAGCACATGAGTTTTTCACTCATCTTGGATTGCTGGAGAAAAAATCATTGGCAGGGAATGCTTTAAAAGGCTTGGCTAGAGGTAGCATGTTCAAAGTTAAAATTGAGGTCTCCCCCACAAACCCACTGGCCCTTTCCCCACTACTTTTCCTCTGACTGGGATGCTTGCACATGCAATTTCTTTCCCCTCCCCATTTTCACTTTGGACCCTAGGAGCCTCACCTTCCATGCCTGTGGGCACCCACCCCCCTGGCTTAGTGTCATCAGCTGCCCTTGCTGTGCCTACCCCTCATCTTGGTTTTCCAACTTTCCACTACCCTCCTGTGCTAGACCTCCTGTTAGATCTCCCCTTTTGAACATGGCACCCTAGGATCCTCACCTTCCATGCCTCCTGGTGCCCACCCCATGGTTTAACATCATCATCCTCCCCTTGTGCCAGGTTTCCCATTGGATTTTCATGTGGCTCCATATGTTTTACTGCCTTATCTGCCTGCTGGCAGGCTCCCACCATGGCTCGGCAGGCACCCCTCCCCACTAGAGCTTGGCAATAAGAAAAGGGAGCTTCACAGCTTTGAAAACAGTTCTCCAGGAGGAGGGGGAAGACCAGCATCAGGGCGACTCCTTCCCTTTTTTCACAGTGCCCAATAACACAACAGAGAATTCACTGACAATAAGAAAAGGGAATTTAGCAGCCAATCTAGTCAGTTTCTTTAATGGAACTGAACAAGGAGGATTTCAATGGAAGTCAGTTACTGGATGCTACTGTGGAGCTGCAATAGAGCAATTGTGTAAATTTTTAAAAATCTTTGGACTCCACACCCACCCACATCACAAGTGATGTTTCCCACGCCAAATAAGCAAACAATGTGGGTTTTGGTTGTAGGTGCAGAATAAATACACAGACTACAAAATAGACACAGAGAAAAAAAGAATTGTGCATATGGCAGGCACACAAATCCAAAGTCAAGCTTAAAGACTTGACTGCTCAGATTCTCCAGAGTGAGCTGTCAGTGCATAATGGGCCTTTGTCTCTCTTTCTTGTGAGCAGCACAGAGATCCCTTTGCATTCCAAATTACCTGCCCATGTGAAGAATTTTGCCAGAGGTTGAGTTACTTTCTTAATTCTAGACAGGGCAGGAAGTTGCCAGAACTAGAAATACTGTATGATTGCCTCTATTGGCTGCATTTGTGAACTTAGAATAACACTTAAATACTTGACTAGAATCCTGAAAAGAGCTTCAACCTAAATTAAGCTCTGCTCTGTCTGCTACCCCTTGGAACAAACTTATTACACACAGACAACTAGCATGTCAGGGAGAAAGCTAGACTAAAACTAACTTTCTGCATGCAGATTTTGACTTTTTTGTCATCAAGTCACTGCTGTTTTATGGTGACCACTTGGGGTTTTCAAGGTAAGGGACATTCAGAGATGGTTTGCTATTGCCTGCCTCTGTCATGACCCTGGTATTCCTTGGTGGTATCCCATCAATAATGACTAGGGGCAACCATGCTTAACCTCCAAGATCCAGTGAGATCAGGTTAGCCTGGGCTATCCACATTAGTTCATTGTAAACTTCCCATAACTTATACATCAGCTTGCTGCTTCAAAATTACAAAATATTACTTCACATATAGTGCTTCCATTTGGAAAATAATGTTTTACCCAAGAGGTAGATCCCTACATGCAGTGATTACACACACATATACTTTGCTTCAGTACACATTTGAAATGGCCTTCAAATACGGCTTATTTTTCCCCCAAGGACAGAGACAAACAGTATTCCAAATATTCACAACAAGGGAGGAAATCATACATAAAATAGCCTGACATATAAATAGTCTGACATGTTAACATCTTCTTGGTACAAAATCTGAGTTTTCTTCATACAGGAAACTACCAGCCCTGCTGTCTATATTTGTAGAAATGGGGATCATCAGGTCTGCTGGTTGACCAGATTCTTGATTTTTTAAAAAAAGTCATCAGTTCTTTGATTGAGAGCTGTTTCAGAAGAGTAAAGTGACTGAAAGCAACATTTTGCAATAATAACAGAGACTGGGGGGGGTGTCAACTGAAACATTGGAATCTGACCTTCCCCCCCATCAGAACTGGGAGCCCAGCTCTTTCTAAATAGGCCCGAGCTACTAGCAGGCTACATGGCAATGCAGCATTGAGCAAATTACATAGTCTTTCCATTTTCAGTATCAGCTGTTAGGCAATATGCTGTACACTGCCAATCCAGTTTGCAGGTTCAGCCCCTTCAGCTGGAGAAAGGAGACATATTATCAGCATGTTCTCACAGTTTGATTCTGAAGTCAAAAGACAAAAGACAAATGTTTACCCTCCCAATCCCAATAGGTATGCATTCATACACAAAGTATTCCTGCACTGCAAATAATAAATGCCACCCAATAGCTTTTCTCCACCACAGGCTCAGGGAAAGTTATTGAACTAACATGCTTTGGAATCAATGTAGAGTTCTTGTCTGTTTGGGAGCATCATAATTTACAACCTGTCATGTAAATTGTCCTTTGGTAGTGAAGTATTGATTGGCTAGATAAAGACAGTAGATAGAAGTATGTTCAATTTCAACTGAATAAAAATCTCTGCTTGTGTACAATAACTACTTTTCCAAATAACACAGTGGTTTTGTGGTTCAATGTGTCTTCCTTACAATATCAGGAAACTGATCCTCAGTAGAAATAAAATGCTCAAAACATTACTTTGCACCATAAATGTACTTGGAGGCAAAGAAAATATTTCATATGCTGGCATAGATGGCATGCTCTGATGACCTGCCAGAAAGATTTGGCAGAAAAGTGACTACACCTTTAAGGCTGAAGAAAGGGGTCAGTCACAGGGATGTGAGCAGGTTCACAGTTAAGACTGAAACCAGATGGATACGACAAATCATCTAGCATCTTACAAAACATTACACAAGACCACCTACTGTGTTCTTCCAGTAAAGATTATAAAATCCAGGGCACACAAGTTATCATGGGAAGATGAAAATTTTGGAATTCCCACCCCTCCCACAATATCCAGCATTCCTTAGGTTCTCCGACACTTGACCGTGATGGTTTCTGCTCCCATTACCTTTTTTTCCTCTTTAACAATCAGCTACTTTCAACATTTTGTCCTTTCTGCAACATTTTCTGTCTTTATTGGGCTCATTTTTTTAGAGGTTTTGTTTCCTTTTGGTTAATTTACAAAGTCATATTTTTCTGCATACCTGGGGAATTCACCCACTGAGTAGAGAGCTTTGCCTTGTCTGTGGGTGGCCCCTTTGTACAACTTTCATTATCCACACAGGGGCCAGCCAGGTTATTATTAAATGTAGTGATTATAGTAGAAAGTGAACCCACTGCTTAGGAAGTTTGTACTATTGTCTAACATCATTTGAAACTAACAACATGCTTTGTGCTGTGTGGAATGATAGGGTGAGGGGACAATTAATGTAAATGCAAATAGGATGAGCTGGATGGTAGTAGAGTAACAAGGAAAATGTGATAGCACTAGGAACATGCTTCAGGTTGCCCTTGAGGGTGGTAGATAATGGATCTCAACGAGATAACCAGAAGGATAAGCAGCCTAATGAATGACAGCTAGTCCACTGGTTACCTTGGCAGCAAGTTCATATAGTACCTTCTGAAAAGGAGCTGTCTGTTACTTTAAAAAAAAGTTTGCTAGTAGTTAAGTCTCACATCAATGTGGTATTACACATAACCATCAATTACATGCAATGTTTCCTGCTTCAGCCTGGATTTTGAGGGGATAAATGAACAAGGTATTTGGTTAGGCAGCAAGGGGTCAGAATTTCAGATAGCTCACAGTTAAGGTGTTATAGGAGTTAAGGGTAGTGAGCTGGAAGTCAGGACCATATTTTCCCAGAGCTAAACATCTGATGAAGCTATCCTATGCTAAGTTAGATCATAGGGTCTCAGGTGGGGTCTTTTCCAATGCCTACCACCTGAGGTTCTTTAATTAGAGGTACCAGGGATTGAGCCTGTTAAATAACTTTTAACTGCTACTCGGTTAGATAAGCCTAGATTAACATTTCAAAGTGAAATGAAGTATCTGTAAACCAAGCCCTACATTCAGCACTACCTTTGCACTATGCATATTTAAAACACTGAATGAATTAGTCAAGTCAGAAACTAGGGGCTACCTAACTCCTGTTACCACTCTCAAGATACTCTAGGCAGACAAGCTTCCCCTTCCATTGCAGCCATAAAACACTTCTGTTAAGTATGAGACTCAACAACGGAATAAGCTCAACAAGTGATTTCAGCTTTATTTAACGGCAACACCAACTCAGGCAACATCAACAAGAAACAGTGGAGCACAGCTCCTTTTTAAACTCTCCCGGGCTGTCAAAGCCACTCCCAGAACATGTTAAGGACCAATCAAAACACAGGGATAAAGGCCAATCAGGACTGTTCCCTCTTTGTAACATTATCACATAGTGATTGGCTACTTACACTGGTTTCGCAGAAATCGACCAATAATAATGTGACAGCTGAGGAGCCACACTCTGAAGCAAGCTTAACATGTGAAAGAATATGCTTGATTCACAGTTCAATACATAACAACTTCCATCTGCTTTTTCTCTCTTACTCAGAAATAATGTCAGGATTGCCTGAAAACCAGGCCAATTCTAGAAAGAATTTCCTTAGATATATAATTTTGCTGGTAAATGAACAGTAATGCTGAGCTTCTAGAAAGGGGGTTATGTGGTAATTAACACCTTCAGTACTCTTTCTAGTAGTCCTCATACTCTCGTTCCATTTTGGGGACTCTGACTGTCTGAATGCACAAGAACAATAGTACTGAACAGTTTCTAGATGAGAAAAATCCTTCATTTTTCAGCCACCTCTAAATACTGATTTAGCACTGGTCAAGGATCAGCTGCCAGTTGGCAGAACATGCCAGACTTTGCACTCCATGTTTTAAAAAAAATTATCACAGGCCCCAGTCACACAGAGAATTTGCTGCACGGAAGGCACAGATGTTAGGCGCATTTTCGGGGCACGATTACACCGCAACATCTGGGAAGTGTAGCGCTCCCATGGGCAACCTGTGGCATCCTGCCGAAGATGCGGAGTTTCCAGGAAACGTGGGGCAAAGGCGGGCATCTGACCATGGGAGTGCCAGTATCTCATGGCATCCGGCGCCCGCCCACGTCCCACTGCAAACCGGATGTTGTAAGTCTCCATAGGATGTGCACCAACACCAAACAGTGCATGCACACAAACAAGACATTGACAGCAGCCCCGCCCCCCGGAACAGCACATGCACACAACAAAACAGCGCCGCTTGTGTGATCGCGCCATGCCACTTCTTTGCCATGCTTCAGCCTCACCGTGTGATCAGCAGCTAACAGCTGACATGCGGCAACCCAGGGGACCGTGGGATCAGGCTACCGTGTTTTATTTTGCTCCGGGGCAAACAGCCACACCTCCCCCCTGTGTTATCTGGTCCGTGTGACCAGGGCCACAGTTTATCAAATAACAGCTTCATATATGACAAAGAAAAGTTTAGCTACTGTGTTCACTGTAGCAGTCCAGGCCAACCCACATGAAGTAAAATGCAATGCAAATATCTATGTTTTTAGCCCATATTAGCGTAAATTGATTTCATCATAATCTCAAGGTAGTTTACAAAATACATATAAACATATAATAGTCCAATATTTAAAAACACTATACAGCACCAGGAAACGTAAAAAGCTATGCTTCTATTAAATAGAGGAACAACACCTTAGTTCTGCCTGATATCCAGAATACGATCCTCTTCAACAGGGCCTATTCTGTAGGGCACATTATGTATGTTATTCAGTGGTGCAGAAGACTTGTTACTGACAAAGAGAACGGCAGTTTCATGAATTAGCTGAGAACCTAAGCTTTTTCCAGGACTGCAAATATTAGCAGCTGACAGGGATTCAAGGAACTCCTTCCATTCCCAGGGATCTTTGTGCTGACAGGAAACTGGCAGCACAGGGCTAAGAACTTCTTGGGGTTAGTATGTAACACTAGTGTTTTGTTTTTAGGAAGAATATACAGTTAGCCATCACAACTGTATGGCAAATTGAGGAATGGGCTTAAAGCCTCTTCAAAAAGCAACATTTCAAAATATCATCAGGATTTATATACTAATTGTGAAGCTGGCCAGATCTGAGGATACTTAAATCCCATGACTGGAGATGTAGATACACAAGACAGATCTTTTCACAATCCTGAAAAGGGCCATAGGTTTGCAGGAAAATGTGAAATATAAAAAAGATACATTGGAAGGTTTACGAAAACCCAAAAATGATAAACTTAGGGCCAATCTGCATATAGCATTTTTACCAAACCCACACTGGAACAGAAAAAGATGCAGTTCAAAACCACATTCAACTATCCTAGGCCAACACTGTGCTGACTGCAGAGTCACCTCCGAATGGCCATAAAACAACCATAAATCTATGCAGACAGCCACCATTAAACCAGAGATCAAACGAAGTGAAAGCAGCATGCAGTCTGGACACTGCCATAAAATACAACACTCAATCAAAGTGAAAGTGGCATGCAATGAAGATGGGAATTTCTGTTCCAGTGTGGATTTGGTAAGACAGTGGAGCAAATGCTAGATGCAGATCGGGCCAGAGTATCTGTAGCTTTAATTCCCTCTGTGGTTATTGCTAGGCAACCACAGATTCCAGGCTTGATTCTGTCAGTAAAAGGGGGGGGGCAGGGCCTTTTCCAGGTCTGTTTTAGCCTTTGAAGGAGGACTTCGTGGGGCCAGGCCTGGCTAGGTTTGACAACTCCAGACTGGCAAATTCCTGGAGATTTTGCTATTGAATTTGTGAAGAGCAGAGTTTGGGGAGGGAAGAGGCCTCAGCTGGATATAATGCCACAAAGTCTACCCTCCAGAGCAGCCATTTCCTGCAGGAGGCAGATCTTTGTTGTGTGGAGTTCAGTTGTAATTCTGGGAGATCTCAACGTCCCACCTGGAGGCTAACAAATCTAGGCCTGACAACAACCTCTGAGTGACTTGATACCACCCGACTTGCATGCCTCAAGTAGGCCTAGCAGGAACTTATTAGCATAATAGGCCACACCCAGCAGCAGAAACTCATTAGGACTGGCTACATTAAGGGTGTGTGGCCTAACATGCAAAGGAGTTCCTGCTACAAAAAAAACCCTGGGTTTTGACAACAAACAAGGTAAACAGAATAAGAAGCAAAAGATGGGTGTGGCTGGATGATCACACTTCTGGTAACATGGGGGTGTAGCCTATTATGCTAATAAGCTGTCCTGTCAGGAGTGTGTGGTCTAATATGCTAATGAGTCTCTGCTGTTGGGTGTGGCCTATTATGCTAATGAGTTCCTGCTGGGCTTTTTCTACAAAAAGAGCCCTGACTAGGCCTACCCATTTGCTACCCTGTGAAAGCCAGTGTGGTATAGTGGTTAGAACTTCAGAGTAGGGAGTGGAAAACCCAGGTTTGGATTCCCATCTTGCTGTGAAGGCTCACTGGGTGATTTTGGACCAGTTACATACTTTCAACTTAAATTACCTCACAGGGCTGCTGTGAGGATAAAAAAAAGGAGAGGAGATTAGTGTAAGCTGCCTTGATCCCCACTGTGGAGAAAGGTGGGGTAAAAATGAAGTAAATAAATAATAGATATAGCTGAAGATGGGAGGTAGATAACAGGTGAATGGCAGAGAATGAGGTGGGGGAAAGGCAAGAGGATATGGGGGTTGACAGGGGATGGAAAGTGGAAATAGTGTGTAGAGGGGGAAATGAGGTACCACCTCACAAGTTCTTGAGAGTTCCCTACCATGCAAGTGGGCCTGGCTGAGTGCCAGCACCACACAACTGGACCACAGTTTTGCTAGGTAGATGCTGCCATTTGGGGGGAGTGCATGGGCAGATAAAGGTAGGTTGGCTGTTGAATGGCAAGGTGTTATGTATTGGGACTAGAACACCCCAGGACTGTTTTTACTAGAAACTGGCTGAGCTTGGATCTCTAGAACAATAGCCCAGCAGAACTCTGGAAGTGACCAATGAAGAAGTTATGGGTCTGACAATAACCTATCATTAGCAGTTGTTTGGGGAGTGGGTGGTGTTTGCATGCTATTTAAACAAGGCTGTTGCCTGGGTCTTTGCATTGTTCTGGCTGAATCACTAATAAAGCAGAGTTGATCACTAAGCTTGGGGTCAGACCATCCATGGAACCTAGTATTTAACGTAAGGAGATATGTTTACCAACTCTAGGTTACAAAATACCTGGAGATTTGGACGTGGAGCCTGGGGATGGTGGAGTTTGGCAAGCAGAGGGAGCTCTGAAGGATATAATGCCATAGACTCCAGCCGCCAAAGCAGCCATTTCCTCCATGGGTACCAATGTTGCCAACCACCAGGTGGGGGCTGGATACCACTTGGAGTTACAACTCATCTCCAGATGACAGAGACTAGTTCCACTGGAGAAAATGGCTGCTTTGGAGGCTGGGTTCTGTGGTATTATACCCTGCTGAGGTCACTTACCTTCTCCCAAGATTCCACCCCAAATCTGTAGGAATTTCCCAGCATGGGGCTGGCAACCCTAAGTACAGAAAGAAGAAGGAAAAGGGAAGAGTCTATGGGGCATTTCAGGAAAGGAAAAGAGGAAATAGTGGGGGAGAGGGAAATGAGATGCTTCCTGAAAGGCCTTTTGGGTTCCCACTTGGGTATTCTAATAGTGAAGTGCTTCCCCATTTGAAGATACTTAAATCCAGAGACTGGAGTGGTGAGCAGACAAAAGAAATCTTTTGACAAACCTGAAAAATGTCTCAGGTTTGTGAAAAAATCTGGAATGTAAAAAAAAAAAATACTTTAGAGGTTTCAAAAACTCCAAAATGATAAAAACAATACCAGTATCTTTAACAAACAGATTATCTCAGTGACTGTTGCCAGGCAGCCACAATAGTTGGCCAGCATTCCAGGGTTGGTTTCTGCTTGGTTTCTACTAGTAAATGGCAGGGGGACAGAGGATGGTCCTTTCTGGGGCTGTTTAGGACTTTGAGAGAGGACTTATTGGGGACAGGCCTGGTAGCAATCACAGGGCAACTTGATACCATCCAAATTGCATCACACAAATTGCATCTCACACAGGCCTGGCTGTTTGCTACTGTTCAACAGCAACCACTCACAAAAGCTTGTGCAATGTAGAGGTTAGAGTTTCACACTGGGGATGGGCACAAACTGGGAAAGTGCAGTTCAGTTTATGGCTTTAAAGGGACTGCACAAGACAGACCTAAACAGCTGAGCAATGAGGATTGCCTCCTTCTCATGAAGTTGTTTTTCAGGCTGTCTTCTGCAGTCTCTTTAAACTTCAATAGAACTGCACAAGACAGCCCAAAATAGTTGAGTGGTGGGGAGCATCTCCTCACCATTCAGCTGTTTTTGCAGCTTTCACAGGGAACAAAAACCAGAGATTTAAAAGGACTCAGAGTTTCTTTAAACCCCTGCCTTCTGCTCTATCCACAAACCACAATGAACCACCACAAACAGATTAAAAGTTCATGGAAGTTCATGAACTTGGAAGTTCATGACAAATTTTGCTTTGTGGTTCTGTTTGTGCCTATCCCTACTTGAATCCCCACTCTGCTTTGGAAACTCACTGGGTGATCTCAGGCTGGTCACACATTCTCAGCCTAGCTCCCTCACAGGGTTGTAAGGTAAAGGTTTCCCTTGCTCGAAAGCCAGTCAAATCCAACTCTAGGGATGCGGTGTTCATCTCCATTTCCAAGCCAAAAAGCCAGTGCTGTCCAAAGACATTTCTGTGGTCATGTGGCCAGCATGACTAGACACCGAGGCACACAGAATGCTGTTACCTTCCCACCAAAGCAGTACCTATTTATCTACTTGCAATTTCTTGCTTTTGAACTGTTAGGTTGGCAGGAGCTGGGACCAGAGATGGGAGCTCACTCCATCATGCAGCACTTGGGTCTCAAACTGCTGAGTACTGACCTTCTGGTCTGCAATTCAGCGTCTTAACCACTTGAGCAACCGGAGCCCCTTAAACCACCACAGCTCACCCAGTTGTAGTGAGGATCAAATGGAGAAGATCATTATGTAAGTCACTCTGGATCCCCATTGGGGAGAAAGATGGGGTATAAGTGAAGTGAATAAATAAATAATAAGCATTCCTGTCATGTCAACCTTCTCTGGGAGGAGGAGAAGACTGGGGATAAAATGAAGGAGAGGACAATGATGTAAGATGCATTAGGTTTCCATTGTGGAGAAAGACAAGATATAAAGAAAGGAAAATAAATTAGATGGGGAGCAGATAAAAGGGTGGGTGTGAAGGAGAGAAGGCAAAAGGCAAAGGTGAGGATATGTGAGTTGCTAGATAATGGAAAGAGGAGATGCAGGACAAAGTGAGGTGCTCCCACACAAGTCCTTGAAGGTTCCCCCATTGCAAATGAGCCCAACTCAGATGGGAAAGGAGGAAAGCTGAAGATGGGGGAATATAGGTAGTCTGGCTGGTGGAAGGAGAGGGAGAGAAGGAAACAGAAAACTGGGGAAGCTCTGGGTGTTTTAAGGAAAGTGAAAGAGGAAGTAGTGACAGAGGGGGAAATGACACCCTCCCACACACACGTACTTTCAGATCCCCCACTTCTATATGCTAATAGCCAAGCCAGATAAATCTGAGGATACTGAAATCCAGTGACTGGAGTAGTAAATAGACAAGACTGATCTTTCTACAAACCTGAGAAATCCCCCAGGTTTGCAGGGCATGGGTGTCAAACTCATTTGTTTTGAAGGCCAGATCTGACTTAAATGAGACCATGCTGGGCCAGGCCACGTGTGTCATAAAATGTAATTCCAGGTAGCGAAAATATAAACTTTATAATGGACACAGACAAACACAATTAAAGATTTTTAAAACTTTAAATAAAACATGATTAAAACTAGCACTCTTGAAATATTTTGTCTATTTAACAGTCTCTGATAACTTACACCTCTTGCTCTGAATTATTGCATCAAAATGTCTGTGCTGTACCAATCTTGAGTCTGCTGTTAAAGTATGTATCTGTAAGCTGCAAACCTTCTTTTGATTTATTGACATTCATTACAGAAATCTCATGCTCAGTGTTCTGAGCCTAGGACACAGGGGAAAGCTGCCTAGGGAGGTGGTTAGCTCCCCTTCACTGACAGCTTTCAAGAAGAGGCTGGATGAATATTTATCAGAGATGCTTTAGGCTGGTCCTGCATTGAGCAGGGAGTTGGACTAGATGGTTTGTATGGCCCCTTCCAACTCTATGATTCTATGAAATGACTGGTCATTGCGAGTTTCTGTACATAAGTTGCTTCATGTGCTGGTCAAGAACAAGAGAAGGCATCTTGACACAGACTGAGGGCTATGTGTTTGTCTACAAAACTTCTTCCCCAGAGAAATAACTACAACTTCCTACAAAGGAAATATGCTAAGTGAACTTGGCCTGGGCATACATTCTCAGCCTAATCCACCTCACTGGCTTGTTGTTATTTCTCCTCTAAAATAGTTTGCATTGCTTTCTTACTGAGAAAGACTGGATCATGAGGGCATGAATACAGTGAAAAGGGGGAGAGAACCCAGTTGCACCCAGGAGAGCCTGGCATAAGGAGCCCAACAAAATACATACACACACACAGCATAAGGAGCCCAACAAAGTACACACACACTGTAGCAAGGACCACAAAAGCTCATACCTTGAAGAAAACTTTGTTGATCTTAGAGGTACCTGGTATTTCTGCCATGCAATTGAGGCAGCCTAGCAAAGCAAGCTTTCCCTCGTTGCCTGCCTCCCTTCAGGGAGGAGCTTCAGTCAGTGGAAAGAAAGAAAGGCTTCCCTTTGACTCCTGTAGGACTGAGGCATCCTGGTCAGTTCCCTCCCTCCCCTGGGAGGAGGAAGGTGAGGAGCCTCAGCCAGTTCTTTACCGGACTGTCTCAGGTGCACAGGAGAGGCTTGCCTATCTGTCTCTCTTGTGTGGTTGAGAGAGTCTGGTAAAGCAAGCTGTAATGTGGCAGTGGCAACAGAACTGGAAAAGGAAGCAGGAAACAGCCAGGGCCGTGCAGGCCAGATTTCAGGCCTCCGAGGGTTGAGCTGGCCCTCAGGCCGCATGTTTGACACCCCTGCATTGGGGGGTTAAAATGCAAATGGATAAAAGGAGCACCTGCATCTTTAAGAGGAGGAGGAGGAGATTGGATTTATACCTCACCCTTCACTTGGAGTCTCAGAGTGGCTTACAAACTCCTTTACTTTCCCCTCCCCACAACAGACACCCTGTGAGGTAGGTGGGGCTGAGAGAGCTCTTTCAAGAACTGTCCTTTGAAGGACAGCTCTCATCAGAACTATGGCTTGTCCAAGGTCATCCAGCAGCTGCAAGTGGAGGAGTGGGGAATCAAACCCGGTCCTCCCAGATTAGAGTCCGCACACTTAACCACTGCACCAAACTGGCTCCTCAGTGGCTGTTGCTAGGCAACCACAGCATTCTATGCTTGGTTTCTGACAGACAGGGAGAGGGTGCTGTGCCCCTTCCACGGTTCTTTTGGCATCTAAGGGAGGATTTAATGGGGCCGGGCCAGGCAATAACCACTGAGTGATTTGATACCATGCAACTTGCATGACACACCTGGCTGCTTGCTGAACAGCAGCCAACCAATAAAAGCCAGTATGTTATAGTGGTAAGAGGTTCAGAGAAGGATCTGAGAAACCCAGGTTCAAATCAGAGTGGCAGCCCTCCAGGTGATGTTGTGCCAGTCACATACTTTCAGCCTAACCTACCTCACAGGGTTTTTGTGAGGATAAAAAGGAGAGGAGAATGATGTCCCCACTACATCCCCACTATTTTGTTGGTTCCCACTATGGAGAAAGACAGGGTATAAATTCAGTAAATAATAAATATAATTGAAGGTTGGTGAATGGCTGAGAAGGACAGAATGAGGCAGGGAAAAGGGAGAGGATATGCAGGTTGCCAGGAGGAGGAAAGCAGGAATACTGTAGGGAGAGGAATACAGGGGAAAGTGAGGTACCCCATCCCCAAGTCCTTGAGGGTTCCCTATTATGCAAGTGGGCATGACCCAATGGCTGGCACCATACAACTGTGCCATAGTTTTTCTAGGCAGAGGCTGCTCGGGGGGGGGGGCGTGAAGACAGAGAGGCAGATAAAGTTAGGTTATCTGTTGGGTGGGAAGGAGAGAATGAAGCAGGTTTTCAGGGAAGGGAAAAAAGAAATAGTGGGGAGTGGGAAAAGATATGTCTCTTGCGAGTCCTCATGGGTTGCCACTTGTTAATCTATATTTGCCATAAATATCATACAGTAAATTCATCAAATTGCTTGTATACACAATGAATAGAATTGTCTGGTTTAACCTTCAATAGTTTGAGGATATAAACTACTTCAAACTGCTGTGCTTTAGCACCATCAGTGAAACAAAGTTTTAATGTTCTGAAAATACGAATATGTGGTAGGATAGTGCTGACTCTATGTTCTCCTGATCTGCCAAAGATAAATTTGTATATCAAGAAAGATATTTTCTCTTTGTTAGTGGCTTCATTATTTGCACCAGATACAATTTATAAAACAGAATTGAAAGGCTGGGTATAAATAAAATAAATATTGGGCTTGATATTGGAAATACTATCAACCCAGGTATGTGAGAAAATAATGGCATTCATCATATGCCACCAAGGAATCGTGCCTCCAGATAAGGCTCTGAGCACAATTCCACATATAGTTCATTGATATCTCTCTGTCTTTTTACAAGTAGATGCAGATTAAAAGCCCTCTGCCAGTTATAATTTTAGATTATTTGCAGAAATATTTGTATAGCCTAGAAGCATTAACTTTTAAAGTAGTACTTTACACTCAATCTCCCCTCTGCCATGTAAATGTAATGCTGTTGATATGAAAAGCTATAAAAGGAATAGATGTTTTCAGGTTTTCATGCTCCTAACAGAATTCTTGTAAGCAGAAAAAAATCCTTTTTTTGAAAAATGTTCCTCATTTAGTATAGTCTTCTAAGAAAATAAGATCAGTTTCTCATTCCTTCCCATCTGCCAGCTCTCTCTCCTGAACAAACCATGTTCAGTGCAAAACTTTTGAAGAACATAGCAGAAATTCAAGCAGTTATAGGTTGCTGCTGTTATTCTGTGTTATTCTTTAGAAAGCACTGTGTTTTATGACTATCTTTTTGCAGGCAAGATTGCTCTTGCTTATCAATTTCTAGTGCTGACTAGAACATTAGACACAACATTAACTGCATTTTCTTTGTATAAGCCACACATTCTTAATTTGGCAGGGCTTGATTTGGCAAACACTCCCACCTTTTGAACCTAACCAGTAACCCATTCATTATTGTGCCAAATAATTTTGAATTATGGGCAGTAGGTCTCAAGCAGTGGGCTTTTCATTTCACGCTAAGCAGTAAAAGAAACTTGTCAGCATGGCATTCATCAATCAGCAGTAGAGTGGAGAATGCAAGAACAAATAACAGATTATGTTAACAATAATTAATATAGCTAAAATGTAAATAATTCAGAAGCATTTAAAATATAATTTTAGTTTATTACTGGTATACTCTGTTGCAACTAAAGAAGTGCAGTTTGTTTATTTAAACTACATTTGCCCCCTAAACTTCCTGAAACAGATCACATAATAATAGAACCTAATTTCAAAGTACAGCTTTAAAGCACACCTATGCTTTAAAGCTGAATCAGGTTTCATGTTATTTTTCAGTAACATTGTGATTCTTAAATGCCCATTTATTAAGGAGTATGTAAGGAAAAGGGTGACAGTGTTAACACACTTTCTATTGTTTCTTAATAAAAAGAGCCATTTTGTCCCCACCCCACCATCATATGTAAACAAGTTGGCCATCACAAAAGATGCCCAATTCACACTTACTGCTGCTCTGACTGGAACTAGATGGCTAAAGGAAAATTCACAGGTTCAACTCTTTTTTGTGCCTGTCTCCAGAATGAGTTAGTCCAATGAATGAAAATGGGAGAGAAGACAGATGCAATTTGGCTGGCTTGGTCTGCACTGTGTTCATTCATGCTATTTCCTGGGGAAAGAGAGAGATTTCTGGCTGTATAAGCAGTATCAGCCTCAGGGCGTAGCAATCTGAGCAAAGGACTCAATTATCTAGTTTCAACTTTTAGGCTGAAATCAAACCTTTCACTTAATTTGTTTTACTTTCCATAATATATCTTCAGTTCAGGGGGATGACAGTAGGTCACTGGGAAACTATTAATCAAGATCAGTCATTGGTATGTTTTCACTTAGTATTTATGATTAAACAGGGGCAGTTATCCATGGGTTATCCATGGCCCAGAAGGCAGGGTTGTGTGGTAACTAGCAGGAGTTTGAGGGGTGGGCCATGGCATTGCATGCACCATGACATCTTTCAGGAAAACCGGAATTAACATGTCACTCTAAGAATTGCTGAAAGTTCTGTGGTAAAGCCATAGAGTTTTCAGAAATTCCTAGAGCAACATGGCATCATTTCTGGGTTTTCCCCAGAACTGATGTCATGCTATGTGTGACCACAGTGTTTGTTTGTTTTTTCTCCAAGGGTACAAGAAGGGTAACTCTGCCAGGAGATAATTGGTATACCTTGCTTGGAGCACCAAAATACCTTGATTCAAGAGAACTTTATTCCCATCTCCCATAATACTAGCACTCAGTGGTACCCAATGAAGGTGATGGGCAAAAGTTTCAGGACAGACAAAATGAACTCAACAATTTATTCTACAATTATTTATTTATTTAGATATCTATATCCTGTTTTTCTCCCCAATGGGGAGACCCAAAGGAACTAACATTGGTCTGCTCTCCTCCACTTTATTCTCACAACAATCCTATGAGGTAGGTTAGACTGAGAGTGAATGACTGGCCCACAGTCACCTGGTTAACTGTAGAACTGACTCACTGTGGAAGTAGTGATGGCCACAAGAATTAGCAGCTTTAAAAGGGGAGTAAACAGGTTCATTAAAGATAGTTCCATCACTGACTACTATCCATGGTGATTGAGTGAACCTCCATATCCATAGGCAGCAAACCTCTAAATACCAGCATCAGGGGAAGGCCCTGGCCTCTATGACCTGTTTGTTGGCCTTCCATGGCAACTGATTGGCCATTGCATGAGACAGGATGCTGGACAAGATGGCCCATGGGTTTCATCCAGCAGGGCTCTTCCTATATTCTTATATTCCAGCCAAGCCCTCTAAGCAACTTTCTGAGGTGGTACACTGAGGAGAATGCTAATGCACCATGGGACTCAGCTGCTCATCTCCCAGCCATCAATGGCCTGGGAGGTGATGGGAATCCCTGGCTTGATGGCTGGGTCTAAACCAAGCCACTGCTGCAACATTAGTGGCATGAGTTCAAAAGCCTATTGGTGTACCTTGCTTGGAGAACCAAATACACTGTGCTTTTTTCCATAGTACAAGCATCCCTATGTCACTATACCACAGACTTGCAGATTAAAATCAGAATATTATAATGTGCTTGGCTGAACATTTTCTGAGAAGGTTCATTAGACTAATGTTTTTGACAGAGCCTGAACAGATTACTTTGCTTTCAAGTCAGGTTTACCATCAGGAGATTCTGTGTATCATTGCAATTCATTTTGCTCTTGCCACTTCCATGTATGTATCTATTCCTCACATTAGAGAATGTTGGTTTCTCTTAAGGACACACACACATTTATCCTTTTATCCTCTCATCTTTTTCTGTTGATTACGTAATTGAATTAGGTTTACAAAATGGTGGAGATGGTAGAGTACCGCAATTTCTACTTACGATACATGTAGACATCTTTTCCTTTTCCCAGTGCAAACCAGTTTTACGCTTTTCAAGAATCTTTCACACTGGCCACAATTATTCCTCCGAGAAAGGAGACAAAATAGCATTTGTCAAATCAAATGTATGTATGGCTGTTAAAGACGACTGTTAGCAAACACATTTGAGATCACCCTCTGAAACCAAGCAACATAAATACACATACCCAATTTTCCAATCAGTTGTCATTTTTAAAAATTAAATTTAAAAAGAAAGGTAAAGGATGAGCATATTGAACATTACAAAATGTGACTCTCTTAAAATGAACTGGGCATCCACTTTCCTTAACTAAAAGTACCACCATTTCAAAATTGCATTCCTGTTTTCTAAAATGCACACACATTTTCTTCATAGAGAATATGGGTTTTTAATTTTTTTAAGGAGAAAGCAAGTCTTTCCCCTGTAGCAAGGCCTACTCACCCTCCCAAGCAAGGATTCTTTTTCCTTCATTAGGTTTAAATGGTTACCCACCTACCGAACCAGAATTGGAACATAATCACTGTAGAGGAAATCAGTTTGGACATTTATACCTGGACAGACTTATTTGTTGAGAAACGCCCCATTGATTCCAGTATAGTACATCTAATTTCAAAGTTTGTATGTTAAGAATTGCTGTTGAGAGGCTTGAGAATTTTACCTGGCTACTTCAACATTATCAGCTTGCCCAACTCTGGCCCTTTCTGCATACATTTTTATCCCATACCTGATCCTGTTTGCCTTTACTCTGGATTCCTTGCTTGTAATTCTGCACCTCTGGTTTTCCCTCTGGAATTGCAAAATATCCAGATTATGTATTCTGCATTATTCTGAGAAAGTTGCCCAAGTTCAATCGTGGGCAGCATACCCCATGCCCCAGCCTTCCACAAGGTGTTTTCCTCTCCCCCACCATCAATAAAATGATACTTGGGGACATGCATCAACAGTATTAAAAGGCATTAATGCATGGCCCTGAAGTACATCGAAACATGTGTGATGGTAGATTTTGTGTTATACAGGAAACAAAGCAAATGTCTGCTAAAAGAACAACCCCTACATTGCACACTGCTCAGTGTCTGGTGGCTGGGAACATGGTTCCTGGGGGGAATGACATTCAGAGATTTTGGATAACATGGGAGCTGTGGGCCGCCATGTGTGTTGCAGCTGTAGTTCAATGTGGGAATACCCACCACATCCCAAGTGGGGAGCCTTTCCCAAACTTGAAGAACAAGCCTCTCCATCCGCCCCCATACATTTTGAAAATTCACTGCATCATCTGCCAAGGCTTGATTTATATTCTGTTCATAAATTTGGGGGGAAAGTCACCATGATAGACTCAAGCATGAAGTGAAAACCAATGAACCAAAGAAGGGATAATGCAGTGGTGTTGCTTGTGTGCCGCTTAAGGTTGCAGGGTGGCTGAAAGCTGCTCTCAAGATACCCTCAGTGGATGGCTGCCACAGAACCCACGCTTCAAAGCCTGTTCCAGTCTGAACACGAGTACACTCATCCGAGGAAAGGTGTCTTGCAACATTGCAGCTACCAGTCATCGGGAAATGCCAATGCAAGTCATTTCTGTGGGGCTCTCAGTGGCATTCTGAAAAGTACTGAGACTGACGAGTGATTTCAGCTCTCACATACTTTATTTAGATCGGGAACAAGACAACTAAGCCGGCTCGCAGGCCGGCTTTTTATCCCCAGTGAGCCCACACCCCAAAACACACTACACCCAGTGATTCGCTATTTACATTGATTGGATTAACTCCTGCTCCTCAATTGGAGGGGAGCCAGGATCCTCTAGTCCATTGTCTTTCTGGGCGAAGCTCAGGCCCTTCGCCTGGCCACATGGTAGACCGGTTAGAACCAGTCTAAGCACATGGTAGCCCTGTATCCAGGTCTCCCTGTGGATACACCACACTCCTCCCCCCTTGGTCCGTGAGACACCCACAAACAAAGTCCTGTAAATAAGACAGTGCTCTCTTGGCCCTTGTAGAGCGTCAGAGCGCCGGGGCTGGGGAAGAGGCCGGCCCTGGTGTCTGTGTCGAGGAGCCTACTGGTGTCGAGGGGCGTGGAGCGGTTGTCATGGCGGTGTCCGCATCCATTGGAACGTCCGGCTCCGGGGGCGTTGGTGTGGCCGCTGAGGTCTCCCCTGGGCTGGGGTCCCGCGCTGCAGGTTGTGGCTCTCCGGCTTCCTGCAGGCCGGGGTCCTCGTAGTCCTCTGGTTCCCGCGGCTCGACCCGGCGGCGAAGTTGGTCTATGTGGCGGTGCATCACGGTGCCATCCTCGCAGGAGACTTCATACGATCGGGGTCCCCGGACCCGGACCACCCGTGCTGGGACCCAGGGTGGACCCGCGATGTAGTTTCTGGCATACACCGGGTCCTCCGGGAAGAATCCTCTGCTGGCGCGTTGATCCTCGGTGTCCGGCTTGCGCTCAGGTGCCCGGTCTGAATGTAGCCTGTCCAGGCGTGACGTGAGGCGGCGACCCAGGAGAAGTTCCGCCGGGCTGCATCCCATGGTGGTGTGCGGGGTGATGCGCTGTCCAAACAGGAAGGCGGCGAGTTTATACTCCCAGTCCGGGGAGTCAAACTTACGGAGGGCCTCCTTGGCGGTCCGGACCATTCTTTCCGCTTGCCCGTTTGTGGCGGGGTGGAATGGCGCGGAGCGTACGTGCCGGATCCCATAATACGCAGTGAACTCCTGGAACTCACGGGAGGTGAACGCGGTGCCATTGTCTGTGACGAGCGTGTCAGGCAGCCCGTGAGTGCTCAGAATCCGCCACATAGCCCTAATGGCGGCTTTGGAGGAGGTGGATGCCACAGGAACGACCTCCAACCATTTACTATAGGCATCCACCAATATGAAGAAAAGCTGCCCCTGGAACGGCCCGGCAAAGTTCAAGTGGAGCCGTGCCCAGGGGCGATGGGAGGATTCCCAGGCTCTGTCCGGGGCCCTTGGTGGCTCCGGGCGGGAGATCTGGCAGGGCTGGCATTTCCTCACCTTGTCCTCAATGTCCCGGTCAAGGCCTGGCCACCAGACGTAGCTTCGTGCTAACGCCTTCATGCAGACAACGCCAGGGTGGTGTTCGTGCAGCGCCTCCAGGACCTGTTGCTGTAGTGACCCTGGGATCACCACCCGGCCCCCCCACATCAAGCATCCTTTATGTGTGGATAGTTCATTTTTGCAGGAGGCAAATGGGGCGAACTCGGGGCCCTCCTTGGCTACTGGCCACCCCCTCCCCACCCAGTCTAAGACCCGGCAAATGACCAGATCCCGGGCCGAAGCGCGGGCCACCTCCTGCACATGGACCGGCCGGGCCGGGAGCGTTTCCAGGAGAGCAACCACATGCTCTGGGGTGGGGTCAGGGTCCGTGGTGGCCAGTGGAAGGCGGCTAAGGGCATCTGCATGACCCATGGCCTTCCCAGGTCGATGCGTGAGTGAGTATGTGTACCCCGCCAGGAAAATGGACCATCGCAGAACTCGGGGTGAAACCATCTGTGGTGTTTGGCGGTCAGCGGCGAGGAGTCCCAGAAGTGGCTTATGGTCCGTCAAGATCTTGAACGGCCGGCCGTAGAGGTAATGGTGAAACTTCTTCACCCCAGCCACAATCGCTAGCGCCTCCTTATCAATTTGCGCGTAGTTCCGCTCCGCCGCGGAGAGGGTCCAGGAGTAGTACGCGACCGGGACCTCCCGGCCGTCCGGCAACCGGTGCCCCAAGACTGCGCCGACTCCGTAGGGAGAGGCGTCGCAGGCGAGGACCACCGGGAGCGACTCTGAGAAATGGTGGAGGACCGCGTTGGACACGAGCAACTCCTTGATGCTTTGAAAAGCCACCGCCTGCGCCTGGCCCCAAACCCAGGGCGCGTCTTTGTCGAGGAGGCGGTGGAGCGGTTCTGCCACGGCCGCCTTGAGGGGCAGGAAGGAGTGGTAGAAATTGAGTAGGCCGAGGAACGCCTGCAATTCTGCCTTGGAGGAGGGTGGGGGGCGTTTTTTATGGCTTTCACCTTATCGTCCGTGGGATGGATCCCTTGCGCGTCCACCGCGAACCCCGGGAACTTGATTCGAGGCACCCCCAGGAGGCATTTCTCCTTCTTTACCTTGAGGCCGGCTGTGTCGAACCGTTGTAGGACCTGGCGAAGGCGGTCTGCGAAGGAGGTGTTGTCCGGCGCCGCGATGATCACGTCATCTAGAAAGGGCTGTACTCCGGGGATGCCTTTTAGGAGAGAGTCCATAAAAGATTGAAAAATCCCAGGAGCTACACAAACCCCGAACTGGAGTCTCGTGACCCTGAAAGCCCCCTTGTGGGTCGCAATGGTCTGAGCCTCTGCTGCGGCCTCATCCACGGGCAGCTGTTGGTAAGCTTGTGCCAAATCGAGCTTACCAAAGATTTGTGCCCCAGCCAGGGAAGCGAGGACATGGCTCACCACTGGGACCGGGTATGCGTGGTCCTGTAAAGCCTTGTTCAGGGTGCATTTGTAATCCGCGCAGATCCGCACGTCCCCATTCGGCTTTACTGGCGTGACAATCGGGGTCTCCCAGCGTGCGGATGTAACAGGCACCAGCACCCCCTGCTCAACTAGGCGGTCGAGCTCTGCCTCTATCTTCACCCGCATGGCCAAGGGCGGGACCCATGCCTTAATGCGGATGGGGCGGATGGTCGGGTCCAAATCCAGGGAAATGGGGTCCCCGGTGTACCATCCTAGGGTCCCATCAAACACTCTTGGGAACTCCCGGCAGACCCCCTCCCAATCGGCTGCCTGGATTTGGTTAAGTCCTGATATCCGGAGGCCCAGGGGCTTAAACCATGAAAGTCCCAGCAAGCTGGTTAGGCGCCCTTCCACCACCAACAGGTCCAGTTTCCCCGAAAAACCCTTGAACTGGACCCGGAACTTGCCCCAGCCCCGGACCGCCACAGAGTTTTTGTTAAAGTCCCGTAACAGTAGGCCCTGTGGCTTGCGCAACCGGGGTCCCCCCTGGGGGCATAAGTTGTGGAGGGTCTCGACCGAAATTATTGAATACGACGAGCCGGAGTCGATTTCCATCCGGCAGGGGGACCCTTCAATCACAACAGTTACATGCACCTTGTCCGGGCTGTCGGGGGGCAAGTTACATACCGTCTGGTGGTTGACGGAAACGGTGTGGAGGTCCTCAGTCTCAATCTGCGCCGTGAGGTTCGTCCGGTGTCCCTTGGAGCGGCAGACCTTCTCGATATGTCCCACTTTGTTGCAAGCCCGGCAGATCGCGGAGCGAAACCGACAGGTCCGTCGCTCGTGAGCGCTGCCGCAGCTTGCACAGGCTACGGATGGCAGGGATTTGGCCTCTCAGGTCCGCGGAGGTCGGTGGGACGGTCGGTGGCGTACCTGGAGTACTTCCTCGTCGTCCAATACGTCGGACTCCCGCGTTGTTTGCGTGCGGTGGACCGCCGAACTGCGGCGGTCTTGGTGGGCCTTTTCATAAGCGGTGGCCTCCTGGACGGCCTTTTCCAGGGTGAGGTCGTTGTCGCTCGCCAACCTCCGCCGCAGTTTGGACTCCCGGAGGCCCACGAGAAATTGTTTCAGCAGCGTGTCCGAGAGGTTCGGGAACTCACATCTCGTGGCCGCCTGCCGAAGACCCGTCAGGAACTCCGTGGTGGATTCATCTGGGCCCTGGATCCTCTCAAAGAACCCCAGACGTTCCACAAATTTTGTGGGCTTAGGCGAGAAGTTGTCCGTGAGGGCCTTTACCAGCGCCGCGTAGGACTCCGTCTTAGTGGTCTTGGGGTTTATGAGGTCCCGCAAGAAGATGAGGCTGTCGACGCCGCAGACGCTGAGGAACAGCTGCTTTTTTTTCTCGGCTTCCACCACATCATGATACCCACAGTAGTTCTCCAGGGTCTCCAACCAGGCGTCCCATTTCTGCGGTTGGGAGAGGTCGAAGGCGCTTAGGTGAGTGGTGGGTGCGGCCATCTTACCACGGGGTTGTGAGCGGGGTTGCGGGTTGTTGGAGGCTGAAAGGCGGCTTGAGGCGGCGCTCGGGAGTGTGGTTCCGGTGGCGGCGGATGGTGCGGTGCTGCTCTCGGGGTCAGCGGTGCGATGCTCGGGAGCGGTGCGATGAGCGGCTGGCTCGATGCGATGCTCTTCTTCGTGGTCATTGTTCAGGGAGGGAGTTGGAATCCCACCTTCGTCGCCAGTGAAAAGTACTGAGACTGACGAGTGATTTCAGCTCTCACATACTTTATTTAGATCGGGAACAAGACAACTAAGCCGGCTCGCAGGCCGGCTTTTTATCCCCAGTGAGCCCACACCCCAAAACACACTACACCCAGTGATTCGCTATTTACATTGATTGGATTAACTCCTGCTCCTCAATTGGAGGGGAGCCAGGATCCTCTAGTCCATTGTCTTTCTGGGCGAAGCTCAGGCCCTTCGCCTGGCCACATGGTAGACCGGTTAGAACCAGTCTAAGCACATGGTAGCCCTGTATCCAGGTCTCCCTGTGGATACACCACACATTCCATGGCAGCAGATCCATGTTGCGCAGGACTGCATCATTGTGGATGGAGGCATGGGCTAAAATGATAAATCCAAAGGATTTCTTCTGCATTAGAATGACTCCAGTGTGGAACTGAGGGAGGGGAGTCTGCAGCAAAACAGCATTCAGAAAACCCAGGGAAACAGCAGAGGGAAACCAAACTGAGAGCTGAGCAATGCAACCCAGCGGAAATGCAGAGTGAACCTTGGAGGCAATGCAGAATTAAAAATATACAGTGAATCAAAAGTAGGAGGCAATGCAGAATGAACAGTACATCGTGAGACAAAACAGTTGTGAGTGTGGGGAATAACCCAGTACAGAAAGGGCCTCTCTCAACTTCCTTCAGGCCTTCACATTCTATAGCCTGCTTTAAATTGTTTGAAGTAACTTACAAACTTACAAGTAACTTACAAACACTGCAAAGGTTAACATTGTCTGCCCATCCCAGAGATGGAAAACACCACCTATATGACAGATTAAACTGGATTTATCATTATAGGGCTGCCTCCTCCAGTACTGTCCAGCCCACCAGTTAAGATACTCTTTCCAAGCCATGGTAATGCTCCCTGTGCCTCCACTAGCAGAGCTAGTAGTTTGCAACCACAGACACGGCTTGATAAGTGTTGGCACATCACCTTTAGAATCA
Source organism: Gekko gecko (assembly GCA_029375565.1). Taxonomy (NCBI): domain Eukaryota; kingdom Metazoa; phylum Chordata; class Lepidosauria; order Squamata; family Gekkonidae; genus Gekko; species Gekko gecko. Next base: position 101,739,287 of record JAPDNY010000004.1, on the reverse strand, counting down.
CTCCCCCTAGAGGCTCACCTAGCCCTTATTTCACTGTCCTTTAGACACTATGTGAAAACATTCCTGTTCACTCAGGATTTTAATTGAAGTATTACATCTTTTTTAGCTGCTTTTATGGTACACTTTGAGATTGAGGGATGTTTTGTGGATATCATTTTAAGCTCTTTAATGTTAATTTTGTGGTAGTTTTTTTTACTTATCTTGTATTTCTTTTCACTTTGTGAGCCACCTCAAGCAAGTCTCTGGAGAGGCAAGTCATTTCTAAATAAAGCTGATCTGCACATGTAACACTCACATACACCCATTACCGCAAATTATCCCATATACTATGTTGCAAATTATCCCATATACTATGTTGTCCATTGACATTCTGGTGTGTGGGGGGAGGAGTGCATTTACTCAACAAAATGAAAAACATTTTCACCACTAGCATATTAGAAAGTGCTTTTATGGAAGCCTGTTGATGGCAATTTATTCCAAACAGGAAACAGACAGGTGCAGAGCACACCCACTGACATGGGTGTTTTATTCAAATCTGCACCTGTGTCTGTAGCCTGCCCACCCCCTTACAGCCTTACAACCCCCTTAGCTGTTGTTTGGGTTGGCTGTGAGACAAGACCAACCCCACTTGGGTTAGGACACCATCTTCCCACCCAGCTGCCATGGGCACAACTAATGGACTGCATGCTGGATCACACAGAGAAGTGGAGGAATGGGAGGAAGGGATACGTGGGGGGGACAATACTGGGGGGCCTGGATCTTACTCCAGCAGTTCCAGAATGAGGTGGCCCAGAAGGGAGAGGTTAGCATGTGGGTACAGAGCATGTTGGTAGTGTCCTGGAAGATCTACATGCACCATTTGGGAGAGGATCAGCCAGTCAATGGAGCTGATGCTGTGCAGCATGGTCATTTATTTATTTATTTATTTGTTTATTAGTTTGACTTTTACCCCACCCTCCATTGTAATGGAGGCATTAACTTCCTGCCCCACACACTTCTGCTCCACCAAACGTGCTATCATGGCGTACCTGGAGTTCCAGTGGATGGGCACGTCCTGTATACATCAGTGTTTGGGCTCATCCCCTTCCCTCTGCTTCTCGAGCAGCAGATGGGAAGACTTGATGCTGTGCGAGAAGTGGGCAGCCAGGTGCCAGCAGGGGGCAGACCACCAGGTACAATATGTGCACCAGGCAGACAATGCCCTTGAGGTGCACAGCCCTCACCACTGCCAGCTTGTTGGCACCAGCATCTGTGATCAAGTACCCACGGATGATGTTGCTGCCTCCCAACCATTCCCTTAGGCTACGATGTTTGCTGCTGTCTGCATCTACCCCCTGTGCATGAAGCAGAACTAGTTTGTAACTAGGTGGCAGGACTATACCCTCCTGGGCCTGGGGCCCGACAGTCTGGACAGTGAGGCCTTACGGTTGCCACCAGAGGGCAGTAAGGGAGAGGTAGCTGTTCTATCAGCTGCTCCAGAAGTCATGGAATCATAGAATCATAGGATATTAGAGTTGGAAGGGACCTTGCCGGTCATCTAGTCCAACCCCCTGCACTCTGCAGGAGCACAGCCAAAAGATAGCCCTACATCCTACAACATACCCAAAAGATAGTCGTCCAGCCTCCACTTGAAAATGTCCAGGGAAGGTGCATCCACTTCCTCCCGAGGCAGCCCATTCCACTGCTCAACCACTCTTACTGTTAGGAAGTTTCTCCTGATATCTAGTCGGTAACGACTCCCTTGTAATTTCCACCCATTAGATCTAGTCTTGCAATCCGGAGCAAGAGAGAATAGATCTGCTCTATCTTTTACATGACAGCCCTTCAAATACTTGAAGACTGCAATCATGTTCCCTCTAAGTCTTCTCTTTCCAAGGCTAAACATACCCAACTCTTTCAGCCTTTCCTCATATGACTTGGATTCAAACCCTCTCACTATCTTGGTTGCCCTCTTCTGGACATGCTCGAGCTTGTCAACATCCTTCCTAAAGTGTGGTGCCCAAAACTGGACACAGTACTCCAGGTGAGGCCTGACCATAGCCGAAGAGAGCGGAACTACCACCTCCCGTGATCTGGACACAATGCTTCTGTTAATGCATCCTAAGATTGCGTTAGCTTTCTTCACAGCCACATCCCACTGCAGGCTCATGTTGAGCTTGTGATCAACCAGAACACCTAGATCCCTTTCACATATGCTGCTGTCAAGCCAAGTCCCTCCCATTCTATATCTGTGCCTTGGATTTTTTGTGCCCAGGTGTAGGACTTTGCACTTATCTCTACTGAATTTCATTTTATTTGCCTCAGCCCACTGTTCCAACCTATCTAAATCATTCTGAATCCTGACTCTGTCTTCTTCAGAATTAGCAATCCCACCCAGCTTTGTGTCTGTATAGGAAAAGACTTTCCTGAACTATTCCTGTTAGGGCCAAATGGCCTAGCTGCTAACATGTCCATGTGACTTTTGTCACCTGCAACAGATGGCATGCCAGATGCCAAGCCTGATATCCGTATACAAGTCACTTTGACACCTTTGCTGGGAAGATTAGACATCTAGGCGTCTTCCCAAGCTTGAGACACAGCTGTCCCAAGACATTAACACATCAAAGCTCCTCTGACATGGCTACTGTCACATCAACCCAAAGATTTGGGCACACCACTTCATCCCCTCTGACTGAGTAAATGGCCATATTCAATTATGACGGGAAAGGGAGGAAATTGTGATCACCCTATGGGAAGATAGGGAGAGTTTTCTTGGAAAGAGAGCTCCTTTCTGAGAGAGAGTTCCCCTTTGGATTGTATACCTGCAACATGGAATTTTACTAGTGGGCAGGGAAGCTGGACTTAACTGCCCACAGCAATCATGTTGTTCATCCTCAAGATTCCCTGGTATCTCTGAATGACTGGTAATTATGAATACCGCTATGTATAGTTAGAGCTGAAAAGCTATAGATATTCTGTTTCCCTAACTCTGCAAGTCTTATGATATATGCATGCTTCTGCACTGATTAAAGATAAAAGATAAATTAATATTATCTGAGTTTGTGTCCTGTGTTGCAACTTGGTTCTAAGGCTTAATCCTGTGCCTAGGCTGATACTGGCGATGCAGCTACCACTGTGTTAATTAATTAACTGCAGCTCTGGCACAGAGCTGATAAGTTGCTAAGTCCTCTAGACCAGGCAGGAGTTTAGATCTCTGCTCCTGAGCCTAGATGAGGGCCTTATTGTAAGAGATCTTGATGGCAGTGACTACTAGTAAGCCAGGAGTGTGTGCAGACATATTCTTGGGTTTGTGTAAGTGTTCCTGAAGCATATGGGATTTTGGTATCTCTCATTCCTGGACTGGAGTGAGGGAGAAGTAAAATCCTGTACATACTGGCAGTATCAGGAATTGTGCCTCTTATTCCTGGACTGGGGTAGAGAGGCGCAAAATCTGTACAGTGTCATCTGCAAATCTGATAAGTATCCCCTCTATGTCTTCCTCCAGGTCATTTATAAAAACATTGAACAACACCAGGCCCAGGACCGAGCCCTATGGCACTCCACTCAAGACTTCCCTCCATGTAGACGCAGAGCCATTTATGAGCACTCATTGTGTACGATTTTTCAAACAACCATGAATCCATCCAACAGTTGCTCCATCCAGCCCACACTTAACTAGCTTATCCTCAAGGATATCATGAGAAACTTTGTCAAATGCTTTACTGAAATCTAGATACACTATATCCACAGCATTGCCAGAGTCAACCATTTTAGTAACTCTGTCAAAAAAGGAGATAAGGTTGGTCTGGCATGACTTATTCTTGATAAACCCATGCTGGCTACTACCAATTAACTCATTCTGTTTGAGGTGCTCACGGACAGAGCATTTGATAATCTGCTCCAGAACTTTTCCAAGTATTGATATCAAACTGACAGGCTTGTAATTTCCCGGGTCCATCTTTTTTCCCTTCTTAAAAATCGGGACAACATTCACTCTTCTCCAGTCTTCTGGCACAACACCAGTACTCCAGGACATCTCAAAGATTAGAGCCAGAGGCTCTGAAATAACATCTGTAATTTCTTTTAGCACCCTGGGATGCAAGCCATCCGGCCCTGGAGATTTGAAAGTATTTAAGGCAGCCAGATGCTCTCTAACCATTACCTTACTTACTCTGGACTGGCAGCTCCTCCTTCCTTCATATGCCCTGCATTCTTCAGTTTGTCTACAGCTCGGTGAAAGTCCATGGTGAAATGGACGGTTCTACCTTGCACTCTAGAAAGCTCATCCTTTACCAGTGTCACTGTAGAGTGAGGCATGGTGGGCAACACTCACCAGGTCATGGTCCTCCACAAGGGGACACAGAGCCAGGTGGTTCAGCAGCCAGTGAAAGGCTATGTCCTCCACAAGGGAGAAGGGTTGGCCATTCATGGCAATCATCTTACTGATGAGATGAGTGCTTCCTGAGCTCTCCCCTTGCCCTTCTGGTTAGCACTGTTGGTGTCCCTGGGAGCATGTCCTCTTGGAGGGTGGCCTGCCTTGGGGTCCCAACCATGACACCCAGAGCACATGGAGCCTTTCTTGGAATGGGCTTCTTCCTCCTCCCACTGCCCACCAATCTTTCCTCTGGTGGCAACAAAGTGGGGTATACCCTTTGCAGGTGCCTGCAGAGAACAGAGGTAGATTATGTTCATGCCCCTGCAGACATGGGCATGTCACACCTGGCACTCCTGCCATACAGGGGTCACTGGGAGGGTTCAGAAATGTTTTCACAGGTTGGATTGGAAACAGGGCCCCATGATTGGAGCAGATGGGACTAGACACAGCTGTTTTCTGGCACTGGGCTGGGAGGTGCCTGAGGAGGGTGTACTTGGGGCAGTGGGAGCAGGAGGGAGTAGAGCAGCAGAAGCAGGAAGGGGTTGGGACCTGGGAGGGGAAGAGGCTTCCCTTGCCAATCTCTGAACCACTGCTGTCAGAGGATTCCTCTCTGAAGAGTTCTAACAACTGCTGTTGTCTGGACATTGCTAACACTTCTGTTTCCTCTTGGGAAATGCCCAAGGACAGAGCAGGGGGGAAAGGCTCTGAGACCCCTGGTAATGCCCTGCTGGGGCAGGACTCAGGGGTGGGCTGCGTTTATGCCCTGGGACAGGGCTCTTTGGTTTTCTGTGGGGGAGGGCTTCATTCCACCACAACAAGCACCCCTTCTATCCATTTTCACCCACATGGTGTTCACTGAGCCCCTGTGCTCATCGTGAGCACGAGAACAAGATGCCAATCCAATCCCTGATTACAGAAACCTCCCAAATCTCAACAGCAGACAGCAAATGGGATCACTAGCAGGAGGGGGGAGGAAAATAAAGGCACCCAATAGCTAAGCCCCTGTGCTCGGTGTGAGTGCAGGAACAAGATGCCAACCCAATTCCTGAACTGAGAAATCTCCCAAACCTCGATAGCACTGCAGACAGCAGACAAGATGACTAGCAGGAGAGCGGGGTGAGGGATAGAAAGACACCCAATGGCCAAGCCCCTGCTCTTGGCCTGAGTGGAGGAACAAGATGCCAATCCGATCCCTAATTCCAGAAACCTCCCAAACCCTGACAGCAGACAGCAGATGAGATCACTAGCAGGAGCAAGGGGGGAAATAAAGGCACCTGTTGTGTATTGGAACTGAAACATTCCAGGACTGTTCTACCATAGATGGGCTGAGCTTGGAGCCCAAGAACAATAGCCCACCAGGACTCTGGAAGTAACCAATCAAGAAGTAATACTATGTAAAGGCACGATCATATGCTCAATTAGACCCACCATAGGCACGAATGCCAGGTGAATTTAAAGAGCGCTATCAGACAACATCTGGGAAGCACCCTGCAGCCATTGGCAACCCATTCTGCTCCACTGCAGAAGTAGAGTAAAAAGACACTGAGGAAAATCTGGTAGTAAATGGGCTGCAATAGGTCACAGGCAGACTTTCCTGTGTCTGATTGCTCCAGCGTGCTCTCATGGCATCAGGATGGTCTAATCAGGCCATCTCGACTCTGTGCCATTGTTTTTTCCCCCTTTGCAGTATGCGCATCATCGCAAATTCCATAGGGAGCCTTCAGTGCAGAGATGCGATTCATCAAGTCCTCGTTTAAGCACATTGGAAACAAAGTTGTGTCTGATCACGCAGTGGCAGGCTATGCCCACAGCTTCCAAGGACTGTGTGATCGCACAACTGCAGGTCAAATTCCTCCAGAGGAAATAGCCTCACTTCCCCCCATTTTTTCTGGCTCATGTGACCGCGACTTAAATAACCTATCATTGGGAGTGGGATGTGTTTGGGTGTGGCAATTGCATGCTATTTAAACAGGGCTATGGTCCTGGAGTCTTGTCTTGTTCTTGCTGAAATCACTAATAAAGTAGAGCTGATCACTAGACTTGGGGTCTGCTCACCCATGGAACCCACTATTTAATAGCACCCAATTGCCCTTTCCCCCTTCCCACTGCAACCTTCTAAGCCACATGACTTTCACTCCATGTGGTTCCTGCAACTCCAGGAATAAGCTCTGCTGGAGTTGTAAAGGACTGCTGGGGGGGAGGGAAAAGCCATTAAGATTGACAATACTTACATGTTCCTTGTGCTAGATCCAACCTATATTGGGGGTTTTTAAACTCCATTCATCTTTTTGGTAATATTGTATAATACCTCATCTTCGAGCATATTATTGAAATAACTATCTTTGATGCCTCTTCAGTTCTGGCAATAACTTTTTTTAATTCACGCATTCAGCATTTTCATTTTGTTGGTAGTTAGATATCTCCCTCATGCATTTAATTACATAAATTTAAATTTAAGATTCATATTATCTTGGAGTATACACATATTCAAAAGTAATACATATCTACATACATAATATGTTTCAAGTAATAACTGAAAGCTGGTCAAGTGGGATAAGAAAATTATCCAGACAGAAAGCTAAAATCAAAACACAAAAAGCAAACCCATATCCAGCTATGGCTATAGTCACACTTGCAGGTCACTGATTAATTAATTTGACATCAATTTATAATTTGCATGTGTGAAATAGCCATCTCAAACACCACAACCCAAGATTTCCTCTAATAAACAATACTTTTCAATAAAGATAGTTAAGTCATTAAACTTCAAGCCATTAAGCAACCAACAGTGCAAACCTAAGCATATATACTTAGAATTCTCGCAATGTTGAATAGTGCTTAGTCTCAGGCAAGTGTGCATAGGATTATATCCCAATTCATAAATATACACGTGTCATTGTGTCCCCCTGTCATTGTGGACCATGTGCACACGTGTACCTATAGTATACCATCTATTGAGAATGCATTATTTATATTAACAGAATTTGCACAAAAACATATGCACTTGGGAAAGTCCTTGTAGATTGTGACAAATGACAATTTTGTGTGCTTTTGCTTTAAAGTTAATCCCATATATTTCAGTGAAACTTTCATGCATGCAAACGTGCACATAGAATATGTCCGCCCTGTTGTCTCACACTGACTGTTATTTTGATTTTTGTTTAATTTAATCATCACATCTTCCTCTTTGTCCTGCTCTTTCTATAATATGCAAAAACCAGTCAAAGAATAATAAAGAACAAGAGACACAAGGAAAACTAAGCAATATGTCTTTTCATAAATTCTCTCCTCCAGATAAATAAACAAAGCTACTATCTGATACACCTTCCAGCCAATGGACTACTGGTCAATGCCCCAGCCTGCTATTTCAAGTTGCAAATTTGTATAGGCAATAGTTGTGCCACCATCACCAAGTTGGAAAGCTGGTATTTCTTTGGAGAAATAGAAAGTTCTCTGAAACTAAACATGGAAGGAGACACAGTAAACTACTCATCATGGCAATCAGTCTGGGCCAGGTGCAGAGTATACCAGAAACCTAGTTATACTAAATCAAGTAAATGAAATATGCCTATAAATAAGACTAATCCATGCATTCCTTAATGGAATCTTTGACTTCCCTAATAAGAAATATGGAGCTGCTCAGACAGGAGCATGGCATTCATAATCATCCAAGACAGATACTTTTGCCTGTAAGCCCATATGCCATATGCATAACTTTCCGTATACTCCTGTTAAAGAGCAGCTAAATTATTTTAAGAGTCTTCTAGTGGGCTGCCTCAGTCTATCATTACCTGTTAGGGTTGGCTGCTTACACTCAAAGAAATATTTGTCACAGAATCTTAGTGTCTCCAGCTACTCTAGAGACATGAATGTAACATGGCATCCCTTGCCTAGCATTAATTACACCAGGACATTTATGTCAGAGCTCATACAACAGAGAACAGTAGCTGAATAAATGCAAGTTATGTAATAAACTGGAAAACAGATCACAGTACACTGGGGAAGGGGCATATAATTTCCAGAGGCAACCCCTTTTAAACAAAGCAACATCTATTCTGACAGGAGAGAGTTTGCAATTAGGCACATTTGTTTTATACTCCACTTTTCTTTTTACCTGGGTCATTCGGACAACCTAATTACAGCGGAGAATATGAACAGCTGGTTTATTTTGTCTTAGGAGGAGGAGAGGGAAGAGTGTTTTCAACAAGACCCAGTAATCCAGATATCAGAAAATCCCTTAATTTTAACCATGTGAAAACAGAGTTCCTTTTGCCTGTACAAATGCCTGAGAATATTCACGGTACTACATTTTTACAACTGACATCCAGGCCCTGCAGGAGTGTTTAATTAGGCAGGCGAATGAGCAGAGCCAGAGAGATGGAGGTTGTTTTCTAAGATGGCTTTCCTGCTGGGTTTTGATATTTAGAATTGATTTTTTCCCCTCCATTTAATGAAAAGTTAAGCATTTTGTTGCGGGGAGGAGAGTCCAATGCCCCCATTCCACAACAGGCTTACTGTGGGCAGATTGCAAATTCAGTCTAGAAAGAACTCTTGCTTCCGTCAGAAATAGCCTGATTTTAATCCATCCAACTATAAACACAGAGGTATGCTTTAACACCTAGCAAAATTCAGTAGCATCATTGAATTAATTGTGATTTTGATAGATCAATAGAGTGGGGTACCTGATGCAACAAAATTATTTGAGAGTAAAGCTACACGGAGAAAGGGCATATCCTACTCCATTTTGTCCTATGAGACTTCCCACAGAATTGGAGCACTGTGTTTGTTAGTTTAGGATATGATACAGCTATGTTCCCACATGTAAATTTAAAACATCTGTAGCCAAAGTAGCATGAGGCAGGCCCATAGCCAGGATTTCTTAAGTTGGGAGGGCCTTTAAATAATTCAGGGGGCACTGAAATTAAAATAAAAAGGATAGTTTTTTTTTAAGTGCTGGAAGCCCAGCGCCACAGAGCTGGCCTCTGCCAGCACTCCGGCTGGGCACCCAGGTGCAGGAAGAAGAGTTGGCAAAGGGGAGGCACAGGAAGGAGGAGAGACTTTTGAGCATTGCCAAAAGTTCCCACCAGCCCCACCTCACCTGCCGGTTCACCTGTTTCCTCATGCCATTTCCTCACCTGGGTGCCCTGGCCCAGCCCTGCCAGCTTCTGAGTACCACTGAAGGCTGACACCACCCCACCTCACCTGCCGACCGGCCCACTCCCCTGGTTGGTCTGCTTCCTCACCTGAGAGAGTGCCCTGTGCCACCACCAGTTCAGGACCCCCAGCCCCTCCCCCCTGACATACCCTGGAAGCTGGGCACTGTGGAGCAGGTCTCCACCAGCACTCCAGCTGGGCACCCAGGCCCAGGAGGAGCAGGCAGAACAGGTGCTCTGACCCTGCCGGCCTCTGAGCTCCACCAAAGGTTCCTGCCAGCCCCACCACCTCACCTGCCAGCTTACCCGCCCACCTGCCTGGCACTGCTTCCTCACCAGGGAGCCCTGTGCTGCCACCAGCTCAGGACCCCAAGCCCAGCCTCCCCCCCCCAACTGCCAGCCTGGGATAGAGCTGGCAGGGCTGCTGGCAGGCAGGGAAGGGGCAGCGGTGGCGGTGGTGTGGGGAGTCCTCAGGACAGCCCAGAGAGTTGGGGTGGCTGGGCTGGATAGGATGTTGTGGGGCCACTGAAGGAAGTCAGGGCCCCGGGCCCCCTGGGAGGCCTCACTGTAGCTATACATATACATGTTGGTTACTCAAACAGGCCTAATAGCACACACATACCAAGACTATTTCAGGTTAGGAAAATAATGCAGGGGAAAGGCTGAGGCCCTTTTTCTACATGTGCTGCAGTCATGATATTTATTAGACATGGGAAATGGTAAGAACTTACAACTCCCATGTTACTGTTACAAAGGATACAAGAGTGGAGACCCTGGACACAACCCATGTACTTGATAATGTGTGAAGTGATCATGACTGCATTTTCTTGTAAATTAAAAGTCCAGTGACACTTTAAAGACTGACAATATTTATTCCAGCATGAACTGAAAAAGTGAGCTTGGACTCATAAAAGTTCATGGTAAGAATAAATGTTTTTCATCCTTAAGATGCCACATTAGTGATCGACAATTTTTTAATTAAATTTTTTAAATAGCAGCAGGGGGTAGGATTGGAACTGCAGTGCTGAACAAGGGATGGGTTAACTCTTATGCTGATGTTAATCAGATTCCTGCTAGTACTATTTGCCCTGGTAGGAAAACACAGTGCCCATGGTGGGCTGATTTACATTGTGGAAAAGAATAAAACTTTCACCCAGAGCCATAATGCAATCTGAAATAAGTTTAATGGTAGGTATGGAAAATCTGGTTATGGATCCCTTGTCTGGTTTCACCTAAGAAAAGTTGGAGGGGGCAATCTGGAATATTTCACCTTTTCTCACCCACTGCTTTTCCATTACAACTCTACTCGTCTCCTCCTGTGTGTTGCAAATATGATCTCCTGACAGAGAAAAGAGTTGCCTGGGGTGATGGAGCTGAAGAGTTAAACAGCTGGCAAGGGAAGTTTTAGGCACCCCCTCCTACTCACCTCCCTGCTCCAGAATCACCCCTTCCCAATGCTGATGCTCCTATTAGGAAAGAGCCATTGAGGTTTTATTACCCACACTAATATTTCAGATGCAATATTTGCGTAGCATAATTAAAAGTTGCAGCACAAAGTTAATCCTGAATGTGCAGCTGAGGGGGGAAATGAATCACTGTCTGTTGGACACTCTGTATTCTTGGTTCTGTATTATTGGAAACTGAACATATATATATCATATAACATTATTGTTTTTGAAACACAAAATGTTAATAGAATGGCCTTATTTTGAACAAATTTCTACCCTCCCTCCTTTTCTCACTCTCGTCATTACACTCTCCCCTCAGACCAGTGTTTTGCTAATTTAATTGGCTGAGGGTAGTGGAGTGGTACAGCATATTTGGTTATTTTCTGAGGCTAAGAAAAACTACAGTCCTTTTAAGTGTCAGAACTTCATAAGGTGGCTGTTGAAGTTTGTCTCTAGAAACTTAATTGATTGATGAATAAATCAAATGTCGCTGTTTAGTAACAGCATTAAATTATTCAACCTATGCTTTGCAAAGGTCCACTTGAGAATAAACCTCAGAATGTTCATTTTATCAGTGGGGACTCAGTAAACTCCAAGGCCTTCTATGCATACTCTCCTTACTTGTGATTTTTCAATCCACAACTATTTAATTCAACTCAACCACGTGGCCCACTTTTTCTTCAGAGTAATTTGCATTGTGAATTGGGTGAGGTTTCTGCATATAGTGAAATAATGTGGATTTTCTAACGGATCAGGAATGTTGTGGTCAGTGGCATCTAGGGTTGTCTATCTAAATGGAAAATATACCCAAAAAACGCCTTATCAGTATTTTGGGGTATATTTCGGCATCCCAAATGCATCTCGGATTTTTCAGAATGGAAAAAAAATCTCTGAAAAAAATCCCGGATATATTCAGGAATTACTGGCAAACCCAAACAACAGCGGAGGGGCTGGAGCAGATTGCTCCCACTGCTCAGCTGTTTTGGAGCTTTTTTTCTGTAGTCCCTTTAAACAGGAGGTGTTTAAAAAGACTGTAGAAGACAGCCTGCGAAATAGCTGGGGGGGGCACTTTCCCCACTGGCTCAGCTGGGGCTGTTTTGGGCTTTTCAACTGAACTGCTGAAGAGAGCCCCAAAGGAGCCTGAAAGGAGCATTGTCTCCAGAAGATCAGCTGCTTGGCAGGGTCTTTTAAGCATATAAAGTACTGAGACCGACACGTGGATGAGTAATAACAGCTCATACTTTATTGTGTACATAAGACTTGAGATGGCTACCTGGCTCGCAGGCCGGTTTATATTCCCATGTTTCCCATTCCCCCAACACACACACACACAGATTATTTACAGTGCACCCTGTTCCCCATTGGTTTCTCCTAGGATCCTAGCCATTCAATGGGTGTGGACTAGGATCCATTCAGGCTATTGTCTCTGGAGGTGAAGCTCGCTCCTTTTCCTGACTGTGTGGTTCCCTGATCACATGTGCGGTCTCCACTTAGTATACAACAAAGCAGTCTGGTTTAAACTGGGCTGCCCAGCAGAGCCCCAGCAGAGCCTGCATGGAAAATTCTCCCCACAGGATTGGCTGCTTGGTGGCTTTAAACCAGACTGCTCAACACAGTGATACTTTTTAGCAGGGCTTTTTTTTGTAGAAAAATCCCAGCAGGAACTCATTAACATAATAGGCCACACCCAACAGCAGAAACTCATTAGCATATTAACCCACACCCCTGACAGCACAGCTCATTAGCATATAAGGCCACAGCCCCATGTTACCAGAAGTGTGGCCATCCAGCACACCCACCTTTTGTTTCTTATTCTGTTTACCTTGTTTGTTGTCAAAACCCAGGGCTTTTTTTGTAGCAGGAACTCCTTTGCATGTTAGGCCACGGACCCCTAATGTAGCCAATCCTAATGAGTTTCTGCTGTTGGGTGTGGCCTATTATGCTAATGAATTCCTGCTGGGTGTGGCCAACTCAGTTTCCAGCCAGAACTCCGTTCCTGTGCATTCCTGCCCAAAAATAGCCCTGCTTTTTAGAAGCCACTTTGTATTAATGCTGAGCTGGTCTAGACTGGTGGCCCATCAATAGGAAAAAAATTGTCACTGCAAACCTCTCTGAATACCCTGGGAGGGCAGTTCTTTCTATATCAGTTGTCTGAAGCTATACAGTTTTCTGGAAACTTATACCTTTGAAATATTTACAATAGGCAGTTCCTTCTACATTAGTAGTTTAAAGTTGTACAGTTTTCTGGAACTTGATGCCTTTGAAATATTTAGAATAGTAATTTTCTTGAGGAAGATTATTGAAATGAAGTCTTCAATGTACAGATTCTTCATTGGAAAGAACTACTTTGGAAAGAGAATTTTATGGAATATTTCATTGTGTATCAGAAGATTCATATGTGGTGGATAGGGGCCAGAAGGAGAAGGAGGACAAGAGTGCTGACAAATCCCTTTCCATCCTTCCCTGTAGCTATTTGGGGCAGGAAGCAACAAGAGGGTTGGTGTGTGGCATCATAGTGGGCCAGCCTTATCCTTTGCAATTGATTATGATTTGTCAGAATAAACACTGTACATGACACAAGTCCTGCAAACACTATGTGATTATGTCCCATGGTATATTTCTGCTACAAAAAGTTCCTGCTACAAAAAGATGCATGGTCAGTAATCAGAGACAATTTTGTTTATTTTATAAAATTAGAAAATTAACCATTCTACTGAATATAGAATAACTTCCGCTAAATTACAAATCAAATTTAATTTTGTACCCCAGGTACATTTCTAATTTGTACTTTACATTAAAGATGCACTCCACTATCTAGCATTTTCTAAATTTAATAGTTGGCTTCCCATGATGCTCGTTTGCTTAGCTACACTATTTCTTAGCTTTCTCTCAGAACTCTGGATGCCTTTATTTACTCATAGAGATTTACATGACGTTTTAACCACATTTCAGAGTGACACTCAGATTAAAAGAACAACAACTATAAAAATCAAAGGGAAATTAATATAGTAACCGTCAAATAGTAGTCTCAACAAATAAAATACTATACCAAAGCCAAAGAATAAATTTATTGAAAGCTTGTTGCTGTTGTTGTTATTTTCCTCTGAAGTGCCTGCAGTAACAGAGCTTGGCATATGCCCCAAAGGAACTATTTCCAGAGCTCAGGGACAATTATAGAAAAGACCCTGCTCAGCATCAACCGCAGCTTTGCCTCTCTATGGGATGGGATTTATAACAGGGCCTCATCAGTTGACCTTAAATCTCAAGGAAGGACAGGTGCTTTCTCAGGTACTCAGATTTTTTACGGTTTCATAGGTAAAATCCAGTATCTTAAATTTGCACAGGAAATACACTGGTAGTCAGTGCAACTGTTTCAAAACTGGTGTTATGAGTTCTTGTTGACTGAAGCCTGTCCATGGCATTTTGCACCAGGTGAAACATCTGACGGTGTCCTTAAAGTACATATATGATCATGTAAAGCTACCTTATACTTAGTCTGGACATTGGTTCATTTAATCCAGTACTACATAATCTGAGTGCAAATCGCTGTTCAATGGCTATTTCTTGCACCTGCTGCCTGTGAATTTTTCACCTGGCATTACCAGGGATTGAACCTAGGACTTTCTCAGTGGGGCCCTTGGATGACCAAGGGGTAAAAGGAGTAGTGAAGGATGATAGGGAAATGGCTGAGAAGCTGAACGCATTTTTTGCCTCTGTCTTCACTGTGGAAGAGGAGAAGTGCTTGCCCACTCCAGAAGCACCAATTCGGGAGGGGGTTTGAAAGACCTGAATCAGATTGCGGTGACAAGAGAGGAAGTTCTCTGACTGATGGACAATTTAAAAACTAATAAATCACCAGGCCCGGATGGCATTCATCCGAGAGTTCTGAAAGAACTCAAATGTGAACTTGTGGATCTCCTGACAAAAATATGTAATCTTTCTTTAAAATCTGCCTCCATTCCTGAGGACTGGAAGGTAGCTAATGTCACTCCCATCTTTAAAAAGGGCTCCAGGGGAGATCCAGGAAATTACAGGCCAGTCAGTCTGACATCAATACCGGGTAAGTTAGTGGAAACTGTTATTAAGGAGAGAATTAGTAGGCACATTGATGTACAAAAACTATTGAGGCAGACTCAGCATGGGTTCTGTAAGGGAGATCTTGTCTCACTAACCTGTTAGTGTTTTTTGAGGGAGTGAACAAACATGTGGACAAGGGGGACCCAATAGATATTATTTACCTTGACTTCCGGAAAGCTTTTGATACAGTTCCTCATCAAAGGCTCCTAAGTAAGCTCAATAGTCATGGGATAAAAAGACAAGTCCTCTTGTGGATCAAAAACTGGCTTATAAATAGAAAACAGAGAGTGAGTATAAATGGGAAACTTTCCCAGTGGAGGGTGGTAAGCAGTGGGGTACCACAGGGTTCAGTACTTGGTCCGATGCTTTTTAACTTGTTTATTAATGATTTGGAATTGGGAGTAAGCAGTGAAGTGGCTAAATTTGCAGACGACACGAAGTTGTTCAGGATGGTGAAAACCAGGCAGGAATGTGAGGCACTCCAAAGGGATCTGTTGAGGATGGGTGAGTGGGCGTCAACGTGGCAAATGGGGTTCAATGTGTCCAAGTGCAAAGTGATGCACATTGGAGCCAAATATCCTAAATATAAATACATGTTGATGGGGTCTGAACTGGCAGAGATGGACCAAGAGAGAGATATTTGAGTCGTAGTAGATAACTCAATGAAAATGTCTAGACAGTGTGTAGCTGCAATAAAGTAGGCCAACGCTATGCTGGGGATTATTAGGAAGGGAATTGAAAACAAATCAGCCAGTATCATCATGCCCCTGTATAAATCATTGGTGCGACCTCATTTGGAATACTGTGTACAGTTCTGGTCGCCACATCTCAAAAAGGATATTATAGCATTGGAAAAAGTGCAGAGAAGGGCAACTAGAATGATAAAAGGGTTGGAACACCTTCCCTATGAAGAAAGGTTAAAATGCTTGGGGCTCTTTAGCTTGGAGAAACGACGGCTGAGGGGTGACATGATCGAGGTTTATAAGATTATCAATGGGATTGAGCAGGTTGAGAAAGAAGTCCTTTTCTCCCTTTTCTCACAATACAAGAACTCGTGGGCACTCCATGAAATTGCTGAGCAGTCGGGTTAGAACAGATAAAAGGAAATACTTCTTCACCCAAAGAATGATTAACATATGGAATTCACTGCCACAGGAGGTGGTGGCAGCTACAAGCATGGAGAGTTTTAAGAGGGAATTAGATAAACATATGGAGCAGAAGTCCATCAGTGGCTATTAGCCACAGGGTATAGATGGGAACTCTCAGTCTGGGGCAGGTGATACACTCTATTCTTGGTGCTGGAGGGGGCAGCAGTGGGAGGTCTTCTAGTGTCCTGGCCCCACTGATGGACCTCCTGATGGCACCTGGTATATTTTGGCCGCTGTATGACAGAGTGTTGGACTAGATGGGCCATTGGCCTGATTCAACATTGGCTTCTCTTATGTTCTTATGTTCTTATGACCCACAGTCCCCTCTCATATTTGTATAAGTCACAGCTCTTCTTCTTTTTAAAAAATAGCAACAATGAGCTGGTAGGGACAGGGAACTACATTTTTTTTTTAAGTATTGTGGTTTAAATGCCAGGAAAACTTGGACTCAAAATAGAAAGACTATCTTGGGGAAAGATAACTGGATCCCATGCAACAACTAAGTGACAACACTTGCAGTTATATGTGAAATAACATATTTGCCTGGAAAGCTCCTAAATTCTTGTAGAAATCTTAGTACCTTTTTCTGCTGTATGAATCAGAACAGAGCAGGAATAATTCAATTTTTTTTCCTAGTTGTGACTTTGCATGAATTTGAATGTATCTGAGTTTTGAAGTATCAGATAATACAACTGTTTACTATAACCACTTACTCGTTTGTTAGTTGCCAGGACCAGATTTCATTGAATCTTGGTCTTTCCAGAAGCTCAGTATGGTCCCCACTTATCTTTAATACCCATAACAGCTGTAGATTTGGATCAGCCAGTACTGACTTTCAGCCTTATTGCCACTAGAAAACTGTATTACTGCACATGCTGAATTCAGCCTGCATCAGAGTTTGGTATACCATTGCTGTTCTAAAATCCAATCTGTACTGAATCAGCGCTTGTAGATATACTCACATGACTAGTTTATCCTATGGGCGCAAAACTAAAAGTCAGTGTGGTTGGAGAAGGTACTGAAAATGTGACCAACTCAGAAATTTGTGTCAAGAGGCCTATCTACTGACTATCAATACCTGCTTCCTAATCTACCATCCTCTGACCTGGATAGCCTTGGAAGCTAAGCAGGGTTGGCTCTAGTCAGTATTTAGATGGGAAACCACCAAGGAATAAAAGGGTCACTATACAGAGGAAGGCAACAGCAAACCACTTCTGAATGTCTCTTGCCTTTAAAACTCCATGGGATTGCTGTAAATCAGCTGTAACTTAACAGCAAAAAAACCCAAAAAAAACACTACCATTCTCTAAGTGTTCATGGTTCGCCATCACCACTGTCTTTGTTGTTACTGAATATGTCATGCGTTCAAACCCCTGGATACCCAGGGCCAAACTACATGATAATTTTGAACTATTCAGGTCCCCAACCCACAGTCACCTCAGTCACTAGCAGCTGCAGGGAATTACACTTTTAAAGTCTGCAGGAGCCAATTTGACTCTGGCTAGCCATGATGGGAGAGAAGAGGGACCCCACCTTCCCTACCTTTTTTCCACTGAGTCAAAACTGCCTCAAGTAGAGAGATATTTGCATACCTTTGGAGCTGCATGTGGGAGTATTCTAAGGACATGCAGCTCCAAAATTAGGCAAAAAACTCCTGGGGGAGTGGTTTTTCAGCTAAAAGAAAAGGTATATGGCAAAAATGAGAGTACCCTCCTCCCTCTGCATCACTGTCCTGAATGAAATTGCCTCCTCCAAGCTTTAAAAGTGATGTTCTCTGTAACCGCTGTCTGACTGAGATGACTGAGGAACTCAGACCCAACTCATTAAAGAAGGCATCGTGTCTTTTGACCCCCAGTCACCAATGGGTGCTATTATATTGTCCTGTTGTCATCATTCACCTGGATTTTCTGGGCTGGACGAAAGAAAATCCAGCTCTTGAAATATTACAATAGTGTGGATTCAGTCTAGCTGTGTGATTCACATATCTTTTATTGTTCTCCCTTTACTAATCCATTCTTGGAAGTTGTGACAGCCATTGAGACAAACACTATATCAATCAAAATTATACAAAATATAACCTAGCACAGAAACAGTATTTTGGCACCTATTTCATGAGAGAGTGAAGATATTAGAGCTGATCTAGAAACTGCTCTCATTATGAAGACTAGTGTCTATTTGGCAGGTTTTCCACAACCTGTGATGTCATTTAATATGAGTCACCATCCCATAGTGGGATTCCACACTGCAACCAAATCAACTGCAGCCACTGGCAGGGAAACTCACTACATGCTAAGGGTGGAAAATTCACCACAGAGGTGCCAGATCCCAATTTAATCTAACCAGGTACTGCTCTTCATTACAATTCAGAACATCCTAAACTTCATGCATCACTAAGGCACAGTAAACTATGTCATTAGATACAATGCCTACATTTGTTTGTTATTACAGTCATAAAAATGTAGGCAGTAAAATAAAAAAGGAAACAATAAATTAAATTATCTTTTGATTACCACACTCCTGAACAGTTATGGAAAATAATGACAGGAAAGGAAACACCAAAAGGAGAAACTACGATGGCAATTGCATTATTTTATTCCCTTCTTCATTTTTCAGTTAACAGCATTTCCATTGACTAACCACACAACCAAGCTACAAATTCTGCTGCAACTTTTTCATATTTTTATCTATAGATTTTCAGTCTGCCTTATTTCCTTGCAAATCCCATATTAGATTGGCTTTTTCTGTTTCTGAATATATGGTTCTGCAAATAGAACCTTGAACACATACTAAACTTCAGAGAAGTAACTTGAAGAATAGCATGGACTTCTCAGAAAGAAAGTTCTCATTTGGAATATTGTGCACAGTTCTGGTCACCGCACCGTAAAAAAATATTATAGCATTAGGAAAAGTGCAGAAAAGGGCAACTAAATTATTAAGGTGATGGAATATCCTCTCTATGAAGAAAGGTTAAAGAAGTAAAGACTCTAGCTTGGAGAAATGATGATTGAGGGGTGGCATGATAGAAGTTTACAAAATTATGCATGGGATAGAGTAGGTAGAGAAAGAAATACTTTTCTCCCTGTTTCCCAATACAAAATCTCATGGGCACTCAATGAAATTAATGAGCAGTAAACTTAGAACAGATAAAAAGAAATACTACTTCACCCAAAGAGTAATGAATACATGGAATTCACTTCCACAAGAAGTTCTGGTAGCTACAAGCATAGACAATTTCAAGACAGGACTGGATAAACATATGGAGCAGATGTCCATCAGTGGCTATTAGCCTCAAGGTATAGGTGGAACACTATATCTGGTGGTGCTGATGCTCTGTATTCTTGGGGCTTAGGGGCATCAGTGGGAGGGCTTCTGGAGTTCTGGCCCTGCTGGTGGACCTCCTGATGGCAGTTGGGTTTTGACCACTGTTGTGACACAGAGTGTTGGACTGGATGGGCCATTGGCCTGATCCAACATAGCTTCCCTTATGTTCTTATGTTTTTATTAACATGCCACTTGCCTGAAACTGCCTGTGGCAAAGCTGAAACCTACAGGAACTCTAAACTTCAAGAGCCAAGCATATCAACTAAATTACTTCATTTGCCTGAGATATTTGTAACTGCTCTACAGTCACATTCTCAGAATGCCCTTCCTCCTTCCCAACATAGCAGTCTGGATTTAATGGACTGCTGGAGGAGGACGGGGACTAATGAGTGAATTAACTTGCTTTGAAGTAGGAGGTTGGTCTAAGTTGCCTTTTTGTCCCCTACTAGATCTGTGAGTTTCCAATGATGAAACCTTTCCCTGTGAGAGAAAAGTACCAACTATATAGGCAATAGTTTCTTGAGAGACCCATTGTTCCTAAATATTGCATCTCCTTAGTGTGGGGAGAGGGTCATTAGCAAGCCAGCCACTCTGATTTCACCTTCCAAAAATGTTTCCCTGGCTTGTCTCTGACTGTCATCCATTTTGGAACAAGCAGTGTCTTATATTGTTGATTTTTCAAGGTGATATTGTATGAAGGGTATTTCTGCCTCTTTTTCTCTAACCTGCGAAACTGCCTCTTTGCGGAAGGAGGGGTCTGACTGTTAACATTAGAAGCTGGAGAGCAGCCATGGAGGTGGTTGAACCAATAGATGAATGGGAGGGCAGGGAGATTGCAGAGAAGCTGAGCACACTGTTTGCTTCTGGCTTTACTGTGGAAGTTATAGGAAGGTTGGCATTCTGTAACTGTTGTTTTTGAACACAGTCTCTAAAAAGCTGAGCCAAATAAAGATGATACAAGATGTATTTCCAGGACTTATGGATTTATTAAAGCTAACATGCCATAAAAACATAAAAAGAGCCCTGCTGGGTCAGACCAGTGCTCCATCTGTCCAGCATCCTGTTTCACACAGCAGTTAACCAATTGCCTTAGAGGACCCACAGGCTGAGCACAGAGGCCAAGCCCTTCCCCTGCTGTTGCCTCTTAGCACTGTGGTTCAGAGGTATGCTGCTTCTGAATAGGGAGGTTCTCTTTATTCACCATGGCTAATAGTCATTGATGGACCTATTCTCCATGAATCTGTTTACTGCCATTTTAATGGCATCTGTGCTCATGGCAGTGACTACTTCCACCGGAATTCCACAGCTTAAGGACCCATTAAGTAAAGAAGTATTACCTTTTGTCTATTACCCATCAACTTCATTGGTTGTTCCCATGCTGCAATGATTACAGTGTCGGACTAGGATTTGGAAGAGCCAGACATAGACTTCCATTCTGCCACAAAATTGTCTGGGTGGTCTTCAGCCACTCTCTCTCTCTCTCTCTCTCTCTCTCTCTCTCTCTCTCTCTCTCTCTCTCTCTCTCTCTCTCTACACACACACACACACACACACACACACACACACACAGCCTAACCTACCTCACAAGATAGTTATGTGGATAAAATGGAGGAGGGAAAGACAATGTATGCCACCATGAGTTCTTTTGAGGAAGGATAGGATAAAAAAATCTACTAAACATGAATAAACCTGGATTGCATACATTTGATGGCTGTTAAAAAAAGTGTAACTCTTGATCTACTAACTATTGTTCTGATCCAACACGGCTTTTCTTATCTTATCACAATGGTTCTGTGCATGTGAGGCAGTCCTGAATGGAAAAGCAAGTAAGAAAACAGATTCCAAATATGTTTTGTTCTGAGCTGGCTCAAAACCATTTGCAGCATCTCTGAATCCAGTAGGCACCTTTATTTTTGCTGTAATTTGTTGACACTGATATTAAAACTGAAAAATCTCTTTACTGAAGGACTAGCCAGGCTGTTATCCTATGGATAAAATAGCATCAGGGGTAAGGTGCATTTTGCACTGCAACCAGGCACAAGAAGTATTTACTGTATTCTGCTCTCAGACATTTGGCATAATATTGTTATTAGCACTTACATATGTAAGCATGCCGTGAGGACTTTGGGACATTATCTAGACATAACGCTTGGCTTCTGCTGCTGAACTCTTTTGAAGTGATCTGTAAAACTGCCTTAAGAAGCAGATGTTTCTGTTCATGCTGTTGTTTTTGGAAATCCAGACAAGCAATGCTGTTCAATTCTTAGGCACATCATTTCAAAATGTTCAGCAACAAACTAACTCATCCTCATGTGAGTTCCATAATACTTTCCCTAACTTGTTTGTGAACTATAGACTTGTATGGCTGAATTTAGGAAGTGTTACAGCTGAAATGTTTGTGGTGAATAACTATCGTTCCTTGCCTAGCCCTTTATTTGGATCATTGTTCCTCTTTAAACTGCCCCATGACACTTGAATCCGTCTGTATTTTGTCTGGGGTTTTTTTTTTGACAAAGTTAGTTTTACTTTATTCTTCTACAGTACAGTGCTTTGAATTGTGTAAAATCAACATTGCATCTTAGTTAATAACCTAACACAAAACACATAAACCTGAAAGGCAGGCCTAGCCACCCAAAAACCATCTGTCTGCGTACATCCAGTTACAATTGGTTTCAAGGCCATCAAAAGAGAGGATCAAGAGAAATATGACCTCTTTCCTGCTCGTATGACTATGTTAATACAAAGTGCTTGCTTTATAATCAGGAGTATGCACCTGACTATTTTTAAAAAAAAATCAGGGCTTGATCCAGATTAATCTCTAGATTCATTGACACAAAGCAGCTTTCCCAGAAGAAGCAGTAACTTCATTCATTTTTGCACTAGTGCAATAGACTCATCTAGAATGCTAATGCAATATGAATATTGTCAAAGTGAGTGGCAGTTTTGTGGGATGCTTTTAAATAGACTGCAAGAAATACAAATCTTTCTTATTGCCCTTGTGAGGTTTAGGATTCAGCATGGACATGCTGCAGTTCTTCAGTAATGTAAACCATTGAGAGCGACATTAGCTAAAGAGCTGATGCTTTGCCTCTGGTAAAGAACAAGAGTGTATCAATACTATAGATGTTAACAGGTAATTCATGATCAAGCAACAGTCTACATGGGTGTAACTACTTCGGATTCCAGCAATGTCAAAAAGAGACTAATAGCAACAAAAAAGAGTTAACAAAGCAACAGTCACAACCAAACCCACAGAATCTCTAGCACCACATTGCTTTCTAGCAGTCACCATATCCTTCCCAGCAATGCCCATATTAGCCAAAATCTGAAGGTATCCATCTAGATATCTATCTTTATTCCACCCATCCTTCAAGGAGAGCGTGGTGACACACATATCCCACCTTCCATGTTATTGCCACAACCCAGTGAGAGACATTAGAGAGAGTGAATGGACCAGACTCACCTAAAAAGGTTCCGTATTCAGTAAAAATTTAAACTTGGCTCTTCTATAATCCAGTACTCTAAGCACTGCACTGCATTAGATCTCTTGGTTTAACAGCACAAATTTCATGGTGATCTTGATTATTACTCATTCCTTAGTCTCCCCCACACAAGAGGCAAAAAGTTCCACAGTGCCTCCTCTCATATAACTGGCATCTTAGTTCAGTGATTAGAAGAAGATATAAGCACCACAACTTCTCTTAACTAGTGCCAGAGCCACGGCTAGGAGGAAACTCCATGTAGAACCCATTGGTAATGACCCGCAAAAAGAGGTTGAATCCTGCTATAAGACAAAGGATTCCATACAAACAAGTTGATAATACTGCATGCAGTATGTCTGCATTAGTATGCCCATATCTTCAAAAGGACAATGCAAAGTTGGAAAAATACAGAAGAGGGCAACCAAGATGATGTGGAGGTTGGAGCACCTTTCTTCTGAGGGTAAGCTAAAGAGTCTGGGACGTTGCAGTTTAGAAAAGAGACTACTAAAATGAGACATGATAAAAATTCATAGAATTATGCATGGGGTAGAGAGAATGGGCAGAGAGAACTTTTTTTCCCTCTCTCAAAATACTAGAATTGAAGGGCATACGATGAGGTTGATGGGTAGTAAATTGAGGACAAACAAAAGGAAATACTTCTTCACACAACAAGCAATTAAAATGCTGAATTTAACACCAGAGTATATAGTGATGGTCACAAGCACAGATGGCTTTAAATGGGGATTAGACAAATTAATGAAGGACAGATCTATCAGCAGATACTAGCTATGGTGACTAAAGGGAACCTCCACATTCAGAGGCAGTAAACCTCTCAATAGTGGTGCCAGGAGACAACATCAGGAGAAGGCCTTGGCCTCTCTATGCCCTGTTTTTGGCCCTCCAGAGTAACCAGTTGGCCACTGTGTGAGACAGGATGATGGACTACATGATCCAACAGGGCTCTTCTTATGTTCTTATCTAGGAGAAAAACATGTTTTTGCAAGGGAAAGAAACCAGCTGCACAGTTCAGAATGGAAGAATGAACTGCCTGGTACTTTAGTGAGAGGACTACAGTGGAAAACTAGCCCCTTTCTTGTCACACCCTTACCTAGCCACAGTAATCCATGCAATGGTCATGTCCAGGCTAGATTACGGTAACTCACTTGAGACTGACCTGGAAACTCCAACTGATCCAGAATGCAGCAGCATGAGTGCTGATGGGAACTCCACAAACAGCACATATTTGTCCTGTGCTGCGCCAGCTACTCTGGCTTCCAGTGGAGTACCAAGTCATGTTCAAGGTTTTGGTATTGGCCTTTAAGGCCTTGAGCAGTCTGGGATCTTTGGGACTGCCTCCTCTGGTATGTCCCCTGAAGAGCATTGGGCTCTACTGAGAACAACTTATTGGTGATCCCTAGCCCCAAAGATATCTGGTTGTCCTTGACCAGAGCCGGGGCTTTCTTGGCCCTGGCTCCAAACTGGTGGGACTCTCTTCCAAATGACATCAGGGCCCTATGGAACTTAATGCAATTCCTCAGGGCCTGCAAGGCAGAGATGTTCCACCAGGCTTTTGGTTGAGGACAGTGATGGGTTTTATTATGGCTGGCACCCTCCTCCTCTCTCCCATCTTTCCTCTCTTCTTTGCCTCCTCCTTGCCCTCCCTGTGAGGCACCAACACAGTCCAGAACTGGCTAAGATAAATTCACATGCCATCTGGGGATTGTTTTTAAGAATGAAATGATTTTATGTAATGGTTATAATTTTAACAATGGCTATGGTGTATTTTATTCTACTGCTGTTCATCACCTAGAGCCCTGTGAACTCAGGAATTGGGCAATTCATAAATTTAAATAATAAATAAAACACGGAGGAGCCATTTAAGAGCCACTGAAGGCATGAAAACCATGCTTTTTGTACCTCAGGTGGAAGAGGTAGCAGGACTGGAAGGTAGCTAATGTCACTCCCATTTTTAAAAAGGGATCCAGAGGAAATTACAGGCCAGTCAGTCTGACATTGATACCGGGCAAGTTGGTGGAAACTGTTATTAAGGAAAGAATTAGTAGGCACATTGATGAACAAAAACTATTGAGGTAGACTCAGCATGGGTTCTGTAAGGGAAGATCTTGTCTCACGAACCTGTTAGTGTTTTTTGAGGGAGTGAACAAACATGTGGACAAGGGGGACCCAATAGATGTTATTTACCTTGACTTCCAGAAAGCTTTTGATACAGTTCCTCATCAAAGGCTCCTAAGTAAGCTCAATAGTCATGGGATAAAAGGACAAGTCCTCTTGTGGATCAAAAACTGGCTTATAAATAGGAAACAGAGAGTGAGTATAAATGGGAAGCTTTCTGAATGGAGGATGGTAAGCAGTGGGGTACCACAGGGATCAGTACTCGGTCCGATGCTTTTTAACTTGTTTATTAACGATTTAGAATTGGGAGTAAGCAGTGAAGTGGCTAAATTTGCAGATGACACGAAGTTGTTTACGGTGGTGACAACCAGGGAGGATTGTGAGGCACTCCAAAGGGATCTGTCAAGGATGTGAGTGGGCGGCAACATGGCAAATGGGGTTCAATGTGGCCAAGTGCAAAGTGATGCACATTGGAGCCAAAAATCCTAACTATAAATACACGTTGATGTGGTCTGAACTGGCAGAGACTGACCAAAAGAGAGATCTTGGAGTCGTAGTAGATAACTCAATGAAAATGTCTAGAGAATGTGTAACTGCAATAAAGAAGGCCAACGCTATGCTGGAGGTTATTAGGAAGGGAATTGAAAACAAATCAGCAGGTATCATCATGCCCCTGTATAAATCATTGGTGTGACCTCATTTGGAATACTGTGTACAGTTCTGGTCGCCACACCTCGAAAAGGATATTATAGCATTGGAAAAAGTGCAGAGAAGGGCAACTAGAATGATAAAAGGGTTGGAACACTTTCCCTATGAAGAAAGGTTAAAATGCTTGGGGCTCTTTAGCTTAGAGAAATGACGGCTGAGGGGTGACATGATCGAGGTTTATAAGATTATGCATGGGATAGAGCAGGTTGAGAAAGAAGTACTTTTCTCCCTTTCTCACAATACAAGAACTCATGGGCACTCTATGAAATTGCTGAGCAGTCAGGTTAGAACAGATAAAAGGAAGTACTTCTTCACCCAAAGAGTGGTTAACATATGGAATTCACTGCCACAGGAGGTAGTGGCAGCTACAAGCATGGACAATTTCAAGAGGGAATTAGATAAACATATGGAGCAGAATTCCATCAGTGGCTATTAGCCACAAGGTATAGATACGAACTCTCAGTCTGGGGCAGCTGATGCACTCTATTCTTGGTGCTGGAGGGGGCAGCAGTGGGAAGGCTTCGAGTGTCCTGGCCCCACTGCTGGACCTTCTGATGGCACCTGGTATTTTTGGCCACTGTGTGACAGAGTGTTGGACTAGATGGGCCATTGGCCTGATTCAACATTGGCTTCTCTTAAAGTTATGTTATTATGACTAGCATGTATACCTTCCACTCTACAGTATAATATCACAGTCTGGCTATAGCTGAAGCAAATAAGAACTGGAGTAGAACAGGTCTGCTGTTTGTCAACCTTGTTAGAAAATAGACACAACTAAAACAGTCACAGCTTTTAATGAATAGGTCACTTAGAGAGTGAGAAGTAAAGCAACACAGAGAATTAGGGTAGCCAAACTTAAACTTTGTACAAGGCCCCTTTGTCTGGGCAAACAGAATGACAGAACAGCTCCTAACACTGCATCAGCGTGCTGGTGGGTACAGCAGCCCTGTTACATTATGCAAAAAGAGCTGGATTTCCACTGCTCTTGTTTCTGTTAATATCATTTGTGATCTGCTTAGGTGGGGAATATCTTTCCACTGCACATCTTGAATAGTAGCCTGGTTGGAGGAGAGAAGATATAGGCCTCACTTTCACCATGCATGTCCATCAAGTTTTCTTTGTTGCTCTGCACTGATTTTCCTCCCTTCAGAGCTCAGTTTGCTCTCTGGTTGCTGTTTCTCAGGGTTTTCTGAGAGTGCCTTTGTACTAATTTTTCCAAGCTGAAGATAATTCAAAAGTGTACATATTCACCTCAATTTCCTCTCCACCCTTTTGCTGCCTCCCTGCCCACATCGAGGTTGTTCTGCCCACTCTGCACCTTCTACCATCCTCCACCCTTTGTCAGTGTACAAGTTCCATTTTCCCCTCATTTTTTATTTTTTATTTTACAAGTGGCATGAGTCTACTGATATGAGACTATCACTAGTCTTGGATCATGGAATAAAAACATTTTAAATGACAGGGGAAAGTTTAAAAGGAGCTGCATGAGGCTTAGTTCCCTGCTGGTATTGACTTGAAAGGGTGATCGGAGAGGAGGCAAATGGCAGTGACCCCAGCGCAAAAAAAAAAAAGATTTCAGTGCTGCATGCAAAAAAAATAAAGGGGGGATTGTCAGCACGGAATGAAATTGTGGTGAGATGTAAAGAGATACAGACAATGGGATGGGAAGCCTAAAGCTTTAAAAACATTTTTCCCTTTAATGCTTTAGTGAACAAAGTTGGAGGGGGGGACCATTTTGACAGTCTCTGGAAGCCTAATATTAAAATGGTGGCTGAGCCGCATGGACCTCCTGTGAACTACTAAACTTAAGAATTGCTTGGGATCGATACATTTGGAGGAAGAGTGCAATCTGCACAAGACAGGCTTTAAAAAACTGCCAAAGGCTGTACACATTGAATAATCCACTTTCAATCCACTTTCAATGTATTTTCCAATTGGATTTTGCCAGCTCACACAGTAAAATCCAGTTGGAAGGTGCATTGAAAGTGGATTGAAAGTGGATTACTTAGTGTGTGTGATCACAGCCAAGATCATGACCAGTGTGCAGGATCAAATTAGAGAATCACAAAGAGAAAACCACACAGATTTGCAAGGAAGGGCAGGAAATTAGTGTTACTATGCAGCTGTGCTAGGACATCAGCAAAAATACCCCCCCATTTTTTTCAATTTAATGGCACAAGGCTAAAAAAGCTCTCCAGAGTTTTTGCCAGAGGACTCCTCCCCCACACAAATTGCAGCCGTGTGCAAAGCATGGTGGAATGCAGCCAAGTTTGCAAAGGTGTGTGCATGGACACACACATTGCCAACAATCACTGCTTGCAGTGCCAGTGTCAGTGGGTTCTTCCATGCATTCTGTACACTCAACATGTTTCCCCATACTATGAGATAGTGTGACTCTTTCCCATTTTTTTACAGTTGCCGATAATACAGCAGAGAGTCCATTAGTGCTCAGCAATATGGAAATGGCGCTTCACAGCTGCTTGTCAGTTTCAGAAAAAGTCTTGTCAGTTTCAACAGAGGGTTTTCCCCCTTTGCCTATCTTCCTTTCAGTTCCCTTTCATTCAACAAACTAACACTAAAATGCAGGTGCAAAACCTGAATCGTGAGGATTTTAATGGAAGGTGTTTGCTAGACACTACTGCACAGCTGCAATAGGGCAATTGCATAGATTTAAGTGATGTTCCAGCCTGATTTAGAAAAGTGTGTTTTTAAAAAAAAAAAAAACCAAGATTTTATTGGAATATATTCAACATTTTTAAACATAATTTCCAATTCAAGTTATAGATTATATCCCTTCCCCCTTCCCCCCAATAGGCTTCCAACACTGCTATTGCCAATAACAAGAAACAATAAAAGTAATCAAGTTTAAACTTATAACAATCTATAAACTAGGTAACTTATGTTTTATATACAAAAATCTAACTTAATCTGACGTAACTTCATTTTCAATAAGAGTCAAAGTTATACATTTTCCCTTTCATTTTATGTTCAGTTTCCATATAGATTTTCAGGTCTTCCCATTCTTTTAAGTATTGTTCTGCCATTTGTCCGTTTAGTTTTTTAGTCATTTTGTCCATTTCAGCTAAAAATAGCAGTTTCCTTAACCAGTCCTGTACATCCGGTACTTTATCCGCTTTCCACTGTTGTGCAAAGGCCATTCTCACCGACGTGATCATATACCATAATACTGTTCTTTTTTCTTGCTTAATTTTTTCCATTGTCAAACCTAAGAGAAGAAGTTCCGGACTTTTACTAATAGGGATTTTCAATATTTTCTGCATCTCACAATGAACATTTGACCAGTATACTTTTGCTTTCTCACATGTCCACCACATATGATAAAAAGAACCCTCTATTTTTTTACATTTCCAACATTTGTTACTCAAGTTCTTATCCATATTTATATTGGCAATCTTTTTTGGTGTCATGTACCACCTATAAAGCATCTTAAAACAATTTTCTTTTACGTTAACACAAGTTGACATTTTTAGAGCTTTTCTCCACAAAAATTCCCAAGAATCCATTGAAATTTCCTTATTCATGTTTATGGCCCACTTTATCATTTGCTCTTTAACAGTTTCATCCAAAGTATTTACAGTTAACAATATTTTTTACAACTTAGAAATCACTTTTCTCCCTTATTCCAACCAAATATCTTCAAACTCATCATTTTTAGCTCTAAAACCCACCTCTTTACAATCTTTTTTATAAATGTCTCATATTTGTCCATATTGTAACCAACCATATTCAAATGTCAATTCATTATTTGGTTTTAAAACAAATTTCTTCCCTTCTTTTTGAAACAGCTCTTGGTACATCAACCAATCATTACCTTTATATTCTGAAAAAGGATGAATAACTGCAGCAGGCACAATCCATAGAGGTCTTTCATTGGGAATTGTATTCCTGTATCTGGTCCATGCTTCAAACAACGTTCTTCTTATATAATGATGCTTAAACATTGAATCCACCTTATTTTTCCCATACCAAAGGTAGGCATGCCAGCCAAATCTGCAATTGTGGCCCTCAATGGCCAATAGTTTTCTATTTTCCAAATTAACCCAATCAGACAACCAAGACATACATACAGCTTCATGGTACAAATGCAAATTCGGGACTTGAAAACCACCTCTTTCTTTTGCATCATACATTATTTTCATTTTAATTCTTGGTTTCTTTCCTGCCCAGATAAATTTAAAAATTTCTCTTTGCCATTTCACTAGCACCTTCATGTCTTTCACAATTGGTATTGTCTGAAACAGAAACATTAACCTGGGCAGAACATTCATTTTGACAACGGCAATTCTTCCAAGAAGAGAGAGTTTAAGTTTCTCCCATTTTTTCAAATCATGACTTATCGAAACCCACAGTTTTTCATAGTTATTCTTAAACAAATCAATATTTTTCATTGTAATATCAATTCCCAAATATTTAGTTTTTTTAACCACTTCACATTCTATCATTTTTTGTAACAATTGTTGCCTTACAGTAGTCATATTTTTACATAATATTTTTGATTTATTTTTATTTACATAGAACCCTGCGAGTTCACCAAACTCCTTTACTTTTTATAGAACCAATGGCATAGTGTTAATAGGATCTTCAACAATAAACATAATATCATCAGCAAACACTCTTAGTTTATACAAGAGGGGACCCGCAACAAAATGTTGCCATCCCTCCTTATTGGCATTTCAGTGCAGGGGAAGAAATGACCAAGCCCACACAGACTCACACTCCTGTAGTCTCTGAAGGAGAAAAGGTTTTCCTCCCCTCCCACTCTGTTTTTTATTTTCCCTGTAACAGTAAACCATAAAACTAATTGGCTGGGAGGAAGCGGGGAACAGGGAAGAGCAGCGGCACGCCTGCTCTAAAAGGCAGAATCAAAGACATGTTTATTTTCTGCTGGCTTTCCCCCCCAACCCTTTTTTTTTTGGCGTAAGTGTGCACTTTCTTCTTGCAATTTCATGGAAAGCAGAAGGAGCCGCCTGAGCAGAGTGAAGGGAGCTAAAAGTTGCTGCGGTTTGCTTTTATTGTTGTTGTTCAGTCACTTTAAAAATCTCGAGGTAGATCCTGTTGCCGGCTGCTGGAAGGCTTGAACGTTTGGTGGAGGGGGCGTGGCCATGCGGGATGACTCAATGCAATCGGAACTACAGGAGGGGGAGGGAGGGGGAGAAAACGCTCCTCGTCGTCTGCCTCGGTAAGTCCGTTACTTGCAGTGAAGGCTGATTTACTTTTTGGCCATTTTTAACCTCCCCCTATATTTTTTTACAGTTTTTACATTTTTCTGCACATGTGGGGAGTGGCCCACATGTGCAGGATAATCACTTTTCCCTCCATGTGTCCCTGATCTGTGGAATTAAGTATCCGCACGCACTGGGAACACTTGGCTATTAGTATATAGATGAGAAACCTCTAGTATTAAGACCTTTTATATTTTTATCATCTCTGATTGCTTGCAGCAATATTTCCAAAATCCAGATAAATAATAGTGGCGATAAAGGACAGCCCTATCTAGTACCTTTTCTGACCTGGAATGGTTCCATTGACTCTACATTGACAATCACCGTAGCTTTTTGCTCTTTATAGATCGATTTGATCATTCTTGAAAATTTTTCGCCCATCTGCAATTTTTCAATCACTCTAAACATAAATTCCCAGTTCAAATTATCAAATGCCTTTTCCGCATCCAAAAATAAAAAGCCAACTTCCTTTTCTGGGTGTTTTTCATAATATTCTATTGCGTCCAATACAACCCTCAAATTGTCTTGTATTTGTCTATCCGGCAGAAAACCAGCCTGGTCTTCGGCAATAACTCCTTTCAAATACTCTTTGAGGCGTTCTGCTAGTATTTTTGCAAAAAGTTTATAATCATTATTCAAGAGCGAAATAGGTTGATAATTTTTAACGTTAGTTAAATCTTGTGACACTTTTGGTATCAAGGTGATTGCTGCTTCATTCCAGGAATCTGGAATTTTCCCATAGTCTCTGATTTCATTTAAAAGAATCTCTAGAACCGGCACCAGGTCTTCTTGAAATTTCTTATAAAATTTGGCTGAAAATCCATCTGGTCCTGGAGCTTTGGAGATTTTTGCTTCCCATATTGCTTTGCTGATTTCTTCTTTAGTTATTGCAGCATTCAAGAATTCTTTTATTTTTTCACTCGGTTGCATCAAATTTACCTTTGATAAATAATCCTGAATTTTCTGTGGATCCACTTGTTTTTCCTGAAAAAGAGTAGCATAATATTTATAAAATTCTCTCTGGATTCCTCCTGGGTCTATAATTTCTCTGTTCCCTTCCTTCAGTTTAATTATTGTTTTATTTTCTCTTCTTTTCTTCAATTGCCATGCCAGGTACTTCCCTGGTTTGTTCGCTCCTTCAAAGAACTTTTGTTGCAATTTTTTCAAGTTCCAATAGACTTCTTTATTTAACCTCGCATCATATTGTTCCTTTAGAATCCTCAATTCTCTCACAATCTTCTTTTTGCCAGGTCTCTTCTTAAGCTCTGTTTCTTTCTTTTGAATATTTTCCAAAATGTCTTTATCCATTTTGAGTTGTTTCTTTCTTTCATTGTTATTAATTGCAATCAAATGTCCTCTCATCACAACATTGTAGGAGTCCCATACCGTCTGCATCTGTACTTCTTTATTTAAATTTATTTGAAAATATGTTTTGGTTTCTGTCCTTATCTTATCCAAGATGCTTTGTTTGTCCAGTAAATCTTCATTGAGTCTCCATCGATATTTCTTTTTCTTAGCATAAGGTGACCATTTTATCGGACTGTGATCGGAAATAGTTCTAGGTAATATTTCTATTTTGTGTGTTTGTGCTATTAAATTGCCAGACATCCAAATCATATCAATTCTTGAAAAAGATTCATGTCTAAATGAATAAAAAGTGTAATCTTTAGTCTTTGGATTTTGTACTCTCCATACATCTTCTAAGTGTTCATGCTTCACCAGTTGAAAAAATGTTTTCAGAAGTTTACCTAATACTTCATTTCTTTTTTTTGATTTTCTATCAATTACATTGTTAACAGTGCCATTAAAATCTCCCATCAATATCATTTGTTCATAGGTTAACTGATGTAGTTCTTCCCATAAATCTTGAAAAAAAATTTCCTTGGCTCCATTCGGGGCATAGAGATTTACAATTAAAGTCTTTTTGTTCTGGAGTGTGATTTCCACCGCCAAAAATCTTCCTTCTTTGTCTTTAAAAATTTCTTTTGGTTCCAGCTCTTTTTTTTACATAAGTAACAACTCCATTTTTCTTCTGCAAAGAGAGAGAATAAAACTCTTCTCCCAGTCTTTTTTGAATCAAAAATTTGGCATCAGTCTTTTTGATATGTATTTCTTGCAAACAAACAATATCACATTTTTGCTTTTCCAACCATAGTCTGACTTTTTTTCTTTTTGGCGGGGAGTTAAGTCCATTTACATTCCACGAAATAATTTGACTCTCCATATTGTTTTCATAATTATTTATCAGAGTCTTTAAAATTGTCTTTAATGAACTTGGTCATTTGTTCCACTGATCTGATGGTGACTCTCTTCTGCTTGAAGGTAAAACTCACACCCTTTGGAATTTCCCACCTGTATCTGATGCCCTCTGTTTTCAGTTTGTCAATCAATTCTTTAAAAACTCATCTATCCTGAAGAATTATTCTGGGTAATTTCTTCAATATCATTAATTTTTTTTGCCCAATCTTGAAGTTTTCCTGGAATTGTTGTTTAAACAAATCTTCTTTCATTCTTTTAGGTATGAACTGGACAATCACATCCCTGGGTAGTTTCTTTTTTTGAGCAATCACAGAGTTGACTCTGTACATCAAATCAATGTATACCGCCACCTTCTCCTCTTCCATTTTTAAAAAACCTGCAACAGCTTCCACCATGACTTAGTGGATGTCTTCATTTTTGTCTTCAGGGATTCCCCTGAATCTCAAATGGTTCAGCATTCCATTATATTCTACCATTATATTAGCCTTTAGAGCTTCTTTAGAGACATCAGCTACTCCAATTTCCACTCCTTGTACTCTCTCTTCCACATCAGTTGTTCTTTTGTTCAGCGTCTGTATTTCTGTTGTAATTCCAGCTAGATCTTTTTTCAAATCAGCTACTTCTTCAGCCATTTTACCTAGAGTTTTTTCCATTTTTTGCATAACATCCATCATCCATTTTTCCATAGCCTCCATCATTCCCTGCAGTTTTTTCTCCTCTTTGGTAGTCATTTTAGGAGAGGACCAAGAGCTTGCCCTCTGTCTTTGCCAGAGGTCGTAGGCCGTTGTTCAAAATATTTATAAAACTTACATCAAATTAAAGCTCTTTAAGTACCCAGTTAAATCGCTCTATTTTCGCTTTTTTTCGTTCAGGCGTTTAGCCGCAATTTAATTTAGAAGTTTTGACCTTCCCAAAATGGCGGGCACTATTTCTCTATGGTATGTGTCCCTTTCCTGTTCTTTACTTCCTGTCCGGCTCCTTTGCTCGTCCCCTTGTCTTTTGGTTCCTTCCTGTTTTGACTGCCAGTCACTGCAAATTCCTTCTATCCTCCTCGGTCGTCTCTAGGAAGCGCTGCTTGTCTGGTCTGAAGTCATTTCCTGTTCTGGTGTTTTCTGTCGCAGCTTAAATAACTTTTCACTTTGTTTCTCACGGGATTTATTGTTAGTTTCTGTTTTAAAGTCAATATCCTGACCGCAGGAATGATCAACAATCCGGCTTTTTGGCTTTTTTTTAGTCTTTAAATTGCGTTTTTCGGAATCGGAGTTAGTAAATAATATGCCACACGGTCCTGCGCTTCATCGGATGTTGTTTATTTTCGAAATCAACACGTCTCTGGTGAGCAATTTTAAAAAGTTACCTTCAAAGTCAGTGTTTTGTCATAGCAGTGCTTCTTTGGTGTCAGTTTCCGTAGAATGTCTCAGAGGTCAGGGTCATGCGTTCTTATGTTGAGAATCCAACTCGGTGGGGTCTTTTAGAGAAGTTCCGAAGTGCCCGCTTGGGGGGAGGGGATCAAGGCTGCTCGCGGTGCTCTTTAAAGCCCCGCTATCAGCCGATCTCAACTCCCTCTTGGGCCGGTGCTCATTGCTGGTCACTCCCCTACATGGGGAGATCTGCAGCAGGCTTAATAGCCCACCCTGTCATAAAGACCCTCTGTTTGCTCTGGAAGCGAAGCCAGAACACATTAGAACGCCATGGATCCCAGACCGGAAGCCCAAAAAGTGTGGGTTTTTTACAGTAACTGCAGAATAAATACATTGGAGGAAAAAGAATGGTGCATAAGGTGGGCACAGAATCCAAAGTCAAGATTAAAGGCTTACTGCTCTGAATATCTGTAGTAAGATGTGCATGCATTGTGGGCCTGAAATATACTGGGTTCAGACACGTAGAGTGATCAGCTCATAGTTTATTTGTGATTTCAGCAAGTAGAAAAGAAGATTGAGAATCCCTGACCGAAGTTATGCATGCAAAAGGTTACACCCCAAACACACACCCACTCCCACGATTGGCTATTTACACTACATTGTTATTCCATTGGTTTACTCTAGGATCCCTGTCTCCCTACTGGTCTATTCTAGGATCCCTGTCTCCCTACTCATCCACTCTAGAATCCTAGTCAGCTATTGTTATGGATCCTGAAGCTCTGTCTGAATTGAGCTTCAGCCGAAGTATGGTCTGGGCTCAATACATTACAGGGCCATAGATGGAAGTGAGAAGTGAATGAAACAGATGGGTCCAGAGCTCAATTGTGGTTAGAGAATGAGTACTTGAGCTGCCCTGCTGTGCACATGAGGGGGATTCCGTGAAATGGGGTACCATGCAGTTATGAAGGCTATACTCACCCATGCAGTTGTTAGAATTGCATTGCATTGGAACTTTTCGTTTGTTCTGCTTTGATTGGCTTGTGTGTCCTGAGTAATTGGCCAGCAGGGCAAATAGAGCTTGGTGTTTAGTGGGCAACAAAAAAAGTAGCTGTGCTGTCCATTGACTTCACCAGTCCATGATATATTTGCCTCTGGGATTTTGAACTGTGAACACTATTGCTACTGTTTGGTAAGGGAGGCTGTTAAGAGAATCCACATGTACCCCTGATGCAGGGTGGAAAACAGAGACAATCTGTGACTGTGTGTCTGCACACCATCTGTGTTGTTGAGGAAGATGGATGGAAGCAATGCAGAAATCTTAGTAGGAAGTATCTTCTATCCATCCTTTGCTTAACTTGTCCGTGCATCCCTAATTGCAAGAGTGGAGTTAAGATTCCTCATGGGTATTTATGTCTAGAATGTTAAATCAGAGCCTCTGTAACACTGGTAACACTTCCTGTTTTATGTTTTGTGTGGCTGTTTGCTATTTCTGCAATTTTTGTGCACACAGTGCTCCCTTTCACCAAAGTTTCCACTGGTGTGCTCCTGCTTCTCAAGATGTGGGGGCAGAGTACTATAGCCTAGTGTAATAACTCCAGATCACCCAGTATCAGAAGAAAACAGAACTTTATTAGCAGGGTTGCCAATCGCCAGGTGGTAGTTGGAGGTCTCCTGGGATTGCAACTGATCTTCAGGCAACAGAAATCAGTTCACCTAGAGAAAATAGCCACTTTGGAAGGTAGACTCAATGGCATTATACCAACTGAAGTCTCTTCCCTCCCCAAAGCCTGCCCTCCTCACCCTCCACCCCCAAAATCTCTAGATATTTCCAGGCCCGTAGCTAATAACTTTTTGGTCAGGGGGCCCATGTTTTTTTCAGGGGGCCCACCACCAAAGACTGGGGGACGAGGGGGAGGGAGAAGAAGGCTTTGCAGGGCCGCCGCGCTTCAGCGCAGCCCTGCAAAGACGGGGTGGGGGAGAAGGGTTTGCAGGGCCGCCGCACTTCAGCACGGCCCTGCAAAGACCGGGGGGAGAAGGGTTTGCAGGGCCGCGCTTCAGTGCAGCCCTGCAAAGACTGGGGGACGGGGGGAGAAGAAGGCTTTGCAGGGCCGCCGCGTTTAAGCGCGGCCCTGCAAAGATTGGGGGACGGGGGGAGGCGGTGGAGGCCTAGAGCAGGGTGCAGGGGGTGCAGTCAGCAGCCACTCACCTTGTTCCAGGGCTGCTGCAGCGTCCCTCACGTGCAGTTCCTTTAGGCGGGAAGGGGTGTATGTGGGCAGGTCAGGAGCAGAGGCAGTTGCCAAGCGGATGTCTAGCCCCGCCTTCTGAGATGAGTGCTGGGAGGGGTGGAGGGGCGGAGGGGCGGAGCAGCAGAGGTAGTGCGGAGGTCTAACCTCCCTTATGAGAGTGCTCCACTGCTCCTAGGAGGGGGAGGGGCGAGGGGGAGGAGGGGGAGCAGAGGATGGGGGAGGGGGCCCACAAAACCCATGGGGGGCCGGCCCCCCAGGGCCCCACGCAGGCTATGGGCCTGGATATTTCCCAACCTAGAGCTGGCAATCCTATTTATTAGAACATAAGCAAGGCCTGATCTGGGCCTTGCTAGGCCATAACTGGCCACAGCCAGCAACCAACATAACAAGTGAAAAGTGAAATCAAAGCAGAGGATTTTACATTGAGGGAGTGTGTTAAAATAACTATACCATACAATAAGGGAATGTCAACAAATTCACAATTGCCCACAATTGCACCCACCACCACATATCTTGATAAATTCGATATAAGCCTTGCTGGGGCTTATACTCTCAGGGTGGTTTGCCATGAGTGAATTATGAGTCAGATGGCATCCTAAGCCCTGGTGTGCCTGGGCTAGAGGGGAAAGTGGGATCATGAAGCTTGGACTTCTGTTGACCTTGTTTTGTACCATAGCAGACTGGCCAATATGTCTACCAGGTCATTTTCTGGTGGGCCAATGACCTCCTCCCAACCTAGGCTGGGCCAGCCCCGTGGCAGAAGGACAGCCCTGGCAAAGTGAAGGGGAAGTAGCAGCCACCTGGCTCTCAGGGGTAAGGTGGCACTGCCAACCCATCCAGCCCTCACATGACTTGCCAGGCATTTAGAAAATGTCAGTGGAAGAGCTGACTGGATCCAATCCATTTTGGCTACTCATTATACAATTTCCAGAACACATAAATGATGAGTTTTTTCTATTCAACTAATGCGGAGTTGGAAACCTCCTTTCTTCCATTGCAATGGCATTTAGACTAACAGCACACCAGGAAAAATTCCATTAGGTTAGGACAACAGAACTCTAAGACAGTTGAACATGCCAGTTTGATGTAGTGGTTAGGAGCATGGACTCTAATCTAGGAGAACCGGGTTTGATTCCACGCTACTCCACATGCAGCTTCTGAAGTGACCTTGGAGCAGTCATAAATTCTTTCAGAGCTGTTCTCTCAAGGGCAGTTCTCCAGAGAGCTCTCTCAGCCCCACCTACCTCACAGGGTAGGGTATAAATCCAATCTCTTCTTCTTCTCTTCTTCTATAATAAGAGGCAAAAATATTTGTGCCCATAATACCCCTAACACATTAATCCATATTAACCAACCTGTGATTGAGCTAAAATGATAGTCTGTCAAAAACAGATAATAATCAGGGATATTTTGGGGCAGGAGTGCACAGGAGCAGAGTTCCGGCTGTCTTCCTAGTTGACCACACCTACAGCCTCCCCCCCCAGTTCCCCAGGCACCTCACAAGCCACAGGGTGCCTGGGGAAGCCAAGCCAATCCAGGGAGGGAAGGCAATTTAAACTGCCTCCCCTCCTCAAGTTCCCCAGGTGCCCTGCAGCTGTGGGGCACCTGGGAAGCTGATCCAGAAACTGCCTTCCTTCCCTTGGGTTCTCCATGTGCCCCGCAAGCCGCGGGGCACCTGGGGAAGCTGATCTTGGGAGGGAGCTTCGCTGTCAGGGGTGTGGCCTAATATGCTAATGAGGTTCTGCTATTGGGTGTGGCCTATTATGCTGATAAGTTCCTGCTGGGCTTTTTCTACAAAAAAGCCCTGAGAATAATGATGTTATAATATTTCTACATAGACTGTAGGCATCGTTGTAAGAATTGTGTTTTGGAAGAGGATGAAGGTCTTAATTAAGCTCATCATATTCATAGACATCTAGGCCGTATATACCACATCAGATCTGTATCATGATCTTAAAGATGAATAATAGGACTATGTACTTTACTTTTGTTTTGAACTCTCTGATCCACATTTTAATTCCTGGTGACTAGAAAATGTCGACCGAGTATGAGAAAATTTTCTTCTGAACAGATGCAATGCAGAATTATTGGCACAATGCTGCACTACCCCATGTTAATGCATTTGCAGAGTGTTAATGTTTCTTTCATTTTTTCCCTTGAAATGAGTGAAAATTTCTTTTGGCTCCATTGCAACAGGTCTGCACTAGGTATTAATCTGTATAAGATGGAAATCAGTGTTGACACCAAACTGTCAGTTCCATTTATTAGCTATTTACCTTCACAATGTACACAAAACCACGGTGGTACAAGTAATTAAAAAAGAGCCTTCCTTTTCATTTCAGAAGCATATATTGATGCTCTAGCTTCTCCATGTAGACATCCAAAATGGAAACGTCTTTTCTGGCTTCGTTTAAAGCACAGTGTAAAACACACACTCACAACACAAAGCATGCAAAAGCATACACCGGAATACTAGAGCATTCCAAATTGAAAGTGCTCCTCTTGCATTAGTTTCATACATTGTGCTTCATTCATATGTGTAAAAGCGAGTCTCCTTTGTTCAGACAAGGCATGCCCTCATTATCCTTGGCATGATAACCCCTCAAGACCTTATTGTGTGGCCATATTACAATGCAGAGAATTGATAGAAAGAAAGGAAGTTTAGTTGTGCTGTTAGGAAATGACAAGCACGGGATCTAAAATGGCTTTCTAGTGCATCTCATTTCCCTTTCTACCACTATTTCCACTTTTCGTTTCTTGAAAGCCCCCATAGCCTCCCTCTCCCCTTCTCCTGCCTACTTCTCTCCTTCCTACCCACCAGTCAATCTACTAGGATTGCCAACTCCAGGTTGGAATATTCTTGGAGACCTGTGGGTGAACCCTGGGGAGAGTGGGGTTTGGGGGAACTTCAGCAAAGTATAATGCCACAGAGTCCATCCCCCAAACAGCCATTTTCTCCAGGGAAACTGGTCTCTGTTGTCTGGAGATCTGTTGTAATTCCAGGAGATTTCCAGGCTCCATCTGCAGGCTGGAAACCCTAAAACCTACTTTTATCTGCCCTTTCTTCCCATTTTCAGTTCTTCAAGCCCATTGATTGTAGGCCCATAGCTACAGTGGGGCATTTTGGTGGGCTGCCCCCTTAATTAAAAGCCCTGCCCCACAA
Source organism: Gekko gecko (assembly GCA_029375565.1). Taxonomy (NCBI): domain Eukaryota; kingdom Metazoa; phylum Chordata; class Lepidosauria; order Squamata; family Gekkonidae; genus Gekko; species Gekko gecko. Next base: position 101,699,191 of record JAPDNY010000004.1, on the reverse strand, counting down.
ATAGCCACTCCAGAAATCTTATTTTTGCATGTTTCCCAAAGGCTCATGGGAATGCTTTAGAAAGACTCACTATGACCTAGGTGATATACAGCAGGACTGGGCTAGCAGAAAGGGGAGATATTGTTGGAGAAGTATTGAAGGTACCACTCTTGAGTGCCCTTCTAAGCTTTGTTGCCTTGTGGAAGGGAACTAAAAAGGCATTTAAATGCATTCTGAAGGCAATTAAACGTTCTCTGAGCTGTTTTTCCCCCCCCCTAGGAACTGACATAATCGCTGCTCTGCCCCTTGAGAGGAAGAGCTAGAAACAGGCTTGGCACCTCCCCCATTAAAGACAGGCATTCAGGTGAATATAATTAACTGTAAGTTAACTGCCTCCTTAAAAATTTAAGTGGCCCCCCCAAACAAAAAAAAATCCTGGCTATGGGCCTGATTGATAGCCTCTACCTTGGAATGCTATGGCTGAGTTTTGTTGTGCCAACTACCAGGCTGGGCCCAGTTATGCAGTGACGAAAATGCAAGGATTTGCAAGGGTCATCCTACTTACCCCTATACCAGGGTTGCTCACCTCCAACTGGGGCCTGGAGATCTCCCAGAATTATAACCAATCTCCAGGCTACATATATCCGTTTCTCTAGGGAAAATGGCTGCTTTGGAGTGTGGATTCTATGGCATTATACCCTTCTGAGGTCTCTCCCCTCCCAGGTTCTACCCCCAAATCTCCAGGAATTTCCCAACCTGGATTTAGCAACCCTATCTATGACCCCCTTCTATATTATTTCCTCTTTCCCTCCTCCTGATGACCCCCCCCAATCCTCCCCTTTCCCTGTTGCATTTCCTCCTTCCAGTTCTCAAACCTTTTACCTGCTGCCCCATCTTCAGTTGTATTTATTGTTTATTTACTTCATTTATTTATTTTATTATTTGTTTATTTGTTTAATTTATTTGTACCTCACCTTTCTTCCCAATGGGGACCCAAAGTGGCTTACATCATTCTCTTCCCCTCCATTTTATCCACACAATGACCGTGTGTGGTAGGTTAAGCTGATTTCCAGGTTAGATCTCACTTGGAGTATTGTGTTTAGTTTGGAGCACTGTAGGATAAGAAGGATGCTGACAAACTGCAATGTGTCCAGAGGAGGACAATGAAGATGGTGGGGGGGTCAGGAGACCAGGTCCTGTGAGAAAAGTTTGAAGTAGCTGGGTATGTTTAGCCTGGAGAGGAGACAACTGGGAGGTGATATGATAGCTATCTTCAAGTATATTTGAAGGGCTGTCATATAGAGGACGGCACAGAGTTGTTTTCTTTTGCTCCAGATGGTCAGACTAGAACCAATGGATTGAAATTAAATCAAAAGAGTTTTTGGCTAAACATTAGGAAGAACTTCCTGACAGGGCATTTGCTCAGTGAAACAGGCTTCCTTGGGAGGTGGTGGGCTCTCCTTTGGAGGTTTTTAAGTAGAGTCTTGATAGCCATCTGACAGCAATGTTGATTCTGTGAATTCAGGCAGATTATGAAAGTGAGGGCAAGGAAGGGATGAATCAGTACTTGGCTCTCATGGCCCTTTCTTTTATGCCCAGGGTAATACCGATCGCCAATTTAGGGTCAGGAAGGAATTTTCCTCCAGGCCAGATTGGCCAGGGATCCTGAGGGTTTTTCACTTTCCTCTGGGCATAGGGCAGGTGTCACTGGAGGAGTGGGGGTAGTTGTGAATTTTCTGCATTGTGCAAGGGGTTGGACTAGATAACCCCTGAGGTCCCTTACAGTTCTGTTTCTATGGCACTGCTTTTTTCCCAAACTGGGGACCCAATGCAGTTCACATAGTTCTCAGGTCTTATTTAAAAAATCATTTTGCCCTCCCCTCAACAACAACCCTTTGAGGTAGGTTAGTCTGAGAAGGTATGACTGGCTGAGAATTACCCAGTGAGCTTCCATGACAGAGCAGACATTAGAACCTGGGTATCTCACATCCTAGTCTGAAACTCTAACCACTACACCATACTGGCTTTCATGGGGTGGCTGCTATTGAATAGCAGCAAGCAGCCAGTCCTGGATGTGCATGGCAAGTTGCCATTATATCAAGTCACTGGTGGCTGTTGCAAGGCCTGGCCCTGATGGGTCATCCTTCAAAGGTCAAAACAATACTGCCAATGGCCCGACACTCTCCCCCTGCTTTTTACTGACAAAAAAACCAAGGCTTGAAGACAGGCAATACTGTAGCCCAATTAAGAATGAAACCAGGGCTCTTTTTGTAGCAGGAACTCCTTTGCATATTAGGTGACATACCCCTAATGTAGCCAATCCTCCAAGAGCTTACAGTAACCCCTGTAAGAAGAGCTCTGTAAGCTCTTGGAGGATTGGCTACATTAGGGGTGTGTTGCCTAATATGCAAAGGAGTTCCTGCTACAAAAAGAGCCTTGAAAAAGTCTAATCTAGATGCAAGCTTCAGTAAGCAGTAAGCTTTTCAGTTTCACTTGCTGTCCTTGAAAGTTTGGGGGAGGGGGAATATTTTAAGAATCTTTCACTGGTGGTATTGAAATGAAGGAGGTATATATTGATTCATCTGAGGGTCCAAGTCTGGCACTGAAATCTCTTGTGACCACAACAGATGCTTTAAGAAAGGACATGAGCAGCTAGTCTAATTAGGTCGAATCTGTATTTGCATTTTCAAATCAGTTTCATGCTGCTGTGACACCATCAAGCATAGAGAAAGACAGTGTCATAGCAGCACGAAACTGATTTAAAAATGCAAATGCAGATTCGACCTTATAAGTACAGTTCAAACACTGAGAATTAGATATATTGACAAGTGGGGACTTGTGTTGGGTATCTCAATTCTCCCTCCCCCACTTTTTCCTCTTTCCCTTCCCTGAAAGCCCCTACAGTCTTTCCCCTTTTGGGGTTCCTTCTTTCCTTCCCACCCATCTGATGGACTTCTGCTCCTTATGTTTATCTAATTCCCTCATGAAGCCTTCCATGCTTGTAGCTGCCACCACCTCCTGTGGCAGTGAATTCCATGTGTTAATCACTCTTTGGGTGAAGAAGTACTTCCTTTTATCCATTCTAACCTGACTGCTCAGCAATTTCATTGAGTGCCCACGAGTTCTTGTATTGTGAGAAAGGGAGAAAAGTACTTCTTTCTCAACCTGCTCTATCCCATGCATAATCTTATAAACCTCAATCATGTCACCCCTCAGCCGTCGTTTCTCCAAGCTAAAGAGCCCCAAGCGTTTTAACCTTTCTTCATAGGGAAAGTGATCCAACCCTTTTATCATTCTAGTTGCCCTTCTCTGCACTTTTTCCAATGCTATAATATCCTTTTTGAGGTGTGGCGACCAGAACTGTACACAGTATTCCAAATGAGGTCGCACCAATGATTTATACACTGGCATTATGATACTGGCTGATTTGTTTTCAATTCCCTTCCATCAATTGTATATGTATAACTTTCAGCTCTGTTTGTAAAAGTATTATGAACAGTATTATGCAACGCATGTGGGTGATTGCATCATCCCTGGGTCCTACTATATATTGATGTAATGTTAGCAGTATGCAACTTGATTACTACCTTTGATAGAAGAGACACACATCCAGACACTTTGGATATTTGTTACCAGGTTGGCTGGCTAATTTAAATATTCTATGGCTAAAAATTATTTGTATAATTATACTATTTATAAATCCTAATAATTATATTATTTCCATTTTGATGCAGAACAATTTGGAGAGCATGTGCAGTTATCATAAGAGATTATCCATGGCCTACTATGTAAACTTTTAGCAATTGCACATCACATGAGGTAACAACAGTAAAAATTTTCTGGTATTTTTAAATTTACTATTATGTGCATTTATATGTGCATTTGATATGTAATTATTCGGCTTTTTCCCCTCCCTTTTGACAATCCCAGAAAGCAACACCTGGCTCTAAAGAAAATCTTTGTTCATATATTTATTTCTGGATGTGTGTTGTTTTACAATAGTAATATTGACCACTGAGGAAGACCCTAAGGAGCTGAAATGTGTATGGTCTACTGGTCATAAGAAATACTCATCAATTGTATATGTATAACTTTCAGCTCTGTGTGTAAAAGTTTTAAGAGTCTGATATCTGGATAATTTCTTTTAACCTGTTTTATCTTTTACTAATATGTACACCATAATAAATATTTGTATTGTATTTGGAAAACTTAGGCCAATTTCCCACAAGCAGCTGCTCCACACTCGCTCTTCCCTTTGCCCCGATGGTACTTGCCAATTTCACAGTAAGTGCTGCGCGGCCGCATTTTGCCCCACAGCTTCATACGATTTCCCCCATGTCTACTCAATCCTGTTTTTTGAGGATTGAGCAGACCTGGGAGAAATCGGGTGAAGTCATGGGGCAAAATGCGGCCATGCAGCGCTTAGTGTGAAATTGACACATATCATCGTGGCAAAGGGAAGAGCAAGGGCAGAGCAGTGGCTTGTGGGAGATTGGCCTTATTTTGTTAGCTTGACCATCATATATCACAGCCATATCTTGAGTTGAGTTCCCTCCCCCTTTTTTTCTCAGTTTTTGTCTCCCAGAATTCAGTCAAATTACTCAAAAAGCCCACAGATCTACATATGGCCTTAGATCTGTATTGGTTCTGGTGCTTTGGTTTGGTGAGCCAATTTGGTGTAGTAGTTAGGAGTGCAGTCTCTAATCTGGGAGAACTGGGTTTGATTCCCCATGCCTCCACATGCAGCCAGCTGGTGTGACCTTGGGTCAGTCACAAATTCTTTTGGAGTTGTTCTCTCATGAGCAGTCCTCAAAAGAGCTCTCTCAGACCCACCCACCTCACAGGTTGTCTGTTGTGGGGAGGGGATGGGAAGAGAAAGGAGATTGTAAGCCATTCTGAGACTCCTTTGGGTAGTGAAGGGCGGGTTATAAATCCAATCACTTCTTTTCTTCTTCTTCTTCTTCTTCTTCTTCTTCTTCTTCTTCTTCTTCTTCTTCTTCTTCTTCTTCTTCTTCTTCTTCTCATGCAGGGCCGGCTCCAGGTGTCTGGGCGCCCTAGGCAGGACAGCCTGGGGCGCCCCCACTGGGGATGCCAACCTCCCGGTGGGGCCTGGAGACCGGGGGTGGCGGCGGGGCATTGGCTTTCCTGGAGGCTCCGCAGCTGTGGGACCCCCAGGAAATCCAGGAAGGGGGCGGGGGGGTCCAGCCTCCGCCCCTCCCTCCCGGCACCGGCTTTTCTGGAGGCTCCACGGCTGCGGGACCCCCAGAAAAGCCAGGAAGGGGGCGGGGGGTCCAGCCTCCGCCCCTCCCTCCCGGCGCCGGTTTTTCTGGGGGCTCCGCGGCTGCGGGACCCCAGAAAAGCCGGGAAGGGGGTGGGGGTGTCCAGCCTCTGCCCCCTCCCTCCCGGCGCTGGCTTTTCTGGGGGCTCCGCGGCTGTGGGACCCCCAGAAAAGCTGGGAAGGGGGCGGGGGTTCCACCCTGCGCCCCCTCCCTCCCGGCGCCGGCTTTTCTGGGGGCTCCGCGGCTGCGGGTCCCCCAGAAAAAGCCGGGAAGGGGGCAGGGGGGTCCACCCTCTGCCCCCTCCCTCCTGGCGCCGGCTTTTCTGGGGGCTCCGCGGCTGCAGGGCCCCCAGAAAAGCCGGGAAGGGGGCAGGGGGGTCCACCCTCCACCCCCTCCCTCCCGGCGCCGGCTTTTCTGGGGGCTCCGCGGCTGCGGGACCCCCAGAAAAGCCAGGAAGGGGGCGGGGGGGTCCAGCCTCCACCCCCTCCCTCCCGGCGCTGGTTTTTCTGGGGGCTCCGCGGCTGCGGGACCCCCAGAAAAGCCGGGAAGGGGGTGGGGGGTCCAGCCTCTGCCCCCTCCCTCCCGGCGCCGGCTTTTCTGGGGGCTCCGTGGCTGCGGGACCCCCAGAAAAGCCGGGAAGGGGGTGGGGGGTCCAGCCTCTGCCCCCTCCCTCCCGGCGCCGGCTTTTCTGGGGGCTCCGCAGCTGCGGGACCCCCAGAAAAGCCGGGAAGGGGGCCAGGGGGTCCACCCTGCGCCCCCTCCCTCCCGGCGCCGGCTTTTCTGGGGGCTCTGCGGCTGCGGGACCCCCAGAAAAGCCGGGAAGGGGTGGGGGGTCTAGCCTCCGCCCCCTCCCGCCCGGCGCCGGCTTTTTTGGGGGGCCCGCGGCTGCTGGGAAGTGGGCGGGGGTCTGGTGGCGCCGGCGGGTGCCAGGTTAGGGTGGCGGGCGGCACTTTTCGGGGGGAGTGGGGCGCCATTTGGCGCCCCTCAGGCCGGGGCACCCTAGGCGGGCGCCTAGTTCGCCCTATGGGCGATCCGGCCCTGCTTCCATGGTATCTATTGTTTTAGATAACAGTCAGTATTCAGTTTTAGCAGTCATGGCCATGATAGAGTAATAGTAGGCCTTGGAATATTAACATTTTGGGGGCATATTGCATGATTCAAGAACTGGGATTTTTTTCATTTTAAGATGATGAAAGTAAAATGTCTTGGGAAATGTTTGATCTCATTTAGATTTGTCATTTCTTATTTTATGCTAGGTATTAGATTCTGGGTTAAGGTAAAGGTAAAGTTTCCCTTGCTCAAAAGCCAGTCGAATCCGACTCTAGGGTTGTGGTGCTCATCTCCATTTCAAAGCCGAAGAGCCAGCACTGTCCGAAGACGTTTCCATGGCCATGTGGCCGGCATGACTAAACACCAAGGCACATGGAATGCTGTTACTTTCCCACCGAAGTTGTACCTATTTATCTACTTGCAATTTCTTGCTTTCGAACTGCTAGGTTGGCAGGAGCTGGAACTAGAGACGGGAGCTCACTCCATCATTCTAGATTAGATGGCTACTAATTTTTTTTCATGCTACAGTATAATGTGTCCTCACCTGGATAGTCCAGGCTAGCCCAATCTCATCAGATCTTAGAAGCCAAGCAGGGTCAGCCCCAGTCGGTATTTGGATGGGAGACTACCAAGGAATACTAGGGTCATGAAGCAGAGGCTAGCATGTCTCGCCTTGAAAACCCAATGGGGTCGCTGTTAGTCGGCTGCTACGTGATGCAGGAGAGGAATTCACAAAACAAGCAATGTAAATGCAAACTTTTGATTTTGCTTACCTGGGCCAAAATTCATGCAGAAGTTGAAATCATTTGATTCAATCCTTATTCAGTTCAACCACTTCACATTCACAATTTTCATTTAATGTATACAGTTCTTTATTTATATACCAGTTCAAACAGGTAACTGACACAGAGCTGATATTTTAAATGAAGCATCTCAATTTTAGATTTTTTTTTGTATAAATTCTTAATCTTTGATACTCTCAAACACTGTTTGTTTGTTTTTTAAAAAGCATCAGTTTAGATCCTGTGATGCGTTCTGCTAATGACTGCACCTTTCCCCAGCACAAAGCACTTTCTACAATGGAAGAGGCTGCATAGCTTCTTGCATCTAGGAAAGGCACCACCTTATTATTTATGTATTTATTAGGAATAAGGCCCATTGGGGAAATAAATACAATGAGCTCTAGAAAGAGGCTCTGGGTGGGTGCCCCAGTCCTGGGCATTCAGTGTCAATTTGCTGTGGCAACCTCAGCAGGATATAATGACACAGAGTCCACCATTTTCTCCAGAGGAACTGATCTCTGCTACCAGAAGAACAGTTGTAATTCTGAGTGATCTCCACCCCTCACCTGGAGATTGGCAACAATGGTTCCCCATGAGGGAATGGCTGGTTTGGAGGGTGGAGTCTATGGCATTGTACCTGTCTGAGGTCCCACCCCTCTCCAGGCTCCACCCCTCAAATCTCTCTGAATTTCCCAACCTGGAGTTGGCAACCCTATCTCCTTCACAGCCAACCATCAACCTACCTTGATCTGCCCCTCTGACTTCAGCTTTTCATCTCCTCCCCCCTCCTTCCTAGAGAGTAGTTGTAATTCTGAGTGATCTCCAGCCCCCACCTGGAGACTGGCAACAATGGTTCCCTGGGAGGGACTGGCTGGTTTGGAGGTTGGAGTCTATGGCATTGTACCTGTCTGAGGTCCCACCCTTCCTGAAACCTCACCCTCTCCAGGCTCCATCCCTTGAATCTCCAGGAATTCCCCACCTGGAGCTGGCAATCCTATCTCCTTCCCAGCCAGTCACCAACCTTCCTTTATTTTCTTCTCACTCTTCAGCTTTCCACCCCCCCACCACCTGCAGCCTCTACCATGCTCTGAAGCCCTGACTGCTACGTCACATTGGCTGTCATACAGGGGCCACCTCAGCAGGATATAGGGACACAGAGTCCACCATCTTCTCCAGGGGAACTGATCTCTGCCACCTGGAAAGCAGTTGTAATTCTGAGTGATCTTCAGCCCTCACCTGGAGACTGGCAACAATGGTTTCCCTCAACAGGCAATAAGGGGAAATGTATTTTACCTCAGAACAGCAACAGCAAACTGTTTAGAATGTTAGAGGCAAAGGCCAGTTAGAGGCAAAGGCCATATGCAAATGACCTCTGTGTTCTGAGGCAAAGGCCAGTCAGGCCACATATGCAAATGACCTCTGTGTTCTGACTGGCTATGGGGGGGAGAGGAACAGCAAACTATTTTGAATGTTGGAGGCAGGACTCAGGCAAAGCAGCCAGTGGATAGCGAGACCCTGTGAATGACAGATCAGGGAGTGAACTGATTTCAGAGCGTGTTGGAATATTCAGGGGAGTCCATGACCAAAACAGAATTATATATACTGGAAGATTTAATAAACATTTTTATCCACCTTTCCTTGTGGTTTAAGATGACTTACAATAATAGTTTTAAAACATTTCAAATTAAAACCAAAATAACAAACCCCAAATCTCTCCCACTCTCCCCACTTAAAAAATGCCCGCCATTTAAACCCCAGCAAGCAAACAAGCCTCGCAGTGATCCTGCAGATGTCCAAGGAGAGGGCTATCCTCAGGGAGGCCATTCCACAGAGCAGGGGCTGCAATGAAAAGGCCGGTACTCTAATGAATGGCTACACCCATCTAATGGACGGTCACCCTCATTAGTGGAAGAGATCCACAAGATCCATTGTCTGGATAAAATATTTGTCTGACATGTGCTAATTTTAAATGACGTGACCTGTAACACTGTCACAAGAAACAGATGTTTCAACATGCTCTCATTTTGAATATCTAGAAGAGCAACTGACTTCACTTCTGTCAGGCACATCTTTTCAAACCATCAAATAGAAGCTGGGTCTGTTAAATGGAGGAATGAAAACAAAAGGAAAGGAAACAACTGCAACAAAAATGAAAAGCTAAATGTTTTGTTGTTTACTTGTCATAATTAAAAGTGTATTTTATGTATTCCACATGTATATGATTGTATACAAAGATTAGTTTGATATATGTTAGAAGTGTACTTTTTGGTTGAAATGTTTTACTTTTTCAACATTTTGGAAAGGATTGTATGTTATTCTGTTGGGTTTGGAAACATACACACATTTGCTTTTCTGCAACTTTTGCTTTCAGTAAATGGGGAGATCATCCAGCTGGAGAAACCACCTCATCCACCTGTGAATGAGTTCTGTGATGTTTTAGTCATCTGAGAAGGCTAAGCTTATCTGGCTGCACCCAGAGTTACTGCTAGGATCCTTGTCTTCAGTAACCATCACTCCTTGCCTTGCCTTGTTTCATGTTGCTGTTCCTCTTTGTGCCCTGGAAACTTACTCCATCTGCATTTTACTCTGTTTTCACATCCATGTTTTATTTTACTTTATATCATTTTGCTATGCCACAATATTTTTAAAATTTATAAGTGGGAAAGCACTTTAGCAGATGCATAGTGCATACCAAAATTACACAAAAGACATGGATGGATCTGAAACTCAGGCATATGGCAAATGGAACCCTTCTGTTTACATATATCTGGTCAAACCTTTCCAAAGGCTTGCCACTGAAATGCAGAGATTGCAAAATTAGAAAAGGATTGTTTTGCTTTGCCTGTAGTAAAGGACAAACAAATATCTACCCCTTAGAAATACAATTTGGTAAAGCAGGGATATTAATCTCACATCAAGAAGCTCCAATTCCCAGACTTCTTTGGAGAAAACTGTCACACTTAAATTGGTATACAATCCATATAAATATGTAGAAAATATCAGCCTGTACTGAACAGTGGTGAATAGTTCCTCACTAAATGCAAAGTACATCCACATTTTCTAAATCTAATATATCCCTTTTCATTTTCAGAAATCTATCAAGTTTATTTTATATCTTTCTTTTTGCTTAAGTATTTCATCTTTTGCTGCTGTAGAACATCGGTTGGGGGTTTTTTAGCACTGTCTGGTCAAAACATATAGTTTGGGCTAATCTCTATTCATGGGACTGCCAAATATGTGATTTGAAAACCTGGCAATATGTACAAACAAGCAGACAAAGGAATGGTCATGTTAACAATGTTAGATCCTGATTAAAGAAAAGTCTTTCGAATAAGACGCTACTGAGAAAGCCAAAATGCAAGCTTCGATTTTGGCTTGGCTGAATTTTCCTGTGCTATTGCCCATTTCCTCCTACAAGCTGTTCTCCTCTGTCTGTGATTAACAGTGTGCATAACAAGGATTTAAGAATCTTTCAAAATTATGTTTATTATTAAAGCAAAAAGCTGGTTAACAGTGAATGCACACACCAAGGTTTAACTCATTAACTGCAGAATTGAAACAGAGAAATAAAAAATGACTTTTTTAAATGTGGAGGAACCTTTTAGAGAATCAAAGTGGCATCTGCCAAAGTAGACAAATTTGACTCTGAGATTTTTTAAAAAAGCATAAGGTTCACATTATTTCTTTCTATTTCAATTTGTGTTACATTTGTACTGAAATAGGTGATAAGTGTCACAGCATGCAAAGAGAAATGTGTCTGCTAGTTAAAGGATAGTAGGACATAATGATAGTTCTCTTTCACTTTATAAGGCCTTCTAATCATATGAAATGATCATGATTGGGGAGGTGGAATTTGGTGTTAAGATGTTCATTAGAATGTTCATCAGAATGTATGCACAGAACCTTCTGATATCTCCATGCTATCAGAAATGCTATTTTTCCAGATTATCCAGTTGTAGGAGGAAAGCCCTTTGTACATACATGTACCTGTATGCTTTCTGCTCTAAATTACATGTTAAACTAGAATCTGACACTGCAATCCCACTTAGTTGCATAGTTAGAATATCTGAAAAGTGCTAAAGTCATGGGAGGCTGAAAAGTTAATTTTAAAAGCAATACACATCTTCAAAATCTCTTCATTCTATTTTGAATAAGAACATTATTATCTTCATTCAAAAAGCCATTTATGCTAATTTCTTGATGTCCTTTAATTTATAACTACCCTTTCCTGTTGCCCTTTCCAACAGTGGTATTACACCAGCATACCTCCAAGGGGTGTACTCTTTTCTACACTTTGCATAAGTATCCTGCGAGGAAGTAGGGGTTGTAAAGCCAGTATATAACTACACATTGGGGAGGGGGGTGGGAGATTTGTAGCAGTTGCACTCTGAGACATGGAATCCCTCCTTTTCCTTTCTTCCCTGCATAGGATGGATTGTCCTTGTGTCCCTAGTTGGAGGACAGAAGTAGAGGGTTCCATTGAATGATTTTCTCCTAAGAAGGAATACCCATAAGGGTTCTGTGAAGGGTCATCCTTATGCTCTTTCTGTTTATTATAGGCTGTTTGTGTAAAATGTCCTTTTCCTGTAGAGTTCCTGTCACCAGAGTTTCCACTTGGGTGTCTTATACACACACAACATGAGGCCAGAGAAATGTGGCCCTATGCCACACACTGTTTCTTGAGAGAGAGTTTTCAGGAACAGCAGGAGACTGGAGGGCAGTTATGTTTTTGTCCCACTGGGCTGAATTGGAGTATTAGACTTATGCCACCTCTATGCAAGTATAGCAGCATACCAGCCTTGGGAGCAGGACCATGTGCTGAGAGGATGCAAACAATACCTCACTTCTCCTCAGGAAATGACATGCTCTGTCATTACATCATTGTCAGAGTTACACTCTGGCATTGTTCCAACACCTCAGCAATCTTATGCTGGTATATCTCCAAGATAACCAGGACAGGAGCTTAGTTGTCCTCCAGTGGACTTTAGTATTGCAGCCTCAGTCTCATGAGTCTTAGCTATCTTATCTATATTAGCAAAGTGGTTCAGAGAAACAAGTTCATACTCAGGGCAGCAATAACCCCTATCTGCACTAAAACAGATCTGCCTTACAGAATTACAAGATAAAATATATGAAGCACTTTAAGCAGTATAAAGTACTATATAAATGCCAAAAAAATGTTGCTATGGTTAGATCCAGGACCACTTGATCAGTTTCATATGTTAGTTAGTTCTAACAATGGGCTATGCAATATACCATTTCTAAATCTAATCTCTCCTTATATATAATTGTGTTTTGGTCATGGACTCTCCTGAACATTCCACACGCTCCCAAATCAATTGGCTCCCTGATCTGTCACTCAGAGGGAGTCCCTAGGCACTGGCTGCGTTGCCTGAGTCCCGCCCAGCCACCACTCAAGAGTAGTGTGCCATTGGCCAGGTGCTGGGTTTGCTCCTCTTCCCCACCTACTCCTTCAGCCACTGTGCCCTGTCAGAATTTCTGGCAAACGTCTTTCTCTCTTGATGAAGACACTTGCCTCCTGTGTGGGACTAATTTTTCCCTCAGTAGCTGTTGGTAGGTGTAACGAAATGGCAGTTACCTGTGTATGTAAGATGGCTGTTGTATGTTTACAATGTTCCCCCATAAGGCTTAATTGAGCTGTAGTTCCAGAGAGGGGCCTGTAGGGGCAATTTGGCCAGAGCGGTCTCAATGTCCCTCTAAAAAGGCAGTGACAAATCAGTGAGTGGTGGCAGTGAACTTAAGGAGTGAGATATGCCCATGGGATGAGGGTGGGAGATGAACAGCTGAGTTGTAAACTGGAGCCCATTTTGCCACAGTAGGCAACCAAGCTTGGTTCAGATGAAGGAAGGAAACCCTTTGCAGGCCTTTGTGAGGAACTAATTGAGGCCAGGCCTGACTAGGGTTGTCAGCTCTAGGTTGGGAAATTCCTGAATATTTTCTGATAGTCTACAGAAGCCAAAGTTTGGGAAGGGGAAAGGCCTCAGCTGAATAGAATACTATAGAGCCCACCTTCCAAAGCAGTTATTTTCTCCGGGGTGGGGGAGAGATCTGTTGTCTGGAGTTCAGTTGTGATACCTGGTGATCTTCAGGCTCCACCTGGAGGTTGGCTACCCTAGGTGTTGCAGTCAGTGCTTCAGAGCAGGTTCTGCTAGATCCAGGTTCTTGCTGTAGAAGCTGAGTGGGTGATTTTGGACCAGTCACAGACTTTCAGCCTAACCTACCTCACAGGGTTGTTGTGCAAGTCAAAAGGGAAAGAGGGGAATGATATAAGCTGCTTTGGTCCCCATTGCAGAGAAAGATTACTTTTCCTCCTAGGAAAACATTGTTGCCAATCTCCAGGTGAGGGCTGGAGATCACTCAGAATTACAACTGCTCTCCAGATGGCAGAGATCAGTTCCCCTGGAGAACATGGTGGACTCTGTATCCTTATACCCTGCTGAGATGCCCCCCCCCATGAGAGCCAATGTGATGTGGAAGTCAGGGTTTCAGAGCACTGTAGAGGCTGCAGGTGTGGGGGGATAGAAAGCTGAAGAGTGAGGGGGAAATAAAGGTAGGTTGATGCTTGACTGAGAAGGAGATAGGGTTGCCAACTCCAGGGGGGAATTCCTGGAGATTTCAGGGATGGAACCTGGAGACAGTGAGGTTTGAGGAGGGGTGGGACCTCAGACAGGTACAATGCCATAGACTCCACCCTCCAAACCAGCCATTCCCCCCTGGAGAACCACTGTTGCCAATCTCCAGGTGAGGGGTGGGGATCACTCAGAATTACAACTGATCTCCAGGAGGGAGGGAGGAGGAGATGCAAAGCTGAAATCAGGGGCAGAAAATGGCAGGTTGATGCTTGGCTGGGAAGTAGATAGAGTTGCCAACTCCAGGTTGGGAAATTCTTGGAGATTTGAGGGGTGGAGCCTGGAGAGGGGTGGGACCTCAGACAGGTACAATGTCATAGATGCCACCCTCCCAACCAGCCATTTCCTCCCATGGAACCATTGTTGCTAATCTCTAGTTGAGGGGTGGAGATCACTCAGAATTACAACTGATCTCCAGGAGGGAGGGTAGAAGTCAGTTGCAGTCAGAGGGGCAGATAACAATAGGTTGATGGTTAGCTGGGAAGGAGATGGGGTTGCCAACTCCAGGTTGCGAAATTCCTGGGGATTTGAGGGATGGAGCCCAAAGAGGGTGGGATTTGAGGAGGAGTTGGACCTCAGACAGGTACAATGCCATAGACTCCACCCTCCAAACCAGCCATTCCCTCCTAGGGAACCATCGTTGCCAATCTCCATGTGAGGGCTGGAGATCACTCAAAATTACAACTGCCCTTCAGGTAGCAGAGATCAATTCCTCTGGAGAAAATGGTGGACTCTGTGTCATTATACCCTTCTGAGGTCACCACAACAAATTGACGTTGAGTGTCCAAGGCCTTGGCACTGTTCCAGAGCCTCTTTCTAGAGCTCGTATTTATTTCCACAACAGGCCTTATTCCTAGTAATAATAATATTGGTCACAACTAATTTTCAATGAAAGAGTATCCTAAATATGTATCTCTATTTATTTTAGTTAACTTGCTTGTATGTAAGACATCTGTATATTCTTTCTGTGGAAGGTGTCAACCTTCAGTGCTGAAAAGAATCATTTGACTTTATTCAAGGAAGTTAATTGTTGTTATCTTGGCCAAGATTCTCAGACTATCATTTTTCTCACAATCCTGCATATAAATAGATTCCCAAGAATCATACAATATTCTTAGTTTATCTCTTTTTCCCTGTTTTCCATCTTTTATTTACATTTGACCTAATTCTTTTAAAGCAGTTGATTGGTTACAGCAGTATGAAATGAAAGGCAAGCCTTTGGAAAGCCTTTCAGGGGTTATTTGTATAGTGAGAAACCAAAAATTCTGAGTTAAGCATGTTCCTCTTTTTGGGCGGTATCCAAAAAGAGGAGGAGCTGTGGCTCAGTGGAAGAGTCTATGCTTTGCATGCAGAAGTTCTCAGGTTCAATCCAGTTAAATCCCAGCATATCCAGTTAAAAGGATCAAGTAGTAGGTGATATGAAAGACCTCTTCCTGAGACCCTGGAAAGCTGCTGCTAGTCTAAGTAGAGGATACTAACCTTGATGGACCAATGGTCTGATTTAATAGAAAGGGCAAAATAAAAGGGCTGCACCAGTCACTAAGAGATAAAAAATAAGGCCAAGGTCGATGGTGCAAAATAAAGTAAAAATATATTTTATTACTTGATTAAAATTCCCAAAAGTACTCAGTTAATTTTCTCAAAATTTTAACTGAATAATAAAATATATATTTACTTTATTTTGCACCATCAGCCTTGGCCTTATTTTTTTTTTCCTCTTATTCATTATAGGTCAAGTTCATATGTGTGTTCATGCGTTTATCATATAAAATTAATAGTATGGTTTGCTTGTGTGCTTTGACCCCATCCCTTTAATCTAGGGTTGCCAGGTCCTTACCTGGATTAGGGGGTGCATTCCAGGGGTGGGTGGGGACATCATCAACCTGATGGCATCACTTCCAGAAGTGACATCATCACATCAGTGATACTGGAACAACACTCCACTTTTGGGGCAAAACTCTATGGTAAAAATGGTTACAAACCATAGAGTTTTGCCCCAAAAGTAGACATGATGACATCACTTCTGGAAGTGATGTCATTGTGTTGATGACACCACCGAGGGACATCTTTTGAGGGTGGGGTTTCCCCCAATGTCCAGCTGGCCAGCAACAGGCGAGCCTGCAAAGGTGGGGCGAGCCTGCAAAGGTGGGGTATCCCCCACTCCCACGAAGGGGCTGGCAAGCCTACTTTCATCTGTACAATGCAAGTAAACACATTACTCAAGATATTATATCAGTTGTTTTCTGCCCATTCCCAAGAAGATCAAGAAACATAAACTTTGAGTATTCATTGTTCATGTTTTACACCTGAGGCAGATTGGGAAGTTAAAACATCCCAGGAGAAATCCAAGCAACTCCTGTGGCACTGGCAGCCACAGCCAGCAAGAGGTGACAAAGATAGGTCTACACTTATTGTCATCATTGGCCCAGCCTTGTTGATAATGACAGGTCTACACCCGTTGTCACCACAGCTAGTCTGATCGAAGCTGTGCAGCCCCTGAGGAGCCGCCAGGAACATTAGCATTCATCTTGGTTTGCTCCTGGCTGACAGCAGCCCTGTAGAACAGGAACTTTCCCAGTAAACTAAAGGACCAATCCATCCACTTGGGAGATAGCGAAAACTTTCTAGCATTACATCTTAACTGACTACAGGAACTCAGAGTAGACATTGTAATATAGATGGTCTCCATAGGCCATACCTATGGTTGCCAAATCACAAGTTGGATTTCATTTTGTCTCTCTAAAATAATCAGTTAAGTAGGAGATGTAGCAGCTACAACTTCTTTGGCTTGATACCACCTTGATCCTTTTCTTGATCCTCCACCTCATCCACCAGGGTTGCCTGGTCTCTTGCCATAGAGGAAGGCCTTCCTCCAGCAGCCCCTGACCACCACCACTCAGTAGGCCAAGGTAGGGGAATGCAAAAATTGTCATCAGGCCAATGTCATTACATTGTTCCTGGGGCAAACCCGAGAATGATGTCCTGCTGCCAGTATCCCCCGTATCTCCACACACACCCCAAGTCTCCCATGAGGTGCCAATGGCCTGCTGGCAACCCTATCCACCATGCAGCAATTGTTCCCCCTACAGCAGAGTAGGGAATGTGTGGGTGAAAAAACTGGTTATGGAAAGCTACATAATTGTTTGTTTTAAGGGGACAGGATAAATCTCCAGTTTGTTCCAGGTATGGAAAGATCACATTGGATTTTTGTCTCTCCTTCACACACACACACACATTCCTCTAGCAGAGTGATCTTTTTCTTCAGAAGATGAACCACTAAACTAAAGGAATAGTACATAAAAATATTGTACAGGCAAAAACCTATTCAAATGAAGGTGTTTTGCTTCTCAAATTTTTGGAAAATATCCCCAGGTCTTGCTTAAAGACAAAAAAGCCAGGCTGAATGTTTTTTAAAAAAATTAAAAACCAGACTGAATTTAAAAAAATAATAACTGTATGATTGTCTTGCTGGATCAGCCCAAAGATAAAGTCCACCAATTTCACAAGCAAGCAGAGCACCATTTTTGCTCATTAACATTTGATAACCAGAAGTATCCTCTAAACACGGAGGCTTCAGTTTCAACTAATGCTAGCATGAGACCTCTCATCCACACGTTTATTGAATCTTATAAAACAAACTACACTAGTGGCTGTCACAACAATGTCTGGCAAAGAATTCCATGTTAATTATGAAGAATTTGCAGGCAGAATATTTCAAAGGGCAGATTACCACAATTAGGGCTGTGACGAGGCTGGAGCAAAGAAGGGCAGATATAGTTACAGTGACAGGAAAACCTTTTCTGCCATGCCTGGCATGAGAACCCTGCCAGAGAAATACTGGCAACCCTTGGTGTATGAACAAACAATAAAGGTAATTAAAAAGAAGGGAACTCAAAAGGAAAGTAATCAAGCATAGCAATAATATAACAATTGATCACACAGATTAAATACAAAAGCTTGCTCATTTAACTATAATATTACTATGTCAGGAACTTGTGTTAAAATTCCATGTGAATAAGATTAAGAGTCTGATTGCCCAATATCAGGTCAACCATGTAATGTTAAAGTCAGTTGCAGCTAACAGAAATTTATCACAGTCAGCTGTTATATTAATGGCTTGCCAGATGTTGTTTGCAGAACTTGAAGAGGGATATATATGTACGAGCAGCAGACAGCAAGGGTAAATATACCAAAGTAACCAAGGTGTGCCAAATGTCACTTAGCTGAGAACGCCATCTGCTCCCATCTTCCTGGCCTTTTTTTTTTCTTTTGGACTTTGGAAAGATACAGCCTAGTGGCAGATTGCATTTGCTTGGTGCCAGATATCTCCTTTAGAAGCTATTCTTGGGGCATCAGCTTTTGCATGGATAAAATGAAAGATGGACAAAATAGCCAGCCATAGTATATCCAGAACTATTTTTCCTCTTATTTTTACTTCTATTTCAACTTTTTTTTTGCTTATGGTTTTGCATCTTATTCCAGTTTAAATTTAATACATATTGTAGGTATTTTAAAATATATATTATGATTGTACCTAAATTTCTATCCCTGTGTGCTATCCGTTTGCAAGACCTGAGCAATAATAAGACTTTCTGGACATCATTAATTCATAGGGTTGCCTTGAGTCAGAAGTGATTTAATGGCATATACATTTTACACAAAATTCCAATTATGCAAATAATGGTTTCCATTTTCAGTTAGTGTCTTCAACAGGGCATTCCTTGACAGAGGCAGTATTTACTAGGAAATTTCCAGGTGAGATGCTGTCCTGGAGCGGCCAGGGGCAAGCCAAACCTAAAGGTGTTGGCAGCACCACAGAGGCACTAGGGGAGGTGATGGGCGTTATGCCCATTGTCATCACTGCTTCCACCCAGGCTTAAGCTGAATGGCTCCTGTGGCACTGCTTAGTTTGTAACATCCCAATCCACTCTTGCTCTCTAAATTCACCCTACAAATCGATGCATTCATTTAAGGATGCATCCAGGGTGGTTGTTTTTCCTGATCATAAACTACTATTGCTGTCCTCAGAGCAAATGGCACCATCTGCACAGCTTGATTTGTGTCCCATTGTTTCTGTTTAGCTCTAAATGTGGTCAGGGTATAGCTGGATGCTGTCCAATGCTGTCAGAAAAAAATAGCGCATCAGAGAAGAGGCTAGATTTTATAGTGCAGGGATATGTGGAATATATGTGATCTTGGTCAGAAGAATCCCAGAACAGCATCCCCCAAAATCACCATTCCAAGAGAATAATGCCATGTCTTTTTTATTATTGTAGATAAATACTTAGTGTGTAGACTAATCCTATAGATGTAGATTGAGCCTTAGGACTCAGACAAGCAAGGGGCAACAACTGGAATAAAAAACTTTTAATCTGAATGTTATGTATTAAGATGGCCACAGCTGAGCTAGCCAGGCCATGCGGTTGCGCCGACCTGCAGACCTTCGGTCCTAAAACAATAGCCACCTCAGATCCTAGCACGGATCAATAGATTTGCCCGGATCCTGAATCGGACCTATAGGAACCTGGGCCATCTAAATAGAACCTATCACGGGAAATGGGGGGGTGTTGGGTGTGAGTGTAGATACGCATATAAGCCGGCCTGAGACTGACTAGTTTATCTTCCACTTTGATGTAATCAATAAACTTGAGCTGATTTCACCATGCTAAGCCTCAGAGCTCAGTACTTTACACTGAATATATGAAGTGGGTTCTATTGTCTGTAATTGCCTGCAAAAGACACAAGATTCCTCATTTACATCCCCTCGCTTTGGGACAGGGAACCAATCATACAGTACTTAACATCTTTTCCTGCACTTTGCTTTATTCCAACCAAAGTACAGAGTTTTTTTAAAAAAAGTAAACTAGTCTTTTCCATCTAGAATACATAAGGCTGCAGGAGCTTTGAATTATTTGTGTTCCTGCTGAGCTGTGCCAGATAGGTTTAAGACATATAGGCTAAGCAGGTTGAAAAATCATGCATCAATATGAAATGAGGATTATTCTAAAGCCTATCCATTCAACCAGTTTGGAAGAGGTTAAATCACTCTGGGGAAAGTGGGCTATTTTTTAAAAAAAAGTTAGCTTGTCTTTTTAGTCTCTTATTATAGCAGTTTGACACTACTTGTTGTCCTGGACTGTTTCTAGGTTTTAGTGCATTATTTATTACGATTTTTTAAATTATTAAGCAAACAGGACCTACCTTCCTACAGTAAGCTTAAGGTGACATACATGGGGTGACATACCTTTTTATCCTAAAAAAAAAAACCCTTGTGAGGGAGCGTAGACAGAGAGAGAACAGTTGGCCTAAAATCACCCAAGATGCTTCATAGTCCCTGGCAGCATTCTCCTCCATGTGGTGCCTTGGGGTCATTGTTCCCAAGGGGCTCTGCTTCATGCATGAGGGTCAGAATCTTGTGTACAGCAACAATGACAATAAATCAATACCATAATCAACATAACTCAGGATGGGCATGGGTTGGAAGCCTGGTCAGGGCATCATGCTTGCTTACATGACAATGTCTGCTCAGCAAATGGAGACAGCAGCAGCAGCTTCACAGACACTTTCCCTGGCCAACGGGATGTGGGGGTTTCCAGGCCAGGCACTGAAGTCAGTGGGTGCCAGGACTTATGGCCCGATGTGATTCAAGCAATTACAGGAAAAGGCTGCACCGCGAGGGGCATGCTGGTAACAATCACGTTGGGGGGGGCTCTGGTGGTTCACCGGGAGGTTCACACCTTGTGTCTGCCACTGTCCACCTGATGTGTATGCCATCCATTCATAGTGTCTTGGGATAAAAGTAAGACTAATTACATTCCCCTGCAAGTTCTCCAGAGCCCAGTTTTGGTGTTGCGACAGGATGCTAGGTGAATGGCTTAAAAAAAGCAAACAAATAAATTAAAGCAAACAAACCGCGAAATAATCTGCTCATGTGGTGTTCACCCAGCAGGATTCTGCCCAACTCCCTTGTCATGGGAAACTGGCTTTGATATTACATCTAGGAGTTGTGGCTCTGCTGGGGCTGTGTATTTTTACCAAAAACTGAAAGGCTGCCCCGTTTCCTTGGCACAGGAAGCCAGATTCCAGAATTGACATCTTGGCCACTGTACAATGCCCCCCATTGTCGGTCTATACCCTGCAGAATTTCATGGCATCACACGTGCTTGTTGTTATGTCTCCATTGGAATGCAATGTTAAGCTTGAGCCAAGGCAAGGATTGTAATCCCTGAACTCCTATTGGTTGCCTTTGTATTACCGTCCAATCAGGACTCAGTATAATGCTTTGGAGGGAACAAACCTCATTGGTGGTTATCTTTGTAATCTTATTGATTACTTATTGTACAGAAGGCATGGCTATATTAGCCCGGACTGTTTAAAAGGAGCTGTGCTCCACTGTTTGAGTCGTTCGCTGTTCCGATTATTGTTGAACTGTTATCACTTAGAAATAAAGCTGAAATCACTTGTTTGCTGAAATCAAGTTAAGTCTCATATTTAACACTTGTTGTTAACAATGTTTTGCTCAGTTCCAGGGAAGCAGTCAGTAAGGGTCCCAGTCAGAACTGTGAAGATCAGCAAAGCCACATGACTGGGGTGAGTGCCAGGACCTACGTGGCAGTTGGTTGTTAATACAATAGGATTCAGCCCATGGAAGCAACAATAGTGGATGTGGGACCACTGTCCAGGCAGGAGGCCCTGCTATGAATCTTTGCCAATGGGAGCTGGGCAGTGACTGGGAATGGATCACTGGTGGTAAGGAGCTGCAGTTGCAGCAGGGTGCACTGGGTAATACTATTAAACAAGCGAACACACACACAAACAGAAATTATGCACTTCACAGTGCAACTATCGGGGGATGGTGTTTTAACATGGCCGGGGCTGCTGGATGGTGTGCGGCAGCTGTTTGCCGATGGTGTCTTATTTAGTTCCAGGAACGTGGTGCAGTGTTGGTCCCCAGATGATAATGTCTGTGAATACAGAATAGGTTCTGCTATGGGTAGAATGCCCAGCCATGACCACACTAGGGTTACTATGGCAGGAGCAGATTTTGTGGTAAAGGGCCATGCTTTGGACGGCTGGGGGCTGATGTGGCTGCCACACTGGCATCAGCTTGGCTTGCTGAGTGGTGGCATGGACAACAGACGCTGGGGTTTGGGCTCCCATCCATGGATGTGCATTGGTCATTCTGGTTGACAGACCACTTGGCGAGGATTCAGCACCTATCACAGCCATGCTTGGTGCCACAGCTGGTGGAGAACAGCCTGACTGAGCGAGCTGGGGTGTCCCTCGGGCATCAGGCATTGGCCAACCTGGCATGCTTGCAGGCGGAGTGGACTGACACTTATTTTGTGGTCAGGCTGGCTTGAAGGTTGCTCAAGGCAGGGCACTGACCACCTTGGAAAGGTGGATGTGGCAAGGCAGGGGCTAGGCTATGGCCCCTGTTCTGGCCTGATGGGGTGCATCTGTCCTATTGGAGCCAGGACATATTGCTACATGGAGTTCAGCATTCCCTCTTCTCTTGGCCTATCGGAGCCAGGGCATAGGGCTACATGTAGTTTGGCAGTCCCAATTCTCTTGGCTACAGCTGCAGGAGTGTTGGTGGGAGCTGGACAGGTGGCTCCGCCCAGCTCTTGTGGCAGTAACAGCATGGGGCCAGCTCTGTTTATGGGAATAGGCCTGCGTGCCATTCACCAGACATGGGGACCACCTTAAGAGGTCTTGGTGTGAGGGCTGATGGGACCAAGCATGCTCAGGGACTACCGGCATGTGCCCTCGCAGCCAGATGGCAGGGGGGATCACAAAGGGGCAGGCATCCAGGTGATCCCCAACAATCTGCCATCCCTCAGTCTTCACCCATGCCAACTGGCTGGGTGGTGGGGTTCATCAGCTGGCAGCAGGTCAGCTGATGCATCGGATCTGGTGGACCCATGCTGTGCCAATGCTTCTTACAGCTGTAACTGTAAAACTAATAAATCACCAGGCCCGGATGGCATTCATCCGAGAGTTCTGAAAGAACTCAAATGTGAACTTGTGGATCTCCTGACAAAAATATGTAATCTTTCTTTAAAATCTGCCTCCATTCCTGAGGACTGGAAGGTAGCTAATGTCACTCCCATCTTTAAAAAGGGCTCCAGGGGAGATCCAGGAAATTACAGGCCAGTCAGTCTGACATCGATACTGGGTAAGTTGGTGGAAACTGTTATTAAGGAAAGAATTAGTAGGCACATTGATGAACAAAAACTATTGAGGCAGACTCAGCATGGGTTCTGTAAGGGAAGATCTTGTCTCACTAACCTGTTAGTGTTTTTTGAGGGAGTGAACAAACATGTGGACAAGGGGGACCCAATAGATATTATTTACCTTGACTTCCGGAAGGCTTTTGATACAGTTCCCCATCAAAGGCTCCTAAGTAAGCTCAATAGTCATGGGATAAAAGGACAGGTCCTCTTGTGGATCAAAAACTGGCTTATAAATAGAAAACAGAGAGTGAGTATAAATGGGAAACTTTCTCAGTGGAGAGTGGTAAGCAGTGGGGTACCACAGGGATCAGTACTCGGTCCCATGCTTTTTAACTTGTTTATTAACGATTTGGAATTGGGAGTAAGCAGTGATGTGGCTAAATTTGCAGATGACACGAAGTTGTTCAGGGTGGTGAAAACCAGGGAGGATTGTGAGGCACTCCAAAGGGATCTGTTGAGGATGGGTGAGTGGGCGTCAACGTGGCAAATGGGGTTCAATGTGGCCAAGTGCAAAGTGATGCACATTGGAGCCAAAAATCCTAAATATAAATACACGTTGATGGGGTCTGATCTGGCAGAGACTGACCATGAGAGAGATCTTGGAGTCGTAGTGGATAACTCGCTGAAAATGTCTACACAATGTGTAGCTGCAATAAAGAAGGCCAACGCTATGCTGGGGATTATTAGGAAGGGAATTGATAACAAATCAGCCAGTATCATCATGCCCCTGTATAAATCATTGGTGCAACCTCATTTGGAATACTGTGTATAGTTCTGGTCACCACATCTCAAAAAGGATATTATAGCATTGGAAAAAGTGCAGAGAAGGGCAACTAGAATGATAAAAGGGTTGGAACACCTTCCCTATGAAGAAAGGTTAAAATGCTTGGGGCTCTTTAGCTTGGAGAAACGACGGCTGAGGGGTGACATGATCGAGGTTTATAAGATTATCAATGGGATTGAGCAGGTTGAGAAAGAAGTACTTTTCTCCCTTTCTCACAATACAAGAACTCGTGGGCACTCTATGAAATTGCTGAGCAGTCGGGTTAGAACAGATAAAAGGAAATACTTCTTCACCCAAAGAGTGATTAACATATGGAATTCACTGCCACAGGAGGTCGTGGCAGCTGCAAGCATGGACAGTTTCAAGAGGGAATTAGATAAACATAAGGAGCAGAAGTCCACCAGTGGCTATTAGCCACAGGGTATAGAATGAGAACTCTCAGTCTGGGGCAGGTGATGCACTCTATTCTTGGTGCTGGAGGGGGCAGCAGTGGGAGGGCTTCTGGTGCCCTGGCCCCACTGCTGGACCTCCTGATGGCACCTGGTATATTTTGGCCGCTGTGTGACAGAGTGTTGGACTAGATGGGCCATTGGCCTGATTCAACATTGGCTTCTCTTATGTTCTTATGTTCTTATGTTAACCAATAAAGTTGTGGCCAATTTACTCTACTTATTTCCAAAACTGTAGTGAGTGTCCTGATTTCTAGTGAGATTGCTGGCATCTGATCAAACCTCCCCATCCCACTTAAGAACTAGGGCCGCAAATCACCCAAGATGTTTCATAGTTAAGGAGAGATTTGACCTCTTGTGGTCCATGATGAAAATCTTACACTCTAATGACAATAGCAGAAGGATATTTTGTTTTCATATTAGGGAAAAACAAACTGTGAAAAGGGACCCTGTGTATTTACATGTCTACCTGTTCTCATCTAAATCAGGTGTGAGATGTTATATTTTTGAACGGCAGTGAGCAAGGGGAGATTATCAGCTGCATGCTGAAATGATAGAGTCCAAGGAAGTGTGTACTCTGTAGTTTTTCTAATTGTATAAATCGGCTGTTGCATTATTATGTATGTATTCACAATGGTGCATTAATGCAAGAAATTATTATTTTTTTCATTCTGAGCTTCTAGAACTTGATACCCAAATACCAAAGTAAAAACAAAACAACAGCATCGCAGGCATCACTAATGTATTTTGGACCTTGTAAAGAACAGCTTATTATCATGTCAACTTTGGACTGCTTGGCAAATAATACATTCATAACATACTCTCTTTTCAGTGTACACAGAAATCAGGCAAGCTCCTATACATATGCAGCATGCATTAGCAGAGTCTGTGCATGCTGAGGTAACAGGTACTGTTCACTTTAAACAAGTACAGTTGGAGGGTATAGATTCCCCACAGGCAGCTTCCTCCGCCGAATACAATGCAGTACTTTCCTTGCATATCCGGATGAGACCAATGAGGGTTCTCACATGCTCTTGAGAATGAAATTCATTAAAAGCTGCTGACTTTTTCCTCAACTGGAGGCAAATGCTGATGCTGAATCACAAGCTGATTGTTGCCAGAACAAGCTTATGGACAAACATTCCATGACTAGATTGTGAGACATTTTTCTTTCTTGTGGTTTGTTTCCAATTCTGTTTAGTCTTGCCAATTTTCTCCTGCCAGAAGCCAACACTTTCTGCAGCTGCATGACTGGCAGACATTCATCAGGTATAGATTTTCTGGGCATGGGGATACATTATAGCTGTGGTTCTCAGACTGTGGGTTGCTGTTCTCTCCCAGGTGAGTCATGAGGCTAGGAAGGAAGAGGAATGGAGGAACTGAGAAAGAAGATTCTGGGATGCTTGATGGCAGTCTGGATTTGCCTCTGCAGAACAGGCAAAATGGTCACCAAATACAGCCTCTTACGCATTATATATATTTATAAATACTAAGCATGAACTTGTTTAGTGTTAACCGATGTAATGTTCTGTTTCAAATGGAAAGGTGGAAAGGTGGAAGTACCATGGCATTACATTGGAAGTGGTCCTGAAAAGTACAGTAACTTCAGAAATGGGACCTACTTTTTAAACATTTGAGTAATTTTTAAATGCAAGCACAGATAATGGTACCATGACAGCCCTGGAAGGGCCATTTAATGAGGGGGCAACAAGGAGCAGAAAATCAAGGTTTGGGAGACCTTATTAATTCTTTGTTCACTCTCCATTTCTCTCCTCTTTTAAATGTGATGCTGGTGGGATAGATATTTCATTTCTCCTATCTCAGAAAGAATATTGTTAAAACTGCAGAAAGTCCCAGGAAAGGGCAGCTCAATTTTCCAAGTAAAGGTTAAAGCATTTGTTTTTTTAAAAAAATCAGACAACAACTGTGGGGGGTTATGTCTCTGGGATTTCATAGAATCATAGAATGTTAGAGTTGGAAGGGATCTTGTAGGTCATCTAGTCCAGCCCCCTGCACTCTGCAGAAGCGTAGCCAAAAGATAGCCCTACAACATACCCGAAAGATGGTCGTCCAGCCTCCGCTTAAAAACGTCCAGTGGAGCATCCACCACCTCCCGAGGCAGTCTGTTCCACTACTCAACCACTCTTACAGTTAGGAAATTTCTCCTGACATTTAGCCAGTAACGACTCCCTTGTAATTTCCACCCATTAGATCTAGTCTTGCAATCCGGAGCAAGAGAGAATAGATCTGCTCTATTTTATGAATGAAGTGAAGGCTCTAGTATTAGCACTTGGGGTAATCCTTAAAAGTTAACTGGTAATAGGTTCAAGGTAAACAAAATGGGTCTTTTTCTGTACAATGCATAATTAATTTACAGAATTTGCTATAGCCATGTGATAGAGCTACTGAATACTGTTAACCGAGATGGCAAACTGGAACCTCCATATTCAAAGTCAGAATGTTTTTGATTACCATTGCTAGGTATCAATAAGTACAGATGTCCCTTATCATGACTGGCTGTTTGTGAGCTTAGCACAGGTTATCTAGCTGGCCCCTGTGGAGGAGGGTTGCCAACCTCCAGGTTGGACCTGGAATTCTCCCAGAATTATAACTGGTCTCCAGACAATGGAGATAAGATCCCCTGGAGGAAATGGCAGCTTTGAAGGGTGAACTGTATCACATCCCTCCTGAGCTCCTTCCCAGAATTCCATCCTCCTCAGGCGCCACCCCCTAATCTCCAACAATTTTCCCAACCTGCAGTTTGCAACCCTACTGTGTGGGAACAGACAGCTGGACTAGATAGGCCTTTGATTTGAACCAGCCAGGTACTTCTTCTGTTCACATGTCTAGTCCATTTTATCATAATCCTAAATCTGTATTCCTATTTGTTGCTATCCAAGTACTTCCAGATACTCTTAACTAGGGCTTTTTTGTGTGTTTGTATTGAGTAGTGGCACCTTGGGCGTGGGGGTTCTCCCAAGTCCTGAGGGAGGAATTGGTGAAAATCAATGCAACTTTATATATGTGTACTGGCATTTTTTTTTTAACAAGAAAGCACTGCTTGTAACTAAGTGTCTGGATAAATCAGATAAGATATCCGAACTATTAATAAGCTTGTAGTAATGGTCATCCGTCTAGGTTAAGGTTGCCAGCCTCCAGGTGGGGCCTGGAGATCTCCAGCTTTTACAACTGATCTCCAGCTGACAGAGATCAGGCCCCCTGGAGAAATTGCTTGCTTTGAAGGGTGGACTCTATGGCATTTTACCATGCTGAGGTCCCTCCCCCCAAATCCCACCCATCTCCTGGAGCCACCCCCAAATTTTCCAAGTAATTTCCAACCCAGAACTGACAACTCTAGTCTAGGTATTTAGCCCTATAGATTTCATTTTTGAAACAAGTTGAGAAGACCATTTTAGCAAAACATCGTTCTGATTATATATGACTGAACCAGCAAGGGACATTTTTATGGTACTAAAGTGAATGGAAAGTATGAGTCCAGCAGATTCTTCTCTGCAGTCTGTATTTGACTAAAATTGATCTAACTCATTAACATATAATGTAATAAACAGAATTTACTAAACAGTTTTAGGTTTAAGATATACTCTAATCTTGCCCTGACCTGGATAACCCAGGCAAGCCCTCTCTCATCAGATCTCAGAAGCTAAGCAGGGCCAGCCCTGGCAAATACTTGGAAGGGCGATCTCCAAAGTATACCAGGGCTGGGATGCAAAGGCAGATAATATAAACCACCTCTCTGAAACATCCCAGCCCCACTAGGGGTTGCCACAAGCCACCATGATTTCCAGGTTCACAAGCACACTCTCACACACACACAAATACAAAAAAAAGATATGCTTTAATCTTTAAAAGAACAAAGTAATATAGAAAATATTTAACTTTACAGTTAAATGTAACTAAGTATTGTTATTTTTTAAACCCTGTGAGGGTAAAGCTAGCTTTCACATGAGATAGCAAATATTAGATCTTTTGTCTCCAGTATTATGATAATAATTATATAACCATTAGCAGATGTCATGAGTTAAAAAGGATAATGTCATAATCAGGTAATCTGGTTTATTGAGTGGCAAATTAATAATTCAGTTGTCCAAACTGATCGTCATTGAAGCTTGCTGCTCACAGGCCATCATGTGGTGGAAGTGTTCACAAAAGAGAATCCATGTAGAACTTAGATAGGTGTTTGATAGGTATATTTGATAGGTAGATATGCATTGCATGGGTCCATGGCATGGATTTATGGATTTGATGCTCCCAGATTTATTTCTGGAGCACAAACCCAGAGAAAGAAGGTATTTGCTTAACTGCTTGAGTTTGTTTGGGATGTAGTGCTGAAGTTAATGCAGGGATGTTCAATTTCAGTGATGCATCTGTGTACAGAAAGAGTCATAGGCCTCTAATAGGTCATCTTTTAAAAACCTAAGGCAAACTGTGGTATTGCACTTAATCTCTCCGTACTGAAACTGCTTGAGACCTATCTCTAGGTTTGTAGAGGCACAAAACTCCCATCATATATGTGTTGTTCCCCAACAAACAGGAGGACCTTGTAAAATGTAGTTGGCTCCTCAGTTCCAGGATAATATATGGGGAGTGGGGACTTAATGAAAAATCTGGTCCCTACACTGCCCTTAACACTCTCCTATTCATGAAACTCCTTTCTCCAGTTTCCATATGTCAACTCTTGCTGACTCTCTGCTTCACAGCTCTCCACCACTATTGATTATTGGAGCTATCCTGCCACTGGATCTTATATTGCTAGGTGATTTTTACTCTTCTGTCTGTCACAATTTGGTAGAACTAACAGCTCTCAAGTAACATTTCTGCCAAGCGTCCTCCTTCTTGTCATTGCCACATTTGACTCTGAGAACTGGAGATATGGCTGCACCAGGAGCATACAGCTAACACTATAGCAGAGATGATGCTGATGGATGTGTGTAGCTCTGCTTTGGAGCAATGGATTGATAATGATAGACCTTTGGTTCTAAAACCAGCCTGATGCTCTGTCATTCATTCTTCCTGGCTGTGTAGTGAACGAGGAACAAATATTTTCACAGCATTCACTCCAGTAGTTTCTGTATTAATTTTTGTAGTCTTCACATAACCAATTATCACTTTTAAAAACATACACCTCAGTTTTTCTTTGTTCTCATAGTGTGTCTCTGTTTACTATTTGAAATCCACAGATTAAATCAATCCTACAAATGCAATATATTTTATATAGGAGGCAATCACAAGACCTTAATTTCATCTCTGGAGAGTTCAATTCAACTTCATGCTCGAATTTCATTTGGAAACAACATTGCAATCTGACTTAATTCAGAGTCAGCCTCAAGCAGGTCACAGAGTAGAGGAGAAAAAAGAAACTGGACTGAAGTATATTGAAAGTCTTATATAGTGGCTTCTTACATAATATCAAGGCCATGCTAAAAAGATGAAATTGTGAAGGAATTTCCACACAATTATCCTGATTAAACTAGTCTCAGATAGCTACTTTGAAACCTATACCACTAGAGATTTCAAAAAGCAACAACAAAATGTGGTCAGGAACTGTGACATTTGTGATCAACAAACTATAATTTCTTCATATCTCTGTCTACTCAAGTTGACAAGGTTCTGTTGATTAGCAGCAAACAAACAGGCACAACTTTTGCAACACTAATATTTAATATTGTGTACAGTTCTGGTCACCGCACCTCAAAAAAGGATATTACAGCACTGGAAAAAGTGGAGAAAAGGACAACTAGAATGTTAAAAGGATTGGAATACTTTCCCTATAAAGCAAAGTTAGAAAATAACAACATAAGAGAAGCCAATGTTGAATCAGGCCAATGGCCCATCTAGTCCAACACCCTGTCACACAGTGGCCAAAAATACCAGGTGCCATCAGGAGGTCCAGCAGTGGGGCCAGGACACTAGCAGCCCTCCCACTGCTGCCCCCTCCAGCACCAAGAATAGAGTGCAGCATCTGCCCCAGACTGAGAGTTGCCATCTATACCCTGTGGCTAATAGCCACTGATGGACTTCTGCTCCATATGTTTATCTAATTCCCTCTTGAAACTCTCCATGCTTGTAACTGCCACCACCTCCTGTGACAGTGAATTCCATGTGTTAATCACTCTTTGGGTGAAGAAGTACTTCCTTTTATCTGTTCTAACCCGACTGCTCAGCAATTTCATTGAGCATCCACGAGTTCTTGTATTGTGAGAAAGGGAGAAAAGTACTTCTTTCTCAACCTGCTCTATCCCATGCGTAATCTTATAAACCTCAGTCATGTCACCCCTCAGCCGTCGTTTCTCCAAGCTAAAGAGCCCCAAGTATTTTAACCTTTCTTCATAAGGAAAGTGTTCCAACCCTTTTATTATTCTAGTTGCCCTTCTCTGCACTTTTTCCAGTGCTATAATATCCTTTTTGAGGTGTGGCAACCAGAACTGTACACAGTATTCCAAATGAGGTCGCACCAATGATTTATAAACGGGCATGATGATACTGGCTGATTTGTTTTCAATTCCCTTCCTAATAATCCCCAGCATAGCGTTGGCCTTCTTTATTGCAGTTACACACTGTCTAGACATTTTCATTGAGTTATCTACTACGACTCCAAGATCTCTCTCATGGTCAGTCTCTGCCAGTTCAGACCCCATCAACGTGTATTTATATTTAGGATTTTTGGCTCCAATGTGCATCACTTTGCACTTGGCCACATTGAACCCCATTTGCCACATTGACGCCCACTCACCCATCTTTGACAGATCCCTTTGGAGTGCCTCACAATCCTCCCTGGTTTTCACCACCCTGACCAACTTCGTGTCATCTGCAAACTTAACCACTTCACTACTTACTCCCAATTCCAAATCGTTAATAAACAAGTTAAAAAGCATCGGACCGAGTACTGATCCCTGTGGTACCCCACTGCTTACCACCCTCCATTGAGAAAGCTTCCCATTTATACTCACTCTCTGTTTCCTATTTATAAGCCAGTTTTTGATCCACAAGAGGACTTGTCCTTTTATCCCATGACTATTGAGCTTACTTAGGAGTCTTTGATGAGGAACTTTATCAAAAGCTTTCTGGAAGTCAAGGTAAACAACATCCATTGGGTCCCCCTTGTCCACATGTTTGTTCACTCCCTCAAAAAACACTAACAGGTTCGTGAGACAAGATCTTCCCTTACAGAACCCATGCTGAGGCGGCCTCAATAGTTTTTGTTCATCAATGTGCCTACTAATTCTTTCCTTAGTAACAGTTTCCACTAATTTACCTGGTATCGATGTCAGACTGACTGGCCTGTAGTTTCCCGGATCTCCCCTGGAGCCCTTTCTAAAGATGGGAGTGACATTAGCTACCATCCAATCTTCAGGAATGGAGGCAGATTTTAAAGAAAGATTACATATTTTTGTAAGGAGATCTACCAGTTCACATTTGAGTTCTTTCAGAACTCTCGGATGAATGCCATCTGGGCCTGGTGATTTATTAGTTTTTAAATTGTCCATCAGTCGGAGGACTTCCTCTCTTGTCACCGCAATCTGTTTCAGGTCCTTCAAACCCCCTCCTGAAATCGGTGGTTCTGGAGTGGGCAAGCACAGTGAAGACAGAGGCAAAAAATGCATTCAGCTTCTCAGCATTTCCCTGTCCTCCTTCAGTAGTCTTTTTACCCCTTGGTCATCCAAGGGCCCTACTGCCTCCCTGGCTGGCTTCCTACTTCTAATGTATTTGAAGAAAGTTTTATTGTTGGCCTTTATGTTTTTTGCGATATGCTCCTCATATTCCCTTTTTGCTTGCCTGATCACAGACTTGTATTTTATTTGCCACAGCTTGTGTTCCTTTTTATCAACCTCACTGAGACTAGCTTTCCACCGCTTAAAGGAATCCTTCTTACCTTTTACAGCTTCCATTACTTTATTTGTTAACCATGCAGGCTCTTTTCTATACCTATTTGTGCCATTCCTAACCTGCAGTATATATTTTTTCTGAGCTTCTAGGATTGTCTTTTTAAATAGTCTCTAAGCTTCCCCAATGGTTTTGACCTTTTCCACTTTTCCTTTCAATTTCTTCCTCACATGTCCCCTCATACCAGAGAAGTTGCGTCAGTCTTTTTGGGCAACTCCCTATTTATACAAATGTTAAACTCAATGACATTATGGTCACTGTTCCCAAGTGGTGCAATCCTTTTACATCTCTCACAAGGTCTTGGCTGTTACTTAGGACCAAATCCAGGATCACCTCTCCCCTGGTAGGATCTGTGACCATCTGTTCCATAGCACAGTCACTGAGAGTTAAAGTCGCCTATTACAACACAGTTATTCCGTCTAGCCGCTATCTTTAATTCATTCATCATTTTATAATTCTCCTCTACCTTTTGATCTGGTGGGCGATAAACTCCCACTGTTAAGCCTCTTTTTGGACCCACTATTTCAACCCATAGCATTTCCAGAAGCGAATCCAATTCTCTTACCCTCTCAATCTTACTGGACTGTATACCCTCTCTGACATACAGAGCCACCCCGCCTCCGACCCTTCCCCCCCTATCCTTCCAATATAATTTATAACCAGGAATCACCATATCCCACTGGTTTTCCTCATCCCACCAAGTTTCTGAAATACCCACAATGTCTATTTTCCCCCCAACACCTAGCATTCCAACTGCCTAAGGATCGAATCACCAACTTCCAAGAGCCCTCCCTCCCACCCTTCCCAGGGACGGTTCCTTGGTACGAAAGGATACCTGTTCACCAGCTGAAGAAGAGGTCCCTTCTGAGGGCACATTCCCCTTGTCCTCAGCATGGTGCCCCATTTCCCCTTGACCCTCATGCTCCCTGGCAGCAGCAGGGCTGCCAGATCCAGAGTGGGACATATTTAACAAGTCCCCAAGAGTCTTCTCTGTGCACCTACCTGACTGTCTCTGTTTCTCCATGTCAGCCACCGTGGCCTCAAGGGAGCAAACTCATTCCCTGAGAACCAGGAGCTCCTTGCACCGAGCACACACCCAAGACCTGACCAGTGGGCAGATAGTCATACATGTGACACTCCATGCAAAACACTGGATAGCCCCCAACCCCCTGCTGGCATTCTGGCTTCATAATTGCTTTTAAAATAATACTTTTATATAACCCCCCATTTAAAACCCTTTGTATTTATGTGGTTCCTGTTGTAGAAGTCTACTTACCTTATTGAAAACCCAAGGAGCCTAGGTCCCTGGCTTTCTGGCTCTTCCTGGGCTTCTTACAGAGTCCCTAGTCTAAGAGTCCCTAGGCCAAGAGCCACAGGCCAAGAGCCTCACCCTTCAGCTCATGCCTCTTATAAGCTTCCTGCCTTAAATAGAAGCTTCCCACAGGAGAGGGTGTGGCCAGCAACTATTCAAATCCACCCAGGCACTGAATTAAAGGCAAACAATGACCCTTTCACACCCTAACTCGAGCAACCAGGACTCTGCAACAACTCACAACTCACCCACACACTCCCAAATACAGTCCCCCACACAGTACCTTCTCAGCTAAATCACCTCAGCTGAAAGTAAATTTTTTTAAAAAAAACACTCACCCCTCTAGCAGCTCTTGCTCCTTCTCAGAACTCAGCTGGGTCAGCTCCCAGTGTTTGTGGCTCTTTAGCTTGGAGAAATGACAGCTGAGGGGTGACATGATCGAGGTTTATAAGATTATGCATGGGATAAAGCAGGTAGAGAAAGAAGTACTTTTCTCCCTTTCGCACAATACAAGAACTAGTGGGCACTCAATGAAATTGCTGAGCAATCAGGTTAGAACGTATAAAAGGAAGTACTTCTTCACCCAAAGAGTGATTAACACATGGAATTCACTGTCACAGGAGGCAGTGGCAGCTACAAGCATGGACGGCTTGAAGAGGGCATTAGAGAAACATATGAAGCAGAGATCTATCAGTGGCTATTAGCCACAAGGTATAGATAGGAACTCTCAGGCTGAGGCGAGTGATGCTCTGTATTCTTGGTGCTTGGGGGGGGGTGTCAACAGTGTGAAGACTTCTAGTGTCCTGGCCCCACTGCTGGACCTCCTGATGGCACCTGGTATTTTTTGCCACTGTGTGACGGAGTGTTGGACTGGATGGGCCATTGGCCTAATCCAACACTGGCTTCTCTTATGTTCTCTTAACCAGACTGAGATATCTAAATACACACACACAATATGGCATGGTTGCTGGTGGAATCAAGCCTTTGGACCTGCTAGATAATGGTGACATCAGGAAGGGATCTGTGGTATCACTCCAGATAGTTGCTCTGCAAGAGGAAGCCGTATTTGGATATTGGGAGAAATTGCCAGTAACACAGGGTCATTTTGTTAAAAGGGGGTATTTTCTCAGAAACAAGGCAACTACCTAATCCTGTTGGTTTCACAATACCTCTATTTTTTATTCTGGTGTTCTCAAACTGGCTCAAAAGAAGACCTCACTATGGTTTTCCTTGACAAACTTTATGAGCTCTCAAGTAATGTTGCCAATTGGACAGGGAAAGTAGCCTGTTCCAGAGGTTTAATTAGTGGGAATGGGCAGTTGAAGCCTTCCACGGCACAGTTAAATAACATCACCTGATAATTGCTTGCAGATCAAACTGGTATCAAAGAGGAAAATGGAGGGACCAGTTTAAAAGTTGGCAGCCCTACTCTCAAGGATTCAGGCAATATTTCTAGTCTTTGAAATATAATATCCCTTAGAGGTTGGGGAGGGTCAGAGAGGTAGAGACTTTTCTATTTAAATGTGGGGAGAGGCAAAGCAGGATGGAAGAGAACAATAAACTAGTGGAAGATGAAGTATTTTGTAGAATCTGGTGTAGGATTACTTGTGCTGTCAGTCTTATAGATCTATCTCCTCCAAAAGTGGTGTGTGTGTGTGTGTGTGTGTGTGTGTGTGTGTGTGTGTGTGTGTGTAAAAACTTTAAAAGATACCATAAGTTTTCAGTGCACTTTTTCATCTGAAGTAAAGTAAAATCTGTAAGAGCCAGCTCCACAATTTCTCATTTGTTCAGGGAACTGGGAGCTTTGGTTTCAGGAAAGCAATGTTGTTCCCTCTGAGAGAACATGTGAGCTGATGTGATTAAGTAGAGTGGAGGAAATAGCAAAAGCACTCCTAGCAGAGTTTTGTTTTTTCCAAAATAGCTTTGTTTACTAAGTCAAATTTTGAGTGAAGCCAGGCGGAGAGAGGGTGATAAATATCTCTGTTTCATAGGTCTGTCCTACCAGACGAAGGTAGGAATTTTGGCAAGCAGCCACTGAAAGGCAATTTTATTGGGGCTATTGTGTGAATTTCATTTATTAAAATACTAGGGGCAAGGCCC
The DNA here is from genome assembly GCA_029375565.1 of Gekko gecko. Taxonomy (NCBI): domain Eukaryota; kingdom Metazoa; phylum Chordata; class Lepidosauria; order Squamata; family Gekkonidae; genus Gekko; species Gekko gecko. The sequence continues at coordinate 101,663,668 of JAPDNY010000004.1, read as the reverse complement.
ATTGCGGAAAGAGAGAGGCCTCGCAGCGGGCGAAGGTGGCCGTGTTTGCACCTCCCCCCCGGGAATCCGGGTGAGCTGCTCCCTCCCCCCTGGCCACTTGAGGGAACAGCGGGGCAGGCCGGCCAGCCATGCGCCTCTCCCCGCTATGCAGGGGGGGGTGGCAGAGCAAGGCAGCCAGCCTCGCCCCTCCTCTCATGGCCGGGGGAGGCAGTGGCTGCCAAAAGCGGTAGGCCTCGCTCGTCCACTGCGCTCCACACTGGACGTGGTGGAGGGCCAAGCCAGGCGGGCCACCTAAATGCAGAAATGTGGGTTTTGTGGGTTTGGGGAGCAGGAGGATTAGAACTAAGAGTATTGATAATTACCAGGGCTATTTTTGGGCTCGAACGCACAGGAATGGAGTTCCAGCTGGCTTCCGAGCTGGCCATGCCTATAGCCTCCCCCCCCCTCGGGTTCCCTAGGCTCCTTGCAAGCCACAGGGCACTTGGGGAAGCCAAGCCGATCCAGGGAGGGAAGGCAGTTTAAACTGCCTCCCCTCCTCAGGTTCCTCAGGCACCCCACAGCTGCAGGGCACCTGGGGAAGCTGATCCAGAAACTGCCTTCCTTCCCTCAGGTTCCCCATGTGCCCCGCAAGCTGCGGGGCATCTGGGGAAGCCGATTCTGGGAGGGAGCTGTGCTGTCAGGGGTATGGCCTAATAGGCTAATGAGTTTCTGCTGTTGGGTGTGGCCTATTATGGTAATGAGTTCTTGCTGGCCTTTTTCTACAAAAAAAAGCCCTGATAATTACCCTGTAGCAGAGAGCTGAGGAATATGGAGGAAGGGTGTTTTAGAATATCAGCAAAAGACTGTGTGGTTACTGAATGTGCTGAGAAAGAGAGAGCACACAGCCCATTAAAATGAAGTCAGTGGCAAAAGTGGATTTCTTACTTGTTCTTATTCATACTCTCATCAAAATTCCATGGATCTTATTTATTTATTTATTTATTCCATTTTTATCCCACCCTCCCCGTGAACAGGCTCAGGGTGGCTTACATTCATTGGCAAAGATACCATAAATCCACATAAAACATATAAAAACAGTTAAAACATTTCAAGCATTTTAAACATTTAAAATAATCAGTGTGCTAAACAGTGGTAGCCCTTTTCCATTGGTAGGATGGTGTATGAATGATGTAGCACACATGATTTCCAGCTCAGTAAAAACTTCCAGGGCCATGCAATGGTATAACTAATCTCCAAAACTGGGCCAGCTCACCACCGCAGATGATTGGTGGTAGTGGTGGGCGGCTCCTAATTGAAGGCCTGGTGAAAGAGCTCCGTCTTGCAGGCCCTGCGGAACTGTAAAAGATCCCGCAGTGCCCTGATCTCCTCATTCCACCAGTATGGAGCCGCCACTGAAAAGGCCCTGGCCCTGGTGATAGTGAGCCTGGCATCCTTAGGCCCTGGGATGGTCGACTGATGTTGTGACCCCAACTGTAGTGCTCTCTGGGGTATATATGGGGAAAGGCAGTCCTTCAGGTATGTCAGACCCTGGCCATATAGGGCTTTAAAGGTCAGCACCAGCACCTTGAAGTAAACTCAATATGCTATTGGCAGCCAGGGCAGTGCCTTCAGCGTAGGCCGGACATGCTCCCATCTAGGAAGGCCCATCAGAAGCCTAGCTGCAGCATTCTGCATTAGCTGCAGCTTCCAGATTTGCGACAAGGCAGCCCCATGCAGAGATCATTACAGTAGCCTAATCTCGAGGTGACCATCATGTGGATCACTGTAGTCAGGTCATCACGGTCGACAAAGGGAGTCAACTGCCAAATCAGCCGAAGATGGTAAAAGGCCGACTTGGCAGTGGCTGCTACCTGGGCCGCCATTGTTAAGGAGGTATCCAGGAGCACTCCCAAACTCCTAACCACTGGCGCTGGCAGTAGTGGTGCCCCACCAAAGGTCGGGAGTAGGATCCCCAACCCCAGACCGCCCCAACTCAGGCACAGGACCCCCGCCTTCACCGGGTTTAGCCTCAGCCAGCTCAAACTAAGCCAACCAGCCACGGCCTGTAACGCTCAGTCCAGATCTTCTAGTCTGGAGTCGGACTGGCCACCCAACATCAGATAGAGCTGGGTGTCATCAGCATACTGGTGACACCCCAGCCCATACCTCTGGGCAATCTAGGAGATGGGGGACATGTAGATGTTGAACATTGGGGAAAGCACTGCCCCTTGAGGCACTCCGCACTCAAGCGAGTGTCTCCTGGACTGCTGTTCCCCTAGTGCCACCCTTTGTCCCCAACCTTGGAGAAAGGAAGCAAGCCATTGCAAGACGAGCCCCTGAATCCCCATGTCGGTGAGGCAGTGGGTCAGCAACTGATGGTTGACCATGTCAAATGCAGCTGACAGGTCCAACAACAACAATGCCACCGAACCACTCCAATCCAGATGCCTCTGGAGGTTGTCAGTAAGAGCGACCAATGCCGTCCAACGAAGATGTGCAAGGGGCCTCGAGTTTGCTTACTGTTTCAACTGTGGTGGGGAGGTCATGGCGGAGCACCAGGACTTTATCTGTGAAATAGCTCACAAATGCCTCGCAGCCAACATCCAATTCCCTAGTGTTTAGTCTGCTCTGTGGCAGAGTTGTAAACAACTGGGCTTGGCGTGAGCTCACAGATGCAATTGTGGCCACATAGAACTCTCGCTTAGCATCTTTGACTGCCATCAGATAGGCTCTCATAAACGTCCTATAAGATGCTCTTGTAGCTTCATCTCAGGCATGACACCACCATCTCTCTAGCCATCTCAGCTCTCGCTTCATAAGCCACAACTCCTAGGTGAACCAAGGAGCAAGCCTAGAGCGAGAGTGCAGAGGGCACCGGGGAGCAATCTTGTTGATGACTGCAGAGACCCGACTATGTCAGTCCTCCACAAGCTCATCCAACAAGCTGCCAGGGGGCATTGAATCCTGCAGAGCCATCTGAAGCCGTACTGGGCCCATTTGGCTCCCCTGGCAAGCTAAAATACGCTTGCTGCCTAAACAGGGTCAGGGTGGAACATTCAGACGTGCCTTCAGGACATGGTGGTCTGACCATGGTACTGCCAAGGCAGTAATCCAGTCCACTGCTACCCCAGCCGTGAAGATTAGATCGAGTGTGTGTCCGGCCCAGTGAGTGGGAGCCGTTACAAGCTGGGAGAGTCCTAGCACCGCCATGGACGACACAAGATCCATTGCCTGAGTGGAGGTCGCATCATCGGAATGGACGTTGAAATCACCCAGGACTAATAGCCTAGGGTGTTCCAGCGCCCAGCCTGATATGGCCTCCATCAGGGATGGCAGGCTATTGGCCGATGCATTAGGTAAATATTTGCTAACTATTTGAGGAATAGGGAGAAGGTGTCAAGATTAAGGACATTTTAATTTTGTTTGAGAGCACCAAGAAAGGACACTGGTGTGCTGAAATTGTTTGTTTGTTTGTTTCTTGTTTAGAGAAGCATTTCTGCCTTGTTTTTCTCCCCAAAAGGCACCCAAAGAGACTTTTGGAAAATCCCAGATTGCCAACTGTTTAAACAAACAAGAAAAAGAAAGAAAACAAAACATATTTGAGATGGTCTTGGTCCACTGAACTGCCTGCTGTATGCCTCAGGTTGCCAGCCATGGACTAAGAGGAAAAGGCCTTTATCTTGCCCTATGGCTTTATCTTGCCCTCTGGCACTACCCAGGTTAAGTACCTGCAAGGAGAGGAGAGCACACTCAGCCCACATAGAACTCAGCTGCTGCTAGCTTGCTGATGCTGACAGCATGCCAACAAGATCTTCCTTACTTTCCCACTCTGCCAGGAATGCCTCTGGCCCTGCCCAGGCTTCATTACCTGCACCAAGAGAATGTCTGGAACCAGAATATATAGTAAAAACTGGGAAAACTGATTTGAGTAAAGAATGAACACTGGTGACTACCATGAGCTAAATAGGAACTGTTTATTCTGACCATTTTTAGAGGGGAAAGCATTTATTGATGACAAGAAATTGATGGCAGGTGGTTGAAGCATTTGATAGAAGAGATAGCTGCTTTGTATGAATCACCTTGTATATTCTTAGTTTTGTTATCCAATCAATCTTCTTTTCCAGGATGAACTGTGGGCTACCTAAAAGTTATCTGGGGATTTACCTTTCATTTGATGGAATGAGTCTGGCCTATCACTGTGATTTTCCCTGACAAACTTGATGTCAAGAGAATTAGCAAGAGAGCTGAACTATCACTGATAGCTCTAGCCTTTGGGATGCAAAGCCCTTCAGTGTTTCAGGGAGGGAGGGGGAGAGAAGAGTAGAAGGAGCTTTTGCAGTTTAAATTTGGGCAGAGACAGAATAGGAAAGCTGTGAGTAGGCTGAAGGTGTACAACCACTTCCTTCAGGAACCTGATACTGGCTTAGTGCTTGTGTTGTTTGCTCACAAAGTGTTCTGATTTATTAGTAAATAAATATTACAACATTTTACATAATTAAACCTCCCCTGTTCTCTCTCACCAAAGGAAATTAAATGCTGTACTGCTGGCCCCTCGACTTTTCAACAGTCAGGGTATGTAATCCATCAAAGTTTATCTGGAGAGAAATCAGATGGAGGGACATTAGGTGAAGTGGTGCAAATGATGTAATTGAGGTACAATACTGAATTATGCTGAGACTTTGGAATCAACATAAGGGCTGTGTAGTAAAATAATCACCAATCAAAAGCTGGCAAAATCATGTCCCTACTTTAACTAATACAACTAACCCAACTGCAACAATTTCTGATATTTTAACTGAAAACTTTTCGTTTTAACCACCATTCTTGTGCCTTACTATCAGGTTTCAGGTTACCAGGCAACAGAAAAGGCAGAAAGGGGAGAGAGTATCCCAGTAGATACAAGCCTGTCAGGGGCTTCATCCAACTAGAAGAGTTAGCAGATACTGTGCAAAACAGGATTGTCCCAATTGACATTCCTACCAGTCACAAATGGTTTTAGGATAACTTTATTAATTTTGTACAAGCTCAAGTCAAGTTTTCTGGGGCTGTGTCTGCTATGCAGTCTCTTTCAAAATATCTACTGCCAGGCAGAGCCAGTCTGAACTCAGCAGCAAAGGCTCAGGCTCCCCCTTCCCCAGTGATGGGCAGGACTCCTGATCTGGACTGATTAGGGGCAAATGCTTTGCTTATACTTGCTGGAAGGTTGACATACAAGACTGAAGAAAGGATGGAGAAAGAGGTTTTGCCCCCATACATACATATATACAACAGGAAACTTTGTTGTACATAGGCAGAGAAGGATGCCCAGGCTTTGCATCCACCCAGTAATAGTCAATGGCACATGAATACACAGGGCCAAACAAGATGTAACAGCCCAATAATGAAAAAGGATCGGAGCTCTCTCTGTGGGAAATAATGTCACAGATGCACAAATCCATCTCAGTCATATTGATAAACAGAGAAGCTGCTTCCAAAACCTAAAGCATTGTGTGCATTACATTAATTAATTATCTAATCTTAACATTAGTTTATATAGAAAATAGTATTAACTACTGCTAATATACAGTTTTAGTACATGGATTTATTCTACTTACAAGGCTCAGAGGGGATGTTAATTTAAAATTATCAGCTGATATTTTTAATTAGAATCAAAATCAATAAGTACAATAAAAAATGGCTTTAACATCCCTTCTCTGGTTTTCTTAGAGCCATCAGTCCCTTTTTGCTCATGTATGCAGCTGCTATATTCAAAAGGCTCATAAGTAACAGCACTTCTTTGTAAAAGGAAAATGAGAAGACATAGATATATTTGAAAATATTCTACATCATGCAACTATTAATGTAGCCAAGATGAGTTTATTCTATCAATAAGCAAATTGACTTCCATGAAAGGTGATAAAAAGTTTGAGGTTGAATCCAGTTAGCGTTTTCTTATTCAATGCCCTTTCTTATGGCTTTTATCTATGCAAGTTCCATGATATAGCTTTTTTGGCAGTCATGGGGGACTTCTTCACTAGTGGAAAAGCTGTTTGGATCCAATCCTTTGTTATTAATGCATTAATATGACTGAGAATAACATTTGTTGTTCCATGCGGCTGATACAGTGGGTGTTAAAGGTGCTGGCTTAATCAATGTTCTGCAAGCATATCCATATTTATGTTATTGTTTTCTTTAATGTCAGCTCATGTGCTGGAGGGAGACTCAATGGAGCAGGACGTGGAGAGCCCTGTTACAATTCATCCACCTAAGTTGCCCAAACAAGCCAGAGAAGATCTGCCAAAGCACTTAAGCAAAGAATGTACCAAGAGAAAAATCCAGAGGTATGTGAGGAAAGATGGAAAATGCAATGTCCACCATGGAAATGTAAGAGAGACTTATCGTTATCTGACTGATATCTTCACTACTTTGGTGGACCTCAAGTGGAGATTCAACCTTTTGATTTTTGTCATGGTTTACACTGTGACCTGGCTGTTCTTTGGATTCATCTGGTGGCTAATTGCTTACATCCGAGGAGACATGGAACATATAGGGGATATGCAATGGACCCCATGTGTCAGTAACCTTAATGGATTTGTTTCAGCCTTTTTATTCTCCATAGAGACAGAAACCACCATTGGATATGGTTACCGGGTCATCACAGACAAGTGTCCTGAAGGAATTATCCTGCTTCTAGTTCAGTCTGTCTTAGGATCTATTGTTAATGCCTTCATGGTTGGCTGCATGTTTGTGAAAATATCCCAGCCCAAGAAGAGGGCAGAAACTCTGGTGTTTTCTACCAATGCTGTCATTTCAATGCGTGATGGAAAGCTGTGTCTGATGTTCCGAGTTGGGGACCTCAGGAATTCACACATTGTGGAGGCATCAATACGAGCCAAGTTGATCAAGTCTAAACAGACAAAGGAGGGGGAATTTATACCACTCAACCAGACAGATATCAATGTAGGTTATTACACAGGGGATGATCGTCTTTTTTTGGTGTCACCACTGATTATCAGCCATGAAATAAACCAACAGAGTCCTTTCTGGGAGATTTCTAAAGCCCAGCTGCCCAAAGAGGAATTAGAAATAGTTGTAATCCTAGAAGGAATGGTGGAGGCAACAGGTAATTTTTCTCATTTTCACCTTTTCTATATTCTAAATGTTTTATTTTTAAAAAGAGATTGTTATAGTTGAAGAATTAAAATATAGTTCAAGTGTGAAAGACTAAACGGGGGGGGGGGTCTCAAATTTTGTCACTGTGGATCTCATCAAATCCAAACCTTCTGAACATAAGATGCAGAAATATAATCTCAGAACAACCATTCTTGTGATTTGATTAGGAATGCAAACAGATCAAGGGAATGAGAGGGTGTAGGTTTTAAACGGCTCTCTGCAACTTGTTTTAAAGTATCAAAGCAAAAAGACTTGGAGGACAGTGGAAAATAGAACAAAGTTAGAATCCAGTGGCACCTTTAAGACCAACAAAGCCTTATTCAAGGTGTGAACTTTCTTGCCCACACACACTTCGTCAGACGATGAAATTAATTCAATTTCATCATCTGACAAAGTGTGCGTGCACACAAAAGCTCACACCTTGAATAAAACTTTGTTGATCTTAACAGTGCCACTTGATTCCAACTTTGTTCTGTTGCTTCAGACCAACACACTGCCCACTTTGATCTATCTTAGTGGAAAATAGATTACTCATTTCTTCCTAAGGTCCACACATCACAGCAGGATGCTCTATTTCATTGCTTGGTAAGGACACTTTATAGGAGAGAGAAGGAAACTGATTGAGCATCTGTTGGTGACTGCACTTTCCATGGAAGTCTGTCATATGCTTTTGAAAACTGTTGTGCTAAATTATTATGGATGGTTTGCCAGTAGAAAACTATTCCTTTAATTTCTCTTTTTCATCACAAAAGTCAGAAAATATTTGCTACAGGGATACACAGTGTTACTGATTTTAGAATTTAACACATGTTCTGATTAATCATATGCTCATATTAATTCAATAATTATTTTTAGTTTTAGTGTTTTCAGATAGGATGCCATAATCCTGTCCTATTAAATAAAAGGGTAGTGGTCTGCAAGATTCTATGCTTGGAAAAATCAGTTCGCTCTCTGGTATGTCGCTCAGAATCTGTCCCTATCCACTAGCTGCATTGCCTGAGTTCTCTCCCACCCACTGCAGCCTAGACCACTCTTCTTTGATTGGGCCAGCATTTCAAGCTTATTTGCATATGGAAGCTGATTGGACTTCACTCCATTTCGAAGCTCAAACTCCCCCTCCCCCCCGCAAGACAGTTGGAATTGTCAGTTGTTTATGCAACCTGTTGTATTCTGAGGTGAAATACATCCTCACTCACAACACTTCCCCTTCCAAAGAAACAAACCCAATAACACAACCATGCCACATCACAAAAAAGACAGGTCACACCACAAGCAGAATACCACAAGGCAAAGAAAGCTCTGGTACTAATTCTGGCAGGGGACACTGTGAGTATAGAAAATGATTTATCGACACAGTGGAAAACCTTTAGGAATTGTTTGGTGCATTTACCATGGGGCACACACCCAGAGCTTCTGGCATTTTCTCACTCTGCTGGCATCAAAACCAATTGAAGGCAAAATAGAGATATGGAGACTTTTCCATCCTCCTTTGCATTCAATTTGTCTTTGTTGGCAATGGCAACCCTAGGCCTGGCTGCTTGCTCCTGTTCAGCAGGAGCATCCCTATGGAAACTGCCTGGGTGATTTCGGACCAGCTAGAGACTTTCTGCCTAACCTGCCTTACAGGGTAGTTGTACAGATCACAAAGCCGAAAAGAATGAAGTAAACTGCTTTGCTCCCTGCTAATGAGAAAGACAGAATTTTGCCTAGGAAGAGGCTGCTGATAGGGGATGAGATAAAGTTGCCAACTATAGGTATGGAAATTCCTGGAGATTTGAGGGCTGGAGCCCAGAGAGGATGAGGTTTGAGGAGGGGTGGGACCTCAGACAGGTACAGTGCCATAGACTCCATCCTCCAAACCAGCCATTTTCTCCTGGGGAACTATTGTTGCCAATCTTGGCCCAGTGGCCATCAAACCATTCTCTTCCACCCCCTGCTGTACAGCTGTCTTTCCCCTAGGGTTGCCAATCTCCAGGTGGGACCTGGAGATCTCCTGCTGTTACAATTGATCTCCAGATGACCGAGATCAGTTCCCCTGGAGAAAATGGCTGCTTTGGCGGGTAGACCCTATGGCATTATACCCTGCCGATTCCTTCCACCACCACCCCAATGCTGCCCTCCACAGAATCCACCCCCCAAATCTCCAGGTATTTCTCTACTTAGAGCTGGCAACCCTACTTTCCCCTCAGTGCCTGTTGGTAGGCAACCAAGCTCCTGTCACCTGTTTTGGCCTTTGAGAGAAAACTCATTGGGGCCAGTCCTGATAGGGTTGCCAACTCCAGATGGGAAATTCCTGGAGATTTGAGAGATGGAGCCTGAAGAGGGTGAGGTTTCAGGAGGGGTGGAACCTCAGACAGGTACAATGCCATAGACTCCACCCATCGAACCAGCCATTCCATCCTGGGGAATCATTGTTGCCAATCTCCAGGTGGGGGCTGGAGATCAATCAGAATTACAACTGCTCTCCAGGAGGAAGGGGGGAGGAGATGGAAAGCTGAAGTCAGGGGGCAGATAACGGTAGGTTGACAATTGGATGGGAGAGAGATAGGGTTGCCAACTCCAGGTTGGGAAATTTCTGGAGATTTGAGGGGTAGAGCCTGGAGATGGTGAGGTTTGAGGAGGGGTGGGGTCTCAGACAGGTACAATGCCATAGACTCCACCCTCCAAACCAGCCAGTCCCTCATGGGGGACTATTGTTGCCAATCTCCAGGTGATGGCTGGAGACCACTCAGAATTACAACTGCTCTGCAGGAGAGAGGGCAGAAGTCAGCTGAAGTCAGAGGGGCAGATAACAGTAGGTTGATGGTTAGCTGGGAAGGAGTTGGGATTGCCAACTCCAGGTTGCCAAATTCCTGGGGATTTGAGGGGTGGAACCTGGAGAGGGTGGGGTTTGAGGAGGGGTTGGACCTCAGGCAGGTAGAATGCCATAGACTCCACCCTCCAAACCAGCCATTTCCTCCTGGGTAATAATTGTTGCCAATCTCCAGGTGAGGGCTGGAGATCACTCAAAACTACAACTGCTCTTCAGGTAGCAGAGATCAGTTCCTCTGGAGAAAATGGTGGTCTCTGTCAGTATACCCTGCTGTGGTCACCACAGCAAATTCACACTGTGCGCCCAAAGCCAGAGCACTCTCCCAGAGCCTCTTTCTAGAGCCCATTGTATTTATTTCCACAACGGGCCTTACTCCTAGTTTCTGATATTTTCACAAAAGTGTTTATTTCATAGCTAAAGAAAGCCCTAGGTTCAGTAATCTCCAGCACCTGCAGGTCAAATGATCTGAGGTAGCTAGACTAAGAAAGTTTTGACTAAACACTCTGGATAGACACTGCTGGTTTTAAAATAAGGTACTTAACTAGATGGACCAATGAAACTCTACATGATCCGACATGGCTATTGAACTGTTCTCAGTACACATGCTGTCTCTTTGCTTGTAGAATACTGTCATCTGGATTGTGTTGGCTAATGCTTGAGAAGGGGACCAACAAGTAGGCAGTCCTATTTTTAAACAGGAGGAATGGACTAGATGGACATAACTAACCCTCAAGATAACAGAAAGCACTAAAGTGAGGAGTAGATTGTTTGCAGGCCCACACAAGGTTATACAACTTGATATTCCTTGACCCTTCCCTTTCAACTATGAAGAAGACAGCAGTTTCTGATTTCCACATCAAATATATGTCATGCCTCCATCATGGCATCACAAGAACACTGGCCAAGCACAGTGAATGAGAAAGAGAAGTTTGTTTTTTTCAGAATGACATCTTTCATCCTCAAGACAAAGTGATCTCCCTTCCCATCACAAACATACTGGTTTGGATTAGGGTGCAACCAGCTGATTGTATCAGAGAAATACACACATTGATTTGCTTGAATAAAAACCAAAATGACCAAAGTCATGTAGAGAGAGGTCAATCTAGAACATGTTGATGGTCAGAAATGCAAAAATAGGGCCACTGTAAACTGGGTTTTTTTCCCCTGAACAGAAACATTATCAAGCTTGTTTAACTTGTTTATTAATGATTTGGAATTGGGAGTAAGCAGTGAAGTGGCTAAATTTGCAGATGACACAAAGTTGTTCAGGGCGGTGAAAACCAGGGAGGAATGTGAGGCACTCCAAAGGGATCTGTCAAGGATGGGTGAGTGGGCGTCAATGTGGCAAATGGGGTTCAATGTGGCCAAGTGCAAAGTGATGCACATTGAAGCCAAAAATCCTAAATATAAATACACGTTGATGGGGTCTGAACTGGCAGAGATGGACGAAGAGAGAGATCTTGGAGTCGTAGTGGATAACTCAGTGAAAATGTCTAGACAGTGTGTAGCTGCAATAAAGAAGGCCAACGCTATGCTGGGGATTATTAGGAAGGGAAAACAAATCAGCCAGTATCATCATGCCCCTGTATAAATCATTGGTGCAACCTCATTTGGAATACTGTGTACAGTTCTGGTCGCCACATCTCAAAAAGGATATTATAGCATTGGAAAAAGTGCAGAGAAGGGCAACTAGAATGATAAAAGGGTTGGAACACCTTCCCTATGAAGAAAGGTTAAAATGCTTGGGGCTCTTTAGCTTGGAGAAACGACGGCTGAGGGGTGACATGATCGAGGTTTATAAGATTATGAATGGGATTGAGCAGGTTGAGAAAGAAGTCCTTTTCTCCCTTTCTCACAATACAAGAACTCGTGGGCACTCCATGAAATTGCTGAGCAGTCGGGTTAGAACAGATAAAAGGAAATACTTCTTCACCCAAAGAGTGATTAACATATGGAATTCACTGCCACAGGAGGTGGTGGCAGCTCCAAGCATGGACAGTTTCAAGAGGGAATTAGATAAACATATGGAGCAGAAGTCCATCAGTGGCTATTAGCCACAGGGTATAGATGGGAACTCTCAGTCTGGGGCAGGTGATGCACTCTATCCTTGGTGCTGGAGGGGGCAGCAGTGGGAGGGCTTCTGGTGCCCTGGCCCCACTGCTGGACCTCCTGATGGCACCTGGTATATTTTGGCCGCTGTGTGACAGAGTGTTGGACTAGATGGGCCATTGGCCTGATTCAACATTGGCTTCTCTTATGTTCTTATTTTCTTAAGCGTTAGGTACAAAAGGAGTACTCTTCATTCAAAATGCATTAAGGCAGAGCACAGTATAACAATGGCAAAGCCCAGGTGTGTTCACAATAAAAGGAGAGGTACTCAGAAAATACTTTAAATGTGTCAAGGTAGACCATGCACATCTCATAAAGACAGCTATATTGTGACTGCATGTTGCTTTCAGAATGCAGGAAGTAAATAAAAAACATAAAAGAAATGGTGGGGTATTCCCCACAGCAGGAGGAGCTCTGCAGCAGGAGGAAGCAGCAGCAGGTGAGCCCACCAGGCCAGCCTACCAGGCCCTCCGAGCCTTCTCCCCCGCACTCCCCTGGCACTGGCAGCGAGGCCTGAGCAGCTCACAGCCACCAGCTTGCCAAGCCTTCTCCTGCACCTCTCTCTTCAGTGGTGGCAGCGAGGCCTGAGTGGCCCACAGCCATCAAGTTTTCTCCCCCACCCCCCTCCCCAGTGGCAGCAGTGGTGGCAAGGCCTGAGTGGCCCACAGTCGCCAGACCACCAATCTTTCTTCTGTCCCCCCTCCACGGCCATGGCCGTGAGACAGTTGCCAGGGCATTCTCTGTGCATGTGCGGGGAACACTTTTTTTTTACTTTTGGGCGGATTTAAGCATCCCCCATATAGTTTTTTAAGCTTTTCAGATTTTTCTGCACATCTGGGGACTGCTTCAAGTGTGCAGGAAAATCTCTCTGCCCCCCAAGTACCCCCGAAGGGCGGATTTAGAAGGGGCACAGAGGGGGCATCTTGGCTATTAGTATATAGATAGGGAAAGAGTTCCTTGCTGGGTCTCTTACAGAGTTAAGTCCACAATAACCTGGCTCACAGAATTGGGAAGATAATGTGTAAAAATGACTTTACAGTATAGATAACCTGTGCTCCACTTAAATAACACACTTGCAAAGCAGAGTAGAGAGACTAGCAGCTCATTCTTGTGCATCTGGAATAGTGTATAGAATACATTTCTTGTACAAGGTGGAGTACATACAAGGACATGCACACACACACACCAGATATTCCCAAGCAGGGCTAGATCTGTCCACGCTTCCTGGTTCAGAGTTCATTGGGGTTGACTTGCCTCCTTTTAAAAAATGTAGCTTTACATAATGGATTCTACTGCATAAAGGCTCACAGCCAGAGAGTGTGTCAGAGAGGATGACTGGCCCAAGAAATTGGCAAATTGGGCAGCCCACGAAGTTTCTACTCACTCAAAGATGCAACCAAAGCACTGCTCCCTGCTTAATATATCTTCATGATACTCCTGTTTGAAAGCTCATTTGTTAAATTCAGATGTGCAACTTTAAGCATACACCTAGCAGAATGTAATGTGTGCTGCTTGTATAGATTTAGTTTACATAATTATTTATTCTTGGATGATGTACATATTCAAGGGGGTGATAAGGAACAAAGCAAAAAGAGAGAGAGAGACTTTTGTAAACAGGAACGAGATGCTTCTTTCTTTCATCCTTGTCTAGTAAGGAGCATCAGCAAAACCCTCACTGCTGACAGAGATGTGGGTGTTCCGGGGGGCATGGCAGCAGTTAGGCAGTATTTCTCAGGCATTATGAAATCATATGCTCGCACCTAATTAGCTCTTGGGAGCCTCCCCAGTCCATCAGCTTTGCTATATACCTGCCTAGTTCATACATTCCACTATGGCACACTTTCTTAGTGGTGTCTACTCATCCCTTCATCTAATGCAACTTCATCTCCATTATAAAGTTACTGGGCCCACCATGAGTCATGAGCTCATGTCCCTCATATCTCACTTTCAGCAAATCCAATAAGTTTGAACCTCACACTTTGACCTTTAACATACCTATTACTGATACAAAGTATAAAGTAAATGTTTACATGAACATGAGCTTGCTGGAAATTCATCTTACAAAGAAGCTGTATTGATATGTTTACTTCTTTATAGTTAATCATCTAAATCTGTTTGTAATTTCATTTATGGTTCTGATAGATGAGCAGCTCAAGAGTAGTATTAGTTGAAGGATTTATGGTTGTATAAAAACATGCTCACCAGCTGTGGAAAATGTGTTTGAAAAGCAGTAAACTGTGTGCACAGAATGTTATTTATATAATAAATTAGGCTATCAACTAGATTACTGTTTTACAAAACTGGCCCAGCTCTTACCTACAGCCCTGTTGACTGATTTATTATTGTCCTTTGGCTCCATGTTAATATATAGTTACATTTATTCTTCATAATCAGAGTCAGACAAGAAACATCTGTTCTTAAACTTACTTTCTAAAGATTATCCAAAGTTTGTAACAAGAAAAGTTGAATTCTATAATTCTATACACATTAAACAAATTTTCAGGTATTTGCATGATTTATTCTGCTTTTGTGCCATGGCTATAAAAGGGCACCACATGGTAGAAAAGCATAATCTTATGAAACTACAACAATGCTTAGGCTTGAGAACTTGATATTGCAGACCTGATCTTGAATTTTCAGTGTTGATGTTATGATGTGCATCCTGTCACTGAATTATGATTCTGCTAAATTCTTGAACGTACCTAGACACATCACCTGTACATATTTCACTGCATTGTGTGTCTTGTGTTGAACTGTGGCTTGAAGACTGCTTAATTTGGTGTATAAAACTGGAGTAGCAAAATATTGCAAAAATAAATATTCTATTGAAAATATTTGAGAATTGATGAGAAAATGAAAAAAACACTCTTGCATAATATAACCACAGCAGTAGAATGTTTCACTGATTTCAATATTAGGACACTAGATTACAATGTATACCTTAAAACTGAACACTACAACAGGAAACAGTTGATGCAAAAGGATTCTAAAAAGGGGGAAATGCAATCTCCAAACAAGCTGATTAGTATATCTAGTTTGCAACATTGCCCTATCTGTGGATACTTAAATCTGGAAACTGGGGCCATGGACAGAGAAGCTAGATCTGTTTGCAAACCTGATAAAAGCCCCAGATCTGAAATCTAAGAAAAATGTATTGAGGAATTAACAGAACAATCTGGGGAGAGGGTTTGAACAGGGAGGCAATTGACCCCTATGCTGGCATAACTTGGAGTTATGCTAGAGTAAGGGCAGTTTATGCTGGCACGGGTCACTAGCAGTGCTGTGCCATCGAGTCCAACCAGTGCAGGAGTGCCCCAGCCGCACGCTGGTGGAGCAACGTCAAAATCCCCACCGCTGGCAGAGATGTGGGTGTTCTGGGGGGCATGGCAGCAGTTAGGCAGCTTCCGAAGTGTTTTCAGCATGGGAATGCCCCCCCACGCAAATACAAAGTTGCACTGGTAAAAATGGCATCGTAACCCATTGAAAGCCATGATAATTTAAAATTCAATCCTCTTCACAAAGCTGTGGCCATGCCCACGGGACCCCAAGCAGCTTAAGATACCAACTATGTGTGAACCCTGTCAGCACACTCCCCTGCTCTATCTGTGCCCCTCCTCAGGACCCAATTACGGGCCCCCTGCCCTACAAATTGTTCCAGGAAGTTGCCTCAGAATTCCAGAGGTAGGGCATGTGGCAAAGAATTCTGAATGACAACTCCCTGCCATGCAGACTTAGAGTGAGCACACATACACACTGGTGGCAGATACAACACAGAAAGGGCACTGAGCACTGCTGGGCAAGCACCTGGGGAGAAGACACCACAGGGGGAGCAAAGCCCACACATCATGGCTGATCTCTCCCAGTTTTCAGTTTGCACAGATACAGCAGGCCCTTCGTCGGGATCCCAAGGGGCAGCTGCATGTGAACAGGTAATCAAGGCTCCCAGTTAGGGATGGGCACAAACTAGGAAAATGTGGTTCAGTTCAGTTCATGGTTCATGGCCAAACCACAAATGAACTAAAACAGGAGGCCAGTTCACAAACTGAACCAGTTCATAGTTGAGTAAACCCTGTTGAAAGGGATGATGGTCCCTTTGAACGGGGTTTTCAGAAAGCTGGAAAAACAGCTGAGCAGCAGGGACTGCAGAAGACAGCCCAAAAATAGCTGCACAGCAGGGAGGCACTCCCCACTGCTCAGCTGTTTTTCCATCTTTTGCAAGGAATAGAAAGCAGAGGTTAAAGGGACTCAGAATTCCTTTAAACCCCTCCTTTTTGCCCCACCCACAAACCACCACAAACAGCTACAAACTGCTTTAAAAGTTCATGGACGTTTGTAATGGTAGACCCGTCATGAACTCCTTGTGAACCACGAGCAGGGAAAAATTCATGAGGTATTTTGCTTTGTGGTTTGGTTCATGCCCATCCCTACTTTCAATCCCCCACCCCTATACCTCCCCTGGGCCTACCACAGTGGCACCAAGCCACACTGCACACAGCATCACCCTCTCCTGAACCTGGCAGCCATGGGGTGAGCAGAGGACCCCCAGACACACATGGCTGCTGCACACCAGGCAGTCAGGTGCATCAAGGCCTGTGTGAGGCAGCTGCTTGGAGAGGGGCCACTGTGATGGTTGTGGACAAGGCCACTCATCTATTCAGGTGGCAACACCCTCTCTGGCTAAACCCTTGCAGCAGCCAGCAAGCACCACCAACCTATGTGCTGGCCAATTCCGCATGATGGCCTCACCCTTCCACATCCAGAAGAAGTATGCCCTGAAGGTGCTAATGCCATTCCTCTTCATTTACTAGGAAGTGCTGAAAGGATGCCAAGTCAGACAAGGATGGTGTGGAAAATGCCACCCAGGGGCCCCCCCTGCAGCATCAGAGCACCAGATGAGGTGCCCCTTTTGCTGCATAGAGGCCCCTTCGGGACTGCTGATGGCCCTTTGTTCTACCTTGACAGAACATCACTGACTGCTCCCACACATGTTTTGGCCCATACACAGGTGCCAATGCAATGGGGAGAGGAGACACCCCACCTGTGTTGCTGAAACACCATCAAGCTCTCACACCACAGTAGAAGTCACCCCTTGCAAGCCACCAGACACATGTAGCAACCTGGTCATTCCCTCCCCACTGCCATCGAGGAGGCAACCCTAACAGCAAAGGACTGAGCAAGTTACCATTGAGTTACGACCCACAGGTGTCACAGTCCCACCAGAACCACTCCATGGTCCCTGGATCCCTGTAATAAAGTGGAATCATTGTGCCGGTCTGAGGTGTTGATGTCATTTGGGGACCTGTGGGATAAGGAATGGCAGGAGTGTGAACCATCCCCCACAGCAACAAGGACCTGGAAGACACAATAGGGCAGAGGTCTCATCCTGGCAAGACTGCAGCCACAGAAACGGACACAGATAGGGGGGAGGGTAAGGCAAGGGGACAGGCTGCTTTTCGCCCAGCCATAGCCGCCCAGCACACAGGCACGATTGGTGGGTCGGCCAACTCACCTTGTGGGAAAAGGGGCAGGGTTCCATGGATGGCAGGGTTCTGCAGGGGCAATGACATGGGTAGTCACTTCCAGAGCAGCCCTGGAGGAGCTGGTTGGCCTTAGTGGGCTTGTGTGGCCTGACAAGGAATGCTGGACCAGTTGTTCAAACAAAGCTGTGGACTTAAATGCCCGCCACCACAGTGAGGTTCAGCCAGTAGCTGAAAGCCCAGCAGAGCGACATGGTCAATTTCAGAGGGCAGAGACCTACAGAGCCTTGCTAGGGCCATCTAGATCCCAGCCACTCCAGGGAATATTTGGGTATGCAAATAAGGGGCTTGAACAGCAAACAACAATGGCAACTGGGCAATGTCAGATGCCCACAGCACTATCAATGGGTGCCATGAACAATATGCACAATGCCCTTTCAGATGGCTCTCTGGAGCATAGCAACCATGATGGTAAATGCCGTTGTTGCTTGTTGAAAGCCAGGTTCCAGAAATACACTAGTATCCTGGGGCCCAGTGCCCACAGAGCTAGGAGCATTCACCCGTCATTGGGTAGATTCAGGGAGACTGCACCATGGAGGGATTGGTCATCCATGCAGATGTGTGGTCTCATCCACACACACCCTCCAGTCTTCTTGCAAAACTGGCATATCTGAGTGGTCTCACCTGGTGGAAATTCTTAGCTCTGTAGTCACTGTTGTCCATTCCCCATCTTAGGGGAACCTAAACAGGGTGGAAAAAAGAATGGCTGAGAGGGTCAGACCTCCTTCTGGCAATAGCCACAACAGCCCGACGGTCCTAGGTGTCCATGGCCCCCATGGCAGTGACCTCACCAAACCTTCTGGATGCCAGAGGCCACCATGGCTCCGGCAACTGAGCCACAGGCATGTGTCTGCACACCTCACCAAGCACTGTAACCTGGCCAATTGCACCCAGGGGCACTGCTGTGTTCAATCTGTTCTGGCAAGCAGACCACTCTGTCAATTTTGATAACACCCAAATGGGGGAATGTGCTGGGGGGTCCAGTTCTGGCGGGGCCCGTACAGTGTTGGAGGGGGCCCCAAGCCCCATGGTGGGGTTTGGGCATCATGGGCAGACCACCAGTGGGTCCATCATTCCCTGGCTGAGGGAAGGACAGGCCCCCCAGCTGCCAGCACAGCCATTGGGTGTCCACACATGTTCCTGCTCAAGATGGCCCTTAAGATCTGGCCTCACAGAAGCTCCCATTGACAACATGGGATCCTGTTCCCCAGCTCAAGGAGCCTCAACATTGGCTCCACCAAGGGGAAGCAGGAGGTGCTGGCACATGGCAGTGTAATGGATCATGGCACACACTACCCCATCTGTGAGCAGCTTGTTGCCCCTTGCCTGGCGGGTGATGGCCATGGAGTGAGCATGGGGGTGAGGCAGGTCAAGTGGACTGATGTTTTCCCATGGTGGGATGGCCTGCCTCCAAACATCCCTGTGGGTGGGTGGCATGTCTGTTGGTGGAGACAGTCATCACCAGCCAAGAAAACATTGCTATATGGGTTGATGGTGGAGCATGTGAGCATAGCCCTTGCCACTGCCAGGAGCAGCTCTGCCACTTCCCACCACCGTACCTTCCGGCGCATGGCCACAGAATGGGTGTCTGCCCTGAGACGCAGATGTCCACTCTGGAGTCTTCAGTTCTGTTCAAAAGCAAGTCCGACTTCTCATGGCCAAAGGTGTTCCTTATGATGGGGCGGTGGAAGAGGGTCTGCCAGAAGCAGAGGCCATCATGTGGGTGGTGATATCCCCTGTGATGGTGATACCCCCCCACAGCATTGAAGTCCTGTGGGGTGAGTGTCATGTTGTTGCTACCACCTGGCCCCAGTTGTGGGGGCCAGGTCCTGCCACCTGATGCCTCCTACTAGCCCCCTTTTGTCCTGACCAATGTCCCTCCACCTTGCAGGAAACTCGCAGAATGGGAATACTGCCGCGGGCCCATCCAGGGCCCAGGATGCAGTAGCAACCAGAGCAACTGGTAACAACCCCTGTCCCCACAGGGGTGATTCTGCCATTATCATGCCTCCATCTCCACAGTCAGGGTGCTCCATGACACTCTGGAACTTCTCACAAAGGACTCCACCCCCACGTGTCTACCACAGAGGAGAGGGAGCTGAGTGACAGAGAGGAGGATCAAGGTGGCCTGGCTCCCAGGTCAGGAGCTGAAGGAGGTGACACACCTTTGGGGGGGAGGGTGTAATGGCTTGGCAACTGCCTGAGTGCTCCCATGGACCAACTGCTATGTGTTGTCTACGCAGACCACCACTATGGGCCTGCAACATCAGTCAGAAGCCTGGTCCCAAAACATCCTAACCCACTGCGAGTCCATCAATAAGACCTCTGGCGGGAAATTCAAACCCCCAATGGGACTGTGGGTGTGCCAGGTAGTGTGTATGTCGTCGTTCGAGTCTCCATGCTGCGAGCCAGTTTGGTGTAGTGGTTAAGTGTACGGACTCTAATCTAGGAGAACCAGGTTTGAGTCCCCACTCCTCCACTTGCACCTGCTGATGTGACCTTGGGTCAGTCACAAGCTCTGGCACAGCTGTTCCTGAAAGAGTAGTTTGTGTTAGAGTTCTCTCAGTCCCACCTACCTCACAGGGTGTCTGTTGTGGGGAAGGGAAGGAAAAGGAGTTTGTAAGCTGCTCTGAGACTCCAAGTGAAGGGTGGGGTATAAATCCAATCTCTCCTTCCTTCCTTCCCTCTCTCTCTCTCTCTCTCTCTCTCTCTCTCTCTCTCTCTCTCTCTCTCTCTCTCTCTCTCCCCTATATAGTTGGCCCTTACAGGGCCGGGTTTTTCTATCCTTGTGTGTGAAGTACAATAAACACATCTGAACGCATGTCATAGTCCGAGTCTCCATGCTGCGAACCCAGTACTTTACAGCAGCAATGAAGGTGGGATCCCGATGAGTGGACCTGACTGTTCATACAGCGCCCATACTGAGCATCAGTCCTGAAGAAGCTGCTGCACCCTACACCGCTTCCGAGCAGCACCACATCACGCTCAGCTCTCCTGGACTCCATTCCCCACTCCACTCGAGAGTCATGGCCACCATTCCAGGACAGCTCGAGGTTTTCGACCCCACACATCCCAAGTTCTGGGATTTGTAGGTAGACCAGTTAACTTGCTACCTACCCTAACACAAGGTAACAGATGCCAGCAAGAAAAGGGCCCTCCTCCTCAGTTCATGTGGAGTGGCCACCATTTGGCTAGCAAAAAGCCTCTTGGCTCCCAAGGCACTCCTTGAAAACACGTATAAGGAGCTTGTCGCCATCTTGACCAAATACTACGTGCCCAAGCCAACAATGATGGCAAGACACATGGCATTCCAAGCGTGCCTCCAGAAGCCTGGTGAGATGGCCGCCGCCTTCATGGTCGCCCTGCGCCAACACGCGATGGAGTGCAGGTTCACGAAGGTGGAGGAGAACATTTTGACCCAGTTCGTCTGGGGACTGAGCAACATAAAACTCCACTGCAAGATGGTAGGCACTGCCAAACTCAAAATAGATGACGCTTTACAGCTTGCCACGGCCTACAAAGCCTCCCACCACGACTGCCTGGCTGCAGCATCCCACCTAGTGCACCCAGACCTTGTGCCCGAAAAATCCAATGAGGAGGACATCCGACTCATCCACCCCTCCAGTCTCAGGAAGCCTCCAGGGACTGTTGGAGCAACTGGGCAACCTGAGAGATTCGCTGGTCGGGCAATGTGTGCCAGCTGTGGAGACGCACATGAGTGAAGAACATGCCGGTTCCGTGACGCCATTTGCCACACGTGCAGAAAACAAGGACACCTAGCCCACACCTGCAGGTTCAAAGGAGCCCGGAACCAGCCCCCACAGCCACAGCCACGCCTCCAGGCCACCGCACACTGTGAGGCCGCCATGGACATGGATGATCTGTACCTCCTGACCAACCAACTCTCACTCCAGGTACTATGCCTCCCCGACCAATCGCCTGTGCCAAAGTTCGGATTGAGGGGTTCCCATGCTCCATGGAAGTGGACTCTGGGTCAGCAGCATCCATTATATTGGTGGAAACACTGAACAGACTTTGCCCAAATGGGGGGCCCCACCTGTGTCCCTCGCCCTTGAGCTTGGTGGACTTCCAAAGAAACCCAGTCCCGATACGGGGCATGGGGGCCTTCCAGGTGCAGTACCGGGGGTTCGAGGGCTACTTGGACTTGATAGTGGTAGAAGGGAACTAGGTTAGCCTCTTGGGGCAGGCTTGGTTCGCATCTCTGGGCATCACAATTGGGGGGGGGTCATGCAATGCACGCCGTGGGATTTTGCTGAGGTTTGCAGGGAATTCCCTGTGGTGTTTGATGAAGCTCTGGAATGTTATAAGGGGCCCCCAGTTTCACTGCAGCTTAAGCATAAGAGCATAAGAGAAGCCAATGTTGGATCAGGCCAATGGCCCATCCAGTCCAACACTCTGTCACACAGTGGCCAAAAATACCAGGTGCCATCAGGAGATCCACCAGTGGGGCCAGGACACTAGAAGCCCTCCCACTGTTGACCCCCCAAGCACCACAAATACAGAGCATCACTTGCCCCAGAGTCCCTATCTATACCTTGTGGCTAATAGCCACTGATGGACCTCTGCTTGACCCCAAGGTGGCCCCCATCCACATGCGGTTCCGCCGTGCCCCGATCGCCTTACAGCCAAAAACTGACGTGGAACTAGACCACTTGGTGGCACAAGAGGTCCTAGAACAGGTCCCACATGTGCCGTGGGAGACTCCCATAGTAACCCCATAAAGCCCAATGGTGACGTCCGCATCTGCGCGGACTATAAATGCACCTTGAATAAGGCCCTCCATGACCATTCCTACCCGGTCCTGGTCATGAGTCACGTGTTGACCACCCTGGCAGGGGCCAAAATCTTTGGCAAGTTGGACCTCACACAAGCGTACCAACAACTGCCTGTTGACGATGCCACCACAACGGCTCAGACTATTGTTACACATCGGGGTGCATTTAAGGTGAAGCGCTTGCAGTTCAGGGTGAGTGTGGCCCCGGGGATTTTCCAACAGTTAATGGAGTCTCTGTTGAAAGGGATCCCTGGAGTGATGCCCTTTTTCGATGACGTCCTCATCGCCATGGCTACCTTAGACGACTTCGCCTCCCAGCTCCGCAACGTTCTCTGCCGCTTCAATGACATGGGCCTTAAAGTCAAGAGGAAGGGCCTGCTTGAGGTCTCAGAGGTGGAATTCTTGTCTTTCTGGGTCGACACATCTGGCCTCCATCCGGTGAGGGACAAGATCAAGGCCATCGTGGAGCCCCCCCCCCAACTACATGCAAGGCAAAACCTCAGGTGTTTTTGGGGCTCCTGAACTTCTATCACACCTTCCTGCCCCACAAGGCAGTGGTGGCAGAGCCCTTGCACAGACTATTGGACAAGTCAGCACCGTAGTCATGGGACCTTCAGGAGTCAGCAGTGTTCTGGGGTGTCAAGGTGCTCCTGATCTCAAACGAGGTGCTGGCTCATTTTGACGAGTCCTTGCCAGTGATTCTCACCTGCGACGACTCCCCTTACGGTGTAGGCACAGTTTTGGGCCACCTTCTCCCCAAACGGCCATGAGGTCCTGGTGGCTTACTACTCCCAGACCTTGTCGGCCGCCGAGAGAAATTACGCCCAGATCGACTGGGAGGGCTTGGAGATAGTGGCAGGGGTGAAAAAGTTTCATAACTTTCTGTATGGACGCCCTTTCACTATTGTTACGGACCACAAGCCGCTCCTCGGACTTTTCGCGGCCAACAAGCAGACCCCCCCAGGTGCTCTTGTCCCGGGTCCTCCACTGGTCCCACTTCCTGGTGGGTTACAACTACCACCAGGAACATCGCCCAGGGAAGACAATGGGGCACACCGACACACTGAGCTGGCTGCCACTTCCATCCATGGACACTGACCCTGCTCCCGCCCCTGGGGTCCTCTTGCTCAAGGGCCTCCCAGAATTGTCCCTGCAGGCTGCTGATGTCACCAGCTGCTCAGCCCATGACCCTGTCCTCTCCCAAGTCTTGGGCTGGGTGGTGAGGGGGTGGCCCATGGCCTCCGCGGCCCCGGAATTCACAGTGTTCACCACCCGCAAAGACGAACTGTTGGCTCTCAAGGGGTGTCTCCTGGGAATCCACACACAAGCCGTGCTCCTGGCTCCACATTGACTTCGCTGGCCCCTTTCAAGGACTAATCTTCCTACTCTAAATGGTTGGAGATCAGCCCTGTCACTACCACATCCACGAAGGCAGTTATCCGTGCACTGCGCCAGATCTTCACGACCCATGGACTGCCGACAACAGGGCAGCGTTCATGTCAGCGGAGTTCCAAGACTTCCTCCAGAGGAACCTAATCCGGCACATGAGGTCATCACCCTTCCACCCCACAACCAACGGGGAAGCAGAGCGAATGGTGCACACTGCAAAGGAAGCCCTCAGCAGGATCACAGACAAGGACTGGGAGTTCCGGCTAGCCCACTTCCTCCTAATACAGTGGATGATGCCAAACCCTGTCACCAACGACTGCCCCAAGGAACTTCTGATGGGCCACCGCCCCACCATTCTGCTGGACTGGCTGCATCCAGACTGGGCACCCGAGTCAAGGAAGCTAACCGAACAAAGGGAGGCTCCCTGGGGTTTCTTCCCAGAAGACCCCGTATTCATTAGGAGCTTTGGGAAGGGACCCCCGTGGTTGGCAGGCAGGGTCATCAGCCACCGGTCCAGTCTCGTATGAAGTATCCATGGAGGATGGCCAGCTCTTCAAGAAACATGTGGACCAGCTCCACCAGTGGCAGCTCCCAGCAGAAGGGGAGGCTCCCCCGTAGCCAGTCGGACCTGAGCTCTACACACCAGAAGCAAGACTCCAATCTAACCCACCAGCCCCTAGGGAGGCACCAACAGTCGAGGTGATGCCTAACCCACCAGAGCCCGAGGAGCAGCCCCCACTGCCACCTCAACAACCAGGCCCGGCCAAACCCCCAGAGCTGGTTGCCAGTGGTCCTGCTCCAGCACCGTGGCATTCCCTGAGAGAGCACAGACGGCCAGCCTATTTGCAGGACTATGTGACATAGGTTGGTTAGGAACTATGGGGGGAGAGGTGTTGTGTACATGGACTGCCACTAGAGGTCCGTGACATCAGTCAGAAGCCTGATCCCAAAACACAATAGGGACCTAGGATCCTAGCCCACCACAAGTCCACCAATAAGTCCTCTGGCAGGAAATTCAAACCCCTCAATGGGACTGTGGGTGTGCCAGGTAATGTGTATATAGTTGGCCCTTGCAGGGCCGGGTTTTTCTATCCTTGTGTGTGAAGTACAATAAATGTGTCTGAACGCATGTCGTAGTCTGAGTCTCCATGCTGCGAACCCAGTACTTTACACTATGTTTCCCCCCTGTGCCCAGGTCCATTTTCCCTGCCATCCACTGCTGATGTTATGGACATACTACGTGCCCTGACTCCAAGGAGGTGCACTGCAATGGCAGCATCTGTGGTCCTGTGGATGCTTGACACCCTGGAATTCCCTGGCACCTGAGAAAGAGGCAACACTGATTATAGATTTGATGTTTGTGGATGGCAGCACCTCTGTCCTAACAGACAAAGGGGTCAGGGGCAGCAGGGGTGTGCTAGCTCTCACTGGGCCAGGTGTCATCACTGCTGGTGGCCCAGAGGAGGCAGGGGATCCTGGCCCTTTGCCTGGTCCCCAGGCACAGGGTCTGCATCCAGCACAGCCCATCCAGTCTGTCCTTTCCTCCATGTGGGACACAATTGAGCAGGAGCAACTAGAGAGCCAGCACAAGTGGTGGGAAGCCTTTTCCAGGGGGCAACAATGGATGGAAGGGCTGGCAGTATCTGTAACAGTGGTTACTGATGGAGAGGCTTCTTGCCATAGTGAGGGATGTGGGTGAAAGATGGATGCATCAAGAAGCTGCTGGGGCATCTGCTGCCCCTCCTTTTTCTGTACCTCCAGGGGATGCCCTTGATGGCATGGCTGCCAGTCTGCCACCATGGCCAGCGGTGAGCAGGGGGTAGTCTCTTATCCACATTCTTGTCCATCTTCACTCTCTGTGACCCTGTGTGCTCTGTGTGTTAAGCACCACTGTGGAGTGCCTGTAGGGCTGACCAGTGATTCCCCTCTCCCTGCTGATAGGTGGCATGGGTTCGAAATGGGAGTTGGTCTCTTTAAGGAGGGTATGTGACAGAGGAGGAGCATTGCTCCTGTGTCCTGCCTCTCTCCACTACCCTGCCAGTGATGGACCCTTGGCTTGATCTCCTTGACTCATGACTCCCATTGGTCCTGCCTGTCCTGTGTGTCATGCCACCCCCACCTCACAACAATGCCAGAATGGAATGTTGCAGCAGGATCTCTATAGATGCCACCATGGCAGTGCCTGGCAACACTCTTGGGGAACCTTGTTTACCATTCAGCTACCATGTACCTATCCCCTTAGGGAGAAAACTAGTGGTGTTGCAGCAGTGCCACAGACATGTGCCACAGTGCAGGTGCAACACAAAAATGCTCTGTAAAACCTCCAAAATGACAGAAGCAGTGCCTGAAGCATTAAGAAAAAAATGTCCTCAGCAGCCATTGCTAGGCAACTACAACAGTATTGCCACCCTTCACACCTTGGTTTCTGCCAGTAAAAAGCAGGGGTCTTTCCAGGGTTGTTATGGCTTCTGAGGGATGACTCACTGGGGCCAGGACCATCAGCAACCGCAAGGCAACTTGCTACCACGTAACTTGCATGAATCGCCCAGGCCCAGCTGCTTGGAACTGTTCAACAGCAGCCAGCCCACAAAAACTAATGTGATGGAGTAGTTAGAATTTCAGATAAGGATATGGGAGAACCAAGTTTGAATCCCTATTCTGCCATGGAAGTTCACTGAGTGACTGTGCCTGTCAAATGAGGATAAAATGGAAGACAGGAAAATGATGTAAGCTGCTTTGGGTTCCCATTGGGGAGAAAGGTGGGGTATAAATGATGTAAATAATATAACTGAAGATGGGGAACAGGAAAAAGGTATGTTGGTTAGTGTGTGGGAAGGAGAGAAGGAAGCAGGGAAAGGTGAGGATATGGGGACTTCCAGGAAGAGGGAAAGAGGAAATAAGGTAGAGAAGGAATACTAAATAAATATAAGTATTTTGTAGGAATACTATTGGGAGTGGGAAATTAGATATAGCAAGGTGTGTTGTTAAGTTAAGACAGGTTAGGTTTGCTGTGTTTAATTATATAGTTGTTATTAGAGCTACTGAATTATAATTGGAGAAATTATAATGTATTTAGTGTTTATTATAATAGTGTATCGTTGTTCCATGGGTGAGGGAGGGGAAAGGAGAACTGAATGGCTCTGGTTGACAATAGGAGTGCCAGCAGTGGGCTGGGGATCCCAGTGATTGGGGGTAGAGGGAGGTATGGCAGTGGGAGAAGGTTTTGGAATGGAAGGAGGTAGAAATATGGTAATGCTCAGTCTCCTTCCAACCTTCATCTCATCCCAAGACACGTCAGTGAGAAGGCTAGGAAATTAAATCCTCCTTTGACACTAATGCTGTGCAATGCCAGGTTCATTAATAATTAGACCGTGACACTGAAAATTATATTGCAGTGCATGATGCGGTATGCATGACCGAGACCTGGACACAGGAGGATGAAACAGTCATCAGGTTTCTCGGTCCTCCATCAGTCCCTAACTGAAGGGTGGAGGTGGGGTGGCTATAATCTGTGAGGGTTTTTCCTTCAGAGCACTCCTCTTCCCAAAGATGCTGAGGAGAGTCTCTCTGTCTGTCTGGTGCACCAAACACCTAGCACCCCAGCGAACAGCTTACCAAGCCTGCTAGAGACAGTAGCAGGTTGGTCCCTGGAATTCCTGAGGCTGATAGTCCTGGGGAACTTCAATGCCCATGCTGATGCTGATGCTGATGCTGATGCTTCTTTGCAGGCTTTGGAGCTGGTGTCATCCATGGCAGCACTGGGACTCTCCAAAATTATATCAGGTCCCTTGCACCATGCAGGCCACACACTGGATTTGATCTTTGGTATGGGGATGGATATGGATCTGATTGTTAAGGAGGAAGTGCCATGGTTAGATCATTTTGCTCTGAAGGTCTGGCTGAGTATCCCAGCCCCCTCCTGTGTAGGCGGTGAGCAGCTTTGATGTTCACCCTTTGAAATATACTGGGTTCAGGCTCGTTCAAGTGATAAGCTCATATTTTATTAGAGAAAGAAGACAGAAAATCCCTGGCTGAAGCCAGGTATTTATGACTGAAAAGTGTTACACCCAAAACACACCCCACTCCCAACGATAGGCTATTTACACTCTATTGTTTCCCAACTGGTTTACTCCAGGATCCCTGTCTCCCTACTGGCCCATTCTAGGACCCTAGCAATCTATTGTCATGCATCCCAAGCTAAGTCCTTTTGCCAGTATCTTATATGACGTTTATGAAATCCTATGAGGTGGCAGTGAAGGCTGTGAAGAAGGAGTTCTACACAGCCTCCATCACATCTGCTAGCTCTCTTCCAGCACAATTGTTTAGGGTAATTAGATCTTTAACCACTCTCACTGAGAGAACCCAAAATATTAGAAATTCGGCCCTTAGCTGTGAGGCATTTATGAGCTTTTTTGCAGAAAATATCTTATCACTCTGTCGCAACCTCCTGACCAACATTGATACAGTAAGTGAACTGGAGGCCCCTTGGCCATTTTAGGATTTAGGATTTAGGATTTAACAGCTTCAGCCAACTCTCCAGACCAATGTTGACAGGATCCTGGGTGCTGTTAGGCCTGTCACATGCCTCCTAGACCCGTGTCCCTCATGGCTAGTGAAAGCTAGCAGTGAGGAAATATGGGGTTTCCTGGTAGACATTATCAATCCGTCCCTGGCTTTGGGAGTCTACCCAGAGGGATTGAAGGAGGCTATGGTTGTACCACTTTTAAAGAAGTCAACATGGATCCTTTAGATCCTTCCAATCACTGCCCAGTCTCAAATCTTTCATTCATGGGTAAGGTAATCGAGACAGCTGTTGCAAAGTAGCTCCAGAGTTCCCTAGAAGACACATCAGCCCTGGACCCATTCCAGTCCGGCTTCTACCTCAGCCACAGGATGGAGACAGCTTTGTTTGCTCTCACAGACATGCTCTGCAGACAGCTGGATTGAGGCAGGTATGCACTGCTGTTACATCTAGATCTTACAACAGTGTTCAACATGGTCAGCTATGACTTTTTGACCCACCACCTCGCCAGCGCAGGAGTTCATGGGGTAGCCTTGAACTGGCTGATCTCAATCCTCCAAGGTTAGGGACAGAGGGTGGTGCTAGGAGAGAGGGTGTCATCCAGGTACTTCGTAGTTTGTGGGGTCCCTTAGGGGGCAGTGCTCTCCCCAATGCTGTTTAACATCTATATGCACCCCTTGCCCAACTGGTGTGGCATTTTGGACTGGGATGTCACCAGTACACTGATGATATCCATCTGTTGTGTTGATGGGCAGCCAGCTTGATACCACCTCAGCATACCTGGCTGAGGGATTGGAAGCTGTAGTGGGATAGTTGAAGAAGAGCTGGCTGAGACTGAATCCTTCTAAGATGGAGGTTCTGTGGCTGGAGCATGGAGATTTAGGATTGGGGTGCCAATTCCCAACTCTTGACAGTGTGCCTTTAAGACGGGCACCAACCATCAGGAGTTTGGGTGCGATCCTGGATTCCTCCTTAACAATGGAGGCCCAGGTCACAAATGTTGGGTGTGATTCTGGATTCCTCCTTAACAATGGAGATCCAGGTCATAAATGTTGCCAGACTGGCATTCTTCCAACTGTGCCAGGTCAGGCAATTGGCCCTACCTGACTCGTCCTGATCTACCCACAGTAATCCATGCAATAGTCACCTCCAGATTAGACTACTGTAACTTGTTATATGTGGGCCTACCCTTGAGGCTGACCCGGAAACTCCGGTGTTGACCTTCAAGGCCCTTAATGGTCTGGGACCCACATATCTTCAGGACAGCCTCTCCGATATACCCCCAAAAGAGTGTTGTGTTCAGTGGATGGGAGATAAAGGTAGGTTGGCTGGTGGAAGGGAAGGAGAGAAGGAAGCAGGAAAGGGGGAGAAGCTGTGGGGGCTTTCAGGGAAGGGAAAAAGAAAATAGTGGGGGGGGGAAATGGGATGCCCCCTGCAAATCCTTGAAGGTCCTCCACTCATATAATTCTAATCTTTGACATATAAAAGTGTTAAGTAGAATGCAGTTTGTATAACAACTAAGTCCAAAAATATTTCACCAAACATATTAAGATAAAGAGGACAATTCACACATTTACAAAGTCCTAATGTCTCCTACATATCCATCCCAGTCCTGTTGACTAGACATTCTCTGAGACTTCTCTGCTCAGAACTTAATTCCCAGGTGCATGTGGGCCTTATTCATACTGGGGCCATGGCATGCAGGTATGGAGGCTTAAACATCCTCTCTATGCCCTTTTTCTGACCTGAAATAGCCTCAGGGAGCTGCTATTTGCATAGTTCAGGAAGTTTATGTTTACTGATGGACAGGGTTCCTGCTAAGGTGTGCTGGTGTGTGCACAACTTTTTAGGGCTTACACAGCATTTTTCAGTGCAGCGCAGGGACCATGAGGCTTGGCAGGGTGCCCAGCCAAGCAGGAGGTGAAGAAAGAGGCAGGCCCTGGCGGAGGAAGTGCTGCTGCTGCGTGCAAGCCACACCACTGCTGGCAGGTGGGCAGATATCCCCCTGCAGGCAGTCCAGTCCCCAGGAGCTGCTGGCATGGAAAGGAAGCCAGGAGCGGTGGGAGGGATGCTGGGAACAAAGATATAAATTGCTACTCTCTATCTCCCTGGCTGGGCTACCTTGCGATGGAATCTCCAGTGCCCAGCCAGCTTTTCCTCCCCAACCTCAGCCAGACAACTTCCTTTTATCCCTAGCCCCATTTCCCAACTCCTCACCCTCTGCTGGCCTTTAGTGAGCTGGCTGCCAGAGGCTGTAGTTGCACTGGAGACATGCTGGGGAATGCACCGGATTTTATGGATGTGTTGTGGGGCTGCAGGACAGCTGTAGCATACTTGATTGGCTCATTGACGCTGAGTGATTACATGCAGTGTGCAGCACCACCCTGAGCCAGGTGTCTGAACCACGCGTCACTACACATGAGGCCAGTCAGCTACTGCCGCCTGGGAGAGGAAAGTGTGTCATGGGGTGAAATGGGCAAAGCAAGGGAAGGAAGAGGGGGTGATAGATGGAGCAGGCTGCAGCACACAGGTAGCAAAGGGGGAGGAGAGGAGGAGGAGGAGGTCACACTCATTGCAGAGGACTTTTGGAGGCAGAGACGAAGTGCTGCCCCAAGCTCCTCATCTGAAGGAAAATATGCTAGCTCTTTTCCTTACCCCTGTTGCAACTGTACTCTGCAAATGGCTATAGGAAAGGGGTTTTGAGATCATTTTTGAAATCAGTTGGGGAACAGGTGTGCCACAGAAATTATGCTACTTTTACAGATGAGGCAGAGCCTCTGCTTGCACCAGATAGGCAGAAGTATATGGAATATATACTACTCAGCTTTGTATAGACTTAAATGGTAGTGAAATGGCTGCATATGCCAAATCTTCTGTCAATAAATTAACTAAGGAGGGAGCTGGCCAATTTCACTGCCTTCAAGACATCCTCAGTTGCATGCTATGCAGTTGAACAATGGTTTATTTCCTTGGGACCCTGCATCATAGCCAGGGGTCTTTGGGGGCTGGAGTGCGCCAGAGCAGTGCTCCAGCAGCCCAGGCACCGGCACAAATGGCGGTGGTGGCAAGTCCCACACCCAGCTCCCCATGCCGAAGCGCTGTGGCCCAGGGGCAGCCTGAGGAGGCCCACTGCTGGCCTCCTGGGCCTGCACCAAAGCACTGTGACCCTAGGGGCGGCCTGAAGAGGCCCGTCACTGGCCTCCTGGGGGCTGTGCTGGAGCACTGCAGCCCCAGGGGCAGCCTGAAGAGGCCCATCACCAGCCTCTTGGGGCCCTCACTGGAGCGCTGCAGCCCCAGGGGCAGCCTGAAGAGGCCCATCACCAGCCTCCTGGGGCCCTCGCTGGAGCGCTGCAGCCCCGGGGGTGGCCTGAAGAGGCCCATCGCCAGCCTCTGGGGCCCGCGCTGGAGTGCTGCAGCCCTGAGGGAAGGCATTGATGGTGGTAAGTGAGGGATCTGGGGGGTGGGAGCTTGATGGGGAAGTGAGAGAGCCTTCCTCCCTCTCCCCATCTCTTTGCCCTCTTTCTGTCCCTCCTTTCCTTCTCTTTTTTTCTCTTTTCCTCCTTCTTTTCTTCTCTCTTCTTCTTTCTTTTCTTCCTCTCTTTCTTACCTTCTCTCCTTTTTCTCTTTCCCTCCTTTCGTTCTCTCCTTTTCCCCTTTCCCTTCTTCTTTCCTTCCCTTTCTTTCCCTCTTTCCTTCCTTTTTCCTACTCTCTACTCTCTCTCTCTCTTTCCTTCCCTCTTTCCTCCTATGGCCTGGCTGGCTGGCTGGGGAAGGGAAGGGGAGGCTTTTGAAGATGCCTTCCCTCCCTTTGCTTCCCTTTCTGACATCACTTCTGGTGATGTCAGGGGGTGTGGCATATGCTAATGAGCTATTATGCTAATCACCTAGTAGCTCATTAGCATACCTTATGCTAATGAGCTCCTGCAACTCTTTTTCTATGAAATGACCCCTGATCATAGCCATTCTGTAGTATTTTATTCTTTGGAGACTATACATTTTTCTGCTGACCAATTCTAGTGTAGAAATGCTTATCTAGTCATATTTGAAGTGATGAGTGGTACAGGTTATGCTCTCTTACACCTTACCATTTCATGTGCATTTAAAAAATATTTTAAAATCTATTGAGGCCTCTCTGTTGTGCTGCAATGCACACCCATGCATCTCAGCAAGCAAGACGGAAACAGCTTGAAAAGTGGTGTAATAGTGTTAATGCAGTTGGGCATGCTTTGATTGTATGGTAAGATTTTTTAGCTACTGAGCTGAAATTGGGATAGTATATTCCATTAATCCAAAATAAATGCTTTTATTCTGAGATGCTGTATAGTATGTAAAGTTCTATTCCTGCATGGCAACATCAAGGGATAGATTAGTAACCAGATCAAAACAGTTATAAGGCTGTTGAAGGAAAGCTACATTTTACTCTATAAAATTCTGATGCAGCTGGACTCTGATCAATTTCATTTATGTCTTGCAGTGTATTTACTGAAGATGTATTATGAATTCAGTCTAGTACTCCTTTGTACAAAGATCTTTGGGTCTGACATGAACCTGTAAGGTATAAAAATAATTAGCTGTTGTAGATATTCCGGGTTGTCTGGCCATGGTCTTGGCATTGTAGGACCTGACATTTCACCAGTAGCTTGACTGGCATCCTCAGAGGTATAACACAGAAAGATGGAGTACTCTCTGTGTCAAGGTGCCTAACATTTTTCTTCTCACTTTGACACAGAGAATACTCCGTCTTTCTGTGTTATACCTCTGAGGATGCCAGTCATAGCTACTGGCAAAATGTCAGGTCCTACAATGCCAAGACTACCCGGAAAATCTACAACAGTTAATGAACTCCGGCCGTGAAAGCTTTCAACAACATCGCTCCATATAAATAATGTTGTTTTAAAGTGGCAACGGAGCTGCGGTGGCTCAAGTGGTTAAGATGCTGAACTGCAGGCTGTGGAAGGTCAGTAGTTCAGCAGCTCAAGACCCGAGTGCCACATGGTGGAGTGAGTTCCCGTCTCTAGTTCCAGCTCCTGCCAACCTAGCAGTTCGAAAGCAAGAAATTGCAGGTAGATAAATAGGTACCACTTCAGTGGGAAGGTAACAGCATTCCGTGCACCTTGGTGTTTAGTTATGCTGGCCACGTGACCACAGAAACGTTTTTGGACAGCGCTGGCTCTTCGGCTTTGAAACGGAGATGAGCACCGCAACCCTAGAGTCGGATTTGACTGGCTTTTGAGCAAGGGAACCTTTACCTTTACCTAAAGTGGCAACATTCCATGCGCTCCCATTGGCTGTGCAATGCCCTCCCTCAGCCATTGGACCATCAGCCGCCACTGAAGAGTACTCGCGTGCCATTGGCTGGGTGCTGGGTCTGCTCCTCTTCCCCACTCACTCCCCCTTCAGCCACTCTTCCCTGTCAGAATTCCTGGCAAATGGCTTTGTCTCTTGATGCAGACACTTCTACTGCTTGCGTACTGTGTGGGAGTAACTTTTCCCTCAGTGGCTGTTGGTAGGTGTAACTGTAATGTATCAAAAGGGTTTGGTGTAAGGTAGCAAGAGTGTTGCGACCGCATGTGCCTGGCCATGCAGTCCATTGGACGTACAGACCTTCGGTCCTAGAACCTTAGACACCACAGATCCTAGGCGTGGACCAATGGGAGCACCAGGATCCTGCAAGGAACATATAGTTTCCAGGGCCATGTAAATAGAAACTATCACAGGTGTTGGGTGTGTGTGTGTTGGCACGAATATAAGCCAGGTGTGGACCAGCTATTCTTATCTTTGTTCAGATATAACGAAATAAACTTGAGCTGATTCCATTATGCTGAGTCTCCGACCTCAGTTACCTGTGTTTGTAAGATGGCTGCTGTCGGTGGTTGTTTGTTTAAAATGTTCCACCATAAGGTTTAATTAAGCTGTAGTTCCAGAGAGGGGCCTGTAGGGGTATCACTCACTGGGTTGGATGGGGCTTCCTCATCTACTGGGCTACAATTCCCAGCTGCCCCAAGGCAGACAACAGCGGGAAAACAGGGACTGTCCCAACGCGAGGGGCAGCATCAATATAGACTGCAGCCCATCCAGTGAGGAGGCCATCTTCATGCTACAGATGGTTAGGAAAGGCTCCTGCTGCCTGTGCTGACCAGGCTGTCCAGGCCACAAGCCAGAGATGTGGGCAAACCCTGGGAGGCAGCAGAAATTTAGCCACTCCACGGTCAGCTGGACTGGGAAATGAATGGAAGTTTCCCTGCTCTCTTGGGCCAGAGAGAGAGAGACTAGAGCAGAGAGCCAGAGGCCAGTGTGTAGGGAAAGAGGATGGCATTTAACCTCTGTGGATTTGTGTCCTGTTGGTTCATAGTGTGTTGTTACTCCTACAGTGCGTGTGTGCTCCATAACTATGTAAATAGTTAGATAAATTATTTTATTTGGGCTAATGATCTGTGTTGTGCTCTGACCACATAGTCTCCACCGTTCTGGAAATAACAAAGGGAGGGGGTTGCCCAAGGAGGCAAGGAAAGGCCAGAACCTGGTTTGCCAAATTTCCAGGGATCCTCCAAAGATTCCATCTCCAAATATGGAGATTTGGTCAGAGTGGTCTCACTGTCCCTCTAAAAAGGCAGTGACAATTCCGTGAGTTGTGGCAGCAGATTTAAGGCATGAGATACATGCATGGGATGAGGGTGAGAGGCAATCAGCTGAGTGGTAAACTGGAACCCACTTCACCATGGTAGGCAACCAAGCTTGGTTCAGACAAAGGAAGGAAACCCTTTGCAGGCCTTTGTGAGGAACTCATTGGGGCCAGTCCTGAGTCTAGGGTTGCCAACTCCAAGTAGGGAGATTCCTGAAGATTTGCTGAAAGAGTCTATGAAAGCCAGGGTTTGGGGAGGAGAGAGGCCTCAGCTGAACAGAATGCCATACAGCCCACCTTCTAAAGCAGTTATTTTCTCCAGGTGGGGGAGATCTGTTGTCTGGAGTTCAGTTGTGATACCTGATGATCCTCAGGCTCCACCTGGAGGTTGGCTGCTAAGCATAGCAGTCAGTGCTTCAGAGCAGGTTCTGCTAGATCCAGGTTCCTGCTGTAGAAGCTGAGTGGGTGATTTTGGACCAGTCACAGACTTTCAGCCTAACCTACCTCACAGGGTTGTTGTGCAAGTCAAAAGGGGGACAGGAGAATGATGTAAGCTGCTTTGGTCCCCATTGCAGAGAAAGACTACTTTTCCTCCTGGGAAATCATTGTTGCCTATCTCCAGGTGTGGGCTGGAGATCACTCAGAATTTCAACTGCTCTCCAGATGGCAGAGATCAGCTCCCCTGGAGAAAATGGTGGATTCTGTGGCAGTCAGGGCTTCAGAGTATGGGAGAGGCTGCAGGTGTGTGTGTGGGGGGAATGGAAAGCTAAAGAGAGAGGGGGAAATAAAGGTAGGTTGATGATTGGCTGGGAAGGAAATAAGGTTGCCAACTCCAGGTGGGAAATTCCTGGATACTTGAGGGATGGAACCTGGAGACGGTGAGGTCTGAGGAGGGGTGGGACCTCAGACAGGTACAATGCCATAGACTCACTCCACCCTCCCAACCAGCCATTCCCTTCTGGGGAACCACTGTTCCCAATCTCAGGAAAGGGGTGGAAATCACTCAGAATTACAACTGATCTCCAGGAGGGAGTGGGGAGGAGATGCAAAGCTGAAATCAGAGGGGCAGATAATGGCAGGTTGATGCTTGACTGGGAAGGAGATAGTGTTGCCAACTCCAGGTTGGGAAATTCATGGCGATTTGAGGGGTGGAGCCTGGAGAGGGTGAGATCTGAAGAGGTGTGGGACCTCAGACAGGTTCAATGCTATAGACTCCACCCTCCAAACCAGCCATTTCCTCCTGGGGAACAATTATTGCCAATCTCCAGGTAAGGGCTGGAGATCACTGAAAATTACAACTGCTCTTCAGGTAGCAGAGATCAGTTCCTCTGAAGAAAATGGTGGACTCTGTGTCGTTATACCCTGCTGAGGTCACCACAGCACATTGACGCTGAGTGCCCAAGGCCTTGGCACTTCCCCAGAGCCTCTTTCTAGAGCTCATTGTATTTATTTCCACAACGGGCCTTATTCCTAGTATAAAAATAATGTTATGAAACTGTACATCATGACTTTATTGACAGTACTCCAGCCTAGACACCACACCTTTTGTGTCAAGTCCTTTTGTCATTCCAACTTGAGGAGCAGAAGGTGCAAAATAATGTAAAGAACCAGAGGGCATTGTTGGCATGTAATGGCATATACAATGTTAGAAGATGAGCATATGAATAAGCCTGAGATGGTATAGCTGATGTTGTTAAGTCATAAGAACATAAGAGAAGCCAATGTTGGATCAGACCAATGGCCCATCCAGCCCAACATTCTGTCACACAGTGGCCAAAAATACCAGGTGCCATCAGGAGGTCCAGCAATGGAGCCAGGACACTAGAAGCCTTCCCACTGTTGCCCCCCCCCCAGCACCAAGAATACAGTGCATCACTTGCCGCAGATTGAGAGTTCTTATCTATACCTTATGGCTAATAGCCACTGATGGACTTCTGCTCCATATGTTTATCCAATTCCCTCTTGAAGCCATCCTGTGGCAGTGAAATCCATGTGTTAATCACTCTTTGGGTGAAGAAGTACTTCCTTTTATCTGTTCTAACCTGACTACTCAGTAATTTCATTTAGTGCCCACAAGTTCTTGTATTGTGAGAAAGGGAGAAAAGTACTTCTTTCTCTACCTACTTTATCCCATGCATAATCTTGTAAACCTCAGTCATGTCACCCCTCACTCTACTTGTTCTTCACTGTTATCTTGTCTTTGTTCAGAAGAAGAAAGAAAATCGGAACGGTAGATCATTTCAGAGACCACCATTAACAACATCAACACTATTCAGACAAGTGAATAATTTGTTTAAATATTTGATATTGTATATTGTTATTCTGTATTTAAGTTACACCATTGTGACAAATATTATTCTAGCGTATATTTCACAGTTTTCTGTTATTAAAATAATTTTGAAAAACAACAATTTCCTCAAATACAAGAAGGGGAAACTCCAATTTTTAGAAAAGATACACCTCCCAGGTTTGCGTCAACACTGAAAATCCTTTAACATGAAGCTTAATGAAAAATATATTGAAAAAAACATCATTTTAAAATGTAGAGGAATCCAAAATTAGTCAGGATTAAACATTTCAGGATTTCAAATGCTTCCCATTAATACTTGCAAAAGTAATGTAAACGTGGCAGGTTCTGTCTTCCTCACTCATGTGGAAGATGGCTAGAATTTGTGCACCATCATCTACAATCAAGAAACCGCCATTATTTCTATGAGGATCTCATCTATCCATTATGAGAAATCTATACAGCTATACTGTCTTTCCACAGATTTTCAGTTTTGCAAAGCACGTGTCAGGGTCTACACTGCTTTCATCCTGATTTGGTAACTGTTGGCTACCATTTTTATTTTCCCTAATGTAACTAGGTTCCCAGATGATAATGTGAAAATGAATTAAGCTTTAAATTTATCGTTGGTGATACCTTTCTAATAAAAACACCCAACCTTTCTGGAAAAGAATATTAAATTTGTTAGAAATACAGTCCTTTTAAAAAAGTATGGTATTCCTTTTCCTCCCACATCACATCCACATTAATCATCTTACACCCACATAACTGGCTCAACTTCAATGACACTGTCTCCTCTCCTAGTTTAAGAAACTGTTACATATTTCCATGATAACTGAAAATGAACAATTTTCAAGTTGTTAAATTCCACATACTTGGAACAATGTGTGGGTGGTGCACAGATTAGCATACAGGCATGAAGCAGCCACCACCACATGTGCATTTATGTGCACACACACATTTCTGAGGACAAGCTTCTTGTTTACTTATAGACTTGCATAAATGTTCTGACTGTGTGACAATACATAGTTATAGGAAGCTACTTATACATAAATATATGCCCTCATTATAAAAATCCTCTTGGATGTTGATTAAATTGGTATACTGGGATAAAATTTACCCAACTTTTATTAAGGAGAACAAACCTTTTGTTTTACAATTTGGAAAGAATGTGTGGAGCAATAATGGGTGTATGAGAGAGAATGAGAATGTATGTGAATGCATTTGCAAGTTCTAAAGATCTAGATTAACAGATGCCAAGCATATTATCTATATATCTAATAACCAAGTTGCCCCCTCCATGCAGATATCTAAATCCACACATCGGGGGTACTTGGGGGGCAGAGAGATTTTCCTGCACACTTGGAGAAGTCCCCAGGTGTGCAGAAAAATCTAAAAAGTTGGAAAAAATATATGGGGGATATTTAAATCCCATGTTCAGAGAATGCTCTGGCCATTGGGGGGGAAGCTCGGCGGGCCCGGCGGCTGGGAGCCACTCGAGCCTTGCCACCGGTGCCAGAGGGAGAAAGCACAGTGGGGTCGGCAGCTGGAAGCCACTCAGGCCTTGCCGCTGGTACCGGGGGTGGAATGGGAGAAGGCTTGGCAGGCCCACGTGGCTCACTGCCAGTGGGGGGAGGTGGGGGAGAAGGATTGGCGGCCCGGGCCTTGCCATTAGTGCAGGGGGATGGGGGAGAAGGCTCACCTGTGACTGCTTCATCCTCCTCCTCCACATGGAGCTCCTTCTCCCCCTCCATGAGTATCGTGGGTCCCCGCTTCTTGTATGTACATATAGTTCATTATTTAAAACTATTCCTTGCATACATATCCTTTGTATTTCAGACAACTCATGCAGCAATGTTCCTGATGTATTGTGCTTGCCATGTTACCATATGATTTATTTACATCTCTATTCTGCAGCAACTGAAGGTCCATTCATATGACACACCAAATAAAAACAATTAATTTGGGGAAAATTAAGTTATAAATAGCTATGTACAAAAATCTATTACATTTTTCCAAGCATGCATAACTCCAGCCTACAAAAGCCAACCCAAATGAAGAAGTCTTACTGTACTTCTATAAAATCCTCAAACCTTTCTTTTTATGGTTTCCAAGGGAAAAGCGTTCCACAGTGACCCACCCCCAACATGATGCAGGCCACCACACTGGGCAGCAGCCAGAGCTCATTGGCAATTCCATAGGCAACACATTACAGTAGCCTAGGCCTTGAACTTCATGAGAGGACAAATTATGGAAATCTATTTAAAGGGGCCATATCTTCTCACCAAATGGACTTGGCAAATAGTGTTCCTTACCACCTTCAAGGTACAATAGTGGATCCAAAAGCATCCCACTTCTATAAATCAGAACAGCAAGCCCCTACACTGTTAGTGATCTTATCCATCACCACCACCCCAGCACAGCTTAGCATCATTATTTCAGTCTTACCCTCAGTCACGGCCCAATAATGAACATGCACTAAGGTTACCGGATAGAAAATGTTCTGTGTCCTTAGTCCTTAACCTTATATGCCACTCTAATCTTGTGGTCATATATGGAAGAAGAACAGAAGCTTATGGGAAGATGAGAAATTATAATTGTCCTTTACAACTTTGCTAAAAATGTGCTGAACTCACACCAACATTTCATGATCAATGGTTTCAGTCTACAAAAATGTTTAACACCTTCAGTAGGATGCCACTGATCTCTAGACAAAAATAACCAGGGGTGCCTATAGCTAGAACTTAGAAATGGTACATCTTACCTTATTGCTGTTTGTCATGGATCGGGGTGCGGGGACAGGCAAGAGCAAGGAAGTAAAGGCACAGTCTGGTGTCAAGAGCCAGGCAAACCAACCAACCACGGTTCACTGGCTGGGTGGCCAAAGGTAGACTAGGCACCTCATCTGTGGGACTGACTGTCGTCCGTGGTTGGGCGGTGTCCATTGCCTCAGGGCCCTCTGTGTCCATGAAGTCCTCTGGATCAAAAGGGAGAACTCGCCGGTGCAACTGATCGATGTGGCGCTGAAGCAGCTGGCTGTCCTCCATGGAGACTTCGTAGGACCAAAGCCCCGTTACTTGCACAACCCTCGCCGGGATCCGGGGGGGCAGGCGTAGTTGCAGGCATACATAGGGTCTTCTGGGAAGAATCCTCTGGCTGCCTCTTGTGTCTCGGTGTCCAGTTCCTGCTGGGTAATATGGTCGGGATGTAGGCGGTCTAGTTGGGTCATCAAGCGGCACCCTAGGAGGAACTCGGTGGGGCTGCATCCTGTTGTGGTGTGCAGTGTTGTCCGCTGGCCAAAGAGGAAAGCAGCCAATTTATAGTCCCAGTCCTGACCGTTCATCTGGCAGAGAGCATCCTTGGTGGTCCTCACCATGCACTCAGCTTGACCGTTGGTGGCGGGATGAAATGGGGCCAAGCAGACAGGTTGGATCCTGTAGTACCAGGTGAAGGCCTGGAATTTGAAGGATGTGAATGCCATGCCGTTGTCCATGACCAGCATGTCGGGGATGCCTTGCACACTGAAAATCCTCCACATCACTCAAATAGCCACCTTTGAGGAGGTGGAGGGCATGGGTAACACCTCCAGCCACTTACTGTAGGCATCTACTAGGATGAAAAACAGCTGCCCTTGAAACGGCCCCGTGAAGTCTAAATGTAGACGGGACCAAGGATGGTGGGAGGATTCCCAGGCATGGGCAGGGGTCCTCAAGGATTCAGGCCATGACTCCTGGCAAGACGTGCAGCATTTGACCGTGTCCTTGATGTCCCTGTCCAGCCCTGGCCACCACACATAGCTGCAGGCGAGTGCTTTCATCCTGACCACCCCTGTATGTGTCTCATGCAGGGCCATGAGGACTCGCGTTTGTAAAGGGCCCAGGATTACAACCCAACCTCCCCATCAGGCAGCCCTTATATGCCGACAGCTTGTCCTTCTGGGAGGAGAATGGCATGAAGTCAGAGCCCCCACTGGCCGCCAGCCACCCCCTCACCACCCAGTCTGGGATCTGACAGAGGATGCAATCCTTGGTGGTGAGGCGGGCCACCTCCTGGACGTGGGCCGGCCAGTAGGGAAGGGCCTCAAGCAGTGCCACCTGGTGCACAGGAGTGGGGTTGGCCACCAATGTGGACTGGGGAAGGCGACTGAGGGCATCCGCATGTCCCATGGCCTTCCCCAGCCGATGGACGATCGAGTAGGAGTAACCTGCTAAAAAAAAATAGATCACCAGAGCACCTGGGGAGAGACCATCTGGGGTGTCTGGTGATCGGGGCTCAGGAGGCCAAGGAGGGGTTTGTGGTCCGTCAACACTGTGAAGGGCCACCCATACAGATAATGGTGGAACTTTTTCACCCCCGTCACTATCGCAAGCGCCGCCCTATTGATCTATGCATAGTTGTGCTTTGCCGGTGACAAGGTCCTGGAATAGTATGTGATGGGGACCTCCCGCCCATCACCAGGTGGTGGCCCAGGACCACCCTGATGCCATAGGGTGAAGCATCGCAGGCGAGGACCATTGGTTGAGCCACGTTGAAATGGGAGAGTATGGCATTAGAAGTCAGTAGGTCCTTGACTGCCCAGAAAGCAGCAGCATGGGGGGGGGGCAGGTCCATGAAGCATTCTTGTCCAGCAAGTGGTGGAGAGGCTCTGCCATCGCTGCCTTGAGGGGAAGGAAAGAGTGATAAAAATTGAGCAGGCCGAGGAAAGCCTGCAGCTCCGACTTGGAAGTGGGTGGAGGGGCTTCTGTGATCACCTTTATTTTGTCATCCGTGGGGTCCACCACGAAGCCCAAAAACTCCACCCATGGCACACCCAGGAGGCACTTCTCACATTTGACCTTGAGCCCAGTGGTGTTGAAGCGCTGAAGCACAGCCCGAAGACAGTCGGCGAAGGAGTCCACATCTGGAACCGCAATCAGCACATCATCTAGAAATGGCTGCACCCCTGGAATTCCTTTGAAAATAGAATCCATGAAACACTGGAATATTCCACACACCACGCTCTCCTCAAATTGCAAACGATTGACCCTAAAAGCCCCTCTATGTGTCACAATCATTTGAGCTTCGGCCATGGCAGCGTCGACCGGCAGCTGCTGATAGGCTTGTGCCAAGTCCAATTTTCCTAAAAGACTTGCAACCACCAAGGAAGTGAGGACGTGACTGACCACCAGGATGGGGTATGCGTGGGCCTGGAGCGCCTTATTCAGAGTGCATTTGTAGTCCACGCAGATGCAGACATCCCTGTTTGGCTTTACCAGGGTAACAATTGGTGTCTCCTACTTAGTGTGGGAGACGGTTCTATCACCCTCCGCGCCACAAGGCAGTCCAGCTTGGCCTCGATTTTGGGCTTCATCACCAGCAGGGGGGGTCCAGGCCTTAATGCAAATGGGCTGGATGCCCGGGTTGAGCTCCAGCGAGATGGGGGCCCATGTAGCGGCCCAGCGTGCCATCGAAAACCCGGGGAAATTTGTCACAAACCCTGGCAAAGTCCTGCAACCGGACCTGATTTACCCCCGTGACCATGAGCCCTAGCGGGCCAAACCAGGAAAGCCCCAAGAGGCTCATG
Source organism: Gekko gecko (assembly GCA_029375565.1). NCBI lineage: Eukaryota > Metazoa > Chordata > Lepidosauria > Squamata > Gekkonidae > Gekko > Gekko gecko. The sequence continues at coordinate 101,620,901 of JAPDNY010000004.1, read as the reverse complement.
AGTTGGCCCTCCATCACCAGCAAATCCAGATGCCCCTTGAAGTCCTTATACTGCACCCAGAACCTGCCCCAGCCCTGGATAGCCACAGGGGTTTTGTTAAAGTCCCACAATGACAACCCACGTGGTAACCAGAAATGTTACTTTTAGGATTAAAATTAGAAGAAGTTAAAATAGCAAAAAGAACTTTGTTATGGTATCTAATTTCAACTGCAAGAATGACATACGCTCAGTTCTGGAAACAAGAGCAGGTACCTGATAAATGGGAGTGGATTAAGAAAATGATTTTTATGGCTGAAATGGACAAGTTGACAAAAAAACTTCATGGATTAGAAGACGAAGAATTTTTAGCAGACTGGAAAGATTTTAAAGACTATTTAGAGCTTAACTGGGATGTGAAAAATAGATTACTTTGTTTTAATAGCTATTAATAACAGAAATGTTGCAACAAAAGAGGTTGTAATAGAAAAGTTACCTATTGGTCAAAATCGAAAAAGGAAAATATTGAAATGTAAAATTTGAATATTAAGAATGAATTGAACATATGGGAACATTGATTGAAATGTTAATGGGGGTGGAGCATCGTTGGAAACCAGGGGAGGGGGAATAAATTTTGTAGAAAAGGATATGACAAGAATTGTAAGTCAAATGTGAAACATGTTAATATATCCGGTTAATAAATTTTCTTCAAAAAAAAAAATGACAACCCACGTGGCTTCTCTAGGAGGGGTCCCCCCCGTGGGCATAGTGTGCACAGTGTGGCAGCAGAAATGATGGAAAAGGATGAACCCGTGTCCACTTCCATTTTACAGAGGGACCCCTCAATCAATACCATTACATGCAGTTTGTTGGGGCTATTGGGGGGAAGGTTACATATCAGGTGTGGCTGGTGGTAGGAGGTGAGCATGTGTAGATCCAAAGACTCCTGATGCACCGCTGTCTTCTGCCGGTGACCCCGGGAATGGCAAACCTGGGCAACGGGGCCTTGTTTGTTGCAGGTCCTGCAGAATTTGTTGCAGGTCCTGCAGACATCCCAGAAATGGCAGGTCCAGCATTCGTGGTTGCCCCCACAGCTGATGCAGGATGCTGAAGTAGACGACAGTTTGCTTGTGGCAGCTCCAGATGGATGAGACAGTCGTTGCGATGGGCAGCAGACCTGCAGTACCTCCTCCCCATCAAAGAAGTCCGAGACGGGGTCAGCTTCAGTGTGATGGACCATTTTGGTGCGGTAGCCCTGATGAGACTTCTCATACATGGCAGCCTCTCTTAATGCCTTGTCGAGATCCAGGTCATCATGGCTGGTCAGCTTCCTGTGGAGCTTGGGCTCATGGAGGCCCACTAGGAATTGGTTCAAGAGTGTGTCCACCAGGCTAGGGAACACACACCTTGTGGAAGTCGGAGGCTGGCTCGTCCAGGCCCTGGATGCATGCGAAAAAATCCATGCACTCCACAAATTTGGTTGGTTTGGGAGCCAGGTGATTGGTAAGCTCCTTCACTGGTACCTTGTAGGTTTCCTCATTCATCTGTCTGGGTGCTATCAGGTCCTTCAGCAACCAGAAAGCATTGATACCACACGAGCTTAGGAGCAAGGCCTTTTTCTTACTGGTGTCTGTCACATCATGGTATGTAAAGTGGTTTTCCAAGGTCTCTAGCCATGTCTCCCACTGTTTGGGCCAGGTGACATCGAAGGCGGTGATGTTACCATGTGTTACGGCCATCTTGGGAACTCCACGAGGCAGGAGGGAGCTGGTGGCGGCTGGGCACAATACTTCGGAGCACGAGATGCGGCACTAGGAGCAGTGCAGTGCGTGGTGACCGGAGAAGCAGAGCGTGAAGCGGTGTTCTCCTCGGCGTTGAGGTGCAATGCGATGCTCGTGGTCATTGTTCATGCGAAGATGAATCCCACCTTCATCGCCAGTGAAAAGTAATGAGACTGGCAAGTGATTTTTGCTCTCATACTTTATTATAGGTGCGGAACAAGACAAGAGACCCCCGGGTTGCAGGCCAATTTATATGCTCCGTAAACCCACTCCCAAAACATACCCCCACTCAGTGATAAGCTATATACAGTGGCCGAGAGTTCCATAGGTCCTGACCAGGCACCTAGCCCTCTGATTGGTGTGGGCTAGAATCTGTTCGGGCTAATGTCTCCCGGGACGAAGCTTGGAGGTTTCACCTGACCGCGTGGAGACTCGTCTCACACGTGGTCAGGTTTCGGTACATTACAGTAATGTAAGAACTTACAGGATCCAAAGGATCAGAATACCCCATAAAGTTACCAAGATACCATTACAAATGAAATTCTGATGACATCTTCCTCTCCAGAATTTTTAAGCCAATATACATTGTATGCACTATGAGATTGATCAACAAGAAGCCATCACTTTTCTTGATGTTTGGTTTTCCCACTAATATGCTCTATATACTCTTTCTAAGCCCATGCACCTGAGATGCTATTATAAAAGCAAAAATTCACAAGAGTTGCTAATAAGTTTTAGGCAAACAGAGCTTTCATTGACAATCTTTTTGTAACTAGAGTATATTGGATTTTTAGCTTTGCAAGCAAAAGGATAAAAACCTGTATCCCTAAGCCTAAGATGAGCCATTTTCATATCTCTGTTGATGGTTCATCTCAGCACATTGGAATCTCATTCTAATTTGTTGTTCAGTTTCACCATATGCTTATTACAGTTTGATCTATCCATCATTTCCCACTTATTCTCTTGCAACAATGTCTTAACTGTCCCACTGCCTCTCTGAAGTCTGCTAATTGTCTACTCACTGCTGACAGTTAAATTCCCTTCTCCTCTCTTCACATGACAAAGGTAATTTTCATTTTATGATGATCAGCCCATTTCATTAAACAGTGGAAGAGACTAAAGTGATCTCTGTAGTAAAGTTCAAAGAATACTAATTTACTATTTTGGCCAAACTTAAAATGGAAATCCAAAACCTCATAATCTTTTTGTGTCTAATTATCTAATAAGGGATCCTGAAGTGCTGCAAATGTAATATCATTGAGCTCCAATCAAACACTAATATAAAGCATAATCAGATACATAAGCAAAAAAACTCTGTCACCTGCCTACTTATGAGTGAGTACCCACTCACCATTAACTGTGTGGTAATGATATCAGGCACTTCCATGATATCATGGAATATTCATAATTGTTAAGAAGGGAAGTTGCCAACAACAGAATGTTCACTGACGATTCAAAAATTATGAGATTGGGATCAGTGCTCCCTCTAAGCTGTGGAGTCTTGTGAGCAAAAATTCTACTTTGTGGTCTACTGGCATTAAAGTTGGTGTCAGTGAGCGATTTGGCTACTGCATAAATTAGTTTGCCCTGGAGCCATCCTTCCTGTGCTAAGATAAAAATGTATGAGCTGGAGGCTAAAAAACTGAACTAGCTCACACTAACTCAGTTTAGAGGGAACACTGATTGGGACCCTTCTATAAAAATGACTGGCAATTTCCCTTCATGGTGTATGAAATGCCTTTTTAAAAATCACAGTGAGGAATTTTTAACCAAAAAGCAATGTTTCAATCAATTAATTACACCTGTGAATTGATTAAAATTTGCAACCCTGTTATTTTCAGATAGCAGTGACAGGATAATGTCAGGACAATGAAAAACAGACAAGTTCAGCCCTGGGTTTATACCAATTTTATATCAGCACAACCCAAATCAAGTGTGCTTTGGCAACTGTAATAAAAACACACACAAAAAAAGAAATGATGTAATTGCTTGCTTGTGTTATTATTAAGAACAATACTCTTTGGAGTTAGGTTGTGAGGTACTCTATTTTGGCAGAGAATGGAGGAGCATTAAGGAAGCTACAGTAGTAATAGTAGGATTTATTGTGTTAGCCATAGGCCATAACAAAATTACAAAATATTCAAATAGAACAGTAAAATAGTATAATAAAATACATAAAGAAGTAAAACCTAAAATCGCATGCATAAAATGAAAATGGGATAAATTGCCTACATGTTATAAGAGTGGCCCCTAGGGTACCACCCTGGCTCTAATCTTTTTGGCCAGGAAGCTACAGTAAACACACACACAAACTGCCACATTTCAACTGCACTCTAGAAAATGGTTTGTTTTCCATACCAACAAAAACAGATTCTGAGGCCATTCTGAAGTTCAGTCCTGTCACGCACCTTAAATAAGCACTACATGACCTAGAGTACTTCCCATCCACCACCCACTGCCACCTTTCCACTCCTCAAAACTAGTTTGATAAGGCCATCAACAATTCATTTATTTATTTCAAAGATATATATATATTCCACCTTTCTCACTGAGATTACACGGTGTAAATCAGTGTAATCAATAGACTGAGCCAGCTGATAGCCAAAGTACTAGATGTAGGATTACTGAAATCTGGAACAAGGACAGCATATTAAACATGATTCAGAATACAGATGCAATGCAGAAAAGTGGCATTATCTCAGTAGAAAATAATGCAGTGAAAGCAGAATAATACTTATAACAAACAAATAATATGCAGAGTCCACAGCCCCTCCCTCCTTTTGAAACTTTCAGTTCATGGGTTTTGTTGTTTTGAATTGTTCAAATGTTTTAATGTTTTTATGTTCACTGCCTTGGGGACCTTAATCAGGCAAGAACATGACATAAAAATGTAAATGTAAAAATACAAAATAAAATAAATTAGCCCTATTACCTTTATAGAAATATCTTCCTGAACACTTCTATTCCACATAGTTGTGGGATGACAGGCCATTCCAAAGATGGGGGCCACAACAGAGAATGCATATATACAGGTGGTTGTTGCTTTTGCCCATGTACAGACTGGCACCTACAAAAGGTCCTGCTTGGATGAGTGAAGCTGCTGTGGTGAAGCATAGGAGAAGAGGTGGTCCTGCAGATATAAAGGTCCAAGGACATGTAGATGTGAGGGCCCACAACCATGTAGGGTTTTGTATGTGATAGCCAGTACTTTGAATTGAACCTGGTAGCTGATGGACAGCCAATGGAGTGACTTATAGAATAAGTGTAATATGCATGTTCCATTTAGCTCCTGATAATATGCTGCATTACATACCAATGGGAGTCTACAAGTTTATTTCAAGGGCAGACCCATTACAGCAGTTAACAGTGATGTTACTGCAGCCAGCTCAAGCGAGAGGCTCATTTGAAAGTAAGCTCTTTTTTTTTTGGCAGTTGCATTCTTCCTTCTCCAGCAATAATGCTGGATCCAGTAGAATGTCCTTCAAGACCTCAGCCTTCCCAACCAGAATTAACTCTGTCCTATTAGAATATACGGATAAGCAGGGCTATTTTGGGGCAGGAACGCACAGGAACAGAGTTCCGGCTGGCTCCCAAGTTGGCCACACCCAGCAGGAACTCATTAGCATAACAGGCCACACCCAACCATAGAAATTCATTAGGATTGGCTACATTAGGGGTGTGTGGCCTAACATGCAAATGAGTTCCTGCTCCAAAAAAAGCCCTGGGTTTTGACAACAAACAAGGTAAACAGAATAAGAAGCAAAAGGTGGGTGTGGCTGGATGGCCACACTTCTGGTAACATGGGGGTGTGGCCTAATATGCTAATGCGCTGTGTCATCAGGGTGTGGCCTAATATGCTAATGAGTCTGCTGTTGGGTGTGGCCTGTTATGCTAATGAGTTCCTGCTGGTCTTTTCCTACAAAAAAAGCCCTGCGGACAAGACAGATCTTTCTACAAATCTGAAAAACACCCTCAGCTTGAAGAAAAATCTGAAATTAAAAAAATACATTGGGAGGCTTAAAAAAAAACCAAACTGATAAAAGGAGTGCCTGTAGCTTTAAGAAAGAGATTCTCTCAGTGGTTGTTTCTAGGCAACAACAGAATTCTAGGCATGGTTTCTTTGAGTAAGGGACGTTTCTAGGGCTGTTTTGGTCTTTGAGGGGGGATTCATTGAGGCCAGGCTTGCCTCGCAGTGAACACTGGGTGACTTGATACTATCCAATTTCTATGACTCAACCAGGCCTGGCTGCTTGCCACAGTTCAACAGCAGCTACCGTATGAAGGCCAGTGTGGTGTAGCTTCAGAATAGGGTCTCAGAGACCCAGGTTCAAATTCCCATCTTGCCATGGCTACTAGGGTTGCCAGGTCTGGGTTGGAAAATACCTGCAGACTTTGGGGGTGGATCCAGGAGAGGAGGGGTTTAGGGAGGGGAGGGGCCTCTGCATGGTACAATGCCATAGAGTCCACCCTTCAAAGCAGCCATTTTCTCCAAGGGAGCTGATCTCTGTCAGCTGGAGATCAGTTGTAAAAGCAGGAGATCCCCAGGCCCCACCTGGAGGCTGGCAACCCTAGTGGCTGCTCCCTGGGTGATTTTTGGGCCTGTCACATACTTTCAGCCTAGCCTACCTCACAGGGTTGTTGTGAGGATAAAAAGGGGTAGAGGAGAATAATGTAAGTGTCAGGTTCTTCAGTCAGTCATTGAACACAGGGCTTCTTACAGAAGACAATGTTTAATGAAACTATCCCAAAGTCACGTGTACCAGCTCTGTGTCAGTAATGGGCAAATACAGCAAAGCAAGGTTGGTTATATTACATTCAGACAACTCCCCCCCACAGCAGAAGACAATGGATACATTTGGTGCGCGTGGCAAGCTAGGCGGGCAAACTAATGAAAACATTCTAGGAACAGTTAAGATTCCCAGTGAGACTCCACAGCTGGAGTATCAAGGTCACGAGGATGAGAACAGACAGAGTTCAGTGGGGGGGGAAGAGGCAGCCACCATCCTCCCTCATTCCAGTAACATGACAGGGTACTTGACATTCTGCCCCCTTAAAGGGGCCCCCTCCCAGCTTGTCCGGGTAATGCAAGTGGAATTTTCAGAGTGGCCAGTGGGCATTGATGTCCTCAACTGCTACCCATTCCCTGTGCTGAGGCCCAAAATCCACCCACTCCACAAAGTAATACAGTTTATTGCGTTTCAGCTTGGAGTCCAAAATGTCAGCAACTTCATAATGCGGTTCGCCTTGCACCATGGGGGGGGGGTCGTTGCACATTCTGGGCGCCAAGGGTTAGCTCCAGGGTCATGAAGAAGAAGCCTAAGATAAAAAACAGGGTTTTATATTTTTCAACGATTTAGGCAACACCAGTTCAACAGTTATAGCATTGATTAGATGTTCGACAGGGAATGGCCCCACAAACTTCCAGCCCAATTTTTGGCTCGGCTGGAGACCTTTGATGTTCACAGTAGATACATACACAGAGTAACTGGAGCTGAGTTCCCACCCCTTGTCCTGTTTTTTATCAGCTTGCAGCTTGTAGGCTTTTATCGCCCCCTCCAAAGTTTTACAAAGGACTGGCCACGCATCCTGCAAACATTTGCGCCAATCCCCAGCCTCTCCTTCCAGCAAGCCGGCATCTGTTAGGAAAGGGAGAGGCGGGGCCTCATAACTATAGACAGCCATAAAAGGGGAGACCCCAGTTGAAGAATGACAGTTGTTATTGTAGCAAAATTCTGCCAGGGGAAGCAATCCCTCCCAGTCATCTTGTTGAAAGTTAGTAAAGCACCAGAGGTATTGCTCCAAGATCTGGTTGACACATTCGGTCTGCCCATCCATCTCGGGATGATAGGCACTGCTCAGACCCCTTTCTACCCCCAAAAGATGCATAAGCTCGCCCAAAACTTGGAAACAAATTACAAGCCCCAGTTGGAGATTATTTTCCTGGGCTAAGTATGCAGTCTGAAAATGTGCTGGAGAAACATCTTAGCCAGTAGCTTTGCAGATGGTAAGGCTTTAAACAGAATGAAATGAGCCTGTTTGGAAAACAAATCTACAATGACCCAAATAACAGTTTTCCTCTTGCTTGGGGGGAGATCTGTGATAAAATCCATGGAGATGACTTCCCAAGGGCAGCTAGGCATAGGCAGGGGTTGAAGGAGACCTGGGGACTTCCCGGGTCTCGGTTTACTCATGAGGCACTTCTGGCATGAGTGGAGAGATCCTTCCTCATCCCAGGCCACCAGAATTGGCATTGCAAGAGATGTATAGACTTCACAAAACCCAAGTGCCCTGCCAGTTTGCTCCCATGCACATGAGACATGATTTCCCTCCCACAAAGAGTAAGGAACAAACAGTTTAGTTCTCCCAGTACCAACAGCCATTAGCCTTTTCCACCACCTCCCCCTTTTTGTTCAACTCTGTCCGGTCCCTCTCTGAGAGCGCCTAAGCGAACTTCAGTTCCCAGGAATCGTCAGGGGGCGGAGGCAGGGTTCGCGCTTGACTGCAAGTGGTGACTGCCCCACCCAACTGGGAAGGCATGAACATAGAATCCAAGACCTCCTCCCGGTAGCTATCATGTTGTGGGAGGCATGACAAAGCATCAGCAAGGGAGTTCACCTTTCCCAGGAAATGGTGGAGAGTGAAATTGAACTTGGAGAAAAAATCAGCCCAGCACAACTGTTTGGTGTTCAGGTTGTGGGGCGTGAGGACCTCAAGGTTTTTATGATCAGTCTACACCTCGAACGGCACCCTCGCCCCCTCCAACCAATGTCACCACATAGAGAGTGCTAATTTGATAGCCCTTGCTTCTTTATCCCACAATGACCAATGGCGTTCAGTGTCATTGAACTTCCAGGAGACATACGCAAGTGGATGTAACCTCCCATCCTCCCCCTCTTGCAAAATGGCATGACCCATCGCAGCATCCAATGCATCAACTTGCACAATAAACTTTTTAAGTTTGTTCAGGTGCGCCAAGACCGGCTCCGAGGTGAAAAGAGCTTTTAGGCAGTCGAACACCCCCTGGCATTCAGGAGTCCAGTCTAGTTTGGCCCCTGGCCGCGTGCTGTTGGGGGCCTTCCCCTTCGTTTTCAAGAGATCAGTAAGGGGATGGCTCACTTGGGCAAAATTAGCCAGAAAAGTTCTGTAAAAGTTTGCAAACCTGAGGGATGCTTGGAGTTGCCTCTGGGTTTTGGGTGGCTCCCATCCCACCACAGCCTGGACTTTGACAGGGTCCATTTCGATTCCCATTTCAATTCAAATCCAGTAACCCAAAAAGGAGATCTCAGAGCAATGAAGTTCACACTTGGAGAATTTAGCAAAGAGTTTGTGCTTGTGCAATGTTTCCAGCACCTCCCGGACCAGTTTGACATGGAATTCTTTGTTGGGGGAGTACAACAAAATGCCGTCCAAGTAAACAAGGATGCCATTGAACAGGTGCTTGTGCAACACTTCATTAATTAGGTTCATAAAGACCCCGGAGCTCCCTGAAGTCTGAACGGCATCACTAGGTACTCAAACTGCCCCAGGGGGGTATTAAATGCCATTTTGTATTCATCCCCCTCCCTAATCCTGACACGGAAGTAGGCATCATGGAGGTCAAGTTTCAAAAAGATTTTCCCTTTAGAGACTGCCGCTAGGAGGTCTTTGATCAAAGGGAGGGGGTAGGCATTCATAGACGAGACTGCATTCAAACCCTGATAGTCAGTACATAGGCGTTACCCCCCGTCCTTTTTCTTTCAGAACAACATGGGGGCTGCAAAAGGGGAGGAGGCAAGTCTAATGAACCCCCTGGCCAAGTTCTTGTCAATGAACCGTCTGAGTTCCATTTTTTCCATAAGGCTCATGGAGTACAGCTTTCCCTTTGGCAGTTTCTGGCCCAGTAATAATTCGATAGAACAGTCAGAGTTCCTATGGGGGGGTAGTTCTTCCACCTCCTCTTCCCCAAACACTTGGGCCAGGTCATGGTACTCGGTGGGAATCAAGTGGAGCTCCTCCCAGGCCAGGCACGCAGGCACTGCCATCACTTGGGGAGGCTCCCCCCATCCATTGTCCCAACTGTGGCCTGTGCAAAGGGGGGAAATGAACCAGACAATCCCCTCTTCCCATAGTAAATATGGGTTGTGATCATGAAGCCACAGGCTTCCCAGGACCAACGGGAACCTGGCCGCTGGCATGATCACAAAAGAATGACTTTTCCAGTGTTGCCCCATACCCATCCTTAGTGGTACAGTCTCATATTTACACGGTTCTTTCATGGTGGAGCCGTCCATTTGGGTGAACACCAAAGGGTCTGGGAGTTTTACTGCCTTGGCCCCTAGTCCCGTAACCAAAGAGGGGTTGATCAAATCCCTCCCACACCCCGAGTCAATCAAACCCCGCACCCGCATGTGGGTGTTAAGCTCCGGGTTTATGATAGTCACAGTCACGAAAAAGAGGGGGGGATAGTTCCTCACTGGTTTTTGTGCCTCAGAATGTGGGACCTGCTGCTCAGCACTGTTCACAGCAAGTCCTGCCTGTTTCCCACCGGCTGAGGCCAGTGACAACCAAGAGGGCAGCAGGGACAAGGCTTCCAAAGCTAACACCAGGGAAATGTGTCAGGCCACAGAAGAATGGCGGCCCACCTCATGGGGACCCACAGAGCCCATTCTGGCTACCCCAAAGGATACAGGGGGGGACTCCTGAGGCCCCAAAGCAGGAGCCTTCTAAAGGCTGAGAATGAGTGAGGGAACAAGGGAGGAGGGGGAAGGGAAAACATTGACTTACCTTTCCAAAGAACAGGAACAATGGGGGCTGAGGGAAGAGACACTGAGCACAAACACAACCACTCATACACAGGAAGACAGATGAGCACCAGAGATGGGGGAATGAGCCAAGCCACAACACATTATGCAACATTTTGTTGTAGGTCCTCTCCTGTAAGTTCTAATGAATTACTTTCAGAGTGGTTGTCAATTCTGTGCAAAACTCTTGACAGTCTTGATAATACATGATAGTTTTGCCAGGTGTGGAAGCAGCCTTAACATAAGAATAGCCCTGATGGATCAAACCAGTCGTCTGTCTAGTCCAGCATCCTGTCTCACACAGTGGCCAAACAGTTCATTGGATTCAGGAGTGGCTTCATAAAGCATCAAATGTGGGAAAAACTGAAAAAGACACTGATAAGGTGCACTCTAAAGTGGGAAATAAATGTTTGGTCTCATTAGTACAAAATTGGTCTTCATTAGTCATTGGAATAATAATCTGGCTTTTGAAAACTTGATAGAACCTTTTCTTGTAAGGGGAGTAGCCATGGTTCAATGGTAGAGTATCTGCTTGACAATGGCATGCAGAAGGTCTCAGGTTCAATCCCAGCACTTCCTGTTAAAAGGATCAGGTAGTAGGCAATGAGAAAGGCCTCTGCTTGAGACCCTGGAGAGCTGCTGCCAATCAGAACAGACCAGTGGTCTGACTCAGTATAAAGCAGCTTCATGTGTTCATGTGCACATGTGTTCATTTTCTCCACTGTAATGTAAAGTAAAATTGGAATGGCAGCATTTCTCATTTTAGAAGTATTGTGTTATTTTCTGAATTAATGTACATAAATTATTCTAATAGTAAAAATAACATTGTAATGAATCAAAAATGTTCACATATTGTTCTCAAGTGTTCCACATGAACTGAGGAAAAATGCAGTTAGTAGAGTTTTGAAATAATATCCTTAAATAATAAAAAGGGAAGGATAAATCTAAGTTGGCCTGCTAAATTGTATATTGAGTATTAATACTTGCATAGCAATAGGTGTTTGATATATCAATATTTTTACTTGTTTAGCACAGTGTGCCTGTCATCCAGAGCTATATACAGTCAGTAATGATATGTAACATCATTGGGAGCCCTCAATGCTTCTAATTTTTTTTTCTTTCCTCTTCACAGGAATGACATGCCAAGCTCGAAGTTCTTATGTTACAAGTGAGATCCTGTGGGGTTATCGGTTTACCCCTGTTCTCACACTAGAAGATGGATTTTATGAAGTTGATTACAATAACTTTCATGAAACATATGAAACCAACACACCATCTTATAGTGCCAAAGAACTGGCAGAGATGGCCAGCCGAGCAGAATTACCCCTCACTTGGTCTGTATCCAGCCAATTAGACCAGCATGCTGAAACAGATACCGAAGAGGAGGCCAAGAATCCTGAAGAACAAACTGAAAGGAATGGTGATGTGGCCAATTTAGAGAATGAATCCAAAGTTTAAAACCTATGATCAGAGATCCATAAATCTCTATTTAAAAGGAAAGAGAAGGAGAAACGTTTAAGGTGTGAAATGGTTATCTGCCCATAAAACAGCAAAGATTTGGGTTAAAGCTGCAATAGCCCTTATTTTTCAATGTAATCTCTTATCACTGTCCTATTTTTTAACTGGAGATATCAATGTTCTCATATGGAGGTTGTAGGTTTGTTTGGCTTTTTGTTTTTAAGGTAAAGGGCAAACACTTACTAACCTGGGCCAAAAACAAATGGAACAATTGTGTATTGTTCACTCACATCCTGAGCTTTAACTCCAGCTTTTTATATATTCAAAAACAGTTTCATAAACTGAATGAGATGCCTGCAGAAAATGGACATTGCAGCTTTAAGACCCAAGGCGAGCAGAAAGATCTGCAATTCAGTGTGATATTGTACATATGCCTTATGTAATTTTTCTTTCAGTTTAGTAATAAACCCAGCATGTACAAAGGTACTGTAGTAAAGAACTTCTAAATAATGTACATATGTGAGTAACTAATGTAGGTTAAAACATATAATTCTAGGAAATAATGGGATGCAAAAAATTAAAACCCACCTTTGAGAAGGCATTTCTATTCTCATACCAGAAATTTATTTGTTTTGCACCCTGCCCAATTAATGCATGCCTTTTTTCCTCATTGTACCAGGCTGGCAGCTATTTAGAGTACCTCACTGTTTTCTTAAGCGATGATTTAGCTGACTCTAAAAAGCCATAGGTCTGGGGGGGGAAGGGCAGAGCAACTGCAACATGATTCCTGATAAACTGTGAAACTGTTTACAAAATTATCCTGTCCTTTGTATTACTGTATGGTAAAACCATGTATGGTTATTTGGACAGTACAGTTAAAACTTGTGAAAGATTCTTGTCAAAGGCAAGGACCTCTTTGTATGGTATTGTCCATAAGAAATGTTTGTGATGGGCTATTACCCTTTAAGTGCAATACCTTGGGGAACTCTTTGGTTTTCAAACCCATTCAGTTTGTTTTAGAAAACTGTGCAGTTTGATATCTATAACCAATATAAGCCATGAGATTCTTTGAATGTTATACATAGGTTAGCTGATGTTCTGAGAGAGAAAAATTGAATTTCAGCTGAAGTTCTGTCAATGAAACTCATTATAATAGGTACTTCATATGTCTTGAATATCCCCCCAAAGATCCGCACCCTTGAGCAATCCATAGGAAGGCATCTCTCAGGAGATACCAGCATGTCATCCTTGCACACATGTTGTTTCTGTGATGTCAGTGAGCACAACTTGTAGGCCTCATTCTGCCATCTTTACTTAAAATGAGTAGTGCCTTAAGTGCTTTCCAATGTCACATTTACCCAATGGTAGACAACTGCCAGTGGGCAATATCTGTACAGCTTTCCTACCCATTCTGCCACCAATGTAAATATTCGAGGCTCAACCATTTACTGGGAAATGCGTCATTTGTCCAAGGAAGTTTGCTCTGTAAAGAATGTTAAGCAGTATACATGATATGAATTGCACCTTCATCACTTTGACCATTCTTTTAGGCACTTCAGAAAATATTTACACATCTTTACAATGTCTTTTTTAATCCCATGGTATCTTCAGTGGTCATGTGCACTTGCATAATGTTACCACTACAGATTTCCAGTCCATCAATCAAGTTACCAAAGAGCAGTGAATAGCCCTAAACAAAATGATAGATTCATTATAACAAAACAATTCTTTGTAGCAAGCGACCAATGCACTATCAGATTAAAAGACAATCTCAGTTTATACATTGTGAACATAACGGACACACACAAACTACATTCTTTACTGCTGTTTTTCTGTCAAGAATCAATCCAGCATTCCAATCCCACACAAATATGCAACAAGTATAATGCACTGATGGCAAGCTCTGAGAATATCAGAGTGACACCCATTTCTTTCAGTTCAGTTTCATGGCCCTTTGAAATTATCTCATAAAAATATGAAAAACTATGTTGCAATTTTTAATTAGCATGTTTTCCCAGTGCCATACGCCATTACGTTTCCATTTTACATGTTCAGAGGACTACTTCAAGTGTCATTTTGTAAGTGCATTAAATGAGAACTATCTTTGTATGTATTGGGTAAGGAAGGTCTCTTCCACAATATGCCATATATTAATACTAATATTTTAAAAATAATGCACACCTTTTCACTGCTGCACATTTATGTTTTGAGCCATCTAACATCACTCTGTGTTGCTTAATTAATTTTGCATAGTGCTATAATGAAACATCTGCTATTGACTATGTCTATTGATGCTGTAATAGTGCATTGCACTAACTTGACATATTAACACAGAAACTGGGATCACTGAAATACATTGGTAGAGAAAATTAATGCTCACCAATGTTCAAACATATTTGTTGGAGCAATAAATATTAGGAGCAAGCTAGGGGACTTTTTGTCAAGGGTACACAAGACCTCTCAAGGGAGGCCAACGTTACATCATTTGTGCCTGTGAAAATCTCCCTTTCGGTAGAATTAAGGTAGTCCTGCTCAAATTGAAAGCATTAATCATGAAATAGACCTAATGAATTTTGTAACAATCCATGTCCAGAATAAACTACTATTCAAACAGAGTAAAGTTGGCAGAACAAAGCCAAGTGTGTAAATAAAAATCAGTGCAAATGCCCATTCAAGCAAAGCAAGATGTTTCCTTCAAATATAAAAATTGAATGACAGCCTTAATTGTATGTTTGTTGCCTGCCCGATATGGAAATAAAAGATCCATTGAAATAGTTTAAATTATTTTTTGTACACAAATATATAAAACCATGCTCTAAATTAACTCAGGAGAAATCTAGTAGGCAGGTAAATTTTTTGCACTGTGATAGATCCTTCATGTGAATTTCACATCAGTGTGCTGAAATTTTTGCTGAATAGAGTTTCCAGTGATTTAATTTTTAATGAAATGAGGATGATGTATCTTTGGTTTGCAGCTCTTAGAAGCTATTTCTAGACTGAGATGCTGCTCAACTGATCTGGATAGAAAAGGACTACACCCCGTATTTCCTAGATTTTGGAAAATATTTCCTGATCACTTTTACAGAGCAAGGACTTCCATGAGATGTTTGCTACCTTGGCACTTCTCTAAAAGATGTATCTGTGTCTTCGTATACCAGGTTGACAAATTTTATCAAGAAGATATGGAATTGGTACTTAATTTCATTTCTACTTCTGAAACAAATTAGTATAATTGTAGATAATGTTGCCGTATGATTGGATGCCCTCTGTATGATGCCACAGCATTAGAGTATGTAACTTATGCTAATACAGCTTGTCTGTGACCATGGCAGCGATTGTAGCACATTGTTATGTGCAAATGATAGCCCTGAAGGTCAGTGTACATCTAAGACTTCCATGTTGGACCTAACAGGGATTGAATGAACATCCTAGCTGCGTTGGTATCAGTTGTATTTGCAGATATTCTTCACTGTATTGAGTCACCTGTCCATGGCTGTGCTGATGGGGGGTGACCAAGGAAGGACTTACTGGCTGCATATTGTATGCTAAAAAAGAAAGTTATAGCCTCAGACCACCTTGTGGTAAAGAGCTGAAAGTGTAAGGAGAATTATATGTTGTTTGTCTTAAATATTTCTTGACATGAACAACTGAGGAGAAGTGCTTTGGGGTTGGAAGCTATTTTCCCCCCTTCACTCCAACCATAGTGTTGCTGGTTGCAAGAGGTATCTCCCTAAAATATCATAGCAGTGCACTAGCATATATCAGAAGCAGCCTTAAAACAGAGAGAGGAAGGACAGGTTAGAAAAGTAAAATAAGAATGGTGGGGAATTCCAACATGGCTGTGTCAGCCTGCTCTGCTAAACAAGAATGCATGAGAAAGCAAACAACAAAAGGAAAAAAAGTAATTGTCTTCTTTGAAGCAATCAGCTCTTTGCTTGTGTGATGGGGGGTTTCTTTTGATAATCCATCATGGCTAGATTTTAAAATCTTTCAAATGTTTAAAAGCTTGTTGGGTGAAAACAGGATTTGAAGACCCTGTTAAACTTTTTGTGCCCTTTGGCACAGAAAAATAAAGCGTGTCACCCTGGCACATGCACATGTAAGCTGTAACTTAGTGAGTAGAGCACAGAGCTTAAGGTTCCTCCTGAATTGTCTTAGTTATTATCAATGAAGCATCCAATGTAAAGTTTATGGGATCTCATTTTTGTAATATAAGCTTAAAAACCCGAAGCTTCCAGTGCTTTCTGTGGGGAAGCTTCACCAAAATTTTGTACTAAAAATGTCCCACACACTTCTATTTTTCTACAATGAGTGATGAAGGAGTTTAACAATGTATTTTATGTCATTTATCTCCACTGAAATGTTGAAAACCAGATAAGAATGGAATGCTGTTAATTAACAATGGATTTTCAAAGCTGATCAACACTGAGTAGCGTTTTTCATTATTGTTGTATGCACTGACCAGAGTTGCAGAACTTATTAATATATAGTGGGAAGATAGAGATTTTCTGACCACTAACACTGGTGGAATTCTACTGACTTAACTGAGATGATCACATTATAGCAAATAGCTTGTAAATTGCTTGCAGTGAGGCATTTAATGCCAACACAAATGAAATTTTGGATGCAGACATCTGCTTCTTCATGTGACTGGCTAATTTGTGAATCCTGATCCAACTGGAATTCCTATCTACATATGCATAAATTTCATGAATAATTTAGTTGCTTCAGTTGAAAAGTATCTTCTGAAACCTATAAGCAACAGAACAATCAGTATACACAGGTTGCAATTCATACAATCCATCAAGAACCACTGCTGGCAGCTTCCATTTCGATGTTGCTTAGAATGGATTCCTGCTAGACAAAACCATTATTGTACAGTATGCTCAAAGCTTCTAATACATGAGCATTGAGCAGGTCCTTATTTGTGTACAGTTCCAGCCAGAATAATTGCAATTCAGGGAAATTTACTGTCAGTTTAGCAAGCCCAGAATTTCATTCATTAACTGCCATGTCAATTTTCTGTACATTATGGATCTCATCTTCCAGTTATCTGAACACAGCTCTGATTAGGACCAGCAGTAAATCTCTATATTATTATCAACACTAGTAGTGCCCTAGGTGATAAAAGTATTTAAGCATAGTAGTCACTTCTTTGTTTTTATCTTTCCATTAAAAAAAACCTCCTTGTGGAACTGAAGTCAGGCCTGAGCTTAAACATCTGCTGGTTCAGTATTCTTTCTAAAGTGCATGGAAGATCTGGAAGGTTGACTGGCGCCCTCTACAAACAAATATCAGCACTACAAGAATTGTCCATTTTATTGATCCTGAAATTTTTTACTTGAAAACTGTGTCTTATTACTACTTTTAAAACATGAAACCATAGTGACTGAAAATAGAAATGACAGACCTTGTATTTTAAGGATATTTTAATATCATGTTTTCAATACTTAGATTGTACTTTAGGAACTCAGATGTGACTTCCCTCTGACAATCGTTCACTGAATTTTAACAAACTTCACAGAACAGAATGCACCCCCCCACACACACACACAAACATGGATTTCATTCACATCTGCAGGGACATTTGCCCCTCCAATGATGCAAGTGCCATGGGAACACACTTTTTGGATCTCATTAACCAGGGATCTAACTGAACCCCAAATATGCCAGAGCTGAGAAAATCCAGTTATTTAATCTCTTAATTGGAATTGTTTTACTTTCTTTTTCCAATAACCAAATTATTCACATCTTATCTATAGTCACCACTGACAATTCTCCCACGTTTTGAGCAGCTTCTGTTAATTTCTGCAGGTCTAACACCAGAGAACATCATCACAGATTTAATCATTTCCCCCCATTTGTATAACAAAGTTGCATTTTGAAACTGATAAGTTTTTCATAATTCCTATACTAAAATTCAGAAACTGCAGATGTGTTGTAAGTTATTGCATTGCTTTCAGACCAGGTTCAAGGAAGATTTTTTTGTTCAGTTTAAATTATTCCATTTAATGCTGCTTGTGTACCACTTAAATTCTTTATTAAGACAATTCGTTAACTATCTGTTTACAGGCATAAAAGGAATGGAACAGGGCATTCTCTTACTGTTCTCCTTTCTATGGATCTTAGTGCATATGCTGATCCTCTGTACCAGGGGTCCCCAACATGGTACCTGTGTACACCATGGCACCCACCAACACCTTTCCTGGTGCCCACCCAGTGTTTTTAGAAAGTGGGCAGGGCTAGGTGGGGTTTTTGCCCAATAAGACTTCCAGTTCACCATTGGAGATTTGATTGGCTGTACAGGATTGCCAGGTCCTCTTCTCTTGCTGGTGGGGATGGGAGGGAGTTCTCTGGGAGTGGGGGGCAGGACGATGTTGTCACACACAATGCCCCTGGCATGAAGACGTCGTGCAGAAGTGATGTCATCATGCCAGGGGTGCCATGCGGTGATGCTCTGGTATTTTGGACAAAACTCTATGGTAACCATAGACTTTTGCCCAAAATACCAGAGCGTTGCTGTGCAGTGTCCCCAGCATGATGACATCCCTTCAGCATGATAACATCATGCTGGGGACACTGTGATGGATGGTGGCTGTTGGGGGCAAGGCTTCCCCCACTGGCCAGCTGGTGGTGAGCAGGAGCCCACCAAATCAGAGGGTCCCTGCTCCCACCTGGGTACTGGCAGCCGTACTGTACAGAAATTTTAAAATGCCATCACAGCACAAGGATCTTCACTGTGTGACTGAAGTTAAGCTGTGGCAGCCATTTTGTAGCTGGCACTGACTCCTGCAGTGGCCACTTTGTGGCAGCCATTTTTGTGGCAGCACACACTATGCTGTGCCAAAATTCCAAAGGTGCCCACAGGCTTTAAAAGGCTGGGGACAAACATTTCACTCACATGGAGGGGGGCTTGCTTTGTCATTTCTACTATATAAGACATGTGAACACAAAGATTCATCACCTGTACTTTATCCCTATTATGTAACCTATTTTACTTGTGCTTCTCATATATTCAAAAGGTAGGCTTTTGTTAGTCCATACTGTCAAGTCAGCTGAATTGCCAAATCCTCAGTCAGAGATTAAAAATGTGGCTCCCATCCTGGTCCTCCGCCTATCCCCTCCTTGGTGCCCTTCCTAACTGCTGTAGCCAACAAGTCCCATTGCAGGAAAGAATGGAGGATAAAGAACCTGTTGTTGTTCAGTCGCACAGTCGAGTCCGACTCTTCGTGACCCCATGGACCAGATTACGCCAGGCCCTCCTGTCTTCCGCTGTCCGCTGAAGTCTGCTCAATTTCATGTTCGTTGCATCGATGACACTGTCTAACCATCTCATCCTTTGCCGTCCCCTTTTTCTTTGACCTTCAATCTTTCCCAGCATCAGGGTCTTCTCCAGTGAATGCTCCCTTCTCATTTGGTGGCCAAAGTATTTGAGCTTCAGCTTCAGGATCTGGCCTTCAAGGGAACAGTCAGGGTTGATTTCTTTTAGGATTGACTGATTTGATCTCCTTGCAGTCCAAGGGACTCTCAAGAGTCTTCTCCAGCACCATAGTTCAAAAGAATCTATTCTTCGGCGCTCAGCCTTCCTTATAGTCCAACTCTCGCAGCCATACATTACTACGGGAATACCATTGCTTTGACCATGCGGACTTTTGTTGGCAAGGTGATGTCTCTGCTTTTTATCATGCTGTTTAGGTTTGCCATCGCTTTCCTCCCAAGGAGCAGGCGTCTTTTAATTTCATGGCTGCAGTCACCATCTGCAGTGATCTGGGATCCTAGCAACGTGAAGTCTGTCACTACTTCTACGACTTCCCCTTCTATTTGCCAAGGAGTGATGGGGCCAGATGCCATGATCTTAGTTTTTTTGATGTTGAGCTTCAAGCCCACTTCTGCGCTCTCCTCTTCCACTCTGAGCAAGAGGCTCTTTAGGTCCTCTTCACTTTCTGCCATCAGAGTGGTATCGTCTGCATATCTGAGGTTATTGATCTTTTCCCCAGCAATCTTAACTCCAGCTTGTGATTCATCCAGGCCAGCATTTCGCATGATGTACTCTGCATATAAATTAAATAAGCAAGGTGACAATATACATCCTTGTCGTACTCCTTTTCCTATGCTAAACCAATCAGTTGTTCCATATCCGGTTCTAACTGTTGCTTCTTGACCCTTATACAGGTTTCTCAGGAGACAGGTGAGGTGGTCCGGTACTCCCATCTCTTTAAGAACCTGCCATAATTTATTGTGATCCACACAATCAAAGGCTTTAGCATAGTCAATGAAGCAGAAGTAGATGTTTTTCTGGTACTCTCTTGCTTTCTCCATAATCCAGTGAATGTTGGCAATTTGATCTCTAGTTCCTCTACCTCTTCGAAACCCAGCTTGTACTTCTGGCAGTTCTCTATCCACGTACTGTTGGAGCCTAGCTTGTAGGATCTTGAGCATGACCTTGCTAGCGTGTGAAATGAGTGCAATTGTGCGATAGTTTGAACATTCTTTGACGTTGCCCTTCTTTGGGATTGGAATGTAAACTGACCTTTTCCAATCCTGTGGCCACTGTTGTGTTTTCCAAATTTGTTGGCAAATTGAGTGCAGCACTTTAACAGCATCTTCTTTTAAGACTTTGAATAACTCAGCTGGGATACCATCACCTCCACTAGCTTTGTTGTTAGTAATGCTTTCTAAGGCCCATTTAACTTCGCTTTCCTGGATGTCTGGCTCGAGGTCAGTGATTATACCATCGTGGTTGTCAAGGACATTGAGGTCCTTCTTGTATAGTTCTTCTGTGTATTCTTGCCATCTTTACCTAATCTCTTCTGCTTCTGTTAGGTCCCTACCGTTTTTGTCCTTTATCATGGCCAGCTTTGCATGGAACGTTCCCTTGATTTCTCCAATTTTCTTGAAGAGATCTCTAGTCCTTCCCAATCTATTGTTTTCCTCTATTACTCTGCATTGTTCATTCAGGAAAGCCTCCTTATCTCTCCTTGCTGTTCTCTGGAAATCTGCATTAAATTGGGCAAATTTTTCCTTATCCCCATTGCCTTTAGCTTTCCTTCTTTCCTCTGCTATGTGTAAAGCCTCATCAGACAGCCACTTTGCTTTTTTGCATTTCTTTTTCTTTGGGATGGCAGTGAGTGCTGCCTCCTTTACAATGTCACGGACCTCTGTCCATAGTTCTTCAGGCACTCTGTCTATCAAATCTAGTCCCTTAAACCTATTCTTCACCTCTACTGTATATTCATCGGGGATGTGATCTAGGTCAAATCTGAATGGCCTTGTGGTCTTCCCAACTTTCTTCAATTTAAGTCTGAATTTTGCAATGAGTAGCTCATGATCTGAGCCACAGTCAGCTCCAGGTCTTGTTTTTACTGACTGGATAGAGCTTCTCCATCTTTGACTGCAAATTATATAGTCAATCTGATTTCGGTGTTGCCCATCTGGTGATGTCCATGTGTAGAGACGCCTCTTAGGTTGTTGGGAAAGGGTGTTTGCTATGACCAGCGTGTTCTCTTGACAAAACTCTGTTAGCCTTTGCCCTGCTTCATTTTGTTCTCCAAGGCCAAATTTGTCTGTTATTCCGGTTACCTTTTGATTTCCTACTTTAGCATTCCAGTCCCCTATGATGATGAGGACATCATTTTTTGGTGTTAGTTCTACGAGCTGTTGTAGGTCTTCGTAGAACTGGTCCACTTCAGCCTCTTCTGCAGCAGTGGTTGGGGCATAGACTTGGATTACTGTGATATTGAATGGTTTGCCTTGGATTCGGACCGAGATCATTCTGTCATTTTTGAGATTGTATCCCAATACTGCCTTTCTCACTCTCTTGTTGACTATAAAGGCCACACCATTTTTTCTACGGGATTCCTGGCCACAGTAGTAGATATAATGGTCTTCTGAGTTAAATTCGCCCATTCCTGTCCACTTTAGTTCACTGATTCCCAAGATGTCAATGTTCATTCTTGCCATCTCATTTTTGACCACGTCAAGCTTACCTTGATTCATAGATCTTACATTCCAGGTTCCTATGCAGTATTGTTCTTTGCAGCATCGAACTTTCCTTTCACCGTCAGACACATCCACAACTGAGCGTCCTTTCGGCTTTGGCCCAGCCGCTTCACTCTTTCTGGGGTTACTCGTACTTGCCCTCTGCTCTTCCTCAGTAGCATATTGGACACCTTCCAACCTGAGGGGCTCATCTTCCGGCGTCATATCTTTTAGCCTTTTGTTACTGTCCATGGGGTTTTCTTGGCAAAGATACTGGAGTGGGTTGCCATTTCCTTCTCCAGGGGATCACGCTTGGTCTGAGTTCTCTGCTGTGGCCTGTCCGTCCTGGGTGGCCCTCCACGGCATAGCCCACAGCCTCATTGAACCACGCAAGCCCCCTCGCCACGACAAGGCAGTGATCCATGAGGGAGATAAAGAACCTAGTAAATGACTAGGGTAGGAATCACAGAGATTAATTCTAACAATGACATTTAATATTATAGGCATAATCTCTAGCCCTGGACTTGGCAATTTTATTCCCTTATTCCCATAATGCTTTTGTATTCGGCACACTATTTAATGCTGCAAGTGGATGGGGTTCCCCCCCTGCAGATTTAAACATGATGTAAAGCTACTATTGGATACAAATAACAGTAGGAGACCTTACAATTTCACAGTTTCTAGCAACTTATCATTTATTTGAAATTAAGATGTAGCAGTTAGTGTCCTTAATTAACTTTTTTGAAAGTGTGTGATGAACACCTGAATACACTAATCACACCAGTAACAGATTAGAGCCTGCAGTTCTACTAAACAAAACTTCCACTGAACAGAGACTCATAATTTCTTTGTTTCACTTGTTGGATTTGGGACATGCAATACAAAGATGCTGTGCTAAAAAAATCTAGAAGCACTGAATTCCAAAGTGCACTGCATATCCTTCAGAATCTTAGGCACTGCTTCTTTGCATTAATCTTCAGTGCAAGGGAAACAAGCAAGCAGGATTTTGCAGACAGCTGTTTTAATGAGGAGCCAATGTGTGGATTTTAATGAGTTGTGTCACATTAATAAACAAGCAAAAAAGTACTTCCTGTTTGGAGGTCACTGTTAGGGCTTCAAATTGTGCCTTTTCTTTGTTCAAGGAAAGAGCAATTCACAGCTTTTGACAATTTGTCTCATTTTTCTGGCAGTTTTACTAAGGAATAATGAGATTCAATGCTTCTAGATATATGCACACACCTACATTTTCTCCTTATTATCTGTGGAAACACCATAATAGGGTGTGTAAAGTCAGCTCAAGTAACAGTAAGTTATGGAACCAAGATGTAGTCAAATGATATCTTTCATTGCACTAGCCAGTAGTTCCAAATGTAGAGAGCCAGTTTGGTGTAGTGGTTAAGTGTGCGGACTCTAATCTGGGAGAACCGGGTTTGATTCCCCACTCCTCCACTTGCACCTGGCTGGATGACCTTGAGCAAGCCATAGTTCTGATAAGAGCTGTTCTTGAAAAAAGAGCAGTTTCTGTCAAGAGCATTCTCAGCCCCACCTACCTCATAGGGTGTCTGTTGTGGGGAGGGGAAAGGAAAGGAGTTTGTAAGCCGCTCTGAGACACTTTTGGGTAGTGAAGGGCGGGTATAAATCCAGTCTCTTCTTCTTCTTCTTCACATTTGCAAATCCCATCCTTGTCATAGTGACTGAATTTAGAAATGACTAAAACTTCATTTTCTTGGAAAAGGCAATGTTTGGTGTACAAAGACGAAGAGAAGACCCTGCATGGGGCAGCAAGGAGACAATTAGATAGGATAGTAAGGTCAGCACCTTCTCTCCTTTTTAATGTTATTCCTTGTTGGTCTTCAAATTGCTATTCTCAGGGCAATTTCCCTCTTCTTCTCAGAAGTTCCACACTCAGTCTTACCCTCTCTCTCAGCTAGAGATGTGGTTAGGAACCCATCTCTGTCTTTCCACTTTCCTATCGAGTATGTTAATTTCAAAATAAACCTTTATCTACCCTTTAATCAGGTTGTGCACCGTTGCTGTGTTAATTGCTCTGCCAACAGATTTTAAGGTCAAAGAACATATTTTCAGTGCTCAGATTAGATCTGAGGGATACAAATGTGGTTTCAGTGAACAACAGTGCTTCATGAAGATCATAACAATAAAAGCCTGTCTTCTAAAAATAAACATTGAAAAAGAACTGTAGCAGTAAATATTTTACAGTAACAAAAAACAATTTTAGAATGTTTGATATTGTTGCTGAAGTGTATCCATGTTATGAAGATACTAAGAATTCATTAACATAGGTATCAGATTTTATTCCCTGAAAAAATTATATACAGCATTTCAAAGTGATTTAAGAGTGATGGTGATAGAGGACAGAAAGTATCTGAGATCTTCTTGAAGATCTCCTTTCTACTTTCCCTCCCAGTTTCAGCACATTGCAATATGTATAAATACATATGCAATATGTATTAATGCTTCTTTAGTAGCAATTGGCACTTTCTCTAGAACCATGAATATCTCAATTGGCAGATTTAATTTCTTCTTCTGAATGCAGTGTGGAATCATGCCGAAGTGCAATTGCTTCATGATCTCTTCATACATCAGCAAGTGGTGCTTTCCTTATATGTGTTGTAAGATACATTCAGTTGAAGAGGAAAGCAAACTTGACAGAGGAGCCTTTAAAATATTAATAGGGCATATTAAGCGCCAAGAATAATTTGTGATTGTATTTTTGTAAAAGATTTGTTTTTGAAAAGATAGGGTAAGATGGGGAAACATGTTTTACAATTATTGCCTTTATTATTGTTGCTTAATCTCTGAAAGCATGTAGAAATGCCTAAATCTTTACTATAGTACAATTTTCTCCTTTAAAAGCATAGATAAACTGTCTTTATAAAAATGAAGCAAATTTGTATTCAAACAATGAGAATTACTCAGATCTGTTAAAGCAGTCAAACTTCCACATAGCTCTGACCATGTTAAATAGGATATGGTATAGGAGAGTGGCTAAGAGAATGAGCTATAATCTTGGAAGCAGAGGTATGCATTTGGATATGGCCAAGCTGAAAATATATCCAAAAATTGTTGCTTCAGGTCATCTCAAGTATACCTGAAGTGGCCCAAAACACACTCAAAATTCTGGGAATAAAAGAAATTAATCTCCTGAAATGTCAGGAGTGTTACACGTTTTGGGGAGACCAGAAGCATGTGGGGAGGGAAACTGCTGATACTGGGGAAACAGCTCAGAAGCTCCTGGAGTCCCAAGAGGCTTGGCTGGCCCATGAGAATCTCATGTGGATGGTAGACCACGTAAACATTCATTTTTTCTTTTTTCGCTGTCAAGTCACATCTGATTTATGGCAATCCTGCAGTCAAGTCTTCTGAGACTCCAGAAGCTGGACCACCTCCAATTTTTCAGGAGTTGGGGTGGGCTGTGCCACCACCAATGCCAGCAGAGGGGAGGGACTGGAGGAAGGGCTTCTGAAAAACAGCTCCAGAGTCACCAACAGGGTAATGCCAGCATGGTATATCTGGGCTGCTTCAGTCTTCCCTTTCCTTTTATAACTAAAAGGGACTTTGGAGCAGACCACTTCCACCTGACCCTCACAAACTGTTAGTTGGCATCACTCTTCTCCTTCAATTTTAAAGGACCATTGTTCTATGGGGAATGAACATTTCATATTTAAAGGGAAGAGAGCCCTAACAGCTGTTTTCTTGAGGGCAGCAGCTTCCTCTCTGTCCCTCCCTCCTTCTCTCCCTGCTCCTGCTGTCTCTATGGGTAGGGGGTAACATTTAAAAAAATGACCCAAAGTTCCTGGTCCTAAAATAAAAATCCTAAAATGGATTCATGAACAATACCAGTAATCACAAAATGTCAATATAACAATACCAGTGCCCACCCCAAAATCCAGATCCAAAATTAATAGGAATTTTGGGGAGTACACATTGCTACTAAGAAGTTCCTAGCATAAATCTTACTCCTCCATGAACTCAGTGAGTTGCCTTTGACAAGCATCTCTCTCTTAGCCTCAGACACCCATCTACAATATGATAATAATACTGGCTTACCTTACAGGCCATAGAAGGACTGTAACAAGATAACAGAATTCTGAAAGTGCTGTACAAATGCAACTATACGAATACACACACACAAAAGTATTGTCAGTATTAACTAAGGATGGTTACACACAGCAGTGTTGCTCAACTGTGAACAACAAACAGGACAAAGAGCCCCCTTTTAAAGCCATCTATGTTTGCAACCATCATTGTGTCCACTAGCAGTGAATTCCAGAATTAGTTATTAGTTATTGAATATTGACGTGCTTTCTTTTTTCTAACCTGCTAGATAATACTGGTCAATAGATTTGGGACATACAAAAGAAAATTCTCTTTTACTCAATAAGTAATTAACACTGCAACCCTACGGACTGGGAGTAATCCTGGAAGTAAGCCCAGTGGACTAAAATAGGACTTCTGGGTAGCCTTGCTTAGGATTGCTCTCTAAATTGTGAACTTCACTGTCAAAGACATATGACAGCCACAGTACAGGTAGTTATAAAGGAGGGCAAGACAGATTCATGGAGGATAAGTCTGTCAACAGCCAGTGCTAGGAGGCAACCTTTTTGTTGGCCCTCCAGGACAACAGGTTGGCCACTATGTGAAACAGGATGCAGGGATAGACCACTGATCTTCTTATGTCTGTATGAAAATACCACTAAGTAAACAAAAGGATAGGGGAATGACATTTTGAAAGAACAGAGGACTACTTTCATGGCATTAACTGAGTAGTTCATGGCCAGGGCAAGTAAAAATAGAATTTAATCTAGAGGAAAATGCAGGCTTTTGGTAATTAACAAAAAGGATGATCATTCTCTTTCAAGCATATTTTATACTGGCAGCTATAAACACTTAGAAATTAATATTTTCCAGAGAAAAATAGCTATTCCCCTTCCTCTTTTCCCAACTGACATTACAAATTAAAAGGGGAAAGGCCACAGTATTATTTTAACACAACTGTGGGGAAAAACTGTGATGTTTTTCTTGATTACTGTAATGGATAAGAATTGTGAAATGAACTCAAGTTTCAAAGTCCATTGCACTTTAAATCCAGGATTCTCTAACCTCTGAAGTAGGGCTAGTTATAAACTTAAAGTCTCTCTCTTAACAGCAGTTAGAGACCTATCAAGAGTTATTCGATAGCTATTAGAATAATATAAGGCAACAGACATCTGTAATAATCTACCAAGTATCTTCTGAAGATGTAACATGAAGAGCACAACATATACTATAACATGCAGTCTCTAATACCAGCATGACCATCGGTCACCCACTGAATTCAATGGAATAATGTCCATTATAGACTCTGATCATAAAGATACTTATATGTAAGTAAATCTCATTTAATTTATCCCCATATGCTTACAATCGCTGTAGTCTTTGGTTTATAACTTCTAAGTAACTGGGCCAGACAGCTACTTATTTTTGTTCTCTAACTGATCATCATCAAAGAAGGGCATTTATGTTAGCCAGATTTAACATATTGCCATTGGCCATCTTCTCTGGAAGATGCCAAAAAATTCCCCATGAACTTAGACAATGATCCTGTGGTCAGGATGCTATCGAATCCATTTCCCATGTTCTTTTAAATTGCCCATTTTATCCTGAGATTCGAGAAAAATTTCTGGACGGTCTTCTTTTTTCATGGCATGGTCTTCCTGAGAGTGTCAAGATCCAGTTGCTACTGTCTGGGCAAAATGCTTCTATAACTTTTAATGTTGCTTGTTTTCTTCAATCTGTAATTCGAACCAGGGAAACTATTAATTGATCAGCTCTTTTTTTGTTGGCTGTTTGACAGCCATACTTTTGATGTATTCCTAAATTTTAATGTAATCTTATCTCTTACATGCCAATAAAAGTTGTCTGTCTGGTTTATAACTTCCAGATTCACTTAGGAGACGATAGCACTTTTCTGTCCATTAATCATATCTATCTGTTTTTGGCTAAAGAAGACTTCACTAATTATATATGTATTCTTACCTGTAACAAACTATATCATTTAGGAAAAATAAGATAACTGCTGGATATGACTATAGAAATGGTTTGACTTCCAAACACTTTTTCTTCCCTTTGCAATTTCATGTAATCCTTTTTCTGTATTCATGCAGAGGCAGTGAAATGAAAGCATGCACAAAGTGAGAGCACAACCAAAATGTACCTAAAAATGTATAGTACCAAATTTTTAACTATAATAACTTTATGAAATTAGTATATTGGGGGAAAATTTACATATGTTAAAGAGCTCTTTCGACTGGAAACAATAAACAATTTTTGAACATAACTGTGGATTCATTATTGATTCACTACTGAATGTTTTTGTTATCAGTGCCTTGGATCCTACAGATCTGTTCTGCTAATGGTGGCACTTTCTTCCGGAAAGAAGGGAGCCTTCTGCAATACCTCAGTCTCTTCCACTGACAGAAGGGTCCCCTGCACTGCAGTATTCTCCTTGAGTGCTGAAAGCTGTCACCATTAGCAGAACAGATCAGAGGGATTCAGTCCAATTAACACCTCATGGAGCTCGGATTACAAATGTCGGCTTCCCCTCACATGCACCTTCCAGTTGTGGTTGGGGGATCCTTCATGTGTGTTTTTCTTCCAAAAAGGTGTGACTGCTATGGTCATCTTTTGAGGCTCTGCTTTGGGTGCCCTTGTTGTGACATGTGAACACATGTTCAGACTGCAGTGGGGGATTAGCTTGCATGTTTGTGTTGTGATCTTTTACCTAAAGAGGCAGCTGAGAGTGACAAGTTTTTAGTAGGAAAAATATGACAAAGACCTGATTTAAAGGTTTTAAAAGAAATATGAAGTTTATTGAGGAAGTGATATAATAGTTGGGGAGGGCTTATCCCAGCAAATACTAGAAAATACCAAATCAAACCACACATAAATAGCACATTCCTTATCCTAACTAATCATATAAAACCAGTGACCAGGGGTCATTTCATAGAAAAAGAGTTGCAGGGGCTCATTAGCATAACTCATTAGCATAACTTATTTGCATATGCCACACCCCCTGACATCACCGGAGGTGTGTCAGAAGGCAACACCCACTGCTCAGGCTCCACTGGACTGTTTTGGATTGCTAGCTATGGGGGGGAAGCGCACAGCTCTGCCCTCACAGAGGAGGGAGAGCTTGTACCTGAATAAACCTTGGTCTTAAAGGTGCCACTGGACTCTTTTGGATGGCCAGCAAGTGCAGGAAAGTGCGTGGCTGCTCGTGGGTTGAGGAGGATGGCGCAGAGGATGTGCATGGCCTTGAGCAAGTAGGGGGCCAGGGCGGTGGCAGGGCAGAGGGTGCAGGAGGAGGCCGAGTAGGAGCAGGAGGCTGGGGCAGAGCTCCTCGCAGGTCTCACAGGAGTTGCTGGGGCCCGCCTTGCAGAGGCACCTCACCAGGGCTGCCATGGCCCAGGCAGTGGCAGAGAAGCTCAAGGGCCAGCTTGCGGCAGCACTCCGCTGGGTCGGCCAGCTGGCCGGGAAAGGCAAGGGGAGTTGCTGGGAGCAGGGGCCAGGGCTTGCTGCATGTGCTCGCCTCCTGGGCTCCTTACTGCTGGAGCTTCGCTTCTGTGCGCTCCTGCAGGAAATGAGCCCTGCCAGCGACCAAAAATAAATCAGAGCTACTTCAGTTTGGAGCAGGAGTTACTATTTAAGCTAAAGGTGTAACTGTGGGAAAGTAGGGAATAGGATAGAGGAGAAGTGGAATCTCTTAGGACAGAGATGTCCAGTCTTCCAGATGTGAGGCCTAAATAGCAGAGAGGAGCAAAATGCCAGCTGTCTGTATAGTGTAGTGTGGGATAATAAATAAAGGAAGATAGATCAAGAAGGCAAGCAAAGATATACCTGTCTTAGGTCTGCATAGAAATCAGTTGAAGAAAAGGAAGATCCAATGTGTTGGGAGCCTCTGCTGCAGTTCAAGTTGTACTGAGGATCAGACTCCTATTACTGGCTTTAAAGCCAGGCTAGTCATACTGTTTTAGGCTCGTAGGCTAACATGAGCTCTTTTCAGGAAACAAAGGACGGCAACAGAGAATAAAGGAATAATTTGGGAGCTGGGTGACCCATTGTGCAAAAACGATAGCACTGACTAAATGGTACTGGAGGAGGACAGCAGGAAGGGAACCTTTTATTTAATTATAATTCAGAATGACAAGATAAGACAAAATTCAGTCATATATTCAGTAGGAACTTTGGTAACAATGGGAAGATTGAAATCAGAGGCTCCAGGATGTAAAGGTAAAGCTTCCCTTGCTTGAAAGCCTGTCGAATCCAACTCTAGGGTTGCGGTGCTCATCTCCGTTTCAAAGCCGAAGAGCCAGCGCTGTCCGAAGACATTTCCGTGGTCATGTGGCCAGCATGACTAAACACCAAGGCGCACGGAATGCTGTTACCTTCCCACCGAAGTGGTACCTATTTATCTACTTGCAATTTTTTGCTTTCGAACTGCTAGGTTGGCAGGAGATGGAACGAGAGACGGGTGTAACAGGATGTAACAGGGCACTTAATGTCCAGATTTTGTTAATGGTCAGTAATCATGTAAAAGACAGTATGGGGAGAGGTGTCTTTGTCTTCTAGCCCAGTATGACTAATTGTTTTTGTACTGTTGGCACTCCTTGATTTCTTCCAAAAAGACTTCCTTGGAAGCATTTGCTATTGTCACTGTTGCAAGATCCATCTTGGGAAACAAAACATGGTGATTGGTGTCCATGCTCTGTGCTTGCCTCATGGGACTTGTACTGTTACACATGGGTTATATTAATTCATACATACATTCAGGCTGGGAGGGAGGGGTGTGCAGATGAAAGGGAGGGCTGGTAATGCTTTCTGAGATGTGGTGGGTGGCAACCTGGAAAGGGGCCTTCTCAGTCGCGGCACCAAAACTCTGGAACTGTCTCCCCAGGGATGCATCTGCTCCTTTTAAGAACATAAGAAGAGCCCTGCTGGATCAGACCGGTGGTCCTTCTAGTTCAGCATCTTGTCTCACACAGTGGTCAACCATTTCCTCTGGATGGCCAACAACAGGGCATAGAGGCCAAGGCTTTCCCCTGATGTTGCCTCCTGGCTCTGGAATTCAGAGGATTAATGCCTCTGAATGTGGAGATTCCCCTCAATCACCATGGCTAGTAGCCATTGATAAACTCCTCCTCCATGAATCTATCTAATCCCCTTTTAAAGCTGTTTATTCCTGTGGCCATCACTACATCCCCTGGCAGCAAATTTCACATTTTAATCCCTCTCTTAAGTATTATTTCCTTTTGTCCATCCTGAACCTACTGCCTATCAGCTCCACTGGATGCCCTTGAGTTCTAGTATTTTGGGAGAAGGAAAAAAAATTCTTTGTTAACCATTTCCACCCCATGCATAATTTTAAAAACCTCTATCATGTTCCCTCTTGGTCGTCCCTTTTCTAAACTGAAACATCCTAGACTCTTCAGTCTTTCCTTGTAGGGAAGGTACTCAAACCCCCTAATCCTCACCATAATCATCTCCCCTTTCTCTTGCCATCTTCCACCAGTGCATAGAGACTTGGGGGGTTGTTTTTTTTTGTTTGGCATTCACTCAGTGACCCCTTGTTGTGGGTCAGCCAGGACCCAGCAACAGCGAGGACTCCTCAGGAGGATTCCTCAGAAGAAGAACCTCAGGAAAGCAGTTCTGAACCAGCAGAAACCGCCAAGCAAGAAGATAAGCTGCAGGCTTGTCAGAGTTCACAGCTGACAGCTGATGCAGAGCTACCAGCACCTTCCAGTCCCTGCCCCCATTTTACCCACACCCTTTGAGTGCCAGAAATTAAGACATAGAATGGAGCTTAAGGAAAGAAGACAACATGCACATCTCCTGGCTCACCACCAGCTGCTTGCTGATGATGAGTAGCTGCAGGGTTACTCCCATGCACAGCCGGATCGCCCATTGGGCGAACTAGGCGCTTGCCTAGGGCGCGCTGGCCTCAGGGGGGCCAAATGGTGCCCACTCCCCCCCAAAAAGTGCCCCCCCAACCGGGTGCCTACCGCTGCCGCCGCTGCTGAAAAGCACCCGGCTAGGGTTCAAGTCGCCCTCCCCCTCCTCCCTGGGGGGAGAGGAGGAGGAGGCAGCCAGTGGCGGCCAGCGGGATCTCCCCGCTGCTGCCACCGCCGAAAAGCACTGGCGCTGGGAGGGAGGGAGCGGTGGCTAGACCCCCCTGCCCCCTTCCTGGCTTTCCTGGGGGTCCTGCAGCCGTGGAGCCCCCAGAAAAGCCGGTGCTGGGAGGGAGGGGGTGGCGGCTAGACCCCCTGCCCCCTTCCCAGATTTCCTGGGGGTCCCGCAGCCACGGAGCCCCCAGGAAAGCCGGCGCTGGGAGGGAGGGGGCGGTGGTTTAAATCTCCGCCCCCTTCCCGGCTTTCCTGGGGGTCCCGCAGCTGCGGAGCCCCCAGGAAAGCCGGCGCTGGGAGGGAGGGGCGGTGGCTAGACCCCCGCCCCCTTCCCTGGCTTTCCTGGGGGCCCCGCAGCTGCAGAGCGCCCAGGAAAGCCAGTGCTCCGCCGCCTACCCTGGTCTACAGGCCCCACCGGGAGGTTGGCATCCCCGGTGGGGGGTGCCCCAGGCTGTCCTGCCTAGGGCGCCCAGACACCTGGAGCCGGCCCTGCTCCCATGCAGCTGGTTGCAAGCAAGATCTTCCAGCAGCGACCTATAAAATCCAGTCAAGGGAGACTGATTGATGTGGAAGCAACAAGCCACCAGCCTCGTGAATCAGCAATCATAGCTCTGAACTCTGCTCTGTCCCTGTGACCCTTGGACTAGCTCTTGACTTATGAATGACCTTGGATTGTTGGATCTTGCTTCCTGTATAATGCTCTGAACTGGACTCTGCTTTCTCAGTAACTGAGCTTTGGACTGAATTTTGACTCTGACCCTGGAATTCAGCTTGGACTAACCTTAGATTCTGACACACACCTCTTCCTGCACAATTTTTTAACTGTTGTTTTTATGTTTTTGTATGTGTTTTAACTCTAGTTTTGACAGTTTCATGTTGTATTTTTGTTGGCTTTAATGGTTTTTGAAATGTATGTTTTTAATTTGTTAGCCACCATGGTGGTTTTTAGGAGGACAGAAAGACAAGGTGTAATAATTATTATTATTATCTTATGGCAGTTAAGAACATAAGAACATAAGAAAAGCCAATGTTGAATCAGGCCAATGGCCCATCTAGTCCAACACTCTGTCACACAGCGGCCAAAATATACCAGGTGCCATCAGGAGGTCCAGCAGTGGGGCCAGGACACTAGAAGCCCTCCCACTGCTGCCCCCTTCAGCACCAAGAATAGAGTGCATCACCTGCCCCAGACTGAGAATTCACATCTATACCCTGTGGCTAATAGCCACTGATGGAGTTCTGCTCCATATGTTTATCTAATTCCCTCTTGAAACTGTCCATGCTTGTAGTTGCCACCACCTCCTGTGGCAGTGAATTCCATATGTTAATCACTCTTTGGGTGAAGAAGTATTTCCTTTTATCTGTTCTAACCCGACTGCTCAGCAATTTCATGGAGTGCCCACGAGTTCTTGTATTGTGAGAAAGGGAGAAAAGGACTTCTTTCTCAACCTGCTCAATCCCATTCATAATCTTATAAATCTCAATCATGTCACCCCTCAGCCGTCGTCTCTCCAAGCTAAAAAGCCCCAAGCATTTTAACCTTTCTTCATAGGGAAGGTGTTCCAACCCTTTTATCATTCTAGTTGCCCTTCTCTGCACTTTTTCCAATGCTATAATATCCTTTTTGAGATGTGGTGACCAGAACTGTACACAGTATTCCAAATGAGGTCGCACCAATGATTTATACAGGGGCATGATGATACTGGCTGATTTGTTTTCAATTCCCTTCCTAATAACCCCCAGCATAGCGTTGGCCTTCTTTATTGCAGCTACACACTGTCTAGACATTTTCATTGAGTTATCCACCACGACTCCAAGATCTCTCTCTTGGTCCGTCTCTGCCAGTTCAGACCCCATCAACGTGTATTTATATTTAGGATTTTTGGCTCCAATGTGCATCACTTTGCACTTGGCCACATTGAACCCCATTTGCCATGTTGACGCCCACTCACCCATCCTCGACAGATCCCTTTGGAGTGCCTCACACTCCTCCCTGGTTTTCACCACCCGGAACAACTTCGTGTCATCTGCAAATTTAGCCACTTCACTGCTTACTCCCAATTCCAAATCATTAATAAACAAGTTAAAAAGCATCGGACCGAGTACTGATCCCTGTGGTACCCCACTGCTTACCACCCTCCACTGAGAAAGTTTCCCATTTATACTCACTCTCTGTTTCCTATTTATAAGCCAGTTTTTGATCCACAAGAGGACTTGTCCTTTTATCCCATGACTATTGAGCTTACTTAGGAGCCTTTGATGAGGAACTGTATCAAAAGCTTTCCGGAAGTCAAGGTAAATAATATCTATTGGATCCCCCTTGTCCACATGTTTGTTCACTCCCTCAAAAAACACTAACAGGTTAGTGAGACAAGATCTTCCCTTACAGAACCCATGCTGAGTCTGCCTCAATAGTTTTTGTTCATCAATGTGCCTACTAATTCTTTCCTTAATAACAGTTTCCACCAACTTACCCGGTATCGATGTCAGACTGACTGGCCTGTAATTTCCCGGATCTCCCCTGGAGCCTTTTCTAAAGATGGGAGTGACATTAGCTACCTTCCAGTCCTCAGGAATGGAGGCAGATTTTAAAGAAAGATTACATATTTTTGTCAGGAGATCCACAAGTTCACATTTGAGTTCTTTCAGAACTCTCAGATGAATGCCATCCGGGCCTGGTGATTTATTAGTTTTTAAATTGTCCATCAGTCGGAGGACTTCCTCTCTTGTCACCGCAATCTGATTCAGGTCTTTCAAACCCCCTCCTGAAATCGGTGCTTCTGGAGTGGGCAAGCACTTCTCCTCTTCCACAGTGAAGACAGAGGCAAAAAATGCATTCAGCTTCTCAGCCATTTCCCTATCATCCTTCACTACTCCTTTTATTCCTTGGTCATCCAAGGGCCCCACTGCCTCCCTGGCTGGCTTCCTACTTCTAATGTATTTGAAGAAAGTTTTATTGTTGGCCTTTATTTTTTTGCGATATGCTACTCATATTCCTTTTTTGCTTGCCTGATCACAGACTTGCATTTTATTTGCCATAGTCTGTGTTCCCTTTTATCAACCTCACTAAGACTAGCTTTCCACCACTTAAAGGAATCCTTCTTACCTTTTACAGCTTCCATTACTTTATTTGTTAACCATGCAGGCTTTTTTCTATGCCTATTTGTGCCTTTCCTAACCTGCGGTATATATTTTTTCTGAGCTTCTAGGACTGTATTTTTGAATAGTCTCCAAGCTTCCCCAATGGTTTTGACCTTCTCCACTCTTCCTTTCAATTTCTTCCTCACATGTCCCCTCACACCAGAGAAGTTACCCCTTTTAAAGTTAAAAGTGGTTGCATCAGTCTTTTTCGGCAACTCCCTATCTGTACAAATGTTAAACTCAGTGACATTATGGTCACTGTTCCCAAGTGGTGCAATCACTTTTACATCTCTCACCAGGTCTTGGGTGTTACTTAGGACCAAATCCAGGATCGCCTCTCCCCTAGTAGGATCTGTGACCATCTGTTCCATAGCACAGTCATTGAGCGTGTCTAAAAACTCAATCTCTTTTTCCCGACTAGAACTCATATTGACCCAATCAATGTGTGGGTAGTTAAAGTCGCCTACTACGACACAGTTATTTCGTCTAGCCGCTATCTTTAATTCATTCATCATTTTATAATCCTCCTCTATCTTTTGATCTGGTGGGCGATAACAAACTCCCACTGTTAAGCTTCCTTTTGGAGCCACTATTTCAACCCATAGCATTTCCAGAAGCGAATCCAGTTCTCTTACCCTCTCAATCTTACTGGATGGTATACCCTCTCTGACATACAGAGCCACCCCACCTCCAACCCTTCCCCCCCATCCTTCTGATATAATTTATAACCAGGAATCACCGTATCCCACTGATTTTCCTCATCCCACCAAGTTTCTGAAATACCCACAATGTCTATTTCCCCCCAAAAAAAACCAAGCATTCCAACTCCCCGATTTTACCTTGGAAACTTCTAGCATTTGTGTATAAACACTTATAGTTTCCTACGATTGTTAAGCCCACAGCCTTCCTCTTGCTGCCTCGAGTTGGTGTAGTATAGCCAGGAGATTTGAAGACTGTCTAGTGGCCTGAAACTCCAGCTCTTTTTCTGGTGAGCTAGGTTTAGTTTTTTGGGCTGAGAGAACTGTCACTGACCCAAGGTCACCCAGCTGGCTTCAAGTGGAGGAGTGGGGAACTGAACCCAGTTTTCCAGATTAGAGTTCACTGCTCTTAACCACTACACCAAACTGGCTTACAACAGGGTATAATTTTTGTAAAATAAAATAAATATTTAGGGAAATCTGCAAGAGATACCTTTAACTGAGCTGAATCAATCATTACTGGATACAGAGACACACAGAGAACAAGAAAGGAAGACAGATTTAAAATGTAATGTGATAAAAACAAGCTGTAATACCCTAGTAGAAGTGATGATATTAAACTAGATGTATCTACCCATGTCTAGTCCAGGCAGAACCTACCCACAGATGTACTTGAGGTGTCCTCAACAAGAATAGGGAGCAGAGAAGGAATAGACATGTTACAGACTGGGAAGGGAGAAGTAGGCTTGAAACCAAGCATGGAAGAAAAAAGGAGGACCAGTGCCTAATGGAGTTTCAAAACCTAGCCAAGTACAGCTAGGAAGGAGGATATGGAAAAAGAGATGTTTGATTATCAGCATCTGGTCAGAAATGAAAGAGAAAAGGGAGAAGTACATTTCTGTTGGGGAAAAAATAAAGAGATCTCTGGAGAGATATTCTGATAGGCAGAGAAGGAGGAGGAGTGAGCAAAAGAGTTGGGAATGAAGATTTGGGGAGACTGATCTGAAAATAAGAACAGTTAGGAGAAGGGGGTGCATACTAGCTTTATATTATTTACATACTAGGGTGCATACTAGCTTTATATTAGTTACAATATAAATAGGTTCATGCATTAGTGCTGCTGTGCTTAGGAGCTTCCCAAATTAAGACCTCAGAACATAAAACAAAAAGCTACAGAAAACATGAGTAGCTGCATACAAGCCTAAAATGCCCTCTATACAATAAACCAAAATAAAAATTACTGCATTGTAGAACATCAAAGCAAGCAATGCATTTCCTCCTAATTCTTTTTTTTTTTTTATAATTTCTTTAATTTTAAACAACCAACAACAGCAACCACAAAAAACAAACAAACATAACATATATAAACACAAACACATCAACAAACCGACCATCAACATCAATAATAAAAAAAAAGATAACAATCATAAACAAGACGGCATGAGTGACCATGTCGTCTAATCTAACACAATAGCAGATATCCTCACCTTTCATCCCATTAACATAAACCATAATTAGTCTCTTTTAACCACCTATAAAATCCCGACCAATATTTTCCAAATTCTTCCATACTTTTCTCTTCCAACATAAATGTCAATTTCTCCAATTCTGCTATATCATATACCTTATTAATAAGTTCCTCTCTAGTAGGAATATTTCTGTCTTTCCATCTCCTAGCAAAGACAATTCTTGCTGCCGTCACAACTTGCATGATTAAATATAATTCCTCTTTCTTAAACATCTCAGGGATAACATTTAACAAGAAGCACTCCGGTATAAGTTAAATTTTTTTCTTCAGTATCTTATCAATAATTTCTTTTACCATTCTCCAAAACTTTTTGCTTTACTACACGACCACCACATGTGGTAGTAAGAGCCATTACTATAGTTGCATTTCCAACAGTTTTTCCCAATATTTTTATTGTATTTATTTAACCTTTCTGGGGAGATATGCCATCTATAAAACATTTTTAAGATGTTTTCTTTAAAGGCACTAGACCTCACCCATTTTATATTTCTTACCCAAATTTTATCCCATTGCTCTAATTCTAAATTATGGCCTATATCCTGTGCCCATGCTATCATAGATGGCTTTACCCATTCATCCTGCATTTTCCATTCTAACCAAAAATTGTATGCCTTTCTGATAAATTTTTCATTTGTGCCCAACCATACCTTGTCTAATTCAGTTTGATTTTCATAAAATCCTACTTTCTTATCTTTTGCCCATCTTGATCTGAGCTGGATATTTTCCCACCACGTCAGATTCGTTCCGTGTTCCTTAAGTTGTTCTTCAGGAATCAGGTTTCCATCTAAGTCGAGCAGATCTTCATATCGCCATTTAGGATACTTAATGTATAGAGAAGGCTTTACAAATGCTTCTATGGGTGACAACCATCTAGGCGTTTTCCTATAATACTTATCCTTTATCTCCACCCAAATTTTATATAAAGCCGCTCTAATTGTATGTTGTTTAAAATGGCTATATATAAAATCCTTACTATACCACAGATAGGCGTGCCAGCCCTGCACCAAGTCATGGCCCTCTAGTTTAAGCTGTCTTCGATCTTCCTGCATAAGCCATTCCCTTATCCATTGCATTGCTGCCGCCTTATAATATAAGGCCCAATTTGGTAGAGCTAACCCGCCTCTCTCTTTCTTCTCTTGAAGGTATTTTAACTTTATTCTTGGCCTTTTCTGCTGCCATATAAAGTCTTTTATCAATTTTTCCAAGTCTTTCAAGAAACTCTGATTTCTCAGAATCGGGATTGTCTGGAAGAGAAATAGAACACGTGGCAAGACATTCATCTTTATCGTAGAGATTCTTCCAAGTAGCGAAATCTGAAGTGGTTTCCACTTTTCTAAATCCTTTTTTAGATCCAAAAATAATTTTTTATAGTTATCCTTAAACAGAGAGCAACATCTATTCGTCAGGTATATTCCTAGATATTTTATTTTTTTCTGTACCTCAAATCCTGAAATTTCTTGCAAAGTCTTTACTGTATCCTCTCTGCTATTTTTCAATAATATCTTTGTTTTATTTTTATTAACCTTCAGTCCTGCTACCTTACTATATTCTTTTAAAACAGACAGTAAATGTTCCAATGATGATTGTGGATCTTCCAAAATGAAGACCATATCGTCCGCGAAGGCCTGGACCTTGAAAATTTCGCCTTTAATTTGCAGGCCTTTGATCTCCTTTTTGTTTCTAATCTGTACTAATAAAGTTTCCAACGCAAAAATAAAAAGCAAAGGTGATAAGGGGCAACCTTGCCTCGTGCCCTTATGAATCTCTATATTACGAGTTGTGTCTCCGTTTATTGTTATTTTAGCTATTTGATTATCATATATTGCACCAATCATCCTAAAAAATTTCCCCCACATTGCCATCTTCTTAGTTTTTCTAACAGGAACATCCAACTCAAATTATCGAAAGCTTTTTCAGCGTCGATGAAGACCAAAGCCATAATTTTTTCAGGATGCTGTTCGTAAAATTCCAAAACATTCAAAATCGTTCTTACATTGTTTTTAATTTGTCTCTTAGGTAAGAAACCAGATTGATCCTTATTTATAACTTGTGACAGTACTTTTTTAAATCTTCCGGCTAGAATATATGCATAGATTTTATAATCAACATTGAGGAGAGATATCGGTCTGTAATTCTTGATTTCATTTTTTTCCGTCCCCGACTTGTGTATTAACGCAATTTGGGCTTCCTTCCAAGATTGTGGTATTCGACCATTCGAAATATTATTTATTATTTCTTTCAGTGTTAGCATCACCTCCTCTTCATAAACCTTATAAAATTCTATAGGAATCCCGTCGGGGCCTGGCGTTTTCCTGTTTTTCTGATTTCTAATTGCCTCAGTTATTTCACATGCCGTGATTGGCCCATTTAAAAGTGTTTTTTGCTCTTCGGTGAAACATCCCTCTGTGCTTTTATCCAAGTAGGTTTTTAATTCTTCTAAATTACCCTCTTCCTGCTCATACAGTTTTTCATAAAACTGTGCAGCCACTATCTTCAAATCCTTTAATGCATACATTTCCTCTCCTTCTTCATTTTTTAAGCTTTTTATAAATTTCTTTTCTCTTTCCGTTCTTAGTTTGTATGCAAGCCATCTCGTTGGCTTATTAGAATGTTCATAGAAAAATTGCTTCGCATAGCTTATCTTTTTAGCCACTTCTTGGGTCAGAATACAATTTAACTGATGTTGTAAGTTCTTAATTTTATTTCTCAGTAATTGGTGGTTATCCTTTGCCAATCTCATCTTCATTTCTTCCTTCTTTATCTTTTCTCGGATCTGATTGAGTTCTCTATTTTCTTGTTTTCTTTTCCACGCATTTTGCCTAATAAACCAGCCTCTTGCGAAAGCCTTAAATGCGTCCCACGTTATTTCCAAGGGTACTTCTGACTGTATATTTTCTTTAAAAAAAATTTTAAACTCCAACTTAGATTCTGTTATAAATTTTTTATCTTTGAGAAGAAAAGTATTTAACATCCACCTTTTTTTACGTGGAGTATCTGACAAAACCAACATGACTGGATTATGGTCCGCAAAAGTACTAGGAAGGATCTCAATTTCCTTAATATCATTCACCATCTCAATAGACAACCACATCATGTCTAA
The DNA here is from genome assembly GCA_029375565.1 of Gekko gecko. NCBI lineage: Eukaryota > Metazoa > Chordata > Lepidosauria > Squamata > Gekkonidae > Gekko > Gekko gecko. Next base: position 101,580,283 of record JAPDNY010000004.1, on the reverse strand, counting down.
CCTAGACCACGACTTATGTCTATTTGAATAATAAGTGAAATCTTTTTTATCACCATTCTTCGTTCTCCATGCATCTATGAGAGTAAATTCTTCCACTGATTTCATAAAAGAATTTGGTAGTTCATTACCTTGTTTCTGTTTTGTACCTAAGTTTTTCCTATCTACCGATCTATCAAACACTGCATTAAAGTCTCCCACTAGACATAATTCATCAAATTTTTGTTTAGCTATTACTTCTCTTAATTGCTTGAAAAAATTTTCTTGTCTCTCATTTGGGGCATATAAATTCACTATAAGAGTTGTTTTGTTCTGTCTTCTAATTTGTGTTATGACAAATCTTCCGTCCTCCGATTGGGCTATCAGGTCTGGTTGTAAATTTTCCTTAATATACGTCGCTACACCTTTTTTTTTCTTTTTTACTGTCTGCTGCTGTAAAAACTTTACCCAGCTTTTTAATCTCCAATAGGCGTAAATCATCCTTCTTGATGTGCGTCTCCTGAAGACAAATTACATCCGCTCCAAGTTTCTTTATCTGATGAAATACCCGCGATCTTTTTTGTGGCGAGTTCAACCCATTAACATTAATGGAGAGTACCTTTAATCCTTGATTATTCATCTTTATCTTCTTCTGTGACTTCCTTGCTTTGCCTTTGTTGTTGTCTTGTGACCACTTGTAATGCGTGAATAACTTTCTTTTTCCTATTTCTTTTAGGTTTCTCTCGTCCTGCTTCAGACCCCTGCGCCCCCTCCTGTTTCTGGGCATCCTCTTCCCCCTCTGATAAATCTTCTTCTTCCTCTATCCATCCGAGGTCTTTCCCATATTTCTCCATGAAATCCTCCAATTTAAAAGTTGAATTAATCTTAAATCTTTTTCCCTTATATATAAAGAAGAGGCCTTCTGGAAGCAACCACCTAAATTGAATAACATATGATTTAAGGAGGTTAGCTAACACCGAATATGCCTGCCTCTTTTCTCTCACCCTCCATGGGATTTCTCTCAAAATTCTGGTTTCAGAGTCATGTATCCTGAGTGTTCTGTCATTTGACGCTTTAAGGATCTTGTATTTTAATTCTCTTTTACTAAATTTTATATGCACTTCTCTCGGAACTTTATTGCGCCTCGCATAAGCCGAGTTTACTCTGTATACCAGATCTAAATCTTGTTCTATTTCAGAAGTAGATTCCATTTCCAAAAATTCCGCCAGCGCTTGTGTAATTTCTTGTTTCAAATTTTCCTCCTTCTTTTCCGGAATATTTTGAATTCTTAGCATATAAGATGCCCTTTCCATCTCTAATTTAATTACCGATTCTTCCAGAGCTTCTTGTTTCGCTTTCACAACTTGTATTTGTTCTTCTGTCTCCTGCGTCTTAAACTCCAGTTTATTTGTTAGTTTTGCTAAGGAGGCTATCTCTTGCTTATTTTCTGCTAATTGCTTTTTAATCTCTTCCGTTTGAATTGTCAACTGATTGGATATATCATCCAGTTTCGATAGTTCTTCTAGTTTTTCTTGTATTGGTTCCATAGCTTTAGCTACTGCTGTTTCTACTGCTGTTGCTACCGATTCCTGAATTAAATTTTGCAAATCTCTCAATGACAATTGAGGTAAACTTGTTGACATGGAGACGGATGGGCGCCTCCCTGCCCCTGTTTTATCCATTATAATTAGTTATAAAGTTTAATATCAATTATCTTACACAGTCCCTCCCCCTGCAAACTAATTTAAGTAGCACTTGATGCTTCACTATTAAATCCTTTTATAAACATAAGAAACTCAAAGACGTCCTTTTGTATAATAAAAAATATAACCAGACCAGGGGTCCCCTACTTCAATTAATTCTCAACTTCCATAGACCAAAACATCCAATAAATCACCTATACATAATAAAGTCCTTATACAGCTTAAGACAAACAGAAAACCAACTCCCCTCCCCCTTCCCCCCCTCTCCCCCTCTCCTCCCCACTCCTCCCTTCCTTCCTCTTCTTGTCTTCTTGTCTTCTGTCTTCTATATAGTCCTCTTTCTTCTTTTGGTATTATAAATCACCTATGACCACTTATTCCCAACACTTCTGGCACCCTTTCCCTTCACTGTCTTTATCACAGTTCATTGCCAGTTTCTTACTGTTAATTCACTGAATATCCTCACCCCTGTATACCTAACCTCCAAATGAGAGGAAAGAAAATAATAATAACACACCAGCAAATGCACACACAGAAGAAGATAAATCAAATCTTTGTCAACCTTTATAAATGTCCATAGAAGAAAGATCAAAAAGAAGAGAAGGAGAAACTAACGAAGGGAAAGAGAAAGGAAAGAGAGCAGGAGAAGAGAAATTGGCACTCTTCTTCCTTCCAGTGTTTTGTTTCAGCAAAATTTCTACTGCTGCCAAAGGCTCCTTATGTATATCACCGCCTTCCGTCTTCCACCTTTTCTATTTGGCTGCTTCTCTCTGTTTCTAACAGTCTGCCTTTGTCCTTGACCAAGTCTGCAGCTGTTTAAAGTAAATTGGGTCTTCCCCTTTAATTGCAGCACAATTACTTGGCCAGAGGATCAGACTCTCTTCCACGCCGCGTTTTCTTTCTCTCCCTTTAAGGCTTCTCAGTCCCCCGGCTTTCACTCAGCTGTTGTACTTTCCTAATTTTGCCTACATTGGTTCGAATTTATAGCGATTCATTTTCGAAGTCAGTCCAAAATAAACACCAAACTAGCGATTGTTTCCTTACGGAGGAGTTCTCTGCGTGGGTTTCAGTCCTCGGCGTTTACCCAGCAAGGAGAACCCTGCTGGGTGTTGCCCCACCTTCTGCACTGGAGCAAGTTTCGTTCCGTCAGAGCTTGCCGCCGCTAGCCTCCGCCGTCGAAACAAGAGCTCTTTGCTTGAGAGGCTTCCTTGCCTCTTCTTGGGAACTAGGAGCACCCCAAAGGCGGCGTCCTCTCCCCCAAAGGTAGGGTGAACGACTGTACTCGATCAGGAGCTCGTCCCGACCGGGTCCGTCGTCGTCGCGACCGGAACCGGATCCAAGCGCATTTCCTCCTAATTCTGATTAAATGTAGCATCTTTTTTGTATGTTCAAGAAAGTGGCTGAATAGGTCTGTTTGCATGCATTGCTTTTAGAACCAATTTGTCAGCCATATTGCACAAATGATAAATTATGTTTATAGATATGTTTATAGATATGTTTGTTATATTTGTTAATCTTCTTGGATTGCTGTTACCCCAGTTCACTGATTTTCTGTTTCCTGTGTTCTTTGACTGGCCTGGCCACCTAACTAATATGCTTACTTCATTTATAGCCCACTTTCCTCCCTAAGAGGAAGCCAAAGTGGCTTGTAACAGATTGCATAAGCACTCAGGGTAATATTGATGGGAATGTAATAGAACTTGGGAGTGAGGAAACAATGGTGACTGAGGGCCATGTGAGACAATTAGAGAGACAAGGGTTACTGGAGAGGTAAACACATTATAGGTATCTATATGCCAGTGCTAGAAGTCTCCAGGCCAAGATGGGGAAGCTGGAGTACTTGGTGTTCAATAACAATTTAGATATAGTAGGTATCTCAAAAACATGGTGGAATGTGGGAAACTCTATGGGATACAGTCATTCCTGGGCTGGACGGGGAGGGACAGGTTGGTGATGGTGTTGCATTGTACATCAAAGAGGGCATAGAATCAAATAAATCAGAAAACATCAAGGGAATTAACTCCCCAACAGAAGCAATATGGGTGGAAATAGTGGGCCCTAAGGGTTAAAAGACAGGGTGTATTATCACCCACTTGAAATAGAGAAGGAAATAAGGGAGGTGACTAAAGAAGATAATGTTATACTGGGAAACTTTAATTAACTTCACATTGACTGGGTAAACATGTGCTTGAGTCACGCAGTAGAAATGAGATTTCTAGACATCATAAATTATTGAGTACTAGAACAATTGGCCATATAGCCAATCAGAGAGGTAGTGATCTTGGACTTGGTTCTGAGTGGGTCTCAAGACCTGGTGACAGATGTAGAGTTTTTTGTACCAAGTGGGAACAATGACCACAATGCTATTAAGTTCAGCACAGGGCTTCCGGTGTTTAAAGTCCTGGAGACAATGGTTTTTGGAGAAAATTTTATAAAATAGGTAAAATTGATTCATACCTCTCAGACAGCACAAATAATTATAAATGGAGATCTGACTAAACCATGAGAGATACAAGGAGGAACAAGACAAGGTTGCCCATTGTCACCTCTTTTGTTTATTCTTGTTCTTTAAATAATGAATAGAGATATAAGACAAGATAAAAGAATTGGAGGTGTAAAGTTTTTAAAAGAGTCTTATAAGTTAAGAGGCCTTGCGGATGACCTGGTGCTGGTCTTGGAAGATCCTTTACAGAGAATTTTAACTTTAATGGCCAAATTGAAAGAATTTCATGCAGTAGTGGGCTTTAAAGTCAATAAACAGAAGACTAAGATGTTAACAAAAATATGAAAGTACAAGAACAAACAAAACTGATAAACAAAACAGATTTTTAAAATGGAAAACAAGATAAAGTATTTGGATATCACTTTGACAAATATGAATTGTACGCTATTTCAAAATAACTATGTTAAGACTTGGAATGATTTTTTTAAAAAAACTGCTAAGATGGGACAAAGTTCAAGCGTCACTTTTGGGGAAAATATCTGTGATTAAGAAGAATGTCTTACCTAGAATGTTATTTTTGTTTCAGACAATTCCTGTTTTAACAACATAAGCACCATTTAAACAATGGCAGAAAGATATATCTAGATTTGTATGGCAAAGGAAAAAAACCACAAGTTAAATATAAGATATTACAGGTTGCAAAGGAAAGAGGAGGAATGACTTTACCTGGTTTGAAATTGTATTTTGTGGCTTGTTGTTTAGTGTGGATGAAGGAATGGATTTTTATTTATTTATTTATTTATTATTATTCAGATTTCTACCCCTCCCTCCCTATTTTGTTAAAAATAGAAGATTACTGGAGTTAGAAGGACATGATATGAGATTTGCTTGGCATGGGTACCTGTAGTACAACAAAGCAAAGGTTAATGTAGAATTTAATATCCACTATATTAGATGTGCCATTTTGAGAATATGGAATATAGAAGAAGAGAAGAAGAGATTGGATTTATACCCTGCCCTTCACTACCCAAGGGAATCTCAGAGTGGCTTACAAACTCCTTTCCCTTCCCCTTCCCCTCCCCACAACAGGTACCATGTGAGGTAGGCAGGGCTGAGAGAGCTCTGAGAGAACTGTCCTTGAGAGAACAGCTGTGCCAGAGCTTGTGACTGACCCAAGGTCAGATCGGCAGGTGCAAGTGGAGGAGTGGGGAATCAAACCCAGTTCTCCCAGATTAGAGTCTGTGCACTTAACCACTACACCAAATTGCACACTAAACCTAGGATCTGCGCACTAAACCCAGGATCTATCCAAAAATACCTCTGTGGCTATCACCACAAGAAGCTCGCTTTAGAAGAGAAATGACAAGTTTGTATAAATGGTTGACATACTGTGATTCATAAACATAAACACAATTTCAACAGAAAAGAAGAGAGTTTAAAAATAAATAGGGCATGGTTTCCTGTCCTGAAAAACATAAAATGCTCTACAGCTGACTATAGCACAACAGATAAGATTAAAGTTTCAATAGCCATTCCACACACAAAAGAACCTCCTCAAGGAACAGGAAACCTCCTCAGGAAACAGTACATAGACAAAAGTACCTCCTCAGGAAAGCTCCTCCATTAGCATGTTCATAGCCTGGAGAACTACTACAAGATAATGACTCAGCCCTACCCCACCTTCTGGGGTAGATATAAATTACCTGCCTACCATTTTTCTGTTCACCTTGACACAGAGAGTACTCCGTCTTTCTGTGTTATACCTCTGAGGATGCCAGTCACAGCTACTGGTGAAACGTCAGGTCCTACAATGCCAAGACCACAGCCACATAACCCAGAAAATCTACAGCAGCTTTTATTATTTCTTCCCAGGCAACACCCTCTACTATTCTACTGGTGTAAGTTTTGCTTCCCAATCCCCTGTTAGCCAATTACAGGGTCTAAAGGAGACCTGGGAGGGGGATTTCCCGTGACCGCAAGTTTGCATGGTTGAGACTGAAGCAGCCTCCACGTCTGAGCTCCTAAAAATGTAAAAACAAGATTAATAGAGGACTCTAAAGCTAATAATTGTTTGTTGAGAGGAATGGGGCAGCCAAAAGGAGCAAAAGGAGGTTAAAAACCCCCAAAGAACCTCAACAAACAGACAGAATAATGCACTCTTCGGAGGAGGAGTCCCTTCCCCCGTTGGAAGCAGATACAGATTAAGAAGCAACAACCTGAACAGGTAGAAGAAAATGCAAGGACTCAATAACAAAAAAGACATCCAAGCTATGTTTACAGAGATGTAAAGAGAACTAACAGAAAGTATCACCCCAATTCATTAAAAGCTTGACACCATGAATCGGAATATAACTGACTTGAAAGAGAAAACAGGCAAGGCACTTACTGAAGCAGCTAATAATACAAAATCAATAGAAGAATTAAAGACTTTTGAATCATGGAGTAAAAGCAAAATTATACTCTTGGACATTAAAGCTTGTGAAAGGAAAATTAAATTTAGGGGAATTTCCCCAAACTATGCAATGGACAAAGACCTCACGGGCTCTTTAAATGAACAGCTTCAAACTTTGTTGCAACTTCCAGCTCCACTGATTAGCCAAGCTTATCATTTGAATCCACCGCCTGGCTCCCCAGCTCTGATCCCTGATATAGTGGCTGAACTAACTGACATCAAAGCAAAGAAGCCCATGTTGGAAGCTGCCAGGAAGAGTAATGGGCTTCAAATGGAAGACACACGAGTTCAAGTATATCAAGACCTACCATATGAGATCTTAACAGCTTGATGGAACTTGAAGCAAATTGCACAACGCCTAGTAGAAAGACATATTCACTACCGTTGGCTTCCTTTAGGGCATCTTTCAGTAACTTATCAAAGTAGAGTTTTCACTGCTTATGATGTTAATTCTGGGGAAGCCATGTTAAGAAATTTAGAAAAGGAATTCACATAATAAAATTAAGTAGAGATGTGCCTGAAAGAACTATATAAAAATTTTTCAAGACCTTCTGAAAACTATAAAGGAATAGGAAATCATTATTATAGAGTCCTTATAGAGAGAAAAGCAAGACTAAAACTTAAATGTCTGGAGCAGAGTGGGTAAGGCATTTGGGAGGAACCCCTTCACTACCTCCCACAGGACGGGGTCTTGGGAAAAATCCCCCTTCGGATTCTTCCGAAGTCCCAAAGTGACCTCCAAGAACTCCATTATGAAGAAATAGATATTGTTTTAAATGACAATAATCAAAGACTACAAAACTTAGAAGATAGAATATTATGAGTAACAATCTGAGATTTATGAAGGAAACATTGTAGAAGTCTAATTGATATAAAATAATGATCATTAGTTATCTGTTTATTAAATTATGTTTTATTTGCCTAGGAGTTCGAAGAGATAATAGTAATTGTTTAACAAGCAACCACTGATAACGAATAAGAAAATAATTTTATTTATATTAAGTAGACACTGGCAGTGCTATGGAGTATAATTGGAAGGAATAGTTTGTATACCATTCCAAAACTGTATGATATTTGTGTTATGAACAATATCTGTAAGCATATCTGGTCTAAATGACAGGAAACAAAGAGTAGGAATCAATGGAAAGTTCTCACAATGGAAGGAAAAAGATAGTGGGGGTCCCACAAGGATTGGTACTGGGGCCGGTTCTATTTAATTTATTCACCAGTGATCCCTATGATGAAAGGCTGAAGAGCATGAGACTTTTCAGATTAGAAAAGAGACAACAAAGGGGAACAAGATAGAGGTTTATAAAATTATGCATGGGATAGAGAGTTGACAAAGAGAAATTTTTCTCCCTCTCCTACGACACTAGAACTCAAGGTCATACAATGAAGCTAATGGGCAGTAGGTTCAGGATAGACAAAAGGAAATACTATTTTACACAGAGGCTGCAATCAACACATACTAAATAATCCACTTCCAATCCAATTTCAATGCACTTCCCAACTGGATTTTACTGTGTGAACTGGCAAAATCCAGTTGGAAAGTGGATTGAAAGTGGATTATTTAGTGTGTGTGATTGCAGCCACAGAGTGATTAAAATGTGGAACTTGCTGCCATAGAATGTAGTAATGGCCACAGGAATAAACAGCTTTAAAGGGGGATTAGATAGATTCATGGAAGTTAAGTCTATCAATGGGCATTAGCCATAGTGACTGAGGGGAACCTCCATATTCAGAGGCACTAATCCTCTGAATCCCAGAGCCAGGAGGAAATATCGGGGAATGCCCTGGCCTCTATGCCCTGTTGTTGGCTGATGAGAGGAACTGTTTGGCCACTGTTTGAGACGGGATGCTGGACTAGATGGACCACTGGTCTGATCCAGCTGGGCTCTTCTTATGTAACATTCTCCTCTTCTCCATTTTATCCTCACAACAACCCTGTGAGGTAGGCCAGGCTAAGGGTGAGTTTCCATGGATTAGTGGGAATTCAAACCCTAGGCTGACACTCAAACTACTACACCATGCTGTCTCTCATATACCTAGAGGGATGGTAAGACCAGGATTCATGAGTGGAAAAAGTCCCAGCTCCCCTCCCACCGCTGCTACGATTGCATTCTTACCCCCTCCCATTATCAAAATAGGTACTACAGCTGTCAAAAATTGTCAGGTGCTTAAAAGCTAGAGCTGATTTACAAAAATATTTTGACACATTTGAGATGACTTTTAGGTTAAAGACTTGAACAGCACCTGGAACATAGTTCCCACCGCCATTTCGGAAGAAGTTTAGTATGCCGTCAGCACAGGTTTTTGCTTTTTTCCTTATCAGTGACTGATGAAGCCCTCATTTAAGGTTAGATGTGAAAAGGATACCCAAATATGAAAACTCCTTTACTTGCTGAATTTCTTCCCTATTCAGAGTCTATCTGAACACTGAAGGATTCCTTTTCTTTTCTTTCTTTTCTTTTTTGTGTGTAGAGAAATCAATTTACAAACTCCTTTCCTTTCCCCTCCCCATAACAGACACCCTGTGAGGTAGGTGGAGCTGAGAGAGCTCTTTCCAGAACTGGCCTTGAAAGAACAGCTCTGACAGAACTATGGCTTGCCCAAGGCCATTCAGCAACTACAAATGGAGGAGTGGGGAATCAAACCCAGTTCTCCCAGATTAGAGTTCATGCACTTAACCACTACACCAAACTGCATGAGCCATAGCAGCCTTTTATCAATTGTGGTGTGTCACAGCTTTTCCCAGAGTCTTGTTCTAGGGATGATATCAAAAGCCCCTTTCAGATCAATAAATACTACGTAAAATGTGCACTTTGGGAAATTGGTGTATTTTTCTAGCAGATGATATAGAACTAGGCAATGGTCAAAGACTGAACTACCCCTCCTGAACCCTATCTGCTCCTGGCCCAGAATATTATCCTGTTCAAATCAATCAGCTAAGGCATCTAGCAAATATGTAGAGTATAATTTGCCCAAGCAAGATAATAAACAGACTGGATTATAGCAGCTTGGATCCAATCATTGACTCTTCTTGAAGATCGGAGCTATTATTGTGTGCCTCCAAAATTTTGGGATGACTCCAGACATGTTTATTTGTGAAAACAGCAGAGCTAGGATCTCTGCCCACCAAGGGATTTGATTTGAATATTTTTTTTAGGATAAGGTCTTCTCCAGGGGCCTTCCCTGAGTGGAGGCAGTGGATCAAGCCTTCAACTTGAGAAGCAGTCAGGAAGAGGGCCATTGGGTTCAAGTATCTCAGAAGTGAGAAGTTCACTCACAGTAGCAAACATGTTTTTAATATATAACTCCCAGACAGAAAGGAATACTGCCATATGTTCTAGTTCCCATATTAATAATTGCCTAAAATGCCAAGTTGTCATTAGTTTTTACAGCCAAAATTAAATGTCCCCAGTTCCTACGCAAGTTCTTCTTATTATTATGCTTTACTAGATCTCTATAGTATGTCTTAAGAGACAAGAATTCCCTCAGAACAAGTACGATATTATTGATCTTTAACGCCATATGTTTTCACACATGTCGATAAGTCTGCACTCTTTATCAAAACATGTACTAGAATTCTTGGGGATCAGGGACCTCACAAAAGGAGCACCATCAGGCATAATTTTAGAGTACAAGGGCTTGAAGAGGGACAATATAGCCTATACAAGATGGTGAGATAGCTCCTAGCTATATCAGACACAAGTAATGATCTCCTTAAAGATAACACTTCTGGGGAGGCCATCATATCTTGGGCCAAGGGAGCAGCATTGTTATTCCAGGGGATACAACACAGGGAGCTTTGATTCTGGGATGTACATTCTTGCCTGATTACAGAGAGTTTGGCAAAAGGTATATTCATGTGCTAAACAACAGGGAGATGATCATTGCCCCAAAAGGTTGAAACTCCCAGGAAGCTGGTCATTGAGCTGAGATCAGAAGAAACAATGAAATAATCTATGACACTAGCTCCCTTGAAGCCCAAGAAGGTATAATCCCTGCCTGAATTGATTCTCTGGTGGCCATTCAAAATTATTCAATTCCTTTGGATAGCAAAAGTAGCCAACCTCAAGCTGTTGGCATGTATTATGACATCTTTCAAAGACCAGCAAAACCACCAGGGACTACAGAGAACAGCTCTGACAGTTTTTTCGATTATATGATCATTGTCAGCCCCCCCTCCTTGCAAAGAAGTCCATTCTTTCTGCGAACTTGGTAGGTTTGGGGGCCAAATGGTCTGTTAACGCCTTTACCAGGACATCATACATTGTCGCCACATCGTTGGTTTGCAGCGGCGCCACCAGGCCCTTCATCAAGAGGAGTGTCTTGATCCCGCAGTACCTTAGGAGGTGTGCCTTCTTCATTCTGGGATCCGTGATGGCATTGATTTTGAAGTGGTTGTCGAGAGTTTCAAGCCACAGTTCCCACTGGTTGGGGCGAAAGATGTCGAACTTGGGGAAACTCTCGTTCCCTTCAGTAGCCATCATAGCAGCACGTGGAGGGGGCAGCAGTTGCTAGGGTATGGAGGCGGCAGTGGTGGGCCGAGGCGATGCGAGGCTGTGCTTAGAGTCAGCGGGTGTGTTTGTGCTGCCTGGAGCGGTGCGGTGAGCCATTACCAGAGAAGTGGGGCACGAAGCGGAGCGGTGTGCCACGATCTCGGTGCTGGGGCTCGATGCGAGGCTCAGTTCTTCCGAATGGTTGTTGTTCATGGGAGGTAGACCAACCTCGTCACCAGTGAAAAGTACTGAGACTGACGAGTCAGCAGAGTGAAATCAGCTCATGCTTTTATTTCAAGGTTGAGAACAAGACAACTTAAGCTGGCTCGCAGGCTGGCTTATATCCCCAAGAAAATCCACACCCCAACCCACGCATACACTTGTGATTGGACTATACACATTGATTGCATTATCTTCCTGGATCCTAGTCCCCTGATTGGAAGGGAGCTAGGATCCTACTGTCCATTGTCTTCAGGAGCGAAGCTCAGGCCCTTCGTCCAGCCATGTGTCGGACCAGCTGGAACTGGTTCAAGCACATGGCTGGCCTGGACCCCCGTTCCGCTCTGGGTACATTACACTAGTTTTAATATTATAGTCAAAGAAGGTATCCAGCTTAGTTTGTTGGCTGAAAGCCTACAAAAGTCAGAGGGATGATTTATTTTCCTAGACATAAAACAAAGAGAGATCCAGCTACTGATTAAAATAAAACTAGTTAATTGTAAGTTTTTTAAACTCTGATAACTCTGACAGGTAATTAAAAGTTGCTCTCCCTCACCCCCAGCATCAGGAGAGAAGGAGAACTAAATTACAATAAGCACAGGAGGAGTTAAGTTACTTAATCACTAGCAGGAAGAGGCAGGTTGACTAGAAGCCAAGTAGTTAATTGATAATTAATAGCCTAGCTGAATGTTGTTAATTAGTATGACCAGCACAAAACTGGTTAACTAATTTGATGAACAATAATTCTAAAACTTAAAATTTAAAGCATGGGGCACACAGTTCATATAAAATACAAAAACGCCTAAAAAATGACAAACAACCTCCCCCAGATACACACAAATGAGCAAACTCAACAAACATACACCACATACTCAAAACTCAAAAACACTTCAAAAACACATCTCTCACAGCCAAAGCAGCACTAGTAGTTCCTCAAAGGAGGAAAACAGTAGAGAAGAATGTGAGAGAGATAAGGAATTGTAATGTATCCACTGGAGAACATGGGCTCTGGACAGCCATGGGCTTGGACTGGTTCTAACCAGTCCACTATGTGGCCAGGCGAAGGGCCTGAGCTTCGCCCCGAAGGACAATGGACTAGTGGATCCTGACTCCCCTCCAATGGAGGAGCAGGAATTAATCCAATCAATGTAAATAGCGAATCACCGTGTGTGTGTGTGTGTGTTTGGGGTGTGGGTCATTTGGGGATAAAAGCCGGCCTGCGAGCCGGCTTAGTTGTCTTGTTCTTCATCTAATAAAGTATGTGAGAGCTGAAATCACTAGTAAGTCTCCGTACTTTTCACTGGCGACAAAGGTGGGATGCCAACTCCCTCCAAGAAAAACGACCACGAGACGAGCACCGCTGACCGCCCCAACGCCGAAAGCACCAAACGCCGCCGCCGAGCTTCGTGTCTGCCTCTTCGGTTCCTGGGCACCGCACCACTCCCTAGCACCGCTGACCCCGAGCGCAGCCTCGCTTCCAACGCCGCCAACTCTACGCCTGAACCGCGACATCCACGGGTGAGCACCATGGCCGCTAGCAACAAGAGCTTCCCAGCCTTCGACATCTCTCGTCCTGCACACTGGGAGACCTGGATCGAGACGCTGGAACGTCACTTCGAGATCCATGGCATCACGGATGCGGGTACGAAGAAGGCCTATCTCCTGCGCTACTGCGGCATCGAGGCACACCTCCTCCTGAAGGACCTGGTGAACCCCCTCCTGCTGAAAGACGTGGCCACCACCTACGACATGCTGGTCAAGGCGTTTACCAACCACTTGGCACCAAAGCCCACCAAGTTCGCGGAACAAATGGAGTTCTTCGCGAGAACGCAGGGCCCCGACGAAACGTCTCCGGAATTCCTGGCTGGACTACGCCGCGCAGCCACAAGGTGTGCCTTCCCCAACCTCGCAGATACCCTCCTAAACCAGTTCCTGGCGGGGCTGAAGGAGTCGAAGCTGCGCCGCAGGCTCATCAGCCGGGACGACATCACTCTGGAGGCCGCCATCCAAGAAGCGGCCGCCTACGAGAAGTCCCACGCGGATCGCCGGCCAAAGACGGTCCATCGCCTCCAGGACTCCGGCCCCTCTGATGACTCGAACGATGAGGAGGTCCTACAGGTGAACCGCCGATCACAGCCACGCACCCAACGCCACAAGGGATTCCCCGCAACACCAACCCAGCCCAACGCATCTGCCTGTGCCAGCTGTGGCGACGCTCACGAGCGCCGGACCTGCCGTTTCCGGGACGCCGTCTGCAGGACCTGCAACAAGGCCGGACACCTCGCCCAAGTCTGCCGCTCCAAGGGCAAGCGCCTGGGATCCACTGCCCAGCTGGACGCCGCAAGCCTGCACACCGTGACGACCCAGCGCCGGCAGACGGTATGTAACTTGCCCCCTGAGAGCCCGGACAAGGTGCATGTGACTGTCCAAATAGAGGGGTCCCCCTGCCAAATGGAAATAGACTCAGGGTCCTCGTTCTCTATAATCTCCGCTGAGACAATTAAAACGCTATGCCCAAAGGGGGGACCCCGACTGCACAAGCCACGGGGTTTGAAACTGATGGACTTTAACAAGAACCCAGTGGCAGTCCATGGCTGGGGCAAGTTTCAAGTCCGATTTAAAGGGTTCTCGGGCTTGCTGGACCTGCTGGTTGTGGAGGGGCGCCTCTCGAGCCTCCTGGAGCTGTCGTGGTTTGGGCCTTTGGGACTCCAAATAGCGGGTGTAAACCACCTCAGGACCGCAGACTGGGAGGCGGTTTGCCGGGAGTTCCCCAAAGTATTCGACGGGACCCTGGGAAGGTACAATGGGACCCCGATTTCGCTAGACCTGGACCCTAACGTACAACCCATCCGCATAAAGGCACAGCCCCCTCCCATAGCCATGCGGGAAAAAATAGAGGCCGAGCTCGACCACCTGGTCGCCCAAGGAGTGCTGGAACCGGTCGCGTCAGCGTGCTGGGAAACCCCCATTGTCACGCCTATTAAACCGAATGGGGCTATACGCATTTGTGCAGATTACAAATGCACCATAAATAAGGCCCTGCACGACCACGCTTATCCGGTCCCGGTAGTGAGCCATGTCCTGGCCTCCCTGACGGGGGCCAAAGTTTTCGGTAAATTGGACTTGGCGCAGGCTTACCAGCAGCTGCCAGTAGACACGGCCGCTGCGGAAGCGCAAACCATCACCACCCACAAGGGGGCTTTCCGGGTCAATAGACTGCAGTTTGGGGTTTCAGTGGCGCCAGGGATTTTTCAATCTTTCATGGATTCCCTCCTGAAAGGAATTCCAGGGGTCCAGCCCTTTTTAGATGATGTCATCATCGCGGCACCGGACTCCACCGCCTTCGCTGAACGGCTGCGTCGGGTCCTGCAGAGGTTCAACGATGCCGGCCTCAAGGTGAAGAAGGAGAAATGCCTCCTGGGGGTGCCCCGCATCGAATTTCTGGGTTTCGCAGTCGATGCACAAGGCATCCACCCCACAGACGAAAAAATTAGAGCGATCACACAAGCCCCGGTCCCCACGTCCAAACCGGAACTCCAGGCCTTCCTAGGCCTCTTGAATTTTTACCACGCGTTTCTGCCCCAAAAGGGAACGGTGGCTGAACCCCTCCACCGGCTGCTGGACAAAGAGGCGCCGTGGGCCTGGAAGCCGGAGCATGCGGCAGCTTTCCAGGCGGTAAAAGACTTGTTGGTCTCCAACGGGGTGCTGCACCACTTCTGCGAGGCTTTACCTGTGGTTCTGGCGTGTGATGCATCGCCCTACGGGGTGGGGGCGGTGTTGGGGCATCGGTTGCCGGATGGCCGGGAGGTTCCGGTCGCCTATTATTCTCGGACCCTGTCTTCTGCGGAGCGTAATTACGCGCAGATAGACAAGGAGGCACTAGCGATAGTGGCGGGGGTTAAAAAATTCCACCATTATCTCTATGGCCGCCCGTTCGAGATCCTTACAGACCACAAGCCTCTCCTGGGCCTCCTTGCGCCCGATCGACAGACGCCGCAGATGGTCTCACCCAGGGTTCTCTGCTGGTCCATATTCCTGGCGGGGTACTCTTACACCCTCACCCACCGCCCAGGGAAGCCCATGGGTCACGCGGACGCACTCAGCCGCCTCCCACTGCCTGCGACGGACCCGGCCCCGGCCCCCGCCCACGTCATCGCACTCCTAGAATCGCTGCCCGGTCGCCCAGTACACGTCAAGGAGGTGGCCCGCTTCACAGGCCGTGACAGGGTTCTCTGTCGGGTTTTGAACTGGGTGGGGAGGGGATGGCCGACAGCTAGACAAGACCCGGAGTTTGCGCCTTTTGTCACAAGGCGCGATGAGCTGTCGACCTATAAGGGGTGCCTAATGTGGGGAGGCAGGGTGGTCATTCCGAAACCACTACAGGAACGGGTACTGAGGGACCTTCATGAGCACCACCCGGGGGTAGTCAGGATGAAGGCTCTGGCGCGGGGGTATGTCTGGTGGCCAGGGTTAGACCGAGATATTGAGGACATTGTAAAAAGGTGTCAACCCTGCCAGGTCTCCCGACCCGCACCCCCGACGGCCCCAGACAGGGCCTGGGAATCCTCTCACCGCCCCTGGTCGCGCCTGCACCTCGACTTTGCGGGCCCGTTCCAGGGGCAGCTGTTTTTTATACTTGTAGACGCCTACAGTAAGTGGCTAGAAGTAGAACCGGTACCATCCACCTCCTCCCGGGCGGCCATCCGAGCGATGTGGCGGATTTTCAGCTCGCACGGACTCCCCGACACCCTGGTCACCGACAACGGGACAGCCTTCACGTCCGGGGAGTTCCAGGAGTTCACCCGCCAGCATGGGATTCGCCACATCAGGTCGGCCCCGTTCCACCCCGCCACCAATGGCCAAGCTGAACGCATGGTGAGGACGGCCAAAGAGGCGCTCCATCGGACCGAAGGAACGGACTGGGACTTCAGGCTGGCACACTTCCTGTTCGGCCAGAGAACGACGCCCCATGCGACAACCGGCCAGAGCCCGGCGGAACTACTGATGGGCCGACGCCTCACCACCAGGCTGGCCCGGTTACATCCCGATCGAGCGCCCGAGCGGGAGCCCTCCACAGAAACGCCAGCGGCGGCACGAGGGTTCTTCCCAGAGGACCCAGTGTACGCACGGAACTACGCGAAAGGGCCCCCGTGGATTCCCGCCCGAGTAGTCCGGGTCCGTGGCCCCCGGTCCTACGAAGTCTCGGTAGAAGACGGCCAGATCCTGCATCACCACATCGATCAGCTACGTCGCCGGGTGCTACCCCTGGAACTGGATGAGGGGGAGGAGTGGGATGAGCCAGCTCAACCAGACGTGGGGGCGGACGCACCAGAAGAAATCCCGGGGGACTTCAACTCCGGACTGACAGCCACCGCAAATGACACACCGGCCGAGATGGTGAGCCCAGCCCCGCCAACACCAGAGCGGCCACCAGTCCCCACAGCCGCCCGGGAGGCTGTCAGTTCCCCCATGCCAGAGCCCCATCGCTCCACGCGAGAGCGGCGGCCCCCAGCTATTTGAAAGACTATGTGTGCGGGTGTTTATCGGACCAAGGGGGGAGGGGTGTAATGTATCCACTGGAGAACATGGGCTCTGGACAGCCATGGGCTTGGACTGGTTCTAACCGGTCCACCATGTGGCCAGGCGAAGGGCCTGAGCTTCGCCCCGAAGGACAATGGACTAGTGGATCCTGACTCCCCTCCAATGGAGGAGCAGGAGTTAATCCAATCAATGTAAATAGCGAATCACCGGGTGTGTGTGTGTTTGGGGTGTGGGTCACTTGGGGATAAAAGCCGGCCTGCGAGCCGGCTTAGTTGTCTTATTCTTCATCTAATAAAGTATGTGAGAGCTGAAATCACTAGTAAGTCTCCGTACTTTTCAGGAATAATAAAGTAACAAAAGAAGAGCAGTCAGCGTGAGAAACCCTTTAAACTATTTTTATACCCTCTCCTACCACGCCCATCCCCCATAGGGGAGGGGAGGGAGACTTCAACACAAAACCTACAAAACACACAAACTTTGAATAAAACTTTGTTGGTCTTAAAGGTGTCACTGGACTCAAACTTTGTTCTGCTGCTTCAGATCAACACGGCTGCCCACCCGAATCTATCTTCACTGTACCTACAAAACAGAGATAAAAGGAACAAACAAGTCAGAATAAAAGCTCAATAAAATGGAGCAAAGGTGAAATACCAAAGCTTAGATGAAAGGAATCAAAATAAATAGATAACATAGATAAAAACTAAGATAGTATAAGATAAAAAGATAAAAGACCTAGAGATGGAGCACTGCCTCATAAAGTCTTGCAACAATGCACCAGGATCGGCACTTCTTGCCTGTTAAAACCCTTGTTTCTCCCTCACCTCCTAAAACAGAGAAGGGAGGCAGTTAGAAGCAAAATAAATATAAATATAAAAGTATTGAAGCTAAAACAAAACAAAACAAAATTACTCCCTCAGCAGAGCACAGCCCACAAATATCTAATCCCCTTGTCACAGCAATCAGCCACCAGTACTATTAAAGCCACCTTGGTACTAAAGCCCAGGCCTGAAACTAGAAATGGGTCATGGGCAGATGTGTCACCCAGGATGCCCTGGAGCTGCTCCACCACAACACTGTATCACCTTCCCTTCAAAGGTAAACTGGAGGCTGGCCTATAACTGGCTACCTTCTCCCTAGTCAATGAAGGAACTTTTTGAGCAGAAGTCTAATAACTGCCTCCTTCAAAAGCCTAGGGAGAGCCCCCTCAATTGGGGAGGGATTGATGATTTTCACTGATGGCTCCAATACCTTTTCCCAGTAATATTTCAAAAGCCAGGATGGGCGTGGGTCCAGAGCACAATTGGTGTCCCTCACACTTCCAAGGATCTTGTCAGCATCCATAGGCAGGATCAACCTGAAACTGTCCATAACAAAAAGACAAGCAGGCGCTTCTGACACCTCAGGTACCTGATCGACACTCTCATCTTGGCCTCCAAGTCTGAAAGGATGAGAAAGATTTTGTCAGCAAAGAGCGTTGCAAAAACATCACAGCTGGGATCCAATTTTTCATCACTGGCAAGATCAGACTTCGCAGTTATCAAGTCACAAACCACTTTACACAACTGAGCTGGGCGAGATTCTGCTGATGCAATGGTGGCAAAGAGCAAAGTCTTTTTTGCATCTATTATTGCCACCACATAGACCTGCAAATGAGCTCTACAGTGTGCTTTTTCTGATTCATCTCAGGTCTTCTGCCAGGATTGCTCTAGTTTTCTTCCAGAATACTTCATATTGCCCACTTCACTGGTAAACCAAGGAGCTGGGGGCCTCACAGAGTGTGAAAGAGGACACCAAGGAGCAACCCTGTTTATGGCCCCATCATGCAGGAACAGGGAGCAACTCTGTTTATGGAGCTACAAGGGCTTCCACAGAATCACCAGGGAGGCTCTCAAAAGCCCCCAGAGCCACCTAGAAACCAAGAGGATCCATTAATCTCCAAGGGCGAACCATCTGAATTGGTCTACCACCCCTGCAGGAAGGAGGCAGCAAGCTCAACCTTGCCTTCAGAAGATAGGGATCAAATGACGATATACGTGTTCCATCAATGAGAAGGGAAGGGGGGCATTTTTAAGCTGGAAAAGTGTAAAGTTTAAGCATCTCTTCTCCCTTGCCACTGTTCTGATGAAATTTGAAACCACTACAATAGCTGTATTATAGCTAAAAATCCTCAGGGGACATGTTATAGTACAATCCATATCATGCTTACTCAGAGTTACTGAGTTCAATGGGACTTACTCGTTAGGAAGGTTGTTAAGGATTGTAGCCTTAATATTTCCCTTGGCGCCATTTACATGCACAAGACCGTGGGGGGGGGGTTCTCCCAGGCTGGTCTTTGCAATGCCTGACAACAAACAAGTGTGCTTGCTCTCCCTGTGGTGAAAGAACCCGCTGAGTTTTCACTTTCCTGATGCTAATGACTCAGTTGCAGAATGACTGGTCAGGTTGCAGTGACTTCACCACTGACTATACATAAACCATGACTAGTTTTCAATTAACAATGGGGATTTGGATTGAAGAAATGAGGAAAGGCTAGCACTATGAATCACTAATACATATAACAAATCCCCACCTTTTTATTATATGCAAATTCAGTAACTCAGTAAGCACATATAAAACCAGATTCTATTAATTGGTTATGCAGCCAAAGGCAGTGACTCAGTCCTCTTCCAGCAAGAGACTCTGAACATATTTTGACTATGTACTAAACACTGTCAGTATATCTTTCAATATATTCTGTCTTTATGAGTGGGGAATATATGATACCTACATATAGTGCTAGTTATTGGTAAAAGGTCTGTCATTCCTCCTTTGCAACTATAGACGGAAAGAGAGATGCACATTCAAGCTCCTAGAAAGGGCTTGCAGAGGGATTTCTTTTCTTTGAACAACTGATCCTCATGGCACAGTTCCAAGAGCAGTTTGCCATGCAGCACTGGAAACTGTTGCTGTATGGGAAGATCAAGTGTACAGAGACTGGGGGGGGGGGGGGGCTACTTCTATCTTCACTGAAACATGAGGGCTGGTGAGCAAAAACAGAGCAACCGTTCAGCATGATCTGAGGACTCAATTGTTGAAGCAGCAGGGCAGCTTACGATAAAGCTGCCTGAGTGCTTCCAGTTAAGAATGCTGAGATTTAATAAGGATATTTGGGATGGGAGGAGGAGGAGGGTGGTGAAGGAAGGTGAGGGTCCTACTAGAGAAGGAAGGCAAAAGCAAACAAAAGAAGTTGGGTGAAAGAAATTAAACAGGAGGATACAGTAGAAGAAATGGCGTGATAACTAACAGCATACCAGAAGGAAATATAACACGTAAAAGAAGGAAGGGGTAGGACTGGAAAAGGAGAAAGAACAACAGCCAGATAACATGGGTCACTGTGGCTTTGATATATGTGGCCAGATCAGGTGGGTCAAAGAAGGGAGCCATCTTCAGAGTTCACTGAAGACAGCAGAAAGCCATTTTTTTGCTGCTGAATTCACTTGCTTCCCCAGGCTGGGGTCAAGTATAACTCCTGAATACTTAACTAAATCTGCAAGGGTCAGCAGAACCATCAAATGTGGGAAACAAAATGCTCTCCAAGACCTCAGCCGTCCAAAGCAGGATCACTTCTGTCTTGTCAGGATTCAGTTTCACCTTGTTCACCTTTAACCCTTTAACCACAGCAGTGAGGTGCTGGTTCAAAATTTCTACACCACCAGTGTGCAGCTTAGACTAAGAAATATAGTGCTGGTGTGGTGAGTGTTGTCACCTAGATGGCACCCAACTCCAGAACCATGAATGATTTCTCCTAAGGGTTTTATACAGAGATTAAACAACATGAGCCTTCATTCAAACCCCTTGCGTAGAACATTCTTCTCCATTATTATAGAAGGAGGAGGAGATTGGTTTTATGTTCTGCCCTTCATGCAGAGTCTCAGAGCAGCTTACAAAATTCTTTCCCTTCCTCTCCCCACAACAGACACCCTGTGAGGTGGGTGGGGCTGAGAGAGCTCTTTTCAGAACTATCCTTGAGAGAATAGCTGTGCCAGAACTGTGGCTTGCCCAGCAGGTGCAAGTGGAGGAGTGGGGAATCAAACCCAGTTCTCCCAGATTAGAGTCCGCACACTTAACCACTACACCAAACTGGCTCTTTTAAATGACTGAGGAAAGGTACCCTGAGCCAGTGATTGAGTTATGATGGACATTAGGAGCTCATTGATGTGATCCTTACAAGGTTTCAGAAACCAAGATGGGCACCGATGTAGAGAATAAGGGGGCCTTTACAGATTCTAAGATTCTTTCAACATTCATCATGGTAACTATCATAACAATCCATAAATGGACAATTAGCTCCAACTTTTCCATCAGTGCCACTCTAAGACATCTTCCTGCCTTCTTCAAGTTACATAGCTCTGCAGTAACCCAAGAGTCCGCTTGAGAGTGGTAAAAGACGGGTGGGGGGACTCTATCAACAGCTTCCAGGAACTTTGCATTTCAGATTCCCTCTGCAGCCTCAACAGATCTATCACCTGGGATCCTAAAATCCCCCATAGCATTCTGAAATCCAGAAGGATCCATAGATCTCCTTGGGCACACCATTTTAACTAGGTTACTGCCTGAGAAGAAGGCTGGTACCACATTTACCTGTGCCTTGAAGAGGTGGTGGTTAGACAACGAACAGGCTTAAGCTCCAGATTCCAAATTAAACCTTCCCCAAAGGCTCAGTACAAAAAAATAAGTTCACAGTATGTCCTTTTTCATGTGTTTAGCCTGTCGCAACCTGACTGAGACCGACAATGGAGAAGGAGTCTACAAAATCTTGGGCTGGACCAGACAATGTGCCATTAACATGAATGTTGAAGTTCTCCAGAACAATCAGAGGAGGGCCCCCTGCTCTGCCAGAGGCCGTGGTTTGCTTTAGGTATTTGAAAAGTCAGTGTGCTTACAGAAGCAAGATCTGGTAGGTCACACACTTCTAAGCAGCTTGTCCATTTCAGACCTCATCAACTGAAAGTCATCCATATAACTAGGACCACACTGTACTCCAGTAGCATCCTGAGACTAAACTGATCCAACTATAGTGTCTAAGATGTGGTGGATTAGAGCAATTTTATCTGAGAAATTTATTACAAAGGAGTCACAATGGGCTTGTATATTTTCCATGTCAACATCCTTTCAGGCCTGGGATAAGAGCCCCTTCACAACCCAGAAAAGTTTCACCAGATGGCACTATGCAGACACAATGGTGGCAGAGAAGTGAGCCTGCGTCACTGTCATCATTGCCACAGAGTAGGCATGATAACGTGCTCTCTGTGTTTTGTGGCACTCACTTCAAGTTCTCCTCAATAAATCAAGGAGCATTCTGGACTCCATGGAAGGAGAGCAGGAATTTAGGGGCAATTGTGTCTACAATCTCAGCATCTCTGCATTCCACAAGTCAACCAGGGCTGCAAACAAAGTGCAAATCTTGCTGACTGGAAAATCTCCAAGAGCCTTCAGGAAACCCTCTGGATACATAGGCCTCTTGGGGTGGACCATCCTCCCACATTTGTGGAGGTTCCAAGTATCCCTGGGTCTAAATCTCAGCAAGATAATGGTTGTCCATCACAAGGGGCAAATGGAAAATTCCCTTATTATTTAATTATTTATTGTCAAATTTATACCCCGCCCTCCCCACGAAGCAGGCTCAGGGTGGCTTCCAAATAGCATACATACAGAATAAATATACATAATTAAAAGCAGAACAGTTAAAATAATACAATACAAAGTGCTGGCAGCGATTAAAATTAGAGTTAAAGTGCTATTAAGGATTTTCAACAAGTACTAGATATTCTTCTGCTCATTGACTCATATGACAACTGCTCGGTGGTAAGAGCTAGATGAACTTCTAATCATTGGCTCTCATGGCAGCTGCTCAATTGTAAAATTACGGGCCGGGTGCTACAGTGGCGGCGGCCCCTAATTAAATGCCTGGTGGAAATGCCTGGTGGAAGAGCTCCGTCTTATAGGCCCTGCGGAACTGAGGAAGGTCGTGCAGGGCCCTGATCTCCTCCGGGAGCTCGTTCCACCAGGTAGGGGCTGCCACCGAAAAGGCCCTGGCCCTAGTAGCAGCTAGCCTGGCCTCCCTCAGGCCAGGGAGGGTCAGCTGGTTTTGAGACCCAGACTGTAGTACTCTCTGAGGTATATACGGGGAAAGGCGGTCCCGTAGGTATGTTGGGCCTCGGCCATGTAGGGCTTTAAAGGTAAGAACCAGCACCTTGAAGTGGCTTCATTATGCTATTGACAGCCAGTGCAGTGTCCTTAGCACAGTCTGGATGTGCTCCCATTTAGGAAGACCCATCAGCAGCCTGGCCAAGGCATACTGCGCTAGCTGTAGCTTCCGAATCCGCGACAAAGGCAGCCCCATGTAGAGAGCATTACAGAAGTCTAGTCTCGAGGTGACAATTATGTGGATCACTGTAGCCAGGTCAGCACGGTCGAGGAAGGGAACCAACTGCTTATCAGCCTGAGATGTTAAAAGGCCGACTTGGCAGTGGCCGCTACCTGGGCCTCCATGGTAAGGGAGGGATCCAGGAGCACTCCCAAACTCCGCACCTCCAGTGCTGGGACCAATGAGGCCCCCCCAAAGGCAAGGAGTGGGATCCCATCCCCCGAACCACCCTGACCTAGGCACAGGACCTCCGTCTTCACTGGATTCAGCTTCAGCTGACTCAGTCTCAGCCAACCAGCCACAGCCTGCAATGCCTGGTCCAGGTCTTCCAGTCCGGAATCCGACTGGCTGCCTAACATCAGATAGAGCTGGGTGTCATCAGCGTACTTGTGACATCCCAGCCCATACCTCCAGGCAATCTGGGCAAGGGGGCGCATATAGATGTTAAATAACATCGGGGACAGCACAGCCCCCTGAGGCACACCACATTCAAGTGGGTGCCTTCTGGACTGCTGTTCCCCTAGCACCACCCTTTGTCCCTGACCCTGGAGAAAGGAGGCAAGCCACTGCAAGGCAAGGCCCCAAATCCCCGCGTCAGCGAGGCAGTGGTGGGGGTCGACCATGTCAAACGTGGCCGACAGATCTAACAACAGCAATATCGCCGTTCCGCCTTGATCCAGATGTCTTCGGAGGTCGTCAGTCAGAGTGACCAGCACCGTCTCTGTCCCATGACCCGAACAGAAGCCAGACTGGAAGGGGTCTAACATGGAAGCGTCATCCAGAAAACCCTGCAGCTGTATCGCCACCGCTCTCTCAATCAGTTTGCTCAAATAGGGCAAATTAGAAACCAGCTGGTAGTTGGCCAATTCGGCCAGATCTAAGGATGTTTTTTTCAAGAGAGGGCGGATCCATCACTTCCTTGAGTGCCCAGGGAACTGCCCCTCTAAAAGGGACTTGTTGATAATCTCCCTTAGGGCACCTCGAAACCTCTTGTGGCCAAATTTAATAAGCCAGGAAGGGCACGGATCAAGGCTGCATGAGGTTGGGTGCACAGCTGTGAGTGACCTGTCAACCTTCTCCAGGCTGAGAGGGCTGAAGCGATCCAAGATCAAAATCAAAGATGTGCAATGGGCCTCAAGCTCGCTCACTGTTTCAACTGTAACGGGGAGATTGTGGCGGAGTGCCAAGACATTACCCGCAAAATAGCTCGCAAAAGCCTCACAGCCAATTTCCAGTTCCCTAGCATTTGGTCTGCCCTGTGGCAGAGCTGTTAGTGACTGAATCATCCTAAACAATTGAGCTGGGCGAGAGCTAGCGGACACAATCTCCGCTGCATAGAAAACCTTCTTAGCGGCTTTGACTGCCATCTCATAGGCTTTCATAAACGTCCTATAAGATGTTCTTGTTGCTTCGTCTCGAGTTCCGTTCCACTGTCTCACTAGCCATCTGAGCTCCCGCTTCATCAGCCATAGCTCCTGGGCATACCAAGGAGCCAGCCTAGTTCGGGGCATAAAGGGCGCCATGGAGCGATCTCTTCGATGGCTGTGGAGAGCCAGCTATTCCAGTCCTCCACAAGCTCATCTAACGAGCCGCCAGGGGGCATCGGATCCCACAGAGCCATCTGGAGCCGCACCGGGTCCATCTGGCTCTGCGGGTGAGCTAAAATACACTCGCCGCCTAAACAGGGCTGGGGTGGTACATTCAGGCAGGCCCCTAGGGCATGGTGGTCTGACCATGGGATTGCCAATGCAGTAACCCAGTCCAGTGTTACCCGTGCCGTGAAGATCAAATCGAGCGTGTGCCCAGCCCGGTGGGTGGGTGGGTGGGGGTCATTACATATTGGGAGAGTCCCAGTGCCACCATGGATGACACCAGGTCCACTGCCTGAGTAGAGGTCGCGTCCTCAGCATGGACACTGATATTACCCAGGACAATCAGTCTAGGGTGTTCCAATGCCCAGCCCGCTATGGCCTCCATCAGGGACGGCAGGCTATTGGCCAGTGCATTAGGTGGTCAGTACACCAGCCAAATTGCCAAACTCTCCCCGACCTCCCAGACCAGGCCAGCACACTCAATGCCCATGATCCTCAGAGGCAGAAGCGCCCTAAAGGAGTAAGCCTCCCAGATGAATAGAGCCACTCCTCCCCCCCACCCCCTAGTCTGGGATTGGTGAAGGACTGAGAACCTGGGAGGAGCCAGTTGGGAGAGTACTACTGTCTCCCCCTCCCTCACCCAGGTCTCAGTCATGCACACCAGGTCTGCATTCTGCTGTTGCAAAAAGTCCCTAAGGACCATGGTCTTATTGTTTATGGACCTGGTGTTACACAACACCAATGTTGGAGGGGGGATATGATTCCTAGCCCCACAGCCAACATCTCTCGGGATGGGATGCAGGCTGGAAGGGGGCCAAGCTTCGCCATTTCTCCACCCTCTTCTCATACTACTCCGCCTGCTCCCACCACTATACTTTCCCCTCCCCAGGAGCACTGGAATTCCCTGGCCTGCATCACTGCACTTGGTGGTCTCCACAAGCTTCAGACTGCTGGCCGAGCAGCAAGCAGAACGCTCAATCTAGTGCTCAATTTAAGGGTACAGTAAAGTGCATAAGCCGTAATGCTACTACTACAAATTGTGCAGCCTATCCTACCACAAAAATAATCTAAAAATTGATCACCAATTAAGATCACATATCAGCCAGTAAATAAATAAAGGCCCTTCAGAAATCCCATCCACCCACCCTCTTTTTCTTCTTCTTTTTATCTTTATAATGCACCCCCATAAATTTTTATATTATAATTTATTTTATTTATATTTTATTTTTATTTAATTTCCTAACTCACTAAGTTTGATCACTAATAACAATCACCAGGTTATAATACAATTGGTTTGGACAGCCTTAACAGTTAATTCCAATTCCACAGTACAGCATCTAACTTAATAATTATCTTCAATTAATTAATTCAAAACACCTAACCCCCTTACTCCCCCTTCAGTTAAATCAGTTAATAATTACCTACAATTAATTAATTCAAAATGCCTAACACACTTACTCTGTCAATTAAATCAATTAATTACTAATATTAGTATCACAATTAACTAGGGCTGATTACTCAACCACTCTAAGGTAGCAGCATCTAGTAGCAGCAATCAGCTGCTTAGATAGTCTCCATTGCACAATATGCTAGTCCCAGATCTTCTCATTCCGTGTGCTGGTATATGGGAGGCTCTTGCTGGTTCTCTCCATTTTAATTGCTGGAACTTCAACCGCTCTTACTCCTAGTCAGTCCTTATAGGTGGTAGTCCCCACCACAGGCCTCGTAGATAACCCGGCCCTAACATTATCCTTGTAGGGCAGCCAGGTGACCACCCCCGCACAGCCCCAACTGCTGGGGGGAAAAGTCACCCACTCCATAGTCATCCAGCAGCCCTGAGCCCAACTGGGGGGATGCAACCTGAGTAACCCCCAACTGGGGGCTGCATGCCTGATGCTGGTGCTGCGAGCCCAGGTGTAAAGTCCCCCCTGTCCAGGGCCATTGCTGCAGGTGTCACAGCTGGAGGGGCAAGCACAGCCGCTTCCGATGGAACAGCCCACCAATCGAGGCTGGACGGCACAGGCACAGGGACTCTGGTCGTCCAGCGGGTCCCACCCCGATGGAATTTAGTTTGAAAAAGGGGGTCCTCCAGATGATGCAGCCCCCTCCGGGTCCTCCTATCACTGGCCATCCTCCTGGGTCAAGCGCCGTATTTGCAGCTGGTCGGGTGACAGAAGTCCTGTCCCGATCCCAGTGCCAAAATGGTGATCGCGATTGTCCCAACCAACCGCAGCTCACAGAGCCGCTGTTGGCGCCTCCAGATGTCGCGGGTTCGAACAGCGAAAGTGGCAGGCACGGAGTGGGCCAGAAGAGAGTGCGAGTATCCAAATAATACTGGAGGCTTCAGCTAGGTGCAAACTATACATTTATTTACACACCACAGCCACCATCAAACAGAGTGTCAAAGTGCTCTGCTGCAATCATACAAATGAGGAGGAGAAACTGTACATCACTCACTGTACATTTATACAAACACCAGCCAATCAGGCTTCAGTGCTGAGTCACTGTGATAGCAGTGGCAAGACTGCCCTGAACCAGTTATAGCCAGCTCTAACAGAGATTCCTGGCTGACAGCTACCTGTCACTAGATCAAATCCATCTAGCCAGACTTACAAGACATGTGGATCTCAACACCAGACCCAGTCAAGGTCCTGCAACAGGATGGGGAGACAAGCATTGGTCCTACTGAGACCAGGCCACCAGGTATCCCTTCTGCATCGTCAGCCACGCAGGCACACTGAGAGTAAATTTTATGAAGGATTTGCCTTCTCACCATACCTCATTGTGCAGTGTTGTTAATGTTCGATTCTTATGGGCAATTATTATCAAACCATGCACCATGTCCCCAAAGAACACCAAATTGAGTATATGACCCATCATGTGTGTAGGTACCATAATGTTTTGGGAAAGCCCTATGGTTGTCAGTGTCAAGTCTAAAATCATGTCTATCTGCTCAGGCAGGGAGATAGTGAGGTGGGCAGTGCACCAACAGAATCCTTATTCAGTCCCAGCATCAGATACTTACACTTAAAGTTGGCACTCCGGCTAACAAAACATCTGGTGAGTGCCACAGAGACTACAACCACACACATACCCCTGTCCACCAAGCGGAAGCTGATGCTGTACAAGAAAGTCTGGGAGGGCACAGCTGGGAGAGACCAATTCCTCTCTCTTCACCCATCCAAATGTCTGTGATACATGTCAGGTTGGCCTCATCACCCAGTAGTAAGTCCTGGATGAGGGATGCTTTGTTTTGGACTGACCTGGCATTCAGCCACAGCACTTTTAGTGTGATCTGTTTATAATGCCTTTCCATCCAACTTCGGATCCTTGAAGTGGTGAATGATCAAAAACATTGAAACGAGCCTTTATATGCATACATTCATGAAAGTATATGTATTATACATAACAATTAAAAACAACATTAACAAAACACAGATGTCAATTTTGGATCATGACTCATCTTGTTTATACAGCCAGTTAAAATATCCTTTCTATGTAGACATATTTCAGCTCCCACTAGGTATTGGGCAAAATGACAAAAGATGCTATTATTATCAAATCAATAAGAGTAATGAAACAAGATAAGTAACCTTCTGTAGCCTCATCGATCCATATAATCTTTCACGGCCTATTGTTGCAGTGTAGTTAAATTGGCAGCCTCTCTCTAGTACTGGAAAAGACAACACAATCAATCTTTTAATTTTTTTAAAGTGGGTTGCAATCATAATCTTTGTTAGGGGCAGAAGTGATGTCCAAACCTCTTTCAATATAAATCTGACCATCAACTGTCTCCCTGTGGATTACAAATAATCTACTTTGCCATTCAAAATGCTTATATAGTAATTGCCAATGGCACCTAATATGTTCCATATTTCCAAATTTATCTAGCTACTTTGTTACAATGATGATAAGCATCCTGGCCTTAAGCTGCTTCTTTGGGAAGGTATTTTGCTGAAACACCTGTTGACATGCCATAATTTCAGTCTTTGATCAGATCATCATTGCAATATCTCCATGAAGTAAATCATAATAATATATTCTACACAGATGGGAAAGGGAGCACATGACAATTCATAAATCAAAGCCAAAGTCCTACCTGAAGTTCCAAAAAAACAACTAGGACTTATCAGCTTCAGAACAGAGTGTCATTTGAAATACACATCGCCTTTCCTTGCTGGGAAACTCCCTTAGACCAAGGGTTCCCTGGAAAGCACTCTGGTAACTAGTCGCCACCATTCATCACCTCCTGAGAACATCTAGACTGACCTGCTGAGAAGGTATTCTTCCAGTGCAGTACTAGAGTAATGATGAAGTGACAGGGTAGAAACCCTAGAAAAGTCCTTATAATCAACTATACAGTGCCTGTGCCTATGCCATCTAGCACGTGGGGAAGAGACTAAGAGAAATATCCCTGAGAAATAAATTGTATTAAACAAAGGAAAAAAAATGTCTTTAGAAAAAGGTTTAGTATAAGGACATAAAAAGAGCCGCGGGATGAAACCAAAGGACCTTCCACAGTGGCCAACCAGCTACCTATAGGAAGCCCACAAACAGGAAGACTGCAACAGCATCATCCTGCCTTTGCTCACCAGAAGCTGATTTAAAGAAGCATACTACCTCTGGTACTGGAGAGAATAAATATTCATCCTGATAGTAGCCATTAATAGTCCAGTCATCCATGTATCTGTTCACTCTCCCCTTTCAAAGCTTTCTAAGTTGGCATCTATGGCCATATCCTGTTGCAGCAAGTTCCACACATTAATTATAGGCTGTGTGAAGAAATACTTCCTTTTGTCTGTCCAGAATATTCTACCCTTCAGCTTCACTGGATGACCCTGGGTTAGTTATTATGGGATAGGGAGAAAAGGTTCTCCCTGTCTACTCTCTACATGACATGCATAATTTTATAAACCTCTCTCAAGTCTCTCCTAACCTTTTTTCTAGGCTAAACAGCCCTAAGTATTTGAACTGATCCTTATAGGTCCCTAGCACCTATAATTTGGGTTGATCTTTTCTGATCCTTTTTCAGGTGCACTGACCAGAACTGTACAAAATATTTCAAGTGTGATCTCACCATAGATTTTTATAAGGACAGTATGATAGCTGCAATTTTATACTCTGTTCTTGTTCTAATTATGGCCAGCGTGGAATTTGACTTTTTCACAGCAGCTGCACACTGAGTTGACATTTTCATCCAGTTTTAATTTAAATTATTTATTGTATGCTATTCTGTTGTAAGCTGCCCTAAGCCCTACTTGTAAGGAAGGGTGGCCTAGTAAATCTAATTTAATAAATAAATAAAATATGTATCCACAACCACCCCAAGATCCCTTTCTTGGTCTGGTGCTGCCAGGTGAAATCTCATCTATCTATATGTGAAGTTAGGACTATTTGTCCCAATATGCTTTACACTTGCTTATACTGAATCTCATTTGCCATTTTAATGTCCATTCCCCCGGTTTGAAGAGATCCTTTAGCAGTTCTTTGCAATCCATTTGTGTCTTAACCACTCTAAATAATTTGGTTGCATCTGAAAACTTGGCCACCCCGCTACCCATCCCAACTCCAGGTCATTTATTAACAATATCCTCTCATATCAAGGATACCCCTGGGGGGCTGGGGGAAGTGGACTTCTGGTACTGGGTGATTCACTTATTAGGAATATAGACAGTGGGCTAAATCTTATAAAAAACTTCATGAAGACCTGGTTCCGGTGTTAGAGATCCTTTTAAATGAAATTAGACGAACTGGGAAGATTCCAGATTCCTGGAATGAAGCTGCGATCACCCTAATTCCGAAAGAAACGCAAGATTTAACAAATGTAAAGAATTATCGACCAATTTCACTTTTAAACAACGATTATAAGATTTTTGCAAAAATTTTAGCAGAGCGCCTTAAAGGGTTTTTGAAAGACACTATTGCTGAAGATCAAGCTGGGTTTTTACCAAATAGACAAATAAAAGACAATATAAGGGTTGTTTTAGACGCAATTGAGTATTACGATAAACACCCGGAAAAAGAAGTTGGCTTTTTATTTTTGGATGCAGAAAAGGCATTTGATAATTTGAATTGGGAATTTATGTTTAAAGTGTTTGAGAAATCCCAGATGGGCGCAGAATTTACAAGAATGATTCAATCAATATATAAAGAACAAAAAGCTACGGTGATTGTGAATGCAGAATCAACAGAAGTGTTCCGGGTCAGAAAAGGTACCAGACAGGGTTGCCCCCTGTCACCATTGCTATTTATCTGGATTTTGGAGATATTGTTGCAAATGGTTAAGATGACGATAACATAAAAGGCTTGAATATTAGAGGTTTTTCATATAAACTAAGAGCATTTGCTGATGATATTATGTTTATTGTTGAAGATCCTGTTAATAATATGCCTATGGTATTTGAAAAAGTAAAAGAGTTTGGCGATCTCGCAGGGTTCTATGTAAATAAGAATAAATCCAAGATATTGCGTAAAAATATGATAGGTACAAAGCAACAAATGTTACAAAACGTGACAGAATGTGAAGTGGTTAAAAAGGTTAAGTATTTGGGAGTTGAAATTACAATGAAAAATATTGACTTGTTTAAGAATAATTATGAAAAATTGTGGGGTTTAATAAAGAGTGATTTAGAAAAATGGGAAAAACTTAGATTATCTCTTCTTGGAAGAATTGCCGTTGTTAAAATGAATGTACTGCCCAGGTTAATGTTTTTGTTTCAGACAATACCAATTGTGAAAGATGTGAAAGTGTTGGTGAAATGGCAAAGAGAAATCTTTAAATTTATCTGGGCAGGAAAGAAGCCAAGAATTAAAATGAAAATAATGTATGATACTAAAGATAGAGGTGGCTTCCAAGTCCCGAATTTGTGTTTGTATCATGAAGCTGTATGTATGTCTTGGTTATCTGAATGGGTTAATTTGGAAAATAGAAAACTTTTGGCTCTTGAGGGGCACGATTGCAGATTTGGCTGGCATGCCTATCTTTGGTATGGGAAAAATAAAGTTGATTCAATGTTTAAGCATCATTATGTAAGGAGAACATTGTTTGATGTATGGACCAGATATAAGGATACAGTTTCCGATGAGAGGCCTTTTTGGATTGTTCCAGCAGCAGTTATACATCCTCTTTCAGAACATAAAGGTAATGACTGGTTGAAATATCAAGAACTGTTGCAAAAAGAGAGGAAAAAATATGTTTTAAAACCAAACAATGAACTAGAATTTGAATATGGATGGTTACAATATTGTCAAATAAGAGATATTTACAAAAAAGATTGTAAAGAGGTTGGTTTTAGAGCTAAGAATGAGTTTGAAAATATATGGTTGAAAAGAGAGCGAAAAATGATTTCAAAGATGTATAAAACTTTGTTGACTGCATATACTTTGGATGAAACTGTTAAAGAGCAAATGATAAAATGGGCCATAAACATGAACAAAGAAATTTCTATGGAAGCATGGGAGTTTTTGTGGAAAAGATCTTTTAAAATGTCTACCTGTGTTAATGTAAAAGAAAATTGCTATAAGATGATGTACAGGTGGTATATGACACCAAAAAAGATTGCTAATATTAGTATGGATAAGAACTTGAGTAATAAGTGTTGGAAATGTAAAAAAACAGAGGGTTCTTTTTACCATATGTGGTGGTCATGTGATAAAGCAAAGGTATACTGGTCTAATATACACTGTGTGATGCAGAAAATATTAAAAATCCCGATTGGGAGAAGTCCGGAACTTCTTCTCTTAGGTTTGACAATGGAAAAATTTCCACAGGAAAAAAGGACACTATTATGGTACATGATTACGTCGGCGAGAATGGCCTTCGCTCAGCAATGGAAAGTGGAGAAGGTGCCGGATATACATGACTGGTTTAGAAAATTGCTGTTTTTAGCGGAAATGGACAAAATGACAAAAAAACTAAATGGACAAATGGCAGAACAGTATCTAAAAGACTGGGAAGGTTTGAAATTGTATATGGAAACTGAATATAGAATGAAGGGGAAAATGTACAATCTAGATTTGTATGGATACTGAATGAGAAGTGAAGTGAACTCTGGATTGCATTATACTTTTATTTGAAACTATGTTGAAATTAGTTAGGTTTTTTATATATTTGAAATGTGTTACCTGGTTGTCGATTGATATAAGTTTAAACTTGATTACCGTCTAATATATACTTTTTTGTTATTAGCAGTGTTGGAAGCCTACTGGGGGGGTGGGGGGGATGGGATGGAAATTTCTTTAAATTGTATTGGTAACGTTGTTGAAAATGTTGAGTGCATCCCAATAAAAAAATTGTTTTTTTTTAAAAAAAAGGAATATAGACAGTGGGGTCTGTGACAGGCTTTTTGACCACATGATGACTTGCCTGCCTGGTGCGAAAGTTGTGGTCTTCACGTATTGTCTAGAAAGGTTGATAGATAGCACTGGGGAGGAGTCAGCAGCCATGGTGCAGGTTGGCACCAATGATATTGGGAAATGTAGTCACGTGATCCTGGAGGAAAAAATTAGGTTACTGGCAGAAAGTTAAAAGCCAGGACCTCAAAGGTAGCATTCTTAGAAGTGCTGCCAGTTCCATGCACAGGGCCACCTAGATAGATGCAGATCAGGGCTCTCAATTCGTGGATGAGAAAGGATTTAGATTTGTTAGGCCCTGGTGAACTTTCTGGGACCTGGGAACCGAACCTGTACAAAAGAGATGGGCTTCACTTGAATCAAAAGGAAACCAGGCTAGTGGCCAATGCTAGAAGTCTCTCAGCCAAGATGGGGGAGCTGGAGTGCTTGGTGTTCAATGACAATTTAGATATAGTAGGTATCTCAGAAACATGGCAGAATGAGAAAAATCTGTGGGATACAGTCATGCCTGGGTATAAGCTCTATAAACAGGATAGGGAGGGATAGGTGGTTGCTGTTGTTGCATTGATCATCAAAAAAGGCATGCAATCAAATAAGTTAGAAACTGTCAGAGGAATTTAAGTCCCCAACAGAAGCGATACAGGTGGAAATACTGGGCCCCAAGCGTTACCTAAAAATCAGGGTTACTACCAACCACCTGATCAAACCCTTGAGGCTGATCTTGAAATAGAGAAGGAAATAATGGAGGTGACTAAAGCAGACAATGATTTTATACTGGGAGACATCAACTAGCATCACATTGACTGGGTAAACTTGTGCTTGAGTCATGCTGTAGAAATGAGATTCCTAGATATCATAAATGACTGGGCAATGGAACAGTTGTTCACAGAGCCAACCAAAGGGGTAGTGGTCTTGGACTTGGTTCTGAGTGGGTCTCAAGACCTGGTGATGGATGTAGAGGTTGTTACACCATTGGGAACAATGAACACAATGCTATTAAGTGCAGCATTCAGGTCAATGGAAAGTTACCCCTAAAGTCCAAAATGGTAACATTTGATTTCAAAAGAGGGAACTTCATAAAAATGAGGGGAATCGTAAAAAGGAAGCTGAAGGGGAAACACAAGAGAGTCAGATCTCTAGAGGAAGCTATTTAAAACCACACTAATTGAAGCCCAAACAGAATGCATTCCACAGGTTAGGAAAGACACTGACAAGTCTAAAAGGAGGCCTGCGTGGTTAAAAACTGAACTTCCATGAGAAATAGGTGGTCTGGTCCAAACTGGATTGTCCTTTGTCCAAAAGGGATTAAGTCTGCCAGGGTGGTTCAATGTGGAATGGAAGTGAATTGGTCATTCTAATGTAAACCTCCAGGGATTCAAGATACCAGACATTTTTGGTGGTACAAGTAAGGTGTTAGGGTTTCTGTCATAATTTTCTAATGCCATATTAAAGGAAATATTCCTTTTAAAAGGAAATACTCCTCAAGTTCAGCTGTGGGTTCTTCAAGCACAAACTAATTTGATGGAGAGGTCAGTCAGATTCTGTTACTGAAACTTTGGCCATTGCAAACAAAACAGAATGAAAATAAATGCAATCAATTCAGAAAGGTTATTAAAAACATCTCCAGTCAATTTAATATAATAACCTCTTTCATTCCTGTCCGTGACAAGAACCCATCATTTGTTTCTAACAATTTCTGGAAGAGGTTTCACCACAGCAGCTCAACAAAGGGCGACTGAGTCTTACCTCAGGTAGCAAACTTTTGTTTTTAGCCTTCAAGGCCAGCAGCCCAATAAAACCCCATTTTTCAGACAAAACAGAGCTGAAATATTCATGAGCAAATGTATTTTCCTGGTTTGCTGAGGGAAATAAAATCCTGTTACAGTTTTATGTTCCCATATAGTGCAATGCAAGGTAGCTGACTCTAGATGGCACATCAAGGAAGCTCCAACACAATCTAATAGAAAAACAAAGGAAAACATTCTAGAACATTTATTTTATGCTATCTAGAGAAATGGACATTTTGTTTTACCAGATTTCCCCCCCCCCCTGAGAAGGAGAGGGAACAGAGTCAGTTTGGTGTAGTGGTTAAGTGTGCAGACTCTAATCTGGGAGAACCAGATTTGATTCCCCAGTCCTCCACTTGCACCTGCTGATGTGACCTTGGGTCAGTCACAAGCTCTGGCACAGCTGTTCCTGAAAGAGCAGTTTGTGTTAGAGTTCTCTCAGCCCCACCTACCTCACAGGGTGTCTGTTGTGGGGAGGGGAAGGGAAAGGAGTTTGTAAGCTGCTCTGAGACTCAAAAGCGAAGGGCAGGGTATAAATCCAATCTCATCTTCTTCTTTTCTTCTTCTTTTTTTCCATTGTTGTGTGTTATTTTGTTGTTGTTGAATTTCCAGTATCTTTGCTAGTTCAGGATGAGAGTAGGGTACTCTCTCCTGGTAAAATCATTTTTTAAAAAAATTGTTTCTTATGTCCTGAAGAAAGGAATGTTGCACTTCTTTTGTGTTATGATGGATAGCATTTGACTCAAGTTAGTTTACAACCCCCCCCCAGGTTTCCTTTTTCATTACCAATGCTGATTTCTCCATGCCTACTACCTCTCTGCATATCATACCTAATCCAATCACACCTTCTATTGTCATTTGCCTGCTAATGTCATTTGGCATCTGAAATCACTCCACTTTCCAATATATAGGACAGATGGACTCACATTCTAGCTGTATCTGAAGAAGTGAGCGGTGACACAAATTTTGTTAGTTTTTAAGGTGCTACTTGACTCTTATTACTCTTTTCTACTGAGACACTAGTAGTAAGTATGAATTCAAAAATCTTGATTTTTTTCCTCCTTTGTGCCCTTTACAATTAGATGCAAACAAAATAGAAAAGGGGTGTTAACATCCCTGGTAACATGTTGTGACGCCCTCTCCTACCAGCAGGAGGGTGCCCCCTATCTGCCATTGCTGGTGTGGTTCTCCGGTATGTGAACGCCATGCCCCTGCCCCGCTTGGGCTGGACAGAGGAGCCAGAAGGGCTACCAGCGGGGTCCCCGGAAGGTCAGGGTAACGGCCTCAGAAGGTGGGTCTGTCAGAGGGGTTGCTTCACCTCTCTTGCCCGCTCTGGGTCTGGCTTGTGGAGCGGGGTGCTCTCGGGACTTTGTTTCTCTCTCTCTCCTTCTTTCCTCTTCCCAACTAGTCCCAGGCAGCCCAGTCTTCCTCCTCCCTGGCCGCGTCCTGTGCTCCTTCTTTTATTACCCCTGCACCCCCCTCTGGCTCCTCCCCTTCCTGGGCCCCTCCTCCCTCCAAAGGCAAGGATGCCAACCCAGCATCCGCCCTTCCGGCCCTCGCGCCCCCGGCCTGGGTGTGGGCAGGACACCCACCGCTGCTTGCTGCCTCCTGCTCCTGCGGTGCAGCTGTCTGGCCAGGCTGTCACTCACGCCACGGGCTGGGCCTTGCCTGCCCCGCCCACAGCTCGCCATCCTCCACCATCCCAGCCTCCGTCCCCGTCAAAGGCCCCCGTTCCGCGCCGCTGCCTCCCGGTGGCGTGCGGCCACTTCTGCTGGTGAGTGCTCTCCCGGGGCTGGGGGGTGTCGGCGGGGCCATTCCCAGGATGCTGTGGCCCCTGGGGTATGGGGTGGGGCCCCCTGCCAGCGCCTCCGGACTGCTTCCGCGGCTCCTGGCGCAGTCCTGGCTGGGGCCGGAACACATACATGAGCATCTTGAACCTCTTCAAAATAAGAGTTTATTTCAGAGAAAGAATAAGACAGCACACGTGTATATAATATTGCTCATGAAATGGAACTACCTCCAGAAATCATATCATGACATCCAGTATCTTGGCAATCTTTAGAAGCTCCCTGCATTCTTCCAAGAGGAATATATATTTCAATGAGTGCTGAATACAACTCTGAAATACGTCAGAAAGGGTCTTTAAATGTTATCATAACTATATTAGAGCCATTTTTCTGTAAGCCGCTCCCATGTGACCATGTTAATATTTAAATGAACCTGCCACATGGGTCTGGCCAGCCACATGGGTCTTTTCCCTGGATCCCTCTCCATGCAATCAACCCCCACCCATATGCTTGTGTCATTTATCTCAGCTGCGTGGCAGGCACAGAATGATGTGTAATGGGCCACAGACAGTATAATGGTTAAAGAGAATTTTCAGAAAGTTAAGACAAAGAAGAGAAGAGATTGGATTTATACCCCGCCCTTCACTGCCCAAAGGCGTCTCAGAGCGCCTTACAAACTCCTTTCCCTTTCCCCTCCCCATAACAGTCACCCTGTGAGGTAGGTGGGGCTGAGAGAACTCTAACACAAACTGTCCTTGAGAGAACAGCTGTGCCAGAGCTTGTGACTGACCCAAGGTCACATCAGCAGGTGCAAGTGGAGGAGTGGGGAATCAAACCTGGTTCTCCCAGATTAGAGTCCGCACACTTAACCACTACACCAAACTGGCTCTCCAAAAACCACAGTTCTGGAGATACTATGGTGTTCTGATCACTGGGAGCTTGCAGGAATGGATATTCCTTGATGAGCTTGTTTCTAAAGTGCAGGTAGCAATGAAGGCAGGTTCAGTGCCAAAACCAGGTTGGAAACCAGACTGATAGATATTGAAATAATTTATTTTATCTAATAAATTTTGAAGTTGTGAATGGCCAAGAATGGAGATAGGCCTAAAATAATTAAGATTGCTAACATTGATGGCATTTTTCCAAAAATGATCGTATCTCAGCTACCAGTTTAAACTTTACCAAGAAATTATTAGACCATGAAAACATTGAAAATTCCTTCATTTCCACCTCAATCAATGATCTGTTTAGAATAGAATAGCAAGTCTGGAACATGTTCTGCTGATGAATATATCAGGATATATAGGAAACAAATCCATGTTTGTCATGGCAGCTGTGAAATCTTGACGTGTACCAGACAAGCAAGTTTCAGCATAAACATTAGAATGTTGGAGTCAGTGAGCACAACAAATGTAGGGGCCTTCAGCATTTTATCTGAGACTTCTCTGCCAGCTCAGACAAATTTCTGGCAACCGAGTGGATACTACATTAGTAGAATCCCCTAATCAGGAACAAATCTTCCAAAGCTGGAGGCTGTTGAACAGAACATCTCAAAAGGGAGATGGAGTCATAGGCCATTGCAATCCCACAATCTTGGTTGCTGCTACAATAAAAACCCAGGTGGACTATCTACCAATCTCATCCATCTAGATCTTTGTAACATGTGTCAGGCTAGCACATTCATCCAGGTTTGTTATCTTAACTCTGGATCCTTTTACTGAGACAGCATTAATCAGCAACAGTTTCAGATCATTTGGAATGGTGGTGGAACAACTAGGAACACTTTGGAGGGGGGATGCAAATGTCTAGTATAGCTTCTCTTTATCTTACCTATGCCTCTTCCCCATGCCCTTTTACCCTATTCACTATTAATAGTGGTACTTCCTTCCAATGCTCCCTCTAAGCTGTGGAGTCTTGTGAGCAAAAATCCTACTTTATGAGCTACTGGCATTAAAGTTGTGAGCAAGCAATCTGGCTACTGCATAAATTAGTTGGCTCTGGAGCTGTCCTTCCTGAGCTGAGACAAGAATGTGTGAGCCGGAGGGTAAAAAACTGTGAGCTAGCTCACACTAACTCAGCTTAGAGGGAACACTGCCTCCCTCTCCCCTACCACAGTCCCTCTCTTAAAAAAAATATCTAAGGAAAGATGGTTAGGTCACAAATCCACTCGCTCAGGTAGGGCTATGCAGTTTTTTTTCATGGACTCCTATTGGAGAGATCATAGGCTGACTCTTCAGTCCTGTCCAAGTCCTACTGCATGTATTCTCCACATGTATTTTTCTTGCTTTTCCTTGATGAAACTGCATGCGTCGGTTCCCTCTCTTTCTCTTTTGGTTTTTTTTTTTTTTTAATAATGTTTTATTAATTTTTTCAATAAATACAGATATAGTGCAACAGAATAATTGCAAAAGAACATGAAACAAAACAAGTGAACTGCTTAACAAGTATACATGAAATACACTTATTAACCTTAAACATTTGAGGTAAAATTACAATGCGACTTGTGATAAACAAGCATCAATTCGTCAAAGAGGTAGTACTGTACCATGTCAGATTTTCACTTTACCTAGAGAGACAACCCTATAAGGAGAATCAGAAGTGCAGCTCTGTGTTCACAGCCAAATGTAATATTGTGACCAAGAAATAGGAATGTGTTCCACCTGTGTGAGGTGATCTAGAATTGGTGTCCACTTTTCCATAAATTTCCTATTAATTGGTCTAAGGGAGGCGTTGTTCAATTTATTGGATACACTTTCCATCAAAAATTGATCCCACAGCTTTTTGTACCACATCTGCATCTCTGGTGGTTTTACATCCTTCCAATATGTGGCTATGGAAGCTCTGGCAGCGTAAACCATTACGTCTAGAGTATCTTTACGTTTGTGTTTTCCTATTTTGGGTGGCCAGTAATCTAGGAAAAGCCCCTCTGGGCATAGTGGTATATCAATATTGGTGATAGATTTGACTTTTTGTTGAATTTCCTTCCAAAAGCTTTGGATTTTCTCACACTGCCACCAACAGTGCGAGAAGGTGCCAATTTGCTGGTAGCCCTTCCAGCAAAGGGGGGAATGGTTTTTACTCATGTGGGATACTCTTTGCGGGGTAAGGTACCACCTTGTTAGAATTTTAAATTGCTGCAGCTCCAGCAGGATCGAACGGGGGAACCTTCTAAGAGGATCCCAAATGATAGACCATGCATCCTCATCAAGATCTACTGTGCACTCTTTTTGCCATGATGTCTGGTATGACATTAACTTGGGGTTTCTTTCTTTGAGCAGGAGTTGATATAAGGCTGAAATCAACCCTGTATTTTTTGAACCATATGATTTCAATATCCACTCTAGATCCGTATGTGGTTGGGTTAATATGAAGGAGAGCTTAACTTGACTAGTAGCATGCTGCAGTTTGAGATACAAGAACCATGGTATCTGCTGTCCTAGTAGTTTTTCAAGCTCGTTTTTTTGAAGTAGGCCCTTCGTAGACCCGACATCGCAGTAGCGCATAAGTCTTGCTTGTTTCCAATGCTTGAGGAAAGTGGAGTCACACATCTCAATAAACCATTTTTGGTGCGTGTAAGGAGTGTACTTTGACACTTCAGGTAGATAAAAATTTTTAGTCATTTTCCAGACATTGATCATAGGTTTTAAAAATTTGTTAGGCAGTTTAGCTGCAGTGGATTTAGTTGTTTTGTCCCACAGAATAGAATTTATTGAATGAGGGTATAGAATGTCAGTACATAGTTTAACCCAATCAGGTATATGGGTGTGGCGTTGTGTTTTGACAGCATTAGCTAAGAGAGTTGCTTTGTGATATATTGACAGGTCAGGTAATCCAACCCCCCCCCCCGAGTTCTAGGTTTCCTCAAAATATGTAGCCCAATCCTAGCCTTTCGACCTGCCCAGAGGAATTTAATTAGAGAGTCTTGCCATTTTTTAAGCAATGATGCTGGAATAACGATGGGGATAGTTCAGAATAGAAAAATAAATTTTGGGAGGAGAAATGACTTGATCAGATGGAATCTATCCAGCCAGGTTAGGTTTAGCTTTCCCCACTTCCCAATAGTTTCTTGCATGTCCTTAAACATTGAAGAGTGATTGTTGTTTAGTAATGTAGATATGTTCATTGGGATCTCTTTTGGTTTTTAAGATGTTATTTTATTTATGCTTTATTTTTTAATATTTTAAAACGTTAATAATATATCTCTCCAAGAAAAAAAATACAGCAATTTGGAACACAAAACTGCCTGGCTCTCCTGGGCCTAGGGACTCCGGGTTGGCATCAACTAGGACCAGGGCATTCTCCCTGATGGTGCTGACGCTCTGGAATGAGCTCCCTAGCGAGATCAGGGCCCTGCGGGACCTCCAGCAATTCCACAGGGCCATGAAAATTGAGCTTTTTCGCCAGGCGTTTCAGTAGGAATGATATTATATCGATTGAGCTGCACTTGCACTCTATTACATGACACCGCCACACTTAAGTGGTTTTAACTGTATTTATTTGGAACTGAGTTAGTTATTTTATGTATGCACTTACGTTGTTTTTATGGTTGTATGTAAGCCACCCTGAGCCGCTTTGGTGGGAGGATGGGATAGAAATCGAATAAATAAATAAATAATATATTTTCATATCAGAAAAGGGGAGAAAAAAGAGTGTCTTACTTTTATCTCTCTAAATTCCAGAAAGATTTTTAAAAGGTCTGGACAACAATAAAGAGATATGGGTAGCTTTAGAAAGAGATTTTGAGATGTGCAGTATCCATTTGAATCATTTCATACCACAATCTATATGCATTTTAAAACTGCAGGCACAAAACATTACAACTCAGAGCAAGTAAAATACAAAAATGCAATTTTCCATGATGCCTGCAATACAACACTCACTAGCAGGGGAAAGATCACAGGAAAGAAGGGGAGGGTTCTAGGAAAAAAGCCCACAGGAAAGAAGCCCATGGAAAAAAGCCCACGGACATAAATGCTCACAGGAAAAAAGCCCATGCGGAAAAAAGCCCATAGACATAAAAGCCCAAATGGAAAAAAGCCCACATGGAAAAATACCATGTATTTTTAAAAAACTTTTTTGCCTTTTTTAGGCCATGCTTTCAGTAAGGAAATAGCTGGTGAATTTGCTACAGATCACATTTTGGTGGGGGATTTCCCCCCCCCCAAACTCAGTGTTAGCCATTGCTGTCATTATTTTAAAAACAGATCATTATTTCACTCTTTGTTTATGGGTGGTGGATCTTTATTTTTTAAACTGACTACCTATTTAGGGGGGAAAAAGAAGTTTCTGCTGATGGCTGTCTTCCTATTTAGGTCAGAGTGGCAGCATCCAAAGTGGTGGTGATAAGCTGGATACTCCCAAGCCCCAGGGTCACAAATCTAAAGGAGGAAAGGCAACTCTTCAAAGCTTATGGGAAGCTGTGAGACACAAATGCATCCAGGCTGGTAAAATATTTGAATTTACAGGGAGTTTTGTGGTGTTTTCACAGTTTTGTGTCGGTGGTGTGTGTTAACAATTACATTTCCAAGGAATTTAATTTAATTTTTCTCTACTAACAAAGCACAACTCTCTGCAAAGAGCCTCAAACCAGAGCTGGGTACTGCAAGGCCCCAGTTTGAGCCACCAGTCTGAAAAGCCTACCCTCTCTGCCTGTGAATCTGTCTGCAAAGGCATGGCACAGCAGCCCACGCAACAGACCTGTATTACAGGATCATCAAACCGACTCATCCCGTGCGGTAAATCCAAAAGAATACCCCCACCAAATGACTGTAAATAGAAACAGAAGGGGGCTCATTTCACACCACCATGTAAGAAACAGAACCATACTGGTTCTGATGCTGCTTTTATAGCTTTGTGTGAGAACAAGACAAGGCCAATGGGTCAGATGGGCCACTTCCACACTGTCATTTTTGTCACTTGTTTGTCCCTATTGCTTCAGGA
This sequence comes from Gekko gecko, assembly GCA_029375565.1. NCBI lineage: Eukaryota > Metazoa > Chordata > Lepidosauria > Squamata > Gekkonidae > Gekko > Gekko gecko. The sequence continues at coordinate 101,537,583 of JAPDNY010000004.1, read as the reverse complement.
TTCCCCCCCCCCATGTGCTTTGCTGTCTCTAGTAGTCCCAGAGGGAGCAAAAAGCATGTGGAAAAGGGGGGACCCAAAGCAATAGGGACAATGTTATCTTATGGTTTTATGTTATGGTTTTAATAACAGAATAAGTAAATAATATTAATCATTTAAAGAATTTAAGCCATATAGTTGTTCAAAAGCTATGTATACTAGACAGTCTATACATAATTAAATTTAAAGCCTTTCTGTCTTTACTTTAGAAATTACTTCATCCCAACATTACAAAGGTTGACGAATGGTAAATTAATAAATTTAAAGTATTTAATTTTATTTTAAAATATTTCTATATAGAGTTTAATTTACATTTCTGTTTTTATTGTTTTTCCTTCTTAATAAAGTTTGTTGATAACAATATGGTCACTTTTATTTCCTGTATTTTCCCTGCCAAGCCTTTACACTCAAGAGCATTAAAGCCGTCTTCATAAGGCCACTTTTATATAGGAAGGAAGTAATTTACTAATAACATAGCAAAATTATTATTTAACTAGGCATAAGGCCTGTTGTGGAAACAAATACAACGAGCTTTAGAAAGAGGCTCTGGGAGAGTACCCCAGCCTTGGGCACTCAGCGTCAATTTGCTGTGGCAACCTCAGCAGGGTATAATGATATAGAATCCACTGTTTTCTCCAGGGGAACTGATCTCTGCCATCTGAAGAGCAGTTGTAATTCTGCGTGATCTCCATCCCTCCCCTGGAGATTGGCAACAATGGTTCCCCATGAGGGAATGGCTGTTTTGGAGGGTAGAGTCTATGGCATTGTACCTGTCTGAGGTCCCACCCCTCCTCAAACCTCACCCTCTCCAGGCTCCACCCCTCAAAAATCCAGGAATTTTCCAACCTAGAGTTGGCAACCCTATCTACTTCCCAACCAACCATCAACCTACCTTTATTTGCCCCTGATCATTACCATCTGAAGAGCAGTTTTAATTCTGTGTGATCTCCAATCCTCACCTGGAGATTGGCAGCAGTGATTCCCCAGGAGGAAAAGTACAGTCTTTCTCCACAGTAGAGACCAAAGCAGATTACATCATTCTCCTCTCCCCCTTTTGATCTGCACAACAACCCTGTGAGGTAGGTTAGGCTGAAAGTCTGTGACTGGACCGAAATCACCTTCTCAACTTCTACAGCAAGAACCTGGGTCTAGCAGACCCTGCTCTGAAGCACTAACTGCCATGCCCAGGGTAGCCAACCTACAGGTGGAGCCTGAAGATCACCAGGTATCACAACTGAACTCCAGACAACAGATTCCCCCCCCCCAGAAAATAACTGCTTTGGAAGGTGGGCTCTATAGCATTCTATTCAGCTGAGGCCTTTCCCCTTCCCAAACTCTGGCTTCTGTAGACTATCAGAAAATATCCAGGAATTTCCCAACCTGGAGCTGACAACCCTAGTCAGGCCTGGCCCGTATCAGTTCCTCACAATGGCCTGGAAAGGGTTTCCTTCAGCCAATGGGAGACGTGGAAATGGCCAACATGTAAGACAATTATATATATAGGATTATATGATAACATCACTGCACAAATTGTTGCTATGGCTCTTTACATGGTATTTTTCCATGTGGGCTTTTTTCTATGTGGGCTTTTATGTCTATGGGCTTTTGTCCGTGTGGGCTTTTTTCCGTGCGGGCTTATTTCCATGTGGGCATTTTTCCATTTGGCCATTTTTTAGGGTTGCCAACCCCCCCCCCGGTTTGGCAGGGGTCCCCTGCTTTTTTGGGGGGGTTCTATCTGTGGGTGTTGGGGCTTGGGGGAAGCCCCACCCCCAAGCCCCAACACCCACAGCCACCCCTCTCTCTTCTTTTGAATGGCTCCCTTTAAGTGCAGAGAGTTGACGTTTCCCCACTCACCCGAATGCCAGCTCCCTTTAAGTGCAGGCAGCCTTCCCCGCTCGCTCAATCTTGAGTGGAGATCAGGAGCGCTGGGAAATGCCAGCTTCCTGCACTTAAAGGGGCAGTGCACAGGTAGCTGACTGGGCTGCGTGCGACTGGACGATGGACAGCCCAGGCGTTCCAGTGGGGGGGAGCTCAGCTTGTGGCGGTACAATTGGGTTCAGGCACTGGACTGCTGGAGCGTCCGGCCTACCTGTTGGATCAGAGCAGATTGAGGGCGAGATACTGGGCACCTCCTCTGTGGGCAGGACCATGCCAATGGAGGCAGCAACGCAGCCATTGGAGACAGACGCCATGTGAGTGAGCCAACCAATTCAGGAGCATGTGGAATCTTCTGGAGAGAGTCCATGATCAAAACAGAATTATATATAAGGAGAGATATGTGAAATAAAGCAAGAAAATTCCTCATTTTTAGCATCATAAGGGGAATGGTAGTTTGACTAAATGTTAATAATACTCTTCAACCAAAATTAATACTTGGAAGTCTCATTTTCTGCCCAAGACCGACAGACTGTGGCTCAATACAAAGCAGCTGACTCTCCCTTCTGTTTACCCATTGACCTCGGTTTAGGGAGTTTCTGGCAATTAACAGTACTTTTGACTATTTTGAAAAATTAAGTTACCTGCTGCTTTTTTGGTTGGATACACAATTTCATTAGTTCAAAATCTGGAAATAACTGATGAAGATTTTCCCTTCCTTTGTACTTTGTCTGGAAGAACTTTTATCTCATCTCTTAAAACATCCAACTTAGGTGAGATTTTATTAATTTGCTGGATCTATAGCCACCATGGTGTCTGCTGTAAATAGGCACTGATCTCCTATTTTTAACAAATCATCCTTAAATAATCCTCCCATACTTTCTTCCAGAACAACCAAATCTAAATTAGCAGACTTTAAATTAACTACTGGGTGGTAGGCAGCTTCTTCTCTTTCTCCCCCAGCCATATCAGTCCCATAGGAATGCAGGGGGAATGGCATTTGAGTATTTTGTTCTTCTGGTTTTTCTTTTTCTTTTTTTTTGAAACAAAATTTTTATTGGAATATATTCAACATTGTTAAACACCATTACCAATTCAGTTTAAAGATTATATCCCATCCCCCTTCCCCCTAATAGGCTTCCAACACTGCTAATAACAAAAAAGATTAAAAGGTAATCAAATTTAGACTTGTAACAATCGACAAACCAGGTAACACAATTCTAATACATAGGAACCTGACTCTTTCTAACATAATTTCTAATAAAAGTACAGTACAATCAAATATTCATTTCATTTCTCATTCAATTTCAATAAGAATCAAGATTGTACATTCTCCCTTTCATTTTATATTCAGTTTTTCCATTTGCAATTCCAGGTCTTCCCAGTCTTTTAGATATTATTCTGCCATTTGTCCATTTAGTTTTTTCGTCGTTTTGTCCATTTCGGCTAAAAACAGCAGTTTCCTTAATCAGTCCTGTATATCTGGCACCTTCTCCGCTTTCCACTGTTGCGCAAAAGCCATTCTCGCCGATGTGATCATATACCATAGTAATGTCCTCTTTTCTTGTGGAATTTTTTCCATTGTCAAACCTGAGAGAAGAAGCTCCGGGCTTTTCCTAATAGGAATTTTTAATATCTTCTGCATCTCACAATATACATTTGACCAGTATACTTTTGCTTTATCACATGACCACCACATATGGTAAAAAGAACCCTCTATTTTTTTACATTTCCAACACTTATTACTCAGGTTCTTATCCATACTAATATTAGCAATCTTTTTTGGTGTCATATACCACCTGTACATCATCTTATAGCAATTTTCTTTTATAGTGACACAGGTTGACATTTTAAAAGCTTTTCTCCACAAAAATTCCCAAGATTCCATTGAAATTTCCTTATTCATATTAATGGCCCATTTTATCATTTGCTCTTTAACAGTTTCATCCAAAGTATATACAGTTAACAGGGTTTTATACAACTTAGAAATCATTTTTCATCCTTTTTTCAACCAAATATCTTCAAACTCATCGTTCTTAGCTCTAAAACCAACCTCTTTACAGTCTTTTTTGTAAATGTCCCGTATTTGGCAATATTGTAACCAACCATACTCAAATGCTAATTCATTGTTTGGTTTTAAAACATATTTCTTCCCTTCCTTTTGAAGCAACTCTTGGTATTTCAACCAATCATTACCTTTATGTTCTGAAAAAGGATGAATAACTGCAGCAGGAACAATCCATAAAGGCCTCTCATCGGGAACTGTATTTCTGTATCATGCATCAAACAACGTTCTCCTTATATAGTGATGCTTAAACATTGAATCTACTTTATTTTTTCCATACCAAAGATAGGCATGCCAGCCAAATCTGCAATCATGACCCTCAAGGGCCAATAGTTTTCTGTTTTCCAAATTAACCCAATCAGTTAACCAAGACATACATATAGCTTCATGATACAAACGCAAATTCGGAACTTGGAAGCCACCTCTGTCTTTAACATCATACATTATTTTCATTTTAATTCTCGGCTTCTTTCCTGCCCAGATAAATTTAAAAATTTCTCTTTGCCATTTCACCAATACTTTCACATCTTTCACAATTGGTATTGTCTGAAACAAAAACATTAACCTGGGCAGTACATTCATTTTGACAACGGCAATTCTTCCAAGAAGAGATAGTCTGAGTTTTTCCCATTTTTCCAAATCACGTCTTATCGAAACCCACAATTTTTCATAATTATTCTTAAACAAATCTATATTTTTCATTGTAATATCAATTCCCAAATACTTAACCTTTTTAACCACTTCACATTCTGTCATTTTTTGTAAACATTGTTGCTTTGTAACAATCATATTTTTGCACAGTATTTTCGATTTATTTTTATTTACATAGAACCCTACGAGATCACCAAACTCTTTTACTTTTTCAAATACCAACGGCATATTATTGACAGGATCTTCAACAATAAACATAATATCGTCAGCAAATGCTCTTAATTTATATGAGAAACCTCTAATACTAAGACCTTTTATATTATTATCATCTGTAATCGCTTGCAGCAATATTTCCAAAATCCAGATAAATAACAATGGCGATAAAGGACAGCCCTGCCTAGTTCCCTTTCTGATCCGGAATGCTTCCGTTGATTCTGCATTTACAATCACCGTGGCCTTTTGTTCTTTATATATTGATTTAATCATTCTTGTAAATTCTACGCCCATCTGCAATTTTTCAATCACTTTAAACATAAATTCCCAGTTCAAATTATCAAATGCCTTCTCCGCATCTAAAAATAAAAAGCCGAGCTCCTTTTCCGGGTGTTTATCATAATATTCTATTGCGTCCAAAACAACCCTTATATTATCTTTTATTTGCCTGTCCGGCAAAACACCAGCCTGATCCTCGGCAATAGTACCTTTCAAATACTCTTTAAGGCGTTCTGCTAGAATTTTTGCAAAAATTTTGTAATCATTATTCAAAAGTGAAATTGGTCGATAATTTTTAACATTAGTTAAGTCTTGGGCCTCTTTCGGTATCAGGGTGATTGCTGCTTCGTTCCAGGAATCTGGAACATTCCCACTTTCTCTAATTTCATTTAGAAGAATCTCTAGAACTGGTACCAGGTCTTCTTGAAGTTTCTTATAGAATTTGGCTGGGAATCCATCTGGTCCTGGAACTTTGGAAATTTTTGCTTCTCCTATTGCTTTGCTGATTTCTTCTTTAGTTATTACAGCATTTAACAATCCTTTTGTTTTTGCATAAGTAATCCTGGATTTTTTGTGGATCCACCTGTTTTGCTTGAAAAAGGGTAGCATAGTATTTATAGAATTCTCTCCGGATTCATCCTGGGTCTATAATTTCTCTATTCCCATCTTTCAATTTGATTATTGTTTTATTTTCTCTTCTTTTCTTCAATTGCCATGCCAAATATTTCCCTGGTTTATTCGCTCCTTCAAAGGACTTCTGTTGCAATTTTTTCAAGTTCCAATAGACTTCTTTATTTAACCTCGCATCATATTGTTCCCTTAGGATCCTCAGTTCTCTCAAAATTTTCTTCTTGCCACGTCTCTTTTTAAGTTCTGCTTCTTTCTTTTGAATATTTTCCAAAATTTCTTTATCCATTTTAAGTTGTTGTTTTCTTTCATTGTTGTTAATTGCAATAAGATGTCCTCTCATCACAACCTTATATGCCTCCCATACCGTTTGTGTCTGTACTTCTTTATTTAAGTTTAGTTGAAAATACGTTTTGGTTTCCATCCTTATTTTATCCACAATATTTTGTTTGTCCAGTAAATCCTCATTGAGTCTTCATCGAAATTTCTTTCTCTTGACATAGGTTGACCACTTTATTGGACTGTGGTCGGAAAGAGTTCTAGGTAATATTTCAATTTTGCGTGTTTGTGTAATTAAGTTATCCGTCATCCACATCATATCAATTCTTGAGAAAGATTCATGTCTTGATGAATAAAAAGAATAGTCTTTGTCTTTTGGATTTTTAACTCTCCATGCATCTTCCAGGTGTTCATGTTTCACCATTTGAAAGAACACTTTTGGGAGTTTACCTAGACCTTCATTTCCTTTTTTTGATTTTCTATCAATTGCATTGTTAACAGTGCCATTAAAGTCACCCATCAATATCATTTGTTCATAGGTTAACTGTTGTAGTTGTTCCCACAAATCTTGAAAAAAAAATTTCCTTGGCTCCATTCGGGGCATAGAGATTTAGAATTAGATTCTTTTTATTCTGAAGCATAACTTCCACTGCCAAAAATCTTCCTTCTTTGTCTTTGAAAATTTCTTTTGGTTCCAACTCTTTTTTTACATATGTAACAACTCCTTTTTTCTTTTGCGAGGAGAGAGAATAAAATTCTTCTCCCAATCTATTTTGGATCAAAAATTTAGCATCAGTCTTTTTGATATGTATTTCTTGCAAACAAACAACTTCACATTTTTGTTTTTCCAACCATAGTCTAACATTTTTCCTTTTTTGGGGCGAGTTAAGTCCATTAACATTCCACAAAATGATTTGACTCTCCATGTTGATTTTGTATTTATTTATCAGAGTCTTTAAAATTATCTTTAATGAACTTGGTCATTTGCTCTACTGATTTGATGGTGACTCTCTTCTGTTTAAATGTGAAACTGACACCTTTTGGAATTTCCCATCTGTATCTAATGCCCTCTGTTTTCAATTTGTCAATCAGGTATTTAAAAAGTCGTCTGTCCTGAAGAACCGTTCTGGGTAATTCCTTTAGTATCATAATTTTCTTCTGGTCAATTATGAAGTCTTCCTGAAATTGTTGTTTAAACAAGTCTTCTTTCAGTCTTTTAGATATAAACTGGACAATCACATCCCTGGGTAATTTCTTCTTTTGGGCAATCGCAGAGTTGACTCTGTATACCAAATCAATGTGAACCGCCACCTTCTCCTCTTCTATTTTTAGAAAATCTGCAACAGCTTCCACCATGACTGAGTGGATATTCCCATTTTTGTCTTCAGGGATTCCCCTGAATCTCAGATGGTTAAACATTCCATTGTATTCCACCATTACATTGGCCTTTGATGCTTCTTTAGAAACCTCAGCTACGCCAGTTTCCACTCCTCTCACTCTCTCCTCCACCTCAGTCGTTCTTTTGTTCAATGTCTGTATTTCTGTTGTGATTCCAGCCAAATCTTTTTTCAGATCAGTTACTTCTTCAGCCACTTTACCTAGAATTTTTTCCATTTTTTGCATAACATCCATCATCTGTTTTTCCATAGCTTCCATCATGCCCTGTAATTTTTTCTCCTCTTTAGCAGTCATTTTCGGGGAGGACCAAGAGTTCACCCTCTGTCTTTGCCGGAGGTTGTAAGCCGTTGTTTACAATAATTATAAAACTTACATCAAATTAAAGCTCTTCTTATGCCCAGTTAGACCGCTCTATTTTCGCTTTTTTCCGTTTAGGCTTTTAGCCACAATCTAAATAAATCGTTTCGACCTTCCCAAAATGGCGGGCGCAATTTCTCTATGGTAAATGGCTTTTCCTGTTCCCTACTTCCTGTCCGGCAGTCTTAATCATCCCCTTGTCTTCTGGTTCCTCCCGTTTCGACTGCAAAACTCAGCACATTTCTTCCGGCCTCCTTGGTCATCTCTAGGAAGCGCTGCTCATCTGGTCTGAAATCACTTCCTGTTCTGGTGTTTTCTGTTGCAGCCTAAATAGCTTTCCACATTGTTTCTCGTGGGAATTGGTGTTAGTTTCTATTTTAGAGTCAATATCCCGACCACAGGAATGATCAACAAACCGGCTTTTTGGCTTTTTTTAGCTTTTCAGCCGCGTTCTCCAGAATTGGTGCTAGTACACAATATGCTGCATGATCATGCGCTTCAACAGGTGTTGCTTATTTTCAGAATCAGCGCGTCTCTGGTGAGCAATTTTAAAAAGTTACCTTCAAAGTCCGTGTTTTGTTACAGCAGTGTTTCCTTGGTATCAGTTTCCGTAGAATGTCTCGGAGGTCTGGGTCATGCATTCTTATGTTGAGAATCCGACTCAGTGGGGTCTTTTAGAGAAATTCCGAAGTGCCCGCTTGGGGGAGGGGATCAAGGCTGGTCGCGGCGCTCTTTAAAGCCCCGCTATCAGCCGATCTCAACTCCCACTTGGGCCGATGCTCGTTGCTAGTCACTCCCCTACCTGGGGAGATCTGCGGCAGGCTAGATAGCCTGCCCTGTCATAAAGCCAGAGCACGTTAGGACGCCATGAATCCCAGACCGGAAGCCTGTTCTTCTGGTTTTTCTAAAACTTTATATCTGTTAGTAGAAGAGGAGGTAATTAGTAATTCACTTACCAATTCTTCCTGAATTGAGTCATCAATATGCAGTTGTTTTGTTGACCTAGGGGTGGATGATAAAGGTGTACCAGAATTCTTCCTAGATCTTTTCCTTTTGTTTTTCATACTTATTGTTTACCTTTCCCCCCTGGCCCCTTCTGTTTTGCAGCTGCAAATTAATCTGCTTCTATCACACAGTTGTGTCTGCTTCTCCACCACTGGCCTCAGTTTGCACTTAACAGGTAAATTTAATTTGTGCCAGCTATCATTAGAATGCTTCTTATTTGGGTTGTAGGTGTCCTTGTACTGCCTTTCTATCAGCAAATATCCATCTATTCAATGAGAAAAAGAGGATTAAAACGTAAAGCCTTGAACAAGATGCTGCTCCCAAAGCTGAGTTCTTTTGCCTCACCTGCACATTTAAATCAAGCCTGATTCTCTCTCTCTCTCTCTCTCTCTCTTTGGGTGGGAAGTGGATGACTTTGCCTCACTGAAAAGAAGAAACCTTCAGGTAAGTTCCAATGTTTCATTCTCCTTCAGTGGGGGGAAGTCATCCAAGCTGGTTAGCTTTACCCAAGCTGTATTTCTGGGTGGGGTCCCTCCCATAGTCTATGGCCCCACCACCTTCTGTGGGACCCTTCTGCTGAAGACTGCTTCTGCTGAGGCCACTTGGTCATAGAATCATAGAATTACAGAGTTGGAAGGGGCCATATAGGCCATCTAGTCCAAACCCCTGCTCAATGCAGGATCAGCCTACAATATCCCTGACAAATGTTTTTCCAGATGCTGCTTAAAGACTGCCAGTGAGGGGGAGCTCACCACCTCCTTAGGCAACTGATTCCACTGTTGCACAACTCTTAATATAAGAAAGTTTTTCCTAATATCCAGCTGGTACCTTCTCACCTTTAATTTAAACCCATTATTGTGAGTCCTATCTTCTGCTGCCAACAGGAACACCTCCCTGCCCTTCTCTAAGTGACAACCCTTCAAATACTTCAAGAGAGCAATCATGTCTCCCCTCAACCTTTTCTTCTCCAGACTGAACATTCCCAAGTCCTTCAGCCTTTCCTCATAGGGTTTGGTTTCCAGGCCCCTAATTATCCTCATGGCTCTCCTCTGCACCCTCTTCATTCTCTCCACATTCTTTTTGAAGTGAGGCCTCCAGAATTGCACACAATACTCCAGGTGTGCCCTGACCAATGCAGTGTACAGTGGGACTATGACATCTTGCAATTTGGATGTTGTGCCTCTGTCGATACACCCCAAGATTGCATTAGTCTCTTTTGTCACTGCATCACACTGACTACTCACATTTAACTTTCAGGCCACCCTTAACCCAAGATCTTGTTCACACACACTAGTACTCAAAAGTGTATCGCCCATCTAGTATGCATGTTCCTCATTTTTGTTACCCAGATGTAGAACTCAGCACTTATCCTGATTAAATTGCATCTTGTTCTCATTTGCTCATTTTTCTAGTGCGTTCAGATCTCGTTGAATTCTATCTCTGTGTTCTGGTGTGTTCACTGTTCTTCCCAATTTAGTGTCATCTGCAAATTTAATTAGTCAATTCTATAGTTTCTGACAGAGGTTGAGAAGGATGCCCATGAGGCAGCTCCGCAAAACTCCCCAACCAATGCTCTTGTGGATAAGCCTGTTGTGGCTACTGCTGCTGTCACTGACTGTGCAGTGATCCTGCTGGGCAGCACCAAGTCCTGTGCTTCATACGCTTTAAATATGCACTGTTTAACCCAGAAGGTGATGGTGGATTTTGCGACACTTTGGTTGCTGCATGAGATGAACAAGGAGTCTGAGAATCCGATTGCAGTTGTTCAGGTAATTGTGCAAAGCCCTGCATACATCCAGCTTGTGCCAGGCTTTTTCTTTTGGATTATTCAGGTTAGGTCAGAAGGACAGTAGTATTAGCAGCTGATTTAGACGGAATGCTGAGTTAACCTTGGGCACGAAAGAGAGGTCTGTTCTTAAGGCCATTGGGTCCTTCTGGAAGATGCATAGTTCCTTTCTGGAGGATGCTGCCATTTTTGACACCCTCCTGGCAGATGTTAATGCTACCAGAAAGGCCATCTTCCATGAAAGAAACTTGAGCCCAACTGAATTTAGCAGGACGTTTGGCTCCAAGTGGGGAACCTATGTCTGGGAGGGGCCAGTTGTTCCCATTAGGAAGCATTTTATGTGTTTATTCATGGATAGGGCTGTGACCTGCCTCTGTAACATGTAGACCACTTCCTGAACGTCAGCCAAGTGTGGTTATATGTGCACCTTGTAGTCTGTCTTCTTGATTGGAGCATAATGTCCACTATTTCACTAGAAAAGTCCTGAGCTTCTAAGTTTGCCCTTTCAATTTTTAGGTTTATTTATTTATCTATCACATTTCTACCCCGCCCTCCCCGCTAGCAGGCTCAGGGCGGCTTACAATAGGGCACCAAGTGCCTACACATAAAACAGCATAAAAACAAGATAAAACAATCAACATTAAAGTGCTCAGTAGTTACAATGAGAATCTAACAAGATGGAATCACATTTACAAGATGGACTCTCCCAAATCTTACAAACAATAAGGGGATTAAAACCCATAGTTGTTACTCGACCCCACCCAGCGGTACTGACCACAGCAATGTCACAGTTGTTCTTTATGGGGCCGCCCCAACGATCTACCAATGGTGGTAATGGTAGTGGTAGTAGTAGTGGTGGTAGTGGCGGCTCCTACTCAAAAGCCTGGTGGAAGAGCTCTGTCTTACAGGCCCTGCGGAACTGTAAACGGTCTTGCAGGTCCCTGATCTCCTCCGGAAGCTCATTCCACCAGGTAGGAGCCGCCACTGAAAAGGACCTGGCCCTAGTTGCAGCAAGCCTGGCCTCCCTGGGGTTGTATCCCCGACCAAAGTGCTCTTTGGGGTATATGTGGGGAAAGTGGTCCCTCAGGTATGTTGGACCCTGGCCATATAGGGCTTTAAAGGTTGTCAGGTGCAGCCAAGCTGGGTCTGGGAAGAGGATGGGACCCTGATGCAGGAGGTCTGGTCTGACTGGCAGACTCCAGGATGGTGCACTTGACATCTGAATTAGGTCCGAGAACCATGGTCATCTTTACCAGAAGGGGGCCATAATGATCACCTTCATCTCTTCCCTCATGATCATGTTGAACATCTTGCTGATAAGAAAGGTGTCGAGCAGGCCTACAAGCCAGGGGTAAAACAGTGTGTCTTCACCCTCCATTCTGGGGTGAAATCTCAGTAGGAACATCTTTACTTAGCAATTGCATGGAGACACTAGTAGATCCATCACTGGGGACCTGAACCTGTGGGTGATCTGGATGAAGACCTCTTGGTTCAGGTTCCCTTATCCTGGGTCTAAGTCCTTCCTGCTTAGCCAGTCTGCTTCCAGGTTGGCTTGGCCTTTGAGGTATTCTGTCTTTAGACGGGTTAGGTTCCTTTCCACTTATACTAGAAGGCACTTGGCTTCCAGGAACAGATATTTCAACCTGGTGCTCTCTTGGCCATTGATATGGGCCTTTATTGACATACTGTTGGTCCTGCAGTTTTGGAAGTTGTGCCCTTTGTGGTAGAAATGGAGGAACTGCCTGGAATCCAGACGCACAGGAACATGACAGTAGGACTGCCTGAAATCTAGGGAGGTCAGAATGTTTCTTTTTGCAGTACATGCAGGATGTGCTGTAGGGATTCCATAGAGAACTTCCATCTTTTCATCCAGTTGTTGAGACTTCTTAGGTTTAACACTGTCCTCCTGTCCTGGGCCAGATGTCTCGGGTTTTGTGAGTGAGCCCGAGACATCTGGCTCTATGCTGACTCAGCTGCCTCTGCCTCCCTGGTGTAGCCCCCTTAAACAGGCTGCATGAGAGAGACTGCACTGGGAGAGTGGGGAAGAGTTCTCCCTGCTGACCTAGCTGTGGGCTCCCTCTTGCAGCCTGGTTTAAAGGGGCTGCAGAAGGGAGCCTAAGACCGCTGGGCTGGTGGGGAGAGCTGCGCAGTTAGGAAAGGGAGATGGGATGCCCTTTCCCAGTGATCCCATCTCCCTTTCACCTGGCAGTGTGGTTTCCTGGCTGCCGCAGACCATTTAAAGGGGCTATGCCAGGGAGCCAGAGGCAGCTGCAGGCTTCCTGGTGTAGCCCCTTTAAATAGGCTGTGCCAGCAAGCCTGAGACAGCTGGGCTGGCGCAGAGAAGGCTCTCTGCACTGACTCATCTGCCTCTGGCTCCCTGGTGTAGCCCCTTTAAGTGGGCTGCACAAGGGAGCCCGCAGCTGTGACAGTAGGGAGAGCTCTCCCTGCCATCTCAACTGCAGGCTTGCTCATGCAGCCCAGTTTAAAGAGGCTCCAGGAGAGAGCCTAAGACTGTTGAGCTGCTGGGGAAAATTCTCTGTACTAGAAAGCCTACAGCTGGGCTGGTGGGCAGAGTTCTGCCCACCTATCAGCAATTGGTTTAAATGGCTCCAAGCTGTTTCTCATGAACAGCAGAACACAGGGGTAAAGCCCTGCATTTGGCTCTACATGAAGGGTCACAAAGTCCCATTAACACCCCCCCCTCCCAATTTGGAAGAAGGTTGTTGTGTTTCATCAGTTCACAAATCTTGCTCTGCAAACTTTGAACTGGCCAAAATTCATGACAAACTTTCGTTTGTCAGCTGGTTTGGGCCCATCCCTAAGTCAGACAGCTTGTTTCATGAAATCCATGTTGCAGATTTTTTAATGAACAAAGACAAGATGAAATTTTTCAAGAATTGTGGCAAAGGACTGAGACAACTCAGGAAGTGACAATGGAATGTCCTTGTCTAAGATCCTAGAACAGAGACTATATAACGTGTTTATGAGGTGTCAAGCATGTCAGCTAGTGGGCAAGGCACAACACAAAACAAAAGGACTCTTAACCTATTCCACTTGTGTCTGAAGCTTTCTCTAAGATCTGAGTTGATATCGTAGGGCCAATCACCAGAGCAACCTGGCATGGGAATAAATATATTTTGACAATTGTGGACTGTGCAGCCCAAGTTCCCAGAAGCAATACCTTTAAGAGACATAGACATGAAAACCGTAGCAGAAGCCTTATTGACAATGTTCACCAGGATAGGTTTTCCAAAAGAAATGGTCATGGGTTTGGAACCTTGTTCATGTCCCAAATGATGAAGGGATTGTTGCAGGCTTGTGGAATAAAATATCTCACCACTACAGCTCACCACCCACAAGTGAATGGACTAAATTATTCAATGGCAAATAGATTAAAGAAAGTTATCCCAACAATTATAAAAGGGGACCAATATGGGTTCATTAAAAGCAGAAACACAGCACACCCCATCAGGAATATCTTAAACGTCTTATTCCATGGCCAACAAAGGAAAATAGGACTACTAAAATTGGATGTGTATAAAGCTTTTGATACTCTCTCACAAACAATGAGAGAAAACAATGGCAAACAATGAAGAAAATAGGGACAGGAAAATAATTCTTACAAGCGATTCAGGAAATATATAAAGATGGGAATGCGAAAGTAAGAGTAAACAATGAACATTCACAAGTATTTCCCATACAAGGAGGAGTAAGACAAGACTGTCCATTATCCCCACTTATATTCATAATAGCAATAGAACAACTAGCAGAACAGATTAGAAATTCGGGTAGAATAGAAGGATATAAGATAGGCAATGAAGAAATGAAGCTTAACCTATTTGCAGATGATATAATAATCATGACGAACCCTAAAGAAGGAGTAAAAGAGGTTATGATCATCCTAGAAGACTTTGAAAAGTGCTCAGGGTTAGGAGTGAACATGGCAAAATCAGAAATTTTATACCTTAACGTTAGCAGAGAAGAAAGGCAGGAGATAAATAGGTGCACGAACATAGGACTGGATGTCAAGACATTAGCAGAGAAGAAAGGCAGGAGATAAATAGGTGCATGAACATAGGACTGGGTGTCAAGAAATTTAAATATTTAGGTATTGTCCTGCAAAAAAAAATTGACAAAATGATAAAGGATATCTATGTAAAAACATGGAAAAAAATAGAGAGGGACATGAAAAGATGGAAATATAAAATACTAGGGATGTCATCTAGAATAAGAAGTGTTAAAATGTTCTGGGTACCAAAGTTAATGTACCTATTCCAAACGCTGCCTTTGGGATCGATGAAAAAAAAATTGAACGATGGAACAGAGTAATAAAAGAGTGGATATTTAACAGTAAAAAATGTAGATTCCATAAAAGAATAATATATAACCACAAATTGGAATTTGGATGGGGGATCCCGGACTTGAAGCCTTCCAACTAAAACCAATATTAGAAATAGATGAGGAAAAGTTACAGAAGTGGGTTAAATTTGAGAACAAAATTAACAGGAATATAGGTAGATTTGGCATTTTTACCACAGTAACGACAAAAGATTTAAAACTAACAATAGGCCCTAGAAGAACAACACTAGAAATCTGGAAGAAATGGCAACCCTACTGGCTAGGGAAAGTTTCAAGATGGGCTCCCCTCAAAACAATAAACAAAGAAGCACAGGAAATTAAATGGTGGGAAGTGCTAAAATTTAAAGGTTACTATAGAGTGGGTGATATGTTTAGTGGAGGAATTTTAAAACCCTTACAGGAAATAATAGAAGAGATAGGTAATCAATATTGGTTAAAAATAGCAGGGCTATTTCAGATAATTAAAAACACTAGTGAAAAGGAAGACCTCTGGATAGACGCACCAATGGAAGAAATATACAAAGAAATGGCTAAGCAAAAAAAGAGTCTAGTAGGAAAAATATATAGAAAGATGCTAACAAATAAAAATAAAACAATAGAATATTTACAAAAGAGATGGAGCCATGAAGGTCAGATAACAGAGAGGATGCTTAATAAAATTATGAAAGGAATGGAAGATATTAAGGTAACCAAATTTAAAGAACTTGAATACAAGTTCCTAACAAAATGGTATAAGACACCAGCACAGCTAGCTAATATGATTCCAGGACTGAGCACCTTGTGCTGGCATTGTAAACATTCTAAAGGCTGGTATGCGCACACGTGATGGGAATGTGCAGAAGTAAAGACCTTTTGGAAAGAAATCACTGAAATCATTAAAAAAGTATGCAATATTACATTACCTATAGACTTTAATTTAATGTTGTTAAATACAATAGGAAACCCGTTACTGGATAAGACTACTCAAAATTTAGTTAAGGTTATGATACTGGCGGGAAAGGTGGTCATCGCTCTGGGTTGGAAAGACAAAAGTAAATGGACAATAGAAATCTGGCACAAATATTTGTTTGATTTTGTACAGTCGGATATCGTGGCGTCAATTAACAAAGGAATATCATGGGAAGAAAAATCCACGGAAATCAAGACCAGATGGAAGACCTACCTAGACTGGATACTGAAAGAAAGAAGGAAGGACATTCAGTGGAAGATTAAGACTCTGTGCCCATGGCTGGGGGGAAAAGACTAAGACAAAAAGAGAGGGAGGGAGGGAGAAAAGGCAAGAAAATGTATATAACTAATAAACACTCAGTGTAACAGATTAAATAACCAATTAAAAATGGGAAAAAATAAGTTCTATGTAAACAGTTAATGGACTGTGAAGGGTTAATTCCTCACACAGACAGAAGCCTTGAGTGACAGGCTGCTCCAAGCATCATTTGAGCAGAGAAAGATTTGATAGCTGAATGCTGAGGAGAAAGCAGTCTGAATTCAGCCCTGACAAAGAAGTGTTTAGTGCTCACAGGGTTTGTGTTTAGCCCTAACTGAGAGTTTAACACAGGCAAAGTACTAGGAAGTTAATAGTTAGGTGGGCAGTTAGGTGAAGACTCCCATTCAGTCCAGAAAAGAGGATAGATCTAGTGAGAGAAGAATTTTCCTACCTAGTTAAAACAGAGAGATAGCTCCAAAGAATGGAGAGATCCCTGGTCTGGTGTGTTTAAAAACTGCCTTTTAAATCCTGAAGAGTCAGTAAA
Organism: Gekko gecko; assembly: GCA_029375565.1. NCBI lineage: Eukaryota > Metazoa > Chordata > Lepidosauria > Squamata > Gekkonidae > Gekko > Gekko gecko. Next base: position 101,520,902 of record JAPDNY010000004.1, on the reverse strand, counting down.
CTTCAAGAAGAGCACTGGTGGGTTTAGTGAAGTAGTTTGGGTACTGGAAAGAGTATCCCTGTCTTCTGCAAACCAAAAGAGCCAAATACACTCAAGAAAGTATACTGGTGTGTTTAGGAAACACTGAAACAAAAGCTTCTCCTCTTAAAAATTCTAAGTCATTATGAAAAGCTTAAGAAACTCTCAGTTGCTTGAAACATATGAACTTTAGTCTGTGCCTATATTGATTTACCTCAGAAATTTTACCCAATGTCACCTGACCTAAGTTGAATAAAATACTGTTTTTGAACTTTAAAAAGCCTCTTGATTGCCATTTCAATAGTTAAAGTAAAAACAATGAACTAGTCCCTTTCCTCAGGTTCCAGGGCTGAGACAGCAGCAAAGTTCCGACCTAGGGGGATTTTACACCTGGGGTGCCAGCGCCGGGAGTACAGCCCAAATCGGAGGCTACTTTGACTACTTTGTGCCCAGGTGAGTTCGGGGCTGTTGGACAGCCACAGTGTTAGCAATATCCTCCCCTGGCTGGCAGAGTTCTGAGATGATGACTCTCTGACTGCCCTGTGGTGATGACAACAGGGCTGAGTACCCAAGCAGCAGGCGGAATCGGTTGCTACATACGAGGACAGGTCAGGGGTGAAGGCGTTTGGAGTCCCAGTGGAAAAAACAAAGAGTGCCCACAAGGTCCTCCCCCCATAGTGGTGTGTGGATTGAGAAGATCTGGGACTAGTATAATTGCAATGGGGAACATCAAAGCAGTGGTTTTCCACTGTTAACTGCTACTACTCAGAAGAGGCTGAGTAACCAGCACTAATTAATTGGGGAATTAGTATTAGTAATTAATTGAGGGAGTAAGCATCAGATGCTATTGAATTAATTAAGGAGGGGAGTTATTCATTTACTTAATCGATTAAGGGAGTATTTAATTAATGAAAGCAGTTAGTTAGGGGCTGCTGTTGAATTAATTGTTTAGCTGAGTTTATTGGAAATTGTGTAGTGTGGAGGATCTGTTCTCAGCTATAAAACTGTCCAACTAGTTAAACATATATTGTGATTGCTATATTGATTAAATTAATTAGTGTATTAGGAAATAAAATAAAAAATATTAAAATAAACTGGGGGGGTACTTTGTAAACTAGAAAGTTAAAAAAAAAGTGGGTGGGTGGGATTCTTTGAGTGGCCTTTACTTACTGGTCAAATACGTAATTATTATTGGTAATCATTTTTGAATTAGTTTTGTGTTAGGATAGGTTGAGTATCGGGGGAAGTAGCAGTATTGTATGTTGCACTTATTGTATTTTAATTGGAGCAATATTTTTGAGCGCTTCGCTGTCTGCTCGACCGATGGTCTGAAGCTTGGCGGAGACCACTGAGGACACTGATGTCGGGCCAGGGAATTCCGGTGCTCCTGGGGAGGGAAGTATAGTGGTGGGAGCAAGCAAAGTGGTATGGGAAGGGGGCGGAGAAATAGGAAAGCTTGGCTCCCTTCCAGCTTGTGTCCCATTCCGAGGGATGTCGGCGGTGGGTCTAGGAAAAATAACCCCTCTCCAACATTGGTGCTGTGCAACGCTAGGTCTATAAATAATAAGACCATGGTCCTTAGGGACTTTCTGCAAGAGCAGAAGGTAGACCTGGCGTGCGTGACCGAGACCTGGGTGTGGGAGGGGGAGACAGTAGCTCTCTCCCAACTTGCCCCACCTGGGTTCTCGGTCCTTTACCAATCACAGACTGGGGGGCAGGGGGAGGAGTGGCACTATTCATCCAGGAGGTTTACTCCTTTAGGGTGCTTCCATCCCCAAGGATCACGGGCATTGAGTGTGCCGGCCTGGTTTGGGAGGCCAGGGAGAGTTTGGCGATTTGGCTGGTGTACCAACCGCCTACTGCACCAGCCAATAGCCTGCCATCCCTGATAGAGGCCATAGCAGGCTGGGCATTGGGACACCCTAAATTGATAGTCTTGAGTGATTTCAACGTCTATGATGATGACACAACCTCTACTCAGGCAGTGGACCTGGTGTCATCCATGGCGGCACTGGGACTCTCCCAATATGTATCAACCTCCACTCACCAGGCTGGGCACATGCTCGATTTGATCTTTCTGGCGGGGGTTACAGTGGACTGGGTTACTGCTTCGGCAGTCCCATGGTGGGACCACTATGCCCTAGGGGACTGTCTGAATCTACCACCCCAACCCCGTTTAGGCGGCGAGCGTATTTTGGCTTGCCCACAGATTCAGATGGACCCAGTGCAGTTCCATATGGCCCTGCAGGATCCGATGCCCCCTGGCGGCTCATTGGATGAGCTTGTGGAGGACATAAGAGAAGCCAATGTTGAATCAGGCCAATGGCCTATCTAGTCCAACACTCTGTGTCACACAGTGGCCAAAAATACCAGGTGCCATCAGGAGGCCCAGCAATTGGGCCAGGACACTAGAAGCCCTCCCACTGCTGCCTCCCCCCGCACCAAGAATAGAGTGCATCACCCGCACCAGATTGAGAGTTCCTATCTATACCTTGTGGCTAATAGCCACTGATGGACTTCTGCTCCATATGTTTATCTAATTCCCTCTTGAAACCGTCCATGCTTGTAGCTGCCACCGCCTCCTGCGGCAGTGAATTCCATGTGTTAATCATTCTTTGAGTGAAGAAGTACTTCCTTTTATCTGTTCTAACCTGACTGTTCAGCAATTTCATTGAGTGCCCATGAGTTCTTGTATTGTGAGAAAGGGAGAAAAATACTTCTTTCTCAACCTGCTCTATCCCATGCATAAACCTATAAACCTCGATCATGTCTCCCCTCAGCCGTCGTTTTTCCAAGCTAAAGAGCCCCAAGCATTTTAACCTTTCTTCATAGGGAAGGTGTCCCAACCCTTTTATCATTCTAGTTGCCCTTCTCTGCACTTTTTCCAATGCTATAATATCCTTTTTGAGGTGTGGTGACCGGAACTGTACACAGTATTCCAAATGAGGTCACACCAATGATTTATACAGGGGCATGATGATACTGGCTGATTTGTTTTCAATTCCCTTCCTAATAATCCCCAGCATAGCATTGGCCTTCTTTATTGCAGTTACACACTGTCTAGACATTTTCATTGAGTTATCTACTGTGACTCCCAAGATCTCTCTCTTGGTCAGTCTCTGCCAGTTCAGGCCCCATCAATGTGTATTTATAGTTAGGATTTTTGGCTCCAATGTGCATCACTTTGCACTTGGCCACATTGAACCCCATTTACCACCTTGATACCCACTCACGCATTCTTGACAGGTCCTTTTGGAGTGCCTCACAATCCTTCCTGGTTTTCACCACCCTGAACAACTTCGTGTCATCTGCAAATTTAGCCACTTCACTGCTTACTCCCAATTCCAAATCATTAATGAACAAGTTAAAAAGCATCGGACGGAGTACTGATCCCTGTGGTACCCCACTGCTTACCACCCTCCACTGAGAAAGTTTCCCATTGATACTCACTCTCTGTTTCCTATTCATTAACCAGTTTTTGATCCACAAGAGGACTTGTCCTTTTATCCCATGACTATTGAGCTTACTTAGGAGCCTTTGATGAGGAACTGTATCAAAAGCTTTCTGGAAGTCAAGGTAAACAACATCTATTGGGTCCCCCTTGTCCACATGTTTGTTCACTCCCTCAAAAAACACTAACAGGTTAGTGAGACAAGATCTTCACTTACAGAACCCATGCTGAGGCTGCCTCAAGTTTTTGTTCATCAATGTACCTACTAATGCTTTCCTTGATAACAGTTTCCGCCAACTTACCTGGTATCAACGTTTGACTGACTGGCCTGTAATTTCCCGGATCTCCCCTGGAGCCCTTTTTAAAGATGGGAGTGACATTAGCTACCTTCCAGTCCTCAGGAATGGAGGCAGATTTTAAAGAAAGATTACATATTTTTGTAAGGAGATCCACTAGTTCATATTTGAGTTCTTTCAGAACTCTCAGATGAATGCCATCCGGGCCTGGTGATTTATCAGTATTTAAGTTGTCCATCAGTCGTAGGACTTCCTCTCATTACCTCAATCTGATTTAGGTCTTTCAAGCCCTCTCCCAAAATTGGTGGTTCTGGAGTGGGCAAGCACTTCTCATCTTCCACAGTGAAGACAGAAGCAAAAAATACATTTAGCTTCTCAGCCATTTCCCTGTCATCCTTCAGTAGTCCTTTTACCCCTTGGTCATCCAAGGGCTCTACTGCCTCCCTGGCTGGTTTCCTACTTTTAATGTATTTGAAGAAAGTTTTATTGTTGGCCTTTATGTGTTTTGCAATATGCTCCTCATATTTCCTTTTTGCTTGCCTGATCACAGACTTGCATTTTATTTGCCACAGCCTGTGTTCCTTTTTATCAACTTCACTGAGACTAGCTTTCCATCGCTTAAAGGAATCCTTCTTAGCTTTTACAGCTTCCATTACTTTATTTGTTAACCATGCAGGCTTTTTTCTATACCTATTTGTGCCTTTCCTAACCTGCAGTATATATTTTTTCTGAGCTTCTAGGATTGTCTTTTTAAATAGTCCCCAATGGTTTTGACCTTTTCCACTTTTCCTTTCAATTTCTTCCTCACATGTCCCCTCATACCAGAGAAGTTACCCCTTTTAAAGTTAAAAGTGGTTGTATCAGTCTTTTTGGGCAACTCCCTATTTATACAAATGTTAAACTCAATAACATTATGGTCACTGTTCCCAAGCTGTGCAATCACTTTTACGTCTCTTACCAGGTCTTGGGCGTTACTTAGGACCAAATCCAGGATTGCCTCTCCCCTGGTAAGATCTGTGACCATCTGTTCCATAGCACAGTCATTGAGAGTGTCTAAAAACTCAATCTCTTTTTCCCGACTAGAACTCATATTAAAGTCGCCTATTATGACACAGTTTTTTCATCTAGCCGCTACCTTTAATTCTTTCATCATTTTATAATCCTCCTCTACCTTTTGATCTGGTGGGCGATAACAAACTCCCACTGTTAAGCCACCTTTTGGACCCACTATTTCAATCCATAGCATTTCCAGAAGCGAATCCAATTCTCTTACCCTCTCAATCTTACTGGACTGCAGGCCCGTAGCCTGCGTGGGGCCCTGGGGGCCCGCCCCCCCGTGGGTTTTGTGGGCCCCCTTTCCCGATCCTCTGCTCCCCCTCCCCCCGCCAGCGCCCGCTCGCCCACTAGGGCATGGGGCTTGCAGGGGCGCCAAACCGCCCCCTATCCCCCTGAAGCCGACGTTGGCCAAACCGCCCCCTACACCCCCCCCCCGTGAAGCCGACATTGACTTGGGAGGGAAGGGGGAGGGTTAGAAGTCCTCCTTCCCCAGCCTTGTATTGTCCTCCTCCCCCAGCCTTCCTACTTCTCTTTCTCTCTCTCTCCTGCCCGGGGGAGAGGCTGCCGGTGCTTTGGCTCCCAGAGGCCCCCCCCCAAAAAAGGCGAGGACACGTCGGGTCCTCCAGGGGCGAAACCCTCAGGTGAAAGCAGGACCGAGGCCGCGCGGGCTGGCAGGGGCCGGGGCTGACCCGATCCGGCGAGCCGAGTGCGGCGCTGGGGGGCAGGTAGAGCTGCTTCTCCTCAAGGGGCAGAACAGACTCGGGGAAGGGGCGCCCTGCGCCTCATGGCGGCTCCTCCTGTACCAGACCCGCTGGGGAGGTGTGCCCTGGACTGTGGGTGCTGACGAGGGGGGCTTCGCCTGCGGTCGGAGAGGGGACGACCTCGCGGCCCTTCCTCTGCCGCTTCTTCCTCCAACCTGGCCGAGCCTTCCTCGGTCACAGGCTGTAGTTTCTTTCGTCCAGACCCAAACGCTGAGGGAGAGGATTTGTCTCGGGGTATTCCGGGGGAAATTGCCGCTTCCGTGCACTCAGTAGCTTTCAGTGCAGCGCTGCCTGCCCGCCCGACTCTTTTCCCTCACGGCTTCTCTCCTGGGCCAGCAGTTCCTACCCCCCCGCTTGCTCGTCGAGTGCTCTCTCCCCCGCCTCGTTCGCTCTCTTCTCCATGGGTGTGAGTGAGTGGGGCGCTGGAGATGAGGGGGGAGCGTTGAAGAGCTACTGTTCCATGGCTGGGCACAAATGGGACTGGTTTCAGTGGGAGGAGCTCCAGACCTACCATGTGTCAAGCCAGTTGCCTACCAGATAAAGTTCAGTCTTGTTTGCACAGTTCTGGCCCATTCTGCACATATTCAATGCATAACTTTTTTTCTTCTTTCTTATGTGACCTTTTTTAATTGCTTGTTTTTTTCACATGTAAATTGGTTCTGTGTCAGCCAAATATTACCTTAATTAGAAAACAGAATATGCAGGCTGGCTCCTAATGTTTCCATTAGCTGGTTTAAAATCATCTGCAGATTTTGGAGCACAGCCAGACAGTTTATGCAGAGAACAGTTTTAATTGCTCACAAAACTCCACAGCTTAGAGGGAACATTGGTGGTGGGCCCCCTGAGAAAAACATGGGCCCCCTGAGCAAAAAGTTGTTAGCTACGGGCCTGCTGGACTGTATACCCTCTCTGACATACAGAGCTACCCCACCTCCAATCCTTCCCCCCCTATCCTTCCGATATAATTTATAACCAGGAATCACCGTATCCCACTGATTTTCCTCATCCCACCAAGTTTCTGAAATACCCACAATGTCTATTTCCCCCCCAACACCAAGCATTCCAATTCCCCAATTTTACCTTGGAGACTTCTAGCATTTGTGTATAAACACCTATAGTTTCCCATGCTTGTTAAGCCCACAACCTTCCTCTTGCTTCCTCGAGACCTTGCCAGGCAGTCCCTATCGTTAGCCACAGTCTCAGTGGACAATTGTAATCCATTTCCTTGTACAAAGGTAATAGCTACCCCTTCATCTCTTTGAGATGAGCCATCCCGAACCAGAGACTTTTCATCTCCTGTCGGCTTTCCCCCAATATTCAGTTTAAAAACTGTTCTGCCAACTTTTTGATTTTGAGCATCAGCAGCCTGGTCCCTTCTTGGGACAAGTGGAGACCGTCTCTTTTGTACAGCTCCCTCTTCTCCCGGCTCTCCGCAGCCATTGATGAGATCGCTCCTTGGCACCCTCTATGCCCCTGCACTAGGCTGGCTCCCTGGTACACCCAGGAGCTGTGGCTTATGAAGCAGGAGCTCAGACGGCTAGAGAGACAGTGGCACTGAGCTTGAGACAAGGCTACAAGAACATATTATAGGACGTTTATGAAAGCCTATGAGATGGCAGTCAAAGCCGCAAAGAAGAATTTCTATGAGGCGGCGATTGCATCTGCTAGCTCTCACCCAGCCCAATTGTTTAGGACGATTCGGTCGCTAACAGCTCTGCCACAGGGCAGACCAAATGCTAGGGAATTGGCTATTAGCTGTGAGGCTTTTGCATCCTATTTTGCAGATAAAGTCTTGGCACACTGCTGCAACCTCCCCACCACACTTGAAACAGTGAGTGAGCTCGAGGCCCACGGCATGTCTTCAATTCTGGATCACTTCAGCCCACTCAGACTCCTCGCAGCGGTACACCCAACCACATTCAGCCTTGACCCGTGCCCTTCCTGACTTATTAAAACTGGCCACAAGGGGTTTCAAAGTGTCCTAAGGGAGATTATCAACAAGTCCCTCTTAGAAGGGCAGTTCCCTGGGGCACTCAAGGAAGCGATGGTCCGTCCTCTCCTGAAAAAACCATCGCTAGACCCAGCTGAATTGGCCAACTACCTATTTGGGCAAATTAATTGAGAGGGTGGTGGTGGTACAGCTGCAGAGCTTTCTGGATGACGCTTCCGTGTTAGATCTCTTCCAGTCTGGCTTTCGCCCAGGATATGGGACGGAGAATGCACTGGTCACTCTGACTGACGACCTCTGGAGACATCTGGATTGGGATGGGTCGGCAGTGAGTTTGACACGGTTGACCATCAGCTACTGGTCCACCGCTTCGCCAACATGGGGATTCAGGGGCTTGCCCTGCAATGGCTTGCTTCCTTTCTCCAGGGTCGGGGACAAAGGGTGGCAGTAGGGAAACAGCAGTCCAGGAGACACCCACTTGAGTGTGGTGTGCCTCAAGGGGCAGTGCTGTCCCCGATGTTATTTAACATCTACATGTGCCCCCTTGCCCAGATTGCTTGGAGGTATGGGCTGGGGTGTCACAAGTATGCTGATGACACCCAGCTCTATCTGATGCTGGGCGGCCAGTTGGACTCCAGACCAGAAGATCGGGACCGGGCTTTACAGGCTGTGGCTGGTTGGCTCAGGCTGAGCCGGCTGAAGCTGAATCCAGCGAAGATGGAGGTCCTGTACCTGAGTCGGGGCGGTTCGGGGTTGGGGATCCCACTCCTGACCCTCAGGGGGGCGCCTTTGGTGCCAGCACCGGAGGTTAGGAGTTTGGGAGTGCTCCTGGATCCCTCCCTTACTATGGAGGCCCAGGTAGTGGCCACTGCTAAGTCTGCCTTCTTCCACCTTAGGCTGATTAGGCAGTTGGTTCCCTTCCTTGACCACGCCGACCTGGCTACAATGATCCATGCGATGGTCTCCTCGAGCCTAGACTACTGTAATGCTCTCTACATGGGGCTGCCCTTGTTGCGGACTCACAAGCTACTGCTAGTGAGGAATGCTGCAGCCAGGCTGCTGATGGGCCTCTCCAGGTAGGAGCACATCCAGCCTGTGCTGAGGACACTGCACTGGCTGCCAGTCACAAAACAAATCTGCTTCAAGATGCTGGTCCTTACCTTTAAAGCCCTATATGGCCGGGGTCCGACATACCTATGGGACCGCCTTTCCCTGTACGTACCCCAGAAAGCACTATGGTCTGGGTCTCAAAATCAGTTGACCCTCCCTGGCTTGAGGGAGGCTAGGCTAGCTATCACTAGGGCTGGGGCCTTTTCAGTAGTGGCCCCTACCTGATGGAATGAGCTCTCGGAGAAGATTAGGGCCCTGCGGGACCTCTTACAGTTCCGCAGGGCCTGCAAGATGGAGCTCTTCTGCCAGGCATTCAATTAGGGGCCACTGCTGTTGTAGAACCCAGCCCGTGGTTTTCAACAACAAGCTGATGCCATAAGAAACCTTGAGCAGATAGACATCCCAGAACAACTGGGAAATGGAAACCTTGTCTTTGAATGTACCACCTAAGTGAGTCTTAACTCCCGCCAGCACTTTGTGTCTGCATCTCGTGTTTTGTATTTGTTTTATATGCTGTTTTTAAATAATTGTATGATTTTAATTGTATTTATAATTGTTGGAAGCAGCCCTGAGCCTGCTATGCGGGGAGGGCGGGGTATAAGTTTAATAAATAAATAAATAATAAGTACCATACTTTGACAGGGTGGGACAGCCATAGTTCTACAGAAAAGAAGAAAGGTGATAAATGGGGCTGCTCAGTCAAAAAGGGAGAGAAAAACAGAGTGAAAATCATAACTACGAGGGAGAGAAGTGGGTAAGGTCGTCATAGTTGCCCTTTGTACTGTTTTCAGTTTTCAATGTCCTTTTTGAGACAGTGACCAGAACTGCACAGTTTTCCAAATAAGGCCACACCATAGCTTTATACAATAGCATTATAATGTTGGCCATTTTCTTTTCAATCCCTTTCCTAAAACTTCTTTGCATGGAGCTTGCCATTTTTCACTACTGCCACACATTGGGTTGATATTTTCATTGAGCTTTGCATGACAACTTCAAGATCTCTTTTAATATCAGTCTCAGCCAGTTCAGACTCCAACAGCATATATTTAAAATTAGGATTCTTGCTCCAGTATCAATAACCATACACTTATCCACATTGAACTTCATTTGCCATGTGGTTGCCCACCCATTCAATTAGCTCTTCACAACATGCCTTACTTTTCACTATCCTAAATAATTTGATATCATCTGCCAACATGTCTACTACACTACTCAGCCCCAATTCCAAATAAAGATGAAATAGCACCTGCCCAGTACAGATCCTTGTGGGACCCCACTGCTCACTTCTCTCCATTGAGAACTGTCCATTTATCCCTACTCTCTGCTTCCTGTCATTGACCAAAAAGAGGTCTCATCCTATCTTGTGACTGCTAAACTTATTCTGAAGGTTTTGGCGCGGTACCTTGCCAAAATGTTTTTTGAAAGTCAAACTATAGTCTCCAGAATGGGCTTGGGTTCAAGTGATTTACTCCTTAAATCCAGAGAGGAGACTCTGACAGCTATGAGCACAGTGATGGAACAGCTTCCTCTAGTGCTGTTTTCCTCTCACACTTTTTCCAGCTGCAGCAACTTTCCCTTCCCTGTTCTTCAGCTTCAGTAATAATTACAAGATTCATTTGGAAGGTCTTGGGACCAGTGGGTCTGATTTTGTGGAACCTTTTGGTGTTATGGCTGGCTCAATCGTCTCTTTCAATGTTAAGATGATCTGATCCTGAAGAAGTTGCTGACAGGATTGTCTGTTCCACTGTGCTGGGTAGGTGAATTTTAGACAAATGTTTGCAGGATTAGATGTGGGCCTCACCCAAACACAGTAGATAAGGATTGTGGGTGTCAGTAGAAGGGAGTTTTCTGCTACACTCACAGTGATTTTTGATGAAGGTGATCTTCCCCAGGAAGAGATTAAACAGAGATCTGGAAAGGCTGGGGAGACTTAGAAAGAGCTTCCCAGCTTGGTGAACTCTTGTACAACAAATTTTGTCAACAATAGATCTGAGAACAAAATCTTCCAAGTTCCCTAACGATGTCTCCAATGTAATGGATAAAAAGGAACTGTATGGAAAAGGTACAATTCCTCCTCCTTGAGTTTCTGCAATTCAAGCCCATATGCCTAAGGGAGGGGATTTTTGCACCTACTTTGTAGTTCTAGATGTTTCCAAAACTGTTGCTCTATGTAGGTGCAAAGTCCATCAATGTGATGCACAGGGACCAGAAATAAGTAATGCAAAATTTCTCCCAGCTCATAATGCATGGGTATTTTCTCAGGTTGTTCTCTCAAGAGTCTCAAATTAATGCTCACAATTAAACACAGGATGTTTCAACCCTGTACAAAGGCTCTTCATTTGCACAAGAAGCTTTTCAGTAGTCACCACACTAGGCCAGGCATCTGGGAGCTGTTAGTATCACAAACTCAGAACCTATTTGGTTAACTGTTTATTGTTTTAAGAAACTGTTGTATTCCTGAGAACAAAGTTGAACAACCCTGCACTGAAGGCCAGGGAAGGGGGTGATGGCCATCATTCTCCATGAGTCTTTCCATTTTTGCAGGCTCCCTGTGCAAGCTATAGTAAGCATTGTTTGTGCCTTATAGCAAGCTCCAAAGGTAGACTGGACATTCAACTTATTTACCAGTCACCTAGTTCCCTGCAGGGGCACTGTCTGGCTGGGAAGTGGCAATATGGGGCTTGGTGCTGGAAACACCCATTGGTTCTCCTGGGTGATTTCAAGATTCAATGCTGATGTCTCCATTTCTGGGCATACTCAGGATTTCATAACATCCCTGGCTGCTAGAGGTCTCTCTCAGGTCATTTGGAGCCCTACGCATAATCGACATACTTTAGACTTAATTTCTCGCACTACATCTCTGGAAGAACATGGCCTGACCACTGCCTCCTAGAAACACTGATGCTTTGCAGAAGTGAAAGATCAGTTAAAATGATCCACTCATGGAGACTAATGGATCTGATTGCTTTCTAGAATGACATTTGACAGCTCTGGCACCTTGGATTACTATAAAGCTAGATAATATGAAGAGACCCGTGAGACATCTAGAACAGCATTGGTGGAAAACTCAAACTAAATCTGACAGTGTGCTATGGAGCTCACTGGAAGACTTATGAGATGGTAGTGATGGTGGTGGTAAAGAAATTGTACTTCACTGCTACAATTGCATTAGCTAGTTTGTGCCTACTCTGTTGTTTAAAGTATTTAGCCTCTTGTTGACTCCGAACACTGAGTCCTTAAATTCCCAGGAACCAACTAATAGTTGGGACACTTGCTGAGAATATCTCTCAAATGTGTTCTGTTTTGGATGTTGATAGTAATATAGATGAGATGTCAGAAATGCCAGTACAGTCTGGTTTGTTTATAGATTATTTTGGACTGGTTAAAACAATGGACATCAACACAATCCTGTGATCTGTGAGAGCTTGTACTCTGGATTTTTGTCCACCATGGTTACTGAAATCAGGTAAAGATCATGTCAATGAATCCCTGATGCCCATCATAAATCACTTACTGTCTCAAGGCAACTTTCCTTGGTCCCTGAAACAGGTGGCCATCTGCCTGCTTCTTAAACTAGTGTTAGAGAAGAATGATGTGGCCAATTATTGCCTAATTTGCCCTTCCAAGGCAATATGAAAGTGTGGTGGTAAAACTCCTGCACATCTTCCTAGGTGGCTCATCTGAGCTAGCTCACTTTGAGTCTGGATTCAGGCCAGGCTACGGGGCAGAGACGGCATTGGTTGCTTTAGTCCATCTCTTTCTCGCTTTTACTAGATTTATCAGAAGCTTTCAATACTGTGGACCATGCCATTTATTGAGGCATCTGGGAGAAGTAGGGATTAAGGGAGATGTTTTGGATCAATTTAAATAATTTCTTTTGTGAAGGACTCATATATTTGCTATGGAAGACCAGCTGTCAACAGTGTGAGACTTATGTGGTTCTACAAGGCTCAACCTTATCACCCCATGCTATTTAATCTCTATGTAAAGCGTTTAGGAGTAATCATTTGTAGTTTTTGAGTAGGTAGTCATCAACATGATGACAACACCCAGCTCTGTATTTCTTTATCTAGATCCCCTTGTGATGCTGTAGAACTCCTGAATCAGTCCTTTACTGCTGTGGCTAAATTACTAAAGGCGAACACGTTAAAACTGAATCCTGACAAGACAGAGGTAATGCTGGTTGGAAAGGCTGAGGTCTTGAAGGACATTATGCTTGTTACTTTTGATGGGGTGCAGTTGACATTCACTGACTCAGTCAAGAGCCTAGAGATGATACTGGATCTAGCATTATTGCTATGGTCACCTTGAAGTTAGACTACTGTACATGGGTCAGCCCCAAAGTCAACTCAGAAACTCCAGCTGGTAAAGAATGCTGAGCCTAATAGTTATTGGGCACTAGGGGGGAACATGCATGTTCCACCCATTCTGCACTCACTCGATTGGTTATCAATCAGTTATCGAGTTCAGGTCAAGGTACTTTCAGGACCACCTCTCCTGCTATGCTCTTCCACAACACCTTTGCCCATCTGAGCAGCCTTCTGAAGGTGTCATGCTTCAAATCAGTAAGATCAGCAACTGCCTGTTCACATGCATTCTCTGATGTGGCTTTTACGTTGTAGAATAGAATGCCTGAGGAGTCACAAAGCCTCTCACACTTCTATCAATCCACAGAATGTGCACAACAGTAACATTCAGGAGGGCATTTAAGGGGATTAGAATTGTAGAAGAATCAGGAAGGTGCATTTATAATTAAAATAGGATTGTAGTCTACTGCAATTATTGGTGGTACTGCCCTGCTTCCATTGCATAGTTTTCATCCTTTGCAGTTCCACTTACTGTATTGTTTATAGCATACCTTGCATTTGGCAGCTGGTTGTTCGCATTGCCTCACAGGTCTGTTGCAAGGATAAAAGGGAGGAGAGGATGACGTAACCTGCTTTGGGTCCCCTACACACGTTGGGGAGGGTGGTGGGGTATAAATAAATAAACTTGCTTTTAGATATTATCAAAATAATAAACATTCAAGGAAAGTTGATTAAAAGAAATACATATACAGTATGCAAATTAGAAATCCTACCTTTCAATTGTATTCAAGGAGAGATGAAGATGTAAACATACCTTGCTAATTCAATTAAAAACTCAGAATGATATATTATACCTCCAACTTTTACTTCCATAATCTTTTAAACTCTGTCAAATGTAGCTGATATTTACATGTTGACTTTAACCATACCTAGCAGACCAGGCCTTGGAGTAAGTTAATTGCATAGGAAGATTTTACTATGTTTACATTTTTATCTTAAATTAATTTTTTTAAAGCACAGTAAAGAGTCTGAGGACAAATTATTCAACTGTTTATCATACATAAGACTGCATGACTATAATACAAAGGGCTTGTCTTTTCATTTAACGTTACAATATACACAGCAAGTCCGGACTAGATCTTACAATCTGAACACAGGTATTTAACCTTTTCCATGCTGTTTATGTTTACAATGCACAGAAGTCCTGTAACCAAACTGTGTAGTAAAGCACACAAAACTGGACTGTAACATAACACAGTATGCAGAAGCACTGGAGTTTATGATTTTTCATTATGTAGGCTTAAAAACAGTTTTAATTTTTGGTGCTTGCTAAGGTGTGGCAACCAGCACAGGAAAAAAACAAAAACAAAACAAGTTACCCATATTTGTTACCCTTATATTCCTAGACAGCAGTAAGTACTGGATTCCTTTTTGTATTGCTAAGCTCAGTGTTCCATTCCAAGGATGAGAGCCTTTCAGTCACCAAACTGTTTTGAACTACAGAAGCACAAAAATGCTCCAGTTCACAGGCTTGACGTTTCAGTACAAAAGAAATATGGATCCCTTGATTTTTAAAAAAGGTTGATTTACAAAAATTGGTAATTCCAAAAGAACTCTTTCACATTTACACTATATTCAGCCTCTCTGCTGCCATTAGGAGGAATGGTGAAAAAGAATACTTTTTGTTCAGAAGAAATGACCTAGTTGGTCACATAGAACTGACCAGTATAAAGTACATGGTTTTCTACTGAATGACCTTTTTAAAAACTGGTTTAGTGGCAGAGGTAGATTACTGCTTTTGTTAACACATAAAGGGGAAATAGCATTAATCAGGGCTAGATAATAATTTCCTTGTCCCTATTTCTGAATGTAATTTACTATATTTTATCCATAATTTAAAATTTTTTAAATGGGTCCAGAAATATAGCAACTGCCAAGCTGACTACGTTACATTAAGGCAGCAGAACCTCAAAATTAGGCACCTGTTGAATACAGCCTGCTAACCTCAGGTCACATGAGCTTTTTGCTTTACTCATACTAGTGTTTTGGACCTATTCATGCAATCAAGGTCTTGCCTTCAAGTTTACATTTATGCTAATAAGGAATACAAGAATCAACTGCTGGTTTCATAGCTTCTGGATCTAGTGTCCCTTTTACTTTCAGAAGCCTGAACACATTTATAATGTAACAGATGTTATAGTTTTGAATTAGATGTTGATCTATCTTGTTCAGTACAGACTGCTTCAAATGTATTGGCTATGAATTCAACAACAGTTCCAGTTTTGTTTAAGCAATAGTACAGCCATAATTTTCAACTGACATTTAAAAATTGTCTAGTTACACCTTGTGTCAAAGTGCAGAACTGCTACATTATTGGTTACAGACATCTATGTGCTATAAAAACAGCTTTGGTACAATAAATTATCAAAAAGAAAATAAATTTTTGTAAAATTCACAGCATAATTGTGAGGCAAAAAAGCAGTCACATAAAATTCTGCATTTTTAAAATGTTCAGGGTGAACAGAAGACATCTTTGTGCAGAAGTAATGGTGGAGAAACCACGTGCCCAGAAAAAGCAAAAGAAAGAAAAGAAAGAAAAAGAAGGGGGGGGAGAGAGAAAAGCAGGAAGGGACACAGTTGTAGCTATTTCCATCAAAAGCAAACGACTACTCCTGTGACCTTCAACCAATAAGGAAGTCAACTTTATGACACACGCAAAGTGACCTTGCAATACCTTACAATAAGTGGGTCACAAAAGTCTATTTTAAAAGAAAGGCCTCTTGAATTACCCATTCTCTGTGTTTTCAGCATTAAGGACTGTCTGCAAAAGCATGTCCAAAAGTGATTGCATCTGAAATGGTAGGCTCTTCTAACTTAGAGTCCAAATCCATAAGGCCAAAGGTTATCCCAAAGACCACCACTTACGACTTCCCCTGGACTGGCCAAGACCAACCTGTTGATTGCTTCTCAGTGCACCTTAGTTACAAGACCAGTCATATTCCACTACTAGCTGATTGTTGTCTCAAACACAAGAGACACAGAATCCCATTATAACTGCTGCTTTGATTCTCAGTAGGTTCAGATAAGGAGAGTCCTGATCACCGCAACTTAGCATGCTTAGTGTGCCTTATGAACACCATTACAACCGTCCCTTATCATATCTGAAAATTATATTTTGTAATCTGAAGGTCTCTCTTCCTTACAGTACTGCATTCCCATGCTCAAGTGTGTTTGGGAAACTAGATTGTGTATTACTCCTCCCCCCTTTAAAAACAAACAAACCCAAAGGTCCATTTGTATGATCCTGAATAGTGCTTTTAAGAAGCTGTTTGCAACTAAGACCAATATCTGAACACTTATTCTGGTATCAGAGGGGGGGGAAACTATGACTTGGTTGTGGGAATTAAAATAGGGGCAAAGGAGGTTCTTACCTCCTCAAAACTATGTAGGATTGGTCTGGACATGGCTCTAAAAACTTCAGCGTCCCTTTGCAATCTGTTCAAGTTTAAAAAAATAGTCAGCTTTGCTCTCCTATAGCGGTTCAGTAAGTCTATCTCCTTCTGATTCAAGCAGCTTTGCACTTTTTTGGAAAAAACACCACTTCTATAAAAACACACAAGAAACAAACTTGTTTCAATTTAGTCACGAGCTAGCCACAGGACTTTGCTGAACACAAACTCCTGTCATGGGAGACTCTTCTCTATCAATTCCCTGCCTCATTGCAAGGTGTCCTTCAGTCATGTAATGAGCAGGACCTGTATTAGCAGAAAATTGGTATGTGGGATGTCCTGCTATGCCAGTTTCTTGGCGTGGATTAGAGTAGACTGTTAAATTGACATCCATAGCTCCATTTTGTCCGAAGTCCAATGTATTAGCAGCCACTGGGCGGTTCTGATAGGCTTGATTGCCTTGATTACCAGTTGAGGAGGAAGATGTAGAGGAAGAAGTAGTTGAGGAAGACAGGGATGTCATGGAGTGGTGACTATGACCCACCTCCATAGAATCCTGGGTGGAGGAGCTATTTGTTGGAGAATTGTAGACCCTTGGCCTGGTCCGACTAACCAAGGCCTGTTGTCCATGATGGTGGTGGTGGTGATGGTGGTGGTGGTGGGAGGTGTTTCCATGGTGATGATGTAATGCATTCTGTTGCTGAGGGGTTACATGGAAAGAGGTTTCTTGAACTGGATGGGTTTCAACAGTGACTTGCGTAGGAGCTTCAGTGCCCGTCCAACCAAGAGGAGGAGGAAATTGCTGTCGAACCTATTATAAAAAAAGGCTTGTGGTAATTTTTTTCTATTAAAATATTTATATTTCAACCTTTGATACAAATTTACAAGGTGGCTAACAAAAAGTGAGTAAAAGCCAACATGCAAATTAAAACCACATCAAAATAAGACAGCTCATAAAACTGGAAGCCAGTCAACAAACAAATTGAACTCAATCGTAACTTAGACACAGGGCACCCCAAAAACTCTTGGCCTGTTGTCTAAAAGAACAACATAACAGCATCATGAAGCTTATTGATACCTTTCCCATGAGTTCTCAAGAAAAAAATATAGAAGTTAAAATGAATGCTTATGAAGTATAAACTATGCTTTACAATGAATGTAGTATTTTCCCTCTGGAGAACAGGCAGGCTTTAGTTCAAAGTTGCAAATGAACCCAACACTCATACATTCCTAGATGTCATAAGAGTGGCTTGAATGGTAAGAGACTGGAAAACAATTGGCCTAGAACTCATTATGACTTCACCTGCCACTATGAAGTAATAAATTACACAAGTGGGTAATGTCCTTCCTAGAAAGAAAAATGAACACCTAGTCTAAGACAGGATGACTGATTCTGTATAGGTAAAACATGATTTGATGCTATCTAAAGACAGCTATCTGGGCTCAAGGAAGAGAGCAGGTGGAAGAAGTGGTTTCTTTAAATGATACACAGTGCCTTTGTGGGGACTATTGGGGACAGACAAAATCAACTGGTAGCCCAGCGGGGCCATCTATGCTTTAGAGCATGAAGCCCATGAAGAGGGAGTAAACGGGTTGTACTTACATGTAACTGTTGTTTGAGTGATCCTGTGCACAGGCACACATGCGATTGCACTTGTGTGCTGAACTGCCATGGAGGTTTTACTAGAAAGCTCTTCTCTTCTAGCACTTTCTAAAGCACAAGGAGTACCCCTTCCCCCAGTCTTTCCTCACTGCTGTGAAGCAGAATACCAAATTACTGTCAAAACAACCCACAAGAAAGAAAGGAGAGAGGGATGTGTGCCTGCACCAAAGATCACTCAATGAACAACCATTACAGGTAAGTGCAACCCCGTTTTCATTATCATGGCTTCTGTGCAGTCCCACATGGGAGAATAGCCAGCTTACCTGACAGACTGCAGGAGGACATGGTCTGTCTACTGGAATAAAGGCTGCAACACTGCTCTTCCCACAGCTTTCCTGCTTCTGGAATCAATGTCAATCAAGTAGTTCTTCACATACATCGAGGGGAATGACCAGGTGGTTACCTTGCAGGCAACAGCAGTGGAAACCTTGCTGAGGATGGCTGCAGAAGACATGTGCCCTGGTGGAGAGCGCTTTCACAGGCAAGGGGTCCTGGACCTGGCGCATGTGTGTTTGATGGCAGACACTACCCATCATGAAATTGTCTGAGTTGAAGGGACCCTCCTCTTGTTGGGAACCAGAGAAGAAATAAATAAATGCTGATATTTGCAAAATTTCTGTGTTCTTTGCAAGTAAAATAGTAAAGCCCTCCTCACATCTGGTGAATGGAGGCCATGCTCCTCTTCAGTACAGGGAGAAGGAGACAAGATTGGCAATATAATATCCTGTCCAAGGTGAAAAGCTGACACCTCTAGAGATGGGTGTGAACCAGGAAATTGAAGTTAGGTGGCATGCTCAGTTTGCGAACTACAGAACGTCAAGAACTTTTGGGCACTAAATGCACTGGTTGAGTTTGTGAGGTTTGTAACACCATAGAACTGGGTCCTAGAGACACCAAACTTGCAGAGGAACTCCAGCTGACTCTCCTCTATCTGCCCTCCAAGTTTGGTGAAGACTGGATTTACGGGGTCCAAGTTACAGCACCCCAAAGAAGGTGCCAAGAAAATGCTTTCTGGGGAAATGAAAGGCTCAAGTTCAGAAGTGTATAGAATGTACCCTGTGCTAGACAGAGGCATCAGATTCTCAGAGGACCTCCCCCTGATGCTCGTCTACATGCCCTCCAAGTTTTGTAAAGATTAGACTTAGGGGGTCAGAGTTACTGTTCTCCAAAGAAGATGCCCCCAGGAAAGTGCTTTTGGGGGAAATGTCAGGCATAGGTTCAAAAGAATATAGAAGTATAGAATGAACCCCCTGCAAGCTACACACACTAAATGCACAGGAAACCTCACCCTGCCACCCACTCCTCTACCATTTCTCCAAGTTAGAGGCAGATTACATTTCTGGGGTCCCAGTTATGGACCTCCCGAAAAAAAAGGTCTCCCCAGTGCTCGCTCTGGAAAAAACAGCTGCAGTTACAGGAGTCTATAGAATGGCTCAAGAACACGACACCAAACTCACAGGAAAACATCCCCTGGGCAGACCTCCCCCACAGCCAGACACTGGAAGCAAGGCAAAAATCCTGCCCTATGCTCGCAGCCACCCCCCCCCAAGTCTCCAAAGGCAAGTTCAGAAGAACAGAAAGGCAGGCATCCCCCAGACTTCTGACAGGAGCTCCCCAAAGTAACCCCACAACAGCTTGGCAGGCACTATCCACACCACACAAGCAAGGGAAGCAGACCAGTGGCTTTTATAGCAAACTCTCAGGACTGCTCCCAGTACTACAAAATATGGTTTATCCAGTATGAAGTGTTAAAAGCCATTCCTCTGCTTGCTTCAAATTCCTCTGTGTGCCATGAAGGTGAAAGTGGGTGCAAAAGGTGCTAATCATGGAGGGAAGAAGTCCTCCATCCCCTGTATACAACAAGCCCCCATTCCCAGGCACCAAACCTGTCTTGACAGGCTTCTGGAGCCCAGCCATAGCAGGGCATCACCAGGGGTCTCAGAGCCTCCTTCCCCATATCTGTTCCTGGGCTTCTCCACAGAGGCAAAAGAGTTCTTATTATTGCCCAGAGACACCAACAGTTGCTGCTAACACTCTGGAGAGAAGGAATCTGACAGCAGTGATTCAGTGATTCACAGTTTGGAAACATTCCCCCCCATGTCCCCTGTAAGGCAGAGTGCCAGGTGTGCAACACTCGTGTCCAGAGGGCTGCAATCCCCCATCACTTATCCTCCTCTGTCCTCCGCAGGCACCTGCAAAGGGTACACCCAACTATGTTGCCACTAGAGGAAAGAGTGGTGGCCACCAAAAAAAGAGGCCCACTCCCTTTCAGCAGAGAGAAGTGGAGGGAGAGCAGGCCCCTCCAAGAAAGGCTCCCTGCACCTGGGCTGCTGTAGGTGGGACATCAAGGCGGGCCAATTTCCAAGAGGTAAAAAGGTCTATGAGGAGTGCCCAAGAAGCAGACACTTGCCTTGTTGGTAAGACGATTACTGTGGATGGCCAACCTTTCTTCCTTGTGGAGGATGTAGCCTTTTGCCAGCTCCTGAGTGCAAGGCAGAACCATGCACTTCATAGCAGTTCTCTGGAGCAGCTAGTAGGACTGTCAGGGAGTGGCGTAGGCACCAGGAGGGGACAGTCCCACCACCAGGCTACCAAGTCGTTCTGCCTCACGTGCAGGGGATGGATGCAGATCACAAAGTGCAAAACATTGCTGCCATGTGATACAGAGTAGCCTGAGGGAATGAGTGGGCATAGCAATATCATTTGTGGCTACATGGTCATGAACACCAGTGCCAATGTGCTGCAGAGGTGAAGTATGTGTACCTCAAGGGCATTGTCTGCCCGGTGCACATGCTTCAGCTGGTGGTGAAGGATGCTCTGGGGCTGGGGAACACTGTCAAGGCAGAGAGACAGGATGGCTCAGAGCCCTTAGTCCACCTGACTCCTAAACCCCAGCAGGGGAGAGGAGTTCACAATCAGGAGAGTATAAAACGTGGGTTCTCAGCTAAGGCACTCAGTAGCTAAACTGCACTGCTTGGTGTGAGCAGAGAGAAATGATAGCTCATATCTTTGAGTCTACCTAACACCCAAACCCCAGAAGGGGAGAGGAGTTCACAGTCAAAATGTGGGTTCTCAGCCAAGACACCTAGTAGCAAAGCCCCACTGCTTGGCATGAGCAAAGAAACAGGGGATCTTAAAGCCCTGAGTCCACCTAACACCCAAACCCCAGCAGGGGAGAGGAGTGCAGTCAAAATATAGGTCCTCAGCTGAGGCACCCTGCAGCTAACCCCCTCTGCTTGGCATGAGCAGAAAGATGGGGTGGTTCAGATTAGTAAGTCCACCTACCTCCCCCCAACCCCAGCAGCAGAGAGAAGTTCACAGTTTGGAGGGTATAAAACATGTGCCCTCAGTTAAGGTACCCTGTAGCTAAGCCTCTCTGCTCTGTGTGAGCAGAGAGACAGGGTGGCTCAGAATCCCGAGTCCACCTAACACTCAAACCCCAGCAGGGGACAGGAATTCACAATAAGGAGGGAATAAATGAATGAGCTCTGCTAATGGTTTCCCTTGCTCAAAAACTAGTCAAATCTGACTCTAGGGGCAGTGCTCATCTCCATTTCCAAGCCAAAGAGCCAGCACTGTCTGAAGAGGTTTCTGTGGTCATGTGGCCTCTAGTCTGCTTTTAACAAGTTCCCTGCCTCTCTGTCTAACTGCAAACAGCCAACAGAAAAGAGTGTGGAGCTGAGCTGATACGTAGCTTTCTGATCCCATAGAGCAGAATGGAAATTCTATTACTGGCAGCTAGTTGTGCCTGTTAAGCTTTGTAGGGCTCCTATTGGTGTTTCCAAGGCTGAAGAATTCTGCCCCTCCATTGCTTTGGAGTTTTGTAAACATTTTAATTGAGCGGACACTGGAAATGTATTCATTCATGAACCACCACAAAAAGCTTGAAAGTTTGTACCAGTTGACCTGCTGTGAACCAGTCAAAATTTGTGATGAACTTTAGTTCATGAGCAGGTTCATTCCCATCCCTAGATACTACCTTAGGAAGGAATGCAAGACGTGGCCTGAGTACCACTTTGTCCGTATAGAATTTATTAAAAGGAGGGTCAGACCTCAGGGCCCAGAGCTCGCTCACTCTACAAGCCAATGTTAAACATACGAAGAAAACCATCTTAAAAGAAAGAAAAGACAAATCATACATGGCCATGCACTTAAAATGTTTTGCATTAATGCAGATAACACTAGAGATAAACTTCACTGAGGGATTGGTGGAGGTGGGAGGGTACAAATTATAGAGTCCCTTAAGAAAGTTCTTAGCTGTAACAATGAGAAAAAAGGGAGGTCCTGTCAACCTCACAATGGAAGGTGGACAAAACTGCTAAATGTACTTTGATAGAGGAAATGGCTAAACCCTCACCCTTAAGCTCTAACAGTCAAAAATATTAGCGAGGTCAGCTGTTTGTGGTGAGAGACCACATTCCTTGGCCCATAAAATAAACTTTCACCTCCCATAAGCATGCAAGCAATAAATAGACACCTTAAATGCCAATGCCAATATGTGTGTTAAGCTACTAGCAAGCCATGGTCTTGAAGACCCACCCTTCCAAATAGTCAGGTGAAAGGATCTGACTTTTTGCGAACCTGATGCAGGAGGTTTGATGCCTCCAGAAACAGGATTTGCACCCCCCTTGACAGCTCCCAAGTTGGGGTGAACCATATCTGCCAAGGCCAGAAAGGGGCCACCAGTATATAGGCAGACTGGTCTGATCGGAGCTTAGCTACAACCCTGGTTAGCTTGGGGATGGGGGGGAGGCATAGAATAGCAGGCCATACCAGGCAAGTTGGAATTCATGCCCCATGGAATGTGAATCCAGTGTAGCAGTGGCATTTGACATTGAGCCAGGTGGCAAAGAGGTCTAAATTCAGAACTCCTCAGAGTTGCAGATTGGTGGAACTGGGTCTGCTGAGGGCATCTGCAGTGATATTGGCTTGGCCTGCAATATGAATAGCATGCAGAGAGACACCTATGGGAATTGCCCACTCCTGTATGTCAGCAGCCTGCAGGTGAAGTGTGAGGGACCAAGTGCCTCCTTGTTCATTAATATTTTATATATATATAAAATATATATGCGCACAGCCTTTCCCTGCATACAGGTCTCGAATGAAGCTAGAGCATGCTTAACTGCCTGCAACTCCAAAAAGTTAATGTGTAGCATGTGTTCCCTGAGAGACCCACTAACAGAGAATGAGAGGCAATGGGCACCCCACCCAGAGAATGGAGCATCAGTGGTGACCTGGATATCATGGGGTCAGATTATGAAGGTCCATTCTTAGGTCCAGTTGAAACAAAAAGCTGACCAGCTAAGATACCTAATTACTGCTCAGGGAAGTGGGATCAAACTGACAGAGGAACCAGTTTTGTAGGGGCCTCATGCACAACCTGATAAAAGGTACTACTGTTGTGGTGGAAGCCATGAGTCCCAATAACCTTTGTATTGTAGAGGCTAACTAACATCTGACCCTCTAAAAATTTTTGACCAACCCCTGAAAGGCCCTGATCCTATAACCGGGCAAGAATGCCCTGCCCTGCACAGAATCTAGGACAGCACCTATGAATGATGTTGACTGGGCTGGGATTGATTTGGGTTTTCCAAGGCTGACCATGAAATCGAGTGAGGCGAGGGTGCATAGTGCCAAAGAAACCTAGTGATGTAGGGAGGTTTTAGAGTGTGCCATGAAAAGCCAGTCATACAAGTACGGATACACTATACAGCCCAAGAGCTACCACCAGAGTTGCACATTTGATGAAGACCCTAGGAACTGTTGAAAGCCCAAAGGGCAGCACCCTATGTTGGAAAGCCTCCATCCCACATTGGAAATGTAGGTACTTCCTGCACTCCAGGATTCATCTGTCTGGGCAGTAAATAGCTCTTTCTCCTCAAAAGGGAGATCTCTTTGGCCCATGACTCCTGAATCAGCGTGGTGGTACATAACCAGGAGTGGCACGTAGGTACCACAGATGAGGCCATCTCCCAGCTAGCTCAGTTGGCAGCATGTCTTGCCATGTTAATCTTCTGCTTACTGAGCCTCATTCTCTCTACTTAAACCACTTCTGTTACCAACTTCTTGTCCTCAGGGAGGGTATTGAGGTAGGATGAGAGATGGTCCCACAGGAATAACTGACATCAGGACATAATGGCACTACAGCTCGAAACCCAGAAGGCAAAATCCTCTGATAGGTAGACCTTTCTGCAGAGGCTATCCAACTTCCTCCCCTCCTTATCCAGAAGAGACTAATGTGAGCCTGCCCTGTGCCTTTAAAGCATGACTTCTGCTACAATTCACAATTTTCATGTGTGACCCTATACATATTTTCATTTTTGTGGGCGGAAGCTTGGACTGAAGTTGGCTTAGACCAAATTGAATTGGCAGTCTCAAGGAGTCCAGGCAGCATGGGTAGTACCACTTGCCCCAACAAGGTGGAGTAGGTGACCTAAAGAATGGGATCTGATGGCTTTGGGAGGTGGACAGTACGTGTGTGTGTGCCTGGAAGTCATGGATGACTTCTGGCAACCCCTAGTGGGGCTCAGATGTTTCAGGAGATAGCTTATTATTGCCAGCTTCTGCATCCCAGCCCTGGTATTCCTTGGAGGTCTCCCTTCCAAGTACATGCCAGGGTCAACCCTGCTTAGCTTCCAAGATCTGACAAGATCAGGCTTACCTGGGCTATTCAGGTCAGGGCCAAGCAGACAATGTTCAATTGAAGGACCTTCACCATTCTTGTTAACTGCTTGATATAGAGTCATAAATCTTCCATAAGGGACACTGGAGGGAGATCCCTCACCTTCTTGTCCAGGGATGGATCAGAGGCAATGTTGAAAATGGCATCAGAGCAGCCAGAAAACTCTTCCTCCATCAAAACCATCCGGGGATGGGAGGAGGACAGGAAAGGCAGTTAGTGCCGGTCATTCTGATGGGGTCAGTCAACAAATGTCAGCTACAGAACCATCTGTAGAAACCATATCAGTTGGTTGGATGGTGCGACTCACTGGTAAATGGGCAGGTGTCATGACGGGGTCCGGGTGCAGGGAGGGTGCCAGGTGCCGTAGTCAGAGAGCATTCCAGGGATCAGCCAAGGTATCAGTCCAGTCCAAGCAAACAAGGTTCAAAGTGAAGCGCAAAGCCGTTGTCAGGTTTACCGTTAGCCAGAGGTCGAAGCGGAGTCCAGAAGCTGAGCCGAGGTCAGGAGCCAGAAGAGCGTTCAGAGGGGTGCCAGAGGGAGGGATCTGGAGAGTCAAGATGCGGGAACGAGGATGGGTGCAAGGCGAGCTGTCTTTCAACGAGTTTGCCAGCACTGTTTGCTCGTGGCTGGGGATGTTCTTAAGTATCATGCTGGCTCGTTAACTCATTAACTGGTCGCTATTAGGTCCCTGCTCCGGTTAATACTCGGGGCTCATTGACCGTCGCCCCCATGCACGTGCCTCCTTCTGTCGAGCCGCTAAGTCTTTGCGCCTGTCATCTCGCAAACGATCGGCACGTGGGGGTGAGTCGGGTGGGGAAGTATCCGCCCCAGGTGCTTGCTGACTTGTAGCTGGGAGCTCATCCCTCCCGGCACTTAGATCCTTTGCGGACTCCGGCACCTTGGAGGGACTTAAAGGTACCGCGTCCCTGATCCCTGGCGCCGGGTCCGAGGAGGTCGTGGCCAAGCTGTCCTGTGCCAGATTGGGAGTAGAGCTCGCTAGTGCCAGGTCTGGAGGTGTTTCTGAGCTCACGGCCGAGGCTTCAGGCGCCGGATTGGAGGCAGGCATGACAGCAGGGAAACAAGGCAGTTGCCAAACATAGGAGCAGACCCAGCAGGATCCTGAGATGACATCTTCATCTTAGCTTTAGAGCCCACAGGAGCTGGGGGTCTGATCATCTCAAACTCATCCTCAGAACCAAAGGGGCTGTCAAGACATCCAATGTGAGGCAAAGGTACACAGGGTACCTGCAAGACAGTCTCAGGTTCAGGGACATATTTTCTGACTGGCAGTGATAAGCCTGCTGGATCCAAACAGTGTTTGCACTTCAAGTTCCATTTCCTTGAGGCAGTTCCAGAGAACTTCTCAGAACTAAGGCAGAGCGGTGCAAATGGCATGAGGTTGATTCTGCAAGAGAGGCCGATGGCACTGACACCACAAAAGGTGTATGGGCCTGTTTTTCACCCTCAGTGGAGTGAGGCGGCTTTGGGAGCTTGCAGTGCCTTCTCCCACAACACCTTTTTAAATCTTGCATCCTTCTCATGTCGGGCCTCTGGGGTGAATGGAAGATCTGTCTCACTTACTGCGAATCTTCTCGGTGGTCCAGGGATGGGACACTCTCAACTTCTGGGAGAAGCTCCTCCTTATAGACAGGCAGTGTTGTCAATCTTTGTGCAATTCCTGGGGGGAAGGGGCTTCTCTCTCAGATCCCACTCTGGTCCCGAACCAAGAATGAACCTCCAACAAACAGTTGAGAAAAAAAAGACATAACGGCACGGAGGCACAAACATAATGTAGAAACGACTCCTGGAGAACCTCACCAGGAAGAGGAAGGACAGAGGGAGGGTGATGAAGCCCTCGGTTCAGACAGCATACCTACTCTGTTCCAAGGAAGTGACTGCCCCACCTTGGACCACTGAGAAGGAAGATTCATGGTAAGTGAGACAAACCAGTGGTCCAGGGTGGGGCAGTCTCAACTTCTGGGACATAGAAAAGCAGTGTGCCTCAGGGAGGGAAGAAACTTGGCTCTTAGATTGAGAAGGCATGCTGTAGGACCCTTCTTCCAAAGGCAGCCTCCATAGAGGCTAATTTATCAATCCTGTAGTGCCTGATGAAGGGGTAGACAGACATGTAGGTGGCAGCCTTACATATGACTTCTGAGGAAGGAAAGAATCTGTAGGCTGCAGAGGTTGCCGCCCCTCTGAGGGAGTATGCCATAACGCCTGGAGGAGGGTCACAACCTTTGGACTTGTGAGCGAGGGTATAGCCTCTAACCTACCTAGAGCTAACTGCTCTAGGCAAGCCTTTCTGAAAGAGACAAGCATAGAGTCAGTCCTACGAAAGGGCTTAACCTATCAAGGCAGAAGCTCAGGGCCCTCTTACCATCCAAACAATGCCATTCCTTCACCTGAGGGTGCTTGGTACTAGAGGAGAAGGAGGGGAGGACCAGGTCCTCTGACCTATGAAAGGCAGAGTTTACCTTTGGGACAGAGCACTACTCTATCTCTATGAAAGACACAGAGCTCTCTGTCCATGGAGAGAGCTCTAAGTTCTGACACCCTCCTGGCCGAAGTGATACCAATTAGAAAGATGGTTTTAAAGGTAAGCTGTTTGAGAGGATAAGCAGCCATTGGCTGAAATGGAGTCCAAGAGAGAGCCTTGAGTACTACATTCAAGCTCCATGTAGGGAAATGATGAACCTGAGGTGGATTGATCAAGGAAGTACCCCTTAGAAACCTTCTAACATAAGATCCTCCCTTTCTTAGTTCCCAATGGTGGAAATGGCTGCCACCTGTCTTTTCAATGTACTAGTACTAAGACCTTTGTCCAAACTTTTCTTGAAAGAAGGTGACAATTTAGCGGTAAGGGGCTCTAGCTCATGGTTGGAACACCATAACTAGACCTGCCATAAGTTATTATAAACCCTGTTAGTGTCCTGCCACATGAACAGCCTTGATTGACCTCAGACGGGTCTCTACCTATTGCATAATCAGCTTTGCTTCTGTGTGGAGTAACCTGGATTTGGTATCCCCTTGGAGGTTGACATAAGATTTG
The DNA here is from genome assembly GCA_029375565.1 of Gekko gecko. Taxonomy (NCBI): domain Eukaryota; kingdom Metazoa; phylum Chordata; class Lepidosauria; order Squamata; family Gekkonidae; genus Gekko; species Gekko gecko. The sequence continues at coordinate 101,493,109 of JAPDNY010000004.1, read as the reverse complement.
GCTGTCATATTGTCTGTGTGAACTAGGAAGTGCTTTCCTTTTAGGAGATCCTGGAAGGACAGCAGCCCTTGCCTTGTTGCCCTGCGCTCCAGAAAGCTGATGCTTTGTGAAGACTCTTCTTGAGACCAGAGGTCCTGAGCCATTGTCCCCCATGAGTGGGTCCCCCAGCCATGGCTGGGGGACCCACCTCATGGGGACAATGGCTCAGGATCCAAGAAGAGTCTTGCCATCAGCTTTCTGGAGTGTGAGGGCAACAAGGCTGCTGTCCCTCCAGGATCTCCTTAAAGGAAAGTTTAAGCTCACACAGACAATATGACAGCCAAATTTTGCAAGTCAACCTCCAAGGGGATACCAAATCCAGGTTACCCACACAGAAGCAAAGTTGACATGCAATAGTAGAGACTGTCTGAGGTCAATCAAGGCTGTTCATGTGGCAGGACACTAACAGGGTTTATCTATTATACCCAACCATGAGCTAGAGCCTTCAATGCTACAATTGTCACCTCTTTCAAGAAAAGTTTGGACAAAGGTCTTAGTATTAGTACATTGAAAAGACAGTGGCAGCCATTTCCCCACCATTGGGAACTAAGAGTGAGACTTATGTTAGAAGGTTTCTAAGGGGGTACTTCTCAATCCACCTCAGGTTCATCATTTCTGTTAATGGAGCTTGAATGCAGTACTAAGGCTCTTCTGACTCATCAGTTAATGGCTGCTTATCTCAAACAGCTTAAGTAGTCTGGGATCTTCTAATTGGTATCACTTCGGCCAGGAGGGTGTCAGAACACAGAGCTCTCTGTCCATGGAGAGAGCTCTAAGTTCTGACACCCTCCTGGCCGAAGTGATACCAATTAGAAAGATGGTTTTAAAGGTAAGCTGTTTGAGAGGATAAGCAGCCATTGGCTGAAATGGAGTCCAAGAGAGAGCCTTGAGTACTACATTCAAGCTCCATGTAGGGAAATGATGAACCTGAGGTGGATTGATCAAGGAAGTACCCCTTAGAAACCTTCTAACATAAGATCCTCCCTTTCTTAGTTCCCAATGGTGGAAATGGCTGCCACCTGTCTTTTCAATGTACTAGTACTAAGACCTTTGTCCAAACTTTTCTTGAAAGAAGGTGACAATTTAGCGGTAAGGGGCTCTAGCTCATGGTTGGAACACCATAACTAGACCTGCCATAAGTTATTATAAACCCTGTTAGTGTCCTGCCACATGAACAGCCTTGATTGACCTCAGACGGGTCTCTACCTATTGCATAATCAGCTTTGCTTCTGTGTGGAGTAACCTGGATTTGGTATCCCCTTGGAGGTTGACATAAGATTTGGCTGTCATATTGTCTGTGTGAACTAGGAAGTGCTTTCCTTTTAGGAGATCCTGGAAGGACAGCAGCCCTTGCCTTGTTGCCCTGCGCTCCAGAAAGCTGATGCTTTGTGAAGACTCTTCTTGAGACCAGAGGTCCTGAGCCATTGTCCCCCATGAGTGGGTCCCCCAGCCAATGAGGCTGGCATCCAATGCCATTATCAACCTCTTCAGTTCCTGGAGCAGAGTCCCCTCCAGAAATCTGGCAGATTTTGTCCACCATTGGAGTTCCTGAATCAGGGATCCAGGTAATCTTGAACTGCTTGTCAGCTATGAAATCCTGGAAGGATAGGAGGAACGTTTTGAGCAAGTGAGCATGAAACTGGGACCATGAGAACATCCTGACAAGATACCATAATTCCTAGAAACCTCGCCAGGGACATCACCTCCACTTGAGACCGATGAGTGATCTCCTGTATTGAAGTCAGGATCTCCTCCTGTGATAGGAAAACTCTGTCCTGAGCTGTGTCTATTATGACCCCTAGATGGAAAATCCTCTGAGATGGAGACAAGCTGCTTTTCTCCCAGTTGAGGATGAACACAAGTTCCTGGAGGCATGAAACAGTTCAACGTACATGCTCCACCCCTGTTGATGAGAGCGGGACCTGATTTAAATGTCATCCAAATATGGGAAAATGGACACTCCCTGGGTTCTTAGGTGTGCTATCAGTGAAACCAAGACTTTGGTAAACACTCTTGGTGCAGTTTTGAGACCAAAGGGAAGAGTCCAGTACTGAAACTGAGGACCATTGTATGAAAAGTGCAAGAACCTCTGATGCAATTTCTGAATTGGGATGTGCAAGTAGGCCTCTAACAGCTGATGCCAGAAAAATTCCTTTTTGAATGGATGATACTATGGACTTGAGCGTTTCCATCCTGAACTTCTCCTTTCTTATCATCCTGTTTAGCCATTTGAGGTCAAAAGTGGCCCTCATGTCCCTGTTCATTTTGAGACTATAAAAAAGACTGAATAAACCTCAAGGTTTTTTGGGCCTCTGGCACAGGCTCTGTCACCCCAATGTCTAATAGGTGTGGTATGGCCTTGAGGAGAAGGTGTTTTTGTGGAGAATGATTTCTTGGGACTTGTAGAAATTGCTTAGGAGGCAAGGAACAGAATTCCAGAGAGTAGCTGTTTGACACTGTATCTAAAACCCACTTATCACCCACCGTGGACTTCCAGTGAGCCGCAAAAAGCTGAAGACGACCTCCTACGTTTGGTGAGTCTGAGCCCCTCTGGTAATCATGCTGAAGAGCTCTTCTTGGGACCCTGTGGGCTCTGTCCTGTTGTTTTGGTAAAGGAAGAATTATTGCCACCTGACTGTTTGGGCTGCCATCTCCCTTTGAAAGGCCTAGATGCTTGAAATCCTGAGGTATGCTTGAATTCATAAAAGGAAGAAAAACGTTTCTTGGGCTTGCTGTCTTTCTTGCCTCCTCTTGTCTTTATCCTCCACCAGATATCTATTCATACTTTCCCTGTAGAGATGTACGCCTCTGAATGATATGCTAGCCACTCTGGCTTGGGACAAAGGATCCACTTCCCAGCTGCAAAGCCAAGTATTTTGTCTGGCAATGACATCTGAAGCCATAGCCCTGGCCGAAACTTGGACTGCATCCAGCAAAGCATCCACAGAGAAGGCTGCTGTGAGGGCAATCTTCTTTAGTTCATCCATCAGTTCTTTATCTGCTGCTGAGAGGTCTGAAGCCCAAGAGTAGATTTCCCTATCTAAAAGGGTCCTTATTGTGGACACCCTGAGGGAAGTCAAGAAAGGTTCAAAATTCTTACGGAAGGACTGTTCAATCCACCTATTGCAGGAATCCCTGGGGAGACTGTCTGCCTCCACAAGTAAAACAGCATTGCAGCACAGACTAGACACAGAATCATCCACTAGTGGTAGTCTGAAGCATTCTGCTGCATCTGGCACCAGGGAATAGAACTTGGAGGTGATAGGATGGTTTGACTTAGGTCTGGCTGGTGACTCCCATTCGGTCTTGACCACTTTATCGAATACAGCTGGGAATGGAATCCCAAGGGGAAATGACTCCACTTTTGGGAAGGTTCTAGCAGAACCAGCTGGTTTGTTCGGGTCAGGAGTTTCCACCTTTGTTGTTGAATGGAATTTCAAAAATGCACAAAATGGAAGAATCTTGTAGAAACCTTCCTGTGAGAAAAGACGAGTCCGCACGGTGGTGACCACAGATTTTTCATCTGATAGCTCATCCTCTTCCTTAGGGCTTGATTCTTTGCTATGCCTGGTAGAATGATCTAATTGCTTTCTTTTAGGCTGAGAAGGAAAGTGGGAGATTTTATGTGCACCTGACTACTGATGCAGTACTAGAGGGAAATTGATGTCCAGATTAGGGGTGTGCAAAAAAAAAAATTCGGTAAAATTCGGATTTGGGCATATTGGACCTGATTTTTTTCGGTATTCCCGAAAAAACCCGAATACCTATACTGGTAAAGCATTGAAATCCGAAAATTTTTGGGATTCCCGAAAAATTCGGGTCCATTATATCCAATGGGGCCATTGACTTCAATGGCAAAATTTTCTGGAAAGTTTGCAGGGGGCTGGGGAGGGGGGGGTGAGGTAGAGACTCCAAATTTGGACTGTAGCTGCTGGAGCCTCTCTCCAAAAGACCCTCCAAGTTTTGAAAAGATTGGACCAGGGGGTCCAATTCTAGGGGCATCCAAAGAGGGTGCCCCCAGTTCTCCATTGTTTCCTATGGGAATGGATCAGGCAAGCAGATTCTCCCTGTAAAAAAACCTGAGAGGTGTGGTGGTGGTGTGAGGGGGCATGTTTGCCAAGCCAGCAGCAGACCATGTGCAATCACCACCCCACCAACCCCAGGTCTCTCCCAAACCAACCCTAAGGAAGAATAAAATAAAGAGAAAAGAAATTAAATTTAAAAGTGCCCTAATAAATCAAACCAGTCTGAAGTCTTCTGAGGTATTGATCCGAGGTCCACGAAGAGCAGGGAGGAAATCAGGGCAGACTCAGGAGCAGGGGCAGCAGAAGCCAGCCAGCCACATTCTCCAACAGCCAAGCCAGGCAGCTCTCTCATCACCCAGCAGGATCCAGGAACACAGCAATGAGAGTCAGCCCAGAGACTGGCTCCTTTTATGCTCTCTGAGCATATACAGAAGGATTTCAAAAAGAAAAAACCTTCTGTGATTGGCCAGAGAGCAGATGCCAGAACCCTATTGGCCACCACAGTGCTCCTTCCCTGGGAAAGGAGCAAACTGGTGGTTGGGCTGCAGGCAGCAACAACAGCCTTGCAAACTGCAATGCATTTTGCAAATGCATTGCAGTGATTGGCTGTCTGGAGCCTCCTTCCCCCCCTCCTGGAAACAGGAGGAAAAGGGGGAAAGAGGGGAAACGGCGGGAAAAGGAATTCCCGGGCCCCTTAACAGTTTTAAACCCCCCACAATGCCGTTTTTCAGCAATGCCAAAAATGCCGAAAAAATCCCGAATTTTCCGGGATTTTTTTTTTGGAATTCGAAGATTACAGTGAATAGCCTGTCTGGGATCCCGAAAGCCGAAATAAACCCGAAAATGCTTTTTTTGGGTTTTTTTCCGTTTTGGGATTCCCGAATGCACACCCCTAGTCCAGATCTACCAGGAGACCTAGAGGAGTCCCTCAGGTTAGGAACAGCCTGAGAAATGGCTTCTCTAATTTCTCTCTGCATTCCCCCTTAAGCTAGGCTAGCAGATTAGCCTGAGCATTATCCCTTGAGAGGTCCAGTGCAGAGGTTCCTGCCAGGTTGGACCCAGTTGGGAGCCATGTGCAGAGACCTGGGAGGGGGAGAAGAGGAGCTCAGGACTAGAGGCCATACTATCCTGAGGCATGGGCTCAGAAAGCCCACCCACGCCACCATTTCCTGCCTTTTTTTAACTGGGAAAAAGAACAAGTAAAAACCCCACCAGGGGGGTTCTAGTTAGAGCCCTTTCTTACCAGATTCAGAAGGTCAGCAGAGGGCTTGAGGTACAGCTAAGACTGAGGCTTGCTGTATTCAGCTGACCCAGTAAGCTTCTGGAGGCCGAGTGGAGTGACCGGGTGCTCCAATGTGGCAACTGCCAAAACTCCTAAGAGAGCAACTGGAGAAGCTTCCGGACTGAAGGCTGGAGACCCCATGGCTTGAAGGATCTGGGGTGGTGGTGAAGGAGCTGGGGGTAAAAATCCCCACTGCTATAAATGGCTCACCGTTCCTTCTGCTGCCAATTGAACTCGGCAAGCGCGGGGGGGGGGAGGATGATGTCCTTCCCGCTCCTGGGTTGATCTCTCAACAGAGGAAACAGATGAAGATGAAAATACACTGAAGAAAACTAAAAAGGAGAGTAGGAATCACAGAGCTCTAACACAGCACAGCTGAAGATGTCTATATGCCTTGAGGCAGGGCCAAAGATGGATCCGAGAGAGAAGCCCCTCCTCTCCAGGAATCGCACAAAGATCGGCAATCCGCCTGTCTACAGGCAGACGCTTTTTCCGGAAGTTGAGATTGCCCCACTCTGAACCACTGGAGAACTGCTTGCAAGTCTCACAAGCCCCAACATTGTGGCATTCGTCCACATGCAGTAAGCACAAGAAATAATCATCCGTTTGTGGCATTTTGGTACCACACCTAGTGCACTTCCTAAAGAGAACCATATCAACTGAGATTATGATGAGCTTGACAGAAGACAACGAAGATGGATAAAATGTTTCCTATTCTTTCTTTTTCACTTAAAAAACAGTACAGGGACGTTAGAAGAAGAGGTATTGTACCTTAAATGATTATTATCTTAAAAATAGATCTCCTCAAGGCCTGTGAAGAACCTGTGAGGAGGGAAAAGCATGTCCTACCACCATGGTGACAAAGGAAGGAGTGAGGGAAGGAGTGCTCTGCCTCCCCTAATCACATGCCAGCTTATGTGGAAAAGGCTGACAGGAAAAGGGGAGCACGCCTAGCACTTTGGAGCTTTCTAGTAAAACGTTGGCAACATGCCTGTACAGTCCCATGTGGAACTGTAAAGAAACCACAATGATGACAGAGACTTCTTTCAAGAGTCTTACCTGTGGACTGTGTGTTTCACAATCCATAGCTTGCACAGCAGCAGTGAAGTGTCCACCACTATGTCGATGCTGATGTGTAGGATCTGACCGTGCTCTTCCACTGTTGCTTGTCCCAGAAGAGCCACCTTTGGGTATTGTTAAAAAAATAAATGAAAAATAAAGTATAAAAATTACCATTAGGAGGTTTTCCTAAAAAGGAAAAGCAAGACTAAATAAATAGATTCCCAACCAAGAAAGAAAAGAAAACTGAAATGCTAATTGAAAGCTTGTTTTTAAGGGCAGATTTGAGATTATAGAGATAAATTCTTTTAAATAAATTCAATCAATAAAACATACTTATCTTAGTACATTTCAAAAACAAAAAGGGGACAATCAGAATATACCTGAGCTTGAAGATGTACTAGAGGTGGTTCCTGAAGATTGCGACTGCTCCATAGCAGGACTCGTAGATACACTGTTACTTGTGTTGGTACCTTCATCTGCTGTTTTCTTAAAGAAACTATGTTGCAGGGCATAGTAAGGTTGAATTCGGGTTTTCGGATCATAGTCAAGCATCCTTAAAATGAGGTCTTTGAACTTCAAGTAGTCAGCTACAGTATGACCCGATTCCCCAGCACGACGCCCCCCTGGTCCTCCTGTTTCAACTCCAAGTATATTATGAAGCTTACGAGTTCCAGGTGGTTTGTACTCCTGCTGGGAAATAAGAAGTTCCTTAAATGTAATGAAATGAAAAATATAGAGTAGTTTGTCACACCTCAATTTAGCAAAGAAAACCCCCCCTGTAAAAATGATCAGTTCTCAAAACATACACCATATTTTAAATAGTCTACGTGTCTTGCTGAAGATAAGACTGTGTATTTAAAAAGAATACACCAAAGACTTTATCTACATGTGAGCCTGTAATCTTTGTGGAAAAGAATGGTCATTTAAATGAATGGGAATTGCAAAAAAATAACTTGAGCGTTGAAGTTCAAGATAAACGTACCCTTTTCCCATCTTTGGTCTTCTTTAAGTTCCAAGTGCCATCTGGCAACTTCTCAAAGAACTTTCTTGCTTTTGGTGCTTGGTCAAGAATGTGTGCAGGTGCTACACCCAAAACTTCTACTATTTTATTCATTTGATCCACCTTTTTATATGAAAAAACAAATGGGGAAAATGTGGAAAGGCCCATAAAGCTTAAGTATTAGGCAACAAAACATGAGTTAAAATTTAGAGATGATTGCAAAATCTGACGTTCCTTGGATTGTTCACTGTAGCAAATCCTGTATCATGGGATCCTGTCTCCCTCAACCATTTTTGCCTTAGTGTCCTCTAAGAAAGATTCTGCTCTACTGAAGTAATGAATGTTGAACTTCAAGCTGAATCATCAGTAATTTATAGGGACTAAAACCTAACAGACAGAATAGCGGAAATCTCATCATCCCTACTAAATCAAACTATGTACATGGTGGTTACTATTTAGTATTATTACGGTCATAGACCAACAATCAATACAATAGGAGGCAGATAAATAACTGATAAAAGAACAGTGAAATTATAAAATATAATAGCATCTAAAATTATAGATAGGAATCTTAAACGTTTAAAATACAGAAATGGTAAAATTAATATTAAGATCAGAAATTAAAAATAAATCTAGACCTATCTGTACTTTATCTCTTTCCTAGTTTGGTATGCCAACCAACCAAATGTACATGGTAGTTAATTTAGTGTCACATGTTTGGAACACTAAATCTCTTCCTCACAGGTGCAAAGCAAGGGCAATTCTGTACAATCCTTTATTGCATATCCCAAATGATGCTAACTGTATCTACTTTAACAGCAACACATTTAATCAGATCATTGCTTTTTGTGGCATTACATACCTCATTTGCTCCACTGAACAGGGGTTCTCCAGTGTGCATTTCTACTAGGATACAACCAAGGGACCACATATCAATAGCAAGATCATAAGGCATTCCCAATAGCACCTCTGGTGATCGATAAAAACGACTCTGGATATACTGATATATCTGCATTTTAAAAACAAAGATATTATATGACTTGAAGCACATTTCTGGTGCAGGTGCTCAATGGTTTACAACAGAAAATTACAATCTGCAGATATTTAAAAACACAATCAAATGTTATCCAAGTGCTATCTGAATAAAAATTACAAGATACTTCATTTTAATAAAATTATTACTATTCTGCTAATGTATTTTCAACCTGTTTGGTGTTAAAATTACAACACCAACTTTATTAAAAGTCATCATGTCTTATTCTCAAAGAATTCCAGATCCAAATGAATATGCATTCCAGATTTTTGACAGTCTTTCAAGATTACACACGGTAACCCTGAGAACCCCTTCTGTTATTGTAAAGGACTGGTTTAAATCTCTTTTCTATACACTTTTTAAAGAAGAATGAACAAAAATGGATTTACAGAAATACTCTGAAATCTATATCACTCTTCAAATTTATTTAGATGAATGTTAATGCTTAATGAATACTCACCCTCTGTCCAAGTTGGCAAGAGCTGCCAAAATCAACTATCTTGATAGCGCTTCGTTTGGGATTACAAAGGAGAATATTCTCAGGTTTTAGGTCACAGTGAATGATGCTAAGTTCAGGAGTTGCAAGAAAAAGCAGTGCAGTGCACATCTGTTGTGCAAATTTTCGTGTCAGGTTCAGTGAAACCCCTCTGAAGTTTGTGTTCCGCAACAGGTCATAAAGGTTGTAGGAGAGCATTTCAAAAACTAAACAGAGATGGTTTCGGAACATAAAATGGCGCTTCAAATGCACTAAAAAAAATAAAGTATTTTTACATTGAGATCAGTTAACAAATACTTAGCATAGTTTACAAAATTTTATTAATATACTGCAGGTTTCCAAACTGAATCATTTACAAAAAATATATACATTCAAATAATTCTTTGTTCTTCAGCACTGTATTTCAAGGTGACTTTATGTTATTCAATAATACTGTTGACAGGGAATAGTACCGGTAGGATGGATCAAAGGATACACAACTCCCTTCACATAGTGGGGAGTGGGAGTGAGAGCACACATTCTTCCCCTCCACACACCAGGTGTTCACATCCTACATTTGACAACACCAGATATCCATGTGCAGGTATAGCATTACAAATGACATCTGTGTGTTTTCCTCTAACAGTTCTTATGTGACAACACTATGAATAATTCCAAAATCGTGTATCTGCATGTTCGTCTATGTTCAAAATTAGATCTAAATCCATAATACAAGACCATGTAAATATAGGGCATACTTTCTTTGAGACCTGGGCAGTGTTCCCTCTAAGTTGAGTTAGTGTGCGCTAGCTCACAGTTTTTTAGCCTCCAGCTCACACATTTTTGTCTCAGCTCAGGAAGGATGGCTCCAGAGCAAACTAATCTACACAGTAGCCAAATTGCTCACCCACAACCTTAATGCCAGCAGCTCACAAAGTAGAATTTTTGCTCACATGACTCCACAGCTTAGAGGGAACACTGGACCTTCTGGGTTTGCAGAAAAATACAAAAGGAGGAGGAGGAGGAGGAGGAGGAGGATTTCCACAAAGCAATTGCTTACTGACATCTCATGAAAGCTTGCAAGATCACACTCAGCACTATGGGTCTGCCTAGTCCTGGACCTAGGCAACTCTTGCCTGACTGCAGCTTTGAAGAAAGCTGCAGAAAAAATGGTGAGTGGAGGTGGGAGGAATGAAAGACAGGGGACAGCGGGGCGGGGATTATTAAAAGACAGGGAGCAATGTGTAGGGTGGACACCCCCCCCCCAAATGTCTACCTTGTACCTAACAAACTTCAATATAAATATTCTGCTGAAGTGGAAAATTGAAAGAAAGACATAGAAGTAGTCATACAAGTTTGAAGATTCCATTTATTTTTCCAAAGTTTATGGAAGCATTGTACAGTAAATGAAAAATAAAGAAAAAAAATAGGTTGCTTACCTGTAACTGATGTTCTTCGAGTGGTCATCTGTGCATTCACACCCATGGGAATAGGGCGCCTGCGTTAATCGCAATCTGTAACCTACCAGGCTGGAAAGGATTTTTGCACTCTTTCCCCCGTGTCATGCATAGGAGCCCTACTGCACATGCTCACTGGGACGGGTGCGGACATCCTGCCAGTTCCTTCTGACTGCTGAATGATCCTTTTGAGCACCAGAGGACCAACAGCAGTGGGGAAGGAAAGTGGGTGGTGTGAATGCACAGATGACCACTCAAAGATTATCACTTACAGGTAAGCAACCTGTTTATCTTCTTTGTGGTCTCTGTGAATCACACCCATGGGAAAGTAGCAAGCTCAGGCCTGCCTGGAGGTGGGTGCTGGCAGGTACTCAGGTACAAGCAGACTGCAAGACTGTAGGAGCTGCAGCCTGGCACTCTTCCTTCACTCTTGCATATTCAAGACTAAGCCAGAGCCTGGCCCAGCACCCCCTGGCCAGAATCCCCACCTAGTTCTCCTGAGTGCCCCAGACGCAGGGCACGCCAGAGGCTGAATATGCAAGAGTGAAGGAAGAGTGCCAGGCTGCAGCTCCTACAAAAGCAATGGAAGGAGCTGTGGGTCTTGGCAGATTGACTCCCAGGGAAGAGAGGACTTGTTCATAAACACCCCATGCACCTGCCTTAGCGTGGTAGCAACAGTGCAAGTTCAGATCCATTCCTGGCTTGTAGCAACCACTCCTTTGCTCCTCGCCCCTTCAACCTTGGACTGATTTCCTGGCTCTCTGATCTTTGGCTCTATTATTTGACTTGATTCCGGACTGCGTCTCCAGTGTGTGGTCACCATGGTAACCAGCTGAGCCAGTACATCCACAACTGGGGGGAAGTGATAGAAGGTTCCTCGGAAAAGGTGGAGTACCACTGGAAACCAGTGTTGATGTGGCCACCAAGGTGCAATCAGAATGTAATTTGGTTGTTCCCATATGTTTTTTTCACTACTCTGGTAACTAGGGGAAGAGGAGGGAACAGATAAAGGTGTTGGTATACCCACGGGTACAGGAAGCCATCCCCTAGAGACAGGGGATCCAAGCCCCCTCTGCAGCAGAAGGTGGGACAAGAGTGGAAGCAGGTTGGAGGTAACTGCAATTGAGTTTCCATTCGTGGAAGGATGCCTCTCACCTGCTCAGAAGGTCTGCTTGCACATTCTGAATCCATGGCAAGTGAGTGGCTACAAGAAAAGTGTTGTGAGCTATGCACTCTGCCCATATCTCCATGGTGAGACTGCAAAGTCTCCTGGAAACTGTTCCCCCTTGCTGATTGATGTAACTAAAAATGGTACTGTTGTCCATGAGGATGGAGACCACTGTTGCCAAAATGAACGGGCGGAATCATTGGAGAGCATACCTCATTGCCAGAAGTTCCAAGAAATTTATGTAATAATGCCTGTGGTGAGCCAGCCATGGAGCTCCTACACAGAAGCCTCTCATGTGAGCTCCCCAGCCCCAATGTGAGGCACCTGTTGTTATTGTCACAAATGTGGCCAGTGGATGGAAGCCCCCCCCCAAAAAAAAGAGATTGTGTTCTTATTCCCACCAGTCTAGAGACACCAGGACATGGGTTGGTAGGTTGTAAAGTGACTGAGAGTGGATAATGGGTCTGAATTTCCTGAGGAACCACATTTGTAAGGTTTGCATGTGGAATTTGGCAAAGACTAGAACATAGGTTGTTGTTGCCTTTAGACCCAGGCATTAATGGATATTGATATGAAAATATGCATCCTGTAAGTCCAAGGTGGCCATCCAATCCCCTTTCTTGAGGAGTGGGAGAATGTTTTGCAGAGAGGTCATGCAGAACTTCCTGTATGCAATGAATGTGTTCGGAGCTCAAAGGTCCATGATGGGACATAGAACTCTGTCCTTCTTTGGGACCATGAAGTAATGGCAGTAAAACCCATGACCACTGTGGGCCCGGGGCACAGGTTCTATGGCCTGTTTGCTGAGTAAGGTCTGTGCTTCTTGTAGCAGATTGTCCAACAGCGGAGTGGTGACCAAACCCAGAGTGGACAGTCTCTGAATGATTTCTACTGCATAGCCTTCAGAGACAATCAAAAGGACCCACCTATCCAATGTGATCTGTCTCCAGGCTGGTACGTAAAGGTATAGGCAGGTGGGTGAGGAGGAGAGTGATGGTGGGGGGTGGGGGTTGAGGGGGAGATTATAGAGTCAAAGACTCTGTTTGGGTGTCCTGGAGCCCTTGGATTTAGTAGATTGTGAAGAGGAGGGAGAGAACTTGGATTTTGTTCTGTAAGCTGGTCTAGAAAAAGTCTGGCTTGATATAGGACGAATGTCTGTTGAATGGATGTTTGGACCAAGACTTGGTCCAGGATTTGTTTTTGGAAGAATGGGATGATGATGACACTCCTAAATTACAAGAAATTTTGATGCTCTCACCCATCTCTTGTAAGACTGTGTCTGTAGTCGAGCTGAAGAGACCGTCATCATCAAAAAGTAAGTTTTCCATGTATGATCTAGTGTCTTGCTGTAGGGATATGGAGCAGAGCTACATGTGACATCTGAGTGTGACAGCTGATGTAAAAGTTTTTGTGAAGATGCCCAAGATGTGCTTTGAGGAGTTATTTGTTGTTTCACCAGGAGCATGCCCTTTTTGTATACGTCTGGCAGCTGAACGTTTGTCTTCTGGGAGAGTGGCAAGGAAGGAAGGATCTGTTCTAAGGACCACCTTCTCCCTATGAAAAACAGTATAGGGGGGATCGGCCCGGAAGGCAGCTAGCTCCCCTACTCTGCGTGCAGTGGTAATGGCTGCAAGAAAAGCCGTCTTCCAGGAAACTAACCTGAGGTCGGCAGTAGCCATCGGCTCAAACGGTTTAGCCATGAGTTGAGAAAGGACTAGAGACAAGCTCCAGGAAGGCACCAACAGTTTCCTAGGCGGGCACATCCGAAGAAGACCCTTGAGGAACGTCTTGGTGAGACGGTGGGAAAACACTGAAGAGCCTTGTATGAGGGGGTGGTTGGTGGAGATTGCCGCCAAATGAACCCGCAAGGACGAGTATGCCAGGCCCGTATCCTTCAAATGCACGATGTAAGCGAAGATCTCACGGAGAGATGATCGAATCGGATCGAAGGAGTGATCAGCAGCATAGGATTGGAACCTGTTCCACTTAAACTGGTAGGAACGTTGAGTAGAAGGCTTCCTAGCATTCAGGAGGATTTCAGAGACCTGAGGCGGGAAAGTCTAGGGCTGGATCTTCCAGGCCGTTAATTTGAAAAATCCCGGATTGGGATGGAGGATTCTCCCTCGGGCCCGAGAGAGGAGATCTGGGACGACAGGGAGGGGACGGAAGGAACGACAGGAGAGTTGAAGCAGGTGCGGGAACCAGACCTGGCGTGGCCACCACGGAGTGATCAGAATGCAAGAGATGCCGTCATCACGAATCTTCTGCACGACCCAAGAGATGAGAGGGAACGGAGGAAACAGGTAAAACAGGGTTCCGTTCCATTTGTGGAGAAAGGCATCCCCGAGCGACCGAGCAGACGGGGGACCCCTGCTGAAAAACAGGCGACATCGAGCATTGTCGACGGACGCGAAGCCGTCGACAGATGGGTGACCGAACTCTCGAAACAGAGGTCGAAGATACTGGAGAGGAATGGACCATTCGTTGTCCGATGAGGCATAACGACTCAACCGGTCTGCATCGACATTCTGATCCCTGGGAATATGGATCGCCGAGAGCGTGATGGAGTGATCGAGGCACCAGGACCAGAGGTCTACCGCTAAGTTGCAGAGACGAACACAGGCAGTGCCGCCCTGTTTGTTGACATAATAGACGGCCGTGGTGCTGTCGGAAGCCACTTGGACGACACGGTCTCGAAGGGTCGGAAGAAAGGACCGAAGGGCCAGATAAATTGCTTGCAACTCCAGGTAATTTATGTGGCGAGTTGCATCTCGAGCAGAACAAGCCCCTTAAACAGTAAGCGCTCCGCACTGGGCTCCCCAACCCCAGAGGGAAGCATCTGTGGTCAACAGCAACTCGGGAGGAGGAGGTCGAAAAGGCATCCTGGAAAGGAGGTGGACGGGTAGAGCCCACCACTCGAGGGAGTCGAGGATGGTTTGCGGGATCGACAGAATTGTGTGCCAAGGCCTCCGGAGAGGATCAAAGGTACGGAGGAGCCAGAGCTGAAGCAGCCGCATTCTCAGCCGGGTGTTGCGGACAACGAACACCGTGGAGGCAAAGTGACCGAGGAGCCTCATGACAGAACGGGCAGATTGTTGGGGACACGTCCGAAAGGAGGACACCATTGCCCGAATGTCGGAAGCCCTCGATTCCGGGAGGAAAGCCACTACGAGGTTGGTGTCGAGCCGAGCCCCAAGGAATCGAAGAGTTTGAAGGGGCTGGAGGGAGGACTTGGCGTCGATGACGCAGAGTCCAAGAGCACGGAGGAGGGAGAGAGTCTCCCGAGTGTCATGGAGCAACTGACTTGGCGTTGGAGCTACGAGAAGCCAGTTGTCGATGTAAGGATAAAGAGTGACTCCCCGTCGGTGGAGCTCTGCTACCACCACAGCCATCAGCTTGGTGAACACCCGTGGAGCTGTGGAAAGGCCGAAGGGAAGCACCCTGTACTGGTAGTGGGCATCTCCAATGGCGAACTGGAGAAACCGCCGGTGTTGGGGATGGATTGTGACATGGAAGTATGCGTCGTGGAGGTCAACTGACGCAAGCCACACTGCCCGTGGAATGAGAGGAAGGATCGACTGCAGAGTGACCATTCTGAATTTCTGATACCGAATGTAACGGTTGAGATCCCGAAGGTCCATAATCGGTCTGAAGCCGCCGTCCCTCTTGGGGACCAGGAAATACTTTGAGTAGAAGCCGAGAGTTTGTTGCGCCACCGGGACGACCTCGATGGCCCCCTTGGCAAGGAGAGTGGAAACCTCAAGATCGAGGAGAGGGTCTGGAGTCATGACGACAAAGTGTGGGAGGATCGGAGGCGAAACGAACTCTATGGCGTACCCGACCCGTAGAATGGTGAGGACCCAGGAGTCGGTTGAAATTTCTTCCCAGGCTGGTAGAAAGGGGAAGAGACGGGTTCGGACGGAAGGAGTATACGACGTTGGGGAAGGGAGACGGTGGGGACAGTCAAACAGACTGCTTAGGCTGTGGCGGCTTTTTGGTAGGTTGGGAACGGTGTTTGGAAGAAGGACGGGAATCGTATGGTTTTCTCCTCCATTGGGAGTGAGGTGCCGGAGACAGGTATCGCCTGGAGCTGGAAGGCTTCCAGGAACGGTTTCTGGGATGGTAAGATGCAGCCGAGACTCCAAGGTTTCGGGCCTGCTTACGACTATCATCGACAGCCTTCAACACTTCGTCGGTGGTGGAGTGGAAGAGGCCGTTTCCGTCAAAGGGAAGGTCTTCAACACGGAACTTGACGTCCAGTTGTAGAGAGGTGCCCCGCAGCCAGGCATGACGCCAGAGTGCGACAGAAGACACCAGGAGTTTAGATGAGCAATTAACGGCATGACGAACCGAATTGATTTGTTGCTTCGATATAGCACAAACCTCAGACAAGGCAGCCGAGAGAGTGGGACGGTGCTCCTCTGGAACGAATTCCAGGACAGGACGAATTGCATTGGCAACGTTGAAGGCGTATGCCAACAAGTAGGACAAATAAGTATCGACACGGAGATTCATGGAGGCCAGAGAGTACATCTTCTTGGCCAGAAGATCCAGTTTATGACCCTCACAGTCAGGAGTTGAGTTCGGTGGTGGCTGACAAATGAGGAATTTGCCAGGAGCGTCCTGGATCCTGTACAACCCATCATAGCGCCTCGAAACCGGGGTGATCGAAGCCGGGTGCTCCCATGACTCCTTCAGGATAGAAAGGTAGACGGGCAGCAAAGGCAAGACGGGAGATGGAGGAAGGTCAGCCTGCACCAATCAGTGAACGACGTCGGTCACAGCTGGGGACTCTGTAAAGCCCTGTACTTGAAGGGCAGTCGCCATCCTGGTAACGAGCTCTAAAAATGCTTTAGGGCCCTCAGTAGGGGAAATCGACCCCGAGCGCCGAGGCTCGTCCTCGATCCGAGAGACCTCGGGATCGAACTCCGCCGAATCCGACCTGTTCGAGATCGACATGGGAGGGGAGGATTGTTGGTGGGCAAGGTTGATGATCGGGTGGTCGACGGCAGGACGGTGTCGAGGTTCCATTGGGGAACTCTTCAGGGCATCCCGGTTTCTAGGAAGGTCAGAAGGCTGTTCCCTAGAGGCGGAATGGGCCAAGGCAACAGACGCTGAGCGCCGAGGGCGGTCAGGGACATGGGTCCGGTCTACGCGTTCCGAATGCCGGATCTGGTCATAGTGGTGTCTCTCTGGTGTCGGAGACCGAGAATAATAATAGGCCACATCCGGATGTTCCCGACGGTCGTCGCAAGACCAGCATTGGTGGTCAGAGGCGGAACCAGACGACGATGGGGATTGCCTACGGATCAGGCATCGTCGATCATACCGGGATCGGGACCGTGCATGGCGGTGCATAACAGGGCCCTCGTCCAAAGTGTGGACCGGGGTATTGGAACGCCTCGCTGGAGACCGGGATCCCCTTCTCGGAGAGAGCTGCGGAGGCGATCTGGCCAACTGGCCCAAAGGAATCATCCCCGTAGGCGACGAATGGGAGTGTTGCGGAGTCTGTTGTCGAGCCGCAGACTTGTGAGATGTCGAGGCCAGGGCCGGCATCGACGTCGACAACCCAGTCACGATGATGGGGTCCACCTTCGAAACCGAAGCAGACGGCGGGGCCTTCGAGTTTGAAGGGGTCTTATCTTCAGCCCGCTTAGGTTTCTGTTTCGGTGCCTTCGAGGAGGTGTCCGATTTCTTGGCCGCAGAGGCCTGGGAAGTCCCTGAGGACACTGTAGGACGCAGAGCCAATTCTACAAGAAGAGCTTTGAGCCTAGCCTCTCGATTACGTCGAGCCTGACGAGTGAAACTTGCGCAATGAGGACAAGTATCTACTCTATGGGCCTCACCCAAACAGATTAAGCAAAGGTCGTGCCCATCATTGGATGGAATTTTAGCGGGGCAATGACAACAGACCTTAAAAAATTGAGTCTTTCCCATACAAAAATCCCCACCCACCCTCCAAAGAAAGGGGGGGCGGGGGGAGAGATAGACAAAGATTTTATTTATATATATATTTTAGGACAGAAGTCAGAGAAAGGAAGAGATGGAAAAACGAAGGCGAAAGCGAAGAAAAGATATACTCAGCTGAGGTTAAATGGAGGAACAATAGGAACGAGGTGTGAACGCGAAGGCGGTCGAAGAAGAACTGAGTGGGAGGCGGCTCTCTCTCCCGCTCTGGGCATGAACAGTGCATGTCTCCTCCCCCAGGGCGGGAAGAGAGCCCACCAAAAGCTCTTCTGAGGTAAAGCTCTAGAAGATTCTCCGATCGAGGTCGTGCACAGGCGCCCAACCCATGTGTGGGACTGCACAGAGACCACAACGAAGATAGTGAGAGATTCCTCTGACAAACTGTTCCAGCCTAGGTCATCAATTTTACCTTTTAAAAATCCCTAAACTTTAAACTTTTTGTGTCTATGCATGCATGTACATGTGCACATTAAGGGACTGGGCTTAACATTTAGGATATCATTTCAGTACTATATTAAATAAGTACGCTAATATCAATTCTATTAACATTTAGTATTGCTTTACGGAGTTGAGGTGGGCAGTTGTGTAAGACATATGTTGCTGAGAAACTCATAGTGGATGGTGAAATCGAGCAGCACACTATTGTGCTTGCAGATTGCATATCCCTATTGGTTCTGCTTAGTGAATAAATTCAGCTACTAGCCATTTAGATGGGGAAAGCTGCAATGTACCTAACTCTGAATTTCGATAAAGCCAAGCTTTGGTTATAGATAAAAATCACAGAAATTACATAAAGCCAGTCATTACTAATCTCCAAAATTTATGCAAGCACAACTTGTTCAAAGGTGATACCAGCAGAGCACTACACTACAAATCAAAGTAAATTGTACCAGTCACTGTTTGTCATCTTTAAAGTAGAGAGGAGCTAACTGAATGAAACAGATAATAAAATAATGTTGATGGGGAAAGAGCCACAGAAGTGACCACCTTTCATTAGCTGCTCTGCTTTAGGTAATAACATACTTAAAGTGCCAAGGCAAGATTCCTAACAAGGGAACATAAATCTAATGTAAATATAAACATATCAAGCTACATCTTGGAAATATTATTAGAATGAGCAAGCACACTCATGGATTTAAGAACATAAGAACACTGCTAGACCAGAACAATGGTCCTTCTAGTTCAGCATCCTGTTTCACACAGTGGCCAACCAGTTGCCCTGGAGGACCAATAAACCAGACATACCTGCCGAGACTCTCCCCTGATGTTGCCTCCTACTACTGGGTTTCAGAGGTTTACTGCCTCTGAATATGGACAATTTGCTAAACAGTTGGAGATTACAAAGCTATCAGGGTCTCCACTGATAGAGTAAGATCACTCTAAGAGTTGGCATAAAACTTGGATATCATCCACAATTTACCTGAAATCAACTGAGATGGTATTCTAGATAAAACTGCTACAATCTTCTGGTCCTGACCTGGATAATCCAGGCTAGCCCCATCTCGTCAGATCTCAGCTGCTAAGCAGGTTCTGCCCTGGCTAGTATTTGGATGGGAGACCTCCAAGGAATACCAGGGCCGTGACTTGAAGGTAAATAATGACAAACCACCTCTGAATGTCTCTTGCCTTTGAAACCCCTACAGGGCTGCCATAAGTCAAATGTGACTTGATGACACTTTTCACCACCGCCACGATCCTCTGAAGTATACCTGCCTTGAATTATTAAAAGCAGTTAAAACCATTTCACAGATTTTCTATCTACAGACTGTCATTCCAAATATAGGAAGAAAGAAAAAAACCCTAGTCAAATACATAAGGCAACAAAAGTCCAGGAAATTGTGGGGAAAATGACATTGGGCCACTTTAATAGTTTTTCCTTGCTCAGACACAAAGTGCATATTAACAACATTAAAGTATTTCTTTGAAATTGAAGTAACTGAACCCAACTACTGTTCTTAAAATGAGAATAATACAGTTCTTTAGCATTATGATAAATATGCAACACTTTCCCCCAGCCAATTCTCCATATTCAACATTGAATCACAGAAAAAATAATTTTAGTACCTATATAATATTTCATTTCTGTATCATGTTTGTTCATAAGCTCAAGAAGCCGCACTTCAATCTGGGCTTGATTTAGGAAAGCCTTCTTGTTCTTTATAATTTTAATAGCCACCCACTCCTGTTCCACACGATCATATGCCTTTACAACCTGTATAACAGAAAACAATAACAATAAAATATTTTCTCACATTTACACATTAAGATTTAAATATCTCAAAATAATGTCTAAACAAAAGAAAATAAACTGAGTGGTGCACTCTGAACAATGAACCAAATGTGTTGCTTGTTCGTGCAACTGGAATTCATTACCTGTCCAAAGGAACCTTTGCCTATTAGAGAGTCAATTTCATAACGATCCATCCACTTTTCCCCATTTTTCACAATGTAGTCATAGTTATCATCATCATATCCATCGTTGTAAACCTTTCGCTCCTTTTTGTGACTAGAATCATCTCCTTGACCCTGTTGGTGTCGCCGCTTCTTTTTTGCATAGTAAACCTAAGTAGCATAATGACAGTGTAAAGCCAATTTTAAACAATTACAATGTTCACTTATTCTCCCACCATTATTTTTTTGTTTTACAGCATTTTTGTTTCACCTTATTGAAGACCACAGAGGAAGAAAATTGTTTACTATGGAAAAGCAATGGACATCAAACACTACTGAATTCACGTAATGAAACTGAATTTATCTGCTATAAGTTTAGAGATATAATTCTAAGTAAACTTGCAAGGTCAGATTCCAATTGGTTTTTAAGGCATTAGAAAAACATTCCAGAAACTTATTTTAATAAAGAACAATGTAAAATCATTTATGTGCTAATTAAAAATGAAGACTTTACCTCATTAATATGTTTGTATGTTTTGATCAAATCCACAGACAGTTTCCTCAAAGGAGCAGTTGCAGGATCACGGAACGTTTGGGGCATCCGCCTCTGTAGGAAAAAAGGCAATATCAAGCATTATTTTAAACAGATGGGGAGGGGGGTAGACTAGCACATTAAACTACCTAAATGAATCACACCATCTCCAAAAGGTTACACCCTTTTAAAAGAATGAACAGACTTTTTCAGGCTTTCAAGTGACTTGTTTTAAATGATACAACATTACTGGTAATGTTAATAACATCAATTTATTCAAAGGCATAGGCGCTGATCCTACTCATGGAAGGGAACTTTCCAACTCCACCCCTCCTGCTGCAGCCAGCTACGCCTCTTAAACCCTACTCCCAGGGGCTGGTGGGAGCAACTTGGGGGTGGGTGCAAAGGGTCTGCAATGAAAGAAGGGGAAATCAGCAAAAATTGCTTCCCTCGTCTTCTGATGGAAGTGACTGCCACCAGGAGCAAACATAGGTAACACTGAAGTTCAAACAGTCAATTATTTTACACATATATCATTAACAAGGGTATATTTTATTCAATAGAAATTAGACCATTTTTTCTTCACATTCTGCATTAGATGGGAACAGGCTGTTTTGTTAAAAACAGTATCAGATCACATTTTTTGTTTTTTAGAAGGCTTCATGTAATTTTTTTCCTGAAAATATACACCAGTTTACACATTCACCAGTATTAGACAGTCTTTCCTGGACTGTGCCACTTCAGATGGCAGGGATGGGACTCCATGGATGAACAGTTCTCCCCTTAAAATAGTTTACACATATATCTGTCTTGAAATAATTTTTCAGTATACTATTTAACTGGGTTCTGTATTTAGTACCTCACATTAAGCATGTCAGAGCTCAAAAATACTAGAAACTCTTTTCTTTAACGGGCAAGCTAACAAAGCTCAACATCAGACAAATCTTTTACTTTGCCTTGGCAAACAAGAATGACAAAAACTGCAAAACCCTGTAACTTCCATATCAATTACACCTATGTAGCCCCACTGAAGACCTATACCTGTAACTCTCTTTTCAATGGCTTTGGAACAACATGTGGATCTTTGGCATGCTTCCTGTGGCATCTTTGAGCACCGTTCCCCGATGAGATGCAGGCCTAAGGTTCCAGGAAAGTGGGCATAAGAACATAAGAGAAGCCAATGTTGGATCAGGCCAATGGCCCATCCAATCCAACACTCTGTCACACAGTGGCCAAAAATACCAGATGCCATCAGGAGGTCCAGCAGTGGGGCCAGGACACTAGAAGCCCTCCCACTGTTGCCCCCCCCCCCAGCACCAAGAATACAGAGCATCACTTGCCCCAGTCTGAGAGTTCCTATCTATACCTTGTGGCTAATAGCCACTGATGGACTTCTGCTCCATATGCTTATCTAATTCTCTCTTGAAGCTGTCCATGTTTGTAGCTGCCACCACCTCCTGTGGCAGTGAATTCCATGTGTTAATCACTCCTAGAGCTTGTAGTTCTGTAGTCCAGAGGTGCTGCCTTACTCGCAGGTAGCCATAAATAACAGGGCACCCCACTTTTAACCTGAACCAGAGGCCCACAAACTCAGACCAAGGAAGGCACTCTTGGCCTGAAACAGAGCTAGCCACAGCTCTAGAAAAGGATCTTGATTTTCAGGTTGCACAAGGTAGCCATCAAAGCAATCTCCAGCCTTCCCCCTCCACCCAACAAGGTATGCATATGAAACAATGCTGAGTCCCACCAGGTACAGTTTCTGCATTTCTAAAGCTATTCAGAGGCTACCTGGCAAACAGCCCTCCTGCCTCCAGAACTTTATGTAACCCTTTTGTGTGATACCTATGTCTATGTGGATCCTTTGTCTCCACAACTGTTCTTCCTGCTCCATCCCTCAGGATACCGAGATAAACCAATCATTCAAATGTTTAGCGATCCTTCCCGACGCTAATCAGGGACCCATTTCCCACCTTTTGTGTAAACCTGGGAACCTATTCAATCTCCTGGGCAGGACCATAAATGGTCATCAAACCCATTTGGCCAGCTCCAGCAGAGCCATCCAGCATTTGGCTAATCCCATCAACACTATTGTGAATCCAGACTCTGCCCCTCTGGAACCTCAATGGTCACACTTAGGTTTTGCTCCTCCTGGCGGCACACCCCCTGGGTCCCCTTATTGGTCTAGGCAGTCTTTTGTCTTCACCTGAGACAAGCCCCTCAAGGCTTTGGTCCACATTATGTCCCAATGTCTATATCCATCCAAGCACATGGTCATCAAGGTGTGCACTCAGAGGGTGCCTATATTTGAGTACACCCCCAAAATCTCTTCTTTGGGCCTCCTTCTCCACAGCACATAATGCTGGTCATTGGCACTATTTTCTTCAAGGACCTCTGCATGTCTGGATGAGTAATATAACCCCTGTAACTGACCCTTTGATTCACTATCATCACCTCTGCTTTCTTAGTTCTGAATTGC
This sequence comes from Gekko gecko, assembly GCA_029375565.1. Taxonomy (NCBI): domain Eukaryota; kingdom Metazoa; phylum Chordata; class Lepidosauria; order Squamata; family Gekkonidae; genus Gekko; species Gekko gecko. The sequence goes on along the minus strand of JAPDNY010000004.1, from coordinate 101,470,202 downwards.
TTGCTCTTTCTTGAATGCATAGTGCGATTGTAGTTAGGGAAATTCTTCAATAAAAACTATTTAATTTACTCTTCATATCTGGAGTCTTCCTACTGGGCTTTGGTATAAACAGGTGTGTGCTCCCTGGTACCCCTCTGGCCTCCCCTTCCACATAGCTAATTTCCCCCAACAATGAGGCAGGCCTTTGGTGGTAACAGTTCTCACCATAAGACAACCACTGCCAAAGGGACTGAAAAATGGGTAAGCTACAAGTCTTCCTGAGCTGCAAGCCCCTGCTAGGGATTAAGCACCCTCTGCAGTCTCGTCCCAGCACAATGGCTGGCTACCAGGAAACAGAGAAGACAAAATAAAATCATCATGGCAGTCTCTCAGGAAAGGACCAAGCTGGCCGCAGTAGGTAATGGTGGTGGTTTTATCGCCCTTTCGTCATGGCCAGTTCACTCTCATCTGGGTGCCCAAGCAATCTCTCTCTCTCTTTCCCTCTCTCCCATTTGAGTTCTGTCTCAAGATGAGGAGAGAGAGAGAAGACAAAAAGCAAAGAAGAGGGTACACAGGCTTCCTGCTGTAGGAGCCTGGTCTACTTGTGAAGAGAGGTTTCACAATGCTGTTGGCTGGCTCCAAGCTAGTGATGTGAAAGCCAGGAGTGGGGGGAGGGGAGACAGAAACTTTTTTGGGGGGAGGAATATTATTTTCTCTCTTTTTTTCACTCAAGAACTAAACACCCCCTCCATTTTTTCCAATTTAGAAAATTAAGAAATTTGGGGGAGGGGAAAAACCATCCTTTGAAACATTTTTCCCTCCTTTTAAACTGTGTGAAATGTTTTTCAAGGAAACCTTTTTCACAACTAAGTCTGAGGACTTTTCCCAATTTTTCCTATACAAAAACTAGAAAATACTGGGAGCACTAAAAAAAACCTCCTAACATGTATGAAATATTTTCTCTTTCAAAATGAGCAGAATGTTTCTTAAGGCAAGGCTTTTCACACTTGTTGGGGGGTGGACCCCTCTCCTGATTTGAACTGGCCTATGCCCCCACTCTCCCAGCAAGAGCCTGGGGCACTGCCCTAACAATGCTGGCTCCTACACCCAGGGCTACTGGTATGTACATATGGGGCATGCTCTCCAGCTGCTCCATCCAGTTCTATTGCATAGGGCCCTGATCCTACAAGGCAATGGGTCCCATGGCTGCTTGGCCAGCTGATCCACAGAGCACAGTGGGGCAGATGCCAGGCACCCTAGACTGTGTTATGCAATGGGGCATACTTCCAAGGAAGTGCACTGCATATGATAGGGGAGGCAGGGATGCTGGAAGTCCCATACTGGGCTGCTAACACACTCCTTTTCCAGGGTACCCCTCTCCCAGGCATCTGCCCCACTGCCTGGCATCTGCCCCACTGTGCTCTGTGGATCAGCTGGCCAAGCAGCCATGGGACCCAGTGCCTTGTAGAGTCAGGACCCTATGCAACAGAACTGGATGAAGTAGCTGGAGAGCATTTCTTCATGAGATCAACAAATGTTAGTCAGATGGCTACAGCATCCAACTCAGAGGCATGCCCTGGCAAATGGAGCCCCCCCACCCCCAGGTGGAACTGCAGAGCCTGTTGGCACCCCACAGGCATGGCTGTGACAGCATCTGTGCTGTTTGCCATTGTGGCACATGTTTAAGTTTAGCATCTGCACAAGTGGTGATTCAACAGGGAATCCTGGGAGCATGACTGGAGCAGTTTCTTGCCACTTGCCTCAGTCTCCAATTCCAACTTCCAGCCTTGGACTGCTTTCTGACCAGCAAATCCAACTCACGAATATGTATGCTGTGCTATGGACAGCTCAGCCTATCTCCCCAAGGCCCCTGGGAGCAAATCACAAAGGCATAGGTGCCATCTGGATAGAGGAATTCAGCAACATAATCCATTGGACCTCTTCATGATTTGCTGTTAAATAAAGTCTGGGGTGTTACACAACTGTTTGTGAGAGGATAAGACAAGTTCTGGACCCATCCCTGCCTGCCCTCCCTTCCTCTTCCCCCCATCTGTGACTTTCCCTTAGGACTGTCCTTTCACACGTTCAAGAGGGTGGGTTCTGACTCAGAAGACTGACACATACCAGTCCCTGCCCTCTTCCCACACATACACTCTACTGGCTGCTGTGTGCAGCTTGCATGGGGAACAGATTGGTGGGTGGCTGCTCTGGCATGGGGGGGTCCCACACTCTCTTACAGCACTACTAGCATCTGATAAGCCACACGGTTTGTCAGTGTAGGAACAGGGCACCAGGGTGGATGCAAGAGAGCTGCTGCCATGGCTGTGGAGAGGCACCCCTGCCAAAATTATGGCTCTCCAGGGCAGCCCATTGGCTGGGTTGTCCAGCTGCTCCTTTTGCAGTCTGTGCAGCGCTCCAAGGCTTTTTATTGCCTCTCCTCATGAAGGGATTGAACTAGGAGCTCTGGCCATGCTATCCTAATGCTTTTCCCCTGAGCCACCCTTGTCTATGCCTGGCTTCCTGTAACTGGTGGTGATGTCAGGGTTGTGATGGAGTGCCTAATGCCTGCTGGCATGACTCTCTGAAGTTATCATGTTAGCTCAGTAGTTATGGTATCGGATGTGAGAGCTGTGGGTTCGTGCCTGGCTCCTGTCTTATCTTTCTTCTTCTACTTTTTCAGAGCAATGCTAGAAATCAAGATATGTGTGCTACAGTAGCATTCATTGCAGCTGTTTGCAACTCTTTTTTCAAGTAATGTACACATGCAACTTTTAAAAATCAAAATAAAGACATCTAAAATTTTAAAGTCCACAAATAAATAATGCTTTGTATTATTAAAACAGTAGAAGTTTAGGAGAGTTTGACAGAACAGGAAGTATTGCATATATTGCAATTTTCCTACAAGTTTCTACTTATTTCCGAGGGGGACAAAGGTTTTTCCCCCGATGGCTTCAAAATTTCTAGAAATTTTACAACTGTTGTATATGTTAAGGTTCCTTCCTTCCTTCCTCCCTCCCTCCCTCCCTCCCTCTCTCTTATTTATCAGCCTTTCTCCCAGGCATTCTAGGACTCAAGGTGGGTAACAGTGATACATTTTAATAAATAAACCTTAAAATAACACATCAAAAACAAATCTAAAAACAATAAGCCCAAGCAACAAGCCCTTTATCCAGATTCAGGCTGCCCCAAATCTCTCTGTAACAGCTGTTCAGCATCCTTGCTGGAAAGCCAGGAAGAGAGGAGCATCCCTGACCTACTCTGCAAGACAGTGCCAAAGGCACGGACAGCCACAGAAAAAGCCCAGGCTTGAAGCATGGCAGAACATGCCGTAGACATCAGAGGGAGCCAACAAGAAATCAGAATCCAACAAGAATCTCAAACTCTTAACAGAGTCTTTCAATGAAAGCTGCACACAATTGATGGTAAGAAGACCAATCCCGTTTAAAGAGTGGCCCTTTCAGCCAGCATCACCTCCATCTTACCCAGATTCAGCTTAAAAGGTCCTCCCTCAGCCACTTGACCACCATATTCAGACAGTGGGCAGGGCAAATACAACAGCAGTGAGTAACTTATTCAGAGTAATATATGTAGCTCGATGTCATCAGCATATTGATGACAACCTACTCTGTGTACAATTTCATTAAGAGAACTTGGTGGTGGAAAGTGCCATCAAGTCACAGCTGACTTACGGTGACCCTGTGGGGTTTTCAAGGCAAGAGATGTTCAGAGATGGCGCTAAAGGTAAGGTTGGTTAAACCAAATAATCACAAAACTTTGGGGGGAGGGGATGCTACCTGGATAAAGAAAGTGGTTCTCTGGGCTTTTTATAAACTGATATCACAGTAAACTGATAAAAATTAGGAAATGTTTGGTGACTTTAAGCAAATTCCAAAGATAAGGTTTGGTTTTGTTTTCGTCTCCATCCTCAGGAAAATAATTATACTTACTAGTATCAGCAACGAACTTGAATTTACGTAGGGGGAAGCAAATGGATTTATTTGGCCAGCAGATGGCGCCTAATGTCTATAAAACGACCTTTCTAATGCCTTCCAATAGATCTTGTGACTAAAAGCATACTCACTGACCAAAAACCTCAGAGATAAACTTTAAGAGTCTTGCTCACCATAGAATCCACTAACATTTGAAAATTATCTTAAAGTTTTCCAGCTGCAAATCACATATGACATTATCATCATGGGACTAGAAGCTCTGTACACTACAGCTTCTTCAGAAGCAAAGGAAAGCAAAGCAGATGGAAATACATTATTTGCCAGTTATGCACAAATTTATTGAAGATCCAAGGGAGATAAATGAAAAGAACTTAAGAAGTGTCCTGCTAGATCAGACTGAGGTTCTATCTGGCCCAGGATCCTATTTCCAACAATGCCCACATAGATGTCACCAGATTATCTACAAAAAGGGAATGAGAGAAACAGGCACAAAGCAAAAATGGCAACAAACACCTATTGAATATAACTATGCAAAGATTAACAGAATGCACAAGAAGTTCAAAAGAACATCATTTGAAGGGAACTACAGTTTTAGAATACTTCAAGTAACCTAGTCAAAACTGCTTATACAATGAACACTTTCCAGTATGAAGAGTTGAACCACAAAAGAAGTGGCACGGTAAAGCCATGAGCGTCTTTAAATCTTGGAGGCCACCTTCACTGAATTAGCTGGAAAAGTAGTAAGACACTGTTACTAGCTATTTTGTAGACTCCATCAACCAAAAAATAATATCGCTACTCCAATAACAATAATCATAATGGATTAAAGACTGTGAAGAAAAACAGAAAAGTCTGATATATAAAATAATTTATCTAGGTCTTCTTGAACTTTCAAAGCTCCTTACATATTATCAGGATTATTTTCCCTATATTGGAGAGGGGGGGTGAGCTTTTAGAGAGATATACTGCTTCATATTATGTAACTATACTTACACAATCAGAAGGGAGCTGGAAGCTCACATTCTTTCCTGTGCCTCTTCTGGTGTGTAAATTGCCACCATTTGTGTTAACCACGAATATGACAGCAATATAAATCATGGTTACCGCTAGTCAGGGTCCACCTTGAACCAGGAGTTGAAACAGAGTTCCAAGTATGGCTTACAGCAATGATTATGCAATAAGAATTAATTATATATGCACAGAACCCCAGTGAGTTAATAGCTGAAGCAAGATTTCAACAGGGATTTTCCACTCATGTTTGAACTACATGTTACCATCCAACTATTGTTTCTAAAGTATTCCTACCACTTTGCAATGGAAAAGCAGCATTAGGAAGTGGAGACTTGAGAAGGTGTACGCAGATGGAAGGTTACTCAATCCTTCCCCCGCAGCTCATCCACTCTCAGGCAGATTTCCAGACTCATCTTTACATTGTGAACATAGATCTGGAGCTCTGTACTGAGGAAAATGGACTGAAAAGTAGGAGTATTAAGCATAATTCTCAGTGTAAAAACTGATTTGCTAAATGTCCCTTACCTGGTTGGTAAGAGGCTGTTGAATCTGGTCAGCATAGGATAAGGCAGAAACTTGTTGGTCATTTATGTTCTGCTGCCGACGATCGCTGTACTGCTGATGTGAATGGGACATCTGTCCAGCCATTTGAAGGCCAGCAGCATGGAATGAAAATGACGGTGCAAGCCGAACAGATGAAGGTTTGCATGCTGAAGTCTCTCCTCCTACAAAGGCAATGCAAGAGTTCAGTATGGTGTTGTTGCTTAGGTTGATCTTTGTATGTTACTTTGTATGACTCTGATGTAATTATATAAATCTACCATTCTCCAATACACACAATTAAAAAAGAAATGCTTATGTACATAGAAATAACTTTTTGCTTACTAAGTTTCCTGCATACTTAATATTCTCTTGCATGTCTCAAAGTTTGATGCAAGTTCCTCCCCTGGTACGACACCTACATTGGAGGAGTCCCTTTTCTTCCTATCCCGCTTGGTTCTGCCAGTAAAATGGTTTCTACCTGTACTACTTTTATTTCCTTTGGAAAGATACTTAAAAATGTTGTAAGTTATAACACAGACAATTTTTAGTACTTCTATCAAACCCAACTTGTAGAGACTCATATCATAACTTCTGAAATGTTATTCATTCTGAGAAAGGTGAGATAAAGCTGCTAAATTTTGGTCCATTTGTTACTAACCATACATGGAAATGGTCCTTATTAAAGCTTTTCATTAGTATTGCATTACACCACCATGACAGGAACAGGGCTGCTCTAATACTTGCTGAATGCCATACAGATGCACCACCCACCCAAATTAGAGCTTAGTATGTAATTAGTCCTGCAAAAGAAAGGTAATGTAATATAGAATGCATCTAAATGTGTGTGTAGTCTTAGGCTCTGGCAGCTCACACATGCAAACCATACAAAATGCAACAATGTTTGCTTTTCCAGGAGTCACTTCTTGTTTATACGACAGAAGCTTTAGCTCAATAAATGGTTAGTACTGTTTGTAGTAATTAATGCTGTCACCTAAGAATTCTTAGTCAATCATTTGAAGATTCTGATACACTTCACAGACAGTTCCAGGATAACAAGTACTCCAGAACCAATCTTAAAAATAGTATATGATCTCATGTGAAAAAAGGGGAAAAGCCTCTCAATTGAATCTGAGGATTTTGTATTAAAAATAATTAACAACTTTAAAAATAATCAGGTGTCCAGCTAAGCATATTCAACTTGGGTTTTAAATCAGTTCATATAATTGATCAGCTAAACGCTGAAGTCTGATGGGCTATGTATCATTATGAAAAAGAATCACAGGGTATACTTTCACTTTTCACAGATTGCCCGAAACTGAAAATATTAAATTGTTTGAAAGCATAATAGATTGGATCCTACTACCATTCTGCTGATAGAAGAGGGACAAACTCATCTGATTCTTCTGTTTACTGTAGTTCCTGACCTATATAGAATTTTGGCTGTAAGGATCCCTTAACACCCAGCACAACTTCTACAGACATCACAGGGACTGCTGGAGGAAGAAGATAAGGAAAGATCAGCTTCTAACAGCAGACCTTTGGCAGAAAATAACCTGATGGCTTATGTTTTTTTTGGGGGAGGGGGGAATGAAACTAATGACCATTTTAAAAAGATACTTAGCCAAACACTTTGTACCATGCATTGGATAAATGCACCAGTGGAATACAAATACAGAATTCCAATGCATTATTCCTAAACCAGACTAACCACCCTGATTGTTCTTACCAACAGCACCTATGACTACGCCCTGCCTACTGTAGAAACCCACTTCTACTGCATCTTCAAATGTGATATTCAAAAACAACATAAGAAAGCATTTTATTATAAGAACATGTACAGTGAGAGTTCTCCCAATGTTTGTGTTAAGTGCCATTAAGTTGCTTTCAACTTCCAGAAACCCTATGAATTAATGCCCTTCAAAACATCCTATCATTAACAGCCTTGCTCAGGTCTTGCAAACCGAGAGCCATGGCTTCCTTTATAGAATTAATCCAACACATGTTGGGTCTTCCTCTTTTACTGCTGCCTTCAGGTTTTCGTAGGATTATTCTTTTTTCCACTGACTCTTGCCTGAGAATGTGACCAAATTATGATAGCCTCAGTTTAGCCATTTTAGCTTAATAGTTTAACTATCTGCATATATAGCTAGGTGCTCAACGTGATGAAAGGCAAGCACTTGATGGTATAGGAATACATTCAACACTATGAAACTTCATTTTTTTCCCAAGTAGGATCCTGTGAAAGAGCTGCATAAAACAGAGAAAGCTCAGAGTAATATGCCAGTAATATATTAACACAGAGGGTTTTTTTCCTGATTAACAGGAAAAAGAGGTACATAGGAACACATCTCCCAGAAGTAGTACATGTTTTGCTAAGCCAATCTTCTACCTTCAAAGACAAACCGCTTCAGTTATCTTTAAAGGCAATGTGTTCAAGTACAAATCTATTTATTTGATTTACATTATTATTTATTATTTATAGGTTGCTTACCTGTAACTGATAATCTTCGAGTGGTCATCCGTGCGTTCACTCCTCTGGGATATACTGCACCTGCGCCGACCTCGATCGGTTCCTCTTAGAAAGCAAAAGGGATTTTCACGCCTGCTCCCTCGTCACGCACCGGCCCCACTGCACATGACTAAGGGAGGGGCATGACAATCCCGCCAGTTCCTTCTGACTGCTGCCATCAGTCTCAGAGTAAAAAGGAAGAGAGGACCAAAAGCAGAGGGGAAGGAGGGCAGGTAGTGTGAATGCACAGATGACCACTCGAAGATCTTCAGTTACAGGTAAGCAACCTGTTTATCATCTTCATGGTCTCTGTGCATCACACCTCTAGGAGGTAAAGGTTCCCTTGCTCAAAAGCCAGTCGAATCTGACTCTAGGGTTGTGGTGCTCATCTCCGTTTCAAAGCCGAAGAGCCAGCGCTGTCCGAAGACATTTCCGTGGTCATGTGGCCGGCATGACTAAACACCAAGGCGCACAGAACACTGTTACCTTCCCACCAAAGTGGTACCTATTTATCTACTTGCAATTTCTTGCTTTTGAACTGCTAGGTTGGCAGGAGCTGGAACTAGAGATGGGAGCTCACTCCGTCATGCGGCACTCTCGGGTCTCGAACTGCTGAACTACTGACCTTCCACAGCCTGCAGTTCAGTGTCTTAACCACTTGAGATTAGCAAGCAAAAAATAACAGGCCTACCTGGAGGAGGGAGCGAAGGTCCTAGACTTGCGCTGCCTGCAACACTGCCCATCCCACCATGGAACATTGATGAAGATGCACATCCAGGGTGTAATGCTTCATGAACGTGTGGGGGATAGCCCAGGTTGCTGCTTGATAGATGTCAGTGAGTGATGAACCTCTCAGGAAGTCTGTGGACGTGGCTACTGCCCAGGTGGAATGCGCTCAAAGCGGGCCCAGGAGTGGCCTTTTGGCCAATATGTAGTACAGTTGAATGGTTTCCACAATCTACTTGGATAGACGATGTGAAGAGAGTATCTTCCCTTGCACAGGTGTGCTATAGGAGACAAAAAAGGCTGGTGACTGCCAGAATGACCTTGTTCTATCAAGGTAGAGGAGTATGGCTCTCTTGACATCTGAAGTATGAAAACGGTGTTCCTTGTTGTTTGTAGGAGACGGGAAAAATGTTGGAAGGGCAATGTAGGCTTGCAAATGGAACTCGGAAAAAACCTTGGGCAGGAAAGAGACATCTGGGGCCAAGGTGACACCATCATGGTGAAAAACCAAGTACAGAGAGTCACAATGGAGTGCAGACAATTCACTCACTCGTCTTGCTGAGGTAATGGCTACCAAGAAGGCAGTCTTCCATGAGAGAAGATGCAGACTAGATGTGACCATGGGTTCGAATGGTTTGTGCATTAGTCTGGACAGCACTAGAGCTAAGTCCCAGGAGGGAGTTAGCCCACGGAGGAAAGAGACGAGTAAGGCCTTTCAGAAACTGTATCATCTGAGGGTGAGAAAAAATGGAATAGCCGTCCACTGCAGGATGATTGGTGGAGATGGTGACTAAACAGACTCTTAAGGAGGAGCAACTAAGACCCAAGTCCAAGTGGATCAACAGGAAACCAAAGATTACTCTCAAGTCTGTAGGGGGTGGTGTCAAGCCCAACGACTCAAGGTAAGACAAAAATTTCTTCCACTTCCTTTCATAGGAAGCGTGTGTAGTTGGCTTACAACAGTTCAACAGGACAAGGTCTATCCTGCTTTTAAGTTGTGCTAGGGGATCTTCCACACCATGAGTTTGAGGTGTGGTACATCATGGTGAAGCACTCGGCCCTCCTGAACCAGGAGGAGATCTGGTGCCAGGGGGAGATGCGTGTAGGTGTCCCGGGACATGTGGAGTAGAGTTGGAAACCAGTGTTGACATGGCCACCAAGGTGCCATGAGGATGTACTGAGGATGTTCCTTCATGATTTTGCTGATCACTTTGGTGAGTAGAGGAATTGGTGGGAACAGGTATATACATACCTGTGGGACCATGGGAGAAGGAGGCCGTCCCCCAGAGATAGGGGGTCCTGTCCTGCCCTGGTACAAAACAGACAACACTTCGCGTTCTGATGCATGCAAACACATTTATTTCTGGGCAGCCCCATCTGCAAAAGATTTGTTGGAGGGAAGTCCAGTTGAGTTCCCACTCATGAAGGGATGCGCCTCCCCTGCTCAGAAAATCCACATGCACAATGAGCAATCTGGGCAAGAGAGCAGCGAAGATGAATACACTCTGAGATTGACACTTGGCCCAAATCTCCAGGGTCATCCGACAAAGTCCCCTGGACACCATCCTGCCTTGCCTGTTCAGGTAGCACAGCACAGTGGTGTTGTCCATCAGGATTGCTACCATGCGGTGAGCTATGAAGTGGCAAAACGACCTCACGGCATACTGGATGGCGAGCAGCTCCAGGAAGCTGATGTGTTTGTGGGCCAGATGAGGTTCCCATTTGGTGCCCACACATACACCTTGGAGATGAGCTCCCCATCCCCACAAGGAGGCATCCGTGGTCAGAGTCATTTCCGGGCTGGGTGCACAAAATGGGGCTCCCTCAAGGAGGTTTTTCGGATTTTCCCACCACTGTAGGGTATTCAGCACTTGCACAAGGAGCATGAACCGCTGAGATTGGGGCTGCCACTGTGGCTGCCACTCTGGGCGCTGTTGAGAATCCAAAAGGGAGGGCTTGTACTAAAAATGGTCCTCTGTGACCGCAAAACACAAAAACTTCCTGTGGGATGGGTGGATAGTTATATGAAAATAAGTGTCTTGTAAGTCTAGGGTTACCATCCAGACACCTGCATTGAGAAGGGCAATGTCGTCATTCGGAATTTCCGGTATGAGAAAAACTGGTTGAGTCCCCTGAGGTCCATAATAGGACAGAGGCCTCCATCTTTTTGGGGACCATAAAATAACAGGAGTAAAACCCATGTTGACGTTGTGTTGCTGGGACTGACTCTATAGCGTCCTTTTGAAGAAGGTTCTTGATCTCTTCCAGGAGTGTACTGGATGGTGGGGTAGGTATGAAGCTGGGGGCCTCAGATATCTGGATAAATTCTATGAGGTACCCCTTCTTGATGACGGAGACTACCCACCGATCTGACATTATCTGCTGCCAGGCAACCAGGTAGGGAGACTGGCAGGTGGGGGTGGGACGACAGGAGTCAAAGACTCTGCTTGGGGGCTTTGGGGGTCTTAGCCCTAGGTTGAGTGATGGGTGAGAATTCTGGTTTGTGTCCATAGGGACGGGAAGACACAGTGGGAGAGCGTTGCCATTGTGCTTCTGGGGACAACTTAAGGGAGGATCTGCGAGACCATGGCTTGTTCCAAGATTTTGCTTTGGACGGTTTAGGAGCTGACGTAACCCCTAAATTCCGTGAAGTTTTTATGTTTTTGTCTAGGTCTTGCAGGAGCATATCAGTTGTGGTACTAAAGAGTCCCTCACCCTCGAATGGAAGACCTTCAATGAGAGTCGTGGTGTCCTGTGGTAAAGCAGTGAAGCGCAACCAGGCATGCCTCCTGAGGGTAACCGCCAAAGTCAGCGTTTTGGCTGCCACATCCAATGTGTGCTTCACTGCACTGAGCTGGTGTTTGGCCAAAAGCATTCCTTCTTTTTGAATTCTACAAGCCTGGTGGTTAAGAGTCCTCAGGGAGGGCTGCAATGAATGCAGACATCTGCTCCCAAAGAGCAAACTGATATCTCCCCATACATGCTGTATAGTTCGAAGTCTTGATGCCAAGTGCTCTGGCAGAATAAAATTTCCTTCCAAACGAATAAAATTTCCTCCCTTCTTTCTCGGGGTGTGTGTGTGTGTGTGTGGAATGACTGTGTCTGTCTTTGGAAGAGGAAGTGAATTGGGTTTAGGGTGGGTGAATAAAAATTCAGCACCTGGCTCCTGCACCTTATACATATTATCTACTCACCAGCTCGAGACAGGGGTAGATGCCGGTTGAGACCATGGGACTTTAGTCGCCTGAAGCAGGACCAAAGTCATCGGTAAGGCAATCGGGGTAGAAGTGACCATTTGGACAATATTGAACATGGAGTCTGTCATGGTAGGCAGGGGTTGTACTGTGGACAGGGTCAGCGTGTTGGCCATCTGTTTGATGAAATCCCCATAAGAATTTAGATCTTCCAAAGGGGAAATTGGGAGATCATCGCCCACTTGTTAAGGTGGTGAGGGTACCACTGGAGGATCAGTGTTTTCGTCTCCTGATTGGGAGGACGCGTTGGAGGAGGCAGAATGTTCAGACGGTTCAGAAAAAGACATAGACAATATCGGTGCCGATGGGACTGGATTCAATGGCCCTTTAAACTTGGGAATTATTGGGTTTGATGGTTGGGGAGGTTTGCCTGTCAATCTCGACAGTTGCGGCCTCACAAACTCTGGCATCGATGGAGGATCTCGATACCGGGAAAGTCGGGAGGAGGTGGACTGACGGTCCCATTCCATCGGTTGGGGTGGGAACCACAGCATGTTGCCCGAAAATGAACAGGCCCCATACATGTATTGCCATTATTGATCCCAGGAGGGTGGTGGGTGGATCAGTGCCGATGGCTGTTCTCGATCATCAGGTTGGAGCTGTGAAGGATGGACAAAGGCTTCGGCTCCACAGTCGGAGTGTAGGCTTTCGACACTGGAAGACGGGGAGATCTGTGTTAAGTCCATATCGTGCTGAGAATCGGTGAGCTGGACTGGATGCAGCGAAGGTGACCAAGCTACACCTTGAGGCTGCTCTCGGCTCAAAGAGGGGTCAGCAGAGTTTGTGTAGGGGGAGTTTTCTTATGCTTTTTTAGCTTGACTGGCCAATCGTCCTTGCCCTCCCTACGTTTTTCAGAGGGAGTATGGGCTTCGGACTGAGATGTCTGAGCCGAGCGTTTCAGAATTGGGCATTCGACATCTGAATGAGTCGGTATCAGGAACAGTGCAGCCGTCGATGCTGAAGTGGGAGTCAACATTGACACATGCCCAGAAGTGTTCTGTGACGACATCAGTGAGAGCGCTAAGTCCAAAAGTGCAATGCGAAGCCTGGCAGCTTGATTCTTTCTCGTCTGTTTTGAGAACTTCGCACAATGAGCACAAGAGTCCACTCAGTGTGATTCCCCAAGGCACAAGAGACAAAGCGAGTGTCCGTCGGGGGGGGGGGCAATTTTACTACCGCACTTGAGGCACTATCTGAAGAAACCCCACCTCTTGGCCATAGGCCGGGGGGGGGACACATGGTCTTGAAAAGAAGATGACCAAACGATAAAGTCCAAAGAAATAAGTCCATAGCAACAATGTCCTTTCACTTAATAAAAAACAAACAGGAAAAAAACCAGAGAAATGTAAAAGAGAAAAAGAGGAATAGACCTTAAGGCCCAAAGTTTTACCGACCAAAGCGGAGAGGATCCTACCAGCACGGCGGTCAGAAGAGAACTGGCAGGATTGTCATGCCCCTCCCTTAGTCATGTGCATTGGGGCCAGCATGTGACGAGGGAGTGGGCGTGAAAATCGCTTTCAATTTCAAGAGGAACTGATCGAGGTCGGCGCAGGCACATTATATCCCAGAGGTGTTATGCATAGAGACCACGAAGAAGATTCATCTTTCTCGCTGAGAGTCAAGGTGGATTACATTGTGTAAATCAACTAACAGGATGGGACATCTGATGCTGAACTTACTGCAGACACCCGATGGGCATAGCCTGCTGCAGCCCAGAACTCTTGAGCTCATGCGATCCGCTGGCCTCAGCCTCCCTGGCAAGCCGGGATTACAGGCAAGTGCCACCATGCCCGGCTCAAATGATGATACCTGTCGAACACCAATTAAGGATTTCTTTCTGTGTAAATTATCATGATGTCATTTGGGGGTATAAGACTGATTGCCCTTCCTGGTTGGGGCAGAATACAGTTTGGTGTTACTGGGTGCCAAGGTATTTAGTCCTATATTTTCCTGATTATTGCAATAAACAGACATTTATCCTCTCCCTGGACTCCAACTGTGTGTTCCTTATTTGGCCCTGGGAGCACATGGGGCACAAATTTGTGCATCAGTTTCTGGTGACCCAGAGGGGACTACTCCCACAATGCCTGAACCTCAGCAAAATCTGTCTTCACAACGGAACAAACGCCCATGCATCCTGCCTCTGGGGAGTTCCAATAAGTTTGAAAGAACTAGAGACTAATCCACCCAGCTTAGAGGACCATTCTGGTCCAACCCTTGACCCCATCCCAGAATGGAGTAACCAAGTTCAGCTATCAATCAAAGATATGTTTAGTGTTAAGATCGCCAAAGTCATACCCACTGAGCTCTGCCTGCTCTTCAAGGGATGTGTAACAACTTGCCTTAATGTTACCAATCATCAACTTGACTGTAACTGGACTGAACCAACTCCATCTTATGCCCAGCACACCACCTTTTCCAGAGGATGGTTCCTGTTCTGCGGACTAGTAGCCTATTCTTATGTGCCTGGTAACATCGAAGGTGGTCCCTGTGCCTATGGCCGCCTAACAACTTTCCAGACTCCCTGGAGAACTACAGTTGCTTCTTTTCGCCTGAAGTGCAGCTATACCAAGATTGATGAAAAATGTGACCCCTCAATGAGACTGTTTTCCACCTGTGAATTTACAGCCCGGCTGCATCTCTGGTCGGGGTCCCAACCCTGGCCACCATCAGCTTTGAGAATATTGATGCCCTAGCCTGCAGACTTACCCATCTGATGAATGAAACCTTTCAGGCTTTAGGAGGCATATTGGCGGAACTCCAGGATACTGAAAAGGCTACCATCCAGAACAGAATGGCCATAGATTATCTGTTGTTCAGGGCAGGGTGTCACTGCGCTGAATTTGAGGGCATGTGTTGTTTGAATTTAAGTGACCACTCAGTCTCCATTGAATGAAACATCAAGAACATCCAAGACATCTCCAAAGGAATAATAGCTTCTCATGGGTGGGGAGCAGTGTTCCCTCTAGGCTTAGTGTGACTAGCTCACAGTTTTTTAGCCTCCAGCTCACACATTTTTGTCTTAGCTCAGGAAAGATGTCTCCAGAGCAAACTAATGTATGCAGTAGACAAATGGCTCGCTCACAATTTTAATGCCAGTAGCTCACAGAGTAGAATTTTTGCTCACAAGACTCCACAGCTTAGAGGGAACATTGGTGGGGAGACTGGTTCGGGAGTTGGTTCACTGGTTTGGGATCCACTGTTTATACTATTTTAACATTTGTTTTTATGGGGATCTTCTTAGTTTTTGGGATTTGCCTCTATATACAATGTACTCCTACAATAATACCCTGTTGCACTTCAGCTCACCCCAACACCCACGATACAAGAGTCGAACAAATTATGATAGCTGGTAAATATTATGAGTATGCAGTCCCAGCTGATATAATCCTGAATGGTGGCAATGAGCCTTAGGGTGGTCATTCCACCGGAGGAGAGATTTGTAGGACAATGGACCAGTGAATGTGATTTATGATTGTGATTTTTGATATTTCTCTTTACATGTAGAATGACAGTTGTCACTGTGCCTTATTAGGAGTCCAATTAAAGTGAATAGATTTTAATATTTAGCCCACACAGAAGAGCTGTAGAGTAGGATTAATTAGAGTATTATTTTAATGGTTAAAGGTCTTTTTCTTAGAGTCAGAAAATAATGGAATGGAATGTACATTTGAAACTATAAGGTCTCCAGTTGAAGGACATCTGCGAAATAAAGCTATGAGATGGAAAGACTCTGAGTGTTCCCAAAACAAATATCTTTCTGTGTAGAGCAGAGCATCTGGCCCCAGAAGGTCTGCCAAGAGCTACATTTTGTGCATCTTATCAGGAAACTCCCTAGTTTCAGGCTGAAGCAAATAAGCCAGGAGTGATGCCAAAAGAAGGCCCCTTTGTTCGTTGATGTTTTCCAAGATTCTGGGACCAGATAAGCAGACACAATTATTGACACTTAAGAACCCGATAGGGGTTTGCCAATAGAGAAGTACCACCTCAGACGATGCTCTGATAATGATACCTGTCGAACACCAATTAAGGATTTCTTTCTGTGTAAATTGTCATGATGTCATTTGGGGTATAAGACTGATTGCCCTTCCTGGTTGGGGCAGAATACAGCTGATTATTGCAATAAACAGATTTTTCTGATTATTGCAATAAACAAATATCTATCCTCTCCCTGGACTCCAACCATGCATTCCTTATTCAGCCCCAGGAGCATATGGGGAACAAATGCATCACATCCAAAGGCACAAAACTGCAGAAATCTGAAAGTAGAAATTTGAGACAAAGTTGAAACAAAACTCACATATTAGTGTGACACTTAAATTAAATAACATCAGAACTTACAGCTATATATCTGTTCCTCATAGTTAAATCTGTGGACATTAAAAGAAAGGGGACCCTCCAGGTTTGCAAAACAATCTGAAAACTAAAAAAAAATTACATTGGGAGGTTTTAATTCCCCAAACAAAAGTGGTGTCTACGCATGCACAAACAATGTACCTATCTCTGTTGGAATCTCAGCAGTGATAGTGGGGAAAGGCACAGCAGGCAAGGCCAGAAGCAGCACTGGATTTGCCAGCATCAGCAGCAAGGGAGAAGGTGCTTTGACTGCCACAGCGGGCCTAACACTGGACAGGCTGGCACTGATGTCCATGGGGGCAGCTGTGCCAGGCTTTCTGGCAGTCATGCCCACAGCTACGGTGGTGCACTTGGGGGTGAAGCCTCACCACGGATGAGCCCTGCCCCACCCCAGGAGGATGCCAGACCCCCCCCAGAGCACCTCTCCCCCACAGCACGGGGGGGAGGCTGGGGAAGGAAAGGGAAGCCCCCCTTCCCCTTCTGGTCAGTTTCACTCCCTGCAGATCGGCTGCAGATTAGCCACTGCAGGGGGAGGGGAAGATAAGAGAAAGAAAACATGCATTCTCTCTTTGTCTTTCCTTCACTAACTCCCACCCCCATGCTGTTGTGTAAGCTAATTAAGCTCTCCACTCCCCTGCCCCAGCACCCTGGCCCCTGCCCCACCAGCCAAAATTTTCTGACTATGGAGCTGCTGGCAGTAGCTGTAAGGGTGGAGGGGATTCAGGAGCCTCAACAAGCTCAGTGGTGGACAAAAAGAGATGTACTGGGATCACTGGCATTAATGCTGGGAGGGAGCTACACTGGCATCACCAGTGGCAGCTGTGAGAGTAGAGGGGGTTTAGGAGCTACAACAGGCCAGAAGCCACGCTGGGCTCGCCAGCACTGATATTCGGGAGGGTTGGTGAGGTGGGAATAAGGCGACCCAGTGGTGAAGGCTGGGAGCTGCGCCAGACTAACAGCAGTCACTGTGATGGGAGGGGCAGAGCCACAATACTTATGGGGGGGGGTCCCTTAGCTTTAATTTTTCTTTAAAGTGAGAGCTGTGATGGGCAGCTGGCAGTGATGGGGGATTAAAGTTAAGAGGGGGAAAGGATCCCCACACAAATATCGTGGGTCCCCACTTTTAATATGGTAATACATACAGCACCAGATACTATATACCTTGGACAGTGGTGGTCTAAGATACCTGATGGCATTTCACAAATTGTTACCATCTTCAGTTAGACCTGTTCGTAAAATGGTGCTATTGAACTTGATACTGGAGATTATGTCACTCAGATTATTTATCACAAATTTAGCTAAAATAATGTAAGCCAAGTATTCAAAACTGCCAATGATTCCGTCACTTGAAGAGTACTTATTTAAAACACTAAATTCTGGAGATGAACAAACTTAAAGGTAGCATGTGTGTGTTAAGTCAACTTCACCTTATGGTGACCCTATGAATTAATGGCTCTGACCTGGATAGCCCAGGCTAGTCCAATCTTGTCAAAGTGCCCTATTGAAAGTCCAGTGCTGAGGACTCAGCAGAGCAGTTCAGAGGGTTGCAAAGTTCCAGAAGCACCAAACACACTCCTAAGGCAGGGATTACAGAAAGCAGGTCATCCAAATCCAATCCACAGTCTGAGTCAGAGGGTCCAGGTAGCAGTTAACCAGCAAGGTTGGTGGCTCAGTCAAGTGTACTTGTTGTGTTCACAAACAGTTGCTTTGCTTGGCTGGTTTTATAGCTAGGTCTTAATGAGTCATGCTTCCAACCAGCTACTTCACAGTCATCCTGCAATTATTCATCTGTCTTCTCCACTGACAGCTGGTGTCAGCCCAGGAAACGTGCACTCTTTTTCCTGGCCAGCAACTCTGCATGCCACTGATGTCTCCAGCACTCTATGAGTATGTGGGAGCAAGGTGGGCTGGTGGTTACCTCTGATGGCTTGTTTACTGATTCAGAGCTGCAGGGTGTGGGTGCAGCTGTAAGTCCTGATTAGTAAGTAACTTGATCTCCTGTTGCTCATCTGCTGGCTCAAGGCCAGTTACAGTGGACTCCTCTTCTGCTGAGGAGTCTTCGCAGTCACTGGTCACAGGCTGACTTATGACACCAGATCTCAGATCCTAAGCAGGGCTAGTATTTGGATGGGAGATTTTCAAGGAATACCATGGTCATAATGTGGCGACAGGCAATGGCAAACCACCACTGAACTTCTCTTGCCATGAAAACCCTACAAGATCACCATAAATCAGCTGTGACTTGACCACACTTTCCACCACATAAATTAATTATCACCAAAACATCATAACATTAACAACCTTGCTCAGTTCTTGCAAAATGAGGGCTGTTTTGTTGGTCAGTCGCACAGTCAAGTCCGACTCTTTGCGTCCCCATGGACCAGATCATGCCAGGCCCTCCTGTCTTCCGCTGTCCGCTGAAGTTTGCTCAATTTCATGTTCATTGCATCAATGACACTGTCTAACCATCTCATCCTTTGCTGTCCCCTTCTTCTTTGACCTTCAATCTTTCCCAGCATCAGGGTCTTCTCCAGTGAGTGCTCCCTTTTCATTTGGTGGCCAAAGTATTTGAGCTTCAACTTCAGGATCTGGCCTTCCAGGGAACAATAGGGATTGATTTCTTTTAGGATTGAATGATTTGAGCTCCTTGCAGTCCAAGGGACTCTCAAGAGTCTTCTTCAGCACCATAGTTCAAAAGAATCTATTCTTCGGTGCTCGGCCTTCCTTATAGTCCAACTCTCGCAGTCATACGTTATTACCGGGAATACCATCGCTTTGACTATATGGACTTTTGTTGGCAGGGTGATGTCTCTGCTTTTTATCATGCTGTTTAGGTTTGCCATCGCTTTCCTCCCAAGGAGCAGGCATCTTTTAATTTCATGGCTGCAGTGACCATCTGCAGTGATCTGGGATCCCAGGAACGTGAAATCTGTCACTACTTCTACAACTTCCCCTTCTATTTGCCAAGGAGTGATGGGGCCGGATGCCATGATCTTAGTTTTTTTGATGTTGAACTTCAAGCCCACTTTCACACTCTCCTCTTTCATCCTGAGAAAGAGACTCTTTAGGCCCTCTTCACTTTCTGCCATCAGAGTGGTATTGTCTGCATATCTGAGGTTATTGATCTTTTCCCCAGCAACCTTAACTCCAGCTTGTGATTCATCCAGGCCAGCATTTCGCATGATGTACTCTGCATATAAATTAAATAAGCAAGGTGACAATATACATCCTTGTCGTACTCCTTTTCCTATGTTAAACCAATCAGTTGTTCCATATCCGGTTCTAACTGTTGCTTCTTGACCCTTATACAGGTTTCTCAGGAGACATGTGAGGTGGTCTGGTACTCCCATCTCTTTAAGAACCTGCCATAGTTTATTGTGATCCACCCAATCAAAGGCTTTAGCATAGTCAATGAAGCAGAAGTAGATGTTTTTCTGCTACTCCCTTGCTTTCTCCATAATCCAGCAAATGTTGGCAATTTGATCTCTAGTTCCTCTACCTCTTCGAAACCCAGCTTGTACTTCTGGCAGTTCTCTATCCACGTACTGTTGGAGCCTAGCTTGTAGGATCTTTAGCATGACCTAGCTAGCGTGTGAAATGAGTGCAATTGTGCGATAGTTTGAACATTCCTTGACGTTGCCCTTCTTTGGGATTGGAATGTATACTGACCTTTTCCAATCCTGTGGCCACTGTTTTGTTTTCCAAATTTGTTGGCAAATTGAGTGCAGCACTTTAACAGCATCTTCTTTTAAGACTTTTAATAGTTCAGCTGGGATACCATCACCTCCACTAGCTTTGTTGTTAGTAATGCTTTCTAAGGCCCATTTAACTTTGTGAGGGCTGTACCTTTCTTTATTGAGTGAATCCATCCCATCCTGGGTATTTCTCCTATCCTGCTGCCTCCAGCTTATCATAACATTATTCTCTTTTCCAGTGACTCTTGTCTTCTCATAATGTGACCAAAGTACGATAACCTCAATTTAGTCATTTTAGTTGCTAGGGAAAGTTCAGGCTTGATTTGATCTAGAATCCACTTATTTGTCTTTTTGGCAGTCCACAATATCCGTAAAACTCTCTTCCATCGCCATATTTAAAATTAATTAACTTACTTTCTGTCAGCTTTCACATCCATACATAGTAAAGGAGGATAACATGGCATGAATTATCTTGATCATGGCCACCAGTGACACATCCTTACATTTAAGAATCTTTTCCAGCTCCTTCATGGCTGCCCTTTCCAGTCTCAGTCTCCTTCTGATTTCTTGGTTGCAGTCTCCCTTTTGGTTGATGACGGAGCCAAAGAATGGGAAATCTTGAACAAGTTCAGTTACTTTATTGTCAGCCTTCATGTTGTGTAATTCCCCAGTAGTCATTGCTTTAGTCTTTTTGATATTCAGATGTAACCCTGCTCGGTACTTTGTCCTTCAACCTTCATCAGAAGTTGTTTCAAGTCCTCACTATTTTCTGCTAGTAATGTGGTATTATCTTCATTTCTCAAATTGTTTATGCTCCTTCCACCAATTTTCACTCCACTTTCATCTACATCTAAACCAGTTTTTCTTATTATTTGTTCTGCATACAGATTTGGACAGGAAGATAAAATACATCCTTGTCTGACATCTTTGTTAATTGGAAACCATTCCGTTTCTCCACATTTTCTCCACAGTAGCCTCTTCTCCAGAGTACAGGTTGTATTTCAAAACAATCAGATGCTGTGGCACACCCATTTATTTTAAAACTAAGCATGACTTTTCATGATCCACACAGCCAAAAGCTTTACTGTAATCCATGAAACACAAGCTTAATTTCTCCTAAAATTCTATCGTATGCTTCAGTAACCAAGGTAAATTTGCAATATGATCTCTAGTGTCACTTCCTTTTCTGAATCCAGCTTGGGCATTTGACATTTCTTTTTCTATTTATGTTAACAGCTTTTATTGTAAGACTAGTTTGAAACCCGTGCTTTGCTATGGTATTTAACTACCATAAATCCAGTTATAATACTTCTGGGGAGAAAATCTTTTTTTGTGGTTTAGGATGGGCTTTTTGAATTGGTCTTGTAATATAATAGCATAGTATCCAAGCGTCACAAAGCTGTTTGAATAATGTGAGGTGTGTTGATGGAGAAAACCAATGCAGTGAATTTCGAAGTGTAACATTTGTTGAAGGAATTACAAAGAAGATTGTAGTGTAAAAAATGAAGTGAGAAATATGTGCAACTTTCTTCCCCTCTACTGAAGGACCTCTTTGTAGACCACATTTATGGTTGTGGTTCTAATTGCTAGGATCACCAGACTGTCTGTGCACCTCAGGGAGATCTTGCTGGTACTTGGTCACTGCCGCTCAGTGAACCACAGGAGTACTATGCACATATTTCTTTGCCACATCCCTAAGTTGTTTCCTCTTTTTAGCGCTGGTGTATCTGGCATGACATCTGCAGGAGCCTTCTTGGGGACAGTAAGAGGTGAGAAGTGCGAGGCAGAGTTGGACTGAGAGAGGGGTGATGTGTTGGGACACTTCTTCAAGTTCATGAGGGAGCCACATATTGAAATGGCTCATAGAAAAGTCGTGCACAATCTCCCCATGAACATTCACAAACTGTATTGCCATACCAACTTTTTTGAAAAACCCCAATTTAGGAGTCTTGCATCACTGATGTTATTATGCAGAAGACAGAACTTCCCTGAATACCAGCTGTCTTCAACTGTCTGCAATCTCCTGTAACTTGTTTTTAACTCAGAATGCTGAGCTCCACATCTGACCAATCAGAGAAAGGGAGGTACAAGCAGGCAGGAGCCTGCCAGGCACACAGCAAAGCTTTACCCCCCTTGGGAAAACACATTTTATCCCTTTTTACCCCCTTGGGGTCAAATTTCTAAAAATCCCTTCTTAGTGGGCGCTGACATCATGGAAAGAATGCATTCCCCAAATTTTGTGTTCCTAGGTCCAGGGGTTTGGGCTGGGTATTGATGAGTCATTCAGGACACCTGTTTTTTTAAACAAAGAGATGTTGAGCATCACTTTACTCGCATGAGAAATTAATGTGACGGTCTGATAGTTGCTACAGTCTTTAACATCTCCTTTTTTTTGAACTGGAATGTAGATTGAGAGTTTCTAGTTTGTGGGCCATATTTTTGTTTTCCATATTTGTTGAAATATTCTTGCTAAGATTTCTGTGGCTTAGAATGGTTCTATTAATATCTCATCTACTCCTGGTAATCCGTTTCTCCCAATAGCTCTCAGTGCAGTTTTTACTTCACTTTTTAAAACCGCAGGCTCTTCAAAAGTTTCTTCTTTGAAAGAATGTCATCCTTTCATTTCTTCAGTATAGTTCTTCAGTGTACTGTTCCCATTTTTAAAAAATTCTGTTCAATTAATGTAGTTCCATATTGATCTTTCAGTATGCATAACCATATTTTAAATTTCTATTTGATATCTTGTGGAACACATCTCTTGTCTTTCCATTTTTGTTGTTTTCTATTTTGTTACATTGGTTATTATAATAGTTCTCTTCGTATGAGCAAGTTGCTGGAACAATGCATTTAGACTTCTAATTTTAATTCTCACCTTTTACTTTTGCCTCTTATTAATCTTTAGCAATTTTAAGAGTTTTAAGAATCATCCATCGAGGCTTTTCATAACTTTTGGTTATTGGAAGAATCTTTGAGCATTCTCCCTTGATAATATCTCTGGTTTCAACCCAGTTCTTCCAGTTCACATACACTTGAACTTAGTAATATAAATCTGTTTATTACATGGTCTTTAAACTCTCAAGAATGTTGTTTAGACTGTATTTTGACACTACAAATGTTTTGGTGTTTTTCTTCAGCTTTATTCTAATTTTTGATATTGAGAATTCATGGTTTATACCACAATTAGCTCCTGGCCCTGTTTTAGCAGAGAGAATAGAGCTTTTCCCTTTCTTCTACTTCCAATTATGTTATCTATTTTATTTCCGTAATGGCCATCCAGTGATGTCCATGTACACAACTGCCTGTTTGGCTGCCTGAAACATGTTCACAATAAATTCTATTGACTCATTCTCCAGTTTAATTTCATGCTCCTAGCCCAAATCTTCCAACAATATTTGAATCTACTTTATTTCCCACTTTTGTGTTCCAGTGA
Source organism: Gekko gecko (assembly GCA_029375565.1). NCBI lineage: Eukaryota > Metazoa > Chordata > Lepidosauria > Squamata > Gekkonidae > Gekko > Gekko gecko. The sequence continues at coordinate 101,446,749 of JAPDNY010000004.1, read as the reverse complement.
TTATCAGCACATCTTGTTTAACTGTGTGATCAACTTCTCCCTAGACACTTGTATAAAAGCTTTCAATTTCTTCCTCTTTAACATCTGTAGCAGCAGTGTAAACTTAAATAATGTTTATGTTGATAGGCTTTCCATGAAGTCTGATTGATATTATTTGATCAAACTTTGCATTATAGCCCTTGACTGCTTGTGCTACATCATGCCTCACTATTACAGTGACTCGGTTTCTCCTGTGTTTATCATTTGCAGAGTAAAAAAAGGTAGCATACGTATGATACCATGCCCCCACCACTAGAAAAACTATTTTTACTGGCATGTAAACCATACTTTTCATTTTAATAGAAACACGTTATTGTAATTTTTTTAAAGACTAGCACTTTAAACTGAAATGCAGTTAGAAAGACAGCAATAACCATGATGACCTCCCTTCAGAAGTTCTCAATCACTGCTTGGCTAGCAATATTTGACCTTACATTTCCAATACAAACCTGGATTCTGAAATACCTGCTACATTATCAGTGACAGAACTGTAAGTTGTGCCATGTGAACATGATTTCCAGTTAATACATTCGGGAAGACAGTGTAGTATAAATTTCCAATAACAGTATGCAAGTGATTACTTTGAACTTAAAAGAACTGGAGTTTATGCAATACCAAGAGTATTCACAAGTGTACTTATTCCTGTAACAAAAAGAAACTACGAGACAGACAGAGACAGACAGACACAGAGAAAGATACACACACAGGGAGAAATTAAAGAGCATATTACATACTTGGACTTCAAAAACACTTTTTACAAAGTCCTTCACCAAAGGCTCCTTAAGTGCAGAATAAGAGAACAGGTCTTTTTATGCTTAGAGGAAAGAAATAAACAGATAATTCTTACAATGGAGAAAAATAAGAGGACAGTTCCCTCAAAGATCAGTTTGTCATTTTCTCAGCTGAGGACTAGATATCATTTGTCACTTGTTGGTATCTAAATATGGATTGAGTAAATTGCCTGATTGTTGGTGTTGTAATTCACAGGACACATCCCTTAAACATATGCTTTGGGTGTGTCCAGTAGTTTGGTTTTTCTGGGAAGTTGTTACTTATAACAGTCTTTTATTAGAATGTTCACTGATTTTTTGAGGATTCTCATGCACCTTAAAACTATCTGCCCATCTCTTGGAAGTAACCAATAGTCAAGAAAAATGGACCCTCCATGCTCTTACTACAGCTAAAAGACTTGTATTACAACATTGTAAAGATGAAAGCCCACCTTCAGTAAATCAATGGACTGAGGATTTTAGAACTCTTATCAATATTTGAACACACGGCATACAGACAGCAATTACGTATGGACCTATTTTTAGATATTTGGAAACCTATAGAAACTTATGTGTAGATCTGCCACACTGCTGTTATATTTTGTATGTATATCTTTTTTTAAAAAAAATCTTATTCAGTAGCTTGATTTTAAGGTCCCCCCTTGTTCGTTTTTGTCCGTTTGACTGATTATTATTTTTTTAAAAAAAGATCAGTATTGGTGGCAGTGTTAGTGATCAGCAAAGAGATCAAGTCTGTATGACAAATTATTCAGGATGATGTAAATTCGATTGGCTTGCATTAGCAAATGACTAATTAGCTTCAGTCTAAGAAAGGGTAAAGTGATATTCATGGGAAGGGAAAGAATTTAATTATTTCATTCATGTATGTATTTGAGGAGTGTCAGAACTTATTCTGTGATCTGCTCTGAGCCTGCTTGTGGGGAGGGTGGCATATAAATTGAAATACATACATACATACATACATACTGTAACAGGGTCTGAAATTTCAGCAACAAACCAGAAAAAAACCTTGGGTTATGGTGGATAGCTCAATGAAAATCCAAGAGTGCTGCAGGCAGAAATGGACTGGGAAGTTAAATAGCCCTACAACCAAGCACCACAGGGGCTACTGAGCTCAAAATCATTCAGTGGTTATGACAACACATGTAGGTTTGCCCGTCAAAGCATTCCATGCCACTTGAGTCCAGGCAATGGCCACTTGTCTTGGACCCAACCTGTGGAAGGAGATGGCAGATGAGTCGAGTCCCTGCATTATTGCTGTTGGCTAGGTCAAGCCAAGCAGACTCTACAGAGTTGCCAACACCCATGGTAGTAGTAATGAACAAAGGTAAATTCCATGCTAAGGAATGTTTGGAAAAGAACTGGAAAATGAAACAACCAAAACTGCAATTAGAAATTAGCACACTCCCCTGGTTCATCTTGGACTCATACTCTGTCGATCTATTTATGAATAAATTGGCAAACAGTTTGGGTTATTCTAGGCTTGATTCCAAGTGCTCAACACTATGATGCATCTACTGTCATCAATGGGAATGTCCTATACATCCCATTCAAGAATTCCCCTTCCTCTATGCAAATTTATCTAATCCTTAAGAGTTATGTGGTGATGGTGGTGATATCAAACAGCAAGCTGAGATGAAAGGACAATTCTCCTTCTCCCCTTCCCCCCAGCTCAGCTGCGCTGGACACCTAGCATCTATGGTGTCTGTGGAGTTCTGTGGAGGGAAAAATAAGAAAGGCAAGGAAATTTTTCTATTTTCCTTTATTTTGCCCACTACCTTCGCCACATGCCTCCCCAGAAAGAGGAGCAGGTACTTTGCAGTGCACGGACAGAACATGGGGAATTATTCTGTGACTCTGATTTACCATCTGAGCCAGAGAAGAATTTGGTAGTTATAATGCTAACTTATGTTGAAACATGGGCATCATGAACTAATGAAGCTTGTATTCTGAGTCAAAAAGCATGAACATGAGCAGTATCAATCAATCAATAATTTATTATGGTCATGGACCAGCAGAATAAAATATTCATTAATAGAGTGGCTATAAAAATGTAAATATAATCTTCCATCAAAATATATATTAAAAAGAAAATATGTACCATTGAATCAAAACTGTACCTTGGTAACCTCTAGCAGGTGCACAGAACCTGACAAATCTATCCACGATTTCAGATTCAAGGTATGCAGGAAGAAAGGAAGTATACTATTGGTATGATCTTCCTAGGATTTTGGAGAGGATGGGCATAATAAACCTATATCTAATATTATAGAAGGGGCAATGCAGCAGCACGTGGAACTACGGCTCATCTCCAGACTACAGAGAAAAGTTCCTCTAGAGAAATTAAATGTTTTTGAGGGTGGACTCTATGGCATGGTACCCCACTGAGGTCCTTGTCTATCCCTTGCTCCACCCCCAAATCTCCAGGAGTTTCCCAACCTGGAACTGGCAACTCCTACTTCTCCTGGTGGCCATGGGGGATCTGGCAATCCTAGGTATCCAGCAGTTTCAATTTCCCCAGCAGCACAATGGTATAATCTCTCCTAAACAGGTAGTATCTCTCATCATACTGCCTTTGTATTAACTCTATGGTGCTGCTGTGAAGCTTGTATTCCTGATGGCAACCACACCTGGATTATGGTTTGCCTGCCATAGTGAATACCACATTTGCAGAATGAGAAGTCCTTTGTAAATATAATTTGAGAGTATGGTAGAATAAGGGGGCCTCTTGATGTAGGTGTTGATGGTGGCTCAACAAGATGAGAAGTCTGAGGACTTCCCTTCCTTCTCAACACGATGAGAAGTCTGAGGACTGGAGATGTAATAAGCAATATCTTCCCTTCAGAGTCCCATGTGGGATAAGGAGATCTCATAGTGAAATTGTTATTCCTTGATTCTGGAGATGTGTTTTTAACACTGCCATGTACGTACTGAAGACTCTTGAAGTGGCAGAGACATCAAAGGGCAGCACCTTGTACTAGTAATTTTGTACAGTGAAATGAAGGATTTTACAATTTTGTGGATGTGGAAGTAGGTTGAAGTGAGAGATCTGAAGGGAGGATGGAAAAATTAGGGAAAACCTTGTGTGAGTTTTTTCTTCCTGAGGATTTTAAAAATTCTTAGGGAAAAACTGGAAAATTTGGGAAACCCCTCCTGTTATATATTTTCTGCTTTAAAATCAGTAAAATGCTTTTTAAGGCAAAGTTTGCATATTCAAAATGTACAGCATGAAAAAATAGACATTTTCAATTCTTCCAATTAAGCAACTGAGCACTTAAACTCTAGGCATAAACAAAAAATCTTGAAAATGTTATCTGTTAAAAGTAAGCAATTTTGGCAACAATTAAAATACTATAACGTGTTTACTCATAATCCATTATTAAAGAATTCAGTGTTTTCAATGTTATAAAGTTTAGGTTAATATTCAAACATGCAGGTAGTCCTTACCTATTGCCCCTCTATAAGAGATACTTGCTCCAAAATTAGTTTTCCATCTGCAACTTTTATTTTTCCTTCATCTCCGGCAGCAAAAGTTAAAGGTACATCCACTATGATAGTAGAGGGTGCAGCACTTTGTGATTCTTTTTCAAGTACTGGATATACTTGAAATTCTTTTTATAGAATATAAAGATATTTATACTTTTATATTCCACAAATACTGCAAATTGTACAATTTTATATACTAATTTAAACATGATGCATTCTATGTTGCTACAGCAGTAAAAGAAAATTAGGTTTGATAGTAAAGTAACTACTGCATATATTTCAAATTTTCCCCTAAAACTTTTTTTTTTTTGGGGGGGGGGGGGAATGTTTTCCCGTGACTTCGAAACTTCTGCAAATTTTACATCTCCAGCTGAGATTGACAGAATGGTGTTAGGAAGGGAAAGGTGGGTTATGTAACATGAGGAAAATATACTTCAACATGCTGAATGGTGAGAGGTGAAAGAAGCTCTGTGGTGTATCCCACCCTTATGATGTTATTTTTCTCAATGCTACGAAGATATGGGATACAACTAGTCCACTGTTTCTGTTTTTGGGTCTGTAACTTACAGAACATGTAATTGACTTGAATTTCTGTACCCTTTCCAGAGTGTCAGTGACAATGCTGCATGAAATAGACTTCTCCTTCACAAGGCAAACTCTCTATTCTTGTCCCAGTTTGGGGGTTAAAAATGCCAAGCAGAGCCCTGAATGACATCTCAGGATGATGCTTGTGGCAATGTAATTTGAACCACAGTCAGTGGTATGTTGTGAAGTCTATGGCTTAGTAAGCTTGAAGGCTACACTTTTGAAGCTCATGGCTATCTGCTTCACAACACCTAGAAGACATCCATTTTGGTGGAAGGCAGGCCAATACTGTTGATACTTTATCCTAAAGAAAATGCTGACATCTCGCCAAGCAGGTCAGGTAGTTGGACATATTCAAAGATATAATAAACTCAAGGGGCAAGTCCTTCTGCACCTAAAAGCTAGCTCTAGAAGGTGCTTAATCAAAGTTGATGAAATGACCATAAAGAAGTAACCTCTGAAGACCCATTGCCAGTGGACAACAAAAGAGGAGCTGTTGCGGGGAAGGAGGAAACAGCAGGAGAGGGCTGCTGGCTTCACCGTGCGAAACATGATGCTGATCTTGATCAAACTTTAGTCTGTACTAGCAGGACTTTTCTTATATTCTTACACAATCTATGAGGATCTGTTAAATTGTTTGCATTATCTCAATTTACACCTTTTAAATAACTGTATAGCTAAAGGAACTATACAAGAAGGACCTCGATGTCCTTGACAACCACGATGGTATAATCACTGACCTCGAGCCAGACATCCTGGAAAGCGAAGTTAAATGGGCCTTAGAAAGCATTACTAACAACAAAGCTAATGGAGGTGATGGTTTCCCAGCTGAGTTATTCAAAGTCTTAAAAGAAGATGCTGTTAAAGTGCTGCACTCAATTTGCCAACAAATTTGGAAAACACAACAGTGGCCACAGGATTGGAAAAGGTCAGTTTACATTCCAATCCCAAAGAAGGGCAACGTCAAGGAATGTTCAAACTATCGCACAATTGCACTCATTTCACACGCTAGCAAGGTCATGCTCAAAATCCTACAAGCTAGGCTCCAACAGTACGTGGATAGAGAACTGCCAGAAGTACAAGCTGGGTTTCGAAGAGGTAGAGGAACTAGAGATCAAATTGCCAACATTTGCTGGATTATGGAGAAAGCAAGAGAGTACCAGAAAAACATCTACTTCTGCTTCATTGACTATGCTAAAGCCTTTGATTGTGTGGATCACAATAAATTATGGCAGGTTCTTAAAGAGATGGGAGTACCAGACCACCTCACATGTCTCCTGAGAAACCTGTATAAGGGTCAAGAAGCAACAGTTAGAACCGGATATGGAACAACTGATTGGTTTAGCATAGGAAAAGGAGTACGACAAGGATGTATATTGTCACCTTGCTTATTTAATTTATATGCAGAGTACATCATGCAAAATGCTGGCCTGGATGAATCACAAGCTGGAGTTAAGATTGCTGGGGAAAAGATCAATAACCTCAGATATGCAGACGATACCACTCTGATGGCAGAAAGTGAAGAGGACCTAAAGAGCCTCTTGCTCAGGATGAAAGAGGAGAGCGCAAAAGTGGGCTTGAAGCTCAACATCAAAAAAACTAAGATCATGGCATCTGGGCCCATCACTCCTTGGCAAATAGAAGGGGAAGTCGTAGAAGTAGTGACAGACTTCACATTCCTAGGATCCCAGATCACTGCAGATGGTGATTGCAGCCATGAAATTAAAAGACGCCTGCTCCTTGGGAGGAAAGCAATGGCAAACCTAAACAGCATGATAAAAAGCAGAGACATCACCTTGCCAACAAAAGTCCGCATGGTCAAAGCAATGGTATTCCCTGTAGTAATGTATGGCTGTGAGAGTTGGACTATAAGGAAGGCCGAGCGCCGAAGAATAGATTCTTTTGAACTGTGGTGCTGGAGAAGACTCTTGAGAGTCCCTTGGACTGCAAGGAGATTGAATCAGTCAATCCTAAAAGAAATCAACCCTGACTGTTCCCTGGAAGGCCAGATCCTGAAGCTGAAGCTCAAATACTTTGGCCACCAAATGAGAAGGGAGCACTCACTGGAGAAGACCCTGATGCTGGGAAAGATTGAAGGTCAAAGAAGAAGGGGACGGCAAAGGATGAGATGGTTAGACAGTGTCATCGATGCAACGAACATGAAATTGAGCAAACTTCAGCGGACAGCGGAAGACAGGAGGGCCTGGCGTGATCTGGTCCATGGGGTCGCGAAGAGTCGGACTCGACTGTGCGACTGAACAACAACAACAAATAGCTAAAGGAATGTTGAAGGGAAAGTGCAAGGGTGGAAGTCCCTAAGCAACTTCTGTTAGCAATATGTATCCATTTAAACTAAAGGCAAAGAGAAACACAAGTATCTCCATTACTCCAAGTAGTTGATTCTGTAATTAGATGAGACATTAAAAGCCCCTTTGAGAGAAAGGGAGAATGAGGACACACATTATAAACAGTACTACTGTTTAATTTTACTCAAAAGTAGAAGTCTTGAAACCATGTCCTTATTCATCTTTGAATTCTTGCACACCTAAACACTGCAGCCCCAGTTGTAGTTCCAACCATAGCACTATTTAACACCCCAACTTCTGTATGGTACAATTTACATCAACAATGTTATGTACTATCCTTGTGTGGACTGGATACTACTGAAGTTGATGGAGCCCATCCACCAATATAAACATGTCAGTTACCTCTACAACTAATGATACAGTTGCACTAAGCACAACTCTAGCACTGCATATCGTGGCCAAGTGCATTTATTGGTTATAGTTTCAGACAATGTGAGTAAACAATCTACTTTGTGAGCTACTGGCATTAAAGTTGTGAGCGACCGATTTGGCTACTGCATAAATTAGTTTGCTCTGGGGCCATCCTGAGGTAAGACAAAAATCTGTGAGCTGGAGGTTAAAAACTGAGCTAGCTTACACTAACTCAGCTTAAAGGGAACACTGGTTTCAGGTGGATTCCTCACCACCTGCATAATCTCAGAGCCTCTACCCCTCTGGGTCACCAAAATCTAGCAAGGTGTTTTTCAGTCTTTGCCAAAAGGATTCAGATACAACAAATGGCACTTCCAGGCTTCCCAAGTACTTACCATAATCCAGCGGGGGATGGATACATCCTGGCAGGACCATCCCTGGGGGGAGGAAAGATGCGCCGCACGATGCCGTTGCCAGGAAGTGACGCTAGGTGACGCTCTGGCAATGTGGCTGGAAACTCGATGGTACCATCGAGTTTTCAGCCCTACTGCCAGAGCGTTGCCCGGCATCACTTCCTGGCGACGGCATGGTGCGTTACAGGGAGCAATGGTCTGGCCGGGGAGCATGCTTTCCCTGCCGGATCGCGGTAAGTACTTGGGAACCTTAGGCACTTCATACATGTATATGCAAGCAAAATATAAAGTACTCTCAGTCCCACAGGATGGGCTGCAACCATGTGAGAAAACCAGATTCAAACTTTGACTGGACTATCTAGACTGGATTACTGCAATGCGCTCTACTTGTGGCTCCCCTTGGGGAGAGTTCAGAAACTGCAGCTAGTGGAGAATGCAGCAGCTAGATTGCTTGTTGGGGCTAACTACCGGGAGCATGTGACCCCACTATTAGTGTAATTACACTGGCTACCAATTCACTCCAAGCCCAATACAAGTACTGGTTTTGTCCTTTAAAGGACATCTACATGGCTTGGGAGTGGGATATCTAATGGAACACCTCCCAACATTCCAGTTCAGGAATTAAGATCACATGGAGAAGGCCTCCTCAGCAATGTTCCCTCTAAGCTCCACAGTGTTGTGACCAGAAATTCTACCGCGAGACCGAAAAAAGCCAGTAGCATTAAAGTTGTGAGCAAGTCTACATTTGACTATTGCATAAATTATTTTTTAGGTTATTTCCATAACCTTGTAAAAATCTCAGAATGAATTATTTTAAACTATATTTTATGAATAATTTAACTATTAAACAGAATCATGTCAAATTTCATTACACAAAATGTTGTCCTCTACAAGAGTAGGCCAGACCTCCAGAGAACAGGTCTGTCCAGTGGCCACTCCTTTCCATTATATTGGGAGACCTCCAGAGAACAGGTCTACCCACCCCAGTCCACTGTATTGGTAGACCTGGCCTTGGACCGTTGCCCTGCGCTGACCCTTAGGAAACATACCAGCATGGGGGGGAGACACTCTTGTAGCCTACTTTGGGTTTTTCAAAAATCTCTCAAAAAGATTGGACCAGGGGGGTCTACTCTATAGGCCCCAGAAGGAGGTGCCCTATCTTCCATATTTTCCTATGGAAGCTTGGTTGTGAGCTGAAGTAGAAATCCTCTGAGCTGGCCTCTGAAATGTGTGCCAGTGCCCCCTAGTTTAGCTTAGAGGGAACTGTGCTCCTCAGTGTCCTATTGACCAACAAATCTCATATGGTGGGTACATAGGAGAGGGCCTTTTTGGTGGCAGCCCCTCAATTAGAGAATAATCCTAGTGAGGTACGGCTGGCCCCCTCACTTTTCATATTTAGAAGGCAGCTGAAGATAGTTTTATTCAGGACCATTTCAGAGGGTAGCTGTATTGGTTTGCAGAAAAAGAGCTACGTGAGTGTTCAGTAGCACCTAACTGCAAATTTGATTATTTTATTTTTCATTTCTCTCCCCCCAAAATGCAACTCTAAAGGGACTCTGTTTGTGTGCTTTAATTTTTCCCTCTTGTGCTTTATCCAGTATATGACTATGCAAACTACTTCTATGGGGTCTACCTGTACTATCTTTGTCATATTATATCATGATGCAGATCTGGTTTGAGTTTTTGATTTTTATAATTTAATGCTGAAAGCAGCTTTACTTTAAAAATGGCTTACTTATCCAAATACTGACAATGATATATTAAAAAACACAGTGAAATTTGCTTTTCACTAAACAGGATTGGGCCTGTGATATACAGGAAGGGCCTATGGCTCAATATAAAAAAACACAGGCTCAGCATCCTGTTGAAGAGTGCTTCACAAAGCTTCTGCTGAAAATGAGATTGCGATAGATGTTGACTTCAGTGGAATTTTGAAAGATGAAGTGGATGGTATTTTAACAGCCTTACAATTAACAGAGACCCACAGAGATGACATGCACAAGTTGTTCCTGCGTGGTGGCATGTCCCATGGCCAAGCTCCCCAAACCCCACCCACCCACAATATTTTGAGTCTGCCAGCTGCAGTGGCTCCCTCCATTGGCTCAGGGAATCCCCGTGATCCCCTGCCCCCTCAGTGCTACTTACACAGATGCCTTCCCCCCGGATGCTTTCCCCCCGGGTACCAGAGACCCTTCTGCTACCCCCAGGGGCTTTCCACTCTGCAACCTCTAATTCCAGTCCCAGAGCACAGATTATATTGCTAGAGATTCCACTCTAGGGGCTGTCATTCCAGTCCCAGAACAGTCTATCTGGGTCCAGAGACCATAATGGGAAATCCATTCTGTATTTTTGTAGCAACTTTTTTTGTGCTGTGATGGATTAAAAGGGAGCCCACGTAAGTCAACTGGCATTCCTTTATCTCCAATGGGCCTTCAATTCCCTCTTAGTGTTTCCAATGGGCAATCCTATCATTCCTTTAAGTACATCCCGGGAATGGAATCTGGGTCTCTCAGGTCCAGCCTCACGCTCAAACCACCTCTGGCCCCTCCCTTCACATAGAAGCTGGCGAGGTGAGCAAGGGAACCTGTCTGTGCGGCTGGGTCCCCGCTGAGTATGGCATATCACTACGACCAGTGTAACCTGCGCAACCCTCCACAGCCACCCACAACACTCTCCCTTTAAGACATGTCCTCTGGAAGCCGGCCCGGGGGAGTGGCAGATGGGGTGGGGAGGGGGTTGGGCAGGAAGGGGTATGGAGCTTCTGTCAGGTAGCAGAACCCAAGCAGCAGAGACACACTAGTGACATAACATAGACTTTATTGCACTGGAATCCATGACAACGGGTGAGAACTCTGTCCCAGCATCATAAGTAGAACTTGGAAGGTAGAACTTGGAAGGTAGAACTTGGAATGCTGCACTTCAAGAGGAGGGCTGGAACACGGACTGTGCGGAGTATGAGGGGGCAGAACTTGCCACACCCACAAGTCTCTGTTGAATCTCCACCTGCAAGAAAAAAAAAAGGGCCATGGCAAACAGGCGTGAGTGCCATCCCAGCCTCAGCCATGGATATCTTGTTCTGACAGGGTCTGCAAATGCAGTTCCATGGAAAGGGGCTCACCACACAAAAACCTGAGACACATGCTGGAACCAGACAACTCACACTCACCTGTCCTGTGTTGAAGTGCTTCCAGACTGCTTGCAATCCAACTGCTGCAGCAGCTGCAGCTCATGCCTCTGATACTGCAAGGAAATGAGTCAGACATTTGCCACGTTGGTTCACCATGTGCAGCGGAACAGCTACCACACACATCCCAACCACAGACATGCCCTGTCCTCTGCCAAGTGTGGAAACCAGGCAAATGATGGAGCAGTTCCACCCCCACCAGATCTCCCGGAACACTTCCCAGGGATCTTTTCCCATGGCATGAATCCAATGCTGGACTTGCATGCAAGGAGGTGCTGTCACAGCACCCAGCCTCAAGCAGGGGGGAGGGGGGAGAGCCAGCTTGTGATCCTTACCCCTGCTTACCTGTCAGTACATCATTCCCCCTTTGGATCAAGCCTCCCATGGTGGGTACCTGTTAGGGTTCTGAAATAGAAGAGGTCAGCCACAGAGTATGATTTTGCTCTCCTCGTTGGTTGTCAGTGCCAAGTGCTCACCCTGTAGTGCCAAGTGCCCTGTCTGTGCTTTTCCCACCACTAAAGTGTTGACCACTCGCTCTAAGTCCACACGGCAGGGAGCTTCGAGACAGAGTCCTGTGCTGCATGCCCGAACTACTAAGTTGCAAGGTGGAGGAGGACGAGGAGGAGATTTGATTTATACCCCACCCTTCACTACCCAAGAGAGTCTCAGAGCAGCTTACAATCCCCTTTCCCTTTCCCTCCTCACAACAGAGACCCTGTGAGGTAGGTGGGGCTGAGAGAGCTCTCTTGAGGACTGTTCTTGAGAAAACAGTTCTGAGAGAACTTGTGACTGACCCAAGGTCACACCAGCAAATGCCTGTGGAGGAGTGGGGAATCAAACCCGGTTCTCCCAGATCAGGGTCCGGGCTCCTAACCACTACACCAAACTATGTCCTGGTGGAAGTTTTGTAGAATGGAAAGCCACAGCTGGATGCTAGAGAGGGGGCTTGGCCACTATGGGGAGGTAGGTGATTGCCCAAACCTAAAGTCAGCATCCTGAGCTCCTCTGAGCCTCATGGGTGGGGCTGCAGCAGCAGGGGATGACTTCATTTTCAAGTTAAATGGACAACTATGGCCTATGCCATGTGGGGTTTTTTTGACGTAACTTTCTGCCTCTGGCAGGGGTCATTCCCAGGCTGAAAGGGCACAAGGAGCTAACTAATCCTGGCCACATCCCCAGAACTGCTCACAACCATGTCGGAGCAAGGGCCTATACCTCAGCTGTGCCAACAGGTGGCTGTTGTGGCCTGCCACTGCCCATGTGCAGCGGAGTATCACTAGGGTCCTGCACCATCATGCCATTTAAGGACATAAGAGTCCCCATAGGGTATAACGGAGTTGTAAAAATTCAGGTTTCCCGAATATTTACTGAATCTGAATACCATACCAGTATTGGAATTCAGGAATATAAGGAAATATCTATATTTTTTGGGTTAAGAACATAAGAGAAGCCCATGTTGGATCAGGCCAATGGCCCATCTAGTCCAACACTCTGTGTCACACAGTGGCCAAAAATACCAGGTGCCATCAGGAGGTCCAGCAGTGGGGCCAGGACACTAGAAGCCCTCCCACTGTTGCCCTCCCTCAAGCACCAAGAATACAGAGCCTCACATGCCCCAGAGTCCCTATCTATACCTTGTGGCTAATAACCACCGATGGAACTCTGCTCCATATGCTTATCTAATTCCCTCTTGAAACTGTCCATGCTTGTAGCCGCCACCATCTCCTGTGGCAGTGAATTCCATGTGTTAATCACTCTTTGGGTGAAGAAGTACTTCCTTTCATCCGTTCTAGCCCAGCTGCTCAGCAACTTCATTGAGTGCCCACGAGTTCTTGTACTCTGAGAAAGGGAGAAAAGTACCTCTTTCTCTACCTGCCCTATCCCATGCATAACCTTATAAACCTTTGTCATGTCACCCCTCAGACATGGTTTCTCCAAGCTAAAGAGCCCCAAGCGCTTTAACCTTTCTTCATAGGGAAAGTGTTCCAACCCTTTTATCATTCTAGTTGCCCTTCTCTGAACTGTACATAGTACTCCAAATGAGGTTGCACCATTGATTTATATAGGGGCATTATGATATTGGCTAATCTGTTTTCAATTCCCTTCCTAATAATCCCCAGCATAGCATTGGCCTTTTAAATTGCAGTCACACACTGTCTTCACATTTTTAGTGAGTTATCTACTACAACTCCAAGATCTCTCTCTTGGTTAGTCTCTGCCAGTGTATTTATATTTAGGATTCATGGCTCCAATGTGTATCACCTCACACCTGACCACATTGAACCCCATTTGCCACGTTGATGCCCACTCGCCCATCCTTGACAGATCCCTTTGGAGTGCCTCACAATCCTCCATTGTTCTCACCACCCTGAACAACTTCATGTCATATGCAAATTTAGCCACTTCACTGCTTACTCCCAACTCCAAATCATTAATGAATAAGTTAAAAAGCATCGGACCGAGTACTGATCCCTGTGGTACCCCACTGTTTACCAGCCTCCACTGAGAAGACTGAACATTTATACTCACTCTCTGTTTCCTATTTATAAGCCAGTTTTTGATCCACAAGAGGACTTGTCCTTTTATCCCATGACTACTGAGCTTACTTAGGAGCCTTTGATGAGGAACTTTATCAAAAGCTTTCTGGAAGTCAAGGTAAACAGTATCTATTGGGCCCCCCTTGTCCACATGTTTGTTCACCCCCTCAAAGAACACTAACAGGTTAGTGAGACAAGATCTTCCCTTACAGAACACCCATATTGACTCTGCCTCAGTAGTTTTTGTTCATCAATGTGCTTACTGATTCTTTCCTTAATAACAGTTTCCACCAATTTACCCGGTTTCGACGTCAGACTGACTGGCCTGGAATTTCCCGGATTTCCTCTGGAACCCCCTTTTAAAAGATGGGAGCGACATTAGCTACCTTCCAGTCCTCAGGAACGGAGGCAGATTTTAATGAGAGTTTAAATATTTTTGTCAGGAGATCCACAAGTTCACATTTGAGTTCCTTCAGAACTCTCGGATGTATGTCATCCAAGGCCCTACTGCCTCCCTGGCCCATTTCCTGCTTCTAATGTATTTGAAGAAAGTTTTATTGTTGGCCTTTATATTTTTTGCTATATGCTCCTCATGTTCCCTTTTTGCCTGCCTAATCACAGACTTGCATTTTATTTGCCACAGCCTGTGTTCCCTTTTATCAGCCTCACTGAGACTAGCTTTCCACCACTAAAAGGAATCCTTTTTACCTTTTACAGCTTCCATTACTGTGTTTGTTAACCATGCAGGCTTTTTTCTATACCTATTTGTGCCTTTCCTAAGCTGCAGTATATATTTTTTCTGAGCTTCTAGGATTGTAGTTTTAAATAGTCTCCAAGTTTCCCCAATGGTTTTGACCTTTTCCACTTTTCTTTTCAGTTTCCTCCTCACACGTCCCCTCATATCAGTGAAGTTATCCCTTTTAAAGTTAAAAGTGGTTGTGTCCATCTTTTTGGCCAATTCCCTATTTATACAAATGTTGAATTCAATAACATTATTGGCCACTGTTCCCAAGTGGTGCAATCACTTTTACATCTCTCACCAGGTCTTTGGCGTTACTTAGGACCAAGTCCAGGATCGCCTCTCCCCTGGTAGGTTCCATGACCACCTGCTCCATAGCACAGTCACTGAGAGTGTCTAGAAACTCAATCTCTTTTGCCTGACTAGAACACATATTGACCCAGTCTATGTGTGGGTAGTTAAAGTCACCTATTATGACACAATTTTTTCGTCTAGCCACTATTTTTAATTTGTTCATCATTTTATAATCTTCCTCGATCTTTTGATCTGGTGGGCGATAACAAACTCCCACTGTTAAGCTTCCTTTTGAGCCCATTATTTCAACCCATAGCATTTCCAGAAGCAAATCCAATTCTCTTACTCTCTCAGTCTTACTGGACTGTATACCCTCTCTGACATACAGAGCCACCCTATCTCCACCCCCCCCCCATCCTTATGATATAATATATAACCAGGAATCATTGTATCCCACTGATTTTCCTCATCTCACCAAGTTTCTGAAATATCCATAATGTCTATTTTCCCCCCAACACCAAGCACTCCAACTCCCCAATTTTACCTTGGATACTTCTAGCATTTGTATAGAAACACCTATAATTTCCTATAGACGTTAAGCCTGCAACCTTCCTCTCTTGCCGTCTCGAGACCTTGTCAGGTAGTCCATATCACTAGTCACAGTGTCAGTGGACAATTCCAATCCACCTCCCTGTAGAAAAGCAACAGCTACCCCCTCATCTCTTTGAAATGAGCCATCCCGAACCAGAGACTTTTCATCTACTGTCGGCTTTCCCATTGGCGTAAATGGGACTTACACCAGCATAGGGGTATGTTGACTCCCAGAGCTCTTTCAGCCTCCCAACCCCCCAAGTACTCTGCCCATACTCTTTTTCTGCCCTAAATCTCCCTTTTTGAAACCCAGCAGTTCAGAGATGTGGGTTTCCTGAGAAAATTTGGAAAATGAAAAAAATTCTCATTTATAAAATACTGGGTAACTGTGTATTGATTATGTGAATAGTACAAACAGAGATTTAATGATCTTCACAGAAAAGTAGCATGTTAATAGGGAAATCTGATAACAAATCAAAATAAAGAGTCAATTCAGTTTTGGAATATCTGACTTTACAGAAAATACTAATTCTTTTAACAGCTTTCTTTCCTAATACAGGTAAATTTCAGCTTTTAAAATTATAGATTGATTAAGTGCCATTTTACATTTTGTTGGTCGAATAAATTCAAGGCAGTTACCCCCAAGTCATGTGCATGTTACAGTGTGAATAAAAAACAGTTAGTGATATCTGATTACACCAGAACCTTCTTTAGCAATGGACTGTATAAGGAACTCTTTAAAAAGTTGTGTGAATAAAATTCAAATGAACTTAGGTACACATTATACCCATTAATTGTAATAGGACATTCTCTAAACTGCACGCATTGAGACTTAAGCATGTTGGGTTCTCTCTGGATCATGTCCAAATGCTTGTATCGCATCTGTCATTGAAATACTATGTTAACTTTACATGAAAGATTTCACAAAATAGAAATAATATTTTCAAGATTATGATAATGACAACTCTGCAAAATTACTGGCCCACCAACATTTTACTAGCTCAGCTGCCTACATGTACTTGTGCCAGTTGCCGCAGTACCCTGATGGCCTAGAAAAAAACCAATATTCCCCATTCCTGCCTAGCTGCCAACTGGCAATTCTTACTAACCACAGGTAACCAGCATACAAACCTGGATTATAGCTGACACTATATAATAATTAAAAACTGAATCTCATAGCAATATAGAACTCTTAAAATATACTACATTATGTATATAATTACTCTTCTGAGACCAAAATCAATCACACTAATTTGCTTCCTTCTACTGCTATACCTGACTAGATATGGTTGTCATGCACCATCAAATCCATATAAGTAAAATACTTCAAAAAGATACCAAATACCAAAATAATGCTAAACACTATTAAAGTAGATAGACATGTATGATCAAAATTTACTTATTTCATATAAAAGTGAAATAAAAAATAATTATTTGAGTCTCACATAAATCCAATTACTTTGTGAATCTATTAAAACACAAAGAAAACACTTGCAACAATCTTCAGAAATTATGAAAAATATTATACAAATATCTGATAATGTTATAAGCACTGGAAGGTGGCAAGCAGAGTGTCAGTTGCTACCCGGAAACAGGAAGGTAGGACTAGAAGAATATCCGATGTGTGGTGGTCAGGTCATACTAGATGAGTTGATAGTTAGAAGTAGCATGCGATAAAGTTTAGAGTCAGGAAACAAATCCTGCATTTCTTACACCCATAAAGCTCAACAGCATTTGCTATAAGTACCCAAGAAAATTATACATATTAAAAAACAGCTAACAGAATTTGCAAAACAGCATTGTAGTAAAGCAGATAATTTACTGCATTTATAATATTGATTTCTTAAGATTCGTTGTCAGCACTTTAAATACCAGAGGTTTTCATACTATTTTAAGGTTTTCAGATACAATGATGATTACTGAAGCCATTCTCTTTATCTGATACTCATAAATACTAGCAAAGATAAAGCACAATAGCATTCTCCCTGGGAAATTCCACACAGTTCTAACACGCAAACCCTACAAAGTGCTCATTTAAGGGTAAACATTTTGGCTCTGCATAAAAATCCTATCGCTAAGATTTTCATTGTAGGTAGGCAAGAAATTACATCCTTATTTCCACTTCTGTTCTAAAATCTGTGTCTGCCCGCAGTCAGTAGAAAGTGCTGCAGATCATTAAATACTCATTTATCAATGTCTCTCACCAGGCAACACAATGCAGCAGAACAGCACACAGAAACCACCCTGAACCCCAGCAACAGCAGCTAATTAGCATAGCCTACCACTAAAACGACACCATATGATTGGAAGAGTTAGTCAGTGAGCTAGCCAATCAAAGCAGGTTATGCAAATAGCTAGCTTTAGTTGCCAGGGTAGAGCTGCTTCCCATTGTCCAATAGGAAAACAAGCAATAAACAAGAAATGAAATTGAGCTTTGTCACATTTTCAAGTTGTTGTTAACACTTTCAAGTTTAAAGCAAAATTAGCACAACTGTACAGGATTAGAATAATGTTCTACATTTCACCCCTAAGAAAGGGCAGAGTAATGCAATAATGAATGATACACAAGGATTTAAGCTAAGTACGGCATTAGGAGTTTAACTCCTCTTTTCACAGTATGCAGCATTACAGCAGGTTTGTTAAAAATCTTCCAGGCTATTTTAAGGACATTTAATTACTTTCAAAAGGTGTCTACATGCTTCCTAATGTTAATGAAAATGAATGCACTTTTAAGCCGAAGGAGAAGTAGGGGGAGAAATTATCCATGGTTTGTTCTAAAAAAAAGAAAAATGCTATTAACATGGTTTGCAATGCAACTACTTTAAGATTTCCCCTCCAATACTATCTACACAGAACCCAGAATTACTTCAGAGAGGGAAAGCATATGAAGTAAAATCAGAAATATCTTTAGTACATTTCACATAGAATTTTTAAATATCTAATCTAAACAAATTGCTTATTATTCCTTTTTCACAAAGCAGCTACATAAAAAAATTCATTATATTTGTTTCATATATAAACCAAAAGCATGAATTCAATCTATGTAGAAGCAGATAAACATAAGAAATATATATTACTCATCACTATGAAAAATGTATATTTTGTCAGAAACTGCCCACCCACAAAGAGAGAAACAGCAACTTCTAGAATTATAGAATCATAGAGTTGGAAGGGATCTCCAGGGTCATCTAGTCCAACCTCCAGCACAATGCAGGAAATTCACAAATACCTTCCCCCCCACACTCCCAGTGACTGCTGTTCTACGCTCAGAAGATGACCAGAAAAAAAACAAGAACCCTCCAGGATCTCCAGCCAAACTGGCCTGGAGAAATATTGCTTCCTGACCCCAAAGTGGCAATCAGCATTTCCCTGTGCATGTAAGAAAAGTAAAATTGTTATAAGAGGAAGTGCAAAGCAGCTGCAAAGTTCCACAGTGGGCTAAAAATTGAAGTGATCTTCAGCTGTTTTTTAGGTGTTGCATCTGCCTACTTGCTTCAACAATTTTGTTGTATCATGTACCTCTGGGATTGGTCTGTGCGTCTCAGAATGTTATATATTCCTACATAAACACTGGCCCTGATGGTATGATTGCATTCAATAAATGACACAGGTAAATTCTGTACTTTGCTAAACTAAAACTCTCAAATTACAACCTGATATGAGCTTATATGTTTGATAATGAGCAACAACACGAGACAATTTTATATCAAAGAAAGCCCAATTTTGTCCTCTCAGCATTTGAATATCTACAACTAGGAACTATCATCATAGGTAATATAATTAAGACTGACAGCTTGACACATGCACCATTTTTCATAGATCTTGGCTGAGTTCAGACTGGCAATTTGCCCCAGTAGGGACCCGGGCCAGCGACGATTCAATCCCGGAGTAAATTGGGCATTCACACAGGCACATCTGCCTGGCGTCCCCCACCCATAGCCAGCCCGTGCTGTTGCACTTCACCGCCAGATTAAAAAGACACCTCATAAAACTGGTAGCAAATCTGAAAGCCCACGTGTGTCGCGCGTTTCTCCACTTCTGGGAAGTCTGAACGTGCAGCCGAAAAGCCGGGAGCAACCCGTGTTGGGCAGAAGGAAGCAGTGGTATGATTGGCCGTGTGCTTATGCGCTTATGCGCACATACACCCATACACCCACAGCTGAATTAATGGGGAAACGCTGAATACAGTGCGCCCCGCGCGTGGCAGTCTGAATGCTCCCACCTGACTCCATCCCACATCTTCCGGCAGCAGCCCGGGCTGTCTGAACAGGAAAACCCAGAACAGTTTATTCCGGGGCTTTTTTTGCTACGACTGGCTACCGGAGCAAACTGCCAGTCTGAACTCAGCCCTTGACAGCATAGAAAAGTGATGCAGAAATCCCAAGGTAGATTCAGGTGGGTAGCCGTATTGGTATGAAACAGCAGAACAAAGTTTGAGTCCAGTGGCACCCTTTAAGACCAACACATTTTTATTCTGGGTATAAGCTTTCCTGTGGGCAGTATGTGTGCACACATACAGAGGAGCCCTAACAGGAGTGATCTCTAGGCAATTTCACCACTGGATAAAAAGACCATGTTTTTGTTTCAGCCCTACTATTTCTCCCACATGCAAAACACAGCTTTCATCAGCTGCAAACAGATAGCGGGGGTAGAAGAGAATGCAGACAAACTGTTGCATATTCCTGCCCACCTACCCTCCCCTAATTTAAATTTAAACTTCAGGAACAACCAGGTGTAAGTGAAACTGGAATCCAACACAAATGATGTATACCCTATCTACTCTGCTGCCTCTCCTTGCTGTGATATGGCCACACTAGACAATCCCACCAACTATAAGGAAGCAAGACAACCAACAGGGGAGCAAAATGTTCCATACATGATATAGAACGATATGGTCCTTCAATATGGCTTTGAGACATTTGTCTAATTACTCCATATCCCATCACTTACTTCCCTTCCTTTTAGTACAGTACTCATTATATACACAAACATATATACTCATTTTGAATGCAGTACCTGCCTTATTCTGGTACTGAATAGGGGTTTCAGCAGCATAAACGATAGCATCTTTAATGCAAAAAAAGCTTTAAAATATGTCTATACCATGATTATTGATGCAAAATCTAAGCTACATACACTTCAATTTAATATTACTGGTACCTAAATTTAATATTATTGGAGCCTAACTGTAGTTTAAAACAATTAATAAACACACAATCCTGATCAGCAGGCCCTCTTTATGTTTGCTGCTTTTACAACAGCCCTGTGAACAGATATCTGTAGGTTATCTACTCCCCACGCTACTTTAGGTCAGTGTTTTGTTTACCTGTTGGGGGAGGTGCGAGAGAGAAAATGAACACCAATATTAACTAATGTACAGATATGTGAAAAATTGGCAGTCTCTATCCCCCACGCCTTAACAACTAGTGTTGGGGGTGCAAGTAAGAAACTAGCAGCAGCCACAGTGCCATTATGATTCTCCCATAGCAGGGAGAAATGACACAACAGTATTGCAGACGCTAACAACAGAGTGCAAGCTCAGCCACCATAGTGCTGTGATGAATTTCCTCTGACAGAGAACTGTAGCAGAGCAGCATGGCAAAAACAACGGTGCTGGCAGGTGAAGTACACTACCCAGCCCCTTGCAATTCCAAATCCAGCCAATGAAATGCTGAGTCACTGTTTGTAAATTAAATCTCACTTATGCAAGCTGCGTGTGTGCGCGCGTTCATTTGTGTCACATTTGCCCCGCATGGAAAGATATGCCCAGTGTAAGCGGCATATGCACAGATTTTAAAGACACACATACACAGCTTGCATAACAGAATTAATTTGCATACTATGATTTGGTGATTTTATTGTGCAGGACTTGCAACTCTTGTTAGTGTGTAGCATTATATTACTCCTGAATATAGCAAAAGTTCCCAGTTCTAATCAGAACTACTTTGCATACTGCTTGAAAGCATGGAAATAGCCTGTGCAATTCAATGAATCAATATTCACTTAATATAAACATTTATCATTTTAGGGTTTTTCTGTAATCCAGAATGCCCATGACTATTCTAACATAATTAGCCATTATCTACCTTGCCATTGTTAATTTACAGGTGACAGCATTTCTCTATGCAACTGTGAATTCTACCCACCAGAAAACCAATCCTGCTAATTTAATGGGATGGACTACAGAGAAATCAAAAAACCTTCACTTTTCTAGAAGTTGCCAACTCTCATTCTATGAAACTTCTAATTCACAAGCTCAAGTGTAAAGAAATCATAGAAGTCATTATGTGGGATAGTTCCACTAATACCAACTGGAATTTCCATATTTCAGTCTCTAAAGCTGATACTGAAGTAGATACTCACCTAATGAAAACAGCACTGAGATATCTGAACGGAGAATTAAACTGCAAAAATCACTGATATTGCACTGTGTTGTATATCCTTTCTTTCCCCTCTTGAAAGTAGGTACAAGAATTGAGCTAGGGTTGCTCCAAGAAGTGCCGAATATTCTCTGAAGTACAGACCAATTTTCATTTTGATGTCTCTATTTTTGAGGCAGTATCAAACTAAACTGCATTTTGCATTTTTCTTTCCACAAAATGGGTGTATGGGTTACACTGGCATTCTACTTTAAATTTAGAATTTTGCCCTGGGCAGATATACCAAATTTCATTCAGCCCACAGTTGACAGGGAAATGAGGTGCAGGCATTCCCTGACTAGCAGCCAAGAGTTGGTTCAGAATCACCTCCACCCTCCAGCTCAAATTCAGCAGGTGAAGGCCAGCCACCAGGGTCTTCAGGGTCACCAAACCCCTTGGAATGCTGCAGAACACTGGAAGCTAGCAAGGCAGCCAGCACAGCGATCTTGCAGTATAGGAGTGAGGTGGTCACTATGACACTTTATTTCATCAACATTTTTAGTCACATTTTCGATCACCTAAAGTCTTCACGGGGCATCTCCATTCAAAGCACACTACATGAACAGCACATGGATAACAGACAAGCTGGCAAGGCAGAGATCTTGAAGGACACTGTACTTTCCACTTTCACTGGGGTTCAGCCAACCCTTGCTCACTTGGCTAAGAGCTTATGTATTACATGAATCCAACATTACTGCTACAGAACCAAGTTAACACATCTGCAAAAAAAATTCCAAGTCAATTTGCCTCAAAAGACTGCCTCCTACTTTAATCAGATTCAGAAGCAATAAGCCCACAATACAGATATACATAAAACCTCCCTCTAACAACACATCTCTCTTGTTTTAATTGAGCTTCAGTTTGTTAATCTTCATCCAACCCCCTACTGACTTTCACCTATTCAGCATATCCACTACAACCTCTGAATCAGATAGAAACAAAGCAGAATTACCAGGCAGCATACTGATGACCACTCACCCCAAATCTCTGAACAACTTAATATAAGAGTTTCTGGTAGATGCTAAAATCAAGGGGCACAGAACAGACCTGTTTGGTATCTTCGAACAGAAGTGTGCGTGCGGGGGGGACAAAGCTAAAATCTCTGAGCATTTGCTAGGACCTGCCCACCAAGGAGAACTACCAGAATGCAGTGCTTCCTATTGTCAATCATGAAAGGCATTGCAGAACACCAAGTCAGATAGCATCAAGAGTACAACAGACCCAAGGTTAACACTCCCCAGCACAATACAGAGTCAGAAAGAACAACCAAGATTAATTCTATGGGAGAACCAGACCTTAAACCCAAATTATATTGGTCCAAATTATTAATTTTAGTCAAGAGTAACAAGACTTGAATTGCCATAACCCAATCAACACGTTGCTCACTTAGTCTTGAAGATTTTTCTGCAATACTTTTTATGGAATTCCTTACCAAAAAAGTAATCTGCCTGAAAATTCATTTTGTGGACAGTTAAATTCTTAACTAACTCTCCCCAAAGTCACAAAAACATTACATTTCTGTTGCTTGTATTAATTGCATTTTATGTTGCTTTAGTGCAGATTTTAATTTTGTTTTGTAAACCACCTTGTGTGTGTGTCTGAAAGGTAATAAAAATTATACATATTACATGAACTTGAAATGAAACTATATCTAAACCCAACTCTAAAATTTGACTTTTTGTCTGTAGATTCCATTCATTGCTAACAAAGCACAGTACCTTGTTTTACGTGTATATATAGTATTAATTAAAATAAATTCTCGATTTTCAAACTTTACCACACAATGTAAATTAACCTTTCCTACCCATGTACATAACAAAAGCTTGGAAAAATCTAAGAAATTCATTCAAGCCCTTTCTCACTTTTAAATTCACAGAGACAGGATATATTTAAACTGTTGTTTAAATCCACGCTACCAATGTACAGCAAGCATGCCAAACTGTTATAGTAAGAGCCTAAACATACTCTACTGAAAAAACAACCTAAAGAATAGAAAAAGTCTATAGGTGGCATCAGAGTGCAGAATAATTGTGGTAAGCATGTTGTAGATTAAATATAGCCTCCAACTATGAAAAATTAGTTGAAAAATTTCTTTCTAAATACAAAACCAGTTTTGTCCTTCAAGTGCTTCCATTTAGGTGAACTATATTAAGGACATTCTAAAATACACTATGAAGAGCTTTCACCTCCTCTTTCTTTTCCCCCTTCCTTAGTACTGCCCTGCAAGATCAACAACTGCTCATGCAAATGTACTCTCTGTTGTGATCCCCCACCTGTGAAAAGGGGAGGAAGGCCCCCAACACCTCTGCTATTTTGCAAAATATGCATAATAGAACTCTTCAGGAAGGTATTTTTATAAAGCACTATATTAGAATACAATAGTTCAGAAGGTGATTTAATTATGGGAACAGGACTGTGGGCTTCACTACTCTATACGGATCGTCCCCACCAGCATTTTTCATCTTCAGGCATATTGAACCCTTGAAGCACCTTGCCAGAGGCAGAGCTAACCCTGCTGAGCTCTGAGAAAGAACAGGAGACAGAGCTGCTAGAGGGGTGTTTTTTATTTGCTTTCAGCTGAGGGAATTTAGCCGAGGGCAGGGCTGGATCACTCAGGCAAACTAGGTGTTTGCCTAGGGCGGGCCGGCACTTAGGGCACCAAATTGTACCCAACCCCACTTCAAAAGCCACCCCACCACTGCCAAAAGCTCTGACCCAGCCCGGCAACTCCCACCCCCCTTCAAGTGTGTGAGGACAGAAGAGCAGTGACAGCCAGGTGGGCCCATGGCCTGGGGCGCTCCTCCTCCTCCGTTGCCCCACAGCTCTCTGGAGTGCCTCGCGGCCTCCCCCCCCCGAGGCACGCAGAGGGCGGCAGGCAGGCAGGGAGTCAGAGAGCCTTCCCCCGCTGCCCGGAAGGGCCCAGTCTGTCCAGGGCCACCCGGACGAAGGGGGGGGGGGCGATGTTCCACCCAGACTTCGGGTGTGTGAGGATAGAGGAGTGGCAGTGGCCAGACAGGCCCACAGCCTGGGGCGCTCCTCCTCCTCCTCTGCCCCGCAGCTCTCCAAGGCACCTCGTGGCCTCCCGCCCCCCCGGGGCACGCAGAGGACGGCAGGCAGGGATTCAAGGCCTCTCGGTGGCCCATCCTCCTTCCAGGGATTGCAGGGGGGCTGAGCCAAGGGCCAGGGAGTGGCTGGGCCGAGCGACCCGCGTGGAGGAAGACCCCACAGCTTAGAGGGCTCTCTCTGTTTCAATGAGGCCGCTCCACCCAAAGCCGCCTCTGGGACAGGCGCCGGGGAAAACAGCACCGCTGGAGACTGGATTGTCTGTCCCCTCTGAGCTGAACCTCCACTATGCTGAGGAACCATCGTAGCCAGCACAGCCTTCAGGGACGGTTCTCCCAATATTAATGCTCCCCCATCCCTATATTTTACTGCCCTGCCCACTTTTGTTAGTGGCCGTGCTATCCCAATTCGGGGCCAGAAATCACCACACATGTCTTGGGATATGGCGATTGGGGACAGACACCATCTTGTCCTATCCTTCTCACGGGTGTGAAGCGAGATTAGAGACCAGGCTGCTAGGATGTGGCTAGTCCACTGGACTGTTCGTGCACTGAGAAAGAAAGTCTCCCATGGCGTCTGTCTCAGACTCCCCCGAGAATGCATCTCCTTTGTGCATCTGGGGGGGGGCGGAGGGGGGTACTGATCTGCTCTCAATAGAGATTTCCTTTTGTAAGGAACAGCAGCCATGTTATGAGCCCATCCAAAAGTTCCTGGCTCTTTCGCACCAATTTCAGGACTAGACTCAGAGGAAGAAACCAAGAAGGGCTTGTCCTCAAAGCCACCCTCAACAGACAATTACAGGCCAGCGATCTGGGGTGAGCTAAACGGAGAGCCACCTGCCTTTTCCAGGCCAGGGACTGGCTGGGCCGAATGCCCTCCATGGAGGAGGCACTGGGATCGGGGCCTCCCGGGCCTGCATCCCATGCACGGGGGACTCGCTGGCCAGCCTGTCTACAGAAGCAGCACCCTCCTGCGGCCGCGTGGGGGCTTCTCGGGGGCCCTCTGAGCTGTGGAGTCCTGTGAGCTAAAATACTACTTTCTGAGCTACTGGCATGGAGGGGAGGGGAGCAGCACATGGGGGGGCGGTGTACGGGAGAGGGAGTGGCATACAGGGGGGGCCAGAAGGGATCCTTGCCTAGGGTGCAAAATAAGCTAGGGCCGCCCTTGGCTGAGGGTATTGTGTGGGAGGACTGTGTTTGGAAGCGATTAGAGTTGTTGCAGAGTCCTGGCTGCTTGAGTGAGGGTGAGCAAAGGTCATTGTTTGAATGTAAATTGAGTGCCTGGGTGAATTTGAATAGCTGCTGCCCTGCCCTCTCCTGTGGGAGGCCTCCACCTAAGGCTCTTTGCCAGTAGCTCTTAGCCTAGGGACTTTTAGACTAGGGGCTCTGTAAGAAGCTCAAGAAGAGCCTTAGTCTCCTTGTGTTCCCAGTAAGGTAAGCAGACTTATACAAGGAGAACCACATAAATACAAAGGGTTTTAAAAAGGGGATTTTAAAAGCAATTATGAAGTCAGAATACCAGCAGGGGGTTGGGGGGTATCCAGTGTTTTGCATGGAGTGTCACATGTATGACTATCTGCCCATTGGACAGAAGTTTTGGATATGTGCTTGGTGCAATGAGCTCCTAGTTCTCAGGGAACGAGTTTGCTCCCTTGAGGCCAAGGTGGCTGACCTGGAGAAGCAGAAAGAGTCAGGCATACGGAGAAGATTCTCAGGGACTTGTTAGATATGTCCCACTCTGGATCTGGCAGCCCCGCCACTGTCAGAGAGCATGAGGGTCAAGGGGAAACAGGGCACCGTGCTGAGGATAAGGGGAATGTGCCCTCAGAAGGGACCTCTTCTTCAGCTGGTGAACAGGTATCCTTTCGCACAAAGGAACCATCCCTTGGCAGGGAAGGAGGGGGGCTCTTTGTAGTTTGTGATTCAATCCTTAGGCAGGTAGACAGCTGGGTGGCGAACCCGCATAATGACCATCTGGTGACTTGCCTACCTGCTGCGAAGGTAGTGGATGTTACACATGTGTGAGATAGGCTGGTATTTATTTATTTATTTATTTGTTCAATTTTTATCCCACCCTCCCATCTAAGCGGCTCAGGGCGGCTTACAACATCAATAAAACCAATATACATAAAAACATGCACAATTCATATAAAACAGTTTAACCAAAAATACAATAAATATAAATAAATGACTCAGTATGTATTATATCTAAACTTCTACAACAGTGCGATCACTTAGCGGGTCGGCATGGCTCAATGGGCATGACATCAATCTCACTGATATGCCCTGTGGAAAAGCACTGTCTTCACGGCCCTGTGAACTTGCTGGGCCTGGATCTCGCAGGGCCTGGATCTCACTAGGTAGCTCATTCCAATATACTGGTGCAGCCAAGGAAAATGCCCGGGACCTAGTTGTTGTCAACCTGGCCTCTTTAGGGCCAGGAAGGGTCAGGCAGTGTTGTGACCCAGATCGCAGTGCTCTCTGGGGGACATGCGGGGAAAGGTGGTCCCCTCAGGTACACAGGTCCCTGACCATATAGGGCTTTAAAGGTCAAAAACAGCACCTTGAAGTGGATCCAGAATGCTATTGGCAGCTAGCGCAGCAACTTTAGCATAGGCTGGATGTGCTCCCGCACAGGGAGTCCCATCAGCAGCATGGCCGCCGCATTTTGCACCAGCTGCAGCTTCCAGAGTTGCCCCAAGGGCAGCCCCATGTAGAGAGCATTATAGTAGTCCAACCTCGAAGTGACCACAGTGTGGATCACTGACGCCAGATCTTTGCGTTCAAGGAAGGGAACCAACTGCCTGATCAGCCGAAGATGGTAAAAGGCTGCCTTGGCGGTGGCTGCTACCTATGCCTCCATTGTTAAGGAGGCATCCAGGAGTAC
Organism: Gekko gecko; assembly: GCA_029375565.1. Classification (NCBI taxonomy): domain Eukaryota; kingdom Metazoa; phylum Chordata; class Lepidosauria; order Squamata; family Gekkonidae; genus Gekko; species Gekko gecko. The sequence goes on along the minus strand of JAPDNY010000004.1, from coordinate 101,419,005 downwards.
TCCCAAACTCCGGACCTTCGGCGTTGGCACCAACAGTGCCCCATCAAAGGTCGGTAATGGGATCTCTAACCCTGAGCTGCTCTGATTCAGGTACAGGACCTCGGTCTTCATCAGATTCAATTTCAATCGACTCAGTCTCAGCCATCCCGCCATGTCCTGAAGCGCCCAGTCCAGGTCTTCCAAGGTAGAGCCCGACTGAACACCCAGATAGAGCTGGGTGTCATCCACATATTGATGACAACCCAGCCCATGCCTCCAGGCAATCTGGGCAAGGGGGCGCATATAGATGTTGAATAGCATCAGGCAACCCACAGATTAGTGAGTGCCTTTGGGACAGCTGCTCCCCAAGAGCCACCCTTTGTCCCTGAACATGCTAGATAGTGCTGGGGAGGAGCCAGTGGCTGTCGTGCATGTTGGCACAAATGATGTGGGGAAATGCAGTTGTGAAGTCCTGGAGGAGAAATTTAGGCTGCTGGGCAGGAAACTCAAGGCTAGGACCTCCAAGGTAGCCTTCTCAGAAGTGCTACCTGTTCCACATGCAGGGCAGGAGAGACAGGCACAGATCAGGAGTCTCAATGCATGGATGAGACAATAGTGTAGGGGGAAAGGGTTGAAGTTTGTTAGACACTGGGATGCTTTTCAGAATAAGAGGGAGCTGTACAAAAGAGACAGTCTCCATTTGTCTCGAGAAGGAACCAGGCTTCTAGCATTTAAGATCAAAAAGGTGACAGAGCAGTTTTTAGACTGAATATTGGGGGAAAGCCGACAGGAGATGAAAAGTCTCTGGTTCGGGATGGCTCATTTCAAAGAGATGAGGGGGTAGCTGTTGCTTTTCTACAGGGAGGTGGATTGGAATTGTCCACTGACACTGTGACTAGTGATATGGACTACCTGACAAGGTCTCGAGACGGCAAGAGGAAGGTCGCAGGCTTAACGTCTAAGGGAAATTATAGGTGTTTCTATACAAATGCTAGAAGTGTCCGAGGTAAAATTGGGGAGTTGGAGTGCTTGGTGTTGGGGGGGAAATAGACATTATGAGTATTTCAGAAACTTGGTGGGATGAGGAAAATCAGTGGGATACGGTGATTCCCGGTTATATATTATATCGTAAGGGGGGGAGGGTTGGAGATAGGGTGGCTCTGTATGTCAGAGAGGGTATACAGTCCAGTAAGACTGAGAGGGTAAGAGAATTGGATTTGCTTCTGGAAATGCTATGGGTTGAAATAATGGGCTCAAAAGGAAGCTTAACAGTGGGAGTTTGTTATCGCCCACCAGATCAAAAGATCGAGGAAGATTATAAAATGATGAACAAATTAAAGATAGTGGCTAGACGAAAAAATTGTGTCATAATAGGTGATCTTAACTACCCACACATAGATTGGGTCAATATGTGTTCTAGCCAGGCAAAAGAGATTGAGTTTCTAGACACTCTCAATGACTGTGCTATGGAGCAGGTGGTCACGGAACCTACCTGGTGAGAGATGTAAAAGTGATTGCACCACTTGGGAACAGTGGCCAATAATGTTATTGAATTCAACATTTGTATAAATAGGGAATTGGCCAAAAAGACGGACACAACCACTTTTAACTTTAAAAGGGATAACTTCACTGATATGAGGGGACATGTGAGGAGGAAACTGAAAGGAAAAGTGGAAAAGGTCAAAACTATTGGGGAAACTTGGAGACTATTTAAAACTACAATCCTAGAAGCTCAGAAAAAATATATACTGCAGCTTAGGAAAGGCACAAATAGGTATAGAAAAAAGCCTGCATGGTTAACAAACACAGTAATGGAAGCTGTAAAAGGTAAAAAGGATTCCTTTTAGTGGTGGAAAGCTAGTCTCAGTGAGGCTGATAAAAGGGAACACAGGCTGTGGCAAATAAAATGCAAGTCTGTGATCAGGCAGGCAAAAAGGGAACATGAGGAGCATATAGCAAAAAATATAAAGGCCAACAATAAAACATTCTTCAAATACATTAGAAGCAGGAAATGGGCCAGGGAGGCAGTGGGGCCCTTGGATGACCAAGGGGTTAAAGGAGTAGTGAAGGATGATAGGGAAATGGCTGAGAAGCTGAATGCATTTTTAGCCTCTGTCTTCACTGTGGAAGATGTGAAGTGCTTGCCCACTCCAGAACCACTGATTTTGGGACGGGTGTTGTAAGACCTGAGTCAGATTGAGGCGATGAGAGAGGAGGTCATACTACTGATAGACAACTTGAAAACTGATAAATCACCAGGCCCGGATGACATACATCCGAGAGTTCTGAAAGAACTCAAATGTGAACTTGTGGATCTCCTGACAAAAATATTTAAACTCCCATTAAAATCTGCCTCCGTTCCTGAGGACTGGAAGGTAGCCAATGTCGCTCCCATCTTTTAAAAGGGGGTTCCAGAGGAAATCCGGGAAATTCCAGGCCAGTCAGTCTGACGTCGAAACCGGGTAAATTGGTGGAAACTGTTATTAAGGAAAGAATCAGTAAGCACATTGATGAACAAAAACTACTGAGGCAGAGTCAATATGGGTGTTCTGTAAGGGAAGATCTTGTCTCACTAACCTGTTAGTGTTCTTTGAGGGGGTGAACAAACATGTGGACAAGGGGGGCCCAATAGATACTGTTTACCTTGACTTCCAGAAAGCTTTTGATAAAGTTCCTCATCAAAGGCTCCTAAGTAAGCTCAAAAATCATGGGATACAAGGACAAGTCCTCCTGTGGATCAAAAACTGGCTAATTAATAGGAAACAGAGAGTGAGTATAAATGTTCAGTCTTCTCAGTGGAGGCTGGTAAACAGTGGGGTACTACAGGGATCAGTACTCGGTCCGATGCTTTTTAACTTGTTCATAAATGTTTTGGAGTTGGGAATAAGCAGTGAAGTGGCTAAATTTGCATATGATACGAAGTTGTTCAGGGTGGTGAGAACAATGGAGGATTGTGAGGCACTCCAAAAGGATCTGTCAAGGATGGGCAAGTGGGCATCAACGTGGCAAATGGGGTTCAATGTGGCCAGGTGCGAGATGATACACATTGGAGCCATGAATCCTAAATATAAATACACTGGCAAAGACTGACCAAGAGAGAGATCTTGGAGTCGTAGTAGATAACTCACTGAAAGTGTCGAGACAGTGTGTGACTGCAATTAAAAAGGCCAATGCTATGCTGGGGATTATTGGGAAGGGAATTGAAAACAGATCAGCCAATATCATAATGTCCCTATATAAATCAATGGTGCAACCTCATTTGGAGTACTATGTACAGTTCAGAGAAGGGCAACTAGAATGATAAAAGGGTTGGAACACTTTCCCTATGAAGAAAGGTTAAAGCGCTTGGGGCTCTTTAGCTTGGAGAAACCATGTCTGAGGGAGAAACCATGACAGAGGTTTATAAGGTTATGCATGGGATAGGGCAGGTAGAGAAAGAGGTACTTTTCTCCCTTTCTCACAGTACAAGAACTCGTGGGCACTCAATGAGGTTGCTGAGCGGCTGGGCTAGAACGGATGAAAGGAAGTACTTCTTCACCCAAAGAGTGATTAACACATGGAATTCACTGCCACAGGAGGTGGTGGCAGCTACAAGCATGGACGGCTTCAAGAGGGAATTAGATAAGCATATGGAGCAGAATTCCATCGGTGGTTATTAGCCACAAGGTATAGATAGGGACTCTGGGGCAAGTGAGGCTTTGTATTCTTGGTGCTTGAGGGGGGGCAACAGTGGGAGGGCTTCTAGTGTCCTGGCCCCACTGCTGGACCTCCTGATGGCACCTGGTATTTTTGGCCACTGTGTGACCATTGGCCTGATCCAACATGGGCTTCTCTTATGTTCTTAACTCAAAAAATATAGGTAATTCCTTATATTCCTGAATTCCAATACCGGTATGGTATTCAGATTCAGTAAATATTTGGGAAACCTGAATTTTTGCAACTCCATTATACCCTATGGCAACCTATACCTATGGTCGCCATAAGGTTTACTGGAAAATCGATCCAGAGGTATTTGGGGATCTTGGGGGCTTTTTTAAAAGGTAGAGGCACCAAATTTGCAGCATACCTGCAGGTGCCTCTCCTCAACCTCCAAGTTCCAAAAAGACAGGTCAAGGGGGTTGAATTTTATGGGCCCCCCAAAAATGTGCCCCCATTCTCCATTGTTTTCAATGGAGGGGGAAAATTATTTAAAGGGACTGCGAGCGGAGTTTACTCACTGCAGAACTGCACAGCTTGGAGAAGGCATGTAAAGGGACTTCGATACCTTTAAATGCTCTTTTAAGTTCAGCTATCCAGCTGCCCCAAAAATCCTGAATATTTTTGGGGCTTGGCCATTTTGGATAGCCAAAATGCAGCCCCAATGTAAAACTGGCTTTAAAAATACCTGGAAAATAGCAGGAAGGTATTTTTTGGACTTGGTTTATGATGAATGCACATCCATGCTACTCTGTATAGTACATAAAAACATTACAAGAGCCCTGCTGGATCAGACCTATAGTCCATCTATTTCAGCATCCTGTCTCACATAGTGGTCAACCAGTTCCTCTGGACAGCCAACAACAGGCCATAGAGGCCAACGCCTTCCCCTGATGTTGCCTCCTAGGTTTGGGATTCAGAAGTTTAGTGCCTCTGAATGTCGAGGTTCCCCTCAGCCACCACAGGTAGTAGCCATTAATATTAATAACTTATGCACCTATCTAATCCCCTTCTAAAGCTGTCTATTCCTGTGGCCGTCACTATATCCTCTTGCAGTAAATTCCACATTTTATCACTCCCTGTTTCAAGTAGTATATACTTTGTCCATCCTGAACCTACTGTCCATAGCTTCATTGAATGACCTCAAGTTCTAGTATTTTAGGCGAGGGAGAAAACTTTCTTTTTGTCAACTCTATCGTGTTCCCCTCTTAGTCATCTCTTTTCAAAACAGAAGAGTCCCAGTCTCTTTAGCCTTTCCTTATAGGGAAGGTGCTCCAACCCTCTAATCATCTTGGTTGCCCTCCTCTATACTTTTGCCAGCTCTGCAGTGTCCTTTTAGAGATACAGTAACCAGAACTGTACATAGTATTCCAAATGAGGCCACACCATAGATCTATACAGGGGCATTACAATATTGGCTGTTTTATTTTCAACCACTTTCCTAATAAGCTCTTAACATAGAGTTTGCCTTTTTCAGCACTGCAGCACATTGGGTTTACACTTTCATTGAGCTATCCACTATTACCCCAAGATCTTCTTCCCTCTCAGTCTCAGCAAGTTCAGACCCCATTAGGCTATACTTGAAGTTGGGATTTTTGTCCCAATGTGCATCACCTTACACTTACTAACATTGAACTTCATTTGTCACACTGTCGCCCACTCACCCAGTTTGTGGAGGTCCTCTTGGAGGCCTTCATAGTCAGCCTTGGTTTTCACCACCTTGAATCACTTTGTGTCATCTGTACAACGGGCCACTATACTACTCATCCCTAGTTCCAGATCACTGATGAATAAATGGAATAGTATCAGCCCCAATGCCAGTCATCATAAGATCCCACTGCTTACTTCCCTCCATTGTGCAAACTCTTCATGATTCCTACTCTTTGCTTCCTGTCATTTAGCCAGTAGAAAAAAGCAAGAATCCATTAGCACCTTAAACACTAGCAACATATGTGGCAGGGTATGAGCTTTCATAAGTCAATGCTCAGATCTGAATTTTTGTTAGTCTTAAGGGTCCTACTGGACTCTTGCTTTTTTCTACTATTACAGACAGACTAACATAGCTACCTGTCTTGATCTGTCATTTAGCCAGTTTTTAAACCGTAAGAAAACCCGTTCCCTTATCCCATGATTAAGTTTACTCAGGAGTCTTTAGTGAGGTACCTTGTCAAAAGCCTTTTGAAAGTCCAGGTATATAATGTCTACTGGGTCACCATTGTCTACATGCTTGTTCAGTTTCTCAAAGAACTCCAAAAGGTTAGTCAGGCAGGACTTCTCACTCAGCAGGCTTTGTCCCTCTATGTTCCTAACAATTCTGTCTTTGATTACAGTTTCTATTAATTTGCCTGGGGTAGAAGTTAGGCTGAATGGCCTGTAATTTCCTGGATCCCCTCTGGATCCCTTTTTAAAAATTGCTATAACATTTGCTACTCTCCAGTCTTCTGATACAGTGGCTGAACTTAGTGATAGGTTAAATATATGGGTTAGTAAATCAATGATGTCACATCTGAGTTCCTTACAAATTCTTCATCAGGACCTGCAGATTTATCAGTGTTTAATTTCCCCATTAGGTATAGAACTTCATTTCTAGTCACCTCAATTTGGCTCAGTTCTTCAGACTCCCTTCTTGAAAATAGGGGTTTGTGGCATGGGCACGTTTCCCACACTTTCCACAGTGGAGACAGAAGCAAAAAAGTCATTGAGCTTCTCTCTGCCATCGCCCAATCTTCCTTTAGCAATCCCTTTATTCCTTTGTCATCCAAAGGCCCCACTACTCTTCTGGCTGGTTTCCTGCTCTGGATATATTTAAAAATGTTTATTGTTTGTAGTGATGCAGCAACCTGCTCCTCAAAATCTCTTTGTTGTTGTTGTTGTTGAGTCGCACAGTCGAGTCCGACTCTTCGCGACCCCATGGACCAGTTTACGCCAGGCCCTCCTGTCTTCCGCTGTCTGCTGAAGTTTGCTCAATTTCATGTTCGTTGCATCGATGACACCAAAATCTCTTTTTGCATGCCTAATTACTGACATAAATTTATTTTGGCAGAGTCTGTGGTCCCTTCTGTTCAATTCATTGCGACAGACCTTCCACTTTTAAAAAGACACCTCTTTACTTTTTATAGCTTCCTTAACTTGTGATATTAACCATGCATGCCTTCTTTTAGACTTGGTATATATTATCTGTTTGCTATATGCTTGATCTTACTCAATTACCTAGAGCCAGTTTGTTGTAGTGGTTAAGAGTGCAGACTCTGGCTTCCGGTCTGGGATTCATGGAGTCCTGACATGCTCTGGCTTGCTCCCTGAGCTCCCAGAGCATACGAAGGGTCTTGACGACAGGGTGGGCTTCCTATAGCCCTCCGCAGATCCCCCCAGGAAGGGGGGTGACTGGCATCGAGCTTAGCCTGAGAGAGAGTTGAGATCGGCTGATAGCGGGGCTTTAAAGAGCGTCGCGACCAGCCTTGATCCCCTCCCCCAGAGAAGGCACTTCGGAAAATTTCTACAAGACCCTATCGAGTTGAAATCTCAACATAAGAACGCATGACCCAGACCTCCAGAACATTTTAAGGAAACTGACATTAAGGAAACACTGCTATAACAAGATACGGACTTTGAAGGTAACTTTTTAAAATTGCTCACCGGAGACGCGTTTTGGCCGAATATAAACAACATCCGATGAAGCGCTTGATCGTGCTGTATCTGTTGTACTAACATTGGAGCGGAAAAAGTGCAGTTAATAGCTTAAAAAGGCCAAAAAGCCGGATTGTTGATCATTCCTGCGGTTGGATTATTGACTTTAAAACAGAAACTAACAGTTAAATCCGCGAGAACTACAGTGGAAAAGTACTCTAGCTGCGACAGCAAAAATCGGCAAAACAGGAAGTGACTTCAGACCAGACAAGTATTCGTCCTAGAGAAGACTCAGGAGGCCGGAAGAAGGGAAGAAACCAAGAACAAGGGGGACCATTAAGATTGCCGGACAGGAAGTGAGTACCCGGAAGACCCATTTACCATAGAGAAATTGCGCCCGCCATTTTGAGAAGGTCAAAAAAATTTTTTTTGATTTTAAACGAAAGACTTAACAGAAAAAAGTGGAATTAATGCGATTTTGGTGGGCACAAGGAGGACTTTGATTTGGAGTGGATTGGAGGAAAAATTTTGAACAACGGCGTACGACCTGCGGCAACGACAGAGGGCAAATTCCTGGTCCTCCCCGAAAATGGCTGGGAAAGAGGAAAAAAAGTTACAGGGCATGATGGATGCTATGGAGAAACGGGTGATGGATGAGATTTTGAAGTTAGAAAAGACTGTAATAACAGAAGTTACAGAACTGAAAAAGAAATGTCTGGAATCACAAAAGAAATACAGACGTTGACTAAAAGAGCAGATGAGATGGATGTAAGGGTGAAGAGAGTAGCATCTGATATAGCTGATGTCACTATAGAAACAGATAAAGTGAATGTGATGGTCCAGTATAATGCAACAATTAACCACATGAGATTCAGGGGGATCCCTGAAGACAAAAATGAAGACATCCATTCAGTTATGGTAGATGCTGTAGCAGTCTTTTTGAAAATGGAAGAGGAGAAAGTGGCGGCACAGATTGATGTGGTATACAGAGTCAACTCTGCGATTGCGCAAAGGAAAAAACTACCCAGAGATGTAATTGTCCAGTTTATATCTAAAAAGCTGAAGGAAGATTTGTTTAAGCAACAATTTCAGGAAGATTTTACAATTGACAACAAGAAAATCTTGGTCCTAAAGGAACTACCCAGAGCAATGCTTCAGGATAGGCGACTCTTCAAAGATCTGATTGACAAACTGAAAACAGAAGGTATAAGGCACAGATGGGAAATTCCTAAAGGTGTCAGTTTTTCGTTTAAACAGAAGAGAGTCACCATCAAGTCTGTGGAGCAAATGACCAGTTTCATCAATGATAATTTTAAAGATTCTGATAAATAATCATAAAACAACATGGAGAGTCAAATAATTTCATGGAATGTTAATGGATTGAACTCACCACAAAAAAGAAAAAATGTTAGACTTTGGTTGGAAAAACAAAAATGTGATATTGTTTGTTTGCAAGAAACGCACATTAAAAAATCTGATGCCAAATTTTTGATTCAAAAAGATTAGGAGAGGAATTTTATTCACTCTCCTCTCAAAAGAAAAAGGGAGTTGTTATATATATTAAAAAAGAGTTGGAACCAAAAGAGATTTTTAAAGATAATGAAGGGAAATTTTTAGCAGTAGAAGCCATGCTGCAGAATAAAAAGACATTAATTGTTAACCTATATGCTCCCAATGGCGCGAAGGAAAATTTTTTTCAGGTTTTGTGGGAACAACTACGACAGTTGACCTATGAGCAAATGATCTTAATGGGTGATTTTAATGGTACTGTTGACAATGTTATTGATAGAAAATCTAAAAGAGGAATTGATGCCATGGGTAAACTTCCTAAAGTATTTTTTCAATTGACTAAACATGAGCATCTGGAAGATGTGTGGAGAGTTAAAAATCCCAGAGATAGAGAATACTCCTTTTACTCATCAAGACATGAATCTTTTTCAAGGATAGATATGATGTGGATGACAGAGAACTTAGTCTTGCAAACACGTAAAATTGAAATACTACCTAGGACTCTTTCTGACCACAGTCCGATAAAATGGTCAACCTATGTTAAGAGGAAAAAATTTCGATGGCGACTTAATGAAGATTTACTGGACAAGCAAAATATTGTCGACAAAATAAGGACAGAAACCCAAACATACTTTCAATTGAACTTAAATAAGAGTGTACAGACGCAAACGGTATGGGAAGCCTACAAGGCCGTGATGAGAGGACATCTGATTGCAATTAATAATAATGAAAGGAAACAACAAATGAAAATAGATAAAGAAATTATGGAAAATATTCGGCAAAAAGAAACAGAACTTAAGAAAAGACCTGGCAAAAAGAAGATTTTGAGAGAACTGAGGATTTTAAGGGAGCAATATGAGGCAAGACTGAACAAAGAAGTATTTTGGAATTTGAAAAAATTGCAACAGAAATCCTTTGAAGGTGCAAACAAACCTGGCAAATACTTAGCATGGCAATTAAAGAAAAGAAGAGAGAAAAAAATAATCACCTGTCTGAAAGATGGAAATAAAGAATTTTCAGACCCAGGAGGAATCAGAAGGGAATTTTATAAATACTACGCAAATCTCTTTCAAGCAAAGCAAGTGGACCCTCAAAAAATGTTGGATTATTTATCCAAAGTTAATTTGATACAACCAAACCCTGAAATGAAAACATTGTTAAATGCTGTAATAACCAAAGAAGAAATTAGTAGAGCAATAGCTGAGGCAAAAATCTCTAAAGTCCCAGGCCCGGATGGTTTTTCTGCTAAATTTTATAAAAAATTTCATGAAGACTTAGTTCCGGTGTTGGAGATTCTTTTAAATGAAATTAGAAGGACTGGAAAAATTCCGGACTCCTGGAATGAAGCTGCAATCACTTTAATTCCTAAAGAAGCACAAGATTTAACAAATGTAAAGAACTTCCGGCCCATTTCATTATTGAACAACGATTATAAGATCTTTGCAAAAATATTAGCAGAACGCCTCAAAAAGTTTTTGAAGGACACTATTGGTGAAGATCAAGCTGGATTTTTACCAAATAGACAAATTAAAGACAATATGAGGGTTGTCTTAGATGCAATTGAGTACTATGATAAACACCCTGAAAAAGAAGTTGCCTTTTTATTTTTGGATGCAGAGAAGGCTTTTGATAATCTGAATTGGGAATTTATGTTTAAAGTGTTTGAGAAATCTTTGATGGGCACAGAATTTATAAGAATGACTCAAGCGATATATAAAGATCAAAAAGCTTCAGTGATTGTAAATGCAGAATCAACAGATATGTTCTGGGTAAGAAAAGGTACTAGACAGGGATGTCCCCTGTCCCCATTGTTATTTATCTGGATTTTGGAGATTTTGCTACAAGCGGTTAGAGATGATAATAACATAAAAGGTTTGAATATTGGAGGTTTTTCATTTAAACTAAGGGCATTTGCAGATGATATTATGTTTATTGTTGAAGATCCTGTTGATAATATGCCTAAGGTATTTGAAAAAGTGAAAGAGTTTGGCGACCTTGCAGGGTTTTATGTTAACAAAAATAAATCTAAGATACTGTGTAAAAATATGATTGGTCCAAAGCAACAAGTGTTACAAAATGTGACAGAATGTGAAGTGGTTAAAAAGGTTAAATATTTGGGAGTCGAAATCTCAATGAAAAATATAGATTTGTTTAAAAATAATTATGAAAAACTGTGGGGTTCGATAAAGAGTGATCTAGAAAAATGGGAAAAATTAAAGTTATCTCTTCTTGGAAAAATTGCCGTTGTTAAAATGAATGTACTGCCCAGGTTAATGTTTTTGTTTCAGACAATACCGATTGTAAAGGATGGGAAAGTATTGGTCAAATGGCAAAGAGAAATCTTTAAATTCATCTGGGCAGGAAAGAAGCCAAGAATTAAAATGAAAATAATGTATGATGCTAAGGATAGAGGTGGCTTCCAAGTTCCGAATTTGCGTTTGTATCATGAAGCTGTTTGTATGTCTTGGTTATCTGATTGGATTCATTTGGGGAATAGAAAGCTGTTAGCTCTTGAGGGACATGATTGCAGATTTGGCTGGCATGCCTATCTTTGGTATGGGAAAAATAAAATGGATTCTATGTTTAAGCATCACTATGTAAGGAGGACATTGTTTGATACATGGTCCAGATATAGGGAAAAAATTTCGGATGAGAGGCCTTTGTGGATTGTTCCAAGTGCTGTTATACATCTGTTTTCTGAACATAAAGGTCATGACTGGTTGAAATATCAGGAACTATTGCAAAAAGAAGGGAAAAAATATGTTTTGAAGCCAAACAATGAATTAGAATTTGAATACGGTTGGTTACAATATTGTCAAATAAAAGACATTTATAAAAAAGACTGTAAAGAGTTTGGCTTTAGAGCCATCAATGATGAATTTGAAAATCTATGGCTGAACGGAGAGCGGAAAATGATTTCAAAGATGTACAAAACTTTGTTGACTGTATATACTCTAGACAAAACTGTAAAGGAGCAAATGATAAAGTGGGCCATAAATATGAACAAAGAAATCTCTATGGAATCATGGGAATTTTTGTGGAAAAGATCTTTTAAAATGTCTACTTGTATCAATGTAAAAGAGAACTGTTATAAGATGATGTATAGATGGTACATGACACCAAAAAAGATTGCTAATATTAGTATGGATAAGAACTTGAGTAACAAATGTTGGAAATGTAGAAAAATAGAGGGTTCTTTTTACCATATGTGGTGGTCATGTGATAAAGCGAAAATATACTGGTCTAATATTCATTGTGTGATGCAGAAAATATTAAAAACCCCAATTGAGAGAAAGCCAGAACTTTTCCTCCTCGGTTTGACAATGGAAAAAATTCCACAAGAAAAAAGGACACTGTTATGGTACATGATTACGTCGGTGAGAATGGCCTTTGCTCAGCAATGGAAAATGGAGAAAATACCAGATATACATGACTGGTTGAGAAAACTGCTATTTTTAGCGGAAATGGACAAAATGACAAAGAAGCTTAATGGACAAATGGCAGAACAGTATACAAAAGAATGGGAAGGGTTGAAACTGTATCTAGAAACTGAATATAGAATGAAGGGGAAAATATATAACCTGGATACGTTTGGATATTGAACGTGAAGTGAAACGAATTTGGAATTGTACTATACTGTTATCTGAAAATATGATGTAATAGTAGAGGTTTTTTATAATAAGTTACCTGGTTTGATAATGCATATAAGTTTAAACTTGATTATCGTTTTATATCTTTGTTTGTTATTAGCAGTGTTGGAAGCCTATTGGGGGGGTGGGAGGGTTGGGGATCTTTTCTTGGAATTTGTATTGGTACCGTTATTGAAAATGTTGACTGTTTATTTCCAATAAAAAATTTTGTTCAAAAAAAAAAGAGTGCAGACTCTATTCTGGGAGAACTGGGTTTGATTCCTCACTCCTTCACATGCAGCTGCTGGTGTGACCTTGGGTCAGTATTAAAGTTTTTTCAGAGCAGGACACTCCACGCCTTTAGGGGGGTGCTCTGGTTTTCCGAGACCCTGCCAACTCTCCCGTAGAGAGAGTTGGCTGCAGACTTGTCCTGATCGCCCCATGAGCAGAAGCAAGCGGCTGGAGAACAAGGGCTCTCCTGAAGCACAGCATGGTGTGGAGCAGCCATGGAGTCATGACTGCAACAAGCTGTGTCACCTGGCTAAGAGAGCTCGAACTTCACCATAACATCGGTGAAGGCAACACGTGCTGTGAGTATCCGTAACGGCAACTGCAACAACTCAATTGTAAAGACATTCTGAATTTGCCCCTTTAAATTCTTTAAAAAGTAAGGGAATGAGGCGTGGAGCTCCCCCACCCCCCGCCTTCCCTTTTGAGAATGCTACGAAGAGACTGATCTAAAATTCTTGAAACTATTTGGTGGGGCAAAAAGATTCATCTTCTACTACTTTAACACTTCAACAGTGTTGATTTTTATTACTACGTAGAATTTATATTTTTTATTTTATAATGCAACATTTTTTCTGTCTGTTATAAGGGATTTAAAAATAAAATATAAGAGGCTTTGTTTAACACCTTTAACAGAACGTCTTGTTAAATGGATCTTGGCTACTTGTTGGTGGGATCACCTTTAAGACTGTGTTTTAATCTGGGATATTTACCTATAAGCAATTGCCTGTGAGAAATAATAAAGAGACTCCATATTGTTTGGGCTATATGGAAAGACTCTCAGATTTCAGCATCGTCATTGAGTCTGGTGTGGGCAGCTTAATGAGACTTCTGGGAAAGTAAACAAGAGAGAGCTGACCTTGAACAAAAGACTGAAACTGAGACTCAAGTTTAAAATGGATTTACAAAATATTTGCAAAGAAGGGGATGTGTCAGATGACTCAGATGATGTACAAGGCATGCAATTTAATCTCCAACAATTTCTAGAAATATTGGAGACCACAATTCATCAAGAGATCCAGAATAACTTCCAAAGACTATTTATCAAGAAGCTGATCTCACAACTAGAAACTGTAAATGAGATGGAAAACCAACTGATCTGTGCAGCTAAACAGCAGGATTAAAACCAAGATGAAGCATTTATTGAAACCATATCTTCAGCCAAGGAACCCAAAAGAAGCAAGACAGGATAAGGTACAGAACAATGTAATAAAATCATAGAAAGAGCAATAATCAGTTCAACTTTTGAAATGACAGACGAGAGAATGCATGATGGATTTCCAGATGGGCTGCCCTTTGCAATCAAAGAAAACATGAAAAACAACCCAAGACAGGAATCTCTACCCAATAGAAATATGGAATATAGAAGGGATGTAATAAAGTACACTTTTTGCCTATATAAAGAAAAAAGACACAGATTGGTTGTGCAGATTTTTAAAAACATTGCTTTGGTGGCAGCGAACACCACAACACAAGGATCTTCACTGCATGAGGTAAGCTGTGTTTATGCAAGAAAATGTTCATTTTAAATGGCATCCTGTTAAAACTGAGCTTCTGCTGAAACACTGAAAAGTTGATATTATAGTTAAACATAACCTCACTCCCTGACATTCTGCAGTTGGCTAAACCCCCTGCAGCAGCCATGTTGTGACTGGCTCTACCTGGGTTTGCCAACTTGGGTTTGGGAAATTCCTGGAGATTTGGTGGTGATGCCTGCAGAAGGTGGAGTTTGGGGAGCAGAAGAAGTTCAACAAGGAATTGATGTCGTACAGTTCATACACCAAAGTTGCCATTTCCTCCTCTGTAACCTAGAGATCAGTTGTAATTCTGGGGAAATGCCAGGCCCCACCTGGAGGTTGGTGAACCTAGCTCCACCTTCTGCAGCAGCCATTTTATAGTTGTACCCACCACAAAGGTCGGAACTCCAAAGGTGCTGCAGGCTCAAAAAGGCTGGAAACCTCTGCTCTATGGCATCCTTCCCTCCTGGTCTTAGGAAGGATTGCAACTGAGGCTAGACTAGCTACTGCAGTATCCACCACTGAGTCAACATGCTGCAGTGGTTAAAAGTGGCAGACTCTAATCTGAAGAACCGAGTTTGATTCCCCATTCCTCCAAATAAAGCCTGCTGAGTTACCTTGGGCCAGTCACAGTTCTCTCAGAACTCTCTCAGCCCACCTACCTCACAAGGTGACTGTTGTGGGAGAAGAAGGGAAGGCGATTGTAAGCCATTTTAAGATGCCTCATGATAGAGAAAAGCAGGGTATAAAAACCAACTCTTCTCCTTCTTACCTTGAATAGGATTGTAACTGTGGATGTGAAGCAATAAAGTTTCCTGGTGTTCAGCATGAAAGCACCCACTTCATCCATAGAGAATTGAAGAAAGGGGAGTACTCCTAAGAAGCTTTCCTCCTCCTCTCCCTCCTGCTTTGGTGGTTGTATTTCAGGAGTCAACAATTGGAGAACTTTAATGGCTATAAGGACTATACAAATAGGGAAGCAGTTTCTCCAGGGCAAACCCCCCCCCCCAAAAAAAAGGTTGGTTATATTGTAGCATTATCTGAGATTCCCCATTCCTCTCTGTGAGATCCTACTTATGAACAATTTGATTTCAAATCTGATCTTGCATCCTCACTCCTACAAAAGACACCCAGAGCCCTGGGGAAACAAATATTTCCTGTTACATATTCCTAGATATGTACTGAGGGAGCCACCGTCAAGCACCCCAATGGATTGCCCTCTACTGAGGCATTGCTAGGGAAGGGGGTCATCTCCTGCTGCATGCTCGGCTTGCTTGGTTGCACTGGCATTTTGGGACCTCCTCAGCTATGTTGTCTGATTTAGAGGCCTTGTAGCAAATAGCTTTCTTAGGAGGCTCTGCTGGGCCCAGGTGGCTGGGATGCAATTTGCAGGGCCCTCCTACATTGTGGCCAGGACAGCTCTCAATCTCCCCTCTGAAGATGCTCCTGCAACTAAAATATCTGCTATTTCAGCTGAAGAGGACACTGCTGATGTAGCAGCAAGAAAAAGTGCAGGAAAGGAAGAAGGGGGAAGCACAAGAAGGATATTTATTTTAAGTAGAAAAGACAGGGAAGTAAAAGACAAGGGCAAGTTGTAGGGAAAGAAGCAAACCATTAAAAAGAGAAAGAAATCCAAGGGAGTTTAAGAACATAACCCAAATCCTACAGCTGGTGCAGAATGCGGTGGCCAGGCTGTTATTGGGTCTTTCTTTGAGGGAGGACATTCAGCCTGCGATGAAAGCACTGCACTGGCTACTTAAAGCATACCAGGTTTGCTTCAAGGTGCTAATTCTTACCTATAAAGCCCTATATGGCAAGGAGCCTGTATACCTGAGGGCCCCCATTTCTTCATGCTCCCCAGAGAGTACTGTGCTCTGGATCACTCTCCCTGGCCTTAAAGATGTCAGGCTGGCCAAGCTGAGCTCTGAGAAGGAGCAAGGTGTTTGAGCTGCCAGAGAGGTGAATGGTTTTTTTATTTATTTACTTTCAGCTAGGGTTTTAAAAGGGGAATTACAGAAAAGTATTTGTTTAAAAACAATTATGAAGCCAGAATGCCAGTAGGGGGGTGGGGACTATCCAGTGTTTTGCATGGAGTGTCACATGTATGACTATCTGCCCACTGGTCAGAAGTCTTGGGTGTGTGCTCGGTGCAAGGAGCTCCTGGTTCTCAGGGAGCGAGTTTGCTCCCTTGAGGCCAAAGTGGCTGACCTGGAGAAGCAGAGACAGTCAGTTAGGTGCACGAAGAAGACTCTCGGGGACTTCTTAGATATGTCCCACTCTGGATCTGGCAGCCAGCTGCTGCCAGGGAGCATGAGGGTCAAGGGGAAATGGGGCACCATGCTGAGGATAAGGGGAATGTGCCCTCAGAAGGGACCTCTTCTTCAGCTGGTGAATGGGTATCCTTTCGTACCAAGGAACCATCCCTAGGAAGGGTGGGAGGGGGGCTCTTGGTAGTTGGTGATTCGATCCTTAGGCAGGTAGATAGCTGGGTGGCGAACCTGCGTACCGACCGTATGGTGACTTGCCTGCCTAGTGCGAAGGTAGCAGACATTACGTGTGTTTTAGATAGTCTGGTAGATAGTGCAGGGGAGGAGCCAGTGGTTGTGGTGCACATATGCACCAACGATGGGGAAATGCAGTCGTGAGGTCCTGGAGGAGAAATTTACGCTGCTGGGCAGGAAACTCAAGGCCAGGACCTCCAAGGTAGCCTTCTCAGAAGTGCTACCTCTTCCACGTGCAGGGCGGAGAGACAGGCACAGATCAGGAATCTCAATGCGTGGATGAGACAATGGTGTAGGGGAGAAGGGTTCAAATTTGTTAGGCACTGAGATGCTTTTTGGGACAAGAGGGAGCTGTACAAAAGGGATGGTCTCCACTTGTCCCCAGAAGGAACCAGGCTGCTGGCGCTCAAAATCAGAAAGTTGGCAGAGCAGTTTTTAAACTGAATAATGGGGGAAAGCTGACAGGAGATGAAAAGTCTCTGGTTCGGGATGGCTCATCTCAAAGAGATGAAGGGGTAGCTATTACTTTTGTACAAGGAAATGGATTAAAATTGTCCACTGAGACTGTGGCTAATGATAGGAACTGCCTGGCAAGGTCTCGAAGCAGCAAGAGGAAGGCTGTGGGCTTAACAAATGTGGGAAACTATAAGTGTTTATACACAAATGCTAGAAGTCTCTGAGGTAAAATCGGGGAGTTGGAATGCTTGGTGTTGCGGGGGGGGATAGACATTATGGGTATTTCAGAAACATGGTGGGATCAGGAAAATCAGTGGGATATGGTGATTCCTGGTTATAAATTATATCGGAAGGATAAGGGGGAAGGGTTGGAGGTGGGGTGGCTCTGTATGTCAGAGAGGGTATACCGTCCAGTAAGATTGAGAGGGTAAGATAATTGGATTCGCTTCTGGAAATGCTATGGGTTGAAATACTGGGCTCAAAAGGAGGCTTAACAGTGGGAGTTTGTTATCGCCCACCAGATCAAAAGATAAGAGGATTATAAAATGATGAATGAATTAAAGATAGCGGCTAGACGAAATAACTATGTCATAATAGGCGACTTTAACTACCCACACATTGATTGGGTCAATATGAGTTCTAGTCGGGAAAAAGAGATTGAGTTTTTAGACACTCTCAATGACTGTGCTGTGGAACAGATGGTCACAGATCCTACCAGGGGAGAGGCGATCCTGGATTTGGTCCTAAGTAACACCCAAGACCTGGTGAGAGATGTAAAAGTGATTGCACTACTTGGGAACAGTGACCATAATGTCGTTGAGTTTAACATTTGTACAGATAGGGAGTTGCCCAAAAAGACTGACACAACCACTTTTAACTTTAAAAGGGTTAACTTCTCTGGTATGAGGGGACATGTGAGGAAGAAATTGAAAGGAAGAGCGGAGAAGGTCAAAACCATTGGGGAAGCTTGGAGACTATTTAAAAATACAATCCTAGAATCTCAGAAAAAATATATACCGCAGGTTAGGAAAGGCATAAATAGGTATAGAAAAAAGCCTGCATAGTTAACAAATAAAGTAATGGAAGCTGTAAAAGGTAAGAAGGATTCCTTTAAGCGGTGGAAAGCTAGTCTTAGTGAGGTTGATAAAAGGGAACACAGACTATGGCAAATAAAATGCAAGTCTGTGATCAGGCAGCCAAAAAGGAATCTGAGGAGCATATCGCAAAAAACATAAAGGCCAACAATAAAACTTTCTTCAAATACATTAGAAGCAGGAAACGAGCCAGGGAGGCAGTGGGGCCCTTGGATGACCAAGGGGTAAAAGGAGTAGTGAAGGATGATAGGGAAATGGCTGAGAAGCTGAATGCATTTTTTTGCCTCTGTCTTCACTGTGGAAGAGGAGAAGTGCTTGCCCACTCCAGAAGCACCGATTTCGGGAGGGGGTTTGAAAGACCTGAATCAGATTGCAGTGACAAGAGAGGAAGTCCTCCGACTGATGGACAATTTAAAAACTAATAAATCACCAGGCCCGGATGGCATTCATCCGAGAGTTCTGAAAGAACTCAAATGTGAACTTGTGGATCTCCTGACAAAAATATGTAATCTTTCTTTAAAATCTCTCTCCATTCCTGAGGACTGGAAGGTAACTAATGTCACTCCCATCTTTAAATAGGGCTCCAGGGGAGATACAGGAAATTACAGGCCAGTCAGTCTGAAATCGATACCGGGTAAGTTGGTGGAAATTGTTATTAAGGAAAGAATCAGTAGGCACATTGATGAACAAAAACTACAGAGGCAGACTAAGCATGGGTTCTGTAAGAGTGAACAAACATATGTGGACAAGGGGGACCCAATAGATATTATTTACCTTGACTTCCAGAAAGCTTTTGATACAGTTCCTCATCAAAGGCTCCTAAGTAAGCTCAATAGTCATGGGATAAAAGGACAAGTCCTCTTGTGGATCAAAAACTGGCTTATAAATAGGAAACAGAGAGTGAGTATAAATGGGAAACTTTCTCAGTGGAGGGTGGTAAGCAGTGGAGTACCACAGGGATCGGTACTCAGTCCGGTGCTTTTTAACTTGTTTATTAATGATTTGGAATTGGGAGTAAGCAGTGAAGTGGCTAAATTTGCAGATGACACGAAGTTGTTCAGGGTGGTGAAAACCAGGGAGGATTGTGAGGCACTCCAAAAGGACCTGTCGAGGATGGGTGAGTGGGCGTCAACGTGGCAAATGGGGTTCAATGTGGCCAAGTGCAAAGTGATGCACATTGGAGCCAAAAATCCTAACTATAAATACACATTGATGAGGTCTGAACTGGCAGAGACTGACCATGAGAGAGATCTTGGAGTCGTAGTGGATAACTCAATGAAAATGTCTAGACAGTGTGTAGCTGCAATACAGAAGGCCAACGCTATGCTGGGGATTATTAGGAAGGGAACTGAAAACAAATCAGCCAGTATCATCATGCCCCTGTATAAATCATTGGTGCGACCTCATTTGGAATACTGTGTACAGTTCTGGTCACCACATCTCAAAAAGGATATTATAGCATTGGAAAAAGTGCAGAGAAGGGCAACTAGAATGATAAAAGGGTTGGAACACCTTCCCTATGAAGAAAGTTTAAAACGCTTGGGGCTCTTTAGCTTGGAGAAACGACGGCTGAGGGGTGACATAATCGAAGTTTATAAGATTATGAATGGGATTGAGCAGGTTGTGAAAGAAGTACTTTTCTCCCTTTCTCACAATACAAGAACTCGTGGGCACTCCATGAAATTGCTGAGCAGTCGGTTAACAGAGTGATTAACATATGGAATTCACTGCCACAGGAGGTGGTGGCAGCTACGAGCATGGACAGTTTCAAGAGGGAATTAGATAAACATATGGAGCAGAAGTCCATCAGTGGCTATTAGCCACAGGGTATAGATGGGAATTCTCAGTCTGGGGCAGGTGATGCACTCTATTCTTGGTGCTGGAGGGGGCAGCAGTGGGAGGGCTTTTAGTGTCCTGGCCCCACTGCTGGACCTCCTGATGGCACGTGGTATTTTTGGCCGCTGTGTGACAGAGTGTTGGACTAGATGGACCATTGGCCTGATTCAACATTGGCTTCTCTTATGTTCTTATGGCCACAAGCAGGGGTAGAGCCTTCTCGGCAGCAGCGCCACTTTGGTGGAATGAGCTCCCAGAGGACATCAGGGCCCTGCAGGATTTATCAAAATTTTGCAGGGCCTGCAAGACAGAACTCTTCTACCAAGTGTTTGAGTAAGACACCATATTAAACTGTGTGTTTTTATTATAGTAACTGTTTTTATGCTGCCAATGGCCTTGTAAGCCACCCTGAGCTTGCTTCGACGGGGAGAGTGGGGTATAAATCAAATAAGTAAATAATCTTGAAGGCTTAAAATGGCTCTAATTTTTCCTGCTTTGCTTTGACCAGGACTGCATTTAAAAAGCACTAAAGAGTTTGCTGATGATGAACAAAAGTGACCAAGCAAAACTGTGAGCCCAACAACAACCCTTACACCTTAGCGATCAACGCATGAGCTCATCCAGATTTCATGCATAAAAGACTCAGTGAGCATAGTCAGTGTGAGAGAAGTCACCCAAAGGCCATCCATAACCATAATGGGAATACTGGGCTCCAGAGATGAGAACGGGCCATTGGTACTTACCCGTGAAGGGCCCTTCTCCTCTGAGATTAAGGAGGACATCTTGCTGGGTGTTTCCCACCCTATCCTTAGGGAGGCAGGAACAAACTTGACTTCCTGTCCTCTCGGTGGGACACTCCCTTCAGCTTCAGTTTAGGAACTCCGAATAGCAGTAAGAGCTAAAAAACTAGGATATAACTAAGAAAAATATGAATCTATAACGTGATAACACTTGCACAGCTTTAACAAGAGGAACAGGAAGACAGAGGCACAATACCAACAGTCAGAACAAGAATAACAATCAGGAAGAGTCACAGGAATTGAAGTCAGGGTCCAAGAACCAGGAGGATAAGACGATGAATTCGGGAGGGCCCAAGATGTCCTCCTTAATCTCAGAGGAGAAGGGCCCTTCACGGGTAAGTACCAATGGCCCGTTCTCCCCTGAGAGGAGGACATCTTGCTGGGATCTCCTAGAGCAGTGACATAGATTGGGTGGGTCATCGTCTAATCCTCCAGAACCTGTTGTAACACTCTCCGACCGAAAGCGGCGTCCGCTGAGTCGAAGATGTTGATTCTGTAGTGTTTAATAAAGGTAGAGGCTGATGACCATGTAGCTGCCCTGCAAATCTCAGACACCGATGCACGATTAGCAAATGCTGCAGAGGTAGCCGCGCTACGAATGGAATGTGCTGTGATACCGGCTGGAGGTACCACCTTCTGGGATTTGTAAGCTTCTGTGATGCATAGCTTTAGTGTGGAACTGATTGTCGAGGTGGACATTTTGTGTCCCTTGTTAGGTGGAGAAATCGAGATGAATAGCGACTCCGATTTCCTAAAGTCTTTAGTACGATGAAGGAACGCCTTCAATGCTCTGCGGACATCGAGAGTATGCCATAAACGTTCCTGTGGGTGACTCGGATTTGGACAAAAAGAGGGAAGACAAATTTCCTGGGATCTATGGAAGTAAGAATTTACCTTAGGTCTAAAGGTCGGGTCCGGAATCAAGACGACCTTCTCTTTGTTGAATACACAGAAACGAGGGTTGGCTGACAACGCTCCCAGTTCTGATACCCTTCGAGCCGAGGTCACTGCCACTAAGAATAGAGTCTTCATTCGGAGCCAACGGAGTGGAACATCTTTGATGTGCTCGAAAGGAGGTTTAGTTAAGGCAGACAGAACCAAGTTAAGTCTCCAAGTCGGAAATCTGTGGACGACTGGAGGGTCAGTAGATGCCGCTCCCTTCAAGAAACGTCGAACATGGGGATGACGAGAGAGAGTCCAGCCTTTAAATAGCGGTAGGACCGTTGACAGAGCTGCGACCTGTCTCCGTAGGGTAGCCGCCTTAAGCCCTGAATCATGGCCATCTTGGAGGAACGCGAGCATGTTCTTAAGTTTTGGCTTCAGAGGATTCACGGATTTTCTGTTCGCCCATCTAACGAAGGCCTTCCAGCTGGTATTATAAATACGGCAAGTGGAATTCCTTCTGGAAGCTAGGATCGTGTCTGTTACCTTCTCTGAGTAACCACGTTTGAGCAAGGTTTCCCGCTCAATCGCCAGGCGGTCAGTTGTAGCCACCCTGGATCTGGATGCCAAATCGGGCCTTGCACTAACATGTCTGGAGAGATTGGTAGACTCAAGTGAGGAAGCAGTGTCAGGCGCTGGATCTCCGAAAACCACGGTCTTCGAGGCCAATATGGTGCCACCAGGATCACTTCGGCCCTTTGTTCTTTGAGTTTGCGGAGGAATTTCGGAATGACTGGTAGAGGCGGGAAGGCAAACATCAGCCCCTGAGGCCACTCCGATGTAAGAGCGTCCGTCGCTTCGGCTTGATGATGGTAAAATCTCGTGAAAAACCTGGGTAGCTGGAAATTGAGTGGAGATGCAAAGAGGTCCACTAGCGGGAGGCCGAACTTCTTGACTATAAGTAGAAACAGATCCCGTTTCAGAGACCACTCGGCTTCCTGGATCTGGCGTCGACTGAGCCAGTCGGCTTGTAGATTCAGAGAACCCTGTATGTGTTCTGCCCTGATGGAGGCTAAATTGTTCTCTGCCCATTGAAAGAGATGGACAGCTTCTTTGCGAAGATGTTCTGATCTTGAACCGCCCTGGTTGTTTATATATGCCCTGGTGGCTATATTGTCCGTTCTGACTAAAACGTGGTGACCCGATAGTAGGTGTTGGAACCGGATTAACGCTAGCCTGACTGCTCTGAGTTCCAGCACGTTTATCGGAAGTCTGCTCTCCTGAGCCGACCACATCCCTTGTGTTGGGACGTTTAGGTGGACTGCCCCCCATCCTTGGAGACTGGCGTCTGTCAGTACCTGCTTGTAATTGGATATGCAGAAGGAGCGACCTTTGAGCAGATTGGAGGTCTTTGTCCACCACCTCAGGCTGGACCGGGCCGTGTGAGTGAGATCGATCAAGACATTGTCGCGGTTCATGATTCTGAGTTGAAAGGGACGTAGTAGCCGTTGAAGTGGTCTGGAATGAAGTCGGGCCCAGGTGACAGTGTCTATGCATGAAACGAAAAGCCCCATTAATTTTGCCAGCGTCATGAGTTGAGACCGCTTGCTCCTGAGGATCTGTAATGAGAGATCTCTGATCGTGTCTGCCTTGGATTTGGGTAGGAACATCTTCTTGTGGGATGTATCCAGAATTACTCCCAGATGTTGAAGGGAACGAGATGGGGTCAGGCAGCTCTTTTGCAGGTTTACGATGAACCCATGAGCTCGGAGGCAATGAATTGTAGATTCGGTGTCTTGGACAGCGCTGGCGAGATAATCTGATCGGATCAGGAGATCGTCTAGTTAGGATTAACATGTATCCCTCTTTTTCTGAGTAGGATCACGGGGTGGATCAGTAACTTTGAGAAAACCCTGGGGGCAGTAGAAAGACCAAATGGCAGGGCTCTGAATTGCCAATGCTGGTTTTGGACACAAAATCGTAGGAACTTTCTGTGACCTTCGAAGATGGGAACATGGAGATAGGCTTCTTGGAGATCTATCGAGGTGAGGTACTCTCCTGGTTGCAAAGCCTCTGCTATGGATCGTAGAGTCTCCATCCTGAAATGTCTGAGGCGTACGAATCTGTTCAGAAACTTTAAGTCTAGGATGGCTCTCCATGATCCGTTCCTTTTGGGGACGGTGAAGAAAATTGAGTATACTCCCTGGCCTTGCTGCTCGGGAGGTACAGGTTCTATTGCAGCAATGTCGTACAAGTGATTGACTGCTTCTAATGTTCTTTGTAATTTGATCCGATCTTTTTGAAGTGGAGAGGGGATGTAACGATTTGGAGGTTTGGATCGGAATTCTATGGAATATCCCCTTCCTGTAATCTCTAAGGACCAGGCGTCTGCTTGAGTTTGCAGCCATGTCTGATGAAAGTCTAGCAGCCGCCCTCCTACTCGAATTTGGTGGTAGTCATGCGGAGGGGTTCTTGTTCCCCCGATTGGACTTGTCATCTCTGGGTGAGAAATGACCACCTGTCCTGTTATGGAAGGGATTTCTTCTGAAACTGCTTCGAGAAGTTCCCCAGGATTGTCTTCTGCCATCTCTGTAGGATCTAAAGAAGGTTCTGGAGCCACGAAAGGAATAATTTCCGGTGCCTCTGCGGTCAGAGGTGCCCAGATACCGTGGCATAGCCTTCTTTTTATCTTTGGTCTCTATGAGAATCTTGTCTAGAGAATCGCCGAATAGGCGGTTGCCTTGAAAGGGTAAGCCGTAACTATGCCCTTGGCTCGTAGGTCCGCACGCCAGGCTCTGAGCCATAAGGTTCTTCTAGCAGCCACCATGGAGGCTAATGCTCTGGAGGAGAAGATCATCGAGTCTAGGGTGGCATCAGCTGAAAAAGAAGAAGCCTGAAGGAGCCTATTCGGTCCCTCAGCTAAGCGTTTGTTGGAATCCGGGATCAGTTGAGCCATCTTTTTTGACCACGCAATGGATGCCCTGGCCACAATAGTAGCCGTGGCTGCCGCTCTAATGGCCATTGCTGTAGCCTCATGAGCCTTGCGAAGCGCAAACTCTGCTTTTTTGTCCAGGGCATCTCGAACTGATCCTTCGCCCTCTTCAGAGAGAAGTCCTGATGTCTGCAGGGCTGTAATTGGGGCGTCCACCGGGGGTACCTGCAAAAGCTTGTCTGTAAAGTTAGGCAGTGCATACAAATTTCTGACATTTGCAGGACAGTTTTTATTAGCCATAGCCTTGGTCCATTCTTTAACTAATTGTTTTTCTAAATATTCAGGAAAAGGAAAGACTTTTTCAAAGCCTGGGCTTCTTGGGAAATAGTCTTTGCTGCCTCTAGGTCTGAGGCCATCCTGAGAATCAGGTGGGGGAGGGTTATCTGTATTTATTTTTGGAATTAAGTCTAAAGCAAAGAGGGTCTTTTTTAATAGATATGTATAGTTTTCTGGCTTAAAGAAACGCATGGAAGTGTCAGGGACCTCCATTTCCTCCTCACGCTCCTCTTCATCAGAAAGGAATTCTCCCTCCTCCCTTTCTACAACGGCGCTGTCGCCTGACTGAGATTCATCCCATTGAGCCTCGGCTCCTGTTACACAATGATGGGTTTTTCTAGCTGCCTTTGTAGGCCAGCGAGGTGAGTTCTCTTCAGAGCAATCAGGACAATCAGAATAGGAATCCCCCGGGGGTTGATTTGGGAGACAATAGGGTCAGCCTGTTTGCTAATCTCATGAAATCTGCCTGATTCAGCCAGCTCCTCCCGCACCATGTTTCTAAAAAAGCGCATGACTTCTGGGGTCAATAAGGCATTCCCGCGGTTATCTGGTTTACTCACGAGTATGTCTGCAGAGAGATTGGTACCGCTTATAGCTTTTGGCTCAAGAAGGGAACTTGTCCCAGTCACTTGCTCCGTGACATTTGGCGCTGAATTATGGCTTATTGGAGTGGCGAGAGCCACCCCGCAGCCTTGTGTCTCCTGTTGTAAATGAGCTTGCTTTGCCGCGGCACTTAAAATGGCGCCCGCATCGTGCTCCGCAACGGGAGAATGGGGCCGCTTTTTCGCGCCAGAGCCTTTTCGCGCCGAAGCGCTTGCCGCGGTGGTCGGCATTGAGGTTATTGTGCTCGATTTCTTTGGAGCTTGATGTGCCGCAATTAAGCTCTCCCCCGTCTCGTTCTCTGAGAAAAACTCATCCGAGTCGTCCCTGGCTGACATGCCCTCGTCGGGACTTCGGAGGGGGGGGGGAGGAGGAGGACTGAATGATAGGCTTTGGAAAGTAGTTAAAGGATTAAGGCACAGAAAAGACAGCAGGGGGTAAGTTAGAATTGAAAGTAGCAGGGAAAAGGATCAAAGAAAAAAGGAAATAAGCTTTGAAGAAGCACAAGTGCCAATGCTGTGCTGCTCTCCCTAACGAGGCAGGAACTAAACTGAAGCTGAAGGGAGTGTCCCACCGAGAGGACAGGAAGTCAAGTTTGTTCCTGCCTCCCTAAGGATAGGGTGGGAAACACCCAGCAAGATGTCCTCCTCTCAGGGGAGAAACTGTCCATCTAAAGACAGTCTGCTTTGGTTAATAAGGAACTGATGACAAATTCAGAGGAAATCGGCTGATGCCTCAAAATATTTCCAGCATTGCCTCTGTTTTCACAGGGATTGACCGTTCCATCTGGAGAAATAATTGGTTTGAAGGTAAAAGTCTACTGCAGGTACATTCCCATTTTATCTTCATCCATTGGGGAGAAGATGGAATTAATTCATTATTGAGGACAGCCTTTATTTATTTAATATAGTCTGCCTTTTTAATTGAGACTTAAGGTAGACTACAAAACTAAAATAATGCAATAGAAATAGTATAAAGCTGACAACTAACAGTGAATAAAACTGGTTTACAGCATTACGGAACAAGACAGTAAATAATATAATACATGCAAAATAACAATATTAAATATATAAGTAATGCAACAGGCATGAATTGCAAAAATAGCAAACAATGCAATAAAATAGTATAATATATACAAGGTACAAAGTAATGAAAAGTGACCAAATTTCATAGACAACCACAGCATTATTCTTTATTACAAAACAATTACGTTTAACATGTTCCATAGTACAATATAATCATGGGAGCCTTCCTGACCGTATCAAGAAGGAACGGGCTAGGGATCTGATCTGAGCTGTAACATTGCTATCTTAATGGGTACCTCTCTAGAAGTGGTTAAGGAGCCACACCAGCTCAGACTTTTCAGGATGTTGTGTTTCCAGATTCTGTATTTAGATGAGGAACAGTTTGAACTGAAACCACACCAACTAAATGACATGCAGTAGAAGCTACAAAAGGAAGGATGTCAAATCTATGCTTATGTTTGGAGTAGTCATCACAGTTACTACTGCTTTCAGACTGGATTGACTAAATATATGATGGCCAGGGTGGCAGTAAAAGAAGGGTATTTTCTCTAGTTTATTCCCTGAGGAGGGGGGTGGGTTCAATTTTTTCCAATGGAAAAATTGGGAAATTTGGAGGAACACTGAGAAAAACAATTCCTTATGAAATATTATTTTCTTTTAGATTGAGTGAAATGCTTCTTAGAAGCATGGTTTTTCACACACAAAATGAACAGCAAGAAAAACTGAGGACTTTTCAACTTTTCCAATAGAAAAATTTGGAAATCTAGGGGAGCACTGAAAAGAACTTTGATTCCCCCCCCCTTTGGAAAGAGTGAAATGAAAGACCAGGTTTAACTCAAAAGGTATAGTATGAAAATTTTGATGCAAGACAATCTACGGTATTAGATAATGACAACCATTAAATATACTGTAGGCATATACCTCATTTCAAAGAATGTTTTCATTGAAATGTAAATTTTGACAACAATTAATATGCTATAATAGTACATTAAATACTTCAGTGTTTTCTATTTCATAAAGTTTAACTGGCAGAGCAATTCTAAGCAGGTCACAGACCCCTA
The DNA here is from genome assembly GCA_029375565.1 of Gekko gecko. NCBI lineage: Eukaryota > Metazoa > Chordata > Lepidosauria > Squamata > Gekkonidae > Gekko > Gekko gecko. The sequence goes on along the minus strand of JAPDNY010000004.1, from coordinate 101,391,237 downwards.
CTCAGTTCTACTCAGTGGGCTTACTCCCAGGAAAAGATTCTTAGGATTATAATGTAAATACCCAAATATGCTGATAGTCCAACTTAGTTTGACTTATGTAAAAAATAAAAAATCACTTTCCCCCCCCCTTACTACAGAATTTTTCTATCTTCAACTTTTATTTTTTTCCCCTGGCTTTCAGATGGTAGAATTTAAGATATGTGTGCTATGGTAGAATAGCAACAGTTTGTAACTCTCAAGTATTGGGTATAATTAACTTTTTTTCGTAGAGAAAACAAAGACAGTTACACTTTTAAATGTCATAAATATGCCAAATAATACAATTTTATATGAGAAGTTATAAATGATGCCTTTTATGTTATTAAATCAATACAAGACATTTAGGTTTGACAGGAAAGTGACTATTGTATATATTACCATTTCCCCCAAAATTTCTATACTCCCTCACAAAAAATGAGGGAAAAGTTGGGGGCAGCCTTCCAAATTTCTAGAAATTTTACATCACTATTTGTGATAGAGCTTGCATTCTGTCTTTTGCCTTTTGCCCCAGATCTTGTTCTTAAGAACAGTCTCTCCTGGCGATGTAGAAAGATGCTCAGACATAGATCCCTAACTTCTTTGGCCACTAGCCAATCCCTAAACATTTGGCTTTGTTGGTTGCTTATTTAGGGAAAAGGAAGTCAAAATGTTCAGCTGTTTGACACATATTCCCACAAGTCTTGTGAATCACCAAGGGTCTTAGATGTACTTCCTTGTGATCTCACCCATCTGTAACTCCTTTCCAGAGGACAGAAGCAGCAGTAAAACAGTGCCTGGCAAATCTCAAGTACCAGATCACCATTATACTTAAAAATTATATTATAGCACCCAGTATTTTCACCAGCAATTTTACTGTAGTGTCTCTCAGCAATCCACAGTGGAAATATAAAAACAAATGTTGCTTACCTGTAACTGATAACCTTCGAGTGGTCATCTGCACATTCACACCTCTGGGATATAGTGCACCTGCGGCGACCCCAATCGGTAAACTTGAAAGCTAAAAGGGATTTTCACGGCCACTCCCGAGCCACATTCAGGGGCCTCCACTGCACATGACTACAGGGAGGGGCACAACAATCCCGCCAGTTCCCTCTGACCGCTGTCATTAGTCGCAAAGAAAAAACAAGAGGACCGATAGCACTGGAGGAGGTGGGTGGGTGGATGGTGTGAATGCACAGATGACCACTCAAAGATCATCAGTTACAGATAAGCAACTTGTTTATCTTCTTCATGGTCTCTGTGCATCACACCTCTGGGAGAATTGTTTCTTATCCACTTGGAGAAGGGTGATGGAAGGTCCTCAGAAACACATTGATCGCAACACAGAACATCCCACCGAAGTCCACTAATGTAGATGCACATCAAGGGCATAATGCTTCACAAACGTGTGAGGGGTGGCCCAGGTCGCGGTGCTGCAAGTGTCAGAAAGTGGTGTGCCCTTCAGGAAAGTTGTAGAAGTTTGCTAAGGACTGAATAGAGTGAGCACAGTGAGGGCCCAGGAGTGGTTTCTTATCTAATAGGTAGCAGAACTTAATTGTTTCCACAATCCATTTGGATAGCCTCTGAGATGACAGCTTAAGTCCGAGTGAAGGTGTGATGTAGGAGGTAAAGAGGGCTGGAGCTTTATTTTTTTTTTTAAGTAATAGCACCCTTTATTGTTGATAAATGTCTGTATACAATACAAGACCTTTAAAATGGATTATAAACGGTGCTTTAGTTGTTTCAGAACAGTAGCAGACACCCAGTCGAAGTCTGCCTTTCTGCAGGCAGGAACATCCTTTCCTTCTACCCTTACTCAGATGATCAACGCCCAGTGGCAAGTTGGAACAGCAGGTTCCTCTGGATAGGTTTCCGGGGAGTGGAGAGACACGCTTCCTTGCCACACCTCCTTTATGAAAAGCCTGAGTCCTATCTAGGTAGAAGAGCAGGGGCCTCTTCACAACCAGGAAAGAACACGATGTCCGTTTGCAAGTGGAACTGTGAAACCACCTTAGGCAGGAAAGAGACATCAGGAGCTAGAGAGACACCGTCCTTATGAAAAGTCAAATGGAGGGTTGCAGTGGAGGGCTAACAGCTTGCTCACTCATCTAGCTGAAGTAATAGTGACCAGAAATGCTGTTTTCCAGGAGAGAAGCTGCAGGCTACATGTAGCCACAGGCTCAAATGGTCTTCCAGAGAGCCTTGCCAGGACCAACAGAAGGTCACAGGCTGGTGTGGGATGACGAAGCAGAGGAAAAAAGCAGACGAACTCCTTGGGAAACTTCTAGTGAGTGGGTGAGTAAACACTGAGTAACCGTCAATCGGAGGGTGATGAGCAGAAAACAGCTGCCAGATACACACGAAGTTAAGGGTGACAAAGACCTAAATCCAGATGAGACAACAGAAAGCCAAAAATGGCAGACAAATTTGAGGGAGTGGAGGTAGCCCAGCAGAGTTAAGGAAACACAGGAATTTTCTTCACTTGCAGTCATAGGATTTGCGGGTGGAGGGTTTTCAACAGTTTAATAGGACGTGATCTATTCTCTGTTTAAGGGCTGTCCTTGAATTCTCCATGCTGTAAGTTTCAGATGTGGAACATTGTGGTAAAACATCAAGCATTAGCACATTAGATATTAGGCTACACCCCTGACAGCACAGCTCATTAGCATATTAGGCCACACCCCCATGTTACCAGAAGTATGGTCATCCAGCCACACTCACCTTTTGCTTCTTATTCTGTTTACCTTCTTTGTTGTCAAAACCCAGGGCTTTTTTTTTGTAACAGGAACTCCTTTGCATGTTAGGCCACACACCCTTAATGTAACAAATCCTAATGAGTTTCTGCTGTTGGGTGTGGCCTATTATGCTACTGAGTTCCTTCTGGGCGTGGCCAACTCGGGAGCCAGCCGGAACTCCATTCCTCTGTTTTCTTGCCCAAAAATAGCCCTGCATAGAATCAGAGAGTGTTAGAGTTGAAAGGGACCTTGCAGGTCATCTAGTTCAACCCCCTGCACTCTGCAGGAGCACAGCCAAAAGATAGCCCTACAACATACCCAAAAGATGGTCATCCAGCCTCCGCTTGAAAACGTCCAGCGAAGGAGCATCCACCACCTCCCAAGGCAGTCTGTTCCACTGCTCAACCGCTCTGACAGTTAGGAAGTTTCCCCTGGCTTCCGGTCTGGGATCCATGGCGTCCTGACGTGTTCTGGCTTGCTCTCAGAGCTCCCAGAGCATACGGAGGGTCTTTACAACAGGGTGGGCTACAAATAGCCCACCGCAGATCTCCCCAGGCAGGGGAGTGACTAGCAATGAGCATCAGCCCGAGAGGGAGTTGAGATCGGCTGATAGCGGGGCTTTAAAGAGCGTCGCGACCAGCCTTGATCCCCTCCCCCCAAGAGGGCACTTCGGAATTTCTCTACAAGACCCCACCGAGTTGGATTCTCAACATAAGAACGCATGACCCAGACCTCCAAGACATTCTACGGAAATTGATAACAAGGAAACTGCTATAACAAGATACGGACTTCGAAGTTAACTTTTTAAAATTGCTCACCGGAGACGCGTTGATCCCAAGAGTAAACAACATCCGATGAAGCGCATGATCGTGCTGTATTTTGTGTACTAACACCGACTCCGAAAAAACACGGCTAAACAGTAAAAAAGGCCAAAAAGCCGGTTTGTTGATCATTCCTGCGGTTGCAATATTGACTTTAAAATAGAAACTAACATTAAGCCCCGCGAGAACTAGTGTGGAAAAGTACTCTAGCTGCGACAGAAAACACCAGAACAGGAAGTGACCTCAGACTAGACAAGTAGCATTTCCTAGAGACGACCAAGGAGGCCGGAAGAAGGGAGGAAACCAGAAGTCAAGGGGGACGATTAAGATTGCCGGACAGGAAGTGAACAACAGGAAGAGCCATTTACCATAGAGAAATTGCGCCCGCCATTTTGAGAAGGTCAAAAAAGATTTATTCGGATTTTAGCCAAAAGACTTAACAGAAAAAAAGCGAAAATAGAGCGGTTTAACTGGGCACAAGAAGGACTTTAACTTGATGTGAGTTTTATCTGAATTTTAAACGACGGCTTACGATCTTCAGCAGCGACAGAGGGCGAACTCTTGGTCCTCCCCGAAAATGGCTGCTAAAGAGGAAAAGAAATTACAGGGCATGATGGAAGCCATGGAGAAACGAGTGATGGACGCTATACAAAAAATGGAAAAAACTCTAGTAACAGAAGTAACAGATTTGAAAAAAGACCTGTCTGGGATTACAAAAGAAATACAGGCGTTGAACAAAAGAGCAGATGAGGTGGAGGAAAGAGTGAAAGGAGTGGTGACTAATGTTTTTGAGGTTGCTAAAGAAGCAGCAAAAGCTAACGTAATGGTGGAATACAATGCAATGCTTAATCATATGAGATTTAGGGGAATCCCTGAAGATAAAAATGAGAATATCTATTCTGTTATGGAGGATGCTGTTGCAGATTTTTTAAAACTGGAAGAGGAGAAGGTGGCAGCACAGATTGATTTGGTGTACAGAGTCAACTCTGCGATTGCACAAAGGAAAAAACTACCCAGAGATGTGATTGTCCAGTTTATATCCAAAAAATTGAAGGAAGACTTGTTCAAGCAACAATTTCAGGAAGATTTTATAATTGATAACAAGAAAATTATGATATTAAAGGAACTACCCGGAACAATTCTTCAGGACAGACGACTTTTTAAAGACTTGATTGACAAACTGAAAACAGAGGGTATAAGATACAGATGGGAAATTCCAAAAGGTGTCAGTTTTACATTTAAACAGAAGAGAGTCACCATCAAGTCAGAAGAGCAAATGAACAGATTCATCAATGACAATTTTAAAGACTCTGATAAATAAATACAAAGTAAACATGGAGAGTCAAATCATATCGTGGAATGTTAATGGACTTAATTCACCTCACAAAAGAAAAAATATTAGACTTTGGTTGGAAAAACAAAAATGTGATATTGTTTGTTTGCAAGAAACACATATTAGAAAGACTGATGCTAAATTTTTGATTCAAAAAAGATTAGGAGAGGAATTCTATTCCCTCTCCTCACAAAAGAAAAAAGGAGTTGTCACATATATTAAAAAGGAATTGGAGCCAAAAGAAATTTTTAAAGATAATGAAGGGAAATTTTTGGCAGTGGAAGTTATACTTCAGAGTTAAAAAGCTTTAATTGTGAATCTCTATGCTCCGAATGGTGCGAAAGGAAAAAAATTTTCAGGATTTGTGGGAACAGTTACAACAGTTAACCTATGAGCAAATGATACTGATGGGCGACTTTAATGGTACTGTTAATAATGTTATTGACAGAAAATCAAAAAAAGGAAACGAAGGTATAGGTAAACTTCCGAAAGTTTTTTTTCAAATGGTAAAACATGAACATCTGGAAGATGCATGGAGAACTAAAAACCCTAAGGACAAAGATTATTCTTTTTACTCATCAAGACATGAATCTTTTTCAAGAATTGATATGATGTGGATGACCGAGAACCTGATCCTGCAAACACATAAAATTGAAAATTTACCTATAATTCTTTCTGACCACAGCCCAGTAAAGTAGTCAACATATGTTAAAAGAAAGAAATTTCGATGGAGACTCAATGAGGATTTACTGGACAAACAAAATATTGTGGATAAAATAAGGACGGAAACCAGAACATATTTTCAACTGAACTTAAACAAGGATGTACAGATGCAAACGGTATGGGAGGCGTACAAAGCTGTGATGCGAGGACATCTAATTGCAATTAACAATAATGAAAGAAAACAACAATTGAAAATAGATAAAGAGATTATGGAAAATATTCAAAAAAAAGAAGCAGAGCTCAAGAAAAGACCTGGCAAAAAGAAAATTTTGAGAGAGCTGAGGATCCTAAGGGAACAATATGAGGCGAGGTTAAATAAAGAAGTATATTGGCATTTGAAAAAATTGCAACAGAAGTCCTTTGAAGGAGCAAATAAACCAGGGAAATATTTGGCATGGCAATTGAAGAAAAGAAGAGAGAATAAAATAATAACTAAACTGAAAGATGGGAACAGAGAAATCATAGACCCAGGAGGGATCCGGAGGGAATTCTATAAATATTATGCGACTCTTTTCCAAGTAAAACAAGTGGACCAGCAAAAAATCCAAGACTATTTATCTAAAGTTAATTTGATGCAACCAAGCCCAGAAATGAAAGCATTATTAAATGCTGTGATAACTAAAGAAAAAATCAGTAAAGCAATAGGAGAGGCAAAGATCTCCAAAGTTCCAGGACCGGATGGTTTCTCAGCTAAATTTTATAAAAAATTTCAAGAAGACCTGGTTCCGGTTCTAGAGATTCTTCTAAATGAAATCAGAAAAAATGGGAAGATCCCAGATTCTTGGAATGAAGCTGCAATCACCTTAATACCGAAAGAAACCCAAGACTTAACAAATGTGAAAAATTATCGACCAATCTCACTTTTAAACAATGATTATAAAATTTTTGCAAAAATTTTAGCAGAGCGCCTTAAAGGGTTTTTGAAAGACACTATTGCTGAAGATCAAGCTGGGTTTTTGCCAAATAGACAAATAAAAGACAATATGAGGGTTGTTTTAGACGCAATTGAGTACTATGATAAACACCCAGAAAAAGAAGTTGGCTTTTTATTTCTAGACGCAGAAAGGGCATTTGATAATTTGAATTGGGAATTTATGTTTAAAGTGTTCAAGAAATCCCAGATGGGCGCAGAATTTATAAGAATGATTCAATCAATATATAAAGAACAAAAAGCTACGGTGATTGTGAATGCAGAATCAACAGAAGTGTTCTGGGTCAGAAAAGGAACCAGACAGGGTTGTCCCCTGTCACCATTGCTATTTATCTGGATTTTGGAGATATTGATGCAAATGGTTAGAGATGATGATAACATAAAAGGTTTGAATATTAGAGGTTTTTCATATAAATTAAGAGCATTTGCTGATGATATTTTGTTTATTGTTGAAGATCCTGTTAATAATATGCCTATGGTATTTGAAAAAGTAAAAGAGTTTGGCGATCTCGCAGGGTTCTATGTAAATAAGAATAAATCCAAAATATTGTGTAAAAACATGATAGCTACAAAGCAACAAATGTTACAAAACGTGACAGAATGTGAAGTGGTTAAAAAGATTAAATATTTAGGAGTTGATATTACAATGAAAAATATTGACTTGTTTAAGAATAATTATGAAAAACTATGGGTTTCGATAAAGAGTGATTTAGAAAAATGGGAAAAACTTAAGATTATCTCTTCTTGGAAGAATTGCCATTGTCAAAATGAATGTACTGCCCAGGTTAATGTTTTTGTTCCAGACAATACCAGTTGTGAAGGATGTGAAAGTGTTGGTGAAATGGCAAAGAGAAATTTTCAAGTTTATCTGGGCAGGAAAGAAGCCAAGAATTAAAATGAAAATAATGTATGATATTAAAGACAGAGGTGGATTCCAAGCCCCGAATTTGCGTTTGTATCATGAAGCTGTATGTATGTCTTGGTTAACTGACTGGGTTAATTTGGAAAACAGAAAACTTTTGGCCCTTGAGGGTCACGATTGCAGATTTGGCTGGCATGCCTATCTTTGGTATGGGAAAAATAAAGTAGACTCAATGTTTAAGCATCATTATGTAAGAAGAACACTGTTTGATGCATGGACCAGATACAAGAACACAGTTTCTGATGAGAGGCCTTTGTGGATTGTTCCTGCTGCAGTTATTCATCCTTTTTCAGAATATAAAGGTAATGATTGGTTGAAGTACCAAGAGTTGCTTCAAAAGGAAGGAAAAAAATATGTTTTAAAACCAAATAGTGAATTAGAATTTGAGTATGGATGGTTACAATATTGTCAAATACGGGATATTTACAAAAAGATTGTAAAGAGGTTGGTTTTAGAGCTAAGAACGATGAGTTTGAAGATATATGGTTGAAAAAAGAGCGAAAAATGATATCAAAGATGTATAAAACCTTGTTGACTGTATTTACTTTGGATGAAACTGTTAAAGAGCAAATGATAAAATGGGCCATAAATATGAACAAGGAAATTTCCATGGAAGCATGGGAATTTTTATGGAAAAAAGCTCTTAAAATATCAACCTGTGTTAATGTAAAAGAAAATTGTTATAAGATGATGTACAGGTGGTACATGACACCAAAAAAGATTGCCAATATTAGTATGGATAAGAACTTGAGTAATAAGTGTTGGAAATGTAAAAAAACAGAGGGTTCTTTTTACCATATGTGGTGGTCATGTGATAAAGCAAAAACATACTGGTCAAATGTACATTGTGAGATGCAGAAGATATTAAAAATTCCTATTAGGAAAAGTCCGGAACTTCTTCTCTTAGGTTTGACAATGGAAAAAATTCCACAAGAAAAAAGGACACTATTATGGTATATGATTACATCGGAGAGAATGGCTTTTGCTCAACAATGGAAAGCGGAGAAGGTGCCAGATATACATGACTGGTTAAGAAAACTGCTATTTTTAGCTGAAATGGACAAAATGACGAAAAAACTAAATGGACAAATGGCAGAACAATATCTAAAAGACTGGGAAGGCCTGAAATTCTACATGGAAACTGAATATAGAATGAAAGGGAAAATGTACAATCTTGATTTGTATTGATACGGAATGTGAAATGAAATGATTATTTGATTGTACTGTACCTTTATTGGAAATTATGTTGGAAAAAGTCAGGTTTTTATGTATCTGAATTTTGTTACCTGGTTTGTCGATTGTTATAAGTCTAAACTTGATTACCTCTTAACTTTTTCTTTTTTGTTATTAGCAGTGTTGGAAGCCTATTGGGGGGTGGGGGGATGGGATGAGAATCTCTGGAAATTGTATTGGTAACGATGTTTAACAATGTTGAATGCATCCCAATAAAATAAAAATTTTGTTTCAAAAACAAACAAAAAAAAGGAAGTTTCTCCTGATATTTAGCTGGTAATGACTCCCTTGTAATTTCCACCCATTAGATCTAGTCTTGCAATCCAGAGCAAGAGAATAGATCTGCTCCATCTTCTACATGACAGCCCTTCAAATATTTGAAGACTGTAATCATGTCCCCTTCTACGTCTTCTCTTTCCCAGGCTACACATACCCAACTCTTTCAGCCTTTCCTCGTAAGACTTGGATTCCAACCCTCTCACCATCCTGGTTGCCCTCTTCTGGACAAGCTCAAGCTTGTCAACATCCTTCCTAAAATGCGGTGCCCAAAACTGGACACAGTACTCCAAGTATTGTCCGTCAGAACAGCAACTATGTGATGAGATAATCAGTGACAGAACAATTGAAGGGCGTACTTGGCAGCCAGAAATTCCAGAAAATTGATGTGCTGGTGCAACAGACAAGTTTTCCAGTTGGAGTCCACACACAAACCCTGGAGATGTGTGCCCCAGCCCCACAGGGATGCATCCATTGTTATGGTCAAAGATGAAGCAGGTGGATGGAAGGGTGCACCTGCTAGCAGGTTCTGGCGACCCATCATTCTGAGGAGGTCAGGATATGAGGAGGAATGAGGAAGTGTTGAGACTAGGACTGACACTGAGGATGGAACATCTCAGGAACTCAAGTTGCTGAGGTTTCATGCGGCGTTTGGCAAATATGATCACTGCAGCTGTTTCCAGGAGAGCAGTACGCAGCCCGGCAGCCCTGTTCTTTATCGTTTGCCTCAAGAACTTTGAACAATGTGTAAAAGAATCGACCCAGTGAGTTTCCCCAAGGCACAGAAGGCAGAGGGAGTGTCCGTCGGGGGTGCAATTTTGCTGCCGCGCTTCAAGCAACTCTTAAAGAAGCCCCACCGTTTGTCCATACGCTGGTAGGTGGAGAAAGGGCTGCCAGGGAAGGGTGGCCCACGGGGGCTGCACCTTTCAGTAAAGAGTCACTGACTTACAGTCTATTCCGTAGGTTGAAGACAAGAAAGAATCCGAAGAGGGGGGGGAAAGGCCAAACAGGCCAGAAGGAAGGAAAGTCACCGATTAGAATGAGGGAGATCCTAACAGCGCGGCGGTCAGAAGAAATCTGGTAGTCATGCACAGTGGAGCCCCCTGCATGTGATTCGGGAGTGGGTGAGGAAATCCCTTTTAGCTTTCAAGTTTACTGATCGCCGTTGGCGCAGGAACACTATATTCCAGATGTGTGGTGCACAGAGACCACAAAGAAGATAGCTTGATTACCATTTCACATCAAGACATGTTTTCCTGTATGACATAGAAATGTATGTGCCTGAAATTCTTGTCACTGCCTATTTATATATTGACTTTACACAAATCATTGTGTAGTAGATGAATTCATTTCTTCACAATTTGCTTTCTATACTGACTCCAATATTCAATTAAATAGAGCTTTTTAAAGCAATAATGAAATTATGAGAAATTAGAAAAGAGGCTAGGGCTTAGGTGTAGAGGTTAGCTTTCTGTTGTGGTGACCCCATATTTATTTATATACAACAGCAATTTTGTCACAGTTTTAATAAATCATGTGAAACTGTGAAGAGCTTAGGTCCTGGGGTAGCAGAACCTTGAAGGCTGAAAAACTTCTGAATATCCATTTCAGTTAGGTGAGCGGTCAGTTGAGCCTTGAGAAAAATTTTTTAGTATGTTCTCTTATGTCTTACTGCTGCTTCAACTCTACAAGCCAGCCCAAAAATTAAGAAGTCAGACTCATTTCTAACAGGGTCAGAAAAAACGTACTTTCTTTGCAGAAAGCTTTACGTAGACAGGCTCCCACACAAATGAAGTGGGAACACTGCTGAGAAAAAAATGGGGGGGGGGGGAGATGAAGCCTTATTTATTTATTAAATTTATTTAGATTTGTATCGTGCCCTCCCCGCAAGCAGGCTCAGGGCAGGTTCCATCAATATTAGTACAATTTACAGTAACAATTAAAATCAATTTAAAACAACAAAATTAAAACAACACAAAAGTCTTAAAATATCGTGCAAGATCTAATCAGGTATCTCACCAATTAATGTAGAACAGGAGTCTGGGTTCCCAGGTGCCTATTCAAATCTAGGACACTGATGGGAGGCCAACTGTGGAAAAGACATCCACTGCCTCAGCTAAAAGCCCACAAAGAGTTCTGTCTTGCAGGTCCTGCAGAACCGCAAGGCCCTGATCTCATATGGGTAGGGGTGGCCCCAGCTTTTTTTGCACACTAGGCGAGGATACCTTCTGGCAGCCCCCCCCGGTGCGCCCACCAATTTTCAAACACAAATGCATTTTAGGAAGAATGAAAAACACAAAATTTGAAATTGCTAATTTTTTTTAATTGTGAGAAAAAGTAATACAATCTCTGATTTTCTCTCTCAAACAGAAAAACACAAATCACAAAGCATTTTGAAAAAGCCTGTTAATTGTGATGTTGAAATTTAAGTCTCTTCAATGTTTCCATTTCAGGCACATAATATTCTGACCCTAACCCTAATCCTGGCTTGAGTCCAGTGGCACCTTTAAGATCAACATATGAGCTTTTTTGTGCACAAGCACTCTTCTCAGGACAGCCCAGGATGGATCTCCCAGTCCCAGGTATCCCAAGTCAACTCATCCACCAACACAGCTCCAAAGGAAAAAGGAGTATTCACCCAAGCCTTGTAACACAGGAAGCCATAGCCTTAAGATTTCAGAGAATAAGGGAGGATTCTTGACTACACGCCTCTCAAGTCCAGCAGGCCCTTGACTTTCCAGAAGGAATCTTCTATCCAGGGTTTATTTTATTAAGAGGCAGTTCCTGCACACATACATAACTTTTTAAAGAAAGACGTGTAGTTATGTACTTATCCCAGGCTTCTCAGCCATTCCTCCAGCATTCATGTCGGCTTCCCCATGACAGTAAAAAACAACAATAACAACACACACACACAGACAGAAATACCACAGAAATTGAAGTCTCCAGGAAAAAGCAACACATGGTAGGCATGCTCTACAAAGCTCAAATACAAAAGCTCTAACCTCCCCACCAGAAGGGATGGGGAGGAGAGGGAATCTGCTTCAGTGTCCTGCTATGGAAGTGACCCAAAGCCAAACAAGGGGCACTAAAAATATCACCTTTATTCTAATCCTACAGTTCCATTTCTCTATAAAGGCACATGAACACATAAAGCTGCCTTATACTGAAACAGATACTTTTGGTCCATTAAAGCCAGTATTGTCTCCTCAGACTAGCAGCAGGTCTCTAGTAGAGGTCTTTCACATCAGCAGCTACCTGATCCCTTTAACAGGAGATGCTGGGGATTGAACCTGGGACATTCTGCATACCAACCCCATACTCTACCAGGGAGCCTTTGGCCAGTCTCTAACCATCAGCTTCTCCCCCCTATCAGAGTTCCTGTCAAGTTCTCCAGATAGTCAGTCAAACACAAGACTTCATGAAGAAGATAGCGTTTATTGAAAGCTGATCATAGAGATGCATTAACCATTCTTTGTCAGTGATGTTGTGAGATACCTTACACCACCAATTATAGCACATTCGAACTGCCCCCCCCCCATACTACCCACCAATGGCTACACAGTGCACGCACAGCAAAGCATTAATTAACAGTTGACCAGAAATTCCACAAAGGCAAGTGGAGCCCTGGGACCCAAGGCCATCTGCAAAGATAAGACTCTATCTACATAGTCATAGTAAATCAGAACGCCTGGAGTGTCTGTGAGACAATCTGTTACACTCCGGCATTCCAGAACAGTGAAAGAAGTTAGCCTTCCACCCCCTCCTTCCCCTTCCATACAACTTATGGCAGGGTCACCTGACATTCCCAGAGATAATTATAACAATGTACATTCCAGGGCTGTTGTAAGGATTCTAGCTTCATATTTAAACATATTAACGACAGTTTGGGAGTGGGTTTTTTAAAGGCACTTTGGAGACGGGAGGTTTCCTTCTCCTGTCGGGATCGTTGTTTTTTAGAAAAATAACCGTATGCCTCCCTCACCCAGCTGCGCCCCCCTTCAAAATATGACTGCCTCATTGCACCTTTTGCTGGTGCTGCTCTTCTCCAATGCTACCAATGCTATGGAAGGCAGTGATGGGTGCAACAATGTCGCCGTGCGAGTTCTGAGCACAGTGGGAGTGGGACTTGAGCACCCAGGTTGAGTGTCGCCGGGGGGTGGGATCACGGCCTGGCAGAGGGAGAGAAAGAGGCGGCGGAGGTGGCTGGGGGCAGCAATGGGCGCGTGCAGGCTTTTGGCAGGGGAGGCACAGTTTGGCGCCCGCATCCAGGGCCTGCCTTAGGCGAAAGTCTAAATCACCTAGTGGGTGGACCGGCCCTGCATATGGGAGCTCATTACATCAGGTAGGGGACAGGGCTGAAAAGGCCCTAGTCAGGCAAGTTGGATGTTCCCGGGGCTGGAACTACCAAAAGGTGTTGATTTGTAGATCTCAGTGCTCTACGGAGCTCATATGGAAGGACAGACTACAAACAGAATTCTGCGAAGAATCTGCTCCCTAGCCACAAATGGGCTGGTCTTAAAGTGGAGGAGGCCCTTACTCTTAAAAATGAATGCATGTACAGTCTATGTACAGTGTACATAAGAACATAAGAACATAAGAGAAGCCAATGTTGAATCAGGCCAATGGCCCATCTAGTCCAACACTCTGTCACACAGCGGCCAAAATATACCAGGTGCCATCCGGAGGTCCAGCAGTGGGGCCAGGGCACCAGAAGCCCTCCCACTGCTGCCCCCTCCAGCACCAAGAATAGAGTGCATCACCTGCCCCAGACTGAGAGTTCCCATCCATACCCTGTGGCTAATAGCCACTGGTGGACTTCTGCTCCATATGTTTATCTAATTTCCTCTTGAAACTGTCCATGCTTGCACAGGAGGTCGTGGCAGCTGCAAGCATGGACAGTTTCAAGAGGAAATTAGATAAACATATGGAGCAGAAGTCCACCAGTGGCTATTAGCCACAGGGTATGGATGGGAGCTCTCAGTCTGGGGCAGGTGATGCACTCTATTCTTGGTGCTGGAGGGGGCAGCAGTGGGAGGGCTTCTGGTGCCCTGGCCCCACTGCTGGACCTCCGGATGGCACCTGGTATATTTTGGCCGCTGTGTGACAGAGTGTTGGACTAGATGGGCCATTGGCCTGATTCAACATTGGCTTCTCTTATGTTCTTATGTTCTTATGTACACTGTACATAGACTGTACATGCATTCATTTTTAAGAGTAAGGGCCTCCTCCACTTTAAGACCAGTGTACAATTGATTATTCTTAGCATGTGTTTTGAGGTATGTTACAGTCAATACATACCCAGTTGAACATGTTCTACAAACCCCACATTTATCCAGGTATGGGTTCCCCACATTTATCCAGGTTCATAAAGCAAATGCAAACTGACTTTTTCTTACAAACAGATATATACACATAGAATCATAGAGTTGGAAGTGCAGAAAAGGGCAATTAAAATGATAAAAGGGTTGGAACACTTTCCCTATGAAGAAAGGTTAAAGTGCTTGGGGCTCTTTAGCTTGGAGAAATGATGGCTGAGGGGTGACATGATAGAGGTTTATAAGATTATGCATGGGATAGAGCAGGTAGAGAAAGAGGTACTTTTCTCCCTTTCTCGCAATACAAGAACTTGTGGGCACTCAATGAAATTGCTGAGCAGCTGGGTTAGAATGGATAAAAGGAAGTACTTCTTCACCCAAAGAGTGATTAACACATGGAATTCACTGCCACAGGAGATGGTGGTGGCAACAAGCATGGACGGCTTCAAGAGGGAATTAGATAAGCATATGGAGCAGAGGTCCATCTGGGGCAAGTGATGCTCTGTATTCTTGGTGCTTGGGGGGTCAACAGTGGGAAGGCTTCTAGTGTCCTGGCCCCACTGCTGGACCTTCTGATGGCACCTGGTATTTTTGGCCACTGTGTGACAGAGTGTTGGACTGGATGGGCTGTTGGCCTGATCCAACATTGGCTTCTCTTATCTGCTTATGTTCTTAAGGCAGAGCTTTTGAATTACGATACTGGAAAAGACTCTTGAGAGTTATTTAGACTGCAAGGAGATCAAATCAGTCAATCCTAAAAGGGGCCATACAGACCATCTTGTCCAACCTCCTGCCCAATGCAGGAACAGCCTAAAGCATCTCTGACAAATATTCATCCAGACTCTTCTTGAAAGCTGCCAGTGAAGGGGAGCTAGCCACCTCCCTAGGCAGCTGATTCCACCTTTGAACCACTCTGACTGTGAAAAAGTTTTTCCTACTATCCATTCAATAATTTTCTGCATGTAATTTAAACATGTTGCTTCGGATCCTATCCTCTGCTGCCAACTGGAACAGCTCCTTGCCTTCCTCCAAATGGCAGCCTTTCAATTATTTAAAGAAAGCAATCATGTCCCCCTTCAATCTCCTCTTCTCCAAACTAAACATTCCCAAGGCCCTTAAGCCTTTCCCCATAGGGCTCAGTCTCCAGACCCCTAATCATCCTCAGCGCTCTTTTCTGCACCCTCTCGATTTTGCCCATACCCTTTTTGAAGTGAGGCCTTGAGAACTGCACACAATACTCCAGGTGTGGCCTGACCAAGACAGTATACAGAAGGGCTATGACTTCCTGCGATTTTGATACTATGGCCCTTTTAATACAACCCAAGACTAAATTTGCCTTTTTTGCCACCGCATCACACTGACTGCTCATATTTAGTTTACAGTCCACACTTACCCCAAAATCTCTTTTGCATACACTACTCTCCAGAAACGTAGTCCCCATCCAGTATTCGTGCTTGTCATTTTTGTGGCCCAGATGTAATACTGTGCATTTATCTTTGTTGAACTACATTCTGTTTGCAACTGTCCACTTCTCCAGAATATTCAGGTCTTCTTGAATTTTAACTCTATCTTCTTGGGTGTTTGCTACTCCTCCCAATTTGGTATCATCAGCAAATTTAATGAGTAGCCCTTCTACCCCTTCATCCAGATCATTGATAAAAATATTGAAAAGAACTGGGCACAAAACTGAGGACTGCGGCACCCCACTGGACACCTCTCTCCAATCTGATTGAATGAAACACCACTGACCACCACTCTTTGGGTGCAGTCTTCTAACCAGTTCCCTATCCACCAAACTCTCCTATAGTCCAGTCCATAGCCTTCCAGTTTTCCCATCAGAATGTCATGGGGAACCTTATCAAAAGCTTTATTGAAATCCAGGTAAATTACATCAACAGAGTTCCCACGATCCAGTAAGCTCGTCACGCAATCAAAGAAGTTAACCAGGTTAGTCTGACAAGATCGGGTACAAAACCATGCTGACTTCCCCGGATCACTAAGTGGTCCTTCAGATGCTTACAGATTGATCCCTTTAAAATCTACTCTAATATCTTCCCAGCAACAGAAGTCAGATTGACTGGCCTGTAGTTTCTCATACAGCTGGGAGGTACGTGCTTTCCCTGTAACATCTGACCAGGGTTCAAGACTGTCTAGTAATTAGGAAAAAGTGCTTTCCCCAATGTTAACACACCACCTAAAACCTACATGACTGTTCTTAATACTTCTAGTATATATATATATATATATATATATATATATATATATATATATATATATTTATTTATTTATTTATTTTGGGGGGGATATGAAGGCACATCTCCTGTTTAAACTAAGAAGTGATTATTAGGGCACCTACTTCAGTTGGACTATGGCAAATGACAAGTATTTTAGCACAAAAGGTGACAGATAAAATTGCATATGTACCTATTAGAATGTACTGATGTTCCAACTCATATTTACACTGGGAAATGAATACTACTCAAGGGAGCAGTAAGTGTCATTTCAACATGACTTAAATTCTGCTGCTAAATATATTCCCATTGCACAAGTCACTCTTATAGCTTTCTTGACACCTTATCTACAGCAACCAAGAAAATGGGGTTGGAGTTTAGTTAAATTTTCTGCTGATACCAATTACATTGGTTTGTATTTTAGCTGGGCTAAGATTTCAACATAAAAACTAAATAATGTTTCATTTTTTACTTCAAATCATTTCACACTAATGTATCACCACCACACTCTGTAAATGGAATAATTAACCATTTCTGGTTACATACTTACTAACCCTGAACACTTACTGATCACGATTTCACCAATGAGTATGTACTAAAAGGACATGAAAGTCTGACCTTATCAGACTGGGATGTTTTTTGGAACAAGTAGGACCTATAAAAAAGAAACTCAAATGTGAACTTGTGGATCTCCTGACAAAAATATGCAATCTATCATTAAAATTTGCCTCCATACTGGAAGGTAGCTAATGTAACCCCATCCTTAAAAAAAGGTTCCAGAGGAGATTTGGAAAATTACATGCTGATCAGTCTAACGTCAATACTGTGTAAGCTGGACAAGGGTAACACAGTAGAAATTGTTTGTCTAGACTTCCAGAAAGCTTTTGATAAAGTTCCTCATAAAAGGCTCCTAAGTAAACTCAGTAGTCATGGAATAAGAAGACAAGTCCTCTTGTGGATTAGAAACTTGTTAATTAACAGGAAACGGAGACTAAGTATAAATGGGCAGTTTTCACAGTGGAAGGTAAGCAGTGGGGTACTACAGGACTCAGTACTAGGTCCGGAGCTTTTTAACTGGTTCATAAATTATTTGGAGTTGGAAGTAAGCAGTGAAGTGGTTACGTTTGCATAGGACACTAAGTTGTTCTGGGTGGTGAGAAAAAGGGAGGATTGTGAGGCACTCCAAAGGGATCTGTCGAGGATGGGTGAGTGGGTGTCAACATGGCAAATGAGGTTCAATATGGGTAAGTGAAAAAGTAATGCACACTGGAGCCAAAAATCCTAACTATAAATAAACGTTGATGAGGCCAGAACTGGCAGAGACTGACCAGGAGAGAGATGTTGGAGTCATGGTAGATAACTCACTGAAAATGTTGACTCAGTGTGTGATGGCAATAAAAAAGGAAAATGCTATGCTGGGGATTATTAGGAAGGGAATTGAAAACCAGTCAGCCAGTGTCATAATGCCCCTGTATAAATCAATGGTGCGGCCTCATTTGGAATACTGTGTAGGGTTCTGGGCACCATACCTCAAAAAAGATATTATAGCATTGGAAAAACTTCAGAAAAGGGCAACTAAAGTGATTAAGGGGATACAACACGCTTCCTATGAAGAAAGGTTAAAGAGGTTAGGGCTCTTTAGACTGGAGAAACAATGATTTTGAGGGTGACATGATAGAGGTTTACAAAATTATTCATGGGATAGAGATGGTAGAGAAATTTTTTTTCCCTTTCTCACAATACAAGAACTCGTGAGCACTCAATGAAATTAATGACCAGTAGGTTTAGAACAGATAAAAAGGAACTACTTCTTCACCCAAAGAGAAATTAACATGTGGAATTCACTGCCACAGGAAGTGGTGGCAGCTACAAGCATAGACAGCTTCAAGAGGGGACTGGATAAACATATGGAAAGGAGGTCCATCAGTGGCTATTAGCCACAAGGTACAGATTGAACACTAAGTGTGGGGCACTGATGCTCTGTATTTTTGGTGTCTGGGGGGCAACAGTGGGAGGGCTTCTGGAGTCCTGGCCCCACTGGTGGACCTCCTGATGGCACCTGGGTTGTGGCCAATGTGTGACACAGAGCATTGGATTGGATGCGCCATTGGCCTGATCCAACATGGCTTCTCTCATGTTCTTACATTCAGTTTATAAATATCTAGATTACGAATCAAACAGTACAATTTTGTTAAGAGGGCTACCAATATGCAAAGTACGTGAAATACAAGCTCTCTTCCCAGTCTTGCTTGTGATTAATATGCATTATTATTATTTTAAAAAAGACATTCCAGGTAGTAGATTAAAGAACAGTGCAATTTACTCGATAAACCCATAAGGAGACATAACACTTTCTAAATTCAGGGTAATTTCCATATTGTTTCAAGACCACGATTTTAATTCCACTAGGACATAGTGGCTAAGTGGGCCTCCTTAAGCCTTTGAACAAGCTCTAAGTAACCATATGTACTGATGATGTGTCTGCTACAACATCACAGTGAGTGTTTCAGCACATAAGGGATGCTGTGCACTGGAAACCAGATGAGTCTATGAGACAGTCATAGACTGCCTCATCAAATTGCTATTGATTTCCGCAGAGGCAGCCAAATAGGTTATGGCAACTGGAGGCTCTAAGAGGCCTCTAAGAGTTGGTGAACACTCAGAGAGCCAAATGCATTATAAGTATCCAGTTTTGAGGAACCTGAATGGCATTTAGACCCAGCCACAGACCAATGCTAGTCTCATGAACAAAGCACACAACAAATCCATTTAAACTGGAGTTCCTAAGCACTTCTGTCAGTGTTCAGAATGTCACAGGAACTTCCAACAATTCCTGGAAGTCCAAGTATTCTACTGCACACAATTCTACATCTGCCATACTGCAAACAGACAGGGAAGCGGATTATACAAGGATATAACCCTCGTAGACAAAGACCAACCTGGGGACCTTAATAAGCAACTCCCACTGTGAGAAAAACATGAATCTGAAATTTTGAAATAAATATTAAATAAGACCATTAGGGCAAGAGACTAGATTCACTAAAGAAAGATTCACTGGGTGCTCTGCATACATTTATGCTAACAAGCATGTATTCATTGTTAGCAACAGTGTTCACAATATTCTACACTTCCTAAATGTACCACCAAAATTAGAGATCTCTCTGAAATAGAGAAAAAAAATGGAAGTTATAAGAAATTTTTATTTGAGCAGACTTATGCTGACTCATCTGTATAGGGTCTGAACTATGGTACATATCTAGGCACTTCAGTATCTACAGTCTTCAATATCTATCATACCAGTAAACAATATGATCTGTAGTTCAGGGATGGGTGCCATCAGTAAGCTGATAGTGTTCAACTTCTATCTCATTAACCAGCCCCCCAGAATCAGTTGTCAATACTTATTTATTCAGTAATTCATTCATTTATTGGATTTCTGTCTCACCCTCCCCTGCTCAGGGTGGGTTACAGTAAACCAATAAAACAGATAAAACAATTTACATATAATTCCAGATAAAAATTAAAACCCAGCTAATAACGACATGATGGCAAGCCTGGTAATTCAACAAACCCCGGGAATACAACATATTACAAATGGGCAAACCTGCACCTATGGTACAGAAAGAATACTGCACAACTTAGGCAGGTTAGAGCAGGGGAGGCCAATATAATTAAAACGGCCTCTCCCCGGCTGTTGCTGTGACCGAGCTGTGGCGTCACTGCCTGTATATGCTTATATTTGTACTAGATTCAGTTTATTTTTCTATAAAGGGACTGATCAGTTCTACTTTCTCTGATGGCTGACCAGTTCCCACTAATCAGTAGTCTCTGTGGGGATTGATATAACTTGTGGATGTATTGAGGACAACTGCCCAGTATAATTCTTTACCAGAAAGTCAGGCACCAGGGCTTGTAAAAGTCAGACAGCACAGTTCTTATTACACAGAAAACTCAACAGCATGATGGATATATTTACACAGGATATTTTTTTCTTTGTTGAATAGACACTTTATTTTACCTTGTAGGCTTACCACTCAATATGACACAAAACCAATTTATGATCCCATTCTCCAGTAACTGTTTTGTGGTTAACCTTTGGGCTTTATTTGCCTGGTCTCTTGAGTCTACTGGTGCGCCAATCCCAGCTCTCCAGACTCACTCCTCCAGACCCTTTGCCCTTCCTTAGCCACCTTATAAGTTCCCTTGGAGCAGTGTATTTGGTGTTTGTGACCACTGAGGTCTCATACTTTCCACACTCTTGTCACTCTCCTTTTTATATAAGCAGGTTGCTTACCTGTAACTGGTGATCTTCGAGTGGTCATCTGTGCTTTCACACCTCTGGGATATAGTGCACCTGCGCTGATCTTGATCGGTTCCTCTTAGAAAGCAAAAGGAATTTTCATGCCTGCTCCCTTGTCATTCGCCGACCCCACTGTGCATGACCAGGGGAGGGGCACGACAATTCCGCCAGTTCCTTCTGACCGCTGCCATCAGTCTCAGAGTAATAAAGAGGAGAGGACCAAAAGAGCAGAGGGGAAGGAGGGCGGGTGGAGTGAATGCACAGATGACCACTCGAACAACAACCTGCCTATCTTCTTCATGGTCTCTGTGCATCACACCTCTGGGAGATTAGCAAGCAAAACAAACCTACCTGGAGGAGGGAGCTGAAGGTCCTAGACTTGCGCCACCTGCAACACTGCCCATCCCACCACAAAACGCTGATGAAGACGCATATCCAGTGCATGATGCTTCACAAATGTGTGAGGGGTAGCCCAGGTTGCTGCTTGACAGATGTCAGTCAGCAACAAACCTCTCAGGAAGGCTGTAGATATGGCTACTGCCCGAGTGGAATGCGCTCGAAGCAGCCCCAGAAGTGGCCTTTTGGCCAGGAAGTAGCACAGTTTAATGGTATCCCAAATCCACTTAGACAGACGCTGTGAAGAGAGCTTTTTCCCTTACACGTGTGTGCCATAGGAGACAAACAAAGCTGGTGGCTGATCGAACAACCTTGTCCTATCAAGGTAGAAGAGTATGGCGCTCTTGACATCCAAAGTGTGAAGGCGGCGTTTCTCATTGCTTGTAGGGGATGGAAAAAATGTCGGAAGCACAATATCAGCATGCAAGTGGAACTTGGAAACAACCTTGGGCAGGAAAGAGACATCCAGGGCCAAGGTGACACCATCATGGTGAAAAACCAAATAAGGAGAATCGCAACAGAGTGCAGACAATTCGCTCACTCATCTTGCTGAGGTAATGGCTACCAAGAAAGCAGTCTTCCATGAAAGGAGGTGTAGGCTACACATGGCCATGGGCTCAAACGATCTGCCTGTTAGTTTGGACAGGACTAAGGGTAAGTCCCAGGGGGGAGTTGGGCCACAAGCTGGAGGAAAGAGACGAGGCCTTTCCGAAACTGCTTCGTTTGTGGGAGCGAAAAAACCGAACAGCCGTCCAACGTAGGATACTTGGTGGAGATGGCGGCCAAATAAACCTTTAAGGAGAAGCAACTAAGACCCAAGTCTAGGCGGGCCAAGAGGAATCCAAAAATTACCATCAAGTCCATAGGGGGTGGTGGTAAACCCAACAACTCAAGGAGGGTCAAAAATTTCCTACACTTCCCCTCATAGGAAGCACACATAGCCGGCTTACGATAGTTCAGCAGAACAAGATCTATCCTACTTTTAAGCTGTGCTAGAGGATCCTCCACGTCATGAGTTTGAGGTGTGGTACATCGTGGTGAAGTACTTGGCTCTCTTGAGCCAGGAGAAGATCTGGTGCTGAAGGGAAGTTTTCGTAAGTGCCCTGGGATATATGTAGCAGGATCGGGAACCAGTGATAACGTGGCCACCATGGAGCCACAAGGGTGCACCGAGGTAGCTCCCTCATGATCTTGCTCAGCACCTTGGTAAGAAGAGGGATCGGTGGGAAAAGGTATATGTGCCTGTGGGACCATGAGAAAAGGAGGCTGTCCCCCAGCGATAGGGGGTCCTGTCCCACTCTAGTACAGAACAGGTGACACTTTGCGTTCTGTCTGTTAAAATTTGGGCAAAGGTAATCCCAGTTGAGTTCCCACTCATGAAGGGATGTGCCCCCTCTGCTCAGAAAGTCCGCATACACATTGAGCAACCCAGGAAGGTAAGCTGCAATGAGGAACACAACCTAGGACTGGCATTCGGCCCAAATAACCAAGGCCAGCCAACAAAGTCCCCTGGACACTATTCTACCTTGCCGGTTCAGGTAGTATAGTGCAGTAGTGCTGTCCATCAGGACTGCCACTGTGTGGTGAGCCACAAGGTGGCGAAAAGACCTGAGGGCATATTGGATTGCCAGCAGTTCTAGGAAGTTGATGTGTTTGTGGGCCACACGAGGTTCCCATTTGGCGTCCACACACACACCCTAGAGGTCTGCCCCCCATCCCCACAGGGATGCGTCTGAGGTGAGGGTCATTTCTGGGCTGGGTACAAGAAATGGAGCTCCCTGGAGGAGGTTTTTCCGGATTCTCCCACCACTGTAGGCAATTCAGCACTTGCGTAAGAAGCAGCAATCGTTGAGATTCAGCTTGCCACTACGGATGAAACCACTTGAGGAACCACAGCTGAAGTGGTCTCATCTGTAGTCTGGCGAAGACTAGTACCACTGCGGTGGCGGCCATCAGACCTAAGAGTCATTGAATATGCCTTACTGACACCTCTCCCTGTATTTTTATTAAGTTGATAAGAACAATGATGTGGCTCTCTCTCTTGGGAGGAAGAAAAGCTCAGCAGATGGTTGAATCCAGATTCGCTCTGATAAATTGGACTCTCAATGAGGGAAGGAGCATTGACTTTTTCAGGTTCACTCTCAGACCCAGTGCATCCAGGGTGATCAAAGTTAGATCGATATGGTTCAGCAGAGTCTCTCTGGAGCTTGCTATCAACAACCAGTTGTCGATGTACGGAAAAATCTGCACAACCTGCAGACAGAGGTACGCTGCAATGATGACCATCAGTTTTTTTAAAGACTCTGGGCACTGTTGAGAGTCCAAAAGGGAGGGCCTTGTATTGAAAATGGCCATCCACGACTGTAAAATGCAAAAATTTGCTGTGAGATGGGTGGATAGTTATATAGAAATATGCATCTTGTAAATCTAGGGTTACCATCCATACACCTTTGCTGAGAAGGGGAAGAATGCTTTGCAATGTTGTCATTCGGAATTTCCGATAGGAGATAAATTGGTTGAGACTTCTGAGGTCCATAATAGGATGAAGGCCTCCGTCTTTTTTGGGGATCGTCAAATAACAGGAGTAGAACTCGTGGTGATGTTGCACTAATGGGACTGGTTCTATAGCGTCCTTCTGAAGAAGGTTCTCAATTTCTTCTAGTAGCGTGCTGGATGATGGAGTAAGTATGAAGTTGGGGACTTTGGGCATTTGGATGAATTCTATAAGGTACCCTCTCTCTCTTTCGATACTTTTTATTCTTTTTATATTCTACATCCTAAAACCTAAAGGTAAGGGTACAAGAGGAACACTACTACTAACTTAAGACAAGAGCTTTGTGTTAGGTTACAGAAAAATAAATCACTCCTGCAATAACAATGATATACTGAAAAATATAAAAACAGAGAATTCAAACCTCTGTCAAGTAGAATTTAATTACGCTAAAGTCAAATATTTTGTAATCCAGAATAAATTGTTTATTTCTTGTGCTTCTTCTTCTTCTTCTCTTTTGGTGTTTTGGGTGCTGCTGCTCCTTTCTCAGACTCTGAAGTGGAACTGCTGGAGTCACTTGAAGTATTATCCGACTCTTCTTTGCTGGGTTCCTCTCCTTCCTCCAAATTTGGATCATCATCTATATCTGCAGCCAATTGTTGCTTCACAAAGTTTTTGGCCTTTTGGACAGAGTCAATTTTAATTTCCTTATCATTATATTTGAACACAAGTCCTTCTGAAAAGCTCCATCTGTAGGTTATTAATTTATTTTGCAGGAAAAGAATTAAGTCTTTGTATTCATGTCTTCATTTCCGGATCTCAAATAGAATGTCTTTTAAAATTTTAATTTCTTCCTCATTGACTTTTAATGTTTTTTCATGTTGTAACTTTTAGAACGTTGTCTCTCATTGTTCTCTTAGAGAATTTGACGTAAATTTCGTGAAGTAGTTTGTTTTTTCTTATAAAATCAGGGTATATACGGTAAGCCAAGTCCATGTCGCTCAGGAGATCTTCTTGTTTTAGGTCCGAGATTGAGGCTATCACTGCACTTAATGTTGTTTTTAAATCTTCTCCCTTCTCTTCAGGAACTCCTTGGAAGCATAGAACATGCATAGATTTTTCCAGTTGAAGTTGTAGTAGTTGGCTTTTATCCATACTTCTTTTTTTTAACTTCTTCCAGTTTTTGCTTAATAACTATAGTCCTTGTTTCAACTTTCTTGATCCTTTTGTCTGTCTTCTTGGCCCTTTTTTCCATGTAGGCAAGTTGTTTTTGCACAGAATCCAGCTTGGTGTTGATAGTTGACATCTGCTTCAGCAGAGGGCACAATGCTGCAGCAAACATATTAGGAAAGTCTGCAGCTGCTTCCTGTGTCTGGGTGGGAGACGTTGGTACAGTACTTCCTGAGGGAAGCTTCTTTTCCGCCACCATTTCCCTCCCTCTCCCAGCCATTTGTTTACAAAGAAGAAAAGTTTTGTTTTTAAAGTAAAGTTTATCTGAATTCAATGTTTCTTAGCTTAAAATGTAGCTTTCAAGTTCAAAAGGAGTCTCGTACAGTTAGTTCCATTCTTTCTCTCTTTTCTATAACACTTAGGAACCGCTCCATTTCGAGGGGGGATGGATCTCCAATCCTTCCCCGCCCACCACCATCTGGCAGACCAAAACTTCTTCGCTTATACAGAAGTTTGATTAACTCACTGTTTAGATGAGTTCAATTATTGCTGGGGTTACTTTTGCTTATTTTCTTGTCTGCTCATCTGGCGGTCGGCTCTGGTCACCATACTAGCTCCAGGGCATCAGGACCTCTTGGGAACGGGCAAGCTTCAATCCCTCAGCTGTTGCCTTGGGAAAGGCTCATCCCGGCTCCCCAGGCTGAGAGTCTCCTACAGGGGTTCCAGGGGGGTCTGGAACTAGCCATGACCCCTCCTGGCCGCCTTGGCTTGGTGTGTCTCCATCGGAGGATTGATGAGACATGACCGGAAGTCGAGGTACCCTTTTTCGATGTCCGCAAGTCCACTGATCTGAAGTTTTTCACTGCCATGCAGTCAGATAGGGAGACAGGCAGGTAGGGATTGGACGACAGGAATCAAAGGCTCTGCTTGGAAGCTTTAGGGGTCTTAACCCTAGGCTGAGCGGTAAATGAGAATTTTCACTTGTGCCCATAAGGGCGGGAAGATGCAGTGGGTGAATGATACCATTGCGTTTCAAGAGACAACTTAAGAGAGGATCTGTGGGACCATGGTTTGTTCCAGAATTTCGTTTTGGATAGTTTAGGAACCGACGCTACCCCTAAGTTCCTTGAGGCTTTAATGCTTTTGTCTAGGTTCTGCAAGACCATATCAGTTGTGGCACTGAAGAGGCCCTCGCCCTCAAATGGGAGGTCTTCAATGAGAGTCCTGGTGTCCTGTGGTAAAGCAGTAGAGCGCAACCTGGCATGTTGTCGGAGGGTAATTGCTGAAGTCAGCATTTTGGCTGCCTCATCCAATGTGTGCTTAGCTGTACTGAGATGGTGTTTAGCCAGAAGTATTCCCCCCTTCTGAACTCTGCGGGCCTGACGATTAGAGTCCTCAGGGAGGACTGCGATAAATTCGGACATCTGCTCCCAAAGAGCAAACTGATATCTCCCCATACAGGCTGTATAGTTCGAGGTCTTGATGCCAAGTGCCCCAGCAGAATAACATTTTCTTCCAAACGAATCAAGCTTCCTCCCTTCTTTCTCAGGGGTGGTAGTAGAATGACTGCATTTCGATTTGGAAGAGGAGGTGACTATGACTGAGTTAGGCTTAGGGTGGGCGAATAAAAATTCAGCACCTTGCTCCTCTACCTTATACATATGATCTACCCTCCAGCTAGAGGCAGGGGTAGATAATGGATGAGACCAAGAGACTTTAGCCACCTGAAGCAGGACCTAAGTCATTGATAAGGCTGTCGGCATAGAGGTATCCATCTGCACTATATCGAACATAGAGTCTGTCGCACTAGGTGGAGGTTGCACCGTAGACAGGGTCAACGTGTTAGCCATTCTTTTAATGAAATCCCCATAAGATTTTAAGTCCTCCGAAGGGGAAATAGGGAGATTATCGCCCACTTGTTGAGGTGGCAAGGGTTCCACCAGAGGATCGGGGGTTTCGTCTCCTGATTGGGAGGAAGCATCGGAAGAAGCAGAGTGCTCAGATAGTTCGAAAAAGGAGATAGGTAATATTGGTGTCAATGGGACCAGTTTCAATGGATATTTAAACTTGGGAATTTTTGGAGGCAATGGTTTGGGTGGTTTGCCTGACGGTCATGATGGTTGAGGCCTCCCAAACTCCGGCATCAGTGGAGGGTCTCAATACCGGGAGAGTCGGGAGGAAGTGGATTGATGGTCCCATTCCATTGGTTGGGGTGGGAACCATGGCATGCCGCCCGGCAAAGGATAGATCCCATACATGTATTGCCATTGCCGCTGATCCCAAGAGGGTGGAGTTGGGTGGATTGGTGCTGATAGCCTGTCTTGACCATTAGGTCGGACTTGAGGAGTACGAACAAAGGTGTCGACTCCTCAGTCAGAGTGCAGACTTTCGACACTGGAAGACTGGGAGATCTGTATCAAGTCCATATCATGCTCAGAGTCAGTGAGCTGGTTGTGAAAACCAGGGAGGATTGTGAGGCACTCCAAAGGGATCTGTCGAGGATGGGTGAGTGGGTATCAACGTGGCAAATGGGGTTCAATGTGGCTAAGTGCAAGGTGATGCACATTGGAGCCCAAAATCCTAAATATAAATACACATTGATGGGGTCCGAACTGGCAGAGACTGACCAAGAGAGAGATCTTGGAGTCATAGTAGATAACTCACTAAAAATGTCAAGACAGTGTGTAACTGCAATTAAAAAGGCCACCGCTACGCTGGGGATTAATAGGAAGGGTACTGAAAACAGCCAATAGCATAATGCCCCTATATAAATCAATGGTGCAACCTCATTTGGAATACTGTATACAGTTCTGGTCACCACACCTTAAAAAGGATATTATAGCTTTGGGAAAAGTGCAGAGAAGGCCAACTAGAGTGATAAAAGGGTTGGAACACTTTCCCTATGAAGAATGGTTAAAGCACTAGGGGCTCTTTAGCTTGGAGAAACAATGGCTGAGGGGTGACATGATAGAGATTTATAAGATTATGCATGGGATAGAACAGGTAGAGAAAAAGGTACTTTTGTCCCTTTCTCACAATACAAGAACTCGTGGGCACTCAATGAAGTTGCTGAGCGGCTGGGTTAGAATGGATAAAAGGAAGTACTTCTTCACCCAAAGAGTGATTAACACATGGAATTCACTGCCACAGGAAATGGTGGCGGCTACAAGCATGGACGGCTTCAAGAGGTAATTAGATAAGCATATGGAGCAGAGATCCATTGGTGGTTATTAGCCACAAGGTATAGATAGGGACTCTGGGGCAAGTGATGCTCTGTATTCTTGGTGCTTGGGAGGGTCAACAGTGGGAGGGCTTCTAGTGTCCTGGCCCCACTGCTGGACCTTCTGATGGCACCTGGTATTTTTGGCCACTGTGTGACACAGAGTGTTGGACTGGATGGGCCATTGGCCTGATCCAACATGGGTTTCTCTTATGTTCTTATGAGCTGGCTAGGACACAGCAACAGTGACCGAAGTACACCTTGTTGCTGCTCTCGGCTTAAGGAGTCAAGCGAAGAAGCCCCCATGGGATTCAGTTCTGTGGCCCTCCGAGGGGTCAGCAGAGTTTGCGTGGGGGTAGTTTTCTTATGCTTTTTGTTCTTGACTGGCTGATCGTCCTTGCCCTCCCTGCTTTTTTTGGAGGGAGTATGGGCATTGGACTGAGATATCTGAGCCGAGCATTTCAGCATCAAGCGGTTGACATCTGAATGAGCTGGTATCGGGGACAGCATAGCCTTCGATACCGAAGCGGGAGTTGACATTGATGCATGTCCCAAAGTGTCCTGAAACAACATCGGTAAGAACACTAACTTCAAAATTGCAGTGCAAAGTCTAGCAGCTCTGTTCTTTCTTGTCTGGTTTGAGAACTTCACACAATGTGCACAAGAGTCCACTCGATGCGATTCCCCGAGGCACAAAAGGCAAAGCAAGTGTCCATCGGGGGGGGGGGATTTTACTACCACATTTGAGGCACCATTTAAAGAAAGCCCACCTCTTGGCTATAGGCTGGAGGGGGATGGGACACACAGTCTACAAAAAAAGGGAAAGACTGGCAACAAAGCCCAAAAGCAAAGTTGTAAAAACAATGTCCTTTCACTTAACAAATTAGAAGACAAAAGGCAAAGAAAATGTTGAAGAAAAAAGAAGAATAGGCCTAAAGACCAAAGGTTTACCAACAGAAGCGTAGAAGATCCTACCAGTGCAGCAGTCAGAAGAGAACTGGCGGGATTGTCGTGCCCCTCCCTTGGTCATGCATAGTGGGACCAGTGCATGACTGGGGAGCAGATGCAAAAATCCCTTTCGCTTTCTAAGAGGAACCGATCGAGGGCGGTGCAGGCGCACTATATCCTAGAGGTGTAATGCACAGAGACCACGAAGTAGATTACAGGGTACCAGTGCAGAGTGCAATTCAGCCACAGTTTTCCACTTAAATTGCTATCTGGCTGATTCCACTGAGCCCAGAGGCTTCTCTCCTCTTCAGATCTCTCCAGTTAACTCTCTGTTAACTTTATTCCCAACTGTCAGCTCTCAACTGTCAGCTCTCAACTGTCAGCTCTCAACTGTCAACTGTCAGTTATCTGTCACTCACTGAGAATTCTGAGCTCTCTGACCCCCACCTCTCTCAGTCACGAGTCTCAGCAACTCCTTGGTTTACCTAGCTGCTGTCCACAAACCTGTAATTCTGTCACACCTGCCGCCTTAACCAAAGGCCTGGCAGAACAGTTCCATTTTGCAGGCACTGTGGGATGCTAATAAATCTCACAGGGCTCTGATCTCACTTGGAAGCATGTTCCACCAGGCTGGAGCCAGAGCTGAAAAGGCTCTGGTTGAGGCTAAGCAGATATCTTCTGGGCTGGGGATTACTAGTTCTGCCAAGCACAGAGCTCTTCAGGGAACATATTGGGGGAGATGTTTTGGAGATATGTTGGTCCCTAACTGCAGAGGACCTTAAAGATTAATACCATAACCTTGAACTCAATCTAGTACTCAACTGTATCTGTGCCCGCAGAGATGCACCAGCTGAAGTGTCCAGGCCAAATTCAAGGGCAGCCCTGCATAGAGCGAGTTGCAGTAGGCCAGTCTGGAGGTGAGCGTTGCATGGATCACTGTTGCCAAGTCATGGGAGGAAAGACAGGGAACCAGCTGCCTGACCACCCAAAGATGGTAAAAGCAGGAGTGGAAACCAATCAGAGGGTCAAAAATACTGATTTTACTGACCAAAATTCCAAAAAAACTGACCAAATACTGACAAAAAACTGACAGATTACTGACCAATTTAATGTCAGCCTACAGATAAGCTAGCGTTTTAAATGTAAAACTATGACTTCGTTAAAAATGACTATTATATGGTCTCCACCATACCCATAGCCAGCCCCATAGTTAGATGTGACCCAGACAAAAGGATTGCACACCTTTTTATTGATTTTTTTATGAATAGAGGACGATGTTTTCATTATTGTACAAAATTTAAGGCAAAAAAGATTCCCTTTTAAAAATAATCACATCCTGCAGATAATAAAACAGCAAAAACATATTAAAAATCAAACATAAAGTAATAATTATGACAACAAAACATAATTACTGTAAGTTAAGGCTTGTCTTTGCTTTTACTTTATCTTTGGTTTTTGATGCAAAAAGAACCCACCAGCAGCCTGCCATCTTTGGTGGAGGCCATGTCGGGCTGGGCATTGGAACACCCTAGACTGATTGTCCTGCGTGATTTCGATGTCCATGCGGACAATGTGGCCTCCACTCAGGTGACAGATGACACTAGGACTCTCCCAATATGTAACGACAAGGGGGCGCATGTAGATTTGAGCAAAAATTCTACTTTGTGAGCTACTGGCATTAAAGTTGTGAGTGAGCGATTGGGCTACTGCATACATTAGTTTGTTTTCGAGTCATCCTTCCTGAGTTAAGACAAAAATGTGTGAGCTCACACTAACTCAGCTCAGAGGGAACACTGGTGCAGTTGTTTCAAGGCGAATGTCTCGCCCTCCTACACCCAGGTCTCAGTCACATGTCAGGTCCACCTTCTGAGCTGTGAAGTAGTCTTGCAGAGTAGTGGTCTTATTATTAATGAACCTGGTATTACACAATATCAGTGACAGAGAAGGGTACAACTTCCTAGCCCCACTAGTAACATGTCTTAGGATTGGGCGAAAGTTGGAAAGGAACCGAGCATAATCACATCTCTGTCTCCTTCCTTTCCTATAGACCCTTGCCCCACCGCCATACCTCCCACATTCCCTAATTACTCGCATCCCCAATTCCATGACGGCCTCCCCTACCGGGTCTTATATGCCCAAACCTTACCCAATCTGGCATTTATGAGCAATATCAACCACAAGGTTCACTAACTATTCCAATACAGTCAATAATTTAATAAATAACTAGTTAAACCTACTAGGCAGAGTAAAATTATCTGAAACTCCTAACAAAACCTCCCTCCCACCCAAACCTCCCATCTTACTTCCCACCCCCACTCCTATAAGTAAAAAAGATAGATCTATAACTAATATATAATAGGCAGGAAAACTAGTCCATGGAACTCCACCTAAGTAGACTTAATACTAGACATTTTAAAATAGGAGCTATTATACCACGAAACGATAATCATACAAGACTCTTACCAGAAGGTACCTCACATCAGAGAAACTAGCCAAAATGTCATCAGATCACTCTCCATCCTGTTGGAAAGGATGTGGGGTGCCAGGCTCTTTTGCACACTGTTGGTGACAATGCAAGTTCACAGCTGACTTTTGGTACGACATTTTGCTACAAATAGAACTCATCACAGGTTACTTAATCCCGTTCTCACCAGAACTAATATTCCTGA
This sequence comes from Gekko gecko, assembly GCA_029375565.1. Classification (NCBI taxonomy): domain Eukaryota; kingdom Metazoa; phylum Chordata; class Lepidosauria; order Squamata; family Gekkonidae; genus Gekko; species Gekko gecko. The sequence goes on along the minus strand of JAPDNY010000004.1, from coordinate 101,359,502 downwards.
ATGTGTGGCATGACAAAAGTATCCCGAAGATCAGACGTGAACTAATAACCAGTCTATTAGTAGCAACAAAGAGTGCAATTGCTTCCAAATGGAAATCTCCCTTAGCGCCAACGTCTTCCAGTTGGCTTAATAAGGTTTGGGATCACTACATCATGGAAAAAATTACAAATCACATCCAACAGTCAGAAATATACCCTAAACCAGGGCTCCTTTTTGTAGCAGCAATTCCTTTGCATATTAGGCAACACGCCCCTAATGTAGCCAGTTCTCTAAGCCAGAGCTCTTCTTACAGGGGTTACTTTAAGCTCTTGGAGGATTGGCTACATTAGGGGTGTGTCGCCTAATATGCAAAGAAGTTCCTGCTACAAAAAGAGCCCTGCCCTAAACTATCCAACTTTATGGAAAAATGGTTCCCATCTCTGGACCATGTTATAACAAATGACTGCCAACCATATAATCCGATATATCTATCCTTACTTCACTCTTAACACACACTAGATGACTTTGTCTGCAACTACCATGCAACTCACTAAATGTTTAAAGGCTAGTAGAGAATACACTAACCACTAATCTGCACCTATGATTTATTATTTCAACCAACACTTTCACATGAGGCAACTTATAAGTAGGTTTAATGTATGTAATATATCTTACCTACATATGTTTGTTTGTTGCACTGGTTTCTTGAATGTAATGTTCCTTTTGTAATACTTATTTTTGGCACATACAGCTGCATAACTGTTAGTAATTGTATTGATTGAAATACTAATAAAACTTATATAAAAAAATACTGGTTTTAACACAAATACAGAGCGCTGGTTCTTAAAGTCTTTCACAAACTGGTGCTATCTATATGTAGGACCACCCTCCCTGTATGAATCCATGCATCAACTCTGTTCCTCACAGCAGGCCTTGTCATTACGCTTCCTAGTGGCAAATTGATTTTCTTTTTTGGAGCCAGTTTGGTGTAGTGGTTAAAAGTGGTGGACTCTTATCTGGAGAACTGGGTTTGACTCCCCACTCCTCTACATACAGCCAGCTGGGTGACCTTGGGTCAGTCAGTCAGGAGAAACTTCCTAACTGTAAGAGTGGTTGAGCAGTGGAACAGACTGCTTCGGGAGGTGGTGGATGCTCCTTCGCTGGACATTTTTAAGTGGAGGCTGAATGACGATCTTTCGGGTATGTTGTAGGGCTACCTTTTGGCTATGCTCCTGCAGAGTGCAGGAGGTTGGACTAGATGACCTGCAAGATCCCTTCCAACTCTATCATTCTATGATTCTCAGAGCTCTCTCAGCCCCACCTACCTCACAAGGTGTCTGTTCTGGGGAGAGAAAGGGAAGGAGATCATAAGCCTCTCTGAGACTCTGAGTGAAGCGTGGGATATAAATCGCAACTCTTCTTCTTCTTAGTTTATAACAGTAATATGAGTCCACTGGTTTTCAGAACTCTTCTTCTTCTAAGTTTATAACAGTAATATGAGTCCACTGGTTTTCAGAATACTGGTTTATTAACAGCATTCTATGGATGCTGTGTTTTGCTTGTAATGTATTGATTATAAGCCTCCTTTTAGTTTTCCAGAAGATGTAAAGTTTTAAACACATACACCATCATTCAAAATGCATTTGCAGAAGAGATTACAAACTCATGGATTCAGCCTTGTTGACTGAAAAGCAACCTGACCGCTCTAATCCATCCTTTTGCAACAATTAGATTACTGTAATAGCTCTGCATTGGACTGCTCTTGAAGGCAAGCTGGAAACTGCAACTGGTTCAGAATGTTGTAGTCCAAATACAGTCAGGACCTAGCCCATGGGAACGTATTTTGCCTATTCTAAAGCAGCAACATTGGCCACCAGTTTTTTTCCAAGTTCAATTCAAGGCGTTGGTTATGACCTTTAAGGCCCTTCAGTATCTAGGACATATACCTAAAGGACTATTTCTTTATGTCCTTGTGTATGAACAATGATCCTTATACTACCACCTACTAGCTGTCTTCATGCTTAAGGGTATCTCAAACGGAATCAACTTAAAGCCATGCCTTTTCAGCACTGCGAGGCCATTTTAGTTTTCAGGATTCTTAATGCAGTATAGACTGTCAGCATATTTTTAGGAAGGGGCTTAGCTGGGTTTTCACTTTATTTTGTATTTCTTTATTTCTTTGAATTTAGGAATCAGAGATTCCAGAGAAACTAATGGTTAACTGCTTAAGATCAAAATGATCAACCTTTTACATTCATTTTGCATGAGATCTTCTGAAATTCATAGTAGCACATACCTGGCTGAAGTGATGGCTAGCCGAAACTGTGTCTTTAAGATCAGCTCCTTCCCTGGGACACTGGCATTGATTCAAGAAGATATCCCATAAGAGTAGTCAAGACCTAGTTATAAACAGGTACATATGGGTGACTTAGAGAGTAGCCCATTTCAGAAACCTGTGTATATGGATGTGTAGGAAATGACCTCTTTCCCTCACACCCTAAGATGCCAACTAAGGACTTAAGAGAATATTCCCAGATGAGTATATGAAAGCTAAAAGAACTAACAGCACACTATTTGAAAACACTAACTCTTTCAAATGATTGCACTAAGCCTCTACACTGTGAGTTGGAATCTGTGGAGCTGAGGGAACAAGACCCTTGTGTTAAGAAACCACTTTTGTTTGACAGCAACCAATATGGTTTTATTATCACTGCAGCCAGATTTCCCTGTGCCTATGGGGCATGATGAGAATTACATTTGCTTTTAGCTTTCTGATCACACTGAATCCTCTGATTAGAGTGACAATACATCCAATTATCTCTCTGTGCACCAGTACCAATTGATTAACCTCTGTAGCTAGATCTTTTCTGACACGGCAAGCAGGAGAGGCTTGTCAAAGGATCAAGCCATCATCCAGAAGTCTGCGGTTGGAGAGTACATTCTATCTCCAAGTACATTCTAGCTTCCAGTTAAGACAGGCTGCAACTCTGCTGGAGACCCCTGCCAAATGTTTACACTTACTGATGCAAAATGGCTTTCCACACACCTGAAGATATAGCAGGATTTCTTCGCATAGGGCTTGTGACTGCATTGTTCCATGCACACTGAAAAAACTTCTGCAGTCATGTTGACTGAACAGCATGTATCAGTAATGGCCAGGTTATGCTTCTTTAATCCTGGGTGCTGCAGACGACCTGAGTCACTGGGAACTACATATGTGTATCTCAACCCATCAGGTTTGTTTCTTATTCATGATTACAACATGGCTGTGTCAACAAACTCACTCCTACTTGGAATTCTACCATCCATGCAGATACCATCTCAATGCCTTTTTCAATTCGAGAGAAATGACAGTCCTCCTGAAAGTATTGATTTGATCTCCACTTGGACGAGCAGCAGAAAACGATGAAGAAGCCTTGTGTGGAAGCATAATCAACCACATCTTAGCATAACACCATCACCCCCAATGTGCTGCATTCTAGAGGCAAGCCCAGTCACATCTCCTCAGGATCAATGCCCTCAGTCTAGGTAGTGAGTCTTGAGAGCATCAACAGGAGCAGGCAACCAGGAGTTAGAACTGGAGGCAAGGAGCTGGGACTCAGGCTTGCATCTACTGGACCAGATGATCCAGCAAAGCAGTGTTCCCAAGCCTCAGCCTAAATAGGCTAGGAGGTAATGAGACTCAGTTGCACTGCTGACTGATGTTTAAGTTTCTGTAGCTGCATTGTGCTTTTGTGAAAAAGTATAGCCTCCGTCAAACGCTCTGGGATGAGACTGCACACCACTAGTGTGGCACGTCTCCTCCTTTGGATCACCTTGGCCTGAAATTTCTGTTGCTGCCATTCCTGCAGGGTGGAACAGGACCTGGAGAACTATGGGCCCAGGTTTGAGACCTGTTCCGTGGAAGCCTAGTGGCTATCTCAGGGGCCCCTGCTGAGGGCTTAACTTGTAGGCTGCAACAGGGTGGCATCAGGCACTGCTGGCACTTTGTCAGCTGGCACCCAATGCCATTAGGCTCTCCCTGGTCCTGGTAATCCTCCTTGGCCAGTGGCCATGGCTCCTCAGACTCCTCCCCTGAGGAGGACCCGAAGTCTGAGTCACTGAGCTAGTCAGAAGAGTCATGACACACAAGACTTGAGACAAAGGCTGCAGTCAGGCAAGCAGTTTGGTCCAATGTCATTGCTGTTCCCTTCTGGATTTAAAGTGCATGATCAAACAGCAACATCTGACTTGTTCCCCAGTTGCTGGCACTCTTCGAATCAGAGTTATTTGAAACCAGGGAAAGTCCAGTCTTTATGGATGTCAGTGCTTTCACTGCGCATTTCCAGATATCTGAACTCTCTCTTGTAATGCCAAGTTGTTTGGGAACTCTGATCGCACATTTCCATCTTTGTGTCTTTTTAATGCAGTTAGCGGTACGCACATAAGCAGATTTTTGCCCCAGAGTTGTGAATTACCACTTGTGTGTTTCTGCACCGGAATCAGGAGCCCGGAATCAGGAGCCCCCAGGAGAGTTGTTTTTGAGCAACAAATTCCCCCCCCAACCCCTCTCTCCTGCTTCTTGGGATAGGAAAGCCATGTAAATACTTCCTAGTTAGGCTCCCATAACGTCATGGTCTAGGGAGGCTGGCATCCCTAATACAGGGAGACTTGGGGAAAGCTGGATAATTTAAAAATCCAGGCAGCTTTGTTTCTGAGCATGGGCCTTAGCTAAAGTGGGGGTGTATGTTCATCACACTACCAAGATCAGTTCCCCTGGAGAAAATGAATGCTTTGGAAGGTGGACTCTCTGGCATTGTAACCCACTGGGGTCCCTGTCCTCCCCAGGCTGCATCGCCAAATCTCCATGAGCTTCCCTGCCTGGACTTTGCAACCCTATCCCCATCCCACTTGGAACTGGAAGTAAGTTTAAAATTGTTAAAGTTAAAAAAACTATTTTCCATTCAGCTTCATGTTTCTGTTCCAAATAATCATAACTTCTTTTTTACTTTCTTCAAATTATTGCAGCTTAACTTCTTTTTTAATTTCCTCAAATTATCCTGAAACAAACATGATTATTTAGAATAGAAACATGAAGCTGAATGGAAAATAGTTTTGTTCTAATTTTTAAATTTTTAACTTTAACAATTTAAAACCTACTTCCAGTTCCATTTCAACTATTTGTACTAGGAGCAAGCCAGTTAATTAATTTCTTAATAGTAGCAACCAATCCTCTTTTTTTATCTGGCTAGAAGCCTTCTTTTTTCAAATTGGCTGGCAAATGCTGTCTATCTCACGTTGCTGGCTCAGTTGCTCTCCAGTAGAATATAGGAGTAACATTTCAGTCTTCTTTTCTATCCGGCTTTTTAAAAAATAAGCTGACAATTGTTCTCCACCTCTTCAGTTGGAACTGAAACTCTCAAAAAACTATTGATTGATTCCAAGCAGCTGCATGTTACATGAGATAGAGAGCATTTGCCAGCCAATTTGAAAAAAAATTAGAACAAAACTATTTTCCATTCAGCTTCATGTTTCTATTCTAAGTAATCATGTTTGTTTCAGGATAATTTGAGGAAATTAAAAAAGAAGTTAAGCTGCAATAATTCGAAGAAAGTAAAAAAGAAGTTAATGCTGTACTATTTGAAGAAAGCAAAAAAGTAGAACTTAAACTGTATCAAGAGACTGATACCTTCTAACATAATAGGATTACTCCTGAGGAAGATTGCTGAAATGAGTTTATAATCGGGTGCTCATTGAGGATGTTGGACTTTTTCTTGAATATGTTAGAATTTCCTGAGCTATATTGTAAAAGTTTTTATTGATATACAAATTGATATTCATAGGAATTATTAAATGTTATCGTTAATTTCATCACAGTGTTTCTTTGTTTTGACATAGTCCATGTAAGAGAGGCTGAGAGGGACCTCAGTACTTGGAAGAGCAACTGTGGAACTATCAAAATGGAGTGGTGCTTCAGTTAAGCGCTTCTGCACATGCCTAAAAGATGATTTTTTTAAAAGGATGCTGCCAAACAGCATGCTCTGTGGTTGATTCACAGCAATCATCTGAATGATTAACCACAGAGCAAGTGAGCAGGGAAACCAGCTCATGGTGGGATGTCTGATCAAAATTTTGTTACAACATAATACGGCAGAAGTAGAGGTGCACCCAGAACAGGGCTTTTTTTTGTAGAAAAAGCCCAGCAGGAACTCATTAGCATAACAGACTACACCCAACAGCAGAAACTCATTAGCATATTAGGCTACACCCCAACAGCACAACTCATTAAGATATTAGGCCACACCCCCATGTTTCCTGAAGTGTGGTCATCCAACCACACCCACCTTTTGCTTCTTATTCTGTTTAACTTGTTTGTTGTCAAAACCCAGGGCTTTTTTTGTAGCAGGAACTCCTTTGCAGGTGAGGCCACACACCCCTAATGTAGCCAATCCTAATGAGTTTCTGCTGTTGGGTGTGGCCTATTATGCTAATGAGTTCCTGTTGGGCGTTGCCAACTCAGTTTCCAGCCAGAACTTCATTCCTGTGCGTTCCTGCCCAAAAATAGCCCTGACCCAGACCATGCCAAACCTGCTGTTCAACTGCAGCCAGTCTACAATTAACATTTGATCAACTTTATTATTTTCATTATCTCATCAGAAAGAAACACAAAATATGTGTTGGTATCAAAACTGGCTCCCCAGTTGGTGGAAGACTTCAGCTTCTCTCCCAGGTCCCCACATACCTGTGCTACTACAGCCAGGCTAGCATGGTTCTTACATTTCTGAAGATCTTATCTCTTGAGCAAAAGCAAATTAGGAAGTCATCCAGATAATAGCAGAGAAAGGCTCCCTACAATTGCTGTGTCATACCAGGTATTTGTGTAAAAATGTACTACTCGGCAAGGAGAATGTTGAATTTGCACTCTGTGAACATGCAGATGCTAATATAAAACCTTCCTGTCTTGTAATTAAAATAATCATTTTTTCTTAATGCCTTCTAAATTCCAGTCTACTGAGATGACCATTCTTATGTAAATAGATGAAGACCAGAAGGATACATCCAGAAACTGCACATAAGTAACGGGAATCCTTATCTTCTTTCAATGGAAGTCACAATAATCTTCTTATTCCCCCCCAACCCACTTTTCTGGTAATTTCCCCCCAAAGTCACATGCAGTGGCTTCATTATTTTTTTTTTAAATGAGCCTATTTGGCAAACAGAAGTGAGACATTACGACAGAGACATTTTGGGGATCCACACTGGATATGAGAGAATATGGTCTAAAATGGCCACTAAAATGGCAGTGAAATATAGAAATTATCTGAAGAGAACCTGAACCAATTTGGAAACTTTACTATATATCTCTCTATGCCTATTTATTATGCCTATTTTCTTTTGCTAAGCTGCTATTAGTCTATTGCTGCTCAACTGTATTAATTTGCTTTTTTAATCAATTATTGTTTATGAAACAAATGATATATTTCTCTTTTTCTGAAATCAGTTTGGTCTCTGCACCCATACTTGGATTATACACACCAAGATAGAGATGGAAGGCTGGAAGCCATCTGCTGAGCTCAGATTATCTCCCAAGGGTAAGATTTCCTATGTTTCCCTCCTTCCAGGGTGAATATGGAATAGAAGAAAAAGGGTTTTTATTTTGGAGAAAAGTCCTTTAAGAAACTTATTAGGTCTGAGGTCCAGATTAGCAGACAAGTGCACTTCTAGCTAATGACCTGCTGGTGGCAGAGAAGAGTAATCTTATATGTGCTGGGGAATCCTGGAATGAAGGTGAAGATAATTGTTTGTAGTCTAGCAGTCTGAGACTTGGGCCTGCTGAATAAAGTAAACATTTCCCAATGATAGTCCATTTTAACACAGAGGTTCCTAAAGAAGATGCTGAAGACTCAAAGTCCTTTTTCAACATCCAGGGGAATATTAGATCTGGACACAGACAGTTTACCCATACAATAATTTTGTTAGGGAATAGGGTTTGGGTTGTCTCCCAAGTCTGTCCAAAGGAAAACTTTGCATTTTCACAGCTGGTTGCTACTGTGCAAATTCTAGAGACATTCAAATTAAGAAGGCAGTTACAAAGAGCTCTTGCTCTAAATTCTGAAAATAGATGGGCTGCGCTATAATCTATGACATCTGTGCCTAGATCTACCAAAGAAGCAGTATTTCTTGTACATTTTAATACCCTTTGTGGAACTACTTTCATGAGGATCTGAACTATTATTCATTGCATCTCCTTGCTTCAGCTTCTAGATGATGCCTCCACTTGCTTCTGGCTGTGTTAGTCTGAAGCAGCAGAACAAAGTTAGAGTCCAGTAGCATCTTTAAGACCAACAAAGTTTTATTCAATTTCTGTGCAAGCACACTCCTTCAGATACAGAGAGACAGAATTTACACACACAATTGCATATGGGTGGGGGAGTTAGTTGCCAGGAAGGGCCAATTAGAGCCCACCACCAACATGTAGGGACTGGAAATTTCCATTTTTCCTTCTGTCTCTGTCTTGACTATAATTGGCCCTTCCTGGCAACTAACCCCCACCCTCTCTCTTCCTTGAATAAAACTTTGTTGGTCTTAAAGGTACCACTGGACCCTAATGTTCCCAGAAGAACTGCCTTTTAATCTTGGGTAGCCCCAAAGAAGGGGTGCCCCACTTTCTAACCTGAAACAAAGTCCCCAAAAGTCAAGCACTTTCAGCTTGAACCACACAATCAGGCTGCAAGTACTCTGCAAAAAGGGATTTCATATTCAGGTGACAGTAAAGGCAACTTCAGGCCAAACTTCCAGTCTTCCCCCTCCACCTAGCAGAGATATGCTTATGGAATAACGATGAGTTCCAACAGTTGTAGTATCTACATTTCTAAAGTCTATTCACAGGCCACCTGGCGAATAACCCTGTCTCCAGTAATTCTTTGTCTGAATACTTATCTTTCCCTCTCTGTCCCTCAGGATACCGGGATAAACCAATCAATCATTCAAATATTTAGCAATCCTTCCTGATGCTAATCAGGGACCCATCTCCCATCTTTTGTTTGTATCTGGGAACCTATTCAACTGCCTAGTAGAACTATTAGTGGTCAGAAAATCCATTCAACTAGCCCCAGTACAGTCATCCAACACCAAGTTAAATCCAATCAAGATATTGTCAATCTCATTATAGCCTGACTCTGCCCTCTCTGGAAGCAAATTGGTCACATCTATTCCATGCCCCTCCTGACAACCACACCCCCTGGGACACTTGATTGGCCCAGGTAATCTATTGTTTTCACCTGAAACCAGCCCCCAGGGCTGCCCATTGGTCTGCATTGTTTCCTGTGTCTATATCCGTCTAGGCCCAGGGCCTCAGACCATGTTCCTCTGCCCTGATGCCAACTGGCAGTCCACCCCTAAACCCTCTGGGTTTAGGCCACAATCCCTCCTTCATGGACCTCTGCATATCTGGACAGGTAGTATCACCTCATTAGGTATTAATTAACTTTGCTTTCTTAGTCCTGTACTGTTTGTGTGAATGCTTGATTTTATGTTTATAAGTTTAAGAATCCTTCAGTAAAGAAATCAATGCTTTAGTAATCTAGTCTCTGTGTCTATTTCTGTGACCTGGATAAAGTAGGACTCTGGTATATAAAGGTCATGATCCTATAGTTATGCCAATTGCTCTTAAATATCATAATTCCCCATAGTTATTAATACATTAATAACCCTGAACCAGAAGACTCATTTATGAACCAAATTGATTTGTGGCTCTGCAAACCCCATTGAAAGGGATCACAATCCCTTTAAACAGGGTTTGCAGAAATCCTGAAAAACTGCTGAGAGGTGGGAAACAGTTTGCTACGCAGTGCTCAGCTGTTTTGGGCTGCCTTGTGCAGTCCTTTTGAAGTTTAAAAGGATGGTGCAAAACAGCACAAAAAACAGCTACGTGGCAGGGAGGCACTCCCCACCACAGAGATGTTTCAGGCTGTCTTTTGCATTCCCTTTAAACTGTAAAAGGACAGTAGAAAACAGCCCAAAAAACAGCATCCTTCACAGGGGCACTTCACCCCCACCTTTCTGTTGGCTGTGGCAAACCCCGACTGGCAAAAAGAGGGGAGAGCTCCCTGAAAGGGACTTATTTTTCTCAGAAAGGTGGGGGTGAAGTACCCCTGGGAAGGCACTTCAACCCCTTCCATTTAAACCCTACTTTCTGCTCCCCATGGCTTTTCACAGGGAGAAGAAAGCAGGGACATTTAAACCCATTTTCTGCTCCTGGTGGAAAGCAGCAGGGAGAAGAAAGCACTAGTGGTTTAAATGGCTCCCAGCCTTTTAAACCAAGCAACTCAGCTGTTTCTTGTGAAGAGCCACCAAAAATTGCATCAAAACTCATGGTAGTTCATCCTAGCTCTTCAGTACACATACTTTGTACCATGAACCCCAAACAGGCCAAAATTCATGATGAACTTTAGTTTGTCAGACAGTTCATGCCCATCCCTAATTGTAACAGTGCTGATGCAAGCCTGTCTGCTGGCTAGACCGCAGGTCTGTCATACCCTTTCTCTCCCTATCACAATCTCCTGGCTTGGAAAATGAAGCCTGATTGGAGAAGGAGGTGATAAAGTTTCACATTTGTGATGTACTGGCCAAGGAAAATTTGTTTTTGTTGTGCCCCTTGTTCACAGCCTCATGAGTTTTTATAGCGTCCTGATCAAATGCATTTCTATTTGCACTAGAGCTCCACTAAATAATGTCAGCGTGCAATTGCACACCCCCACAGCCCCAACACAAGGCTGAGTTGGAATGGCACTCCAATGCAGTAGTATTTGAAACTCTTCCCTGCCCTGACCTGAATAGCCCAGACAAGCCCAATTTTGTCAGAAGAAGCAGAAAAACAGAAGCAGAAAAAGAAGAGTTGGTTTTGTACTCCGCCCCTCACTACCTGAAGGAATCTCAGAGTGGCTTACAATCACCTTCCCTTCCTCTCCCCACAACAGATACCTTGTGAGGTAAGTGAGGCTGAGAGAGCTGTGACTGACCCAAGGACATCCAGCTGGCTTCCTGCTGCTCTTAACCACCACATCAAACTGGCTATCAGGGTTGGTCTTGGCTGGTAGCTGGACAGAAGACCTTCAAAGAAATACCAAAGTCAGTCAATGGCAACCCTGAAAATCCCAGGGGGTCGACTTTAAGTCAGCTATGACTTGACAGCACTTTCAACGACCTCTTCCCTGGATATGGTCCACACCCCTATAATGCAAACCATGAGAGGAGGAAAAGACAGTAACAAGAATAAAAGAAAATATAATAGTAGGGGAGAAAAAGAAGCAAGCCTATTTGTTGAAGTGTAGAGGTCTCAACCAAGATCTTCTTTCACCCAAGCTCCATTTGAAAAGGAGAAGTCCCTTCTCAAAAGGCTTCTTCACTTCAAGATGGCCTTTCTCCCTATATAGCTGATGGGGGGACACACTATCCCAAAAAATCTAAAATACCTTCACAAAGATGTGATGGCCTCAAAAAAAAATTCAATGGGGGGTGCTGTTTCATTCCAAAGCCTTTTTTTCAATTTTTCTAATGGAAATATTGGAAATCAGGGGAACTACTGGAAAAAAAACCTCTTATGAAATATTTTGTCTTTTAGAAGGAGTAAAATGCTTTTAAAGACAAGATGGGCATGCTGTAGATGTGTATAGCTCTTAAATACAAGATGTGTTTCTGCACTTAGAAGGATACCTGATCTTCATGAGGGCAGCATGCAGGATTTTCATTGCTTCTGTGGCCCTTCTGACCTGACTCTTCTCTTGTGGGTGACCTCTTTACCTCTACCTCAAACCACTATGACATATATACCCACGGATTGGGCATCAGGTAGCTAATGCCCTACCTTGCTGGAGGGGAAAAAGATCAGAAGGCAGTGGGCAAAAACTGCACTAAAGCCTCAGAGGAAAACTCTGAAAGTTTAATTGAGAATTGAGCTCTTTAAGCAATAGCAACAATAAGGAAGAACACTGCATCTAGCTGGTAGTACATCTAGCTGTGCAGATATTATTATTTATATTTTATGTTATTTAACACAAAGCTTGTGTTTTATGTTTAACTCCCATTTTTTCTACTTTTCTTGTAGCAAAAATTAAGATATGTGGGCTAAGGTAGCGTAGGTGCAGCAGCTTGCAGTTTTCTCTTAAGCATTGGGTATATTTCCAATTTTGACTATAGAAAACTAAGGCATTTATAACTTAAATTCCATAAATATTTCAAATATTGCAGTTTTATATGCTAAGTTATAAATGATGCATTTTCTCGTGTTAAAATAGTAAAATTAGTTTAGGTTTGATAGGGCAGCAAATATTGTATGTATTTTAGTTTTCCCCCAAATTCCCTCCATGTCTTCAAAATTTACAGAAATTTTACATCTCTATACCTACCTGCTCCTACTACAGTACTATGATCACATTCCATACTATATATTATTGGTTTACATGGGAACATTTTCAGTGTTGCAACAGGATTCTAAAGAAAAGTGAACCACTCACAGTTTTAGCTAATTAAAGTTACTGTGCATCTTGCTTTGGTTCCAGAGACCTTAGGCATGAGGCATGATTCTTCATGATTCTACGAGAGTTGTACTCTCCTCTCTGCAACTGCATCTGCAGTGATCTAAGTACTGTCCATGACATGAAAATTTTTCCTTTGAGAGGGATGCGGATCCATCATTTACCATTTTAAGCTGTTTCTCAGTGGTTCACTCTCAGGTGTCCTTTGGTAGACATCATTCTGGAAGGGAAGGAGTCCACTGAAGCCTTTGAGTGGATTCTCACAAAATAAATTGTGTATACAAATGTGTAAGGTCTTGGAGCTGGGTTAGGAGCATTAGGACTCAGCACTGAGGCCATCTGTCTTCATGCTTTGACAATCTTGGTTTTCCTCTCCTGTGAAAGGAATTTTTTTCCCATTGTTGTATTATCACTCTAAATGAACTGGGTTTTTCATTTCTTGACAATAATGTGGGTTGACAGATTTTAGCATCAATTTCAGGTCCTGGAAATTGTCACAGTAAGGGAAAATATGAGTACCCTATACACTAAGGTTCACCATCAGCGTCATCAGTTTTGCAGGTACTCGGGGTAGTGAAACAAGGCTGAAAGAAAGAGCCTTAAAATGAAAAACGGGGTTCCTCTTACCTGTAACGAGACTGCTTCAGAGCAGACCTTCCATAGAAAGGTCTATTCACAAGCTAAAAGTCCTCCAGAGGGTGCCCAGAGGATGGTCACATAGCAAGAGGAGAGGCACCCAGCTTCCCTCAGTTCAGACTGAGCTGCTTCTAAGCAGCAGAAGACACAAAGCTCGAAAGATCGCATAGTGGGGCAGGTGGGTGCCTGCACAGAAGAACAGGGTTGGAATCCAAGTCTTACGAGGAAAGGCTGAAAGAGTTGGGTATGTGTAGCCTGGGAAAGAGGGGACATGATTGCAGTCTTCAAATATTTGAAGGGCTGTCATGTAGAAGATGGAGCAGATCTATTCTCTCATATTCTGAATTGCAAGACTAGATCTAATGGGTGGAAATTACAAGGGAGTCGTTACCGGCTAAATATCAGGAGAAACTTCCTAACTGTAAGAGCGGTTGAGCAGTGGAACAGACTGCCTCAGGAGGTGGTGGATGCTCCTTCGCTGGACATTTTCAAGCAAAGGCTGGACAACCATCTTTCGGGTATGTTGTAGGGCTATCTTTCGGCTACGCTCCTGCAAAGTGCAGGGGGTTGGACTAGATGACCTGCAAGGTCCCTTCCAACTCTAACATTCTATGATAAGACACTTGATGAATGACAGTTACAGGTAAGAGCAACCCTGCTTTCATCTTCAGTCTTCGGATGTTCCAAAGCTATAGACCAGGAGCTAGGGTGCGATTCTCACCTCAAGTGGTAACTGGAAGAACGAGTGCAATGCAGCCTTGCTAACCTCTGACTTCTTCCTTGTTTGCAGGTCCAGAGCATAGTGTCCTCTCTGAGGTGATCTACAGATCTCGAGCAGTGGAACACCTCATTACATAACAGCAGAGGATGCTTGTGCCCTGGTGGAGTGAGCATGGATCTGCAATGGGGAGGGCAACCGCGCCTGCTTGTAACATCTCTGGATAGATGAAATAATCCACCTAGATAGTGCCTGTGAGGTAACTGGCTTGCCCTCATTGTACCCGGGATAAGAAATAAAAAGATTAATACACTTTCTAAATGGTTTGGTTCTCTTGAGATAAAAAAGTAGTACTCTCCTAACATCTAGGGTATGAATTGCACACTTTACCAAGGAGGTGGTAGTACTATGTTCGGCAACATGTGGAATTTAGAGACAACCCTGGGCAAAAATTTCAAGCTGGTCTGAGCATGATTCATTCTGCAAAAAAATTCAAGAATAGGAATCGAAGCGGAGCTGAGCTAACTAACTCTGCAAACCAAAGTTATAAGCACCAGGAACCAGACCTTAATCGACAACAGGTCTAACAGGCAGGTCACTAACGGCCCCACTGCTGGACCTCCTGATGGCACCTGGTATATTTTGGCCGCTGTGTGACAGAGTGTTGGACTAGATGGGCCATTGGCCTGATTCAACATTGGCTTCTCTTATGTTCTTATGTTCTTATGTTCTTATATGTCTACCAGGATCTGGTCGTAGGACGGCAATATCTCTGGCAAGAAGATGGTTAGGAATACCTCAAGGATCTCATTTTCCGGCAGTTTTTCTTTATCTAAGTTAAAGTCTCATCAGTACTCTCTGAGAATAGAGTATAACCTTCAAACAGTAGGTCCTCTACCTTGGATCTAGTCTCCACGGGGAGCGATACTGACTGTAACCACTCACGGTGTCTGGTCACCACAGATGAAGCGATGGCCCTGACTTAAGAGTCTACAGAGTGACAGGAGGCATTAATCTGCTGTTTAGATAGCCTAAAAGCCTCAGTAATAAAGACTCTAGCTAGGTCCTTCTTGTTGTCAGGGAGGAATTCAGGGTATGGGGAGATCTTCTGCCACAGGAACAATTCGTATGCACCTATAATGGCCTGGAAATTAGAGATCCTAAAGGCTTAAGGTGGATTAGGAATAGACTTTGCACCCTAAAGCACCCAACGTTCTCCCCTCCTTATCAGTAGAGCCAGAGTGGAAGGATGGTCGAGCTCTGTTCTGCAGTTCCTCGGGTACTAAAGAGGAGGGTGGTAGGTGAGATTATAGGAATGATGCATTTTCCTGTATCATTTTATAAAGATTCTCTCTGAGAAGACAGAGGGCACTTGGGTCATTCTTGTGCATAGACAGGAGTCATATGATATAGGTATGGTTGTCATAAGAAGGGAGAAGAAGACTGGTGCCGAACTGTTGAATCTGACAGATCTGGACACATTGGTTTTGGGCTTGGGGCTGAAGCTTGGCTGAAAGGAGCTCTGCCTCTGAAACAGAGTGAACAGGCAAAACAAAGTGCACCAACAGGAGGTCAGGTGGAGTGGACTGTGTTCTGGATTTGATTGCTGGAGTCACAGCAGATGCCTCCAAGAGCCATTGGGATTGGACTAGTTTAGTTCTATCCTTGTGCTTAGATTTAGAGCAGTTCCTCTTGGCTGGGAACTCCAAAACACTGCTATGAACCAATCCAGTCAAGGACAGTGACCAACACTGAGATGGTTCAGAATGGGTAGCCAATGGAACTGACAGACCCAGAGTCGTTGCAGATTTTGAGGAACTTGGTGGGGTCCCTTCAAGAGGCTTACTGGTTGAAGAAAGAGGCTTCTCCCTTAGGACATCGTTCAGGCTCAATCACTTTGAACTTGGGGGAGTAAACTGCTGGCAAACTCAGCTTTTGTTGTTCAGTTGCACAGTTGAGTCTGACTCTTTGCAACCCCATGGACCACATCATGCCAGGCCCTCCCGTCTTCCGCCATCCTCTGGAGGATTTCTTTTAGGAATGACTGATTTGATCTCCTTGCTGTCTAAGGGACTCCCAAGAGTCTTCTTCAGCACCATAATTCAAAAGCATCTATTCTTCGGCGCTCGGTCTTTCTTATGGTCCAGTTCTCGCAGCCATACATTACTACTGGGAATACTATCACTTTGACCATACAGACTTTTGTTGGTAGGGTGATGTCTCTATTTTTTATTATGCTGTCTAGGTTTGCCATAGCTTTCCTCCCAAGGAGAGGGTGTCTTTTAATTTCATGGCTGCAGTTACCGTCTGAATGTGAAGTCTGTCACTGCTTCCATAACTTCCCCTTTTATTTGCCAAGGAGTGATGGGGTCGGATGCCTTGGTCTTAATTTTTTTGATGCTGAGTTTCAAGCCAACTTTTGTGCTCTCCTCTTTCATCCTCATCAATAGGCTCGTGAGGTCCTCTTCGCTTTCTGCCATTAGAGTGGTATCGTCTGCATATCTGAGGTTGTTGATATTTTCCCCAGCAATCTTAATTCTGGTTTGTGATTCATCTAGGCTGGCATTTTGCATGATGTACTCTGCATATAAATTAAATAAGCAGGGTAACAATATACATCCTTGTACTTCTTTTCCTATGCTAAACCAATCAGTTGTTCCACGTCTGGTTCTAACTGTCGCTTCTTGACCCTTATACAGGTTTCTCAGGAGACATGTAAAGACTTGCCATGGTTTGTTGTGATCCACGCAATCAAAGGCTTTAGCATAGTCAAAGAAGCAGAAGTAAATGTTTTTCTGGTACTCCCTTGCTTTTTCCATAATCCAGCGAATGCTGGCAATTTGATCTTTAGTCCCGCTACCTCTTCAAAACCCAGCTTGTACTTATGGCAGTTCTCTCTCCACTTACTGCTGAAGTCTAGCATGTAGGATCTTGAGCATGACCTTGCTAGTGTATGAAATGAGTGCAATGCAAACTCAGCAGGTCCCCACATTATGCTCCTCTTCCAAACAAAGAAGGCAAAGATTATGTTCATCATCATAGTAGTAGAAGAAGATGATATTGGATTTATACCCCACCCTTCACTTGGAGTCTCAGAGCGGCTTACAAAGTGCTTTCCCTTCCCCTCCCCACAACAGACACCCTGTGAGGTAGGTGGGGCTGAGAGAGCTCTGACAGAACTGCCCTTTCAAGGACAGCTCTGACAGAACTATGGCTTGCCCAAGATCATCCAGCAGCTGCAAGTGGAGGAGTGGGGAATCAAACCCAGTTCGCCCAGATTAATGTCCACGCACTTAACCACTACACCAAACTGGCTCTCTTGTACTTCTGGCAGTTCTCTATCCACTTACTGCTAAAGCCTAGCATGTAGGAATCTTAGTACCACTGTTGGAATAGCACCACAGTTGGAGTACTTCTTAAAGAAAGCCTTCTGAGCCATGTTTGGTTGATGGCTAAGGGGAGCAATAACTCCGAAGGGAGAGATATTCAACTTTCTCACAGGCTTTTCTCTTTACAGAAGGAGCAATGCTGGAAATAAACTTTCTCATCGGTGGCGAAAAAGGAAATGAAAGGAGCTAGGCATCCTCTCGTCTTACCATGTGACCATACTTTGGGTAGGGAAATTTCACAATGGAAAAAAAGATTTAACATATGTAAATAGCTACACATACAGTCACACTTGATCAAGTTTGGATTTAAGAATACCCACCCAAAAACTGGCTACAGCCTCAGTAATGTCCCGCTTAGTGTCACTCAATAAATTCTGACAAAAAGAAAAATTAGTCAAATAGTCAGGGGGTAAGGAGAGCTTTCAAAATAGTTCCTTAAGGAGATTGTCGTACCGAGAGTAGAGGAGCAGTATATACTGAACTGAGTCAGGGGTATTTGCTCTGCAGGAGCACAGTCTTTCACTCAGGGGTACTCGATGGTATCTCCCCTGTAAGATTTTAGAAGGGAATGCATTTAATCAAACCAACATAAATGCCCTAGAGTGGTTTGGAGTCATTAAGTCTGCTAAATAATGGGACATTTTATCACAGAAAATATCAAGACGCAATGAGGCTGAGGAGCAAGTATACGGATTAACTGAACAGAACTGTGTTGGGATCATGGTGGATGGTGGCGGTGTTGCAGGGGGCTTGTGCTCGCGCTCCCACAACTGACTGAGCCTGAGACTGCAACAATAACAACTGCACCGGGCCGAGAAAATGTGTAAGTGTCTGGTAGCTGACGCAGGGTGTGGTGTGAGAAATTGCCCCTTATTGAGCTACTTTCTCTGGCATAGTCCTGGCTTGATATGGAACGCCAGTTCGGCCTACTCAAAGAGGGTTCTACCACTTACCTCCTTGGCCTGGCGTAAGGTCTTTGCCAGCGCCAGTGGAGCAATTGACGGCTGTGCGGCCCCATCATGGGGCCGAAGCTGTAGTGGAGACTCCCCAGCGGTGACTGAGTGTGCAGCGGTGGCGGCAGTGGCAACGGCAGGCCTGCAGACGGCGGCAGGAGAGCCTAGGGAGGGCTTCCCCCTCTCTTGTAGCCCCCCCCGACCAGCTGGAAACTGGGACGATTCAACAGCGGGCAGCCACGGGCCCATGACACCCAGGACAACGGCGATCACCAAATAGCTGCAACATCAGGGGCTGCCAAGAGATACAAACTGCGGCAGAGCCCCTGTGGTGGAGCTGGAGGAGAGGAGGGGAGATTGTTGATGGGACATGGACCCCTTTGCCGAACTATAAGAACTGGACAAGCAGGGGGGCCTTGAATGACCAGGGAATGGAACTCACAGTCGGTGAGAGACTGGTGACTGGAATGCCCCTAGTGGCTGGCCTATAATAACAACTAGCAGGGAAGGATGTTGCCTCCCGCTCCTTTCCCTGCAGATGTGGAGCCAGAAAAGAACTGAAGCTCTAGGGGGCATGCAGTAACTCCTGAATAGCTGCTGATCTGGGGAGAATTGGAAGTAGAATGGAAGTAGAATGGAAGAGATCATTTAGGGTGAGAAGGCTGAGAGGCTTAGTTGGCTACGATACCACCTTGCTATAATGTCAGTAATATTATCGAGTATTGTGTGATTTGATTGCTAGGTAGATGAATTGCTAGTAATAGATATTATTAGCGGTTAAAATATATTGTCTCGGGCTTTATTAGCTAATGACTGCCGCAAGACTTGATGAATTTTATAGCAACCAGTAGCTATATTTTATATAGCAGGCCAGGCAGACAATTTGGTTCATCAGCACCAGGAACGGCAGCTGCTCTTAGCACCTTTATAGGAGGAACAGCTCATTTAGCTAACCTGCCAACCACCTGAGGCTACTGCGAAGACTGGCTGGTGTGGCGATGCCTGGGCAACAGATTCCAGTGCTCCTGGGGAGGGGAAAGTATAGCGGTGGGTCGAGGCAGAGAGTTAAGGGAAAGACGCTGAGAAAGAGAATGGCTCATTGCCCTTCCAGCCTATGACCCATCCCAAAGGTTGTCAGCAGTGGGGCTAGCATTGATAACCCCTCTCCGACACTGGTGTTGTGCAATGCCAGGTCTATAAATAATAAGACCATAGTCCTTCGGGACTTCCTTCTGGAACAGAAGGTGGACCTGGCATGCGTGACTGAGACCCGGGTGCGGGATGGGGAGACCGTAGCTCTCTCCCAACTCGCCCCACCTGGGTTCTTGGTCCTACACCAATCATTGACTAGGGGGCAGGGGGAGGAGTGGCTATCTTCATTTGGAAGGCTTACTCCTTCAGGGTGCTCCCGCTGTTGGAGATCACAGGCACTGAGTGTGTCGGCCTGGTGCTGCAGGCTGAGGAGAGTTTGGCAATCTGGCTGGTGTACCGACCGCCTAATGCACCGGCCAGTAGCCTGCCGTCCCTGGTGGAGACCGTATCAGGCTGGGCGTTGGAGCACCCTAGACTGCTTGTCTTGGGGGACTTCAACATCCATGCCGATGTCGCAGCTTCCAGTTGGGAAGTGGACCTAGTGTCATCCATGGTGGTACTGGGACTCTCCCAATCTGTTATGACCGCCACACACTGGGCCGGGCACACGCTCGATTTGATCTTCGTGGCTGGGATGACAGTGGACCGGATTACTGCATTGGCAGAACCATGGACTGACCACTATGCCCTGAGGGCTCGTCTGAATGTTCCACCCCGATCCTGTTAAGGTGGTGAGCAAATTTTAGCTCACCCGCGGAGCCAAATGGACCCAGGACAGCTTCAGACAGCTCTGCGGGATCTGAGGCCCCCTGGAGGCTCAATGGATGAGCTTGTGGAGGACTGGCATAGCTAAGGCTCTACAGCCCTCAACGAGATGGCGCCCTCTGTGCGCTCACTCTAGGCTGACTCCTAGGTCTACACAGGAGCTGCGGCTCATGAAGCGGGAGCTGAGACGGCTATAAAGACGGTGGCACCGTGCCTGCGATGAGGCAACAAGAGCATCTTATAGAACATTTATGAGATCCTATGAGATGGCAACCAAGGCTGCTAAGAGAGATTTCTATGCGGCCATGATTGCATCCGCGAGCTCACACCCAGCCCAATTGTTTAGAACGATTCTGTCTTTAACAACTCTGCCACAGGGCAGGCAAAATATTAGGGAACTGGATATTGGCTGCGAGGCATTTGCGAGCTATTTTGTGGATAAAGTCTTGGCACTCCACCACGATCTCCCCGCCACAGTTGAATCAGTAAATTAACTCAAGGCCCCTTGCATGCCTTCGGCACTGGGTCTGGATTATTTTAGCCCGCTCAGTCTGGAGGAAGGAGACAGATTGCTCGTGTCTGTGTGCCCAACCACATGCAGCCTTGATCTGTGCCCTTCCTGGCTCATCAAAGCGGGCCACAAGGGGTTTTGAGGTGCCCTAAGGGAGATTTGTCAACAAGTCCCTCTCTGAGGGGCGGTTCCCGGGGGCACTCAAGGAAGTGATAGTCCACCTTCTCTTGAAAAAATTAACACTGGATCCAGCTGAATTGGCCAACTATCAGCCGGTTTCCAATTTGCCCTATTTGGGCAAATTAATCAAGAGGGTGGTGACGATACAGCTACCGGGCTTTCTGGATGACGCTTCCATCTTAAATCCTTTCCAGTCTGGTTTTCACCCAAGATATGGGACGGAGACAGCGCTGGTCGCCCTTAATGACAACCTCCGGAGGCACCTGGATCAAGGCGGTGTGGCAGTATTGCTGTTGTTAGACCTGTCAGCTGCGTTTGACATGGTCAGTCACCAGCTGCTGACCCACCACCTCGCCGATGTGGGGATACAGGGGTTTGCCTTATAATGGCTTGCCTCCTTTCTCCAGGGTCGGGGACAAAGGGTGGCGCTAGGGGAAGAGCGGTCCCAAAGACACCTTCTTGAGTGCAGTGTGTCTCAGGAGGCAGTGCTTTCCCTGATACTGTTTAATATCTATATGCATCCCCTTGCCCAAATTGCCCAGAGGTATGGGCTAGGGTGTCACCAATATGCTGATGACACCCAGCTCTATCTGATGTTGGGCGGCCAGTCGGACTCCAGTCCAGAAAATCTGAACCGGGCACCACAGGCCATGGCTGGTTGGCTTAGACTGAGCTGGCTGAAACTGAACCCAGTGAAGACAGAGGTCCTGTGCCTGGGTCAGGGTGGTCTGGTGATGGGGATCCCTCTTCTGACCTTCGACGGGGTGCCTCTGGTACCAGCACTGCAGGTTAGGAGTTTGGGAGTGCTCCTGGATACCTCCTTAACAATGGAGGACCAGGTGGCAGCCACTGCCAGGTCAGCCTTCTACCATCTTCGGCTGGTTCCTTTCCTCAACCACGATGACCTGGCTACAGTGACCCATGCAACGGTCACCTACAGACTAGACTACTGCAACGCTCTCTACATGGGGCTGCCCTTGCCACACACTTGGAAGCTGCAGCTAGTGCAGAATGCTGCGGCCAGGCTTCTGATGGGTCTCCCTAGACGGAAGCACATCCAGCCTGCGCTGAAAGCACTGCACTGGCTGCCAATAGCACACCGAATTCACTTCAAGGTGTTGGTACTTACCTTTAAAGCCCTATATGCCCAGGGTCCAACATGCTTGAGGGACTGCCCTTCCCTGTACATACCCCAGACAGCACTACAGTTGGGGTCACAACATCGGTTAGTGATACCAGGCCCCAGGGAGGCTAGGCTTGCTGCAACTAGGGCCAGAGCCTTTTCAGTGGCGGCTCCTACCTGATGGAATGAGCTCCCAGAGGAGATCAGGGCCCTGTGGGACCTCTTACAGTTCCGCAGGGCCTGCAAGATGGAGCTCTTCCACCAGGCTTTCAATTAGGAACTGCCCACCACCACCAGTATTATTACTAGTAACACTGGGGTAGTGGGCTGGCCCTATACAAAGATCGAGCCACAGCATTGTGATAGATCAGTTATCACTGAAGCAGGACTCTGTATTGCATCGATAGCATGCCATCTTTAAATCTGACTAAAGAACCAACACCACTGAACACTTTTATTGTACGATATGGTTGTTTTATCTTGTTTTTATATGTTTTATGTACCTTGGCACATGGAGCCCTTAATTGTGAGCCACCCTGAGCCTGTTCGCGGGGAGGGCAGGATAGAAATTTAATAAATAAATAAATAAACATAGTTTAAGTTTCTCCCAGTCTAACAGTCTCTGTTTAGTACAACTAAAGATATATGACTTGTTAAATGTAGAAAGGTCATCCACTACTATCCCTAATTGGTTGAGTTTGGACATAAGAGCCACTGACCAACTTGAGGTATAGAGGTCTCTTTTCAGATAATCAAGAAGGCTTTCAGGATCAGTTCTAAAATAAATACTGAAATATCTATTGTTCTATTGGTTTTATGTGAGCTGCCCTGAGCCTGCCTTGGCGGGGAGGGTGGGGTAGAAGTTAAATAAATAAATTTCAAGCCAGAATTTAAATGTTGCAATCCAAGCCTTCGTTTTGACCAGGGACTGAACCACTTCAGAACAAAGAGCAAAATAAGATACGCATTTTGGCACACCAAGAATCTGTCTAAAAAAATGAGATTCCACTTCCTTAATAAATGCTGAGATCCATATAGGAATACCACAAGAAATGTGGGTTGTTTTGGCTTTATACACTCTAATTGCCACTAGAGCTAACTGGTTGCCTCTTGCAAAGTAAAATTGTTTGATTTGAGAGACCAAACATTTAGCCAAGTTAATGGTCCTATCTCAATGTGGCACCCAGCTTAATTTGTGGTTAAAGGTGATCCCCAGGTATTTTAAATGTTTTGTTTGTTCAGTTGTTGAATTGCCGATAGCTCATTTCTATGAGTACCAACAACATAAAAAACCAGCTAGATTTAGCATAATTAATAGAAAGTTGGATTGACAGTAGTCATAAAAGGCATTCAAATACCTTGCAAGCCCACTCTTGTACAAGAAAGGATGGTAGTGTCATTGGCAGTGTAATCGGCAAAGAGTAGTAAGGGGACGACTCGACCACCTAATTTAGGCAGGTGACCATTTATAGGGTCTAGAGCTTTTGCCAGGTCAGTTAAAAATAAAAAGATGTGGGGTTAGCAAACAGCCTTATTTTATCCCCTTTAACAATGGGATTTTACTAGTCAGGCTACAGCTAGAAGAATATTTCACTTGGGAAAATGTATCGGTATAAAGTTTCCTTATGAAGCAGAAGTAGATGTTTTTCTGGTACTCTCTTGCCTTCTCCATAATCCAGCGAATGTTGACAATTTGATCTTTAGTTCCTCTACCTCTTCAAAACCCAGCTTGTACTTCTGGCAGTTCTCTATCCACATACTGCTGAAGCCTAGCTTGTAGGATCTTCAGCCTGACCTTGTGAGCATGTGAAATGAGTACAATTGTGTGATAGCCTGAACATTCCTTGGCATTGCCTTTCTTTGGGATTGGAATGTAAACGGACATTTTCCAATCCTGTGGCCACTGTTGTGTTTTCAAAATTTGCTGGCAAATTGAGTGCAGCACTTTAACAGCATCATCTTTTAAGACTTTGCTCAGCTGGGATATCATCATCTTAGCTAGCTTTGTTGTCAGTAATGCTTTCTAAGGCCCATTTGACTTCGCATTCCAGGATTTCTGGCTCGAGGTAGTGATCACACTGTCATGGTTGTCAAGGACATTGAGGTCCTTCTTATATAGTTCTTCTGTGTATTCTTGCCATCTTTTCATAATCTCTTCTGCTTCTGTAAGGTCCCTACCGTTTTTGTCCTTTATCATGGCCAGCTTTGCATCCTGAGCAGAATTTATATAATCTTAAAATGGGCAATGGGCAGTGCAGGACCCTGAGTGGCTACAAATTCCTGTTGAGCGGGGCTTCCTGTATTAATGAGCAGCTGCTCATGCGCACAGCTTAGAGGGAACACTGCTGATAAGGCATTTGGGGGGTATTTATTCGGTTTGGTTTATATCAAATGCACACCCCTAACCACAGTTCCAACTAGCACTACTTTACAATGGTCTCATACCTGAAATCTCTACCATAGACAAATCCCATCCACTTGACCTAGGTATCAGCTATGGAGCTCTTGCCCAGGTGAATTATAGCCTAATTTTATTGTCGTCAATTTGATGCTTAAACTTCCACACTTTACTAAACTTGCACACTCTTATACAACACTATGCTTTTTGTACACAGCAAATACCCATCAAACTAGTAATACAGTTTTCCTGTTTGAAGAAAGGCAATTGTGCCTTGGAGCTCTTTGGTTGCAAAACTCCAAATTTTAGGAAAACTGAAAATCTTTCAGATTTGTTTTCAGTAGTGCTAAAAACAGCTCTATCTTGGTCTAAGGCTGTTCCAAAGTAAGGTACAAATACCAATGACTCTGTCATACATTTACTGAAGGTGAACCCCATTGAAGTTTGGGAGGTATCTACTCTATGAAAACTGAGATTAAGATCTTTCCCATTACTATATATAGGTCGAAGCTATACATGTACAAAGAGTCTTCTTCCCAATTGCCTAGAAGATTAACGTTTTAATACATTATCATATATAATACAACGATACCTAATACAAAACAGCCTGTGCATTACTGAAGCCACTTGTATCTGACGAAGGGAGCATTGACTCTTGAAAGCTTATACTTCGGAGATCTTGTTTGTCATCAGGGCGCTACTGGACTCAAAACTAGCTCTTCTACTACAAACCAATGCAGCTACCCACCTGAAGCCAAAAGAACAGGATTACAATATAACAAAAGTGGACTAATTTAGTTTATAAAACCACATTCATAGTTGCACCAACAGGTGTTCAGAAACAAGAACATTCAAGGTTGAAATAAGTAAACAGCAAACTCTAAAATTATTATTTGTATTCTAAGTAGAACACGATCACAATATACTTCAAAATGTAACCCCAGACTGATATCCATTTCATTACAGTTTCATTCCATCCTTTTAATCCTTCCATTTCATCCTTTTCAATATACAAACACTGCTCTTTCAAAAAACTTGTTTATAGTATATGCAAGCTGCCTTTCCAATGAAAGATGACAAGTTTTTTTAAAAATACTATATTGAATCATTAAAGCAAGTAGGAACATAGCATAAACAAAAGATACAAAAAAGCAACACCCAACTGAAACCATTTAACATCCTTAGTAAGTAGGTTTTACCAAGAAGCAGAAAACAGACAAAGAAGCAGCCTGGCCAGTTTCTGTAGAGAGATTATTCCACAGAAAATCATTTTGCTAGTGTGTTTTTTTTTTAACGCCAAATGGTAATGCTACTATAATACTGTCAAAATTAATGCTGGTATAGTTTGCCTTCTCCTGTTGTTTGCAATACTTTAATCAACAATTTCAAAATAAACTATTATTATACTGTCTGAGTTTCAAAATAGAAATACTTTAAAAAGTTTACATACAGCTGTTCAGAATCTTCCACCTCCCAGCATTCCAGACAACTATCATTCCAATGTTCCAGTCATCTATAGCTATACTCAAAATATCTCCATACATACTCACTGAAATATAATATAAAATACTCAAATACTCTGACAACTTAGCCATATGTGCAGACCTAAGAAGCAGTAAGATGTCACGATACATCATAGTTTGATTAAATTCAGGTTTAGTGCAACATTTGAATGCATGCTGCCAGTTGTTTGTGGGCAAGTGCTTAACTGTGCTGAAATTCTAAATCACTAAAATGCTAAAATTCTAGACCATTCTTTGTACCTAGTTTTCTAACTGTAGTTAAAAGTTATTATTGATGTTCAAGTCCTGAAATCTTCAGTTGTTGAACAGCACTAGTCTGTTCAGCCTCCTATACTCAGAGACAGTTGCACAGAGTTAAATAAACATTCTAGCTGCTTTCAAGCACCAAGGTTGTCCTTCTGAGACATACCCTTCTTGCTCACTGTCTTCTCCCTATACCTATGCTCGCTGCTAGGGAGGTGCAGCTCCAGCCTCTGTTTCTAAGTGCGGAAGGGAAGTTTTTAAAAACAATAGAATAAAACATCTTGCTTAAATACAAACTTCTCATTAGTTTGCCAACATACATGAAAGAAATAGCTCTACACAAAACAATGTTTAAAATTTATACTCTGCTTTTCTCCCTAATGGGAACCCAATCACAAAGATTATCATATTGTTCTGTCCTCCTCCACCTTATCCTCACAACATCCATCCTGTAAAGATTAACCAGCATATAAATCTATGCTAGTAAAAGACCATAGGTTTGCGATATGTTGAAAGCGTTGTGATGGCACTTAACACAGAGAGAAAAGAGCAGTTCTTGCACATATGCCACCTGTGTGCACAAAATGATTATGAATCTGATCCACTGAGGCCTTATTCTGAACAGACTGAACCTGAAGGCCATTCAACATTAATATTACTGTCTTACCTGGATTGAGTTTAAATTTGTTAATCTGTACCCAGCTAAATCCATTTCCATGTGCTAAATCCATTTACATTTCCACATTGCTGGATCCAAGTCAGAGGCTCATACAGTAGTGAACACTCTTAAGACACCTTGGACATTTGTTCATTCAACAGTCTCACCTCAGTGGAAAGAAAAGGACAATCAGAGCTGGGTGTCATCACCACATCTCCTTCTCCATACCTCCTAACCTCCAGATAGCAGTTTCATGTAGATGAAAAAGTGTGTAAAACAAGATCAAACCAAACAACACACAACCGCACAAGAATGGGATGGTGTAGAAATCCCATCATCACTTTCTACAGTGAGGTAAGAGCAGATGCATCACAAAGTGGTGCTTTAAACCAATAATGGCAGTCCAGAATTATACCATCTACACACTTGCATGGTATCCTTCCTCCAAGGAGATTAGGATTGAATACATGGTTCTCTGTTCCTCTGTTTACAATAATGTTATGGAGAGACTGACTGGCTCAGGGTCATTCACTAAACTTTCAGAGGAGTAAGGTGCCCAGGTCCAAGTCCAGCATTCTAACATCTAAACAACACTGGTTTTTCCACAATACGGCTGATAGTATCAAAAGCTGCTAATACGAAGTATGTTACTGTTGATTGCCCTGGACCCCTCTCCCAACAGAAGTTGTTAACTACTCTAAGGCAGTTCCACCGCTATACTTGAAATGTGAATGACTCAGGTCCAGAGCGGCTTACAAACTCCTTTCCCTTCCCCTCCCCACAACAGACACCCTGTGAGGTAGATGGGGCTGAGAGAGCTCTGACAGGAACTGCTCTTTTTCAAGAACAGCTGTGCCAGAACTAAGGCTTGTCCAAGGTCATCCGGCAGGTGCAAGTGGAGGAGCGGGGAATCAAACTCAGTTCAATATATCAACATTGAAGATTGATGTTTAAATGTACCCTTCTTAACTGTGGAATACTGAGAGTAATTAACTGAGACACTATTCTCAAGCATGAAGGTAACTAACAGCATCCTTTTCTTTAAGGTGGGGTGATTGGTTGTGCACATTGAGAAACCTGTACGAGAACACTTCAACCTTCAGTGCGTGTCCTCAAAGTAGCTGTTTTATTGCAAAGGAACTTCAGGAACAAACTGGAAAGGGAAACTGCTGAATTACAAAGTTATCACAACACTCGGAACAAGCTCCCCCCAGGACTTAACAGGGATACTGGTTTCTTATCTCACCACAAATGCTAATCTCATTCAGTCCTTATTCTTACCAAGAAGGGCCATACATCCTCTTTATTTTATTGTATTTCTTATCTGGAATAGTAAATTGGAACAGTGATAGTTGTGAGAATAAAATGGCGGGAAGAATCACATCCCCCCCACATTCAAATCTCCACTGCTATGATGCATGGTGCGTCACTTGGGAGGAGTCACTCTTAGCCTCACAAGGTTGTTGTACGAGGATAAAATGGAGGAGGGGAGAGCCAGCCCAATACTCCTGAGAGGAACAGCAGGATCGATATGTACCTAATAAATTAGGGATGTGAACTTTGGGCTCAGTGGTCTTATTTATAAGAACACAGGGAAGGAGCTGTTAGATTTTACTCTATCTGCCCCCAGTTCATCTGCTACATCTAGCTCAACCCTGTGTAGTGGAAAAGATTTAACAGGAGCAGGTAGGAGACACAGACTTCCAACCAATGGCACCATTGGGCAGATTCTTGCAGCCAGTCAAAATATCAGAAGGCTTCAGCCAGCCAAGTTGATTGATTCCCCCTCCTCCCCTCCCTGCATTGATCTCCCCCCCAAATAAAAGGGAAACTGCAGAATTAGGGGCACAGATACTGCTGCCTGGATTGCCGAAGGAAGGCACAGGTGCCACACCTTTTGTGACTCCCTCTCTCATTTGCTCTCCTCTCAGAAAGTTGCAAGAGGTGATTCTTGCGTGGCTTCTCTTTGCATCTGATTGGATGTGCCTCATTAGAACAGTAGCAAGTGCAGCCACCATCCCGGGGGGAGACACGCAATGCAAGCTAGCATGCCTGCTGACCAGACAACCCTTTCCCCACCTCCGGCGGTACCTTTAGCCTTAAATAGCCAGTGCTGCTCTGCTGACCATTGCCCGCAGGAGTAAGGAGTGTAGAGTGGAGGCACTGCAGATTTGAGAGATGGCACCGCCCCCAGGGCCCCAGCCTAGCTCTGGTCTCCTGGGTCATTTCTATCATCATGCTTGGGAAAGATGTTTGAACATGAAGTCAGAGCCCCTTGCTTCATCTGAAAAGAAAACTGGGTTTCTGTAAACATTATGTCCTGGTGGCTGTATACCTATAGGATTACTCGAGTTGGAGAGCACATTGGTAGTTTGTTGAGGTAGTGATTTATGAGTTCTTGCCAGCTGGCAGAGCAAGGTTACCAAGGTCCCCCCAACCTGGGAGAAGCACTTTGGATTCTTGCCAGACTTACTGAAAGTGACTGGCATCAGCCGTGAAAAAAGGTGGTATTGGCATCAGCCGTGAAAAAGGAGGCCTTGGAGAATCTAGATGAACCTTCCCTAGCCCTCACCAATGTCCAGAATGAACTGGGGCAACCAAAATACCCATGCAATGCAGGCTCTGCCAGAAAGAGATATGGCAGCCACTTTGCGTTTTGATGTTGACAGTAGAGAATTCCTATTACCTTTAAATGGCAAACTCAAACTTACAGTCAATTTGATCCACAGGGATTTCTCACCATGCTGAGACATGAGGTTATAGGCACATCTAGCAGAGAAGCCTGCAACATACCCATAGGACTGCTTAGGTTACTACAGAATCTGTTAGGATAGACCAGACTTACCTTTCAAGAAGTGGGAAGACACCACTCCCTTCTATATCTGGGAAAAAGTTCTTTGGTGCCCTGAGGTAGTTTCCTCAGATTCTGAAGGGTACTTAAAGCTCCAGGGCTGTGACTACTTTAGTTAGGTTAGGGAACCATCCTGACAAAGGAGCTATGTTAGCAGTACTGGTGCTATATCTCCTCCCCCATCTCCCCTCTATTAATTCTCTGAAGGGGGTTCAGAGATCTCTGATATGAGACTTCAGGATTCAAGCACCTGGCAGGAAGCTTGCAAGAGGCATGAGCCAAAGGGTGAGGCTCTTTGCCTATGGCTCTTAGCCTAAGGACTCTTAGCCTAGGGGCTCTGTAAGAAGCCCAGAAAGAGCCAGAAAGCCAGGGACATAGGCTCCTTGAGTTTCCAGTAAGGTAAGTATTCTACAACAGAAACCATATAAATACAAAGGGTTTTAAAAGGGGGATTATATAAAAGTATTATTTTAAAAGCAATTATGAAGCCAGAATGCCAGCAGGGGGTTGGGGGATATCCAGTGTTTTGCATGGAGTGTCATATGTATGACTATCTGCCCACTGGTCAGAAGTCTTCGGTGTGTGCTCGGTGCAAGGAGCTCCTGGTTCTCAGAGAGCGAGTTTGCTCCCTTGAGGCCAAGGTGGCTGACCTGGAGAAGCAGAGACAGTCAGTTAGGTGCACAGAGAAGACTCTCGAGGCTGACCCAGCTGAGCTCTGAGAAGGAGCAAGGTGTTTGAGCTGCCAGAGGGGTGAGTGGTATTTTTATTTATTTACTTTCAGCTGAGGTGCTTTAGCTGAGAAGGTACTGTGTCGGGGACTGTATTTGGGAGTGTGTGGGTGAGTTGTAACAGACTCCTGACTGCTGGAGTTAGGGTGTGAAAGGGTCATTGTTTGCCTGTAATTAAGTGCCTGGGTTAAATTGAATAGCAGACTCCTGGCTGCTGGAGTTGGGGTGTGAAAGGGTCATTGTTTGACTGTCATTAAGTGCCTTGGGTGAATTTGAGTAGCTGCTGGCCACACCCCCTCCTGGGGGACAATGCTATTTAAGGCAGGAAGCTTGCAAGAGACACGAGCCTCTGGCACGAGCCTCTGGCACGAGCAAAAGGGTGAGGCTCTTGGTCTATGGTGAGAGCAAAAGGGTGAGGCTCTTGGTCTGTGGCTCTTGGCCTAGGGACACTCAGCCTAGGGGCTCTGTAAGAAGCCCAGGAAGAGCCAGAAAGCCAGGAACTTGGCTCCTTGGGTTCCCAGTAAGGTAAGTAGACTTCTACAACAGGAGCCATATAAATACAAAGTGTTTTAAAAGGGGGGTTATAGAAAAGTATTTGTTTAAAAACAATTATGAAGCCAGAATGCCAGCAGGGGGTTGGGGGCTATCCAGTGTTTTGCATGGAGTGTCACATGTATGACTATCTGCCCACTGGTCAGAAGTCTTGGGTGTGTGCTCGGTGCAAGGAGCTCCTGGTTCTCAGGGAGCGAGTTTGCTCCCTTGAGGCCACGGTGGCTGACATGGAGAAGCAGAGACAGTCAGTTAGGTGCACGGAGAAGACTCTCGGGGACTTGTTAGATATGTCCCACTCTGGATCTGGCAGCCCAGCTGCTGCCAGGGAGCATGAGGGTCAAGGGGAAATGGGGCACCATGCTGAGGATAAGGGGAATGTGCCCTCAGAAGGGACCTCTTCTTCAGCTGGTGAACGGGTATCCTTTCGTACCAAGGAACCGCCCCTGGGAAGGGTGGGATGGGGGCTCTTGGTAGTTGGTGATTCGATCCTTAGGCAGGTAGACAGCTGGGTGGCTAACCCGCGTACTGACCGTATGGTGACTTGCCTGCCTGGTGCGAAGGTAGCGGACATTACCCGTGTTTTAGATAGGCTGGTAGATAGTGCTGGGGAGGAGCCAGTGGTCGTGGTGCACGTATGCACCAACGATGTGGGGAAATGCAGTTGTGAGGTCCTGGAGGAGAAATTTAGGCAGCTGGGCAGGAAACTCAAGGCCAGGACCTCCAAGGTAGCCTTCTCAGAAGTGCTACCTGTTCCACGTGCAGGGCGGAGAGACAGGCACAGATCAGGAGTCTCAATGCGTGGATGAGACGGTGGTGTAGGGGAGAAGGGTTCAAGTTTGTTAGGCACTGGGATGCTTTTGGGGACAAGAGGGAGCTGTACAAAAGGGACGGTCTCCACTTGTCCCCAGAAGGAACCAGGCTGCTGGCGCTCAAAATCAAAAAGGTGGCAGAGCAGTTTTTAAACTGAATAATGGGGGAAAGCCGACAGGAGATGAAAAGTCTCTGGTTCGGGATGCCTCATCTCAAAGAGATGAATGGGTAGCTATTACTTTTGTACAAGGAAATGGATTAAAATTGTCCACTGAGACTGTGGCTAATGATAGGAACTGCCTGGCAAGGTCTCGAGGCAGCAAGAGGAAGGCTGTGGGCTTAACAAACATGGTAAACTATAAGTGTTTATACACAAATGCTAGAAGTCTCAGAGGTAAAATCGGGGAGTTGGAATGCTTGGTGTTGGGGGGGGGGAATAGACATTGTGGGTATTTCAGAAACTTGGTGGGATCAGGAAAATCAGTGGGATACGGTAATTCCTGGTTATAAATTATATTGGAAGGATGGAGGAGAAGGGTTGGAGGTGGGGTGACTCTGTATGTCAGAGAGGGTATACCATCCAGTAAGATTGAGAGGGTAAGAGAATTGGATTCGCTTCTGGAAATGCTATGGGTTGAAATAGTGGGTCCCAAAGGAAGCTTAACAGTGGGAGTTTGTTATCGCCCACCAGATCAAAAGATAGAGGAGGATTATAAAATGATGAATAAATTAAAGATAGCGGCTAGACGAAATAACTCTGTTGTAATAGGCGACTTTAACTACCCACACATTGATTGGGTCAATATGAGTTCTAGTCGGGAAAAAGAGATTGAGTTTTTAGACACTCTCAGTGACTGTGCTGTGGAACAGATGGTCACAGTTCCTACCAGGGGAGAGGCGATCCTGGATTTGGTCCTAAGTAACACCCAAGACCTGGTGAGAGATGTAAAAGTGATTGCACCACTTGGGAACAGTGACCATAATGTCACTGAGTTTAACATTTGTACAGATAGGGAGTTGCCCAAAAAGACTGACGCAACCACTTTTAACTTCAAAAGGGGTAACTTCTCTGGTATGAGGGGACATGTGAGGAAGAAATTGAAAGAAAGAGTGGAGAAGGTCAAAACCATTGGGGAAGCTTGGAGACTATTTAAAAAGATAATCGTAGAAGCTCAGAAAAAATATATACCGCAGGTTAGAAAAGGTACAAATAGGTATAGAAAAAAGCCTGCATGGTTAACAAATAAAGTAATGGAAGCTGTAAAAGGTAAGAAGGATTCCTTTAAGCGGTGGAAAGCTAGTCTTAGTGAGGTTGATAAAAGGGAACACAGACTATGGCAAATAAAATGCAAGTCTGTGATCAGGCAAGCAAAAAGGGAATATGAGGAGCATATCGCAAAAAACATAAAGGCCAACAATAAAACTTTCTTCAAATACATTAGAAGTAGGAAACGAGCCAGGGAGGCAGTGGGGCCCTTGGATGACCAAGGGGTAAAAGGAGTAGTGAAGGATGATAGGGAAATGGCTGAGAAGCTGAATGCATTTTTTGCCTCTGTCTTCACTGTGGAAGAGGACAAGTGTTAGCCCACTCCAGAAGCACCGATTTCGGGAGGGGGTTTGAAAGACCTGAATCAGATTGCGGTGACAGGAGAGGAAGTCCTCCGACTGATGGACAATTTAAAAACTAATAAATCACCAGGCCCGGGTGGCATTCATCCGAGAGTTCTGAAAGAACTCAAAGGTGAACTTGTGGATCTCCTGACAAAAATATGTAATCTTTCTTTAAAATCTGCCTCTATTCCTGAGGACTGGAAGGTAGCTAATGTCACTCCCATCTTTAAAAAGGGCTCCAGGAGAGATCCGGGAAATTACAGGCCAGTCAGTCTGACATCGATACCGGGTAAGTTGGTGGAAACTGTTATTAAGGAAAGAATTAGTAGGCACATTGATGAACAGAAACTATTGAGGCAGACTCAGCATGGGTTCTGTAAGGGAAGATCTTGTCTCACTAACCTGTTAGTGTTTTTTGAGGAGTGAACAAACATGTGGACAAGGGGGACCCAATAGATATTATTTACCTTGACTTCCGGAAAGCTTTTGATACAGTTCCTCATCAAAGGCTCCTAAGTAAGCTCAATAGTCATGGGATAAAAGGACAAGTCCTCTTGTGGATCAAAAACTGGCTTATAAATAGGAAACAGAGAGTGAGTATAAATGGGAAACTTTCTCAGTGGAGGGTGGTAAGCAGTGGGGTACCACAGAGATCAGTACTCGGTCCGATGCTTTTTAACTTGTTCATTAATTATCTGGAATTGGGAGTAAGCAGTGAAGTGGCTAAATTTGCAGATGACACGAAGTTGTTCAGAGTGGTGACAATCATTGAGGACTGTGAGGCACTCCAAAGGGATCTGTCGAGGATGGGTGAGTGGGTGGCAACGTGGCAAATGGGGTTTAATGTGGCCAAGTGCAAAGTGATGCACATTGGAGCCAAAAATCCTATATATAAATACACGTTGATGGGGTCTGAACTGGCAGAGACGGACCAAGAGAGAGATCTTGGAGTCGCCGTTTATAACTCAATGAAAATGTCTAGACAGTGTGTAACTGCAATAAAGAAGGCCAACGCTATGCTGGGGATTATTAGGAAGGGAACTGAAAACAAATCAGCCAGTATCATAATGCCCCTGTATAAATCATTGGTGCAACCTCATTTGGAATACGGTGTACAGTTCTGGTTACCACGCCTCAAAAAAGATATTATAGCATTGGAAAAAGTGCAGAGAAGGGCAACTAGAATGATAAAAGGGTTGGAACACCTTCCCTATGAAGAAAGGTTAAAATGCTTGGGGCTCTTTAGCTTGGAGAAACAGTGGCTGAAGGGTGACATGATCGAGATTTATAAGATTATGCATGGTATAGAGCAGGTGGAGAAAGAAGTACTTTTCTCCCTTTCTCACAATACAAGAACTCGTGGGCACTCAATGAAATTGCTGAGCAGTCGGGTTAGAACAGATAAAAGGAAGTACTTCTTCACCCAAAGAGTGATTAACGTATGGAATTCACTGCCACAGGAGGTGGTAGCAGCTACAAGCATAGACAGTTTGAAGAGGGAATTAAATAAACATATGGAGCAGAAGTCCATCAGTTAGCCACAAGGTATAGATAGGAACGCTCAGTCTGGGGCAGGTGATGCAGGCTATTCTTGGTGCTGGAGGGGGCAGCAGTGGGAGGGCTTCTAGTGTCCTGGCCCCACTGCTGGACCTCCTGATGGCACCTGGTATTTTTAGCCACTGTGTGACAGAGTGTTGGACTAGATGGGCCATTGGCCTGATTCAACATTGGCGTCTCTTATGTTCTTATGTTCTTAGGAGTACTGATCTCTATAGTAGAACACAGGGACTCTTTTATGGCCTGTCTTGGTTGGTCAGGATTTTTTCTTTTTGCTTTTGTATTCCCCTGGCTCTGGAATGGGCTGTAGGGGCAGAGTTGGCAACAATTCTTCCCACCTGCTTAACTGGGGGAGGATGAGGGATGAAGAGCCTCCTGTGCTGTCTGGTGGTTGGAAACTGAATGCTGCTCTGTAAAGGCATAAAACTGGTCATGAAATTCTGAGTTTAGCCACTTAATAGAAAGCCTCTAAAAGGTAGTAAAGGACTCAGATTGGCCTATGTTGGTCCCTGGGTACTTATTTCATTCCAATTTTATTGGGGGATTGGTGCCAGCATCATGGGTTCCTCCCACTTAGCTTCTTCAAAGTTATCATATGCCTCCTCCTGTCTGGTGCTGTGCTGATACTGAACCTCTGTATCGTGCACTCCATTTCCCCAGTTCCAGTTTCCTACTGGGAGTCTGCTCCATTATGAAGTGGGTTTCTTCTAGGTGCCTGCCTGTTCTGGGAAATAGTAACAGGCCCTGTTCTTCTGCATATGAGAAAATTATATGAATATTATAGAAACAAAGAAAGAAAGGACATAAGGAAGGTCTATCTTAGACTTTGACGAGCTGTCTACAGTCTTTTCCTAACTAGGAAATGAACTGAGGAGGACAGTGATCTCCACCAACGGAGACAGGAAATTGATAATTAATCACGTTTCCTTGACTAAACTTTCGGAATCACACATGCTAAAGTGCCCACCCCATACAAAAAGAGAATGACAATGTATGTTTAACTATAAAAGAAACCTCCAGTAAACTCAGTGGGGCTTCAAGTACATAACCTTAGCTGAATCATGACCACTAAGTCTTATTGGTGGGTGAAATTATAAAAGTAATCTGTGTTTTTCATTAGTTATACTTTAAAATGTTTATGCATTTGAATAATTGCAAGCCTAAGCCATTTCTACACAGGTTATTCGTCTGGGGTTCAATGCTGTTGGGAATTTGGCTTTTTCCCTGCCTCAATACAGCATCATGGTACATTCATGCACCTCCTGTGGTTTCTCTGGGTTTTTCCAAGTCTGCTCTGATCTGAAGCTTTGGGAAAGATAGCCACAAAACCTAGATGTCTGCCATCTGGGCAGAAAAGTTTGAATTTTGCTGGGCCTGCCCACATAGCAGCCATTTTCCCCATGGTGACAATTTTTCACACACATACACACACTGGGGTGGGGACTGCTACGTTTTCATTTAAATCAGTAACTGAATATCATTACAATATGTGTAAGGAGGAAAAGGCATATCTCTGTAATGAAAGGAGTTAAGATACTTAAAAATTGAAGCTGGGAGTTCAGAGAACTTGTTTTATATACATACGTCACACCGATATAGCAATGTCCAACTATGGGTATTAACAATAACAATATCCAACTGTAGATTTAAAAAAATTTT
Organism: Gekko gecko; assembly: GCA_029375565.1. NCBI lineage: Eukaryota > Metazoa > Chordata > Lepidosauria > Squamata > Gekkonidae > Gekko > Gekko gecko. The sequence goes on along the minus strand of JAPDNY010000004.1, from coordinate 101,323,051 downwards.
TTTTTTCAAAACTGGACAACCCCTTGGGGACGAGATAGCCACTACAAGAAGAAGGAGGAGGAGGAGATTGGATTTATGCCCTACCCTTCAATACCCAAAGGTGTCTCAGAGCAGCTTACAAACTCCTTTCCTCTCCCCTGTGAGGTAGGTGGGGCTGAGAGAGCTCTTACAGAAACTGCTCTTTTTCAAGAACAGCTGTGCCAGAACTATAGCTTGCCCCAAGGTCATCCAGTTTAGTGTAGTGGTTAAGTGTGGACTCTAATCTGAGAGAACCGGGTTTGATTCCCCACTCCTCCACTTGCACCTGCTGATGTGACCTTGGGTCAGTCACAAGCTCTGGCACAGCTGTTCCTGAAACAGCAGTTTCTGCCAGAGCTCTCTCAGCCCCACCTACCTCACAGGGTGTCTGTTGTGGGGAGTTTGTAAGCCGCTCTGAGACTCCGAGTGAAGGGCGGGCTATAAATCCAATCTCTTCTTCATCATCCAGCAGGTGCAAGCGAAGGAGTGGGGAATCAAACTCGGTTCTCCCAGATTAGAGTCCGTGTACTTAACCACGACATCCTGAAGACCAGGGTGGGCAAATTATGGTAACACCTGCGGAGTATAAGCCCTGTAGCAGCAGCAGGGGACTATACATCCTGTCCCTGCCTGGAAAACACCTTACTTCATTTGAATTTGCTATATTATTAAATATTTCTGTATACCACACTTTTATATACCTTAAGTTAAACACTTCTGTGATTCCTATTATTCCCATAAAATACTGACCTAGAAAAATGGGTATTATTATAAATGAGAAATATAATGTCATATTAAAATGTAACTATCTACTAGGATAAAACACATCAGGACATAAGAGTCTGGAGCAACTATTTTATGTTTACATTTTATATCAGAACATACATAAAAAGGTACTCTGAAAGTTTTATTGAGACATGTGTTATTTTAAATTATTCCACGGAAATATATGAGTTTGTTAAAACCTCAAATTATTTTGGCTACAGTACCTTCTGAATCTGTTGTACTGGTATTATATTTTGAACATTTTAGAAGAGACTCCAACATTTCCATTTAAATTACTGCTAAAAGAAACTTATAATAAAGGTTTAAAATTTAAATCACAAAAAGCTACAAAAATACAGTCCAAATTTAAAGCCCCTAAACTGTTTTCTATATCATGTATAGCACTGGTTCCCCAAGTGGTTCATACTGCCCCCTGGGGAGTGCTGGAACGACCAGGGGGCGGTAGGAGCCTTGGGTGAAATTGGGGGGTGCTGGAACAATCCAGGGGGGCATAGGAGCCTTGGGTGCAACTGAGGGCCATTGAATAAAAATAAGGGGGTGGTGGAAGCATAAAGAAAGAAAAGTCCAGAACCTATCTAAAGCAGCCTTTTTCTGCCTTCTCCTGGTCTTCCCTGGGATCAGGGAGGGAGGGGGAGTGGAGAGGGGTCCCCAGAGCCAATCACAGCCATGCATTTGCAAATTGCAAATGTATGTGCACCCTTGTAAGGCTGTAGTGGCTGCTGCTGGCCTCTGGCTTCAGGCCTTCAGCTTCTGCTGCTCTGTCCCTGCCTTGGCCTGCCTGCCTGCATGGGTTGTGGTGGACTCTACCTGGACTGAAGAAGACATCTAAAAGGTAAGATTTGGGGGAAATACATATTATTTTTAAAGGGGGATATTAGTAAAATGACCTTATAAATTAGTGTCCCTTTACTTTAGGTTATGTGGCCTGCTTGGGGTGGCTTTGAGTTACAGTTCTGTTGGGTGTCAGGTGGGAGTTGGCTAAGCCTTACTCTTTTACAGTTAATAATTTTGAGGAAAAGTTTTAAAAGTTTGGTTTGCGTTTAAAAGTATTTCTGTTGGATTGTTTTCTAAAAGTAATTGTGGAAATTGCTTGTTAGTGTGGTGGTGGGGGGTTGCTCAATGTTTTTAATTTTATGATTCAACTTTTGTTATTGGTTGTTGTTTAAATATTGTAATTTTCTGGTTGATTTTTAAATATATTTCTTGAGACTGTACTGCTGTGTGCCTCAAAGAATGCCAAATTCTTCGTAGTCTGCAGAAGTTATGCAAATAGAGCACATTTAATGGGAAAAGACAGAGACTGCAAATTCTGACTCCCTTGCACTTGGGCTTGTGAGAGTCACTGAGACTTGGTTGCATGCTTTGAAGCAGAACCTTGCAGCTGGGAAGCCAGAAGTTAAAGTGGAAGTTCTTGAGAAGCTTCTCTTTCTATTTGGGACAGCCATCTGGTCAGTGTGGTACAGTGTTTAAGTGTCAGACAAGTGTCTGGGAGATCTGGGTTTGAATTCCTGCTCTGCCACTGATAAGTAATGATTTCAAGATTAAAGAAATTGGGGTATTGTATTGCTCTTTGGATTGCACTATGTAAACTGCCTTGCATTTAGTGTGGGGTGCAAGAGAGTAATGATTTCCAGATATTTCAAAGCTGGCTTTTCCCCAACAATTCGTGTGTGTGTGTGGGGGGGGTGTTATTCCCCAGTGGTGGGAAGAACTATAATTCGTGCCCGCTGCTGGTAATATTAATTAACTTTTATAAATAAACACAGAAATTTTACTTTTTTACAGATAACATCATGGCTGAACCTAAGAAAAAATGTAGACAATATATTATTCAATATTTGAACTATGGCTTTATTTAGTCGCCTACAAACAGTACATTACCGATGTGCCTGATTTGCCAAAAACTTTTATCAAATGAAACTATGAAGCCTTCAAGACTACAAGAACATTTGACAAAAGTTCATGCTGTTAAGAAAGATAAAGATTTATCTTATTTTCAAGCACTTAAAGAAAACTTTTTGAGAAAGCCGACATTGGCAAAACTCTTTTCAATAGCATCCAAACAAGATAACGATGGGCTGCGTGCTTCTTACAACATTTCATTACGGATTACTAAATCGGGAAAACCGTATTCTGTTGGTGAAGAACTAATTCTACCAGCTATAAGTGAGGTAATACGCACCATGCTACACAAGCCAGCATCTGATATTACCAAGAAAATTTCTTTAAGCAATAATACAGTGCAACGAAGAACTGATGAAATGGCTAAAGATGTTGAAGACTCATTATGTGGATATTTAAAAACATCTCAGTTCTCTATACAGCTTGATGAGTCAACTTTGCTAGGAAATGAAGCTTTGCTTTTAGCATATGTGCGATTCATACAAGAAGGAAAAATTTGCCAAGAATTATTATTTGCTAAAAATTTGCAAACTGATACCAAAGGAGAATCAATATTTCATGCACTGGAAGAGTTTTTTAAAGAAAAAGAAATTCCCCTGAGCAATATATTGTCAATTGCTACTGATGGTGCTCCAGCAATGATGGGGTGCTATAGGGGGTTTCTGGCATATTTTTCAAAAGTGGTTCCCAATGTATTCCCTATACACTGTGTCATTCATCGTCAATATCTAGTTGCCAAAAATCTGAGTGAACGCCTGCATAAGTCATTATATCATGTCATTAAAGCGGTCAATAAAATCAGAAGCAATTCACTGACTGACAGATTGTTTGGACAACTTTGTATTGAAAACGATGAAGAATTCAATCGCTTGCTGCTTCATACAGAAGTTCATTGGCTATCAAAAGGTGCTTGTTTGGATCGGTTTTATAAACTCTTTGACTCAGTGCTAGAGTTCCTAGAAAACAAAGATGATGCTTTATGAGCCAACTTGATTGATTCCATAAAAGACATAGCTTATTTGACAACTTGTTTAATAAATTTAATGAAACAAATCTACAGCTCCAAGGCAATGAGCTGAATTTAATCAAAACAAAAACTGTCATTTCTGCATTTGTGGCAAAACTTCTTCTGTACAAACGAAATTTAGGACAAGGGGAATTCAGCCAATTTCCAATTTTATCAACAGTAGAAAACATGATGAAGACTTGCTTATCTATTATCAGTACTTGGAGGCTCTCTATTCTGACTTAAATCGATTTGAAGATATTCTTAAAATGAACATACCCGGCTGGGTTTTGGGCCCTTTTTCAAGGACAGACACAGAAGAATCCTCCAGAATTACAAGAACTTATAGAAGTAACAACAAATGAGGAATTGAAATTTAAATTCAAAGGTGGCTATCAACAGTTCTGGCTGCAAAAGCAGATACCTACACTTTATCTTGGATTATGGGCTATAGTACAAAAGTTTCTAATTGCATTTCCTTCAACATATTTAGTGGAACGTGGGTTCAGTGCGGTCACAAATCTGTTAACTAAAAAAAGAAACTGACTGCAAATAGGTAATCGCAGTGATTTAAGATTGCTGCTGACAAAAATAGAGCCAAACATTAATAAATTGATAGCAGTACACCAGGTTCACCCTTCTCATTAGGATTATTTTAATGTCATTTGTGATTTTTATTTTAATATTATCCTTTGTTATCTTAATTTTCTGTATGTAAATGTTACTGTGTTTGATTTTATAAAATACTTTTATGATTTCAAGCTTAAAAATGTTTTATTTACAACAACATCTTTCTTTACTATGTGCAAATTTGTCACTGCATCTTTTTGTCCACTTCTTGAAGGTAGATTTCCAGGGGGGCACTGAGTAATTTTTTTTTCTGAAAAGGGAGTGGTAGGCCAAATAAGTTTGGGAACCACTGATGTATAGTCTAAAAAACAAATGCAGCAGGCTGAAATGGGCTGGAACTCCAGTTTTTTCCAAAGTGCCAAGTCAAAATATTCCTTATTTGCTCAAAACCCAAAGAAGGGGAAGAGCAGGAATCCCCCCTCAAAAAGAGTCTGGAGTTTCTGAATTCAAATGGAAGCTCAGCCTGAAGTCTGCTGTTAGTCAGGCAAAATCAATCTGAGAGCTCAGGTAATGTCATCGAGTAGTCTAAAGATGACAATAAAGATCTACTGATCTAAAAAAAAGGTGAATAATCAGGAAGTCTTCTCCAACTTAGGTACGACTGGAGAGGTACCACTTAATTTCCATGTAAAGTATTTCCAGTGCTGCCTGGGTCCTAATCTCCATGTAGAAAGGATATTACAGGGAATGATAGTTTTCTGACTATTCTGCTTGTACTCTTCAACACTTGATGTCATGGTTCTCTTTCTTCCATTACCCAAGTGCAACTGCATATACTGACATTTATTCTGTTCTTCTGCCCTTCCTCTTTGTATCCACATTTGGGCTTTGGGTACTTGTATACTTCATGAACTAAGCGCCTGCACTGAAATTGCAATGAAAATGTTCATAAGTCTTTACAGTGCGTCTTCTACTATATCTCAAAGCTTACTGTGACTTATCTGTCATTCCCCAAACCATGTAAAACAGAATTGTTCAGGAGGGCATTTTTATAACATTAACAGCTACAGTATAACTGTAGGAAAGAAATTTGTAGGAAGGAAGAAGCTTTTATAAAGGGAACAGGACTGTAGTTTATGTCACTTCATATGGTATGTATTATCTATTATTATTCTGATCTTTTACTGTATTGTTTTCTACTTTTGTAATTCCATTTTCTGTATCACTTGACATATCATTTCTAAAACTTTTTTGCATTGTTTCTGATTTTTGTAATTCTATTGCATTTCTTATTAGACTTCTACATTTGACTGCACTGTGTTAGAGCACACTTTCCGTGAGAAAGGCAAACTATCAATAAAGCAAATAATAAATACTTTTAACAGCCTGACTTTCAGAGAAAGGTTCTGTAATCTTTCCTCAAAGTGTCTACTTATTGAGGCTATACTGATGCCAATACCTACCATTCTATACAAGTGACAAATAGTAAGTATATCAATATAAAAAAAACCTACTATACATAATATAAAGACACAAAGATTATTCTGTAGATCATTCTTTCATATGTAAAAATATTATCAAAAATCTGGTCATCATGTCATGAACTACTGATCTTCAACCTGTTGCTCATGAGGCACAAGCAAAATGCACCCCGACCATTATAGGGGTCATACCACCAACCCCATCATTTTTTCATTATATTGACAAGTGAAGAAGAACAAAGGGTGAAATAAAATAAAATATTATTTATACTATTCATAGTCTGCCTTTCTCACTAAGACTCAAGGTGGGTACATAATGTAAGTCAGTACAATTAATAGGATGAGGAGACATCTAACAAATAATGCAATAGAACTAGGATTGCTGAAATCTGAAACAAGAACTGAGCATTAAACATGACATTTTAAACAATGCAAAAATGGTATTACATAAATAGAAACATACTGCCGTGAGAGTAAGATAAAGACATACAGACCAGATAATACAGTTCATTCCACAGTCATGTTCTCCCTATTGAAACATCTTTCTGAATCACTGTTATAATGCAGCCCAATTCCTTTATAAAAATGCCCCCCTTGAACAGTTTTTCTTTTTTTTACATAGCTTTCAGAAAGCCAAAAGTGTGGGAGTCTTCCTGACTTCCTCAGGCTGGCCATTCCACTGTGGGTGGGGGCCCTACAGAGAATTGACAGTTGTTGATCTTGCCCATTTGTAGGGTGGCACTTGTAGAAGGTCTGTTCAGATAAGCAAAGTTGTCATAGTGTAAAAAGAGAGCCAATCCTGCAGATATGAGGGTCCAGAGTCATTAAGGACTTTGTATGTGATGGCCAGTACCTTGAATTGTACCTGGTAACTAATGGGCAGCCAATGGAGTTACTTTAGAAATTATGTAAATATGCATGCACCATCTGATTCCTGATAATAACCAAGCTGCAGCATTCTGCATTAACTGATTTTGAGAAGAGAACTACGTAGAATGTATTACAATAGCCTAGCCTCAATGTTACTGTAGTATGGATCCAGGTAGGCAGATCAGCTTAGACAAGGTAGGGGGTCCTAGGCTAAACTAAGTAGGAAGAAAGCATCTTTTGCAACTGCATTAATTTTCTTCTCCAACAGTAATGCTAGGTCCAGTATAACTCCTGCACTCAGAAAGGGTCAGCTGAATCCTAGCAAAAGTATTCCCGTCAAAGGAACCCTATCCAAAGCATAATGTCCATCAAGACCTGAGACATTCCAATCAGCATTACCACTGTTTCGTCAGGGTTCAGTTTCAATTGGTTTGCTGTCAGCCAGTTAACCACAGCAGTTGGGCAGTGGCTCTAGACTGCTACTGAATCCCCAAAAGATTTGGACAGAGAGTGTCAAACTGGGGTCTGGGAGACCTGAGTTCAAGTCCCCACTCTGCCATGGAAGTTTGTTGGGTAACCAGTCACACACTCTCATCCTAACCCACCTCACAGGCTTCTTGTTAGGAGTAAAAGGAGGAGAGGAGAGGAGAGGAGAGGAGAGGAGAGGAGAGGAGAGGAGAGAGAATGATGTAAGCCACTCTGGGTCCCCACTGAGGAGAAAGGAGAAATGAAATAAATAAGATTAAACAGGGGATGGATGACCACTTCTTTGAACGGCCAGGAAAAGTCAGTGACTGACTTTTTTTTTTTAGATTTCATTAAACTGTTAATGAAAATACATAAAATATAAAGAAACAAGAATTAAGAAAAATCATAAGGAAAAAAGGGAAAAAGAAATATATTCCAATTTTTAATTACAACTGGTACATCGTAATTCTCTTCAAGTCAGTGACTGACTTCTGACAGATATCAAGGACTCCTTTATATAGTCCTTACAAGATTTCAGTAACCATGATGGACAAGGATCCAGAGGACAAGTGGTAGCCTTCACAGATCTCAGGATCCTGTCAACATTCATTATGACTGGGTTAAAATGATCCATAAACAGACCAGACAATGTGTTAGATATGTTTTCTGTCAGTATTCTGATTTCTGTCAACAAAAAACTCTGCAAAGACATCACAACTAATTTCTTGTTCCAGAGGCAATAAAGGCTCAGATCTAGGAATCAGCAGATGGCAAGATACCTTAAATAATTACGATGGCCAATATCATCCGTAATGACAACAGAGAAGTAACACTTCTTCGCAGTGACCACTGATGCTTCATAGGTCTTCCAGTGAGTTCTATTTATTTTATTTCATGCAATTTTTATTCCACCCCTTCCCAGCAATCAGGGCTTAGGGCAATAAACGACATAAATATAAAACATAGATAAAAATATAAATATTATACAAAACAATTTAATACACCAGCACTTTGGCATGACAATGAGAGAACCTGACAGTAGGCCCAGTAAGACCGCCTCAATGGAATGCCTGGAGGAATAATTCTGTCTTACAGCTCCTCCAGGGCACAAGTCTCTTCATATAGAGCATTCCACCAGGTTGAGGCCACAACTGAAAAAGCTCTTGTTCTGGTCCAAGTTAAATGAGCTAACTGAGGGGCAGGCACCACTAGAAGTCTCCATGAAGTAGAATGCAAGCACCATGGGGTGTCATAACAGAGAGATGCTCTGTCAGATTCAGTAAGAGTTGTCCACCAGAGTCATTCTAGATGTATCCCAGCCCGCTTTACATCACCCAGCTCCATGGTAAACCATGGGACTAGGTCCCATGCAAGGACGGGACCAGTCAACCTTGTCAACAGCTTCTAGGAACGTCACATTCCGAGTTCCCACCACAGCCTCAATGGAGCATGGATTTGGAATCCTAAAATCACTGAGAGCATTCTGTGATCTAACAGGATCCATGAGCATCCATGAGCAGGACGTTTTAATTGCCCCCCTTCTCTTTCTCAGGATTGGAGTCACATTCACCATTAACTTGGAGTAGACAGTGGTCAGACCATGGTTCAGGCCGAATCTCCAATCTTGAAACAAGACCTTCACTCAAAGGCTCAGTGTAAAAGATTAAGTCCAAGGTATGACCTCTTTTATGTGTTGGGCCCATCACAATTTTTTTTTAAGCGCCCCTAAAAGAGGCAGTTTTATTATTTTTAAGACAATGACATAACAACAAAACAGACCAAAACACAAAATACAATCACAAACAATACAATACAATACAAAACCTTAACTCTACACAACACCCACAAAATACAACATTCAACATTCACGGGGGGTAAATTTCCCAAAGCAAATCACCCAGTTAGATTCCCTCCCCCTTACCGACAAGTGTTACCTTCTTTTACTTCTGTATCCACCAATTCTATCATTCTATCTTATCCACTTCTAATTTAACACAAAACTAATAATATTCAATGTTCAAACCATTATTGTTTCTCTCCATCCTTCTCTCTCTGGTCATACCAGTTATAAAAGCGTTGCCACGTGTTTATAAAGGCTGATTCATCATACCCTTTCAACATCAAAGTCAGTTTGTCCATTTCTGCTGCTTCCATAATCTTCTCAATCAGTTCTTGTTTTGTTGGAACCACCGTAAACCGCCAATACTTCGCATACAGAATCCTAGCCGCTGTTGCAATATATATTAAAAAATATCTCTCCTCTCTCTGCACCTCCTTTGGCAGTATACCCAATAATAACACCTCTGGCTTAAACACAAGAGTACCTTTTATAATTCTCTGCATCATTCTATGCACCCATATCCAATATTTTTTTGTAACTTCACATGTCCACCACATATGATAAAAGGACCCAACTTTAGCATTACATTTCCAGCACTTATTAGAACATTTTTCATCATACTTCGCCAGCTTATCTGGCGTGATATACCACCTATACAGCATTTTATACATGTTTTCTCTATATGGGACCGCCCTGGTTATTTTTACATTTATTTTCCATATTTGGTCCCATTGTTCTAGCTCAATATTATAACCAAAGTTCATTGCCCATTGAATCACGTTATTTTTCACCATTTCATCTGCCATATAGTCAGCCAACAACAGTGCATACATTTTTTTAATACATTTCTCTTCTGGTTCATACAGAATTTTCTCCATATCTGTTAAAGATTTCTCAAACCCTACTTTTTTATCTTTTTGATATCTTGACTGGATCTGCACTGCCACCAACTGATATCATCATCCAAGTCCAACTCCCCCTTCACATTAATAATGTCCAAATACCTTTGTGGGGGGTCTTCACAGTATAGCCTAGGCAAAGTCACACCTTCTACTGGAGCCACCAACCTTGAAGTTTTGGTAAAGCACCTCCTTCGGATGGTCTCCCATACTCTTCCAAGTGCATCTCGTATCCAGTGCTGTTTAAAGTATTTGCGTGCTGCCACTTTCTCGCCCCACAGAAAAGCGTGCCAACCTTCCAGAAGATCGTGGCCTTCCAGTTTCAATAGTCTTCTGTCTTCCAATATCACCCATTCCTTAATCCAGGCCAACACTCCGGCTCTATAATACAATGTCCAATAGGGTAGGGCAAGTCCACCTCTTTCTTTCGAATCTTGTAATACTTTAAGCCTAATTCTCGCTCTCTTCCCTTGCCACACAAACTTGGCGGTAATTTGCTCCAACTCCTTCAATATTGCCAGGTTTTTCAACACAAGAATTGTTTGAAACAAGAAAATCCATCTTGGTAAAATGTTCACCTTTATCAGAGCAATTCTTCCAATTAGGGATAGCTTTAAATTCTTCCATTTTTCCAAGTCTTGCTTCGTTGCCCTTAATAGTTCCCTATAATTATCTTCTTGCAGCGAACTGCATCTGTTCTTCAGTTGGATTCCTAGATATTTTGCCTTCACACAGAGTTTATATCCTGATTCTTCTTGCAAGCACTCTCTTTGCTCTAGTGTCATATTTTTAGTTAAGATTTTGGTTTTAGCTAAGTTAATTTTCAAACCTGCCACTTGCCCATAGTCTTTCAAAAGCTTATTTAGCTCCACAATTGAGGATCTGGGTTCCTCCAAAATTAATGCCAGATTGTCCGCATAAGCCAGTAATTTAAATTGTTCTCCGTGCACCTTTAGACCCATCACAATTTGAGAGAACCCTAAGGCAACCAAAGAAGATAAAAAATCCTGAGCCAGCCCCAGCAAAATATCCTCAACGTAAGTGTTGGTCCCACAGAACTATCAGTCTACATGTGTCCAGCACTATGCCCGAGAGCTCCTCCACCAACTCAGACAAGGTGGCTGCTGGCAAACTAGGCAGCATGCAAACAAGTGGGCATAATCTATGCTAATACCCCAATGTAATGAACATAAAGTCAATGCCAATAATATTTTTCATCAGGAGTCTACAAAAAGGAAAAGATTCACAGAGGATGATTGCCAGTCCTCCTCTCTGCATTCCTATACTGGGTTGATGAAAGACCACATAACCAAGGAATTAACTGGGACAGTGTCATGGCCTCGGAGGCCTCCCTCCGCCATTCCACCACCAGTGTGGGGTTGCTCTGTCGTGGCCAGGTTTGGATTCTCCTGTGCTAGGGCAACGACAATCCAAGCGGGGGGGGGGGATTGAAGAAATAGAGGGAGAGAAGGCCTCAGACAAAAAGGGGGCGTTGGCATGGAGAGGCTGTGTCACCTCTCTATTCCCCTTTGGATCAGGCTTCGCTGCTTCTGTAGCTGCACAGGTTCTCTCTCTCTGTTGGGCACAGGCCTCGCTTCTCTGCCCCTGTGGCCCTGGTTGTTCCCGCAGAGCCAGGCATCCTTCCTCCATGCTTCCCAGCGAGGGGGCCCCAGTCTCTCGCTGCCACGCTGTATCTGTGCTGCTGCCACCCTGGCCCTCCTCCGCACTCCAGGTAGGTTGGGAGCCATGGGGTTATGTTGCTGTGGGATGGGGTTTCTCCTCTCCATCTTGGGTTGGGGCTGTTCCCTGTGGGTGGGGGTTCTGGGGCCCCCTTGTGCCCTCCCCCTCATCGTCAGGCTCCTACCCCCAAGGGGCTCGGTCAGGACCAGGACAGACAGTCACACTATGTCTTTCATCCAGGTTTCAATTACAATAAAAAGACAAGTGTAACAATTTTAAAAATCAGGCACCATATTATGGAATAGGGTTAAAGGAAGTCCTAGATCTAAAAATATTGGAGAAGATGAGTGTAAATTACATATAAACTGAATTCTTTGGTATAGCCAGCTTCGACCTCACACTTTTCTTTTTTCCCCACTATTGTTCAAGAACAGGACAAGAATTAATTTAACTTTTCATTTGAAAATTCAGCATGAACCTAGTTTTACACAATAGAACCTTAGCCACAAAAAAACAAGATACATAATATTTAGAGCTCAAAATAGTGCATGATACACTTTTCTCTAATTCATAGTTTCAGAGGGTAGCTGTGCTGGTCTGTAGAAAAACTAGATTAGAGTCCAGTGGCACCTTAGAGAGCAATGAGATTTTCAGGGTAGGAGCTTTTCAGAGTCAATATTTCCTTCATCAGAGGTTCTCTAAGGTGCTACTGGACTCATATCTAGCTGTTCTCTGATTCACAGTTTACTTGGGTTGCATTCCAGTTATTTTCAGATGACAGAACAATAATCTCACCAGTGAGTGTCGGGGATTTTTTCTTATTCTCTCCCTCCTACTTCAGCCCATGCATACTGTGCCCAGAGATGTTTCTGCTGAATCCTAGTAGCAGTGATTTGTGGGCAATGGGGGTGGGGTGGGGGGCTGGATCTACAGCAGAAATTCTAATTCTGTGGGTTTTGTCTGCTGTTCTCATTAGGTACAATCCTATATCTATCATTAATAATTACCTACAATGAATGATCATTGTGAAATTTAGGATAAACAACTAAACAGCTACAATGTTTTCAAAACCTACATCAGTCCTTTGTAAAAGAGCTGGGAGCTTTATAGTAGAGTGCCATCAACATACTGATAACACCCAGCTATACCTCTTTGAACAAACTACTGGAAGCAGCAGCCTATTCTTGGTCAGTGTTTGGATGCCATCAACAAGTGGCTGAAGGATAATAAGTGAAAACTGAATCAAAACCAAGAAGGGCAGATGCTGGTTGGGAAGGCTGATGCTCTGGAGAGGATGGTAATCCCCACCCTAGATGGAGTAAGGTTTGTTTCGACAGACTCTGTAAAATGTCTGTGAGTCGTTAGATCCAGCCTATTGCTTTAAAATAGATCAACACTGTTGTGAATCATGTTTCTTTTTAACTACATCTGGTTTGAAACCTGTCTTTTCCTTCTAGGAATAGTATATCTTGTCACGCTGTTCCACATTTTGGAACTTGCAGTGTGCTCTGTATGAAGCTACCCATAAAGTCAATCCAGAAACTTTAACTGTTATAGAACATGTCTATTGACTAGAGTATGCAACTATTTTATAAAAGTTTCTTTGGTTATCTGCATGTTCCCAAGTTCAATTCAAGGTTCTGGATTCTTACTATTAAAGCCATTCTCAACCTGGGACCCATATACTTCAAGATCTATCCTCCTATGAACCTCTGTGCCCATTCTGACCTTCCAGCAACTTCTCCAATTTTCTTTTCCATCCAATGCTATCAGAGTGGCCATAGCCCAATAGCAGACATTTCAGCAGCGGCACTGTCCCTCCGAAACATTCCAGAAGAGGGGAGGAAAGCTTCCACCAAGTAAAACTTTAAGATGCATGGGAAAGAAGTGTTCAGGAAGGCCTTTGACAGAGGCTAATCTTCATTATTGTTATTTTAAGAGTATTGGCAATGATAGGCGATTTGGTGCTGCAGTTTTATTAATTTTTACTTATCTTGGATTGTATCTGTTTGACTGCATGCTGTTTTCTTAAAATCATTCTGAGCTTCCTTGAATGGGAGGAGCAGCATATAAATATGTAAATAAAACGTTTAAATGGCACACTAAGGGGACATCTAAACTACATATACTTAAAATCATCCCCCAAGAACACAGGAACTGTAGTTTTTGGTCAAGGTTGCTGAAAGTTTAACAGATATTTCTAATATCTTCACAGATCCATTACTTAAGGAATTTTGGTATGAGAACTGTGAATGTTACAATGATCTGAAACGCATTCAAATATGTACAGCAGACAAACAGGAAGCAAAGCTGTCAACCATTTAGTAAGCCTCTGAAAAATCAATCTGACTGAAACTAACTAAAGTTCATTGTATTTGTTATAAATAAGTAAACTGTTATTTCAGAAAACTGGTATGAAGGTGTCTCAAAGTAACAGTAACAGCTATATTCTATGGCATATACAGGGGGGAAAGTTGATTTTTTTGTTTTAGAAGCTGATTGAATGATGAAGCATTTCAGATAATATTTTCCCATCATTTCCAAGAAGCCAAAGCTACCATAATTCTATCAATTTCATCCTATTCTGATAATCCAAACATAAACATAAATTATAATAATCATAAAGTTTAGCAAAAAAAATTCCAACACATTAATTTTAAAAGGCAACTTCACCTGGAAGCTATACAACAAATGACCAAAAATATCAGTTTACAAGCTAGACCTTTAAAAAGCAGCCATACAACAAATAAGAATAAAAAAGGACATTTTCTATGGATAATCTACAATCTACTCTTACCTGTATGCATCGTCTTCCTTCAAATCTCATATCATCCTGTGGGGGGGGGGGGCAGGGGAGGCCACCAGTAAACACTGTGAATATACAGAAATATTAGTTAGACAATATCAGCAATCATGCCTGTAATATCTCTGAGAATGCACAATAAGAACTGGGTTTGTGTTATAGCCATTCGCTACTAGAACAGACTTAGTACAACAGCAACTTATGCAACCAATCTTTGAGAGAACAAGGGAACAATTAAACATTATGGTCACTACACAAATGCGACTGGAAATGTGTGTGTGCACAAGAACTCCAAATCTAGGACCTAATGTTCAAAAGCTACTCACTACAAACTGTATTGCAATTGCATCAAGAGCCTCCATGCTGCTACCAACACATTCTTCTCTATGCACTTGAGGCAATCCAAATTGTGAGTGGCTTATAAAAACTATGGCATAGTATTGCAATTGCATCAAGAGCCTCCATGCTGCTACCAACACATTCTTCTCCAAGCACTTGAGGCAATCCAAATTGTGAATGGCTTATAAAAACTATGACACAGTATGGAACTACTGTCATATTCTAAATGTTATCATATGGTGGCCACAGCATTTTTATCAGTTCTAAGGATGGAGCAGAAATATAAAATACAATAAACTGAAAGTATTTTTTAATATTTATTTGGAGCAAAAAAATCTACTATTTAATGTGCCTCCTGACACAACTTTTCTAGTACAGACATCTTAATCACTGAGGCTATCTTTTTATCCCAAGTACATATAGCACCTACAGGAACACCATGGGGGGACTTTAGGCTGCAGCAAGAGAAAACTACTTTGAGACCCATTCCATTCTGGCTTCAGCCCTGGCTATGGGACAGAGACAGCTATGGTCACCCTCACAAATGAGCTCTGGAGGCATATAGACTGAGGTGGATCAGTGCTGCTGGTGTTACTTGAACTAACGGCGGCATTTGACAAAGTCGACTATGACCTTATGGCCTACTGCCTCGCCGAGGTGAGGATACAAGGGGCTGCTTGGCTGTGGCTCATCTCGTTTTTCAATGGTCGAGTGCAGAGGGTAGCAATTGGAGAGAGAGTTTCACCATGCTACCCTCTGGTGTGTGGCATCTCACAGGGGGCAGTCCTGTCCCCTAAGTTATTTAACATCTATATTCACCCCCTCACCCAGTTGGACCAGAGTTTTGGTCTGGGTTGTCATCAGCATGGACGGCCAACCAGACACTGGCCCAGAGGTTTGAGATAGGGCATTAGAGGCTGTGGCTGATTGGTTGCAGCAGAGCTGTCTGAAATTAAATCCATTGAAGATGGAGGTCCTGTGCCTGCATTACAGAGGAGTAGAGTTAGGGATCCAGCTCCCAAACCTTGACAGGGTGCTATTGATGCCACCGCCGATGGTGAGGAACTTAGGCGTGGTCTTTGATACCTCACTTTCTGTCATAGCCATTGTCTTTTATCATCTTCGGCTGGTCAGGCAGCTGGATTCCCTATCTCTCTCTTCATGCCTTAGCCAAAGCAATCCATGCAATGGTCAAGACTGGATTACTGTAACTCACTCTATGCAGGGCTGCTCTTGAGGTTGACTCAGAAACTCTAGCTGTTTCAAAATGCAGCGGTGCATGTCCTTACAAGGACACCTCTCAGAGCACATACACAACCAGTGCTCTGATTACTGCACTGGCTTCCAGTGGAGTACCAAACCTAGTTCAAGGTTATGGTATTAACCTTTAAAGCTCTGTGTCGTCTGGAACCAACATATCTGCAGGACCACCTCTCCTACTGTGTCCCTCAAAGAGCATTGCACTCATCAGATCAAAATCTACTGGTGGTCCCCAGCCCAAAGGACATCTCCATAGCCTCAACAAGAGCCAGTCTTTCTCAGCTCTGGCTTGGGACTGGTGGAATACTCTCCCAAGTGAGATCAAAGCCCTGCAAGATCTTCTTAAATTCCACAGGGCCTCTAAAATGGACATGTTCTGCCAGGCCTTTGGTTGAAGCAACAGGTGCCCAGTTAAGTGTCGTGATTAGGAGTGGAGGACTCTAATCTGGAGAACTGGGTTTGAGTTCCCACTCCTCCACATGCAGTCAGCTGGGTGACCTTGGGTCAGTCACAGTTCTCTCAGAGCTGTTCTCTCAAAGCAGTTCTCTCAGATCTCTCTCAGACCTACCACCTCACAGGTGTCTGTGGTGGGGAGAGGAAGAAGGAGATTGTAAGCCATTCTGAGACTCTGAGCGAAGGGCGGAGTATAAATCCTCCTCCTCCTCCTCCTCCTCCTCCTCTTCTTCACCCTGCTCTGGCCTGGTATGATATCTGATCTGTGATTACCAGTGGTGATTGAGCTCCATCCAGCTGGTTAATTACGCGCACACCCTTGTATAGATTGGAGCAATACACATTTATGCCTACTTGCCATTTTGTATGCTGACTTACTTATTATTGTTTGTATAATGTAACCAATTAAGTTTTTTTAAAAGCAATTTTATTTTTATATAAGAAGAAGAAGAAGAAGAGTTTGGATTTATACCCCGCCCTTCACTGCCCAAAGGCGTCTCAGAGCGGCTTACAAACTCCTTTCCCTTCCTCTCCCCACAACAGACACCCTGTGAGGTAGGTGGGGCTAAGAGAACTCTAACACAAACTGTCCTTGAGAGAACAGCTGTGCCAGAGCTTGTGACTGACCCAAGGTCACATCAGCAAGTGCAAGTGGAGGAGTGGGGAATCAAACCCGGTTCTCCCAGATAAGAGTCCGTGCACTTAACCACTACACCAAACTGGCTCTCAAGAGAAAAAACAACAAACAAACATACATACAGAGAAGAGGTAGTTCCATTTACAGCCTTATTTTGTCTGTTAAGTTACCTCATACATTATAAGTTATATTCTTTTTATTTTTTCAACATTGTATTTTGAACTAAATCTTTGTTCATAACTAAAAAGAAAGTTATAGTTCATATTTCCTTGTGTTTCGGTTTTATGCCCATATGATTTAATTGTTGTGTTCTTCTATCCATTTGTAAAACCTTGACCATGTATTCTCAAAGTCTATTTCGTTCTGACCTCTCAAAATTAAAGTTAGTTTGTCCATCTCTGCAGTTTCAAGTATTTTATTAATAATTTCTTCTTCTAGAGGTATCTCATTTTTCCTCCAATATTTATATTGGATATAATATTCTTGCAGCTGTCACTACATAGATAATAAGATAAGCATCTTGCTTTTTACAATTTTCTGGTAATATATTCAGTAAGAACAACACTGGTATATAAGGTATAGTACATTTTAACATTTTTTGTAGCAATTCATGAATCCAAGACCAATATTTTTAAACTCTATCACACGTCCATCACATTGAAAAAAGAACCAACATTTTTTGACACTTCCAGTAATCATTTGGTAATTCAGGATAAAACTTTGCTAATTCGTCTGGAGTGATATAACATCTATAAAAGATTTTATAATTTTTTAAAAATGAAGTTGCTTTAGTAATCTTTACATTTGTTTTCCATACCTGTGACCATTGGTCTAAATCAATATTATAACCCAAGGTTTGTGCCCATTGGACCACGCAGTTTTTAACTATTTCATCTTGTTTATTTTCTAACATTACATATAATTTCTTAATCAATTTCTCATCAGTATATAACAATACCTTGTCTGTTTCTGTTATTTTTTAATAAAAACCTATTTGCTTGTCTTTGACGTATCTTGATTCTCTCCTACCAACTTAAGTTGGATTCTTGTTTTTTAAGATTTTCTGTTGGTTTTAATTCATTTTTGTTATCCTACAAGCCTTCATATCTTAACAGTGCATTTTTTAAAAATAAGTTTGGGTTTGTAAATGTTTCTAGTGGTGAAAGAAGAAAAAAGAACTGGTAAACTATCTGAAATCCACTTTCATTTTCTAAACATCACTTCCTATGTGGTATAAATTCCAATCTGGTAGCATTATGTTTTAATATCTTGTACCTAATATAATACATTATGTCCTAATGGTATTGTAAGCAGTTGATACCTTTGCCTGTATAGGCTGCAAAGAAAGAGTGTTTGTTCTTTGCATCATCAGTTTTGGAAATACAGAAAACTGTTTGAATTTAAAGGTACTAGTGAGAAGGTGTTTGAGAGATTCTCTGGTTTTCGAGAATTAAAATGAAAATTTTGTGCAAACAGAACTCAGGCACTGCTGGCTCTCCTTAGCCTTTGCTAGGAACTTCTGCTTTCCCTTGCCGAAGGGAAAGCCGAAGGCAGGTAAGTGGCTGTGTTTGGTGGGGTGGGCAAAAGAGTTTTTTCTACCAAGGCTGTGAGGAAGGAACAGAGAAACCTTTACTGCAAAGTCTTTAAAGACTTCAAGCCAACTTTCAGTGGCATTGGCATAATAAATAACAGAGCACAAATAAGAGAGTAGATTGTTTTATATTCAGGTTTTGTGTGATAATTATACACACAGAATTATGATCCAGATTTACTGAATCACTGAAGTAGGGCATACTGTTTGAAACCTATTCACACACACACAGAGTGGCTCAATGGTAGAGCACCTGCTTGCTATGCAGAAGGTCCCAGGTTCAACCCCTGGCAACTCCAGTTAAAAAAGCAGCAGGCAGCTAGTGATGTGAAAGACCTCTGTCTAAGACCCTGGAGAGCCACTGCCAGTCTGTGGAGACAATACTGACCTTTATAGACCAATGGTTTGATTCAATATATCGCAGCTTCATGTGTGTGCAGACTCCATCTTGAGTTGAAGATGTAAAAAACCGTAAACAGCCAAGAAGAACTGTGAAAAGGCAGAAGAGGTACAAAAAGTTTAGGCTCTAGTTTGGCCAAAACAGAAGAAGGAAAAGCAGAACAGGATAGATCAGAATAGAACACCTGGGATGATGACTAGGGAGGGCAAGATGTCTTCCTTTCTTCAGAGGAGAAGGACCCTTCACAGTAAGTAGCCAAGAGTCCTTCTCCCTTTGAGGCAGAGGACATCTTGGGACCTCCAATAGCAGTGCCCCTTACGTGGGTGGGTCATCGTCTTTGGTTGGGATTATATGTAGTGGTACTCTTCTACCAAAGGCAGTTTCTGCAGAGTCATAGAAGTTCAACCTGTAGTGTCTGACGAAGGTGGATAGAAAAGACCATGTTGCACCCTTGCAGACCTCTTCTACAGAGGCGCGCCTGAGAAATGCTGCATTGGTTGAAGCATTCCTGATGGAATGGGCTGAAATACCCTTGGGGGCCTCCAATTTGAGGACCTTGTACACCTCCATAATACAGGATTTCAGTGTAATGCTGACTGCATTCTTTGACATCCTATTGCCAAGGTTCAGAGGCAATATGTTGATGAACAAAGAGTCCAATTTCCTAATGCCCTCTGTCCGAACTAGAAAGGTCTTGAAAGATCTGCTTACATCTAGCATATGGCGCAGCTTTTCCTTGGGGTGTTGTGGCTTAGGGCAGAGGGAGGGTAAATAAATGTCCTGCGTTCTGTGGAAGGCTGAGTTGACCTTCGGCAAGAAGGTAAGATCAGTGTGTAGGATCACCTTGTCTTTATGAAAAACACAGAGACAATGTGCCCAGTTCAGAAACATGTCTCGCTGAGGTGACTGTGATGAGGAACAAGGGCTTCATTGTCACCCATTGCAGTGGAATTGTCTGAATGGAGATCTGGTCACTGCGGTGAGCACTGAATGGAGTCTCCATGAAGGGAACCTGTGGGTCTGTGGAGGATTTCTGAGTGTAGGAAACATCTGACATGATGATGATGATGAGAAATTATACCGCAATCTATCTTCGGTAGTATGGTACATAGGGATGCGAGCCGTCATCTGAGGATGGACGGTTTCAGACCTGCATTCAGGCCATCCTGCAGAAGTTTAGGGAAGGATTCTGTGGGAGGACCCCTTTCCTTCTACACCATCAGTGAAAGGCTTTCCAAGATATGTTATATATTTGGATTGTTCACTGTTTCCTGAAAGCCATTACCCTGTGAGAGTACCAAAATTTCAAAAGCACTTGCCATTCAATTTCCAGATGGTCAGATGCAGCCATTCTGGACGAGGGTGCCATAGTGGCCCTTGAGTCAGCACGTCCGGTGATACCGGTGGGTGAAGCAGGGTTCCCACTGCCAGCTCCTGTATCGCCGAGAACCATGGATGCTGTGGCCATAAAGGAGCCACCACCAGAACTGTCGCCCTTTGTTCTTGAATCCTCTTGATCATTCTAGATACGACCGGGAGTGGAAGAAAGGCAAACAAGTCAGGGTGTCCATGGCTTTGGCTTTAGGGTGGAAGAAACGTTGTGAAATATCTGGGTGGTTGACTGACTGGCGAGGCAAACAGATCCACCAATGGTGATCCAGAATGTCTGGTAATTATCAGGAAGAGTTCCTTCTGGAGTGACCATTCTACCTCTCTTATAGTAGTTCAATTGAGCCAGACTGCTTGCATAATCATTATCCCTCTGATGTGCTCGGTCCAAATAGATGCAGGTGAGATTCAGCCCAGCAAAGGATCAAGGTGGCTTCCTTGTGGAGCCTGGAGGACCTGGATCCCCCCTGGTTGTTGAGGCAGGTCTTGGTAGCTATGTTCTCCGTGTGAATCAGGACATGGTGACCCAATATCCTATTCCAGAAATGAAGCATTGCCAGACGTGTCACTAGTCAGTTGATGGGAAGTTTGGCTTTGTTCGTGATCATCTCTCCTGGACCATCCAGCATCCCTCCCCATCCCGTCAGACTGTCATCTGTGAAGATCTGTTTTAGAGTGGTGACATGAAAGTTCTTGCCCTCTATGAGATTCTGTATGTCCGTCCACCAGTGTAGACTGGATTTGACTGTTGCAGAGACCTGGACACTCATGGTAGATTTGGTCATTGCTTGTAACTTGTATGGTCTGAGTAAATTTTGAAGTGGTCTGGAGTATAGGTGTCCCCACTGTATGTCCTCGTTGTTGGCCACCATGTGTCCCTGGATCTTGGCTAAGGACATCAGCTGTGCGGACGTGGCCATGATCACTTCTCTTGTCAGCTGAATAGTCTTCTTGACTTTGATTTCTGGGAGAGAAAAAACATGATGTCTCGGTATCTATCACGACCCTCAGGTGCTCTAGATGTCTTATTGGCATAAGGGAGCTTATTTGTAGATTGACCAGGAAGCCAAAGCGTTGCAAATGGTCTCCTGTGTATCCAAGATGGACTTGTTTTTGGATCCCAATCATATCAAGAGGTCATCTAGGTACAGGTGAATGTGTATCCCCATCTACTTCAACTGAATGATCGGATAAGTACCTTTGAGAATACTCTGGAAGCCAGTGACAAGCCAAAGGGTAGAGCTCTGAATTGCAGGTGAACACTTCCAACGCAGAACCTCAGAAAACGTCTGTGGACAGGCAGAATGGGGATGTGTAAGTAAGCTTCCATCAAGTGTATGTCATAAACGCTCCCAGTTGCAGGGCCTCCGCTATGGACTTGAGTGTTTCCATCCAGAAGTGTCAGAGTTGGATGTATTTGTTTAGAAACTTCAGGTCCGGGATCACCCTCCAGTCTCCATTTTTCTTGGGGATTGTAAAAAAGATTGAGTAAACTCCCCATCCCCGTTCGGATACTGGGACTGCCTCCACTGCCCTGATATCCAACAAATGTTGCATGGCTTTGTTTGTAATTAGCTGCTTCTGCTTGTTCTTGCAAAGCGGAGAAGGGATAAATCTTTCTGGTGACATTTCAAGAACTCTGTGGAGTATCTCTGAGAGACCACCTCTAATGTCCAAGAATCTGCCTGTGTGCTGTTCCAAGGGTCTTGGAAGTGGAGCAGTTGTCCCCCTACCAGTAAGGAGTGAAAATCATGCCTTGGGGGACTTGTTGCCTCAATTGGGTCTGTCACCCCTGGTGGTGGCCTGTCAATTGAACTTGGCATTATTATTGAATCCTCTTTTAAAAGAGGATCTAGCTGAACTCCAGGTATTCTTTTTGTACTATTGCCTGAATTGCAGGAGAGTGCTTTGAGAGCAAAGGAATGACCTTTGTTTCCAATCGGTATAGTCAGATTCAGAAGAAAATACATTCTATAGGAGTCTCTTTGGACAACCTCTATATGCTAAGTGAAACGCAAGCATTCATAACTTTGAAACAGAGGATTTTAGATATTGAGATACAGATTTTCTGTTCTCTTGAACACAAAACTTGCTCTCCCTTGGCATCTGGTATCCCTTCTAGACTATGGACTGCCTGCAACTTACCTTTCCCAGATTACCTCACCCCAGTCACACCGCTCTTTTATGTTAGCAAGACTCAATGCTTTACCCCCAGAGGTACTGTCTGGGAGGTATGCCAG
Organism: Gekko gecko; assembly: GCA_029375565.1. NCBI lineage: Eukaryota > Metazoa > Chordata > Lepidosauria > Squamata > Gekkonidae > Gekko > Gekko gecko. Next base: position 101,300,419 of record JAPDNY010000004.1, on the reverse strand, counting down.
CATTCCCTATCAAGAAAGACTCTGCCCATGCAAAGGAAGGCACCTCAAAACAGTAGCCCATTGTGATTTTTATGGGGAAGTGCGGGACTGTATAATCAAACCTATTGTGTCTAACTTTCATGGTTTACCTGAGGCAAAGTTAGTACCCTTTTTACTATCTGACCAATCTTCCCATATTACAAGTTTAGTTGCAAGGTACCTTTTGGCTGCCATAACTATCAGGGAGCAAAAGATTAGCTCTCCTATTTGATGCCTGACTTATAATTGAAATTCTCTGTAAATTTGCCATGTTGTCTTTCTTTTTTTAATGCCAATAAAGGTATTTGGATTGGATTGGAGCAAAGGAATGAGGGTTGTTTCTCCTATCACTATATCTTAGGGTTTTAGGCATGTTTTTTTTCTTACCTTGGGTATCCACCAGGATTTTGTCCAGTGCCTCACCAAAAAGCCTATCACCCTGGAAGAGGTAGGCCACAATGATACACTTGGAGTGCAAGTCTACTTGCCATATTCTCAACCAGAGTACCCTCCTGGCAACTACCACAGATAACATGGCTCTGGCTAGGAATGTCATTATATCCAGGGAGGTGTCTACCATGAAGTTAGTGGATTTCATGAGCCTGTTGATGCCTTCTAGGAGTCTGCAGTTGTCTCCTGGAATAAGCTGGATAATGCTTCTAAGCCAGACTATGGCTACTCTAGTGGCAATAGAAGCTGTAGAGGATACCTTGATGGCCAAGTCCATTTCATACACTTTCTTTAATGCCATCTCCACCTTTTTATCCAGTGCGTCTCTCACAGCCCCTTGACCATCCTCAGGGAGTAAGTCATATGACTGGAGGACTGTTATGGGGCATCTACTAATGAGACCTGGAACATATCGTTGGCATAGAAAGCCTCTTGGTAGAAGCAGGGAACTGTTGATTAGCCATTGGCTTAAGCCATTCTGCCCTCACCCTTCGCTCAAAAAATTCTGGGAAGGGAAAAATGTTTTCTGTAGAGACTACCCTGCATCTAGTTTTGGGTCCTGGTTTGGCCGGGTATTCCTCATCAGAAGGGGTCTCCTGAAGTTCTAAAGTTGCCAGGGCTTTGCTTAGCAGATAAGGGTAGTCCTCTGGCTTGAATAAGTGTGGAGATTGCTCAGGAACAATGAGCTCCTCAGACTTCTGATCTGAGGAGAATTCCCTGTCCTCCCTATCCTCATTTGCAATATCCATGATCCCTCAGGGATGGTCTCTTCCCCACTTTTTGAGTAGAAGCTGCTTTTGTGCTGCCTTAGTGGGTCAACTGAAAACTTGTCCCTGGGGAGTGGGTCTGGGAGTGGGGAGAGATGAAGAGGAATCTGAGTTGTTTTCTTGAGCATTAATGATCTCAGATATGCAGAGGATGATGAACTTCTCTCTCATGGTTTTCTTTAGCAGATGCAGGATAGGCGAAGAAAAAGTTCATCATCATCATCCTCCTACGCATCCTGTAAGGCTGATTTAGAGGGAATTGGGGGGGTCTGTCCTGAGTGAAAGCGTCCCCATGCAGAGTTGGAGCCATCTCCTAGGCCACAGGCAAGTCAGTGAGAGTCCCAGGTGCAGTCGCACATTTCTACCAATTCCAGCTCCACAAAATGGCCACTGCTCATACCTGCTGAGCAGGAACGGGCCACAACTGGAGACTGGTGCAGGTGCTTTGCGATGGTGCCTGTGCAGGGAGCAGGGGAAGCTGAGATGACATGCCAGTCCTGACTGGACTGCAAGGAGATCAAATCAGTCAATCCTAAAAGAAATCAACCCTGACTGTTCCCTGGAAGGCCAGATCCTGAAGCTGAAGCTCAAATACTTTGGCCACCAAATGAGAAGGGAGCATTCACTGGAGAAGACCCTGATGCTGGGAAAGATTGAAGGTCAAAGAAGAAGGGGACGGCAAAGGATGAGATGGTTAGACAGTGTCATCGATGCAACGAACATGAAATTGAGCAAACTTCAGCGGACAGCGGAAGACAGGAGGGCCTGGCGTAATCTGGTCCATGGGGTCGCAAAGAGTCGGACTCGACTGTGCGACTGAACAACAACAATCCATTCACAATGTCATGCTCTTCTAGAGGTTTTTGTAAGATTACTAGGCAGTTTTTCTATCTATGTGATATTATCACAGATGCTTGGTTTTACAGTTCTCAAAACTGTGAATTTGTGACTGCAGAGATCACATGCCTCTTCTTCACAGCAAAAATGTTATGAAATAAACATACAAAGTTGAGAAAAATACCTGAATCCTATAGATCTGTGCAGGAAGCTAAGTGTGAGGAGGGAGCGGCAAGCAGTGAAAATGAAAGTGAAACCTTTTGAGTAGAATACTCCACAAGTCTTTGGATCTTTATATGTAAGTGGTCAATACCACCCCCTGAGGGTGCTGGAACAATCCAGGTGGGCGGTCGGAGCCTTGGGTGCAATTGGGGGGCGTTGAATACAAATAAGGGGGCAGTGGAAGCATAAAGAAAGACGAGTCCAGAACCTATCTAAAGCAGCCTTTTGGTAGTAGGCCAAATAAGTTTGAGAACCTGTGGTATAGCCTCCCAACTGGCTCCACCTGGATTCTCCGTCCTCCACCAGTCACGGACTAAGGGGCGGCGGGGGGGGGGGAAGAGTGACTCTGTTCATACGGGAGGCTTACTCCTTCAGGGCGTTGGTCTGAAAGACGACAGATTAGCCGCTACCAGAGCTAGGGCCTTCTCAGTGGTGGCTCCACACTGGTGGAATGAGCTCTTGGAAGAATACTGTGTACAGTTCTGGTCACCACATCTCAAAAAGGATATTATAGCATTGGAAAAAGTGCAGAGAAGGGCAACTAGAATGATAACAGGGTTGGAACACCTTCCCTATGAAGAAAGGTTAAAATGCTTGGGGCTCTTTAGCTTGGAGAAACGACGGCTGAGGGGTGACATGATCGAGGTTTATAAGATTATGAATGGGATTGAGCAGGTTGAGAAAGAAGTACTTTTCTCCCTTTCTCACAATACAAGAACTCGTGGGCACTCTATGAAATTGCTGAGCAGTCGGGTTAGAACAGATAAAAGGAAATACTTCTTCACCCAAAGAGTGATTAACATATGGAATTCACTGCCACAGGAGGTCGTGGCAGCTGCAAGCATGGACAGTTTCAAGAGGAAATTAGATAAACATATGGAGCAGAAGTCCACCAGTGGCTATTAGCCACAGGGTACAGAATGGGAACTCTCAGTCTGGGGCAGGTGATGCACTCTATTCTTGGTGCTGGAGGGGGCAGCAGTGGGAGGGCTTCTGGTGCCCTGGCCCCACTGCTGGACCTCCTGATGGCACCTGGTATATTTTGGCCGCTGTGTGACAGAGTGTTGGACTAGATGGGCCATTGGCCTGATTCAACATTGGCTTCTCTTATGTTCTTATGTTCTTATCAGGGCCCTGTGGGACCTCTTACAGTTCCGCAGAGCCTGTAAAATGGAGCTCTTCCACCAGGCCTTCGATTAGGAGCTGCCACTGAGGAATGAACTATTAAAAACTGAACTGCTACGGCCCTCATGTTATTGGCACTAAGAACAATTATGGATACTGGTATAGCCACCATACAGCAATCACTATCTGTACTTAATTGCACTTTGTATACATATTGGTGTTACGTGGATTTTATAGTATTGCATTTATGCATTGTGTTTTATTGTATTTTAACCTGTTGTACGCCGCCTTGAGCCTGCCTGTGCAGGAAAGGCGGGTTATAAATAGAAAATAATAAATAAATAAATAAATAAATAAATAAATAAATAAATAAATAAATCGTATTATTCTTCCCCTGGAGGAAAACACCTATAATGGCAGCAGGTCGTAAAAGAGACCCAGTTTGGGAATATTTTAATGAAGTTCCTCTACCTATGGGTAAGGCAGGAATGCGTGTGTACAAAATGCAACAAAGAAATGCAAGGCCTGGTGGCCCGAATAAAACAACATCATGAGAAGCACTGTGATGAAGATGACAAAAGGAACATGTTTAAACAGGCAGGATCATCAGGTTGGTAAATGTTTTGATTTCATCATATTTCTTAAAGACTGCCTCGAGGAACTGTCATATTATTACTGTATGTTACTGTCATTTTGATACTGTTGGTACGAAGAAATAAAGAAACAAGCCAATATTCCTATTTTGGTCAGTACTAAGTGGCAGTGAATACAATGAGTAATACTAAATAAGCAGAAATGGTATAAATAATAATATAACAGCACTGACTATTTTGTTTAGGGGACTCCATCATAAACATAAGGGATACTAGAAACTATCCACCTTTGAGATCACCATCCTGAAGTTCTAATATTTCAGAGTTATCTGTCCAGGATAGTGTTTCAGTCACATCATATATACCACACATCTATAGTATATCACCTAAAAGAAAGAAAAAAAGGCGACCATCCAGGAACTACCATAGCTAAGTCTATGATAAAAACGAGCAGATTAGAAAGAGTTAATTGATGGGGGGAAATGTCCAGTTTGCTTACACAACAAACTCTTCTTTGTGTCTGATTGAAAGCCCATACATCATTAATATGGTTCAGTCACTGAGACCAGGATACAGTCTACGCAGCAGAGCAGATGTTGCAGGGAAATGGCTGGATAAAGTGTATGACAGAGAAATGGAGCAATGCGCAACAGCTCTAAGGGTAAAATTGTTAACTTAAGTCTTGACGAGTGGAGCAATGTCCACAATGATCCTCTTGTATGTGCTTGTATAACAACAGAAGAAGGGAATGTCTTCCTTGCAGAAACAATCGATACGTCAGGAAACGCACACACAGCAGAACACTTACAAGAAGCAGTAGCAAAAACTATAATAACATGTGAACAAAAAAATCAAATGCCTACTATGCAGTTTGGTCACAGACAATGCTGCAAATGTATCCAATATGAGAAGAAATTTAGAAGTGTAGGAAGGGAATACAGTGCTAATAACATGATTGCAGTGTTCATTTGCTGCACCTCCTGAGGAGAGCCAGTTTGGTGTAGTGGTTAAGTGTGTGGACACTAATCTGGAAGAACTGGGTTTGATTCCCCACTCCTCCACATGCAGCTGCTGGTTTGACCTTGGGTCAGTCATAAGTTCTCTCAGAGCTGTTTTCTCAAGGGCAGTTCTCAAAAGAGCTCTCTCAGCCTCACCTACCTCACAGGGTGTCTGTTGTGGGGAGGGGAAGGGAAAGGAGTTTGTAAGTTGCTCTGAGACTCCGAGGGAAGTCTCTTCTTCTTCCTCCAAGCCAAAGACTTCAGTGTTTCATTAATAAAGAGTAATGTTGTTGAAATGGCTAAATACTTCCATAACAAACATTTTGCAGCAGTGGCTCTGAAAAGAATGGGTAGCACCCAAATAATACTCCCATAAGATGTTACATGGAACTCTATAGTGGATTGTTTTGAGCAGTATATCAAGAACTGGCCGATTCTGGTGACAGGATGTGCACAAAATCAAGAGAAAATAGACAGCACTATCACGGTCAAAATCCTCAACACTGGGCTTAAGAGAAATGTTGAACATATGCTGAGCATCCTGAAACCCATATCGGAAGCTTTAAACAAAATACACAAAAATAGCCTGTATTGCTGATGCTGTTGAAATTTGGAAGGAACCAAGTGAACACCTAAAAACACAACTACAAAATGACAGAATTAAATTACAACTATTAAAAAAACAAATGGGGCAAGCGCTTCCTCCAGCTCATTTTCTCACAAATATTGTCAATATCCGGTCCCACAGTCAAACCTTAACTGCTGAGGAAGAGGAGTTACCTATGACATGGGTATCCAGCAATCATCCATCTGTAATGCCAACTATAATAAACTTCAGAGCTAAGAGGGAACCATTCAAGAAATATATGTTTGCTGATGATGTTTTAAAGAAAGTCTCTTTCTTTGAACTCATTCATTCTGAACTGAGAAATCATTTGGGACCCAATAAAGCAGAAAAGCTTATTTTTCTTTTCCAGATTATGAACAAACAAAAAGATGAAGATGAAGATTGAGTGAGGTACAGAGGACAGTATTTTAAGTTTTTCATGTGTGGACCGGGGCTGATAGTCTAAGGTTGAGTGTGTGTGTGTGTTTTAAGATATTTGGTTTAACCACATCCATTAACAAACATGGATGTTTAAGCAAATACAAGAATACATATGCTATAATGTTATTGTTTTAGTTAAATAAAACTATTTAACTTGTTATTATTAAGGTAATATTATTTTTCTCTTTCCAATAAAGTACAGCAGAAAAGTTATCCAAATATGAATGTTTAACCTATTAAACTGGAGATAGTTCACCTTCCAATTATTTCATAACTAGAGAGCAAAGCCCATTGTGGATGAAGACAACGGGCCCTAGAAAGGTAGCATGGGTGGGTGGGTGGGTGGTAGATAGATAGATAGATAGATAGATAGATAGATAGATAGATAGATAGATAGATAGATAGATAGATAGATAGAGGGGTTTGGAGAGAGAGAGGAAGGAAGGAAGGAAGGAAGGAAGGAAGGAAGGAAGGAAGGAAGGAAGGGGCAGACAGAGACAAACAGCCAGAATGGCAGACAGGCAGGCAGAGATGGAGGGAGGGAGGATGCGAGGGGTGGGGGGAGAAGTCAAAGCATGAGGAAGAAGGGAGAAAGAGTGAGAGAGGGAAAGAATGAAGGGAGATAGGGAGAAAGGGAGTGAGGAAGGGGGGTAGCGGCGAAAATGTGCCCACGGCTAGTGGCTTAGCGCCGCTGCTGCCACTCTTGCAAGCCTGTGAAGGTGGGGGAGGGCAGAGGCCTTGCAAGAGTGGCAGCAGCGGCGCTAAGCCGCTAGCCATGGGCACATTTTCGCCGCTACCCCCCTTCCTCACTCCCGCTACCCCCCTTCCTCACCTGCCCGGCAAAGCCCCTATACTACCTGTTGTCTGGGTGCACACCACCCAGGTGGCAATCCACAGTGGGGTGAGGACCATGACTCCATCGGGCAGTGATCCCCAGCCAGTGGAAAAACAGGTTGCTTACCTGTAACTGATGATCTTCGAGTGGTCATCTGTGCAGTACCACACATGGGTTGGGCGCCTGCGCACAACCTCGGTCGGAGAAAGTTCTAGAGCTTTGCCTCAGAAGAGCTTTGGCGGGCTCTCTTCCCACCCTGGGGAGAAGGCACGCACTGCGCATGCCCAGAGCGGGGGAGAGAGCCGCCTCCCACTCAGTTCCTTTGACCGCCACCGGTAAGTCCCATCAATCCAAAGAAGGAGATCTGGAGATGCCAGCAGCGGGGAAGGCCGGGTGGGATTATGGTACTGCACAGATGACCACTCGAAGATCATCAGTTACAGGTAAGCAACCTGTTTATCTTCGTCATGGTCTCTGTGCAGTCCCACACATGGGTGATTACAAGAGCTGAACCAGTTGGAGGAGTGAACTGGCAACTGAAAAAGACACAAGCAAACTGGTTAAGACACAGCATCATCATCAAACAAAGTCACCCAATGGTCCTACCTGAGGAAACAGCAGGGTCAAGCAAAGAGAGATCGCAGTACCGTCTGACCGAAGGCAGCATCCCGTTGGGCTCGGACGTCGAGTGCGTAGTGGGTCACGAAGGTCAATGCCGAGGACCACGTAGCAGCTGCACAGACGTCTTCCAACGGGACACCAGCCAGGAAAGCAGTGGACGTCGATACCGCCCATGTAGAATGGGCAGTGACACAGGCAGGAACAGGTTGACGTGCCAGCTCATAGCAAAGGGCTATGGTGGAAGTCACCCATTTAGAGAGACGTTGAGAAGAAACTGGCTCCCCCAGATGCGGAGGGCCATAAGCTAGGAACAGCCGAGGAGATTTACGTATGGGCTGTGTCCTATGCAGGTAGAAAGAGAGCGCTCTGCGAACATCGAGACAGTGCAAGGCTCTCTGAGAGGCATCAGTTGGGTTCGGAAAGAAGGTAAGCAGGACAGACGACTGAGAGAGATGAAAGGCAGAGATGACTTTAGGGAGGAAGGAAGGATCTGGTCTCAGGACAACCTTCTCCCTATGAAAAATTGTATAGGGGGGATCAGACCTAAAGGCAGCTAGCTCCCCCACTCTATGTGCGGTAGTAATGGCTACTAGGAAGGCCGTTTTCCAGGAAATTAGCCTGAGATCGGCGGTAGCCATAGGTTCGAACGGTTTGGACATGAGTTGAGAAAGGACCAAGGACAAACTCCACGAAGGCACCAAAGGTTTCCTAGGAGGGCAAAGCCGAAGGAGACCCTTGAGGAACATTTTGGTGAGACGATGGGAGAATACCGAGGACCCTTGTATCAAGGGGTGATAAGCGGAGATCGCCGCCAAATGAACCCGCAAGGACGAGTATGCGAGGCCAGCATCCTTCAAGTGGATGATGTAGGAAAAAATCTCACGGAGAGATGACCGAGCTGGATCAAAGGAGTGATCAGAGGCATAGGACTGGAATCTCTTCCACTTGAATCGATAGGAACATCGAGTAGAAGGCTTCCAAGCATTCAGAAGGATTTCAGAGACTTGCGGCGGGAAGTCTAGGGCCGGATCCCCCAGGCCGTCAATCTGAAAACCCCCGGATCAGGATGCAGGATTCTCCCTCGAGCCCGAGAGAGGAGATTGGGGACGACAGGGAGAGGGCGGAAGGTATGAAGGGAGAGTTGGAGCAGATGGGGAAACCAGACCTGGCGTGGCCACCAAGGAGTGACTAGTATGCACGACGTGCCATCTTCGAGGATCTTCTGAACGACCCGGGAGATGAGAGGGAATGGAGGAAAAAAGTAAAACAGGGTTCTGGACCAAAGAAATGCATCCCCGAGCAACCGAGCAGACGGGGGACCCCTGCTGAAAAACAGGTGACACCGAGCATTGTCGGCGGTCGCGAAGCCATCGATAGAGGGGCGGCTGAACTCGAGAAAGAGAGGCCAAAGATACCGGATGGAAATGGACCAGTCGTTGTCCGACGAGGTGGAGCGACTCAACTGATCTGCATCGACATTTTGAGCTCTGGGAATAGGTATTGCTGACAGCGTGATGGAGTGATCAAGGCACCAGGACCAGAGGTCGATCGCCAAGTTGCAAAGACGAATAGAGGCAGTGCCGCCCTGCTTGTTGATGTAGTAAACCGCAGTGGTGTTGTCGGAAGCCACCTGGACGACTCGACCCTGAAGGAAGAAACGACCGAAGGGCGAGATGAACCGCTCGCAACCCTAGGAGGTTTATGTGATGAGTCGCTTCGCAAGCAGACCAAACCCCCTGCGTAGAAAGCGTTCCGCGCTGGGCTCCCCAACCCCAGAGGAAAGCGTCTGTGGTCAGCAACAACTCAGGAGGAGGAGGCCAAAAGGGCATGCCGGAAAGGAGGTGGACGGGGTGAGACCACCAGTTGAGAGAGTCGAGGACACTCTGTGGGATCGACAAAATCTGTGCCAAGGACTCCGTAGAGGATCGAAGGCGTGGAGGAGCCACAGCTGAAGTGGCCGCATTCTCAACCGGGCATGACGGACAACAAACACCATGGAGGCAAAGTGACCGAGGAGCCTCATCACGGATCGAGTGGATTGTTGAGGAACAGTCCGAAAGGAGGACACCAGCGCCAGAATGTCGGAAGCCCTTCCTTGCCACTGTGGTACATGCCTTGGAAACATAGACTACTACAATGCACTCTTCAAGATTGTTCAGAAACTATAATTGGTACAGAATGCTTCAGCCAGAGTGTTAACTAGAGTGTGTTGTAGGGAAGATATCACTCCATTCTTATTTTATTCATTTGTACCTCACTTTTCTCCACAATGGGGACCCAAAACGGCTTACCTTGTTCTTCTCCCTTTTGACCTCACAACAACCCTGTGAGGTAGATAAGGCTGAGACAGTGTGACTGGCCCAAGGTCACATAACAAACTTCCATGGCATGAATGGGGATTCGGACCAGGTTCTCCCAGACACTAGTCTGACATTGTTAACCACCATACCACACTAGTTCCATCTGCACTGGGCTTCCAATTTGCTTCCGGGCTCAATTCAAAGTGCGGTATTGACCTTTAAAGCCTTTCATGGCCTGGGACCAACATACCTTAAGGACCACCTTCTCCTTTATGAACCTACTTGTTCACTCCAGTCACCTTCAGAAGCCCTGCTTTGGTTCTCACCACCATCTGAGGCTAGACAAGAGCCAACCCAAGAAAGGGATTTCTCCATCCTGGTACTAAAATTCTGGAACTCCCTCCCCGGGGAGATTCATCTCTCTCCCTTGATCAGTGTCTTCAGCCATAGGTGAAAACATTTTTGTTTCATTTGGCATACCAGTAATGGTTATTGGCCATCCCTCCCCGGTTCTGGTGTTCTTTGGGGTTTTTTATTGAATTAATTTACAATTTTAAATGTTTTAATTGTTCAAATGTTTATGTGCACTGCCATGTGGACCCTGTTCAGGTAGAAAAATTGCATTCAAATATTGTAAATTAATTAATTAAACAAGTCTCCCAGGACAATAATCCTAAGAGCACAATTCAAGCAAAATAGCAGGAAAATGCTATTTTTCGCACTATGGCACTATTCAGTTTCCATGTATTGCTGTTGCACGGCCTAAACACTAGAGACAAAATATGCTCAAATGAGGAAGCCCCACAATTTCCATTCTGGGACTCCAAGACTTAAGTCCAAATATGCAATTCATGGCTAGTTTCAAGCAATCCTTCCAATAGCATTTCTCTTCTGTAAGTGCACACATTAATCTGTGCTGACTTTTCTTCCCATTTAGACTCCTGGGATGTCTACACATGGGAAGCCCAATTTATCATTATTACCACCATCTCAATTGTTAATATTAGTTTTCACTTTTAAACAAAACATGAAGAAATTTTCAGATGTTAAACTTTCAGTGTACATACAATTTCATAAGAACATGGTCTCCCACTTTTCCTCCAGCAATGTTTTGTCAGTGACATGACTGAAAAACACTGAGCACCACAGTTTCCATAGTAACTCCATTCAACACACGTTACTTTTTAATGAAGTCAACATATATATCAGACACAGACACACAAATGGGAGACACCAGCCATGGCAGATTCGTGCAGATAATCAAGTTGATACTACCTAATGGTGCGGAACTGCTCTAGGTACGAAGTACTGCTCTAGGTACTTTACTGCCTCCCCCTGTAGTATGCTGTGCCCTGAACCATGTTACTGTGAGTTAGCAGGTGCATGAGAACATCAAGAAGGGCAAAGTAGAGGTTTGCAGCAGGAAGGATAATTCCTGAATATCCCCCCTTGCTTTCTTGAGTAGGAATGACTAGCAGAATCTGATGTTAGAATCGACACCATTAAATGTTATACTAGCCAATAATTTTGTGCATAAAAATGAATTTAGGATACAATTTATAAAACAAAACACATACACAACTGTTCCTAATGAAATTCAATCCAGTTATAAAGCTGGACTAAAATTTGGGTTCAGTTTTCCCTTCAGGTATGAACTATATGCTTTACTCTGTCAAGTGTGATAACATGCTACTGAAAGAGACTTCCACATGTCAGCTATGTATAATTTTAAAAGTACACTATAGGCATGAAAAATGTAAGACAAGAAATAAAGTATTTCCAGTTCATGCACCCTCAAGCAGACAACCAGTCACCTTTTCTTCCTACGAGGAAGTCAGCAGTGTCAAAGGTAACAGTATCAATTATCTGTTCATCAGGGAAGATTTCCACATACAGCATAAAAACTGAGCAAATGCTGGGTGTGAGGGACTCTGGAGAACAGGTCATTAGATACTTACCGTGAAGGGTCCTTCTCTGACAAAAAGAGGACATCTTGAGTGGGTGATTCCCATTGCACATTCAGGGAGGCAGAAACAATTTTCCCAACTTCCTGTCTCTAGACAGTGGAAGTCACCCTCTTCAGTTTTGGTAACTCCGAAAGCAGTTGAATTATAATGTCAATGCTAAGAAAGAGAATAAATGAACAAGAACAGAACAGCAACAAAGGTAAGAAAAAAACAAGTCAGTAATACAGTTGAGACAAGAAGTGAACCTGCTGAATAGTAGTCTGACATAACTTCAGGAAGGACAAGATGTCCTCCTTTCCTCAAAGGAGATGGACCCTTCATGGTAAGTATCCAATGATCCGTTCTCCCTCTGAGGTGGAGGACATCTTGAGGGACCTCCCAGAGCAGTGTCCTTAGTTTTATGGTGGGTCATCATCATCTTTGCTTAGGATTGTTGTAGCACTATTCTGCTGAATGCAGCATCTGCCAAATTCTACGTACTGATCTCGTAGTGCCTAAAAAATGTGGAAAGAGATGACCAGGCCACTGCCTTGCAAACTTCCTCAATTGTTGCATGCCTTGCGAATGTGGCATTGGTGGCAGAACTCCTGACAAAATGGGCTATGTCAGGATCTGTGCAGGATGGAGACAGGGCCTAGAGGCCTAAACTATAAGAGGGGCCTGTCTGGCAGTAGAAAGCAGACAGCCTACAATCCCCACAATGCTTGGGGGTAGTTTTAGCCAATGGGAGTGCAAGGTTTCTGGGAGAAGACTGTTGCATTCTTGTGGAGGGGTGTCTTAAGCTGTAGGCTGTGGAAAATGGTGTCTTTCTTCACACAGGGGTGAACTGAAGGGGACTGTGATAAACTCTGTGTGTTGTGAGGAAACTGATCTTGCTGCCTCTCTGCAGTTGAGACTCTCTGCAAAGTCCTCTCTGTGGAACTGGACCTGATCAGTAGGTCATCTAAATAAGAATGTATGTGGATCCCCTGTTCTCTTAATTTGATAATCAGAATGCTCAGAGCCTTGAACAAAACTCTCAGGGTTTGTTGGGAAACCATATGGGAGCACCTTGAATTGAAAGTGGTCTTCTCCCGCGCAGAAGCAGAGATATCTCCTGTGTCTTGGAAGAATTGTAATGTGCAGGTATGTCTCCATAAGACCTACGGATGTGAGGATCTCTCCTAGCTGTATGGATTCTTTAATCAACTGGAGTGTTTCCATCCTGAAATGTCTCAATTTGACCAACTTGTTGAGGAATTTTAAGTCCAGGATGGCCCTCCAGTCCCCATTCTTCTTTGGCACAGTAAAGAAGATGGAGTAAACTCCGAATCCCTTCTCCAAAAATGACACAGGCTCTATGGCTTGGATGACGAGAAGGTGTTGTATTGCTTGGGTGGTCTTTAGGTGTTTTTCTGGTCTCTTGGAAAATGGGGACAGAATGAAACGTTTTGGTGGAGGGTTGGAAAATTCTATTGTGTAGCCTTTGGTGACTAACTCCACAGTCCAGAAGTCTGCTTGAGACTGGAACCAGACTTCTTTGAAGTGGAGCAGTCTTCCTCCCACCGGACCTGAGGAGACATCATACCTTGGGGTGCGTTCCATCCCAATCGATCTTCTCTGATCTGTTCCTGGTCTGCCTAGCAAATCTGGAGTTAAAACCTCTTCTTCCGAAGAAAGATCTGGATTGATTCCAGTTCAATCTTCTTTGATCCTGTTTGAATCTTGGCAGGGTGTACTGAGTACAAAAGGAAGGACCGCCATATAATCATCTATCCAAACGTCTCAGTGTCTTCAGTGGTGCTTTCTTTTTGTCCATGGTTTCCACCAGGATTTTATCCAAACAGTCCACAAATATTCTGTCTCCTTGGAAGGGTTATGCCATCGTAATGGCCTTCGAATAAAGTAAACTTGCCATGACTGGAGCCAGAGGGTTCTTCTTGCTGTGGCAGCTGAAGACATGGCTCTAGATGAAAATATTAGTGAGTCCAGCATCACATCCACCATGGAGGAGTTTGCCTTCAGAATTCTGTTGGCCCCTTCCCTGAGTCACTTCTTGGACTCTCGTAGCAGTTGCAATATCTACCTTGTCCAGACAACAGCTGCCCTGGATACAATGGAAGCAACTGTAGACACTTTGATTGCCATAGCCATAGCCTCATGAGGTTTCTGTAGTGTGAAATCTCCTTTTAAATTTAAACTGTTGCGAATGCTGCCATGACCATCTTCTGATAGCAGGTCAAAGGACTGCAGTGCTGTAATAGCAGCATCCACCAGTGGTATCTGCAAGAACTCATTAGCAAACAATGTTAAAGTGTACAACTACTTAATAAACCCTGAGTACTGCCAATCTGCTAACGGTTTGACCCACTCAGATTTTAATGGCTTTTCAAAGAACTCTGGAAACAGAAACGCTCTTTCAGCGGTGTGCGTTCGGAGGGGGTGGGGGAATTCTTTACTTCCCCTAGGTCTAGTTTTCCAATTAGAGTTTGCAAGGCTTTTCACATCACCTCTTAGAGATATCTGGCCGCTCTAGGGCATTAAGGGTTTTTGATATGAGGTACTAGTCCTCAACCTTAAAGAATCTATTTAGCTGCTCATATATTTCAATGTTCCTCTAGATCATCTGACAGAATCTCTCCCTCCTCTCTGTCATCAGACTCAGTGCCAGAAGAAGAATCTGGGTCCCAGCCCAATATATTTATCTCTCTTTTTCTATTACATGATTCCTTCTAGGCTGCTTTAGTGGGTCAGTATGCACCTCTACCATCAGATCTATCTCTACTCGTTCTTTTGCCCCTTGGTGGGGAACAGGAGGAGAAGGAGTAAAGCTGCAGCCTCTCTGGCTTTTGGCTTTTCTTGGGCATTGTGGTACTATGGCAATAGCTCTGAATCTCCTCCCTCATGGTCTGATTATAGATATGAACTCAGGGGGGAGATGAAAAATCCCAGGGGTTTTTTTTTCCTTTACTGGTCATCTGCTTGCTGGCCCTGCTGCCATCTGAATGGGAGACTTGGTCTTCTAAGGTTGAGCCATGACTTCCCTGGATCTCTGCTCCAAAATACTGTGAGGTAACCAAACCGTCAGGCTCCATATCCTTCAGAGTAGCCATGCCTGCATAAGAGCTGCCTCTGTGAGGTGTTTGGGGCTGTGTAAAATGGCCATCATCATTAGCTGAAAGTCTCAAACTAGCTGTGGGTCCTGGCACATTCTTTACTAGGCAGTGTTTTTTCACACCCTTTTCCTCTCCCAGCAACAAGGGGTCAGTTGCAACCACTGAGGGGAGTCAACTTGTCAGTTTCTCCAGCAGTCTCCCTTATGCCCAATGTTAAAGATGGGTGGGTTTCACCTTCGAATAGAAATTTGTTGCTGCTGTCCTCCTGCGCCATACTTTGAGCAGCCACAGAGGTCTTGTTCTATGCCACTGACAGAAGCTCTCCCTTAACACAAAATGTTCTATGCCACTGACAGAAGCTCTCCCTTAACACTGCTCAAATGAGCTTGACAGCTGCCCTTCGTTGCTCTCCCAAAGATCAAGGAAAGGAAGAGTTAGGGGCGGAGGAGGACTTAGAGGAAGAAAGACAGACTAGAATAGAAGAGTCTTTCAGAGAAAGACTTAAAGACTGAAAGGAAAAAGATATTTTAGTACAGAAAAAGGCAAAGGCTATTCGTTAGCTGCTCTCCTTGTTGAGGCAGGAAAGAAACTAAAGTGTGTGACTTCCACAGAGACAGAAGTAAAAAAAATTGTTCCTGCCTCCCTAATTGGATGGTGGGAGTAACTACCTCAAGATGTCCTCCACCTCAGAGGGAGAAGCAATTCTACTACCTTCAGCAACTTAGGTTTCTCTATGATATTCCTTAGTTGTTTTAAAAACAGCTTACACAAGATTCCAGTGGTTTCCCATCCAGGCACTGATCTGTGCTTGTTTAGCTTCAAAAACCAACAGCATGTAGGTGGGCCTTTCAGAAATTTCAGAAGGCCTATCTGTATAGGAATGGAAGGTTTCTTTCACTTACCGTGAATCTTCCTTTCTCTGTGGTTCTGAAGTGGGACATTCCTCACGTCTGGGATAAGCTCCGCCCTCTTTCCTCAGGGTCGGCTCCAAACTTTGATCCAGGCAGGGAGGGGCTTATCCCCTTGAAGGCGAACCAGTCCTTCTCAAGCCCGATTATCTTCCCCGCCGGAAAGGAACTAGAAGAAAACACAACATTCCCCCCCCCAACAAAGGGGGTACCAACTGCCCAAACACTACAATAGGGCAAGGAAATTAGCCCACAAAACATAATAGGAACAGCGTGGTCTCTCGAAGCCACTGCCCCCCGTATCAACTCTGTAAAGAGGGGAAGCACCCTAAAAACGGGTGGGCAGGAATGTCCCACTTCAGAACCACAGAGAAAGGAAGATTCACGGTAAGTGAAAGAAACCTTCCATTCTCCAGTGGTTCTACGTGGGACATTCCTCACGTCTGGGACGTACAAAAGCTATGTTACCGGGTGGGCTTGCATTCCCAGATTTACAGAGTGTGTTGAAGCACCCTACGACCAAATGCCGCTTCCGCTGAAGCTAGTGTGTCCACTCTATAATGTTTAGTAAAAGAATGGACCGACTGCCATGTCGCCGTTCGGCATATGGTTACTAATGAGGGAAAAGAACGATATGCTACCGCGGTAGCCGTCCCCCAAAGGGAGTGTGTAACGATCCCGGCCGGGACCTCTAACCCTTTAGCTTTATAGGCTAAGATAATGCACCCCTTAATCCACCTACTCAGCGTGTAAGTGGAGACTTGTGTTCCCAATGAGGACTTACTGAATGATACAAAAAGTGTCTCCGATTGTCTCCACCCTTTAGTTCTGTCAGTATAGAAACTAAGGGCCCTCCGAACATCCAAACAATGCCATTCCCTTTCTTTTTCATGTTTAGGATTGGGACAAAAAGAGGGAAGAACAATCTCTTCTGACCTATGAAAAACCAAATTCACCTTTGGAATACATGCTGGGTCTAAGCGAAGGACTACTTTGTCCTGGTGGAAAATACCGAGCTCCTTGTTAATAGACAAGGCCCTCAATTTTCGAAACCCTCCTAGCTGAGGCTATGCCTACCAAAAAAGGAGGAAGGTTAGGTCCTTCAGAGGACACTCAGCCAAAGGCTCAAATGGATATACACATAGGGCCCTAAGCACCACGTTAAGAGTCCAGGTGGGAATCCTGTGAACCTGTGGAGGATTAATGGACATCGCCCCTTTTTAAAAAACTCTTAATATGATATGCCTAATCAGAGACCTTCCATGTTTGGCACTTTGGATGGCCAAAATGGCGGGTACTTGTCTACTGAGTGTGCTAGTGCTTAGGCCTTTACCAAGCCCATCTTGTAGGAAAAACCAGGACTACTCTCCCTGAAGCCTTACCCGGGTCGTGTTCCCAGTCCAAGTTCTAAGACTGACTTACCGAGCCCTTCCAGGTGTGATCGTAGGGTTTGTTGGTAGAGACCTTTCTAACTGCCAACATGGTACCAATCACCTTATCTCGATACCCTGGTCCCTCTAACATTTTCTGCTCAATCTCCAGGCTGCCAGCCGAAGAAGTACCGGCCATGGGTGCCTTGTTGGGCCCTGCGTAAGTAGGTCCACCCAACGAGGCAGGTGCCATGGTTTTGTTATTGACAGACTGCAGTTCCTGAAAACAGGTTTGACGTGGCCAGAAAAAGGGGCAATCAATACTACTTCTGCCCTGATTGGTAGGGAGGGAAAGGCGTAAAGGAGGCCTGGAGGCCATGCATAATTTAGAGCATCTATTCCATTTGCCAGGGCATTTCGTTGACGAGATACGAACTCTGGAACCTGACGATTCAGTTCCGTGGCAAACAGACCCATGACCATTCTTCCGAACTTGTAGCAGATCTGTTCAAAGACTTCCGTGTCTGTTTCTCTGCCCTTATCATTATCAGGGATGCTGCCGCATGAAGGGAGCGAACCTTGGTCCCCCCTTGGCGATTCACATACGCTTTTGCTGTAGTGTTGTCCATTTGTACTGGAACATGGGTTCCTGACAGTATATCTGCAAGATACAGACGTCTGAGGCGGATCACCCTCAGTCCCAGCAAATCGATGCTTTCTGTCGTCTCTGTAACCGACCATTCTCCCTGGTTCATCTGGCCTCCCGAATACGGCTCCCCATCCTGACAGACTGGCGTCCGTCATCATTACTGATCGTGTGGGGTCTCGGAGGGTAACTCCGAGGTTGAATCTCGGTGGGTTTTGCCACCAGGCCATCACATTCCGAACCGGTGGAGAAAAACTGATCCATTTACTCTCTTGAGAATTATCGCCCCTTGGTGTGGCAGTAACAACCATTGCAGAGGGCCTGACATGGAATCGAGCCCACTGTACTACCTCCTGACAGGAGGCGAGCATTCCTAGCAGTTTGACCAGAGTCATTAGCTTTGTCTCTGAACTCTGAAGAACCTGGTCCATCAGAGATTTGGTCGTCAATTTCCTTTTGCTGGGACAGGAACGCCCTGTCTAGCTTCGTGTCTATCTCCACCCCCAGGTGGGACGATCTCTGAGTGGGTAGCACGTGACTTTTCTCCAGATTCACAATGAAGCCGTGGGCTTCTAATGTCTGCGTAGTCAGGTTTAGGGCTCGTGAGCATTCCACCTCTAGGGGGGCCTTGATTAAGACGCCGTCCAGGCATGGAAGAAAGACTCACCCCTTTCAACCTACCAAGGTCACCAGCACCTTTGTAAAGACCCTGGGAGAAGACTAGCAGCCAAAGGGAAGAACTTTGTACTGGAAGTGAAGATTTGCATAACTGAATCGTAGAAATTTCCGGTGTGAATTGTGAATGGGTATATGGAGGTAAATTTCTGACAAATCCAAAGATGTCAGAAAATCTCCTTCCTGGATCAATAAGTTTGTTTAGCCATTTCAGATCTAAATTGTTTCTCGTGGACCCGTTTTCCCTTGGAACCACGAAGAATATAGATTAAACGCCCTGTCCCTGTTGGGACGCAGGTACTTTATCGCCTCTATGTCCAGGAGGTGAAGTATCGCCTCCTTAAAAAGGAGGTGAATGAACCGGTTTCTGTACTTAGGCATTCCGATGTACCTTTGATAGGGAATGGAACTAGTTTGTACCCATGGGACACTGTCTCTAATGCCCATTGACCTGAGATTGTTGTATGTCACGCTTGAGAGAATGCCTGTATCCTTCTCTCTATCTACCGTTTCCCGGGAAGGCCATATAGTCATGCCGAAGATTCTTTCTTGGGGCCTTTGGCAGTTTTTCGTTCACTCTTCATGGGAGGTAAGGACTTCCCCCCTTGATATCAAGATTGCCATTTTCCTTAGAACGATCTTGTAAATGAGGGTTTTTGTCCTCTTTACTGATCGCGAAAAGGCTGAAAACGTTCTCTTTATCTTCCACTAAGTACCTATCCGGACCGTCTCCGAACAGGTTAGTACCTCTGAAAGGGACCACTGCCATTTTTGCCTGTGCAGATGAGATCACGTCCCAGTGACGGAGCAATTGTTTCGACTTGCTGTCACACTGCATGCTAATGCTCTTGCTAACAGCTGCATGGCAACCAGTGTGGCCTCTGCCGTGAAGGCAATTGTCAGAGCTATTTTCTGCAGTTCATTTTTGAACTCCTTTGGCACCTTGCTATCTGCCGAAGCCAATTTATCTGCCCAGTCATACGCAGCCCTGGCCAAGAGAAAGCCAGCAGTAGAGGCCTTGATAGCGGAAGAGGAGGTTTCTTAGCTTTATAGGCTAAGATAATGCCCCCTTCTATCTGTATGATCTTTAGGCATCCCATCAGCATCCGGTGGAAACACCGAGCTGGATTATAACCTGGTCACGGGACCAACTACTTCTGGCATTAGAGAATAGAATCTCGAGAGCACGTGGTGATGAGCCTTGGGTGTAGCCGGTTGTTCCCAGTCCGCCTTCATAATAATGTAGAAAGGAGCGGGGAAAGGCAACCCTGTTTAATAGGGGGCACCGGACTTCCTCGGTGGTCTCCCACCCGAGTATCAACCAGGGCTGACCCTGCTCAGCCCCCGAGATCCGACGAGACCAGCCCCACCCTGGGTGTCCAGGCTGGGGCTTAGTGAAACTGAGACCTTAGTAATAATTTTTCAGCCCCGTTTTGAAAGTCTGGCTCCTGTACCGTCTCCTCCTGAGGTCTAGATGAAAATCTAGGGTCCTTAATACTTTAGGCAAGAGACGGTGTTATAATTCTTGCGGAAAGAGTCTAGATTGCACCAAAGGCACAATCATCTCATCCTCTCCCGCTGAAAACTCCCTTTCTTCTTCTTTACCAGAAGAGGAGGTGGTAGAATCTGGTTCAGAGTCCACATGCCCCAGAAGGGGACTTTGTTCTCTAGACTTATGTCTGCTATGTTTGATCTTACAGGTGGCCTAGGCACACTGGTCACCCTGTCTCTGTTCCTCTTAAGGGTCTACAACCGACATCTACCTCTTTCCACTAAGGAATGATGTGGTGTGGAGCCATGAATGGTCTCCTTTCACATTTGTCCTCTGAACCAATTTTGCATAACAGCTGAAAAAAGGACTCCCTGGGTTCCAGACCGGGGTATCCTAAAGTATTGGCAGATCTGAGAGATGGATGGCCCATCTGTGCTTTGTCCTCAGAGGAACAGCCCTCTTGGGATGCCCTCTCAGCCATAACCAGAACCTGCGGGGTGTAAATGAATCTGGGAACAGATCCATGAAAAATAATGAAGAACCCCCCCACACAACCAAGTGAGATTCTGGGGTTTATTCCCCTGGAATAGCCTCAAAGGCTTCAGAGGCAGTTTTTAACTGTTTAGTTCCCCACAGGTTGGTCTAGCCTATCTGCCATGAGAAGACTCATTAGGGTCCATGGGGAGTGCTGACCATGCACGATAGGCCTATCTATTTGGGGGCCTAAAATGGCTGCTCCCAGCATTTCCCGCCGATATTTCCCGCCTTGGGACGGAGGAAGGCTTGGAAAACACTCCCCCCCCGCTTACGCTCATGGGGGTTTTGAGGAAGAAAAAAAAACTCCACGGAGGGTTCTGCTTCCCGGGGGTATAAGGAACGGACCTCTGCATTCCTTAGGCAATGTCTCAGCCTCTTCCAGGAATACTGGAGAGGGTAGAAACTGTCTGCCTGCTTCTGCTTACCGCGATTCAGTCGGGAAGGTAGAAGACTGTGTGTGCGCACACACACGCCGTTTGTTTCGTCTCTCTCTCTCTCTCCCTCTGCACTCTCTGTAATAGGAGCAGGTCCTCCGCCCCAGGGACGGGTCAGACCGGCAGAGGAGAGAATGCCGTAGGGCTTGCGATTCAGGCGGGAAGGTAGAAAACTGTGTGTGCGCGCACACACGCCGTTTCTTTCGTCTCTCTCTCTCTCTCTCTCCCTCTGCACTCTCTGTATTAGGAGCAGGTCCTCCGCCCCAGGGACGGGTAAGACCGGCAGAGGAGAGAATGCCGTAGGGCTAAGGAAGCGTCAGCACTCCCTAGACAAAGCCCGTCATCAATCAAATCCAGCCTCGTCAGGCTGTAAATCTTTCCTGTAGTTTCGTTTCTTCTTTCAATAGGCGCGACTCCGCACCTCCGGAGCACGTCCTGCTGAAGCAGGGTCGGCAAAGGAACTGGTTCGCCTTCAAGGGGATAAGCCCCTCCCTGCCTGGATCAAAGTTTGGAGCCGACCCTGAGGAAAGAGGGCGGAGCTTATCCCAGACGTGAGGAATGTCCCACGTAGAACCACTGGAGAAAAATACTTTCCTGGTTCAGTCATACTAGGCCCAAACGGCTTAGCTGATAACATGTCCTTGTGAATTGTCACCTGCACCAAATGGCATGCACAGATGCCAGGCCTAGATATCCATTTCAAAAGCCACTTTGGCACCTTGGAGGGGAAAGCCAGACATTGAGGCTCTTCCCAAACTTCAAAGCCCAGCGTACGTGCCTTCCTCAGCATAGGCATGGCAGCTAACCACACCTCTTAAGTCCCTTGCGATTGGATAAATGGCCATATCCAATTGTGACGGAATAGGGAGGGAGTTGGGATCACCTATGAGAACTGAGACAGAGTTTTCCTGAAAAGTTAGCTTCTCTGCTTGGATTACAAACCTGCAACACTGAATTTTGCAAGTGGGCAACAAGCTGACCTTAATTGCCCACTGCAAGCATGTGGTTCCTCTTTAAGATCCCTTGGAGAATGGATTTTGTTCTACCTGGTCACTGGACCAAGGATTGGTAACTATGATACATTTTTATGTTTAGTAAGAGCTGTACAAAGCTATAGGCTTGTTCTTTGTTTTCTAATCTTTGCAAGTTTCTTGTCATATAATTGCTTTGCTTAATAAAGATCTTATATAGATTAAGTTCATCTGATTGTGAGTTGTTCATGTATTGTAAATGGGAACTCCAAGCCTAGATCTAGAGCCTAGAAAGCTACTACTGTGTGTTAATTACCTGCAGCTCTAGCCCAGAGCTGATAAGTTGTTAGTTCCCAGAAACCTGGCAGGTGGTGGGACCTATTCTCCTGTCTGAGTTGGGAACGTCCTTAAATAGGTCCTGGTGGCAGAATACTGATTTCAGTGTTCCTGAAGCATGTGGGTCTTTGGTTTCTCTCACTCCTGGAGGGGCGTGGGATAGACGTGAGATTCTCCACGTGCTGGCATAGTAACAAGGACTTGCACCTTTCTTATCTCCTGGACTGGAGGTGAGAGGGTGCAAGAGGAAAAACCTTGTACACTATCAATTTCCCATCTGCAGAACAGGAATACTAATGGTCCAACCACATCACTAAAATAAGAGTAGCCCTGTTAGATCAGACTAAGCATCCAGACAGTCCTGTTTCCTAAACACCCAACTGGGTGCCCACTGAATATTTACTAACAGGACATGGAAGACAATATATCTCAGGACTCTATTTAGCCATAACAGCTAATATGAATTGCTTGACTTATTTCCCAATGATTTTTGTCTCTTATACTTTTAAAGTCATCTAAACTACATCACTACATCTTGTGGCAGTGAAGTCCACAAGATAACTCTATAATGTGTGAAGCAACACTTCTACTGCCCATCAATCTACTGGGTGCCCTTGAGTCTTAATATTACAAGAGAGGAATAGTAGAGAGGAAGCTAGGCTCAGAGTGAATGACTGTCTCTTGATCACCCAACAACCTTCTTGGCAATATGGGAATTTGAACCTGGGTTTCCCAGACTCTGCTCTGTCATTCCAACCACCAACATTCTTGGCAAAGGTGCTCAAGTAAATTTGTCTGCTAACAGTAAAAGCAGAAAGCAAAATTAAAACAAATAATTCTATTACACGAATCAACAGTCCAAACAGAAAATTCATGCAAGATTTCCAAAATATATTTCATATAAAAGCATGTTTATTTGCTCTTATACAAATACAGCTATATCAGAAGTTTTTCCAAAAACCAAAATTAATCACCTTTCATTTTGTAAGAAATTAATGGTGAATGCTTTTATTTGATGTTGTTGTTCAGTCACACAGTCAAGTCCGACTCTTCGCGACCCCATGGACCACATCACGCCAGGCCCTCCTGTCTTTCGTCATGCTCCGGAGTTTGCTTAATTTCATGTTTGTTGCCTTGATAACACTGCCTAACCATCTCATCCTTTGCCGCCCCCTTCTTCTTTAACCTTCAATCTTTCCCAGCATCAGGGTCTTCTCCAGTGAGTGCTCCCTTCTAATTGGGTGGCCAAAGTATTTGAGCTTCAGCTTCAGTATCTGGCATTCCAGGGAACAGTCAGGGTTGATTTCTTTTAGGATTGATTGATTTGATCTCCTGACAAACTAAAGAAACACTATTCACATTATATTTATCAAAAATGAAAACAAAATGGTCAGTGAAATCACATTTTGCTGTATAGCTTAACAGCTGTGTATTGTGAAATATGTACATGAATTACAGCCCTTGTTAGAACATTTCTGCATTCACGATTCTGAAATTCACTACACTAACTGCACTACACCCAAAGAAATCTTTCATCTTTATCATTCACTTTTAATAAATTACTTGGTTTAACACACTGCTGAGACTAGGGAAAACCAGGATGATGTACTGGATTACCTGATGTTCTGTGCATTCCCAATATGTACACAAGCATCTACTTATTGGTTATACATCCATTTGACTGAAGACCTGGTAATTATTTTTGAAATAATTATTTACCCTCCACAAGACCATTAGCATAGCATTGAAACATGAACATCAAAGTGATATTCACAACTCACCCGCCAAAAAACCTCTTCTGAGTTTGCATTTGATGACATTCACAATTAGATAAATTTGGTTTGGTCTTCTGAGGAATAAGATACATTATTTTAAGAAAATAATTTTTAAAAGCAAAAAGTATTATCTTAATATGGCAAGACAGCAGGCAGATAGACTGTCTTTACATGCTATTCAATTCTAGGAACAACTAGGATATATACCATATAAAAACGCCTTCAGTCAAAATAGCAAACACCTGCTACACTCAAAAAACCGTCACTAACTTACACCCTGATTCTATCTCTAACAGCAGCTGTTGCAATGTTTTTGAGATGCCTGTGCTTGAACTGTGTTACAGCAGAACCCTACATCAGGTAAGAAATGGAAGGTCTTTCAAGCTGTCTCACGTATCTCTCAAGTTCTCTTTCCTTTTGGGCTTCCCTGTAAGGGTATACACCACACAGAACACTACTGCACACCCTATGGTCCCACTGGTAGCACCATGAGGTTCTATGTGCACCTATCTCAGAATTTCATCCCCAACCCACCTTATTCCTGATGCTGTGGAAAAGTGGTTGCAGCATCAGATACTGAGACGAGAAAAAAATCCTCCCTGCTTCCCTTCTCTTTTATCCTTTTCCCTCAAGCCCATTTCCCTGGGATATGTGGTGCTTGCATTCTAGAAATTGTAGTTCCCCAACATATAAAGCAGACATTCTGAAACCTTCAGTTCCTAGAATGCTCCACGCCCCATGGACATTACACATCCAGGGCACCTGGGCTAGAGGGGGGAAGGGCAGGATGTTAAAAAAAAAAGTGGCAACTGGGCTGGGAAGGATGAAGGGCTAAGGAAAGAAACAGAAAGCAGGGTGTGAAGAGAGAAGTGAAGCCTACATGGCAGAGATGGGACTTTCACCTTCCTCAAGTCTCGTATATCCCCAATTTGTCATTCTCTAATGATGTGAACTGCCTCGTACAACAATGTTCATAGTACACATTTCGATGTGAGTAAAATCTTTAAATACCTCAGCTAATCCAAAAGAGAAAATATTCAACCCAGCACTCACTCAAACTTCCACTTTTTCCCCACTGTAAACACTGAGAAATGTCCTTGGACGTTTTGATAAGGTGGCATACAAACCCATGCAAACCAGGGTGTGCGCCAAGGCCTGAACTGAGACTCCACTCACAAGCACCACTTTGGTTTTACCTAAATTAAGTTTCAGTTTCTTAGCCCTCATCCAACTATTGCTGATTCCAGGCCAACAATTCTATCTCACCAAAACCTGCCTTAGAATTATTGGAAAGGAGAGAATTGGATGTCACCCACATACTGTGTGCATCCAAATCTCTGGATGCCTACCATGAGTTTCATAGAGGTGTTAAACAGCATGGGAAACAAAATGGGACTCAGTAGGGCTCCACAAGTACAGATGATACAGTCAAGAAACTCCTCCAGCAACTCCTTCTGGATTTACCCTTCAGAAAGGACAACAGTCAATGTAAAACAATGCCTTCCAGCTTCAACCCAGCAAGGAAGCCCAAAAGAATACCTTGGACAACCTGTTTAAGGCTGCTAAGAGATACAACCTACAGAAACACACACACACACCCTGTTAGTATTGCCTACTCTAGTACTGGCAACTGCAGTCTACCAGTCTTCTCAATCACCACACTGGCCTAAAATGAGATGAAAAAGGCTCCAGTAATAACTGAAGCTGGGGGCGATAATATGCTCAAGTACCTTACCCAGGCAGCAAAGGAATGTTTCTAGTTTCTTGACAGTTATTCAAGTTGGAGGGGACTTTTAACTCTATGTGTGTGTATGCACACATGCATGCTGGGCATTGCAATTAAGTATTTCTATACCTATAGTCTCAGGGGGAGAGAGTCAGTTTGGTGAAATGGTTAAGAGCACAGACTCTAATACGGGAGAACTGGGTTTGATTCCCCACTCCTCCACATGCAGCAACTGGTGTGACCTTGGGTCAGTCATAAATTCTTTCAGAGCTGTTCTCTCAAGGGCAGTTCTTGGAAAAGCTATCTCAGCCCCTCCTACCTCACAGGATATCTGTTGTGGGAAGGGAAAGGGATTGTAAGCTGCTCTGAGACGTTGATGGAATCCAAACTGGCAAAGGCTGACCAAGAGAGATCTTGAAGTCATAGTAGATAACTCACTGAAAATGTTGAGACAGTGTGCAACTGCAATCAAAAAGGCCAATGCTATGCTGGGGATTATTAGGAAGGGAACTGAAAACAAATCAGCCAGTGTCATAATGCCCCTGTATAAATCGATGGTGCGACCTCATTTGGAATACTGTGTGTAATTCTGGTCACCACACCCCGGAAAGGTATTACAGCAGTGGGAAAAGTGCAGAAAAGGGCAACTAGAGTGATAAAAGGGTTGGAACAATTTCCCTATGTAGAAAGGTTAAAGTGCTTGGGGATCCTAAGCTTGGAGAAACAAAGACTGAGGGGTGACATGATAGGTTTACAAGATTATGCACGGCATTGAGCAAGTAGAGAAAGAAGTACTTTTCTCCCTTTCTCACAATGGGCACTCAATGAAATTGCTGAGCAGTCAGGTTAGAACAGATCAAAGGAAGTACTTCTTCATCCAGAGTGATTAACACATGGAATTCACTTCTCTCCTATATGCTCGAGGCATATTTTGCTGGCCCTTGATATGCTCTGTTAATATGGACCTGAGGTTCCATTCTGACCAACGCATGATCCATGCCGTCTCTGTGTGCAGAGTCAAAAGACTTGTTCATGTAAGCTTTCACTGAGATATTGACTGCTCTTATTAAGTGGACTGGCTAAACAAACATCAGCTGGATGACAACAAATGGTCTCTCAAGATGGAGATCTTCCTTCAGATTGTAAAACACCTTGGAAAACCAGTGGTGGACCTCTTTGCCTCAGACCTCAATCACTGTGTGTCCAAGGTTCCAGACAGTGGAAGCCAAGCAAACAGATGCACTAATGTCCCCGTGGCCAAAGGGCCTCCTTTATGCCTTTCTACCTAGCCCGCCAATACCAAAGATGCTGAGTAAACTGAGACAAGAAAAAGCAACCTTGCATAGCCCCCAGTTGGCCATACAGAACCTGGTTTTCAGCACTAATGGAGTTATTAACAGAAAATCTTTGGCAGATTTCAACTAGTCTGAACATGCTTCAACAAGTGCCACTGTGTCATCCAGACCCAGTACAGCTACAACTGGCTGAATGGAAATTGAAAGAGAAAGAAGATCACAAGCATCATGCTAGCCTCTAGCAGAGTTACATCAAGAATTCATAACTCTTCATGGAAGGTGTATGACAGTTGGTGCAAATGGAAACACAGACCCATTTGCCCCTATGTTATACCAAATCCTGGAGTTCTTGCAAATTGTTATTGACCAAAATATGCTACACAATCAAGTGGCAGCCATATCTATAGTGGTCCAACAGGTTGATGGATGCTTGATATTCAGACATCCTCACATTCTCAGGTTTCTGAGTAGCCCATGTTAACCCTTCAGTTGTCCACAGATTTCCTTATTGTCCTGTCAGCACTCACTCAATCTCCATTTGAACCTCTGAGAGAAGGGTCTCAAAATCAGGAGACCAGGAAAGGTCTGTGTGTTTTTCACAAGTGATCTTAAGAATGGAACACTGAATCTGAAGGTCAATACTTCCTTCCTCCCACCTCTCTAAGGAAATATCATTGCCTTTTTTCTGCCCAAAACCATCCCACCCCAAACATGCTAGATCTTTGCAGAGACCTAAGGATCTACTCGGGCACACAGCATCAGTTCATAAAATGGACTCTCTCTTTATCTCAGTGAGCCTACCCAATAGTAGACAAAATGTTTAGAGTGGTGATATGTCCGAGGCAGTGCATCTCACATGCTTACCATGCTAGCAAGATACCACCTGGAATTACAGCTCACTCCATTCATAGTGCTGCAACTAATACAGCATTGGATGCTGAAGCTTCCATTGAGGAAATCTCTAAGGAGTTCATATGATGACCTTTGTCAGACCACACAAAATGAATACCCTTTCCTCAGCTGACAGAGCCTTCTAAAGAAGGGTATTATAGCAAGTGATTCAGGCGGACTGATATGACCCCCCACTCCAACAAGGGATACAACTGCTTTTGGACGCCTCATGTTAAGATAGGGCATGCTCCCCTCAAAGTGAGAAAGGAACATTGGAATTTACCACAAGGGTTCCTTCGATTCTGAGGAAGGGAGGGCACCCTGTCCCCACCTAGATTTAAAGGGGTGGGGATAACAAGCTGTTTTCTCTATTTCAATGCCTTCTCATTTCCTTTCCTAATATATTTCCTAAAATATTGAATGGCTTACTTAGTATTTTGGTATAGATATTGCTTCGAGAGCTACTGAACTGAGAAGAGTGGGTGTCTCCATCCAGAAGACAGGAACTCTAAAAGAATTTTAGTACTGCTTCCTCAATGAACAGATGGGAATCACTCATGCTAAGATATCCTCCCTTCCTCAGAGTAGTGGGAACCCTCATGCTAAGTGCCAATGTTACTTTTTCCCCAGGTTCTCCCTAAAGATATTTTCCATTTTTCAGATGAAAAAAATAAATGTAAAATTTGGGGGACCACTGGGAAAAAAACTTACCAAGTATTTTCTGCATTAGAATGAGCAAAATGCTTCTCAACGTGTATACAGCATGAAAAGATAATCCCCCCCCCCCATTTTTCCAATGGAAAAAATCAGGGCATTTTAAGGAACACTGAAAGAACACATACCAATGAGTGAAACAAAAGTCACATTTTACTTAAAATGTGTTGTGTGGTAATTTTTATGTAAGGCAATCTACAGCATCAAATAGTTACACAGTTCCTAGCTATACTACAGATATACATTTTCAAGAATTTTTGTTTCAACATAAGTAATTTTTGCAATGAATATGCTATAATGTGCATAATGATAACACATTATTAAATATTATTAAACAATTCAATGCTCTCAAATTATGAAGTTTAACTTAATATCCAAATATGCTGATAGTTCTACCTATCATGACTGTACGAGACTCTGTCCAAACAATACACTTTTATTTACTATAGAATTTGTTTTCTTTAACTTTCAATATTTCCTATATCTCAGTTGGCAAAAATTAAGATACATATGCTATGTTAACATAGGGTGAAGCATTTTCCAATTCTCTTGAGTTTTGGGTATATTTGCAGATTTTCTTCCAGAAAACAGATTGATACTTTTAAATCCCATAAATATGCCAAACAGTACAATTTTACATGCTAACTAAGATGTTTTATGTTGTTAAATCAGTCAAAGTAGTTTAAGTTTGAAAGAAAAATAATCACTGCATACATTTTAATTGCCCCCTCCCCAAAAAAACCCACTGAAATGCCTTATCTTGGCAAACCTATTCAAGAACTTTAGATCCATAATGGCCCTTCAATCTCCATTTCTCATTGGGACTGTGAAGAACAGAAAGTAAACCCCTAATTGCCTCTCTGAGGATAGCACTGGCTTGATGGCCTGTGTGGAGAGAAGGTGTGGGATACCTTGGAAGGTTCTTTGGTGTTTGAGAAAGTCCAGCAATTCAATGGGACACGGAACTGAGTCTGAGTGCCTTACATTACCAGAGCCGGTCTCTCTGCTGCGCATGGAACCTTGACCTCTGGTAAGTCCTGTATGAGGTTCGTTGTCACCTCTCAAGTGAAACTGGCTAGCCTAATCTAAACGGGCTAGCTGTGGAGAGTGTCTTCAGTCACAGCCAGCAGAAGAGCCTCAGCTAGCCCATTTAGATCAGCAGCCTCCTCGTTTTCCCCCTGCATCAGGTGCCTTGCCTAGGGAGAGGGCCCAATCAAGCAACAGTACTCACAATGGTCACCACTGTAAGCCTCCCAGCTCGGACAGCCTGATGGCCTTGACATACTCTTCTTCTTTGTGCACTTCTTCAGCACCAAGGGGTCAGCCATGGTCGCCAAAGCTAGCCACATTGGGGCCATGCCACCTTCAGCAGTCTCCCCTGCACTCACAGTTAAAGAAGAGTTGGCTTCCCCAGCCAAAAGGAAACTGTCATCCACATTCCTTCGCACCATTTTTAAATGCTGGTCTTTCTGCACTCATAATTTGCCGGAAAAAGGTCCCGTGTTTCTCCTCAAACCAATAGCTTCCTAATCTCCCTTCTGAGATTCGGGGGAGGGGAGTTAAAGGTGGAAGGTAGAAGGAAGCCAGGTAAGCTGTTGAGTTAAAAGTAAGATGAAGGTTCCGGTCTTGGTGATTGCCATGACAGTCATCTTCTCCCGGAGCTCCGGAAGAAGTCTGCCAGCGTCTGCGGCTGGGTGGGGGCACGAATGTTCGCATCACCCAGGAGTCCCAGGGTGAGACTCCCAGCCAAGGGGAACTAGAGGGCCCCTCCCCTGGCATACCAAGCCAGAGAAAGGGGGCTTCCCCTTGCCCCAACGGGCTCACTCTAGAGCGTCCCGAATGGGAACAAGATTAGCATACCAGGGCAAGTGCATGGTGATCGAGCAAGCACAATAAGGAGAGACAACCACTGAAAGTGTGGGTCGAGTTTAATCGAGAAACACCCGCGCATCTGCATCCCCCCTAGCGAAAACGAGGGGGGGAGGGGACTTCCCCCTTATAAGGACTATTTGCAAGCGATTTTAAAGCTGAAGAAAGGGGGGGGGTGGCAAGGGAAACGGAGGAAGTGAAATAAAGAGTTTGCAGGAGCTTACTGGCTGGATTAAGAACTTCCAGAGATTTTGACGAACTTTTGCTAACTGTAAACAATCCCCAAACATGGCGCCGCCGAAAGATGCAAAAGACAAGATACCAAAAGCTAAACCTTCTTCCAGAAGTTCCAGCCCTCTAAGTGTGGTGCCTAGAGAGGACCAAACTGTGGAACTCCAAAGGCTGCTGGTGGAGGCGCTTCGCCCTTTGCTGGAGAAAATTACAGCTATTGATAATAAGCTTGACACACAACAAGCACAGACAACGGCTAACGCAAAGAAAATCGAAAATGCGGAGCAGGAACTTAAAGAGATTGGTTCCAACTAAAAAAAAATGAATAAAAACCTGCAGGCACTTGAGAAAAGGTGCTAAATTGAACAGTCTCGTATACTACAGCTGCAAATGGAAAGAGCAAGCTACATCTTGAGACTTCAAGGGATTAAAGAAGAGAAAGGGGAGAATCTGAGACAAATTGTCGGTGACCTGTTGGCCCTCCTGGCGGATATGGCATCGGATCAACTT
Source organism: Gekko gecko (assembly GCA_029375565.1). Classification (NCBI taxonomy): domain Eukaryota; kingdom Metazoa; phylum Chordata; class Lepidosauria; order Squamata; family Gekkonidae; genus Gekko; species Gekko gecko. The sequence goes on along the minus strand of JAPDNY010000004.1, from coordinate 101,269,163 downwards.
CAAAGCGAAATAGATATGGTCTTTCGATCATATTCGGAATACATTAGAAAAAACAATCTGCCAGGGAAAATATCTGTTAGATTCTCCCGAAGGACAGTAAGAGATCAACTCTTGAAAGCGACCAATGGGACTAACTTGAAGTGGAGAGACAAGGAAATTAAAGTTATGAAGGACATTCCATATGAGATAAGAAGGAAGAGGAGAAAATACAGAGACTTGATGACATTCCTACAAAGCCAGAAGGTCGTGTATAGATGGTTGGTTCCCGAGGGACTAATCTTTCGGTATGCAAATGGTAAAGAAAGGATTGATTCAGCAGATAAGGCTTGTGAATTTTTGCATCAACATGGCCGTCCACCAGGAGAGGGAGAAGTCACTCCGGACGGCACCAAGGAGAGCAAAGAAGGAGGAGAGACTGGATCTTTGGCAGAGGACTCAGACTCTAAATTGGGGGCTGTAGCCCCCAAATCAAGCTATCATTTAAGGGGGAAAAGAGGGAGAAAGTAGATTGTTATTGCTCTCTGGAATATCTTAGAAAGAATTATATCAGTAGGAGGCAACTCTTTATGTAACTATAACTGTTTTAGCGAGTGAAAAGTGAATAATATTTTAGTGAGATGATTATTTTCAGTGGAAGTCAATTCACATTGAAGAGGCAGACTTGTTTCTAAATCGATTGTATGATCACCGACGCTTGGGTTTTTAGAGGTTATCTTTTCTTTCTCCTGTAGATTGTAGTTCCCCACCCTGGAATTTTCTGTTGTAGTTTTGTAGTAAATAGAAAAGGCAATAAAAAATCCCCTTCGGGGAGGCCAAAAAAAAAAAAAGTTACAGAAGAATTAAGAAGGAAAAAAGTAAAAGAAAAGCAGGACCCTGTCTCTGATGCTGCACTCCCTTCTGAAGCAGGAAACAAAACAAACTGGAGAGGATGTCCTCTGCATCAGAGGGAGAGATGTTTTTCAATACTTTTAATTTATGTTGCCCTTCTTTCTACTTTTAAACTGAAATATATTCTTGAGACTATATGTAATTAATATTTATAGTGGCACCAGAATAACATTTTTCATGCTTCTGAAAGCATAGGTAACTTACTCTGAAAGTTGCTTTTACTTTGCCCTATTGCTGTTTTTAGAAGTCATTTTAAAATAAGTAGCGTTCTAAGAAGTGAAAACAGGAAAAATTGGCAAGCATCTACTGATCAAGAGAGGTTGCCTAAACCAACCTCAAGGGGGCATAGGAAGGACATTTCCTAGGTGTTGCAGCATTTAAATGAACCCTAGCTGCTGTATACCACAAAGGAATATCAGAGTGGCTCAGCACTTTTTGGCACAATTCTGTGTGGGTTTTTTTCTTTTTAAGCCTTAAACATCTGAACCCAATCTATCTTAAAGGTGCTCCTTGATGAGCCTGCCCATCAGCTTTAAAAAGGTTCCTTTTACTCTGAGGAAAGAAGAACATCATAACTTAGCTGATTCCCACCATTTAAGGCATGACTTAATTATCAATTTCCAGTCTCCACAGGTAGGAGTTACACATCTCCTCAGTTTTGGTATGTTTCTAAGCCATGAAAAATCTCTTGTAACTTCCCAAATATAACAAAAAACTAGTTACATTAACATACAACAGTGAAAGTAGCTGCAATGTCCAGTCTGTAAGCAATAACACGTAAGAAAATGCACTGAACAGACTTCCAGATTTTGGCACGACAGCAGCAGACCAGCTCTGGGAGCACTCCTGTGAAGCTGAGCCAGATCACTGGGTTTGGTGGGGGATCAAGTCCTCTGACCCTCCTGGATTCATCGGAGACAGATCCAACTGCAAGGGGCTTGATCTTGGACTCTCTGCAAGCTGTGGCAAGTGGATTGAGACCAGGATCACCCCAAAGTCAAACCCCAGCCAAGAGCAGCTGTGGCTTCTCCATAGCTGCGGAGCTGTGACTACCAGGACAGAGGGAAGCAGCGTATTGACCACATCTGAATCATTAAAAGGTTTTCACACCACGAGTGCGTAACAAATCACAATAATGGGAAAGGACTGTGTTTATAATAGCCCCTTTAAAGAGATCTTTAAAAGACTGGATGGGTGGAAAGGATTTCCCTCCCCCCCTCCTCTGAAGCGGCTATCCAAAGAGGTGAACTGGCACTTGGAACATTTGTTAAAGGGCTAAAACAAGGAGAAAATGGTGGAAGTCTGGGATTAATTTCAGATTTAATACTCTACTTTTTAATTATTATTTGACCCACCTTGACCCTGTGGATTACAATATTAAGAGTTTGGAGAAGCATGGGGATGCTCTGATTTTAGCACTTTTGGGATTACAATTTGGATATTTCTGAAGATATACAACTGGATTACAATTTTATTTACTGCCTCATTTGGCATACAAATAAAGTTAGAGACTACACTGTCCATCAAACAGAAGAAAGAGGATAGAAGATAGAAGTGGAAGATGGTTATGGACTGGGTTGGAGCTTGCTTTCACTTTCTGAACGTCATTTCCATGTAAGAGAAATTCTAAATTTAGAGCTGTTGTGTCTTTGAAGGTTATATCTTGTTCCCTTGAAATTTAGTCTGTTCAGAGTGTAACATAAACTGTTGATAACTGCTCTTTGTGATTACATCAACTGCTAGAGTGTTTATGGACAACTAAAAAGGGTTCTTTTTATTTTTTTGTCTCACCTTCTCTTACCTGTCTAATAGAGTATATAATAGTAAAAGAGGTGTTTCTTTAATTAGCGATACAATATAGAATATAGAAATATGGATAAGAAAGGGAAACGTCCCCCTTCTCCTTGTCAAATTAAATCTGTTTCTGCCACCTTAGAATAGATTTCAGTAAAAGAGTTGCAGACTTTAATACAAGAAGCAGTAGCTACAGCTGTTAATCATGTGCAAACCAAATTGGACTCCCTATCACTGCAGATGACCCAGCAGATGACAGAAGTACAAAAACAGCTAATGGAAAATAGACAAGAGTTGTTCACTTTGGCCAAAACAGTTAATCAGTTGGAAGACAAATCTGAAAAGATGCATCTAAAGGTGGAGAAAGTAGAATCTAAACAAAACTATATGGAGGAGGCTCTTATTAAATTTGAACTTGATAAAGCAGCATATATTTTAAGATTTCAGAATGTACCAGAGAAAGAAGATGAAGATTTGAAAACTGAAATGGCACATGCACTTGCAGCCTATATGGGTGCAGAAAACCCAGATGAAATATACAACGTAATTGATGTGGTCTACAGAATGAATTCTGCTTATGCAAGAAGACACAGTCTACAAAGAGAAATATACCTGAGATTTAATAAAAGAACAATAAGAGATGCTATTGTAACGAAAGAGACACCCTTACAAATAGCGGAGACAGAAATAAAAATTTTAAAGGAAGTTCCTTGGAGAGTGAAAGAGAAAAGAAGAGAATATACAGAACTTACAAACATCCTTAGAAAGAATGGAATTTCATATAGATGGTTGTTTCCAGAAGGCCTCATCATTTCTTACAAAGGGAAAAGATATAGAATCAATTCTACATTTAAAGTGAAGGATTTTATTAAAACACATGGTGAAGATCTGAATATGGAAAAGGAAGGAATGCAAACTGATGAGACCCAGTAAGAAACACAAGGAGCGTCTGGAATAACTACAACAACTCAAATACCTAAGATTATTATACCATCCCAGAGGATCACATGATTTAAACTGAAGCATAAAGGCGATGACAAAACCCAAAATAAAGATGGATAGAGGGAAAATAAAAATAATTTCAATAAATGTTAATGGCTTAAACGGACCCTCAAAAAGAAGACAAACTTTCGAACAACTGAAGAAGATGCAGTTGGTCATTATATGTTTACAAGAGACCCACGTAAGATATTCAGACTAAAAATATTTGGAGACTAAAAAATTTGGGGAAAAAACTTAATCGTTTCAGACAAAGAAACAAAAAGAGAGGAGTAGCCATGTATGTCAAAGAACTTTTACATCCAGAACTAATATATAGCACAGAAGATGGTAGAATTTTGATGGTTCAAGTACAAAGACAAGGTAAAATAACCTTAATAGTAAACATATATATGCACCTAAACAACATTAAGAAATTTTTTTAAATCACTTCAGGAACTTATCTCCCAACAAAACTATGAGGAGATCTGTTTGATTGGAGATTACAATGCTGTTTTTGATATACTCCCAGATAGAAAAACAGCATTTGGAAAACAAAAACAAGGTAATGAACTTCCTAATGCATTTTTACACCTGGCAGAAGAACATAATTTAACTGATGCTTGGAAAATCAGAAATCCAAAAAAGAAGGACTATACTTTCTATTCAGCAAGACAGAAATCATTGTCAAGGATAGACATGTGTTGGATCTCTTCAACAATTATAAATGATTTAATGGAAGTGGAAATTCTACCAGCAATGTTTGCAGATCATAAGCCTCTTATGCTTACACTACAAGATGTTCCAAAGAAAAATAGATGGACTCAATACATTTTTATTGAAAAATCTAAAATTTGTAACAGAAACAAAAAAAAGAGTTTCAAATGTTTTTTCAGCAAAATATATAACCAGATATTTTTATCAGAACAGTCTGGGACGCATTTAAGGCATACATCAGAGGTTGGATGATTAGAGAAGCAGCACATATGAAAAAACAAAAAGTGGAAAAATTCTCGCAAATTAAAGAACAGATTAAAAAGCAGGAAGATAAGTTAAAGCTAGATGACCTGCAAGGTCCCTTCCAACTTTAACATTCTATGATTCTACTGAGCATGCTCAGAGCTGAGGCAGACTCTGCCCCCACTCAATTCCTTCCCTTCACTGCCGACAAGTCCACACGCCCTAGGGCTAATTATCATAGATATCAGCAGTGGGGATGGCTGTGTGTGTGTGTGACTGCACAGATGACCACTCAAAGATCATCAGTTACAGTTAGGAACCTGTTTATCTTCTTCATGGTCTCTGTGCAGGCCACACACTGGGTAACTAGCCAGCTTCAACTCCACTAGGATGGTGGGTGCTGGCATCTATTACCATTTTTGGTCTATAGTCACAAAAGGAGTTGGAGATAAGTATGCAAATGTAACGATGTAACAATTTTATTTAAAAGTTTTTTTTAAAAAAATAACCAGTTATCAAACTTAAGAATATTAGTGCTCATTTTGTTTACTTTTATAACGTTACATTTCAAATTATAAATTAAAAATCTGCCATGCTCGATGAGCTAGCTACATGCTACGTTCTCTGTATGAAGTTTCACTCAACCACCAATGTGTTAGTGAAAAATAGATTTAAGGACTACTTGTCCAAAATGAGCATCTTTTCTAGCCTTGATGTCCATAGCATAGTGTGCTGCAAAAGTAGATGAGGAAGACCACATAGCTGCAGTACAAATATCTTGTAGTGAAACTCCTGCCATGAAGGCTGTGGAGGTCACCACATCTCCAACTGAATGAGCCTTAGGTACGGATGGTAGAGGTTTGTCTGCAAGCTGATAACATAGAGCAACTGCTGACGAAACCCACATAAAGAATCATTGGCTAGAAACAGGAGGGGAAAACACATGGAGGGGAAAACAAACCTGACCCAAAAACTGGAATCAAGAACCAAAAGGGTGAGAAGAAAGTCTAATGAAGGGCCAATATTAAAAACCTAGTTAAAACTTATAATATACATGTATTTATTAGAAAGACAGTTAAAAACATGTATTTATTAGAAAGACAGTTAAAAACATACATAAGGACCCAATGAGAGCCTCGTAAAAAAGTAAAGCCTAAACACAAGGGCCAATACACATGACCTGATGCGTTTCTGCCCTATTGGGGCCGTCTTCAGAGGTCAAACAATATTGAGGTATGCATAACTTAAATACATATTGCAATAAGATAACCAATAAGTGAATATTGGACCAGGAAAAGGAAGGCTGAGCAGCAAGATCTAAAGACACATGACAAAGATGTTTGTGAGGCCTCAAAAGGTGAAAGTCATGTGTCTGGTGCCAAATGCACGTTGCTGAATTAGAACATCTTCCAATTTAGGTGCAAAAAGCCCCTGTGTGGCTATTAAAGTCAGACCTAGAGTGTCCTCAAGCAAATAGCAAGGGCTCGATGAACATCCACCATGTGAAGTGCCTGTTGACCTTCATCCGTTGGGTTAGGGGAAAATGATGACAGGGTGATAGCTTAAGATAAATGGAATGGTGACATCACCGTAGGGAGGAAAGAAGGGTTAGGTCTCAATACGACTCGATCTCCATGGAAAACTGTCTATGGAGAATCAGTCCTTAGTGCACAAATTTTGCCTGCCCTTCTCACTGAGGTGAGCGCCACTAGTAGCGCTGTCTTTCAGGAAACTAAGTATATAGGGGCCATTGCGAGTGGTTGAAACGGTCATCCCAATAGTTTCGAGAGGACCAGGGACAAACTCCACACTGGTATCAATGATTTCTCGGGGGGGGGGTATTTTCAACAGGCCTCTCAGAAAAACCTTGGCAGTCGGATGGGAAAATACCGATCTACCCCCTATGAGGTCATGGGAAGTTGATAACACAGCAAAATGCACCTTTATTGATGAAAAGCTAAGTCCTTCCTTATGCAATTTTGTCAAGTAGGTCAGTATCATAATCAATGTACCTTTTACGGACTCTATGCCTTGTTCCTTTGCGAATGACATGAAACGTGACCACTTCAGTTGATAGGATTTTCTCATAGACGGTCAACTTGCATTAAGTAGGATTTCTGCTACTGCTGGTGGAAAGCCTACGCTTGAATTTTCCATACTGTTCGTTTGAAGAAACTGGGATTTGTGGTGAAGGATCCTGCCTCTGTCCTGAGACAACGAATCTCGACTGACTGGTATTGTGTTCGTACTGACATCTCGACAGTTCCAGCAGAAGAGGAAACCATGGCTGCCATGGCCACAACGGTGCGAAGAGGATGACAGATGTATGGTTGGTCAGTATCTTCTGCAGTACTTGACAAATGAGAGGGATTGGTGGGAACATACAAAAAAGGTGACTTGTCCACTGATGTAGAAAAGCATCCCCCCAAAAATCCCCAATAAGCGATCCCTCGAGTAGAAGAGGGGAAACTTCGCATTCTCCACAGTTGTGAAGGCGTCTAGAGTCGGCCACCCGAAGTGGCAAAATAAATCCTCTAGACAATCTGACTTCAGGGACCACTCATGATGATTCGTTGTTCTCCGACTCAGAGCATCCGCTCGAACATTGTCTGCACCTAGTACATGTATTGCTCACAATTGAATATCGTGTCCCAGCCACCAGTACCACAGCATCATGGCAAATCTGCACAGTTTCACTGAAGCCGTTCCCCCTTGCTTCAGGATATAGCACATTGCTGTTGTATTGTCTGTAGCAATTTGTACTGTTTTGTTCTTTAAGACAGGATGAAAGAATCGAGAGCGTGTATGACAGCCAATAGTTCTAAAAAACTGACGTGGCATTGCCTGTATTTCCTGGGCCACTGACCTTGAACTGACAGTTCTCCGCAGTGTGCCCCCCCCATCCCCATAGGGAAGCATCTGTATAGATTGTCACTGCTGCATCTTTTGGTTAGAAAGGCATCCCTTGTAGCAGGTTGTTTAAATTGGTCCATCAAAGTAGGGATTGCACCACTGTGGTCGGGATGATGAGCCTGAGTGAGGCACGTACTGTTATGGGGTTGTAGTGATGGAGAGACCACAGCTGCAGGTGTTGCATTCTTAGTTTTGCTAGTGGCACAACAAAGATTGTTGCAGTCATCAGTCCCAGTAGTCTTAGGACCACTTTTACCTTTTGTGCTGGAGAACTAACACAGTCCATTGCTGTTTTTTGTACAGTTATTGCTCTGTCCTTCAGGAGGAAGGCTGTCTATATCATTGAATCAAGGTAAGCTCCTATGAACTCGATCTTTTGTGATGGTTTTAAAAGCAACTTATTTTGATTTATGCAGAGACCCAGGTCTTTGAGGAGGTCCAGGACCCACTCGATGTCCTGCTGCAGACGTTCTGGTGAAGATACTACAAAAAGTCAATTGTCGATGTATGGGAATATTAGCATTCCCTTCATCCTCAAATGCGCCACTTACCACAGCCATGCACTTTGTGAACACTCTCGGTGCTGTGGAAAGACCAAAAGGTAGTGCCCTGTATTGATAGTGGGTATGTCCCACTTCAAACTGGAGGTAACGATGGTATTGTGGCCATATTGTCACATGAAAGTACATGTCTTTTAAGTCTATTGATGCCATCCATGTCTTTTAAGTCTATTGATGCCATCCAAACACCTGGTGGAATCAATGGCAGGATGGATTGAAGCGTTACCATCCAAAACTTCTTTTTTCCTATGATATGTTTAAACCTTGGAGGTCTAAGATGGGTCGCTTTCCTCCATCCTTCTTTGGGAGTACAGAGTATCTGGAGTAATAGCCTAGATGTTGTTGAGCCTGTGGTACAGTCTCTATTGCTCCCTTTTCCAAGAGATTTTGAATTTCCTCCCATAGGAGTTGTGATGGGGGTGTGGTCACTACACGGGGAGTTCTGGGATGCGATTCAAACTTTATCACATAACTTACCCTGGTGATGGTTAATACCCAATGATCCGTCATAATTTCTTTCCACGCTCTGATAAAAGGTAACAGATAGGTCACAACCAGTGGGGCGCCCATGACAACACTGGTTTTGGCTTGGCCATCCATACCATCAAAAGGACTGCTTTGATTGCTGTGGAGTCTTTTTTGTGGGAGCAGCCTTTAATCTGGCATGGCACTGTTATTCTGTCGTATACTGGCAATGTTTCCATGTGTCCAGTTGATTTGGCAACCAAGGACAACATATGTACTGTGGTTTCCACATTCTCTGTTTTTCTGTATTGCATATGCACTCCCAAATTTCTGGCATGTTTGCGACTCCCATCTGCATCCTCGAGAACATCATCGGTAGTCTTGTGAAATAATACACACCCGTCAAAAGGAATATCCTCAGTTCTTTGTTTGATATCAGTCTGAAGCGATGTTGATCTGAGCCAGGCATTTCTGCGTAGGGCCACCACTGTGACCATGATCTGAGAAGAACAAGATACAGTGTTGTCTGACAGTTGTAACTTATTGTTTTGCAGCTCTTCATGATTCCTGGATAGCGGCTGAGACATCTACTCAACTGTCTGCAGGTAAGTATCCAAGCTGAGTCTCCATTTTGTTTGACAGATTAAATATATATGCTGACAGGTAAGACACATAAGTTTGCATCTTTGAGGAAATCAACATTGCAACATAAATTATTTTTGCCATTATATCTATTTTTCACCCCTCCCTGTCAGGTGGGGCCAGATACCATAATTGTTTCATCTTAGACGATGAATGTACCACAGCAGAATTAGGTTCCAGTTGAGACTGTAGAAAAGTATCGTTATCACCCTGTCCTTTGTACATAGCTTCACAGCATTTAGGGACAGGTGTTATGGAGGCAGGCTTGTTCCAGGCTCCTTGCAGGATCGTTAGGTGAACAGGTAGTGTAGGCAATACAAAAGGTATAGGTCTGTCCGCCTGGAGAATATCATGTACTATATCTGTTACAGGTTCCAGTCCAGATGATGGCTTTATCCCTAATGTCTTCGTCATGTTTTGCATTAAATCTATGAATCCCTTGACTGTGTCCGCATTAGGCATGGCCTGCTGAGGTTCTGTTTCTTGTTCCATTGGGTCATCAATGTTCCTTTCTCTATGAGATCCTGACTCCTCTGTCTCCAGGTCAGATTCCATTGGAGAGGTAAAGCATTGTGTATCTAAAACTGCATAGTCTTCCCTGTCTGACGGTTTGTGTGCTCCCTTCAGCACAGAACCCTTATACATTCTGTCTTTACACTTAGGCACCACTAGAGGGGAATGTCCTCCATGCGACGAGGATCTTGCTTGTCGGGATCAATTTTTCAGTCTTGAATTCTTCCCTACTGGTTCATCGGTATGAGGTCACGAAAGGGATTTTTTTTAAAGAAAATTTATTAACAGGATATAATGACATGTTCCATATTTAACAACCAATTCTTAACATATCCTTTTCTAGAAATTTTTATCCCCCCCTCCCCTGGCTTCCAGCGATGTTCCACCCCCATTAACATTTCTATCAATATTCTCTTACATTCATTTCATATTCGATAATCAAATCTTAACTTTCAATATTTTCCTTTTCTATTTTTCACTGTTAGGTAACTTTTCTGTTACAATTCCTTTTCTTACAACACTTCCATTCTTAATAATTATCAAAACAGAGCAATCTATTTTTCACATCCCAATTAAGTTCTAAGTAATCTTTGAAGTCTTTCCAATCTGCTAAAAATTCTTCATCCTCTTTTCTGTGAAGTTTTCTTGTCAACTTGTCCATTTCAATCATAAAAATCATTTTCTTTATCAATTCCCATTTGTCAGGTACCTGCTCCTGCTTCCAAAACTGAGCATAAGTCATTCTTGCGGTTGAAATTAAGTACCATAGCAAGGTTCTCTTTGCCATTTTGACTTTTTCTAATTTAAGTCCTAAGATTTCTGGCTCTTTTTTCAAAATACATTTCAAGATTTTCTGAATTTCATTATGAATCTCAGTCCAGAAAGCACTTGCTTTTTCACATGTCCACCACATATGGTAAAACGAGCTCTCTTTTTTCTTACATTTCCAACATTTGTTAGACATATTCTCATTTATATTAGCAATTTTTTTTGGTGTCATGTACCATCTATACATCATTTTATAACAATTTTCCTTCACATTAACGCATGTCGAAATTTTGATCGATTTTTTCCACAAACATTCCCATGATGACATTTCTATATCTCTATTTATATTTATAGCCCATTTCACCATTTGTTCTTTTACAATCTCATCCACTGTATACCATTTTAACAAAGTCTTATAAATTCTAGAAATCATTTTTTTACCTTTTCCTATCCAGATCATTTCAATTTCATTATTTTCTTTTCTAAAACCATACCTCATTTTGTCAGTCTTAAATAAATCATAAATCTGTCTGTAGTTTAGCCAATCATATTTGAAGTCCAGTTCGTCTCTAGGTCTCATCACAAAACTCACCTCGGGTTTCAGAATGTCTCTATAGGGTAACCAGTCTTTCCCCTTGTGCCTTGAAAGGGGTTTAATTACTTCCGCCGGAACAATCCATAGTGGTCTTGTTTCGAAAAAAAACCCTCTTGTACTTCATCCATGTCATGAATAGTGATCTCCTTATGAAGTGGTGTCTAAAAAGGTTATCCACTTTCGACTTTTCATACCATAAATAGGCGTGCCAACCAAATTTTCGATCATGTTCTTCTAACACCAACAGTTTTCTATTCTCCAAGTTAATCCATTGTTCCAGCCACGCCAGACACACCGCATCATGATATAGTCTAAAATTAGGGAGTTGAAGACCTCCCCTTTCTTTCACATCACAAAGAATTTTCATTTTAATCCTTGGTTTCCTTCCGGCCCACACAAACTTTGAAATTTCTTTTTCCCATAAATTCAACACTTTACAGTCTTTCACTATTGGGATCATCTGAAATAGAACAGAACTGAAATAACAGACGAGGTAGAATGTTCATTTTAACTACCAAGATCCTGCCCAAAAGAGACAAATTCAAGATATTCCATTTTTTAATGTCTTGTTGGATTTTAATCCAGGTCTTTTCATAACCGTTCTTAAACAAATCTATATTTTTTGCTGTAACCTCAATTCCCAAGTATCTAGTTTTCTTCACCACTTCACATTGATTTTTTTCTTGTAAGTCCAGTTGATTTTCTTTTCTCATGTTTTTACAAAGTAACTTTGTTTTATTCTTGTTCACATAAAATCCAGCCAAGTCACCAAATTCTTTAATCCTTTCCATCAATAACGGTACATTGATTACTGGATCTTCAATTATAAACATTACATCATCTGCAAAAGCCCCGTATTTATACTCAAAACCTCCAAATGTAAGTCCTTTTATATCTTTATTTTATTTTATTCAGCATCACTTCCAAAATCCAAATAAATAGTAAAGGAGATAATGGGCATCCTTGTCTAGTCCCTTTTTGAACTTTAAAATAGTCCATCAACTCTTTATTTACATTCAGTGACACTTTTTGTTCACAATATACAGCCCTAATCATATTTGAAAAGGGCTGTCCAATATCCATTCTATCAAACATTTGAAACATAAATTCCCAATTTAAATTGTCAAAGGCTTTTTCAGCATCTAAAAATAGAAAAGCAACTTCTTTTTCTGGATGTTTATCATAATATTCAATTGCGTCAATCACAATCCTTAAATTGTCTCTAATTTGTCTATTTGGTAAAAAACCGGCTTGTTCTTCTCTAATGACATCTTTTAAGTAAGTCTTCAATCTTTCCGAAATTACTTTGGCAAACAATTTGTAATCATTATTAAGTAGTGAGATTGGTCTATAATTTTTTACATCTGTCAGGTCTTGTCCTTCCTTGGGTATAAGTGATATGTTGGCTTCTTTCCAAGATTCTGGTATTGACTTAGTCTGTTGAATTTCATTAATTAGAGGTTCCATAATTGGGGTCAGCTCCTCCTTTAATTTTTTATAAGATTTTGCAGTAAATCCATCTGGTCCTGGAGCTTTCCCTAACTTGGCATCTTCTATTGCTTTATATATTTCTTCTTTCTTTATTGGACCATTCAGCATTTCTTTAGTTTTACTATCCATCTCAGGTAAATTTACTTTATCCAAATAATTTTTAATTTTCGCTGGGTCAATATTCTTTTTTTGAAATAATTTCGCATTGTATTTGAAGAAGGCTCTTTTTATTCCATTCATGTCAACAATTTCTTTACCTTCTTCAGTTATCTTATTTATTGTCCTTCTCTCCCTTCGATTTTTCAATTGCCACGCCAAGTACTTCCCTGGCTTGTTTGCTCCTTCAAAAGATTTTTGCTGCACTTTCTTTAAGTTCCAATAAAGTTCTCTACTTAATATCACCTTTAATTGTTCTTGTAAAATTTGAATTTCCTTAAGAAGTTTCTTTTTACCTGGTCTCCGTTTCAACTCATTTTCTTTTTGTTGAATTTTTTCCTAAAACTCTTTCTGTTGTTTCAAATTATTTTTCTTGTCAGCTGCATTCATTGAAATCAGTACTCCTCTCATCACCGATTTGTAAGCATCCCAAACTGTCTGTATATTAACATCTTGATTTAAATTCATTTGGAAAAAAAATTGAGTTTCTTTCCGTAATGTCTCCACTAGTTTTGTCTTATCTAATAAATCTTCATTAATTCTCTAATGGTATTGCTTTGCCTTTTCTTTTAATATTCAAATTAACGGGTTGTGATCTGAATTAGTCTTTGGCAAAAAATCCACCTTCGGAATTTTTAATGCAATTTCACTTGACATCCAAATCATGTCTATTCTTGAGAAGGATTTGTGTCGGTTAGAATAAAAAGTAAAGTCTTTAATCTTTGGATTCCATTTTCTCCATACATCTTCCAATTTTTCTTGTTCAATCAGTTTAAAAAAGATTTGGGGTAGCTTTCCCATCTTCTCATCACCCTTTTGTGATTTTCTGTCCAATTTGTTATTAACAGTACCATTGAAATCTCCAGCTAGAATTATCTGGTCATAATGCACCTGGTCCAATTCCTTCAACAAGTTCTTAAAAAAATTCTCTTTAGCTCCATTAAGAGCATACAAATTAACAACCAATGTCTTTTTTTGAAGCAATGTAATCTCTACATAAATCACAACTCCTTTATTTTTTTTCTCTGCCAAACAGTAAAATTCTTCTCTCAATTTTTTGTTAATCAAATATTTATTATCCCGTCTTTTTATATGGGTTTCTTGTAGACAGATGATATTAGATTTCTGCTTTTGTAGCCAATAATTCACTACTTTTCTTTTGTTAGGTGAATTAAGTCCATTTACATTCCACGATAACAATTTGTAATCCATCATAAAGTGTTTTTAAATATCTCCGAAATCTTCAGGATATTCGGCTTTGAACATATACATATCCCCCGGTGACTTGATTGTATGTCTTTTCGAATTGTACATAAACGACAGTCCTTGTGGAATCTCCCATCTGAATCTGATATTCAACAGTTTCAACTTGTCCACCAGTTTCTTGTATTTCTTTCTGTCCTGCAAAATGGATCTTGGGAGTTCCTTCATTATTATTATATTTTTACAATCAATTTCAAGTGGCTGTGTAAACTGCTTCTTGAATACACCCTCTTTCATTTTCCTTGTTACAAATTGAACAATAACATCTCTTGGTAGATTTTTTCTTTGTGCATAAGCAGAGTTCACTCTATATACTAGATCAAAATTCTGATCTAGCTCCCCTTGATTTTCTCCCATATATTCAGTCAAAGTTGCCATCACTTCGGTACGTATATCTTCTCCCAATTTCTCTTCTATTCCTCTCAGTCTCAGATGGTTTGACATTGCTTTATATTCCACCACTGCCTCAAGATTCCGGTTGTTTTGTGAATTTGAATCAATTTTCTTCTCCAAGTCTTGTGTCTTTTGCACTATTTCAGTTGATTTTGTCGCCAAAGCTTTCACTTGATTGCTTGTATTTTCCACTTCTTTTTTAAACTCTGACACCTCTGCAAGTACTAACTCTCTCAAGGCCACCACATTTTTTTCTTGAACTTCTTCCAAATGTTCCAGCTGTTTTTCCGTTTTCTCCTCAAATTGCTTGTCCATTTGTTTCATCATACCTTGGATCGCTTCGAACATGCGCTTCTCCATTGCTTCTATTGCTGCCTGCCATTCTTTCTTCTCTTTAGATGACATACCTGGACTTGCAGCTGATGCCGCTCTTTGTCTAAGTTTTGATTCCGTTTTGAAAGTTTGTCAATACACTTCGACTATCTTGTCAGTGTCCTTCAAGTTCCACTTTTTTCCGCTATTGCTGGCAGTCTATTTTGTATTAAAAATGTGTTTTAAAATTCAGTCCTCCACAAAATGGTGGGTGCAATTTCTCTATGGTTTTCTTGGCTAGAGTAGGCTCTCTCTGAACTTCCTGTTTCCAGTCCCACGTTAACAATGTCCTACCAGAAACACATCCGGTCTGCCTCTTTTTCGGTCCTCCGACACACTCTCTAGCCAAGTTCAGGTTTCAGCCGGACACAGTTATATGTTACACCTTCGTCTCGTGATCTTTCCCGTCGCCTTCACTCGTACGCTTATCGCTCAGTCTCTAACCGCAGGAATGTTAAACAATGTCTATTTAATCCGTTTTAAGCGCTTTAACGAACTCTTCTGATTTTAACAAGGGATCGATTATACAGCTTAAAACTTTATGCACTTAACCGCCTTGTTCAAATTTTGTTATATCTTCTCCCCGGTAAGCAAATCGTTTCGGTTACCTTAAATGTTTATCTTGGGACTTCGCATCACTTCTCTGTTTCCAACTGTAGATCGTTTCTTAAGAGATCGGGAAATTGCGAATTTAAGCTGATTCTTCAGCTCGGCTAGCTTCTTTAGTGCTGTCTTGCAATCGCCCGCTTCTGAGAGGAGTTCAAAGCGTAAACAAACCCCTTCCGGGGCTTGTGCATGCCAATCTCAACTCTCACTTGGACCTTGTTGCTTGCTTGTCACCCCCCTGCCTGGGGGATGCTGCGTTGGGCAGTAAAACTGCCCAAACTGTCAGAAGAAGCTACCGTCCACCCCGCTAATTCACAGGGGTGCATCATTTCACCATTTTACTCCAACCGGAAGCCAGGTCACAAAAGGGATTTTGAGTGTCTATGG
This sequence comes from Gekko gecko, assembly GCA_029375565.1. NCBI lineage: Eukaryota > Metazoa > Chordata > Lepidosauria > Squamata > Gekkonidae > Gekko > Gekko gecko. The sequence goes on along the minus strand of JAPDNY010000004.1, from coordinate 101,253,419 downwards.
ACCATTCCTCGGGAAGAAGATCTAGATTGCAATCTTATGAAGCAGGAGCAATGTTCATCCACATTGTATCGATGTCCACAGAGTTTTTTGTCCAGCATCCCTTTTTGTAGCAATACCTTTCAGAATAATTACTATGTGAGTAGCAGGAGAAACTGGGGGAACCATCTTGTGAGCGCTCTGTATACGGTTGATGGCGCTGTGGAGTCTGGTGCCCAGGAGTAGAACCATCCTCTGCCAGAATTTGAAGCAGCAGTAGGGACTGTATCGATGGTGACAGTGTCTGATCTCTATATGCAGCTGCTTGCCTTGATGTAGAGACCAGCATTTGAGTCAAATGCTGAGACTTCAAGGCCGATTGTGCCTCCAGCCATCCGCTAATTTGGAGACCTTTGGTGTCAGGAACCGGGATGTAGGGCTAGGCAAGTGTGGGGTGGTCAGAGCACAGTCCGAGGTCAAAGTCAGGTGAGCCGAATAACCAGGTACAAGGTGCAAGACGAGCAGGGTGGTCAAGGGACAGTCCAGAGATCAGGCACCAAGCAAGTCAAGAAATCAGGGAAGCCAAATCCAAATCAACAACCGTTAGCATTGTCAGGGAGGTTTCAGAGCTGAGGGTCAAGAGTCTGAGAGACGAGGGTCCGGGGTGCATAGTAGTGATGTCAAGACGAGCCGAGGTCAAGAAGCCGAGAGTCACAAACCAGGAACGAGGAGTCAGGAACTCGAGCAATGTGGTGCAAAGCATAGTCGATGTGACTAGTTGCTGGCACAAGTTGGTAGTTTGCCAGCACCAGCTAAATAGGAATCCAAGCGGCCAGTAATTAGCACGCCTCAAACATGTTCCAGCTCCCGCTAATACTCAGGGCTCCACGAGTGACGGGTGCGCATGCATGCTTCACGCTGCCGGGCTGCCAAATCCTGCCAGCGCTGCTCTCACAAACGACGCACCAGTGGCAGTAAGTCAGGGGCGTGTCGCTCAAGCAGCGATCTGCCCCAGCTGTTGCTGGGTCGGCCTCGAAGCTTGCCACATTGTCAGGTGCGGGGGTTCCTGGTGTGGAGAGCTCAGCCCTGTCGGCACTTAGCTCTTCCACAGGCACCAAGGGCTTGAGCTCAGCAGTGGCCATGACACTTGGCTTTGAGGAAACCTTGCTTGAGCAAGACAGTCTCTTAGGTGGTTTGTCAGGTTTTGCCTTTTTCGACTTCGACAGAACCAGCAATTGAGGCACCGAATCTTCTCACTCTGTGGCTCGGGGAGGCAGTGATCATTCAGAAGGACGTTCGTCCCAGAAGCTGTTCCTTCAGAAGATGGAGCAGTTAGTTGTGAGGGAGAAGGAAAAAAATGCAAAACTAATCACCGTTTTACTTTCTTTCTTTTTCAAAAACATTTGAGGTAAGCTTGAGGAGAGTATCCTGGAGCGACGAAGAAAGACGTCTGGTCAACAGGCGGTGAAAATTGAACTGAATGGAGATGGAGTCTGCCTCAGCTCTGAGAATGCTTAGTAGGTACAGGTGCCACGAGACTGACGCAGACTCCGGATCTAAGAAGGTATTTAAAGCTCTTTTAGGCTTCCCAACAAAGGTCTGACGTAGGCGTAAAACCCAGTGTGTGGCCTGCACAGAGATCACAAAGAAAATCTTAGAAATAATATAAGAACTGTTTGAAAGATCATTGAATATTTTGAAGCCCATCCTGGATGCTGAAAAAGCATTTGATAATGTCAGCTGGAGTTTTATGTTGGAGCAGCTGCTAACCTCTCAATGTGGTACAGAATGTTTTACAATGGTTAAAACAGTTTATATTAAGCAAAGAGTTCGGATTCTTATTAATGGTGATTTATCACAAAACATTGAAAATTCAAACAGGAACTAGACAAGGCTGTCCACTTTCACCGTTACTGTCCATATTTGTACTTGAAGTATTGAATCAGAGAAAATGACTTTGCAGATAGATGACTTGGTATTTATCCTAGAAAATCCATTAGATTCAATTGTGAAATTACAAACATGTTGTAGAAATTAAAAAAGATTTGGAAAAATGGAAAAAAACTACAATTATCCCTGATGGGTAGAATAGCTACAATAAAGATGAATATCCTCCCAAGATTAATCTTTTTATTCCAAGCAATACCAATTTTTCAGAATCAACAGTATTTTAAAAAACTCAACAAAGTAATGTCACAATTTATATGGAAGAGCAAAAAACCAAGAATAAAAATGAAGGCTTTACAAGATGTTAAAGAAAAAGCTGGATTTACATCATTAAACTGGCTTTTATATTACAGAGCAGCTGCACTGACGTGGTTAAAAGAATGGAACACATTAGAAAATACTATAATATTGGGTTTTCGGTTTCGGCGTTGCGAATGGCGGCCGCGTCTCGGGATGCTCCCGGAGGCGGCTAGCCCACGCGCAGATAGGGGGGGTCTTCGCATGTGCGAAAGACCCTAGTGAGCCTTAGGTTAAGGCTCCGAACCGGGGGCGCTTGGAGAGTGACCTCTTTGCCGGCAGACAGCCGGGAAATTGAGGCTTTCTCCCTGCCCCAATCGGCCCCGCTGCGTCGTGCCCCGTCATGGGACTTAGCAGCGCCACCGATTTCCAGGAGTGAAGACAGCGATATGATTTAATATAAAAAGAAGAAGTGGCATCGAATCGTGAGTGGAAGGTCTATTTTGAAGCGTGAATTTGAATCCCCCGCAAGCGTTTAAGCGTATGGGAGGAGGGAGGAGTCCCCACCCCTTTTGAGAAGCAAGATTTACAAAGGGAGCGCGGAGGGGGAAAGAGAGAAAGAACTGTTGGTGAAAGTACCGTTGGGGTTGCATAGAAGACTACGACCTTATCAGCTTCCTGGGGGTGGCGGCACGAACTTTTAAAAAGTAAACAATAAAACAAAATGTCGACAACGGGGAAGTCCTGCAGAAACCGGAAGAGAAGGGAGGAGGGACTTCCGGTCCGAGTAGCCCCCCCCAGAGCTTGCTGTCAATCAACAGGAAAATGAGATTCTGCGCCCTCTGCTGGAGCAAATGCAGAAAATCAATGAAACCCTGTTTAAAGTGGAAAGTGTTCTCATCCGTCAACAAGAACTGATATTGGAAACAACAAGGAAGATGACGGAAATTGAACAGAAAGCGTGGATTCTAAGTTCTCAGGGCGTAAAAGATGAAGAGAAAGAGGATCTCGGATTTACTTTGGCGAATGTATTGGTTCCCCTAACTGGCAGTGAAGCGAAAGAATTAAAAGAAGAGGTGGATATGGCTCCCAAAGCCAATTCCGCTTTTATAAAAGGAATTACTCTGCCAGTAGAAGGGGGGGTCGAGCATAGCAAGCAAGACATTGGAGATCTAATTTTTTGCGACGTGGTTATGGCGCCCTGGAAATCTGAAAGCTACAAAAGAAAGAAGAAAGACTACATCCTTGAAATGCAAAAACTTCTGAAGAGACACGCCGGCGTGAGGGAAGACGCAGCACTTGAAACTATGATAAGCAGTGAAGAAGACAGCAGCCCAGGGGTAAGAGGTGAAGGAAAGGAAGCCATCAAGGTTAAAAAGGACTTAGCCCATAATTGGAAGAGACCTAGAAAGAAGACATCTTAAGGATTGTTTGTGTTGCATCTGTAAGGAGCTGTTTAATTACTAACCCCAATGGACTTTACTAACTATATTAACAGAGTGTCTTTGGACTTTGCAAAGTTAAAAAGAAGATCTTCTAACCATGATCGATGCCGGAAAACGATATTAAACACTAACTAAAACTAACCCATTTTAACAGAGAAAACTTCACTCCACTCTTTTTCTTTCTCCATCTGTCTACCCCCTCCTTTTCTTATAAAAAGAATAAAATTCTCTCCTCTTTAGGAGAGTTTTGCTCAAAAAAAAAAGAAAAAGAAAAAGAAAATACTATAATATTAACTTTGGAGGGACATGATCTGTTATAGGGTTGGCATACATTTATGTGGTATGGAAAATCAGATACACACAGCTATTTTAAACAACATTTGATCAGGAAATCTCTACTGATGGTACGGGAAAGCATTAAAAGGTTATTTTATACTAAGACACCCAAATGGGTCTCACCACTGGAAGCTTTTACAAATCCAAATGTATTGCAAAAAAATATGTATTGTAAAAAAGACAGAGGTCCAGTGCATGAGTCGGGGTGGTTAGAGATTAGGGATCCCACTCCCGACCTTCGATGGGGTTCCTTTGGTGTCAGCACCAGGGGTTAGGACTCTAGGAGTGCTCCTGGATGCCTCCCTAACAATGGAGGCCCAGGTAGCAGCCATTGCCAAGTCGGCCTTTTACCATCTTCGGCTGATTAGGAAGTTGGTTCCCTTCCTCGACCATAATTATTTGGCAACAGTGATCCACACGATGGTCGCCTCGAGACTGGACTACTGTAACGCTCTCTACATAGGGCTGCCCTTGTTGCATATCTGGAAGCTGCAGCTAGTGCAGAATGCCGCAGCCAGACTGTTGATGGGCCTCCCCATGTGGGAGCACATCCAGCCGGTGCTGAAGACATTGCGCTGGCTGCCAATAGCATTCCGAATTTGCTTCAAGTTGCTGGTGCTTATCTTTAAAGCCCTATGTGGTCAGGGGCTGACATAAGGAGCTACCACCAACACCACCATCACCAACTATACTATCATTACTGTTATTAGAGCCCATTCCCTGGTTTTTATTGTTTACATCTAGAGCCAGCGCGTGTTGCATGTAATGATCAAGGAGCTGTGAAACATTTCAGATTGTAGATTATATTGATGACTGTATCACCATCTTTTAACTAATTATATCTATTTAGCTAGCACTTTATGATTATGGATTGTTTTAAATTGCTTATCTATGTTACACAATTGTCTATTTATCTTTTATCTTTGTAAGCTGCCCTGAGCCTGCCTCGGCAGGAAGGGCAGCGTATAAATTCAACTAATAAATAAATGAGGACTTGTTAGATAATAAAAATGAATTATAATCAATAGAAAATCTCTACATTTGCTACAAAAAGGACAAGAGGTTAATACAGATTGGTGGAAAAGGGTACAAATAGAGTCAAGATTTGCTAAAGACAAACCATTAGGTTTTTACACAAATATAAGAGAAATTGATAAGATATTGATACATACTGAAGATAAACTGATTAAGAAATTGTATATAATTATGTTAGAGGATAAAACACAAGATGAAATAGTTAAAAACTATATGATCAAATAGGCACAGAACCTGGGTCATAATATTGACTTAGATCAATGCTCATGTGTACGGAAAACAAATGTAAAGATTACTAAAGCGACTTCATATAAGGAAAATATATATAAAAAATATTGGAGTTGGATACATGAGATTTTACAAAAAAATGTTAAAAACTACTATACCTTATACACCAGAATTGTTTTTATTGAATATATCACCATAGAAATATAAAAAACAAGACTTTTACCTTTCTGTACATATTGTAACAGCAGCAAAAATACTATATGCTAAATAATGAAGAAGAACTGAAACTCCTTCAAAGGAAGAAATTATAAGTAAAATACTGGAAACTGCGGAGATGGATAACCTAACCTTAATGCTGAGAGGAAATAACTAAGAAAATTTTGAGGATGCATGGTTAAGGTTTTATAAATGGATAGGGGAACAGAACATATCGAATTCCTAGACTTACAGCCGAACTTAAATGGAATAAGAACTACATATATACCTGTGAATAAAAGCTGTTTATTAACATTATCAAAATTCCAAGATATAAAAAGAAACGAATCCTTTAATTAAAGTATGAGGTCAAATAATAACATGAAAAAATAATGATTCTTCCCCATTTTTTTTTGTTTCTATGTTTGTATGTTAATTGTTTAATATCTATCCAATAAAAAACTTTAAAAAAAAGAAAATGCACTGAACAAATACAATCCTAATTACAACAACTGAAGTTGGCCACTGAAGGATCTCCGTCCGCTCCTCATAGACAGAGTGAAAACAGGTTGCTTACCTGTAACTGATGATCTTCCGAGTGGTCATCTGTGCAGTACCACAAATGGGTTGGGCACCTGCGCACGACCTTGATTGGAGAATCTTCTAGAGCTTTACCTCAGAAGAGCTTTTGGCAGGCTCTCCTCCCGCCCTGGGGGAGGAGACATGCACTGCGCATGCCCAGAGCGGGAGAGAGAGCCGCCTCCCACTCAGTTCCTTCGACTGCCACTGTTAAGGCCAAACAATCCAAAGAAGGAAATCTGGAGATGCCAGCAGCGGGGAAGGCTGGGTGGGATTGTGGTACTGCATAGATGACCACTCGAAGATCATCAGTTACAGGTAAGCAACCTGTTTATCTTCGTCATGGTCTCTGTGCAGTCCCACATATAGGTGATTACAAGAGCTGAACCAGTTGAAGGAGAGAGCTGGCAGCTGCAAAAGACACAAAAATACTGGTTAAAACACAGCATCATCATCAAAAGAAATCACCCACGGGTCCTACCTGAGGGTGCAGCAGGGTCAAACGAAGAGAGATCGCAGCACCGTCTGAACGAAGGCAGCATCCTGTCGGGCTCGGACGCTGAGTGCGTAGTGGGTCACGAAGATCAATGCTGAGGACCACGTAGTAGCCGCACAGACGTCTTCCAATGGGACACAGGCCAGGAAAGCGGTGGACATCGACACTGCCCGTGTGGAATGGGCAGTGACACAGGTAGGAACGGGTTGACGTGCCAGCTCATAGCAAAGAGCTATGGTGGAACTCACCCACTTAGAGAGACGTTGAGAAGAAATGGGTTCCCCCGCATGAGGGGGGCCAAAAGCTAGGAACAGCCAAGGAGATTTACGTATGGGCTGTGTCCTGTGTAGATAGAAAGAGAGCGCTCTGCACACATCTAGACAGTGCAGGGCTCTCTGAGAGGCATCAGTCGGGTTTGGAAAGAAAGTAGGCAGAACAGACCACTGAGAGAGGTGAAAGGCAGAGATGACTTTAGGGAGGAAGGAAGGATCTGTTCTAAGGACCACCTTCCCCCTATGAAAAACGGTATAGGGGGGATCGGCCCGGAAGGCAGCTAGCTCCCCTACTCTGCGTGCAGTGGTAATGGCTACGAGAAAAGCCGTCTTCCAGGAAACTAACCTGAGGTCGGCAGTAGCCATAGGCTCAAACGGTTTAGCCATGAGTTGAGAAAGGACTAGAGACGAGCTCCAAGAAGGCACCAACAGTTTCCTAGGCGGGCACATCCGAAGAAGACCCTTGAGGAACGTCTTGGTGAGACAGTGGGAGAACACTGACGGGCCTTGTATGAGGGGGTGGTAGGCGGAGATCGCCGCCAAATGAACCCGCAAGGACGAGTATGCCAGGCCCGTATCCTTCAAGTGCACGATGTAAGCGAAGATCTCACGGAGAGATGATCGAATCGGATCGAAGGAGTGATAAGCAGCATAGGATTGGAATCTGTTCCACTTGAACTGATAGGAACGTTGAGTAGAAGGCTTCCTAGCATTCAGGAGGATTTCAGAGACCTGAGGTGGGAAGTCTAGGGCTGGATCTTCCAGGCCGTTAATTTGAAAAATCCCGGATTGGGATGGAGGATTCTCCCTCGGGCCCGAGGAGATCTGGGATGACAGGGAGGGGACGGAAGGAATGACAGGAGAGTTGAAGCAGGTGCGGGAACCAGACCTGGCGTGGCCACCACGGAGTGATCAGAATGCAGGAGGTGCGGTCTGCACGAATCTTCTGCACGACCCAAGAGATGAGAGGGAACAGAGGAAACAGGTAAAACAGGGTTCCGTTCCATTTGTGGAGAAAGGCATCCTCGAGCGACCGAGCAGATGGGGGGCCCCTGCTGTAAAACAGGCGACATCAAGCATTGTCGATGGACGCGAAGCCGTCGACAGATGGGTGACCGAACTCTCGAAACAGAGGTCGAAGATACCGGAGGAGAATGGACCATTCGTTGTCAGATGAAGCAGAACGACTCAACCGGTCTGCATCGACATTCTGATCCCCGGGAATATGGATCGCCGAGAGCGTGATGGAGTGATCGAGGCACCAGGACCAGAGGTCTATAGCTAAGTTGCAAAGGCGAACAGAGGCAGTGCCGCCCTGCTTGTTGACATAATAGACGGCTGTGGTGCTGTCGGAAGCCACTTGGACGACACAGTCTCGAAGGGTCGGAAGAAAGAACCGAAGGGCTAGATAAATTGCTTGCAACTCCAGGTAATTTATGTGGCGAGTTGCATCTCGAGCAGAACAAGCCCCTTGGACAGTGAGCGTTCCGCACTGGGCTCCCCAACCCCAGAGGGAAGCGTCTGTGGTCAACAGCAACTCGGGAGGAGGAGGTCGAAAAGGCATCCCGGAAAGGAGGTGGACGGGTTGAGCCCACCACTCGAGGGAGTCGAGGACGGTTTGTGGGATCGACAAAATCGTGTGCCAAGGCCTCCGGAGAGGATCGAAGGCGCGGAGGAACCAGTGCTGAAGCGGCCGCATTCTTAGCCGAGCGTTGCGGACAAGGAACACCGTGGAGCCTCATGACAGAACGGGCGGATTGTTGGGGACACGTCTGAAAGGAGGACACCATCGCCTGAATGTTGGAAGCCCTCGATTCCGGGAGGAAAGCCGCTTCGAGGTTGGTGTCGAATTGAGCCCCGAGGAATCGAAGAGTTTGAAGGGGCTGGAGGGAGGACTTGGCGTCGATGACGCAGAGTCTGAGAGCATGGAGGAAGGAGAGATTCCCCCGAGTGTCGTGGAGCAACTGACTTGGCGTTGGAGCTACGAGAAGCCAGTTGTCGATGTAAGGATAAAGAGTGACTCCCCGTCGGTGGAGCTCAGCCACCACCACAGCCATCAGCTTGGTAAACACCCGTGGAGCTGTGGAAAGGCCGAAGGGAAGCACCCTGTATTGGTAGTGGGCATCTCCAACGGCGAACCGGAGAAACCGCCGGTGTTGGGGACAGATCGTGACATGGAAATATGCATCTTGGAGGTTGACTGACGCGAGCCACGCTGCCCGTGGAATGAGAGGAAGGATCAACTGCAGAGTGACCATTCTGAACTTCTGATACCGAATCTGACGGTTGAGATCTCGAAGGTCCATAATTGGCCTGAAGCCGCCGTCCCTCTTGGGGACCAGGAAATACTTTGAGTAGAAGCCGAGAGTTCGTTGCGCCACCGGGACGACCTCGATGGCCCCCTTGGCAAGGAGAGTGGAAACCTCGAGATCGAGGAGAGGGTCTGGAGGCGTGATGACAAAGTGTGGGAGGATCGGAGGCGAAATGAACTCTATGCCGTACCCGACCCGTAGAATGGTGAGGACCCAGGAGTCGGTTGAAATTTCTTCCCAGGCTGGTAGAAAGGGGAAGAGACGGGTTCGGACGGAAGGAGTATACAACGTTGGGGAAAGGAGACGGTGAGGACAGTCAAACAGACTGTTTAGGCTGTGGCGGCTTTTTGGTAGATTGGGAACGGTGTTTGGAAGGAGGACGGGAATCGTATGGTTTTCTCCTCCATTGGGAGTGAGGTGCCGGAGACAGGTATCGCCTGGAGCCGGAAGGCTTCCAGGAACGGTTTCTGGGACGGTAAGGTGCAGCCGAGACTCCAAGGTTTCGGGCTTGCTTACGACTATCATCGACAGCCTTCAACACTTCGTCGGTGGTGGAGTGGAAGAGGCCGTTTCCGTCAAAGGGAAGGTCTTCAACACGGAACTTGACGTCCGGTTGTAGAGAGGTGCCCCGCAGCCAGGCATGGTGCCGAAGCGCGACAGAAGACACCAGGAGTTTAGATGAGCAATTAACAGCATGACAAACCGAATTGATTTGTTGCTTCGATATAGCACAAACTTCAGACAAGGCAGCCGAGAGAGTGGAACGGTGCTCCTCTGGAACGAATTCCAGGACAGGACGAATTGCATTGGCAACGCTGAAGGCATACGACGACAAGTAGGACAAATAAGTACCGACACGGAGATTCATGGAGGCCAAAGAGTACATCTTCTTGGCCAGAAGATCCAGTTTATGACCCTCACGGTCAGGAGGTGTGGACTTGCGAGCAGGCTGCTTTGATCTCGAGGAAGAGTGAACAACCATGGAGTTCGGTGGTGGCTGACAAACAAGGAATTTGCCAGGAGCGTCCTGGATCCTGTACAACCCATCATAGCTCCTCAAAACCAGGGGGATCGAAGCCGGGTGCTCCCATGACTCCTTCAGGATAGAAAGGTGGACTGGCAGCAAAGGCAAGACGGGAGACGGAGGAAGGTCAGCCTGGACCAATCGGTGAACGACGTCGGTCACAGCTGGGGACTCTGTAAAGCCCTGTACTTGAAGGGCAGTCGCCATCCTGGTAACGAGCTCTAAAAATTCTTTAGGGCCCTCAGTAGGGGAAATCGACCCGAGCGCCGAGGCTCGTCCTCGATCCGAGAGACCTCGGGATCGAACTCCGCCAAATCCGACCTGTCCGAGATCGACATGGGAGAGGAGGATCGTGGTTGGACAAGGTCGATGATCGGATGGTCGACGGCAGGACAGTGTCGAGGTTCCATTGGGGAACTCTTCGGGGCATCCCGATATCTGGGAAGGTCAGAAGGCTGTTCCCTAGAGATGGAATGGGCCGAGGCAACATACGCTGAGTGCCGAGGGCGGTCAGAGACATGGGTCCGATCCACGCGTTCCGAATGCCGGATCCGGTCATAGTGGTGTCTCTCCAGTGTCGGAGACCGAGAATAATAATAGGCCGCATCCGGATGTTCCCAACGGTCTTCGCAAGACCAGCATTGGTGGTCAGAGGCGGAACCAGACGACGACGGGGATTGCCTACGGATCAGACGTCGGCGATCGTACCGGGATCGGGACCGCGCATGGCGGTGCACAACAGGGCCCTCGTCCAAAGTGTGGACCGGGTTAGTGGAACGCCTCACTGGAGACCGGGAACCTCTTCGTGGAGACAGCTGCGGAGGCGATCTAGTCAACTGGCCCAAAGGAATCATCCCCATAGGCGACGAGTGGGAGCGCTGCGGAGTCTGTTGTCGAGCCGCAGACTTGTGCGATGTTGAGGCCAGGGCCGGCATCGACGTCGACAACCCAGTCACGACGATGGGGTCCACCCTCGAAACCGAAGCAGACGGCGGGGCCTTCAACTTCGAAGAGGTCTTATCTTCAGCCCGCTTAGGTTTCTGTTTTGGTGCCTTCGAGGAGGTGTCTGATTTTTTGGCTACTGAGGCCTGGGAAGCCCCTGAAGACATTGTAGGGCGTAGGGCGGATTCTAAAAGGAGAGCCCGGAGTCTAGTCTCCCGATTACGGCGAGCCTGACGAGTGAAACTCGCGTAATGAGGACAAGTATCCACTCTATGGGCCTCACCCAAACAAATTAAGCAAAAGTCGTGCCCGTCATTGGATGGAATTTTGTCGGGGCAACGACGACAGACCTTAAAAAATTGAGTCTTTCCCATACAAAAATCCCCACCCACCCTCCAAAGAAAGCGGGGGGGGAAGAGAGATAGACAAAGATTTTTTTTTTTAATATATTTTTTAGGACAGAAAGTCAGAGAAAGAAACAGATGGAAAAACAAAGGCGAAAGCGAATAAAATATATACTCAGCTGAGGTAAATGGAGGAACAACAGGAACGAGGTGTGAACGTGAAGGCGGTCGAAGAAGAACTGAGGGGAGGCGGCTCTCTCTCCCGCTCTGGGCATGCGTAGTGCATGTCTCCTCCCCCAGGGCGGGAGGAGAGCCCGCCAAAAGCTCTTCTGAGGTAAAGCTCTAGAAGATTCTCCGATCGAGGTTGTGCACAGGTGCCCAACCCATGTGTGGGACTGCACAGAGACCACGACAAAGATCATAAGATGTCCTTCCTTCTTCAGAGTATAATAAACTTCCATGGTAATTATCCAACGTGCTGTTTCTCACCCTGAAGAGAAGAGCATATTAGTGAGGGATGAGTAGGCTGGCATCTAATATGATCATATCATCTGTTGCAATACTCAGTGACCAAGGGCTTCATTGGCAGTAATGGGATTTATCTGTAATGAGTAGGTTGAAGTCCGTGTGAGTGATCTACTATAGTCCTCTCCTGAGGTACTGAAGTTACATGGAGGTGAAGTTGCTGCCCTGAAGAATGGGTTGTGATGCCCTAAGGTACAGAACAGCTGGTGACTGGCACATCAAGATCAGCTACCTACACAGCATGCTAAACACCTCCTTCCCTATCACAGGAGGAAGAAACAAGACAAAGCATAATCTGACCTTCTGTTAACTTGATCCTGTTCACATACATTCCCATAGATTGTCTGAGAACTGGCTTTAGGATTAAAGGCTGGATCAGTTCTGAGTGTGACCTAACTTTAATAAAGAGTCTTTTTAGAGGGCAAGGCCTTCATTTGAACAGTCTGCAGGCCAAAGGTACCACTGCTAAGGACACGAAAATTAAAAATTTAAGGAACCTAGAGCTGTCGAACTCATTTGTAACGACAGCCAGATCTGACATAAATGTCACTTTGTCAGGCCAGGCCATGTGTGCCATAAAATGTAATGCCAAGTACCGGAGATATAAACTGTACGAAGGACAGCAGCTGGTAAGCCCCGAGTTGGTGTATCCTCATTGCAAGGCTTCATGTGCTGGGAGGGGATGCCAAGGAAAACCCGTATGATAGTACTGGAGAGCCAGTGGTACAGCACTGGGCAAACGCTGCCACGCTGCTTGACTACTGCAGATGAGATTGTTCTGCCATGCTGAAGCCACAATTGGAGTGGCTCCACCTACTCCCCTGAGCAGTCTCCCGTTCCCTCCCTTGCACTAATTCCTCGCAGGCTACATAAAAGCCCTGGATGGGCCGGTTCCAGCCCCCGGGCCTCAAGTTTGACACCCCTGCTTAATCAAGTGAAATGAGAGTACTGACAGTATGACCTGTAGGCTCCAGGGTGGAGATCTATGGGACAGTGGAAAGGCTGAGCTGAGTAACACCCTTCAGGAATGGGATGATTCAAGGATGTCTGAAATTAGATACATGCTCTGCATGTAAAAGTATGATAAATAAAGGTGTCAACTGCCTGCATAAAGAGTTAGCCTGGTCAAGGTCTGCTTGAAAGAAACATGGTGCCTACTCAGTGGAGACCATGAATGAGTTGAAGCTCTTCCTGCTACACTAGCGCATGTGAAACTTCCAATTAATAATGAAATGGTAGATATGGAAAGCCTTCTGAGGAAGACATTACCTGAGTTACCTAATTTGAGTAGCCTAGCCTGAAAATGTACTAGTGTTCAATAGCCAAACAGTGAAGTTTAGCCAGACTGGGTTAAAATGCCAAACTGGACCTTGCAATAGTGCATCTGGGACCACTGAACTCCTACATGGCTTTGAAAAACTCTCTGCTAGGCTGCAGCAGCATGGACTGTGTAGCCAATGAGCTGCCAAACAGCTCAAGAGTAGAATTTTTGTATCTGAGTTCTCCCTCTGAGGTGGAGGACATCTCCATTGGGTTATTCCCACCGTGCCTGTAGGGAGGCAGGAAATAGTTTTTTCCCCTTCCTGTTGGCGCCTCCGGAATAGCCCACCTCCAGTTCTATTCCTGCCTCAGTAGGGAGAAGCAGCAAATCTTCTAAGCTTAGCTGTTTTCCTCTGTTATTCTCTATTTTACTACAATTCAGCCTTTTGCCTTGCCCTCTCTCCTTTTCTCTCTCTCCTTTTACCTTTTTTCCTGTTCTTCTGCTCCTTTCTTGGAGCGAAGTTCAAAGGGGTCTCAGGACCCGAAGAAAAATCACCGACGGCCGCCATGGCGGCGAATGAGCTTCCCGAGGTTTTTTCCTCGGGCGACGAGGGAGACGCGTGCGCCGCAGCCGCGGCGACGCGGAAGCATTCCGGGGCCGATCTGCCTTCGTGGCATGATCGTAGTACCCCGATGATCGCGGCTGACTCGGCGGCGGTGCCCCGAGCGCCTAAACGGCGCAGACAGCCCGATGAAGGAGGAACCGCCAATCTTCCCGCGCTATCGCGAACGGGCGGCGGCGGCCATTTTGAGGATCCGGCTTCGAGCCTTGTGACCTCTCTTACCACCGTTTCTGGAGCCTTGGGGGCAGAAGGAGGCCAGTCCATCGTTCCCCCTATCCATTCTGATGAGGACCAAGGTCCTGGGACAAGCTCCAAACGGGGTAAGCTCTTAGATCCAGGAGTTCTGATTCATTCATCTGAACTCATGGCTATTATCAAAAAGACCATTCAACAGGAAATGGCACAGCTCCATACTAGAACCGAGGTTCCCTTTCCACAGGGACTCTCTCCTCCTAACCCCCTGTTTTCCCCCACTGGGTGGCCAACTAAGGCGGCTAAGAAGGCTCCCCCCTCCTCTTGGGAGACCCACAGAGGAACCTTGGAGAGAGGAAGTAGAGTCCAATACTTCTTCCCTGGAAGAAAGGGAAGAGGGTGAATTCCTGTCTGATGAGGAGGAGGAAGAATTAAAGCTTCCTGAGCAATCCAGTCGGTTTTTCAAACCCGAGGACTATCAGTTCTTTTTGTCTAAGGCTATAAAGGCCCTAGAATTACATGATTTACCTCCTTCAGAGTATCAGAAGGCGGCCAAAAATAAAATTAAATCTAGATCCGGGGGCAACCGGGAATTTTTTCCTCCTGAGGAATTTACTGAGAAGGTCTTTCCCTTCCCTGAATATTTTGAGCGTCAGCTCAGAGCAGAGTGGGATAAGCCAGTAGTCAATAAACAATTTCCCGCTTTCGCAAAAAAGTTGTATGCTTTACCTAATTATGCCAATGAGTTATTGCAGGTGTCTCCTGTGGACGCTCCTGTGGCAGCTATCCAGTCAACAGGTCTAGTCTCTGAGGACGGCCTGGGTACCATCAAAGACCAAACTGATAAGAAGGTGGAGGCAACGCTCAGACGAATCCATGAGGCAATCGCCATGATGGTAAGAGCAGCATCCACAACCTCCATCGCTTCCAGAGCGGCGATCGTTTGGCTACGTAAGTTGATGCAAATTGTTCCTGAGAACAATCGGGCTGTGCTGGAAGGAATTTCTCGTGTTCTTAAGTCTAGTTCCTTTTCAGCAGATGCAACTCTGGACATTATCTCCTTTGCTTCCAGGGCCATGGCCTCCACAGCGGTGGCCAGACGGCTACTTTGGCTTCGCGCCTGGCAAGCTGACTCTCTCTCCAAGTCTATTGTAACGGCGTATCCCTTCCAAGGGGATCGTCTTTTGGAGAGGCCCTAGATAACATCCTGGTGGAAACCAGGGATAAGAAAAAGCCATGCCTAGATCACTGCGACGTTTCGATCGGCGGAACCCGCAGTCCTTTCGTACCCAGCATTCTCTCCCCAGATTTCGCCAAGATACCAGGAAGACCTCGTGGGAAGCGCCTAGGCAGCCTGGCAAACGTGGCTCCTTCACACCCAGATTCCACAGGCCTTTCAACAGAGGTGACCGGGGAGACAGAGATGCCAAACCTAAACAGGCATGACTATCCTACCATTCCGGTGGGTGCCCGCCTTTTACATTTCACAAAAGCTTGGACAGACACTCAGGCAGATGCCTGGGCACTAGCGGTGGTGTCACAGGGCTATCCAATAGAGTTTTTGCGCCAGCCTCCAGAGCGGTTCCTCAAATCACCAGCCAGCAAATCAGAGAACAAGAGAGCCATCATCGCCAAAGCTATACAGCATCTCCTGGAGATCCAAGCCATCGAACCTGTTCCAGACGACGAGAAGAAGCGGGGTGTTTACTCTATATTGTTTATGGTCCCCAAGAAGAACGGAGACTGGAGGGCGATTCTGGATCTCAAGTTCCTGAACAGATTCATAAGGCTGCGACACTTTCGCATGGAAACTCTGAAGGCTGTAGCGGACTCTCTATCTCCCAACGAGTACCTCACTTCCATAGATTTGACGGAAGCATACCTCCATGTGCCTATTCTCCCAGCACACAAGCGATTTCTTCGCTTCTGCATTTACAACCAACACTTCCAGTACAGAGCACTTCCCTTTGGTCTATCAACGGCACCACGCCTTTTCTCCAAGCTGATCATCAATCCCGTGGTTCATCTCAGATCTCAGGGCATCCATGTCCATCCATATCTAGACGACCTTTTGATCAGGGCCGGTACGCGGTCAGACTCCGTCAGCAACACGGAGCGAACACTACAGTGTTTACAAGAACATGGCTTCCTGATCAACTTCCAAAAGAGTTCCCTGCTACCTACGCAGCGCATAGAACATCTGGGAGCAGTAATCGATACTACTCGAAATGCTCTTTTTCTCCCGATGGCCAAGGCTCAGAAGATCAAAGAAGCAGTCACAAGGATTCACAACTGCAGGTCCACACCCCTCATGGACCTAGCCAGACTTCTGGGCCTGATGATTGCCAGCATAGACATGATACAATGGGCCCGTCTACACGCCAGACCGTTGCAGATGTTCCTACGTCCTCATCAATTCTCCATTATGGAAAAGAGGGCACTCAACCTACAGGTACCGATTGGAGTCAAGAAGAGCCTGCGGTGGTGGGCAAACATGGACAATTTGTTGGCAGGCAAGAGCTACTATGTCAGCCACACCAGGGAGCTGTTCACCGATGCCAGTCTCGTGGGCTGGGGAGCAACGTTGAACGGCACTCCAGTCCAGGGGACGTGGCAGTCTGCGGAGAAGAAACTTCCCATCAACCTCTTAGAACTCAGAGCGATCCGCCTATCGCTGATTCACTTTGCCCCTCGGCTGTGTGGTCAACAGGTGCTGATAAGGACGGACAACATATCGGCCAAGGCTCATCTGAACAAGCAAGGTGGGTCTCGATCGTCTCAGCTTCACAAGGAAGCGATGAAGATCCTTCTTTGGGCGGAAGGCCACGTCGCTTCGCTGCGGGCAGAACACATAAAAGGGACCGAAAATGTACAAGCAGATTGGCTCAGCCGAGTGGAGATTCAGGAGGGAGAGTGGGCTCCTCCATCCACGTCTCTTCGACACGATAGTGGCACAATTCGGACGCCCCATAGTGGACCTGTTCGCCTCTCCTACGAATCACACGATTCCGAGATACTTCTCCAGATTCTTCCATCCGGAGGCAGAGGCGACAGATGCGCTCACGACGCCCTGGCCCCAGGGCCTCCTATATGCGTTTCCGCCGTTCGTCCTGATTTCCAGAACCATCCGCAGAATCAGGGAACTCAGGGCAGAGGTCATCCTAGTGGCTCCGAACTGGGCCCGGCGCCCCTGGTTCTCCGCAATACAGGAGCTGTCCATACTTCCACCTCTAGTCCTTCCGATATCTCCCGACATGCTGGTGCAGGGTCCGGTCTGGCACCCGGATCCGGCCTGGCTGTGTTTGACCGCGTGGAGATTGAGCGGAGCAACCTATCGAAATTAGGTTATTCCTCCCAGGTTCTAGACACCATTTTGGCATCCAGACGACTGTCTACGATCCGTATATATAACACCACATGGAAGGCGTTCGTGCGATGGTGTAGACGCAAGAAGGTGCAGCCACTGTCCCCCTCGATTGCTTTGGTACTGGCGTTCCTGCAGGACGGACTGGACTCGGGATTGAAGTCGGCTACTCTTCGGAGACAGTTAGCGGCTCTCTCCACTGTTCTCCCTTCCCTGGGAGGATACAAGATTTCCAAACATCCTCACATCCAACTTTTTCTGCAGGGAGCATTGGCAAAATCTCCACCTCAGGTTCATCACTTTCCAACGTGGAGGCTGAATACAGTACTCAATGCTCTCACTAGATCACCGTTCGAGCCTCTCAGAGAGGTGGGACTGAAATGGCTGAGAATGAAGACGCTATTCCTGGTTGCCATCACATCGGCGAGACGAGTATCAGAACTCGGAGCACTGTCAGTGAAATCGTCACTCTGCGTCTTTCATAAAGACAAGGTTGTGCTTCGCACGGATCCTACCTTCCAGCCTAAGGTGGGCTCTAGATTCCACTGTTCTCAAGAGATCTGTTTGCCCACGTTCTGTCCTTCTCCCAAGCATCCAAAGGAACGAATTTGGCACACTTTGGATGTAAAACGGGCTCTCAAAATATACATAGCCAGGACAGAGGATTGCAGGAAGACGGAGTCTTTATTCCTCAATATATCTGTACCCAGGACAGGGGAGAAGATGTCTAGATCGGCAATCAGTTCGGTTCTGAAGACCTGTATCACAGAGGCATACCGGGCCTCGGGTCAGGAAGTACCCAGTGGCATCACGGCTCATTCTCTGCGAAGCGCAGCAACCAACGCCGCTTTTACCAATAGAGCTTCGGCAGAAGAAGTTTGCAAGGCGGCTACATGGTCATCCATTTCCACCTTCATAAGGCACTACCATATCAACACACTTGCATCTGCTGACGCGGCGTTCGGGAGAAGAATCCTTCAGCACGTCGTTAACATGGAGGAAGATGACGACCCACCCGCATGAGGGACACTGCTCGGGGAGGTCCCAATGGAGATGTCCTCCACCTCAGAGGGAGAACGACCATTGGACTTACCGTGAGGGGTCCTTCTCCTCTGAGGTCAGGAGGACATCTCGGCCCTCCCATTCTCATCTTCCTCTTCTAATCATTCTGTGCTGATTTCTTCTCTTGTATCTCTGGTTGTACTCTGCCTTTGTTCATAGTTGCAGAGCTTTCTTGTTTAATCAGTTGCTATTACTGTTTACAGTTACGTTTTTCTAGGGCAAGGCCACTTCATTTAGGCTGCAGGCACTGCTTTCGGAGTCCCAGAACTGGAGGTGGGCTATTCCGGAGGCGCCAACAGGAAGGGGAAAAAACTATTTCCTGCCTCCCTACAGGCACGGTGGGAATAACCCAATGGAGATGTCCTCCTGACCTCAGAGGAGAAGGACCCCTCACGGTAAGTCCAATGGTCGTTCCCTCATAAGGTTGGAATAAGGAAGCAGAGAATGACCCTTGGCACTTACTGTGAGGGGTCCTTCTACCCTGAGGAAAGGAGGACATCTTGAGTGATTCCCACCATCCTATCAGGGAGAGGCAGGAACAATTTTTTCTTCCTCTTCCTGTGTGGCTTGGGAACATCCACTTCTTCAGTTCAAGTGACTCCCAGCAGCAGTACTGGAAAAAACACTATTTCCTACAAAGATAAACTACAAACATAGGTAAGTTAGTGCTAGGAACAAGGGTAGAACGTGACCATACACGAACTCCCTGAATAAACTATGTACAGACAAAAGGAACCTCTGAAAGAAAGGAAGAAGAGATATATCTCCAGAAGGTCAGTAAGAAGGAGGAGAATGCAGAAAATTTTGGGAGGGGCAAGATGTCCTCCTTTCCTCAGAGTAGAAGGACCCCTCGTGGTAAGTGCCAAGGATTGTTCTCCCCCTGAGGCAGAGGACATCTTGGGTACTTACAAAGCAGTACTTTACACCCTGGGTGGGAGATCACTGTCCTCTTGTACGATGTGTTGCAGTACTCTTCTTCCAAAGGAGGTCTCAGCTGAATCATATATGTTCAATTCGTAGTGCCTTATGAAAGTAGTTACGGAAGACCAGGTAGCAGCTCAGCATACCTCTTCAACTGAAGCATTGTAGTCCAACACCACATTGCTGGATGCGCTTCTGACTTGTAAGCTTCTACAATGCATGACTTGATGGCAGAACTAATATCGGACTTGGACATCCTGTTCCCCATATTCGACGGTGAGATGCTGATGAACATTGCTTCGGTTTTCCTGATGCCAGCAGTGTGTACCAGGCAGGTCTTGAGGGACCTGCTAACAACTAGGTGTGCCAGAACTTCTCCCTCAGATGTTTTGGATCAAGGCAGAAAGATGGTAGGTATATTTCAGGAAATTTATGAAAATGTGAGGCAACTTTTGGAACAAATGTCTGATCCATGTGAAGAACAACTTTGTCTTTATGAAAGACAGAAGACCTGGATTTTACAAAGAGAGCTCTGATCCACGTCTGGTAGAAGTGACTGCCACCAGGAATAAGGTTTTCAAGTGCAGTCATTTCAGAGGATGGGCTCAAACAGGGCCTTGGTGAACTTAGATAGAACCGTATGTAGTCTCCAGGTAGGGAACCTGTGTACTGGTGGAGGATTGCACAGTGTTGCACCTCTCAGAAACCTACCTACGTGTGGATGTGTGGACAATGAACATCCCTTAGCCCGAGGGTGTATCAAATTCAGGGCTGCGACCTGTTTACTAAGAGTTGTTGGTTTCAGTTGTGATTTTAGGCCATCGTTCAGGAATTCCAGAATGGAATGCATAGGAGAGTTTGTGGTTTCAACAAACTTTCTCCTGCACTACCTTTGAAAGGCCTTCCAAGTGGTATTAAATATCTGAATAGTAGAGTCCTTTCTGGAGGCGAGAATCATTTCAGCCATGCTTGGAGAATAGACAAGCAAGATAAGACGACCATTCAAACTCCATGTGGTCAGAAGTAGATGCTCTGGGTTCGGATGCCATACCAGATCCTAGATTAACATGTCCGGGGGAAACTGGTAGGAGTAGTGGAGGTGTCTCAGACAGCTGCTGTAGGATCGAGAACCAGTGACACCAAGGCCACCACGGGGTTGTGAGGAAAACTGTAGCCCTCTGATGTTTTATCCTTCTCAGGACCTTTGGCAGAATGGGAATTGCAGGGATGGCGTACAGTAGACCATTGGGCCACGGGGCGGTCAGGGAATCCGCGGCTTCCATGGCTTCCGCCCTGTCATAATGAAACCTTGAGAAAATTCTGGGTAGTTGATGGTTCTGATGTGAGGCAAGTAGGACCACTATCGGTGTCTCAAAATGCTGTAACATCCAGTTAACAGTTTTCTTGTTCAGCATTCATTCTCCTGGATGGATCATCTGTCTGCCAAGCCAATCCACTGCAGTATGGTCCAGGCCTCTGATGTGCTCGGCTCTGATTGAGGCTAGATTCTTCTCTGCCCAGGAGAGTAACATCAACGCTACCATGTGGAGGGAGGATGACCTGGAACCCCCCTGGTAGTTTACATAGGTCTTGGCAGACACGTTGCCTGTCCACACTAATATGTGATGGTTCTTTACTTCATTGCTGAAATGTAGAAGAGCCAGATGAACAGGCCTGAGCTCTGTGACATTGATTGATAGAAGGGACTCTATGCGAGACCAATGTCCCTGGGTTGGGTTCTCGGCTAAGGTCACTCCCTAGCCTTGCAGACTGGCAACTGTAGGCAGTTGCAGTTCGTTGTCATGGACATATTTCTTCCCCTGTTGGAGGTTGGAATCTCCTGTCCACCACCGTAGAGCTTCTCTCACAGACATGGGTACCTGAAGAGGAACATCCTGCTTCTCCATGATCTGTAGGTGATACAGTCGAAGGAAGAGCTGTATGGACCTCGTGCACAGTCTTCCCCATTGCATTGCATCTAAATTGGAGATCAGAAGACTCATCCCTTTGGTTAAGGTCAGTATAGATGATGAGGAATGGTCTATGAGGAGGTTCACCGCCTTCTTGGTCTTCAAAATCTTGTCCTCTGGTAGGAAGAGAGTGGATTTCCTGGTGTCTATCAGGATCCCTAGATGTTCCAGTGTCTGGGACGGCACCAATGAACTCTTGATGAGAAAACCATGAAATTGTAGAGAACTGATCATGTCCTGAATGTCCTGAAGTGCTTCCCTACGCAGAATCTCAGGAACTTTCTGCGTTGTGGCCGAATCGGAATCTGTAGGTATGGCTCTGTGAGATCCAAGGAGGCAAGGAATTCTCTCGGCTGCAACACCTGAGTTATGGAGTTTAGGGCCTCCATATGGAAGCGTCTCAAATTGATGAACCTATTAATGAATTTTAGGCCTAGAATGGCTCTCCAATCGCTGTTTTTCTTGGCTCTTTTGATCATCTGGCACTGGTTCCACCACCCAATGTCTAGAAGGCATTGTAAGGCAGCAAAAGTTACGGACCTTTCCTTGAGATCCTTGCGTAGTGGGGAGATAATTAATCGAACTTGGAGGAGTTCTTCTGAATCCTAAGGATTCAGTCCAGGAATCTGCTTGGGACTCCCTCCAAACCTTCAGGAAACGCGTCAATCGTCCCCCCACTGGGATCCGATCCAAGTCATGCTATGATGTTTTTATTGATGCAATTTGATAACTCAGACCTGTTGGACGCTTCCTTCCCAAAGCGTGGTCCGGCCAACTTTCTCTTATAGGGCTGTGCAGCGGATCCCCTATATGTTGAGCTGTAAGAATGAAGGGGATGACTGGTGGAGCCTCTCTTGTCTAGGTAATATATTATTTGGACATCTAGAATCTGGATGGTCCTTTCCTAGCTCTCTTAGTCTACAGAATCTATTGGAGCAACCAAAATGCCCATACAATGAAGGCCCTCACAGACAGATATGTGGCAGCCAGGTGACAGAGAATTCCTGTGACCTCCAGATGGTAAATTCAGACTTACAGTCAATCTTACTGGCTGGACCCACAGAAATTCCTCACCATGCTGAGACATGGGGTTATAGGCACATCTAGAGCAGCTCACAACATATCCATAGCAACATTTGGGATACTACAGGATATGATAGTGTAGACCAGAGTTACTTGTAAATTCTTTGTTGCCCTGAAGTAGTTTCCTTAGGCTCTGAGGAGTACTCAAAGTGCCAAGGCTGTGATCGCCTTAACTAGGAGGGTAGATAAGCATGTTATCTAAATTGGTTAGTTGCTTTAGTATAATCTTCTCCTCCATCTTCCCTCTGAAAGGGATTCAGAATCTCTGATATGAGACTTTGGGATTCAAAGCCCTGCTGGGAGCACTGATCACCATGGCAGAACTGACCATGACTTTCTTGATGGCCTTTATTCCCACCCCCTTCCAACTGGGCTGTAGAGGCAGAACTGGTGCCAATGTTTCCCACCTGCATAACTGGGAGAGGAGAGGGGACGGAGTGGGCGGAAGAGCCTGATCTGACCCTCTTAAACCCTACAGAGTTTGGAGATATATCAATACTTTGTAAGACATGAAAGTCTTCAGCCAAGGTATAAAAGGAGAACCTGTATTATGTAATGAAGACCCAAAACTAGACTTCTCTGGTCCTTGTGCACCTACAGTGCCAATCCTGTTCCAATCCTATTGAGTAGGTAGATTCCTCCTGTGGAGCAAGGAGCTTCCCCATCAATGACATTCTAGAAATCCTCCTCCCCAGCACCATCTCAATACTTGACCTCTGTTCCATGAACTTCATTTCCCCTCATTTCACCTTCCTTACCACATATCTGAACATAAGAAGCCAATGTTGGATCAGGCCAATGCCCCATCTAGTCCAACACTCTGTCACACAGTGGCCAAAAATACCATGTGCCATCAGGAGGTCCATCAGTGGGGCCAGGACACTAGAAGCCCTCTGTATGATTCAAGCCCCCGGTTCTGTACTGGACTCTCCAGCCTCCGGCTCCACACTTAGACTCGGCAGTTCAGGCAAAGTATATTTTATTAACAAAACAGCAAAAAAGGCAATCTTACTTGACAAAGTTCAAAATAATAGGGAGAGTCCAAGCTGCTTCCCTGATTGCCAAAACATAAACAATAGTTAAAAACGGCCGAAACTTACAGAAACTCCAACAGGCAGGGAATGCTCTGCTGAAAGGACGCACGCCGCCGCCCCCCAGCCTCCTTTTCCCTCTTATCTGTTCAAAGCCCCCGCTCAGACGCTGCCCCACCCTCTATCTGATTCAGCTGTTAATTAAGGTATCTCAGCTATGCCGTTCTTACGAAGCCGAGCACCAGGCAGTCCCTGTAATGACTTGCAGGATTGATCCTCCCCCTTCTGCCGTCCTTCAATTCTGTTGTGTTGGTATTTTACTCATGAGTCGGTCTCTTCCTTACACCCTCCCATTGTTGCCTCCCCAGGCACCAAGAATACAGTGCATCACTTGCCCCAGCCTGAGAGTTCCTATTTATACCTTGTGGCTAATAGCCACTGATGGATCTCTGCTTCATGTCTTTCTGATGCAGAGCAGGAACCTAGTACGTATGTGACCACCAAGACACCCTCACATGACACTGAGTGGTCAGCTCATCAGAGACAGAATGGATGGCAAGTGTAAGTGTTTCCCCCATGGTGCCAAAATCCCTTGGTCTTTCCCTCAATCATCAGTGGCTGAAGACAAAAAGTGCGAATAAGCTTTTTCAGACCTTGGTTCCCAGTGCACTTCAGACAAGAATGATGGGGTTGCTGGTGAGCCTTTTGACTAAATTGGTGCAGCAGTCAGTCCCTTTGGAAGCATTTCCCATATAGGGAGCAGTTTTTGCCCTTGGGGGACCACCTCTTACCTGCCACTAAGATGAAGACATTACAGGCAGAGTACATAGACCTATTCTCATTACTGTTTAGGGAACCCAAAGTGAACAAAGAGGGCAAGGAAGAAAATAAAGAGCAGGAGATTAGGGATATAAACAGAAGAGAGAATCTCAGATACCTGGCTTATTGCATATAATGTAAGGGATGTGAACTGATACAGTATAACCTGATCTCGTCAGCTCTCAGAAGCTAAGCAGGGTCAGTACTTGGATAGGAAGGAAGACTTTGTAGAGGAAGGCAGTAGCAAACCACCTCTGCTTAATCACTTGCCTTGAAAACCCTATGGGATCGCCATAAGTCAGCTGCGCCTTTTTTCTTTTTGCCATCAAGTCCCAGCTGACTTACAGAGACCGTGCAGGGTTTTCAAGGTAAGAGATGTTTGGAGGTGGTTTACCATTGCCTGCCTCTACATCACAACCCTAGTATTCCCTGGAGGTCTCCCATCCAAATACTAACCAGAGTCAACCCTGCATAGCTTCTAAGATCTGACAAGATTGGGCTAGCCTGGGTGATCCAAACATTTGGGCTTTATATACACACACACTCTCTCATATAACATAGACATGCCAGTGGTCATTCAGCTGCAGCAAGAGAGGGCTCCAGCTCTACTCAAATACCTAGATGTTATCCATAGGGCGTACACAGAGTACTCTAGGTCTGCATGGCTTTGATATGATGAGACCTTTTGAATACACGTGATGTTAAATCCTGAGCTGGCATGGAGCAAAGCAAACCAGCGGCTCTGGGCTCAGCATCTGGGTCCCACTTTCCCTGTATCTGGGAACAATGTATCCATTTCCCTATATCCAACAATGGACTCCTTATTTCTAAGGGGGTACCCAAACTATACCCAGCAGGCAGCAACAAGAGTTCGTTCAACCCTGACTGCTCTGTTTGGAATGTAATAGTATAGGAGGTTATAATAAGGAGCAGTGTAGATTTAGGCATGCTTGTAATTGGTGCAGGGAAAATCATTCTGGATTGGCCTGCATGAGACTGAGAGGCGGACAAGGAAGTAGTACCCACAGAGGTGGTAAGAGAGGCAGTCCAGAGGATGGACCTGGAAAGGGCAACAGTCCACTGCAGCTTAAGGTGTTCACATTATGACTGGACAAGTGCCCCAACAGGGTGGATGCAATATATTTACCATAAGGTTTTAAAGAGGGTTTCAGGATCCCCTATTCAGGCCCACAAGGCAAGAATTTTGAAACCAGTGCTAGGGCTGGAGCAGGTAGTCAGAGAGACATTATTAAAAGATACAAGAGAAGGTAGAATCGCCAGGCCTTTTATGGTGATACCTTTGAAAAAATTGGAATGTCTTCACTGGGCATGGTCCCAAAGGATCATATACCATTTGTCTTTCCCAAGAGGTGAGTCTGTTAACAATGAGATTCCTGATATACTTTGTCCAGTTTCTTCTGCCTCTTTTGATGTTGATATAGTTATGGTGAGGTCTTGTGGTCAGGGTGTGATGATGGGTAAGTGTGATATTAAATCCATCTTTAGGCTTCTACTGGTCTACCCAAATGATTTTAAGCTTCAGTTTGAAGAACAATTTTGTTTTAGGAAGGCACTACCAATGGGCTGTTCCATATCCTGATAGCGTTTTAGCAGTTTAACACAATGCTGGAAAGGGCTCTTAGACAAGAAGCAGGGTCCAATAAAGTTATTTGCTATCTAGATAATTTTCTGTTTGCTGGCCTTTGGTATATGGGACAGAGCTCACTGCTCCTCGCTGTGTTTAAGTGTTTGGCCTTGGAGTTGGGAGACCTGTTAACAGAGGTGAAAACAGGAGGCTCAAATGTAGTGCCTATCCTTTTTAGATACAGAGACAGATACTGGACAAGAGTTATGTCAATTGCCAGGGGAGAAATTAGAACTATGCAGAGCTGTTTTGAGAGAGTTATGCAATAGTAGAAAGTGACCCTTAGGTTACTTATATTAGGGCATTTGAATTTTGCATGCAGGGTAGTAGCTTTGGGGAGGGCTTAGTGGCAGACTTTAGTAAGTATGTCAATTGCACATATCATAGAATTAGGTTTTCATGTCAGATAAAGGCAGATACT
Organism: Gekko gecko; assembly: GCA_029375565.1. Taxonomy (NCBI): domain Eukaryota; kingdom Metazoa; phylum Chordata; class Lepidosauria; order Squamata; family Gekkonidae; genus Gekko; species Gekko gecko. Next base: position 101,227,135 of record JAPDNY010000004.1, on the reverse strand, counting down.
AACGTCTGGTTAGAATCCATAGAGAATTGTAACACTTTGTTATGAGAAACTATTAGGTTATGGGGCATGAGCTTCACATGCAATCTCTGATGTTTCTGGTGCCCGCAATTTTGGTGTATACTTTGAGCACCACTGGTATGGTCATCATTGGATGGATGACTGGGAACAGGAAGGAGTGCTGAAGACCTGACTGTTCTTGAATTGCTTCCAACAGTAGTGGCAGTGCATATTTGGACTGAAGTCCTGAAAGACTCATTGGTATTACTGTAGTATGACAGTAATGCTGTAGCGCAAGTAGCTGACAGACTTCAAGAAACCTCAGAGTTATGCAGCTGCTTAGGGTTTTTGTTTTGCAGTGTTTGCAGTTTGATCTACTGTTTAAGACAACAGAACTGCTGATGCTCTGTCACAATTCCAGGACCAGCATTTTTGCAAATTAGCGCCAGGCGCAGATGCATGCCCAATGCCAATGCTAGCCAAATTATGGCACCTTGGGTGTCTGAGACACAACATGCAGTGATGGCATCACTGGCTCGTGGTGCAAGGGTGGCATACTATGGAAAATAATGTAAGGAGTTCACAGAAGTAGGGACAGAACAGGCTTAGAATAGCTGTGGCCATTACCAGATTCCCCCATGCAGCAGTTTTTAGCATCCATGAATAAGGGATTGACACTCAGGCCAATGAAAGGTTATTAAATGCTTGGCATTTAAAGCAGAAGTGCTCAGCTTCACAAACAGACCGATACAAAATCCAGTTTAAACTAACAACTGTTTTATCAAACTAAACGAAGTAACCTGTGCACTGAGAGTTAAGGGCATTGCAACTGGAAATTATGGCATTCCAGGAAATGGAAAAAAAGTTGTGAGCAGCTCTGGTGGTACCGGGTACCCAAGACAAAAATTAATATTCTAAACCTATAATTAGATCTAGCTGGAGCTAGCCACTGTTCTATATGAAACGTACAGACAAAGATGCAGATAACCCTTATTATTTAAAACTACCAAGTGCAGCATTCCAAGTAATGGTATGAATCAACAAAGAAACCAGCAACTGATATGCTTGCATAATGTATGAAGAAAGCAATGACTTAGAAATGTTCCTACTGCAATCCTGTGTGCATTAACTTAGATGTAGGTTTCATTTCTATTCCAAGAGACTCCATTCTTTCCTTTCTACATATTATTTGATATTACTAAGGCTAAAAAGTAACCAATCCAAGTAATCTCAAAATAAAGTCAGCATAATAAAATGTATAATATACCAAGTTTTGCACTAGTTTAGTCTCCTTAACTTGAACATAACAGCTTTCCTACATACAGAATGTTGTATTTTGAATTGCAAAGCAACAAAAAACCTTGCATCTGCTAATGTCTGTAACACTGGATAACTCTATTCCCATTGCCAGGGGTGCCAACTGGGGGGGGGAGACACTGGAGGTATAAAATTCTCAGGACCCAAGCCACCTTGAAGGCCCAGTGGAGTGAGAATCATCCTGCATTAGGAAATTGTATTCTAGTGCAGTTCTGCACTGCAACCACTAGGGAAGCAGGCAAGGCAGACCAGAACAAACAGGCAGACATTCTTCCTGATTGGCACAGTTTGCCATCCTTTTTAGCAGCGATTTTTAAAGAAAGCTCCCCATGGCCATAAAATTTCTCACTAAGAGGCTAAAGAAAACATTTTCCTGTGATGAATTATTCCTAAACCCATTAAACAATGTGACATGCCTTCATTTTTCTTTCCATCCACCATTTAATTCAGGGGTGTCGAACTCATTTGTTATGAGGGCCAGATTTGACATAAACGAGACCTTGTTGGGCCAGGCCATGTGTGTCATAACATGTAATGTCAGGTAGCAGAGATATAAACTTTATAAAGGACACAAACACAATTAAAGATTTTTTCCCATAAAATAAAAACATGTTTAAAACATTAGCACTCTTGCAATGTTTTGTTTATTTAACAGCATCTGGTAACTGACACCTCTTGCTCTGAATTGTTGCATCAAAATGTCTGTGCTGTAGCAATCCTGAGTATGCTGTTCAAGGGTGTATTTGTAAGCTGCAAACCTACTTTTGATTTATTGACATTCACTACAGAAATCTCATGCTCAGAGTTCTTAGCCTCAGATCCAGGGGGAAAGATGAAACAGCTGGGCATTGCAAGCTTTTGTACATAAATTGCTTTGTGTGCTGGTCAAGAACATGAGAAGGAACCATGACACAAACTGAGGGCTATGTGTTTGTCTACAAAACTATAGTCTTCCTCAGTGGTCAATATCAGCCTACTGTCTGGGAAGTCTAAGTTCAAAATCCCCAAAGGAAATGTGCTGGTCCGGACATACACTCTCAGGCTAATCCACCTCACTGGCTTGTTGTCATTCCTCATCAAATAGTTCACATTGCTTTCCTACTGAGAAAGATTGGATCATGAGGGCATGAATACAGTGAAAAGGGGGAGGGAACCCAGTTGCACCCAGGAGAGCCACAGCATAATGAGCCCCACAAATACACACACACTATAGCAAGGCACACAAAAGATCATACCTTGGATTAAATTTTGTTGGTGTAAAGGTGCTTTCTGTATCTCCCATGCAATTGAGGCAGCCAAGCAAAGCAAGCTGTCCCTCCTTCTCTCCCTTCCTTCGGGGAGGAGCCTCAATCAATGGAGGGGAAGAAGGCTTGCCTTTGTTTTCTGTGTGATTGAGTCAGTCTGGCCAGGAAGCAAGCTCTAACCCTCTATATAAAGTTTCCCAATAATCTTTCAAACTAGTGAAAAGATTTCCCCACACACAGACACTTTACATGTACTGTGAACTGTATTAGAGATTAGAAATGGGGAACATGGGATGCCTTAGGTGAATTCTTTAGTTTCAGTTTATATTACATGCTACATAATTCATTGACTAAACTACTGAGGAGACATCCACTAGTTCAAAAGACTTTAGCGGGGTATTAGACAGATTAATGGAGGGGCTTATGTCCATGAGTGGCCATTAGCTATGATGACCAAATAGAACCTCCATGTTCAGGCACAGTATACCTTTGAACACCAGTTGGGGGAAACTGTTTAGGGTAGCTGTTGCCTTTACTCTCTGCCAGTAGTGTTGCCAAGCAGACACTTTATAAAGCATTTCTAAAGACTCTTAAATATGACTGCAAAGATGGACTGTGCAATAAGTCAATCAGGGACATGGACAGAATGGTAGCTGTGAGACAGTGCCATTCTACTGGACTGAAGATATGTACTCTAGCCAAAGGGAACCTTGCATCGGAGCAGTGTGCCTAGCCAGATGTGGACCCATGGACTACAAGATGCCTCTCACTCCATCTCTGCAGCAATACCAGCACTAGAAGGCAAACCAGCCACCCTAACTCTTCCATACACAGAACCAGCAGCAGCACTGAGAGAAGCCATGCTCTGTAAAAAGAACCAGGAGATTCCTCTACAGACACCATAAGAGAATCCCTTCTTCATCATGCAGTCACCCCCTCCCCCTTCACATATTAACATTACCAGGTGAAGCATGTAGTCCTCTTCAGCCTAAACACAGGAATATACTCCATGATGGGATTGATGAGCTGTCACATCCTTCGGCTGCCCATCAAGATAACACACCTGTTAAACATCTGGTCGTTAAGACCAACTACCGGCAGTGTATCATTACTTTTCTTTTCTCTCCTTTGTCTCCACCCTTCCCCCTGAGAAGTGTCACTATTTGTCAAACCATTATTTCAATTGCCCAACGATTAATCACTTTTCTGACCCATTAGCAGTTTCAGTTTCTTAATATTTCCTGGGGACTATGTGACCAACAAGGCATTTTATATCATGTATAAAAGAAGAGTAGCATCCCACTGCTCTCTCTCTTGCTTTTACCTTCCTAACCCCACCCTATCTTGCTGGTTCCATTCTTAGCACAGTTTGGAACCTCCCATGTGTGTTGCTGGCCAACTCAAGACCCCTTTCCCATAGTTTTTATCCCTTTTTCACTACAGTATCAACTCGTCTCATCAGATAGGTAACATATCGCCCAAACAACAATACTTCCTGCTAATGCAACCGCCTCTGTACTTTTCTATCTAAATTCCTAGATCTGTACTGCTCATGTGTATGCTTGATTTATATCGTATGTGTGAGAATACTTCAGTAAAGAAATCACTGCTTCATATAAATAGAGAGATAGACATGTCATCATGGGAGTGTTTGTGGAAAAAATCGATTAAAATTTCAACATGTGTTAATGTGAAAGAAAATTGTTACAAAATGATGTACAGATGGTATATGACACCAAAAAAAAATTGCCAATATGAATGAGAACATGTCTAACAAACATTGGAAATGTAAAAAGAAAGGGGGCTCATTTTACCACATGTGGTGGACGTGTGAAAAAGCGGCTGCTTTTTGGACTGAGATTCATAATGAAATCCAGAAGATCCTGAAATGTACTTTGAAAAAAGAGCCAGAAATGTTACTTTTAGGTCTTAAAATGGAGGAAGTTAACGTGACAAAGAGAACATTGTTATGGTATTTGATTTCAACGGCGAGAATGATATATGCTCAATTTTGGAAGCAGGAGAAGATACCAGACAAATGGGAATGGATAAAGATGATTTTTATGGTAGAAATGGACAAATTGACAAGAAAACTTAATGGAAAAGAAGATCAAGAATTTTTAGCAGATTGGAAAGACTTTAAAGATTACTTAGAACTGAACTGGGATGTTAAAAATAAGCTACTTTGCTTTGATAACTATTAAGATTAGAAGTATAGTAAGAAATGGATTGTATTTAAAATGTTACCTAAGAGACAGAAACAGAAAAGGAAAATGTTTAAAATGAAGATTCGATTATTGAATAAGTGTTTAATGTAAGAGAATATTGATTGAAATAATAATGGGGGTGGGACATCGTTGGAAGCCGGGGGGGGGGGGAGAGAAAGTTGTGGAAAAGGATATGTTAAGAACTGTTTTTAATTATGGAACATGTTAAAATATCCTGTTAATAAAATTCTTTTTAAAATAAGAAATCACTGCTTCAGAAATCTAGTCTCAGTGTCTATTTCTGGGCTCTGGAAAATCAAACTCCCATATACACAGGTTATTGGTCCCATAGCTAATGCCTATTGCCAGTTAATATTCATAACTCTCTATGCTATTATTAAGAAATAAGGCAATTTGGCTAACAGTAGGATTCCTGGAAATATCTGGCTGACCAGTAGGAGAAATAAGACACTGGACTACAGAAACCTCTGTTGTGACCTAGAAAACCTTTTTATTTTATTCTTATAAAAGGTACAGATCATATAGTTATCCTATCTTCATTTTTACAGAGGGATTTAAAAATATTATTTGGTGATCCTGATGCTTACTCTGCATCTTTAAGTATGCTGCTGAATTATTAAAGTATGTGGGAAGAGACTGAAGTTTTGTTAATGTTGAAGGAAACGCATTCTGTGCATGTCCAGAAGTATATTTCTTTCAGAACTTAACTTTTGTTGAAACTAAGGGTGTGCATTTGGTATTACTGGTATTCTTTAGGTTTCTTAAGAGCCAAATACAGATTAGAGAATCTGATTCGGCTCCCAATATAGCTGAGCCCAAATAAAAGCCGATACTATTCAGCTTTTATCCAGGCGTGGCTTGGAGAAGACATTTAAAGAGACCACAGTCTCTTTAAATGCATTCTGAGTTCACTCGCTGAGTTGCGCCGTGGTGGTTATGGCACAGCTTGGAAAAGGCATTAAAAGAAGGTCTCCCATACAGTATAATGGAGCAAAAAAAAATTCAGGCTTCCCAAATATTTCCTGAATCTGAATACCATACCAGTATTGGGATTCAGGAATAGAAGGAAATACCAATTTTTTCAGGTTCAATATAACCAAACCTGAAAAATACCTTTATTTTTTAAAACATTCCTAGCTGAAAATAAACTCTTAGGCTAAATGCTAATGAGATCTTTGCACAAACTGCAACTGCTCTTCACAACTGATGTTCTTACCTCTTAAGAGTGGGGCCTGACCTTTTGAATTTAAGGTTGCCAATTGTTGTGGGGAGGGGGGAGTCCTGTCCCTTTAATATAGGGTTAATGTGTGAAAATAGACTGTTGAAACTTTGTGTTGTAAGTTAAATATCATCATCTAATCAGTTATCCTTTATTAAAGGGACAGGACATTTTTCTCCAGGCCAGCTGGCAACTCATTTATAACTTAGAAGCAACATTCGATTTTCTTAACACAACAGTGTAAAAATTGTATTTGACATGAATAAGTCTTGGCTCCTTCATTCTCAGGCTGGCTATTAGGTCCAAAGAAAATTTGTAAAGGCCTGATATACATTAGTTCAACTAACACACTACGCCCAACCGCTTTACCAAAGTTTGGAGTTTTGCCTGGATAATCTGCTGAAAGGAAAATGCTTTATATATCTGAGTACCACATAAGAATGCTTAAACACTAAAATATGGTTGGGATATACCTATTTCAAAGATACCACGTAACAACAAAACTAAAAGCCCACTGCCACAAACACTTCAAATGAATTGCTATTTATATTTTTAAAACCCAAATGCTTTAGCTTCCAAGTAATAATTTGGCTGAATCATATTTGCAGTTTTCTAGATTCAGTCTAGCTTTTAAGTTCCCAGAATTCTGTTCAAACCTTTCTACTTTTACAACATGTGTTCCCTGCTGCAACTGCCAGTGAAATATCCTTTCAGCAATACAGATTTCACACTCCCCTAGTTGTGCTTTGTTGTTACATTTCATTTAGTCATGCAAAAGTTCCAGCAAGAGTTACAAACATCCCACTGGCACTACAGTTAAAGGAACAAGGAGGACTCCTTTCAGGAACCAGAACTACTTCTAATATTTCTTATTAACAAATGTTGCTCCACACAAACACACACAGTGCATGCAGCATGGCTGAGGACAGTACAGAACAGAAGTAATTAAAATATGCCAAAGCAAACTAATCCCCTCAGGAATAAAATCAACTGTCACTTCAAGAGAAAAGTGTGTGAACTCAATCATGACTACAGTTAACAGTACAATAACTTAAGACTCACATCATGAAAATGCAGTATCAATCTTTATGACAGAGCACCAAGATCGCAATCCTACACACACTTGCTAGATAGTAATCCTCAATTAAAAGCAGGACACTTCTGAATACACAAGCATAAAGGTGCTCAACAGCAAAGCTTCAACACATGATCAGCACAGAATAATTGAAAGACAGCAGATGTTTTTGGAACAATTCATCACAAAGGTACTTAAGCATTCTTTTAGAAACACCTACTTCCACTTAAACAATACCAAATGATATATTGGTTTAATGGGTAGTTCAGATTGCACCTATTGCTGAAGGGATGTAAAACAAGTGAGATTTTCATCATGCCTACTATAAAAAAAGTGAACAGCACATGAATACAAAGACTAATAGAGGCAAAATTCAGTTTCTCGCCAATATTAGTTTGTTTTTTAAAGAAGTTAAGACCATGCTATGCTGTATGCTAGCGCACTGGCATGTATCAAGCCATGCAGTTCTGAAGACTAAATGGCAGTTCAGTTTTCAGAAGGGGGTAGCAATTTCTGCTTATTTCCCCCTCCCACTGCAGACCGCCAACCTGGCCTTTTATGCTGTCTTGATGATCCATGATTCAAGGAACAAAATGTTCATGAGCTTAGTGGGCTGCAGGAGGAAAGGAAATAGAGGAAATCCTGCTCCATGAAGTCCACAAATAGTTAAATCTGCAGGTTGGGGCCACACAGATGCTAAACAGATTTTTCAGCAAACCTGGGGGACTGCCCAAGTTTGCCAAAAAATCTGAAATCAAAATTAAAATATAAGGGGGGGATTAGTCCCCCCCAATATAAGCGCAGACAACACTCTTACCAGATCAGAACACAGTCCAGCGCGGCAACAGATGCTGACAGTTGCTTTGGGCCCAGCCTCAGTGTCACAGGACAGCAGTGATGGACAAGGAGGCCAGGAGTGGCACTGAGCCCAGCTGCAGTGGAGGAAGAAAGGAGCTACACTGGGCCTGGCCGCAATGGAGGACGACACCAGCAGCCACTCTAGGCTTGTCTGTAGTAAACAGTGGCAGCTGCACTGGGCCTGGCCATGGTGGAGGAGGACGCTGGCAGCCGCACTGGGCCAGCTGCAGCGGAGGACATCAGCAGCAGTACCAGGCCCAGGTGCAGCTCTGAAGGATGCTGGGTTCAATAGTTTGGGGGGCTGGAGCCATGCCAGGCTTGGCAATGGGGGGTATGAGATTCCCTCCCATGTCTCCTGGGGCCCCCACTGAGCCATAAAAAGGGAATAAAGTTTGGGTAAGCAGCAGTGATGGAGGGAGTCCCCCCCATGAATATTGTGGGTCCCCACCTGTGTTATTCTACTAGTAAATCTCATGTCACTTAGTAGTCTATGATATTACCATTAGTAAACTCTACTTACGTTAACGAAATAAACAAGCACTAAAAGAAGAAAGAAACATTGGTCTTACCTGAAGGTTTCTTCTTTTCAGTGGGGCAAAGTCATCCATGCTGGTTAAGTCATGCCGCCACTCGCTCAGGTAGGGCTATGCAAATTTTGCATAGCTTCCTACTGGAGTGATCAAAGGTTAACCCTCCAGTTAACCCTCCAAGCCCTGCTGCATACATTTTTCAATTGAGTCCTTCTGTCTCTCTGTGCTAGAAACAGATCCAGGTGGTCAGCCATACTGTCTGAAGCAGCAGAACAAATTTAGGGTCTAGTGGCACCTTTAAGACCAACAAAGGTTTATTCAAGGTATGAGCTTTTGTGTGCATACACATTTCTTCAAATACAATGGAATGGAAGGTAAGGTTCGAACTTATAGACAGGCTGAACAGCAAATAAACATGTAACATGATGAAGATGTTTTAAGATATGCAAAGACAAAACTAAATAGCAAGCTAAGGTTATAAGATCAACAGTTGTAAAGCAATAAGTATGTCAAAGTAAGACCAAGACTCTCCATTCACTCCTCTCAGGCATGGAGATCACTTAACAGCATTTTTTTTTCTTTTTTGAGGTGGGTGCAGTGTTATGTCAGCCAAATATTCCAATATTCCTTGTCTTACATTCAGTATTCCAATACACTATCCTGAAAAAGAAATACAGTAAAATACAGAGGATGTATAGTCCCTCTGTATGAGAATACATATGTGAGGACTGAATGAGTTAGCACATGTAATGAGATAAGAAACCAACATCCCTATTGAATCCTGGGAAGGTTTTTGTTCCAAGTATTGTAATAACTTATAATTCAGCAATTTCCTTTTCCATTCTGTTCTTGAAGTTCCTTTGTAATAAAATAGCTACCTTGAGGTCACCCACTGAATGTCCTGGAATGACCTTCTGCTTAACCAGAAGTCTTTTCTGCTTAACCAGTCTGCCTCTGGGTTGGCTAGGCCCTTGAGGTGCTCTGCCTTTAAGATGGATAGGTTCCTTTCTGCCCGCACCAGGAGGCGCTTGGCTTCCAGAAAAAGAGATCTTGGTCTGGTGCCTCCCTGGCGACTGATGTGGGTCTTTGATGAAATGTTTTTGGTGCAGACCTGCACATGCTTGTCCAGCAAGATCTGCTGGAAGGCTGAGAGTGCCAGATAGACTGCTTGACGTTTCAGCCAGTTGATGCCGAGCGTCTCCTCTAAATGGTCCCATCTTCTCTGAGCCACCGTGCCCATGCAATGCACTCCCCAGCCTCTCTCGCTTACTTTTGTGGTCACTACTACTTGACAAGGTTGAGTAAAGCTGACCCCTTTGATCAAGTTCTTGTTCAATGTCCACCACTTCTTTTTTAGACTGATCAATATCTTGATCCATCTCTGCCTGCGTTGGGATATATCTCTTTGGAAGGGGAGAAGGCTCTACTGCATAGCCCTGGTTTGGAAGCGTGCCCAGAGCACCAAGTCTATGGTCGATATCAGGAGACCCTACTAAATGCATTAGATCTGTGGAGCTGCTGCTCCTGATACCCAAGACCAAGATCCTGATTTTTTGTTGCTTCTCCCTAGGGAGGAAGACCTTGGCTAGATGTGTGTAAATACTGGCTCCCAGGTGCACGTGGTCCATTAATGGTTCTATGTGGCCTTTTGTGACATTAATGAGGAACCCATTCAGGATTCCCACTGTCTTTTCCATGGACCTCGTCACCACTGGTACATCCTTTGCCCTTATAAGAAGATTGTCTGGGTAGGGGTACACATGGATTCCGTTCTGTCGCAGCTGAGTCACCAGGACCACCATTATCTTGGTGAACACCCCTAAGGCCAAGGATAGGCCAAATGGCAAGGCCCTGTGGTAGAAACGGTGAAACTTAAGCAGCAGGGCTATCCAACCTGGAGATCAGCCATCAATTACTCCAATAGGGAGCCACACAAAATCTGCATAGCCCTACCTGAGCAAGCAGAGGCGGAACCTAACCAGCATGGATGACTTCCCCTACTATAAGAGAAGAACATGCCATTCAGTTGCAACCAACTCATGGCAACACCAATCCCAGAGCCTTCCAGGCAAGCAAGGAACAGAGGAGGTTTGCCATCACCATCCTCTGTATAACAACCTCTATCTTCCTGACAAGCTCAGGTTAAACCAAGCTATCCAGGCTGCTATCACTAAATGACAATTCGATAATGCTAGTTATGACAACTCACCCTTCACAACACTGCCACTAGTATCATGATATTTGACTGAAGCTATATCCTGAGTACTAGGATCCTTAATTTTAAAATAATTTCCATTCTTCAGAATATAAGATATTCAGATTATTATGCATTTTCATAGGCAACGTTTTGAAAATTACCATGAAATTCTCAGATGACAAACTATATTAAGTGCAATATGACAAGATAACAACTATGGTGTTCACTGAATATAGAAATGTGATTCCTGACCCTTTTGTTCCAAGGAAGAACAATGCAGTTTATAGCGATTATGTTTCTAAATTTCAAATGCTTATACTATTTAGAAACAATGCCTATTCCATCCTGAGAATTCAGGGAAGTCTTTATAAACCCATATACACACAACTAATATAAATCCCCTCCTTGACCCTCGTTCTTACTAAGCTAGTAAATCTATGTCTGGATTGCATAATTTCAGACTACAAGTGCAAGATAACACAACTGAATGCTCTTTTTCAGGGAAGAGCGTTCTAACTTTGCATTCCTCCTAACGTGCCAGCTTTCTATATGCAGGAAATTTTTGGTATAGAGGAGCATTCAATCATGTGAAGTCCCACCTGCAACCTGAAAAACACTGCTCAGATACAGGCTTACCTCCTCAATAAGAGTTAAAAGACTACTCGATTAAAAATATTTCATATTGCCCATGGAAGACACCTTAATTCTGATTTTATTACAGAGCTCTTCAAAGGAGCTCTAGTACCATGAACAAGATTCTCTAGTATCATCCTCTCATCCACCCTACAAGGTACATTAGGATGAAGGAATGAAAGACCTAACATTACCTTGTAAAACTTTCTAGGTGCGTGGTGACTTGAACACAGGTTCCTCAGTTCAACACTCAAAACTCTGTTCACTACACCACATTAACTGGTGAGCCTCCAATGAACGAAATTCCACAGCAGGGTAGAGATATGAGCGCTGGGGCGGGGGGACAGAAAAATTCAGAAGAAAACAGTTTTGCCAAGGATTTTTTTCCCAGTGTCTCCAACAGAAAAATTTAAAAATTGGGGGGAATACTGGAAAATCTCTTATAAAATATTTTCACTTTTTGAGAGGAAAACCTCATCTTACAAAGCCTCTCACTCATTCCAAATGTACAGCAATGAAATGAGGACCTTCTCAGTTTTTCCAGTGGAAAAATTGTGAAATTTTAGGAAACATTTTAAAGAAGAAATACTACTTATACTGTAGCCATATGCAATATTTTCAAGACTTTTTTGTTTAACTGTAAATAATTTTGTCAACATTTAATATGTCAGAATATGTTTAATAGTACAATTTTAAAGAGTTTAGTATTTTCAATATTATGACATTTAACTTAATATCCAAATATGCTGGCAATACTACCTATTGTGACTCTATGAGACAGTTTCATTCAAATAATACACTTTCTTTTGTTTACTACAGAATTTGTTTTCTACCTTCAACTTTTATTTTTTTCCCTTCATCTCAGATGTAAAACTTCAAGATATATTTGCTACGATAGCACAGGGTACACTACTTTGCAATTTTTTGTCAAGTATTGGGTATGTTTGCAATTCTTCTTACAGATAATGAAGGTATATGCCAAATTATACAATTTCATATGATCACTAAGTTATAAATGATGCATTTTATGCTGTTCGATCACTAAAAGAAGTTTAGGTTTGATAGAAAAGTAAGTATTGCACATATTTGGGGGGCTTTCAAATTTTTCAGAAATGTTACATCACTACTGCAGGAGAGAAACCACTGAGAATACGTTTTTACTGTATACTTGTACTGCACAAATTTGGTAAATGCTTTGCAAATTAAAAAAAGGAGTCTCATTTGTTTTAGAAACTATGATGGAATACTGCAGAGAATGCTCTCTCAGATATAGAGGGTTCAGGCTATTTGGGCTTTGTAAGTCAGGAACAGCACCTTCAGATGGGCCCAGAAAGCCAGCCTATACTATTCATTATAATTGAATATGGGTAATCATGGGTTTGTCTCAACTGGTGGTACAGTCATCTGCTGTATCTTGGTTTTAGATTGGATAGATTCAGGTGATCAATGGGTGACTAAGTCTTTGCTGACTCCTTTTTCACAGATAGATCACTGTCTGGCTCACAGCTCTATTTAAACCTCAGCAGGGTTGGTAGACTAATTATGATGCCCTGGTTTTCCTTGGAGGTCTCACATGCAAATACTAGCCAGGGCCAACCCTGCTTAGCTTCCAAGATCTGACAAGATTGGGCTAGCCTGGGCTATCCAGGTCAGGGCAGTCTGCATGTAGTCATCATGTAATGACACCATAATGTCACTGGCATGGAAGAATGTGGGCAGAGTGCTTAGCATACTTCTTACTACCATATATATTGGGTCCCTGTCCAATATTGGCCTATCATAAAATGTTCTTGCATTACAGGAGAGTGATTATAAATATTTCTTTGCACGAATAAATCCTATCAGTCCTTAAAGAAACTATTTTCTTTTGGACCTATTTGTAGCTTTCAATACTATCAACCATGCTTGTTACCACCTGAGTAGGTTGGGCACACAGCTATGGAATGACCTGAGCTGCAGAAATGGATCTAGATAATCGGTTTCATCCAAAAGCACCTGGCACTGATACCCAATAACATTGGCTAGGAAAGGTTCTACTCATAATTTGTGAGATGGCTCCAAAAGTAACACTAGGAAGATTATAGGGGTCCATCTTGTTTCCAATGTTTTAACATGCCCATTTAACCACTGCGTGAAAATCAGGGAACTGAAGTATGGTGTTGCCAATGTGCTGACAACATCCAGCTCTATTTCTCTTCTCTCTCAATATCTCACTGTAACTGAATGAATAAGGCTGAATAAGCAGAAACTTGTTATGGGTAAGACAGACATGCTGATGATGGCTTACTGATCTGCATATGGGAGAAGAGACTTATTCTCAGTGGGATGTGGTCAGGGATGTATTGTTTCAACTCCATCAAACCTACATGCCTGTCTCGATGCAAAAGACTCTGCTACTGTCTTGAATGTTTGGATTACTTCTCAATTCAACTGACACTGAGGCTGGGCCCAAAGCCACTGGCTGATTCCTCACTGGAACCAATGTGGACCCTACATAATCTATATGAGTTATCAGTTTGTTTTCAGCCCAAACTCAGCTTCAAGCCCTAAATATTAAGGATCCAAGATCCGTTAAGTATCAAGGAAAATCTATTCCATATGTCCCTACATAAAGAGTAAGATGTAGCATTTTGTTGGTTACCCCACCAACAGCTAACATACAGCCCTTTTCTGTAATAGCCCCAGGATTATGGATTTCCTTCCCAAGTGAATTCTATGAGGTCCAGCATATAAGAATTTTTAGATTAGTATGCAGGAAAACTTTTAACTAGACAAAGCTCTTGAGGTATCAAAGCTTACTAATATTAATTTTTTTCTGCTATTTATAAGTATCCTGGCATTCAGTACCAGACTTTGATTGGAATTACTGTTATTGTTTATCATGTTGTAAGCTGGTTTGAGGACAGGAGCATGGGGTGAAGCAAGTAAAATGATTTCCTGACAGTCACTAAGTCAGTGTTTTATATATCAGCAAGGGACACAGAAAAACTTAAGAATTTCACAGTATCATCACTCATTTTCAGTCACTATCAACCTTATTTGACTAGTATTTTAAAATTGTTAGCCAACTTGTTTATAAAAGAGAGAAAACAAACTTGGAGGTAAAACAAACAATTTATGCTGCAAATTCTATTTTCTTTTCTTCACATCCAGAAAATTTCCTTTATTGTTACCATAAAATAAAGATTATGGCACAACTAACTAATTATTATATGAATTAGAAAAATAATGTTTAACTATGCAGCAGTTAACCATGGCAATCTAACATACATGGGCTTATGACAATTATATAATCATACCACATTATCCTGTTTTCTTTTTAAGTAATGTTGCAATCCTGCCTAAAACAAAAGTATAACAAATGTTCTTCTATAAACCAGGATCTTGCCAAATCTAACTGATATATTGCTGTACTTCCCTGCAGTTTAATCAAGCATGGAAGTTACAGGAACTTGCAAAAGGCACAGAATTTGAACACTCCAACCATATTTTATGTACTCTTACATGTATGATTTGAACTAAACCCTCAACAGAATAACTTGCATAATTACGGTTACCAGAAAGTGTGGGTTACAATGGTCTGTACCCTATCATTCCACTAAGTAAGTTTGAAGCCTTCCTCCAATGGAACAGTCACTTAACTGGGACAAAATTCCTCCAGTGAATGTTAGCAATTCCAGATATTCACTTTAACTTATTTATGTAGTATCTGCAGGGCCAAAAGGAGGGGACTGGGGGGACAAAATTCTGGGGGCCAAGTCAGCTGGAGGGCCTCTGAAGCCAGCATCATGTCGCAGTCATCAAATAATATATTTACTTTTTTAACTAATGCAGTTCTGCACTGAGGCCACTAGGGATACTGGAAAGGTGGAGCACAGTAAACAGCAGCCACTCAGACTCTGATGGCTGGGCCTTTCTACAACACTTACTAAGAGGCTGAGGGAAAGAGTTACTTATCAGATCCTGCTCAACCCATCAATCAAGCCAGCACTGGAACAAGGCAAGACCAGCCAGAACAAAGTACAGCCATTCCCAGGATGCAGTCACCTAATAAGGTTGTTATGTCCAGCACTCAATGGTTTGCCTCTTCCTTTAGTTCGATCCAGCTCCATAGTTTTGTCTCCAGAGTCAAATCTTGCAAAGATCCAGCTCTGTTAGTGTGTTTCTCTTGCCTCCTTCATTTTCCTCTCTTCACTTTATGGTCTGCCATTCTTCTATCCCTACTTCTAATTCCACCCCCACCCTATTTTTCAATGTTGGTCTCAACTCCTTCTCATCCATCCTGGTTGGCAACTTAGAACATATTTAATAGAAGCATAGCTACAAACTTTTGTTAATATTACAAACAGAAGAGTTAATAATTCCCCATAATCTATCAAAAAAGTAAAAGAATGCATTCACAAGTATACATCCATAGCATTACAGCCTAACAAGGCTAAATAAAAATTCACTGATATATGTTAATTATGGTGAGGCTAAAAAAAACAAAACTCTATGGGATGCTACAGATGTCCATGAGATATTGTAGACCAACTTCCATTCAATATTATTTGAAACATGATGGGATAGCACTGTTATATGCAAAAGAATTCTTTAAAATATTCTGTAAAAATACTGTATCACATAACTGAAAACCACCACTGTATGTCAGGGTAATCAGCTATGGCCAGTTGTGGCTCTGTTCCTTCAACCATCACATTTCTCTAGAAAACTAAAGGTCTCTTTGAGCTCAAGAAGTTTTGCTTGCATAATTTCAACACACTAGTGGGGATCACTTGCCCTTTCGGCAAGGCGGGTTATAAATGGAAAATAATAAATAAATAAATAAATAAATAAATAAATAAATAAATAAATAAAATTACATAAACTTTCTCTTTCAGTTAGCAGACATTGATGTAGCTCTCACTGAGGTATTAATATGGTTAGCATGGCAGTCAACAAACCACCAACTTGACTGCAGTGAAATATTTTCAAATATTCTATGAAAGAAAGTGACAGCTTACCATTATATTTGTTATATTTAATTATAGTGTAGTTTGTCAGCAAAGGCAGGAATGAGGACTACTTTAGCCAAGCTACAGTCAGGGGCAGACATAACAGCATAACAACCTACTGCACACCTACTAAAATTTAGCCATTAACAAAGAGGAAGAATTTGCTAACTGCCATTACCACAGCTCCCTTGGAAAAGTCTGCTTTATTTTTTGTTTTACTTACATTTGTTTTTCCAATTCAGGGACTGTACAATCATTCTGAAAACCTTACTTAATATAGTTTAAAAGTAATTTATTTTAAAAAATTATTTTACTTTCATAAAAATAGCTAATTTTTCCTTATCAGTTCAGTTATCAGATCTTTTGATACTGAAGTATTGTTTCCGTTCTTCAATACTTTAACAATAAACAAGCAATCAAATGGCCAACCCCAGGTAGTAAATCTGTGCTTGGGCTATAGCACTTCAGATTACAGTTGACAGCTCAGTTCTTTCATATACAAAAATAACAAAAAACAGATGCCACTTTCTGAACCCTGAGGATGGGTGCACAGGGTCTGTTTCCACCTTTTGCAGACATCTTCAGGCTTTAAAGAGCACCTCCTGAGAGTGCAGGAGCAGACACCAGTCTTAAACACCTGAGGTGGTCACAAAGGGTAGACCTGTAGGGAAATCACAGAAAATCCCCACTTCCTCTCCCCCCTCTGCTGCTGCCTTCTCTACCTTGCACTCTACTGCTGCCTTCACCATCTCCTCCTCCTTTCCCCACCTGCCAATCTTATAGTTTTTTAAATGCCTAGTTGTAATGCGAACCGTGATTTTGCAAGGTAAAAGTCAGTATTCTTTGATTTGCAATGTCTGTGAAAGCACAGATGATGCTTGTATGGGTTTAATTTTTTTTAAAAAACACACCTTTTTTATCCTTTTAGATTTTTCTGCAAACACTCAAGTTTGTACAAAAATCCCTTCTATCAGTACACGGCCCCACTGTATAGAGTTTTTGATCCATACTATGGGGCTATGTTCACAATTAGATATAACAGTAGTAAGCGCAGAAAATGACAAGGTGACAAGCATTCAAAAGCCTATAAGCCTGATCACCTAATTTCTGTTTATGATGAAACCGTAACCACAAGTACATTGTTTTTTAAAAAGTACCAGTTAAGTTACAAATTCAATTTCCTTATTGGTACACAAATTATACATAACAACTATACAAACATGGTTGGTCATAATTAGACAATACAACTAGGGAAGTAATTAATACTTGTATTTGCCCGCCAGAAAATACAGTTTCTTTTAGTTTACCACTGTATTTTAGCATGAATGGCTGGTCTATGTCTCTGGCCTCTTTCACCAGCTAACCAACAACAAATTGCCATTTAACCCTTTTTCTTTGCTGTTCCTAGCCAACTTCAGTTGAGAACCGTTGCTGGGGGAGGGAGAGAAATAGCAGTACAGTCTGCTGTCCTACAGGATAGGGATCCCAGGAGATGGGGAGAGGTAGAAAGGATTAGTGAGTTGGTAGGTGCTGAGACATGGATAGAAAACTGATCAGTACTTGTAAAGTGAGAGAGGTTACATTAAAGTTCAAAAGTAATTATAACTGAATACCTAGCAGATATTTATGTAAAAGCTCTACCACCTGGTTTGTAATCTATGGTTTCTTTTCGTAGTTAAGATTCATTTAAACCCTTTGTATTTTAAGAGATTCAGGTGGGTAGCCATGTTGGTCCGAAGCAAAAGAACAAAGTTTGAGTCCAATAGCATCTTTTTAACCAACAAAGTTTAATTCTGGGTATTTGATGAAGTGTGCATGCACATGAAATCTTATACCCAGAATTAAACTTTGTTGGTCTTAAAGGTGCCACTGGACTCAAACTTTGTTCTTTTATTTTTATATTAAACATATGTAGAAGCTTCCTTAAAATTAGATTCAGCCTATTCTGTACATTGTCTCAGTTCAGTGGGAGTTTTCTCAAAAGTAAGCAACAATAAATTTCATTTCAACCAATTTTTTAAGTTTAAAGTGTCAGTATTCTTTATGACTGAAGTACACATGCAAGCCAGTCACACTCTACTGGAACTGCAATGTAAAATTACTAACTATAAAGTTTTTAATTCATTTTGTAAATAAGATCCAATGAGGGCTTCAACCTGTAGTGTAAGTAAAACATCACAATCTTCAATGATAAAAGCAAAGAACTCTTACTGAAGTCAATGGGTTTCATCAAAACCTGCATTATATGAGGACACTTTCAGTTGCAAAAGAGGAAGGGTGCAATTTCCACCATTCCTCTTTATTGCCACTATACTTACACACACACACACCAATTCCATTTCACAGTGTTCCTCATGGACAGCTTTTCAGGGAGCAAATTACGTTGCAATATGAAGAGGGAAGTGGCAAAGATTCATTTTAGTCAAAGTTCTCTGGATTCAACCTACTGTGTGAATGATCTTGGACTTCAGGGTTAGGATTTCATCCGAAGTTATCTGTAAACAAGTATTTCTCATAGAGATTTATAAGTCAAATTTGCTAGCATTAAGTAAAAAATAAAACTAACCAAAATCTTCTAAAAACCCTTACAGAGCCAGATTAAATATTATACGGAGTCCTGAGTCCACAACCTTTTTGAGTCTGTGGGCACCTTTGGAATTCTGACACAGGGAGGTGGGTTCAACTACAAAATGGCCACTGCAGGAGGCAGCGCACGCACACATGCACACGCACACATGGGAAGCTCAAGCACAGGGACAACAGGAGTATTTTTATTTATTTTGATTTCTTAACTGCCCAACACCAAGGTGGTAAGTGGCACTGGGAACTCCCTGGGGCCAGATCTCAGCAGCACTTCAGTTCCCAGTAGGGCTAACCTACCCATATCAAGACTAGCTGAGGCCAAGGGGCTCAGCAACAGGCACCTGGTAAGCTACCCCTGCCCTCTAACAAGATGATCTATTTCCACAGGAGGCTAGAAGCAACCAGAGGAGCTGCAAAGCCGTGAAGCTGCCTTCACATAGCGGACAGTTTGATGAGGGACCGCCCACCCCTCCCTCTTAAGTATAGATGAGGGGGCCAGGGGCCTGTCTTCCCTCTTACTTCCAAGGTCAGCAAAGCAGAGGTTGCAACGAGGGGTGACTAGAGGCGTAAAACTGTTACCGCCCTTCCCCCAGTGGCATCTCTGCATCTCTATGGTGAAATTATTGAGAAACAGAATGAAAACTGGACTAGTTTTATATCTGAAGTAACTATAACAACACTACTAAGAGTGACTTCCTTGATGTCAAAGTTTGAGTCCAGTGGCACCTGTAAGACCAATAATGTTTTGTTCAAGGTATAAACTTTCGTGCGAACACACATTTCTTCAGATACAACCTTTAAGAGCAGCAAAGTTTTATTCAGGGTATGAACATTCGTATGCACGCACACTTCTTCCGCTACAATCTGAAGAAGTCTGCATGCACATGAAAGCTCGTATCTTGAATAAAACTTTGTTGTTCTTAAAGATGCCGTTGGACTCAAACTTTGTTCCACTGCTTCAGACCAACACAGCTACCCACCTGGATCTTCCTTGATGTCATTCAGCCAATTACAGTTTCTAGGGCTAAGATGTTGGATCTCAGAAACCAATCACTAAATGTTCTGGCTAGTGCTCTGAGATGACTGAAAGGGAAATGACTGACAGCTATATGAGCTCCCACCCTTTGAAAGAGGAAAGACAATTATCTTCTGTTCCCAAGATGAAGAGTTCCTGTCTCCATTCCTAGAAAAGTGAAAGGGTTTCATTTTCATGTTAGTCAGAAGGACCTTCCCAAACCCTAGGGGTTCCTACTCCAGTCTAAAGAAAATGCAGATTTTGCCAATTATCTACATCTTTAAACAAACTTTTATGCACTCTTTTAATTTACCTAAAAGATACATTCTTTGTAAACTGAATATGTATGCCCCATGATATAACTTTCAACACTAATCAGTAAACTACAATACCAATACTTTCCCATAGTTAACATATTCTGTTTCAGAAGGTTCACGTACAAAAAAAGCATCACAGCTAAAACAAAAATTCAAAGTTTGTGTGCAAAAATATATGTACTGATTAATTAAGTTCTTCTATTGCCACATTCACTACTGTGTCAAAATTAAGTAAGGCTTCAGCTATTTTCTTGAGTTCCAATCCTATAATTACCCATACACAGATACATATATTTATCTATTAAAAACAGAAGAGATTCATTTTAAAAATTGATAGCCAGACTACACCATTCAGGTTGACGACATTTCTTTGAAAATAAGTTAAAAACAAGTATCCATTTAAGAGACATTACAGACCTTGCCAGCATAACATGTAAGAAAAATAACCTTACCTTTAACAAAGACATTCAAATAAGGGCTCCAAACACATGCACATTCAATTGGGAGTCCCACTGTAATCAATAAGTCTTGCTTCTGAGTAAGCATGCATACGATTGGACTGTTGCCTCACAATTTCATCTCATATTAGGAAAGCTCAACTCATATCCATTTTTGTAAAAAATTGTATTTGTTATTTATTTTTTAGCTTTATGAGTAAATTTGTCAAAAGTTAGTTGAACTCCACTTCCTAAGAAATATTACTTAGAAGTGTGAAAGACACAGGTATCTACCTGCTTTCATTTCATTGCCTTATTCAATGCAAAGGATAGGCTACAAACACATTTCAACCTTCTTAAAGTCTAGACAGTTACCTACAGATCACACCTTCCTTGAAGAATAAAAACATATGTAACAAATCATGTAATTGCAATCTATCTTTCTCTAAATCATCTACAATCTACAACTCAGTTCTCTTCTAAATATACCCTTTGATTCAGTAACTTTATATATACTTCATTTGGGTTGTGCCTTACATTTATTAGTTTTATGATTCCAGAAACAATACTTAAGCAATTGTCTGGAAGTACTGGTAAAAAGACGAAAAAACAACCAAGGCTCAAAAAGAGATGGACCAAGTTTTCTATATACTAATCCACTGATTTTAGACTCAACTAGTCCACTGATTTCAAACATTAGTATTACAGCATTTCTCTCCCCGCCCATGCTTTGGCAAAATAAATACTTTAAATGGAAATAATTTAACTAGAGTTCTGCACACCTGTCAAATAAATTATGCATTGATAATCCTACGAACAAGCCAATTTAATACTTTATACTGTATTTAAGACTGTGCAAAGTAAACCATTCTCCAAACTGAAGGTACAGTATGTAAAGTAACAGTCCTGAATGCTGTACCTGAAAGTCCACCCATAACAAAGTAGTATGAGTGATGCTTAGAATTCAAAGCACTACACTGCAGTATTTTGTACGACAGAACTGTCTCTATTTAGATTAAAAAACAGCACTTTTATACTAACCGAGTTCAGAATGATTCCTCAAATATACAGCCTCCCTCACCTTTGAACAACACATACCAGAGCTCTTTCTGAACACCCAAAGTAGACAGTATACCCATTCTCATGATTGCTATGCCAGATTAATATATGCATGGTATAAGGTCAATACCACAAGAAAATGCACTGGTACTAGGATTTAAGATTGAGATACAGGTCTTCCTGGAATGGCACATTCTCCCACCCCAGTCATTAACTACTTAAATAGTCCTCAAAGAGTTCCAGAGAACTACACAATACACCCAATCTCAAAACTCTGCCTGCAAAGAACAGAGTATAGTGATTGTTATGGCATGGTATCAAGTCAATATTACAAGCAAATGCACTGGTACAAGTGTTCAGAACTAAGATGCAGGTCTTCCTGGTATGGCACCTCAGTTCTCTCACTATCCCACCCCAATCATTAACTACTTAAATAGTCCTCAAAGAATTCTAGAGAACTACACACCATCATTTTGACATTTAACCCACTTTCTTCAATTAAGAAGCTATAATAAGAACATTTGGAAGTCAAATACTTCAGGAGTTCAGCTTCTGATGTGAAAACCTGGAATAGTACTATCACAGAAATATCCTATTACATACACAGTGACAAAAGAGATAACACTTGCTATAAACATATAAAATATGTTTCTGGATTTTTGTTTAGTTGTAACACCTCTTGATTGTACTTCTCGTTATAGAAGTGATGGCAATAACCAGAGTCCTGACTCCTGACTAGAAAAAACTCTAGCCAGATCTAAACACAGATTTAATCTGAATATTCGGCAAACTCACTTAGAAACAAGTTCCTTTGAAATCAACACAACTTTGTAAAAATGGGTAAGAACCTGGGAAAAGCCTATGATGCAGCTTAGATAGCTCTTGATAGATTGATTTAACAACATTCTAACAGACTCTACTGATTTCTTTCAAACACTTCACTGTAAACCCTAGGTCTCAAAATAATTATTTGTTTCTAATTTCTTTAGTTGCATAACTGCTAACTGGATAGCCTAAGAGACCGAAAGTGTAGCATTTAAACGTTACAACTACCCTAGATTGACAGAAACTTGACAAGAGTTACTATATTCGACTTTTCAACCATCCATAGTAGTCATCTACGTGCATGCAGACAAGCACCTAAAACACCACTACAACAGGTGCTTAAGAACTAGTGACTTTCTTCCCCACCTGGCCGGGGCGGAGGTAGAAAAAAGCGGGGGGGAGGGAGTAGAACTTCTTCCCTTCTCTTACCGGCCCAGGAGGAATGAGCAACGCCACCAAGCTATGAAGGACAGATCCTTGGCCAGATGGGAAAGGCCTCAAACATCCCTTTCCCGGCTTTAAGACGGACGGGAGTCTTCTCTCACCGACCCAGGCCTAACCCGAAGTAACGGCCAAACAACCAACCGGTGTCTTCTTTTCCCTCCTCTAAGTCGGCCACCTTCTCTCTCGCCTCACCGCCGGGGCGGCCCAGGCTACCTCTTCAAGATGGCAGCGGCCCCTCTCCCTGTGCCGTTGAGCCGGGGGGCCCGCTGCCAGAGGCCTTTCCCACTTACCCGTGTCTGGGGCGGTGGCCTCCTCTGGTTCCAGTCCGGGGACTGCAGTCGTCCTGAGAGAGGTCTCCTTTCTTGGGATGCGGGGAGGTGGCGGCAGCGGCACTAGCGGGAAAGCGGGTGGGCTCAGCTCATTCCCCGCCTCAGCCAGCGGCCCAACCCAACAACGTTTTCCCCTCCGCAGTCTCCTCAGCCGGCTTTCCTGACTTGGCCCGCCACACTCGGGCCCCGTGCAGAAAGGAGCAGAGGCCCTGCAGCGGAGCCCACAGCGCACCTCCCTCTTGCGGGAGGAGGGCAGCCTGGCCCGGCGGGCGGATCCGCGGCGTTTCCTGGCCGGGCAGATTTTCTATCGCTCACAAAATGGCGCGCGTTCCAAACCTGCGCAGCGATCGGCAGCGGGGCCCGGACACAACGCAGAGTCCTCCTTCGGCTGCCGCTCCTGGAGCCCAGGCCAGGCAGAGCGCAGAGACCAAGAACGGCGCGGGCGAGAGGGGGGAGCGCAACGCTTAACCGAGCCCCCGGGAACTCCTCGCTCGCTCGCTCACTCGCGCCCCCTCCCTGCTTGCCTGCCAGCCCCCCCCCCTTCCCGCTCTCCTCCCCCTCCCGAGCGCCGCCGTCTCTGATGCCTCCGAGCCGGCTTCTCTGGAGCTCCGCTCCGGATAACTCTAGTCTGAGTGTACACCTGCTTTACTTCCGCGACCACCGGCTAAAGTGGGTAACCCCCCTCCCCTAAAACCCGAGAGGAAAATAATCTGTGCAAAGTTATAAATCGGGCGGGAAGGGGATTTTTTTTTTAAAGCCCAACTGACAAAATGGCGACTGGAAGAACCTGTTACTATAGTAACTGTCAATCAAGCCGGATGAGCCCCGCCCAAGCCAGGCGGGAATCCGCGCTGACGGGGAGGAGAAAGGAGAAGGCGATGAGAGGAAAGCCGAAGGCGGGGTTTGGTTGCCTTGACGACTGCTGCTTCGTTCCCTTCCCCAGTGCCGTGTGATATTATAAATTCGGAGCCACGCACCACTATTGCTGTCATTAGTGACGGCTCTCGGAGAGGATTCTCTCTTGGCTTAGCTCTTGTGGTTTCCTTTCAGGAGCCGCTGCTCATCCTCAGAGACTACTGCAAGGTTGCAGGGAGATCCACTGGCTGAAGCTTTACTGAATCGCCGCTTGGTAAAGACCGAATATTATCTGCCTTCGTCGATTTACCTGTTTGGACTTGGCTGGGTAGAGGTGATCTAAGCCGTCTCAGGAAAGAGTGCGCTTTCTATAGGTTGTAGAAACGGGGCGGGGGGGGGCAATGTAACAAACTCTAGATATACAGGTCTCCTACAGAGCAGTGATGCCTTGTACACCACAGTCTGCAAGGGGTTGTACTAAAAGGAATGACAAGAATGCTCATTGGGAAAAGGGGGTATGCCTGAAGGTCTATTGCATATAATGGGAGTCAGGAATGCCAAATGACTTGCAATGGCTCCATTGAAGTACATTACAGGACAGAAGAGTGGTAATGGAAATGAGGAAGGGTTTTAGAGAAATCTGCTTTGGAACTGGAATAACAGCTCCCACGGTGGAGGAATGGTTCATGGGAATAGTGTAAATATTCTGGGACTGGAATAACAGCTGGCACAGAATGGAAGGACAGTCCCTAAGAGTGGCATAAGCGTTCTGGGACTGGAATAACAGCCCCCAGTGTAGAACAATGATCCCTGGAACTAATCAGGGACTGGAAGAACAGCCCCCAGTGTGGAAGGACAGCCCCTAAGAGTGACATAAGTGTTCTAGGACTAGAATAACAACCTCCAGACAGGAATGATGGTCCTTCAGAGTGGCATGAGTGTTCTGGGATTAGAATGACATTCCCCTAAGTGGAATGGCACCTGGTTTTTTTGGCCACTGTGTGACAGAGTGTTGGACTAGATGGGCCATTGGCCTGATTCAGCATTGGCTTCTCTTATGATCTTATGAATAATGATCCCTGGTTATGGCATAAGTGTTCTGTGAGTGAAATTACTGTCCCCGGAGTGGAAGGATGATGTGTGGCCCAAGAATGACAACCTCCAGAGTGAAATGATGGTCCATGGAAGTAATTGTTCTGGGACTGGAATGGCAGCCCGCCAAGTAGAATGACAATCAGTACTCTGGGACAGCAATGACAGCCCTCAGAGTTGAATGACACTCACTGGGACTAGATCTGGAATTGGAATGACAGTCCCTTGGAGTAATATGAATGTTCTGGAACTGGAATGACAGTTGTCAGAGTGGAATGATGGTCCCTGGGAATGGAATCAGTGCTCTAGGAATGGAAGGATTTCCCCCAGGGTGGAATGACTGTCCTATTTTGGTATAGTGGTTAAGTGCACGTACTCTAATCTGGGAGAACCAGGTTTGATTCCCCACTCCTCCATTTGCAGCTGCTGAATGACCTTGGGCAAGCCATAGTTCTGACAGAGCTGTCCTTGAAACAGCAGTTCTCGAGAGAGCTCTCTCAGCACCACCTACCTCACAGGGTGTTGTGGGGAGGGGGAGGGAAAGGAGGTTGTAAGCCTGTCTGAGACCCTGAGTGAATGGCGGGATATAAATCCAATTTCTTCTATGGAGCAGCATGTCACATCTGTAGGACCATCATTCCACTCTGGCAGCTGTCATTCCATCCCAGAACACTTATGCTATACCTAAGGTCCATCATTTCACTCTAAGGGCTTTTGTTCCAATCCCAGAGCAGTACATCTAGTCCCAGTGACCACCATTCCTTTGTGGTAGCTGTCATTCCATTCCCAGGGCAGTGTATCTGGTCTCAGGGGCTGTCATTCCACTCTGGGGGTCAGTATTCCATTCTCACAGCAGTGTGTCTGGTCCCAGTGACTGCCAATCCTCTCTGGAGGCTGTCATTCCAGTCCCCAGGGCACGATTCTCAAAATCCATTCTGCACTTCCTTTGCAACTTTTGTGTGCTGTAATGATCTGGAAAGCCCAGGCTAGCCAAATCTCATCAGATCTCAGAAGCTAACAAGAGTCAGTCCTGGGTAGCTGTGTTGGTCTGAAGCAGCAGAATAGACTTTGAGTCCACCAGTACCTTTAAGACCAACAAAGTTTTATTCAAGGAATAAGCTTTCATGTGCCCTGTTCAGTATTTAGATGGGAGACCACCAAGAAAGACCAAGGTTGCTATGCAGAGGCAGGCAATGGCAGACCACCTCTGAAGGTGTCTTGCCTTGAATGCCCTACAGGATCACTGTAAGTCAGCTGTGACCAGAGGGTAAAAAAAAAATATTTCAATGGAGCCAATGCAAGACAATTGGCATTCCTAGATCCCATTGTATTCAGTAGGCCTTCAGGCATCTCCCACTGTTCTCAATGGGCATTCTTCTCATTCAGGACATCCTGTCTGCAAGATGGAAATTGAAATGCCCAGTTTCTGTTTCTCGCTCTCACCTGGCTCTCTGTAGGCTTAAGTGGATTTTCATTTATGCGGTTGGCCAAATTGTTTTAGTTGAGGGCAGCAATGGGGAGGTTAAGACTGGCACCCTCTCTCATTTTCTTCTATGGCCCCCACATACCCTTCCCTGTCCTGCCATGTGGGAAAGCAGTGTAGCCAGCAAAGGAGGAGAGCCAGTTTGGTGTAGTGGTTAAGAGCGTGAACTCTAATCTGGGAGAATTGGGTTTGATTCCTCACCCCTCCACATGCAGCTGCTAGTGTTAAGTCATAAGTTCAGTCATAAGTTCTTTCAGAGCTGTTCTCTCAAGGGCAGTTCTTAAGAGAGCTCTCTCAGGCCCACCTACCTCATAGGTGTCTGTTGTGGGAAGGGAAAAGAGATTGTAAGCCGCTCTGAGACTCCTTCGGGTAGTGAAGGGCGGGGTATAAATCCAATCTTTTCCTCTTCTATTCTACTTTCTTGCCATCTTAATTGGTTTTAACTTTTTGTTTATTGTCAGTAATTTTGATTATATATTACTTGTTTTTTTCAATCTGCATAATGTTTTAAATCACCCAGAGCCTGCTCACAGGGTGGGCAATTCATAAGTTTAATAAATAAATTCAAATCCAGTACAAGCCTCTGGAAGTTTTTATCCATAGACAGGCAGATGCTAAGGACAGGATACAGCACATGGGAATAAATTAATTTGACAATTGGAACGTCTCTCAAATAGAATTATTTTTACTTTTTACCATATTTGCATCACTGGTGTAAGTACTTTTAAACTGTTCGTATTATTCTACCTTTATCCCATAGCCCAATACATTTAAAAACTTTGTGTAAACTTGATCTGCAATTCCTTCTTCCACTTACAATTGTAATATTCTTTCCGGTGTGCAAATAGTTTTTAAATAGATCTTTAGCCATTTTCAAACAGGTCTGATGCTTTCAGAAAGTGCCCCCCACCCATTTCCCCACAGAGTCATGGTACTTCTGTACACAACCCTCACTTTTTTATGTTTCCCAAACCTGCTTTGCTGCAGTATTTTGGGAACGATTGCAGCAAAGCTGGGCTGGCTACCATGGAAGTTGGAAGGTCTGAATTTTCCTAGCCCCATCCACACAGTATTTTCCCCATCCCAACTGTGATGCTCCTTTTGCTTGCAACTCAGGAATACGTTAGTCGCTCCAGTTCTGCACTTAGGTTCACACAACAGAAATGGGTATGTTAAAAAAAACCATTTGTTAGCAAGAAGGGATGGGAGCAACTGGTTTCAGGACAAGGAGTTCATGCAGTCTAAATAAAAAACAAAACTAGGAGCAGGGGCTCCACCCCATGAGATGAAATCAACACACATAAATATCGGGGGGGGGGGGGCAGATCGTAACATACACAATAAATACTCAGCAGAATTCAGCATTACAAAGATATGGACCTAGCAGGTACTAGCACTTGACTCACCCAACCACCTAGTCTGTGAATTTAGCAGGCAGCTTGACCACTTTTAGTCTGTATCTCTTCAGCTGGAGTGCCAAAGTGTTTTGGAAGGATATCTGGAGTGTAACCACCTTCTGTTGCTGGTCTGAAACATCAGAGTTTGTCATGGGATTGCCTCATCAGGTGTTACAACAAGTTCTTCACGTACTGGGGAAAGACCTTCTCAGGTGCCTTCTGTACCGGTGATATACATTTCTGTTCGGTGTTTCCACTGTATAAGAATGTGGTTCAACCATTGTTCCCATGACTGATACTGGCACCCATCCTGCTTGTGTCTGTATTCAGACACTCTTATCCTTTCGTAGGATGGAAGAAGTATATCCCATTTATAATAATAGTTCCTTTATCAATCTTTCCAATGGGCTTCAGTTGGTAATCTGGGTGTCACTGTGGCTGGCAGAATGTTGCATAAAAATCTTCCCATCAGGAACTGTGTAGGGGCATATTCAAGACCTGAAATACAGCATTTCTTTAATTGAGTAAAGCCAATTTGAGATCTAAAACAGCTAATAAAGGTTTTTTGAATATATGTCTGATGGTTCGGTTCATGTGTTTCACCTGGCCATTGGACTGGGTGTAGCCAGGACTGACCTGCATATTGCCTCAGTCAGAAGCAAATCGTTTCATCACTTGAATTAGCAAGAGGAACATGGTCATAAATGAATTATTCAGATATACCATGTGTAACGGAAATAAAGGTTTGGTGAACAGCAGCAGGTAAACCAGAGAGCTGCTGAGTCACATAACAGAGTGGAAGAGGCAAGATTGCTCTGAATTCTCAGTAAGTGACAGTTGACAGTTGACAGATGACAGAGTCAGTTGGAAGAGAGTTAGCTGAAGAGCTCTTGAGAGGAAAGGAGCCTCTGGAGCTGAGTTAAACAGCAAGCCAGCAGTTTGAGGAAAACCAGGGCTGAATAACACTCCTAACTGGTACCTTCTAATAAGAGAGGAGAGTGAACAGAGGGGAGAAATAGTATAACTCCTCAGTAGACACAAAACACCAGATACACTGCTCCAAGGGAACCTGTAAGGTGGTTATAGGAAGGACTAAGGGGCTGGTGGAGACTACAAAAGCTGGAGTAATTGCACCAGTCAGTCTCAGGGAACCAGGCAAATAAACTCCAAAAGCTAACCACAGTCAGATACTGGAGAGTGGACTCACAAACAGTTTCTGTGTATTAAAGACAATCTGACAAACGTAGAGTGATAAACCTACAGCCTATGTGCAAGCAGAGTGAAGCTTTTATTCTATAAAGAAACAAAATATCCTGTGTAAATATCCCACCCCCTATTGAGTTTTCTGTGAAATAAAGAACTGTGCTGTTTGCCTTCCACAAGCACTGGTGCCTGACTTTTTGATAAAGATTTATATCTGGCAGTTGTCCTCAATACATCCACAAGAAATATAAACCCCGAAGAGACTACTTTTTAGTGTGAACGGGTCAGCATTGAGAAAGTAAAGGTGATCAGCCAATTCAAAGTACAATCTCTGAATCCAGTATAAATATATATTCAGGGATGTCCCAACTCGGTCACAGCAATGGCGAGGAAGAGATCGTTATGTCATACTATGAAATGCAAATAATGCTTTCATCTTGGCTACAACCTTGCCTTCTGTCTTATCTAGCAATAACATCACTTTAAGATATTTTGAATAATAATCAACAGCCATAAGATAGGATTGGCCATTGAGCTCACAAATATCAGTTTCCTGTTTGAACCAAGGCAAGTCTGGGGTCTCATGTGAGATCATAGGCTCTTTGCAGTTGCTGGACAGGTTTTTCTGGCATACTGCATATGTTTGACCCCCCTGGTCATGCTGGGCCAGAACATGATTTGATGAGTCCATGCTTTTAACCTCTGCGTACCTGATAGGCAAAGTAAAGCAGGGTCAGCATGTGAGGCCATGTTCCTCTAGAAATAATTATTTTAGAACCTAACATAAGCAAGCCATCTTCATTGCTGATTTTGGTATCTGGGGAGCCAGTAAGATGTAAGATCTGGTGTAACTATTTCCTTCCAAGTGGCCATCCTTCTATGTACAGGGCTTTAAGGCCTGCCCTTGTGTGGTCCTGCAGCTGTTTTAATGAGTCACTGAGAGGCTCTGTGTCCACTAGACTATCAAGTACCTTCTCCTAATGGATAGGATCCAGTTGAGAGGGATTGTAGTAGCTCTGGAAAGTGTGTCTGTCACTAGGATATCTGTTCCATTAGTGTAAACCATCCCAGTGTCATGTTTTTGAAGTTGTAGGAGCATCCTTGGTGCATAGGAGATCATCCAAAGGGTGTGGGGAAAATTGCCTCTAAGGGCTCATGATCCAACTGGACTAACTTTTGAGTGGCAAATATACTGGTGGAACTTAGTCACAGCAAACAGAATTGCCAGAAGATCCTTTTCAGTCTGTGCATCATTTTACTCAGTGCATCACTGTGTCAGTGGTCTGGCATCACGGACAATATAGTTTGTTTCAGCTGAACCAGGCATGCTCCTAAGTCATCTTTGAATGTGTCTGTCTGTATTTCCAGCTGTTCTATTAGATAAAAATATCTGGATACAGAAGCAGTTGTGATGGTCTGTTTGTGGTTGTTCATGTCTTTCTGCTGCTCATGTTCCCATTACCAAAGAACATTATTTCTTAACAGGGTGTGCAGGGGTGCAGTCAGACTTGATTCATTTGAAAGGTGGCTGACCGTTCAGGTAGCTGACCTGAAGAAGCAGAGACAGCCAGTTAGGCACACAGATAAGACTCTCAGGGACTTGTTAAATGTATCCCACTCCAAGAATGGCAGCCCTGCCACTGTCAGGAAGTGTGAGGATCAGGGGAAACAGGGCACTGTGCTGAAGAAAGGGGGAATGTTCCCTCAGAACGGACCCCTTCTACAGTTGGCGAACAGGTAGATAGATGGGTTGTGAACCTGCATATTGACCGCATGGTGTCTTGCCTGCCTGCTGCAAAGGTAGTGGACATTAGTTGTGGTCTAGATAGGCTGGTAGAGAGTGCTAGGGAGGAGCCAGTGGTTGTAGTACATGTTGGCACCTATGGTATGGGGAAATGTAGTCATGTAGTCCTGGATGGAAAGTTAGGCTGCTAGCAGGAGACTCAAGGCCAGGACCTCCAAGGTAGCCTTCTCAGAATTGCTGCCTCTTCCACACGTAGAGCCAGCTAGACAGACACAAATTAGGAGTCCCAATGCATGGATGAGACGATGATGAAGGGAAGAAGGGTTTGTTTGTTAGGCATTGGGATGCTTTTTGGAACAAGCAGGACCTGTACAAAAGACATGGCCTTCACTTGTCCTGAGAAGGAACTAGGTTTCTGGTGCTTAAAATCAAAAAGGTGGCAGAGTAGTTTTTAAACTAAATCCTAGGGAAAGCCAACAGGAGATTAAATGTCTCTGGTTTGAGATGGCTCATCTCGAGGTATCATTTCGTAGAAAAAGCGGTGCAGGAGCTCATTAGCATAACCATTAGCATTAATTATTTGCATATGCCACACCCGCTGACATCACCGGAAGCATGTCAGAAGGCAACACCCACTGCTCAGGCTCCACTGGACTGGATTGCTAGCTATGCAGGGGAAAGCTCGCAGATCTGCCCTCACAGAGGAAGAGAGACCTTGTACCTGAACAAACCTTGGTCTTAAAGGTGCCATGGGACTTTTGTGGATTGCTAGCTATGGGGGGGACACGCAGATCTGCCCTCACAGAGAAGGGAGAGCTTGTACCTGAATAAACCTTGGTCTTAAAGGTGCCACGGGACTCTTTTGGATTGCTAGCTATGGGGGGGACATGCAGATCTGCCCTCACAGAGAAGGGAGAGCTTGTACCTGAATAAACCTTGGTCTTAAAGGTGCCACTGGACTCTTTTGGATGGCAAGTGCGGGAAAGTGCATGACTGCTCATGGGTCGAGGAGGGCAGCACAGAGGACATGCATGACCTCAAGCAGGTAGGGGACCAGGGCGGTGGCAGGGCAGAGGCGCAGGAGGAGGCTGAGTAGGCACAGGAGGCTGGGGTGAAGCTCCTCACAGGCCTTGCTGGAGTCGCCGGGCCCACCCTGCAGAGGCGCCGCACCAGGGCTGGCATGAGGACGGGCAGAGCCTGGGTGGGCTGGGTGCCACGACCCAGGCAGTGGCAGAGCAGCTCGAGGGCCAGCTCACGGCAGCGCTCTGCTGGGTTGGCCAGTGGCCCAGGAAAGGCAAGGGGGGCTGCTGAGAGCAGGGGGCGGAGCTTGCTCCATGTGCCTGCTCCCTGGGCTCCTTACTGCTGGAGCTTCGCTCCTGTGCGCTCCTGCAGAAAATGAGCCCTGCTCATCTCTAATCTACTGTTGTTCTGGCTGCACTGCTGGGCCTCCTGATGACACCTGGTTTTAGCCACTGTGTGACACAGAATGTTGGAGTGGATGGGCCATTGGCCTGATTCAGTATGGCTTCTCTTATGTTCTTATGTTCTAGAGGGAAACAGATTAGGACTGGCCACTCCAGCCCTGGATTAACCATTATGCAAAATAACCATGTGCTTAAGGCACCAAGGGAAAGTGGGCACCACAGAGTTTTTTCCCCTAGCTATCATGCTCTTAATTCTTTCACTGCCACACTCGACTTTAGACATTTTTTAAAATTGTCCTTATCTGCTGTGTTCAACTTTAATCTACATTGTTCAAAAAACCTTTTCTTTGACATGGTGAGTAACTAGTTTAAAATTTTGGTTTGTGGTCCCGCAGGGCTCAGTACTAGCTCTGGTGCTTTTTAACTTGTTCTTTAATAATTTGGAGTTGGGAGTGAAGTGGCTAAGTTTGCAGATGACCCTAAGTTGTATAGGGCAGTGAGAACCAGGGAGGACTGTGATGTGCTCCAGGGGGATTTGTTGAAGCTGGGTGAGTGGGCATCAACATGGCAAATGAGGTTCATATTTAGGTTAACTGGTGTGGTTAGGCCAGTCACCATTAGTTAGCAGAGTGTTTAAATCTACAAATGCAGCAGCATCACTTTAGCAGGTTACTCAGTTTACAAAGCTACATGGAGCCACACTGCAAGTTTAGAAGAGAAATACTCTATTTGGGAAGTACACTTTGGATAGGAAAGAGCAGAGATATGATAGATTACTAATTTACTAGCTAAAGGAGGGATGCAGATGGCGAGAGGCCCATCTGCCTCATGGTGCCAGTGCTCCCATCCCTCTAAGCTGTAGAGTCTTAGGAGCAAAAATTCTACTTTGTGAGCTACTGGCATTAAAGTTGTGAGCAAGTGATTTGGCTTCTGCATAAAAAAGGCAAATGCTATGCTGGGAGTTATTAGGAAGAGGATTGAAAACAAACCAGCCATTATCATAATGCCCCTGTATAAATCTATGGTGTGGCCTCATTTGGAATACTGTGTACATTTCTGGGCATCATACCTCAAAAAAGATATTATAGCACTGAAAAAAGTGCAAAAAGGGGCAACTAAAATTATTAAGGGGATAGAACACCTTCCTTATGAAGAAAGGTTAAAGAGATTAGGGCTCTTTAAATTGGAGAAATGACAGTTTTGAAGGTGACATGACAGAGGTTTACAAAATTATGCATTTTCTTCCTTTCTCCCTTTTCTCCCTTTCATGCAATACAAGAACTTGTGGACACCCAATGAAATTAATGAGCGGTAGGCTTAGAATAGATAAAAGGAACTACTTCTTCACCCAAAGGGTAATTAACACATAGAATTCACTGCTGTAGAAAGTGGTGGCAGCTACATGCATAGACAGCATTAAGACGGGATTAGATAAACATGGAGCAGAGGTCCATCAGTCGCTATTAGCCACAAGGTATAGATGGAACACACTTTCTGGAGCACTGATGCTCTGTATTCTTAGTGCTTGAGGAGGACAACCATGGGGAGCTTCTGGAGCCTTGGCCCTGTGGGTGGACCTTCTGATGGCACCTGGGTTGTGGCCACAGTGTGACACAGAGTGTTGGACTGGGTGGGCCATTGGCCTGATCCAACATGGCTTCTCTTCTGTTCTTAAATGCAGGGCTCTTTTTGTAGCAGGAGCTCCTTTGCATATTAGGTGACATACCCCTAATGTAGCCAATCATCCAAGAGCTTACAGTAGCCCCTGTAAGAAGAGCTCTGTAAGCTCTTAGAGGATTGGCTACATTAGGGGTGTGTCACCTAATATGCAAAGGAGTTCCTGCTACAAAAGAGCTCTGCTTAAATGTATTGTGTCAGCTGTTGTATAGTCCCTAGGAGTCTCTGAAAGCCTTTCCTTATCTTTAGGGGGGTCTGGCCTTCACTTTGTCCTCATCAAGAATGATACCACCTTTGGTAAAAAGCATATCCCATGTACTTGACACTTTCCACTAGTGACTGGATCTTCTTAAACTTTATACTCCTTTCTCACTTTCTGTGAAGAACACATTTCAAAATGTCATTGCGTTTTCCTTGATCACTGCTGTGATAATAACATCATCTGCAATGATGTGGACACCTGTAATGGCACCAAAGCATTTATTATTCTTTTGTTGAAAGACCACTTGCTGATCACATGCCAAAAGGAAGTCCGTTAAAACGGTATCTGCCCCATAGGGTGTTAATGGTGCACCTCCAAAAGCAACCAACTTAACCTACATCAGAACATGGTACTCTTGACTCTTCAGAGTTTGGGCTACTGCAGCTCGGATGGTGTTTGCTTCTGTTCCACTGTCTCATTTAAAAGAGGCTGGTAGGCCTGCTACTGCAACTGTGCTGTATCACGCATTAGAATGATCACTGTCCCTGGGAAACTGTTAATTGGACACAGAACCGCTAGACAGCATATTCATGCCTCTTTTTTAGCTTTGCCTTATTCTCCTTTAGCCTGTATCCTTTTGCAAAATTATTTTTCCTGGAGCATTTATAACAGGAGCCCACCACCACAGCAAAGGTGAGACCTGGCAACCCTAGTCAGGACCCTATGCATTCTTCCTTTCTACTGCTCAGCTGCTGTCTCTTTGAGGTGTAGATTACTACTCTCAGGGAATCTTCCTTCTGGTTAACACCTTCTCTCTCTCTCTCTCTCTCTCTCTCTCTCTCTCTCTCTCTCTCTCTCATCTCTATCTCTATCTCTATCTCTATCTCTATCTCTATCTATCTATCTCTATCTCTTCATCTTGCCAGCATGACACCAGGACATGCTTCCTGCATCCCTACCCATCCCAATTAGTAGGGTGGCCAGCGGGGCCAGGAGAAAGAGGAGAAAGAGGAAGGCCTAGGCCATGTTGCCAGCATCACACAGGATGCGATTTCATCATACCAGCGACATCCAGGCAATGTTCCGGTATTCATGCAAAAACTCTATTGTAGAAGCCATTTATACCATAGAGTTTTTGCCCAAATACCAGAGTGTTGCCGCAATGTCACTGCAAATTATATCACTTTGTGTGTAACACCAGCGACATGGCCTGGGCCTTCCTCTTTCTTCTTGTAAGTCCCCACCCCCACCTCCTGCTGGTTGCCAGAAGAAACCTGGCAACCCTGCTAGTTAGACTAGATTAGAAATCTATCTCTCCTGTCCAGAATAGAGACAATGAAGGACTAATATTAGTTTGCTTTTAAAGAAGGCTCTATGCATAACTTTATTTCCCCAGCAGCAGTATACACACAACACCACCCCCCAGGTAATTCCACTGTATTCTGATTCTGATAATAATCCATCAAGCATAAGGTCTTGAGATGGACCAAACTGACAATGCTGGGGGTTTTTTCTCCACTCAGTGACAGAATCATCTATTCCAGCAGCCTTGTTATATTCTAATTGCCAGAACTAGTATCTCTCAAACACAGAATTTTTCCTGGGTTCAAAGTTTTGAAATTTGTTAAAACTTCTGCTAAAGTTTTATTGTCAGAGTCTACAAACACCCCTTGCATATTAGTATAAAGAACTTCATATTGTATGCAGTGAAGTAAGACTGCAATTTTATAATCCTCAGACTCTTCTTCAGCCTTTGTGACTGCTGGGAAAAGTTTTAATTTTGTTTCCTCACATCTCTAGTTCTCCTTATACTACCCATAAAGGATACATCTGATGGCAGCTAGAAATGCTCCATTACTGAATAAAGAATATAATTAGGAATCTTCTTATGCATTGCTTGAGACCCAAAGAAGTACCAGGACCACTTCTCACACCATTTGATGTTAACTTTTGCTTGCATCTCAGGAATAGGATACTCGTTCAAGGTTCCTGTTCTTAAGTTCACATCAAAGAAAGACAAAAAAAAATGGCAGGTAAGAATATCACTTTGATATCTGTGAATGTTAATGGATTAAATAGCCCACAAAAAAGACGAAGAATCTTATACCAAGCAACCAAATTAAAAAGTGACATCACATGCTTTTAAGAAACACACATAAAGGAAGAACATGAAAGACAACTAAAATGTAAACAATTGGGTATTCCATTTATTGCATCAGATAACGTTAAAAAAGAGGGGTAGTAACATATGTAAATGAAAAACTGCATCCAGTACTTAAATATAAATCAACAGATGGAAGAATTGTAGCGGTCGAAGGTAGAAAAGATGGAAGAGAAATGCTAATCATAAACTTGTATGCCCCGAATCAGAATCAAGATAAATTCTATAAAGACTTTAAAAACATGATGCTAAAAGACAATGCAGAGAATGTATGTCTGGTAGGGGACTTCAATGCTGTATTTGACCCTAAGGAAGATAGAAGAAAATGGAAAAAAACACTAAAAGCAGGCACAACACTGACAAAAAACTTTTTACTATTAGCAGAGGAATTTAATCTAATAGACATATGGAGAACAAGAAATCCCAAAAAAAGAGACTACACTTACTTCATCCATAGACACAAATCATGGTCCCGAATAGATATGATATGGATAAACACAAACATGGTAAAAAACATTTTAGATGTAGATATATTACCGAACACATTTGCAGATCATAATCCCATGTGGTTATCCTTGCAGGGAACATATAACACTACAAGATGGAGACTGAACATGGGTCTTTTGAGAGATAAAAACTTTGTAAAAAAAAATTAAAACAGAAGTAAAAATAAATAAAAAGGAAGACACGACAATTAAGAACACCTGGGACACACTAAAAGCTTATATAAGAGGTTTATTCATGAGCCAAGAAGCATGGAGAAAAAAACAAAAAAGAGAAAACTTAAGAAATTCACAGAAGAACTCAAAAAAGCAGAAGATATCAGTAAAAGGAAAGGGGACACAAATAAAATAAGAATTAAGATAAAAATGACCCAACATCAAATAAATTTGTTGATAACACAAGAAATAGCTAATAAAATAGAATACACTAAAGCTTATTACTTTGAAAATGCGAATAAACCCTCACGATGGTTGGCCTATAAGCTTAGAAAAGAAAAAGATAAAGGAATAATTTCAGCATTAAAGAATGAAAACCAGGAGATAAAATACAAAACACAAGAAATAAAGAACATAGTAGAAAACTTTTATAGAAATTTATATAAACAAATACCACAAGATAAACAAGATCTTAAAGATTTTTTAATGAAAAATAATAGGAAAAAAATTACAGAAGACCAGAGAAAAATCTTAAATGAAAATATTGCAACATGTGAAATAGTGGAAGCACTGAAAAAACAACAAAAAAAGGAAATCTCCAGGCCCAGATGCCATTCCTGCGGAGGTGTATCAAATAATAGAAGATGAAATATTACTCTTACTTAAAGATCTGATTAATAACATTATGACAACAGGAAAAATACCAAACACATGGAACGATGCTTTAATAACTTTAATATATAAACCGGACACAGAAGAAAATGATATTAAAAACTTTAGACCCATTTCTCTCTTAAACGCAGATTATAAGATCTTTGTGAATATTATAGCCAACAGGTTTAAAAAGGTGATGGCCCAAATCATACATAGAGATCAATCAGGCTTTCTCCCCAAAAGACAAATAAAAAACAACATAAGAACCATAGTAAATATTTTAGAATATTATGAACAACATCCGGGAAAACAACTGGCATTGGTCTTCTTGGATGCTGCGAAAGCCTTTGATAACGTAAATTGGGACTACTTAAAATATAAATTAGAGTTATGGGAATGTGGTGAAAAATGTATGAAATCAATATCAGCTATATATAAAGAGCAATGGGCAAAAATAATAATAAATGGAGAATTAACACAAAATATTCCTATACAAAAAGGGACTAGGCAGGGATGTCCACTCTCGCTTTTACTTTTTATTTTCGGGTTAGAAACATTAACCGATATTGTGAGAGAAAACACAAAAATAACAGGAACGAAAATAAAAAGGGAACAATTTAAATTGCAGGCATTTGCCGATGATTTGGTATTCATATTGGAAGACCCGATAACATCGATGCTGTACCTGTTACAAGAAATACAAAAGTATGGTAATATTGCAGGTCTAAAAATTAACTTAAAAAAAAGATTCTGACAAAAAACTGCACTAAGGAAGAGATAAATAAAATACAAATAATTTCGAATATTGAAGTAGTAAATAAAGTTAAATATTTAGGCATTATAATTGCTAATAATAATAAAAAATTATTTAAAAACAACTATTTAGCCCTACTAGAAGAAATTAAGAAAGATTTAGAAAAACGGCATGACCTCCATATATCGTTCATGGGCAGAATTGCCACAATAAAAATGAACATCCTCCCACGATTTTTATTTATTGCCCAATGCATACCTATACTAAAAAACATTAAAATCTTTGAAGATCTAGATCGGTGTATAAGAAAATTCATCTGGCAATCAAAAAAAACCACGAATCAAAAGAAAATTGCTTATCAACAAAAAAGAGATAGGGGGACTAGGAATTCCTAATTGGTATCTCTATTACCAGGCAGCAGCTATGGGTTGGATGCAAGATATGGGATACAATCTAACTTTAAATGACTGGTCGAAATCCTGGAAATCCGCGACATTATTAAGAGCCGTATCATTTAAGGAAAACATATGTAAAATGTTTTATAGGTGGCATTGGACGCCAGACAAATTGTCAAAATACTATAAGGATGTCTCAGGGACTTGTTGGAGATGTAAGAATAATGTGGGAACATTTTACCACATATGGTGGCGCTGTGAAAAGATTGTTAATTTTTGGAAAAGTATTAAAAAAGTAATAGAAGAAATATTAAATATAGGATTACAACTAAAGCCAGAAATCTATCTACTCAATATTATACCGGAAGGGATTAAGTACCACAATTCATGCATTATTTTGTATATACTTACCATGTCAAGAATCCTCGTAGCTAAATGTTGGAAAACAGATACAATACCAAGTAGAGAAGAATTAATTATGAAAATAGCTGAGATAGCAGAAATGGACAAATTAAATATGATTCTTTCAGGAAAAGATGAGAAAATGTTTCAGAAAAGATGGCAAAAAGTGTATAAATGGATTGAAAAAAAGACTAAATGAACTCCCAGATGTACTTCTGATAGCATTGTTTTACCTTTTTCTGTATTTATTTTCTTTGTAATGGAAAAATTATAAATAAATCTATTTAAAAAAAGAACTTTGTATTGTATGCAGTGAAGTAAGACTGCAATTTTATAATCCTCAGACTCTTCTTCAGCCTTTGTGACTGCTGGGAAAAGTTTTAATTTTGTTTCCTCACATCTCTAGTTCTCCTTATACTACCCATAAAGGATACATCTGATGGCAGCTAGAAATGCTCCATTACTGAATAAAGAGTATAATTAGGAATCTTCCTATGCATTGCTTGAGACCCAAAGAAGTACCAGGACCACTTCTCACACCATTTGATGTTAACTTTTGCTTGCATCTCAGGAATAGGGTACTCGTTCAAGGTTCCTGTTCTTAAGCTCACACAGCAGAGATGGAGATGTTCAAAACAACATCCATTTATTAGCAAGAAAATATAGGGATGAGAGCAACCAGTTTCAGGACAAGGGAGCTAATGCAGTCTACAGTTCTAAATAACAAATAGAAATAAGGAGTAGGGACTCCACTGCATGAGCCTAAACAACATCAGAGGAGAAACACCAATGGCTGTCACCTACCCTACCCTCCAACATGCCACAAGTGGGCCTTTTTGAGAGGGGTGTGTGTTTTTAATCAGCAGTTGGCTTTTCAATATAATGATTATTTTTTTAAAAAATGAAAAAGTTCCCCAAGTAATGCCGGGGGGGGGGAGTAGGCACCATGGAGACTAGGGCAGGGAAATGCAGGGAAACCTGGCATCTGGAAGCCCCACTGTCATGCTGCATTTGCAGCCACAGAACAGCAATGGGGCTTCTGGAGGAAAACCTTGTTGTGCAGAACAGCTTTTTATCTCACATTCTCAGAGCACACACTTTCTCTAAATTATCTTATGAACATAAATTTTTCTTCCCTAACAGAACAATCATTCAGATTAATCTCATCCAGATTCAAAAGATGCAATGGAAAAATAAAAGCCTGGAAATTACACTTGACATTTGCCACTGAAATGTTTTCTTTATCTCTTTGGTTCCCCTCTGCAGTTACTTTGTCTTTCCCCCCCTTTTTTGGCCCAATCTGCATCTAGCTTTTGCTCCGCTGTTTTACCAAACCCATGCTGGAACAGAAATTCCCCTCTATATTGCATGCCACTTTCTCTTTGATTGTTGGATTTTATAGCAGTGTCCAGACTGCATGCCGCTTTCACTTCCTTCGATCTCTTGGTTTTATGGTAGTCGTCTCTGCATAGATTTATGGCCATTTTATGGCCATTCAGGGGTGACTCTGCAGTCAGTACGGTGTTGGCCCGGGGTATTTAAATGTGGTTTTGAGCCACATCTTTTTCTGTTCCAGTGCCGGTTTGGTAAAACAGCGGAGCAAATGCTAGATGTAAATTGGGCCATAATTCAGTTTTCCATTTTTGAATGGAAAACTGTAGGAGAAAGGGGGGGGGAAACTGTTGTTTTAATTATTTTGTGGACCAACATGGCTA
Organism: Gekko gecko; assembly: GCA_029375565.1. NCBI lineage: Eukaryota > Metazoa > Chordata > Lepidosauria > Squamata > Gekkonidae > Gekko > Gekko gecko. The sequence continues at coordinate 101,186,017 of JAPDNY010000004.1, read as the reverse complement.
CCTGCCTCATCATTAAAATATTTAAGTATCACTTATTTTCCCCCTAATAACAGGTTATCTTACTGCCATATTGGGAGTAATGAGTGGAGCTGGAAAGTTATCTGAATGGATCAACTTGTGTAGTTTAATTTCTGCCTATCACCAAGAAAGCTGAAAAAGACATGGCTGCTTTTGCTTCTATCTTTATAAACAGACAGTCAGAAGTCAAATACTTTAAATAACTAGTCAGTCACATACTTTACATTACAGGACCATTTATACACATGTAAATTTAGCAGATGTGAACAACAGTGAAGGAAGCCGAACAATTTTATTTTAAAGTTGTTACAGTGATGTAGCAGAGTGTTGGGCCGCAAAAGTCTAGGATGAAATGCCTAAGACTGATCAGACAAGACTGATTTAGGACCAATCCAATACAACACGCAGCCTGGTTTTCTACTGAGGCTCTTGTGGATGCAATGTGCATTAGCCAAATTGCCTTGATTTATTAATAAGCTTGGGGGATTATGAATATTAAATAGCAATAGGCATAAAATATAGGACCATAATCCGTGTATACCAGAGTCAGGATTCCCAGAGCCCGTGAATAGACAAGGAGGCCAGGTTACTAAAATAATTGATTTCTTTACTTAATGATCCTCAGGCATACAAATAATAATTGCAAACACACACATAGTACAGAGCTAGGAAATCAGAGTTCAAAAGATAGCAACATTCGTATTATCAGGAAGTATCCTTGGGGGGGTTAACTATTACCTGTCCAACATGATGAGCAGATCTTGCAGCAAAAAAGGAACTAAAGGGGGGGTGTCATTATGAGCCGACCAGCAACACATGTGGAGCAGTTCCAAAGTGATCAGGAATAGAGCGAAGGGAGTAGATTGGGCAAAGAGAAGAGAGTGAGATCCGAGGAAGCTCACCTTACATAGCACAACCATAGACAGGACCAAAGAATACAGGAACTACAGACTAACATGGCCTTGAGTAGATTATTAGAAACAGTCTAACCCAGGCACTAATGGCTGCCATGGCATTTGCCAGTACTTCCCCTGGTGCCCAGTGAGCTTTTCAGAAAGTGGGTGGGGCTGTTGTAAGGGAAGGCTTGTCATTGGTTGTCCTCATTCAAAGGAAAGGGTTTTCCAAAGCTGCAAAAGCAGCTGCAGCCACTGGAGTGTCAGGAAGATTGGTAAGCAACAGGGCCTATGGTTCTATTTCTCCTTCAGGGTTTACTTCTTTTTGTTCCCACTCCTTTCCTCTCTGCAGCCTTTCTTTCATTTATTTTTTATTCCCCTTCTACAGTTCTTTTGCACAGTGAAGGGGGCCATATTGTGTTTGGTTCCACCTCATGCAGAAGCCATTTTGGGGCTGTCTCTGCCTCCTGTGCCAGCCATTTTGGTGTGGTACTTACCACACTCTCAAAATTCCAAAGGTGCCCTTAGGCTCATAAAGATTGGGGTCTCCTGGTCTAACCCATATCAATATATATAATATGTATTGGGGTCCAGGGACAGAAGCATCTGAGAACAATGAGAATATATAGCCAGGGGCAGAAATCAAGATACAGTTCAAAGATGAGGAGTAGAGCAGGCAACCTTTTTGAGATTGTGGGCACCTTTGAAATTCTCATACAGGGTAGTGGGCACAACTACAAAATGGCTAATTTGAAGGAACCATCAAACATATTTGTCTCAACTAATATACAGTTAAACGGTGAGAGCAACACCCCCCCGCAACTAGTGTGAAACAAGAGCCTTGTTTCCCCTGAGCCTTTCAGAATCCAGCAGTGGGACATGTATGGAAATTACAACCCTGCATGGTCCTTTACTCACCTCATCCCCCATTAGATCTACAAACTGACAGGCTGTTACTCACCCTCCAACAGAAGTATCCCAGTTATCTGATTCCAGGTCTTCAAAATCAAACTCAGCTATTTTACTGAAAGACCCTGATTTCAATAAAACAGCAGATAGAGAATTGTGCTGCCAGGACATAAAACACCCATTTCTAAAGATGCTAAGATTCAAACAACAGATAAATTGCTGCAGCTGAGCCCAGGTCAAACCAAGGAAAAGTTCCTGCCAAGATAATTGTGCCAATATTTTTTTAATAAATATTTACTCATGTAATTATTCAGCAGGAGACAAAAGACTTGTCCCACGAAGAAATCAGGCAAAGTCAAGAGTGGAGATGATTTCTAAAAAAAAATATTTACTGTTGTGCAGCAGGAAAGCTCAGCCTGAGTTAAAAGACAGGCAAGGAGTTCAAAGATTTTGTGGTTACATACAGCTTTTATGCAATAGCATCTTTAACATATGCAAGTCCTAATGCCCTATCCCAGTCATGAAAAGTCCCTGTCTGTCACCTAATTGGCTCCCAGACTTACAATCTAACTCATACCGCCTTCCTCAGGTTGTCCCACCTTTGTTTCAATTAAATCGCACCTTTCTTCCCTCCCTTTCCTGTTGTGTTAATTCCATATATGTACATATGTTCTTTGCCAAATATGGTTATACATTGCAGTAGAAGTCAGGTGCTTTCCATCACCAAGCGTGACTGAGATGCCATATTGTGTTCCTTCCTCTTATTTCTTTATTAGTTTGACTTTTACCCCGCCCTCCCACTGAGGCGGCTCAGGGCGGCTTACATAAAACCATAACACCAGCATAAATACATACATAAAATACCTAGATTCAGTTCCATATAAATACAGGTAAAACCATTTGTGAATGGCGGTGTCATATGTATAGCATCCTCCTTTCTGCTTTGTACGCTTATATCCTGCCAATGAACTTTATGGCAGAGTTCACTCTTGTGTGTGTGTCAGTTCCTAAAAACAAGCTTGAATAATCTTGTTACAGAATACTAGTGATGAGTTCCCAAAAGTTCTATATTAATTTTTCCCTTTTACAATTCTTGTATAAATATGAAACCATGGTATCCTTTAACTTTTGTCTGAAGTGAGAACGATAGCCTTATTTAGAAGATCTCTTCCACTAGACTTTAGAATATGAGCTCAGGTTCACCTGATTCTTAGTAAAAATGTCCAGGTTTGAAACAATCTAACACTAATAATTCTGAGAGCTTTGGCCCCTTATTTCCAAAGATGAGAAATTAGTATTTTATTGCTGAAATTTGTATATAATTGTATCTCTAACAACTGTTCTAGTTTTGCATTATTTTTGTGACTAAACTGTATTTTGGAACTTTTTAAAATTTACAAATTATTTCAATGTATTGAGAAACAATTAGTCAATTGTTCTATAAATTATTTATCTACAAGATTCCAGTTGAAGGAATAATTTGTGATGGATCCAATTGCAGATGCAAGTTTGTTGGATAAATCCCTGTTAGGTACTGTGCTAATTTCCCCCCTTCTCTTAGTTTATTTAGCTTATTTTTTGTTATAGCTTTTATATTACACTGTGATGAGATAAATTACATTTTGTAAAATGTTCCTATTAATAAAGAAAAAAACCAAAAAATTGGGGTGGGGGGGGAATGGCTGAAGCAGAAGGCAGAACCTTGCACACAGAGGAAGCCCAAGCGCAGGGGAGAAGTTTTTAAAAACACACTGGGGAAGAAGGGTGGGAGAGAATACAACCAACACTGTGGACCCTCTGAAACAACTTTATTTTAATCTGCACAGCCAATCAGATCTCCAGTGGCCAGTCAGAAGTCTTGCTGGGCATGACCACCACCGGGCCACATCTACTTTCTAAAAACACTTAGTGGTGCCAGGAAAGGTGTTGGAGGATGCCATGAAGCCCCCGAACACCACATTGGGGAATCCTGGAGTAGAGACTGGAGACCAACAGATGACTTATATGTATGGGAAATTTGCTATCACCATTTTTTATACGTACTTACTTTATTTGCAGTCCATGACCAGAATACAAATAAGTAAGAAAAGGAATGACCATAGCCTGGTAAAATATAAAAATTAAGGTATACAAATATAAAAGTAATTAAAACTAATACTAATACAAATACAGCAACTTCTAACAACTATATAAAAATATAGATATAAAATACAATTAGCTGCTATCTTCCACATTAAGTTGGGAAATATATATAGAACGCAATTTAATCGCTTGGGAGCAGAATTTAGCAACTTTCCGGGTGATCTCTATACTCACATCAGAGAGAAGTATGTTAATGATCCCAGAGTCAGAGGTGTCATGACAGAGCTCAAGTAACGGGGAGATAAGGGCAGTACGAATTTCACTGTAGAAAGAACAACGAAGGACATGCACCATTTGGTGTAGTGGTTAAGTGCGCGGACTCTAATCTGGGAGAACCAGGCTTGATTCCCCACTCCTCCACTTGCAGCTGCTGGATGACCTTGGGCAAGCCATAGTTCTGACAAGAGCTGTTCTTGAAAGGGCAGTTCTAAAAAGAGCTCTCTCGGCCCCACCTACCTCACAAGGTGTCTGTTGTGGGGAGGGATAGGAGTTTATAAGCCGCTCTGAGACTCCATGGGAAGGGGGGGGTATAAATCCAATCTCCTCCTCCTCCTCTACCTCGCCACTGTTACAAGGGCAAAATCTCTCAGTCCGGGCAATTTTGTTATATCTGCCCTCAATAACTGAAGATGGCAAAGCTGAAAATCTGGCAAGGGTGAAAGCTCTTCTTTGATTAAAATTTTCAAGGTTATAAAGATAGGATGCTGGAATGAGAAGGAAGCGTTTATGAGGAGCAACGATAAAATTAGATGTTTTTGAAATGTCAGACTGATGTTCAATGTCTTCCACTCTCTGTCTCAAAAATTATCTAGCTATCTCCCCCCATCCACACAAGAGCTGCAGAAGAAAATCCAAGCTCCGCAATTTTAACTTGAACTGCCTTGTGCCAACTGGATTGAAAATCATCCAACATTAAAGGAAGGAGGCCTTGGGGGTTTATATTTATATTAAGCCAAAGAAAAAGTAAAGAGAGTACAATTCTAGCAACTACTTTTGGCATACCTGTTTCCAGCCGTACCATTACATTTGAGGTGCATTTGGGGACCTGCAAAACAGCCCTCAGAAACTTTGATTGACCCATTCCAAAAGGGTAAAACAAGACCCAGGGGGCCCTATATATGTCTCATGAAGTAATTGGGGTAAAATCTTTGCTTTAAAAAGTTTAAGGGCAGCTGGTGAAAAATGACCCCCCCTTGGACCTAAGAAATTTAATTTCTCCCTTGTCAGCCACATAATTGCTGTAAGATGTTTTAGCACCAGAAGCTTGCACAACCATCCCCAAATATCTGAAAGAATTAACTTGCTCTAGTCGCTGGCCATTTATTGACCAGTTTCTTAATTTAGGATGCTTACTAAAGGGCATTACTTTGGTTTTGTGGTAGTTGATCTCAAGCTGCTGTGAATCACAGTAAAGAGCAAGGCTGTGAAGAGCTCTTCTTAAACCAACTGAGGTCCTAGAAAGTAAAACAGTGTCGTCAGCATAAACAAAGATTGAAAAATGCCAATGGGTCAGTTTGGGAGGATGATGGTGTTCTACATTGAACAGGCTTCCCATGTCATTTATATAGAAAATAAAAAGCAGTGGAGCAAGGAGGCAGCCTTGTCTGACTCCCTTCCAAGTACTAACGGGTTTCGTAGGAAAACCGTTTGCTATATTTAACCCTGAGAGAAGTATGCAGATGAAGCGAACGAATTAAGAAAAAAAGCCTTTTGTCAATGGAAGATGCTTCCAACTTGTCCCACAACTTAGCTCTAGAAATAGAGTCAAATGCAGCCTTAAGATCCACACATATAAGAAAGAAGACCCTTTATTACCATATTTTTCAATAAGGTGCTGAAGGACTAGACAATGATTCAAAGTAGATCTACCCTCCATGAAGTCCGCTTGCTCTAACACAGTGATGTCCTCAATGGCAAGCCAAAGTAAGAACTTGTCTAATAGATGTCTAGCATACACTTTACTGATGACACTTAATAAACTAATAGACCTATAGTTAGAGGGATCATCTTTCTTACCTTTCTTATAGATCGGGATCACCATCGCTGTTCCCCAACTTTTGGGAATGTGGCCAGAAGCATCGATATATGTAAAAAATGATGCAAGAAAGGGGAACCCACCAATCCACATTTTCCTTCATGAGCTCCGGGGGAACTTTAAGACAATTGATGTGAGATCTGACTTCTTTTTCAGAAACAGGAGGCCAGCGTGGAAGAGTATCTGGAACCAAAAGATTAGAAATTCCATGATAATCATTATAAAGATTCTGGAAATAGGTGACCCATGAATCTGAGGGGATGAAAGAATTCAAGGGCACAGTATCGTTCACTAATTTACCAGAAATAATATACCAGAAAGTAGATATATTTTTGTCTTTGGTGGCTTGCAGAAGAAGATTCCATTGAGCTTTGGCATGATCTTTCTTTGCTCTAAGGATCTGAGTTTTATATAGTCTCTTTTGGACAAGGAGGAAAGCATGGGCCTCCTTCCGCTCGTCTGGCCCAGACTGAATGTAGCAGCGATAGGCTGAGGAAAGCACAAGTTTAGCCTCAACATGCGGTTTATCAAACCAAGGTTAGATGGCTTGAATGACTTAGGTTTATGTTTTCTGAAAGAACTAAAAAGAATAGAACTTAACTTTTGGATCACACTATCATAATTCAATAAAGGATCTTGAGGGGGAGCCATGTTGTTCTGAAGCAGCAGAAGAAAGTTTGAGCCCAGAGGCATGGAAGGAAGACATTCTGGTTAATCTGTATCAACACAGTGGGCTTTGATATTTTAGTCCATTATAGTCTTCTAGATCAGTTGCGTAGAGTGCAGGCACTTTTTTGCAGTAGTTCCATTCAATGCTCCCTCTAAGCTGTGGAGTCTTGTGAGCTACTGATATTAAAGTTGTGAGTGAGCGATTTGGCTACTGCATAAATTAGTTTGCTCTGGAGCCATCCTTCCTGAGCTAAGACAAAAATGTGTGAGTCAGAGGCTAAAAAACTGTGAGCTAGCTCACATTAACTCAGCTTAGGGGGAACAATGGTTCCATTCCTATCTTATTGGTCACTGTCAGAAAGTGATATTGAGAAATCATTGCCTTCTACTCTTTTACTTGTTCTTGTTTGTTTTTTTTAAAGAAAATTTATTATCACATATATAAAAGCATGTTCCACATTTTGTTTACAATTCTTATCATATCCTCCCCCCCCCCGGCTTCCCACGATGCTCCGCCCCCATTAACATTTTCAACCAATATTCTCGTACATTCAACTCGTTCTTAATATTCAAATCTTAAATTTCAATATTTTGCTTTTTAACTTTAACAGTTAGGTAACTTTTTGAAATACCGTCTCTCTTGTTACAACACTTCTATTATTAATAACTATCAAAACAAAGTAATCTGTTTTTCACATCCCAGTTAAGCTCTAAATAGTCTTTAAAATCTTTCCAGTCTGTTAAAAATTCTTCATCTTCTACTCCATGAAGTTTTCTTGTTAGTTTGTCCATTTCAGCCATAAAAATCATTTTTTTAATCCATTCCCACTTACCAGGTATCCGCTCGTTTCCAGAACTGAGTGTAAGTCATTCTTGCAGTTGAAATGAGATACCATGACAAAGTTCTTTTTGTCATTTTGACTTCTTCTAACTTTAGTCCTAAAAGCAACATTTCTGGTTCTTTTTTCAATGTACATTTCAAGATTTTCTGAATTTCACTATGAATCTCTGTCCAAAAAACATTTGCTTTTTCACAAGTCCATCACATATGGTAAAATGAGCCCTCTTTCTTTTTACATTTCCAACATTTGTTAGACATATTCTCATTCATATTAGCAATTTTTTTGGCGTCATATACCATCTATACATCATTTTGTAACAGTTTTCTTTAACATTAACACATGTTGATATTTTAATCGACTTTTTCCACAAACATTCCCAAGATGACATTTCTATCTCTATTTACATTTATAGCCCATTTCACCATTTGTTCTTTTACTATCTCATCTTCTGTATACCACTTTAACAAAATCTTATAAATTTTAGAAATCATTTTTTTACCTGTTTCACTCCAAATTTTTTCTATTTCATTATTTTCTTTTCTAAAACCATATCTCATTTTGTCAGTCTTAAATAAATCGTAAATCTATCTATAATTTAACCAGTCATATTCAAAACCCAAATCTTCTCTTGATCTCATCGCGAAGCTTTTCCCCTCAATTTTCAGAATATCTCTGTAAAGTAGCCAGTCTTTTCCTTTGTGCCTTGAAAGTGGTTTTATTACTTCCGCTGGAACAATCCACATTGGTCTTGCTTCAAAAAAGAATCTCTTATATCTCATCCATGTCATAAATAGTGATCTCCTTATGAAGTGGTGCTTAAAAAGGTTGTCTACTTTGGATTTCTCATACCATAAATAAGCATGCCAACCATATCTTCGATCATGCCCTTCTAATGCCAACAGTTGTCTATTCTCCAAGTTAATCCACTGCTCCAACCAGGCTAGGCACACCGCGTCATGATATAATTTAAAGTTAGGAAGCTGGAAGCCTCCCCTTTCTTTCGCATCACAAAGTATTTTCATTTTAATCCTTGGCTTCCTTCCAGCCCACACGAATTTAGAAATCTCCTTTTGCCATAAGTTCAACACTTTACAATCTTTCACAATTGGAATCGTCTGGAATAAAAAAAGCAAACAAGGTAAAATGTTCATTTTGACTACAGAAACTCTACCCAATAAAGATAAATTCAAAATATTCCATTTCTTGATGTCTTGTTGAATTTTGTTCCAGGCCTTTTCGTAATTGTTCTTAAACAAAACTATATTCTTTGCTGTAACCTCAATTCCCAAATATTTACCCTTTTTCACCACTTCACATTGAGTTCTTTCTTGTAAATCCAACTGTTTTTCCTTTCTCACATTTTTACAGAGTATTTTTGTCTTGTTCTTATTAACATAAAATCCCGCCAAGTCACCAAATTCTTTAATCCTTTCCATCAATAACGGTACATTTCTTAATGGGTCTTCAATTATAAACATTACGTCATCGGCAAAAGCCCTGTATTTATATTCAAAGTTTCCAATTGTAAGTCCTTTTATATCTTTATCTTCCTTTACTTTACTCAGCATCACTTCCAAGATCCAAATAAATAACAAAGGCAATAACGGACACCCTTGTCTTGTACCTTTCTGTACTCTAAAATAATCCATCAACTCCTTATTCACGTTCAATGACGCTTTTTGTTCACAATATACAGCCTTAATCATATTTGAAAAGGGCTGTCCAATGTCCATTTTGTCAAGAAATTGAAACAAAAACTCCCAATTTAAATTGTCAAAGGCTTTTTCGGCATCCAAAAATAAAAAGGCAACTTCCTTTTCAGGGTGTTTATCATAATACTCTATTGCGTCAATCACAATCCTTAAATTGTCTCTGATTTGTCTATTTGGTAGAAAGCCGGCTTGTTCTTCTCTGATAGCATTCTTTAAATAAACTTTTAATCTTTCTGAAATAACTTTGGCAAATAATTTGTAGTCATTATTAAGTAGCGAAATTGGTCTATAATTTTTCACATCTGACAAATCTTGCCCTTCCTTAGGGATAAGAGATATGTTGGCTTCTTTCAAAGATTCTGGTATTAATTTAGTTTGCTGCATTTCATTAATTAGAAGTTCCAAAATCGGGGTTAGCTCCTCCTTTAGTTTTTTGTAGAATTTCACTGTAAATCCATCTGGTCCAGGAGCTTTCCCTAATTTGGCCTCTTCTATTGCATTACATAACTCTTCTTTCTGTATTGGACCGTTCAACATATCTTTGGTATCACTATCCATCTCAGGTAAAGTTACCTTATCCAAATACTTTTTAATCTTCATTGGATCAATCTTCTTTTTTTGAAATAATTTTGCATAATATTTGAAGAAGGCTCTCTTAATTCCCTTTATATCAACAATTTCCTTGCCCTCCTCAATTATCTTAGTTATTGTCCTTCTCTCCCTCCTATTTTTCAATTGCCAAGCTAAATATTTCCCTGGTTTGTTTGCACCCTCAAAGGATTTTTGTTGCAATTTCCTTAAATTCCAGTAGAGTTCTCTATTTAATGCTACTTTTAATTGTTCTTGCACTCTTTTACTTGTTCTTGTTGTTGTTCAAGCAGAAGTAGATGTTTTTCTGGTACTCTCTTGCTTTCTCCATAATCCAGCTAATGTTGGCAATTTGATCTCTAGTTCCTCTACCTCTTCGAAACCCAGCTTGTACTTCTGGCAGTTCTCTATCCACATACTGTTGGAGCCTAGCTTGTAGGATCTTGAGCATGACCTTGCTAGCGTGTGAAATGAGTGCAATTGTGCGATAGTTTGAACATTCCTTGACATTGCCTTTCTTTGGGATTGGAATGTACACTGACCTTTTCCAATCCTGTGGCCACTGTTGTGTTTTCAAAATTTGTTGGCAAATTGAGTGCAGCACTTAACAGCATCTTCTTTTAAGACTTTGAATAACTCAGCTGGGATACAATCACCTCCACTAGCTTTGTTGTTAGTAATGCTTTCTAAGGCCCATTTAACTTCACGTTCCAGGATGTCTGGCTCGAGGTCAGTGATTATACCATCGTGATTGTCAAGGACATTGAGGTCCTTCTTGTATAGTTCTTGTGTATTCTTGCCATCTTTTCCTAATCTCTTCTGCTTCTGTTAGGTCCCTACCATTTTTGTCCTTTATCATGGCCAACCTTGCATGGAACGTTCCCTTGATTTCTCCAATTTTCTTGAAGAGATCTCTAGTCCTTCCCAATCTATTGTTTTCCTCTATTACTTTGCATTGTTCATTCAGGAAAGCCTCCTTATCTCTCCTTGCTGTTCTCTGTAAATCTGCATTCAGTTGGGCAAATCTTTCCTTTTCACCATTGCCTTTAGCTTTCCTTCTTTCCTCTGCTATGTGTAAAGCCTCATCAGACAGCCACTTTGCTTTCTTGCATTTCTTTTTCTTTCGGATGGCAGTGATTGCTGCCTCCTTTACAATGTCACGGACCTCTGTCCATAGTTCTTCAGGCACTCTATCTATCAAATCTAGTCCCTTAAACCTATTCTTCACCTCTACTGTATATTCATCAGGGATGCGATCTAGGTCAAATCTGAATGGCCTAGTGGTTTTCCCAACTTTCCCAACTTTAAGTCTGAATTTTGCAATGAGTAGCTCATGATCTGAGCCACAGTCAGCTCCAGGTCTTGTTTTTACTGACTGGATAGAGCTTCTCCATCTTTGACTGCAAATTATATAGTCAATCTGATTTCGGTGTTGCCCATCTGGTGATGTCCATGTGTAGAGACGCCTCTTAGGTTGTTGGAAAAGGGTGTTCGCTACGACCAGCATGTTCTCTTGACAAAAATCTCTTAGTCTTTGCCCTGCTTCATTTTGTTCTCCAAGGCCAAACTTGTCTGTTATTCCAGTTAGCTTTTGATTTCCTACTTTAGCATTCCAGTCCCCTATGATGAGGAGGACATCATTTTTTGGTGTTAGTTCTATGAGCTGTTGTAGGTCTTCATAGAACTGGTCCACTTCAGCCTCTTCTGCAGCAGTGATTGGGGCATAGACTTGGATTACTGTGATATTGAATGGTTTGCCTTGGATTCGGACTGAGATCATTCTGTCATTTTTGAGATTGTATCCCAATACTGCCTTTCTCACTCTCTTGTTGACTATAAAGGCCACACCATTTTTTCTACGGGATTCCTGGCCACAGTAGTAGATATAATGGTCTTCTGAGTTAAATTCGCCCATTCCTCTCCACTTTAGTTCACTGATTCCCAAGATGTCGATGTTCATTCTTGCCATTTCATTTTTGACCATGTCAAGCTTACCTTGATTCATAGATCTTACATTCCAGGTTCCTATGCAGTATTGTTCTTTGCAGCATCGGACTTTCCTTTCACCGTCAGACACATCCACAACTGAGCGTCCTTTCGGCTTTGGCCCAGCCGCTTCACTCTTTCTGGGGTTACTCGTACTTGCCCTCTGCTCTTCCCCAGTAGCATACTGGACACCTTCTGACCTGAGGGGCTCATCTTCCGGCGTCATATCTTTTAGCCTATTGTTACTGTCCATGGGGTTTTCTTGGCAAAGATACTGGAGTGGGTTGCCATTTCCTTCTCCAGGGGATCACGCTTGGTCTGAGTTCTCTGCTGTAGCCTCTCCACCCTGGGTGGCCCTCCACGGCATAGCCCACAGCCTCATCGAACCACGCAAGCCCCCTCGCCATGACAAGGCAGTGATCCATGAGGGAGCAGTGATCCATGAGGGAGTGGATGTTATATGGTATCTATATAAAGCCATGGGATAGATAGTCTAACAGTTTGGAGTGATGAAGTGTGCATGCACACAAAAGCTTATACCCAGAATTGAACTTTGTTAGTCTTAAAGGTGCCACTGGACTCAAACTTTGTTTAGTTTGGAGTGAATTGGCACTTATATATGATCACAATAGCAGTGGATTCCCTAAATATGTATTTGGAAGTTGCTGTGGGCTTACAAAGTAAAGTTGAACCCAGATAAGACAAAGATATTATATACTTTGTTGTTCAGTCTCATAAAGTGGGAAATGGGCATTCATCTACTCTAGATGGGGTCATGCATCATCAAAAGGCTTCAATTCATAGCTTGGGATAGGAATACCTAAATAGATGGCCTTTGTGGCTAGCAGAGCATTTTAACTGCTCCAGCTGGTTTTGCACAGGACCAGGATTTAAACTAGTTGTACATTCCTTGTCCCTTGTACAGATCAGATGCCATAATTAGTTATTGACAGGGCCAGACCCAGATGTTTTTGCACACTATGCAAGGATACCTTCTGGCACCCCCTCCCCCACGCTCTTTCCTTGGCAAGGGCCAAGGAAGGGAAGGAGGTTTAAACCCCCGTCTCTTCCGTCTGAGCGCCGGCAAGCCAGGGAAGGGGCGGGGGTCTAAACCCCCATCTCTTCCGTCTGAGCGCTGGCTTGCCTGCGCCCCCAAGTTGCGGGGCGTGCCGGCAAGCCAGGGAAGGGGCAGGGAGGGTTTGCAGGGCTTTTGGCACCCCTAAGGGCTGGTGTGCTCTAGGCAAACACCTAGTTCGTAAGCCAGCCCTGGTTATTGACTAGGGCTAGTGATAGAGAACAAATGTTTGAGAGGCAGAAATTATTAACAATTAGCATTGGGCACAACTTGAAGACCTGCCCTGAGGCTTTAAAGCATGAGTTAAGATCCTGAATCTAGCTAGTCAGTGAGATCATCGGAAGACTTACTCCATGTCTACTTAAAATTAATGGTTAAACAGAGAATGGGCTTCTTTATAGCGATAACTTGCACCTTTGAACCTACCAACCAAGCCCAAATTATTTTAACTTTTATGAAGATGGTGAAGAGTATTTTGTTTCAAGTCCTTTTGTAGTTCACCCACTAATATTTTTATGCACAATTTGTTTAATGCTTTTTATCCATATACATGTAATTATTTGTTTGTAAGGTGCTTTGAATTCTTGTGGTAAAAACTGTGAGATATAATTAAAATAAGAAGTCTCAGGAAATTCCATGTGCATAAAAATTGTTGAAAAATCTAGCTAACAATCCATATTATTTACAACTAATCCAAAAATACTTTGTATAACTGATTCACATATAAGTTGTTCCTGCTAGTACAATAGTCATTCCCCAGTCTCTAAAATATAACAATAACTATATTTTCATCAACAGCAAGCATGCAAAGCAGCATCTTTAAGTAAATATTGTAAAGGCTCCATGAGAGCATCCCAGCTTTTCAATATGCTAAATAATGTCATTGAAGAATATCATTCATATATATAAATAAATATATATATAATTTTTTCTACATACACCCTACCAAGCTACACTAACTAAAATTACAGCTATAATGCAGGATTACATGCCTACAATCAAAGATTTCTCATATTCTTATTAAGAGTAAAATTTCTGTTCTATTAATTCAAAATATGAAAGTTTAAGAATGTTGTCAATGCAAGATTATAAAATATAACATTTATATTTCTTCTAAAGTTTAAATTATTTTCTGCTTTTCTTCCCTATCTTCTTGCTTTTCTCATCACGAGGCGGTTTGGGTGCCACTGCACCCAATTCTGAGTCAGATTCTTCTTGCGTACTGCCATCTGTGGATGTTTCATTGCTTTCCAAGCCACATGGACTGTCCAGTTCTTCTTGTTCTCCCTCTGTGCTCTTTGCCTTCTTTTTCTGTTCTTGGTGCCTTTCCAAAAACTCCTTCACTTTAACAACTGGATCAATCTTTTCCTTTTTGAACAACAATCCAGGTATCATCCATCTGTAGGTAGTGTCCTTTGCCCTAAAAAACGTAGTCAGCTCCTTGTATTGTTTTCTCTTTTTCCGTATCTCAAATGGAATTCTGATGTCTTCTTCTTTAATTTTCAATATAATTCCAGATGTTGCTTTCAATGTAGCATCTCTAATAGACCTCTTTGAAAAGTTTACATATATTTCACCAAGCAGGTTTTTTTTCTTGATGAAATCTGAATATGTCCGGTAAGTCATATCCATTTCGCTTTGTAGTATTTCTGCCCTAATATCTGTCACTGGTGCCAGCGCCTCACTGAGGACTCCTTTCAGATTCTCAGATTTATCTTCCGGTACTCCTTGAAATCTTAAGACATAAGAAGATTTTTGCATTTGTAATTGCAAAAGCTGTGTTTTGTCTGAAGATCTTTCCATTTTCACTACTTCCAGTCTTTGATCAATTGCTTTAGTCTTGTTTTCAATTGCTTCTGTTGTTTTATTTGAATCTTTCAATTGTACCGACTCCAAGATCTTGGTGACATTTGTCATCTGAGCCACTAGGGGTTGCAATGCAGTATCCAGCATGCCTGCAAAGTCAAAATCTCCATCCAGTTTGGAAACAAGGCGTGCTTTTGCTGCCATCTTTTCAGCCCCATAAGACATTGTTTATACTTAAGTTCGCTTAAATCTTTAGAAGTTTGTTCGCTTTAACGTTTTAACAATCTAGCATTGCACTGCTTAGCTTCTGCTAACCATTCGGGACACCATCATTCTCTGCCCCCTCTAATACTTTGGACTCGTTGCCGTTTTCAGGGGTGGGTAACTCCTCCCCCTCTGCTTTTTACTTTCTCTTATTTTTTCAGGGAGGCATCGGGATTGGCATCTTGTGCTCCATTTCTTCGGTAGGAAAAAGTCTTTTATTTCACCAGGTCAGTTGCTCGCTGGTCCAGTATGCCTATTTCATGCCGAGATCAGTCTCAGGGCAGCAAGGACCTATAGGGGTAGAGGGGCACCTTGATTCTTCAGCCTCGGCTTCGGGAAAGGTGCTCCAAGTGCCCCAGGCTGCGGCCCTCTACAGGGCCCCAGGGGCCATCCAGAATCCCTCCTCACCACCGGGTTATGGGCCGCTGTCTCTGGAGCTTCGGAGGAGCACGCCTGCCATCAACAGGCTGAAAACCCGAAGTCATTCAAGTCTTGTGTTTTGATTTCTTTTTAAGTTATTGTTTGAGGGAATAAATTCTTCACTTTCAAAGAAGTACCAATCCATCTCCATTGGTTACCGCAATTATGATCTTTAACACAGAAGACCTGGAAGATGGTTGTCAGTTCTAAGTACACATGTTGTATTAATCAGATAACTTTATCCACCTGGGGTGAAATCACAACAGCTATCCTGGATCAAATGCTCCTGTAAAAACAGATTAACTTCTACCTCTGCTTCTGTTTGTATGCTAAAGGTCACCCTAGATGTTGTCTGAAGCGGAAGTTTACAGGCATCTCATTGCAACCCTCCGGGTCTCGCAAACGAAATATGTTTCATCATTTCCACCGGGATTGCAAGACATAGTCTTCAGTACCACCCAATTTAAAACAACAAGTAAAACACTGTACATTTCCCAGCATGTGATGAATGACAACGTCCTATAAATGGCATATACACTGTAGGGCTGCGCATATGCATCTCCCTGCGACTGAACGTTAGGAACTGTAGTTTTTTTCTTAAATATATCCAGAGGAAGTTTTTTGGGGAAGAGGGGGAAATCCCCATTTCATTTTTCCTTTAGTTTTCTCCATTGCACAATTTTTGTTGCAAAACGAGATGGGCAGAGACAAGCTCACAGCATCGCCTGCAGCACTCTTGCTAAATAAGTCCTAAAGGTTCAGGGCGGAGCATATAAACTGCCAATACCACCCATCCATTTTAAAAATAAATACCGCCTTAAGGCGGAACGTTACTGACCCGGATACTATCCGCTTCCGGGAAGGGCGGGTAGGCGGAGAGAGTGGGGGAAGGAGCCAAAAAGCGGAATTGAAAGGTCAGCTTCCTTTCGCGTTTCCCTGCCCAGAAAGCGTTTTGGAGGAGTCACGTGGACGGATGCTGACGGCGCGGAGAGGGCACGTGATGTGAGCGGGAAGCGCAGGGGCGGGGGTCGACATGGGGACGACGCTGGATGTCAAGATCAAGCGGGCTAACAAGGTGTATCATTACGGGGTAAGCGGCAGTGAGGGGGGCGGGAGGAGCATGCTGGTGTACGCGACGGGCTTGGAGGTGTGATAGGAGAGGCGAGTGACTGAATGGGGAAGCGGCTGTTTTGCTTACCGGGGCAATTATGTGGATGCGTACTTGAGAGTAAGTCTAAGTCCCACTCCCACTGAACTCAGTGGGGCTGGTTTTTTAGGCTGGAGGAAGAGCTGCTGTATGTCTGGAGATTGTAAACTAATCGTGCCTTGGGTATGGAGAGGCTGCTTAGTCTGACGCAATTTTCGACTTTACTTTATTAAATTTTTTAATTTATTTTGTTAAACTTGTATCCCGCCTTCCTCGCAAGCAAACCCAAGGATACTCGGTGGAGTTTACTGCTAAACTAGTGTGCGTAGGATTGTGGCCTTGCATAATGTGTGATGATAGCCCGATTTTCACGAACAGGAGATGAGGATCGATCAGGATGGATAGCCGTGTTAGTCTGTCTGTAGCAGTAGAAAAGAGCAAGAGTCCAGAGGCACCTTAAAAGACTAACAAACATTTATGCAGGATATGAGCTTTTGTGACTCCTGAAAGCTCATAGTCTGCCACAGATTTTGTTAGTTGATGAGGAATTTATTCCCCATCCTGCCTTATTTCAGACACTGTGGAGGATTGTATGACCAAGGCCGTCCCCTGGGAGGAAAAATCCATAGAAACTTAGCATACCAGTGTGCAAGGCTACTTCTTACATCTGCTGTTTCGAAGGGTTGGGGGTGGGGGTGGGGTGGAGTAGGGTTCCTTCATGTAACCTTGGCTTGCATTCCAGTATCTACGCATGCCATTTTACTACATGATCTACTGTTCATGTGGGGGAAAAGAATTGCCTACTAAATACTTTTTTTCAACCAAAGTTGGCATTGTATTATAAATGTCAGAGTAGTAGAGAGAGTGAGCACTTGAATTACTAGAATTTGAACTACCAGGATTTAGTAGGCAATTCTTGCATTGTAGGGCTGCTTCTACAGTTATGGAGGATTTACAAGAAGAGAAATTATCAAGCTATTATTACCATGTTCCGTTTACTTCTGGATTGATGTAATTTATAATTAACTTATAACAGGCATAGTGCAAAAAAAAATTCCTTCCACTATTCAGTGCAGTTCCTGCCTTCAAAAGCCAGCCAGTATTTCAGAACAAAGCTCACCCTTTGATGAGTTTGTACAGACAGAGAAGTTTGGCTGTTAAGAGATGGTGATTAAATACACTGCTGTCAGTGCTTTGGAAGAATTCAAGAGATACTAATATGAGAGAACTCTGAGGGATGCAGGGGAGTATGTGGTCTCCAGTGGTATGTTAAACCCCAATGGTTTAGAGGTTTATTCTTAAAACAGCTTTCACATAATAGTTAGATGATAACTGGAAACCAGTTTCTGGTGACCTGCTGCTTTCAGAAGACTGACCACCACCATTACTAAAAATTTTGAACACTTATGAAAGGTAAACCGTTAAAAGTGTGACATAGTAGTCTAGCTTTAAAATTCAAAAGCATGGATGATGATTGCGTATTATAGCATTCTTTTCAAATGGAAGAGGTGAAAGGCTGAGGTATGGATTCAGCAGTACATATCTTGTATGACCACAGGAGACTGATTCTTTCTCCCCCTTCCTCAGTCCTATTTTAAAGTCTCTGGAAAGCCAAGATACGGGAGACTTATGAAGGTCTCGTTGGGTTATCATATATGGCTGACAGGCTGCATTTGGAATGGCGGATTGCAATTTGGGGAGACAGGTGCATCAGTCCTGATGTAGGTCTTCTGTGGCTTTCTCATTTTCTCCTTTGAGCTTTAAAGAGTTTCTGGTTCTTCAAAATTGGTAGAGAGAGACAAAACCCAATTTACAACTTCAGTAGTTCAGCTCTATCTAATAAACACCAGTTCTGGTGCAAGATCTGAGCTCTCGCTACGCAGGCTAAGCTGAGAGAGGACTATGTTTCCCTGTGGTCCCAAGTGGGAGAGAACCAATGCTATGTGCCAAATACGCATTACATAGGAGGCCTGTGATCAGATCTCCTGATACTCTTTCTAAAGCAGCTTGGTAGGGGGCTGTTTCAAAAGGTTAAAAAGGAAATAAACCCACAGATCTCCTGTAAAACTGGTAGTTTGGCTCTCATTGTTCACATGTAAACAAGATGATATTCTGGCAAGAGGGATGCAGTTATTTGTGATACTGTTTTAGATGAATGATTTGAAAGCAGAGCATCCAAAGAACTTTGTGGCTTATTCTCTCACAAAAGCTCATATAAAATTGTCTTCAAAGTGCTGCTAGTCTTGTGGTTTATTCAGTGCCATTGACAAAATGAAATACACAGGTGTAGTTAAGTAAGCTACAGATAAATGTCTTTTTAATTAAAAATCCTACTCTTGGTAATCCATGGGCTTTCTTTTCTTAGGAAGAAGTACTACAATGATGACACAAACCAATGCTATCAGTTTTTCTATGTATGGCATCTTTCATGCAGGAGAATCCCGGGATATACAGAAGAACCTTGTAAATGAAGCAGAGCTGCATTTTCTAATGAATGTGCTAGTTATTTGACAATGTAGCAGTGTTGTATAGCGGTAGAAAATGGAACAGATTGACAAACAGTAATGGTTTTACATTATAGTAACAGCCTTTGATTCCTTTTTCTTATCTGTGTTCACTCTGCACCCCCCACCTCAATTTAGGAAGTTCTCAGTGGAGTGGTGGTCATAACAAGTAAAGATTCAGTCCAGCACCAGGGAATCTCTTTAATGATGGAAGGATCTGTAAACTTACAACTCAGTGCCAAAAGTGTTGGTGTGTTTGAAGCCTTCTACAATTCTGTTAAGGTAAAATTACTGAAGAAAATATTGGTTACAGCAAGCTTTCATTAACCTATTTATCTATATGACAATTTAAAATTTCTGTGGAAAAGGTAGGGTAGTTTCTGCTGTCTGGGGCTGTAATTTGGTAGTAGTTTAAAAAGCAGTTTTCAAACAGATTGTAAAGAACTTTTTTGATTTGGTCTTGGTCGCCTTTAGACTTAGAGATACAATGATCACGATAAAATGGGAAATGCTTTTCAGTGACTTTTTTCAATTTTCAGGAGCACTGGAGGAATGAAATTAAAGTTGTATGAGAGTGTTTTATTCCAAATAATACACATACATGTGTATTTTTAAACTACAGCATTTGTTTTCTACCTTCGACTTTTATTTTTTCTTCTCAGATGAAAAAATTTAAGACACATGTGCAATGATAGCAGTTTGGAACATTTTCTCAAGTATTGTGCATATATGTAGCTTATTTTACAGAAAACAAAGACATTTATACTTCTGAATTCCATAAATGTACCAAATAGTACATTTTTATAGGCAAATTAAGTTATAAATGAAACATTTTATGTTTGAAATTTCCATCCTCCCCCCTTAAAGTGTTGTTGTTTTTCCTCCCAGGCATCATAATTTCCAGAAATGTTTCATCTTTGCTTCATTTGGATCCAAGCTTATTCAGCTCTAGGCACAAGCCATAACATTTTTTCTCTCAGGCTTTCTGTTGATTTTGGTACTACTTTTTTCTGAGTGTTATAAAAGGTAGCTTATAGTTCTAATACTTTAAATTGCTTCATGAGTAATTGTACCTCGCTTCTCCATATACATGAAATAATGGTATAATGCCAAATCAAGTTTCTTGCTTGCTTTTTTTTTGGCATGAGACAATCACCAGAGTTTTGTTTGGGACTAGTGGTAAGGCCCATCATCTACCACCGGTAGGGTTTTTGTAGATTCTTTGCGTTTCTTTCTTCATGATACCCAGTGTTGGTGATCCAACTCAGTATTCAAGACCTCTATAGTCCAAGCATGCAACCCAAACGACAACATAATAAATCACCTAGAGCTGGGAATAATACTGAGAGGATTAAATATACAATGATACAATATGAGGCAGTGTAGGACAAATGCAACTATTGATGTTGTACTGGTCAGGAGAATAGACAACTATATTTCTTTTGCATTTCTGCCAATTCTCCAGGGAGAACACAAAACAGCAGTTCCATGAAGCCCAAAGACTTGTATACAACTGATGTAATAATATCTCTCATTCACTCTTTACTTTTCAGATTGGACAGTGATAAAATGGTGTATAATATAATATTGTCTTGTTTCTAGTGAAATCATTAATATCTCCATGAAATGCACAAATTTTCAGTATTTTTAGGAAAAATTATTGCTTGTATTTGAAGTATATTAGGAGTAGCCAGGTTTCTCCTGAACCTCTCAATGTTTCATTTTTCACAGCCTATCCAGCTTATTAACAGTACTGTCGAAATGGTAAAACCTGGAAAACTGCCCAGTGGTAAAACAGAAATTCCTTTTGAGTTTCCACTGCAGGTAAAGGGAAACAAAGTTCTCTATGAAACTTATCATGGCGTTTTTGTCAATATCCAGGTAAGAGGAGCTTTCCATTTGGCAAACTAGCACTGTTTGTGGGGAATGTGTAAAATTTGTTATTAATATCAGTATAGACTTAAACAATCATAAATGTACAAGAAAAGAAAATTATACTTTTATCTTCCCTAGTAGTTCTACATTCTCCTTCTCTTGTAATAACCAGTTTCTAATAGAGTCAGGACAAGAAAGGAAAATACCTGGTACAATAGAGGAAATTCTATAGATTACTATATTGTGTTCCTGTATTTTCCAGTTGCTTGCTGCTTTGAGTGCTACTAAAATCACATGTGAATTGCACCTTTCCTCTGTTTGCAGCTTTCATTCCTAATACCAATTTGTATTTAATGGCGTGGTTCTTACTTAGCTTATGTTCAGGTTTCTTCCAGACAGAACACCTGTTGTGTGAAAAACAACAGCATGAAAAATGTGATGCCAACTCATAAGTTCAGTTACTTCCTATAAACTTCTAGATGTGGTGATTTGATGCCTGCTTATGATAAAATGTTTTTGTTGTACTTGAGCACATGGAAATACCTTCTCTTGGAGTCACTGGGAATTTTCTAAAAGAGTTCAGTGGCCATGTGACTTCATTGCAACAGGCTATACTGGGGCTCTTCAGTTCCCTTCACTCCCCTTTAATGTCCAGAATTTTACATGCATTTTGTCCCATTTCACATCTATACCTATTTCTCAAGTGTGGGTAGATCGGCAGATACCTAAATCTGTGGATTAGACCCACACTGAGAGAAAGGAGATTTTTCTCCAAACTTTGGGCAACCAGGTAGGTGAGGAGGCTACTTCTCATCTCCATCTCTGTAGCTGCTAGCGCAGCTACCCTTTTAAAACTTTATCCCAGCTTCTAATCCGTCAGATATCAGGAAGAAGCAGTGCTTGTGGCGGGTGGGGGAGGAGACACTTCACTTCCTCCCCACCTTCTCCCGCACTGCTTATCCTTGTAGCCTGACCAATTAGAAGCCTGGAATAAGTTTTAAAAGACAGCTGAGCTGGCAGTTATAGAGACAAGGGTGAGAAGGAATTTCTTTGCCCTCTCGCACCCCTCTGTAGTCACCAGCTCAGCTGTCCTTTTAACTCCCTCCATTTCTAATAGGTCAGACTGCAGCTGAAGAGGTCAAGGTAAGTAGGGGAGGAGGGAGAAAGAAAGATGGGTGGAATGTTGACAGAAGTGTAATGGGGAAGAGAGGGTGGTAAATTGTCAGAGAAATGAGGAGGAGGTAAAATACAGGGGGGAGATTGACAGAGAAAGAGTGGTGGGTAAGATGTCAGGGAAGGAGAGGGGGAGAAAGATTATTTGAGGAGTGAAAGGGACGGGAGCAGAGGCAGGGGGGTGCACCCTCCCTACACCTTTCTTGCGGGTCCCATGTGCTATACTTTATTTCTCAATTGGAACGAATGGGTATATTAACATGCCATCAGGGTACATAGATTTGCTTAAACATAAGAGGAAGACAGTTGGTTGTTAAAACGGATGTTAATTTTGGACCAAATAGCTCAAATTTGTAACCAGTTAGGTCATGTTTCCCTTTGATCTTTAACTGAGATAAATCCAGTAAATTACAAAGCCCCAATCCACCCAAAAGTTCAAGTCCCATTAAAATGAATGGGACATGAGGTGCCTGAATTTTGACAGGATTATGTCCATTGTGTTTAATCCTTGTTTCATGCCCATTTCATTTCGTATATTTGATCTTGGGTCTCACTGTGTTCTTTTAGAATTTAGAAATATTTATGAAGTTGTTTCCACAAAATTTTCTCTTTGAGATTGATAAAGATACAGAGGTAGCAGTTATTGAGTCTCCTCCTGGCCAAGCCATGATTGTGCAGCAGACTTTTTGATTATGCAGCAGACATATAGTGACATGAAATAACTGTGAATTTTACTTTTTGGCAAGGGTGGGTTTTAATTAATTATTGATGTATTGTTTTGAATGAACCCAAACCTTCTAAACAAGAACCATGTTTCCCTGATGTGCAGTCAACAGAGTAGAAACTATTAGTGTTCAGTTTTTCATTTTTCAAGATGCACAAATTAATGTGTTTTTCTTTTGCACAGTATACCCTTCGGTGTGACATGCGACGCTCTCTCTTGGCGAAAGATTTGACAAAGACATGTGAATTTATTGTCCACTGCCCAGTAAGTTGACTTCCAGAGGTTTTGACTCTAGCTATCTAAATTTTGTGTATCTTCATATCTGTTTAATAGTATATGTTATGCTTAAGTAACACCCAGAAGAGGCTCTTTACTTTGTTGAATAATAAAATTCATCTGTTTTTTGGTTTCACCCCCACCTGCATGTACTGGCTCACACTCCAAGGTCTGTCAAGTAAGCCTTTTGGCAGGAGTTCTGTTAGAGAATTGGTGGGAACCCACTTTAGGGTTTCCTCAGCAGTTGCCCCTTCCCTTTGAAACGCTCACCTCCGTGCTCTTCCCTAGAGGCTTTCCAGTGTCAGCGGAATCTTTAAAAAAATATTCTGGAAGGCCTTTTATTGGTTACATCTCTCCCCTGTGTGTATATATTTCTTATGACTGCTGCCTATTTTGTATGAATTTTAATATTGTAAACCACCTTGACTATTTTTAAATAGAAAGGTGGGATACTAATATTCTAACAAAAAATAAAAATGTATTTTTTCCCCTGAAGGTTCTTTGTCTGATGTAATTAGTTGGGACAGTCTACTAATCTGTTTTTGTGCAAGAGGTCTAATATCATGGGGTGTAGTGGTTTTGTTTATTTCTGAAAGAACACATAGCAGCAACTCATTTAAACTGTTTTCTTTGGAAGCTGGAAGCCACGAGGCTTGCCAAGGTGTGCACTATTAAATCCAGCAGTTAAGTACTACTGATCCAAAGCAGTGAGGATGTATATAAGACAGACATAGCAGTGGGAAAAATTACTGAAGAGAAGCTGTGCAGACCCTATTTGTTAAAATGAAATGCCATGATATTTAATGTGGAGACTGTCATTTGTGTGAAGAAGCTATAACTTGCTGTGTTAACTCTCTAATATAATTTATTCACTCTCCATATCTTCCTATGACTATGAAATGTCCCTACTGCAGACTGCCCATTTCCCCCCCCCTCAAAAAAAACTGATGAAACCATGTTGTCAAATATATGCATATACAATAAACATTCTGCTACACATGTGGGCAATAGTAGTGCAGGACTGATGGCCCAGTCAGCATGGCTGAACATTTCCTTCTACCAGGGTCATTATCTGGTTGGAGCTGTAATGACCTGGGTCTCATCCTAGATCTAGCAATAAATGATTCCAAGTACATATTTTTGAAAGGTTCTCAGGTGTATAAATGGAATATTGCTTTGAAGTGTCACGGTCACTCTGTTGCAGCCTCAGAAAGGTAAACCAACCCCAAGCCCAGTGGACTTTACTATTACTCCTGAAACTCTACAGAATGTTAAAGAGGTAAGACTGCTGATTCTTCTCCGTGTACTTTAGAGAACTTGTATCACGTGACATGGTGGGATACATAGTTCCTCAGTTTTATCTTCTGTCTTTTTCCTGGATTTGATTTCCTCCATTACAGTGAGTAATTAGATTGGTCCACTTGTTATATATGTGGGCATTGTCTTGCTCTTACTAAGGGAAACTCAGCACAACTCTGTAAGTGCTGACATTGCTAAAGGTGAGTATTCTTGGATATATTATTCTGTGATATCCCACCTGACTGCAGATTGTTTTGTTTCAGTCCATTCTCATTCTCTTGAATTGGTTTTCTAAGATGGATGGAGAAGTATCATAAGAAAGTTGAGAGAGGTGTTTAGGAACCTTGCATCCTTTCATCTGAGAGAGTCTCTCACCTCAATATCCTTATGTCCTAGGGAACTGCAAAGAGGAATGTTGCTGTTTTTATTTGCTTTAAGGAGGCATCAGTGCCTTTGTGATAGCAGCAGCTATTAGACCAATCCCTGTCTTGCATCTCAGGCATATTTGCATGCTTAGCAACCAGTACTGTTCTCACCCAGGAAAGACAGACATACTTAAAAAGGCTGGAAGGAAAGAGTTGAAAGATGAATTGTGGGCATTTGGAGGTGAGCAAGCAACAACTCAGTCAGCTGCTGCCTGAAACACAATTGAGTAACAGTGCAGGGGGAAGCAAGGACACATTCTCCACAGTTTGGGACAGATAAACAAAAGCTACTAATTATGAAAATCTCACCCTATCAAAGATGTGGGTTTCTGACCCACCATTTCCTTGCAAGGATGATTTGATTCCCCGGACCTGGGATGCTGGAACAAATCCCCTTCTGATACTTTGGCCAAGACTGGGTTTGGACTCTCTCACACACAGTAGTACACATCAATAAAAGCAACAGAATTTATTGAAAATATTAAAAATGTGGTTCAGGCTTAAGCATAATCTCTCCTTATAAATATTTATCTTTTGGTTTCGCAAGATTCCATGTGCTCCCATTGGCTGTAAAATGCCCTCCCTCAGCCATTGGCCCATCAGCCACCACTCAAGAGTACTCGTGTGCTATTGGCCGGGTGCTGGGTCTGCTCCTCTTCCCCACCCACTCCCCCTGGCAGACAGCTCTGTCTCCTGAGGAAGACAGTTCTCTTGACTCCTGTGAGGGACTGTCCCCTCAGTGGCTGTTGGTAGGCAGCCAAGCTTGGTTCTGTGAGTAAAAAAAACAAAGGACTTTCAGCATAACCCCCTCCCCAGTGGCCACTTTCCTGTCGGAAAAAATGGAAAAAAGGCTCTTTCTCCTGCTTAGCTTCAGCATGGCTGGCTGGCTAACGAGGTGGGCCAGCGACCATCAGACCATTTTCTTCAACTCCCCGCTGTGTGGCTGACTTTCCCCTAGGGCTGCCAATCTCCAGGTGGGACCTGGAGATCTCCCACTGTTACAATTGACCTCCAGATGACAGAGATCAGTTCCCCGGGAGAAAATGGTTGCTTTGGAGGGTAGACTCTATGGCATTATACCCTGCTGAGTCCTTCCACACACACCCCAAATGCTGCCCTCCACAGGATCCACCCCCCAAATCTCCAGGTATTTCCCTAATCAGAGTTGGCATCTGTACTTTCTCCTCTGTCAGTAAAAGGCCCTTTCCACACCTATGTTGTCCTTAGGGAGAAAACTCATTGGGCCCAGTCTTGATCAGGTTGCTAACTCCAGGTGGGCAATTCCTGGAGATTTGAGGGATGGAGCCTGGAGAGGGTGAGGTTTGAGGAGGGGTGGCACCTCAGACAGGTACGATGCCATAGACTCCACCCTCCAATCCAGCCATTCCCTGATGGGGAACCATTGTTGCCAATCTCCAGGTGGGGGCTGGAGATCACTCAAAATTACAACTGCTCTGTAGGAGGGATGAGGGAGGAGATGGAAAACTAAAGGTAGGTTGCTGGTTGGCTGGGGGGGGGAGATAGGATTGTCAACTCCAGGTTGGGAAATTCCTGGAGATTTGAGGGGTTGAACCTGGAGAAGGTGAGTGTTGAGGAGGGGTGGGACCTCAGACAGGTACAATGCCATAGACTCCACCCTCCAAACCAGCCACTCCCTCCTGGGGAACCACTGTTACCAATCTTGGGGGTGGGCTGGAGATAACTCAAAATTACTACTGCTCTTCAGGTAGCAAAGATCAGTTCCTCTGGAGAATGTGGTGGACTCTGTCATTATACCCTGCTGAGATTGCCACAGCAAATTGTCACTGAGTGCCCAAAGCTGGGGCACTCTCCCAGAGCCTCTTTCTAGAGCCCGTTGTATTTATTTCCACAACGGGCCTTATTCCTAGTGTATGAATAAAACAAAATCTGACTTTCTTCATATGCATACATACATGAAAGCAGGCAGGGTACAACATCGTCAGATCAGCATATATAACAAAGCAGTAGATTGGAGATGCAGCGAGATGGTCCCTGGTCCTGATGGTATTAGTGGGCTGTGCTTGGAAAACCTGTACCAGATAGCTGCTGGCTAACTTTATGGGAAAACTGGACCACTGACTCCCTGACGAGTATAAATCAATCAAGAATGTGATCCCACAGATTAGTCTCAAAGAAGGGTAAGACTCCACCTTCCATCTGAGTGTAGTTAAGTCAGATCGCTTTGATCTCAAGCTTTTTATCTTGGCTTGGGAAGAGTGGTAAGTGTTTGATATGGAACTCTTCCCATGTTATTCTTTAACACTTGGATGGCACATCAGGAAACAGGCTATTGTTTTACATTTATGACATGGCCAGATGCTGATGTTTAAACTGTCAGGTTGATTGATACAGAGGTGATCATCTCTCTTAACACACCCACTGCTAAGCCAGTTTCTTGTTGTGTTCCCCTTCGGTGACCATCTTCTACCCAGGCCAGAGGGATAGACTTCTATAGCCCATGACTTCAGGAAAGGTGAAAGGGTTCTGAGATAAAGAGCAAATGCAGACAAGGTTCCAGGGTATGAATAGGAAGCAGAAGCTGAGAGAAATGGATCAAGACCTGCTAAGAAAGTAAGTTTAAGGCTGGCACTTGCTCATCTGAAGTTTATCTTTATGGCCACATTCCCATACACATCTTGCTGGAACCATCTGCCTAATAGTAGCCTACAATGCCTCCCCTGATAACTTGGTATGTTACACTTGAATGCTTCCTCTGGTTGGTGGGTATTCAGTGTTTAGACTGAATTCTAGTACTATATTTAGAG
Organism: Gekko gecko; assembly: GCA_029375565.1. Lineage (NCBI taxonomy): Eukaryota > Metazoa > Chordata > Lepidosauria > Squamata > Gekkonidae > Gekko > Gekko gecko. The sequence goes on along the minus strand of JAPDNY010000004.1, from coordinate 101,158,449 downwards.
CTTGAAAACTTCTTAGTATTGCAGAGGTTTGGATATTTTCATTGCTAAAATGTTCCTACAATCTAGGAAGATCTAAAATCACTTAGCACAACCATACAAAGCTTCTCTAAGGAACATGTTTCAGTCATTCACTATGGAACTGCTTATTAATTTAGAAATTCATGGTTACAGCATCCTTCTTGCCTCTGTGTTTGGGGCAGGTAAGGAGGAAAGATAGAGGGAAACTCTGATCAGAATCTCCTGCAATAATTCTAACAAGAAAACAGCATATGTGCACTAGTACAGAAGTTATGGTACACTAAAACATTTTGTACATATACTTGGATTTGCCTTCCCTTACTTTCTCAAAGCTTTCTGGAGAAAACTCTCAGGTTATTGTTCAGAGCTTAGTTTTGTACTGCTGCTGTACATTGCTGAATGTGACTGTCTTGGAGGTTGCCAATGAGGGCATATGCTTGCAGGGTATGTAATCCAGTCTTTGTTGATGCTATTAAAATACTGTTGTAATCAATGCTTCCTCTAAGCTGTGGAGTCTTGTGAGCAAAAATTCTACTTTGTGAGCTACTGGTATTAAAGTTGTGAGCGAGCGATTTGGCTACTGCATAAATTAGTTTGCCCTGGAGCCATCCTTCCTTCGAGAGCCAGTTTGGTGTAGTGGTTAAGTGCATGGACTCTAATCTGGGAGAACCGGGTTTGATTCCCCACTCCTCCACTTGCGCCTGCTGGTGTGACCTTGAGTCAGTCACAAGCTCTGGCACAGCTGTTCTTGGAAAAGAGCAGTTTCTGTCAGAAGTTCTCTCAGCCCCACCTACCTCACAGGGTGTCTGTTGTGGGGAGGGGAAGGGAAAGGAGTTTGTAAGCCACTCTGAGACACCTTTGGGCAGTGAAGGGCAGGGTATAAATCCAATCTCTTCTTCTTCTTCCTGAAAAAAGACAAAAATGTGTGAACCAGAGGCTAAAAAGCTGTGAGCTAGCTCACACTAACTCAGCTTAGAGGGAATGCTGGTTGTAATTGATGTTACTAAAATATTGTGGAATGTTCCATCAGATAGTTCTGAACTCTTTTACTAGAACGGATATTTTTTCATGTAACTGCTTTTTGTCTGACCATCTTCCTCTAATGACTTAACATTGCATTTTGAGATTAGAAGAATTTCGCATACAGAGGAGTTTGCCTGATATATCTAACTGCAGGGGTGGAAAATGGTCAGTAAATTCAGTAACAGTCAGTATTTCTTTGATTTTTGTGAATGCAGTTGGTGTTTTTCCATTTTCATTACTGCATTTTTGGGGAAACATGATGACTTCCCAGTGAGAAGACAGATTGTTTTCAGTTTAGTTATGAAGAACTTTTAGGACTTTGTTCCTAAGAGTAAAAGTGATTTAGTGGAATCTTCCACAAAGTACAGAAATGTAATTAATCTCTTAAAAACATGAGACAATGAAAGTAGAGGTGATGGATATTGTGGGACACCTCACGATAGAAGGAGTTGAGAAAGCAATGGAAGAAAAGGACAGGGAAAAATGCTTGTGGATGCAGTGCAGAAAACTGTTGAGAAATGAAAGAGTTCTTGAATAACTTTATTTATTCATTCAATTTATACCCCATCCTCCCCACTGGAGCGGGCTCAGGGTGGCTTACAAAGAGATTAAACATATAGGTAACAAATTTTATGCAATCTTAAAACAAATAATAAAACTCTACATTATCATAAAGTGCTAGTAAGTGATCAGGTACTTATAACAATGCTTACAGAAGGCAGAACCAATACTATTGTTGTAATCAGATGATCTATATTGGTGGTCGGCTCGTCTTGGTCTCTATAGTTAGGCAACAGCACAAGCCAAGGACCAGGGCACTGTCACTTCTCAGTTATTTGATGCGGCTCTTTAGTCGAAGGCCTGGAGGAAGAGCTCCATCTTGCAGGCCCTGTGTAACTGTAAAAGGTCTTGAGGGCCCTGATCTCTTTTGGGAGCTTATTCCACCAGTACGGAGCCACCACTGAAAAGGCCCTGGCCCTGGTTTAGGACCTGGGAGGCCAACTGATTTTGTGACCTTGAGTGCAGTGCTCTCTAGGGAAAGGCGTTCATTCAGGTATGTGGGCCCCTGACCATAAAGGGCTTTAAAGGTAAGTACCAGCACCTTGAAGTGAATTCGGTATGGTATAGGCAGCCAGTGCAGTGCTCCCGCATAGGGAGGCCCATTAGAAGCCTGGCTGCAGCATTTTGCACTAGCTGTAGCTTCTGGATTTGGGTCAAGGGCAGCCCCATGTAGAGAGCATTACAGTAGTCCAATCTCCAGGTGACCATTGCATGGATCACTGTTGCCAAGTCATTCCATTCGAGGAAGGGAACCAACTGCCTAATCAGCTGGAGATGGTAAAAGGCTGATTTGGCAGTGGCTGCTACCTGAGTCTCCATTGTTAGTGTGGCATCCAGGAGCACTCCCCAGCTCCTAACCTTTGGCACTGGCACCAATGGCGCCCCATCGAAGGTCGGAAGTAGGATCCCTACCCTCGGGCCGCCCTGGCTCAGGCACAGGACCTCCGTCTTCGTTGGATTCAGTTTCAGTTGGCTCAGTCTGAGCCATCCTGCCACAGCTTGCAACGCCCAGTCTTCTGGTGTAGAGTCAGACTGGCTGCCCAACAACAGATAGAGATGGGTGTCATCCGCATACTGGTGACATCCCAGCCCATGCCTCAATCTGGGCAAGGGGGCTCATGTAGATGTTAAATAACATTGGGGACAGCACCGCCCCTTAGGGCACTCCACAAATCAGTGGGGGCCTTTGGGATAGCTGCTCCCCTAGCACCACCCTTTGTCCCCGACCCTGAAAGAAGGAAGCCAGCCAGGCAGGCCCATGGACTCCAGTGTCGGCGAGGCGGTGGATCAGTAACTGATGGTCAACCATGTTGAATGCCACCGCCAGGGCCAATAGCAGCATCACTGCCAATCCGCCCAGATCCAGATGCCTCTGGAGGTCATCCATGAGGGTGACCAGTGCCATCTCCGTCCAGTGGTCTGGGTGGAAACTGCACTGGAAAGGATCTAGAATGGAAGCGTCATCGAAAAAGCTCTCTGGCTGAATTGCCAATTATTTTTCCCAAATAGGGCAGATTGGAGACCGGCTGGTAATTAGCTACTGTCTCCCTAGCCATCTTAGCTTTCGCGCCATCAGCCGCAACTCCTGGGTAAACCAAGGAGCCAGCCTAGAGTGAGGTTGCAGAGGGCGTTGGGGAGCGATCTCATGGATGGCTGCTGAGAGTCAGCTGTGCCAATCCTCCACAAGCTCATCTAACAAGCTGCCGGGGGGCATCGGATCCCGCAGGGCCATTTGAAGCCATATAGGGTCCATTTGGCTCTGCAGGCAAGCTGAAATCTGCTCACCGCCCAAACAGGGTTGGGGTGAAACATTCAGATGGGCCTTCAGGGCATGATGGTACAGCCATGGCACTGCTGAGGCTGTGACCTGGTCCACTGTGACCCTGCCGCGAAGATCAGATCGAGCATGTGTCCGGCCCGGTGAGTAGGAGTTGTTATATATTGGGAGAGTCCTAGTGTCATTTGTCACCTGAGTGGAGGCCACATCGTCCTCATAGACATCGAAATCACGCAGGACAATCAGTCCAGGGTGTTCCAATGCCCAGCCCGACATGGCCTCCACCAGGGATGGCAGGCTGCTGGCCGGTTCTTTTTCCATCAAAAAAACCAAAGATAAAGTAAAAGCAAAGACAAGTCTTACCTTACTGTAATTATGTTTTGTTGTCATAATTATTACTTTATGTTTGGTTTTTAATGTTTTTGCTGTTTTATTATCTGCAGTATGTGATTATTTTTAAAAGGGAATTTTTTTTTGCCTTAAATTTTGTACAATAATGAAAACATCATCCTCTATTCATTAAAAAATTGAATAGAAAGGTGTGCAATCCTTTTATCTGGGACAGATCTAACTATGGGGTTGGCTATGGAGTTGGTGGAGACCATAGAATAATCATTTTTAACGAAGTCCTAGTTTTACATTTAAAACGCTAGCTTATCAGTAGGCTGACATTAAATTGGTCAGTAATTGGTCAGGGTTTTTTTATCAGTATTTGGTCATTTTTTTTTTTTGGAATTTTGGTCAGTAAAATCAGTACTATTTAACCCTCTGACTAGTTTCCATCCCTGTAACTGCCAAGGTTTATCAAACAATATTGTTAATGGGGAAATGTTTGCTGCTCTTGTGTGTATTATATAGAATAAAACTATATGTTTAGTTTCTTACTAAGTGGGAGTTTCAGTTGAAATTATTTCCCCCCCCTCCGTAGTGTCTATATTTGGAGGGATTTAGGTCCTGATTTTGGAAGTCCCAGAATACGGTATCCATAGTCACATCTTAGAATGAAATATGATGCAAGTCTAGTTGGACAAGTATTGGTAGAAAGATCTACCTTCTTCCATTTACTTACAGTGCAATCCTAAGAATATTTTCCTGGGAGTAAGCCCATTGAATGCACCTGAGTAGGATTCTAAGGAGACCTACTTAGAATTGCACTGTTAGTTATGTAACAAACTGCTACCTGTTTTTAGGATGGTTTCCTACTGACTTTTTCCTATTTCATTTCACATTTAGAGGGCTTCACTCCCCAAATTTCTTATCAGAGGCCATCTCAACTCAACAAACTGCATTATAACACAGCCACTGACAGGGGAGTTGGTGGTGGTAAGCTCAGAAGCTGCAATTAAGAGTATTGAACTTCAGTTAGTACGAGTGGAAACCTGTGGTAAGTCTTTACATAAGAATTGGTATGATACACATTTTTTGTTCCAATATGGGCGGGGCTACATTTTAAAAACTAGAATCCACTAAAATATTCTTGAATTAAACTAGTTTGATTTACTTTAGTCACTCCACTGGAATTGTAGGGTTTTATTATATCATATTGTTTGCGGGGAGACCCATGGTAGAGTCCAGTTTGTGTTAGGTAGTTCTGACATATAACCACTTCCTGAATGTGCTAGGTCATTATGCTATATCATGTACTACATGTAGTATGCTACATATACAACCTGTCTGTAATTCACATGCATGTTGGCTTGTCAGAGTTAAATATAATCACTGGTAACACATTTATTATTAAATGGCAATACTTTCTGTGTAAGAATTTTCTAACATGTAGCAGCTCAATTTGGAATGACACTATTGTTAAAATAGTACATAATTTCTTAAATACTGCTTTTCCAAAGGCTGTGCTGAAGGTTATGCTAGAGATGCAACTGAGATTCAGAATATTCAGATAGCTGATGGAGATGTTTGCAGAAATCTTCCTATTCCAATCTACATGGTGTTTCCACGGCTTTTTACCTGCCCAACACTAGAAACTACAAATTTCAAAGTCGGTAAGGAGACAGCTATTTTGAATTAATAGCATTCTTATTTTGCGAGTTAGTTTCAGGTTAATGTCTTTCGAAGAGACATACTGATCACTCAAGATTAGCAATTTATTAGGGATCAGAAAAGAAATTAAATAAGGTGACTTGCCACCAGGGGGTCTTTTCCCTAAATAAAATTAGTGCTTTTGATATGAAGTGTCTTGTGATTTGCCATACTAGTACCAGTACCTAGGTTTCCCCTATCAGCTCTAATGCTACTGTGATGAAGAGCCATGGTATATCCCAGATGGTGTACTTGTTGAAAGTAAGGTGAAGCCACTTATGGTTGGATTAGTTCTTGCTGAGCAACCATAAAGGCAAATAGGCAAGGCAAGATAGAAGCACTTCCTCAGCTCCCTTCGTGCTGTCTAGGTCTGTGGGAGCAAGAGGGAGATGACGACATCACTATCAAGGACTTGAGGCCGGGGGGGGGGGCTGAACTCAGGCTTGCAGCTTTGCATAGAGTGTTGTGACATAAGGTGGAATTTTTCTGGTCTAGTGTTCAGAGCCCATGGAAGGGGATGGTTTTTTGTTTTTGTTTTTTAAGATATTAATTGGGTAGCCACTTTAGAATTTTCAAACTATACTACAGGCTTTAAATGTATCTTTTAAAGTATTTTTATTTTTAAAATACTCCCATATAATATAGTATAACATTTTCAGCTCAAGTACTTATATAAAAAAACTCTGTAAGTGGTAACGTCCACCTTAGAAAGGGCATTCCCTCCTGTTGAGACAGAAAGGGGAACGCCCCTCTTAAATGAGCACTGCTGTGGCACACCAATGAAAGTGTTTTTTCTTTAGCATCCTTGTTTTATTTCATGTAAATCTAATAGTTAATTGTATACATTTTTACTGGCTCATTCAGCCAAAGATTTACTAAATTGGGTGATAGAATGAACATATCACTAAGACTGCAGAGGCATGGGACAAAAAATTAATGTTTGTGGTTTGAACTAATTCCAAGGCTTTTTTTCCTTCTAGAATTTGAGGTTAATATTGTTGTCCTCTTGCATGATGATCACCTCATCACAGAGAATTTTCCACTGAAGCTCTGCAGGATGTAAATATTTGGGACAGTCATTTTAGGGCTATCAAAGGAACCAGATGCCTTCAGTCAGATGGGAATCCATTGAACTGGAACTAAGCAGTATGATTGCTCCTCCCTTCCCTTTTTCTAGCTCTGTGGCATGATGTCATAATTCAATGTTTGGAATGGTGGGTACGAACCATCAGTTAAAACTTTAAAAATTATCATATGTGGTCTGTTGCCAATACCAAACAAATGAAACTTCTCCACTGTGATACTGGCTTCCAAGTATCTATCAAATTCTGTATTGAAGAGATGGCTGTCTTTGATGAAACTCTATCAATGCTCAGAATCTGTTGTAACATTCGTTTTTCATTTTGACCCTTTGTGCACTAATTCTGATAATGAGATGGTGTTGTCATAGGTGGATTCCTGTTTCACAGAGGGACATTTGAACTCAAATGGTTTCCCATCCATGTCTTCCTCTTATTACTACATCACAGCAGATGAATACTCTTTGTCTTAGGTTTTTAAGCTCTGTTAAAAGCAAGATGTCCCAAATCTAAATAAAATTGGATCAATGGGAACTGTACTCAACAAAATTTGTCTTCTGTATTAGAAAGCAGTTGAACTTTTGCAAAAAGGAGGGCTGATGAAAATGCCTGTTCTCTTTATCTGCGAACATTAAAGAAATTTACTTAGAATGTCTTGGTTTCAACTTTTTCCATAACTTGGGGAAATACTGCAATACTTAATTTAAGTATCACAGGGTCAGCTGTGAGAATTAAATTTGGTTTGCATGATACTACACTGCCATCTCTTGATTGCCATAAGAATAAATGCACTTGAGAAAAAATTATGTAAGACTGGTGCTTCATGGATGTTGCTATAGATGGTAGGTATCTCAGGAGTTGGAAAAACTGTTCTAGTTACTGACCAAGAATTTTTTGTCTGAGAGGTTATCAAGCTGTGTATTGAATGTGTCTTCTGCTCTGGGGATAAAGAGTAAAGCAGAAGGCTGTCGATGTAAGAATAGCCTAAAGATCTGCCATGAAATAGAGGTGCCCTGTCTTGGTAATGAAGCCTGTATGTGAATTTCAGAAACCTCCTGTTCTTGGAGGTATACTTCTGGTAGGTCTGTTTCTGTGTGAATGGCTTCCAGCACTAGTTTACAGTTTTTGTCAGAAACTCCTTTTTTTGTGTGTGCATGATAATTTTTTCTGGTGGTTCAGTTCCAAAAAAGCACACAACAATTGCCATTGTTTTAACAGAAAGAATAAGATGTCTGAGGACTGCTGACTCTGGGTCACCTTTTGTATTGCTTGAATCTCTAGAAAGTGGTAAATTACTGACATGCTCCTCTGGAGCTTTGGAGAGGGAAGAAACCTGACATTGGGGACTTCTGTCACTTTTGTGAAGTAGCTGAATTGAAGGCTTTGTTGAACACGGTTGCCTAAGGTTGAGTTTTGCCAAATGTGGGTGTGATTTTTGAAACCAAATTCCTGTTGCTGGGATTTGAGTCACATGGGGAACTAGTAGTCTAAGGTCTGAGGTGTTGGCATGCCCTGACTGTGAGCCAGCCTGTAGAGCTGGAACCTAGGTTTAGACCAAACTGGGTCAGGATATACCAAAACACCTTTTTTCTGTGTGTCTGAAATATTACTTCAGAAACTAGCACTGAAAACTGTTCTTACCTAGGGATGTGACAGTCTGGAGAAAACTGGAAAAATTCTGGGGGAAAAGATTATCCCAAGGACACTTAGTTTTTCTGAAAATTTGAAGGAGCAGTGAGAAATTTCAGTGACTTATTTTCTCTTTGAGAATAAGTAAAATACTTAGAGCAAGGTTTTTCACTCTCAAAACATAGCATGAGACAGTCTGAGGACTTTTTAATTTCAATTTTTCCAATGTTAGAGAGCACTGAAATTCCCTATAAAGTATTTTCTCTTTTTCAGTGGGAAAAACCTGTTACAACGCATTTCACTATTCTGAACATACAGAATGAAGTCTGAGGCCTTCTTCAGTTTTCTTTAAATGCCATGATCGTTGCTGTCTGAAGAGCAGAAACCTGGAGCTAGGTCAGACATCTAAATCTAATGCTTCATTGAATTCTTATATCTGAGGTCACAGCTCTTACAGTAAACTGCATGATATTCAAACCTGTATCTGCCAGGGTTCTGCGCATGCGGTAGAGAGAAGAGGTCGTCTTCCACCCTCGCTCCGATAACAGAGGATATTTATGACCCAATTAAACAAAAAAGCAGCTCTTTTGAAAACAAATTTATTACCTTTGGAAGCCTCTATCAAACTGTAGCCGGGAAAAACGTCAAACTGTGAGTGAAGCCTGCTAATTAACCTCTTTCGCTTTCAAGGCTGCTGGCAACAAGCGCTCAGCGTCTAAGAAATGGCCACACCTGCACAATTTAACCCCCCGAAAAACTTAAAGGAGGTTGGAGAAATGCTGTTTAACATGGAACAGAATATAAGGGGGGATTTTAGACAGCTGCAAGCCGAAATAGAATATGTCTGTGCGGATTTGGCAGAGGTTAAAGAGGTGGCAGTAGGGTCAAAGAAAAAAGCAGAGGAAAATGAACAAAAGATAAAACTCACTGCCCAGATAGGACGCTTAAGTGATAGAACAAGACGGTCAAATCTTAGATTTATGGGCTTCTCTGAAGATATTCCACGTCAAGAGGTGGAGAAAGAACTGGTGGAATGGATGCAAGATCATGGCTTGGAAATGCAAGAGAACGATATAGAAAGAGCCCATTGAGTGAGAGCAAGGAGAGCTTTCGGGGCTCCAAGGGAAATCATAGTTAAGTTTGCACAGGAGAAACAAGCAGCGCTAGTTTTTAAGGAACTTAAAAAGAAAAAGGACCTCCAGTATAAAGATCGGAAAGTGCTTGTACGTCTGGATTTTTCACCAGAGACACTCCAGGAAAGGAAGAGGCTTCAGCCATGGGCTCAAAAACTTTTTGAAAAGGGCATCCCCTTTACCTGGGGTTACCCGGCCATACTGATTGTGTTTAGAGATGGAAAAAGGTACACTGCGAGAAATGAGAAGGAGGCGTCGAATATGCTAGCTGATTTGGGGTTACAGATTCGAGATGAAGAAGAAGAGGAAATGATAGAAGGAGAGAGTAGCAGCCCTTCCATCTCAGGAGGGAAGAGCAAAAAACGTCGAGTGCACACTAGCCCGCAGCTGAAATTCTAAATCTGGGGCGAAGAGTTGGGTCTCAATAAATAATAATAAAAGAAAATAGATAAGTAAGAGAGGGGGTGGGGGGGATGACCAGCGGAACCTTCAAGAGTGGAAAGAGGGCAGAAATCTTTTTCTGAACATACGAACTCTTTCGCACGGGGGGGGGGATTACTGATGTAACGCAGCATAAGTATAAAAGGCACAGGTTGGTGTTTCCTACTGGGTAATGGTTAAACTTTTGTCTTTAAATGTGAACAGATTGACCTCAAATGTGAAAAGACACAGAGTATTAGCTTTGGCCAGAAAATTAAAGGTGAGGTTGATATACCTTCAAGAGACTCATAAGGCTAGGAAAGATGCTAAGCCAATTTTGTCCTCCCCACTTTGGAAAGTAGTGGCAGATGCAAGGGGAACGGCAAAGTCGAGGGGGTAGCCATTTTGGCGAGGAGTGATTTAAATATTGAGATATTGGACTGTAAAGAGGACAAAGAGGGGAGATATATTTTTTTGAAGTGTAAGTTAGATAATAAAATGTTCACCTTGGTCAATGTATACGCACCAAATGCGGGAACAAAGAGATTCCTATTAGGAATCCTGCAAAGAATACAGGCCTATAGTCAAGGTGAAATAATCATGGCAGGAGATTTTAATATGAATCTTTTAAATTTGAAAGTTAGGAAATGGGGCTTAATAGAGGTGTTTGAAGCAAAAGGAAAAAAATCAGGGCCCACCTTCTTCTCAGCGAGACATAAAAAGTATACATGTATTGATTATGTTTTGATATCAGATTCACAGGTATTGAAAATTAATGAAGTGGAAGTACAGCCAATACTGATCTCTGATCATGCCCCAATTATAGTGGACTTGGCAATACAAATGGAGAAATTGGAAGGGAGGTGGAGATATAAAAACATAGTCTTAAGTAAAAAGGAACACAGGGACTACATAGTAAAACAGTTAACATATTATTTCAAAGAAAATAGAGGATCGACGGCACCTCATATAGTATGGGATGCAGCGAAGGCCATTATGAGGGGACATTTAATTAGGACAGAAAAGTTACTAAAATGCCAGAGAGATAAAGATAATGAAAGCAAATTGGGACAACTAAAAATTTTGCAAGCACAACAACTAATTAAATTTGACACACAGCGGCAAAGGCAAATCCAAATTTTAAAAAATGATCTAGATACCCAAGATTTAGTTTTAGTGTGGAAGAGGGAGACTTTAATTAAAAGCGAGTGGCGTAGAATAAACATAAACTCACAAAAGAAATTAGCTAATTATTTAAAGAGGAAAAAAGAAAAACAGAGAATAAAAAGTATAAGACAGGGTCAGAAGGAGGTGGGGGAAACACACTTAAGGGAAGCATTTGTTAATTACTACCAAAGTCTATATAAGACTTCAGGAAAAGGGGAACTTAAGGAGAAATGGACTACAAAAATATCTAAAGAAGATCAGGAGCTTCTTAACAAAGACATAAGTGCTTTAGAAATTGAAAAGGTAATTAAACAATTAAAATTAGGAAAATCCCCGGGGACAGACGGATACACGGCAGAATATTATAAAGAAATGATAGAAATACTGATACCAGAAATGTTATCCCTATTTAATGATATAATGAAAGGTGGAAATACCCCTAACACATGGAAACAGGCAGAGATGGTGGTGATACTAAAGCTGTCGAAGGATCCTAAGGAGGTTGGTTCATATAGGCCAATTGGCCTAATGAACCAGGACTATAAAATATTTGCCAAGGTGCTAGCTAATAGACTAGATAAAATATTGCCAAAAATAATAGGAGAAGACCAGTATGGATTCATAAAAAATAGACAAATTTTCCATCCAATAAGGAATATTTTAAACGTTTTAGCACATAAACACCAACATAAAGAAAAGAAATTGGCATTATTGAAATTGGATATATTTAAAGCTTTCGATACAGTTGAACACGACTTTCTCTGGGAGACATTAAAGGATAGTGGAATAGAAGGGAATTTCCTAAAAGCTGTAAAAGATCTTTATAAACAAGGAACAGCAACATTGTGGATAAATGGAGGCAGATCAAAAGAATTCCTAATTTCGAGAGGCGTAAAGCAGGGATGTCCACTGTCACCTTTATTATTTGCGATGGCTATAGAAATTTTGGCAGATAGGATAAGGAATTCCCCTAGAATAGAAGGCTACAAAGTGGGAAAGGAAGAGGTTAAACTTAATCTCTTCGCAGATGATATTCTCTTGGTACTTAAAGATCCACTAACGGCGGTCAGGGAATTGAAAATAATTCTACAGGATTTCGAACATTATTCTGGGTTAGGTGTTAATATGGGGAAATCCGAAATATATTACAATATACCCAAGGGGGAACAGATATTAGTGGAGAAAGAAACAGCTATACCAAAGGGATGTAAAATGTTAAAATATTTAGGCATTAAAATTTTTAAAAGAATGAATAAAATTGATAAAAATAATTATTATGAAATATGGAAGAAGATTCGTAAAAACATGAGGGTATGGAAGACTAAATCAATGAATATATTAACTAAAATTAGAGCAATTAAAATGTTTCTAATTCCAAAGCTCAGCTATTTATACCAGGTCCTCCCATCAGAAATACCAAGAAAACAAGCAAAGGAATGGAATAGACAGTTAAGGGAGTGGGTTTTTGGAAGTAAATCAGCCAGGGCTACTCAAAAAATAATCTACACCCCACAAGACGAGATGGGGTGGGGATTGACAAATCTGGAGAGTTATTTTGAGGCATTCTAAATCAAACATCTATTGGATGCAGAGATAAATAGAGATAGGAAATGGGTAAGAATAGAAAACGTAGTAAATAAGGGGAAAGGAAAATGGGGGGTGTTTACAAAGAACTTAGCAGGAGAAATCAAAGAAACAATAGGTCCGAGGGCGATTGGCCTTAGAGTGTGGAAAAGATGGGAAGGAGCCTGGTCATTAGATCTTGTAAAATGGACTCCATTAGAATTATTACAGGAATGTAATGACCCCATATGGTGGGAAAATTTAAAAAAGAAAGGTTTGAACAGAGTAAAGGATCTGTTGGACAAGTCGGGATTTTTGTTATCAAGAGAAAAATGCATGGAAATGCTGGGGGAAAGGAATTGGTTACGAGTTTATGGATTATATGAGGCAATAAGCAAACTATGCTGCTCAGGGGTAATACCCAAGGAAAGTCGATTGAAGGCGATTATGTTAAAGATTGAACTCGCAAAAAAAGGTATAGTGGGGGACTTATACAATCTAATGGTCAGTGATGAGGATTATATAGGGCAAGTGATACAATTAAAATGGCAAAGAGAAATCGAATTGACTGACCAAATAGTGCATAAAATCATGAAGGAAAATAAAAATATAAAATCAGATAAATGGTAAATTGGTTTTGAAATGGTATAGAATGCCGCCCCAGTTAGCACACATGATAAAAGGTTTGAGTCCAAAATGTTGGCATTGCGGAAAAGATAAGGGGTGGTATATACATATGTGGTGGGATTGTCCAGAAATTTTTAGGTTTTGGAGGGATATCATTCAGGAAATGGAAAAAATCTTAGGAATTACACTAGTAAGGGATGTAAATATATTATTTGCAGGTATTCTAGGGAGCGCTACAGTGGGAAAAAAGGATCTTAAATTATATAAAGCTATGATTCTTGCAACACAAGCCGTTATCGCTAGGGGATGGAAAGGCAAAACAAAATGGACATGGGCAAGTTGGTTCCAGTATCTATATGAGGATGTTAGTTCTGAAATTGTGATCTGCCTTCGAGGTGATGCCTTATGGGAAGAGAAAAAGGAACGGATAAATAATAATTGGACAAAGTATTTTCATTGGTTGAGGTCAACTGGGAATTCGGAGAGTAAAAGTAAAGCCTTGAGTGGGATCAGGAAGCTGTGTACATGGATGGATTAATAATATAGAATCAGTAGGATGGGGGGAGGGAGAGGGGGAGGGTGGGGGGAAATGAAGTATTATTTGTGTACAACTATTTGTTTATAATTAAAGAACGAGAAAAAAAATGAAAAAACCCCTGTATCTGCCATAAAGGTAGGAGTTTCAGAAAGATTTAACAGGGCAGGTCTGGTTTTATTAGAATCAGACTGGTCTCTATGCGAACTCTTCACATTACATCATACTTTCGTTAAAAACTGCTGTGATGCTGCCCTCATGGCTTTACATGCAAGGCCTCAACCTTAGCTAAGTCATTTGTCTTTTCAATTGGACCTTTGGAAGACTTCTGTCCATCTGTGGCTTCCACAGCCCCAGGTGCACTGAGCAGAAGCACTTGGAGAGACAGTAAACAGAATTTTCTCTTGTTGCTTAATTCCTACATGAATCGGCAGCTGTCTATTCCCCCCCCCCTCCATGGCATTTTCAAACAGTTTAGGAAAAGAAAATAAAGTAGTAGGCAGGGCAACCTATGGGAAAACATGACTTAAGTTTTGCACTACTAGAGTTAGAAACTGGTTTGTTCTTGTAATTGATAAACTAAAGCAGCTTTTATCAAAAAATCTTGTCACCTGATTCCTTCTCTCTCAAATTCAGCAGCCCATAGGCTCATCCCTGTGGAGAATCCCTAGGGTTATGGCCAACTGTGGAACCAGTTTTCCGAGAGAAGTTGTTGACTACTACCAGCTCCAGGTTTACCACAAGCCTGTGGTGGCTTAGGCAATTTGATACTCTTCTCCCCCAAATATTACTCGACTTACTTCTGGTGATGGCCTAGGAGTCACACTGAAGGTAATCTGTACATTTTTGCTACACTGCTGTCTTGTCCTCATGTATGGGTACAGAAAGAAACCCCCAAGACTTACAGGTGAGCAATCAAAACATTGGTAAAACCTCTGCGTGCTGTGATGAGATTTTGTACTAGTAGATATAGTTCTACATAAACCTGAAGTACTATGTAAACAGGTTAAATAGGTGTGACAGGCCCTTTCTTGAAACTGAACGGATTGCCTTCCTGATGAATCTGAGGAACATGCTTGGTTTTAAGAGATAAGCCTTCCTCCGTTAAGGATTTGTAATGGTACCAAGTGCAAAGGCTTTGAGTTGTTGCTGTGAGGGAAGTTTTACACTGAGTATGCAGAATACAGAGATCAAGAGGTTTAATCAAAGTTTATCTATATTTCTTAAAAAGGTTATGTGGTGAATTGTAAGTTATCAAGTTTGCTTATCACCAGGAAGTAGGCCTCACAATTCTATCCTCTTCCAGTAGTTGTTAAACCACTCTGCCATACTGCAAGCCAGAGCTGTATGCGAAATTCCCTTCTCCCTTGCTGAGACAATTCCTTTCTCCCCGGTTGCACTCTCCCTCAGGCAGCTCTCACCCCCCCCCACCCCAAGAATATCAGATGCTGGTGCAGTGCTCCCATAGGCAACCAGTGACATCAACGGAGTGGCTGTGTTACCTCTGCAGGACAGCCTCATGCCTGTCACAATGTGTGTGTGTGTGTGCGTGTTCTGTCCTTATGGCAACCCTATGAATTAATAACCTCCAAAGTGGACTATCATTAAAAGCCTTGCTCAGGTCAATTCAGCTCATATTGGGTCCAATGCTTCCTCTGAGCTATGGGGTCTTGTGAGCAAAAATTCTACTTTGTGAGCTACTGGCATTAAAGTTGTGAGAGCGATTTGGCTACTGCAGGAGTGGGAAATGGTCAGTAACTTGTCAGTTTTTTAAAGAATTGGTCAGTAAAGTCAGTATTTCTTTGATTTTTGTGAAAGCAGTTTGTTTTTGTTACTGCATTTTGGGGGAAACATGACTTCCCAGTGAGAAGACAGACTGTTTTCAGTTATGAAGTACTTTAAAGACTTTGTTCCTAAGAGTAAAAGTGATTTGGTGAAATCTTCCACAAAGTATAGAAACATAATTAACCTCTTAAGAATCATGTTTGTAAGAGTTCAGCATCACTGTCTCTTAAAGACTTCAGTGATGAGCACTGCATACTGTGGGAGAAGTAATCAGTGAAAGTAGAATCTGTGATGGACTGAAAAAACTTTCTGAAGAAGAACAGCTACTCTTTTTAACAGGAGCAAAAATACATTTCATAGCAGCCTGCAAACATCTTTTACTCTGGTCATCTTTGGACAAGCCCATTCTCAGATATCCTCAGTGTTTAGCTCCAGCACAGAGAGTCAAGGAATGCACAAGGATATAATGAAAGTAGTATCAGCACTCCCAATGGATATTCCACTGGACTGTCAGCATGTGCACAAGAAATACCTTAAGAAGATTGCAGCTTGCTAGACAGATCATGGTGATCTAAATGAGTCAGAGGTCACATGACTGGACATGTGGCATCAGCCTACAGCAGGTGCTTCAGTGACTCAGCATCTCTGTGCTGATTGGATATTTGGACTGATCCATGTGTATATAAGTCTGTGCTGTATATATCACTGTATGCCAGTATGGTATCAGGTTGCTTGGTGAAGCAGTTTGTCAGTGGAAACTGTGAATACTTTGCTATAAGGACTGTGTATATAATGCAAATAAAAGTGTAAATAGCACCAACCGGGCTGGTGTGTGCAAGTTCTCTACAACTCTGCTACACTCACTGTGAGAACAACAGATATATCACCGGCCTTCATCCACCCACACTACCATCATGGACATGATTGCGGATGAATGGAAACTTCTTAGACTTGAAGATGAAACTGCTAGTGAAACTTTCTGCATTGATATGTACTGGAATCAGTTCTTTGAAAAGACAAAAACATCTGGAGATCCAAAATACCCACTGGTTACCTAGGTGGTGAAAACAGCATTATCATCATCACATGGTAGTATGGACATAGAAAAAGGGTTTTCAAAATCTGGACACATTTTGACCAATGATGTCAGAGTGAACTTTGAACACCCACCTGATCGTCAAAGAAACTTTATATCATGTATACAAGAACAAGGCATACCATGTTAATATCACACAGGAGCTTTTTACAGATGGCAAGAGCAGCTCATGTTCATTATATGCAATACTGTGATGAACAGTGTCATTAAAGAGAAGGAGCAAAAAGAAAGGGAAAAGGCAGAGGAGTTAGAAAGGTTTAAGACGACACAGTGAAAAGGATAGTATACAAGAGAAGGAAGCAAAACTGAAAAAGCTGAGACAAGAACAGAATGAGAATAGGATAAGTGCTTGAATGTTGCCAAGTGATGCAGCCAAACGTGTAAAGGAGGCTGCTGAGAAAAAAAAGATATTGTGGGATTCAACATGGCACAGAGGTCACATGAGAAGGAGTGGAGAAAGCAATGGAAGAGGACAAGAAAAAATGCTTGAGGATGCAGTGCAGAAAACTGTTGAGAAACAAAAGTTTCTTAACTTCTTTTTCAGAAAAAAACAAAGATAAAAGTCTTACCTTACAGTAATTATGTTTTGTTGTCATAATGATAACTTTATGTATGGTTTTTAATGTTTTGCTGTTTTATTAACTGTAGTATCTGATTATATTTAAAAGGAAATCCTTTTTTGCCTTAAATTTTGTACAATAATAAACATTGTCCTATCTTCAGGAGACCAGATAATAATAATTTTTAATGAAGTCCTGGTTTTACCTTTAAAATACTAACATTAATAAAAGGTAAAGGTTTCCCTTGCTCAAAAGCCAGTCAAATCCAACTCTGGGGGCGGTGCTCATCTCCATTTCCAAGCTGAAGAGCCAGTGTTGTCCAAAGACATTTTTGTGGTCATGTGGCCAGCATGACTAAATGCTGAGGTGCACGGAACACTGATACCATCCCACTGTAGTGGTACCTATTTATCTACTTGCAATTCCTTGCTTTCAAATTATTAGGTTGGCAGGAGCTGAGGCTAGAGATGGGAACTCACTCTGTCACACGGCACTCGTCTGCAGCTCAGCATCTTGACCTGAGACACTGCAGCCCCCTAACTTACCAATAGGCTGACATTAAATTGTTCAGTAATTTGTCAGTATTTGGTCAGTTTTTTGGGAATTTTAGTCAGTAAAATCAGTATTTTTGAGTCTCTGACTAGTTTCCACCCCTGCTACTGCATAAATTAATTTCCTCTGGAGCCATCCTTTCTGAGCCAAGTCAAAAATGTGTGAGCCAGAGGCTAAGAAACTGTGAGCTAGCTCACACTAACTCAGCTTAGAGAGAACACTGAGTGGGACTTCCTCTTTTCCTACTGCCTTCAACTTTTCCTAGCATTATTGTCTCTTCCCATAAGGTTATCAATACAGTAGGGTCAATTTAGTCATTTTAGCTTCTTGAGAAAGTTCAGGCTTGATTTGACCAAGAACCCACTTATGTGTGTGTTTGTTTTTGGCAGGCTGCAGTATCTGTAATATTCTCTTCCAACAAATGAATCAGCTTTCTTTACTGTCCAGCTTTCACACCCATACATAGTAAAGGGAAATACTGGGAAATTTTCAAGAGGGAATTAGATAAACATATGGAGCAGAAGTCCATCAGTGGCTATTAGCCACAGGGTATAGATGGGAACTCTCAGTCTGGGGCAGGTGATGCACTCTATTCTTGGTGCTGGAGGGGGCAGCAGTGGGAGGGCTTCTGGTGCTCTGGCCCCACTGCTGGACCTCCTGATGGCACCTGGTATATTTTGGCCGCTGTGTGACAGAGTGTTGGACTAGATGGGCCATTGGCCTGATTCAACATTGGCTTCTCTTATGTTCTTATGTTCTTACTGTGTTATGAATTATCTTGATCTTGGTCACCACAGTAACACATCCATATAGTCAATCTTTTCTAGCTCTCTCATGGTTGCCTTCTGATTTCTTGGTTGCAGTCTCCCTTTTGGTTGATGATAGAAACAGGGACTAGACAATCTTGAACAATTTTAATTTCTTCATTGTTACATTTACAGTTGTGTAATTCCCCAATAGTCGTTACTTTTGTCTTCTGGATGATCATCTGTAATCCTGCTTTGGGGCTTTCTGCTTTCACCATCAGTAGTTGTTTCAAGTCTTCACTACTTTCTGCCATTAATGTGTTATCTGTATATCTCAAATAGTTAATGTTCCTTCCAACAATTTTTACTCTACCTTCATCTAAATCTAATCCAGTTTTCCTTGTATGTTCTGCATATAAATTGAACAGATTAGGTGATAAAAACACATCCTTGTCTGACACCTTTGCCAATTGGAATCCATTCTGTTTCTCCATATTTTATCCTAACAGCAGCCTCTTGTCTGGTTTGCATCCAAACAGTCAGAAGCTGTGGCACACCAATTTCTTTTAAAACCAACCATAGCTTTTCATGATCCACACAGGCAAAAGCTTTGCTGTACCCTAGGAAACCCAAGCTGATTTTCTTCAGAACATAAATTTGCAATATGATCTTTAGTGCCTCTTCCTAGGTATCTGTAAATAGGCTACTGTTAAATTCATCAGAGTGCTATGGCTCCAGGGTCACTACGATTAGTTCTTGTTTCCATCTTGTTCTTGTCTTATGAACTTGTCCAACCATTTTTAGACAGAAGATTATCCTGAGTATCCATTCTTTTGTTTCAGTTGCTTATGTCCAGATGTCTGCCTGCAAGGGTATGTATTCTTTATATCTCAAATTCATCAGCAGGTTAACCTCATTCTTTGGTTCCCATGGTAAGAATCTGGAGTTGGCCTGTGCTTCATACAGAGTCCCAATCACTGCTTCCTGAGTTTCTTCCAGCAGTGCTTGTCACTTAAAGCCATTTTCAAATGCTGTGGCTTTAAGACTAAAAGTTTGGTTCAGGATGTAAGGCCTGTCAGAATCCTTTCCCTAGAGACCCAGCTAATGCAGGAGCACTGTGACCTTGATAAGAAATGGTTTCAGCTGATATGAGGCTTGTTAGAGTCTGGGAAGAAACCACCCCCAATTAAGCACATTCCTAAGTGATGGAATTATCACCACCTGTGCATTGGAGTCAAGCAGCCCCTTAATGGGATAAGTTTTGTTTCTCTACCAGAATGAGTATTATGTGGTGTCATGAAGCCATAGTAACCAAGGGAGGTTGACATCACTCCCCTAGCTTTTGGTTGGTTGAAGGCCTGAACTGACCAACAGCTACCATTTTCTATAAAATAAGGCTTTTCATTCTGAGAGGTTGTTGGCTGCTTGAAACTAAGCAGACCTAGCAGGTCATTCGTTTGGAGCAACCCAGGACTTTGGCATCTCATTCTGTCTGCCTGAATTGACTTGCTATTGGCCTGTGCTGTGGTTGGATTATTACATCTTGTAACCTGAAAGGTAAACTGTGACGCTGCATTGTAAGTTCTCAGCAAAGCTTGGTTAAGCTTAGGTTCTTTTATGTCCTCACTGTCTGATTGTCTCATTTTAAAATCTGTTTGCACCTTAATAAACTTTTTTTTCTTTCTAGTCTGTCGTGGGTTGTGCTCTGTGAATCTCAAAGGGCTAATTCCATTTGCCTGGACTTGGGACCACTACTACCACTAATTTCTCTGGTATATGAGCTCAGTCTGTGGCTTTGTCCATAGACCTGACCTTGTGTTTTAAGTTTCAGTTCGGTTTGGACTTTTACTCCAAGACTGAGAGAGACTGATAAAAGGACCTGGTGGTGGCCTACTGTATTCTTAGGGGACTGTTAGACTCCCTTAAGACTTTGTGTAAAGTGCTGTGTAGCCTGTTTTTGCAACCGAAATGTCTGGCCAGAGGCTTGGGCATTTGACAGTACTATCTGTCTTTCAGCTTGGAATGAGGGTGATTGCTTCCCCCTGTACTAATTTACTCATGGCCAGCTCCTGAGGTGGAACAGAGTGTAGGCATCTTGTAGTTAGCTGGTGTCATGCTTTTGGCCAGAGGAACAAAAAATACTCTACTGTACCTGTATATGGTGCTAAGAAACCTCATATAGTCTTCTCCCTGCTTCCACCCAACCCCTTCCCTTACTGGAGGAAAGAGTGCAAGGGACTACAGGGGCAGATTCTAATGAGTACCAGTTGCATCTTCAATCAACCAAAATGGAAGCAGCTTTTCCTCCTCACAAGTGGGGGGTGGGGGCACATGACCAGTGCAAGAGACTTTACCTCCCTCCTAGTGGAGAGCCCCCATGTTTTGGTGAAATGAGATCGAGGAAGGAAAACGTCACAAGCTTAAGGTCACCCAGGACCCTGTTCTCTCTGTCATAAAGGAGGATCACTGTGGGATGGAATTGAGAAACCCTAATGCTCACACAGGCACACTGTTACATAAAGAAGCTTCCCTGTGCTGCTATACTGTATAATAGAGGTCTGCCGGACAGCATCAAGCAGCTGGACCTGTGAAGGCTGCTAGGCAACCCACCATCACAGCATTCCAGTCCAATTCATATGAACAACAAATGATTGGGGGGGTGGGGGAGGTACTTCTTGCCCCTGCTTTGTAAGGTCTTCCACTGTTGTGCCTGGCTTGCATTAAGCTTATCTGAAAACACTCAGTCCTCTTTAAGATCCATTTTAGGAGATTCAGAGTGAAGGGACTTGCCATCACTGAAGGAGGATAAGAGGTGCCCACTTCTCCCCTGTATTCTTGCTTCTAGCCAGGAGTATGTGACCTGCACTAAATGACTTCAGTCCCTACCTGTGGCAAATTGCTTTATCGCCCATCCTTGTAAACACACCTACTTAGCAAATTCACAAGCTGAAGAGTGTTGGAAGGGGGAAACCTACAAATATGACCAATAATTCAAAATTATAAAATGCAAAAACGGCAGAAAGTTGTATATCCTTTGCTCGGCAGGATTAAGAACCCACTGAGCCAAATATCTGGTTTCCAGCAGTAGTTATACTGTGATAGCACTGCTGGTTAGGGACACTTAACCATCCTATCACAGATGCTATTTAAATACTTTCCTGGCAGCCCTTGGCTCCTGTTGTGAGGCCTTTCTGCTAGTGGAGAGTTGAGCAACTATTGCTGAACTAGGGCCCTTCTAGGCAGCAGGTTTGTCAACCAGACCACCTACATTACATGATTTGGGTGGCAGGTTGCCTTCAACAGATCAATTGCCTCTTCATACCCCTACTTCAGAAGTAACTCTTCATATCCTTTCTGTATAATGGTGGGGGAAACCTTCCACAAAATGTGTCAAACCTTTAGTATGGCCTCTGGTAAAGGCAAACCTCTGCAGGCAGGAATATTCTCCTTGCTGCCAGTACCACAAGATCGGAGCCCTGCCTTCCTTACCTCAATCTGAGAAAATGCAGAATTGGCTTCTTTGAATTATATTTGTTTGCCTGGCAATCTAGGTTCATTAGAGTCTTTGAGAAGAGTTCTCAATTGAGTATAATTTGCACTTATAGCTAAGACACTTGAAGGTGGGGAGGTCCCTTGTAGTTCGGTCCTGAACAATGCTTTCTTGTCCAAAGAAAAAACCTGCCTCATGTAATAAGGACCACTGAAGGGTGGCAGAATAACTCCTGTGGGCACATTCCACCATAGGTGTGTTGGAAAAATTTACCTACTCATAATAAAGTTGGTTTATAGAGCTTAGTTAAGCAGAAGAACTACTAATAACTGCAGTTAGCATGCATTCATTTCAGGAAACTTAAATTTCTTTTTAAAAAGTTAATCATAGAGTTAATATTGGTATTTATTTGTTCACAAGACAGAAGTTTGACACAGAAAGCATTAAAACTGATCAAAAAGCATTTTATTGTTAAACTACCAAGGGTCATTTAATATTCTGAATAAAAGGAAATTATTAGTCAGTGTGTATACTATGCTGCAAGTAGCTTGTTTAGATATCAGGTTATTAAAGTTTTTAAATTATTCAGTCAAGCTCTTAATGGATCATGCAATGATACAATAGGAAAGGTTAAAAATGTGAATGATGTGGCTCTGGACAGGGATCACTAAAACAGCTCTCTAACTTCATGTCACAGGACTGTTTTAGAGACCAACAGCTTACCAACAGAAGCAGAATTACAGCTGAACACATTTGCTGATTGTTCATAGTGAGGAAGAACAGTTATTAGATTTTAATATACTGCCATAAAAGCCTGTCATGGGCTGGATCCAAAGGTGGCTTTCATTAAACAAAAGTCTGTTTCACATCACTATCAAGAATGTTGCACAAAAGTGATCATGATAAATCCAAGGGTGATGACCTGCTTATGACAGCATTATGACTACTACATAACCACTGGGTAAGCTCTAGAAGCTACTTCTGTCTCCCACTAGTGGCTCTAACATCAAATTATCTAGAAAGAGAAATCTTTAAAACAAGGCACTAATGGGGAATTTGGTTATGAAAAAATGGATATTACCAAAAAAACCCTCACTCTGGGCAGCTGTAGTCTTCAAATTTGTTGAAGACCACCAATGTACTGAAGTTTTTGCCTAATCTGAATGCCCATCCATGATTTTTAGTTCACATCTTACATTACTCATATCCACAGAAGTTAGAAAACGGATCTATATTAAATTTTTACTAATTTTACTTTTCAACAGAATAATGCATATTAGGCAGAGTTTGAAAGCTGGTAAGTTTACCAGTTTTTCTACAGTACAGCCAAGATACATGCTACTTAATATTACTAGTGGCAACAGCATTATTGAACAATATGCTATGTCCCCTAAGGTGCAGCAGAAGGACACACAGTGTGAAATATTCATTTGACCAGTAGTCAGGAACAATGGCAAACACTATAGTACATGTTTACTCCATAAGAGGCTGCATACAGCAACATAATTTCAGGTACACCTGTTTCGTCCAGGAAGCTCAGGGTAATCTTCAGGTAATAAAACATGACGACGACATGTTGGACATGTACTATGCTCCTTAATCCATGGACCAATACACTATTGAAGATAGGAAAACAATTCATTAGAAACAATCACATCTGTGTGAGATCAGTAATATTTAGGTATTTCTTTTTAAATGTGCTTTTCCCAGAAGCTCAAAGCAGTGTTAGCACCCACTCTACTGAATGTATACAAAAATGTAGTGATATTTTCTGACAACCTTTAAATACCAATTATTGCAGCAAGTTTAGAATTTATTCTAATACCTGTAGGAAATGACTTATTTTGAATGACTGATCTAATAGTGCAATCAACTGATTACATTTTTTGTTGTTTATCATATGATCAATTCATTAAGTGTCCTCAACTTGCAACCCCTCCAATTAAAATTTATCATTGTTGTTTACAGTGATAGGCTGGATTTAACTGCAAGTTATTGACTAATCAGTTGAACTTCTTATTGATCCCCTACTAAATAAAAAAATACAGTTCTAGTTAACAGTTGTCCTTGATAACACCTGATTTGTCATACAAATGCCGGGAAGGCTTGGATTTGCTAGGAAGTTTTCTCTCTCTGCCTTTACCACAAGTTATTTTACAGATATTAAACTATTTTATAGACCCCCCTGTGGGCTTGTTGTGGGGACTCATGGCTAGTTTGTGTAGTCTATGGAATAATGCAAATCAATGGATGCCTTTACATGTCGGCAACCTGTGAACCATTACAGTAACACAGTGGCAGCTTCAAAAAGGGCCACTATAGTCTAGGAAACTGCTGCCTGCGTGCAGGAGGTATGACTAGGGGCAGTGTTCCCTCTAAGCTGAGTTAATGTGAGCTAGCTCTCAGTTTTTTGGTCTTAGCTCAGGAAGGATGGCTCCAGAGCAAACTAATTTATGCAGTTGCCAAATCGCTCACTCACAACTTTAATGCTAGTAGCTCACAAAGTAGATTTTTTTTTCTTATAAGACTCCACAGCTTTAGGGGGAGGGATCAGTCAGGGCTACAATGACCAGATATGATATTGCTGCTTTCAGTAGTAAAGAAAATACTTGCTAAAAATAATTGTGGCTTTATTACTAATTGCATGTTCCAGGCTTGAGCAAGAACAGTGAAAAACAAGTTCTAGAGAAAGCCCTGGTTTGGGGATCTAAATTTACTAAACTGATATGGCAAGTAGGATTTCAATTTCTACAGTATCATCCACAAATTTTTCCCAATTAGGACTCTGTTCATTCAGGAATACACTCCTTCTCATTGGAGCACTTAGCAGCCATGGAGGAAGATTTATGTGGGCAAATGAACTGGCCAATTATAGATACAATCAGTTACATTCCATTGACCACAAGTGGAAAATAGGCTAGGAACTACTTGTTATCACCTGGCTCACACATTGTCTTTGCCTAGAAATTCAAATGCAATAAAAATGATATGAGTGGCCTTTTGGGAACTACTGTCTCACCAGTTTGTGAAATCTGTGTCCACAATCTAGCACACTGAATTCTTCTGTGCTAAGTTCCTCATGGCATATCACACATGGATCATTATCCTATGAAAACAAATGAATTCATAGTTATTTCAGATTATGAACTACTACAATACTACTTACAGAGGAACAAGAGGCTACAGACAATTTTGAGAAGCATTAGTGGCTTGACATTAAGCATGTTTAATTTGTACGCACAAGGGATGTTGTTCAATCCCTGGTATCCTGTTAAAAGGCAGCAGAGTTGGGAAAAAGCCTCAGACTGAGATCCGGGACAACTAGGAATAATGGGTTAAATGGACCAACAGCTCAACTCTGTATAGAAGTGAAAGAGAGCTCAAAACATACTTTATTTTTGTGCAGCAGCTTCCATTAAATGGTACAAGTACTATGCAAGTATAACATATTGGGAACTTGCTGGGCTTTTACATAAAATAAAGCTCTTCTCCAGCTTAAATTTGGAACAGACCACATGCCAGTCACATCAATGACAATAACTTGTAAATGTGTGTCACTAAACCATGAGGGTTGCTACTTTTGGGAAGCAAGACATTTAGGATAATGATAATTTTAGAAATAGAAAATCTAGAGTAGTTGTCTGTGACCACTCTCTTCCCTCAGTCCACAATACTACTGTTCAGTAGATTATTGGTTTGATGTGCAAACTGCCTGAGTACGGATCACAAATCATCTCTGCTCCCCACAGCAGTGCCTTCCAATCCATGGAAATCTGATTGCTTGGGTTGTGGAATCATGTAGCCACTGTCATTTGATAGGCTGCTTAGAGAAGGGGGAAGGAGACTAAAACTGCTCCCTCCTCCCTCTTCTGTCAGTACAGCTCCACTGACAAAAGAGGCAAAGGGGGTGATTTCGCCTCCTTCCCCCTCCTCACTGCAAACTACTGACCTGCATGGTTATTACTGCATGTGGGTCCCCACAACTTCAATAATCAACTTTCCTGGAGTCAGAAGAGGCTATTGGGGGGCAGGGTACATAGGGAAGACCCTCAAATGTCCATGCATTCTGCTAATGGATTGCCAAATCCAGCCCAATAGTTACTAAACTTTTACACTGTTTAAGTTTCACAAAAATGTGTTGATCTAATTGGAATTCATTGTTGATCTAACTGGGATTACCATCAACATTTTCATCTGAGATGAGGAGAAAAAGAAACAATTAAATTCAGTAAGTACAAAATTTTGGAGAAGATTCTGGATTTCCTAAAGTTGATGGTATGCTCACCAGCTCAACCCCTGGTTTCTATAGTATCAGGCATTGCCCACACATCGTACTAGAAATGAAAAAAGGGAAAACACATACGTGAACCACCCCAAGTATCATCAAGTTATTCATGCACTTAAGCAAACAGTGTTCATTGCAATTAGTGGCACTGACTCAAGATACCTACAGTGGCATCACTAGACTTCTTCCACTTAGATTTTGCTATTCCTCCATCAGTTTTCCAAGGCAGCTGAGTTGATACAGGTGGGAAAGGTTTTTTCTTTATGTTTTCATTATCAGGCCTTGAGTTGGATGTGCTAGGCACATTCTGTCTTAACGCCTTTATCTTTTGAGTCTGATTTCTCTTCTGTCCTGAATTGAAGGAGGATGCTTTCTCAATTTTTGCTGGAGAGGAGCTAATCTAAAAAGAGAGACAAGAACTATAGTTTGTTAGTTTACACTTTGTTTTTTCAATACTCAGGACAGCTAATGAAGATAAAAAATTAGAATATTTCCATTACCAATAGTTAAAATATAAAAACTAGAACAAAAATGCAGCTTAGCAGTACAGATTCAAAATGAGAAGCAGTATGATTGTTCTTTTTATGGTTGAAGTCTTATGTACCTTGAAGGTACCTTCTCCCATATCAACCTGCCCAAACATTAATATTTGCATCCAAGGCTGTGTTGAGTGTGCCCCTTTTTCTAAAATGAGAGACAGGGCCCTCCACTTATGGAATCAGTTTGCTAGGCACCAAGTAAATATAAATTTATTCCTCAAAGTTTGTTTATGGACACATATTCATGTATACCACTTTGCAAACTTTATGGTTAAGAATAGGCATACAAATAAATAAATAAAATGCTCCTGGAAATTAGCATGTATATACTTTCACAGACAGAACATTCTAGAGCCTTGGGCCAACAAAGGAAAAAGCCCTATTCCATACAGCCGGAGTCTCCAGAATGGCGCCCATGGATGCCAAGGTGCCTGCCAATATCTTTCATGGTGCTCACCATACATTTTCAGAAAATGGGTGGAGCCAGGTGTAACTTTTGACCAGCAGGGCTTCTGATTGACCATCAGAGATCTGATTAGCTGTGCAGATTCAAAAACACTGCAGCAGCTGTGTGAGATGTATGCATCCAAGAAAATATTTTTAAACAATGTTCATTTCAAAAGGCAACCTGTTAAGCTGAGCTTCTGCCTGGAATGCTGAAGAGTTACTATAGAGTTATGCATAACCTTACTCCCTGAGGTTATTTTGTTGTTTTGTAAAAGAGGGCCAAACGTTCTAGCAGCAATACCTTCTTGTTTTCATGATCCAAAATAAAGTTAAGGAGTTCATCCATACTCAGTTTGTTTCTATTGTTGACTTTTACTTCTTTTATAAATGTTTCAAAATCTGAACTGCAAAAGACAGGACAAAAAGCAAAGCTATTAAGGGTTTGGAACACTGACTACCTCCCTACAGCAGAGTTGTATCTTCAAGTAGTCCCATTTTGCAGAAAACTCCATCTCAGCTGCATTTAAACCTACCCCTTTCTCCAAGAATAGTTAAATCTGAATCTCAAATGCACATTAGCAAAAAATTTACTTCAACAATTTCCTTCATCATGATAAAACTTGCTAGAAAATAGGAAAGAGGGAAGATACGTATTTGCACGTGACAATCTTCAGATATAAACCAGTGTTTTATCTTTGAGGTAGCTCTACACACACTCATACTCCAAGTTTAAAAGATGGTAATTTAGCATCACTCTGAAAAGTTCTATGCATGTTTTTCTACAAACCAAAAATACCCAGAATTCAATAGGTTTCTTTTTTTATATACAGAAAAAGTACACAGCCAGAAAGAAAAAAATGCAGCTTACTCTACACAACATCTGTTTAACAACCATGAAAAAGCTGTGTTTCTAGATGAGTTCTGAGGAATCCACTGACCACAAAACCTGATACTACTGCTATTACCCAAGGAGAAATACCTTGTATAGTCTGGGAATATAGCCCTAAGTTGGTCAATGACACTTTCACTCAGTTGTGGAGGTAGCGACTTGTCTGCGGCTCTGTTGTGGTCCAGACTTGCAGCTGCTGCTGGTTCTTCTAGAGTACTGTGCTGTAACTGGATATCCTGGACATGTCTTCTAGAGTTCCTTGGTGACTTGGATAGACATGCTGTATCAAAATGTGACTTTCCTGTACCTTCAAGAAGTGCTTTGCCAGAGTCTTCATGTGCAGAAGAGGGCACCTGATAATTTTTATGGGATGTTTTACTTCCAGTATGCTTACTAACTGTGGAATGAAGGGGACTGTTATCATCAACACTTGAAAACATATCACGTAAGTTAGATGGTAGGTGAGGAGTCCCAGCTGAATACATGACAATAGCTGGATCATTAATTGGAGGTTTCTCATGCATTGCCTAGAGAAAAAGAATAGCCTGATCAGATAAATATTTATGCAAGCAATGTTTTCAAGCATTCTGAAGATTTTTCTGTTTTAAATACTCTCATACTGAAGTCTTCATGTTAAACTATGTGATAAAATCTGAGAAAATAGACACCATTTCAGCTTCATCTGCTTTACCTAAGCAGACATTTAGTACCTCACAAGGAATATTGTAGGCTTGGATCCTCTGCAGTGAAAGCAGAGCTGTGCCACATAGCAACTTTCCCCTCTCCCATTGCATTCTTCAGATTATGGATTACCAAAATAATAGGAGTAGGGGGGAGCCTATAGTGAGGAAAAACAGTGAAAACAGTCATACCACTCTTCTGCTAGCAGAAAGGGCATTTAGGAACCAATTTCATAAAAAATTCATAAAAACCAATTTCCCCTGGCTCCTGCCATACAAAATGCTCTACTGTTCACATACATTGGAAGTTTACATGACCAACACTGAAATGCTTAACCCAAATTTTTAATATACAGAGAAAATCTCAGTGCTTATAATTTTGAGCTCTCCCAGTTCTGCAGCGATGATGAAAATGTAGTATTCCTTTAGCCTTCCAAACAAAGCAACTAATACAAAAGGCATGAAATTGCTAGATACTTACTGATGATGGAATGAGAGGAAGCTCAAGTTCAGCAATTTCTACTTTGGAGATGCTGTTTAGAAGGGCACCATTTTTTACCATGCAAATTCTCTCTTCAAACTGACTCTGCAGAAGGGGGAGGAAGAGAGAAAACATATTTAAAGTGACAACTGACTTACAGCCAATTCAGCTCAAGCAATAAGACCTATATAGCCCAAACTGTTGACATCTGAGGCAAATGCTCCCTGTAGAAGTGTGCGAGGTTCATACGAATTTTCAACAGCTTCCAACAGAAGTACTGATCTAACTAATGAATATATAACTGCAAGATTCAGATACCTGTGTTCTTTAAATATTCCACCAAAAAAACCTTGTAAAATGCTATTACTATATTATTTAAATTCTAATACACCTACAGCTCTTTAATTCTTTATTTGAAAAAGATTTTCCAAACATAAACAAGGCCAAAGGCATACGCACTTCAAGCAGAGAGGACAGCTAGACAAAATATAAACAAAGCACAAAAGTACAAATACTGAAGGTTACATATGTTTCAGCATTATATGGCAAGTTTGTAAACATAACACAGGTAATGGTAAGGAACATATGATTAATAATATTAAAATCTGGAATACCTACTGGATTTAAAAGGCCAATTAGGTTATAGAAACTAATATATTTGTTTTTTTCTAAACAAATAATACATTTCTTTATTCATTTATATCCCACCTATGATCTCTTTTTATTGCAAAGTCTCAGGACTCCTGCCTTGCGTTATTTGGTGTATCTGGAAGATCAGCTTTTTCATGGCTGCTTCGTCCCATACCCTTACATTCAAGTTCCCTATTGATGCTTTGTCAGTTCTATTCAAGCTGGAATTAGATGTGCTATTGGGTTTCTTGCGAACAGATTAACATCACCTCTCGGTAAAGATGTAAAAGAATGCCAGGTTGAGGTCTTCACTGATACGTATTATGTGGCTTATTTTAGTCCAAATTGTGGATATAGTCAGACCAATGCCACCACTGTCGGCATGAAAATGCCAAGAGCACTGCAGATGCTCCAACACTGGCTTGTGCCACTCTCCTAAAGAACTTTGCCTTTCCTTCTTCAAAATGTACACAAATTAGACAAAATGTCCCGTCCATTTCCAAGCTACCTTAAAAGTCTGGAAAGCCTGGATTTTTAAAAAATCCCTAATCCCATTTTTGATATGATCTTCTTTTCAGCCATAAGGACAAGTACAATAGGATGGATCCAATGGTACACCCTTCTGTGAAGAGAAGACGAT
Source organism: Gekko gecko (assembly GCA_029375565.1). Lineage (NCBI taxonomy): Eukaryota > Metazoa > Chordata > Lepidosauria > Squamata > Gekkonidae > Gekko > Gekko gecko. The sequence goes on along the minus strand of JAPDNY010000004.1, from coordinate 101,128,060 downwards.
TTTGCTCATACAAGGAGATATCTGCAATTTCCACAAATATTCCACTCAAGCTACAATTGGAACACTTTCACTGGGGTGTGAGGAAGGCTGCAGAAAATAGGAGGAAGGTTCTGTTCCGGCACTGAACCCTTGCTTACGGTTTTCTGGGTTGTAATAATAAATTTTTATCATTGGAAAAAAGGAATACATTAGTCTCAAGCATCTTTACAGTGCACTTTGCACACAAAAGTTTACACTTTGAATAAAACTTTGTTGGTCTTAAAGATGCCACTGGAACTTTTATCACCCTCATATTCAATGCAACAAGGGAAATAGTGTTGCACTTACCTGTAACTGTTGTTCATCAAGGATCTTCTGTGCAGGCACCCATGGGGACTGCGCATGTGCAGGCCTGCTGCAGAGAGGTTTTATAGCTAAAAGCCTCGGGGGGGCGGTGCACTAGAGCCAGAAGAGATTGTTCCCGTCCAAATGGTCATGTGCTCCAGCACTCCAGCATCCTCACCCTCAGTAACTCAAGCACCAACACAGTCAAAAGAGAACATGCAGCAAGGCCGGAGGGAGGGTATATGTGCCTGCACAGAAGATCCCCTATGAGCAACGGTTACAGGTAAGTGCAACACTGTTTTCATCATTGATCTTCTGTGCAGTCTCACATGGGGATTCTAACAAGCTACTCAACAGGAGGCAGGAAATGCTTTCATCACTTGAATAAGGACTGAAGAGCCACCCTGTCCACTTGTACCTCTCTTCTCGCATGCAGATCTAGGGCACAGTGACACACGAACATGCCAGCTGAAGACCATGTTGCGGCTTGGCAAATCTCCGGCAAAGGAACTCCATCCAAAAAGACAGGCAAAGATGCCATCGCTCTAGGGGAATGGGCCCGCACTCCCAAGGGACAAAGGAGTTTGGCCTGATTGTAACATGTCAAGATCATAGCCACTATCCATCTAGACAAGGTTTGTGATGAAGCCCTCTTACCCTTATTAGGGCCCACAAAACAAACAAAAAGTGGTTTATGTTTTCTGAAACTCAAGGTGCTCTTTTAATAAAACAATAAAGCTCTTCTCAAATCCAAAGTATGCAGAGACCTCTGATTCTGGTGAGGGGGAAAACACTGATAATATGATCTCTTGAGAGAGATGAACCCTAGAGACCACCTAGGATAAAACTGAATGCCAGGCCTATCATCTCAGGGAACATCTTAAGGAATGGTGGGTCCACCCACAAAGCAGCCAACTCACTGACCCCCCCTGGCAGAAGTAATAGCCACTAAAAAGCAAACCTTCATTGACAAATTAGCCACCAGGCAACTAGTCAAGAGCTCAAAGGGTTTTGAACATCAGCTGTGACAACAAGACAGAAAGGGACCATTAATTAAATAAACCTTTTCGACATTCAGTGAGAGAAGGCCAACTTATCATCCAAACTTAGGTGATAACAATAAAGCCACTAGATGTGACTTCAGTGAGGAGTAGGCTAACCCCCCAGATCTATGGAAAGTAAATATTTGACAATTGCCTGCAGAGGCACCTGAGCAGGGGGAATATCCTTATCTGTACACCATTCAGAAAAACATTTCCATTTAAGATGGTAAGCTTTTCTGGTGGACAGTTTACACGAATGTAAGAGGATCTCATTAACCTCTTGTGAAAAAATTAAATCTCAATCTGAAGTTTCCATGCTGTCAAGGTGAGATGGCTGATGTCGTGCTGCAGTACCTCACCAGGTCTGTATTGCTTGGGAACTGGAGAAACTGACCCTGAGCCATGTCCATTAAGGTCAACAGTCAAATCTAACAAGGCCAGAAAGACCTCTCTGAGAAGGGATCATTCTAGATTTCTCCTAATTAATAGGAAGGCCTAGGTGCTCACAGGTCTCCAACACTTTGGAGCAATGGGCCAGGAGCTCTTCTCCAGTGCATGCCACCAGAAGCCAATCATCTAGGTAAGGAAAAATGGTGCAACCTCAGAGATGCAGGTAGGCCATTACCAGTGCCGTACATTTAGTAAAGACCCTAGGGGTTCGGGTTAGGGCCCTAATATGCCCTTTTCCCAGTGTACTGAGAAACCTGCTTCCCACAATGAAATTCTAAGTGCTTGCGTTGTTGGTAGTGAACTGAGATATGAAAGTAGAAATCTGCACATCTGACAGGTAGTATCACCTCTCCATAAGCCATCAATCCCCTCTGCTTTCTTAGTTCTATTTATGTGTGTGAATGCTTGAATACTGTTTGTGTGTTTGTGAATGAATAAATAAGGATTATATTCAGTAAAATAATATTTTATTAATTATACCTGGTCTCTGTGTCTTTTACTGGGAACCATTACAGACTAGCAGCATTCTCTGTATATACAGGCGAGAATCCAATAATAATAATAATAATAATAAACCAATTGCTATATTTAAAAATAGAGCAATTTGGCTAACAAACTGAGATATGAAAGTAGAAATCTTCCAGGTTTACATATTTACAATCAAGAAATCAATCAAAATGATTATAACACAAGAAAAGAATCATCTAATTACAGATGGACTTTTGAGAATATGGTTTGCACATTGGAATTTACTGGGTTCCTCAGTCTCTCTGCTTATTGCCTTCAATAGACAATTATCATGATAAGAATACCCGAAATAAAAGCGATTTTTGAATGTATAGTGATACGGTAAATTCTCAGGGGAAATCTATATCTTGGCAAGATATTAGAGAAAGGAATTAACATTCAATGGCTTCCAAATTACCAATCAACTTCAACATTAAAGAAGATTATCAACAAAGAAGGTGGAACCCTAAGAGAGCTGGCTGAATTTGAACAATTTATAAAACAAAAAAAGACCATTTATTACGTTGGATATATAAGCTATTACTTTAGTTCAAAACAGAAGAATAGCAAGTGAAAAAATATATGATTACATGGATGCAGAACTTACGCAACAATGGGAAAGATTATAGGGAAACGGAGTTAAGTTCACAGCTGGCCAGGCATTAAGAGAAAATCGATACAAAATGTTTTTCAGATGGTATATTTCTCCAAAGGACTTTGAGAAAGTAGACAAAAATTATAAAGGAAAATGTTGGAAATGTAAAGATATAGATAGAACCTTTTATCACATGTGGTGGGCTTGTAAAAAGCAAAAAAGATATAGAAAGAAATACATGGAAAATGCAGAATATATTGAAATTCAAATTTCCTATGGAAGCTAAAAATATGCTGTTAAGAATATTACCTAACAATTTACCAAAAGTCTTGGAAGAGATATTTGAATATATGGTGACAGTGGCTAGAATTATTTATGCAGAAAAATGGAAAGCAGCCCTTTGTCCAAGCTTAGAAGAATGGGAAAATAAACTTACTGACAAAAGTAATGGGGAAACTAACAACGTATTTGAGAAATAGATCAATTTCAAAATCTGAAGAGAGATGGAGTGTTTATTATGCAAGTAGGAGTTAAATTCAGAATGAGAAACAGTTTAAAATTTAGAATAAGAAAGTTTAAAAATAGTATATAAATGTGTTATAATGCATATAAATGTACTACAAAGTTAAGCTGAATGAGAAAAAGTTTTGAAAATAAATGTATATTAAACTGGAGTTGAAGCAAAATACTCTCTACATTTTTATGTGTGATACATATGTAATACATAAGGGATTTTTATTAAACTTTGTATATTAAAATTATACATAGTATGTAGAAATGATGAAATATGTCACAAAGAATATGTAGTAATGACAAAATAAATAATAAAGGTGTAAAACAGATCAGTAACAAAATCTGAAAGATAAAATATTTGAAATAAGGATCACCATACTTTTTAGAAAATATTAAAAATTGTGATGAAGTGGATGTTGGGAAGAAATATTTTCAATTTCTTGTTTGATATACCCTGCAATGTATAATAATCTTTGATATAGACAACTTGTTATATACTCCCTTTTTCCTTTTTGTATCCCTTTTATCATCTTGTTTCTAAAATTTAAAAAAAATTAAAAAAGAAAGTAGGCATCTTTCAAGTCAGTAACAATGAACCATAAATCCAATTTTAATAACTGCATAACTGAGGCTAAAGATATATAGAACTTTGTCCCTCAGGTTTAGGGTAGGTCTAACTCCCCTATCCTTGTTATCTACTAGGAACAGGCGGGAATAGAAGCCCTCTGAACACTGAGGGTCTGCAACCCTTTCAATTGCTCCCTTTACAAGGAAGGACTGCAATGAGGCCTCTAAATCACTTAGTAAATTATCTACTGCTCTTAGGAAGGGAAAACAGGGGGAGTATATAGAAACTCTAACCTATGACAGTATCTAACTACAGAAAGGACCCACTCGTCCAACATAATGGACTCCCACTCGTAAAACTGAGATAACTTATCCCCAAATCTAACAGGTTCCTGAGTAACAACTAGTCAAAATGTAGCCCTCTGAGGCTGAGCGTCTCCTTAGCCGTCTGGGATTGCCCTGACTAGGTCTAAGACTGCCCTTTCGCCTAGTATAACCCTGCTAAGAGGCAAAGTGGAAACCTAAGTAGCCACAGGATACTGAGACCTTGAAGGACTAGCATAACAATAGTCCTTTTGGTAAGGTTGCCAAGACTGGTGAAAGACAGGTCATTGTCTCAGTTGAGCCGCACTTAGATGCAAAACCCCAAGGGACTTGGCTGTCTGTTTATTCTTTTTAATCTGCTGAGAGTCTCATCAGTTTTCTTGGAGAACAAGGTAAAGCATTCAAAAGACAGGTCCCTCCACCTTGGGCTTTGTTTCCAAAGGCAAGGCTATCAATCTTAAGCCAGGCATGACATCGAAAGACAGTGGAGCTAGCCATAGCTCTAGCAGAGGTGTCAGCAGCATGATGACCAGCATTAATCTGTTGTTTGGATAACTTTATCACTTCAGTTTGGAACAATTTAGCAAGAGGTTGTTTATTCTCTGGGTAACAGCTCCAAGTAAAGGAGGATTCTTTCTCAAAGAAAAAGCTGATATCCCACCATAATAATTTGGCAGATGGCAATCCTGAGTTCCAGGGCAGACAAAGAGTAAATCTTATGTTCTATGAGATCAAATTTTCTGCCTTCCCTGTCAGTTGGTACAGCATGATATGAATGGCGCCCTCTGGGCTGCAACTCCTCAATGACAAGTGAGAAAGGAGGCAGATAAGTAGTCAAACAATTGACAGAGTCCTACTTTACCCTATAAATATTCTCAACACTCTGGGATGTGTCCTGGGGGGATACTGGCTTTTGCCATAACACTTGTGTCAAATCAACCAGAACTTCTAGCTAGGGGAAAGCAATGCCAGGAGATTCAACATGAAGACATCCTAGGATCTTGTCTTTGGGTTTGTGGTCAGATGCAGCCACTTCAATTTCAAGAGACTGAGCCATTCTCAACATCTGCTCACTGTATATGTGAAGGTCCTCTGTGGATGATGTGGGGGCAGGATCTTCCCGACTAGGATCTGAAGGTGTATCTGAACAAACATTGGATCTGAGTGCTCTGTCTTCACCTTCCTCAGTATCCAACACCAGAATGGGGTAAAGACAACTTCCAGAAATAGTAGCCGGTGGAGGACATGAAGAAACTGTACTGAGAGTGTCAGAACCAACTAGGATCGGCCCTGGATCAGAGACATAACCGTCACCCCACTAAGTTAAAAATGCAGCTGACATCAGATAAGGATAAGGACGTTGAGACCAGGGCACGGACGTTAAAGGCTGGTCTGGCTGGTCTGGGATTCAGGCATGTTCAGACCTGACAGGGTCCTCTGTTCCACTTTGATCTCACCATCTGAGATCGATGCTGGGGGTGATGCAGGTCTGGGAAACAGTTATTTTAGGCAGGGTGGATCAGGCATTGGATTAGAGACTGGAACAGGAGTTTGATGTGCAGGCTCCAATATGCGCCTCTCCTTATGTTTGGATTTAGATCTAGGTTTCTTGGCTGATGGTTCCGAAGAACATCTCTGAGCCGGTGGGGACCTCAATCTCAATCTGATCCACTGATTCAGATTGGAGCATTGATGGAACCAACATGGCAGACCCAGAAGAGAAAGGCTTGGGTACAATGGTGGATATACTTTCAAATTGCTTCCAGATTAATATCTGTACCAAGAGAGGAGTTATTAATGAACTGACTGATTTTGAAAAGATGGTCTCACAATCTAAAGACCATTTATTAGGACAAATTTACAAGTTACTGCTTCAATATGATTTTGAAGGAGAACAGGTCAAACCCTGCCTGATTAAATGGATGCAAAATTTCAGCGAGGAAATACAGTTTCAATGCTGGGAAAAACTATGGACTAAAGGTATTAGATTCACTGCTAGCCAAGCTTTAAGAGAAAATTGGTACAAGATGTTTTACTGATAGTACGTCACCCCAAAAGATATTGCAAAGATGGACAAGAATTGCAAAAGGGCTTGCTGGAAATGTAAAAAAGAAGAGGACACCTTTTACCACATGTGGTGGACTTGCATCAAAATGAAAAATACTGGGAAAATATACATGAAGAAATTCAAAATATTTTAAAAACCAAATTTCCGATGAAACCAGAGACTATGTTGCTGGGAATCCTATCAGATAATATAGACAGAACCTCACAAGACCTACTGAGATTTATGTTGAGAGGTGCCAGAGTAATATTTGCAATGAAATGGAAGACAGTAGGCTGTCCTACAGTAGAGATCTGGGAAGCTGAGTATGCAACACTGGCAAAACTAACCAATTATATGAACAAAAGACCACTGAAAGAATTTCAGCAGAAATGGCAAGCTTATTACTCATACTATGGGAATAATTAACTTTGTTTTAGCTTTGGAATTATCTGAATATCATATTAAAGGTGATGAAGGTATTGATTATAGTTTCAATATTTTATTTTGTATTCCACTAGTATTTAAATAATTAGTAAGAATAAAATGTAGATCCAGATAAATAATTAAGACAATATTAAGGTTTTTACAATTTAATTTTAGCACAGAAGTTTGTTCAGCTGTTAAAGATGTAATCTCTTTTATCGTTAATAGATTATTGTTAACTTTAGGAAAGTTCTTGTTTATTCTTTAAAGAGAGAATCTATTCCAAAATTCTGTAATATTGATGTTTTATTGTCTGCTTCTATATTTGAAATATGTCGTACATTTGGTAATACATCCAACTTTACTTATTGTATGTAACAACTCATAATATTTGACAAAATTGATGAATTTATATTCCCCCCCCTACCCCTTCCTCCCTTCTGTATCCCACCCTTTTTTTTTTTTTTTTTTTGAGAAAATAATTAAAATTTTAAATAGAAAGGGCTTGGGCAGTTCCTCTGGAGCCAAGGATGGATCCAACAGGGGATCAGTGGTTTTGCAGGCCTTCTTCCAAAGGACTTGCCTTGAACTTGGAAGCTCAATCTCCTCTGGCCCTTAGGTATGAAATGCTGACAAGCCTTGCAACTGGACACATCATGCCCTTCACACAAGCAGAACAAACAGAGATTGTGCTCATCCATCTGCATCATCTTGGCACCACAATGGATGCATTTCTTAAACAAAGCCCTCTGTGCCATGACTGACAAAGGAGGGGGAAATAGCCACCTGCCACCAAAGAATGAGGAGGTAAGGCAAAGGTCCACAGGGCCCAACACACACTCAAAGAACAACTGGAGGAATTAAAGCTCAAAACCTCTCTTTCAGCACAGGAATAGGAAATGAGGGTTGGAGCCCTGGAGTGCCAAAGCACATGGCCGTTTGGGTGGGAATGATCTCTTCTGGCTCTGGCGCACAGGGCCCCCTGGATGCATTTAGATACAAAATGTAAGACTGCACAGAAGATTGATGATGAATTGCAGCACTACCGAACACAGGAATGCCTTGGTTTCAACTATACTAAATTATTCACTCCCTAGAACAGCAGCAAGCTTGCTATCTGCTCAGGAAGCAAGAGCAATTAATAACCTCTGATACAATGAGTACAAAAGACTTAGTCTTGTGCATTACCAATAGTATCCCAAAAAACCTATCCCACAGAAACAGAGGGTCTAGCAATGTCATGAGAAGGAAAGGAAATTCAATTCTATCAAGAAGAGATATCTACAGAATCTGCATGATACAAACAGTATTGTTAACAGTATACATACCTCTACTCTTCCCATTTCTTCTTCAATATTAGAAATAAAGGACTCCAAAGAATCAACTTGAAGCTTCATATCAGGTGATGCTGAGCAACTGAAAAATGGCATTTTAAAGAATTTCCTACCATTGTGATAACTTGATTTAGTAACTTTTAAAAAACAATTTGAATTTACAATCTAAAGCCAGAAGCAGATTGATAGTTGACCAAGGTCAAATATGGTATAGTATACAAGTTGAGCAGTTAATAGTTCAATACACATGTATTACTTCTTCATTGACAAATAGCTTGATAAAAAGCAAAGACTAATAAAATATGGATGGCTCTTTTGCAGAACCTTTCAATAAACAGTTTACTACAGTATTTATACCCACATTCTGTCTTTCAGGGGCAGCCCAATATATAGTGCATGACTGTATTCTGAAGACAAAGTTACAAAAGCATACAGTTTAAGTAGAGTCATATTCTTAACCATACCTATTCATGACCTTTAGGTATTTATGAGTGGCTTTTGTGTGTGCTGCTCTTCCACGCAACTTGAATAATTCAGTATCATTCCAGTTTTCAAGGACCAACACCTGTAATAAAATTGACCAGATTTAAATAAAAGAACTAGCTGAACAAAATAACAAATCACTCTCAGCTTAGGAAGAAACACTGATTCTAATAGTTTACATTTTATCTCAGTGCAAGGATGCCCATTGCATGTGGATACATAATGAACTACATAGTAGATACTGATGTTGAACGCTACATATCATTTAAAAGCTAGATACAAAATGAATATAATAAAATCCATATCAATTATGAATACAGATTATATAATTATGGCAGCAAACTGTTAAAATATGAAGGAAAGTAATCTGGATTTAATGCTCCCTTAATAGCCTGAAATACGATCTCAAAGATGGCTTTCATTAAATAAAAAATAAATGACTATATCAGAATTTTAAAAGCACTGGGTTGTACACTAGTTTCTTCCTTCTACTAAGTTAGATTCAATTATTACTCCGTTAGGAGGAAGCCTTTTTGGATTTGAAGGTAGTTCAAGGTAGAAATGAATAAAACAGGTTGCTTACCTGTAACTGATGATCTTCGAGTGGTCATCTGTGCATTCACACTGATGGGATAATATACCCACACCAATCCCAATAGGTAACGTAAGGTACTATGAAAAAGGAATGTTCATGCCCTTTCCTCAGGTGTTGCACAGGAAGTCCACTGTGCATGTCCACAGGAATGGAATGCAGACATCTTGCCAGTTCCTTCTGACCACTGTGTAACCCCCCAAATTTATGACTGGAGGCTGACAGCAGAGGGGAAGGTCAGACAAGCAGTGTGAATGCACAGATGACTACTCAGAGATCATTTGTTAGAGGCAAGCAACCTCGCAGCAATGGGACAGTAGCAAGCTCTGGCCTACCTGGTGGAGAGTGCTGGCAGCTACTCAAGTTACACACTGCTTGGAGAATGGATCATCCCACTGTCATCTGCTGTCTCACTCAAACACTCCTTTGTAGTGCTTGACAAATGTATTAAGTGTCGCCCATGCGGCTGCCTTATAAATGTCATGCAGAGGGGTTCTTCTGAGGAAGGTCATGGACGTAGCTAATGCTCATGCTGAGTGCACCCTGATAGGTCCTGGTAGAAAGCATTTGGCTAAGAGATAGCATAACTTGATCATCTCAATTATCCATTTTGCTAGTGTCTGGGCTGATATCTTATGGCCTTTCTTTTTTCCATTCTTCCTGAGCTAAGACCAAAATGTATGAGCTGGAGGCTAAAAACCTGTGAGCTAGCTCACACTAACTCAGCTTAGAGGGAACACTGACGATGACTAGCATTGTTTTTCTGAACATTTGTGGAGCAGTGGAGATCCTAAAAGAGAGGGCCCTGTACTGGTAGTGGTCTTGTCCCACTGTGAATCTCAGGTATCATCAGTGATGTGGTCTGATGTTGAGGTGGAAGTATGCATCCTGTAGGTTTATTGTGGCCATCCAGGTCCCTTCCTTGAGTAACAGTAGGATGTGGTGAAGGGTCATCATGCAGAACTTGCAGTAGGTGATGAATCTATTCAGTGCCCACAAGTCTGTGATGGGTTGGATGCCACCATCTTTCTTGGGAACGGTGAAATATCAGGAATAGAAGCCATGTCCCCTTGATTCTGGGGGTACCAGCTCTATGGCTTGTTTCTCTAGAAGAGATATTTACCTCCTCCTGATTGGGGGGGTGGCGACAAACCATGTAGTGGGGGATAAATGAGCAAATACTATCATATAGCCCTGCACTATGATGGAGAGGACCCAACTGTCTGATGTAATCTGTTCCCAGGATGACAGGAAAGGGTATAAGCAGGTGGGTAACACACAGGGTTGGTAGGTGGTTGGTAGTGGCTCTGGTGGACCGAGGTTGAGAGAGCTTGGAGGTTCTGGGAGCCTTTGGTCTGGATCACTGCTGCGTTCCAGAGAATTTGGTCTTGACATTGTAGAGTGGACTGTGGCCATTTTGTGGTTGTTGAATTCTCCATGGTTGATCTAGAGAGGATCTGTTAGATGAACACTGAGACCATGACCTGGGCTTGTAGGCAAGGGTGGGAGTTGTGACGTTCAGGTTACAAGAGGTATTTATGCTTTTGCCCATATCCTGTAGCATGGTATCTAGAGCACACTTAGAGGAGCTGATCTGTTGGTTCGCGAACAACATGCCCTCTTTCTGTGGTTTCCTAGCTGCCTTCCTCTTGTCTTCTGGAAGGGCAGTGAGTATTTCAGAGGACTGCTCCCACTGGGCATACTGATAACGGCCCATACACACCAGATAGTATTCTTAACTCCTAGGGCTGCCGCCAAGTAGAACTTCTTACCAAAGGAGTCCAATTTCTTCCCCTCATCCGTTGGCGTTGAATGAGTATGCTTGCTTTTGAAGGAGGTGGTTACCACTAAGGAGTTGGGCTTAGGATGACAAAACAAGAATTCAGCCCCAGTTTCCTGCACTTTACACATGTGGTCTAGACATCTTAAAGAGATAGATGTTGTCACCAGTTTGTCCCAAGGGACCTTGGCTCCCTGGAGCATGACTGATGTCATGATGCCGGACATTTGATTGAGGCAGTGGACATCGTCCCCCCAGCTTCTCTGGCCCTAGTTTTTTCCAGCCAAATTGTCCACCAGTGGCCTGATTCTGACTGGTCATTTGACTAACTCTATAGTTACACGGTAATCTATGATATTTTATGTGTAAACTGTTATTTTAATATTGTTTTAATTGTATTATTTAACTGTTTGGGGAGGGCGGCATAGAAATCTAATAACATACATACATACATAAATAAAGGGGAACCTATGGCAGTAGAGGTGTCCAACTGCAGAATGTCAAACACCAGGTCTGTCACTTCTTGGTTGAGGTTGGAAGATAGAGAGGCCCAATATGTGACCAGATCTTCGTATGATTTGAGCATGCCCTTGTTCACTTGTACAGGTGGCAATGGAATTGAATGTCGAGTCTGTTGTTCCATTGTCATCCAAATTGGTACCGGAGGCGCCATGTGGGTCTTCACCACCGGAGTGTTCTGAGTCCAATGGGAGTGTGTGCCAGGGGCAACTGAGGTCTGACGTGGGTCCTCTGGCTGGTGCTGCAGCCGTCTCATCATGGAAGGACTGGCTCAGAGGTGACACATGCCCCGTCAATGACGAGAGCAATTCTCCTGTTTCTCCCATGTCAGAGATTTTCCTGGAATTTTGGAAGGAGCCAAGGCAGATCCAGTAACACTGCCTGGAGCCTTGCTGTTCGATTTTTTTCTGGTTTGTTTCAAAAATTTTAAGAAATGGACACAGGAACCTGTCCAGTGTGCTTCCCCCCGGCACAGGAGGCACAAAGAATGGCTGTCCAATGGGGTGAGCTTTCTCCCACACCGAAAACACCTCTTGAATAACCCCCATATAGACCAAGATGGGGGAAGGGGTGGGGGGAGGATGAATTTTTTTTTTTTTTTTTGGTTAGTGGAGTTGGAGAAGACAATAGGTTCAATTATGAAGAAGTCGAAGAAAGGAGCTAAGGAAGAAAGGTAAGTTCACCGACCAGAGTGCTGAAGAAAGATGCCCTGTTCGTGCAGTGGTCAGAAGAGAACTGGCGGGGTGTCCACGCCCCACCCTTATGGGTATGCATGGTGGAGTTGCTGCGCATAACCCAGGGATAGGGTGTAAAAATCCTTTTTCTATGGAGCTTGTAAGTTACCAATCAGGGTCAGTGCACGCACCTTATCCCATCAGTGTGATCCATGGACACAAAAAAGAAGATCTGTATGTAACCCATTGTAACAAAATAAAAAACATTTTGCAACAGCATATAACCTTCCACAAAGAACAGAAACAAGTGAAGCCAAAGAAAGTAGCATTGTGGAACATGATCCACAAGCTCAAAGAACCTTTTGACTAGTTCTCTGAACTTGCTTTGGCAGAGTCATTTATTTATTTGGCAGTGCTCAAATGTTATTTAGGGAAAAGTAAAGAGAATCACTGGATACAAAGTACGTTAAGGTTCTAAATTATACAAGATATATAAAAGGAATTTTGTACTTTATTAACATCTTACAAATGCTATCAGTTTCAGATATACAGAAGAGAGCATTTCATTTGCAAGAGGATTTCATATGCAGTGTTCTAAAGCTCAGAGCACATTAGTAAACAAAAAATCCCTTATATGCTAAGGCACCACATGATGGGATTTTTCCCCTTCTGGAACAGTATTATTTTTGACTGTCATGGTTCTAGGCAAGTATTTCAAGAAAGGCTGTAAAGGTGATTTTTGTAACTTCAATGAACCACGGGCAGGAATTGTGAGAAATGAAGGTAAGCAAAATTTTACCTCTGCTGCAGCAGCCTGCTTCACACTCTCCAGGTAGTCATTGCGACTTTTTTTAATAAGCTCTTCCATTTTTACTTTCTCATTTTCAAATTTATTGCTGTGAAACAAATTCAAAAAGTAGTTAGGTTATGTCTGAAACGCAACCTGGTTCTTCAAAGAAAGCAATAATTTCTTTTAAGAATACTGTTACTTTGGACAAACACAATTACCTGCAACCTCTATTCTGTGCCTGTATAGTTTTCCTAACTTAAACACTGCTTCACAAACATTTTTTTCAATCTTGTAAGGAAGGTGAGGAGTTTTATCTCTACAGTACTGAGGGAGGCTGAGACAGTGATATTTGCCAGTCTGTAAATTCCACTGAGGTATAGACCAAGGACTCCCTGTTTTCAGCCCACACTCTAAACCCACCCCCCAATTGTTACTAAGTAGCGATTTACCCTACCGCTAATCCAGCATAACTGTAATTGCTCATCTGCACAACTAAGTACTGCCTTCATACATGACACGAATATTCCGTGAAATACCTGCTGTAAAAAGCAGGGAGAATGAACACATGCATCCATCATTAAGAAGCTGTTCCTGCATGTTTTGAAGAACTCAAACAAGCAAACCTAACTGGTTTACTGGTAGAAACCCTCTAATCAGAAAAAACTGAATATTCAAACCAGACTGTACTGCATTATTTTTTCCCTGAAGAAGCAGTAATTTCTGAGAGTTGTAATGTTTAAAGAACTGGGCCAACTAGTAAAGCAAATACACATTTACCTGATCTCAAGGAATTCATCCAAATACAATTTGTACTGCTTCTCTTTCTCATCAATGTTTCTCTTGTACCTGTTTTTAATATGCACAAGTGTTAGCAGAAAGCAGGTTAATTTCAGAAAATGCATCTATTCAAATACAAAATTAACTAATCATATCAACCATATGCATTATCTGGTAGTAGCCAATATCCAGCTATCCAAAAACATATTTTTAATCAACTGCACAAGCAATGAAAACAAGAAAAGCCAGTGAAAACCAGAAAGAAACAGGAAGATCCGTTGAATAAGCCTTCATAGACCAGCCTTCACAGATACAAGACAAAGGCCGAGGACAGACTGGCAATTTGCCCCGGTATCGAGTCGCGGCAAAAAAAACCCGGAGTAAACGATACCGGGTTTTCCCGTCCGCACAGCGGGGGCCTCTGCCGGAAGAAACGGGACGGAGGTGCGCGGGACCGTTCAGACGGGGGGGGGCACGCGTAGAATACCGCGGCAGTCACCTGTTGCCGAGGCGCGCATGCGCACATGCGCGCAGGAGCGCCCAGGCGCCTATGCGCACAAGCGCCCCTAAGGCGAATCTCGCCGGAAATGGGCCCTGCCCACAGCCCTTGTTAAGGCAATCACCACCATCCACCCCGTCGCACGGGGAGAGGAGGAGGGCAGGCAGCATGGACACAGCTGGCGCGCTTCTACTCCTGGGCCTCAGGGCCTGCATCACGTTGCTGCACTGCCACCAAGCCAGGGTGCGCAGCATCCATGCTCGGAGGGCACTAATCCTGCAGCGGTACAGGGCTCGCAGAGCAGCCAGAACCAGGCAGCACTGGCGCATTGAGGCCCGTGTCAGGGCCGGGTTTATCAGGCTGGCCGAAGAGGGTTCGTCCCGTCGCTGGTGGGTGTTTCCGCGCCCCACCAACTGGTGGGAGATGTTTGTCTGTGTAGTGTGGGAAGACAAGCAGTGGCTGAAAAACTTTAGGGTGACAAAGGCTACCTTCTGCTGGCTAGTGGACAGCCTCCGCTGCCACATCGCGCACACAGACACACCAATGAGGCGTGCCATTGCCGCAGAGGAGCGCGTCGCCATAACCCTGTGGTGGCTGTCAGGCACAAACTGCTTCCGGGAGGTCAGCCACCAGTTTGGCGTCGGCAAGTCCACTGTCGCAGGCATCGTCGTGGACGTGTGCATGGCCATGGACAAGGAGTTGCTGAGCAGGACGGTCTGCCTTGGCCCACCAGGAAGGGTGAGTCCACCCCAGGTGTGGGTGTCCACATTCCCCCTAGCAACTTCTGGGCCCCTCACTGGACTCTCAGCCCTGCAGAGCCCACAGAGCGTGCAGACAGACATGGCAGGCCGGGCCCAACATGGCGGGGAGGGAGTACCCACATCCTAGGGAAACCGCCCCAAGGCCATCGGCCCCCAGGGCAAAGGTTGGGTAAAAGGGCACACCGACATGGGGCTTTGAGGGAGAGAAAGGGTGTGGAGCCAGGGCGAGGGCCTCCACAGCAGGATGCGGTAGCGGGGTCAGATGGACGAGGGTGAAGGGAGGGATCCCAAGGGAAGGGGAGCCTGACCCCGATCCGAGATCCGGATGAGGGGACAACGGCTCTGCAGGCCCCATCGGCGACGCCCCGTCTTGCCGCACACTGCACCCCTGCAGGCACCATGTGGCCGTGTGCCATAACTGTCTCAGTGAACCAGGGAGGGAAGCCGGGTCCTTGGAGGCTGCTGGGCTGTCGTTAACTGAAGTTCCTGTCCCCCGCAGATCATGGATGGGTTTGCGGCACTGGGCTTCCCCCAGTGCGTGGGCGCCGTGGATGGCTGCCACATCCCTGTGAAGCCACCACCCGACCTCCCACATGACTTCTTAAACCGGAAGCACGTCTACTCTGTCGTACTCCAAGGGACCGTCGACCACAGGGACCGGTTCACGGACATCTGCGTGGGCCATGCTGGCCACAGCCACGATGCCCACGTGTTCCGCCAGTCACACCTCTGCAGGGCCATGGACGCAGGGGGTTTTGTTCCGGGGAACCCCACGGCCCTCATCGAAGGCGTTCTGGTTCCCCCCCTCATCCTTGGTGATGCCGCATACCCCTCCAGGAAGTGGCTGATAACCCCGTACGAGGGCGCTTTGAACCACCGGCAGGCCGTGTTCAATCGGGCACATAGCCGTGCCAGGAACCTCGTGGAGCACGCCTTCGGCCGTCTAAAGGCACGGTGGTGTCGCCTTGCTCTGAAACTGTATGTCCAGGAGGCAAGTTACAATCCGGTGGTGGCTGCCTGCGTTACTCTACACAACATCTGTGAGGAGCGGGGCCATGCCATCATCAGGCGTGAGGCGGACGAGGAGGCGGCTCAGGCCCCAGGGGCGAGGCCCCCCCTGCGGAGGGTGGATGTCATCAATCGGGCAGAGGGAAGCGCGGTGAGGGAGGCACTAGCCACATGGCTGATGAGGCACCAACAATGAACACAAGCGGACTGTGGTCGCACGTGGCGGCTTGGACATAGGACAGAGGATCCCCTGGCGACTGCCAGGTCGTCCGGAGCGCTGACCATTGCGCAAGCACCCATCTACGTGATGGCTCCAATAAAGAAGCTGACTCACGCAGGCTGCTTGTGTGTGCGTCCCTCATTCCCCCGGCGGCCACCAGGGCCGTTGCTGGGTGTGGGGAGGGTCCACCAGGGAGGCCCAGCTTAGTGTTGCCCCACCAATGGGGTTCCCACTGCCTCGCCTGGCAGCCCCAATTGGGGGTTGTGCCTATGGGTGGCTGCGTGGGGACGACTCTGCATCCTCGTCCGGTGGGTGAGGGAGGGGAAGGTCCCCCTGGGTGATGGGGGGCAGCCAAGGGTGTAAGCAGGACCCCAGGCCAGAGCTAGGTGTCGCGACACGCGGGCGCGAAGGAAGATCCCCAGGGTACTGTGGCCAAGGCCAGCTCCGACCCAGTGGGTGCATCCCAGGCCCCGCCCGTTCCAGGGGCCGCCACCAAGACCTGGGAGTGTGACGGGCTGAGCTACAGAGGATCTGATGGGCACTCCCTGATGGCTGAGGCAGGGAAGTGGGTGCTGGCCCCGGCCGCCCATGGGCCACACCCCAGCTCCATGGTCTTTGCCACCTAGCTATGGCTTCCAGGACTGGGAAACTGACCAAGGCCTGTCCACTGGATGCGGCACCTGGACGGGAGACCCCCGTGGACTGCCTGCCCGTGGGAGGCGCGGCAGGCTGCCTGCTGGCCTTCCCGTGGGGGGCAGCCCACATGGGTCACCAGCCACTCCTGGCATCTGCTGGACTTCTGCTTCTCAGAAGGCAGGATGATATGGGCAGGCTGAAATACATGACACAGGAGTCCGTTGACTGAGGGAGACCCGCGGTGGGGGGTTGGCCATAAGCATTTGTGGCGCTGCCGACCCATCCCTCGGGAACCTGGGCATGCACATGGCAGCGTGGGCGGTTGAGCGCGTCCCTGCCCAAATGCCTGTCCGCGCTCCGTCAGGCACGACCATGCCATCAATCCCATCCCCAGAGCCCTGCTGCTGTGGCCCGGTTCGCTTCCTGTGCTGGGGAGACGGAGGAAGGGAGAGGAAGACAGGGCAGATGCCGTGCCGTTTGAGGTGGGAAGCCTGCGCATGCGCATAGCCGCGGCCCCGCACAAACGCGCCCCCGGCCAAACGCCTCTCCGCCCTTGGCGACGTCGCTGGCGAGCCTCTTGTTTCCAGGCCTCTCCCTCCCAATGCAGGCCCAGGACGTGGAGCCCGAGCGGCTGGGTGTCTACTGGATGGACGACAAGGTGGAGCTGCTCCTCAGGGCCCTGCATGACATTGAGGCTGGCAGGAGGGTGATGGCCAGCACCCATCTGCCCACCCTGGGCCTCTTTGCCAGGGTGGCTGAGGTGCTGACACAGTCAGGCTACCCCCGCTCGGCCATCCAATGTAGGGCCAAATTCAAGCGGGAAAAGGCGGCGTTTTTCGAAGCCCTGGAGGACTGGGACGGCATTCCCCCCCGGGGAGAGCAGCCCCCCCAGTTCCGGCTCCTGCGGGCCCTCTGGGAGCAAGGGGGCCGGCCATCGTGGAGGCAGCGTCGTGTCCCAGGTGAGCTTGTGGCAGTGGCGGTCCCCATGGTGGGATGGCCGTGGGTGGCTGTGGCCCTGGAGGGTGAGGCGGCACGTTCAAGTGCTCAGTGATCCAGGAATACCTCTTCCCCCCAACAGGGCTCCGACCCCGTCGGCGCAGACGCCGGAGGCCAGCTGGGGAACCTCCAGCCGCCTCCCGGACCTCCTCCGAGGAAGAGGCCACAGGGGCGCCAGTGGAGCGGCCCCAAGGTAGGTGCCATCAGCTGCTGGGGCACCATGGGTGCAGCCACCTGCAGGGGCTGCAGGGGCCCTGGCCACCGCGGCCGGGGCCGCATTGGACATGTGGCAGCGAGTACGGGGCCAGGCCACCCAAGGAGGTCCACCAAGGGCCAAGGGCGACCCCCGGGGGCCTGCGTGTCTTGCACGCGGATTCCAGGTGCTGCCACGTGCCCGGCCTGGCCTTGGACCAGGACTAACCACTCCCCTTGCCCCCCCATAGAGCCAAGAGGACCTGCAGTGGGGGAGGGGCCCGTCAGCATCCTGGCATGTGGGTATCTGAGCAGCAGCCAGGGTGGAGGCCTGTGCTGGACAAGTCACACTTACCTGGCACCAACACTTCAGGGGCTTCCTCCTCCTCCTCCTCTGGCTCCAGGGTGAGGTGGAACCCCTCTTCTGGCCCCGCTGTCTGGCGCGGTCCACTGTCCTGTGACCTACTGCTGGATGGGCAGGTCTGCAGGGGGAGGCTATTGCGCACTCTTCGACTGCGGGCGGTGCCATCACCCTGGAGAATCTTGTCCAGGTTCTTGTAATATGGACAGGTCGTCCGCTGATTCCCAGAGACACTGTTGTGCTCTAGTGTGCGCCGGTACATGAGGCGCATGGCCTTTGTTTTTGAGCGGCACTCATCCGCTGTGCGGTTGTGGCCCAGGGCCACCATCTGCTGTGCCACCTCCTCAAACACCTCCCTATTCCGGTGGCTCTCTCCCAGGGCTTCCTGCACTGTGGGGTCACCCCACACTGCCAGCAGGTCCAGAGTCTCTGCCCTCCTCCACGAAACTCCTCTGACCCCACTCACAGTGCCTGTTGCCTGGGTGCTCCTGGGTTGGGGCATTTATAGCCACTGGGCTTGTTTCGCGCGGTTGTGCGCATGAGCGCAATTTCCAGCTCAGCGCCCATGCGCATCCACGCGGGGCGCGCCACCGCCGGAACACGGAACTAACGCGGCTTCCGCCCGGCTTCCCGCCTGCGCGTTCAGACAGCCCGCAAGCGGAGAAACGCGCGACGAGAGCGAGCTTTCCAATTCTCGACGGCTTTTTACAGGAGTTTTTTTAATCCGGAAATGAAGCGCGAGGACTCCGGTAAGCTCCGGGTGGGGGACGCCAGGCAGATGTGCCTGTGTGAACATTCCATTTACCCCGATATTGAGTCGTTGTCAGCCCGGGTCCCATCCCGCGGCAAATTGCCAGTCTGTCCTCAGCCAAAGGTTAGGAAAATTAATTGGGTAAAACCATTATGTTCACCAAGTGATGCGCTGATTGCTTAGTTTTTTACTGGTTTTACTGCTTGTATACACTGCATTTGGTGTTACACTGTACATAGCTTTGCAAATTCTTAATTGAAGAGTAGTGTAAAAAGGTAGTAAATAAAATGATTCTAGCTCTACTGGTGGCTACCCTTCTCTGGTTGCAGCCTGTGAATACAAAAGGAAGACTCAGATGCCAGGCAAGTTGGAGACCAAATATAATTTCCCAGGTTTTTGTAGCAGACCTAGATGGTGCCATCCCTGTTTTCATCCAGAAGAACACTGCAAACCCATTATGTGGTTAGAATCAGAACAGAATCTGGGAGACCCAAGTTTGTATCCCCAATCTTGCCACGGAAGGTCGCTTGGCTGGCCTTAGGCCAGTCACATTCGCAGCCTAATCTATCCCACAAGGTTGTTATGAGGGTAAAATGGAGGAGAGGAAAACAGTGCATTCCCACTGGGAAGAAAGGTGGGATATAAATGAAGAGAATAAATAACCAACAAATCTTATGAAGATGGATGGTAGCCAATGTTGAAGGTGCTAATATGAAGCTTGAAAAGCAACATCCACACAAGTTGAAACTTGCAAAAATCTACAAACTTAAATACACTTTCTATATCCATTCCTCATTTTCTCCTCATGGTAACAAGATTTTATTTACAGAATATACTTACATCTCATTCGTATCTGTTAGCATTTTTATTTTACTCTTTCTTGCTTTTAATCCCTCTTGATTTTCTTTTTTTTCCTGCTGCCACCTTTTTATCATCACTTCTAAATCTGTGTGAAACCAGTCCAGTTCTTTCTTGGCAAGCTATAAAGTAAAAGTATTTACAGTAAGTCAAATAAAGAAACTTTCACTTTTCCAAGAAAATTAGAAGAACTTAGGTTTAGAGTTACAAAAAGCACTGGGTTTGTTCCAAAGAACCGCTTGCAATGAACACCAGTTCTCCTTATGCAAGGTGGATATTTATCTATAGTTTCTGTCAATTGCCTCCTCAAGCTTCAACTCTCCACACTATATCCCATACCACTCCCCAGGATTCCTTCTCAGGAATGCTTTTCAAGGAATGCAGGTGGCTACCATAGAAGTGGAAGCACAGACCCATTCTGTGAACAGAATTCCACATGTGGGATACTGGTTCCAATCCAGAACCTTGTAATTGGTTTGAAAACACACATTTCTAAATGAGTTTTGAACAGCCGTGATTACATCAGGGATAGTTTTCCTAGAGGAAAAAGATCTAAGATTTACAGTTCTGCAGAGCCTGTAAAGCAGCTGTTCCACCGGGCTTTTGGCTAACTGGCAGGCATCCATTCATTTAGGCCCCCTCCTGCCCAAACTGCCTCCAAATTGCCTTATGCTGCAGATAGCAGTTGTCGCCATCATGTACAACAGCACTGTTTATCATATTCATATTTCTGCCTGCCTGATCTTCAGTACAAGCTGTACAATCATCTACTGCTGACCTATCATCAGTCTTTTATTCAGGATTCTTATTGTTACAGTTTTAAGAAGTTGTTTTCTTGTTTATATCTCAGTCATGACCTGCCCTGAGCCCACTTGTGGGAAATGGCAGGATACAAGTTAAATAAAATAAAGATTAGCCTTTGCAGAGGACACCAGAACAGTGTGTGAGCAAATGGCCAGAGAGCCCTCTAAGGCATTTACAGAGACATGTGTGCATTCAGCAGGGTTTTGGCTCTAACTTATTTCTTTTAAACTAAGAGCACTTCGTCTTTCAGTGTAGTATGATTTTGAAACAACTGCTTTTCAAACACAGTTTTTCTGTATAGCCTGGGAACTTCTATATAGCCTTAGGAACAAAGTCACACTTCCATACAACTATCTAAATAATGGCCACTATGGAAACACACAATCTGACTTATTCCAGTGGAAGATGCTTCCACATAATAGGTTTGATGCAATGCTTTGGTAAATAGAGCGAATTTACAGAAACTATTTTTTGTCTGCTTCTTCTCACCCTAGCAGCCATCCTGTGTTGCCAAAAAAGCCATTACTGAGTGTCAGGGTACTGCTGAGAAAAGGTGGAGTCATCAAGAATTGTCCCACCCCACCCTTGCAAAAGAGTGAATGAATGACAAGATTCCTACAGAGACTCTCCTCTTGCAGAAATTCCTTTGCAGTGTATAGCAAACTGTTTTACACACCTTCTATGGTGTTTTTTCAGGGGGTTCAGAGGATGGTTGGAGGAAGGAAAACTGATAAAAATAGCTTCCATGAACTCCATTTACAGAAGCAGTGAATCTAACTCCGATCTTTAGGACTCAAGTTTAAGCTTCAGTCATGTTGGTGCCCAGTCACTTCAACTAATTTTTCTTCCCTTTAAACAAATCATTAACGGTTTAAGAACATTACCTTGTTTCCTTCAACACTTTTTTTTAATTCTTCTTCCAAAGAACTGATTTCTTCAGAGCTTCGACATTTTAATTGTTCATATTTTCCATTTGCTTCTTTAAGTTGTTTTTGTAGTACCTGATGTTCTTTCTCCATACGTAACATATCTCCCTGAAAAACACACACATGAAATTTTACTGGTACCTAGTTAAATTATAAACCGATGTAACTAGAAAAACTCAAGTGACTTGGGGTTTTATTATAGATGTAGACCTGTTATCTACATGGTTCTCTCCCCCCCCCTTTCGATATTTTTAAAAATTGTTGCGCAAATACTGAGGTAACAGGAAGACTATGAAACTTTTCTCAGTGCGTATATACTAGCTACTGGGAGGCTATTTTGAGATTTTATTATTTCGTGGGGGGATGGGATACAATATTGATGGATGTTACTAAGATTTTTACATAACATCCTGGGAACTTCAAGATGTGTAGCAGGGATAGCTTTGAGAGCCAAGACTGGGGAGACGTCTTTTGAAGCAAAGGCTTGGTGGAGAGCACTTACTGTGGAGAGCAGGATACTGAAATCAAATTTAGATTTGGATCAGTTATGCTGGATCATCATATGAGTAATTGGGACAAATACTTGGAATTTAAATTATCACATCTGAGCATTACCAATGATATGATAGAAAATATGAGTATACCAGCTACTAAAACCAATACAAATACAGCACTCATGTAACCATAGAACTCCAGGCTCCAGAAATGAGTGTGCCTATTCAAACTGGAAAAGTAATTCAAATATATGGCATATTAAGTAAAAGAAAGAACAAGACCCACAAAACATAAATGCTATGTGTATAAAAGGTTCACAGGAAGCTGACCTGGCAAATTTATAGCAGCATGGTACCAGGATACCTCTGGCTCTAAGTCACCCATGTTGTTATCCATGATCTGATCACTTCCAGAATAGCTTACTGCAGTAGCAATATGTGGTGCTACCTCTAAAGACTGTTCATATACTTCAGTTGGCTGAAAATTCACAAGACTGTTAGCTAGCTGTGCCAGCATGAGCCAGTGAGATTAGAGATCTGTGGAGAAGTAGGTGAGTTGTAAAAGTTGGGCTGAGAAGTGAGTGCAGGAGAGTGCAGCAGTTACAGCAGGGAACCTATCGTCTTTCCTTAAAGAACTACACTATCCTTCCTTCAGGTGCAGTATGCCCTGAAGGGACATGAGAGGCAGAGATAGGCCCTTCTTGATTTTGGTACCTGATGTCTGGAAGAACTACTCTGCAGTTTCCACCTGACATCAAACTCACTGAGCTTCAGTTACCATTTATATTTTTCCAAGGTATCTGTAGACTACTGATGGCTGTGTTTTTACTGTTCTGATTGTTGTTGTCTTCTGCCTTACAGGTTTTACAGCTGCAAATTTTATACCGAGGCTTGGATACTGTAGGTTTTACGTTACCTTATAAAATATAGTTTATACTGCTGCTTTGATCCTGTTAACTCTTAATAGCATGATTTTATTCTTGTAAGCCAGCTCACAAATGTTTTTAAACTGAAAACGACATGGCCGTGAACACCATCACAAGCATTAGAGCTAACTATGAAGCTCTCAGAAGAAAGCTAAAGGGAATGAGCGGGCACACGTGGTACTCTCTTCAATCCTTCCTGCCAGAGGAAGAGTGTGACAGGGACAGGGATAACAGAGGTAAACCACTGACTGTGTTGGTGGTCTCAACAGGAGCAATTCACCTGTCAAGGTCAGGGAAGAATGTGTTTAGTAGGAACCTGGGGAGATTCCTCAGGAGAGTTTTAAACTGACACCACAAGGGGAGGGAAAAGACCAACGTAAAGATTTCAATGAAGGAGAGCAAACAGTAAAGGTCCACTTGAGAGGCGAAGGTGTGGGACTTCAGGTGCCTAGTACCAATGCTCAGACCTTAGGCAATACGAAGGAAAAGCCTGAGCATCTAATGAAGACAGAGGAATATGAGGGCATTACAGAAGGCACTACAAAGACTTGGTGGGATGATTCCCATGACTGGAATGTTGTAGTAGATGGATATGAGTTGTTTAAGAAAAAAATGAAAGGGTTGAAGAGGACGTAGAGTGGTGCTATCTGTGAGAAGAGAGTTTGCTTGTCAAGAAATACCAGTGGAAAGTATCAGGGTGAGGATAAGTGAATGAAGGACAAACAGTATTGTGGCTGGAGTCTGCTACAGACTGCCTGACCAGAGTGAGGTGGATGTTGCCCTCCTTGAGCAGCTTTATATTGTATCCAAACAACATGACATCAAAGATATTGGTAACTTCAACTTCCCTGAGGTATGCTAGGAGGCAAATTCTGCTAAGTATCCAGAGTCAGCAGCTTCTTGACTTGTCTGGGCCTACAACTTCCTTTTTCAAATGATGAAGGAAGCTATGAGGAGCTTAGCTATACTCAATATTAAGCAATGGGCAAGAGCTGGTAGATGGGGTGAAGGTGGTGAGGACATTAGAGGAAAGTAACCATGTCCTCCTAGAATTCCTTTTGTTGGGGGGATACATTGGAAGGTATGCTCTTTACTTTTAAATTGCAGAGATTCAGACTGAACTTTGTCCAAAAGGCAAGAGAGTTCTTAGAAAGATTTAAAAGAGAATTGGAAGAGCTGGAAATGGAAAGTCCAGCAGAATTCACACAAAAACTGCAACAGGAAATGATGATACTGAACTAAGGTGTGACAAGTACCAACCTTTCCAAATATTAAAGATTTTTTTAAAAAAAAATATTGGGTCTGACTGGATTATAAATGTTTAACATAGAATATAAATCGAGCAAACTCACCTCAAAAGAAAAAATATTTCATTATTTGGAAAAATTAAAATAAGACATTATTTGCTTACAAGAGACTCATAATAGAAAAAAGGACATAAATATTTGGCTTATAAAATTTTGGGTGAAGAATTTATTTCAGCAGATATTAAAAGAGAAATGGAATTATTTTGTATGTTAAAACACAATTAAAACCAGAACTTGTATTGACTGATGAACATGGCAGATTGTCGGTGTAAAAGTTAATTTATTTGGGGTCAAGAGGTGTTGGGATCTTCTACAAATGACTCATGGAGAGACTAAGAGATTTACCTTATGAAAGCTGGTGTTTGATGGGGAATTAGAATGGAGTGATTTCCCCAAAAACAGATAGGACTTCTGAGAAAAATATGAAAATTTCTCAAGGTAAACTACCAAAAGTTTTTTTTTAATTTGATAGATAACCTGGGATTGGTTGATATTCTGAAACAGAAAAATGTTAGTTCAAGAGAGTATACTTATTTTTCAGAAAGACATAGATGTTTTTCAAGAACAGATATGGTTCTGACTTCAAAAGTTTTAAGTTACTAAGGTTTCTAAAGTTGAAATTTTACCAAAGATTTTTTCAGATCCCAATTCTGTGAGTTTGGTTTATAAAAGAAAACCCAGTAGTTTTAAGATCGAGATTAAATGAAACATTGTTACAAAAAGAAGCAATTGTCAAGGACTGCAAAAATAAATCAAAAGAATTTTTTTTAAAATAATTTAAATAAAGACATGGTTCTAAGAATGGCTTAGGATGCAAGTAATGCCTTTATTAGAGGACACCTGATACAACATAATTTTGAATTTAAGGCAAGAGAAAAAACAAAATATTTTGGTTGAGATAAAAAGAAAAGAAGAAGAATTAAAGAACTCTCCAGGGAATATAAGTATTTCTCAACAAATTAAGATTTTACAGCAACAGTTATCTATGCTATCTATGTTAACAATAAGAGAAATGGAAATAAAATTGAATTATGAAAAACAGAGACATTTTGAATTTGCAAACAAACTAGGGATATGGTTGGCTTATGAATTGTGAAAAGAGGAAAGAAAATGATATTGAAAGATGGGGATACTGTAATATTGAACAATATGGCTATACAGAAAACATTTGATTGGTATTATTCTTATATAAGAACATAAGCCAATGTTGGGTCAGGCCAATGGTCCATCCAGTCCAACACTCTGTCACACAGTGGCCAAAAATACCAGGTGCCATCAGGAGGTCCAGCAGTGGGGCCATATAAAGGACGAGATACTCCACTGGAGAAAGCAGATAAAATTTACCAAGGATTACAGAGGAGCAAAGACAAATTATGAATGGACCTGTAACAATATGGAAAGTTGTGGAAGCCATAAAAAAATTAATCCAGGAAAGGCCCCTGGACTAGACAGCCTTCCTGGTAGGAAGATGAACTTTTACCATCATCTATTCTACAAGGAGGCAAGATGCCAAAGATGTGGAAAGAGGCCAACGTAGTATTAATACCTGAAGATAAACAAGACCTCACTTTGAGAAGTAATTATAGACCAATTTTATTTGTTTTGTTTAAAGTTTTGGAGGACATGGATTTCAGAGAGAAAAATAGGTTGCTTACCTGTAACTGATGATCTTTGAGTGGTCATCTGTGCAGTACCACAAATGGGTTGGGCACCTGCACACGACCGCAATCTGAGAACCTTCTAGAGCTTGCTTCAGAAATCATTTTTGGTGGGCTCTCTTTCCACCCTGAGGAGCAGGCACACACTGTGCATGCCTGGAGCAGGGGAGAGAGCCGCCTCCCACTCAGTTCCTTCGACCGCTACAGGTATCATCAACTCAAGGTAAGTAAAAACAGGAGATGCCAGCAGTGGGGAAGGCTGGGTGGGATTGTGGTACTGCACAGATGACTACTCGAAAATCATCAGTTACAGGTAAGCAACCTGTTTATCTTCGTCATGGTCTCTGTGCAGTCCCACACATGGGTGATTAAAAAAGCTGAACCAATCGGAGGAGGGAGCTGGCAGCTGGAAGAGACAATTAACAGGTTAGGACATAGCAATATGCTTTCACTTTAGAGGTCCTACCATCAGGTGAAGAGAGATTGGAGCACTGCCTGGTCAAATGCAGCATCCCATTGAGCTTGGATGTCAAGTGCATAGTGGGACACGAAGGTCGATACTGAGGACCACATAGCCACGGCACAGATATCTTCCAATGGGACACCAGTGAGGAAGGCCATAGAAGTTGAAACTGCTTTTGTCGAGTGAGCAGTGATAGAAGCAAGTATGGGTTGGTTTGCCAACTCATAGCAAAAGGCTATGGTGGAGGTAACCCATTTCAACAGTCTTTGAGAGGAGACTGGTTCACCCTTGGACAGAGAACCATAGGCAACAAAAAGCCGCGAAGACTTTCAGAAAGGCTTTGATTGGTGAAGATAAAAGGAGAGCGCCCTCCGGGCATCGAGGCAGTGCAGGGCTCTCTGAGGTGCGTCAGCCAGGTTCAGAAAGAAAGTGGGTAAAACAGAGGACTGAGATAGATAAAAGCAGAAATGACTGTAGGTAGAAAAGAGGGATCTGGCCACAGAACTACTTTCTCCCTGTGGAAAATTGTATATGGGGGATCTGCATGCAAGGCAGAGAGTTTCCCTACCCAGCGAGCCATTGTAATAGCAATTAAAAACGCTATCTTCCAAGAGTGGAGGCAAAGATCCACAGAAGCCATTGGCTGAAAGGGCTTAGCCATGAGTTGCGTCAAAATGAGAGACAAACTCCAGGAGGGCATGAGCAACTTTCGAGGCGGACAGAGACGAAGGAGCCCCTTAAGGAAAGACTTTATCGGGTTTCGGTTTCAGCGTTGCGAATGGCGGCCACCTTTCGGGACGCTCCCGGAGGTGGTTAGCCCACGCGCAGTTTGGGGGGGTCTTTGCATCTATGCAAGACCCTAGTGAGCCTTAGGTAAAGGCTCCGAACCGGGGGCGCTTGGGGAGTAGCCTCTTTGCCGGCAGTTAGCCGGGAAATTGAGGCTTTCTCCCCGCCCCAATCGGCCCCGCTGCGTCGTGCCCGTAATGGGACTTAGCAGCGCTCCCGAATTCCACCAGGAGTGAAGAAAGCGGCATGAGTTAAAATAAAAAGAAGAATTGCATCGAATCGTGAGTTGAAGATCTAACTTTGAAGCGAGATAAATCCCCCCCGCAAACGTAGGGAGGAGGGAGGAGTCCCCACCCCCTTTTGAGAAGCGAGATTAATAAAGGGACGAGGAGGGGGGTAAAGAGAAAAAAAGCGTTGGTGAAGATACCGTTGGGGTTTGGCAGGCGATTGCGACATTGTCAGCCTCTTGGAGGATGCGGCACGAACTTTGAAAAAGTAAACAAAAGGGAAAATGTTGACGCCGAAAATTGTCCTGCACAAACCGGAAGAGAAGGGGGGAGGGACTTCCGGTCCGGGTAACCCCCCCCCAGAGCTTGCTGTCATTCAACAAGAGGAGCTACTGCGGCCCCTGCTGGAGCAAATGCAGAAAATCAATGAAACTTTGATTAAAGTGGAAAGTGCTCTTCTCTGTCGGCAAAAGCAAATCTCGGAAACATCAAGAAAGGCTAATCTGATGTTAACCCTTTTGGGCGAGAAAGAAGAAGAGAAAGAAGATCTCAGTTTTATCTTGACGAATGACTTGGCACCCCTAACTGGCAGTGAAGCGAGTGAAATAAAAGAAGAGGTGGACATGGCTCTAAAAGCCTATTCCACTTATATAAAAGAAAATACTCTGCCAGAAGAAGGGGATGTCGAGCTGAGCAGGAAATATATCAGAGATCTAATTTCTTCTGTGATTATGGAGCCCGTAAAAGTTGATGGTCGGAAATATAAGAAAAAAAAGAAACGAGAGAAGATGGAATTCGTCTTTAAAGCAATAAAACCTTTGAAGAGACACGCCAGCAGGATGGAGGCAGCACTCAAAACTGGGATGAATGCAAGCAGCGAAGAAGGAAAGACTTTATCAGGCAGTGTGAGAAGACAGTAGAGCTCTGTATTAAGGGGTGATACGCCGAAATGGCAGCCAAGTACACTCTTAGAGAAGAGTATGCAAGGCCTGATTCCTTCGAGGACACGATGTAGGAGAAAATCTCCTGTAGAGAAGCGTGGGTCAGATCGAAGGAGTGTTGCAAGGCATGAGATTGGTGCCTGTTCCACTTCAGACGGTAGGTATTGCGGGTACTCAGTTTTCTTGTGTTAAGCAATGCATTTGACACTTCAGGTGGGAAGTCTACTGAAGGATCTTCCACGCTGTCAGCCTGAAGAAGGTCGGGTTGTGGTGGAGGATCCGGCTTCAATCCCTGGACAGAAGATCTGGCACACAAGGGAGATGTCAGAAGCATCCATTGGAGAGCCGGGGGAGGTGCAAGAAACATACCTGGCATGACCACCAAGGGGTGATGAGGATGCAGGAAGTGGCATTGGCCACAATCTTTTGAAGCACCCTGGAGATGAGAGGAAACCAGGGGGGAATAAAACAGGGTCCCCGTCCATCTGTGAAGGAATTCATCTCCCAGAGACCGGTCGGTCGGCAGACCTCAGGTGAAGAAGAGGCAACAGTGGGCATTCTGCAAGGTGGCAAAGCCATCAACGGTCAGGCAACCGAACTCGAGGAAGATCGGTTGTAGATATCAGAGACGGAGGGACCATCCATTGTCTTGTTGGGACTGAGCAGCTCAAAAGATCGGCTTCGACATTCTGAACGCCAGGAATGTGTATAGCCGACAGTATGAGGGAATGATGAATACACCAATTCCAAAGGCAAATTGCTGCTGGGCAAAGCCAAAGAGAAGTGGTGCCGCCCTGCTTGTTGATGTAAAAAACAGCAGTGATGTTGTCGGAGGCAAGACGGACAACCTTGCCTTGTACGATCGGGATGAAGGACCTTAAGGCGAGATGTACCGCTCGAAGCTCCAGGAGACTGATGTGGAGAGTGGTCTCTCAAGGGGACCAAGTTCCCTTGGCAGATAGCATCCCACATTGGGCTCCCCAACCCCAAAGGATGCATTGGTGGTTAAGGAGATCTCTGGAGTCGGATGTCAAGAGGGCATACCAGCAAGATGTTTGACGCATGACGTTCGCTCTACTCTTGTCCTTCTCCACACCTTAGGTTTCTGCGTCAACCTGTCAAAGTCTGCACTCCAACCTGTTCAAGTTCTCCAATTCTTAGGAGCCCACCTCGATACCACCATCAAGACTGCCTTCCTGCCAAATTCCAGGGCTTTGGACATAATGATGCTGGTGTCCACCTTCATCAGATATCCCCAGCAATCCGCTCAGTCAGTCGTGAGGCTCCTGGGCTATTTCACATCCACTGTCTTAAACCTAAGGTGCGGAGAAGGGCAAGAGTAGAGCGAACATCATGGAGAAGTTGAGTCTCCATCGGAGCCATGAGAAGCCAGTCATCGATATAGGGGTAAAGGACAATCCCCCAACAGTGCAGCTCGGCAGCGATGATGCCCATCATTTTCGTAAAGACCCTGGGGGCCGTAGAGAGGCCAAATGGAAGGACCAGGTATTGGTAATGATCGCCTCCGACAGCAAAGCGTAGGAACTTACGATGTTGAGAGTGAATGGTAACGTGAAAATAGGTGTGGAGCAGATCTATCAACGCGATGCACCCGGACTTGGAAAGGAGAGGACGAATAGACTGTAAAGCGACAATCCGAAATTTCTTGCAGCAAACAAAATGGTTGAGATCTTGAAGATCCATGATGGGCCACAACCCACCGTCCTATTTGGGAACTAGGAAGTACTTGGAGTAGAAGCCGAGAGTCCGTTGTGCCTCTGGAACAATCTCAATGGCCCCCTTGTGGAGAAGCGCACTGACCTCTAGATGAAGCAATGGATTCGGGGGCGTGATGACAAAGTGAGGAAGGGTCAAGGGCAAAACAAACTCTATGGCGTACCTGACCTGTACAATGGTAAGGACCCAGGAATCAGTGGTAATTTCTTTCCAAGTTGAAAGGAAAGGGAAGAGTCAGGTCCGAATGGGAGGAGTGAATGAAGGAAGCAGTGGCAGGACTGCTTGGGCTGCTGGGGCTTCTTGGGGGCTTGCTGTCGTGGCTGCTGGGATGGACGGGAGTCATATTTCTTCCTCTACAGGTGAAGGCTGACACCTATTGTAGTAAGGCTTTCAAGAGTGGTATCGTGGTCTAGGTGTCGAAGTAGAAACTCCAAGGTTTTGAGCTTGTTTCCTATTGTCATCAATAGCTTTCAGAGCCTCATCCTTGGTGGAATGAAAAAGCCCTTTGCCATCAAAAGGCAGATCCCCAATTTTGAATTTGACATCTGTTTGCAGGGAAGTACTACAGAGCCAGGCATTACAGCGGAGCACGACCAAAGAAGTGAGTACTTTAGAAGAGCAGGTGACAGCATGACGAATGGAGTTGATCTGTTGCTTGGAAACAGCACAGATTTTGGACAAGGTGACAGACAGAGTGAGGCGATGTTCGACTGGGACAAATTCAAGAACTGGACAAACAGCAGTGGTGACATTAAAGGCATAAGCAGAGAGATACAACAAATAGGTATCGATTCTAATGTTCATGGCAGCGATGGAGTAAGTTTTCTTGGCAATCTTCCTTCCCTCATGGTTGGGAGGAGTGGACTGTCAAATGGGTTGTTCAGACTTAGAAGAGGAATGAACTATCATCGAGTTCAGTGGAGGTTGAGTAAACAAGAATTTTCGAGAAGATTCTTGAACTTTATAAAGGCCGTCGTAACATCTCGATATCAGAGTGACAGAGGCAGGATGGTCCCAAAACTCCTTGAGGATTGAAAGGTGGACTGGGAGCAATGAGAGAATTGTAGAAGGTCGCAAATCTGCTTGGACTAACTTATGGACGACATCGGTCACTGCAGGAGTTTCCGTGGAGCCTTGTACTTGAAGAGCCGTAGCCATTCATGTAATGAGCTCCAAATAGGCCTTCGGGCCTTCTGTAAGAGAGATGGAACCCGAACAACGGGCCTGGTTCTCAAGAGGAAGGATATCAACGTCAAGATCACCAGAGACAGAATGGTCAGATACCGAGTCCGGAGAAGGTTATCGAAGCAGTTGGGAGACATCAATAGGTGTTTTGTCACTCCTGGGAGGATGATACCAAGGTTCTAATGGAGAACGCTTCGGGGCATCCACAGACATCGATACATTAGATGTGCCATTTTGAGAATATGGAAAAAAATACAAATCTAGATTGTGGCTCTCAGCACAAGGAACACATTACAGATGAGAAATGACTAGTGAGCATAAATGGTTAACATATGATACGCTAGAATTTTCTCAAGGGGATGTAAAATAAAATCAAACGATCTAGTAAGAGAAGAATATACTTGCCAATGGTTTTCCTATGTATGATTATTTAAAAAGTTTAAAATAGATAAAATACTTTATAGTTCTGAACAAGTCAAGACTGAATTTGAAACAGAATTCTGTTGAAATTTGAGACAGGAAAAACAAGTGAAAGAATCTCTTATAAAACGGGCCAAAAATTTTGGACATATACAAATAGAACTGGGAAAGGACTGAAATTTACATTAAGTTCTAACATCAAAGAGATTTTTTATAAGATGATGTTATCACTGGTACATGTCTTCGGAGAAACTGGCCAGGAGGTATTTTGAATTTATGTTGGAAATGTGAACAATGCAAAGGGATATTCTATCATGTATGACATATGTGTACTAAAGCCAAAAAGTTTTGGATATAAATACACTCACTAATTCAGAATATTTTAAAGATCAATATAAAACTGAAACCAGAGGCCTTTTTTTGGGGAGTAATGGACAGATAGCTGGAAAGAAGTAATGGAATTTTGTTTTTATACATGACAAAGGCAACAAGAGTGGAAGGCTTTGGCAAAACCTACAATAGAGGAATGGTTGGTGAAGATGATGGAACTTACAGAGATGGCTAAACTTGCTTCCTTGATTAGAGAAAAGACAATAACATTTATTGCTGAGTGGAAACCCCTTACGGACCTTCTGCATGAAACAGAAATGAATTGATGATTTGTGGTTTTGATTATTAAGAAACAGACAATAGAAAAAAAGAGTTCTTTGCAACAACAGAGGAAGAGATAATTTTGTAATCACACCTGTATTTGCTGCAGAGAAAATCAGAAGCCTTTTCTTTGTATTATATTTCTCTATATTATTGTCTTTTTTCTTCTTTTTCCTTCCTTTTCTTCTATTTATTTTTATTTTATATCAATTGTTACTTCTCATTGTCTTTATAAAAAACTTTTAATAAAAATATTAAAAAACCTCAAAAAGATGTGAACAGAATGTAACCGGTACAGAAGAGAGTGACAAAGATGATCAGGGGCCTGGAGACCAAGCCTTATGAGGAATGGCTGATGGACTTGTCAAACTCCGCTTAGTTTGCCACAGTTGCAGGGGGGAGGGAAATTCCTGTGGGGGTGAATGGCTGCATGTGAACAACACTATCAATAGACATCGTAACTCTTCCTTAAGACACCTTCCTCCTCAAGGGACGACCTTGGAACCAAAGCTGTGCCAGCTTGCTATTGTAGATAACAGGATCGCATCTTCCCAGGTGGGGAGGGTAGTAACACAAGTGCTAGGCGGGATGGCTGCGAAGTGTGATTGGTTATTGGGGGGGGGGGGCTTCTGAATTGTCTATATCTCTGAAGTTTCTCATCAGAACCTCTGACACGGTACTGTACTAGCCTGGATCATGATGATATCTCAATAAGCAAATTACAGCCAAAGAGAGTGTTGTTGGGAGTCTCTTGTCCAGGAGTCTGACACTTGTTCTGTCTGCAAGGAGACTGAGGGGCATGTTAAGTATTTGAGTGTCACTCAGAGGAGGGCAGGGAGCTGTGCCTGTTGGCAGCAAAGGTTAAAACTTGCAATAATGGGTTTGAATTATAGGCAGAAGGATACTAGCTGAATATTAAGGAAAAAAATTTACAGTAAGAGTAGGTCAGGGTTGGAATCAGCTAATTAGGGAAGTGGTGAGCTCCCCCTCACTGGCAGTCTTCAAGCAGCAGCTGGACAAACACTTGTCAGGGATGCTTTAGGTGGATCCTGCATTGAGCAGGGGGTTGGACTAGATGGCCTATATGGTCCCTTCCAACTCGTATGATTCTTTGATTCTAACATGGGTTATAAATATTTTAGACAGAAGTTTTGCTGCCCAACTGGGTTCAGTATAATATCACTTGTTCCTCTTACCTGCTGCATTTCATATGGATGGAGAGGAAAAGTATTAACTCCTGCATCTGCTAGTTCATGATCTACCTAAATATAAAAATCCAGAAAGGATTTGTCAGTTTATTACATCCCTTCACTCTACGGGCAATACATTCCACAACAGGTCTTAGCTAATATATTACAAACTACAACAATGACAGGACAAATGCAAGAAAAAAGCAGGATAGACAAGAATAGCTGAAGAACAAGTGTAACAGGAAAAAACACAGCCAAAGTAAGAAGAGGGCAAGAACTGCATGGTCCCTCAACTCAAACAGATGATAGCACGAATGTTTTTCAAGTATTCTTTAAAAGAACATATTTTTATCTGCAGAGTTCACAAATGTGAAAGGTGAAGTACAGCTGTTCAAATCATGCATCCCTGTGATCCCAGATATCTTTTCAAAATAAAAATAAAAATGCGAAGAAGGATAATGCTGAGGAAGCAATCTTATATATGACATGTTCTACATCACTTTGTGGCTTTACAAACATCCTTAAAATCAACATGATGGTTATGTTAACTTTGAAACTAAACTAACCATCACAGCAGCACAAGCAGCACTCACCATGAAGTTTGCCTTAATGATACCAAGGAGGACACATTTACAGTACCATCCTAAACAGAGTTACAGCTTTGTTATGGATTTCTGCTTTAACTGGTTTTTATTACAATCTGTAACATAAGTTTTATGGTATGCTGCCATAGAGGTCTATGAGACCTAAGGCTGGAATACAAATGTTCTAATCAAAAAAGTGTTAGTTTTGTCACAAGTCACACTGTTGAGACTGGCAGCAGCCACCCAGTAAGAATGCGTCAGGCATAATATCACTCATGTAATCCTCACATGACAGTGTACATTGGTTTCCCCTTTACACCAGTACATATCTCCTAAAAGAAACATATGAAATGGGACTTATTACACTTAGGTTTTGAGACACTGTTCTTTGAGAGATGTTCACTCTAAAATCTGTGTTAGAATAATAAAAATTTTAAAAACACAGTTTCCTATTCAAAAAAAATCAAAATGTTTGCCAATTATCATTAGCCAATATAAGAGTAAAAAAATCTGGGCATTAAAAAGAAACCAATATTTTACAGCATGCTGAAAGGACAGGACAGTCCAAGCCATTTGCTATTATACCCATTTAGACTTAACACAGAAATCAGTATTGTTAATTCCTCAAGGAATACAGTAAGTACAAAAATACTGCTTCTCCCACCTGAATAGCAATCATCCTGGAAGGAGGACTGTTTCTTATCACAGATTTCTTATCAGTTTCCATTTGGGTAACAGAACTAGATCCAGCTTCGTTACTATGATGCTCAATCTGATCAAGGTTTTGTTCATAAAGTTGATTTTCTGACTTTGCTAGCATACACGGAAGATTCTGGAACTTCTGCATTTCATCATTCACCACAAGATTATCAGTGCTGTAATTGCCGCTTGTTTCTTCTGGATCACTATCAAGGTAAGCATCATAACCTGCATATATATAATCAGACTCTGATACATCTGGTATAAGTGATATTTGAGTAATGACTGGAAACGTTCTTTCACTCTGAAAGTTTGAAGGAACTTCATTTAGAAATACTGGGTGGTTTTCAGATAAAGTTGAAGGCAATGATACCTTTGACGTAGGTAGTGATGCTGCTATTGTGTCAGTTGTCTGACTAGAAAAAGAATATGTAGGAATAAAAGGAGAGGAATGGCTGGTAGTCATATATTCTAGATTACAGTTGGCTACTAAGTCAGTTGTTACTGGCACATATGATTTATTAATATGAGAGATAGGCTTAAACTCCTTAGCAGCTGGATTTAAACGTGGTTTGGTTTGGGAATTCTGTTCTTGACTAGTCAGGCAGGTTGAATAATGTTCTCCATTTCTAAAAAAAATTTCAGCTCCAGAGACATCTACATTTTCATTCAGCATAACAGCATGTTTCATCAAACCAATAAGGTCACCCATCATAATAAAACGTAAAGACTGCAGCAGGAAGGATTTCAGACCACCAGCATCTTCTACAATCTTACGGGTGGCCACAGGAAAGTATTCATATTCTCCAATTAACAGTGGGCTATCAATTTCCATCGGGCCGTGTTCTTCCAAGATTTGAGAGAAATAGCTGTGAAAAGTAAAGTACTAATTTCACTATGAAGTTGTACAATGCAGCCGTGCAATCCTTTTAACAAATATAGCACAACATGATAAATTAAGGAATTCAATGGGCTCTGAAAATATTTTCAGATGAAGAAAAACACCTGATGACCTCAATATCGACTAATTATTAAGAAAATTTTATACCAGACATTAGAAGCAGCTACAAATCAGATTCTTGCAGAAGATTCTCTCATTCCAATGACATGTCGCTAGTAATATGCTTTGCGGTAGCGAAACAGGTGTTTTTAAAAACTTCCGCCAGCTGGAACAGTTTAGTGTAATTAGGGCAGACACCCATCTTTACTTTTTGTTTAATAAATAAAAACTTATTAAAAGGGGAAATGGCAACATACTCATACAAGTTTTCACAAGTTGGGTCTGGATAGTTGTCCAGCATTCTCTGATAACTGCTACTGGAAGTAACACTAAATAAAGCTTCAAATTCCTCAACTTGATCATAAAGGTAATCTGGAATTCTGAAAGGCTCACATGGATTCATAAAACTTCTGTTAAGACAAAAAATATGAAATACAATGTTTTATACATGGAAATATCTTGATGAAAAGCTCAACAAATGATTATTCAATTTGTTTCAGCCACAGGCTGTAACACTGATAATAAGATACATCAGATGCAATAGCTATAAAACAAAAATTAAAATAGAAACAAAGATTAAAGCCACAAAGAACCACAACAGTATGACTTGCAGCCAATGGCTTGCATCCAGTGACTCACAAACAGAAAAATAACTGGACTAAGTGCAGTTCTGCTTGTGCAACATCTTGAGCAATACTTAGTTCTTTTCTCCCTATATTGTGTCCTATATCATGAGCATAAATGTAGTCCAGGTAATGGTTTGCAGCTGCCACATCAAAATTAACTACCTTGTACCCCTTTCCTAGTATTTTCCAGTAAATATTTTGATCTATATTACTCAACATGTTGATTGTTCTCTCTTTAATATCAGAATAATGGCCAGAAGGGGCAAGGCTTTTATGTGGCTGCACTTTTTTGTGGAGCTATACCTCTTACCACTATGAGACTGGAACCTTCACTATTCTGTTTTATGCACCAGGGTAGACATAGTTTTATTTTTCTGGTCTTTTAGAGAAAAGCTGTTCTATTATTTAATGTCCTTGGTTTTACTGTGGCTAAATTAATTCACACTATCTATATTCTGCTATTTCGATTGCTGCTACACTAAAATCTTTAAAAAACGTTTATTGCTTTTATTTTTATATTACTGTTACTGGTAATAGTTTTATTAGCTTTTTTAATGTCACCTATAAGGTCACGTTAAAACTTACAATGCATTTTCTTCTGAAAATATATTGTCTTCCTCTCGAGTTGCTGCACCAACTCCTCCAGAAAGAACTGAAATAGCCTAATCAACATGGGAAAAGGGAAAAAAGGGGGCCAATTACAGTGTACATATTATTTCAACAGAGACCAAGGGGTATAAAATAAAGCTCATCTGAAAGAGGATTTCTGAAATTATGTGTATTTTTCTACCAATATTCATGAAGGAAGAAAACAGAATGTTAAGTATAATAAATAAAATAATCAGTTGTCAACATTAATTATACTTTCAATGGACTATTATTATTGTACATGTTGATTAACAGCTATGTATATTCTGGTTGTTCTTTAACTATTCACAACTATAACAAGGCCTTGCTCTCACTATCTTACAGTAACAGACAGATGGGGCCTTTGTAAACAAACATGCAACAGTTAAAGACAAAATGATTTTCCTCCAGAACAGCTGTTATGTTAATCTGCTACCTAATGCATATTTAACTAACTAAAAGTCATGCAAGAGATCATTAAGATTCTCAAACAGGCAATATAGCCCTGCAGCCTCAGAATCTG
This sequence comes from Gekko gecko, assembly GCA_029375565.1. NCBI lineage: Eukaryota > Metazoa > Chordata > Lepidosauria > Squamata > Gekkonidae > Gekko > Gekko gecko. The sequence continues at coordinate 101,090,262 of JAPDNY010000004.1, read as the reverse complement.
AATCACCCAAAGTTTCCTCCCACTTCGCTGCCTGAGTGCCCTCAGTATGTGAGCCGGACTACAAGAAACTTGAAGACTGGGAAATGACAAAAGGAGAGGCTCACTGTTTCTAGAATACTGTCTGGATTGTTCTCTGGAGGACCTATTTGGGAAATAGCAGTTTCAGCCTGAGAAATTACCGGAATAGCTGAAAGGTTCACCTAAGCTGATTTTGTTCAAATCCACATTGTAGGTCCACCATTTCCCAAGCTTAAAAAAAACTGTAAGTTTGTAACTGGAATGTTTATTGGCAAAGAAAGCATGATTTTGGTATAATTTAGTTGCCAATACCTTTCCTTAATTTTCAAAATGATATACAAAAAGAAAGACTGGAGGAAAAAAGAAGGGAAGAAGATACAGAAAAGTATATGGGTATTTGTTAGTATTTTTGCTGCACTATAACACTGTAGTCTCTCTTTAAAAATAAGATATTATATACCCTCGATTCCTTCGGTTTCTTTCGGTTTCTGTTTTTTACTTTGATACCATTATTCTGGAAGGAAAAAGAAATTTAATGTTTATGTTTAGTCATCATAACTGACAATTTTCAGAAAAAAATTGTTTAGATAATGCCTCTTGGCATCATTTGTATTTTTTCACCTTAAGAGACATACTGGAGATAGATCTTGTTTATTTGCTTTTTCTCTATTTCTATTCATTATTATCCCATAAAATGCTAAGAGGCTGCAAACAGTTCCCAAAGAAGTGATGATGTCACAAAACCCACATCTGTTATATGGGGAAGAAACAGGCACAGGCAGAGATGCTTGTTCTGCAACAGCTCTAATATGTGAAAATGTTGCCTTCCCCTCACATACCGGGGAAACTAGTGAGGTTTCTGTTAGCACATCCCACTCCTGACATTTCACCAATTAAAGTGAAATTGTTTTACTAGTTTGCTCAATACGGACATTATAATGTCAACAAATACACCCAAACTACTACACTGGAATAGTCACATCCTGGAATAGTCACATCCCTTTAAACAGTGCTGCGGTGGTACGTGACATCAGCTCCTTATATTTTGTAAAGAAGAAAACCCAGGCCTAAACCTGAACAATATACCAGATACCTAATATCTACAATTTATGGAGGTAGGAGACAAACTGGAGACAGGAAGAAGGGGATGCCTCCAAATCAGCTCCAAAGTGAGTGTCAGGAATCATCATCATTTCCCCACCTTCAGTTTCTGCCGTCTACCATGATGAGCGGAGCTGGGGGGGGAACCTCGGGAACAGTCCCAGTGACTACCACTTCGGGAGCCACGGCCCTGGTCACCACCGTGGCAACTCCAGCGACCACCACTCCGACTACTACCGTTGTTCCAGTGACTACAACTCCGGTATCGACAGCGCCGACCCCACAATCCGCGGCAGGATTGGTTACCCCTCCATTGAGCAGCACAGTGGGAGCCTCGTACACTCTCCCAATCTATAGCCCGGCCGGGCCAACGCAGAGCCAGGGGGGAGCTATCCCACGATCCTACGTGCCAGGGGCCCCAAAACCGTGGGACAAAGGGGTGACCTACCGCAGGTCACGCGATTGGACTAAGAACCTGTTGGACACTACCCAGGCGACCTGGTCTATGCCGGGGAGCCAGAGCCGGGACAGCCTGTTGGATCCCAGAGGGAGCTTCGGACTTCCCCAGGGACGGATGTCTCGAGGATCTCCCAGAACAGGATCCAGTTCCGATCCAGAGGCTCGCATGGACTCTATTCAAGAGGATACCCGACGTTTGGTACGGGACATGGGCAAACTAATGCAATCCCTACCACAGATGATGGATCAAGCAATTCGAGCCCATCCGCTAACGCAACCTAGACCAGCGCTAGCGCTTGCACCACTGGTGGCACCGGGACAGCCACCTCCTGCTCCACCGGCCCCAGGGCCGGGCCAGCCGGCACCGGCCCAACCTCCACCGGCCGGCCCAGTACCGGGACCCAGGCCAGGGCAACCAGGACCTATCCAGCTTTGCCTCCGCCTCAACCCCCTGCTCCAGCACCCCTCCCGCAGCCAGCTCCTGCACCGATCATGGCCCCTGTTCCTCCAGTAATCCGCCCCAAGGACATGTTGGAGATCACTTTTGACGGGGACCCCGAAACTGTGTCCTTTTTCATATTGCAAGTAGGGAAATTTGTGCAGAGATGGGGCTATGTGTTCCCGGATGAGGAACAACAGGTGGAGTTTATCGCTTCAAGGTTCCGGGGGAGTGCTACCAGCTGGTACGTAGCCCTTCATGATCTAGAGGCAGCGGAGCTGGGGAATGTCGATGACTTCATGTGGGCCTTGAGGAACCGTTTCGAGGATCCGGGGGCGGCCCAGAAGGCAGAAGCCTTCCTTCGCACTTTCAGACAAGGCAAACTCACCGTGCGGGAGTATTCACAGGAATTTCAAAGGCATGCAGTGAAAATTCGAGACTGGACTGATGCTGTGCTGGCCCAACAATATCGAATGGGACTAGCAGTAGATGTCCACAACAATGTTCTCAGCTCTAAGCAGCCCCGCACTCTCCAAGGCTGGATGGAGGAGGCCGAAAAAGCTGAAAGCCGCTTGCGTGTCATGAAACTGGACCTATCTCTGGGTAACAACCGTCCAAGTCTCTCGGCAGGCCAGACCAGACCCAGACCAACCTCCACCCCGAGCGGGGTGAGAGATCAGCGTATGCGACAGGGCCTTTGCCTGCGGTGTGGAGAGAGGGGGCACTTTGCCGCATCCTGTCCCAGAGGGGATCCCAACAGAGCCCTACCACAAGAGGAACCCAGACGATGGCCAACCCCTACTCCAAGAAAGGGAACAGCGAAACCACGCAACACACGCGCCCTTTTTGCCAGTCCCGACCAAGCGGATACCATGATGCTGGAGGAGGAGAGTGAGATGCAGGGAAACGAACTGGTCCTGTTTGTGAATGGCGCTACACAACAGGACCCTGTCCCTGAGGCGCCTAAACTGGTGAGCAATTACCCCTCTCTCTTCTTTGTGACTGTACTTGTGATGAATCCAGCGATGATGACCTATATCAGGGTTCGAGCCCTCATTGACTCGGGGTGCGGGAGGGATCTGATAAACCCATCTATGGTTATGAGACTGGAGGCGACCGTTGTCAATCTAAAAGACCCGATAACTTTTACTCAAATGGATGGGTCACCGATGAAAGAACCATGTCGATTTGAGACTATTCCTTTGAGAGTAGGCACTGGTGAGCACTGGGAGCTACGCTCGTTTGTAATCGCCCCTCAAGCCCAGTTCCCATTAGTGTTGGGTAGCCCATGGTTACATGGTCACGATCCTTATATACTTTGGGAAGAGGGGATCATACGATTTATCTCCCCGAAATGTGCAGAGCATAAATGGGACCCAGGGTGGGGAAAGCCCCCATGCAATGAACCTCCACGGGCCTGTCTAGCCACAGAGGACCTTAACCGCATCCCCAAAGAATACCGGTACTTAACCAGGGTGTTTGAGGAGGAGGAAGCGGACGAACTACCTCCCCACCGTAACTCAGACTGTGCGACTGAAATCCTTCCTGGCCACAAATTGCCAAAAGGAAAGATTTATGCCATGAGTCCCATAGAAAAGGAAGAACTACGCCGATTTATCGATAAGAATCTGGCCCGTGGATTTATTAGGCCAGCATCGTCCCCTTTCGCAGCACCCGTGTTGTTCTGTAAAAAAAAGGACGGGGGGCTCAGACTGTGCACGGACTATAGGGGTCTTAATGCGGTATCTGCAACCAATGCCTACCCCATGCCCCTCATCAAGGACTTGTTGGCAGAGGTGGCAAAGGGGAAAGTGTTTTCTAAACTGGATTTACGTGATGCTTATTTTCGGGTCCGTATTAGACAAGGTGATGAACATAAGACTGCATTTAATACCCCGCTGGGGCAATTTGAATATCGGGTTATGCCCTTCGGATTACAGGGGGCACCCGGGGTCTTTATGAACTTAATTAATGAGGTGTTACACCCCTACTTATTCAAGGGGGTGGTTGTTTACTTGGATGATATCTTGGTCTACACCCCAGATCAAGAATCTCACACCACACTTATGCGGGAAGTATTGGAAACGTTATTAGAACACAAACTGTTTGTTAAGTTGTCAAAATGTGAATTCCACCAGGAGTGCATTGACTTTCTAGGGTACCGCATATCCTCCGCTGGATTAGAAATGGACCCAAAAAAGGTCCAAGATGTGTTGGATTGGGAGCCCCACAAAACCAGACGGCAGCTCCAAAGTTTTCTCGGTTTCGCCAATTTTTACCGTCAATTCCTGCCTCATTTTGCCCAGGTGGCCCTCCCCCTCACAGACCTCCTGAAGACTAAAGGGAGAGGGGCTAAGGCTTCAATGCCCGGGGCCCCTTTGAACTGGACTCCCCAGTGTCAGGGAGCATTTGAACAACTAAAACAGTTATTCACGTCTGAACCTGTGTTAGCACACCCCGATGAGACAAAAAAATTCGTGGTCCAAGTAGACGCATCGGACACTGCTATGGGGGGGTGATTTTGCAAGAGAATGCTCAGGGGCAACTACAACCCCTTGCCTATGTGTCCAAAAAGTTTAATGATACGGAGAGATTTTGGCCCATTTGGGATAAAGAAGCAGCCTCTATACGTTTAGCGTTAATCACTTGGAGGCACTGGTTGGAGGGGTCCCGGGTACCTTTTGAAATTTGGACTGATCACAAGAATCTCGAGGTGCTGCGGAAGCCTTGGAATCTAAATGCAAAACAATTCCGATGGGCTGAGTTTTTCTCCAAATTTCAATTCACCCTCCACCATTTTCCAGGTAAATCTAATCATCTGGCAGATGCTCTCTCCCGCCTTCCCCAACACCTTTGTAAGAGGACAGAAATAAGACAGTCTATGTTCACCCCAGAACAACTAGTTGGGGCAGTAGTAACCCGGAAAACCCGGCAAGCACAATCATTAACCCCAAGCCATGGCACGACCTGGGAAAAGCAATTTGCCACTGACATTACTAAACAAGAAGCAATTGAATTAAAAGCTCGGGAAGATGTGGAATGTAACTCAAATGGCTGCTGGTATAAGGGCAATAAAATCTTTGTTCCAGAAGCTACCCGAGCTCAGGTGTTGCAATCAGCCCATGACTCAAAATCTGCTGGGCACTTCGGGTATGTAAAGTCGCTACACCTACTGCAGCGCAGCTTCTGGTGGCCCCGAATGAAACGGGATTTATCCCTCTATATACAATCCTGCCCAACATGCAATCGTTGCAAGACTAGACCAGGAAAACCCCCAGGTCTTTTACAGCCTTTGCCCACCCCGAGCCGACCCTGGGAAGTGATCTCTATGGACTTTATCACTGATCTTCCCTCCAGCAAACATATGACAGTCATTTGGGTGGTAGTGGACTTATTTTCTAAACAGGCTCACTTTATACCATTTGCTAGCCTGCCGACGGCCAAAGTCCTTGCCAAAGCCTTCCTTCAGCACATTGCCAGGCTACATAAGTTACCGCTCAAAATAATCTCCGACAGGGGGGTTCAATTTGTTTCAAAACTGTGGACGGAGTTGATGACTCTTATGGGTATTGAACGCGCTCTCAGTAGTGCCTATCACCCAGAAACCGAAGGGCAAACAGAAAGAGTAAACCAGACCCTAGAGCAATACTTAAGATGTTTCACTAACTATCAACAAGACAATTGGGTAGATTTATTACCACTAGCAGAATTTGCGTATAACAACTCATGGCATGCCTCAACGAATATGTCTCCCTTCAAAGCTGCCATGGGTTATGACAGCCCCCTCTTCCGTTTTTGAAGCCCGGCGAGGCTGGTGGAAAAGCCACAGCATGGTGTAAATCTTTCCAGGAGTCCTGGCCCCTAATCATTGAGACTTTAAACGAGGCCAAGGCACAATACAAAAAACAAGCAGACAAAAAGAGGGCGGGTGGCTGGAATCTGCAACCGGGGGACTCTGCATACCTTTCCACCAAAAACTTGAGGCTGGCACAACAATCCCGGAAACTTGCTTGGAAATATATTGGTCCATTCAAAGTAGTGCGCTGTATTAATCAAGTGACTGTGCAACTGGATTTACCTAAATCTCTTAAAGCAATACATCCAATTTTCCATTACAGCCTCCTCAAACCAGCATTACCCCCGACTAAGTGGCATCCTGAGCTTCCGGCACCCCCCCCACCACTGATGGTTGATGATGAGGAGCGCTATGAAATTGCTGACATTTTGGACTCTAAGATCCTCCGTGGACAGCTGCTGTACCTTATTGAATGGGTACACTTTGGGCCTCAACACAGGGAGTGGGTGAAAGTGTCTGATATCAATGCACCTGATCACCTGAAGGAGTTTCACACCCGCTACCCAAATAAACCTGGGGGCCCTTCATTCTCTCCTTCCTGAGCGGTGGGTGGGTGGTATTTTGGGAAGGGCAGAATGTCAGAAAATGCTTCTTTGATGTTTCTCACTGAGTCCATTGTTATGTGTTCCCTACCCTGCTTTGCGCTTGCGTAGCTATGCAGGCAGAAACGTGGGAGCTTCTTCCCTGCCGCTTTTCCTTATCACGGTGGCCTTGAATGTAGGCTTTGGGCTATTCTTGTGTTACTGAGAATTTTCCAGTCCTGGGAAGGCAGAGGGAGGGGGGAAGTAGTCTCCCGTTCATGAAGTATATCTCCCGCCGGGAGTTTCCCGCGCGCGCGCTCGTATTTCATTTGCTAGGCGCTTTTTTGCATCACACTATAAGTTAGCTTGCATTGCTTCGCCCCCCATTCCTGACAATGACCTCCTACTGTGGGTTTTAGCAAGATAATCCAATAAAACCTTTCTTTGTAAAAGAATGACTGGATCCACTTGTTATTGAACCTGACAGTGAGCCTCTCTTCAAAGAACTTGCCTTCATTACCTGGATCACTAAAAGGTGATCAATAAGGGAAATTCAGAAGTATCACCCAACAGCAAGCCTACCTTTGGAAAGAATTTAAGGAGTCATAGTGAGTCACTATCCTGATCTAATTAAATTAAAACGATGAACAGCCATTCTTCTTCAAACATTACACAAACAAATTTCAAATGCAAACTTTTCTACAGAAATTTAACACTACACATATCTAGAAAAAAACAGTTACTTGGGAAATCTGCCACCGGAAAACAATCACAATAGGTAATTAAAAATATGGAGATCTAATTAATGAAACTTATTTCATGGTAATAGGTTAGTAATTATGTTTCATATGAAAAAAATTCTCATACTGCAAAAATGTGGTTAAGCAACAGCATTCCATGGCATGGATCCCTTGAAAAACCGTGCAAAATTAGTCACTGCTAAGACACAAGCAGCAGGTTTGTCTAGGTAGAGGAAGAAAGGGAAAATCCATTCTGCCTACTCCTTCCACAGGATCCAGCCCAGTGTTTTGATCATCTATCACTTTTCACCAAAATTAAATAGCTTGAAGCAAGCATCATGTTTCTAGATCTCTTAAAGAAATGCTTATCTGGCCCTAAAGTTCCCATCCAAGTTCTCCCTTTCCTTCCCATTTCAACATTAATCACATTTCCTCATTATGTCTGATTAACCTTGATTAGATTTAAAATCTGGGTTCTGAGCTGGTGTAAACGTCATTATAGGTAACTGCGGTTAGCACTAACCCTGGAATACAGCTTTATGCTTAACAATGCAAAGGGAAGACAGGAAATTTATTTGGGGGGGAGGAGGGAGGAAGTACAGGTATAACAAGGAGCACAGGAGAAGCAACACAAGACCCAATATATTTTTTCCATTCAGAAAATGCTGGCTCAGTCTATTCATAATGCCAAATCACATGAGCAAGCCCTGGCTTCACATGCTTACTCCTCCCCTTCCTTCCTTCGCTCATGTGCTCCGATTCCTTCCTGCATTTACTAGATCACAGCAAACCCTTGTTCTTAGCTTGCAAACCAGACTTCAGCTACTTCCACTCGAAATGCATTTGAGGGACTGTCCTGTGATACCCCCAACTACTTATCCTAGACCATATATATATATATATATATATATATATATATATATATATATATATACTAGGAATAAGGCCCGTTGTGGAAATAGATACAATGGGCTCTAGAAAGAGGCTCTGGGAGAGTGCCTCGGCTTTGGGCACTCAGTGACAATTTGCTGTGGCAATCTCAGCAGGGTATAATGACAGAGTCCACCATTTTCTCCAGAGGAACTGATCTTTGCTACCTGAAGAGCAGTAGTAATTTTGAGTGATCTCCAGCCCACCCCCAAGATTGGTAAAAGTGGTTCCCCAGGAGGGAGTGGCTGGTTCGGAGGGTAGAGTCTATGGCATTGTACCTGTCTGAGGTCCCACCCCTCCTCAACACTCACCCTCTCCAGGTTCGACCCCTCAAATCTCCAGGAATTTCCCAACCCTATCTCCCTCCCAGCCAACCATCAACCTAGCTTTAGTTTTCCATCTCCTCCACCCTCCCTCCTAGAGAGCAGCTGTAATTTTGAATGATCTCCAGCCCCCACCTGGAGATTGGCAACAATGGTTCCCCATCAGGGAATGGCTGGATTGGAGGGTGGCGTCTATGGCATTGTACCTGTCTGAGGTGCCACCCCTCTTCAAACCTCACCCTCTCCAGGCTCCATCCCTCAAATCTCCAGGAATTGCCCACCTGAAGTTGGCAACCTGATCAGGACTGGGCCCAATGAGTTTTCTCCCAAAGGCCAACATAGGTGTGGAAAGGGCCTTTTACTGACAGAGGAGAAAGTACAGATGCCAACTCTGATTAGGGAAATACCTGGAGATTTGGGGGGTGGATCCTGTGGAGGGCAGCATTTGGGGTGTGTGTGGAAGGATTCAGCAGGTTATAATGCCATAGAGTCTACCCTCCAAAGCAACCACTTTCTCCCGGGGAACTGATCTCTGTCATCTGGAGGTCAATTGTAACAGTGGGAGATCTCCAGATCCCACCTGGAGATTGGCAACCCTAGGGGAAAGTCATGGTCGCTGGCCCACCTCGTTAGCCAGCCAGCCATGCTGAAGCTAAGCAGGAGAAAGAGCCTTTTTCCATTTATTCTGACAGGAAAGTGGCCACTGGGGAGGGGGTTATGCTGAAAATCCTTTGTTTTTTTACTCACAGAACCAAGGTTGGCTGCCTACCAGCAGACACTGAGGGGACAGTCCCTCACAGGAGTCAAGAGAACTGTCTTCCTCAGGAGAGACAGCTGGTCTGCCAGCAAATCTGTCTGAAGGGGGAGTGGGTGAGGAAAGGAGCAGACCCAGCACCCGGCCAATGGCATGCGAGTACTCTTGAGTGGCAGCTGATGGGCCAATGGCTGTGGGAGGGCATTTTACAGCCAATGGGAGCGCACGGAATCTTACGAAACCAAAAGATAATTATTATAAGGAGATATATATATATATACACACACACACACACACAAAAATCTACCCATAAGCAGAAAAAAGTAGGGCTTTTATTTAATGGCCTCAAGAAGGGCAACAATCTCCTCAATCACCCGTATTGTACCTTGGGGAGCCACTTTGAGAATTAAACAGCTGTTAGGTTCACTTCCTGAAAATCCAAGATTGGATACACAATATCTTGTGCAAGCAGAAACACAAGTGGGGATACCTTAAGTATGACACAGAACAAATGGTTACTGAAATCTTCTTCTTCTTGGATTTCTGCTTGTGCAAGAAGCAGAAATTTCACACTGAATCTACCCCAGTATGTACTTGTCTTCATTTGAAAAATGTTTTAAAAAGAACTTTTAAAAAAAAAACAAATAAATGTGGAGCCTGCTGGCCATAAAGATGCAGTGCTTAAAAGACTTTAAAAGTTAAAGTTTTTAAAAAACCACATAAATGCCATAAATTCAGTCCCTTGCTTCCTTGTTCCTTCATCACATAAACCTATAATAGAGCTGAGCATGCAGTTATTTCCTAACTATCCTAAGTAGCAACATCATATTTATTAACTATCCTAAGTAGTACCATCATGTGAGACCCCAAATGATTAAAGCTTGCTTAAAGGATTTAAGTTTAGTGCCACCGTTCACTAGCTTGCCAGATGATTCTTAAAAATCCTCTTAGAGAAAGAAGCCCCACTACTATCTGGGGATCAGAATTAGGTTAGGAATACCAAAGGGTTGACTTGGAAAGGCAGTAGCTGGCACTTATGCAATAAATTATAGGTGCAGTATACAATATAAAAGTAAAATTGATCCTTATAGATGAACATCTATAAGGATCAATTTTACTTTTATATTGTATACTGCACCTATAATACTGCAGTCCACTTCTCCCCAATCTGTTAGAAAAAGAGTCTTATTTAAATTTACCAATGTTTCCTGTTCAGGAAGATTAATAGAAATTTACCACTTACTGAAGTAGTTTCAGTTTCCTGCTTCTTTAATACAGTAAAAGGATTACCTATTTAAAAAAGAAATTTAATTATTTCAAAAAGAAAAATAAAACAACTAAATCACTTCAAATGCTATAGGTCCACACTCAACAGAGTGTTTTAACAAGCATAAGGACTCCTATCCAAACAGCCCAACCCTTTCTGTGCTTACCCCTGCCCATTGCAGTCAAAAGTGCCCAATGAAATGCTGCTTCTGGAAATCAAGAAAGTCAAGGTCTGCAGGCAGAAAACTTTCTTCCCATGGAAACACCCCACTGAATCCAAGCTATGGCTTAGAATCTATCCTCTAACGTTAGCATATTGTCACTTCTGCTACTGCGGGGAGTGGGGATTTCTAACCCCCTTGCCACTACCCCCCCATATCACATACTGTGCCTGAAGGTGAATAAATCCAGAGGTGTCTCTTTTGAGGGTTTTGAGGGGGCTCCAAAGATCTATTCCGCTCATAGTTCTCTTGATCAAAGGCTATACTCTAAAAATTTTTTTCCAGAATTCTTATCACAAGTTAGTTAACTTGTGCATATACTTAAAAGTTATACTAAAAAGATGTCTAATGCTGCAGATCACATAATTAGAGAAATTCAAGAAATAAAAGGTGTGTATACCTTCAAAGAGAAGCAGGTATTGGTCATCAGCTGTAGAGTGACCTCTGCTTCTCCTTTCAAAACAGAACCTATGCATATATAACCCTCTAGATAAAAATGTCCCCCCTCCAATGCTTTGAGTGGTCTGCTATATTCCCCTCCACCCCAAGTTCCAAGCATGCTTATCTGTTTATTCTTTGCTGTTTCTATTTTTTTTTAACCCTCTATTTCAAAATTCTGACAGCTGTTCCAGTTCTGGAAAGCAATCTGTGACTGATACACAGGGCAGTTACTTATTATTGCAGTCAATCTGATTCAGAAACGAGGTTAGAACAGAGGAGGAGGAGGATTACTTCATAATACAAGGGCTGTACAAACCTAGACTTTAGTGTAGTGCAAAGGAATCAAGTTTCCCCAGGACCAAGTACCTCCTAAACATTATTTGCAGTGCAATCCTAAACAGCATTTATCCTAAGCCCACTGAAGTCAATGGACCTTTGAAGGGGTTAAATCTGGAACTCCACTATTACTACTGAAGCCTAAGGCATTTCCCACTGAACCACCTCTCTCCACTTCCACAGCCATATACCAGTACATAGCAGTTGAGTTTTAAAGTGGTAAAACATTATTTGTTCACAGCATACTTACCCATTTTATCAAAGTATTCATCTAAAAATTGATGAAAAGATGGAAAATTCTCTCTATTCTCTTCTAACAGCCATATAAAACAGCGAAGCTGCGTGACAGCTGAGTTACAAAAGAAGTTCAAGATTTCATCGTAATCTTGAGGTGAGCAGCTCAGGATATTATCCAGTTTAATACCGTATGTCTCATTCCAGAGAGCCATTACAAGGCTGAGGTCAAGCTGCAGAAAAGAATGTGTGTAACGAGAGAAAAATATTTCTGAAGCTTCTAAGCCTGCAAAAGAAAATTAAATCGAAAAACATCAATTCACATAAAGGGTAATCTTCAGGTCTCAGACCAAATACTACAGTTGTTTAGCTGCTTACATGTTATGTACAACTTAGAAAACCAAAAAAACAATAGGATCATAGTGTACAATACGAACAATATATGAAGCAACACGGTGATACGGCTGTAATTGTACAATTCTCAATGACTGAAATATAGTTATTAATAAACACACTGTAACAATAAATTCAAAAACAATCTACAGTGCCTTATTTGCATTATTACAAAGTCTAATAAAAAATATACTGGTTTTGTATAGTTCAATATCCAGATCATTCTTCAACCACTTGCATTTCCATGACCAAAGAGCACTGTTTCACTTTTTTCTCTGAAACTGTACTCTGATCTCACCGCGCAATCCATACTCAACGTCAGTTAGTAGCAATTCTAAGGCGCTTCTTATACATAAACAATTCCTCGCTTCTTATGCATAAACAATTCCTGATGAAACCAGAGGTGAATCTCATTTCGTTAGCCATAATTCTTCTTCAGAAGTTTCATAGTCCTAAATCAGAAACTTCAAAGAATTTGCAACAACATTCAGAAGTGGTCAATATCTTATAAAAAAATATGAATGAAAAGAAGTCAATCCAACATTAGAGATCCACAATCTTCATAACATTCATATTTTTTGGAATGTATTTAATAGTAGCATAGGACCAAATCTTTGATAACATTATGAACAAAATGGGGGAGTTAATATTTCCCCATAATCTATCGGAGTAGTAAAAGGAAGCTTCCTCCCTCCATCCTTAACATGCATGATGATAAATATTAATTTGCCTCAGTGAAAATAAATGAGGAACAGAAATTAGAACTTTATTTATATCCCGCCTTTCTCCCCAAGGCGAATTCAAAGCAGTTTGTATTGTTCTCCTCTGTTTTACCCTCACAATAACCCCGTGAAGAAGGTTAGGCTGAGAGTGTGTGATCGGCCCAAGGTCACCCAGCAAGCTTCAACGGCAGAGTGGGGATTTGAACTTGGGTTTCCCAGATCCTAGTCCAACTCTTAAACCACTACACAATCTTAACTGCCACTGCAAATAGTATTTGGGGGGGTCCTGATGATAACCTGGGCCAGGATATTTTAATTCCTTTCATTATTGGCCCTAAGGTTATCAGATCATGTGCAATTCAAATTTCTGCTCAGACACAGTTAACACTGCCTTACCTTTTCTGTTAAGGTGAGTCATCCAGTCACGCAGTTTGGGATCAACTTCTTCAAGCTCACTTAAAACATGAATAAAAATTCTTGTCTTCACTCTGTTTTTTTTCTGGATTAAGTAGTTTATGAGTTCTTCCATTATTTCACTTGATGAAGTACTACTTGTAGTATACATAGCATAGTCCTCTTTGGTAATTGCCCACCATGAAAGTAGTTCATTAAGAAGCTTGGAAATATCATGTACACCTATCTTTATTTTCTCAGTGCTCTGTATAATAAGCTGCAGGACAGTATCACCAGAAGTTAACCACTTCTGAACACTTCCTAAAAAAATAAACATAATAAAATGAACTGCAGGATCTATAAAAATTAGGATTCCAAATATAAAGAAACAGGGACTCATGTGCATATACCTTTATGTGTATTATGTTTTGGTATACTGTTTCCTCTTTGACATTCATCTGCAATATCTTTTGTGGAGTTCAAGGCTGTTTCTTTCATAAATTTTCTTCTTAGTTTTTTTTCATGTTTTAACTTTAAGTTCCTAGAACTGGTACAAACAGCCAACAGTGAAGACTCACAAGCAAAGTTCTATATAAGCTCCCATCATTCAACTTTAACTTAAGCATCAAGACCACAAATGCTTTGGGAACATGAAAGTCTCTGTAACAATTCACATCCAACACCAGCCCCCAAGAGCATCAAGACGTTCCTATGGTAAAGCCATCTGTATGAACAGACATCTCCATGTAGAGAAAAATGTACATGTATCTATTAATGGTATTATGATTTGTACAGCTGTGATGGCCCTTCATCTGCCAAACTGCATAAATCACATGGGTGTTGTATAGGAGGACACCATGAAAGTGCCAGGGGACCCCCAGGAACAGCATTTCCAAGGGCAGCAAGCAAGTTGTGCTCTACAAGCAGAATACTTCTGCCTACAGAAACACTCTAGTGGATCCGAGACAATATACCCCACATGAAACAAGAGGAGTATTATTACATTGTTCCTGTGAAGTTGTCTTTATCCTACGTCTGACATCTGACCTTGTTCAGTATTGTCTCCTCTGACTGGGAATGACTACCCATAATCTCAGGAAGAGGTCTTTCTGATGTCTATTCCTTGAGATTTTTCTGCTGGAGATGCTGAGGATAGTAACTAGAGCCTTCTACATGCTAAGCAGGCACATTACCAGTACAACCAAAGCCACTTTCTCCGCATTTCTGAGAGTGTCTTGGAGCATGCACCCATTCTAATATCAGCAAACAGAATATTCAAACAGAATTACACATAACTAAGCAATGTCATGTTTTACCCACTCTATAGTTGTGGAGTTTATCGACTTTAAAGCCATTCATGACACTCAAAATTTATGTAAGCAGTGACTGTATTTACTCCAATTTTAAGACATAGACAGCAAAAAACCCAGTAGGAAATGCTGTGAGAATTATTTTTATTAAGCTTTATTTACAACACAAAAGAAATACAGATATTTAAATAAAAATCTGATATAAAAATAAGGGGGTGGCCCATAGCCCACCATGAATGGTGCTGGATGCACATGACAATGCATCTAGCCATAATTTTGAAAGCAACATTCAGAAGCCCAGCGGATCATCAGTGATGTCCTAATAATTTCACTGTTTGAAAACTAGTGGGGTGTGTTACCTGGACATCTAGGAAACTTACCTCGAACATTTCTGCTTAACAATGGGCCTTGGGGGATTCTTGGTTTTTATTTTATGCTCGAACTTCGGAGAGAGAAAAAAAAGAGTAGCAGATTCAAAGATGCTTTGTAATACTATTTTGTTGGGAATTGTTAAAAAAAATCAGAAAACCTGTTCTGCCACTGTATCAGTGAGTATTAATACAGCATGGGCTTGATCCAGCAACACATCAAAGGATGCTGCTGGCAAATGTAGATTTTTCAGTACCCCCCCCCAACAGTCCTTTCCAAGCCCAGAAAATCAATTCCTAGGGCTTATGGGACCTGAGTAGACAAACAGCCATATATATGGATCAGGGTCTGCTGTGCAACTATCAACTGTCCCAGGACTATCAGCACTTAGAAAACTCTACTGAGTAACAATACTTCAAAGAAGCAGTGAGAAATTTTTTACCTCACATTTTATAAGACCAGATGAACTGAAGACAACAATTTTTGAAATGAGGCCTCTGCAATCTGGAGTGAAGCAGACTTGGTGAAGAAAATCCTGTGGGCAGGATAAGAAAAAGAGCATGTGGTAGAATTTCATGCGTGAATGTACATTAACTTTTCAAAAAGAACAATTAAGCACTGCATAAATAGTTACCATTTAATCTCCTTTTATATTTTTTCCCCAAATTATCTAGAATCAAAGAATTGAAGGTACTTTCCAAGAGGAAAAAAAGCACAAAATTCACTCCAGCTGTAGCCCCATCTCACAGAGGCTCTTCCAATATGCAAAAACGGGTTTTCAGAAGGTGCTAGGAACAGTAGCAGAATGTAGACTGAGAAAACCTCATTCTATCAACAGAATCTCACTCATGGTGATCTGTATCCAAGCAATTATTTTTATCTCATTAACTCAAATACAATTTTTTAAAACTTCTGACCCAAGCTGGACTGACACCACTACCATCCTGTACATTCCTTTTAAAGAAAGAGTGCTAATTCTCAACTCTTTATCTAGAAAGCTTTATGTAGAGATGAAATTACTCTTCCTGGGTTGTACGGAAAAATGGTAATGGAAAATATAGTATCTGCTACAGTTATTCAGTGCATAACTCTATTGTGTTTTCAGACCATTTAATACAACTTATACGTACTGTAATGAAGCATTTCAGCTGCTTTTATTTCCAGTAAGAAGAAATTAGATAAAGCATACATCTTTTGAAAAACAGATGACATTTATTAACTTCAAACTAGGTGCTCAAAAACACCCAATACTCACTACAATCAGAATAAACTGAGGGAGGAATGACAAAGGAAATAACCACGTCTCCTAAAAGAGAAAGTACAATTCTGCTTGGCTTCTAGCTGCATCCTTAGAGTAACAGAAGCCTGTGGAATTCAGCTGCCAATTCCTGTATCCTGTTGCTTCTGCACATACACCAATGTAGTAATCTATTCAATCATTAAGAGGAAGTCAATCCAAAATGCAGATGCCACCTCCTCTCCTGAACTGGAGGATCTACCCACACATTTTAACGACATGAAAAAGAAAGCCATGATGTTGTAGAGTGAAAAAAAGCAAGACAAGACATATTCGAAGCAATACTGCAAATACCACAGAGATGCTGCACTCCTTAAAGAATAAGTCTTGCACTGCTATTCATTCCAGAATCTGATCCCTTGTTCATTCAAAAAGCATCACCTTAGGCAACTGCTCTATAAAAATGATGTTACTGAAGTCTAATGTTACCTTGTCATTTTTATCATTGAAATTTGTGGATTTCAGCTTTTTCCAACAGCTTACATGAAACTCCACTATACACTGTCCACAGCAAGACACACGTATAAAACCCTGAAATGCAAAGAATGAAGAAATGTGGTTATTTTCATAATGGCTATAGCATAATTATAAAATATTCAAAACATATGGTTTCATAGACTTCTTAAGAGAAAGTCAACGTAATTTTTTTAAAAAAATCTATTCAACATGCCATCATATTTACCTTGAAATCTGGATCACTAAAATATATTTTGATTTTGCGTGCTTGGCACTGTTGATAGCGACAAACTGCATCTGGTTTAGCAGGAAACTTGCATTCTTCAATACAGTCCTCCAGCATAATCTACAGATCAGCCAAATCAGAGTTATGGTTTCTTCACTACTATATCTTGAAAATCCAGAGCAGGCTTGAAACAATACATTCTTGCTAAAATGGCAGTTACCAGCAAGGTTCTATTTACAGATTTAAAAGCCAATTCATCAGTACATTTATGAATTTATAACTTCAGATGATACATGATATAAAAACTATGAATATGATCAATTCCAAAGATTACAGCAGGCTGACATTCCTTTTCAATACAAAATTAGCAGCCTTCTGCTCTTTCCACTTCTACAGTTACCAGCCAGGAAACAATCAAGTAGGAAAGAACCATGGGATTAATCACAGCAATATGGATGAAGCTGGGGGAAGCACATGTTAAGGGTCTCTTGAAACATGCTAACAAACATTAAAAGTTGTCTCACACTAAAATTAATTGTTTTCCATTATTGCAATACCTGGCCACATTGGCCCTAACCCACATGAAAGAATCTGTGTACAGAAAATTATTTACTGTGCATGGCTTGCCCCCTCTCAAGGTTTCAACATTAATGCAAAGACATCCTTATCTGGTATAGCTCAGTACTTTGTAGCCCTCCACATGACAAATACAGACATTGTCCAGTGCATTTTTGGCCTTATTCATTCAGTGGCCATGCCCACAATTTGGTGTTTTGTCCCAAATATGATGACATGCTCTGTAGGTGAGTGGAGGATTCAGTTGTGATTCCTTTGTCTTGAACAGATCATTGCCTGGTGAATGTACAAAGGTCCTATGGGCCAACAGAACCTTTGGACAAAATGGGGGGTTCACTAAAAGGATGTGCCTCCCCATGGCTTCCGGATCCAACAGGTTTATGATCTGCTCTAGCTTGTAGCTAACTGGCTCAGAAGAGCTCAAGCATACTGGCCTGCATGGCCGTGTTTGTTTTATTCATCTCTATACTATCCCATCTTTTCAGTTAAAAAATATTCAAGTTTAGCCTTCCCTTACCTAACCATATGAAAAGAAAAAGAGAACTATAAGCCTCTGAAAAAAAGAGAAGGCTTTGCGTGCTTGAAGAGCCAAAGAAGCAAATGCTTTTCAATGGAGGAAACACAAACAGTAGAAATGGCTTCCACAAAGGAAAAAAACCTGCTAGAAGTCTTGACTACTGAAGTAGACAAGAGAAGTCACCTATCTCAGTATGCTCTCCCACCAGCAAGTGTAAGTTTCCCAATTTCTGGCTTTCCTAGTTTCTCCTTGATATAATCTGCACAAAGAAGTCATAGTTCATCTTTAATACTCAATTCATGAAGCAGCTTTCAATAATTTGGAATAGCCAGTTCTCTGCTGCCGGCTCTCCGCTGCCATCGACGAGATTGCTCCACGGCGCCCTCTACACCCCCGCTCTAAACTGGCTCCTTGGTATACCCAGGAGTTACAGCTGATGAAACAGGAGCTTAGACAGCTAGAGAGACAGTGGCGTCGAACTCGAGACGAAGCAACAAGAACATCTTATAGGACATTTATGAAAGCCTATGAGATGGCAGTCAAAGCCGCAAAGAAAGTTTTCTACACAGTGGCGATTGCATCCACTAGCTCTCGTCCAGCCCAATTATTTAGGACGATTCAGTCAATAACAGCTCTACCACAGGGCAGACCGAATGCTACGAAATTGGACATTGGCTGTGAGGCTTTTGCAAGCTATTTCACGGATAAAGTCTTGGCACTCCGCCGCGACCTCCCTGCCTCACTTGATACAGTGAGTGAGCTTAAGGCCCATTGCACGTCTTCGGATTCAATCCTGGATTGCTTTAGCCCTCTCAGTCTGGAGGAAGTTGAGAGTTTACTCGCAGCTGTGCGTCCAACCTCTTGCAGTCTTGACCCATGCCCCTCCTGGCTTATTAAATCTGGCCATGAGGGGTTTCGAGGTGCCCTAAGGGAGATTATCAATGTCCCTCCTAGAGGGGCAATTCCCTGGAGCATTCAAGGAAGCAATGGTCCGCCCTCTCTTAAAAAAAACATCTTTAGACCCAGCCGAATTGACTAACTATTGGCCAGTCTCCAATTTGCCCTATTTGGGCAAGTTGATCGAGATGGCGGTGGTGATACAGCTGCAGGGTTTTCTGGATGATGCTTCCGTGTTAGAGCCCTTCCAGTCCGGCTTCCATCCAGGTCATGGGACGGAGACGGTGCTGGTCGCTCTGACTGATGACGTCCAGAGGCATCTGGATTGAAGCGGAACAGCAGTACTGCTGTTGTTAGATCTGTCGGTCGCGTTTGACATGGTCGACCACCAGTTACTAGTCTACCGCCTCGCCAACGTGGGGATTAGGGGGCTCACCTTGCAATGGTTTGCTTCCTTTCTTCAAGGTCGGGGACAAAGGGTGGCGCTAGGGGAACAGTAATCCAGGAGGCACCCACTCAAATGTGGTGTGCCTCAGGGGGCTGTGCTGTCCCCGATGTTATTTAACATCTGCACATGCCCCTTTGCCCAGATTGTCCAGAGATATGGGCTGGGATGTCACCAATATGCTGATGACACCCAGCTCTATCTGATGTTAGGCGGCCAGTCGGACTCCAGACCAGATGATCTGGATGGTGCTTTGTAGGCCGTGGTTGGGTGGCTCAGACTGAGTTGGCTAAAGCTGAATCCAGCAAAGACGGAGGTCTTGTGCTGGGGGCGGGGTGGTTCAGGGGTGGGAATCCCACTCCCGACCTTTGGGGGGGCCTTTCTGGTCCCTGCGTCAGAGGTTCGGCGTTTGGGAGTGCTCCTGGATCCCTCCCTTACCATGGAGGCCCAGGTAGCCGCCACTGCCAAGTTGGCCTTTTATCATTTGAGGCTGATTAGGCAGTTGGTTCCCTTCCTTGACCATCCCAACCTGGCTACAGAGATCCACGTGATGGTCACCTCGAGACTAGACTACTGTAACACTCTCTACATGGGGCTGCCTTTGTCACGGATCTGGAAGCTGCAGCTAGTGCAGAACACCGCGGCCAGGCTGTTGATGGGTCTCCCTAGATGGGAACACATCCAGCCTGTGCTGAGGACACTGCACTGGCTGCCAACAACATACCGAATCCACTTCAAAGTGCTGATTCTTACCTTTAAAGCCTATATGGCCAGGTTCCAACATACCTACGGGACCGCCTTTCCCCATATATACCCCAGAGAGCACTACGGTCTAGGTCTCAAAATCGGCTGACCTTCCCTGGCCCAAGGCAGGCCAGGCTAGCTGCTACTAGGGCTGGAGCCTTTTCAGTGGTGGCCCCTACCTGGTGGAACGAGCTCCAGGAGGAGATCAGGGCCCTGTGGGACCTCTCACAGTTCCACAGGGCCTGCAAGTCGGAGCTCTTCCGCCAGGCACACAATTAGGGGCTGCCGCCACCCTACCGCACCACCTGTAATGTTAACATCAAGCAGCTGCCTCAAGAATGAGCAGAATAACATCTAAACGCTTTACGTGGA
This sequence comes from Gekko gecko, assembly GCA_029375565.1. NCBI lineage: Eukaryota > Metazoa > Chordata > Lepidosauria > Squamata > Gekkonidae > Gekko > Gekko gecko. Next base: position 101,069,906 of record JAPDNY010000004.1, on the reverse strand, counting down.
ACAACATCGAAGCATTTTGTTTAACAGCACTTTATTCATGTGATTTTCAACTGCTGCCAGTACTCTGATATTTTGTAATGTTTTATTTTAAAGGCTGTGTTTTAATTCTGTATTATTTATGTTTTTATTCTGTATTGTTGTGTCTGTTGTTGGAAGCCGCCCTGAGCCTGCTTTGCGGGTAGGGCAGGGTATAAATTTGATTATAAATAAAATAAATAACTAAATAATTTTGCAGTTTACAGGGCAGCATTCTTTCTTACTTGTAATCTTTCTGGCCGTGTCTCTTCGATAACTTCAGAAGTTGTAGGCCACGTTAATACACCAGGCACAATCTTATAACCAGCCATGAACTTTGATTTCATGAATTGGTCTAGAGCTTCTGAAAATCTACATGTTAAAAGATAAAAGATATACACCATGCATGTTGCTTTCTATTTTATTCAAATATCCTTAATTAAGATTATTTCATATTTTGGAAGCCAAAGCAGCTGAACATCACTCTATTTTCCAAACAGGAAGACAAAATGAAAATGAAAAATAGCTGGTCTGTTGAATATTTGGCTATAAGTAGTTACATCCATAGCTTTAGCTGGGGGAAAGGAAGTCTAGTTCAGGTTCCACCATTCCTTTCACAAGACATAGTCAACACAATTCAAGCATACTTTCTCTCTCTTCACCTTATACTGTGCTACTGGCAAAAAGAACCTCCCAGTTGCTTTCACTGTAATCTACTCATTCCAGTTGCTCTCAGTGCAGCTTACTCATCCTGCTCCATCAGCTTTTCCTTTTCCCTTGAGAAGATGTGCAGCCTCACCCTTCCCCCAGACAGTTTTGCACAAGCCATCAAGATAAGGCAGGTATGCTAAGGGTACAAGTGGGAAGCAAAATAAAAGATGCTCTACCGCACTAAGTAATTTGACAGAAAAGTAACACAGGATCACTTTTTGCCAGGAAAGCCAAGCAAAACAAAAAGCGAACAAGTGAGCCTGTAAGCTTTCTCCCGTCTCTACTGTTCATACTGGATGCCAAAATCCTGAACCTGCTTCCTTTCTGGGGCTAACACAGATATGCCTTATCCAAATGGCAGCACAAATTGCCAGATGCAAATGAGGACTAGGACCTTTCTTTCCAATTCTACTAAAGACTATTAACATCTCACTCATTATGAACATAACAGTAATTACTGAGTACCAAGTATGGGCCAGGTGGTCAAAGAAGTGAAGATACCCCAAGCCATGAAAGTATGCTATTGGCACACCACTGCCAAACAAGCAAATAAACTTTCTGTCTTTTTCTCTAAGAATTCAAACATATGAATCCAAGGTTCTCCTCTTCAGAACCCATTCTGTTCTTTTCTATATTCCTATTTTTCTCTAGTGCTGTCCAATTAAATCTAAAACATCAGGAAAGTATAGTATGTATAAAGTCATTAAATATTTAAAAGATAAGCTTGTTAAAAAGCAAAAAGTTAAAACATACCACTTACCTGTTCTGTCTCAAATATACTTTTCCAATTCCATAGTGTGCCAAGCAATTAAACCTTACTTTCTGATACTGTTCAATTATTTTATTAAAATGATCTTCTGCTTCTGCTAGTTCCTTCAAAGTAAATTAAAGTTTAAGACAAACACACAAACAGCAAGAGTCAAACCATTTATAAATATATGAATATAAAAAAATTATGACTGGCTTTAAGCTGGCCAGAATTCCAAAGGATATGTGCGGTCAGAAGACAAGTCCGCATGTCTCATAAATTTTTCTTGCTATTTTTTTAATGCACCAGTCATCGTTGTCAAAGAATAAAAACTAGGGGTGTGCATTCCAATCTACCTGAGCCAAAAATATACTATTTGTATTTTTCAGGTACATTTCAGAATCCCAAAGGTATCCAGTTTTTTTTAGGAAAACCAAAAAAAATCCCAAAAAATCCCAGATATATTTGGGAATTACCAAATATATTTAAAAAAACAGTGGGGAGGTGAGAACAGATTGCTCCTGCCTCTCAGCTGTTTGTAAGGCTTCTACTGTAGTCCCTTTAAAGGGATTGCAGTAGACAGCCCCAGGATCAGTTGTGCTGGTATGGAGCAGAGCACGCCCCGCTGGCCAGTTTCGGACTGGCTCTTTTTTTCCTGTTGTCTACTGGACCCGAAAAAAATCAGGATTTCCGAAAAATCCTGGTTCCAAATATTATACTGGTATTGGGATCTGGGCTTTTTTGGAAATCCCAAAAATTTTGAGGGGTCCAATAGACCAAAACCGAAAAATACCAGTTTAAAAAAATTGCACACCTCTTATAAAAAAAACATCACTTCCTTTCAAAAGCAGAAAATACTGTGCTAGAAACAGCAAAGTTCCAAGAGTGAGAGCAATTTTATAGCATGCATATGTTCTATGCCTGGATCTTAGTTAATTTTTCTTGTATGACAGAATTCCTAGGGACTCCAGAGGTTTGATATTTTTCTGGGTGATCCCTGAGATCAACATGAAAAAAATCAAGGGAAAATTTGATGAGCCAGTGTTATTTTTGATGTTTCTATGAAATGCCCACTATTCAACCGAAGCTTTAAAATTAACTGAAAAGTGCCTGTGGTCTTTATAGCAGTGAAAGGTGGCACAATGGAACCTTCAAATCAATTCCTGTTTGGTGTATCATTCTGCACCAAGTGTATACATAAAAGCCTTGCTGGAATGCAAAAGAGGACACAGGTATGAGAACCTTTAAGGAATTTTGAACTTAGGCTTACTAAATTTATGTCTTTTTGAAACTATCCATGTTTGATTTAATTATGCATTCTTTTAACCATGATGCAATGTTAGCCTGCACCCAGAGTAACTGAACTTATTACTTTTGGATTAACTGATCTTGTTTTACAGAATGCCATGCTGAAGGCATAAATGTAACTGTGTCTGGGTGTGATTGTGTCCAACTGGAGACTGCAGATGAGTCTGTTCCATTGTTTGCAGCAAGCACACACTACAAATGCAGAAGATACTTTTTCCAGTTTGCAGGGAACACAAAGGAATATATTGTGTATGAAACTGTGTTCCTTACCTCAGCCCTTCTACAACAGGATATAGTATAGACTCTCACCATGAACCAGATGGGGGCGTGGGATAAGATGAAAACACAGCTGGGTGGTAGCACCAAGGGGTGCATGGATCCGAAAGTGTTCCTGCTCTAAGTCTGCCTCCCCTTCCCACAACTAGGCAGCATTAGACAGGTTGCCACTGCAATCTCACAAAGTTTGAAAAATCTTGTCTGGCTCTTTTTTTAGAAGTTTCTGCGTGGTGGCATTTTTACCCTCTCACCTTTTTTTCTTTTTAGGTTTTTCTGCAAACCTAAGAGTTTTCCCAGGTTTGTAGAAAAAACTCTGTAACAGCACATAGCCCCACTGTGGAGATTTTTTTTTGATCCATACTCTTGGGCTATGTTCAGAAATAGATATCAGATGTAGATCACAGTATTTCAACCATAATTTAAAAATTGTTACATATACAAAAATGCATAAATTAGCATTATTATTCAGTCCTTGTTATTTTCCAAATAAGACTTAAGAAAGGAACAGGTGGTCCACCCTTGTGCCAGTAACTTTAGATCATGAATCAATCACTCTCTCAACTGGAATTTCAAAAAAACTGTTAAGTAATCAATCTCTTCCACATTCCTCATCTGTTCTTTATGTCTCCTTACGTCAGCATGGTATAGTGCTAGTTGTGTTTGTCTAGGCTTGGGAAAACCCAGGTTCAGATCTCCACTTGCCATGCAATTCAGTGGGCAAACCTAACCAGTAACGTTCTGTCTCGGCCTAAATTTCAGGGGGCTATTGTGAGACTTGATGAAGGGGAGAACTATATACTCTGCCCCAAACTCGTTTGGAATGGTGGGACAAAAAACCAAGTCAATTCCATCTTTATTTGTAAAGTACCACACATGTTGATGGTGCTATATAAATACATATAAAAATTCTGAGTCTTACCTCAGGTTGCCCTATTCCAAGAAGAGCAGTGGCATATCCATAGATGATCACAACGTAGTCAACTATACCAAGATTCAGGTGCTGCATCCAGGTTGGAAAATATTTAAAACAAATGGGAAACATGTTAAATGACTGAAGAAAATGACATAACCACTGAAGTCTATTACAATCTATGGTGCATTTACATTCACAAGAGCATCATAAGTTGTAGGTTTAAAAAGGAATGAAGCTCACTTTCCCAAATAAGAGCTTAAATTCCACAAGCAGAAAATCTAACTCAATATGGTCACAAAAATTAGTAAATTAAATCAAGCAGTACACATGTACTTAATCTAAATTGCTTCTTGAAGCAATCTCAGGCAATTTAATCACAGTAAAATCACTAGGGTCATAGAGGAGATTATGGTGCAATGCAATAGAAAAACAGGTTGCTCACCTGTAACTGATGATCTTCGAGTGGTCATCTGTGAAGTCACATACTGGGTTTTGCGCTCGCATCAGACCCTCACCAGGAAGCTTCAAAAACTCCTGGCCTACCTTTTATGGGAGAGGCTTGCCTCAGTTCCAGGGCACATGCTCCTCCTCTCATGCCTGGAACCATGCCAAGCCCCCACTCACCCATTCTTTCCTCCAACTGCCAGCAAGACTTAACAATCTGGATTATTTACTCTAGCGATACCAGCAGTGGGGAAGGCCAGGCAGGTGTGTGTGACTGAACAGATGACCACCAAAGATCATCAGTTACAGGAAAGCAACCTATTTATCTTCTTCATGGTCTCTTTGCAGATCGTACACTGGGTGACTAGTGAGCAAATTTAGTGAAGGACGGTGGGTGATGACATCTGCCCCCTTAGTGCTATATCATCTTTACTGGCTACCAAGTAAAAACACTCTGGTTTTTGTAAACCTTAACTTTATTTTAAAACAGTAAAGTCACCCTTGTACTCCAAGGGGGTTTCAGCAGTTTTAATTCAATAAATTACAACTTCAGCTTGGAAAAGGCAATTTAACTCTTCAGCAATAATTTTGGCCCCTTACCTTCAAATATCACAAACAGTTTAACTATCTAAACAAAAAGAACAAATAGTAAGCAATATTTTTATTTAATCACTAGTACTTCAGTAAAAAATAGATTTGAGGACCGCTTGCCCAAACCTAGCATCTCTCCTAGCTTTCACATCAAGAGCATAATGTGTAGCGAAAGTAGATGGTGAGGACAATGTTGATGATGCACATATATTCTCCAGGGAAACCCTCTCCATAAATGCTGCCAATGTTACCATCACCCTCACAGAACGTGCCCTAGGCATATGTGGCAACTCCACCCCCACCAGACAATAACAGAGTTTTATTGCAGAAGAAACCCATTTAGAGAGCTGTTGTTTCGAAACTGGTAATCCTTTACTTGGACTTCCATAAGAAACAAATAATCTATTAACTCTACAGATGGGCAGTGTTGACAGATAAAAGGCTAGAGCCTGACAAACATCCAGTCCATGTAATGCTCTTTGTTCCTCATTCATTGGTGTTTGAAAAAATGATGGCAATGTTATTGTCTGAGTCAGGTGAAATGGCAATACCACCTTGGGAAGGAATGAAGGATCTGGTCGCAGTACCACCTTGACTCTATGGAACACCGTATACGGGGGGGGGTCAACTCTTACGGCACATAGTTTACTAGCCCTATGGGTGGATGTGAGGGCCACCAACAGTGCTGTTTTCCAGGAAACGAGTTGGAGAGGGATCGTAGGCATAGGTTCAAATGGTCGTGTCATTAGCTGATACAAAACCAGGGGCAGGCTCCAGGTTGGGACCAATCGTCACTGAGGTGGACGGATATGTACGAGACCTTTCAGAAATGCCTTAACAGTAGAATGGGAAAAGATGGTTCTGCTACCTGATGACACGTGATGCACTGTTATAGCCGCCAGCTGCACGTTCACCGATGAGAAGCTGAGGCCCAAATGGTGAAGTTTAGTCAAACAGGTGAGAATTACCACCAGTGACACATTAGTAGGGTCAATATTTTCCTTAGCATAAACCACAAACTTGGACCATTTTGTCAGTATGAGCGCTGAGTTGATGGTTTTCTAGCATTCAGTATTACATTTGTACTTCTGATGGGAATGTCAAGCCTGAATCCTCCATACTGTTAATTTGTAAAAGGTTGAATTGTGATGAAAGACATGATCCTTTTGTTGAGACAGTAGGTCCTATTTGTCTGGAAGAAAAAGGTGTCAGCCCCTCAACAGCTGCAGCAGTGTTAGAAACCATGACTGCCTTAGTCACCACGGTGCAATTAGAATCGCGGACATGTGGTCCTGTAATATCTTTTGCAACACTCTCGGGGTTAAGTGAACAGGAGGAAACATGTAAAATAGGTGGCCTGACCAACAATGGAGAAAGGCATCTCAGAGTGATCCCCGAGACAGACGACCCCTGGCATAGAACAGCTGACATTTTGCACTGCCTATTGTCGCAAATGCATCTAGCATTGGGTGACTGAATGTTCGAAAGATTTCTGCAAGGTATGCCAAGTTCAAAGACCACTGTGCTGTGTCCTCAATGTTCTGCTCAACGAATCTGCTTTTGCGTTCTCCATCCCTGGAATGTGGTTTGCTGTGAGATGTATGTTGTGCAGAAAGCACCATTCCCAAAGTGCTATTGTTGAATGGCATATAGTCGCTGAGACTGTGCCTCCCTGCTTTCATATATAGTACATGGTTGCCGTGTTGTCTGTAACAACCTAGACCACTTTGTTCTTTAGTATCAGTAGAAACTAACAAAGAGCATTCTTGACCACTAGCAGCTCTAGGGTGTTGATATGTGAACATACTTGGTTCTCTGACCACTGCCCCTGTGCAGATAGTCCTTCGCAGTGGGCACCCCACCCTTTCATGGAGGCATCTGTGTATATCGTAACCTCTGCCTTCTTTGTGAGAAAAGGCATCCCTTTCAAAAGATTGTCCTTCAGAGTCCACCATCTGAGGGATTTTGAAACTTTGCTTGGTATGTGTACCCTGAGATGAGGGGGCACCATGACTGGATTGTGGTTTTGTGTAATTCATTGTGTAATGGTCTCTATGTAAGTACTCCTGTGAAAGGTTCAAAGGCTAGATTTACTAACAAGGTCAAAGTGTTCTCAACAGAATCCTTCAAGTTACCTGAAGCTGTGATGGATCTAGAACATTCAATAATTGCACAAAAGACTGTTCAGCACTGTGAAAACGATGATCCATCAAGGCGGTACATCCAACTTTTACATAAGTCTTCAATTCCTCTACTGATAGCATTCCTTTCACCTGCAAAAATTAACTTGAAGTAAGGCATAAACGTTGTTTTAGTCACATCAGAAAACTCCATTCCCAGGATTACCTAAATGGAGGCTCTTCATATTAATGTTTTGCATTTTTGTTTCTTTTATAAACATACTGCCTAAGTATAATTATGCAGCAAACATTTAATAGCTAGGAATGGTTCTCTTCCCTAGAAGGATGTGAGCCATCTACACTGAGTCATGTGTATACAAATTCCAGCACAATCTACCTCATCTTATCAATTTATACTTGCCTGCTGCTGTATAAATTTACTGTTAACCATGCATCAACTTAATCCGTAAATTCTCTTCATAACCCCTTTAATAAATTCTTAAGCCTGTACTGCTGTGACCTGGGTAGCCTGATCACAACAGATCTTGGAAGCTAAGCAGGGTCGTCTCTAGTTAGTATTTGGATGGGAGACTACCAAGGAATACCAAGGTATCTGAAGAAGTGAGCACTGACTCATGAAAGCTCATACCCTGCCACAAATTTTGTTAGTCTTTAAGATGCTACTGGACTCTTGCTCTTTCTAATATTAGGGAATACCAGGGACATGATGCAGAGGCAGGTAATGGCAAACCACATCTCTTGCCTTGAAAACCCCACAGGGTTGCTGTAAGTCAGCTCTGACTCTATGGCAAAAAAGAAATCATGGTGATTTTTATTAATATATTTTGTTACCTGATGCATAGAACTACCAAGAGTATCCTGTTTGTCTACACAGTCAACTTTAGAATTCAGTTGGTCGCTGTAATTAAAAAAACATAAGGTTATTTATAATGTTAGAGTCTGAATGCTTTTAATAAACCAAAGAACTGGGAAGATTGCTTCCAAAAACCATTATCTGATTTTTTTTACATCTTGAGTTTTCTAAGTTCATCTTCACAGCTGCATATAAACCACCAGTCTCTGAGGGTTACACAAGCTAAACTCTGCCAGCAAAATCCTTTCTTCTTTGTTTAAAAAACTTGTTTAACATCAGCCAGGACATGTAACTTTTTGTGCATGTGCTTTGATCATCTATCCTTGAAAAGTCCTTGTATATCCAAAAGCTTGCTTTCACTGTTTTAAGCTGTTTAGTTTGTCCAACAAAGGGCATCAAAGGAAAATACATTAAAATGTTGTGAATCTAATATCGATTCACAAGCAGAGCTGCACAAACTGCTTTCACTACATAATCCAAAGAGAAAGCTTACTATGATTTTAGAATTCTGAGTGTTTACACATAATCCCTCATTTAGACAGTATTCAGAGTAGGCCTTAAGTAATTTACAAAGGCCTAATGGGGAGCAAGAAATGAGCAAGGTATCATCCACATATAACATTAATGGTATTTTTTGATCTGCTAGAGTAGGAGCGTGGAACAAGTGGGGAGCTAAAAAGATAGCAAGATCATTCATATATAGATCGAACAAAAGGGGGCAATAAACAACCTTGCCTAACCCCCTTTTTTTGGGGGGGGGGATTTCTTATATTAACTGTCCTAAAATTCCCATTCAAACTTGTGCCAAGAAATTAGACTATAATCATTGGATTAGCCATAATAGCCTTTTGTCTGCTGATTTCTTCCTAATTTTTCCCAAAGTCGCTCTCTTGTGATTGAATCAAAAGCTTATTTTAAATTCATAAAAGCTGTAAAGAGGGTTCCCTGTTTTACCACAGTATATTTTTCCACCAGCAATCACAAAACTAAAATATGGTCATCAAGAACGTTAGATGATGTCCCGGCTCGGGACTCAGCAAGCCGCTCCCGGGCGGCGGGAACCGAGCCCGGGGGGACGCCCAGCCCCCAGTAAGCCCCAAAGACGAGCCCCCGCGCCGGCCAAGCCCCGAGAGTCCCGCCGCCCAGAAAGGAGCAACCTAAGCTATCTATTCTAGAGAAAATGGGAGCAAGGATCCTAGCCCACCACATTGGATTGTCCTTAAAAGTTTGGCTGGGCATAAGTCTGGACTAGGAGCCTTACAAACTTTTAATCCTTTAATAAAACTTGATAATTTCTCTAGTAGTAACTGGAGGCCATTCCAGGGCCATCAGTATATCTGGTCCCTCTGAATTAACAATGATGGGATCAAAAAACAACTGATGAAAATGTTCCCACGTGAAAGAAATGATGTGACATGCAGACTTCCCTCTTGACCCTGTAGCCTCGTTGATCAATTTCCAAAAGACATTTGAATTGGCTGATAATGATTCTTCCTGCAGCAGTTTCCAACCCACCACTGTATCCTCTTTTTTCTTTTGGTTTATCAGTTTTTTTAGGTCCTTTTTCAGTCCCAATAACTCTAATAGATCCCATTTTTTGAAATTATATTTACAGAATCTTCTGTGTGTTTGTCTTACCAGCCTTCTTAATGATCTGCAATTGTTGTCAGAATCAGAAAACAGTTTATTGTATGTGGCCATTGTCAAACCATCAATTTTTATGGTACTCTGATTCTTTGAATAAGCTTGTTTTAAAATAATAGGTTTAAATTTTTCAAAAAGATGCTCCATCAGATTTTGCACCATTGAAGATTCATTCCTCATTTGTTTAGCCGTATTTAGGCACAGACCTGAAAACATGGTAACCCTCACCTCCCTTTCTAAGTCTACTGTCCAAGTTTTCACTTTTACTTAAACATTTCCCTGTATCAAAGGATCATGAGATGTGTTAGGGAGAGCACACAGATCAAAAGATCGAATTTCCAACAGTAAGGGAAGATGATCACTTCCCATAAGACCACCCACAGAGAAAACTGACACTAGTTGTAATGCATTATCATTAGTTAATATATAATCAATCATGCTGGTTCCCCTTGAATTAATACATGTACAGTCTCCAAAATAATCAATGCCAGGCTGGCCATTTATGATTGTTAACCTGTTTCTCAGCCCTAATTTCAGCAACCTCTTCCCTTCAGAATTTGTTTTCTTATCTTTTGTAAATCTTTCCATAACTATATTATTTATTCAATCAATTCCATCTCCCCCTTCCACTTTATCAGATCTGCTTGAGTAGTATTATCCAATCTTTCATTAAAATCATCAGCAATGATTAAATTGGCCTTAGGGAATTCACTGCATATATTTTTGATACAGTTTTCCACTGCCCTTCAATTTTGATTCAGCTGAACTACACTTAGGGATGGGAGAATGTAAACTATGATTACTATAGCATTAATTTTTTTTGCCTGGATTTTTATTTATTTATTTAAATTTATATCCTGTCCTTCCCAAATGGGCTCAGGGCGGGTAACATCAAAACATATAACAATAAAAACCAGTTAACACAATTAATCTAAAAAAATAACTAAAACCAGAAACAGTTAATCAGTTAAAAGATGGCAAGCAATAATTCAATACCCCCCCCCCAGAAACCAGATAGATGATACTGGAGTCACCTCTACATAATCCCAAGACTCCATAAATAGATGATCCAGACCACCTCTATACAAAGCGGTATGTATATGGGCTCTGTACAGGAAGGCCAGCTAGTTGGGTGTCCACCACCTCAACTAAAAGCAGCCATAGCCGAAGATGAACAGGGTTCACTGCCATAGCCAAGGATAAACAGGCTTTCAACTTTGATACATTTACTGTTAGGAAGGAAGAAACAAGACATGACAAGCTACCACTAGCTCTCCCTTTTCAGCCGTCCTTTTTTGCTAGTAAGCAGAAGGAGACATAACGAGGGATAAAAATATTCTCGGCAACCCACATTTCTTGTAAGAGTATAATATTGAACTGAGTTAGATGTTCTCTAACCTCAAAGGAATTGTACTTATTAACCCACCCTGCAATATTCCTTGAGCACCTCTTTAGTATAAATTTAGGTTGATTTTTGAGTCATACATTATTAGGCACTTCTAAAAATATCATGATCAAGGAGAATTGCCAACATTTGAGACTATTCTGGGTTTTCCCTGCAAATTTCTCATGCTTGGATTTGGATCACAAGGTTTCTCAATATCAAAGCCATTATTTTCCTTTATTTGCCCAGTATGTATAAACAGATTGTTGTTGTTTTTTAGAATTACATTAACATTAATAGTATTATCACCTTGCCTAATCCCTGCAAAGGTCTGCTGTAATTTTCCTAATTTTTGTTCAATATGCAGCTGTTCCTTCACTGGAAGATGGCTGAAGGTACTTAGAAGGTTTTGTTCCTGAAGATCTGTTTTTCCCACTTCCTTCTCTATATCTAACTCAAGCGGTTATTTTATTCATCTGCTGCATGAAGGAGTGGTTTAAATTTTTATTATAACCTGTCTTCTGGTCTAAAGGGATTTCTAGATAAATTAATGGGGGCTCTACCGTCTTTTCCACCCTCTGCTGTAAGGGTGGTTGTTTTAGTCTTGATTTAATCAAGGGCTTTCTTATTAGATTGTTAAAAGCTCTTATCAAGTGAATTCCAAAATTCCTAAAACACCATATATTGGAATACATCAGAGGGGATTTTAGGTGGGAAAAAAGGTCAGGATATACTGTTCTCCATAAATAGGGCCCTGAATTTTTTCTACATCTTTCAAATCTATGTAGGGGACAGGCACGCCCAACAAATAAGGGAGATGAAACAAACTATTTCTTTTCCCCCACCAATTTATCCATCTGCCTTGATAGAGAAAGATTGTGATCACCACCTGAAATCTCTTTAATTGTAATGTATCTTTTCCTTTGAGAGCCAGCATAAAGAGGGTGATACCCAGCAAGAAGTTCGTCTTTGCAGGATGTTTTCCATTAACTGCCTTGGAGTTGATTCTTTATGGAAGAATTCAATAAATATCAGTTATAAACTCCAATTGTTTATATTTTAATTGTAAAATATCAGCTGTAAAGTGGCTAATAAATCAAGTTCATCTGTTTTAATTTTAATTTGGGATTCCATTCCTATGCTCAATAGAGAAGGTCCATCTTCTAGATCCTGATTTAAATTAAGTCCCTCATTTACAGCAGAATCATTCTCCAAAACCTCAAACTGATTTTCAGTGGCATGGAGGGCACTTTGTATATTTAAAAGTTTTCCAATCTACAAGCGAAGGTCAGCCACCCTCATGCTAAAAAACAAAAAACCTTCAAACTACAAAGAATAATAAAACACTAAATATAATTAATAGGAATCTAATAAAATAAAACACTAACTAATAACAGCCTAAAAGGCCTGAACTCACCAAATCTAAGCTCAACTGAAAAGAATTAAAATAAAACCTACATGCAGCTGCAGCCTCCACTCAACATCTGTTGCCTGGGAATAATGAGGAAGAAAACATTAAAAAAACCTTGTCAGAGCTTAAACTAATAAATCTTCTAGGTCTTCTGAAAGTTTAAAATTGTCAGAAAACAAAAAAAGAGATAAAATAAATTAAGCTAAAGAACTGCTAGAGACATCCCGTCACTCCCTACATAATTAAACCTAACAGGGTTTGAGACAAGGGAACCAGCTGTATGCCAAAAATAATCACCCATAAAAGCAGTCCAAATAAAATGGGGGGGGAATGAAAGGAGCATCTCAAATAGACTTACAACAATCAGGAAAAAAAGGTAACAGAAGCAAACAGAAACCAAAAATTAGAGAATAAAACTCCTTGAAGAAGAGCATAACCTAAAAGCGTCAGCCAAACTAGCCAAGCTTACCATGTCTTTTCAGAATCACTCATTCTGCTCCTTGGTTTTCCTGTATTTTCATTGGGTCCTGTCATCAGAAAAACATAATTGCAAACCTGGTTATTTGGCTAAAAATAAATAATAACCAAGCAGTTAGCCAAATCACTTTCACATCTAAGCATTTCAAGGAACACAGTAAGAAATTATACATAAAGATTCATTTTAAAAGGCTGAGAAAACAAGGATTGAACAAATTTAGTACACCAAGTCACACAAACAACTAGCAAAGTTGCACTGACACCAGAATTTTTTCTCTAGTACCATACAAAGCTGCCTCACAAAAGTTTGAACTGTGTAATATTTTTCCACTGCTGCCTAAAGAAGTCACATTCTTTCTCCATTCTGCTGTTTCAGAGTGAGCATACTTCCCTTGCCAACCATATCCGATATCAGTTATTCATTTCAAACCAAGAACTATTTCAAACGGTCTCTCCTGCAATAATTAACATCCAACCTCATGTCTTATGATTTTAACCCCTTTTTCTGATGAAGTAGCACTATAAAAGTACCCAGGTTTCAACTGTTCTTAAGACATATAAAAATTGGTCAAAATTATCTCTGCTGCAATCCAAGATGAAACAAAAAGAATCTTATAGTCAAATGACTAACAAATATAATAAGAAAACAATTAAGAACATTGAACAGAAAAATAAAATCTCTTCTATTTCTAAGACACACACTATATAATTAAGAAAACACTAGAATACATGTGATACCAGTTTCACGTGAGCTCTCCTATACCCCCTGGCATTAAAGCCTACTGCAAATGTATAGCAGACTAGAGTTAAATGACTGAAAATAAATTACGTGGTCAAATTGAATTAATAAGTTTCTCCCGTTTCATTGTAGTCTGCAGCCAGCTCTTAATCTCTAAGGACTAGTTTATTTGTTCAAGGGCTACAGTCACCTTGATCAGCATGCAAACAGCCTACTATTACCTCTTTAGATTACATTAAGAACCAGGCATCAGTGCACTTGACAGAAGTTTGACTGCTTTTACACTGACCATCACCTTAAATTTTCTAGGAAGCTTTGTATTTTTTTGGTATCACATTCCTCTCAAGTCAGAGAACCGTTCAGAAATCTTTAATATTGGAATTTGTTCCTACATCACCAGTAGCTAGCTACTAGAAGTAGATTCTCTTGGCCTTCACAGATTATTCAGCACAAGTGCAACACTGCATAAGATGTTTACCACAAAATAATAATGGGCCACAAATATTTATAACTCCAAAAATCCTCTCTACCTCTTCAGTATGCTTGACAGCGTACAATGTTTTAAGCCTTAATAGGAACAGTCCTTGTTTATTGTCCTTAATATATTACTTTACACCGTTGATGACACAGGGGAAAAAGCTCAAAACAGAAAACTGTCTAGATCAGGGGTGTCAAGCATAAGGTCCGGGGGCCAGAATCTCCAGGGCTCTTTCTGTGGCCCATGAACAACTAGTGCAAGGGAGGGGACAGGAGACTGTTTGGGGAGGGGAGTGGGCAGAGCTATTCCAATTCTGGCTACAGCACGGTAGAACAACCTCGTCTGCAGCAGTCAAGTATCACGGGAGCATCTGCCCAGTGCTGCACCACTGGCTCTCCAATCTGCCTATGTGGGTTTTCCTTCGCACCACCCTCCCAGCCCATGTGGCCTTGCAGTGAGGATTTACTAACTCAGAGTTTACAAGCTGCTGTCCTTTATACAGTTTCTCTCTCTGGTACCTGGCATTACATTTTATGGCATGCATGGCCCAGTCCGACAAAATGACATTTATGTCAGATCTGGCACTCATAATAAATGAGTTTGACATCTATACTCTAGATTCTGAAAACTTCTTAGTAACTTCAATGTCCTCCTAAATTACAGGCATGTACAATTCCTACTTACTGATTCAGAAAAAAAATCTATATTATAACCCAGCATCCTGTTTCCAAAAATGTCCAACTAGGTGTCTCTAGGTCAGATGTTTTATTTCAAATAAACTCTATCTCCTAACACAATCTTTGCTTTTGCTGGGTCACTATAGTTTATGCCAGGACTTCATACTAACCTATCTTAAGTTAATAAAAACATCTAACAACTACTACTATTATTATAAATTGCCATGGTCAGATATTTAACTGATAGATGGTGTTCTGAAATTCAAGATCAATGCAAGTTCTTGAGAATTACAGGATTCTTGCTGGTCCAGGAAACACCGTCTGCTGGAGCTGAGCTGATGTTACTTGCTCAATGCCCAGCATGTTCTGGTGTTACTTGAGACTTCCAGGCACTTTCTTCTCCCAGAGGCACTCTAACTCTATTCATAGGTCTTAGTATTTCATGATCTTCTCCTGTTCTTTCTTTTCTATTCTGCTGTCTCCTAGGATTGCAAAGTCAATGATCCAAACCCTATTTCTCCATATCTGTTTGCAATCAGAAGTCCTCAAAAAATCTTTGTTTCATTCTCCATGATCTTGTCTGGTTTGTGCTCCCATGAGTTTCTGGCTGATGGTAAGCCATACTTCTTGCAAAGATTACATGGCAACATTGCTGTTCTTTATAGTAAGTTTGAGCAATTTTACTGTAGACCCTGTCCATATGGTCAACTGTTTCATCCTTTGTCTTGCAAAGTCAAAGTCAACATTTGCTGTTATCACTGGTCTTCTGAATCTTGGCTTTCATACTATTTGTTCCTGCTCTTGTGCAGCTAGAATGACTCCTTTCTTCAAGTGCCAATTCTGGAGCCACTTCCAGGTTTTTTTACTATAAATTTTGTTTTCTGTGTGTTTCAAATACTGCCTATGCGAGTGCTTTTCCTTCCAGTTGTCAAAGTGGGCTTTGATGGCAAACTTTTTGTAATCTTATTTGGTTTCTGCAACCTTAAATAAGTCCGCCTTGTACAGTTCAACTAGAAACTTCTCTATGCTTTTCTTGGTGTAGCCATTCCATGTTCATTTTTCTTCATCAACTGCTTGCTTAACTTTCAAGAGATCTGGGTGGGGGCGGAGCGATAGCAGAGCTGTGCAGCTGCACCCAACTCAGCCTCCGTGTCGGCCTCCCACAAAAGAATTAAAATAAAAAAAACGGGCTGCAATTTAACCACTACAGCTTTATCAAAACAATGGGGGAGAACAGAGGAGCAAAAGGAGGTAAAAATATCTCCAAAATGATGCCTAGTGTTATCCAAGACAACCAAAATTCCTCGGAAGAGGATTCTCCTCCCCCGTTTGAATTGGAAGTGATAGCAGCTCAAGCAAGTCAAAGCAAAAGGAAGAGAGAGGACTCCTTAACTAAACAACAATTACAGGAAATGTTGTTAGACATGAAACAAGAACTAAAGGAGGAGATTAGAAACAGCACGACTCCTATTATGCACAAATTGGATGAAGTTAACAAAAAGCTCCAGGAAACACATGAGAAGGCAGAGGCCGCAGTTGCAGGTATGCAAAAGAATTCTAAAGATATAACTGAATTTAAAACTTTTGAAGGATGGGCGAAAAGCAAGCTAATGTTATTAGAAATGAAATCAAGGGAAACTAAAGTGAAATTTCGAGGAATCTCTCTGAACTTGGAACTAAATAAGGACCTCGCTACCGCTTTAAACCAGTGGTTACAAGGAATTATACAGCTTCCGGGGCCAGTGGTAAACAATGCTTTTTGTGTAAACCCTCCCCGAATGGGCTCACCTGCACTGATATCGGACACTGTGGCAGAGCTCAAAGACACAAAGATTAAGAGAAACCTCTTAGAAATCGCAAGGAAAAACAGAGGTCTGAAGCTGGAGGACACTCTGGTTCAGCTTTATCCAGACATCCCATTTGAAATATTAAGTGCTAGAAAAAATATGTGCCCAATAGCACAAAAGCTTGCTGAGAAGAATTTTAGATATCAATGGCTTCCACTCAGACATTTATCAGTCTCGTTTCAAGGGAAAACATTAATCGCTCATGATTTAACATCCGGAGGAGAGCTATTGAAGATGTTGGAATCTAATTCAGGCTAGGAGTTCAAGAGCCAGCAAGCAAAAGGAGACGAATGTACTAGAAGATTATAAAGACCCATGTGAGACGAGACTGCAAGCTACAAAGAGGTTTTTATCTTTTTTCTTCTTCTTGTTTTGTATTGTCCTTTATATTCTGTTTGCTTGCTCTGTTTCATTTCTCTTCTTCTTTTTCTCTCTCTCTCCCTCTGCTTTACAGATTCTCCCCTAAGTAAACCAGTCTTGAGGATAAAGTGGGGGGGGGGAGTACGCAGTCAGGACGACTGGGTTGTACCCCCCATCGGGCAAGACTCCTAATGTGAGTCTTCTCTGGAACAGTTCCAGAGTCCCAGGAGAGGCAATGCCGATTAGAAGAGCTCCAGTTTGAAGAAGAACATAATTTAGTAAAGACTTAATAGAATTGATTCAAGAAATTGAGAAATATATGGTTAACTTGTACTTCATTTTTTTTTTGTTTTATCTCATTGTAACTTATCTTAACATAATGATTTAGAAATGAAATATATATAGATCACACGGCCACCAAACAAGGAGATTCAATGGGAAATTATGGCAGATAGAGTAGACAAGGATATAAGAACTGGAGCAATTTTGAGAGGCAGTAATATTAATATAAGCATGCAAATTCTACTGGAATAATAAAAGCTTATGATTTATTAATGAAGTAATAGCAGAATAGGATTGGCAGTTTGTGGAAGACTACTAACAATGTCAAATTTACCATTTGTTGTGATATATTTGTAAATACCTTGTAAGAATTGGAAAAATCAATAAAATCTAAATGAAAAAAAAACTTTCAAGAGATCTCTTCCACCTAATTTCCTTGGTAAGGAAAGATGACCAATATCACTTCTAGGGTGTAGTGAGTATACTGTCATTATCTTGCTAGTTTTGCCATCTACTGCTTGTAATTCTGCTTCCAATCAATGACAGCGGTGTATCTTAGAACTGGGACTACCCATATGTTAATTGCCTTAACCATGTTGCCTCCATTTAATTTTGTTTGCAACAGCTTTTTAACTCTTTGGTAATACTTCTTGGTTGTATTTTTCTTAACAAGGGTATGTTTGATGTCAGCTTCGAAAATCCCAAGGTATTTGTGTTTTTTTTAAGAGCTCAGTGTTTTGATGTTTTTTGGCATGTTGATTTCTTCTTGTTCAACTATCTTTCACCTGTTCAATGCTAATGCTACACACTTCAAGGCCAAATTCCATTTCTATATCTTTGCTGAATATTTGAACTGTATTTAGTAAAGAATCAATCTCTGATAATTTTCCAAACATTTTCAGGTCATCCATATACAATAAGTGTGAAATCTTTGGGCCTGTCTTTGAAAGCTGATATCCTAGGCCTGTGATGTTGAGAATGATGGTGACGGGTATTACGGCACTGAAAAAAAGCAATGGTGATAGTGAGTCTCCTTGGAAAACTCCTTCTTTGATATTAACTCTTCCAATTTCTTCTCTATTCACTATCAACCTGGTGTTCTATTTACTCATGGCAGTTCTGATAAATGTTATCATAGTTTTGTTGGTACCTATCATTTCTAGTGTTTTCAAGATCCATCTATGAGGGAGTGAATCATATGCCTTATTTTAATCAATCCAAGCATTTAATCAATTCAGCAGCTTGGTTTTCTGCCTTTTATTATTTTGTAAGACCATTTTATCAATCAGTAACTGATCTTTAGCGTCTCAGGATTTTTGGACAATTCTTTTTTGTTCATGTGGTAAAACTGAATTGAGCTGTAGATAGTCTTGAATGGAATTCAATTCCTGACAGTAGTTTAAAAGCTGTTGGGAGGCAGGTAATGGGGCAGAAGTCACTTGGCACTGCTTCGTTTTGTTCTTCAGAATAAGAAATATCATGCCAGTTATTATCCAATCTTCTACTGTTTTGGAACAGAGCACATCATTAAGTTATTGCACCGATCGTGGACGAAGACTTACATTTTTAAGCCAATAGCCATGGACTTCATCTCCTCCAGGCACTGTCAAGTTTTTCACTTTCTTCAATTGTTTTTGCAGGCTTTCCAGGGTTATCACAAGACCTTCCATTTGCTTTCTATTCAGTTTGCTTTCTACATCAGTGATCCAGGCAGCTTTTTATTGTATTCTTTTTAGTCTTCCCAGAGTTCTTTCCAGAAGGTTGTTGTCTTTTCTTTGTCTGGTTTTACTTCTACTTCTCATTTCCCTCTAGTGATTACTATTATACAGTCAGACTGTTAAGATATTAGCATTAAAACAGAATATTGCTTTAAGCCAATGTTGGAGTACAAAAAGCGTCTCTAACATTCATACTACACAAAGCTTAAAGACAAAAAGCTTCTCTAACACTCATGCTATACAAAGCACCAGTTAGAAAAGCATTTTTCCCCTATCATGTCTGAAAGCAGTATTCAAAAACAAGTGGATTGGACTTGGCCCCTCCCCTTCACCTCAGCCACTGGCCATTCTGCAGTTTTGCAGGGGGACAATGAGTGAGCAAGGCCCTTTCTAGAGGCCGAACTGCCCCCATTGCTATCTGGCCTTGGATCAGCAGATTACAGAAGGGAGAGCAACACAACAAGATCCATTTCACTGGTCTGTTTTACCCAGTTTGTATTTGATCATTCTTTGATGGTCACCTTAGCATTTTCTTTTGAAAAAGAAATATGGGATATAAATATAAAATTAGTAAAAAGAACCACAAACTCTTCTATTTGAGTACATTACAGTTTCTTAAAAAAATAGCACTATGTCAACATTCTAAAATCTGTCAATTACACCCAATATTCCGATCTAATGATTTGGGATGCCCTTCAGTATTAAAATACATGACTTGATTATCTTTATTAACTTACCTAAATCTGAAAACCAGTCTTTGTGTTCTTTTTTTGGTGCATCAACAGTCACCTGTTAACAGATAAAACGTAAATTAGGCACCAGGCCAAAACGCTTATTTTTAACCCAGACTTTTATTTAAGGAGTTCATCTTCTTAAATTATTTCACAGTCTGCTTATAGACTGTTTATTAGACATTTCAAACTAATACTTCCTGCTGTTTCTAATGCTGGGTTTTACGTTGAACTATTTTATGTTGTGTTGCATTTTAACGTGTATTACTTTATAAATTACTGCACATAAGAATCCTCAATTTGACAAACAGATTAAGTTGCAGTTTACAGATTAAAAAATGTATTCCCAGCACTGGGCTGTATCCTGCCACCACACACAATCTAGAACTTCATCTCTCATCACCTCAATTTGACTCAGTTCTTCCAACTCCTTTCCTGAAAATAGCTTTTAAATAGCTTCCAAGCATCCTCTAGAGATCTGACAGTCTTGTGTTCCCCTTTCAGTGTACTTTTAAATATTCCCCATATTTTTGTAAGGTTTCCTCTTTTGAAATCAAATGCTACGATTTTGAGCTTTAGGGGTAGTTTTCCATTAGCATGCACACTGAACTCCACAGCATTGTGGTCACTGTTCCCAACTGGTGTATCTCTACATTTCTCACCATAAGAACATAAGAGAAGCCAATGTTGGATCAGGCCAATGGCCCACCTAGTCCAACACTCTGTCACACAGTGGCCAAAAATACCAGGTGCCATCAGAAGGGCCACCAGTGGGGCCAGGACACTAGAAGCCCTCCCACTGTTGCCCACCATCTCTTGAGCCCTACTCAGAACCAAGTCCAAGATCACTATCCCTCTGGTTGGCTCTGTGATCAACTGTTCCAGTGCCCAATCATTCATGATGTCTAGGAATTTCATTTCTACAGCATGACTCAAGCACATTGACCCAGTCAATGAGAGGGTGGTTAAAGCCTCCCAGTATCACAACATTTAGTCACCTGCCTTATTTCCTTTTCCATCTCAACATCAGCCTCAAGGGCTTGATCAGATGGAAATAGTACACCCCCACTTTTAGGTAACCCTTAGAGTCCAGTTATTTCCCATATTGTTTCTGTTGGGGAGTTAATTCCCCTGATGTTTTCTAACTTACTTGATTCTATGCCCTCTTTGATGTACAATGCAACACCTCCATGAACCCATCTCTCCTTTTCCTGACTATAGGGCTTACACCCAGAGATGACTGTATCCCATAGAAGTTCCCCATTCTACCATGTTTCTAAGACACCTACTGTATCTAAATAGTCATTGAGCACCAACCATTCCAGCTCCCCCATCTTGGTTCTGAGACTTTTAGCATTGGCATATAGAAACCTATAATGTTTCTCAGTCTCTAGCACCCCTCACCTGCCTTCAGTACCTTTGTTGCCACATAAGGCCCTCCCCCACCATCATACCCTCACTTCCAAGTTCTATTATACTCTTATCAATATTAGCATGAGTGTTTATGCAATCACCCCTGTGGACTGACCTGTCCTGAACCAAAGGATCACCAGGCTCCTGCAGGCTTTCCCTCTGGGATTAGTTTAAAAGCTGTTCTGCCACCTTTTTGATATTAAGAGACAGCAGCTTGGTTCCTTTTGGTTCAAGTAAAGCCTGTCTCTTTTGTACAGGTTTGGTTTGTTCCAGAAAGTTTGACAGAGCCTAAGAAACTGAAGTCCTTCCTCCTGACATAACTTTCTCATCCATGCGCTGAGACCCGATCTGTGACTCTGTATGTTGAACTAGTAGCACTTCTGGGAATGCTACCTTTGAGGTCCTGGCCTTTAACTTTCTGCCTAATAACCTAATTTTTTTCTCCAGGACCACACGACTACATTTCCCAGTGTCAGAGGTGCCAATGCACACCATGACTGCTGACCCCTCCCAAGAATTATCAACCTATCTAGACGGTGCATGAAGTCAGAAACCTTTGCACCAGGCAGGCAAGTCACCGTGTAGTCAAAACGCCTGTAATTGACCCCATTCTCTATATTCCTAACAACTTTATTATGCACTACCAAAAGACCACGTCCCCCTAACCCCAGAGGAATATCCTTGATATAAGAGGCTACTGATCTGTTAACCAAGAAAGGAGCCCCTTCTAAGGAATCACATCCCTCCTCCTCAGACTGACGCCTTCTAACCTCAAGACGCTCACTCTCTACAACAGCAAAAAAGCTGTCAGCACAGGAATGGAAATGTTCTGGTAAGTCCCTAGAGGTCTTGTCCCCAAACATTTCCCTCTGCATCTCCAGGTCAGCAACCCTAGCCTCAAGGGAACAAACCTGTTCCCTGATAGCCAAAAGCTCCATGCATCATGCACATATGCACAATTTCTACCCAGTGGGTAGACAATCAAACCTGTGGCACTCCCTGCAAAACATTTTTTGTCCCTGCTCCTCTGCTGGCTTTCTACCATCATACCTTCATTTCCTGCTGCCTTCAAGGCTTTCTAGCATTACTGTCTTTTCCACTGAGTCTGTTCTTCTCAAAATGTGACCAAAGTACAATAGCCTCAGTTTAGTCATTTTAGCTTTGAAACAGACAACTTACTAGAAGTTAAGGTGATTTTGGTATCCTGGTATTTGCAGCTTTAAGATAAAAACAAATGGAAGAGATGGGAATATTTCTCTCTTCAGCCATTTTTAGTTTGTTTCTCTGTGTTATTATTGAAATAATTTAATATAGATTACTAAGTATGGGACTGGACCAAGTTCAGCCCTGTGCCCAGCCCCCCTTGGGAAATTGAGAAGTCTATGCCTCTGGTTACAAGTACGACATCCTTGGTAAGGAGAGCATGTTATTCTCAGAAGACAAAATTCTTCACAAAATACGTAACATTTCAATCTAGAAAAAGGTCAGTAATATGACATCACAAACAGTAGCATAAATATCCAAGAAGAAAATCACAGAGTAGAATGAATGTGGAATCCACACAATAAACATCACTGTGAGGCATAACTCCAGCACCTGTCTCATAAAGAGTTTCACAACAGCCAAGGTGAAGAACATAAGAGAAGCCAATGTTGGATCAGGCCAATGGCCCATCTAATCCAATACTCTGTCACACAGTGACCAAAAATACCAGATGCCATCAGGAGGACCACCAGTGGGGCTAGGACACTAGAAGCCCTCCCATTGTTGCCTCCCCCCCAAGCACCAAGAATACAGAGCATCATTTCCCCAGACTGAGAGTTCCTATCTATACCTTATGGCTAATAGCCACTGATGGACTTCTGCTCCATATGTTTATCTAATACCCTCTTGAAGCTGTGCATGTTTGTAACTGCCCCCATCTACTGTGGCAGTGAACCCCATGTGTTAATCACTCTTTAGGTTAAGTACATCCTTTTATCTGTTCTAACCTGACTGCTCAGCAATTGCATGGAGTGCCCAAGAGTTCTTGTATTGTGAGAAAGGGAGAAAACTACTTCTTTCTCAACCTGCTCAATCTCATGCATAGTCTTATAAACCTCGATCATGTCACCCCTCAGCCGTCGTTTCTCCAAGCTAAAGAGCCCCAGGCGCCTCAACCTTTCTTCACAGGGAAAGTGTTCCAACCCTTTTATCATTCTAGTTGCCCTTTTCTGCACTTTTCCCAATGCTGTAATATCCTTTTTGAGGTGTGGTGACCAGAACTGTACATAGTACTCCAAATGAGATCGCACCATTGATTTATAAAGGGGCATTATGATACTGGCTGATTTGTTTTCAGTTCCCTTCCTAACAATCCCCAGCATAGTGATGGCCTTTTTTATTGCAGTTGCACACTGTCTAGACATTTTCAGTGAGTTATCTACTACGACCAAGTTCTCTCTCTTCGTCAGTCTCTACCAGTTCAGATCCCACCAATGTGTATTTATAGTTAGGATTTTTGGCTCCAACGTGCATCACTTTGCACTTGGCCACACTGAATCCCATTTGCCACGTTGACACCCACTAGCCCATCCTTGACAGATCCCTTTGGAGTGCCTCACAATCCTCCCTGGTTCTCACCACCCTGAACAACTTCGTGCCATCTGCAAATTTAGCCACTTCACTGCTTACTCCCAACTCCAAATCATTAATGAACAAGTTAAAAAGCAACAGACCCAGTACTGATCCCTGTGGTACCCCACTGCTTACCACCCTCCTCTGAGAAAAGGCTCCTAAGTAAGCTCAGTAGTCACAAGATAAAAGAACAAGTCTTTTTGTAGATCAAAAACTGGCTAATTAATAGTAAACAGAGTGGGAGACCCAAGGTTTGAATCCCCCCACTCTGCCATGGAAGCTCACAGGGTAATCTTGGGCCACTTATACATTCTCAGCCTACCTGATCACAGGATTGTTGTCAGGATAAAATGGAGGAGAGCAGAATTACGCAACCACTCTGGGTTCCCCTTGTGGACAAAGGTGGGATATAGAAGAAGACATAATAATAGCTGAGGAGGCAGATAAAACATAGGTTGGTGGGTAGGTAGGAAGAAGAGAAGGAAGCAGAGAAAGAGGAAGATACAGGGTTGCCAGGATGAGGAAAAGAGGAAATAGTGTGGGGAGGGTCATACAAGGGGAAATGAGACCTATGCAAGTCCTTGCAGGTTCTCTGTCATGCAACTTGGCCCAGTCGTCTAACAGCCAGCACTGAAAAACTCAGTCAGGGAGAGGCTGCCAGAGGTAGAAAAAGAGGGAAAACTGAAGATGGGGAGGGGAAAATAAATGTAAGTTAGATAATGGATGAGAAGAAGAGAAGGAGACAGAAGAAGGGGGAAAGTTAGGGGAGCCCTCAGGGAACGATAAGAGGAAATAGTGGAGGAAGGGAAATGGGATGAGAAAATATAATCCATGCTTGAAAAGGTTTCCTGCAAGAAGGAACAATACATTCAGCCCCTTGGCTTACTATACTGAGCTTCTCTATGATTCAAGGAGTGTAGCTGTGGAGGAGAGACACCTTGTTTTAGAAACTGAGTGATCTACATTTGGATTTAACACTGCATTCCATTCCTCAGCAAGAATTAACTCTGCAAATATTTCTACAGCTTTAGCTGGGGCATTAAAGTATGAATCATAGCCTCTTTCCTTCATTCTTTTTGGTCACCAGGATAGAGTAATACAGTTACTTACTGGGTTAAATATCCGAATCATTCCTTTCCCCTGGGAGAATTGTTACTGAAAACTGAGAATTGTATATACAACAGATTCAAATAATTTTTTGCCCCCCGGAACTCATGTTCTAGTTCTACATATATAGAGGGTACTCTCAATATGCATATTCTGACACTGGGGCCAATCTCGGTAACACCTCCCTACAAGCAGAAGTGCTAGCAGTAAATTTTCCCATTACCATGAGAAGTGGAAGACTGAGGCTTGCAATGTTATGCAGCCTAGCAAAGCTTAAGGCCTGATTTGTTTAGAAATTTGCCCTCAGCACCACTGGGAGTGTTGGTGAAGAAAAGCAAGGGAAGCAGCCACGACTCAGTGGTAGAGCATCTGCTTGATATGCAGAAGGTCCCAGGTTCAATCCCCAGCATCTCCAGTTAAAAGGACCAGGCAAAAGGAGGTGATGTGAAGGACCTCTGGCGTAAGGCCCTGGAGAGCCGCTTCCAGTTTGAGTAGACAGTACTGACTTAATGGACCAATGGTCCGATTCAGTATAAGGCAGTTTCATTTGTCCAAGTTGTTCCTCATGTTCCCTTCATAGGAGAACTGGAAGCAAATCTCCCCAAAGGCAATTTTGCTTAGGTTAAATGGAAACAAACTCCAGCTCTAGTTCCCATTCAACCTATCAGTGGGCAGAGGACATATTTGTTGCCCCATTTCACCTTTTTTTCGGGGAGGTGTCCCCCTTTGTGTAACAAATGAAGAAAACTAATTTTTCTGTATACCTCTGTCTTTGTTCATGGCTGGACTCTTTGGACTGCTTCCATAATCAGCTTATAGTGTAGCCACTTTACTACTAAATTAAATGATTAGAGAGAATCTACAAAAGGTAAGATTTGATTCTTCAAAAAAAGGTATAAGTTGGTCTAACACATTTAAAACATGATAAAGAGAATGAATTTTTTTTTTAATCACTGAAAAAATACCAAAAACCACTCCTGTATTTTAAATAATATTTCACAGAACCCCACTGACATTTACTCAAGAGTAGCTCTTGCCGTGACCTGAATAGCCCAGGCAAGCCTGATTTCGTCAGATCTCAGAAGCTAGGCAGGGTCAACTCTGGCAGGTGCTTGGATGTGAGACTTCCTCAAAATATCAGGAGGCAGGGGCAGACTTTATTTAGCCACCTCTCTGAATATCCTCCAGGCCCCCAATAGGAGTCAGTCACCAGAGATCACCATGACTTCCAAGGTATACACACTCACACATGCATGCGCACACACACACAAAAAATACCACCACCACCCAAAAAAGAGGGTAGCTATTGTACTGAACTTATATGCAAACAAATAAAACATTTTAGTGGTGTTACCCAAATCTCTGCCAATGGCAACAGAAAGATATAACAGGAACTTCCTGGGGCAGGTAGAGAAAATAGGGATGGTATGTGGTACAAATGTATGTTTAAACCACATAGTATTTTCTTTTACTTGACAGAAATTAAACAGGAAGTCCT
Organism: Gekko gecko; assembly: GCA_029375565.1. Taxonomy (NCBI): domain Eukaryota; kingdom Metazoa; phylum Chordata; class Lepidosauria; order Squamata; family Gekkonidae; genus Gekko; species Gekko gecko. Next base: position 101,043,524 of record JAPDNY010000004.1, on the reverse strand, counting down.
GTTTATCACCAGATAAGAGGCTGTAAAAGGCTGTATAGACAAGTCCCTCTGGAGGACTGGCAGCTTAAAGATCAAGAAGGAAAGCAAATCTAGGTTTCATTTAGAAATCACACTAAACCTGAGTACAAACCAGTGTGGTGTAGTGGTTAGAGTGTCAGACTAGGGTCTGGAAAATCCAGGTCCAAAGCTCTCCTCTGCCCTGGAAGCATGCTGGGTGACCCTGGCTCAGTCACATACTATCAGCCTAGCCTACCACACAGGGTTGTTGTAAGGATAAAATGGAGGAGAGGAGAACAATGTAAGCCACTTCTCCCCATTAGGGAGAAAGGTGTGACATAAATGAAGTGAAATAATAGTCTGACTGAACTCCAATTTAGTATGATGTCAAAATTCCGGCTATTACACAAACTCTGGTAAGTAGAAGGGCCACAAAGCATGATTCATAACCAGAGTTACAGCCCAACTTGAGTATCTAAAAGAGCAATAACTCTTATTAGCCATTATGTCTGAATGCAGGAGTCAATCCCAGACTATTTAGAAATCACAGAGTAGGAAGGGACCATATAAGTCATCTAGTCCAACCCCCTGGTCAATGCTCAGTTTGATATCTTCGCAACCAGGGTACAGAATCACGGCTTGGGAACACCAAAAATCCTCTCAACACCTGCAGAAGTTGTTTCTGAGAGAAAGCACACAAACCAAAATTTCTGAGCACTCTAGTTAATTCTGACTATCTGCTGTACTAACCATGGTTAGTTTAGTATATCAAAGTTTAATCATGATTAACTATAATGCTTGAACAGTGCTTTGTTCTGCAGCATCAGGAAGTTACAGCAACACAAGTATGACAGATGGCAGAATGAACAGCAGGCATTTAATAGTACTAACCACATTCATATTGTTAAATCTAATACAGTCTTAAGTAGCACCACAAATATGCATTTTTTAAAAAAATCACTTACTTTCATATGTTTCTTCTGATTGAGGTGACTGTGATTATCAAACTGCATTTTCTTTTCGTCAGATTTTTTTGACTGCTGGCTACTGACTGAAGCAGATTCTGAAGAACTAAGCAAATGTAAGTAACAACATAAGCTAAACCTTTAAACTCAAGCATCTATCCCTAAAACATTACTCAAAATAATAATCGTTTGAAGCAACTTGAAGGACCTTAACTTCATTCATATAGTTTCTCTTTGCTAATAAAATGAGTAATACCCGAGCGCAAGATCTAAAGAGACTTTTTTTATAACATTTAGATTATGGCTAATCCCTGTCAACAAATAAATTATATACAGTATAAAACACTACCCCATTTTATAAGAAGAATAAGTATTTTTCAAGTATGGGAAGAACGCAACAAGAAAGCACCTGATCTCTTAGTTGAGTCAGACTAAACTAAGACCTCCAGACAGACAGTAAAGGACTATTGTGGTGCTGAAACCATTAGCATGACTAATGTGCCACAAGATTTTTTGTCTTTGTTCTTGCAGATTATCACACTTCCTGTCACATTATGAGTGACTGTGTTTTAAAGCAGGGCTACAACAACTGGTGTAAGAATTTCCTCTAAGCAAGCAGGCTACCTCCTCAATCTCTCTCCTGATCTTAAATTTTACTGAAACTGAAAAAGGTTCCTGGTTGTTTACAAGCAGGAAAATATAGTCCTGTTCTAACTGCAGGTTAACGAATGTTGTTCAGAGCTGAACTGTATAAGCTGCCCTCAAAATTGTTCTCCCCAAAGCTTATGAAGAATGGAATGAGTAATTCTGCATACTGGGCAGTTTCTTCTCCACAACAAGTAGGGGAGGGGTTCTGAAGGTAACACACACAACTGATCCTTGCTTCTTTCCTATAAGTAGAAGAACTACAGCTTTGAGGAAGCTTTCATAATTCCCCCCCCGCCCTTTCTACCTCAAGAGACAGAAGCACAAGGAGAAACCATCAGGTGCAAATACTAGCACTCCACCCCTTTATCCAGCACAGCAGGCCACTAATACACTACTCTCACACACTATGATACTGACCCTGCATTAAACAAGGGACCGTAGGGAATGAAAAGGATTCTCTCCTTTTTTTCTGTAAGCAGAGAAAATACTCAAATTTAGAAGCCCCAACAGAGCAGTACTCTAAAAGACAGTTCAAAGACTTTCTTATTTCCGTTAAAGCAGTGCTTTCTCTTTCTTCCTACCAAAAAAAAAGAAGAAGAAGACAGGACTGACCCCCACTGTAGCACTCTAACACAGGAACACCATCAGTAAGGATGTCAGCATGCATGTGAGAGAAACGTATTATCAGTGTGGTGTACAATGAAGTCCAGTACTAATAGTTGTTCCCCCTCACAGCTTCCTCTCTCTTGGGGGAAGAAAGGGTATCTCCCCAAAGAACTGTACGCAAATACCCTCCTGAAATTTTACCTACAGGGCTGATTTGGAAACCGTTGAAATTAGAAGTCAGAAATACAACCTGTGTACATATATTACTCTTGTCTTTTTGAACTACTGGTTAAGGAACAAAGGACAATCAAATAATCTTGTTGATTTTCATGACAGTTTTCCTTGAAAATGTTGTGGCCAACATGGCATTACTACAAAATAATTTCAGAATTAATTTGGGTTTTACTGCTAACATGTCTATGTACATCTAAAAACTTATAATCAGTAAGATTTTTTAATATTTCCAGAGCTTGAAAAAGGCAACAATTCCAAATTAAAAAAACGGACACTATATTACTATCAGAACTAGATCTCCAACAGATACTGCACAACCCTAAATGTGTGAGCATGATCTTATTTTATAATTAACTAAGAAGCACATATACAATCGAGAAACACATTATATAACTAGAAATCAGGACTCTTGCACATTTAACTAAAAAAAGTTTTGTCAAATGACCATCTCAAATGTAAGAAACCCAGTCACAAGCCTATTTAGATGTCACTAACAGATACAAGGTATACATCAATATCCATAAAATCAAAGTACTTAAAGTCCAAATATATGCAGCTGCACAGGTTCACATTCATTCCTTGTTATCCTTTCATTTTGCCACCCACTAGTCCTTCCCCACAACCTAAGTGCCAAGCTGATGATCTATTTCTTCACTTCAGTTTTCTTCCCCTCTCTGTCTGGCTCTTTCCCTCCCCCTCTCTCCCCAGAGGGAGCCGGATTGGAGCCCTGAAGAGGTCGGATCTGGCCCGCAGGACATATGTTTGACACATCTGGCTTACAGGGAAGACTGCCCCTAAGTGCTCTAAACACTCTAAGCACATCCAAAACATGCTAACTAACAGCGAGAGATATTTCAATACTTCGCCCAGTTGTACCATAATTTTAGTGACAAAATACTGTGATGTAGAGTATTATTTTAAGTAGTGAAACATTTAGATTTTTATTTACATTGATTTATAAAGCAAATTGAAACTAAACTTACTTTTTCTGAAACATTTTCTTTGTTCTGTGTTTATATTGCTTAATACCTGGAAAATTAAAACACAAATCTCAATCCATTGAATAAGCACTGTAATACAAAGTATTGTGCTATATGAAGAGGCACTCTAAGAGGAAAGATTACCTCTAATTTCCTCCATTTGCTTTTTTAATTTCTCATGTTGCTGAATAAGATCCTTAATTCCTTCAGGACTATTACTGCACAGTTCTTGACCTCTCTCATTGGCTTCCAGGGCTTTTTTGTGTTCTCCCAAAAGCGATAGTGCATCACAGAATCGGTAGTGTCCCTACAAGTGATGGACAAAGTGCTTATTAACAGCCTCAAGCTAGGAAACTTTGCTAACATTTCACAATTTGATGAACAAATTTATTTTCTCCATTTGATACTCTGTGTTGTGTAAATTAGGCAGGGATTGAGCTGCCCACCCTAGATGGGGTGCCACTTGTGCCAGCCCAGAAGGTGAGACACCTGGGGGTGATCCTGAATGCCTCACTTTTTAGGGAGGCCCAGGTCACTGCAGTTGCCAGGACTGCCTTTTCCCTTCTCCAGCAGATCAGGCAATTGGCCCCCTACCTCTCCCCCCAGGACTTGGCCACAGTGACTCAAAGTAGTCCAGAATGCAGCAACACACCTGTTGACGGCATCGCCTGTGTGGGCATGCATTCAGCCAGTACTGTGCCACTTGCTATAGGTCCGTTTCAAGGTGGTACTAACCTTCAAAGCCTTATGTGGCCTGGGACTGACATATCTGAAGGACCACCTCTTCCCATATGTGCCCCAAAGAGCCTTGTGCTCACAGGACCAATATTTACTGGTTACCCCTGGCCCAAAGGACATCCGCTAAGTCTTGACCAGGGCCAGGGCTTTTTCTGCCCTGGCCTCGGCCTGGTAGAATCAGCTCCCACTGGAGATCAGGGCCCTGCAGAATCTTTTGTCATTCTGTTCCACCAGGCCTTTGGTTGAGGTGGTGGACGTCCGTCTTAGTTGGCCTCCCTGCTCTAGTTCCCAATCTGCTGAAAGGGTCTATTCTGATTGCACCTTGTGGCCCCAACAGATTTATATTGTTGCTACCAATTATTTACTGTTTTAATTATTTTAATGTGATTATTGTAATGAGTCTTTGACTCGATTTGTTGTGATCTGATCTGAGCCAGCTTTGGGGATGACGAAATAAAAATCCCTAAATAAATAAATATAGGAATGTAATTTTCAAGATCATTACTTTCAAGGTCCTTATTGTAATTTTCAAGGTCCTTATTCATGGTTCTTAGAGAGTGTAACCATTTTGCATACTTCTCTTTTCTTTTTAAACTATGTGGGTATATATTACAGGCATATATTGGGAAAATACCAGTTAATCCAGAGCTACCTCATGTTTCACTTGACACTAGTATGTATTCAAATTTAAATCTAGTATGTATTCAAATTCTAGGCAGTCATAGCAGACTATGCTCTAAACCATACATTTTGAAACAACTTTTAAAGAACAGGACATCTTTCCTCCTTCCTCCACTGTCATACAGAAGAATTTACCCGGTGTGACCACAGCTATGGCAATGCTTTATCACTAGCAACGTTAGCTCAATAATGGAACCTTTCTGTTTAGAAAATGGTTAACTTTTTGTGAAGTTTACAGTGTTATGCTGAATAGAGTTACTCCCTTCTAAACCCACTGACTTCAATGGACTTAGAAGGGTGCAGTCCTGCCCCGTTCATGTTTTCAGACTTGCCACAATGAAAGTGGAATTACAAAGTAAATACAACTAACCTTTGGCCAGCTGGGCTTCAAAATAATGGATCTTTTCCCATCACCCAGGGCTTTTCTAAAAACAGAAATAGTCATCAATTATTCTTTTTTAAAAGATTTTATTCCAATCCAAGCAGCTAAGCAAATTCTATTTTTAAATGAGGCAGATTTTTATTTATATACATTCCCATTCCTGTGAGCAAATAAAGGGCTGTCTTCACATACCAGACATGGACAGTGCCTACACTAGATAGAAAGCTGGAGTAGTAAGATCCCTTGCCTCCCAGATGCAGCAAGGCGGAGCAAAAATCCCGCCAAAAAATGGGGACTAGTTGGAACTTGGAAGGTTCTCTGAAGGGCAGTACCTACCTCCCCCACATTTCTATGGGTCGGATCATGAATTCCATTGAACTAAACATAGTGTCTCCCCCACCAGAAGCTATTAGCTAATTCAGTGTGTACTGCATACTGCCTCAGCAAAAACCCTTTGACAGATTACCGTAGAAAAGAAGACAATTTGCCCAGAAAATAGTACCTTTTGTTGCTAAACTTTCCCTCCCCACTTGAGCTGAACACATGGCAATCTTCAGAGCTGGGATTTAGTAAAGCGGCAGCATCCCTCAGAGTGGGCCTCCACCTCAAAGTGTTAACACTTTCTAAGTACTCATCTCCAAAATTCTTCCTCCGCAGATGGTGCTCTTGTAATTTTTTGAATGTGTACGTGGTACTAGTGTTGGTGACCAGACTTCATCCACAGAGGAACAGTCCCACAACTGAGTGAGCAATGTCTATAATGAAGCCTCCTGGCTAATATACAGCCATGAGACTGTCCTTTGGTTGCTGCAGAGTAACATTAAACTGCTTCTTGCAGAGATGGTTATTTAAAAGAAAATGAAAGCCTCATCTTGTCTTGTTCATGAGCCCTATCAGGATAGAATTACATGTACTGCAACTTATGCCACTTTCTTTCACCATACAGTGGCAAGTGGCTCAGGCATAAGATCAGTAGAACCAATCCCTGGATACTGTTAAACATTGAATTTCAGCATAAGTGAGGGGGTCAGAAGGTATTACTTCTTCCTTAAGCTAGACACCTAACTCCTTATTGGGATAGCTATTGTATCAACAGGACACCGGGCCTGAGGAGTCCAGAGACCTAACAGATCTTCTGTACAACTGTCAGCCATGTCAGCAGGAAATTCCCCAAAAGCTGTCTGAAAACCACTGGATCCTGGTTTTCCATCTCTTCAGAGGCCAGAAATTTCATCCTTCTACTCTTAATGCCCTGACCTGGATAGCCCAGGACAGTCTGACCTTGTCAGATATCAGAAGCTAAGCAGGGTTGGCTCTGGCTAGTATTCAGATGGGAAACTTCCCAGGAATACCAAGTTTGTGATACAGAGGCAAGCAATGGCAAAACCACCTCTGAATGTCTCTTGCCTTTAAAACCCTATGGGGTCACCATAAGTCAGCTATGACTTGATGGCAAAAAAATAAGTCTTAATAAAAGATAATAGATCTATATAACAATATACATATACAAATCAAAGGTTTATCAGTTGTTTCAGAGCTTCTTAATACAGCTTAGTTTTAAAAGCTCATTTTGCACTTATTCAGGTAACTTCATATCTTGGAATTCCAAGGAGGTGGGGGGTGTACTTACTTATACTGTCCCGTTCGTAGAAAACACAGGGCCCGGTTGCCATAAAGAAGGTGATTCTCAGGCCTTAGAAAGTTAAATGGCAGTTTATAAAATGTAAAAAAGATATGAACTTAAAAACTATGAAAAATGCCTTTTACATTTTTTCCCAAATGGTATAATTTGATAATGTCCAAAATAACATTATGACCTAATTTGTACACCAGACACATTGTTACCAAATTGGTTTCAACCCTGACAGATTTTTATTCTGCTGCTCTCTCTCCCTGCTGAGAAGGAAATCTTTTTAAAAGTACAGAAAAGGCTGAAAAAATAAGAAAAGGAACCCACCCCTTTGGCTTTCTACCCTACAGGAAGTTCTGCTTTAAATACTAAAAAAACCCTACATTTTCCATAGATACAACAGACCATATTGGGTTATTAAAGATTAACAGAACAGTTAAGACTTCTTAATGCAGCTTAAAAATTGTAACTGAAAAACTCTGGTCTAAATTCAATCTGCCTAGAATTCTACCATTAGAAAATGCTGCTACTTAAAAACAACTGAGAAGCACTGCCAACTAAAAGCAAATGGGTAATTTTAGGAGAAGCCAAATCCTTTCACTGTTTAAAGAACACTGAGATTCCATGAAACTCTGCAGCTCCTTATAGACACTGTATATGCCCTACATCAGAACTGTATTCTTCCTATTCTTCATAATATTCTCAAAGACTTGTCCCTCAGGAAACAGGAGAGTTCTAATATTATATTTATGTATGTTTATCAAATTGCAGATTAAGTTCTTACCAAAGTTCTACAGCTTTTGTATAGGAGGCAATAGCAATTTCAAAGTTCTCTTTAGCAAATTCTTCATTTCCTCTTTTTTTCATATCATTACTTTTCTGTAATGAAACATATGAAGAATTCAAATTAACTCTAACTCTTCAGGTTATTCTGTTACATTTAAAAATGCACAAGAAAGGTGGACTAGAGATGTGAAGGCCTAGAAAAAGAAATGGAAAAACTCAGGAAAGAATTCCCTTCTTCTCTGAAGAACTCCCCCCCCCTTTGAAAATTAAGAAATTTGGGGTAGCACTGAAAAAAACTTCTATGAAATATTTTCTCTTAAAATGACTGCAATGGTTTTAAGACAAGGTTTATTTTCTATTCGAACTGTATAATTTGAAAAAGTATGAAGAACTTACATAATTTTTCCAGTAGAAAAATTGGGAAATTTGGGGGAACCCCCCAAAATCTCATGATTTCCCCCCTTTTTGAATAAATGAAATGGAAGACAAAGTTTTATTCAAAATATGCAGTATAAAATTTGTGTAAGACAATATAAAACATTTTTAAGGTTCTTGGTTTAAAATGTAAGTCATGTTGGCAACAATTAATATACTATAATGTGTTAAATGATAAAACATTATTAAAGATGCTGGTGTTGTTAAATCAGTAAAATTAACTTAGGTTTAACAGGAAAGTATGTATTGCACGTATTTCAATTTTTGAATACACCAAAAACAGAGAATACAAACCCAAACGAAAAACTGAAGTAGGCACCATGAGTAGCAACAATGCTAATATTGAGTAGGAATGTTGAGTATGAACAGTGCTCTTAAAGTACAAATTAAAAACATGTTAAATTGCTCGCTGATGTATACATACACACCACAAGGGAATGAACCGCCAAAATTGAATATGATTTATAACCATGCATTTTTATGTGTGAGCATGGAATTCGTAGAACAAAATCCATGATCCTAATAATGTCACCATTTGGCCACACAGTATAAAATGTGAAACAATCAACACCTGTTTTAGGTTATTATATCAACAATTGTTATTGGTGTGTATCTATTACTGGGCCGAAATGCATTTGGTCCTGTTTACTGTGATTGTGATCTTATTCATGTGTAATCAACTTGTGCATATTTATTTGTATTATTTAAGGTACACTGAGAAATACTTAGTCCAGTTGTTTCAATCTAGAGGCTAAATTCAAGGCCTATGTTATTTTAAGTGCACTGTATAATAAATTCATTTATTTTGTTTAATTCATTTTTAACATAATTTCTGCACAAACTTTGTACTACCTAATATATTTCTATGTTTCCCAAAAGTCATGTTATTGTTTTTTTCTGCAGATTCATTTATGTTAGATGCTATTAATACTCTTGTCCTAATCCATCTATGTTTGTGCAGGTAGATCTTTTGCACTAATTCTAATCAGTTCAGCAGAGAGAGCCATGTAAAGTATTCTATGTGTAAGAAGTTGTGCATTAGGAACAGAATGTTGGTGGCAATGGCTGTCTCAAATGTCTGAAATGCATTAGTTTACAGAAAAAAGAAAACAGGAAAAGGCTGCTTCTACATTGCAACAACAAGATTGTTTATAAGATTAAAATACTAAAAACTTTTAATCTTGCCTTTATACAACTTTCACAGTGATGAGATTCAAATTCTTCTACTAAATTGTAATCCTCCAATACAACTTTACTTATATAATGCTTGTCTGCAAAGAGAAACAAAGCAAAATTAAGGTAACAGGTTGACCGTTGAAACCCACCAACTTCTGCACCAGTTCTCAAATTTTACCAACCTGAGGACCTCCATTTTGACTAACAAGTTTCACAGACCCCCAAGCTCTCTCTGTCTCTCTTGTTTGCACCCAGGCAACCCCTTTACAAAGTGTGAGAGATGCCAAAGTGAACCTGTCAATTCATGCAAGCTCCACATAGGCCACCTTTCTCAAACAGGAAGAACTGTATCAGCTACACTTTAAAAGCAGAGTTTTAGATAAAATATTTGTACTGTCTGTATGTGGGCACAGTCAGGACTTGGAGAGCAGCTGACTCTATAGGGCCATAAATCAAAAGGCCCAGGTGCAAGTTCCGATCAATTGCACCTTTTACTTTCAGGGACATTGTACCAGACACAGCAAGAAACTTCCTTACTGGTTGATAACTTCTAACTAGAGGTCAACTGAATGGGGTGAGAAGGGTCCTGAAAAAACTTTCAGAGCTGTTCATAGAATTGGGGATGAGGGGTAGTGTCACACAAAATCTGAACTCCTGGGAAAACTGCCAGTGGCTATTATTGCCTATGGATGAAAACTGGCATCTCACTACCTCTAAGGTAAAATAATTTGTATTAGAAAACAGAGTGAAAACCATATACATTTCATACCTGCATTAGAACTGTTCTATATTGTTACCACACAACCAGTTAAAGAGTTCTTTAAACAGAGCTACTGATTCACAGCAACCAATGGGTGCATTTTCTTACTAGTGCTCAAAGGTGATTTTGAATCTAGGTGACTGAGGAGAGCAGAAACAGCAGCTCTATGACCTCTCACGTTTCCAAAGATGGGGCATCCAAAGCTGTTCCTTTCCTCTGAGGGAGGTGAGTACCTGACCCCACTCCCAAGAAAATGGAAAGGACTCCATTTTTACATTAGCAAGACTGGCATGAGAAGGGTTCATTTGCTGTCTTTTAAAAAGACCTGTGGACACCTTCAAGTACTCTCACAGATCACACTCTGTATCCAACCGTGTAGTTCAGATATCAGTAATCACAAGAAGAACAGATTTTCACCACATTTTCCTCCTGCTGCAGTCCCAACCTAACCCTTGGGAAGATGATCCCTGGGACTGCAGAAAGTGCATGGGCTAAACTACCCCCTCTTCCATCTTCTACAAGTTAAATAAGGAGGACATCCTTTCAATACTGGCTTCTATCCTTCCATCTCTATGGCTAGACAGCTGTGAAATATGGTACTAGCTGGCAGGCAGCAGTTGCTAAATTCAGATGTCACAACGAAGTACAATTAATACAAATGGTGGTAACAAACCAGCTACTATCCCTAGTTTGAATTGTCAGTTTGGGGATTATCTACATCTAGAAAAAAATGGTACATTTATAGTCTTCAGCCGCAAAAATAACGAAACAACTCTATATCCCTTCTTCTATTTAGATACTGACTTCCTCTCACTACAATTTAGCTTAAAAGAAAAGTAAATCTTAACAGTAGGCAGGATATTATCCAACAAGGGAAGTGTAGGGTATCAAAACATAAGCATACAAAAAACAAACGGTTCCTTAGATAAAAGTTACATGGTCCATTTAAAAATCAATAAAAGACAACAGGAGTAAGTTTAGATAGCTGTAGGAACAGTCATTTTCCCACAAACTATTCTATATTTTATATATACTTACATTCAGCAAAAAAGGCTTCTAGAAAAGGCCAACAATAGTTTCCAAGAGTTTCTAGTTTGTGTAAAATCCCAATGTCATCTGCATATTTCAACCATTCAAGGGCCTCCGTAATGTTAAAGAGTCTCTATTTCAAGTAAAGAAAGGAAGCCAGTGTCGCTTTAACTATGTGAAACATCATTATGAATAGTACTTAGAAATTAAACAAACCCACAGAAATACTGCCGCATGCACTGTTTGTAAGGAATGCCTCATTTGTAGGGTGCCTGCATTGATATCAAAGTAGAACTACATATTTCATAATTTTATGCATTCATACAAGGAAAACAGGATGCTTGACAGCTAACATCACCCTAAGAATAACACTAATTAACCATCCCTTTCAAGAGATCATACCAGCCATAAGACAGAAAATATTACTAGAACAGTATTCCCTAAAAATAGGTTATTTGTTGGAACTTGTTTAATTCTCAACTTTTGATTGCCACTTGAAAACAGTTTGTCTTTACAGCAATTCTTTATATTGACAGATCATGTTTTTCATACTAATATATTAAGCTCATTGCTGGGGGAAGATGGTTAAACCTTGACAAGGGATGAAGACAAAGCGGGATTACTCAACTCTCACTTTGCGTCGTTCTTTAACTGTAAGGCGAGCTGTATACAAACTGAAGAATGCAGGGCATATGAATGAAGAAGGAACCCCTCAGGCCAGAGTAAGTAAGGAAATGGTTAGAGAGCATCTAGCTGCCTTAAATACTTTCAAATCTCCAGGGCCAGATGGCTTGCATCCTAGGGTGATAAAAGAAATTGCTGATGTTATTTCAGAGCCTCTGGCTCTAATCTTTGAGATGTCCTGGAGTACTGGTGTTGTGCCAGAAGACTGGAGAAGAGTGAATGTTGTCCCGATCTTCAAGAAGGGAAAACAGACAGACCCGGGAAATTACAGGCCTGTCAGCTTGACATCAATACCTGGGAAAATTCTAGAGCAGATTATTAAACACTCTGTCTGTGAGCACCTTGAATAGAATGAGTTAATCGGTAGTAGCCAGCATGGGTTTATCAAGAATAAGTCATGCCAGACTAACCTTATCTCCTTTTTTGACAGAGTTACTAAAATGGTTGACTCTGGCAATGCTGTGGATATTTATGTATCTAGATTTCAGTAAAGCATTTGACAAAGTTTCTCATTATATACTTGAGGATAAGCTGGTTAAGTGTGGGCTGGATGGTACAACCGTTGGATGGATTCATGGTTGGTTGAAAAATCGTACCCAACGAGTGCTCGTAAATGGCTCTGCGTCTATGTGGAGGGAAGTCTCGAGTGGAGTGCCACAGGGCTCGGTCCTGGGCCCGGTGTTGTTTAATGTTTTTATAAATGACCTGGAGGAAGACATAGAGGGGATGCTTTCAAATTTGCAGATGACACAAAACTGGGTGGGATTGCTAATTCTGAAGAAGACAGAGTCAGGATTCAAAATGATCTAGATAGGCTGGAACAGTGGGCTGAGACAAATAAAATGAATTTCAATAGAGATGTGCAAAGTCCTGCACTTAGGTACAAAAAAATCAAAGGCACAGATATAGAATGGAAGGGACTTGGCTTGACAGCAGCACATGTGAAAGGGGTCTAGGTGTTATGGTTGATCACAAGCTAAACATGAGCCTGCAGTGTGATGCGGCTGTGAAAAAAGCTAATGCAATTTTAGGATGCATTAACAGAAGCATTACGTCCAGATCACGGGAAGTGGTAGTTCCACTCTATTCGGCTATGGTCAGGCCTCACCTGGAGTACTGTGTCCAGTTTTGGGCACCACATTTTAGGAAGGATGTTGACAAGCTCAAGCGTATCCAGAAGAGGGCAACCAGGATGGTGAGAGGGTTGGAATCCAGGTCTTATGAGGAAAGGCTGAAAGAGTTGGATATGTTTAGCCTGGGAAAGAGAAGGCTTAGAGGGGACATGATTGCAGTCTTCAAGTATCTGAAGGGCTGTCATGTAGAAGACGGAGCAGATCTATTCTCTCTTGCTCCAGATTGCAAGACTAGATCTAATGGGTGGAAATTACAAGGGAGTTGTTACCAGCTAAATATCAGGAGAAACTTCCTAACTGTAAGAGTGGTTGAGCAGTGGAACAGACTGCCTCGGGAGGTGGTGGATGCTCCTTCATTGGACGTTTTCAAGCGGAGGCTGGACAACCATCTTTTGGGTATGTTGTAGGTATGTAGGGCTATCTTTTGGCTATGCTCCTGCAGAGCGCAGGAGGTTGGACTAGATGACCTGCAAGGTCCCTTCCAACTCTAACATTCTATGATTCTATATGATCTGATTCCTCAACACCCCAGTTACAAACCACAGCTAAATAATATTTATTTTCTGCAACAGATTTCTCTGCCTTTCAGTTGATAACTTTACAAATCTCTTAACAATAGAAACTACAATTATATATTTCCAGAATATTTATATTACTACAGAAATTATGATTAAGTAGAAGAACTTTGTACGTGGAAATAACATACATGGGAACATTCTATTAGACTGAACCATTTTAAGTCAACAGTACACTCTTGCTTGCAAAAGTGAAGAGACCTCTATGAAAATGCAGACTCTTCAACCTATGCATGAAGAGGCTGCCAATATCCCTTCTGTGTTGTGGTGGATTGTTAACCAGTATAGCAGCTGGATTGGTAAGCTTTGTTTAAAACCAATGGCTTCCAGTTGGCTCCCGTGATCAACACAAGTTCTCATATAATTCTGGATAACTATGCTTTAATAAAACAAAACAAAAGCTCCAAGCTGTTACACATACTGGGCATTTAAAACACTTTTGGTGGATATTCTGACAAATCAAAAAAGTATTCTTAAGTGTTTGAAAACAGAGCTGAAAACAAACTTACACTGTCTATTTCATTTCCAATTTTCAATATGCCCTTGATGAAATGTGGAACATTCTGGAAAGGAGGACAAAAACTCCGATTTAGCACAATTTTCTATACTAACAACATAAGTAGAGCCTATTCCATCTACTGCAGCATACCATTTTATACAACAGCCAACCAGTTGTCCTGGAGGGCCAAACAAACAGGGTTTAGAGGCCAAGGCCCTTACCTGATTCCACCTCCTGCCACTGGTTAGAGGCTTCCTGCCTCTGTATATGGCCAGTAGCCATTGATTGACCTATCCTCCATGAATCTGTCAAACCCCCTTTTAAAGGGAGCTGTCACTACATCCACTGGCAGAAAAACCCAGTTCAATTACTCACTGAGTAAAGAAGTATTCCTTTTGTCTGTCTTCAACCTATTTCCCAGCAACTTCATTGGTGCCCCCAAGTCCTAGTATTATGAAAGAGGAAGTAAAAGCTTCCTCTATCAACATAAGAACATAAACATAAGAACAAGAGAAGCCAATGTTGAATCAGGCCAATGGCCCATCTAGTCCAACACTCTGTCACACAGCGGCCAAAATATACCAGGTGCCATCAGGAGGTCCAGCAGTGGGGCCAGGGCACCAGAAGCCCTCCCACTGCTGCCCCCTCCAGCACCAATTTATCCATTTTCTCCACTCCATTCATAAATAATTTATAAACACTCTGCTAAAATGGCTTGTTATAAAACCATGCAATATCATAAACCATTGTAAAGGACAAGCAAATAAAACTTTAGCACTGTATATCTGAGATACTAACAAAAATGCTGTCATCTTTTAAAAAATTCTCTAAACAATCAATATTTATGTTGTTAGAAGTGCTAAAATTTCAGATAAGTAGTAGTAGCTTACTGCGTATCTTTTGGCCAGATCAGTAACATCTTCTAAAGTCTCCATTTCGCTCAGGCTCTCCAAACTTAGCTCACAGAAGTAAATTTCGCTTAAATGTAAATACAGTTCATTAATTGACATTCTCTAAACTTACCCCCCCCCACAAAAAGCCAGAGCTTGAAAATATGGTCAAATCTCTTAAAACAGCGGATTCTGAACAAAAACTACTCAATTCTAACTGTGTCACTAGTTTCTTAAAAAAATTATTTACACACAAAAAACAAATGCCAACAACAAAACTAAACCTTCTGATATAATCTCTTATATTGGATATGAGGTTACCATCCTGTTACGGTAATTTTCCTTCCACCCAGAAAAACAAAACAAAGAAAATACATAAACCACTATGAGAAAAAGCATGAATAGATAAAAAATAAGACAGGAGAAAAGAGGAGTGTGGGGGGTTGCTTCCTTCCAAGTTGGTTGAGATGTAACATAATTTTCACTGATCCAGTTTCTGAGAAATAGTATACTCTAATATAATACTCAATGCCTTATTCAAGTTTTCAGGTAAGGGTGTCTATCCATTAAAGAAAATTCTTTAATGAGCTATAAGCTGGAAATTCCATTAAATAAATTATAAAACTATTCCAAATTATCTGAAAATCATCTTTCTTTTTTCTTCCCTGAATTAATCTAGTCTTATTGTTAATTTTTCAAGTTCCTTTATATGTCTTAATTTAGACCACCTACCCAGGGATATCCCTTCCGCATTCTTCCAACACTGAGCAATAAGCATCCTAGCAGTAACTAAAAGAACACTGATAAGTGGTTTTTGTTTTCATTGGGTGCCTTCATTGATAAATAAGTTGAACAGGGCTAGTTCCACCTTTGTGACACCTTTAATGCATGCTTTTGTAAAGGAAAGTGTTGAAATATTTGTTCCCAGTCCTTATAATTAAATATAGTATTCAGTTCTATTTCCCAATTCTTTTTAATCATCTGCACCGGAGTTTGTCCCTGATTTAATAATATCCTATATATTTTAGTAATTAATTTCCCCTCTTCTTTATCTATTATTTCAAATTAATTCTTCAAATTCAGTTGATGGTCTGTTTGTTCGACTTTCAATTTCCTTCTTTTGGCAAAAATTTATAATTTCATTTTGTAACAGCCATTTAGTCCCTTCAGGAATCCTTCATTCAATCCAGAGTTGACTACTATTATTTAAGAGCGTACTGTTTGTATCCATTAATGTTATTTAACTAAGAAAAGTATCTCTGCACTTGGAACCATAATTTTTTGCTGGAACAAATTTTGGATGGTACAAAATGGGGGGGGGGGGTTCCAATGGAGAAATCCCTGGGTATACCTTTTTCCATTTCTTCCATACCAAATAGGGCCATGGAGGATTGAAAGCAAGTTCAACTTTATTTTTTTTTACAAAAAACTTTATCATATAATAATATATATTTATCATAAGTGAAATCCCTCCCTCTCTTTGAAATTAAATCTCTATCTCTAGCCAACCTATTTCCTTGGAGAAGGACCAATGGGATTAAATGTCTCAACTGAAACGCAACATAATAAAAGCAGGAGTGGAAACTAGTCAGAGGGTCAAAAATACTGATTTTACTGACCAAAATTCCAAAAAATCTGACCAGATACTGACAAAAAACTGACAGATTACTGACCAATTTAATGTCAGCCTACTGATAAGCTAGCATTTTAAATGTAAAACTAGGACTTCGTTAAAAATGATTATTATATGGCCTCCACCATCCCCATAGCCAGCCCCATAGTTAGATGTGACCCAGATAAAAGGATTGCACACCTTTCTATTGAATTTTTTTTATGAAGAGGATGATGTTTTCATTATTGTACAAAAAAGATTCCCTTTTAAAAATAATCACATACTACAGATAATAAAACAGCAAAAGCATATTAAAAACCAAACATAAAGTAATAATTATGACAATAAAACATAACTACAGGCTTTGCTTTTACTTTATTTTGGGGTTTTTTGATGGAAAAAGAACCGGCTAGCAGCCTGCCATCCCTGGGGGAGGCCATGTCAGGCTGGGCATTGGAACACCCTTAGACTGATTGTCCTGCGTGATTTCGATGTCCATGCAGACGATGTGGCTTCCACTCAGGTGACAGATGACACTAAGATTCTCCCAATATGTAACAACTCCCACTCACCGGGCCAGACACATGCTTGATCTGACCTTTGCGGCAGGGGTCACAGTGCCATGGTTGTACCATCATGCCCTGAAGGCCCATCTGAATGTTTCACCCCAACCCTGTTTGGGCGGTGAGAAGATTTCAGCTCACCTGCGGAGCCAAATGGACCCCATGTGGCTTCAAATGGCCCTGCGGGATCCGATGCCCCCCAACAGCTTGTTAGATGAGCTGGTGGAGGATTGGCACAGCTGACTCTCAGCAACCATCCACAAGATTGCTCCCCAATGCCCTCTGTGCCCTCACTCTAGGCTGGCTCCTTGGTTTACCCAGGAGTTGCAGCTGAGGACGCGAAAGCTAAGATGGCTAGGGAGACAGTAGCTAATTACCAGCTGGTCTCCAATCTGCCCTATATGGGCAAAATAATTGAGAGGGCCATGGCAATTCAGCCAGAGAGCTTTTTGGATGACATTTCCATTCTTGATCCTATCCGTGCAGTTTCCGCCCAGACCACTGGACAGAGATGGCACTGGTCACCCTCATGGATGACCTATAGAGGCATCTGGATCCGGGCGGATTGGCAGTGATGCTGCTATTGGCCCTGGCGGTGGCATTCGACATGGTTGACCATCAGTTACTGATCCACCGCCTCGCCGACACTGGAGTTCATGGGCCTGCCTGGCTGGCTTCCCTCTTTCAGGGTCGGGGACAAAGGGTGGTGCTAGGGGAGCAGCTATCCCAAAGGCCCCCACTGATTTGTGGAGTGCCCTAAGGGATGGTGCTGTCCCCAATGTTATTTAACATCTACATGAGCCCCCTTGCCCAGATTGAGGCATGGGCTGGGATGTCACCAGTATGCGGATGACACCCATCTCTATCTGTTGTTGGGCAGCCAGTCTGACTCTACACCAGAAGACCGGGCGTTGCAAGCTGTGGCAGGTTGGCTCAGACTGAGCCAATTGAAACTGAATCTGACAAAGACGGAGGTCCTGTGCCTGAGCCAGGGCAGCCCGAGGGTAGGGATCCTACTTCCGACCTTCGATGGGGTGCCATTGGTGCCAGTGCCAAAGGTTAGGAGCTTGGGAGTGCTCCTGGATGCCTCCTCGAGATTGGACTACTGTAATGCTCTCTACATAGGGCTGCCCTTGACCCAAATCCAGAAGCTACAGCTAGTGCAAAATGCTGCAGCCAGGCTTCTGATGGGCCTCCCTATGCGGGAGCACACCCAGCCTGTGCTGAAAGCACTGCACTGGCTGCCTATACCATACCAAATTCGCTTCAAGGTGCTGGTACTTACCTTTAAAGCCCTTTATGGTCAGGGGCCCACATACCTGAGTGAACGCCTTTCTCCAGAGAGCACTGCACTCAGGGTCACAAAATCAATTGGCCTCCCAGGTCCTAAAGATGCCTGGCTGGCCACAACCAGGGCCAAGGCCTTTTCAGTGGTGGCTCCGTACTGGTGGAATGAGCTCCCAAAAGAGATCAGGGCCCTCAAGACTTTTTACAGTTACACAGGGCCTGCAAGATGGAGCTCTTCCTCCAGGCCTTCGACTAAACAGCCGCATCAAATAACTGAAAAGTGACAGTGCCCTGGTCCTTGGCTTGTGCTATTGCCTAACTATAGAGACCAGACGAGCCAACCACCAATACAGATCATTTGATTACAACAATAGTATTGGTTCTGCCTTCTGTAAGCATTGCTATAAGTACCTGATCACTTACTAGCACTTTATGATAATGTAGAGTTTTATTATTTGTTTTAAGATTGTATATAATTTGTTACCTATACGTTTAATCTCCTTGTAAGCCACCCTGAGCCCGCTCCGGTGGGGAGGGTGGGGTATAAATTGAATAAAGTTATTCACAAACTCTTTCATTTCTCAACGGTTTTCTGCACTGCATCCACAAACATTTTTCCCCTGTCCTCTTCTTCCATTGCTTTCTCAACTCCTTCTATCGTGAGGAGTCCCACAATATCCATCACCTCTACTTTCATTATCTCACGTTTTAAGAGATTAATTATGTTTCTATACTTTGTGGAAGATTTCACCAAATCACTTTTACTCTTAGGAACAAAATCCTTAAAGTTCTTCATAACTAAACTGAAAACAGTCTGTCTTCTCACTGGGAAGTCATCATGTTTCCCCAAAAATGCAGTAATGAAAATGGAAAAACACCAACTGCATTCACAAAAATCAAAGAAATACTGACTTTACTGACCATTTTTTTAAAAAACTGACAAATTACTGACCAAGATGAAAAAACGGACTTTAACTGAATTTACTGACCATTTTCCACCCCTGTAAAAGGAGATATTCAGAATACCCCACCCTCCTTCTCGCCTTTGTCACTTGTATCTGCAACCTGGCTTTGGAATACATCTACTCCAGTTGGTACTCCAATAAGAATTTAACATGCCAACTTGTAACTGTGACCTGATTACAAAACTGACTGTTAACATTCCTACTCTCTTCATATTCTTGATGTTCTAAAATGTAAACAACTCTGTTTTGAAACTGGTATTTTCTGGAGGCTGGATTGTGTGACTTTAAATAAATTTAGTGTCATAAAATGCTGTTATAAAATCCTATTGCATGTTTGAGAGTATGCCCCAAAATGGGAAATACTATTTAAATAAATATCTGTGTACAGAGTATAAAGTAGAAATTTAATGAATGCAAAAAAAAAAACAACTGCTTACCTGAGATCTCCATTAAATTTTTCATTGAGGTTATGTCTACGTTCAAATAAAAATGGCCAAAAGGTGTATATTTTAATCACATCACAATATTTGTGCAGCTCATACACTGGCTTATTACACCATATTGTCCAGATATCATCTGAAGAAAAAGAAGCATGTGGTGAGTAGTGAGTCTCAATGAAGCTCTACTTCAGTTTGGTGTAGTGGTTAAGTGTGCAGACTCTAATCTGGGAGAACTGGGTTTGATTTCCCACCCCTCCACTTGCACCTGCTGGATGACCTTGGGCAAGCCATAGTTCTGATACAGCTGTTCTTGGAAAAGATCAGTTTCTGTCAGAGCTCTCTCAGCCCCACCTACCTCACAAGGTGTCTGTTGTGGGGAGGGGAAGAAAAAGGAGTTTGTAAACCGCTCTGAGACTCCTTTGGGTAGTGAAGGGTGGGGTATTAAATCCAATCTCCTACTACTACTAACTAGAAACTACATTTTAACCTCTACAACCAGGTTGCTGTGTTTCTTGAAGAATCACCCTTTTTACGTAAGTATACTTATCTGGCTGTATTCAGTTAGGATAGGTCTGAATATAATCTAGTTAGTTTGACATGGTTTTATTTGAGGTCTATACAAAAATACCTTCTTCAATGTTTATATAAAACTGTGACACACTCAGCATGGTGCAGTGGTTAAAGTATCAGACTACAATCTGGCCAACCCAGGTTCAAATCCCCACTCTACTATGGAAGTTTGCTGGGTGACCTTGGACCAGTCACATGTTGTTAGCTTAACTGACCTCACAGAGACGTTGTGTGAATAAAAGAGGAGACAAGAATGATGTAAGCCATTTTGGGTATCTGTTGGGGCATGAACAAAGTAAACAAATCAACAAACTCCCATTGTCAGAGATTTGGATTTGGCAGTTGTAATATTAGCATCCCAAATAAAAATGCAAAGTGCGGACTCTTGGTTTGGGCCTTGCGTGCTAGCCAATGCCTGTGGGGGGTTGGAAGGGACAAAACAACAGCCAACAGAAACCACAGGGTCATAAGATTTGAATCAGTGTTGCGGCACCAACACCAGATGCAACACTACTCTATTGATACTCAGAGTAGCAAAGCAGAGAATTTGGCTATTAAGTAAACTACAAAGAAATATTTTCTTTTACTACCATGCGTTGACATTTTATTTACCTGGTTTGTATTTCTTTGAAGAACACTTCTCGAATTTCTCAGAAGCCTACAAAACAATGCAGACATTTATAGTTATCACTGTAAAAGCAAACAATGAGAACAGAATTTAAGATCGGTTCACATTCAAGTAACAATGAACTATCTGATCTAACAGCTGGTTTTGAACATCTGTCTCAGAATATTA
Organism: Gekko gecko; assembly: GCA_029375565.1. NCBI lineage: Eukaryota > Metazoa > Chordata > Lepidosauria > Squamata > Gekkonidae > Gekko > Gekko gecko. The sequence goes on along the minus strand of JAPDNY010000004.1, from coordinate 101,022,463 downwards.
ATTCCCTCAGATTAGTATGAAAACATACCTAACACCCAAAGTGTTGTTTTCTTTTTGAAGAACACCCGTCTACCAAGGATGGCTGTTCTCTGAAAAGCCTCTTTTGTCTTAAAGCAAAGCTGAACCTGCTGTTTATCTACTGCACAGGAGGCCTTACAGTGCAATAACACTTTTTTGGGAGTAAGCCCTGATAATAGACCTGAGTAAGATTCTGAGTAGACGCCTTGGCACAGCTAAGGAAAGGGTTTGACTGTTGCCCCAAACATGTAATACTTTTAGGTTGGGTAGCCATGTTGGTCTTAAGCAGCAGAATATGTAATATCTTTGTTATAAAAATAAAAGATGTATACGTTGCAATTGGGGAATATAAAATTCATAGCTAGTAAATTTGGTGTAGTGGTTAAGTGCACAGACTCTAATCTGGGAGAACCGGGTTTGATTCCCCACTCCTCCACTTGCACCTGGCCGGATGACCTTGGGCAAGCCGTAGTTCTGGTAAGAGCTGCTCTTGAAAAAGAGCAGTTTCTGTCAAGAGCTCTCTCAGCCCCACCTACCTCACAGGTGTCTGTTGTGAGGAGGGGAAGGGAGTTTGTTAGCCGCTCTGAGACTCCTTTGGGTAGTGAAGGGTGGGTTATAAATCCAATCTCTTCTTCTTCTTCTTCTAAGTAAGTTTTATAAGGCGGTAAGAAAAATCAAACATTATCTTTTGAACCACTTACCAGTGCACAACATGGTTTAACGAAAGTACCATATAACATGATGTCATGGATTTGTGCTTCAAATGTATAGTTCTCCATGTTGCATGTTCCTGAAAAGAAAACAAATAAAAGAGGGATACTGCAAGAGTGGAGGCCAACATAACCCAACCTGCCAAAAGACTTTACGTTTTGCATACATGATATTCATTCCACACACTGTATATTTCGTTACTGGAAACATGTATATTTTCTCTTGGTCCTTTGGCCATATTGGCTGCACTGAGGACCTGCTCCCCTTTTTCACTTGTGGTCTCTTGGCAGGGTGGAAACCAATAATTATGTTTCATGATACTGACACAATACAGTGATTGTAAGGATGTAGATCTGCTTAAATTGTTCAGGGTGGAATTATGTCTCCACTCTTGCAGAATATCGTAGAGAAGAATCTGTTCCAAGAGTACTGAGGCTTAAGACCCTGGGCTTGTTTAACCATGACCAAAGTGGGCAGCAATATCAAATAAGCGTTCAGATAAACATGTTGCTTCTCAGTGAACAGTCCAATGAAAAACTGAATGTGTTAATGCTTTGTGTGCATGATAGTCTATGTTTTACATTGTGTACATGACATTCATTCCATGGATTACATATTATTTCATTACTGATGATACATGTGCACATTTTCTCTTGTTTCCTCTTTGGAGTATGTACTGCCTGTACTGAGGACTGATTCCTCTTTGTTTATGGAATATTTAGCCACAATCAAATAAGGTTATTAATAACAACAACAACCAGCAATCTGGTAAGGCCTCTGTAACAAGACCATGCCAGGCAGAATTGAAGAGATTAATCACTCCCTTTTGATATATCCCAATAATGGGAAAATCTGCAGCTGCTAGTTTCTGCCAACCAAACATCTGTTACACGCAACAGAACCTGAAAAATAATACCAACCACAAAGTTGCATCAGTTGCTGTAGATTTTCCGGGTTGTGTGGCCATGGTCACACAAGAGAGTTTAAAATAAAGTTTAAAAAGAGTTTAATAAAAATAAATAAATAGGGCATGGTTTCCTGTCCTGAAAAACACAAAATGCTCTACAGCTGACAATAGCACTACAGTTAAGATTAGCGTTTCAATAACCATTCCACACACAAAAGAACCTCCTCAAGAAACAGGAAACCTCCTCAGGAAACAATACATAGACAAAAGAACCTCCTCAGGAAAGCTCCTCCATTAGCATGTTTATAGCCTGGAGAACTACCACAAAATAATGACTCAGCCCTACCCCACCTTCCAAGGTAGATATAAATTACTTGCCTACCATTTTTCTGCTCACCTTGACACAGAGAGTACTCCATCTTTCTGTGTTATACCTTTGAGGATGCCAGTCACAGCTACTGGGGAAATGTCAGGTCCTACAATATCAAGACCAGGGCCACACAACCCAGAAAATCTACAGCAACTAATGAACTCCGGTGGTGAAAGCCTTCAACAAAAAAAGTTGCATCATTCAGCGAAGGAAATAGCCAAAAATAAGATTCCCAGTTTGGCACAATCCACATAGGTGACATAAGTTCAGGGGTCTTTTCGTAGAAAAACAGCTGCAGGAGCTCATTAGCATATGGTATGCTAATGAGCTATTAGGATAGTAGCATATGCCACGCCCCCTGACATCACCGGAAGTGATGTCAGAAGGGGAAGCAAAAGGGGGGGTGGCATCTTCAAAAGCCTCCCCTTCCCTTCCCCAGCTGGTCTGGGTGGGGGAGCTAAGAGAGAAGGGGTTTAAAGTTTAAACTCCTTCTCATGAGAGTTGGGCCACAGAAGGAGGAAAGAGGGAAGGAAAGAGAGAGAGTAGAGAGAAGGAAAGAAGGAAGGAAAGAGGGAAAGAAAGAGAAGGAAAGGGGAGGGAAAGAAAGAGAGGGAAGAAGGAGGGAAACAGAGAAAGGAGGAAAAAAGAGAAGAGAAAAAGGTAAGAAAGAAAGAGAGAAGAGAAGAAGGAGGGAAGAGGAAAAAGAAGGAAGGAAAGGAGGGAATGAAAGAAATTCGGCGGCAATTCAGCCCCATTATATCCTATGGGCCATTGAAGTCAATGGTGAAAACATAGGGTATATTCTGGGGGCTGGAGGGGAGGGGGTCTGAGGGAGAGACCCCTCCCCTCCAGACGCACCGGGTAGCTGATGGAGCCTCTCCCCAAGATACCCACCAAGTTTCAAGAACATTGGATCAGGGGGTCCAATTCTATGGTTCTATTCTTCTGTTCCCTCCATTATTCTCTGTGGTGGGAAAAAAGTTAATTTTTTCCCACCATAGAGAACAATGGAGAGAATAGGGGCAACCTGTTTGGGGGCCTATAGAATTGGACCCCCTGATCCAATGTTCTTGAAACTTGGTGAGTATCTTGGGGAGAGGCTCCATCAGCTACCCTATGAGTTTGGAACCTCTCCCTCAAACCCCCTCCCCTCCAGCCCCCAGAATATACCCTATGTTTTCACCATTGACTTCAATGGCCCATAGAATATAATGGAGCTGAAATTGACATTCGGCTGCCTGAAAGACTCCCCGGGACGCTGGCTGGGGGCGGGGCTTGGCTCCTGAGCTCCCGGAGCTGCGCTCCGGTGCGCTCCCCCCCCCCCAAAAAAAGACCCTGCATAAGTTTATATGTGTGTGGGGGGGTCCTTAGGGGAATTCGAAGGGGCCCAGATAAGACCACTGGAAACCAGCGCAGCGTCTTCACAGCCGCACAAAGGAGGGCAGGAATCAGCCCTTTCATCGTTTCGCCTACTCTAAGGAAGATGTTAAGACTCAAGAACTGGGACAGTGAGAGGAAGGAAATTGCCACGTAAGACATCGCAAATGCTATTCTCTCCTCTTCCCCAAACTCAGGGAGTTAGTTTTCCACAGTAACTTCCAATGAAAAACGCGCGTGACTTTCATTCGATGGAAACGCCATTCTGGGCCCACTCTCCACCACTCGAATGCAACGTTTCATGCATCCGACGACGTGGCGTCACGAAGGCCTCTACCAGGACAAAACCTTTAGTTTCTTAAAATGCCGCGAGGCTCTTGGACTTTTTGCTTGCAGCAGACCAACACGGCTGCCCCCTTCGGCTTCAACACTGCAGGCTTTGCAAGCCACAGGGTAAGGCCTCCCGACTCTGGGTTCGGGAATACCTAGAGAGCTGAGGATGGAGCAGTGGGGCTTAGGGAGGAGAGGGACATCGGTAGAGTATAATGCTATCAGTCCACCTTCCAAAGCAGCTATTTTCTCCAAGAGGAATAAATGTTTTAAATAAGTAAGTAATGTAGTGTGGAGATCAATTATCATTCCAGGTTATTCCCAGTTCCCACCTAGAGGTCCGCAACCCTACACAGGCAAGAGGTCTCTCGCGCACTATCGGAAGGAGGGGGGAGGGAAGCCTCGAAGAAAACAGAACTCGCACTTAGGGACTCCGGGGGGGGGGGCACAGACCGCGCTGGCGCCCAACCTCTACTCCTGCGCCAACTTTTCCTCTCACCAGGCCGGCAGCCGAGCCTTTGCGTAGCTTCTCCGCTCCCGCGCCTCCCGGCTGCTTCGCCACCTAGCTTTACTTCGCAAGCAGCACAGTTCAGCCCACTCTCAGTCCTACTCTGCCTCCTCATTGGCCAGTCACTGTATGACGTCACCGTACTCCGAAAACCGGATGGCGGCTCCAATCTATTCGAATGTTTTCCTTCCTTTCTCTCCCTCCTCCACTTCTCTCATAGAGGTAGAAGAAGCTTGGGTAGCCCATTATCTGAGCTACGGGTAAAAATGGAAGGCCGCCATTAGCTATGATTACACTCCAGTTTCGTTATTAAGTGAAAACTGTACATGTTTCGGCCTAGAAAACGAGTTTAGTTTTCAACCGGAAGTGCCAATAAGGTCTGCGACGGTATGATTCTCGAGTTTATTCTTCTCGAATTCTGCGGTTCAAGCATCACCAGCCCGGGGGGGGGGGTTGTCATCTAATGCACATGCGTAGAAGCCTTTCGTGCGGGCTGATGGATTTTTCGATCTATTACCAAACCCCCACTCATGCGACTAGTAGCTGGAGCGGTTAATTTTCAAGCAAGAAATGTAGACTAGGAGCAGGAACTCTGGCAAGAGTATAGAAAACGTATGGGTATACAGTATTCCGACGGGTGCTTGCACGCTCAGTATCAACTATCTGGGTGACTGATTTCACAGGAACAACGGGAAGGTATATTAGAAGCTCTTTATATGTATGTCTTGTAAATATTGTTGATGCGGGGAAGAACCCAGAAAATAAATGTCCATTCTCATCAGTGACCTTGACTGCTGGTGTGAAAGCAGTCCTGGGGGGAAAAAACTGACGGGGACGTGGTTTTGATTGAGACTTTCCTGTTTGAAAGTAATGCATTAATAACTATTCCAGCAGAAGGGGGTGGGGGAATTGAGGCCATAGAAAACAAGTGGAATCTATTCTAAAAATGTTTAAAAATCCAAAGGATTGATAAGAGATCTTGGGATTGTTACCAAGTTTGTAATCCCCTACTAGTCCATGGAGTGTGATTGTACACATGCTAAATGTTTAGGGGTTGTCTTTTTGGTGTCTGCAACACTTGCCGAAATAAACAGTAGCCCTTAAAGACTTAACATAATTTTATTCTAGCACAACTAGGGGGAAAGCCTGTTACTGCTATTGGGAATGGCCTCAGTACTTCCCTGAGTATATTTGAATTTTACCTAATTAGATTTCACCCTATATTTCCTGCATTTCACAGCTTATCTGTTGTTTTTCTCCTTCAAAGATAAATGTCTGCCCACTACACTGCATCTGACAACAGGTGCTAGTCCACAAAAACTGTACCTGGAATAAAATCTTCAAACTGCTTCTAGAAAGTCCTGTTTGTTTTTGTTGCAGTAAATTAATGGGGGTAGTCCTTTGAAAAAAATGCATTTATAATTTGCATGGCCTGGGGTGCAACTAAGGGTAAGCTAACATTCCACTTATCTGGTTACTAAACTTGTATTTTTTTCCCTCTTAAGATAAAAAGAAGATATCGGCATGGTTGAAAACTCACCAGCACCATTGCCTGAAAGAGCTATATATGGCTTTGTTCTTTACTTAGGCTCCCAGTTTGTCTTTAGTGAGTATATTTAATTACTGAGTAACCCAGTACTTTCAGTCCACTTCCACTGCACTTTGCAATTGGATTTTACTGTGTGAAACAGTAAAATCCACTTGCAAATGATCGCTACAGTGGATTGAAAGTACATTATTCATTGTGTGTGAAAGCACCCATAAGAGGACTACTGTGCCTTTAAGCCACAGTCCAAAGCATACTTGGGAGTAAATTGCTCATGTGTACATGGCCTTTCACGGGATCCACCCTGCAGATGGGCAAGATCAACAACTGCCTGTACACGTGCATTCTCTATTGCAGCCTCGGCTTTTACGAATGGCCTTCCTCATGAGGTCAGAAGGCTCCCACTCACCCTACATTTATGATTCCCTGTTAGTAAAAAAACTAGCATTGTTTGTGAAGCCACAAGCCTAATTATGCTATTATTTTTTAAAAAATTATTTTTACGTTTAGAAGGGGCATGATCACATGCACAATTAGCTCCGCCATAGGTGCGAGTGCAGGGTGGATTTAAAGGGTGCAATCAGATACAAACATCTGGGAAGCGCCCCACACCCATCGGCAATCCATTTTGCTCTGCCACAGAACCAGAGTAAATAGGTTGCGACAGGCCACGGATAGACTTTCCCATGTCTGATAGTTACAGCGCTCTCTCATGGCGTCAGGATGGTCTGATCAGGCCATCCCAACTCAATGCCATTGTTTCCCCCCCTTCTCAGTATGCCCCTCATTGCAAACTCCATAGGGAGACCTCAGTGCAGAAATGCGATTCATCAATTCCTCATGTAAGCGCATCGGAAACAGCAAAAAAAACCCCACCCCTGACTCACTTATGGTTGCGTCTGATCACGCAGTGGCGGGCTGTGCCCGTAGCTTCCAAGGACTATGTGATTGTGCAACTGCGGGTCAAATTCCTCAAGAGGAGGATGCAGATAGAAAACGCATACGCAAACCCATATAGTCTACAAGAACTATTCTGGATCCTATTACATCGCAGACCGAGAGCTAGTAAAAATAATATCTTACAACTGACATCACCCAAGATATGGGATCAGAGAAAGAAGCTCCTCCCCCCGGGGATCTCACTACTAACAACCTACACGAAGCAGGACTGGTTCCCACAGGGTACACTACCCAAGGCATTTGAAAACTGGAAAAAGGCAGGATTGGGATGCCTCTGGGACCTGGTGCAGAAGGGGAAAATACAAGACAAAATCTACTTTGACCAAAAATTAGGAGAAAACAGCCCCTGGTTTCAATATCTACAGCTATGAGATCTAACAGAACACCTAGACGATTCAGAGATTTTTCTGCAGAATATGACAAACTTAGTAAAAATAATTGTAGACTATCAAAAAACACCAAAAGGAATACTCTCAAGGATATACAAAACAATTTTGGAGGAGGATAACACAGACAAACTCAAATACCAGAACAGATGGGAAGAGGAACTTAACTTGAACATACAGAGGCCGGATTGGGAGAACATATGGGCGTCCCCTGCGAATAAATCCTCAATATATAACATCAAACTACAAGTCTTTAACATAACAACAAGGTGGTATCTTACACCACAACAGATACACAGAATGAATCCATCTGTACATTCAGCCTGTTGGAAACACTGTGGCCAGATAGGGACCTACCTTCATTGCTGGTGGGAATGCCGAGTAATACAGAATTTCTGGAAAGAAGTAATAACACAGATAAGCACAATCACACGACAGACGATACCACACAGGCCAGAGGTGGCTCTCCTGGATTACTGGAATGGAAACAAGTAATGACACCAGAGATCTCACCTCAATACTGCTGGCGACAGCTAGGCTGACCATAGCAGCGGCTTGGAAGTCACCTAAATAGAGCAAATGATAGGAATGTGCCAACATATTCCAAATTTGTTCGGATATGGGCTCTGGTTCCGGAGTATATGACTTCAAAAGACATACTACCAACAAAAATAATATATCACAAATGGTTACACTTATAGGCTACCCACATTACAGAACATAATAAAACAAAAAAATGAAAACACACCAACCTCACATATCAATTCAAGGGAACAACCCCTTTTGACAAACTGGAGTACTAATAAAGAAGTGCTTTATGTTGTATAGGTACTAGTAAGCTAAACCATGATTTACGAATCAAAAATACGTAGATCAGGTCTCAGTGGAACTCGCTTCTAAGTAATATGCATGTAATTGGAATGCATAAATTTTATATAAGAGTTGTGTACATAAGCTTCTGCACAGGATCACTTTTTGAATCTTTGGTTTGTATATGGTGTGGTGCATTGATTTTTAAGCACTACAGTAGTATTTTAATTAATAGTAAAAGAGGAAATATATCCGGCATTCATTAGGTTAATTATTAATATTAAGAAAGAACCTGTTACAAACACATCACCTTTAACTCATGAGAAAAGCAAGCTTTTTTGAGGGCCTCAGTGTTGAGTCAGTGGCAATCAGGTTAAATGCATGCTTGGCTCCTTGCAGTCTAAAATAATAAATACTCTGTCATGAAATTATATTCATTGTACCTAACTTTTCTTCTTTGCTTTTCTTGTGTAGTTCTGTACCTTGTTTGGGCCTACGTACCTGAATCCTGGCTATTCTCATTGGGGTTAACATACTGGCCTCAAAAGTAGGTTGAAACAGTTTTCCTAATCGAGTTACCAGACACTTAAGTTATGCAAGGAACTATTGTGTTGCATTTTCAACATTACCTTAATAAAAGAGCCCTGGTAGATCAAATGATCTCGTCTAGCATCCTGTTCCTGAGAAAGACCCAACAAGATGTCTCCAGAAATTCTAAAACAGGCAGCAGTCTTCCCTGTTACACTGAGGTTCCATTTAGATATTGTAGTTAATGAGAGACTTCTTTTTCTAAAGCCTTTTAAGCTAGTGGCTATTGCTACATCCTGTGGCAATGACTACTGTAAGTTAAGCTATGTATACTTGCACTGACAAATTTTATTTTAGCCTAAACTGTCAATTAATTTCATTGGGTTTTAGCATTGCGAGAAAAATCTATGTGCTATTTTCGTACTATCCATAATTTTTTCATAATGTTATAAATATATTGTGTCTCCCTTTTGTCATCTTTTATCTAAACTTAAAGAAACCCAAGTATTTTAGTCTTTTCTTATAGGAAAGGTACTCCAATTGTGTTATCAATTGCTCTGTTCTCTACTTTGTTTCATTTAGGGATTGAAATTGTTTTACTGGATCTTTGCATGTGTGTGACACTACCTAAAATATTATAATTTTGCAGGTTCTGGGCTGTTGCTTTGCCTGTGTACCTTTTAGTTAGTGTGGGAATAGGCTATGTGCTTCTGTTTGGAATTAATATGATGAGTACTGCTCCACTGAACTCCACACAAACAATTACAGGTAACCCAATGACGTGATATTTTACTCTTCTTTGTTCTTCCACTGTCCAATAAGTACTTGCTTCTGCATTGTAAATGTTTATAGTAGTTTAGTTTGACATAAATAGGTCAGTTAAATATAAAAGAGTCCATAAAATCATTCAGTTTCATTTGTTTGGGGTGTGACCTTAAGCTGAAATTGCCAAATCACCTCTATTCCAGGTGCTTTCTATTCAGATCCCTTTACTTCCACCATCTATATTTACATCTATAGGCTGACCATTTTCAAAGTTGTCATGGGCCTGACATGTCCTAAGGCTAGGTTAAGCATTGCCATGGTTCTAGTCATAATGATTTGCATTAGTGAACAATTGCTTACGTGTAACATGCTGCTATGCACACAAATGAGAACATGCTTTCCGCTGTGTTGACTTACAGATGAGAATGTGCTTTTCATTGTGTTAACCTGAGTGTCTGTATTCTACCAACAAACTGTGTTCTGTTGTCTTTCCTGTTTTGTGCATCTTTCTCCTGAGACTATGCTGCTTGGAACACAGGTGTAGAATAAAGGTTAGGGTGCCAGACTAGGGTCTGGGAGACCCAGGTTCAAATTTCCAATCTACCATGCAAGCTTGCTGGGTAACTTTGGGCATTTTCATACTTTCAGCCTAACTGAGTTGGTGTGAGAATGAAATGGAGGAGAGGAGAATGATGAAACTCCATCAGGTCCCCACTGGGGAGAAAGCCAGAGTATAAATGAAATACCCTATTCTAATTGGTGGAGTTACAGAGGTGTTTAAAGGTCTGTAACAGAGAGTCCTCCTCCTTGATGATGGTAATTTAATCTTCACAAAAGATATTTCAGAGTGGGGCTCTACAAAATTTTTAAAAGATGTGTGAGTTCATGTGGGATGAGTCACTGGCACTACCTGCCCACTTAAAAGGGGGAAACAAAAGCTTTTTCCATGTAGAAAATTAACATTATCTAAAAGATGGCTAAGATAGGCCCATTGTTTGGCAGTGAGGGATTTCTGGATATTGAATATTCAATTGTGCTGTCCTCACACTAAAGACTGAAGTCTTTGGGGGATCTGGAGAATGTATGCTGGAAACAGCATATTTACTTTGTTGTAAAAAAAAATGGTTGTCTTAAGTAAGCTAAAGGGATGACATGTGGTTTTGCATTTTCTACAGACCACTATGCAAGAAATCAGAAACAGAAGAAACCACAAGAAGAAGCTATCCCTGCATTAAGGGATATTTCCATTAGTGATGTAAACAAAATGTTTTTCCTGACTGGCAAAGCAGTTTGCAATCGAAACTGATTTAAGGAAATACCTTTAAAAATGAAGGGGGGGGATCTATATTCCTGAATTCAGAACTCTGATGGTGATATGCTAAATTATTTTATTTTAGTAAGAGGACATATATGTAAATGGCAAAATACAAGCTCAGAAACAGAAGCACCTCTTTCACCGCATAATATAAAACAAACTAGGTACTGTTCATTCTCTGTCCATGCTGGTCTTCTGCATGTATATACTGTGATCAAAACTAAGGCAGAATCATCTGTGCATCCATTTTTTAGGATCTAGGCCCTGCAGTTCCACTGAAATTCAGAACAATTCTGTATAATTGTTCTCTTACTTGAAAATAAGATTATTTTATCATATTTTTACCTTGTGTACTGCATCAAGCAGATCTCCAGAGAGGTTGTATATACATTTTCTAAAATAAGATCTGTGGAAACTTAACACATGAATCTGCCTTACAATGTCTCAAACCATTGGCCCATCATGGTCAGTGTTGTCTGCTCTGGCTGGCAACAGCTCTTCAGGATCCCAGGTCTTTCGGATATTTTCCTACCTGATTCTTTTAATTCAAGATGCCCAGGATCAAAGCTGAGGCCATCTGATTGCAGAGCAGATGCTCTGTCACTGAGTTATGACCCCACCCAAGGAGTTAACAGGACTTATCAGGTGCCACACTCTGATCCTTGACATACCTATCCTGCTTTTAGAACAGGCTATAATGCTCCATATATAGTTCCCTGTAAACTAGATTTGTTTACTTCCTGTGTGCTTCAGATATGTCTTTCAGTGCTAAAAAAAATGTCTAAATACAAAATTGTCAACTACATTTGATGTTGAATTGTTTGCCATAACTTACTTTACTGTCAATGGAAGAAGGTATTCCAATACACCTGAATTTATTACATTAAACTTTTCAAAAATGTCAGTCTGGGTTGTTTTTTTCTTTGCCCAAAGGGGAAAGATATCCCTCCCATTCTAATAAGATTATACAGCTAAAACAATATTGTGTTTTAATAGGTTTTATTTTAAAAAATATACTCTTAAAATAATTTCAAAAATTGTGAAGTTCTGTGAGCAAAAGGTATTTTATTCATTTAAAACGTTTATTAACCACCTTTCTCCCTTGCAGAACTCAAGGCAGCTTACACTATAATAAAACAGTTATTAAAACACAATAGAAAACAATAAGAGTAAAAGAACAGTTATCACAATACTTAAGAGATCACAATTTAAAAAGTCTAACTGAAACTCTAATTAAAAGTGTCAAAGCCAGCCTTAATAAACTGGTCTTTTTACATTGAAAGTATATTGCTGAGAAACAAAAGTGGTTTCTAGCTTTTCACAGGAGTTTTGCTTCTTAATGTCTTTTGGATGCCATACCAAGAGAGCATTTAGAATGATACCTTCAGCAGGTCCAGAAAATAATGTAATATAAAAGCTTTGTGGTCCCCTTGTTCTTCCCATTACGGTTCTCTGTTCTTGTTGCCTTTTCCATTTACTGCTAAGGAAGCAATAAATGTTCAAGATGACTTATGGGCTCTCTAGACAGCCACTGTGGCTCTTGGTACAGATTAGGACCCTGTCCAGGGTGGCCCAGTCTAGCTCAGTCTCATCTGATCTCGTAAGCTAAACAGGGAGACCACTATGGAATTTCAGTGTCATGAAACCGAGGCAGGCAGTGGCAAATTTGCATGTTTCCCAATAAAAACGTGTGTAATATTTGTTCAAATGGCTGCAGTGGCTCAGAGGTTAAGACGCTGAGCTGCTTATTCTGTTTATTCTCCTACATTAAACAGGTTTGGCCACTCCTGGTATAGAGGCTGCCATTTAGATTTATACAGTTCTATCCCACTGTAATGCTTTCTGGGGGCAGGGAAACATCACACTCTGAGGTCCATGGGGTCTTGAAATTACCAGCCCAGTCACTGTTTTCTTGCACAAATTGTTTTATTGGAAGTTGACCAATCTAAGCATCTGAAGATGCTGTTCACCCACCTCAGGATACAACGTGTCACAAGGGAGAATAACTACAATGCAGTAACCTGCCTCCTCTCCTTCTCTGGCTGCTGCTTCTTTCACCTCCTCCTGGTTGGCTTGGTTTCCCCTTTCTGCCTCTGCTACTGTACCCTCTTCCTCCAGCCAGACCCCTCCCATTTTGGCTTCCTTCCCTTTTATAGCCCCAGCTCCATGCCTGGTGCTTGTGCTAAGCTCCACCTTCTCTGTTCCCTTGCTCCTTTGCCAGGTCTTTTTTTTTTTTTTTTAATAAAAACCCTCCTAAAGAGGAGAGAATTTTATTGCTTTTTATAATAAGAAAAAGGTAGGGTATATAGGTGGATTAAGAAAAGGATTGAGTGAATTTTTCTGTTAAAGGATTAGTTTCAGTTAATAAAAATACCATTTTAGGCAACCACCATGGTTGGAAGGTCTTCTTTTCACATTTCAAAAGTCCAAAATAACTCTGTTAGTAAGTTAGTAAAGTCCCTTGGGGTTAGTTATTAATCAGCTCCTTTCTGACGTTTCACGAACAGCTATTTCTTATATTGTCTTCTTTTTGTGTCTCTCAAATTGTAAGATGGGCCCTCTTTAGCCTTCACGTCTCCCGCTCCGGCACCTCTCTCCTCTGGGTCGCTGTCCTCTTCGCTGGTTGATTCCGACCAAATTGCGAGTGCTGCATCTTCCTCTGTACTGGCGTGTCTCTTCAGAAATTCTTTTGCTTTGAAGACGGAGTCAATCTTCTCTCTTTTATCCTTATACTTAAACACCAGCCCTTTGGGGAAGATCCATTTATAAACAGTCTGATGCCTTTGTAGAAATGTGGTCAACCCTTTATATGCTTTCCTTTTCATACGGATTTCATAAGGAACATCCTTCAAGGTTCTAATAGTCTGCTCCCCAATCTTCAGGGGCACCGCTGAAACTGCACGTAAGATTTGATCTCTGGTATGTTGCTTAGTGAACTTGACAACCACTTCTGCTGGCAGATTATTTTTCTTTGTAAAAGCGGAATAGGCTCTATAAACCGTATCCATCTCTTCTTTTAATTCTCTCGCTTCTCTGCCAGTTAAGGGTGCCAAGGCATTCGCCAGTATGGACCTGAGTTCCTCTTTCTCTTCTTCTTTGATGCCCTGAAAGCGGAGAGTCAGATTAGATTTCTCCATCTGCAACGTTAAAATCCTTTTTTCTTGCATATCCTGATGCTTTTCTAGTTTGTTGACCCTTTTCTTTATTTTCCTGGCATCTTCCGTCGAGACCAGACACTTCTGTGCGATCTCCTCCATCCTTTTTGCTATTTCCGTTAATTGTTTTTGTTGACTGTTGAGAACACCTTCCATGTTAGTCAAAGTTTCGCTAATTTTCTGCATTTGCTCCAGCAGAGGGTGCAGTAGCTCGCTTTTCTGTTGATTGACAGCAGGCTCTGGGGGGGGGGTTGCCCAGACCGGAAGTCCCTCCTCCCTTCTTTTCCGGCTTTTGTGGGACCTTTTTGAAAGCCGACATTTTCCCTGTTTGTTTACTTTATCAAAGTTCGTGCCGCGTCCCTCAGGAGACCAGCTTACTCTTGATCTTCAATGAAACCCCACAGGTACTTTCACCAACACTTTTTCCCCTTTACCCCCTTCGCTTTTCCTTTGAAGTCTCGTTTCTCAAAGGGGGTGGGGATTCCTCCCTCCTCCCAGCCGCTTATCCGCTTACAGGGGGATTCGCATTTTTCGCTTCAAAGTAAACCTCCAACTCACGATTCGATGCCTGTTCTTCTTTTTATGTTAATTCACATCGCTTATCTTCACTCCTGGAAGTCGGTGGCGTTGCTAAGTCCCATACGGGCACAACGCAGCGGGGCCGATTGGGGCGGGGAGAAAGCCTCAATTTCCCAGCTGTCTGCCGGCAAAGAGGCTGCTCCCCAAGCGCCCCCGGTTCGGAGCCTTTGCCTAAGGCTCACTAGGGTCTTTTGCATATGCGAAGACCCCCCCCAACTGCGCGTGGGCTAATCATCTCCGGGAGCGTCGCGAGAGGTGGCCGCCATTCGCTCCGCTGAAAACCGAAACCCTCCTTTGCCAGGTCTTGTTCTCCATAACATGCCCTGCCTAAAACCACTTCAGCCCAGAGAACCATTGTTCCATCATCCAGGTTCACATACAACCGCCCTACATTCTGAGCCACCTGGTGACACATTTCCAAAGCTGCCCTGTTGCTGAGGCTACCCTGGCTGTACCTTGGAATGTTCATATACAGATAACCAAAAATGCACCAAATACAATTAAGAAATCAACTTTCATTCTCCATAACGTATTTATCTTTCTCCTTCAGTGGGAGAAATCTTCCAAATGGTTAGGTCACACCTCTGCTTGCTCAGGTAGGGTATGCAAATTTTGTGTGGCTCCTATTGGAGAGCTCGTTGACTGACCCTCCAGTTTTGGATAGCCCTACTGCTTGGGTAGTAGGGATAGCCCTACTGCTCTGCTCCAAGCCATAACAACCTACCACAGAGTAGCAGACCCTCACTGAAGGAGATTCTTGGAGGGGGAAAGTGGTTAAAGTGTCAATGGAGGCAGAAAGCATATGGCATTCTAGGAATGGTCAGTTGGCCCTTATAAAAAACCCACTGACTGCAATTCCCTCCTTCAGTTTGACTCATGCCATCCTAAACATCTTAAAATCAGCCTTCCAAAGAGTCAATTTATTAGACTTAGAAGAAATAATACTAGGGAGCAGGACTAGACAGGATGTTAATAAGATGTGTGGTTTTTAAAAGAACATGGTTATCTCATGGAGCATGTTTTTAACAGTGACAGAACTGAATTTTTGAAGGCTCAATCAAAACAACCTACCACCAGAATAGCTTGTGCTTTTGACTTTTCACCAATGGGACATAAGATCAAAAGAAGCATCTATGAACATCGGCATATTCTGAAGGACTTTCCTGGTTGTGAGGAATTGACAGTAATTGGATGGAAGAAGTCAAATAGTATTGGTGATATTATCATGAGATCAGACTGTTGCCCTGCAAGGCTTTTGAGCCTCTTCATGAACTGTAATAAATAATAAACTGTGCCAGTGTATACATAAGGGACTGAACCACATGGTAACCCCACCACGATGCCAGAAGAGACTGCACCTAGGCAAGAGACGTTCTCCTGACCTCCCCAGCAGCTCCAGTGCCCAGCATAGGTTACCAGCCCGTTCCTCACGGAGGAGAATGGAACAGCCCCAATCTGCCCTATACACAGCACCATGCCTTGATGAAATACAAGGACTAAGAACTCCAAAAACTGCCATTAAGAGTTCCTTCTAACTCAGGCAGGCAGCCTCTTTCCCTCCCCCCCTCACCTGCAAGACCTCACGTAGACCCGGCAGAGACTATTCACTGTTGCCTGACAACTAATTGTGGGCCATCAGCAGCCTGGCTAAAGTCATCAAGAAGACAATGGAATTGGCCCGGTGACTCATCCTAGCTGCTACCAGGTGTCAGACATGAGTTAAGCTTCTAGCTCTCAATATTGACCACTCCTCAGGTACACCTCCCCTACACCTTCCAGCCAATAGGGTATTTTCAGGGACGGACTTACCAGGAGGTGGAACCAGGGGTTGTGATCAGTCCCCTCCCTCCTGCATATAAGGAGACGCCTGACCACCGGCTCTCTCTCTGCTCTTCGACCCCTATCGAACCTTTGACCCTCTTACGTCCAGCTTGCTATCCCCAAACCTTGCCTCCATCTTTAAACTCCAGGTCTGCAGCCTGAGTTCCCATGTGTTACCTGCTGGCCAGGCCACGTGGTTCCCCATTTTTCTAGTTTCCTTCCCCTCCATTTTTCCTGAGGAACGCTCTGCACGACAGGACCGGTAGGTATTGCCCACCAACAATTTACCTGCTAATGCGAATGTGCTTATACCTCTCTCTGTATATTCCTAGACTTGAGTAATTGTGTGTGAGACTGTGTATTGTTTGTCTGTGAAGAACTTCAGTAAAAGACTTTATTTTTCAACCATATAAAGTCTCCTGGTCTGTTACCAACACCCCCCTCTGGGGCTGGACTTCTGTATACACAGGTGTTTGCTCTCGCAGCCAATTGCCTATTGATAATCAATCATCTACCCCCATTATTAATAATAATTACGTGCAATCTGGCTAACGAGACATAAGATCAAAATATACAATAGTGAGTGCTTTACAGTTTGGAATATATAGATATGGCAATTGTGCATCCTGTGTACTATTGATAGAGGGTCCAGGTTTTGAATGTAAGGAGCTTAACATTAAGTGGCAACTGCAACTATTCAATAATTGTAACTCCACCTTCACACTATATTTGGCAATTTGTTTCTGCCCAAAACCTTACATTGCTTCAACTATTAGACTGTTGGAGGCCAGGATGTTGGAACACAAAAATCATATTAAAAATGCATTGAAAGAGGCTCCTATGGTTTCCCACTATCTGGAAAAAGGTCATTCACCATGACATTAGGTTCACTGTTTTATACAGAGTTCAAGCTAGCCAATCAAATAGAATGGACATTCATAAAATCTTACTTCAGAAAGAGTTGTATTTCATATTCAGGTTTCAAACATTATACCCTAAGGGATTGAACATGTCTGGATTATTCTGTATTTTTGTAATGTACCTTTAAGATCTGAACAGCTGTAAGCAATTATGAGAATTGGAATGGTTTTTTCAGGAGAATGTTGTCTCCTAATACCCAAGGCTTTTGGCTTTATGGAGCCAGTTGGAACACTGAATAGACTTAAGTGTCAAGGGAAATAGAAGAGCTCCTCAGGTATGTATCAATGTGTTTGTGGGAACCTCCCAAGCCTCCTATGAAGTCAAATGGGTAATAATTTTTTTTTAAATTAGCTTGTTATAATGCCTGAGTGGTGGAGTGCAGCTGGGAACAGAGGAGAAGCACCTGTGCACGTCCTGCACTAGTCCTCTCAACTCTTTTCCTGGTGAGTGAAGTTCTGATATCGGGGTTCAGCTTAGTAATATGTTCAGTCTCTCCATGCTCCTTGGGTGAGAATAATTCTGGTTCTGATAATTGTATTCAATATACATGCTCAATTTTTGTAATTTTTGTTAAAGCTTTACCATATAATTATGGTCTGATGAAGGGTCGAAATGGAGATTTACCTGGGACATCCATTGTCATGGTTAATGCTAGGTTGTTAACCTCATGTATTGCGGTTTAGCTTCATATGTTTAAATTCAACTTGTATTTGCACTGCATCTTTAAAGAATAGTTAAGAGGTTTTTTGTAATTTCAGATAGAATTTTGTGTGTATTCCTTCAGACTGATCACTCTATCTGTTGTTGGGCGATCAGTTTGACTCCAAACTGGAAGACCTAGACTGGGCATTACAAGCCATGGCTGGTTGGCTTAGGTTGAGTCAGTTGAAATTGAATCCAATGAAGATGGAGGTCCTGTGCCTGAGCCAGGGTGGCCGGAGGGTAGGGATCCCACTTCCAATCTTTGATGGGGCTCCTCTGGGGCCAGTGCCAGAGGTTAGGAGTCTGGGAGTGCCCCTGGATGCCTCCTTAACAATGGAGGCCTAGGCAGTAGCCACTGCCAAATCAGCCTTTTATCACCTTTGGTTGATCAGGTTGTTGGTTCCCTTCCTCAAACACAACGACCTGGCAACAGTGATCCATGCAATGGTCACCTCGAGATTGGACTACTGTAATGCTCTCTACATGGGGCTGCCCTTGTCTCAAATCCGGAAGCTGCAGCTGGTGCAAAATGCTGCGGCCAGGCTTCTGATGGGATGCTCTCAACTCAGAAGCACATCCAGCCTGCACTAAAGGCATTGCACTGGCTGCCAATAGCATACCAAATTCATTTCAAGGTGCTGGTTCTTACCTTTAAAGCCCTTTATGGTCAGGGGCCTACATACCTGAGAAACCGCCTTTCCCCACATGTTCCCCAGAGAGCACTACATTCAGGGGCCCAGAACCAATTGGCCCTCCCAAGTCTTAAGGAGGCCAGGCTGGCAACAACCAGGGCCAGGGCTTTCTCAGTGGCAGCTGTGTTCTGGTGGAATGAGCTCCCAGAAGAGATCAAGGCCCTGCAGAATCTTTTACAGTTCCGCAGGGTGTGTAAAACAGAGCTCTTCCACCAGGCTTTTGGAACTGCCGTCACCATTAATCATCATTAACAACTAACGAACAGTTGAAGGACAGAGAGCCCTTTTGTCCCTGGAATTTTTAATAACAGCCTGTGCCAGTCGCCTGAAAGTCATCTGAAGAAGACCTAGGAGCCGACTATGTGAAGAGAGAACAGTATGGCAGCCATCATTGAATCAATGACAACAATACTAGCACCTATTATATTACATGGTTAAATGGTTTTAGCATTGTTTTAAGTGTTTTAATTGTCTTACTGCAATTTATGTGTTGATTTTATGTAAGCTGCCCTGAACCAGCCTTGGCTGGGAGGGTAGGGTGGAAATCTGATAAATAAATAAATTACAGTTTTTCAGAAAAGGAGGAAAGAAACAATGTAGAGGCCACCCCCGCCCGAAGCTTTGGGGAGTGGGGAGGCAGCTACACAGGACCCCTTGGAGCTGGAAAAGTGGGCCTCACGAGGAGAGCTCCCCAAAGCTTTGAGCTGTCACTCCCTTGCGGCGTAGGAAGACGATGGAGTCGATGCAGCTCCAAAAGCATCCTCCCATACCACAAAGAAGCACTGAGGGACAAACATCCAGGTGGAAAACCGTTAAGAAGGATTCCTTTAAGCGGTGGAAAGCTAGTCTTAGTGAGGTTGATAAAAGGGAACACAGACTATGGCAAATAAAATGCAAGTCTGTGATCAGGCAAGCAAAAAGGGAATATGAGGAGCATATCGCAAAAAACATAAAGACCAACAATAAAACTTTCTTCAAATACATTAGAAGTAGGAAGCCAGCCAGGGAGACAGTGGAGCCCTTGGATGACCAAGGGGTAAAAGGAGTAGTGAAGGATGATAGGGAAATGGCTGAGAAGCTGAATGCATTTTTTGCCTCTGTCTTCACTGTGGAAGAGGAGAAGTGCTTGCCCACTCCAGAAGCACCGATTTCGGGAGGGGGGTTGAAAGACCTGAATCAGATTGCGGTGACAAGAGAGGAAGTCCTCCAACTGATGGACAATTTAAAAACTAATAAATCACCAGGCCCGGATGGCATTCATCCGAGAGTTCTGAAAGAACTCAAATGTGAACTTGTAGATCTCCTTACAAAAATATGTAATCTTTCTTTAAAATCTGCCTCCATTCCTGAGGACTGGAAGGTAGCTAATGTCACTCCCATCTTTAAAAAGGGCTCCAGGGGAGATCCAGGAAATTACAGGCCAGTCAGTCTGACATCAATACCGGGTAAGTTGGTGGAAACTGTTATTAAGGAGAGAATTAGTAGGCACACTGATGAACAAAAACTATTGAGGCAGACTCAGCATGGGTTCTGTAAGGGAAGATCTTGTCTCACTAACCTGTTAGTGTTTTTTGAGGGAGTGAACAAACATGTGGACAAGGGGGACCCAATAGATATTATTTACCTTGACTTCGGAAAGCTTTTGATACAGTTCCTCATCAAAGGCTCCTAAGTAAGCTCAATAGTTATGGGATAAAAGGACAAGTCCTCTTGTGGATCAAAAACTGGCTTATAAATAAGAAACAGAGAGTGAGTATAAATGGGAAACTTTCTCAGTGGAGGGTGGTAAGCAGTGGGGTACCACAGGGATCAGTACTCGGTCCAATGCTTTTTAACTTGTTTATTAATGGCTTGGAATTGGGAGTAAGCAGTGAAGTGGCTAAATTTGCAGATTACATGAAGTTGTTCCGGGTGGTGAAAACCAGGGAGGAGTGTGAGGCACTCCAAAGGGATCTGTCGAGGATGGGTGAGTGGGTGTCAACGTGGCAAATGGGGTTCAATGTGGCCAAGTGCAAAGTGATGCACATTGGAGCCAAAAATCCTAAATATAAATACACGTTGATGGGGTCTGAACTGACAGAGACTGACCAAGAGAGAGATCTTGGAGTCGTAGTAGATTACTCAATGAAAATGTCTAGACAGTGTGTAGCTGCAATAAAGAAGGCCAACGCTATGCTGGGGATTATTAGGAAGGGAACTGAAAACAAATCAGCCAGTATCATCATGCCCCTGTATAAATCATTGGTGCAACCTCATTTGGAATACTGTGTACAGTTCTGGTCACCACATCTCAAAAAGGATATTATAGCATTGGAAAAAGTGCAGAGAAGGGCAACTAGAATGATAAAAGGGTTGGAACACCTTCCCTATGAAGAAAGGTTAAAATGCTTGGGACTCTTTAGCTTGGAGAAACGACGGCTGAGGGGTGACATGATTGAGGTTTATAAGATTATGAATGGGATTGAGCAGGTTGAGAAAGAAGTACTTTTCTCCCTTTCTCACAATACAAGAACTCGTGGGCACTCCATGAAATTGCTGAGCAGTCGGGTTAGAACAGATAAAAGGAAATACTTCTTCACCCAAAGAGTGATTAACATATGGAATTCACTGCCACAGGAGGTGGTGGCAGCTACAAGCATGGACAGTTTCAAGAGGGAATTAGATAAACAAATGGAGCAGAAGTCCATCAGTGGCTATTAGCCACAGGGTATAGATGGGAACTCTCAGTCTGGGGCAGGTGATGCACTCTATTCTTGGTGCTGGAGGGGGCAGCAGTGGGAGGGCTTCTAGTGTCCTGGCCCCACTGCTGGACCTCCTGATGGCAACTGGTATATTTTGGCCGCTGTGTGACAGAGTGTTGGACTAGATGGGCCATTGGCCTGATTCAACATTGGCTTCTCTTATGTTCTTATGTTCTTAAAACCTGCGCAGTAGGAGTACCCTCCCATGGAAAGGGCCCTTGGGAGCACAGCCAGGACACCACCAAGCACCAGCCAGGGGGCATGGAGAGGGGCAGGGATCGGGATCCCTGGGACTTGGTGGGACTACCATATTCAACTTCTGCAGCCAGAAGGGCAAACCGCACCATGGTGCTGTTTGTGACAGTTGACCCAAACATGGCAGCCACTCAATTATTTCCTGGCCTCATTTCCAGCAGGTCAAGACTGAATGTGGCCACTGATGAGGGACCGGTGGCCTTATCCACCAGCATGAGGTGCCCCATTTCCCAACTCAGAGGTGGGTGCACTTTTTCCTAACCCAGGAGCAACGGCATCTGCACCCAGTTACCAATTGGCTGCATGAGCATCAGAGGAGAGAAAGCCATGGTGGGGGACCAGCAAAGGGAGGAAGGATAACAGGGGCCACTGGAGGAGGGCCCACCCTCCATTGCATGACTCACCTGGGAGCCCTCTCTTCACTAGCCTTTAAATTTAAGCACTTTGGGCGTTACCAAGCAGGACTTTCAATGTTATGGTCTTCCAACTCCAATTTGGAGGTGATCCCCTTGAAGGATCTTGGGCATTTAGCACAGGGCTGTCTGCTGAAAAGCACAGGGAAGTCCCTAATAATAATTAATGTTTACTTGCCACCATGTAATGTAAAAGAAACCCTGTCCTTGCGTTGGGATGGGCTTTTAGAGTATTTAGAGGTCCTTGAACAGATATACCCTGCTGTAAATATTGTAATGGCTAGTGATTTCAACACCAGAATGGGTCAGAATGGAACAGACCTTGCTAAGAGTTTAGGCCTTATCATAGATAATACCCTGCCTAATTGTTCATTTCACCTGAGAAATCTTAAGGATCCGCAAACCAACGAAGCTGGTATCTGTTTAGCTCAACTTTGTCTGAGATTTAATTTGATTGCATTGAATGGTTTACCTCCATACGATTATCCTGGTGAATTTACATATGCCTCATCTTGGGGCTGCAGTGTTGTGGCCATTATGGATGGTGTTAGAGCCTTCTCAATTCTGGAGCGTGTAGAAAGTGACCATTTTCCTCTGGTTTTAGAGTTGGATTTCCCTGCCTCTCCTTGTGGGTGCAATAACCCAGAAGAGGATTGTAGTAGGGCAGTAAATAGGATGCCCAGAATGCATTGGTCCAGTATGAATGCCCAAATGGCAGCTGGTGTCCTGGACTCCAACATTTTAGATGAGTTTGTTCTATTACCTAGGAATTCTAACCAGACCCCAGAGTTGTTCCAGGTGTACAATAACTCGTTGATCAACTCATTGAGGTTTTGAAGCCTCAGGCCAAGCTACAGCAATGAGCAAGGGAGGTTTATACAAGGGGCTGGTTTGACAGGGAGTGCTACAATCTAAAGAATCTCAACAATTGTGTGAAGAAATGGACGTTTTGAATGAAATTCCTATTGCACATCTTGCAGGTCCTGCAAAAGGATGATTTCTTGACATCACTGGACGTCAAGGAGGCCTGCCTACATATCCCGCTGCATCCAGATTCCAGGCAGTTCCTCCATTTCTGCCACCATGGCCAACATTCTCAATACAGAGCTTTGCCTTTTGACCTATCCTCGGCCCCAAGAGTGTTCACCAAGGTCATGGTGGCTTTGGTGGCAAAGATGACACAGAAGGAGATCTACATATACCCTTATCTCAACAATATTCTTATAAGGGCACAGGACATGGATATGGCAGAAAAAATTATGAAGCTGATAGTAGAGATCCTGCAAATGCACAGTTTCCTTGTCAACTTCACAAAGAAGTTGCCATTAAGGGACCTAGTCCACCTGGGAGTGAGAATAAACACATGACTGGCCAGAGTGTTCCTAAAAGCAACACAAAATCAAGATATTGGTAGAGGCTATCAGAGGCAGCAGCTCAGCAGATCTCATGCACTTGGCAGCGGTATAAGGTCTATTGATCTTCACCATAGACTTGATACCATGGGCACATTTCCACTCCAGAGCCCTACAGTGGACCCTACTCCCATACCAAAAGGACATTTCAAGGTGAAGACACAAGATAAGGATCGTGGACAATCTAAACAAGGAAGTGAAGTGATAGACAACACACAAAAATCTGTCCAAAGGAGTCAGCTTCAGTCAACTACATCAAATCATGGTCACAACGAACGCCAGCAAAAGAGGCTGGGGAGTGCGTTGCATGGGCAGGGTGACCTAGGAGAGACAGTCCCAGTCAGAGGGGATGCACAATATCAATTGGCTGGAACTACATGCGGTCAGATTGGCCCTCACAGACTTCCATCAAGAACCTAGAAGATTAGTTAGAAAACAAGTACAGGGTCAGTAGTTAAGAACATGAATGTAAACTAATTATAAAAAAATACATGTATTTATTACAGAAACATTTAAAAACATATAAGGGCCCAATTGCTCTATATTCAAGACATATTGGCTCCTTTCAGGTGTTGCACACCTATACTTTCTGGACCAAAATTGGAAGGCATATAATAGTAATACTGTTCAGCTCGTATGCATCTGTACTTGACAGAAGGCTAGATCCAAGGAGGCCTCTTATAAAATAATTTTCTTATGTCTATTGATTTCCTATCTGCAAAC
Organism: Gekko gecko; assembly: GCA_029375565.1. NCBI lineage: Eukaryota > Metazoa > Chordata > Lepidosauria > Squamata > Gekkonidae > Gekko > Gekko gecko. The sequence goes on along the minus strand of JAPDNY010000004.1, from coordinate 100,998,518 downwards.
TCCACTTTTGGTTCTATATTAACTTGTTCATTGCCTTTTGATTATCATAGGTGTCTATTTGTACCTTATATAGTTTGGCTTCTGAAGAAGGCCCCATTGGGCCAAAATGCACTAGGTCACTATCGTTTCCCTTGTCCGTATGTCACTTTTATTGTTTTATGAGGCTTTAGTTGACCCCTGATATGTTTTTAAATGTTTCTGTAATAAATACATGTATTTTTTCTTATAATTACATTCATGTTCTTCATAATTACAAAGCCCTGTACTTGTTTTCTAACTAACCATCTAGGTTCTTGATTCGACTTTGTTGGGTTAAGTTGTCCCTCCCCCCCTTTTTCTCCATCCTATCCTTGCAGACTTCCAACAGCATCTGCAGGACCACCATGTATTAATGCACACAGACAGCATGTCAACAAAAGCCCACATCAACCATCAGGGGCACCAGATCAAGGTTCCTGTTCCTTGAAGCAAAACATTTCATGAGATGGTTGGAATGGAATCCAGCTAGCTTAAGAGCAGAGCACCTGAAAGGCCAAACCAATCTGGAAGCAGACTGGCTATGCAGGAAAGATCTGGACCCAGGGGAATGGAGCGTAAACAGGCATTCATACAGATCACCTGCAAATTTGGGATTCCGGTCATAGACCTACTAGCGTCATTGAACAAGTGTCAGGTGCACGGGTTCTTATCAAGTTTCCAGGAACCAAAAGCAGAGGGGAAGGACGCACTGTCCCACCCATGGTCAAGAGGTCCCACCCATTGCCCTCATAGTCAGGATGTTCAGCAGGATCAGGAGGGAAGGAGTGGAAGTAATCTTTGTGGCTCTCTGCTGGCCAAGATGACCATGGTTCTCTGATCTGGTGCAGATGTCTAGTGCACCATGCTGGAGTCTTCCAACAAGGCCAGGTCTCGTAAATCAGAGTCCAATACTCCACTTAGATCCAGCTTGGCTGCAACTTATGGCTTGGAAATTGAGAGGACAGACCTAGAGGCTCCAGGCTTCTCGAGCAAACCGGTTTGGATTACTTCCATCACTGAAGGAGAACAAAACATTGGACCTTACCTGAAGGTTTCTTCTCTTCAATGGAGTGAAGTCATCCACTTCCCACCCTACTCTCTGAAAAACGAGAATATAGAGGCAGCAAGATCCACCTTCTCAACAGATGAAGCAGAAAAAGATATATGTACCTAGAAAACATGCAGCAGGGCTTGGACATGACTGGAGGGTCAGCCAATGAGCTCTCCAATAGGAGTTACAAAAAAATTTGCATAGCCCTACCTGAATGAGCGAAGCCATGATCTAACCAGTTTGGATATCTTCACCCCATCAAGTCACAGCAAACTTATGGTGACCCCAGCAAGGGGATTTAAAGGCAAGTGAGAAGCAGAGGTGGTTTGCCATTGCCTTCCTCTAAAGAGTCTTTCTTGGTGGTCCCCCATCAAAGTATTAACCCTCCTTAGCTTCCGAGATAGGGCTATACCATGCCGCCTGTCTCCATCTCTGCCAGTAGCATGTACGAATTTTCACTTAGGCTGCTTTTCATTAGATAGGGTATTTGAACCTTCTAGAACCTTCAAAATGGAAGCTGGATACCTCTCAACTCAATACCCCTCATTATTATTATTTTTTTTACAATACCCCTCATTATTGTGCCAAATGATTTCCAAAAACTGATCATGCAGTAAGAAGGTAGCACTTCTTCTCTCAAGGGTAGTTCACAATGATCCATAATCTTATGACTTTCTTGGCTAGAGATACTCATTTATACAATTTTAAAAGTACCAATTTCTAGCATTTGCCCCAGTTAGCTGTTTTGTCTGCCTATTTTGCTGTTTGTGCCACTTAACTGGTGTTCTGATGGTAACAGAGTTCTGTTTACGATATGTTTTGGAATATAAGACTAAGGTCATTTGACAGTTCTATCCAGAAATTATTTCACAATGACCAAATAATTCCTTTGCTTCTTGCTGATGCTGTCTTTACCTCAAACAGAAATCAGATCTGTGATTTCAGCAGAAAAGCAAGTTTGTTCAAAAACAGCAGGTATACAAATAGAAACACTGATACAGAAACACATAACAATCTGTGATCTTAGTCACTGCATCACAGAACTGATTCCAAACTGCAAAATGTTGGACAAGCCTCCCCTTTTTGGGTGACCTGCTCAAGAGCGAAATGGTATATCAATTTTAAATGCTTTGGGAATTAAATTATCTTGTTTTTGCTGTGCTAGGAGAAGGACAAGTGGAGTGCAACCCTAATTTTCCTGGATCTCTCAATGGCTTTTGACAGCATAGACCATGGAATATTTTTGGACAATCTACCTTAAATGGAAATTGGAGGCACTGCCCTCTGTAGTTTCATTCCTACATGATTGTCCTGGTCATCAGGTAGGAGACAAGTCCCAATAACCAGAAGGTCTAACAGCAGGGGTTCTCAGGTCACAGTCCAAAGTCCAATAACATAAGCAAAAGGCAAAGTTAAAACGCAGTCCAAGGTCTAGACTCAGGTCACATATTTCAAACAGAGTCCACAAGCAACCCAAGGGTCAGGTAACAAGAATGGATACAAGTTAGGTCAGAGAACTCATGGGATAGTCACCAAGAGTACAGACACATTAGTCCCACACTGGCTGCAGCCTCTGCAGCCTTATATAGGGAGCTTCTCTAGAGGTGTTGCTGCCTTCTAAGTTAGGCTGTTCCCCACAAGCTGAGTCAGCACCTCTACTCATGAGGAGTACTAGGGCCCAGATTCTGTTGTGATATATTGGTCTCTCCTAGCATTTCCTAGCAAAGGGGAGTCCTGGAGCTGCCAGGCATGCACTTCTAGGGTCCATGCCTCAGCCCTAGCCCTTTGCCTCCTGTGTTCCTGGGGTGCTTTGGAAGACCATGGAGGTGCTGGAGTAAGCAACTTAGCATGCTTGCAAGTCTGGCAGTGGATGGGTCCAAGCTGGAACTTCCAGACCTGAGGGCTCTGCTGGATCAGGAGGCCGTGCCAATGCTGGCTCAGGGTCCCTTCAAGGAGGCCCTGAGACACCAGCCTCACAGGAAGAGTCTGCCAAGGTGGGACTTGGAGATGTGTTGTCCTCTCTCTCCTTTGATGAAGATATTGGGTTCAATATAAACAAATTCTCATTTGCCTTAGAAGCATAGAAGCTTTTCCACAGTAATTCGGATTTTCCATGTATCCTGGTTAAGGGGAAAATGCTGAACAAACAAATTACAACAATGATCTGACTACAACGGTAACAAGGAAAAGGAATTTTACTTACAAAAACAGAACCACATATTATGTGACATATTCATGTGGTTACATTTAACTTATTGTGAACAATTTAACTTCAAAAAAGTTAACTTGCTACCATTCCAAACCCAGGTAAGAGAGAAGAAGAGAGGTTCTATATTAGATAAAACAGAAGACAAGCAATGGCCAAAGAGGCTCAGCATCTAACTGATAAGAGGTTGGGGCCAACTGCCAAGTGTACCTCAGTGACAGAATTCTCTTATTCCTTTCCCTCCAAGATCTTCTTGCATGCAGAGTAACAATATCTAACAGAAGACTCATTCTCCCATGATATACTGGGGTGGTCCATGATGATGACACTGTGGTTTCAGAAGGTACTGCTGGAAGACTTTTCTCTATCTGTGTCACTTGTGCTATGGGTCCACAGGATTTTATTTTGTCACCTATGCTGTTAGCACCTAAATGAAATCACTGAAAAAGAATGTCCACAATTTTGTAATGAAATGTCATAATAAACAGATGATGCCCAACCACTTTCTTCTTTTCATCCAGTTCAGGGGTGGTGAGGAATGATGGCTGGAGTCATAAATAGTCTGGATGAGTGTTAATGAAAAAGTGAATCCTTGATGGGATGGAGGTACTCCATAGTACAACTGTCTATGGAGGAGATATTCAGCCTCTTCTGGATGGAGTTGTACTCAGATTTGCAACATGGAGGTGCTATTAGGTTGAGAATGGTCTTGGAATGCCCAAATGACATCAGTGGCAAAAAGTATTTTTCACTGGCTTAAATTAGTGTATTAGTTGCTATATCTCCTGGATAGAGATACCCCTGCCAGTGTTATCTATAGCCTGGTAATAGCCAGATTAAGTTAGTGCCATAGGTTGTATGTAGGAATCGGCATGAACTGGGAACATGCAGTTTGGTTCATGGTTTGTGGCATGCCCAGTTCACAAACCATGAACCCTCACAAACTTTTAGCCACCAAACTAATTGGTTCAGTTTGTTAGGTTTGTGGTTCACTAGAACAGGGCCCCTGGTGTGCTACAGACACCAAATGTGCTGGGGATCTCCAGCTGACTCTCTATCTACCCTCCAAGTTTGGAGGGGATTGGATTTCCAGGGTCTGAGTTATGCCCTTCCCCAAGAAGATGCCCTCAGGAAAGTGCTTTCTGGGGAAATGACTGCCTGTGGGCAGCTTGTTTGGGGAACCTCCCTTGGATGCTCCTCTACACGCCCTCCAAGTTATACTACCTTGTTGCTTTGAAATTCAGTAAACATTTAGATTGAGCAGAGATTTCTGTCTGGAAAGGTATCTGTTCACGAACCAGTACGAACCTCCATGAACAGCTTGAAAGTTCATGGAAAGTTTGTGCCCATACCTAGTTGTATGTGGGGCTGCCTTTGACCACTTTCTATTGCTTCAGAATGTGGCCAGAATGAATATTGGCAAAATATTTTACATTCAGTGTATCAAGCAGTCTTCACAGGCTTCCAGTGTGTTTCTAGACACAATTCAATGTTGCATTTGACTGATAAAGCTCAATTAGTAACCTATGAGTTTCTCTTTTTTCATGCGTATTCAGAGGTCTTTCCCTTGGTGCTTCGACTTTTCAGAAGTCGGGTGGCAACAGAAGACTTTTCTGTAGTGGTACCCCAACTGTGGAATACCTTCTCTAGAAACATTCAGTTGGAATCAACCTTATTATCTTTTGGCACTGTGGTAAAACAATTTTATGTTTCAGAGGCTCTAATAGATGCTGTCTGAGATTTTAGTTAGTTTATTTTATTATAATAATTGGTTTATTTTGCATTGTAGCTAGTAACCTTAAAATTATGTGGTTGAAAACTAATATTTTAAATATATTTATTAAAATATTTTCCTGTCTTTGTTACTATAAATGGCAATCAAGACAGCTTACAAAGACCTTTCAAAGCTAGTAACAGGGTATTAAAATAGGTCTCACAAAATTTAAAACATCAACCACACAAACTCATATGCACTACAAATGCCCACCTGAAAAGAACCATTTTACATTGTCGAACTGTGCCAAACAGGGCCCATCCTCACTTCTAGCAAACTGTTTCAGAGAGCTAGAATTGCAGCTCTAAAGGAGTAAGCCTAGGTAAAAGTTAAACAGATTTTAAAGTGAGTTCCAATACCAAGAGAGACTGAGAAAACATGAGATACATCTCAGGTTCATACTGGAGGAGGCAGTCTTTTAGCATAAGCATGTCACAGCTAGTATAAATTTTTAAAGCTCAGTTCTAGCACCTTAAATTGGACTCACAAGTAAATGGATAACCAGCTGTTTAGGGATGGGAATTAACATTCTTCCATCTTCAGGATCTTACTAATAGGTGAGCAGCCAATTATATACCAAGTTAAGCTTCCAAATCATTTTCATGGCAGCCCCAATGTAGAGTGCACTGCAATATCTAGCCTTGAATTTACAGAACGATGCATCAGTATGGCCAGATTGGCAATATACAGGAGAGAAATCAATTTCTGCACCAAGTGTAAATGAAAAATGGACTCTTTAGTACTGTATGTATCTGATTATCTAATGATAGTGCGGGATTCAATAAAACCTCTAAGCTCTGTGGTATGTCACCTTCAGTCCTAGCATCATCTAGTGCTGGCAAAGCAACTGCATCCCTGACCTTCACTTTATCAGTCAGCATCACTTCCATATTGTCTGGATTTAGTTTTAGTTCTCCTCCCTCAGCCATTCTACCACAGCATCTGTCAGGCTCTTCAGAAAGTCAGTCAAACACCAGGCTTCATAGAGAAGATAGCGTTTATTGAAAGCAGTTCTAAAGGCACGTTAACATCTCATTGTCAGGGATGACTAAATCTAAAGAGGCACCTACAGTTATACCCGCTCAAAGTGCCCCCCCCTCCATCTACCAATAGTCACTAAGCCCGCGCGCGGGAAGAGGTGCGAAAGTACTAAAGCAGTAACTAACCAAACTGCCCCAAAGCTGTCTCAGACAGAGGAAACAAGAACTGTGAGACCAAGGACATTTGGTGAGATAACAAAGTGCCCAGGCCATGGAATCCTGAATCTCCTAGGCAACCTGCACACCTCCCTACATTCCAAGCATGAAAAGTTGCAGACCATTCCTCCCTCCTTCCCTTCCATCCATCTCATGGCAGGATTACCTGACATTCTGCCCCTCCGATAACAGACCCCCCCCTTCCAGGTTTATGGGGATATAATTTGTGGAACCGGCGGAGCAAACGTGGGGCGTGAACATGTTCCTCCGTCACCCATTCCCTCTGTTCAGGCCCAAAATCCACCCACTCAATCAGATAATACAAGCGGTTCCGAGAAATTTTAGAGTCCAAGATTTCCATGACTTCGTAGTGTGGTTCCCCCCACACCATCAAGGGGGGTGGCGCTGGTCGTTGTGGTCTCCATTGGTTCTTTCCAGGTGAACGTCTTAATAACCTGGTGAAATACAGCATGAATTGCTCTCAATGATTTGGGTAAGATCAGTTCAACAGTCACAGCTTTAAGTACCCGTTTAATTTCAAAAGGTCCCACATACTTCCAACCCAGTTTCCGACTGGGCTGAAGTCCCTTGATGTTTTGGGTGGACAAATACACAAAATCCCCAGGTTTGGGGTTCCACCCTTTGTCCCTCTTTCTTGTCTGCTTGAGCCTTATACACTGACTTGGCATCATCCAAAATTTGTGCTAAAATAGGCCACGCGGTCTGAAGCTGTTTGCACCAGTCCCCTGCCTCCCCAGCTGGCAGAGTTCGTTGCGACAAAAATAGGAGGGGAGGAGCTTCATAACCATGCACCACCATGAAAGGAGAGACTCCTGTGGATGTATGGCATGTGTTATTGTAGCAGAATTCCACTAAAGGTAACAGTGCTTCCCAATCGTCTTGTTGGAAATTGGTGAAACACCTGAGGTATTGTTCCAGAGTTTGATTAACCCGCTCAGTCTGGCCATCCGTTTCTGGGTGATACGCACTGCTAACCACCCTCTCCACCCCCAACAGTGCCATCAGTTCCCCCCAGAAGTGCGAAATGAACTGAGACCCCCTATCTGAGACCACCTTAGTGGGAAGAGTACGGAGTCTTACGACATGTTGTAAGAAAGCCCACGCAAGCTTCTTTGCCGATGGGATCGATTTAAAGGGCACAAAATGAGCTTGCTTAGAAAACAGATCCACCACCACCCATATGACGGTCTTCCCCCCACTAGGGGGTAATTCCATTATAAAATCCATAGAGATAACCTCCCAGGGCCGGGTGGGGGTCGGCAGCGGTTGTAGTAAGCCCGGTGGCCTCCCGGGTCGGGGTTTGCTCATCAAACACATTTGGCATGCTTGCACAAATAAAGACAAATCTTTCCTAATCCCTGGCCACCAAAATTGTCTTTGTAGCAATTGCAGGGATTTAACAAAGCCTGTATGACCAGCCAGTTTAGTCCCGTGCGCCCACTCCATAATTTCCCCCCTCAGGGAGAGTGGGATGAAGATTTTCCCGTTTTTCCACCAACAGCCATGTTCATCTCGCATCACCCCTCCCCCTTCTCCAAGGAGGCGCGGTCAGTGTCAGAAAGGGCGGATGCGAGTTTCAGCTCCCAAGAGGGAGTCGGGGGGCGGGAGGTAGGCGGCTTCCTGGACTGAGTTCATGTCGTCACCACCCCACCCAGCTGGGAAGGCGTGAACACCGAATCCTGGACCTCCTCCCTCTTGCTGTCGTGTTGGGGAAGGCGGGACAAGGCATCGGCCAGAGAGTTCGCCTTGCCTGGGAAATGGTGCAACGTGAAGTTAAACTTAGAAAAGAAGTCAGCCCATCGAAGTTGTTTTGCGTTCAGGTTCCACGGGGAGCATAACAATTCGAGGTTTTTGTGATCAGTCCATACCTCAAACGGCACTCGTGCCCCCTCCAGCCAGTGCCACCAGGTTGAGAGGGCTAACTTTATCGACCCTGCCTCTTTCTCCCACACTGACCAGTTTCTCTCAGTGTCATTAAACTTTTTTGATACATAAGCTAGGGGGTGAAGTTTCTCATCGTCCCCCTCTTGCAAGATGGCCCCTCCCACAGTGACATCCGAAGCGTCAACATGGACAACAATTTTTTTCAATTTGTTCGGGTGTGCTAAAACGGGCTCTGATGTAAATAGGGTTTTCAGCTGGTTAAATGCATCTTGGCACTCGGCTGTCCACTCCAGCTTAGCCCCCGGTCTAGTACTGTCTTGACCCTTCCCTTTAGTCTTAAGGAGGTCTGTGAGGGGCAGGGCCACCTGAGCGAAGTTCGCTAAAAACGATCTGTAAAAATTCACAAACCCGAGAAATGCTTGTAATTGCCTCCGTGTTTTGGGGGGCTCCCACCCCACCACATCCTGGACCTTTGCAGGGTCCATCTCAATCCCTCTCCAAGAAATGTGGTAGCCCAGGAAGGAGATTTCCAACCGATGGAACTCGCACTTGGACAGCTTGGCATACAGTTTGTGCTTGTGCAATGTTTGGAGCACCTCACGCACCAACTTGATGTGAGATTGTTTGTCAGGGGAATACAGCAAGATATCATCAAGGTAAACAAGGACCCCTTTGAACAAATGCTTATGCAGTACTTCGTTGATTAAGTTCATAAATACTCCAGGGGCCCCTTGTAAGCCGAACGGCATCACCAAGTATTCGAATTGACCAAGGGGGTATTGAATGTGGTTTTGTACTCATCCCCCTCCCTGATGCGCACCCGAAAGTACGCATCCCTTAGATCAAGCTTAGAGAAAATCCCCCCCCCGCTATGGCCGTGAGCAAGTCCTTGATCAATGGTAGTGGGTAAGCATTAGTTGCCGAGACCGCATTAAGGCCACGGTTGTCCGTGCAAAGTCTCAAACCCCCATCCTTTTCCCCCCAGAACAGCACAGGGGCAGTGTAGGGCGAGGATGCAGGCCGGATAAAACCTCTCGCCAAATTCTTGTCAATGAAATTTCTCAATTCCACCTTCTCGGACGGACTCATAGAATACAGTTTCCCTTTGGGTAGTTTCTGGTTGGGTAGTAGTTCTATGGCACAATCGGAGTTCCTATGGGGGGGGTAATTCATCCGCCTCCTCCTCCTCAAATACAGCCGATAAGTCCCAATATTCCCGGGGAATTGAGTTCCGTTCTGCCTCCGCCAACCCCACTGGTATTGTGGTAACTCTATGGGGGGTGGAGCCCCAAGCACCTTTCCAGACGTGGGCCTCGCAGCGAGGGGAGATGAAGTTGACTACCCCCGCCTCCCACAGTATGTGTGGGTCGTGGTCAAAAAACCACGGGCTCCCCAAGACTAGTGGGAACCTTGCCGCAGAGGTTACAACGAAAGGTCTCACTTCCCAGTGCTTCCCCACCCCCATTCGTAACAGTACAGTCTTGTATTTGCAGGGCTCCCTCATCGTGGAGCCATCCATTTTGGTAAAGATCAAGGGCTCCGCCAACTTTATTACTTTAGTTCCCAACCCCATCACCAATGAGGGATTTATAATGTCTCTCCCGCACCCTGAGTCTACCAGAGCCTGTACTCTTACATGGGTCTGTAGTTCGGGGTCCATTAAAGTCACAGTCATAAAGAAGAGGGAAGGGGTTTTGCTCACCGGGTTCAGCGCCTGGGAGTCGTAGACCTGCTGCTCAGCGCTGTTCACAGCAGGTCCTTCTCGTTTCCCACCACCGGGGCAGTCTCCTCTTCCAATGACTCAGTTTCCTCACCCAACAGGATGGCCTGGAGGGCTCTCGCCCCTCTGGGCTTTGCCACAGGTTTCGGGGTAGAGGTCTCAAACTCCTTCTTGACCCCTCTGGGTGCGCTTGATGATGGGGTGGCCCCTGGACATCTGGCTGCAAAGTGGCCCGGCTCCCCACATTTCAGGCACAGCCCTTGCTTCATCCGTAGTTCACGGGTTCCGTCTTTCTACCTGTGAGGGTGGTTGCCAGCTTTCCTTTTAGCGGGGTGGTGGTCGGCTGGGTTGTCTTCCCCGAGGCGGCTGCATCATCCAGCCGGATGGTCCGCAGGCGAGTCTTGGTAGCCGCAGCCTCCTTCATCCATCCCGACAGGGTTTCAGGGTCTCGGCCCCTCATGATCGTCAGATTTCCGGGTTCAATCCCAACCAGTATTGTTCGGCTAGTACTCCATCCGGCCATCCTCGGATCCTGGAGGCTTGCCTCCGAAACTCTTCGTCTTCGTCCCTTGTTGGAAGGTGCGGAGGAAAGCTCAGGCTGTTTTGTTCACGTTGGCGTCTTCGAAGTGGTCTTTCATGGCCCACATGAACGCATCAACCTCTCTCAGCTCGCGCCCATCCTCTTGGTGCAGGACCATGTACCAGTCTGCGGCAGCATCTTTCAGCTAGGATGCGATCGCGTCTACTATGCATTCCTCATTTGGGAACGTGGCCCCAGTTTTCTACAAACTTCTCGGCCCTCACCAAAAAGAACGAGAACTTCTCCGAAGTTCCGTCATAGGTGGCATCCAATAGATCAGCCAGGTTAGGCAGCAGCGGGCCCCAGCCTCTCAGTACTCCCAGCAGTCTCGGTGCCGGCGGCCTCACGGGTGGCCCCGCAGGTTGGTCCAGAGGTGCCCTGGGTTGCCCCGGCACACCCCCAGGCAACAGTCCAAGTGGCTGCGGAGGAGGCCTTTGGTCTTGGGGTCCCAGCAGTGCCTGGAGTTGCCACCTGTCCATCTCCTCCCTTATCCCATCTGAAATCATCTTCCGGATACGTTGCAGAGATTCGTCTATCAAGTGGAGTAAGCGGTCCTGGCTGGGATCCCCGCTCCATCTCCGTCCTCCCACGGCCCCGTCCAGTTCTCTGGTTCCCGGGTGGGCATCTTCTCCACCCTCCGCCGTGCTCAGACGATAGGCCGACCTTTCAAATCGGCTTTCTTGGATCGAGGCCCGGGGGGTGAGAAACCACGTCTCCTGCGTCTCTGCTAGCGGTTTGGCCCAATCTCACCTCTTTTGCAGCCGGGTCGTCACTCCAGCAAACACTCCCCCGTACGCCTCTCCGTAGAACCCTCCCAGGCCGTATTCCGGGCCCCATGGTGCAGGGACACTCGAGACCGGGTTCTCTTGGGTAACCGCCACCGTCGTTACAGGCGCAGTAGTTACAGGGACCCTGTCCCCTAAAGTGGATGTTGGGATCGTGGTGTCTTCCTCATCACTCATCTCTATGAGAGAGGTGTGAAAGTAGAACCGAGTCCCGAATGAAGGATCCCTGACAATCTATCAGGCTTTTCAGAAAGTCAGTCAAACACCAGGCTTCATAGAGAAGATAGCATTTATTGAAAGCAGTTCTAAAGGCACATTAACATCTCATTGTCAGGGATGACAATGCCTTCATTGGAAACAATGGAGAGGAGAAAACAGCAACAAAAGCAAGCAGAACAGAATCAAAGCCCCAGAGAACCTCTGCAGAAGAAACTGAAGGTGGGAGGCATTTTTGCCAGCCTAGTAGAACCAGGGCCACTGTGGCAGTGTAAACCCAACAGGACTAAGGTCAAACCAGAGAATCTCTGCAGGAGAAATTGAAGGTGGGGGAGCATTTTTGCAAGCCCAGCAGAACCAATGCAATGTACTGGTACCCAACAGAATCCAGTGCCATTGTGGCAATGCCAGCTCAGCATGATTGATGTCGAGCACAGAATCACAATCCAAGCAAGGGGGTTTTGTTTGCAAGCCCAGCAGAACCAGTGCAATGTATAGAGTGCCCAGAAGTAACAGTGCAATCACAGAGTGCCCAGCAGAACCCAGTGCCACTGGCATTGCAATCTTAAAAGGACAGAGCAGGAGGGGGGATTTTCCAAGCTCTGCCCAAGAAAATGGGAAATGAACACAAAAGAATGCAGGCAAAGGGGGTGGGGGACCCTCTTGAAACTGACATGGCTAGTTTGAAACTGACAACAGTATTTCCAAGACTGGAGAATTCCTCACATTCCCATTGCTTGGAAGTTCAGTAAACATTTTGTTTGAGCAGAGACTGTCTATCTGGAAATGTACGCATTCACAAACTGGCACAATCCTCCATGAACTGCTTGAGAGTTCATGGAAAGGTTGTGCCAGTTGACCTGCCATGAACTTCAGTTTGTGAACCATGAATTGGCCAAAATTAGTCATGAACTTTAGTTGGTAAGCCAATTCATGCCCAAACCTATTGATGACCCCTAGCTCCATAACTACAGATGCTCTCACTCAAAGGTCTAACTTATAGACCCAATAAGATAGAAGAAAAGGCTGAACTTTTTGGAACATCATAAGACATGATATATTTTATTTATTCTATGCATATCATACCATTTCATTGGTCCTCTGTTATTAACACCAAAATATTCAGCTGGGATCCTCCAATACTATCCAGCCTACCAGTTAAGATCTGCCTCTCAAGCTCTGCTCTCTCTGCCTCCTCTTCCAAAGGTGAGGATGGTGGCAACTATGGACAAGGCATTTTCTGGGATGGCAGATCATTTTTGGAACACCCTCCCTCTTGAGGCTCATCATCTCATGACTTAAGCCACCTCAAGCAAGATCCTGAAAAGGCGGGGTTTCGGTTTCGGCGTTGCGAATGGCGGCTGCGTCTCGGGACGCTCCCGGAGGCGGCTAGCCCATGTGCAGATAGGGGGGGTCTTCGCATGTGCGAAAGACCCTGGTGAGCCTTAGATGAAGGCTCCGAACCGGGGGCGCTTGGAGATTGGCCTCTTTGCCGGCAGACAGCCGGGAAATTGAGGCTTTCTCCCTGCCCCAATCAGCCCCGCTGCGTCGTGCCCCGTCATGGGACTTAGCAGCGCCACCGACTTCCAGGAGTGAAGACAGCGATATGATTTAATATAAAAAGAAGAAGTGGCATCGAATCGTGAGTGGAAGGTCTATTTTGAAGCGTGAATTTGAATCCCCCGCAAGCGTTTAAGCGTATGGGAGGAGGGAGGAGTCCCCACCCCTTTTGAGAAGCAAGATCTATAAAGGGAGCGCGGAGGGGGAAGAGAGAAAGAACTGTTGGTGAAAGTACAGCTGGGGTTGCATAGAAGAATACGACCTTACTAGCTTCCTGGGGGTTGCAGCACGAACTTTTTAAAAGTAAACAATAAAACAAAATGTCGACAACGGGGAAGGTCCTGCAGAAACCGGAAGAGAAGGGAGGAGGGACTTCCGGTCCGAGTAGCCCCCCCCCAGAGCTTGCTGTCAATCAACAGGAAAATGAGATTCTGCGCCCTCTGCTGGAGCAAATGCAGAAAATCAATGAAACCCTGCTTAAAGTGGAAAGTGTGCTCATCAGTCGACAGGAATTGATATTGGAAACAACAAGGAAGATGACGGAAATTGAACAGAAAGCGTGGATTTTAAGTTTTCAGGGCGTAAAAGAAAAAGAGAAAGAGGATCTCGGATTCATCTTGGCGAATGTATCGGTACCCCAAACTGGCAGTGAAGCGAAAGAATTAAAAGAAGAGGTGGATATGGCTCCCAAAGCCAATTCCGCTTTTATAAAAGAAATTACTCTGCCAGTAGAAGGGGGGGGTCGAGCACAGTAAGCAAGACATCGGAGATCTAATTTTTGCGAAGTATTTATGGCGCCCTGGAAATCTGAAGGCTACAAAAGAAAGAAGAAAGATTACATCCTTGAGATGCAAAAATCTCTGAAGAGACACGCCGGCGTGAGGGAAGACGCAGCACTCAAAATTATGACAAGCAGTGAAGAAGACAGCAGCCCAGGGGTAAGAGGTGAAGGAAAGGAAGCCATCAAGGTTAAAAAGGACTTAGTCCATAATTGGAAGAGACTTAAAAGAAGACATCTTAAGGATTGTTTGTGTTGCATCTGTAAGGAGCTGTTTAATTACTAACCCCAATGGACTTTACTAACTGTATTAACAGAGTATTTTTGGACTTTGCTAACCTAAAAAGAAGATCTTCTAACCATGATGGATACCAAAAAACGGTATTAAACATTAACTAAAACTAACCCATTTTAACAGAGGAAACTTCACTCCATCTTTTTCTTTCTCCATCTGTCTACCCCTTCCTTTTCTTATAAAAAGAATAAAATTATCTCCTTTTTAGGAGAGTTTTGCCAAAAAAAAAAAAAGCAAGATCCTGAAAAGGCAGTATAGAAATAAAGTAAACAAAGTAAAGTAAATAAATAAAACAAACATACAAGACCAGAGTTTCTGCAATCTTCTCTTCTATTTGCTTCCTGCACTGTGACAGATGACAGATTTGGACCACCTCTTTGTATGTGTGTGGGTGTTGGAAGGGAGAAAGTCTTTGTGTCTTTGTAGAAAGTGGGTCTTCGGAAGTGATGAAGCCTACACATGAGTTACATCATCTGCAATTGTTACAAAGAAAGTGACACCATGTAGCAATGTTCCCCTCCTTGTCATAGTGTTACTGTGGGACTATACTAACATTTGACAATCAGTGCTACTTCTAATTTTCACTGACAATATGAATCATTAACTTTTGCATAAATTATATATGTTATGGATATAATAGAATATTGTGGGGAAGTGCAGAGTGGTCATGATCAGTTATTGTTCCTTATTAAAGTTTGTTATAGTTTATTATGGAACAACTGATTGGTTTAGCATAGGTAAAGGAGTACGACAAGGATGTGTATTGTCACCTTGCTTATTTAATTTATATGCAGAGTACATCATGTGAAATGCTGGCCTGGATGAATCACAAGCTGGAGTTAAGATTGCTGGGGAAAAGATCAATAACCTCAGGTATGCAGACGATACCACTCTGATGGCAGAAAGTGAAGAGGACCTAAAGAGCCTCTTGCTCAGAGTGAAAGAGGAGAGCGCAAAAGTGGGCTTGAAGCTCAACATAAAAAAAACTAAGATCATGGCATCTGGCCCCATCATTCCTTGGCAAATAGAAGGGGAAGTTGTAGAAGTAGTGACAGACTTCACGTTCCTGGGATCCCAGATCACTGCAGATGGTGACTGCAGCCATGAAATTAAAAGACGCCTGCTCCTTGGGAGGAAAGCGATGGCAAACCTAAACAGCATGATACAAAGCAGAGACATCACCCTGCCAACAAAAGTCAGCATGGTCAAAGCAATGGTATTCCCAGTAGTAACATATGGCTGCAAGAGTTGGACTATAAGGAAGGCCGAGTGCCGATGAATAGATTTTTTTGAACTATGGTGCTGGAGAAGACTCTTGAGAGTCCCTTGGACTGCCAGGAGATCAAATCAGTCAATCCTAAAAGAAATCAACCCTGACTGTTCCCTGGAAGGCCAGATCCTGAAGTTGAAGCTCAAATACTTTGGCCACCAAATGAGAAGGGAGCATTCACTGGAGAAGACCCTGATGCTGGGAAAGATTGAAGGTCAAAGAAGAAGGGGACAGCAAAGGATGAGATGGTTAGACAGTGTCATCGATGCAAGGAACATGAAATTGAGCAAACTTCAGCGGACAGCGGAAGACAGGAGGGCCTGGCGTAAACTGGTCCATGGGGTCGCGAAGAGTCGGACTCGACTGTGCGACTGAACAACAACAACAACAACAAAATAGTTTATTTGATGTTATTTGTTATGTTAACATAAAAGTTTACCAGGTCATAGTATTTTCCTTTAAGATAGCATGAAGAATCTTCTCCTGTGTTGTGTCATATATAGGAGAATGCGGTGTTATTTGTGTGAGTTTTAATTTTAATATGAAACAATGGCATTCATGTTCTTTTGGCCTCATACAACAATCCCAGAGTAGTTGTAAATTAGTTGTTAGCACTAGTTGTTAGCCTTGAGCCTTGAAAACTGAAGTTTTGTAACTTTTGGACAAGGACTTTATCAGTGATGCATCTGATATTCCATTTGACTTTTGGTCAACATAATTGTGACAAAACTAATAGAAGAAGCCTGTGTGAATAAACAAATCAGAGCCATTCACTAGTTAAATATGCAGGCAGAAAATTCTCTTTGCTTTTCCATCTCAACTGATAGGAGCTATTCTGTCACACACACACACACACACACCAACATTAAAAGTTTAAATTAATTGAAATACCAAAGGTTTCTTCATGGCCAAAGTAATTTGATTAAATTTGACCAAGTATTTCAGCTAGCACATAAATTAAAACTATTAAATCGAATCTTTTGCTGAGGCAGTTATTACTAAGACAAATTAGATTCTTTCTATTGCAGCACCTTTACTGTAGCTTATAAATATGTGTTTAGGCAAGTCATGATTTTGCATAGCAAAGAACAAGTATTGTTTAGCTGATAATCAGTATGAAGCTGCTAGAATAAATCTAGAGTTTGGAATGAGATACCATCAGTGTACAGATGACACCCAGCTCTACTTCTCCTTTTCATCATTGCCAGCTACAGCTGCCTCTGTGATGAACAGATGTCTGGCAATGGTAATGGTTAGGTTGCCAACCTTAGTACACGCCTCTAAATCTAAGAAGAGTAGGACAAATGTAAAAGTAATGATATAAACATTCTCCAACACCTTAGACAGGTGAAATGCATTCCCCCCAAGATTATAACTTAAAATCAGT
Organism: Gekko gecko; assembly: GCA_029375565.1. Lineage (NCBI taxonomy): Eukaryota > Metazoa > Chordata > Lepidosauria > Squamata > Gekkonidae > Gekko > Gekko gecko. The sequence goes on along the minus strand of JAPDNY010000004.1, from coordinate 100,981,777 downwards.
TGTAAAGGAAAGAGAATTGAGCTGGGGTAGTGGCACTAGAGAAGGAAGTTATTCTTTTTATGTGCACCATTTTCACCTAAGACCCACATTCCTAATGCTATTCAATCTGCCTAAATGTTTAAAAATGTATGTTTCTTCCCTACCACTCTCTGAGACTGACCGCAGATTTCAGACAGACAATTTAAAGAGGATTAACTCCCTTCCCCCAGTATTGCTTCTCCCCTCCAGTTGGGTGTGGGAAAGCATAGAACTGGAAGGAGCCATACAGGCTATCTAGTCCAATCCCCTGCCCGGTACAGGATCAGCCTAAAGCATCTCTGACAAGTGTTTGTCCAGCTGCTGCTTGAAGACTGCTAGTGAGGGGGCCTTACCACTCGCCTAGCCAGCCAATTCCACCATTGAACAACTCTTACTATATTTTTTCCCCTAGTATCAGCCAATAACTTTTTGCCCATAATTTAGACCCATTATTGTGAGTCTTATTATCCTCTGCTGCCAACAGGAACAGCTCCCTGGCCACCCTCCTCTATGTGACAGCCTTTCAAATTCTTAAACGAGAGCAATCCTGTCCCCTCTCATCCTCCTATTTGCCAGAATGAACATCCCCAAGCCCCTCAGCCTTTCTGTGTAGAGCTTGGTCGCCAGGCCCCAATCATCCTCGTCACTCTTTCCTGCACCCATTGCATGCTGCCCACATCCTTTTTGAAGTGAGGCTTCCAAAAATGCACACAGTACTTCAGGGGCAGCCTGACCAATGTAGTGTAAGTGGGACTATGACATCTTGCAATCTGGGTGTTATGCCTTTGTTGATACACCCCAAGATGGCATTAGCATTTTTTTTGCCACTGCATCATAATTACTGCTTATATTGAGCTTACAGTCCAATTGTACCTGAAGATCTTGTTCACACACACTCTGACCTGTAGCTACGGTGGGGAATATTGGGGCTCCACCCTCTCAAACCCAACATACGGAGACTGGGGAAAGCCTATGGGCTGCCCCTCTCCCTTGCAGGAGGTGAAGGAGAGGAGCGCCTGCTGGCTGCATAAAAGGAAGAGGGGTGGCCTTGGGTTTCTCTGATCTCCAAGAGGCAATTTTGCCACTTGGAGATCAGGAAAAGTTTGTGGCTGCCCCCGCCTCCCCGCTAGAAAAACAGCATTTAAAGGAAAGCCTTGTTGTGTCTGCTGACCGCCACAGGGCAGCAGCGACAGAGCCTGAGCTTGAGTCTCAGATAACAAGGGGGACTAGGCTCCTGACTCTGACTTAGGGGAACCAATGGGAACGATGGCGGGAAATTCAAACCTGCCAATGGGACCAAGGGGTGTCTCCCTATGTTTGTATATAGTTGGCCACCGGCCGGCAAAAGGTATTCTTGTTGGGTAATAGCAAACCATGCTGATCACTACATTGGTGTCTGTGGTTTCATTATGTGTCCAACCCACTACACAATAAGCCTTTAAATAGGCAAACCCAGTTAGAAATGATGGATGTTGCATTATAGCAAACAATGTATGGATGCAGCCCAGGACACAGGATTACTGTGTCAGGTAACAAAAGCTACGCAATATCTTCTATGAAGTCTAACCCAAAAACATAGTGCAATGTGTTGATCTTAACAACACAAATTACATGGCTTTTAGTTTTGGGTTTTGCTTTGGGTTTTGTACATTCTTTGTCGGAGAACTAAACCTTATTCATACCAATTAAGTACAGAAAACCCTGTCACAGCAGTCTGATTTCTTCACTGGAGCCCTTCTCCATTTTGGTTTCGGACTGACTCCCTTGTAGTAAGGTTTCCACTCTAAGTTACTGACTCTCGCAAGTTTGCAAACTGCACCTGCCCCATTTCTTTCTCCTCTCACCTAGATTCCTCTTAAAGTCTGCCCTTCACTGCAGCTGTAGAATAGATTTTCTAGTTCCACTCTTTCCCTGAAGGCTATCCAGCTGTCCTTTCACTTTTCTTGTTTGCTTGGGGAACAGTCATGCCTGGAATGAGTATCTTGTGGAGTAATCGGTTCTTTTAAGTCCAACAGTAACATTATGTTAATTTACTGCTCATGCTCTACCTATATGTATGGATTGGTAATTTTCATTTCATTGTATCTGAAGACGTGTGCGTGCACACGAAAGCTTACACCTTGAATAAACCTTTGTTGTTCTGGACTCAAACTTATTTGCTTTACAAGGTTTGCTTTTCTTTCAGTACCACCACTTCCCTGAAGGTGGTGCTTCTTCATCTTTTAAATACTTGCAATAAACCAAACTCCACAACAGAGGTCTGGTGTCTGTCACAGCACCATAATTTTTTGTAGTTTTCTGCTGAATTTGTCCACTGAGGAATGCAAGACCTGCATTCTTCTGCTTACATTCCAGCCATTATAGATGCAACCTGCCAGTGCAGCAGCAGAAGGAATAGGAAAACAGGATGCTGGAATAAAGAGCACTGTGCATAAGGCAGCATGGTGCAGATTGTATTTCTTTTTGAGGGGTGATTTTGAGTGGTCAAGACTTGGAAAGAAAGGTCTGAAGCAAGTGCTTTACCTTTAAAAAAAAACAACAACCCAAAACAGCCATCTGGGAAAAGAATTGTGGAATCACAATAGTTCTGCTCTAAGACTGCAATCTTAAATATACTTACTTCAATAGACCCACTAAAGTAAGTGTGAATGTGGTAGGAGTGGGAACATAAGAACATAACAGAAGCTATATTGGATCAGGCCAATGGCCCATTTGGTCCAACACTCTGTCCCACTGAGCACACACCCATGACTTCTGTTCATCTGATAGATAGTCATACATGTTGCACTCATTGCAATACACTGGATAGCCTCCAACCCCCCTGCTGGCATAATTGCTTTTTATCTCCCTTTTTAGGGATGTGGAGAGACTAGTGTCCTGGCCAGGCCTATAGCCAGGATTTTGTAATTCAGGGGGCCTTTAAATAAGTCAGGGGGCACTGATGTCACAAAATAAAAAATAAAATAAAAATAAAAATTTTAAAAATTCACTTTTGCAGTGTTCATACTCTGCTTGCCTACATGGGGACACAAGCCACGCTTGGGGAATGGGTGGTGATGGGGAATCCTCCAGGTGGCTGAGAGAGTTGGGAGTCCTCTGGGTGGCCCAGAGAGCCCGGGGGCCTGGGCTCTGGATAGAAGTCAAGGGGCCTTGGCAGGAATTCAGGGGGCCAGGCCCCGAAATGCTCCACTGTAGCTACAGGCCTGGTCTTGGCTTCCTCACGCTGCTACTGACCTTGCACATTTGCTAAACTTGCCTGTTTATTTCACTGTTCCAGACACTTTGTCGCTGGAGCAGGGCCTGCTATTTTAGTAGTAACAGATTTCACGTTCCTGGGATCCCAGATCACTACAGATGGTGACTGCAGCTATGAAATTAAAAGATACCTGCTTCTTGGGAGGAAAGCAATGGCAAACCTAAACAGCATGATAAAAAGCAGAGACATCACCCTGCCAACAAAAGTCCACATGGTCAAAGCAATGGTATTCCCAGTAGTAATGTATGGCTGTGAGAGCTGGACTATAAGGAAGGCCAAGCGCCGAAGAATAGATTCTTTTGAACTATGGTGCTGGAGAAGACTCTTGAGAGTCCCTTGGACTGCAAGGAGATCAAATCATTCAATCCTAAAAGAAATTATAGCATTGGAAAAAGTGCAGAGAAGGGCAACTAGAATGATAAAAGGGTTGGAACACCTTCCCTATGAAGAAAGGTTAAAATGCTTGGGGCTCTTTAGCTTGGAGAAACGACGGCTGAGGGGTGACATGATCGAGGTTTATAAGATTATGAATTGGATTGAGCAGGTTGAGAAAGAAGTACTTTTCTCCCTTTCTCACAATACAAGAACTCGTGGGCACTCCATGAAATTGCTGAGCAGTCGGGTTAGAACAGATAAAAGGAAATACTTCTTCACCCAAAGAGTGATTAACATATGGAATTCACTGCCACAGGAGGTGGTGGCAGCTGCAAACATGGACAGTTTCAAGAGGGAATTAGATAAACATATGGAGCAGAAGTCCATCAGTGGCTATTAGCCACAGGGTATAGATGGGAACTCTCAGTCTGGGGCAGGTGATGCACTCTATCCTTGGTGCTGGAGGGGGCAGCAGTGGGAGGGCTTCTGGTGCCCTGGCCCCACTGCTGGACCTCCTGATGGCACCTGGTATATTTTGGCCGCTGTGTGACAGAGTGTTGGACTAGATGGGCCATTGGCCTGATTCAACATTGGTTTCTCTTATGTTCTTATGTTCTTATGTTCTTATGTTCTTAAATCAACCCTGACTGTTCCCTGGAAGGCCAGATCCTGAAGTTGAAGCTCAAATACTTTGGCCACCAAATGAGAAGGGAGCACTCACTGGAGAAGACCCTGATGCTGGGAAAGATTGAAGGTCAAAGAAGAAGGGGACAGCAAAGGATGAGATGGTTAGACAGTGTCATCGATGCAACAAACATGAAATTGAGCAAACTTCAGAGGACAGCGGAAGACAGGAGGGCCTGGTGTGATCTGGTCCATGGGGTCGCGAAGAGTTGGACTTGACTGTGCAACTGAACAACAACAAAAAGTTCCTAGCAGACATATTTGCTACAAAGATGATTAGCTAGCCCATTTTCCCAGAATTGCCAAGAGGCCTGGAAAAAATGTCCTGTCCCTGCAATAGAGGCTTGAAGGGATATTGTTTATTAGGTGATGTTATTTACCTCTGTTATATACTAATACATAAAAGATGGCCACGGCCGGCTAGCCAGGCCATGTGGTCAGGCAGACCCTTGGACCTTTGGTCCTAAAGACAATAGCAACCCTGGATCCTAGGGCGTGCCAATGGGCTCGCCCGGATCCGACAGGAAACCTATTGAAACTAAGACTTGTAAATAGAGCCAATTACGGGTGATGGGTGTGTGCGGGTGTGGTACTTGGGTATGCATATAAACCAGGCCCGGACTGGCTAAAACCATGCTTCGTTCTGCTATGTAGTCAATAAAACGTTTGCTGATTTCACCATGCTGAGTCTCCAGCCTCAGTACTTTTCACTGGTGACAAGGATGGGATCCCGTGAGCAAATCTGACTCCTTTGCAACCACAAGCACTGCATCAGCAACCAGCACGGAGCCTGAGGACTCCCACTCCACGCTGCCATCCACCAGCAATCCACAAGTCGCAGCCACCGCATCATCGCCACCGCATCATCGCAACCAGCCCCAGCTCTGCCACAACGAGTCATGGCTTCTGCTCTGGGACAGCACCTCTTGGCCTTTGACCTGACCCATCCTGAATACTGGGGAGCCTGGGTCGTTCAGCTGAAACATTTCTTGAACATACAGGGTGAAACTGATGCAGAACTCAAGAAATCATGGATGCTGGGCAAGTGTGGCATCGCCACAATCCGGCTGGCACAGAATCTCATCGTGCCAAAGACTCTGGAGACCACCACCTATGATGAGCTGCTCACCGCCCTGTGTCAGTGTATGAAAGATATGAGCTGTCAGAGTCAGATCATGTCCATCTAAGTGACAGTTAACAGCTGCAGGCTAGAGGCTCTAGCTGGAGCAAACCGGTTCTGACCAGCACCTCTGCTGGAGTGTCAGAGTGACTCAGCAGTCAATGCTGATTGGTCAGTCTGTGTATATAAGCATTCTATGTACAGTCTATTCATCTCTCTCTTTGTATGTGGATGTATGGTGGAGCACTTTGTTGGATTGACTTGTGTATACCTGCATCACGTAACAGTGTGAATAAATCCTTGTATATATTTCCTCCCCACTACCTGTGTGGACATTAGACTTTGTGGGACTTAGCGCTACAGCACGCTGTACTACTCTGCACTGTGGAGGCTTCACCAGACCCTAACACCGCTTCCTGACAGGGTTATGGGCCCAGACCCCCGCTAAGGTCTGCAGTGTGCTGTGGAGAGCATTGCAGAGCACCCAAGGAGTGTCCTGTGGATGTCGTCCAGTGAACCTGAGACAGAGGACTCCAGGGAGAGTGCCTCAGAGCCAGAGGAAGAGCTTTCCAGAGAGAGTGACCAGGAGACTGGTGAGCCTGTGGAGACCAGGATGGTGCAGGATCCAGTAACCCAGCCGGTGGAAAAGCTCACCTCATCCAACTACAGTGTGTGGGCTCTATGAATGAAACACTACCTGATACGTGAAGGTCTGTGGGTGTGTGGAGAGTCACCTCCGGCAGCACCGACAGCTGCAGAAACCACTCGGGATGAGAAGGTTCTGGCAAGTATAATATTGTCTGTTTCTGATAGCCAGCTTGTGTACCTATCAGATAAGCTAACAGCAAAGCCGGCTTGGGACGCTTTGAAAAGCATTTATGTGTCCTCTACAGCTGGTTCGTTAATTGCCCTGACATGGCATCTATACCAAACAGTTATGAAACCAGGGCAGCCTGTTAGAGAGCACCTGAACTCCCTGGCTGAGTGTTTTCAGCAGCTGGAACAACTGGGAAAGCATGTCAGCAAAGAGGATAAAACGTACATTCTGCTCAGCTCTCTTTCAGAGGAATTTAACATGTTTGGTGACAGCTCTTGAAACAGCAGACCCAACTACTTTAACTTTGGAATATGTAACCGGGAGAATCCTAGACCAGGAGAAGAGGAATCTCGAGCAGCTTTCTACTGTGAGTTGGCAGCAGCCCAGCGTGGGGGAGTCGCCGACAGCTGGCTGCAGAAGCGCTCCAGCTATCAGCTCCAAGCAGAGAGGAACTTCGCAGCAAACTGCTCTAAATGTTTCAAGGAAATATTTTTCCTGTGGCTTGGAGAAGCACCTTCAACGTTCCTGCCCACGGAGATCGTAAGCAAGGGAAGCAGTCTTTTTTTGCCAAAGGAGTCACAAATGACCAGACAGCTTCGATGGTCGTGGTGCCGGAAAACAAGCCTGGGGGAGTATGGCTATTGGATAGCGGAGCCTCCCTGATTTCACCAGACCCTAACATCGCTTCCTGACACCCTGACCAACTACTGCACCCCCAAACCCTCGAAATAGGCCATAAGGATGGACTTCCAAGGATGCACGCAAAAGCTCAGGGAGTCTACCGCAGAATTCCTTGCTGACCTCCACTGCTTCGCCAGCGAATGCGAGTTTCCCTCCCTAGAGGACACTCTGCTGACCCAATTCATCTGGGATGTCAGCAAACTGAAGCTATGGCGGAAACTCATCGCCCAGACTGACCTGAAACTCAACTCAGCGCTGCAAACAGCCACTGTGTTTGAGAAAGCCCAGAAGGACCAACAGCCATGCTCCACACACCAGACCATGGCCGCTCAGGACTCAGACTTCTCAGAGGAGGAAGGAATAAGAGCCCATCAGGTTCAGCACCACACCCGGCCCGATGCCCACAAGAGCAGAGCACCGGCCAACCGCGTGTCTGCACAAGGGTCCTTGAAACAACCTGGGTCAAATCAGTGCACCAGCTGCGGAGATCCCCACGAATGAAGGCCCTTCAGATTTTGCAACACCATCTGCCGCATGTGTGGCAAACAGGGCCACATTGCCCGTGCCTGCCGTTCATGGGGAAATGTCAGGTAGTCCTGCCATGATGGATGGAGGGGAGGGGAGGATGGCTATGGGCGCCATGGTGGCGTGACGGGCGGGAGGTTGGGATCGTAGGGGTGTTGATTTATGCCGGGTGTGTGAGAATGGAATGTGGCTCTGGCAACCCCTATCTTTGGTAGACTGAACATTCTGACCTTGGAGAGTCAAGCTGCGAGCTTTCCTATCGCTTTCAAAGCTGCAGCTTTGCTGAGATTAATGGGGGCGGTGGGAACTTTATTAGCGTAGTAACTTTCGATTCCCATTCGCATGTTATTCCCTGATTGGTAGAAGGGGGGTCCCCATTCACCCCTTCCCTGTATAACTGCCTGCTTTGTGTAACCAAGTTATTCTGAACAATGTATCTGCTCCAGTAACCTTTCTATTGCAGCTTCCTAATAAACGCTATTCTTGTTTGAACCACAAGGCATGGTGTTTGGCTGACTAAGTTAGGGCTTCTGACAGGAAATCATCGGAAAACCTCGGCACACCATGGGACAACCAAACTCAACTCCACCATGGTCAACCAGAATCAGGTACATTACTTGCCCCAGGGGTCGGCCTGCAAACTGACTATAACCGTGTTAATAGAGGGGACCCCATGTGAAATGGAGTTAGATATGGGATCGTCCCTCTCCGTTATTTCTGAGGATACCCTCAGGAGAATTTGCCCAAATGGGGGACCCCCTCTCGGTAACACTGGCCTTCGGCTAAGAGACTTTCAAAGGAACCCAGTGGATATCAAGAGGGTGGGCCAGTTCTGCGTACGGTACAAGGCATTTGATGGCCTCTTAGAACTGGTTGTAGTAAAGGCCCCCCTCACCAGTTCGTTGGGCCTGTCCTGATTCGAGGCACTTGGATTAGCGGTAACCAGGATCACCCAGGTGGGTGCCGGGTCTACAGTCAAGTGTGCCAAGAATTCCCAGCTGTCTTCGACAGGGTGCTCAGATGTTACACTGGGCTGCCAGTAACACTGGCCCTGGATCCAACGGTGCACCTGTCTGAGTGAAAGCCAGGCATCCCTATTAGCGCTCTGTCCGAAGATAGAGGAGGAACTGGTTCGCCTGGTCAGCCAAGGGGTATTACAACCCATTCCGCATGTCATGTGGGAGACGCCAATAGTCACTCCGGTGAAACCCAATGGGGATGTGAGGATCCGTGCAGACTACAAATGCACAATAAACAAAGTGCTACAAGACCATGCATACCCAGTTCCCGTGGTCAGCCATGTCTTCGCGTCCCTGGCTGGGGCAAAAGTTTTTGGGAAGTTGGATTTGGCACAGGCCTACCAACAGTTACTGGTGGACGATGCCACGGCCGAGGCCCAAACTATTGTAACATATTGGGGTGCCTTTAAAGTGCAGAGATTACAGTTCAGGGTGAGTGTGGCTCTGGGAATTTTTCAAAATCTGATGGACTCTTTGCTTAAAGGGATTCCTGGGGTACAGCCCTTCTTCGATTACATTCTAATCACAGCGCCATCGTCGGAGGTCTTCGCCAACCATCTGAGGGAGGTTCTACAGCGATTCGCCACTGCCGGGTTGAAGGTAAAGCATGAAAAGTGCCTGCTGGGTGTCCTGAGCACGGATTTCCTGGGATTCTGAGTAGACATGAGTGGAATCCACCCGACCCACGGCTATCACAGACACTCCAACACCCTCCTCCAAGGCAGAACTCCAGGCCTTCTTGGGCCTGCTTCTTTTTACCACGCCTTTCTTCCCCACAAGGCGGCAGTGGCAGAACCCCTCCACAGGCTCCTGGACAAGAATGCCCCCTGGACATGGGGCCCTAAACACGCCACCACTTTCTTTTTTTGTAAATACAATTTATTATTGGATATATCACAAGTTCATACAATTTAAACATACCAATACATACCCATTTTTCTTTTTTCCCTTTCTCCCCCCCACATCAGGCTTCCAGCACTGCTCCAACCCCATTAATATCTCTCTTATTCCATTACAATTACTTCTAAACTTATTTTCTCTTACTAACGGTAACAATACAAAAGTCTAATTCTCTTTCCGTTTCTTCTTAATAACTGTCAAAACAAATCAAACCACTTTTAATGTCCCAATTTTTCAACAAATATTTTTGAAAGTCTTTCCAATCTTTAAAAAAAGTTTCATCTTCTTCGTTGTTTAACTTTCTTGTTAACTTGTCCATTTCCGCCAAAAACAACGTTTTTTTAATCCATTCCCATGTTTCAGGTACTTTATCTTGTTTCCAACATTGAGCAAAAGTCAGTCTTGCTGCTGTAGTCAAGTACCATAATAGTGTTCTCTTGGCTACATTTATTTCTTCCATTTTAAGACCTAACAATAACATCTGTGGGTCTTTCTTAAAAGTACAATTCAAAATTTTTTGTATCTCATTGTGGATCTCTGTCCAATACTTTACTGCTTTATCACATGTCCACCACATATGGTAAAAAGACCCTTCATGTTTCTCACATTTCCAACATTTATTAGACATACTTTCATTTATGATAGCAATTTTTTTGGGCGTCATATACCATCTGTACATCATTTTATAACAATTCTCTTTAACATTTACACAAGTTGAAATTTTCATTGACTTTTTCCACAAGTATTCCCAAGATGTCATTAATATCTCTGTATTAACATTTACAGCCCATTTTATCATTTGCTCTTTTACAACTTCATCCTCAGTATACCATTTCAATAGAACCTTATACAGTTTAGAAATCATTTTTTTTCCTTTCTCAAGCCATACAGTTTCAATTTCAATATTCTTTTCTCTAAAACCATATTCTCTTTTATCGGTCTTAAATAAATCATAAATCTGTCTATACTTCAACCAATCATATTCAAATTCAACATCAAATCTGTCTTTTAACACAAAATTTTTCCCTTCAGATTTTAAAAGATTTTTATAAGGTAGCCAGTCTAGCCCTTGATTTCTTGAATATGGATTAATCACTTCAGCTGGTACAATCCAAAGTGGTCTTTCTTCTGAGAAGAATTTTCTATATCTCATCCATGTCTCGAACAGTGATTGTCTTACAAAGTGGTGTTTAAAAAATTTATCCATTTTTACTTTTCCATACCATAAATATGCATGCCATCCGAATTTGTTATCATGCCCTTCCAGGGCCAATAACTTCTTGTTCTCCAGATTAATCCACTGTTCCAACCATGTTAAACAGACGGCATCATAATACAGTCTTAGATTTGGTAGTTGTAGGCCTCCTCTCTCTCTTGCATCACATAAAATTTTCATTTTAATCCTTGGCTTTCTTCCTGCCCATACGAATTTGGATAATTCTTTCTGCCACGAATCCAGTACTTTCCTTTGTTTTAGTATTGGAATAGTCTGAAATAGAAACATCAAACGCGGCAAGATATTCATTTTTACAGTCGCGATTCTTCCCATCAATGATAAATTCAAAGTGTCCCATTTCTTCATATCTTGCTGAATCTTGTGCCACACCTTTTCATAATTGTTTTTAAACAAGTCAATATTTTTCATGGTTAATTCAATTCCAAGATATTTAGTCTTTGTAACTACTTCACATTGAATTTTCTCTTGAAGTTCTGTTTGTCTTTGTTTCGTCATATTTTTGCACATCACTTTGGTTTTACTTTTATTAACATAAAATCCCGCAACTGAACCAAATTCTTCAATTTTTTCCATCAGTTGTGGTATTTTCTCAATTGGGTCTTGGATCATAAACATTACATCATCTGCAAATGCCCTGTATTTATATGCAAAACCTTTCACTGTGAGTCCTTCAATGCTGTTATCTTTTCTTATCGCTGTCAATAATATTTCCAATATCCAAATAAACAACAACGGGGATAACGGGCAGCCTTGACGTGTTCCCTTTTGGACTTGGAAGAAGTCCGTCTTTTCTTTATTTATATTCAAAGCCGCTTTTTGTTCTGAATATATTGCCACAATCATGTTTAAAAAGGACTGTCCAATGTCCATTTTTTCAATAACTTGCAGCATGAACTCCCAATTTAAATTGTCAAAAGCTTTTTCCGCATCTAAGAAGAGGAATCCAACTTCTTTTTCAGGATGCTTGTCATAGTATTCAATTGCATCTATCACCACTCTTAAATTGTCTCTGATTTGTCTGTTTGGTAAAAATCCAGCTTGTTCTTCCGCTATTGTATCTTTCAAATATTTTTTCAGTCTCTCCGAAATTATTTTTGCAAATAATTTGTAATCGTTATTTAATAGCGATATTGGCCTATAATTCTTTACTTGAGTCAAATCCAAACCTTCTTTAGGTATCAATGAAATATTTGCTTCTTTCCATGAATCTGGGATCCGTTTGGTCTTTCTTATCTCATTTGACAGAAGTACTAAAATAGGGGTTAGCTCCTCTTTAAATTTCTTATAAAACTTTGCTGTAAAGCCATCTGGTCCTGGAGCTTTGCCCAACTTTGCATCTTCTATCGCCATTGTAACTTCTTCTTTCGTTACTAAACCATTTAATGATTCCTTAATTTGTTTTCCCAGCTCTGGAACTTCAATAGTCTCCAAATAATTCTTAATTCTCTGTTGATCAATTCCTTTCTTTTTGAATAATTTGGCGTAATATTTAAAGAAAGCTCTTTTTATACCATTCAAGCTCATAACATCCTTTCCATCTTCAGTAATCTTAGATATAAAATTCCTTTCTTTTCTATTTTTCAGTTGCCATGCTAAAAACTTTCCTGGTTTATTTGCACCCTCAAATGCTTTTTGCTGTAATTTCTTCAAATTCCAATATAATTCTCTGTTTAATAAAACATTCAGCTGATCTTGCAGAAAGTGGATCTCTTTAATAATCTTCTTCTTCCCTGGTCTTTTCTTTAATTCCTTTTCTTTTTGTCGAATTTTTTCATGAAGGTCTTTCTGTTGTTGGATCTTTTGCTTTTTGTCCTTGGAGTTCAGAGAGATAAGCATACCTCTCATTACCGCTTTGTACGCATCCCATACAACTTGTATATCCGTACCTTTATTCAAATTCAGTTCAAAAAAACTTTTCGTTTCCTTTTTTAAGATTTCATTAATTTGTTTTTGATCCAATAAATCTTCATTAATTCTCCAATATAACTGTTTAGGTTTTGCTTTAGATATCCAAAGTAGGGGATTATGATCAGAGTTAGTTTTCGGTAAAATTTGTATTTTATAAGTTTTTTGCGCCATCTCCTCTGACATCCAAATCATGTCAATTCGAGAAAAGGAGTTGTGTCTATTCGAATAAAACGTGTAGTCCTTAGTCTTAGGATTCCACTTCCTCCAAACGTCTTCCAGTTTCTCTTGCTTCATCAATTGAAAGAAATTTTTTGGTAACTTTCCGACTGTCTCTCCACTTGCTTTGGATTTTCTATCCAATGTGTTGTTCACTGTACCATTAAAGTCTCCAGCAAGAACAATTTGGTCATAATTTAAACACTCCAACTCTTTGGTCAAATCATTAAAGAAAGTCTCTTTTGCACCATTGGGTGCATATATATTTACAAGCAATGTCTTTTTTCTGTTCATCCATATTTCCACGCCAACATACCTTCCTTCTTTATCTGAGAAAATTTGTTTAGGATCCAATTCTTTTGAAATATAAATCACTGTTCCTTTTTTCTTATTAATTGCTGAGGAATGAAATTCTTCTCCCAATTTTTTATTAGTCAAATATTTGTTGTCTTGTTTTCTAATATGTGTTTCTTGTAAACAAATTATGTTACATTTTTGTTTCTCCAGCCAATAAGAACATAAGAACATAAGAACATAAGAGAAGCCAATGTTGAATCAGGCCAATGGCCCATCTAGTCCAACACTCTGTCACACAGCGGCCAAAATATACCAGGTGCCATCAGGAGGTCCAGCAGTGGGGCCAGGGCACCAGAAGCCCTCCCACTGCTGCCCCCCCCAGCACCAAGAATAGAGTGCATCACCTGCCCCAGACTGAGAGTTCTCATTCTATACCCTGTGGCTAATAGCCACTGGTGGACTTCTGCTCCATATGTTTATCTAATTTCCTCTTGAAACTGTCCATGCTTGCAGCTGCCACGACCTCCTGTGGCAGTGAATTCCATATGTTAATCACTCTTTGGGTGAAGAAGTATTTCCTTTTATCTGTTCTAACCCGACTGCTCAGCAATTTCATAGAGTGCCCACGAGTTCTTGTATTGTGAGAAAGGGAGAAAAGTACTTCTTTCTCAACCTGCTCAATCCCATTCATAATCTTATAAATGATTCACTAATCTTCTTTTACTTGGTGAATTTAGTCCATTTACGTTCCAAGATAAAAATTTGTAATCCATAATGGTGTTGAGTTAAATATCTTTAAAATCATCCAGATTGCTCTCTTTAAATCTGTATAAATCTCCTTCAGATTTAAGAGTAGATCTCACCGAGTTGTACATAAATGTAAGTCCATATGGAATCTCCCATCTGAACCTAATGTTCATTTCTTTTAGTCTGTCTGTCAATTTCTTGAATTTCTTTCTGTCTTGTAGAATCGATCTCGGAATTTCTCTCAGAATTATTATTTTCTTTCCATTAATTTCCAACGGTTGTGTAAATTGTTTCTTGAAAACGTCTTCCTTCATCTTTGTTGTCACGAATTGAACAATCACATCTCTGGGTAATTGCTTTCTTTTGGCATAAGCTGAATTCACTCTATAAATCAAGTCAAAGTCTGCATCCAAATCTCCCTCATCTTCCCCTACATAAGTTGTCAATGTCTTAATTACTAGAGCCCGTAGATCCTGATCTTCCTCCTCTTCTATCCCTCTCAATCTCAGATGATTCTGAGTAGCCCTATATTCCATCATGGTCTCCAGCCTTGTATTTTCTGACAGGGTTTTTTTAACCTTTTGTTCCATATCTTCAGATTTTGTCACCAGACTTTTGACTTCCTTTTGAGTTCTTCTGTATCTTTTTTTATCCCTGACACTTCTGTAAGTACCAGTTCTTTCAGTTCTTCCATATTTTTTTCTGTACTTGGACTTGCACTTGTTCTATTTGCTCCAATTGAATTTGCAGCTGTTGTTGCAGTTGTTGTTGCAGCTGTGATTCTATTTGTTTTCCAAAATTCTGCACCACTTCGGTCATCCGTTTTTCCATCGCTTCCATAGCTGCTTGCCACTCTTTTTTTCCTTTGCAGTCATTCTTGGGCTAGGTGATGAAGCAGCTCTGGGTCTTGACCTCAAATCCGTCTTGGAGACAACTTCAATGCTAGTCAGTCTTTATATTAGCAGTCTTCAAGCCAAATCGCCACCTTTAAAACTTGTTTAAACGCTTTTTCGGCTTGAAAATAACTTTTTAAAATTTAGTCCTCCCCAAAATGTCGGGCGCAATTTCTCTATGATTTTCTGGCTAGAGTAGGCTCCTTCCAAACTTCCTGTTCATCTGTCCGTCTCTGTAATCCAACTTCCGGTAAGGGTGGTGTCACACAATAAAATGTCCGTCCGTTTCCAGCACAACAGCCTCTAAAACCTCCACTCTAGCCCACTTCCTGTATCATAGAGTCACAGTTAGTTTCGTTTCTGCTACGTAAAGTTTAGACTTGACTGACCACAGGAATGCAAAACAAAGTCACTTTTCAGCCTTTTTCTCTAAAGGAAAGCTTTCGTTTTACTTTTAATTCAAGCGGAATAGTTCCTTAAAGGTTTCAACGCTTATCCGTACGTTTCAATTTCACATTCTTCTTTAAACTGGTAAGCGCTTATTCGTTTGTTACCTTGCTTGTAATCTCGGGGTTTCGCGGTGCTTCTTCTGTAAACGATGTTAGTCTTGATGATAAAGAGATCGGTAGATGGCGAATTTATGCTGAATTCTCAGCCCAGCTGGCATCTGTAGAGTTGATTTGCAACTGCCCTCTTCACGGAAGGAGATCAAAGTGTAAACAAGCTTCCTCCGAAGCTTATCCACACCGATATCAACTCCCCCTCAGGCTTCGCTGCTTGCTTGCCACTCCCCCGCCTGGAGAGTGCTGCGCTGGGCCAGATAAAGCCCAGACTGTCATCAGATGCCGCAGTACACTCTGCACAACTTGCAAAGTGTGTCAATTCGCCGTTTACTCTGACCGGAAGCCTCACGCCACCACTTTCTGAGCGGTCAAGGACTTGCTGGTTTCGAATGTAGTGCTGGCACATTTTAATGAGAATTTACCTGTCGTGCTCACGTGCAACACATCGCCCTACAGGGTGGGGGCAGTCTTGGGACACCAGTTGCCAGATGGGCGGGAGGTGACAGTGGCATACTATTCCAGAATGCTGTCATCCATTGAGCACAACTACACCCAGATCGACAAAGAAGCTTTGGCCATCATAGCAGGTGTTCGCAAGTTCTACCACTACCTCTATGGCTGCCTCTTCTCTGTCATCACAGACCACAAGCTGCTCCTAGGTCTCCTGGCTCCTGACAGCCAAACGCCCCAAATGTTGTCACCGCGGGTGTTGTGGTGGTCAATCTTCCTTGCAGGTTACCAATACAGCCTGATGCACCGGCTGGGCAAGGACATGGGACATGCTGACATGCTCAGCGACCTTCCTCTTCCTGGCTGTGACCCAGCCCTGGCCCCGGCCCACCAGATCCTACTCCTGGAGGAACTCCCTGACCAACCTATCCAGGTTTCCTGGGATAGACCGCATCTTCTCCCGGGTGCTGGACTGGGTGGGGAGGGGCTGGCCCACAGGGAAAGTGGGCCCGGAATTCATAGCCTTCTCATCCTGTTGGGATGAGATGTCCACCCACAAGGGATGCCTCTTGTGGGATAGCCGGGTAGTTATCCCCCCTCCCCTATGCGCACGCACACTCGCAGCACTGCACGAGACCCACCTGGGAATCGTGCACATGAAAGCCCTAGTGCACAGCTATGTCTGGTGGCCTGAGTTGGATGGGAAGATAGAGGACCTAGTCAAATGCTGCCAGACCTGCCAAGAATCAAGGCCAGCCCCCCATGGAGCCCCCGTTCATCCCTGGGAATCCTCCAGCAAACCCTGGGCTTCGCAGGCCCGTTCCAGGGGCAGATATTTTTTATCCTTGTAGATGCGTACTCCAAGTGGCTGGAAGTCATCCTGGTCTCCTCCATGTCATCCCGGGCCACGATCAAGTCCATGTTGCAGATCTTCAGTAAATATGGGATCCCAGACACGTTAGTATCAGATAATGGGACGGCCTTCATGTCCACGGAATTCAGGGATTTTGTACGGTACTATGGAATTCAGCACATCCACTCAGCGCCTTTCCACCTGGCCACCAATGGGCAGGCAGAATGGATGTTGTGGACGACAAAAGAAGCACTTCAGTGGATCATGCAAGGCAACTAGGACCATAGGTTAGCCGCCTTCCCATTTGGTCAAAGGACAACTCCCCACACCACCACCGGCCACTGCCCCATGGAGCTACTCATGGGCAGGCAACTGATGACCCAGCTAGATCGCCTTTGCCCGGATAGAGCACACAAACAAGCTCTGGGCTCAAAACAATGAGATGCACCCTGTGGGTTCTTCTCAGAAGACCCGGTGTATGCCCGAAATTATGCACACGGGCCAGCATGGATCCCAGCCCTGGTAGTGCAGGTGATGGGGCCTCTGTCCTATGAGGTCTCGATGGAGGATGGCCAACTGCTCCGCAGTCACATGGACCAGATACGCCACCGTCTGCTGCCCTCAGCCGACCCACAGACAGGGGAGGCAGGAGACAATGAGACCAAACCAGAACCAGAGGTATCTAGCGGAGAGCCCATAGGGGAGGGCACAGAACACAGACCAGCAGTCGAGGTGACCCAGGCACCCAGCACCACTGCAGAAGAAATGCCGGCAGTACAGGCAGAACCAACACCCCAGCCAGAGGTCATCAGGCATACCCCAGACCGGCCCAGAACAGAGCTGCACAGATCAACTCGGGAGCGGTGGCTGCCCAGATATTTAAAGGTCTACGTATGCTGATACGCTTGAACTATAGGGGAAGGGGTTTGTATACTAAGATGTAAAGATGGCCAGGGCTGGCTAGCCAGGCCATGTGGTCAGGTAGACCCTCGGACCTTCGGTCCTGAAGACAACAGCCACCCTGGATCCGACAGGGAACCTATTGAAACTAATACTTGTAAATAGAGCCAATTACGGGTGATGGGTGTGTGTGGTACTTGGGCATGCATATAACCTGGGCCTGGCCCAGCTAAAACCATGCTTCGTTCTGCTATGTAGTCAATAAAACGTTTGCTGATTTCACCATGCTGAGTCTCCGGCCTCAGTACTTTTCACCTCCATGCCATGAGAAGCTTCAATTACCTGTTTCCACACATTAAACCATTATTAAAGAGACATTCTGTCTCCAGGCCTCTTGGCAATCATATCCCTACCCCACAATACTTTTTAGGTGAATTCACAGTAACATGGAGTTATGGGGGTTAAGGGGTTTGTTTTTGGCACAGATGTATTTGCCATATACACCCTCCCACAACTCTATTAAAAGAGATTATAGAGGACCATGAATGGAGATAGGTGTGGGGCAGAAAGGTAGAGCTTAGGATGGAGCTATGGTGTAACTTTGAACACCAACACTTCTGCAGAGCATGAACCATCAGTGTACCATAATACCCTCCTGTGTCTACCTCAGCAAAGAAAATCAACTAGAGCAGTTAATGAAGTTTCTGCCCTCCAAACTGATTTATATGAATCCTGGCTTCATCTATGAGTCCATGGAGTTGTTTCGCCACTACTATTCCAGGCACTTGGCCACTACTGTGAGATTTCAGGCACTTTGCTCTAAACAGGCATTTGATCTACCCCACTAGTTCCCAAGATTTGTTGTTGTTCAGTCGCACAGTCGAGTCCGACTCTTCGTGACCCCATGGACCAGATTACGCCAGGCCCTCCTGTCTTCCGCTGTCCGCTGAAGTTTGCTCAATTTCATGTTCCTTGCATCGATGACACTGTCTAACCATCTCATCCTTTGCTGTCCCCTTCTTCTTTGACCTTCAATCTTTCCCAGCATCAGGGTCTTCTCCAGTGAATGCTCCCTTCTCATTTGGGGGCCAAAGTATTTGAGCTTCAGCTTCAGGATCTGGCCTTCCAGGGAACAATCAGGGTTGATTTCTTTTAGGATTGACTGATTTGATCTCCTTGAAGTCCAAGGGACTCTCAAGAGTCTTCTCCAGCACCATAGTTCAAAAGAATCTATTCTTCGGTGCTCGGCCTTCCTTATAGTCCAACTCTCGCAGCCATACGAAGAAGTTTAAGTGATGTTTTCTTCTTCAGTAGACATCTGGCCTTCTTGCAGAGGGCAGGTGGCATTATGACTGGAGAGTACTATTAATTCAGAGTATATTTTAGAGCAGTAATGTAGGTTTTCCAGCAAAAAATGAATTGGGAGATTTTCCACTGTCCTATGGCCCAAGTATGGGATATGGAAGATATTAGTATCTATAATAAGTCATATATCCCAATCCTTGTTAATAACCTGGAAGGGCGTCTTGCACCATTAATGAACTCCATGAAATTAAAAGACACCTTCTCCTTGGGAGGAAAGCTGTGGCAAATCTAGATTGCATAATAAAAAGTAGAGACATCACCCTGCTAACAAAAGTCCGTATGGTCAAAGCAATGGCATTCCCAGTAGTAATGTATGACTGTGAGAGTTGAACCATAAGAAAGGCTCCTTATCAAAGGCTCAAAGTAAGCTAAAAAATCATGGGATAAAAGGACAAGTCTTTTTGTGGATCAAAAACTGGCTAATTAATAGGAAACAGAGAGTGAGTATAAATGGGAAATTTTCTCAGTGGAGGGTGGTAAGCAGTGGGATACCGTAGGGATCAGTACTTGGTCTAATGCTTTTTAACTTGTTCATTAATGATTTGGAGTTGGGAGTAAGCAGTGAAGTGGCTAAATTTGCGGATGATACGAAGTTGTTCAGGGTGGTGAAAACCAAGGAGGATTGTGAGGCACTCCAAAGGGATCTGTCAAGGATGGGTGAGTGGGCGTCAACGTGGCAAATGGGGTACAGTGTGGCCAAGTGCAAGGTGATGCACATTGGAGCCAAAAATCCTAACTATAAATACACATTGATGGGGTCCAAACTGGCAGAGACTGACCAAGAGAGGAATCTTGGAATCGTAGTAGATAACTCACTGAAAATGTCGAGACAGTGTATGACTGCAATAAAAAAGGCCAATGCTATGCACGGGATTATTAGGAAGGGTATTGAAAACAGATCAGCCAATATCATAATGCCCCTATATAAATTTATTTATTTATTTATTTATTTTGGGATTTATACCCCGCCCTATCCGGTAGCTCAGGTGCAACCTCATTTGGAATACTGTGTACAGTTCTGGTCACCACAACTTAAAAAGGATATTATAGCTTTGGAAGAAGTGCAGAAAAGGGCAACTAGAATGATCAAAGGGTTGGAACACTTTCTCTATGAAGAACGGTTAAAGCGCTTGGGGCTCTTTTGATTGGAGAAACGACGGCTAAGGGGTGACATGATCGAGGTTTATAAGATTATGCATGGGATAGAACAGGTAGAGAAAGTGGTACTTTTTTCCCTTTCTCACAATACAAGAACTCGTGGGCACTCAATGAAATTGCTGAGCCGTTGGGTTAGAATGGATAAAAGGAAGTACTTCTTCACCCAAAGAGTGATTAACACATGGAATTCACTGCCACAGGAAGTGACAGCGGCTACAAGCATGGATGGCTTCAAGAGGGAATTAGATAAGCATATGGAGCAGAGTTCCATCGGTGGTTATTAGCCACAAGGTATAGATAGGGTGGCCCTCATGGATCACTGCCTTGTCGTGGCGAGGGGACTTGCGTGGTTCGATGAGGTTCTGGGCTATGCCGTGGAGGGCCACCCAGGACGGACAGGCCACAGCAGAGAACTCAGACCAAGCGTGATCCCCTGGAGAAGGAAATGACAACCCACTCCAGTATCTTTGCCAAGAAAACCCCATGGACAGTAACAAAAGGCTAAAAGGTATGACACCGGAAGATGAGCCCCTCAGGTCGGAAGGTGTCCAATATGCTACTGGGAAAGAGCAGAGGGCAAGTACGAGTAACCCCAGAAAGAGTGAAGCGGCTGGGCCAAAGCCGAAAGGATGCTCAGTTGTGGATGTGTCTGATGGTGAAAGTTAAGTCCGATGCTGCAAAGAACAATACTGCATAGGAACCTGGAATGTAAGATCTATGAATCAAGGTAAGCTTGAGGTGGTCAAAAATGAGATGGCAAGAATGAACATCGACATCTTGGGAATCAGTGAACTAAAGTGGACAGGAATGGGCGAATTTAACTCAGAAGACCATTATATCTACTACTGTGGCCAGGAATCCCGTAGAAAAAATGGTGTGGCCTTTATAGTCAACAAGAGAGTGAGAAAGGCAGTATTGGGATACAATCTCAAAAATGACAGAATGATCTCAGTCCGAATCCAAGGCAAACCATTCAATATCACAGTAATCCAAGTCTATGCCCCAACCACTGCTGCAGAAGAGGCTGAAGTGGACCAGTTCTATGAAGACCTACAACAGCTCATAGAACTAACACCAAAAATGATGTCCTCATCATCATAGGGGACTGGAATGCTAAAGTAGGAAATCAAAAGGTAACTGGAATAACAGACAAGTTTGGCCTTGGAGAACAAAATGAAGCAGGGCAAAAGCGAACAGAGTTTTGTCAAGAGAACACGCTGGTCATAGCCAACACCCTTTTCCAACAACCTAAGAGGCGTCTCTACACATGGACATCACCAGATGGGCAACACCGAAATCAGATTGATTATATAATTTGCAGTCAAAGATGGAGGAGCTCTATCCAATCAGTAAAAACAAGACCTGGAGCTGACTGTGGCTCAGATCATGAGCTACTCATTGCAAAATTCAGACAAATTGAAGAAAGTTGGGAAAAACACAATGCCATTCAGATTTGACCTAGATCGCATCCCCGATGAATATACAGTAGAGGTGAAGAATAGGTTTAAGGGACTAGATTTGATAGACAGAGTGCCTGAAGAACTATGGACAGAGGTCCGTGACATTGTAAAGGAGGCAGCAATCACCTCCATCCCAAAGAAAAAGAAATGCAAGAAAGCAAAGTGGCTGTCTGATGAGGCTTTACACATAGCAGAGGAAAGAAGGAAAGCTAAAGGCAACGGTGAAAAGGAAAGATTTGCCCAATTGAATGCAGATTTACAGAGAACAGCAAGGAGAGATAAGGAGGCTTTCCTGAATGAACAATGCAAAGTAATAGAGGAAAACAATAGATTGGGAAGGACTAGAGATCTCTTCAAGAAAATTGGAGAAATCAAGGGAACATTCCATGCAAAGCTGGCCATGATAAAGGACAAAAACGGTAGGGACCTAACAGAAGCAGAAGAGATTAGGAAAAGATGGCAAGAATACACAGAAGAACTATACAAGAAGGACCTCAGTATCCCTGACAACCACGACGGTATAATCACTGACCTCGAGCCAGACATCCTGGAAAGCAAAGTTAAATGGGCCTTAGAAAGCATTACTAACAACAAATCTAGTGGAGGTGACGGTATCCCAGCTGAGTTATTCAAAGTCTTAAAAGAAGATGCTGTTAAAGTGCTGCACTCAATTTGCCAACAAATTTGGAAAACACAACAGTGGCCACAGGATTGGAAAAGGTCAGTGTACATTCCAATCCCAAAGAAAGGCAATGTCAAGGAGTGTTGGGCTTCCGGCCGGAGTTAAAATGGCGAATTGACACACTTTGCGATTTGAGCAGAGTGGACAGCAGTATCTGGCGACAGTTTGGGCTTTACCTGGCCCAACGCAGCACTCCCCAGGCGGGGGAGTGGCAAGCACGCAGCCAAGCCTGAGAGGGGGTTGAGATCGGTGTGGATAAGCCTTGGAGGAGGCTTGTTTACACCTTGATCTCCCTCCGCGAAGAAGGCAGTTGCAAATCAACACTACAGATACCAGCTGGGCTGAGAATTCAGCATAAATCCGTCATCTACCGTCCTCTTTAACATCAAGCTTAACATCGGTTACAGAAGAAGCACTGCGAAACCCCGAGATTACAAGCAAGGTAACAAATGAACAATTGCTTACCGGTTTAAAGAAGAAGGCAAAATCTAAACGTTCGGATAAGTGTAAAAAGCTTCAATGAACTAATCCGCTTGATTTAAAAGTAAAAAGAAAGCTTTCCTTTAGAGAAAACGGCTGAAAAGTAACTTTGTTTTGCATTCCTGTGGTCAGCTAAGACTAAACTTTGCGTAGCAGAAACGAAACTGACTGTGATTCTATGATACAGGAAGTAGGCTAGAGTGGATGTTTTCGATGTTGCTGTGCCGGAAGTAGATGGACGTTTTAGAGTGTGGCACCGGAAGTTGGATTACAGTGACGGACAGATAAACAGGAAGTTCTGAAGGAGCCTACTCTAGCCAGAAAATCATAGAGAAATTGCGCCCGCCATTTTGAGGAGGACTAAATTTTAAAAAGTTATTTTTAAGCTGAAAAAGCACTGGAAGAAGTTATAAAGGTGGCGATTTGGCTTGAGGATTGCTAATATAAAGATCGATTAGCCCTGAACTCGCTTTCAAGACGGATTTGAGGTCAAGACCAAGGGCTGCCTCATCACCTAGTCCAAGAATGACTGCAAAGGAAAAAAAGAGTGGCAGGCTGCCATGGAAGCGATGGAGAAACGGATGACTGAAGTGGTGCAGAGTTTGGGAAAGCAAATAGAATCACAGCTGCAACAACAGTTGCAACAACAGCTGCAAATACAACTGGAGCAAATAGAACAAGTACAAGTCCAAGTACAGAAAAAAATATGGAAGAGTTAAAAGAACTGGTACTAACAGAAGTGGCAGGGATTAAAAAAGATACAGAAGAAGTTAAAAAAGAGGTTAAAAGTCTGGTGACAAAATCAGAAGAAATGGAACAGAAAGTTAAAAGAACCCTGTCAGAAAATACAAGACTGGAGTCCATGATGGAATATAGGGCCACTCAGAACCACTTGAGATTGAGAGGAATCGAAGAGGAGGAAGATCAAGATTTACGGGCCCTAGTAATTAACACATTGACAACTTACATAGGGGAAGATGTTGGAGACTTGGATCCAGACTTTGACCTGATTTACAGAGTAAATTCAGCGTATGCCAAGAGAAAGCAATTACCCAGAGATGTGATTGTTCAATTTGTGACTACTAAAATGAAGGAAGACGTTTTCAAGAAGCAATTTACACAACCGTTGGAAATTAATGGAAAAAAAATAATAATTTTGAGAGAAATTCCGAGATCGATCTTACAAGACAGAAAGAAATTCAAGAAACTAACAGATAGGTTAAAAGAAATGAGTATCAGGTTTAGATGGGAGATTCCATATGGATTATCATTTACATACAATTCGGTGAGATTTACTCTTAAAACGGAAGGAGACATCTACAGATTCAAAGAGAACAACTTTGATGACTTCAAAGATATTTAATTCAAAACAACTATGGATTACAAATTTTTATCTTGGAACGTAAATGGACTAAATTCATCAAGCAAAAGAAGATTAGTGAATCATTGGCTAGAGAAACAAAAATGTAACATAATTTGTTTGCAAGAAACACATATCAGAAAACAAGATAATAAATATTTGGTTAATAAAAAATTGGGAGAAGAATTTCATTCATCAGCAGTTAATAAGAAAAAAGGAACAGTGATATACATTACCAAAGAATTGGAACCTAAACAAATCTTCTCAGACAAAGAAGGAAGATATGTTGGCGTGGAATTAATGATGAATAGAAAAAAGACATTGCTTGTAAATATATATGCACCCATTGGGGCAAAAGAGACTTTTTTAAATGATTTGACTAAAGAGTTGGACTGTTTAAATTATCATCAAATAGTCCTTGCCGGAGACTTCAATGGCACAGTGAACAATGTATTGGACAGAAAGTCCAAAGCAAGTGGAGAGGCGGTTGGAAAGCTGCCAAAAATTTTTTTCCAGCTAATGAAGCAAGAGAAACTAGAAGACGTTTGGAGGAAGTGGAACCCTAAGACAAAGGATTATACATTTTATTCTAACAGACATAACTCCTTTTCTAGAATCGATATGATTTGGATGTCAGAGGAGATGGCGCAAAAAACCTACAAAATAGAAATTTTACCGAAAACCAACTCAGATCACAACCCTTTACTTTGGATATCTAAAGAAAAACCTAAACAATTATATTGGAGAATTAATGAGGACTTATTGGATCAAAAACTAATCAACGAAACTTTAAAAAAAGAAACGAAATTTTTTTTGAACTGAATTTAAATAAAGGTACTGATATACAAGTCGTATGGGACACGTACAAAGCAGTAATGAGAGGTTTGCTTATCTCTTTGAATTCTAAAGATAAAAAACAAAGGGTGCAACAACAAAACGACCTTCATGAAAAAATTAGACAAAAAGAAAAGGAATTAAAGAAAAGGCCAGGGAAGAAAAAGATTATTAAAGAGATCCACTTTCTGCAGGATCAATTGAATGTTCTACTAAATAGAGAATTATATTGAAATCTGAAGAAATTATAGCAAAAAGCATTTGAGGGTGGAAATAAACCAGGAAAATTTTTAGCGTGGCAATTGAAAAATAGAAAAGAAAGGAATTTTATAAGTAAAATTACTGAAGATGGAAAGGATGTTATGAATTTGAAAGGTATAAAAAGAGTCTTCTTCAAATACTACGCCAAACTGTTCAAAAAGAAAGGAATTGACCAACAGAAAATTAAGAAATATTTGGAGACTATTGAAGTTCCAGAGCTGGGAAAACAAATTAAAGAGTTATTAAATGGTTTAGTAACAAAGGAAGAGGTGACAATGGCAATAGAAGACGCAAAGTTGGGCAAAGCTCCAGGTCCAGATGGCTTTACAGCAAAGTTTTATAAGAAATTTAAGGAGGAGCTAACCCCTATTTTAGTACTTCTGTCGAATGAGATAAGAAAGACTAAACGGATCCCAGATTCATGGAAAGAAGCAAATATTTCATTGATACCCAAAGAAGGTTTGGATTTAACTGAAGTAAAGAATTATAGACCAATATCGCTATTAAATAATGATTACAAATTATTTGCGAAAATTATTTCGGAAAGACTGAAAAAATATTTGAAAGATACTATAGCGGAAGAACAAGCTGGTTTTTTACCAAATAGACAGATTAGAGACAATTTAAGAGTGGTGATTGATGCAATCGAATACTATGACAAACATCCAGAAAAAGAAGTTGGATTCCTCTTTTTAGATGCGGAAAAAGCTTTTGACAATTTAAATTGGGAGTTTATGCTGCAAGTTATTGAAAAAATGGATATAGGACAGTCTTTTCTAAACATGATTGTGGCAATTTACTCAGAACAGAGAGCAGCTTCGAATATAAATAAAGAAAGAACAGATTTCTTCCAAGTTCAAAAGGGAACACGTCAAGGCTGCCTGTTATCCCCGTTGTTGTTTATTTGGATATTGGAAATATTATTGACAGCGATAAGAAAAGATAACAGCATTGAAGGACTCACAGTGAAAGGTTTTGCATATAAATACAGGGCATTTGCAGACAATGTAATGTTTATGATTCAAGATCCAATCGACAAAATACCACAATTGATGGAAAAAATTGAAGAATTTGGATCAGTTGTGGGATTCTACGTTAATAAAAGTAAAACCAAAGTGATGTGCAAAAATATGACGAAACAACGACAAACAGAACTTCAAGAGAAAATTCAATGTGAAGTAGTTACAAAGACTAAATATTTAGGAATTGAATTGACCATGAAAAACATTGATTTGTTCAAAAATAACTATGAAAAGGTTTGGCACAGGATTCAACAAGACATGAAGAAATGGGATACCTTGAATCTATCGTTATTGGGAAGAATTGCAACTGTAAAAATGAATGTTTTGCCGCGTTTGATGTTTTTATTTCAGGCTATTCCAATATTAAAACAAAGGAAAATACTGGATACGTGGCAGAAAGAACTATCGAAATTTGTATGGGCAGGAAGAAAGCCAAGGATTAAAATGAAAATTTTATGTGATGCAAAGGAAAGAGGAGGTCTACAACTACCAAATTTAAGACTGTATTATGATGCCGTCTGTTTAACATGGTTGGAACAGTGGATTAATTTAGAAAATAAAAAGTTATTGGCTCTAGAAGGGCATGATAACAAGTTTGGATGGCATGCATATTTATGGTATGGAAAAGTAAAAATAGATAAATTTTTCAAACACCACTTCATAAAACGATCACTGTTCGAGACTTGGATGAGATATAGAAAATTCTTCTCAGAAGAAAGACCACTTTGGATAGTACCAGCAGAAGTGATTAATCCATATTCAAGAAATCAAGGGTTAGATTGGCTACCTTATAAAAGTCTTTTAAAATTAGAAGGGAAAAACTTTGTGTTAAAAGACAGATTTGATGTGGAATTTGAATATGATTGGTTGAAGTATAGACAGATTTATGACTTATTTAAGACCGATAAAAGAGAATATGGTTTTAGAGAAAATAACACTGAAATTGAAACTGAATGGCTTGAGAAAGGTAAAAAAATGATTTCTAAACTGTACAAGGTTGCATTGAAATGGTATACTGAGGACGAAATTGTAAAAGAGCAAATGATAAAATGGGCGGTAAATATTAATAATGAGATATTAATGACATCTTGGGAATATTTGTGGAAAAAGTCAATGAAAATTTCAACTTGTGTAAATGTTAAAGAGAATTGTTATAAAATGACGTACAGATGGTATATGACGCCTAAAAAAATTGCTATTATAAATGAAAGTATGTCTAACAAATGTTGGAAATGTAAGAAACATGAAGGGTCTTTTTACCATATGTGGTGGACATGTGATAAAGCAGTAAAGTATTGGACTGAGATCCACAATGAGATACAAAAAATTTTGAAATGTACTTTTAAGAAAGACCCACAGATGTTATTGTTAGGTCTTAAAATGGAAGAAATAAATGTAGCCAAGAGAACACTACTATGGTACTTGATTACAGCAGCTAGACTGACTTTTGCTCAATGTTGGAAACAAGATAAAGTACCTGAAACATGGGAATGGATTAAAAAGACGTTGTTTATGGCAGAAATGGACAAATTAACAAGAAAATTAAACAATGAAGAAGACGAAACCTTTTTCGGAGACTGGAAAGACTTTCAAGAATACTTGTTGAAGAATTGGGATGTAAAACGTGGTTTGATTTGTTTTGACAGCTATTGAGGAGAAGTGGAAAGAGACTTAGATCTTTGAATTGTTACCATTAGTAAAAGAAATATGTTTAGTAGTAAATGTAATTGTATAAGAGAAATATCAAGGGGGTTGGAGCAGTGCGGGAAGCCTTGTTTGGGGGGGAGAGGGAGAAAGAAAAATGGATATGTATTGGTTTGTTTAAATTGTATGAACATGTGATATATCCAATAATAAATTGTATTTTTTTTAAAAAAAGGAGTGTTCAAACTATCACACAATTGCACTCATTTCACACGCTAGCAAGGTCATGCTCAAAATCCTACAAGCTAGGCTTCAACAGTACGTGGATAGAGAACTGCCAGAAGTACAGGCTGGGTTTCGAAGAGGTAGAGGAACTAGAGATCAAATTGCCAACATTCGCTGGATTATGGAGAAAGCAAGGGAGTACCAGAAAAACATCTACTTCTGCTTCATTGACTATGCTAAAGCCTTTGATTGTGTGGATCACAATAAATTATGGCAGGTTCTTAAAGAGATGGGAGTACCGGACCACCTCACATGTCTTCTGAGAAACCTGTATAAGGGTCAAGAAGCAACAGTTAGAACCGGATATGGAACAACTGATTGGTTTAGCATAGGGAAAGGAGTACGACAAGGATGTATATTGCCACCTTGCTTATTTAACTTATATGCAGAGTACATCATGTGAAATGCTGGCCTGGATGAATCACAAGCTGGAGTTAAGATTGCTGGGGAAAAGATCAATAACCTCAGATATGCAGATGACACCACTCTGATGGCAGAAAGTGAAGAGGACCTAAAGAGCCTCTTGTTCAGAGTGAAAGAGGAGAGCGCAAAAGTAGGCTTGAAGCTCAACATAAAAAAAACTAAGATCATGGCATCTGGCCCCATCACTCCTTGGCAAATAGAAGGGGAAGTCGTAGAAGTAGTGACAGACTTCACGTTCCTAGGATCCCAGATCACTGCAGATGGTGACTGCAGCCATGAAATTAAAAGACTCCTGCTCCTTGGGAGGAAAGCGATGGCAAACCTAAACAGCATGATAAAAAGCAGAGACATCACCTTGCCAACAAAAGTCCGCATGGTCAAAGCAATGGTATTCCCCGTAGTAATGTATGGCTGCGAGAGTTGGACGATAAGGAAGGCCGAGCACCGAAGAATAGATTCTTTTGAACTATGGTGCTGGAGAAGACTCTTGAGAGTCCCTTGGACTGCCAGGAGATCAAATCAGTCAATCCTAATAGAAATCAACCCTGATTGCTCCCCGGAAGGCCAGATCCTGAAGCTGAAGCTCAAATACTTTGGCCCCCAAATGAGAAGGGAGCATTCACTGGAGAAGACCCTGATGCTGGGAAAGATTGAAGGTCAAAGAAGAAGGGGACAGCAAAGGATGAGATGGTTAGACAGTGTCATCGATGCAAGGAACATGAAATTGAGCAAACTTCAGCGGACAGCGGAAGACAGGAGGGCCTGGCGTAATCTGGTCCATGGGGTCACGAAGAGTCGGACTCGACTGTGCGACTGAACAACAACAACAACAACATAGATAGGGACTCTGGGGCAAGTGATGCTCTGTATTCTTGGTGCTTGGGGGTTCAACGGTGGGAGGGCTTCTAGTGTCCTGGCCCCATTGATGGACCTCCTGATGGCATCTGGTATTTTTGGCCACTGTGTGACAGTGTGTGGGATTGGATGGGCCATCGGCCTGATCCCACATTGGCTTCTCTTATGTGCTTATGTTCTTAAGGCAGAGCTTTTGAATTATGGTGCTGGAGATCAAATCAGTCAATCCTAACAGAAATCAAACCTGACTGTTCCCTGGAAGGCCGGATACTGAAGCTGAAGCTGAAATACTTTGGCCACCAAATGAGAAGGGAACACTCACTGGAGAAGATCCTGATGCTGGGAAAGATTAAAGGTAACTGAAGAAGGGGATAGCAAAGGATGAGATGGTTAGACAGTGTTATCCGTGCAACAAACAGGAAATTAAGCAAACTCCGGAGGACGGTGGTAGACAGCAGGGCGTGCCGTGATGTGATCCATGGGATAGCTAAGAGTCGGACTGGACTGTGCGACTGAACAACAGGAACAAAAAATCCAGCAATCCTGTGATGTTCTCTCCTTCACTTCGCCACAGGTATGAAGTGTCGATCCATTACGCCCGATGGACTAACACAGAATTCTCTAAAGAAAGTCCAAGACACTTTCACCCAAAGAGTGATTAACATATGGAATTCACTGCCACAGGAGGTCGTGGCAGCTGCAAGCATGGACAGTTTCAAGAGGAAATTAGATAAACATATGGAGCAGAAGTCCACCAGTGGCTATTAGCCACAGGGTATAGATGGGAACTCTCAGTCTGGGGCAGGTGATGCACTCTATTCTTGTTGCTGGAGGGGGCAGCAGTGGGAGGGCTTCTGGTGCCCTGGCCCCACTGCTGGACCTCCTGATGGCACCTGGTATATTTTGGCCGCTGTGTGACAGAGTGTTGGACTAGATGGGCCATTGGCCTGATTCAACATTGGATTCTCTTATGTTCTTATGTTCTTATGACACTGAAATAAAATTCATTAATATTTTGCTAGGCTTTAAGTGTAAACACGGCGCTACCCAAGCTTCCGGTTCGTTGTATTCGTTTCTATCAGTACTGCGGGGGGGAAGGAAAAGGGAACAGATACTAACCAATCATATCTGCAGACATGTCAACCAATGAACTCCGCATAAGGAAGAGCTGGGTTAGCCAATCAGGAAACAGCAGTGGTGACACAGCCGCTACCATTCTTCCAACTGCTCGTTATTCCTCAGCGGCTATTGGTGCTGAGATGGGGCAAAAGTAGGCGTTAGCGCCCTCTCCTTCCCGGATTTGCCCACGCGCCATGCTGATCACGCTTTGCTACTTGTATCTTTGGGCACGTTGGGGGACCTACTCGGCGGGGCTGATCCGTCGCACAGTGCGCAGGCTACATCGAACTCGCTGTTCTTTCACTTTCTCCTGCTCCGGCCCCGGGTGCCCTCGCCAAACGCTGCACCCGCTCCATCGTCGTCCCCCTGGCAGGAAGGAGGCTCCCCGTCTTCCCGGGGAGAGAATCTGCCTCAGGGCGGGGAACAAGGTTTTCTTCACTGACGAAACCCAGGTGTGATGTGGGAGGGTATGAGGTAGAAGGGCTGAGCGGGCAGAGTTTGGGAGGAAAGGGGGCGGGGAGGTTCATGTGGTAGAAGGGCTAGGTGAGTAGAGTTTGTGAAGATGGGGGTGGGGGAGGCTTATATTCTTGCCCTTGTATCCTGTGAATAGGTTGGTTTTCCTTCCCCGGTGACTGAGAATCGGTTCCTTCGAGAGCTGCATGAGGGGAGGATATTAAAAGAGTCCTCCTCTCCCGGTTTGGAGAGAGAATGATACAGAAAGATGCACCTGTTTAATTTTTCCTCTTAGTAACATTGCATCTCCTGACACCTTATGTGTTAATAACCCCTTTCCCCCTCCCGATTATGTAGCCAGGTGATATGACCTATCCAGGTTGTGTTTCTATGGTTTTTATCAAATATTTTGCAATTTAAAATGTATGAAAAGTCCTTAGTAGAAAGAAAACTTGCATGGCTAGGTGTTATCCAGAACACTTAGCGGTGCTCCCAGTTAAGTCTGCTGTCTTCTTTGTGCAGAATCACAGTGCCCAAAATCTGAATGGTAGTGCTGTCAAATCACAGCTGACCCAGAGTGGAAGTAATTGAACTGCTCTTTTGATATAATATGTCAAGTGACATGTGCAGTGTTACTAAGTGCAAAACCTTTGCCAGGTTCTGCAGCAGACTAGAATTTCAGTGTGAATCTTCACACTCCTTATCTTCAGAGCTAATGTGGATGAAGAGGCTAAGGCTATAAGGCGGAAAATAACTGGTTTAACGCTAACATCAGGGAAGGAACTCAAATGGCACCAGGCAAATGCTATATCCTCTTTTTGTTCCCCTTCCTTTATGCAGTATATAATGCTGGCTTACCTTATAAGGTTGCTGTAAGGAATAGTGTGAGGGAGCTGCGGTGGCTCAAGTGGTTAAGACGCTGAACTGCAGGCTGTGGAAGGTCAGTAGTTCAGCAGTTCGAGACCTGGGTGCCGCATGATGGGGTGAGCTCCTGTCTCTAGTTCCAGCTCCTGCCAACCTAGCAGTTCGAAAGCAAGAAATTGCAAGTAGATAAATAGGTACCACTTTGGTGGGAAGGTAACAGCGTTCCGTGCACCTTGGTGTTTAGTCATGCCGGCCACATGACCACGGAAACGTCTTCGGACAGCGCTGGCTCTTCGGCTTTGAAACGGAGATGAGCACCGCAACCCTAGAGTCGGATTCGACTGGCTTTCGAGCAAGGGAACCTTTACCTTTTTAAGGAATAGTGTATTTGAAATATCTGAATACTTGAGGTAGTTGTGGTATAAATGATAAGCATTTTTCACTTCATACACATATGGAGCAATCCTAAGTGGGTGTAATTAGAAATAAGTTCCAATGTGTTTTAGTCCCAGGAAAAAGTATTTAGGATTGCACTGGTAATTACAGTAGAAGGTAACTTGAGTGGGATGTAATTGATTGTTAAAATATTACACAAAATTGCTAAACAATGCTAAAATAGTTTAAACTCATAAGGGTCTATGAAATTTATATGTGAATTGTCCATCAGTCCTATACTTTTGACTCAATAAAACCGGTAGCATATCAGCTGTATCACATGTCTGGCATCTTTGTTTATCAACTGCAGTCTCCTGAGAAGTGCTCAATGGTGTTCTCCAGTATGGTGTTAGTCCCCAAGTTCCACATTTATGCTGAGCCCCCTATACTGTGCAACTCAGGACTTCCTGGTTGCCATTACAGCCATGGACCTTTTCCAGTGTCTATTGCTGGGATGGCCAAACTTACTTAACATAAGAGCCACATAGAATAAATGTCAGATGTTTGAGAGCCACAAGACGTGAACAAATATTACACACATGTTTTTATTGGAAAATATACATGTTTTATTTTTATTAACAGTAAATGAGAATGGCAAAAATTAAAAACAAAAGGGGTGAAAAGAGATAGTGATAATTATATTTATTTTTCCAATGATATTTATTTGCTAAGGATATTTATTTGTCTAAGAGAGAGAAAGAGAGAGAGAGGTGGAGAGAGAGAGAGAGAGAGAAAGAAAGAAAGAAAGAGAAGGAAGAAAGAGAAGGAAGAAAGAGAAGGAAGGAAGATGGGGAGGGAAGGGGAGAAAGAGAGAGAAAGATGAAAAGAAAGAATTTAAAGTTAAAGTTGCATTCTTTCTCTGCCCCTCCCTCACCTCAAGCGTACCTAGGGAGTGGAACACTGCCTGGGAAAGGGAAGACCAATCGGGGAGTCATGCCTCCCCTTCGTTTCCCCAGCCACCCTGCCGGGAGCCACACAATATGTGTGAAGTGCTGCATGCAGCTCCCGAGCCACAGTTTGGCCACCCCTGGTCTTTTGAGTCTAGCAGGTCATGACTGCTATTTTGTACAGCATGTGAGAATCTGTGGTTGGAGAAGACATTAATGAATCCTTTGTCGTGAACCTGTCATTAGCTGGTGTTATTACTATAAACACACACAAAAGTCATAAGAGCTAAGCCTTTGGGATAAAGGGAAAGTAAACTTTTCTCAACATTTGTTGCAATGTCACTGTTTTCTTCCCCCAGTCCCTTGATGATTTAAACCAGTGGACATTGCTCATTGTATCGCCTCCTATTTATTCTGACAAAATATTTGAATCTGAACATATAGCATTTCTGACTGAAAGTATTTCCACTCAAGCAGGCAGTTCACAGGCTATAACGTGCTCAGCAGAAAAGGTAAGTTTTTAAAATCACTTTTTCTTAGAAGTCTAGGCAGTAAAGTATGTAGAACTGATGTGGTATAACAGTCAGAGTGTTGAACTTACATTGGGAAGATTGTCCCTGCAGGATAGTCAAAATCATTGGGTTATCTTGAGCCAATAATTTCTCAGCAAACCTATCATGTCTTGAGAATAAAAATAAAGGCCCTCGTATACTACTCAGTGGTAACCGCGGTGGCTGTACCATGAAAGGATCTCAGTAACTTCTAGGAAATACCTTTTTCTGCCTGAGAACTAGGAAAGCTTCTACTAAATTCAAGGAGACAATGCTGTATAAATGGACCAATGGTTTCACTCAGTTATAAGGGATATCTACCCCATGTGCTTTAGAAAAAAGATGAGATAAAATGTAATAGATAGTAAAATAATATATTTTTGTTTTAAAACATCTCTCCTTATGATAATTATCTTTTGGTTTCACAAGATTCCATGTGCTCCCATTGGCTGTAAAATGCCCTCCCTCAGCCATTGGCCCATCAGCCGCCACTCAAGAGTACTCGCGTGCCATTGGCTGGGTGCTGGGTCTGCTCCTCTTCCCCACCCACTCCTCCTTTTGCATGTCAGATTTACTGGCAGATCAGCTCTCTCTCCTGAGGAAGACAGTTCTCTTGACTCCTGTGAGGGACTGCCCCCTCAGTGGCTGATGGTAGGCAGCCAAGCTTGGTTCTGTGAGTAAAAAAAACAAAGGACTTTCAGCATAACCCCTTCCCCTGCCCATAACCCCCTTCCCAACGGCCACTTTCCTGTCAGAATAAACGGAAAAAGGCTCTTTCTCCTGCTTAGCTTCAGCATGGCTGACTGGCTAACGAGGTGGGCCAGTGACCATCAAACCATTTTTTTTAACTCCCTGCTGTGCGGCTGACTTTCCCCTAGGGTTGCCAATCTCTAGGTGGGACCTGGAGATCTCCCACTGTTACAATTGACCTCCAGATGACAGAGATCAGTTCCCCGGGAGAAAATGGTTGCTTTGGAGGGTAGACTCTATGGCATTATCCTTCCACCCCCCCCCAAATGCTGCCCTCCACAGGATCCACCCCCCAAATCTCCAGGTATTTCCCTAATCAGAGTTGGCACCTGTACTTTCTCCTCTTTCAGTAAAAGGCCCTTTCCACACCTATGTTGGCCTTTGGGAGAAAACTCATTGGGCCCAGGCCTGATCAGGTTGCCAACTCCAGGTGGGCAATTCCTGGAGATTTGAGGGATGGAGCCTGGAGAGGGTGAAGTTTGAGGAGGGGTGGCACCTCAGACAGGTACGATGCCATAGACTCCACCCTCCAATCCAGCCATTCCCTGATGGGGAACCATTGTTGCCAATCTCCAGGTGGGGGCTGGAGATCACTCAAAATTACAACTGCTCTCTAGGAGGGAGGGGGGAGGAGATGGAAAACTAAAGGTAGGTTGCTGGTTGGCTGGGAGGGGGATAGGGTTGTCAACTCCAGGTTGGGAAATTCCTGGAGATTTGAGGGGTTGAACCTGGAGAGGGTGAGTGTTGAGGAGGGGTGGGACCTCAGACAGGTACAATGCCATAGACTCCACCCTCCAAACCAGCCACTCCCTCTTGGGGAACCACTGTTACCAATCTTGGGGGTGGGCTGGAGATCACTCAAAATTACTACTGCTCTTCAGGTAGCAAAGATCAGTTCCTCTGGAGAAAATGGTGGACTCTGTCATTATACCCTGCTGAGATTGCCACAGCAAATTGTCACTGAGTGCCCAAAGCCGGGGCACTCTACCAGAGCCTCTTTCTAGAGCTCGTTGTATTTATTTCCACAACAGGCCTTATTCCTAGTTGTTTATATTGCATAAAAAGCAAATAAATGGTGTAGCCAAATTATCAGTGCAGTTTTATGCAGAATTACTTAAGCTTGTATGCACTGATTTCAGTGGGCATAGACAGATAACTCTATTTCGGACTCTAGTGTTAAATTGTTAACTGATCAGTTCACTTATAATAATGAATGCATGAGGGACAGCATGAGAGAATTTCCCAGAGCATTATGTCTTAAGTCACATACAAATCCCTGCATTCTAAGTTCTCCATTGTGTCCTCATTTGCCTTTGCTAAGAATAGATGGAATTTATTATTTTATATGTACTTATTTACAAAATTTGTATCCTGCCTTTTGGCCCACACAGGGCCACTAAGGAGGCTAACAATTAAAAGCAGAACATTATAAAGCCCATCATAAAATCTTTTAAACCCACAAATAAAACATGCATAAAACCCAGCTGTTAAGGCAGGAAAAAGTCATTAAGGGAGTGCCAAAAGAAACAAGTCTTCACCTGCTGGCAGAAGGCAGTGATGGAGGGGGAAAGACAATATGTCTTGGGAGGGATTTGTGTTTCTATCTGATATTTCATTGGAAGAATTTGATGTAATTTCTGTTGTGTCATTAGAGGTATTGTCTGATTTCTGTCTTGAGATTTATAGCTCTGGAGGATACAGTTCTGTAGCAATTGTGTTTAGTAAACTCTAATTATAACTTTTCTGTATAGGAATGTCAGCTCATTTTTTGAAAAAGCCCTTTGAATGCTTTGACTATGCAGATTTTTGTTATATCTTGTAAACAATGCTCTGTATATATATATATATATATTTCCCCCCCCCAGCTCGTGAAGTGGTCAGATTACTGTTCACCTTTGGCATTTAAACCCGGAGAACCTTACGTATTTTTTGCTGAAGCCAGTATAGACAACTTCAGTAGCCTCGGGATAGCATTTATGGAAGATAGACTACAAATGGATAATGGAATGGTACCTCACAAAATTATGTGTAAGTATTATTACAAAGAAATTGTACCACAAATAGTGCAGTACTAAGCAGAGTTACACCCTTCTAAGTCCATTTTAGTTAGTGGATTAAGAAGGGTGTAACTTTTTAAGATTGCCACGAAAGGGGCTTCCATCAAATAACTCTTGATAGCACCTTGTGCAAGAAAATGGGTAATGTCTATCCTGCAGAACTGCCGGTTAATTACAGTTCTATTTGTATTAGTTATCAAGTACATGTATTTAAAAATGTTTAAGAATCCATTCCTAATCCATCTCTTACTCAAGAGTATATGTTGTCAGCTTCCAACCAGTGTTCCCTCTAAGATGAGTTAGTCTGAACTAGTTCACAGTTTTTTAGTCTCCGGCTCACACATTTTTGTCTTAGCTCAGGAAGGAGGGCTCCAGAGCAAACTAGTTTATGCAGTAGCCAAATAGCTCACTCACAACTTTAATGCCAGTAGCTCATAAAGTAGAATTTTTGCTTACAAAATTCCACAGTTTAGAGGGAGCATTGCTTCCAACACAACACATTAATGGTTAAATATGTAACATGTTTACTGGAATAGTTACAAGTGGTTTCAGTGTGACTTTCTAGGGGATAGACTTGGGTTTGACGCAAGTTCGAGGTCTAGAAATTATGAATTATGGAATTTATGAATTACAGGTTACAGTAACATTCACTAGCATACTTTAGAGCTGACTTTATGTAGGTATTAATGTGGGACATTGAAGCCTGGAACCCCAATGCAGAGATTTTTGCATGAGGTCTCGTGTGTATTTAGTAACTGGACACATTGACCTCCAAAAGCAGGTGAGCCGTGTGTTCATATTTTGGAGATTATGTCCATCATATAATCAGTACCAGCTATGTTTTGGTGCACTTTATTTCTCAATCCAGTGTTGAAAACCACATATGTGATCCTGTTTACTGAATGTGGGTATACAGCAGGATAATGATATAGTTGTGCTGGCTTGGAACAGTTCCCTCTCAAGCAGTGTAGTTGCTCATACCTTCTGAAAATCAAACTACTGAAATGTTTCCAGTTGAGTTACCAGATCTAAGGCTCCAGAGTTAACACATGAAAATCTAGATTTTTGAGTCTGGTTATGAGCCTCTTAATAGATCTGCACTCTAGTCTTCTACTTAAACTGCTAGACATTTTATTTTCCTAATAATAATGGAATGTTTTTAAAATTACTTTTTAACGGAACTTAGGAACTTGCATTTTGCTAGCAAAATGGAGTAATGTTGAAGCTTGCTTTGCCAGTGTTTAATTATATGAAGGATAGAAGATTAACTGATAATTGCACTCCCTGTAGCATTATAGAAGCTAATTACATAATGCATTGAAAAAAATACATGTTATGCTTACACGTTTTTTATTATCGCGTCTTGGTTTAAGCTGCAGAGTTGTTTTACACTGCAGCTTTTGTATCTTTTGTTTAATAACTTTAAAATGTGTTAGCTGTACACCTACAGAAGTCAGAGTTGGAGGAACTGACACAACTGGTACCAAGTATAGAAAAGGAGGCAAAGGCCAGTAATGTACAACTTGTTGTGCCAACTCAAGAGTCAACATTTGAGATAGCTTCTAACCCAGAAGAGGAAACTATTGACTGTGCAGGAGGTGGTGATCAAGAAGTTCAGGGAAAGAAAGGCAAGCTGAAGAAAGCAGATGAGCATTATGAACAACGTGAGCATCTGTCTGAAAAGGAAATGAGTAGTGGTGAACATCATCATTTGCATCTTTCCAGCTGCCACGAGTGCTTGGAACTTGAGAATAGCACTATTGAGTCAGTTAAGTTTGCCTCTGCAGAAAACATCCCAGATCTTCCTGATGATTACAGTGGCAGTTTTGAAGATGTTGGAAATCTGGCAGGAGACCTGAAAAGAGTAAAGCTTACTGGGAAACCTCCTAATATCTTAATTTATGTTGATTCTGATTCTGGTGAAGTCAAATTTGAAGAAATAAGATCAATCATCATGGAATGTGTTGATATTAATGCTTACACTGTATATCAGCTGTTGGAGGAGCAAGTGTTGAGCGTTCCCTGGGTTGACAATGCATTGCTGTTGGTCATTGCTACATCAGAGCCTATTTCAGATTCTGTGTCCAAACAATTTCTGGCATTCATGTCAAAAGGTGGAAAGATTCTGGGACTTTCAGCCTCTTTTACTTTTGGTGGTATACAAATAAAAAACAAAGATGAACTGGCTGACACAGTACAGGCCTTGGTGTTTTCTAAAGATAAGGACAATGAGATTAAGCTAAATGCTCTAGCCAGTGGAAGAGTTTTCAAGAGAGAAACTGCAGAAATCAGCTCTATGAAGCTCCTTGGTTACTTTGACAGCACGGACAAAGATATGATGGTAGTTCAGATGCCATATGGAAATAATGGGGGAGAAGCCATTCTTTGCCAGGTATGGAATACAAAGTGTCTGATTTCCTGTTTTCAAGTATGTTTTTAAAGGATATTGTTTGCAAGAAAACCAGATGTGCAGGCAAACTGTGTATATAAACTGAAAAAGCTTTGAATGGCAACAAATGCCATCCATACCTGAAAGGGGATGTAAAATTTCTAGAAAGTTTGGAGCCAAAGGGAAGAAAAGTCTCCACTTTTCTGTGAAACCCCACCCCCAATTTGGGAGAAAATTGGAATATATGCAATATACTTATTGGTTAGGTTTCCTGTCAAACCTAAACAACATAATGTGCATCATTACTTACCATATGAAGTGGTACTACCTGGAATATTTATGGAATTTAAATATTCTTTTCTGTTATATGGCATTTAAATTTTCTGTAAGAAAAATTGCAGGTATACCTACTACTTGAGAAAGAGCTGCAAAATGCTGTACCTTGTGCTGCCATAGCACATCAGTATTCTCAATATGGCCACATCTGTGGATACTGAAACCCAGAGAGTGGCACCATGAAAAGACAAAACATCTTTTCGCAAACCTGAGAAAAGCTCCAAGTTTACAACAATAGTTCAGCATTCAGGCCTAGGTTTCTGTGAGTAAAAGGC
Source organism: Gekko gecko (assembly GCA_029375565.1). Taxonomy (NCBI): domain Eukaryota; kingdom Metazoa; phylum Chordata; class Lepidosauria; order Squamata; family Gekkonidae; genus Gekko; species Gekko gecko. The sequence continues at coordinate 100,942,373 of JAPDNY010000004.1, read as the reverse complement.
AGGGGGAGAAGCAGGGCCCCTTTTCAGGGCTGTTGTGGCCTTTAGGGAGGATTTGTTGGGGTGAGGCTGGCAGCAACCAGTGGCAAGCCTGGCCGCTCACTAGTATTCAACAGCAGCCGCCACCCCAAAGCCATTGTCATAAAGTGGTTAGAGTTTCAGTAGGATCTGAGAGACCCAGTTTCTAATCTCCACTCTGCCATGGAAGCTCACTGGGTGACCTTGGGCCAGTCACATACTCCAGCCTAACCCACCTTACAGAGATGTTGTGAGAATAAAATGGAGGAGAGGAGAATGATGCTTTGGGTTGCCATTGGGCAGATAAAATGTTGGTTAATTAGTGGGAAGGAGAGAAGGAAGCTGGGAAAAGTGAGGATAGGGGGGCTGCCAAGTGGAGGGAAAGAGGTCATTGTGTAGGGGGTTCAGGAGAAAATGAGGTGCCCCTGGCAAGAACTTGCAGGTTCCACACCATGCAACTGGGCCTGGCTGCTACTACACATCTGGGCCTGTCCTGTTGACACTGTGCAAGTACAGCCCATCAATATCATGCACTTGGTCCCAGCAGCTACAGCTGCCACATATCTTGGCCTGGTGGCAACAGCCAACACCACACACCTGGCCCAACTGCAGTGCTGGCATCATATACCTTGGCCCCACCCAGCTTCTGGCACTGCACAACTGGGCCTGGCCCAGCCTAGTAGCCAGAACTGCATAGAGCTTTCTGGGGGAAAGGCTGCCAGGGGGAGAGAAGGAGGGAAAGCTGGAGACGGGAGAGTAGATAAAGATAGGCTGGCTGGTGGGGGTGGGGAGAGAAAGATGTATGAAAATGAGAGAGGCTGTGGGGACTTTAGGGAAGGAAATGAACAAATGGCCAGGGAGGGGGAAATTCTTGTAGGTACCCCACTTATATATCTTATTTTTTGCTATCGAAGAGTAAGTAGAAGATTTGTTTTTTATACCACACTTTTCTCTACCCTAAGGAATGTCAAAGCGGCTTAGAATTTCCTTCTCTTCCTCTCCCCACAACAGGCACCTTGTGAGGTAGATAGGGCTGAGAGAGTTCTGAGAGAATGGTGACTGGCCCAAAGTCACCCAGCAGGCTTTACGTGGAGGAGGAGTGGGGAATCAAACTTGGTTTTCCAGATTAGAGGCTGCAGCTCTTAACCAAGAAAACAAATTCTTTAGTGTCTTACGTGGACGGAAACACTCTCATACAGTTACAATAAATAGGGCTGTCAATGTATGTAGATACTGTTAAACTTTATAACATTAAAAACATTGAACTCTTTAATAATAACATTATAGCATATTAATTATTTACATTTAAGCAAAATAATATTTTTGGTATTTTTGTGTGAGTGTGTGTGTCTGTGCTTGTGAGCTTGGAAGTCATGGTGACTTCTGGCAACCCCTAGAGGGGCTAGAATATTTCAGAGAGGTGGCTTGATATAACCTGCCTCTGCATCCCAGCCCTGGTATTCTTTGGAAGTCTCCCATCCAAGTATTTGACAGTGCCGGCCCTGCTTAGTTTCCGAGATCAGGGTAGCAAAACAGTATTCTTGAAAATGATGTATATGTCTACAGTTTACATAGAAATTATCATTATCTACTGTGAGATTACCTTACATAAATTTTCATAATACACATTTTGAGAAAAACCTTGAATTTCATTTCTGTCATTCTGAAAAACAACAAAAAAAGAGTTCTTTAAGTGCTCCCTCAAATTTCTAAATTTTTCCATTAGAAAAATTGAAGTCTGAGGACTTCTTCATTTTCTACATTTGGAATAAGTGAAATGCTTTCAAGACAAGGTTTTTCTCATTCAAAAAGAAAAAAAATCTTAGGAGTCTTTCCAAATTACTCCACAAAATTGCCTAGTTTTTATGTTTGAAAAAATGAAGAAAAAAAGACCTTTCCCCTGAAAGTTCTCCCCCAGTCATCTCTCTGCCCAAAATATCTGTGCTATTTTTGTTGTTCCCAGCTTGAATTCAAAATGCCTCTTGTGTGATTACTTTCACTTAATACAATGGGGGATCATAGAATCGCAGAGTTGGAAGGGGTCTTACAGGCCATCTACTCCAACCCTGCTCAGTGCAGGATCTGCCTAGAGCATTCCCTGACAAGTGTCTGTCCAGCTGCTGTTTAAGGACTGCCAGTGATGGTTATTTGCAGTGGGTTTCTCTCCCTCATCCTCTGATCCTGGGGATGCCATCCTCCAGGTGGGACCTGGGGATTCCCCAAGAAGTACAATTCATCTCAAGACTACAGAGATCAGTTCCCCTGGAGAACTGGAATAAATGCTTTGGAGGGTGGACTCCATGGCATTTTACCCCACTGAGGTCCTTGTCCTTCCCAAGCACCATGGCCAAACCTCCAGGACTTTCCCAACCTGGATCTTGAAACCCTACCCCTCCATCCCCGGCTGGTGGCTGGGGGGACCTGGCAAACCTATCTGATCCACATGGCACACCATTCTGAAGGGGCAGGCTTAGGAGAGGTCTTTCAGGGTGTGCAAGGGGTTACAACCTGACTCTGAACATATTGTTTCTTTAATCCAGGGTCATATCTAAATTGAATGGAAGCTTGCTGTGTTACTAAATGCCCATTGATCCCTCTGTTGTCATAGTATTCCACATTCAGCAAAAAAGGAGTTTTACTTAGTGTAAACATTCAAATTAAGAGATTTAGAATTTTGTTTGTTTTTAACTTCTAGTCTGATGATAACATATTAGTTGGTTTATTTTAATATAAAAGGAACAGTGGTATCAACTAATAGTCCTTGTCCAGCCTGGTGATTGTTTCTCTCTGCACTGATTTGTGATGAAAGATTAGTATAAAACAATCAGAAACTTTTAGAATGTAACAGAAGAGTTCATTAAGGAGCTGATATAATTTCACACAGTGACTTTAATCAGCTTTATTTACAGGGAATTTCCCCCTTCCAAATCTTCACAGGTGCATTTAGAAGTGGATGTCAAACGGTTGCCTAAAAGATCTCAAGATGACTTCAATTTTCTCAAAATGAGTAATGTCACCAGATATGAAGTTCTTACTGAAATACTAAAACTACTTGGTTTGAGCTGTGGATTAAGTGGAGTTCCCTCGTTAACTCCTCTTTACCTGCTCTCTTTTGACATGGTAAGCATTTGTTTTATTTAAGGATAACATAGAGAAATACATTATCATAATAATTACATAAGAGGTCCAGCAGAATTTCTGGTAGGTATCCAATCATTTCTGGGCTTTCCTGTTCTGCTAAGCCCCCTCCCCCATTCCCAGGCTCAGCAGAATTTAGGAGGCAAAGTACAGGTTGTCATGGGAGGGGAGAATTGATAGAAATTGCTGCTCCCTCTCCCAAGCACTTAAGTTTTTGCCATTAAATATTCAGAAGTATGTGGCTGGATATAGGCTACTAAAAATAATCATGAACAGAGGTAGAAAATCTCATGTAATGCAGTGGGCTTAGTGTGGAAAAAGCACCACAAGGTATTAAAAGTATAAAACCTCTGGGGAATGGGATCATTGTAACATGGCAGCTAAAACTCAGAACTAGGTCTGCGGGGAGGACATTTAAAGCTGGGGCCACTATGAAAAAAGGCGTGTCTCTGATTACCACCCATCTTATAGTAGAAGGTGGGGTACATAGAACAGATTCTCTGATGATATTTGTCATTATCAGGTGGGCTATCAACAGAACATTTTTTAACATCAAATTTGCAGTGGAGGATACAGGCATGGTGATGTTAGACACACAAGCATCCCTTTTTGATGCTGCTAATAGGGTATTTTATGCATCCCTGTCCTGGGTATTCTGAAGAAAGTTCAATGAGATTTACTCCCAAGGAACTTTGCATGAGATTGTGGCCATGTTTCAATCAGTGGCAAGGAAAGACTTTGTAATGTCCAAAATGGATTTTGAATTTACAGATGAGCATACAGGAAGTCACTGTTTGAAAACTGCATATGGAAAGATGCAGGAAATAGCTTGGGTGAATGGAAAGCTGTGTCAGGTGCAGCCTTGTTTTTTTCCCCTAACTTCAAGTCTTTTTTAATTATTTGACTTCAATGAGGTTATAAGTTGCTAACTATTAATTTGATATATAATTATTTGTTTATTAATGAGTTATACTCACAGCTGGCTTAAGGGTTTTTGGAGCCTCAGGCAAATGACTTTGTCCTGCCCTGTGAGGGAAGGCACCCCTATTAAGGCTGCACTCACTAGGGCGAGGGCTACAGCTTTTTGTATAGACCCTACCACCAGTCCTTAACCTGACATTAGGTGTGCTGACTTTGGCTGGTAGCCACCGAGGTGATAAGCTAGAAGCTGAAAACACAAGCCGGAATCGAGATCAGTGAGAAAGCCAAAGGTCTGATAGCCATGAAGTCATTTCAAGGATGCAGGTTTCCAAAGGCAAGGAGCGACTGCTGCACACTCAGAGCAGATCTGATTTTATAGAGTTGTTGCCATGCTGAAGCAGGTGCACCAAGGGGTTTTAAACAGATCCTTCCTCCCTTTGGAGTTGAGTCTTCAGAGACTTACAACTCCTCTTGTTTACGTTGTTGGAGCTGCAGCCTGGCACTTTGTCTTCGTTCCTGCAAAGTCAGCCTCTGTTGTACCCTATGCCTTGGGGTGTCTGCATCTGGGGTTGCTGGCCCAAGAATGGTCTCTCCTTCTGGCTGCACCTCTTGTGCAGCTGCTGGGGACTCTTCCTCCTCAGGTACTGCTAAGGGTTCTTCCTCTGGGCTGTCTCTAGAGGAGGCTGAATTGTTCCCTGCCTCCTTTTCATCTGAGGAGGTGTCAGCTTCAGCTGTACCTGTACCCATGACATTAGAAGGTCCCACCTAGGTGCCTTGGTGTGGCACAGTGGTGCCTTAGATCTGGGTCTTGCTGCTGCTCCATACCTCCTCTACCTGATGGTAGAGGAAGGTCCCATTGGCTACCCACAAGCCTTGGCCGCTGCTTGCAGTGCCATGCCTCCTGGACCCAGTGACAGCACATGGCCCTATCTGCTGACCAAGTGTGTTGATGTGGCTGCACCTAACACAGTAGCTGGACATGGCACCAAGCCTCCCAGACCTGAGGATAGTGGAGGCCTCTGCCTGATGTGCCACCGAGCACAGCCGATCTAGTGACACTGCTGGAGGTCTAGCTTAATGTCCCTCTGGCTCTGGGAGACACTGGAGCCCTAGGCAATTGCCTGCATCTGCTTAGTGGATGGGTGTGTTCTGGTTATGCTTAAGTACTGAAGCTACTAAAAATAGCATAATCCAAAGAGCTATGGATCTTGGTCTGTCCTGTCAAAAGGTCTTTGTTATTTTGTTTCTTGAATAGCATCCTCCATATACTTAGAAAGCCAGTTTTGGAACTGAGGGTTGTACAGTCACTGTGTAATATGGAAGAGTTATTAAAAGAAAAAGTCGCCAACCCTACTGGTTATACAAACCCTGGGGCTTGCATAAAGTACTAAGCTAAGTACAAGTTCGAGCACTGTACCCCCCCATTTGTTGCTACGAAACAGCCTTACAGTGCTATCTGAACCAGCATTATACCTTTTGAAGTCTCTTGAAGTCAGTGGGCTTAGGCTATAACTCTGTTTAGGATGGCACTTATAATCCACTTAATGTATGAAGATGCATGTGAGTTTGGGTGTGTGTGTGTAATGTCTAAATCCTTTCAGAGATTTAGCATTTTCTTTTGGTTTTGCCTTAATATTTGCAAAGCAAATGAAAAGATTCTCTCTGCCAGCAAATGAAAAGGTTATCTATGCCAGCACCTCATATATCGTTATGTTTTTATTCTTTTTGGAGTTACATGTTTTTATGCTTTTTGAAGCATCTAAATACCCAGATGCTGAGTTTTAGAGTCTTCTGATCTGTATTCTGATTATACTCAGAGTTTGTAAACTATCTGCATTCTAGTTATACTCTCCATTTGTAAATAATCATTAATAATTTTATATGTCAGTAGTTATCAAAATATTTATTGCAACAAACTTGTAACCACTAGAAAAATCTTGGGAGAAATGAAGAACTCTAGTTCCTTCAAGAACGTTAAGCTTGTACATATGACACTGTGGATGCTGAGAAATTCATGTAAAGGAAGAGTGGTACCAAGTGTGCTTGTCCCAGTAATGACTGAAGATACTGTCAATGTGTTGGATCCAGCCACGTTTTTTACTCAGTTTCACCTAATTCTTCTCCTTGATCCACACATGTTGCTGCCATGATCCACACCATAGCCTTTTTGGTGGTTGTAAGTGACTTTCACCAACAGAAAAGATGGCTGGCTCCAGTTTGTCTCCCATGCACATTTTCCCCAACATGGGCATGGCCCTTAGGTTCCATCTTCATGACCGGGAATGTGCAAATAGCAACATTCCCAAATGTGGGTATGATAAAGTCTCAGCACATACATAAGGCTAACATACATAGACAAGAAGTGGAGGCAGCTTGACTGTGAGCTGGGTTTGCATAGGCCAGCGCTATTGTTTCAGCATCCAACCCTCATCATCGGATCACCCAGTCCTTGCTGGTGCAGGGCTCTGGACGATGTACTGTCATAATAAAACATCAAACATACAATAAAATATTTAACATTAAAACAACAATTTAAAAGAATCAGATGGTGAGTTCCAATTATTTCCAGTTTCAGATTGCCGACCACTTCGTGGGTGGGGGAGGAAGGATAGGGAGAGTACAGAGAACAGAAGAAGGTATCTTCCAAGATGGTAACTGTCGCTATCCTCAGCCACCAAAAGCCTAGCAGAACATCTCTGCCTTACAGGCCCTGCAGAATTGCATGAGATCCCACAGGGCCCCGATGGTGTTCGGCAGATGATTCCACCAGGTTGGGCCAAGACTGAGAAGACCCTGGTGGAGAACAGCCAGACATTTTTGGGGCTGGGAATCACTAGCCAATTGCTGTCCAAGGAGCGTAACACTTTCCTAGGGACATACTGGAGGAGACGGTCCCATAGATATGCTGGTCGCCAGCTGCTCAGGACCTTAAAGGTCCATGCCAGAACCTTGAACTTGACTTGGTATTCCACTGGAAGCCAGTGTAGCTGGTGCAGCACTGGTTGTATATACGCTGTCTGTGATGTTCCCATCAGGACTTGCGTTGCCACATTCTGGATCAGTGGGAGCTTCCGGGTCAGTTTCAAAGGCAGGCCAGCATAGAGTGAGTTACAGTAGTCTAGCCATCGTCATAGATACCATGTGTGTAGAGTTATTGTGAGCTATGAATGTCTACATTCTATTTAATAAGCAGGATAGGTAGCTGTGTTGGTCTGAAGTAAAAGAACAACATTTGAGTCCAGTGGCACCTTTAAGACCAACAAAGTTTAATTCTGGGTATAAGCTTCAGTGTGCATGCAAACTTCTTCAGATACATTGAAACAGACTTCCTCAAGCCTTACATATAGGTCGAGGGTGGTTAGTTGCCAGGTAGGGCTAGTTAGAGTAAAGATGCATCTTGACTTTAACTAGCCCTTCTGGGCAACTAACCCCCCCACCTATATGTTAGACCTGAAGAAGTCTGTTTCAGTATATCTGAAGAAGTATGCATGAACATGAAAGCTTATACCCAGAATTAGACTTTGTTGGTGTTAAAAGTGCCACTGGACTCAAACTTAAGTGAACAAACATAATTGATTTGTGCCTTTTTAAAGAAGTAATTGAGTTATATTTTTATTGTGGACTAGCATACTAGCAGCTGGACAGTTTCATTTCTTTTTCCTTGTATTCACTTTTGGTTTTTCTTGATGCTCTTGTTTTTAACAGAATCTGAAAATTTTACCATTACTATTACTATTATTATCATCATCACAGTTGTACAAAAGAATGAGAAATAGGGTTTAGATAATTAACATTGCAATTCCAGGAGAGAGCAGAATAGAAGAGAAAGAACAGGAGAAGACCATGAAATACCAAGACCTATGAATAGATTTAGAGCACCTCTGGGAGAAGCTTACCCTTGTGCCAGTTGCCATTGGAGCACTAGGAGCAGTATGTAGAAGTCTTAAGAAACACCAGGACATTCTGGGCATTGAATAAATAATACCAGCTCAGCTCCAAAAGACAGTGTTGCTTGGAACAGCAAGAATCATGCAAAGAGATCTCTGCAATTCCCAAGAACTTGTCTAGATCTTGAATTGCAGAACACCATCTATCAGTCAAATATCTGACTATGACACATCCTCATCATCATTCTCATCCTCACTTATTGTATGTGGATGACTTGAAAATGTAAGGAAAGCCATAATCAGAGATAGATCCTTTATTAAATAACAGTTCGAATAGTCAGCAAAGATATAGCAGTGGAATTTGATCTTGGCAAATGTGCAGCATTAGCATTAAACAGGGGAAAGATTGTTGAACAAGAAGAAATCAAGATGCCAAACAACAACAATATCAAAACACTGGGCTTTGAAGAAAACTACAAATATCTAGGAATTTTGGAAGCTGACAACATGAAACATACCCATGTTAAGAAACATACAACCAAGGAATATTACCAAAGAGTTACAAAGATATTGCAAACAAATTAAATGGCGGCAACATGGTAAAGGTAATTAACAGTTCCAAGATACACAGCTGGCATTATCAATTGGAAACAAGCAGAATTAGAAGCAAAAGATCATAAAATTCTCAAGATAATGACAATGCATCACTCACTACACCCTAGAAGTGATATTGATTGTCTTTACTTAACAAGAAAATATGGTGGAAGAGTTCTCCTGAAAGTTAAGCAAACAGTTTAAGAAGAAAAACAAGCACTAAAGGACTACACCAAGACTGCTGAATTACAACTCATAATGAAACTCAAGACATCCTCCTGAACTGAATTGAGACTTAGGTTTTCTGTCTTACTACCAATGCTGCTTTCTCCAGACCTACTACACCTCTGCATATCACACCTAATCCAATCACGCCTGCTATTATCATTTACCTGCTATTGTCATTTGCCTGCTATTGTAATTCAGCATCTGAAATCACTTCACTCTCCAAGATATAAGGGCAGATGCACTCACATTCTAGCTGTATCTGAAGAAGTGAGCAATGACTCACAAAAGCTTTTACCCTGCCACAAATCATTGCCGCAAGGCAAGCAAAATGGTAGATAGTTGGCTATTGGCTGTGAGGCATTTGTGCATTATTTTGCAGATAAAGTCCTGTCGCTCTGCCAGGATCTCCTGACCACAGTTGATACAGTAAAAGAATTTGAAATACAAGTAATGGTTGCTTCACTCATCATACTTTTTTTCTGTAAGGCTGTGATCTCTGCATAGGGGAAAAATCATTTGTGCAACTGTCCTAATTTGTTGAGGATTGGCCCTCTGAGCTAGGAGGCTTTGCATGTTTCCTGAAGGAGAGTACTTTCTCTAGTATATCTGGAGATTAATGTACTTCCGTGACTTCCTTCCAAATTTCTTTAAGGCAGATTAGTCCTGTTTAGTTCTAAACAAGTACAAAATCCATACATTCTGTGCTTGTGTGTCTGAGGTTTGATGTGTTTTTCAATTTTGGAGAGTAGGTGCTTATTTTCCTCTTCCTCACCAGTAGATGGGATCAAATGGTTTCACCTGGGACAGGTTCTGGGTTGCAGCGCGGTGAGACAGATGGCGCTGGGACTCGCTCCCAGGCACCGCCGGCTTCTTGCTTACTTTAAAGGAGTTTTGGGGGCTCCTGAACTCTGCTGCACTCCCTGGAGGGGGTGCAGTGCAAGGGACTTGATCCAGGCCCCCCGCTTGCAGCAGCAAGTGGGCAGAAGCCCTGGATTGTCCCCAGCAAGAAGCGAAGAAGAGCATTCATGGGCAGCCATGAGCACCTAGCTACCTGACCAGGAGGGACCTAGAAGCTGAGACCTCATCCATAACACCAGTAAAGTATAACACCGTGCGTACATCTTAAAGCAACAATACCAGAAAGTCTACCACCCATCGTCAAACCCCCTTTAAAATTTAAAAAGACAATGGAAGGGAGGGGTGAAGAACTCTCCTCTGCCCCCCTTGACCGTGGCTAGGAATAGGATTTAAAGTAAACTTTTAGGCTCTTGGGTGAAGAAAGCATGTTCAAGATGGTATTTTCAGGAGTATAAAAATTTGATTCTGAACTTTAGTGAACTACAAATTCGTCTTATTTTCTCTTTTTTATTTGGAGCCAAAAACAATATCTGGAATTTACACAAAGACCTTGTAAAAGATCAACTAACTCTGCTGAAATAAGGTCTAGGATCATCTATAACTCAATAAATGGACTATAAAGACCTTATTTCTTAAAGGTTAAAAAGAAAATTGGATCTTATTTTGAACTTTTAATATATTACATTCCCATAACAATGTATGTTTATTGTTACTGAAACTATAAAACTACATTTTGTTCTGAACACATTGCTTTGTTATGTAAACAATTGATAACCTTCCTGACTTACATTAGCACTGTCTTGTCTTTAATATGACTATAACAGTTGTTGAAATATGCTTTTTAGAAGTGGCGTCCTTGTAAAACTTGGCTTGGAAAATATTTTCAGAGAGTCTTTTTTTAATACAACTTTGAAAAAATGAATGACACTGGTAGACCACAAAAGGTGCCAGAGGCTTTACTCCCAGATACACTGGAATTTATGGACACTGAATGCATACAGGTTTCATTGAAGGACTTGTGGAGTATGATTCAAAACACAGTTGTTTATGGTTATAAAAATGGCAGTTGAAGAAACTCTTTACCTTGCACAAATTGAAATGCAAATATTGATGCAACAGGCTACAACTAAGAGGGAGAAAGACCAGACACCATGGAAAGAGGAGAAAAAAAGACACGATTGTGCAGAAGCTATCGAGGAAACCTACAATCAAGCTTACAGGATTTATAGAAAGGAGTCTACACCTACAAAGAGAAAAAAATTCTGCAGAAGTGTATCAGAGATTTTATAATAGAAACATAAGAACATAAGAGAATCCAATGTTGAATCAGGCCAATGGCCTATCTAGTCCAACACTCTGTCACACAGCGGCCAAAAATACCACGTGCCATCAGGAGGTCCAGCAGTGGGGCCAGGACACTGCTGCCCCCTCCAGCTCCAAGAATAGAGTGCATCACCAGCCCCAGACTGAGAATTCCCATCTATACCCTGTGGCTAATAGCCACTGATGGATTTCTGCTTCATATGTTTATCTCATTCCCTCTTGAAACTGTCCATGCTTGTAGCTGCCACCACTTCCTGTGGCAGTGAATTCCATATGTTAATCACTCTTTGGGTGAAGAAGTATTTCCTTTTATCTGTTCTAACCTGACTGCTCAGCAATTGCATGGAGTGCCCACGAGTTCTTGTATTGTGAGAAAGGGAGAAAAGTACTTCTTTCTCAACCTGCTCAGTCCCATGCATAATCTTATAAACCTCAATCATGTCACCCCTCAGCCGTCGTTTCTCCAAGCTGAAGAGCCCCAAGCATTTTAACCTTTCTTCATAGGGAAAGTATTCCAACCCTTTTATCATTCTAGTTGCCTTCTCTGCACTTTTTCCAATGTGATAATATCCTTTTTGAGATGTGGCGACCAGAACTGTACACAGTATTCCAAATGAGGTCACACCAATGATTTATACAGGGGCATTATGATACTAGCTGATTTGTTTTCAATTCCCTTCCTAATAATCCCCAGCATAGTGTTGGCCTTCTTTATTGCAGCTACACACTGTCTAGACATTTTCATTGAGTTATCTACTATGACTCCAAGATCTCTCTCTTAGTCTGTCTCTGCCAGTTCAGACCCCATCAATGTGTATTTATATTTAGGATTTTTGGCTCCAATGTGCATCACTTTGCACTTGGCCACATTGAACCCCATTTGCCACGTTGACGCCCACTCACCCATCCTCGACAAATCTCTTTGGAGTGCCTCACAATCCTTCCTGGTTTTCACCACCCTGAACAACTTCATGTCATCTGCAAATTTAGCCACTTCACTGCTTACTCCGAATTCCAAATCATTAATAAACAAGTTAAAAAGCATCAGACCAAGTATTGTTCCCTGTGGTACCCCACTGCTTACCACCCTCCACTGAGAAAGTTTCCCATTTATACTCACTCTCTGTTTTCTATTTATAAGCCAGTTTTCGATCCACAAGAGGACTTGTCCTTTTATCCCATGACTTTTGAGCTTACTTAGGAGCCTTTGATGAGGAACTGTATCAAAAGCTTTCCGAAGTCAAGGTAAATAATATCTATTGGGTCCCCCTTGTCCACATGTTTGTTCACTCCCTCAAAAAACACTAACAGGTTAGTGAGACAAGATCTTCCCTTACAGAACCCATGCTGAGTCTGATGAAACTTCTAAAACAATCAGTCACTTATCTCAGAGAGAGCAAAGAAATCAACTCATGAAACTACAAACCATTTTCAAGAATGAACACAGATGGTGCCAGCACAGAGGAGGAAGCAGTACTCATAATTTGGATTTTTGAAGAAGACGGCGGCCTGGGGGAAGGAAGTGACGGAACGGGAGGCACTAAAGTTCAAAGGACTTAATGATAATTGGAGAGACTTAAAAAGGAATTTGTTCGTGTAACATCTGAAAAGATTTGATTTAACCCCAGTGGACTTTACTAACTTTACTAACAGAATTGATTTGGATTTTGTAAAGCTGAAAAGAAGATCTTTCAACCGTGATGGATGCCGACAACTGGAAGAAATAAAACTAACCTTTACTAACAGAAAAAAACTCACTCCGCTCTTTTTTCTCTTCCCATCTGTCTACCTTACCCTTTTCTTATAAAAAATAAAATTCTCTCCTTTTTAGGAGAGTTATTTCAAAAAAAAAAAAAAAAGAATGAACACAGATGGTTGCTTCCAGAAGATAACTTATAAAGGAAAAAGACACAGAATCAAGACCCTAAAACTTAAGAGGAGAAATCAGAAAATTAAGAAGATGATGAAACCCACAGAAAGCATAATAAATTCCTGAGAGAATTCCTGAGATTTTTGATGGAGGAAGCTCCTACCATGCTTATACTGAGAGAATCCCTGAGACTTTTGATGGAGTAAGATACTACCGTACCTGTATTTAGAAGAAAATAAAAAACTATACATTTTATGTATCAAATCAAAGAATTTAATAAAATGCTTAGACAAAGGTCACATTATTAGAAAATAAGAAACTGTATATTCATGTATTTGCAAAGTTTATGTGATAATGGCCGTGAGGGGTTGTGAGGTACCCTCAAGGATATTATCAACAAGTCCTTCATGGAAAGACTGTTCCCAGGGGCACTCAAGGAAGTGATGGTCTGCGGGGTTCCTCAAGGGGCGGTGTTATCGCCAATGTTATTTAACATCTACATGTGCCCCCTCGCCCAGATTGCCCGGAGGCATAGGCCAGGGTGCCATCAATATGCAGATGATGCCCAGCTATACCTGTTGTTGGGTGGTCAGTCTGACTCTACCCCAGATGACCTGGAGCGGGTGCTTCAGGATGTGGTGGGCTGACTTAGGCTGAGTCGATTGAAATTAAATCCAACGAAAACAGAGGTCCTGTGCTTGAGTAGGAGTGGATCAGGGGTAGGAATCCCACTCCCAACCTTCGATGGGGTGCCACTGGTGCCAGTGCCAAGGATTAGGAAAAGTGCCAAGGGTTAGGCTGCCAATAGCTTACTGGATTTGTTTCAATGTGCTGGTTTTGACCTTTAAAGCCCTACATGGTTGGGGGCCTGTCTACTTGAGGGACTGCCTTTCCCCATATGTGCCCCAGAGAGCACTGAGTCAGGGACACAGAATCGCCTGACTCTCCCTGGCCCGAGAGACGCCAGGTTGGCCATTACTAGAGCTAGAGCCTTTCAGTGGCGGCTCCATACTGGTGGAATGAGCTCCCAGATGACATCAGGGCCCTGCGGGACCTTTTACAGTTCTGCAGGGCCTGTAAAATGGAGCTCTTCCACCATGCTTTCGATTAGGAGCCACCACTGATGAATGAGCCACCAGAACATACTATGGCCTTACCTGTAACTGATGATCTTCGAGTGGTCATCTGTGCAATCACACCTATGGGATCTAGTGCACCTGCACTGATCTGATCAGTGTTGTACAAAGCTCACAATGGGATTTTCACACCTCCACCCTGAGTGTGCATGGGAACCCCCATTGTGCATGCCCAAGGGGTGGGGTGCGAACATCCCGCCAGTTCTCTTCTGACTGCTGTGCTGTTAGCAGCTTTCTCGTCGGTCGGTGCTGTTCGTTTTTTCTCTTCACATCGGGAATTCTTCAACTCATCTTGTCTTCATTCTTTGGATTTCTTCTTTAAATTACTGAACTTTTCTCCTCAAGAAATCGTCAGGGAGTCGGCAGGGTGAGAACTTTCCATGGTCTTTGGACCTTCACGCCCCCCCTTTACTCCCCTCACTCTGAGGAACTTGTTTATGGATAGAAAGTGGGGGTGCTTCAAGCGGTGTGTTTCATGGGGGAGTAAGTTAGCTCCTTGGGACGAACACATGCTCTGTATAATGTGTTTGGGTGAATCTCACCATCTGGAGGGTTGTGCTCTTTGTGCAAAATTTTCTAATCAAACGTGCAAAAATAGAGCCGCGAGACTGAAAGTAATCCTTTGGGAGTCGGCTCTTGTCCCTCCATCGTCTACCATGTTGACTGAACCTCCCCCTAAGTTGTCTTCATCGAATGAACCCCGGCCACCATCTTCCACATCAATGCCGAAGTCGATGGCTACCCCATTGATGCTGAAACCACCTTGGCCAGTCAAGTCTGCTTCTGATATGGGGTCAGCTCCTTCCAAGAAGCGCTGTTCGAAATGGACCTCCTCCGCCTCAACACCAGTGAAGAAACAAAAGGAGGATAAGTCACAGAGACATAGTTCTCATAAGTCGACCTCTGGGGACCTGCAGAAGTCTCATAAGGTGAGCAATGTGGTGATCCCTAAGGGCTCTGCGCTGCCTATGATACTGCAGTCGCATTCCCTATTGGCGCATCAGTCCATACCGGAGCTGCCTAAATACAATTGGCGCCCCAGATTGAAATTCTTGAGTCTCCAGTCAGGCAGCTGAATCCTCCGGTATTGGAGATGAATCTTGGATGATGCCCTCCATCGGTATCAGCTTCCGAAGCCGATGTGATTATGGATGTTCAAGGTGTTGGCCACCGTTCTCTGTCGGTTTTCTCCTGGACTAGCGGTCATTCCAACCCCAACTGTCGATACTGACCCAATGATCAATCCCACTTTCCCATCCGTGCAGATGATTACGGTCGTTGGGATGAATACCCGATCCGTCCTGATCAACACCATTCATCCCATTCACCCAGAAGAGATCATTTTTCCAAACCAGCTTCAGGTCTGGACTCGCCTTCCTGGTACTGACATCATCCATCAATGTACCCCCCATGGGATCATCGTAATCATATGCCATACTGGTTTTCCTCCTTTCCTCTATCGGCATCGATGCCCTGGCTGACGCCTATGAGGCCTGATGACTGTGACCGACATTCGACCCTGCCCCGTTCTCCATGTCGTCCACCCCCTTCTGTGACTCTCTCCAAACCACCGTCGTCTCCACCACCAAAACTGGCCCCTCTTCCTCATCCACCGTCTACTCCACCACCATTACTGCTCCTTCTGATGGAGCCTTTTGTACCGATACCAACCTAGGGACCTGGGTCACATTCCGAAACCTCTCTGGTTGTTTCCGATGCCGACCAATCTGATGATGAGACCTCACCTGGAGATGCCTCTCCGAAACATAAGGTCTCTGAGGATCTCCCAGTTTCCCCGTCTGAGGACTTGTCTTCCTATGGAGATCTCATTAAGAGAGTGGCTCATTCATTGGGTCTATCTATCGTCCAACCTCAGCCATTGATATTGGACGCAGTTTATGATGTGGTCTAGATGGACACGTCGACAGCTATCTCCCTTCTGATGTCAAAGGTCCTCCTTCATGCTGTGACAGCTCCCTGGGAGAAGCCCCCATCTGCACCGGTGTCAACTAGGAGGCTGAATCACATGTACCGAGTACAAGAGGAAGGAGCAGAATTCCTCCATGTCCACTCAAAACCTAACTCCATGGTCATCTCTTCTTCTTCCAATTATAGATATACCCACACGACTCCCTCTGACAAGGAAAGCAAGAAGCTTGATGCCTTTAGGAGGCGTTTTTATTCGGCGGGTGCCTTGGGAACCAAAACATCTAATTGTCGCATGCATGAGTCGATACCAATATGCATTATGGCAACAACTTACAGATGTTATACCAACTCTTCCTGATGAGACACATCAGACAGCCAGGACCCTGAAAAAGGAGGGCATGGTGCTGGCAAAGCAGCTTTTGAATTCATCAAAACGTTCACTGGATACCTTCTCCAGAACTATGTCTTCAGCGGTAGCTCTTCGTAGGCACTCCTGGCTGTGCAACACCTCTTTACCATCTGACACCAGGGCTTACATAGAGGATCTGCCCTTCGATGGAGAGGAACTGTTTCATTCCTCCACTGACTCAGCTCTTCAGGAAATGGACAAGAGCATAAAAGCCTCCAGATCCTTGGGTGTTTCAACTTCTTCCAAACCATACCACCAACATTCCTGGTCCCGTTATGCTTCCAAACATCCATGCAATAAGCCATTCCCTGAGGGTACCTGGAGACCTCGCCAGTCCCCCACAGGCCAATGCCAACAATACCACTACGCTGCAAAGTCCAGATATGGCTCGCAACAACAACAGCCCAGGGCCAAACCTCAGAGGTGCCCAAAAAGGGCCTTTGACTTGCCCCAACTTACCACCACAGACTCCACCCGCCTTTCCCCATTCTTCCCTATCTGGTGGGCCATCACTATGGTCCAATGGGTCTTGTCTATACTGGCCCAGGGATATTTGATCGAATTTGTGGACTTTCTGATATTGCCTGTTTTCCTGGCCATCCCTTCCTCTCTCCTCCTTCTCCAAGAGGTCACCTCTCTCCTTGCGAAAGATGCAATAGAACGAGTGCTGAAGGCTTACGAGGGGACAGGTTTTTACTCCTGTTATTTTGCCGTTCCCAAATGGGACGGGGGCCTACATCCAATCTTAGACCTACATGGTCTGAACGCCTTCATGGAGTACCGCAAATTCAAAATGGCATCCCTGCAAGTCATTCTCCCTCTCCTGGATCGGGGCTCCTGGATAGCGACCATCGAACTCCAAGATGCTTATTTCCACCTCAATATCCACCCATCTCATCAGAAGTACCTCCAATTTGCCATAGGGGACCTCCATTTCCAGTATAAGTGTCTCCTGTTCGGCCTCTGCACGGTGCCAAGAGTCTTCACCAAGACAATGTTAGTGGTGGCAGCCCATCTTAGTCTACAAGGAATCACCATCTTTCCTTACATAGATGACTGGCTCTTGGTGGCAGATTCCATGGAGCTCCTGGACAACCACATCCCCCAGATGCTCCATATCCTATCTTCCCTGGGCCTGCAGGTCAACCGACCAAAGTCCAATTTGCAACCCACACAAAGGGTGCAGTTCATAAGGGCAGTTCTCGACTCTATGGCGTGCATGGCTTATCTTCCTGCAGACAGAGTGGTGACCTTAGCATCGCTCGCAATGGAGGCAAGGAGACACAACTGGTCCATGGTCCTCCAGATTCAGTGTCTGTTGGGCCATATGTTGGCCACCACATCTGTCCTGCTGTTTGCCTGACTCTGCATGAGACCTCTTCAGATGTGGTTTCTGCAGCACTTCAAGCCCTGTCAGATGTCCCAATCTGTCCATCTCCAGCCCCCATTGAATGTCCAAAACTCCCTGGCATGGTGGGCACTCATATCCAACCTGTCCCAGGGTGCACCCTCCCACCCACCAAGATAGAGTCTTACACCACTGACGTGTCCCTGTGGGGATGGGGAGCCCATCTCAATGGCTTATGTGTTGGTTATCTGTGGGATGCTCCCACTTCAACCAAACATATGAAATTCCTGGAACTGTTGGCGATCAGGCTGGCATTCAGGTCCTTCCAGCCCATACTCCAGGGGCACTGTGTAGCTATCCTGATGGACAATACTGCAGCGTTCAGCTATGTCAACCGTCAAGGTGGGGCAGTGTCCCAGAGCCTATATCTTCTGGCAATCAACCTCTGGGAATGGTGTATACACAACAACATCTTCCCTGTGGCCACTCACATTCCAGGGACCTGGAATGTGAAGACAGATCTTCTCAGCAGGAGTCTCATTCAGCATCATGAGTGGGAGCTGAACTGGACTTACCTTCATCCCCTCTTTCAAAAATGGGCAGTCCTCAGATAGACGTTTTTGCCTCCAGAAAGAACGCAAAATGTCCTTTCTTCTGCAGCTGGGGGGGGAGCAGACCCTCTCTCTCTAGGAGACGGCCTCCTCTACCCATGGGGACAGACATTCATTTATATGCTTCCTGCTCTACCCCTACTCCTAAGGGTGGTTCAGAAACTAGCCAGGCTCATGCCAAACTGTATCTTAGTGGCTCCATGGTGGCCCAGGAAACCCTGGTTCACCACTCTTCTTTGCCTCACGAGAGACAGGTACTACCACTTCCCCTGGGTACCGGATCACCTCCTCGCAGAGAGCGGAACACTACTTTACATTGGCTTAGACAGCCTGAAACTGACAGCCTGGCAAATACTTTGATAATGTTCTCTGATCGAGTCTCAGAGGTCCTGCTGAATGCTTGAAAGGCGTCCACTCATCTTTCCTATCAGAGGAAGTGGCTTAGGTTCCTGTCCTTCTTCCAGTCTTCAACCACTTTGCCAATGTCTGCAGGTCTCGACAAAATCCTTGAGTTCCTCCTGTTGCTCACCAACCAGGGACTTTGCCACTCTTCCATCAGGGTCTACTTGGCAGCTATTTCTGCCTACCATGACAGGCTGGACAGTTATTCTGTCTATCTTCTTTGTGGTCTTTGTGCATCACACCTCTGGGATATAGTGATCAGTTCCTCTTGAAAGTTCCTCACTAAGGGAGGGGCACGACAATCCCACCAGTTTCCTTCTGACCACTATGCTGGTAGAATCTTCTCTGCTTTGGTCGGTAAAAAAATTGGGCCCTAGGCCTGTTCCTCATTTTTCTTTTTATTTTGTTAAGTGAAAGGACTTCGTTTCTATGGACTCTGCAGTGTTCCCCCCCCCTTCCAGCCTATGGCCAAGAGGTGGGGTTTTCTTTAACGGTGCCTTTGAATGACAGTAAAAATCACCCCCCCAGGTGCACACTCACGTTGTTTTTTCATGCCTTGGGGAATTGCACCAAGTGGACTCTTCTGCTCCTTGCGCAAAGTTCTCTAGCAGACAAGGAAGAACAGAGCTGCCAGACTTCGTGTTGCATTTTGGAGTTCATGCTTTCACCAATGTTGTCAGGACACTTCAGGACATGTGTCAATGACGACTGCCACCTCGGCATCGACTGGTTCCAGATACCGACGCATATAGATGTCAAATGCCTGATGCTGAAATGCTCGGACCAGACATCTTTGTCCGATGCTTATACTCCCTCCATAATGCAGGGAAGGCAAGGATGCTTGGCTTGTCAAGCTAAAAAATCATAAGACAACTCCCCCTGTGCAAACTCCGCTGACCCCTCGGTGGGCCATGGCACTGAATCCTACGGGCGCTTCTTCACTTGACTCTCTATGCCTAGAGCAGCCACAAGGTGCACTTTGGTCGCCTTCGCTGCGTCCTATCCAGCTCGCCGTCAGAGCAGGATATGGACTTCTCACGGATATCCCGGTCCTCCAGTGTCGAAAACTGGCACTATGACCGTGGAGCCGAAGCCTTTGGTCCATCCGTCACTGTCCCAAGCTGACGATCGAGAACAGCCATCAGCACCGATACACCCGCCACCACCACCCTCCCAGGGACCACAGGCTGTGGTGATACTGGTATGGGGCCCATCCCTACAAGCAGTATGCTGTGGTTCTCACCCTCACTAGGGAATGGGACTGTCAGTCTACCCTCCTGGTATCAAGATCCTCTTTTGACACTGGAGTTTGCGAGGCCCCAACCATCGAGGGCGACGGGCAAACTTTCCAAGCTGTTGCACCCAGCTATTCCTAATTTTAAGATCCATCGATTCCAATTCCATCGGTACTGATGCTGCCTATGTCTTTCGAAGCCATCTGAGCTCTCCGCTTCTCCACATGCTTCTTTCCAATCAAGGGACGAAAACTCCGATCCCCCATTGGAACCCATGCCACCTTAAAAAAGTGGGCGGTGATCTCCCAATCTGCCTTTGGAAGACCTTAAATCCTTGGAGGTTTTTTGCCTAATGGATGGCTAACATGCTCACTTTGTCTACAGTGCAATCTCCGCCCATTGTGACAGATTCCGTGTTCAATATTGTCCAGATGGTCACCTCTACCCGGCATCTTCCCCCATCTAAAGTTGGAGGGTAGATCATGCAATGTAAGGTGCAGGAGCAGGGTGCTGAACTCCTGTTTACCCACCTTAACCCTAATTCTGTCATGACACCTCTTCCTTCAAGGATAGACGCAGTTTGCGGAAGTTTTCGGCATCGAAACCTCAATCTACGTGGCATATATGGGGAGCTATCAGTTTGCTCTCTGGGAGTAGATGTCTGAATTTCTTGCTACCCCCCTGAGGCCTCTAACCATCTGGCTTGCAGGTTTCAAAGAAGGGAATGCTTCTGGCTAAGCATCAGCTCAATGCAGCTCAGCACACATTGGATGCAGCTGCCAAAACACTACTTCCGCAACCATCCTCTGAACTCTGACCTAGGAGGATTTGCCCTGGTTACTATTTGGATGGGAAACTACCATGGCATGCTAGGGTCGCTACACTGAGGCAGGCAATGGCAAACCACATCATGCCTGGTTGCGTTTTACTGCCCTCCCGCAGAACCTTCCATTCGAAGATGAGAGCCTTTTCAGCACCACGACTGATACGGCTCTGTAAAATCTTGACAGAATACAGATGCTGGGCAATTTAGGAGTCACGTCAGCTCCTAATCCATCCAGGTCAAAGTCCTGGAGCAAACCCTGGTCTCCCAAATTCTCTCTTAAGTCATCTCTGGAAACACAGCTCACCCACTATGCCTTCCCGCCCTTATGGGCACACATCAAATTTGTCCTCCGTTTCTCAGCTTGTAGCTGAGACTTCGAAAGCTTCCAAGCAGAGCCTTTGACTCCTGTACCCCTTAGAATTTGTCCGGGCACCTCTGGCCCCATCTTCATATTAATCCACCATCCACTACGCTCCTTGAAGGAATTCAGAACCTTCTCCAAAGGGCGCTATAGAACCAGCTCTGATGGTGCATCATCAGCACAGGTTCTACTCCTGTTATTTTACAGTCTCCATAATAGGACAGAGGATTCTGTCTTGTTATGGACCTCGGGGGACTCAACCAGTTTATCTCCTATCGGGAATTCTGTACGGCAACATTATTACATCTCCTTCCCTTCTCTGCGAAGGTGTTGGATGGTGACCCTGGAGTTGCCGGACACATATTCTCATATGAATATCCACCCATCTCACAGGTAGTTTTGCGTCTTGCAGTTGCGGAGGGCCTTTTTCTGTACAAAGCCCTCCCTTTTGGGCTCTCGACAGTGCCCAGAGTCTTTACAGACATGACACTTGTCATCGCGGTGTACCTCCCCCTTCAGAGTGTACAGATCTTTCCATTCTCAGGTGATGGGTTGTTGGTAGCAAGCTCCAAGGAAACCCTGTTCAACCATGTCAATTCAACGCCAATTACCCTTGATGCGTTGGGCCTGAGGGTGAACCTCAAAAAGGTCAATGCTCCTCCTGTCATTGAGGGTCCAGTTTATTGGAGCAATTTTGGATTCGACTGTACGTCAAACCTTTCCCCCTCCAAGGGTGGGAGGCATTATTGCTCTCATCTACCTGATAGAACACAGGGAGATGTGTTAGCACGGCAAATCCAGTAGATCTTGGGTCTGATGGCTGCTGCCACAGTGGTACTTGTCTTCGCTAGACTACAGATGAGGCCACTTCAGCTATGGTTCCTCAAACGTTTCCGTTTCTCTATGGCAGCCCCAATCTCAATGGTTCATGCTACCTGTGCACGGGCTGATTTCCCTACATGGGAAACTCCAGCCCCAGCCCCAAACTGACCTTACCACGGATGCATCCCTGTAGGGATGGGGGAGTTCAACCCCAAGGTTGTGTGTGGGTGCCAAATGGGAACCTTGTGTGGCCTACAATCACCTCAGTTTCCTGGAACTGCTCGCTGTCTAGTATACACTAGATCTTTTGCCACTTCGTGGCCCACCATATGGTGGCAAGCTTGGCAGACAACACCACCACACTGTGTTGCCTGAACAGGCAAGGTAAAACAGCATTCAGGGGATTCTGTCCACTGGCCTGGGAGATTCGGACCTAGTGTCAATCCTGAGACATGTCCTCTCTGTCATTCACCTGCTAGGATTGCTCTAGGTGTAGGCAGATGTTCTGAGCAGGGGAGGTGCATCCCTCCACGAGTGGGAGCCCAATTGGGCTTACCTACGACTGGTTTGCCACAGGTGGGGTCACCCAAAAATTGATGCGTTCGCTACCCGTCAGAACACCGAGTGTCGTCTGTCTTTTCCAGGGCAGGACAGGACCCAATTCTCTGGGGGACGGCCTTTTGTTCCCAGGGTCTCATAGGTACATCTGCCTGTTCTCACCAATCCTTCTGCTTGCCAGAGTGCTTAGCAGGATCATGAAGGAGCTACCTCAACGCATCCTCGTGGCAACATGGTGGCCATGTCAGCACTGGTTCCCTACTCTACTCCGCATGTCCCAGGGCATGTACATACCCTTCCCTTCCCGGGCACTAGTTCTCTTTCCAGCTCAGGAGGGCAGAGTGCTTTGCACCATACCACACCTCGAGCTCATAGCATGGAGGATTCCCTAGCACTACATTAGTGGAATTGACCTAGTCCTGTCGAACTGTTAGCGGCCAGCTACATGCGCTGCCATTGAAGGGAAGTGGAAGAGGCTTTCACTTTGCCTTGAGTTGTTGGGTTTATCACCACCCCCTTCAGGCTTGAGGGTACTCTTTGGATTAGTGTTGACCCACCTGGAGTTGGGTCTTAGTTGCTCTTCTTTAAGAGCCTTTTTGGCCACCACCTACATCAATCATCCTGTGGTGGACGGTTATTCAGTTTTTTCTCACTTGCAAGCAAAGCAGTTCTAACGGGTTTCACCCGGCTCTTTCCTCTGGCTAGTGGGCCGACTCCCTTCTGGGACTTACATCTAGTGCTGTCCAGACCAACAGACAACCGTTTGAGCCCATGGCTGAGTCTAGTCTGAAGCTTCTCTCGTGGAAGACTGCCTTCCTTGTAGCCATTACTTCAGCATGACAAGTGAGAGTATTGTCTGCACTCCGTTGTGACTCTCCGTATTGGTTTTTCTACTTGATGGTGTTACCTTGGCCTTGGATGTCTCTTTCCTGCCCAAGGTTGTTCCGAGTTCCATTTGCAAACTTGCATTGCTCTTCTGATGTTTTCCTGTCCTCTATGAGTTATGATGAATGCAGGCTTCATACTCTGGACATTAAGAGAGCTACACTCTTCTACCCCAATGGAACAAGGTCATTCCATCAGTCACCGGCCTTGTTCATCTTTATAGCACACCTGTGCAAGGAAGAGGTTTCTTCGCAACGTCTATCTAGGAGAATTGTGGAACATCTACTGTGTTACTTACTGGCCAAATGGCTACTCCCGAGCCCATTTCATGTGCTTGCCACCAGGCAGTGGGCTTGTTTACAGCCTCCCTGGGAGGTCCGCCGCTCACTGACATCTGTCAAGCAGCAGCATGGGTCACCCACCCACCCCCACACGCTCGTGAAGCTTTATGCTTTGGGTGGGCGTCTTCATCGATGCTCCGTGGTGGGACGGGCAGGGTTGCAGGCGGCGCAGGTCTAGGACCTTCAGCTCCTTCCTCCAAGTGGGCTTGTTTACTGCTTGCTAATCTCCCAGAGGTGTGATGCACAGAGACCAAGAAGAAGATAAACAGGTTGCTTACCTGTAACTGATGATCTTCGACTGGTCCTCTGTGCATTCACACCACCCACCCTCCTTCCCCTCTGATTTCAGTCCTCTCCTCTTGTCTTACTCTGAGACTGATTGCAGCGGTCAGAAGGAACTGGCAGGATTGTCATGCCCCTCCCTTAGTCATGCGCAGTGGGGCCAGTGCATGATGGGGGAGCAGGCGTGAAAATCCCTTTTGCTTTCAAGAGGAACTGATCGAGGTCGGCACAGGTGCAATATATCCCAGAGGTGTGAATGCACAGATGACCACTCAAAGAGGTAAACAACCTGTCAAAGAAGTTTCTTCGAGGTCTCATGCACTTGTACCTTCCTGTAACTGCCCCTATACTGTCGTGGGATTTGCCGTTGGTGCTCCGTCATCTCACGAGAAAACCGTTTGAACCTATGGCAACTTGTGCCCATCAGTATGCTGCATGGAAGACTGTGTTCTTGGTGGCGATTACATGGGCCAGGAGGGTCATCGAACTGATGGCACTATGCAGTGACCCTCCATACCTAGTCTCTCTGCTAAACGGAGTGTGTCTGGTGCCGGACATTTCCTTTCTACCGAAAATAGTTTCGGAATTTCACTTGAACTCAGAAATATTCCTGCCAGATTTCTTTCCGTGCCCTGATGGGGAAGAGCAACGTCTTCTTCACACCCTTGATGTTAAGAGGGCACTTCTCTTCTATCTAAACTGGACTTGGCCTACTAGAAAGGACAACACCCTGTTCCTTTTGTACTCCACCACCTCCCTAGGGTCGCGGATTTCAGCTCAACGCCTGTCCAAATGGATTGTCAGGACAATAAGGTTATGCTACTCGTTAGCAAAACACCCTCTCCCTGTTCGCTTGAAGATGCATTCTACCAAATCGATGGCAACCTCCACAGCTTTTCTGAAGGGTGCATTCCTGTCCTCTATCTGTAGAGCTGCCACGTGGTCCACACTAACCATGTTCATTAAACATTACGCACTAGATGTTCGTGCGCAACATAAAGTTAATCTGGGTTGTTTGGTCCTGTTCTCTGCGGCGTGCTGAGTTTGACAGAACCCACCTCCAGTTGAGCCACTGCTTTTCAATCTCCCATAGGTGTGATGCACAGAGACCACGAAGAAGATAAACAGGTTGCTTATCTGTAACTGATGATCTTCAAGTGGTCATCTGTGCAGTCACACCGCCTCCCTGTCCTTCCCCACTGCTGTCATCCTCACATGCCTTTGTTTGATAGTGGTCAGAAGGAACAGGCAGGATGTCTGTGCCCCACCCCCTTGGGCATGCGCAGTGGGGATTCCCATACACGCTCAGGGTGGAGGCACAAAAATCCGTTGTGAGCTTTGTACAACACTGCAGGCACACTAGATCCCATAGGTGTGACTGCACAGATGACCACTCAAAGATCACCAGTTACAGGTAAGCAACCTGTTTTTTTCTGCTCAGGATAGCCAGTTTTGTAATTTTTTAAAAAAATTGTCAATATCCTGTCTGAAAAAAGACAGGAAAATAGCACAGAAAATGAATCATGACTATATAATCCTCTAGATTATCTCTAAAATGAAGAATTGTGTTAGTTCCAAACTGAGTGGCAGAACCAACCTGTGATTCTGCAGTTAACTTGCTGCAAGACCTGGGTTGGTCCTCCTTTGGTGAAGTTAACAAAATTTAATTGGGATTCAAGGAGGTATTGTTATTTTTAATTTCTCAAAACTGCTTTGTTAGTTAAATTGTTTGCTGTCTTCAGTCTGACTTTCTCCCTGAGTTCTCAGCTTTGTTTTGAAATTTGATATATTAATTAAAACATTTGTTCTTTTCAACTGTAAAATATCTGAGAGTAAATTTGCAGGAACTTTTAAATTTAACCAGCCTCCAGCAGTTAATGTTAACATTTCCTCAAGCAGTGTAATTTTTCTGGAAAATAAACTTTTGAAAGTTGACCACCCTTTAGTGACTGATTTATTTGAAGGTATAATTTAAACAAAGTTGTGTTTTATTTTGTAACTATTAAAAATGTCCGTTTAGAAAAGAACAGTCTTGATTGTTATAGTCTAACTGTAGGATTGTAGGCTTTTACAGCCACAAGATGGCACTTCTGAGCTTCTTTTTGAGCTAGTCTTTTCTGCAGTGTGTGGTTTTTGTAATGGTAACTGTTAGCACACATTTTGTCAAAAACATGTGAAACACTTGACCAGAGTTGATTTTATTTAGGTTTTGAAATCTCAAGCAGGTCAAGAACTTCGGAAGATGGTTGTATTAAATTGTACTGAAAATTATGTGCTGTACACACAAATAGTTGTGCTGTAACCACAAATAGTTAAGCAATCAGACAATTTTGAATAAATGTTCAGAATGTGTTTATTTGGCAAACTTTCTGCAGTGTTTTGTGTTGCTATAAAATTTTAAATTCATGTTCTCGGATTGTAGGAAAGGGTTAATGTAAAAAATGAGGGAAAATAAGGTGACATTCAAGGGAAAAGCGGGGACCTGGGGCTGATGGATGTTCTAATTAGTTCTAAAACTCAGAAGCTCAGAATTGGAGGAATATGCTAATTTCTTTTTAAATACTGTATTTAGTGGCCTTTTTGATGGGTTTCATAGTGCTAATATCACTATCTGTTAGTAGAACGGGTAGCAAATGCTTTGTAGTTATGGCATTAATAAAGCTTATGAGGACAAAAATTAAGGGGCATAAGGTTAACCTATCCTACCTATCCAGTAGAAATTAATAATCACTTAAGTGGCTTTGGTTTGTGTCAATCCAACATTTCATATTATTTCTAACAAGCAGAGACTCTCCAAACATTCTGTGTCTTAGGGGAGACTTGTCCTGTGTTTTTCTTATAGCTAGCCACCTGTTCTGTTAACATTTTAACATCTCATTTTTTTTAATATTAACAGATGCAGTCTTTTCTTCCAGTCTCTTACATATGTTGCTTAAACATTTTTCCTCTTAGTTGGTAAATTATTTAGAACATGTTAATTGTAGTTGCCAATATTTCCGTCCTTTTCTGAAGATTTTTGATGCTTTTAGTTATACAATCATTTCCTTTACTAAGTTTTTTGCCAGCTGCTCCTACAATTTATTTTCTGTTTAAAGTATGCTACTCTCTTATCTTAAATGTTTTGTCTATGACTTTCTGGTATCTTATTTTCAGATACAAGAATACGTATTTATTCTTTAAATGTAGAATATTTTCATCTGTATTCTTTAAAAAATGTTCTTTCTCTGTATATGATTTTATTTCATTTCTTCTCTGCAGGTTATTGCCTGTCATATGATTCTGTGATATTATTTTTTCCTCTCAGGTGTGAAATTGGTCTCTGATTCAGTATACAACTATTCTTTCTGTCAAAGTCTACTGTCATTGTGAATGGTTAGCTGCAGTTTTTCAAATCTGTTTGCTTGTCCAACTAACTTGTCACTTTGGCAGTAATCTTTGTCCAAACTTCCCTGTTAGAATTTTTCTTCAGTGTATGACTTCATTTTTCCAGTCTGCATTTTCAATGCTGCCAATTTTTCATTTGTTCAGAAATACAGACATGTGTGGTCCTAATGTTAATGTTGTCTATTTTCTCTTTTTTAAAAATCTGTGATTTTTAAAGATAATATTATCTATATTATCAAATGGCAGCTGGACTTGCATTATGTTTAGCTTTTTTCTTGCTTGCAGATGTGTGATGAGCTTAGTGTAACACAAGCTTCCCTCCTCTGCTATCAGTGCTCACTGAACTGTTACTACTTGTCCTGTGAATTCTCCAACAGTGCATGTGCATTTTTTGTGAATTCTCCAACAGTGCATGAGCATTTTGAATGATGCACAACTTTCCCCCTTCAAGATCCATGATCTTACTGCATAGAGATCCTGAGCAGCTTAAAGATTCTACTGGATGGGGTTTTTGAGCACATTTAGCTTTGCTGTGTATTTTCTGAAACCAGTTCTCTCACCCTTTTAGGTTGTGGGTTGAAGGAAAGCAACTGACAGATTGTTTCCCAACTTTTATCCAATTCTCAGTCCTGGCTGGCTGAGAAATCATACCTTTGGTATCATAAGAGCAGTATAGACACACAGTCCTATCTCCCATCAGGTTTTTTTCGGGGGTGGGGGGGTGGGGAGTCCTTCCAGAATACAATATTTTTCTGCAAGGGTTTGGGAGTCTTTGTCATAGTTGTTACCCTCTTCTATCCTGTCTCCCATTCTGATTGGTCTCATATTATTTATTTATTTATTTACAGTTAGTCCTAATATAAGGCAGCACACAACTTCTATTTTTTAGTATTTTTTTTTACTAGCATGTCTACTTACAATCTTTATCTATTTATATGTTGAGCTGTAAACCCTTAACTCAAGCTTTGACCCCGTACACTGTGTACTGGATATCTTTTTTTTGTTTGTTTGTTTTTGTTCTGTGTGTGTGTGTGCGCCCATGCCTGGAAGTCATGGTGACCTCTGGCATCTCCTACTGGGGCATGGAGGACGCTCAGAGAAGTGGCTTGGTAGCTTGCCTCTGCCTCTTGGCCCTGGTATTCATTGGAGGTCTCCCATCCAAATACTTGCCAGGGTCATCCGTGCTTAGCTTCCGAGATCTGATGAGATCAGGCTTGCCCGGGCTATCCAGGTCGAGGCTGTAGAGAATATCTTTAACTGCATCTGTAGAAGAAATATTCTGTGTGTCTATACAAAGTTGTGGGAAAGTCAATTATATAGTTTTCATGATTGTAGACTAAAAAGATTGTGTAGGAAAGACGATTTACACAACAGTCCTGAATACATTTTCTTGGAATTATGCTCCACTGATTTCAGTTTGATTTTAAGGTAAATATGCTCAGGATTTCAGTTTAGGTGAATTTTTTATACTTTCTCTCTCCTGTAACACTCATAATACTTAGAATGACTTTAACATTTTCAGAGTAGAGTCTAGAGACTCAAACAACACCTGAGGTGTGGCAACAGTATGATTACCTCTTTTGACCTAATGCCTGAACCACCTGCACAGAGTAATTAAAGAAAGTGACTTTTTTGGATTCAGTTCAGTGTGGAACTTTGTTCCTTAAAACCTTAGGAAATGTCATAGCAAATACCTGTTTGAATCTCAAAGTCATAACTGGCGTGAAGCAGGTGGGTGGCTTTAAATACATAAACTTCATGTTTTATAAAGAATCCTCTGGTGAGTCTTTTCAGTTTGGTGGTAGTTTACTTAACTATGACATCAGCAGTAAGGATCTGGCAAAAGATGAAATATTTCCAAACCTGCAGAGGTTTAACATTCTCTGTTCCATTCAGTGTGGCCTCTGTTTAATCTGCTTAAGAAACCCAGAAAGAAATAACAAGCTAGTATCATTGTGAATTCCATGGAATTCTGCTGCTTTGACTTTGCTTAAATATAGACAGATAGTAGGAGAAGATCTTCCTCTTTTTTTACTAATGTTTTTTTGTCTTTTGTTTTGGCAAAGAAATCTGATAGCAAATTCTTATTGAGAAACTATAGTTAAAATATTGATAGTGTTCAAAGTTTGACTTTAGTGATGTTCTTATTCCTGTCTGAAGTCCATGCCTGCTCACAGCAGTTAGCCTAAATGCGCTTTTTTAAATAAGAGAATTTTTACTTCTGACATTAAAAATATGATGAGGTACTTTATTCACATTTAAATAATCATGTTTTAACAGAAATATGGTTTTAACTAGTTAAATTATATTGTTATCTTGTGATTGTAACCTGCCCTGAGGCTGTTTGCGGGGAGGGTGGGATAAAAATCAAACTAAATAAATAACCAGTTTATACCTGTAAAGGCTGCATTGTGCTATTGCTATAATCTGATTTAAAGTAAAAAATATTTTATGCCAGACACTCAACAGGGTGAGAGATGTACTAAGTATACATATGAAATCATAGTTAGGCATTATGCAGGTCCTGCAGTGAAGGGCACTGAAACTACCTTAATCTAAAATCGGCTAATATTTAAGTACTTGATGCAGTTTTACAAATATATTAGAATTTTAGGATATTTTAGCATATTTGTTTTATCAAACTCAGAAGAACATTTTTGAGAATTCGTGCCTAAGTTTGGATTGATAGATTCAGAGGAAACAAAAGGTAATCAGACCTTTTTAAAATCCACTTACATATTAGTCATATGATTTAGCAATAACCTTTTAAAACTGGTCTTTATGAACTAAAATGCCTGTATCTGTGATAATATTACTTTACACAGAGAGTGATTAAAATGTGGAATTCGATGCCAGAGGATGTAGTGACGGCTACAGGAATAAACAGGTTTAAAAGGGGATTAGGTAGATTCATGGAGGATAAGTCTATCAATGGCTATTAGCCATGGTGACTGAGAGGAACCACTACATTCAAAGGCACTAAGCCTCTGAATCCCAGAGCCAGGAGGCAATATCAGGGGAAGGCCTCAGCCTCTCTGTGCCCCCTTGCTGACCATCAAGAGGAAGTGGTTGGCTACTGTGTGAGATAGGATGCTGGATTAGATTGGACCACTGGTCTGATCCAGCAGGGCTCTTGTTATGTTCCTAATAAACATGATTTTTAGCATGAAACTCAGTAAACACACAAATTAATCTTTTTAACTGCTATGCCTTATTTTATTTTGTTATTATTTACATTATTTATAGACTGTATTTCTCACTGAGACTCAGGGTGGATTATGTAGTGTATGTCAAATACAAATAAGAGGATGGCATTCCAATAATTAGTGCAGTAGGATTTGGATTATAGAATTCTGGATCCAACCAGAAATTTGCAACAGATCTCAAACACCTAACAAGGCATAAACATGACATGTTAAATTATGCAGAAATTACATGGTAGGAGCATCTTTAAAGAACAGACAGACAGAACTTTCTGAACAATTTCATTACAGTACAGCCCAATTACCTGTGCAAAAAAGCCTTCCTGTACAACCTAGCTTTACATAGTTTGCAGAAAACCAGAAACCTAACCTCATCAGGAAGGCCATTCCATAAAGTGGGGGCCACAATAGAAAATATTAATAATACAAGTTTTTTTCTTGTGAATTATTGTATCCCAGAATGGATATATTATTAATGCTCATTGTTTCCTTTTGTAAGAAAGAGTTCAGTGCTTAATGCATAAGATTGCTTTGGGTCATTGCTGCTTAATGTTTTGCTTTCAGTGTAAAGTGAATGCAAGCTGTAAAAAGACAAGAGTATCTATCCAATTCTATATTGTAAGGAATATTAAGGAGACTATTTTCTAGAGATAATTTTGAAGTAATTTCAAAATTCAGTTCCACCATGAGCTGCTTCTGAGGGTCAATATACCATGCAGCATAGAGAAAGAAGGCTGAAACAGGGAAGGGGGTATTGAGTGAAATTGCCCTTCTTCATTCTTCCTTGTGTTGAGAGAGCTTATCTCCCATCATGCAAAAGCAAAAGAGGGGCAATTTTATCCAATTTCTCCATCTTACTACAGCCCCCATTCCAATATAGCATGATCTTCGTCATGGTCTCTGTGCAGTCCCACACATGGGTTGGGCGCCTGTGCACGACCTCATTCGGAGAAACTTCTAGAGCTTTACCTCAGAAGAGCTTTTGGCGGGCTCTCCTCCCGCCCTGGGGGAGGAGACATGCACCGCGCATGCCCAGAGCGGGAGAGAGAGCCGCCTCCCACTCAGTTCTTCTTCGACCGCCTTCGTGTTCACACCTCGTTCCTGTCGTTCCTCCATTTACCTCAGCTGAGTATATCTTTCTTCGCTTTCGTTTTTGTTTTCCATCTGCTTCTTCTCTTCTTCTGTCCTACAAAATATATATATATATATATAAAAATCTTTGTCTATCTCTCTCTTTCCCCCCCCTCTCCTTTCCTTGGAGGGTGGGTGGGGATTTTTGTATGGGAAAGACTCAATTCTTTAAGGTCTGTCGTTGTTGCCCTGCTAAAATTCCATCCAACGACGGGCACGACCTTTGCTTAATCTGTTTGGGTGAGGCCCATAGAGTAGATTCTTGCCCTCATTGCGTGAGTTTCACTCGTCAGGCTCGCCGTAATCAAGAGGCTAGGCTCAAAGCTCTTCTTGTTGAATCGGCTCTGCGTCCCACAATGTCTTCAGGGGCTTCCCAGGTCTCGGTAGCCAAGAAGTCGGACACCTCTTCGAAGGCACCGAAACAGAAACCTAAGCGGGCTGAAGATAAGACCCCTTCGAAGTCGAAGGCCACGCCCTCTGCTTTGGTTTCGAGAGTGGACCCCATCGTCGTGACTGGGTTGTCAACGTCGATGCCGGCCCTGGCCTCGACATCCCATAAGTCTGCGGCTCGGCAACAGACTCCGCAGCACTCCCACTCGTCGCCTATGGGGACGATACCGTTGGGCCAGTTGACCAGATCGCCTCTGCACCTGTCTCCGCGAACAGGCTCCCGGTCTCCACGGAGGCGTTCCACTACCCCGGTCCACACTTTGGACGAAGGTCTGGTTGTGCACTGCCATGCGCGGTCCCGATCCCGTTACGATCGTCGATGCCTGATCCGTAGGCAATCCCCGTCGTCGTCTGATTCCGCCTCTGACCACCAATGCTGGTCCTGCGAAGACCATTGGGAGCGTCCGGATGCAGCCTACTATTATTCAAGGTCTCCAACACCGGAGAGACACCACTATGACCGAATCCAGCATTCGGAACGTGGAGATCAGGCCCACGCCCCTGACTGCCCTCGGCGCTCAGCATCTGTTGCCTCGGCTCATTCTGCCTCTTGGGAACAGCCTTCTGACCTCCCCAGAAATTGGGACGCCCCAAAGCGTTCCCCAATGGAACCTCGACACCGGCCGGCTGTCGACCATCCCATCATCAACCTTGTCCAACCGCGATCCTCCTCCCCCATGTCGATCTCGGACAGGTCGGATTCAGCGGAGTTCGATCCCGAGGTCTCTCGGATCGAGGACGAGCCTCGACGCTCAGGGTCGATTTCACCTACTGAGGGCCCTAAAGCATTTTTGGAGCTCGTTACCAGGATGGCGACTGCCCTTCAAGTACAGGGCTTTACAGAATCCCCAGCTGTGACCGACGTCGTTCACCGATTGGTCCAGGCTGATCTCCCTCCGTCTCCCATCTTGCCTTTGCTGCCTGTCCATCTTTCTATCCTGAAAGAGTCATGGGAGCACCCGGCTTCGATCCCTCCGGTTTCGAGGCGCTATGATGGGTTGTACAGGATTCAAGACGCTCCTGGCAAATTCCTTGTTTGTCAGCCGCCTCCAAACTCTATGGTGGTTCACTCTTCTTCGAGATCGAAGCAGCCTGCTTGCCATTCCACGCCCCCTGACCATGAGGGTCGTAAACTGGATCTTCTGGCCAAGAAGATGTACTCTCTGGCCTCCATGAATCTCCGTGTCGATACTTATTTGTCTTACTCGTCCGCTTATGCATTCAACGTAGCCAATGCAATTCGTCCTGTCCTGGAGTTTGTTCCGGAAGAGCACCGTCCCACTCTCTCGGCTGCCTTGTCTGAGGTTTGTGCCATATCAAAGCAACAAATCAATTCCGTTCGTCATGCAGTCAATTGCTCCTCTAAACTCCTGGTGTCTTCTGTCGCTCTCCGGCGTCATGCCTGGCTGCGGGGCACCACTCTACAACCGGACGTCAAGTTCCGTGTAGAAGACCTCCCCTTTGACGGAAATGGCCTCTTCCACTCCACCACCGATGAAGTGTTGAAGGCTGTCGATGAGAGTCGTAAGCAGGCTCGAAACCTTGGAGTCTCGGCTGCACCTTACCGTCCCAGAAACCGTTCCTGGAAGCCTTCTGGCTCCAGGCGATACCTATCTCCGGCACCTCACTCCCAATGGAGGAGAAAACCGTACGATTCCCGTCCCCCTTCCAAACACCGTTCCCAACCTACCAAAAAGCCGCCGCAGCCCAAGCAGTCCGTTTGACTGTCCCCACCGTCTCTCTCCAACGTCGTACACTCCTTCCGTCCATACCCGCCTCTTCCCCTTTCTATCAGCCTGGGAACAAATTTCAACCGACTTCTGGATCCTCACTATCCTGCGGGTCGGGTACGCCATAGAGTTTGTTTCGCCTCCGATCCTCCCACACTTTGTTGTCACGCCTCCAGACCCTCTCCTCGATCTTGAGGTTTCAACTCTCCTTGCCAAGGGGGCCATCGAGGTTGTCCCGGTGGCACAACGAACTCTCGGCTTCTACTCGAAGTATTTCCTGGTCCCCAAGAGGGATGGCGGCTTCAGATCAATTATGGACCTTCGGGATCTCAACTGTTACATTCGGTATCAGAAATTCAGAATGGTCAATCTGCAGTCGATCCTTCCTCTCATTCCACGGGCAGCGTGGCTCACGTCAGTCGACCTCCAAGACGCATACTTCCATGTCACGATCCGTCCCCAACACCGGCGGTTTCTCCGGTTCGCCGTTGGAGATGCCTACTACCAGTACAGGGTGCTTCCCTTCGGCCTTTCTACAGCTCCACGGGTGTTCACCAAGCTGATGGCTGTGGTGGTGACTGAGCTCCACCGACGGGGAGTCACTCTTTATCCTTACATCGACGACTGGCTTCTCGTAGCTCCAACGCCATCTCAGTTGCTCCACAACACTCGGGAGACTCTCTCCCTTCTCCATGCTCTCGGGCTCTGCGTCAACCACGCCTAGTCCTCCCTTCAGCCCCTTCAAATCCTTCGATTCCTCGGGGCTCGACTCAACACCAACCTCGAAGCGGCTTTCCTTCCATAATCCAGGGCTTCCGACATTCGGGCGATGGTGTCCGCCTTTCAGACGTGTCCCCAACAATCCGCCCGTTCTGTCATGAGGCTCCTCGGTCACTTTGCCTCCACGGTGTTCGTTGTCTGCAACGCCCGGCTGAAAATGCGGCCGCTTCAGCTCTGGTTCCTCCGAGCCTTCGATCCCCTCCGAAAGCCTTGGCACACGATTCTGTCGATCCTGCAAACTGTCCTCGACTCCCTCGAGTGGTGGGCTCAACCTATCCACCTCCTTTCCGGGATGCCTTTTCGTCCTCCTCCTCCCGACTTGTTGTTGACCACAGACGCTTCCCTCTAGGGTTGGGGAGCCCAGTGCGGAACGCTTACTGTTCAAGGGGCTTGGTCTGCTCGAGATGCAACTTGCCACATAAATTACCTGGAGTTGCAAGCAATTTATTTGGCTCTTCGGTCCTTTCTTCCGACCCTTCAAGACCGTGTCGTCCAAGTGGCTTCCTACAGCACCACGGCCGTCTATTATGTCAACAAACAGGGCGGCACTGCCTCTGTTCGTCTCTGCACCTTGGCGATAGACCTCTGGTCCTGGTGCCTCGATCACTCCATCACGCTCTCGGCGATCCATATTCCCAGGGATCAGAATGTCAATGCGGACCGGTTGAGTCGTTCTGCCTCATCGGACAACGAATGGTCCATTCCCCTCCGGTATCTTCGACCTCTGTTTCGAGAGTTCAGTCACCTATCTGTCGACGGCTTCGCGTCCGTCGACAATGTTCGATGTCGCCTGTTTTTCAGCAGGGGTCCCCCGTCTGCTCGGTCGCTCGGGGATGCCTTTCTCCACAAGTGAAACGGAACCCTGTTTTACCTGTTTCCTCTGTTCCCTCTCATCTTTCGGGTCGTGCAGAAGATTCATGCAGACGGCACCTCCTGCATTCTGATCACTCCGTGGTGGCCACGCCAGGTCTGGTTCCCGCACCTGCTTCAACTCTCCTGTCATTCCTTCCGTCCCCTCCCTGTCATCCCAGATCTCCTCTCTCGGGCCCGAGGGAGAATCCTCCATCCCAATCCGGGATTTTTCAAATTAATGGCCTGGAAGATCCAGCCCTAGACTTCCCGTCTCAGGTCTCTGAAATCCTCCTGAATGCTAGGAAGCCTTCTACTCGACGTTCCTATCAGTTCAAGTGGAACAGATTCCAATCCTATGCTGCTGATCACTCCTTCGATCCGATTCGATCATCTCTCCGTGAGATCTTCGCCTACATCGTGCACTTGAAGGATACTGGCCTGGCATACTCGTCCTTGAGGGTTCATTTGGCGGCGATCTCCGCCTACCACCCCCACATACAAGGCTCGTCAGTGTTCTCCCACCATCTCACCAAGACGTTCCTCAAGGGTCTTCTTCACATGTGCTCGCCTAGGAAACTGTTGGTGCCTTCCTGGAGCTTGTCTCTAGTCCTTTCTCAACTCATGGCTAAACTGTTCGAGCCGATGGCTACCGCCGACCTCAGGTTAGTGTCCTGGAAAACGGCCATTCTTGTAGCCATTACCACTGTACGCAGAGTAGGGGAGCTAGCTGCCTTTAGGGCCGATCCCCCCTATACCGTTTTTCATAGGGAGAAGGTGGTCCTTAGAACAGATCCTTCCTTCCTCCCTAAAGTCATCTCTGCCTTTCACCTCTCTCAGTCGTCTGTTCTGCCTACTTTCTTTCCGAACCCGACTGATGCCTCTCAGAGAGCCCTGCACTGCCTAGATGTGCGCAGAGCGCTCTCTTTCTATCTACACAGGACACAGCCCATACGTAAATCTCCTCGGCTGTTCCTAACTTATAGCCCCCCTCATGCGGGGGAACCCATTTCTTCTCAACGTCTCTCTAAATGGGTGACTTCCACCATAGCCCTTTGCTATGAGCTGGCGCGTCAACCCGTTCCTGTGTCACTGCCCATTCCACACGGGCGGTGTCGACGTCCACCGCTTTCCTGGCCGGTGTCCCGTTGGAAGACGTCTGTGCGGCTGTCCTCAGCATTGACCTTCGTGACCCACTACGCACTCGACGTCCAAGCTCGACGTGATGCTGCCTTCGGTCAGACGGTGCTGCGATCTCTCTTCGCTTGATCCTGGTGCACCCTCAGGTAGGACCCGTGGGTGATTTGTTTTGATGATGATGCTGTGTCTTAACCAGTATTTTTGTGTCCTTTGCAGCTGCCAGCTCCCTCCTCCAACTGGTTCAGCTCTTGTAATCACCCATTTGTGGGACTGCACAGAGACCACGACGAAGATAAGGTTGCTTACCTGTAATTGATGATCTTCGAGTGGTCTTCTGTGCAGTACCACAATCCCACCCAGCCTTCCCCGCTGCTGGCATCTCCAGATGTCCTGCTTTGGATTCTTTGGCCTTGACAGTGGCGGTCGAAGGAACTGAGTGGGAGGCGGCTCTCTCTCCCACTCTGGGCATGCGCAGTACATGTCTCCTCCCGCCCTGGAGGAGCCCGCCAAAAGCTCTTCTGAGGTAAAGCTCTAGAAGTTTCTCCGAACGAGGTCGTGCGCAGGTGCCCAACCCATGTGTGTTACTGCACAGAAGACCACTCGAAGATTATCAGTTACAGGTAAGCAACCTGTTTTTATTAAGGCGGGTTCCCTAACTCTCAGCAGAGACTTGCAGGGGTGTGAGGGGGAGATCGTTGAAGGGGAAAGTGGGGAAGATTCTCTTACGTGAACTCTTTCCATTCATGAAGAAAAATACGTGTTAGTTCCATAAAACAAAGTTTGAGTCCAGTGGCACCTTTAAGACCAAAGTTTTATTCAAATTATAAGCTTGTGTGAGGAATTTTGTTCCATTTCTTTGAAGAAGTGTGCTTTGCACACGAAAGTTTACACTTTGAATAAAAGTTTGTTGATCTTAAAGGTGCTACTGAACTCAAACTTTGTTCCTTCCATTCATGTAAGTTCAGATTCAACCCATGTTTTGCAGTATTTTCATTGTGCAGATGCGATATGAAGATGGACTGTGACTGTTAATATTACTGGCACAAAGAAGGCTTCTTCTGAGTTGAGGTTTCCCCATAGGGGTCAAAGAAAGCAAAAATCCCTTCTTCTGCAAAAAATACTCTTGTTAGGCTCAAAAGAGTGAGAGAAGGATCTCCACTCTACACTAGAGATAAATATTTTCCAGTTCTCCTGCTTGGAATGCAGTGATGAAACTTGTAATGATTCCATGTTTTGTTGTGTGTGTGTCTTTTTTTTTTAGTAAATACAGTTTATTATTGGATATATCACATGTTCATACAAATTAAACCTATCTACATATCCATTTTTCTTATTTCCCTTCTCCCCCCCCAAACAAGGCTTCCCGCACTGCTCCAACCCCATTAATGTCTCTCTTATTCTGTTACAATTACTTCTAAACTTATTTTCTCTTACAAACGGTAACATTTCAAAAATCTAATTCTCTTTCATTTTCTTCTTAATAACTATCAAAGCAAATCAAACCACGTTTAATGTCCCAATTTTTCAACAAGTATTTTTGAAAGTCTTTCCAGTCTTCAAAGAAAGTTTCATCTTCTTCGTTGTTTAACTTTCTTGTTAATTTGTCCATTTCTGCCAAAAACAACGTCTTTTTAATCCATTCCCATGTTTCAGGTACTTTATCTTGTTTCCAATATTGAGCAAAAATCAGTCTAGCTGCTGTAATCAAGTACCATAATAGTGTTCTCTTGGCTACATTTATTTCTTCCATTTTAAGACCTAACAATAGCATCTGTGGGTCTTTCTTAAAAGTACATTTCAAAATTTTTTGTATCTCATTGTGGATCTCAGTCCAATACTTTACTGCTTTATCACATGTCCACCACATATGGTAAAAAGACCCTTCATGTTTCTTGCATTTCCAACATTTGTTGGACATACTTTCATTTATAATAGCAATTTTTTTTGGCGTCATATACCATCTGTACATCATTTTATAACAATTCTCTTTAACATTTACACAAGTTGAAATTTTCATTGACTTTTTCCACAAATATTCCCAGGATGTCATTAATATCTCATTATTAACATTTACAGCCCATTTTATCATTTGTTCTTTTACAGTTTCATCCTCAGTGTACCATTTCAATAAAACCTTGTACAGTTTAGAAATCATTTTTTTACCTTTCTCAAGCCATACAGTTTCAATTTCAATGTTCTTTTCTCTGAAACCGTGTTCTCTTTTATCGGTCTTAAATAAATCATAAATCTGTCTGTATTTCAACCAATCATATTCAAATTCAACATCAAATCTATCTTGTAACACAAAGTTTTTCCCTTCTAATTTTAAAAGA
The DNA here is from genome assembly GCA_029375565.1 of Gekko gecko. Taxonomy (NCBI): domain Eukaryota; kingdom Metazoa; phylum Chordata; class Lepidosauria; order Squamata; family Gekkonidae; genus Gekko; species Gekko gecko. The sequence goes on along the minus strand of JAPDNY010000004.1, from coordinate 100,903,394 downwards.
TTTTTGTAAGGCAGCCAATCTAACCCTTGATTTCTTGAGTGTGGGTTAATCACTTCAGCTGGTACTATCCAAAGTGGTCTTTCTTCTGAGAAGAATTTTCTATATCTCATCCATGTCTCGAACAGTGATTGTCTTACAAAGTGGTGTTTAAAAAATGTGTCCATTTTTACTTTTCCATACCATAAATATGCATGCCATCCAAATTTGTTATCATGCCCTTCTAAAGCCAATAACTTCTTATTCTCAAGATTAATCCACTGTTCCAGCCATGTTAAACAGACGGCATCATAATACAGTCTTAAATTTGGTAGTTGTAGGCCTCCTCTCTCTCTTGCGTCGCATAAAATTTTCATTTTGATCCTTGGCTTTCTTCCTGCCCATACGAATTTGGATAATTCTTTCTGCCACGAATCCAATACTTTCCTTTGTTTTAGTATTGGAATGGTCTGAAATAAAAACATCAAACGCGGTAAAATATTCATTTTTACAGTTGCGATTCTTCCCATCAATGATAAATTCAAAGTGTCCCATTTCTTCATATCTTGCTGAATCCTGTGCCACACCTTTTCATAATTGTTTTTAAACAAGTCAATATTTTTCATGGTTAATTCAATTCCTAGATATTTAGTCTTTGTAACTACATCACATTGGATTTTCTCTTGAAGTTCTATTTGTCTTTGCTTCGTCATGTTTTTACACATCACCTTAGTTTTGTTTTTATTAACGTAAAAACCCGCAACTGAGCCAAATTCTTCAATTTTCTCCATCAGATGTGGTATTTTCTCAATAGGATCCTGAATCATAAACATCACATCATCTGCAAATGCCCTGTATTTGTATACGAATCCTTTCACTGAAAGTCCTTCAATACTATTATCTTTTCTTATTGCTGTCAATAATATTTCCAACATCCAAATAAACAGCAACGGGGACAACGGGCAGCCTTGACGTGTTCCCTTTTGAACTTGGAAAAAATCCGTCCTTTCTTTGTTTATATTCAAAGCCGCTTTTTGTTCTGAATATATTGCCACAATCATGTTTAAAAAGAACTGTCCAATGTCCATTTTTTCAATAACTTGCAGCATAAACTCCCAATTTAAGTTGTCAAAAGCTTTTTCCGCATCTAGGAAGAGGAATCCAACTTCTTTTTCTGGATGTTCGTCATAGTATTCAATTGCGTCTATCACCACTCTTAAATTGTCTCTGATTTGTCTATTTGGTAAAAATCCAGCTTGTTCTTCCGCTATAGTATCTTTCAGATATTTTTTCAATCTCTCCGAAATTATTTTTGCAAATAATTTGTAATCATTATTTAATAGCGATATTGGTCTATAATTCTTTACTTGGGTCAAATCCAAACCTTCTTTAGGTATCAATGAAATATTTGCTTCTTTCCATGAATCTGGGATCCGTTTAGTCTTTCTTATCTCATTCGACAGAAGTACTAAAATGGGGGTTAGCTCCTCTTTAAATTTCTTGTAGAACTTTGCTGTGAAGCCATCTGGTCCTGGAGCTTTGCCCAACTTTGCATCTTCTATCGCCATTGTCACTTCTTCTTTCGTTATTAAACCATTTAATGATTCCTTAATTTGTTTTCCCAGCTCTGAAACTTCAATAGTCTCCAAATATTTCTTAATTCTCTGTTGATCAATTCCTTTCTTTTTAAATAATTTGGCGTAATATTTAAAGAAAGCTCTTTTTATACCATTCAAATTCATAACATCCTTTCCATCTTCAATAATCTTAGATATAAAATTCCTTTCTTTTCTATTTTTCAATTGCCACGCTAAAAACTTTCCTGGTTTGTTTGCACCCTCAAATGCTTTTTGCTGTAATTTCTTCAGATTCCAATATAATTCTCTGTTTAATAAAACATTCAGCTGATCTTGCAGAAAGTGGATCTCTTTAATAATCTTCTTCTTCCCTGGTCTTTTCTTTAATTCCTTTTCTTTTTGTCGAATTTTTTCATAAAGGTCTTTCTGTTGTTGCATCTTTTGCTTTTTGTCCTTGGAGTTCAGAGAGATAAGCATACCTCTCATTACCGCTTTGTATGCATCCCATACAACTTGTATATCCGTACCTTTATTTAAATTCAATTCAAAAAAACTTTTCGTTTCTTTTTTTAAAGTTTCATTGATTAGTTTTTGATCCAATAAGTCCTCATTAATTCTCCAATATAGTTGTTTAGTTTTTTCCTTAGATATCCAGAGTAAGGGATTATGATCAGAATTAGTTTTCGGTAAAATTTGTATTTTATAAGTTTTTTGCGCCATCTCCTCTGACATCCAAATCATGTCAATTCGGGAAAAGGAATTATGTCTATTAGAATAAAACGTGTAATCCTTAGTCTTGGGATTCCACTTCCTCCAAACGTCTTCCAGTTTCTCTTGCTTCATCAATTGAAAGAAATTTTTTGGTAACTTTCCAATTGTCTCTCCACTTGCTTTGGATTTTCTGTCCAATATGTTATTCACTGTACCATTAAAGTCTCCAGCTAGGACTATTTGATCATAATTTAAACAATCCAACTCTTTAGTCAAGTCATTAAAGAAAGTCTCTTTTGCACCATTGGGTGCATATATATTTACAAGCAATGTCTTTTTTCTATTCATCAATATTTCCATGCCAACATATCTTCCTTCTTTATCTGAGAAGATTTTTTTGGGGTCCAATTCTTTTGAAACATAAATCACTGTTCCTTTTTTCTTATTAGTTGCTGAGGAATGAAATTCTTCTCCCAATTTTTTATTAATCAAGTATTTATTATCTTGTTTTCTGATATGTGTTTCTTGTAAACAAATTATGTTACATTTTTGTTTCTCCAGCCAATGATTCACTAGTCTTCTTTTACTTGGTGAATTTAGTCCGTTTACGTTCCAAGATAAAAATTTGTAATCCATAATTGTGTTGAATTAAATGTCTTTAAAATCATCAAAATTGTTCTCTTTAAATCTGTATAAATCTCCTTCAGATTTAAGAGTAGATCTCACCGAATTGTACACAAATGAAAGTCCATATGGAATCTCCCATCTGAACCTGATGTTCATTTCTTTTAGTCTGTCTGTCAATTTCTTGAATTTCTTTCTGTCTTGTAAGATCGATCTCGGAATTTCTCTCAGAATTATTATTTTTTTTCCATTAATTTCCAACGGTTGTGTGAATTGTTTCTTGAAAACATCTTCCTTCATTTTTGTTGTCACGAATTGAACAATCACATCTCTGGGTAATTGCTTTCTCTTGGCATAAGCTGAGTTTACTCTGTAAATCAAGTCAAAGTCTGGATCCAAATCTCCAACATCTTCCCCTACATAAGTTGTCAATGTATTGATTACTAGAGCTCGTAGATCCTGATCTTCCTCCTCTTCTATCCCTCTCAATCTCAGATGATTCTGAGTAGCTCTATATTCCATCATGGACTCCAGTCTTGTATTTTCTAACAGGGTTTTTTTGACCTTCTGTTCCATTTCTTCAGATTTTGTCACCAGACTTTTGACCTCTTTCTTAACTTCTTCTGTATCTTTTTTAATCCCTGACACTTCTGTTAGTACCAGTTCTTTCAATTCTTCCATATTTTTTTCTGTACTTGGACTTGCACTTGTTCTATTTGCTCCAGTTGTATTTGCAGCTGTTGTTGCAATTGTTGTTGCAGCTGTGATTCTATTTGTTTTCCAAGATTCTGCACCACTTCGGTCATCCGTTTTTCCATCGCTTCCATAGCCGCTTGCCACTCTTTTTTTCCTTTGCAGTCATTCTTGGACTAGGTGATGAAGCAGCTCTAGGTCTTGACCTCAAATCCGTCTTGGAAGCGACTTCAGTGCTAATCAATCTTTATATTAGCAATCTTCAAGCCAAATCGCCACCTTTAAAACTTGTATCAGCGCTTTTTCGGCTTAAAAATAACTTTTTAAAATTTAGTCCTCCTCAAAATGTCGGGCGCAATTTCTCTATGATTTTCCGACTAGAGTAGGCTCCTTCCAGACTTCCTGTTTATCTGTCCGTCTCTGTAATCCAACTTCCGGTAAAGGTGGTGTCACACAATCAAACGTCCGTCTGTTTCCGGCACAGCAACCTCTAAAACGTCCACTCTAGCCTACTTCCTGTATCATAGAGTCACAGTTAGTTTCGTTTCTGCTACGTAAAGTTTAGACTTGATTGACCACAGGAATGCAAAACAAAGTCACTTTTCAGCCGTTTTCTCTAAAGGAAAGCTTTCGTTTTACTTTTAAATCAAGTGGAATAGTTCATTAAAGGTTTCTACGCTTATCCGTACGTTTCAATTTCGCGTTCTTCTTTAAACCGGTAAGCGCTTATTCGTTTGTTACCTTGCTTGTAATCTCGGGGTTTCGCGGTGCTTCTTCTGTAATCGATGTTAAACTTGATGTTAAAGAGATCGGTAGATGACGAATTTATGCTGAATTCTCAGCCCAGCTGGTATCTGTAGTGCTGATTTGCAACTGCCCTCTTCACGGAAGGAGATCAAAGTGTAAACAAGCTTCCTCCGAAGCTTATCCACACCGATCTCAACTCCCCCTCAGGCTTGGCTGCTTGCTTGCCACCCCCCCGCCTGGGGAGTGCTGCGCTGGGCCAGATGAAGCCCAGACTGTCGTCAGATACCGCAGTACACTCTGCACAACTCGCAAAGTGTGTCAATTCGCCATTTTACTCCGACCGAAAGCCACCTTAATTGGTGTGTGTGTGTCTTTAAACGTTGAGTTTGACTGCACTAATGTAAGGAGAGCGATAGGGGGAGATGAGTGTGCTGTGATTGGCTGATAACTGAGAGTGTGAGATGAGAGAGGTTTTATGACAGAGTTCTGTATGTGAAGTTTGAAGAGACAGCATGGTATGTGTGACTATGGAATTTTGCTTCTATTCTGGGTGAAATAAGGCAAACAGTTTAGTCTGAGTGACTATAAGAGCTGATTCTGTTCTGTGTGAATAAGACAAGGAGATTAGCCTGTTTGGATGGAGATATGTATATATATGTATGTATCAGAGAGAGAGAGATTATATTGAGAGTCTATGCCTGTCAGAGTGAAGTCTGAGTGACTGTTTGTAACATCAAGTTTTGCCCGTTATATTTACAAGTTCCTTTTTTACAGTAACAGTTCAAAATAACCAGAAACCTATTTTGTTCTTTATTAAATAAAACAATTTTTATTTAAGCTTATCCCAGCATTCAATACAGTTCTTCCTCAGGGCCACATGGTCCTCTGAAGTGCCTAGACCTTAGGTCATTCTACCAGCAGAGAGAGAGATTTGGAATTTTTAATTCCTGGTGGCAGCAGAAATCTACCAAGTTTAGGTACTCAAAGCATGTGTAAAGGTAAAACTGTCTCCCCTATAAGCAAGAACGGCACAAAACTATTTTAGTCTTCCTGTTCTCTTTGCTTCTTCTCTTAGGCTGCAGTCATCATGCAGCCTAAACTTTCTTTTCTCTCTCACATTGAGCCACTGGCATATGCATGCTTTCTTTGGATCAGATCAGATCAGGTAGGAGGCCACCAGCATGTGTGCCAAAGTAGCATGCCAGACCAGTTTGCTTAGCATGCAGCTCTGGCCACGCTATCAGAGATGTTTGCAGCACCACTAGTGCCTGTGACATGGAAGAAAACAATTGGCCTGGTTTATGCCTTCTGGATTTATGCAGCCACCAGTGGGTACTGATGCAAGGCCCTGAGGGAGCCCTGTCTGTCTGGCCAAATACAACCCATATCTCTTCCATCACTCCTTTGTTTGCCAGCACGCCAGCATCATCACAGTTGCATTGTTTGGGCACTCTGGTGACAAAGGAGGGTGCAAATTGTTGAACTAGTTTTCCATAAAGCCTCACTGTTTTTCTGTTATAATGCACATTTGGCAAACTTGGTAGGACTTGTTTCCAAATTTTGGTAGAGATAGATTTTAAAATGTAGCAGCAATATTGGGCAAGTTCACACAGGAAAGCCAAGTATATCCCCTCCCCAAATCTGTGCGTCCAACCACTTGCGACCTGGATCCTTGCCCATCCTGGCTCATTAAAGTGGGCCACAAGGGGTTTCAAGGTGCCCTGCGGGAGATTATCAACACGTCCCTCCTGGAGGGATGGTTCCCCGGGGCGCTCAAGGACGCGATGGTCTGCCCTCTCTTGAAAAAGCCATCTTTGGACCCAGCCAAATTGGCCAACTATTGGCCGGTGTCCAATTTGCCCTATTTGGGCAAACTTATTGAGAGAGCGGTGGCGTTGCAGCTGCAGAGCTTTCTGGATGATGCTTCTGTCCTAGATCCCTATCAGTCCGGCTTTCGCCCGGGTCATGGGACGGAGACAGTACTGGTCGCCCTGACTGACGATCTCCGTAGGCATCTGGATCGGGGCGGTGTGGCAGCTCTGATGTTGTTGGATCTGTTGGCAGCGTTCGACACGGTCGACCACCAGTTGCTGGCCCACCGCCTTGCCGGCGTGGGGATTCAGGGGCTTGCCCTTCAATGGCTTGCCTCTTTTCTCCAAGGTCGGGGACAGAGGGTGGTGATAGGGGATCAGCAGTCCCGGAGACACCCCCTTGAGTGTGGGGTGCCTCAGGGGGCAGTGCTGTCCCCGATGTTGTTTAACATCTACATGTGCCCCCTTGCCCAGATTGCCCAGAGTTGTGGGCTTGGGTGTCATCAATATGCAGATGACACCCAGCCCTATGTGATGTTGGGTGGCCAGTCAGACTCCACCCCGGATGACCTGCACTGGGCGTTACAGGCTGTGGCTGGATGGCTCAGACTGAGCTGGCTGAAACGAAACCTGGCAAAGACGGAGGTCCTTGGCCTGAGGCTCCTTCTCCCGACCTTCGACAGGGTACCTTTGGTGCCAGCGTCGGAGGTTAGGAGTTTAGGAGTGCTCCTGGACTCCTCTCTAACAATGGAGGCCCAGGTAGCAGCCACTGCCAGGTCGGCCTTCTTCCATCTGTGGCAGGCTCGGCAGTTGGCCCCCTTCCTTGGCCGCGATGACCTGGCCACGGTGATCCATGCGACGGTCACCTCAAGGTTAGACTACTGTAACGCTCTCTACTTAGGGCTACCTTTGTCACAAATCCGGAAGTTGCAGCTAGTGCAGAATGCTGCAGCCAGGCTGCTGATTGGTCTCTCTAGGAGGGATCATATTCAGCCTGTGCTGAAAGCGCTGCACTGGCTGCCAATAGCGTACCGGATTCGCTTCAAAGTGCTGGTAATTACCTTTAAAGCCCTGTATGGAAATTCCAGGCCCCAGAGATGTGAGACTGGCTGCCACAAGAGCCAGGGCTTTTTCGGTGGCGGCTCCTACCTGGTGGAAGGAGCTCCTGGAGGAGATCCGGGCCCTGCGGGATCTTGTCCAGTTCCACTGGGCTTGCAAGACAGAGCTCTTCCTCCAGGCCTTTGAGTAGGAGCTGCCGCCCCCACTATTCCACCATCGATAACCCTGTGCCATCGCACCACTGTCATCGTTAGGTGCTGGGTGACCCTGGTGGAGAGGGGACAGGCTAGTAGTATGCAGCCAGGACTAAGATCTACCCCATCTTGGTTTTATATGTTGATGTCGTAAGATTTTATGATTTTATTTGTTTTATATTGTTTTATGCTGTTTAATCCTGCCAACCTAGCAGTTTGAAAGCAAGAAATTGCAAGTAGATAAATAGGTACCACTGCGGTGGGAAGGTAACAGCGTTCTGTGCACCTTGGTGTTTAGTCATGCCGGCCACATGACCACAGAAATGTCTTCGGGCAGCGCTGGCTCTTTGGCTTTGAAACGGAGATGAGCACCACAACCCTAGAGTCGGATTCGACTGGCTTTCGAGCAAGGGAACCTTTACCTTTACCTATGCTGTTTAAACTGGCATTTATGCCCTATTGTTAGCCGCCCTGAGCCTTCGGGGAGGGCGGGATACAAATAGAAATAAACAAATAAATACATAAATAATAAATAATGCATGTTTTGATAGCATGTGTTGCAAGCACTGAGCTATGCATAATGACAGCCCAGTTCACAGTTAGTTTTCTCCATGTGAACACATTTCCAGAAAGGATTTTTGTGTGGAGGGCAAAACTGGCCAGACTGCTCCTGTAAATCAGCCCATAGTCTTGACAGAATTTGTAAGTTTGTCCCCATTTTGTTCCTTAGTTATGTTTTACAGTCTTGATTTTGTGATACTAGCTTGTATCCAGTGACACATGAATGTGCATGGAGTTCTCCTGTGTTCTCTCCATTCTTGCACTTCTGTCTGGAGAGGTCAATCCTGGCGTTGTAGGACCTGCATCAAGGAGCAAGTTGGGGGAAGAGGGAGAAACCATCAGTCACTGTGTTTCATCACTAGAGTTGTGCTGCCCTGAGGGAGGAAAGTTAACTTCTTCATCCCATTCTTCCTCCTCACTGCAGCCTCCCTGCTGGCATGGCTGTTCTTCATTGCGGCCCCCGTTTCCCCCAGAACAATGTTTCCAGGAAAGGGGCTGTAGGAATGGAGGAAAATGCAGGAAAATCCGTGTTTTCTGAATGCTTAATTGGATACAAGGCATTATAGATTATAGATAAGCTCAAGGAAGTAGACAAAGACTGCTGAATGTGGCTTCACAGTATATTTTCTATGGAGTTGTACAGTTCAGAATTAATGTAAGATCTTTCTTAAATGATTCTGCACAAGTCTTGGTGTCAGTGGTAGAAAAGGTACAACTTGCTGGGTATTATTGAATGATCAACTACCACATTAGTGAATGGCTGGGTATTATTGAACGATCAACTGTCACATTAGTGAATGGTCTCTGTGTTTTTCTTGATTAGATTTGGATTTTCAAATCTAAAGTAATAAATCCTATCTATATACCTAATTCTCAACATGGCCCCCTGCATGTGGATACTTATTTCTGCAGATCGGGGGCACATGGAGGGAAAAGTGATTATCCTGCATACATGGGCCACTCTGCAGGTGTGCAGAAAAATCTAAAAACTGTAAAAAAATATATGGGCCAAAATGGCCAAAAAGTAGATCAGCGTTCACTGCATGTGCGCAGGGAACAGACATACCAAGGCAGAGGATGAGGAGCCTTCTCTCCCCCTCCCTCCCCCTCTTGTAATTCTGATTGTGTTGAGTCCTCCCCCATGGCCACGCATCCTCCACCGAACATTCAAGCCTCCAGCAGCCAACAACAGCATTTACCTTGCAATTTTTAAAGTACTTTAGCAACTGCAGCAGCTTTCAATTCTTTCAGCTCTGCTCAGGTGGCTCCTTCCACTTTCTATGCAATTGCAAGAAGAAAGTGCACACTTACTCCAAATAAAAGGGGGGGGAGCCAGCAGAAAGTAAACATGTCTGATTCTGCCCTTTTGAGCAGGCGAGAGAAGTTCCCAGTGCCTCTGCTCTTCCCTCTTTCCCCAATGCAGAGTAATTACATCCAGAAAAAACAGTAACAGTGAGGAGTAATTACATTCAGAGATAACAGTAACAGCAATACAAGGTCTTGGTATAGTTCCCTTGTTTCCATAAGAGCTCTTCAGTTGCTGTGAAATAAAAATGTGAAAACAAAACATGCAGTGTAATACAATGGGTATCCTGCTCATGCTTACAAAATTAAAAATTTAAACACACTGCAATGCAATGCAATTGTAATTTTTGAATGATATTGCTCCCAAGTTTATAGGATGTCTCAGCTATTGGTTAGTTTGATTACTTAACTACATCCTATTTGGTCAGTTGGCAACTGGACTCTTGGAATTTTGTGAGTTCATTGGTACTGATGTTGTATTTGACTACAGTGTTGTATTGTTTTCAATAGAGTAATATTTGTGAATTCTTACTGGAGGAACTTTTATATGATTTGGGAGTCTCTGAGATGCAGCCCATCTCCAGGTGAGGGCTGGAGATCACTTAGAATTACAACTGCTCTCCAGATGGCAGAGATCAGTTCCCCTGGAGAAAATAGTATCATTATACTCTGCTGAGGTGGCCACCCTATGACAGCCAGTGTGACGTAGCAGTTAGCACTTCAGAGCAGGGTCTGCCAGACCCAGGTTCTTGCTGTGGAAGCTGAGTGGGTGATTTCAGACCAGTCACAAACTTGCAGCCTCACCTACCTCATCGAGTTGTTGTGCAGATCAAAAGGGGAGAGAAGAATGATGTGAGCTGCTTTGGTCCTCACTGCAGAGAAAGACTGTACTTTTCCTAGGTAGCGGCTGCAGGCAGAGGGGGGGAAATGGAAAGCTGAAGTAAGAGGAGCAGGTAAACGTAGGTTGATGGTTGGCTGGGAAGGAGATAGGGTTGCCAACTCCAAGTTGGGAAATTCCTGAAGATTTGAGGAGTGGAACATGGAGAAGGTGGGCTGTTACTGTTTTCCCACCATAGGGAACAATGGAGGGAATTGGGGCAACCTGTTTGGGGGCCCATAGAATTGGACCCCCTGGTCCAATGTTCTTGAAACTTGGCGGGTATCTTGGGGAGAGGCTCCATCAGTTACCCTATGAGTTTGGAGCCTCTCCCCCAAACCCCCTCTCCTCCAGCCCCCAGAATATACCCTATGTTTTCACCATTGACTTCAGTGGCCCATAGGATATAATGGGGCCGAATTGCTGCCAAATTTCTTTCATTCCCTCCTTTCCTTCTCTCTTTTTCCTCTTTCCCTCCTTCTTCTCTTCTCTTTCTTTCTTTCCCACCTTCTTCTCTTCTCTTTCTTCCTCCTTTCCCTGTTTCCCTCCTTCTTCCCTCTCTTTCTTTCCCTCCCCTTTCCTTCTCTTTCTTTCCCTCTTTCCTTCCTTCTTTCCTTCTTTCTACTCTCTCTCTTTCCTTCCGTCTTTCCTCCTTCTGTGGCCCAACTCTCATGAGAAGGAGTTTAAACTTTAAACCCTTCTCCCTTAGCTCCCCCACCCAAACCAGCTGGGGAAGGGAAGGGGAGGCTTTTGAAGATGCCTCCCCCGCTTTTGCTTCCCCTTCTGACATCACTTCCGGTGATGTCAGGGGGCGTGGCATATGCTACTATCCTAATAGCTCATTAGCATACCATATGCTAATGAGCTCCTGCAGTTATTTTTCTACAAAAAGACCCCTGCCCCTTTGGAATTATACCACTGTCTTTTTAGTATTTTGAGGCTGGAGCTTCTTAACGTTTAGAATAACAGCTGTTCATCAGGTTTTTTTGCTGTATACTCCGTTCTTTAAGTTTTAACTTTATTAAAGTGATAATAGGTTGTGTGAGATTTTGTTTCATTGAGGATTTCTATTCTGGTTTCTCTTCACTGGTCATCTTCTTAAAAGGATTTTGTTTCATAACCTTCAGTACCTAAGTTATGAAACTTCAGGTTATGTGAAGCATCAGTGCAAGCTGCTCAAAATATCACATTTCAGTGTATACACTTATTTCCAAAATGTCTCATTCCTTATTGTAATAATAGCATTAGTAACTATAATATCACTGCCCCTTTAAGAAAATATTACATGGCCAGGGTCTGACATACCTGGGGGGCCGCCTTTCCCCACATATTCCCAAAGAGCACTTCGGTCGGGGACACAACATCGCCTGGTTATCCCAGGCCCCAGGGAGGCCAGGCTTGTGGCAACCAGGTCCAGGTCCTTTTCAGTGGCAGCTCCTACCTGGTGGAATGAGCTCCCAGAGCAGATCAGGGCCCTGCGGGACCTTTCACAGGGCCCTGCAGGACTTCTTCTGCCAGCCTTTTGAGTAGGAGTCGCCACTACCTCTGTGGTAGACATAGGGGACGGCCGAGGAAGATCAATCTTGCCTCGCTGTGGCCAATATCGCCAGACGGGGAAGAATGACATCGAGTGGTGGCCATCTGGTTGACTTTGTCCTACTGTTGAGCACTTTACTGTCTAGCACTTTAATGTGGAATGTTTTATTTGTTTTATGCTGTTTTATCTTGGCACTTATTATTATTATTATTACTACCATAACTAAGTATAACTTGCAGTGCAATTCTATGTACAGTTATTTCTGTCCAAGGCCATAGACTACAGATTATTGGAGTAACTCTGCACAGAACTGTACTCTTAAAAATATACCAATAACTTAAAGAAATTCCAGTGTATGAAACAAACATATAAACTCACTCTTTAGTTCACCTTAATGGCAATTTTCTGAAGATTATTTATAATAATAATAATAGTAATAAAATAAGCATTAGTGGCACTTATGTTTTTAATAATGAGAAGTAAGGTTGAGTGAGTGAAACTTGCCTGTGATTATGTATGAATGAGTAAGTAGTCTGTACTCCGAAATATATTTTTGATTATACATTTTGGGAAGAACAAGTGTACATTTCCTCTAAAATGCTTAAATGTTATGCATTTTTAAATCATTTTTGATCTAACCATATGTGCTTTAAAAAACCTGTGGAATATGTTGTACACATGAAGCATTAATTTTGCATCTCTAGGGAGATGTCGGTTGAACTTCTGAGTTGTGGCACATGTGGAAATTGTAAAGCTTCTACTTAATCTTTTCCCAGTATTATAGTTGTTCACATGCTCTGTATGCTGTTCATTGAGATTTGGATTTTGTATAAATTGCACATAGCCACTCTAAAATGATGTCAGTTGAAGGTCAACAGTGGCTTATACTACAGTAAATTTTTTAACCCAAATAACTTCTCTTAGGACCTAATATTTTTAAAGGCTCAGTTGGTGCATATATATTTCAAATAAAGGGGTGGGGGTCAACTGGCTTTAATTACTACCATGATTACTAAATAAATTCAATAGCACTTTTAAAGTATGCTTTATGGAATAATTGTAATGAAATCCAGTGCCTCATTTATAGACAGTACTTCAACAGTATAATAACAAACTGGATAGTAAAATCAGGCATTCCATAGATGTTGAACTATTTACATATTCTAAGGTCTTTCCAGGTATGTCAAATAGTATGACTTTGTAAATTTAACAGAAAAATGACACACACCCCTAAAAAACCCCACACACCCCTAAAAAAAAAACCCGCCTGATGAAGACTGAGTATGCTGTAGAAGACCTGAAATGTTAAAACTAGCTGAGAATTCATTAAACGAAAGAAAATTGGAGGGGGAAATTAGCCTGATCAAGCTCTTGGGAGTTGACAGATTCATAAAGGGGGAAATTTTGGACATGGGGGTTTCAAAACTGTTTCTTTTCCCATGATTCCTCATGGGATCTCAGTTTGTGCATTTATAAAGCATATGTATTGACCACGTTATTATTGTTATTTTTTCACTTTTGATTTGAGGTGGATTCAACATACTTTTTTGCTTCCGATTTAACATTTGCCTTATACTAGTACTAATCTTTGCCTGATAGCTATTCATATATGGTTCTTCCCAGAACTGGAAGCTTGGTGGGTGGGGCTTTTTATTGTGATTTTTGTGCAGTAGCATATGTACACTAATGCATACCTTACAGTGCACTAAAATGCTGATGCCTGGAGTTTGGGATCTTAAAGAACCTAGCTTCCTGGTTTGTGAAGTAGTTATTTTAGCATCAAAAAGAAATTCATGAGTTAATGAGTATACAGATGCAGTTGCCACAATCATCATAAGAAAGGAAGGGAGTGATAAAGGAAAAGAGATGGGAAGTCACTTGCATGAGGAAAAGTGCATGATCTCTGTCTAGTCGTGACCAAATATCACAGTTTTGGTCTGTCTGTAATAATGCACAAATTTGAATCCCCTCCCCTGCCACAATAAAACAAAACCTGGAAGTGGAATTCTAATGCAGTTTACATGACATGCGACAAAATGTAAATGTAATCATTGGCTACGGATTGTTCAAAAGCCTTTATTTTTGTTTGTAAGCATATTTAGGTGTGTGCATAAATTATTGGCTTGGTAATTTCTGAAATGAGGAATTGAAGCTTAGCATGATTGGGATGGAGTTTATGTTTTTAACTGAAAAGAAACGCTATTTAAGTTCATTATATTCTTTTAGTGCTAATCACTATTGCATCTCTTCCCTCTTGGAGGTGTACTTTTAAGGAGCTGCCCTTATTTTGATGCACTGCAAATTCAAATGAGGATTTTAAAGTATGATTCTAGAAAATATATTATCACATTGAAGTGCTCAGCAGAATTTACAAGGCACACCATTAAAATTATTGCAAGAAAGAGTTCTGTATTCATGTGTTTGTCAATGACTAACAGATTTCTTAGTAATGTGAAATGCTATTATATTTTGCTGAAGTAGCTATGGTAAACTTAATTCTATATGGCAGCAAGTCTGTAACCTTTGTGTCTGAAAGAGATATCACTGACAGCTTAGACCAAAATGTTCTAAGCTTCTTAAATACTTTAAAGGTTTATTTAGAGTATAAAACAGCATATATGCTAGTTTTTCTTGTGGCTACTTGGTAAAAATTTATGTATTTATACAAATGAATATCAAAGGGAAATTAGGAATTGTTTTTGAATTAAAGTACTGCTCATTCAAATACAGAAGAATGTATTTAAATAAGCTGTGGCCATTTTTGACATGAAGAGTTTTCTTTTTATACGTTGGATTGTTTTCTTATGCACGGATGGCATTAACTTTTTATAATGTATGTTTTCAGCTTAGTATGATGTTTAGCCTTTGACCCAAGCACTTTCTTGCAATAAACAGTTTGTTGATGAGAGCAGCTGCTAGGAAGATTGTTTCCAGACTGTTCTCATAGAACCTAGTAGGAAAAGTAAGCTAACAGTGTACCTTACGAAGGCCAGGCATTGCAGAACCATCTCTAATATGATTATTTTATATTAATATCTACATCTTGATAAATGGAATATTTTGTGATTCAGTGTAGAACAAAATACTTTTGTATCTTCACACATAAGCTCCTGTTAAAAAAAACCTTCCTAATTGCCAAGAATCTGAAGCAGAGTATGCGTCAATGTGTAGCTGGGGAAGAGCTGAGGTTCTCTTGCCTGCCTTAGACAGGTTCCCAGGATGTGGAGTGTGCAGTTTGCTCTTTTGTTCATTGCTATTCCCTATTAATTAACAGTTCATAGTAGTAATATAATATGTTGCAGAGTAAGGCTAAAAGCATATGAACTGTGAAGTGTTTGCTGTACTGGATACATGATCATATTTTCAACCTTGTGAATCTTTGAAAGGTAATCTTCTACCCTGGTAACTACATATTTTTGCCCACCTTTTAATTTTATTAGTTTTACTTTTTTTCGGTTCAACATAAGCTTGCCCATTAATCTTGTTTAAAAGAGAGTTTTATGAAAATATTAGAACCCAAATATATATGTAGGTTAGCTGTCTCCTTAAGAAGAGAACAGCCTCAGCTTCCTTGTTCATTTGTAGGTGCTATTTAATTTTTTTGTGCTAACTCTAAATGGGTGCTGTTTCTTATTGTGTTTGAAATAAAATAACTGCAGGGCAACCCTGTCTCCTACTTACAAAGTTGGGCTATGTTTGTTTTAAAAAAACTCTTGGCCAGAAGTGATTCTTCCTTTCTATTTC
Organism: Gekko gecko; assembly: GCA_029375565.1. Taxonomy (NCBI): domain Eukaryota; kingdom Metazoa; phylum Chordata; class Lepidosauria; order Squamata; family Gekkonidae; genus Gekko; species Gekko gecko. The sequence goes on along the minus strand of JAPDNY010000004.1, from coordinate 100,887,978 downwards.
TCTTTCATATGAGGCCAGCAACCACCTTTTGTGGTTGCTGAGCTCATATCAAGATGCCACTCTCTTGTCTTTACCCCCAACTTATGGCAACCCCTCATATGGTTTTCAAGGCAAGAGAACAAAATAGATGGTTTTCCATTGCCTTTTACTGCTACAGTTTTAGAAAATAATTTGTTTCTCTTTGATTAGAAGAATGACATGGAAGGTCTCCAAAGGTCATTTCACAGTTTCACTTTTATATGTCCAAGTGTAGCAAAACAAGGAACCAGAATATGTACAGAATTTAATTTTTTCATGATATATAATACCGATCCAAAATAAAGGTCTTTTGTTCTAATTAAAGGCATTATTAATACATTTCTGTCTCCTATGTTTGAAGAAAAGTGATCACCAAACATTTTGCTTGTGAAAACACGGTATACAAAGAACAGTTTCTCTGTATGCAAGTGTGACAGCTATAAAACCAACCATTTTAGAAATTAGTTAGTCAGATCAGTCCCTCTCTGCCTTTGTATAGTGTTCAACCAGAAATTAGCAAGTTGTAACAAACCTAGGGTTTTACTGATTGAGTTTAAAATAAATTCTGTATGTCAGCTAGGTTTATAGATTCTTCCCAGTGTCCTGAAATCCTAAATGTGTTGGCGGTGGCAGGGATGTACTGAATATGTTAAGTCACTATTCTTACTAGTGTTATATTAGCTGAAGTGTATGTCTGTATGAATCCTGGTTTCAGCTCCTGGGTTAGGAGGGAACCTTGGCTAACCTTAACTGTAGCAATAGTTAATGTCTGCGCCCTCATTAACATTTTACTTTAAGGGCTGTTTTCACTCTGGAAGGTGGAGAAAAGGAATGTAATATACCCTTGCACACTTCTGAGTGCTTAAATGTGATTATGCAGTTGTGGGAGCATTATGTCCACATAAGGCCTATGAATATTAAACTTTGAATTCTGTACACCTTGGAAACTGACTGCTGGTACCTAGGAGTTTTCTTAAACCACAGATCAAAGAATGTAGGTGAATGTAGTTGAGGTACTATAGGAAGATATATCCATTCATGTGACCTAAGGATGTTTCCATAGACAAGCATTTCTCAGACTGGGATCTGGGGTCCCTAGGAGTTTGCAAGGGTATTCTAGGGCTTTGACTGTCATGTACGGGGGTGGAGGGGAGTGCTTTTTGTGCTATCTGGCTAATATGAAAATGGATCCTGTCTGTTTCATAGAAATGGAGCAGGGACTCTCAGGGGAAGGGAATAGAAATCGTTTTCCTTTTTTTTTGAAAGGTAAGAGTTCATAAAGAGACCAGTTGCATATGATTAGTTGCCAGGATCATCTGCAGGAAGTCTAATTGGTTGAACAGCACTAAGGTGTTTAGCAGTACCATAAAGACTAACGGAATTTTATTCCAGCATAAATGTTCATGTACTAGATCACACTTTTTGAAGCAGTGATGTGACTCCTCACCTTTTATGTAGGAAATGTGGAAAAAATGCAAGACTGAACCTGCACAAACTGGAAAGCCTGGTTTCCCATGAGGAGTGCTGTGATCCAAGTATGGAACGCAATTCAAGGAAAGCATGTGGACTCTGTCATGCAAGGCAGCACTGAAAACAGTCAAAACTCACAGTCTATAGCAGAGTATAAATGCTGTAAGCAATCGTACCAAGCAAATTGGAAGACTGTTGCAACTTCAGACAGGGAGGATGAGGAATAATAGGATATAAAGAATTTGATGTTCTCAGGTTTGAGAACAGGAGGGTTACTTATAAATGAGCAATGGCAAGAACTTTATGCATATTTAATTTTAGTTCATACAACAAAATATTGTGATGCAAAATGATAAACTTTATACTCTTATGCAGAGCTGCTGAGAGATACTATAATGAAATCATTGCAGAAAAATACTAGGTGCTACAAGGAAAAGTCTAGATACTGTGGTGACTTAGCACCTGGAATTTGTTGAACACAGGTGGCGGGAGTTCCTGTGACATGGGAGAACTTCTGTATAATGAAAGGAGGGGAAGACTTTGAGCAGGGAAGATGCTACTGACAGTGTGGGTTTTCCTGAAAAAAACTGAACAAGAAAATATTATGATGTCTTAAATAGAGCAAGATCTGATTTAGTGTTTATTTTGTTTTATATTTAGTAAAAAATTTAAAAGTGGCTGCTGTTAATTTTGTATCGCTGTATCAACATGTACCTGAACTGAAATAGTTGATGAGAAAGAAATATGTTGTAGCTGTTACATTCAAAGATTTGTGTGGAAAATATTTAAAGTTCATATGACATGTACTTCCATTACATTGTTCAAATTTAAGAAAAACCCCTCAAAGGCAGTAAAAACTGCTGACATGCAGTCCACTGATCTATTTCAACTCTTCTCCATGGAGGTCGCTGGGGCACCTCACTTTCACTTTCCATAGCATCACTTACATTACTTGTTAGTTCCATAAAACAGAGTTTGAGTCCAGTGACACCTTTAAAACACCTTTAAGAGGGTATAAGCTTTGTGTGCATGCACATGGTACTGAAATTAAACGTTGTTGGTCTTCAGGGTGCCACTGGACTCAGACTTCATTCTATTGCTTCAGGCCAACATGGCTACTCACCTTAATTTGTTAGTTCCATATTAGATTGATGATTACAATATCCCTTCAATCATGTGTGAGGAAACACATAAATAAGAATTATAGCTTTGGTTTTGATTTGACCAACAGAGCTGGCTGATCAAGTGAATCCTTTACTTACTTTTTAATAATTTGGATTATGTATTGTTTTTAGAATTTGATCCCCCCCCCTTTCTGTTCTCACAAGGTCCACCAAGGCCCACAGTTTAAAACATACATTATAAAATCACATTTTAAAGTCATTACAGCCAACCTCCCCAACATGCATCATTAAAACAAAAACAGAGTTAAAATACATACAAAGACTTAAAAGCAGCAACTATAGGAGGACTCACCGAGGGAATGCCAAACAAATCCAAAAAGACTGGCAGAAGATGGGAACAGAAGGGGGCAGATTAATCTTCCTGGGGAAACTGTTCCATAGCTTTGGTGCCATATCCGAAAAGGTCCTCTTCTGGGTTGCCATCCACCTAATCTCAGAAGATGGAGGCACCCAGATCAGGGCCCCCGAAGATGACCATAGTGGTTGGGTAAGTTCATAAGGGAGTAGGCAGTCCTTCAGGTATGTTGGTCTCAGGCTATACAATGCTTTAAAGGTCAAGACCAACACTTTAAATTGTGCCTGGAAACAAATTGGGAACCAGTATAGATGGCCCAGGACTGAACTGATGTGGTTGCTATGACTCAGTCCAGTTAATCTCCTGGCTGCAGCATTCTGTACCTGTTGAAGTTTCCAAACACTTATCAGGTTCAGCTTCATGTAGATCACACTGCAGTAATCTATTGTTGATGTAAGTACCATATGCAGCACAGTAGCCACATCTTTTCTGACTGGGAAAGGCTGCAGCTGGCTAAGCAGCTGGTAAAAGCCATTCTTGGCCACAGCTGCCCCCTGTTTATCTAGCAATAGGACTGGATGTTAGAGGTGGTTTACTGCATGTTAGAGGTGATTTTGAACCAGAAAGTGGAACACCTGATGTTAAGAACAATTTTGTAAGCCAAGGGGGTCATGTGAGGGAGAAAACCCCCATTATTTAAGGCTGAAGTCAGTGTATCTCCTTTGTTAAGGAATTTCAGGGGTATAGCCACGTTGGTCTGTAGTACAAGAGCTAGAGTGCTACTGGACTCAAATCTAGCTCTTTGTTAGGGAGAAGTGTGTCACTGAGAGCAGAAATACCTAAATGCTTGACTGGATCAAGGTCTCTGAGTTTTGTTGTGCAGCATAGATATCTTTGGTCATGTCATTGTGCCTTTTGGGCTATAATGCCATCATTCTGTCTCCAGTCTTGCCCAACCTTCTGTAATCGGGGTGGGGGGGGGTTAGCTGTAAATGGCTGAAACTTTGTGGCAGACTTGAGTTGTATAATACACCAAGGTAGTAGAGAAAGAGGGTAACAAAATGCAGGCTTAATGGCAATGGCAAGTGGTATAGGTACAAAATAGAAGATAGGTTTAGGATTTAAAAGATGCATGAATGGTTGAACAAGATATGAAACCATGGCTGCTGCCATACTAGAGTAATCCATTGTCTCTCCATGCATCTGATATGCATTCAACCCCCCTCCCCCTGCTGTGTGATCATGTTACCCTCAGAATTATCCACATATTGTTTTGAAAATTCTGAGATACATGAATAGTGCAAAGCTGCATAGAAATAATTAAATACCTTATTTTTTTTAAAAAAAAAACCCTCCATGATTTTGCAGACACCTCTGATCCTCACCCCCTCCCTAAAAGGCAGGCTGAGAAGTGGGTGATTCTATTCTGTTAAAAAAACAAAACAAAAAAAAAACAAGCTTGAGTAACACTGGATAGGCATGACACAATGCTTTTATCAACCTTTAAAAAACGCTCGTATATGCAGAGCCTCTGATCCTCTCCCTTCTGTCTAAAAGGCAAGCAGTTTCCTTTTGTTATGGCCCCTGGCAATCATAAACAAATAAAAATTAAGTAATTGACTAGCTCTTCACCAAAGTCCTGCGATTGCGCTGCTTCCCCTTTAGACATAAGAAACTGCTTGTGCCAATAGCAGCCTGCCCAGGAAATACTTTTTTACAGGCTTAAAGTGTGTGTGTGTGTGTGTGTGTGTGTGTAAGTAAAGAATATGTTAAACATCTGTGCACAGAGGATGATGTTGTGTAGAAACATGAGAAAACACACACACAAGTTGGGCGGCTGAAACATGGGAAATCTTTGGTATAGAAGCAACCCATGAGGTTGAGGTGGTGGACTTCCAAAATCCATCTCTGGCCTCCCCTACTGAAATCTCTGGCTCTATGATCAGCCTAAACTTATAGTAACATGAAGCCTAATTGCTGTTTCTATTATTGTTTTTAAATTATTGTTTTAATTATCGTTGCTGAGACTGTGTGACTTTGTAACCTGCCCTGAGTCCATTCTCAGGGAGGGTGAGATAAAAATCAAAACAAATAAATACATACATAAATGATGAATATATAAATGGTAGTTCTGGTCATCTGGCTTTTCTGTTGCTGTTCATTTTAACTACGAGCATTGTGATCTGCTCATAACTGTTTAAAATGAAATATCCTACATGAGGCTAATTCTATGCCTGTTTAAACAGTAAAGAGGATACAGCTCACTGGATGTAATGAAGTGATTATTGTAATCAGTAGTTAAATATACAGTGTAACAGGCCCTTTACGCTGTGCATTAAGGATCTTTTAATATTTATGAGAAACTCTCTTTTGCACTGATAATTCCAGAGAGATACCTACTACTTGTCATAAACCCACCCTGGCTCTATGTGTGCTTACATAAAAACATAAGAGAAGCCAATGTTGAATCAGGCCAATGGCCCATCTAGTCCAACACTCTGCATGTAATATGTTCATGTGCAAGTAACCATGTTCCTCTTTGCGCCACTACCCCAAGTTAAAATCCAGCTTCTCAAATTACCAGTGACTTGGGAAGCACTAGTAAAGGCTGCCTCTGAGCAAGTACAAAGGGCAGAATTTCACAATTACTTCAGCCCTTCCCCTGTGTTTTCATGTTTGAGCATGCAAGGAGTTTGAATCACAGTCTGCTGTCAAACAGGGTTACTTTATTGCTACAAAGTGATCTAGAACACAAAACAGGGAAAATAACTCACACCTACTGGTTTACAGATCTAAGGAAAATGACAGGAAAATATAACACTAAGGTAAAGTTACCAATGCAGAATATTTACCTCTGATATCCCCCCACCCATTAAACAAATGCACTTCCTGACCCCCACCTACTCCATGCATGGGAATCCAACCTGTCCTGCCTTTGCTGGCAGGAAGCCTCTTACCCAATCCAGATTTAGGGAACTTGCCTCCACGTGGGAAAGTGAACCTTGATCTCCCAGTCAACCCAGGGCACACATCCCACACATCTCAATATCTAGTTTATGTTTTACAGCAGCTATCCATTTTACACTTCCTGACAGGTAGAGCAAATAGTTATCTCTCTGCAGAAATGCATCTCTCTGATCTCATGGTGCAGTTTATGGCTCTCTTCCCTTGGAGGGGCTGTGGCTCAGCGGCAAAACATCTGCTTGGCATGCTGAAGGACCGAGGTTCAATCCTCAGCATCTCCAGTTAAAAGAGCTGGCAGTAGGTGATGTGAAAGACCTCTACCTGAGACCCTGGAGAGCTGCTGCCAGTCTTGAGTAGACAGTACTGGATCAAGGGTCTGATTCAGTATAAGGTAGTTTCATGTGACAATAAGCTGCTGTCAGGATCCCAGGAATTCTACGGTGTTCTTTAAAGCACCTTGCATCTCTGGTGCATGACACTCCTAACTTATATGTTAATCTTAGGACTGCTTGCATCCTAAGAGGATGTGCTACATATGAATGCACGCTTTATCCTTGCCATTTGTCCATTCCAACCCTACCCCCAAAGAGCATTTCCCATTGGGCCCCATTCACATGTTTGCAAGATCAAGTTGTTTTTAACACAGATCTTACTGCTGGTTTCAATTATTCTTAAAAGGGCTAGATAGATACTGTGTTCATTTACCTTCAGTGTGGAACAGTTATGATCATAGATGTAACATTCTTACAAATAATGACAACAGTGGACCTATTTAAATAATGTCGATTTAAAAAGTAACTTGATCTGAATCAGCCCTTGTATATCAGATTTATAATGGAAATCAGGATGTGTTAAAGTGAGTATCTTCAAGTTAAGTTTCTAGAGCCAGTTTGGTGTAGTGGTTAAGAGTGGCAAGTCTCTAATCTGGAGAACCAGATTTGATTCCCCACTCCTCCTCATGAAGCCATCTGGGTGACTTTGGGTCAGTCACAGCTCTCTCAGAGCTCCCTCAGAGCTCTCTCAGACCCACCTACCTTACAGGGTGTCTGTTGTGGGGAGAGGAAGGGTAAGCCGCTCCAAAACTCCTTTGGGTAGTGAAGGTTAGTGAATAAAACCAACTTCTTTGCCTCCTCCTCCTCACTTTGGCGAAAGCAGGGGTATATACATAGAATGGTGTAATGTAAGATCCTTGAGACTTGATTGTGTGTTCATTTACTCTTTGATGAAACAATCACAAGAGAATTTTTACCTTCTCCATTTCATGTGCTAAATGAAGGGGCTTCCAAGTGATGGCAGCTGGTATTTACCGTATCAGTGAACTTGCTAGTCCTCTAACTTTCCTTGACTCATTGAATGTCTACTATAGCCCTGTGGGAATACATTTATAAGAAATATTCACACTTGAAACCCTCATGCTAAAATAACAGCCTGTAACATGTCAAAAATGAATATGGAAATTGAGTCTGTAAAAGAAGTCTAACAGAGCAAAAGCAGTCTTCCAAAACAGGGAGCTGTTGTCTCTCAGCATGACCATACAGTGCTGTGAATGGGAGACTGCATCCAACTGACCGTATACTAACTGTAGGCTTAATAAAGATGTGGTGGGCACAGATGGAGCTAGGAGAAATGGCTAGTTCCTTTACTAAGGAACATCTTCTACTTAGAGATGCATGTCTCGCAGATGGGAAAACTGTGCTTCTAAAAATCTACTTTAATGTGTGTTAATATGTGAATGTAAATTGATGCATAATATTTGAATTTTTTCATTACAGTTTCCTGTTGCCCTCTCCTGCTTGGGTTTAATACCTGCAGTCTTAAACTGAGGCATGCTTGTTAATTTTCTACCAATCTGATGATAGGTTGCTGTTGATGAAAATGTGAATGCAGTTTTAATAGATCTTTAATAAGGTGCTTGCAAAAAGTTGCATTCCAAATCATTACTTAAAGAGACAGATTTGAAATGATGGCACTTCCAGCTGGCTGGAGATGTATATAAAACACTGTCTGAGCAAATATATGCATCTTTGGATAATTAAACATGATTTTAATTTTAACACATACAAATATTTCAGGGTTTTTCCACATGTGATGCTGGTCCCCATAGTCCTGGCCAGGGTTTTTATATAGTAACACCTCTGTCTCACAGTTCTATTCTTTATGTAGTATTCCTGATACATTCTCGAGGGAATATAAGGTCAGATACTTTAACATTAGAAGCAACACCTTTCATTTAAGTAGCCAATAGAGGCTAACACAAAACCTTGCATACCTCTGACGCTAGCCTGTAAATAGTGTTAGATTTTGAGTTCTGAAATCAAAGCAGTTAGCCGGTCTACGTTTTTGCCTGTTTTTGTTCACAGCTTCAGAAAACTCACAAATACATTTGTATGCTACATGCCTGCAAAATTTAAAGCGAAAATATTTCATAGATGTGAAGAAAAAGAAATATTGTGACACAGGAGACTTGAAAGACTTTCTCCTTTATAAACAATAAGATGGGCATTTTAAATGTTAAAATAACTGGGAGGGAGAGTACGATTATTGGAAAACAGAAAAATATTGTATGGTGTTAGGCAGTTTCTTTCAAGCTTAGAGTTAGGTTCAGTTTTGAATCTGAAAAATAAATACTGTAAATTCCTTGATGCATTTAGTGAACTGCATCATTCTTTTTTATATTTAAGACCCATAATAAGTCACCCCAAGGAGAGTTTATTTAATTTAATTATTAACTCTTGGCCATCCTACTGAAAACAAGTAGTTCTGAGCAAAGTAGTTTGGTTGTTGATTTAAATTTAAGCATGGACAAATTCCAAAACAAGATGCAATTACTACTTCTCCAAGCTGCCGCCTGTTGTGATAGTAGCTGTAATGAGCCATTAATATTGGCTGATATGGCAGTTCTTATCTCTGGAAATACTTTTTGTTCCAGTTAAAGTAAAAGAACTTTTAATATGAGATGCTATGAATTGTGAAAAAGTGTATAGATGGCTAGTGCCATGAATCTTGAACTTTCAGATTAGCTTCAAAATCAAATGAGCTAATAAGGACATCTAGGCAAAGTCAATGGGAAATCAAGAGTTCTTTCTTAAAAATACATTAGCAAATATGGAAAGTACAAGCTTTTAGTATAGTAATCTGATTTCTTTTGTATCCAACAGGAAGTCCACAATTCTTTTTTGGAATGGCTTGGAAGAAATGTGAATGCAGAAGGAGTCATTGACTCTAACAAAGTGTCCCTTAAGTTTGTATCATTTTGCAGTGAGGAATTAGAAGTAACGCCTTCACTCATCCCTGTAGTCACGGAAATGGAAGCTTTCTCTTCTGAACATTTCAACTTGGAGATATATAAACAAAATCTACAGACACAGAATTTTGGGAAAGTGGTCCTGTTTACTGAGGTTACGTCAACCACCATGAATCTTCTTGATGGGTGAGAAATAACTCTGGTGATAATTTCTTTTCTTTATGCAAGTAAAATATAGAAAATATATTCTGTATATTTTCCCAATTTTTCCAGTTTACTGAAAATAGGTCTGACATATAAGGAAAATGTTGGTGTTGATTTTGATATTGATCATGATTTGTAAGGTCTGGTAAAATAGGCTAATCAGATCTTCCAACATGAATTGTCAAGTATAAAATATCTTTTCTAGCTAGTAAGTTGCAGTAATAAACTTTATGTGTATGAGAAAGCACGCACTATAGAATGTACAGTTTCTTTGTATTTTAAAGAAATACACAGGATGTATAGATGTCACAGTGCAAGCCTCAACAGTTTGCATTGATAGTAAGATAAAAAAGCATTCATTTTTCTCCTCAGGATGCCTTTAGTAAAGGTCAGCCTCTCATTACTTCCTCAAAACATCCAGTCTTGCACTGTATTTGGGGGCTTTTCATAGCTCTGGCCATAGCAGCACTGATGATTACTTTCCATATATAGTGGCTCATGAGCCCTGTGCCTCTTCCTAGTGCTTATGCTAGTATTGAAAGCCCTACACCATCCTTTGTTCTACTGCTGGTGCATACCTAAGCAGACGGTCAGGCTGTTCACCTCTTTTTTCTGTTGGAGTGTATTGTAAATTTGTAGTTAGACAGCTACAAGACTGTAACTCTAGTGTACATGCAGTTGAATGTTATAACATTTCCCAGATAAAGTTCTGTACATCGCTTCACTGTGACTGTACACCAAATGGAGCTTGGAAAACATTTTAAATTTGTTTTCTGGGTAGGTAACATTGGGTAGGCAGATGGCAGTTACTGATATGCTTAAAATGTTACTGCTTTTTAGAATTAAGATTTTGTTTTATACTACTGGTTTAACATTTGATTAACAACTATTAATGTCATTTTAGTTGTGGTCTTTCATTAAGTAATGAGTGTGGTTTTCGATCTTTAGTAGATGCAGCTCTTGAACTGTAGAGCATTTCTACTTTAAGAAGTTTTTATTGCAGTTTTCATTAGTTCATGTGTTTTGTTTTGTTTTTTGCCTAAGCTGCTAACTGCTAATAGTACTTAATCATGTCCTAAATTGTGAATGAATTGCAATTGAAAAGTATTTTTAGATGATTTCAAGATAAATTTTGAAATCATATTTTTCTAGCTGAAAATATTTAATACTGAGCTGTAGCTGGGTGGCAAATTCAAGCAACTACTTCTCCTAACTGAAAGTAAAGGCAGAGTTGCCCTACAGTTAATACACAAATACATCTTAAATATACCCATACCTTATGAAAGGGTTATCTTTAAAACTTTATTACTTATTCCTTGCTGACTTCCCTGACAATCTAATGTAGAATCTTACTAATAGATCCAGCTTGTTTCAAACAAACATAGTTCATAATTGGATGAAATTGGATTGTTATTGCAGTGGACAGAATTAAGTTGTGATGCTGAGTATGAATATTTGTATTTTATTTTGTGCCATCAGAAGCCCATAATAAATAATGTTTGTTGCAAAGATCACAGAATTCATCAAGTAAGCTAACGCCTCAGTTAAGAGCTGCTACATGTTTCGTGTCTTCTGTGACTCTTACTTATAACTATTTTCTGACTCATAGATCAGAACCTTGATGGTCATGATGTGCCATTTTTTTTATACTCAAGCAGATGGGTCTGGGCAGATGGAGTGTTTAATCAGCGTTGCGTTAACCATGGAGACTTAAATGAAATATACAATAGGAAACTTAAATATCTTTTTGCTGTAGAGAAGTTTGGATACATAAAAATCTACCTTTGTGTAATCATAAGTGTTAATTTAGGTTTATTTATTAAACAGATCTATTTGTGTGAATTTCACTATTTCAACTTCCTTTGCTTGTTAAATATGTTTTTGACATGCATAAAGCTTTTCATTCTATAGAGTGCATTGATTTTTATGAAAACTGGCAGCTAAGTGTTAATAACAATGTTGACCCAAGGTAACTACAGAAATACCTAAAAGAGTTTTATAAAAGCACTGTGTACTCATTGAGACTTATAACTAATTTAAGTAAACCTTTGAAAAACTATTTAGTTGTTTGTCTTAGTTTCTGACCTTCAGTGTCTGACAAACACATGGTAGATCTAACATCACATTTCTATGTATCATAGCTGAGACAATGATTTATGCCAAGGAATGTAATTATATTTTATTGTTAAAACTAAATATCTTCATGGCTGCAGCCTAGCCTGGACATTGAGAACTGTATAACCTACTTTGTCTCCCAAAGGAAGAACAGGGATATCTGTGTAATAATAATGCCAGTGATAGCCTTTCTGTGGGGAGAGAAATGGGTGGCCAATAGGGATTGGTCAGTCCTCCTTTTTGCTTCCTGACCGTTTCTCTATTCCTTACTGTTGGGTCATATCCTCAATAGAATACTGTTTCCCTAATGCCTGTTTATAGTACTGATTCAAGAAAGGAGTGCTGTTGTATGATCTATAAAAAAGAAAGAAATGGCTAGTTCTTGCTTTCCTTTGCTTGTCACTCATCTTTTGCTTTGCCTCCTTTCTGTTGTTCACTGAGCCTTTGTGCTTTGGCTGCCAAGTCCTGATGGGATGGATTTAGCCTAAGGAGATAATATTCTCATGGAGCAATCCTAAGTAGATCTACTCAGAAGGAAATCCCATTTTATTCAGTGGACCTTACTTACTCCTATGACAGTGTTTGTAGGATTGCAGCCTCCAATACTGTTTCCTTCTCTAAGAGAAAACAGCCTTTTCTGAAATGATGTCCAAGGCAAAGAGAACTGTAAGAAACATTCTAACTTTTAATTTTAGTCACATGCTCAATGTATTTTCAGTTACATTTGCAAGCTTTAATTGATATATGTGTTTGTAGGTTTAAATAATATAATGTTTAAATGGGAAAATCAGTAGCCTTGCAAAAATATACATTTGTTTAAATAAAAAAATTGATGGTTACAATAAGTACTTGTACATATTTGCAGTTTTATTAATTAAAATCCTAAAAATTGCCTTGGTTAGGTTTCAACTGTGACTTAAAAAAAAAAGTTTGCCTTGATTCTTCATGTAAGTTACTTATATGTTACTATAACTTCAGCTCAGTGGCTGGGATCAAGAAAGCTACTTTAGGTGAGCCCAAGGACTTGGATATTATTATTATTATTATTGTTGTTGTTGTTGTTATTTTTATAAACCACTCTCCCCCGAAGGGTGGTGTACAGCATTAAAACATACAGAGGTGAAAAATGTAATTAAATTACAAAAAAATCAAATATCATAAGTTAAACACTGATAGCATATCATGTTGTTTCTCTCCCTTCATAGGGCGACTGTAGGCCAGGCATGGTAGGCCATTGCTGTCCTCAAGTATAAATCTGATGGAACAATTCCATCTTACATGCCTAGAAGAACTGCGATAGGTCCCATAGGGCATGGATGTCATCAGGTAGAGCATTCCACCAGGCAGGAGCCAGGGCTGAAAAAGCCCTGGCTCTAGGTGAGGACAGCCAGATATATTTTGGGCCAGGGACCACCATTAGATTTTGAAATTCTGAGTGCAAGGCTCTGTGGGGGGTATACCGGGAGAGGCTGTCCCACAGGTACAGTGGCTCTAGACTGTTTAGGGACTTAAAGGCCATAATCAGAACTTTGAAGCAGATCCAGTGGGATTTTTAAAATTATTTTTCTTTGAATTTCAGATTCCCAAACCATATCACACGCTATTTTAAAAGACCTCTTGGTTTCAAAAACCTTGGTTTGCTATGCAGTATGAGAAATTACTGTTTTAAAGACAGAAGTACATGTCTTCTTGCCATGTGTAACTAGTTGTGTGGTTCTGTGGATCCTGACCTGGAGCTATGGTAGAATTGCAAAAATGAAATTCTGGTTGTAGTTCTAAACACATTTCCTTTGAACAAGCCTTGATGATTACATTGGAACATGGCCATATAAATTTTGGGCCTTTGTGTTGTAGAATTTTTAAAAAAGAGATTAAAAAATCTTTGAGTAAAAGACAGTTTGAATCAATAAATAAAACTGTGGTACAGATGACGTTTATGTTTGGATACTACTTACATAAGTTTTATTTAATAGGCTTCTAAATCTTTTCACAAGCTGAATACCAGGCTTTTTCTCCCAATCCCCAAAATCTGCATATCCCCCTCCCTAAAAAAATTAAGACAGACATAGGAGAAAGTGGGCTGGAACTAATTTAATGGCTGAGTGACCTCACAGTAGAGAAATAGCCTTAGTCTAATAGGGGTCTTTGTCTACATTTCCACCCTAGTTGGTAACTTGCCAGTCAAAAGTCAAGCAAGAGAAACAGGTGGGAACTATTAGACCTGTCATAAAGTTTGAAAAATTGATTCTGGAGTCTAAATGAATAGATTGAACTTGACAGTGTTGTCCTAAAGATTCTAAGAAAAATTCTATAGTTTAATTTGGAGTCCCTTGATTATTCATTAGCTTTCCAGATGGCCTGTATTGATGTATTATATAGTATTATACAAGCTGTATTATTGTTGGCATATATTTGAATGTACAACTAAAAGCAAGTGTGAATACCACTATTAGTACCTTTAAATTAAGGTGTATTAGTAAAATTGTAAAATAAAGATTTATTCAAATATTAAATAATTTAGAATAATCAGTAATGCTTTATTACTTAAATCCACTGGGGCTATCATTCTGGAATAACTCCTTCAAAATAGTCATTGTCATTGTGGAAACTGAAAGTTAAATTTGTCACATTTTAAAGTGCATCGATTAGACACATTACCAAGTAAGTAGAATAGTTTAACATTATAAGCTTGTATGTGTTTCTGGATTATCTTTAATGATGTTGCAGAATAGGAAAATCAGGAATTTTATGAAGATTCATTCATTTAAAACACACAATTACTCAATCAGTTCTCAAGAACTTTATCAAGTATCATGATGGATTACTTCAAATTGACATTTTGAATTAAAGTTTAAATCATGTTTAATATTAGCAAGAAAAATGAACGATCCCTTTGATTTAATTTTTCCTCTTTTGTAACTTACACATTTATTAATCAAGTATGCTAGCTAAATATAACTATTATGCTTCCTAGGAATATGTTCCAGAATATCTGTTCATGCAACCTATGTACTTATTTGCTCTACAGAATTATGGAGAGCATCTAGAAAATACTTAGGCTTAGGTGCTTTGCTCATCCAGTAGAATTTTTATTCCCCTACACCCTTAAACCAGATTCATGGAAGCTTTATGGGAAGACATGAGTACACTGAAAAGCACCCCAAATCCGAGGACTCAGAGATGAAGCCTGGTGATATCATGGTTGGGACCTAGTGAGACATGGCGATGTCGAATTGAATAGCAATATTAATAATAGTATTTCTGCACACTGCTAGGTATTGAACCACATGGTATCTGTGTAGATGTGTATAGTTATGTGGCTTGGGAGAAATGGGAAGTTAACAAGACTGAAAAGTAAAAAAATAACAGAGATTAACTATGTGATAAAATAGTTGAGTTGTGTCAGATTATTGCCTACCATCTCCAATTTGCATGCACAGCAGTTAACACAAGCAAGCATATATCTGAGAAGAAGCCATATCACTGTAATGCAATATGGTGTCAGCTATTGAAGAACTGATTTGCTTATAATTGTACTATGAGTCCATTCTTGTTTTAATTAGTGTACCTGTGTCTTTCTCTTAAGGGATGTTGCGAAGCATAAGGCTGTGAAGTAGGTTTCAAAAAAACTGAGGGTTGTAGGAGGTAGCAATTAATCAGGTCTTTAATTTCTAAAATATGAGATTCCTGAGCTTCATATGCCAGTGAACCATTCCCTTAAATTGGGAAGTATCCCCTCATATGAGATTTAAATGTATTTAGGTATTGTGTAGTGAGGAAAGCTCTGACCTGGATAGCCCAGGCTAGGCTGATCTCACCAGATCTCAAAAGCTAAGCAGGGTTGGCCCTGATTAGTATTTGGATGGGAGATCACCAAGGAAGTCCAGGGTTGCAACACATAGGCAGGCAATGACAAACCACCTCTGAATTCCTCTTGCCTTGAAAAGCCTATGGGGTCGCTATAAGTCAGCTGCAACTTGACAGTACTTCACGCTGTTTGTATGGTACTATGACCTGTTAGAAGCTCCGCCTGTGCTGATGCAGCCTGAAACTGGGTATAAATTAAGGTGTAACACATGGCAGGATAAGGACCTTTAATCCTCCTTGACTGACTATTCTGGCTTAGTATATGCCAGCTTTTGAGACTGGGGTGAGTCTTTCATGCAGCTCCAAATTTTGTAAATATTTATATCCTGTATGCATTCTCACTTGTATTTGTTTTGAATTTATATTCAGTCCCATTACAGCCATGCTTGAATAAGAATTATTCGAAATGCGGCATCAGGCATCCAGATTACGCATCGGCTTTTCATGGCTCAGAAAATCTGATGATTTGTACTTCAATTTGGACTCTGATAATTGCTTCTATATTGAAGTAGATACATGGAAAGACTATAGACTGTGCCTTTTCTCATATGCTTTATGTATGCTCATTATTGCACTTTGGCCTATTCATTTGAATTGTATTACATTTGCTGTTATGCTTATATGATTATTATAAGACTTGCTAATTTGCTTATTTCAGTCAGTGGTGTTTCTTTTGTGCTCCTAGTTTTGGACACTGGCTCCCCCCCCTTTTTTTATTGCTGGTTCTGCAGCAGCAAGACCATCAGTGCAAAGGGGAGCCTCAATCCCTTGGCAGTCAGCCTCAGGAGAGGCACATTTTGAGCCCCATGGCTGGGAGCCCACTGCAAGTGCCCCGGGGGGGTTCAGGAACATCCGACCCCCCTCTCGTCCACTGAGTCAAAGATCGCATCTTCTGGAGCTCCAGGGAAACACGTCTGCCATTCAGGTTGCCAAAACCAGAAGTCACCTGGGGTGGGCCATTCTCTAATGGCCCACCTCAGTGCCTCATTCTGCATGAGCCAGCCAGCCCAGCCATCTGGCTGCTGCTGGGACAGCCAAGGAGGCAGGTGAGCAGGGCAGTGGGCAGCCAGTAGAATGATGCCTCTTTCTGCTCATCACCTGCTGCCCTGCTGTCTGCCTCCTCCTCGGATTTTCTTCTCCCTTTCCAAATGGCAAGCCCACTGGCTGGTGCAAATGCAGTGATATCTGGCTTTATCAGCCAGCCCAGCCGCCATGCCTGATCTCTCTGCTGGGCCTGCTTGGGAGAGCCTGTGCCTGCTGAGAGAGCTGAGGAGGCAGGTAGCAGGGCAGTGAGTGGCAAACAGAGGCGTCACGAGGCCTGCTGCCCTCCCACCTGCTTGCCTCCAACTTGCTACCTCAACTCTCATCCTCCAATGGTCTGCTGGGTGACTGGGGGGCATAATGCCCCCCACCCTCACCCCACAGCCCAAATTTTTCTGGCTACAGGGCTGAAGTGGATACATTCAAGTCCTGCATCCCACCAGTGGTACTTGTCCCACAAGTTGAGAACCACTGACATAGAGAGTCAAAACACTGTGCCTGTTATTTTCTCAGTTTCTTCTCCTTTTCCTCACAAAATTCAGCCTTGTACTGTTGTAATCTAAATAATTTTTACAAGAATGTGGAAGCTGTGAGATTTTAACAGTTTACAATTATTTTAGTAAGTTGCTGTCGGGTCTTGGGGTTACCTGGACAGAGCTCGGAGTTGTGCGGTCCTTCAGGGTGCAAGCTGGTTTGCTTGGCTGGGCCTCAGATTAAACCGGGGGAGGGGGCTAAGCAATCACCCTGGTTCCTCCTCCTGGCTGACAGACTACTCCATGCTTTGACAACAGCTGGGAGCTGACTCCGTGCTCTTCCTCCCTGGCCTGCCAGCTGCCTCCCACTTAAGTCTCCCTCCCTGCAGTGTAACAGCTCCAAGCTTTCCAATCCCCAACTGTCCTCCCTGGCTGCGTGCAAACAGCTCCCACCTGTACCCAATGAGAGGGCCATCTCCTGACCACACTCCTTGGGACAGGACGGGTTCGTCCCTTGTTCCCACCCCTTTTCCTTACTCTCAGCATGGTGAGGGGTGGGCCTGCTCACTCCTGCTGTCTCGCATGCACCATGGCAGTGTGGGCAGCTGGAGGCGGCTTCCCCTGTTTCCTGGCCTCTGCCCTTCCCCAAACTGTTCTCAGATGGCAGGAAATGCCTCCTCCTGGAGTCAGCTGTTTCCCCAGAACTCCACTGTCGCTTACAGGCCTGATGCAATGAGGTAAGCCAGTGGAGGGGGGAGCCACCTCCAGACAGTTGGTCAGCTCTTATCCTGTTTTACAAAAAAATTGTTATACCATTAATTGAAAAATGCTGAAAATTACAGTGTTTTTGAAAGTAACATTTTTCAGAACTGGAAAATAGGCACAGCAGTTTAATTGTAATTGTCTTTTAATTTTGCAGTTTACTTCTTTTTAACTTTTATACAAAAGCCAACAATGTGTGCAGTCTATAGAACCAGATGATGAGGAATAACTGATGGCCACTTCCTTACTGTATAATAAAATTTTGTATGAGTTCTGAAGATATGTTGATAAGGAAAATTCTAAGTTAGTAGACAATGCCAGATTAGTAAAGGTCATATAGTTAGTGTTAGCATTTTATATCACATTAGACACATCTGCTTTTTGCAAAAAGAAGTGTATTCTTCCAGATTTTTGAAAAGTGGTTCAATTGAAGAATTTTAATAGAAGCAGTAAAGAATGCTGTTACTTCTAAATTCATGTAATATGTGGTTCCTAAGAATATTATCTTAAGAAGTCACCAGTTGCATGCCTGGAATTTTCTGCAATTGTGTTTGATGATGGGGAATTCTGCTCTTTACAGTGTTTCCTATTTTGGCGATTTCTTGTGTGCTTTTTTTCTGACTAAAGCTTAGGTGTGACAGGGGACCCCACCAGGCAGCACCCTCATGAAGAGAATGGGCACATGGTCCTGACCCAGGAGGAACCACTGGGCCCATTGGTTGCGTCTAACTGGATATGCACAATGTTTGGCACAGCTGGTTGACTGTGTCAGCAGCTGTGAAAGGAAATGGCATATACCTGGAACTGTGGGGGCAGGCCTGAGTGAGCATGGGGACAGCATGTGCTAATTACTCTTGGAAGGTTCAGCTGTTGGGAAGGGACTTAGGGTCATGCACAGGAGCTGGGAGGTGGAACTGGAGGCATGACTCAAAAAGTGCATGAGAGAACAGGGTAGCACATGCCAAAGTGACAATAGAGCCCGGGAGTGATGGAACTGCCCTGGGGGAGCCAATGGCGGACTCTTGGTAATTTATTTATTTATTTATTTATTTATTTTGATTTATATCCCGCTCTCCCCGAAGGCTCAGGGCGGCTAACAATATAAAGAATTTAAACAATATAAAACAATAACAACCAGATAAAATTATAAAAACAAACAATACAACATAAGCACATTTAAACCCAAGATGACGGGTTTTCGAGGTGGAATATCGAGGTGGAATAGCGGCAGTGGCGGCTCCTACTCAAAAGCCTGGTGGAAGATCTCCGTCTTGCAGGCCCTGCGGAACTGGACAAGGTCCCACAGGGCCCGGATCTCCTCTGGGAGCTCCTTCCACCAGGTAGGAGCCGCCACCGAAAAAGCCCTGGCTCTTGTGGCAGCCAGCCTCGCGTCTCTGGGGCCAGGAATTTCCAAAAGATGACGGCCCCCAGACCGAAGTGCCCTTGGGGGAACATGTAGGGAAAGGTGGTCCCTCAGGTAAGCCGGACCCTGACCATACAGGGCTTTAAAGGCGATAACCAGCACTTTGAAGCGAATCCGGTACGCTATTGGCAGCCAGTGCAGCGCTTTCAACACAGGCTGAATATGGTCCCTCCTAGAGAGACCCATCAGCAGCCTGGCTGCAGCATTCTGCACTAGCTGCAGCTTCCGGATTTGCGACAAAGGCAGCCCTAAGTAGAGAGCGTTACAGTAGTCTAACCTTGAGTTGACCGTCGCATGGATCACTGTGGCCAGGTCATCGCGGCCAAGGAAGGGGGCCAACTGCTGTGCCTGCCTCAGATGGAAGAAGGCCGACCTGGCAGTGGCTGCTACCTGGGCCTCCATCGTTAGAGAGGAGTCCAGGAGCACTCCCAAACTCCTAACCTCCGACGCCGGCACCAAAGGTACCCCGTCAAAGGCCGGGAGAGGGAGCCCCAGCCCCGAACCGATCCGACTCAGGCCCAGGACCTCCGTCTTTGTCGGGTTTAGTTTCAGCCGGCTCAGTCTGAGCCACCCAGCCACGGCCTGTAACGCCCGATGCAGATCATCCAGAGTGGAGCCCGACTGGCCCCCCAACATCAGATAGAGCTGGGTGTCATCTGCTTATTGATGACACCGAAACCCCCAACTCCGGGCAATCTGGGCAAGGGGGCGCATGTAGATGTTGAACAACATCGGGGACAGCACTGCCCCCTGAGGCACCCCACACTCAAGGGGGTGTCTCCGGGACCGCTGTCCCCCTATCACCACCCTCTGTCCCCGACCTTGGAGAAAAGAGGCAAACCATTGAAGGGCAAGCCCCTGAATCCCCACGTCGGCAAGGCGGTGGGCCAGCAACTGGTGGTCGACCGTGTCAAACGCTGCTGACAGATCCAACAACACCAGAGCTGCCACACCGCCCCGATCCAGATGCCTACGGAGATCATCAGTCAGGGCGACCAGTACCATCTCCGTCCCATGACCTGGGCGAAAGCCGGACTGGTAAGGATCTAGGATGGAAGCATCATCCAGAAAGCTCTGCAGCTGCAACGCCACCGCCCTCTCGATAAGTTTGCCCAAATAGGGCAAATTGGACACCGGCCGATAGTTGGCCAATTCGGCTGGGTCCAGAGATGGCTTTTTCAAGAGGGGCGGACCATCGCGTCCTTGAGCGCCCTGGGGAACCGCCCCTCCAAGAGGGACGTGTTGATAATCTCCCGCAGGGCACCTCGAAACCCCTCATGGCCTGCTTTAATGAGCCATGATGAGCACGGATCAAGGTCGCAAGTGGTTGGACGCACAGATACAAGCAATCTATCAACTTCCTCCAGGCTGAGCAGGCTAAAACACTCTAACCCCGACCCCAAAGACGAGCAAGGGGCCTCAAGTTCTCTAACTGTTTCAGTTGTGGCGGGGAGGTCGCGGCGGAGTGCCAAGACTTTATCTGCAAAATAGCTCGCAAAAGCCTCACAGCCAATGTCCAATTCCCTAGCATTTTGCCTGCCCTGTGGCAGAGCCGTCAAGGACCGAATTGTACTAAATAATTGGGCTGGGCGTGAGCTAGCAGACGCAATCGTGACCGCAAAGAAATCTCTCTTTGCGGTCCTGACTGCCATCTCATAGGCTCTCATAAGCATCCTATAGGATGTTCTTGATGCCTCGTCGCGGGCTCGACGCCACCGTCTCTCTAGCCGTCTCAGTTCTCGCTTCAGCTTGCGCAGCTCCTTGGTGCATCAAGGCGCTCGCCTAGCACGAGTGCGGAGAGGGCGCCTGGGAGCGATCTCGTCGATGGCTGCAGAGAGCCGGACATGCCAGTCCTCCACGAGCTCATCCAACGAGCCGCCAGGGGGTCTTGGATCCTGCAGGGCCATCTGGAACCGTATAGGGTCCATCTGGCGCCACGGGCGAGCAAAAATCTGCTCGCCGCCTGAACAGGGTTGGTATGGGATATTCAGTCGGGCCCTCAGGGCCAGGTGGTCCGACCATGGCACTGCCTCTATGGCAATCCGGTCCACCGTCACCCCCGCTGCAAAGATCAGATCGAGCGTGTGACCAGCCCGATGCGTGGGAGCCGAGATGAATTGGGAGAGTCCCAGTGCCGCCATGGACGACACAAGGTCCGTAGCCCAGCCCGAGGCCGCGTCCTCGGCATGGACGTTGAAGTCACCCAAGACAATCAGCCTAGGGTGCTCCAGCGCCCAGCCTGATACGGCCTCAAGCAGGGACAGCAGGCCACTGGCCGGTGCGTTAGGCGGCCGGTACACCAACCAGATCGCCAAACTCTCCTCAGCCTCCAGCATCAAGCCGACACACTCTATGCCCGTGATCTCCACAGATGGAAGCGCCCTGAAGGAGTAAGCCTCCCGAATGAAAATGGCCACTCCTCCCCCCCGCCCCCTGGTCCGTGACTGGTGGAGGACCGAAAACCCAGGCGGGGCAAGTTGAGCGAGGGCTACCGTTTCGCCCTCCCGCACCCAGGTCTCGGTCACGCATGCCAGGTCCACTCGTTGATCTTGTACAAAATCCCTAAGGATTGAGGTTTTATTGTTAATAGACCTGGCATTGCACAACACCAGTGACGGAGGGGAGTTCTCCAATCTGACCCCACTGCCAGCCACCGTTGGGATGGGCCGTAGGCTGGAAGGCCGCCGAGCCGCTCTGTTTCTCTGCGTCCTTCCCTTAAAGCCCCGCCTCGGCCCACCGCTAAACTTTCCCCATCCCAAGAGCACCGGAATTTGCTGTCCTGCCATGTGTTATCCTGGTGGTCTCTGCCACGCTTCAGACCACCAGTAAGAGAGCAACAGGGCAGCTAGATACACTCCCAAGGCAACAATGCACTAATATCACTAATTCTGCTGCTACCAACAACTGAGCACTGCACAGAACAAATGATGACTACTATTACACTATTACAAATGGCCACCAACAATAAAGAGACACTTGTTGCCAACTTTGAGACCTATCTCTCCTTATGACCTCATGGAAGCTCAGCCACCTCCTATCCTCATGTTCGGAGTCCTGGCCAGAAGCTCCAAAGTTCACAGAAATCCCAAGAAAATGATATGCAAGATCCAGGTTTGCTTACAAGAAGATTTTAATAAGGCATCAAACTTACAGAAATAACAGGGTTCGATCCACTGGGCCTCAAACATACACAGCAAAGCCAGCCAGAACTGAAGACAAAATATAGCTAAAATTAAACATCTTATACCCTAATTCCTGGCTACAAGTCAAGAATAGCATCATCAAAGCTACATCCTAAACACTGAAAGATCTTGCGCCTGGTACTCAGTGGTGGAGGAAAACAAATCAGCTTTCTAGATGGGAATTTGGGAGAGTGTGAATTAAAACATTCTCGTGGGACCACCCTGCTGGCCATCCTTCCAGGCACCTCAGAAACTTAGCAAGAACCAAAATGAAGTTATGGAGGCTATACACCTCATAAAAGTCCCATACTGCTGACACCTTGGCTCAGCCTGGTGCCTACCACTAGGGCAACATTGGGAACATATTATTCCATGAACATCCTTGATAAAGAGTTATATAACATTCAAATGATACAGTAATTTGATACATAAATTGTATGTGAATAAGCCAAAATCTCAGGTTTCTCACAACTGCTGTAGGAAATATCAAAATTGCATCAGTTATTTTCACACCAAATTTGTAAACCATGAAAGTAATAGGCATATACATGTATCTTTAAATAAACATGTAAATAGATCTGGAAAACTTGATTGGGCCAGGTTTTCCAGATGTGGACATATGGTTGTATATAGGTGAGTATCTACATGTGTTACTTCTACATGGGTGTTTTTGCACATCCTTTCCTCTGCTTTTGCAAATTGAATCCAGTACGAGGAGACTTTTGAGCACATGACCTCAAATAACAGGGCCCAAAAAGCTCTTTTTTTAAAAAAATGTACATCTTGTGGAGCTAAAATCTGCCACACAGACAACCATACTTTGTGTCTACTATGCCTTCATGAAGAGCAGAATGTCTTACGATGTCCTGTATGCAGACAATTTGCTCCCAAAGCTATACATGACAGAGCATCATGCTTGAAAGTGGCTCTAGGAGAGAAATCTCTGCCTGGTGCTGCTTACCACAGTTGTCTGAGCATGATACAGTGAGCAAATCCAGAGAGATAGATCCAATCACTGTTAGTTCTGATAGATCCAAGACCACTTCAGAGCTTTCTCCTAAAAAGCCTCTCAACAAACACAAGTGTACTGAAAAGCCTCACCTAAGTTTTCTAAGTCACAGTATGGCCACAATTCAAACCTTTTGGCAAACCTATAGCAGTCTTGAGAACTCCCCAATTTCAGAAGTGAATTTGTCAATTCCAGACAACAGATTCCATGTCCTCAACCATCTTTGTCCCCTCAATCGGATCTGATATGTTGGTGGATCCAATGGTGTGTGCCCCCTTCTCTCCTCTGCAGTCTTTCCTAGAAGATCTACTGTAATGATCAGAATTGGGACCCATATGCTTCACTTGGCTGTGATCAAATCAATACCATGCAGGATTCTTCAACAGTGCTAGGAGAAAACTCTTGACTTTCCAATGGAGACAAGATCACATTTTCAATCCTACTGTGATTACACCAGGCACTCTATAATAAACAGGACTTTGATTTTTCCTCAGAACCATCCCCAGAGGACCAGTTTCTAGAGCCATCTACATACTCTCCCAGTGAAGGCATGAGCAACTGATCTGTATGACAATCAATATTTCTTATGCCCCTCCAGGGGCTACAGATGCAGTGTTCAAGGTGATGTATTCCTAGCTCTACAAGTCCAGTTACCTTTCACATCGTGGAGGGGCTGTAAGAAGTACTGACAGGACTCAGACCTGTATCTGTGCCGCCATCAGCCTGTAGAATTGAGAAGCATTATAGGACCAAACAAGAAGTTTTCTTTTCCTATCCTAGTATCCCACAGCCAACTTTCTAGTGGTCAGCTTGATCAAAGAGAAAATCAAGGGACTCAGCATTCAACCCCTGTTGATAGAGAAGGCCACAAACTTGATGTGGACGCCAACTGTTCCTGTGGGGTGGCATTGCCCCTATCTGAAACTCCTACCGTGACCAAGCTCCTAGCACCAGAGGCATTGTTCCCTATGTCACGTCTTTGACTACCACCTACACCTAGTCCAAGGTGGGATGTTGTCGTCATCTGTCAAGGTACACCTGGCAGCCAAGGTACACCTGCTGTTACACACCCATTGCAGGGAAATCAGTCTTTTCCCAGAGGGAATCCAAAGTGTTCCTAAAAGGCATATAAAACCGGTTTCCACCAGTCAGACCTCCAATCCCTCAGTGGAGTCTTTCACTGCTGCTAACAAAAACTATGAGCAAAGTTTGAGCCTATGACTGCTTGTCCATCTATGAAAAACATGTTCTTGCTAGCCGTAATGTCAGCCAGGAAAGTCAGTGAACTCCAGGCTCTCCAAGACGATTCCCCTTTCCTTAAGATTTTCAGCTCTAGCGGGATGCTTCTACCCAAGATAGCATCAGACTTCAACCTACCAGTGTTCCTTCTGGAAGCACAGAATTAAACTGAGTGTGCCGTTCACACTCTAGATGTCTACAAGGCACTGCTATTCCATGTAGACAGACCCAGAAGTTTCAGAAATGACAATAACCTATTTATCTCCTACTCAAGTCCTAAGTCATGTCCCAAACTCTCCATGTAATCAGTTTCTTATTTCTGGCTATTGTACCAGCTTGTATGAGTTGACTGCCTGTGACACCTCCATGCCTTGACCTTAGCAGCAATCCATCAAGGCCCTCCAGTCAAAGAGGTATGCAAGGTGACAACCTGGTCTTCTTGCACCTTCACCAAACATTACTCGATGGACATTGATGCCATGAAAGAGGTGGGAGTCAGAAAGGTGGTACTTCAGTCAGTTTTCAGCTAGGAGCTCACGGCTGCCTTCCAAAACTGAGTAAGTCAGCTTGTTGTTCTCCCATGTGAGGCTGCACAGGTACCACAACTGTAACTGTTGTAACTGTAACTGTGGTCACCTGTGCCAGTCACACATCCTTCCCTCCTGCCCTGCTGTGAGCTCTGATGTAAGGTTAGCTGTCTTCAACAGCAGCAGTGAGAAACAGAGGGATGTGTGACACCCCCTCCTTTTATGCTGGAAGAAACAAGAAAGCAGTGTGGAGGAGGGGAAAGAAGCACCCTCTAGAGTTTTTAATCTTCTAAACCTCTCTACAGCAGTCTTGTGCATGTGCAGTATCCCATGTGTGACTGCACAGGTGATCACTCAACGAACACCAGTTACAGGTAAGTACAACCCTGTTTTATGTTTTTATAGACTGTAACACAGTTGTGCATTTTCCACTTTTTTATAGAATGTTTGCTACAGCTTAAGTTTTTGTATTTCAGTCAGGGAAACAAAAAGTGTAGCTTGAAGCGTAACTGATGTTACAAAGTTATGCTGAATGCCTGAAAATATTTTGTGAAGCTGCTGCCCTCAATTGTAATGCTGCGCTGAAAAAGTAACAGCATTGTGCCATGGTCAAGACAAACACATTTCATGTTGCAGGATCTACTTCATCAGATGCTTGAAGTCTTATGTTTATATACAAAGATACATGTGCCTAAAGATGCAAGCAGCGGAAAGTGGAGACAAGAGCTATTACAGAAAAAGGTACAGAAGTGCCAGGTTTCCAGGACATAGTTGAGTCACATTACATCACAGAGTACAAATGAAAATAAGATCCTGGCAAGATTAAACAATCCCGTTAGAGTGGGTGTGGACCAATCTCAACTTTTGATGAATTAATGAAATAGGATGAATGAGAATAATATACATAAATCCAGGAGGGTGGAAGATTACTTTTTACAGGGAACTATCTAGTAGCTGCTCTCAGCTTAGCTTATCCTGTCAAACCCTTTAAGAGAGGAGCTAATGCCAGCAGGTTTACAATATTAAATAGTTTCCATTGACAGCTGGAAATTAAACAACTTTTTAACTTTATGGAAGAGAGCTCTCCTGAAGTACAGTTTTTAAAAGTAACATTTGTATTTGATAATTCTTCAGAATATCTTCTTACTGTTGTATGAGTAGCTGTATTGGAACAGGGGGAAACTTGCTCAATCCATCATGGCCCATTTAGAACATGGATTGCAACCCTTCTTCTAAACAGTTAATATTTATTTGGACTTTTTTGTGTTGCATTATATCTAAAATAGAAGAGATGAGTAGAATGTTGCAAGCTGCTTTGGGTTTCCACTGGGGAATAAAGCAGGGTATAAATACTGCGTCAGATGAGCCGTATTGGGAGCAACTTGAAAAGATAGTTCACAGTTTACTCCAATGGGTCAAAGTCACAAATAGCCTAGGACAATGGTTCCTATCATATGAGAGATCTTGTGGGGACTCCTTACTGAGAGAGCCAAAGGGCTTCTCAATCAGAAGGTAGAATGCCCATCTACATTTTACTTCCGTCCTGTCCATGCAAAACAGGAATCTCTGCTTTCTCTTTGTGTCACTTTTCAGTACAGGAACTCAGTGCAACTCCATGTATACAACCCTTTGCTTCCTAGACTAATTCCGTGAAAGGTGTGTCCAAATTCCCTGTGTTGCTTGAGAATTTTTCCTTCCACAAATTGCTGCTATGAGCTGGGATAGTTCCTTTGAATAAGAGAGACCACAATGGGAGCTTAAGAACTCTTAGCCTGTGTATAGTCATGACTTCTGAAATCTGTTAGTAGACTAGACTGAGAACTGTTTATTGATAATTTTGTCACTTTCAGAAACCTGAGGGCAGAATATATTTTATATATTGTCTCTTTATTTAGACCAGCTAAATCTCAGTGGAGAGAACATCAAATTGTTTTGTGTCCCTAAGATTAAAACTGTCTTCAATAAGTGAGTGGTAATTCAAAATGGCAAAGTGTTAAAGTAAGTAAGTGGTTCCCCGCTGTGGCAAAAGTGCTGTGCAAAAGTGTAGAGTGCTGAAGTGTTTATTTTAACACTGGGAATCAGTTATTATTGCAAACATTCCTCATTTATACATAGTATCTGTTGTGCCAGATGTGCCACATACAAATTAGACATGGCTCATAAAAGGTAAAAATACCAGATTTCTCTAAGACATAATAAAAAATAATTGTATTTTATAACTCACAGTTTTCTCTACCTTTGGTAAGGGAGCAACATTGGTAGTTCCAAATGTGTTAAGAGTATTGTGAAGAATTTCTGCACATGAAATTTGTGTCTTCATCACAGAATAATGAAAGTCTGCAGAATTTAGGACAATAATATATAAAACATCAAGTCATCTGTGCAGGGTGGTATGGTATATCTAAATAAATACATTGAGGGGAAATTTTCATTCTAAGGAGTGTCTAGAGAGTGTATTTGTGTAACAAATGCCATGTCAAGGAAAGAAGTTGCTAATACTGAATGCTGGAAAATAATACCTGGTGAACTCTCAGTTCTAAATGTAGTAGCAGACGAGAATCTTTAAATGAAGCAATGTGTTAGTCAATGGCTTTGACTGAAATTAGGGTAGTTGTTGAATTATATTTGTTGACGTATAATAAAATAAGCAGCCAGACAGAAGATAATACTGTGATTTTGTTCTGGAAACATGGGGAATCAGTAAAACAATCAGTTAGATGTAATACCAGTGGGGAACCCACAAGGATTTGTGCATGGCAAAGTGGTGATTTGAACCTGGGTATTCCAGGTCCTAGTCTGGCACTCTAACCACTACACTGCAATGGCTCTCAGCTTTTCCTCCATTCTTTCCCAGCAACCTCTCATGAGAATCTTTCACAGTAGTTTTGTATAGCTAATACACATTATGGGAGATAACAGGAAATCATGCAGAACTCCATAAGCCAATAAACACTAGGAAAGAAGCAGTCTCCTTCTGAATGAAGGTTGGCAGTGTGGAGCAGGCCTGTAGCTACAGTGGGGCATCTTGGGGCCCAGCCCGCTGACTTACTGCCAAGGCCCCCCAGACTTCCCATCGAGCTAGGTGCTCCCTTGGGGGTATGTGCAGGGGTGTGTGTGGGGTGCCCCCTGACTTATTTAAAGCCTCCCCAATTAAAAAATCCTGGCTACAGGCCTGTTGTGGAGGCAGTCTCAAAGAAAGCAACATATCCTTGCAATAAAGGATGTACATTGATATCCTGGAATAATGAGACCTTCACCACACACTGAAGTAATATTGCAGTGCATACAGTAAAGAGGTATTTTCATTCCTGCAGATAAGTGGTTGTTTACATACACCATAATAAAAAGTGGAATAGGGTCTGTGACTGTGCTCCTTTGCCAATTTTTACCTCAGCTGGAGGAGCAGCTCCGTAGCTTCATTCTTTGAATTTTTGAAATTACTCCTTCACTGAAGTGAATGGGGAAGGCTGCTTGCCCAGGAATACTGGGTGCACAATAGCACACTGAAATGAGCAAGGGTTTAGGAACGCTTCTAGATGAAAGCAAGTACAAAGTAAATGATTGTGACATTTTGTGTCTACAGCTTATTTGTGAAAATACATTGATGGCTGGTGAAAGTTAATAGTGCATTGTTGTGCTAATCAAATGATGTAGCCAAAAAAACAGTTTATAGACTGTTACACTGCATATATTTTACTCAGGAGTAAAAATTACTCTCACATTAATCTTATGGAAAAGAAGCTGTTTATACAAGACTTGCAAAAATTATCTAGTTTGAGGACAATCTTCATTTACATTAAAACAGCACATTAAGGCAGCACATTAATATATAGTCCTGCGATGACGGACCCCGGTTGGTACTCGTTTCCCTCAGCTTTGTCAGGTCGCAATCTGTCAGGTGCCCTGAAGCTCATTAAACTGTCTATCCCACTGGTTCTGGTATATTCCAACTGGCTTCTGAACAGGTTCCCACTATTATGGACTGTCACCTCAAGTACAGGAGCCCAAAAGCTCAATAATTTTCAAACTGATCATAAGGTCTACATCTTAACTCGGCTCTGTGTCTTCCTGCATTCAGTTGTGCTTGGCTGAGATATCTACAGCCATACCTCAGCCCAAAAGCTCAATTTTCAAAACAGACCATAAGGTCTACATCTTAGCTCTATGGCTTCCTGCATTCAATTGTACTGGGCTGAGATATTGGAAATAAAAACAAATAATTGAGGAATTCTTTTAATTAATGAGCCAAAGCAATCTCTTTCACACACACAAAATGGGTTTAAGGATCAGAACTGGCTTTTGAGGTCATATGCTCTCTCACTATGTGTATTACATAGAATTACTTCCTGGATTGGATATTATAATCATTACAAAAGTGATGTCTAGGATACAGTGATGGTTCTCAGTGAGTTTAGGAGCATATTTTAGTTCATTTTGTATTGTGATCTTGTCTTTTGTTAGTTTTGTAACTATTACAAGAGCCCATTAGAAGAAATAAAATGTCAGTCCAGATCACTGAAAGTTACTTGTAATACCAGTTCTAGGGAAAGGTCAAAATGCAAATAGAAGAAGCTCGCACTCCTGCAACCAGTCATAAACCATTGCTTTTTTATGTCCTTACTGGGGCTAATTCTGTGATAAATCTTCTTTAGTTTGGTTTAATCACTGCTTCCTTTTTCTTTCTCCTTGACTCCTTCCTTCCTTTCAAAAATTTGCTGTGTTTGCCAAAGAGTTCTTTACTAAAGGGTTTTGTTCAATTTGCAGTGAGCCCAATGACTCCATGTTTTAGTGCCTTCCTTTTCAGAGGTAATCCTTTCTTATTTTTAAAAAAACCCTAATATTTTAGGCTGCATTTCAGAATTGTTCATTTCCTATTAAACATTTTGCAAATATAACCTATGAATTAAAGAGTTTTGTACTTAAATAACTATAAATAACCAAGCATTATGTAAGGTTTTCAGCTTCTACACTTTTGCTTACTGGTGACAGTTCATTAAGATTTTCTGCATTAACCTGCATTCAGCTCACGTGGGTTTAGATCTGATAATCCTTAAGTGTCTCTGAATGTGTGTTTACATATTGCCATGTTAAGATCAGGGTCAGCAATCTCAATTTTTGTCTACTGATTTATTGAACCACTATTGGCTGACAGTTCAGAGACTTTCTTGAAGCACACAGAGCTGTGGTCTTCTGTTAAACAAGTTTATTGTATTCAAAAAAGCAGAAGAGCCAAAGCATAATTTAAACCCAGTGGACTTCAATAAATG
This sequence comes from Gekko gecko, assembly GCA_029375565.1. Classification (NCBI taxonomy): domain Eukaryota; kingdom Metazoa; phylum Chordata; class Lepidosauria; order Squamata; family Gekkonidae; genus Gekko; species Gekko gecko. The sequence goes on along the minus strand of JAPDNY010000004.1, from coordinate 100,857,694 downwards.
GAACAGGACCTTTAGATAGGCTGCAAGCCCTCATGCAGTGGCCATTATTTATGCTGCTTTTTGGAAGGTCCATGCTGCTGTGTTTCTATTTGGTACTCTGGGCCTGCTGCTCATTGTCCATTGTTGAGGTCATAAATCTCTGTCCCCCTTCATGTCAGATGACCTGCTGTCATGTGCTCGCAGATGATGAATGAATCCCATGTTCAATAGGTCTCAGGTCTGGAAACACTGAGGATAACAGATCTAAATCAACACTTAAAGTTATCTGATGAAGGGAGCTTTGACTTTCAAAAGCTTGTACCCTGAAAATCTTCTTGATCTCTTAAGGTGATGCTAGACATTAATCTAGTGGTCATAGTTGTGTAGCTACTGATTCCAACTTTGCTTCTACTCTGCCTGTCATTCTTTTCAGTTTCTGTCTCCTCTATCTCAATGACAGTTTTCTTTATATTTAACCTTTTATTTAAGTGATCCCCAGTGTGGCGCTCATTGGTGCCATGATTACTTCAAATTTATTTTCTGGCACCCACCTATTTCTTCCCAAAGCAAACAAACCAATCTGTCTTAGATTAGTAGAAAGGCAGACCAGGGAACTGAAATCTCCCATCTAGGATGGGGTTACACTTCCCTTGAAAAAGTATGACAGCTTGGGGAGGGCTGCTCAACATAGCAGTTGGCTTAGAAAATCAGGTGGCTGCTGTGGATGGAATGCTTTCATGCAGCTTTGGATGGTGTGTCAGCTGCACCCATTTCTTGCTCAGTCTGATCTAGCCATAGTGATTCATGCCTTAGTTACATCTAGACTTGAATAGTACAATATACTCTACTTGGGGCTACCCTTGAAGAGTGCTTGGAGGTGGGGTCGTGGCTGGTTCCAGACCCCTCCCCCGAGTCTCTGTAGGAGACTCTCAACCTGGGGAGCCGGGATAAGCCTCTCCCAAGGTGATGGCTGAGGGATTGAGGCTTGCCCACCCCTGAGAGGTCCTGACACCCCAGAGCCAGTATGGCGACCAGAGCCGACTGCTGGATGAGCAGACAAAAAAAAAGTGAAAGTAACCCTGGCAATAATCAAACTTGTCTAAACAGTGAGTTAATCAAACCTCTGTATTAGCGAAGAAGTCTCGGTCTGCCAGATCAATCTGAGAAGGAGCAGCAGGTGGGGAACGGTTGGAGATCCACCCCCCTTGAAACGGAGTGGCTCCTAAGCATTATAGAAAAGAGAGAAAGAACAGAACTAACTGTACGAGACTCCTTTTGAGCTTGAAAGCTACATTTTAAGCCAAGAAACATTGAATTCAGATAAACTTTTCTTTAAAAATAAAACTTTTCTTCTTTGTAAACAAATGGCTGGGAGAGGGAGGGGAATGGTGACGGAAAAGAAGCTTCCCTCAGGAAGTACTGCACCAACGACTCCCACCCAGACACAGGAAGCAGCTGCAGACTTTCCCAATATGCTTGCCGCAGCATTGCACCCTCTGCTGGAGCAGATGTCAACTATCAACACCAAACTGGATTGTGTGCAAACACAACTTGCCCACATGGAAAAAAGGGCCAACAAGACAGACAAAAGGATTGAGAAAGTTGAAACAAGGACTATAGATATTAAGCAAAAACTGGAAGAAGTAAATACGGATAAAAACCAACCATTACAACTTCAACTGGAAAAATCTATGCATGTTCTATGCTTCCAAGGAGTTCCTGAAGAGAAAGGAGAAGATTTAAAAACAACGTTAAGTGGAGTGATAGCCTCAATCTTGGACCTAAAACAAGAGGATCTCCAGACCGACATGGACTTGGCATACCATATATATCCTGATTTTATAAGAAAAAACAAACTACCTGGCGAAATGTACGTCAAATTCTCTAAAAGAACAATGAGAGACAACGTTCTAAAAGCTACAACAGGAAAAACATTAAAAGTTAATGAGAAAAAAATTAAAATTTTAAAAGACATTCCATTTGAGATCCGGAAACGAAGACGTCAATACAAAGACTTAATTCTTTTCCTGCAAAATAAATTAATAACCTACAGATGGAGCTTTCCAGAAGGACTTGTGTTCAAATATAATGATAAGAAAATTAAAATTGACTCTGTCCAAAAGGCCAAAAACTTTGTGAAGCAACAATTGGCTGCAGATAAAGACAATGATCCAAATTTGGAGGATGGAGAGGAATTCAGCGAGGAAGAGTCAGATAATACTTCAAGTGACTCCAGCAGATCCTTTTCAGAGTCTGAGAAAGGAGCAGGAGCACCCAAAACACCATAAGTGAAGAAGAAGTGCAAGAAACAAACAATTTATTCTGGATTACAAAATATTTGTCTTTAGCATAACTAAATTCTACTTGACAGAGGTTTGAACTTTGTTTTTATATTTTTCAGTATATCATTGTTATTGCAGGAGTGATTTTTTTATGTGTAACCTAATGCAAAGCTCTTGTCTTAAGTTAGTGATAGTGTTCCCCCATACACTTACCTTTAGGTTTTAGGATGTAGAGTATAAAAACAATTTAAAAAAGAGTGTTTGGAGGCTGCAGCTAATGCAGAATGCTGCAGCTAGACATCTAGTCAGGGGCAGTTATTGGGATCATGTGACCCCAATATTACAGCAATTACCCTGGCTTCCAAGTCTGCTCCTGAGTCCAATTCAAGGTGTTGTTTTTGACTTTTAAAGCCTACATGGCTTGGGACCGGTTTATCTCCCATATGTTCCTGCCTGTGAAATAAGATCACAGGGAGAGGCCCACTTGATTGTCCCATTGACCTAAGAAGTTTGTCCGGTAGACAAGAGAAGGCCTTTTCAGTAGCAGCCTTATGATTATGGAACAACCTCCCCAGATATGTGTGCCTGGCCCCCTCACTCTTGACTTTTAGGAGGTAGCAGAAAATGGCTTTATTCATGATGGCATTTGATTAGTTTTATTTTTTCAGCCTTCTAGTAATTTTAAATTGTTGGTTTTAATTCATGTTTTTAATGTATTTTATTGAGTTCATATAAGGAAAAAAGCTAGCTAATAAATGTTTAAGATAAATAAATAAATTTTTCTTCAGCTCACTGAAGCAGGAAGTGCTCCAGAAGATCCCAGGAGGTATCACTTTGGGTCTTTAAGGAACACCAGTTCAGAAATAGTTGCCTTAGTCATAGGAGGATGCTTGGCTTGGAACCTACCAACATTTTTTAATTGCCCCCCCCAGCAAACTTTTTGTGATTGGTCTCATCTTCCATGGCAGTCATTTTATGGTGGTGCCTACTACCCTTTTTCAAAATTCTAAAAGTGTTGATAGACTGAACAAGGTTGAATATTTGGGGAATAAGCAGCAGCAAAGTAGATGATTCTTAGTGGAAGCCATCCCAGTTATGCTAGGTTTCTTCCCTCATGCTAGTCCAAACCCAACATTGGTGTCTGTTATGAGAATACAGTATCCTCAGGGAGGGTCATAAGTCAGGGTTGGAGCTTTTCTCTGTGAGTAGCACTCAGAGTAGAGGAAGAGAGAGGATAACTTTGGGGTATAGGGAGCCTAGAATCAGGAAGGAAAGGGAAGCAGATTACAGAAGGAGAGCAGAAAGTTTCAGGCATTGCTTGATCCAGCAGTTGATGAAGTTCTGAAGCAGTGAAGAGAAGGGTCCAGGAGGAAAAAGGGATCTCTGTCCTGTGGTTTCATCAGTAGAGGAGCAATTTTGGGGATCACACTGAACTCAGATTGAATGTTATACCACTAAGCCTTGTCCTGTAGTGTTAAGGAATAGTGTGGAATGGAACTCAATGCAGTTTGCTCATGCCAGAATATTGTTTTCACTAATGGGGTCAAATTTTTTGGAACCATGTTCCAATTGGGAAAAAGTCAGCATATTGGCTTCTATTGGCAGATCGTGAATTGTCCAAGAAAAGTTATGGGGAAAGAGAAGAGGATGGGGGAGGTAGGGTAAATAAGGGCCAGAGGAGGGAGGTGGTGGCCCTGCTTACACTGAGGATTAGGTTTCCTGAGGTCTGCATTGTAATTGGCTGGCATTTTGATGAGTGTTCAGGAAGCCAAATAATAGACCATTGTCAGAGGAGTGCCCAGGCTTCCAGGGAAACCTGGCTACTCTCTGTGAGTCAGCTTTTTGATTAGCTGTAGACTGATCTTTATTTCTCAGCTTTAATAACAAACATGAAGTCTCTCCTGCAATCTCAGACATCACAAGGCTTGAGAAATTGGGGGGGGGGGACTGGGGAAAAAAAGCTCCTGACTAGGGCTGCTTCCAGGGTAATTGCACAGGTGCAAAAGCTACCGGAAGCTGAAGCACACAAATTAGCTTATTTATCAAGGCCCATTACCCTACTCTTGAGGCTGTGCTGTAGCATGTGAAGCAACTAAAGCGGGAAAGCCCAGAGATGCAGATAATTTGCAAGTACAGAACTGCTCAATGTGGTGTCTAGTTCAAACCTGGAACAACATGTCAAAGAAATATAATGCACTTGACTCATTTAAGTGAACAGCTTGATCATGATAAATTTGAACATTTTCACAGGCTGCAGTCACACACACTAAATAACCTACTTTCAATCCACTTTCAGTGCACTTTCCAACTGGATTTTACTGTGTGAACTGGCAAAATCCAGTTGGAAAGTACATCAAAAGTGGATTATTTAGTGTGTGTGACTGCAGCCACATACCCTGCTTTTTTCACCAATGGGGATGCAAAAGTCATTCTCCCTGCCTGTGTTTTATCCCCATAATAAAAAACAAGTGAGATAAGCTAGTCTGACAGTAACTGGCCTACACTCATCCAGCAAGCTTCCTTGGCAAAGTGGAGATATGATCATGGTTCTCCCAGATCTCAGTCCAACATTCTGACTATTGCACCATGCTAGCTCTCCTAGTTATCCCTGTGTTTGAAGAAAGGAGTGTGTATTTATCTAGTGATACAAATTCTACTATCTAATATGAAGGAAACTGGCCTGGACAAATTTATGACATTGTGGATATCCTTGCTGGTAAATTACAGGCAAGATGGATGAGGTGCTAAGTTTTCAAAAGAAGTGACATTGGGCCAAACTGAGCAAAGACAAGTCTTAATTGATGAGAATGTTTTCTGAGAGTTCTGATGTTTGCTTTCAGATTTAACTGTTTGGTCAAGGAGGCCTTATGTTCCTCATTCATATGCTGTTGAATATAGTTTCAAGGTTACAAACTGTTAGAACTTAGAAGTGTATTTGTAAGGTGGAACGCATTTTTAATAGTTGTTCTATTTAAATTTAAGAAACCTCTTGTTATGTCACTGCAGTAAAGTTTCTGTACAAAATGCTGGTATAATATTGAACATGTCATCTATGAAAATGAAGCTGGCCTTTGCTTCTGAGCATTCCGGCATGTTCTCCTCTCTTGATAATCTGACAGACATAATACTTGGATAAACAAAATATTTTTGTTAAAACTGGGTGATATGTTTTTATGATGATTTAGTGATGTGGTGCCACAGAGTATGAACTTAGAAAAAAAAAGGTTTTTATCAAGATACACATTCTCTCAGAATTTGTACAAATGTGGTTCGGAGCTATAAAACTCTGTCATCCCTCATTCAGGTGTAACTGCAAATAGCTGTCCAGTGTGAGTGCTTTAGATGGGTAGTTTATTTAAAATATTTCATGCCACCTTTCCACTTGATTAGGGTCCCCAAGGCGTCTCACATAAAACATTAGAACAGTTAAAAACATTAAAAATATAAAATAATTCAATAAAAACACATTAAAAAACACTAGAACCAGTGAGGAGGGCCAATAACTGTTAACGGGAGTATGCCAAATAACACAAAAAAGTCTGTTCTGGCTGGCAGAAGACACTGGTTGAGGGAGATAGGTAAATCTCCCTGGGGAGTTAATTCCAAAGTTTTGGTGCCATGACCTTGCTTGGGTCTCCACCCATCTAGCTTCAAATGGTGGGAGCAACCAAAGTAAGGCCTCCAAAATGACCAGGGTAAGTGGGTAGGTTCATCTGGGAGAAGGTGGTCCTTAAGGAAGTTAAGAGGTATAGGCATGTGTTTTGTCTCTCCCAAGCTTTCTGTCTTTTTTGAACATGCTACAGTTCATGTGGCAGACAGTGGAATGAAGGGGGGAAAGCCCAGTTTCATAGTTTCTAATATGTCATTGCTGTTGGCTAACTCCTGGCCAACACGAGAGTTTACTAATCATTCTTGTTCTGAGGAACTGAGGGATACAAACATATTTAGATTCACATTAGAGGCTTCTGCAAAGATGATAGTAAAATAGATGAAATGGATTATTTTATCTGAAAGAATACAGAGATTATATAGTACTAGGCTATGGTAGATTGTTTCATTTTCAAATCTGTTTATACTGGATCTACTATAATGCATAGTTTACCATATGGTTTTGAAAGTGGTATTGAAATCTCTGTTTATCAGCCCGAGTACTTGTAAGGATTTCTGATCTGTATAAATCATTGCATGTAGTCGTGATGTTTTTTGGTCAATGAGATTTTGATTGATTTAAAACAAGAATCCTTCTGTTATCAGATCCCCAACATAGTGCCTGTGCATGCCATGGTGTCCGCTGACACCTTTTCTGGCACCCTCCAAGTGTTTTTAGGAAATGGGTGGGGTCAGGTAGGGCTTTTGCCCAGCAAGGCTTGTGACTGGCTGTTAGAGATTTGATTGGCTATGCAGATTTTTAAAAATGCTGCTTTGGCAGCAGCTGCCACTGCGGCACAAGGATCTGCACAGTGTTACTGAATTTTAGCTGTGGCAATCATTTTGTACTGGCTCCACCTCCTGTGGCATCTGTTTTGTTGCTGCACCCATCGTTGTTGTTGTTCAGTCGCACAGTCGAGTCCGACTCTTCGCGACCCCATGGACCAGATTACGCCAGGCCCTCCTGTCTTCCGCTGTCCGCTGAAGTTTGCTCAATTTCATGTTCGTTGCATCAATGACACTGTCTAACCATCTCATCCTTTGCCGTCCCCTTCTTCTTTGACCTTCAATCTTTCCCAGCACCCATCGTACCCTGTTGGAATTCCAAATGTGCCCACAGGCTCAAAAAGGTTGGGGTCCCTGTGCTACATCATAAAGTATATGTGCATGCAAGGGTTTTAAAAATTAACCCAGAAATTCCATCTTCAGTGCAGCCCCACATTGGAACTGTGCCTGCACAGGCCAGCTGTGAAACATTTTTTTCTAGCATAAAACTTCAGAAGCATAACACTTCAAAAGAGACAATGCACAGATTTTCCTGCCCATGCTCCAGTGGCAGGCACCCCATTTCCTCAGTTCCTTTTTTGCTACTGTGTGAATAGGAAGCTTTCTAGCATGCTTTCTTATCACTTGGGTTTTTCGCCTTTGGTAAGATTTTTCTCCATTGTCTACAATTGTGTGGCTTCGGCTGAAATCTCTTGCAGGGTGAGGTGATTGCCAACCAGCCTTCCCCGAGTTATTTCCTTTGGGGTGATCGCTTGTGATGCCCATATATGGCGACCAAGACATTATTCAAAAAGTGTGCAAAATGCAGGACCAGGATGACACACAATGATGAACATAAGCCAGAGATCATGATGTGCCTCAGAGTGTTCTATAATATTGGCACCTGTGCCATTTGCCAGTGCTTTATGCCCAAGGCTCACTCTTATAGGGCTTTTTGGCTGAAGGCCGTGCTCTGGGAGAAGGCATTGTCCACCTTGGTTCCTCCCAAGTCTGAGCTTGGACCCTATTCCATGGAATCGGTTAACCTCACCTCCGGCACCAGAGTCTCATTATGGACCACCATCCATTTGGTCAGTTCTGGCTGTCCCGACCATTAAGAAGGCTCCCAATCCACCAAAAAGAGCCTCTTCTGTAGCTTCCACTTTGGAGTCTAGGCAGTCCTGGTCTCCATCGCTGGCTGCACTGGCTTCTACTCATTCTCAGTTGGAATCGCAAGTAAAGAAACATAAGGAATCTAAACACAAGGATAAGGCTGAGTCATTTGCTAGCATAGCAAACATCAGTTGCCTCCTAAGAGATCCATGGATGACCAGAACACCATCCTGTTCCCCCTCAAACTCCATCACCTCACTTAGGCTTCCCCAGTGGGTCCCTTTCAGATGTAGACAAGGACCAGTTGAGCATTCCTCTGGGTCAATTAATGAGATCAGAACTGGTCCCCTCATTTTCTTGGCAGTAGGTGTGCTTACCTCAGTGCCATTCCTATTACACATCACCAACACACCTAAAGAGATGGGCTGGCCACCAACCCCAGCCATTGGATTCCAGACACCGTCCAAACAACCATAGGTACATGGAAACCCATTCCAGCTTCATTCTGTTCCAATCCCCCTACTATGAACCTGATGAGATCTTGGTAGCATCTCGTTAGAGCTCCATGAGTGCATCCAATCCCATTACCTGATGACATGGCAGGGGAGCTGACCTCAGTGTTTCCCAATGAGGATCTGTGCCTCTGTGGAGATCAGATGTTAGGAATGGGCAAGGCCCTTGGTACTGATGTCTTTACTTCAGACAACAGACTGAAAGAATCCTGAGTCACCTTTACACCGACTTCCTGGACATTGTAGCATTTCCGATCCTAGAAAGCCTCACAGATCTTACAGGCCCAATTTGGCAGAAACCAGCCTCTACTCTGGTCATCCCTCAGAGGATCAAAAATTTATACAAGGTTAAACAGGACTCCTGCGAGTTCTTGACTACACACCCACCTTCATTATTCTTAGTTACTCAGGACATGTAGGCATGCCAGAGGCCATTGCAGACGTGCAGGACAGCACTTATCCCCAGCGGATAAAAAGAGTCACTGGCTAGACACCTTGGGGCGAAATCTTTATTCATCAGGTGCCCTTAATTTCAGGTTTGCAAACTACCAGGTAATTATGGACAGATACCTGCTCTTCCTCTGGGAGAAGCTCTTTCAGTATTTGGATAACCTACCCGAAGAGTCTAAGTTGATGGCTAAGCTGACCCAGTCTAATGCGATCAGACTCTCCAAACTAGAGATTGGTTTGGGCAGACATGTTGTGGACTTTTTGGCCAGATCCATGGCCTCTGTGATAGTCCTCAGAAGACATTCCTGGCTATGTATGATGGCTCTCATGTTGAAGATGTGATGTAAGGTGGAGGACCTTCCCTTCGAAGGGTTAACTCTTTTCTCCCAGACCACTGATGAGTTCCTTTTGATGAAAAAAAAGAATTGTCAGACAGCAAGATCCCTGTTTTCTCATCTCCTCCTGCTCCAAGGCAGCATTTTACCCAGAAGCATCATGGTTTTGTCACTTTGTTCTACATGGGTTAGTGGCATCAACAGGCCCTATTTGTACCCTCAAAGCCCTTATCAACTTCCCCCCTTTTCAATAAGGAAGAGTGTGTCATCATGACTCAGGTAGACCAGCTCCCAGAACCCCCAGAGAGAACAGAGGCAGCAGCTTCCAAAGCTCTGACTATCCATCCCAGTTGTTACAGATACCCCCATTTTTAGAGATAGGTTACACAGTTGCTGAAGCTTGGTGCTCCATTGTACAGATGGTTGGGTTTTATCTATAGTTTTCATTATTACATCTTAAGAGTTTCTTTCCCTTCCCCTGTGCTGCTCAGCTTTTACTGCAGCAGACAATCCGTATCCTGAGCATCGTACTCAGCTTGGTGAGCTTTGTCAAAAGGAGCAATAGGGAGGGTCCCAGGTGTCCTCCAGGTGCAAGGTTTCCATTCAAAGTTCTTCCTCATCAACAAGAAGGATGGATGACATAGACCCATCCTTGACCTGAGGGAATTAAACACATTCTTTAAAAGTTTGAAGTTTAGAATGGTCTCTCTGTCTTCTATCATTGAGTTTGTTTCCTGTCATTGAGAGCCGGTCTGGTGTAGTGGTTAGGAGTGCTGACTCTAATCTGGAGAACCAGGTTTGATTCCCCACTCCTCCACATGCTGCTGCTCGTGTTACCTTGGGTCAGTCATAAGTTCTTTCAGAGCTGTTCTCTCAATGGCAGTTCTCAAGAGAGCTCTCTCAGCCCCACCCACCTCACAGGGTGTCTGTTGTGGGGAGGGGAAGGGAAAGAGATTGTAAGCCACTCTGAGATGCCTTCAGGTAGTGAAGGGCTGGGTATAAATCCAATCTCCTCCTCCTCCTCCTCCTCCTCCTTCCCTGAGCAATGGGTTGTAGTGCTGGACCTGAAGGATGCTTACTTTCATGTGGCCATCCATCCCTCACACTAAAATACTTACAATTCAGACAAAGTTTGAAAGTGTTCTGATACAATGCTCTCCCATTTTGCTTTACTACTGTGCCAAGGGTTTTTACCAAATGTATGGCTGTGGTGCATCTATGTACAAGGGGTTGTACTATCTTCCCTTACTTCGATGATTAGTTCATTGTGGCTTCTAGTAGGGACCTTCTGAGGGATCATGTTGAGTTAGTTCTCTCCACCTGCTCCCAGATAGGCTTAGTTGTGAACTGGGAGAAATCCTGTTTAGAGTGCTCCCAAAAGGTACAATTTATTGGAGCTTCCCTGGAATTTCTAAGAGCAAGTGCCTTCTTACCTGCAGACAGGGCCAGGAACCAGAAGTCCATGGCACAGGTCTTTTTAAGAAAAAGGTGGCAGTTGGTCAAGTCCATTCAATGGCTGCTAGGCCTGATGGCATCAACCACTGCCATTATCCCACTGGTCAGACTTCACCTGCAGGGTTGCAGATCTGGTTTGTGGAAAAAATATGACCATACCAGACACACTCCTGAGCATTGATTTTCTATCCCCAGAGTGGTACTAGAGTCACTTTGTTGGTGGTTGGAAGAGGCCAACCTGTTTGCTGGGGTCCAATTTGGGTTCTGGGTTTCCCAGGTCACCTTTACTATTGAAGCTTCATTGTCAACCTGGGGTGCCAACTGTGAAGGTTTTTCAATATGGGGCAGTGCATCTTCTTTGCAGATGTTCTCAGGGCAAGAGGATTCTGATTCAAACAGACAATATCTCCACAATTTATTATTTCAACAAGCAGGGTGGTACAGGAGCCTAGAGACTCTGTCTGGAAGCGATAGTAGCATGGGAAGTGGCCACAAACATTGGGGTATCTCCCAGGGCTATTCACATAGCAGGAAACCTGGATGCAGAGGCAGACAATCCTATATTGATCTACTGGACCAACCACAAGTGGTCCATCCATTCCAAATACCTCAACACAGCTTTCAACACTTGAGGGTATCCCCAAGCGGATGTGTTTGCCACAGCTGAGTCAAAAAAGGCCGATTACATTTCATTTAGGAGTATCTACTTTCATTAGCACAGGAAGGGTTTGGTTAAGTCCCACCTTGCAGCCATCTTGCTATTTCATGAGGAGGTAGAGGGTAGCTCCCTTTTCTCCCATAAGCTGGCCCAGTGTTTCCTTAACGGGCTCTCAAATGTCTTCCTTCCCACCCCCACATTGTCCCTCAGTGGTCTTTGCTGTTGGTTTTGGCTCAACTGATGAAGCCTTCATTCTGGATGGGTAATGGCTGCCATGTGCCCTCCTAATATCTAGCATATGCAGGGCTCTTTCAGCCTCAGACCTGGGGATGGGATGAAAACCGGTAGGACATACATTAGATGTTAGGAGGGCTCTGCAATATTATATTGACAGGACCAAATCATTCCATAAGGATAGGGCACTTTTGGTGTGCTACTGGGGCTCTGAGAAAGGGAAGGCTGCCTCTTTTCAGTCCTTATCTGGATGGGTAGTGGCATCCGTGTGCTCCTGTTATGAGTCTGTCAGAACACCCAGCTTCAGGCTCTACACTCCAGCTCAACACATCAGGCAAAAGTACTTTTATTATCAAAAAAACAGAAAGGCAACCTTGATTAACAATATTTAGAGGATCTTGGCCACAAGCTGAGCTTGCTGCCTGGGAACTGCCCTAAAGTCAGTTTGTTGTTCTTGTCTGTACTGCATGGGGGGAGGCATAAGTTTTTCTCCTGACATCTTTCCCTCTCCTTGCTGCTTCGAAGCTGAATAGTCTGCTGCAGCTATTTCGTCCAAGACTTTTGCCAGCTGCTGGGTAGTAGCAGGCCTCTGAGCATGTGCTAGTGCCGCATGCTCTGCTGGAATGGCTTGATAGATGTGCTCCCAGACTACCAATTCTAATAGGTCATAAAATGTCTGCGCTTGTGCCAACTTGGTCCAATGAAGATACATTCTTTGTAGCCTGCTGACGAACGAGCTGTAAGCCTCCTTCAGCTTAGGAGCTGCTTGACAAAAATTTTGCTGAAGTTGCTCTGTTGAAAGTCCAAACTGCCACAGAGCTAGCTGCTTAAAATATGAATAGTCCCTTGCTTGCTGGGGGGCAAGCTGTGCAAGTAACTCTGCAACCTCCCCATGCAAGCACCTGCGCAGAGCTGCCATATATTCAGTGTCTGGCAAGTGGTAATCCTGTGCTGAGGCTTCAAATAAAGCAAAAAAGGTTGCCATATCATCTCCGGGTCTTAACTCAGGAAACTTTAACTTTGTCCATCTGTCTCCTTGATTGCCTATTAAATGCTGCTGCATCATATTCATCTGCTGCCCATTTTGCCCGAGGAGCTGGGTCATCAGAGTACATAGCTGCTGCACTGGGTCAACTAGTTGCCCTCCCACTGGAGCCACGTCTGCCTTCACCGCCATATCTGCTCCCTTATCATTCTGTACTTCTGTTTGCCAAGCTTTCACATCTGTTTTCAGTTGTGACCCCCTCTTCCTCAAGGCAGCTTCATTGTCATCATGCTCCTCTAAGATTAGTCCTGTATCAAATACCTTCTCAGAGGAGTATCTTCGAAAGGGCTCTTCCTGGTAAAAGGATCTTTCTAATCCTGTAGAGGCTAGAACTGGATCCATGTTACATAATGTCCCCTCTGAATAATCCATGGATCAGCAGTCATCCTTGGTAGCCTTCTTTCACCTTATTGCCTGTTTGTACTTTAAGCTTAGAGCCAAGCCCACCGTGCCACCATGTAGGATGCAGGCTTTGGGTTCTCTGCCAGAACACACCCAGCTCCAGGGTCTACACTCCAGCTCGACACATCAGGCAAAAGCACTTTTATTATAATAAAAAAAACACAGAAAAGGCAACCTTGATGAACAATACTTAGAGGAACAAAGGAAAATTCAATGTCCTTCAACAACTGCCAAAATACAAATAATGATTAAAATCAGTTGCAACTTACACAGACTCCAAAAGGTAGGTGAAATCCTGCACAAAAGACGCGCGCTTCTACCCCCTCACACACACCTTTTGGCTTTTATCTTCAGAAGGACCTGTTAAGATGCTGCTCCCCCCCCAATCCAGTCCAGCTGTTAATTAAGATATCTCAGCTGTGCGGCTCTTGCAAAGCTGAGAGCCGGGCAGTTCCTGCAATGACTTGCAAGGTCGATCCTCCCCCTCCTGCCATCCTTCAATTCTACAATGTTGCTTTTTATATACATGTCGGTCTCTTCCTTACAGTAGGTGTAATCATTTTATACTCTGTACTAGGAGAAATGCCCTGTAACCATCAGTATTGGTGCATTGTATGGCACACTAATAAAAAAGACTATCTTCAGAAATGTGTTGAAAAGACACCCCCTGTAGCAGAACGTGCCTGCTCTGGCCTGCAGGACCTATTCCACCCTGCCCTCTTAGGAGTTCCCAACTCCCTGGAGGGGCTTTTCTTCCACTCTCAGGTAGCGCACTGCCACCACGTGCCCTTTTTGCGAGAAATTGCCTACAAGGAATAACATCCAAATTGCAAGATGACCCAGCCCTGCTGTACACTGCATTGGTCAAGCTGCACCTGGTGTACTGCATGCAGTTTTGGAGGCCTTACTTCAAAAAGGATGTGGTCAGAATGGAACAGGTACAGAAGAGAGTGACAAGGATGATCAGGGGTCTGGAGACCAAGCCCTATAAGGAAAGGCTGAGGGACTTGGGAATGTTCAGTGTGGAGAAGAGGAGGTTGAGGGGAGATAAAAATGCTCTTTTTGAGTATTTGAAAGGCTTGTCAGAGGAGGGCAGAGAGCTGTTCCTGTTGGCAGCAGGGGATAAAACTCGCAATAATGGTTTAAATTATGGGCAGAAAGGTACTGGCTAGATATTAGGAATTTTTTTTTATAGTAGGAGTAGTTCGGCAGTGGAATTGGCTGCCTAGGGAGGACGTGAGTTCCCCCTCAGTGGCAGTCTTCAAGCAGCAGCTGGATGAACACTTGTCAGGGATGCTTTATGCTGATCTTGTGTTGAGTTGGGGGTTGGACTAGATGACCTGTATGACCCCTTCAAACTCTGTGATTCTATAGTGGATCCAGCATTGTTGCTAGAGAAGCAAGTTAACACAGCCTGACACAGGCTTCCTTCCAACACAGCCTATTGTGTAAGCTGACCCCTTGCCTTGATACAGCTGATAGATAAGATACAGGTATGGGTGCAGCTGGTTTCGGGACAAAAGAGCACAATGCAGATTCTAACTAACAGACAACTAATGAGGAAGGGCTCTACCTCGTGAGACTAAATCAACACAGACAAATATCAGAGGGGGGAATGGACTGTTCAGTTTTTATGTGTACAATAAATACACCACACATAGGATGACTTTCAGATAGGTGTTGCTTAAATAGCGTGGTTTCGAAGATACAGTGGTGTAACTCCATATATAATGCACTGAACTCCTGGAGGAAGGGCAGGATACCAAAGTGTAATAAAAAGTATCTCAAAGATGCCAACCCCATGTCTTGGATCCTAAGCCTAGCTTCTGCTTGCACAGTGCCCTTTTCCGTTGTGAAGGCAGGCCTCTACTGGTGAGCAGGTTCCTCCAGCTCTAACTACTTACACTCATTAGCCTCTTTCAAAAAGCTGGAAAGCACCTAGTGCCACAGAAATGTGTTCTACAGTGGAAGACCACTTCTTCAGTGGACAAAGAAGTGCACAAGTGGAACTACGCTTTAGGATCCAAGCTTGTAAAATTAACATCCTAGCATTTCTTGTGAACACATATCTGTCACTTAAATGCTATTGAAGCCATATGTTAGTAATAGTTCAGTTTATTCAAAATTTATGTTTGGAGAATGGTTGAGGATATATCAGCAGAGTTCCTGTTTAAAGCAAAATCAAACATTAATATGTGTAATCAACTTGCCTATAACTTGTCCCACCACTTTTTGCCACATCTTTGTGAACTTAGCAGTGTGCTGTAGGTATGGAGGAAACAGAGGAAGGAAAACGGGTTATTTGGTGAAGCACAGGGCATATGATCAGTGTTTGTTGTTGTATAAAATCACAATCAACATTGACAAAGTTGCTATTAAATACTATTTCCTGTGCTAAAAGAGAGTCAGCATAAGCTGAAAAGAAACCTGCAGCCATAGATTTGCACATAGACCTTAATTGGCCCAATTGACCTTCTGTGCTGTATTTACAATTGCCTTCAAATTGTAAGCAGATGTTTGAAAACCTTCATTAATAGGTCCCTAACATCTGTTTCACTTGCAATATTGCCCACCAAAGCAGTTATAATTACAAGGGCACTCCATGCATCTTTTCTTACAGTCCTTGGATTTTTGTGCTTTTGAAAAGGGATTTTAAGTAGATTTGGATTAAATGTTTTTTAAAACAATATATTGCATATAATATCAGTACAAAGCCATAGTGTCATCTTAGTTTTACAGGATATATATTTTTTAATTTAAAGAACTATAAAAATACCCTGTACTGTAGTAATTCTCTCTTTTGGTGTATGAAAAAATTAAGCACATAAAATAAATACAGTTTCATTTAGGAAAATGATCCCCCCCCAGTGTTAAAGATGTTATATATGCAAGTTGGTAATACATTTTCTCTTACAGATTTTTTTGTCACCATGATGCTTCAATTTGAAATCTCAGAAAACTGTGATGGTCTTAAATGGTTGAATTAAGAAAGTTATATATGTTGCCGGTTATCCAGCTTTTGGGGCTTTTCCTATAAAATTGTATCTGAAATCCTTCTTTTAAAAATAAAGTTGTGTTAAAAATATGCCCTGTTTATATAAACATTCAGAGTAAAGTCTGCATAAGGCGGTAGAGTGGAGTGCCCACACAGTATACCTGCCCTGCTGCTAGGTCTGCTTCACATTCCAGTGTTGGCCATAATAATTAATGGTGTTTCAGAATCCAATTGACATAAGCCTTGATGCTAGGAGAAAGTATCTGCTCAGTAGACTGGATGCAGGTACTCCTATTCAAGTAGTACATCCAACAACAGGGACATGGAGACTGGGGCAGTTGAGTGGGATACCATTCTCCCTCCATGCATAAGTTATATACTATATATGTGGTAAAACTGTATGGATGATTTAGCATATATCCTAAAACAATTTTATAAAGGAAAGTAGGTCTTTTCAGCAGTTCCCAGATGGTTCTACAAGATGGTAATCCCCTTCTAAAATTTTACTTGGGGTTCTGTAGGTTTTTTGTAGTCCCTATAGTAAAATATTGAAATCTTTTTTTAAAAAAAGCTTATATAGTTGAGAGCCTGTATATGTTAAGTAAGACTAAGAATTACAACAATGTTCTTTAGATCTGTGCTTTGTAGTGCAACTTTTTATTTATTTATTTATTATTTCTATTTGTATTCTGCCTTGCCAGACATGCTGGCTCAAGGCGGCTAACAGGGTTAAAATAATGTAAACAATACAGAGTTAAAACAATTAGAGAATACAAGACCAAGTTAAAACAGCAACAGCACCCCATTTTGTCAATTTTCCACATATGTTTCAGCAAGAAGGCATAGTGTAGTTTAACCAGCATCGATGGCATGCCATTTCAGGCAAAATATATGAGAAAGCTATGTTAAAATTCTGATGTCATTTGATAAAAATTGTTACAATATACTGCTTGTGGTTCTGTGTAGCTAGCAGGTGTTACTTAGGGTGGCAAGGTCTCTTGAGTGAGTTACTAACAGCAAAGTGAGGGTAACATGAAATGGGGAACAGGTGAATAAAAAGGTCCTTTGCTGCTCGGTACCTGAAAGCAAGTGTAACCTGGGATCTTATGTAGGGCCTGGGCTTGTAATGTGACTGCTTTAACTTTACACATCCGCCTGTTGTCTTAGACAGGAACTGCAAGGCCTATTCATAGTACCATCAATCTGTCATATTAGAACTGTGGTATCAGGGACACAGGCCTTCTCTGTAGCAATTCCAAAGTTTGAATCCTCTTCCCCAAGAGGTGAGGAAGGACATGTTTTGGAAGGGCTACAAGATTTTTCCTTTCCACTTGACTTTTGACAAATGAGTGTAGGGATTTTTTTTTATAAAAACTTTTATTAATAGGATATATTAACACGTTCCGTAACTCATAATACTTTTAAATACATCCTTTTCAATTATCCCCTTCCTCCCCCCCCTTGGCTTCCAGCAATGCTCCACCCCGCTAACTGTTTCATTCAATATTCAATAACAATAAAAACTTATCCCATATTCAGTTCTTCTTTTAAAACATATTAATTAATTCACTCTAAACCTTAGGTAACATTTTCACTATTATTCAGTCATTACTTTCTTTTTTCTATCCTTAATAGTTATCAAAGCAGAGTAACTTATTTCTTACATTCCAATTCATTTCAAGATAGTCTTTAAAGTCCTTCCATTCTATAAAAAAGTCTTCATCTTCTTTGCCATTAAGCTTCTTTGTCACTTTGTCCATTTCTACCATAAAAAGCATCTTCTTTATCCAGTTCCATTTTTCTGGTATTTTTTCTTGCTTCCAAAATTGGGCAAATGTTATTCTTGCTGTTGTAATCAAATACCATAACAATGTTCTTTTTGTTACATGCACTTCTTCCATTTTAAGGCCTAAAAGTAACATTTCAGGTTGTTTTTTCAGGGTACACTTCAGTATCTTCTGTACTTCATTATGAATCTCTGTCCAATAGGCTACCGCTTTATCACAAGTCCACCACATATGATAAAATGAGCCTTCCTTTTTTTTACACTTCCAACATTTGTTCGACAAATTCTCATTCATATTAGCAATTTTTTTTGGTGTCACGTACCATCTATACATCATTTTATAACAGTTTTCTTTCACACTAACACATGTTGAAATTTCAATTGACTTTTTCCACAGACCCTCCCAAGTTGACATATCTATTTCTCTATTTATATTTATAGCCCATTTTACCATCTGTTCTTTTACAATCTCATCCTCAGTATACCATTTTAACAAAACTTTATAAATTTTTGAAATCACTTTTTCCCCCTCCTCTGCCCACACAGCTTCAATTTCATTATTCTCCTTCCTGAAGCCATACCTCTTTTTGTCAGCCTTAAATAAATCATAAATCTGTCTGTAATTTAACCAATCATATTCAAATTCCAGTTCTTCTCTAGCTCTCATCACGAAACTACTCCCTTCTACCTTCAAGATATCTCTATAAGGTATCCAATCTCCTTTATGTCTCGAAAGTGGTTTAATTACTTCAGCCGGTACTATCCATAATGATCTTGCTTCAAAAAAAATTTTTTTTATATCTCATCCAGGTCATAAACAATGATCTTATAAAGTGGTGTTTAAAAAAATTATCCATTTTGTGTTTCTCATACCATAAATAAGCGTGCCAACCGAATTTACGGTCATGTCCTTCCAACGCCAACATTTTTCTATTGTCCAAATTAACCCATTGAGCCAAGTCAGACACACCGCATCATGATACAATCTAAAGTTAGGTAGCTGAAATCCTCCTCTTTCCTTTGCATCACATACAATTTTCATTTTAATCCTCGGTTTTCTTCCAGCCCAAACAAATTTTGAAATTTCTTTCTTCCATAAGTTCAACACTTTACAGTCCTTCACTATCAGAATCGTTTGAAATAAAAACATTAAGTGCGGTAAATATTCAACTTGACTACTGAAATTCTTCCCATTAATGACAAATTCAAAGTGTCCCATTTTTTTTATATCTTGTTGGATTTTACACCAAATCTTCTCATAGTTATTCTTAAAAAGATCTATATTTTTCATTGTCAACTCAGTTCCTAAATATTTTGTTTTTTTTTACCACTTCACATTGTATTACTTCTTGCAGTTCCTGCTGTTTCTCTTTTATCATGTTCTTACATAACACCTTTGTTTTGTTCTTATTGACATAAAATCCCGCCAAGTCTCCAAATTCCTTGATCTTTTCCATCAACAATGGTAAATTAATTAATGGATATTCAATCAAAAACATTACATCATCTGCAAATGCCCTATACTTGTAGGTAAAGCCCCCTATTGTAAGTCCCCTTATATCTTTATCTTCTCTTATCTTCGCCAACAGTACTTCCAAAACCCAAATGAACAATAAGGGGGATAGCGGGCAACATTGCCTGGTCCCTTTTTGAACCTTAAAATAGTCCATCATCTCTTTGTTTACATTTAACGATGCTTTCTGTTCTGAATAAATCGCCCTAATTACATTTAAAAAGGACTGTCCAATATCCATTCTTTCCGTCAGTTGAAACATAAAGTCCCAGTTTAAATTACCAAAGGCTTTCTCTGCGTCTACAAATAGGAAAGCAACCTCCTTTTCTGGATGTTTATCATAATATTCAATAGCATCTATCACCGTCCTTAAGTTGTCTTAATTTGTCTATTTGGTAAGAAACCGGCTTGTTCTTCAGTTATAAGGTCTTTCAAATAAGTCTTCAGTCTTTCTGAAATTATTTTGGCAAACAACTTATAATCATTGTTAAGTAAAGAAATTGGTCTGTAATTCTTAACATCTGTTAAGTCCTGTCCTTCTTTTAGTATGAGTGATATATTGGCTTCCTTCCATGTCTCTGGTATCACTTTGGTCACCTGTATCTCATTTGCTAAAAGTTCCAAAATTGGGGTTAGCTCCTCTTTTAGCTTTTTGTAAAATTTTACTGTAAATCCATCCGGACCTGGAGCTTTCCCCAATTTAGTATCTTCTATTGCCTTGTAAACTTCTTCTTTTTGAATTGGGCCATTCAACATTTCCTTAATTTTAATTCCCACCTTTGGAATTTCTACCATGTCCAAATATTTTTTAATTTTTTCAAGGTCTATATTCTTTTTTTGAAATAACTTCGCATAATACTTGAAAAAAAACCTTCTTTTTAAACCATTCATATCCACAATTTCTTTACCTTCTTCAATAATTTTGTTTATTAACCTTTTCTCTCTTCGATTTTTCAATTGCCATGCCAGAAATTTTCCTGGTTTATTTGCTCCTTCAAAGGATTTTTGTTGTAGTTTCTTTAAGTTCCAATAAAGTTCCCGATTAAGTATCACGTTCAATTGCTCTTGTAAAATTTGAATTTCTTTAATAATTTTCTTTTTTCCAGGTCTCCTCATCAATTCTTTTTCTTTTTGCTGAATTCTTTCTTGCAACTCCTTTTGCTGCTTTATATTCTGTTTCTTATCCATCACATTCAACAATACAAGTAATCCTCTCATCACAGCCTTATATGCATCCCAGACCATCTATACTTTAACATTTTGATTCAAATTCAGTTGAAAAAATTACTCTGTTTCCTTATGTAGTGTCTCAATTACTTTCTTCTTATCCAATAGGTCTTCATTTATTCTCCAATGAAACTGTTTCACTTTTTCTTTTAACGTCCAAATCACTGGGTTATGATCAGAATTAATCTTTGGCAAAATTTCCACCCTTTGAGTTTTTAACGCCATATCACCAGACATCCAAATCATATCTATTCTGGAAAAGGAATTGTGCCAATTGGAATAAAAAGTAAAGTCTTTAATTTTGGGATTCCATTTTCTCCAAACATCTTCTAATTTCTCTTGTTCCATCAATTTAAAGAAAATTTTTGGTAGTTTCCCAACCTTCTCATCCTTTTTTCCGGATTTCCTGTCCAATTTATTATTAACCGTGCCATTAAAGTCCCCTGCCAAAATTATCTGCTCATAGTTCACTTGGTCCAATTCCTTCATCAAGTCTTTAAAAAAAAATTCTTTGGCTCCATTAGGCGCATACAAGTTAACTACCAGAGTCTTTTTCTGAAGCATTGTAATTTCAACTCCAATATATCTCCCCTCTTTATCACTAAAAATTTGTTTTGGATCCAATTCTTTATTTACATAGGTCACAACTCCCTTATTTTTTTTTCTGCCAATGAATAAAATTCTTCTCCTAATTTTCTGTTAATCAAATACTTATTGTCCCGTTTTCTAATATGAGTTTCTTGCAAGCAGATAATATTAGATTTTTGTTTTTGCAACCAATAATTTACTAACTTCCTTTTGGAGGGTGAATTAAGTCCGTTTACATTCCACGATAACAATTTGTAATCCATCATGTCTTCTCTTTAAATATCTCCAAAATCTTCTAAATTTTCTGCCTTGAACTTATACATGTCTCCTAGAGTCTTGATCGTATGCCTCTTCGAATTGTAGGTAAAAGACAGACCATATGGTATTTCCCATCTGAACCTGATTGTTAGCTGCTTCAATTTGTCCACAAACTTTTTATATTTCTTTCTTTCTTGCAAAATCATTCTTGGGAGTTCTCTCATTATTATTTTTTTACCTTCAGTTTCCAAAGGTTGTGTTACAAATTGCACAATAACATCTCTTGGCAAATTCTTTCTCTGAGCATATGCTGAATTTACTCTATAAATCAATAAATCCAATTCTCCTTGATCTTCTCCCAAATACTCCGTCAAAGCAATCCCTCTTAGTCTCAGATGGTTTAACATCACTCTATATTCCATCATTGCCTCCAGTTTACAATTGTCCTGTAGAGTTGTTTCAATTTTTTTGTCTATATCTTTTGTTTTTTGCTCCAATTCAGTCGATTTTAATACCAGACCTTGCACTTGGCTCTTTGTGTCTGCCACTTCTTTTGTAATTACAGCCTCTTCTGCTACCACCAACTCTTTGAGAGCTATCACATTGTTTTCTTGAACTTCTTCTAACTGGTCTAGTTGTTTTTCCATTTGCTTTTCTAACTGTTGTTCTATCTGTTTCACCAATCCTTGAATCGCTTCCATCATTCTCTTTTCCATTGACTCAATTGCAGCTTGCCACTCTCTCTTTTCTTTCGCTGCCATACTTGGACTCACAGATGAAGCTGCCCTTTGTCGATATTTTGGATCCAATTTGAAGCTTCAAAAATTAGTCCAGGTTCTTCTTCTCTATATATTCCGAATCCCCTTTATGTCTTCTCTTAAATCGCGTCTTTTCGCTACTCTTTTAAGACAATTCCAGTAATAAAGTTCAATTTTAAAGTTCAGTCCTCCTAAAAATGGTGGGCACAATTACTCTATGATTTTTTTGCTAGAGGAGGCTCTTCTTAAACTTCCTGTTTCCTGTCCGCCTCGAACACCGTCCTACTGGAAACTTCATTCTGCCGCCCTTACAGTCCTCCGGAAGTCACTCTAGCCTTTATACACAGTACTAGCTGGACACAGATAGTTGCAACACCTTAGTCTCGCGATCATTCTCGTTAGTTTCAGTCTTAGACTCCGCTCCAGATCTTTCTAACCGCAGGAATGATAAACAATGTCTATTTTTCTCAAATTGCTCGCTTTGACAAACTCTTTATAAATCCTCAATGGCCCGATTCTTCAAGTTTAAATCTTTTACGCTTATCCGCCGTGTTCAAATTTCGCTAGATCTCCATTCCGGTAAGCAAAGTGTTTATGTTACCTTGCGTGTTTATCTTGGGGCTTCGCATCACTTCTTCTCACTTTTGACTCCACTCTCTTTCTTAAGAAGTCGGGAAATGATGAATTTAAGCTGGATTCCCAGCCCAGTTGGCTTCTTTAGTGCTGTCTCGCATACACTTACTTCTGAGAGGGGATCAAAGCGTAAACAAGCCTCCTTCAAGACTTATACACGCCAATCTCAACTCTCACTTGGACCTCGTTGCTTGCTTGTTGACCCCCTGCCTGGGGGAGACTGTATTGGGCAATATAAATGCCCAAACTGTCAGAAGAAGCCACTGTCCACCCTGCATGATTGCAAGGTTCATCAGTTCGCCATTTTTCTCCGACCGGAAGCCCGAGTGTGGGGATGTTTTAATTTGTGCTGATGCTGCTAATTGTTTTAACTCTATATTGATTACTTTTATCATGTTTTTGTGTACTTTAATATTTGTTTAACCCATTTTTAACAATGGAAAAGTAGTTTATATATATTTTCAACAAGGGTAGACTGGAGTCCAAAATAGCCCTCTCCCCTGCCATGCCTCCTAGTTGAGGGATGCCTAAGACTGTGGTCCCATGTATTCTCACCAGGAAATGAACTTGCTTCCAAATAAGGTCAGAATTCAGATGAGAGCATCTGCTCTGAATTCAATACTAACTAAAATATGGGGTGGACTGTAAGATTCTATTTTGCTGTGCAGGAGTAAAAAGAATATTTTTTCACCATGGCAGCTACTGGGAGGAAAGTAAACTGGTCACAGAGACCATCTGTCAAAGCCCCCCTGTCTGGGGAGTGAATCCTCAATGCCCAAGATAATGAGCCACCACCAGTCCTTCTAAATTAAACCTCAGCCGAGAGACCAAAAGACCAAGTCTCCAGCCCTACTGGGTGTTCATCAAGAAGTCAGCCCTGCAAGATAAGATTACTTGCAAGTTGAGTTCTACAAACAATTACTTGGTAGCTGTAGCCAAAATAGGCCAAGGTATTAGGTTTACATTGAAGCCCCAAAACCCAAATAATAACTGGAGTATAATTAATAAGATTTATTAAAAGAAATGTGCATAAGTATACAAATATAGAAGCAGTGTAAAGCAGGGAAGAAAATAATAAAATTAAACTACTATTCTAGAATACTTATTCAGACTTGAATCCTCTCACCCATATGTTACCTGTTCGGACTGAAGGTACAGGATCCACCTTCCAAGCAAGCCACTGCAGCAGCCACCCATGAAAAGAGCAAGCTGGCCACATTGGAGTGGGGGTGGTTCTAATCCCCTATCTCCTTGCCAGCTTGCTTTCCTCTGAATATGTTAATTTCTCTTTCTTGCCTGAGCTACTGGGAAATAGTGTTCAAAAGAGCCACAGGTGGCATGTCTTATAGAACCACCTGTGGCTTCTGAGCCAGAGTAGCAATGCTGTAACAATTTCTAGGAACCTAGAAGGGATGTGTGCCTTATGGTATGTATATTCCAATAATATAGCCTTCAGTACAGGATACTATAAGTTTTTAAGGGCTCTAACCCTGAAGCTAAGTCCTGGGTGGAGGAGAGTATTGTTAAGATAGCCACCTTAAGCCAATATTTTAATTAATCAAATAAACAGGAAAAAAAGAAAAGTGCTTCTTCCAATCCTGATGAATTGGCAGTCTCTCTCTTCCCACCCCACCTTGGACTCTCAGCTGCCAACTGATTATTTTTTTGTTAATATCTTCTTTGTAACTAATCAGAAGGCCCCAAAGAATATAAAATGTTTCCTTGGCTTATTCTTCCTCCAGTTAAATGGATTCTTACAGTTTTCAGGAGTAGGAAAATATTCAACATGGAAAGCTTTAAAATGGGCTTATTTCATTCACTACATATCATAAGGATTAATAATGCAGGGGTGTCGAACTCATATGTTATGAGGGCTTGATCCGACATAAATGAGACCTTGTTGGGCTGGGCCACATATGTCATTAAATGTAATGTCAAGTAGCAGAGATATAAGCTTTATAAAGGACACAAACACAAATAAAGATTTTTTAAACTTTAAATAAAATATTCTTAAAATACTAGCACTCTTGCAATATTTTCTCTAACAGTCTTTGATAACTGACACCTCTGCTCTGAATTATTGCATCAAAATGTCTGTCCAGTAGCAATCTTGAGTATGCTGTTCAGGTGTGTTTCAGTCATCTGGTCGTATGAAAGGCCACGTTGATTACCTGTCAGCTAATGCGCAGAAAAGTACTGGAGCTATTCAAAAGTTCTTTTGGTCCAAAGGAGGTCGTAACTTAGAAGCTGCCATTAAGTTATTCTCTATAAAAGTATTACCCCAATTATTATATGGAGCTCCTTTGTCCCTCCAGACAAACTTGACCTTACTCGAAAGAACACAATTGAAATTTTTAAGAGCTATTTTCCAAGTTCCAACGAGTGTTTCAAATGCTGCAATTTGTTTAGAGGCTGGCCTGGTTATGGTGGAGACAAGATTATGAATTGCTGCCTTTCATTATTGGTTAAAACTGATTTTCTCACCCACTGGCCTTTCCCATACTATGGTGCAAGATAACTTTTTTCCTTTATGGCAAAAAAAGATGGAGGATAAACTGGTATGTTATGGTTTTTCTAAACAGTTTATACTGTCTTTGGGACATGATCAGGCTAGATCAGTTCTAAAACAAAGAATATTACATGTTGAACAACAGATGGATGTGAGCAGGATTAGGAGGCCTGTATTTGATGTAAGTACACTTAAGATAATTTTGAGACCTTACATCAAATATTTAGATATCTGTAATCATAGAATAATTTTTACCCTATTAAGATACACATGGCCGGCTAGCCCACTAGGTGAGCTAGGCGCTCGCCTAGGGCGCGCTGGCTGCAGGGGTGCCAAACCGCGCCCCGGTCCCTCCTGCGAAAAGCTCCCCGCTGCTCCCGCCACCTCCACGAGCGCCCCGCCGAGGCTCAGGAGGTGGCAGCGGAGCTTGCCCTCCCTCTCCCCAAAGCGGGGGGTGGGGGGAGAGGAGGCAGGGGTTTCTGGGCTGGGCCGCCAGCGGGCAGGTGGCAGCGTGGCTTCTCCCCCCCATGGCCCTCCCAAGCCCCCCGTTGGACCGCGGGGCTGGGATTTCTGGGCTGGGCCGCGGGGCGGGCAGGCGACAGCGGCACGGCTCTTCTCCCCCCCACAGCCCTCCCAAGCCCGCTGGACCACAGGGCTAGGATTTCTGGGCTGGGCTGTGGGGTGGGCAGGTGGCAGCGGCACGGCTCTTCTCCCCCCCCCACGGCCCTCCTTAGCCCAGCGCGGCTCTTCTCTCCCCCCACGGCCCTCCCAAGCCCGCTGGACTGCGGGGCTGGGATTTCTGGGCTGGGCCGTGGGGCGGGCAGGCGGTGGCGTGGCTCTTCTCCCCCCACGGCCCTCCCCCCATGGCCCTCCCAAGCCCAGCGCAGCTCTTCTCCCCCCCATGGCTGTCCCAAGCCTGCTGGACTGCGGGGCTGGGGTTTCTGGGCTGGGCTGCAGGGCAGGCAGGTGGCAGCGCTTCTCCCCCCCCGACGGCCCTCCCAAGCCCAGTGCAGCTCTTCTCTGCCCCCGACGGCCCTCCCAAGCCTGCTGGACCGTGGGTCTGGGGTTTTGGGGCTGGGCCATGGGGCGGGCAGGTGGCGGCGCTTCTCCCCCCCGACGGCCCTCCCAAGCCCAGCGCGGCTCTTCTCTCCTCCTCCACGGCCCTCCCAAGCCCGCTGGACCGCGGGGCTGGGGTTTTGGGGCTGGGTCGCGGGGCGGGCAGGCAGCGGCGGTGCTTCTCTCCCCCACGGCCCTCCCAAGCCTGGCTCAGCTTTTTTCTCCCCCCCACGGCCCTCCCAAGCCCGCTGGACTGCGGGGCTGGGGTTTTTGGGGCTGGGCCGCGGGGCGGGCAGGCGGCGGCGCTTCTCTCCCCCCCCGACGGCCCTCCCAAGCCCAGCGCAGCTCTTCTCTTCCCCCCCTGACAGCCCTCCCAAGCCCACTGGACCATGGGGCAGGGGTTTCTGGGCTGGGCCGCGGTGCGGGCAGGCGGCGGCCCAGCTCTCGGTGCCCTTGACACTGGGGGGGGGTGCCAGAAGGTCTCCCCGCCTAGGGCGCAAAGAACCCTAGGGCCGGCCCTGAAGATACAATGCCTTACCCTCAGCTATATTGGAGGCCAGATTTACTAGATCACTGAGGAAAAGTTGTTTATGTGGGATGGGAACTGATGAAACATTGGAACATGTAATTTTTGATTGTAGTATATACCATAACATTACGGGAGTTTTGATTAAGCCTATTGTTAACTCCTATCCAGGTCGTAATAGAAGGATACTTTTGTCAATTATGCTGGCTGGTAATAATCAAAAGCTGTCTAGGATGGTTGCCAAATTTGGTTGGTTGGCATACCAAACTAGGAAAGAGATAAAGAAGTACAGATAGGCCTTAATTTCTGATCTTAATATTAATTTTATCATTTCTGTATTTTAAACTTTTTAGATTCCTATTTATAATTTTAGATGCCATTATATTTTATAATTTTACTGCTCCTTTATCTGTATTTATTTGCCTTCTGTTATATTGAAGTTGGTCTATGACCATAATAAAGAATTGATGTTTAGGTGTGTATCTGTAAGCGGCAAACCTACTTTTGATTTATTGACATTTATTATAGAAATCTCATGCTTAGTGTTACTAGCCTAGGACCCAGGGGAAAACATGAAATGGCTGGGTATTGCAACCTTTTGTATATAGGTTGCTTCATGTGCTGGTCAAGAACATGAGAAGGCATCCTAACACAGACTGAGGGCCATGTGTTTGTCTACAAAACTATATTCTTCCCCAGAGAAATAACTGCAGCTTCCTACAAAGGAAATGTGCTGGGTGAACTCAGTCTGGACACACACTCTCAGCCTAATTCACCTCACTGGCTTGTTGTTATGCCTCCTCTAAAATAGTACACATTGCCTTCTTACTGAGAAAGACTGGATCATGAGGGCATGAAAGCAGTAAAAAGGGGGGAGGGAACCCCATTGCACCCAGGAGAGTCCTGGCATAGGGAGCCCAACAAAATACACACACACTAAAGTTCATACCTTGAACAAAACTTTGTTGGTCTTAAAGGTGCTTGGTATTTCTCCCGTGCAATTGGGGCAGCCCACCAAAGCAAGTTTTCCCTCCCTCCCTCCCTTCCTTCAGGGAGGAGCCTCAGAAAAGCTTCCTTTTGTCTCCTCCAGCCTGCTAGGAAGTGAGTTCTGGTTGTTCCTCCCTCCACCTGGGGGGGAGGGGGAGGAGCCTCAGCCAATTCTTTGCCAGACTCAATCTCAATCACTCTCTCTCCTGTGTGATTGAGAGAGACTGGTAAAGCAAACTGTAACATAGCAGCAGAACTGCAAATGGAAGTAAGAAACAGCCAGGGCCTTGTGGGCCAGATTGGGGCCATCTGAGGGCCTGATGAGGCCCACGGGCCACATGTTTGACACCCTTGTGTTAATGTAATTGCTGAGAGAAAATAATCATGACATGGTTCATACCTCCAGATATTTCACTGCAATGTGGAATCTGCACCATGAGGCAGCAGCAAATATGCCGGAGTGGCACATATGAACTTTACTACAAAACATTATGTATGCAGTGGCACCCCATTTTCTTCTATGAGAAGAAAATGGCATAAAAATCATTTGCGATTTTTAGCTTACTAGTTTATTTAAAGTTATGTTTAGGTTTTAATTTTTATAAAAGTCATGGCTGTTTATTTCTGAGTATGTGCCTTTAAAAATAATATTTCTATGGAGGTAACATATAGAAATCTTAATAGTGTTCCCAAAAGCCTGAATACATTGATATAATTTCATGGATTCATATTGTGCTGTGTGGAAACAGTAGCCGTCATTATAGCTTGGCAAAAGGTTCATGATTGCGGATTACTTGCAGATTTGTTTAAAATTATACTTTAGTCAGGAAAAACAGTTTCCATCAATGTGTAAAAAAAATCAGTAATTTCTCTGTTTTTGACCTCTGTTGATCTTTCTAATATTTGGTTACCATCATATGTTGTCGTTTTACTGGATGGGGAGAATTTTTTAAAAAACTGTATTACTGGGGAGATGTTAAAAGCTTTGTTAAGAGAATTGCAGCAGTTCCTGCTAGTTAACATGCAAGTCTCTTTTCTATTATAAACCTCTAAAATAAATGTTATTACTCTGCCATATTAATTATCACTAGAATAAATTTGTTGTAGAAATTCTGTCAGTGCAGGTTTTTTCTTCTTTGTTATAACATTGTAAGAATTTGATGCAGCATTTAGCATGTCGTAAGCTTTTTAATGCATGTGTACAATCTGAAGATAATTAATCAAGGTGTAATTGGTATAGGCTTGTCTCTGTTTACAAAAGCTTAATCCATAAGAATATGGATCCATAAGAATATTCATAAGAATATCCATAAGAATATGCTGCATTCAATCCCTCTATTCTCAGAATGGCTGACAGGAGATATTCTACTTCTGAACTAAAAATCCCAAATAGTAGAACCAGAAAGCTCAAGTTATTGGAATCCCTCATGGTAACTAGAAATAACCTTGCAAACATTTTCTTAATTACCTTCTTCCATATAATTTGCTTAGTGGCACTGTTTGTTTAGTCCAGAATGTTGAGTTAAGAACTTATATTAGGAATTTATTATCAGCATTGGATTCACCCACTAGCTCACTTTCATACAGGTTCTGTCACTCTTTCTCTTGAAGTGTGAAGAGCAACTACATGCTTTGGTAGTTGAGCTCCTTCATGGAACTCAGATACTGACTTCTGTGAGCCAAGATAAGTTTCTGTTGCAGATAGCAATGAGAAGAATCCCAGGTAGCTGAGGTTTATAATAATAAGCAGAAGGGTGCCCTTTGGACTGGGGGCTGTTTGGGCCCAGACTGAGCCCTCAGGTCCTCAGGGGTCTGGCTAATGTGAGTGAAGTGATGTAGCTTAGGGTTCCTGAGCAATACATGGGAATTATACTAAATGTAACTGGGCAAATTCCATTTGCTGCAATTAGGTTTTTCTTTTTCTAGTGATTTTTTTAAACAGTTATTGATAATATAATTATTCCATAGTCTGATCTTGATAAAAAAATCTTTAAAAATATCTTTGGCTCCTCCATATGTGCCACCAACAGCATAGAAGAGTATGTGACCTAGTGACAATAACAACCATGTAGGGAGGGTTGATTGCCTAAGTCTTTGCTATCCAGGGACATGAAGAAGAGGGGACTAAGGGTACAAAATTCCCAGGACCCAAATCAGCTTGAGGGCCCAGTGAAGCTAGAATTACAAATGCATTTCAGGTGGATTTTTTGGTCTGTTTTCTTACTTTTAGTGCAGTTCTGCACTGCAGCCATTAGGGGTGCAGTTAAGGTAGAGCAGATCAAACAGAAAGAAGACTTAAATTCCATATGCTGTTTGCCACTAACAAGCAACTTTTATTCTAGAAAGCTCTCCATGGCTGCAAACTTTTAAAGCTGCGAAGCTGAGAAAAATATTGGAAGGTGGTGGACTCTCCTTCTTTGGAGGTTTTCAAACAGAGGCTAGATGGCCATCTCACAGCAATGCTGATTCTGTGAACTTAGGCAGATCATGAGAGGGAGGGCAGAAAGGGTTGCACCAGTGCTTAGTTCTTGTGGCCCTATCTTACATGCCCAGGGAAATGCTGATCACAACTTTGGGGTCAGGAAGCATTTTTTCTCTGGGCTGGTTTGGCTGGAGATCCTGGAGGGTTTTTTTTGTCATCTTCTGGGTGTGAAACAGTAGTCACTGGGGGTGTGAGGGAGAGGTATTTGTGAATTTCTTGCATTGTGCAAGGGGTTGGACTAGATGACCATGGAGGTCCCTTCCAACTCTATGATTCTATGATTTTCCTATCATGAGTTGTTCCTAAGCTCACTGGCTAGCCTGGTTTCAGAGGGCAGCCATATTGAACTACAGTAAAACAGCTAGATTTGAGTCCAGTACAGCCCTAGAGACTGACAAGATTTGGGGGTTATGAGGTTTTAGAGTCAAAACACCCTTACTTTGATATCTGACCAAATATTATTGGTCTCTAAAATGTTACTGGACTTGAATCGATCAATCCAGCCTAGTATTCCTTATTTCCCTCCCCCATTTAATTCTGTTTTCCCTCAAAAATTGGTCAAATTAAAGAGAAATTTAAGGAAATAGACTTGCACCAACAAGTATAAGATTTCTCTCAAGAAATGGCTGCTCAAAAGATTGAAGTTTTGGAGGTGCATTGCAGAAACTGAAGTTTACACTTCAGAGGAGTGTCAGAAGACTTCAGGAGGACAGACCTTGAAGACCACTTTTAAAATCTTCTGTAGGATTACTTAGAGTCTTTAGAAGATCCTTCTGGCATTGATCAAATATACAGAGTTAATTCAAGATTTGCTTCTAAGAACAGATTGCCCTGGGACATTCTAGTTGTATTTGCATATAAGAAATAAGAGACACAATACTGAACAAACAAAGACACACCCCACTTGTAGTTTTTGACAAAGAGATACAAATTCCTCCAAGATTTACCCACATCTATATTGAAGAAAAGAAAATACTTCGACTTTCTCAGGCAAATATTACAAAAGAAAGGAATAAGATATCGCTGGAGAATCCCATTCGCTTTGGAAAACTTCTTATCTACAGGTTAAAGAGTAATTTTGACAATTGAACAGGCCAAGCTTCTAGCAAGAGAACTAACTGGGAAAGAGCTAGAGGAATTGGAAGAATAAAAAGAAAAAAGAAAAGAAAATTTAAACAAAGACAAACTTCACAAAGCCGCAGCTTATTGACAGAAATGGATACTATGGAGGTCTTATCCATTAATGTTAATGGCTTAAACTCAGCATCTAAGTGATCCAAGACATTTAGTTGGCTAAAGAAACAAAACTTATCCATAATTTGCATGCAAGAGACTCATGTCGTAAAGATGTACATGAGAAAATTTTAAATAATAAGAAGTTGGGTAAAATATATGCAGCCTCATCTGCAGAGAAGAAAACAGGTGTCGTAATTGATCAACATTTAACTATAATAGAAAAAATGCAGAAAAAATGAGTTTTTTTAAAACAAAACCATTTTCAACATGCAAACAAAGCAGGAAGATATCTTGCATACTGTTTACATAAAGAAATTGAAAGGAGAAAAATAATTGGTGTATGGAAAAAAGATGGTATCACCTATGCAGAGAAAGAAATTCAAGAACAATTTGAACTTTCCGCCCAAAACTCTATAAAAAAGATGTTTTAACAGTAAGTGGAATGAATGAATAAGCTTTAACTTGTAAATTTTCAAATGAAGATTGAGAAATTTTGAATCAAAGTATTTCAGTTCAAGAAGTCTCACAAGCCATCAAGGATCTAAAATTTTTGCCTCAATCATGGCTAATAGACTAAACAAATGTATCTCCAAAGTAATTCATCTTGATCAGACTGGTTTTCTAGCAAAAAGATATATGAAAGACACTGTTCATTTTGTTGTTGATGCAACAGAACATGTTAAACACAAGGGCGAAAAAGCAGCCTTTCTATTCTTAGATGCTGAAAAAGCCTTCGATAATGTATTTTGGACTTTTCTACAAAAAACATTGCAATATTTCAAGTGTGGTTCCAGATTTTTGAATTGGATACAGAACATCGCCACTAAACTACAACATGCAAAATT
Organism: Gekko gecko; assembly: GCA_029375565.1. Taxonomy (NCBI): domain Eukaryota; kingdom Metazoa; phylum Chordata; class Lepidosauria; order Squamata; family Gekkonidae; genus Gekko; species Gekko gecko. The sequence goes on along the minus strand of JAPDNY010000004.1, from coordinate 100,825,417 downwards.
TTTAATCAACGAGGTCTTGACAAATGGATTTAAAACAGAAAAAGGAAACCATCAAGGATGTCCACTCTCTCCACTTTTCTTCATTCTTGTGATGGAAATCTTTGCTTCTAAGATAAGACAAGATCCCAAAATTGAAGGATTAAAAGTAGAAGGAGAGGAGTTTAAACTAAAGAGTTATGCAGATGATGTGGTCCTTACCATTTCAAACCCCCAGCTATCTCTCCAACATGTAATGGAGCAAATTGACAAGTGTGGATCCTTTTCAGGATATAAAATCAATAGGAAGAAAACCAAGATTATTTTAAAATGTTCAAATACTCAAGAAAAGGAAGAAATTAAGAAAATTTCAGGATGTGACCTAACAAACAACCCAGTCAAATATTTAGGAATATATCTCACAGATCAGAAGGATACACTATTTATGGAAAATTACATGACAACCTGGTCCAAAATACAAAAAGATTTTGAAAGATGGTCCAAATTACATCTATCCTAGCTAGGAAGAATTTCTGCTATAAAAATGAAGGTCCTACCAAAATTAAACTTTTTATTACAGATGATCACAACTTCAGTTCCTGAAAAGACTTTGAGTGACTGGCAAAGACAAACAAATAAGTTTGTATGGAAAGAGAAGAAGTCGAGAGTAAGATTTAAAGCACTGCAAAATTAGAAGAAAAGAGGTGATCTGGCAATACCTAACATAAAATTATATTACCACGCTGCTGGGTTAATTTGGATATCAGCTTGGATCAGAAGTCCCAATGAAAGAGTGATAAAATCAGAATCTTCAAATTTTGATGATGGACGATAGCTATCTGTGGATTAAAAAAAATCAAAAAACAAAACCCAAGATAAAAGGTATATAATCAGAGATAGCTTATTTAAAATTTGGGAAATGCTACAAAAGAGAGTCAGCCCTACAATTCCACTAATAATGTCACCAATAGATGCTTATTATGGCAATCACATAAGGAGAAACAATGATTTTATAACTTATGGTGATATCATAAACTCACAAGTTGGCACCAAGATGTGGCAAGAGATTAAAGAAGGAGATACAATGGTGGATACACTTTCAAATTGCTTCCAGATTAAAAAATGATATCCACATCAGAATCAGAATCAGAATCCTGTAAAGCAACGTATTACCTCGCATTCCATTGATTTTATGAACGTTCACTGTTTTAAACATGCCGCGACGTCTAATCATGTAACATATTCTTTTAGAAGTGTGCTTAAGACTTTTGATCATGTAAGCCGAAATAAAATCATCATCATCATCAAAAATGATATCTGCACTAAAAGAGAAGTTATTAATGAACTGACGGATTTTGAAAAGATTGTCTCACAATCTTATTAGGATGAATTTACATGTTATTGCTTCACTATGATTCTGAAGGAGAATAGGTCAAACCCTGCATGATTAACTGGATGCAAAATTTCAGTAAGGAAATACAGTTTCAATGTTGGGAAAACCTATGGACTAAAGTTATTAGATTCGTTGCTAGCCAAGCATTAAGAGAAAACTGGTACAAGATGTTTTACTGATGGTACATCACCCCAAAAGATATTGCAAAGATGGGCAAGAATTACAAAGGGGCTTGCTTGAAATGTAAAAAAGAAGATGGCACCTGTTGTCATATGTGGTGGACTTGCATCAAGACGAAAAGATACTGGGAAAATGTACATGAAGAAATTCAAAATATTTTAAAAACCAAATTTCCAATGAAACCAGAGACTATGTTACTAGGAATCCTACCAGATAATATAGACAGAACCTCACAAGACCTACTGAGATTTATGTTGACAGCTGCCAGAGTAATGTTTGCAGTGAAATCGAAGACAGAAGACTGTCCTAAAATAGAAATCTGGAAAGAAAAACCAGCTGAGTAATCAACATTTGCAAAACTAACCAATTATATAAACTAAAGATCACTGAAAAAAATTCAGCAGAAATGGCAAGCTTATTACTCATACTCTGGGAATAATTAACTTTCCCCCCGCCTTCTTTTTAGTTTTGGAATTATTTGAATATCGTATTAAAGGTGATGAAGATATTGATTACAAGGGCGTAGACTTTACAATTTCCCCGGGGGACTGGGGGCTGGGCCAGAGGCATTGCTATGTTAGGTCCTTAAAAGAACTGGGGCCCAGTGACGTCATAGGAAGGAGCCAGTGACATCACAGGCCATTGTCACTATCTATGGAGGCAGAGCCATGTGAGATTTAGGGAGGGGCTCCCCAGAAATTTAGGGGGGCCTGGGAACCCTCCCTAGCCATGCCCCTGGGTTGGGCTAAACCCAGGAAAAGATGGGACTTGGCCAATGGTTATAGTGGTATCTCAGTAGCCTCCTGCTGTGTCCTTTATTTAAATTCACTTTTAGAATAGTCACTTTAAAATCTGCAAATATACATACCATGTGCACAAGACAAACAAATGGTCACAAATTTGAAAGTAAGGAGGGCAACACAGAAAAGCCTTTAGGGGAACATTTTAAAAGTTTTCCTGAACATTCATTTACAGGAGTCTTTGTTTCTGCCTTATTTATAAAGGTGACTTTGTACTGAAATTCACTAAATTATGGCATCACAGATGCCTTCGTTTGGTAAATGCATGGTTGAAGTCTCTGAGCCAGAATACCAAACAGTTGCTGTGCACTCAATTTCTGAGCAATGTACAGAGTTCAGAGTAGCAGCAATCTTCTTCTGCCTTCAAACTCATATCCTACAAGTGAGCAGTGCTCCCTCTAAGTTGCAGAGTTTTGTGAACAAAAATTCTACTTTGTGAGCTACTGGAATTAAAGTTGTAAGCAAGCAATTTGAGTACTGCATAAGTTAGTTTGCTCTGAAGCCATCCTTCCTGAGCTAAGACAAAAATGTATGAGCCAGAGGCTAGAACACTGTGAGCTAGCTCACACTAACTCAGCTTAGAGGGAACATTGCAAGTGAGTACAAGTCACAGAGCACTGAGTCTATTCCCATGGGTTGTTGTTCCTCTTTGCAACTTGTCATTCCAGTCCCAGAGCACTGAGCCTTTTCCCAGGGGCTGTCCTTTCATTCCACTCTGTGGCCTGTCATTTCAGTTCCACAGCACAGATTTTATTGCTAGGGATCATCATTCCACTCTGGGGACTGTCATTCCAGTACCAGAGCACAGATTCTCTTCCTAGGGACTGTAATTCCACTCTGGGGGCTGTCATTCCAGTCCCAGAGTAGCTATCTGGGCCCAAAGACCTTAATGAAAAAAACATTCTGCATTTTCTTTGCACTTTTTTTGTGCTGCAATGTATATCATTGGAGCCCATGCAAGTCAATTGGCATTCCTGGCTCCCATTATCTTCAATGGGCCTTCAGGCCTCTCCCAGTGTTTCCAATGGGCAATCCTGTCATTCCTTTTATATATCCCAGTTAGTTGTCCCTTTGAAACTGTACCACACCTTTTTAAGTAATAGTAAAATGAAGAACATGAACGTGTACAAAGTGCACATTTCTTGCCAATGTTCTTTCTGGGCTGCACACAGGGCAAAAGGAAATCTTAAAAGGCCTGTGATCTGCATGTCCCCCCAAACTTGTTCATGCAGATGGGCTTACCATTTAAAAATGAAATGGAAATTGAAAGAAGAGCTTAGGAGTGGTTGAAGCAGCCCCCCCACTAGCATTAAAAAACAACAACCAACTGTTCTCAAGCAAGGATATATAGATCCAAGTAAAATACAACAGACACTTTCTCCCAAAATGTAGATTGGAACCCAGGAAGCGTGTTGGGGCCAACAGAGGCTTTGCAGTCTGACTTTTGCTACATTGAAAGTGGGTGGAGACAGCCAGGGTTAAGGATTGTACTTTCTTTTCCGACAGACAACAAACATATTCAAAGACTCATATGTTCTGGATATCAAAAACCTTAGTTATTAATCTAGAGTGTACAAAGATACAACCAAAAATGTAATGGATCCAGCTGCAAGAGACCTTCTCTTCCTGTTGCAAGGAATGTTATCAAATCTCTTTCCCCACTCAGCTTTTCCTGTCTCCAGAGATCTGTCTTCCTAAAGACTCTCTTATCACAGAGGTGTCAAACTCATCTGTTACAAGGGCTGGATCTGACATAAATGCCACTTTGTTGGGCTGGACCATGTGTGCCATAAAATGTAACACAAGGTACCACAGATTATATTACACACCCTATATTATAAAAGCCAAATGGTGGTGGCACTCTCCAGAACATTCCACATGCTCCGGAATTGGTTGCTTCCGTGGATTGTCACTTAGGCACCGTCCCTAGCCACTGGCTGTGTTGCCTAAGTCCCCCCCCCCCAAAGAGGTGCACGGCAAAAATGGCCTCAGAACACACATTCACCTCATGAGCGAACATGGAAAGTCCGAGCCTTTGGCTGTCTCCTGAATGTGGTCCTGCTGCTCCCCGCTGCCACGCCCTGCAGTCCTCACCGCTGACTGTCTCAGCCCATCCAAGAGCCCCGACGACTTCAGGAGGTCAGTGGCCAGCATTTCTCTGCTGACTGGTGCCTGACTTCCTGGGAGCTGGGAAGGGGCCTGCCAGCAGGGCTGCTTCCCTTCAGCTTCCCGAGGGTGCCAGACTGCAGCTGCCTCCCTTCCCGGGAGCCACAGATCAGGCACTGGGTGAACTGAGGACCTTCCAGCAGGGCCACTTCCCTTCAGCGCCCCGAGAGCGTGAGACTGTGGCCACCTCCCTTCCTAGGAGCTGACTATCAGGTGGGGGGTGGGCTGAGGGGCTTCCAGCAGGCCCGCTTCCCTTTAGTGGCCTGAGAGTGCCTGATTGTGGCCACCTCCCTTCCCAGGAGCCAGACATTGGGCAGGGGTTGGGCTGAGGGCTGTCCAGCAGGCCTGCTTCCCTTTAGCACCTCACTGGCTCCACACTGTGCCCACTGCCCTTCCCAGGAGCCACAGATTGGACAGTGGGTGGGTTGAGGGCCTGCCCGGTGCGCTGCTTTCCTTCAGTGCTCTGAGAGTGCAGGACTGCAGCCGCCTCCTTTCCCGGGAGCCAGATATTGGGCAGGGGGTGGGCTGAGGGGCTTCCAGCAGGCCCGCTTCCCTTTAGTGCCCCAAGGGTGCCAGACTGCAGCCGCCTCCCTTCCCGGGAGCCGGACATCGGGTGGGGGTGGGCTGGGGGCTGTCCAGCAAGCCACCTTCCCTTTAGTGCCCCGCTGGCTCTGCACTGCACCCACTGCCCTTCCTGGGACACAGGAATCGGGCGTGGGTGAACTGAGGGCCTGTCCGCTGTGCCGCTTTCCTTCAACACCCTGAAGATGTGGGACTGTGCCCGCATTCCTTCCTGGCAGCCAGGGATTGGGCTGGGGGTGGGCTGAGGGTCTGCCTGGTGCACCACTTTCCTTCAGCGCAGGGGGTGGTGCAGGCAGCCTGGAGTTCACAGGATGCGGCCAGCTGGGAAGCCAGTGGTGGCCCATTCCATCGCACCTCGACCTGGGCTCTGTGGAGGGGGGAGAAGGCAGGGGTCGGGGGGGCCTCTGTCACATCTTTCTAGGGACCGTTGTATTCTGTCTACAATGGGCTTCGCTCCTAGTAAACTTTATAAAGATTATTCCAAATGCTGAATGGCAATAGCCAGCTTGATCGGATTGGGTGTGATATACAGAGGGGTAGTAGGAGTAGAGATATCAGTACTGGTAATGAGACAGGAAATCTAGGTCTCAGTTTTGTACAAGAGGATTCAGTCTAGGAGGATGCAAAGAACTAACGGAAATAAGTCTGAAGAAGTGAGCAGTGACTCATAAAAGCACATAACCTACCACAATTTTGTTAGTCTTTAAAGCTGCTACTGGACTCTTTACAAACCACAACATTTTAAAAACCAGTGGGGGAATATTTTACCTTTTCAGGTAATTCAGTTGCTAACCTAAGAGTAGCAGTTCTCTTACAAATGAATTTCAAAGGGAGATTAGAGAGACTGCTGAATTGCAACTGATAATGAAGCTCAAGACAATGTAGACTCCTGGACTGAATTGAGACCTAGGTTGTTTCTCTCATTAACAATGCCTGCTATTGTCATTTGGCATCTGAAATCACTTTACTCTCCACGATATAAAGACAGACAGACTCCCATTCTAGTTGTATCTGAAGAAGTGAGCAGTGCCTCATGAAAGCTCCTACCCTGACAGAAACTTTGTTAGTCTTTAAGGCGCTGCTGGACTCTTGCTCCCTTTCACTAATAGGCATGCAAGCTGTACTGTTAGGTTTCTTCCCATCCCCCATCTGTTAGAAAAAGGGGATCCATATCTCTCTCTCTGGCATGCTCTCTTTAGCATCCCCCCCGAAGAAGTCTGCAGGCAAACAAAAACAGCTGGAAGAAAATGTTGCTGGCACTGATTCTCACCCTCTGTCTTTCTCTCTCTCTCTGGCATGCTCTCTTTAGCTCCCCCCCCAAAGAGGTCTGCAGGCAAACAGATATTGATTACAAGGGTGTAGACTTTACAATTTCCCCCTGGGGGGGCTGGGCCAGAGGCATTGCTGTGCTAGGTCCCTAAAAGAAATGTCACTAGTCTTCTTAAAAAAGCTATCAGACTGCATTTTTCTCTCTCTCTAAGCTGTTTCCCTCCCTCCCCAGAGGAGAAGGGGGAGGAGCCCTCAGCCAATCAAAGAAAAGTTGCTCTCGGGCCCAGCCAGATTGCAGGAAAGTTTTGAACTCAATAATGGCTGGCACTGGTTGCCCCAGGGGAGACTCAGTCCTCCCTGGAAAATTTTTGAGAAGGTCAGTCCCCAAGGCCCTCCCCACAGTTTGCGCCTATGATTGATTATAGTTTCAATATTTTATATCCCACTAGTATTTAGATAATTAGTAAGAATAAAAATTAGATTTAGATAAACAAAAGATAATATTCAAGTTTTTACAATATCTAATTTTAGCATAGAAGTTCGTTTAACTGTTAAAGATGTAATCTCTTCTGTTGTTAATCTATCCCAAAATGTTGTAATAATGATGTTTTATTGTCTGATTCTATATCTGAAATATGTAATACATTTGGTAATACATCTGACTTTACTTGTTGTATGTAACAACTCATAATATTTCACAAACCTGATGGATCTATATTTCCCCCACCACATTTTCCCTTATGTATCCCACTTTTTTTGGAGAAATTAATATTTTTTTTAAAAAAGGGATGTTATATCCAGTGATACCATATATTAAATATAATGTTGAACTTCAGCTTCTGAATCTCTTTAAAAACACAAACATGTAGTTTGGACCTTATAGTGCTTATATTATAGGAGCAAACTGTCTTCCACTGATGATCATGACTGCTGCTACTTCTCTCTAGAGGAAAAGCATAAAGTCAAATTGCAGCCTTATTGCCAGAGATTCAGTAAACAGGAATGCCATAATTGCTTCACTTGCATCAGAGAAACTCTCTGGGAGCAATTCTTATCAGTGTCAGATATTATGATTCAGTCTTCTTCAACATGAGCCACTAGAACAATCTGTTCATTACTTCTTTGTCATCTCTGTGCATCATATTGGTGGATTTGGCACCTGTGCAGAGCTGTTATTTGGAAGCTTCTAGAGCTACCTTTTGGATGCAGAAGTCCTCTCATCTGAGAGTCTCTCTGTGCTCCAGAGAAACAGAGTGTTATTGACGGGCAGATTCAACTTCCACCTGCCAAAAATGTAACCCCCCCACTCCAGGTTCAGCACCCCAACTTGCAATATCAATGTCTCAATGGATATGTTACCAACTGCTATTGTACATGTTTCATCTCCTAGGTTTTCTTCAGCCTCTTCTTGACTTTGCTTCCCAACTCCCCCTTCCCCCACTGAAGTTCTGGCATAGATTCTGAATCCAACAAGGCACTGGATTCTTCACCAGTAGTGGTTGTCTCTGAACTGTTTCTTTGAGGACAGCTGGATATACTAAATAGATGATCTGAATGGCAACAGCTCTTGGACAGCAATCACCATGTCAGCCTCTGCAACAAATTCATCCTGTCTTTGAGCTGGTTGAATTTGAATCGCATACACCAGTTATACTCCCCATCTTCTCAGCTTTCATTCATAGAATCTTAGAATGGTTAACAAATAAAGTAATAGAAGCTGTAAAACATAAGAAGGATTCCTTTAAGCAGTGGAAAGCTAGTCTCAGTGAGGTTGATAAAAGGGAACACAGACTGTGGCAAATAAAATGAAAGTCTGTGATCGGGCAGGCAAAAAGGGAACATGAGGATCATATAGCAAAAAACATAAAAACCAACAATAAAACTTTCTTCAAATAAATTAGAAGTAGGAAACCAGCCAGGGAGGCAGTGGGGCCCTTGGATGACCAAGGGGTAAAAGGAATACTGAAGGATGACAGGGAAATGGCTGAGAAGCTGAATGCATTTTTTGCCTCTGTCTTCACTGGAAGATGAGAAGTGCTTGCCTACTCCAGAACCACCGATTTCGGGAGGGGTTTTGAAAGACCTGCATCAGATTGAGGTGACAAGAGAGGAACTCCCACGACTGACAAGAAAACTTAAAAACTGATAAATCACCAGGCCCGGATGGCATTCATCCAAGAGTTCTGAAAGAACTCAAATGTGAACTTGTGAATCTCCTGACAAAAATATGTAATCTTCTTTAAAATCTGCCTCCATTCCTGAGGACTGGAAGGTAGGTAATGTCACTCCCATCTTTAAAAAGGGCTCCAGGGGAGATCTGGGAAGTTACAGGCCAGTCAGTCTGACATCGATACCAGGTAAATTGGTGGAAATTGTTATTAAGGAAAGAATTAGTAGGCACACTGATGAACAAAAATTCTTGAGGTAGACTCAGCATGGGTTCTGTAAGGGAAGATGTTGTCTCACTAACCTGTTAGTGTTTTTTGAGGGAGTGAACAAACATGTGGACAAGGGGAACCCAATAGATATTATTTACCTTGACTTCCAGAAAGCTTTTGATAAAGTTCCTCATCAAAGGCTCCTAAGTAAGCTCAATAGTCATGGGATAAAAGGACAAGTCCTCTTGTGAATCAAAAACTGGCTTATAAATAGGAAACAGAGAGTGAGTATAAATGGGAAACTTTCTCAGTGGAGGGTGGTAAGCCGTGGGGTACCACAGGGATTAGAACTCGGTCCGATGATTTTTAACTTGTTTATTAATGATTTGGAATTGGGAGTAAGCAGTGAAGTGGCTAAATTTGCAGATGACACGAAGTTGTTCAGGGTGGTGAAAACCAGGGAGGATTGTGAGGCACTCCAGAGGGATCTGTTGAGGATGGGTGAGTGGGCGTCAACGTGGCAAATGGGGTTCATTGTGGCCAAGTGCAAAGTGGCCAAGTGCACATTGGAGCCAAAAATCCTAAATATAAATACACATTGATGGGGTCTGAACTGGCAGAGACTGACCAAGGGAGAGATCTTGGAGTCGTAGTAGATAACTCAATAAAAATGTCTAGACAGTGTGTAACTGCAATAAAGAAGGCCAATGCTATGCTGGGGATTATTAGGAAGGGAATTGAAAACAAATCAGCCAGTATCATAATGTCCCTGTAAAAATCATTGGTGCAACCTCATTTGGAATACTGTGCACAATTCTGGTCACTACACCTTAAAATGGATATTATAGCACTGGAAAAAGTGCAGAGAAGGGCAACTAGAATGATTAAAGGGTTGGAATACTTTCCCTATGAAGAAAGGTTAAAATGCTTGGGGCTCTTTAGCTTGGAGAAAAGACGGCTGAGGGGTGGACATGATTGAGGTTTATAAGATTATGCATGGGATAGAGCAGGTTGATAAAGAAGTACTTTTCTCCCTTTCTCACAATACAAGAACTCGTGGGCACTCAGGTTAGAACAGATAAAAGGAAGTATTTCTTCACCCAAAGAGTGATTAACAGATGGTATTCACTGCCACAGGAGGTAGTGGCAGCTACAAGCATGGACCGTTTCAAGAGGGAATTAGATAAACATATGGAGCAGAAGTCCATCTGTGGCTATTAGCCACAAGGTATAGATAGGAACTCTCAGTCTGGGGCAGGTGATACACTCTATTCTTGATGCTGGGGGGGGGCAGCAGTGGGAGGGCTTCTATTGTACTGGCCCCACTGCTGGACCTCCCGATGGCACCTGGTATTACTTTGGCCACTGTGTGACAGAGTGTTGGACTAGATGGGCCATTGGTCTGATTCAACATTGGCTTCTCTTATGTTCTTAATCACAGAGTTGGAAAGGGCCATAAAGGCCATTTACTCCAGTCCCCTGCTCATTGCAGGATCAGCCTAAAGCATCCCTGACAAGTATTTGTCCAGCTGCTGCTTAAGGACTGCCAGTGAGGGGGAGCTCACCACCTCTCTCGGCAGCTGATTTCACTGTTGCACAACTATTACTGTAAAAAATTTTTTCCTAATATCCAGCCGGTACCTTCCCACCCTTAATTTAAACCCATTGTTGCAAGTCCTATCCTCTGCTGCCAACAGAAACAGCTCCCTCCCCTCCTGTAAGTTACAGCACTTCAAATACCAGTTTGGTGTAATGGTTAGGTGCGCAGACTCTTATCTGGGAGAACCGGGTTTGATTCCCCACTCCTCCACTTGCACCTGCTGATGTGACCTTGGGTCAGTCACAAGCTCTGGCACAGCTGTTCTCTCAAGGACAGTTTCTGTCAGAAGTTCTCTCAGCCCCACCTACCTCACAGGGTGTCTGTTGTGGGGAGGGGAAGGGAAAGGAGTTTGTAAGCCGCTCTGAGACACCTTTGGGCAGTGAAGGGCGGGGTATAAATCCAAACTCTTCTCTTCTTAAAGAGAGCAATCATGTGCCCCCTCAATCTCTTCAACAAGCAAGAGACTCCTGGACCAAACTCCTGTACTTATCCTACTCCTAACCACATCAAGAGTCTATGTTGGGCAGCAGGAAGGGTTTGATTTTCTCTTTTACCATCCTCCCCCAAACTGTTCTGTAAGCATTCCTGGGAAAAACAAGATAAACACTCCACTTTGAATCACTGGACAGAAAGGGAAGGAAGCTGGAGGGACTATGCTGCAAGATTTATACTTTGGGTGCTTAGTCTTTAAGATAACCAGCTATCTTGCTAGCATGGCCCATTACCAACACTTCTTAATGGAGCAGGTGACACTGGAACTGGCTCACTTCCCTGAAGATGTGACGTTTCTTTTGTTTGTTTATTTACTTTATTTATACTAGAACATTCTCCCCAAAGTGGCTTACATTGTTCTCCTCTCCATTTTATACTCACAACAACCCCATGAAGTAGCCTAGGATGAGGATGAGTGACTGGTCCAAGGTCATGCTATGAGCTTCAGTGACAGAACAGTCATTTGAACATGGATGTCCCAGGTCCTGGTCGGATACTCTAACCACTACATAATGTTGGCTGTCGTTAATATTCAAGGCTTTATTGAGAGTGAGCTCTCTGGTTGATGACACAATGAATATTAACATCCAAACATGTTGCTGAATGCAATTCTAAACAAATGTTTACTACAGTTGGCCTTCAACACCATGTGTGACTTCCTTGATATCTAGGGTTCACACCAGAATAGGGGACTTGCCATTGGAGGGAGAAGGTTTATTCAGTAGCAAGTCCGATGGCACTTTGGAGAAAGTACAGAAGCCATGACCCAATCTATGAGTATATTTGCCTCAGTTTTATGGCAACCGAAGCTGTGTTCATAGTCCTACACATCTAGGTCATTTGTGGAAGCCTTCTTACACTTCTGAAGATTGCTTTTCTTTTCTTATGCCTTTTCCTTCCTCATATTTGTCCTCTGTGTTCCAGGCTTCTTCTTTGATTAGGCCCATCTCCAGATTCATGCATTGTCTTTGACTCTCTGCATGTATTCTCTTTTTCACCCATCCCTCACATTCAAAAATCAAACTCTGAGAAGGGCAGTTTGGGGAGGGAATTCAAGGAACTGATCTCTGTAGTCTGGAGATAAATCATAATTCCTTGAGATTTCTAGGCCAGGTTGAACTGCGGTAAGCTCTCAGGGAGTTTCTATAAATGGACATAATTTAGATAATTTAGAATTGAAAAAAATTTAATTCTAGAGGTTCCTATTAGGGTTGCGAACAACGTGGAGGAAAAAGTGTTGTGTCTCTTTAACAAAGGCCAAATGGGAGGTTATTTCCCAAGTGATGTTACTTACTTCATGTCAAGAAAAGCACCTGCCTATTTACATGTATTAAACCTCTATTAAAGAGGCATGATATTTAGTTTCTCTGGGTTGTTGCCAGCCTTGATTTCTATATTGTATAAATGCTGATCTAACGATTTAAGATATAAACATTTTTGTAAATTATGCTTATGCTGTACTACAGTAAACAGGATTTGGTCAGTTAATCAAATCTACAGATTAGTTCATTGATCACAGCTATTTCATACTGAAGATCAATGGCAATGCACTTTAATTCTTTAATTGTTAATCCTTTCAAAATGTAACATTGATTGATATAATCCTGGCAAATATAAAATTTAATTATTTTGGTGGTGTGATGTACTTTCTGATCTTGTTAAATGCATTTGTAGTGGTTAAAGATCACTGAGTAGGCAAGTGAATTTTCACTTTTAAAGAGCAAATGGTATTCAATAGCAAAAAAGTTTATAATAAAAGGCAAGCCATATACTTGAATTATGGTTTTTTTACATCTGTGTTATAATAATTGTTAATGAAATTGCTTTTCGGTTTAATATTTCATGGGTTGGGATCTAAAACAGTGCGCATCCTGGGCTTATGTTGAGTGGTTAGCAGCCACACATGCCACACACTAAACCATTTTTGAAACTGAGAGGACTTTCACTCAGGCCTCTACCCAGGATTTTGTGGCTTGTGGGGCAATTTTTTTTTTCTGGTGGGGCTGAAGTTCTCAGTGCAGGAAGAAAAGCCATTTAGCCAATAGAAAGCTGTCACCAGAATAGATCGCTAAACTGCAAGCTGTCAACTGCTTTAGTTTACAGTTCTCAGCTACTGCAAGTTAATCACTTCTTCCAGCTTAAGCAACAATTCTGATAACAAGCCAGCAGATGGGGGTGATGAGTTCTAAAGAAGAAGAAGAGGAGGAGGAGGAGGAGATTGGATTTATACCTTGCCCTTCACTCAGAGTCTCAGAGTGGCTTACAAACTCCTTTCCCTTCTCTTCCCCACAACAAACACCCTGTGAGGTAATGGGGTTAAGAGAGCTCTTTCAAAAACTGCTCTTTCAAAGACAGCTCTGACAGAACTATGGCTTGCCCAAGGTCATCCAGCAGCTGCAAGTGGAGGAGTGGGGAACCAAATCCAGTTCTTCCAGATTAGAGTCTGCACACTTAACCACTACACCAAACTGGCTATAGTCACAAAAGCTAACACTTAGGCAGAAAAACTCTCTTAAAGGAGACCAGTTTCTTGACACAGAGTTAGAAAGGATCCTAGAGGTGACCTACTCCAGCAGCACGCTTGCTCACTGCAGGAATTATTCAACTACAGCACCCCACTCTGCTTAAAGGAGCACACACCTTTAAAAAATGTTTTAAAATGATTGAAAAAAGCATTTACAGGATAAATTCTTGTGCAGCTTTGACACATTAAGGCTTTGGTATTAAATTGCTAAAGCCCTGTTCCAAGATGTATCTGATATATATAAAAGCCATAATGCATTGGCAGTTTCCAGCTCTCCTGCTGTGCTGGGTACTCCATCAGCCATTGGACCATCAACCACCACTCAAGAGTGTTTGCATGCCATTGGCTGGGGGCTGGGTTCACTCCACTCTCCCGCCCACTGCCAGCCTGGCCACTGTTCCCTGACAGAATAAACTGCCAAAATGGCTGTCTCTCCTGAGATAAGAATGTAAGAGAAGCCAGTACTGGATCAAGCCAATGGCCCATCCAGTCCAACACTCTGTCACACAGTGGCCAAAAATAACAGGTGCCATCAGGAGGTCCAGCAGTGGGGCCAAGACACTAGAAGCCTTCCCACTGTTGGCCCCCCAAAGCACCAAGAATACAGAATCACTTGCCCCAGACCAGGAATTCCTATCTATAACTTGTGGCTAATAGCCACTGATGGACCTTTGCTCCTTTTTATCCAATTCCCTCTTGAAGCTGCCTGCTGTTGTTCCTTAAAACCTCACCAGTGGGACTTCTGCTTGAAGTCTGTACCTCTTTGCTGAAGCAGGCCCCAAGTCAGCAGTTTTTGCTCAGGAGACAGTTGCACACTGTCTAGACATTTTCATTCAGTTATCTACTACGAGTCCAAGACCTCTCTCTTGCTCAGTTTCTGCCAGTTTGGACCCCATCAATGTGTATTTATAGTTAGGATTTTTGGCTCCAATGTGCATCACTTTGCACTTGGCCACATTGAACCCCATTTGCCACATTGATGCCCACTCGCCCATCCTTGACAGATCCCTTTGGAGTGCCTCACAATCCTCCCTAGTTCTCACCACCCTGAAAAACTTTGTGTCATCTGCAAATTTAGCCACTTTACTGCTTACTCCCAACTCCAAATCATTAATGAACAAGTTAAAAAGCATCGGACCAAGTACTGATCCCTGTGGTACCCCACTGCTTACCACCCTCCACTGAGAAAGTTTCCCATTTATATTCACTCTCTGTTTCCTACTAATTAGCCAGTTTTTGATCCACGAGATGACTTGTCCTTTTATCCTGTGACTACTGAGCTTACTTAGGAGCATTTGATGAGGGACTTTATCAAAAGCTTTCTGGAAGTCAAGGTAAACAACATCTATTAGGTCCCCCTTGTCCACGTGTTTATTCATTCCCTCAAAGAACACTAACTGGTTAGTGAGACAAGATCTTCCCTTACAGAACCCATGCTGAGTCTGCCTCAAGAGTTTTTGTTCATCAGTGTGCCTACTAATTCTTTCCTTAATAACAGTTTCCATCAACTTATCCGGTATCGGTTGTGAAGAACAGTAGTTGTGGTCAGGCAGAATAAAAATAAGTAGTTTTGAAAAAACGGACCTGTCTCAAAAAGAAGAATATTTCTTTGAATTATTTCTAAATGCTGCCTTCCTGCAGGATTACACCAGATTATAATATTTCTAAATATACAAATGCTGAGAATTAAAACATTGAACAACGATCCAGCATTTATTAATGTTGTTCTGGTAAGAAACTGTGTTACTTAGGA
This sequence comes from Gekko gecko, assembly GCA_029375565.1. Taxonomy (NCBI): domain Eukaryota; kingdom Metazoa; phylum Chordata; class Lepidosauria; order Squamata; family Gekkonidae; genus Gekko; species Gekko gecko. The sequence continues at coordinate 100,810,304 of JAPDNY010000004.1, read as the reverse complement.
ACATCAAACTCCGGAAAGAAATTCAACAGAGGAGTTCTGTAAACATCCTAAATTCTAATCTTTCAGAGATTTCACCTCCCTCTAGCCACTGTCATCTGTTCTGATCTCTCAAAAATTTCAATATAACATGATAAATGCATAACTAAGTCTTATAGTAAAGTAGTCTTTTAGTTACGTAATACAAACTGTCATGAACTAGAATATTCACCATTTTTAAAAACTGGAATTACAAATAAATGTTAAAAATTATGCTTAGAGTATACTTGTGCATAAGTGTTAATACAGTGAAGGGTCACATAAACAATAAAAATGTCTGATCAGCACACCACACATTTCTTGTCTTTAATGCCTGATAAAGCAGTTCGATAACACTTAACTCTATAGGTTATGATGACCCCATTCTTAGTAATTCTGACTGTAGTAGTATTCTCTTAATTGGCTTACCGTGGCAACCTGATAATAATTGATATTCTGCTATAGAAAATTAGTTGCAAACTTTGCTACCATTCAGGAAGAATGTGTGTGATTCTGAACACACTGATGGTTTTCAGTATTTTCTAAATTGTAACATTTGGTTTTCATTACCAACGTTCCTTTTTCTCATATATTTTTACTATGTTCTAGGATTAGAGAAGTTGTCATGTTGGTTTTAAAAGATGTGTAGTGAACAATATCTGATCAGCTGATATTTTATCATTCATTATTTTAAATGAATAATGTCTATCTCAGCAAATGTATTTCTCTGCTAATATATTGCTATAATGTGAGTAGATTTTGGATTACTTGACATTTTATTTCATATTTTTATAAGGCCATGAGGGGTCTCCTTTAAAGCAAAAAAATGACACTGGGGGGTTAATTTTATGTTATCATCTGGCTCCAGATAATTTATATGCCTGCTGGGGTTTTACTGCAATGTTGCCACTATGTACATGCAAGAACTCCATCTGTCTATTTCAGTTCACTTGTTTCTGGGTGGTTCAGATTTTGTCTTAACTCTCAAATATCCTGGTTTGTCTTCTTTTATATTAATTACATTGTGTATAGATTGATTCTTACTATACATTTGCACACACATCTTCACATTTATGGTTGAGACAGAACATACTTTGTAATACCAGTCTATTGTATGATGTCCTGATAGTTATATTGGGAAGTTGACCTCATCCCCTATTCTCTAGTTCAGTGGTAATTCATTTTGTAGCTTTCAAAGAGCCATTAATAATTTACAGGAACCAACAAAGAGCCACATGATTACTGAATGCCTTGTGCACTACCCCTCCAAAAACACAGTAATATAAGATATAGATTATTTGTTTGTTTATTTATTCGATTTATATACTGCCTTCCCCCTAAGGACTCAGGGTGGTTAACAACAGCTCATAAATACAATTCTAATAAATAAGATGCATATATATTCTATTTAAAAACAATAAAACAGCAATAATTAACTAATTAGATGGTGTCGAATAGTCCATATCCCTCTCTAGAGGAGAGGAGACGGGGAGGCCAGACCTGTTGGCAAACTGTTGCTGTCCTCAACCATAGGCCTGGTGGGAAATCTCTGTCTTACAGGCTCTGTGGAACTACATCAGGTCCCACAGGGCCCAGTTGTCATTAGGCAGAGAGTTATTATAATATTAAATACATTATAAGTGGAAACCCGTAAGAAACTCATAGGAATATTCCCTCACTAATTCTTTGTTTGAGTCTATGTCCCAGAAAAGGACTCGAAGCACAGTGAATGCTTGTCATGGATTATATAGCTGCCACTTCTGTTTCCCTCCTTGGCTTGTAAGTGCATCTGTTGTACACTCACCTTTCTCTCTCCTTAGGCACTAGCTCTTTGCCTCCTTGTTTGCCTTGCAGTCTGAGGCCTGCCTATTTTCATTTTTACATGTAGTCTGTGAGGTACATACTGATATAATTGTGTACATAATTAAAAATAATAATTTGCATGTAATACAGGAGGTCATCTTCTTCCTCTGCTATCCCATGAATCTGGGACCCTTCACTTTATGTGCTCTGAATTTTGTAATTCTGAAGATGCTGGTATTTGGAAAGTGAACTGCTCTGCCTGCATACCTCCCCCCATCCTCAATGCCTGTCAACAGAAAGCATAGCAAGTAGATAAATGGGTACCTGCCCGTAGGTGGCGGGGGGCACCCTCCCTCCTTGGGGTGTGCAGCAGAGGCATCGGCAGCCGTGGTGATGGCGGTGGCGGAGCAACAGCGACAAAGAGGAATGACTGGCAAGTGTCCTGGGAGCGCAACGTTGAGCGGCGGAATCCGGCGGAGGCGGAGTCACGGAGGTGCGACTGGCGTGTTGGCGCGGCACAGCGGAGCCAGAAAGGACGTTGGCTGGAGCTGGAGCTGACACGAGACCGTGCACCGGGATGAGCCTACCGGGAAGAAGCTGCTGGACTGGAGAAAGATCTGCCCCAGGGCATTGAAGATGGAATACTGATACCCGAGGCCCGCCAGAAGGAGATGAAGCCCTGCTGCCTGGGTGCTGGTAGGCCGGCACTCCCCTCTATAATTGTGGCCCTAGATAGGAAAACTGAATTGTGTAAACCACTCAGAGACCCCTCGGGGTTAAAGCGGTATATAAATCGAAAGTATAATAAATAAGACTACTCTGCTTATATCAGTTTCAGTTTATTGTTGTGGTCCTTAGACCAGTCATACAAAAAGGAAGTACATACTTACAAGATTCCAGAATTTTAAAATACGTTAAAAAATCAAAAGGCAGTTTGAAATTTAATCTAATATCTAACTACCTAACATCTAACTACCATAAAATTTCCGTAACCTGAGTATTGCCATACAGAAACTGGCTACTTAGTAGGTAATCTTGGGATTTCTATCGGATAGAAAAAACTTGAGTTTAGCTTTTTCAGAAAGGCCCAATTTTTTTTCAGTCAACAAGGTGATGATCTCATTACACACCACCTCATAATACAGGCATATAAAAACATGTGCTCTGTAGTCTCAACCTCCCTTAACAGACAGGTACAAAGCCTTTCTGTGAAAGGAATATTCTTGTATTTTCCTTCAACTACAGCGTAAGGGAGGGCAGACACCTAGCCAGAGTGAAGGCTCTTCTAAACCCTTTTACTTCCAGAGATGTTAAATAGTTTGCCAGTTCCGCAGTGTTTTTAATGTTTGCCCTCATCATAGTGGAAAGATTGGTTTGGCATTCTATATCCTCGATTGCCTGCTTGACTAATTTTTTGGCCTGATTTGTTCCAAAGGATAAGAGCACCTGGGGGCACTGCTTATGTCAAGGAAAAAGCAAGAAAGCAGCAGTAGATGGTGCTCAGGTTTTACACTGCAGAAGCTTGTTCTGAGCCAATCAGCAGTGTTGTGAAGCTACTCTTAACAAGCAGGGCAGGCTCCTACAGTGGGAAGCCTATGTGTCCTTTCTCTGTTTCCAGGGGCAGATTTGACAGGGGGAGACATCTCTAGAAAAAAGCCCCACATGGGGAGGGGGAGCATGTCTGGCCAGCCATGAGGAAGGATGTGCCTGAGCAAGCTGCCAGGCCCAACTGTGTGTCCATTGCCTCAGTGAGGTTGAGCCCAGCAAGGTCACCTCAATGCTGTAGTCAATTCTCCGGTGGTACCGGGAGAGGGATAGTCTTCACTTCAGAGTATAGCTCCTCCTCTCCAGAAAGCAGGGTCGATCGGCTGTTTTGATCCCAGAGGGGAGAGGCTTATCCCAGGGATCTCCAGTTTTTACAGCTCTGCTTTTGGAGCAGGACGACAGTGGCAGCGCTCAGCTGAGCGTAGTGATTCCAGTTGTTGTTTTTTCCTCAGGAAGAAGAAGACAGGAGGAAGGCAGAAGACTCACACAGGACGGGAAGGGCCTGGTTGTCCCCCCCTTGTGTGCCGTATCAGAGTGGGAGCAAGCAGCCTTAAAAACAACGGCACTCGGAGTTTCCCAATGCCAAGGCCACATGGCAGACTCCCACTAAGGTCTCCGGCCTTCGGGCTGGGAGCACTCCCTCTCATCGGCCCCAAGGGCATGGTAGAGTCTGCAGTCACCTGTTGAGAGCAATATTGCTTGTGGCTAGGCACCCACAGACTTGGAAGAGGTCAGCTCTATCAGGATCCACAGAGGAGCAGCCCCAGCCACAGTTTCACTGACTGAGCCATGGGGCCATTGCTTTTACTTTTGTTTTCAACGGGGAGCATTATTTTGGCAGTTATGGCAGCAAAGGCATGCCTTGCCACCTCCCAAACCCCAGAGAGTGCAGGCTGTGATTTAGATCTCCCTACCTCTCTAGCTTCCACTTCCACCCCAGCTTCCCAACTGGCTAGCAAAGGGGAAACAACTAAGGACATGGACCTGTCAGGAGAGGATGCTAAGGCAAACCTCCTGGCCTGGATTAGATGAGAAAGGAGATTAGGGAAGCCATGCAGGAGTCTTCACAGATCAGCTACCCTGCGGCTGGACCTTCACACAAACAAGGGAGACAGTCCCCAGAAAGGGAAGATGGGACAGTTCTTCTCCCTCTCCCCCCAGACCAAAAAAGGAGAAGGGCAGAAGAGTCCAGGGAACATAGTCCTCTACTAAGTCTCCAGGCTGAGGATTCTGAGACCTCAGATTCATCCTTCCCTAAGGAAGAAGGAGAATTATCGGAGGAGGAGGAAGAGGTTATAACAACAATGCAAACAAGGCTTTTCCCACAGGACCTGTATGCCAGGCTGCTCCTGAAGATACTGAGGGTCCTGGAAATATCCCATAAATCCAAAGGGAAAGAGGAACCAGACCCAGACTTCCCAGAGGGATCAGATAGGACTCTTCTCAAGTCAGATGTAGCCCCTTCAGGGATTCCCCCCGTGGTCTTTTATAAGTTAATGAAGGCGGAATGGGAAGCCTCAGCTAAACCTAAAGCTAACCACCCTATTTTCTCAAAGTTTTATTCCCTGGCTCCAGAGGCTACAAAGAGGATCAAACTACCATTAGTAGATGATCCCAGTGGCCAGCTTGGCATTCAACTCAGTGCTTCCCACGGAGTCAGACAGTCTGCCCAAGGATCTCTGCAATAAGCAGATTGAACAGACTTTACGTGGGGACTTCGAAGCCTCACCACATCCCTGAGAGCATCGGCAGCAGGTTCCATATTTGCTAGAGCTGCTTTTTCATGGGCTTTGGACTTAGCAGCAGTGAGCAACAGTGTCCCGGGTGTTGTGCCGGAAGACTGGAGAAGAGCGAATGTTGTCCCAATCTTCAAGAAGGGGAAAAAGACGGACCCGGGAAATTATAGGCCTGTCAGTTTGACATCAATACCTGGGAAAATTCTGGAGCAGATTATTAAACGCTCTGTCTGTGAACACCTTGAACAAAATGAGTTAATTGGTAATAGCCAGCATGGGTTTATGAAGAATAAGTCATGCCAGACTAACCTTATCTCCTTTTTTGACAGAGTTACTAAAATGGTTGACTCTGGCAATGCTGTGGATATAGTGTATCTAGATTTCAGTAAAGCATTTGACAAAGTTTCTCATGATATCCTTGAGGATAAGCTGGTTAAGTGTGGGCTGGATGGCGCAACCGTTGGGTGGATTCATAGTTGGTTGAAAAATCGTACCCAACGAGTGCTCGTAAATGGCTCTGCGTCTACGTGGAGGGAAGTCTCAAGTGGAGTGCCACAGGGCTCGGTCCTGGGCCCGGTGTTATTCGATGTTTTTATAAATGACCTGGATGAAGACATAGAGGGGATGCTTATCAGATTTGCAGATGACACGAAGCTGGGTGGGATTGCTAATTCTGAAAAAGACAGAGTCAGGATTCAGAAGGATCGTGATAGGCTGGAACAGTGGGCTGAGACAAATAAAATGAATTTCAATAGAGATAAGTGCAAAGTCCTACACTTAGGTACAAAAAATCAAAGGCACAGATATAGAATGGGAGGGACTTGGCTTGACAGCAGCACATGTGAAAGGGATCTAGGTGTTATGGTTGATCACAAGCTAAACATGAGCCTGCAGTGTGATGCGGCTGTGAAGAAAGCTAATGCAATCTTAGGATGCATTAGCAGAAGCATTGTGTCCAGATCACGGGAGGTGGTAGTTCCGCTGTATTCTGCTATGGTCAGGCCCCACCTGGAGTACTGTGTCCAGTTTTGGGCACCACATTTTCGGAAGGATGTTGACAAACTCGAGCAGGTCCAGAGGAGGGTAACCAGGATGGTGAGAGGGTTGGAGTCCAAGTCTTATGAGGAAAGGCTGAGGGAGTTGGGTATGTTTAGCCAGGGAAAGAGAAGGTTTAGAGGGGACATGATTGCAGTCTTCAAGTATTTGAAGGGCTGTCATGTAGAAGATGGAGTGGATCTATTCTCTCTTGCTCCGGATTGCAAGACTAGATCTAATGGGTGGAAATTACAAAGGAGTCGTTACCGGCTTAATATCAGGAGAAACTTCCTGACTGTAAGAGTGGTTGAGCAGTGGAACAGACTGCCTCAGGAGGTGGTGGATGCTCCTTCGCTGGATGTGTTCAAGAGGAGACTGGACAACCATCTTTTGGGTATGTTGTAGGTATGTAGGGGTTTCGGCTGTGTTCCTGCAGAGTGCAGGGGGTTGGACTAGATGGCCTGCAAGGTCCCTTCCAGCTTTAACATTCTATGATTCTAAGGGGCTCAAGGATGAAATCAAGAAGATTGCCCTGACCACAGCTTTTGCGGAAGATGCATCCCTGGATGCTCTACAATTGGCAGCTAGGGCTATGTACAAAACACCTGGCTTAGAAGTTGGGATGTGATCCCTTTGGCCCAGGCCAAGGTAGTGGCGGTCCCCTTCCAATGCATCAATCTCTTTGGAGAAGGCATGGATAAATACCTGGATAGATACCTATGTACAAAAAACCCTCCTGTCTAAGAAAAAAGAATGGAAGTTTAGAAAGAGGTTTCAGTCCTTTCAAGAATCCAAGCATTCATCACACATAGGATGCTCCAGGCCCTTCAAAGGCAGATGGCACAACAAACCATGAGAGGAGGGCAGATCTTCCTCTTTCTATAAACGCCATCAGACTACAAAGGAACCCAAGAAGGGAACCTCTTTGTGACTATGCCAAGTCAACAGAAACCACAGGAATTATGAGGACATCTGCAGAGTTTTGCAAGTCATTGGTAGCAGATGATAAACAACAAGTGGGTCCTGGATACAGTGACCAACAGATACTCACTAGAATTCAATTCCATTCCACCAGGACATTTTCTCCAGATTCCAAAGAACTGGTCTAGTCAAAAGCACCAACTTTTGGAGATGGCCATCCAGGATCTACTGCAAATCGGAGCTATAGAACCGGTACCGGAAGTGCAAAGAACGTGTGGGGTATATTCAGTGTTCTTCATAGTACCAAAGAAGAATGGTAATGTCAGGGCAGTCCTGGATCTAAAATGGCTAAACAGGCATATCAGAACAAGGGGGTTCAAAATGGAAATGCTCACATCCATCATGGCATCCATTCAGATGGGGGACTTCATGCCCTAACCTCATCAGATCTCAGAAGCTAAGCAGGGTCAACTCTGGCAAGTACTTGGATGGAAGACCTCCTTGGAATACCAGCAGTTGGGAGGTGGGGGCAGGCTTTATTCAGCTACCTCTCAGAATATCCTCCAAGCTCCCAGTAGGGATCAGTCACCAGAGGTCTCCATGATTTCCAGGTGCACACACGCAGCATGCATATATGAAAAATACAAAAAGGCGGGGGACTTCATGGCCTCCATCAATCTCTCAGAAGCCTATTTACATGTCCTGATGTGAGTAACCCAATGAAAGTTCCTATGCTTCACATACAATGGGAGGCATTTTCAATATTGGGCACTGAAATCATCACCCAGGGTTTTCACCAAGATCTTGGTAGCCCGGGTAGTACATCTGAGACTACAGAGAGTATCACTTTTCCTGTTTCTAGAAAACACCTTGATCAAGGCACCCTTTCTCCACCAGTGAATGGAAGCAGTGAGCCAAACAGTGGTTTGCCTTCAGGAACATGGGTTTGTGATCAACAAAGAAAAGAGCAGCTTCCATCTGACTTAGACAATTGTACATCTGGGAGTCCTAATAGACATGGCCCAGGATAGAGTCTTCCTGTCTCAAGAGAGACAGCAAAAGATTCAGACAATGGCAAAAGAGGACCTAAAGAACCCAAAGGTGGAGGTCATGGTCCTGGCTCAACTTTTGGGAATGATGGTATTCTATCAGGATGTCCTACAATGGTCCAGGTTCCATGCTTAGCCACTCCAGAGGTTTTTGCTACCATATCAGGAGGTGATAGCATACAAGAGATCCAAGATAGTACAGTTGCCAGAGGCTCTCAGGCACAAAAATCAACTGGTGGTTGGATCCTGCACAGTTTCACCACTTAGAGAGCCAAAGAGGACAGTGATGACCACAGTTTCGAGTCTGTTGGGCTGGGAGCCCATGCCCAAGGAAGGATGGCATAGGGCACCTGGTTGGAGGAGGAGACTATAAAAAGCAGGACTTTTTTTCTGGAAAAAGAGGTGCTGGAACTCTCAAGAGGGAAATGAGGGAGAAGCACACAGAGCTCTTTGAAAAAATATTATTTTCACATGCTACGGACTTACCTCAACTTTAAAGCAGTTTCCAAACTTCAGACATATCACCAACTTCCTCAGTTCTCAGGAACTCCCCCAGAGAAGCCACATTCTGCCCAAAAGATTGTTGAACTAGTCATTCTCCTCCCCCCTGCAAAAATGCACACACTTTATAATAGAGCAAGGCTTTTTTGAGAGGGTGAACAAAAATGACTGGCTGAGGGGAGGAGCTTCTCTTCTTTTACCAGGTGTGAGGCAGTGCTTCCTCTAAGCTGAGTTACTGTGAACTAGCTCACAGTTTTTAGCCTCCAGCTCACACGCTTTTGTCTTAGCTCAGGAAGGATGGCTCCAGAACGTACTATTTATGCAGTAGCCAAATCACTTTAATGCCAGTAGCTCACAAAGTAGAATTTTTGCTCACAAGACTCCACAGTTTAAAGGAAGCATTGGATTGAGGGACTGGAGAAAAGCAAGAAAAACTGAGCTGGCCTTCAAAGGGCAGCCTGGTTTCTCTCACCTCCTGGAGTGTGCGGGCCTCACCTACCCAGATGACAGCCTCAGTTGGGGGAGCTGTCCCATTGGGCAACATTCGATGACTGCGCAGTGTCATGGGGAGGGGAGAACTGGAAGCCCCATGGAGGCTGTGTTAACCAGTCCTGCCTCCTGGGTCTCCCCTTCCAGTCCTCAAATCCAGGTGCCCCACCCAAGAGCACCCATGCATGGGAGGCTTGCCCTTCAACAGAAGGCCAATACCATGCCATGTAGAGCAATGCCATGTGGAGCTGAATCTGCACATATAATTAATCACATGTGACAAATGCATAATTGCTTACAGCTTCCCAGCATCATATACACACACAGCTGCAATTATCATGCATGGCTTGCATTTTTTTCCTCCGACATATAAAGTACTGTTAGTGAGGGAATACATGAAGCTGCCCACTAATACGGGGGGGACGGACGGACAGCCATTATGAATGATATAAAACATCAGAGACGAGAAGAGCTCTCTTTTTCCCTTCCCATTTTTTTAATTCCAAGTTTTCAACCCCTTCATTTTAAAGGTCCAACATACCTACGGGACCACCTTTCCCTGTATATACCCCAAAGAGCACTACAGTCTGAGTCTCAAAACGGCCTGACCCGCCCTGGCCTGAGAGAGGCCAGACTAGCTGCTACTAGGGCCAGGGCCTTTTTGGTGGAATGAGCTCCCAGAGGAGATCAGGGCCCTGCGGGACCTTTCTCAGTTCCGCAGGGCCTGCAAAACGGAGCTCTTCTGCCAGGCATTTAATTAGGGACCACCGCTGTAGTGCCCGGCCCATAATTGTACCATCGAGCAGCTGCCGGGAGAGCCAATGAGCTGAAGAACATCTAGAACATCTAGTTCTTACAATCGGCTAGTTGAAATAGGAACTGATGAGCAGGTGAACATCCAGCTTTTGTGGAAACCATCTGAAGCACCCCACTTAATCAAATTTAATCACTGCCAGCATTTTGCATCTTGTACTGTATTATTTTAATTGTTGTGTTTTAACGGTGTATGTTTTACTTGTATTTTATGCGATTTGGAAGCCACCCTGAGCCTGCTTTGTGGGGAGGGCAGGGTATAAATTTAACAATAAATAAATAAATAAATAAATAAATACATACATACCGTAATATAAACAAACATGTACAGCAGCAAGATATAGACGGAAGCAAAGCATTCCAGAAAAACGCACAATACAACTTTCTCTTCCAGATCATTTCCCCCTCCTCACAATCACAACTTTGTCCCTTTCCTCGCCTATACTTTCTCCACCAGCCAAGTTTCTCATCCACCTGTTCCCAGGGCTTCAAAAGACACCAGGCACATCGGGGGATCAGCTGGGCCACCTCCATTCACCTGGCTCTCATTCACTCAATCACAACCACTCCAACAAGACTGGCAGCGGCAAGCTCACAAGGTGTGTGGGCTGCCTTGCCGAGGGAAGGAAGAGGACCTGCACAGCTTCCCTGCACCTTCTCCGCCCCCATGGTTCTCAATCACACACACATACACACACCCTAGACAAGGCTGGCCCCAGCAAGCTCACAAGGAGCATGGGCCAACTTGCCGAAGGAAAGAAGAGGACCAGTGTGGCACCCCCACCTCCTCTGATCAGGAGAGTGGGGCTGCAGACTTCTGGGAGCCGGACCTTCTGCTCTTAGAAGAAAGCTGTGCACAGGAGGGGAAAAAACAGCATGCCAACACGTGCACTGAGCTGGAAAGCTCTGTGCTGGGGGGGATAGTTGGAGAGGTTTTGGAATGGCATTCCACCATGCTCCAGCAGGAAAGAAGCCCTGGTCAAAAGTATAAATTTTCTGGAGTTCAGAACCATCAGGCTAGGCCTGCTGGAATTCCAGGATCTCCTTTCTTGTTGCCATATATTGGTACAGGTGGACAATATGACAACCAAGGCATAAATGAACAGACGAGGGAGTACCAGGTTCAGACCCCTTTATAAGGAAGCATGCACCCTGATGAAGTGGGCAAAGAGTACATGTGGTGGACCAGGACAATGTCTTTGCAGATTGGTTGAGCCAGAGGGCTCTGGATCAAGCAGAATTGATGTTATGTAGAGAGGTCTTCTGACAGCTTTGCCAGATATTCGGCACAGTAGAGGTGGACCTCTTCAACACTGATCAAAACTGCCAAGTGCCAAGGTTCATATCAGGGAAAAGAAATCCTCAGGTCTTAGGGGTAGACACGCTGAGTTTCAAGCGGCCTTGTCAGCTGCTGTATGCCTTTTCCCTGGTGCAGCTGTTACGCAGAGTTGTACAGAAGATCATAGAACAAAGAGCAGAAGTAATACTAATAGTGCCTTTCTGTAAAAGAAGGGTATGGTTTCAAGACCTGAAGAGACTCTTGTTTGCAAATCCCTGGCATCTTCCACTGAGGGAGGACCTTCTGTTACAGAGGTCAATGCCACCCTCTTGTCCAGCCTTGCTAAAACTTACAGCCTGGAGGTTGAGCACAAACATTTAGCAGAGATAGGCTATTCAGAGGGGGTAATTGACCATGTTAACCTTCATGAAGGGATCCACAAACAGGATCTATAACAACACATGGCAGGTTTTCCAAACATGCTGCCTAAAATTGGGTTTGGAACCCTTATCAGTACCAGTTAGTGGGCTACTTTCCTTCCTTCAAGAAGGGATGGATAAAGGCCTTAGCACTAGCACCCGTAAATGTCAGGTAATGGCTATCTCAGCAATTCAGAGTGCTAGGAAGGGAGATTCTCTGGGTCAACATCCTCACGTCAAGAGATTCTTAACCCTTGTTATTAAATCCTCCACAGGTTCATTGTTTCCCCACATAGAATTTTAACCTGGTGCTAAGAGCATTGTCCAAAGAGCCCTTTGAACTTATGGACTCGTGCCTGCTCAAGGAGTTGACATTTAAGACCATTTTCCTGGTGGGAATCATGTTGGCTAGATGGGTTTCAGAGCTGTGGGCACTATCAGTGGGTAGGGAGCTCTGTATTTATTTATTTATTTTATTTATTTATTTGGATTCGTATCCCGCCTTCCCCGAATGTTCCATAATGATAGAGTAGTACTCTGCCCTAACCCAGTATTCATTCCAAAGGTGAATTCCACCTTCCATAGGATGGAAGAGGTACTGTTGCTTTCATTCTACCCTAATCCCAAACATGAGAGGGAAATGGAGTGGCATTGCCTAGACATTCATAGGGCTTTAAGCTTTTATTGGGATAGGACTAAGCAGTTTCTCAAGTCAGATGCCCTATTTATGTCCTTTAGGAAGGCTGCATTGGGGTAGAGTGTGTCCACTTCTACTCTAAGTAGGTGGATCAGCAGGTGCATCATTCTGTCATATAAAGCCAGAGCACATTCAAGGCATCACAGCACATTCATTAAGGGGGTCAGAGACATCTGCAGCTAAAGATCCTTCTTGTCCTTAGAGACAATTTGTAGAGCAGCTACATGGAAATCAGTGCATTCCTTCAGAAGGCACTACAGAATGGATAAATTGGCCTCTGCCAAAGCAGCCTTTGCCAGGAAGGTTCTGCTGCACACCCTCTGGGTCTCAAAGCCAGACAACCTGCCCTGGGACACACTGCTTTCTACGTCCCATAAGTGAGAACTACCCTACTCCCAGGACCAGTGGAGAACAGAAGATTTGTCTTCACTTACCATGAAACTTCCTTCTTGGTGGTCCAGAAGTGGGGCAGTCCATCTCACCCACGGTTTTCTTGGGACGGCTTCTAGGATGTTTCGGGATCCACCCCAGTGACAAAGAATAGGGGGGATTCAGTTTAGAGTATTGGCTGAGAATAGGCTAGACAAGTTAGTATAGAGTGTTTTGAGGTTAAAGTTAGTGTAATGTGTTATGGTGTTGATGCATTAAGAATATGTGGGGGGAGTTTTTTCTCTCTCTTGATTGTGGAAGGCAAGGCTTGGAAATGGACTGGAAATCCCTGGGACAAGCCCCTCCCCTCTGGGATCAAAACAGATTATTGACCCTGCTTTCCTGAGAGGAGAAGCTATATACAGAACTGCCCCACTCCTGAACCACTGAGAAGGATGCTTCATGGTAAGTGAAGACAAATCTTCCATTCATCACTATTAAGGATCAATAAGTATTCTGTTCCCTACAGTTCTGATGGGTTCTTTCCCTTAAGCAATACAGTTATCACGGAAAGTTTTAAGAGCATCTCTTTTTATATCCCCTCAAGATATTTACCTTGCCTGCCCCTTTAAAATGGATCACCAGATGGTTAATATGGTTATGCATGTTTTGGTTAATGCAATTTTTCTTCTGCAAATAGTAATTGCAATGAGCACACTCTGAGTTGTGCATGTTTTAACTCATGAACCATAATGAAGAACCCTTTTAATTTAAGATATTGTGTGTTTTCTTCTTTCCAGTAGTTTTGAGGCTCTATCTAGATATCACAAACTCCCCCCCCTTTTTGTTGATGAGCACAGCCTTGGTTAGTGGTCATGCTTCTGAGTTCCTTTTCCCCTTCCTGATATGGTCTTCAGCTAACTCCAGTTCATCATGCTGACCAAACTGGGATGACATGGACAAACTGGGATGACATGGACAAACTGGGATAGTAAACCACAGATTAACCTTTAGAATTCTGATCTGTGGGAAAAACATATTCCATTTTGTCCAGGCACCTGTATTCAGTTGGGAGTTGGACTGATGGGAGTTAGTTGGACTTCCATGTTCCATTTCTTTCTGCTGGAGGGACGGAGAAAGCGCACAAACACAGTCCTTAAAAAAAAACCTTTTAAAACTCTATAGAGAACTATAAAACATATTATATGAAAACTATAATTCATTTAGTTGTGTTACAAAGTATATTTTCCACGTAACAAATTTCTTATATTTGCACCATTTTGTTAATGCTACTTTCATAGTTGATTATGCGGTTTTTTAATGACCAGTTTTCAGGACAGAAAATTCTTTAGAGTATCTAAATGAGATATTAGTGTATTCTTGCCAGTTTTATTTTTTTTAAAAATTGGTCTTTTAAGTCTATGCATTTTTAATGAACCATCTTCTTCTCAACATTCAGAATCCAATACTGTGTCTTTTAGTGACGTTGTTTAGAATTTTAATGCATTTTAGTTCTCATTCGGCACGGCCTATGTGCTCCTCACAGGAGGGTCTTTAGAAATAGGATTAACTTCTAGAGGAATGCATTAGCCATGCTACAGAAGTAGGCAAAGCTCTAACTAGCCTGATGCTTCAAATCCTCCTAACTCACCCCCTTCCCTTTTTATTGACATCTTCTCATTGAGCGCCTAGAAGCATTAGTGTATTTAGGAGTTAGATGTTTTGTATGATCCTAGGCTGATCTCATATTCGCTTTCTGAAATTAATTCGACACTACTTTACATGTTAATCCGCAAAGGATTGATTTTGGGAAGGTCAGAGTGGAGCAATCTCAGAAAATGGAAGAAAAGCTCTACTTAAAACAGCTCATTTCAGTTCCCAGAATTAAGTATAGATGCCTTTTCATTGTGGCACTTAGCCAGCTGTATGAGACTTGGTCCTCTTGCAGAATATATCAAACAGCATTGTTTGATGTGAACTGCAGAAAGTTGAACTAATTAAGTTTAGCTTCATTAACCAATTGCAGTTTGCAAATTGCACAACTCTACTTGAAAGCCTGCAGGATAATAGACTGTCCAATCTCCTTTGGATTTTAAGCCTTAATAACTGAATGGTAGTTTAATGACAAGATGACTAGTTTTTTTAAAAAAAAAAAAATTAAACCAACTTGTCCAACATTTTTCTTATGTACTTTGCATAGTTGCTATAAGATAAAGTTGGCATGTACAGGAAGAAGTTCACATCATGTGGTCAGTTGATATTGGTTCACTAGAGATAATGAAATTTCTTTAGTCTGTAACTAAACTATTTACAAAGAATAGGAAATTTCACTGATGTATCCTTGCTATAAACATATGCTACTAAATTCTTATAGAGTAGCAACATAATTTTTTTTAAAATGCTAAAATCAAAACTGAGGAAGTTTTATATGTTCATCTATGTTAAATATTTGTACTTTACTATGAATGTGCATCTAAAAATCTTGTGGATTTATAAGAACATATACATCCAGGCTTGGAATCTCCACTGGCCCTGAACTATAAAAGGGCTGTTTGGTCTGATCTAGCAGGACTCTTCTTATGTACTATTTTGCACTCTATAAGTGTGTAAAATAGAGGTATGATGTGTAGTTATAGTAACAATGTCACAAAAAGTGACACGTCCCAATAAGTAGCATCATGCATCTTCCTCTGGGTTAATTTTCAGTCGTTAGTTTCTGATGCTGGAACAAGCTAAATGTGATCAAAGTTACAACTGGTACTTGTAGACTGAGTGAAAGGTATCAAAATTCTTTATTTTGTTAAAGCACACATAAAATTAAGGTTATTAAGTATAACAAATCTACTTAAAAACACAATTAAGCTTCCCTGCCCAGCACTCAAGTGTCCACATAACCAGCCTATCTACCCACTCCAATATACAGAGATGAACCTGCACATAGTTAAGTCATACACTTCCTGCCTGCTTTGACACAGCCAGTGTTGTGCCAAGCTAAAGGAGGAGGTATGCCAACAGAGAAGCCATGGTAGAGATCATTATTCGAGGAGCACTTCTGCCAAACTGGCTGACCCTAGAACCCGAGCTCTGCTGCCTTCTCACAATCACTCTATCTGCTCTTTCTTCCCTCTCATGGTTCTCTCACTTTTGTGTCCATATTGCTTTGTTTTTTTTCTTTTCCATGCATGTTTTGCTCCCTCTAATGGTTGATTTGATATTACATTGCTGTATGTCTGACATAAAAACCTGCTGATTTAAACTTTGATGTAATATTGAATTGACCACTAGAGGGAGCAAAACACATGCAAAAAAGGAAAAAACCTTGAAGCAATAGAGACATACAAAGGACAAAAAATGAGAATGTAGAAGAGCCCTGAGGTTGGACTGTGAAAATGTGAAGGAAAAAGACATCAAGTGAAGAGTAGAACCACCCAAACAGACCGATGATGACTAAATGCTGGATGAAAGAGCCAGCATGTTGCGGTGGTGTAGGCTTATCCCCCATGCTATTCAATATCTATGTAAAGCCAGGGAAATCCTAGGAAGTACACAGATGCACCTCAATGCTGTGGGGAAGTAGGGGGAAAAGACACGTCCCAACAGCATTGAAATTGGGGCAAATAACTCATGCAGAAACACCCATTAGGACAGGAGTGTCTGGTTCCCCCTGCAAAAGACAGAATGATTTCTTCAGGCTGGATGAAAGCAGGACTTTCTCACCTATTCAATCTGGCAAAGAAAGGACTTCCTCTCACCAAATCTGAGTTAGAGGCATGAATGAATTAAAAAATTCCCTGGTTCAACTACCTTCAGATCCAGCGTCTTTTCCATGACTTAAAACAACAAGTATTTGCACATTGGAGCCAAAAATCCTAAATATAAATACACATTGATGGGGTCTGAACTGGCAGAGACTGACCAAGAGAGAGATCTTGTATTCGTAGTAGATAATGAAAATGTCTAGACAGTGTGTAACTGCAATAAAGAAGGCCAACGCTATGCTGGGGATTATTAGGAAGGGAATTGAAAACAAATCAGCCAGTATCATAATGCCCCTGTATAAATCATTGGTGCGACCTCATTTGGAATACTGTCTACAGTTCTGGTTGCCACACCTTAAAAAGGATATTATAGCATTGGAAAAAGTGCAGAGAAGGGCAACTAGAATGATAAAAGGGTTGGAACACTTTCCCTATGAAGAAAGGTTAAAGCTCTTGGGGCTCTTTATCTTGGAGAAACGACGGCTGAGGGGTGACATGATCGAGGTTTATAAGATTATGCATGGGACTGAGCAGGTGGAGAAAGAAGTACTTTTCTCCCTTTCTCACAATACAAGAACTCGTGGGCACTCAATGAAATTGCTGAGCAGTCAGGTTAGAACAGATAAAAGGAAGTACTTCTTCACCCAAAGAGTGATTAACAGATGGTATTCATTGCCACAGGAGGTAGTGGCAACTACAAGCATGGACAGTTTCAAGAGGGAATTAGATAAACATATGTAGCAGAAGTCCATCAGTGGCTATTAGCTACAAAGTTTAGATAGGAACTCTCAGTCTGGGGCAGGTGATGCACCCTATTCTTGGTGCTTGGGGGGGCAGCAGTGGGAGGGCTTCTAGAGTCCTGGCCCCACTGCTGGACCTCCTGATGGCACCTGGTATTTTTGGCCACTGTGTGACAAAGTGTGGGACTGGATGGCCCATTTCATGCACCCAGCCCCAAAATGACCCTGACCATGGATGCCTCCCTGTGGGGATGGGGAGCTCATCTCTGAGGTGTTTGTTTAGGCGCTCAGTGGGAACTGCATCTGACCCACAAACACATCAACTTCCGGGAGCTACTCACCATCCAGTATACCCTGAGGTCATTTTGTCATTTTATAGCCCACCGCACGGTGGCAATCCTGATGGACAACACCACCACGCTGTGCTACCTGAACAGGCAAGGCAGGACGGTGTCCAGGGGACTTTGTTGATTGGCCCTGGAAATTTGGGCCGAGTGTGAATCTTGGGGTGTGTTCATCATTGCCGCTTACCTACGCGGATCGCTCAACGTCCATGCGGATGTTCTGACCAGGGGAGGCGCGTCCCTTCACAAGTGGGAACTCAACTGGACTTAAAGGAAAAATGGAAAAGGTCAAAACCATTGGGGAAGCTTGGAGACTATTTTAAAAGACAATCCTAGAAGCTCAGAAAAAATATATGCCACAGGTTAGGAAAGACACAAATAGGTATAGAAAAAAGCCTGCATGGTTAACAAATAAATAACCTTTGTACCAGCACCCATCGTCTTTTAGGGTTAGCGACCCATCTGACTCAACTTCCCTTTTATCACTTTCTGCGAGAGCTGTGTGGAAGGGTTCTGCCCATGTCCTCACGTCCTTCATTTTAGCTTTACGCGCTTGGGCTCGAGTGGTCACCACACTTCCCAACTGCGCTGGCGTGAACATAGAGTCTATCTCCTCCTCCCTTTGACTGGCATGTTGCGGGAGGCAGGAGAGAGCATCAGCCAATGACTTGGCCATCCCCAGGAAGTGATGGAGTGTGAAGCAGAACTTAGAAAAAAAACCCACCCATTGTAACTACTTGGTGTTGAGATGGCGGAGAGTGCAGGGAGCTTCCAAGTTTTTATGATCTGTCCACACTTCAGAGGGCATGCACGTTCCTTCCAGCCAGTGTCGGCAGGTGCTTAAGGCCAACCGGATTGCGGCTGCCTCGTTGTCCCAAACCATCCAATTTCTTTCAGTAGCGGTAAACTTTTTAGACACTAGGGGGTGTAGCTTCCCATCCTCTCCCTGCTGCAGAATGCCCCCCATGGCGATATCAGATGCATCTACTTGGACCATGAATTTTTCATATTCATCCAGATGCTGCAGAATAGGTTTGGAGGTGAACAACTGCTTCAGTTCATCGAAAGCCCCTTGGCACTCATTAGTCCATGTTAAGCGGGCCCCTGGTTTCGCTCCCTTTGGCCTCTTCCCCTTAGTCTTTAGCAAATCTGTGAGGAGGAGGGGCACCTAGGCAAAACTGTAGATGAAAGGCCTATAAAAATTCACAGATCCTAAGAAGGATTGGAGTTGTCTCATGGTTTTAGGAGCTTCCTACCCCAGCACATCTGCCACTTTGGCAGGGTCCATTTCCAAACCCCTTCACGAAATGCGGTAGCCCAGGAAGTCCACCTCCTCCTTGTGGAACTTGCATTTTGACAGCTTAGCAAACAGTTTGTGGTCATAAAGTGTTTGCAGGACCTCCCATACCAAGGCTACATGTGAGGTCTTATCTGGGGAATAAATCAAGATATCATCAAGGTAAACAAGGACCCCTTTGAACAGATGCTTGTGCAGAACCTCATTGATCAAGTCCATGAAGACCCCGGGTGCTCCTTGCAATCCAAATGGCATCGCTAGGTATTCTAACTGCCCCAAAGGTGTATTGAATGCCGTCTTGTGCTCATCCCCCTCCCTTATGTGCACCCTGAAGTAAGCATCCCGGAGGTCTAGTTTGGTGAACACCTTCTCCTTTGCTGCTTTTGATAATAAATCTTTAATCAGGGGGTGGGGGTAAGTGTTCGAGGTGGAGACCTCATTGAGGCCCCAATAATCCGTGCACAGGCGCAGGCTGCCTTCTTTTTCCGAAATAAGACCGGGGATGCAGCGGATCGAATGAACCCCCACTCTAGATTTTTATCGATAAATTTTCTGAGCTCCTCTTTCTCCGCTAGACTTGTGGGGTACAGCTTCCCCTTTGGCATTTTGTGGCCAGTAAGATTTCAATAGCACAGTCACTGTTTCTGTGGGGGGGGAGCTCATTGGTTTCACTCTCCTCGAACACCCTGGCCAAGTCCTGATACTCCTTTGGGATGGAGTGGAGCTCCTCTTGTGCTAAGCACATCATCTCTTTGGTCAGTCTGGATGGCTTTCCCCAGCCCAGATCCTACTTGTGTTGGATATACTGAGTTGGCAAGAATTGGATGGTTCCCTGGCTCCATGAAATATCTGGGTCATGACCCAGCTGAGCTCTGAGAAGGAGCAAGGTGTTAGAGCTGCTAGAGGGGTGAGTGTTTTTTGTTTTTGTTCTTTTTATTTATTTACTTTCAGCTGAGGTGCTTTAGCTGAGAAGGTACTGTGTGGGGGATTGTATTTGGGAGTGTGTGGGTGAGTTGTAGCAGACTCCTGGCTGCTGGAGTTAGGGTGTGAAAGGGTCATTGGTTGCCTGTAATTAAGTGCCTAGGGTGAATTTGAATAGCTGCTGGCCATACCCTCTCTTAGGGGATGCGTCTATTTAAGGCAGGAAGCTTGTAAGAGGCACGAGCCTCTGGCACGAGCCGAAGAGTGAGAGCCAAAGGGTGAGGCTCTTGGCCTGTGGCTCTTAGCCTAGGGGCTCTGTAAGAAGCCCAGGAAGAGCCAGAAAGCCAGAGACCTCGGCTCCTTGGGTTCCCAGTAAGGTAAGTAGACTTCTACAACAGGAACCATATAAATATGAAGGGTTTTAAAAGTGGGGTTATATAAAAGTATTTGTTTAAAAACAATTATGAAGCCAGAATGCCAGCAGGGGGGTGGGGGCTATCCAGTGTTTTGCATGGAGTGTCACATGTATGACTATCTGCCCACTGGTCAGAAGTCTTGGGTGTGTGCTCGGTGCAAGGAGCTCCTGGTTCTCAGGGAGTGAGTTTGCTCCCTTGAGGCCAAGGTTGCTGACCTGGAGAAACAGAGACAGTCAGTTAGGTGCACAGAGAAGACGCTCGGGGACTTGTTAGATATGTCCCACTTTGGATCTGGCAGCCCAGCTGCTGCCGGGGAGCATGAGGGTCAAGGGGAAATGGGGCACCATGCTGAGGATAAGGGGAATGTGCCCTCAGAAGGGACCTCTCCTTCAGCTGGTGAACGGGTATCCTTTTGTACCAAGGAACGATCCCTGGGATGGGTGGGAGGGGGAGCTCTTGGTAGTTGGTGATTCGATCCTTAGGCAGGTAGACAGCTGGGTGGCGAACCCGCGTACTGACTGTATGGTGACTTGCCTGCCTGGTGCGACGGTAGCGGACATTACGCATGTTTTAGATAGGCTGGTATATAGTGCTGGGGAGGAGCCAGTGGTCGTGGTGCACGTCGGCACCAACGATGTGGGGAAATGTAGTTGTGAGGTCCTGGAGGAGAAATTTAGGCTGCTGGGCAGGAAACTCAAGGCCAGGACCTCCAAGGTAGCCTTCTCAGAAGTGCTACCTGTTCCACGCGCAGGGCCGGAGAGACAGGCACAAATCAGGAGTCTCAATGCGTGGATGAGACGATGGTGTAGGGGGGAAGGGTTCAAGTTTGTTAGGCACTGGGATCCTTTTTGGGACAAGAGGGAGCTGTACAAAAGGGATGGTCTCCACTTGTCCCAAGAAGGAACCAGGCTGCTGGTGCTCAAAATCGAAAAGGTGGCAGAGCAGTTTTTAAACTGAATAATGGGGAAAAGCTGACAGGAGATGAAAAGTCTCTGGTTCGGGATGCCTCATCTCAAAGAGATGAAGGGGTAGGTATTCTTTTGTACAAGGAAATGGATTAAAATTGTCCACTGAGACTGTGGCTAATGATCGGAACTGCCTGGCAAGGTCTCGAGGAAGCAAGAGGAAGGCTGTGGGCTTAACAAGCGTGGGAAATGATAAGTGTTTCTACACAAATGCTAGAAGTCACCGAGGTAAAATCGGAGAGTTAGAATGCTTGGTGTTGGGTGGGGAAATAGACATTGTGGGTATTTCAGAAACTTGGTGGGATGAGGAAAATCAGTGGGATACAATGATTCCTGATTATAAATTATATCGGAAGGATGAGGGGGAAGGGTTGAAGGTGGGGTGCCTCTGTATGTCAGAGAGGGTATACAGTCCAGTAAGACTGAGAGGGTAAGAAAATTGGATTCGCTTCTGGAAATGCTATGGATTGAAATAGTGGGTCCAAAAGGAGGCTTAACAGTGGGAGTTTGTTATCGCCCACCAGATCAAAAGATAGAGGAGGATTATAAAATGATGACTGAATTAAAGATAGCAGCTAGACGGAATAACTGTGTCGTAATAGGTGACTTTAACTACCCATACATTGATTGGGTCAATATGAGTTCTAGTCGGGTAAAAGAGATTGAGTTTTTAGACACTCTCAATGACTGTGCTATGGAACAGATGGGTCACAGATCCTACCAGGAGAGAGGTGATCCCGGATTTGGTCCTAAGTAACACCCAAGACCTGGTGAGAGATGTAAAAGTGATTGCACCGCTTGGGAACAGTGACCATAATGTCATTGAGTTTAACATTTACACAGATAGGGAATTGCCCAAAAAGACTGATGCAACCACTTTTAACTTTAAAAGGGGTAACTTCTCTGGTATGAGGGGACATGTGAGGAAGAAATTGAAAGGAAGAGTGTGTCAGTGTATGGAAGATATGAGCTGTCAGATTCAGATCATGTCCATCTAGGTGACAGTTAACAGCTGCAGGCTAGAAGCTCTAGCTGGAGCGTACCGGTTCTGACCAGCACCTCTGCTGGAGTGTCAGAGTGACTCAGCAGTCAGTGCTGATTGGTCAGTCTTTGTATATAAGCATTCAATGTACAGTCTACTTTCTCTCGCTTTGTATGTGGATGTATGGTGAAGCACTTTGTTGGATTAACTCATGTAGACTTGCATCACGTAACAGTGTGAATAAATCCTTGTATATATTTCCTCCCCACTACCTGTGTGGACATTGGACTTTGTGGGACTTAGCTCTACAGCACACTGTACCACTCTGCACTGGTGAGTCTTCACCAGACCCTAACACCACTTCCTGACAGAGTGGAGAAGGTCAAAACCATTGAGGAAGCTTGGAGACTATTTAAAAATACAATCCTAGAAGCTCAGAAAAAGTATATACCACAGGCTAAGAAAGGCACAAATAGGTATAGAAAAAAGCCTGCATGGTTAACAAATAAAGTAATGGAAGCTGTAAAAGGTAAGAAGGATTCCTTTAAGTGGTGGAAAGCTAGTCTCAGTGAGGTTGATAAAAGGGAACACAGACTGTGGCAAATAAAATGCAAGTCTGTGATCAGGCAAGCAAAAAGGGAGCATATCGCAAAAAACATAAAGGCCAACAATAAAACTTTCTTCAAATACATTAGAAGTAGGAAGCCAGCCAGGGAGGCAGTGGGGCCCTTGGATGACCAAGGGGTAAAAAGGATACTGAAGGATGACAGGGAAATGGCTGAGAAGCTGAATGCATTTTTTGCCTTTGTCTTCACTGCGGAAGATTAGAAGTGCTTGCCCACTCCAGAAGCACCGATTTCGGGAGGGGGGTTGAAAGACCTGAATCAGATTGTGGTGACAAGAGAGGAAGTCCTCCAACTGATGGACAATTTAAAAACTAATAAATCACCAGGCCCGGACGGCATTCATCCGAGAGTTCTGAAAGAACTCAAATGTGAACTCTCCTGACAAAAATATGTAATCTTTCTTTAAAATCTGCCTCCATTCCTGAGGACTGGAAGGTAGCTAATGTCACTCCCATCTTTAAAAAGGGCTCCAGGGGAGATCTGGGAAGTTACAGGCCAGTCAGTCTGACATCGATACCGGGTAAGTTGGTGGAAACTGTTATTAAGGAAAGAATTAGTAGGCACATTGATGAACAAAAACTATTGAGGCAGACTCAGCATGGGTTCTGTAAGGGAAGATCTTGTCTCACTAACCTGTTAGTGTTTTTTGAGGGAGTGAACAAACATGTGGACAAGGGGGACCCAATAGATATTATTTACTTTGACTTCCAGAAAGCTTTTGATACAGTTCCTCATCAAAGGCTCCTAGGTAAGCTCAATGGGATAAAAGGACAAGTCCTCTTGTGAATCAAAAACTGGCTTATAAATAGGAAACAGAGAGTGAATATAAATGGGAAACTTTCTCAGTGGAGGGTGGTAAGCAGTGGGGTACCACAGGGATCAGTACTCGGTCCGATGCTTTTTAACTTGTTTATTAATGATTTGGAATTGGGAGTAAGCAGTGAAGTGGCTCAATTTGCAGATGACACGAAGTTGTTCAGGGTGGTGAAAACCAGGGAAGATTGTGAGGCACTCCAGAGGGCTCTGTTGAGGATGGGTGAGTGGGCGTCAATGTGGCAAATGGGGTTCAGTGTGGCCAAGTGCAAAGTGATGCACATTGGAGCCAAAAATCCTAAATATAAATACACGTTGATGGGGTCTGAACTGGCAGAGACAGACCAAGAGAGAGATCTTGGACTCATAGTAGATAACTCAATGAAAATGTCTAGACAGTTTGTAACTGCAATAAAGAAGGCGAACGCTATGCTGGGGATTATTAGGAAGGGAATTGAAAACAAATCAGCCAGTATCATAGTGCCCCTTTATAAATCATTGGTGTGACCTCATTTGGAATATTGTGTATAGTTCTTGTCGCCACATTTCAAAAAGGATATTATCGCATTGGAAAAAGTGCAGAGAAGGGCAACTAGAATGATAAAAAGTGTTGGAACACCTTCCCTATGAAGAAAGGTTAAAACGCTTGGGGCTCTTTAGCTTGGAGAAACGACGGCTGAGGGGGTGACATGATCGAGGTTTATAAGATTATGAATGGGATTGAGCAGGTTTTCTCCCTTTCTCACAATACAAGAACTCGTGGGCACTCCATGAAATTGTTGAGCTGTCGGGTCAGAACAGATAAAAGGAAGTACTTCTTCACCCAAAGAGTGATTAACATATGGAATTCACTGCCACAGGAGGTGGTGGCAGCTACAAGCATGGACAGTTTCTTTTTCTTTTTGAAACAAAATTTTATTGGAATATATTCAACATTGTTAAACATCGTTACCAATACAATTTAAATATTACATCCCACCCCCCACCCCCTAATAGGCTTCCAATACTGCTAATAACAAAAGAAAAAAGTTAAAAGATAATCAAGTTTAGACTTGTAACAATCGACAAACCAGGTAACACAATTCTGATACATAAAAACCTGACTTTTTCAAACATAGTTTCCAATAAAGGCACAGTACAAGCAAGTGTTCATTTCATTTCTCATTCAGTTTCAATACGAATGAAGATTGTACATTTTTCCTTTCATTCTATATTCAGTTTCCATATACAATTTCAGGCCTTCCCAGTCTTTTAGATATTGTTCTGCCATTTGTCCATTTAGTTTTTTCGTCATTTTGTCCATTTCGGCTAAAAACAGCAGTTTCCTTAACCAATCTTGTATATCTGGCACCTTCTCCGCTTTCCACTGTTGCGCAAAAGCCATTCTCGCCGATGTGATCATATACCATAGTAATGTCCTCTTTTCTTGTGGAATTTTTTCCATTGTCAAACCTAGGAGAAGAAGTTCTGGACTTTTCCTGATAGGAATTTTTAATATCTTCTGCATCTCACAATGTACATTTGACCAGTACACTTTTGCTTTATCACATGACCACCACATATGATAAAAAGAACCCTCTGTTTTTTTACAATTCCAACACTTATTACTCAAGTTCTTATCCATACTAATATTAGCAATCTTTTTTGGTGTCATATACCACCTGTACATCATGTTATAACAATTTTCCTTTATATTAACACAGGTTGACATTTTAAAGGCTTTTTTCCACAGAAATTCCCATGATTCCATAGAAATTTCCTTATTCATATTTATGGCCCATTTTATCATTTGCTCTTTAACAGTTTCATCCAAAGTATATACAGTCAACAGGGTTTTATACAACTTAGATATCATTTTTTGCTCTTCAAACTCATCTTTCTTAGCTCTAAAACCAACTTCTTTACAGTCTTTTTTGTAAATGTCCCGTATTTAGCAATGTTGTAACCATCCATACTCAAATGCTAATTCATTATTTGATTTTAAAACATATTTTTTCCCTTCCTTTTGAAGCAACTCTTGGTATTTCAACCAATCATTACCTTTATGTTCTGAAAAAGGCTGAATAACTGCAGCAGGAACAATCCATAAAGGCCTCTCATCGGGAACTGTATTCTTGTATCTGGTCCATGCATCAAACAACGTTCTCCTTATATAATGATGCTTAAACATTGAATCTACTTTATTTTTCCCATACCAAAGATAGGCATGCCAGCCAAATCTGCAATCATGACCCTCAAGGGCCAAAAGTTTTCTGTTTTCCAAATTAACCCAGTCAGTTAGCCAAGACATACATACAGCTTCATGATACAAACGCAAATTCGGGACTTGGAAGCCACCTCTGTCTTTAACATCATACATTATTTTCATTTTAATTCTTGGCTTCTTTCCTGCCCAGATAAATTTAAAGATTTCTATTTGCCATTTCACCAACACTTTCACATCTTTCACAATTGGTATTGTCTGAAACAAAAACATTAACCTGGGCAGTACATTCATTTTGACAATGGCAATTCTTCCAAGAAGAGATAATCTGAGTTTTTCCCACTTTTCTAAATCACGTCTTATCGAAACCCACAATTTTTCATAATTATTCTTAAACAGATCGATATTTTTCATTGTAATATCAACTCCCAAGTATTTAACCTTTTTAACCGCTTCACATTCTGTCATATTTTGTAAAGCTTGTTGCTTTATAACATTCATGTTTTTGCACAGTATTTTCGATTTATTTTTATTTACATAGAACCCTGCGAGATCACCAAACTCTTTTACTTTTTCAAATACCAATGGCATATTATTGACAGGATCTTCAACAATAAACATAATATCGTCAGCAAACGCTCTTAATTTGTATGAGAAACCTCTAATACTCAAACCTTTTATATTATTATCATCTCTAATCACTTGCAGCAATATTTCCAAAATCCAGATAAATAACAATGGCGATAAGGGACAGCCCTGCCTAGTTCCTTTTCTGACCCGGAACGCTTCCGTTGATTCTGCATTTACAATCACCGTGGCCTTTTGTTCTTTATATATTGATTTAATCATTTTTGTAAATTCTACGCCCATCTCCAATTCTTCAATCACTTTGAACATGAATTCCCAATTCAAATTATCAAATGCCTTCTCTGCATCTAAAAATAAAAAGCTGACCTCTTTTTCCGGGTGCTAAGCATGGTCAGTTTCAAGAGGGAATTAGATAAACATGGAGCAGAAGTCCATCAGTGGCTATTAGCCACATGGTATAGATGGGAACTCTCAGTCTGGGGCAGGTGATGCACTCCATTCTTGGTGCTGGAGGGGGCAGCAGTGGGAGGGCTTCTAGTGTCCTGGCCCCACTGCTGGACCTCCTGATGGCACCTGGTATATTTTGGCCACTGTGTGACAGAGTGTTGGACTAGATGGGCCATTGGCCTGATTCAACATTGGCTTCTCTTATGTTCTCTTATGTTCTTATGTCCTGGAGCCAAGGGTTCCCAAGCACCGAGGAGATATGGGCTGTGGGGGTGATCACAAATGTTCGTGTTCACCAATGAGAGCTGGCATCTAAGGCCACTGGCATAGTTTGGTACCTGAATGGCTCTCCCATTGGGGACCCATCCATCTGAGTGAACATTAGGGGCTCTGCAA
This sequence comes from Gekko gecko, assembly GCA_029375565.1. NCBI lineage: Eukaryota > Metazoa > Chordata > Lepidosauria > Squamata > Gekkonidae > Gekko > Gekko gecko. The sequence goes on along the minus strand of JAPDNY010000004.1, from coordinate 100,783,137 downwards.
GTCTTTGTGTGGCTAGCCCTAGTCCCATGACTATGGAGTGGTTAATAATGTCCCAGGAACACCCCGAGTCAGTTAGAGCCTGCACTCACACCTCAGTGCCAGTCGCGGGGTTAACTAACATTACAGTCACAAACAGTAAGGGGGGAGGGTTGCTCACTGCATTTGGTGCCATCTTGGGGCGGGCCTGCTTGCTTGTGCCATTCACAGCAGGTCCCAGCCATTTCCCACTGGCTGGGGGGCTTCCCGTTCGCTGGACGAAGACTCAGTGGAGGCTGTGTCCACTTACAGCACTCGTGGTTGTTTGGGGCACCCCCTCCCTTCTTTGAGTCTCCTCCAGTGGGTCCACCTGGCTGGGATGTTGTGGGGCAGGAAGCGATGTAGTGGCCCGAGCCTCCGCAGCGGAGGCACAGTCCCATTCGCCACCAGTGGTCTTGGGTCGGCTCCAGTGGTTTTCGGGGAGGCCCCAGTTGCCTTCCCCATGCTGGGGACGCCAAGCGCCCGCATCATTTGGAATCGGCTCTTGGTGTCTTCTGCTTCATGCACCCAGGCAGTGAGGGTGGGGGGATCGTATTTCGGAGCACCGCTTCCAGGATTTGGCTGTTGAGGCTTATCCAGTAATGCTCCACCAGCACTGACTCTGGCCACCCTTGCACCTTGGATGTGTACCGCTTAAACTCCTTAGAGTATCGTCTCACGGAACAGCCACCTTGATTCAGGGTCCTCAGCTTATTCTGGGCCTTTTTGACCCCCTTCAGGTCTTCGTACTGCCTTCATAGGGCCCACATGAAAGCCCCTACATTTTGTATTTCGGGGCTCTGCATGTTGTTCAGAGCAACGAACCAGTCCACAGATTGCTCCTATAATTTCCCCCAATATAGTCTACTCGATGCTCATCAGTTGGGAATAGGTGACCCCAATCCCTCAGGAACTTCCCCACCTGCAGAGTGAAGAATGCCAATTTCTCCGGGTTGCATCCAGCAGCTCTTTCGGCTGTTTGAGGCCCAGAACCGGGGTGGGAGCTGGGGCTGGTGCCAAAAGTGCCAGAGGATCCGCCAGGGGTCCAGCTGGTTGTCCTGCTGGTGGTATGGCAGGTTGTTGTACCAGGACTATGGTGGGGCCAGCCGGCCCTGGCTGGCCATCTGCCCTGGGCTGGCCCAATCCCAACTTGTACTGCACTGTGGTTGTGGCCAGTTGGGGCAGTCCCATCAGCGCCTCCAGGAGTTCTTGGTGTAGCTCCTCTTGCTTCACCATCAGCCGCATTTGCTCCATTCTTTCTTCTGCAGGTACCCACTTGGTAGCGGACACGCGGGCTGGGGCCGCCTCCAGTAGTCTTACTCCAGTCATCGTCTTGGGGCAAACCAGGGTAGCCCATGTCTCGATCACCTCTGAGTAACATGACCAGTCGTAGGGATCTGGATCTCACCAGAACCTCCCCAGCAGTGGGACTCCTGTCCCCCCAGTGGCCCCCTGGTCATGACTGGGGCTGCCATGGTCACTGGGACATCTTCTTCAGTAGTGGTAGGCACTAGGACTTCTTCTTCCTTGTCGCTCATGCTGAGGTACAAGTTTAGAGTCCAGAGTGAGTTTCAGCACTGTGTCAGAGTCCCACAGCAATCAGAACCAACATTTTGCTTCTTTATAAAGGAGGCTAATTGATCAGTATTGGTAGGACATCTGTGCTACAGGTTCTGTGCTGAAACTGATGGGTAAAGCATGGGGTGGGAATGATATACTGGATTCAAAGCAGGTTAGGGAGTGGTAGAGAGCCAATGAAGGTAGCTAGTGGGGCCCGCCAGAATCATGATGGTTTCAGTGTTACCAGAGAAGATGTTACCAAGGTCAGGCACATAAACTACAGATAAGGGTCTGGGCATATACAGCGGAAAAGCAAAAGTAACATTCCAAGGAATTCATTCCCCTACCCCCCAGCCTCCTCCATCACCCTCCACAGTACATGACAGTGAGCTGACATCGTGTCAATGTGAGAAGAAAAATGGTAGGCAGGTAATTTATGTCTACTCAGGATGATGGGGTAGGCCTGAGTCATTATCTTGTAGGAGTTGCCCAGGCTGTGACATGCTAATGGAGGAGCTTTTGAATATGAATTGGCTGTTGAAATTCTAATCATATCTGTAGTGCCCAAAGAGAAAAACGCTAAGTTAAAAGCTTGCTTTCAATAAAAATACTGTTAGTTGTTCATGAAATGATTGTATCATGGAGGAGCATCTCTACAGCTAGGATGCCGCCATTTGGCATCATCTATACTATTACTAGGCTTGCGTTTTGAATAATGTCTATATAATTTTGTTTAACAAATTATGTAATCCTAAACTGACTCATCTGTAGCCTTTCTTCTGAAAGAATGTATCTAAGAAGTACAGTGATAATGGGGATATTTTAGTTTTCACAGTGCTTTATTATAGTGTGTATGGAAAACTGCAACTCCAATAGGTAGTATAGTAAAAGCTTTGTTAGCTTGGTTAACTGGCATGCTTAGGACCTAAGTGCCAACCTGAGTCATTTGTGCCTTGCCTGCTTGGCACTGCTTCCTTCTCATGCTACAGACAGGTGTGGTGGCAAGCACATGAGTCTCCTGGGTGAGCCAGTCATGAGAGGGCAGGAGTTCCAAGTGGGCAGTGGATTCCAGCCAGGGCCTTGTCCACTTATTTATTTATTCGTTCATTCATTTAATTTGTATCCTGCCCTCCCTGCCAAGGCAGGCTCAGGGTGGCTTACATAAAACATATAGAACATTAAAACACAAAATTAAATAAAACCACAATACACTTTTAAAACACAACGTAAAGTGCTAGGGCTGTGCGTGGGTGACAGCAGACATTAGCAGTGTCTGACTGTGACATGTTAATGGTGATAGTAATTTGGGTCTGGCATTAACATATTGATGACAATGTTAGTTTGGGGCCAGGGTCTCGGTTAATTAGGGCAGCTCCCTACTTGAAGGCCTGGTGGAAGAGCTCCATCTTGTAGGCCCTATGGAACTGTAAAAGGTCCTACAGGGCCCTGATATCATCCAGGAGCTCATTCCACCAGTGCAGAGCTGCCACTGAAAAAGCCCTGGCCCTCGTCACAGCCAACCTGGCTTCTCTAGGACCTGGGAGGGGCAGATGATTTTGGGACTCCAATCTTAGTGCTCTCTGGGGAACATGTGGGAAAAGGCAAGTCCTTTAGGTATATAGGCCCCTGCCCATATAGGGATTTAAAGGTAAGAACCAGCACCTTGAACCGAATTCAGTATGCTATAGGCAGCCAGTGCAGTGTTTTTAGTGCATAGTGCATAGGGAGACCCAACAGCAGCCTGGCTGCTGCATTCTACACCAGCTTCCGAATTTGGGCCAAGGGCAGCCCCATGTAGAGAACATTGCAGTAATCCAGTCTCGAGGTGACCATCACATGGATCACTGTTGCCAGGTCATTGTGTTCAAGGAAGGGAATCAACTGTTTGATCAGCCGCAGATTATAGAAGGCTGACTTTGCAGTAGCTGCTATCTGAGCCTCCATTGTTAAGGAGGCATCCAGGAGCACTCCCAAACTCCTAACCTTCAGTGCTGGCACCAGCGGTGCCCCATCAAAGGTCAGGAGTGCGATCCCTGCCCTCAGACCATTCTGACTCTGGCACAGGATCTCCATCTTCATTGGATTTGATTTCAGTCGACTCTGTCTAAGCCAACCAGCCACGGCTTTCAATGCCATGTTCAGATCTTCCGGACTAGAGTTGGACTGGCCATCCAATAGCAGATAGAGCTGGGTGTTGTCTGTGTATTGGTGACAACTCAGTCCATGGCTCCAGGGAATTTGGGCAAGGGGGCACATATAGATGTTAAATAGCATCGGGGAAAGCACCGCTCCCTGGGGCACTCCACAAATTAGTGGGTGCCTTTGGGACAGCTGTTTCCCCATGGCCACCCTTTGTCTCTGACCCAGAAGGAACAAGGAGAGCCATTGCAAGGTAAACCCCTGAATCCTGGTGTTGGCAAGGCAGTGGGTCAGTAGTCAACTGTGTCTAACAGCAACACTGCCGAACCGCCCTGATCCAGATGCCTCCAGAGATCGTCCTTGAAGGCAACCAGTACTGTCTCTGTCCTGTGGCTGAGTCAGAAGCTGAACAGGAAGGGATCTCGTGTGGAGGTGTCATCCAAAAAACCCTGGAACTGAATCACTACTGCCCTCTCAATTAATTTACCCAAATAGGGCAAATTAGAAACCAGTTATAGTTGGCCACTACCTCCTTTAGTGCCCTAGAGAACAATCCCTCTGAAAGGGACTTGTTGATAATCTTCCTTAGGGCACCTCATAGCCCATCGCAGCCAGCTTTAATTAGCCACGATGGGCACGGATCAAGGCTGTAAGTGGTCAAGCAAACAGTTGAAAGTAATTTGTCAACCTCCTCTAGGCTGAGTGGACTAAAATAATCCAGAACTTGACAAGAAGACATGCATGAAGCCCCGAGTTCCCTTACTGTCTCAACTGTGGTGAGAAGGTCATCGACAAGACTTTATCTGCAAAATAGCTCACAAAAGCCTCACAGCCAATCTCCAATTCCTTAACGTTTGGTCTGCCCTGTGGCAGAGTAGTAATAGACCGAATCATTCTAAATAATTGGGCTGGGTGAGAGCTCACAGATGCAATCATGGCCATGTAATATTCTTTTTTAGCGGCTTCAACTGCCATATCATAGGATCTCATAAACGTCCTATAGGATGCTCTTGTAGCTTTGTCCCGAGCAAGCTGCCACTGTCTCTCTAGCTGTCTGAGCCCTCACTTCATCAGCTTCAGCTCCTGTGTATACCATGGAGCGAGGTTAAAGTGGCGACGCAGAGGATATCGGGGAGCGATCTCATCAGTGGCTGCCAAGAGTTGGCAATGCCAGTCCTCAACAATCTCATCTAACGAGCCACCAGGGGACATTGGATCCTGCAGAGCCACCTGGAACCACATCGGTCTATTTGGCTCCGCAGGTGAGTTAAAATACGCTCACCACCCATTTGGGGTCAGGGTGGAAGATTCACGGGGGCCCTTAGCGCATAGTGGTCTGACCATGGAACTGCCATGGCAGTGATTTGGTCCACCATCACCCCCGCCACAAAGATCAAATCAAGCATGTGCCCTGCTTGGTGAGTGGGAGCCTTTACAAATTGGGAGAGTCCCAGCACCACCATGGAGGACATTAGGTCCACCGTCTGCGTAGAAGCCTCAGCATGGACATTGAAGTCACCCAGGACTATTAGTCTAGGGTGTTCCAGTGCCCAGCCTGATATGGCCTCCAGCAGGGATGACAAGCTGTTTGTCGGTGTGTTGGGTGGATGGTACACCAACCAGCCAAACTCTCCCCGGTTTCCCATACAAAGCCAGAACACTCTATGGCTATGAACCTTGGTAGTGGGAGCATTCTGAAGATGTAAGCCTCCTGAATGAACAGAGCCACTCCTCCCCCCTCCCCTTTGTCCGGGATTGGTGAAGGACTGCAAACCCAGGAGGAGCTAGCTGAGAGAGAACTACAGTCTCCCCATCTCGCGCCCAGGTCTCGGTCATGCACGCCAGGTCGATGTCCTGCTCTGACAAGAAGTCATGGAGGACCATGGTCTTATTAGAGAGCCAGTTTGGTGTTGTGGATAAGCAGACGGACTCTAATCTGGGAAGAAGAAGAAGACAGCCCCACCTACCTCACAGGGTTGTCTGTTGTGGGGTGGGGAAGGAAAAGGTGTTTGTAAACCACTCTGAAACTTCAAGTGAAGGGCGGTGTATAAATCCATTCTCTTCTACTATTATTATTATTATTATTATTATTATTATTATTATTATTATTATTATTATTATTATTATTATTATTATTATTATTATTATTATTATTATTATTATTATTATTATACCTGGTGTTGCACAACACCAATGTCTGAGAGGGGCCGTTCATCCTAGCCCCACTGCCTATTACCTTCGCAGGCCGGAAGGGAACTGAGCTCTTCTACATCTCAATCCCCCTGCCCTTCCATTTGTGCCTGATCCCACTGCTGTGCTGGCTACCCTCTTCTCGTGCAGCATCAAGTCTGCACATCTGTCAGAGGCAGAGGGGGGGATGGTGTTGTGTCCGCTGACCACTACAGGCAGTCAGCAAAGGAGCCTGAGCTTGAGTCCCGGTGAACAATGGGGCTGGGGCTCCGAGCTCTTGCTTTGGGGAACCAATGGGAACGGTGGCGAGAATTCAAACCCGCCAATGGGACCAGGGGGCATTCCCCTTAGCATGTACATAGTTGGCCACCTGGCCAGGTATTTTGTCTTGTGTTGTATAATAGCGAACCATGCTGATCACTACATCATTGTCCGTGGTTTCATTATGTGTCTAACCCACTATACAACAATGGCGACGAGGATGGGATCCTGTTGAGCGCTCCAGCCGGGCTGTCGGACAACGCTACCGAAGACTCGCTCCGCCGCTCCACGTGCTGCGTCCATGAGCAGTGCCGAGGGTGAATCCAGAGCTGTGTCGCAGCCGCCGACTAGCACAATGGCCATCGCTCCAGGATCCGGGCTGCTGCCACTTTTCGACACCTCCCAGCCCCAGCGACGGGGAGCGTGGGTTACGGGTCTGCGGCAAGCCTTCGTGTTCTACCAGATCACGGACGAAGATCGAAAGAGAGGCCTGCTGCTCTGCTCTTGCAGTCCTGTGATCGTAGAACTCGCCCAGTACCTTCTCTCTCCTAAGAAGGTGGAGGAATGCACGGTCGATGAGATTGTCCAGGCTGTGCAAAACCACTTCTCCCCAAAGCCATCAGAGATGACCTGCCATATGATCTTCCAGCATCGGAACCAGCAGGTCAAGGAGACGGCCGCGGAGTTCCTTGCGGAGCTCCGCCACCTGGCGGCCGACTGCACCTTCGGGGCACATCTGGACATGGCTCTCCGTGACCGATTCGTCACGGGCCTAAAGGAAGAAAAGCTCCAACACCGAATAATGGAGGGGGAGAAGGTGACCATCGCCTCAGCCTTAGCCATCGCCACAGCGTGGGAGAGGTCCCACCCAGCCGCCACCGCAACACACCGCCTGGCCTCCTCCGGTACCAGCGACGCCAAAGACCCCGAGGTACACCGCATGCTAGCCCAGCATTGCCCGCCAGCACCGCTCGCCAGCTCTGCACTCAAGCAACCTGGCTCGGCGGCGCAGGAGTGTGCCAGCTGCGGTGGTCAACACGAGCGAAAATCGTGTCGATTCTGGGGTGCCACGTGTTGGGACTGCGGCCATACGGGCCACATTGCGAGGGTCTGCCGCTCCAAGACATCCCGCGCGACACAAAAACTGCCTCGGCGCAGGTCAGGGGCGCACTTCGAGGACTGCGCGGCCCCAGAAGAAGACCTCTATCTCCTGACAAATGCTCTGGCAACCCGGGCTCAGGTACTGAAACTCCCCAGTCAGGCCAAAATATACGTCCGTGTTAAAGTAGAGGGGGCCCCCGTACTCAGTTCGGGCTACACATGCTCCATCATTTCGGAGGCCACTTTAAAACAGATTTGCCCTAAGGGGGCCCCCGCTTGCGGCCATCACCCGTGATGCTCATGGACTTTCAAAGAAACCATGTGCCAGTGAAGGGGGTCGGGAGTTTCAGGATGCAGTACCGTGGCTTCAAGGGCTACTTGGAGTTGCTAGTAGTCGAGGGTGACCTAGTCAGCCTCCTGGGAAGGGCCTGGTTTGAACCCCTGGGAATTGCGATCGAGGGGGTCCAGCAATGCGCAGCCCGCGACTTCCAGGAGATGTGCCGCGAGTTTCCGTCCGTCTTCGACGGGTCTCTGGGCCGGTACACGGGCCCCCCGGTCTTGCTACAGCTCGACCCCACGGTGGCCCCTATCCACATTCTGGCCAGGACAGTTCCGTTTGCCCTAAAATCCAAGATTGACATGGAACTGGACTGCCTGGTGGCCCAGGGGGTCCTGGAACTGGTCTCCCATGTGGCCTAATGGGGACGTCCGCATCTGCGCGGATTATAAATGCACGATCAACTGGACACTGCAGGACCATTCCTACCCGGTCCTGGTGGTGAGCCACGTTCTGGCCACCTTGGCAGGGGCCAAGATCTTCGGCAAATTAGATCTGGCCCAAGCTTACCAGCAACTGCCAGTCGACGGGCCGACTGCAGAGGCCGAAACCATTGTAACCCACCAGGGGGCCTTCAGGTTCAATCGCCTGCAATTCGGGGTGAGCGTGGCACCCGGGATATTCCAGCAACTGATAGACTCTCTTCTCAAAGGAATTCCCAGTGTCACACCATTCTTCGATGATGTGATGATCGCCGCTGCTACATCTGACGAGTTCGCCACCCGCCTCCACATGGTCCTTAGTCGTTTCCGGGACGCCGGCCTCAAAGTAAAGCGCGAAAAGTGCCAGCTCGGAGTATCATCTGTGGACTTCTTGGGCTTCACTGTGGACGCAGACAGCCTCCACCCAGCCTGGGACAAGGTCAAGGCAATCATGGAAGCGCCCCCCCCCAACCTCCAAAGCTGAACTCCAGGCCTTCCTCGGACTTTTAAATTTCTACCATGCTTTTCTCCCCAACAAGGCGGTGGTAGCCGAGCCCCTTCACCGGTTGCTCGACAAGAAGGCGCCCTGGGTCTGGGGCCCGTGGCAGGCCGCTGCGTTCCGGGCCGTCAAGGCCCTGCTGATCTCGAACTCAGTCCTGTCCCACTTTGACAAGTCCCTGCCCGTGGTTCTGGCTTGCGATGCGTCTCCATATGGGGTGGGGGCCGTGCTGGCGTACCGCCTCCCGGAGGGCCGGGAGGTCCCAATCGCGTACTACTCGCGGACCCTATTCTGCGGCCGAAAGAAACTACGCCCAAATAGACTGCGAGGGACTGGCAGTCGTGGCTGGGGTTAAGAAGTTCCACGACTTAGTCTATGGCCATCCCTTCACCATCGCTACAGACCACCGCCCGCTGCTGGGCCTCTTCGTGGCAGATTGCCGGACACCCTAGGTACTCTCCCCTCGGGTCTTGTGGTGGTCCATCTTCCTGGCGGGCTACAATTACACGCTTCAGCACAGGCCGGGCAAAGCGATGGGCCACGCGGACGCGCTGAGCTGACTCCCCCTGCCAGACGTGGGAGAGGACCCAGCCCTGCCTCATCATGTCCTCCAGATGGAGAGTCTCCCGGATGCCCCCCTACAGGCCACGGACATCGCCCGCTGCTCAGCCCGCGACCCCATCCTCTCCCGGGTTCTCGGCTGAGTGGTGAGGGGGTGGCCTACGGCCCCAGCGGGCCCGGAGTTCGGCGCATTCACAACGTGGCGCGAGGAACTGTCAGTGCACAAGGGCTGCCTGCTGTGGGGGAACCGGGTGGTAGTCCCCAGCGCGCTCCGACACCAGGTCCGGCAGACTCTGCACGAGGCGCACTCGAGTATCGTGCGGATGAAGGCCCTAACCCGGAGCTACATATGGTGGCCAGGCATGGACGGAGAAATAGAGGCCTGGATGAAACGCTTCCAGATCTGCCAAGAGGTCCGGCCAAGCCCACCCAGCGTGCCTACGCAGTCCTGGGAATCGACAAGGACACCGTGGTCCCGGCTCCACATCGATTTCGCTGGCCCTTTCCACAGATTGACGTTCCTAGTAACCGTGGACACGTAGTCGAAGTGGCTGGAGGTGATCCCTGTCTCCATCACCTCTGCGAGTGCTACCATCCAGGCCCTCCAGAAAATCTTCATCACATACAGGTTGCCGGACACGATCGTCTTGGACAATAGCTCAGCATTCACATCCGAGGAGTTCCAGTGGCTCCTGAAAGACAACCCGATCCGGCACATCAGGTCAGCTCCCTTCCACCCCGCAACGAACGGCCAGGCTGAATGGATGGTCCGTACAGCAAAGGAGGCGCTGAGCCGCCTAACGGCGACTGGGAGGTTCGCATCGCACGGTTCCTGTTGGCGAACCGAACAACACCCAACCCGGTCAGTGGCCGCTGCCCCATGGAGCTCCTCATGGGCCAGAGACCAGCCATCCTCCTGGACTGCCTGCACCCCGACAGGGCTCCAATGGCGCACAACATGGTCGAGGACTGGGAGGTGCCCCGGGGCTTCTTCCCGGGGGACCCGGTGTTCACAAGGAACTATGGCTGGGGCCCGGAGTGGCTAGCAGGGAAGGTAATCCGGCCCACCGGCCCTGTCTCCTACGAGGTATTGACGGACGATGGCCAGGTTCTGCGGCGCCACGTGGACCAGCTAAGGCGGCGCCTACTTCCAATGGTAGGAGATCCGGGGGACCCCAGGGAGGTGGAGCGGGCCCCACGGGAAGCCCAGGAAGAACCACAAGCGGAACGGGACCTCAGGGAGGTGGGCCCCAGCGACAGGCAGCTACCTCAGCCAGAGGCCGCGATGGCTGAGGGCCCAATGGAGCAACCAACCCCGAAGAAAGAAAGCGAAGCAGCAGGCCCCGCCGCACACCCACAGTTTGGCAGTGGAGAAGCCCTGATGCCAGCACCGCGGTGGTCCACTAGGGAATGCAGAGCACCCGCATACCTGAAGGACTATGTCACCTTGACAGGTGAACCTTGAGTCCCGGTGAACAATGGGACTGGGGCTCTGAGCTCCTGCTTTGGGGAACCAATGGGAACGGCGGCAGGAATTCAAACCCGCCAATGGCACCAGGGGGTGTTCCCCTTAGCATGTATATAGTTGGCCACCTGGCCAGGTATTTTGTCTTGTATTGTATAATAGCAAACCATGCTGATCACTACATCGTTGTCCGTGGTTTCATTATGCGTCTAACCCACTATACAACAGATGGTGAACCGGAACCCTGCGTCATATAGGATGTGGCCACCCACTGAAATTCCACCTACGCCATGATTGCATGTTTGTTGGAGCAGAAGACCACGGTGCAGAATGTTGTCTCCTCTGTGACCATCCTGCACAGGGAAGAGCTCAGCGTCAGCTCCAGTGACTGGCTGACCGTCTCCTAAATAGTGTATGACCTCAGGCCCTTCCAGGACACCACAGACATGCTCTGTGCCCACACAGCCAGCCTGGAGCAAGTCATCCCCCTGATACGAGAACTGAACCAGGCACTGGCCTCTACACTACAGCCAGCCCTGAGGGGATGGTGTTCTCCCACGGGTCCAGGCCTTGACAGAGAGGTTGCAGGTGGGCATCACTACCAGGTTTCATCCTCTCTGCAAGGAATGAGAGTCCAGGCTGGCCTGGGTGTGCAACTTGCAGATTAAAAGCAGCATTGCTTCCTGTAATGCAGAGCTCATGGACTGGAAGTGTGAAGTGGTGAAGTGAGAGGTCAGCAGCAGTGCTGGGGTGGGGGCAAGCATGCTATGGTGGAGGATTTCACCAAGGTTATGGTCAGGGAGTACTTCACTGAGACACCTGAGCCTGCCAGCTCCAATCTCCTAGAGCACTGGTCACACAAAGCTGTCATCTAGTCCAATCTCTCTTGCATGGCCATGAATTTCCTCTCGCGCTCTCCCACCAGTGTCCGGAGTGACATCCTCAGCCCCCACCACTCCCACCAGGACCCTCAAGGTCAGTCTTCCCCTGCTGAGCCACCCTGCTCTGGAACTGGCAACCTATGATCCAGGCCTCCCAGTGTTGTCCCCTCTCACCCCATTCCTTCTCCTCTCTGTGTGATCTGGCACATGACACATGAATTGTGCCCTTTGAGCTTGGGTGGGAAGATGGCCACCTCTGCCAGGTGGGGTTGGGCTTGCCCCACAGCCAGTCCAAACAACATCTACCTCATGAACCAACTAACATCTTCCTCAGAGCACGACACCTCCCTCATGGAACAACATCCACCTCGGCAAACATCAACCTCTACAACATCTGCCTATACAAGCAAGCCTGTTTGATTACACCTTTCCATTGCATCTGTACAATTCACAAACATGACAGATGATCTCTTATCTGTAAAATGTGTTTTGCTAACAGTGAGGAACCATCCCAAAATTTCACCTAGGGGTGGGCAGTGACCAGAGGATCTTTGTATTTAGGCCTGAGGAGGTGCCTGGCTGGGGTACCTGTCAAATTGCCATTGTGTCATTGTGGGGAGCTCTCATCAAAACTCTGGCGATGCCTGGTCTGCTTTTCTGATGTGTTTCCATTTGTCTACAGAGTAGAAGTATTGGCCCTGATGGATGGGTGCACTCCAGACCCAAGTGCAAAGTTGAACAATACATCCCTGTCAGTGGGTATGTTCTGCATCTGTCTGTTTTTGCCCCAGCTAGTGAGTGCCTCAGCTGAGTACCCATATCCATTACACCCTCCCAGCTGCTGTGGGGTACTTTGGGGAGTCCCTGTCGTAAGTCTGGGGGTTCCTGCCTTTCCCTCACTCTTTCAGATAGTGGCTGTGTAAGTCTGAGGGGATCTTCCTTTCTTTCCATGGCCCCTGAGCTATTCTGTTTCACTTGCACCACTGTCGAGATGGTTGCTGCATGTGTCCAGTCTTTCTGGGGTTTTCAGTGTGGGTCACAAATCTGGGTAGTCACATCCAGTCCCATCTTAGTCTGCCTTTCCAACATCCTTCTTATACTGGCTGTAAGCCAGAGCCTGGGTTCAGGAGTCTGGGGGCCCTTCTCTTTGTTCCATGGCTCCAGAGCTGACCTATTTCACTCGCACCTCTGGCAAGATGATTGCTGTGCATGTCCTGTCCTTCCAGTGTGTCTTATGTGGGTTGCTCATCTGCATGGCTGCATCCAATCACATTTTACTTAGACTATCCACCTGTTCTTTGGACATTGGCTGCAAGCCACAGCCTGGGTGGGGGACACAACATAGAGCATTTGGGAGCTGGGGGGTCCTCCCTTTATTCCAAGGCTCCAGGACTAACCCCTTTCACTTGCTCCACTAGCCAAGGTTTTTCCCAAGGCAACTTGTCAGGTCTTCCTTTTTGTGGCACCGTTTGCTACAGGGCACATTGTACCAATGGCAAGGTGATTACTGTGCATGGACAAGGCTTTTCCCAGGGCTTCATATTAGAGTCTGAAAGGGCCTTCCCTTTGTTTCAGGGCTCCAGAGCTATCCCCTTTTAGTTGCTCCACTGTCAAGATGATTGCTGTGCATAACCAACCCTTCCTGGGAATAGGATGTTGGCAGCAGGTTTGAGCCACCCCTTCCATTTTTGGTCTACTCTTTCCTGTTGGGGATTGGATGTCAGGTGGACTTGGGGCTTTGCACTGGCTTCTCACTTGCCCCACTGTCAAGGTGATTGCTGTGCATGGCCAACCCTTTTCAGTGCCACGATCCACCAGATCAACAGTCGTCAGATGCTGTGGGGTCGGGTTCTTCTATGATTGTCTTGGGTCTTTGAGCCACCATGTAAACACATGTCATTGCTTACATCTGCGTTTGGGTTTCCTCTTCTTTCTCTCGGTGCTCCAAGTCACCTCAACATCTTCCTTCAAGTTTCAATGCTGTCAGGTCTGGGTCTTCTTTGTCTTAGGGCCTTGAGCCACCTCCATGTCTTCCTTCAAGTTTCAATGCTGTTGGGTTTGGGTCTTCTTTGTCTTGGGGCCTAGAGGTTGGCCAACCTCAGCAATCATGCCATCCATCACAGAGTGGGTGAGGTGACTCCTGGGTCCAGGAAAGGAGGGGGATTAGCTATGCTCAGCGATGATACCAGGAAGCCCTAAAGCAGACCAGAATAAAGATATTTTAGGGTTTTAATGCTTTGTTGATGTTCTAAAAAATTGTATTTGTTTTATTGAATTACAGATATTTGGGGGGGGGCAAAGGGGATTTTTTATTTGCATTTTTCTATAAGCTACAAACTACAACAAAAAAAGAGGGGGAGGGAAACAACTACATCTATGGATAAAGAAAAGATAACCACACTAACTAAAACCCCAAGAGTTGGAGATCCATCAGTATAGCTTGTACACATGTTAGTCAAAAAATGCTTAAAACATTGAGCATGATCGGATATTCACGATTAAACACCTTATTAACCACTTTCCCTGTTCAACAACCCTCCCCAGATCATCTTAAAATCAAATGCTTTACACAAGCTTTCAGAGTCTCTGTCTTCATTTGGCTTTGTGGTCTCTCAGTCGATAGCTTTGTTTGGGTGCAACTGCCCCCTTTTCTGCGTCAGAGTCCTCATCAGAAGACACCAAGTCCAGTTCACCAGTGGATTTGCTATCCTCTTCTTCCTTCGCATCCTCTTCTGGTCCCAGTTGCAGCCTGAGAAACTCTGGTGCTTTAAGAACAGGGTCATTTTTTTCCTTTTTATCCTTTATTTTGAAGGTGACATCTCTGGGAATCAACCACCGATAAGCAACGCTGTTTGTTTGTAAAAAAAGAATCAAGTCCTTATACTTCTTCCTCTTCGTCCTTATTTCAAATGGAATGTCTTTTAGCATTCTAATATTGTTACCCCCGATTTTCAAGGGTGTACTTGCAGTCACTTTTAGGATTAAATCCCTTATATGCCTCTTCAAGAATCTCACCTAAATCTCCCCAGGCAGATTATTCTTCTTAATGTATGTAGAGTAGGCTCTATAGACCACATCCATTTCACTTAGTATATATTCTGCTTTTAAATCTGTCACTGGGGCTAATGCATCGCTCAGTAATTGCTTTAGATTCTCATTTTTGGCTTCGGTAATCCCTTGAAACTGGAGCACCAAGTTTGCTCTCTCCATTTGTAGTTGTAGCAGTTGAAATTCTTCAGAAGCTTGCTTCTTTTCTAGCATTTGCATCTTTTCCCCTGCTTTTTTCGAATTGGCATCCAATTCCAAAACTTTCTCAGCCACCTGCTCTGTTTTTTTGTAGTTTCCATGAGTTGGAGTTGCTGTGCTGCAAAGTTCTGGTTTAAAGTTGTTAATTGCTGGTTAATGTTGGTCATCTGGTCCAGTAGAGGGTGTAGGGAGTCTGCTAAGAGTTTAGGGAACTCTGTGGTCTCTTTCGCCCTTGGACTCATGCTGCCTGCTGGTTTCGGTTTCAGTCCTTTCTCAGGCTTTCTCCCCACCATCTTTCTGGATTGTTTACTTTTACTGAAAGTTGATAAAGTCTCTGAAAGTCTCCAAACCGCTTAGACGTGCACTGGTAAGGTTCTTAAAACAGGATTCTTAGCTTTCCTCTCCGCTCCCCCCTTGCTATAATGCTTTTAGATCTCTGCGTCTGGGAGGGGCCCCTCCCCCGCATGCTTCCTACGCCATTCCCAAGGGGGGTGCTTTCTTTTCAGTGTGCTGTTTTCTTGCCTTTACTCAACTCACTGCTCATTGCTGGGCTTGTGACCTCACTTCAATTCAGTTTCTCGCTCGATCTCCATTGCTTGTCCTGGTCAGCAGCTCTAAATCCGTACAGATGCATAGTGGCCAGACCGTTGGGGCAGAGGAGCGCCTCAATTCCCCAGCATCATGCTCGCGAAGAGGCAAACCCTCAAAAGCCCCATGGCTAGGAATCTTTATGCCAAGGCTCCCAGGGGTAACGGACAATCGCCCCCTCCAAACCGCTAGCATGCAGATCGGGCCCCCGGATCAACCGGGAGGCACGTCTGCTAGCGAGTCGCCATGAACTGGAAGCCCGAATTACAGATATATTAAACAAATAATTAATAAATATGGCAATCTGAGTGCAAAGATGACGTATGAGTACTGCCAAGAAAAGGGGGTTGAGAGGTGAGAAAAGCAAACTACTGCAGCAGACCACTTTGCAGGAAGTCTATTCATATTGCTCCACTGGTATAAATGATAGCTGAAGAGCTCTGCTAGATCATACCAAAGGCTCCTTGGTCTACAGTTGTGGTTCCCATAATGTCAGGTGCTCTGGGAAGTCCATAAATAGAGCATGAAGATAATAGTCCTTTCTTCCACTGTTGTCATCAGTTTCAGCTACTTTGCAACTCTGTATACTCCAGAAACTGTAACATACTGTTTGTAAGCCTGAAGGTTCTATGTAGCTATCATGGACAATAGCTGCTGACAGACCATGAATTTATCTATTCCTCTATAAAAGCCACCTAAGCTAGATTTTGTATTATGTCTGTGTGCTGTCTTAACAAATATGTAAATAAATTTTTAAGGATGGGAAAGTTTTATAAAGATGAAAACAGTGTTTTCTTCAATATTGATCAATATTTAAAGCTTCAAACTACAGTTTTTGCCAGAACAAAATTGTGCCAATCCATGTAAATATGTGTGTGAAGTGCACATTGGCTCTGTGATTGACACCAGACCATGAGGTAGCTTAGCTGTTATATATATATTATTCATTGGCTGTGTATCAAGCTTGGGAAACCATTTAAAAATCTGATATGATAACTAATAATATTCTGTTGTTGAGATGTAGAAGAAGAAGAAGAATAGATTGGATTTATACCCCACCCTTCACTCGGAGTCTCAGAGCGGCTTACAAACCCCTTTCCCTTCCCTTCCCTTCCCCACAACAGACACCCTATGAGGTAGGTGGGGCTGAAAGAGCTCTTTCAAGAACTGCCTTTTCGGTTTCCGGTCCACAGTGTGGCGATGGCAATTGCTCTCCCTGATGCTCGGGGGAGCGGCTAGCACACGAGCAGTTTGGAGGGAGGCTACAGAAGTGCCCCCCCCCCCGGAACCCTGGGGCAAGGGTTCCTAGCCAGAGGGCTTTTGAGTAGTTGCCTCTTCAGCGGCAGAATGCTGTGGAATTGAAGCGCTCCTTCACCCTAACGGTCCTTCCGCTGTGTGGCCAAATGGCTCCAGCTAGGCTGACCGGGGCAAGCGAAGGAGATCGAGCGAGTGGCGATAACTGTGGCGAGGCTGGAAGCAGCTGACGATGAACGTGAGTCGAAAGTAAATAAATTATTGAAGAAACAGCGAATTCCCTGCCCCTCTTTTCTATCAGTTTGGAGGGATCTCGCCCCCCCACGAGCGGCAAAGTAGAAGAAAAAGGGTGGGAGCAGGGAAAAACTGAAAGGCTGTTTTGTTTTGAGAGACTTACCAGAGCAGATTATACGCATAAGCGATTTTCAGAGGTTGTGAAAGAGCGGTTGGCTTCTGTAAACAATCATCCAAGATGTTGGGCGTCAGAAAGAAGGGAACAAAACTGAAACCTCCGGGTGGCCAAAGCCCTAGGCCGGAAGAGGAGGGGCCAAACGTCATGAGACTGCTAGCGAATACGCTCAAGCCTGTTATGGATCAACTCGCTGGTATTAACCAGCAGTTAACCATTCTCAATCAGACTTTGGCAGCGCAGCAGCTCCAGGTGGCCGAGACTGCTAAGCAGATGGAACAGACGATAGCAGTGGTGAAAGAGATGCACTCCGAACAAAAGACGATGAAGAAAAGAGTGGATCAAATGATAAATAAACAAAACCACCAGGAACATAGGCTGTTGTCCTTGCAAATGGAAAAAGCTAACATGATCCTCAGATTCCAAGGAGTTCCGGAATCCCTGAAGGAAGATTTAAAGAGGCTCCTTAGTGATTTTCCTGCTTCAGTTGTAGGCTGCGAAGCGGAAGAATTAATGCATGATACTGAAGCAGCGTACAGAGTGTGCTCAAATTACACCAAAAAGAATAGCCTACCTGGAGAAATATCAGTCTGATTCTTGAGAAGACAAACTAGGGATGCAATCTTGCGAGCAACCTCGGCAACTCCATTGAAAATGGGGAATGATACTATCAAGGTTTTAAAAGACATTCCATTCGATATTCGTCAAAAACGGAAAAATTACAAGGACTTGATACTCTTTCTCCAAACTAATCAAATCAGTTGTAAATGGACGGTCCCAGAAGGAGTGGTCTTTAAGATGAATGACAAGAGAGAGAAGATTGATTCTGTACTCAAAGCTAAAGAATTTCTCAAATGTCATCTGGGAAGCAAAGAAGACAGTGAAACTGGTTCGAGTGGCTCTGCACCCTCGGAAATGGACGAGGACTTGGCTGCGGAAGAAGGCACTGGTGCCTGAAAACCAACTTATGCATTTAGGGACAGAAAGCCTAAGTAAAGGAAGAAGGACTCTGAAAATGGCCTTTATGAAGCGAGCGCAGGAGATGCTCTGGAATTCTCTCATAACAACTAATTAGCTAATTACTAATTTGGGAAAGATAGACAGGAACTCACTGTTTTCATGGTTTGCTAACTTTAAAGTACTAACATAGATATTAACAGGGTTAAAGATCTCCTACTCTTGGGTTTCTAGTGTAGTGTGGGTTTGCTTTCTTTCTCCTTAGTATTAGTTCCCCTCCCTTCTTCTTAAGTTGTAGTTTGTAGTCTTACAAAAAAGAACAAAAAAGAGCTGCCCTTTCAAAGACAGCTCTTGTCAGAATTATGGCTTGCCCAAGGTCATCCAGCAACTGCAAGTGGAGGAGTGGGGAATCAAACCTAGTTCTCCCAGATTAGAGTCCGCACACAAAGCCGCTACACCATACTGGCATCTAGATGTAATTGGCATCTAGAGGGGTGATGCCTCTGTGTCAGTTTGGTGAGCCAGTTTGGTGTAGTGGTTAAGTGTGCGGACTCTAATCTGGGAGAACCAGGTTTGATTCCCCACTCCTCCACTTGCACCTGCTGATGTGACCTTGGGTCAGTCATAAGCTCTGGCACAGCTGTTCTTGAAAAAGAGCAGTTTCTGTCAGAAGTTCTCTCAGCCCCGCCTACCTCACAGGGTGTCTGTTGTGGGGAGGAGAAGGGAAAGGAGTTTGTAAGCTGCCCTGAGATGCCTTTGGGCAGTGAAGGGCGGGGTATAAATGCAATCTCTTCTCTCTTCTCTTCTTCATCCCAGTTTCTGTTTTCAGAGATAAAACATGCATTTCTGGAGATGCAAAGACAAATTACCAGAAATGTTAAAGCCACGGGGGGACGGGGGGGACGGGGGACAAAATAGTTTTCCCCAAGACTTTTTTGGAGGGAGAACCCAGAAATTTTAGGGAAAATTGAAATATATGCAATACTTACTTTCCTGTCAAACCCACTGCTTTAACAAAATAAATGCATCATTTATAACTTATTTAGCATATAAAATTGCAATATTTGATATATTGAATTTAAGTTCTAAATGCCTTAGTTTTCTATAAGCAAAATTGCAAATATACCTAATACTTGAGAGAAAACTGCAAGTTGATGCACTTTATGCTACCTTAGCATATGTGCTTTAATTTTTTTATCTGAGAAATAGAAAAAATAGGAGTTAAACAGAAATAACAAGCTTTGTAGCAAATGCCATTAAATTATATTATCCAACTACAGTGATTAAAGTATAAGTACAGTTTTATATTGAATTCAGTATTCAGTATTCAAATTTCAGTAATAAAATATGTACAACTAGATGTAGTTACATCTAGATGCTGCCTTCTTCCTTCTGTGGTTACTGGTTAGAGAGAGCTTAGTTTTCAATTAAACTTTCAGAGTTTGCCTCTGAAGCTTTGGTGCAGTTGTTGCCCTATGAGGCCCCTACTGCGCCTCTGTGAACTCACAAGTTATGAAAACCTGATCTGTGCTAGTTGTATGCAAAAGGGACTGAACTGTAAGGTGACTCCAAAAGATGCCAGCTACAGACACACGCTCAGAAAAAGAAAACCTTCCTGTGAAACGTGTGCCTATGATTCCTGCATGTCACCATTCCACTTTCCTGCAACAAGACGGATCAGCTCCCTAGCCATATATAGCATTGAGAACTCAGGCAGTGGCCATGCCAGGCCAGAAGACAGGGGACTCAGAACTCCATACAGAGTGTCTTTCCTTGCATGCAGACAACATGTTTGTCCCCACCTAATACATCACCTAGTCAAAAAGCCAGAAGACAGCAAGAGAACAATGGTTCCGGCCAGCACAAGACATAATCCCATCAGGTGCCATTGTCCAGACTAGTTTTTCATTAGGTTTAACATTGCCCACTCCCCAGACCTTCGACCGCAGCACCAGTCAGCATATTTTTGGGGATGGATGAACAGGAGGTGTGCCAAGAGAGGTGGCCAAGCTTAGTCTACCCCTCAACCTCCTCATAAAAGAGTGCTCAGTACCAGCTCTCTCTCTCTCTCTCTCTCTCTCTCTCTCTCTCTCTCTCAATCTCTCTCTCTCTCTCATCTCTCTCTCTCTCACTTACCTGCACTCTTGCTCTTTTACCTGACCCCCCACCCTAAGGTTCTGACTCATGGATGCGTAGCCAGAGTCCCCTCGTGCCCCTGCCCGCTCAGGACATGATCCTCCCCTAACACCCCACAGCCCTCCTTCTTTTCCTGAGGTTCGCTCCACTCAACTGCGGACAGGTACAGTATTGCCTATAAACGGAACATCCTGCTAATGCAAATGTGCTATTTTCTTCTATCTGTATTTCCTAGAACTTGTATAATTGTATGTATGCTTGTGTTATTGTATGCTTGAAATAGTTTTCAGTAAACAGAATCACCTTATACTGACGTCAGTCTCAGCATCTATTTGGTGGGTCTGGAGGGAACTGCTCCCCTGTATACATAGATGATTGCCCCCGCATTGCCTATTGCCTGATGTAAGATCATAACTCCCCATATTAAATAACAATTTAAGGCAATTTGGCTAACACAGTTTCTGCCCCATCTCCTCCTGATCTTTTTTTCAGTCCAGTACTTGTTACTCAGCCTATGGGTATATGTATCACAGTGGTTTTAGGGTGAGATGAAAAGGTCAGCCACAAGGGAAGAGTCATGTCAAAAGGACAACAGAAGGAATACAACAGTTGAGATAGAGTGAAAACTCTTCATGCTTCCCTCATGAAGATCTGGTATTTTTATAGGTGCAGAAATGCATTTTAGATTTAAGAGCTATATATGTCTACAGCATACCCACCTTGTCTGTGAATGCATTTAACTCATTCTAAAAGAGAAAATAATTTACGGGGGCTTTTTGCAGTACTCCCCCAAATTTCCAATGTTTCTGTTGAGAAAAAATGGGGGGAAAGGCCTCAGGAAAAAACTCTGGTTTTTTTCTCTTTTTTCTGTGTTTTTTCCAGGCCTTCACATCTCTATTTCAGATGGGGGATACCATCTAAAAAAACCTGTCTGAGGAAAAAAAAATTAAAAAAACCCAAGCATAGTAAGGACAGAGAATTCTAGCCCACTTTGCTCATTGTTCTCATTTTCTACATCAGGAAACACAAGTGGAGACCTGCAGGACATTTGTGGGATGGTCATCCCATTCCTCACATCTTTGCTTCCTCTCCTCTCCCCCTACCTGTCTCACAGTCTTTCTCCTTTCTGACCCCCCTTTTCTTATTCTTTATCTCTCCTCCATGCATGTTACTTCCTCTCTCTTTCTGACCCATCATCATTCTGTTTTTCTGCCTCCCCACCTCATCACTCTTTCTGTCCCTTTCTGCTCCCCACCCCATCACTCTCTCTTTCTGCCCCCATCACTCTCCCAGCCTCCTGCCCGCTTTCTCCCCCACCCCTCACACAGCAGCAGCAGTTGTGGCAGTGCTCCCAGCCACCCACCTGCTTCCTCTCCCTCCACAGCAGCAATGGCAGCTCTCTGGGAATCACAATGGATCTCCCAGCTACAGAGATCAGTTCACCTTAGGGCTGCTAGCTCCAGGTTGGGTAATTCCTGGAGGTCTGGGGGTGGAGCCTTGGGACAGTGAGGCTTGGGGAGGCAAGCAACTTCAGCAGGGTATAATGCCATATTTAACCCTCCAAAGCAGTCATTTTTTCCATGGGAACTGATCTCTGTCACCAGGAAAACAGTTGTAATTCTGGGTGATCTCTAGCCCTCACCCAGAGGCTGGCAATGGTAGTTCTCATGGAGGAAATGACTGATTTGGAGGGTAGAGTCTATGGCATTATACTGGTCTGAAGTTCCTCCCCTCCTCAAACCCCACCCTCCCCAGGCTCCACCCCTCAAATGTCCAGGAATTTCCCAACCTGGAGTTGGCAACACTATTTCCTTCCCACCCAACAGCCAACCTATCTTTATCTGCCTTTATCTGTCTTCAGCTTTCCATCTCCACCCACCTCCCCCACAGTCTCTACCTAGGAAAATCATAGTCTTTCTCCAAAGCAGTTTACATTATTCTCTCCTCCTTTTTATCTGCACAACAACCCTGTGAGGTTGGTTAGACTGAAAGTATGTGACTGGTCCAAAATCACTCAGTCAGCTTCCACCGCAAGATGGGGATCTGAACCTGGGTCTTGCAGACCCTACTTTGAAGCTCTAGCTGCTGCACCACACTGGCTTTCATAGGGTGGCTGCTGATGAACAGTAGCAAGCAGCTGGGCCTAGTTGAATCATGCAAATCAGGTAGTATCAAGTCACCCAGAGGGTGCTGCCTAGGAATGCTAGCCTCCAGGTGGGATCTGGGGATACCCAGGAATTACTGCTCATCTCCAGACTACAGAGACTTCTGCTCCATTGTACCTCACTGAGTTCCCTGTCCTCCCCAGAGTCCACCCCTGAATCTCCAGGAGTTTCCCAGCCTGGATCTGGCAACCTTCACCCCCACATTCTCTGCCAGTGCCCAGGGGGGACCTGGCAACCGTAGACTGCTGTCAGGCCTAGGGTTGTCAACCTCCAAGTGGGGCCTGGAAAGTGAACTCTATACAGAAGAGATCTGTCTCCCTGGAGGAAATGGCTGCTTTGTAGGGTGGACTCTGTGGCATTATACCCAGCCGAGGCCTCTCTCTTCCCCAAATCCTGCCCCCCTGAGAGTCTACCACAAAACCTTTAGGAATTCTCCAGTGTGGCATTGGCAACCCTTGTCAGGCATGGCTCCAAGGCTCCCTCCCTCTCTCAAAGGCTGAAAGTGGTCTGGAAAGGGCCCTTCCCCATCCTTTTACTGATAGTGCCAGTTAAAAGCCTCCCCCCCCATTCTAATCTCTCACAGTTTATGCCTAGAGTAGATCCCTGCAGAGGCCATTTCAAAAGGTTTTTGGGGGAATTCAACCTTCCCTGAGGGTTTCCCCTCCACACTTTTTGGATTTTTCTGTATACCCAGGAAGGCCCTTGAGTCTGTAGAAAGAGCTGTTGGGGGAGAGTGAGTCTTCTGTTGGCAGAAATAAGTATCTACACGGGGAAAAGTCTGGGAATTAGATATATAGATTTAAAAACCTGATGATTCACCAGTGGTGGTGGTGGTGGTGGTGACGTCCATTCTAACACTGCAGTATTCTGCAACCTCATTCCCATTTCATTCTGCTGCATGTGTAGACCAAGTTGTTTCATTCTGCTGCATGTGTAGACCAAGTTGTTATAATTTAGATGAACTGACAAGATATAGAGTAATGGGAAATAAAAATTAACAGAGAGATATAAGGACTCTGTTGAGCAAAACTGTAGCTATCTGAAATCTTGGGAACATTACATGATGTTTTTAAAAGGATGAGTTTGTTGTATGGCTTGTTTATAATTAATATAGGTTGTATTGCTCACAATCACAGTTGGCATTCAAATAATTTGTCACTCTTATTTCAAAACAAAGACCATAGGCAAATGCTTCTGTCTTACAAATGTATATTTACCTTGTTATTTTCTATCTACACTTGGAATTGATATTAGAAGCAAAATAGTATTTTTTAGATTTATTTATAAAACCAAATATTTGGTGTAGAAGCACTCAGTGCTGGCTTCTGTTATTTTGGTTTTATTTGTACAGTCCCCAGCTGCATTATCTAACCCCAATGAAGAAAATTAAGTCAATGTAAAAGTATACTCTGTTTTTTTATAGAGAGGTCACGGATAGCCTTTCTTCCCTTGGTAGTCACCAGTGTTCTTATTATACTTCATTTATGTAGTTGAAGGACTCAGGAGAACCAGCTGGGTTCCCTGTCTGCACTCATCAAGTGTTAATTTCTGAAAGAGGTACTGCTGTCATGAACAAGTGCTGAAGGTACTCTGGTGGTCCTGCCAAACAACAAGAGCTCTTAATTAGCACCAATGTTCAATCAAGCTGCTTAACCTGCCACAGAGCTGAGGAGGTCATGTTCCTTCCTGCATCATTGCCAGCAGAAAATACCCAAGAACAGAACCCAAATGTTTCTTTTACTATAAGAATAGTTGCTAAAAGCAACTGATCCTACAGTCTTCATAAAACTAATGTGGACCTCATTTTTAGAAAGATGATCAAGGTGAGGTTGTTTGTTTTATTTTGTTTTTTACATCTCTATTGTGAATGAGAGATTTTCTGAAGGATATTTGAATATTTGTTCAAAGTAAGAATGGTAGTTTAATTTTGTCTCAGACTGCTTCTCAGCATTTCTTTTATCCCAATTTATAATGAGCACATAAATATCTTAATTGTTGAGCATATGCAATGCCTTTGTTGAAGGAACCTGGTATTTTGAAAGATCTGGTAACTTTTCTATTAATAATTTTGCCAGAAATATTTTTAAAGTATCATGAATAGTCACTTATAGGGGTAATATTCATGACTTTGCAGGAGATTTTAACCACCCAGAATCTTTGGATTCTTCTTTGTCATTTCTGTTTATTATACAAATGCTCTCCATGCGTGCATAGAGCCTCAACTAGGAACATTCTAGAGCTAAGTTTCTAGGCATGAAATCCTCCCCCATTTTGAACCCACAGACCAATGTGTATGCTCAAGGGGAAGGAGTTATGGCATTCTTCTCAATTCTCTTTGGATTGCTCAAGCAGCAACATCAATTGTGAATGTTCTGTCAGAGTTTCTTCTTTGTGAGCTAGCTTCAGTAATCAATATACCCTTGGGTGTAGGATTGAGTGACCAGTTCCATTATCAGTCCACTGAGGAGGAGTAAGAAGAAGAGGGTCCAGAAACTCAGCAGCTGGAGTTGGTAAGGGTTGCATTGAAACTGAGGTTGCTGTCAGAATCAAAATGGTGATTGACAGAACAGATTTCTGTTCCACAGTATTTGACTGATCTTTCTCCTTCCCTCTTTTTGTGCTTGGAGATTGAGACTGACACATTTGTTTCTTGCATTTATTTAACAAATTCCTTTCCCAGAGAAACCACTCTTGATACTATTGCCTGCATACAACAGGCTTCAGTCTGAAGTCATGATCAAAATCAGGGCTGAAACAGAGGCTGTGGAACTGGCCAATGATCTCATGATCAATGTACTGGTCAATGTGCCTCTGCAATTGTGTCTGAGACTAGAAAAACCTGGTCCCAAAATAGAGCTCGAATATAGGACAGACAGTTCCAGTGGGCTTGACTTTCTGGCAGTGGGTACAAATGTCGATTTGTGACCCTCTGCAATACAGAAGAGGCACCTATCATGCCTATGTTTGGAAGAAAACTTGCCCTACCATGGCCAGCACACCTTAAGAAGTCATGCATAGAGGTGGACTGGCCAAAGGAAGTTTTCCTCCACAAAAGTACCCTATAGGCAGACTAATGAGAAAAATAAAATAGTACAAGAAGAAAGGTAGGTTTTGTTGGTGTTTTTTTCTAAAGTGAAGATGGATCAGATCAAGGACATCTATGCCCATTTCAGATTTGTGAACTGGCCATTAGCTTTGACATATTTTCTTATTTTCTTTTGAATATATAGTATTCATATTTATGCAAAATATTGAAGAATAGTATATTTGTAGTTTTTTGCATGCTAGCTAAAATAAATCTGAATAAATCTGCAGTGAACAGAAAGATCTTGTGTAGAAGAGAACTCACTGGTCATATCAGATTTTTCACATTTGAAATGGCATATAAGGACCCAAATGTAGTCCAGAGAGAAGTGCAAAGCCAGCTGCCTAAATCACAGTGATTTCTGTGCAATTTAGACAGGTTTAATGCTTTCTTTTAAAACTTATGTAATAAAAACACCATGAATAATAAATTACCTATGTACATTGAATTATTTAGTTTATATATTATAGTATCTTTTGTTACTATTTGCAGTCTAATGAGTGAAAACTCCTGTGCATGTCTGGAGACTAATAAGCAGCTTCATAGTTGTAAAAGATGGCTTGCTGTTAAGACTGTTCTATTGATACAACCCCTGTGCATTGTAAAAAAGGTACCTTACCTATTCAGACTGAAAAATACATAGGAATGCTTTCTTGTCATCTTGAGAAAGTGAAAGGGTAGCATGCTAATCCTTTTGTACATATATGCTTATCATGTCATCTGCATTGTTCTGACAGTTTAACATGGGCCTGAAAGAGTTTCATGTATCAGTTAAATAAGTATTTCAGAAAAGATGTTTTTGAAGCCTCCCTTACAAAAATAACTCAGCTGGCTCTTTACAGACCTCCTGTCATATTTTTGTTTGTTAGTTTTTGTAATATGTGCATTTTATAAGGAAAAACAACATCAGTCTTTCTGTGACTATCAAATGTATGTGGTAGCATAGTTGACATTAGGGATAGGCAAGAACTGGGTCACGTGCCAAAATTCGACGCAAACGTGACCCAGTTCAGAGCCCCAAAACTGATGTTTGGGGAAGGTGCCTTCCCTGAACATTTACTGTGCTTTTGCCCGGTTTAGCTTCCCACCAGGGAAGGGGTTCAGTTCTGGGACTAGCCTGAGGAGGAACCCATCTGGCATAAATTGGATCTTTCACTAGGAATCTTGTGATTTACTTGCTGAATGCATGTGTGATATTATATGCCACCCAGTTACTTACAGCTTAATATACTGAGACATATGTCCAAGTTCTTTAAAAAAAATCAGCACTAGCGGGTCTTTATGAAGCAGCCCTATGTTTTATCTACATTATAATCCTGGGAAACAGATTACCAGTTCCAATGTAATCCGCCTAGAGATTCATAGCGATAACATATAGAAAAGGTTAGACTGTTCTAATTTGTTCACTTTTAGTCAGTTAACCACAGCAGACAGGTAGCTATTTAGGACTTCTGCCACATCACCAGGAGATTTGGGTAAGGATATATAGAGCTGGGTATCATTAGCATGTTGACGACAATCAACCCCAAAGCTACAAATGATTTGACCTAAGAGCTTTATATGGAGACTGGAAAGCATCAAGGATAGAATTGCGCCCTGTGGAACCCCACAAGATAGGTCCCACAGAGATGATGATGGGTTTCCAATAGCACAGATAACAACTGGTTTCCAATCCATGAGGAATGATTTGAACCAGTTCAAGGCACATTTCTTGATACCTACTTCTGTCTCAGTGAGATGGCATAATCTACTGCATTAAAGGCTACAGATAAATCCAACATGCAACAGAGAGGCATGTCTTTTGTCTACATTCAGATGGAGGTAATCAATTAAAGCTAGAAGTGCTGTCTTGTCCCATAGCCTGGCTTGATGCCAAAGTTAAAGGGTCTAATGCAGATGAGTTACCTAAGAAGACTTTGAGTTGGTCTGCTACTGCTATCTCAGTCACTTTGCCTTTCTTTGCAGCGGGGACCCAAAGCAGCTTATATCATTCTCCTCTCCTCTTTTTTTGCTCACAACAACCCTTTGAGGTATGTTAGACTGAAAGACTGTGACTGGTTCAAGATCACCCAAAGAGTTTCCACGGTATGAGTTAAGATTTGAACCTGGATCTCTTGGATCCTAGCCTGAAACTCTTAACCACTACACCCCACTGGTGGCTGGGTGATAATTTGCCACATCATTTTTTTGTAGGGATGGTTTTTTAGGTAGCAGACAAATAATTGCCTCTTTTAAGGGCTGAGGGAAAGTGCTCTGAGTTAGTGACTGATTTATGATAGAAGCTAAATGTTTGTTGATGTGGGTACTGGTTGATCTTCTTCGTGGTCTCTGCATCACACCAGTGGGATCCAGTGCACCTGTGCTGATCTCATCGGTGGTTTACCAAAGCTAAAAGGGATTTTCACGCCCTTGCTCCTAGGCATGTGCAGGAACCCCACCACACATGCCCAAGGGGCGGGGCGTGGAGATCCTGCCAGTTCCTTCTGACCGCTGTGCCACCAAGAAAAAAGAAAGGTGGAACTGACAGCAGTGGGGAAGGATGGGTGGGCGGTCCTGATGCAACTTACCACTCACTCTGCGCAACTGAGCCTGACCTCACCAAGATCATCAGTACCGGGTCTGCCAAACATCACTACCATTCCATCCATCCAACTACTTGACTCTCCGATTTGGCAGATGAATCCTCTGGTGTCGTATCCTGTTTCAGCTGAACACCCTCTCTTGGTGTCGGCGTCAGAGCCTGGTGATGTTATTTTGCAGTACTCATCTCAGAAGACCAGGTCTCATTCCAGGTCCTCTTCTTTTGGCAGTGGTCGATCTTGATCACCTATTGATACCAATTGTCGCCACCGATACGCCTTCGTGGCTGAACAACATAGCCCTTCCTGTCAGCAAGATCATTGTTCTCCACATCGTGGTAACTCGCCCTCCTGGTCTTTGACCCATCGTTTTCTTCTGCCTCACATGGTTCCATGGGACCAGCGGAATTTTCACTACCTTTATGGTGCATTTCCTCTGCCTTCAACCATGCCCTGGTTGACCCCAGCGAGACATACCGACTATGACCGATGGTCCTCTCTGCACCACACAAGTTCGCCTCATGCACGCCGCTCAAGCCCTTCTGCTTTGGCGTTGAAGCCCCTGAAACCGACCTCTCCAGGTATCTCACCCACTTGGCATCGATCACCCCTGCCGCCGCTGCATGGCCCATTGACACCGATTCCAACATCGACGGATCCCCCGCAACCCGCTCACAGTACTACGGATCCCATTCTCACTGAGGCCTCTTCTGACTCCAATGAGGAAAGTTCAGATACCCATAGCTCCCCCACAGATCCTTCGCCAAAACCTAAGGTTTCGGATGACCTGCCCATTTCTCCTTCTGAAGTTTTGACTTCTTACGGTGACTTAATTAAACGAATGGCCCATTCACTGGATCTGACAGTTGTTCAGCCTCAACCATCAGTATCTGATGCCGTCTTTGATGTTGTGCAACTTGACACGTTGACAGCAATTGCTTTGCCCATGTCCACAGTCTAAACTATCTTGGGACAAGCCCTCCTCTGGTCCAGTGTCCTCCCACAAGCTTGATCACATGTACAAGGTGCAGGACGTGGGAGCTGAATTCCTTTTTTACATATCCAAAGCCAAACTCCATGGTCTACTTCCAAGAGTAAGCGAACACATTCCACACCTGCTGATCGGGAGGGAAAAAAACTAGACTCCTTTGGGAGAAGACTTTATTCCGCCACAGTTCTTGGCATCAAAACCACCAACTATTTGGCCTGCATGATATCAGTATGCTCTGTGGAAGCAGATGGGTGATTTTCTTGCTTCCCTGCCCGATGACAGAGTCCTCCAGTACCTCTCTTCATCACTACTCCACCATCTCCTGCCCTCCTTCAAGCGGTCGCAGTGCTACCGAGCAAGAAAGCCATAAAACCAGTGCCTTTTCCATCTCAAGGTCATGGCTTTTATTCCCACTACTTCACCATTCCCAAAAAGGATGGTGAGATCAGGCCCATAATGGACTTGAGAGCTCTGAATGCCTTTATTGTCTACCAGAAATTCCAGATGGTTTCTGTCCAGAACATTCTTCCTTTACTGCGAAGAGTCATGCAGATGGCTACATTAGATCTCCAAGATGCCTATTTCCATTTGAACATTCTTCCTGCCCACTGTCAATATCTTTGCTTCGCTGTTAGACACCACCATTTCCAATACAGGGTTCTTTCCTTCGGCCTCTCCACCACTTCCAGGGTTTTCACGAAGGCCATCGTAGTTGTGGTAGCCTTTCTGAGACTCCAAAGCAGGGGTCCTCAAACTTTT
Organism: Gekko gecko; assembly: GCA_029375565.1. Classification (NCBI taxonomy): domain Eukaryota; kingdom Metazoa; phylum Chordata; class Lepidosauria; order Squamata; family Gekkonidae; genus Gekko; species Gekko gecko. The sequence continues at coordinate 100,753,537 of JAPDNY010000004.1, read as the reverse complement.
TAAACAGGGGGCCAGTTCACTGTCCCTAAGACCGTTGGAGGGCCGCCGCATTTGCCCCTCCCCCCACCAGCCTGCTCGCCCCGCTGCCACGTTCGCTCCCTCCCAGGGGTCTTTTCGTAGAAAAACAGCTGCAGGAGCTCATTAGCATATGGTATGCTAATGAGCTATTAGGCTATTAGCATATGCCACGCCTCCTGACATCACCGGAAGTGATGTCAGAAGGGGAAGCAAAAGGGGGAGGCATCTTCAAAGCCTCTCCTTCCCTTCCCCAGCTGGTCTGGGTGGGGGAGCTAAGAGAGAAGGGGTTTAAAGTTTAAACTCCTTCTCACTAGAGTTGGGCCACAGAAGGAGGAAAGAGGGAAGGAAAGAGAGAGAGTAGAAAGAAGGAAAGGGAAAGGAAGAGAAGGAAAGGGGAGGGAAAGAAAGAGAGGGAAGAAGGAGGGAAACATGGAAAGGAGGAAAAAGAATGTGGGAAAGAAAGAAAGAGAGAAGAGAAGAAGGAGGGAAAGAGGAAAAAGAGAGAAGGAAAGGAGGGAATGAAAGAAATTTGGCGGCAATTCGGCCCCATTATATCCTATGGGCCATTGATGTCAATGGTGAAAACATAGGATATATTCTGGGGGCTGGAAGGAGGGGTTTGAGGAGAGGCACCAAACTCACAGGGTAGCTGGTGGAACCTCTCCCCAAGATACCCACCAAGTTTCAAGAACATTATATCAAGGGGTCCAATTCTATGGGTCCCTAAACAGGTTGCCCCTATTCCTCCATTGTTCTCTATGGTGGGAAAAAAATAACTTTTTTTCCCACTATAGAGAACAATGGAGGGAATAGGGGCAACCTGTTTGGGGGCCCATAGAATTGGACCCCTGGTCCAATGTTCTTGAAACTTGGTTGGTATCTTGGGGAGAGGCTCCATCAGCTACCCCGTGAGTTTGGAGCCGCTCCCTCAAACCCCTTCCCTCCAGCCCCCAGAATATACCCTATGTTTTCACCATTGACTTCAATGGCCCATAGGATATAATGGAGCTGAAATTGACATTCGGCTGCCTGAAAGACTCCCCGGGACGCCGGCTGGGGGCGGGGCCTGGCTCCTGAGCTCCCGGAGCTGCGCTCCTGTGTGCTCCCCCCAAAAAGACCCCTGCTCCCCCCACCAGCCTGCTGCCCCGCCGCCGTGTTCGCCCCCTCCCCCACGACCAGCCTGCTCGCCGTTCCTCCTCCTCAGCTCCTGGGCGCTCTTGCAGCCCAGGGCTGCTGGAGGAAGAAAGAGGCGGGGGGCCTTTGGGGGGGGCGGCAAAACACTCGGCGGGCCGCATAAGTGTCCTCCGCGGGCCGCAGGTGGCCCGCGGGCCGTAGTTTGAGGACCCCTGCTCCAAAGGATCACCATCTTCACTTACATAGACGACTGGCTTCTTGTGGCAAAATCACAGTCCATGCTCTTACAGAATATCCAAACTACCAAACTACCCTTTGACAACATATTACCCTACATTTGCTTCAGACTTTAGGCCTCTGTGTGAACTTCAACAAGTCTCACCTCATTCCATCTCAGAGGGGGCAATTCATCGGAGCCATTCTGGATGCCGGGGCTTGCAAGGCCTACTTGCCAGAGGACAGGGTGAAAATGCTCCAAACTGTCTCTTGACAGGTCCAGTCTCTCCCCTATGTCTTGACCTTCATAATCCAGCACCTTCTGGGATTAATGGCAGCAACTACGTCAGTTCTCCTGTTTGCCAGGCTATGGATGCGGGTGCTCCAACTGTGGTTTCTGAGATCCTTCAACCCAGCAAGGCAGCCTCAGTCCATCCTCCTATGACTTCCCAAGGTCGTTCGGGACTCTCTCACTTGGTGGACTCTGCCTCGAAATCTTCTTGCAAAGGCTCCCTTCCACCCCCCACTGTCATGGGCCAGGGTGCGGGGCTAGATAGAAGCGAGGAAGTCAAGGCACAGTCCAGGGTCAACAGCCAGGCAAACCAAATGACTGGGAAAACCAAGTCCAAAACTCAAGGCAAAGCAGGGTGGTCAAGGTGCAGTCCAGGGTCAGGAGCCAGGCAGACAAACCAACCAGGGAGACCAAGTCCAAAACACAAGCCCTCAGAGTTGTCCGTAAGCCAGAGTTTCCGAGGGTCAAGAGTCTGAGAGTCAGAGGTTCAAGGTACAAGCCAAGGACGTCAAGACAGGAACTGGGGATCAGGAACACAAGTGAGGAGGTGCAGAGCTTTGTCAAGGTGACTAGTTGCTGGCACGACTTGCCGGCGTAAGGACAAGGGCTAAATAGCTCACTAAGCTGCCGGCAATTAGCGCGCCCCAAGCATGTCCTGGCTCTTGTTAGTATTCAGGGCTGAACAAGCGTCTGTGGTGCATGCATGCCTCTCGCCGCCGGGCTGCCATGTCCCGTCAGCACTGTTCTCGCAAGCGGGAAACCGGTGAAGGCAAATCGGGGGGAGTGCTGACTAGGTGGGAATCTGCCTCAGCTGTTGTTGGGGCAGCCTCCAAACTCTCCGTGCTGTCAGGTGTGGGATTGTCCAGCCTCAGGAGCTCATCCCCAGCAGCACTTAGCTCTTCCGCTGGAGCCGTGGGCTCGGATTCAGCAGGAGCTGTGACACCCACCTCCCAAGATGACGATTACAACAGATGCTTCTGTTGGCAGTTGGGGTGCTCACCTCAACAGTCTATGTGTGGGCAGCAGGTGGGAGCAGCATTTTCTTTGCTTCCACATCAATTACCTAGAATTGCTGGCCATAAAGTTTGCTCTGCAGTCTTTCCAATCAGTTGTTCAGGTAAAGTCTATAGCAGTTCTTACCGACAATACCACTGCTCTGAATTACATCAACCATCAGGGAGGGACTGTATCTCATTGTCTTTGTCATCTCATGGTTGACCTTTGGGACTGGTGCATAGAGCACGACATTCACCTCTCTGCAACCCACATCCCAGGAGTCCTGAATGTCGAAGCCAATCAACTCAGCAGAAGGGAGGCATCTCTCCACGACTGGAAACTGAATTGGCATTACTTAGAACCCCTGTTCCATCATTGGGGTCACCAATCAGTGGATGTCTTTGCCTCCAGTCAGAACAAGAAATGCCGGTTTTTCTGCTGCTGGGGAGGGTCAGATCCTCCGTCCTTAGGTGACGGTCTACTCTACCGTTGGAACTGCAATTTTCTGTACCTATTTCCACCAATTTCCCTTCTCATCAAGGTGATTCACAAAATCCTCCAGGAAGAAGCAAACTACATTCTGGTCATGCCTTGGTGGCTGAGGCAGATTTGGTTCCCTTTTCTGCTCCATCTGGCAACCGAATGCCCCTACTTATTTCCACTGGCTCCCGATCTTCTGCTAGCATCAGGTAGCCTTTTGCACTACCACAACATTCCTCAGTTGAAATTGACAGCCTGGAGAATAACCTCTCCATTTTCTTGGGCTGCGTCTCCAAAGTTTTATTAAACTGTCATAAAATGTCCACAAGGAAATCTTATTCCTGTAAGTGGCAAAAGTTTGTTTTGTTCTTCAGTTCTTCCCAGCGTGCACCTCACTCGGTTGGTTTCAGTCTAATATTTGATTTCGTTTTGTCTTTAGCTGACACTGGCCTTTCTCACTCCTCCTTGTATGTTTATTTAGCAGCTATCTCAGCCCACCTATTAAGGTTCCCGTCCAGCTTTGGGACCTTCCATTGGTGCTGTGCCATCTCACTAGGAAGTCCTTTGAACCTCTGGCTACATGCAATCTCAAACTGGCCTCCTGGAAGATGGCATTTTTGGTAGCCATCACCTCAGCCAGGAGAGTAAGTGTACTCCTCGCTCTCAGACATGACTCGCCACATCTCCAGTTTTTGCCCAGTGGAGATCGTCTGGTTCCATGGCCGGCTCGCCCACTAGGCGAGCTAGGCACTCGCCTAGAGCGCGCCGGCCGCAGGGGTGCCAAACTGCGCTCGCCCACCCCCGAAAAGCCCCCTGCCACCTCCCTTCCACAGCTATCCACAGTGAAGAGCGCCCGGCGGGGCGCCCTGTGGGGGGGAGAGGAGGCGGCAGCAGCGCAGGAGGCGGCGGCGGTGTTTTCCCACCCTCCCCCTCCCCACTTGGGCTCAGGGGAGGGAAGAGGGAAGAGACAGGGGTGTAAAACTCCGCCTCTTCCCTGCCTTGCCTTTCCTGGGTGCCCTGGGGGGGGAGAGGAGGCAGGGGGTGGCGCAGGAGGTGGCGGCAGAGCTTTCCTGCCCCCTGCCCCCTCGAGGAGCAGGCCTGGGACTCTCTGGGAGGAGCCCAGTAGGCGGCGGAGGAGGAGGCATGAGGCCGGGCGGGCCAAGCTCCGTTCCCCACCTGCCTCGGAGGCTGCAGCAGGGGTCGCGGTGGGGCAGCGCGGGGGATGCCGAGCAGCCCCAGCCACTGCCCCTTCTGACCCAGGTGAGTCATGGGGTGAGGGAGGGAGCGTCGGGCCGGGGTGCATGGAGCCTGGGCCCAGGAGGTTGGCATCCTGCAGGGGCCGGGGGAGGCCAGGGGCTGCTGGGAAGTCGGACTTTCTTTTCTCCAGGCCTGAAGGTTGGCAACCCCATGATTGGCAGGCTCGCGGGGGGGCCGCCAGGAGGTAGCCCCGCCTAGGGCGCAGAAAACCCTAGGGTCGGCCCGACTGGTTCCAGATATTTCCTTTCTCCTGATGGTTGTCTCAGAATTCCATCTGCATTCTGAGATCTTCCTACCGGATTTTTTTCCTGCTCCAGTTTCGGCAGAGCAATACCTTCTCCACACTTTGGACATTAAACAAGTGTTACTGTTTTACCTGCAATGAACTCATAGCATACGTAAAGATTTCCACCTTTTTGTGTCATGTGCTAATGGCAAACTAGGGACTAAGATTACTGCTCAAAGGCTTTCTAAATGGATTGTGGGCACTATTCGTCTCCGCTACTTGCTAGCGTGTCCTCTTCCAGGGCTCCTCCGTGCTCACTCCACAAGATCATTAGCCACTTCCATGGCTTTCCGAAAAGGTGTTCCACTCTCTGACATTTGCAACTTGGGCAACTCCTAACACCTTCATCAAGCACTACGCTCTGGACATTCAAGCTCAGCAATGGTCTTCGATGGGACTCCTGGTCTTATCTCCAGTGTACTAATCACCTGCCAGCACCCTCCTCCAGGTGAGCCACTGCTTGCTATTCTCCCCTAGGTGTGATGCACAGAGACCACGAAGAAGATAAACAGGTTCCTTACCTGTAACTGATGATCTCTGAGTGGTCATCTGTGCAGTCACACCGCCTACCAGTCCTTCCCCACTGCTGTCAGCTCCACCTTTCTTTTCTCTTGGTGGCACAACCATCAGAAGGAACTGGCGGGATCTCCGTGTCCCACCCCTTGGGTATGCATGGCAGGGTTCCTGTGCATGCCTAGGAGCAAGGGTGCAAGAATCCCTTTTAGCTTTGGTAAACTACCGATGAGATCAGCACAGGCGCACTGGATCCCATAGGTGTGACTGCACAGATGACCACTCGAAGATCATCAGTTCCAGTTAAGCAGCCTGTTTTTTTAAAAAACAACCCACAAAAATGTAGAATATAAACTTGTTAAATAATAATTATTCTATTTTTAATCCTGGTGTTGGCATTATATTATTAAACTTTTCATCCTTCAAGAACAAATATACATTTCTAGTGCTCCTGGAAATTTGCAAGCCTGATTGAAGTATGTGAAGGGGCAACGGAACCCTTGAGCCAAATATTCTCTCTCATGTGTACCTTGACTAGTTCTGTGCTATAATGCGTCATGCCCTCAGTGTTGATGGTTAGATGTGAAAATGTATGGTTTCCCAACAGTTCTGGTAAATACAGTGTCTTTAACTGTTCATACTATATTTCAGCTTGCTAGGTGGCAGAGTTTTATGAACTTTCTGGGTTTTGACCTTTCAGTAATAAGAAAATTTTATCTAGTTATATACCAAAATGAAACATAAATTCCTTTTTTTATATGTTTTGGGGGGAGAAATTCTGTGTTTTCATATCATAATTTTAATGAACAATTTGTAGTCCTTTTTGTGTTGGCTAACTAATGAATGACTTGTAGAACTGTTGTTAAGTTTTTTATTTCCTTTCTTATATTAGAATGTTGAATGAAAGCAATCATGCTGATCACTGAAGTCAGGACCAGTGTTCCCTCTAAGTTGAGTTAGTGTGAGCTAGCTCACAGTTTTTTAGCCTCCAGTTCACACATTTTTGTCTTAGTTCAGGAAGGATGGCTCCAGAGCAAACTAATTTATGCAGCAGCCAAATCACTCACTCACAGCTTTAGTGCCAGTAGCTCACAAAGTAGAATTTTTGCTCACAAGACTCCACAGCTTAGAAGGGAGCATTGGGCAGGACACACAAATCTTTGCATTTTATTGTTTTTCCCCATTTCAATTGATTTAACCTTATGGCTTGACTTTGCAATTTTTAAAAAAATTGAGTATAGTATCATTCAGACCTTATCAAAATAACGGCCTCCAGAGTGTTGGATTTATATTTTCTGCTCCTGCTCCACTTTGAATATATTGCTGTGGAAGTCTTCTGTAATGAAGCTAGAATATCTAGAAATTTCAAAAAAAAATCAAGTAGAATGTTCTCCATTTAAACAAGGTTGAATTTCAATATTAAAAGCTGTGTGTTATAATTTGAAAAACTGCATATGATATATGATATGAAGCTTTTGGCCTAGATCATTAGCTTAAATCCCATTCAGATTTTAGTAATGAGAAATTGTTAGCAGGTGAAAGTCTTCTTGGTGGCCTGTGTGAAATGAATTGATCATCTGCTCTTGTTCTTACCAGACAGATGTTTTTATCATAGTAAGAGCCACTATACGAACACCCATTTGCTGCCAGTCTCCTGGAATATTGTTTTACCCAGTGGTGACACAGCAAATTTCATATTTGCTTTAAAAAGTTTGAGCACACTATTTACTGAGTTTTTAAAATTGTTTAAGAACAAAATGTCTGTAATTATGATGAGAGTCTCTGTGCGCAGAAGCAGAACTAACCTGGCCTCTCAGTGAAGCATGCCAAGAAGGGAGATCCAGAACTGAATAGCCTTGGAAATGGACAAGAAACAAGGTAGTAACATAGTTATACACCCTTGTATAGATTAGAAGCCATCTAACTATATCAATAGATATTAGATGCATTGAGGCCCAGGTACAGAGAGTGTCTGAGAATGTCCAGCTTCACAGAAGATGGTTGTATTTATTGAGGGCCAAAAGATACTTTGATAAGGCTCCGTTGGTGCCAGCACCAAGGGTGAAGAGCCTAGGGGTGTTCCTGGATGCGTCATTGACTATGGAGGTCCATGTCACTGCCACTGCCAGGTCTGCCTTTCTTCATCCGAGTCAGGTCAGAGAGCTGGCCCCTGCGAACTGGTCAGGTCAGGGAGTTGGCCCCTGCGATCTGGCTGCAGTGACTCATACAACGTTCACTTCCAGATTAGACTATTGTAATTCTCTCTACGTGGGGCTTCCCTCGACTCTGCTCTGAAGCTAGTGCAGAATGCAGCAGTGCGGGTGCTGATGTCACGGCCTGACTTGCACTGGCTGCCTATTGAATACCAGATCTGTTTTAAGGTGTTGGTGGCTTTTAAGACCCTATATGGCCAGGGCCTGCATGTCTTCTAGACCACCTCTCCCTATATCATCCCCATAGAACATTGCGTTCTACCAACCAGCACCTCCTGGTAGTCCCTGGCCCTAGGGAGGTCCAACTTGCCTCAACTATGGCCAGGCCCTGGCCCTTGCCTAGTGAAATGAGCTACCTTATGAGATCAGGGCCTTGTGGGACCTATTACAGTTCCACACGGCCTGCAAGATGGAGCTCTTCCACTGGGCCTTTAGGTAAGGCAGCAGGCATCCATTTTGATTAGGCCTCCCCCCTAGTGACTGCAGATCCTAAAAGCCAGACTGGGACTGCACTATCTGCCATTGAGGTGCATTGTTGTTTTAAATGCTGCTGATTTTACTAAATTAAGGCTGATGATTTTATGGATGTTAATTGATTATTGTAATACATCTTAATTTGTAAATCTGCATTAATTGCATATGTATATATATATATCTCCTTATAATATTTATCTTTTGGTTTCGTAAGATTCCATGCACTCCCATTGGCTGTAAAATGCCCTCCCTCAGCCATTGGCCCATCAGCTGCCACTCAAGAGTACTTGCGTGCCATTGGCCGGGTGCTGGGTCTGCTCCTCTTCCCCACCCACTCCCCCTTTTGCATGTCAGATTTACTGGCAGACCAGCTCTCTCTCCTGAGGAAGACAGTTCTCTTGACTCCTGTGAGGGACTGTCCCCCCAGTGGCTGTTGGTAGGCAGCCAAGCTTGGTTCTGTGAGTAAAAAAACAAAGGACTTTCAGCATAACCCCCTCCCCCGCCCATAACCCCCTCCTCAACGTCCGCTTTCCTGTCAGAATAAATGGAAAAAGGCTCTTTCTCCTGCTTAGCTTTAGCATGGCTGGCTGGCTGGCTAACGAGGTGGGCCAGCGACCATCAAACCATTTTCTTCAACTCCCCGCTGTGTGGCTGACTTCCCCTAGGGTTGCCAATCTCCAGGTAGGACCTGGAGATCTCCCACTGTTACAGTTGACCTCCAGATAACAGAGATCATTTCCCCAGAAGAAAATGGTTGCTTTGGAGGGTAGACTCTATGGCATTATACCCTGCTGAGTCCTTCCACACACACCCCAAATGCTGCCCTCCATAGGATCCACCCCCCCAAATCTCCAGGTATTTCCCTAATCAGAGTTGGCACCTGTACTTTCTCCTCTGTCAGTAAAAGGCCCTTTCCACACCTATGTTGGCCTTTGGGAGAAAACTCATTGGGCCCAGTCCTGATCAGGTTGCCAACTCCAGGTGGGCAATTCCTGGAGATTTGAGGGATGGAGCCTGGAGAGGGTGAGGTTTGAAGAGGGGTGGCACCTCAGACAGGTACGATGCCATAGACTCCACCCTCCAATCCAGCCATTCCCTGATGGGGAACCATTGTTGCCAATCTCCAGGTGGGGGCTGGAGATCACTCAAAATTACAACTGCTCTCTAGGAGGGATGGGGGAGGAGATGGAAAACTAAAGGTAGGTTGATGGTTGGCTGGGAGGGAGATAGGGTTATCAACTCCAGGTTGGGAAATTCCTGGAGATTTGAGGGGTCGAACCTGGAGAGGGTGAGTGTTGGGGAGGGGTGGAATCTCAGACAGGTACAATGCCATAGACTCCACCCTCCAAACCAGCCACTCCCTTCTGGGGAACCACTGTTACTAATCTTGGGGATGGGCTGGAGATCACTCAAAATTACTACTGCTCTTCAGGTAGCAAAGATCACTTCCTCTGGAGAAAATGGTGGACTCTGTCATTATACCCTGCTGAGATTGCCACAGCAAATTGTCACTCTCCCAGAGCCTCTTTCTAGAGCCCGTTGTATTTATTTCCACAATGGGCCTTATTCCTAGTGTGTGGTGTGTGTGTGTGTGTGTGTTGGTACCTGCCCTGAGCCTGCAAAGTGGGGAGGGCAGAATAAAAGTCTAATGAAATAAATAAACAGGTATGAGAAACTAGTAATCATTGTTTTTAAGTAGACTTTTGTTAAGATGAAGAGTAGGAAGAGTGATAGCAAGAGTGAACTAACAGTTTTATATATTTTAAAAAGATATATATAACCTTGAATGGTGTTTGAAGTTATAAGATAATGGCTATAAGATAATGAGCCAAGAGTATGTAATGGAAAGCTTAATTTCAGAGCAAAGTTTACAAGCATAGGCAGCTGCTTGGAAGGTAGTCTGCAACTGAGTTAGTCACATGACCAGAGAATGTGTGACGTAATGGTTTTGGAATCTTTAGTTTTGAACTGGAGGGAGGAAAAAACAGTTGGAAAAGGGGTTAATGGCTGACTGCTGACCAGAAGAGAAAGGGGAGAAAGGGTGCCCTCGGATGGAAGAGAGAGAGTGCGGACCCTGTGAGCTGCTGAGAAGTTTAATGATAGAATCTCCTGGTGTATAACTCAGACACACATAGTGCTCCTCTATAAGAAATCCTGTTGGGGAAGGTTATACAGTTCTAGCTAGGGATCAACTGCACGTGAAGCAATTTAAGGAGACTGTGGGAGAGCCTTCAATAGAACAGAGATATAAAAGATGGAATGTGCAGAAAGGGTGTAGTCTGGAAGAATATTAAAAGACCTAAAAGCAGTCCAAAGTTAAAAAAAGGAACAAAAGAAAGCCTGAACAACTGATTGACTACCTGTCCCCCGGTGTTATTTTAAATAAAATTGTATTTGTGTTTAAAGTGGAGGGTGTCATAAACCTCTGTGTTGAAGATGGCGAACTGAAGGTAGAGAGGAGGAAAGTGTACTGAGAACCCCCTGCAGTTACAGTGGGCTTATCAAGTGGGGCAGTTAGCTGTTGTTAGGAGATGATGTAAAATCCTATAAATAAGGGGAAATGAATTAATCAAAAGCTTCTTTTTAGAAAGGGCTCCTTGCCTGTGACCTGCTTATCTTTGGGGTAAGAAACTTTTATGGACTCATGTAATTTCTCTCCTTTAATTGAGGAGGAGAAGGAGGAGATTGAATTTATACCCTACCCTTCACTTGGAGTCTCAGAGCGGCTTACAAACTCCTTTCCCTTCCCCTCCCCACAACAGACACCCTGTGAGATAGGTGGGGTTGAGAGAACTCTAACACAAACTGCTCTTTCAGGAACAGCTGTGCCAGAGCTTGTGACTGACCCAAGGTCACATCAGCAGGTGCAAGTGGAGGAGTGGGGAATCAAACCCAGTTCTCCCAGATTAGAGTCCGTGCACTTAACCACTACACCAAACTGGCTCTCTAATTAACTGTGTGACAGTGATGGATGGTATGTTTTTATGATTTAGTCAATGTTAATAAATCAATAGTTGTGCTTTAATAAAAGCTTGAAATGGAAGCATATATTTGCTAATAGTATTTACTTGAGTATTATACCCATAACGAACCTGAAGATTTACTAAGCTGTACCTCTGGCAAGGAGTTAAATTATCTGATATAGGAAAGGTAACTAAATGTTTAGGGCTTCATAAGTGCACGCTAATATCTGAATTGGGCCTGCCCCAGGTCATCCAGAACAGGGGGTTATATGGGGAGGCAGAGCTTGTATATTATGTATCTACAAGTGGAGACCTGCAAGAAATTTGCAGGATGGTTATCTCATTCGTCACACCTTTGCTTCCTCTCCTCGCCCCTACCTCTCTCACACTATTTCTCCCCTCTGCCCCCCTTTTCTTACTCTCTATTTCTCCTCCATGCATGTGACTTCCTCTCTCTTTCTGACCTGTCATCTTTCTCTGTTTTTCTGCCTCCCCACTTCATCATTCTTTCTGTCTCTTTCTGCCCCCCACCCCATCATCCTTTCTTTCTGCCCCCATCACTCTCCCAGCTTCCTGCCTGCTTCCTCCCCCACTCCGCAGAGCAGCAGCAACAGTGGTGGCAGTGCTCTCAGCCACCCACCTGTTTCTCCCCCCACCCCAGCAGTGGCAGCACTCTGGGAATCAAAATAGATCTCCCAGCTACAGAGATCAATTCACCTTAGGGCTGCCAGCTCCAGGTTGGGAAATTCTTGGAGGTTTGGGCGTGGAGCCTTGGGACAGTGAGGCTTGGGGAGGCAAGCAGCCTCAGCAGGGTATGATGCCATAGATTCAACCTTCCAAAACAGCCATTTTATCCAGGGGAACTGTCGCCTGGACAACAGTTGTAATTCTGGGTGATCTCTAGTCCTCACCAGGGGGCTGGCAATGGTAGTTCTCATGGAGGAAATGGCTGGAGAGTGGAATCTATGGCATTACATCAAGTCAGAAGTTCCTCCCCTCCTCAAATCCCACCCTCTCCAGGCTTCACCCCTCAAATGTCCAGGGATTTCCCAACCTGGAGTTGGCAACCCTATTTCCTTTCCAACCAACAGCCAACCTACCTTTAGCTGCCTCTCTGTTTTCTGCTTTCCATCTCCACCCCCCAGCCTCTACCTAGGAAAATTACAGTCTTTCTCCACAGTGGGGACCAAAGCAGCTTTCATTATTCCCTCCTCCTTTTTATCTGCACAACAACCCTGAGAGGTTGGTTAGGCTGAAATATGTGACTGGTCCAAAATCACGCAGTCAGCTTCCACTGCAAGATGGGGATCTGAACCTGGGTCTTGCAGACCCTACTTTGAAGCTCTAACTGCTGCACCTCAATGGCTTTCATAGGGTAGCTGCTGATGAACAGTAGCAAGCAGCCGAGGCTAGGTGAGTCATGCAAATCAGGGGGGACCTGGCAACCCTAGACTACTGCCAGGCCTAGAGTTGCCAACCTTCAAATGGGAACAGGAGAGCCCCCAGAATTACAACTGGAATCTAGACAGCAGAGGTCTGTCTCCCTGCAGAAAATGGCTGCTTTGGAGGGTGGACTCTGTGGCATTATACCCTGCTGAGGCCTCTCCCTTCCCAAACCCAGCCCTCCTTAGAGTCCACCACAAAATCTCTAGAAATCCCCCAGCCTGGCACTGGCAACTCTTGTGAGGCCTTGCCCCAAGGCTCCCTTCCCCCACCCTTTTACTGATAAAGCCAGTTAGAAGCCCCCCCCCCAACATTCTAATCTCTCACCATTGATGCCTGAAGCAGATCCCTGCAGAGACCATTTCAAAAGGTTTTGGGGGGAATTCAACCATCCCTAAAGGGATTTTTTTAGTTTTTGGATTTTTCTACAAACCCAGGAAGTCTACTGACTATGTAGGAAAAGCTGTTGGGGGAGAGTGAGCCCCCTGTTGATGGAAATAAGTATCCACACATTTTGGCAATTAGTATAAGGATATATTACGTATCTACAGATATTAGTAGCTTGCTTACTGTGATATACTTAAAGTACAATCCTAAACAGATTTACACCCTGTGATACCCTTTTTCCTCACTCCCACAGACTGCCTATCCCCTACCACAACCTCTCTCTCTCAGGTTCAGGGTTACAAGTAGGTCAGGCTGTCACACTTTTCTACCCTTCTTTCCTCTTTTAAAATCTATAGAAAGCCATGATGACCATTTCACATCTCAGATCCTCTCTCACACTCACAGAGACATCAGCTAGTAGGGTAGCCCAGCCCCGTTTAATAATTACACCTCATTGAGTAACAAATGTTGGAAATGTAAAAAAATAGAGGGTTCTTTTTATCATATATGGTGGACATGCGAGAAAGCAAAAGTATACTGGTCAAATGTTCATTGTGAGATGCAGAAAATATTGAAAATCCCTATTAGAAAAAGTCCGGAACTTCTACTCTTAGGTTTGACAATGGAAAAAATTAAGCAAGAAAAGAGAACAGTATTATGGTACATGATCACATCGGCGAGAATGGCTTTTGCGCAGCAGTGGAAATCGGATAAAGTACCGGATATACAGGACTGGTTAAGAAAACTGCTATTTTTAGCTGAAATGGACAAAATGACTAAAAAATTAAATGGACAAATGGCAGAACAGTATTTAAATGAATGGGAAGACCTGAAAATATATGTGGAAAATGAATATAAAATGAAAGGGAAAATGTATAACCTTGATTCTTATTGAAAATGGAAATATGTTAGATGAGTCAGTTTTCTATATACAAAAAATATGTTACCTGGTTTATCGATTGCTATAAGTCTAAACCTGATTACTTTTAAATTTTCTTTGTTATTGGCAATAGCGGAAGCCTATTTGGGGGGAAGGGGGGAAGGGATATAGCCTATAAGTTGTTTTGGAAATTGTGTTTAACAATGTTGAATATATTCCAATAAAAATCTTCGTTATAAAAAAAAAATAATTACACCTCATTGAAACACTGCATAGAGTTATTGGGATTGGGAGCTCAAAAACAGTTCCGTTCACATGCTGCCATCATTTATTCATATCCTAAAATGTATGTAGAACAAGATCTTAGGGTGTGTGTGTGTGTGTTTCTTTCCCTGAAACAACCAGCCCACAGGATTAAACAAACAAGGAGTTAACTTTTATTTATGGTTTGAACATAACACTGAATGAAATCAAGTAAAGGTTACAAGGTTTCTTTTCAGTTGAACTTTTTCTATAGTCCAGCATTTGGGATCTTTTGTTACAAATTGACTTTTCCCAGTCAACTTTAAGCTGCGCTGGCCACAGCTTCACTCAACTTTCAACTTCCCAGTTTTCTCTTCCACTCACTTAACTGCTGTTTTCTACTGTCTCTCTCACTAACATTCCATCAGCTCCCATTGGCTGCTTTTAGAGAGAGGCAAAACCTAACTTGTCCATCACACACCCTTCCAATGCCAGTGGATTTAGAAGATGTAAGACTACTTAGGATTTAACTGTTAAAGTATTATTTCTATGTTGCAAGTTATTTTTTCTAGTATTGCAGAGAATGTGATATAGATTTTATAAAAAAAAATACATTGCAAGAATTCTTTTATGCTATGTGCAGATAAGCATGTATGTGTTTTGCCCTGGGTTCAATGCTGTTGGAAAGCAGGTTTCTTTCCTGCTTCCCCACAGCATCATGGAACATTTGTGCACCTCTCAGAATTTCCCTGGCTTTTCCCCAATCTCTCCCAAATCTAATTTGATCCAAAGTTTTGGGAAAGATTACCGCAAAGCCTGATTGACTGCTATGTGAATAGGAAAATTCACATTTTCCCAGCCCCACAAACACAGTAGCCATTTTCCCTATGATGGCTGTTTCTTCCTACCACCACTGGGGGGGGGGCTTTTTCAAATCAACAATTAAATAATCATTATGTCAGTGTAACATTATAACTGTAATTATAACAGCTTGTCTGAATCCTCAGCTTTTTAAAAATAAGTCTCTAACCCCCTTAATTGTGGGTATATCTCTATAACAAAAGGGGCTAAAGCTGGGGTGCCAAACATACGGCCCATGGGCCATCCAGGGCTCTTATTTGACCCATGAGCAACTGATTACCTTTACTGCCAGATGACAGAGGCTATGCATTATGTCCTTGTATACTGTCCCAGTGCTAATGCATAATGGGCGGTGAAAGTGGGAGGGTGGGCATCAGGGAGATACTGTAAAGAAATACTGTAAGAGTGTTAATGTATAAGCAGGTTTATATTTTGATTAAAAAACAATGTGGTCAATTGGGTTTGCCTGTGTCCTTTATAAAGTTTATATCTCCAGTACCTGGCATTACATTTTATGGCACACATGGCCCAGCCCGACAAAATAACATATGTGTCAGATCTGGCCCTCGTAACAAATGAGTTTGACACCTCTGGGCTAAAGTCTTTTCTTTAAAAAATGAAAGCTGGCAATTTGGAGAACCTGTTACACATACTGTTGTAACTTTATATTGGTGTAATTTCTGATTTTTTAAAAAAAAATAATGGAAAAAGCTCTGCTAGTGTGGTGGGGAGTGGCTGCTGACTGACTGGGGCAGACAAATTATGGGAAACCTTCCATAGGGAAGCCTCTTTGCTGGTGCATTGTACTGGCTGCCAGAGCAGCAACTGGAGACCTCCTGGTGATTTTGCAGGTTGGATCTCGTTTTAGTTTTTTGTATGTTGCGGGGTCCAGAAGTTCTCTGATCTTATTTTTGTATTCTTCCATTTTCATGTTCACTGTGGCAGTGCCTTTGTCAGCTGGTAGAATAATGATGTCTGGATTCTCAGGAAAATCTCCTCCATTAGAACATCACAGCCTGGGAAACTCCTACAAGATAATGACTCAGCCCTACCCCACCTTCCTGAGTAGATATAAATTACCCCCCCTACCATTTTTTCTTCTCACATTGACACAGAGTATTCCATTTTTCTGTGTTATACCTCTGAGGATGCCAGTCGCAGCTGCTGACAAAACATCAGGTACTACAATGCCAAGACCACAGCCATACAGTCCAGAAAATCTACAACTAAGGGATGGGTACTATTTTGTTTTTCCTATCACAGCTTCTGTGTAACTAGATAGGTATGAATGCTTTATTCAAGTCACATTTTTAATTATTATTTCTTTGCACATACAATCTCTAGAATGCATATATAAACTCCTGAGAGCAAGGATAACTATAATATAATGAACATAGTCTGAGCCTGTTGTAGCCCCCTCTTCTCTAAAGAAAAGCAGGCTCACTCAAGTACCCACTAGCCAGAAGTTCATGGCATCTATTTTATTTTGCTCTGAACACTTCTATCTGCCAGAAAGTGTCATTTATAAGATAGTTTATAATACTTTAACTGGGTAGTCAGTCCAATCAATAAAAGGTATTGTTTCTCAAACTATGGGATCAACCCTGCATTTAAGTTGCACTGCTATACTTATTTAGTTTTTATTTCAGTGTATTCTACATCATGACTGAAAATACAATGCTGTAAAGATAATAGGTTCAGGATAGCTTTTAAAAATTAAAAAAGGAGATTTCTGGGTTGCGTTGCAGCGTGACGGATGGCACTGGGACTTGCTCTTGGGCACCACCAGCTCTTTGATTTCTTTAGAGGAGTTTTGGGGGGTCCCAAACTCCACTGGACCTCCTGGAGGGAGGGCCAGTGCAAGGGACTGGGCCCCCTGCTAGTGGCAGCAAGTGGGTGGAAGCTCTGGATCATCCCTAGCAAGAATCGAAGCAGTGCATTCATGGCAGCCATGAATGCTCAGCTGTGAATGCCCGACAACGAGGGATTTTTGTACCTCATCCATAACAGCAAATACACTTAAAAGCAACAACATTAAAGATGCTAGTGACTCTCTGAGTTAGCCCCTTTAAATTTGTTAAAAGGACAAGAAAAGGAGGGGTGGAAGTTTTTTCTCTCCCCCTTCTCCCTTCTTTAAGCAGCAAGAACAAGAACTTAAAGAAAAATTATTTTAAACACTCTGTAGGGCAAAGAAGGCAAGAAGGCTGTTGTCTGAGCTCCCAATATTATCCTTTGGGATATAAATTTGAAGAAACTTTGTGTTTTGATTTTAACTTCCATTTCCTTTTTCTGGATTATAACTAACCCATGTGGAATTATTTGAAGACTCTTTAAAGAACTTTAACCAAGCAACTT
Organism: Gekko gecko; assembly: GCA_029375565.1. Classification (NCBI taxonomy): domain Eukaryota; kingdom Metazoa; phylum Chordata; class Lepidosauria; order Squamata; family Gekkonidae; genus Gekko; species Gekko gecko. Next base: position 100,736,526 of record JAPDNY010000004.1, on the reverse strand, counting down.
CAGTTCAATAAGGAATATAATCAAAAGGACTATAAACCTCTTCATCTTTAAAAGAAAGAAAGAAAGGGAAAATTGGACTCTATTTGGAGTTTGTGTTTTTTGCCAGTCTCCTATAACATATCATGTTTTATTTGTTGAAATTATAAAAGCTCATTGTGTTCCAGTTGTATTGTATAATTGGGTAAGCAACTGATAAGATCCCTGAATTATGTTGAAAATTTCTTGTTTTTAATATGTCTATAACAGCTACTGTCTTGTAAACCTTGAATGTGGTCAGTCTTTTAGGGCTTATTGAAAAAACAACATTAGAGATTCTCTGTTTCTGACATACTGTATTAAAATGGTTGTCAAAGATATACACAAAAAGGCGCCAGGCACTGCACTTTCAGCTATGGGAAGGTCTGTAGATACCAACTTGACACTAGTTTCCTGGGAGAAGTTTCAATGTATAATTCTTGACACAGTTACCTCTGCTGTTAAACTGGCAGTAAGAACATAAGAACATAAGAGAACCCAATGTTGAATCAGGCCAATGGCCCATTTAGTCCAACACTCTGTCACACAGTGGCCAAAATATACCAGGTGCCATCAGGAGGTCCAGCAGTGGGGCCAGGACACTAGAAGCCCTTCCACTGCTGCCCCCTCCAGCATCAAGAATAGAGTGCATCACCTGCCCCAGACTGAGAGTTCCTATCTATACCTTGTGGCTAATAGTCACTGATGGACCTCTGCTCCATATGTTTATCTAATTCCCTCTTGAAACTGTCCATGCTTGTAGCTGCCACCACCTCCTGTGGCAGTGAATTCCATATGTTAATCACTCTTTGGCTGAAGAAGTACTTCCTTTTATCTGTTCTAACCCAACTGCTCAGCAATTTCATGGAGTGCCCACGAGTTCTTGTATTGTGAGAAAGGGAGAAAAGTACTTCTTTCCCCACCTGCTCAGTTCCATTCATAATCTTACAAACCTCGATTATGTCACTCCTCAGCCATCGTTTCTCCAAGCTAAAAAGCCCCAAGCGTTTTAACCTTTCTTCATAGGGAAAGTGTTCCAACCCTTTTATCATTCTAGTTGCCCTTCTCTGCACTTTTTCCAATACGATAATATCCTTTTTGAGATGTGGTGACCAGAACTGTACACAGTATTCCAAATGAGGTCGCACCAATGATTTATACAGGGGCATTATGATACTGGCTGATTTGTTTTCAATTCCCTTCCTAATAATCCCCAGCATAGTGTTGACCTTCTTTATTGCAGTTACACACTGTCTAGACATTTTCATTGAGTTATCTACTACGACTCCAAGATCTCTCTCTTGGTCAGTCTCTGCCAGTTCAGACCCCAACAACATGTATTTATATTTAGGATTTTTGGCTCCAATGTGCATCACTTTGCACTTGGCCACATTGAACCCCATTTGCCACATTGCCACCCACTCACTCATCCTTGACAGATCCCTTTGGAGTGCATCACAATCATCCTTGGTTGTCACCACCTTGAACAACTTTGTGTCATCTGCAAATTTAGCCACTTCACTGCTTACGCCCAATTCTAAATCGTTAATAAACAAGTTAAAAAGCATTGGACCGAGTACTGATCCCTGTGGTACCCCACTGTTTACCACCCTCCACTGAGAAAGTTTCCCATTTATACTCACTCTCTGTTTCCTATTTATAAGCCAGTTTTTGATCCACAATTTTATCCCATGACTATTGAGCTTACTTAGGAGCCTTTGATGAGTCAAAAAGACCTTTGATTTAATGCAAGATAAAAAGGTGACTCTGCCATTACAAACCACAATCAAGATGAAGGAGTCTCAGCATTAAACTGATAAGGCTTTTGAGGATACAGAGTAAGACTACAATCAAACTGACCCAACCTATGGAACGATCTCCACATCTAAAAAGAGTGATAAAACATCCACAGAAGAAAATATGAGATTCAGCAGAAGAGTGACAAGTGCTGAACTTTCCAAAGTTGTAAAGGATAAAACATTCTAAAGGGAAGATATAAAGGAATCTATGGAATCTTCAATCACTTCAAGAATTGAATACAGTTGGTTGTTTCTAAAAGAGAGCTTTTCTGCTTATAATGGGAAAAGACACAGAATTAAGACTTTACTGAAGAGGAGAAATCAGAAAAAGAAGAAGAGGATCAAACTTTACAAATAAGACTGGTTAGGGAATTCCAGCAATTGCATAACTGTTTTAAGATTGGTTAGGGAATGTCTGAGTCTGCCTAATTGAGTTGAACCCTTAAAATATTTAGGGAAAACTTTAAACTAGAAGAAATTATATGAATTATATACTTAAATACATTTAACTGGTAAAATGCTTAGACAGTGCTTAAAACAGAAGACAATATGAATTGTAAACCTATAGATTTACAAAGATTACAGTTTGATATAAGGTAGAAAAATGATAGATAACTAGATATGTATAGGGTGTTCAAATAGATAAAGCAATAATGTAGGATAAGTTACCCTCCTATGTATGTTTGTGTGTGTATATTTGTTTGTCTTATAAAAATAATTATTATTATTATTTTAAAAACTACTTAAACTGCTATGGGTTTAATTCCAGCCTTGTTTTCTGCCTGTGTAATACACTTCTGCCAACAGAATGAGGGGTGGATTTTTACCTATTCTCCCCTCTCCTCCAGAAGCAGCTTTTGGAGGCTCTTGGTGGGATGTAGGGCAGGACAGACAGGAAAGTTACATTAGCAGAGCTCTGCTGATGGTACTTTGGATCCAGTCCTTAGTCTCCTTTCACATCTCCAGGGAGGTGTGCTTGGTCCCCTCACTTTCAATTTTTAGGAGTCAGCTGAAGATGGTTTTATTTAGACTGCATTTGGTGAAAACCATCCCAAATTGTGATTTTAAATTTAATTTTATGTGCTTTTATGTACTCTGCTTTATGTATTTCATTTATATTGTAAGCTACCTAGAGCTCCATAAGGAAGAAAGGCAGCAAATAAATAAATAAAAAGTTTCATAGGCCCTGTTCACACGGAGCATTTGCCCCGCTGAAGGCACGGGAGCCCTGCGGACTTTCCGTGCTCGATCATACGAGCACATCTGGGAGGCGTAGTGCTCCCGTGGCCAACCCGCGGCTTCCCCTGGAAAACGCGGGGTAAAAAACTAGTAGGTCGGAAGTACTAGTTTCCGGAAACCCCGGGGCAAAGGCTGGCGTCTGATTGCGGGAGCGCCAGTATCCCACGGCTTCCGACGCCCGCCCATGTCCCCGGGGTTTCCGGATGTTGTCAGTTTCCACGTGATGCGCACCAACGCTGAACAGTGCATGCGCACACACAAGACACCGACAGCGGCCCACCCCCCCCATGGCGCATGCGCACTGTGCTGCTTTTTTGCTGCGCTGCAGCAGCGCAGTGTGATCGGGGCACAGAGCTGGAGTGTGGCACCCTGGTGGCCCGTATGATCGGGCTACCACGCCTTATTTAGCTCCAGGGCAAACTGCCACGCCTCCCCCGCGCGTTTTCTGGCCCGTGTGACCGGGGCCATATTTAGGTAACTGACTCTTTTCCAGTTAAGTCCTCTTTCAAGTCCTCTTTCAGTGTACTACTAATGAAAGCTCTCTTTTTTATTTTATATCCATCTTTAAAGAACTAATTCTGTTACCATTTCACATGGGATGGGAAATAAGAGTGGAGAGAGAAGATTAATAGCTAATTTCAAAAGTCTGATGCTGAATGTTTTCAAGATTAAATTGCAGAACAGCAGTATATTTTTAGAAAACTTGTTGTAATTTTTTTAAAACTTTCATAATTAAAGACTCCATGAGATGATGAGAAATATAGATGCTCTAATATTGTCATCTGAAACACAGTAAAAGAGTGTATCTGCTAACTCTGCCATCCCCACATGGTACTCCTGTTTGTTACATTTATTACAGAAACAGGTTTAATGCAAAACATGTAAAATGTTAATATTTCATACCCTCTCAAAATGTTGTTATACAGACTGTTGCAACATTTCTAGCCGTGATCATGTTCTGTTAGTATGCATCAATTTGGTCCTATACTAAGATGCTAAAATGCAGCAATTAGAAATGCCTGTTATATACATTCAACAATAAACATACTTGAGCAGGATGTCAAAGGAAAGCCCTACTGTTCATATAGAATAGTTAAAATATATGAACAGATAATTCCCATACTTTTCCATTCTGTTATGCATGTGGCTTTGCCACATTGGCACATTTATATTGCTGACTTCCACTGCAAATCTTGCATTTCCCAGTCTGGGGCAGATCTAAATGCATGAAAAAGTAGCTCCCATACCCCTGCATTCTGTTGTGTATATGAATTTGTTTCCTCTGTACTGAAGTGCTGACTCTTATTATAACACAATTGTCATAACTGGCTTTCACATGATAGACATAAAAATATCTTAAAGTCTAATGGATACAACAGACATAGTAAAAATTAGGTTTTTATTTTTACTAGGAATACCTTGATCATTTTGAGACCTATGGTTGAATATATGCAGTCCAAGTATCATTCTGTATCTGGTCATAATAAAAATTGCTTGCAGTTTCCATACATAAATGTGTTCCTGGCTACTGTTGGAAATCCTGCCCTTCCATGACTGAGGATTGGTCAAGGAGAAAATACCACACCCTTACATTCTGTCAGAGGTATCGCTTATGTTATAGTCTGTTGAAAAACTATCTGCTATTGTGGGCTAGATTACAGGAGTGGAGTGGCTATTAATGGGCCTCTGCCCTGAAGGGCCAGTGACTGCTTGCTCCTAAGCCTTAGCCAGTGTCCTCCTCCTTGTCTATGTGGTCTGTAACTCTGATGGTTAAGAACATAAGAGGAGCCCTGCTGGATCAGATCAGTGGTCCATTACTCCAGCACAGGGCTGTTGCTATCGTGGAGCATACAGGGTGCCACCCCCCAAATTCCCTAGTGCCCCACAGCCAGTTCTTGCACACCACTCTCCCAGTCCCTGGGGAAAGGCAGTGCACAGAGTGGCTGAGGCGAGAGCCAGCTGGTCATCCCTAGCTGCCGCCCACCCAAGAGCCGCTCGCCTACTGCCTGCCTGAGCAGAGGCAAGAGTGGCGCTTCACCTGGTGGAGCCTGACAGGGTATGAGGGGAAGGGAACAGGTAGGTGCAGCAACGCTTTAGCCCAGCCCTGCGCAGTACAGCCAGTCTTCCCCTGGCTGCATGGCAGCCTCTTGGCCAGGAGAATGAAGCTGAGCCTGGTGGGCAGCTGCCTGGTCCTGCCACCGCTGCTGCTGCTCCTCCTGTTGGGACTTTAGGGTCAGCATGCAGAAGCCAAAGTGGGTGCTCCACTCTTCCTTTCCAGGAGGAGGGCAAAGGCTAAGCTGGGGAGGGAGAAGAAGGGGGGGAAAGGATGAGCAGGCCTTCCTGCTCTCAGTTGTTGCTGCCACTTCCCCCCTCACCCTCCTCCTCATCCACATTGTCGGCACTACTACTCACCCTGCCTTGGGAAGGCTCAGGCTCTGAGCTGCTCCTACTAGCTCCAGGTCCCTGATCCAGCACCCTGCCTCACCCAGTGGCCAACCAAGTTCTTTGCAGGTCCAACAACTGGGCATAGAGGCTGAGGCCTTCCCCTTATGTTGCCTTCTTGCACTGGGATTCAGCGGTTGACTGCTTCTGAACTTGGAAGTTCCCTTTAGTTGCTAGTTGCCATTAATAGACCTATCCTCCATGAATGGTATCTCAGCTGAGCTATTCAAAATCTTAAAAGATGATGCTATTAAAATGCTGCACTCAATATTCCAGCAAACTTGGAAAACACAACAGTGGCCACAGGATTGGAAAAGGTCAGTTTATATTCCAATCCCAAAGAAGGGCAATGCCAAGGAATGTTCAGACTATTGCACAATTGCACTCATTTCACAGGCTAGCAAGGTCATGCTCCAGATCCTACAAACTAGGCTTCAGCAGTACATGGACATAGAACTGTCAGAAGTACAAGCTGGGTTTCAAAGAGGTAGAAAGAAAAGAGATCAAATTGCCAACATTCGCTGGATTATGGAGAAAGCAAGGGAGTACCAGAAAAACATCTACTTCTTCTTCATTGATTATGCTAAAGCCTTTGATTGTGTGGATCATAACAAACTATGGCAAGTCCTTAAAGAGATGGGAGTACCAGACCACCACACATGTCTCCTGAGAAACCTGTATAAGGGTCAAGAAGCGACAGTTAGAACCGGATAGGGAACAACTGATTGGTTTAGCATAGGAAAAGGACTACAACAAGGATGTATATTGTCACCCTGCTTATTTAATTTATATGCAGAGTACATCATGCAAAATGCTGGCCTGTATGAATCACAAACTGGAATTAAGATTGCCGGGGAAAACATTAACAACCTCAGATATGCAGACGATATCATTTTAATGGCACAAAGTGAAGAGGACCTCAAGAGTGTCTTGCTAATGATGAAAGAGGAGAGTGCAAAAGTTGGCTTCCAACCTAACATAAAAAACCCTAACATCATGGCATCTGGCCCCATGGCTCCCTGGCAAATAGAAAGGGAAGTCATGGAAGCAGTGACAGACTTCACATTCCTGGGATCCAAGATCACTGCAGATGGTGACTGCAGCCATGAAATTAAAAGACACCTTCTCCTTGGGGGGAAAGCTATGGCAAACCTAGACAGCATAGTAAAAAGTAGAGACATCACCCTGCCAACAAAAGTCTGTATGGTCAAAGCAATGGTATTCCGAGTAGTAATGTATGGCTGCAGGAGTTGAACCATAAGGAAGGCTGTGTGCCAAAAAATAGATGCTTTGGAATTATGGTGCTGGAGAAGACTCTTGGGGGAGTCCCTTGGACTGCAAGGAGATCAAACCAGTCAATCCTAAAAGAAATCAACCCTAACTGTTCCCTGGAAGGCCAGATACTGAAGCTGAAGCTCAGATACTTTGGCCACCAAATGAGAAGGGAGCGCTCACTGGAGAAGCCCCTGATGCTGGGAAAGATTGAAGGTAACAGAAGAGGGGATGGCAAAGGATGAGATGGTTAGACAACAAACATGAAATTGAGCAGACTCTGGAGGACAGTGGAAGACTGGAGGGCCTTGCATGATGTGGTCCATGGGGTCACGAAGAGTCGGACTCAACTGTGTAACTGAACAACAACAACAACCATGAATCTATCTAACGCCCTTTGAAGATATCTATGCCTATGGCCATGACTATATCTTCTGGCAGCAAATTCCACATTTTAATCACTCTCTGTGTAAAGAAGTTTTTCCACTAACCACTACTCAGTTATGAAGGTAGACAGCCAGCAGGGGAGTGGGGGCAATCCAGTATTTTGCAGAGAGTGCCACATGTGCGATTATCTACCCATTGGGTGGAAATTATGGGTGTGTTTTTGCTGCATGGAGCTCATGACTCCCATGGAGGCTAGGGTTGCTGACCTGGAGAAGCTAAGGCAGAGAGAAGTTTGGGGAAGAGACCCTCAGAGACTTACCAGAGCAGTCCTACTCCTGTGCTGACAGCTCTTCTGCTGTTGTGTAGAGTGTGAGTCTTGAGGTCAGAGGGTGTCAGTCTGAGAAGGAGGAATGTGATCCCTTAGAAGGGATCCCTTTCTTTGGGGGCAGACCAATATCCTTTCATACCAAGGATACCATTGGGGGGCTGGGAAGAGGTGGGCTACTGGTTGAAGGTGATTTGATCATTAGGAATACAGAGAAAGGAGCCTGTGGTAGGCGCTTTGGCTGCATAGTGACTTGCCTGCCTGCTGCAAAGGCTGCGTACTGTTGTATGTTAATCTCCAGTAGATAGATCATTATGATATAAGCTGGCAGCTACCTGTCAGCTGGTGTATAGTGAGAACAAGTCCCAACTTGTTCTGACTGGCACTGAACAGTGTGCAGTCACAGTGACTCAGCATTACATTGATTGGTGGAGCTTTGTATATAAGTCATTGCACAGTTGCCATGTATCCTTCTTCTGTGTATTGGATGTCTGGCGTAGCACTTTGCTTGTGAATACTGTGAATAAACCCTTGTATATAGTGTACCACTGGATTGCTTTATTGTGGTTACTATGAGGGGCTCCAGTACTGGATCTACAGTGCAGGCTGGTAAGGCTGGGAGGCTGGAAGTCTTAAGGGGCTGGCTTGGATAGTCTCACACGCTCGCTGTCCAACACGTACAATTAAGTAATTTAATTGATTAATTAATTTAATTGACGAAAGCATTTTGATAGTTCATTTATATAGTATAATTCATTGGGGTGATTGGGAAAGGGTTTGAATCAATTTATTATGTAATTGCGTTATATTTCTAAATTCTGTATTTGATTGCATGTGATTTATCTTATTGAAAGTTGTTCTCACACAACTTTAACAACAATTTGAAGCCTGTTTAATTCCTTAGCAACAATTCAAAGCTTTCATACAGCAAATCTGGGCATACCTGGGCCCCAGTGCTTCGATTCATGGAGGAATAAGACCTGCTACCCTCCAATTTGAGTTACCACAAATGGCCCCACTTTTAATGACACCCTTTTTTCTGTCTCTCTGTGAAGACTCCTTTTGTTGAACAGAGCTTTAGGCACCTTGTATTATCAACACTCCACTCTTGAACAGATTCTATGCATTTGAGTATTAATGGTATCAAACTTCATTGTATTTGACTCTGAACTGTTTCATATTTTCAAACTGTATATACTGACTTTGTTTATGTAATGGCTGTGGATTTTATGCTTATATGATCTTCGTGATCTTGTTATATTTTATGTGCTGGTATTCTGTATGTTGTCTTTGACTTTAATGAAATCATTTATTTTTTAAAAAAGTTACAATGATGGTTTCCACATAGGTTTGCCAGGTCCTACCTGGCAGCCAGTAGGGGGTGTCATCACGTGACACTCTAGTTTTTGGACAAAACTCTGTGGTTTGTAGCTGATTTTACCATAGAGTTTTATCCAAAAACTAGAGCATTGCAAAGTGACATCATCATGTTGCCTTTCGGGCCAGTTAGCAACCCTATTTCCACATGAAAACTCAGAACAGTTTTTATGTATCTTATTGTTAATCAATTGTTAATTAAAGTATAATTTTTTATTATTTTAATATACAAGAGTGAAAATGCAGAAAACGTGGTTGTATATTTTGGATGTGGAAACACATCTGATTTAAATTATAGAATAACAAGTGGAGAACCCACAAGGACGTGGGGGACATCTAATTTCCCCTCCCACACCATTTCCTCATTCTCTTCCCAGTCAGTCCTCATATCCTCTCCTTTTCCTGCCACTTTCTCTCCTTCCCACACACACCCAGCTCATCTACCTTTATCCTCCACCTGGTAGCTCTCCCCAGAAGTTGCATGGTGCCAGTTGCCGAGTCTGGCTGAGCTCAGTTGCATGAGAAGCCAGCCCCAAGCTAAGCTGGCTGGAACAGTCTGCTCCCCGCTGGCACAGCTGATCCTTGTGTTGTCTTCTGCAGTCCCTTTAAACTTTAGAGGGACTGTAGTAGAAGCATGACAAACAGCTGAGAGGCGGGAGTAAGTCTGCTTCCACCTCTCTGCTGTTTTTGGATCTACCTGGTAATCCTCAAATATATCCAGGATTGTTTCAGGCTTGGGGAGGGGGGGGGGATTATGAGAAAACCCGGATACGTTTGGGATGCCAGAATCTACCTGAGAACTACCAGTAAGGTATTTTTCGGGTAGATTTTTGGCACAGATAGATCCAAATGCACATTTCTTGTTTTGATTCTTATATTTGGTTGCTGCAAGTGTTATAAATAAACTCACCACTTTTCCTTTTAAGATAAGGAAGAATCAACTAGCATGAACTGACCTATGGGAAATTTGAAAGAAGCTTGTCAAGTACAGTGAGATGAGGCTCACTACAGAGAACTATATTGGAGATTCCAGTTTATGCTGTCATACTTTACAGTTTCCTGGGTTTTTTAAAATATCACTAAACATACAATATATTTGTGGAGGTGTAAATATTTTCAGTTTTGAACCATACATTGTAAAGGAAATGCAATCACATGAAGATAATGATTTTCAAACAGTTCTGAAGAAACATAAAAGTTACTTCTGACCTCCAGGTTTTTCAACATCTGGAAAGTAATATTGCTTTTTGTAATACCTCTGCAATACCATAACACAGCAGGGTACATTAATGAGAGTTTTCGTCTGAAAGTCACAACATCAATGAAATTTATAGATGTCAGGTCATTACATTAGTCAAACATAGTTTCTGTGGTTTTATTTCCAATTTTAAATAGGTATAATAAAAGCCATTTACTGGCTATGAGGACTGAACATCGGTGCTGAAGTTTCATTTAACTGTCCTGATTAAACTAATACCATTTTCTGTCTGTACCATAAGCATTTTTGTGAAGAGTGCTTAATAGCTTTGTGTAGTAGCATTTTCAAAGTTCTGCCTATTTTATCTGGATTAGAGAAGTTTAAATTCAAGTCTAATACTTGAACATTTTAAGATGAAAAGTTAATTACAGGTTTGGATTAAGCACCATTTTGAATATCAATGACTTCAGGCTTTTGTTTGTACTAGTATCCCTTTATAATGTTCTAATTTAATTGACTTACAATACATGACTCCATGGGTCTTCAGAAACAGGAGATTGTTTTGAAAGCATAATCTTTGAAGTAAAGTTCAACAAACAAAGGAATTATGTGTTGAGATTTGTCCCTTATGTCTTTAGAATATAAGGGCCTTACTACATTTTATGAAGTCTTTGGGTCCCCTGCATATCCATACTGCTCCTGTTGACCCACATGTGCTCAGGATGTTCTGTGCTATGAATTTAATTCCCAGGCATATGAGGGCCAATTCAGGTTGGATTTGTAAGGAGAAGGGTGCAACTGTTGGGGAAACTTACAGTGCAGCCCCAAACAGAATTAGCCCTTCTAAGACCGTTGATACTGAAGAATTTAGAAGAGTGTAATCTGTTTAGGATTGCACTGTTATGAATTCTGACAGACTATATGTAAGGTTAAACCACTTCTGATCAACTCTTACCTTGTAAAGCCTACAGTGAGACAATCCAAAATGAAAAAAGCTAAAGCACTGGAAGATGGAACCTCCAGGCCAGATGGCATTCAATCAGATACTGGGGAAGAGCTGAGGACAAGTAGGACTAGAGCCATTCTTAATGATGCACCTGAACTAAAGCCAAAATGATGTTCAGTTGGTGACGTGAATGGATGAGAAAGTAGAGCTATTCCAAGTAACAGAAATGGAGTCCATCAAAATCTTAACAAGAATATGTCAACGAATAAAGAAAATAAAACAGTGGCCTACTGACTAGAAACCTCAATTTACATTCTGATTCTGAAAAAAGGAGATGTTAAAGACTTCATTAACTATCAGACTTTCGTATTAATTTCTCATGCAAGTAAAGTGATACTCAAAATCTTACAATAAAGATTGTTACCTTAAATGGAAAGAGAATGCCAGATGTTCAAGCTGGATTCAAAAAAGGAAGAGGCACTAGAGATCATGTTGCAAATTTACATTGGTTACTGGAGCATAAGAGAGAATTTCAGATGCAAATCAGTTTCATAGATTACAGCAAAGCTTTTGGCTGTGTGGATTATGAAAAACTATGACTGGTTTTAAAAGAAATGGGTGTGCCACAGCATCTGATTGTGATAAACAACTTGTGATAAAGGCGAAAGCAGAAAGTGTCAAAACTGAACATCAAGAAGACAAAAGTAATGATGAGTGGGAAATTACACAACTTTAAGGTGGATGATGAATGAATTGAAATTGCTCAAGACTTTCTATTTCTTGGCTCCATCATCAGCCAAAATGGAGACTGCAACCAAGAAATCCAAAAGAGATTGAGACTGGGAAGGGCAGCTATGAAGGAGCTAGAAAAGATTAAGTGTAAGAATGTGTCACTGGCGACCAAGATCACTTTAATTAATGTCATAACATTCCCATTACTATGTATGGGTGTGAAAGTTGGACAATGAAGAAAGCTGACAGAAAGATTATTCATTTGAAATGTGGTGTTGGAGGAGAGTTTTATGACTATCGTGGACTGCCAAAAAGGCAAATCAGTGGGTTCTAGATCAAATCAAGCTTGATAACTCCCTAGAAACTGAACTGCCTAAACCACAGCTATTGTACTTTGGTCACATTATGAGAAGGCAAAAGTCACTGGAAAAGACAATACTGCTAGGAAAAGCTGAAGGCAGCAGGAAAAGAGGAAGACCCAACATAAGATGGATTGACTCAGTAAATGATGCTGTGGCCCTCAGTTTGCAAGATCTGAGCAAGGCTGTTGACAATAGGACATTTTGGAGGATATTAATTCATAGAATTGCCATGAGCCAGTTTGGGGTAGTGGTTAGGAGCACAGACTCTAATCTGGGAGAACTGGGTTTGATTCCCCACTCCTTCACATGCAGCTGCTGCTGTGACCATGGTCAGTTACAAGTTCTTTCAGAGCTGTTCCTCTCATGAGCAGTTCTCGCAAGAGCTCTCTCAGTCCCCCCGGCCTCACAGAGTGTCTGGGAGGGGACGGGAAAGGAGATTATAAGCCACTCTGAGCCCCCTTTGGTTAGTGAAGGGTGGGGTATAAATTCAATCTCTTCTTCTCTTCTTTTCCTTTTACAGGTGTATTTTAACCGTTTTTAACTGTCTTTTAAATTGTATAACTTGCATTGGTAATTTATGCCAATAAAGGCGAACTTGACTTGACTTGACTTGACTTGACTCTTCTTTTCCTCTTATTTTTGATCTGTGTCTGGAACCTCTGGCTTGTGCCACCAGATAGAATAATAATATTTGCAAGTGTAAATTTAAACTATGTTGACTCACTGCACTCTCTTCTGTCTTTTTCATTACTGTCTGAATGCTAGTTCTGTGAGGCTCAAAAGCTTGTGTTCTGTTTTGCCTTCAAAGGTTAATTCAGAAAAAAGATTCTACTTTTTCTTTTCCATTTTCTTTATCAACACAGATAAAGGTGTACACATAGTTAAGTGTGTAAAAGTGTTTACAATTGCTTCTTTCTGTTACAAAAAGCTCAAGTTTATTTTCTGAATCCTAGAGAAAAGATTGTAAAATAACACAATCACTTTATTATGGTCTTATAACTGTGTGGTAATGCCCCTAGAGTTATCTCAGATAGCATAAATAAATCTCTCTGTCTCCAGTAGTCTTAGTCTAGGTATTAGCAACTTCTCTATGTTGTTTTCCTCCTTACAGAATTTCTTCTTGGCCTTCACTAGCACAGGAACTCAGTCTTGTCATTTAGCATACTTTAGTAACTCCAGCCAAACCACTTAGCAACTCCTTGCATATGTTTCTTTAATCACATCTTTGTTCTAGAGGTCTGTGTTTGATGTCATAGCTATTTTCCTCTCCTGATATTTCTTCCCCAAACATACTACTTGCCTGTTATTTGGAGCATAGACAGAGGCTAGAGGGAATGCCAGTTGCTTCAGCTATATTTATAATCTGTCCATAGCACCAATTCCAAATTTAAATTAGTTTTCCTTTTCTGTAACATAAATGTGATATTGAAGCTGAAACAAAATTTAGCTCTTACCTGCAAAGTTTCTAGAAGACAATATTAAGCTTAAATGGATACAAAGAACCTCTCTTAGAATCCTTCTTCCAACTCCCAACACAAGCAAAATATATTTTAACAGCTAGGGTTGATGCTAGATGGTCTCAATAAGCAATTCATGGTGGCCAAGAGAAACAATTATCAAACTGAATTTAATGTATAATGGAAGTAGGACTGGCAAAGAGATCTTCTGGCAATTGCTTATGAAAATGACTTTCACTGCTAATCTGAGAAAACTTCATATTACCACCAGAGTTCCCTCTAAGTTGAGTTAGTGTGAGCTAGCTCCTCCGGCGCACACGTTTTTGTCTTAGCTCAGGAAGGAGGGCTCCAGAGCAAACTAATTTCTGCAAGAGCCAAATTGCTTGCTCACAAGTTTAATGCCAGTAGCTCACAAAGTAGGATTTTGGCTCACAGGACTCCACAGCTTAGAGGGAACATTGATTAGTACTCCTCTGGTTCATTATTTGTAGTTACTAATGAACCTTTTAAAAAACTTTACAGTTATGTAACAACTGAGCCACAGGGTTTAAAAACATCTGGAGTCATTCCATGTGTTTTCTTTATGCCCCCTTTATCTAGACATAACTGCATGGTGCATTGGCTAGCATACAGGACAAGGATCTAGAAAATCCAGATTCAAATCCCTACTCAGCCATGAAACTCACTATGACCTTGGCCCAGTCACCCTCTCTCAGAGTAAACTTACCTTAAAGTGTTGTTGTAAGGATAAAGTTGAGGAGGGAGAATGATGAACAATTCCTTGAGTTCTTTGTGGGAAAGTTGGAGAAAGTCTAGATAAATCAATAAATAAACCTTTGCAGAAGTGGATTAGAAAACACTTTCAGTACAGACTGGCCATATGTATGCAAGTGCTGTCAAGTCACAAGCAACTGATGGCAACACCAGCAAGGGTCTTGCAAAGCATGTGAGAAACAGAGATGGTTTGCCATTGCCTTCCTCTGCAAAGTGTTCCTTGGCAGTCTCTCATACAAGCACCAACCCTGCTCAGCCTCTGAGGTCTGACTAGATTGGACTATACCATGTGGCGTTCTCTCCCATAAAGATTGGAAACAACTACTGATTTCTAGTGAGCAGCAGAGGCTGCACAATTGCTTGTATCTTTGCTTCTCTTCAGTGTCACTCCTTCATTCTGTTATTTTGGAGCATGTGAATCTTCTGTTCTTCAGACAAAAATAATTTGTGTACTAATTATTCCTCTACAGTTTATGTTGTATGCATTATTTCTATAGCCTCTCTATTAAAAATAGTATTTCCTGACTTCTCAGCTTTTAAAAATTTAAGCTCTGACAAATATATCTAGGAAATTTATTTCTTAAATTTAATTAAGAATTAAATAAATTCCCTCTTTCTCAAACCTAAAAGTGAAATGAAAAAGATTTTAATGATTACTTAATTATTCTTAAGGCAGTTTAAAGAATATTCTTGCAACAAGATTCAAGTTAACATTGATAGTGTTAGAGTGTGCATTAATTTCTACTTACCCCAGAAGGAAAGCTGTATTCTTTTAAGTAAAAATATTTTAAAAGTAAAACAGGAGCCTAAAATAAGCCAATGTTCTCTAGAGTTCTCAGAAGGTGTAGATTTATTTACTATAGTTAAATCATAATTAGTTCTCAAGGGATAGTGTTTCTTTTAAACTGCTTTATTGCCACCATACGGGTTTTCTAAATAATCAAAAACTGCTGCTATTGCTGTATCTTCTAGTACGAATGTGAATTTGTTGTAAGTAGAAACAAATGTTTGAAATTACTGGTTGTCACTTAAGATAAAACCCTACTTTGATAAGAACAAGTACTTCAGAAAGAAATGTAGAAATGCAGATACATATCTCAAATAAATTTTGATTTCTTGTATATCACTGTAGGTTTGATATTTCATTTGAATGTTTTTCAGTCAGTTTTCCCTTTTGAATTTTCTCCTGTATTTTTTTACCTATACCTGGACCATTGCTAAATCTCTCCAGTATTTTTATGAAAACCACACACTGTTCTAACAGGCATGTTCTTTTTTAAATAATTTGTAGGTTGATGTTCAAGGTGCCCCAGGATACAGGTCTGATAGCAATTGCAGTTCAGCAAACTCAAGGGAAAGGTAAGTTAGTACAATTCCAGTGTTAATGGAGAGAAAAGTTTTTAATGAAATGTAAACAGTACAAGTTCATTTCTTGAACATAACCCTATCTGTTGTAATTCTGAGTAATGATGGTAAAAGAATTATAGGTCACTAGTTAAAAACCATCCTGCATTGTTAGTGAGACTTCTTCTAGCTGTTGTGTTTTTATGCAATGAATGTGCCTTTGTTTCTCACACATTTCAGGAAACCTAAATATCCTTCTTGTAGAAAGCACTTACATTGTAGGGCTATTGCATTTTCCCCAGAATGCAAACAACAAAAAATGTAAATTCTACCATCACTACCCCTTCTTGGTAGGATTAAGGTTCGCCCTGGTGGATCAGACAGTGGAGTATCTAGTCCAGCATCTTGTTTCATGCAGTGGCCAATCAGTTGCCCTGGAGGTCCAATAAACAGGGCACAGAGGCCAAGGTCTTCCTCTGATGTTTATTTATTTATTTATTAGATTTTTAACCCTCCCTCCCAGCAAGGCCGACTCAGGGCAGCTTGCACAACCAGTATAAAACACTCCAATATGACAATAAAATCTACAGTATAAAAGCCATCAATACACAATTTAAAACTATAAACATCATAACATATTAACATATTAAAGTGCTTTCTAGCACGGGTCTTTGGAGGTTTACTGTGAAAGCAAGATTTTCCAATAGAGGAAAAGTAACAGTTTAACAATTGCTTCATTACCTGCCCAGATTTTTCCAGGCCCTGCACCACCCTAACAATGCCACTCTGCCCCTTTTAGGGTGCCTGAGGATATGATTACCCATTCCAACAAAAACAACGTTATATTATTTTAGCATCTGAGTGACCAGCTTTCATAAAATGAAAATATTTTCAAATATGGAATGTGTCAATATATCCTATTAATAAAAAAGGTTTTTTTAAAAAAAATAGTCACAGGATAAAAGGACAAGTCCTTTTGTGGATCAAAAACTGGCTAATTAATAGGAAACAGACAGTGAGTATAAATGGGAAACTTTCTCAGTAGAGGGTGGTAAGCAGTGAGTTACCGCAGGGATCAGTACTGGGTCCAATGCTTTTTAACTTGTTTATTAATTATTTGGAATTGGGAGTAAGCAGTGAAGTGGCTAAATTTGCAGATGGCACGAAGTTGTTCAGGGTGGTGAGAACCAGGGAGGATTGTGAGGCACTCCAAAGGGATCATAGGCGAGTGGGTGTCAACGTGACAAATGGGGTTCAGTGTGGCCAAGTGCAAAGTGATGCACATTGGAGCCAAAAATTCTAAATATAAATACAGATTAATGGGGTCCGAACTGGCAGAGACTGACCAAGAGAGAGATCTTGGAGTCGTAGTAGATCACTAACAGGTTTGTGAGATAAGATCTTCCCTTACAGAACTCATGCTGAGTCTGCCTCAATAGTTTTTGTTCATCAATGTGCCTACTATTTCTTTCCTTAATAACAATTTCCACCAACTTACCCGCTATCGACATTAGACTTGACTGGCCTGTAATTTCCCGGATCTCCTCTGGAACCCTTTTTAAAGATGGGAGTGACATTAGCTACCTTCCAGTCCTCCGGAACGGAGGCAGATTTTAAAGAAGATTACATATTTTTGTCAGGAGATCCACAGGTTCACATTTGAGTTCTTTCAGAATTCTCGGATGAATGCCACCCGGGCCTGGTGATTTATTAGTTTCCAAGTTGTCTATCAGTCATAGGACCTCCTTTCTTGTCACCTCAATCTGACTCAGGTCTTTCAAACCCCCTCCCGAAATCGATGGTTCTGGAGTGGGCAGGCACTTCTCATCTTCCACAGTGAAGTCAGAGGTAAAAAAATGCATTCAGCTTCTCAGCCATTTCCCTATCTTCCTTCAGTAGTCCTTTTATTCCTTGGTCATCCAAGGGCCCCACTGCCTCCTGGTTTCCTACTTCTAATGTATTTGAAAGAAGTTTTATTGTTGGTCTTTATGTTTTTTGCAATATGCTCCTCATATTCCCTTTTTGCCTGCCTGATCACAGACTTGCATTTTATTTGCCACAGCTTGTGTTGTCTTTTATCAACCTCACTGAGACTAGCTTTCCACCACTTAAAGGAATCCTTCTTACTTTTTACAGCTTCCATTACTTTGTTAACCATGCAGGCTTTTTTTCTATACCTATTTGTGTCTATAGTACAGTTATTGAGAGTGTCTAGAAACTCAATCTCTTTTTCCCGACTTGAACGCATATTGACCCAATCACCTGTTGCAACACAGTTTTTTCATCTAGCCGCTATCTTTAATTCATTCATAATTTTATAATCCTCCTCTATCTTTTGATCTAGTGGGTGATAACCAACTCCCAGTGTTAAGCTTCCTTTTGGCCCATTATTCAACTCATAGGATTTCCAGAAGCAAATCCAATTCTCTTACCCTCTCAGTCTTACTGGACTGTATGCCCTCTCTGACATACAGAGCCACCCCACCCCCAACCCTTCCCCCCCATCCTTCTGATATAATTTATAATCAGGAATCACCATATCCCACTGATTTTCTACATCCCACCAAGTTTCTGAAATACCCACAATGTCTGTTTCCCCCCCCAACACGAAGCATTCCAACTCCTTGATTTTACCTCGAACACTTGTAGCATTTGTATATAAACATCTATAGTTTCCCATACATGTTAAGGCCACAACCTTCCTCTTGCTGCCTCGAGACCTTGCGAAAAATCAGCAAATACCGTGCTAAAGACAATTACAAAATATCTCAAATAATGTATATATATCTATATCTATATATATATATCTGTTTTTTCTATATTTCTTATAAATTATTCACCATTATATTAATTATCACATAAACATTATCACAGAAAGAATCATATATCCCAAAATTTTCTATCTTCTTTTTATATAACAAAAGATATTGCACAACCACTTTATTAATACCAGTCCTCCTTAATTGTACAAAAGTTTTGAGAAGGATGACTCCTTTAAATTTTAAATTAGTGCTCATTCTTCCTCCAACAGAGGTCCAGATATCCTCCTGTTTCAGGGTCTTCCTCAGGGAGTTCAACAGATATTTCCAAACACCAGGGTGCCAAATACCAAGATATTTATCCAAATTTCACCAATGAACACTACAAAAAGTCTCTTAGTGAGCTCAAGGCTTCCTCCAAAGTGAAAAAAGTAACGTGCCCTTGGCCTGTGGCTCATGCATTTGGCGAAGTGCTGCTTTAAATAGAAGCCTCCCCCAGCAGAGGGCATGGCCAGGAACTATTCAAATTCACCCAGGCACTCAATTACAGTCAAACAATGACCCTTTCTCACGCTCTCTCAAACAGCCAAGACTGCAGCAAGTCAAAACTCAAACACTCCCAAACACAATCCCCCCACACAGTATCCTCAGCTACATAACCTCAGCTGAAAGCAAGTAAAAAACACCCACTCCTCTAACACCTCTATCTCTACATTATCTACATTGAGTTTCATTTGCCACATTATTGTCCCATCACCCAATTTAGAAGGATCGTACTGAGCTCTTTACAATCTCCCTTGGCTTTCACTGTCCTGAGTAATTTGGAACCTTTTACAAACATCCTATAGGCAGTCAAAGCCATTAAACATGAATATTATGCAGCTACGATTGAGTCTGCGAGCTCTCACCCAGCCCAATTATTTAGAACAATTCGGACTATTACTACTCTGCCACAGGGCAGACCAAATGTTAAGGCATGGAGCTCGGCTGTGAGGCCTTTGCGAGCCACTTCGCAGGAAGTCTTGTCGTTCCGCCATGATCTTCTCGTCACAGTTGAAACAGTAAGGGAACTTGAGGCTCCATGCACGTCTTCTTGTCAAGTTCTGGGTTATTTCAGTCCACTCAACCTAGAGGAGGTCGACAAATTACTCCTAGCTTTGCGCCCAACCACTTGCAGCCTTGATCCATGCCCATCATGGCTAATTAAGGCTAGTCGTGATGGGTTACAAGGTTCCCTGAGAGAAATTATTAACAAGCCCCTCTTGGAGGGGTGGTTCCCTGGGGCACTCAAGGAGGCAGTGGTCCACCCTCTCCTAAAAAAAAATCTCTGGATCCAGCCAAATTGGCCAACTACCAGCCAGTTTCCAATTTGCCTTCTATATTAGACCCCTTCCATTCCGGTTTCTGACCAGGCCACGGGATGGAGACAGCACTGGTCGCCCTCACAGATGACCTTTGGAAGCATCTGGATAGAGGCAGTTCAGCGGTGCTGGTGTTGTTAAACCTGTCAGCAGCATTCGACACAGTCGACCACCAACTACTGACCCATCGCCTCGCCGACACTGGGATCCAGGGGTCTGCCTTGCAGTGGCTTTCCTCATTCCTCCAGGGTCGAGGAGAAAGGGTGGCAGTAGGGGAACAGCTGTCCCAAAGGCACCCACTTATCTGTGGAGTACCCCAAGGGGCGGTGCTTTCCCCAATGTTATTTAACATCTGTATGCCTCTCCTTGCCCAGATTGCCTGAAGGCATGGGCTGGGGTGTCACCAATATGCGGATGACACCTAGCTCTGTCTGTTGTTGGGGAGCCTGTCAGACTCCAATCTGGAAGATCTGGACCTGGTGTTGCAAGCCATGGCTGGTTGGCTTAGACTGAGCCAACTGAAATTGAATCCGATGAAGACGGAGGTCCTATGTTTGTGTTGGAGTGGACCGAGGGTAAGGATTCCATTCCCAACCTTTGATGGGGTACCGTTGGTGCCAGCATCGAGGGTTTGGGAGTGCTCTTGGATGCCTCCCTTACGATGGAGGCCCAAGTAGTAGCCACTGCGAAGTCAGCCTTTTACCATCTTCAGCTGATTAAGCAGTTGGTTCCCTTCCTCGAACGCAACAACCCAGCATCAGTGATCCATGCAATGGTCACCTCGAGACTGGATTACTGTAATGTCCTCTACATTGGACTGCCCTTATCCCAAATTCAGAAGCTGCAGCCAGTGCAGAATGCGGCAGCCAGGCTGTTGTTGGGTCTCCCTATGCAGGAACACATCCAGCCTGTGCTGAAAGCATTGCACTGGCTACCTATAGCGTACCGAATTTGGTTCAAGGTGCTGGTACTTACATTTGAAGCCCTTTATGGCCAGTGACCTACATACTTAAGCCTTTCCCCATGTGTTCCCCAGTGGGCGCTGCGATCTGGTTCCCAAAATCACCTGGTTCTTCTAGGCCCCAGAGAAGCCAGACTTGCAGCAATGAGGGCTGGGCCTTCTCAGTGGCAGCTCCACACTGGTGGAATGAGCTCCCGGAAGACATTAGGGCCCTGCGGGACATTTTACAGTTCTTCAGTGCTTGTAAAATGGAGCTCTTCCACCAGGCTTTCAATTAAGGAGCTGCACCCATCCATCCAAGGCCTTGGCCCCAATACTATCAACAACAATACCATCAAAAATAATATCACAAAGATCAATATTATATTGATTGAATAGCCTGCATGCCGCTGACAAGACCCAGACCATGCGCTTAACTGACTGTCGGATTCTCACCATTAACAAAGCCACTGCTAGCACTTCATGTACTATTTTTAGACTTAACTTATTGTAATTTTATTTAAGAAATAGTTTTATTTGCTGTAATCTGTTGTGAGCCACCCTGAGCCTGCTGCAGCAGGGAGGGTGGGATAAAAGTTAAATAAATAAATAAATAAAACATGGCCACTATACTGCTCACGCAGTTTCAGATCATTTATATAGAAACTAAATAGCAGCAGTCCCAATAGCAATCCTTGTGGAACCACGCTGCTCCATTGCAAGAACTGTTCACTTATTCCTACTCTCAGCTTCCTTTTGCTTAAACAGATTTTAACGCTGTCCTTTTATCCCTTGAGAGCTACGTTTGTTCAGAAGTCCTTGGTGAGGTATCTTGTCAACTTTATCTGTGTGCTTGTTAATCTTCTCTAAGAACTCCAAAAAGTTGGTGAGGCAGGACTTCCTTTTCCTGAAATAGTACCTGAAATTCTCTATTTAGTGTTCATTAGAAAATACCTGAAACAAAACTAAACAGGGAATTTCAGTCATTGTTTTGGATCAGAAATGTTCACATGCACAGCCTAATAGGTATTATACCAGATAGGTTGTATAGTGATATATTTTTCTTGTTATAGCCTGAGGTTTAAACAATTAAATTTCTGATAACAGAAGTTGATATGGTACTGTTTCTGAGGACAAAAACTAATATTAATTTTTTTTAAATTCTGGGGAACTCCTTTAGAAACATTTCTTTTATTGTTGTCAAATAATTCAGTGAAATAGATCATAGGGTTGTCAGGTCCCCCCTGGCCACCAGTGGAGGATGGGATGGGCAGGGTTGCCAGATCCAGCTTGGGAAAATCCTGGACATTTGAGGATGGAGCTTGAGAAGGACAGGATCTCAGTGGAATACAATGTCATAGAGTCTACCCTCCAAAGCATCCATTTTCTCTGGGGGAACTGATCTCTGTAGTCTGCAGATGAGGTGTAATTCCAGGAGACCCCCAGGTCCCACCTGGAGACTGGCATCCCTAAACAGATGTTGGATTACATGGATGCATGCCACTAATGGTGATCATCTCCTACATAAGAACATAAGAGAAGCCAATGTTGGATCAGGCCAATGGCCCATCCAGTCCAACACTCTGTCACACAGTGGCCAAAAATGCCAAGTGCCATCAGGAGGTCCAGCAGTGGGGCCAGGATACTAGAAGCCCTCCCACTGTTGCCCCCCCCAAGCACCAAGAAGACAGAGCATCACTTGCCCCAGAGTCCCTATCTATACCTTGTGGCTAATAGCCACTGATGGACCTCTGCTCCATATGTTCATCTCCTCTGGTGTAAGGAATTGTCTATGGAGGAAAGTGCCACCATTAGTGGAACAGATCTGTGGGATCTTTCTGTGTGACAAAACGTAATTTATGAGTAAATTATTTTGAATATTTGCTCCTTTTGTCTAAGGTCGTGGTGGAAATACGTGGCTGAGTCCTGTGGGAGCTGCCTTATCAACTCTACATATCACCATTCCATTATCTTCTGAACTGGGACGAAGGATTCCTTTTATTCAACATCTAGTTTCTCTAGCAGTTGTGGAGTCTGTTAGATCAATACCTGGATACCAGGTATTTTTTAAATTTCCATTTTGTTATTTTCCTTTCTCTTCAGCTAAAGGATTGGCATATGCGATTGCTAGGTCAGACTTCACCTAATTCCATGTATTCCATGTATTCTGCCCTCAGGATTATATTTATTTGTTCATGTGTAATATTGAGTGTATCATAGTGAACAAAATGCATATTTGGTAGATTAAAACTGACAATTCATGGGATCATAGAATCACTGAGTTGGAAGGTACCTCCGGGGTCATCTAGTCCAACCCCTTGCACAATGCAGGAAATACACAAATACCTCCCCCTCCACATGCCCAGTGAACGTTGTTCCATGCCCAGAAGATGACAACAAACTTCCAGGATCTCCAGCCAAACTGGCCTGGAGAAAAATTGTTTCCTGACCCCAAAGTGGCAATCAGCATTTCCCTCAGCGTGTATGAAAGGGCCACAAGAACTAACCACTGAGGCAACCCTTCCTGCCCTCCCTCTCATGATCTAAGTTCACACCATCAGCATTGCTGTCAGATGGCCATCTAGCCTCTGTTTGAAAATTTCCAAAGAAGGAGAGACCACCACCTCCCAAGGAGGAGGAGGAGATTGAGGAGAGGAGATTGGATTTATACGCCGCCCTTCACTACCCAAAGGAGTCTCAGAGCGGCTTACAAACTCCTTTCCCTTCCCCTCCCCACAACAGACACCCTGTGAGGCAGGCGGGGCTGAGAGAGCTCTTTCAAAAATTGCCCTTTCAAGAACAGTGCTTGTCAGAACTATGGTTTGCCCAAGGTCATCCAGCAGTTGTGAATGGAGCAGTGGGGAATCAAACCGGTTCTCCCAGGTTAGAGTCCACGGTCTTTACCACTACACCTGTTCCACTGAGGAACCGCTCTGTCAGGAAGTTCTTCCTTAATGTTTAGCCGAAAACTGTTCTGATTTATTTTCAAACTATTGGTTCGGGTCCAACCTTCTGGGGCAACAGAAAACAACTCTGTACCATCCTCTGTATGACAGCCCTTCAAGTACTTGAGGATGGTTATCATATCACCTCTCAGTCTTCTCCTCTTCAGGCTAAACATACCCAGCTCCTTCAGCCTTTCCTCATGGGACCTAGTCTCCAGATCCCTCACCATCTTCATTCCCTCCTCTGGACACGTTCCGGCTTGTCTATATCCTTCTTAATCTGTGGTGACCAAAGCTGAACACAATACTCTAGGTGAGGTCTAACCAGAGCAGAGTAAAGCGAAGCGGTACCATCACTTCACATGATCTGGACACTATGCTTCTGTTGATACAGCTCAAAGTCTCATTTGCCTTTTTAGTTATCACATCACACTGCTGACTTATGTTCAGTATATGGTCTACTAAGACCCCTAGATCCTTTTCGCACATAAAACTGCCAAGACAAGTCTCCCCCATCCTATAATTATGCATTTAATTTTTCCTACTTAAATACAGAACTTTACATTTATCCCCAATGAAATTCATTTTATTTGTTTTAGCCCAGTTTTCCAATCTGTCAAGGACATCCTGTATCCTGACTCTGTCTTCTACCATATTTGCTACCCCTCCCAATTTAGTATCATCTGCAAATTCAATAAGCGTTCTCTCTATTCCTTCATCCAAATCATTTATAAAGATGTTGAACAAAACAGCTCCCAGGATAGATCCTTGAGGCACTCTTCTTGTCACTCCTCTCCAAGAGGATGAGGAACCATTAACAAGCGCTCTTTAGATTTTTTGTTGAAGCAGTTTTAGTGGCCACTTCATCCTTTTTAACATTTTTCCATCCCTTGTTTAATGTTGAAAAGATTTTCCCCCAAGCTGTGAAGCAAGAGGCTAACCATAGCCTCTCAGGAGGGAATCAAGTGTCCTGTCATCACTGCTCAAATTACAAACCAATCTTCTTTAACACCTCATTAATTTCCTTTGAATATAACCAATTCTGAATATTGGCTAACTGTAAGACATTGGTATTTTACAGGACTAGTTAACAAAAACATATGTTTCCTATATTATAGAAAATCAATGCCTTGCACATATTTACATATGAATTTCATTTAAGGTGATATCCAGTAGCCTTTCCTTTAGGAGTTGTCTTTTATTAACACTTCCTAACTTCAGAATTTCATAACTTGGCTCTAAAAGTGCTATATGGTGGAATTTAAAGTAACATTTTAATTCACTGTAGTTTGGAACACTAACTATTTAATGTAGGAAATTCTAAAAATAATACTTTGAAATATCCGCAAAAATCACCTCTTATACAAAAGTAATCTCATTGACATCAGTTGTCCAAATGAGTAGTGTTTTTTGCCTCTTTTCCTGCTATATTAATTTAGCTTTTTAGACAAAATATAATATGTGGTTTTAATAAGTCGCCTTGAGCAGGACTTTGAAGTGGTGGCATAGAAATATCATAAATAGTAGGTTGCTTGAACCAAATGTCATGGGTCAGCCAGGCACAATTAACCCTAAAGAGGCAGAGGACTTTTCAGAAGAAGAATGGGCATGTGAAGGTCCCAGCTCATAGCTATAGCTACTTCTGTGTGCCAAATAATGATTCACAGCCTGATAGCAGCATCCCAGCTGTTCAGCCCCATGGCTCAGAATCAGGAAGCATCCCACCATCCACCTCACCTCCCCCATCTTGAGAACTATTAGAACGCAGATGGAGGAAGGTTCAACATGAGATACTGGAAAGAAAGTGGAGTGCACCATTAGCAGCCCAGAGACACCTGGATCCAGACAGTTAATATGGGTGTACATGCATCTGTGTGATGCAATCCAGCTGCAAGACAAACTTCTCTGTTATAAAGGGTGGAAAAGGGGGAGATTGGCTGTGGAAGCAATGCATTATCTTACTCCTGACCTTGCCATCACTGACCCTGCCTCTACCTTGTGACTCTGACCCTTTGGACTGTGTTTGGACTCTGGCCTGGATTTGCCCCCGAATCTGTTCTTGCTGCCAAATTGCTTTCTCTGTTTGTTTGACCTGGGAGCTGGACACTGACCACACTGTGCCAGTTGTGCCTATGCCTCGTCTCACTTGCTCTACAGCTCAGCTGACCCGCTCTGTGCCTAGCATGTTCCAGGACACCAGATAACACAATAGCCAATAACTAGGGATGGGCACAAACCGACTCACAAACTAAAGTTCATCATTGTGTCTTCTGTGCAGTCCCACATGGGAGCTGCCTGTAGGCAGGCCTCCCTCGGGAGAACTTTCCAAGAGCTTCTATAAAGAGTATTCACTCCCCCTCCCCTCATGGAGGAGATTAGTGAAACCTTTTTCCCGCCCATTTGGTCACATGATGAGGGGAGGGGGAGGCACCTTTCCCTCAGTCCTTTTTCTGCCGCCATGAGGAAAGGACAGACCTTGAGCTTCTTCTTTTTACCTCAGCGTTTATTTTCGCTTTAAAAAGTTGATTCTCTTCAGGAGTTCCTGTCTTTACATTAAAATGGCCTTGTTTAAGAAGTGCCAAGTGTGTGGTACGAAAATGGCTTCAACAGACGACCATTTGAAGTGCCTTCTATGTTTGGGTGAGACCCACAATACAGTTTCTTGTGAGATCTGTAGCATTTTGAGGCCCAGGACGAAGCAGGACAGAGCCCTAGGCTAAAAGCTGCGCTTTGGGAACAAGCGCTTTCAACCCCGGCCACTACTTCCTCCCCTTCTATTCAGGGGAAGAGTTCTATTAAGGGCACGAAAACCTCCCATAAGCTGGCATCAAAACCGGCACGGACGCCCCATACTAGGTCGGCTTCTGCTCAGCCACCTTTGAAACGGGCTAAAACCGACAAGAAACGTCATTCTAAGTCACCCTCGATGCCGGTGGTTACGCGGACGCCATCTCCACCGTTGGCTCCTGCACGGCAATCGACTGCCAAACATCCGTCCCTCGACGTCAAGGCAACCACGACGTTGAACGTTAGATCGACGTCGCCACACAAGGCTTCGACGTCTAGGCTCTCCCGATCCACTCGACAATGTAGCCCAGGCTCTCACTGACATCGTGTCCCGTCATCCAGTCTGGAGGGATCCGCTCAACGTCGATGTGCCTCACCGACTCCTTTGACGTCGAAGGACGACGTTGAGATTCTGAGTGTGACAGATTCCCCTCCATCTGTGAGGTCTCACTCTTCCAGCTCCAGAGGCTGGGCAGCCCCTCCCTGGGATTGCCCGCCTGCTTGGGAACATATGCCTTCATGGCTTTTTTCTCCCTGGTATGGCACTCGTTCAGCTTCACTCCATACTCGTCGCAGTGTGAGCCGGGTTTCGAGGCATTCAGTTGCAGAATCCAAGTCGTCTTCGAAACCTCACCAGCAGTCCCCAGAACCGAAGGGTATCTACTCATCATCCAACCCTCTTCAGTTGCAGGAAGACTCCGCTGACATCTCTGGTGCAGAATTGTTGCCTTCCCCAACGGACGCTGTTGGCGATCCTGCTCCGGCGTCACCAACTGAGGACTTACGTGTCTACTCAGAACAATTACTCCGCATGGTCAAGGCTCTGAAGATCGACTATGTCACACCCAAACCTCTGGAGGACGATCCAGTGATGGACATTTTGTATGCGTCCGATACTGGCCCAGTCGCAATTCCCTTGGTGAAGGGTATTAAGGAAATCACCCGTAATGCTTGGGTGCATCCGGCGTCCAGTACTGCTTCTACTAGAAAGATAGAAAATTTATATAAGATCAGAGAGGATGATGCTTATTTTTTGTATCACCATCCCCAACCCAACTCCATAGTCACTGAAGTTATCCCATCCAAGCAAACGGGGGCCCCATTCCTCTCCATTAAATAAGGAGGGTAGAAAATTGGATATCTTAGGTCGCAAGATATATTCCTCTGGGGCTTTGACACTGAGAGTGGCTAATTTGAAGGCCATCATGGCCAGGTATCAGGTCCTTTTATGGGACCAGATGGCACCATGCCTTAAAGATCTTCCTGAGGCAAAAAGGGAACATGCCAAATTGATACAGGCAGAGGGCACTCGCCTGGCTAAACAAGAATTGAACGCCGCTAGGCACGCTGCGGATGCAGCAAGTAAGGTTATAGCTTCGGCAGTGGTGTTGCGTAGACACTCGTGGCTCCGTACCTCGGCTTTGCCTTTAGACATTAGAGCCCGAGTCGAGGATCTGCCCTTTGAGGGTAAATCACTATTCAGTGATCAGACCGATGACGTTCTAGAGAAAATCAGAAAGACAAAGTTTACGGCTAAGTTCTTAGGATTGAGTTCTCAACAACCAACTATTCATAAACCAAGGTATTTTCCTCGGCACTATCAACAGTTGGCCACAGGGAGGGGGTACCGTTTCCAATCGAATCCCCCTCAGCTCTTCCAGGGCAACTTCCAGTCTTCCTTCATGCCAAGACACCAGCAGCCTAGACCATGGGGAGGCAACTCCCGTTCCCCCAGGAATGGTTCCGCTAAATCTAGACCTTCTCAATGAAGGGTTTGTTGGGCGAAATGCTCTCTAGGGGTGAAGCACTTCACCACAGGTATAATTACTTTTGGGATCTTTTTGGTCTATGTCTACGAGGAATGGGCTGCCGCGGGACCTTCCCAGTGAAGAGGCGAGAGACAGGACTCAGAATAATGTTTCAGTTTACTTAAATACACAATTCACTCAACAATAGCAAATCATACACACATACATTCAAGGTCTAAGGATCAAAGATAGATAAAGAGGTGGAAGGGTTATGACTTCCTGAGCTAAAAAGAAATAACATTTTTGCGAAAATCCCCTGCTGGGGTCGAGTCTGGTGCTTCTGCCTTCTTATGGCAGGCTTGGTGTTCTAGACACAATGTAGCTTTCCAGGCCTCGAAATTCTCTCTGGCTTTGTTCCATTGCTACCATCTCACCTACCCTAGGAACTTTCTGTTCCGGGCTGCATAGTCCAAGTAACAAGTAACCTGGGTGGCTATGAAAATAGCATTGGCACCATAGGGCCTTTTAAACTTTCCATGTTAACCAAAACAGTGGGGCAACACAAATGCATTCTACAGTTCCATGTGGACAAATCTCTCTCTCTCTCCCCCCCTCGCTAACCAGGATCCTGGAGGGTGCTGGTTAGCGTCTCTTCTAACGCACCAAAGAATGTGTCTGCCAGCATGTACTGGCACGGGTTTTCTGAGTCAGGCAGGGGTAGCGAGATTTGTCGGATCGGCAGGGGCTGAGGAGCGGCAGTGAGAGGAGCCAGCGGTAAGTCTGGCGGTTTAGCTGATGGGCGGCTTTGCGGGTCTCCTTTCCAGATTTTTAATTGTGAGCAGTGGAAGAACTTATTCCATGTGTCCCTGCCCTTCCATGGGATCGCTACCTTGTACACAGCGGGGCTAATTCGCTCTACGATGGGGACCGGACCTGCCCATTTAGCCGTGAGGGCATGCTGTTTACGGGAGAACTTGTGGTACATAACCTCTTGCCCTGGGACCCATACCTGGGGGTTGCGCACCCATCCTAGCTTTTTGTCGACTGCCAGTTGGCTGTAGCCGAGCATTTTGGCAACGTGTAGATGTATGCACAGCAGTTCACCTAACAGCTCTCCGACCCACAGGTCGTTTGCCACCTTGGGCTCTATGTCAGCAGGCATGTCGGATTCTATCCAGAAAGCTTCTGGGAGACGCATTTTCCGACCTGTCATCACCATGTGTGGTGAATACCCATGTTTGGCTGTGGTACCCCTAATGGCCATCAAAATTATGGGAAGCTTGTCATCCCAATCCTTTCCAGTGGACCGCACCATCTTCCGAAGGGCCTCCTTCAGGGTGCGGTTAGTCCGCTCGATGGCGCCTGAAGACTGGGGGTGGGCAGCTATGTGGAATTGTTGCTGGATTCCGAGCGCCTTGCACAGCTGTTGTGTGACGTCACCAACAAAATGGCTGCCTAAATCGCTGTCTATGACTCTAGGGAGCCCCCATCTGGCGAAGATGTTGTTGAACAAAAGTTTGGCCATCGTGGCAGCAGTGTTATTTTTGCAGGGGAACGCCTCGATCCATTTTGAAAATGGATCGATGACCGTGAGGCAGTGCTTGTTACCATGCTTAGTCAGGGGGAGTGGGCCTATGAAATCTATCTGGATGCGTGCCCAGGGGCCCTCAATTCGTTGGTGGCAGATAGGAGCTTTTGGACCGGAGGAATCCGCGTTGACCATGGCACACGGAAGGCAGTTATCCACCCATATGGAAACGTCCCTTCTGATGCCCGGCCACCAGCCAGTATCCCTCACACGCTCAAAAGTTAACTCCTTCCCTCTGTGCCCTTGTTCATGTATGAACTGAATGAGGTCGCTGCGCACCTCTACCGGCACGATCCAGTGATGGTCGCCATTGCTGTCAATGGCCCAGACAACTCCTTCAGACTCCAAGATGTGGTATTTCCCTGTAGGGTCTTTACCGGCGGCAAGAAGTGCCATGACATCTGAGTCGTTCTTTTGCAACTCGCCTAAGTCCACAAAAACTGGGGGCATTGGGTCCCTGTTGTGTTCTGCCTTGGCCCTAAGCCTGGTAGTGACTGCCTTAACTGGCTGTGGAGTAGTGTTACCGATGACGGGCAGGAAAGCCGCTTCTTTGGCCAGCCTGTCGGCAGCATCGTTCCAAAAAGCAATTTCAGTGTCTATTTTCTGATGTCCCTTTACATGTGTAATATGGGTAGGCGCAGTTCTTTCTCGGAGGAGAGCCACGATATCAAGCCACACTGGTAGGTGTGCTATTGGCTTTCCGTCAGAGTTTTTCCACTCCTGCTTCTCCCAGTGCGGCAGCCACACTGTCGCAGCTTTCGCTGTCCAGTCAGAATCGGTGTAAATCGAGAGGGGGCAGTCTCGCGGCTCGTGCTGAAGGACGGCACGCAGGGCTGCTACCTCAGCGGCTTGACTGGAGTGTGGGCGCACGGCTTCTTGGATAGTAAAACTATCATGCACTCGAATGGCACCCAGTGTGCGGGGTTCCATCTACATGGAAGGAGGAGCCATCACAGAACCAGCAAACAAAACCTTTTTGCCGGGCTTCCTCGAGCGACTCTCCCCATGTAGCGGGCCAGGGAATGTGTTCTGGGACTGGTAATGGGCACTCATGTTCCTCCCCCGTAATTAATAACCCATAAGGGGCAGGAGGTTCTTTTAGCTCTTTCTTATAATCAATGCCCTTATTGACTAACGCTAGAGTCCACTGGGCAATGCGGGCGTTTGAAACCTGCCCATTCTGAACCTTTCCGGAAAGAATGTATTTCAGGGGTGTGTGCGTGGTTTGGACTATAACCTTGGCACCTCCTATAATAAACTCCCAATGTGTGAGGCTCCAAACCAGAGCCAAGCAAACTTTTTCACAGGGAGTGTATTTTAGCTCTGCTGCGGAAAGATTTTTAGAGGCATACGCTATGATTCTTTGAGTCCCATTCTGCATTTGGGTGAGGGTGGCTCCAATGCTTCTCTCCGAGGTCGCTAATTGGATGTAAAATGGCTGACTTACGTCGGGATGTGCCAGTGCGGGTGCGGAGGCTAGGCTTTGCTTGAGACTAGTGAACGCTTGTTGTTGCTCTGGGCCCCAGTGCCATGTGGCATTTTTCTTGAGGAGCGCGTAAAGAGGGCGCGCTTTGTCCGCGAAGGACTCAATGAAATCCCTTGAAAAGTTATACGTCCCTAAGAGTGCACTTAGCGGATGGACGTCAGTTGGGGCTGGCAGCTTTGCTATGGTCTCTAGCCTCTGAGTGTCCGGAGTCCGGCCCTCTGGTCCCAATGTTAGGCCAAGATATTTGACTGTTGTCTGTACAAGCTGCGCTTTGTCCCGGCT
The DNA here is from genome assembly GCA_029375565.1 of Gekko gecko. Lineage (NCBI taxonomy): Eukaryota > Metazoa > Chordata > Lepidosauria > Squamata > Gekkonidae > Gekko > Gekko gecko. The sequence continues at coordinate 100,704,961 of JAPDNY010000004.1, read as the reverse complement.
TGCCTTGAACCCAGTCTCTCGGAGGAGATTGAGCACCTCTCGAGTGAGTTCCTCCACGTGCTCTCGAGTAGATGCGTGGATTAACACGTCATCCACATACGAGAGGACATGGTCTCTAGAGCCAGGTTGGAGGTGTTCCCACATCTGCACAACGTGTGCATGGCATATGGCCGGGCTTGAATGGAAGCCCTGTGGGGTTCTCATGAAAACATATTGCTGGCCTCTGAAGGTAAAAGCGAACTTGTACCAGCAGGACTCATGGAGTTTTATAGAGTGTAATGCATTGGCCAGATCTATCACGCTATAGTATCGCGAACCTGCTGCAATGGCCGCTAGAATTTCATTATATTTTGCTACAACTGGTGCCACCGGGGGCGTTGCTGAGTTTAAGGCTCTGAAGTCGACCGTCATCCTCCATGTGACTCCGTCTGCTTTAAGAACAGGCCACAGAGGAGCGTTGCAGATGGACTGCATGGGTCTAATTACATTCCATTTGATGAGACCTTTGATGGTCTTAGCTATTCCGATTTCTGCCTCTATTGGATAGCGATATTGTCTTTGTGGCGGGGGGTCTTTGCCTTCGATAAGCACGCAGGCATTTTTAACTTTGCCGCACTCCGCTTTGTCAGAAATCCAAACCTCTGGAAATTCCTGCACCCAAGGGTCCATTTGTACCGTATACACGGGCAGTGGGGCTTTTAGGGCTGCGCACCTATGGATAGCATTGATAAAGTCAGGGCCCCCTGGAACTTTCCACAGGAGACCATTGGCTAAATCAATTGTTACCCCATGGTCGCGAAAGAAATTGGCTCCTAGAATCCCATCGTCTTCTCCCTGATTGTCGCAGGCAACCACCTTGGTGGAAAGTTTTCCCACAGTTAAGGGAATATCTTTCCAGACCCTAGCGGTGTGATTGCCTCCGGCAAATCCTTGGAGAGAGACGGTGTTCCATGTAGGCTGACCCTCTTTAGCAAAATTGGGGTGTAAAACCGTCGTTGATGCTCCAGTATCCACTAAAAGAGTTGCAGGCTTTTTAACTTTCCCGGGAGCCCCTATGCCTGCTAGGACTGTCGGTCTTCCCCAGGAGTCTGGCTGAAGCTGTGCCAGAGCTCCTTGCGGAAGTGTACGGGGCTCCGGGCATCCCTAGTGGAGAGACTGGTCGGGTGCTGTGGTGACTTCCTTAGTCGTAACTACAGGAGCCATGGGGGCGCTGTTTTGCGACTCACTATCAGCTAGAGCCCTGAAGAGCACTGCGTTTGGTTGCTTATCAAATTGGTTCATGTCGAACCCTCTCTCTTTTAGTTCCATCCAGGCATTCCACCGGAGCTCGTCCATGTACTGCCCCCCCCCCCTTGGTGCCAGTCCTGCCGCGGTCCATTGGGGCCAGGAGGCTGTTGGGGATTCTGTACTGGTTGCCCGTTTACGGGTCCAGCTTGCTGTGGGGCATTCTGGGGTGGCATTTGTGGAGCCGATGGCTGGGCGGGCTGCCAATGTGCTTGGGCAGGTGCCGGATTGTTCCGGTTAGTACCCCGGTATCTCCCTCTGTAACCGCCTTGTCCACAGTGACTGGATCTATAATTATTATTGTAATTGTAGGGTTGCTGGTAGTCCTGCCGAGCATTATAATTCTGACCTTTCTGGGGTTGTGCCACATTGTACTGCGAATGTGGGCCATTGTTAGCATATGTAATGCTCTGTATTAGCTCTTCGTCCTCTGTATTTTTCCTTAGGCTTTCTGGGCACCTTGGGGGCTTTTATGGTGCCTGTGCTTCTCAGCAACGTGGCCACTCTCCTGATCTTAATCAGTAGTGGGTCCCAATCCATATCAGTGGGGACGTCTACGTTTAATGCCAGTTGAGTCGGGGGTTGAAACCTTTTAGCAATGCATCTTTGAATGCTATGTCATTATAGTCTGGGATTCCATCATCGTCCAGATCTACCTTTTCGGACAAAATGCCTAGCAGTTGTTTTCTTGTAATATAAATCTCGGGGTCCTCATTTGGCCCTTGTTGGTCCATCACAAAATGTGCTTCTAACGACCGGTCAGGGGTTCTTTGTTCAACATTTTGGCTGCTATAGCTGCGTTAATGGTCGCCAAATCAACCCCTGTAGCATACCTTCTGGCCACGACCAAGAGGTCTTCGCCATTCAGGCTGCCGTAGGCGGTGGCTACCGTTGCTAGCCAGTTCAATATATTGTCCTTGGTGAGGGGGCCGACCTGGTCGGCAATGGCCTTAGCCTCCTCCGGTTTCCACACCCTGGATTCGGTGATAACTTTCACCGTGGTATTATAACCTACTCTCGTGGTTTGCTCCCTAGTCATTACAGGATTCACCGGGCGTGAGTCAGGGGTTTCCAGGGCTGGGGCTGTTTTCCTGTAATTCTCTCCAGTGTGCCTCTTTGATGGCCTTAATTTTAGTTTCAAAGTCCAGGGAGTTCCGCTCTATCTCCCTTTGATTTGCTTCCTTAAGCTCATTGATCTGGGCCGTTTTCCCATCTAGTTCTTGTTTTAGCCACTGAATGGTGGCATGGGATTCCTGTAGTGCTAGCAGAAATGCCCATGCACCGGCCCGGTCTTTAGCGGCCATGCTTCTGTGTTTCTGCTCGCAGTACGCTTGGTAGGCGTCTCGAGCGGCTTGGAGGGGATTCTCCTTTTTAAAAGCTTGCGGTGCCCACGGGTTTAAACCCTTCTTTGTGACCCATCTCTCGAGTCGGGGCAGATCCTCAACTGTGCGGATCTCCATGGAGGCGGTAGAAGTTGCGTCCGCCATTTTAAGATGTTCTTTTAACCTTCCTAGGTTCCCTAACACTATTTTGCCTCGCGGGTGAGGTGAGCTTGGCTCGGTTACCCTCGTAAACCGTGAGCTTTGGTTTTTGGCAAAGGTAGGGTCCACGCCCTTGCCTCCGATGACCAAAAACGTTAAGATGTGAGATTTTTCGGTGAGATCTCTGCCTCCACCTCGGCTATTCTCACCAACCCTTAAATTGGAGTTTTGGTCAGTGGGCCTGGCCTTGACCTCACCTCCTAACCGGATAATTCTCTTAAACCGGTATTTGGGTTTTGGACACCTATCCTGCCTGGATAACCTCTATAAACCCAGGAAGGCTTCAGGAAAACCTCCGACCTGGATCCTTGGAGTAATATACTCCAGCGAGCGGACCTCTTTGCTCACTTTAATTCTACGCTCTGCCAATCAAAGCTGAGAGGGACAGGGAAATGGGCTTCCAGATGTCTCTGGAGGACTTTTAAGACTTTGCTGTGGCTCCTCTTAGTTTTCGGTTATGGCTGCCTGCGTGGGGTGGTGTGTTGCGGTGCAGTGTGGTGCAACTCCTAACACCCTACACTGTCGTTCTCGGTTCCCACCCGCAAAATAGACCAAAAGATAGGCTCGGGATAGCCTGTAGGACTTCGAGTGGGAGGGCCCTTGCGATCGAGACACCGTGGGTTATAACGGCTAGACCTCGCCACGGGCTCGGGGCGGCTGCCCTCGCGGTTCCTTAGTGCTTATGGCACAGAACCTCCACCTGAAGGAGAGAAGGGGGAAAAAGCCTCCCACAATAAAGTGCTCACTAGAGCCAAGCGCACAAGAGCTTTCACTCACACGTGTGTGTGTGCAGTGTTCTGAGCTTCTTCGCTCTTCACTGGAAGTTCGCAGCAGTTTCTTCCTTACGTCTGGTCGCTGGAATGAGGCACGTGTCGACACTCGTGCTCATTCAGATGAGCAGGACCAATCCCGGGCGAGCCCCCACTTCTGTTGGGCGAAATGCTCTCTAGGGGTGAAGCACTTCACCACAGGTATAATTACTTTTGGGATCTTTTTGGTCTATGTCTACGAGGAATGGGCTGCCACGGGACCTTCCCAGTGAAGAGGCGAGAGACAGGACTCAGAATAATGTTTCAGTTTACTTAAATACACAATTCACTCAACAATAGCTAATCATACACACATACATTCAAGGTCTAAGGATCAAAGATAGACAAAGCACAGTTGCATGAGCAGGTTATCGTTGGTTTGAAGAGGGCGATATTTACCTCCAAGGCGCGGCTCCTAAATCTTCCAGCAAGTGGGGTTAGGTAGGGTAGGAAGGATGGAAGAAGGGACACGTGGTCTAGACCAGCTAACAACACACGTGTATAATTCTAGTGGCCGACTGGAACGAAGCGAGGCAAGGGTTCGGGTACAGGATGGGAGCATAAGAGGATAAAGCAGACAGACAGAGGTCGTGGTAGCAGGGCCAGGAGAAGCAGCCTGAGCTGACCCAGAGATCGCGTTATTATAGCGTCTTGGGTGCTGGGCGTGGAAGGCCAGGCGGTGTACACCTACTGGCCCTCCCAGCCGGCTGTGTCAGTGTCAATTTCAAATCTTATTGGCTACACTGTCCGTTGGATACCTGGGGGCTGGACAGAGGAAGCTGGCTGGCAGGCAGATGGTTTCTCCAGGTAGCTGATGGCTCTCCTATTGTTCAAATGTATGGCTTGGGTGGGGAAGGCACTTAATCCCTTCATGCAAACGACTGGCAGAGGAAAAGTCCTTTGTCTGCTGTATGGCCCTTAATCCGTGTATGTGACATGCGACAGGTATGCAATGGAGTCCCTCAGAGTAAAAAGACAGCTTTTTCCCTTTTCTATGGGCTTCTCCTTTGGCATCCATTTTACAGTCTACACAGACCATGTGGCAACAGCAAACAGTTCATAGCAAAGCCCCATAATGGCGTCCGGGCTAACAGGTTCCCCCTTTCTTCAAGGCATGTCTCGTTCCTTTTTACCACCGTTGGTCTGTAATTTGTTCTGATAGTTGGGTTCTGGACATAATAAAGTTCGGTTATGCTTTAGAGTTTAACTACAGACCCCCAGTATTTCATGAGGTTATCACGTCACACATACAAACCTCTGCAATAGCGACTGAGATACAGACCTTGTTACTCAAAGGCGCCCTACAGACAGTCCCTGCGGGAGAGGGGGATCTTGGTTTTTACTCTAATTACTTTCTCATCAAAAAGAAAGGCAGTGGCCTTCGACCGATTTTGAATCTAAGGGAGCTTAACGTCTGCCTAAGGGTTAGATGTTTTCGTATGCTTTCCTTGGAGGAGGTATACCAGGCTATTGAACCAGGAGATTGGTTTGCCATCCTTGACCTCCAAGATGCATATTTTCACATCACCATACGGGAAGATCATAGGCAATATCTCCGCTTTAGGTTCCAGGACACAGCCTATCAGTACTGTGTTTTACCATTTGGGTTGGCTGCTGCCCCCCGGGTATTCATGAAGTGTTTCTCAGCCATCGTGGCTTATCTGAGGCTACAAGGTTGTGCCGTTTACACCTACTTAGATGACTGGCTTTTGATAGCGGGATCCAGACACCGCCTCATGGAACAAATAGCCTTCACAGTTTAAACACTTCAATGATTGGGCATTGTCATTAATTTTTCTAAATCTAGATTAATTCCGTCCCAGAGAGCACTTTTCATAGGTGCCTGTCTGGACTCTTTGGCCCATAAGGCATTCTTACCTCCCGAGAGAGTCAATGCCATTCACAGGCTAGGAAAGCAATTTCTACACTGCAGACACCAAAAAGCACGCTCAATTCAAAAGCTGCTAGGTCTCATGGCTTCTACTACCTTTACAATGCAGTATGCATGTTTACGTATGTGTCCCTTACAGAACTGGTTCTTGAGAAACTTCACTATGGATGTACATCCCCATTGGTTACGCTTATCCATCCCTCGCCCAATCCTTCATTCCCTGGGATGGTGGACAGAAAGATCCAATCTCACACAAAGGTTTCCACTGGTGTACGCCGTCCCTGACATACACATCTTTACGGACGCATCTCTAGATGGCATTGTGGTGCTCGACAGGTCAGTGGTCGATGGTCACAATACACTCTCTTCTCTCCTGCAGACTTAACAGCGGGAAAGATGGTGCTTCTGTCTACGGACAATACCAGTACCAAATTCTATATCAACAAGCAAGGTGGTACTGGTTCCATAAGACTCTGCAGAGAAGCCTCTGCCCTCTGGGAATTGGCCATTCGCCACGGGTCACATCTCACAACAATTTACATTCCTGGTTGTCACAACACCCTGGCGGATTCACTGAGCAGAACGTCTCTTCTAGCACACAAGTGATCTATTCCACTTCACTACCTGGAACCTATTTTTCACAATTGGGGTTACCCAGTCATTGACCTTTTCGCATCCAGCGTGAACAGCCGTTGCGACCTATTTTGCGCAAGGGCTCCAAAACAGGGGGATTGCTTGGGAGATGCCTTTCTTCTGAGATGGTCAGGCATCCTCTTTTACACTTTCCCGCCCTTTCCGCTCTTATTGAGGGTGTTGGCAAAGATGCGATACGATGAGACCACAGCCATTCTCATAGCACCACTCTGGCCCTGCAGACCGTGGTTCCTGATCCTTCAGTCTCTCTCTCAAGGCAGAATGAGACTTCTGCCGCGAGTCCGAGACTTGCTGGTCATAGACCAAACATGCTGCCCTCAGGTCCCACAACTGCACCTAACCGCATGGTTTGTTTCACGATAACAGACTGTTCTGATCGGGTAGCTGAGATCTTATTAGCTTCTCGAAAACCCTCCACCTGGAAATCCTACAGGGCCAAGTGGCGGAGGTTCACAATTTGGGCACATGAATGCAAAATAGAACCCGAATCTTGTCCCCTGATGGAAGTGTTGGATTACCTTTTGACTTTAGTAGACGAAGGTCTTTCTGTCTCGTCTATTAAGGTTCATTTTGCCGCCATTTCGGCCTTTCATCTCGGTATTGATTCGAAACCACTTTTTTCTAATGCAATCTCAAAACATTTTCTGAAGGGGTTGTACAATAAATTTCCCCCAGTCAATCCACCTACTCCACAATGGAATCTAACAGTAGTCCTGACACATTTGTACCAACCGCCATTTGAACCATTGGCATTATGTCCTCTCTCTCTCTTGTCGTATAAAGTTGCCTTTTTGGTAGCTATTACGTCGGTGCGTAGGATCGGTGAACTGCGTGCACTGCGGTGCGACCCGCCTTTCCTTAAGTTCCATTTGGACAAGGTGGTCCTGCGTCCTAGTTTGGACTTCCACCTGAAGGTACTCACTACCTTTCATTTATCTCAAAACGTTGTCCTGCCTGTGTTTTTTCCTAATCCCTCCTCCGCACCTGAAAGGGATTTGCATGCGTTAGATGTTAGGAGGGCTTTGCTGTTTTATCTACACCGTACAGCCTCATTTCGCCGTACGAGTCAATTGTTTGTTGCTTTCTCTGGTCACAGAAAAGTTCAAGGTGTTAGTTCTCAATCCATTTCTAGATGGGTTACTTCTGCCATTCGCATTTGTTACACATCTGCGAATTTAGACTGTCCCTTTCCGGCCCGTGCTCACTCGACAAGGGCCCAGGCCTCTTCAGCGGCTTTCTCCACAGCGGTAAGTGTAGACGAGATCTGCAGGGCGGCCACCTGGTCTTCCTCTATGACGTTCATCAAACATTATTTGGTTGACATTGATTCCCGGGGTGATGCTGTGGTGGGTAAAGCAGTGTTGCAGTCAATGTTCAAATAAACTGTTCTTTGGTTTCGTCCACATCTGCCTCCGCTTTTTTCACTATAGCTCGCTATTCTCCCATGTGGGACTGCACAGAAGACACGACAATGAAAACATGATTGCACTTACCTGTAACTGATGTTCATCGAGTGTCTTCTGTGCTGGCACACATCCTTCCCTCCTCCCACGGCGGCAGGTTAGGACTGAGGGAAAGGTGCCTCCCCCTCCCCTCATCACGTGACCAAATGGGCAGGGAAAAGGTTTCACTAATCTCCTCCATGAGGGGAGGGGGAATGAATACGCTTTATAGAAGCTCTTGGAAAGTTCTCCCGCGGCAGGCCTGCCTACAGGCAGCTCCCATGTGTGCCAGCACAGAAGACACTCGATGAACATCAGTTACAGGTAAGTGCAACCATGTTTTCATGATGAATTTTGGTTGGTTCATGGTTCCCAAACCAATGTTCATCATAAACATCACACTTCCATCACAGACATTTCATGAACTTCGTGGAGGTTCATGAGACAGATACATTTCCCAGCAAACCCAGCATCAATCAATTAAACTCCAAGGCAACTGTGGGGGTGGAATTCTCCAGCCTTGAAAACACCAATAGGGACCCTCCAAAACTTGACAGGCACTTCTGGCTGCCAGTAACAGAGGTCCTATTCAGCTCCATGGTATCTGAAAACTATATAAAGCCCAAGCTGAAGCCCAGTCCTGTTTTGTTGGGTTTTTCAGGGAGTTGGAGAGGAATAGACCAAATAGAAGTTGATCAGCTTTCCTGGGCAAGGGATTGTTCTTTTCTTTTTGCATAGGTGGACTCAGGGCTGTGAGCCACACAGTCTCTCTGCTCACACTGAGCAGTGGGGCTTAGCTGTTGGGGTCTGGGTGTTTGGTGGGCCACCCAGCCTTTCTGCTCATGCTGAGCAGTAGGGTTTAGCTTCTGCTGTGGGTTCCTTTGAAGAGGACCTGCATTTATACACCCCACCCCCTCCTTTTTGTGATCTGCTGTCTCTGCTTCTGGGGTTAGGGTGTTAGGCGGACTCAGGACTCTGATCTACACAGCCTTTCTGCTGACATCGAGCAGTGAGGCCTAGCTGGTGAGTGCTTTGGCTGAGGGCCTACATTTATACACCTAACCCACCCCTCCTTTTTGTGAACTGCTCTCTCTGCTGCTGGGGTTTGGATGTTAGGTGGACTCAGGGCTCTGAGCCACACAGCCTCTCTGCTCACATAGAGCAGTGGGGCCTAGCTGGTAGGTGCCTTGGCTGAGGTCCTGCATTTATACACACATACACCCAGGCTTGGGTGTCAGGACTCATGGGTGGTCTCAGGGTATCAGTGCCATGAGAGTGAAAGTGGATGGAAGGGGTGCATGTTGTGCACCCTTCATCCTCCCATGCACCAGAGGGCCCTGTCCTTGAGCACCAAAGAGAGCCTCCCCCCTGGCAGAAGAACATCCACAGCACATCATCATCAGAAGTCTTAGAACCATCTTCCCCTGCTCTGTCCATTCTGTTCTCACAGGATGTTAAAAAAAATTTGGCACTGCCCCAACAGCAGCAGATGCTAACACTATTTGGAAGGGGGGTCTCTGACAGCAGTGATTCAGATGGTGGTGGTGGTGGTGAAGCATCTTCACTTCTACATCCCAACTCCCTGCTGCTCCTGCATCCATCATTGGTAAGCCTCCCCTCTGGTGCTTCCCAGCCCAGTGCCAGAAAGCAGTTATGCCTCCCACCTGCTTCAATCGTGGGGTCATGTTTCTAGGCCACCATTTGGATATACTTCCATACACTCCCCAGTGACCCCTGTGCAGCAGAGTGCCAGGTATGCCAGGCCTATGGCACAAACATGCAACATCTATCCACCATGCTCCCGAGACACCTACAAAGGGTGCATCCCAGAGGAAAAGTGGTTGACTGTGGCAGGTGGAAGAGGCCCACTCCTTTTCTTCAGACAGAAGCAGGGGAGAACAGGAGGACCCTCAAAGGATGTCTCCCTGAGCGCCATGGTTGAGTCCCCAAGGCAGGCCACAGTCAGAGTGGTCATGCTCCCAGGGATGCTGACTGTGCCAGCCAAAAGGGGAATGAGGAGGGCTGAGGAAGTACTCAGTGCATTGGCAAGATGATTGCTGTGGATGGCCAACCCTTCTCTCTCGTGGAGGACAGCTGCAGTGAAGTAACCAAATTCTTGTTTCTCTCCTTCCAGAAAAGCCTATCTAATAACTTTGATGGTTTGTCACTAAATTCATAATGCCTCTGTCTGATATTATTCATCAAACATTCAAATATATAGGACCATTTTAATTCTGAGTGTTCGAGTTCATCCAACATTTCTTGAGTTGTTACCTCTACCAGCTTTGAATCAAGAAGCTGAATAGCTGACTTTAGTTTCTGGGGGAAATTAGTCAAATGATAGGCCTCAGCAAATGGTGGGGTAATAGCAGAGATCTTGCTACCAGTGTTTACAGGGATTTTTCCCTTTATGAGAGCTCTTAATAACCAGTCCAAGGGTAAAAGAGAGAATGTTTTACTGCAGGATATTTAGGGAATGTAACACATATGAAGCACACAAGGAACATACACACATACAAAATCTATGGAAATAAAGAGAGGACTGGGATAATAGCGGGGGCTGGGGAAATATACTATACCTATCCAGGAGATCAAGAGTCTATGGACCAGAGATTGTAAAAATAGAAAATGGCCCAAATGAATTTGGGGGTGACCTGCCAATAGAGCATCCAGGCAGACACACACAGACTGGGCTCTGAGTGCTATTTTTATACCCAAAAATGTTAATGTGCGGGATCCCTCAGAACAAAGAATTGATGAGATTATGGGGTATGATGGGTTAATCAGGGCTAGAGCAATGTAGTTTGGAAACTCTGTATAGAATTCCCAGGAATAGACAAAAGAGGCCAGAAGTTTCTTCTACATGTAAAGTAGATTTTGGTTTGGGTTCCTTATTACTTCTCCGGTGGTTGAAAGACTAATGGATTGCTAATTTAAACTAGTCAAAATGGAAACAATATTGCATGATGAACCACCTGGTCTTGGGGTGTGCAAAAGCAGTAAAAGGCAGGACTTGTCATTGTCAAGGAAATGCGGGAAGGAAAGATGAGATCAGATTGATGGGATTAGCGTTTGAGATTGAAAGAAGTTACCCTGGGGCAAGGCAGGTCCATTTTCCGGAGTATGCAGATGTTGGCAGGGTAGGTGGGTAGTCACAGCTATCAAGGCAATATCTCATGTGCTAGGTCATGTCCTAGGCATGATTATGGCCCACCAGCTCTGGCTTCCATCTTTGTGTCCACGTATGTCAAGTTGCCTAGTACAGGGACCCTGGGGTACCCTTATGAGGTCCATTGATGGTGGAAACTTGATGGTCGGTGTACTTACAGGGTTCTCATAGCCTTATCTCAAGTGTCAGTGACTTGAATTTAATCTATAAATCTCTTTTCTTGAACTACCGCTATTATTATTTCTACATCATTTTTTATCCTACACTTTTTCCATGGATATCAAAGCGGCCATGGTTCACCTCCCCTCTGCCCACTTTATCCTTACAATGATCCCACGATAAAGTAGATTTAAGAATACAGGACTAGCCAAAGAACACCCTTGTGAGTTTCAAAATATCATTGTGTAAAGATTTTAAGTATGATCTCCTCAGTCCTACTCTGTCCAGTGCACAATGCTGTCTGAGAGATGGCATGCCCTCACTGGGAAACCACAAATGTTCATTTCTACTTTTGACTTGCAGAATTGTATACCCTTTGTCTAGAAATACCACTATCAGGTTCTCATTATATTATTTGCATTTAACATACATGTTAGCTTTGAATTGTGTTGGACTAGTGTTCAGAAGTTTCATTAGTGCCTTCAATATGAAGTTGTACTTTTGGCTCTGTTTAATATTTTATTTGTTTTTATGTGAGAGAGTAGAATTACTTTAACCTTCATTTTTGATTCTGGTAGTTGCTTATCAGTCTACATATTCCTATACATATTTAGAACATATTGTTTGTGATATGTCTAAATCTAAATTATGAATTGGTCTGTTGTTACTTTTAGTATTGTAACTTTTATAGTTTATCAACCACTTTGTGTATACTTGTTTATTAGAAAAATGAGGCCTAAGTTATCATAAAAATATGTTTGTGACATAGATTTACCCTTCTTGGTTTCTTTAAAAAACAGAATTTTGAGGGACCATGAAGCTGTGAAACTTGCATTAATATCTGTTCTACATCATTAGAAATAATGTGAAAACTGAACATATTGGGCAAAGAATGAGCCCGGCACCAGTGGACACTTTTTAAATGCAATGATATATGACTACCAACAGGTGCATTTGTTTCCCTAGGATATTGACCTGCGGGTAAAATGGCCAAATGATATCTACTACAGTGATCTTATGAAGCTTGGTGGAGTTTTAATAAATTCCACACTAACAGGAACTACATTCCACATACTTATTGGTAAGAACATAAATTATGTCAAATATTCTTGTCCGTTCTCTGGTTTGAAGCTCCTTTGGGATTTTGTAATTCCAGAGTAGTAATTGTATTAGTTTGTTTCAGAAAAAATAAACATGACTCCAAAGACTTAAATACTAACACAATTTATTTCAGCACAAGATTTTGCAAGTCCGAACTTACTTCATTATCTGTATGATGTGCACATTCACTTGGTATGCATGTATATCCAGAGCTACAAACAGAACAACAGGTGAGGGGGAATTATTACAAAAAGAGACCTGTTGTAAATCCTTCAGGTGTGACTCATTGACCAAAGGATTAGAAGAAATGCAGTTTGACAGAGATCAGAAGGCCCAGTTTTTCATGGCATATGTATGTGACATTACATAGCAGTATACAGATAGAACAAACTCAAAGCAAAGGAATCCTGTCACAGTGAGTAAGTGCCACTCTCATCTGCTGATATATTGGGAAAGTATTTTTATTTAAATATTTATATCCTGCTTTCCCCCCCAATGGGAACCTAAAGCGGCTTACATCTTTTCCCCCTTTTCTATTTTATCCCCACAAGAAGAACCCTATGACGTAGGTTAAGCAAAGAGAAAGTAACTGGCCCAAGGTCAAACAGCAAGCTTCCATGGCAGCTTGAAGATTTGAAACTGTGTCTCCTAGTTCCTAGTCCATTACTCTAACTACTATAACATTCTAGTTGAGTATAGATTCAACTCCAAGCAAGGAAAGTGCAGGTTAAAATTTAAATCTGCTTGAGGGGAAAAAATATAGTGAACTATGTTGGGTTTGCTAATCTAGTTAACATCTGTAAAAATATGAGGAATCCCAGGTTTAGCTAAGATATTTAGCTCTTATATTAAGTCAGAAATGCCATGTTGCTGTTAAGATCTATGGGATAGGGTTAGTATTGAACATCTTAATAAATTCTGATTTGGCTGTTCGCTAATTTGGCTCTTTGGATTCTCTTGTTGAAGTTCTGGTGTGGGAAAATATTGACTTTTAGTTTAGCAGCAATTTGCTAATTGATATTGTTGATTCCCCTTCTTTACACTGACTGGTACATTCTCAGGATCATTTATATATGTTTTTGTTGTTGTTTTGCTCACATGTTATATTTCTTTCAATGCATCTTCATAAGAACATTCACACAGCACTGTTAACCTGTGTATAGAACTAACAGGGAGTGTTTTTATAACATTGATTAGAATAATCACTTTACCTTTTTTAAGTAAAGTGTGACTAATCCTCCTTAAGTCAATTTATAAATACTGCCAACTCATTCATTCCATATCTAATTGGCCCTTTAATGTATGCAAGTGCTGTCAAGTCACAGCCAACTTACGGCTTCCCCAGCAAAGGTCTTTCAAGGCAGTTGAGAAGCAGAAATGGTTTGCCATTGCCTTCCTCTGCAGAGTTTTCCTTGGTAGGCTCCCATCCAAGTACCAACTCTGGTTAGCCTCCAAGATCTGACAAGACTGTGCTATACCATGCCACCTTCCCTCCCAATAGGCACTTCAGTGATAAAAGATTATAGTAATGGTACCACAAGTTTCCTCTGGATGTAGGGAACTGAGCCTTGAATACATTTGACAAATCTGGATCTGCCATCATCTGCCTCGAGAGCAGAAAAACTATGTCTGGAAAAGGAATGAAATATAAACAAATAATTCAAGATTTGTGTGAAAGCCAAAATCATGACAGTTCTGAGAGCTTTATTCAAACAGTTACTTTTTGCCAACCATATTATTAATTTCTGGAGACCAGTGTGAGAATGAGGCTTTGAAAAGGATCTTAGGCAAGAGAGCCTAAGAGATCTAAAAGTTGGCTTGATGGTGGAATCATTTGGGCTTTTCTGTGAATCCAGTTGCTTTCTGTGAGTTAGAAAAGAAGCTTCAGTTTTTAGAATTCAAGAACATAGTATTTATTAAATATGTTTTACTGTGTTGAAGTAAAACTCATGTGCCAGTGCTCTGTATGAATTCCAGTGGGTGCACAGAGCTAGTATATGTATGGAATAACCCATTAATTTCAGCAACTAGAGCAGACCCACACATGCAGAGAAAAGAATGTGTATGCAGATTTGCTTGTTCCATTGAAATTGTTAGGACAGTTCTTGCAGGTGGGTGGTGGAGAAGCAGCACGTGCACCTTAGAGATTCCATGTCCATAAGAAATCACTGACCTGTCTACAGATAGTAATGTTTTTGTCCCATAATACTTCTTAGGCAAGTGTACTGCATAAAAATGTCCTTGTGTTAAATGAAGCTGTTCCACCTCTCCCTAAGAGCAGCCAATGGGAGTTGATGGAATGTTGACAAGGGAGACACTGGAAAATAGCCATTAGTTCAGTTGAGAATGAGTCTGGCTGAGTGAAGCCGTGAAGAGAAACTTAAAGCTGTCTGAAAAATGGTCAGTTTGTAACAAAGGATCCCACATGCTGGAATAGGGAAATCGTTCAAAAATTCAATTGAAAAGAAACTTTGTAACTTCTTCCTGATCTACACCGCTGTTACTTTCAAATCAGAAATTATTTAATTATTATATTAGGCTTTTATACCACCATCCCTGCAAGTTCATTCTTTGTTTGTTTAATCCTGTGGACTGGTTGTCTCAGAGAAAGACAGACATACACACTAAGATTTTGGCCTACATATGGATATAGGTTATTTATCTCTAAATGGCCTATATATACACAGGGCAGGAACTCCTTTGCATATTAGGTGACACACCCCTAATGTAGCCAATCCTCCAAGAGCTTACAGTAGCCCCTGTAAGAAGAGCTCTGTAAGCTCTTGGAGGATTGGCTACCTTGGGGGGGGTCACCTAATATGCAAAGGAGTTCCTGCTACAAAAAGAGCCCTGTATATGAGTAAATAGTGGCAGCATGTGAATGTTTGAGTCCCCAGCCCCAATAGCTCTGTGCAGTGTCTGAGTGAGGGGTGATTATTAAAGGGGACTAGATTATAAAGGGGTCTGGAACTATTTGAACTGACTTTCTCATAGAAAAAAGAGTAAGTGCTGTCATTAATGTGAACAAAGCAGACTTGTCTTTAGCAGAGTAGTTTGATTTTATTATACAAGATTCTGTCATTTTTCATTATGCCTGATGTGATGGAACAGCCTGCTTTGTCTTGCAAGCCCTGCTCTGCCCACCCACTCCTAGGCATTGCCAATTCCTGGAGGGGTTTACCACTTCATTCCACTAAGGTACTCACTGCCACCACCTGCTCGTTTTAGGGATTTCCCACTGGGGAAAACAGGACTCCTGGTTCTGAAACCTGGTCTCTGTGTCTCCCGCTACCCAACGACTGGTTACCTTGGGAATCAAATACTGCTTTGGGGGTCCCCTGAGGAAATAGCCACATGCATACTGATCCCTTTCCTCCCAACCCAGGGGGCCTTCTTCCACTAGCATGTCCAAGACAGTGGGGGAATCTAGGGTACAGAGACTGAGAGCCAACCTCCAAAGTAAAAAAAGATTTATTGAAAAGAAAATATTTAGAAGCATCCTTAAGCACAGCACTAGAACAGCAAACAGATTTCAAAAGAAAATTGGTCATAAACAATCCGCCCTCTAAGCTGTGGAGTCTTGTGAGGAAAAAATGCATTTTGTGAACTACTGGCATTAAAGTTGTGATTTGGCCACTGCATAAATTAGCTTGCTCTGGAGCCATCCTTCCTGAGTTAAGACAAAAATGTGTGAGCCGGAGGCTAAAAAGCTGTGAGCTAGCTTACACTAACTCAGCTTAGAGGGAACACTGGTCATAAACACAATCCTCTTCCCTTTTCTAGACATACCCTAACATATGTTAAAATATGGCAGGTACTAATGATCTTAAAGAATTACAAGGTTCCTATCTATGTCCCATTACCTGGGAGACCATATAGTCAGCACAAGGTGGCTGCCACAACTGACCATTGCTCAGAAGTCTGTTCCCTTTGAAGAATCAACACCAAAAGACCCTTCCTCCTCTGATCAGGGGCTTTTATCAAACCTGTGTCTCCACTCCCTTTACATCACTCCCTCCACCCTCTTTACCCAGGTACATCCTGGGAGCCTTCCTGGAAGGTATTCTGGGAAATCTCCAGGAATCACCTGGAGACTTCCTAGCACCCAATTCCTTAGTTAGTTTTCCTAACAGGGCTATTAGCATACATATAGATGTACTCTGGCAGGCAATTGAACTGGCTGCCTGCCCCTTCCAGAGAGAAACAAAACCCACACATTTAAAACTCGGGGGGGGGGTGTCTCCACACTTGAAAACAAATCTCTTCTGGAACCCTGTGTTTTTGACAGCTGTGTAGATGAACAGGTTTGCCTTGTATAAAAAAGAAGACATTTTTGCAGTTAACAGGAGTATTTCATGTTAAGAACATAAGAGAAGCCAATGTTGAATCAGGCCAGTGGCCCATCTAGTCCAACACTCTGTCACACAGCGGCCAAAATATACCAGGTGCCATCAGGAGGTCCAGCAGTGAGGCCAGGACACTAGAAGCCCTCCCACTGCTGCCCCCTCCAGCACCAAGAATAGAGTGCATCACCTGCCCCAGAATGAGAATTCCCATCTATACCCTGTGGCTAATAGCCACTGATGGACCTCTGCTCCATATGTTTATCTAATTCCCTCTTGAAACTGTCCATGCTTGTAGCTGCCACTACCTCCTTTGGCAGTGAATTCCATATGTTAATCACTCTTTGGGTGAAGAAGTACTTCCTTTTATCTGTTCTAACCCGACTGCTCAGCAATTTCATGGAGTGCCCATGAGTTCTTATATTGTGAGAAAGGGAGAAAAGTACTTCTTTCTCAACCTGCTCAATCTCATTCATAATCTTATAAACCTCTATCATGTCACCACTCAGCCATCGTTTCTCCAAGCTAAAGAACCCCAAGCGTTTTAACCTTTCTTCATATGGAAGTTGTTCCAACCCTTTTATCATTCTAGTTGCTCTTCTCTCACTTTTTCCAATGCTATAATATCCTTTTTGAAATGTGGCGACCAGAACTGTACACAGTATTCCAAATGAGGTCGCACCAATGATTTATACAGGGGCATGATGATACTGACTGATTTGTTTTCAATTCCCTTCCTAATAATCCCCAGCATAGCGTTGGCCTTCTTTATTGCAGTTACACACTGTCTCGGCATTTTCATTGAGTTATCTACTATGACTCCAAGATCTCTCTCTTGGTCAGTCTCTGCCAGTTCAGACCCCATCAACGTGTATTTATATTTAGGATTTTTGGCTCCAATGTGCATCACTTTGCATTTGGCCACATTGAACCCCCCATTTGCCACGTTGACGCCCACTCACCCATCCTTGACAGATCCCTTTGGAGTGCCTCACAATCCTCCCTGGTTTTCACCACCCTGAACAACTTTGTGTCATCTGCAAATTTAGCCACTTCACTGCTTAATCCCAATTCCAAATCGTTAATAAACAAGTCAAAGAGCGTTGGACCGAGTACTGATCTCTGTGGTACCCCACTGCTTACCACCCTCCACTGAGAAAGTTTCCCATTTATACTCACTCTCTGTTTCCTATTTATAAGCCAGTTTTTGATCCACAAGAGGACTTGTCCTTTTATCCCATGACTATTGAGCTTACTTAGGAGCCTTTGATGAGGAACTGTATCAAAAGCTTTCTGGAAGTCAAGGTAAATAATATCTATTGGGTCCCCCTTGTCCACATGTTTGTTCACTCCCTCAAAAAACACTAACAGGTTAGTGAGACAAGATCTTCCCTTACAGAACCCATGCTGAGTCTGCCTCAATAGTTTTTGTTCATCAATGTGCCTACTAATTCTTTCCTTAATAACAGTTTCCACCAACTTACCCAGTATCGATGTCAGACTGACTGGCCTGTAATTTCCTGGATCTCCCCTGGAGCCCTTTTTAAAGATGGGAGTGACATTAGCTACCTTCCAGTCCTCAGGAATGGAGGCAGATTTTAAAGAAAGATTACATATTTTTGTCAGGAGATCCACAAGTTCACATTTGAGTTCTTTCAGAACTCTCGGATGAATGCCATCCGGGCCTGGTGATTTATTAGTTTTTAAATTGTCCATCAGTCGGAGGACTTCCTCTCTTGTCACCACAATCTGATTCAGGTCTTTCAAACCCCCTCCCGAAATTGGTGCTTCTGGAGTGGGCAAGCACTTCTCCTCTTCCACAGTGAAGACAGAGGCAAAAAATGCATTCAGCTTCTCAGCCATTTCCCTATCATCCTTCACTACTCCTTTTACCCCTTGGTCATCCAAGGGCCGCACTGCCTCCCTGGCTGGCTTCCTACTTCTAATGTATTTGAAGAAAATTTTATTGTTGGTCTTTATGTTTTTTGCGATATGCTCCTCATATTCCCTTTTTGCTTGCCTGATCATAGACTTGCATTTTAATTTCCACAGCCTGTGTTCCCTTTTATCAACCTCACTGAGACTAGCTTTCCACCGCTTAAAGGAATCCTTCTTACCTTTTACAGCTTCCATTACTTTATTTGTTAACCATGCAGGCTTTTTTCTATACCTATCTGTGCCTTTCGTAACCTGCAGTATATATTTTTTCTGAGCTTCTAGGATTGTCTTTTTAAATAATCTCCAAGCTTCCTCAATGGTTTTGACCTTCTCCACTCTTCCTTTCAATTTCTTCCTCACATGTCCCCTCATACCAGAGAAGTTACCCCTTTTAAAGTTAAAAGTGGTTGCGTCAGTCTTTTTGGGCAACTCCCTATCTGTACAAATGTTAAACTCAATGACATTATGGTCACTATTCCCAAGCGGTGCAATCACTTTTACATCTCTCACCAGGTCTTGGGTGTTACTTAGGACCAAATCCAGGATTGCCACTCCCCTGGTAGGATCTGTGACCACCTGTTCCACAGCACAGTCATTGAGAGTGTCTAAAAACTCAATCTCTTTTTCCCAACTAGAACTCATATTGACCCAATCAATGTGTGGGTAGTTTAAGTCGCCTGTTACGACACAGTTATTTCGTCTAGCCGCTATCTTTAATTCATTCATCATTTTATAATCCTCCTCTACCTTTTGATCTGGTGGGCGATAACAAACTCCCACTGTTAAGCCTCCTTTTGGATCCACTATTTCAATCCATAGCATTTCCAGAAGCGAATCCAATTCTCTTACCCTCTCAATCTTACTGGACTCTCTGACATATAGAGCCACCCCACCTCCAACCCTTCCCCCCATCCTTCCAATATAATTTATAACCAGGAATCACCGTATCCCACTGATTTTCCTCATCCCACCAAGTTTCTGAAATACCCACAATGTCTATTTCCCCCCCCCAACACCAAGCATTCCAACTCCCCGATTTTACCTCGGAGACTTCTAGCATTTGTGTTTAAACACTTATAGTTTCCCACGCTTGTTAAGCCCACAACCTTCCTCTTGCTGCCTCGAGACCTTGCCAGGCAGTTCCTATCATTAGTCACAGTCTCAGTGGACAATTTTAAGCCATTTCCTTGTACCCCTTCATCTCTTTGAGATAAGCCATCCCAAACCAGAGACTTTTCATCTCCTGTCAGCTTTTCCCCATTATTCAGTTTAAAAACTGCTCTGCCACCTTTTTGATTTTGAGCACCAGCAGGCCTGGTTCCTTCTTGGGACAAATGGAGACCATCCCTTTTGTACAGCTCCCTCTTGTCCCAAAAAGCATCCCAGTGCCTAACAAACTTGAACCCTTCCCCCCTACACCATCGTCTCATCCACGCATTGAGACTCCTGATCTGTGCCTGTCTCTCCGGCCCTGCATGTGGAACAGGTAGCACTTCTGAGAAGGCTACCTTGGAGGTCCTGGCCTTGAGTTTCCTGCCCAGCAGCCTAAATTTCTCCTCCAGGACCTCACAACTGCATTTCCCCACATCATTGGTGCCGACGTGCACCACGACCACTGGCTCCTCCCCAGCACTATCTACCAGCCTATCCAACACACACGTAATGTCCGCTACCTTTCACCAGGCAGGCAAGTCACCATACGGTCAGTACGCGGGTTCGCCACCCAGCTGTCTACCTGCCTAAGGATTGAATCACCAACTACCAAGAGCCCCCCTCCCACCCTTCCCAGGGACGGTTCCTTGGTACGAAAGGATACCCGTTCATCAGCTGAAGAAGAGGTCCCTTCTGAGGGCACATTCCCCTTATCCTCAACATGGTGCCCCATTTCCCCTTGACCCTCATGCTCCCTGGCAGCAGCTGGGCTGCCAGATCCAGAGTGGGACATATCTAACAAGTCCCCGAGAGTCTTCTCCGTGCACCTAACTGACTGTCTCTGCTTCTCCAGGTCAGCCACCTGGGCCTCAAGGAAGCAAACTTGCTCCCTGAGAACCAGGAGCTCCTTGCACCGAGCACAAACCCAAGACTTCTGACCAGTGGGCAGAGAGTCATACATTTGACACTCCATGCAAAACACTGGATAGCCCCCAACCCCCTGCTGGCATTCTGGCTTCATAATTGTTTTTAAACAAATATTTTTATATAACCCCCCTTTTAAAACCCTTTGTATTTATATGGTTACTGTTGTAGAGGTCTACTTACCTTACTGGGAAACAAAGGAGCCTAGGTCCCTGGCTTTCTGGCTCTTCCTGGGTGTCTTACAGAGCCTGTAGGCTAAGAGTCCCTAGGCAAAGAGCCACAGGCAAAGAGCCTAACCCTTTGGCTCGTGCCAGAGGCTCGTGCCTCTTGCAAGCCTCTGGCCTTAAATAGAAGCGTCCCCAGGAGAGGGTGTGGCCAGCAGCTATTCAAATTCACCCAGGCACTTAATTACAGACAAACAACTACCCTTTCATACCCTAACTCCAGCAGCCAGGAGTCTGCTATTCAAATTCACCCAGGCACTTAATTACAGGCAAACAATGACCCTTTCACACTCTAACTCCAGCAGCCAGGAGTCTGCTACAACTCACCCACACATTCCCAAATACAGTCCCCCACACAGTACCTTCTCAGCTAAAGCACCTCAGCTGAAAGTAGATAAATAATTAAAAAAAACCACTCACCCCTCTAGCAGCTCTAACACCTTGCTCCTTCTCAGAGCTCAGCTGGGCCAGCTATGCTTCTAGCAAGCTTCCGGCCTTAAATGTTCTGCTTTTGACTAGTGTTTCTTCCTCAGGTTGTGGATTTAATGTGAATAACAGCAATCCTACTATTTGCATCAACGATCTCATTATGGAGCACAATAAAACAAAGAATACACAATTAAAGCCCTTAAGTGCCGACTGCCTGATTGCAAGAAGCGTAACAGTGCTGGAAAAGCTGATCAACGCCTTTCAAGAGAAAGGACCTAATGGGGTTCTTCCCCTGTACTATAAATACTGGATACACAGGTCAGGAAATATGTCTGTTTAATATTCTAAGCTATTCTGAATTGCTTCATAGAAACTGAAACCAGTCTATCTTTGAAGGATCGCACATCAGTATCTTAAAGCTATACTGATTTAACAAGCTTTTAAATGCAATAAGCTAATTTTCAGTATTTAACAATAGTATTTGTTCATGCCTCGGCATGTTTAACATAATCTTACAGTTCAATATGCGTGTATTAAAATCTATCAGAATGTTTGCTCTTGTTTCTTAAAGCTAAATATCAGCCTACTATCTTGTGCTGAAATGCTGAAAACAGTATTTTTAAATATGAAGTTTTTTAAAAATATTACTGCAGTCAAAAAAATTAAGTAATGTGTAGGAAACTAGAAGGTCCTAGTAAAACTGGTTATCAAAGTAGTCTGTTAAATTAGCTCTACTGTGTGTAACTTACATTGAATATACATGTGGCACTTGACTTGCTGCTATTGGTAAGTAAGATGCTGAATCAGATGGACCATTGGTCTAATCCAGCATGGGGATTCTTATATAAGAATTCTCTCTCATACAAGGTAGATTACCTGAGTTTCATAGAAGATACCAAAGGAACTATCTGATCAGATGTGTAAGATGCTTGTGGCAGTGGTCTGCCTGCCTTTGCTTACATTACATGCGAAAATAGTAGTGGATGTTTGTTTCTTGGCAAAATGTTTAAAATATGATTGCTTGGCTGTAAATCTAGTTAATCAGAATAATCAGATATCAAGTTAAAAAATGGAGAAGGGTAGATTACAACTACTATAACAAGGGACTTGATAATTTTCAGTTTATTGAGTAATTTTTGCATTTCATTTGCAGCGGTAAGCAAGTCCATTTGAAAAACGATGCTGGACCACTAGCCTGGATCGTTGGGATAGATGATTCTGGATTCCTTCAGGTTCAGGAGGAAGGCAAAGATGTGCTGACTGTGCACCCAGATGGCAATTCTTTTGATATGTTGAGAAATCTTATAATTCCAAAACACCAGTAACTTTTGGAGTTGGCAACAGCAGGTGTCTAAGAAAACTGTTTTATGCTTCCTAGGTTATGGCTTGAGCTAGGCTAGAGATAGTATATCAAACTGAAATTAGCTAAAGCTGAAGAAAAGAAATGAGTACCAAGCAAAAATTGAATTTTTGCATCATTTAATTTTTCTGGATTTCTGTTGCCTTGGGTAAGGGGAGGTTCACTATATTTTTTTCTCCCAACATTCATGGGAAAGAGGAGGAACCTTATGGTCAGCATGAAAACCCTGGCTTCTAATTTTTGGAATGGGTCACTTAACTGAACTTTGTAACAGGAAATTCTGTTACATTGTTACTGCAGACTTTTACACTTGCACTTAAACTAATACTCCTATTACTTTTGTTTGTATGCATACATAGGAATAGTATATTTTGCAATAGAATATTTATAGTATTAAAATGTTAGCTTTGCTTTGCAATGCCTCAGTGAGGTATAGTTCTTATTGTGGATAAATAATATATAAGATGCATGCAAAAGAAAGCTTATTTACATTTTTAATTCATATTAAGGCATGCCACATAGTTATTAATAGGATTTCTTTCCTTTTCCTGTCAAACAACTGGTTGAAAGGGGTTTTTCTGTTTTATTAAAAAGGCTCTGCACATGCTATGCTGGAACAGAGCTGAAGCTTCCGCAAGACCGGGGCTGTACATGTTCAAAATTGTTAGAAAACAATATTGTTTTGAGAGTTGGCCCTGACACCTACATTATTCAACAGCCTTTCACTTACATGGAAGCAGGCTTTAATTTCAGTTTCATTTTGAAGCCTGGGAATTTCACAAAGAGTGGTGCCTACAAACCGAATTTATCTGCAAATAAATTTGAGCTTTTAACCTATCTTAATACTAGTAGAATCTTTTTCTTAAGGCTATCTGCTTTTTACCTTATTCATTTAAACCTCCTTAATACTGCATACTATTTCATTTAGGCAGTATTTTGCCTAATTATATGCAGTATACAGAAGTCCTCTGAATGCTACTGATAATCAAGTGGAATATTCACCTTCCTTCTGTGCTTTGCTAAGATCCCTCATGTGAATG
The DNA here is from genome assembly GCA_029375565.1 of Gekko gecko. Taxonomy (NCBI): domain Eukaryota; kingdom Metazoa; phylum Chordata; class Lepidosauria; order Squamata; family Gekkonidae; genus Gekko; species Gekko gecko. Next base: position 100,681,501 of record JAPDNY010000004.1, on the reverse strand, counting down.
TGCTCCCAGGCTTTGTTGCTTAAGCCCTCAAAATTCAAGCTTGAAGCCCAATCAGCTAGACAGTAGTCTGAAATAAATTCCTGTATGTCAAGGGGCTGGAGGTAACCTATCCTGTTATTTGCCATTGGTTTGATCAGATTCCTGTAATTTTCAGCTAAGAAAATACCCCAGATGCACTGATGTCTTATAACCAAAAGTGGAGCTGAAGCATAAAATTTACTTCATAAAGAATCACAAAATAGAAATAGATTGGCTCAAATACAGATCTACGAAGCATTAGAGAAAGCAGACATTGACCTATAATGGCAGATTAGCATAATCCCCACATTTTGGAGGGCGAATAGTTTGGTTATAAATTAGATTAAGCTGCCTTTCCACTGAAAGTGAGGGATTTAAATCTCTGTAACACAGTCTGTCCATGGTACATTTTTTCTTGCATAATGCATTATTTAAGCAACAAAACAGCAAACCAAGAGAGCATTCCTCAGCAGGTCTAACTAGAATCTGATTCGGGTTTATTCATGAGATTTACCCCCAGGAAAGTATACTTATGCTCTGGTAGTCTCTGTAAATCACTAAGCAGCAACAGAGCATTTATCCATGTTGTCCATATTTATCTGGAGACACTAGGAAATGAGGAGGTTTGGTGGCTTCTCCTGTAACTGATGAGCAGCATCCTGCAAAGGCCCAAGGGAGTAGAGGCCAGGCCTTGGAGGCAAAGAGAGTGGCTCTTAAAAGAATTTGGGGATTCCCCAGGACATGCATGATTAGCCAGGCTGCTTTAACCAATGGATGGGAAGCAGGCCAAGGAGGACACTACTAGAGAGAGCAGGGGAAGAGGAGAAGGAACACAATAGCTGAGAACTGCCTCCCCTCTTTGTGCAGAGAGCTGGGCCAACAAAGGGATGGGCAGCAGATACACAAGAGCCCCACACGTGTTTTGGACTTGCATCTCAATGAAATCTCTCTTATAATAATAATAATAATAATAATAATAATACTTTATTGTCATTGTACATAGCACAACGAAATTAAAAGTGCAATCATTTCAATAATCTACAACAATAATCATGCGCGCTCACACAGCCATTTCACAACTGCTTCATAGCTCCCCTAAAGTTCACATAGCAACTAAACCACTGATGTCCCCAATTCCAATCTCATACAGCATTTAGGGCAATAATGGCTCTTGGATAAAAACTGTTTTTTAATCTATTTGTCCTTGTTTTAATTGTCCTTTATCTTCTGCCCGAAGGCAGCAATTCAAACAAGGAGTGTTCAGGGTGTGATGAGTCCTGCAAAATGTTCTTTGCCTTTTTCAAGCATCGAGAACTGTACAGTTGTTCCAGGGATGGGAGAGGGCAGCCAATGATCTTCTGAGCTGTGGTGGTAACTCTCTGGAGTGCCTTCCTATCCGCAGCCGTACAACTGGCAAACCAGGCACAGACACAGTATGATAGAATGCTTTCTATTGAGCAATGATAGAAAGACATCAGTGTTTTCTCACTCAAGTTGTTTTTCTTTAAGAGTCTGAGAAAATAAAGCCTCTGCTGGGCCTTCTTCACCAGAGCAGTGGTGTTAACGCTCCAAGTCAGATTTTGCTCAATAGTCACTCCCAAAAACTTAAAAGTAGCCACCCTCTCCACACATTCTCTGCCAGTAAACAGTGGCTTAATTTCCGTTTTGTTCTTCCTGTAGTCCACCACCAATTCCTTGGTCTTGGTAGTATTGAGAATCAAATTATTTTCCCCACACCAAACACAAAGCCGTTCCACCTCATCCCAATAAGCAGACTCGTCATTCCCAGAGATGAGCCCCACCACAGTGGTGTCATCAGCAAACTTGATGATAGTGTTGCTGGGGTGAGTGGGGGTACAGTCCTGTGTGTAGAGGGTATAGAGCAGGGGGCTCAACACACAGCCTTGTGGAGAGCCGGTATTAAGGGTAAGGACTGTGGACATATGAGACCCTACTCTAACCCTCTGTGGGCGGGCTGTCAAAAAGTCCAAGATCCAGGAACATATGGAACTGGAGAGTCCAAGGCCCTCCAATTTGTGCACTAATCTGTGTGGGAGGATGGTGTTAAAGGCAGAACTGAAGTCCACAAACAACAGCCTCACATAACTCCCCGGCTGCTCCAGATGTGACAGAGCAAGTATGGAGAGTGGTAGTGATGGCATCCTCTGTGGATCTGTTTGCCTTATATGCAAACTGGTGACTATCCAGTGTGGATGGAAGGCACGAAATGATGTGACTACATACCAATTTCTCAAAACACTTCATCACAACCGGAGTGAGTGCAACTGGTCTATAGTCCTTTAGGCTGTTAATTGTAGACTTTTTGGGCAGGGGAACAATAATTGAGGACTTTAGGCAAGACGGAACAATAGACTGATGTAAGGACCAGTTGAAGATCTTAGTAAGAACCCCTGCCAACTGGTCTGCACATTCCTTCAACACCCATCCAGTGATACCATCAGGTCCAGCTGCCTTCCTCGGATTCACAGACCTCAGCGTACGCCTCACCTCATGCTCTTCCACCCTGAAGTAGGGGCCACCGTGGGCTGATGACTGTAGTGTGGCTGTCCCCGGTGGCTCCACGTCAAAACGGGCAAAGAAGAGGTTAAGCTCCTCTGCCAATGAAGGGTCTACATCCACGGCAGCAAAAGTTGGTTTATAATTGGTTATATTCTGGATCCCTTGCCACACCTGCTTCATATCATTTGTGTTGACATTATCCTCAATCCTCTGCCTATAGTCCATCTTGGCCCGTCGAATACCTCTTTTCAGATTGGCTCTGGCAGAGCTATAATGGTCTGTATCTCCGGACCTAAACGCCATGTTCCTCTCTCTCAAAAGTCGCTGTACCTCTCTCGTTATCCAAGGTTTTTGATTTGGATAGACCCGGATGCACTTTTCCACAGTGACACTGTCTATGCAGTGTTTGATATAACCCAGAACTGCTGCTGTATATTCCTCCAGGTCTTGATGATCAAAAATATCCCAATTAGTTCTCTCAAAGCAATCTTGCAGCTGATGGGAAGCACCCTCAGGCCAAGTTTTAACCATCCTTATTTTTACAGGAACTTGTGACCTGACGGTAGTATATGTTGGTACTAGAAGCAAGGACATATGATCTGACTGGCCCAGATGTGGTAGCTGCATGGCTCTGTAACCATGTTTTATATTAGAATAGACCTTATCTAAGGTCTTATCTCCTCGGGTGGCACATTTCACATGCTGATAAAATTTAGGGAGCACAGTCTTTAATTCAGCGTGGTTAAAATCCCCAGCAATGATATGTACCGCCTCGGGATATTTATCTTGGTTGCTACTTATGGCGCTGTACAAAAGTCCCAGTGCTGAGTTTGCATTTGCATCTGGTGGTATATAGACAGCAGTTACCATGACAACAGTAAACTCTCTCGGAAGGTAGACAGGTCTGCATTTAACAGTCACGTACTCTACATCCGGGGAACAATGGCTAACTACAGTCCTTGAGTCCGTGCACCAGTTGTTATTAACATATATGCAGAGTCCCCTTCCTTTGCTCTTACCAGAGTCCCCGCTCCTGTCGCAACGATGTGTGGTGCGACCTGCCAACTCAATTGCCGCATCCAATATAGAAGAATGAAGCCAGGTCTCAGTGAAAACCAGAACACAACAGTCCCCAACAAGCTTGTTCACTGTCACCTGAAGTTTTAGTTCATCCAATTTGTTGCCAAGTGAACGTGCATTCGCAAGAAAAATGCTAGGGAGTGGTAACTTGTTTTGGCTCCTGCGTAGCTTTATCAGCACACCAGCTCGACAGCCCCGCCTTTGCCTTCTATCCCTGCGCCGCCTCCTCCTCCTCTTCGCAGGGATAGTAATCCACGAGGAGCCCGGTGTCCTGGATATCTCCACTGGAATGTCGTAGGAGTGGAGAGAGTGAGCTGTAACTGCTTTTTCACTCTGCATTCCCAACATTAGAAGCTCCTGCCGGCTGTAGATGTTATTTGCCCAGCAGAGTGTAACGAAAACAAATAATAAATCAAACAAAACCAGCCATACAAAACACCGAAAAGGAGAGCACTCAGCCGCTGCATCTGTGCGCGCCGCCATGTTAGATACTCCTGTTGCCTTCCTCATAGTGTTTATTCATGACTTGTATTTTGCCTGGTAGCTGCACAATTATTCATAGAGGCTGCATTGGGCCAATCTCTGTGTGTATGAAAGAGACAGAGAGTGTCCAGTGTTCAGATTCTTGGCTCAAGTAGCAGAAATTATCCCTTCCCTAGCTTTTCTTTGGGGGGCAACAGTGGGAGGGCTTCTGTAGTTCTGGCACCTGAGTTTTGGCCACTGTATGACACAGAGTGTTGGACTGGATGGGCCATTGGCCTGATAGAACATGACTTCTCTTATGTTCTTACATCTGCATCCCTGTCCCCACTGAAAGGCATCAACCTTCATTACTGCACATCTAGGATAATTCTTGAATTATGTGGCTGTGTTTTCTAAGTCCACCCCCCCCTTAGGATACACCTTTAATGAAGAGTAAATAAATAGTAAGCACTTTGCCAAGTGTTCTGATTGTTAAACATATAGCAAGACAAGCCTTAGTAAAAGGACTTCCCTGTATATTTAACCATCATAAGAGGACAAGTCATTTTACACTTAAAAACAGAAAGCTGGAAAGATGGCAAGGTAGAATAAATGCATAGCTTTAATAAGGAGTTTCTATTTTTTCTGTTTAAAAATGATTACCACACTTGCAGTTGACTCAGATGATAAAATTTCAAGCAGTCTGCGAAGAGTTCCAAAAGGTTATTTTCCACCGGGTAACTGAGCAAGAGACTATTAAATGAGTTTCACTATAAACAAATGGAAAGTGATGCACATTTGCAGGTAATCTCAAAGATGCTTCTGGGTTTAGATTAACTGTAATCCCCTAAATACTGGGGGGGGGGGTGTTCCACAGTAGAACAATTACTGTCAGCAGTAGGGTTGCCAAATCCGAATTTACTTATCGCGGGGGAGTCCCATGCAGTCCTGGGAGTCTGTGCGTGCATGCAAAGTGCGCTCGCTGCTGCAATGATGCCACCTGGAAGTGATGTCAGCATGTCAGCACCTTGGGGGCAGGGCCACTAGGATTCGAGGGGAAACCATAGAGTTTCCCCTCAAATCATAGAACGTCCCACCCCCAACGTGGCCAGCATGATGATGTCACCTCCAGGTGACATCATCACGCTGGGGACATGTGCCAGAAGGGGGTGGAGTTCCCCCCGGGGCCCAATTTGCTGGTGTCGGGTAAAGGTTCTCTCGGGCAGGGGTTTACTCGCCCCCCAGGGGGACTTGGCAAGCCTAGTCAGCAGTGTGGGACAGCAAAAAAGACAAATTTATTATTAAAGTATTGGAAAGAAACTGAAAAATACTTTTTACTATTAGTCTGTGAAATATCTATATACAGAACATTATACTTAATTTTCTTCACCTCACCTCAAAAATAATGTACAGTTTGAAAAGGTAAAGAAAACGACAATGAAAATTATTGGAGTAGGAATATTTTCCTTACACATAAGGGTAAGTAGGGCAGGCTGACGTCTTCATTTGTGTGGCGAAGCACCGTGGCAGATAACATCGGCTAGGAGGTTATTTATGGCTGATGTAATCTCTCTGGATGAAAGAGAGGTCATGAGATAACCCACTTGTCCTCCAGCAGAAGCTCCCTGTGATAAATCTGTTAAAATGGAGGCTTTTTCCATTTTCTCGGGGTTTAAGTAGCTGGGAGGCCTGGATATACATCTGAGCTCATAAGTGTGGTGTAGCCTTTATGGACATTAAAGCCTCACTATCCTCATTTCTTAACTTCTTCAGGAAATAATTAATTTTACAGACAAAGAGAGATTTTTCACTGTGACATATAAGATCCCTTTCAGTGAGACAAGCCTTTTTTGAGACCATAAAGATAAAAACAGCCTTCAAGGACTCAATGATTTAAGAACTGGTTGCAAAAAGCTTAACAAGGAAAAAATATAGTAAAGTTTTAAAATAGAGCAAGGGATCAGTTACTTCATTTTTTAAAATGAAAGTGCTTTGGGATAAAGTTGCTAGCTGACCGGAAGTCTGGGAGATTGTTTTCTGTTTATTGCTCAAGAGTGTACCTAATTGGATGATTTGCCATAACAAAGATCAGGACTATGGTGTCTCATTGCCATGGTGATGTGACTAGAAGCTGTGGAAAGTGAAAGTGTTGAAGTTACAGAAGCTGCTTTCTTTTTATTTATTTTTTTGCCTGTTACAGAGACTTTTGCTTCTGGATTTTAATTGATAATGGCTACTACCTGGAATAAGGGTTCAATTGATCAACCCATTGAAAAAGTAGTTACACCTGCTCCAGAAATTATGTGATCAGATGAGTAACAAGATAGATGAAAGACTTGTAAAAATGAAAGAGGAGATGAAGGACAAGTTTAAAAAGTTGGAATGCAGAGGTAAAACAAATCAATGATAAAATGGAAACTTTAGAGACTAAGACAGAAGCGATAGATAGAGAGTTGGAAAGAAAACAAGATAATTTGGCTTTACTGGAGCTGAGAGAGAAATAATTTTGCTCAAAGGTTTAGATCCATTCCAGACAATTCATATGAAGTTATTAGAGACAGGGTTATCTTTTTTATATTGAAATTTTTTGGGGGGGAACAGACTAAAAGTATTTTTAATAGAAAAAAGAAAGAAAAAAGAAGGGGGACAAAACCAAAAGAATAAAGAAACGTACCAATAGAACTTTTGAAGCTTTCTCAATGACATAGACAATTACTATCACTTAAAGTTAAATCTTGAATTATAACACAGTTACTTAGAATAAGTAACAAAATTCCACTAACAGTTCTTTTTACATTTCCATCAATTACATATAAGAAAAAAGGACCCTTTTCATGCAAAAAGTCAACAAGAGGTTTCCAGTTTGCCATAAAAGTAGAAATTGTCTTATCTCTAACCAAAGAAGTTAATTTAGCCATCTCAGCAAGTTCTAACATCTTAAACATCCATTCTTCTACTGTGGGTATTTTGATAGATTTCCAGTTCTGGGCATATAGTAATCTCATAGCTGTTGTCATGTAAAAAATAAAGTTCCATGGCTATTTTCTGTATATCCATTAATCCCAAAAGAAAAGCTTCTGGTTTCATTTGTATTTTACTTTTTAGAATCTTCTGCATTAATAAATGTATTTGTATCCAAAAAAAATTAGCTTTATTACATGTCCATTACATATAATAAAATGTCCCATCATGTTGCTGACATTTCCAACACTTGTTCAACATAGTTTTGTACATTTTAGCCAGTTTATCTGGGGACATATACCAATGATACATCATTTTATTAAAAAATTCTTTAAGATTAAAATGTAAATTTCAACCTCTTCATCCACATTATTTCCCATTGTTCCATTGGGGTATTATGCCCAAAGTTCTTAGCCCATTTTGTCATGCATTCTTTCACCAGTTCTTATTCTGTTTCATATTTCAGCAAAAGTTTATACATTTTAGCAATTACATGTTCATCATTTGTACACAATTCAATTTCAAATACACTTATTTTCATCAAAGCCATACAATCTTTTATCTTTAAATCTTTCTGACAATTGTACATAAAAGAACCATTGACAATCATAACCTCTTAAGACCGTCTCTTAATAGATCTTCTCTTAGTTTCATTTTACACTCCCCTTGTGAAAAATTCAAAATATCATGATAAGTTAAACATTTTCCTTTAGATATCATTTCACGTTTAAAAAAGGTTTCTTGAGTTGAAAGCCATAAAGGAGTTCTTGAACATAAACTTAATTTATACTTATTCTATGTCCCCAAAATATTCTCAAAATAGGTTGTTGAATATAATGATGTTTACAATCCACATAAAATCCACATTTCATAACAAAGGTACCCATGCCGTCCAAACCTCAAGTCATGACCCTCCTATTAATTTTATATTTCTCAAAAACACTCAAGATTATCAAACTTTGGGCAAATCTTTTTGGATTTGGAAGAAGATATGGATTCTGAAATTGACAGAGTTTATAGAAAAAATTCTAGATTGCCAAATCAAATGTCCCAAGGGATACTTTGGTACATTGTGTTAGGAAGAAGACAAGAGATCAAGTCTTGCAACAGCCTTTTAATACAAGATTGAAAATGGATAATACAGATATAATTGTCCAGAGAGAAATACCTATTAGAATTTTATGTAAAAGAAAAGACTACACCTTCCTAACTGAAAAACTAAACAGAAAAGGATCCCATTTCGATTAGGCAAATTGGAAGGCTTGCTTCTTTAAAACTGCAGAGATTCAGACTGAATTCTGTCTAAAAGTGAGAGAATTTTTAAAGAGATTTAAAATAAAGTTGGAGGAGATGCAAACAGAGACCCAAAAAGAGACTACACAAGATCTATAAGGAACTGGAAAAGGAGGACACTGAAGCAGATGATGCAAGTATTGACTTATCTAAATTTAGGGTTCAACTATGGATTACAGATTTTTAACATGGAATGTAAATGGAGCGAATGTTCCCTCGAAGAGAAAAAAAAATCTTCATTTAAAAAGAAGAGAAGAAGAGATTGGATTTTTACTCTGCTCTTTGCCTTTGCAAAGAAATTATTTGCCTACAAGAGATCCATATTAGAAAAAAGGATATAAAGTATTTGACCTATTAAACATTGGGTGAAGAATTTACTTCAGCAGATATTAAAAAGAAAAATGAAGTTGTATTGTGTATTAACCCTCATTTAAAACCAGAATTAGTATTGATAGATGAACATGGCAGATTTGTAGGGGTAGAAATTAATTTTTTTGGAGTTCTTTGGTTTTGGGATTGTATGCACCAAACGAGGATGAAGGGACTTTTTATAAGGAATTTATGGATAAGCTGATAGATCTTTCTGATGAAGATTGGTGTCTGATGGGGGCCTGGAATGGAGTGATTTCTCTGCAATTGGATCAATTTTTGGATAAAAACATTAAAATTACACAAGGTAAACTGCCAAAAGCTTTTTTTTTAATTTGCTGGACAATCTGGGACTGGTCAGTATATGGAGACAGAAAAACAGTAATTCAAAAGAGTATACTTATTTTTCAGAGGCAAACAGATCTTTTTCAAGAATAGATATGATTTGGACTTCTAGAGACTTAGCTACTAAGGTCTTTAAAGTAGAGATTTTACCAAAGATGTTTTAAGATCACAATCCTGTAATTTTGGTTGGTAAATGAAAACCTAGCACTTTTAGATGGAGACCAGAGTTCTCTCTAAGCTGAGTTAGTGTGAGCTAGCTCACAATTTTTTAGCCTCTGGCTCACATGTTTTTGTCTTAGCTCAGGACGGTGGGCTCCAGAGCAAACTAATTACTGCAGGAGCCAAATTGCTTGGTCACAACTTTAATGCCAGTAGCTCACAAAGTAGGATTTTGGCTCACAGGACTCCACAGCTTAGAGGGAACACTGATGGAGACTAAATGAAGCATTGCTACAAAAAGATGCAATTGTTGAAGACTAAGAAAAAATTAAAAGATATTTTTTGAAATTAATTCAAACAAAGTTACTGATATGAGAATAGTGTGGGATGTAAGTAAAACTTTTATTAGTGGTCACGTGATACAACATAATTCTGAACTTAAGAAGAAGAGACAACCAAAATTACAAAATATCTTGGATGAGATTAAAAGAAAAGAGGATCAATTAAAAAATTCTCTGGGGGATATAAAAATTTCTCACCAAATAAGAATTTTGCAACAAGAGTTATCCATGTTAACAATAAGAGAAATGGAAACAAAATTGAACTATGTAAAACAAAGAAATTTTAAATATGCAAATAAACCAGGGAAATAGTTGGCATATAAATTGATAAAAAAGAGAAAAGAAAATGATATTGAAACTACAAGAAGGACATATCATATTAATGGACAATGCAGATATTCAAAAAGCATTTTATAAATATTATTCTATTTGTATAAAAGACAAAATGTGTCAGTGAAAATTGATGAATATCTCAGAAAAGAAAATTTACCTGAGATTTCAGAAGAACAAAGACAAATTATGAATGGACCTATAACAATAAGAGCAGTTATAGAAGCTATAAAAATATCAAACCAGGAAAAGTTCCTGGACCAGAATGGGTAATCAGGTTTGTATTATAAGTGTTTTGAGGGTGAAATTTTACAACCTTTACAAAATACAATGAATTCTATTCTACAGGGATGAAAGATGCCAGAGACATGGAAAGAGGTCAATATGACATGAATATTATTTATATTTATTTATTTATTAATTGGATTTATATCCCACCCTTTCACATTGGCTCAGGGCGGAGAACAGGGCAGAATGCCATACAGCCAGATTAAAACATAAAGGCCAAGCCAAGAATAAATACAAGCCATAAAACTCCATTTCAACTAACAATAAAACGGCGGTAACAACAAAAAATCCACTATTGTTTCAATGGTAAATCACCACACAATGCACTAGTACACACAGTTGGCATTACTCCAATGGTGCCCATATAAAGCTAAGAGCCCCATGCCAGGGCCAAAGAGCCTCGAGTGGCTATACGATGATGGTATCATAGCGGTGGCAGCACCTACTCAAAAGCCTGGTGGAAGAGCTCCGTTTTACAGGCCCTGCGGAACTACATAAGGTCCCACAGGGCCCTGATCTCCTCTGGGAGCTCACTCCACCAGGTAGAGGCCGCCACCGAAAAAGCCCTGGCCCTGGTTGTAGCATATTTAAAAGAAGAAGAAGAAGAGTTTGGATTTATACCCCGCCCTTCACTGCCCAAAGGCGTCTCAGAGCGGCTTACAAACTCCTCTTTTTTGTAATTATAGTTTTTTCTTTTCTTATCTTTTTCCTTATCTCTTTTGTTTTCTTAAACTTTGTATTTCTATTCTTTTAAAAAATATCTGTTAGTTTTCATCTTTCAGTTTAAAAATCCTTAAAAATTTTTTTTTAAAAAAATAACAAATAAGGGCAAGTAGCTGGATTGGAATTTGAGAAAATGATCTCCAACAGTGCCATCCTAATATTAATTATACTCTTCTCGTATATTGACTTCAGTGGATGTAGAAGGGTGTAACTCTGCTTAGGAAGGGAGTATTAGGCTGATAAAGTTATTTTTAAAATAATTTGGAGAAAGTGGAGAATGTTTTGGAGAAAGTGATCTTTGTCCCTTGTGTTCTCCCACAAATTTCAATTTATTCTTAATTGATTGCCAGTAGAGTTAGGGCAAAGAATAGGCAGCAACTAGAGTTGTATCAGTTTTTGAAATTTTGAATCCTGTGGGGGGGGGACGGACATTTTTGCCTTTTTAAAAAGGAACCATAAATTGGAGGGGGAAGTGGAATATATGCAATGATTACTTAATTATCAACTTATTTTATTGCTTTAACAACATAACAACAAACCCCTGCCACTTTCCCTACTCTGAGGCAGATTTTCCCATCAAAATTCTTTTTAGTTCCCCACTGTGACTTGAGCAGCCTAGTAGTGTGGAAACGTGTGTGGTTTATAAAAGTCTTTCTGTCTCACCTGTCTACAGAATATAATTCAGCTTTTATAATAGCCCAAGGAAGTTTCTGTGGAAAAGCAGGAGTCTTTGTCATATATCCCTTTTGAAGTGGCACTGGAGACTGATTAACAGTAAAACAAAATAACAAGCTTATTCAAAAGGCAGGAATGGGGACCGCTGAAGGAAAAGCTGTAGATGGTACAGAATTCATTTCTTTAAACAGGCAAAATGATGTTATTAAAGCTTATTTTCAAGTATTCTTAGTTCTTAGCAGTAAGAGGTGTTTTACTTAGTATATTACAGTAACAATGTTTCCTCAGAGATTTTCAGTTCAGATCAGATTTTCTGGAGTTAGTCACTGTCTTTGTGAACCTAACTCATTCCTTTGTTAAATTACAGTTTATTTCTATTTCCTGAGATGTCTAAAGCCATTTTCCCTTTACAACAGACCAGGGTCCTCCTCAGAGTTAAACCCTCTTTGACACCGGGCAGGAATTAATCTTCTCCTTAGTAGAATTAATTCTATTCCTTTTCTGCCTTGAAAGGGGTTTTTCATATACTACCCCAATCACTCTTGCAAAGATCTCTCTCCCAGTTCTCTAGTGTCTGTGTAAAAGGACTTCAGCTTATGCTGCACTGAGACTTTGATTTCTTCAGGATAGAGATATAACACAGTTAAGGCAAGGAGTCTTTTCCTTTCACTCAGCAGGTGAATCTGTCTGACTTTTCCTATCCGACACACTGACTCCAAACTCTGTCAGAAACCAACTGACTGCCTTCAGAATGTCTCTACCTGTCAGAACCACTCCAGAATAGAACTAAAACTCAAAAATAACTCTCCCTTCAGCACACAGCTGATCATATATTTTCCTCAGTAGGCACTGGCCAATCAGAGAAGAGGAGCAGCATGTCACTCAAGCTTTCAACTCCAGGAGGAAAGTTAACTCTTTACCTCCCAGCTCTCTGATTTAGCTGCGCTCCGAAACCTGCTTTTAAAGTGTCATCCGTCACAGTGTGATTTATACTTTTACATATACATTACATATTTGTTAAAGTTATTAATTTTAAAAGTATAAATGGCTTTGTTTTCTACAAGTGAAACTGCAAATATACCCAGTACTAGAGAGAGAGCTGCAAAATTCTGTATCCTATGCTACTTTAGCACATGTAACTAGTTTTTGCAATCTAAAAATACTTGAACAATGGGCAAAATTGGTAGTGAAGAAAAGAAAATGTGTTATTTGGACAGTCTCATTCAGTCACAATAGGAATAGCAACATATTGGAATATTGAGTTTAACATTGAAAACTCTTCAATATATGAACACTTTGTATACATGTTATAGCATAATAATTGTGGACAAGATTAGTTACATTTTATACAATAAATATATCTCTGAAAATATTGCGTGTCTACAATACACACAGATATCATAAAAATGTTGTAGACCAGGAGGGCCCAACATGGCACCCATGGGGGCCTTGGCACCCACCAAGTGTTTATAAAAAGTGGGTGGAACCACATGGGGCTTTGGCTCAGCAGGGCTTCTGACTGGCTACTAGAAATTCAGTTGGCTGTGCAGATTAAAATAATATTGCTTCAGCAGCAGCTGCCACCACACTTGTTTTTATTCTGTGTCACTCAGCTTTCCCACTGTATTTTTTAAATTAGTCCTCTTCTCCCCTGCACTTGGACTTCCTCTGTCCATGTGGCTTCATCACCTGGGGCAGCCATTTTGTGGATGTGCACACCAACCTGTGTCAGAATTTCAGAGGTGTCCACAGGATCAAAAAGGTTGGAGTCCCCTGCTATAGACTGTCTTAATCAAAATGTTCATCCTGCACATTCTGAATGAGTAAAACTGTATCTCAGTTTCACTCAGGGCCATATTAGATGTTAACTTTTTTAAAGAGTTGGGTTCCCCACAGCCATAAGCAGATATGGGGAATGGCTATATAAAAATAAAGCAGAACCTGTTTGAGCTTGGGATGTAACCACGGGAAGAGGAAGGGCTCCTGTCTCACTGCTGGGGCTCTAGCCAGGAGCTCCAGGTTTGCAGAAATCCCAAGGAAACAATAGACAAGATTCAGGTTTGCTTACAAGGAGATTTTAATAAGCAGTGATCAAGCTTACAGAAATAGCAGGCTAAGCTTCCATCCACTGGGTCTCAAATGCATACACCCAGCTAATTTTGCACCCTAAGCGAGGATCCCTTCTGGCACCCCCCCCCGTGTGTCCACCAATTTTAAAAAATAAATGCATTTTAGGAAGAATGAAAAACACAAATTTTGAAATTGCTAATTTCTTCTTTTTAATTGTGAGAAAAAGACAGAAAAACACAAATCACAAAGCATTTTGAAAACTCCTGTTAACTGTGGTGTTGAAATTTAAAGTCTCTTTAGTGTTTCCATTTCAGGCACATATTATTCTGATTTTGCATGCCTTTTCTTTGGCAAATTTTGTCACCAATTCCTTCAGGTCAAGCGCTGATGCTTCAGCATGTTCAGTTGAGATAGTTGCCAAACCAAGTAGTCTCTTTTGCAACATTGTCGAGCGTATGTGTGTTTTTATAAGTTTGAGTTTTGAGAAACTGCGCTCACCATGTGCCACTGACACTGGAAGTGTGAGGAGGATCGTTAGAGAAACATTAGGCACACTGTCCTGGAGGTTTTGTTGAAGTAAGAAAAGAGAAGTATTCTTTGTGGTGGCATAGACTTTGGAAGTCTTCGAGCTACTGCTTGCAGTTCGCAACACAAATCTTCAGCATCGATATCTTTGTTTCCATCATGCATCAATGTTTGTTCCAAATTCTTGCAGGCCTTATGTACATCTTCCGTGCATTTTTTGTTAATACTGTATATACCATACAGGAAGCCAAAGAGGGAATTACAGTGTTGTAGTTGTTGGAACCTCTCTTCAACTGATTGAATGGCCACATCTAAGACAGCAAAATAGAAATTCACTTTGAATTTTTGCTTTGGATCTTCTGGTGCCTCCTCTGGTGCCTCATACGCAAACTGCTTTTTCTTTCTCCTTTGTCTTTGTTCTGTCTCAAAGTTTGGTAGTATTTCTAGTTCTTTTGCAATCTCAGTAGCAGCTACCAAAACTTGTTCAAAAACCAGATCACACCTACAGTCCACAAGGTAGTTCTTGGTTACTTGTAATTGGCTTGTAGCTAAATTTAAATCAGCTTCCTTATTTTGTAGTAGCTTGCTTGTCAGATTAATTTCAAAAAGGATGTTGTACCATGTAACAAGGAGACCACAAACTTGAACTTACTAATTGCATCAGCAAGACCTTTAGCTTCAACTCGAGAATCACTTGTGGATGATTTTTGTAGGCTTGGGTCATTAAAGATCTCCATTAAAGCATCATATATACTACCAAGATGATATCTCAGTGGTTTCAAAGCATCCATCCGACTCTCCCATCTGGTTTGACTCAGTGGCTTAACTGTAATGGCTGGTACATGGCTAGTTAGAATTTGCGAATGACGAGTTGATGCAGAGAAATAATTATAGATCTGCTGGACCAACATGAAGAAACTTGTTGCTTCCAGGCAACACTTAGCAGCATCATTGACTACCAGGTTTAAAGAGTGTGCGCTGCCGGGCACGAAAAAGGCACGTGGATTTATATCCAGGACTCTCTTTTGTACTCCATGTTCTTTGCCTCTCATGTTACTCCCATTATCATAACCTTGACCGCGCAGATTCTCAAGTGGTAATCCCATTTGCTCAAGCCATCCAAGAAGAGTTTCTGTCATAAAGGCACCTGTAGTCTCCTTTAGTGGAACAAATCCCACGAAATGTTCTCGTATCGTAACCTCAGGCTCAGACATCTCAGTATCTGGTGGTTTGATTAAACTGACAAAACGTACAATCATTGTCATTTGTTCAGTATGACTAACATCAGATGTGCAGTCCAGAATAACTGAGTAGTATTTGGCTGAGTTTACAAGGGCTAAAATGTTCTGCCTTATAGCAGTTGCTAGAAGCTCTAGAAGCTCATTTTGTATGCCTTTTCCTAGGTAGTGAACCATGGTTTCTTCATCTTTAACTCTGCACACATGTTCAGTCATGATAGAATCAAAAAGGGCTAAAAGTTCAACAAGCTTCAAAAAATTTCCATTGTTCTCACTGTACAGCTTTTCAGTTGTACCACGGAATGCCAGGTTTTGCATGCCAAGAAATCTGACCATGGCAATCAAGCGTTCCAAGACCTATCGCCAATATTGCTCTTCTTCCCTGCTTTTCTGCTGGTTGATACCATCGATTGTTTTTCTTTTCCATAAGAGCAGTTCAAGTTCTCTCCAGGTCTGGTAGTTGTCTAAATGCAGAGTACTCCTCTCATGTGTAGACAGAATTGCTCCAATGTTCTTCTGGTCTTTTGAACCTGGGACTTGGAGAGCTGTTGCAGCACCATCTCTTTTGCTGAACAGCCTACAGCAAAAACAAAAACCCACATCTTTTGTGGTGGAATATATAAGCCATTGACGGCACACTTCTTCACCATTTGCCAGTCTCCTTTTGCAGTAGACAGGAGAGAATCTTTTGGGGGAGTCTTTTGGGAAATCATATGATACAACCTGCTGTGGTCCATGTTCAACTATAAACTGTCACAAATTATCACTGCAATACTTAGGCCAGTTAGCAGGGTCACTGTAATTCAAGCCAGGTGCAATACCAACTTCTTTGGCAGTCATCGCAGTACTCTCAGTTTCCTCAAAATCCTGTTTCCGCTGTGTGTTCCACTGGAACATCTCCACATTGTGCCACTTTTTCCTCAGAAGTAATACCACATGTCGTAGGAGCAACATCACTTGTGGTAGGAGCCTCCTCAGTGGTAGCTTCTTGTTCTTTACTTATTTTTCCTGTGCAAAGAAATTTCTGGAGGGACATCTTTTGCTTGGCTTCATCCTTGGCTCTTTCTACCTTTCGTTTGCAGAACTGAGCTCCAGATGGTTTTTTTTAATCAGCCATAACTCCCTAGAAAAATGACCAAATGTCTAAAACTACTTTCAGATCAGGAAAGATGAAAATTGATGGTGCTCCACTCCCCTTAAATCCAGTAGGAGTCTACGCCACCTCCTCACTGGTGTGGGCTTCTAAACCCTGTCCTTCTAAGCCAGTTCGGTGCAGTGGTTAAGAGTGGTGGACTCTAATTTGAGAACCAGGTTTGATTCCCCACTCCTCCATATGCATCCAGCTGGGAGGCCTTGGCCCAGTCACAGCTCTGTCAGAGCAGTTCTCTCAGGGGCCTCCCAGTCCCACAGGGTGTCTGTTGTGGGGAGAGGAAGGTCAGGAGATTGTAAGCTGCTCTCAGACTTCAAGTGAAGGGCTGCTCCCCCCCATCCAACTGTGATTAAATTTGCTGTGGTCATTTCCCAAATGTCTTCCTGATAAAAAGCCCCCCTCCCCCCAACGCCATGCCGTGCCTGGGAGGAAAGGCTTTCCCCTTGGCTACCAATCTGCAGACTGCAGAGATGGACTAAAAGGAAGGACAGGATTGCCCACTGGAAACAACGGGAGACACTTGAAGGCCCACTGGAAATAATGGGAGCCAAGAATGCCAACTGACTTGCATAGGCTCCATTGAAATACATTACAGTACAAGTAGAGTTGCAAAGCAAATGTGAAATGGATTTTCCATTAGGGTCTCTAGGCCCAAATAGACTACTCTGGGACTGGAATGACAGGCCCCAGCTTGGAATGACAGCCCCTAGGAGTAACAGAAGTCTTCTGGGACTGGGATGAGAGTCACAGAACACTCCTGATACTCCCAAAGGTTGTCATTCCACCCTGTGGCCTCTCATTCTAGTCCATTCGGCATTTTTATTGCAACTCTTCTTGTACTGTCATGTATTTCAAGGGAGCTGATGCAAGTCAATTAGCATTCCTGGCTCCCATTATTTCCAATGGACCTTCAAGTGTTTCCCATTGTTTCCAATGGGTAATCCTGTCCTTCCTTTTAGTACATCCCAGTCTGCAGTCCTGCCAATCACCCCCCCCCGCACAGTCTTGCATGCCTCTTTCGTTGGGAGAAATGCTTCACATTTGAATGCATCAGCCCCCCCGCCCCACAACTTCTTCAACTGGCGCCCTTAATAAACCAGCACTCCCTCTTACCTCTGTCACTGTGTGGCTCTAATGGGGTTTCCTGACTGCCCCCCCCCAGCTCCCTGCAAAGTGCCTGGTGCTCTGGAGAAAAGGACACATTTTAATAAGCGGGGGGGGGAGAAAAGAGGGAAGAAAAGGGGAAAGGACTAGGAGGAGAAGGTGGGCCGGATGCTTCTGTGTGCCGGAGGGGGATGGATGCTCTTTTGAAAAGCCGGCAAGGGGACCGGTAAGCGGCCTTTGTCCCTGCAGGTCCCAGGTGCTCTCAGAGCCGCTTGCCTTCTTTCCCAAAGCCAGCAAAGGATCGTGCCTTGCCGCGGAGTTCCCAAGGGGGGTGCTTCTCCTGCCGCTGCCTCCTCCCCCGCCTGCCTGCCTCGGCCACAATGTGGGGGGGTGCAGAAGGGTCCCCTCCTGCAGCACACGCAAGGCCAGCGCCTCCCCCCAGAAGGAACAGTGGGAGGGGAAGCAGGGGAGGAACGGCGCTGCAAAGGTACTCGGGGTGGCCCTCCCTGTCTTGCCTTCTCCAAATGGGGTGTGTGTGTGCATGCATGCTTCTCCAAGCTCTCCCCCCTTCCCCCGCTCTGTATGCAGGGGGGGCCTGCAGTGATCCTCTTCCTGGTGGGGCAAGCAGCAGGGGAGCATGCGCCTTCCGCATGCTCCCTGCTCTGGAGGGGCTGACTGCTGGCCAGAGGACCCCCAGCGCCAGAGGCTCGACTCTCCCATCAGAAGTGGCTCCTTCTCCTCTGCTGGCAGGGCACAACACACCGCCCTCCCACGTCCCCCTTCAGGGAGCACCCAGCCAGTCCTGTGGGGCGTGACGGGCACTTGGGGACCAGGAGAGGTGGTGGCCGGACTAGGCAGGGCGGGGCGGCCATTATGGGGGTCTCCTCCCTCCCTCCCTCCCTCGACAGCCTCGGTGTCTGGAGGGAGGCCCAGCAGGGAAAGGGCTTGCTCTCAGTGGGGCGGCAGGGTCTTCCCCCGACTTGCAGCCGGCCCGGGAGCATCTCACCTCCTGGGGAAGGAAGGGCCAGCGGGGGCGCAGGCGAGGCAGGCCCGGAGGAGGCGCTCCTTTCATCAGCTTGCTTGCTTAAGTAAACCAGCCTTTCCAGTGGGGGGGGACTTGGCAGCAACTGCGTGTGTGCAGCACGTGCCGCTTCAGTCCCACTTTTACAGAGGAGGAGCAGCGCAGGTGCAGCAGGGCTTTGGCGAGGGAGGGCCGGGGGTGGGCGGGTGACTGCCTAATCTCGTCTATGCGTGGTCCAGCCCCGCTCAGCACCAACAGCCTCTCGCAGGCCCCCCAACATTCCACCCCCCTTCTCCCCAAAAGAGAGCCCCCCTGCTTGCTGCTGCTTACCGGGAGGGGGTTTCGGAGCCTCCTCTCCGTCCTGAGGACCAGGGGTGTCCACAGCACCAGCAGCGCCTCCAGCAGCAGGATCAGGCTGGGCCCCATGGCTGCCACCGCCTCCCCAGGAAACCCCCCCCACTGACACAGCCCTCGGGGGGAAACTTTGCCTGCACCCTGCAGGGGGGAGGGACGGGAGCGCTTTGGCCTTGGGAGCCCTGGGGAGTGGGCGGGGTCCAGGCACAGAGGAGCCCCAATGAGAATCCCCTCCGAGGCAGCGTCATCAGGCTCCAGGGAGAAGCCTCCACAGCGGGTCCCGTTTGGGAAGACGGTCTTTCTAGTGAGTGTGTGCAAAGAAGGCAGAGAGAGGAGAGTGGCTCCTTTGCGTGGAAGGAATCTATTTGTGTGTGAGGAACCCTTTCTCGGGGGGGGGGAAGAGGAGGAGGAGGAGACTGGATTTATACCGCCGCCCTCCAGGTTTTTTCAGAGAGGGCGGAGCACAGCATGGGGCAGAAAGGGCGCCCCAGACGGGCTCCGCCGGATGCTGCAGGCATGGAGACACAGCCTGGAGGGCGCCAGGGCAGCAGACGCGCCTCTGCGGTGGCTGGGGAGGCAGGTGCAGCAGCAGTCCTCGGCAGGCGGGAGCGCCCGGAAATGAACAGCGGACGGCAGGCTAGTGCCCCCTGCAGGCCAGCGCCCCAGGAAGCCACCTAGATTTGGCCTATGACGGTCCGGCCCTGCATACACACACAGTGAAACTTAGCGAGATCGCACAATGAGATACATAGATAAAATTAATATCTTATATCGTAAGTGCTGGCTACCAGTTAAGAAATTGTTAATCAGGTTATCCCAAACATTAAGATGAGCCAGGCCATCTCACACTTGGCATCTAGTAGTGAGAGGAAACTAATCAGGCTTTGAAGGTAAGAACTGCTAACAAGCATGAAAGCGATTCTCTTGGGAGTGGCCTGGCAGCCATCTCTTCACAGAACTCAAGACAACTAAAAGTCAAAACACCAGTCTGTAACAAAGGTGGAGTTACCAAAGCTATACACTCCTCCCTCCAGCCATTTTTGACACCAAAACAGCACTGGGGGGGGGAGTTATTTCCCCAGTTTAACGCTCCCTGTGGAGCCTGTCCTTCCCCCACAATGGTGTTCTAAGCCCAAACAGGCTTTGCTACAATTTTTTAATAGTCAATCCCACAGCTGCTGTGGGAACCCAGCCCCAGCTCTAAAAAGCAAATATCTAATTTGGCTCTCAGTCTCAGCACTCAGTTAAAAAAGAAAATATTTCATCAGATCTTTTTGAGTGCTCTCAAAAATTTCCAATTTTTCAATTTGGAAAAACTGAAAAAGAAATCTCCCAAAATTTCCCTTTTTCCCACAGGTCAAAATATTTAAAAGCAACATGTAATTAACTCCATACGAAGTGTTAAAACAAGTTAGATCTGTTAATGGTTGTTAGCTATAACAGTTAAGTCATGGAACACTATTCCTTCGATTCTTCAGTCAAACAATGGTTTGTATTCTCCACCATGTCCAGAGCCAGCCTAAAGGTTATTGGTACCCTAGGCAAGCTGAGAGGTGGGCATTCCCCACCATGACAAGCCAAATGTTCACAGAGCCACAGCTGCATACAAAGTGGACACAGTACTGGGTGGGCACAGAGTGAATGGAGCTGGGTGGATGCGGAGCTGGTGGAGGTCTGCTTTTTCTTTCTCCCTCAGGGTGCAGAAAGGTGGGCTGGGAAAGCTGGCCCTGGCTGCCTGTGTGCAGCAGTGGCAAGGCATGGTGCCTGGGGCTGCAGCTTGCTTGCCTGTATACAGGCACATACTGTGTTGGACGGGGGAAGGCAACCAGGCAGGTCAGATCAGCACCAGGGAGGCCTCCACCAGGCTGCCCTCCTCTCTGAGAAATATATTACCTCTCTGTCAGGATAGTCAGTTTTGAACAGTAACTTTTGCTTTAAAACTATGTGACAATGTCACTTTAATGCAAGCACAATAGTAAGCACCCTAGTCTTACAATGTGAAAGCATGGGATTTTATTGATTCTGAAGAAAGTTTGTTTCTATCTAGCCTGGTATAATGGTTAGAGTAACCATCTAGGATCTGGGAGAACCAGGTTTGAATTGTCACTCTGCCATGGACACTTTGCAGGGTAACCTTGAGCCAGTCACACACCTTCAGCCTAAACTACTTCATATGGTTGTTATGAGGATTAAATGGGGGAGAGGAGAATGATGTAAGCTGGTCTGGGTCCCCATTGGGGAGAATGGTGTGGTATAAATGATGAAAATAAATAGTTTAAGGCGTGTACATGGCTCCTCCCCCCATTATTTGTCAGGCAAAGGGTAGCTCAGATGAATTTCATGGCTGTGTATTGATTTGAACTATTGCTCTTATTCTGTACATTTGATTTAAGTGGAGCGTATGGCGGTGGAGATTACCAGTTTTAAAAAGACTGTAACAGGCAGAGAAATTGTGACATTTTGATAAAATGCCTTTAAAACCGTCATAGATTTTCTTCTTTGAACAATAAGAGTACAAGATGTTGAAAAACCAATCAAAACCATGGTTTTTCAGGCTCTAATTTGGCATTTCTTGCACTGGAAAGTTTAATTTATTTAATTTCCTTATTGTAAATGAAAACTAATAAAGTGTGGATATATTGAAGCACAAGTAAATTAGATGAAAACAGCACGTTTGCCTTTTCATTTTGTATATATAAAAGCTGTCATATGTATGCTTTTTTTGCTTGATGCACCAAAGAAAAATTGCTGTTTTGTACAGTACAGCTGAATAAAGTTTTTCTGACTAGCAACTGTTAGTCAGAAATTTCTTTAGGCCTTTATATGGGATGCTCAGATGGGGAATACAGCTGATAATTGCATTGTTTTCTGACTCAAGCTTGGCAACTACTAACAACTTCTGTATGAAAGCCTGTAACAGTCCTTGAGAAAAACTAAGACAGCATAGCAAAATGTGTATGAACAAAGTTTGAAGGAGCCAGCCAGGTATCCTGAAATTTAACAGTATCTCCTGAAAATGTACAATGTTATTAAAATGTCCAAGTTTGTAGAACTCCTCTTCCATTGTGTGCCTGATGTTGCCTTTCAGGCTGTTTGCTTGATGAAGTGGTTTTGAAAATATTTCATTATACTGCCCGTATTTTTTGTAATATGAGTTTTTCTTCTGGAATAAGCCGTAAAACTCCTAATTACAGATTTCAAAATATCTGTAGAGTTTATTGACAGAAATTTGGGTGTGTTGGTATGTGAATCCAAAAAGAATGCGGACCAGAACTGTAACCAAATAGAACCGATGACTTTTCTAAAATGGTAGAATTCTCTTCAGATACTCAGATTTAGGAATAAATTTGTATTAATAGTTCATTATCCTCTATAACATTTTAAAATTTTTATCCTACATTAATGTGTCTCAATCTGGATAAAAATTTCACCAAATGTTTTCATTTTTATGCTATCATCTTTCTGCTGTCAATCATGCTTTCCTTTTAAGCCCAAATACAGGATTTTAAAATAAAAGTTGTTGGTTTTGCTAGAACCATAAAACTTCATTTACGCAGCTCTGACTCTAGGAGCATAGTTGGAGGCAAAATAAAACTGTAACTGCCAGTGCTGCATATATGATGAAGAAAGCTGCATAGAGAAAATCCACCACTTTTACTGGGGTTATATACTAGAGAGAGAAGCTATAAAAAACAGCTGCTTCTCTGTTAAGCAAGATTCACAAGTAGCCTAGGCAAAACTGCTATTCCAGCATTTTCAAGGAAGAAGTCACTTTGAGCCTTAAAACTTTTGCTTTGGAAATAAATCCTTTTTCTGTCAATGTAGTTTATTTTCCTAAAGATGTGTGTAGGTTATAATAGGGTGGGGGAGACTGTGCATAGCAATTTAAAGCATTTAATTGAAGTTGTGTATTATGTACTCTACAGAATGGCATTCAAAAGCTCTGTATCAGTACTTCAAAATGTAATTGTTTTTTCCAAAACTGCTATGCAGAAAGGAACAAAACAACCAAGTCCTTCATTGACAGAATTATATACAAAAAATTAACAAAAGTTCTAATTTTAAAAATACAATAAACATTTAACTTTAATTTTGTGTATTTTATTAATATGCATGATTGATACTTGTAAAACCAAGCAAATAGAAATCCATTTATTCCTTTGGCTACATTATTTTATTTAAACATTTTTGTTGTACATAATAAATAAACAAAAGAAGCTTTACAATTTAAGGGAGCAAATATATAATCCTAAGCAGTAATAGAGTGTATGTTGCTGCTTCCACATACTTTTAAATCCAATAATAGATTTTTGTATCATATATTTAAAATCAAATTCTGATGTTCCAGAACAGGAAAATAAAAATAGTTTTCTCTCAAGAAATGAGTTGAAAAATTGAAGAATGATTTTAGAAAATAGCATTTATTAAGAATGTCATCTCTTATTCATTCTGTATCTTAAAATGCACTTAGTTCTGTATCATAAAATGGTTTATTTTTAAATGGCTGTATTTGAAGTAATGTGGATTATTTGGAGAGCACCTACAAAGCAACCGTACAGTTTGTTATGTACAGATGCCGTCTGTTACCACATTTCTGTCAGTATGATACCAAACCAGTGATGAGTGATTATACTGTTCATTGCCATTCTTCACTCTCTCTGTCTCTCTCACACACTCACATAGAGAGAGAGATTTTGTATCAGATTCAAAGTACCATGTATGTGAAGAACCCAACAAAGGTCACTGATAAAGGTACTTATGGTTCATAATCAAACAGGGTGAATAGCAACATGAAATTTAAGTTTCAGATTTCCTGTTTTCTTCTAGGCTTCACTTTTCATTTCATTTAACAAACCAAAAAAGTTGGGGGGGGGTTATTCTTAAATAAATATAGCAACATACAATGTGGATACTAGTAGTTTCTGTGTTAATTTTCTGAACTCTCACTTATGTGTGGAATTCTTCGTTTAAGTTCCAAGTACAAACATGCCACATTTGATATGACAACATGTAACTGAATATTTTCTAAAGAGAAATGTTTCAGTTTAAATTCAAATACATACTCAGAAATAAACATTTTTTTCTTAAGTAACTGTTCAAATACACATTAATTAAAACAGCACACAGTCAGGTACTACCTGAACAGCACTGGGAAAACAAAATATGCATCTTTCCAAAATATTGTTTTATTTTAAAAAATTAGGTTTAATGAACTTTTTAGAATACTACAGCTGTGTATCAAATTTCTTTTTTTGAGGCAAGTAGCATCTCAGTTGTAATGAAGTAAATACAAATGATTCATTATACACTTTCAATATCTCACGTAAGTGAACATATGAATGGCCACTGGTTTGAAACACTGAAAGTAAAACATGGTGAAAGCTGAAACCTTGTAGTTGATAATATGTTATTGTGATAAGATTCAGTTATAAAAACTCCTTCATATTATGTTCTCAATTGCTATTTGCAATTATACTTACAGGACTTAGCAAATATTTTTGTTTGGCAACTATGGGGAAATATTTACTTTCAACTTTTAATACGAAAATGCAACTATAAAACGAGGTAACTGATAATATTGCCTGAACTGAGGTAATAGAAAGGTGATCCTAAATTTTGGTGCATCAGCAAATACTTAGCTTAGTATAGCTGTTATTCTGGTCCAATATCACACAAATGAAGACATTGCAAAAAGGGACAATTGCACAAATCTTCAGATTGCAATCTGCAAAAGCTAGCACAATGCATATTGAAGAGACTCATGAGTCTTATTTGCTACAGTGAGATGTACCAAACTAAGATATTTCTGGCCTGTAGCCTTATATTTTAAACCCTATTTTAAAACAAAATTTAGTCCCAATGACTAGGATCCAGTCAATATAATTTGCATAACTGTGTTGGTTTAAGCACTAATAAATGATAAACTGTAAACCACCATGTGAAATTAAAGAGTTTCACATATGCAGTTTGGGCTTATTTTTGTGCACGTTACTACATGAATGATAAGCTGTCAGCTATAGCTGTGCATTATATAGTCATGGGGGTTCCCTAGCATGTATTATCAGAGTCAGGGCCCCCACCCCTTCCCAGCGCTGGCTTGCCTTGGTGCTCCACAGCCGCGGGGCACCCAGGCAAGCTAGGGAAGAGGGGGTTTAAACGCCGCCCCTTCCCTCCCAGCGCTGGTTTGCCTTGGGATGCCCAGGCAAGCCAGGGAAGAGGTGGGGTTTAACCCCCGCCCCTTCCCTCCCAGCGCTGGCTTGGGATGCCCAGGCAAGCCAGGGAAGAGGTGGGGTTTAACCCCCTTCCCTTCCCTTCCAGCGCTGTCTTGCCTCGGCGCTCTGCAGCTGCGGGGTGCCCAGGCAAGCCAGGGAAGAGGCGGGGGAGGTGGCGGCGGTGGGGGCTTTTCACCTGGGGGTGTGTGGGGCGCGGTTTGGCCCTCCTGCAGCTGGCGTGCTCTAGGCGAGTGCCTAGCTCGCCTAGTAGGCGAGCCAGCCCTGATCAGAGTCAATATGATGTTAGTGGTTAAAGTATTGGACTTAAGGTCTAGGAGACCTAGGTTCAAATCCCTACTCCACTACAAAAGCTTGCAACATGCCTTTGGGTCAAACACTCAGTTTAACCCTCCTCACAGGGTGATTGTTATGGTGAAGATAAAATAGAACAATGTTGCCAGTTCCAGTTCCCACTGGGGAGAAAAGGAGAGTATAAATGCATAAATATTCACTCTTTTTGATAGTCAGGCTGCATAACAGAATACCATACCTGAGAACTGAGCCAAAACTGCATATGAAGCCATTGCTGACCAAGTTAAGCTAATGAACCTATGCAATATTAAGCCCTCCCCCCCCAACATAGAAAACACTGTAAAAGCTTCTCCAAGTATACTAAGATGAATGATAGCCTGTTTATCTGGAAGCGCTCGTTTTGTTCTCAAGCTGAAAGAAGAGTGAGCAAAAGACATAAGGAACAAGACAACAAATACATGCTACAGCAAATGTTGTTCAATAAGGAGAAATAACCTAGTGTTCTTCCTTAAATCAATAGAAGGAATGGGGCTATACTGATTTGTAAAATAAATGATGGGATGAAGGCAAGGGAGTGTAGTGTGTCTTTGAGCAATTGACTACCCAGAAGCTTGGCTTATACTTTCTGGGCTGCTGACTTAAAATAAGGATACACTTTAACTCTGTTACCTTCAACAGACTTAGATGGATATAACTGCTTAGGACTGTATTGTTTATTTATTTACTTATATCCTGCCCTCCCCCTGAGCGGGCTCAGGGCAGCTTACAAGGTCACATAGAATATTGTTATAACACTAGATAAGATAATGGGTTTTATTGCTATGTCTGTATGCAGTAAATGTTTTAAGAAATGCCTATTAATTTCAATTTCTTAAACTTCTTAAAAAATGTAGTCAATGAGAAAATTCCACAATATACATTAGATCTGATTTGTTAGGGAAATAATCTTACCTTAGTTTTAGCTATACTGAAGACAATAGCACCTCTGGTGGAACTGCACATTATCTGGGTCTTTATAGCTTTTTAATGTAGTTTAACCTTCAACAAATGCTAAGAAATAGAAATTATCAGTGCAAATTTAAAGGTTATGTGGCTCCATTGCTCACAATCTTTAATACTAATGTGTATTAGCATACATGATAGTACTGAGCATTTTATCATGTTATTCTAAGAAAGAAACTAATGTGCAGGTCATCGACTATACAAAGATGACAGCTGCCACAGCTGAGAGGCTCCTTTTGTGTAAAAGACCCCTAAAGCATCCCCTATGCATACAATGGGTTCCCCAGTTAATTCAATATGCATTTCTCTGTGGAAGAGCTTTATCTGTGTGTCAGAGCACCCACTGAGAACTGGATCTGAGCAGCAACTATATACTTATGGCATAAAATCTAGGCAAGTACTTGGGTAGTCACACTTCCAGATTCAACATTACTGAAACAAACCAAACAAGCAAACAAAAAAACCCCAACATAGCTTGTGCTCTATTGAAAATGCAGAACAAGATGTAGGTGCCTGACAATTCTCTCCATCCTCAGTGCTTTTCCTGAATGCCATTTACTGTTTCTTAGCTAAATATGCTGTAAAACCACTACAGTTTGCTGAACTAGAAACACAAAACTCCATAAACAGAAATGTTTGCTAAAACCAGAAAGATTTCAGATTTCATTACTAGAACCAAACTGATAGAACATGTTCAATATTTTCTTGGTTCTCTATTCTGGACATACTATTATAGCTAGAAAGTGGATTTGATAAATGAGAGATCCTTTGAAAAATTTTAAAAATGATTCTTTCCCATAGCTTTTCCCATACAATGTAAAAAATCACAAATTCTTTGGTAGTTATTTCTAGGCGAGCTGGGCTGGTAGGTTTTGATTGTTTAAGGATGCATAGTAGTCACACAGTAACCAGTACTTGGCTGCCATGTAAAGTATATCAAAACTGTATTCAATCAAAATTAAAAGTTTAATTTCAAGAATTCAGATTCTCAGTACAGGTTCCCAGGATTTTTATGTATCTAAAGGCAATTTAAAAGATGCAACTAATAATGTTACTGTCTCCTTTGTCAGGTTGTCTATGACATTCAAACACATTTTGGGATCATATTTTATATGAAAACAAAGTCAACTTCATTATCAGTACACACAACTCTTATAATTTAAGTTGTTCTTTTTAAAAATAAAAAAATATAATTACATGGCTTCTTAATGGCAGTGTCAACTGCACAGACTAATCAGTAACAACGAAGCACTGAAACTAGATGTACTTTTTCCTGACCTTAAAAGGTACTATTACACATGGCTTGCCA
The DNA here is from genome assembly GCA_029375565.1 of Gekko gecko. Lineage (NCBI taxonomy): Eukaryota > Metazoa > Chordata > Lepidosauria > Squamata > Gekkonidae > Gekko > Gekko gecko. Next base: position 100,653,640 of record JAPDNY010000004.1, on the reverse strand, counting down.
AGAATGCATGCAAGTTTGTGTTTCATTGAACCATGCTCACTGAATGGAACCATGTATTCTCATGCTTTCGTTATGGTTTGCTTTTATTGATTTTTGACTTAAAAAACAGCTTTCTATTATTGTCACCTTCCATTAGCTATTATTACAGATGTTCCAATATAATGGGGAAGTGCAGGTTCCTTGTGAATATCTGGAGAAGAGGCTGATGAGGGACTTTGGTTTTTGTAAAATGTACTCACTTCTTCAGAACCATGTCCGTAGTCTTCTGCTACATGTCCTGTTGTGGTACACGAAGAGGCCTGAAATGTGCCATGTTTGGCTAAAACACGATGATAATTCAGAAGTACAAATGGAACTTGTCCTGTATGCCTTACATCCACCGTGTGATCATTTTCAGTGTCATAATCAAGTTTTACCATCGATCTGTCCTCAGTTTCCATCTCACCTAGATTTGTTGCATGGTGGGCTATATGCTCAAATTTTGGTTCTTTCATACAAATTCTCCTTTGTTCATATACAGTTGGAACTGGGAGAAAGTGCCCAATAGCTTTAGTTTGAAAACATTCTGATTTTGACAAAAATGAAGAGGCTAAATTGTTTGGAAAAGGCTTCTCACTGTTAATTTTGTCTTGCAAATCTCTGTTAGAAACTAGCTTATTCTCTTCTTTAATGACATGATGATGTGCAGGGTATATTCTGTTTTCCATTTTGCTGTGTTTAATAATGCTGGAATCATAGACGTCTTCTTTGTATCTACTGCTTGGTGTTAAGGTTCCACAGCCTGCAAAGTTGTCAGATGTACTTTCTTGGCTATACCTTCTGTTTGATAGTGGCACTTAGGGAGAAAAAAATACGTGTGTTAAGAAAGAAACTTGTCATCAAAGCAGAGATAAAAGCTGCCATTTTATGTGTCTGAACAAGAGCTCACTTAAGAGCTGGGTACATTGGTTCTTGACCTTTTGGGGCAAACTAGAGAGCTGCTACACTCTGTTCAAAAAGTTAAGGGGAAATGGAGGAGCATCTTCATCCCAAATTGCAAGAGATAAACAGGTTCTCACAATCTCTAAAAATTAATTCTCAATTGTGCTTTTCAGCAACTGGACCTGAAGTCCCTGGAATTCTTAAACTATCAATGTTTTGACATTTCAGGTTTTTTTTATAGTTTTGTTATAGTTAAAACAGGGGAAGTTTTGCATTATGCTATTTTGTGAAAACCTCCATAAATGAGCACCCCAACATAAGAACTAATATTGTAAACAGGAATGCATTCAAGAAGAAATGCTTTTTCCTGCTATGAGATCTCCACCTGTGACAGAAGACATGGTTCTAAGGTACTGCAGTCAAATATCTGCTTTAATATGACCCCATGAAACAATGAAATAACCACAGTACACAGCATTGTCAGGATATTAATAGAAGACCTATATAATTTTTTACTATTCAGTAGCTTGTGGGACTCTCTCTGATGGCTAGACTAGATATGGCAGTTGGAGATCCATGAGTTGTTATTGCTTTAAAAAAAGCTATGGGAGCAGAATGAGGAACAGGGTGTGTAACCTTCCCTCCACCATTTTTCTGATGTAATTATCCCCCTCCCCCAGCTGCTATGCGTACCACAGAAAGTAAAATAACTGATTTCCTGCTGGCGTATATAGTTACGTGCTGAGATGTTCTATACGAAAGAAAGTTATATGAAACTGAATCTGGGCTTCCTGTTATAGGTTATAACTGTAAAAAATCAACAAATTCCTCTTAAATGCTACTCATCTCACTTTCAAACAAATGTAAACAACTCAGATGTAAATTTGAGCATAAAAGCTACTGTTTTCACAGATTTTTGAAGACAGATTTAGAATCTGTCCTTATTTAATAATCCATCAGTCTCTTAAATTTTCATGAGGCATAATTTCAACGCTCAAAAATATTGAATGGCAGTGGGGGAAAAACAGACACTGTGAAAATACATATTAGTCATTCAATATCCCTTCATTATCTAAAACACATTCCTTCAATATCTAAAAAGAATGTAAAATATAAACGTTTTTTCTTGAGCATAGCTGTTTCAGATTTTTTTAAATTGAATACTTACCTTCATAGCCCTGTAAGAGATTATGGCGTATAGTGCTTGCTGGCTGATCAGGAGGATTTTTAGATGGTTGACTGCTTGGTACAAGAGAATTGGCATAATGCCATTGGCACTCTCCACTTGTCTGCAGTGTACTTAGGAAAAATCGAGCTACTTCGCAAGGTGTTCCTTGAGACTGCCCAAATTTAGAAGGCAGCATTTGTTTTTTGCTACTGAATACATGAGGGTCTACAGGGAAGTGTCCATAATGGTAAGAAAAGGGTAAGCTGTACGACGGGGTATATAAAAGTTCACTGTTTTCTGAATGGAAGGCTTGTTCTTGGATGGTGGCAGAATTTGCTGTGGAGTTGGATCTCCAGCTTCCACCCTGGCTACATTCCAGTTTGTCTGTCTGGAAGGAGCCGTATTGCTGAAAAAGCAAATAAAAAGAAAGAAAAGTGTTTAATAGCTGACTCTGAAATCTGTCAGTATAACAGACTAACAGTATAACAGCCAAGTACTAGCTACATATAAACAAAGAGGAGTTGGCAATGGTTAATTTCTAAAAAGGGGAAGTGCTGGGGCTCAAACTTTCTTTGACTCTGCCATCTGACCTAGTAGACGCTAAGCTTCTTAGTCTTACGTGTACAGGGCAGGCAGTGAGTACTCAGTGGTGAGATGGGGAGGTACCCTGCACGTGCGCAGATATGCTTTTTTATTTTACCTATTTCACTAAGCTGTGAAAATGCAAACAGATGCCACAGTTTTGAGCCCTGGCACAATTCAGGCACAGGCGATTGAGAGGCTGTAAGGAAAACCCTAAGACTGTAGAGAGGTGACTTTCAATTATTGCTTTCTTTCCTCTGAGACAGTTGAATAAATAGTATTGAATAAACATGAAGCAGGGATACATTAACAATATTTAACAGCAGCTATTATAATTTCCATTGCAGCTTTTGCCAAAATCTAATTAACATCTAATTAACAAACACTGTTTTAACTAACTGATGTTTCAAAGAGAAACTGTTAGCCAAGCATTTCTGCATTTAGAGATGGCTCTGTTTGCAACTGATCTGTGATCCACAGATTTGGAAAGTGCTGCTTATGAAGACTTTACAGAACACTAGCAGGTGATGAAAGGGGTTTAGGAACTGCCTGTGATTTTTCAAATAGGGTAGAGGCAGCTAGAATTGGTGGAGGTCCTTATTGTTAAGGAGATACATCTGTTAAAAAGGATTTTATAGTAATTTATCTGAGTAGCCTATGTTCTCTTGGTCAATGCATTTTTAATATTTACATTTGGATAGTTCCTATTTGTACTAAGCAGACCAGTGGTTACATAATGTCTGTACAACTGAAGACAGTCATTTGCTTAACAAAACTCTAGGGAGGTAGTAAAAGGGTGCTCTTCCCCACTTCTCATTTTGAATACAAGTTCAAGTTACTGTGTATTTCTTTTATACCATTCTTTGGTTCCATTGTTCTTCGCCCACCCTCCTCCCCCTTTCAACTACTCTATCTCCATAAATCTTTTGTATTTTACTAGCCTGCTAAATCAATATCCTTGAGATTTTGTGCTGGCTTATTTCCTATAACTCTTTCAGCTCTCCTACAGCTTGAAATTCTCTCCAGTCTTATATAGCTTACCTACTGTAACACTCACCTCAAGTACCTGATCAAGTAGCCTTACAGATGGGAAGGCCTGGGGTGGGGGGAGGAATGGGAAAACTGGGAGGGAAATTTTTTTTTCCTAAGCCATTTTTCCCCAGGAAAATGGATTATGGAATATTTTATTTTACAATAATAACATGTTTATGACAAGGTGTTCATATATTTAATCCTCCAATATTATTTCTAAAATCTATGTAACATGAAGACTATGTAAAGTAAGACTATGTAAAGTTTCAAACCATTGCAATTCCTGTACACTGAGGATAAGCAAATGCTGGAATACAATTCAAATACTGAGAAAATACTGAGGATACAATTCTCAAATGCAAGAAAAAGATACATTTCTGTCTCTAGGGGGCACTGCAGTTGTCACAAGAGAAGGAAAAGGTTTCATTTTCCTTTTTGCTTGTTAGCTTGTTGGTATAGTTAGTGAATCTGTTTCTGTCCTCTCAGCTGCTTGTACTATGGAGGGAGCAGGAGGATTAGAGCAGATAATATAATTTTCTCAGTTTTGTTATGTCGATTGTTTCTTTGGGGTGTTGTTGTTGTTGTTTTGTCTGCTTTCATAAACTGGCAGAAGGGGTTCTTTATAGTTTAGGTGTTCTTTACATTTTAGGACCTTGTAGTTCCATTTGTAACAAAAATAAAATGTAAAAAAAGAAATTCAGTTTGTTATTGTTTTCTGAATAAGCTGTACTTTTAAATATCAGACACAATACTTTTATGCCAAGTCAATTTATGAACATTGCATGTTATGTTCCCAACGTAAAAAGTTACTTTCAATCTGTAAAGAATACTAACATTGCATTTTTTTCAATTTTTCCAAAAAAATCCAAAAATGGTTTTCTATGGCTTCAAAATTTCTGGACATTTTACATCTCTAAGTAGCACACACTGCTACAGTGGCACCCTATGTGTAACATGTCTGATCTGCTATGCCATTTTCATCTGCAATCACATTACAGCATGTTGCTATAGCACACAAAGCCTATAAGAGTAGCTGGTAACACACAAGCTGATAGGATGTGTGTAGGACTAGAAGCATCTGCCCTGTGTACTATCTCCTTCTTACCTGTTTCTTTACTATGTTATGGTTTTGCATGCTGATCCTAGGAACCTGTCTCTTAGGTGAAGCGGATCTGACTCTGGCAAGTATTTGGAAAGGTGACCCCCCAAGGAATACCAGGGCTGGGACAGAGAGGCAGACAATCAAGTCACCTCTCTGAAAACACCCTAGCCCCACTAGTGGTCACCAGAAATCACCATGACTTCCAGGCCTGCAAGCATGCGTACACCAGGTCCGTAACTAGAATTCCTTAAAATAGTTTTCTTTAAATAATTCAGGGGGCACTGAAATTAAAATAAAAAGGGTTAAAATCAAGGCCTTCCAAAGAGTTCACTTCCAGCCCCGACTGAGTCCTGGTGCACTGCAGGGGAGGATGGGTTTTGAAGTTCCCTTGCACCCAGCTCCCCCCTTCCCTTGCCCCCACCACTCAGATCCAGGCGCGAAGCATGAGTCATCATCCTAGAGCCCCGGGATGAAGGAGTGTCTGTGTGTGGACACCCTGCCACCAGGGGCCCTGCTCCCTGCTCTGAAAAGAGGGTCCACAGCCCCCACAGAGCCCACTCACCATCCAGTCCCGACCATCAGTGCCCAGGTGAGCAGGCAGGCAGGAGCGCTCGCTTGCTCTGCCCGGCGTGGGAGGGATCAGCTGGGGCTGGAGACAGCAAGGCGGCTGCTGGGAGCAGCCTGGCTGGGGGTGGCGCAGAGCGCCATGGGGTGAGGTAAGGCAAGGGAGGAGGGCTGCACTGGGCCACTGGGCACTCTGCCCACTGGCTGGCTGGCAAATGCATCTCATCCACCTGGTTGCCTGCCTGCCTATCCAGGGTAGTAAGTTGGGGGTCACTGACAGAAAGCTGGGAGGCCGGGCCGTGAAATGATCCAGTGTAGCTATGGGGAATGCTCCCTCTAAGCTGTGGAGTCTTGTGAGCAGAAATTCTACTTTGTGAGCTCCTGGCATTAAAGTTGTGAGCGAGCGATTTGGCTGCTGCATAAATTAGTTTGCTGTGGAGTCATCCTCCTTGAGCTAAGACAAAAATGTGTCAGCTGGAGGGTAAAAAACTTTGAGCTAGCCCACACTAACTCAACTTAGAGGGGACACTGGCTATGGGCCTGGCACACATGTTGCAGTGCAGCTGTTTTGATACATTCTGTTGTTGTCAGCTAGCTGCCATGTATTGCCATGTGGGGGATGTTTCTGCCTTTCGCTTCAGCCGCCCTGCTATCAGCTCAGTGTCCTTGAAGTTGCTTGCTGCCTGTCTTGACTTTCCCACTGGGAATGCAATGGCTTCTATCTCCCCACACTCCCAGGGGCTTGCCTATCGGTCTAGGGAGGCCAGGGGGGTTACATTTGAAAGGGGTATATCTGGGGTTCCCAGGGTTTTCAAGCCATTCCTGACACAGAGTTTCACGGTGTCTTAAGTACTACTCTCAGTAAACTGAACTTCATGAAGAATCATTGTTGAGTGTCTTGACTGGGGCCCCTGACAGTTATACAAGTACAATCCCAAGCAGTGGAACAATAATACAACTATTGATACTGCAGCAATCTTTATTTCTGATGCTACATGTTTACAAACCATTTCAACAATTTTTATGATCCTATAGTAAGAGAAACACACTCCTTAATTGCAAAGAAAATCCTAATGATATCCACATAATTCTATTTTCAATCACATACAGCTTTTCTTGCTGTTATAAAATGAGGCATTCTTCAAAATAATAAGGGATTACCTGCTGTGGATAAGGAGTTGTTCTAAGTTTTGTCTTCATTTTATTACTTCTAGGTTTTGTTGCTTTTCGTGTTTCTTGTGAGGTAGTTACTGAGCTTCTGCATGCAAATTGTGACTTCGAAATGGTGATCTGGTCCAATGATAACTGAAGTTCCTTATATTCTATTTCGCTGCCAAAAAAATTTCAACAACGGAATGGTTTTTAGAATGGGTCTCTTTTTCCTTCTCATTGTGACTCCTGTCTCCATAAATATAGCATTAAAATATTCTATGGTTAAAAAACAACAACATTGTTTAGTAGGGCTCTTGCAAATTCATTCATGCTCCACCAAACACATGAAAGACGTAAGTTAAGGTGCCTGCCTAAAACTTGTAACTTTTGGCACCCTGTAGACCAGTGATGGCAGACTAATCTGTTGAGAACTTTAACAGAAATGTAACTCAGCTGGGCCATATATACCATAAATTATCAAAATGCAAAAAAGGTACTAATATTCACTACTATTTAGTATTTATACATATTAGTATTTAATGAGTTCCATATGCTCTCCTTTTCCAGCACCGTAGTATGTATCTCCCCTAATATTAACACAGGGAACAGGAGCGTGGCTATCTCTTATTGCCAAATTTCTTCAGATTCCTGCTCCATACCCTGTGAAATAATGGGAATGCAAAGACAATGCATTTACAGGGGAGAAGCATGAGGCAGAGGGCACGGAACATCTCCTGCTCCTGCGGAGTCTTCCTTGCAAGTGTCCCTACTAAGTAGTACAGCTGTTCTTAGACAGCAGTCCTAAGCAAATCTACTCAAAAGCAGATTTTAGTCAGTGGGGCTTACTTCGAGGAAAAGGACATTAGAATTGCAGCCTTAGTGCTGAGCAGCTGTCTCCATACTTCCCAAAGGAGAATGGTGGATAGCATTCCCATTACCCAGCTCCTTGCTATACATGTGTGAACTAGGACTCAATATTCTAAAAAAAACACATACCTGGGCATCCACTGCTAACTTCTTCCCCAACCAGGATGCATAAAGAATGTGGTGGATGAGAATTATGTGCACTGGAACAGTAAGAGCTTTGACTCCCCCTAGATCCTATTGGTAGGTAAGGATACTCCTACTTACTGATCTCCTCACACACCACACTCAGTGTCTATCTCACAAAAACTAGGAAGTGAGCAGCCTTCCCCTTCAGCTGTCTCTTTATCAGCAGCATCAGGTGGTGGTAGCAGCCAGTTGGACAGCACTCAAGTGGCTGCTCTGCCTGCCTTGGCTATGTTGGGTCCTTCCTTCAGTGTAGTGAAAGACCGGAATCCTGGACAGGGATGCTTCTCAGGCTGCATGAGTGCCCTTCATAGGCCAGATGAGGCCCACGAGCCATATGACTGGCATCTGCTGCAGATTAACAGATTTATTGTGGCATAAGCACAATGTCAAAAAAATAAGTCAATTGTAGGAACACACACACACAACTACCACCCCAGAAACTGACATCTGTATTTAGTCAGTGTTCTTCATGATATGCATAATACAGTGCCTGCCATTGGACTTGACTGAAAATTCATTCAACTAGAACTAAAAGGTTGATGTATAATGTTATGCATAGGCAATTATTAAATATCCTCTCAACCTGTCATTGGTTTATTGTTTTGCAACTGGCATGGTCCTTCTGTTATTCATTATTCTGTGGTGCTGGTATCTTTGCTGCTCAATATAATGGTAAATACATTTGATGCAAGCTTGCAACACTGTGGTCTGGTGAACTACAACCAGCTCCAGAGGAGCGTGGTCAGGCCCAAGAGTATCAAAGAGCCTATCCACCCAACAATGCCACCATCCTCATTGTTATGAACTACCCAAGAAGATCAGAAGAAGCATCAGAGGAATCTTGGTTTCAATATCTTGCCTCTTCTAGAATAAAAAGACCTTCTAAGGCTGCCTTGCATGACAGCCCCCAAAATCCTGAAAATGTCATTCTAATGCATTGCACAGCAATGTAATAGCTACAAGGACACTGGAGGTTTTCACTCTGCATTATTCACACAAACTTAATTTCACCAGAAAGTAGATCCAAAATGCTGCCCATTCCTGCTGTTTATCAGCCTCCTAAAGGTGCAAGTTTGCCATCTAAAATGGAGTTTTAAAATTTTACTTTCAGAAATCTTTGTCACTACGGCATGTTTACAGTTGTATTTTCAACAACTGCTAAACCCCCCCTAAATTTAACTTAAAGCTATTCTTGCTGTTTATCTGATGCCAGGAATACGAGCTTTGGAAAGTTTATAGGGACCAATTTCCCTGTTTAAGGAACTTGAAATATATCAGCCATGTAAGGATACTTCTGACATTCATCTTCAACAGTTTGTCCCGTAGGCCAGCATTAGGTGGGTTGTACCGAAGCAGTATCATTTTTCTCTGGAGAAAAGTGGCAAATTTGAAGACACTTTGGCACAATATTATTAAAACATAATTCCAATGCAAGATAAATTATTTTAAGCAATAGAGAGGAAAGCAAGAAGGAAAATTAGCTACAAATAAGCTACAAATTCATTTCACAGTGGGTGAAATGAATGTGGCAGAGGGTGGTAGGAAATAGGGACTTACGTTAGGACATAATTGACACTCACTATACAGTGAGGTCGTGATGAACGGCTATTGTGTACAATGGTGGCATAGCTCTGGACCCAAACCCAGCCACCGTTCTTTGACAGCAGTCGGTAGTACTTGGTTGTAACTTGTCCTTTCACCAACACTATAAAACATAACATTAAATGTATTCATTTTCATAAATGTTTGAAATTTTAAAAATTATCTTTATACCCTGCATCTGCTCTACAGAGCTCAAGAAGGTGCAGATAAAGTTTCCATGCAGTCTTCTTTCCAAACATTGATCAGATCCAAACTTCACTTCAAGTAAAGCTACATTATGTTCCTTCTGATTTTATAACTTTGATTTATTTGTTTATAAAGAGAGAGAAACAAAATTTGACTAAAATTGAAGTTTCCAAGCAAGGACATGTTTCAATGACCATATGTAATTGCACGTTTGAAGAGCTGTGATAACCCTAACCTTGTGGTTTTTTTAATGAGAATTTTTCTTCGGGCAGAAGTATGTGTTATATTGCAGGCTTGAGAAGTACTGGCATGGCTACTTTTCCTGGGGAAAGCTTTGGGTTTGGAATCTCATACAGGAGAAAGGCTTGGAACAGACAAGCAGTGGAAAGAGAAGTACACACAATCATTTCTCTGAAGCTGCTGTTGTCCTGGTTACACCCTTAGTAATCCCTATCCCCCCCCAAAAAAAAAATCACACCTTTCTGAAAGGGGAAGTGTTGTGTTTTTGATCAAATCTGTTAGGTCATTTTGATCTTGCATCACCATTATACAGTCTGAGAACAGAATTGAAAAACTTCATTAAAGCCTTTCTAGAATAAAGGGTGGTTTTTTTTGTTAATTACCAAGGCAATCTGTGCAGAGCTCCTAGACCAGCTTCTTGGGATTCACTGCAATCAGTTGAATAAGCTTGGTAGATATTAATCAGTAGTGTTACTTTAAAACCCTTATCTAGCCATATGTTCTTCTTTGTGTCATCTGTGCATTCACTTAAATGGGATTAAAGCAGAAGTAGCTTTGGCTCCAAAGGGAGAGAACTGCTTCTCTGAGTATGCCTGGAGGTTAGGAGTGCTTTCCCACTCAGTTCTCTGAGAAATTCTAAGCATTATTTCCTCAGGGTTCAACTTAGAAATCTATTACTTCTCCATCTTTTCTTATGTATTTTCTTAAGTTTCGTTCTGCTCTTTAAGTTTAGTGGTACTGTTCCCATCTCACCTATCTCACACAACACCCTTCCTGTTGCACACAGGTACAGTGCAGCCTGCCATTTTGAAATACTGCTGCACTTTTAAGGGCAAATGTCCTGTGTCCAAGGCATCTTGTCATTACTCTTTAGATCAAGGACATAAAGCAGGCACTATCTAAAGTCATTATCTAAAGTGGACAAAGCAGGCCAAAGGTATTGCACACCTTATCTTAGAGCTCTGCTTTGAGTGTTCATTTCACCAGACTTGGGCCAGCCCATTACTTGACTTCTCTTTCTTCTTTGGTATTGCAACCCTCATCAGCACCAGAAGGAATGAATGAAATGTTTGGTGCACTACTTTCCATTCCCATGCCTCCACTTTGTACCCCTTTGACTCTAGATACTACAAACATATGGAGTATGGTGAGCCTAGAAACTCTAATAGGCATAAGGAAAAGCCAGTCCTCATTGCTCACTATTTGTACTGGGATAAACACCAACCGAACTGCAGTGCAGATAGATCTAAGGCACCTGCCACAGTGAGATCCAACAGGGCTGCACATGCATTCAGACTGCAACAAATCCAAATCATTAACACTACTTATTTCCTATCTTTCTCCAGACAATATACTGGTTTTGGGGGGAAATAGTTTTATCATGGCTTCCTCTTAGTCTATTTTAAAGTACTAGATTGTTCTCTTAAAATTTCAACATCATATTAATACATAATCATCTGATTGTGCAGCACGTATTCAGATGGCCGATCTGTTAATGCTGGTCAAGACAGCTGCTGATGGATGATAAAGAAGTTGTGGTAACAACAGTCTACAGAAACACAGGTCATGAATTTTACACATCTTACTCATTCTTAGACATTATTTTTTATTGTTTTTTTCTTCTGACATTACTGAAATTTCTCAAGCTGCTCTGGGAAATCTTTCATTAAATATTACAGAAGCAGAATTAACAAAATGTGTATTTTGATGTTCTATGGTCTGCTGGTGCTCTGGATTATAGTAGGTTATGATGCAACATGCCAGACCTTCAGATTTCTTTTACTGTACTACAGTGTAATTTTCTCGCAGAATGCCTTTTTTGGCAGCTTACAAAATTCCTACATGGAAGACAGCTTTGTGTATGAATGTAAATGAAACCAAATGTGTCACTACTGCCTGGGTAGGTTTTCCCCTATATGTAGGGCTCTTTTTGTAGCAGGAACTCCTTTGCATATTAGGCGACACACCCCTAATGTAGCCAATTCTCCAAGAGCTTACAGTAGCCGCTGTAAGAAGAGCTCTGCAAACTCTTGGAGGATTGGCTAATTTAGGGGTGTGTTGCCTAATATGCAAAGGAGTTCCTGCTACAAAAAGAGCCCTGCCTATATGTATACATGACCATGAAAACGTCTCCAGACAGCGCTGGCTCTTCGCCTTGGAAACGGAGATGAGCACCGCATCCCTAGAGTCAGATTCAACTGGCTTTCGAGCAAGGGAAAGCTTTACCTTTACCTATACGTATCACACACTGGGAATTGACCAATTCCAATTACCTAGCAAAAGTATATGTAATGGAAAAATGAGGTGTGACATCACTGTGTATTGATATTGAATCATTTTACTTTTCCATTTACTTACAGAGATGGTGAGCATATCGTAAATGAAATGCATCACATCCGTGCACATGATGATAAAGAGTTTTCTCTATCAGATCCTGTGGCTCATATCCAGTTAATTCAGTCACTCTAAAACAGAAAACATAGTTTATAAGCCAGTACTTTGCTGTATTAAACAAATACTGAATTGTCTCAAAGATTATGCTGAAATAAGCAGCAAGAAACTGCTAAAATGAGAGTGCTGAAAACCTTTCAGAATTAGAATCACAGAATTGGAAGGGACCTCCAGGGTCATCTAGTCCAACCCCCTTCACAATGCAGGAAATTCACAAATAGCACCCCGCACACCTGCAGTGACCCCTGTTCCATGCCCAGAGGATGACAAATTTCCAGGATCCCCAGCCACAATGGCCTGGAGAACAGTCGCTTCCTAACCCCAAAGTGGTGATCAGCATTTCCCTGGACATGTAAGAAAGGGCCACAAGAACTAAGCACTGATGCAATCCTTCCTGCCTTCCCTTCTCGTGATCTGCCTAAGTTCACACAATCAGCATTGCTGTCAGATGGCCATCTAGCCTTTGTTTAAAAACCTCCAAAAAAGGAGAGCCCACCACCTCCCAAGGAAGCCTGTTCCACTGAGGAACTGCTCTGTCAGAAAGTTCTTCTGAATGTTTAGCCAAAAATTGTTAGCTTATTTTTAATCATATCAATACGCAGTTCCATATACAAAATCCACTAAGACTAAGAAAAATGCTGCACTTACATTTATTGAGCGCTAAACAATACTTACTGGTTTTCTATATCGAGATTCAATAGCAATTCTTGCTTTTGGGCAAACAGGTATTCTGTAGGCTGTCTGTATTAAATGGTTAATTGTGACTGATTGTTTGCTCATAGCCATGAATGAACCATGGATATCAGGTTTTCAGCAAGGTTGCCAAAACTTCTGGAAGAAGATTTGATTACTTAATAATGGCTAGCAAGATTTCAGGCCAGGAAGCCACTTGCAGCTTCCAGAGACATTCCTAAGGGTTGCGGCCCACTGGGTACCCACCAGGCCCACAGCTAGCTAACAATTGGGTCTCATGGCCCAGGTGGGATGGTGGTTCATTCCTGAGGTAAAGGCACATTTATGTTTGGCTCTTCATGCACTCATCCTGTTTCTTCAGCTGAGTGGTGAAAAAGGAATACATCCCATATCTGGTAGAAAACAGTTTTTCACTCAAAGCTGTCAGTGTCTTGTCTGCTTCCTTCTTCCTGTGCAAAAAGGAGCTACTCAAGTAAACAGTAAATAGAGTCCTTTCTTTACTGCTGACAAGTTTCTATTTACCTTTTTCAGAATTTATGAATGTGGCAGGAATAAAAGGGACAATGATCACAAAGGGGAGCCAGCTAGATTTACATTTGTATGCAGGTGAGCTGAGGTATGTCTAGAAAGCCATTGCCTGACTTCCTTCCTCCCAACCTGTTCTCTGCCCACAGGGGGGAAAAAACTGCTAATGCAAGGTGGATGTTTCACTCCTTTCAAACCTCCCAGGAAAAAATAAATTTCTTCACAATCCTGTTTGAACCTCATTTGCCACCTTTACATCAGAGTAATACAGCATTTTGCACTCAGCTCTTCAAATAAAACCTCCAAACTCAGTTCTTCAGTAAGTCTGGTTAATGCAGTAATATTCCAATTGCAGAATGGGCAACAGAAAACAAAAACATGATATTAAAGATAGTGACCACTGTAGACATTAAATCTTACTGTACACCATGTTCCTGTTGCTTTTACTGTTTCTCTTTTTTTAAAAAGTATCTGTAAAACCTCATGCCTTACCAGAAAACTTAGTTTTCAAATATCTTAATCATCCAACAAAACACTGCTGTTGTAATTTAGTGCAGTTAAGCACATAGAGGGGTGCGACAAATTTTTACAATAATTTTTTACTTACCTGGAATCTAGAAATATTAATTTTAAGTCCAGGCTTGCTCTGAACATAAACATGTTATTATGAAGTTTGATCTCAGTTATTGCACTAGGCGGTAAAGATTGCCCAACAGCAACCAGTCCCACAATTTGGTAACAGGACTCATACAGAGACATATCCAACATGTACTGTCTTATCTTCAAATAGCCACTGCAATGTATCACCTAGTACAGAGTGAAAAAATGTAAATCTGTGAGAGACCAGAAAGACTGCACTTTGACAAAAAAGCTATTTTCTTTATAAGATTTTTCTTTTATAAATGTCTAATTAACTTGTAAGCAAAGACAAAACAAGCAATATATTGTATTACAATAATAAATTAAAATTAATTTACACTAAATGGTAAACATTTTGGCTTCTGACAGAGAATTCTTTTTGTTAACTCACTAATTTTATTATACATAAAGGGTACTGTCAAACAGTGGAACCTTAAACATTAGCACATTTATTATAGCATAAGGTTTTGTGACCTTGAGCCCATTTCTTCAGATGCAGCGAGTTTTCAGCCAGCAAGATCTTTTATTAGAGAGAAAATAAGTGAACAGCTGGTAAAAATGCTGGTTTGTGACAGTACAAAACTGAGAATTAAATATCAATAAGCAGGCTGACAATTTATAACAGCTGTAGATAGACATAACACAATTCACTTAGTTATGTTAAGCAATTTAACAAGTATAGAAAACTACAAAACAGGCCACAAAGAGTGACATAGTACCATTTGCTGTCTCTATCTGTGCAAGTTTATCAAGATTTCATTAATCACAAATACATGTATGCACTGAAAAAAAAGTTTGTATTTGTGATGGTAAAGACTTACCATTAATACAGCATACCTCAGGATTACAAGGGAACATGGGGGCAGGGAGAAAAAACCTTAATTATAGCCTGATCCTATGAATATTTACTCAGCAGTCCCATGGAGTTCAGTGGGGCTTTCTCTCACATTACTACTCAGGACTGCAACCTTAATCATTCTCAAACTCTTTACCCATTCAATTCTCTCCCCTTCCTAATCAATCATTACAATCCTCAATGATAACAGCTGTCTTCGCAAACAAGAAACTTGCCATTTGACAAGACAACAAAGATGTCTACTAGATTAAGCAACAAAAATAGCTGTAACCACTGAGGACCAGACTGGGAGGGGTGGTAGCCTATAAGAGCAGGTTCTCCCTGGAAAGAATGTGAGACAGTGAAAATAAATATGGGAAGGTATGTCAAGAACATAAGAGAACATAAGAACATAAGAGAAGCCAATGTTTGGATCAGGCCAATGGCCCATCTAGTCCAACACTCTGTCACACAGTGGCCAAAATACCAGGTGCCATCAGGAGGTCCAGCAGTGGGGCCAGGAACTAGAAGCCCTCCCACTGTTGCCCCCCCCAAGCACCAAGAATACAGAGCATCACTTGCCCCAGCCTGAGAGTTCCTATCTATACCTTGTGGATAATAGCCACCAATGGACCTCTGCTCCATATGCTTATCTAACTCCCTCTTGAAGCTGTCCATGCTTGTAGCCGCCACCACCTTCTGTGGCAGTGAATTCCATGTGTTAATCACTCTTTGGGTGAAGAAGTACTTCCTTTTATCCATTCTAACCCAACTGCTCAGCAACTTCATTGAGTGCCCATGAGTTCTTGTATTGTGAGAAAAGGAGAAAAGTATGTCTTTCTCTACCTGCTCTATCCCATGCATAATCTTATAAACCCCGATCATGTCACCCCTCAGCCGTCGTTTCTCCAAGCTAAAGAGCTCTAAACGTTTTAACCTTTCTTCATAGGGAAAGTGTCCCAACCCTTTTATCATTCTAGTTGCCCTTCTCTGCACTTTTTCCAAAGCTATAATATCCTTTTTGAGGTGTGGTGACCAGAACTGTACATAGTACTCCAAATGAGGTCGCACCATTGATTTATACAGGGGCGTGATGATACTGGCTGATTTGTTTTCAATTCCCTTCCTAATAATCCCCAGCATAGCATTGGCCTTTTTTTATTGCAGTCACACACTGTCTCGACATTTTCATTGAGTTATCTACTACGACTCCAAGATCTCTCTCTTGCTCAGTCTCTGCCAGTTTGGACCCCATCAACGTGCATTTATAGTTAGGATTTTTGTCCCAGTGTGCATCACTTTGCACTTGGCCACATTGAACCCCATTTGTCATGTTGACACTCGCTCAACCATCCTCAACAGATCCCTTTGGAGTGCCTTACAATCCTCCATTGTTCTCACCACCCTGAACAACTTCGTGTCATATGCAAATTTAGCCACTTCACTGCTTACTCCCAACTCCAAATCATTAATGAACAAGTTAAAAAGCATCGGACCGAATACTGATCCCTGTGGTACCCCACTACCACCTTCCACTGAGAAAATTTCCCACTCATACTCACTCTCTGTTTCCTATTAATTAGCCAGTTTTTGATCCACAAGAGGACTTGTCCTTTTATCCCGTAACTATTTATTTATTTATTTTTAATTCGATTTATATCCCGCCCTCCCCTAAGGCTCAGGATGGCTAACAGTTGGGGCCAAAGCCATAATTAAAACAATTAAAACAAGATAAAAACATAACAATAATACAACAAAGTGCTGATGCTCTGATATTCCCAGTTCCAAGATGGGTTCCGGTAAGGTGGATCTGAACCAACAACGTAAGTTCCAAAGCGGTAGATAATTAGGAGCCTTTGATGAGGAGCTTTATCAAAAGCTTTCTGGAAGTCAAGGTAAATAACATCTGTTGGGTCCCCCTTGTCTATATGTTTGTTCACTCCCTCAAAGAAAACTAACAGGTTTGTGAGATAAGCTCTTCCCTTACAGAACCCATGCTGAGTCTGCCTCAATAGTTTTTGTTCATCAATGTGCCTACTAATTCCTTCCTTAATAACAGTTTCTACCAACTTACCTGGTATCGACATCAGACTGACTGGCCTGTAATTTTCCAGCTCTCTTCTGGAACCCTTTTTAAAGATGGGAGTGACATTAGCTACCTTCCAGTCCTCAGGAATGGAAGCAGATTTTAATGAAAAATTACATATTTTTGTCAGGAGATCCACAACTTCACATTTGAGTTCTTTCAGAACTCTTGGATGTATGCCATCTGGGCCTGGTGATTTATCAGTTTTAAGTTGTCTATCAGTCGTAGGACCTCCTCTCTTGTCACCTCAATCTGACTCAGGTCTTTCAATACCCCTCTCAAAATCAGTGGTTCTGGAGTGGGCAAGCACTTCTCATCTTCCACAGTGAAGACAGCGGCAAAAAATGCATTCAGCTTCTCAGCCGTTTCCCTATCATCCTTCAGTACTCTTTTTACCCCTTGGTCATCCAAGGGCCCCACTGCCTCCCTGGCTGGTTTCCTGCTTCTAACATATTTGAAGAAAATTTTATTGTTGGTCTTTATGTTTTTTGCGATATGCTCCTCATACTCCCTTTTTGCCTGCCTGATCACAGACTTGCATTTTATTTGCCACAGTCTGTGTTCCCTTTTATCAACCTCACTGAAACTAGCTTTCCATCACTTAAAGGAATCCTTCTTACCTTTTACAGCTTCCATTACTTTGTTTGTTAACCATGCAGGCTTTTTTCTATACCTATCTTTTCCCATGGCTTCTGGTGAGGTCCTTCACTTATTCACTCTGGACTAGCCTCAGATTTGGAGCAAGGGGTTGTTTTGCCTTTTCTTCCTCTCCCTCACCACACTCTCAGACCTCTGACTGCAAAAGAGCCCTCCTTGAGTTGGGCACCCTATGATTTAAATAAATGGCTGTGGGCTATGTGGCTATTTTACCCTCTATAAGACATCCAGGTCTTCACAGCTCACCACCTATCAGCAGAGGTGCAATCAGTCACTGGATATGCCTATCACCAACTGTCTCTGGCCACCCTGATACTACAACAACAGAGAAACTCAACCCCGTCATGCTGGCTCCCCTCCCTAAATACTTAGAAGAGAAGAAGAAGTGTAGAGGATCCTTGTATATTTACAAGGCATGTGTTGACATCTGATGTCACAATTCTTATTTTTGTAGATGACATTTTGGTTATTCATGTAACTGCTGCGCAGTTACAATGTTTTAAAAGTGTACCTCAAAGTATATGCAAGATTAAGTACCTTGGCCCAATAAGTAATTATCTGGGTGTAACAGTGACACAAGATTCTGATGGGTGTCACCAGTTAAGTCAAAAAGATAAGATTGTTAAACTGTTACTCGAATTTGGTATGACAGATGCTAAGGTAGTTTCTACTCCCATGAGTACTAGTTATCTAAAAGAACCTGATGGTGATCTATGGTATGATGTGATCAGGTACCAGTCTTTAGTAGGTTCACTTTTATATCTAGCTATGTGGACTAGACCTGACATCTGTTACGCAGTTCACTTACTATGTCAGAGGATGCACTGTCCTTACCAACATGACTGGACAGCTGCAAAGAGAGTCCTCAGATATCTTAAAGGCACTTTAGAATACAATTTAAGTTTGAAGGTATCATGGCAACTGACTTTACATGCTTATTGTGACTCTAGCTGGGCTGATCGTCCAGAGGCAAAGTCCACAACAGGGATGGTGATTATGTTGAATGATGCTGTAGTGATGCATAAGTCTTTGAAGCAGTCAATCATAGCCACTAGTACTTGTGAAGCGGAATATGCTTTGATACATGACACAATTATACAACTTGAATGGATGTATCAATTATTGAAAGATTTGAATGTAACCTGTAATCTTCCAATTCAGATTTCTTGTGACACCTCTGCTGCCTTGAGCTTGTCTGAAGACTGTGGTGCAAGAGCCAGAAGCAAGCACATCTTAATTCATTATCAAACTGTTAAAACACATGTTGCTAATGGTTTTGTGCAAATTGTTAAATGTGCTTCTGATTGTAATCTGGCTGATGTATTAACGAAATGTATGTACTCTGATCAGTTTAATTACTTTAGAGTAAGTTTAGGCATAACTCTTGCTCTCTAGGAGGCGTATTGAGATATGGATCTGAATGTGTGAGGTAGCAAGCAGTTACTGTAAATGGATTTGATCTGCCAAACCTAGCTGTCAGATTAGCAGTCATGTAACTACAAACAGGTGCTTCCTCCAGGTGTTATTCATTCAGGTCACGGATTGCATCACCTTGCTAGGGATTGGCTAGAGTTTAGCATAATAGCTGTATGCTTAGTCAGCTATGGGGAGCTTCAACTCTCAGAGACTAAGGCGTGCCATGCTGTCCAAATGACTAGGTAACTCTCTGTATATGTTTTGTATATATTCACATATAAACTCTTTGTGCACCTCTACATCTGGGCAGTCTCCCGCTTCTTATTTTTACACACCCAATAATGTCTGCATGTACCAATATGTTACTTATATTTTTTCTCTGTCTAAATCCAATCTTGGGTGTATTTGCACAACCTGGCGAATCTGAGACCATGTGCCAATGTTTTCTAACAATTCCAGCTATTTTAGATGCAAGATTAGAATAGTCTAAGCCCCAGGTCACATATATGCCAGGTTTTGGTCCCTTTTTCCTGAAGAGGTGACTATGATCAATTTTTTTAACCCTGTCTTCAGCTGCACTAATAACTTCCTTTGGATATTCCCTATTAATAAATTGCTGACGTAAAATCAGTTTTTCTTTATGATAATCACTTAGGAATGTGGAATTTTGGTTTGTTCTTAAATACTGTCCATATGGTAAGTTTTTTCTTAATGTTATGGAGTGAAAGGAGTCATATCTTAAGTAGGCATTCCTATCTGTAGATTTCCTATATAATTTCACAAAAGTGGCCCATTATTGTTTACTACCATTGTGTCCAAAAATGCTATTTCTTTCTGATGCCACAGAAGATTTAATGGTGTCATGTAAATGATTAGTCCAATCAATGAATTCCTCAATAAATTGACCATTTTTAAAAATAAAAAAGAAAAAATCTTAAATAAATTCACAATGCTTGGAGCCACTGGGCTCCCCACTGCAACTCCACTTTTTTGCAAAAAGAAATCTAGTTCAAGCCAAAAATAGTTTTTTTCAAAAATTAAATCCAAAATTTCCATAAGAATGAATGAAGGAGGATCTAGTTTCTAAAATATCTTCCACCACAGATCTTGCTTCATCCAAAAGTATATTGGTGTAGAGTGAATTAACATCTATAGTGAGCAACATAGCCTCTGGTGGTACCTGTTGTAATTCTGTTAAACTAATAAAATGGGTGGTATCCTTAATTAATGTTTCCATGTTTCGTGTGAGCCTTGTGTGATGTTAAGTCATATATGATTCATATCTGTTCATCTGTTTCCTTAAATTATTGTTTGCCTCACTGACCTGGCAATAGAGAGGCCTGACCCATCTGCACTGACCAGCTTGCTTCCCTTCCCCTGTGATATCAACGGGATGAGCCAGGAATGGGTTCTGGCTACAGGCAATGCCTTTTGTCTTTCAGCAGCTGTGTGTCTTCCTCAATTAACCTTCCCAGGCAACATATCTGGGCCCTGATCCCACACAATTAAGACTGCAATTTTATGCATAGTAATTTTATGAGTAAACCCCAATACAACAGGCCTTACTTCCAAGTAAACATACAGGACCAGGCTGTCAACCTATATTGTGGCATACATATAAAAAAAGAAGGGTGCAGGAGAGAAGGTCCGCTTAGCCTCAACCAGGACTAGGGTCTTTTCTGCCTTGGCCCCAGCCTGGTGAAATGTGCTCCCAATTGCGATCAGGGCCCTGCAGGACCTGTTGCATTTCTGCAGGGCCTGCAAAATGGAGCTGTTCTGCCAGACCTTTGGTTGAGGCAGTGGATGTTCTTACCATCTCAGCCTCCCCTGCCCATAGTAAGTCTACAGCTGCCTATTATCCTGCTAACATCTAACAGGAGGTGTATCGGACTGCTCTGGAGTAAAGTATGTTTCTTAGCTGCCATCCTGTTTCATTTAACTGGTTTTCAGTTATATATCCATTGTATTTTATTCATGTTGTGAGACACCTTGAGCCCACTCTGTGATAGGGTGGGATATAAGTGCAATAAATAAATAAATAAATAGGGGGGGGGAGGCTAGCAACAGAAGACCATGCATGAGGATTTGGGGTGGAAAGAGGAATAAGACAGTACTATAACTGGGATAAAGACTATGTATAATTAGGATGCCACCATCAAGAAAACACTGTATCTTGAAGCCACTTACTGTACTTCAGCCCGGGGGGTGGGGTATGCCATAAAACAGCCTTTTTGGAGAATCTCAATGTCAGTGCCTTCAGACACACAAAATTCAGGGCTTGAAAGTTCAAATTAGCACTTTGAATTGGAAGCCTACATAAAACTATTGTAGATGTCTGCTATTTATACCGATGTTATATGCTCCTAGCAGTGTATGCCAATTAATATTCCAGCTTCTTCATTTTCAGACAACTGAAACTTCTGACCATCCTTCAAAGACAGCTCCATATACAGCTCTTTCAAAACAGTGGTTACCAGTACATGGATTACATAAGCAAGGTCGTCATCATCAAAGGGAGGAAAGAAAGGCGAAGTTGTAAAATCAAACTCCTGGCCACCACCACCTGAGACACATTTGGCTTCTGGAATACTTTGGGGGATGCTGTTGATGTCAGCCTTCCTATTGCCAAATGTACAACTTGCAATAATTGTGTCTAATTGCCTTCTAAATTGGCAGTACATGTTATCTCCTTGGCTTAATCCAGAGGTCCAGGAAACAGGTAGAGTCCAGGTGGAGGAAAACTGGATTGAATCAGACTGAACACAGGTTAAAGGTACTTTTAAAACCTATGGTGTACTACTGATGGCAGCAAAAAAAGCAATGTTTCCCTAATATAACAGGAAATTCTCATAGTCCTCCAGAGCAACCTTTTCATGTTATTAAAGACTGTTACCATCAACTCACTTTGGGAGGAGGGGAAGCTTCTCTATGGCCTGCTGTGATTGTTTTGGTAAACCAGAAAAAATTACTTGCATCTTCTCTAGCCAGAATTTACAGTTAATGGAAGTTAAAAGTGGTATCACAAGCATCTACTTATTCAGTTTTGATGGACAGGTTTCAACTACTATTAATATGAAGGTGTGAACAAAATTTTGAAGGCTTGAAATCTACCGTTTGTTCTATATGCCATGCCTTCTGTAATTTGTAAAATATGCTCAACCAGCTTTGAACTTCTGTGGACAAGCCGTTAGAGAATGGTGCATTAAAGCAGCAGAGGTTCATCTGCCCTTTGCAAACCAACTAACCCAAATAATTACAGGGTTGTTTCAAATGATCCTCTTTGGGCAAGGTAGGACAACCCCTGGAATGCTTGGATAAAAAGAATATTTTGAATTCACATCAACCAGGACACACGGTAGAATTCAAAATATAAATTGGATGTGTAGTGATTTTGGTACATCATGTTCCAGCAGAGTGGCTGGCCATTGTTCAGTATCTTCGTAAAACACTGGACATTATGGGATGTGATTCTACTTATTATTCTGAAACTTCTAGCAGCATCTGATTCAATAAGACTATTTAATCTCTTCAGACCACTTTAGTGGATAGTAGTTGGGAATATTGCTTGGCAATCATTGTGCCAGCTAAGTTATTAGGAGCCCTGAGTAACTACCACTCTAACCCATGAGAGCTATAGGTTTCTGTAAAATCCTTTTTAACCAGTGCTTTTTAACATATTTACCTCTGGTAGGATAAGACAATTTGGTGTGTGTGGGGGGTCATCACTGAGTCAATGATACCCACCTCTATTTTCTCTTTCCATCAAATGCAGGAACAATAGTTCAGTCCCTGGAATGAATATATGATCCACACAGTTATGGACTAGATCAGGACAAACAAACTGAAGCTTAATCAAGAGAAAATGTTAGGGGTCCAACTTAAGGCTGAGGGGCTGTCTGTTTTACCTGTTCAGGATAAAAGACAAAGTCACAGCCTGGGTGTTCTCCTGACCTTGCACCAGTGTAGGCAAGGGAACCAGCTGTGATAGTTTCTCTGAGACGAAGATTTGGCCTTATTATCTACATTGTGGTAACCTTTTGTATAAACTATTGCAAAGTGCTCTCTATAGGGCTGCCTTTGAAAACAGTTCAGGAGCTTCAGCTAGTGCAGAATGTTGTGGCTTATCTCTTTACAGACAGTCACATGGAGCACTCCACTTCAGCCTTGCCTTCCAGACCCCAGTTCAAAGTGCTGGTGAAGACTTTTAAAGCCCTGTAAGGTCTGCAGACTGTGTGCTTTCTCACAATGTAAGAGAGGCAATCACTCTCCATGTCTCAAAGGATTTGAGGTCTATATGGGCCTCAGATAATTTGTTTTCACCATCATAGTACCAGCTTTATGGAATTCTCTGCCGCTAGAGGCATGCTTGGCTTCTTCACTGCTGGCTTTACAGCAGCTTGTTAAGAGGTAGCCCCTTCAGAATGGTTTTGGTACTGATTAGTGGCAAACAAGCTGTTTTTACTGCTTTTCTTCTTCTGCATTTAATTACAATAGTGCAGATTTTAGTTTGGTATTGTCATGATTTTAGATGTTTAATTATTTCTATTGCCATCTGAACTATATATTTTACAACGGTATACATTTTGGATGCCGTTTCAGTGGTAAAGAATGTATGGTATATGCATTTTAATCAAAAGAAAAGCTCTAAACTATACACTTGCATTATAGATGAGATATTGGTGCAAACACATTCTGTCTTTAAAAGATTAATATTAGTGGAAGTCATAAGGCCAATTAACATGGTTCTTGCAGCATGGTCAGATATATTGACTTGATTAATGTAATATGTAGGAAGAATTTTGCAAGAAAACAGATGTGAAAAACTATAGCAGCTGATAAACACATCTATGTCATTTCTAGTGAGGTAGCATAGGACCCTTATAGATCCAAGAAAAGGGCAGATAGAACAAAGTCTGATAAGTAACCAATACTGGACAATATTCAGATCACAATATGTAGAATTAATATATTTGATACTGAATAGTTCATAAATAATGTTATAAAGATGTGTCCAATAAGCTAGAATTAAAATACGTAGTTCAGTAACAGGATTATCAGAACAAAGCTAACAGCTAATACAATTGTAAATTATAGTTACCATTACTTGGGCTGCACTGAATTTTCACCTACAAAATTTTCAAGGTGAAAGAGAGGGAAAGGTTAACCGAAAGAAGACCTTTATTTATCCTTTTCACATGGTGTTCACAGCTGCTGTTTTCCTAATCTGAAGACTTTTTTTGGTCTTAATGTAAACCTGTAAAGTTAAAATGTGTAGCTCAGTGAAGATGTCAAACATGTCTGCACTTTACCTTGTAACCGCTACATGTCAGTCCTGCATTCCGCTTTGCCAAGACACACTTCATTCGCAGGAAAAAAGATCTTTCTATTTCATACTCTGAAAACAAAATGCAAACATTTCAAGGTGCTTTTTTGCCACTTTGATGGGTTTTTTGGTTGTGAAAATAGAATCTTAATTGGTTTAAAGAGATGATATGAACATGAAAGCAATAACAGGAAGTTGTCAAGTATCATAAAACTACGTTCTATTACTTTCTCAATCGCTACATCCTTTTTATGAGGATATATTGTATAGATAAACAGATTTAAATCCATTATCCCATTTTTTACAGATGCCCTGCATCAGAATGCCTACATGTGATTGGGTAACATACTGTAATCATATGCAGAGCTACTCCAGTCTAATTCCACTGACAGGGCAAACCAAAGAACTAGAGTTGCCAGCCTCCAGGTGGGGCTGGAGATCTCCCATAATTACAATTGCTCTGTAAGGTGATGTACATTGGGACAAATTATCACAACTTCGAGTATAGCCTAATGAGTTCTGAACTTGCTGAGACTGAGAGGGGCAAACATCTTGGGGTCATAGTAGATAGCTCAATGGAAGTGTCAACCCAGTGTGCTGCAGCAGTGAAAAAGGCAAACTGTATGTTAAGGATTAGTAGGAAAGGGATTGAAAATAAAACAACCAATATTGTAATGCCCCTGTATAGATCTATGGTGCAGCCTCATTTTGAACATTTCAGAAAAGTAGAAAAGAGGGCGACCAAGATGATTAGGGTGTTGGAGCACCTTCCCAACAAGGAAAGACTGAAGAGTCTTCAACTTTTCAGTTTAGAAAAGAGACAACTAATAGGATTATAAAATCATGCATGGGGTGACAAAGAGAATATTTTCTCCCTCTCTCAAAATACTAGAACTCGAGGGAATCAAATTGTAATGTATCCACTCGAGAACATGGGTTCAGGGCAGCCATGTGCTCGGACCGGTTCTAACCGGTCCACCATGCGGCCAGGTGAAGGGCCTGAGCTTCGCTCTGAAAGACAATGAACTGTAGGATCCTAACTCCCCTCCAGGAGCTCCCCTTGAGGAGCAGGAGATAACTCAATCACTGTAAATAGCGAATCATGGTGTGTGGTGTGTGTTGGGGTGTGGGTTCTGTTGGAGATAAAAACCGGCCTGCGAGCTGGCTTTTCTTGTCTTGTTCTTGAACTAATAAAGTATGTGAGAGCTGAAATCACTTGTCAGTCTCAGTGCTTTTCACTGGCGATGAAGGTGGTATTCCAACTCCCTCCATGAACAATGACCACGAGGAAGAGCATCACATCGAGCCCCACCGCTCACCGCACTGCTCCCGAGCATCGCATCGCTGACCCTGAGAGCAGCACCGCACCGCACCACTCACCGCAACCGAAGCCACCAATGCTCCCGAGCATCGCATCGAGCCTGCCGCTCACTGCACCGCTCCTGAGCCTCGCCCGCTGAGCCCAAGAGCAGCACCACTCACGCCCGGCTTCGACGCTCACACCTGGCCTCTGCAACCGCCTGACTACACATGGTAAGATGGCTGCACCTCAAGGCAATCTCCAGGCGTTCGATATGTCCAGGCCCCAGCAATGGGACGCCTGGTTAGAGACCCTGGAGAACCACTTCAGTTACCATGATGTTGTGGATGTGGGAAAAAAGAAGTCCCTGTTCCTCAGCACCTGTGGCATAGACACCCTCTTGCTTCTATGGGATCTCATAAACCTGAAGACCACCAAGGAGGAGCCTTATGCGGTACTGGTAAAGGCCCTCACGGACCACTTTTCGCCCAAACCAACCAAGTTCGTGGAGCAGTTGGGTTTCTTTGCCAGGGTCCAAGGTCCAGACGAGTCAACCTCAGACTTTCTGGTGGGTCTTCGGCGGGTGGCCACGAGGTGCGCTTTCCCAAGTCTTACGGACATCCTGCTGAACCAGTTTCTTGTGGGCCTCCGCGAGTCCAAGTTACAGTGGAAACTGGCCAGCAACAATGACCTTGACCTCAAGAAGGCCATGCAGGAGGCAGCCACCTATGAAAAGGCCCACCAAGACTGCCCCAGCAAGACGGTCCACCGCACGCTAGCCACGCGGGGTTCCGACGACTCGGAGGATGAGAAGGTGCTCCAGGTCTACAGACGCCCATCCCAGTGGCCACAACGGACCCAAGAGAACAAACTGCAGCCGACCGTAGCCTGCACGAGCTGTGGTGATGCACACAAGCAACGGTCTTGCTGATTCCGCTCCACCATCTGCCGGACATGCAACAAGGCGGGGCACATCGCGAAGGTCTGCCGTTCCCGGGGACAGTGGACTAAGACCACGGCGCAGCTCGACGTGGAGGACCTACACATTTTTTCAGTCCACCACCAAACGGTATGTAACTTGCCCCCGGATGGCCCAGACAAGGTGCATGTGACTGTCCGGATTGAAGGGTCCCCCTGTAAAATGGAAATGGATTTGGGAACTTCTTTTTCAATCATATCGGCAGAGACCCTCTGTTCCCTATGCCTGAAAGGGGGACCCCAGTGGCACAAGCCACAGGGTCTGGTGTTACGGGACTTTAATAAGAACCCTGTGGCTGTCCAGGGCTGGGGCAAGTTCAAGGTCCAATTCAAAGGATTTTCGGGCATCCTGGACCTGTTGTTGGTGGAGAGACGGCTCACCAGCCTCTTGGGACTATCGTGATTCAAACCACTGGGCCTCCGGATTAGGGGGCTGAACCAGATCCGGACAGTGGACTGGGAGGCGGTGTGCTGGGAATTTCCCAAGGTGTTTGACGGGACTCTGGGGAAGTACACCGGGGACCCCATTTCACTGGACCTGGACCCAGCGGTTCAGCCCATCCGTATCAAGGTCCGGGTCCCTCCCATAGCACTGCGGGATAAAATCAAAGCGGAGCTCGATCGCCTGGTCGTGCAAGGGGTGCTGGAACCAGTTGCATCCACGCGATGGGAGACCCCCATAGTGACGTCTGTTAAGCCTAACGGGGACGTGCGCATTTGTGCCAACTACAAGTGCACACTGAACAAGGTCTTGCAGGACCACACTTATCCCGTCCCGGTGGTGAGCCACATCCTCGCCTCACTAGCTGGGGCCAAAATCTTTGGGAAGCTTGATCTGGCACAAGCGTACCAGCAGTTACCAGTGAATGCGGCCACCGCAGAGGACCAGACTATCGCAACCCACAAGGGGGCTTTCCGAGTCATGTGGCTGCAGTTTGGGGTTTGTGTGGCTCCTGGAATTTTTCAGTCTTTTATGGACTCTCTCCTAAAAGGCATCCCCGGGGTACAGCTCTTTCTAAATGATGTCAACGTCATGGCGCCAGACACCACCTCCTTCGCAGACCGTCTCCGCCAGGTCCTCCAACAGTTCAACGCTGCAGGGCTTAAGGTAAAGAAGGAGAAATGCCTCCTAAGAGTGCCCCGCATCGAGTTCCTGGGGTTTGCCATGGACGCTCAAGGGATCCACCCCATGGATAATAAAATCAAAGCCATCACCCACGCCCCCCCCTCCTCCAAGGCAGAGTTGCAGGCTTTCTTAGGACTGCTCAACTTCTACCATGCATTTCTGCCCCTCAAGGCAGCCGTGGCGGAGCTGCTCCACCGCCTTCTCGACAAGAACATGCCTTGGGCTTGTGGGCCGATGCACACTGCAGTGTTCCAGGGTGTCAAGGACTTGCTGGTCTCGAATGCAGTCCTCCACCACTTCACGGAGTCTCTCCCGGTGGTCCTCGCCTGCGACACCTCTCCTTACAGGGTTGGAGCGGTCCTGGGTCACCAGTTGCCAGACAGTCAGGAGGTCCTGGTCGCTTATTACTCACGGACTTTGTCTTCTACGGAGCGGAACTATGCTCAAATTGACAAGGAGGTGCTGGCAATAGTGGCTGGGGTGAAGAAATTCCACCACTACCTCTACGGCCGGCCTTTCGAAGTTGTGACGGACCACAAGCCGCTTCTGGGCCTCCTTGCCACGGACTGCCAAACCCCGCAGATGGTCTCCCCCCGGGTCCTTCAGTGGCCCATTTTCCTGTCAGGGTACTCTTACTCCCTCACCCATTGGCCCGGGAAGGTGATGGGTCACGCTGGCGCCCTTAGTTGCGTATCTCTGGTGGCCTCGGACCCGGACCCTGCCCCCGAATACTTGGTTGCCCTCGTGGAGACGCTTCCTGACCACCCAGTCCATGTGCGGGAAGTGGCCTGCCTCTTGGCTCGGGATCCCATCCTCTCTAGGGTCTTGGACTGGGTGGGGAGGGGGTGGCCAGTGGCCAAGGAGGGCCCCAAGTTCACACCATTTGCCACCCGCAAACATGAACTGTCCACGTACAAAGGGTGCTTAATGTGGGGAGGTCAGGTGGTGATTCCAGCGCCACTACAGCAGTGTGTCCTGGAGGCATTACACGAACATCACCCAGGGTGGTACGGATGAAGGCGTTAGCACGAAGCTACATCTGGTGGCCAGGCCTCGATCAAGACATCGAGGACAAGGTGAAAAGTTGCCAGCCCTGCCAGATTTCACACCCCAAACCACCATGGGCCCCGGAACAAGCATGGGAGTCCTCCCACCATCCCTGGTCTTGACTCCACCTGGATTTTGCGGGGCCATTCCAGGGGCAGCTTTTCTTCATACTGGTGGACGCCTACAGTAAGTGGTTGGCGGTCGTCCCCGTGTCATCAACATCTGCAAAATCCGCCATCAGGGCTATGTGGTGGATCTTGAGCACTCACGGGTTGCCAGACATAGTGGTCACGGACAATGGCACAGCATTCATGTCCCGGGAGTTCCAGGACATCACATCATATTATGGGATCCGGCATGTGCGATCAGTGCCATTTCATCCCACCATGAATGGCCAAGCAGAGCAGATGGTCTGGACCACCAAGGACGCTCTACACCGGCTTGACTCCCTGGACTGGGAGTACAAACTGGAGTCTTTCCTATTCGGGCAGCGCATCACCCCACACTCCACCACTGGGCGTAGTCCGGCGGAACTCCTCCTGGGTCGCCGCCTCATGACGCACATGGACAGGTTGCGCCCAGACTAGGCCCCGGAGCAAGAACCAGGGAACGAGGACCAGGAGGCCGCTCACAGGTTCTTCCCTGAGTACCCCGTGTATGCCCGGAGCTACACGGCGGGCCCACCGTGGGTCCCAGCACGGGTGGTTCATGTGAGAGCTGAAATCACTCGTCAGTCTCAGTACTTTTCACAAATGAAGTTGATGGGCAGTCGATTCAGGACAGACAAAAGAATACATTTCCTTACAAAGTGAGTGATTTAAATGTAGAATTCACTGACAGAGGATGTAGTGATGGGCTCAGGCTTTAAAAGAAGAAGAAGAGATTGGATTTATACCCCGCCCTTCACTACCCAAGGGAATCTCAGAGCGGCTTACAAACTCCTGTCCCTTCCCTTCCCCACAACAGACACCCTGTGAGGCAGGTGGGGCTGAGAGAACTCTGACAGAAACTGCTCTTTTTTCAAGAACAGCTGTGCCAGATCTTATGACTGACCCAAGATCACACCAGCAGGTGCAACTGGAGGAGTGCGGAATCAAACCCAGTTCTCCTAGATTAGAGTCCATGCACTTAACCACTACACCAAACTGGCTCTCTTAAAACCTAAAAAAATGGCTCTTTAAAACCTTAAAAAAAAAGGTTTTAAAAGGGGATTAGACAGGTTCATGGAGGATGGGTAGCTACTAGCCATGTTGTCTAAAGGGAACCTCCCCTTTCAGAGGTAGTAAACCTCTGAATCCCAGTGCCAAGAGGCAACATCAGGGGAGGACCTCAGCCTCTATGACCTGCTGTTGGACCTCTAGAGGAACTGGTTGTCCACTGTCTGAGGCAGGATACTAAACTAGATGGACCACTGGTCTGATCCAGCAGGGCTCTTCTTATGTTTTTTATGTCCCAGACATTAGTTCCCCTGGAGAAAGTGGCTGCTTTGGAGGGTGGATTCTGTGATATTATACCCCACTGAGGTCCCTTCCCAAACCCGTCCCCAGGTTCCAACCCCAAATCTCCAGGAGTTTCCTGACCCAAAGTTGGCAACCCTACTGAGTACACTTTCCTCTGAGTATGTCCCACTCAATAGACTTGTTAAGGATTGTGCTGTCAAATCCCTTAGATGAGTTAACCTGTTTAGGACTGCACTGCAAGTTTCTAACTGGGATTTAGTGAGAAAAAACAGAAAGAAGGAAAGTACACAACGTGAGCCTGGCCCTAAACTGTAAATCCCAGCTGAATGTTGGTTATGCCATCTGATTGTAGCCTGAATGCCATCTGAATAGAATCCTTAACATGTTCTCTCCAAAGTATCTTCCAGTACTTTTACTTTGTTTTCCCAGTTTCAGAATGCTTATTAATAATAAATGCTTAATATTGTTTGGCAACTGCTTTTGTATAAAAATGTGAATTATAACAATAATTACTCAAGCACAAGAAAGGAATATCATCTTAAATACAACAATCCAAATATCATTATTGAAAACAACTGGAAGCAAGAAATTAACACTTCTCCTAGCAACTATTTATGGGGTTTACTGGGGAGTAGAATCCAGTGAACTGTTCTAATCTATACTGCTGTTGATAAAGTATTTGACATTTTAGTGCCACTGTCATGAGATCAGGATGTACAGCTCGCATTGTATTCCATTATATCTTCTTATAAATTGTCTACAAATATTAACCACATATAAGCTGTACAATACACATGTAAATTCTCTAAATTATGGCTTTCTTGCAAGTGTACTGATGAAATACATGAGTTCCTGTTATATCTTAGTGCTCCTAAGTATGCAGATGGTCCTTCCATGCCTATTAACTTCAATAAGATTTGAATCCCCACTCTGCTATGGAAGCAGGATAGGTGATTCTGAGTCTGACATGTACTCACAGCCTAACCTCCCTAACTGGATGGCTGTGAGGATAAAATGGAGAAAATGCTGCAAAACACTTTGGGTGAGAAAGGAAAAGTATAAACACAGTTAATTATCTTGAAGAACTACTACCAGTCAGAAGAAACAATACTGGAATAGAGGAACCCATGGTATGACTCTGTATGAAGCAATTTCATAGGCTAATATAAGTCTACTCACCCTCTGAATATCTCATTGGAGATACACAGCTGTTTAATATACATCCAAATATTTCGATGAGCTATCAGTTACCTTGTGCAATTTGTGTGACCCTTTCTCCTTCCCCTAAAACCAGTTCAATACATCACAGAGTTCAATACATGCCCTGAGTTTGCTAGACTAGTGTAATACACTGCCTGGGTAAAGGTAATGGAACACTCTGCAGATGGCTGATTTCTGTTCCCTGTAGGCCCATCATGAGAGGCAAATGTTCCATCAATCTCCACGCAGATACTGGGCACAATGGAGTGAAATTAAATAGGTCTTCCTTGTGGTCTCCACCTCTTTTGATGAAAGATCACTTAAAACTTCAAGATGTTTTGTTTTTAGGCATCAAATATCTTTCTCAACCCTGTTAACTATACCTATTCTATAGTTCTTTACTATTTTATACCTGTAGCCTTTAACTCTTAATTCAGGGAACAGGACCTAAAGTGCATTTCCACTAAATAAAGATGAGGCAAGCATTCACATATGATCCCTATTATGAAGTTTTTAAAACAGCTGGAGGAGGAGAAGGAAAAGGAAGAGGAGGAGGAGATTGGATTTATACCCCACCCTTCACTTGAAGTCTCAGAGTGGCTTACAATCTCCTTCCCTTCCTCTCCCCACAACAGACACCCTGTGAGGTAGTTGGGAATAAGAGAGGTCTTTGAGAACTGCTCTTGAGAGAACAGCTCTGAGAGAACTGTGGCTTGCCCAAGGTCACTCAGCAGCTGCATGTGGAGGGAATCAGACCCGGTTCTCCCAGATTAGAGTCCACGCTCCTAACCACAACACCAAACTGGCTAATGTTGTGAGACTTTGGTACAAAAATACAATTTTAATATAACCAATACTAAAAAAGAGTCAGCTAGGATGCCATTTTGAATTATAGCATTAGCACACAAAGTACATCTTCACATCTTTTTTACTTGCATAAGATCACTTCTTGTAAAACTACCTTGTAGGAGATGAGGATGAAGAGGCTGGTGAGCTGTTAGAACTGCTGTCATTTCATCATGGTCTGATGGATGTATATACTCATAAATACTATTACCAGTGAGTTCCACCTGTTGAAAAGACATTTAACAGGGCTTTTTAAAGTATTATTACTCAGAGATCTCTACATGCATATGATTTATACATACATACTGCCAGGGCTCTTTTTGTAGCAGGAACTCCTTTGTATATTAGGTGACCCACCCCTAATGTAGCCAATCCTCCAAGAGCTTACAGTAGCCCCTGTAAGAAGAGCTCTATAAGCTCTTGGATTATTGGCTACATTAGGGGTGTGTCGCCTAATATGCACAGGAGATTCTGCTACAAAAAGAGCCCTGCGTACTGCATTTCTAACACTCATGTGACTTACTGAAGCAAACCAGCTGTCAAGCTATAATCATAACCTACAACCCACTTTGTCTGACCATTGACCACAATGATTCAGTCGCACCATACATGATCTGAAGACTGGTCTATGTCTGTACCAATTACATCATACAAATGTTTTCTTTCCTATTAAGAATGAGATTATTGCGAACTCCTGTAGTGATGATCAGTGCTTCTCTACTTACACAATTATTGATGAAGGATGAAAACATGACAGAGAAGCCACAGAATTTTTTTGCTTCCACAGCTTTTCACAGAGGAAGATAATTTTGAGCCAACAGCATACATGCATGGCCCTTTAAAAAAAACCACCTGAAATTGTGTCAATTAGCTCTTTGGTGGGGAAGGAGAAACACCAGGAAGAACTGAATAAAGTGGAACTGCTGGAATCAGTCACAGAGATATGCCACAACAGATTATTTCCCCATATCACCTCAATCAAATATAGTATCTCAAATTAACAGATGAGAAGACTGGAAGCCATGGTCCATAATAAAGCATAATATTTGATGCTGGAAGTATAAGCATGAGAACTTGCACTTACAGAGTTTTTCTACAATACAATGATTCTCGAAATGTCTATTCCGTCTACTTTGTCTGCAGCCAGGACTATTTTTGGGCAGGAACGCACAGGAACGGAGTTCTGGCTGGCTCCTGGGTTGGCCACGCCCAGCAGGAACTCATTAGCATAACAGGCCACACCCAACAGCAGAAACTCATTAGGATTGGCTACATTAGGGGTGTGTGGCCTAACATGCAAATGAGTTCCTACTACAAAAAAAGGCCTTGGGTTTTGACAACAAAAAAGGTAAACAGAATAAGAAGCAAAAGGTGGGTGTGGATGGATGACCACATTTCTGGTAACATGGGGGTGTGGCCTAATATGCTAATGAGTTCCTGCTGTTGGGTGTGGTCTATTATGCTAATGAGTTCCTGCTGGGCTTTTTCTACAAAAAAAGCCCTGTCTGCAACTAAAATAGGGTATATGCTATCACAAGTTAGTTTCCAGCAGTAAAAATGTAAGCTACTTCCTTGGGGGAAGGGGGAACAAATCAATTCAATTTCACTTGATTAAATACATATATATTTGAAGAACTTTGTATTAAATAAAAATATGCTAATAGTCCATTCTGCATGAATTTTCTTTTAACTCTCTTTTCCTATAATCTGTATCATTTCTTTTTTAATCTTGAATTCTTGTTTACCTTCACATAAATGGTCACATATTATTCTGTTTTCATTCTGGAATTAGACATATAACAAATACAGTACAGACTTTTAAGAGTTTTTTTATAACAGACATCTACATTCTTTCCTCCTAACTTGTACTTGACAAGTGTAAAACTGTATCAACAAAAAGTTTCCAGGCACATCAGCAACTAGTATAAACACTGAATCAATACTTGAAGCCTGTATTTACAATCAATGTCAAGATGTCCAATTGTTTAGCACAGCCCTAAAGACCTTAAAGATGAGGGGGGAAACAAGAGTTTAATCTACTCTTTGGATCAGTCCTACTGATTTCCTAAGATATGTGGGTTATCCTTTTTAAGAAAGTGAAATCTATATTTCAAAAAGAACTTTTTTTTCCCAGAAACACCTCATATCTATTTTTGTATTACTCATAACTGTCCACACAAGTGAACTCTTCCATGCCTTCTCTTCTCCATTTATCCAAAGACCTCTACTGCCCACATCAGGACTTGACAAATCCCAGTCACCAGATCACCATGGCATCTAGAAATTTCATTGCAGTACCTAGTATTTTCAGCAATTATTTTATTGTGGCATTTCAGCAGTTCTCAGTGGAAATACAAATACTGAATCCAATCACTTTTTCTACTGATGAAAAGGGGAGGAAGGGGTCCCCTTTGACCACCAAAAGGACTATGTTTGGGATCATGGGACCTGCATGCACAAAAACCATGTGAAATGAGAGTTCTAATAAGGAAAAGAATTGGTAGAGATTGAGTAAAATAGCTGGCTGGATCCAATGCACAGTTTATAATTTTGCATCAAAATGGCTTGTTGTATGGCATAAAGACAAATGTGCATGCAGTTCTTGTCACTGTTTGTATGTATACTTAACTGTTTGTATGTATACTTAACTGTACACCATTCAATGGTGGAAGGTGAATTCATTTCTTAACCAGTTGCCTTCTATACTGGCTTCATTCTATCAAACGGAGATTTTGAAAGCAATAATAGAATTATGGGAAATTGGGGAGAAGTTAGGCTGGCTTTTTGGTTTGTTGATGACAACCAGGGTTACTCCTATACTTATTTATATACTACAACACTTTTGTCATAGCTTTAATAAAATTATAAGAAACTGTGAAGAGTATAGGATTAGGTTTTATGGTATCAGCCATTAGAAAATATGGCCATTAAATATGTACCACAAAGTACAGCAGCTTTCATTCTCTCACTAAGTGATTAAATGTGGATTCTTACAATTCATAGACATTATATATACTTCATCTAAACTACTGCTGGTATCCCAAAAAATTACTTGAAACTTTCAGTAATGCAACTGAGTCAAATTTTCTTTGTGACTGGGCTGCAATATTAGCAATCCTGATCCTAAACACAGTACATCCAAAGGAGACTCACACTTAACAATTCAGAGTATCTTATAATCATTAGTGTACTTTGCCATGCTTGCACTAAGAATTCTGCCACCATTAGTATTACTGGATCCAGCTTTCCTTCAAAAGCATCCTCTGCCCCCCATAATTAATTTGCTGTAGTGGTTTTTTCTGTCTATAACTTTCTTTTATGGGGGGGAGATGTTGTTGAAGTACTTTCAATCAACAGCTGGCTGTTGTGGCCTTAAGGAGAAGGTAGCCCTCTTCTGGAAACTAACCAACACAGGCTGATGAGAAGTTGTTCTATAAAAGTGGTGTGTGTCCCTAACTGTTCAGGATATTATGATGTATAATGTGGCTGATGCTAGTTCGAAGGAACTTTCCTATCCAGATAAAGGAGAATATCTTGAAAGGTTCCAAGTTTGGCAACAGGTCTGCAGAAACCTACTGATCTGCCTAATTTCCCCTCAGGATACTGCAAGTAAAGTACTACAGCTGCCCTCCTTATATTGCAGAACTGCTGCTCTACCACCATTACAGCTCCTGACTCTTCTAGTGAGTGAACAAGTACAACTGGGAATGGACTGTAACTTTTTAAAATCCACTGCATATTTAAGTAAAAAATCAAAGCAAAGACATGCATCTTAGTTCATACCAAGAACAGAAACCTACAAAACTGGAAACGGGACCCTTCTACAAGAGCCATTACACGCATGGAAATAAACACTCTGATAGTTACTGAATAATCAGTAGTATCTTACAAAAGTTTCAGAAAAATGTAGTTCCTTGACAGTGAAAACATTCAAAGTTGCCAAAGAATAACTTTGGTAGCAATCAATTATTGACTAATTATGTATAAGCATTTTTCATTTTTCAAAGAAATTACTGATATTGGATAACATCCTAATTCTATTTACTGTCTGATGCTTGAATTCTAAAACCTATGCACTGGCAAGTAAACCCTATTGTTTCCTACTGAACTTGCATCTAAGAAATTTTGCTTAGTTACTTTAAAAAGGAACAAATGTAGTAGTGCCCTAAAACCCAAAACGCTAACTCTTGAGCAGAACAGTAGTAAACCCAGTTTTATGAGTTCTACCATAAACATATAAAATGCTTTACTGAAAAGGTCACAAGGCTGGCAAAACTCAGGAAAAATTACCCTAAATTCCATGTGAGTGCTCATAAATCTGCCCCCTTTTAATTTTTTTTCCTAAAGCACATTTACTATAAAACTCTGCTTTCCTCTGCTTTCACAGTACCTAACACTACTGCATACAAACCAAAGCACAGAATGGAAATCTCCACTTTTTTTCAGAAGTGTATACCATTAGCACTAGGGTTCTGACCAGCTGCAAATCTTCCTCTTCAAAAAAGGATCAGCACTTGTTGTAACTGCATGATAAGAAAGCTACACTGTGTTCTGCTTCCAAGTATGATCAGGTTTTGCTGAGATTCACTTGTCTCCTCTGGCCTAGGAGAGGGTTGAATTAGCAGAGCAGTGTTGTAGATTATGCTCTTAATTTCTAAACAAATGTTAATATATTGTCGAAAGCTTTCACAGCCAGAGTTCATTAGTTGCTGTAGATTTTCAGGGTTGTGTGGCCGTGGTCTTGGCATTGTAGGACCTGAAGTTTCGCTAGTAGCTGTGTCACAGCTACTGGCAAAACGTCAGGTCCTACAATGCCAAGACCACGGCCACACAACCTGGAAAATCTACAGCAACAAATGTTAATATTGTAACAATACTCTTTTAAAATGTAACTACTATATTACATGGCAAGAAAAATGTAAAGTAGTTTTCTTGCAATGAGAAACAATTCAAAGTGCTTAAAATAAAGGGAAAAAAATACTAAGATCATCCGAGAGAGAGAGAGAGAGAGAGAGAGAGAGAGAGAGAGAGAGAGAGAGAGAGAGAGAGAGAGAGAGAGAGAGAGAGAGAGAGAGAGAGACTGACTTCATTGGCACGACAGTATCACTATGTGCCACTTAAATATCAACATACAACAGAAAAATGAAAACTTGCTCTTACCTGGGATAAACCTAGATGAACAGAAGCTGTTTCTGAGATGTACATTATTTTGCCATCAGATGCTACCACAAAAACAAAACCATCCAGAGTCTGTCAAAGAGAAAGAAATAAAAACTTAGAATGTATAATGTATAGTCAAATTCCTTGTCAGAGGTTTTAAATTTCACCTTACAAAAGAACGTATACCTAAAAAAGATATTACCCATATTGTCCCAATGAAGATTATTATCCATACTATTAAAAAGTTGAACCTAACTCATTGTCGTTTTATAGCAGCAGCACACACGTTAACTTTCTCATGTTGATTCTGGTTATTTTAGTACTTAGCACAAATCCTGAGTTATGCGGTTCTTGAAGGAAAAAACAGACCTATAAACCTGTGTTTTATAGATTAATTGGCTGAAACAGCTTGTCACTATTTACATTTTAATGATACTCTGAGTGATATTTTAAATTCTTTTTAGTAAGAACTTTGTGAATGGTTGTAAATAGAAGTTTACCTCATGTGATTCTTTTGAAAGAAA
Organism: Gekko gecko; assembly: GCA_029375565.1. Classification (NCBI taxonomy): domain Eukaryota; kingdom Metazoa; phylum Chordata; class Lepidosauria; order Squamata; family Gekkonidae; genus Gekko; species Gekko gecko. Next base: position 100,615,772 of record JAPDNY010000004.1, on the reverse strand, counting down.
AAAATTAAATGAAAGGAAGAAAAACAATCATAAAAGAATTTTAATGAAGCCATGATTTCACATAATTTACTGAAGAAATACTCAAAAGATAAAAGTACCTTTTTATAATTGTTTATATGTAACATTATATTGGCTTATATTATATTTTCCATATTGTTACCAGTGCAAAAAAAAATTAAAACCCCAATACTTAGCACATGTTAAAATCAGCATTCCATCTATCTCAAGATTTATTTCCAGGTATCATGAGGACAAAAATGAAAGTCATTTCCACCAAAATCCCTGAAAAATTCACACCCTCCTCTGATTTTGATGGTAGAACTTGTATGCTTGTTTGGCATTAATAAGGTTCTAGGTTCAAGCCCCCATCTGCAGCTGAACAGGATACAGGCAGTACAACTGGAAAAGATCTAAGAGCCATGTTTAATCAGAGAAGACAATACCAGAATAGCTGGAAAGAAGTCTGACTCAGCATATGGCAACTTCATATTTTCCTTTCAATGGAATCCATCTCATTGAACTAATACTTAGACCTGACTAAATAAGATTCCCATAAACATTGGAGGATAGAGCAAAGGAGAATTACATCTGAAAATGAAAACCAGTTCTTAATAACACAAGAAAACAATTTCCTTTTATATTTATGAATTCATATTTTAAGATGCTGGAACAAGAGGAAAGTAATAAAGGGCTAAAGCAAAGGGGCAAGTTCAATATTACCCCAATAACCAATATTCCAAATTATTCTCTGGCCTACTTATTTTTACTGCATGTAATTGGAACCAGGTTACATTTTGGTTTCATTTTTTCCCTTGTTTAGAACATAAACAAAACTTTGTAGGAGTAATAACATGGGGAAGAAATCACTGCTTTCTGAAATAAAACATTGCTTTAAACTTTCATCATAAACTAGCAATTTGTTCCCTAGCATCACAGTTAGCCTGCATCAGCATTTCATTAGAAAATCTTACTTTTGGTGGCTCTTCAACAACATATACATTTCATTTTGCTCAAAGGCAAAAAGATACACATTTTGAATGGATTAGGCTGCTTTTGCTTTCAGTTTTAAAATACTGTTCTTTTATTTATGTACTTTATTGCTAAGACTCAAAGCAGAGTCTTCAGAATTCAGATATAAAAATCACATAATATTATATCATATTTTATATTCTACAAAATATTCAGTGGCTGATATATTAATGAACCATTCTGTAAGTCAAGGATATTTTATTGATTTCATTAATTGTTGTAAAACATCTCAAAAGCAGGAGAAGGGCAATACAAATGTTTTAAATAAATAAAAGCCATTAAGCTTTTTACTGCATGAAAAAAATTGTTCCAAACCAGTTTAATCATTGCTGTAGAAATAATTCTGGACTAATAATGGAATATCTTGGGAAGAATTACCATGAAATCTTAAATGCACAGATTATTTTTGCAATCCTGTCCTTTAATTCTCTTAACCAAATTCACACCACTTTTCACAAAACTGGCTTATGCAAGAATGTAGTGATGAGATAAAAATCAATTAAAAACCTTAAATTAATTTCTGGCTCAGCAAAATTACCTTGGAAATAGAACTGTTTGCAGAATAAAAGACAAATTCAAACTATTATACAGTTCATACTACATTAGAGTCAAAACAGTGAACGTCATGGTTAAGGAACAGAAACAATTCTCATTACACAATATCTGGTGTTACATACTGTCAGTTATGTATGTTTTAGAAGACTTTCCTACATATCTATCTGCATACTGATACAGTTAAAACTGGTTGAAAAGCTCAACAACTGAAGTGTAAGAAAAAAAATTCCAAAATCTGTACAGATACCTGAAGTGCTTCAGTTTCCAATTGTGACTTTGGAATCAAGCTGTGGGAATTCTGAAAACCAGTTTCACCTATTTCTTCCTAGGATCATACTCCTATCCTAGTGAATACTGAAAACAATGGACTATTAGATATTAATATTTTCCAGTAAAAATTATAATTAAATTATTACCTTGTACTGCACTTTTAAAGTGAAGTGGGTAAGCCTAGTGGAAACAATACAGGCAGGCCTGGGAACGGAATATAGGCAAATACTTTTATGGAGACTATATCTGTCTAACCTCTTTTCTGTGTTGTGATTCACACAATGGGGAGCAATGGAATTCCAAAGTAGATCAACCAGAATCTGAATGACTGTTCTAACTGCTAACATCAATGGGAGATCTAACCCAGATGTTCACCTTCCACCACGGGAGCCATGCTGCCTTTTAAAAGGCTTTCCCTACTGAGCAACTGAGAGAGGATTGAAGTTCCCCATTTAATATGCAAGGCCTTTTCAATAAAATGAATATATGATGCTGCTAGCCAGTGGCAAGTGGGAATTACCTACAAATGAAGAGCAGAAGAACAATAGTATATATATTTTGACTACCTTCAGGCTATTGGGCTTTCTTGCCTATTTACACCATATGATTTATGGTCACGCTTCATACATAAGATCATTACACTTTTTATTGCTCAGCCATTCACTGGCACCTCAAATTCTGTAGTCACAATGGTATATACAGATTAAAAACCTCAGATTTGCCCATAAAAATGCACTGAAAGGCTGCTGTGCTAATCATGACATAGTGGTTAAAATGTCAGACTAGGATCTGGGACACCCCAGTTCAAAGTTCTCTCTACCATGGTTAACTTCATGTGTGACTTTGGGCCAGTCACACACTCTCAGTCTGACCTACCACACATGGTTGTTGTGTGGAGAAAAATGGAAAATTATGTAAGCCACTTTGTGTCCCATTGTGGAGAAAGGTAGGTATAAATCAAGTAAATAAATAAATAAATACACATTAAAGAGGTACTGCCTCGACTCTTTTACATAATCTGAGGATAGCAAAGGCTGAAACTAAACTGGACTGTATCTTTCCCTTTTGCTCTGGGCAGGAGACCCTCACTCTTTCCACACAGGTCAAGGGTTCCTGACTTAGTTTGATTCACCTACAGTGTAATCCTAAACAGTGGTGGTGGTGGTGGTGGAGAGGGCCATAAAGCCACAGTTGGCTTATGGTGACCCTGTGGAGTTTTTAAGACAAAAGACTTCAGGGGTGGTTTGCCATTACCTGCCACCGCATCACAACTCTGGTACTGCTTGGAGGTCTCCCATCCAAATACTAGCCAGAGCCACCCCTGCTTAGTTTCCATCTGATGCGACTGGGCCTTTCTCAGTCCACAGACCATTAGAAGGAGAGAGTTACAGTTGGTTTTAATGGAGGGGTTAGGATTTCCAGATCCTGACTGGGAAACTCCTGGAGATTTGGGGATGGAGCCTGGGGAGGACTGGGACCTCAGTGGGGTACAATGCCATAGAGTCCACCCTCCAAAGTATCCATTTTCTTCAGGGTAACTGATCTCTGTAGTCTAGAGATGTGGGTAATTCCAGGGGATCCCCAAGTCCCACCTGAAGTCTGGCATCCCTATTTAATACCAACACAACAAACCCGAGAAATTAAGCAGCATGAAGCCTACCTGAAGCAAATGCGAGCCCAGCTCCTTCGCGACGTTATCCAAGGGGCCTAATCTGCTCGGCTGTCCCCAGGCATCTCCCAAACCTGGAAAGGAACGGAGAGCTCTTGGTTAACGCGCATGTCTAGTCCTCGACGGGCAAGAGCAGGCGGCCTCGGGATGGTTGTTTCTAGGCGGAAAACCAGCCTGGGATTTGCGAGCGGGGGAAGGATCATCTGGGGCCTCTCCGCCTGTCTGCCCTAGGTGGTCTCTTCCACAAGAGAGATCGGTCCCATACGTTTGGGTTGAGATTACGTGACGGTTGAAGTCCGCCACTGAATGAGCAAGCCTGTCTGGGTCACTCGTTCCCCAGGTTCAGCTCGCATTTTAGAGCAAATCCCACACCAAGTAACATAAGCCGCCCTGAAATCAGGGAAACGCGCCCTCGCCACGTCTCGCCCCTTTCCACCCAGGCGCCCACGAGACCTTGCGGGCAGGCCTCCTCCCCCGACTCGAGGCCAAGGCAGCCGGGCTACTCTGCGGTGTCGCAGGAGGGTATCAGCCTCCACCCGCCGGCTGTCCCTGCCGCCGCGTGGGGTGAGTTCTGGCGAATTCAACACTTCCCTTTTTTTCATCGCTCCTTGGTGTCCAGGGCTTTCTTTCTACGGCTTTTGGTGCGTGCGTGCGTGCGTGGGTATAAAGCACTCTTTGCTCCGGTATAAAGAAGTTGCCTCTCCCCGCCCCACCCCCGTCCCGAGAAGGAGCTTCTAGGGTGTCAAGTTCCCCTTTACCCTCAGAAAATACTTTCACGCGGGCTTGTCAGTTGGGAGCAGCCTCGATCCCACACACTGTTTTCCTCCCTAGTGGCTCTTCTGTTCTTTCTAATGATGCCACCCAAATAAAACAGAACCTCGGAGGCAAGAACCCTTCAACTTCTGCTATGCCCCTTGGTCTCTTGGTTGCGGTTGTTTTATTCTTTAAATTGTTAGAGGCAATTTAACTGGAGGGAAATTATTTGTACAAAAGAATGCCCACTTTTAACGAGACGTCATTTCTTATTTTCAGCATCTTCGCTGAACATACAACATCTTTTATAAAAGCCACCTTGGGCAAGGAAGGGTTTGCATTAAAAAAAAATCACTCTCCAGAGCTGTCTTCTCCCCCCCCCCCGCCCCTCAGGCGGTAAGGGTCAAGCTTCCCTGGAAGCCTGAAGCACTAGTCCTGTTCTGCAAGGAGGCATGCCAGAGCTCAAGCCAGCCCTACCAGCAACTCCAGTGAACTTTAGAAACTCAAGCTATGGTCAATCCTGACAGAAAGTCCCTCTGCACGAGGATGCGTCATTATTTCACATGCCAGTTTGGTGTAGTGGTTAAGAACTGCAGGACTCTAGTCTGGAGAACCAGGTTTGATTCCCCACTTATCCACATGAAGCCAGCTGAGTGACCTTGGGTCAGTCACAGCTCTCTCAGAGCTCTCTCAGCCCACCAACAAGTCTAGCCAGCCACTTAACACTAAAGACTTAGAACTTCAGCTACCAGAAAATCCTCAGATCTCCTGGTTATACAACACACACTGCCAGATGATGATGATGATGATGATGATGATGATGATTCACATGCCCCTGGGATTCGAAAGTACAAGGAGTATTCTCAGAGACCTAAGAATGGATAATGGGGGGAAGAAAGAGGAGGAGATTGGATTTATACTCCGCCCTTCACTACCCAAAGAAATCTTAGAGTGGCAATAGATACCCTGTGAGGTAGATGGGCCTGAGAGAGCTCTCTCAAGAACTGCCCTTGAGAGAACAGCTCTGAAAGAATTTATGACTGACCCAAGGTCACACCAGCAGCTGCATGTGGAGGAGTGGGGAATCAAACCTGTTTCTCCCAGATTAGAATCTGCACTCTTAACTACTGCACCAAACTGGCTCTGAAGTAGTTCTGGGGTTGAACTTCTGTTTCAATTATGCACTGAGTATATTATTAATATTACATCAGCCTTGTTTCGAATCCCTTTCTCCTACTTCTCCTTTACTAAAGGTAATTTCTTCACCCAGAAGGAATGCCTGGTTTAAATACTTTCAGGTGGGTAGCTGTGTTGGTCTGAAGCAATAGAACAAAGTTTGAGTCCAGTGGTACCTCTAAGATCAACAAAGTTTAATTCTGGGTATAATTTTGGTTATATTCTGGGTATACCCAGAATTAAACTTCATTGGTCTTAAAGGTGCCACTGGACTCAAACTTTGTTCTGTGGTTTAAATAGCGACCCTAAAGAACTGATCCATTCAGAGTAATTCCTCCAAATAGATGTTTCACTATAATCTCAATGAATTTGTTTTTTCCTCCCTCGGCATGATTCTTTTATCTGAACAGCTTGGCTCACTGCAATAGTCCTGGACTGGGTAAAGCATACTTATCAGTTTTATACTTACTAATATTTGACATGCACAAAGATTGTCCATCTAATCTAGGTACCATTTTCCTAATCTAGGTATCATTTCTAATCTGAACACTTTTAATATGTGGAGAGAGAAATTTTATACTGCAGTAAAAAAATTCAAAATCGTGCTAATCTTCTCTGTATCTTTCCAGTGTGCTGTCGAAGTTCAAGTGGTGAAAATGTTTTTGGAGAATGAAAATCACGTTGGATATTTTGTTCCATTTCTTGGGATAGCTCATCTTGCTTGTACAGAGCAATTTTATCCACTGTTGGTTTTGCTATAAAGCAGGAATATTGCTTTACTCTGTCTGGTGTTTGAAAGTTTGGTCATGATGATCTCTCTATCTGGTATCTGCTCTATAGTAGGCAGTAAAGTTAATACTTCAGGGTGCCACTGCTTTGAGAAAAGCAAATACCTCCTTAACCCTGGCAATAAAGATGGAGTTTTCCTGTTTCCATACTGGGAAATAGCGGATTATCCAGGATTCCAAATCCTGACCTAGATAGCCCAGGCTAGCCCAATCTCATCGGGTCTCAGAAGCTAAACCTGATCGATACTGGCCAGTATTTGGATGGGAGACATCTCCAAGTAACAGTAGGAGTACCTCCCAGGAACACACAGAGGCAGGCTAACCACCTCAGAATGCCATAAATCAGCTGCGATTTAACAACAAAAAAGCCTGTTCCAAAATAACAAGTATGTTTATTATTAGCTAAAGGCCATCACTTTCTTAGTAACAATTCAGAAGTACAAAAATCGAACAACAGCCAGCCAAACATTGAGCCAGCTACGTATTACAGAGCGATTATGTAAAAATTTAGTAGATAAATCAGTCCTAAAAAGGCATAGTTATTCAGTCAGCAAACCTCAGTATACACTTTAAAATATATATAACAATCAGTAAAATTATAGCTCCCTATAGTTTACATAATATAAAATACAGAGAATTCAAATTACCATATATTTGGATACAAATTATCTAGAGTTAGCCATATCTAACCAGATTTTTCTCCTGTCAATAGCCTCCAGCCATATTTTGCCACATTAAAGTAATTTTCCTGTTCCTATTGGCTAGCACTTTCTAGTTCTTTTTCCCCTACCAGCAGGATAACACCAGATTAAATCCTCAGTCAGTTTCTTTCACTGTTTCACTGTGGAGAATCAGCCTGATAACTATTTTGGATGCACTTACTCTAACTAGGAGAATGTGTCCTTGTTCATGTAGCATAAAGAAGTACTGCAAAGGAGTGAGATAGGAGGCATAAATGTAATCAAGATGGCCCTGAAGAAAAAACAGTTCAGGGGTGTTAATGTGGTTAAACACACACATTCAGTAATCAAGGCCAAGATATGAAAAGAAATCCTCCTTGCCTTTGGTATCACCGAGTAACAGAACTTCATTCCTGCCTAGACTGAGCCACATTTTACAAGTCCTCATCCAGTCTATTACCATCTCTGGTCCCATGTTCACAAAGTCCATTGACTTACCCAACTCCCTTATTAAAAATACATAAATCTCTGTGTTACCTGCCTGCACAGTGGTTACATCACACTTCAAATCTCCTTCCCAGAAGTTTCATGTAAATATTAAATAGTATAGATAAAATGCTATGGGCTCAAGTAACTGTCCAGTAACTGCACCACTAGAACTGAACAGCCAGAAAGGAGAGAAATGATTGGACCAAAGCCCAAGTTATGGCTGACTGGCCCAGAACACCGCTATAGTTAAGGGTATCAAAAGCCTATGAAAAAGTACAGGAGAATCAAGAGACACCACCACCACCACCACCAAGTTAATCCAGCAGGATGACCACAGGCAATCTCATTCCGAAAACTAAGATGGAGACTGAATTGAAATGGATCTATAATCCCTCCCACCCTAGATTGTCTGGAGTCATGGCTACCATGCACTTAAGCAGGTTGCTAAAAAATGGAATAGTAGCCACCTGATGATCATTATTAAGACTATTCAGCTCCTAGGCTGGCTTTTTCAGAAAGAATGCATTGACCCTCTTCTTCAAGGAGATCAACACCACCCTGTCTTTTTATCAAGCATTTGCTGCTTCCTTGAAGTCATCTGAGCAACACCTCTGAAGCAAGATCTCCAGGCCTGTAGCCAGACATTTTTTCTTAGGGGAGCAATTTTTTTTTGTTAAGCATGGTGGAGAGCAGCCCATTATGTGTCTGTTCTTTGTGTCTGACTGGGCACAACTTCCATGCTTATACTTCTAAATACTTAAGTCAAGTGGTATATCACACAAAAATGTTTTAGGTTTATTACAAATATGTTTACATGTAGAACATATTGAACACTGTAATAAGTAACAGACAACACATATTTTCCAACTGTTTAACAAGATGTGGTATAAGAGGTACTAGGCAGGCTAAATGGGTTAGACCACATAAAAGAGCTTTCACACTGTGCCAAGAGACATTGGGACAGAAAACCTGGTAATGGCTGTTCTTCCAGTCAGCAAGTGTGTAACTGTAGTTCTGGACCTGAGAGGCCCAGGTTCAAGTCCCTACTAGCATTCTCAGCCTCACCCACTTCACAGGATGGTGGTGTAACCTCGCACTCTAAGCTCCCATTGACGACAGTGAAGGAGTCACTGGGCTATTAAAACCAATAGGAAAAGTGTGGTGCCCTTAACTCTGCGGCTGGGTCAGTTTCACTGAGGCTGCATCGAAGAGCTCTTCCCTGAGAGTAAGCCCCAAGATGGACGAGGGTCGAACATTAATGCGGAGGACCGCACAGCTCCAAGCAGCTAGTCCACGTCCTTCCATAGACCTCGCAGACTGAAATTCATCTAAGCAACTGCCTGACAGCAGTCTGAGGCTGGACTGAAAAACTGGTGGCGTCGATCCCAGCAAACCAGCGGCGGTGGGGAGCGTCGATATTATATTGCCTGGGCAGGGACTAGCGGGCATTTCCTTCCTGCTGCTTGAGAGCCCCCTGCTGACTTCCACGGCGCCAAGCGCACCGGCCCCGGCCGTCCCTAGCGGCGCCTCAGGCCCGGCAGCCTCTCGCTGAAGTCGGGGGCGAGTCGGATTCGTTCTTCCCGGTTCCTTGACCTCAGCAGAGCCAACGGAGGGCGGGCAAATGTACACCGGGCGTCGAATCGGGGTGGAGTTTGTCCGTTCTCTCTGGGGGTCCTGAAAAGTCTCCCGCCCCCCCCCCGCCCCCGCTTTCCGCTTTCCCGAAAAGGACCCCCCACCCCACCGTGGGTTTCTGGCCTGGTGCCGACCGGGAAGAAGTGCGTTCCTTTCCGCTGCACCTGCTCCTTGAAAGCCCGGCGCCTTTCGAGCCTAGCTGCTGGCCGCCTGGAAATCTGAGTCGCAAAATAATACATCTGACCGAGGAAAGGCTGGTGGATCACACGGTCTGGCCGAAATGCACGCAGACATGCAAACCTCGTTGGCACTTTCAACACGCTTGAGCAAGCTGCAGCCTTAAACATATTTCTCCAGAAGAAAAGTCTGTTGGCACAATATAGTTGACTTCCGAGTAAAGCTCGGTAGGACTGGGCTGCAAGACTATTCGCGCGAGAAGAAATTGTTTCGGTCTCGTGTCTAACCGGCTTGTTAAGAATTAACTCTGTGAAACTAGAGTGTTGGGGATCAACCGGTTTTCAGACAGCAGCCTGCCTAACTATAGGTCTCAGCTAAACAGAAAGAGGTGAGCTGACCTGCAGCCGCCCATTCTTCAGAGCAGACGGGCAAACCATTGTTCCTGGGACTTGCGGGGAGGGGGAGGGAGGGAGAGGGAGGGAGAGGTGTGCGGCCGTCTCCTCGGTGCCTGCGCCTCGGCTGCTAATTAAACAAGCCGATGCAGGGCCATGAACCGTTTGCCTGGCTCCCCACTTTTTCTGGTAATAAGGCAACTACAGGCAATGGTAATACGAGAAAGAGGGAGGGAAGGATGTTCTTCTTTTACCATAGTGTCTAGGACACTTTATCCTACAAAATCTAAATATTAAGAGACACGATCGGTGTCTTTAAGTAAAAATTACAAACAAGAGGAGCGAAGCCCAATGGAAATGAATCGCAGGACTTTAATTGACTCAACTAGTAGAGAGGGCAGGCAGAGAATTAAAGATAGCTTATGTCTTAGACGCCTGTTGACTGGCAATGAGGTGTTTCAGGGACTCGGCTCGCGTTCGCTGTCCGTTCTCCTTTCGGCGATATCGCACCCCTTAATTCAAGCATCAGTTCATCCGTTATGTTCGGAATCATCTGTACAGGCTCCTTTTGTCTGAAAAACTATCGTCTGAGCTTTCAGTGAAACCTATCACAAAGCCCTTTTAACCTTTCTGTCGCAGGCAAATCTTTTTTGCTTTTAAGCACCACGCATACTCGACTGCACTTTGAAGAGCCTATAAATCCTTCTCTGCATTTCTAAGAAACAGAATGTATATAGATTTGCTCCTGTTCTCCGTTACTTATTTCAAAGCCTTTTCCAGAGGGTTACGCATTCCATTCCCACATATACCATTTTGCTCTTTCCCCACAGAAATGCTGCCTCCTTTGGGATAGAAAATATTCAGAAACACACAAAACCATTGTCGGTTTCCTTCCTTGGCACGGCATTCAATCAAGGCGTCAGCAGCTTAAATCTTGGGGCGCTACTGGCAGCCCTAATTTAATCATAAGAACGCTCAATTCAGATTTAGCCAGTGAGATGAGTTCGGCCGTAAAGGTGAACAGCCCAGTGCGAAGATGTCTGCTGAGGACCCGAAATAACAACGTTTGTTTGTTCTGTGAACCACCAGAACCCGCCAGATGAGCTCTTCGTTTCATTCTTTGATCTCGTTCGATATTAGCAGCAGCAGCAGCGCCGCCTCCGCAAGGAGCTTCCAGAGCCGCAGGCGCCATTCACCAGGGATGCCACAGCGTCGCCAAACTGAGACCCTCGCTCCACCGTCTCTGAAGCAATCCCGCCAGTACAGCCGGGGGGCTGAGCCGCAGGGGCCGGGGGTCCATAATACAACGAAGCCGAAGTGCCTCGGAGGCTGCGGTTTTACGCCTCTGGTTCCCTCCTCCGCGTCTTCAGTGACCTGGTCTACACATGCGCATGGACCCAAATACCTGTTAAGCTGCGGGATACAAATAGTACCATAATAAATCTCAGTTAAGCAAAGGCCAGTTTCTGAATATTTCCGGCAGTAGGACACCTCTGGAATCAGTCGGCGCCCACTTCGAAGTAACTGACTCTGGCTTCTGAGTCTCTCTGGGCGGGAAGATCTTCTTCGCCCCCGGGGGAAAAAACAGCCACGTACAAGCAGCTCTTTTGTGTTGTTACTAAAAGAGAGATTATTTGCTAGAGGGAGACCATGAGACCTCTCCAGCTGCTCTGCTTCCTCAAGGGTAAATATGTACTTAGGCAGCAGCATCTAGAGTTGGGTCAGTCTCAGATAAACACCGCACGAAAGGCTTCTTCTTCTTCTTCTTCTTCTTCTTCTTCTTCTTCTTCTTCTTCTTCTTCTTCTTCTTCTTCTTCTTCTTCTTCTTCTTCTTCTTCTTCTTCTTCTTCTTCTTCTTCTTCTTCTTCGTGTGGAAGGAGCCTGGAAAAGAGAATAGGGTCCATGGACCACATCACGCCAACCCCTCTCACAAATTGGAATAGGGCCAATGCAAGCTGCAGAGTTCTTTCCAGTGAATCATATCTAGGGGGATTTCGAGGGATCACTATCATTATTTGGAGGCTGTTTTTAAGGCACCATTTTGCTTCTAGATGCCTCAGCCAGTCACCAAACGTAGTCGCACTTCTAGGCATTCAATAGAGGCCAAAAGTCAGCAAAATGTCCCCCAGAGCATGACAGAGAAAGAATGCAGAGAACCTGGTGTGTGTGTGTGTCATGTACTTCTCCATACCTTAGAAAGCCCCACAGTCTGTATAGTTTAGTTCTGTCTGGTAAACCGGTGTCTGAGCTCTACACTTCAGACTGCAGCTGAGTGCTTGCTAACTGAATACTCTGCCACAGAGCCACGATGGAGGCCAAGAGTCCCCACAGGAGGACAGCCTTTCAGGCTAGGCCTCTCTCAAAAGAAGCCTCAGATTTAGACTGGTGTTAAATTATTAGCATTTGATATATTTATTCCATTTGCGCCCCACTTTTCTCCCCATTGGGACCCAAAGTGGCTTACAACATTCTCCCTTTCTCTATGTTCTCATCACAACAACCCTGTGAGGGAGGCTGGCCCGAGGTCCCCCAGCAAGTTGTCATGGTAGAGTGGAGATTAACCTGGTTTCTCAGATACTTTCCCCATACTCTACCAGTACACAACACTGGCTTGATACCTTTCACAACTTGTTTTTACGTGCATCCCTATTGGACAAAAAATATGACACGTTCTTTTATCTTGCAGCTGCAAATTTAATCAAAGAAGAGATGTGATTTGGTAAAAGATGCAGTTTTTGATTAACAGAGATTTTGTCATGCTAAAGAGTTTGAAATGCTCATAATATGAATAAAAACATATTGCTCTATGTTCTGCCGCTACCGCTTTGTTTGTCTGTGCAAGGCCTTCTGAGAGTGCCGCCTGCTAACAGGTAAAATCAGCAACTGCCCATTCACAGATTTTCTCTGTGGTGGCTTCCCACATTATGGAATGGTCTGCCTGAGGCTATTAGGAAGGCCTCCACATGCCTATCATTTTGCAAAATGTGCAAAACAGAATTGTTCAGGAGGTCATAGTTGTAGAGGGAGCAGAGCTGTGGTGTAATGGATCAGTTCAGGAGGTGACTTCTATTAACAAAGAGGTCCTAGCCAGTGGCAATGGCTGCACCAGGGCCCATGATGGGAGGGGGCCCAACCACCCATGGCCCATGCCTACCTCACTTGGGGTGAGAGCCACCACTTCCTTGGCCCTGGCAGTCGGGTGGTAGTGATTCTTGAGACCCCATACTAGACTGTTGCACAAGGCTCCAGATAAAGTTTTCTTAGGCCCCAGTCATACGGGCCAGAAAACATGGGGGGGGAGGCGTGGCAGTTCGCCTCGGAACAAAATAAGGCACGGTAGCTCAATCACACGGGCCACCGGGTTGCCACACTCCAGCGCAGAGCGCTGATCACAGTGCTGCTACAGTGTGGCAAAAAAGCAGCGCAGCAGAGCATGCAAGCCACGCTGCAGCAAAGGGCACATGTGCTGTTGGGGGGGAGGGCAGGCCGCTGTCAGTGTCTTGCGTGTGCACATCCCATGGAAACTTACAACATCCGGAAACCCCGGGACATGGGCGGGCGCCGGAAGCCGCGGGATACTGGCACTCCCGTGATCAGACGCTGGCCTTTGCCCCGGGGTTTCCAGAAACTAGTACTTCGACCCTAGTAGTTTTTTACTCCACATTTTCTACAGGAAGCCGCGAGTTGGCCATGGGAGTGCTACGCCTCCCAGATGTGCTGGTATGATCGCACATGGAAAGTCTGCAGGGCTACCATGCCTTTAGCAGGGCAAATGCTCCGTGTGAATGGGGCCTTACTTTGTCTTGTTGTTTTAGACAGTTATGTTTGCTTCCATTGTTCCCCTTCCCCCCAGTTCTTCAGCCTCAGCCCCATGGCACTACTTTGTTTTACTAGGAATCTTTGCTGTGTTGCCCAGAACTCCTTGAAAAAAAAAGGTTGAGATAAAAATTAGGTAGGCTAGAATATTTCTCCCTGACATTTCTTTCCCATGTGAAGGGTGCTTTCCCTCAATAATGTAATATGCCGCCTACAATTTATGTAATTTATAGTCCACCTTTCTTGCTGCAACTACACAGTGTGAATCAGTATAGCCAATAAATCTGATAAATAATTGGACTACTAGGATTACAGAAATCTGAAAAAGTGTAAACATTAGCCATGGCAACAATATCTGAAAGGGGAAGTACATAGCTAGGTAACAGTGCAGTGAGCGCATGGTAATACATAAGGCAAGCAGGTAATATATACTGCACATGACAATATAGTTCACAGTCCCATTCCCTTTATTCAGTCGTGTTTTTGAACCATTGCATCATATTGCCTTTAGAAAAATGCCCTCCTGAACAATCTACATAATTTGTGGAATGCCAATCTGAGTTGGCAGAGTGTAGCCACATCCCTGGAACTAATCCTAAAAGAGGTATGGGGAGGCTGGGGGGCTTTGGCGTTGCCAGTGAGCCTGCTGGGGGCTTGGGTTCCTCTGTTCAGCAAGCACCCCCATCCTTTGTCTCCCCTTGTGACATACTGACAGTAAGCTGTGTTAGATTCTCTGGTATGGTAAGCCAGGTATCTTTCTCAAAGTAGCAGAGTGCACTATGGCTAATAACACAACAGAAGCTTTCTTTGTTCTGAGTGTGTGCTATCAAAGTTACAAAATTGCACAGAGCCTCTTGTAAGTTTCAAAGTAATAACAGGCCTTTATTCTTGAAGTACCTTCTAATAGTAAAGGTGAGGATAGGTATAGGATCTAAGTACTCTTACTACCTAGGATGGGTGCGGATGGAGACAGCATCCTTGCACCCATGGTGCCAAAGATGGAGAGCAGAGTGCTCCTTCTTTGTCTGTGTGCAAGAGAGAGGGAATGGAAGGAAGTGAGAAGGCAGCTTCCCCAAGAGTTATCAGTCTACACATCAAAGGGACAGAGCAGGAAGAAGAGTAAACAGGAAGGAACCCACAGTTTGCCTGTCTATCTACCTGACTCTCTTGTGAGACTCCCCCACCTCTGGAGTCTGAGGCTAAGACAGCGCCAAGGCCTTCTCTTCCAACAAGTTGTACTGTGCGCACGTGTCTGAATCTAGCTTGTGTTCAGTTAGGAAACTACGCACAAGGCAGATAGATCCACCGTTCCAGAAATTAACCTCTAACAATCTGACTTTTTGAGGATGTGAGGGGACAATTCACCAAAAACCAGTGATTAAAAATCCCAGTTATTCTAAACAAAATAAACACCCCTTAACTGGAGCGCGTCCTCGTTGACCCAGACACTGAAGGAAATCAAACGGGGTGGGGCAGATATTGTGGGGAAGGGAGAGGTAAGGGACAAAAGAGAGGGCAAACTTTCGGGAGGCAGCTTGATATCTACAGAAAACCACTCTTAGTCTCGATTAAATTACTTAACTAGAGATCGCCACCAGGGGGGATGCAATTTCCAGCCCACTCATAAGCATATGCTGAAAGGGCGAGAAATTCCAGGCCTTTATCCCGTGATTACGGGTACCACAAAGGGGCTGAAGCGCATTAATCCACTCTACGTGATCTTTAGCATGGGGTCTACATACTTGCCACAACATTTACGCTACTGTCCTAAACGAGGTTTCACCCACTGACTTCAACTGTAAATCGCTCCGTTATTAATCGAGTAAAAAACTGCCTCCAATTAACCGGGCAGGTGATTTAAAAAAGAAACGAATCGTTTTAAAGCAAGTATTTAGATTAGAACAACCGCATGAGGACCAGTTTTACAAGAGACAAAAGCGAGAATTCTTCCTGTCACATCTGCGCTCATCATCTTGGAACAAAGGCTGCTCCATTGAATAAAGTGGGACATACTTTTGCGTAAATATGCATAGAATTGCATATTTACACTCATATGAATATATCAGTAATACTTGTTTCTCTCTCCCCCCGTTTTCTTTTTATGGCTGGTGAGCAGCAGCAGTAGCGCTGGCTGTTAATCTCTCTAGTGGCCAAGCAAACACGTCGCCCCGCGCAGAAAATAAACGTCTTTCCGAAATGTGCCCGGTTGCTCTGCACCGCTTCTGTTCCGCTGATTGACTGCCAGCAGTGCCTCTTAGTCGGCTTCCTCCTGATGCATTTTATCTGTCTCCAGAATTTGGAGGGAGCTTTAATCGTGCAAGGATGGATCAATGTCTCCTGACTGGATCGAATTATGGGGCTAGGACCAAACACACGCAAACACCTCCAGGTGTCACTGGCTTCGAAAGGTGCTGTTGTATCGGGATTCAGTCGCTTGCTAAGGCTTATTTCAATGGAATTGAAATGGCTTCCGAGTAAAGGCACTCAGAGGCAGCTGTCTGACTGCAACTGTATCCATGTAGACCTGGGCAAAAGACGCTATTCCGTTCTGTGACGCTTACGATCCGACTACATATTTGAAGACGCTTTCTGTTTTCCAAAACGCGTCTCAATGCATCCGAGGAATGGGCTCGATGACACGGCTTTGATACCAGAGCTCCTAATTCCAGGTGTGTAGGAGTTGGTAACGATTACTTAGTAGGAAGAAAATGTTGCTCTGCACATGCTCAGAGGTACTCTGTCATTTAGAAGATCCTTGAACATAAGAATGGCTTTGGGAGCTAAACCTGAGTTCAGTTTGAGAGTTCTGCCCCGGACCACCACCTCCCCCGTTACTCAAGCATACCTAAATCTTTTCTGGGGGCTGAAATTTTTATTTTTAAATACTGATGAGTGATTATTTATGCACAGATTTCTTGTGCTGGCCGCAAGTACCTGGATACAGAAAAGCACATCTAGAGGACCCGAATTACCCCATCATCACCCCAAAAAACAAACCAATACTAACCGACGCATTCAGGGAGTAAATGCGCCTGCTCACGGCTGCTTGCTTGTAATTAATTTTTTTAAATGGTACAAACTTCTGCAGCGTTTGAAATATTGAAAGGCTGATGATGTACCAGCCAAGACGACTGGCCCGTTTTGTAGATCCAAGCGCAAAATTAGGCTACGTTCGGTGTTCCCTGCAATTCATCTGGAAAGCCCTGAGTCTAGAAGGAGGGTGACTCCCTTCAGAAGGCCGCCTGGGGAAGCGGGAGCGGAATGGATGGATTTCAATGGCTGTGGAGCTCACCTAGCCTTTCCACCCTATCAGCACGATCCTAAACTCTTGAAAGCAAATCGCACTGAGTCCGGTGGAGGTTCCTTCTGAAGGTTTACTCGGAAGAAAAACAAGTGGGGGATCAGTGGGACTCTGCATTACTCTGCATTGCTGCATTATTCTGATTTATTCAAAAGCCAAAAAGGCAAGCAATCCATAAGAAATTATTCGCTATGAAACCAATTGTACCGATTTTATTCTGACTCATAATTAGCACGCGCAGAGATCGCCAACCACATTAGACGTCTCACCACCACTATTTGAAAGCCAACCATGAGTCAAAAGCTAGCATAAAAACCCGCAAGCAGCTTTAACGAAGTCCGTTTGGCGGCGAAGAAAGCCTCCACTTAAGGGCGCGCCGCGCGTGAAAGCTTCGGTGCGTCTCTGACCGTGTTTATTGCAAGCTTGCCAGCCTCAGCTCAACTAAGCGAAGTACCACGTATCTGTGGTCTCTGGATACAAGATTGCCACTAATGAACGGGGGTGGTGGTGGTGGTGGTGGATATAATTTCAAATTGATTTATTGTCACTATACTTGAGTTCCACTGAAATGAGCTGAACTAGAGGCTGAGAAAAGTCCTTAAACCCGACTGTAGGGAGGATCCTAAATTCACGGTTTCGGAAATAAACCGTAAGACCTTCAGTCACTGCATCATGCCATGATTTGTGTTTAGAATTACAGAATGCCTTCTACGCAGTATTTAATCAGTTAACAGGCTTTAACCTGGAATTAACTAGGCTTGGATCCGCCCTCCGGGACGGCGGATCCTTGTGCCTAAAACCTCCGGAACTGATCCATGCCTAAGGACAACCCGCGGAGTGTCTGGGAGTCCGTTTCAAGCAGGAAGTCAAACCCAATTTCTAATCCTACCCCGGCAGTAGATCTAGAAGACGTACCAACCATATAGCCTCCAACCCAGAGGACATTTTCCTGAGAGTAAGCCCCACTGGATTTAATGGGACTTACTCCCAAGCAGACCTATTTAGTATTGCTCGCTCCAGCGCCTTGATTGCCGATTGGGAGCGGCAGGGTCTGGGAGCGAAGCTTAACATTTGTTTCTAAAGACGTTTACCATATTTCTTCCAGTTCGAGGATCTGTCTTTCTTGGGCAAGTGTGTGTTTTTAAAGTAACCCATTACGCGACTGATCTCCCTAAATGGTTTTAATCATTTAAGAAGTGGGTCGTTTTCAAGGTCCGTTTCCGACCCTTGGCGGAATTGCAGTTTAACTGCAGTTCCGCGACGCCTCCTTTCTCCTTTGCAGCAGCGTGCTCCGCGGTGGAGAACGAACACAGACACCCGTCCTCCTTCGCTTTTGTCGTACCGCAGTAAGACACGGCGTGGCAAGACAATCACAGCACCGGAAGGGAGGCTGTTCTTTCGGAGCCCTGGACCGGGGGCCGGTCACAGCAGCTGCCAGCCTGGAGCCTCGGATCCCGCAGGACTCCGCACAAGTCTCTACGCGGAAGGCGGGCGGGATAAGAAGGCCACCGGGCGCGGAGAAATCATCCGGGGCTCCCTCCCTCCTCTCCCCCAGCATGAGATCCTGGCAAAGCAGAATTGTTTTGCCACGTTCGCTCCCGGGGGGGCCTTCTGGGAATTCTTGTTCAGGGCTTGGGGACCCTGCCCGGACTGTTTAGACGCTTCGCCCCCATCTGCGAAAAAGACTGTAGGCTTGATCTTTTCGGTCCCTACAACTGAAGGAGCAGGACCCCGAGCTTAAGCGCGAAAACGGGCCCCTGGCAATCGCATGTATTTGGGAGCGAGGCCCAAGGAGGTCCAGCGAGATGCGCTTCCTTAGAGGTCTGTTGCTGATCCCAACCTGACTTCCATGATCGTTTTTATTCGGGACCGGGCCTCCTCCTCCTCCTCCTCTCTGGTGAGGCAGATAATTGAAAACGTTCGCCTTTTGTTTTAGTCTAAAAACGTTTAGACTTTTTAAAATCATACATTATATAGGGAATGCAAATCGTGGTGTCTGTACTGAAAAAATAATCACCAACTGGATATCGTAGGTCTGGTTTGTTTGCCTGGCCTCTGCCCGAGCGAAAAGCGCTGGCAAAGTGTTGTCTTGTGCGTCGGGGGTGGGGGTATAGAAAGGTTTCTAGAACCGTCGAGTAAAAGCTCTCTGTTTTTTTTTTCTCCTTAGGTTCAGTTTAATGCCAAATCCAGCCGAAGTTTTGTTTCTCAGCTGATAACCAGGGCTGTAAGTAACAAGCTGCTGCCTTTTACAAGGCTGGTGGGTTTGCAGTACTTTTCTGCGGAGAATAGGAGAAACCCTTCAGGGAAGGTATTCCGAGTCTTCGGGGTTTCCCGAATGCTTCAAGATGAGAAATAGAGGCAGAAAAGACCCCTCCCGAGGGCCGCCGGGCAAGACTAGAAATTGTACCACCCATAAATCCCAGTACACTTATTTAGGGTTCAACTTGTGGAAGAGAATTAAGCATTTATTCACAAGCATGATAATAAAAATGTCATCTCCTTGGGATTTTTCACTGTCGCAATCACGCGGGTGAGAATAACTATTTTCCCCCCTTCCATTACACGTCTCTATTTTGTAATATGTTTTTACAACCGGTATTAAGTCGTTTATTTTAAGAAGTCTGTGCGGTTCGACCCTATCCTGGAAAGGCAGTCCGACTGTCTGACCTCAAGGAGGCTTACTTCCTAGTTTGAAGGAATACGAGTACAGATTTTGTTTCTTGTGTGTCTACATTAAAGCTGAATATGGCTGACAGTTTTTCAATCGGTTACCAGCAGCCATACTCACGCGCTACTTTTAAATTCTGTTTCCCCTGGAGCTTATTTGGAGAAGCAGAGCTCCCAATTACAGCTCTCGACCCAGAGCAACCAGTCGCCCTGAGGTTCGGGGAATGGAGCGTCAAGAAGGACTGCCGACCGGACGCCCCGCGCTCAGCGTTTAAGAGGCGCCCAGAGACCTTTCCTTCGCCCGCTCCTTCTCCCCTCCTGGCAAGCCAAAGAAATCACGTCGAGCAGAGGTTTCTCCTTATTTAACCACCTAGCAGCTATGAGGGGCTCTTCTAATTTCATTTCTCTCCTTCGCTAGACGGTGTGCCGGTGCCGTCCCCACTGAGCAGCCATCAACACGGGTTCCACAACAGCCCGTCCAGTTGCTCCTTCCTCTGGGTTAAAATAAAGAGCTCTAAAGCATATTTTCAGGCGGGCAGGAATCAAGGGTATTGTTCTGGAATGGATCCTTGAAGTTGGTCTTTTTAGGCTGCAGAGGGGACGGACGGACAGGTTTCTGGTCTCAGTCACATTAAAACTAATCTCAACGCAGCGGTGAGGTATGCAGGGCAAGAGGAGAGAGAGAGAGAAAAAAACCCTCCGTGAGCCTCCTGGTAACTTCATCGCTGATGTGCTCCGAAAAGCAGCTGGGGCGAGCCGAGGATCCGAAGGATCACTCTTATCAAAGAGATCAAGGCAGGAGTTCTCGCGAGTATCCCACCCAAGGTCACAGAATGATTCCGTTATTCCTTACACTCTAGAACCATCTTATTACTAATTAGGGAAGCTGTAGAACTAAGCAAGGGTGTCTTGCCTGCTCTCTTTTATAAGGCAGGGGAATCCAAGCCGTCTTCCAGCTGCCTAGGGCCGAAATGCTTCTCTTGGAAGAAATGGGGCGAATTACTTCGAAGGCGAAGGCCCGAAGGCTGCTCTACAAATGCGCTGGACAGCTCAAACAAGCAGCGGGGCGATCTTGGGTCGGATGAGGCTGTTTACTCCGGTACCACTCCGGACTCTCCATAAGAAGAGCCCCCACCCAGCATAGAAGAGACCAAGAAATCACCCAGTCCAGCCTCCCGTAGACCCCCTTTCGCCCCGGTGGCCACAGACGGGAAAGAACGAAGCCCTATTGGAGCTCTGTGGATTCCACAAGGGCTCAGCTTCCCAGCAAACATCTTCCAATCAGGGCAACTGCTCAAATCCAGCGTTTACAGACACTTTTACAGTCAAGAAAGATTCAGGGGGGCAGTCGTGTCGGCTTGAAGTAGTAGAACAAAGTTTGAGTCCAGCGGCACCTTCAAGACCAGCAAAGTGTTATTCAAAGTAGAAGCTTTCCTGTGCAAGCACCCTTCTTCAGAAGCCTGTCTGAAGTGGAGGGAGAGTCAAATAGGAGAAGCCGGCAAAACTGAAGCCAGCGCAAGTGGCCGGTAATAGCCCAAAAGACCCTCCTAACTTCTCTTCCTGCCTTAGTCTTTAACCAACTGTAAAACAGTTCTTTATTTTCCAAATCCAAGAAGTCGGGGGTCATAGCCAGGGCAGGGGGCAGGTGACTCAGGCGAGTAAGCCAAGCCATGAGCCACCGCGAAGGCAATTTTGCCGCCAGGGTCACCCGCCTTGGATGTGACAGACGGCATTCCAGTCTGTCGGCCAGGTGGTGAAAGCTGAGACGGCCGCTGGGGACTTTTTGTTCTTGCAAGCAGGTGGGCAAGCCACCCACCCACCCGCAAGATTAGGGTTAAGCCGAGCCGCTCGAGCTCCACCCGAGCGGAGGGAGAGAGCGAGAGCCAGCGGTCTCCTTTCGGAAGGAGAAGGCAGACTGTCTCCCAGACGGGGCGCCGCATGTGCCTCTCCCAGGCTTCTCCTCCTCTCAGCTGGCTGCCGCGCGGGGGGGGGGGGACTCCTCCTTCTAACCTCCCGCGGTCAAGCCTTGGCGAGGCGAGGGCTCGGCCTTCGTTTACCGGCCAGGCTGGAGCGCCAGCGCCGCGCCAGGCCCTTGAAGCAGGGCCGGCGTGGAGCCCCCTGCCCAAAGCGCAGCTCCAGGAGGGGCCGTGGGGGGAGGTTGGGGTTGGTGGCGCTCGAGCGGTCTGCGATCCGGGCCTCTGGCCGAAACCCGCGCGGCGAATCCGGCCCCCTCCGCGTCCATCGTGTCAGGGCCAGGTTCTCTACAGCCCGTGGGGAAACCGGGCGCCCCGGGCCCAGCAAGCGTTTCGCCTCCCACTCTGCTCCGAAATGGAAGGCAGAACGGGACTCCCTTTCGAAGATGAACTGGTTGCCCGGCCTCAGCTCAACACATACAGATGAAGAAGCGAGTTCCAGCGCAGTCAATTGCCCGCGTTGTCATTTTTGTCACTCCTTTGATCCCAATTGCTTCAGGGTTCCCCCCCCCCCCAAAAAAATGTGTTTTGCTCTCTCTGTTAGTCCCAGAGGGAGCAAAGCACACATGGAAAGGGGGACGGGGCCCCTAAACAATAGTTTCAAAAGTGTGACAAAACTGAAAGTGCGGAAGCGGCCGGATCCTGGCCTCCATTTCCACAGCGACCCCCGACACCTTGATTTAGGAGCTTGTGCCATTAATATGCTTTGCTGGGTCCCGGTCGAGGTGTAATCCTTTTTCCGGCCCCTCAGTTAACCGCTGAGATTGAGGCTCTCTGGGCCACGTCCAGTCCGATGATCAGCTGAAGGTTCAAGAGTGCCAGTACTAGACTTTTAGGATTGCAAGATAATTCTCAATTTCCCTGTAACTATTTGACTTGCTGATAAATAAACTGAACCCTACTCCTACTTTTTTAAAAAATTATGGCCAAGGGAAATAGACGGACCCTCTCATACTCACTCACCCCCTCCCCCAATTTCATTTTCTCTTTTTCCTTCTCTTTCTGATGGAGTGTCCCATCCATCTTGTTGGTCTCCAAGGTGCTCCTGGATTCGAATCTAGTCATTCACCGTCTTCACCCTGCAAAGAGCTCTGCCGGGTCGTCACAGCAAGAGAGGCAGAATTATACCTCCCCGCTGCTTTCTCCAAGCGGTCACCATGTGGGGGGGCGGGGGGGCGGCGCAGAGTGTTTAGCTAGCTAGGCTGCCAAGGTGAATATTTGTGCGTAATTCTTATTTTCACAGGAGTCCTATGATAGGACTACTCACCGTATCTGATTTTCCCGAACAAGGCGGTCTGAACAAGGCCAAGGTTGGCAGGTCTAACCTTAAAGATCGTCCATGGTCGGTTGAATAAGCGAAATCAATTCAGACAAATGTGTTTGGGGGTCAAAAGGTGCACGCAGCTTTCCCCAGGAAAAGAGGCGCTGAAGGGAGGGAGACTGGGCGGTGAGTTCCGGCCCGAGGGGCGACCGGGGGCCTCGATCCATCCCCACTTTTGGGCTTCTCGAGCCGGGGTGGTGGGAGAGTGATTTCCCCCAGAGCCCGCCAAGACGCCCCGTTTCCTCGAGAGACGGGTGGCGGCAACCCGTCTAGGGAACCCCCTCCCCCCTGTCCGGATCGGGGCCTTCGGGGCTCTCTCTCTCTCTCTCTCTCCCTCTCCCCGCAGCGGGCCAAGCCAAGCCGGGGAGGGACTCACCTTCGGGGAAGACGGCCCTCATCTTCAGGTAGCTGGTGGTGAGGCGGATGATGGAGGCCTTGTCCAGCTGGGAGGTGATGGCCGAGGGCAGGGGCAGTAGCTTGGCCAGCTCGTAGAACTCCCCGTTCTCCTTCTCCCGGCGCGTCTTGGCGGCGTTCTTGGACTTCTCCTTCATGGCGGCGGCGGCGGCGGGTGCGGGCCAAGGCGGCGGGAGTCACGGGCATAGTAGAGCCCGGCCCCGCGGAACGGCCGCCGGCGGGGACTGCGCCTCGGCCTCCGCTCCTCCCGGGGGCCCCTCCCGCGCCGGGCCCCTCCCGCCTCCGGGCCGAGGTCGCGCAGGGCAGCGGCGGGCGGCCCAGCTCCCCCTCCGGGCCGGGGCGCCGGGAAGCCGCCAGGCGGTGGAGGGAGCCGGGCTGGGATCCGGGATCCGGACGGGCGGCTGCTTCCTTCTCCCCCGCGGGCAGGCGGGTCGCGGCCGGGCTCTCCTCGGGGCAGGAGGCGGCTCTGTCCGGCGCGGCGTCCCCGAGGCGGCAGCCAGGGAGAGTCCCCGTCGAGGGGGAGAACGGCCGGGGGGGTTCGCCCGGACTGCTGGCGGCGGCGGCGGCTCTCTGCCCGCGGAGGAGGTCGGGGGGCGAGATGGAGCTCCGGCCACTGCCGCCTTCCCGCAGGATTCTCCGAGGGTCCCCCCGACCGTAGCCCCGAGGCCCGATCCCCCCCCCCGCACCTGGCCTCCGGCTCTCCTCTCTCCCCGCCCGGCTGCCGGCCTCCAGACTGAAGCGCCGCCGCCGGAGTGGCCTCTGTCTTCCGCGGGCTCCCGGGGAAAGGCTGCCAGCAGGGAGGGGGAGGGGAGGGGAGCGCGCCCCGTGACGTGTCTGCCCCGGGCAGCCGCAGCCGCGCCGTCCACACCGCCCCGACGCACCAGAGGCCCAATTAGCGCGCGGCCGGGAGGGGGCGGTGGCGGCGGCGGAGGAGGGGGCGGGAGGCCTGCCTGGACGGCGCGCGCGGGTGTGCAGGCGGGCGCGCGCCCGCTTCGTCGCTCTGCCCCCCCCCTCTGCGCCCGCTCCCTCGCGCCCGCCGGCCAGGTTCGCCCGCACTGGGCTCGACCCACCAGCCAGTTGACCCCGAACCTTCTGCCCGTCGCCCTTTTCAGGGGACTTCCCTTTTTTCGTAGGAAGGGCCCTTGATCTCCCGGCGCTTGCCTGCTGCCAAGGAGGGCCCGGGGTTTCAAGGCTTCTTTGTATACAGTCGCGCTTTGCTTTGGAGCCCTTTCGATGGTCAGCTCAGCAGGGCCCCAGGGACTCGTCCGTCGGTTTAGATGGAGCCGCTCGAGTCCGAGCGCAAATCTGTATCCCGGTCCCCGGCCTGGACCTTTAGCTGTCGGACCCAGAGGAAGTCAGGTCCGCAGAAGAGGGCTTCCCTAAAGCCACTTACTAGGGAGGAAATCAGTGGGACCTGGAAGTGGATGAAAACCGGCCAGGTTCCCTTGCGGGTTTTATCGTTAACAATCTCGAAGACTTACCTTTCTGTTTCATTCGGTAAGCCGCCTCCAGCAGGTGATGTGGAGTCGAGGCCGCAAGCTATGTCGGAGCGAAGGGGAGGGGGCCGGCTTTCACCAAGGCTCCTTCGTTTTAACTGAGCTGCGGATCGACTGTTCTCGCGGACGGAAAGGAGCGCGCAACCCCCGTGGGTTCTTCTGAGCGAGCGAGGACCCCCGTCTCGCAGTTCCCCGTGAGTCGCGGCTCATGTCTGGCGCGAAACGCGCCCTGCTGACCACCGCATCGTTCGGCTCTACGGGAGCCAAGACAGGCCGCCGCCCCCCCCGCCCCCCCCCGGGAACAGAAGCCCTTCTCCGAAAGCAAGCGCGGCCTTGGCATTCAAACGGGACTGACTTCTGGGGAAGATGCTCCGGGCGGTGCTCGCCCTGCCGGCTCCTCCCGTGTCGCTGCTTCGGACTGCAACTAGTCCCGCTCCCTCCGGCTCTCGGCCCGCCGCCCTGATGCGGTGAGAGAGAGAGGGACCTGGGCGGCGGGCGGGCGGGCGGGCGGGCGGGCGGGCGGGCGGCGGCGCTCGACGTCAAGAGGCTTGGCAGGGCCTGGCTCGCGTTGTGTTTCCTCGGGGTGCGCTGTCAGTCCGCGATCGAGTCGGCATCACTGCGAGCTGCGCGGGCTGGCAAGGCAAGGCTTACCGCAGTCCGCTGCCGAAGGCCTGCAGAGGCGACCAAGGGAGACGCCTCCCGACGCGAGAGAAGGGCCCGGGCAGCCGCTGGCCCCGTCGGCTCCCTCCGGGAAAGAGCGCCCCCCCCAAGTAGAAAGCCGCTCAAGCCAGCCCTCTCCCCCCCGCCAGGTACCGCCAGCCGGCTGGGCCCCGGGCAGCGAGGACCTCGTTGGCCGCCCCAGCGGCGCCCGGTTCGGCCTTGGCTCGCCGGAGGGAGTGGGGAGGGAGACGGTCCCTCAAGCCAAGCTCGGGCGCTGGAGGGCCCCCCCTCCACCTGTGAGTGCGTTGGCGCCCTGGCCAAGGGCAGGGACCTTAATGGCATTGGGCTTAACTTGTCTGCTTAGTCCAGTCACCACTAGTCAGCGGAGTGCTTAAGCTGCAAACTCAGGAGCCTCACTTTACCAGGTTACTCAGTTTACAAAGCTACACAGAACCACACAGAGCTTAGGAGAGAAATGCTCCTCTCTATTTGAGAAGTACACTTTGGATAGGAAAGAGTGGATAGTAAGTTACTAGCTGAAGGATGGGTGCGTCTGCCTCACCGTGCCAGGAGAGGAGGAGGAGGAGGAGGGGCCTGTGCAGGGCGAGAGGTGGTCTTCAAGAGGAAGGAAGAGGGAGAGAAGGCAAGCTGCCTTTCAAAGGGGACAGCGGCTGAAGAGTGAAGACAGGAGGAGGAGGAGAGGGAACTGTCCGCGCGAGACAGGGGACCTGGCATCTGGGAATGCCAACCAATGTCTCCGCAGACCCGCTCTCGAGGACGGGGGAGGCCGCCGGGAGAGGCTTCAGACACAGCCTGTCGCCGCTCCGGGGCATTGCTGGTAGGAGGCAGGTCTACCGCCAGCTCCGGCCAAAAGAGTTGCGCCATCATGTCCGGCTTCTCGAGATCCACTTCATTTTCACCATCTCCTGTGGTGTCGGGAACAGGACCGCCGATGAATAAAATGACATTTTCAAACAGGAGGGGACAGCATGAAACAGGTGCCCTTTCATTTAGGTCCTGATTGGCCTTCTCGTGGTCTGATGCATTCATTCATTCATTCATTCATTCATTCATTCATTCATTCATTCATTCATTCATTCATGTCATTTACTGCCCACCCTTTTCACTGAGACTCAAGGCGGGTTACAAAACAGAAAAAGCAATTCTATCGGATAGCATAAAAACATCCAGGAAACAATGCAATAGGAGAAGGTGTAACAATAAGCAAACAGCTCCTTTCATTGGGTTGGAGGAGGGAGCTTTAGGGGCAACATACATCAGTCTCACAGAGAAACTATCGATGCCCTTGGGTGGAAAACCTCTAAGAGAGCGCCCCCTCTTCTCACCCCCGATTTCCGCCCCACGCGGTTGGGATCCCGGGGAGGATTCCCGCTTCCTCAGCCAGTCCCAAGCAGGCTCCAGGCTCTTTCGCAGGAAGCCAAGAAGGCTGCCGTCAGACCTGCCTTTCGATCCAACGTGGGAGCCGACGTCTGAGGGCTCTAAAGTGCAGGTTCAGACAGCAACGTCCGTGCAAGGTCCCGCCAGTGGTCGGGCACCCTGTCCTGGTTCGCCCCTGAAACAGAGTAGAAGGACACCTGGGAAGCTCCGGTCCTCACCCTTGCCGAGGGGCCACGGACAGAGTTACCCTAGCTGGGGGAAATGTAACTGGTTATAGACTGGTTTCCTCGAGGAACCGCAAAGGCACGACATCAGAACCAAGCTGGCCCAACCGGCCATCAACTGGCAAAAGTTCTCCAGGAATTGTCAAGTAGTAGGAGGCTTCATTTCCCCCGGCCGGCCTTTTCCAGCCCATCCCCACGAAAACGGCTGGATTCGAGTCTAGCAGCGCCTTAGGGACCACCGAGAATGTCGGGTGTTTAACGAGCTCCCGAGAGTCAAAGCGGAGCCCCCTTGACTCCGTCTGTGCTCCTGGCGGACCCAACCCGGCTGCCCACGGAAACTGTCGTGCTGGGCGAGCATGGGAAGGCGAGAAGTTCAGTTGGAAAACGGCTCCACCTTTCTTCCCAAGCCCTTCTGAACTGATATGCAGACGCGACGCAAATAGCAACAAGCGGGCGGGGAGGTTCGTGTGAAAAGGGCACGGCGGAGGAACACGCAGCCTCTGGAGCCGGGGACTGCGAGGGGTAGCCCTCCCCCCCCGGAGCTTCTGGCCAGGCCAGCCTCTCCCTTGACCTCCAGTTCGGCGTCCCGGAAGTCTAGGGAGGGGAATGCTTCGTGGCCAACCCCAGATCACCAAACGCTCCCAAGCAGATTGGCCGGGGCCCGGGGGTGGAAGGAAACCTCCCGCCAAAGGAACGAATTCCGGGAAGAGAAAAGCGGCAGCACCGGGCCGCAGCGCCGGGCCGGAGGAGGGTGCTTGCTCCCCTCCGCAGCCGCCGCCCGACCACTCCAGCCGGCCTGCTCCGAATTAAAGCCATGACTTCACCGGGGCACGACGCGCTCCGGTTTTCTAACAGGCGTATACAGGAGTGTCCTGGGCTATATGAATCAGATCATTAGATATGCTGGGCGAATGAACCAGGGGGAAACAGGCTGCCCCCCCCTCCCCACCGCCCGGGCAGAACTGCTCCAGCTGCTGCTCGAATCCTCGAAACTCTTCGAAAATCGCAGCTGGCTCGACAGCGCCGGGCGAATATCCCGTCGTCGTCGTCCTCAGCAGCACCCTACCCCCGTGTTCCTGCAAAGTCCTTGATTTCTCCCAGCCCTCTTGCACGGTCTGTTTGCCAGATCACACAGTTTCCCACACACTTAAAAGTCATTCCCGCGTTTCTGATTTTTTTTTTTTTAAAAAAACCCTCTGGATCCCTCTCCCTCGATCGATCTGCGCTGGGAAGTGGTTTTGGTTCGATCCCGTCACATTAAACAGGGGAGGTTCAATGAACCTATTGTGACCTCTTTGTGAATGCAGAGTTCTTTAAAACAACTATTATAGCACCGAAAACGGAAAGCCTGTCTAAGGTTGTAGATGAAACTGTTAGCCTGCATTTCAAACACCACTGAAAAGCCAACAGCAGTTTTTCTGGAAGGATGAAGAATACCTTCCTGATGCGAGTTGATATTCAAACCCAAGCTGTGATCCTAAACTCTTTCCTTGACTGATCCGGTGGATTTCAATGATATTGACTCTGGCAGCGGTCACACGCTAAATAAATCCACTTTCAATCCACTTTCAGTACACTTTCCAACTGGATTTTTACTGTGTGAACTTACAAAATCCAGTTGGAAAGAGCACTGAAAGTGGATTCTTTAGAATGTGGGGACGCCGCCTTTGCCTGGCCGAGCACAATTTTGTGAAAAGCGGTGGCAGCATATGGGCACGATCCAACCAAAACCAGGCACGCGTTAAGCCCAGGGCACCTTTTCTCGGAAGTAAGACTCACGTTATTCACTGGACCTTTCTTCCCAACTAAATCCGAATGGGTCTGAATACTAAAGCCCTTACCCTGAAAAGAGTTACTGGTTGGGGAAGTCGTCTGGAATTCAGCGGAGGTCTTACTTCGGATTCAACAGGCACCGGCACCTCGAGTTGCCTTTGTCAACCAAAACGGGTGAGTTCTTTCTCGTGTCCGGTGGGGAAAGATCGCCCCCCCCCACGCCAGCCTTTAAACCTCCCCAGGCAGCCCCGATGATCCACAAACAGACCCCCCCCCGCCAGGGCCAGGCTTCCTTGAACTCTAGAGACCCGAGCTGCCCACAACAGTTCGCTGGGCTCCGGGAGACGGCCGCGCCGGCTCCTGGCTCCGGTGGCCTCCTTCCCCAAGAGGAGGGCTGATCGCTTTCACATACGCGGCTGTCTCCGGGAACAAAGCGACTCCTCGCAGAGGATATTTCACATCAGAGTAGTCTATTTCACATCCCTTTCTCCTCGCAGAGGATATTTCACATCCCCCTTTCCTGAGAGGGTCAACTAAAGCCCAGCCCGAAGGATGAGTTTTCCATTCCAGCCTGGGTTTATGTGCGCAAATGGGGAGGCATCTTTACATGGTAGGAAGTTTTTTTAGAAATATATTTTGTTCAGGGGAATTGAGGGGGGAAAGAAAAATAAGTGTGTGTGGGGGGAATAAAACAACGCACGGTACATATTGCATGGAAGTAAATTCTCCTTGATTTCCGCGGAAACTTTTGTTCCAGGTAAATCTGTATTCAGATCGAAGTGACCCCTAGGAAATCGAACAAGCACTGCCAACTCCCCTCCGCCCCAACACCGGGAGCCGAATATATCCTCTAAAAAATAAACCCACTGGATTATTATTAGAGAGTCCATAATCTTGGAGGGAGCTGGATAGTAAGATTCTCTTCGCAGTCTTTTTCAAATGGCCAGCGCAGTCCCAACATTTTTAAACGAAGGGGCGCTTTCCCCAAGTTTATAGCAACACTAGGGTAAGTTATCTAAAGCTTAACTGCACTCGCCCCCCCTCCCCCGAACTAAATGTATTTCCGTGGGCAAGCGAGTCCTGTAAGGCCCAGACTTTCTCTTCCCGAGCCCTCTGGAACGTCTTCTGAGGAAACCCACCCAGATCAGCCGAAGCCGCGGAGCGAGGCGCGATCGGGCCCAGGGATGGGCGTGGGAGCACCAAGGCTATTTCAGAATTCATTCCCGTTGAGTTAAATGGAACCGGGTCCCTCCACGTCAGCCTAACTTTGCGGATCACATCCTGCTACAGTGCAGCGGAAGCCCGTCTGGGCTGAACTTTCACCGTATCTACTGAAACCGTTGGGATTTACTGTGGATCCTTAAAAAACAAACACGTAAGCAAGCAAAAGCCTTAACCTGCTTTCTCGGAAGTCAGACCTATTCATTCCCCTAGCAGCTTTTCCCAGGGAAGCATGCTTAAAACTGCCGCCCTCTGCGCATTTACCTGGAAATAAGCCCGATTTCATAGAGGGAAAACACTTCTGAATAAATCGGATCGGGGGCCGCTGGGCTTCAGTTCCCTTCTTGGGGATGGCCCACTGGGGACTTGGCGAGGGTTTCTTCCGAGTGTTTACAAGGAAAGGAGCCGGATCCTGGAGGGAAGCCAACAAAGCTCCAGCATAACCTGCTAGTAGTTTTATTTTTAGTTGTTTAAGTAGGAATCGGGGCCTCGGGTGAGATTTCTTATGCCGCCGGGGAGGCAAACGCTGGGCTCCAGAGGGTGCCCTGAGATCAAGCCCCCCCAACCCACCCTGGGGGGGTCACGTCCCCCTCCCCAGCCGCCGCCCCGCCCAGAAAGCGCTCAGATCTCCGCAGAGCTGCCGGGGGGCGCTGGAGCCCTCCTCCTCCTCCTCCTCCTTCTCCTCCTCCTGACCCGGGTAAGCTCAGATTTGACCTTCACATTAACGCGTTTAATGGAAGGGAAGCCAAGCCAAAGAGCTCGGCGAGAAACGTGAAGACTTTCAAAGTCCGGGGAGCGGGAGCCTGTTTACTTTGCGGCGACTTCTCGGTTTCATCTGCTTGGGAACCCATGTCTCAGTGTAACAGAAAGAGTGTTTGCACAAAGCCTGCACAAACAAGGCGCCCGCTTTACAAGGCTTAAGGGGACCGACTTTTATGTCCCGGGCCGTGCGGAAAATGCCCCCAGATCTCACTCCCCCCCACCGGTTCTCTCCCTTCCCCGTGTACCCCCAAGGGCACAGCGAAGCCGGGTTCCTTCCTTCCTTCCTTCCTTCCTTCCTTCCTTCCTTCCTTCCTTCCTTCCTTCCTTCGGCAGCCCGGGTAGTAGCAGGATACCTTCTTGAAAAAACCGATCTTCTAGTCCAAGACTGATTAATACAATAAGAACACCTCAGAGAGGCCAGGCTCGATAGCTAGACAGGCTTCTTGGGGGGGGACTGGAGGAGGTAGATCCATTTGTAACGGTCCAGTTGAACACACGCTTTTTAATAGCGTAGTCCTCTGCACACTTTTCTAAAAGCAAGGCTAAGGTCACCGCAGTCCTGTTCCGAGTAAACACCGCTTCCTTGCAGAGACGGAGGGCGCGCTGCTGTGCCGCCTGAGGTTCAGCCGCTGAGCCCCATTGGCCTAGGTTGGAGTAACCCTGCACAGAGCTGCACTGCTGAAGGGATTCACTCCTCCTCTTTAAATCAAGGAAATGCATGGCTTACTTGTGAGCAAGCCGCTTTGATACAACGGGCGTTTCTTTCATGTGATCATACCTGGGATCGGGCTCCGTAAGTGCCGAATTTTGACCGGATCGCGTCCATCGCCAGTTCAGCCAGTCACCTCTCCCGATACTCAGGCTTGCGAAATAAAAGCCCCTGGCTTTCAGGTGATTTCTTCCCCTCGGAATCTGTAGGACCTTCACATACTTTCTTGCAAATGAATGGCCTTAAAGTCAATCGATCGATAATTATTTTTCAAGTACGATGTCAGTATTTGAGTCCGGTCCATTTAAAAATGAGGGGCTTCCTCTTCTTAGTTTAAGGATTCGGGCTGTAATGTGGAAGTATCCTGCTTACTTGAAATGAAGGCGACCCTCAACGTTAGACCAGAGCCTCAGGCGGTATAATTATTTATAATGTCTTTTTACTGGACATAAACTGTAACGTATGCCAAGGTAAGACTCTCCCCTCTTTTGTTGATGGCATTTCTGGGGGGGGGGGAGAACCTACTCTTGCGTTAAATACTTTATTGTTTGAATAATCTAGAAAAGGGACAGAAAGTCAGCGGCAGTCCTCAGAAGGAAAGTGAATGGGCCTCATAGCTGTTGGCTGAAGATCTGCCCAGATTGCATCAACAGTGGGCTTTTAACTACCAACATTCGGAGCCTGCACTCCTAGAAATACTTACTTGTGAGAAAGTCCCATTGAACTCTAAAGGCATGCTTGTATGTCTGTGTGTCTGGTGTGTGTCTGTGTGGGGAGGGAGGGAATGATAGTCTGTGCTCATTCATTTCAGTTGAGGAAATCTATCCAGCCTTGCCAGGGCATTAAAACAGTGGGGCACTCTGAAGAGCTACTGAATCTGTCCTAGAAATCAGGTGTTACTCTTACAGTCTGTTCAACAAACCAACCAAGCCTGAAGCCTTGAGCTGCCATCTACACTGTTGCTGGGAAACACCTAGCTTTCCATGGGGTTTACTCCCAATCTGTTTAGCACTGGAGAGTTCCTTGCAATTAGTCTTGCTTTAATATGGTTTTGCTGCTGGGCCTGTCCTAGTTGTCGTCTTCAGGTCACTTGGGATTTGATTGGCGACTTCTCAAGACTATGAAACACCACATGAGTTCCTGCTTAAGTGAAGCCCACTGTGTCCAAAGGCGCTCACTTCCAAGTAAGAACAGCATCCAGACACATTTAACCACTTTAAAATCCTATCAATTTACCGGAAAAACACATTCATTTCCCCAACGGGTTTTGGCATGCTTAATTCTGCAAGGGATCTAGTGATAGGACTGGCTGCTCTGTGAATGGGAATGTAGACTCACAGCTGCCCCATGCCAACTGCACTGAGTAGTAAGTGAATTCCATCGATCAAAGGGGGATCTATTTCCAAAGAAAGGTGCTCATGATCCAAAATAAAACCTGGCAGCTTGATTGCCTCATAAAAGCAGGGGTTGCCAGTCTGGATGATTCTGAAAATGTCTCTGGCCTTCCCTTGAGAATATTTACTTGGATGAAAATCAGTGACATTTTTTCAAAGACAATCTTTCAATTACTCTTGCTATTTTCTTTGTAAAGAAAGTTGTGCTTTCAGCCAATGATCTGCCTCCAATCAGTGCTTCACAAAACCAGGAATCCTGCTGGCAACCCTGCGTCTTGACGGATCTGTGCATTGCAGCCTGAAAGGGAAAACAGAGGGAGTATTTGCAAGGAGTCTCTGAGAGCTGTATTCACACACATGTAATTGATTTGAAATCCATACTTCTTAGATGTGTTGTTGTTCAGATCTGATCAAAGGAAGGGAAGGGGGAGGTGGCCAGTACTAGGTTGTGACTTCAGGGGCTTAGCTACCAAGTGCAACTTCAATAATGTTCAGGAGCTTGCCAATCTGTATTTAGGGTAGGCCAGTTGCTCTCTCTGTCTCCTTTCAAGATGGATGTGTACCATTCACTGATCATTCCTTTTCTCTTTTTTATTGCATTGGGATTGAAGGGAGCTTCATGGAATTATGTAATGCCTATCTGTGCCACATTACCACAGTGGAAATGCAATGTTTAATTACTTTCAGTGGATTGAAGTCTGCTATACAATTAAACTGTAGCATTTTCCTGGAAGAAGAGAAGGATCGAGACAAGGCCAGGCTGACCTGGGATGCACTAACAGAAAGTGGCTGACATTCAAGAGCAGCAAATTTGGGGGAATTCTGTTCCCCCCATGTTGCTTCTCAGGTCATGCCAAAATACCACTATGGGCTAGGAGATAGAGGTTTCAGGGTAGGGGAAGCAAGATTCACAGCAAAAGGTCAGGGTGGGTGGGATTCGTTGTGGCCACCTTTTGTCTCTCCTATAGCCAGAAACCAGCAAGGGGTCTGGAATTCTAGGGAGGGATACTGTGGGGAAATTGTTTTCCTTAAATTGTTGCCCTCTGTCCCAAGGGCAGTAGGACGCCTGGATGGAATGTGTTCTGGAACTTCTCTATTATTGTGCCTCTCTGCCCACTGAAGTGGGGAACAGTTGCTGGTGTGAAAGTACTAAAAGAGGTTCAAACCAATAAAAAGAGGGGTGGTAAAAATGGAAACATGCATGACTTGCAGTGCAGTTCTGTTTACTTAGAGGTAAGTTCCATTTATTTACTGGCAGTTTAAAGCATGTTTAATCCTTTCGCTCACTATAAGTGTGTGTATGTGGAACATAGGAAGGCAGTTTTATTTATTTACTTTATTTATAGCCTGCCTTTCTCACTAAGACTCAAGGTGTATCACATGGTATAAAACAATACCAATCCAATGCTATGAGCAACACAATAAGACTAGGATTACAAAAATTAGTGTCAGATATATGGCAAGCTATGCAGAAGTGGCCTCTACCAGGTTTCTTAATCAAGTGATGGGCATATAAGAAAACTGATATACAATTAAATTTCAATCCTCCTGAGCATGAATTATTTTAGTTTCAGCTTTTGAGCCCTGGGCCCCCCAAAGCTCAAGGGCTGTTCTTTTTGAGAAACATAGTTCTGCTGTAGCCAAACCAGAAACAGTCAGGCACTTGCAGAAGTATGCTCAGGAATGCAGAGTAGCAATTTTCAAATGTGAGTCTCCCAAAACTGAGAAACAATGGTTTGTCTTTCCAAGCAAAACTTGGATAAAACAGGTACAGGCCACTCACAACCACTGGGCATGCGGTAACAATGGGGAAAGCGTTTTGAGATCCTGCAGCATTTGTGGATGGTACCAGAAGCTAAATCATGTATGTGGAAGTGGATTTGAGTCAGCTCAGGACATTTTGGTGTAAAATGTGAAAAATCCAAATGACATCTCACTCTCACTGCTATGATAAAAAAATAATAATAGACAATAATTTGCCACTCATCAATGGCATCTGAAAGTTCCTGCTTAAATTGGCCACCTCACTGTGTGCCTTTGTTGTATGGCAGGCCCTGCAGCTAGTCACAAGCCGGGGACTATATTTTTCCACTGCTATCATGTGCTGAAGTGGTCGTATGAACAGGATCTCAGATGCTTGCTGTCTTGCTAGGTCAGAGCAAAAAGGGTTACTTCCAGCAGTGGTTCTTAAACTACGCAATGGATCCCTGTGGGGGTGCAAGACGTACAAGGGGGAGGATCCCACTGGAGATACAGCCAGAGGCACTTTCCTTATAGCAGCAGAGATGAAGTGTTACAGCTGCCACAACTGCTATCCTAACCAATACTCCCTCTAAGCTGTGGAGTCTTGTGAGCAAAAATTCTACTTTGTGAGCTACTGGCATTAAAGTTGTGAGCAAGCGATTTGAGAAACAATTTACTGCATAAATTAGTTTGCTCTGGAGCCATCCTTCCTGAGTTAAGACAAAAATGTGTGAGACGGAGGCTGAAAAACTGTGAGCTAGCTCAGACTAACTTAGCTTAGAGGGAACTCTGATCCTAGCTATGGAGTCTGTAGAAAGGCAGGCAAGTTATGGGTGCTTCTAGCCTGAATAACTTCTCCCCCTTCTTTCTGTGGTTTTAGGAAGGCATCTGAGATGCTGTGATCAGTTATCTTTAAGGCTAGTATGTAATTAATGCTTTAATCTAATAAATGCTCTAATTTGTGTATTTGGCTGCTGTTGAGTTTAGGGATCTGAGGTTCTTGGGAGGTAGAGTATATTTAATTTATTAAAAATAATATTCCTTCTTTATGTATTGCCAATGGGCAGCAATTCTTTTCCTCTATGAGGGATATGGAGGCCATGAATACACAAATGATGAAGGAAAATAGATTCACACTGCCGTTTTGATCGGGATTCGCTGCTGTTTCCTTGCACATGTCAGTTTCACGTTCACATGCACCAATCCGCCTCCCGCCCCGAAGCAGGCTCACTCGCACAATGATGCCGGATTTTCCTGACCCCTGGAAAATCAAGTGTTTTCCTGGCACTTCCGCTTTGAATGTGCGATTTCGCCTATCTGGACAGCCCATCTTTTGCAATGATTGCGATTAGGGCCGTCTGAATGCTCTTTGTGCTTTTTTTTTTTTAAAGCTTCCGGTTTGAGCGCTTGAGCAAACATGTGCTAATAAATCCATTTAACTTTTAATAATGGATTTATTACACGCATGTTTAGTCAAGCGCTCAAACCGGAAGCTTTTTTTAAAAAAACAATGCACAAAAGACGGCCCTGGAGGCGGGAACAAGGGGCGGGGGCTCCGGCAGCCTGGATGGGGCCGGCAAGGAGGATGGCAGAGACGGCGGAGACGGCGGAGCCTGTTTTCGTGGGGCAATGGCGGCGGTGGCACCCCCCCACCAAAGTGTTGGCAGAAGCAACAGCCGCCCGAGCCTCCCCTGTGGCCGGCAGGATCGCCTGGAGGGATGGCGCAGCAGCAGGCGAGCAGGTGCTGGAAGAGAGGGGCTGGCTGCATCTAGTCAGCCCAATGCAAAGAAAAATGTTCCCGATTTAAACAAAGCGGGAACAAAGCGCAATTACCTTTGCAGTGTGACCAGAGCCTTTATTAAGTAGCTTGAGAAGTCTATGGACAATAGATCGATCCCCTGTAGAAGACAACAGATGGCAACCCTTTAACAGGTCAATTACACAGCACTGTTTCAGGATTTCAGGCCCTCCCAAGGCCAACTGATTAACAATGGTACATGGCAAGCATCCAATATAGTGCTCTCTGTGCTATCTTCCCACTACTCCCTTTACCCCATGCCATGTGTATAAGTTATAAACAACATACTCCCTAGTTCAATACATCAAGTAGAGCTAAGAGCAAAGCAGAGATAATAATTTGGGTCCACAAGGCTTCAGGCCTGCAAGGCAACTCAGGAACAAAGGGAGAAATTGTGGCACACCATCTGACTCCTTGAGATGTCCAATGATCTGCAATTGCACTACATTTTACTGTTACCCAAAGCGGCCTACAAACATGACAAAGAAAATGCAATTTTGACACAAGAGACCGAAAACAAATTCGTATTCCATAAACACCAACCAAAGTCTATGAAGATGTTCAAACTTGTTTTCTTGGGTGCAAAAACAAGATTGGCTCATTGTCTGAAACTATACACTCAGAAACAAACAAACAAACAAACAAAACCCCAGTCTACACACAGAGTTCAGATAAGAGCCAACTGAAATTGAATGGCCTTGTATAGCTGATAGAACATCACCAGAGAAGGCATCCTCTGGGTGTTCTTTGACAGAGTGGGTACTACCACAGAATATGCCCTTGGTCATTTCTAGGACAGATGCACCTCCACAAAGGATAACACCTTCAAAAGCAGATGCTGAGCTGACCAGTCGTTGCAGATATATCTGTTTAGAGAGTAAGATTAGGAAGAGGCCCATGTTCAAAATGTTTGGCAAACTCTGGAGGTTTCTCCCATCACAGTGATCCTTGGAAATGTCAGTTAAGCATATAAATCTTGATTGGGATGGCCAGGAAAGAGCCACAATGCAGGATGACAACGAAAATCTTACTGGTTGGGGATACAGTTATCCACCAAGTTAACATTGATCCTCACTTTCTGCTGAAGGGTCTTGAATGCAGCACAGTATCACAAGTAAGAACAGGGAGCTGAAATGGGAATGTAGACCAGCCTCCCTGTAGATTATTCAACTTTAAAGCTGACAATGAAGAAATTGAAATTGTTAAGGGAGACTGCAACAAAGAAATCAGGAGGTTGAGACTCGGATGGGCAGCCATGAAGGAGCTAGAAAAGATCCATAAGGGTAAGGATGTCGCTGGCAACCAAGATAATTCACACCGTACAGCTCTTTCACACATGCTAAATACTAAAGTTTTTCAGCGACCGTTTACAAATAGATTTTGCCATTTCACACAGTAAATTCCAGTTGCAAAGTGCATTGAAAGTGGATTGAAAGTGCGTTATTTAGTGTGTCAGAAAGTGCTGAATCCCCCAGTACAGTTTATGGGAATGACAGCTGGACAATGAATAAAGCTGACAGGAAGAAAGTAACAGAACAAAATCTGACTCCAGTGGCACCTTTAAGACCAACAAAGTTTTATTCAAAGTATAGGCTTTCGTGTGCACACAAACTTCTTCAGATACATTGAAATGGAAGTTAGCAGTTTTTACATATAAGTAGAGGATGAGAAAGTAGATTCATTTGAAATGTAGTGTTGGAGGAGAGTTTTACAGATACATGGGCCACCAAGAGGACAAGTAAATGGGTTCTAGATTAAAGCAAACCCAAACTCTCCCTTGAAGCTAAAATTACTAAACTGAAGTTATTGTACTTTGGTCACATTATGAGAAGACAAAACATCACTGGAAAAGACAATAATGCTAGGAAACATTGAAGACAGCAGGAAAACAATAGGACGTTTTAGAGGTAATTAATTCATAGGGTTGCCATAGGCTGGAAGTGACTTGATAGCAGTTAACACACATGCTTTATCAGGAACACACTGTCAGGGGGTCCCACTCAAAACACTCAACAACGATTCTACATGAAGTTCGGTTTATTGAGGTTAGTACTAGACACCATGAACTCTTGTGTCAGGAATAACAAGAAAACCCCAGGAACCGTGACATCATTGACCTTTCGCACTATTGTAAAGGGACCTACATATTTCCAGCCCAGTTTTTGACTTGGATGCAAGCCCTTAAGGTTCTTAGTGGACACATATACAGTACCACCAGGTTGCAAATCCCACCCTTCAGACCATTTCTTATTGTCCTGCACCTTGTAGGCAGCCAGGGCCGGCCCCAGGTGTCTGGGCGCCCTAGGCAGGACAGCCTGGGGTGCCCACCCCACCAGGGATGCCAACCTCACGGTGGGGCCTGAAGATGGCCCAGCGCCAGGAGAGCCGGGGAAGGGGCAGGCTTAGAACGCCCGCCCCTTCCCTCCCAGCAGTGGCGCCAGCTTTTCACGGGGGTGGGGGGCATTTTGGCGCCCCCGTAGGGCCGGCGCCCTAGGCGAGCGCCTAGCTCGCCTAATGGGCGAGCCGGCCCTGTAGGCAGCCTTGGCCTTGTCTAGGGTTTTCCCCACCATTGGCCAAATATCTCGCTCCCTCTCACACCACTCGTGCACCTCTCCCCCAACCTCCCCCCATCGTCCAGGAATGGTAGAGGAGCCCCCTCATAGCTGAACACTGCTTTGAAAGGGGAAACCCCAGTGGAGGAGTAGAGGGTATTGTTGTAGCAGTATTCTGCGAAGGGCAACAAGTCCACCCAGTCGTCTTGTTGGTAGTTGGAGAAACTCCTCAGGAACTGTTCCAAAGTCTGATTGACCCGCTTGGTCTGACCATCGGTTTCGGGGTGATAGGCACTGCTGAGCCCCCTTTCCACCCCAAGCACCTTCAGCAACTCCCCCCAAAATTTTGAGAGAAATTGAGAATCTCTGTCTGATATTATTTTCTGGGTGTGTGTGAAGCTGGATTACATGGCGCATGAAGGCTTTAGCCAAACTCTGTGCCATAGGCATCTTAGTAAACAGTACGAAGTGGTCTTGCTTCGAGAACAGGTCCATGACCACCCAGATAACAGTTTTCCCTTTACTGGGGGGAGGTCCGTGATAAAGTCCATGGAGATCACCTCCCAAGGTCATGTAGGGGTAAGTAACAGCTGCAACAACCCGGGGGGGGGTTCCCCGGGTCGGGTTTACACATGAGGCAAATTTGACAGGACTGAACAAACAACGGGATGTCCTTCCTCATGCCCGGCCACCAGAACTGACGTTGTAGCAACTGCTGAGTTTTCATGTAACTAAAGTGGCCCCCCAGTCGCGAGCCCTGACCCACCTGCATAACCTCCCCCTGCAAGGATGCTGGAACAAATAACTGCAAGCCCTTGTACCAGCAGCCGTTCTCTCGATATTCCAGGCCCTCGCCTTGATCGACCTCCTGTTTGTTGTTCTCTGAAAAGGCCGATTTGAACTTCAACTCCCAGCCGCCCTCATGCGCTTCCTTGTGGGTGACCACCTGGCTCTGAGTAGTAACTGCCCCTCCCAACTGGGATGGAGTAAACATGGAGTCAAGCACCCCCTCCCTCTGGCTATCGTGCTGCGGGAGGCGGGAGAGTGTATCAGCCAGGAAGTTAGATTTGCCCGGGAGGTGGTGTAGGGTGAAACTGAATTTGGAGAGGAAACCAGCCCACCACAACTGCTTGGCATTTAGGTTTTGGGGTGTCTGCATGACCTCAAGGTTTTTATGATCAGTCCATACCTCGAACAGTACCCTGGCTTCCTCCAGCCAATGTCTCCAGGTGGACAATGCCAGCCAGATGGCCCCCGCCTCCTTGTCCCACACTGACTAGTTCCAGGACACATATCCCAATGGGTGCAACCTCCCATCCTGTCCCTCCTGCAGAATAGCTCCCCCCATGGCCACATCCGAGGCATCTACTTGCACTACAAACTTTTGATTTTCATCAGGGTGGGCCAGCACAGGCTCGGACATAAACAGCCTCTTGAGGCACTCCGATGTACACATTAACCATGCCTCCAGCTTTGTGCTCTCTGGCTCCTTCCCCTTGGTTTTCAGTAAGTCAGTCAGGGGTAGGCTGATCTGGACAAAGTTGGCCAAAAAGGCTCTGTAAAAATTGGCAAATCCTAAGGAGGACTGGAGCTGACGCTGGGTGTGGGGGGCTTCCCACCCCAGGACCGCTTGCACTTTGGCAGGATCCATCTCTAAGCCCCGGGGAGAAATGCGGTAGCCCAAGAAATCCACCTTGGACTGATGGAATTCACACTTGGATAGTTTGGTAAATAGCTTATGGTCATACAATGTCTGTAACACCTCCTGCACCATTTTGACATGTGATTCTTTGTCAGGGAAGTACAATAAAATGTCATCTAAGTAAACAAGGGGCCCCCTGAACAGGTGCTTGTGCAACACTTAGTTGATAAGGTTTATGAGACCCCCGGAGCCCCTCGATGCCCAAACAGCATCACCCTGTACTCAAACTGCCCCAGGGGGGTGTTGAACACTGTCTTGTAATCCCCCTCCTTTATGTGCACCCAGAAATATGCATCTCGCAAGTCCAACTTTGTAAAAATCCTTCCCTTAGCTGCTTCAGCTAAGAGGTCTTTAATCAAAGGCAAGGGGTAAGCATTCATGGCTGACACTGCATTCAAGCCCCTGTAATTTGTACACAGCCTTAGACCCCCATCCTTCTTTTTCCAGATGATGCCAAACTTAGTGTGGACACCTGATCAGCATAGCCCGCTGCAGCCCAGAACTCCTGAGTTCACGTGATCCACCGGCCTCAGCCTCCCAAGGCAGCCGGGATTACAGGCGTGTGCCACGACTGGCTCCGGGTCGGCTGGGAAGGCAGGTGTTAGAGCCCCTGGGCAGCAGGTTTCTGACCGCATCCCGGGGTCAAGAGAGAGAGGGGTATGCTCCCATCTCCTTGTTCCAACTTCTGTTTCCACAGGAACCCAGAGGGCTGTCATTCTTGTCTCTTCTCCAAGCTGCTTCAAGAGTGGTAAGGCAATATGCCATTGCTGTGTAAACCTTGCTTCTGGCTCATCTTGTTAAGATTGAAATAAAGAGAGAGTTATGCACAACATAATTTTCTCGAGAATCCCTGAATGTTGATGATGGAAGGCTGTTATTAGAAATTATGTTAAATAAAATTTATAACCTTACAGAAGTGTCTGGTCTTTCCTTTTCCTGAGACAAGTTCTGTCACAGACACAAAGGTCTTCCTCTCGCTAGCCAAGAGGTCTAGCTAGAAGAAACTAGCTAACACAGAAGAGGACAGGAGCGGCAAAGGGGGAGGAGGCTGGGCGTATTAAGCTGCGGGCCAGATTCTTGTCGATGAACTTAAGCAGCTCCTCCTTTTCCCCTGGGCTTATCACATATAACTTGCCTTTAGGCAGCTTTTGACTGGGGAGCAGTTCAATAGTACAGTCTGAGTTGCGATGAGGTGGGAGTTCATCCGCCTCCTCCTCCTCGAACACCCAGGCCAGGTCTCTATACTCCAGGGGGATGGCCAAAAGCTCCTCCTGCACCAGGCATGCCTGTACAGTCTCCTCAGGAGGGGCCACCCCCCAATTCTCATCCTATGAGTGGCTCTGGCACTTTGGTGCTATGAACTGCACCCTCCCCTCATCCCAGAGGATATATGAGTTGTGATCATACAACCAGGGACTCCTCAGGACCAATGGGAACTGGGGCATAGGAGTGATGACAAAGGACAGGTGTTCCCGCCCCCATCCACAGCGGAACAGTCTCAAACTTACATGGCTCCTTCATGGAGGAACTGTCCATCTGGGTAAAAACAGTGCGGCCGGCTAGTTTGACCACCAGAGCCCCCAACCCGGTAACCAACGTTGGGCTAATGAGGTCTCTAGCACACCCTGAGTCTATTAACACCCGCACCCGAACATGGGTCCCTAGCTCGGGGTTTATTACAGTCACAGCCACAGAAAAAGGGAGGGGTGGTTGCTCACCATCTGAGGCGCTGTTTGGATCAGAACCTGCTGCTCCACACTGCTCACAGCAGGTCCTGGCCTTT
This sequence comes from Gekko gecko, assembly GCA_029375565.1. NCBI lineage: Eukaryota > Metazoa > Chordata > Lepidosauria > Squamata > Gekkonidae > Gekko > Gekko gecko. The sequence continues at coordinate 100,573,455 of JAPDNY010000004.1, read as the reverse complement.
TCCTGCTGGCTCAGGTTCCCCCTCGCTGCTGGAGTTGGACCCTCCCTCTGGAATGCCAACTTGTAGGGCCCGCTGGAATTTGTTTGGCCGTACCTTTCTGCAGTGGAGTATCAGGGTGCTTCTTCTCCCCCGTCTTGGGGATCCTGCCCCTGGGCAGGCGGTGGTAAAGTGGCCACTTTCACCACATTTCAGGCAGAGCCCCTGCTTCAACCGCTGTTCTCTCACCCCCTCTTTAGGTTTGGGTGCAGGGGTTTCCACTTTTGGGGTACCGGCCATCCCCCTTGTAGTCAGCTCTCCGCGTTGGCCGCTTCCCACATCCAGACCAGTAGCGATACTGAACGCACAGTGCACAGGATGGTCTCCCTGATGTCATGGTGCAATCCCAGACGGTATTGCTCAGCCAGCACCCCATCTGGCCATCCGTGGATCTTGGTGGCATGTCGCTTAAACTCTTCCAAGTACTCTCTCACAGAGCGCTGGCCCTGCTTCAAGGTGCACAGGTAGTTGTGTGCCTTCAGCTCCTCCATGGGGTCCTCATACTGCGCTCATAGGGCCCACATAAAGGCATCCACATCTTGCAGTTTGGGACTCTGTGCATCGTGGAGACTGACATACCAGATGGCTGCCTCTTCTCTCAGCTTGGTGGTGATGAATGCTACCCAGTGTTCATCATTTGGGAACAGGTGGCCCCAATATTCCACAAACTTCTCCACTTGAACTACGAAATAGGCCAGCCTCTCAGGGGTGCCATCAAACGTAGCCTCCAGGAGCTCTTTCGGCTTGTACTCTCACGGCAGGGCTGCTGGACCCAGCACTGGTCCCACAGGGGCTGCCAGCTGGGGAGACGGGAGTTGCGGGCCTGGAGGTGATGACAGTGGCACGGCTGGTTGCAGCAGCGGCCACTGGTGTAGTTCCCCTTAGACCACCTGTGCCACCAGTTGAAGGATGTTCAACAGTGATTCCTCCATTGCTCGGAACACTCTCGCCTGGGCTGCTTCCATCCGGGTGAACCATTCTTCCTAGTTGCCATCACCGTCTTGTTCCCTCCGGGTCACAGATTGCAAGGGCCGGTATTTGTACTGGCTCCTGGTGAGCGGCCCAGGGGTCATTGTCCACTTCTCTTGGGTGTCCCTATGGAACTGACCCCACCGATGGGACCTGGACACTTCCCCCACGACTCTTGGGATCACCCCCCCTTCTGCTCCCAGTACAACAGTCACAGGTGGGGTGGGGTGTGGAGATCAGTGTAGTTGTCGGGGGTGTGGTGGTGGTAGGTACCAGGTCTTCCATAGTTACCAGTACCACAGGTTCCTCATCTCTGCTCATCATGGTAGAGAGGCAGGTAGAGGCAGTAATAGATTCCTGACACTCTGTCAGGGGGTCCCAGTCAAAACACTCTACAATGATTCTTCATGAAGTTCAGTTTATTGAGGTTACTACAAGACACCATGAACTCTTGTGTCAGGAATAATGAGAAAACTCCGGGAACCCCTGTTATACCCCTTTCAAACGAAACCCCCCTGATTCCCTTAAACCAATAAGCAAGCACCTGGGAGTGCGGGGAGACAGCAGCTGTTGTGTTCTCAGTGGGAAAGCCGAGACAGGCAGAATGCAACTTCAAGGACACTGGGCAGATAAGACAGTGGCAGAAGCACAGAGGAGAAAGCAAGAGGCAGAGGCATCCCCCCACATTCCAATCCATGGCAGCTAGCTCTCTCTCACACACACATTGGACAACTGGTACTGTTTATTTAAAAATTATTGAACTTGAGGAACAAATCTATACACTGAGGAACATCAGGGAGGCAGAAAGTTTTTTATACATGATGGAAGACGGGCTCCTGAGAGAATGGCAAGAGCTAGCAAATCCTGAGCAAGAGGAAGGAAGTAACAAGGAACAGGTGGGTGAGTGGAAGAATGTGATCTTGAGGAGTAAGATAATCAGGAAACCCTCACAGCCAGTGGAGCTGCAAAATCAATACCAACTGCTTCTGATTATGCAAGATCAGAATAGCACATTCTGAGACAAAAGGATGTGACTGACACACAAGCACACAGGCAGAGAAGGAACCAAGCTATCCCACGGAGGAAGAGACGAGTAGTGGTGGTTGGTGACTCCCTACTGAGAGGGACAGAAGAAGGTGTATGCAGACCAGACAAGGAATCTTGAGAGGTTTGTTGTCTTCCTGGAGCGTGTATCCAAGATGTGACTGAGAGAATTCCAAGACCGGTCAAGACCTCTGATTGCTACCCGCTCCTGCTGATCTGTGTGGGAACAAACAATCCGGCCCCAAGAAACCTTGAATGGATCTCCAAAGACTACGAGGCTCTGGGCAAGAAGGTGAAAGAACTGAGGGCTCAGGTGGTGTTCTCCTTCATTTTACCTGTTGAGGGCCATGGAGCTGGAAGGGAGAACAGGATACTGGAGGTGAATGGCTGGTTAGGTAGATGGTGCTGTTGAGAGGGATTTGGCTTCCTGGAGCATGGTATGTACCTCCGACATGAAGGACTGCTGGTGATGGATGGGGTGCACCTTACAAAGAATGGGAGGAATGTCTTTGCTGGAAGACTCATGAACCTGATCAGGAGGGCTTTAAACTGAAGACATGGGGGGTGGGAAGAAAAAGCCTGATGTTGTGCGGCATCCCCAACACTAAGTTCAAGAAGGGGAGTGACCAGAGAATAAATGAACAGGAGAGAGGTGATTTCAGTAGTTTTCAGGTAAATTTGAAGGGACCTACGGTAGGAAAGGATGTCTGTAATCTGAAATGTCTTTATACTAATGCACAGAGTATGGGAAATAAACAGGAGGAACTTGAACTTCAAATATTAGAAAGTAAGTATGATCTGATAGTATCACTGAGACTTGGTGGGATGAGTCTCATATATGGAGCACGGCAATTGAAGGATATACCTTGTTCAAATGGAACAGAAAAAACAAAAAAGGAGGCGGGGTGGCACTGTATGTCAAGAATAAATACACTTGCACTGAAATTCAGGATTTTGAGAGTTGCCCTGTTGAAAGTGTGTGAGTAAGGATAGAGCAGGGGGGAAAGAAGGGGATATCATTGTGGGGGTACACTACAAACCTCTGAACCAACTGGAGAAATGGGATGATGCATTTGTACAGCAGCTTGCTAAACTTTCACAGAGACAGGATGTAGTGGTTATGGGAGATTTCAACTATCCAGATATTTGCTGGAAATCTAACTCTGCTAGATATGAGGCATCCCGCAGATTCTTGAATAGTCTTGCAAACACCTTCATCTCTCAGAAGGTGGAGGTGGAAACCAGAGGATCTGCTATCCTAGATTTAATTCTGACTAACAAGGAAGAACTGATTGATGAAGTCAATGTTGTGGGATCCTTGGGGAATAGTGACCATCTCAGCTTGGAGTTTGACATAGAGAAGGATGTGAAACCAGGACATAGTAGGACTCGTATCCTGGACTTCAGGAAAGCTGATTTCAAAAAAACTCAGGGAAATAACAGGTAGGATCCCATGGCTGGAAATGCTGAGGGGGAAATCTGCACAGGAAGTATGGGTGATGCTGAAAAATGAAGTGCTTAAGGCACAATCACAAACTGTTTCAGTAAGAAAGAAAGGTGGGAGATGGGTAATGAAGCCAAGGTGGCTGAACAAGGAACTCTCTGAGGAGCTGAGACTAAAAAGGGAAACGTACAGGAAATGGAAGGAGGGTCAGATTACTGAGGGTGAGTACAAGAAGCAGGCTCGAAACTGAAGGGATGGTGTCAGAAAGGCTAAAGCGCAGATAGAGCTGAAGGTTGCGAGGAATGCAAAAAATAACAAGAAAAATTTCTATGCCTATGTTCGGAGCAAAAAGAATAGGGATGGGGTAAGCTCATTGCTAGGGGAAGACAGTCAAGCCTTAACAAGGGATGAAGACAAAGCAGAATTACTCAACTCTCACTTTGCGTCAGTCTTTAACCATAAGGCGAGCTGCATACAAACTGAAGAATGCAGGGCATATGAAGGAAGGGGGAACTGCCAGTCCAGAATAAGTAAGGAAATGGATAGAGAACATCTAGCTGCCTTAAATACTTTCAAATCTCCAGGGCCAGATGGCTTGCATCCCAGAGTGTTAAAAGAAATTGCAGATGTTATTTCAGAGCCTCTGGCTCTAATCTTTGAGATGTGCTGGAGTACTGGTGTTGTGCCGGAAGACTGGAGAGGAGCGTATGTTTTCCCGATCTTCAAGAAGGGAAAAAAGACGGACCTGGGAAATTACAGGCCTGTCAGTTTGACATCAATACCTGGGAAAATTCTAGAGCAGATTATTAAACGCTCTGTCTGTGAGCACCTTGAATGGAATGAGTTAATTGGTTGTAGCCAGCATGGGTTTATTAAGAATAAGTCATGCCAGACCAACCTTATCTCCTTTTTTTGACAGAGTTACTAAAATGGTTGAGTCTGGCAATGCTGTGGATATAGTGTATCTAGATTTCAGTAAAGAATTTGACAAAGTTTCTCATGATATCCTTGAGGATAAGCTGGTTAAGTGTGGGATGGATGGAGCAACCATTGGATGGATTCATGGTTGTTTGAAAAATCGTACCCAACGAGTGCTCGTAAATGGCTCTGCATCTACATGGAGGGAAGTCTCGAGTGGAGTGCCACAGGGCTCAGTCCTAGGCCTGGTGTTGTTTAATGTTTTTATAAATGCCTGGAGGAAGACATAGAGGGGATACTTATCAAATCTGCAGATGACACAAAGCTGGGTGGGATTGCTAATTCTGAAGAAGACAGAGTCAGGATTCAAAATGATCTAGATAGGCTGGAACAGTGGGCTGAGACAAATAAAACGAATTTCAATAGAGATAAGTGCAAAGTCCTACACTTAGGTACAAAAAATCAAAGGCACAGATATAGAATGGGAGGGCTTGACAGCAGCACATGTGAAAGGGATCTAGGTGTTATGGTTGATCACAAGCTAAACATGAGCCTGCAGTGTGATGTGGCTGTGAAGAAAGCTAATGCAATCTTAGGATGCATTAACAGAAGCATTATGTCCAGATCACGGGAGGTGGTAGTTCTGCTATGGTTAGGCCTCCCCTGGAGTACTGTGTACAGTTTTGGGCACCACATTTTAGGAAGGATGTTGACAAGCTCGAGCGTGTCCAGAGGAGGGCAACCAGGATGGTGAGAGGGTTGGAATCCAAGTCTTATGAGGAAAGGCTGAAAGAGCTGGGTATGTTTAGCCTAGGAAAGAGAAGGCTTAGATGGGACATGATTGTAGTCTTCAAGTATTTGAAGGGCTGTCATGTAGAAGATGGAGCAGATCTATTCTCTCTTGCTCTGGATTGAAAGACTAGATCTAATGGGTGGAAATTACAAGGGGGTCATTACCAGCTAGATATCAGGAGAAACTTCCTAACTGTAAGAGTGTTTGAGCAGTGGAACAGTCTGCCTCAGGAGGTGGTGGATGCTCCTTCCCTGGACGTTTTCAAGCAGAGGCTGGACGACCATCTTTTGGGTATGTTGTAGGATGTAGGGCTATCTTTTGGCTATGCTCCTGCAGAGTGCAGGGGATTGGACTAGATGACCTGTAAGGTCCCTTCCAACTCTAACATTCTATGATTCTATGATTTAATAGGTGGAAATTACAAGGGAGTCGTTACCGGCTAAATATCAGGAGAAACTTCCTAACTGTAAGAGTGGTTGAGTAGTGGAACAGACTGCCTTGAGAGGTGGTGGATGCTCCTTCGCTGGATATTTTCAAGTGGAGAGTGGATGACCATCTTTTGGGTACGTTGTAGGTATGTAGGTATGTAGGGCTATCTTTCGGCTATACTCCTGCAGAGTGCAGGGGGTTAGACTAGATGACCTGCACGATCCCTTCCAGCTCTTAACATTCTATGATTCTATGATTCTATGAACCAAGAGGGACAGGATCCCTGGTCTATATATATAAGCTGTTGTCACACTATATTATCTTTTAATGGAGAGTTTTTTGTATCTAAAGAAAAAGAGGCCCATAGAAACAATCAGTACAATGAGTATAATATGACAGTTTGTATGTATAAATGTACAGAATTTTAAAAAATCAATGATATGGAGAAAGTTCAAACAAGGGATATAAAAATGCACAACTGGCAAGATTTGGTTTCCATATTTTTGTATATTTTTGTAAACTGAGCCCACCTTGGCGGGGAGAATGGGGTATAAATAAATAAATAAAATAAATAAGAAATAAACTTACAGAATACAAGCTTATATACTTGTACTCCATGTACTAGCTATTCTCAGTGTCCTGCCTTTCTTCACATGGTTTATATTGTCTGTTCCCTCCTGTTTTTCTCCCAGTCTAATCTTTTCTTTTCCTCTAAATGACTATCTCCCCACTTCCCCAATACTTTTGCAATGACGGTGCTATAGATACAGGAATCTGACTAAAGTAATTGGACAGGGCAAAGATCACAAGTAAGTCTTGCACAGGATCACAGCGCATGGCCTTAGAATGGTAATTGTTCAATTATGCAGCACCACATACAATGTTGCGGCACTCTGCAGTGCTAACCCCAGCCCAGGTGTATACTTGGAAGATTTTGCGCAGGACTACTTCCAACTGTCCAGTAATCCTGTAACGTAGCTGCAAGTTCATCCTTTGCTTGAGGAGCCACTCAGGAGACAAACAGCAGAGTGGATTTTACTGAGCCCAAATGGGAAGTATTCCATGGCTGTGCTGTGGTGCCATTTCCAGTAAAAACATGGAGAGAAGACTGAGTGCTCACTCACAACATGAAGCATTTTCTGTATTTGCTGAAGGCTCCTTAAGGCAATGAACCAGAAAATACTTGCCATTTAATAAAGGGAACCTTTAATGAACTAATCAGTTTATTTGCATTTGGACATGGAGTGTGATAGCCATGTAGTCACAGTGGAGCAGTTGTCAGCTTTGATGAATTAATTCAAAAGTCCAGCTTTAAAAAGCATCATGTGTGCAAATAATGTATATATTCATTGCTGCAGTTTCAGGCCAAAAGACATCCATTGATTCTAGTTTTATATTTCAGCATTAAAAGCAAAATATTATTTTGCTTGAGTCAACTTGATTGTTTCAGTTAGGTCTGGTGCATGATGAATATTCTGAAGTATTACAAAAAGGGACATTAATATTAATTATCATGAGCAAACACCAGCCTTGGCTGATTCAGCCTGCAAAGCAATATATATATATTTGCCTAGCAGGAGTAGATAGTTTAAAAGGTGAAAGCCTTCCTTGGGAGAAGGAGAGGCAATATATCAATCCCAGGGAGGACATTTCCATGCTGAAGAAATGGGAAAAACCTAGCTTGAAAAAGCACACACTAGAATATTTTTGTTCCATTTGTCTGAAAACCTTTGAACACTATGAAAGTCAATGTAAGTATTTTTCTAAATGATGCTCAGTGACTTATGAAACTTTTTTAAAAAACCTCTCTTCAGTTGTATGTATACTGTGACTAATCTAGTGAGGATGAATAATTGTTCTTTAAGGAATACAGAAGTTTTAATGCAAACTTTTCCCCTCTCAATTTATGGTCGTCATGAGGTATTATAGACTGGTTGTCATAGGAACTCTGGAAGTCATTTAAATAGTGGTAACCTTCATGACTTCTTTATCCATGATTTAGAAATGATGAATTTAAACTGTTGTTTATACATGATCAGTGGTTGATTTCCCATGTTTTCAAGGGCATTAATAAAAAATTAAATGTGTTTCAGCTTGGGAACACCCTCTCAGAAATTGTCCTAATATTCTGATTAAATGGTTTTAAATATGTGTGTCCACAGCATTTGGTAATACGTCTTATAGTAAATACATATTGTAAAAGGGTTTGCATTTTTAAAAACTGAATCATGTACAGCGACAATAATTTAAAATAAAGAATAAATGTGTGACTGGCAGGCATTGTTAAATTGGAGAAACACAGGAAAAAATCCAGTGTTGCAATTAAGGGGTTAGATTGGTGTCACCAATCTCTGCACAGCCGTGGGTGGGTGGGGGGCTCTGTGACACTATGTGGGTCTACAGCTGCTGTTTTGTGCACATTTAAGCTAGTAAACTCCATTGAAGCCAACAGTGCTCAGGTGGGCTTGCTGTCTAATGTGTATGAACCCTGATGCCACAAAGAACTCATTTGTTGTAATAGTTGTAATGTATACATGCCCTAGGCCTTCTTACATGAGCATGCTGATACCCTTAAGCATCACTCACTGAAGTTTTGTGTGACAGCTTATCAAAATTCACAGTATACTGGAGCTGTGGAACCCATGGTTTATGCATAACACAAAATCATTCCAAAATTCTGGAATGTGTGTTGGAGATCATAGAAGGTGATGGAATAAAGATCACTGGGACACCTGCTCATGTATTACCTTGCTGACAGAAATGGATGAGCAATACTGCAGCAGAAAGTGTTCCCAGAGAACCTCACTGGCACCATAGCTTATTATCATTTGCTTTTTACAAATCCCTAGAGTAACAGGGCAGACTGAGTTATGGATGAATTAAATTTTATTTCTAATATTTTACTGCATTTCCTTTAAATGGTACAAGTAAACGTGTATTCATCAATCACATGGAAAATAACAAACAGCGCACTAAAGTTACTTGAAAGCTAAAAAGAACAGCACACAATACCCTTGCTTAGCTTTGTCCAGCACAGGGCCAACAACTCTATTTTTGAAGGAAAAAGAATGACATGGAGCAATGCAATAAAAATGCAGCTTTCTCAGGGAGCAAATTTTATCTCTTGACCCAGAAACCTCTGACATGTAAACAATGGGTCTTTGGTGTTTACTGCATGGTATTATCTGTCTAAATCCTAGAATTACTGTTTCCTTTTGTGTAGCAACTGGCTGCTGGTTCTCAATAATAGCTGTTATTAGTAGCAATGACACATTAATTGAACTTTTCTGTTCCCATGTGTGTGGCACACTCCAAGGTCAAACAGTGCACCAGAGTTTCATGTGTATTCAATTACTGTAGCATTATGAAGGAAAGTAACCTGTCATACGTTTGAAAATATTACTTGCTATTCTTTACGGGGCAACTGATTATAAACAATAAGCTTTTCTGACAAAGTTTGCCTGTTTCTCACATCCTAGATAACTTCAAAGGGATAACAGACTAACATTGTTTTGCAAATCTTCCCTAGATATGATGTGCTCAGTTCCACTTTATGTGCTAATAGTAATCCATCCCTATTTTCTGAAGAGCACAGCACTAAATACATCAAGTGAAGAAAGCCCTATTTAAATCTGTACAACTTCTAAGCTATTAATTTATCACTGAAGCCTATCAGACTTGGTAAGATCATAGTGAGGCAAATATTCTTTAGTTTATTTGTAACTTTTGGTTCCAAATGTGCACCTGATACCCAATGTTACCATTTTTCTGTGGGCATATGTTAGCCAAATTGCCTTAATTTCTTATCAATATTGGGGAAGTTATGCTTATTAATTGGCAATAGGCAAATTAGGGAGCTAACACCAGTGTATACAGAGGTCCCGCCCTTCCAGAGATACCAGTCACGGAGGCTGAAGTTAGTTTAAAAATGATGTCTTTACTGTAGTCTTCTTCACATACAAACAATACACAGCCACATACACAATTATTCAGTTTCAAGGAAAATTAGAGAGATCAAGAGACTTTTGCATTAGCAAGCGATTCATTGGTTGGGCGATACGTTACCTGCTCCGATGAGATGAAGGCTTCCAGATGGAAAAATAAGGGATTTATAGAAAAATGGGGATTATGCTAGGAAAAGGGAGCGTGCAAACTGAACCGGCAGTAAGCACGTGGACGACTCTGGCTGCAGTTCCAGAGCTTCAGGGTAAGGTGGGTAGCAAGATAGCTACAAGTTCAAGAGTAAGAGATTATAGAGGTCGTTGGGGGGGAGTAGAGAGAGAGAGCACATTGCTGTGTACCCTCTTTTATGGGGTGACCTCAGGGGGACGACTTGGCTGGTCACCTCCCTTGGGACAGCCCCTTATGGTCCATTCCAAAAAGTCACGTATGCACGTATGCAGTGGAGTAGAGGGGCTTAGGTTGGGCAATATTGGATGTTAATTAAGCTGGTAGCTGAGCCACCTGGCTTAGCATTATGAGTCATTGGCTAGCGCTGATTGCTCCCTTTGTCTCAGGGCTGTAAAACCGGTTCTTCCAGATGGACAGGAGAGCCAATCCCTTTGTCAAGGGAATGCTGGAGATGATCCTTTTGTGTTCCTCTCTGCAACAAAGATGTGGGGGAGGAATGTGCCAGCGTGATAGACACAGAGTCTCTTAATAGTGTTGAGAGTTCTTTAGTTTGAGCAGCAATGGCAAATGGCTGCTTGTGTAGTGCTTGGTGTGTGTGTATGGAGACATATCTGGAACAGGGCAACCTTTGGAAACCATGGGCACATCATCTCAGGCTTCTGCTAGTGCGTGTCTGGCATCTCATTCTGGTTACCTGGCATCCTTTTACACACATTATGCACAATTCATAGTCCATAAGAGAGAAAAAACCTCCTTGCTGGCTAACACATATGCTCTTGTATCTCTGCCATGTTCATTATTGCAGCAAATTGAAAACTTAAATCATAACATGCAAATCTTCATGCAAGACAGCTTGGAAGTTGCATCTTCTGAGCGCTGGCAGCCTTTTAAGCCTAAAGACTTAAGAATTATTATATGCAAGTCAATATTTCTCAGAGCCCCCCCCTTCTATTTCTGTTACTTTACATTTTTCAAAGCCAGGCCCTGTCACTGAACAGTGATCCAGAGGCTGAGTTCAGACAGGCAGTTTGCCCCGAGATAGGCACATTTCAGCAATGTTTCACAAACGGATTAAAGGGGCCATTCACACAGGCACATCTGTCTGGCATTCCCCAGCCATACTCAACCCGTTTTGTAACTCTTCCCTCCCGAGTTTAAAAGATATATGGTGAAAGTGGTAGCAAATCTTGGAAAGTGTGTGTATCCTGCACCCATCCTGCACCAACATAGTGTGATTGCTAAAAGCCGCAATTTTTGATTGTGCGTTTATGCACTTATGCACTTATGTAATCTCTGGATTACAAAAAGAAAAGCTGCACCTTACAGCCGTGTCTCCACCAGGGGCAGGCCAACAGCGTGAACACTCCCTTGCGCGTCCTTCCCGGTATGCTCCCACATCAGTCTGCACAGTGTGACCAGGAAAACCCGGAACACATTGTTCCAGGTCTTTTTTGCCATGACTCCCTCGCACTTCAAACTGCCAGTCTGAACTCAACCAGATTAAACTTTGTTCAAAGTTTTCAGTTTTGCTTTCCGCTGCTCAGCCTACAATTTGGAAGCATTCCAGTAGCACACAAAATTGCAGTTTATTCTAATAATAACCAAGAAATAACCTCTTTAGCACATGCATGATGTAGACCAAGGGAGTGAGGACAAAGGGAAGAATAACAACAAACCGTGTAGACTTGGAGGGAAAATGGCCACAGCCTTGTATTGAATACAGTCAAAGGAGCACTGGTGCAGCATAGGGCATGCATCCAGCATTGGGCGACTGGCCTGTCAGCTGATGACGCAATCCCCACAGCCTGCCTGCTGGGGGCACTGTGGGATCACAAGCCCAGGGTCCCACATGGGCATATACCACTGCACGGTTCCCTTGCCATCTGAGGGTTAGGGCCAGGCGCCAGCACCCAAGCTGGGCATGACATGGAATGGCCCCACTTTCAGGACATTTTAGGGAGTCCACAGACCAGGGGAGGCAGACACGTAGGCTCAGCCTCCCCCAAACTTGGATCTGGCTCAGTGCCCAAACCACTTATCAAAGCTGTGACAAGAGCATGCAACAGAACCCACATCTAACACACCACCACAAATAGGGATGGGCGTGAAATGCATTTTTGTGGTTCATTTTGGTTCATGGTTCATGGCCTAACCGATATAAACTGGGAGGTTGGCTCATGAACTTAACTGATTCATATTGGTTTGTGACCCCTGCTTTCTGCTCCCTACTGCTTTTCACAGGAAGAAAGTAGGGGTTTCCCCGCAGAAAGCGATGGGGAACAGAAAGCTCAGAGCTATTTAAATCCCAGCTTTCTGCTCTTCATGAACCACCACAAATTGCCTTAAAATTCATGGAGGTTCATGGTGGCTCCTCAGTTTGCAAACCACAAACTGTCCAACATTAATCACAAACTTTCATTCATTCATGCCAATCCTTAACCACAAACGCAGCCAAGGGAGGGTGGATGGAGAAACCAGGAACAGACTGAACTGAGGCAGCGGCTTCAGCTGAAGCTCCCTAAATAAAGGAGGGGCAGACCAGAACAAAAAGTCTGGCTTCCCGCTCTTCCCCGAAGTCCCTCCCGTCTCCAGCAGGCCTGGCCACCCAATTGGCAGCCCTTGGCCATTGCTGCAGAGCCACAGTGGAAAATCTTTCCCCTTCACTCGCTCCTCAGCCCAGCGGGTCCAAAAGTGGCCTGGATGAGTCTAGAGGCCATCACTTAGCACATGTATGATACAAGAAAAAGTAGAATCTGTCCAATGAATGTGTGAATTGACCTTAACTAATGAAAGAAAGATGAATATTTAGCCCAGACTGGATTATCTTTTTTACACATTTTCCTCTGCTCTCAGGGGGGAAAAAAGCACCAGGAATTTTTTTGTGCAGATACTTTTTGTTTGTGCAGATACTTTAGTACTTGAGTTAATGCTGGATTTGTTCCTACTACTGTATGATTTGCATTCAACTGGTGGTAGGACAGTGCAAAAGCACTGCAGGAAGACTCAACTATAGTTTGCAACAGTAGTTCTCCTGGCCTATTTGACAGTAAGGACATGTTAGGAGTGGAGTGTAAGTTCTTCTGCTCTCCAACACAGACTGTCCTTAGCGCAATCCTAAGCAGAGCAGCACCATTGGACTGTGAAGAGTGTAACTCTGCTTAAGACTGCACTGTTAGAAAGGGACATAATGGAGAATCAAAAGTAGAGAACATGGATATCACCTCTTTTCTTTTCTTTTCTTTTCTTTTCTTTTCTTTTCTTTTCTTGAAGTCTGGGAACTAGGTGGAGAGGATCAGCAATAGTGTATCTCCCACTCAAGTGGCATTGCAAGTAGGACAGAAGTGGTGTCTGTAAGGTTCACATTATTCTGGCCATGGGATTCAGTGGAGAAATTGGTCACTTGAAGTCTAAGTAGCTATGACATTATCATAAGAACATAAGAGAAACCAATGTTGGATCAGGCCAATGGCCCATCCAGTCCAACACTCTGTCACACAGTGGCCAAAAATACCAGGTGCCATCAGGAGGTCCACCAGTGGGGCCAGGACACTAGAAGCCCTCCCCAAGTACCAAGAATACAGAGCATCACTTGCCCCAGCCTGAGAGTCCCTATCTATGTTGTTGTTCAGTCGCACAGTCGAGTCCGACTCTTCGCGACCCCATGGACCAGATTACGCCAGGCCCTCCTGTCTTCCGCTGTCCGCTGAAGTTTGCTCAATTTCATGTTTGTTGCATCGATGACACTGTCTAACCATCTCATCCTTTGCCGTCCCCTTCTTCTTTGACCTTCAATCTTTCCCAGCATCAGGGTCTTCTCCAGTGAATGCTCCCTTCTCATTTGGTGGCCAAAGTATTTGAGCTACAGCTTCAGGATCTGGCCTTCCAGGGAACAGTCAGGGTTGATTTCTTTTAGGATTGACTGATTTGATCTCCTTGCAGTCCAAGGGACTCTCAAGAGTCTTCTCCAGCACCATAGTTCAAAAGAATGTATTCTTCGGTGCTCAGCCTTCCTTATAGTCCAACTCTCGCAGCCATACATTACTACTGGGAATACCATTGCTTTGACCATGCGGACTTTTGTTGGCAAGGTGATGTCTCTGCTTTTTATCATGCTGTTTAGGTTTGCCATCGCTTTCCTCCCAAGGAGCAGGCATCTTTTAATTTCATGGCTGCAGTCACCATCTGCAGTGATCTGGGATCCTAGGAACGTGAAGTCTGTCACTACTTCTACGACTTCCCCTTCTATTTGCCAAGGAGTGATGGGGCCAGATGCCATGATCTTAGGTTTTTTGATGTTGAGCTTCAAGCCCACTTTTGCGCTCTCCTCTTTCACCCTGAGCAAGAGGCTCTTAAGGTCCTCTTCACTTTCTGCCATCAGAGTGGTATTGTCTGCATATCTGAGGTTATTGATATTTTCCCCATCAATCTTAACTCCAGTTTGTGATTCATCCAGGCCAGCATTTCGCATGATGTACTCTGCATATAAATTAAATAAGCAAGGTGACAATATACATCCTGATCGTACTCCTTTTCCTATGCTAAACCAATTAGTTGTTCCATATCCGGTTCTAACTGTTGCTTCTTGACCTTTATACAGGTTTCTCAGGAGACATGTGAGGTGGTCCGGTACTCCCATCTCTTTAAGAACCTGCCATAATTTATTGTGATCCACACAATCAAAGGCTTTAGCATAGTCAATGAAGCAGAAGTAGATGTTTTTCTGGTACTCTCTTGCTTTCTCCATAATCCAGCGAATGTTGGCAATTTGATCTCTAGTTCCTCTACCTCTTTGAAACCCAGCTTGTACTTCTGGCAGTTCTCTATCCACGTACTGTTGGAGCCTAGCTTGTAGGATCTTGAGCATGACCTTGCTAGTGTGTGAAATGAGTGCAATTGTGCAATAGTTTGAACATTCCTTGACATTGCCCTTCTTTGGGATTGGAATGTACACTGACCTTTTCCAATCCTGTGGCCACTGTTGTGTTTTCCAAATTTGTTGGCAAATTGAATGCAGCACTTTAACAGCATCTTCTTTTAAGACTTTGAATAACTCAGCTGGGATACCATCACCTCCACTAGCTTTGTTGTTAGTATCTATACCTTGTGGCTAATAGCCACCAATGGACCTCTGCTCCATATGTTCATCTAATTCCGTCTTGAAGCTGTCCATGCTTGTAGCCGCCACCACCTCCTGTGGCAGTGAATTCCATGTGTTAATCACTCTTTGGGTGAAGAAGTACTTCCTTTTATCCATTCTAACCCGACTGCTCAGCAACTTCATTGAGTGCCCACGAGTTCTTGTATTGTAAGAAAGGGAGAAAGGTAGTTCTTTCTCAACCTGCTCTATCCCAAGCATAATCGTATAAACCTCGATCATGTCACCCCTCAGCTGTCGTTTCTACAAGTTAAAGAACCCCAAGCATTTAAACCTTTTTTCATAGGGATAGTGTTTCAACCCTGTTATCATTCTAGTTGCCCTTTTCTGCACTTTTTCCAGTGCTATAATATCTTTTTTGAGGTATGGTGACCAGAACTGTACATAGTACTCCAAATGAGGTTGCACTATTGATTTATACAGGGGCATTATGATACTGACTAATTTGTTTTCAATTCCCTTAATCCCCAGCATAGCGTTGGCCTTTTTATTGCAGTTACACACTGTCTAGACATTTTCATTGAGTTATCTACTATGACTCCAAGATCTCTCTGTTGGTCAGTCTCTGCCAGTTCAGACCCCATCAATATGTATTTATATTTTGGATTCTTGGTTCAATGTATATCACTTGGTATATTCTTATTAACAGAGTAGACTACAATGGCTCTTTCAATCTACTGCATGAGTGCCTATTGCACAAGGTGACTATTGGGAAGGCAGTACTGTCAGCCTTCCTCCCAGTTTCTTCTTTGAGGCCTTAACCATCCCTCATATACTGTAGGCTGTTAAATATGGCATACAGACTATCAAAAGTACATTCAAGCTTAAAGAAAATATTTGGGATAGAGGGTTGTACTTTCCCTGTGGTTACTTAGTAATGTGAATGCCTCAGGCTCTAATTAAATCTCTCTTGTAGCATGCAGACTTCTTTAATGTCACAAAAATATGTTCACAGCATTAGATCATGAATATAATTCTACTGTATGTTGTTAAAATCAGAGCAAGCGACTATGTCTGAATTGTGTTCTCTCTGATCTCAGCACTTTAAAAAGGAAAGTTCAAAATGCATACCATGACCTCTGGATAGAATTTATATTTAGCATATACATTAGTTTATTTTTACATTTGGTACACAAAGACATATTGTTTTAACGGCACTCATGCAGTAGATCGAAAGATCCATTGTAGTCTACTCTGTTAATAAGAATTAAGACTAATGATACAGAAAACTGATTTAGATTTCAATGGGCTCTTTGACAAGATAGACTTAAAAGTCATTTTGACATCATACTGCTTGTTCCTCTCTGATGCTTCCTTATATGATTATATGTGTTAGGGAACATACACATGGCAATGCACAGCTGTCTAATCTGTGATGCAGTCTGACAAGTGCATGGGAACTGTAAAAAAAAAAAAAAAAGCAGTGTAAACACCAGGGTCATCAGTCAGGAGTGGACTTGAACCACTGACATTCTAGGAGCTACTCCTCGGGTTGTTACAGCTTCTTAGAAAACCGTGGGCTAGATTATTTTTTCTACCTTTACCATTGTGATTGGTTCCTGGTGCTAGGTAGCATGCATTTTTTAAAGTTTCCCCATTTTTAAGCAAGTGATCTTGACCACTTATGTGGACAGCAGAAATGCTTTCCAAAGTATACTTTCCTTCCCCATGTATGCAGCAATACACCTTCATGAGTAGGTCACAGATGCTTTCCTTGTCCTGACTTTTCTTGTTCCCACTATGCTTCTTTAGCGTCACAAGCCTCTTCTGATTTCACAGCCCTGCCAGTGCCAGTATGTGCTCCTCACCTGTTCAGGTGGCTCTCTGGTAACTGATCTTGGCCTAGGGCTACCAAGTCCAGGGAATGGGGGGGGAGGTAGGGTTGCCAGATCCAGGTTGGGAAACTCCTGGAGAGTTGGGGATGGAGCGTGGAAAGGACAGGGACCTCAGTGGGGTACAATGCCATAGTGCCCACCCTTCAAACAGCCATTTTCTCCGGGGGAACTGATCTCTGATCTCCAATCTCATTTCAGTGCCAGTTCCTGTCCTCAAACTCACAGAGAGACCCAAACACTCTCATTTTGGGTAGAATGACACCCCTCCCCTCCTCCACCTGGCTGTTGGCAATCATACATGAAGGAGGCAGATGCAAGCCAATGCCAGCGGTCTGCACCCACCAACTCACTCAGCAGAACCAGAGCTTCCAGTTTCAGCACTGGATCTGGGGATCCCCTGGAATTACTGCTCATTTTCAAACTACAAAGATTAATTTCCCTGAAGGCAACCAGCCAAGCCGGTTCAAGGCTCCATGTGCATGCCAGCCCACCCACCCCCCCGCCAACAAACAAACAAATTCAAAAAGGAACTCAAGGGCTTTTTTCTGCACCGGGACTCAAAGACAATCAGAGCCAAGCTGGTTCAAGGCTCCATGTGCATGCCAGCTCCTCCCCCACACCCGATTCTCCAGCATGGCTGCCCAGCCAACCGCCACCCCTGAAAACATCCCCCCACCCCTACTGCCCCAGCCAGCTCCAGTCTTCCTCCTCCTTACCTTGGCTTTCTCTAAAGTCTGCATGCGCGGGAAAGCAGCAAAGCTGAAGCCACATGCAGCCTCCAGGTTCCAGCTGAACTGAGGGCTGCTGGGAGCTGGGGGGTGGGCCTTAACTTCCAGGAAGCAAGCCCCCGCCCTGCCTGACTTCCCTCCCAGTCCCAACCCATCCGACAGAAAATGGAGGGAAAAAACCTCCACTTTCAACATGGGGAGGCGTGCCACACAGGGGATGTGCAAGGCTCTGGTTGCTTCCAAGGGAGGCTCAGCACCTCCTGGAAAAGTTTGGGGAAGGCAACAGCTCCCCAGCCCCCCCAAAGTTGATGCCTATGCATCAGATTTGTAAATCTATTCTTTTAGGAAGGTTATAGCATATGAAGACTGTGGTTAGTTTATTATATTGTCATACAATATTTGAATGACTGCACCATGTTTTGGATTGCATCATTAGATGCCTGGCTGCCATTTAAGGAAAGGTGGGGCATAAACATTTTAAATAACAACAGGTGGCTTTTATAACCAATGACAATCAGACGACACCTAGGGCAGCAACTTAATTAGTTTACTCTTCAGATCAGTGACAAACTGTCAAAAAGTGGTATTAAAAAAGGCAGCTCAGTGTTACTTCCTCCATTATTTAACATTTATTATAGGAGCAATTGATATTTTACAAGCACGATCAAATTTGTTCTCTTGTATCCTGAGATCTCTTGCCAATATCCAGCATTGTTTGGATGGTGACTGTTTCTCTCGAATTGAATTCGATTATTTATTATTTGAATAGTAGCTGGACATTGGAATCAATACATCCTGACAGAAGCCATTAACATTTTAATGGGCTACTTCACAGCATTTAATGGGTTACTTCACAGCATTATAAAAATGGCAAGTCATGTCCTCTGTGATTAAGGACAGAATTTTCAACAATAGCAAACATATTTTTTAGAAGCTTAGACAAGGAAGCAATCAACCATCAATCCAGAAATGAAAAAATAATGAATAAAGAATAAAGAAACCCAGAAAGTCCTTGTTCCTTTGGCTATGCCGTTTACTATAAAGATCCTATTCACTGGGACAGAAGCAAAGCCAGATGCATTTCATGCATATTTTTCATTGTTTGTGAAACATGCATGATGCCTGTCTATAGTACTGGTTATCCTAGGATACCATACCTGAAATAGCCTAGGATATCCCAAGATAACAGACCACCACTCCTCCTGTAGTTCAAGAACAAAAGACCAATCTTAAACAAGTCCCAGGAAAGTCAGTCTTAATCCCACTTATTTGGGAATAAGTCTAATGAACTCTAACCTAACCTGCTTAGACTTGTGTTTCATATAATTTTGTAAACAATTTATGGGCTGTCATTGCTGATGGATCCAAAGACAGTCAAACAAGTGTGCATGACTGAAACACTATGAAACACCTTCCACATCTCCGCTGGGTCAGGTACTGCAGCAGTAGTGGTTA
This sequence comes from Gekko gecko, assembly GCA_029375565.1. Lineage (NCBI taxonomy): Eukaryota > Metazoa > Chordata > Lepidosauria > Squamata > Gekkonidae > Gekko > Gekko gecko. Next base: position 100,554,518 of record JAPDNY010000004.1, on the reverse strand, counting down.
TCCTGTGCTGATGATAAAATTGCGATAAGTATGGAGTGATGATAAAGAAAATAACAACTCACCTTTCACTTAGCATCATTGAACATATCCAAGAATTGCACCTCTGCTGAATCTTGTACTCTGCTTCTGAAATACCTTTGCCCTTCACCAAGAAACGTGAAATAGTGCTCCTGGCTGATGGGGACCTAGTTCAGTCTAAAACAAGAGCTCAGGATTCATCTTAGCTCATCATTTGCAGATTTTAGATATAAGATCCTTGAAACAACAAAATGAGATTCAGACTTAGCATAACTGGCTGTACAACTACTGATTGTCATGAAGATGATGATTTATTTCTACTGGAAAACTTATGTTTAAAATGGCTACATCATGGAAAGATTGTTTTTATTGTAAGATTTTTTTACAATGATGTCCCTTTCATTGTGCTGTTACAGAGTACAATTTTAGCCTGTGGGAAGTCATTAGGAGTCTAGATGTCAAAGCAAACAGAATCTGAACTGAACTCAGGGGCTTTAAAATGTACAGAGCATTCCTAAGCATGTGTACTCAGAAGTAAGTTCCATTAAGTCAGCCTGTAGTAGCAAAAAACCCCAGGTGGTTACTAGCTAGTGACACCTCAGAGACTAACAAAATTTATCCCAGCATAAGTTTTTGTAAATCAGATGTCACTTCATGTATGCCATGCATGCATCTTGTATCTGATCAAATGAACTCTGACTCATAGAAACATGTGCTGGGATAGATTTTGCCACTCTCTAAGGTGCCACTGGACTCCTGTTTTATTTCCCTAGTAAAGCTACCCAGGACTGCAGCCTTAGAGTGTAATTTTTACACCTTTCTAAATCCATTGATTTAAATTGGCTTAGAAGGGTCTAACTCTACTTGGGTTGACATGGTGTGTCCTGATTTTAAGTATTTGAATCTTTCTCCAGAGCTGTGTAACTTTCCATGAAGTATAGTGTTATATCTCATGATGATGCAGAACTTACTCTAGCCTGACAAGCACAAGCTATAATTTCTTGACACAGCAGTCTTAGGGCCACTTCATAGGGGTTTTGCTTTTTTCATATTGAAAACACTGCCATGTAGGAAACATTATGAACCCATGCAGGACTATTTTGGGGCAGGAACGCACAGGAATGAAGTTACGGCTGGCTCCTGAGTTGGCCACGCCCAGCAGGAACTCATTAGTATAATAGGCCACACCCAACAGCAGAAACTCATTAGGATTGGCTACATTAGGGGTGTGTGGCCTAACATGCAAAGGAGTTCCTGCTACAAAAAAAAAGCCCTGGGTTTTGACAACAAAGTAAACAGAATAAGATGCAAAAGGTGGGTACGACTGGATGACCACATTTCTGGTAACATGGGGTGTGGCCTGATATGCTAATGAGCTGTGCTGTCAGGGTGTGGCCTAAAATGCTAATAAGTTTCTGCTGTTCGGTGTGGCCTATAATGCTAATGAGTTCTTGCTGGGCTTTTTCTACAAAAAAAGCCCTGAACCCATGTATAGATCCCTACAGGGGCTGCAGTGGCTCAGAGGTTAAGATGCTGAGCTGAAGACTGGGAAGTCTGTAGTTTGGCAGTTCAAGGTCCTGGTGCCAAATGACAGAGTGAGCTCCCATCTCTGGCCCCAGCTCCTGCCAACCTAGCAGTTCAAAAGCAAGAATTTGCAAGTAGGTAAATAGGTACCACTTTGGTGGGAAGGTAACAGCATTCCATGCGCCTTGGTGTTTAGTCATGCCAGCTACATGACCATAGAAACGTCTTCGGATAGCACTGGTTCTTTGGCTTGGAAACAGAGATGAGCACCGCTCCCTAGAGTTGGATTGAACTGGCTTTTGAACAAGGGAAACCTTTACCTTTACCTATAAATCCATAGCCAGAATTTTTTTATTGGGGGGGGGGCAAAAGAGTACAGTGACGATGAGCATATAATTATTTATGTATTTTATTATGAATGAGCTATGATGTAGTGCAAAGCTTCTACAAGGGATCATTCCACAAAGATTAAACGATAATTTATTTTGTTTAAAACCAAGTATCTCCTTCCTTATTTACACATGATGAACAGACTCCTCTAAATGTATGAAGATCCCCACCCCCATACTGTCCCATTTCCACTTTCCTGGGTTGCAGTGTGCTGAATGCAAATCCCCCCACCAATGTATCACCATAACTGTCTGTTTTCTTCTTCTGAGCATGAAATGAGGCTTTGCCAACAGAGTTCACAGAAGAAGGTGTATTTTCTTGGATGGATGGCCCCTTTGATTAAAAACACCTTCATCCATTGAACTCAACCCCCCCCCCGCAAAAGCCCCAAACCCTGCTCTGGTTTGGTTCCACACAATTTGCTATAGGATGATTTAAGGATAGCTATAGGCATTCAGGCTGGAATGCAATAGGGTTGCCAACCTCCAGGTGTGACCTGGAGATCTCCCAGAATTACAAGTGATCACCAGAATAGAGAGATCACTTCCCCTGGAGAAAATGACTACTTCAGAGGATAGGCCCTATGGTGTTATACCTGATTAATGTCCCTTCCCCATCTCCCCGAGGCTCCACCCCCCAAATCTCCAGGAATTACCCAACATGGAGCTGGCAACCCTAGCAAGTATGTGGACACACACTTTTCCTTTGCAGCTACAGCCTGCCTGGCATGCAAGGGAATGGTGGCTTTCTTGCTTCACACAGATGGGAAGAGAAGCTGGGGAGGCTCCCCTCTGTAGATACAGACTCCCCCCCCAGTGAGCCCTGTTAAGAGAAGGCAAAATTGTTGCCAGCAACAATTCATTATAACCATTTTACAGCGATTTTAAAATGCTGTGTGATGCCCCAATCCACTGTGGGCTTATGTGCAGAACTCTTTTCCCCCACTCCATGCTTTGAAGGACGAGAATAGCTGCATGGGTACCAGCACACTCTGCAAAATTGTCATGAGTCCATTTGTGAATGGCAGAATACAGAGGCTGCCGCCGCCGCCCACCCATTCTGATTCCAGCCATCTTTGAACACTCCCCACCAAGGCTAAAATACAACAAAAAAAGCACGTCTATCTTAATATGGCTACAGTGCTGCAGATTAGAGGAATCCATGACTGGCAGCAGCTAGCAAGCGAAGGCAGGAAAAGGACGGTGTCACATGCTTTAGAACACAGCAGGAGCAACTATTCTGTGCAGGAAGGAAAGTGCAAAGCCTGGGAGGCAGGTGGCAGGAGGAACGAGACTCTCTCCCTCACTGGCAGAGCCTGGGAAGGAGGTGGGAGGAGGGAAGGAGAATCTCTCCCTCATTGGTAAAGCTTGGGAAGGGGGAAGGAAGGAGAATCTCCCTCATTGACAAAGCCTGGGAAGGAGACAGAAGGAGGAAAGAAAACACCCTCTCTCATTGGCAGAAGACTTGTGACAGATTTCACAACAATCCCTAATGCTGATAGGAGGGGCATGACAAATTACTGGTGGGGTTCCGCCCCTTTGTGCACCACCGGGGCTATGGGCCTGAGACTGCCTCACAAGATACTCATGCATATATTTGCTGAGCATACAAGAATGCAATCCTCACAGGTGGCCAACAATGCAGGGGTTTCATGTTCTTTACTGCACAGAAGTGCTTCCATAAAGGACAAAAAACTCCCTCCCTGTAAAGTAAAGAAGTAGTGTGTGAAATTGGATGGATTATACCGCAGTGCCTGACCTGAGTGACCCCGGCTAGCCCCATCTCATCAGATCTTTGAAGCTAAGTAGGGTTGGCCTGGGTAGTGCTTGGATAGGACACCACCAAGGAAGTTCAGGTTGCTGGGAAGAGGCAGGCAATGGCAAACCATCAGTTATTCTCTTGCCTTGAAAACCCTAGGGGTTTGCCATAAATTGGCAGTAACTTTATGGCACATCATACTTCAGTACTACAATGCAGGCTTAGCATACAACATATCCCAGGTTTAATCCATGGCAAGGCTCAGTTGAAAGGATTTCAAGTGGCAAGTGCTAAAACTAAGATACTGAGGAGTTGTTGCCAGTCAGAATACATAATACCACAATTAAGGTGCCCATGGTCTGACCTGGTATGGCAACCTCCTATCTTCCTAAGAGGTCCTTAGAACCAAGCGGGGTATCAGGAATTTCTGGACATGGGACTTGGGTGCTAAACTGTGGAGTCTTGTGAGCAAAAATTCTACTTTGTGAGCTACCGGTATTAAAGTTGTGAGTGAGCAATTTGGCTACTGCATAAATTAGTTTGCTCTGGAGCCATCCTTCCTGAGCTAAGACAAAAATGTGTGAGCCAGAGGCTAAAAAACTGTGAACTAGCTCACACTAACTCAGCTTAGAGGGAACACTGGGTGCCAGTTCTAATCTTGGCCTTCTGTATCATGGGCAAATGTATCCTATATAGCTATGATACTTCCACCCATCTACGCAGTCATGACTGTTATTTCTAATTTAAGTGGATTCAATATACAAAGTCTCTGATAAGATGAAACTGCTGGGCTGTTATAAAGCCCTTGAAATAAATATGCCCTTCCTTCTTAGATAATGAGATTGATAGTTATCCAAATAGTGTTAGGTACAGTTGAAAGCCAAAAATGCAAGGAGAAACATATAAATCAACTTAGTTTTCTGTTGCCAGTACTAAGCAGCTTTAAATCAGCTAACAACAAAGCAGTAGGGAGGGTTCTGCCTGCAAGCTCTGTAACAAATAAATATATGAAAGCACTAAATATTACCCAGGAAACAAACTTTATAGAGCAAAAAGGGTTCTGCAGTGTCACTCCCTGAATTTCCACTTAGTTATGGTATTACTTTCCACCACTGAGAAACTTCAATTTCCTGTTAGACTTAATTCAGAATGACTTTATAAAGTTGTTTGCCCAGTCCATCTGGCATTAGCTTTGCATAGATTAGATAAGGGATAGATATGTGATATATGAAATGCAGCAGTGTTTATTTTGTGATTATTTTACGAAATAAAGGAGAGATGGTGCAACAGCAATTAGACAGATGTGCAGAAATGGGTACATGTTCATCTATGCTGTTTTGGAAAATATAATTTCTTTTGGAACAGTTGGTGATTATGCTGATTTGTCTTTCATGATAGAAATGTATTCTGTTGCTAGTAATAAAACTTTTCACATCTGTAGTTACACCTTTATACTTAGACTGCTCTACAGCCCCCACCTGTCTCTGTGCTGCTCACCACCCCCCAAAGTAGGGATTCCAGCCTCCAGGTGGGACCTGGGGATCCCCTGGAATTACAGCTCATCTCCAGACTACAGAGATCAGTTCACATGGAGAAAATGGGCACTTTGGAGGGTGGACTTTATGGCAGCATACCCCACTGAGGTCCCTGTCCTCCCCACACTCCACCCCCAAATATCCAGGAGTTTCCCAGCCTGGATCTGGCAACCCTACCCCCCATCCCCCACTGGTGACCGGGGGGGACCTGGCAACCATACCCCAAAGTCAGGCTTGTTTATTTTAATGATATATAATATCTCGTAATATGGAGGAATTTTGGCCTACTTTTGCAAAAGATCAACAAGCTGCAGAGTACCACCTCACTGTTGGCCATTTTAACTACAGATCCAAGTTTTTATACAAATATACATTTTCTTGATCATTTCAAGCCATCCAAAAAGCCACATCCTGTTTGCTTAAACTCAAAATAATATATTTGCAGCTTTCCAAGTTGGAAAGCAACAAATGCTGGCTCAGTGTCAAGCAGGATGAACCTAGAGGAAGGTTGGCCTGCCATAGAAAGCCCTTTCATTCTCTTGTACAGCACTGGTATTTCAGAGCAGACACTAGAAAACATACATATGCTCCATTTACTTTCTGAATTTTCTCCTTTTGCAACAAGAGCCTTAGGCAGAGTGTCTATCTCAAAAATAGAACCAATAATAATAAAGAGTTCTTGTTCCATGTCTTAGGGCACAAACTTCTCTGCTCCCCCTATGAGAAAAATGTCTCAGTCAAAGGCTTATTGCTGTGATTGAAGGAGTGTCTGAGGAGGGCACAAACAAGGACATAGACAATTTCCAGGGGAGGGGCTGGAGCTGGGCCAGAGGCATTTATGCTAGGTCCTTAAAGGAACCAGGGCCCAGTGACATCATAGGGAGGAGCCTCCATTGCCACTATCTATGGAGGTGGAGCCATGGGGGATTTAGGGAAGGGCTCCCCAGAAATTTAGGGGAGCCACAGGCACCCTGGGCAACCCCTAACAATGCCCCTGGGCTGGGCTAAACATAGGAAAAGGTGGGAGCTGGCCAGTGGTTACAGTGGTATCTCAGCAATCTCCTGCTGTGTCCTGTTTTTGAAATTCACTTTTAGGATAGTCACTTTAAGAGCTGTAAATATACATACCATGTGTATAGGACAAACTAATGGTCACAAATCTGACACTAAGAACAGCAACACAGAAAAGCTTGTAGGGGAACATTTTTAAAGTTTTCTTGGACATTCGTTTATAGGAGTCTTGTTTCTGATTTATTCATAAGGGTGACTTAGTGCTGAAATTTACTAAATTATGGCATCACAGATGCCTTCATTTAGTAAATGCATGGTTGAAGTCTCTGAGCCAGGGCAGAATACCAAACTGTTGCTGTGCACTCTCTTTCTGAGCAATGTACAGAGTTCAGAGTAGTGGCAATCATCTTCTTACTTCAAACACATATTCTGTAAGTGAGTACAAGCACTTTGGAGGCAATTCAGAACTGTGCCCACAGCCATGAATCCAAAGAAAACTCACAGTTATGGTACCTAGGATTTTATATACCTTGCTTTCTTAGCACACTGCTTAAAAACTCCACCTTAAAAACCCAGACATTCAGAACAAATTATTAATAAGATCACATAATTATGGGAAATGACTGCATTCCTGTGCATAGTTCTTCAAACAGCTAAAATGCAATTTTAACTTTTAACTTACAATGCAAACTGTTTATTTACATTTTTAAAATTATAATAAAATCAAATATTCTCCTAATCCCCTATTACCCCTTCTCCTGCTCCCACAAGAATCCTCTCCTGCCATACCCCATCTATCCTTCCCAATTTCCCCTTACCTCCCCACCCCAATAGTCAGCATAAGTTGGATTAGTGGCAAACCTATACAGATTGCCTCAACCCAGGCCTGTAGCTACATTGGGGTATTTTGGGGCCCGGCCCCCGACTTCCTGCCAAGGCCCCACCACTTTCTTTCAGCCCAGCCCCCCCCAACTCTCTGGCAAGATTCAGCGGTGGCAGTGAACTTCCTCTGTGCTGCTGTGGCTGTTGCTTCTCCTTGTGTGCTCCCTGCACTGCACCTCTCTCTGGGGAAAAAGTGGGGCCAGTTGGAGCACTGCCATCACGCAGGCTTCCTCCCTTGGCATCCTCCTTATCCTCTGTGCTGTCACTCAATAATCCCCTCCCCACGTCCTGCACCAGCTCCTTTGGCTGGGAGGGAAGGGAGCCTGGCCTCAGCCTGCTTTTCCTCAGCTCTCTGTTCACCTGCTAGGAAAAGATGAAGGAGGGGGCCGCGTGCGCCAAGGACAGGGAGACGAGCCAGAAGCTTCATTTCTCTCGGCTATTCAGGCCACCAGTCCTGACTCCAGAGCATGTCTTTGAGCCCAGCATGTGGGGACAGACGGGCTGCCGGGGGATGAGTGGAGAGCCCAGGAGAGAGGGAACCCTACCTCTGTGGAGAAGGGAAAGCAGCAGACTTGTGACGAGGAGCAGCAGGCTGGCCATTCTCCTCCCTGGGCAGCCAGCCACAGCATCCTCCCTTGCCCCGAGGCTGAGCGGCCCCCTTTTTGGTGCAAGAAGCCCCTATAGCTCTCATTGTGCCAGATGCTCTGTCTGGGCACCCGCCAGCAACAAGGAGCGCATCTCCAGCTGGCCTGGTGGAAGTGGGTCCCTGCCTCACCCAGGGGCCAGGATGGAGAGGGGCAGGCTCCCATTAGTCTCTGCTGCTCTCTCTCCTCCAAAGGAAACCAACCCGAGAAAGTGCTTTACTGAGAGCTCAGCTGCCCACAACCCTGCTGCCCCCTTCAAAGGAGACGGCAGGTGGCAAGCAAGACTTCTCCCATGGACTGATTGTGAGTTAATTAAATTATCTTTAATTGATTTAGCCAGTGCGCCCTGAGGAATTAAAATGCCCCCCAACTTGGAAATTCCTGGCAACAGGCCTGGTATAACCCACTAGTTAAGACGTAACAATTCAAAAAGCCTGTACTTAAATGACACTGAATGGGTGCATTCAGATGGCGTGCTGGGAGTGGTGTAAATTGCTTCGGTTCCAATGTGTTTTTTTTAACCTGGAGAATTGTGATCACACTCACCTTCTTGTTCCAGATTGCTGTGCAGTCACATTGCTCCCCACTGTACACAGACGGAAGCATGCATGGGTGGTCTTTTCCCCCCTCTCAGTTTGAGCATGCGCACAGGTGGCCATCTGTAGAACTAAAATTTTTGAGCGTGCACAGAACAGCGATTTCCACACTTCCCTTTAAACTTTAAATGAACACTTCCCTTTAAACTGTTACCCCAAAACTGGCCTCTGGGAGATCCCAAACTCATCTAAATGCTAAAACTAGGCACCATTTAAACTTTGCTTTTATAAACTTAGGAGTGGAGCTCTGCCTATGTGCACACCACCAAGGCATAAAAAGAATGGCGGATGAAAAGTGGAAGCCTGAGGCTTCCATGGCAGCTTTCCAGAGGGGAGGGGGCTGAAGCACCCTGAAGTAGCTCAACACCGCAGGAGCGATCAGACATCAGAAAAGTGCGGCTAGAACTGGAGAATCAGGAAAACACCACTTGAGTAAGTGGTATCAAAATACTCCAGTTTAAAGGGGGTTTGATCTGGAAAGCGACAGCTGGGGACGGTGCGCAGATGTTGGATGTGTGAACGTGCACATAAAATCCGTTCCTGAAGCATGCCAAAAGTGGTTCAAACAGAGCATCTGAAAGCACCCAATGTGTTTGTTCTATTTGATGTTCTTTGAATGAACTCATTAGCTATAACGTTAAGATATTTATTTATTTATTTATTTATTTATTTATTTATTTATTTATTAAATTTCTACCCTGCCCTCCCACTGAGGCAGCTCAGGGCAGCTCACAGACAATTTAAAATCAACACAGAATTTAAAACCAGCAAATATAGAATTTAAAACCAGCAGATCCCAATTTCCTGTGAGATCTCTTTATGTCCATGAAGAAGTCATGTGATTGAACCTTGCCTGTCTAATGCTTGACCATGGAAATTTATTTCTTATACAAAGGCATGAGAATGACCTTTCTGAGGTGCAGGAGGAAACAGGTATGGTGAGGCCTATTCTGTTAAGTTTAGCTAATTCTGGTAGTAGCTGTGCAGACATTTTCCTTGTTCACCAGTGAATAGATCAATCACATCACAAAGAGCTAAAAGTTTAACTTTCTGCTCCCTTGCAGTATCCAAAAACATATCCTAATGAAGCTGTAGTCAGGCAGCATCCAAATCAGTTTCGTAAAAGTTCAGAATGTATATACGATCATCCTCTCCTATGGTAAACTTTTCAATTTTGCTCATGTGTTGTGTGACACATCTGAGGAAAACCGATTGTGTAAACTGCTGTGGATATTATCAATGATTACATAAAAGATTTTCCTGTAGAAATCCTCAGAAGATTGAAATTGGTGAGGATCACATCCAGCATCAACAGGCGTTGTAGGCTTTCTGCACCTAGGAACAGTGGAATTCTCTCCACCTAAATCTTTTGTTGTCATGACTGTCTGTGACTAGAACTGTTCAAAGTTGTTCTGCAGTTGCTTTGTATACTCTTCTTTGCAAAAGCAAGAAGAAGTTCTGTTTGATGGAACTGTAGATTACTTTTTTTGAAGAGCTGTGTTTAATGTGTCCAAACGACCAAACATGAGCGACAATAATTGTATCATGAAGTAAGAAGCAAATCTCAATAACCTTCCTGAGCATCCATCTGCTTCCCACCCTCAGGATCTCCTCTCTCCTCAGAAGATACATTCTCAAAGAAGCATGCCCTCCTCCATGAAAAAAATAACTGTTCTCAGTCAAGGATATATAGACTCATCCCACACCCAGCAAAAAGCAACAGCAGCAGCAAGCAAGCAAAGCTATTTCAACAAGGAAACATAGGCCCCACCCTTTCCCAGTGTTCCATTTCCAAAATACAAAGTAGTCAGGGGTCTTTTTGGGGGGAGCACACCAGAGCGCAGCTCCGGGAGCTCAGGAGCCAAGCCCCGCCCCCAGCCGGCGTCCCGGGGAGTCTTTCAGGCAGCCGAATGTCAATTTCAGCTCCATTATATCCTATGGGCCATTGAAGTCAATGGTGAAAACATAGGGTATATTCTGGGGGCTGGAGGGAGGGTTTGAGGGAGAGGCTCCAAATTCACAGGGTAGCTGATGGAGCCTCTCCCCAAGATACCCACCAAGATTCAAGAACATTGGATCAGGGGTCCAATTCTATGGGCCCCCAAACAGGTTGCCCCTATTCCCTCCATTGTTCTCTATGGTGGGAAAAAAGTAACTTTTTTCTCACTATAGAGAACAATGGAAGGAATAGGGGCAACCTGTTTGGGGGCCCATAGAATTGGACCCCTGATCCAATGTTCTTGAATCTTGGTGGGTATCTTAGGGAGAGGCTCCAACAGCTACCCTGTGAGTTTGGAACCTCTCCCTCAAACCCCCTTCCCTCCAGCCCCCAGAATATACCCTATGTTTTCACCATTGACTTCAATGGCCCATAGGATATAATGGGGCCAAATTGCCGCCAAATTGCTTTCATTCCCTCCTTTCTTTCTCTCTTTTTCCTCTTTCCCTCCTTATTCTCTTCTCTCTTTCTTTCCCACCTTCTTCTCTTCTCTTTTTTCCTCCTTTCCCTGTTTCCCTCCTTCTTCCCTCTCTTTCTTTCCCTCCCCTTTCCTTCTCTTTCTTTCCCTCTTTCCTTCTCTCTACTCTCTCCCTTTCCTTCCCTCTTTCCTCCTTCTGTGGCCCAACTCTCATGAGAAGGAGTTTAAACTTTAAACCCCTTCTCTCTTAGCTCCCCCACCCAGACCAGCTGGGGAAGGGAAGGTGAGGCTTTTGAAGATGCCTCCCCCCCTTTTGCTTCCCCTTCTGACATCACTTCCGGTGATGTCAGGGGGCGTGGCATATGCGAATAGCCTAATAGCTCATTAGCATACCATATGCTAATGAGCTCCTGCAGCTGTTTTTCTACAAAAAGACCCCTGAAAGTAGTGATAACAAAACTGAAAAGTAAAATAAAATAGACTCACTTTTTCCCCAAATGTAAATTCGAACCATGCAAATATGTTGGGCCCAACAGAGGCTTTGCAGTTTGACTGTTGCTACACTGAAAGTGGATGGAGCCAGCCAGGGTTAAGGAGTAAGCTACTCCATGTGGGCCACAGGTACAGGACTTTAAAGGCAGTGTATAAATTCTTTTTTTTTTTTAATAAAAATGATTTTAATAAATTTAAACAGAACAGAAAAAAATAAAATAAAACCCATATCACAATTATAAGTACATCAAAAGAAAAAGAAAAGAGTAAACATATAATATGATACTGAAAACAGTAAATATTATATGATAATAGTAACCATTTTTTTTACTATGTCTTCTTGTAATAAAAGATTATCATTTAATCTCCATCTTCCCCTTCTGCCTGCCTCAAGCCCTGGAACAAACTGTTCCGGGTTCTCCCGGTCACACTGCACAGACTGATGCGGGAGCATACCGGGGAGGAGGCATGAGGAAGAGTTCACACTGTTGGCCTGAAGGCGCGGCTGTAAGGCATGGCTTTCTGTTTCGCTAATCTGGAGATATGCATTTATGTGCATTAGTGCATATGTGCATGAGCACACAATCAAAACCATGGATTTTAGCATTCACACTGTGTTGGTGCGGGATATACACGGGATAGACACACTTTCCAGGGTTTGATACCACTTTTAACAGGTATCTTTTTAACTGGGGAACGAAGAGTTACAAGATGGGTTGAGTACGGCTGGGAACGCCGGACAGCTGTGCCTGTGTGAACGCCCCCTTTAATCTGCTTGTGAAACATTGCTGAAATGCACCTCTCTCGGGGCAAACTGCCAGTCTGAACTCAGCCCAAGTATCTTCCAATTGTAACATTTCCATATAAGTAAACATATTTTTGGGAAGTTTTTTCACCAGTCTCTTTTTTTTATCCATTACCCCATTCATGTCTCCAAAAGTCATTATCTTTCCTTCTTGAAAATCTAAAATGGATTGGAAAATATTTTCATAATTTTTTTCTCTTGCCTTGTTTGGGGCATATATTGTTGCTAGTGTGTAAATCTTGCCTCCAGGGAATCTGATTTTCAAAACCATCTATCTTTCTTCAGAATCTCTTAAGTCTTCTGTAACATTTACTTATAAATTGTTTATATAAAACACAACTCCTTTTTTTATTATACATTCTTAATAAACGTATAAATACATACTAGCAAACAGGAATAAAACCCCAAAGAATCATGGAAATTTTAATATGATACAACAGGAAGGGTGGGCAGTCCTGTGCTTCAGCTGCCATTGTAACTGAGTCTTTCATGTGAGTTTGTCAATATTGCCTGGCACTGGTTGTCCAGGGGAGGCTCAGCCCCCCCCGGCCAAATCTGGGGGAGGCTTGAGACCCTCAGTCTCCCCAAAGTTTACACCTCTGGATGATTGTTGCACCAGCACCTTGTATTTTTCTGGCATTCAAATAGTGGTCAAAATGCTAAGTGTCACAGTATGAGAGAGACTTTAGCAGCAGATAAGACGCTTTGTAATTTGAAATAGATAATGACTACTGGCTAGTGGCCATACTGTACTCATGAGGATGAGACAAGCAATGCTCTTAAAGAGTAGACACTTCCCAGCAATGCTCAACATCTGATGAGGGGAAGGGTCATGTGACTGCAGTAGTGTGTACTGAGCCTGGCAGATATTCCTCTCACGTTATTGCAACCAGAAATAAGCAGGCAGTTGATGGAGTACAGCTCATTTTGCATCAGTGGCAGCCACATGACACTCTCCTCAGCCTTTGCTTCAGGGCTAGAACTCCACCTGTGTAATTTTTTTATCAAGGTGCTGAGAATGTCACATCAGACATCTTTGGCTAGAAAACGTGCCATTTCTGACTATTGCAATCACAGGTGAACTGAGCCTTGAATCTTCTTGTTTTACCACCAACCAACTTGAGCAGTGTGATTAAGATCTTTGTGGCTGTGCCATAGCTGTGAGTCCTGATTTTTGTTTATTGGTCATTTGTGGCATTCTTTGGCACCCATGCAATAGGGGCATCAGTCTCCCCCAGAGTCACTGTTGGTTCATGTTGCTAAAGCTCACAGATCACCCATCCCCTCTTGCACATGTGTGAAATGCTGACGATCAAAACAGATCTGCAGCTTTTAATGTTGATAACACTGCGTACCATCGGGGCAAAAGGGAAGAGCGAGCGCGGAGCAGCGTTTGTGGGAAATCAGCCTGACTGAAAACAAATGATAAGACTATGTTTATTTATAAAACACAGACTGGATTCATTCTCTATTTAAAAAATTGGATGCAGAGCAACATGTAATGATGATATGGGGGGGGGACTATAGGCCAAAATACCAGTAACATCCTGTGGCCACCAATGCCATTTTAAAAGCAGTTGTAGTTCTTTAAATTGCTGTAAGGCCCTAATCTGGTCTGGATTGGGTGTGTGGTGGCCCCAGGAACTCTTGTTTTCTCCCTATGCATTTTTCATTGCAGAAACAGCCTCACCATGGCTGTTTCTACACTTGAAAAGGAAAAGGGTGGGGTGGGGGAACAAGAGTTCCTGGGACTGCTGTCACAAACAGCCTGATCCAGATTGGGGCCTTGCAGCAATTTTTAAAGACCTATAAATGCTTTTTAAATGGTGTTGGTGGCCATGGGGTGACCCCATTGCCTCTGTCACTTGTATTTTGTCCCTGAGGCTCTCATAGGACTCTGTGAAAATGTGTATGTATAAAATACTCCTGATTCTACTACTGTTTGACCGTGCCGAAAGTAACCTGCCACATAGATTTAAGCTGCTCACAAACAGCCAAACTGCCTGACCAAAAATAAAATAAAACCCAGGCTTTCCATTTGTGATGAGTGAACAAAACATGAGACAAGCCAGTGGCAATTTAAGCATCCCGGGTTTTCTTGCACTGACGGGGTGCAGAGGTTTAGCTCTGAGGTGGCATCACTGGCAGTAGAAGTAGTGAATCAGTCTGTTATCAGTTCAGAGACAGAACTAGATGACCCAGGCTGTGATGACACACACTAAATAATCCACTTTCAAACCATTTCCAATGCACTTTCCAACTGGAATCCAGTTGGAAAGTGCACTGAAGTTGGATTATTTAGTGTTTGTGATTGCAACCCCAAAGTATTTTCTCACATGCAAATTTAGACCCAAGGTAGCTTTAATGTACAAACTGACCAGCTCTCATCTAAACTCAGATTGGCTGCTACTGTTTTACCATGCATTTACATTAAGGTTGATACAACAATCAGGAGTCCTTGGCATGAATTCTAAAGCTTCCACATGGAGGTTTTGTTCCAGCTGGGCATCTAAACAGGAGTGGGGTTTTTTTTGAGCATTTACATGAGGTCTTCTCCTAATTGTCCATTTCCAGGTTTCTTCCTGCTTTGCTTTAAACTGTCCCAAACCTGGTTTGACACAGGGCCAATCTCCATTTAGCATTTTTACCAAACCTACACTGGAACAGAAAAAGATGCAGTTCAAAACCACATTCAACTACCCCAAGCCAATACCGTACTGACTGCAGAGTCACCCCCGAATGGCCATAAAATGGCCATAAATCTATGCAGACAGCCACCATAAAACCAGAGATCAAATACTGCCGTAATATGTGACACTCAGTCAAAGTGAAAGTGGCATGCAATGCAGATGGGGATTTCTGTTCCAGTGTGGGTTTGGTAAGACAGCGGAGCAAATGCTAGATGCAGATCAGGCCATAGTCTTTTGGGGAAGATTTCAGTCAAAGCATGCTTGCATGCCGTATGGATGGAAAGATACACATTTTTTACTAAGAAATGCTCACCATTTTCCTCTTAAGCTACTAGAGGAGTTTTCCAGGCTTTTTAAAAAAGATAATTGCTAGATCATTCTGCTGTTATTACATTATAACAATTTATTGCCATTTTTTTTTTGCCATAACCTAATAATCTGAATTCTTGGTTTGCCCTAAAAAGAGGCCACTAAGGAAGTCCAAGGGTATGACACAGACACAGGCAACGACAAACCATCTCTGAACATCTCTTGCCTTGAATAGCCCAGGGGGCTGCCAGAAATCAACTGTGACTTGGCAGCATAAAGTTATCTCTACAATAAAGTTTGCTTTTTAAAAACAAAAGCTGGAGTGCAAAAGAATTGGTAGATGGTGGCAATGGATTGTTATAACGCTACAACCACTGTAGCAATCTAAATAAAGCCCCCCCCCCACCAAGCCCTTTGGTGATGGGGAGCAGGAATGCAAGGCAAATTGCAGCTGTGGAAGAAAGTGCTCATGAAAATTCTCATGAGGTTGTTTTCTTGCTGGCGAAAATGACTCTACATTTTTGACAGGGAACTGGAGAATCCTTGTCACTTAGATGCACCCTAAACATGCCTTTTTGCTATAACATGGGAGTTTCAAGTTCATCATCCACCCACTTGAATGTAGAAGCATAGGTTGTAAATGCAATCCATAAATATTGTCTAAATATCATGGAAGCCAAAAGGATATAGACTTAACAGGATTTAGGTCACAGCATCTGAATCTGCAAATAAAAATGTCTGAATATCCTTAAGCAAGGGAAAGGTTTATTTCAGAAACCAGAATATAAGATCAGACATTAAAAAAAGTATTTGTACAGTCCTCACTGAAGAGTGAAATGCTTAAAAACAAGACACAAGTCTTATATAATCTGTTTGAGACATATAGTATGAAATTCATTAAGGGCATAGCCTAGATAGCAAACAGGCTGTATCACAGCATGCTAGATTCTCCTAAAACAACTTGCAGCCAAGGCGCAAACATAATTTTCTGTGGCCTGGTATAAAATTGGAACATGCTCTCTCTTCAAATGATCCCATCCTATACATACATCTCATAGATCCTGAAAGATAATCTTAATAAATGACATAAATAGACTATAACAAGGTCCATGCTGGACCCATTTGGACTTTATGAAAGTGTACCCTCATGCTTGGGCCTGTCTTGGGCCCACAGCCTTCTTTACAAGAGAAGTTCCAGGGTAGGGAAAGACCATGGCCTCGTAACACATGGGGTTCTGAGACAAAATGAGAAAAACAACAACCCAGAACACAGTGTTTCAATTACAGTTCAAACCATGGAAGGTTTAGAGCTGAATAATGTGGGAATAGGGCTGCCAAGGCCCTAGTGGGGGGCTCCACTCCCAGGTCCCATTCCCAGCTGCTGGAAGTTTTATCACAGAGCTTCTGGCAATTCCTAGAGCTACCCTTTGACATTTCTGGGTAGTGACAAAGCACCAGGAACTCTATGGTAAGAAGTTCCTGTACGTAGATGAGGACTTATTTTTCTTTTAATTTTTTCTTCTGTGATGTAGCACCCCTCCCCCAAATATACAACTCTCCTGTTGGTTGCCAGGCACTGTCTGACAATCTGTTTGTCTGTTTCCTAGCAGGAGCCATTTGCACTTGGTAGACAGAGTCTACTGGAAATGTCTGATGTTCCAACCAAAGTCGGTTATGTGTGGCTTCTATGCAAAACATGTGTGAATAAGTACACGACAGCCCAGCTTGATACTTCTTTATTTATTAAGGTAAAGCAATATAGCAGGCAATGTGGAAATTTTATAGCTGGCACAGAGACAGCTTGAAAATATTTATATCTTATAACTATATTTTTATACTTTTAGTTTATTATTGTGTAGCACACCACAGGGAACAGTCAGATTCTTAACACAAGCATAATTAGGATAAGTATCTGGGAACTCTGAAACTTTCCTGTCCGATTTATTCTGTTCTTTTAAAAACGCAAAGCATTGGGGAAATTTTTCCCTAATTTCATTTTCTTTTAAAAGCATATGGAATGCTAACAAACTGTGTGGACAAGGGGAACCAAGTAGATATTGTTTACCTTGACTTCCAGAAAGCTTTCGATAAAGTTCCTCATTAAAGGCTCCTAAGTAAGTTCAAAAACCATGGGATAAAAGGACAAATCCTTTTGTGGATCAAAAACTGGCTTGTAGCCTCTCTACAGGCTTGTGGCCTCTAGAGGCTCTTAAGGTTCAAGAATCACACAGACACAGATCTCTGCTGCAAGCTCTCCCCACTGTCCAGTGGAGCAGCGTTTTATTTACCCCCATTCCCCCCCCTTTTGCATATATGAGATCATAGTAGAACAAACAAGGTATCTCTCTACCAGCAAAGCTCACCCTCCCTATCCCTCCCTCCTGCACCTGCTTGCAATTAGCCAAGTTTCTGTTAGCTTTGATATGTGATGTTGTTTACTAGTACCTGTGTGTGAAAGCCATCTTCTTATCTCTATGAGGACAGGCTGACCTTCTCGGGTGTGCCACATAGAAGGAGAGGCCTGAGACCTATCTTACCAACCCTACACTGGCTAATTAATAGGAAACAGAGAGTGAGTATAAATGGGAAATTTTCTCAGTGGAAGGCGGTAAGCAGTGGGGTACCACAGGGATCAGTACTCTGTCTGATGCTTTTTAACTTGTTCATTAATGATTTGGAGTTGGGAGTAAGCAGTGAAGTGGCTAAATTTGTGGATGATACAAAGTTGTTCAGGGTGGTGAAAACCAGGGAGGATTGTGAGGCACTCCAAAGGGATCTGTTGAGGATGGTTGAGTGAGTGTCAAGGTGGCAAATGGGGTTCAATGTGGCCAAGTGCAAGATGATTCACATTGGAGCCAAAAATCCTAACTATAAATACACGCTGATGGGGTCCGAACTGGCAGAGACTGACCAAGAGAGAGATCTTGGAGTCATAGTAGATAGCTCACTGAAAATGTCGAGACAGTGTGCAACTGCCATAAAAAAGGCCAATGCTATGCTGGGCATTATTAGGAAGGGTATTGAAAAGAAGATCAGCCAATATCATAATGCCCCTATATAAATCAATGGTGCGACCTCATTTGGAATACTGTGTATAGTTCTGGTCACCACACCTTAAAAAGGATATTATAGCTTTGGAAAAAGTGCAGAAAAGGGCAACTAGAATGATCAAAGGGCTGGAATACCTTCCCTATGAAGAAAGGTTAAAGCACTTGGGGCTCTTTAGCTTAGAGAAATGATGGCTGAGAGGTGACATGATCAAGGTTTGTATGATTATGCATGGGACAGAGCAGGCAGAGAAAGAGGTACTTTTCTCCCTTTCTCACAATATAAGAGCTCATGGGCACTCCATGCAATTGCTGAGCGGTCAGGTTAGAATGGATAAAGGGAAGTACTTCTTCACCCAAAGAGTGATTAACACATGGAATTCACTGCCACAGGAGGTGGTGGCAGCTACAAGCATGGACAGCTTCAAGAGGGAATTAGATAAATATATGGAGCAGAGGTCCATCAGTGGCTATTAGGGACTCTGGGGCAGGTGGTGCTCTGTATTCTTGGTGCTTGGAGGGGTCAACAGTGGGAGGGCTTCTAGTGTCCTGGCCCCACTGCTGGACCTCCTGATGGCACCTGGTATTTTTGGCCACTGTGTGACAGAGTGTTGGACTGGATGAGCCATTGGCCTGATCCAACATTGGCTTCTCTTATGTTCTTATGTTCTGGGTGACTCTACCATTTTAATAGTTTGTTAAATGCACAGAGAATTTGAAACCATAACAGCTTTGTGAGGTAGGTCATCTAAGTTTCTGTTTTCCAGACAGTGAGCTTCAGACTGAAAAGCAAAGACTTGTCCAAGACTGTCCAAAGAGTTTGTGGGTGAAATGATGTTTGAAGGTAGGCCTCTGACATGCTAGTCTAGGGGTTTTTTTTTCATACAGTGGCCTTTTCCTTAATGTCACACTGAGAGACTGCCCCAGGATGACGCTGCCTCCTATGTTCAGGACACTCTGCAAGCCTCAGAATGGGAAGGGAGGGGGTTCAAAGTCACACAGTCCTCCTGCTCCCCTGCTGGAAGGCTCCGTTACAGTCACAGGCCTCTTGCTGTCTTCCTCCCCCACCTAGGGGAGTCTGGGGCTGCTGGAGGAGACAGCAAAGGAGTGAGGCCACAGACACTTCATGAAGGATGTGTAAAAACACCCTGATGCAATGCATCATGCCACATTATTCAGGACTGGATCCAGATTAAATTGGCAATTTCCACCTATTCCCACTTCCCACTGCAGACATCCCCCCTCACATCTTTCCTCAGGGTTCCTTGTTCCCCAATAGCAGCATTTCATGGAGATCCATGGGCTACAGTGGGAGAGGAGAAGCAGAAGAGTTGTATTCCACTGATGGAAAATCAAGTCTGGATCCAACCCTTAGGGGGAAGGGTTGGGGGAAGGAAATCCCTGTTCAGTAGGCAAGCCATTTATCCCGCTGATAAGTGAGCACTCAAGCTATTTCCTCATTATTACTAATATAGGCATATAAGTGCAGGCGCACCTACAGACATATAAAGGGCCTTATCTTAACATTGTTAGGAACACTGGGACATTTTCTCTTTATTTTATAACTGCATTTTATTTCATGAGGTGCCCTTTAAGTGGACTATAAGCTCAGGAAACACTCACAACCCATCAGGACACACATAAGGAGACCTGCAGCTATTTATGCCAAGCAGTTTCACCCTGCTCACTGTCAATGTTTGTGGGATTTCGGCTAGAGCTTAGCACTAAAGAAGCTGGCTGTGTGTACTGCAGTTCTTGACAAAGGCTTCTTTTAACAGGCCTATAAATCGATTGTGCGCTGCATTTCACTCACACATTATGAAGTAAGACTGGAGAAAATGTTCATCTTGGTAAAAAAACCCCAGAGACACATAGCAAGGCTTTCTAATCTTTTCATGCTGTTGTAAATGAAGCTTGAAGTGTTGGCCTCGAAGAGCAAACTCTTTCCCATGATTTTCAAGGTATCTAACTATATTTAGATATAAATGTAGAATTTTAGGGGTCTAGGCCTTTTCCAACCCTATATATTAGGGGTCTTTTTTACGGGTGGGTGGAGTCTGGCTAGGGAATCAGGCCTCCAGAGGGAGAGAAACACAGTGAGAACAATTGCCTTAAGCTAAAAATATTTATTAACTCTAAAACCATATACAATAGCATATATTAAATATCAATACCCAATAGCATATAGCATATAGAAAAATCCCAATACCTGATATAGTGTACCCTTTGGAAAGAACAAGGAATTCCTGGACTATGGACCAAGACTTCACTCAAGCCTAGGTGGGGTGTTCGCCAAACAGCCCCAAACAAAGCCCAAAGCCTTCTTTTTATTCTCTTTTCAGACAATAGAAATCAAGGGAGGAGTCAATTAAAAATAAAATGAAACTTTTCTAGTATGACCTTTAGCCCAGATATATTTTATTAACTGCAATGTCAAAAAGACCTAGACAGATATGTTTAGGCTTTGCAGCCTGGCATTTGGAAGGCCATGGAATGAGAATTCAGGCAAAGGTACATCTACAGGGCAAGACTTTAGTTTTTATGCCTAGGCTGTCAGCAAAAGAAGAGAAGAAAAAGAGATTGGATTTATACCCCACCCTTCACTACCCAAAGGAGTCTCAGAGCAGTTTACAATCCCTTTCCCTTCCCCTCCCCACAACAGACACCCTGTGAGGTAGGTGGGGCGCAGAGAGCTCTCTCTAGAACTGCCCTTGAGAGAACAGCTCTGAAAGAACATATAACTGACCCAAGGTCACACCAGCAGCTGCATATGGAGACATGGGGAATCAAACCCAGTTCTCTGAGATTAGAGTCCACACTCTTAATCACTACACCAAACTGGCTTATGGGACTTCTGAACCAAGGAACCAAAGTCAGTTATGGCAAAACCTACATAGCATAGAAAAACAGAAAGGCCCAGGTTAATTGAACCCCAAATTCTGCAGCAATAAACAATAGTGTTTATGTATGGGGATGAACATATGATGAAGACTACAACATGAGTGCAATCTGGAGAAAAGGCAGATAAAAGTCTCACTGAAATTAACAGAACAAACATTGACCTGTACAACTAAGATCCACAGATTTCAATTGGATTTCGACTTGCCTAATATTTTCTGGATTCTGCCTATAAAGTGTAAAGCAGTTATGACATTCAAGGTTACTGTAAATTAAATGGATTTAGTTCAAAAGAAACATTAGAGGAGCTGTGTTTCATTGGAAGAGCATTTACTTTGTTTGCAGTGGGTCCCAGTTTCAATCTCCAACATCTCCAGTTAAAAAGGTAATGTGAAAGACCTCTACCTGAGATCCCACCACTCAGAATAGACTGTAGCCCTGTTCACACATAACACTGAAAGTATATGCAGTCCACGTACAATGTACACTTGATTGTTCTTTGTATGTGCACTGAGTAATTCTCATGTTACAGTCAACACATGTATAGCTGAATCTATGATTCAAACCCCACATTTATCCAGGAAGTGGTTTCTGGTTTCATTTGTAAAGTGACATGCATTGGTTCCTTCTTATAAACAGAAGTATGCACGTACAGACAGGATGTATGTGTGTTCAATGTAACGTGAATAGGGCTAGTACTGATTATGATAGATGAAGGATAAGCTGTTTTGAAGGCTTTTATGATAGACTAGGAGTAAGGCCCTTTGTGGGAAGAAATACGACAAACTCTAGAAGGAAGCTCCAGGTAAGTGTCCCGGCTGTGGCTGGTGGGGCGGCAGAGGAAAGGGGAAAATAGAGGGAGGCAACCCATGTTTATTTCCTTCTGCTTAGCTATAAGGCAGGGCTGTCTCAAGTCATTTTGCTGCCCCAAGTAGATAGTATGGGGGGACAGCCTCATGGTAACAGGTATGGTTCCCTCCACCCCTGACTTACATTGATTTGGGGCTATGCAGTGACAGCTAAGGTTGAAAAGCACCTCTTCCTATGCCATGTCTTCTGGGTTCCAAGGGTCTGGAAAGTGGTTCCATAGCCAGTTACAGGGTTACCAACTCTGGTTTGGGAAATACCTGTAGATTTGATGGGTAGAGCCTGGGGAGGGCAGGGTTTGGGGTGCGGAGGGACCTCAGCAGGGCATAATTCCATAGAGTCCATTGCCCAAAGCAGCCATTTTCTCCAGGAGAACTGATCTTGGAGATCTCCAGGTGCTGCCTGGAGGCTGACAATACTAAGGGGAGGGCAGGATTACATGTAGATTTGAGGGTGTCAGAAGCCCTAACTTAGTCAGCCAAACACCAGGTCTTGTTGTTCAAGCAAGAATAGTGTTTATTGTTAAGCTGCAATGGAAAGGTTACTGGAGCAGATACATTGTTCAGAATAACTTGGTTACACAAAGCAGGCAGTTATACAGGAAAGGGGGTGCATGGGGACCCCCCTCTCTACCAATCAGGGAATAACATGCGAATGGGAATCGAAAGTTACTACGCTAATGAAGTTCCCACCGCCCCCATTATTCTCAGCAAAGCTGCAGCTTTGAAAGCGATAGGAAAGCTCGCAGCCTGTCTCCTCCAAGGTCAGAATGTTAAGTCTACCCCAGATAGCCTGCCAGAGTCACATTCCATTCTCACACACCAGGTGCATAAATCTACACCCCCACGATCCCAACCTCCCGCCCTCCACGCCGCCATGGCGCCCATAGCCATCCTCCCCTCCCCTCCATCCATCATGGCAGGACTACCTGACAGAGGGGTAGAGCCTGGGTAGGGCAGGATTTGGGGTGTGAAGGGACTTCAGCAGGGTATAATGCCATAGGGTCCAGTGGCCAAAGCAGCCATTGTCTCCAGGAGAACTGATCTGGGTCATCTGGACATCAGTTGTAATAGCTGGGAAATTTTCTGTAGGGGAAATGATGTGCTGTGGCTGGAGAACATAGAGATTTGTGGGAGATCTCCAGGCCCCACAGGAAGATTGGGATATGAATTGTACCTCAGGACTCCCAACAGCAACAGCAAACTGTTTAGAATGTTAGAGGCAAAGACCAATCAGGCCACATATGCAAATGACCTGACTACTGCAGGGAGAGGAAAAGCAAACTGTTTAGAATATTGGAGGCGAGACTCAGGCAATGCAGCCAGTGGATAGGGACAGCTTCTGAATGACAGATCACGGAGCCAAAGGCTGTGGGTGCCGTGTGGAATGTTCAGCAATATGCCACCACCAACACAGCTTTATAATATAGGAGAGATAGCTAGCCATCTGTTTCCAGACACAATTCAAAGTGCTAGTGTTTACATTTAAAGCCCTAAATGGCTTGGGATCAAGGTACCCTGCACCACTGTCTCCTCCCATACTATCCATGTTACCAATTAAGATCTGCTCTCCATGCCCCCAGCTTCAGAGGTGAGGTGGGTTGCGACTAAAGGCAGGGCATTTTCTGTGGTGGCACCTTGCTTTTGGGATGTTCTCCCCCTTGAGGCTCGCCTGGTTCTAAGTTTACTTTCTTTTAGGCGCCAGGCTAAAGCACACCTTTTTACCTATGTTTCAATAAGGCTTTTATTTTATCAGCTTTTTAATGGTTTGGTCTATTTTACAGACAGTTTTTATGCTGCTTAAGTCTAATGGCTTGTGTTTTTAAATGGCTTGTGTTCTATACTGTGGTTTTTTAATTGTAAGCTGCCTCAAACAGGACTCTGAAGAGGCAACATAGAAATATTCTAAATAAATAAGTAAATAATTATGGCTTAGCCATCAGTGATGGTGAGATGCCTATAATACTTGGGATACTATGAATTTTTGAAACAAATATGATCAGCATTCACAGTTACCATGATCAAACTGTACAAATAAAAGTCAAGCACCTCAACAGATCATCTCAGTGTTTCAGTTCTAATTGAACACCATGCCTGGGCAACTTTGTGCATGCTTATGCCATGAGTCATGAGCATGTGAACACAGCCAATTAGCTGTTGATCATGCAGCTCTTCATTCTGATGCAAGATGAGAGCCATGTGGTTGCCTAGGGAATGCAGGTTCTCTCCTGGAAAATTGCTACTGTCTTCATAAGGCAGTGTGAGAAGGTGCATGCACATGTTTTTCCTTTTTGAACAGTTCTCCTGTCTTTCCTGTGAACAAACTTTCGGCCACAAAAAGAAAACAGAGGAAAACTAAGCCACTCAACCCTCCTGTTTAGTCAACTGAGTTTTAACAAAAAGAATCTGGAGGATGTGTGTGTGAGTACATGTGTGTGGTCCAGGTGGATGGGTGGCAGAGATGAAGCTGTGGGAGAGCAGTCACACATAATCATGCCTGCACAATCATCCTTTTTGCATAACATAAGATACATAAGCTGTTAAAATGCAGGCAAACAGTTGGGGGAATGTCTGATTTGGCTAACAGATATTAACATTCCTGCTCAATATTTATTTGCTTCATTTATACCCTGCCTTTCTGCCCAGTGGGGACCTAAATGGCTTATATTCAGGGGTCTTTTGGGGTCGGAGCGTGCTGGAGCACCACTCTGACAGCCCAGGCGCTGGGACATGTGGTGGTGGCAGCAAGCCCCGCCTCCAGCTCCCCACACCGAAGTGCTGCGGCCCTAGGGTGGCCCGAAGAGGCCCGTGGCCAGCCTCTTTTTATCCCCTCTTTCCTTCTCTTTCTTTCCCTCTTTCCTTCCTTCTTTCCTTCTCTCTACTCTCCCTCTCTCTTTCCTTCCCTCTTTCCTCCTGTGGACCACACTTCACTCTCCCCCCCCCCGCAGGCTGACTGGGGAAGAGAAGGGGAGGCTTTTGAAGATACCTCCCCCCTTTGCTTCCCCTTCTGACATCACTTCCGGTGATGTCAGGGTGTGTGGCATATGCTAATGAGCTATTATGCTAATAGCCTAGTAGCTCATTAGCATACCTTATGCTAATGAGCTCCTGCAGGTCTTTTTCTATGAAAAGACTCCTGCTTATATTGTCCTCAAAATCTTCACAACAACCTTGTCAGATAGGTTAGGCTGAAAGAATATGATTGGCCCAAGGTTACCCAGAAAGCCTCCATGACAGAGTGGGGATTTGAACCTGGGTCTCCCACTATAACCACTACACCGCACTGGCTCATATAACTCAGCCAGGCAACCAATGCAATTTTAGTAGCAGCAGTGGTAATAGTTTCTATTTATCTATAAAGCACCTTGAAGCTCAGCTTGCTGTCAGGTCCTAGGGATACTAGTTTTTGTCATCTTCCTTGCATCTGTGGATTGCCATACAGTTTGAGGAATTGCTTGTAAACTTATTCAACAATGCAAGACAACTTGTTGGAATAATGAGAAAGAAAAATATTATGTGTACTAAGTTTTTTTATTTGAAAAATAAAGTGCAATGTTACCTTTTTTTAGTCATTTAACAAATCTAATTTCATTGGCTGTAACTCAAAGAGCTACTTTTAAGGATACTGAGGCCATTGGCATATCAAGTGGGATTTTTTACTTTGAACATCAGTATTACAAAATGCTTTTAAAACTGTTCTCTGTTCAACAGCAGCTTGCTAAGTGACATGGTAATTGCCCCAGGCATCCTCAATGAAGGCACAAGACAGCAAGACTGAGTTTAATTTGTTCATTTAAATAATTAATTATGCAGATCTATGTCATATAATTGAGTATGTTAACATATTTAAATAGGCAGGCTGTGCTAGTCAGCCTGGCAATGGTTGCCTTTGTTGGGCAGATCCACCTTGGCTCCAAACTCAGCCGATGTCTTCTGCTGGCCTTGATTATCATCACTTGCACACTATGAGCTGAGAGGTGCTCAGCTCCAGACCCTTCCCCTGATGTGCTTGCCAAACATCCCTACCTATTATGATCAGCCTGCCCTATTTCTGCCAAAGTAGTTGTGGTCTATGAGAGCCAGTGTGGTGTAGTGGTTAAGAGCTGTGGATTCTTATATGGAGAACCAGGTTTGATTCCCCACTCCACCTCCACCTGAAGCCTGTTGGGTGACCTGGGACCAGTCACAGTTCTCTCAGAACTCTCTCAGCCCCACCCACCCCACAAGGTGACTGTTGTGGGGAGAGGAAGGGAAGGCAACTGTATGCTGCTTTGAGACTCCTCAGGGTAGAGAAATGCGGGGTATAAAATCAGCTCTTCTTCTTCATAGGACCAGGCCTATTTAACCACTTCTACCCCAACATCACAAAGCAGGTGAAAAAGGCCCCCTCAATACCCAGTCAACCCACAGGAATTTCTGCTTGGCCTCAAAGATGACCAGCTAATCCCGTGATTTTAAAGGGAGGGTAGGTGTGTCATCAGTCATCAGCAAAGCCTGCACAGAGGAGGCATGGCCACAATACACATGGCAAAATCACATCTCCCTATTGGCTGCCTCAAATGTGGCTACCCAATTAAGCCTCATGCCTTCCTTGTCTCCAAGGTGTGCCAAAGGAAACATATGTTAATATAAAGCTTTTCCCAGCATCATGCCTCTGATTCTAATACCACAATTCCTTTTAGAAAAAGTCTACTTGGAGTCTATGCATCATTAGTTTTAAACATTGGAACAGTCTGATAACAGAAGATAATGGTCATTTTGAACATACAGCATGAGTAGTTGTTTTGCCATAACTTTCTGGAACACATAGATCAACAAGCTGCATATTATTCATTCATATATTCACTATTACAGGTACACATAGACTACATTTTCTTAGCAAATACTCTTTCTGGCTTCTCTGAAGATTCTGTTTGCCTTCTAAAACAGCTAAACCTCAGGATTTATTCATGCAGCAATTAGTATGCTGATCATGCACAGGATGCTCAAGTCTTTATTGGCTCTTTGCGTGGCTGAAAGTTTGTGTTTTATTAAACCCGAGACTCCTGCATTTTGCTGTTTAGTGCGTGTTACAAAACTAGGATCAGCTCTAAATGTAACATAATCCACATGCTGGCCTGCTTGCTTCACTGAGTTACAGAAATATCTCAGGTAGCAAGTATTTTCTTACAATTCCTGTTATAAAAAGAGCACACAATGTTTGCATTATGTGTTCATTTTCTTTTGGGACTGGGGAACAGACTAGAGTTATACACTGGGCTGCCCTTTCACCAGAACACAATACATTGTCTTAAACACTAGGCAATTTATGACACACTGTATTTTATCATGCAAGAGTTGCAGTACAGTTCCATAAGATGCTAGCAGATTCTTTGAATAGACATGGCGAGACAAACTAATAAAACTGTTGCTTTCCTTAAATCTGCATGGAATTACTCTTGGATTATTTGTCACAAGAGGCAGAGAAAGAGACCAAGACGTTGGCACAATCCATTCAGTGCTTGGTATGTACAGAGGTCAGAGTACAGAGACACTATGCGTAACTATGCTGACTGGAACCAGGTAAAAACCAGTGCATGAATTTATGCCAATCAAGCTCATAGGTTCAGCAGTTCTCACCCATGCACCACTAGGCCATGGCACAAATATCCCCATACCAAGGCCCGGTCTTTCCGGATCAGGCCCCTGGGTGGGTGCAGGAAATCAGCACAACTGCTGTACTAGAGTCCAAATTATCAGATTGTAATCCTTGCCAGGATGTGAGACTGCTAAACCCCATTGATGATGCAGTGGCAGCATCAGCTACATTCAGTTAGTAGGGCAGCATGGTGATGGAGAAGGTCTAGACTGCAAAATCTCTGATCAGTAGTGTAATGACAATGATAATGGGATGAAACTTGTGGGCTGCCCTATCCACTTTCACCCACAGGCTTTAATAAATTAATGAAGCCTCCATGCACCTGTTAGTTGCAGATCAACAACCTGGCACTTGCAGCTCTCCTCCCCAACCAATACCCAACATTGGAATGTAATGGAAGAGTCGGAAGCAAACACAGATAAACAAAAAGTGTAGAAAAGAGGGGTCTATTGACAGGAATCAACTGCAAAAATGGTATTCATGCACACATTTTGCATTAACAATGACAGGATAATGGATTCATTTAATGATTTATTACAGATCAGTCAGTAAGGGCAGAAAGTACATTGCATGATGATAAGTACCTGTTTAGTGAGGCACTTCCACTCTAAATAACTGGGCAAAGTTCATGGGATGAAATCTGGGTGACATAAACTGGGTAAAAAGTACCAGATTTGGATATTCCCTAAAATGCTGTATCTTTAGGAGGGATGGGGGACTGTCTGTTCTACATATAGCAGTTTGGAGGCTGCAAACATATCTTGCCACCTCTCATAATGACACTTTCAATGCTGGCCAGGTGCCATAATAAAGTCAGTGTGTGCCTAACCACTCTTTGGTGTAGTGGTTAAGTGCACAGACTCCGATCTGGGGGAACTGGGTTTGATTCCCCACTCCTCCACTTGCACCTGCTGGATGACCTTGGGCAGGCCATAGTTCTGGCACAGCTGTTCTTGAAAAAAGAGCAGTTTCTGTCAGAGCTCTCTCAGCCCCACCTACCGCACAGTGTATCTGTTATGGGGAGTGGAAAGGAAAGGAGTTTGTAAGCCGCTCTGAGACTTGTTTAGGCGGTAAAGGGTGGGGTATAAATCCAATATCTTCTTCTTCCTCTTCTTCTTCTTCTTCTTCTTCTTCTTCTTCTTCTTCTTCTTCTTCTTCTTCTTCTTCTTCTTCTTCTTCTTCTTCTTCTTCTTCTTCTTCTTCTTCTTCTTCTTCTTCTAACTGATAGGGCTTCATTGTTATGAATGATATGTCTTTCAGTGTGACCAGAGTATTACACAGAAACCCTTAAGAGAGATACCATTAATGTGTGTTGTCTTCTCTTTCAGAGACATAAATTTTAAGAACAATTTGCTTTGCCTAATGTGATCTCTGTGCAAACATTCTTACCATGTTTGGTTTAAAATTTGGCATGGTTATATGACACCACACAAAATGTTTTGCAAGCCAGATTTTGGTCATGAACTACTAACTGACCATCTCCCCCCAAAGTATCCAGAACAGCAGAAAAGAAATAGTCCCACAAGCACAGAACTAACTTCCACTGGAGGCAGGGGTCTTTTTTGGGGGGAGCACACCAGAGCGCAGCTCCGGGAGCTCAGGAGCCAAGCCCCGCCCCCAGCCGGCGTCCCGGGGAGTCTTTCAGGCAGCCGAATGTCAATTTCAGCTCCATTATATCCTATGGGCCATTGAAGTCAATGGTGAAAACATAGGGTATATTCTGGGGGCTGGAGGGGAGGGGGTTTGAGGGAGAGGCTCCAAATTCACAGGGTAGCTGATGGAGCCTCTCCCCAAGATACCCACCAAGATTCAAGAACATTGGATCAGGGGGTCCAATTCTATGGGCCCCCAAACAGGTTGCCCCTATTCCCTCCATTGTTCTCTATGGTGGGAAAAAAGTAACTTTTTTTCTCACTATAGAGAACAATGGAGGGAATAGGGGCAACCTGTTTGGGGGCCCATAGAATTGGACCCCCTGATCCAATGTTCTTGAAACTTGGTGGGTATCTTAGGGAGAGGCTCCAACAGCTACCCTGTGAGTTTGGAACCTCTCCCTCAAACCCCTTCCTCCAGCCCCCAGAATATACCCTATGTTTTCACCACTGACTTCAATGGCCCATAGGATATAATGGGGCCAAATTACCGCCAAATTGCTTTCATTCCCTCCTTTCTTTCTCTCTTTTTCCTCTTTCCCTCCTTATTCTCTTCTCTCTTTCTTTCCCACCTTCTTCTCTTCTCTTTTTTCCTCCTTTCCCTGTTTCCCTCCTTCTTCCCTCTCTTTTTTCCCTCCCCTTTCCTTCTCTTTCTTTCCCTCTTTCCTTCTCTCTACTCTCTCTCTTTCCTTCCCTCTTTCCTCCTTCTGTGGCCCAACTCTCATGAGAAGGAGTTTAAACTTTAAACCCCTTCTCTCTTAGCTCCCCCACCCAGACCAGCTGGGGAAGGGAAGGTGAGGCTTTTGAAGATGCCTCCCCCCCTTTTGCTTCCCCTTCTGACATCACTTCCGGTGATGTCAGGGGGCGTGGCATATGTGAATAGCCTAATAGCTCATTAGCATACCATATGCTAATGAGCTCCTGCAGCTGTTTTTCTACAAAAAGACCCCTGACTGGAGGCATAATCAAGTCTGAGCCTGAATAATTTTGAACATCATTAAATTGTTCTTTGCACTTTCCTATTCTTGTGACTAAATTTAATACTTTGACAACAGTGCAAATTCAATTTAAAAGTGGCTTTCTTCTGCTTTCTTGCCTCATATCAGCAACATTCATATATATGTGCATCAGAGAGTCTCAAGAGTGTCTAAAACAGCCAACATTGTTTGAGTAGTTTTTGAACTGCCAGGGTAAAGCAGGTCAGTGAGTAATTTTTAATGTGTTTATGTATTTTTTTCCTGCTCATTGAGTCTTGCTTTTCTTGCTCATTTTGTTGTGTTTTTATTACTGGGCCAGAGCCCAAGGGATGGATGATGGGAGAGCAATAAGTGAGAAGTGGGTAAACAGGAACAAAATGATGAAAGAAAGAGAATGAGAAATCTGGAATCCAGTTGCAAGATAAAATGTCAGGATAATCCATACTTGGGTTGTATGGTATAGAGTTCTTTTCCTATAAAGAAAAGGCTCTCTCCGTCTGTCTGTGGCAGGCACAGCTCCTCAGGAAATAAAGCTAAGCCCCTCAAAATTGTCCAATGGATTCAGAATGACTGTGGAAGTTGCAGTGCCAAAAACAAAAGGAATTGGAACATACTTGTTGCCCTACTAGGCACCTAGTGTGCTCTTATGAACTCATAAGTTATAAGAACCTGGACTTTGCTAGCTATGTGTAATAGGGGCTGAACTGTAAGGTGACTCCAAGTGATGCCAATTACAGCACACATCCAGAAGAAGAAAGCCTTCCTGTGTAAGGTGTGCCTATGATTCCTGCATGTCACCATTCCACTTTCCTGCAACAAAATGGACCAGCTCCCTAGCCATACATAGCATTGAGAAATCAGGCAGTGGCCATGCCAGGCCAGAAGACAGGGGATTCAAAACTCCATACAGAGTCTTCTTCCTGACATGTAGACAACATGTTCCTCCTCACTTAATACATCACCTAGTCGAAGCTACAGACATCAGACAACAAGAGAACAATGGCTCTGGCCAGCACAGGACATAATCCCATCAGCTGCCATTGTCCAGACTAGTTTGTTATTAGGTCTACTTCCCAGACCTTCGACACCTACTATTGCTCACTCCCCAGACCTTCGACACCAGCACCAGTCAGCTTATTTTTGGGGAAGGACTAACAGGAGGTGTGCCAAGAGAGGTGGCCAAGCCTAGCCCACCCCTCAACCTCCAGAATAAAAGAGAGGGTACAACGCCAGCTCTCTCTCTCTCCTACTTTCACTCGTGTCCCCTACCTGAACCCCTCCTACCCTTAATCTCTGACTCTGGTTGCACAGCCAGGATCTCATTGTGCACCTGCCAGTTCAGGACACGACCCTCCCACTAGCATTCTGCAATTCCCTCATTTTTCCTGAGATTCGCTCCAGTCAACTCCGGACAGGTAGAGTATCTCCCATCATCAAAATATCCTGCTAATGCGAATGTGCTATCTCCTTCTATCTATATTTCTTAGAGCTTGTATAATTATGTGTGTGCATGTGTTGGTGTATGTTTGAAAAATATTCAGTAAACAAGACCATTTTATACTGACGTCAGTCTCAGCGTCTATTTGGTGGTTCTGGAGGGAACTACACCCCTGTATACATAGATGATCGCTCCCGCATTGCCTATTGCCTGATGTAAGAGCATTATTCCCCATTTTAAATAATGAGTCAAAGCAATTTGGCTAACATACTGGCCCATACAATCCACAGAAAACCTCACACCCCTGCTCTTTGCACTGGAAACAATGGTTGCCTGTGGCTGGCATAATTTATCCACAATTAAATTTATGAACCTCATAACTGGCCTCTAGCTTCAGGATGATGACACAACTTGCTGTGCCCAAAACAAAGATAATCAGACCATCCTGGCCCTGGTTATTTCCAGACTCCCCCAACTTTGCACTGGAAGCTATGGTTGACTGTGGCAGGCATAATCAGGGCCGGCCCTAGGTTTTTTTGCGCCCTAGGAAGGACTACCTTCTGGCGACCCACGTCCCACACATGCCCAACGGGGTTGCCAACCTCCAGGTGGGGCCTGGAGAGAAGGAAGTCCAGCTCCCTGTGTTGGACTGGATGGGCCACTGGCACCACGGAAGAGATCCATCTGAATGTGGGTGCGGGGGATGGGCAGCAGCGGCCTTGTCGTGGGGAGCACCGCATCCTGGGCTGCAGCACAGGCAGCGGCGGGCTCAGGGAGGGGCCGGCATGGCTTTCACCTGCCTGCCTTCATGCATTTAACCCCTTCAGTGCTGCAGACGAATGCAAACTGTGTCCTCCTATCCCCTCCAGCCAGGAGGAGCTTCAGCCGAGCGGCACTCAGCGGCACCCACCATGCCTCCACGGGGGCCTCTCTGGAGTCACTACTGGGTGTGGGGTCGGTCTCCTCCCAGAGGATCACGCTGCTGTTCAAGGCGGCTGAAGCCAGCCCCCACTTCCTGATGCAGTCACCTCCCCGAAGGGCCATCGAACTTGGCAGAGGGGCGGCAGTTAGACCATAGGAGACCACCAGGCTCTTCTTTTTGGAACACAGACAGGAGGAGGCACTTCCCTCTGTTGCGGCACAGGAGAGAGAGAGAGAGGGAGGCCACGGGAGGAGGAGTTCAGAGGCGGCCAGCCAGGAGGCGCCCCGATGGCAGGAGTTCTCAGCAATATTGCTGGGCGTGGGAAGGGACCCAGGATCCCAGATTCCCAGGGAAGGAAGGAGGCTGCATTTGGACATCTCCCCTCCTCAACAGCTCGTTGCGTTTCCCCCCCACCAATAACCTCCCCGTTTGCAGCCCCGGCCAGAGAGGGAGGGAGAAAGCTGGGCCTCCCCACCTTGGGCTGGACAGGCAGCTTCCCCCCCCACATCTGCAGGATTCCTCCCTTAGAGGGCGCTGGCCTGCCTGGCCTGCCTGCCTCCCCCTGGTGGGGAATGTGGGCTGCTGGGGTACTCCCAAGTCAGCGGGAGCCATGCAGAGAAGGAGGAGGCGCCGGCAGCCCCGTGGCTCAGGCCTTCCTCCAAGCAGCCGCCCTGCTCCGCCAATGGCCCGGCTCACCATGGGAGGGGGAGCAGCGCCGTGGAAAAGGGGGGGAAGCGCACCACCAATAAAGCGCCTGTGTGATCCAGCTCGGCCCATGCCTAACCACTGAGGTACACCGGGCCAGCCCCTCCACCTGCTCCGCCACCAGCAGCAGGAGGTGCAGCGATGCCCAGGTGCCCAGCAGCAGCAGTAGGAGGTGCAGCGATGCCCAGGAGGGAGCCATGGCTGGCAGGGAGCGGGCGAGGGCAGCCCCGCACTCTCCTCTGGGTCATCCCACTGCTGCCTCTCAGCCACCACCACCTGTGCGCCTTCTGGGGCCTGGGGGGAGGGGGCTGCTGGTGGAGTTGAGGAAGGTGGGAAAGCTGCCCTCCGCAGGTGCTGGAGCTGGGGGACTTTGGGGGGCGGGTCCTGTTTGGCGCCCAAGGGCCGGCCCGTGCTCTAGGCGAATGCCTAGTTCGCCTAGTGGGTGAGCTGGCCCTGGGCATAATTCATCTGATATGATAGCTAGAAGTCTCAAAACTGGTCATCCACTTCAGGATGATGGTGGGACCTGCGGTGCCAAAAACAAACACACAGTCTCTCTGCTTTCTGCAATGGAGGCAAAGGTTTACTCCCAAGAAGCCAGGGTATTGCCAGCAGCACAGACAGGGATGGTGGAAAATATCCCATCAGTGAAAAAACGCATGGGGTTTAATCACTACCCTGATATTTCAGAGCCTGTGTGGTGTCACTATCCTGACATATCAGAGCCTGTGAGGCAGAACTGCATATTCAGACAAGGATGAAGGAGATCCAGGCATGAATCCTTACTCTGTCACAGGAGCTTCTTGTCTGGCTTTGGCCCAGTCACACACTCTAAGCCAGACTTACCTCACATGGCTATTGTGAGGATAAAATTGAGGAGAGAACCATGTAAGCCTCCTTGGGTCCCCATAAGGAAGAAAGGTCGGGAATGACATTTATTGTACATCTTATTTTGCCTACAGTTTGCCAGGAAACAATGATCTCTGAGGCTATTGCTTCAACCTGGCCAGCACAATCCGCTCAAACCCCCACCCTCCTGTGTTTTTGCATTGGAAGCTATGGTTGTCTATGGCAGACATCATTTATCCGAAACTGCAATTAGGAGTTTCAAAACTGGGCACGAGTTTTGGGATGATGGTAAGAGTTGCAGGGCCAAAAATTAAGGGACTTGTACCACTCCGGCGCAGATAATCTCCCAAAGAGACCTCTGGTATTTGCACTGAAAGCAAAGGTCTAATCAAGAGAAGCCAGCAAGGGCAGTCAGCACAGACAGGGAGTGTGGGGAATATCCCCTC
This sequence comes from Gekko gecko, assembly GCA_029375565.1. NCBI lineage: Eukaryota > Metazoa > Chordata > Lepidosauria > Squamata > Gekkonidae > Gekko > Gekko gecko. The sequence continues at coordinate 100,520,009 of JAPDNY010000004.1, read as the reverse complement.
TGATGAAACAAAGGGGGTTTAACAGCTTCCCTGACCTATCAGACCCTGTGCGGTACAATAATTACAGTTTCAGATTAGGATGGAGGAGATCCAGCTTCAAACATCCACTCTGACACAGGAAGTTAGTGGCTGACTTTGGGCGAATCACACAATCTCAGCTAGACCTACCCCACAGGGTTGTTTTGAGTATAAAATGGAGGAGAGAGCAATAGAAGTGAAAAGTACTAAGACTGATGCATAGCGTTGTGATTTCAGCTCACACTGTATTCAAGAGAAGATAACTGGAGATGAACATGCAGGGCTGGAGGCCCACTAAAATGCCAGTCCAAAACACACCCAACCCCCCAACCCCCCCCGATAAGTCTATTTACAGTGCAACCCGAACCATAGTTTCCGTCTTGGATCTGGACCAGCCAATTGGCTAGGTTTAGGATCCTCTCCGTCCACTGTCTCGGGATGTGAAGCTTTGGTCCTTCACCTGACCATGAGGAACCCCGACCACATGCTTGGTCCTTGTTAGTACACAACAATAAGCCACTTTGTGTCTATTGTCTAGTGGTGCAACGACCATCATCCAGTTTCTTTGAACTTAATAGTTTAGCGAAAGCTGTTTCTTGTCCTTTAGGCCCAGGATTGTCTAAGCTTATTCCTCAACAGTCGATATAGGCTCAGCAGTCCTGCAGTTTACTAGCAGCAAGTTGAACTGATTGTCTTCTGATTGCACTAGGGCCTTCTGGGTTAGCCTGTTAAAGAGACAGTACACAACAGTTTCCTCAGTGGGGAGAATTTTGGCTAGTTTGCAAAAAGAGGTGTTGCTTCATCCAATATTCCTGCAGGGTTTTTTTTGGCAGGAGGCAAAACTGCTCATTCAATATTCAACATACCATTATAAATATCATGAGTGCCAGGAGCTTCAGAATCGGGGGTATTGTTGCCAACCTCTAGGTGGTGGCTGGAGATCTCCTGCTATTGCAACTGATCCCCAGGTGACAGAGATTAGTTCACCTGGAGAAAATGGCAACTTTGGAAGTTGGAGTCTATGACATTATGCCCCAAACCCTGCTCTCCTCAGGCTCCACCCCCAAAATCTCCAGGTATTCTTGACCTGGAGCTGGCAATCCTATCGGGGAGTGGAGTGAGCAGAGATGGAGCCCCTAGTTACCTAATATTATACAGTTGTCATGGGCTGCTGTAGGAATGAGAATAGGATGAAACTTTCTGGCAAGGCAGTTTTTAGGAATGTTATGGGTAGAGTTGCCAGCCTCCAGGTGGTGACTGGAGACCTCCCGCTATTACAATTGATTTCCAGGTGACAGAGATGAGTTCATCTGGAGAAAATGGCTGCTTTGGAGGGTGGGCTCTGTGGCATTATCCCGTATTGAAGTCCTTCCCCTTCCCAAACCCCACTCTTCTCAAGCTCCACCTTCCAAATCTCCAAGTATTTCCCAACCTGGCAACCCTAGTTATGGGGATCTAACTCTTGGGCCTGCAAGCACCTTTGGAATTCCTAGGGATGCCACCCTACAGGTGGGACCTGGGGATCCCTAGGTATTACAGTTCAGACTACAGAGAGCAGTTCTCCTGGAGAAAATAGATGATTTAGAAGGTGGAGTCTATGGAACTGTACTCCACTGAGGTCCCTGTCCTCCTCAGGCTTCATCTCCAAATGGAGTTTCCCAACCTGGATCTGGCTGGTGGCCAGGGGGGACCTTGCAACCCTAATTTCTGACACAAGGTGGTGGGCAGAACCCCAACATGGCTGCAACAGGAGGTAGAGCCAACCAAAAATGGCTGCCAGATAGGGTTGCCAGGTCCCCCCCGGCCACTGGTGGGGGATGGGGGTTGGGTTGCCAGGTCCAGGCTGGAAAACTCCCAGAGATTTGGGGATGCAGCCTGGGGAGGACAGTGACCTCAGTGGAGTACAATGCCATAAAGTGCACCTTCCAAAGCATCCATTTTCTCCAGGGGAACTGATCTCTGTAGTCTGGAGCTGAGTTTTAATTCTGGGGGATCCCCAGGTCCCGCTTGGAGGCTGCCATGTCAACTATCAGAAGAGACAGAACCAACCACAGAATGTCAGGGAGTAGGGTTATGTGTAACTCCTATAGTAGCTCTTCAACATTTCAGGCAGAAGCTCTGTTTAACAGGATGCCTTTTAAAATTAACATGCTGTTTTAAAATATTTTCTGTGTACCTTCAGTCATGCAGTGAAGTGCTTGTGCCATGGTGGGCAGCTGTTGCCAAACCAAAGTTTTTTAATCTGGAAAAGAATCATATCAAGTAGTCTTCCATTCAAAACTATTCACATCCTTAATGAAATGGACAATCAGATCTCCAGTGGCCAATGAGAAACGATACTGGGCATAAGTCCCACCTGGCCCTGCATACTTTCTAAACACCCTTGATGGGTACCAGGGAAGATGTCAGAGGACACCAAACCAGGACTCTCTGTCCTGGAATATTTATCTAGTTCAGGAGTTTTATCACATGCACTCACACCTCTGACCACATAGATCACAAAAACTTTGTAACTAATATCAGTCTGTTCTGTAATGGAATGCTACCTGTTTTGGGGTTAGCAGTGCTTATTCACATTTTAAAGGGCAGCACTGAGCTTATTCAATTGAAAAAAAATGTAGGAGGACAAAATTGATAGGTGCTGCAGTGCGCACCATCTGTTCAAACATTGTCAGTTGGGGAAAACCTGCATTTGAAATAATAATTACAAGACCCTGGCATTATTAAGCAGTAAGCTATGCTTGCTGAAGCAAGCAGAGCCATTGTTAGAGAATTTCTTTAAACAAATAAAGGGTTTTGCTGCTGTGTGCGTGAATAGCTTGAGTCACATGCATGACGTTATTCCACTAATGTACTTTTTTTTGTAATGCTCTTATACGGTCCAAATCAGCAATGAATTTATGCATTTTGCTCTGTGAGGCTTTTGTCTAAGAAAAACAATTCTCCACCCTTCTCGGGAAGCTTAGACATTTTAAACTGCTGTCCTCATTTGTCTCTCAACAACCTTTCATTGCATATTTGTCCTAATCTTTGGATGGGAGACTCTTTTGGATTTCAAAGAGATGGCTGTTGAGTCAAGAAAAAAGAGGCCTGGAATTGACTTCGCTGCCTGCATTAAATACATTTATAAAATCCTTCCACTTTTTTCTGTTTTCACCTATGATGCAGATGCTCTGTCTGTATTTTGTTTTCCCTTGTGGTTGGATGCAGTTTTCTCCGGATCATTAAGAACTGAACAACATATGGTGCACCAAACTGCAAAAATTAGGGAATGTATGCACAGAGTGTTCCTCAGCACCTGGTTAAATGTCATAGTAGTGAAGATCAGGAAGCAATAGCCCTGTTCAGTTGACCAAATCCAATGATTATGACCATATGAGATGCAGGTCAGTATTGTATCCAGTGATCTTAGTGTTGTATACTAAGATGTCAAAGATGGCCACAGCCTGCTAGCCGGGCCATGCAGTCAGGCATACCCTTGGACCTTCAGTCCTAAAGACAATAGCCGCCTCGGATCCTAGGGTGCGACAATGGGCTTGCCCGGATCCGACAGGGAACCTGTTGAAACTAAGACTTGTAAACAGAGCAAATTACAGGTGATGGGTGTGTGTGGGTGTGGTACTTGGCTATGCATATAAACTGGGCCCAGCCCGGTGTTATGCATCTGGTATACATAAAGAACAGAACTTGAATCTCACTCCTATCTAGTTGGTTGGTGTGTGCCCTGAAGAATGAAAAACTCCAGTGGAGGCTATTTACGAAAACAGAGCTGACCTACGCTACGGCCTACACCGAGGCCATCGCTGCAGAAGCCACAGAGAGGTTGACCAAGGAGGTTAGACAAGCTGGCAGTGCACCCCATCGGCACCTGGAGAAGTCAGTACATCACGACTCCACTACTAAATCTGAGGGTGAGGATGATGACGTCCACAAAACTCATGTGGCAAGGTCCTGGCAGATCACAGTGAAAGCTCTGCCCCGGCAAGCCTGCGCCAGTTGTGGCGGAGCACACGACCAAGACCGATGTTGGGCACGTGACCTCAGATGCCAGGCTTGCAATAAGCGGGGCCACTTGGCTAGAGTGTGTCGAGCCAAGGCAAAGCAGAAGTCACCACTGCCTTCACCACGGCTGAGTCGCAAAGTGCAAGACGTCAGTGCTGTGAGGACCACGGACTGCAACAAAACCACCTGCTGCTCCTGTCCCACAACTGTCATGAGCACCAAATCCAGGGCCAGGAAGAAGATTCATGTCACCATGTTGCTGGACGGGGAACTGTGTGAGATGGAGGTCAACTCAGGATCAGCAATGACTGTCATCTCCTCGGAGACACTGCAGCGCCTGTTTCCCAGAAGGAGCCACTGCCATTTGGCACCCAGCAGGGTACACCTTTCCAATTTTCAGGGGCGGTGTATTCCTGTGGCCGGGGAGGCTGAGTTCGAGGTACAGTTTAGGGGGTTTAAGGAGACAGTGAGTCTCCTGGTTGCTGAAGGGCATAAAGTCAGTCTGTTGGGATTAGACTGGTTTGAGGCTCTTGACATTGCTGTGACGGGGGTTAACCAGATCTGTGCTAATAATATGAGTTCCATCTATTCTGAGTTCCCCGAGGTGTTTGATGGGTTGCTGGGAAGGTATACGGGCCCACAAATAACTTTTGACCTGGACCCTTCTGTGGCACCCATACGATTGAAGTATCAGCAGGTGCCCATCTCACTCCGACCGAGAATGGAGTCGGAACTAGACAAACTGGTTGCACAGGGTGTACTCGAGCCTGTATCCCATGAGAAGTGGGAGACCCCCATTGTAACTCCTATTAAGCCTGATGGGTCAATTCGAATTTGCACCGATTATAAATGTACTATCAATAGGGCATTACAACAACATTCATATCCTGTTCCAATCATAAGTCATGTGTTGGCGTTGCTGGCAGGGGGCCGTGTTTTTGCAAAGCTTGATGTCACTCAGGCCTACCAGCAGTTACCTGTAGACCAATGTGTGGCTGAAGCACAAACGACTGTTACTCACAGGGGTGTGTTCAAAGTTAACCACTTGCAATTCGGGGTGAATGTGGCCCCAGGTATTTTTTAAGGGTTGATGGAAGGTTTATTGAGGGATCTGCCTTGAGTGGTGCCCTATTTTGATGATGTGTTGATTGCAGGGGCTAATGAATCTGAGTTGACAGAATGTATTTGGGCAGTGCTGGGTCGGTTTCAAAAGGCTGGCCTCAAGGTAAAAAGGAACAAATGTCATTTTGGTGCACACAGAGTGGAATTCCTAGGGTTCCTCATTGATGAACATGGGTTTACCCTACGGAAAGCAAGGTTGCCGCAATCCAGAAAGTGCTGCGGCCTATGAACAAAAAAGAGCTGCAATCCTTTCTAGGAATTTTGAACTTTTATCATGTGTTTTTGCCCCATAAAGCTTCTGTTGCAGAGCCTCTACATTGGCTTTTGGTAAAAGGGGCCAAATGGGTCTGGGGGACGCAGCAGGATCAAGCGTTTAGAGCTATTAAGGACTTGTTAACTAATACTGTTCTTGGACTTGTTAACTAATACTGTTCTAACGCATTTTGACAAACAGAAACCGTTGGTCCTGGTGGCAGACGCCTCCCCCTTCAGCATTGGCACCATTCTTAGCCATGTAATGGTGGATAGGTGGGAAGTGCCTGTGGCGTACTGTTCTCAGACTCTGACTGCTGCTGAGAGGAACTATGCCCAAATAGACAAAGAGGGGCTCACCTTGGTTGCTGGCATGAAAAAGTTTCATGATTTCTTATATGGGCATAAGTTCCTCATGGTCACTGACCATAAACCACTTCTTGGACTGCTCGCGCCAAACTGTCAGACCCCTCAGGTTTTGTCACCTCATATGCTGTGCTGGACTGTGTTTATGGCAGCATATGATTCACCCTTATCTATCAGCCAGTAAAAGCCATCGGGCATGCCGATGTCTTAAGCCAGTGTCCAATTCCAGGTCCTGTGTATGAAGTCATGGCACTTGAAGAATTTCCTCAACCACCTGTGCACACCTCTGACATAGCGGCAGGATCCAGCAAAGACTCCACAATCACCCGTGTACTTAATTGGGTGTGGAGGGGGTGGCCAGTGGATTGGGTGCCTATAAAATTTCAACCATTTTGCTCAAGACAAAAAGAACTGTCAGTGCATAAGGGCTGCTTGTTATGGGGAAATAGAGTGGTGGTTCCCCCCAATCTGAGAAAAAGGGTTTTGGAAGTGTTACACGAGGGTCATCCGGGCATAGTCAGAATGAAGGCTCTTGCCCGGAGCTATGTTTGGTGGCCCTGTATAGACCATGACATAGAAGAGTGGGTAAAACTATGTCAAACACACCAGGAATTCAGGCCAGACCCCCCTCAGGCTCCCACACAACACTGGGAAACGCCGCAAAGACCTTGGTCAAGGTTGCATCTTGATTTTGCTGGGCCATTCCAGGGACAAGTGTCCTTAATAGTGGTTGATGCATACTCTAAGTGGTTAGAGGTAATACAAATGTCCAGGATGACATCAACCGCAGTCATAAAAGCACTACGCTGTATTTTCGCAATTCACAGGTTGCCTGATACAGTGGTTTCCGACAACGGAACTCAATTTACATCATCTGAGTTCCAAGGGTTCCTCAGTAACAACTTAATTAAACACATTACATCTGTACCATTCCACCTGGCAACTAATGGGCAGGCCAAATGGATGGTGTGGACCACAAAGGAAGCCCTCCAGCGTCTGATCCACGGGGAATGGAGTCAAAGGCTGGCTTCATTTATGCTCCACCAGCATATCACGCCCCATGCCGTGACAGGGAGAAGCCCAGCAGAGCTACTTATGGGATGCCGGCTGACATCGCTCCTGGATCGACTCCACCCTGAACTGACATCAAACAAGCCACCGCAGAGAGAGTTCTTGACCGCACTGCACTTGTTCAAACTCGGGGATGCAGTTTTTGCAAGGAAATATGGTGAGGGACATCTCTGGCTTCCAGCGTCTGTTGTGGAGGTAATCAGGTCATTGTCCTATGTGGTACAGACTACTGATGGCTGAAAGCTTCGGTGCCACATAGATCAGCTCAGGCAACGCTGGACTGACCCAGGCTTCAGGAACAAAGCAGAGACCGACGACGACCAAGCTGGAACAGCAGAGCCAAGGGAACCTCAGGAAATCAAGGTTGTTGCAGCACCTCAGGACTCAGAGTCCATCAGGGAACCCAGGGCCGAACAGGAACCAGCTCCGGCGACCAAACCACTGGCAGGTAACCCACCGGGGGAACAAGGTAGTCTACGGGCTATGGGCACTGAGACACCACCCTTACAGCAGTCACAGAGAACTAGGCACCAGCCTGCTTATTTGAAAGATTATGTTTGTTCAGAGGTTGCCTCCTCTTAGGGGGGAGGGATGTTATGTATCTGGTATACATAAAGAACACAGCTTGAATCTCACTCCTATCTAGGCCTGGTATCCAAAAGAACAAACTCTGATTGGGTACTCTGCATAGCAGACCAATCAGGAGGCTAGAAGGTTATGGAGGGAGACAAAGGTATTGGTTGTTATCTTATTGTTTTGATTGTTTATTTATGCAACAAGGGGCGTGGCTATGCCAACCTGAATAGTTTAAAAGAGGGCCTGTTGCTCTCCTGTTTTGGTGTTGTTTCTTACCTTCAGGGACCTTTTCGTAGAAAAACAGCTGCAGGAGCTCATTAGCATATGGTATGCTAATGAGCTATTAGGCTATTAGCATATGCCACGCCCCCTGACATCACCAGAAGTAATGTCAGAAGGGGAAGCAAAAGGGGGGGAGGCATCTTCGAAAGCCTCCCCTTCCCATCCCCAGCTGGTCTGGGTGGGGGAGCTAAGAGAGAAGGGGTTTAAAGTTTAAACTCCTTCTCATGAGAGTTGGGCCACAGAAGGAGGAAAGAGGGAAGGAAAGAGAGAGAGTACAGAGAAGGAAAGAAGGAAGGAAAGAGGGAAAGAAAGAGAAGGAAAGGGGAGGGAAAGAAAGAAAGAGAGAAGAGAAGAAGGAGGGAAAGAGGAAAAAGAGAGAAGGAAAGGAGGGAATGAAAGAAATTCGGCGGCAGTTCTGGCCCCATTATATCCTATGGGCCATTGAAGTCAATGGTGAAAACATAGGGTATATTCTGGGGGCTGGAGGGGAGGGGTTTGAGGGAGAGTCTCCAAACTCACAGGGTAGCTGATGGAGCCTCTCCCCAAGATACCCACCAAGTTTCAAGAACATTGGACCAGGGGGTCCAATTCTATGGGCCCCCAAACAGGTTGCCCCTATTCCCTCCATTGTTCTCTGTGGTGGGAAAAAACTTTTTCCCCACCACAGTAACTTTTCCATTGTTCTCTGTGGTGGGAAAAAACTTTTTCTCCACCAAAGTAACTTTTTTCCCACCACAGAGAACAATGGAGGGAATAGGGGCAACCTGTTTGGGGGCCCATAGAATTGGACCCCCTGGTCCAATGTTCTTGAAACTTGGTGGGTATCTTGGGGAGAGGCTCCATCAGCTACCCTGTGAGTTTGGAGACTCTCCCTCAAACCCCTTCCCCTCCAGCCCCCAGAACATACCCTATATTTTCACCATTGACTTCAATGGCCCATAGGATATAATGGAGCTGAAATTGACATTCGGCTTCCTGTAAGGGATGCTGGCTGGGGGTGGGGCTTGGCTCCTGTGCTCCCGGAGCTGCGCTCCAATGCGCTCCCCCCAAAAAAGACCCCTGCTTACCTTTGTAAATAAAGCTGAATCACTGTTCATGAGCTACTGCCTAAAGTCTCGTAGGTAACACCCGGCTTAAACCATGCTTCATTCTGCGATGTAATCAATAAACGTCCTGCTGATTTCACCATGCTGAGCCTCCAGCCTCAGTACTTTTCACTTAGACCCTGGAAAGCCATTCCCATAAAAAAGACACTAGTGAACTGATAATACTGAACTAGATGTACTGTTGGTCAGGTGTAATACAAGGCAGCTTTATATGTGGGGCAATGAAAGTAACCATGACCTCCTTCCATACATTCATTATCCCTATGTCTGGGATAACTAGGAACCTGGACTGTAGAGACAGAAAAGCCAGTCAGGCAACTCCCATTACATGGCCACCAAATTCAGTAGCTCATATCTTCAGTCTTGGTGACCAAAGAGAAATGTTAACAAAAAAAATGCAATGTTGTTTTGTTTAAAATATTTTAAATGTTTTGTTATTTAACGCACACACAGTATTGTAGGGGGAAATTCTTTTTGTTCTTTAAAGAACAGAATGATTCTATGGGCCACATGAAAATTAGTGAATGTTGTCCCTTAATATCACAAATCATCATTTTTAAATTTAAATTTTACTAACATTTTCAAAAGACATTTTAGCAAGTAAACCAAACAACACTGTTACAATTATTTGTCCTACCCTAAGCCATGCTGGGAAGATTGTCTCTTGTTATTTCTTCAAATGTTTTATTTGGGACAGATTAAATATATGTGATGAGTCTCCAGAACCAATCCATCCTGTCACGTTTCATTTGACCCCCACCAATATCTTTTACCTTGTCCACCATATAGCCTAAACAGCAATGACAGGACCATGGAACAAGCAGTGCGGGGCTGCGATTCAGCAGTAAAGCATTTGCTTGGCATGCAAGAGGTCCCAGATTCAATCTCTGGTGTCTCCAGTTAAAAGGATCAGGTGATTTCCCATGCTGCTTGAGCGCAATATAGAATACGTAATTTAACTGAGGAAATTATATTGTAACAAGAGGGGACCCACAACAAAATGTTGCATAATGTGTTGTAACTTGTTTTAACTTGTAATTGCTGGTTACCTACCTACCCGCCAGCCTGCTTTCCTTCCTTCATCCTCCTCCTCTTTTTCTTCCTTTTCCAAAGATCATAGTCTAGCATTTATATTCTATGCATGTACGCATACCCGTGAAAGAAGAAGACAGTGAGAAGGGGAAGAGTGAAGGAAAGAGAGAAGAGCAAGACTCTTATTGTGCCTAAAATGAAGAGCACAATTTTGAGCACGGGGTGATAATGTATCTATAGGCACAAATTAGTCCTTCATTCCCACACAAAGGGATTTAGCTCCTTTTGGGAACAGGATGTTTGGATAAAGAGAATCCACCTAGAGGTCCCCTCCCCCTCTCCCTCCCCCACTGCCACCCAAACCCATACCTCACCCCAGCACAGAGCGGTTGCTGAGACCATTATTACTGAGCACCCCAATGACTGACTTTGCCTGGGTTCTCCTCTTTGTTCTCACTGGGTTCCAGCAAGCTCACGCCCCCACCCTTGTGTGACCTGGTTGCTGCATGACCCATAGTCATCACCACCTCCTGCTCCTCTTACTGGGAGAGAAGATGCACCTGGCCTAGAGTTGGAATCCCAGTAACAGCCAACCAGAGTCAGGAAGAATCTCTTTTTACACATATGACCTTGCCAATATTTCCCAGTCACTTGGAGCATTTGGGAATGCAGTTTGGTGGGAGGGGCAATATGTAACCTCTCTATTGCGGGGGGGAAGAAGGCATGAATCACTGGGAGCTATATGATTTTGGAAGCCCTTTTCTGACATATACATACACTGATGCACAAACACTGAAAGAGGTCTTATGCTAGCCCCACAGACAGATGAGTAGTAGGTGAAGGTGGTGGCTGCCAATGCTCCCTCTAAGCTGTGGAGTCTTGTGAGCAAAAATTCTACTTTTTGAGCTACTGGCATTAAAGTTGTGAGTGAGCGATCTGACTGCTGCGTAAATCAGTTTGCTCTGGAGCCATCCTTCCTGAGCTAAGACAAAAATCTGTGAGCTGGAGGCTAAAAAGCTGTAGCTAGCTCACACTAACTCAGTTTAGAGGGAACACTGGTGGCTGCAGTCCAGAGAAACTCCACAGTTTAAAATTAATCATTGTTATCAGAGCTCTGCAGTTTTAATAGCCTTCCCATGACTAAACTAACGTAACTCAACATTACAGCTGATTTACGCAATACCACTTTGGTCAGGATGAAGCATCAAAGAGCAGCATTGCTTGTCGGGGGGGGGAGCTACATTTGAAGCCTCTGCCATTCCCATGTTGTGATCCACATGTTCATATAAGTCTGTCTAGATGTGTTTGATCTAGTGACATGAAGCTGTCAGCTAGGAACCTCAGTAAGAGCTGGCTTCAACTGGTTCAGGGCAGTCTTGCCACTGCCATCACAGTGACTCAGCACTGAAGCCTGATTGGCTGGTGGTTGTATAAATGTACAGTGAGTGATGTATAGTTTCCCTTTTCTCTTATGTATGATTGCAGCAGAGCACTTTGACACTCTGCTTGAAGATGGCTGTGATGTGTAAATAAATGTATATAGTTTGCACATAGCCAGAAGCCTCCAGTATTTATTGGATACTCGCACTCCCTCCTGGCCCCCTTCATGCCAGCCACTTCCGCCTTACCTCGACAGGGTTGTGGGCCCAGACAACGGCTGGCTGTGCACAGAGTGAGTTGGAGCTGTTGGGAGCTGTGGAAGAAGTATCGGTGGAGTGTCTGTCTGCTGTGGCTTTCTTTGCTGGAGAGAAAGCAGTATCTAGCCGTGCTGTCTGAGAAGCAGGCTGGAGGAGCTGTGAGCTGGAGGAGCCGGAGGCCGGTTGCAGTGTGTGGGAGTCCAGTGTGAAGGAGGACACCAAGCAGCCGGAGCCAGGTGACCAGCAGTTGGGAGCAAGCATCATGGCTCAGGTACCTACTGCCCAGCTGGTTGAAAAGCTCACTTCAACTAATTATAACAATTGGGCACTAAAAAGGAGGTACTTCCTTGTGAAAGAGGGGCTTTGGATTTATGTTAATGACCCTCCTGAAGAGCCGACACCACTTGATGAGAGAAATGATGAAAGAGCCCTAGCACTGATTGTTTTGAGCGTCAGTGACAATCAACTGGTTTATGTCGCTCATGTTGACAGTGCTGAAAAGGCTTAGAATTCGCTAAAAGATGTTTATCAGCAGGCTAATGTTGGGTCTCTTATCTCGTTAACCCGGCGTTTGTCTAGAAAGCTGCAAGCACCCCAGGAGCCTGTGAAAGACCACCTCAAGGTCCTGATGGATTATTTTTGTCAGCTTCAAGAGCGTGGCAAAGATTTTGATGAGATAGATAAAATTTACATTATCTTATCTTCTCTATCTCAAGCTTTTGATTCAATTTTGCCTTCATTTGAGTCTGTGGATGAAAAAACATTAACAGTCCAGTTCGTCACCAGTAAACTAATTCATAAGAACATAAGAATATAAGAGAAGCCAATGTTGAATCAGGCCAACAGCCCATCTAGTCCAACACTGTCACACAGCAGCCAAAATATACCAGGTGCCATCAGGAAGTCCAGCAGTGGGGCCAGGACACTAGAAGCCCTCCCACTGCTGCCCCCTCCAGCACCAAGAATAGAGTGCATCACCTGCCCCAGACTGAGAATTCCCATCTATATCCTGTGGCTAATAGCCACTGATGGACTTCTGCTCCATATGTTTATCTAATTCCCTCTTGAAACTGTCCATGCTTGTAGCTGACACCACCTCCTGTAGCAGTGAATTCCATATGTTAATTTAGCCACTTCACTGCTTACTCCCAATTCCAAATCATTAATAAACAAGTTAAAAAGCATCGGACCGAGTACTGATCCCTGTGGTACCCCACTGCTTACCACCCTCCACTGAGAAAGTTTCCCATTTATACTCACTCTCTGTTTCCTATTTATAAGCCAGTTTTTTATGCACAAGAGGACTTGTCCTTTTATCCCATGACTATTGAGCTTACTTAGGAGCCTTTGATGAGGAACTGTATCAAAAGCTTTCCAGAAGTCAAGGTAAATAATATCTATTGGGTCCCCCTTATCCACATGTTTGTTCACTCCTCAAAAAACACTAACAGGTTAGTGAGACAAGATCTTCCCTTACAGAACCCATGCTGAGTCTGCCTCAATAGTTTTTGTTCATCAATGTGCCTACTAATTCTTTCCTTAATAACAGTTTCCACCAACTTACCCGGTATCGATGTCAGACTGACTGGCCTGTAATTTCCAGGATCTCCCCTGGAGCCCTTTTTAAAGATGGGAGTGACATTAGCTACCTTCCAGTCCTCAGGAATGGAGGCAGATTTTAAAGAAAGATTACATATTTTTGTCAGGAGATCCACAAGTTCACATTTGAGTTCTTTCAGAACTCTTGGATGAATGCCATCCGGGCCTGGTAATTTATTAGTTTTTAAATTATCCATCAGTCGGAGGACTTCCTCTCTTGTCACAGCAATCTGATTCAGGTCTTTCAAACCCCCTCCCGAAATCGGTGCTTCTGGAGTGGGCAAGCACTTCTCCTCTTCCACAGTGAAGACAGAGGCAAAAAATGCATTCAGCTTCTCAGCCATTTCCCTATCATCCTTCACTACTCCTTTTACCCCTTGGTCATCCAAGGGCCCCACTGCCTCCCTGGCTGGCTTCCTACTTCTAATGTATTTGAAGAAAGTTTTATTGTTGTCCTTTATGTTTTTTTGTGATATGCTCCTCATATTCCCTTTTTGCTTGCCTGATCACAGACTTGCATTTTATTTGCCATAGTCTGTGTTCCCTTTTATCAACCTTACTAAGACTAGCTTTCCACCGCTTAAAGGAATCCTTCTTACCTTTTACAGCTTCCATTACTTTATTTGTTAACCATGCAGGCATTTTTCTATACCTATTTGTGCCTTTCCTAACCTGTGGTATATATTTTTTCTGAGCTTCTAGGATTGTCCTTTTTAAATAGTCTCCAAGCTTCCCCAATGGTTTTGACCTTCTCCACTCTTCCTTTCAATTTCTTCCTCACATGTCCCCTCATACCAGAGAAGTTACCCCTTTTAAAGTTAAAAGTGGTTGCATCAGTCTTTTTGGGCAACTCCCTATCTGTACAAATGTTAAACTCAATGACATTATGGCCACTGTTCCCAAGCGGTGCAATCACCTTTACATCTCTCACCAGGTCTTGGGTGTTACTTAGGACCAAATCCAGGATCGCCTCTTCCCTGGTAGGATCTGTGACCATCTGTTCCACAGCACAGTCATTGAGAGTGTCTAAAAACTCAATATCTTTTTCCCGACTAGAACTCATATTGACCCAATCAATGTGTGGGTAGTTAAAGTCACCTATTACAACACAGTTATTTTGTCTAACCACTATCTTTAATTTATTCATCATTTTATAATCCTCCTCTATCTTTTGATCTGGTGGGCGATAACAAACTCCCACTGTTAAGCTTCCTTTTGGACCCACTATTTCAACCCATAGCATTTCCAGAAGCAAATCCAATTCTCTTACCCTCTCAATCTTACTGGGCAGTATACCCTCTCTGACATACAGAGCCACCCCACCTCCAACCCTTCCCCCTATCCTTCCGATATAATTTATAACCAGGAATCACCGTATCCCACTGATTTTCCTCATCCCACCAAGTTTCTGAAATACCCACAATGTCTATTCCCCCCCAACACCAAGCATTCCAACTCCCCGATTTTACCTTGGAGACTTCTAGCATTTGTGTATAAACACTTATAGTTTCCCATGTTTGTTAAGCCCACAGCCTTCCTCTTGCTGCCTCGAGACCTTGCCAGACAGTTCCTATCATTAGCCACAGTCTCAGTGGACAATTGTAATCCATTTCCATGTACAAAAGTAATAGCTACCCCTTCATCTCATTGAGATGAGCCATCCCGAACCAGAGACTTTTCATCTCCTGTCGGCTTTCCCCCATTATTCAGTTTAAAAACTGCTCTGCCACCTTTTTGATTTTGAGCACCAGCAGCCTGGTTCCTTTCTCGGGACAAGTGGAGACCATCCCTTTTGTACAGCTCCCTCTTGTCCCAAAAAGCATCCCAGTGCCTAACAAACTTGAACCCTTCCCCCCTACACCACCGTCTCATCCACGCATTGAGACTCTTGATCTGTGCCTGTCTCTCCGGCCCTGCGCGTGGAACAGGTAGCACTTCTGAGAAGGCTACCTTGGAGGTCCTGGCCTTGGGTTTCCTGCCCAGCAGCCTAAATTTCTCCTCCAGGACCTCACGACTGCATTTCCCCACATCGTTGGTGCCGACGTGCACCACGACCACTGGCTCCTCCCCAGCACTATCTACCAGCCTATCTAAAAAACACGTAATGTCCGCTACCTTCACACCAGGCAGGCAAGTCACCATACGGTCAGTATGCGGGTTCGCCACCCAGCTGTCTACCTTCCTAAGGATCGAATCACCAGCTACCAAGAGCCCCCCTCCCACCCTTCCCAGGGATGGTTCCTTTTTACAAAAGGATACCCGTTCACCAGCTGAAGAAGAGGTCCCTTCTGATGGCACATTCCCCTTATCCTCAGCATGGTGCCCCATTTCCCCTTGAACCTCATGCTCCCTGGCAGCAGCTGGGCTGCCAGATCCAGAGTGGGACATATCTAAGAAGTCCCCGAGAGTCTTCTCCGTGCACCTAACTGACTGTCTCTGCTTCTCCAGGTCAGCCACCTTGGCCTCAAGGGGGCAAACTCGCTCCCTGAGAACCAAGAGCTCCTTGCACCAAGCACACACCCAAGACTTCTGACCAATGGGCAGATAGTCATACATGTGACACTCCATGCAAAACACTGGATAGCCCCCAACCCCCTGTTGGCATTCTGGCTTCATAATTGTTTTTAAACAAATACTTTTCTATAACCCCCCTTTTAAAACACTTTGTATTTATATGGCTCCTGTTGTAGAAGTCTACTTACCTTACTGGGAACCCAAGGAGCCAAGGTCCTGGCTTTCTGGCTCTTCCTGGGCTTCTTACAGAGCCCCTAGGCTGAGAGTCCCTAGGCTAAGAGCCACAGGCCAAGAGCCTCACCCTTTTGCTCTCACCCTTCAGCTCATGCCAGAGGCTCATCAAGATCCTTGCTTATTCCATGTAAAGCTTGGTGACAATGTATGCTATCTTATTGTCTTTGTTGATGACCTGTGCTTTGTATCACAAACTGACCAACAACTACAATGGTTTAAAGAAACAGCCCAGGGTATGTTTAAGGTTAAACATCTGGGTGAAGTGGGTCAGTACTTGGGAGTTGAAGTTACCAGACACAGCAAAGGTTATTTCATGCTCAGTCAGAAAGGCAAAATAACTAAGTTGCTGGAGAAGTATGGTATGCTTGACGCACACAGTGTTTCAACACCCATGTCTACAGGATATGTGAAAGAACCTGAGGATGAAGAGTTTGATGACAAACAATTATTTATGTCATTAGTCGGATCTTTGTCCTATATAAGTAATTGGAGCAGGCCTGATATAAGTGTAGCTGTGCACTTATTAAGCCAAAAATGCAACAAACCTTTTAATAGGGACTGGGTTGCTGCAAAACGCATCTTGCGCTATCTTAAGGGTACCATTGATGATAAACTTGTGTTACAGACTGATGGAAAAAGTACTGTAACTTTGTATTGTGATGCCATTTGGGGGGAGCAAAAGGATGTAAAATCAACAACAGGTTTTGTATTGTATCTAAACAATGCTCTGATACACTGGAAATCTCTTAAACAGTGGTTTGTCGGACTGAGTACGTGCGAAGCTGAGTACGCGGCATTAAGTCAGTGTTGTGTGCAGTTAGAATGGGTTTTACAACTGCTAACTGACTTAAATGTGAACTATGTGTTACCTATCAATGTTTTCTGTGACAATGTGGCTACACAACAGCTGGCTGATACACAGAGTATAAGAGTTAGAAGCTGGCACATTAACAGAAGGTACATGAATGTTAAGGATGTACTACAGTGGGGTTTAATAAAACTAACCTATTGAGCTTCTAAGTTAAACATGGCAGACTTGTTTACCAAATGCCTTGATGTAAAAACATTTACCGATTTAAAGGTCAAACTGAACATCCAGACTCAGACTTAAGGGGGAGTGTTGTGATCCACATGTTCATATAAGTCTGTCTAGATGTGTTTGATCTAGTGACATGAAGCTGTCAGCTAGGAACCTCAGTAAGAGCTGGCTTCAACTGGTTCAGGGCAGTCTTGCCACTGCCATCACAGTGACTCAGCACTGAAGCCTGATTGGCTGGTGATTGTATAAATGTACAGTGAGTGATGTATAGTTTCCCTTTTCTCTTATGTATGATTGCAGCAGAGCACTTTGACACTCTGGCTGTGATGTGTAAATAAATGTATATAGTTTGCACATAGCCAGAAGCCTCCAGTATTTATTGGATACTCGCACTCCCTCCTGGCCCCCTTCGTGCCAGCCACTTCCACCTTACCTCGACATCCTACCCTATTGGCATTCCAATGCAGAGAAAGAACTGGCCAGGCTGACCCACCTCTGGGCAAAATCCTTCTGTTCCAGACTTCCTTGGAGAGGGCGATGGAAAAGCTCACTGGCTATAGCATCTAGTATCTGAGAAGGAAGTTTGGCACAGACACTCTTGGGCAGAATTCAGACTGGCAGTTTGAAGCACGAAGGAGTCCTGGCAAAAAAGACCCGGAACAACATGTTCCGGGTTTTTCCAGCTGCACTGCACCGACTGATGCAAGAGCATTCTGGGGAGGAGGTGCAAGGGAGCATTCGCACTGTTGGCCTGCCCCTGGTGGAGGCAGGGCTGTAAGCGGCTTTTTGTAATGGAATCTGACGATATGCACTCATGCGCATAAGCGCTCATGCGCAAAGGAGCATCCCTACTGGATCAGCTTGTTTGCGTTCACACTTCTGGGAAGCAGGATGAACATGGGATAAACGTGCTTTCCAGTGTTTGCTACCACTTTCAACTGGTATCTTTTAAACTTGGGAGGGAAGCGTTACAAGATGGGTTGAGTACAGCTGAGGAATGCCTAACAGATGTGCCCGTGTGAACTGGCCCTTTAATCCATTTGTGAAACATTTCTGAAATGTGCCTATCTCGGGCCAAACTGCCAGTCTGAACTCAGCCTGGCATTCTTCAAAGAAAAAAAGTTTCCCCCCCTCCCCACTCTGTTTTTTTCTGTTTCTATCAGTAAACCTGAAACTAATTACCTGGAGGAGGCAGGGGAAAGAGGAAGAGCGAAGGCACTGGGAACTTCCCTCGTCTGCTCCAGTTTTCCCAGGGTGTGTGTGCAATGTGCGCGTGCTTCCTTCTTGCAAAGTGGAAGGAGCTGCCCGAGCATAGTGAAGCGAGCCGAGAGCTGCTGCAGTTTGCTTTAAATCGCAACTTTGTCTGTTGGAGGCTTGAACGTTCGGTGGAGGGTGTGTGGCCATGGGGAGGACTCCATGCAATCAGAACAACAGGAGAGAGAGGGACGGGGAGAGAAGGCTCCTCCTCCTCCTCTGCCATGGTAAGTCCGTTCTCTACGCAACCACAGTGAACACTGTTTTACTTTTTGGCTGTTTTTTTTTTAAATTCCCCCTATATATTTTAAAGTTTTTAGATTTTTCTGCACACCTGGGAAGTAACCCACGTGTGCAGGATAATCTCTTTTGCATCCATGAGGCCCCAATCTGCGGAAATAAGTATCTGCACAGAGAGGGGACCCTTGGCTATTAAATATATAGATTGAGGAATTATATACACATTCACATTAGATATATAGATTGAGGAATTATATACACATCTCTTGTGACAACCAGTGTGGTGTAGCTGAGACAGATAATAGACCATGTGAGAAGACATTCCCTTAAAACAGACCCATGGAAATTAAAATGTATTCAGATGAGGATGGCCCAGGATGGCCCAATGTTGTCAGAACTCAGAAACTAAACAGAGTCAGCTATGGTTAGTACTTGGATGTTCAAGGAAGTCCAGGGTTGCTACGCAGAGGCAGGCAACAGCAAATCACCTCTATTAGCCTCTTGCTTGGAAAACCCATAAGTCAGTTGCGGCATGACAGCACTTTCCACCACCAACTGAGTTAAAGCAATGCACCAACCATTAGAAATCACAGTTGTTGTTGTTGTTCAGTCGCACAGTCGAGTCCGACTCTTCGCGACCCCATGGACCAGATTACGCCAGGCCCTCCTGTCTTCCGCTATCCGCTGAAGTTTGCTCAATTTCATGTTCGTTGCATCGATGACACTGTCTAACCATCTCATTCTTTGCCGTCCCCTTCTTCTTTGACCTTCAATCTTTCCCAGCATCAGGGTCTTCTCCAGTGAATGCTCCCTTCTCATTTGGTGGCCAAAGTATTTGAGCTTCAGCTTCAGGATCTGGCCTTCCAGGGAACAGTCAGGGTTGATTTCTTTTAGGATTGACTGATTTGATCTCCTTGCAGTCCAAGGGACTCTCAAGAGTCTTCTCCAGCACCATAGTTCAAAAGAATCTATTCTTCGGCGCTCGGCCTTCCTTATAGTCCAACTCTCACAGCCATACATTACTACGGGGAATACCATTGCTTTGACCATGCGGACTTTTGTTGGCAAGGTGATGTCTCTGCTTTTTATCATGCTGTTTAGGTTTGCCATCGCTTTCCTCCCAAGGAGCAGGCGTCTTTTAATTTCATGGCTGCAGTCACCATCTGCAGTGATCTGGGATCCTAGGAACGTGAAGTCTGTCACTACTTCTACGACTTCCCCTTCTATTTGCCAAGGAGTGATGGGGCCAGATGCCATGATCTTAGTTTTTTTGATGTTGAGCTTCAAGCCCACTTTTGCACTCTCCTCTTTCACCCTGAGCAAGAGGCTCTTTAGATCCTCTTCACTTTCTGCCATCAGAGTGGTATCGTCTGCATATCTGAGGTTATTGATCTTTTCCCCAGCAATCTTAACTCCAGCTTGTGATTCATCCAGGCCAGCATTTCGCATGATGTACTCTGCATATAAATTAAATAAGCAAGGTGACAGTATACATCCTTGTCGTACTCCTTTTCCTATGCTAAACCAATCAGTTGTTCCATATCCGGTTCTAACTGTTGCTTCTTGACCCTTATACAGGTTTCTCAGGAGACATATGAGGTGGTCTGGTACTCCCATCTCTTTAAGAACCTGCCATAATTTATTGTGGTCCACACAATCAAAGGCTTTAGCATAGTCAATGAAGCAGAAGTAGATGTTTTTCTGGTATTCTCTTGCTTTCTCCATAATCCAGCGAATGTTGGCAATTTGATCTCTAGTTCCTCTACCTCTTCTAAACCCAGCTTGTACTTCTGGCAGTTCTCTATCCACGTACTGTTGGAGCCTAGCTTGTAGGATTTTGAGCATGACCTTGCTAGCGTGTGAAATGAGTGCAATTGTGCGATAGTTTGAACATTCCTTGACGTTGCCCTTCTTTGGGATTGGAATGTAAACTGACCTTTTCCAATCCTGTGGCCACTGTTGTGTTTTCCAAATTTGTTGGCAAATTGAGTGCAGCACTTTAACGGCATCTTCTTTTAAGACTTTGAATAACTCAGCTGGGATACCATCACCTCCACTAGCTTTGTTGTTAGTAATGCTTTCTAAGGCCCATTTAACTTCGCTTTCCAGGATGTCTGGCTCAAGGTCAGTGATTATACCATCGTGGTTGTCAAGGACATCGAGGTCACAGTACAATGTCCTAAATTAAAGTTCCCCCAGACATTCACTTTTGATGGGACCTAGCCTCCTGACTTTAAGGGGAAATCATAAGTTTGGTTATTCCAAACTTAGTGTGAAGACTATTACTGCAGTCACACACACTAAATAATCCATTTTCAATCCACTTCCAATGCACTTTCCAACTGGATTTTGCACAGTAAAAATCCAGTTAGAAGATGCACTGAAAGTGGATTGAAAGTGGAATATTTAGTATGTGTGACTGCAGCCTATGTATTCCCCAGCCTAGAATCATTCAGATGTTTAGTTAAAATCTTTATTTCAAAAAATAATAATTCTATATATGATTAGATGAGGAGTCATTATTAATCTATAAAATACTAGCATAGATAAAGGCAATTGATATTAGACGTGCATTCATTACATTCCCATTCTACCTAAACTGAATTAAGAATGAATTGAAATCTCTAAGATTCTTTCCCAGAGTTGTTTTTTACAGAAAATAGAAAGCAAAACAGCTTCATTAAACACCAGATGTAAGAGATTCACATCACAGGGGCCGATTTCACACAAGAGCTGTGCCGCCGTTACGCCTCCCTTTGCCCTGTTTCCATTGGTCAATTTTCCATTTGAAGCTGCGCAGCCACATTTTGATCTGCGGCTTCACCTGATTCCCCCCGCGGTTTCATGATCCTGTTTTTTGAGGATCATGAAACTGTGGGGAAAATCAGGTGAAGCTGCGGTCAAAATGCCTCTGTGTGGCTTTGAGTGGGAAATTGACCAATGGAAACGAGGCAAAGGGAGGCGTAATGGCGGCGCAGCTTTTGTGCGAAATCGGTCAGGGTATTACCAGTTTACATAGGGTGTGCTTACATGAAAAGACCACACTTCTGCTGAATGGCTTTATTTCTCACCACTGAAAGCAAGACTTTCCTCTGAGCATACATATGGTACATAGACTTCAATACAAATTGCTATTCCCATTTTTAAAATTTTGGCAGAAGAACATCTATTAATCCCACTAAGTAACAATATTATCTCTATGTACTGGGAACAATGAGAAATATCCTATAGTGAGCCAAACAAGCAAAAAGCAGATACTATGGCTGAGTTCAGACTGGCAATTTGCCCCGGTAGAGACCCAGGCCAGTGACAATTCAATTCCGGAGTAAATTGGGCGTTCACACAGGCACATCTGCCTGGCGTCCCCCACCCATAGCCAACCCGTGCTGTTGCGCTTCACTGCCGGATTAAAAAGATACCTCATAAAACTGGTAGCAAATCCGAAAGCCCGCCGTGTGTCGCGCATTTCTCCACTTTCGGGAAGTCTGAACGTGCAGCTGAAAAGCCAGGAGCAACCCACGTTGGGCAGAAGGCAGCAGCGATATGATTGGCTGTGCTCCGCTCTACTGCCCAATGCAGTGCCAGCACTGCGGGGTCCTCCCCCAATCAGCAGAATGCGCTTATGCACTTATGCGCATGAGTGCATGAGCACTCATGCGCACATATACCCATACACCCACAGCCGAATTAATGGGGAAACGCCGAATACAGTGTGCCCCCCGGCGCGGCAGTCTAAATGCTCCCGCCTGGCTCCGCCCCGTATTTTGTGGCAGCAGCCTGGGCTGTGTGAACGGGAAAACCCGGAACAGTTTATTCTGGGGCTTTTTTGCCATGACTGGCTACCGGAGCAAACTGCCAGTCTGAACTCAGCCTATCTTAATGAGATCAAACATACGAAAAGCAAATACATTTCACACACACACACAATACTAGACTGACATTAAACTCTGCAACAGTCATTAGAGTAATTGGTAGGACAGGGAGGACCTGGGTTCCTATCCTCACTCAGCCATAAAGTTCATGTAGGGCTATAGTCACTCTCTTTTAGCCTAGCCTAGCCTATCTTATTGTGAGGATAAAATGGAGTAAGGGAAAGTCATAAATGTTCACCTGAGCTTCTTGGAGAAAGGACAGGATAAAAATGTACTAAATATTAAAGGATATGTAAAAAGCAATGAGAAAGGCAAGATAACGATATAAGTATGTGTAAATATTATAGAGAATTAATGGATCCCATTTGTGGCTATTTCTGATAAAGGGGTTAGTATTGTTGGGACATGGGTATAAGCCTGGTATAGAACAAGGAGATGTAACCATCATCAGGGTTTTACTAAAGCAGAGCTCTATTTTCACATGGAGGTTTTTGTCATTTCACCGTGTTTCTCAAATCAGATCAAAAGTGGTTTGAGAAAGCATGGAGAAATGAAAAAGAGAAAAACAAGGAGGTAAGGAAACGCAGAGAAAAACCTAATCAGGTCAGTATCCAAACAGCAGGAAAACCTCCATGTGAAAAGACCCCCTGTCTTTATTCTTGTATGGAATCGTTATTCTCTGCAACACCAAAATTGCAGTGCTATGAATGCCAAGCCTATCAGGCCTTGCGTGTAATCAACAGCTTACATAATTACAGCCAAAGGAAGTTCAAATATTAAATGTGTTGCTACCAGCAGATTGGTTCATAAGTCATACTAGGCTATCTAGACTGAGCTATTTTTGATTCCCTATTTTTTTTTAAAAAAAT
This sequence comes from Gekko gecko, assembly GCA_029375565.1. Taxonomy (NCBI): domain Eukaryota; kingdom Metazoa; phylum Chordata; class Lepidosauria; order Squamata; family Gekkonidae; genus Gekko; species Gekko gecko. Next base: position 100,496,924 of record JAPDNY010000004.1, on the reverse strand, counting down.
AAAGAGATGGTAAAAAGAAAACACAGAAAGGGGAAATAATTACATATTGTAATTATATATATCAAAAGGTGATTATATATAACAATATATATGAATAGAAAATATTTCTCCCCAACACCCCCTTCATTACATTGAAAGGTTTTTGGAACACTGTTAATAAAATACAATAAACCTTACTTCTGTTGGGATACATTTATATTCAACATTTTACTTTTTGAATTTTGTAACTAATCTGTTTTTCAACTGAATTATTAATTTCACCATTACTGCTTACTCAGTACTGAATATTTTTGCCATTTTTGCATACTCGCTATTAGTTTTTGATAAATAGGTAATATAGCCAAAATACAGAAGGGGGGACTATTATATATCTTATAACAGAAAATAGAAATGTTTCTCTCAAAAATCTATTTCCTTACACACATTTATATTCAACAAGTTACATTTAGAACTGATTCTCGTTCTGCTTCTTCATTGCAATGCAATTCTAAACAGTATTTTAGACTATTTCTCCTAAATTTGACTCATATTTGCATAATATATATTCCATCTCTCCTCAAATTTTGTAACTGATTTGTTTCTCAAATAAGTTGTTAATTTTGCCATCACTGCATATTTGGCAAGTTTATTTTCCCATTCTTCTAAGCGAAGATAAACATCTGCTTTCCATTTTGCTAAGTAAATAATTCTAGCCACTGTCACCATGTATTTGAGTAACTTTCCAAAATCTTTGGGATTCCCTTTTCTTTATGTTCACATTCTGTAGCCCAAAATCATTTGAAAGTTTCCAAAGGAGGAACAGGGGTCAAAAATATACAAATAAATAAGCAAAGCAAATTGAACATTTTTAATGAAACTTTTGTGGAAACTGAACTTATTTATTTTATTACTTTTTAAATGCAATGTAGTGAAGTTCTTTTTAGTCTGTTCTCCTGTGTGGAAGCAAAAGAAAGAGGGGGAAATGGAAAGGCGTAAGGCTCTACAAGTATAAATACAAAAAACCCAGCCAAATCTATTGCAGTAGCAACACAGGAGGATTAGATGCTGCATTCTCAGACATTTGGCAGTGCAGTGGCTCTCATAATAAAATCTTTTAAATTTAAACCCAGAACCTTTTATTCTAAAAGCTAATTTCTTTTGTTTGCCATGCTTAGGAAGTCTTGCAGCCAGAATTTTCACAGGATTCCCTGAAAGTTTCACTTTGGTTTTAAGAAGATTTCACCTACAAGTGGCTCTTCTTTTCTACTAGATCCAAACAAGACTCTTCATTTTCTATGAAGATTAATTTAGATTTTCTATTGCAGAGGCATACATCCCAGTCACATGATCCTTGTCCTTTTGAAAACTAGGTAAAGTCTGTAAAGAGGCAGCTGCGTTCCAACCTCTTTGAACAGTGTCTCTTATATACGAGGAGAATGGATAATCTGTCCTGCAAACACTGGTGGAGACTTGTAATCAGCCGAGAAGGAGGCTGTGCTGGGAATGAATATATCCATTTACCTCAGGCTGTGTCCTCCAGAGATGGCTTTGCTCAACACCGGTTGTCTTTTAAGCTTCCCTGTATCCAAAATTAAATCACTTTCTTGTTACAAGTTGCTTTGTTGATTTTTGTTAGCCAGGCTTTCCATTTCAGCAAAAATGTGTGAAGGCATAAGACTGGATTTGTACTTTGCAGTATATGGTGGGTTGTAATATATGTGGTAGCCCCTTTCCATGCGTGGTCACACACATTTGAAATGGTCATTTCCTGCCACTTTCACAGAGGGCTGGATGGTTTTCCCCCATCTTATTGGTAAAAGTGCTACACAAATAACCAGTTGAATATGCCACTAAAATGCTTAGTGGTGGAGTGGTCATGAAACAAAAAAAACCTGCATATTTTTTGTGTGATCAGCTCAGGGAGCACACACCCCTTAGCACCAGTTAATTATGGGTCTAAAGCAAAACCTTATAATGTAACATAAATGTATCACTATTTATCCACGAATTTCCCAGAAATCTTGGATAAGATTTTTAAAGCATTTTCTGAAGCAAGCACTTCATTCTAGTAAAGATAATCTACTTTAGGAAAGAGGAAACTGTTATAATTTTGATCCAGTAACTCATTCAATTACCAATAAGATTATTTTGCATTGTGTTATTTTGTCACTTAGGGGATACAAGTGAAAATGTTAATGTCATCTGGTGTTCGGCATCGAGAAGAATAAAATTTTAGGACAAATTGAGGTTTTCAGCTTGATTTTTAAGAAATGTCTATTATTAACCAAACTAATGGAGTTTTGAGTTTGATTTTAAGGAATGTTTATTATGAGCCAACTATTGTCAAACAATACTGTCAAATAATAAAAAAACTTTCATTACTGTCTAAATGAATGATAAGAGTGTGTTGCAGCACAGTATAGAAAAGACTTTGCGTTATCAGCTCCGCTCCTCCCGTGAAGATTCATGTAGACCAAAGTGGAAACATTCCATTTTGAAGCAACCATTTTCTAGCTACAGTTTCTCCTGTCATGGTGTTGGAAAAACCTGCACCTGCTCTTATGGTCCTACTTTCAAATCCTGAAAGTGGCAGAAGCTCCATCCCTTTTAGCATACAGATACTCTACCCCTAAAAGATAAAGTGAGAGCACTTAAGATAACTATGGTTACACTCCATGGACTTCAGTGAGAAGAACCATACCCTAAAGAGGGAATGCGTTGAAGAGCTTTGTCTGAGGGGAAAACTTACATTGTGATAATGATGTTGGCTAGAAGACATAGGCCTGCCTGTGGTCTCCGGTGTCTGTCTTCCTTTCAACTTAATGTTTTTTTTCACCTAATGGGGCTAAAAGCAACTCAGGTGGCGTTTTCAGTCAATGAAAACATTGTGGGCAAAAAGTTCCACTTCACTATGCTGTGGCCTTGATCCATATTGCACCCCCTCTCCCCAGAGTCTGATTTTACAGCTAAATTAAGTTGGGGAAGCCATTCGTAGAACCTTGGTGTCACATGTATTTGGGCCCAAGGCCTCTGATCCTGAAAGCATTTTTGTATGTATACCAAGTGAATATTATTAATTAGCTTCATTGACAAGGTGAATATAGTTCATCTTATTTAATCCTTCTTTTCCCATTGTGTTTGTTTGTTTATAAGATTAGATCCAAGGGAATATATTTGTCCAGAGTTTCAGCAAAAATAATAAACTAATGTCTCCTGATGAACTAATTTGTATTGAAAAACATTTTTCTTTGAAAGGGAGTTGAAATATACTTATTCTGAGAGCAAAAACTAGATCTTCTGATGCCCTTGGAAAATTTGACTGTTGGAACAATGCAACATTCAAATGTGAAATTACATGAATTAGTAGTCTAAAATATTTGTAGTGGTTTAGGGTGGGATATTCTAAAAGGTTCAATTTCCAGCTGACTTGAATTAGTACTTTATCCTTTTAAGGAAGAAATCCAATAAAATTTGCTTATGGAGGCCAAGTTCCCATCTGTTCTACCTGGACATTATGGATCTCTTGAGACCTTCTATAAAATGCTATGGAGTCTGTAATCAAAACAAGCCCCTCCCCAAATCTGGGCAGTGTTCCAGCTATTCACCTAACTGTTGCTGTTCACTATAGGGAGAGTTCCATTATATAACATACATTGAGTGTCTCAACAGGAAGACTACACTATATGCATAATATCTCAGCAAATTACAAATTAAAATCAGTGCTCCATATAACTGGAATGGTATGTTAATTAAATCATATGATATCAATGCTACGTGGTTTATCAGGGCTGATTACCTCTGCTGCTATTTTTTTAAATCTATATGAAACCTCTGGGAGTGGACATATGGGGTCCTGTAGTGTGTTTTTACTAATTATGTGGATGACACCCAAATTCTAAACAACTGTTTGGAATCTGTAAGAGGCTGTGTGAGGGGTGCTAAATTGAAGATTCAAGGCAAGATGGAGGCATTATGGGTAAGTGATTGATTAGCCCATCAAAGTGGAGTTTCTCCCATTTCTGGATGGAGCAGCACTCATATTTAAAGAACATGCTGACAGTGTTCACTGTGCCTCTAAATCCAGCTTTGTGGCATTTGTTGCATATAGTACCTTTCACCCGTTTTGGTTACCAGTCCCAGAGGTGACCATATGACCACTCCCAGAGGTTTCTAGTTACTTTTTAAAAAGATACGTAAGATAGAGCAACAAGTCTCTGCCTCATGCCTCAAATCTCTGCCTCATAAAAAAATACATAAGACAGAGCAACAAGTCTCTGCCTCTGCCTCATGCCTCTCTGCCTTACTGAGTTTTGCATTACACTATGTAGCATTGAACAGTATGTATTCTACAGCAGCTACACTGAATAGGCTGGCACTAAGGTGCTGATTTTACATTGTACTGCTTATGTTTAAATTGTTGATTTTACTAATCCAAGATCATCCTATTCTATACTGCTTGTCAGTCAAGTGCAAATGCATAGATTTCTTTGCTTCAAAACTGGACAAATTTCATAATGCTGAATTTAGGAAGAGAAGAAGAAGAGATTGCATTTATATTCCACCTTTCATTTGGAGTCTCAGAGCAGTTTACAATCTCCTTCCCTCCCTCTCCCCACAACAGACATCCTGTGAGTTAGATGGGGCTGAGAGAGCTCTTTCAAGAACTGCTCTTTCAAAAACACCTCTGAGAGAACTCTGGCTTGCCCAAGGTCACTCAGCAGCTGCATGTGGAAGAGTGGGGAATCAAACCTGGTTCTCCCAGATTAGAGTCTGCACTCTTAACCACTACACTAAACCACTCTATTAAACTATACTAGACCAGTTAAGATCCAATCCTCAAGCCCTGTTCTCATAGTCTTCTGTAGACGTGAGGCAGGTGGCAACCAGATACTGGGCTTTTTCAGCAGTGGCACCTCTTCTTTGGAATGTTTTCCCTTTGAGGCTTGTGTGGCACCTACCTTACTCTCTTTTAGGTGGCAGGCCAAAACATATTTCTTTCCCAGACTTTATCCAGGACCACCATCTTTTAAAGCTTGCTTTATGGTCAGCTTCTAGTCTCAGGACAATTTAAATATCATTTTAGGCTGCTGAATGTTGTTTTTATGCTCCTGCCTTGTTTTTATTATATTTTCACTGTGTGAGCCACCTTAAGCTGTCACCCAGGAATGGATGGACCAGGTTATTTCATGCTTTTAGCAGGGAGGGCCTGCTTTTGAAGTGAAAATGGCACCATTGAAGAAGAAGAGTTGGCTTTTATACCCCATGTTTCTCTACCCTAAGGAGTCTCAAAACGGCTTACAATCACCTTCCCCTCCTCTCCCCAGAACAGTCACCATGTGAGGTAGGTGGGGCCAGGCCCATAGCTACAGTGGGGCATCTCAGGGCCCGCCCCCTGACTTACCGCCAGCCCCCCAACTTCCCATCCATCCCAGGCACTCTCTTGGGGGTGTGTGCAGGGGTATGTGCTGGGTGCCCTCTGACTTATTTAAAAGCCTCCCCAAATTAAAAAAATCCATGCTACGGGCCTGAGTAGGGCTGAGAGAGAGCTGAAAAAACAGTGACTGGGCCTTGGTCTCCAAGAAGGCTTCATGTGGAAGAGTGGGGAATCAAACTGGGTTGTCCAGATTAGAGTCCTCCACTCTTAACCACTACACCATGCTGGCTCATTGAGATGAATGGATTTCCCCCCTCATCTGAAAGGCCTGCTAATTTCTATAGTTCTGTGCTTCACTATCATAAATGGTCTTTTATATCTGCAAATAAAAACAAGTCCTCCAAGTCACCTCTGTATTTGGTTTGCCTTGTTATAAGATCTTATTAAAAACAAAACTAAGGCCCCGGTCATATGGGCCAGAAAACGTGGGGGGGGAGGCGTGGCAGTTCATCCCGGAGCAAAATAAGGCGTGGTAGCCCGATCACACGGGCCACCAGGTTGCCACACTCCGGCGCAGAGCTGCTACACAGTGCTGCTACAGCACAGCAAAAAAGCAGCACAGCAGAGCACGCAAGCCGCACTGTAGCAAAGGGCGCATATGCCATTGAGGGGGGCAGGCCTCTGTCAGTGTCTTGCATGTGTGCATGCGTCATTCAGTATTGGTGCGCATCCCCTGTCAGGGCGAAGCTAGATGAGAAGCTAGGAATACCATACTTGGAGCTCTCAGCTGTTTTTTCTGTGTAAAAACTACCTATGCAGGAACTTGTTTCAAAACAGGACCATAATGTGTGAGTGCGTGTATATGTGTAAATCCTTTTTGAAAATGAAAATTGCCCCAAGGAGATGCTATTTGCCCTGCTGGGGTAAACATGCAGGCAATATATAGAAAAACTTATATTTGCCCTAAGAGAGCAAATTGTAGCTCTGCAGGGCTGTTTCAGATCAGGGTAAATGGTACAAGGAAAAGGTTAAACCTCCCTCCCCTTGGTCTATAGTCCCGATCTGAAAAGCATTTGCATGGCTGCTGTTTGCAAAGGAAGAGAAATCACTTGGGAGCACTGAAGATGGAACTTCCAGTGTCTCATTTAGTATGACCCTCAGCCAAATTGGCTCCCAAGGCAGTTTTCAATTTCCACAATAAAATATATACAATCAATTAGGAGTTAAAAATAACCAGCTATCAAACATTAAGATCATAATACAATAACATACTAAAGCACCAACAGCATAATATAGCTAGAGGCCAATAATGATTTCTTTTAAAAGGTCCATAGAGGAGGCAACCCCATCAAGTCAGAGAAGTCATGGGAGGGAGAAGCTTTCAACGAAAAAACTGGGTGAAAAGAAATTTATTTAACTAGTTCTGAAAAATTAACAGGCTTGGTACCAGCTGTGTAGCTGTGTGAGGAAGTTCCATAACTGAGCCACCACAACGGGGATGGTCCTGTTTCTCGGGGCTGCCTTCCTTCAGAAGGTGGGGGCATTCAAACACAGCCTCTGTGGATAATCTTAGCATACAAGAAGGGCTCATATGGGAGTACACAATCCTTTAACAACCCAGGTCCCAGGCTGTTTTGAGATTCAACAGAGAGACAACCTGCGCTTTGAATTGTATACAGAAGCAAATCAGCAGCAAGCATAGTTCTTGTAATATTGGTGGGATATTTTGCTCTAGTGAGCATTCTTACCACCACATTCTCTACCAGCTTTAAGTTTCCAAACTGTCTTCATGTAAGGCACATTCTAATTATTTAAAAGAGATGTGATCAGAGCATGGGTAGCTGTGGCCAAAATACTACTTTTCAAGAAAGGGTCACACCTAGCAAACCAACCAATGTTGGCTAAAGACACCATGTACCACAGATGAGAACTGAATTTCCATCTGTAAACATGAATCTAACTGCAGCACAAGCTGATAATCTGCTTTTAAAGCAGATGGACTTCTCAATCTTTGTTGGATATATTACTGACCAATAGCACAGTCTTTTGACATCAGGACAAGGCTGAACAACAGTCCCCCCCATCACTACCCTCTGGCACCAGCCACCCAAATTGGATTGGAACCACTAGAGTATAGTGGCCCTGACCCCATCTCACAAAACTGGTCCAGAAGAATACCATGATCAAATGGTACTGGAAAATGATAAGTGGTCCAAGAGGACCAATAGGGTTACAGAAGGCACAGAAGAAGAAAAAGAAGAGAGGATGTTTATGTCTTGCTTTTCTCTACCTTAAGGAGTCTCACAGCTATTTACAATCACATTCCCTTCCCTTCTTCTCCACAGTCATCTTGTGAGGTAGGTAGGGCTTAGAGAGTTCTGAGAGAACTGTGACTGGCCCAAGGTAACCCAGCAGACTTCATGTGGAGGAGGAGTGGAGAATCAAACCCGGTTGTCCAGATTAGAGTGCACCGCTCTTAAACACTACACCACTCTGGCTCTCAGAAGGCATAAAACTAACAGGTAACTTTGTTGTAACATTGTCAATCTCCAGGGAAGGCCTAGAATTCTTTTGGAATTATAACTGATCTCCAGACCACTCTGAGGAGGAAATGGCAATACATCCCTGCTGAGCTCCCTCCCCATCCTAAATTCTGCACTGCCCCTGAATCTCCGGGAATTTCACAAACCAGAGTTGATAATCCTAAAGCTTAAAAGTACATCAGGAAGAAACCTTGCATAGAACTGGCTGCTAATAAGGACCAAACTGAACTGGAAGGAGAAAATGAAACTGTTCTTGCAGTTGGCGCACTTCCTAATATGGCAAGGTAGGAGGGCCAGTACACTCCAGGAGCTGTTGCCAAAAAGCCCCTGAATTGGTTCGAGCTCTTTTAACACCCTGGAGCAGGGGTGGCCAAACTTGCTTAACATAAGATCCACATAGACTAAACATCAGCAGGCCCGTACCCAGGATTTCTTAAATCAGGGGGCCTTTAAATAATTCAGGGGGCACTGAAGCTGCACCCTTCTGAACCCCATTGACTTCAATGGGTTTGAGTGGGTGTGCGATTGCTTAGAATAGCCCTGTGAATCATCAGCATCAATAAACTGTTTCACTTTTTGGATCCTGCCTGCCCTCCGTGAGAAATAAGGGCTGTAATCTGCCAGTCTCAGTCTGGGGCAGGTGATGCACTCCATTCTTAGTGCTGGAGGGGGCAGCAGTGGGAGGGCTTCTAGTGTCCTGGCCCCACTGCTGGACCTCCTGATGGCACGTGGTATTTTTGGCCGCTGTGTGACACAGAGTGTTGGACTAGATGGACCATTGGCCTGATTCAACATTGGCTTCTCTTATGTTATGTTCAGTTTGCAGAGGTGGGGGCTTCAGGAGTGCCTGCCTCGGGTGCTTTGGTGAGGTGGGAAGAAAAGCACAAAAGGCGCTGCTGTGGTGTGGGGCAAATGGAGTTATGTGTTTCCCTATGGTAAGAACTGAGGGGAGTTGAGAAGGGAGTGGGCTGCCACGGGAGGGAATAGAGCCTCCTGAAGTAGATGGCAGGCCCCCTCCTCCTCCTCCTCCTCTGCTGTTTCCCTTCAGAGGTGGCGCTGCAGGCTCCATTGGGCAGGCACCAAAGGCAGCAAGAAGGGAGAGGGGGCCCCCCACCGTGCCCACTCACCGTCCCATCCTTACTGTTGTTGCCTGGGCAGGTGGGTAGGCAGGCAGGGGCACTCACTCGCTCTGTCCGATGTGGGAGGGACTGACTGGGACCGGAGATGGTGATGTGGCCACTGGGAGCAGCCTGGCTGTGGACGGAGCGGAGCTCCACAGGGTGAGGCAAGGGAGGAGGACTGCGCTGGGCCACCGGGCACTATGCCCACTGGCCAGCCGGCGAGCGCATATCATCCAAGGCCTGCCTGGTTGCCTGCCTGCCTGTCCAGGTAGTAAGTTGGGGGCCCCCAATGGAAAGTCAGGTGGCTGGTCCCTGAAATGATTCAATGTAGCTGCGGGCCTGCACATCAGATGTTCGAGAGCCACAAATATTACACACAGATTTTTATCGGAAAATATGCAAATTTGATTTTTAATAACATTGATAAATCTGTCAAAAATAAAAACAAAAGGGGTAAAAAAAGATATTGATATTGATATTTATTTGTCCAATGATATTTATTTGTTTGCTAATGATATTTATTTGTCTCTGAGAGAGGGGGAGGGAGGGAGAGGGAGGTGGAAAGAAAGAATGAAAGAGGTGGAAAGAAAGCAAAACAAAGAAAGCAAATAGATGGGGAGGGAGGGGGAAGGGAGGAAGGGAGGAAGAGAGAGCAAGAAAAAGAAAGGTGGAAAGAAAACAAATAGACGGGGGAAGGAGGGGAGGAAGGAAGGAGAGAGAGAGAGAGAGAGAGAGAAAGAGAGAAACAAAGAAAACAGATAGGGGAGGGAGGGAGGAAGAGAAAGAAAGAAAGAATGAAACAAAGCAGATAGAAAGGGAGGGAGATAGGGAGGGAAGGAAGGAGGGAAAGGTGGAAAGAATGAAAGAGATGGAAAGAAAGAGAGAGATAGAGAAACAGAAACAAAGAAAGCAAATAGATGAGGGAAGGAGAGAGGGAGGCAGAGGAAGGAAGAGAGAGAGAGAAAAAATAGATGAGGGAGGGGAAGAAATGAAGGAAGAGAGAGAGAGAAAGTAAGGAAGAAAGGGGGAGAAAGAGAAAGGTGGAAAGAAAGAGGTGGAAAGAAAGCAAATAAATGGGGGGGGGAGGAAGGAAGGAAGGGAGAGATGGAAAGAAAGGAACTTCAACTTTAAATGTGCTCTCCAACCCCCGCCCCTACCCCCATGCCTGCCAGCTTGGCTTGGAGAAGGGATTTAAAAAGACAAATGTCTTCTCCAAGCTGGGGCAGGGGCACATTTGAGAGCACATTTAAAGTGTCTTTCTCTGCTCCCTCCCACCTCAAGCCTACCCAGAGAGGAGAACACTGGCTGGGGAAGACCAATTCCCTTTGCTTCTCCAGACGCTCTTCTGGGAGCCACACAATATGTGCAAAAGAGCTGCATGTGGCTCCCGAGCCACAGTTTGGCCACCCCTGCCCCAGAGGAAGAGATAAGAATAAGATACTATTGAGAGAATTGTCTAGTTCTGATGCAACATTTTCTACTAGTGTTTCTCCATGGCAATCACTCTAAAAGCACATTCATAGAAGAAAATCTTATGACTGAGGACGAAGAAGGTCATCATTGTGTGTGAGACTTCAATTGACTTTGTTTTCAATTGGCTCTTCATATGAAACCTGCATTGCATTAGCTGCAATGTACATTCAATTTTTCCTTGAGCTCTTTCCTCCACTAACAGCATTCATATGACACAAAAACTATAAGGGAAACTCAGATGCACTTCCAGGGCCGGCCCCAGGTGTCTGGGCGCCCTAGGCAGGATAGCTTGGGGCACCCACCCCACTGAGGATGCCAACCTCCCGATGGGGCCTGGAGACCAGGGGGGTGGCAGAGCACCAGCTTTCCTGGGCGCTCCGCAGCTGCGGGACCCCTAGGAAAGCCAGGGAAGGGGCAGAGGTTCTAGCCCCCCGCACCTTCCCTCCCAGCGCCGGCTTTCCCTCCCAGCCCTTCCCTTTGAGCCCCAGTGGGCGCTCAAAGGCAAGCTGGTGCTCAGCTCAAAGGGAAGAGGCGGGGGTTTGAACGCTGGCTTGCCTTTGAGCGCCCGCTGGAGCGCTCTTCGCTGCTGGCCACCGCCCCCACCTTCTCCCCTCCCCTCAGGGACCTGAATTTCTCATAGAATTACAACAGATCTTCAGATTATAGTGATCAATTCCCCGGAAGAAAGGGCAGTGGGCAGACTCAATCGCATCATATCCTGGCAGAGGTCCTGTCCTTTCTCAAACTCTGCTCTCCCAAGGCACCACCCTCAGATCTCCAGAAATTTCCCAAACTGGAGATATCAATCACAATTGTAATTCATCTGAGACACTCAATCAATAGTGTTCACTCAATAGTGTTCACTCAATAGTGTTCACAACACAATAGTGTTCACTCAATGAGCACTAAATTTCATTTAATTTGGTAAAAATGCCTTCCTGGTAAATAAGATTGAGATTGCAATTGTTTTTGATACAGTTGAACATACCATGCTGTACAGTCACATTCATGCTTTGTACGAGTAACATCCATTTTGCTCACTCCTCATAGGATTAGCTTCCAGAATTTAGGCAGAGACAACAACTTGCAGGGGAATCTCATTTTTCCTGCCCCCCACTATTTCTTCTTGCCCTTCTCTGAAAGCCCTCACAGCCTCTTCCCATGTCCGCTTCCAGGGCCAGCCCACTCACTAAGTGAACTAGACTTTTGCCTAGGGTGGGGCCATCATGGGGGCACCAAATTGAGCTGCACTCCTCCAGCCAAAAGCCACCTGCCCCAGTCAAAAGCTCACACCATGCGCCCTGGCCACCATCGCTGCCCTGGCCGCCACTACCTCTTCTCTCCCCTGATTCCTGAAGCAACCACCCTCCCTCCACCCGGGTCATGAGGGGTGCAGCGAAGCCCCTGTCACTGCTGCCTGCCCACCCCCAGCATGGTTTTCTGGGTGCCTGCTCCATAGCACACCCTTTCACTGACGGGTCTCTCCTCCTCCTCCCCTCCGCAGGTGTGCTCCATCCAGAGGCTCCTCATGAACCTCCTCTTGGCCATTTCATATCCTCTCAGGGGCCTCATCCACATCGATGCAGGGTAAAGAGCTGCTGAGCCCACACCTGCCTTCTCTCCCCACTTCTCTCTGCAGCTTGCTGGGCCCCCAGAGCCATGTTCGCTGCCAGGCTGGGCGAATTGGGTGGGGGGGTCACCAAGCTGGGCTGTTGAGAAGCAGGAAAGTACTGGTGGGCCAGGGAGAGGGGGTGGGCAATAGGAGCAAGGCAGCTTCTCAGGGGGAGAGAAAGACGCAGGGCGCAGATTCAGTTTCCTGATCTCTGTGGATGCCCCATGTCTCCTCCCTGGTGTCCATGTAAGAGAGAAGGCAGTGTGGCTCCCCACTCCCTCAGCTCCCAGCCCCGGCCAGACTTGTCCAAGCAAAAGGGGGAGAGGTGAGCCGCTGGGAGGGGCAGGGGCAGAGCCGGTGGTCACCAGCTTCCCCTTGTCCCTACTTTCTTGGCAACCCCCACACCAGCTCTGCAGATTGCCAAAACTGTAGCTGGTGAGGGGGGAGGAGGAAGTAGCGGAGGAAGAAAGTGAAGGAGGACTCTGGGGAAGAAAGATGAGGAGAAAAAGGGGCGGGCAGGCAACCTTGGCCTTAGAGTGGAGGGGGACCAAGGAACCATCCCTTGGGCGCAAGGCTGGCTCCAGGTTTTTTTTTGTACACTAGGCAAGACTACCTTCTGGCACCCCCCCATGTGCCCACCAATTACAGGGTTGCCAACCTCCAGGCGGGGCCTAAAGAAAAGGAAGACTTTCCTCCGTGCAAACTCTGCATTCCCTTGAAAAGTGGCACTACTGCCCAATTACAAAGCTCAGCAGTTGCAGAGGGTCAGAAGCTTGCAACGAAAGGGGGAAAGGGGGATGACACCTGCCAAAACCATGCAGAAGGGCTGTGATAAGGACGACCTTCGCGTAGCAATGTTGCTGTCCCTAGGTCTGCATGCTGTGTCAAAACGAGGAGCCGCTGGTCAAAACAATTAAGAAGGAATAAAACATCACCCAGTGTTTGTGCTGAAGCAGTCCCTCAGGCACGATGTTTTCCCGTCAACACTGAGAGCAAAGACAAGCCCGTGAATGGGAGAGAGCTGGAGATTTCTCCTAAGGAAAAGAGGTAGAGATTCTCTGAAGCTTTCTCTGCTGCTGCTATGAGGCAGGCCCCAGATCAGGCGAGTGGGGAAGATCGGGTGGGCCAAGAGCTCTTAAAGGGAACTGGATTTATCTTCCTCTTGCTCAAGGGGCACCCACGTGCATCCTTTCCCAGCAGCTTTGCAGGTCCAGCTGGGAGAAGCTCTTAAAGGGACCGTCAAGGCCTCTGCTGCCCAGTCATGCCCCCCACGCTGCGGGAAGCTTTTAAAAGTGCCCTGAAGGCTTCTGCGGGCCAGCAGGTGCCTGAGCACCAAGCGGCTTTGCCATTTGTAGATCAGGAGTGTGGGGCAAGACTGGCTGGGAGAAGCTTTCGAAGGGGCACTGAAGTCTCCTGCTGCCCAGTCACAACCCGGTGACCAGCCGCGAGGGGTGCACTTTGCCTCAGGGATTTAAAGGGCACCTTCCAGGGCCTGGGAGAGGGGGGATCTGTCAGAGGAGACCTGAAAGGCACTGTGTCGGGGTCCTGGAACTGTCAGATCCAAGACCCCAAAGCAATGCTTTTATCCAGCTGTGTGGGGCGGGAATCAGTGTTGTTGAATGATGACTTGCTCACGCTGGCTGGCTCAGAGGGTGGCAAACTGGTGATGGGCACATGCAGGGGAGCAATGGGCACACCATGCATGAGTTGGGGCAGGTGGGAGTATCTGGCCCCTATCTGGACTGGATGGTGGTGCTGGTGATGGGTGCATGCACAGAGCACCTTGCACGCCGGCACCACGACATGAGTTTTGTGAGCAGTTGTTTTTGGTGGGGTGGGGGCTTTTGGCGGGAGGAGGGCAGCAGCAGGGCAGTTTGGTGCCCTGTTCAGAGGCCCACCCTAGGCCAAAGTCTAGTTTGCCTAGTAAGTGAGCCGGCCCTGCTCAGGCGCTGGGCTCAGACCTCTCACCAATCACCTCACCAAGCAAGTGCTTTGCTTTGCTTCCCCCCCCCTCGCCTGGGGGGGGGGTTTGCCACAAGCTAGCCTCACCTAGTGTGCAAAAAAACCTCAGGCTGGCCCTTCCTTCTCTCCTTTCCACACACCAGTCAATTTCCTTTTAGCTACTCTTCTGTCTTCAGCTTTCTGTTCTTCCCTACCCCCAGCAGCCTATGAAAAATATGGCCCAGTTGTGTGGTGCCTGCTGCCAGATCCAGCTGCATAGTAGGGAATGTGCAAGGACTCCTATATCCTCACCTTTCCCTGATTCCTCCTCTCCTTCCCACACACCACAATTTACTTTTTATCTGCCCCTCCATCTTTAGCTGTATTTATTATTTATTTTCTTCATTTATGCACCACTTTGAGGGATGGTAGCACAGTGTAGCCTGGTCTCCTCAGATCTCAGATGCTAAGCCAAGTTGGTACTTGGATGGGAGATATCCAAGGAAGACTCTGCAGCGGAAGGCAATGGCAAACCACTTTTGCTTCTCACTTGCCTTGGGTCATCATAAGTAAGTTGCAACTTGACAGCACGTATGTACATACATATACCCTACCGTTCTCCACAATGGGCACTCGAAACAGCTTACATCATTCTTTTCCATTTTATTTGCACAACAACCCTGTGAGGTAGGTAGCGCCACATAGTAGCAAATATATTGTTGCTCAAGCCTCATATCTATCTGTTCTGGAGTCTAATAAACTTAGGAGGGCATATACTTTGGCTAGATGCTCCGCTCTACCGTCTGCAGTTCTTGAGGGTAAATTCAAGAAAATCCCCCGAAATGAGAGGCTATGCATGTGTGCGTCTGGGGAGATCGAATCTCAGGAACACGTGTTCCTGAGGTGTCCATTATATACTGAGGCTCGCACAAAGCTCATTGACCCTCTCTTGGTTGGCCTCTCAGATCAGGATAAGATAGAGAAACTGTTATCTAACTTTGACCATACAGCGCTGCATCAGATAGTGAAATTTTGTCTCCTGGTTGTAAAAGCCCATCAGCGTCCAGGCAGCCATTTGGGTTAGGATTACCCGATCCTAATTTTACTGGTTTTATTTTTTTATCATCGTTATTTTATCCTTTTTAAGATCTAATTTTGTCCCACATTTTATCGAACCTTTGGTTTTACTGATCAAAATGCTTGTGCAATTTTATTCTTATTAATCTTGTCTTATCTTAACAGTAAAAGCTCATCAGCGTCCAGGCAGCCATTTGGGTTCGACTACCCGGTCCTAATTTTATTGGTTTTATTTTTTTATCATCGCTATTTTATCCTTTTTAAGATCTAATTTTGTCCTATACTTCACCGAACCTTGGTTTTACTGATCAAAACGTTTGTACAATTTTATTCTTATTAACCTTGTCCTATCTTAATAGTTTTACCATCTGGGTACTATTTGTTTTTGTAATTTATTGACATGGTAATTACTTGTAAGTAGGGTTGTATACCGCTGGCTGTATGCTGTGACAATAAAATTCATTCATTCATTCTGTGAGGTAGGGGTTGCTTCTATTATTTGGTTTTTCTTAATTCCCCCATTTTAATTTTTTTAGATTTCAGATTTTTCTGCAAACCTGGGTCTTTTCTCAGGTTTTTGGAAAGATCTGTCTTGTTTATTCATGGAGCCAATATCCAGATTTAAGATTCCACAGTTGAGGCCATGTTGAGAATCAGATTTATTAAGTAGGGAACCAGCAAGGACTTGTAGGATGGACCGGGCATTACAAGACGTGGCTGGATGGCTTAGGCTGAGCCGACTGAAATTGAATCCAATGAAGATGGAGGTCCTGTGCCTGAGTTGGGGTGGACTGAGGGTAGGGATCCCACTCCTGACCTTCGATGGAGTTCCGTTGATGCCGGTACTGGAGGTTAGGAGTTTGGGAGTTCTCTTGGATGCCTCCTTAACAATGGAGGCTCAGGAAGCAACCGCTGCCAAGTCTGCCTTTTACCATCTTTGGCTGATCAGGCAGCTGGTTCCCTTCCTTGAACACAATGACTTGGCAACAGTGATCCGTGCAATGGTCACCTCGAGATTGGACTACTGTAATGCTCTCTACATGGGGTTGCCCTTGTCGCAAATCTGGAAGCTACATTTAGTGCAAAATGCTGCAGCCAGGCTTTTAATGGGCCTCCCAATGCGGGAACACATTCAGCCTGTGCTGAAGGCATTGCACTGGCTACCAATAGCATACCGAATTTGCTTCAAGGTGCTGGTTCTTACCTTTAAAGCCCTTTATGATCAGGGACCTACATACCTGAGGGACCGCCTTTCCCCACATGTTCCCCAGAGAGCACTGTGATCAGGGTCCCAACATCAATTGGCCCTCCCTGGACCCAAGGATGCCAGGCTGGCTATAACCAGGGCCCTGGCTTTTTCGGCGATGGATCCTCTCTGGTGGAATGAGCTCCCAGAAGAGATCAGGGCCCTGCGGGACCTCTTCCACCAGGCCTTCTATTAGGAGCCACCCCCGATAGAGAATCCTGTTCCCTGAAGCCACCAGAACAGCCTATGCCGGCTGCACAAAGGTTAGATCTATGAGCTGACCCCTAGGATAGAATTCTGAAGGTTGACTGCCATCATTTAATAACCTGTTAGTGTAATTAATGTTAGCACCTTTTAATGTTGGAATGTTTTATATGGTTTTAGGACTATTTAAATTACTTACTCGTGTGTGTTTTATTCTTTTATGTAAGCTGTCCTGAGCTGTCCTTGGCTGGAAGGGTGGGGTTTAAATAAATAAATAAATAACTCTCCTTCCCCAACCTGTTTCTTCTTTCTCTTCTCCTGGCAGCCTGTCAGGTTCAAAAGCCAGTAAATCCAAGCATTCTTAAAGTAAAGATAAGCTTTATTGGAATACAGTGCTATAACCCACAGTAACAAAGTTATTGGCAGGAATGGCGGGGCATATTGCTCAGGCATAGTTATAATGTGATGCAAAAGCACAACTAGTGAATGAACTTTTAGCGCGCGCGCGGGAAACTCCCGGCGGGAGGGTTACTTAATGGTCGGGAGAATGCTCCCCCCACCCCTCAGATTCACAGGACTGGAAAATTCCCGCAGACACAAGAATAGCCCAAAGCCTGTACTCAAGGCCACCGTGATAAGACTGAGCGGCAGTAGCGAGGCTCCCACGTTGCAGCTGGCAATGCTATGCAGGCGCATAAGCAGAGACAAGATAGGGAATAGGGAACAATGGATTCAGTGTGATGCTAGACTCAAGTTGCCATTTCTGACATTCTGCCCTCCCCAAAATCAACCCGCCCCTTGGGGAGTGAAAGAGGGACCTCCCGGTTTTGTTGGGAAGCCCTGATATCAGTCACTTTCACCCATTCTCGATGTTGGGGACCAAAATGCACCCATTCCACAAGATAGTAGAGTTGGCCGTGCAACAAATTGGAGTCCAGGATGTCGGCCAGCTCGTAATGCTCAGCATTGTCGACAATAAGCGGGGGGGGGTGCTGGTTGCGCCGTACGCCATTTATTCGATGGGTATGCCAGTTTGAGGAGGCTGAAATGGAAGATGGGATTAATATTTTTAAGGGCTTTTGGCAACTCTAGTTCAACAGTGACCTTATTAATGCACCTGATGATTTTAAAAGGACCAATATATTTCCAGGCTAGTTTCCTGGAAGACTGAGGAAGGCGCAGGTTCTTTGTAGACAAGTATACAAACTTTCCAGGCTGAAGATCCCAACCCACCACCCTTTTCTTGTCAGCCTGTTTTTTATAGTCAGCTTTAGCAGCCTCTAAAGTCTCACAAATCAATGGCCATGACTCACACAAAGTTTTACACCAATCTGCCACTTCCCCCACCCCCCGTAATGACAGTTTCAAAAATGGCAAGGGGGGGGCTATCATAGCCAAGTGCGGCTTTGTATGGAGAGACCCCAGTAGAGGAATGCCAGGAATTATTGTAGGCAAATTCAGCTAGGGGCAACAGGTCCACCCAATTATCCTGCTGGAAGTTAGTGAAACAACGCAAATATTGCTCCAGGGTTTGATTCGCCCGTTCTGTTTGACCATCAGTCACAGGATGATAGGCACTACTCAACACACGTTCTATGCCCATCAAAGACATCAGTTCAGTCCATAATTTAGAAACAAATTGTGCACCGCGGTCGGATATTATTTTGATTGGCAAAGTATGTAACCTTACAATATGTTGAAGGAAGGCTTTCGCTAGGACTTTGGCCGTTGGGAGTCCTGGAAAGGGAATGAAATGGACTTGTTTCGAAAATAGATCCACTACCACCCAAATGACTGTCATGTGTTTGCTGAGGGGCAAGTCTGTAATGAAGTCCATGGAAATTATCTCCCATGGCCGGCTGGGGGTAGGCAGCGGTTGCAAGAGTCCCGGTGGTTTTCCCCCCCTCGGCTTACAAAGGCTGCAGATTGGGCACAATTGTACATAGAGGGATAAGTCTTGTCTCATGTGGGGCCACCAGAAACTGCGCTGAAGCAGATGCAACGATTTGACATAGCCAAAATGTCCAGCAGGTTTGGAATCATGCACAGATTGTAAGACCTCTAAACGAATGCTCTTGGGCACGAATAGTTTCTCCCCCCAGTACCAACACCCGTTTGTTCTCTGCACCAGGGATCCCTGTGACTGGAGCATTTGGTTTTCCTGCTCAGTTAGAGCTTTGGCAAACCGTTCCTCCCAGGCATTTACTGGGGTCTGGGGTGCACCTGCCCGTTGGCCTTGCTTTCGAGTAACTACTACCCCGGTCAATTGGGCTGGTGTGAAGAACGACTCCCGCACTTCCCCCCGCTTACTGTCATGTTGGGGCAGCCGTGAAAGTGCATCTGCCAAGGGGTTAGACTTCCCCGGGAAGTGGTGGAGGGTGAATTGGAATTTGGAGAAGAACTCAGCCCATCGGAATTGTTTAGCATTAAGGTTCCTGGGCTTCCGTAAGACTTCTAGGCTTTTGTGATCAGTCCAAATTTCAAATGGTACTCGAGCCCCTTCCAGCCAGTGATGCCAAGTGATAAGGGCCAAGCGGATCGAGGCTGCTTCCTTGTCCCAAATGGGCCAGAACCTCTCGATGTCATTGAATTTACGAGACACATAGGCTAGGGGATGTAGGTGCCCTTCTGAGTCTTCCTGCAGGATCGCCCCCCCATGGCAGTGTCAGAGGCGTCCACTTGCACAATATTTTTTTTTGTTTCATCGGGGTGAGCAAGGACTGGCTCAGTGGTGAATAAGTGTTTGAGCCGTTCAAATGCCTCTTGACACTGTGGGGTCCAATTTAGGCGTGCCTCTGGCTGTGAAGCCCCGGCCCCTCTCCCTTTCATCTTTAGGAGATCTGTGAGTGGCAGACTGACTTGGGCAAAATGGGGCAGGAACTGGCGATAAAAATTGGCGAAACCGAGAAAACTCTGGAGTTGCCTCCTGGTTTTGGGGGGTTCCCATTCCAGTACATCCTGAATTTTCTTTGGATCCATCTCTAGACTTAGGGGATATGCGGTAGCCCAAAAAGTCAATGCGGGTCTGATGGAACTCACATTTTGACAGTTTAACAAACAATTTACGCTCCAGTAGTTTTGAGAGCACCTGTCGGACCAATTGAACATGGGTCTCCAGGTTCGGGGAGTACAGTAAGATATCATCCAAGTAAACAACCACCCCCTTAAACAAGTAATGGTGCAACACCTCATTGATCAAGTTCATGAAGACCCCCGGGCCCCCTGGAGCCCGAATGGCATTACTCTGTACTCAAACTGTCCCAGGGGAGTGTTAAAGGCAGTTTTAAACTCATCGCCTTGTCTGATGCACACTCGGAAATATGCATCCCGGAGGTCCAATTTCGAAAAAATCTTTCCCTGTGCCACCTCTGCCAGGAGGTCTTTGATCAGAGGCATGGGATAGGCATTGGTAGCTGACACTGCATTCAGTCCCCGATAGTCGGTACATAACCGGAGCCCTCCGTCTTTTTTTTTGCAAAACAACACGGGGGCAGCAAATGGAGAGGAGGCTGGTCGAATAAAGCCACGTGCTAAGTTCTTGTCGATAAACTTGTGCAACTCCTCTTTTTCCATGGGACTCATGGCATATATTTTCCCTCTTGGCATTTTTTGACCCGGGAGAATTTCAATAGCACAGTCGGAGTTGCGGTGGGGCGGGAGTTCGTCGGCTTCCTCCTCCTCAAAAACCCAGGACAGGTCTCGGTATTCCTCAGGAATGCGATTGATCTCCTCTGCCGCTAGGCAAGCCCGGGGAGGTTCATTGTCTGGTGGGCTACCCCATTCCGGGTCCCATCTGTGTTCAGAGCACCTTGGGGAGATGAACCGCACCACCCCTTCCTCCCATAAAATATATGGATCATGTCCATGGAGCCACAGGCTGCCTAATACCAAAGGAAACTTGGCCTGTGGGGCCACCACAAAAGAGCAGAGCTCCCAATGTTCACCTGCCCCCACGCGCAAGGGTACAGTCTCAAATCGGCAGGGCTCTTTCATCAGTGATCCATCCATCTGTGTAAAAGTGATAGGGTCTTTCAATTTGACTACCGCTGCCTCCAACCCTGCAACCAGGGAGGGGTTGATTAAGTCTCTCCCACAACAAGAGTCAATGAGGCCACGTACCCTAATATGGGTCATCATAGCCGGGTTCATTATGATTAGAGTCACAAAGAAAAGAGAGGGGTAATTGCTCACCACTTTAGGCGCTTCAGGGGCTGGGTCCTGTTGTGCTGCGCCACTTACAACAGGACCTGCTCGTTTCCCAGCTGCTCCAACTCTTCTTCCTCCAGGAACAGTGGATCCATGAGTTCCTGGCTGGCGTAGAGAGCTTGTGGGTTTCGTGGTTTAGCGGTACCCCTTTTCAGTGGGGGCCCCAAGCGTCATCGGTCCTCCTCGCGAGGTGGTAACCGGCCCATATCCTCCTTCGGGCAGGAGGCGGCGAAATGCCCCTTGTCTCCACATTTCAGGCAGAGGCCCTGTCTCATGCGCTGATCCCGAAGACCAGCTGCGGCTGGGGTTTGTTTGCCCTTGGGGTGGGAAGTTGATGCAGTAGGGCGAGTGTTCCCCAAGGATACATCAAGCTTCATGATGCGCAGCCTGCTTTCCACGCGTTCTGCTTCTTCCATCCAGCCCTGTAAGGTTCGTGGCTCCTTGGAGCTCAAGACATTGTTTCGGACATCCATGGCCAGCCCCACTCGATACTGCTGGGCTAACACTGGGTTTGTCCAATCTCAAATTTTGGCCACATGCTGCTGAAATTCCCAGGAGTATTCTCGCACCGTAAGTCTCCCCTGTTTGAAAGTGTGCAGGAAGGCCTCCGCTTTCTGGGCAGCCGCTGGATCTTCAAAATGATTCCTCAAGGCCCACATAAAGTCATCCACATTCCCTAACTCCGCTGCTTCCAAATCATGCAAGGCCACATACCAGCTGGTCGCAACTCCCCTCAAGCGGGAGGCGATAAACTCCATCTGTTGTTCTTCATCCGGAAACAGGTGGCCCCAACGCTGGACAAACTTTCCCACCTGCAGGATGAAGAACAAAATGGACTCGGGATCGCCATCAAATGTGATCTCCAGCAGATCTTTGGGCTGTAGCATCGGCTGGGGAGGCACTGGTCCAGGTCCGGGTCCTGGCATCAGCGGGGGTGCAGGCGCTGGTATCACTGGTGGGCCCACCGGGGGAGGTGGTCCCAGTACAGGCTGATCCGGAACTGGCTGCCCTGATATCAGTTGTCCCGGACTTGGCTGCCCTGGAACCGGTTGTCCCAGAGCCGGCTGCCCTGGGATGGTTGCCCTGATATCGGCTGCCCTGGGCCGGGTGGTCCCGGGATAGGTTGTCCCGGAATTGGCTGTCCTGGAATGGGTTGCCCAGGCGGAGGGTGCCCTAGTGGCGACTGAGGTCCCGGCCCAGGGCCTGGGGGGGGAACCGGTCCTGGCACCGGAATGGGCTGCGCCAAAAGATGTGTGCGAATAGCCTAGTCCATCATTCCGGGGAGGGACTGCATTAATTTTCCCATGTCCCCCATCAACCAGCGGCAATCCTCTTCTACTGTGTCCATTCGGGTGTCCACATCCTTGCTGAGGCTGGGCCTCACCGGCCTGCGGGGAGTTCGTCCTTGGGGCAACCCAAAGCTCCCACGGGGATCCACCAAGCTGTCTCAGTTTTGGATCCCCAGCAACAACCAAGTCATCTGGGTAGAATCCAAAAGGTTCTTAGACCAGTACTTGGGCTTCTGTTGGGTGACCCATCTGTCCCACAGAATAGGGGCACACTGGTAGTAAATCCGGGGTATGGCTCCTCCATGGCTCGGAATCGGTCCTGCTGGACTGTAGATCGGGGGTGTGTATGAGGTCCCTGCCGCCCCGGTCGTGGATGGAGTGATGGGTCCGGATGGGGTGTATGGAACCAACGCCGTTGTCACTGGCACCGTCATTACAGATACGGTGGTGATTGGTACCATAGTCACTGGAACAGTAGTCACTGGAACCAAGGTGACGGGAGTGGTGGTACTTGGGACCGTCACTGGAACTCCACCTGTGCCACTCATCCTGGCGTGGAGAGGCGAGAACCGGTGGGAGTGCTGAGCAGGATTCCTGACAATTTCTGTCAGGTTCAAAAGCCAGTAAATCCAAGCATTCTTAAAGTAAAGATAAGCTTTATTGGAATACAGTGCTATAACCCACAGTAACAAGGTTATTGTCAGGAATGGCGGGGCATATTGCTCAGGCATAGTTATAGTGTGATGCAAAAGCGCAACTAGCAAATGAACTTTTAGCGTGCACGCAGGAAACTCCCGGCGAGAGGGTTACTTAATGGTCGGGAGAATGCTCCCCCCACCCCTCGGATTCACAGGACTGGAAAATTCCCGCAGACACAAGAATAGCCCAAAGCCTGTACTCAAGGCCACCGTGATAAGACCAAGCGGCAGTAGTGAGGCTCCCATGTTGCAGCTGGCAATGCTACACAGGTGCATAAGCAGAGGCAAGATAGGGAACAGGGAACAATGGATTCAGTGTGATGCTAGACTCATGTTGCCATTTCTGACACAGCCCCCATATCATCTCCTCTTTCTCTGCTTCCTTTTTTTCCTTCCATCTCACCAACCAATATTTCTTTTATGTGTCTCTCCAATCTTCAGCTTTCTTTCTTATTTATTTACTCAATTTATACTTCACCTTTCTCCCCATTGGGGACCAAAGCAGCTTACATCATTCTCCTCTTCTCCCTTTTACCCGCAGAACAACCCTGTGAGGTAGATTAGGCTGACAGAGCATAACTGGCCCAAGATCTTCCAGGCTTCCACAGCAGGGCAGGGATTAGAACTCTCTCAGATCCTAGTCGGACACTCTAACCTCTATACCACACTGGCTTTCAGCTTTCCCTCCTTCCTTTGTCCCTGGGAAGAGTCTGGCCAGATTGAAAAAGTTGTGTGGTAACAAGTTGCTTAGGTGAATTTGTTTGATGTCTACTGCCAGTCCTGGCCAAGTTGCATAGGCTATGTGGAGGTTGCCACTGCATTCATCTGGTAGCCACCACCACACCTGGTAGCAAGTTGCTCAGTAGCTGATCCTGGGCCTAGCCCCAATTAATTCTCCTTCCCCAGGTGGGCTAAGAGAAGAAACTAGCCCTGAAAAGGTCCCTCTACCTCTTCCTTTAACTGACAAACCAGGGCTTGATGGCCGGTAGTGCTGTTGTTGTCTGGCAACCCCACCAGTGGCCTCAGAGGGCCTTCCTTCTTAAAGCTATAGATGCTGCTTCTATTATACTGGGTTTTTTAACCTCCCAGGGTTTTTTCCCCCAGATTTCAATTTTTTCTGCAAACCTGGCACTTTTTTCGATTTTGTAGAAAGGTTTATCTTCTCTATTCACAGCTCTGATCTCCAGAATTAAGTATCCATAGATGGGTCAACATTAAGGTTGACAGACCCATGGTCTGGGTGGGTGTTCCCCCAATTTTTGGGGCTTCAGCCCACCACTGGCCATGTGACCAGTAGGGGAAACTCCACCCTTGAACAGGCATGTCATGCATTGATGTTGTCTGTGCATTGATGTCACATGGAAGTGATGTCATCACACCAGGGATGTCATATAGTGATGCACAAAATGCTAGAGTGTCACCATACAACATCCCCAGCATGATGATGTCACTTCCATGTGACATCATCACACTGGTGACATTGCATGCAGTGACATCACCCCCCACTTTGGGAATGCTCCCTCCCACCCCCCACCAGCAGAACAATTGGACCTGGCAATCCTAGTCAACACTGACAATTAGATATATTGAAAAGTGGAGGGCTTGCAAGAGTTGCGGGGTGGAATCCTATACCCCCTCCCCATTGCTGAGCCTGGTGAAGTTTCACACCCCACCACCTAGTACTGAGCCTGACAGCCAGCATCTGCCTCTGCCATCTGGGCCCACAGTGGCTGCTGGCATCCTTCTCCGCAGTGCCCAGGGCCAGAAGTGGCCGCCATTGTCCTCCTCTGCCACATCTGGGCCTGCTGTGGGCCATTACTATGCCTGGGCCTGCAGTGGCTGCCCTCATCCATCACTGCAGAGCTTGGGCCTGGAGTGCCTGCTGGTACCTGCTTCCACTACACCAAATATTAAATTGACAACAAAACTAAGGAATTTCTTAAAGATAGGCCTAACTCAGGTTAAAACCTTGCTGTGATTTAGGAGCTAACTTAAGTTAAATAGTTCAAAATATGTGGATGCACATAAATATTGATCTTTTGAGGTAACATTCTTTAACATCCATTAATTTGATCCTGACTGCTCTGGAACATCTACATTGTCCCAGAAGGGATTCTTTTCATTAAAAAACTATGCCTGGGATTATTATTGCAAAAAGTAACCCCTCTCCCACAAGTCCTCTTCCAATAATACATTCCTTTCACTGAAGATGAATAGAGTTCATTATCCACCCACCCGCGCACCCATCCATCCATCCATCCATCCATCCGAGTCGTTTTTCTAATATTGCTCAACTTTCGGTCAAATTAGAATTATGGTAGTTGATGAAATCCAGGACTACAGTTCACAATGAGAACAGATATTCTCTGGAAAATGTAGTTCCTGTATCTTTAATAGTTTCTATTTCCTTTTGTCCTAACCTTCACACTCCCAAGAGTTTAATAGTTCTTAGGCAGCTGGGTATCCCCCTCCCTGGTATCTCTCTCCTTCCCGATGGCAGACATATGTCTTCCGACTTTTAGTGCTGAAGAACATAAGACATTCTCATTTATAATCTTCTCAGAAAGGTTGCTGGGACCAGGCTAAACATGGCTTCTCAAATTCATTTTGCAAATAAAAAGTTATACAAAGCACTAGCATATCCTCATCTAGATTTCAAAGTTTTGGCTCCGTGAAAATGAGAATATAAAAACACTTTTGCATGTAGCCGAATATTGTGGCACACATTTGGAAAAGATCAAGTCAGGGCTATCTAAATCATTCAATAAAACCGACAACATAAAATCACTAATAAATTGTAATGGCAAAGACTTGTGCAGAAAGGCTGAAATTCTAGCTAGGCACAGAAAATAAAAGTTTGGTCACATAACTTCTCTCTTTTCTTTGTGCCTTTACTAGCCACTGGAGTGGAAGTGTCCTGTTTCACAGGAACACCACAAAAGATGTTTGGCATCATTCTCAAAGGAGAAATGATTTGCCCTGCAGTAATTTTGCTTTATGCTTTTTTTGGAAGGGGGGTACTGTATTAATTTACCATGTTTCAAGTCACTAAAAACACAGTAAAATAAAAGATGTTTCCTGGTGTAAATACAGCTCCTTTTTTTACAACACAGAATTCATCAAGTTGCAAAAGGATCTTCCACCAAAATACACTAATCTAGTTAAAATAGGAGTAAGTAAAATAAGAAGATTCATAATTATATATATATATATATATATATATATATATATATATATATATATATAATTTTTAAATAAGTATTACTAAGGCAAAGGTGAAAAGGAAAGATTTACCCAACTGAATGAAGATTTCCAGAGAACAGCAAGGAGAGATAAGGAGGCTTTCCTGAATGAACAATGCAAAGTAATAGAGGAAAACAATAGAATGGGAAGGACTAGAGATCTCTTCAAGAAAATTGGAGAAATTAAGGGAACATTCCGTGCAAAGCTGCCCATGATAAAGGACAAAAATGGTAGGGACCTAACAGAAGCAGAAGAGATTAAGAAAAGATGGCAAGAATACATAGAAGAACTATACAAGAAGGACCTCAGTATCCCTGACAAACCACTGACCTTGAGCTAGACATCCTGGAATGCGAAGTTAAATGGGCCTTAGAAAGCATTACTAACAACAAAGCTAGTGGAGGTGTTGGTATCCCAGCTGAGCTATTCAAAGTCTTAAAAGAAGATGCTGTTAAAGTGCTGCACTCAATTTGCCAACAAATTTGGAAAACACAACAGTGGCCACAGGATTGGAAAAGGTCAGTATACATTCCAGTCCCAAAGAAGGGCAATGCCAAGGAATGTTCAAACTATCGCACAATTGTACTCATTTCACATGCTAGCAAGGTCATGCTCAAGATCCTACAAGCTAGGCTCCAACAGTACGTGGATAGAGAACTGCCAGAAGTACAAGCTGGGTTTCAAAGAGGTAGAGGAACTAGAGATCAAATTGCCAACATTCGCTGGATTATGGAGAAAGCAAGAGAGCACCAGAAAAACATCTACTTCTGCTTCATTGACTATGCTAAAGCCTTTGATTGTGTGGATCACAATAAATTATGGCAGGTTCTTAAAGAGATGGGAGTACCAGACCACCTCACATGTCTCCTGAGAAACCTGTATAAGGGTCAAGAAGCAACAGTTAGAACCGGATATGGAACAACTGATTGGTTTAGCATAGGAAAAGGAGTACGACAAGGATGTATATTGTCACCTTGCTTATTTAATTTATATACAGAGTACATCATGCGAAATGCTGGCCTGGATGAATCACAAGCTGGAGTTAAGATTGCTGGGGAAAAGATCAATAACCTCAGATATGCAGACGACACCACTCTGATGGCAGAAAGTGAAGAGGACCTAAAGAGCCTCTTGCTCAGGGTGAAAGAGGAGAGCGCAAAAGTGAGCTTGAAGCTCAACATCAAAAAAACTAAGATCATGGCATCCGGCCCCATCACTCCTTGGCAAATATAAAGGGAAGTCGTAGAAGTAGTGACAGACTTCATGTTCCTGGGATCCCAAATCACTGCAGATGATGACTGCAGCCATGAAATTAAAAGACGCCTGCTCGTTGGGAGGAAAGCGATGGCAAACCTAAACAGCATGATAAAAAGCAGAGACATCACCCTGCCAACAAAAGTCCACATGGTCAAAGCAATGGTATTCCCAGTAGTAATGTATGGCTGCAAGAGTTGGACTATAAGGAAGGCCAAGCACCGAAGAATAGATTCTTTTGAACTATGGTGCTGGAGAAGACTCTTGAGAGTCCCTTGGACTGCAAGGAGATCAAATCAGTCAATCCTAAAAGAAATCAACCCTGACTGTTCCCTGGAAGGCCAGATCCTGAAGCTGAAGCTCAAATACTTTGGCCACCAAATGAGAAGGGAGCATTCACTGGAGAAGACCCTGATGCTGGGAAAGAGTGAAGGTCAAAGAAGAAGGGGACGACAAAGGATGAGATGATTAGACAGTGTCATCGATGCAACAAACATGAAATTGAGCAAACTTCAGAGGACAGCGGAAGACAGGAGGGCCTGGCGTGATCTGGTCCATGGGGTCGCAAAGAGCTGGACTCGACTGTGTGACTGAACAACAACAACAAAATTACTATGGTTCATCCACTTTCACCAGACAGCAACATGACTAAGGAGGTACACTTAGTTGTGACAGTTGTGTTGATATATACTGTTTTTAGTGCATCATTTTCCAACTTTGTAATCCAGTTGTACTGCAACCTTTATTATGTTTTATGCTCTTCCTATTGCAACATTAAATTTTGTAAGTTAAGCCTTAATGAGGAAGTCAGACTATACAGTAAATACGTAAGTTAGTAAATAAATGTATATTAGATGTGCCCTGACCTGGATAGCCCAAACTAGCCCGATCTTGTCAGATCTTGGAAACTAAGAAGGGTCAGCCCTGGCTAGTATTTGGATGGGAGAACATGAAGGGTCATAATGCACAGGCAGGCAATGGCAAGGCAAACCACCTCTGGACATCTCTTGCCTTGAAAACCACACAACTAGTCACCATAAATCAGCTGTGACATGACAGCAGTTTCTACTACCCCCAGATTAGATATAGACACAACTGTCAGTATATAACATGATCCAGTCACATCACTTTTACATTACCTGGATTTCAAAGGAAGCACATGCTTAAGTCTTGCATTTGAAATCCATGGAATCAAAAGCAGAGCTCTGTTCAGAGACTGTGGCTTTGCTGCCTTTCCTCCCCTGCTGCCCCTCCCTGCATTCTCTGAACATCCTCTCCTGCTGAGGAAACATTGAGAATGGCATAGAATGTGACATGAAGTAGGACATGGAATGATCCTTCAACTCATGCAGGAGCAAGGATTGGATCGAAGTCCACTTGTGGTATATGTGTGCATGTCTTTGTAAATCTCTGTGTTTGTCTAGATAGCCAATGTGGTGTGGTGATTACAGTGCTGGACTAGGATCCATGAGACCCAGGTTTGAATCTCCTCTCTCCCATGGAAGCTTGCTGGGTGACCTTGGGCCAGTCACACACACTCAGCCTAACTTACCTCACAGGGTTGTTGTGAGGATAAAATGGAGGAAAGGAGAATGATGTAAACCATATTGAGTCCTCAGTGGGGAGAAAAGTAGGGTATAGATGAAATAAATAAATAATAGAATAAAAGCAGAAAGCACTATATCAATAACCAAACTACAAAACTAACTGGATGAATCTTTTATTTGAGAAATGTTAAGTGTCAATCCTAATTACTCAGAACTTACTTCTTAGAAGGAGGCTCAAGCATATTACCAGGGAATTAAACCCTGTTAAACTGGCTGGGTCTTTTAATTGGGCTGTTAGTTTCCAGCATTCCATCACAATCTAAAGTGACCAGAAAACAAATTCAGGATGGAGCTATGCAGGCAGGCAGAAAGTTTGGTTCTTAATGGCTGATGTTTAGCCTCACCCCTTTTGGCTCTGACCCTGCATTTCTGATACACATGTAGAACTCTGCATTTTCCTTATTTGAGTCTGTGACCAAGGCAAAGCAGTAGTCATGCCATGGCATATATCTGAGACTGCAGAGAGGACTTAACACATTCAATACCTAATGCATGTTTCTTGTTCTGTCTATCCATTGTGGTATGGATTATGTCAAAGAGAGGGACTTCTCTGAATATTTTTTGTCCAGGCTGCAACTTGGGGCATGTGGGTAAAGTTTATTCTGCTAGTTTACTAGGTTTATATATATATATATGGTATATTTTAAGTATTTTTGTCCTGCCTTTCCAGTGAATGTCCATGCTTGAAACAGTAGAACTAGAGAGCATTTCACAAATTATATGATGGCAAAGCTTGATGAGAATCTAAGACTAGTTCCTGTTCCTTGACCCATATGACCCATGTAAGCTGCCTTGAGCCAGTGCTACACTGACTAGGCGGGATATAAATTGAAAGTAAATAAATAAATAAATAAATAAATAAATAAAATGAGTTATCAGGTGTTTGTCATAGTTAAAAATGACATGTTCAGGAGTTTTACAAGTATGCCTGGAAAAGTAATGTGTGAAGCATCCCTGACAATTCTTAATGAAATGCTTGAGCTCTGGGAAGATATTTGGGGAAGAAAGGCATCCAGGGTTCAAGGTACTGGACCTTCTGAAAATTCAGACTTGTCCAGCAGAGTCATAATAGAAAGGAAAGGGAAAATGGAACACATCTAACGTTTGTGAGCAACCTTGGCACTAAGTACTGATTCTTTTGGATAAGATAGGCTTTCAGTGTTCAGCTCCCTGTTTTTATGATAAACATTCCATTTAGAACTGGACAGGGCACTACATAAACATATATCAGCAGTATCCAATAGATAGTAAAACAGAAACTAGAACACACATAAGCCATTTTATTGCGATCTTAATACTGAAATCTTGTGGTCTAGCTTGGATGCCTTATTATTAAACTAAACTAAATTAAACTACTGCTCGTCATTCTTTTTCATTACATGGAAGTATATTTTCTGAGCATATGCTTCAGAATTACCTTCTACTTTTCTTCCATTTGGCACAGAACATAAAGTTGCTTACAGAGAGTCTTATGACTCGGTGCCAGCTCTGAAAAATATAATCAGTTGCAAATGTTTTGGGGTGGATGACGGATGAATGTAGTAACTTTATCACTTCTTCCATTTTTTACCATTAGCAAACTTCAGAAATTCCAAGGAAGGCTACATTCTCTGTTTGAGAAAAATATTTGAAAATGATTAAACCAGCTGCTACTTGTCTGTTCCTCATGATATATATACAGTAGTGACATTAAACTTTTTTTGCAAAAAAATTTGTCATAATCCAGAGCACTTGCAAAAAGTCTATTGTTCTCAAAACATATTGTGAGAATATCTTGGGTCATATCCCATGAATCTGTTCTACTAATGGCAGCTCTTTCCTCTTGTGCAAGGAAACATGCTCTTCTGCTCAGTGTTTCCCCAGATGGGCAATTGCTATTTTTCCTCATGGCATCTCTTTTCTCAGGTTTTGCCCGGTTTGATATGGACCTGAACTACTTTTATGCAAAAAGCCATCTAAGGCCACCTGAAATTAGGGGCTTTTCTCCTGCAAAGGAAGAAAATTACTGCACTGGTGCTGAGACCAATCTGTAGATGACATGCTGCATAGAATCATCATACTGGGGATCATGCTTGTTATTTTATCTTTGATTTTAGCTGGGGGTGTTTTAGTTATTATTGCAAGCTGCCTTGAACCAAGAAGAAAGGTGAGGCAGAAATGTTTAAATAAATAAATAGCCCCACTCCTGATCCTGACATGTAGTTTGAGGTCTTTTGAACATAGCATGTGTGTGAATGAGCTGTGTGCATGCAAGCTGTGTTTAGAAGACCTTATCAATACATTGACATCCAATGGCTGCAATTCTGCTCCCTTCCTCCTCAGTGGTTTTGTAGATTTTAAAATAATAAAACAATAGAATATGGGAGAAGACATTAAAAGCTGAAAAACAGGGACATTTATGAGAGAGCTTACTGTTCATGTTCTTTAAAGAAAACTCACAGGGGTTGTAGCTGATCTTTCCTGACAGTTCATATTTCAGCACTATATTCATCTTTCTCATTTTATTGCACTTTAAATCCATGTTGGCAAGTTAGTTTAGCCTTATTTGGACAGTTATGCAATACAGAAATGCCAGTGGCATGTTTTAAAATATTCATTCTCCATCTCAGACTGGCACAGAAGGAATGCAAATGAATTCTGAAATGAATAAGAACATAAGAACATAAGAGAAGCCAATGTTGAATCAGGCCAATGGCCCAT
Organism: Gekko gecko; assembly: GCA_029375565.1. Taxonomy (NCBI): domain Eukaryota; kingdom Metazoa; phylum Chordata; class Lepidosauria; order Squamata; family Gekkonidae; genus Gekko; species Gekko gecko. The sequence continues at coordinate 100,465,357 of JAPDNY010000004.1, read as the reverse complement.
CCAGTCCAACACTCTGTCACACAGTGGCCAAAAATACCAGGTGCCATCAGGAGGTCCAGCAGTGGGGCCAGTGTATAAAGAATACAAGACATGTTCCTTGCCATCCAAACAGATTTCTAATTTATGTATTTTAGCTATACTTTATCATACTTTCTAGATTATGAATCACTGTAGTCCTACTCCTAGTTTACCTTTCGACTACTGTGCAAAGCTGTGTAGTGGTTCTGTGTAGCTGCTGTGAATCTGTATGAATGAAATATGGTTAGTAGCATTTGAAATGCACCAGAACGAAGGGATTTACACTGAGTCCTATCCGCTCTTCCAAAAAGACTGCATCATGCTGCAGAAGCAGAAGACTGGTCTTACGAAGGGACAAAGGAAATGCCAGTGATTGTGGCATTTCTAAGTTACAGAATAGTGTGATGGCATGTTCCCCAGTTCCTATTGGACAATACGCCATCACACTAAGCATGGTAATGCTCTTTTTTCCCTATCAAGTGTAAAATATTGTTAAATGTTAGGCTCTTGCCTAATGGGTGGGCTTCTCTTCATAGCTGTTGCTAATTCAAGTCTGTTTAACAGTGCAGACATACATGCTATGCCAGGTGCCCCAATAGGGCCTCTAATATTAACACTTGTTACTAGGCCACCATCAAGGAATTTGTCCAGACACTGCTACAGGCGGAGGAGTCATTTCAACTTGATCTATCAGCTTTAATGGACTCATTTACATGGGGCTGATGAGGCTTCATATAGAAGTACATATCCAGGATCATAGAGTTAAAATCCCTTAATCTTACACGAATTACCCAATTTTTAAAAAAGCTACTCAAGACATTAGAAAAAGAAAATAAACGTGTATGTGCCATGTTATAAAAACTCCTTTAATAACTAAGACCATGGTGAATGTTTTTTTGGATTAATTAAAACAATTTGCAAAATAAAATATATACCTGCACAAATGATTGATGGAACTTGCCAGTTCCTTCCTGCTCATGTTATTTATATTCCATGTGCACGGGAGGAGAAGAAAACACTTTTTTCTTGCCAAGGCAGCACTTTTGTGAACATAATGAACAAGCGAAAAAGAGGGTTTCCTTTTCAGGCAGAAGCCACGATACCAAAAGACAGTCTTGTCAAAGAAATTACAAATACCTCATCCTCCACTAGCTATTCAGTCTCTCATCTGTCAATACTTATTCATACTGAGATCAAATCTGTAATGTGGCAAAATGTAGTGGGAACAAAGAAGCAGGGCATGAGGTGGCAGAATGGAATGTACTACTTCAAAAGATGGGAGGGGGAATATATTTTTTTGAATTCTCATCAATGTATCTATTAAATGCTTTTTTTAAAACCCTGTGTCTTTTGTCCCCCAACCCTTGGTTCAAGGCAGGATACTGGGAAAAGAAGAGACAGGGAAAACCCTGCTTCTGTTGAAGGTTGCAGTGATATATGCAAAAGCTCTCACATATATAGCAGTAGATAATTGTCCGTATTTCTAATCACAGACTCCATCCCAAATCTCCAGGAATTTCCTATTTTGGGGTTTCCAATCCTTATTGTGCCTTTCATTTCCATAGAGACCATATGTAGGCCCAGTGCATCATGCACAGAGTAGACCTGAACTGCACAGTCTGTTTAATCCAATGCTGTAGTGTATAGATTACATAATTTGGATTTACATGAGTATGTTCTATGTACATAGCTCCGTATGTAAATATGACATCCAGTGAATCCAGTGGATGGATGTCAGATATACTGAGGGGCAGAATTAGCTGACATGATCATAATCTATCCTCTCTCCCACACCTACACTATAATTATCTCTGTATAAGGCTGGGGCTGCGGTGGCTCAGAGGTTAAGACACTGAATTGCAGACTGGAAGGTCTGTAGTTTGGCAGTTCAAGATCCTAGCGCCGTGTGACTGAGTGAGCTCCCGTCTCTGGCCTGAGTGAGCTCCTGCCAACCTAGCAGTTCAAAAGCACGAAATTGCAAGTAGATAAATAAGTACCGCTTCTGTGGGAAGGGAACAGCATTCTGTGCGCCTCAGCGTTTAGTCATGCCAGCCACATGACCATGGAGAAGTCTTCAGACAGCGTTGGCTCTTTGGCTTGGAAACAGAGATGAGCACCACCCTGTAGAGTAAGATTCGACTGGCTTTTGAGCAAGGGAAACCTTTACCTTTACTAAGGCTGAAGAGAATGATGGGGCAAACCAAAAAACATTTCAAAAACCAAGGTTGTAGGGCATCACTGTGAAGTGATTCCGATTTTTGTTTGTTTTGTTTTTAAAATATATGATCAGAACTTGTCCTGAAGTGAGTTATGTTCAAGCTTTTCAAAAATTGTAACTGTGTATATATCTCTATAGGGCTGCGATGGCTCAAATGGTTAAGACAATGAATTGAAGACCGGAAGATCGGTAGTTCAGCAGTTTGAGACCTGAAAGCCACGTGACGGAGTGAGCTCCCATCTCTAGTCCCAGCTCCTGCCAACCTAGCGGTTTGAAAGCAAGAAACTGCAAGTAGATAAATAGGTACCACTTTGGTGGGAAGGTAACAGCATTCCGTGCATCTCGGCGTCTAGTCATGCCAGCCACATGACCATGGAAACTTCTTCGGACAGCGCTGGCTCTTCAGCTTGAAAATGGAGATGAGCACTGCATCCCTAGAGTTGGATCTGACTGGCTTTCGAGCAAGGGAAACCTTTACCTTTACTTATATATCGCCATATATAATATAGCAACATTTTAAAACTGTTCCAAAAATGGTTAGACAGAAGTCTGGTGCACACAACTGCCCCAGGTTCACAGAATGCATAGGGAGGGAGAGCAGGAATGAGCCTACTGGTCCTGTTCCGTACCTCTACACAGTCATTTGCAGGAGGGTCTGCACAGAGGAAGTGGCCTTATGAACTCCCCCTACCCATTATCACTGATGTTCCAAAAACCAGCATTGCTGATCATGGGAAGAGAGAACTCATCCAGCCACTTTGTCTGAGCAGTCAGTCCTGCAGATGACCGGGCGATCACATAAAGGCAGGGGTGGGGCTAAGGTTGCCTGCTCTGGCTTGGGAAATTCCAGGAGATTTGGGGGTAGAGCCTGGGGAAGTCTTAATTTGGGGAAATGAAGGAGCTCAGTGGGATATAACTCCATACAGTCTAACCTCCAAAGCTGCCTTTTCCTCCAGCGGAACTGATCTCTATTGCTTGGAGATCAGTTGTAATTCCAGGGGATGTCCAGCTACCACCTGGAGGCTGGCAACACTTGGGGCCAATGCATTCGCTCCCACTCTCCCTCCTTGTCTGCTCAGAGAAGCACAAGTCTGTTGTGTGCACTAAGCTAAAAAAAGTTAGGATGAGGGTAGAGATTTTGCCTCCTAAGCAGGGATGTCATGTGCTCAATCAAATGGTTTCAGTAACTGCTGCTCTTCTTCATAACATTGAAGAATACTCACCATATAATATGCATCACTATATTGTGAATTTCCTCATGTGTGCCAGCCAATTAAGTGCATTCGGAGAAATGCCCTTCACAATGTATATATCACATGCAACAGAAAGCTGACAGGGCCACTATCACATCTCTAAAAAAGTATTACTGGTACAAGGCTCTTCAGCCCTCTTGTTCAGTGGCAGAGAGGTGCTGGAAAAGGCTGGAATTTCCAGAATACCCCTAATGTGAGCACTGGAAGCCATTTGAGTGATTTCCCCAGCTCTGCCCAAGCTGTCCCACAGCATAAGCGGAAGAACCTCAGATGCCTTGATGGCTGCAAAACTTCTTCCAATCATTCAAATTCAAATGGAATAATTCAAACGAGCCCCAAAACTCAGACTGTTTTCACACATGAACTTAACAAGACCCTTTGACATGTTCATATGCTGTATTGATTATATATTCTTCCCCATGCAGGTTTTACATTCTCATTACACAGTGGTTGACTGAAAATATTTAAGACTCAGATGTGAAAATGCCCTCAGTAAGTTACTACTTCATGAATTGGAGCTATTGTACCCAGTTTTAGGAACCCTTTTATGTAGATAAGTATGAGTAAGAGGCCTACAGCATTTTTGATGGTCTGCTTGGCCTTGTGTAATAAAATATATTAAGTAATGAAATATATTAAACAGTAAACTGGAACAAATCCTGTCTGCAGAAATGTCAGTGGGAAAATAGTTTTTACATGTAGCACAAGCATCAGTTGGCTCATATTCTTTAATTCTGGTCAATGAATGAATCAATAGAAAGTTACTTTAAAAGGCAATTTCCTATCAAATTATTTTCCCATTGGTGAATAATAGGAAATGTCATTGTGAGGCTGATGGACCATCTGGTAAAAGCTCCTGTATGAATAGTGCAGATGAACAACAGCGCTGAAGTACTGAAGAAACATCATCTGAAGCAATTTAAGCCCTCTGGAGACCTATCATTCATGCATGGTAGGAAGGTAATAATAATGTCCAATTATTCTGGCAACAACCAAACAAGTCCCTTTAAAATTATCTCATTTGCAGTGAATCCAAGCCTAAATGTTGTTTGTTTTTTTAAAAAAATCCATCATTCATTCCAGGTAACAAAATTAAATAAACTAATCAATTTCTGAGGAACTAGCCATAAATCAAAACTCCATGGTGAGAAGTTGGCAATTTTTCATGTGTTCCAAAAGTAATATTTTAAAGCTGACATGCTGACAGGGTGGTCTAGGCCAAGAAAGTTATTGCATTTGTAACGAACAACCAACTTTCCCCTCTAAATATTGCAATCTACTCATCATTGCAAGAATGCCCACAGCTATTTCACTTCTGGTTACCAGCACTGATTTTGTTTAGTAAATAATAGATAAAATGGCCTGTTTTTATTTAGTGAGTAGCAACTGAGTGGTTGTGAACATCATTAAAAGTGTGCTGTTTCAATGGGTATTTCAAGGGGGCACTGGGGCTGCCAACCCACTTAAACATGTTGATCCATTCTAACCCCTCACAATGGTTATCTCAAATGGGGCTCATAACAACTCTGTTAGATTTCTTGATTTGCCCTTGCAGAGATGCAAGACAGGGTCTCTGTAAAGTACTGGATTCTTAGATGTGTTGTAGTGAATTAGCTCATAGTTTATTCAAGAACATGAAAACTAAGACAACTAGCAGGACTGAAGCCCTGCTTAAATCCCCCAAACCAAACCACACCCAAACACACACCACACCCCATGATTGGTTATTTACAGCGTAACATCTCCCATAGGACCCATCTCGGGTCCAAGCAATCCTATTGGTCCATTTCAGGATCCTAGTGGCTATTGTTCCTACGGGTTAAAGCTCCGTGAGTTCACATGGCCCCATGCGAGCCCGACCAGGTGTGTGGTCTAGGTGGATACACAACACCCAGGGAACAATGCACACACGCTAACGATTTAGACGCCTGGTCCCCACTCTCTGAGGAAAACAAAGTTAAAGAGCCTTAAAAGAATGTAAATTGCAAGTGGGAGCTGCAGAAATTGACTTATGAGACATCCAGAATAACAAGAAGCGATTCGAGAAGGACTTGGTGAGAAAACAATTAAACTTCTTCAGCATTTAAGATAAGGGAGGTTGGGCCGAGCTCGAGATAACATGGCGATCACAGTGAAAAACTTATCAGAACAGCTGGCACAATTCCAAGCTTTAGTGCTTGACTCCCAGACCAAAATACAAAACACTTTGAGTGAATTAGCAACAGAAAGGGAAAACCTGGGCTCAGAGATAAAAATAGCAGCGGGAGTCGCATCTGAAGCTAAAACTATGGCTAATGAAAATAGAAAAGAGATTGATTTATTGAAAAAACAACAAACAGAGTTGTCTGACCGGAACAGAAGAGGGAATATTATTTTATTTGGCATTTCAGAAGAAGTATCAACAGCTGATTTAGAGCAAACCTTAGTGGAATGGCTATCAGTACAAGGGCTGGAAATACAAGCAGATGACATTGAGTGAGCCCATAGACTGCAGATAAAAAGAACGGGAGGAGAACCACGCCCGGTAATTATGAAGCTGGCAAGAGAGAAATTGCAGCAGAGAATATTCAAAACCCTCAAGAAAAATAAAGATATGACATTCAAAGGCAGAAGTGTCTTCGTGAAGAAAGATTTCTGCAAGGAGACCCTTTACCAAAGGAGCCAGATGAAGCCCTTTGCACAGAAGCTTCACCAAAGCAACATTAAATTCAGCTGGGGATACCCAGCGTCATTGGTTATTTACCAAGGAGGGAAGAGGCTCTGTGCAAGGAACCCAGAAGAGGCACGGGAATTATTAGAAACCTTGAGGGTGGAGACGAGGAATGCTGAGACGACACCAATGGATGAATCTCATCAGGCCTAGGTGGAATTAGGAGAAGGGCCATCTACCCGCCAGGAGAAGAGGCCAAGGATATCTCAAGACTAGAATATATTAAGGGAAGTATACAAATAGAACTAATATGTATCATAACTCGGGGAGTGGAGGGTGCGCTTGTTCCAGACGTGTAGAGAAGGGATGAGTAGTCATCCCCAAGTGGGGGCTCTACACAAAGGGAGGGAGGAGGGGGGAAGGGGAGGGGGAGGGGGAGGATAGATAATATAAAAAGGAACAAGAAACTTAATAGCTGGCCAGGGGAACGAAGGGAGAGTAAATTTAGGTTCGAATATGGGTAGAATATTACAGATGCTGACACTGAACGTCAATGGTTTGGGTTCAGATTTAAAAAGGTACAAACTTTCCAGATTTCTAAAACAACAGAACATAGATATAGCCTGGCTCCAAGAAACGCACAAGGCAAAAAAAGATAAAAAACTTTTGATCAGAGATCCTAACTGGGTGACCTTGGCAGAAGCATGGGGAACAGCAAAGGCAAAGGATGTGGCAATATTGGCCCATAAAAGAAATGACATAAAAATAACAGAAGTAATAAGAGATGTTGAAGGGAGATATTTAATGATTAAGTACCTGATTGAAAATAGATTAACAACACTGATAAATATATATGCTCCAAATACAGGACAGAAAACTTTTTTGTTAAAAAAACTAAAGAAGGCACGTAACTTCTCCGAAAGAGAGGTGATATTAGCGGGAGATCTAAACAAGGATCTTAACAAGGACAACATAATCAATTGGAAACAATGGGATTTGATAGAAGCGCATGAAGCTCATGGACTAGTGCCTAAACCCACATATTTCTCAACTAGACATAAAACAATCTCTTGTCTATACTATGTATTCATTAATAGGGCAGGTACCTAGGAAGTAAAGAAAATAACCACCCACCCAATATGGATCTCTGATCATGCCCCAATAAGTGTTGAAATTATACTAACACATAAACAAATTAATAGACCATGGAGATATAACAATTTGATAATGGCCATGGAAGAGAATTCACGACATATTAAGGAGCAAATAAAACTTTACTTCCAAGAGAATAAGGGGACAGTGAAAACAAATGTACTATGGGATGTGGCCAAAGCGGTAATTAGAGGGCAATGTATCATGAAAGAGAAGGAGATAAAGAAAAAATGGTACGCTGATAAAAAAGAGAGGCTACAGGAGTTGGGCAAGCTGCAAAGTAAGCAAGTACAGAAATTCTGCCCCAACAGACACAGGTTAATTAGGGAATTATGGCAGAAGTTAGATGTTTTCGGCTCCAAGGCATTATGGAAAAAGCAGGTGATGGTGAAAAATGAATATCAGAGAAACACACTCAAGTCGGCTAAAAGATTAGCAAACTATTTGAAAAAGAGAAAAGAGAGGCAAAGGGTGAGGAGTATTAGGATAGATAAAAAAGTGATGCAGAACCCAGAAGAGATAAAAGGAGCACTATATGAGGGGGGGAAAGTAAAGGAGTTCAAGGAGGAAATAGAGATAATGTTAACAGAAAATGAAAGAAGGGATCTTGAAAAGAATATAACGAGAAAAGAGATTGAGCAGGTGATAGACCATCTAAAGACAGGTAGGTCCCCGGGGCTGGATGGCTTCTCAGCGGAATTTTACAGGGAAATGAAAGAGGTTCTGGCCTCAGAATTACAGGAAGTGTTCAACAATATACTGGAAGGAGGAAAAGCCCCGGACACATGGAGGAAGGCAGAAATAACAGTAATTCCAAACCCCAGGAAAGATCTCCAAGAAGTGGGCTCATACAGACCAATCAGTTTATTGAACCAAGATTACAAAATTTTTGCCAAAATAATGGCAAACAGATTTAAGAATATTATTCCAAAAATAATAAAAGAAGATCAATATGGGTTTGTAGAAGGCAGGAATATTGCACAACCAGTAAGGAATTTAATTAATGCCTTGTGCCACAATAAATCCAGGAAACTAGCATTGTTGAAATTAGATGTTTATAAAGCCTTCAACCAATTATACAAGAGACATATAGAGGAGGAACAGCGGTAGTTAGAATTAATGGGGAACATACTTCACAATTCTTAATTCAGAGAGGAGTTAGGCAAGGATACCTGCTTTCCCCATCCCTTTTCATTATGGCTATAGAACAACTGGCCCAACGTATTAGGAATTCTGGAAGAATAGAGGGACGCCACTTAGGTAAGGAAGAAGTTAGACTAAACCTGTTTGCAGATGACATGATCATAGTTTTATCTAACCCGAAAGAAGGGATCAAAGAAATAAAAGTCATATTGGAAGACTTCGAATTAAACTCAGGATTAAAAATCAATATGACAAAATCAGAAATAATGTATATCAATGTAAAAATGGAGGAAAGAAGAGACATACATAAGTGGACAGGAATAGGCATAGGCATTAAGAAATTCAGGTATCTAGGACTAGATATAGTTAAAAATATTAACAAGATGGTAGAGAAGAATTACAATTGAGTATGGAACGCAATACTGAAAGAAATGAAGAGATGGGGAAGCATAACAGCCAAGATCAAGACGGTGAAAATGTTTTGGGTTTCAAAACTCTTATATCTGTTTCAAACGATCCCCCTAGAGATTCATAGACAAAAAATTAACAGCTGGAACACGAAAATAAAAGAGTGGGTTTTGGTAGTAAGAAAACCAGGGTCTCCCGGCATTTTATTTATGCTAAGGTTTCAGACATGGGATGGGGACTCCCAGAATTAGGTAATTATTATAAGGCATTTCAGATAAAAGGATTAATGGAAACAGGGGAGGAAAGGGAACAAAAATGGATCAGAGTCGAGAATGAAGCAAATAAAGGGGTGGGAAGATTTGGAGTATTTACGGGAGATAAATTCAAATATGAAAAACTAGAAAGGGGACCGAGAAGAACAGCATTAACGATTTGGAGGAAATGGCAAACAAATTGGTTAAAAGGAATATCGAAGTATGCTCCGTTAGAGGCTCTAGACGAAGAGGAAGAGGATGTGAAATGGTGGTCATTATTTAAACAGAAAGGGTATACTAGGCTACGAGATATAATGCGCGGGCAGATAATTAAACCATTACCACTACTACATGAGGAAATAGGAGGGAAACATTGATTGAAGATTACAGGTTTATATAATAGGCTTAAAAAGATGATTGAAAACAAAACTTTGGCGATGGGAGAGCCAATAGAGGAGTTGTTAAGATCAATAACAAATACAAAAAGAGGACTAGTAGGCAGAATATATAGGAAAATAGTGATTGACAAGGATCAAATAAGAACCCTTTTTCAGGGGAAATGGAGTGCAGAAACCCGCTTAGCGGATCAAATAGTTAACAGAATTATAGAAGGTATTCAGGAGATAAAAGTACATAAATTTAGAGAACTGGAATTGAAATTTTATACTAAATGGTACAGGACCCCGGCCACATTAGCCAATATGTTTCCACAACTAAGCTCAAACTGTTGGCACTGCAGGAGTGGGAGAGGGTGGTACTCCCATATGTGGTGGGAGTGCAGAGAAGTCCAGAGTTTTTGGGAGAAAGTAATAGAGCAGCTTTATAAGTTCTTCACAATAAGGCCAAAGATAGATTTGAAATTGATGCTAAGCAGCAATTTAGGTAACCAAGGTATTGGAAAAGGCGGACAGGACTTATTTAAAGCAATGGTGTTAGCGGGAAAAGCCATAATAGCATTTGAATGGAAAGACAAAACTAAATGGACAGTAGCAAATTGGCAGAATTATCTATTTGAATACATTCAATCGGATATAATAACCATTCTTAACCAAGAAGAACAATGGGAAGCAAAAATAGGGAAGATTAAGAAAAAGTGGCATTTGTATTTGAAATGGGTCATGGAAGGGCAAAGGTCTGATGTTCAGTGGAGGCTTCTAAGTTTGTGTCCCTGGCTAGAAAGGTTAAGTGGTTAAGGGGGGGGCAGAAAATAAGAAAGCGCAGATGAATAATACATGAGAAAAATAACCATCCAAGATATACTAAAACTCCCCACCTCTGATTATAGGACAGGAATAACCTTCGGCCACGAAATTAAAGAGAAAAGAAAGAAGAAAAGCATGAAGGACAAGAGGAAACAGAGGAAGCAAGAAGGACAGAAGGAGGATTTATAAAAAGGACTATTGCCGAAGATACAGAAACAGCTATAAACTGAAGGAGGGAGGAGGGAGGGTAGAGCATATAAGATGTAAGTGAACAGGGATGTGTTTGATTGTAACATGGAAAAAATACAAAATAATAAAAAAAAGATACACAACACCCCTCCCCCCAAGGTTCAGACCCTACTAACAGACAAAGTCTCTTAAATACGCCGGTGGCTGCTGGTCCCTGGTCAAGTAGCATAACTCTGGAACTGGGGTCTGCTGCTCGGGGGTTTGCACTGGTTGCTGAGTCGGGGCTGGTACCCTGTCAGCCTCTGGGGTGCTGGCCAGCTCGGGTTCCTTGCCTCCATTGTCTGCTGGAAGGGCACTTAGTCCTGAGTGCACTTGTGTGGCGGGCGCGTCTTCCCAGAACTCTTCCTGCTTTTGATTCGGGGACCCGTCCTCGCTGTCTTCTGTTTCCTCTGGGTCCACAGGAAGGAGTTGGCATCATAGCTGATTGTTATGTAAGCATACCGCCACCAGAGGCCCGCAGCTAAACAGGAGCTTAGTCCCCAAACACAAAGGGGACCTAGGATCCTAGTCCACCTCGAGTCCACCAATAGAACCTTGGCAGGAAATTTAAACCTTCCAATGGGGACATGGGGGTGCCAGGTGGAGTGTATATAGTTGGCCTTGCAGGGCCATTTTCCTTGTTTAGTGTGTGAAGTACAATAAACGCATCTGAACGCATGTTGTAGTTCAAGTCTTCCATGTGGAGAACCCAGTACTTTACACTGATGAATGTGTCTCCTCAACAGCTGGCTGTCCTCTGCTGAGACCTCTTATGAAAGGGGCCCTGTCACTCTGACCACCCTGGCCAGAATCCATGCGGGGCCCCAGGAGAAGTTCCTGGCTTAGATGGGGTCACCAAGGAAGAAGCTGCAGGGAGCTTCTTGGCTTTCCAAAGCTGCACTGTGCTCCGGGGCCAGGGCCAGGTGAAGCCGGTCTAGCCAGGTTGCAGGGTGCCGTCCCATCAGGAGTTCTGCAGGGTTGCAACTGGTGGTGGTGTGAGGTGTAATGTGCTGGTGGAAGAGGAAGGCTGCAAGATTGTAGTCCCATTCACCCTGGCCCATCTGGTGCAGGGAGTCTTTTATTGCCCTGATCATGCACTCGGCCTGTTCATTGGTTGCGGGGTGGAAAGGTGCGGAGCGAATGTGTCGGATACCATAGTAACTCACGAACTCCTGGAACTCCGAGGAGGTGAAAGTCGTCCCGTTATCAGTGACTAATGAGTGTGGGATGCCATGTGTGCTAAATAACCTCCACACCGCTTGGATGGTGGCGTGGGATGAGGTGGAGGGAACCGAGACCATGTCTAGCCATTTGGTGTAGGAGTCCACCAGTATGAAGAAGATTTGCCCCGGGAAGGGGCCTGCGAAGTCCAGATGTAGTCTGGCCCATGGCTTGTGAGAGGACTCCCACAGACGCACCAGGGCCCTGGGCGGCTCAGGCCAGGATTCCTGGCATGTCTGGCAGTGCTTCACTCTGTCCTTGATTTCTCCATCCATTCCCAACCACCAGACATAGCTCCGTGCCAAAGCTTTCATTCACACAATCCCCAGGTATGTCTCGTGCAATGCGGTGAGCACCCACTAGCATAGCGGAGCGGGGATGGCCACCCTGTTTCCTCACAGTAGGAAGCCCTTGTGGAAAGGCATCTCGTCCCAGCATGAGGAAAATGCAGCAAATTCTGGGCCCAGACTGGTGGGCAACCCCCTTCCCACCCAGTCCAAGACCTGGGAGAGAATGCGGTCCTGTGCTGTGTGGCGGGCAACCTCTGCCACCTGGGGTGGTCCGACAGGTCCTCCAGCAAGGTGATCAGGTGTGCGGGAGCCAGGTCCAGGTCACAGGATGGGAACAGGAGGCAGCTGAGTGCGCCCACGTGGCCCATCACCTTACCAGGCTGGTGAACAAGCGCATACTAGTACCTCACCATGAAAATGGACCAGTGAAGCACCCGGGGTAATAGCATCTGAGGCATCTGGCAATCTGGAGCTAATAGGCCCAGCAAGGGTTTGTGGTCCCTGACTACAGTAAACAGGCAGCCATAGAGATAATAATGGAATTTTTTAACCCCTGCCACGATTGCCAGGGCCTCTTTATGAATCTGAGCATAATTTCACTCAGCCAAAGACAAAGTCCAAGAATAATACGCCACATGAACCTCCCAGCCATCTGGGAGCTGATGCCCCAGGACAGCCCCCACTCTGTAAGGGGAAGCATTGCAGGCAAGGACCATCAGAAGGGATTCATCAAAGTGGGCGAGCACAGCATTTGACATCAGCAACTCTTTCACTGCCTGGAACATGGCAGCTTGCCATCATCCCCAGACTCAGGGGGCATGTTTGTCCAGCAGGCAGTGGAGTGGCTCAGCCATGGTGGCTTTATGGGGCAGGAAAGAGTGGTAGAAGTTCAATAGCCCCAGGAAAGCTTGCCATTCTGGTTTGGGAGAGGGTGTGGGCGCATGTACAATTGTGCAGTTTTTTCCCCGGTGTGGCGTGGGTGCCCTGAACGTCTACTGCAAACCCCAAGAACTCCACCCATGGCACCCCCAGCATGCACTTCTCACATTTCACCTTCAGGCTGGCGTCGTGAAAGCGTTGAAGGACTGCCCGAAGCCGCTGAGTGAAGGTCTCGGAGTCTGGGTCCACAATCAAAACATCATCGAAGAACAGCTGGACTCCGGGAATGCATTTAAGGGGACAGTCCATGAGGTTTTGAAATATACCTGGGACCACACTTACTCCAAACTGCAGCCTCCTTACCCAGAACACCCCCCTGTGGGTCACTATGGTCTGTGCCTCAGTGGTGGCATTATCCACTGGCAGCTGCTGGTATGCTTGGGCCAGGTCCAGCTTGCCAAAAATTTTCATGCCCACCGGGGAGGCTAGCACATGGCTGACCATGGGGACGGGATACGTGTGATCTTGCAGGGCTTTGTTTATTGTGCATTTATAATCTGTGCAGATCTGAACGTCCCCGTTCGGCTTGACTGGGGTGATGATGGGGGTCTCCCACTTGGTTTGTGGCACTGGTTCTAGAACCTCCTGGGCCACTAGGTGGTCAAGTTCAATGTCTATTTTGGACCACAAGGTGAACGGGGCATGCTGGGCCTTCATGCGGACAGGGCGCACCGCAGGATCTAAATCCAAAGAGACCGGTGGACCGGTATATTGTCTGAGCATGCCATCGAACATGGCTGGGAACTCATCACACACTGCAGTGAAGTTTAGTGGCCGCACATGGTTCACCCCAGTCAACCTGAGACCCAAAGGAGCAAACCAGAATAGTCCCAGCAAACTTATGAGCCATTTCTCCACCACCACCAAGTCTAAGTGTCCTTCAAAACTTTTGTATCGTACCCTGAATTTGCCCCACCCCTTGATGGCTACCGGGTTTTTCTGGAAGTCTTTTAGTGTGAGGCCGTCCAGCTTCTTTAATGGGGGTCCCCCACATGGACATAGTTTATGTGGGGTCTCGGCCAAAATGGAGAATGATGTCAAGCTCCATCTCACAGGGGGACCCTTCGATATGCACTGTTAAATGTATTTTGTTGGGGGTGGCTGGAGGCAAATTCAGTACCTGAAACTGGTGGATGGTGTGGAGGTCAGTTTCTTCCTGGTGTGTGGTGGGCTGACGTCGGGTTCCTCTGGAGCAGCAAACGCATGCGAGGTGGCCCGCTTTTCTGCAAGACCGGCATGTTGCATCCCTGAAACAGCAAGAGCGGTGTTCGTGGTCCTCTCCACAGCTGGCGCAGGGTGCTGGTGTGGTTGATCTTGCAGGGCAGTCAGTGTGCAGTGTGAGCCGGCCAGGGTTGGTGCCGGTTGTGGCAGCGGATGCCTTGTGGTCCCATTGAGTTGGGCAGCAGACCTGGTGGATCTCTCCCTCATCTTATTCTTCTGAGGCCGGCGATGAGCATGTCTGGTGAGCTGTGTGGCTGTGGCACTCACAATGTAACTTTTCATAGGCCGTGGCTTCACCTAGGGCCTTCTCCAGGGTCAGATCATCATGGCTGGTCAGCTTGCGGCGGAGCTTCGGCTCACATAGTCCCACGATGAACTGGTTCAAGAGGGTGTTGCCCAGGTTGGGAAATTCACATTTCATAGCTGCTCGGCATAGGCTGGCCAGGAACTTGGTGGCCGATTCAGCGGAATTCTGAAGGCATGCAAAGAAGTTCAAACGCCTCGCCATTTTGGCCAGCTGCGGTCTGTGAGTGCCTTTACCAGTTCATCATAGGTGGCCTCCTTCGGGGACTTGGGAGCTAGCAGATCTTTCAGCAGCCATAGTGTGGTGACCCCGCAGGAGCTGAGCATCAGGGACTTCTTTTTTCCTTCGTCAGTGATGTCCTGGAAGTCGACATAGTAGTCCAGATGCTCAATCCAGGTTTCCCACATCTCAGGGTGCGCAACACTGAATTCCAGAAGGTTTCCCAGAGCGGCAGCCGTGACTCGGGAGGCAGCACATCACTGGGTGCTATTGGGAGCGGTGCAGGGCGCGGAGCTCTGGAGCTCGTCTTCGGTGTGCGGTGTAATGTTCGGGTCTGAGTCGGCAGGCTCACTCATCGGGATCCCACCTTTGTCGCCAGTGTAAAGTACTGGGTTCTTAAAATTGTAGTGTAGTTGTAGTGAATCAGCCCATAGTTTATTCAAGAACACAAAAACTAAGACAACTAGCAGGACCGAAGCCCTGCTTAAATCCCCCAAACCACACCCAAACACACATCACACCCCGTGATTGGTTATTTACAGCGTAACATCTCCCATAGGACCTGTCTCAGGTCCAAGCAATCCTATTAGTCCATTTCAGGATCCTAGTGGCTATTGCTCCTACAGGTCAAAGCTCTGTGAGTTCACATGGCCCTGTGAGAGCCTGACTGTGTGTGCGGTCTAGGTTGATACACAACAGTCTCCCAAATAGTTTGTGGGAAACACAATATAGTTTAGCACTGTATTTGAATTATCCAGTCCAATGTCTGTTGAACAGATTTCGACTGTAGTTGGAGTATATTTTGTTCATTTGTCTTTGGAGCCACAGCCTGGTCTCAAGACTATGAAAATACAGTGTTCTAAGGAAGTTACAAATATCTAGCTGAGACAGTAGATGAATACCAGGCAAATTTATGGAAGTTTACAGTTCTCTCTGAAATGCTCACACAAAAGATTTTACATGCACCCCACATCTCTGACCAATCAGAAGTTGCAGGGGCAGCACTTACCCAAATGGATTCCAGTGGAGACTTATGGCATTTTTGTAATATTTGCTTTATTTGCAAATATATCAGTAAAACACAGGTGGAGGCAAAGAATGACTCCTAAGGGGCACATCAGATTCTAGTGAGACAGACACCCAGCACTATAAGGTGCATCAGACAACCCAATGCAGAGTTTTTCTGCTTCCCTTTGGCTGTTGTCACATGGCAAGGAAATTGCGATTTGTTCCCGGTATAATTTAATTGGGAATATTTTTCTTCAAGTTGGGATGATCACACCATCCCTCCCCAAACCAGAAGCATTGCGAGAGAAGGCTCTGGGCACCGTCTAGATGCAGCCGCCCCCTCTCTCTCCACCTCCTTCTCACCTGCCAAAAATTAGACGAGGTTTCTTTGGTGCTTGGAGGAGCACCCAAACACACAAGTGGACTAGCCAGTGGCGTCGGCGGCAGATCAACTGGGGATGGGGGAAGGCAGCCTCCTCTCCTCCAGCACCACCACTACTCCCCGTCAGCAGTAGCAGCCTCGCCCTCACCTCCCCATTCTTGGACACACACACACACACCACTCCTTTCAGTGAATGAGAGGAGCCCCGACAGAGGCAGACATGCCGGGGAGGAACGCAGGCAGGGAGGGAGGGAGAGACATCTTTGCTTCCCAAGCTTTGCGGTCTTCACCGTTTCACGGCTTTCGGCAACTTCTTGGGTCTGCCCAGAAGATCGCCCAGGGCAACCTCAGCTCATGATCTCTGCCAGCTTGCCGATGTCTCCTTGGAAGGGGGGTGAGGGTGGCAGAGGAGATTTTAAAAAGAGAGGTGTGTTGTAAAAATTATCGCCTGGCAAAGAACCAAACAAAACCCTCCCACCTCCTAACGTCACAGCTTTGGGGACTCCTGGGGTGCACTCCACCACCTGCTCATCTGCAAGCCCACTGGGAATTTCCTTCCCTGACCACCTCCCCCCCAACAACTTTCCATTCCACCTCCTGTTGCCCGCTGCAGCTTCACTCCTGGGGCGGGCTGGATCTTTCTCCAGGCTTGATGAGCACTTGAACATATGAATTTATTAGGCACAGGATTGCTCAAGCGCTCAAAGCCGGAAGCAGTTTAGGGGGGAAAAAAACATCACGGGAAGAATGGTCAGACAGCCCTAATCAGGGGGCTGTCCAGATGGGTGAAATCAAGGATTCAAAGCAGAAACACGTGGAAAATACTCATTTTCCCGGGTGTAGGAAAATGCAGGAGAGAACCGGGAACATTGTGTGAGTGAGCCCACTTCGGGGCAGTAGGCAGACTGGCCATCTGATCAGCAAATTTAAATGTGAGAGAGAACAGCAGCGAACCCTGATCAAAAGGACCATGTGACCACACCCTTTCTCTCTCTCTCTTTCCCAGAATCTAAAGCAGAGGTGTCAAACTTAAGGCCTGTAGGCCTTCCATCTTATTTTTGCCTGCTTTGGCAGGAAGCTCTTCTGGGCTTGCAAAAGTTACAAAGAAAATACAGAATGGATTTTTCCATTAAGGTCTCTGCACCCAGATAGACTACTCTGGGTTTGTTTCCAGCAATAGAAACAATGCTCTGGGACTGAAATGACAGCCCTTAGAGTAGAATGACAGTCCCTAGCAATAGAATCTGTGTTCTGGGACTGGAATTACAAAGCACAGAGTGGAATGACAGCCCCTGGGAGTAGCAGTAGCATTCTGGGAATGGAATTCCACTCTGGGGCCCTCATTCCAATCCCAGAAAGTTTCTGCTACTCCCAGGGGCTGTCATTCCAGTCCCAGAGGAGTCTACCAGGGCCCAGAGACCTTAATGGGAAATCCATTCTGCATTTTTTTTGCAACTTTGTCTGTGCTGCAATGTATTTCAATGGAGTGGAGCTCAAGAAGTTTCCTTTCCAGTATTTCTATATTTGAAGCTGTTGCTTGCTAGAGGTGTCTCCCTGCAAATACAGGGCTGATGTTTTGAGCCAGCTTATCTCTGCTGAATGGACCTGAGAACAGGTGCCTGAGTGAGTACTCTAACCTGGGAACCCACAACCAAAAGGGGACCTGAAAGGGAGGGGATAAGCTTGCAATACCCAGGCATTTTATGTTCCTAGGCTCAGAGCATTTTATATTTTTAGTTTCTGCTGTGATTCTTGTGCTTTTTCTTGATATTTTATTTTTAAAATTGCATTGCCAAACCCTGCTATTCCCCCACCTTTCCATTTTAGGCAGGCATCTTGGGGGGAGGAGGTTTGGGGGGTGTCAGCTATCAAAGACCGTTAAATAGACAAAATATCACAAGAATCTTAAGCATATTTGTATTTTAAGTAAAAATATCTTTAACCGTGTTTGTATCTTTTATACAGTTTATATCTCTACTACCTTTTGCCTGCTACACTTGATACCATTGAGTTGTGAATTTGCTGGGAGGCCTTGGACTCCACTTAATATGAAATAGCATTTTTATTTGTGCATGGTCATTGTACATACCTTGACTCACTATACCCTTTGATGAAGGATTGTCTTTGAAAAGGTCTTAACATTACGTAGGATACTGGACAGTATTTTCTCTATGGACTGTTATTGCCCTAGGAGGGCTTGTGCTTGTGGACTATTTTTATTTATTTATATTCTAATTTATATCCCGCCCTACCCCACCAAAGCAGGCTCAGGGCGGCTCACACAAAATAAAATACAGATTAAAACAATCAGATCACCAAAACCATTAAAACAACTCATTAAAACAGTACAATATGAAATATCAAAGTGCTAGCAATGTTATTCCATTATCACAGCTATGGCATTACTGCATGAGTGTATACCATATAATGTTCATTTCCAGCATTGATCTTACTCGGCATGCACAGACTGTTGATAATGCACCAGGAACAAGGCTCTACAGTTGTTACTAGTGATGGTAGCTAGTGATGGTGGCAGCTCCTAATTAAATGCCTGGTGGAAGAGCTCCGTCTTGCAGGCCTTGCGGAATTGTAAAAGGTCCTGCAGGGCCCTGATCTCCTCTGGGAGCTCATTCCGCCAGGTAGGGGCTGCCACCGAAAAAGCCCTGGCCTTAGTTGCAGCCAGCCTGGTGTCCTTAGGGCCTGGGAGGGCCAAATGATTTTGATTCCCTGACCATAGTGCTCTCTGGGGTATATATGGGCAGGGATCATTTTGTAGAAAAAGAGGTGCATGAGCTCATTAGCATAACTCATTAGCATAACATTTGCATATGCCACACCTGCTGACATCACCATAAATGTGTCAGAAGGCAACACCCACTGCTCAGGCTCCACACAAAAAATCTCCAGGTATTTCCCAACTCAGAGCTGGCAACTCAGAGCCTACCCGGAGAAAAACTGCTTCAAAACCACAAAAGCACAACGAAAATTTGTCGCAGGGAATCAGCTTTTGTGAGCCACTGCTCTCTTCTACAGATACTTCATAGCTGAAGAAGTGACCAATGACCCAGTTATGAACAGAGGCTACAGTTCCCACATTTGCAGAAGTCTACAGATATGGGCAACATCCTTCTCACTTGCTACCTACATGTAATGGTTGATGACTCTGTTTCAATGTATCTGAAAATGAGTGCATGGACATGAAAGCTTATACCCAGAATTAAATTTTGTTGGTCTTAAAGGTGCCACTGGACACAAATTTTGTTCTATTGCTTCAGACCAACACGGCTACCCACTTGAATCCACGCAAACCAGAATTATTCAAGAGGGCTCTTCTATACAGGCAATAGGGTTACACTGTACAAAAGACTTCACAAAGTTACTTGAACAAATTATTAGGGTACACCCAACACCTCCTGTCCACACATGCTTAAGGTAGGATAGCAGCTCAGTGTTTTATTAGCAGTGGTACTTAAGAATATCTGTTCCAGTGCAACAGAACAAAGTTTCAGTCCAGTAGCACCTTTAAGACCAACAAAGTTTATTCACATGAAAGCTTAGACCCAGAACTAAACTCTGTTGGTTTTAAAGGTGCCACTGAACTGAAGCTTTGTTTGGTGCATTTTGTGTTTACTGACTGTTAACCTTTATTTCAGCTGGTTATAGCCTAACTCATTAGCTGAAAGAGAGAGAGAAGGAAGGAAGGAAGGAAGGAAGGGAAAAAAAATGTAAAGAAAGGGACGGAAAGAAAGGGAAGGAAGGAAGGAAGGAAAGGGAAAGAAATGGGGGAAAGGAAAAGAAAGGGAGCAAAGAACTGGAAAAAAAGGGAAGAAAATGAAAGCCTCTGTGTATGTTTGCTTTCCCCAAGTTCTAAATTCCCCCACCAGCAGTTAAAAAAGAGCTTGAAGGCTTACATTTGAAACATCCCCCTCGGCTGTGAGTTCCCAGGCTAGAGTACTCACTCAGCCACCCATTCTCAGGTCCATTCAGCATATAAAAATGAAAGTGAAACCAGAGCTCCAAGAGGACCAAACTAAATCTCTCAAATATTAAAGGAAGAGCAGACTGTTCCATTACACATAGCTTTGCCATCGGCTCCTATGAGCTTGGGGGGGAGAGAGAGACAAGGCTGAAAGGGGCTTGGATCACTTAGATTCAAGCCCCTCTCAGCCTTGCCCTGGGCTCCCGTGGGCTTGGTGAGGGGAGAGAGAAGGCTGAAAAGGTGCTTGGATCTCTTAGATTCAAGCCCCTTTCAGCTTTGCCATTGGCTCCTGTGGGCTTGGAGGGAGGAGAAGGCTGAAAGGGGCTTGGATCACTTAGATTCAAGCCCCTTTCAGCTTTGCCATCTGCTCCTACGGGCTTGTGGGGGAGAAGGCTGAAATGGGCTTGGATCTCTTAGATTCAAGCCCCTTTCAGCCTTACCCTGGGCTCCCGCGGGCTTGGGGGGGGAGAGAAGGCTGAAAGGGGCTTGGATCCCTTAGATTCAAGCCCCTTTCACCTTTGCCATTGGCTTCTGTGGGCTTGGGGGGAAGAAGGCTGAAACGGGCTTGGATCTCTTAGATTCAAACCCCTTTCAGCCTTGCCCTGGGCTCCCGTGGGCTGGGGGGGGAGACAAGCCTGAAAGGGGCTTGGATTGTGGATTGAGAGGAGGTGGGGAGACATGCCTGGCTTGGCTGCTCGGTCTCCTCCAGATGTCCTGCAGCTGCAGGGCACCTGGAGGAGCTCAGTCAGGGAAGCCAGGGATTTAAATCCCCCCCCACTGCAGCAGGCTTGCTGGAGAAGGAAGAGGAGGTGGGGATTCATGCCTGCCTTGCCTGCTCAGTCTCTTCCAGGTACCCCGAGGTGCAGGGGCAGAGAAAGGTGGGGGGGGCGCTCCAAGGTTTTCCTCTGCCCGCGCGCCGAGGCGCAGGGGCAGAGAAAGGCAGTGGGGGGGCACTCCGGAGGCCTTTCTCTATCTGCGCACCGATAGCCTTCCTATAGGCCCTGCACTCTGACACAGGGCCTCTAGAAGGCGGCGGGGGTGGTGGTGGGGTCTGATGGCCTTCCTACAGGCCCTGCGCTCCAGCACAAGGCCTGTAGGCGAAGGGTCCGCAGGCAAGGCGAGGGGGGGAGCTTACCTGCCTGCTACTGTCACCTCTTGGCCCAACTGACAGCAGTGGGTGGGGCTGGGAGCAGGGGGTGGGGCTTATGTGCCCACCCCCTGGGCTCCTTACTGACAGAGCGGCACTCCGGCTTGCTCCTGCTCAAACTGAGGCCTGTATATGGGGAAATGCGGTCCCTCAGGTATGTTGGACCTGGCCATAAAGGGCTTTAAAGAGCCAGCAGCTTGAAGTGAATCCAGTATGCTATCAGCAGCCAGTGCAATGTTTTCAGGGCTGGCTTGATGTGCTCCTTCAAGGGGAGGCCCATCAGAAGCCTAGCCGCTACATTTTGCACTAGATGCAGCTTCCGGATCTGTGACAAGGGCAGCCCCATGTAGAGAGCATTACAGTAGTCTAATCTCGAGGTGACCATTGCATGGATCACTGTTGCTAAATTGTTGCATTTGAGGAAGGGAACCATCTGCCTAATCAGCCAAAGATGGTAAAAGGCCAGCTTGGCAGTGGCTGCTACCTGGGCCTCCATTGTTAAGGAGGCATCCAGGAGCACTCCCAAACTCCTAACCTCTGGCGCTGGCACCAATGGAGCCCCATCGAAGGTGAGGAGTGGGATCCCTACCCCCAGTCTGCCCCAACTCAAGTACAGGACCTCCGTCTTTGTTGGATTCAGTTTCAGTTGGCTCAGTCTAAACCAACCAGCCACGGCTTGTAATACCCAGTCCAGATCTTCCAGTCTGGAGCCAGACTGACCGCCCAACATCAGATAGAGCTGGGTGTCATCAGCATACTGGTGACACCCCAGCTCATAACTCCAGGCAATTGGGGCAAGGGGGTGCATCGGGCAATCAGGGCAAGGGGGCGCATCGGGGAAAGCACGACCCCTTGAGGCACTCCACATTCTAGTGGGTACCTCTGGGAGAGCTGTTCCCCTAATGCCACCCTTTGTCCCCGACCATGGAGAAAGGAGACAAGCCATTGCAAGGCAAGCCCCTGGACTCCTGCGTCAGCAAGGCAATGGACCAGTAACTCATCGTTGACCATGTTGAATACAGCCGACAGGTCTAACAACAACAGCACCGCTGAACCTTCACAATCCAGATGCCTCTGGAGGATTGTATTACTTTAAGAATCATCATTCTGTGGTTTGTGTGATTTTTTTTTGGCCCCCCCATAGGGGATTTTTTAATTTGCATTTTCTATAAACTACAACAGACATATAGGGAGGGGAATTTCTACAAACTACAGGAGAAAGAAAAGAAAACCTAACTAAAAGCCCAAGTGATGGAAGTTATACAATGCTTATAAATTTGCTTATTACTCTTACACAACTTTCCTAAGATGAGGAGTATTCAATAGTAATCGTTTCTGAATCAATATCAGCTTATCTGGCCCAACAAAGAATATTTCCATCATTATATCATGATCACAGACTTCAGAAGACCATGGCTGCCCCTTATGCACTTGCCACCCCCCTCAGATATTTTTAATTTGAAACCCTCTCTCTTCGACAGTTATTAAACCATTAAGTTCATTTCTTTTTCTTTGTAATCAGTCTTCTTGTCTTCCTTCCTCTATGGATCTCAACACTTTTTTGTTGTTGTTGTTGTTGGCTAGTCCGTTGTGTCCCTTTTCCAGCTGTTATATCCTTGTCTGAAATCAAAAGTGTCCTTGCTTCTTTTGTTTCACCCCTTCTCCGTTATTAACAGCATCTCTTTTAAAATTCTAGCCACATTGCATGATAGTATTCCTTCAATACATCCTGAAGACCAGCAGAGGGCATATGGCTTCCACCCAACCAAACAGCAAGAGTCTATGATTCTTGCAGAGTCACATGATCTAGATCACATGATCAGTCAGCTGATCAACCTCTTCCTGAAGAAAGAATAGGTCCTGCTTTCTCCTGAGCCATAATCGCCATCTTTGAAGGGTGTTTACATTTGCTGGTAGAATGCCAGAGTCCCAAAGGTCTGTTAAAACGCTTATAAAATTCTTGAAAACTCTCTGTTGTAGTCCATTTTCTCTATTTGCTCAGTCTCCCCCACCATAGTTCCACTTCTTTAAATCACTGGGGGTGGGTAGTGCATCCCCTCCGCCCTCCTTCTTGTACTGGGGAGACTTTGCATTAAAGGGTTTGATGTCTCATTTCAACTTTAAAAACTCACTCATCAATCTTCAAGACGATCCATCAGGTCTCCCTGGGATCTCGCTACGCAGATTTAAATCGTACTTCCAAATGCTTGACTGGGCAGTTGCTATAAATCCAATTCTGGGAATCAGGGCAGGACATTCGGGGCAGGGAGTAGCCCCCCTTCACCGGCTGTGTGCCGGGGGAAGGGCTCTCCTAGAAGCCCCTTGGCTAGGAGCCCATCAATAAGGGCTCTGTGGGAAGTGCGAATGATCGCGCCTCCTCCTATCCACTGATTCATGGCACACGTCTCTCGGAGCTCCAAGAAGCTGCGGCCATCGTTAAAGCACCAAAGCCCCGCCTCTGGTTTGTGTGCTATTATGATGTGCACTACATTCTTTTGAAGTGCTGTATGTGTTTACATGTTCAATATATTTAATATATTCCTATAAGTATTATTACTTGTCTTAAAAACTTTTTGGGAGATTTTCCACCTTTTCATTTCTAGATTTACACAGTTTTGTGCTGTAGCACACTGCAGCATCATGATCATGCCAGGCCCAGTTCTCCCACAGTGGTCCAATTCTCCCAGGAAGGCTCAGTCCTTCCATTGCCAGTGAGAGATTGAGCACACACAGTGATGAATGCTACTGCACTGTGATAGTTCAGAAGTCAGCAGGGTTGCTAGAGAATTTCAGGAGCTCACTGATGCTGGCCATGCCCCTCTACTTTCAATGGGATCTACCTTGAGTCAGATTACAGCCAAGTTCTGAATATAATGCTACCACATATATACACTAATGTGTTTGCTGCCTAAGGATTGGACTCACAATAATGGGTTTAAATTACAGGTGGAAAGGTACTGGCTGGATTTTTTTTTACAGGGAAAGCAGATCAGCAGTGGAATGGCTGCCTAGGGAGGTGGTGAGCTCCCCCTCACTGGCAGTCTTCAAGCAGTGGCTAGGCAGCGCGGGGGCCAGATCAGCCCCCCGAAGGGCTTCTATCAGGCCCGCAGTGGAACTGGCTTTCTTCTGCTTCTTCCAGTTCTGCTGCTGCTGCATCATCGAGGTTTGCAGCTTCTAGGTACACACCTGAATAGCATACTCAAGATTGCAACAGCACAGACATGTTGATGCAATAATTTAGAGCAAGAGGTGTCAGTTATCAGAGACTGTTAAATAAACAAAATATTGCAAGAGTGCTAACGTTTTAAGCATGTTTTTATTTTAAGCTAAAAAAATCCTTTGTGTTTGTGTCCTTTATAAAGTTTATATCTCTGCTACCTGGCATTACATTTTATGACACACATGGCCTGGCCCAACAAGGTCTCATTTATGTGAGATCTGTCCCTCATAACAAATGAGTTCAACATCCCTGGGCTAGACAAACACCTATCAGGGATGCTTTTAGCTGATCCTGCATGGAACAGGGCGTTGGACTATATGACTTGTATGGCCCTTTCCAACTCTATGACTCTATGAGTAAATCTATGCAAAACACTGCATTGAAGGAGACCCAAACAGAAAGGCAAAAGCCTTGAAGAATCCTGTTCTTCATGTGCCTGTGCAAATCTGTGTCTGAAACCCTGCAGTGGAAAAGCCACTTGCATGTAGTTTACAGTTAGCCTTTAATTGTTGAGGTCTAGGCCCAGAAATGCATACCAAAAGACATGACTATTTCACTCATGTGATGTATATCTGGTTGTGCCACTTAGGAACAGAAAGATACACCAGTGCATTTTCCTAAATCACAACATTACACTTTTAGAGACATGGTGCCAGTGGTGCAAGCATGAATGTATACAACAATCTGGCTCTACGTGGCTGCAGTAGCCCTTGTGGTGGTTGCAGCTTGGAGCTGCCTTTGCCACCTCTGAAGGAGGAAGAGACATGGAGTGGCATCACTGCTCCCAGGGACACAGCAGGGGTTGGAGCAAACTGATGCCCTTTCAGTCTCCCTGCATGCTTGGCCCACCCTCCCACCCAGTATGCAGTGCAGGCTTCTGATGTTTTAGGGGCCGGGTAGGAACTTTTCACCCCTCACTGACTGGCCCTACATGGGGCGTGTTTTTTGCCTACCCTGCACTGCTGTCTGTGGTGTTGGATAATTAGATTTGGTGGTGTCATTTAAAAACATTTGGTCACTTAGCAGGTTAGTGCGGGGAAAAGGGAAAGCAGATTGGTACCACCATTTGGCACCCCCACAGTTTGAGGGACAAGGGGTCTGTCAGGATCAGCCTTGGGTTGTGTGGTTCAGGGCAGGTGAATGCAGACTGCCTGTGGTACCACCCTGGTTAGGTCCTCCCCTCAAGTTGTACAGCTTGGGTGTCTGGAGTTCCAGGGGGTAGCCTGCTCAGTTTTAAGACTACAGTATTCTTAACAAACATGTCAACTCTAATATTGTAAAAATAAAAAATGAAAATCCATCAGTTATCCTTGTGAGGTTCTACAAATCAGAACCAGTCTGGTGGAGTGGATAGTGTTGGACTTAGACTAGTAGAGACTTGAGGCCAGATCTTTGCCTGACCATGATGCTCACTGGTCTTTGAATTTTTACCCTAACCTTCCCCACAAGATTATTGTAAAGACAAAGTAAATGTGGACCATGTAGTAAAAACAACCAAAAAGCTAGGTCAAATAATACAATTAAGTTTTGACACTATAGGAGGTTCAGATTTGAATACTGCTGCTCATGGCTGTACATTTGATTAAGAACTATATTTTGCACTAGACATCCAGACTAGATGTGTATTGTGCAGTCTCTAATAAAGAAAATGTCCAATGTTTGTGAACTGCAATTTTATAAGCACTTTAAAAAAAGTTATGCAGCTCAGAAAATATGTCTACAACGGCTGGTTTAATTAATCGGAATCTTAGGTTTATTCAATAGGACTTATTCCTAGGAAAGGGCTCTTAGGATTGCACTGTATATGGATTGGTCAGTGCTTAGATATGAAAATTCTCGGGCATTATTATCATTGCAACATCGCTACTTGTGATTTAATATTTGGCAGTAGCCATGAGGGTTCCACAGAAAGGGCTTTTGGTATATTCTTCCATTCTGCTTTCTGCCAAAGGACTGGATGTGAGTTTTCCACATATATGGCACCAGAAATGGTATCAGCAGGCTCTAGCTCCAGGCCTGAAAACTGGTGGTAGCCATTACTTTGTCCAACAAAGTTTCCCATTTCATTCTTTTGTACAAGGGCACATGAGATGTCCCTTTGGTACAAGACAGCTTGCTGGTTGTGCAGACAGAAACAGAACATGTAGCACAGTATTATGATCTCAAGCAGCATAAGGGCTTCTGGGGTTTTTTTGGTTGTTGTTGTTTAAATAAATGGAACTATTTCTGGCTGCCTCTTGCAGTAAAATAAGTAGAGGCTTACAGCCCAATCCACTCAGTTCAGATGCAGTATTTGAATGTTAGCCAGTTTGGTGCTGTGAAATTCAACCAAATCATTTTATATCCAAGTACTTTAGCATAGCTGAGTTGTAAAACTGGCTGTGAGTAAGCACATAAGGAGAGACTGGATATGCTATTCCTTTGAGAACAGAGCTGCACCATTTCCCACCTCTTCCCGTCTTCACTATTGGTGGTCTTCTGAATATTCTACAGATGTTTCTCCTGTTCTCTTGCATGCTTTTTTTTCAAGCAGTTATTAAGAGCAGCTGTTTTCATCTGTGTACCTCCTTCCTCACTGCCCTCTAGTGATACACATGGTATTGTGTTATAGGGTGGGGGTGTGTGAGAGATCACACACTCATAATGTTAACTTATATTTTCAAACCATTTTATTGTACATAATAAGTATGTGCAAACCAATTCAGCAACATATTTAGGATGTGTGAATCAGTTCCAGTTTTTCTCTATTTCTCCCCAAGAACAGAAAATCCATTGAATGATTGAGTAAGCTGATTCTATTCTATTGTTTGTCGGAAGTTTTGGTTTCCTTAAAATCAGCACCAGTGATTCTAAAATGTAAAAGAAATGTTTTCAAACAACTGCTATACCAAAAACCACTGAATATTATTTACTATCAAATTTATTATCTGACTTTATATTCAACATGCATTTTAAAGATGGTTGGTGTTTTAAAATACACTAGTTCATTATGAAATCAAAGTAAAAATCCAATATTAAAAAATAAATGTTGAAATAAAAGCATTTTCCTTGCCTTCCTAATGTGTAGAATGATAGTGCTCAGCAGACCACCTGAAAGTATAACAATGTAATCCTGAAGAAAGTTATACCTTGTTAAGTTCACTGAAGTCAATGAACTTAGAAGGATATTACTCTGTTTAGTACTGCACTGTAAGTTTCTTAACTGTAGTGCCATAGAAAAAACTCAGTGTTCATCCACAAATTTAATTTTGAGAGGAAGAGGACCTGGAACAGGACTTTGCTGGTTAGTCTAAGCCAGGGATGTCGAACTCATTTGTTATGAGGGACAGATCTGACATAAATGAGACCTTGTTGGGCCGGGCCATGTGTGTCATAAAATGTAATGCCAGGTAGCGGAGATATAAACTTTATAAAGGACACAAACACAAAGGGTTTTTTTTACTTAAAATAAAAACATGCTTAAAACATTAGCACTCTTGCAATATTTTGTTTATTTAACAGTCTCTGATAACTGACACTTCTTGCTCTGAATTTCTGCATCAAAACGTCTGTGCTGTTGCATTCCTGAGTATGCTGTTCAGGTGTGTATCTGTAAGCTACAAACCTACGATGACGCAGCAGCAGAACTGGAAGAAGCAGAAGAAAGCAAGTTCCACTGCGGGCCTGATAGAAGCCCTCCAGGGGCCTGATCCGGCCCCCAGGCCACATGTTTGACACCCCTGGTCTAAACAGATGTAGGGAAAAGGTTTGGAAGAAATTAGCAAAGACTTAATGGAAACTTGATTTTAAGTATATCCCTAAGCAAAGAGTTGCTGAAACTTCTTATGGTCACAGCTGACCATAGATTGTCTCAAGCCGGAACTAATTTCATAACACGTGTTTCTCTTGATTCTAAGGCAAGCTAACATCCAGCAAAATACTGATAGGGTGGATGATAAGTGGAGCAACTAGTCCAGATTTGGGGAAACAATCCATCAGACTCATTTAACCCCTCATTGTCCTCTTGCTTCCTATTGTGCTGCATTAATTCAGCAATCAAGTCAAGGTTAACGGTCAAACGCAGAGCCAATTTGGGGTACACTGAAAATATCCCAAGAGCCTAAACATCTTCTCCATATGTTTTGGTGGATCACTATTAACCACAACTGAATCTTCCTTAGCTCTAGCAATTCTTAGGGATGAACTAGATAAAATGAAAGCTGTAAATCTTTTAAATATAAAACTAAGACATAGACAGACCTTGATCCATGTGGGGGGGGGGGGTGTTAAGCTTTCCATCCTGCTTGGTTTTGCCTATCAAATCTGCCCTTGCTCTAGAAACAAACCTGCTACATGTGGACATTTGGGGGTAATACCCTCTCCCCAAGAAATACGACATCCCCCCCAAATTTCCAGCTTTTATTTACAAAATAGTAAGTGCCTAGATGTTTTGATTGTGGAGATAGGACACACCAGCCATTTTTATCCCAAGGAAAGGAATGAGAGAGGGGAAGCTGCAGGGTGACTGGAGCTGGGTCTGTTAATCCCTCTCTGACCAAATTCATTCTCTTTTGCTCTGTCCTCTTTTGCTTCTTTTTGTTTGTTTGTTTCTGTTTTTATCCTATTTAACATCCACTGAGAGATGTGAGAATATTGGGGAGAAAAATTGGAGTGAGATTTTTTATACTATTTTGTGGTTGCATTCTCTGCTTGCAATGGGAAATAATCAACGCTTTCCCCATTGTCTTGTCTGTTTTAACCCTAACAGGCAGGACTGTAAAACCTTGCAGCAATCTAGCATAGCAGTTACCTCTTGTACAGCAGCCACAGGCAAAATATGATAAACACATGCAAATATATGAGGTTTGGCTTTACTTGCAGCTTTTAGTTTGCTTGAGATAACCCAAAGTTATTTTCCCAACACAAAGTTGAGATATTTGGGTTGAGTTCAGACTGGCAATTTGCTGTGGGAGTTCCGGGGTTTCCCGTTCACACAGCCCGGACTGCTGCGGGAGCATACCGGGAGGAGGCGCGCTGGAGTGTTCAGACTGCTGCCCCAGAGGACCCCATGCAGTGTTTCCCCATTAATTTGGCTGTGGGTGTATGGGTGTATGTGCACATGAGCGCTCATGTACTCATGTGCATAAGCGCATTTTGCTGATTGGAGGAGGACCCCGCAGCACCGGCACCGCATTGGGCAGTAGAGTGGAGCATGGCCAATCATACCGCTGCTGCCTTCTGCCCAACGTGAGTTGCTCCCAGCTTATTGGCGGAGCGTTCATACTTCCAGGAAGCAGACAAATGCGGGACACAGGTGCTCTTCGGGGATTTGCTATCGCTTTTAGGAGGTATCTATTAAACATGGGAAGAAAGAGGAACAGCTCGGGTTGCCTATGGGTGGGGAATGCCAGGCAGATGTGCCTGTGTGAACGCCCCCTTTAATGCGGTTTTAAAGCATCGCTGAAACGGGGCTCTGCCGGGGCAAATTGCCAGTCTGAACTCAGCCTTGGAATCGCATTCTGATGCATATGTTCCCATTCATGCTACCAGCAACCTTGTGAAAAGATTCTCCCAGAGACAGCTGAGTGTGTGACATATATTACCACTATGTTTAAATGGGAGATATCACATTTTCATCCTTTGCTCCCTTTTTGTCAAAAGCTAGAGTCAGTGGAAAATCTATCCATTTGCTGACAAAAAATGACACCCTTTGACCAAAGGTTAGACTTGATGTGTCAGTTGTGCTTGGAGTTGAGATTTAGTAATTTTTAGCATATTAAACCCATTTAAAGGTCAGAAACAGATGAAAATTTGCCCTGGTTCAGGAAAACACCTATTCTCATATGATGGACCTGTCTGTTAAGCTCTTTGCTACACTTTTATATTTCTTGCAATCGACAGTAACATAAGTATATTGAACATGAAGACATATTCACAAGTAAAATAAAACATGGGAGGGAAGGTGGTATGGTGTAGCCTCGCCCTGACAGGGCCTTAGGCAGGGACCCAGCTAGCGCCCGTTGCATATGATACCACAACGGGCTTTGCTGCTAGTATACACATAAATTAATACCTATTTATTACATTTCTGTTTCCTATATTGATACTGAGAAGAGCTGTACTTGCATAGTTCCAGCAAGCTGGTTGGATCACAGGCCTTCAAGCCATAACCTGGGCCTACCTGGATGCTTGTTATCTACCCAAGCACTAATGCAAAGGAGATTCTTGGAGTGGAGAGTATTTCAAAGATTTTTATGGCCACTGGTACAAGTAAAACATCTAGTTTTAGGGAATGTAATATTTAGAAGCTTGTCAGGGCCTTCCTTTGTAATTTACCAGGCCCCAAAGACAAGATCAGCAGCCTTAGAGATTTGGGCACAGTTATAGCAGAACAACAAATAGTAGAAAGTTCTGCATTCAGAGATTTCATTACTCTCTTCCAATATATAGACCAAATTCTAATGAAATCCATCTGATTCCTGTTCCAGAGACACCCATTAGATACCAAAACTACTGCAGGACCTATACATATGGGTTTGGATATATATCCATTACAGATCTCTAAAACAGTCATCACAGATTCAGCCATAGACTCAGCTGCTGTAGCTGCTATAAGATCAAGCCACCAGCTACTAACCCACCGCCTCGCCGACATGGGGATACAGGGGTGTTGTGTCCTGGGATCAGAAGGCAGAGCTGGCGAAATACAGCCAAGCTTCGCTCTCTGAGAACAATAGGGACTAGGTTCCTGAGCTCGCCAGTAGTGAACCAATGGCAGCATTGGCGGGCGATTCAAACCCGCCAATAGGAATATAGGGCCGTCCCCCCTAACTGTATATAGTTGGCCTCCGGCCGTTACTGTGTGTTCTTTGTCTTGTGTGAAGTACGAATTAACGCGTCTTCTCTTATGTCGTCGTCCGAGTCATGAGGCCCGAAACCCAGTACTTTACAGTGGCGACGAAGGTGGGATTTCAACGCCTTCCGTGACTCCATGAGCGACGAAAAGGACACCGCCGAGCGCCGCATCGCTGACCCCGAGAGCAGCACCGCACCGCTCGCCGAGCATCGCATCGCTGACCCCGAGAGCAGCACCGCACCGCTCGCCCTGGCGCACGCCTTCCCAGACAGAACCATGGCCGCTTCTCATGTAACACTGGAGCACTTCGATCTGTCGCAGCCAGAAACCTGGGATGCATGGGTCGACCAGCTCATCAGCTATTTGGAGCTCAACGAAATCCGCCACCCCGACCAGAAACGAGCGATCCTGCTGAACGCCTGCGGCACCCAAACCGTCTGCCTCGCCAAGAGCCTCTTGGTGCCCTGCACGGCCTTGGAGAGCTCGTTTGGGGAGATCCTGGATGTCCTCAACGCTTACTTCAGCCCCCGGCCGACCTTCCTGGCCAAGAGGATGGATTTCCAGAGGCGAGTCCAGGCCCAAGGGGAATCCATTGCCACCTTCCTGGCCGCGCTAAGGGCGCTTGCGGTGGACTGCGGATTCCCGAAGGTGGAGGACAACCTGCTGACGCAGTTCGTGTGGGGCCTGGCGGACTCCAAGCTGCGGCGCAAGTTGGTTGGACACCGGAGGCTCTCCTTAGACGAGGCCCTAGACGCCGCAACAGCCCACGAGGCCGCAGAAGGGGAACGCCCGGCCGCGGCCGCCCATGTGGTCGGAAGGAGTCCAAGCCCCGGGAATGTGGATACGGAAGAGGTCTTCGCCCTCAGACCTCAACAACGCCGGCCAGCGCCGTTCCAGCAGGCCAACAGAGAGCCAGCCAAGCCTTCCGGCAACCGGATCGTCTGTGCCAGCTGCGGGGAAGGCCACGGAAGGAAATCCTGCAAGTTCCGGGATGCTGTTTGTCACGGGTGCGGAAAGCAGGGACACCTCGCACGGGTCTGCCGGTCCAAGGGCCACAGGAATTCGAGATCGTCGGCTCCACCGCACCGTGCATCGTCTACCGCCTACGAGACGACGGAAGAGGTCGCCGAGTTGTACCATCTCACCGACCAGCCGCTGCAGGTACTTCGCCTCCTCAACCCCAACCTCTCCTCTGCCCCGAAGATCCAAGTAACCGTGCGGATCGAGGGGTCCCCTGTTGCATGGAAGTGGACTCGGGATCGGCGGCGTCCATCATTTCCCTAGACACTTTAAAAAAACTTTGCCCATTAGGGGGACCCCCTCTACGTCCATCGCCACTGAGCTTGGTGGATTTTCAAAAGAACCCTGTCCCCATCTGGGGAGTCGGCACTTTCCGAGTGCAGTACAGAGACTTTGAGGGGAACTTGGACTTGGTGGTGGTAGAGGGAAATCTCGTGAGTCTCCTGGGGCGGGCGTGGTTCGAAGCCCTAGGCATAACGATTGGGGGAGTGAATAAGTGCGGGGTGCGGGACTGGGGGGCGGTGTGCAAGGAATTCCCTGAGGTTTTTGACGGGAAACTGGGGTGTTATAAAGGGCCCCCGGTGTCGCTTCACTTAGACCCCACCGTGACGCCCGTTCGACGGCGCTTCCGCACCGTGCCCCTGGCCCTCCGCCCGAAAATAGAGGCCAAACTGGACCGGTTAGTGGCCCAGGGAGTCCTAGAGCCCGTCCCGAACGCTCGATGGGAGACCCCGATTGTGACACCCGTCAAGCCAAACGGGGAAATCCGCATCTGCGGGGATTATAAGTGCACCATTAACCAGGCACTTCAGGCGCACGCATACCCCGTACCCGTGGTCAGCCATGTCTTAGCCACACTGGCGGGGGCGCGCATATTTGGAAAGCTGGATCTCGCGCAGGCGTACCAGCAACTCCCGGTAGATGAGGCCACAGCCGAGGCGCAAACCATAGTGACCCACCGGGGGCCTTCCGGGTGAAGCGGCTGCAGTTCGGGGTCAGTGTGGCCCCAGGGATATTTCAAAATCTAATGGACGATTTGTTGAAAGGGATCCCTGGGCTGACGCCATTCTTCGACGACGTCCTCATCGCCGCGACCACCCCGGAAAGCTTCGCCGCCCGCCTCCGAACTGTACTGGAACGCTTCCAAGCCGCGGGGCTGAAAGTGAAGCGGGAAAAGTGCCTCCTCGGGGTGCCGGAGGTGGAGTTCTTGGGATACCGGGTAGACGCAACAGGCCTGCATCCGGCGAGGGACAAGGTGAAGGCCATCGTGGAGGCCCCCGCCCCGAAGTCCAAGGCCGAGCTCCAGGCGTTCTTAGGCCTCCTGAACTTTTACCACGCCTTTCTCCCCCACAAGGCCGCCGTGGCCGAACCCCTGCACAGACTGCTGGATAAGGCGACACCTTGGGCCTGGGGAGCGAGGGAGGCGGCGGCATTTCAGGGGGTTAAAGTACTCTTGATTTCTAACGCGGTGCTCGCCCACTTTGATGAAAAGCTCCCGGTAATCCTTGCGTGCGACGCATCACCGTATGGGGTCGGGGCAGTCTTGGCACACAAGCTACCGGATGGAAGGGAAGTCCCGGTGGCTTATTACTCCCGCATGCTGTCCCTCGCGGAGCGGAACTATGCACAAATCGACCGGGAGGGCTTGGCACTGGTGGCGGGGGTTAAAAGTTTCACAACTTTGTGTACGGGCGGCCCTTCATGCTCGTAACCGATCATAAGCCGCTCCTGGGACTGTTCGCGGCAGACAAACAAACGCCGCAGGTATTGTCGCCCCGGGTGTTGCGCTGGTCCTTGTTTTTAGCGGGCTACCAGTACCAGTTGGAGCATCGGCCGGGCAAGGCGCTGGGTCATGCCGACGCCTTGAGCCGCCTGCCGCTGCCGCATACAGGGGAAGATCCGGCCCCGGCTCCCGCAGTCTTGTTAATGGAGGAGCTGCCAAACCCCCCCTTCAGGCTGCAGACGTGGCCGCCCGCACGTCCCGAGATCCCATTCTCTCCCGGGTCCTAAACTGGGTGGTGAGGGGATGGCCAGCGGAACAGACAGGGCCAGAGTTCACGGCATACAAAGCCAGGCGGGAAGAGTTATCCGCCTTAAAAGGGTGCTTGTTATGGGGGGACAGGGTGGTCATCCCGGGGCCCATGAGACAAGGGGTTCTAGAAACGCTACATGAGGCCCACCCCGGCATTGTACGCATGAAGGCTCTGGCAAGGAGCTACGTGTGGTGGCCCGGGATGGACGCCGAAATTGAAACCTGGGTCCGAGGGTGCACACGGTGTCAGGAAGTCCGCCCCAATCCCCCGAGAGCGCCAACCCAAAGCTGGGAGTCTACCCACAAGCCGTGGTCACGCCTACACATAGATTTTGCGGGGCCATTTCAGGGGCTCCAGTTCATGGTGACGGTAGACTCCTACTCGAAATGGGTGGAAATAAGCCCAGTGTCTACCACCTCTGCCAAAGCGGCAATAAGGGCCCTGCGGAAAATATTCGCGACGCACGGGTTACCAGACACAATCGTGTCAGACAACGGGGCAGCGTTCACATCTGCTGAGTTTCAAGCGTTCCTCGAAAGGAACCTAATCAGGCACATACGATCAGCGCCCTTCCACCCGGCAACAAATGGACAGGCGGAGAGAACGGTACGCACCGCCAAAGAAGCCCTGAGCCGCATAACGGAGGGGGAGTGGGAGTTCCGGCTGGCCCGCTTTCTTCTAACATACCGCACCACCCCAAACCCCATCTCCGGGCATTGCCCCGCAGAACTATTAATGGGCCACCGCCCTACCACTTTATTAGACAGGCTCCACCCGGACCGAGCCCCAGAGAGAAAGCTGGTCGAGAACCGGGAGGCTCCCCGAAGCTTCCTCCCGGGGGAACCTGTCTACTTCCGGCACTACGGGGCGGGGCCTCAGTGGGTGGCCGGGCGCATCCTAAAACCCACCGGGCCAGTGTCCTACGAAGTCCTAACAGATGGGGACCGGGTCCTCCGTAAACACGTCGACCTGCTCCGGAGGCGGCAAGACCCCGACACAGGGATCCAGTTACCGGGAAATGCCGCGACCGCCCCAGCATCCGATCAACTGCAAGCACCGACAGCGGAGCCAGCGCCGGAAAGTCCACGGAATCCGGAGGGGGCCCCGGTGACAGCTGAACCGCCGCCGCCGCCGCTGCCGCCGCCGTTACAGCCGCCACCGTCACCGCCTCAGCTACTACCAGAGATCCAAGCTCCTTGTGCTGGCGGACCACCCGATAGGGGCCCCGCCAGTCCGGTACCGGCCCCCGACGATCGCTAAGAGAACGGAGGGCACCAACATACTTAAAAGACTACGTCACCTGATAGGAGACGAACTATGGGGGAGGGGTGTTGTGTCCTGGGATCAGAAGGCAGAGCTGGCGAAATACAGCCAAGCTTCGCTCTCTGAGAACAATAGGGACTAGGTTCCTGAGCTCGCCAGTAGTGAACCAATGGCAGCATTGGCGGGCGATTCAAACCCGCCAATAGGAATATAGGGCCGTCCCCCCTAACTGTATATAGTTGGCCTCCGGCCGTTACTGTGTGTTCTTTGTCTTGTGTGAAGTACGAATTAACGCGTCTTCTCTTATGTCGTCGTCCGAGTCATGAGGCCCGAAACCCAGTACTTTACAAGGGGCTTGCCTTGCAGTGGCTTGTTTCCTTTTTCCAGGGTCAGTGACAAAGGCTGGCACTAGGGGAACAGCAATCCTGGAGGCACCTGCTTGAGTGTGGAGTGCCTCAGGGGGCAGTGCTTTCCCCAATGCTCTTTAACATCTACATGCGTCCCCTTGCCCAGATTGCCCAGAGGTTTCGGCTGGCATGTCACCAGTATGCTGATGATACCTAGCTCTATCTGATGTTGGGCAGCCAGTCAGACTCTGGACTGGAAGATCTGGACCGGGCATTGCATGCTGTGGCTGGTTGGCTCAGGCTGAGTCGGCTGATGCTAAACCCGGCAAAGATGGAGGTCCTGTGCCTGAGTTGGGGCAGTTCGGGGTTTGGGCTCCCATTCCCAGCCTTTGATGGGGCACCATTGGTGCCAGCACTGGTGGTTAGGAGTTTGGGAGTGCTCCTGGAACCCTCCTTGGCAATGGAGGCCCAGGTAGTAGCCACTGCTAAGTCAGTCTTTTACCATCTGCGGTTGGTTCGGCAGTTGGCTCCCTGCCTCGATCATGATGACCTGGCTACAGTGATCCACTCAATGGTCACCTTGAGGCAAGACTATTGTAACACTCTCTACATGGGGCTGCTCTTGGCACAAATCTGGAGGCTGCAGCTAGTGCAGAATGCCGCAGCCAGGCTATTGATATGTCTCCTGAGATGGGAGCACATCCAGCCAGTGCTGAAGCCGCTGCACTGGCTGCCAATAGCATACTGAATTCGCTTCAAGGTGCTGGTACTTACTTTTAAAGCACAATATGGCCAGGGTCCAACATACCTGAGGGACCGCCTTTCCCTGTATATACCCCAGAGAGCACTATGGTCGGGGGCGCAACACCGGCTGGTTATTCCAGACCCCAGGGAGGCCAGGCTTGTGGCTACTAGAGCCAGGGCCTTTTCAGTGGCGGCTCCTTACTGGTGGAATGACCTCCCAGAGGAGATCAAGGCCCTGCGGGATCTTGTGCAGTTCCACAGGGCTTGCAAGACGGAGCTCTTCCACCAGGCCTTTAATTAGGAGCCACCCACACTACCATCAACGACCACTATTAATATCCATGGTGTAGGCTGGTTGCAGTTGAGATCGAGCCAAACCACCTTGAAGAACAGGAGCCTGTATTTGCTTTGATCCTGCATTATATAGCACACGATCTTGTTTACTAATCACTGTGTGCACTTTAACTGGAAATTGTTGATTGTTTTAAATGTGTTAAATGTTTTAATGTTTTAAATGTGTATATGAATCTTGGCACACTGTGCCAAGCAATGTGAGCCGCCCTGAGCCTGCTTGCGGGGAGGGAGGGCTATAAATGCAACAACTAAACAAACAAATAAATAAATTGTATAATCTGGAAGTTAATTCTTAAAGGAATTACAAGGAAGACAACACTGAAATTAATCTTGTTTAAAATAACTTGCAATGTTACACTTTTGTGCAACCTTAGTACAGTTAGGCTTAATCATTACAGTAGGGTAGTTCTGGATTTGCCTTCTAATGCAATTAATGGTTCAGTTTATTATGAAAATTTCTTACACATACTTGAGATAGATGCCATAAATGTAACAATGTAGTAATGTAATTATGAACAGTG
This sequence comes from Gekko gecko, assembly GCA_029375565.1. NCBI lineage: Eukaryota > Metazoa > Chordata > Lepidosauria > Squamata > Gekkonidae > Gekko > Gekko gecko. Next base: position 100,427,784 of record JAPDNY010000004.1, on the reverse strand, counting down.
TAAAAATATGTAATAATGTCAAAATAATTGATTACAGGAATTTAAGTTACAATAATACCCTTCTGACTCAAAACAATTAGAAATTAGTTCATGGAATACGGCAGAGTGGAAGAATAAAGTAACTGTTGTGGAAATGTCTTTTCTCTAATGACAACATGGATCCGTTGCAATATCAGGGCGGTATACATTATTCTGTTCTCTTCCACTTAATCGTCACAACAACGAGATAGGCTAGGCTGAGAAAGAGTGACTGTCCCAAGGTCACTCAGCATACCACATGATTGAGAGGGAATTTGAACCTGGGTCTCCCACATCCTAACCCAACACACTAACCACTACTCCACACTGGCTGTATTGATTTCTGCTAGACAGAAGTTTAAAACATCTGTGACAGGCTTGATTGTGCTGAGTATAAGCCTATGGTTTTTAAAAATCCCAGCATAATACTCTTTAATGCCTGTGTCTTCCAGGCAATTCACCTCTGTTTTCCTGCCAACATTGGCTGGATCAAGATGCTTTTAAAAAGGTCTTTAGTAAGTAATTAACCTGAGGCTAAGGTGTTATTGGCAAACTAATCCTCAAGTAGGAAAGAATGAGCAAGATACTGTATTAGCAGCTGGTATATTATTCAGGTGACAATGAAAGCACCTTACTAATGTCTCCAGGGAGACATACAGAGGAGGAATCTCCCATTACAAATTGATTTCCAAATATGTTATTAAATGAGAATTTTGTTTGTAGAGTCTGAAAGAAATCCCAGCTTTTTGTCACCCTAGGGGCCATAGTGTTATGGACTATTCAGCATGTTCAGACTTGAGGATTATTTCAAGATCTGTAAGTGATCACTTGCCATTGTGATTAGGTTCTGATTTCTCATTTCAGGCTCATTATTATTATGCTCTTTTTAAAAAGATGCCTGATCATTTACATGATGTAGAGTAAATGGCCAGGGAATATCAGCTCCTCTTTATTTAGATATGCCTTTAGCATTAACACCAGCTCTCATAATGGGCATGGAATCAGTCAAAATGTATCCTGTTTTGAGAATGTGATATGTGAACTCAGATCTCTGCCAACCAGTTCCTTTAAATTACTCAGCTCCATTGGTCACACAGTTTGACAAGGAGTGCAAAGAGGCCAAAACTTTATGAAATAAATTAAGTAGGTATTGAATTTTTTCCCCTTGAAACAGATGCTAACTTGTTTTCATACTCAGCAACAAAAGCTGGCTACAACTAACAACAACAACCTATAGCTACTTATTGTCTATTTGTTAACTATTTCTTCAAGGAATGCCTGGAGAGGCTTATAACACTGTTGATGCTATTAGAATTAAACCCATACAATAATTAAAATCACTTAAAGCAATAGGTCTAAACTTGTATAAGAACAATTCAGCAGAAAGCATTCAGTGAAATAGTAGCTATAGTTTCATGGCTAGATCCAAGGGATCCATGACTAATGGCACTTATGCAGTGAAATGTCATTATTGCCAACACGTTAAAAGTATTGTAAAAGAAGTATAGTTCTCCCCATTTACAGAAAAGAAGAAAAAGCATTAATTATTGATGCATCAGCCTAATAATGCAGTGGATCCAACCATCCTCCAAGGAGCCTTCCTCCACTCTGAGGAGTCTCTTCCCGATTAAAGTGGCTCTTCTGCCAATGGAAGAGGCACTTGAATTGGGAGAAGGCTCCCTAGGCTGGAAGAAGGGTTCAGACTTTGCACAATGGCGTGGGAGGATGGGGCAGGATCCAGTGCAGTAATTATAATGGACCTGCCATAGTTCAGGGGTATAGCAAATATTTTGCATGCTGGTGATCCTTGGTTCAATCCTTGGTACCTCTATGTAAAAGGATCTCAGGTAGCAGGTGCTGGGAAGAACCTTGGTTCGAGTTTTTGAATAGCTATTGTAAACAGAAAAAGGAGGTATTCACCTAGATGGACAAATTTCCTGACTCAGTATAAGACTTCTTTATACAGCTGAATGATTCCTGTCATAGTCCTAGGTCCCTCTCCTTCAGGGGGAGGGGTGTTGCCATTTTCAGTGGTATGTTTTGCTCAGAGAAGATCCTGGGTTCACTTCCTATTATCCCTAGCAGTTTAAAGATCCCAAGTACCTAGTACCTAGCTGTCTGCCTGAGATCATGGAAAGCCACTGCCATAAAGATCGATCAATGGTCCATCACAGTGGTCCGAAGATTTATGCTTACTGTTTGCTTGATACAGAAGTGCTGAATAGTATATTGGAGAAAGAACATGCTGGCTTTTGCATGCACTCCTGGTCACTGTTCTGTCCATGATCACCATTTACATAAATACTGGAAGATAAATTCAGCATTTGTATGAGAATTAATAGATCTGTTGTTGACTTTTGACCTTATACTTTGAAATAACATATGGCAGAAACTTGCTTTACTCATTGTGGACCAATGTTTATTTTTGTTAATTGGAGCTCACTAAGAGGATGTTTCTTACAATTAAATGTTGAAGGGTTTCTAGCAGACCCAATAAATTCTTTCACAGGGAAGATGTTGGGATTCTTTCTAGCTCTCTTATTATTCGGTTTAACTATAAAAAACTATTATTCGGTTTACTACACAAAAGAGTTTATCCTTTCCCAGACTGGGACACCAGGATCTCTGTCTTCATGTATGCTGGTGACACAATTCATTATGACCAGCTGATTTTAAAGCAACATTTACACTTAAACATTTCCAGGCAGGCAGCAGAATGAATCATATGCAGTCAGAAGAAAGCAAAACAGGGAAAACACATTTTTACACCAGGCAGCATTATAACAGAGCTAAGATCACAGTGGCATCTAGTGGACAACTGTAGAATTACTCTAAATTAAATAAAACATTGAATATGAATTTTAAGAAACAGTATCTAGAAACGTTTTCATTTAACATCATGCCAGCCCCCAAATCTGTAAGAGGGGTGTGTGTGTGTATGTATGTGTAGTGTCTTCAAGTTATTTCCAACTTACAGCAACCCTATGAATTAATGACCTCCCAACCATCCTATTGTTAACAGCCTTGCTCAGGTCTTGTAAAGGGAGGGCCATGGCTTCCTTTACTGAGTCTACCTCATGTTGGGTCTTCTTCTTTTTCTGCTACCTTCAGCTTTTCCTAGCATTGTTGCCTTTCCCAGTGTCTCTGGTCTTCTTAGTCTCCTTCTGACTTCTTGGTTGCAGTCTCTCTTTTGGTTGGTGATGGAGCCAAGGAATAGAAAATCTTGAACAATTTCAATTTCTCCGTCATCAACCTTCACATTGCATAATTTCTCAGAAGTCGTTACTGTTTGTCTTCTTGAAGTTCAATTGTAATCCTGCTTTGGCATTTTCTGCTTTAACCATCATCAGTAGTTGCTTCAAGTCTTTAAAATTTTGTGCCAGTAATATGGTATCATTTGCATATCTTAAATTGTTAATGTTTCTTCCATTAGTTTTCACTTCACTTGCATCTAAATCTAATTCAGCTTTTCTGCTCTGCATATAGATTGAAGAGATAAGGAGAAAAAATACATCCTTATCTGTGTCATGCCTGTCCTTGACTCAGCCCCTGAACCAGCCCCTGACAGCCAAAACAGGGAGGCTTCGGTACCTTTAAGGGCTGAAGAGGCACCAGGACCTGCAACCGATGTAAGTGCTGTGGAGGATACACAGCAGCCTGAGCCAACTGTGGGACGCTTTGCACCTGGAGCGGTGCCTGAAGCAAGCACTTCACCACCTGCCTCTCCCCCACCTGTGCACCGGCTAAGGGATCGTCGGCGTCAAGACCTGGCCAGCCAAAGAAAAGAGTCACGCTCCAGAGGGCAAAGAACCTTGAGCCCTGAGTATTAGCAGCAGTCAGGACCTTGCTCACAGGTGCTCATGGGCTACGGAGTCAGAGCACTATTTAGGAAAGCCTCTGGCCATGAGCACACTTGTGCTAGCAACGTCGTTGTCAGGACCTGAATCTTTGTATCTCAGCCTCAACCCTTGTGAAACTCTTACCGGCTTTTGACCCTTGGCTTCGTGGACCCTGAGTTTCTCTCTGACTCCTCTGGCATCGTTGTGATTTATGGACTTGACTCTCTGGTATGTCTGACCCTACTTATGGACTGTGATTTAAAACCTGTTTGAACTGTGCTACCTGATTTACTCGGCTTTAACCCTGGACTGTTCCTGGACTTGTGCTCATTCGTGTCGCACCTTGGGGTCCTGCCCTGACAATCTGACACCTTTGAAAACAGGAAACCATTCTGTTTCTCCATATTCTGTATTAATGGTAACCTCTTGTCCAGAGTTCAGGTTGTGCATCAAAGCATCAGATGTTGTGGCACACCAATTTCTTTTAAAACCAACTGTAGTTTTTCATGATCCACACAGTCAAAGGCTTTGCTGTAATTTATGAAACACAAGCTGATTTTCTTCTGAAATTTTTTTATATGCTCTAGTAATTGCTGCAAATTTGCAATATAATCTCTAGTACCTCTCCCTTTTCTGACTTCAGCTTGAACATCTGGCATTTCTCATTCTATGTATAGGAACAATCTTCAGTGTAAGTCTTTGAGTGTCACTTTACTAACTTGAGATTTTAAAGCAATGGTCTTATAGTTGCTGCAGTCTTTGACATTTCCTTCTTTGGAATTGGAATGTAAATTGAACATTTCCATTCTGTGGGCTATTGTTTTGTTTTCCATATTTGTTGGCATATTCTTGTTAAGATTATGATGGATTCCATTTCTGTGGCTTGGAATAGCTCTATTGATATCCCATTTATTCCTGGTGATTTGTTTCTCCCAATTGCTATCAGTGCAGCTTTCACTTCACTTTCTAAAACTGTAGGTTATTTTTCAAAAGATGCTTCTTGGAAGGAATCTGTCATGCTTTAATTTCTTCTGTATAGTTCTTCAGTTTATTGTTCCCATCTTTGCTTTATTTTTTCCTATGTAATCTTTCAGCATGCCTAACCATGCTTTAAATTTCCCTTTGATTTCTTGGAACTTGTTGTCCTTCCTTTTTGTTGTTCTTTCCTATTTCTTCACTCTGGTTATTATAATAGTTGTGTTTGTCTCTATGTACAAGTCACTTTAGACTTCTGAATCTCCTTCTGTCACCTTTTACTTTTGCTTCTTGTATATCTTCAGCAATTTTAAGAGTTTCATCAGTCATCCATCAAGACTTTTCATTTCCTCCTCCTCCTCCTTTGCTTTTACAGGTGAGTTAAGATTTTAGAAAAGTTTACAGTATTTGAAAATCCATTAATATTCTTCCGATTGTTTTCTTAGTACCTGGAAACTTTGACATTATGTGGTCATGGGGCTTTGTAGACAAAAGTTATTAAACACAGCATTGCTGCAATAGATAACAAGATCTCATATAAAGGAAAGGCAGATTGAGGTGGGAAGGTTGCTTTCCTCCATTTCCTCATTAGTAGTGTTTTTTTGCAGTGGTTGTTATGTCATTAGAAACTGAAGCAATGGTCCACGTGAGTAGAACGCCATCTTCCTGTTGGCAAAATATTGTTGTCTGAGTGCTAGGGAAATACATTGTGCTTGCCACAGAAGCATTATCTGGAATGATGACAGCAGGTCACCCCACGAAAAGAATAACACAATTCTTTCATTCTTAAGTGATAATTTGGAGTTAGAAAAGCCATGTTGTATCAGGCCAATGACCCATCCAGTCCAACACTCAGTGTCACACAGTGGCCAAAACCCAGGTGCCATCAGGTAGACCACCAGCAGGGCCAGAACTCCAGAAGTTCTGCCACTGTTGCTCCCCAAACATGAAAAATACAGAGCATCACTGTTCCAGACATAGTGTTCCATCTATACTTTGCACCTAATAGCCAGTGATGGACCTCTGCTCTTTATATTTATCCAGTCCCCTCTTGAAGTTGTCTATACTTGTAGCCACCACCACCTTTTTTGGCAATGAATTCCACATGTTAATTACACTTGGATGAAGAAGTACTTCTGAGCTTACTACTCATTAATTTCATTGAGTGCTCATGAGTTCCTGTATTATAAGAGAGAAAAGTACTTTTTTCTCTCCCTTTGCTATCCTATGCATAATTTTGAATAAACAGTAGAATGTGTGTTATGCAGCATAAAACGTATCTCTCTGATCAGTGCCTGAGAGAGAAGCAGCACTACTTCCTCCCTTATCAGGCAACAGCTGCAGAGCACTAAATTCCCCAAAAGGAAAGGAGGAAGAGGCGGAGGCAGCAACTAGGCCAGCCAGCCAACGGGTATATCAGGATGATATATCAAGTTTTGATTTCCTGATATACTACAGATATTTACATAGAAAAAAGGTTCATGGTGCTGGGAATGCACTCTGAGGTCTTTTTTCATATTTTATCTATATCTAATGTGAGTTGAAGTTATTACCAGACTCTGCTGCTTTATATACATCTGATTTGTCTCAACTTTCAAACTCAGCTAGCTGCAGACATTAGTAGTCTGGGTTTGGTAAAATGAAAAGTACTGTAAGCCCTTTGAATGGCTTAGCTGTTGTTTCATGGAGGAAGGAAGGAGAGAGAGAGAGAGAGAGAGAGAGAGAGAGAGAGAGAGAGAGAGAGAGAAGAGAAAGAGAGAGAGAAAGAGAAAGAAAGAAAGAAGTCAGTTCTACTATTTAGAAGCAGTATCCTTCAAGCTTGGGTGGCTTTTAAATTCATCACATCTAAAGCACGTTTACCATCCAGCAGACAGAAGGTTAAGATATTTACCAGATAGGAAACACCCAGTTCAGAAAGTACTATAGCTCTGCAAAATTTAAATTTCTGTGAAGCTTTCCTTTAGAGCGCCAAATGACATGGACCAGAAACTCAATCATCAACATTATCAAATATGTCTGCAGTTAGTTTTGAAAGTAACAGTGATTTGAAGTGCATAAAAAGTAATGTGGCAGGAATAATATTTCTCTTGAAAAGACATGTAGTGATGAAAATGGATTACATGTTTTTTCTGGAACTCCCACAATGTTATATTAGAAACTCTAACAGCCAAACTAGACATTACATGTCCTTTTTAACTTTGAAGTTTAGAAAAGTGTGAATAAGTTGAGGAGGGAGGGATTCATTCAAGACTGTGGTGTGGGGAGGTGGTCAAAACCCTTTCATTTTTAACTTTTTCTGGATCTCAGTAGCCTTTCTGGAGTTGCTCTTTGTCGTTTTTCTCATGTAAAAAAACCCTACACACAACGTATTAGAATATTCTCTCTCTCTCTCTCTCTCTCTCTCTCTCTCTCTCTCTCTCTCTCTCTCTCTCTCTCTCTCTCTCTCTGTGTGGGGGTGGGTGGGGGTGGGTGGGTGAGGGGGGTGGGTGGGTGTGACTGAGATCAGACAAATGGGCTAGAGGATAAGAGTTAACTAGCTCTTCTGCTTATGTCACAGTCCTGATTGGAATCACCCCCCAGTCCTGGTGCTATGCACAGTTCAAAGAACTCCAGAAAAGAGCCATTGATGAATATCACATCTAGCTTGATTAAAAACTTAGTGATAAATGTGGATTAACCATTTTTATTTATCTTATTTACTTTACAAAATTTATACCCCACCTTTTTGCCCTCATAAAAGGATCCACATTAAAAACATCTATATATAAAAAAGAAAGTCCCCTCACTGTAAAATCAACACCCAGGCCAAACCGCTGGACCTAGAGACACCAAATACAGGGAGAGCACTCCTACCACGGCATAGGTGCTCGCTAAAGGGGATTTTTAGAAATTCGACCCCTAAGTGCGTCAAAAGGGGTAAAATGTGCTCCCCCCCATTGATTCCTATGCAGCTGCCAGGCAGCTGCCTCCCTGCACCCCACACTCTCTGATTGGTCAGCTGGAGAGCTCAGTGTTCTGAGGTAAAAAAAAACACGGTTACAGGGGACTGCAGAATGCTAGTGACAGTTGAGGAAATCAGGAATGGCCAACAACCTCCTGTGAGGTGAAGCAGCGCTGCTGACCCAGCCTCTCTGATGGCTTCCAACACACTCCCCCCACCTCCTACACCTAACAGCTGGTTGTCTGTCAGGTGCAGCCCCACCTCCATAGTGGATTCTAATACTCCTCCCCCTCCCCCTCCTACACTGGACAGGCAGCTGCCTGTCAGGTATAGGAGAGGAGGTGGGATGGCTTCCAACACACTCCCCCCACCTCCTACACCTAACAGGTAGTTGTCTGTTAGGTGCAGCAGTGGTTGCAGGGTGCGTAAAGCCCCGAGGGAGCCCACCCCAGCAGTAACGCCTTAGTGATCCTGCTGGCCCAGCCTCCACAGTGGCTTCTAATACTCCTCTAATACTCTAATACTTCTAACTCTCCTCGCCCTCTCCCTCCTACATAGGACAGGCAACTGCCTGTCAGGTATAGGAGAGGAGGTGGAATGCTTACAGCTGCCAGGGAGGTTTGCTCAGCAGGATTGCCTTAGCCCTGCTGCTGGCCCAGCCTCTGCAACGCCTTTAAATACAATCCCCCCCAACACCAGACAGGCCGGTGTCTGTCAGGTGTAGTAGCAGGTGCTGCTGGCCCAGCTTAGCCACACTCACACCCACAATGGAAATATACTCCAAATTTGTAGAAAACTGGTTTCCTTTATTAGATTATTTATTTTCTCACAATGTGGGTTCTAGAAAACTGGTTCATATGAACTTGCTTAATATCTGATTGCTTGGATGGTATTTTGAATATGTAGTTATGTCTCAGTTCTAAAATGTAACATAAATGAGAAGAATTTTTGTAAAAAAAAAAGGGGGGGTATGCCCTCCCCCCAAATTCAATGCCCAGGCCAAACCTCTGCCAAGAAACCCAAAATAAGGGGAGTGCATTCCTAACATGATGTCAAACTCCACCCCCCATGAAGAGATTTCTGAAAAATATGATGACCCCTGCTTCTTAAATGATGACTGCTTCTTAAATGGACAGTTCTATGTGGCCTGCTCCAGAGTGAGCTCATCAAACAGCCTGGTGATCCTAGCACTTGAGGGCAGAACCACCAATGTAGTCTAGAGAGAGGTCCTTCAGTACAGAAAAAAGGATGTATGTCTCACTTCATTTTTTACACTACAATCTTCTCTGTTAGAATTCCTACAACAAATGTCACATTTCAGATTTCACATCATCAGTATTATGACTGGATTTACGGAACTTAAATACCGTAGCAAAGCATGGGTATCAGGCTAGTACATAATAAAATCACATCTTAAAAATAATTAAAACCAACAAAAAGACCATCAATATAATTAAAACTACATTTAAAACCACAAACAAAACACTGGTCAGGAATTAGGGTGCTCCGAGAGAATGTCAAACAACATAAAAAATTCTTCACCCAGTAGTGGAAGACGACAAAAGAAGGGGATAGACAAGTCTCTCTGGGGAGAGAGTTCCAGAGTTTTGGTGCCATGACCAAGAGGGCCCTCTCCCAGGTTGCCATCCACCTGATCCCAGATTGGCCTCTACCAGGGCCAGGGTCTTCTCAGTGGCGGCTGCTGCACATTGGTGGAATGAGGTCCCGGAAGACATGAGGACCCTGTGGGACTTATTACAGTTCCACAGGGCCTGTAAAATGGAGCTCCTCCACCAGGCCTTCGATTAGGAGCCACTACTAATAACGACTGAATTATTAAGGCCCTCTATGTCAACGACGACATTAAAGCTAGGGATACTCTGGACATTGATCTCGGCCACACCTTTGTTACCATCCGAATACAGCCTACTGGGATGTTACCACCATCAGCACTTTACCTGTATTTCTGATTGTTATGTCATGGATTTTATGAAGTTGTATTGTGTCAATGCATCAATGTTTTAATATTTTAACTTTTAATGTAAGCTGCCCTGAGCCTGCCTCAGCGGGGAGGGCAGGATATAAATTGAAATAAATAAATAAATAAGGTGGGGATACCCAAAGCAGGGCCTTGAAATATGGCTGCAGTGGTTGGGTAGGTTCATAAGGGAGTAGGCAGTCTCTACGGTGTGTTGATTTCAACCCCCTGTGATACCTGATACATATTGTTTTTCTTCACACTGTCTGTTATAGTCCACTTTCACCATTAAATATGTTGATTCTCAACTTCTGGTGGTTTGAAGAAATGTACGTGTTCTTGGGCAGATATATGAATTACACTGTTTACCAAATTTCATGCTTCTTAAGACCTGTAACATTGCAAGGGCCACTCAGGCCATCTTGTTCCCAAGGCATTTTAAGTTCCCACTCTATGCCTGTAACTAGGCCCGAGACAACCCGCTTGTGATTTGTTTTAAGATATGTACTTTCCCAAACTTGCTTTGTGCATTCAAAACCAGATCCCTCCCCCTCACCTCCCCCAAATCTGTGACTGGATTTGTATTTCTAGTAGGCTATAGCTGTAGTGGTGCATAGTAATGAACAGAAAGAGTTTCTGTTGCTCACAGACGTGTTCTTCTCTCTTGACTTATGTGTGAGGATGCGTTCCACATGAGTTAAAATATTCTCAGGCTCTTTCCTCTTAGGGCATTTCCTTCATAATTTCCCCCTAGAAGTTAGTTTCTCTTTTTGCTACACCTAGGCAATACAAGATCTCTGTCTCTTTCCCCTTCTCTTTCCAACTTCACTCTGCATTCTTTATTTATATTTGTGGAAAATGAGTAATATAATGACAGAACCAGGGGCTACAGATTACTTTCATGGTGTGTATGGAAATAAGTATTACATCGGTAATGATGGCTGGATGATTTTTCACTTTATTCTCTTTCGTCTTCCTTCCCAACTCCAGCTCCCACCACTTTCCAGTTTCATTTACGGCTCATAAAGAGTTTCTCCCCCTTCTGAACAATTTGGTATAAGCCAAAACAATATGTGGTGTAATGAAAACAGTACTCACTAAAAGGCATGTTATACAGATGTGCCTGGTCAGATTTCAGGGTTATTACATTCATGGAAGCAGAGTTAGTCTGCAAGTTTGAATAATTTACTTTTGTTTTGAACATTGCAATATATTTTGCGGTTCCCAAAACAAATTTAATTGAACTCAACAGTTTGCATTTAGTTTTATATTTGTGAAAGCAATTTTCATTAATTTGCTCTTTATTGATTACTAAGAAGTAGTCTTATCTTGTGCACATGGGAGGTAGGCTGTATCAGCATGGAAACTCTAGGTGCAGTCCAGGAATGACTTCGAATGCCTCTTCTCCCAATTGCATGGGAAGTTTCCTTCCCATCACTTGATTTTTCTGGGGTGTTTGTAGCTGGTGCACAAACTCTCCATATGATGAGAAGCTTTCATTGGATAAGCTGTTCTACTCACTGAAGCATCTTATAGTAACCATATCATCTCTTATAGAATAACATTATTTGTTCCCTTGGCCTTATTTACACTAGAGTGATTTATCTCTAGTTTTATAACTATCACCCCACATAAAGGAATGAAGAGTATAATATTCATCTATGCTGTTTGTAATTAATTCCAGAGCAACTAATATATAAACTCAAATGCTTAAAACCCCAAATTCCAGAGGTATAGCCAGAAAATTTTGGGTGGCAGGTCATTTGGAAATCTGGGGGGTGGGGGAGAGAGAGAAGCAGGTGAAGAAGAGAAGGGTCTTTCCTTACCTGCTGGCCACATACATTTGCCATGGCTGCTACAGGAGAAGGAGAGCTGGCTGGCTGGTATGATTAATACTTGGCAAGTATATGTTCTCTGCATGACTGTAGTCAGGCCTTCCTGCCTCATCCGCTTGCTCGGCCTGGGAGAGGGAAAGCCAGCAGGCTGGCAAGATTAATACTTGGGGAATATGCTCTGTGCTCTGTGCTAAAGTAGAGGCAGGCCTCACCTACCCGTTATTGTAGCAGAGAGAGCATACTTGCCTAGTATTAATCACACTGGCCAGCTGGCAGCATAATCATGTGATTGGCCTTCCATGTCTCATGTTCAAAGTAGATATCCTCTCATCTACATCACCAATATATGCCCATGAAAAAAGTTGCCATAGAATGCGTGATATTTGAGTAACTACAGAGTACCAACATGATAAAAATAGCAAGCTCAAGTATACTACAATACAGAATGACTCATCCTAGTCTATCCTGCTGTTTGAGCCTACTGACCAAACTGGCATTTGTAAATTGGTTTGAGATTGACTCTGCTCTGAGAAGTCTGCATTTCAAGCAGATGAAATCTGGTTTCTACAGTTGACAGCAGTCATGTGATTACCTTGTATATGAGGAATTGCAAGCACTATATAGCTGTGTGTGAATAGGATGATCGGCACTTCCAAATAAGTCTTTTTCTCATTATGCTATTTCATGGGGTCAGGTAGGGGCTTGCAAGGGTGAGTTAACAAGTGGGATATGGGTGGTTAACTGTTTCTCTGCTTCCTAATTCTCATCTGCATACCAGGCCATTTTAGCTGATTTTTCCCTAGCTGTGCTCTAGCCGTGAGTAAGCTTGGTAGTGTGGGGCGGCGGCATAGGCATGGGAGAATCAGTAGGCATGGATGTGATTTAAAACACCCTTCCATCCCACCAACTGAACCTTCCCTGTAAGTGAATGTTGTGCTCCTGTTATTTCATCCTTTGCAGGCTCTGGAACATATGCTGGTCCTTAGTTACCCCAGAAGGGGAAAGTAATTTGAGCTAATTAATACAATCATTTTGACATTAGTGACATGCTGAAGCCTACACAAGTTGACATCTTTCAAATGGTGTTAAGGCTATGAATACTCCAACATTTCTCTGGCACATATCAAAGTAATGTATTATCATGTATGGAGCTACAGGTACAGTAAAGCAAATTGTGAGGACTTTGCAGGCACAAAATATCGTGTATACTTTGGAGCTCTTGCACTGGAAGGGATCACAAGACTGGAGGAAATCGTATCCTTGGGTATTGTCAGTCACATGCCAATATCTCAAGAAATAAGAGCAGAAGCTCAACTATTTTAAAAAAGACATATCTGTGATCCCAAGAGTCACACCAATGTCTTTAAAGGCATGAAAATAGATACAGGTCTTTTTTCGGGGATGGAGCTTGCTAGCACATGTTGGCAAACTGGCAATCTTCCAGAAACAGTCTGAGAATCTTTCTTTTCTTTTCCAGAAGAGGCCAAATGTATTTTTGCAAAGATCCTGAGTGGGATGACTAATTGATCACTGGGTCATCTACAAATAACTTGATAAATGACCATACATGATGGATTTCCACTATGAGCACCATCTGCCAGATGCACAAAAAGTAAATTATGAGTATGTAAAGGGTTCATCACACAAACTGTTGGTTTAAATCTGTATGTTGATTTAAATCTGTATGTCCTGCGCAGTGGACCGTCAAGGGTTAATGGCTAACAGAGTCTGAGAACCTTTGAGGGACAGGCTATTCAAACAGAATTCTGTTCAGAGAGTCAGTTAAGGAATAACAGTTGGGACCTAACAGTTGAAGAAGAGTTAGTTAGTTAGTTAGTTAATTTTCCCAATCTGTACCCCGCCCTCCCCGCTAGAGCAGGCTCAGGGTGGTTTACACAGGGTAAAATACATAATAACAACCAGAATTTCCATAAACATTTAAAAACAGTTCATTAAAACAGCAATAAGCACAGACTGTGGATTGGGAAAGAGGGTAAGAGAGTATGGATCAAGGAGGATCCTCATTCAAGCCAAAAAAAGGGAAATAGCTTCTTACAAAGAGAAGTGATCCCTGCCAGGTTAAGAAGGGAAATAGCTTCTAGAAAACAGGAGTGATCCCTGGTCTGTGTATAAAGAAGGATTTGGGGAACTTGGTTGTATGTTCCTGCCTTCTACACTTCATGTGTCAGTGAAACTCTGAAGCCTAGGTTTGAGTGTTTAAGCAGAAACTAAAAAGAAAGCTTCTCTCCTCAAAGTTTTAAAGACCTTTTTGCATAGCAGAAACACTTGTTGGCAACAAGTGGGAGAGATGTTTGTGTGAATACAAAGTTACCTCAGTTTTATTATCTGCTCACTTCATACATCCTACATGTGATCCCACCTGACCTTTTCTCCTCCAAGTTAATTAAATGATTTTGTTTATTTTGAACTTTCAAAGGCCTCTTGCGTGCCATTTTAAAAGCAGACTATAAGAAGGTGATTTTGGCCTGACCTGCATCTAGCATTTGCTCCGCTGTCTTACCAAACCCACTGTCAGGAGTCCTAACTTAGTCAGCAAAACACCAGGCCTTGTAATGCAAGCAAGGATAGCATTTATTATAGAGCTGCAATAGAAAAGGTCACTGAAGCAGGTACATTGTTCAGAATGACTTGGTTACAGAAAGCAAGCGGTTATACAGGGAAGGGGGTGAATGGGGACCCCCCCTTCTACCAGCCAAGGAATAACATGCGATTGGGAATCGAAAGTTACTACGCTAATGAAGTTCCCAACGCCCCCATTATTCACAGCAAAGCTGCAGCTTTGAAAGCGATAGTAAAGCTCGCAGCTTGACTCCTCAAGGTCAGAATGTCCAGTCTGCGGAAGATAGGGGTAACCAGAGCTACATTCCATTCTCACACCCTAAGCATAAATCAACAACTCCCCAGATTCCAACCTCCCGCCTGTCACGCCACTAAGGCGCCCATTGCCATCCTCCCCTCCCCTCCATCCATCATGGCAGGGCTACCTGACACCCACACTGGAACAGAAATTCCCATCTACATTGCATGCCACTTTCACTTTGATTGAGTGTCACATGTTATGGCAGTGTCCAGACTGCATGCTGCTTTCACTTCGTTTGATCTCTGGTTTAATGGTGGCTGTCTGCATAGATTTATGGCTGTTTTATGGCCATTCGGGGGTGACTCTGCAGTCAATAGTGTTGGCCCGGGGTAGTTGAATGTGGTTTTGAACTGCATCTTTTTCTGTTCCAGTGTGGGTTTGGTAAAACAACTGAGCAAATGCTAAATGTAGATTGGCCCTTTGTATCTTGCCCCTGTTCCCTGGGTTGGGCCAGCATTTTCCCTCTCCATCCCTCCCCCCTCCCCCCTCCCCCTTTTCCAATAAAGAAACTGGGTGGGACAGCCAAAGACAATAAAAAAGAAGAAAATAGATAAAGGGGTTGCTCAACAAGAAAGAAGACAGAAGGGAAAATCCTTCATGTGAAGGAGGAAAAGACTATCGCTTGAAAATTGTTACATTTGTAGTATGGATCTGTCTATTCTATTCATGAATCAGACTAAGCTTTTAAAATTTTAGCTTTATTTGAAACACTTGTTTTGTTAAACTGAAATTTACATATGCTCCATTGCAAGTGAAATAAAAGGATAGGGCAATATGCTTTTATGATTGAAAATTCTGGTTGAATAATGTAATTAGTTTATCTGCTCCAACTTGGATTGGGATCTATCTGCCAGTAAATAGGGATGAAGCGGAAAATAACATTGTACTTTCAGATCAAGCTGCCAGATACATATTGAGTGAATGGAAGCTATTTAAATCTGAAGGCATCCTTTAAGTCAGGGGTCCCCCTGCCCCTGACACCTTTCTTGGTATCCACTAAGTGTTTTTAGAAAGTGAGCAGGGGCTGGTGGGGATCTTTGAGTTTGTGATGTTTATGGTATAATGCTGACATTGGTGTTATGTAAAGTGTAAAGTACTGGGTTTCGGGCCTCATGACTCGGACGACGACATAAGAGAAGACGCGTTTATTCGTACTTCACACAAGACAAGAACTAACAGTAACGGCCGGAGGCCAACTATATACAGTTAGGGGGGGGCGGCCCCATATTCCTATTGGCGGGTTTGAATCGCCCGCCAATGCTGCCATTGGTTCTCTACTGGCGAGCTCAGGAACCTAGTCCCTATTGTTCTCAGAGAGCGATCCCAGGACACAACACCCCTTCCCCCATAGTTCGTCTCCTATCAGGTGACGTAGTCTTTTAAGTATGCTGGTGCCCTCCGTTCCCTTAGTGATCGTCGGGGGGGCCAGTACCGGACTGGCGGGGCCCCCATCGGGTGGTCCTCCCGCACAAGGAGCTTGGATCTCCGGTAGTAGCTGTGGTGGTGACGGTGGCGGCTGTAACGGCGGCAGCGGCGGCGGCGGTTCAGCTGTCTCTGGGACCCCCTCCGGACTCCGTGGTCTTTCAGGCGCTGGCTCCGCTGGTGGTGCCTGCAGCCGATCGGATGCTGGGGCGGCCGCGGCGTTTCCCGGTAACGGGGCCTGGATCCCTGTGTCGGGGTCTTGCCGCCTCTGGAGCTGGTCCACGTGTTTACGGAGGACCCTGTCCCCATCTGCTAGGACCTCGTATGACACTGGCCCGGTGGGTTTTAGGATGCGCCAGGCCAACCACTGAGGCCCCGCCCCGTAATTCCGGAAGTAGACAGGTTCCCCCGGGAGGAAGCTTCGGGGCGCCTCCCGGGTTTCGACCAGCTTTCTCTCTGGGGCTCGGTCCGGGTGGAGCCTGTCTAACAAAGTCGTGGGGCGGCGGCCCATCAATAGTTCTGCGGGGCAATGCCCGGAGATGGGGTTTGGGGTGGTGCGGTGTGTTAGGAGGAAGCGGGCCAGCCGGAACTCCCAATCCCCCTCCGTTATGCAGCTCAGGGCTTCTTTGGCTGTGCGTACCGTTCTCTCCGCCTGTCCATTTGTTGCCGGATGGAAGGGCGCTGATTGTATGTGCCTGATTAGGTTCCTTGCGAGGAACGCTTGAAACTCAGCAGATGTGAACGCTGCCCCGTTGTCCGACACGATTGTGTCTGGCAACCCGTGCGTAGCGAATATTTTCCGCAGAGCCCTTATTGCCGCTTTGGCAGAGGTGGTAGACACTGGGCTTATTTCCACCCACTTCGAGTAGGAGTCTACCGTCACCATGAACTGAAGCCCCTGAAACGGCCCGGCAAAATCTACGTGTAGGCGTGACCACGGCTTGTGGGTAGACTCCCAGCTTTGGGTTGGCGCTCTCGGGGGATTGGGGCAGACTTCCTGACACCGTGTGCACCCTCGGACCCAGGTTTCAATTTCTGCGTCCATCCCGGGCCACCACACGTAGCTCCTTGCCAGAGCTTTCATTTGTACAATGCCGGGGTGGGCCTCGTGCAGCATTTCTAGAACCCCTTGTCTCATGGGCCCCGGGATGACCACCCTGTCCCCCCAAAGTAAGCACCCTCTCAAGGCAGATAACTCTTCCCTCCTGGCTTTGTATGCCGTGAACTCTGGCCCTGTCTGTTCCGCTGGCCATCCCCTCACCACCCAGTTTAGGACCCGGGAGAGAATGGGATCTCGGGACGTGCGGGCGGCCACGTCTGCAGCCTGAAGGGGGGGGTTGGCAGCTCCTCCATTAACAATACTGCGGGAGCTGGGGCCGGATCTTCCCCTGTATGCGGCAGCGGCAGGCGGCTCAAGGCGTCGGCATGACCCAGCGCCTTGCCCGGCCGATGCTCCAACCGGTACTGGTAGCCCGCTAAAAACAAGGACCAGCGCAACACCCGGGGCGACAGTACCTGCGGCGTTTGTTTGTCCGCCGCGAACAGTCCCAAGAGCGGCTTATGATCGGTTACGAGCGTGAAGGGCCGCCCGTACACAAAGTTGTGAAACCCCCGCCACCAGTGCCAAGCCCTCCCGGTCGATTTGCGCATAGTTCCACTCCGCGGGGGACAGCGTGCGGGAGTAGTAAGCCACCGGGACTTCCCTCCCATCTGGTAGCTTGTGGGCCAAGACCGCTCCGACCCCATACGGTGATGCGTCGCACGCAAAGATTACCAGAAGCTGTTCATCAAAGTGGGCGAGTACAGCGTTAGAAATCAAGAGTACTTTAACCCCCCAAACGCCGCCTCCTCCCTCGCTCCCCATGCCCAAGGTGTCGCCTTGTCCAGTAGCCTGTGCAGGGGTTCGGCCACAGCGGCTTTGTGTGGGAGAAAGGCGTGGTAAAAGTTCAGGAGGCCTAAGAACGCCTGGAGCTCTGCCTTGGACTTTGGGGTGGGGGCCTCCACGATGGCCTTCACCTTGTCCCTCGCCGGATGCAGGCCTGTTGCATCTACCCGGTACCCCAAGAACTCCACCTCCGGCACCCCGAGGAGGCACTTTTCCCGCTTCACTTTCAGCCCCGCGGCTTGGAAGCGTCCCAGTACAGTTCGGAGGTGGGCGGCGAAGCTTTCAGGGGTGGTCGCGGCGATGAGGACGTCGTCGAAGAACGGCGTCACTTCAGGGATTCCTTTTAACAAATCGTCCATGAGATTTTGGAAGATCCCTGGGGCCACACTGACCCCGAACTGCAGCCGCTTCACCCTGAAGGCCCCCCGGTGGGTCACTATGGTTTGCGCCTCGGCAGTGGCCTCATCCACCGGGAGTTGATGGTACACCTGCGCGAGATCCAGCTTTCCAAATATGCGCGCCCCCGCCAGTGTGGCTAAGACGTGGCTGACCACGGGTACGGGGTATGCGTGCGCCTGAAGTGCCTGGTTAATGGTGCACTTATAATCCGCGCAGATGCAGATTTCCCCATTTGGCTTTACGGGTATCACAATCGGGGTCTCCCATCGAGCGTTCGGGACGGGCTCTAGGACTCCTTGGGCCACTAACCGGTCCAGTTCGGCCTCTATTTTAGGGCGGAGGGCCAGGGGCACGGTGTGGAAGCGCCGTCGGATGGGCGTCACTGTGGGGTCTAAGTGGAGCGACACCGGGGGCCCTTTATAACACCCCAGTTTCCCGTCAAAGACCTCAGGGAATTCCTTGCACACCGCCCCCAGTCACGCATCCCGCACTTATTCACTCCCCCAATCGTGATGCCTAGGGCCTTGAACCACGCCTGCCCCAGGAGACTCACGAGATTTCCCTCCACCACCACCAAGTCCAAGTTCCCCTCAAAGTCTCGGTACTGCACTCTGAAAGTGCCGACTCCCCGGATGGGGACAGGGTTCTTTTGAAAGTCCACCAAGCTTAGTGGCGATGGACGTAGAGGGGTCCCCTAACGGGCAAAGTCTTTTTAAAGTGTCCATGGAAATGATGGACGCCGCCTATCCCGAGTCCACTTCCATGCAACAGGGGGACCCCTCGATCCGTACGGTTACTTGGATCTTCGGGGTAGAGGAGAGGTTGGGGTTGGGGAGGCGAAGTACCTGCAGCGGTTGGTCGGTGAGATGGTACAACTCGGCGACCTCTTCCGTCGTCTCGTAGGCGGTGGACGATGCGCGGTGCGGTGGGACCGACGATCTCGAATTCTGGGGGCCCTTGGACCGGCAGACCCGTGCGAGGTGTCCCTGCTTCCCACACCCGTGACAGACAGCATCCCGGAACTTGCAGGATTTCCTTCCGTGGCCTTCCCCGCAGCTGGCACAGACAGTCCGGTTGCCGGAAGGCTTGGCTGGCTCCCTGTTGGCCTGCTGGAGCGGCGCCGGCCGGCAGTGTTGGGGTCTGAGGGCGAAGACCTCTTCGGTATCTGAGTTCCCGGGGCTGGGACTCCTCCCGACCCCATGGGCGGCCGCGGCCGGGCGTTCCCCTTCAGCGGCCTCGTGGGCTGTTGCGGCGTCGATGGCCTCGTCCAGGGAGAGCCTCCGGTAGCCAATCAACTTGCGCCACAGCTTGGAGTCTGCCAGGCCCCACACAAACTGCGTCAGCAAGTTGTCTTCCACCTTCGGGAACCCGCAGTCCACCGCGAGCGCCCTCAGCGCGGCCAGGAAGGTGGCAACGGATTCCCCTTGGGCCTGGACTCGCCTCTGGAACTCCATCCTCTTGGCCAGGAAGGTCGGCCGGGGGCTGAAGTATGCGTTGAGGACGTCCAGGATCTCCCCAAACGAGCTTTCCAAGGCCGTGCGGGGCACCAAGAGGCTCTTGGCGAGGCGGACGGTTTGGGTGCCGCACGCGTTCAGCAGGACCGATCGTTTCTTGTCTGGGTGGCGGATCTCGTTGAGCTCCAAATAACTGATGAGCTGGTCGACCCATGCGTCCCAGGTTTCTGGCTGCGACGGATCGAAGCGCTCGAGTGTTACATGAGAGGCGGCCATGGCTCTGTCTGGGAAGGCGTGCGCCGGGGCGAGTGGTGCGGTGCTGCTCTCGGGGTCAGCGATGCGATGCTCGGTGAGCGGTGCGGTGCTGCTCTCGGGGTCAGCGATGCGATGCTCGGCGGTGTCCTTTTCGTCGCTCATGGAGTCACGGAAGGCGTTGAAATCCCATCCTCATCGCCACTGTAAAGTACTGGGTTTCGGGCCTCATGACTCGGACGACGACATAAGAGAAGACGCGTTTATTCGTACTTCACACAAGACAAGAACTAACAGTAACGGCCGGAGGCCAACTATATACAGTTAGGGGGGGGGCGGCCCCATATTCCTATTGGCGGGTTTGAATTGCCCGCCAATGCTGCCATTGGTTCTCTACTGGCGAGCTCAGGAACCTAGTCCCTATTGTTCTCAGAGAGCGAAGCTTGGCTGTATTTTGCCAGCTCTGCCTTCTGATCCCAGCACACAACATAAAGTATCTATGCAAATAGCAGAGTGATATTCTAAAAACACAGTGGGACTTCCTTTTGACTAAATATGATAGGGCAGCAGGGCTAAAATGCATGATGCACCCAACTAGAACTTCTATGGAAGTCATCAGATCTTTCCTGTTTGAATATATTGTTATAATTCAGGCGGAAGTTGATAATGATATCACTGTTTCAAATTTTGATAACTTTTCAAAAATAATTTCTGTTGCTACCAAAATGTGGCCAGAATCTCTCTCTTACTGTACCTATCACATGTGGAGTGAGCTCTCACCAGCCCTTCAGCACAAATGTTATTACAAGAAATACTGCAGGTTGAAAACAGTGGGCTCATGAGAGAGGATGGAAAGGCATTTTTCCCCCCTTTCTTTTTGCATGACTGTGTTAGATTCCTGCAAAATGAAGACTGACATTGCCAGATGAAGGTTTCCTATGTATGCTTATTTTGTTTGCATGCAAAAAAGTCATTTTAAACAATATGTTAATTTTAAAAGGCATCCCATTGAACAGAACTTCTGTCTGAAATGCTGAAGCGCTGCTATCAGAATTATGCATAACCTCACTTGCTGCCACTTTGTGGTTGGCTCCACCTTCTGTGGCAGCCATTTGGTGTTTGTACTCATTACTCTAATTAAGAATTACAAAGTTGCTTGCAGGCTTAAAAGGGTTGGGGGTACCTGCTCTAAGTTATACCTGAGTGTCCTGGATTTGGGAAGAACTGTGGCTTGCTATAGTGATAAAGATTAAAATTTTGATTTGATCATATCCTGTTTTTTGTGTTACTCTTTTAAAAATGTACTTATCTTTTATTCGTCAATATATGTGGTACTCATTTACCAAACAGTACCAATTAAAAGTGTTCAAACTGGTAGTTTTCTGTAGGTGATTATTCCAGGTTGTG
This sequence comes from Gekko gecko, assembly GCA_029375565.1. NCBI lineage: Eukaryota > Metazoa > Chordata > Lepidosauria > Squamata > Gekkonidae > Gekko > Gekko gecko. The sequence goes on along the minus strand of JAPDNY010000004.1, from coordinate 100,406,498 downwards.
TCATAATAGGTAGCTTCCTCCCTTAAAATAAAATATTTTTTTATTTTATAAAAATTGATTTTCTTTTTGCAAATAAGGGAAATTACTAGAGAATTAGAAAGTTTACATAGAGATCCTGATATGCAATGTATGGAAAATGTGAACCTTTTTATTGTACCTTGAATCCCAGGACTGAGCAGCTGTTGAGATCTTCACAGGATGTGATAGATTTGAGGATGCATAAAACAGAAAGAATAGGGGATTAGATCATTTAGGTTAAAAAAGTTAAATGATCCTTGGAACTCCTGGGAAACATTTATTGATTCTTTTGTATAGTCCACATTCCCTTTAAATGATTTCATCCCCTTATTTCCCCTTAATCACATCAGTTAGTCTGAGAAGGCTTTTGCTTTATGAGACCTGTTGGCACACAGATAGGTTGTGCTTCTCATGTGGCTGTAAATGAAAAAAATGATACAGTTATTGTAACTCCTTGGAGCCAGTTAGTCTAGAGCTTTCAGCATCAGCAGATCATCATGCTAGGTTATCTCCAGTGGGCTAATTGCTGTGGCAATGTAGGCTTTAGTCCTGTTTCATAAAATGGGATATGTGTGACATGGGGCTTTTCCTGCTAATTTAATGAGCAGTGGTAAAGTTCTGGGAAGATTCATTTACTGCATAAAAGCTATAATGTCAAACTGTAACACCGGAAGACAACCAGGATAATCCACAAAGCACTCCTGCTGGGCATCCTCTGTTCTTTTAGATGACGTTCTGACACAAGCTGCATTTATAGATGCTGCACAGCAGCAGTGACTGGCAGTCTGCACACAGCATAGGACTGCAGTCCAGTCTAGACACCTGTAAGTTGATGGAAGGATTAGAAGTTAATTCTGTCATGCAGCTGAACGGTCTCCTAATATCACTCTGTTGAAGTTTTCTGGAGACCACACATTTCATTTTTCATTTAAATATTTGTAACACTCACCCATTTAATTTTAATTCAGAAGAGAAAAGTTATTCTTTTTTTTGCCATTTTGGCAAAAGGTAGCAAAATAACCTTCCTTTCAGTTGACCTTCATGGTCCATCCTTTATGAGCATCAAATCCCTTCTTTTAGGAAGTGCCAGTGCCATGGTTTCTACACAGTCAGCCAACAGCAACTGGAAGATGGAAATTTTTCCACAGCGCAGGGAAGTTTGCTTTGATTGCTCCTGCACTTGAAAACAAACAAAAAACCAGTTGAGCCCCTGCTTCCAGCTGCTTAGTATGGGGAGGTTTTGGAGAAGACATCTAGAAGAGGACAATGAAGAGAATCACTTCCTTCTCATACTTCATGAGGGTAGGAAGCAACTTTGAATCCTGGATTTCCTTTCAGAAAATAAGCCTAGTTTGGACTGCATGATTGTGAACTCTCTATAGAAGTAAAATGCATTCTGAGTATTAGCACTTCCTTCCCACAAGCCTAAGAAACCCCATCACATCAGTGGAACAAGAAAGAAAGGAATACAGAGATACAGAACACCGGGTCTGTTGCTATTGGCTCAGACTGCTGGGCATGGTATATTGCTAGGTTCCTGAAAAGTTCCTCCTTTACAGATATTTACAGAAGCATCAATGGCAGTCAAGCAGACTGCACTTAAATGAATGAAAAATAAACGTACAAAACCATATTTTCCCCATTCTGTGGAACACAGTAAAAGTGTCTCCTGTTCCTTTCAGCACCTAAACTAGATACATTCATCAGTTCATGAAACAGCATTGGCATATGGTTTGAGGAGACATGCATTCAAAGGAAATGGACCTATGTTACCCAATACTTTCCAAATTAAATAAATACCGCTGTCACTGTATATATTTTTGAAGGCTGAGGTGAAAGGAGTATGAATAATTTTTTGCATATACTGTACTAAGCCCTTTGGAAGACCCCTGCTTTCACAAGAGCCAGTTCTTTTTATAGCACCAAACACTTCCTTTTATTTAACACAGAATCCTTTAGAATGTTATTGGCTTCCCATGGCAACCACCTCCATTTGGATCTGCACAGGTGATTTAATAGGGTTAACAAATTTGCTTAGAGGGGAAGGATTGTGTATCATTTAACTTTAACAAATGATTACAGGATATGCAGGTTTAGCGCTTGATGGGTTTCTTCAGCTGCAGTTGCACAGAAGGGATGGGAACAAATTTTTGAACACTAAGGGCTGCTTTGTCAGAGGGATTTTCTCTGTTTTGCATCTATCAGCATAATTGGAAGTGTGAACATTAACATATTGGGAATTGTGTCAACATCCCTCTCATCAGTGAAGTCTTTCAGACCTTTGCAATGATTAAGAGTTTGCTAACCCAACATTTTTTTAAAAAATGTTCTTTACTAGAACTAATTAAATAACCTTTTGGTTCCTGAACTGAACTGGAGTGCATTTATACTTTTAAAAAATTCTTCCACAATAATGAAGGCTAGAGAGTTAATTTTAGAAAAATGAAGGCAAAGAGTGTCAGAATTTTTAACAAATGTTTCCATGGACGAAGAGAAGTGCCTCATTCATAAGCCATGACATAGCTGTACAGAAAAAGTAGGCAATAAACTCAAAGGAAAAAATACAGAGATATTAACTATCAAAAATCTTGTAACAATGATTGTAATAAAAATATTTGTGTGTTACAAAAGTTCTTGCCACAATAAATAGTCTTTGAGGTACTACAGGATCCTTTATCAGTGTGATTCATGAAGTTTTACATCCCAGTGGCATCCCCTAGAATTTCCTTCTTCTTTAAGGAGAGGCTGTAAAAGGATGGATGCCTCAGCTCAGGTAATACTTCTGCATAAGAATGAAATCTATTCAAGGACATCTAAAAAATATTTCCCCTCCTAGCTGTGATCCCAACTTGACCTGGACCGGCTTGCTGAAGTTAACATTTAACAAGGGGCCGACAGCAATTCTTCTTCATAAGCATGCTCTGTATTTTTCCGCCATGCCACAACCTCCTTTTTTCCTTTCTTATTTTCCTTTCGGGCTGCCTTTACCATCAGTGGGATTTCTTTTCTTATTCTGGCCCAGGAGATTAAAACATTGACTACAATTAGGTTTAATTAGACACCTGTTTAAATCCCACATGTACTAGCAGTAGAATAAATCCTGTTGGCTTTCAAGCTCAAGTGTCTGAAAAGGGACTTCGGGGATGACTTGGGGGACAGATTTACCTATCCTAGGCCCCAATCCAGGAAAACAATTAATATATAATTCTACCCTTCAAACAAATGAGCATTTCAAGTGATGTCATTGTGAAAGTCAGGCACATAGTTAAGTGCTTTCCTGGATCAGGGCCATAGCACATAACAGATAGATTGTGAAACTTTAAAGTACCCTGTGAATACAAAAAGCCAGGACACCATTACGCCTGGCATTAAACACATATTTATGTGGGGCTTTTTTGCCTACCATTATTTTTGTCAGACAAAGCAAACTTCAGTATTAAAGAGAAAACATTAGCAAGTACTAAAAGTAATGTCATTCATTATAGCAACAAGCTCTCATAAGAGTCAGGAAATTTAGGAAGGTAGGGTTTCTCCTTCAATGTTAGTTCAGCAGGGATGAAAGGACCCAAACTCACCACATGTACTATTATACTTAGGACCAGATTTATCCTCTTGGGTTAAGGCTGGAAACTCTCTGTGTAATTAGGTGCACCCAAGAGATAGCCTAGGCTATACCTTACCACCAGTGCACAGAGATTTTCTGCATAGCAGCAGATTCACATTGGGAATCATGAAACACATAGAGTGGCTGTTATAATATGACCCTATTAATATTTTCTCAGAAATACACCCTACCGTTTTCAATAGGAGTTTTCTCTGGCATGTGAGTAGGATTGCAGTCTTATCATAGAGTGCAGGATGCGTTACAGACTTAACTGAATTACATGGCACTGAATGTAAACTAAGATACTGAAGGATATATGGAGGTATCTTTACATGAATGTGTGCTAATTAAGGAGCAGAGACCTGCAAATATTAGCTACATAAATTGCTGCCAGCATCAGCAGCTAGCAAGGTGGTACGGCTAATGGAATTAGAGCCCAGTAGATCTGTCCCCACCTCTGACTGTAATGCTGGACACCACTCTGGCATGTCCAGTCTGTATAGTAAAGACCAGAAATTGGGGTACCTTTGCCTATACCTTTGATAGTAGGGAAAGCTGACAGAAACCTGAGGTGGATTGGTGCTACTTGGTGAAGTTCCAAGATTTGTACCTTAAAAAAAGACTGACATTGTCTGACATGTTTTGCTTTTTGGGATTAGCAGGCCTGAGATTGCATTCTGAGGTCATTTTTAATTGCAGGTCTTTGCTGAAATCCTGTCAAAAGTAATTTTTAAAACAAAATTCAAAAGCTAGCTGGGACTTTGTTAGTTCAAGTAAATTAGGCCTTTTTCTATTGCTTCTGTGATCAGTGGAGAACCACTCAATGATGATAGTGTTTGAAATGAACCTTTGAGGTCAGCTTTTAAAAATTCTTCCCTCAGCCTTGATCTAGGATACAATTTGCAATCTTGAGCAAGTCATTATAGCATTGACTGTTTTACCTCCCAGGGGTCTTTAGAGTATTGTGAGGCACTCCAAAGGGATCTCTTGAGGATGGGCGAGTGGGCATCAACATGGCAAATGGGGTTCAGTGTGGTCAAGTGCAAAGTGATGCACATTGGAGCCAAAAATCCTAACTATAAATACACATTGATGGGGTCCGAACTGGCAGTGATTGATCAAGAAAGAGATCTTGGAGTCATAGTAGATAACTCACTGAAAATGTCGAGACAGTTTATGACTGCAATAAAAAAGGTCAATGCTATGTGGGGGATTATTAGGAAGGAAATTGAAAACAAATCAGCCAGTATTATAATGCCTCTGTATAAATCTATGGTGCAACCTCATTTGGAGTATTGTGTACAGTTCTGGTCACCACACCCCAAATAAGATAAAACATGGATTCTGATGTCTCTACACTAATGCCCAGAGTATGGGAAACAAGCAGGAGGAACTCGAAGTCCTAATACAGGAAGGGAATAATGACCTAATAGGCATTACTGAAACTTGGTGGAATGACATTCACAACTGGAATACTAGGACTGAGGGGTACAACTTAATTAAAAGGGGCAGACAAATAAGGAAGGGTGGAGGAATCACATTATATGCAAAGGAGGTATATACTTGTGAGGAAATACATGAATCTGAGCATGAAAGTCTGGTTGAGAATCTCTGGGTAAAAATGAAAGGAGTAAGAAATAATCGTGATATTATGGTGGGTGTCTGCTATAGACCACCAAGCCAGGCAGAGGATTTGGATGAAACACTCCTAGAACAAATTACAAAGTTCTCGAAGAGACAGGACATGGTTATGATGGGAAATCAGGGATATTATAGCATTGGAAAAAGTGCAGAGAAGGGCAACTAGAATGATAAAAGGGTTGGAACACTTTCCCTATGAAGAAAGGTTAAAACATTTGGGGCTCTTTAACTTGGAGAAATGATGGCTGAGAGCTGACATGATTGAGGCTTATAAGATTATGCATGGGATAGAACCACTAGGTGAGCTAGGCACTCGCCTAGGGCGCTGGGCCCGCAGGGGCGCCAAAAGGCCCCCCACCCCCCGAAAAGCCCCCCGCCACCTCCCCACCGCGGCCATCAAGAGTGAAGAGCACCCCGGCAGTGCCCTGTGGGGGGAGAGGAGGCAGTGGTGGAGGCGCAGGAGGCGGCAGCAGAGCTTTCCCCCCCTCCCCCTCCCCCCTCGGGCTCAGAGAAGAGAAGAGGGCCTCTTCCCTGCCTTGCCTGGGCGCCTGGGGGGGAGAGGAGGCAAGGGCAGTGGCGCAGGAGGCGGCGGCTCCTTCTTTCTGGTGCTGGGCAGGGAGCTCTGAGGAGCTCCGGGGGCGGGCGGGCAGGCGGGCTGGTCCCGGGCAGCATCCGAGGTTCTTGCTGGCCGGGAGAGGCCTCGGGCGTTGGGGAGAGCCGGCTGCTGGGGGATTGGTGGGCCCAGCTGGCCCTTGGCACCCTCGGCGCTGGGCCGGCTGTGCTGCCAATGCACAACTCCGGGATCGGAGGGAGGGTCCAGCCAGAAGACCTCCCCGACGCTGACCCCGCGCCCCTGCTTGAGAGGTCGGCCCGGCTGCCACCCGCCTTCGGGGCGCGGGGCGCGAAGGGGCAGGCATTCCGCTCTGCACGGCGGTTGGACTCGCCTCCCGGCAGAGAAAGGCCAGCCCAGAGCGGCAACCTCCTGGCTGCTTTCCGTTCAGCAGGCTTCTCTCCCAATGGGGAAGCAAGGGGGACGGTGGAGGCCAGGCTTACCGGTGGGAAGCGGACCTCCACCGTGTGTGTGTGGGGGGGGACAGGCTGGGTCGCCCTTTTTTGGGGGGGGAGTTTCGCGGGACACTCCGCCAGGGGCGAGGAGGGCATTCCGGGGCAAGTGTGGGAGGCATGGGCGGCTGGTGTCCAGTGGAGCCCAGCAGGAGGGTCATGCACCCGACTCCGGCCCCCATGAGTGGGCGGGCAGCAGCGACCCAGAGCCAGGCGGGGCCAGGGTGGCAGCATTGCCTCCTCCTCCTCTCCTCGGGGCGTGGCGGCCTTCGTGGGTCCCGTGGGATGGAAGAGACTGGGGTTTAAAACCTCTGCCCCTTTCCTGGCTTGCCGACATGCCCCGTCAGCGGCACCTCCTCCTCACCCCACGCCCAGGATGTCCTGCAGGGCGCTGGCGGCAGCAGAGGAGGAGGGCCAGGGAGCGTGGCTCCCCCAGACTCCAGGCCCCACCGGGAGGTTGGCATCGTGGGGGGGCATGGGCGGCACAAGCTGGGCTCGCCTAGGGCGCCCAGACACCTCGGGCCGGCCCTGGATAGAACAGGTAGAGAAAGAACTACTTTTCTCCCTTTCTCACAGTAGAAGAACTTGTGGGCACTCAATGAAATTGCTGAGCACTCAGGTTAGAACAGATAAAAGGAAGTATTTCTTCACCCAAAGTGTGATTAACTCATGGAATTCACTGCCATGGGAGGTGGTGGCAGCTACAAGCATGGACGGACGGCTTGAAGAGGGTATTAGATAAACATATGGAGCAGAGGTCCATCAGTGGCTATTAGCCACAAGGTATAGATAGGAGCTCTCAGTCTGGGGCGAGTGATGCTCTGTAGTCTTTGTGCTTGGGGGGCAACAGTGGAAGGGCTTCTAGTGTCCTGGCCCCACTGCTGGACCTCCTGATGGCACCTGGTATATTTGGCCACTATGTGACAGAGTGTTCGACTGGATGGGCCATTGACCTGATCCAACATTGGCTTCTCATGTTCTTATGTTCTTATTTCATTTGCACCCCATCTTTTTTTTGTAACTTTATTTTTATTGATTTTTTAAAACTTTTTTTATAATACAATAAACAAAATAAATATAACTAACAATAGAACAGTTAACACACACCATTGCATAACTATACTTATTCCTATATTAAAGAGAAATACAATTACTAAAACTAATAAAAACCAAAATCAATATATTTATCTGGTAGAGCACTTAGTGTGCTGGTTTCCATTTCTACATAATGAAAAAAGGTAAACCATTTCTCTACAAAATTTGATTCTTTTGAAGGATTATCCACCATCAACAGTTGTGTAACAATTTTATTTGTACTATAATATCCCAAATTTTTTGAAACCATTGTCTCAATGTTGGGAGTTTATTAGTTTTCCAACACAGAGCCAACAGTGTTTTAGCTGCTAATATAAGCAAAGCTAACATAATATAAGCTAACTCCATTGATAATTTTGATAGAGATGTGTTTTCCCAATCATTTAATAAAATAAATTCAGGTGTATTAGGAATATCCTGTCCTATTATTTTTTCTAATATTGGTATAATGGAATCCCAAAATGTGCGCACTTGTGGACATAGACACCAACAATGTATGAATGAGCCTATAGATTTGCATCCCTTCCAACACTGGGGAGATTTGATAGAATGGCTATAGTGTAGTCTTTGAAGGGGTAAGTACCACCTGGAAAATAATTTGTAATTCTGAAGCCTAAGGTTTAAAGATGGTGTGGCATATAGTGAGGAAGACCAAATCTTTTCCCACTGGTCTTTTGATAATTGGATTTGACAGTCTTTGCGCCAAGTCTTTTGTTGTGATGTAATTTGGGTCCATTGTTTATGATTCAGTAGGAAGTATTAAATTTTTATAACACCTCTTTTCCCATAAATACCTTCCTTAATTAACTTCTCAAAATTAGTCAATGATCTGTCAATGTTCATTCTAAGGCCATTTGTATATGCCATGTGATGAAGTTGATGATATTGCAGCCATGGTATTGTAAATTGAAATTTCTGTTCTAATTGTTCCTTAGAATAAAGCTTTCCATGGTCGCTTATCTGGTTTAATCTAAAAATTCCTTTTTTGTTTCCAGTTCTTAAATGAATCCATCCTTAAACCTGGACAGAACCAGCTTCGCCCTAGGAATGCTGATACAGGTGAAATACGAGGTGTTAATATGTGTCTATATCTACCCCAGAGATCTAAAGTAAACTTTAAAAATGGATTAAAGGTAAAATTTTGACTTCTATCTTTATATTTGTTCTATAGCTCTTCATGTATAAGAAAGGGCATAACTTTTGAGCACTGGGTATGGCATAACATAGTACATTTTTTAATTGAGCCGCTATAAAATAATATTTTGAATCTGGTAAGGCCAACCTTCCCATTTTTACGGGGTGTGTTAATAAGGTATAACCTATTCTAGGGTGTTTTTTGCCCCAAAGAAAAGTTTTCCAAAGAATTTCCCAATTTTTAAATTATTTTTCTAGAATAGGAACTGGTAAATTTTGGAATAGATATAAGAATTTAGGAAAAAGGATAGTTTTTAATAGTTCTACTTTCTCCAAAAGGGATGTTAAATTTAGACCATTTGTCAATGGTTTCTTTCATTGACTTAGTTAATGTTTCATAGTTACTTTTATATAATTCACTTAAATTTAAAGGAATCATTATACCTAAATATTTCCAACCCTTAGTTACCCATTTAAATGGGAAATGATGAGATATATAATTTTTGTCCTCTTCTGAGATATAGATGGGGAATAACTCAGTTTTAGTTAAGTTATAGTAAAACCTGAATTATTATGGAATAAATTTAATTTTCCCAGTAGAGGTTGTAAAATTCTTTTAGGATTTTTAAGATATATAACTGTATCATCAGCAAAAAGCCCTAGTTTATACATGTCATTTTTTATTTGAATTCCATATATATCAGAGTCCTGTCTAATGGCCCATGCCAGTGGTTCGAGCGATATTGCTAATAGAATTGGGGAGAGAGGACACACCTGACGGGTTCCTCTCGTTAATAGAAGTTCTTCTGATCTATAATGATTAACTTTAATTTGAGCTGATGGGCCTTTGTATATAGTTTAAATTGATCTTAAAAAATTGGGGCCAAAATTCATGAATTTTAGAACTTCTTTTAAATATATCATTTCAACCTTATCAAATGCTTTTTCTGCATATAATGCCAGAATCTCAGAATCAATTTTGTGCATTTTGCAATGATTAATAAGATTAAGTGATTTTCTAATACTGTCTGAAATTGACCTGCCTGGTATGAATCCTGCATTATCAGGATGTATGTAACTGAAGAAAAAAAATTAAAATCATGGTTCAATATTGAAATTGGGTGGTAAAACTCTATCTGTGTTTTGTCTTTTCCTGGTTTCAAAAGTACAATTACCCTTGCTTCTGACCAAGTCTGTGGCATTTTTCCATTTGTCATTACAGGTTTTCAATAAGGGATCTAATATAAGAGGTTGAAATTTTTTATAGAATTCTATCAGTAGGCCATCTTTTCCTACAGATTTTCTTTTTTTAAGTTTTCCTATTGCTTCTATTAATTCCAACTTTTTAATAGGTTTTTCCATAAAGTCATGGTGTTCTTTAGTTAGCCTGGATCCAAGTTGAATTAAGGTTAAACAATCATTAATAGAATTAAGTTATGGGTTTCCAGTTTTATATAAAGTGTTAAAGTAATTATAAAAGGCATTGGTAATGTCCTTTGATGAAGGTATTGTGTTACCTTAATGCATGGACCTGAGAGGAAGCTGATTTTTGGTTCACTCTATATTTTATCCATTGTATAGATTTGGAGGTTTTTGTAACATATTTTCATTTTAAATAATGCAGGTTTTTCTGAACTTTTTCCAAAGCTTTTCCAAAACTTCTATTTTTTTCCATTCTATATTTAGTTTTTTAAGAGTTTTCTTACCTCCAAATTTCATACGTCGTTTTTCTAGAGTTATTTTGTCTTGTAGTTTAGTAATGACTTTTTTCCTGGTTTTTTAATAGGATGATGCTAAGGATAACAGCTTACCCCGAAGGACCACTTTAAAAGCATCCCATGTGTTTTCCTGCGATTTTTCATATTGAGAATTAAATTCAAAATATTCTTGTATGTCTTTTGCAATGCAATCACAAAGAATTTGTTGCTGTAGAAGTAATCTATTCATGGACCATGAAAGGCCTTTTCCATCATTTTCTTTTTTTGACAAAGAACATACCACCCATGCATGGTCTGACAGTATCCTATTATCTATGTCTGCTGCACTAATTTGATTTAATAAATTGTTTGATGCTATTATAAAATCAATTCTAGTATACATATGTTATGGACTGTAGAAAAATAAGTAAATTCTTTAACACCCAGATTATGATTATGCCAAACATCAGAAAGATGAAAAAAATTCAATATTTGCTCCAATTCTGTAGTTTTAAATATTTTGTCAGACTTCCTTTTATTTAATTTGTGGGTTTTATCTAAGTTTGGATTTATTATCATATTGAAATCACATTCTATTAAAATTCCTCCTACTTTGAAAGTTTCCAATTTCTCCAGTGTTTCCTTAATAAAAGCTTGTTGATTCATGTTAGGTGCATAGATAGATGTTATAGTTAAAGGTGTACCTTCCAGTCCCCTTTAATAAAGATGTATCTGCCTCTGTGGTCTATTTCTGTGTGTTGTACTTGAAAAAGGAACATTTTTGGAGATGGATATAGCCACTCCACAGGAGCTGGAAGATCCTGAGGCTCAGTATGTCTGTTCAAACCAGGTAGTTTTCAACAAGTGACTCCTAATAATTTTTTGGTGAGTTTCCTGTAAACAAAGAAAATTAGGACATTCTTTATTCATAAGATTTGTTACTTTTCAAATTTTAATTATGTTATTCAGACCTATGCAATTCCGTATCATAAATTTATAGTTGTGATTCATAGTTTAAATATCTATACCAGTTACTAGGTCTAAAAAACCCAAAACAATAACAATTTCATAAAATAACAGATCCAAGATTATATTAACAGATCATGTATTTAAGGGCACTTTCAATTATACTTTTTAAGATTAAATCACTTCTTATAATGACTATGCAATGTTTTAAAGAACTAAAACCATTGAGTCATTGCTTCAGCAGAGAAGTTTTTTCTTCTGATGTTAACTGAAGATCGAGTGATGAGATCAATACCTTGCCGGTAATTCTGTCTGATCCTTGGTAGAGTAAACCATTTCGATACACCTGAATGTCTGAAGTAGGGCTCCACCTAAAACGAATTCTAGCTGTGAATAGTTTAGATGCAATCAGTTTAAGACTTCTTTTGTCCAAAGTCTCTGCTGAGAGGTCTAGTAGCACTTGCACTTTACTCTCCTTATAAGAGAGGAAGCCTTTTATTCGAGCATCTTTAAGGATCTTATCCCTGGACCTCAGATATAGAAATTGTGCCAAGATATCCCTTGGGCATCCTTTTCTAGCTGTAGCAAGGGGTCCCAGTCGATAGGCTTTAGTGATGATGGGTGCTATTCCATCGTCTAGATTTAAAGCAGTTGTGAGCCATGAGGAAAGGAAAACCACCATTTCCATGCCCTCCTCTTCTCTATCCCCCTAAACTTCAAGTTGAATTGTCTCCAATGATCATCTAGAGTTGTAAGCCGATTAGCCATTAGTTTTTCAGAGGATTGAAGTCTCCTTACCTCGTCCTGAAGTGTTAAGGTAAGTTCTGCTGTGTTTCCTTAACAAGTTCGTTTAATTGTGATTGCATGGGTTGAATAATCTCTGTCACCATGTTTGAAAACAACTTTAGGAAGTCATCTCTGAGCTCAATTAAGTCTTTTCTGGTTAAAGGAGTTGGTGTAGCTGGATCATCTGAATGCGTGTTGTCATTCCTGGTCGCCATTTTCTTGTTTCCTTCAGAAGTGAGGCCCGAGTTGTTGTCTGGAGTGTTCTTTTTAAAATAGGTTTTTAATGAAGCCTTTGGAGTTGAATTTTGATTTGCCTTTGCTTTATAAGTTCTTCCCATGCCTTTTCAATGAAGTTCTGAGTCTTAGGATGACTTGAAGTCAATTTGCAGGGAAGAAGAGCTGGGAGCATGCTCAAACTGTGTCCGCCATTAATCGCGATGCTCCGCCCCCCATTTGCACCCCATCTTTTCCCCCAATGTGGACTCAAAGTGCCTTACATTGTTCTCCATGCTTCCATTTTGTCCTAAAATAACTCCACACATATGTGTTCTGTTCTTTATTGCTTGCTTTCAGCAACAAAATGGATTCTAAGCACCATCCTCACCATTGATCAATACCTCCCCAAAAAATACAAGTCTGGGAGCCAGAAAAAAAAGGAAAAAGCTTTAAAGTGGGGGAAAACCAAGGCACTGCAGGCCATTGACTGTTTCTTCCAAAAGAGTAGTGTGCCTGAGAACACAGAGGAAAGGGATAATTCCACCTGTTCACCAGAGTAAACAAAGTGAAATGGAAAAGGGAATGGTTAAAGAAGAAAAAGTAGAGCCAGAGGAGAGGAGCCAATTAGAATGAGTGTGGCTAGAGGAAAAAGGAACTATACCAAAGGGAAAAGGGGGCCCGGTTACTGTTTTTTATCTACCCCGCCAAAAAACCTGTAACTGGCCCTGGGAGGAGGTGCTCCTGCCTTCTTCCTATGCCATTTTCCCAAGCAAAAATAGCCCCTAGTTCCCTGTCAGTTTTTAAAATGGCATTCCTTGAAGTTGCTATGTGGCTGTAGAGAAAATTAGTTGGGTCCTGGGAATCCAGTTCGAACACTTTAAAAAGCATCATGTCTAGTTTGGCCATGAGTGTGGATTTAAACTCAGGTTGCCCTACTCCAGTATTCTAACCATTACTCCACATTAGCATATCATACTATTAGCTTTAAAGAGGAAGTGTTTATAGAAAATATAAACCTATATATTATTTCCCCCTTATTCTTATTACCTTCCCCTTATAGCTTTCCATTCACCATTCCTTCCCAATATCTACCATATCCTTCCAACATATCTTCTTCTTCTTCTTCTTCTTCTTTTTTGTGCTGAAGAGCTAAAACCAGTGGCAGGTAGCAGTACTCTAGTGGAATTACTCTAGTGAAAACAACTGGCCATCGCTGCCTTCAGTCAAAACCCTGTCTCCAGTTCTATCCAGCTTTCTTCATACATTGCTAGCTGTCCTTGGTCAACATGTCTTTTTCTCCACAATATTTTTATTACAGTTTAGAGAAATACAAAAATAACAACAGAGCAAGCTTAGCCTATAGTACGACCAATAGTATGTTACAAATTCTTTATCACACCAGAGGTGATTATACTATGGTTCTGTGATATAGATATATATATAATTATTTTATGTCATTTCTGTACGATTCTTTGTTTTTATACCCTGGACAGTATCTGCAAATGCATTATTTTCCTACTCTAAAACACAGTTGATAATGATTTTTTTTCAATTAATGTTTTCATACACTTTCTCCTTTCTAGATGCAAATGTATAATTGCTGAGAGTCTGCATTTTAATTTTCAGTGCCAGAGTTTCCAAAGCCACGCTTCAAGAGAAGTTTTATTACTCTTTCTACAGCTCTTGCTATAAAAGTTTTGACGTACGTTAACAAACGATATACAATCTTTCTGTTTTCTGGTGTAATTTCATAAAACTGCTTGTCCTGTACATAACTATATAATTCTGGTTGTTTCCTATAATTTCCTTCCAATCGTCCTATAGGTAGGAAATTGGACTCTTTGGGTTGTCATCTCCAGCATCTATTGCTAGCAATTATATACATTGGTTTGGCTTTGAAGTGCTATAGGCAGTATTTAATGTAGATCTCTGTGATTTTTCTGTTCACTTGTGTAAGCTGGAAATATTCTACATCAACAAATAATTGCTGTATTCAGTGTCTGCAGTTGCCTTCTTAAATTTGTTTGCATTCATAGTTCCACAAAACAAGAAAATTCAAAAGCAGTTCAATTTATTCAGTAGAATTAGTCTGGAGTAAATGGTCAAGTAAATGTTGCCAATTATGACTTCTTGGACTAGCTTTACCTGTAGTACTACAAAATAACACTTGTCCTCCATTAGATTATTTTTATGTTAGAAAGTATTATTTCAAAAACTATCAGAATAAAAAGGGGTACTTGGAAGTAATTGCACTGGGGCATCATTTTCACATACAGTTAAAATTTGCTTTGTATGCAAAGCTACACAGCAGTAGTGTCAAACTTAAGGCCTGTAGGCCAGAAGTGGCCTGCCCATGGCTTTGATGAGGCCAGCAACTCTTTTATTCCCCCTCCCCCTCCCCACTTCTTGTCCTCACCCTTTGAAGCTGGAGGCTGCCAAAATTACCAGCTCCCTCAGTCTTGTCTTTGCCTGCTTTGGCAGGAAGGTCTTCTGGGCTTGCAAAAGTTACAAAGAAAATACAGAATGGATTTTCCCATTAAGGTCTCTGCACCCAGACAGACTACTCTGGGATTGCTTCCAGCAATAGAAACAGTGCTATGGGACTGGAATGACAGTCCCCAGAGTAGAATGACAGTCCCTAGCAATAGAATCTGTGTTCTGGGACTGGAATTACAAAGCATAGAGTGGAATGACAGCCCCTGGGAGTAGCAGCAGCATTCTGGGAATGGAATTCTGCTTTTGGGTCCTTTATTCCAATCCCAGAAAGCTTTTGCTATTCCCAGAGACTGTCATTTCACTCTGGGGGCTGTCATTCCAGTTCCAGAGGAGTCTACCAGGGCCCAGAGACCTTAATGGGAAATCCATTCTGCATTTTCTTTGCAACCTTGTCTGTGTTGCAATGTATTTCAATGGAGTGGAGCTCAAGAAGTTTCACTTTCCAGTGTTTGTATAGTTGAAGCTGTTGCTTGCTAGAGGTGTCTCCCTGCAAATACAGGGTTGATGTTTGGAGCCAGTTTATCTCTGCTGAATGGACCTGAAAATGGGTGCCTGAGTGAGTACTCTAACCTGGGAACCCAAAGCAAAGGGGACATTACACTGGAGAGCCACTGCCACTCTCAGTAGACCTGAAGGGGAGGGGAGAAGCTTGCAATGCCCAGCCATATGTTCCTAGGCTCAGAGCATTTTATATTTTTAGTTTCTGCTGTGATCTTGATATTTTGCTTTTTCTTGATATTTTATTTTTAAAATTGCATTGCCAAACCCTGCTATTCCCTCACATTTTCATTTTAGGCAGGTGTCTTTTGTGGGGGAGGCTTGGGATATGTCAGTTATCAAAGACTGTTAAATAAACAAAATATCACAAGAGTTTTAAGCATATTTGTATTTTAGTAATTTTAAGTAAAAAAATAACATTTTAAATTGTGTTTGTATCTTTTATAATGTTCATATCTCTGCCACCTGGCATTACATTTTATGACATGCATGGCCTGGTCCCACAAAGTCCCATTTATGTCAGATCCAGCCCTTGCAACAGATGAGTTTGACACCCCTACTATACAGGCTTGCCTTTGCCCTCTGAAAACAGGTGAAGAATTGAATTAAAACCAGAAAAATTACATCACCAATACATGGGGTTTTTTAATGCAACTGATTTATTTTATAAGGGATCATTAATTCAATATTTTAAAATTTAGTTTTAATTACTGCGGTGAAAAAGCCCCGAGTACTCTATTTTTTTCTTGCCGACCCAACCACAGTTCTGTGAAAAAGAAACAAAAAGTTATCTTCTTGAATAAGTTCTCTACTTGAATTAAGAATACAGAACTGATTCATAAAATGTTTAAAATACAGAGTGATGCTACTGGGCCATATGTCTTTCTCACATCAGCATGCTATGATTTCATTTACCACGAAAAACTTAAAATAGGCAGTGTTTAGATAATGCAGATATAAGGAGTGGTGTTGTCTTAGTAATGCAAAAATGCCACTCCTTATAAATGGGCTGTATTGCTCAGTGGGATTTTGCCTGGCTGGTGTTTTACAGAGCCTAAACTAGATTGAATCATCACAGCTGGTTAAGATATTAATCGTCTTAATATCAAGAATTAAATAACTATTTTTTGAGAGTTTTAAGAGTGTGGTTTTTTTAAAGTGGTTAAATAATGTCAGTAGTCTAGAAGCATTAGGGGAAAGATGAATGAATCTCTGATGAGAGGTATAATACATTTTATCTGTATGGAGAAAGAGAAATGATGATGAGGACAGATATAATAAAGAGGTGATTCAAGTATAACTCCTTCCTTCATGGGGTGAATCAGAGAATGTAGAGCAACTGGAAGCATATGTATGATAGTCCCATTGGCAGCACTGAATGAATTAAAGGTGGCAATGAAAATGATATGCAGATTATCAACCATGGGTTGTGTTAGCCTTGAGGAGGGTGGGAGGTTAAAGGGATTTTTGCAATATTTATAGGGATAGGGATGATATTGCACAAAAGGATATGGAGGTTTTACCCAAAAGGTCATTCAAGCTGCCATAATTATTCCCCCTAATAGGCATTTAAGAGAGCTTTTGCCATTTCGTGACATGTCCATTCAAAGTACTGTATGTGAAGATATAATTTTTTTTGTAACTTTATTTTTTATTAATTTTATAACATCAACAAACCTTCAAACATTAAATTAATTCAACTCTTACAGAAAAGCAAAACCAATATTATTTAACAATAACAACCTGTAGGCTGAGTTCAGACAGGTAGTTTGTGGCGGGAGCCAGTTGTGGCAAAAAAGCCCCGGAATAAACTGTTCCAGGTTTTCCTGGTCATATGGGGTCAACAGATGCAGGAGCATACTGGGAGGAGGCGCGCGGGAGCATTCAGACTGCTGGCCCAGAGGTGCGGCTGTAAACGGCTTTTCCCTGATAGATCGACTGGATGCCTATGTGTGTATGGGCGCATGGACGCTCATGCACTCATATACACATAGGCATCCAGCTGATTTGGGGAGGATCCCATTGCGCATTGGGCAGTAGAGTGGAGCACAGCCAATCATATGAGCCAATCATATGCTCCGGGAGCAAAGCAGGTTGCTTCCGGCTTGTCGGCTGAGCGTTCACACTTCCAGGAAGTGGACTGATGTGGGATAAAGGCACTCTTCGGGATTTGCTACCACTTGTAACAGGTATCTTTTTAATACGCAAGTGAAGTGGAACAGCACAAGTTGCCTACAGCTGGGGAACGCCAGGCAGATGTGCCTGTGTGAACGCTCCCTTTAATCCGCTTGGGATATGCAGCTGAAAAGTGGCTATAGCGGGGTAAATTGCCAGTCTGAACTCAGCCGTAGTTTACACTTTCTGTCTACCAATATAGCCCTTTAGATTTTTTAAAAAATATAAAGTCCACATACTTTGTTGGTAAGGCACTAACAGTATCTTTAGCATTAGTTACAAATGTCACTCAATCTAAATCTTCCAGCATTTCTCCAGTTTTTGTATGCGGATACTTCTTCCCCAGGCTCAAACCATGTTTGACCCAAGAAAGCAGCAACCGGGGAAATACCTGGTGTCAAAATTTCTCTGTTTTTATCCCAAATGTCAAGCGTCATTTTAAGAAAAGGATTGTCTGATATAGTCTTAGGCCTTCTATTAGATGGATTCCATAGAACTTCATGTAATAATTTGGAAGAAACATATGACCTCTCTATCTGTACCCATGCTTTATTAGTGTCCGGGGATGCATATAACAAAATTTGTTTTAATTGTGAGGCTTCATAATATAGTTTTAAATTAGGCAACCCTTGGCCTCCTTCTTTTAAAAGTTGTGTTAATAATACAAAATTTATGCGTGCCTTTTTATTATTCCATAAAAATTTGGTTAACATCATCTGCCATTTATTAATTGTTTGATTATCTATTTTGATTGGAAGATTTTGAAATAAAAAAAGAAACTTTGGGAAAATTATTGTTTTTATTAATTCTATTTTTTCTAATAGTGAAAGATTTAATTTAGACCATGAATTTATAGTAGATCCAATTGACTTTACCATCGGTTTATAATTATAAGCAAACAAATCTTTCAAATTAAGAGAAATATAAATACCTAGATGTCTCCATGCCTTGAATACCCATTTAAAGGGAAATTTATCCAATATAATCTGTTTAGCTGCTTGTGCAATATACGCTGGGTACACTTCAGTTTTTGAGTAGTTTATTGTAAATCCAGATATATCATGGAATTTTTTCAAGGTCTCTTCAATATGGGTTAAAGAAGAGATTGGATTGCTAAAATAAATCACACTGTCATCAGCAAACATACTAATTTTCTGTATGTCTGACTGAATATGAATGCCTTCAATAAGTGGATTATTCCTTATAGCAAAAGCTAAAGGTTCTTACCTACACAGGTGGAATATTATCCATCATTTACATAACCCAGCTCAACATCTCAGCTTTATTTAATAGTTCACTTCAGATCCTTCTACAATGGTGGAAAAGGAATGGAGGTAATCTGAGAATATCTCATGTTTTCCGGTCATTGTATATCCATATTAAGAAAAGATCAAGATCGGTAGCTGTTTTAGTCAGTCTGTAGCAGTAGAAAAGAGCAAGCAAGGGCGTAGACTTTCCAATTTCCCAGGGGGGGCTGGGGCTGGGGCTGGGCCAGAGGCATTGCTGTGCTAGGTCCTTAAAAGAACCGAGGCCCAGTGACATCATAGGGAGGAGCCAGTGACATCACAGGCCATTGTCACTATTTATGGAGGCGGAGCCATGTGGCATTCCTGGCTCCTATTATCTCCAGTGGGCCTTCAAGTCTCTCCCATTGTTTGTAATGGGCAATCCTGTCATTTCTTTTATACATCCCAGTTAGTTGTCCCTTTGAAACTGTACCACACGTATAGAGTGTACATTCCTTGCCAATGTTCCTTCTGGACTGCACACAGGGCAAAAGGAAATTTTAAAAGGCCTCTGATCTGCATGCCAATCAAGGATAATGATGTGTGGCATAAACATGAGTTAAGTGTTAAGTGTTCTCCCTGGATGGTGTACATACCAAGAACATATCTGTTGCCATTTCCCTCTCTTCCTGCTCACCACTCAGGGAAACAAAAGCCCTGTTTACATATTACAGTGAACATATGTCCATCTTGCATGGACATATGTTGTTAGAAAGAGGTAATATACTTTTGCATTACAAATAAAAGCAGCCCGCCTGCATCCTCTCCCCCTCCCCCCCCCAGCCCCAATGGCTCAGAAACAAAGCACGGCATGGGCAAAATTCTCTGCAAAGAACCCTGGAGAACCACTGCCAGTCTGAGCAGACAATGATGACACTGATGGACTGATGGTAGAGAGACCATGCTTTGCGTGCCAAAGGATAAAGGTTTAAACCGAGGAGGTCTAAGAGAACAGCTGTTGGAAAGGATCTTTCTCTGTCTGAGCCTGTAGAGCTCACCTGCATCAGAGCAGACCATGCTGAAGTAGATGGACCAATGGCATGAAGAATAGTGTGGACTGAGGAGACCCATATTCAGATCTACATTTTGCATGACACTTACTCGGTGATACTGGGACAGTTAGATTTGAGTCCAGGAGCAGATTAGAGACCAACAAGAGTTTCAGGGAATAAGCTTCCAAGAGTCAAAGCCCCCTTCATCAGGCTGGGTGATATTGCCATTGTTGTGAGGTCAATATAAGGGAAGGGAGACTGGAGGAAGGGTGGAATAAAGAGGGGATTGACAGACAACATGTGAGCAACAGAGTCCATTGGGATGGAAGAGGATTTTACAGGAAAAAAATAGCACCAACTGATGTGACCAAGAACACAGATCTTCCCAAACTAAAACATCATAAATTATAGCCTGAACATGAACCTATATTGTAATGCATTAAGTGATGTAGCAGTGGTGACAAAGCCTCTAGTGGCATTTAGTTGAACTTCCTGGACAGACAGATGTATTTTCGGTTGCCACTAGCCAAACTGGTCAGACTTTAGAGAGTTGGGACAAGCAGCAAGGCTTGAGGAAGGGGATGTAGATCCATGGTTATAGAAAAGAAGGGGGCTAGAAAGCAAAGCAGTCCAAATGAAGCACAACATAGAAAGCTGTACATAGTTGAGAGGAATTAGAAAGGAATGGAGATGCACAGTTGGTGTGAAGTACATTTGAGAAATTATAGAAACAGCATGGAAGTTTCTTAGTTGGGGTTAGCTACAATGCTATTGCAAGGTCCACAGAAACCTGTATGACATTTTCAGACATTCTTTCTCAGTGTCCTCAGGATTGGACTATAAAGAGCTCTATTCAAATCCTTAACCACTGAGCTTGCTAATACTTTCTATTCTTTCAGTTCCTTAGATCAATTTGCCCAATCCCCCATCAAACTCAAATCTTATTGGCTCTTGCAACTATGAGTAAATTATTATTACACTTCTATCACATGGCTCTTTCCTAATGATTGTGGCTTCCAAGAATAGGTTGAAGATGATTGCCTAGGAAGCACCCACACAGCACCATGCCATGGACCCAGATGGCTCAGGTTAGCCTGATCTCATCAGATTTTGGAAGCTAAGCAGAGTCAGCTCTGACTAGTATTTGGATGGGAGATCTCCAAGGAATACCAGGGACATCATCTTTGAATGTCTGTTGCCTTGAAAATCCTACAGGGTTACCATGAGTTGGCTATGACTTGCTAGCATTTTACATCACACCAGGGCAAGTGCGCTTTAATGCCCAGAACCATTTGGGCAAGGTGTAATGTATAACTACTGTCAGTAGCATGAGATGGACCCACAGCTCAATGGCTCTCATATCACTGCCATAGCATACAAAATAGTAAAACACTCAGTAGCACCTTTAGGACTAACAAACTGTATTGTAGCATAATTATTACTGTAACACAAGAAAGCCACACAAACTTTTCCAATCTCACTTCAGTGCCAGTTCCAGTCCTCAAACTCACAGAGAAACCCAAACACTCTCATTTTTGGTAGAATGACACCCCTCCCCTCCTCCACCTGGGTGGTTTGGCAAATGTAAGCCAATGCCAGAGGTTTGCATGCACCAAGTCACACAGCAGAACCAGCGCTTCCAATTTCAGCACTGGAGCTAGGGATGCCAGCCTCCAGGTGGGACCTGGGGATCCCCTGGAATTACAGCTCATTGCCAGTCTAAATAGATCAGTTTTCCTGGGTGGGAAATGATGTTCTGGAGGGTGGACTCTATGGCATTGTGCCCCACTGAGGTCCCCGTCCTCCCCAGACTCCATTCCCAAATCTCCAGGAGTTTCCTAACCTGGATTGAGGCCACCCTCCCCTCATCCCCCAGAGGTGGCCAGGGGTACCTGGCAATCCTAACTGGGGCTATTTTAGCAAGGGAGAGGGGGAAGCTGGGGGAAAAACATATAGATTGGGAGAGAGAAATGAAAGACAGAGGGAAGGGAAGGGAAGAAAGTCAGACTGGAAGGAAAGCAGCCTGGAGTGGGGGTGGGGCAGCTTCCCAGCGTTTCCAGCTCTCACACATCTCAAGGGAAAGGGAAAGAGAAACAGAAAGAGAGAGAGGGACAGAAAGCGCACCCCCCCCATTAAAGGAGAAAGCGAGCCCAGGATTTTCTGTATCCTGGAGCAATGTGCTCCGTGCAGCACAAGGGTTCCTGGGTTTTGTTTTCTCCTGCAGTCCAGTTTAAACTGGACTGCAGGAGAAAGCAAGCCACTCACCGATGGCAGGGGCAACCAGAGGCCACAGAAGGGCCTCCCCACCTTCCCCCTCCCTCCATTCTTGCCCAGCTCCCCTCCCCAATCCTCCAATCCTCTCCCACCTCCCCTGCTTGGACTTGCAGGATGGCTGGGTGGCTGCAGCCCTGGGCTCCCACCCAACCCACCCCACCCCACCTGAAACAATCCCCCACTCCTTACACCCCCACCTACTTACCCTTCAGGCTGGTGGCGGCAGCAAGCAGAGGCAGCATGTGCTGCCTCGAAGCCAGCCTCCACATGCAGCTCTCCAGTTGAACTGACCGCTGGGAACTGTGGGTGGAGCTTAGCTTCCAGGAGGAAGCAAGCCCCCACCCCCTTGACTTCCGTCCCATTCCTAGCCCGGCCAACGAGTCTCAGAAAGCGGAGGGGAAAATCCTCCGCTTTCAAAATGGGGTGGGGGATGGGAGGGGGGTAGAAAGGCTCTGGCTGACACCAGTTGCCTCCGGGGGGGCTCAGTACTTTCGGGGAGGCTTGAGCTCCCCAGCCCCACTGAAGATGACGCCTATGAGAGCAAGAATCCAGTAACACTTTAAAGACTAAGAAAATTTGGGGCAGGGTATGAACTTTCATGCGCCACTGCTCACTTCTTCAGATACAGCTAGAATGGGAGTTCATCTGTCCTATTTATTGGAAAGTTGAATGATTTCAGCTGCCAAATTCAACTGCCAAATTCAGCAGGTGAATAACAATAACAATAGCAGGTTCGATTGGATTTAGGTGAGATATGCAGATGGGTAATAGGCATGGAGAAATCAGCATTGGTGACATTAAAAAAGATTACCTGCTACATTTTTTGCTACTCTGAAGTGAACATTTTCTACCCATTGAATTTTCCACCCATTGCACTATCCCACTCCCGACCTTCGATGGGGCACTGTTGGTGCCAGCACCGGAGGCTAGGAGTGCTCATGGATGCCTCCTTAACTATGGAGGCCCAGGTAGCAGCCACTGCCAAATTGGCCTTTTAACATCTTCGGCTGATTAAGCAATTGGTTCCCTTCCTCGAATGCAACGACTTGGCAACAGTGATCCATGTGATGGTCACTTCAAGACTGGACTACTGTAATGCTCTCTACATGGAGCTGCCCTTGTCTCAAATCCGGAAGTTGTAGCTGGTGCAAAATGCTGCAGCCAGGCTCCTGATGGGGCTCTCTATATGGAAGCACATACAAACTGTGTTGCGCTAGCTGCTGAGAGCTTACCAGATTTGTTTCAAGGTGCTGGTTCTTACCTTTAAAGCCCTATATGGTCAGGGACCTACATACCTGAAGGACCGCCTTTCCCCACATATTCTCCAGAGAGCACTGCGATCAGGGGCTCAGAACTGGCTGGGCCTCCTGGGTCTTAAGGAGGTTAGGCTGTCGACAACCAGGACCAGGACTTTCTTGGTGGCAGCCCCGTTCTGGTGGAATGAGCTCCTGTAGGAAATCAGGGCCTTGTGGGACTGCAGGCCCTGTAAAAGAGAGCTCTTCCACCAGGCTTTTGGGGGCCACCACCATCACTAATAGCTGACAACTAACAATGGAATGAGAGAGGGCCCTGGATTCCTGGCATTTTCGCCAACAGCCCAAAGGACATCAACCAGTGCTAGGACAATTATAAATGAAGATGGTGAGCCAACTGTGAGCTACAAATATTGAATAATGGCTGCTATCACCAAACTGATGACAATAACTAGAACTTTATTATGGTTGAACTGTTTTAATTGCAGTCCATGTTTTAATGTAACTTATTTGTTTTATGTAATTTATGTGTTTTTATGTAAGCTGCCCTGAGCTGGCTTTGGTTGGGACGGTGAGGTAGAAATTTGAGAAATAGATAAATAAATAAATAAATAAATCCTTACACCAAAGAGCTCAGGCTGGCATCCATGGTTCTTCCTTCGTCCATTTTACCTTTCAAAAACTCTGTGACGTAGGTTGAGCAGAGAGTGACTGACTGACCCAGGGCTGTTGATTCCAGAGGGATAGCTGTATTAGTCTATTGTAGCAAAACAAAGCAGAAATTCAGTTGCACCTTAAAGACTAACAGTGTTTTTCTACTATGAGCTTTCATAAGTCATACCTCACTTCCTCAGATACAATGAAAGAAAGAAAGACTTTTCATGTAGAAAAATAGAAGGGGAGGGGAACAGGGGGAATTTGAGCAAAACGAGACCTGATATACATCATGTATTGTTCTCTAGATTAGAGACTTCATTGGCAGAATGGGTCACACATTATGATGATGAGAGCAATGCTCCCTCTAAGCTGTGGAGTCCTGTGAGCAAAAATTCTACTTTGTGAGCTACTGGCATTAAAGTTGTGAGCGAGCGATTTGGCTGCTGCATAAATTAGTTTGCTCTGGAGCCATTCTTCCTGAGCTAAGACAAAAATGTGTGAGCTGGAGGCTAAAAAAACCTGTGAGCTAGCTCACACTAACTCAGCTTAGAGGGGACACTGGATGAGAGAAGTCAAAGGTTCAACCCTCTCACTCATGCAGTGAAGATACAAGTGCAATCAACAAACTAAAGAAGGAAGGGGCTAATTACTTTTCTGAAGTAAAGGATTATGGCATGATTTATTGTTCGAGATTATAGGTGAGGAAATCTTAGTCTCCGTTTAAACCAGAATGACAACAAGTGCTTTATTTCTTTAGGATTTCTCATTCAGCACTTTCATATTGTGTATTTCCTTCAAAGTCTCAGATTTGTGTTCATTGATTTTCTCATACAGAAACCAATATTCAGTAGAAAAGAGCTCTTTTGTATTGCTACAAACAGACTAACATGGTTTATTTATTTATTTATTCAATTTGTACCCCACCCTCCCCACAAGCAGGCTCAGGGCAGCTTACACAGTTGGTACAAAAATACCAATAAAACCACATAAAACAATGTTAAAACAATTCAAATACAGATGAATCATAAAATCATAAGGTGCTAGTAATCCTTCATTAGTTACTTAAGGTGGCGTACTAAGAATGTTTGCAAGCAGACAGTCCAGCTCAGTGGTCTACTTGAGTCACGCGAAGGTATAGGCCAGATGTTAAGGCTGAGGGCCAGGCTCGTTGATGGTAGTAGACAGCTCCTAGTTGAAAGCCTGGTGGAAGAGCTCCATCTTGCAGGCTCTGCGGAATTGTAGAAGATCCCACAGGGCCCTGATCTCTTCCGGGAGCTCGTTCTACCAATAAGGAGCCGTCACTGAGAAGGCCCTGGCCCTGGTAGTGGTGAGCCTGGCATCCTTGGGGCCCAGGAGAATCAGTTGATTCTGTGACCCCGACCGCAGTGTTCTCTGGGGTATATATGGGGAAAGGTGGTCCCTCAGGTATGTCAGACCCTGGCCGTATAGGGCTTTAAAGGTAAGCACCAGCACCTTGAAGCGAATTTGTTATGGTATTGGCAGCCAGTGCAATGTCTTCAGCACAGGCTGGATGTGCTCCCATCTGGGAAGGCCCATCAACAGCCTGGCCGCAGCATTCTGCACTAGATGCAGCTTCCGAATTTGCAACAAGGGCAGCGCGTCTTGATCTAGAAATGAATATGTTTGTCCAATGTAGATCATAAAAAGGCATTGTTGCTACAAGGTGGCATATATTAAATTGGATAAAATGTAAATGGATGTGCCCAAGCTGATGTTATTAAGTCCCATGACAGTATTACCTCAGTGTACGCGGGGACAAAGTTATTAATGTAGGTCTGTTGCAGGGCTTGGTTCCTGGGTTTGTATCTCTGTTGGTGGTCTATGGTTGCTTGTAAGAAGCTGTTTTAAGCTGGAGGGACTCTCTATAATCATGAATGTCCTACCACCCAAAGTCTATGAAAGAGAAATATCCTTATTCGGGAGAGGCTGTAGGAAGAATTCCAGAAACTCAGTAAATTCACACACTCTTATGTGTCATTTGGCTGGTTCTAATAAAAGGTATTATGTGAGTTTTTTTTGTGCTCTGGGTTTTTGTCCCGAAGTCACTCAGTTAATTTCATGATGAGTGGGAATTTTAATCCAAGCCTCACCAGCCCAGCATTCTAATCACTACTTTATTCTTGCTCCTATAGTATATATCAAAAGATTGATCCATAAAAGAACTAGTGTCTCTGAGAAAAGATTGTTTATGTTTCTAATGGCTGTAGTTCCCTCTCCCCTCTACTGGAGCTAATTTTTATGAGTTGTCTCCTGGTTTGCTCAAGGACTGATAGTTTTTCTTATGACCCGTAGTCAAAGAGTTCTCCAGGTGTCAATTCCCTGTCATCTGTGCACTCATGCCTTGATAATCTGCCTTTATTGAATTGTGTCTTTTTACTATGAATATGACTATGTAGCAGAAACTCTGCCAGCCATGTTAGATATATGGCTGACTGCAAGAAAATGTACAGATGGCAGTGCTTTTACAAGGTACTGATGTTCTTTGAGATACATGTGTTAATGTACAGTTATTTTGTTACTATTAAGCAGAGGGTGAAAAGCTGTCCCTCAGTAGTTAAAGTGAACCTTAACACCAGTAGCAGCTGGCAGGACCTATAAGAAAGGGACTATGGAAAACATGACGTCAAACAAGTGAGGCCAATTAACACCAGCTTCCCAAATTAGAAAGTCCTCAATAGCTAGAATTCAAAAATATCACCTTAATGATTTCTAAAAATAGAAGCTGCCAGGCTGTTGAGTATCATGACCTCCATTAAACATGGAGCCTGCTTCCTGTGACTAATGGAGTAAATCGCATTTAGCTTTTATATTCTATTCTCTTTGGGATTAGCAACAAAGCCTAAAGCCTGACCTTGAAAGGCCTTTTCATAAAGAACCAAGATGAGTTCTCAAATTGTGCACCACATACAGTGCATACAGATATGATTTAATATTTGGTTAATTAACAAAGGTAATAACTAGGAGCGTGCTTAGATTGATGTATGAAATCATCATCAAGAAAAGAAACTGGATCAAAAGGCAACTGCAACTGAAAGACAAGAAGCATGAAATGGCAATTAGGACACTGGACCAGAATGCAAAAAGACACCTCCAGGTCATCCATGAATTCCCTATGTACATTTGGGTAAGTCAGACAATTTCTCAAGGGTTATTTTTCCCAGCAATCAAATGGAGTTAATTATATGTGTCTTATATGGGAAATTATCTTATGAATGTAAAGAGTACATGCATTTACTTATTTGACCCCATACTCTTTAGAATGTCTAGCAACATAGGGCTTACATAGCACATAGATGGAAATGGAACAGAAGACGGGACCCAAGGGGTTCCCAATACAAAATCTGAAATAAACATAAGACCACAGTCCAGCTATATAAGACACTTAAATCAGTATAAGACACTCATTGATTTCAACAGAAGCTAAGGAAGGGTAAGTGTGAACTAGATAATGGCCATCATGATCAAATACAGACATGTGTAAATGTGTCTCCTAAGAGATATAGTAAAACACAGATGATAGAACTAGAACGTTCACCTGCCATTCTAAAATTCTATAGGAATACTTAAATCAACGAACATATATGCATTTATTATCATTTTATTATTATATAAGGTATGGTGTACATTAACAATATCACCAGCTATGCAATTTCATACAAGTGTACAAGTACAGGCACCTTAATAGCTAGTGTTTAATATCGTATACATTTTCATTTTGCTTATTGAGTTGTATTGAATTATGACTGTAAAATGTAATGTATAACAACAGATATGAAACATAACATGTGGCATAGTTGTACTTGATACAGTGTAATAAGGCAATGAGCCAATCTAAAAGACTTTTTGATTTTGACCCTAGACAACCTAGATTTGACCCTAGAACCTAGATTCAAGTCTCAACTGGGTCTTGAAGTTCTTAGATGATTTAGGGCAAGATAACATGAGTGATTTGGGTTTTCAAAATAAAATGTACTTTTCTTGTCTAATAGAGCATAACTGGTTGCTATCTGGTCATCTTATTTTCATGCTTCATCATATTTAAGCCAGATCTAGACAATTTCTTTTTAGCTGCAAAAATGCTATTAATTTGGAAAACCAAGTCAATCTTTGCCTCTTCTATACAGTCAGAACAGAAACATCCTAGGATATCAGTAATAAATTATTTTAAATTATCCTCTTCGGCATTTTCTTCTAATTCCTGTATTTTTAAATTATATAATCGTTGACAGTTATCAACCTCTTAAACTTTGTCTGAAACTTCCTTAATATCTTCCTCACAATTCCCAAATTCTTTCCCCAATAACTAAGTGCTACTTCCAGCCTATCTGTTTTTTCCTGATTTCTTCTACCACTTTCCCAGTTGTGTTCAGATTTCTGGAAGAAAAATTAATCCAGATATGTCATTATTTGCCAGTTTGGTTGCCATTAGGAATATAAACTACACGGCACTCTTCTGCTTGGTTAGCTGTTTGTATGGAACGGTACCCCTGAGACTGCAGTGATTGTTTTTAATAACTCAATAGGATTCACTTTTTAGAAACATTGACTGTTTCTTATTATGTTCTATAACCCTTTGGTCAGTTTTCTTGTGCCTCAGACTGCTTCTTCCCTGATTAGTTATTTATTCCTCTTCATTGTGCTTTTGTTTGTCTTCATCTCATGACATCTCTTATCTGTTATGAGTAACAATTGATTCATACAGAGAATCACACCTGATTTAGGACACCAGGTCTCTTTTGGCCTCTATCTCCTCCCCTTTCTCTCTTCCTCTTCTGTAACTTTCCTGATTAGTATGAAGAAAATTATTTTTTCTTCATTGCATCTGAGGAAGTGAGCGTTGACTCATAAAAGCTCATGGTAGAATATATGTTATTAGTCTTTAAGATATCACTGGACTTCTGTTTTATATAACTTTTAACCTTGTAAATCCTTTCTTGTTTGTGAGGGGGGAATTAGCAATCCACAGTCTTGTAAATGCTGTTGCCACTGTTTCACACAAACAGCCAACCACATGTAGTGATATCCACCAGCAGCTACACCAGGGGGACCACGGCTGGGTATGCAAAGAGTTTTCAAGGATACAGCCAGTTTTAAAATATTGTTTCATAAGACTGTCAGATCTCTTCTTGCTTCTGCATAGAATGGTACTTGACTATTTTAGAACTGAACTGGTTTGCAAACATTAACATACTACTGAAAAACCAGAAAATGTTGTTGAGTAGAAGGTCCCTAGTTCAATCCCTGCATTTTCCCATTTAAAGATCTCCATGTCTGTTGTGACTGCAGCAAATATGTTTAATAGGCAAGCATACCATGTTAGACAGCAGAGATCACTTATGAGACGAGTGATCTATCCACCTGTCTTGAACAGCTGATGAACAGCTTTGTAGCTGTGTTCCTGGAGTAGGTAGAATCAATTATACCCAGGGTCATAGATGGTTGGTAATTAAATGATATTTGTGGGTAGAGGAGAAACTACATGCACTAAATAACTTTGATAACACAGATAACAAATAATAATACTTCTTAAAAAAGCTTGCAAACAACTGAACTGACAGCTGAAAAACTGGCTCCATCTTCATGAGCAGCATACAGAACATGAGCAAAACTAACAGATATTTGAACATTCACAAACAATACTGAGCTAGATAGACTACTGTTCTGACAGCATAAGGCAGCTTCGTATGTTCCTATGACTGGAATGCAAGGCTTTACTCATTGGAGTGAGACAGTGAATTAAGTGAAATTATGACAAGTAGGAACGTGTTGAGACTTCATTAGATGTTGACTAGAGTTCTTTACATGCATAAGTGTTTCTTGGTTGGGGCTAAATTGTTTCCTGTTTTCCTTGGATTTTATTTATTGTTTGACCATACCAACAGGCACACATGCACACAGAGCTATTCCAGGCACTTGGCAAAGTAACCATTACTAGAGATGACTGCAACTAAGATTTACACAGGTGGAAGGGCTTCTATTTCCTTTATGGGTTTTCAGCTTGAATTTATTATAGGATGTTTTCTATAACTGTGAAGGTTCCACCCCTCAGAAACTGCAAGATACACACCTGGGTTCACATGCTGTCATCTAGATTAAAGCTATAGTCTGAGTCTCCACAGGGCCTAATGAAAATCATTTCCCCTTCAAGTTCCTTTATTAAAACAACACCACCTCAAAAAATATTGGCAAGTGGGAAAGCCAACTTTAATCCACTACTTGTTCTCCTTTTCTAGAGGTTTGTGTTTTTTTTTTAATAGCTCTGGTTGCTTTTCAGTTTGAACAAACACAGCATCATTGTTTTTATAATCCCACTATGACCTTTTGGAAATGTTTTCATCATGCCAAGTAGCTTTCAGGCACCTACTTCATAAATCTTTTCTGTTTCATGAGTTAACACTTGTGAATATTCTAATCTTTTTTTGTTTTGATTTTTAAAGGAAGTATTTTATAAAGCCTGCTGAGAATACACAAAAAAGGTGATTTTGAAATATTTTTCTGTATCATAATTCTTTATCCTTCTTTTCGGAATAGAAAAAGCTCTTGTAAATAACAAGGAGCAATTACTTTCCCACTGTTTTCACAGGGTGCATTAAAGAGGGTTAAATATGCTAATAATCACACTAACTGCTTCTGGAATGCACCTTACTGGTCACTGGAGTAATACACTTAGATAATGTTTAACTTCTTGTTCCGCAATTACCTCTTTATTAGGCATCCAGAAGGTGTCAAAGCAAACCTGCCATATATCTCCCAGGAGAAGCTGCTTTTCCAGAAGGAGCCACTGCAAAGATACCGTATTAAACAGAATAACCAGGACAAACATTAACATGGCTGGAATGGCTGTTCAGTTACTGGGCTTCTTTCTAAGTCTTCTTGGTCTGGCTGGAACAATAACTGCTACTATTTTGCCTCACTGGTGGAAAACAGCACATGTGGGAACCAACATCATCACAGCTGTGGCATACATGAAAGGTCTCTGGATGGAATGTGTTTGGCACAGCACTGGGATCTACCAGTGCCAGCTCCATCGTTCTCCGCTTGCCTTGCCTCGTGACCTCCAAGCAGCTCGTGCCCTGATGGTGATTTCCTGTGTTCTTTCAGTCCTGGCATGTGTGGTCTCAGCCATTGGCATGAAGTGCACCCGATGTGCCAAAGGGTCCTCTGCCAAAAATGTAATCGCCATCTTGGGTGGAATCCTTTTCTTACTGGCTGGGCTTACTTGTCTTATCCCAATTTCTTGGTCAACCAGTGATGTGGTGACTGATTTCTACAACCCAATGCTGCCCAATGGGATGAAGTATGAGATTGGGCAAGCCCTTTACATTGGCTTTGCCTCTGCTTCATTGAATATAATTGGTGGAGCTATCCTGTGTGCTTCCTGCCAACGTACTAGGAGCAACATAGTATACCACCCACACTCAAGAAATGCAAGGGCAGCTCCCTCCTATCAACCACCAACAGTCTTCAAGGCAAACCATACTTCATCACTAACATCTGCTTCCCGCAGTGGTTACAGGTTAAATGACTATGTGTGATTTACTGGATTTCACTTGTGTGTTGCTACTGTATTTATAATGAATGTGATAAATAACAGAAAAGGCTAAAGAAGGCTTTATTCATACAGTGTTTACCACAGTTTTACCTTTAATGCAAAGAACATTTGTTATTTTGAAAAAGTTGCTTTGAAACTAGAAATTTTAAAAATGCATTAGTATTCCAGAGATCACAGTCTTCTGCATATATGGAATTAAAGTGGGGGTATAAAAGTTATCCTCTGCTGTGCATACTTTGTTTACATTTTTAAAACATTTAAACATGTCCATGCACATACAAATAATAAATATAAAATACACAGTTTTAATTTTATCCTATAATGAACATTGCTAAGATAATAGATCACTAGCTACATTTTGCATGAAAATAGGTTTGAGGGTAAATTTCAGGTGAATTTCTCTCTTCTGCCCTCTTTTCCAAACCATACTATTAATAATGTTTACATTTCCTGTGGTGATTTGTTTTTGCAGAAACAAATATGACTTATTTGCAATAATGGTCTCCTATGCTTTTATTCTAAAAATTGAGGTTTCTGGGGTAGGTGCTAGTTGGTGTAAAGGTTTTAGTACAAAAGGACAGTTGGTACTCAGACATGGTGTTGAGACACTGACTTGGCTCAGCAGCCGTCTTCTTCTCCCTGCTGTGGCACAGAAATACCACACATCTCATCTCTTGTGCTTTACCATTCTCAGACAAGGGGCTATAAACTCCTACATATAGAGCTGTCCTGCAAATGTCATTCTTATAAGTTCTGTGAAAAGTATATAATGCTTTGACATACAGTAATATTTCCTCTAACATTGCTGTTATGTTCCTAGAAACTAAGCAGTAAGTGAAAGAGCACTATTGATAACACTGGTGCTAATGCAGATGTGCTCACAACATCACTATTTCTTATGTATGAGTGCCGTATGAAGCAGCAAGACATGGCCTTCCACATTGAGGCTTCTGCCCAGGAGAACCTCCTTCTCTCAGGCCACAGTTCCTGCTGAGGTGGCACTCCTCAGCTCTTGCACATCTTTTGCAAATTTGCAGTGTAGCGGGGAGTGGATGTCCCACCTGTGGTGGTGTCACATCAGTTTTGGCCCATCTGTATTTTACTTCCAGTTGGGTCAGTCATACTACAAAGTCCCACATTTTATTAAAAATTATACCCAGGTCAAAGAGTACTGTAATGAAGCAAGTGTTACAGAAGGTATTACTCTGCTAAGACATTTTGGCAGTGACCCTTTGTTCTTACATTCCCAGCCAGCAATAACCTGGACCAAGAAGTTTTAAAGTGTTGCAATGATCATAAATCAGCAGAGATTGCTTCTGTTACGAACTTACTTACCTCAGTTCCTTGTTAACAAGATTCTCTATTCTACACTTATTTAAAAACATGCCACAGTTAAAAATGTGCACCTTACTCTGGGGAAAAGTGATACATTTGCGTGTGCATTGGATTTTGCAATTAAATAATTTTGGCAACTGCATTAATGAGAACAGATTCCATTTAATTTTAGCTCAAATATTCATACAGATAGCCTTCAATGGTTATGTTAACTAAAGCTTAATCTAGTTGATGAAGGTATCAGTGGGCTACCTCCATTTTCACATGACATATTAACTAGTTTGAAGATGTATTGCATGCATATGTCATCTCAGGAATCCATCTCACCAATTCTGGGAAAGTTTCTATGTGATCTTTTTGGCCTGTAACGATTTTGATGTTTGTATGATATTCCCAGGGAAGGAAGCTTTCAATATTGACTGGCCATAGAGTTCTGATTTTACACCATTGGAAAGAATAGGGACTATCTAGCTAATCTAAAGCTTTCTATACAAATTTGCTTTGAATTATGGGTTAAGTATTCTAAAGCTTTGGGGATTTTTTTTTAAAAGCCCTTTAGACTACACAATGCAATTAATTTACAACAATCAAAACATGTAGCAACTTGCAAATATTGACACCAGACATCACGTTACAGCTGGGTATGTGGTGAATTGTCTACTTCAGACATAGCCTAACAAAGGTGACATCAGGTAGCATTATACAATAAGGCAGAAAACTGATGACATCAGGTGGAATTATACAATAAGGCAGAAAACAGAAAATATTTAATTTAAAAAAAAAATCTTTATTTTATTTCAAGCCTGCCCTTCCCTGCATAGCAGGGCAGGTTATATGTAACAGTAGCTGACCTAGAAGTCAGCTTGGGTGCCCACATTTGGAGAACACAGTGCAAGTCAAAGGTGGGCTTATTTTGTCTTCTAAAACATCTCCTTTTGCTGAATAATATCACTTTGCCTTTTTTTACTCTTCACCCTAAGAAAGAACTGTTGCTTGATGTATATGGATTAATTTTCCACTGATAAAAAAACCCATCAGCTTTAAATGGAATACTTTACTCACATGATCTTCTTTTTATATGCAGTAAGATGCCTTATGCATCATTAGGAGGGAAAATCTTATGGTGCCCTATAGAGGTTCCTCCAGAATCAAATACTTGCATGGTGTACAGTGGAGGCTGGAAAGAAAGAGGAAAGGTGAGATACATTAAGAGAACCCATTGCCAACCATACTCATATCCATTCCAGTGTTTTACACTGCATAATTCTGACTTTCTTTGCACAACTACAGTACTATGTGCCTTCCTAGATCTATACTATACATATTTAGTTTATAATGATTTTTGGTGATGTTTTATGGTTTTTATCCAATTCTGCTGACAGATATAATTCTTGCCAATTCCTCCTCCCACTGCTGACCAACACATTATGCCCAATACTATTTCTGAGGATCTTCTGAAACCTAGGTGAAACATATGGGGGGGGGGGTTACAGAAAGCAACAGAGTTACACAAACTTTGCTCCGCTTGCAGTTCTCATAGGATAAAAGCCCTTTTCTTTCTTCAAGACTGGTCCAAAGTTATCCAGATGGCTTCATGGCAAAGTAGGAATTTGAATCTCTATCTTCCCAGTCCAACCACTGTTATCACCTTGTTCCTTTAATACTACTTGCTTATGCTTTATGTACAAGGATAAATGTCTCCGTTTTTTCCACAAGGAAAACTATATTCAGGAAACAATTGAATGGATGACCCTTGAGCTTTCATCTGCTCTGGTTTGAGCAGGATGTGATTTCTTTTCTCTAGAGTAGACATGATAAACTGTGTAATGGTAAATTTCTGTCCCTCCTCACATTAAAAATCAACGTGAAGGACTGCAGCCTCTCTGTTATTTTTTACTTCAGCTGCTCTGTAGACCACGGCTTATAAATTTACATTGTATAGTTATTTCATTTTTTACAAGCTGAAAAGAAACTGTGTAATTTAAGGAAGTTGATTGCCGGTACCTATGGTTCATATGCCAGAAACACTATAGCTAATACTATATATTTTATATGTAGCTGTAATGGGTTATTAGCATAATAAATACACACTTCAACATAGCTGATGAAATCCTAGGGATGGAGGAATGCTCTGCTAAATGTGACCCACTTGTAAAAACATTTGCTCGTCCTAGTGACTAACAATATTTTACAGTGAGGAAAAGTATCAGGTAATCCACTAAAAGTGAAACAAAACATCTACAAAGAATTAATTGTAAGACTGGGCAGATCAATGAAGTGGGAAAGACTCTTCTCCATAGTGAGCCAGCATAGGATCCATATGATTAGTCCCAGTGAGAAGATTTGCACGTAATGTATTTTAAGGAGAAACAACCTCTTTGGGTTTATTTGCATTAATAATTTAGAGTAAGTCAGTGTTAAGTTGAAGCAGCTTTATTACACACATATCTTCTAGTGTATGCACCAAGGAAGACAAGAACCGGTATCGTAGGAACTAGGGTTAATTTATGCTGGAGCAGAGCCCCAGTACCTTTTTCAATGCTATAATTCAATCCTTCAATATACAAAGAATTAACAGAGTATAAGCAGTTTTCATGTCTCTACTGAATTACCAGGACATTGTGGTCTACAAGAAAGGGCTTGCAGGCAGAGATGATACCTTTTTTAAAATTTGAAATTAACCATCTGTACTGGCATATTTCAAGTAGTGGCCGTTTATGCACCGGTGGTTTCCCTTGCTTTCCCTGCGCATCTCCATCACATTTTCTTTTTTGTTCTGCACCCCCCTCCCACTTTAAATTTGAGTTATCTTTTTCATTTTGCATTGATTTTCATCCCTTCAGCTCTCAGCTTGCTTTCCGTTTGTTGTATCCCCAGCTTTTCTGAAAGTGGTTTGTAGCAATGTTTCCCATTGCTCTGCTTACAAGCCAAAGGCAATTCAAAGCAGAAACGTTCCCTTGGATTTTACCTCCCCACCCTTTTCCCACCCCTCAGAAGCCACTCCTCCACCACCCACATTGAGGTCATTCCTCCCACTTCACTTAACATTAAAACAGCACCTAGCTGGGGGGGGGACTAGGGTCATGCATGTTTTCTGACTGGGCTGCCCTCTCCTGCTGACCAGTTTAAATGGGCCAGCTAGAGAAGGCAACATGGAGCTGAGCCTGCTGGGAGCCATCGGATCCCTGCAGGCATAGCTAACCTGGCTGGGCTGCCCTGTTGTGCCACCTCTTTTAAACAGGGCAGCAGGAGTGGGCTACCCAGCTGGGCTCACTCTGCATGCAAGGAGCTGATGATTCCTGGTAGGCACAACTTCATGTGGCTTTCTCTCTCTTTTTAGAAACAGCATAAGTCTAGCACTAGAATCATGCTGCTTGTGAAAGAAAAAAAAAGGGAATGACTCCCAGCTGCAGGACGTGGCCACTTCTTTCAGTTGCTAGTCAGCTGCAAATGAGAGCTCTTGCCATACCAAAAGGAAGCGAGAAGGTGGACCAGGGAAGACAAGAGTGAGAAGTAGATCGGAGAGCGCCCTCCAGAGTACACTGCCACAGCTGCTGCTGCTTCGGCTGCCCTGGCTGAGGAGAAGGGAGTGGAAAAGCAGCAGCTTTCACATGCACAAACAGAGAGCCGGCTTGCTCACTAGGCATTTGCCTAGAGCACGCCGGCCCTTAGGGGTGCAAAAAGCCCCCCGCCAAAAGCCCTGCCAAAACCCCCCGCCCCTTCCCTGGTGCTCAGATGGAAGGGATGGGGGTTTAAACCCTGCCCCTTCCCCTGGCTTGCCAGTGCACACCCGCAGCTGTGGGGTGCACTGGCAAGCCAGTGCTCAGATGGAAGGAACGGGGTTTTAAACCTCTGCCCCTTCGCTGGCTAGCCAGTGCGCCCTGTTGGCAGGCAAGAGGGGGAAGGAGGAGGAGGAGGAGGTGAGCCCCCCCTCACCCTGGGGAGCCCTGGCAGTGGAGAGAGGGACGCCAGAAGGTAGCCCCGCCTAGGGCACCAAAAAACCTCTGGCCGGCCCTGCACACACACACACACACACGGACATGTGTTGCCAATGATCACAGCTTGCAATGCCAGTGTCAGTGGGTTCTACCATGCATTCTGTACACTCAACATGTTTCCCCATACTATGAGAGCATGTAAATCTTTCTCATTTTCATTGTGGCTGATAACACAGCAGAGAATCTCCTAGTGCTTGGCAATATGGAAAATAAGGCTTTGCAGCTGCTTGTACGTTTCAGGAAAAGCTTTTGCCTGTGTTCCTTTTGGTTCCTTCTCATTCAATGAACTAATGCTAAAATACATGCTCAAAACCTGAACCACAAGGATTTAAGTAGGAGGTGCTTGATGAATGGCACTGCACAGCTGCAACAGGACAATTGCATGAATTAAAAAGACCTTTGGAAGCCACCCCCCACATCACAAGTGATCTTTCCACCCCAGTTAGGATTAACTGCAGTTTTTGGTTACAGCTGCAGAATAAATATATAGAAATACACTGGAGAAAAAAAGAATAGTGCATAAGGCAGGCACACAAATACCCACTGAAGCTTAGAGGCTTGACTGCTTGGGTTCTCCGCAGTAAGCTGTCAGTGCATAAAGGGCCCCAAAGTCCTACAGAAAAGGGCAAGCATGCTCACTATATACAACTTAAGTTGCCTTCAGACAATATATAGAAATAATGCCTTCATGGAAGACATTCCTGGGCTTCCCAGGGAATTATGGTAACTCAGTTGACATCTAGGAGAGAGGAAATAAAAACACATTCATATGTCAGTTCAGGAAATAGCATGCCTGATATAGACCCTTGGGTGTACAAACACAGTTCTCAATACCATGCCAGCATTGCAGCTGGCAACAACACTGGGGCCAGTAACATCTGTGCACTGTCTAAGGTACAACATTGATCTAGAGTTGGCCCACATAACATGAGACATTCTTTCATAATTTTGGTTTGGTGCTGTAACTAGCATTGAACACTTAAGTTCCCATGCAGATACTGAAGTCCATATTATTTCTGTGGCAGCTTAACTCATTGCAGAGATTTGGACTGCAGTATTCTCACCTTAGAATTTGACTTACTACAGAGCAATAAAGAAGAAGAAGAGAAGAGATTTGCTACCCAAAGGAGTCTCAGGGTGGTTTACAATCCCCTTCCCTTCCCCTCCCCAAAAGACACCCTGTGAGGTAGGTGGGACTGAGAGAGCTCTCTCGAGAACTGTCCTTGAGAAAACAGCTCTGAAAGAACTTATGATTGACCCAAGGTCACGCCAGCAGCTGCATATGGAGGAGTGGGGAGTCAAACCCCGTTCTCCCAGATTAGAGTCCACACTCTTAACCACTACACCAAAACAAGAAAAAGGTTAAACCTCACAAAAGAATAAAGGACTGCTGCTTCCTTTCATAGTATATTTAGTTCATAAAGCTACTTTTCACCAGTCTTTTATGAGCAGAGTTCTGATTTCTTCGAATATGCCACAATAACGATTTTAGTGCTGTAAGCAAAGCTGAAACTAAGTACCTAAAGAATATCCTAATAAAGTTACCTTAGGATCCAGTGGTATATTATGTTATTTGGTAATATATCATTAACTAAATTGTGGAGAGAAGTGTGGCATTAATGAATAGATAAATAATAAATTGTCACTGACTTGAGTAGTGGAAGACACCACTGTAGAAGTACTTTATACTTCAGGCGATATATGAGTCCCCCTCAGCTAAAGTTAGAGTTAATGGGTGTTACTCTTCAAAGATCTCCCTGCAACGGGGTATGCAACAAGGCTGCCCTTTGTCCCCTCTGCTGTTCAACCTTGCTTATGAAACCCTGGCTATAAGAACAAATCCATTAATTTCGGGAATCAAAATTGGCACTCAAGTCTATAAAACATCTTTATATGCAGATTATCTGGTTCTCTATTTAAGTAACCCTGTATCCTCTCTGAAAATGTTGCTTCCAACACTCAAGAAATTTGGTTGTCTGTCTGGGTTGCGGGTAAATCCTTCCAAAACAGAGCTATTTCCAATACATCTCACTTCCGAAACAAGAGAGACTCTTGAAAATGAATTTAGGTTCAAATGGCCTGAGAAGGCATGGAGACACTTGGGAATTTATATCCCAAGTGACTTGAAAGATCTGTTGAAAGTCAACTACCATCGTCTCCAAGATGAGGTACGGAATAACATGAAAAAATGAAATAACATGCATCTCTCTTGGCTAGACAGATTCCAGCTGGTTCAGAGTTTCATCCTTCCCAGATATGTTTTTTTATTTAGGGTATTGCCAATTAAAATACCTCAGTCACAATTGAAAGTATAGCAATGAGAACTGGATTTTTTTTTATGGGTTAACAAAAAGTCTCAGCTTAATTTTAAGATGGTTTGTAACTCCAGAGAATGTGAAAGTATGGATGTCCCAGACTTAAGACTCTATCATGAGGCAGCTTCCTTGACTTACCTGGTAACAGCAATGACCCAACCCACAGTTGTGGGCTGGCTGCAGATAGAAAATGCTTTTTCTCTACCTAACTCCCTAGCTGATTTTTTGTGGAATAAGAGGCACAGAAATGTATTGAAATTTTCTTCTCCATGTCTAGACAACATGATTAC
The DNA here is from genome assembly GCA_029375565.1 of Gekko gecko. NCBI lineage: Eukaryota > Metazoa > Chordata > Lepidosauria > Squamata > Gekkonidae > Gekko > Gekko gecko. Next base: position 100,367,137 of record JAPDNY010000004.1, on the reverse strand, counting down.
AATCTGGGATAAAAGACAGAAAAAGACATCTACAGGGAGATCTTTACTAACTTCAATTCAGAACCAGAAATGGTTCCCTCCTGCAAATTCTTTGTTGGCAAGTTGCACCTGGAAATCTACTAGAAACCTACATTTAATAGATCTACTTGATAATGGACTACTGAAATTAAAACAGAATGTAGAGGAACTCTTGCAACAGCCTCTTTCATGGTGGCAGTATCATTAAATTAGACATCTGACACTTTCTTCTACTGTTAAAGAGTCAATCTCCAGGCCTCTCACAGACTTAGAAATTTTGCTCAAAAATATACCCAAGCATACATCTGGTCTACTTTCTAGAGTATGCGATATTCTGTAATGATTAGAAATGCCAAAAGCTTATGCTTACCAACAGCTTTGGCAGATAGACTGTCAACAACGAATCTTGGAGGAGGATTGGCCAGGTATATGGGAGGCAGTATGTTTCAAATCAAATATATATTCTCTTAAATACCAATATATTAAGTTACTGACAAGACAGTATTTATCACCTACAAGAATGCGTCATATCAATAAAAAAAATTCTCCCAGGTGTTCAAAGGGATGTGGTTGGGTAGCAGATTTTCTCCACTGTTGGTGGACTTGTGAACAGGTACAATACTTGTGGAGAGGTATTCTCTTACACATCAAGAATATCACAGGGATGGATCTCCCACTTCTGCCAGAGGTTTTGCTATTAGATTATTGGAAAATGCCATCTGGGAAACTGAAGCGTGACCAATTGACTTCAACTCTAATTTCGGCAGATAGAACATTATTAGCCTCAAAATGGAAAGATTAGAAAATGCCGACGATAGATCAGTGGCTCCGAAAGTTGTATTTTAGGTAAACTTATGAATAATACACAACAGAATAGATCAGATTGACAGAAACTAGCATACACTGAATTGTGGTTTCCTGTTATTCATTATTTGATGGAAAATTACATTTTACCGAATGGAGAGAATTATGTGGACTTGATATGAATACAAGCAGACCCTCTTGTTCTGATGGTCGATCAGGGCTTATTCATCTTAATCTCATGGTTTTATATGCTTCATTTATAGTCTTAATATATGTGATGTGATCTTTTTTGTTTGTTTGTGTGTAAAAATAAAAAATTAATTTTAAAAAGTTTATCTCAAATTTATGGCAACATTTTCCTAGAGTCTTTTCCAGTATATCCCCAGCTTCCATATACATATACATATACATACATACACACACACATATATATATATACAGGGGTCATTTCGTAGAAAAAGAGGTGCAGGAGTTCATTAGAATAACTCATTAGCATAATTTATTTGAATATGCCGCACCCCCTGACATCCGGAAGTGTATCAGAAGGCTCCTAAACAGCAGTTTAAATATCTCCAAGTGGTCAGTTGTGAACCAAGTTTCAAACTATTAAAAACATACAAGTCTAAATGACAATGAGCTGTATAGATGTATGTACATTTTAAAAGATGCTACTGAGCTTGGGCACCACCTACAGAAGAAACTGACAACTAATAGGGCCAGATTACATTGTTTAAGGGTGTGTTCAGACGGATCTTTTGATCTGCCATAGGAACGACTCCCTTGCGGATCAAAAATGCACGACCAGACAGAAACATCTGGGAAAAATTCCGGTCCCGTAGACATCCCATTCTGCTGCGCCTCCAATCCTGATTTAAAAAGAAGCAGTTTCTATGTAGGGTTTTCGCTTACCCGCGCGACAACTGCAGACTTTCTTCCGTCTGGTCACTCCATTAGCGCGCGATGCTCCCGTCGGCTCGGTCTGACATCAGACCGAGCCGACAGGGGCGCAATTTTTTAAAAAATGAAACCCTATGTGCGCTTTAATGAGGAAACGCATTCAGCGATAAGCGCTATGAGGAATGTAATATTCATGCTTATTTATTTTAGGGACAAGATGTTACCGCGATGGGAGATGGAGGGGGGAAGGACTGTTCTAACTTGCGAAATAGTCCCTCCATTGATCATGATGGCAATGGCAAGGGGAGGACCGGGAGTTATTCTTTCCATCCCTGCATGCGCAAAACTTTGCTGAAAACCCTCCGCGATCGCCTCAGTTCTCCAAGGAGGCGCAGCCTTGCCTATGCGAATGTACAAAACTTTTTTTAAAAAAATCCTCGGTGGATGCCGTGTAGACAAATCACGGCGGGAACAACGCGCGGTGAGGCTATTTCATGGGGGGGCGTCTGGTCGTGCTAGGCTGGATTTAAAAAATCGGGATAAAATTTTAGGAGGGCTCATGGCGCAATTGACTGGCCGTCTGAACGCAGCCTTCCTTTATGACAAAAGATCAGGTTGAGTCAGACTGCTGTTAGCTACAGCCTGGGAGGATGGATACCATTTTATACAGCAATATACTACCATGCTGTTTTGATCTGCAGCAAAATTTCTAACACTAGGTTCTAGCATTAAGTATATAGTCAACATGAAACCTGAACATCTGAAAGTACTTAAGATAAAACTGATAATCCCAAATTAATCAGCTGCTTCCTTTAACTCTACTGCCCAGTATTGTCTCGTCTTCAGCCCAGCTGCCCCTTCCTCCCGCCAGTCTGAACTCGTAGAACATAGAAGAGCTGTGCTGGATCAGACCAGTGGTCCATCTAGTCTAGCATCCTGTCTCACACAGTGGCCAACTAATTGCCCTGGAGGGCCACCAACAAAACACAGAGGCTCAGGGATTCAGAGATTTACAGCAGGATCACCCTGTCCCTTTGCTGGAGCAACGATACAGAGAAGTCTTGTGGCATTTACAAACAAGATTTTATTCTAGAATGTCATCACAGACTATAGCTTACTTTGTCAGATGCATGGGGCAGGGCATTTACCCAGCAAGGACTTACATGAGAATCAATGTGCTGTAGGGCAAGGAGCTGGGAGATGTGGGGTAAATCCCCTTTTAGCCATGAATTTGCTTCATGACCTTCAGCCAGTTGCTCTCTTTTTCTTTCAGCCTAACCTAGCCACTAGGTTCCTGTGGGAATAAAATGAGAGAGGTGAGAACGATGAATGCTGCCCTGACAGAAAAAGAATGAGATTTTAATATTAAAAAAAAGGATTCTGAGATGGGAAAGATTCAACTGTTTCCCCTCCACCTCAGTTTCCTGCTGTTAGGTCCATGCCCTTTGATCTGCCAGACTCCATTTTTAAACCTGACCAGAAGCATGGAAGGAAGCACTCTGAAGCTTCCCCCCCCATATTTTCTTCTCCATACATCCCTACTTTTTCCTTTTGGTCTGTATGTCTGTTAAATATTCCTTTTCTGAGCCAGGCCATTGATTCATCTGTTCCCGTGCTCAGGACAGAAATAAAAACAAATACTTATTTTGGGTGCTGGGGAGGCATGCAAGCACCTAACCTTACCCTCCCAAAATTGCTGTTGTGAAGATGAAATGGAGGAGGGGAGTACTATGTGAAAAACTGCTTTGGCTCCTGAATCAGGAAGAAAAGTGGGAGTTCCCTGGATCAGGGAGAAAAGTGCCCATTCTGTGGGTCCGGTCTGTGAGGAAGGACTTGACACACGGCTCCTCATCCCATGCCCAATTCTGCCCCTAGGCTCCCCAACAGGCAGGCAGGGTCCCCTGTGCCAACTAGGGCAGCAGATAAAGCCATTATGAGGAAGAAGGAGAGGCAGGAACTTTGTCTACAGGGAATAGACGTTTTAGAACCATTTAATCCCAACTCCTCACATCAAAAACACTCACTCAACAGCTGCATTTCTCTCTTCCACAAGTGAAAAGTTTATCTCCCCCCATGACTAAACCTTCCCAGGACTCAGCTGCAACAAGGCTTTTTCCCCTCCTGTTGCAGCTCTGAAGCCCTTCTGCCTCTCTTTGGCCATTCCTCTCTCCTGCCCTTTTCCTCTCTCCTGCCCCCTCTCCTTGCTTGGCCTCTCTAGGAAGCCACTTGCTCACCTTAATCCTCTGAGCGCTGCAGAGGAATGAAGGACCTGGACCGTGCCCAGACCTGGACGGATGGGATGGACTTCAGCCAGGCTGCCCTCCTCAGTGATGCCTTATAATGCAGCTCAAGGGGGCTGCTCATGAGTAACCCTGCAAGGGGGACTCCAGTCTTTTCAGCCTTCTCAGCAAATTGGGGCAGTTGAGGGGGCGAAGGAGACAGAGGCAAACTCCAGCCCAGCCCCCTTCAACCCACCCAAAGCTGGTCTCCCCACAGTGGCACCAAGAAGCCTCCCGGGCACAGTGAGAGGGCTGCAGAAGCTGCTGCGGGGCCAAACCTGCTTGGCTGCTGCCCTCTGACCCCACTCAGTGGCCTGAGCTGAATAAGAATGAAGGAAGCTCCCAGCCGGTGACTTGATGAACTTGCAGGAGACAGGGGGAGAATGGTGCCCAAAACTTGCTCCTGGGCTGCCGGAACAGTGCTCCGGCCCGCTCCAACCCCAAATGACCCATATACATATATATACACACACACATAAATTGTACACTGTCATTTTTACTTCCATTAGTTTCACACTTCCACCTATAACTCCTCCCCCCTTCATGGAATCTTTTCTGTAAAATGTAAGGCAAATAGGACAAAACACTCCAGTTTTATAAGCAAACTAGAGCTTGCTAGCGGAGCAGGCAAAGGGAGGGGTTTGGCAGCTCCTCCCTGTTTGTATGTTATATATATATATATGTATGTGTATGTATATGTGTATGTATATATATATATATATATATATGTATGTATATGTATATGTTTTATTTAATTGTTTAAAATATTTTTAAATGACTCTTTAAATATTTCAAATATTTTCATGCTTTAATGTTGGCCACCATAGAATCATAAAGCTGGAAGGGACCTCCAGGGTCATCTAATCCACCCCCCCAAACCCCAGGATCTCCAACCAAACTGGCCTAGAAAAAAGATGCCTCCCCAATCCTAGGCATGTAAGAAACTAAGCACTGATGCAACCCTTCCTGCCCTCCCTCTCATGATCTGCCAGATGGCCATCTAGCCTCTGTTTGAAAACCTCCCAAGGAGGAGAGCCCACAACCTCCTGTTCTACTCAGGAACCGCTCTAACTGTCAGGAGGCTCAGAAATTACATCCATTAGTTCTTTTAGTATCCTTGTTCTCTTAGTACACCTTGGGGACCCTGAAGAAATTCAGCGGTGTTTGTGCCTTATAACTTTATTTCCCTGATAACTGAAGTTGGCCAAAAGCTAGAGGACTTTTAACAGAAGTAATATCTTTCTTTATTATGATTTTGATTCTGACCCTTTGTAAATGAATTTGGATGGGGGGGGGAAATCCCAAAATCTTTGATCAACTTGGATTTGACTAAAATATAATATACAAATGCAATATATCTGGGAAGGATATATGATAAGATCCCTCAATAGTTGTACAGATACCTGTTATACATTGCAGAGTGATTTCTCCCCACAAAAACCAGTAGCACCTTCTCACAAGTTGAAAAGAAGAGGAACAGGGTATGGTAATGTGGTTGGTCTGTAGACCTGCCAAGATTTTAAAATATATACTAAATAAAAACAAACATTCAGTATGGAAAATGTAACTCATGGGAAACTGTATGGTTGAGGAAGGTAATTACCAGCAAATGACTATGCATGTGGTTATAGCAATGCATGTTCTTGCTCATCTGGCTAGACAGTTACTCTTCTATATATATTACACATTCATAGAATGTTATTTAGGAAGCCAAAACAGTCTTCCCTGCTATATTTTACCGAAGCTACCCCATCTATTAAAATAGTTGGAGAAAACCACCTTGTAACAGTAGGCCAGCCCCCCTCTTGGCACTCTGATGAAGCTTGCTGTTTCAGCAGTCCTGAAATACTGCATTTTGCATTGAGAACATGTATTGTGGACTCTTAATACAGGAGGAAATTGAGAAATGCCCATAAAATCTCTATCCCTCCAAGAATCGCTAGTTTGGACTTTTAAATCAGGTGGAACAACTCTAGGCTATGCTGGTAAATATCCAATAAAATTTGATAGTAATAGAATAGCTGTAAAATAAGTCACAATAGAAGGAATGGATATTCAGACTGACTGTAGTAGTTTTTGTTTCTTATTGGGCTTGCTTGATACTCAGATATCAAAGAGCTGAATGTGGGAAACTGTCCCTTTAGAATTAATAAGCAATTGTAACTTTGGAGAGTTCATGATGATGAAGGTACTTGGGAAATATCATGGAATACCAGAAAACACATGATTTGAAATTACTGTGCTTATCTTTGTGGTTTCCTTTTTTTGTAGTTTATCCCCACACTTAAAACCAGGCTTGCAAACTTTGATCTGGGAAATTCCCAGAAGATTTGGGATGGAGCCAGGGAAGGTGGGATTTGGGGAACCTCAGCATGGTATAATGCCAGGGTCTACCCTTCAAAGCACAGACTAACCTCTGACATAGTCATTTTCTCCAGGGGAACTAAATCTCTGTTGTCTAGGGACCAGTTGTAATTCCAAGAGATCTCCAGGCCCCACTTGAAACCCATTTTTGTGACAGTAAATCTGATAATTACAATGTCCTGACTCAACAGTTGACTATAAAATGAGGTTGAATTAAGATATAAATTAGGTTTTTGCATACATAATGCACATGATTGGTTACTTTCAAATATTATATATTTATTCCTTCTAAGATAGGGAAGTGCCTGTAATGAACAACTCTCTGTGTGTTCTCATACCTGACAAAGAGAAGTACTACCAAGAGGTCACACAATCTAACCACAGCACTGGGTCAGTTCATGGCAATTTGGGAAGCTATAGTTAAATGATCATAATCATATTTATAATTTATTTAAATATTTATACCCTGTCTCAATATAGAGATATCTGTATCAAATAAAATAAAACAGCAAGACAAAATGACAAAACAGCAATAAAAATAGAGAAAACTACAATATAAACATTTAAAACAGTATCAGACAAAATACGAAGAAAAAACAAATTAAAAAGCAAAGAGATAAAAGCTGGACAAGCTGGTAAATACTAAATAAAATAGGCAAGGGGGTCTAAATGATCTAAAAAGAATAAGATTCATAACAGAACAACACCTGTGATATAATAAAATACTGGTTTATTAGGTATCCCTGAAAAGAATGTGTATATATGTGTGTCTGTCTGTCTGTGTTGATCAATGACTAGCTATAAATCATTATTTTTAAAATATATAAATACAGAAAGGAAAAATGATTTCCTGGTTAGCACTCTCTTTTAGGAATCAATGTCTGTTGGGCTTATTAACGTGCCTGTTTATTTACAGATATTTTATTACTTACTTGGATCTCCAAATGATGTTTTGAATTGACAGTCAGCCTAATAAGAAACAATGCCACTTCTTCACAGGAAAATGAACAGCTCAATACCCTACATCTCTGGTTTCCTTCATTCTGAACTGGCATAAAACTGGTTGCTACAACCAATATTTGTTTTAGAATTTTACAACTTAGTACAATAATGCACAGCTGTAATTCAAGCTCCCTATGTCCCTGTCACAAAAGTGATTCCCAGAGTGTGTAAGTGTTTGCATTTATTTTGGAATTGTCATCTTGTAAATACTTTCTAGATTGTTATCCAAGTCACAGGGCTGGATTTAGATGAAGAGAGGCCCTAGGCTACTCCACTTGTGAGGCCCCTCATGACTAGAAGAAAATGGAAGAGTGTTATAAATAAAATTGAGTGAAGCCAGGGATGATGACAGGTATTTAAAATTCTGCAATTCACAATTTCTCCTCTAAAGGACCAGGGCCAGCTCCAGTTGTCTGGGCCCCCTAGGCAGGACAGCCTGAGGTGCCCCCCACCGGGGATGCCAACCTCCTGGTGGGGCCTGGAGACCAGGGGGATGGCAGAGCACTGGCTTTCCTGGGCGCTCCACAGCTGCAGGACCCCCAGGAAAGCCAGGGAAGGGGCAGGGGTTCTAGCCCCCGCCCCCTCCCTCCCAGCGCCAGCTTTCCTGGAGGCTCTGCAGCTGCGGGGGCCCCAGGAAAGCCAGGGAAGGGATGGGGATTCTAACCCCTGCCCCTTCCCTCCTTGCGCCAGCTTGCTTGGGTGCTCCGCGGCTGCGGGGCGCCCAGGCAAGCCTGGGAAGAGGCGGGGGGCTTGTTGCGGGGGGGTGCCTTTTGGCGCCCCTGTGGCCGGTGCGCTCTAGGCGAGCGCCTAGCTCAACTAGTGGGCGAGCCGGCACTGTAAAGGACATAAGATGTTATTGTTAAATAGTGATCGAAAAAAATGCATAAATGTTAAAATCAACACTGAAAAACTTTTGCAATAACTGAACTTTGTAAACCTTTTGTGGAATAAGCATTAATTTTTAGGAAAATGAAGTTGTAATGTTATTCTTTAAAAAAAACCCTTGAGTTTACAAATTATATTGCCTGGGAAGTGTAAATAATATGATCATGATTACCTAACAGTGTGGCACTTTTAGAATCTGCTTTAAGTTGTCATTAAACAGTCAGTTCTAAAATACATATTAAGAAGTAAAGTACAACCATCAAATACAATAAGACTAAAAACATTTTTTTCTAGCCTTCCTCATAGCAAAATCATCCAAAACTTCATCAAAATTTGTTTGTCTAAGTTTGTCACTTTCAATGTACAGAATGCTCAGTGTGGACAACCTCTCTTGAGACATTGTGGCTCTTAATTCATTTTTAATTCTTTTGAGTCTTGAAAAACTCTCTCCGGAGCAGTTAGTGACCATAAAGCTAAGAAATAGCCACAAGATTGCTTCCACATTAGGAAAGGCCATCTGAATGTTTTCCTTGTATATAATTTGATAAAGGTCTGTATGCGACAGAGAGTGCTCTTCTGTAAGCCTATGGCTTTGTCTCACGTACAGATGAAAGTTCATCAATAAGTTTCAGGTCAATATCTTTTTGTTATGCTTCCATCAACAGTTCAACACCTTGCTGAATTTCTTGCTTAGATGCTGTCCGATTAGCAAGAATGGAAAATAATTGTGCAGTCAATGTACACAGTACTTCTTTTTAAATTGGCTTCAAGTGCATCTAATATAGGAATAAAGGATTTTATCCTATTATCTCTTGAAGAAAGTGCATTTAAGGCATCAGGTGCACTTCTGTCATTTCTTTGCCCTTCCCTTACTCTTTGTCTCCTTGTTTTGTAGTTAACACTTGGCAAGGTGGCTTTTGCTTGTTTCTCAAGCTCATCAAAATCTTCTCTAATTTTCCTTAAAAAATCCAGAAGTGAACTGTACAAATTTGCACAAGAACTCAATAACAGGTCTGATTTCTGACCTTGTGAAAATGACCTAGCACATGGGTCCAAAAATGCAGCATAAACACAAATTCCAGTTCTTCTATTTTCTGCAAAAGATTGTTAGCTTGAAGCCTGGTCTCCCCCTTCCCATTAACGTCAGAGTACGAATGCCTGAGGGCATCAGTGATAGCACTGTAACTTTCCAAAACAGCTTCTGTGGCTTTTGCATGTGTGTCCCACCCACAACCCTTCTTTTTTTTCCAAATTTTTATTTATGTTGTTTTTCTTCTTGTTTCCAATACTTAGCAAAAACAATTTGAGCTGAAGTTAACATATATGTTATCACATATTGATTTATTTTATTACAGTGATCTGGTAAAATATTTAACAAATAAATTTGCGGTAAGTAAGGTAAGTCTATATCCAGAATTTCACATATAGCTTTATGTACTGTGTGCCAATAATTTTGTGTTATACTGCACCTCCACCATATACGGTAAAAAGTACCAACATTATATTTACACTTCCAACAGTTTTTAGAGGCATTCGTGTAACACTTAGCTATTTTATCTGGTGACCAGTGCCACCTAAAATTTTTTTTTATATATTTTCCTTATATGGTATTGCTCATGTGTATTTTATTGCTTTCCATATTTTAGACCAATTGTCTATATCAATATTATCGAAATCTTTCATCCAAGAGATCATTGGAACTTTCACTATTTCATCTTGTAAATAATCAAGCAGAAGGAAATTATACAATTTCTGTATCATCTTATCATTCGAGGATAACCACATTTTATCTAAAACTGTTTTAATAGTCTGGAAACCAATTTTCTTATCCTTATCTGGTAGTTAATTGTATATTTTCTCATTAGGTCAATTTTATACTTTGTGCATGAAGTTCTTCCTGAGTTTTCAGAATATTATTTTTGTCTAATAGTGTATCATATTTTTCTAATTTATCTTTTGTGAGTAATCTCGGTTTTATGAAGGCTTCCATTGGTGAGATCCATTTAGGTGTTTTATCGTAATGACATTCTTTTAGTTCTGTCCATATTTTTATTAAGGCTCTGCGTATAGTATGTTGATTAAAGTTATGTACTTTCTCTTTTCCATACCAGATATATGTGTGCCACCCCATCATTAAATCGTGACCTTCTATATTTAGAAGTCTTCTGTTTTCAAGTGTCAACCAATCTTTAATCCAAGCCATAGCTGCTGCTCTGTAGTATAAAGACCAATTAGGTAATCCTAGCTCTCCTCTTTCTCTTTTGTCCTGTAATAATTTCCATTGTATTCTGGGGGTCTTGTTTTGTCATACAAATTTCCTACAATTTATATCTAAATCTTTAAATATGTTTTTATTCCTCAGGAATGGTAAATTTTGTAGCAAGAAAATGTGGCTACAAATGTGGCTATTTTTCCCATAAATGACAAATTCAGTTTTTTCCATATCTGTAGATCTTTTTTGATACCTTTCAGAAGTTTTACATAGTTATCCTCTATTAATGTGTTATTTCTGTTGGACACTATAATGCCTAGATATCTCACTTTTAAAACTATTTCCATTGTGGAGATTCTATATATTTGATCCTTTTCATTCTGGGAACAATTTTTTGTTATAATGTTTGTTTTTTTATAATTTATTTTCAATCCTGCGGCTTGACCATAGTCTTGTATTGTATCTATCAGATGAGGTATTGAAGTAATTGGTTCTTCTAATATAAATACCAAGTCATCTGCAAATGCTAGCAATTTATATTCTTCTTCTTTTACCTTTAATCCTTTTATCTTTTCATTGTCTCTAATTAAGTCATTTAATGTTTCTAATGTAAATATGAATAGTAGGGGAGATAGCGGACATCCTTGTCTTGTACTCTTTTGTATCTTGATGTTTTGGGTTGTATCTCCATTAACTATTACATTCGCCCACTGCTCCGTATATAAGGCTTTGGTGTTTGAGAAGAATTTTATACCACAGTCCCATATCTCTAGTTTTTGTAGTAGAAATTCCCAGCTTATATTATCAAAGGCTTTTTCAGCATCTAGAAACATCTACACCATCTGTTTTTCTGGATGTTGTTCATAATATTCCAGTACATTAAGAATGTTTCTAATGTTATTTTTAATTTGCCTTTTTGGGAGAAATCCAGCCTGATCTTGATGTATGATTTGAACCAGTAGTCTTTTCATTCTGGTGGCTAAAATTGCTGCAAAAAAATTATAATCTACATTCAATAATGATATGGGTCTGTAATTTTTAATCTCTTTTTCATCTGAATTTGATTTGTGAATTAAAGTAATTGCAGCTTCGTTCAATGTATTTGGTAGCTTTTGCATTTTTGCTATATTTTGGATTACTTCTTTTAATAGTAGAAATATTTGTTCTTCGAAGATTTGGTATAATTCTGCCGGGAATCCATCTGGACCCAGTGTTTTATGTTTTTATGTTTCTTTATTGCTTCTGCTAACTCACATGCAGTGATTTTATCATTTAGAATCATTTTTTGATTTTCATCAAATTTTTTCTTGTTCCATTTCCGTAGAAATTCTTTCACTTACTGTGTATTTTGAACATTTTGTTCATATAAATTTTTATAGAAATTTTCTGTTATCCTTTTTATATCTTGACAGTTGAATTTTTCCTCTCCTTTTTCATCTCTTAATGCCTTAATTACCTTTTTTTCTCTTTCTTTTCTTAATTTATAAGCTAGCCAGCGTGAGAATTTATTTGCATTTTCTAAGTAAAATTGTTTGGTGTATTCCAAGTTTTTAGCAATGTCAATATTAAGTTTAACTGATGTTGTAGTAATTTTAACTTTAATTTTGTATCTGTTGTATTATTGTTTCTCTTCATTTTATCTTCTTCTTTCTTAATTTTTTTCTCTAAGTTGCTATATTGAATTTTCTTTTGTTTATTTTTTCATGCTTCTTGATTTATAAACCAGCCTCTCATGAAGGCTTTAAATGCATCCCATACTATATCAATTGGTGTTTCTGCTTGGAGATTTGTTTTGAAAACTTCTTGAATTAATATTCTAGTTTTTGTTACAAATTTCTTATCACGTAACAAATTTTTATTCAAAGTTCAACATCTCTTCTTTATTGATTCCTTTAATATTAACATTATTGGATTGTGGCAAATGTATTAGGTAATATGTATTAGGTAATATCTCCACTTCAATTATATCTTTAACCATCAATGTTGAAATCCACACCATGTCAATTCATGACCATGAGTTGTGTCTGTATGAATAATATGTAAAATCTCTCCAGTTTGGTGTAGTGGTTAAGTGCACGGACTCTAATCTGTGAGAACTGGGTTTTATTCCCCACTCCTCCACTTGCACCTGCCTGGATGACCTTGGGCAAGCCATAGTTCTGATAAGAGCTCTCTCAGCCCCACCTACCTCACAGGATGTCTGTTGTGGGGAGGGGAAGGGAAGGGAGTTTGTAAGCTGCTCTGAGACACTTTTGGGTAGTGAAGGGCAGGGTATAAATCCAATCTCTTCTCTTCTTCTTCTTCTTGTTATGATTTTTAACTCTCCAAGCATCTATTATATTTTGTTCTTCTACTAGCTGCAGAAAGACATTTGGTAAGCTATTTCCAGATCTTTTTCTTTTAGATTGCTTTTTCCTATCTAACTCTGGATCATACACAGCATTGTAGTCCCCTATAATACAAATATCATCATATGTTAAGGTTACTAGTACTTCTTGAAGTTTTTTGAAGAAGTTATCTTGATTTTGATTGGGAGCATATATGTTGACAATTAGTGTCTTTTTATTTTGTGTTGTAATCGTGATTGCCACAATTCTTCCATCATTTGAAGTATATGTTAGTTCTGGGCAAAAATGTTCTTTAGCATATATGGCAACATCTTTTTTCTTTTTTAAATCTGATGAGGAAAAGACTCTACCTAGTTTCTTTGCAATTAGGTATTTTTCATTTTCTTTCTTGATGTGTGTCTCTTATAGACAAGATATATCCAGTTTAATTTTGCTAATATGGTGGAAAATTCTTTTTCTTTTTTGTGGACTATTTAATCCATTAACATTAACCGAAAATATCTTTAATTTATTTCTTGCCTCCATTTTTGTTTATATTTTTCTTTGTCTTTGCTCTATATTGATATCTTGTCAAGACTTGAGATGGTATAAAGCTCAGTCTTTTCTTTATTTTTCTTTTCCGTTTCTTCCACTTTTGCTTCATTGGTTTCTTCCTCAAAGTCACTAGTTTCTTCTTCTTCTTCTCCCTGCCATCCTCAATTGTCACCATTTCTTTCTAAGAAGTCTTTAACTTTGAATGTCAAATCAATTTTTTGTCTACTTCCTTGATAGTTGAATAAGATGCCTGCTGGGAATAGCCATCTAAATGTAATTTTATTTGTTTGTAGTAGATTGGTTAATATCATATAACTCTGCCTTTTTTCCCTGACTCTCCAGGGCACATCTTTTAGAATTCTTATTTCTTTATCTTGTATTTTCACTGTGGTTTCATTTGATGCTTTGAGAATTTTATTTCTCATATGTCTTTTGTTGAATTTGATATGCATCTCCCTAGGCATTTTTTGTCTTCTTGTATATGATGTGTTTTTTCTATAGATTATATCTATTTCTTGTTCTAGTTCCTCAGCAGTTCCTATGATTAATTGTTCTGTAAAATTCTGTATTATTTCTGTTCTAAATTTTTTTTGTATTGTTTCTGGTATATTTTGGCATCTAATAATCATTGATGCCTTTTCCATTTCTAAAGAAATCAGTGCCTCCTCTATTCTGTTGTTTTAGTTCTTGTACTTCTTGGTCTACTTCCTGTAATTTATCTTCTGTATTACTGTGTGCTGATGCAATTTTCATAATCTCTTGTTTATTTTCATTTATTTGTTTCTTTATGTCTTCAGTTTCTAATGTAATTTGTTGAGCTACCTGCTCAATTTTTGTTTGTATTGGTTCAATTTCTTTTTTAATCATTTCTCCCATTGTAGTTTGGATAGGTTCTAATTCCTTCCTTAGTAAATCTGGTAATATTTCTTCTACTGTTGTTTTGATGGACTGAGCCATACATTCCTGAATAAGTGCTTTCAGGTCTTTGATTGCCATTTGAGGTGCAATCATGGTGTTCAATTTGAGTTGTGTTTGTGGGCTTGGCTGTCCTGGTGATGGTAAGGATGATTTTCTTGTACCTGCGCCACCAGTAGCCATTTAGTTAAATTGCCAGTTATATTTCTATATTAATTATATAATTTTATCTTTGGCCGAGGACAGACTGGCAATTTGCCGTGGGATGGGACCCGGGCTGACAACGACTCAATATCGGGGTAAATGGAATGTTCACACAGGCACATCTGCCTGGCGTCCCCCACCCGTAGCCTACCGGTGCTCTCGCGCTTCACTGCCGGATTAAAAAAACACCTGATAAAAGCCAACGCAAATCTTGAAAGCCTGCGTTTGTCGCGCGTTTCTCCGCTTCCAGGGAGTCTGAACGCGCAGCCGAAAAGCCGGGAGCAACCCGCGTTGGGCATGAGGCAGCAGCGGTGTGATTGGCTGCGCTCCGCTCCACTGCCCAATGCGGTGCCGGCGTTGCAGGGCAAAAAAAAAAAAAATCGCCAAAATGCGCTTATGCGCACATACGCCCACAGTCGAAATAATGGGGAAACAGCGAATATAGCGCGCCTCCGGCGCGGCAGTCTGAACGCTCCCGCACGCCTCCGTCCAGTATCTTCCGGCAGAGGCCCCCGCTGTGTGGACGGGAAAACCCGGTATCGTTTACTCCGGGGTTTTTTGCTGCGACTCGATACCGGGGCAAATTGCCAGTCTGTCCTGGGCCTTTATCTTGGCTGTGATAATGTAAATTTTGGTTTTGTTTATCCCGATTTAAGTTTCAAGTAAATGTACTTTCACTTCTATTCCAGTAAATATGGTAATGTTATTTCAACCTAACTTGATTCTATTCCAGTAAATACAGTAATGTTATCTCAACCTAACTCGCTAGTTCTTTTTGCCTTTCCCTCTGTGTTTTGCTCTGTTACTCCTCCTTTCACTTCTGTCGCATAGTCACCCCTGTTTCCTTGTTCCTTTCCACGCCCTCTCTTTCAGCATCCTTGGATCTCCGTGACTCCGTATTTGTTGTTTTTTTCTTCCATTTATTTTCCTGTGGTTTTCCTAAAAGTAAGTCCACACAAAAGAAGAGAGAAATCTTTTTTTTAAAAAATAAAACTTTTATTAACAGGATATATTAACACGTTCCATATCTCAAAGTACTTTTGAATACATCCTTTTCATTTATCCCCTCCCCCCCCGCCTTCCAGCGATGCTCCACCCCGCTTATTGTTTCATTCAATATTCAGCAACAATAAAAACTTATCCCATATTCAATTCTTGCTTTAAAACATATTGATACATATAGTCTAACCCTTAGGTAACACTTAAACTAATTGTCAATCATTACTTTCTTTTTTCTATTCTTAATAGTTATCAAAGCAGAGTAACTTATTTCTTACATCCCAGTTCATTTCGAGATAGTCTTTAAACTCTTTCCATTCTATAAAAAAAAATTCATCTTCTCTATTGTTAAGCTTCTTTGTCAGTTTGTCCATTTCTGCCATAAAAAGCATCTTCTTTATCCAATCCCATTTTTCTGGTATTTTTTCTTGCTTCCAAAATTGGGTAAAAGTCATTCTTGCTGTTGTAATCAGATACCACCACAATGTTCTTTTTGGGGGGGTTATCTCTTCCATTTTCAAACCCAAAAGTAACATTTCAGATTGTTTTTTCAAGGTACACTTCAGAATCTTCTGAATTTCATTATGAATCTCTGTCCAATAGGCTACCACTTTACCACAAATCCACCACATATGATAAAATGAGCCTTCCTTTTTTTTACACTTCCAACATTTGTTAGACATGTTCTCATTCATTTTAGCAATTTTTTTAGGTGTCATATACCACCTATACATCATTTTATAACAATTTTCTTTCACATTTACACATGTAGAAATTTTAATTGACTTTTTCCACAACCCCTCCCAAGTTGACATATCTATTTCTCTATTTACATTTATAGCCCATTTTACCATCTGTTCTTTTACAATCTCATCCTCAGTATACCATTTTAATAAAACTTTATAAATTTTTGAAATCATTTTTTCCCCTCTTCCGCCCACACATTTTCAATTTCATTATTCTCCTTCCTGAAGCCATATCTCTTTTTGTCAGCCTTAAATAAATCATAAATCTATCTGTAGTTTAACCAATCATATTCAAATTTCAGTTCCTCTTTAGCTCTCATCACAAAACTGTTCCCTTCTACCATCAAAATATCTCTATAAGGTATCCAATCTTCACCTTTATGTCTCAAAAGTGGTTTAATTACTTCAGCCGGTACTATCCATAGTGGTCTTGCATCAAAAAAAAAATCTTTTATATCTCATCCAGGTCATAAACAATGATCTTCTTATGAAGTGGTGTTTGAAAAAATTATCCATTTTGCATTTGTCATATCATAAATAAGCGTGCCAACCAAATTTACGGTCATGTCCTTCTAACGCCAACATTTTTCTATTGTCCAAATTAACCCATTGAGCCAACCAAGTCAAACACACCGCATCATGATACAGTCTAAAATTAGGAAGTTGGAATCCTCCTCTTTCCTTTGCATCACATAGAATCTTCATTTTAATCCTCGGTTTTCTTCCAGCCCAGACAAATTTTGAAATTTCTTTCTGCCATGAGTTCAATACTTTACAGTCCTTCACTATCGGAATCGTCTGAAATAAAAACATTAAACGCGGTAAAATATTCATCTTAACCACCGAAATTCTTCCCATTAATGACAGATTCAAAGTGTCCCATTTTTTTTATATCTTGTTCAATTTTACTCCAAATCTTTTCGTAGTTGTTCTTAAAAAGATCTTCATTGTCAACTCAATTCCTAAATATTTTGGTTTTTTTACCACTTCACATTGTATTGATTCTTGCAATTCCTGCTGTTTCTCTTTTGGCATATTTTTGCACAACACCTTTGTTTTGTTCTTATTGACGTAAAATCCCGCCAAATCTCCAAATTCCTTGATCTTTTCCATCAACAATGGTAAATTAATTACTGGATCTTCGATCAAAAACATTACATCGTTCACAAATGCCCTATATTTATACGTAAAACCTCCGATTGTAAGTCCCCTTATATCCTTATCTTCTTTTATCTTTGCCAACAGTACCACCAAAACCCAGATAAACAATAAAGGGGATAGCAGGCAAGCTTGCCTAGTCCCTTTTTGCACCTTGAAATAGTCTGTCATCTCTTTATTTACGTTTAACGATGCTTTCTGTTTTGAATAAATCGCCCTAATTACGTTTAAAAAGGGCTGTCCAATATCCATTTTCTCCATCAGTTGAAACATAAAGTCCCAATTTAAATTATCAAAGACGTTCTCTGCATCTACAAATAGGAAAGCAACCTCCTTTTCTGGATGTTTATCATAATATTCAATAGCGTCTATCACCGTCCTTAGATTGTCCCTAATTTGTCTATTTGGTAAAAAACCGGCTTGTTCTTCAGTTATAACGTCTTTCAAATAATTTTTCAGTCTTTCTAAAATTATTTTGGCAAACAACTTATAGTCATTATTAAGTAAAGTAATTGGTCTGTAATTCTTAACATCTGTTAAGTCCTGTCCTTCTTTTGGTATGAGTGATATGTTGGCTTCCTTCCGTGTCTCGGGTATCACTTTAGTCGCCTGTATCTCATTTGCTAGAAGTTCCAACGTTGGGGTCAGTTCCTCTTTTAACTTTTTATAAAATTTCACTGTAAATCCATCTGGGCCTGGAGCTTTCCCCAATTTAGCATCTTCTATTGCCTTATAAACTCCTTCTTTTTGGATTGGACCATTCAACATTTCCTTAATTTTTATTCCAATCTTTGAAATTTATACCATGTCCAAATATTTTTTAATTTTTTCAGAGTCTATATTCTTTTTTTGAAATAACTTCGCATAATGCTTTTAAAAAACTCTTTTTAAACCACTTATATCCACAATTTCTTTACCTTCTTCAATAATCTTGTTTATTAACCTTTTCTTTCTTCGATTTTTCAATTGCCATGCCAGAAATTTTCCTGGTTTATTTGCTCCTTCAAAGGATTTTTGTTATAATTTCTTTAAGTTCCAGTAAAGTTCCCGATTAAGTATCACGTTCAATTGCTCTTGTAAAATTTGAATTTCTTTAATAATTTTCTTTTTTCCAGGTCTCTTCTTCAATTCTTTTTCTTTTTGCTGAATTCTTTCTTGCAACTCCTTTTGCTGCTTTATATTCTGTTTCTTATCCGCCACGTTCAATGATATAGGTAATCCTCTCATCACAGCCTTGTATGTATCCCAAACAGTCTGTATTTTAACGTTTTGATTCAAATTCAATTGAAAAAATGACTGAGTTTCCTTACATAATATCTCAATTATTTTCTTCTTATCCAATAGATCTTCATTTATTCCCCAATGAAACTGTTTAGCTTTTTTCTTTTAACGTCCAAATCACCGGGTTGTGATCAGAATTAGTCTTTGGCAAAATTTCCACCCTTTGAGTTTTTAACGCCATTTCACCTGACATCCAAATCATATCTATTCTGGAATAAGAATTGTGACAATTGGAATAAAAAGTAAAGTCTTTAACTTTAGGATTCCATTTTCTCCAAACATCTTCAAGTTTCTCTTGTTCCATCAATTTAAAGAAAATTTTTGGTAACTTCCCAACCTTCTCATCCTTCTTTTCAAATTTCCTGTCCAATTTATTATTAACCGTTCCATTAAAATCCCCTGCCAAAATTAACTGCTCATAATTCACTTGATCCAATTCGTTCGTCAAGTCTTTAAAAACATTTTCTTTAGCTCCATTAGGCACATACAAGTTAACTACCAAAGTCTTTTTCTGAAGCATTGTAATTTCCACTCCAATATATCTCCCATCTTTATCACTAAAAATTTGTTTTGGGTCCAATTCTTTGTTTACATAGGTCACAACTCCCTTATTTTTTTTTCTACCAGTGAATAAAATTCTTCTCCTAATTTTTTGTTAATCAAATACTTATTGTCCCGTTTTCTAATATGAGTTTCTTGCAAGCAGATAATATTAGCCTTTTATATTTGCAACCAATAATTTACTAATTTTCTTTTAGAGGGTGAATTAAGTCCATTTACATTCCACAATAACAATTTGTAATCCATCATGTCTTGACTTTAAATATCTCCAAAATCTTCTACATTTTCTGCTTTGAACCTATACATATCTCCCAGAGTCTTGATCGTATGTCTCTTTGCATTGTAGGTAAAAGACAGACCATATGGTATTTCCCATCTAAACCTGATGGTTAGCTGCTTCAATTTGTCTACCAGCTTTTTATATTTCTTTCTTTCTTGCAAGATCATTCTTGGGAGTTCTCTCATTATTATAATCTTTTTGCCATCAATTTCCAATGGTTGTGAAAATTGTTTTTTGAAAGTATCCTCCTTCATCTTCCTTGTTACAAATTGCACAATAACATCTCTTGGCAAGTTCTTTCTCTGAGCATATGGTGAATTTACTCTATAAATCTAGTCAAAATCAGACTTGATAGCCGACAGGAGATGAAAAGTCTCTGGTTCGGGATGGCTCATCTCAAGGAGATGAAGGGGTAGCTATTACTTTTGTACAAGGAAATGGATTAAAATTGTCCACTGAGACTGTGGCTAATGATAGGAACTGCCTGGCAAGGTCTCGAGGCAGCAAGAGGAAGGCTGTGGGCTTAACAAATGTGCAAAACTATAAGTGTTTATACACAAATGCTAGAAGTCTCTGAGGTAAAATCGGGGAGTTGGAATGCTTGGTGTTGGGGGGAAATAGACATTGTGGGTATTTCAGAAACTTGGTGGGATGAGGAAAATCAGTGGGATACGGTGATTCCTGGTTATAAATTATATCGGAAGGATGGGGGGAAGGGTCGGAGGTGGGGTGGCTCAGTATGTCAGAGAGTGTATACCGCCCAGTAAGATTGAGAGGGTAAGAGAATTGGATTCACTTCTGGAAATGCCATGGGTTGAAATAGTGGGTCCAAAAGGAGGCTTAACAGTGGGAGTTTGTTATCGCCCACCAGATCAAGAGATAGAGGAGGATTATAAAATGATGAATGAATTAAAGATAGCGGCTAGACGAAATAACTGTGTTGTAATAGGCGACTTTAACTACCCACACATTGATTGGGTCAATATGAGTTCTAGTCGGGAGAAAGAGATTGAGTTTTTAGACACTCTCAATGACTGTGCTATGGAACAGATGGTCACAGATCCTACCAGGGGAGAGGCGATCCTGGATTTGGCCCTAAGTAACACCCAAGACCTGGTGAGAGATGTAAAGGTGATTGCACCGCTTGGAAACAGTGACCATAATGTCATTGAGTTTAACATTTGTACAGATAGGGAGTTGCCCAAAAAGACTGATGCAACCACTTTTAACTTTAAAAGGGGTAACTTCTCTGGTATGAGGGGACATGTGAGGAAGAAATTGAAAGGAAGAGTGGAGAAGGTCAAAACCATTGGGGAAGCTTGGAGACTATTTAAAAATACAGTTCTAGAAGCTCAGAAAAAATATATACCGCAGGTTAGGAAAGGTACAAATAGGTATAGAAAAAAGCCTGCATGGTTAACAAATAAAGTAAAAGGTAAGAAGGATTCCTTTAAGTGGTGGAAAGCTAGTCTTAGTGAGGTTGATAAAGGGAGCACAGACTATGGCAAATAAAATGCAAGTCTGTGATCAGGCAAGCAAAAAGGGAATATGAGGAGCATATCGCAAAAACATAAAGGCCAACAATAAAACTTTCTTCAAATACATTAGAAGTAGGAAGTCAGCCAGGGAGGCAGTGGGGCCCTTGGATGACCAAGGGATAAAAGGAGTAGTGAAGGATGATAGGGAAATGCTCTCACTCAGCTTGCCCCACCTGGATTCTCGGTCCTTCACCAATCACGGACGAGGGGGCGGGGGGAGGGGTGGCGATATTCGTGCGGGAGGCTTACTCCTTCAGGGCGCTCCCCCTGCTGGAGATTGCGGGCATGGAATGTGTCGGTTTGGTGCTGGAGGCCGAGGAGAGTCTGGCGATCTACCTGATGTACCGACCGCCTAACACACCGGATAGTAGCCTGCCATCCCTGCTGGAGGCCGTAGCAGGCTGGGCGCTGGAGCACCCTAGGCTTATGGTCTTGGGTGACTTCAACGTCCATGCCAATGACGCGACCTCCAGCCGGGCTACGGACCTGGTGGCATCCATGGCGTCACTAGGACTCTCCCAATGTGTGTCGATCCCCACGCACCGGGCTGGGCACATGCTCGATTTGATCTTCACAATGGGGATTTCAGTGGACCGGATGACTGCTACGGCAGTCCCATGGTCGGACCACTATGCCCTGAAGGCCCGTATGGATGTCCCACCCCGACCCTGTATAGGCGGCGAGCGGATTTTGGCTCGCCCGCAGAGCCAAATGGACCCTGTGCGGCTTCAGATGGCTCTGCGGGATCCGATGCCCCTGGCGGCTCGTTGGATGAACTAGTGGAAGACTGGCATGGCCGACTTTCTGCAGCCATCGACGAGATCGCTCCCAGGCGCCCTCTGCGCGCCCGCTCTAGGCTAGCCCCTTGGTATTCCCAGGGGCTGCGGCTTATGAAGCAGGAACTCAGACGGCTAGAGAGGCGGTGGCGCCGTGCTCATGATGAGGCAACGAGAGCATCATATAGGACGTTTATGAGAGCCTATGAGATGGCAGTCAAGGCTGCGAAGAGGGAATTCTACGCAGCTACGATTGCATCTGCAAGCTCACGCCCAGCCCAATTGTTTAGAACAATTCAGTCTCTGACAACTCTGCCGCAGGGCAGATATAATAGTAGGGAATTGGAGATTGGCTGTGAGGCATTTGCGAGCTATTTTGCAGATAAAGTCTCGGTGCTCCGCCGCGACCTCCCCGCCACACTTGAAACGGTGAGTGAACTTGAGGCCCCTTGCGCGTCTTTGAGCTTGGGTTTAGAATGCTTTGACCGGCTCAATCTGGAGGAAGTCGACAGATTGCTAGTATCTGTGCGCCCAACCACATGCGACCTTGACCCGTGCCCCTCCTGGCTCATCAAGGCGGGCCATGAGGGGTTTCGAGGTGCCTTGGGGGAGATTGTCAACAAATCCCTCCTGGAGGGACGGTTCCCCAAGGCACTCAAGGAAGCGATGGTCCGCCCTCTCTTAAAGAAATCAACCATGGACTTGGCGGAATTGGCCAGCTATCGGCCGGTGTCCAACTTGCCCTATTTGGGCAAGCTGATTGAGAGAGAGGTGGCGACTCAGCTACAGGGCTTTCTGGATGACGCTTCCGTCCTTGATCCATTCCAGTCCGGCTTTCGCCCGGGCTACGGGATGGAGGCAGCACTGGTCGCCTTAACGGATGACCTCCGGAGGCATCTGGATCGAGGTGGTGTGGCAGCACTGTTGCTGTTAGATCTGTCGGCTGCATTTGATACAGTCGACCACCAGTTGCTGATCCACCGCCTTGCCGACGTGGGGATTCAGGGGCCTGCCCTTCAGTGGCTTGCCTCCTTTCTCCAAGGTCGGGGACAGAGGGTGGTGCTAGGGGGCAGCAGTCCCGGAGGCACCCCCTTGAATGTGGGGTGCCCCAGGGGGCAGTGCTCTCCCCGATGTTGTTTAACATCTATATGCGCCCCCTCGCCCAGATTGCCCGGAGGCATGGGCTGGGTTGTCACCAATATGCGGATGACACCCCGCTCTATTTAATGTTGGGCGGCCAGTCGGACTCTGACCCGGAAGATCTCTGCCGGGCTTTGCAGACTGTGGCTGGGTGGCTCAGGCTGAGCCGATTGAAGCTAAACCCTGCCAAGACGGAAGTCCTGTGCCTGGGTCGGGTCAGTCGGGGGCTGGGGCTCCCTCTTCCGGCCTTCGATGGGGCACCGTTGGTGCCAGCGTCGGAGGTTAGGAGTTTGGGAGTACTCCTGGACCCTGCGTTAACTATGGGGGCCCAGATGGCAGCCACTGCCAAGTCAGCTTTTTACCATCTTCGGCTGATACGGCAGTTGGTCCCATTCCTCGACCGCGATGACCTGGCCACGGTGATTCATGCAATGGTCACCTCAAGGCTAGACCACTGTAATGCCCTCTACATGGGGCTGCCTTTGGGGCAAATCCGGAGGCTGCAGCTAGTGCAGAATGCGGCAGCCAGGCTGTTGATGGGCACCCCTAGGCGGGAGCACATCCGGCCTGTGCTGAAAGCGCTGCACTGGCTGCCTATAGCATACCGGATTCGCTTCAAAGTGCTGGTGCTTACCTTTAAAGCCCTATATGGCCAGGGTCTGGCATACCTGAGGGACCGCCTTTCCCCGTATATGCCCCAAAGAGCACTTCAGTCTGAGCTTCAACACCGCCTGGCGGTCCCTGGCCCTAAGTAGGCCAGGCTGGTGGCCACTAGGGCAAGGTCATTCTCAGTGGCGGCTCCTACCTGGTGGAATGAGCTCCCAGAAGAGATCAGGGCCCTGCGGGACCTTTCGCAGTTCCGCAGGGCCTGCAAGACGGAGCTCTTCCGCCAGGCTTACGAGTAGGAGCTGCCGCTCCTTTTCCCGCTCCCTTTCCCTTTGGCCGCCAGCCCCCACCCCTCTGCCGCCAATTGTTACCATCTCATGCAGTAGAGGGAGGGGGAAGTCGAGGGAGACCTTGCCATGACATCACTCTGTTTAAACTATTATCTGACGCCATTGGACTGAGATAATAGAACAGCTATAGAGCACTTATGATGTTGAAATGTTATCGATTTATATGTTTTTAAGATATTGTCTTGGCACTTGGATGTCTTACTGTAAGCCGCCCTGAGCCCGCTTGCGGGGAGGGCGGGGTAGAAGTGTAATAAATAAATAAATAATAAATAAATAAATGGCTGAGAAGCTGAATGCATTTTTTGCGTCTGTCTTCACTGTGGAAGAGGAGAAGTGCTTGCCCACTCCAGAAGCACTGATTTTGGGAGGGGGTTTGAAAGACCTGAATCAGATTGTGGTGACAAGAGAGGAAGTCCTCCGACTGATGGACAATTTAAAAACTAATAAATCACCAGGCCCGGATGGCATTCATCCGAGAGTTCTGAAAGAACTCAAATGTGAACTTGTGGATCTCCTGACAAAAATATGTAATCTTTCTTTAAAATCTGCCTCCATTCCTGAGGACTGGAAGGTAGCTAATGTCACTCCCATCTTTAAAAAGGGCTCCAGGGGAGATACAGGAAATTACAGGCCAGTCAGTCTGACATCAATACCAGGTAAGTTCGTGGAAACTGTTATTAAGGAAAGAATTAGTAGGCACCTTGATGAACAAAAACTATTGAGGCAGACTCAGCATGGGTTCTGTAAGGGAAGATGTTGTCTCACTAACCTGTTAGTGTTTTTTGAGGGAGTGAACAAACAAGTGGACAAGGGGGACCCAATAGATATTATTTACCTTGACTTCCGGAAAGCTTTTGATACAGTTCCTTATCAAAGGCTCCTAAGTAAGCTCAATAGTCATCGGATAAAAGGACAAGTCCTCTTGTGGATCAAAAACTGGCTTATAAATAGGAAACAGAGAGTGAGTATAAATGGGAAACTTTCTCAGTGGAGGGTGGTAAGCAGTGGGGTACCACAGGGATCAGTACTCGGTCCAATGCTTTTTAACTTGTTTATTAATGATTTGGAATTGGGAGTAAGCAGTGAAGTGGCTAAATTTGCAGATGACACAAAGTTGTTCAGGGTGGTGAAAACCAGGGAGGATTGTGAGGCACTCCAAAGGGATCTGTCGAGGATGGGTGAGTGGGCGTCAACGTGGCAATGGGGTTCAATGTGGCCAAGTGCAAAGTGATGCACATTGAAGCCAAAAATCCTAAATATAAATACAAGTTGATGGGGTCTAAACTGGCAGAGACGGACCAAGAGAGAGATCTTGGAGTCATAGTGGATAACTCAATGAAAATGTCTAGACAGTGTGTACCTGCAATAAAGAAGGCCAACGCTATGCTGGGGATTATTAGGAAGGGAATTGAAAACAAATCAGCCAGTATCATCATACCCCTGTATAAATCATTGGTGCGACCTCATTTGGAATACTGAGTACAGTTCTGGTCGCCACATCTCAAAAAGGATATTATAGCATTGGAAAAAGTGCAGAGAAGGGCAACTAGAATGATAAAAGGGTTGGAACACCTTCCCTATGAAGAAAGGTTAAAACACTTGGGGCTCTTTAGCTTGGAGAAACGACGGCTGAGGGGTGACATGATCGAGGTTTATAAGATTATGAATGGGATTGAGAAAAGAAGTACTTTTCTCCCTTTCTCACAATAGAAGAACTCGTGGGCACTCCATGAAATTGCTGAGCAGTCGGGTTAGAACAGATAAAAGGAAGTACTTCTTCACCAAAAGAGTGATTAACATATGGAATTCACTGCCACAGGAGGTGGTGGCAGCTACAAGCATGGACAGTTTCAAGAAGGAATTAGATAAACATATGGAGCAGAAGTCCATCTGTGGCTATTAGCCACAGGGTATAGATGGAAATTCTCAGTCTGGGGCAGGTGATGCACTGTATTCTTGGTGCTGGAGGGGGCAGCAGTGGGAGGGCTTCTAGTGTCCTGGCCCCACTGCTGGACCTCCTGATGGCACGTGGTATATTTTGGCTGCTGTGTGACAGAGTGTTGGACTAGATGGGCCATTGGCCTGATTCAACATTGGCTTCTCTTGTGTTCTTATGTTCTTATATATACATACACAAATACTTATGGGGTAGACTTCAGAATACACCAGATGCATAGTACGACTGAGTTCAGACTTGCAGTTTGCCCTGCTATAACCACGTTTCAGCCACGTTTTACAAGTGGATTAAAGGGGGCATTCACATAGGCACATCTGCCTGGCATTCCCCACCTGTAGTCAACCTGTGCTGTTCTGCTTCGTTCCTGCATTTAAAAGATACCTGGTAAAAGCGGTAGCAAATCCCTGAGAGCCTGTTTATCCTGCTTCATTCTGCTTCCGGGGAGTGTGAACGCCAACCCAAAAAGCTGGGAGCAACCCGCGTTGATCATAAGGCAGCAGCAGCGATATGATTGGCTGTGCTCTGCTCTACCACCCAATGAGGTGCTGGCAGTCTGAACGCTCCTGCGCACCTCCTCTTAGGAAACCATGCCCTATTTACTTTTAAACTGTCCTGTCCTGAAAAACACAAAATGCTCTACAGCTGACAATAGCACTACAGATAAGATTAGACTTTCAATAGCCATTCCACACACAAAAGAACCTCCTCAAGAAACAGGAAACCTCCTCAGGAAACAGTCCATAGACAAAAGAACCTCCTCAGGAAAGCTCCTCCATTAGCATGTTCATAGCCTGGAGAACTACTACAAGTTAATGACTCAGCCCTACCCCATCTTCCAGGGTAGATATAAATTACCCGCCTACCATTTTTCTGCTCATCGTGACACAGAGAGTACTCCACCTTTCTGTGTTATACCTCTGAGGATGCCAGTCACAGCTACTGGCGAAACGTCAGGTCCTACAGTGCCAAGACCACGGCCACACAACCTGGAAAATCTACAGCAACTAACCGACTTGGGAGAGCTTGCTTGCCTGGTCTATCTGCCCCAGCCAGCCCCCCACTCGCACTCTCCCACTAATTGAAGTGCAGCATGTACCAGTACTGATCTGACCCTTGAGCTGGGGAAGGCTGTGCAGCTGCTTGTTGACTCTGGGCTGATAGCTCTGGAGTCCTGGAGTCTGTACTCTGAATAGTGGCACTAGGGACCTAGAAAGGGCAGGGCTTGTCAGTCCAACCCCTGCACAGTCTCATCAGGGCTGGCCTTAAGGCAGTTGGAGCAATGTAGCCAAATTGGGCCCTGCGGGCTGCTCCTAAGGGGACCCCCACACCAGGGCAATCTAGATGGATTTTATTTATATCTCTAAGATTCTGCAGACTTTGGCTGTGAACTGAAGCCCCACAATTTTTTTTCCAGTTGGGCCCCACTGGCTGGCCCTGAGTCCTATAGTTGCTGGGCCCATGTTGCCCTGCCCTCGCATGAAGTTTTGGGTTTGCAATTTTGGGAGAGGGGAGACTGCCTGCTGGGGGGGAGACAGAGCTGTGGAGGCCCCCTAGATTTAGAGGCCCTAGGCTTCAGCCTACTTAGCCTATACATAAATCTGGCACTGATTGAAGAGCTTTACCTACCAAGCACCTGTATGTTGTTAGTGTACAATGTAACAGCAAACAGCTGGGAACTGTCAAGGTAATTATTGGGCAGTTGGTCATCTACAGCTCAAATGTCAGTATGACAGCTAAGGATCTAGATCTCATCTTAGATCAGTTAGGTTAAGTAACTGATCATCTTGATTGGTTACTCAATTAGCAAGTGATAGCTGGCCTAGCATACATGGCAAGGGTGAGGAAGCCAGAACACACAATACATCATTGTATGAAGACATTATCATCATGATGATGCTGCTGGATGTAGACTGGTGAAGAGTATGTGAAGCTGGAAGAAGGACTTTCACATTCTTCAGAACTTTTACTCTCTTGCATCATTGCTGCTGGGAAGACTGCTACTCAAGACATCTGCTTTGGAGCTGTAAGCCACTTAGGGTCAGTATCTAGAGACTAGTTAGATAGGTTTATTGTTTTGTCTTTGTCACATTGTACATTCTTTTCCCCTACTTGTATGTTTTTATGTTTGTCCATCTTTTGTAAATAAATTTCTAAATTCTGTTTTTAACCATTTGAGTGAGTTACTAGTTCAGAACCCAAATTCATTTTATTCCAGTGCTAAAAATTTATGCTACCAAAAGAATATTTTTCCTATGGGTTACAGTTAAATTCCTTTTGTTTTATAATAACTTGGCCAGTTGATGTTGTTGGGGCATTCCGATGTTGTGATAGTCATCATCTGACAATTTGCCTAGAAATTCATTTATGTTGATACAAACTGCTCAGTTTCAACCTCTGGTGCTACAAATATTCTGAAACTGAAGTCAATTTAAAGTTAACTAAAAGAGCCCATGAACAACACAATCTCTGTCTTCATTTTTGCTTTAACTAAAAATTGTATTATTGTCATTGTATCTGTGATATTAAGAAAGGTGTAATTAATAGAGAAGATGAGCCAAATTAGCTGAGATTTCTTTTTAACCATTAAAATTTATTCCCCATATTTAAATTTGACAGTAGTTAATCACAGGATCCCCAAGTATGCAGCCAATCATCCTTTCCCTATTTCAACACAGCAGGCCTACTGGGTCTGAGTGGAATGCTAACTACCTGGTGTGTTTGGCTAGTCTCTTACTCTAAAAATAAATAACTGTATGAAAAGTCATTAACAGAATATTTGGGCTTGCTGCAGAAAGAAAATTAAAAAGTATCAAAGTCATGTCAGAATTTTAACAGCCTTCTTTACTGTGGGGAAACCAGCATCCACAGCTGTTCAATATTGGCCAGTGTACTTTTGCCAACTGTAATTGTGGCTCAACATTTCCTCCTTCAAGTATTCCTTGCCAAGTCAAGTAAATTTTGGACAAGACTAGGCTGTTAAAAATATGTATATGCTCTTATTGGAGCAAGTTGCATGTCTCATATTAAATGTGCTCATTGAGAAAATAATCCTGCAAAAAATTTGTAAAGATGATAATTATTTTGGCAAAAATGTATGCCACCTCGCCTGGTTGTCATAAAAATGGACTCCATTTACCAGACTTTAATGGAGTGCCTTGCATGAAATGGTCTGTGTTGCATAAATGTTGCTGGGTCCTATTTTTAATATTTATGGTTCAACTGTCTGGCAAATTACATGGTTCCCTCAAGGGGCCTCCTTTGCTCAGAGCATACTTCAGTCTATAAAAGAAAAATGGTTGTACTTTTCTGGGCCTACTTCCTGGGAGGGCTGAAAGATCACCCAGTCTAATTACTCTGATCTGAGAGCCAATGCCACACATAGAATATTTACTATTTCTTTTAGACATTTACACACTATTTCTCACCTTACAGATGTCCACAAAGTAGCTTACGTGAAATTCTAAAATAACAGAAAAATAAACTTTAAAAAGTATAACCTAAAAACTAAATAGGAGTGACAGCAAAAAAGATAATTCAGCCAATGGGAGCACAAACATCTACAAATCCATATGAGGCAGAATAAGAAAATAAACATTTATTTCTTTTAAAGTTCTCATATCCTGCCTATTCCTAGGGCAGTTTACATAGTATCAATACACAACAGCTTATCCCCAGAATTAAAACTTTGTTGGTCTTAAAGCTACCACCGGACGCAAACTTCGTTCTAATAAAAACCATAGCATATTACAGAGACCCACAGAAAACCAACAGGACATATAAAGCAAACCATGAACATTTTGGTTTACCTTGGACAGAGACAACAGATCCATTTGAAGGTTATGTGGGAGAGACTGACATTCTACAGTTCCCCAAATTGCTACAAGAAGACCCTGCTTCACTTGTGGGGTAATCACACCTCTACTTAATCCAGTACCTTTAGGAGAACCCCAGTGATAGATTATCAGTTTTTGGAAGGGGTGTAGGAGCTGTCCCATGAAACAGCTGGGAGCCAAGCCTTTTCAGAACTAGCCATTGTGAGAGCTGTGGTGGAAGACAACGGGCCCTAGAAAGGAAGAGAGGGAGGTGGAAGGGAGAGAGGGTTGGAGGAATGAAGGGAGGTGGAAGGGAGACAGGGTGGGAGGAAGGAAGGAAGGAAGGAATAGGGGGAAGAGTGAAAGAAAGGAGAGAGGAAGAAAGGAAAAGGGGGAAAGGAAGGGAAGAGGGGCAGAAAAGGGCTTCTCTGGGCCCAGAGAAGGCCTTTTCTGTCCCCACACCATCCCCTGGGCCTTCTATGGGGGCAGTAGGCAGTGTGTGGGGGAAAGGGCTTCTCTGGGCCTACTGCCCCCATAGAAGGCCCAGGGGATGGTGTGTGGGGGACAGAAAATGTCTTCTCTGGGCCTACTGCCCCCATAGAAGACCCAGGGGATGGTGTGTGGGGGGTGGAAAAGGCCTTCTCTGGGCCTAGTGCCCCATAGAAGGCCCAGGGGACATCGTGTGGGGTGCGGAAAAGGCCTTCTCTGGGCCTAGTGCCCCATAGAAGGCCCAGGGGACATCGTGTGGGGTGCGGAAAAGGCCTTCTCTGGGCCCAGTGCCCCATAGAAGGCCCAGGGGACGGCGTGTGGGGGGCGGAAAAGGCCTTCTCTGGGCCCAGTGCCCCATAGAAGGCCCAGGGGACGGCGTGTGGGGGGTGGAAAAGGCCTTCTCTGGGCCCAGTGCCCCATAGAAGGCCCAGGGGACGGCGTGTGGGGGGTGGAAAAGGCCTTCTCTGGGCCCAGTGCCCCATAGAAGGCCCAGGGGACGGTGTGTGGGGGTGGAAAAGGCCTTCTCTGGGCCTAGTGCCCCATAGAAGGCCCAGGGGACGGCGTGTGGGGGTGGAAAAGGCCCTCTCTGGGCCTAGTGCCCCATTAGAAGGCCCAGGGGATGGCACGTGGGGGTGGAAAAGGCCTTCTCTGGGCCTAGTGCCCCATAGAAGGCCCAGGGGATGGCGTGTGGGAGGCAGAAAAGGCCTTCTCTGGGCCTAGTGCCCCATAGAAGGCCCAGGGGATGGTGTGTGTGGGGCGGAAACGCCTTCTCTGGGCCTAGTGCCCCATTAGAAGGCCCAGGGGATGGCGTGTGGGGGCGGAAAAGGCCTTCTCTGGGCCTAGTGCCCCATAGAAGGCCCAGGGGACGGCGTGTGGGGGCTGAAAAGGCCTTCTCTGGGCCTAGTGCCCCCATAGAAGGCCCAGGGGATGGCGTGTGGGGGGCGGAAAAGGCCTTCTCTGGGCCTAGTGCCCCCATAGAAGGCCCAGGGGATGGCGTGTGGGGGGCGGGAAAGGCCTTCTCTGGGCCTAGTCCCCTCATAGAAGGCCCAGGGGATGGTGTGGGGGGGCGGAAAAGGGCTTCTCTCACTTGCCTCATCCTTGAGGGCCTGTCCCTGCGCTCACACTCCAGACGGTCCTCTCCTGTCGGAGGACTGGAGCAGACTGAGCTGAAAACACTGACTGGGGCTGACGTGGGCGGGACTTTGCGAAGCAGCCAGTCAGCCCTGGCCAGTGTCTTCTGACTGCCAGTTCTTGAGCCAAATCAATTATGGCAAGCATAGAATGTAGTGGAACCAAAATTCAAATATATATAAGGACAGGATAGGGATCTACCAGTCAAAACAAATCCCTTGAATTAGACATGGAAACAGATTAGGCATTTATGTCATATAGATGAGGGTTAGAGTCCTTTAGCAATCAAGAAAGCCAATTAGACTGAGTGTGCTATATATACATATTCTGTTAACTAAAAAAGGCTGCTCATAGTTTTCATATAGTCAAAATATGTAAACCAGCACTCTCTTCTCCCAGCACTTTCTACAGTCCTCAGGGACCTGAGCATTCCACAGATGGCAATTTTGGTGTGTTCCTCTCCTAAGCCCGTGTTATCCAGGCTTCTTTGACAGAATGAACTGAATATCTAGGACACATTCTTCACACTAAGCTCCTCGCCTTTAACTGCATTAACTTTACTGACCTGGAAAATGAACCTGAGAATTATGGACTAGCTAGCCTTTACCCAGAGAACAAAGGCCAGACACATTTGTGCTGTAAATCGCATATTTAAAACAACCAACAACATAGTGCAAGGATCTAAACACTGACAGTTGCACAGGGGAAACTCAGCTCATTACATTGGAGTTTTGCATACATATCTGAGGCAGTGGTCACACACACTAAATAATCAGTTTCAATCCACTTTCAGTGCACTTTCTAACTGGATATTACTGCGTGAACTGGCAAGATCCAGTTGGAAAGTGCATTGAAAGTGAATTATTTAGTGTGTGACCACAGCCTGTATCTTGGTCATCTGCAAAAGTGGGCCTGGCATGTATGACTGAGACCTGAGTGTGGGATGGTGAGACTGTAGCCCTGAGAGAACTGCCAGCCCCCGGATTTATTGGTCCTCTATCAATTCCAGACAAAAGGGTATGTGTGAGGGGGTGGCGGATACTTATCTGAGAGTCTTTCTTCTTCAGGCCAGTCCCTGCACCAAAAATCATGGGCATTGATTGTGTCAGCCTGGTGTGGGATGCTGAAGAGAGTCTGGCTATCTGGGTGGTGTATGACCACCTAATGCACCAGCAGATACCCTGTTAAGCCTGCTGAAGGTGGTGTTGGGTTGGACTTTGAAGTTCTCCAGACTTTTCGTTCTGGGGGATTTCAACATCCATGCTAATGACATCGCCTCCTCACAGGCTATGGGCCTAGTGTCATCCCTGGTGGCACTGGGATTCTTTCAATTTGTATCAGCTCCCACACATCAAGCAGGCCACACACTGGACTTGATTTTTGAGATGGAAATTAATGTGTACTTGGATCCCATTGATGTAGTGCCATGGGTGGACACTTTGTCCTTAAGGCTCGTCTGAATATCCCAACTCCTCATTTAGGCAGCAAGCTGATTTATGTTCGCCTGCAAGGACTGATAGATCCAATTGGTTTCCAGAATGCTCTGAAGGATCTGATGCCCCATGGTGATTTGTTGAATGGGCTGGTAGAGGATTGGCATAATCAGCTCTCCAAAGTTATTGACAAAATCACTCCCCAATGCCCTCTTTGTTCCCATCCCAAATCACCACAGAGCTACGGAGGGTGAAATGGGAAATACGATAGCCAGAGCAAGTGTGGTAGTGAGCTCGTGACAAAGCTGCAAGACCATCTTATTAATGAAAACCTATAAGGTAGCAGTGAAAGCCACAAAGAAGGATTTCTATGCGACTTCCATTGTGCCCACAAGCTCTCACTCAGTTCAATTGTTTAGAATAATTAGGTCACTTACTTCCCTTTCACAGAGAAAACAAAAAGATAGTAAATTGGTAATTAGCTGTGAAGCTTTTGTGAGCTATTTTGTGGATAAAATCCTGTCACTCCACCAAGATCTGCCAGCCACTCTTGATACAGTATGTGAACTGGAGGCTCCTTGGCTGTCTTTGGGCCCAATAATGGACCACTTCAGGCAACTCTCTCAGGATGAAGTTAACAGGATCCTGGCCACTGAGAATACCACCATCATGGCTAGTGAAAGCAGGTGGTAATGGAATACTGGTTCCCCTGGCAGGTATCATCAACCTGTCCCTGAGTTCAGGTCCCTTTCCAGGGACTTTAAAGGAGGCAGTGGTGAGACCACTCTTTAAAAAACCATCCCTGCATCCCATCAATCCAGCCAACTACTGCCCAGTGTTGAACCTTCTGTTCGTGCATAAGGTAGTTGAGAGAGTGGCAGTAGAAATGCTCTAGGTTTCCCTGGATGACTCCTCTATCTTGGATTCATTCCAGTCCGGCTTCCGACCTTGCTGTGGGACAGAGATGGCACTGGTCACCCTCATGGATGACCTCTGGAGACATCTGGACCGAGGCAGATCAGTGCTGTTGTTATTACTTGATCTGACAGAAGCGTTCGACACAGTTGAGTATGATCTTATGACCTACTGCCTCACCAATGTGTGGTTATGGGGAACTGCCTTGCAGTGGCTTGTTTCCTTTCTCCATGGTCAGGGATATAAAGTGGCACTTGGGGAGAGGGTTTCACGTGTTACCCTCTGGTATGCAGTGTCACGCAAGGGGTGATCCTCTCTCCTATGTTATTTAACATCTACCTGAGCCCCCTTGCGCAGCTGGTCTGGGGATGTGACAGACTACATTTAAAACACAGTTTTCCTAATGCAGTAAAATCAGAGAAGATGAATAGTTAAATCTGCTCTACAATGTTGAGCTTGAGTGACAGGGTGCTCCTTTTCTCTGAGTGGCCAGTGCCCGCTGAGGGAAATATGAAATCAGCTGTGTGCTGAGGGGAGAGTTAGTTCATTTGGAGTCTAGTGGCAATTACTGTTCAGTAAAGTAAAAGTTCAGCTAAAGGAGTGGATGTATGAAGAGTCTGATTAAAAGTCTGTCAGACAGGTTCACCTTTTGAATAAATGGAGAGACTCCTAGTCTTAACTGTGTTCAACATAATCTAAGAAGAATTGCAACTAAGAATTCAGAGTCTAGTGTCAGCTTATGCTGAAGTCCATTTTCACACAGATGCCAAGAATTGGAGTTTGAGATTTTGGCAAAGAGTGACTGGGTAGCAGGCTGAAGCTCCTAATCAGGCCAAAAGGAATAGGATTATATTTTTAGGGAAGAAATATAAGTCCTGTCCAGTTATACAGGGAATTGGCACTGAGGCAGTCCCTGGACTGTTGTGAAAGGAAATGGTTATAGACTACTCAAAGGAAAGAAGACACATTGTGATTTCAGAAAAGGGGAAAGAATTTGATACAATAAAGGAGTAACCTTTCCAGAAAACCTGAACAGTTATTAGGAAACTATATGTAGAAACATTGTAACTGAAACCAAAGTACTTAATCAACCATCTTCCACTGATAAGATCCAAGAATCTGTAAAAATATGCTGCTACAACACCATTTGTCTGTCAACTGAAAAATATGCTGTTTTATCAACAACATTTACCTCAGCCTTTCCAGTTCCTGACTACCCCATACCATCCCTGCCTATTAAATAAAATCTTCATTATTGTTCACTGTTACACAGTCTCAAGTGCCATTTCAAGGTATCTAAAAACAGGCCTCCTGTTTTCTCCTGACAACTTCCTGAGCTGGGCAAAGCAAAATTAGATTCTGTCAAAAGATGGGACATTCAGATTTATAAAACCTCTAATATTATAATGCTACTGGGGGCTAGCTCAGTACCGGAAGTATAAAGTACTGAGGCTGATGCGTTGCAGAGTGGTTACAGCTCGTACTTTATTAAGTACAGTCAGAACTTGAGATGGATGACCTGGCTCGCAGGCTGGTTTATATCCTGTAATTCACCACACCCAAAGAAACACCCACATCCATGACAGGTTATTTACAGTGCACCCTCAAGTCCATAGGTCTCTTCTTGGATCCTAGCCCTCTGATAGGTGTGTGCTAGGATCCATTTGGGCTATTGTCTTCAGATGCAAAGCTAGGGCTCTTTCCTGCCCACGTGTGGACCCGACTGCATGTATGGTCGCACTGGGTACACAACACCCCTCCACCCTTGGTCCAGATTGCCCTAGCTGACATAGGCTCTCAGATGCATGGGCTGTCTCTGCTTCTAGTGGAGCGGTGAACTTCCGGAGCTGGGGTCGTGTTTTCTGGAGTTATTCTGGCTGGTGTTGGGGGTGCTGGTACCTCTCCTGATTGCTCGACAGGGCCCGGTGTGCTGCTTGGCTCTTGGCTACTGGGTGGTTCTACGGGGGCATTGGCATTTGTCACTGGTAGCCCACTTGGGCCAGGTTACGAGGGAGTGGGTGCCTCTTGTTCTCGGTGGTCGGGGCTCTCGCAGTCGCTGTCATCTGGGTCTGCCGGGAGTATGTGGTGGCGCAGCTGGTCAATGTGGTGCTTTAGTAGTTGGCCATCATTGCTGGAGACCTCGTAGGAGAGCAGCTCTGTCACTCGGATGACTCTGGATGGAATCCATGCGGGGCCCCATGCGGGTCCCCTGGAAAAAAACCCTCACAGTGCCTCCTGCTTTTCGGAGGGGCCATGTTGTGTTCTGGTGCCCCATCTGGGTGGAGGCGATCTAGCCGCATCATCAGGAGTCACCCTAGGAGGAGTTTGGCTGGGCTTCAGCTGGTTGTGGTGTGGGGGGGTCATGCGCTGGCCGAATTGGAAAGCGGCCAGCTTATAGTCTCAGTACCCAGGGTCCATGCTACATAGAGCCTCTTTCGAAGTTCTGACCATTCGCTCTGCCTAGGGCAGAGCAGATGTGCCTTATACCATAATATTGGATGAACTCAAGAAATTTGGCGGAGGTAAAAGCCATCCCGTTGTCCGTGACCAAGAACTCGGGGATACCTTGGGTGCTAAAAATCTGCCACAATGTGCAGATGGCTGAGCGGGAGGATGTGGAGGGAACCGGCACAACCTCCAGCCATTTTGTGTATGCGTCTACTAAAACAAGAAGATCTGTCCCTGGAATGGTCCCACAAAATCCAAGTGTAACCTAGCCCAGGGTTTGTGTGATGACTCCCATGGTTGCACCAGGGCTTTTGGAGGCTCCAGTCGCAACTCCTGGCATTTCTGACAGCGCTTTACTTTGTCCCCAATGACACTGTGTAACCCTGGCCACCACACGTAGCTGCGTGCTAGTGCTTTCATTCTGACAATTCCAGGGTGTGTTTCATGCAGAGCAGCAATACTCATTTTTGTAAGGGTGCAGGGACCACCACCCAGCCAACCCACAGCAAGGCACCCTTTGTGTGAGGACAGCTCATCCCTGTGAGAAGAAAAAGCTGTGAACTCTGGCCCCAACTGGCCTGCGGGCCACCCCCTCCCCACCCAGTCCAAGACCTGGGACAGGATGCAATCTTGGGCAGTGTGGCAGGACACCTCCGCAACCTGGACTGGCCGATCAGGCAGGGACTTCAGCAAGGCAATGTGATGAGCCGGGGCAGGGTCTGGATCGGCGGATGGCAACGGGAGGTGGATCAGGGTGTCTGTGTGGCCCATTGCCTTACCGGGACAGTAGATGAGCGAATATTGATACCCCACCATGAAGATTGACCAGCGCAGCACCCTTTGGGACAGCATTTGGGGGGATTGGGTGGTCCAGGGTGAAGAGGCCTAAGAGGGGCTTGTGGTCCATGACTACCGTGAAGGGCCAGCCATACAAGTAATCATGACATTTTTTTACCCCTGCTACAATTGTGAGAGCCTCCTTATCAATTTGAGTGTAGTTCTGTTCTGCCGCAGACAAGGTTCAAGAATAGTATGCGACTGGAACCTCCTGGCCATCTGCCAACCGGTGCCCCAGGACAGCCTCTACCCTGTAAGGAGATGCATCGCACGCTAATACCACAGGCAAGGTCTCATCAAAGTGGGCGAGGACCGCGTTGGAAGACAACAGTTCCTTTAGCGCCCAGAAGGCAGCAGCATGCTTGGGGCCCCAGACCCAGGGGATGTGTTTATCTAGGAGGTGGTGGAGCAGCTCTGCCATGGTGGCTTTGTGGGGTAGCATGCATTTGGCTGGGGACGCCTGCGGGCAAGTTCATTACCTGGTGCTGCTGGTGGTTGATGGTTAGGGTATGTAAATCCATTGATTCCTGGTGGGTGGACGTCTTCTGTTGGTTCCCTCAGGAGTGGCAGGCACGGGCAATGTGTCCTTGTTTGCCGTAAGATCAGCAAATGGCATCGCGGAAATGGCAGGCCTGGCATTCGTGCGGTTCCCCACAGCTGGCACAGGAGGTAGGGGTGACCGGTCTCTCTGGATGTGCAGTTGTGGCTGCTGGTGGTTGTGGAGTCTGCTGAGCCGGTTGGCAGACTTGTAAGACTTCCTCCTCATCTGATCCGTTGGAAGCCGGAAATGTGCTTGCGAAGTGAACTATGCAGCTGCAACACTCTTGTAGTGAATTCTCGTACACCGTGGCTTCCTTTAGGGCATTGTCCAGGGTCAGGTCATCCTGGCTAGCGAGCTTGTGGCGTAGTTTGGGTTCCCAGAGGCCCACAATGAACATAAGAACATAAGAGAAGCCAATGTTGAATCAGGCCAATGGCCCATCTAGTCCAACACTCTGTCACACAGTGGCCAAAAATACCACATGCTATCAGGAGGTCCAGCAGTGGGGCCAGGACACTAGCAGCCCTCCCACTGCTGCCCCCTCCAGCACCAAGAATACAGTGCATCACCTGCCCCAGACTGAGAATTCCCAACTATACCCTGTGGCTAATAGCCACTGATGGACTTCTGCTCCATATGTTTATCTAATTCCCTCTTGAAACTGTCCATGCTTGTAGCTGCCACCACCTCCTGTGGCAGTGAATTCCATATGTTAATCACTCTTTGGGTGAAGAAGTACTTCCTTTTATCTGTTCTAACCCAACTGCTCAGCAATTTCATGGAGTGCCCACGAGTTCTTCTATTGTGAGAAAGGGAGAAAAGTACTTCTTTCTCAACCTGCTCAATCCCATTCATAATCTTATAAACCTCGATCATGTCACCCCCTCAGCTGTTGTTTCTCCAAGCTAAAGAGCCCCAAGCGTTCTAACCTTTCTTCATAGGGAAGGTGTTCCACCCCTTTTATCATTCTAGTTGCCCTTCTCTGCACTTTTCCCAATGCTATAATATCCTTTTTGAGATGTGGTGACCAGAACTGTACACAGTATTCCAAATGAGGTCGCACCAATGATTTATACAGGGGCATGATGATACTGGCTGATTTGTTTTCAATTCCCTTCCTAATAATCCCCAGCATAGCGTTGGCCTTCTTTATTGCAGGTACACACTGTCTAGACATTTTCATTGAGTTATCCACTATGACTCCAAGATCTCTCTCTTGGTCCGTCTCTGCCAGTTCAGACCCCATCAACTTGTATTAATATTTAGGATTTTTGGCTCCAATGTGCATCACTTTGCACTTGGCCACATTGAACCCCATTTGCCACGTTGACGCCCACTCACCCACCCTCGACAGATCCCTTTGGAGTGCCTCACAATCCTCCCTGGTTTTCACCACCCTGAACAACTTCGTGTCATCTGCAAATTTAGCCACTGCACTGCTTACTCCCAATTCCAAATCATTAATAAACAAGTTAAAAAGCATCAGACCGAGTACTGATCCCTGTGGTACCCCACGGCTTACCACCCTCCACTGAGAAAGTTTCCCATTTATACTCACTCTCTGTTTCCTATTTATAAGCCAGTTTTTGATCCACAAGAGGACTTGTCCTTTTATCCCATGACTATTGAGCTTACTTAGGAGCCTTTGATGAGGAACTGTATCAAAAGCTTTCCGGAAGTCAAGGTAAATAATATCTATTGGGTCCCCCTTGTCCACATGTTTGTTCACTCCCTCAAAAAACACTAACAGGTTAGTGAGACAAGAGCTTCCCTTACAGAACCCATGCTGAGTCTGCCTCAATTGTTTTTGTTCATCAAGGTGCCTACTAATTCTTTCCTTAATAACAGTTTCCACCAACTTACCCAGTATCGATGTCAGACTGACTGGCCTGTAATTTCCTGTATCTCCCCTGGAGCCCTTTTTAAAGATGGGAGTGACATTAGCTACCTTCCAGTCCTCAGGAATGGAGGCAGATTTTAAAGAAAGATTACATATTTTTGTCAGGAGATCCACAAGTTCACATT
This sequence comes from Gekko gecko, assembly GCA_029375565.1. NCBI lineage: Eukaryota > Metazoa > Chordata > Lepidosauria > Squamata > Gekkonidae > Gekko > Gekko gecko. The sequence continues at coordinate 100,327,652 of JAPDNY010000004.1, read as the reverse complement.
TGAGTTCTTTCAGAACTCTTGGATGAATGCCATCTGGGCCAGGTGATTTATTAGTTTTTAAATTGTCCATCAGTCGGAGGACTTCCTCTCTTGTCACCGCAATCTGATTCAGGTCTTTCAAACCCCCTCCCGAAATCGGTGCTTCTGGAGTGGGCAAACACTTCTCCTCTTCCACAGTGAAGACAGACGCAAAAAATGCATTCAGCTTCTCAGCCATTTCCCTATCATCTTTCACTACTCCTTTTACCCCTTGGTCATCCAAGGGCCCCACTGCCTCCCTGGCTGGCTTCCTACTTCTAATGTATTTGAATAAAGTTTTATTGTTGGTCTTTATGTTTTTTGCGATATGCTCCTCATATTCCCTTTTTGCTTGCCTGATCACAGACTTGCATTTTATTTGCCATAGTCTGTGCTCCCTTTTATCAACCTCACTAAGACTAGCTTTCCACCACTTAAAGGAATCCTTCTTACCTTTTACAACTTCCATTACTTTATTTGTTAACCATGCAGGCTTTTTTCTATACCTATTTGTACCTTTCCTAACCTGCGGTATATATTTTTTCTGAGCTTCTAGAACTGTATTTTTAAATAGTCTCCAAGCTTCCCCAGTGGTTTTGACCTTCTCCACTCTTCCTTTCAATTTCTTCCTCACATGTCCCCTCATACCAGAGAAGTTACCCCTTTTAAAGTTAAAAGTGGTTGCGTCAGTCTTTTTGGGCAACTCCCTATCTGTACAAATGTTAAACTCAATGACATTATGGTCATTGTTCCCAAGCGGTGCAATCACTTTTACATCTCTCACCAGGTCTTGGGTGTTACTTAGGACCAAATCCAGGATCGCCTCTCCCCTGGTAGGATCTGTGACCATCTGTTCCATAGCACAGTCATTGAGAGTGTCTAAAACTCAATCTCTTTTTCCCGACTAGAACTCATATTGACCCAATCAATGTGCGGGTAGTTTAAGTCGCCTATTACGACACAGTTATTTCGTCTAGCCGCTATCTTTAATTCGTTCATCATTTTATAATCCTCCTCTATCTTTTGATTTGGTGGGCGATAACAAACTCCCACTGTTAAGCCTCCTTTTGGACCCACTATTTCAACCCATAGCATTTCCAGAAGCGAATCCAATTCTCTCACCCTCTCAATCTTACTGGGCGGTATACCCTCTCTGACATACAGAGCCACCCCACCTCCAACCCTTCCCCCTATCCTTCCGATATAATTTACAACCAGGAATCACCGTATCCCACTGATTTTCCTCATCCCACCAAGTTTCTGAAATACCCACAATGTCTATTCCCCCCCAACACCAAGCATTCCAACTCCCCGATTTTACCTCGGAGACTTCTAGCATTTGTGTATAAACACTTATAGTTTCCCACAGCCTTCCTCTTGCTGCCTCAAGACCTTGCCAGGCAATTCCTATCATTAGTCACAGTCTCAGTGGACAATTTTAATCCATTTCCTTGGACAAAAGCAATAGCTACCCCTTCATCTCTTTGAGATGAGCCAACACAAACCAGAGACTTTTCATCTCCTGTCGGCTTTCCCCCATTATTCAGTTTAAAAACTGCTCTGCCACCTTTTTGATTTTGAGCGCCAGCAGCCTGGTTCCTTTTCGGGACAAGTGGAGACCGTCCCTTTTGTACAGCTCCCTCTTGTCCCAAAAAGCATCCCAGTGCCTAACAAACTTGAACCCTTCCCCCCTACACCACCGTCTCATCCACGCATTGAGACTCCTGATCTGTGCCTGTCTCTCCGGCCCTGCACGTGGAACAGGTAACACTTCCGAGAAGGCTACCTTGGACGTCCTGGCCTTGAGTTTCCTGCCCAGCAGCCTAAATTTCTCCTCCAGGACCTCACGACTGCATTTCCCCACATCGTTGGTGCCGACGTGCACCACGACCACTGGCTCCTCCCCAGCAATATCTACCAGCCTATCTAAAACACGCGTAATGTCCGCTGCCTTCGCACCAGGTAGGCAAGTCACCATACGGTCAGTACGCAGGCTCACCATCCAGCTGTCTACCTGCCTAAGGATCGAATCACCAACTACCAAGACCCCCCTCCCACCCTTCCCAGGGTCAGTTCCTTGGTGTGAAAGGATACCCATTCACCAGCTGAAGAAGAGGTCCCTTCTGAGGGCACATTCCCCTTATCCTCAGCATGGTGCCCCATTTCCCCTTGACCCTCATGTTCCCTGGCAGCAGCTGGGCTGCCAGATCCAGAGTGGGACATATCTAACAAGTCCCTGAGAGTCTTCTCCGTGCACCTAACTGACTGTCTCTGCTTCTCCAGGTCAGCCACCTGGGCCTCAAGGGAGCAAACTCGCTTCCTGAGAACCAGGAGCTCCTTGCACCGAGCACACACCCAAGACTTCTGACCAGTGGACAGATAGTCATACATGTGACACTCCATGCAAAACACTGGATAGCCCCCAACCCCCTGCTAGCATTTTGGCTTCATAATTGTATTTAAACAAATACTTTTATATAATCCCCCTTTTAAAACCCTTTGTATTTATATGGTTACTCTTGTAGAAGTCTACTTATCTTACTGGGAACCCAAGGAGCCGAGGTCCCTGGCTTTCTGGTTCTTCCTGGGCTTCTTACAGAGCCTTTAGCCTAAGAGTCCGTAGGCCAAGAGCCTCACCGTTTGGCTCTCACCCTTCGGCTCGTGCCTCTTGCAAGCTTCCTGCCTTAAATAGAAGCGTCCCCCAGGAGATGGTGTAGCCAGCAGCTATTTAAATTACAGGCATTTAATTACAGGCAAACAATGACCCTTTCACACCCTAACTCCAGCAGCCAGGAGTCTGCTACAACTCACCCATACACTCCCAAATACAGTCCCCCACATAGTACCTTCTCAGCTAAAGCACCTCAGCTGAAAGTAAATAAATAATAAAAAAAACCACTCACCCCTCTAGCAGCTCTTACACCTTGCTTCTTCTCAGAGCTCAGCTGGGTCAGCTCTGGTTCATCAGCATATTGCGGAGGCTGGGGAACTTACATCGGGTGGCCACATGGCGGAGGCCCACCAGGAAGTTGGTTGTGGTTTCATCTGAACCTTGGAGGTGCGCAAAGAAGTCTATGTGCTCAGCTATTTTGGTAGGCTTTGGTGCAAAGTGATCCATGAGTGTCTTCTCTAGCTCTGCATAGGTGGCCTCTTTTGGAGTCTTCGGAGCTATCAGATCTTTAAGTAGCCTGAGGATACGAATCCCACGTGAACTTAGCATTAGGGATTTCTTCTTACCCTCATCCATGATGTCATGGAAGTCGATGTAGTACTCCATGCATTTGATCCATGTCTCCCACTTCTCTGGATGTGTAGCATCGAATTCTGGGATGTTTCCTTGAGTGGCCACCATGACTTGGGCAGCACATGGTGGAGAGTTGCTAGAAGTGGTGCGGGGCGCAGTGACCGGAGAATGGACGCTGAGTCAGCGGTGCGGAGTGTGGCGTTCTGGAAGTCGGTGTGCAGTGCAGTGCTCGTGTTGGCAGTGGCATCTAGATTGCCCATTTGAATCCCATCCTCGTCACCAGCATAAAGTACTGAGGCTGATGTGTTGCAGAGTGATTACAGCTCATACTTTATTAAGTACAGTCAGATCTTGAGATGGCTGACCTGGCTCGCAGGCTGGTTTATATCCTGTAATTCACCACACCCAAACACATACCTACACCCGTGATAGGTTATTTACAGTGCACCCTCAAGTCCATAGGTTTCTTCTTGGATCCTAGCCCTCCGATTGGTGTGCACTAGGATCCATTTGGGCTATTGTCTTCGAACACAAAGCTAGGGCTCTTCCTTGGCAATGTGTGGACCCGACTGTATGTGTGGTCACACTGGGTACACAACAGGAAGGAAAGTAAGAATTTGGTGGGAAAAATCTGCCTCAGAGTGGGGAGAGTAACAAAGGGTCCGTCAGTATGCTGATGACACCCAGCTGTATTTGTGGATGGATGGATGGCCAGATTCCACCCCAGAAGTTTTGGCTGGGGCTGATTGGTTAAAGCAGAGTTGACTGAAATTGAATCCATCAAAGATGGAGGTCCTGAGTCTGGGCCACTGGAGGATGGGAATAGGAATCAAGCTCCTAATCCTTGACAGGGCATTTTAATGCAAACACTGATGATGAGGAGTTTGGGTGTGATTTGGGATGGCACGCTTTCAATGGAGGCCCAAGTCACAAATGTTGCCAGATCAACATTTTATCATCTTTAGCAGGTCAGGCAATTGGTTCCCTATTTTTCTCCCCATCATTTAGCCACAGTGATCCATGCAATGGTCACTCCAGACTGGACTACTGTAACTCGCTCTATGCACGGCTGCCCTTGAGATTGACCTGGGAGCTTCAGCTGGTCCAAAATGCAGTGGCGTGTGTCCTTACTGGGACACCTTTAAGAGCCTACATACAACCAGTGCTTTGTTAGCTGCATTCACTCCCAGTTGAATACCGGATGAAGTTCAAGGTTATGGTATTAACCTTCAGAGCCCTGTGAGGTCTGGAACCATCATATCTGCAGGACTGTCTCTCCCCATATGTCCCCCAAAGAGCTTTACGCTTCACAGATCAACATCTGCTGGTGGTCTCTGGAGTTCTGCAGCTCTGGTTGAGATCAGGGCCCTGTGGGACTTGCTGCAATTTCATAGGGCCTGTAAAATGGAGATGTTCCTCCAGACTTATGATTGAGGTGGCAGAGATCCAACTATACTGGCCTCATCTACTTGCCCTGGTATTATTGCTGCTGCTCTCCTGCCACTTGCCCAGTATTTGGTTCCATCTATGAGTACACATACTGAAGGTTCTTTCGGAACAATTGTTAATCTGTGGCTGACTGTCATTTTATATTATGTGATTTATGTTTTAATACTATGTTTTAACTGGTTTAGATTTATTGTATACTAGCGGCAAGGCCACGCAACGGGCGCTAGCCGGACTCCCCGTGTAGGGCCCGTTCCCCTCTGTGGCAGCGGTGGCCGGAGGGCTAGGCGAGGTCTGCCTCCCCCTCCGCACGCGGCCCCGCAGTGGCGGCACGGCAAGCAAGGGAGGGCATGTCCATCTTCGGGCCAGCCAGGTGCTCGTGGCCCCTTTCCCCAGGTGTGCCTGCACAGTGAGGCCAGCTGTGCCGCCTCGTTCCCGCCGCACAAGGCATCAGCAGCCCCAGTTGCTTACGAGGGGGTAGGGTGGTCCTGCAGCGAGGGAGGCCGTCATGGAGCCTGGCCCATCAGTGGGCATCCGCCAGAGCATCCGCCCGGCCCAGCGGCTTGAGGAAGACTGGGGCGAAGAGGCTGTGTGCTGGCTGTGTGGGCGGGACAGAGCCCATGCAGCCAGGCATGCCAGCCAATGGCCAGGGTCCAACTGTGAGCAGCAGCTCCCGCAGCCAACCCATTTTGCTGTGCATTTTTACCTTATTTGGGCATTGCAGCCGACCACTACTCTTTTATATATAAGGAAAGGATATCTACTGTTCTGACCCACCCTGAGCCCTGCAGTGCAGGGAAGGGTGGACTAGAAATGTAATGAAATAAATAAATAAATAAATCATCACCATCATCTGGGCTCAAGTGCAGCAGAATTTTTCACACACAAAGGATAAAACTTCCCTGTGCATCTTAAAGATGTTTTATCCATGGTAAAACTGACACGGGTATCATTCTCACATCTGCATATCTGTGAAAATGTTGCATGTGAATTAGCAATATGTCATTTGACTTACCAACGAAATAGAGAAGTCTGTGTAGACAATAGTTACAAACTACATGGAGCAAGTCAAAATACATACTCCTAAATTCACCAGAACATTCTTACAAATGAATCAGAACTATAGTATAATGGATCAGCATAGGAGGTGACTTATGTAAGGAACAATCTTTTCATATATTGTTTTGTTGATCTTGATTCAATTCTTCAGTTCATAGCCCCAGTGCATTATTTAAGAATCTTTGTTAAATTTAAAGGTTTTCATAGATTGTAAATCATTTGCTAATGACTGAGTCCAAATGAGACTCAAAGTAGCTGAATCTGTGGAATCACAACTAAGACAGATCTTTCTACAACCTGTAAAAAAAGTCCCAGGTTGGCAAAAAATGTGAAATCTTAAAAAATAAATAAATGTAGTGGTCAACCCCTGAATAATAGAAGCACACCCTGTAGCTTTAAGAATGTTCTCAGTGGCTATTACTAGGCAAACACAAAAGTACTGTAGGCCTTCAAGGCCTGGTTTCTGTCAGTAAAAGGCGGATGGAGGTGGCAGGGTCATTTCCAGAGCTATTTTGGCCTTGAGGAAGGACCCATTGAGGCCAGACCTGGCAGCGACCATCAGGTACTTGCTACAACTCAGCTTGCATGATTCACCCAGGCCTAGCCGCATGCTATGGTTCAACAGCAGTCACCCATGAAAGTCAGTATGGTATAGTGATTAGTTACAGACTAGTGTCTTGGAAATCCAGGTTCAAATCCTCAATCTGTCATGGAAACTCACTGAATGACCTTGGGCCAGTCACACATTCTCAGCCTAACCTACCTCACAAAGTTGTTGTATGTGTAAAATATAGGAGAGAATGACATAAGCTGCTTTGGGACCTCATTGAGGAGAAAATGGGGTATAAATGAACTAGATAATAACTATAGCTGAGTATGGGGGCGCAGATAAGAGGTTGGAGGGTAAGAAGGAGAGGAGGAAGCAGAGAAAGGTGAATATATGGGCATTGCCAGGAGAGGGAAAGAGAAAATAGTGCGGGGACAGGGAAACAGGGGAAAGTGAGGCTCTCTCCATCAAGTCCTTGAAGGCTCCCCACCATACGACTGGGTCATAGTTTTTCCAGGCAGAGGCTGCCATGGGGAGGGAAGGAGGAAAAATTGAAAATGGAAAAGGGGGGAAGGTATGGGGACTTTCAGGGAAGAGAGACAGGAAATAGTGGAGGAGGGGAAAATGAGATCCCCTTCCCCAGGGACTTAAAGATTCCCTTGCTGTAATAATATATTAGCCTCTTCTTTCTACATGAAAGTAACTATCACCCCCTTGTCTTCTAAAAGATTCCTTCCAAACACATTTCTAAGCCACGTGGACCAGTACTGTGAAAAAAAAAACAGGTAGAATGTCAGTTACTGGCTAGAGAACAAGGTATTAGGAATCTGACTTAATGACTGGCATTAAATAAAACTCACTACATAGCAGGAGAAAGTGACAGTGAATGGTCCCCAACAGCATTGTTGTTTAAAGCAACACTGTGCAGCAGATGCCCAGCTAACTTCTTGATTTACTCAGGTTTCAATTTAGAACAAACCAATCAGTTGCAGAAAATGTACTTCTGCTTCACTCCTAAACTGTTCCTGTGGCAGAACAAAGTTTGAGTCCAATGGCACCTTTGAGACCAACAAATTTTATTCAAGATATAAACAGTGACACCCAGTGGCCAAGGAAAGTAGGTAACCATCTTGTTCCATAGCAAAAGCCAAAAACTAATGCAACGTATAAAATTTTTAATCTGTGACCAAGTATGACTTACAGCTCTGTATAGGAAGTATTCTTATTTTTTTATTAGTTCCTGTTGAACACATTTATCTCCTGGCTAACAGGGGAGTAGTCTATACAAATATGTTCTCTGCATTCTTACATAGAGAAGTTTTTAAAAATATTTACAAAGGCCTCTTTATACATTTATTCTAACAAACTAGAAGCCAACAAACATACATGGGAAGGGAGGAATAATCTGAAGTTCCCACCCTACACACCAAAATTTTTCCCTCCAGGATTCTCTAAATACTCAGGGCAGGCTGATTTCCCCTCCATTCCCTTTTCCATTTTAACTGACACTTGCCTGGGCTGAGCATTGCATAGCTTCTGGGCATGTTTAGTCCTCATCAAGCCACTTAATAAACTAACAATTTAAAGGGCTTTTAAGTAATTTTTCTGCATCTCAGGAGCTGACAGTACTCTTTTTTATGGGCAGCACCACTATGGGGCTCCTGCTCAGCCACTTAACAATTACATTTAGCATTTCCCAAGTCCAAGCACTAGCTTAAGTGCATATACAAACAAATACCAAATGCTACCGAGGTCATGGGAAAGACCCATAATAGGAGGCAAATGCTTGTTCAGCTTATGTGATTCAGTAATACTGAAAACTTGGGGAGAGCTTAGGCAGATGCACTCTCTAGAGTTGCAAGCTGTTCCTAAAATGCTGGAAGTGTCTCCTTTAGTAATGGTGCACTCCTGATTTATTTGTACTTTCCTGCATAAGCATTATTATGGTTTAGGACTTCACAGTGTAAGTTTAAGAAGAAAATTAGTGAGGAGAGAAATCAACTAGGAAGGATGGTATTTATTATTTTAAAGCTTTGGTTTCAAAATTCGGTGTTGCAAATCTGTAAGAAAAGCAAGGCAGAATGAGCAAATACTAAGATTAATAAGAGCATGGTTCTATCAGTTCTTAGGAGGAAGGTGAAACAGCTCCTTTCCTACAACAGTGTGTCATGAAGAAAGGAGAAGCCCCAGGGCAATTTTATGGAGTTCAGTTCACTGAACATTCCTGAATTCATAATGTTTTAATAAATGATTTTCCAGTTGTTGAACTGTATGGTATTTTGTATTTTTTGCTGGTCATAAATTAGAATTACGTGACATATAAATCTAATTTTTAACAAATCTCAATTTCATCATTACTACAGTAACCATCATCAATCAAAGGCTGGTCTTATATTCCCATCATGTGCCTAATCATGCCTTTCATTCACCTATACCAGTGAACCAGGACAGAGGAGACTGTACACAGAGGCTGTTAATTATGGGAAATGTGTTAGGTGGACCAGCACTCCAATTTGCATGACAGTGCACTAAAGAGATTTGAGACAAAGTAGGAGTTCACAAAATTGCTCATTTGTTTATTTGGAAAAAAAAGGAACTCATCCTGACTACAAGATACTGTTGTATACTATTGTTGTACACTGATGCTTCAGGATAAAGATTATGTGACCTTTAAGGTTTTTTACATCTCTCCCGTAAATGTGACTTCTTTGCATCTGAACTATGATTGAGTAGACATAAGCTAGAATTCCCAGTCAGCCATGAAACTCATTGGGTAACCGTGGGCTTCCTCAAGCCAGATGTATTTCAGAGGTGCTGTGATGATAAAACTGGAGAGGGAGCAGAACCTCCCTCCTCAAGAGGAGAAGAATGGAATAAAACAAACAAAATACATTGCATTTTAATGAGGTTAAGTCTTTAGGAGCAGCACCCTTTGTCAACCTTGCATACATTTGCTATATGCACTTAAAGCAGCAGACTCATATATGAGCCACTGTACCTTATTACAACACTCAGATTTGAAAATCAATCTATGACATAACTGCTACATACATAAGTATGTATGTACTGGCTCATCACTTACTTCCCCTACTATAGTTACAAAATTTTCTTCACACCTCTAGAAAACATCACTGTTGGCACATTGTGTTGTCATGGGGACAACTGTGTGCGTGACCCAAAGCATACTATTTCCCATGCACAGCTAGTGCTTAACACCCGGAGTTAATATGAAGCAGGACTAAAGCTATATTCACATCCAGACATTGACATGGGGATCAAGTCCCATTCAACAGAGCATCAATCACATCCACATAAAAGTTTGAGACTGGCTGCTTGCCTAGAAAGTGCAACACAAGCTAACACATCTCTTCTAGGATTGGCTTAGATAGATGCAGTTGTGTACTAATCACCATCAAATCCAAATTTTTAAACTTAATTAAGACATCTTTTTCAGAACACCACAGAATTCATGCAAATATTTGCATCCATCACAACATTTTCTATTAAACAGGTATTTAAATTCAACTGAGTTTGTTTTCTTTTCTGTGCTGCTTGGCGATCATTTCCATTTTTTGCTCTTTCATCCAACACTTTCTTCATTTTGAATTAAGACTACTTACAGATATTAGCATGCAACAAGTCAGCATTGTATTCAAAACACATTAGTGAAATTAAAGCCAGGGAAAGAATTGACAGAGTGGTCTGAATATGAACTTTGAACTTTTATTCTATGTACTGCATCTATGGTAATCATATATTGTAATAATGAGTAAAACAAACTCACAAATGAAGACCTCCTACCTATTTAGCATTATTGTAATTGTTCCTTTAAAAAATATGCCTACGTATTGTAAGATTATGCAACAAGTTTTAATGTTTGTACCACAGAAACACTTTGATAGACTATTTTGCACTTTGGCTATTTAGTGTAAAGATACTAAACTATGTGAACTTCACAAGTTTTTGTTTCCAACCTACCTTCGATAACTCACCATAAAAAATTCTACACTGGCATTTTTTCACTTGCATGCAGATGAAATCTTTTGATATTTGCACATAGTTGATACATACTGACCAGGTAGTGACTTTCCAGATGAATGATCTGGAAAGCAGACAGAATGACATACAATGCAACCCTAAACAAAGTTACATCCTTATAAGTCCACCGAAGTCAATGGAAGGATGCAATTGTGCTTAGGACTGTACCGCAACTTGAACAAATCAGTTTCCTTACAAAGTTATGAAACAGATACATGCTATCCTTTAAACAGCAGCTTTCTTTACCGAGCACAAATTTAAAGGAAAAGTCAATACTTAAAAAGAAGTTATTGTAATCAGACATTTGAACTCATGTGATATTTGCATTATCTAGACAACCCTGAATTTTCAATGGCCCATCATATACCCAAGAATTGGCTGAGAATGCTGGGACAGCACTGATGCAAGTTTGATTCTTTTGCAGCAGCTCATTTCTCAGATGACTTGGGTGTTGCAAATCTATTACTTCGACAACTGTGGCTTGTAAAGAGCAAGGCATCCATACAGTACACTATATTTGTGGTTTTAAACTTTATCTTTGAGCAATCCAGAACTGATGGTTTCATCAGTCTTAAGACGCTTAGGTGCTGGTGGATTTTGCAGAGGGTCTTCAGGTGGTGAGGGTCTCTCTGAAATATTGAGAAGAAATCAAAATCAGTATTTTTTCTGTTTATAAATATTAAAAATGGTGAGATAATAATACTGAACAATCAGTTCTTCCAGTTGTTCCACGAAATCTATGACAATAATAGATGTATAACATTTATTGTACCAGTCCTCATGGGTTGCTGTTCCAGAATGCAACAGGTTGGGCAGGGGGTGAGAAGTGAAAACATAAGCCATAAGTAGGCTTAAATGAAATGCCAAAGTTCACAGTTCATTTGGCAATAAACCTGGAAGAAACCTCCAGCAAACTCTTGTTCTTCCTCCTCTTCTGGATTCTGTATAATTAGTTACTAATTGCCAAGTACTAGTTACTTCTTGGTATTTGTGTTAAACAATAGCTTGCTGCTCCATTTCAACCGCCAAACTCTGCATTTAGTCTGAAAATCAGTTTGTTCAAGAGGAAGATGGTTTGCTGAATCTGATTCAATGACTGCCCCTCTCGCCCTGCTCCCACCCCATCCTTCCGGCTTTGAGCAGCCCAAGAGAGACTGGTCTGTGTTCTCCTTAAACCCCAAGCCTTTCCCTCACCCCTCAGTTTGGGAATCAAACCTTTGGTAGAAATGTCTGCCTCCACCACCAGTCCTCTCCCCCCATCCCTCCTCAGTGGTCTTGGTCCCCCAGAGGATTGGTGTGTGCATGCATGTGAGGGATGCAGGCACAGGGCTTAATATTTCTTCCTCCCCTATGCCTGTTGCTCAGCTCAGTGCTGTCTGGCTTGTGTGATATGAACAGCCTTGTGTGAGTGAGGTTCTCTAAAAGCAGTCAAGTCACACATCAGTTTAGTTAAACAAAATGTATCTTTAATAAGTTAGCACTAACGTAACAGAAATAATTGGGAATATTCTGAAGACAGTTACTACAGTAAGAATACTAAGGAGAATAAATGAAAGAGGTAACATTAACTGCCCTGACCTGGATAGCCCAGGCTAGCCCAATCTCGTCAGATCTTGGAAGCAAAGCAGGGTTGGCCCTGGCTAGTATTTGGATGGGAGACCTCCAAGGAATACCATGATTGTGATGTGGAAGCAAGCAATGGCAAATCACCTCTGAACGTTTCTTGCCTTGAAAACCCTTTAGGGTCGCCATAAGTCAGCTGTGACTTGACGGCAAAAATAAGTAAGTAAATATAAAAAAACCATTAAGCCTTTACTTACTGAGAGTCTTTACCTTCCCCTCCTGCAAAGTGGACATAAGAAGGCAAAAGCTTTTGGACAAAACTTCCCTTCTTGGAGAAAAGAGCAAACCCACACTGGCATGGTGTCCTTTCCTCCCAGCTTGGGAGTGTCTTGTCAGGACCAATCATACTCTTGGAGGACTTGGATATTAAAATCAATCCACCTTGGCTTTTGACAGCAAGACCAAAAGGTGAAACTCAAGCCCAAATGTTCTTCCTGTTTTTCCCACCCATTTGTCACCCTGAAGATGTCCCATGCCCTGTCTGAGGATCTAAATTGCCCCTCAACTAGTAAACAATCCTGTGTTGTCAAGGCACATTCCCCCCCTCTCCTGACAATGACAATGTACAATTTTCTGAAAGCCAAGAGATTGCTAGATAGTTCAGTTAGTAACAGGAGGGAAGCAGAACACTGGGGAATAACTGTCTCAGCTACAGTATTCCATGATTATTTATATGATGCCAGTATACCTGAATCATGCCATTGAGTCAAAATCAATTAAAAACTCTTTTATATTTCTTTGTAGGCTATCAGCATTAAGTTATTTTACCATGTTGAACTGTTTCTGTGGAAGAAGGTGTTGCAGAGATTTTATTTACTGAGTCTGGAGTATCTGCCTGTAGGGGAATCAAAGCCACCCTCCTAAGAAAGAAAGAGTAAAATATAAATATTTATTTTAATAATTTATTTATTTTAAACATTTATTAGCTGCTGCCTTTCTACTTTGCAGAACTCAAGGCAGCTTAAAATACAAATAAACTAACAATTACAAAAAACACACAAAAGTCCACAATTTAAAATCTCCAATTAGGACTGCCAATAGATATAAACTAAATTAGTCAAATGCATTAGTCAAATGCAGTAAACTTATCTTCAACTGCCTCCTGAAGATCAAAAGAGGGGGCCACACGTGTACCTAGGGAGGTTGTTCCATAATTGTGGGGTTGCCAGGAAGAGCTTCTTTGATTGGTGGGACAGTTAGAAGCTTCTCTCCCTGTGATCTTAATTCCCAGAGGAACATATGGGAGACGACTGTGCTTCAGATACCCCAGTCCCAAACCATGTTTATTTTGTAAATTTTATTAAAAATAACATCTTTTTCCAAGTCCGTTCAAACAGATTACAAAATTCAAGAAACAATACATCTGAAAACCCACAGAAAGAACCCACAGAAACAATTTTGCCTCAGTTCAGACATGCCAGTTTTTCAAAAGACCATGGAAGGATTTACAGGCTTACCTTGGTGCCTTACTCCATGCTTGTAGAGTATTTAGTGTAATCCTCCGGGGTTGGTTTACTTTAGAGCTAAGACCAGAAGGCTGTATGGGTTTCTTCTCTTCTGAGGAAGATACTAGAATATTTCTAAAACTAACAAGAGCTGAGGGGAAGTCTTTAACATTTACTGGAGTCTTGGGTTGTACAGCAGGGCTGCTTGGATCCATGGTTCTATTAGGAGGTGTGGCATCTACTGGTTTGGGGACTGGGGAAACAACACTGGGAGACTGACTCTTTTTTACTTTCTTCTCCACTGTGTTGGGAGTTCTACTGATTAAAACTGGTTTTTCTTTCAGTGGTATTCCAAGTTCGCCTTCTTCAAAAGTCACAAAAGAACAATATCCATCCGTAGAAGAAATAGCAAGGAAGGATCCATCACTAGACCTGGCATTTATTCATGGAAACAGAGAAACAGAAGTTTTAGACAGCCCTAATTATTCGGCGGGGGGGGGGAATAACACACAGAATCTTCTTGAAAATCTCATTGCTTTCAACTCATCTATACAGTACTGATGTATATGTGGTTTATATTTTAATTTTGCTTGAACAATAATACTGTCTACTCTATAAAAAAATTTTCCGGATCTTTTTGAACATGCCGGAGCTGCTTCTGTGCAAAGTGATGCAGTGTCACTTTAGAGCCTACTGATCTCAACCGTCCAGTCCTATATGCGTAAAGCGGCATCTTGGAGCTTCGGAGAATGAAGATGTTACTGTAGCGGAGACTTATTATTACCAAGATGAGGCCAAACAAAAGACATGCATTGCAACCCATAACTGTACTGTCTATATGCAAATAATGCTAAGCAAGAAATTGTCTTCTGTTTTGAGGAATACATGATATATACTCTCAGTGATATTAAATTAGCACTCTGATAGATTCTTAAATCAGACTTGTGCTTTATTCCTACTCTAGAAGAGGAATATCTGTAAGATTTTGGATGGTGTGGAGAATGCAAGCTTCAGACAGTTGGAAGTCTCTTTACTACATGGTTCTACAGTTCAGTCTATTCCAACAAGAAGTACCTCATTTACTTACCAAGAAATGTCACTCAAAGTATGGTAATGTATATTGGATACGTAACCAAAAGGAAAGGACTGCTGTGTGTCATAGAAAAGCACAGAATCTTCTGAAGCAACAGCAAAAATTAACCGATAAGGCAGATTTATTAGACCATTTTTCTGGGAAGTATCCTCTAAAATACAAAGAATTTAAAAATTAAAACAATTTTCTATTCACATAATCAGGCTTTTGCAATGTGATTTTAGAATATGTTACTCAGAAGGTGTCATAGTCTCTTTTGGATTCTCCCAAACAAACTGAAATAGAAACAAATTAAATCTTTCCATTGGCATCAAGAAGCCACATGACTTTCACGTTAATAATTTCACTCAGATTCCTTTGCAGCAGTAATAGAAACTGTTCTAACATATTACTGTAATCATAAATATTCCTCAATTCCATAATTGTAATTAAAGAACATGTAGTTCTTTTTAATTTGAAACTGGGATAAAGCTGAGAGATGTTCTGACTCACTATCTGTTTATACACAGTTCTGGAAATTCTACATTTTCACGTAAAGCACTTCTGCAAACTCGGGGATTCCCGTCCCCCCCATTCTAAAGATTCAAGTGACTCATATGTATGGGCATCTTCATCATCACTTTGATCCTGAGCCTGTGCAATATCTTCTGTACAGGACCATCCATGTGGATTGCTACAGACCATTTTTTTAAAAAGATTGTAAAAAGTCTAAGTATTGTCCCTCCCCCCAACCTATATAACCGATAGCAATTCTGTGGTATTACATGCTAAAAATAATTTCTCTCATATACTAAAAATATGCAAGGGCAAGAGAATTACACATCATGTAGAATCAGAAACATGCATTTTCGAGGAAGCACTGCATTAGTGAACTCAAAAGAGCTGTTTAAAATAGGACATAAATGATATGCCCAATGATACAGTTAGATTTACCTTTTAATCTATATGTAATACAATATTCTTTCCAAAGTGTTTACAATACCTTTGCTAAGCGCAGATCTAAGCTCAAAGTAGACTGGACAGCAACGAACAGCTAGAGTTGCCTTTCCAGGACAAGGCAAATGAGCTACAGGCCTAAAAAGAAATAGCAGCTTTTTAGGAAACAGCATTTCTTATTTAAATATTAAAATGTGGGCAACTGTTCATGCAAATAAAACTACCTTTTCAGATTTTTTCTAGAAAACACATAAGTGGTGTTTGTTACATTTTCTCCTGATTCCACACAGCCAGCTGAGAAAGGTGAAGAAATGCCAAAATGTTAGTTCTGCACTTAATTCTTCAAACTACTATTAAAAGCTCCTCCCCAAAGACTAATGTGAATGAAAACATCAGGGTCCCTTCAATCATCACGACTACAGCTTGATAATGGCAGTGATTAACAGTGCAACCTTAAGCTGAGTTACAGCCTTCTAAGTTGCTAAATTTATAGACTTCAGTGGACTTAGAAAGGTGTCACTTGCTTAGGATTACGCTGTAAGTAATGTGTGGACTCTGTAAGGGGCTGACTATATCACAGGCACACATATGTTTTGCTTTAATGGAAAAAAAAGTTCTCTGAGTTTGCTGTCTCATACACCACTTCCTGCATGGAGTTTTGGATCACATATAAGAGGACAGTCTTTCTGCTTCAAATACTGAATCTTGAGTATCCAGTTAAGGGAAAAGAAAAGAACCAAGCTGGGAAGGGGAAACTATGTATGTCCTGCCAGTCTTATGCAAATAGGACAGCATGGTTAGATGTGGCATAAATGAGGAAAAATGAAATCTTCCACTACTGTTTTATTTCTTATACTTGTACAACACCACCAATGTATATCGTTACTGAGGTGTGTGTGCACTATCATCAGGCTGGGTGGGGGAGGAGTAGGGAAAAGAGAGAGAAACGTGCTTGCAATAAATCCTAACACATACAAACATGAGCTGCTATTTGCAAAAAGAGAACAGATTATCCTCTTCCACTGCAAACTACTATGAAGCCATAAAAGAATCTGCACACACCAGGAGCAAGAAGCAGAGAGCCATCAGGAGTAAAAGTAAGCCTCCGAAAGAACGACTTCATGCTGTCATCATGAAACATTCGATAGCTTTTCACCTGAAAAATTTCACAATAAAAAATCCAGTTATTATTTAAAGTACAAGCAGTTAATTGGATATATCCTTTTGTGGTCCTCTTTATTCAACAAGCTAGGCAGCATCCTTTACAGCAGGAACCCTCAATTTTTTTCAGCCTATGGGCGCTTTTGTAATTTTGAGAACAGGCAGTGGAGACCGTCAAAAAAATGGCTGCCACTGGGGGTTGGGCCAATCATAACATATGGCAAGGTTCCAAACCAATCATCCTCCTGTGTGGGAGGCAGCTGTTTCCAAATTGTTGCTCCTACAGACACAGAATGATGCCTACTGGGTTCTCTTGAATAGGGATGGGCACGAACTGGGAAAATGTGTTTTGGTTTGTGGCCAAACCACAAACCAAACCATGAACCGAACCGTGAGTTACAGTGTGAAGCAATCCTAAGTGATACAGCTGTACCACAAGCCTTGATACTTTCATACACATTGCTTGTCCTGCACCCTCCTTTAAACAATATTAAAAGCTTTGAAGATTAAGAAAGGGCAGAAGATTCTTGTTCTCCACAGTTATGACAGGTGGGAACAGAAAAGGCTATTCTGAAAGCTGTAACTACTATTTAAGTCATCATCAATAGCAACACAAAGTGGATTAAAGTGAATCTGTATCTGAGAAGTCTCTTCCCCTGTGGTCTTCAACACTTCCTTTCACAATCTGCAGGACACAGAAGGCTAAAAAGAACAGCAGAATGAAGTACAGGCAAAAATAACCCTCTGTGCTTATAACTATACAAATTTGTTTCTTTCCAGTGATAACAGTATGTGTACATTGAACATTCCAGATGGTCTGTAGCAACAAAACTGCAGAAGTCCAATGGCACCTTAAAAGATTAATGAAATTTACTCCAGCATAAGCTTTTGAGAGACAGAGCTCACGTCAACGGATATACTGAGTGCTCATCAGTTAACAGGGAGATTTCTAATGACAGGATTTAATTTGAGACAGTAACATTTTACAGGAAAAAATGTAAGATTACTGACCTCTCCGTCAGATCCTCCTCCTGATGGCATTTTGGTAACATTAAATGCCACACGCTTTGTTTGCGTATTATATACTCTCAACACCCTAAATAACAGAGAAAATATTATAAAAAGTGTACTTCTTCTCATCATGTGCATTATGTGTAGGGTTATTCAGCACCTGTCTTCTAAAGCTTATGTTTCCCAAGAGGAATGCTCAAAGGAGACTGGTGCTTTAAACCAACCAGCTAACTAATTTCATTCTTAAAGGTAGCCATTTAAGTATTACATATTTTAAGCATTCCAGAAAACAATAATATCAAAAGGAGAGATCAAATCAAGTATTTACCTTCCAAGAAATAGTAACTCACCTATCACAGCTAAGAGTTGCAATGTACTGCCCTACAGGATCCCATGTTACTCCTTGCACATAACTTTTGTGTTCATTAAAAATTGAAACTTTTTGACCTAGCAATAGCATAAAGAGTTAATTGTTTAGTCATTAGGAAAAGCAGCTGAATATATGATTTCTACAGCAACTAATGTTTTCTGTACTTCACATCACATCTATTATCTTCAACTGCACATCTATGTGGCCGGTAACTCTTATTCTGATTTTACAAAAAGGTACCAAAGACTGACACACAGAAATGGATTCTATGCAGTAGTGGTAGAGACAGATTTTTCTCCCCTCTCCCCTCCTCAAGCAGGCACCTGCGAAACTTGGAATGGTGATTTGGAGGGGATGGCAGTTGCGCTGAGAAAGGGAAATCAGGTAAAATTGCTCCTCTCTGCCTTTTCTTTCAGTGGGGCTTCTGAGGCTCCTCTGGCAGAAGAGGAAGAGAGGGTCAGTTTTGCTCATTTTCCCCTCTTCTGTGTTGTGTGGCTTTTCATTCACTTATGTACTCCAGCCCTAAGCGTTGCCTTTTCATGACTCATGAGGGCTGCTGGACAAAGGTGGACATGAATCAGAACATGTGAATTTGCCACAAAGTGGTAATTTCATGTCATGAAAATGGAACTGGGGGGGGGTCTTAACCCCCTCCTATAGTCCCAGTGGAATTGGGCCCCTGCATGCCTGATAATTAAATAAAACCTAAAAATGTGGAATTCCATGAATTAAATCCCAATGCTTCATCTAGTTTGTTTTTACATAAAAACATGATCTTACAGATGCCTTTACATAAAAACATGATCTTAGCAGTTACCTTTACTGACATCCCACATTATAGCTGTGTTGTCAACTGATGCAGATACCATATAATTTCCATCAGGAGTCCAGCAAATATCATACACATCTTCTAAGTGACCTCTGGAATCAAGCAAAATAAGGAGTGTTTGATAAAGAGAAAGACCATTATGAATGAAATCACTCAAATATTCTTAAAAGATTCCCAGCCACCTGAAGAGTATATATTCTGAAAGCACAGAGCTATCCCTTTTATATTTGCCACTGCCTGGTCACCTGTGTCAAATACGAATCTGCCCAACCACTACGGTCATCTTTCGAAGCCATGTTTTAGGTATCCCCACCTTCTGAGGCTAGGTGGGTGGCAAGCCAGGAGAAGGCTTTCTTGGTCATGGCACCAAAGCTGAGGAACTCTCTCTCCCTGGGAAGATTCATCTGTCCCCTTCTGTAGCTGTCTTCCACCAGCAGATAAAGACTGTTTTGTTTGGCATTCCCTCAATGATCCCTTCTTCCTAATCAATGTTTTAACTGCTGTTTTTATATTTTGTATGCATTTTAACTCTGTTTTAAAGGTATGTGTTGGGGGACGATTTTAATGGTTTTAAAATGTGGTTTGTTAGCTGCCTTGGTGGCCCTTGTAAGGACAGAAAGGCAGGATACAAATTTTGTAAATAAATAATTACTAAGTAAAAATTGCCCCAGGTGAGGAATTTCTCTCCAGTCACATTCCCACCCTTGCTACCATAGTACAGTGCTTCATTTCAACGTAGGGGAAACCCACCACAAAGCAAAGATATATACCAGCCTCCCCATTCTTTCTCTGCTATTAATGCAGACAAGGACAAGCACAGAGCAGAAAGGGACTGACCAGCAGACAGCACAGTACAAAATGGCCTTTCCCCACCTAGCAGAGATTTTCAAACAACAGTACCCCCAAGCAAAACCACTTTTGAATTTAAGGGATGTTCCAAAGCAGTTTGTAATCTAGTGGTCTACTGTTTAAAGAAAAAAAAGTATTTTAAACTAATTCTTGCTGCCCCTTGCCTCCAACCACCTTTCTCCTTCCCTTACCCACACTCTATCTCTAAAGCTCACCATCCTCCTTCTGTTCTCCAGTGGCTCACTTTCCACTCTTCTCCATTACAGCTAGACTGAGGAAAAGGAAGTAGCTAGATGGTGAAAAACATTTCCTAAACATGTACAGTTCTGTAGGAAGCCCTGTAACCTCTTTTATATGTTAACCCAATAATTCTCCCACACTTCCATGAACTGGCTTCTGCTGTCAGACATTCTACAGCATCATAAGGACACTGTGCATATGCAACATACAGCCTGGTGCAGTTTTTAGGATGTGGGAATTGTTCCACCCTTGCTAATTTCCCCCCCCAAGGATAGGGTGCCTCCAACAGTAAAGACTCTCTCCTACACTTGACACCTCTCTCTTTAGGACACAGGACATGGCACACAGACATCCTGCTTCAGAAATACAGAAAGATTAATATTTATTTGGTGGCAACTTTAATTGAACAATATCCTGCTTCCACCGTAGCAGGTTATGATATAGGAAGAGACAAATCATAAGAGTACAGCACAAAACAGCACTATGATGCTAAAACATTTAAGAACATAAAATAGAGATCAAAGCAAAGCAATCTAGAAGAAGAGGGAGACTGCCCCAAACACTGGGTTTTTGACTGCTTTTGGCAGAAGTAGGAATGAAAATTAATCAAATGCCATTAAGATTTACCTTAAAGTTTTAATTACTGTCCAGTTTTCTTTATTCAGCTGGTTATCATCATCATCTTGAAATGCAATTGGCTCTAGCTCTTTGTTATCATTCAGCTTCCACAATAATATTGCAGCATCTGTGAAAATAAATTTCATTTATCTTTTCAAATGAAGTATTCTACCCACTATTTTATCATGATAGTGCATTACACAAAACACCTGACAAGCCCCCCCTTTATATTTTGTATTTTAAACAGTAGTAAACAACAAGAAGGTATCTTCTCAGATTTTTTGTGATTTTCCAGACAAGTTGTTTGGCCTGTGATCTTTCAACCAGTTTTGCTGTGCAGTAAATATTTTCAGAACTGCCAAGAAATCATCTCTGCCTTTCAAATGCCCAGTTGTCAAAGCAAGACCATTATTTTCTTGTCTCATATAACAGACAATCATATGCAAGAGGAAATATCATAAATCACATCAGTACCTTAGTACTGGTTTTCGATGTAACTCCTTACCGTCTCCACCAGATGCCAGAATCTCACCACTGGGAGCAAAACGTACAACGTTCACAGCTTTGGTATGGCGAGCTAGATTGGACAAAAACTCCACAATTGCCTTCCCATCTGGTCCTTTTTCTACTTTCCATATCTATTTATAAAACATTATAGTCATAGAACACAAAAACAGAAAATACTGAGATGTTTTTAAAGAGCAGTAACTTTATTATTATTATTTATTTAATTTATAGCCCACTCTCCTGAAGACTGGCTCAGAGCAGGTAACATCAGTTTATAAATATACAATTAAAATTTCCAATATCAAATAATTAAATCAATAAAGCACACTAAAATACATACAATATGGATGCAGATGAGCTCCAGTGCTTTTAAAAAGGTTGACATACCATAATGTGTGTGACTGTCTTCATAATCTGCACACAGCTATGTCAGACAACCCATTTTACAACAATGCAATTAAGTCTCAATCATTCTTAAACAGAAATCCAGTAACTACTGTATTCACCACACTATGTACAGTGATCTGATAAATTTTGTAGTCCAGAAACTGTAATATTTGCTTTTTAAACACCAGATGCTGATGAGCTTTATAACAGATTTCATAATAACAATTTACTTGATCATCTTCAAGAATGAGTCACCTCATTCTTGGGAATGTTTATTAAATAAATCAGCTTCTTAGACTGCTCATGAAAAGAAACTTGTACTAGTAAAATATTTGTAGCCTTTTGCCTTCTAAAAATAGTTCACTTCTTGTTCCAAATGTCTGAGCAACCTTTAACCATAAAACTATGTACAGATAGTGGTAACTCACACGAACAGTAGTGTCCACTCCAGCAGAAGCCAGTCGATTGATTTTCCCATCTGTCCCATGCTGGAAGTCTAAGCTATACACCGGCTCTTTATTGTGCCATGCAATTTCACAAGTGATTACTTTCATCCTTGAAAAGCAAACATAGAATTTGGGACAGTTTGCCTTTTATGATGATGAAAGTTAAAGGATACATCACACCCAATAATAACAGCTGCAGTAGTTTTCACAAGCAATAGAAGAGATATCAGGGACTAAGTGATCTATTACAAAAGTTCAGATATAGGAGTACTCAGGAGGATTAAATTACAGGATGATGCAACAACATTCTTAACAATGTGGCAGTTGGGGAACAGTGAATACACATAAGACAAGTAACAATATTTTAACAATAAACAATAAAATTGGTAGCAAGTGATGCTGAAAGATTCCTGGCAATGCAAAAAACAAGATAACACTGGTGAAAAACTGAACCAGGAATTACAGAAATAATAAGTAGCAATACCCTCTCCTTTCATATAGAAAGCACTTCATCTGCCTCATTATCACAACTGCTCTACATGTCAGCTGGTGTCATCGCCACATGAAAAACAGAGGTGGGTGGGCTGACAGGTAAGGGTTGCTACAGTTTCCCCCACCTCCAGATTCATGGCTGAGATATGTAAGGGTGACTTCCAAACCGTTATGCTTTTAACCATGATAATCAACAATAAACAAACCAACTTCATCCACACCCCCTGGCAATGTAGTCCCTCCTTCCTCTTCTGCACACACCCCTTTCCTATCCCATCTCTTCTGTACACCTTTTCTGTACACAGGCCTTCCCTATCAAGTACCAACAGAAAAGAAGAGGATCAATACTGCCTAAAAATTGCGTCCGAGAAAGAAGACTGTTTTGCTTGTCAAAGCGGTCTAAAGTAACACATCCATAACAAGCCTCTCTCTGCTTCCTACACAAGCTAGTGCGAATAAAAACATCCCTTTCCCCCTCTTCTCTCCAGTTAACAGTCAAGACTGAAGAAAGGGTCTCTCCCCTCTCCTCAGCAGCGTCCACAGAAGCCTCTCCATAACCTGTCTCAGTCCCGCCAAGAAGAGACTACTTTCCATTCCCATCCATATTGGGCATAATAGGAGATACACCATTCATTAAATCCCGCAAGAACGCTCGTCGGTCCTTCCTTGGTACACAGGATTCTGTTCGCGGCGTCGGTCTGTCCTGTCCCATCCCGCTCCCACCTCACATACCTGCAAAAAGATGTGAAAGACACCCAGATGACCTCGCAGAGAACTCAAATACAATCCCCGGTTCCCGCGCTCGCGCCTGCGCACCAAGAGCCGGAAGAAGAAACTCATATACCGGGCTTGTTTCCTAGTTTGCCTTAGTGAGTAAGCCTCCGTCACCGGCTGTGCACTGTGTTAGCAGTCTGTGCTCCCTGTGGGCTCTTTCTTATTAGCTTGTTTCAGAGTTTTTCGAGTGAAAACCTAACACGAAAACTTAAACCCAGAATTAAACTTTGTTGGTCTTAAAGGTGCCACTGGACTCTAACTTTTGTTCCCTTACCCAGCAGCATCAGCGATTGGTACACTAGAGAAGGTTTTATTTATCACTGAAGCTCTGAAGGAAAATCAGGCAGCAGTTGTAGCAACAACAAAAATCCATATCAGACTTGTTTTTTAGGGGGAAGGAAAATGACAAAAAAATATTGGACAATCTTTCGAGGTCACCAGAACTGTTCAACAGCCTAGATGTTACAAAATAAAAATATTTTTGACAGGAAGAAAAAAAAGCTTTTCGAAGTCATGTTCTTAAGCTTTCTTTAATGTAGATAGAAGTTTTGGCTTCTTAGGAATAGCTGCTGTTGTTAGATTACAGCACTTTGTGTTAGATAAGCGATTCAGACTGCAGCTCCTTGAACAGTGAAATCAGCTTTAGTTACAGAGTGAGAACAAGCTAGGACTACAGCAAAACTGGGGAGCAACAGGCTCCTTTTTAAATAGTAGGGGCTTGCTAAACCACACCCTTTTGTGCAGTAAGGACCAATCCTGTCCTATTATATAAAAGGGTACTGGTCTGGCAAGATTCTATGGTTGGCAAAATCAGTTGGCTCCTTGGTATGTGCTCAGAATCTGTCCCTATCCACTAGCTGCCTTGCCTGAGTGCTCTCCCACCCACTGCAGCCTAGGCCACCCTTCTCTGATTGGGCCAGCATTTCAAGCTCATTTGCATATGGAAGCTGATTGGACTTCACTCCATTTTGTACCTCAACCCCCCCCAAAAAAACAGTTGGAATTATCAGTTGTTTATGCAACCTGTTGTATTCTGAGGTGAAATATGTCCTCACTCACAACACTTCCCCTTCAAAAGAAACAAACCCAATAACACAACCATGCCACACCACAAAAAAGACAGGTCACACCACGAGCAGAATACCACAAGGCAAAAAAAGCTCTGGTACTAATTCTGGCAGGGGACATGTGAGTGTAGAAAATGATTTATCGACACAGTGGAAAATCTTTAGGAATTGTTCGGTGCATTTACCATGGGGCACCCACCCAGAGCCTCTGGCATTTTCTCACTCTGCTGGCATCGAAACCAATTGAAGGCAAAATAGAGATATGGAGACTTTTCCATCCTCTTTTGCATCAATTTGTCTTCATTGGCAATGGCAACCCTAGGCCTGGCTGCTTGCTCCTGTTCAGCAAGAGCATCCCTATGGAAACTGCCTGGGTGATTTTGGACCAGCCGGAGACTTTCTGCCTAACCTGCCTTACAGGGTTGCTGTACAGATCACAAAGCCAAAAAGAATGAAGTAAACTGCTTTGCTCCCCGCTAATGAGAAAGACAGAATTTTGCCTAGGAAGAGGCTGCTGAGAGGGGATAAGATAAAGCTGCCAACTATAGGTATGGAAATTCCTGGAGATTTGAGGGGTGGAGCCCAGAGAGAGTGGGGTTTGGGGAGGGGTAGGACCTTAGACAGGTACAGTGCCATAGACTCCACCCTTCAAACCAGCCATTTTCTCCTGGGGAACTATTGTTGCCAATCTTGGCCCAGTGGCCATCAAACCATTCTCATTCATCCCTGCTGTGCAACTGTCTTTCCCCTAGGGTTGCCAATCTCCAGGTGGGACCTGGAGATCTCCTGCTGTTACAATTGATCTCCAGATGATCAAGATCAGTTCCCCTGGAGAAAATGGCTGCTTTGGAGGGTAGACCCTATGACATTATACCCTGCTGAGTCCTTCTGCCCCCTCTCCCAATGCTGCCCTCCACAGGATCCACCCCCCCAAATCTCCAGGTATTTCCCTACTTAGAGCTGGCAACCCTACTTTCCCCTCAGTGCCTGTTGGTAGGCAACCAAGCTTGGTCCTGTCACCTGTTTTGGCCTTTGAGAGAAAACTCATTGGGGCCAGTCCTGGTAGGTTTGTCAACTCCAGATGGGAAATTCCTGGAGATTTGAGGGATGGAGCTTGAAGAGGGTGAGGTTTCAGGAGGGGTGGGACCTCAGACAGGTACAATGCCATAGACTCCACCCATCAAACTACCCATTCCATCCTGGGGAACCATTGTTGCCAATCTCCAGGTGGGGGCTGGAGATCAATCAGAATTACAACTGCTCTCCAAGAGAGAGGGGGAGGAGATGGAAAGATGGAAAGTCAGGGGACAGATAATGGTAGGTTGACAATTGGCTGGGAGGGAGATAGGGTTGCTAACTCCAGGTTGGAAAATTTCTGGAGATTTGAGGGGTAGAGCCTGGAGGGTGAGGTTTGAGGAGGGGTGGTGTCTCAGACAGGTACAATGCCATAGACTCCACCCTCCAAACCAGCAAGTCCCTCATGGGGAACCATTGTTGCCAATCTCCAGGTGAGGGCTGGAGACCACTCAGAATTACAACTGCTCTGCAGGAGAGAGGGCAGAAGTCAGCTGAAGTCAGAGGAGCAGATAACAGTAGGTTGATGGTTAGCTGGAAAGGAGATGGGGTTGTCAACTCCAGGTTGGCAAATTCCTGGGGATTTGAGGGGTGGAACCTGGAGCGGGTGGGGTTTGAGGAGGG
Organism: Gekko gecko; assembly: GCA_029375565.1. Taxonomy (NCBI): domain Eukaryota; kingdom Metazoa; phylum Chordata; class Lepidosauria; order Squamata; family Gekkonidae; genus Gekko; species Gekko gecko. Next base: position 100,301,754 of record JAPDNY010000004.1, on the reverse strand, counting down.
GTTGGACCTCAGGCAGGTAGAATGCCATAGACTCCACCCTCCAGACCAGCCATTTTGTCCTGGGTAACAATTGTTGCCAATCTCCAGGTAAGGGTTGGAGATCACTCAAAACTACAACTGCTCTTCAGGTAGCAGAGATCAGTTCCTCTGGAGAAAATGGTGGCCTCTGTCATTATACACTGCTGAAGTCGCCACAGCAAATTCACACTGTGTGCCCAAAGCCAGGGCACTCTCTCAGAGCCTCTTTCTAGAGCCCATTGTATTTATTTCCACAACGGGCCTTACTTCTAGTCAAAATATATACATAAAGTTCAATCACATCATTTCCCTCCTGCACATATCTTGTATCCTGACTGGACAGCTGCGCAGAGTGTCCAATCAGATTTCAGGCTTCAGGATACCAGATTTTAATGGGAGCTGGAATCAAGCTCCTATATTTATGTATGTCAATACATAACACTTTGCATCCTGGATAGAACTAAACTATCATAGTTTAACTATGGAAAGTCTTCATATTGGAAAGAAGGACCAGCAAATGTCCAAATGCAGTTCCCACAAGCATTGACAAAACTTTTTTTGAAATGCAGAACAGAACCTTTCAGGCCCCTAGCTAACATGGGGCCCAGCCCGCCCACCTGCATTTCTTCTGGGGCCCCTGTCCCAGGTTGCCTCCAAAGTACCTCAACTTTCTGCCTGTGCCGTGTTGCCTCCGACCCGGCTGCCAGGCAATTGAGTGCCTTTGCTGCTTCCCCACCAGCCTCGCTCCACTCCCAGCCAACAACATCCAGAATAGTGGCAGTGGCGATGGAGGTGGCCACAGTCCCAGCAGCAGGAGGTCAGTGGTGCGGTGCAAGCGGGTGGGCCTGCTGTGCTAGCCTGAGTGGGCTATGGAGAGCATCCTGCTGCCTCTTCCCACTGCCATTATCAGATCTCTTTCTCCCCCCCTCCCCTGCCAATCCCCCTCCGGAATGCCGCTGCATGCTGCTTGCTTCTCCCTGCCTAACTTCACAACTTGAGCAGGTATGCAGTGCTCCGGGGGAGACAGGAAGCTGCGGCTGCTGGGCATTACCTCCCCCCACTTGCCCTGGATTCTGGCGGGGGTGCAGGGCTGCCTTAGGGGAAGGCTGACTTCTAAGGAGTTTCACTAATTAACTTTGATTTAATTAGCTGGTTCTAAATTAAAGGGGGGAAAATGTAAGACTCCCATTCTCCATTTAAAATTTAAATGGCCAAATGCAGACAGCCTGCAGCCTGAGACACAAAGAGGACCCCGCATTTAAACTTTAAATCCCTGACAGCGAAGGAATGTAGAAGCAATTCTTATCTTTCACTTCTATCTACCCAATTTTATTGCAAAACTTTTTTTTTGTTTTTCATTCATTTTTGCAAAAAGTTTTGTGTTTATGCAATAATTTTTGTTTTTACAAAAAGGCTACCCAGCCATCTTCATGGAATACTTTTTCCAAGGAAAAGCAGCTTTGAGACTGCTCTCTCTTCTTTTTATTTTTGGATTTTTGATCTATTCTTTTTATCACAATTGGGGGGCTCCCTATTGGGAACCCTGAACTCCTTTCAGAATGGAAAGACAATAGAAGATTTAGAAAATGCCAGAAGTTGATTTAATAAATAATTTTAGGAGTCATGCCCTTTTTCCAAGTAGTCCTGACAAGGTAGGTTTGGAATGCCGGACTGGCAAGACAACCTCCTCTAGGCACTGGAAAATTGGAACATAACTCCAGTGGGCTCAGCAAAGGTCTTAGGTTCGAAATTCCGGACTGGGTCAAGGACATCCCCTTTTGGGAAAGGAACCTCGATGTAGCCAGTCGCCTGGGAACCTGCCTTGCTCACTTTCCCCCAATTTTTCTTGGCATTCTTCCGTCCAACCACTTCGGTTTAAATCACAAGGAGAGAGTTCACTTGCCAGCTTTAAAACTCCAATGGCAACCCCGATGTGTGAAAGTCTCATTTTTGAATTGTTTCTATTAATAATAAATGTTATTTGTTGTTTGTCTTATTGGAAGTCTTGGTACAGAAAGACCCAGGAGACACTGCGAAATTGCACTTTGCATGCGCACTCTCTTTTCCACCGACGTTGTACGTTCAGCCTCGGACACTTTCATCCAAGCACGAGCAGGACCGAGTCAATGAGACCCCCTTGGAATGTACCATTGTGTTGTGATTGCATAGGGAGGTCTGCATTTGGAGATTTGTTTGTCTATCTTTGTACTTCAAAAGGTGAAGGCCCTGTAAAGGGATCCTTCTAGTTAAAACTGTTAATCCAGTGATAGGATAACAGCAGGAGCCCATAAGTTTCCTAGTTTAAAAGAGGATTTCTCCTCAAGGCCAGCATTCCGAACCTAAGAGGTTTGCCAGGCCCACTGACCCTCCGTTTAGCTCAGGAGTTCAGTGGTCCGGAGCCATGGCCCAGCCTCGCCCCAGCAGGGAGGAAGGCTTGGATTGATTTAGTATTTTCTCAGAGTAAGAACCTCTAGAATTACTGCTAAGATTACTGTGTGAATATGGAATGAACACTAATAATTTTCTTCATGAGTTTGAATGGAATCATGAATGCAGAATGCATGAAAACTAGCCTAAATGCTTTGTTTTAAATTCATAATAATATGCATTTATTTTTACTAACTGTACTCCCATGGTACAATGCGTTACTGTAGGAGGGAAGAACTGTTTGCTATGCAAAGACATCCCCCTTCCTTGTGTCAGTGGACATGCACACGTTCTGGAATAGACATGCCCACAGTTCACTAACATTTAAGGAATGAAAACTTCTTTTTGGAGGGAAGAAAAGAAGAAACTTGAAGACCTTTTACAGTTTACTGTTGTGTAAATATAGCTAGCCTGGTTCACTTTGAATTGGCACTGCCAGTGTCAAGAAAAGTGATCTGAAGACTTGAAGATGTTGTACTGAACACTGAAGAAGCATGATTTTGTTTCTTGCATGTTTTTCTTGTACATAATTGTTTTTATATTGTTTACAATTGAACCCATAATGAGGACTGCCCTCAGAGATATGTATCAATGCAGTATGGTTTATACTACTTATTTTATAACCAATTTTTCTTTTTTTTTTGTATATTTGCTATTGATAAAGCAATAGGTAATAGTCTACCTCAATAATGCTATCGGTTTAATGTACATAATTGTTATGTAATACCTTAGTAGTATAATGCATATATTTGGAAGACACCTGTGCTTGTTTGCTTCCTTGAAGTTTGACATTCACAGTGGCAATTTGGCTTTTTATAGGGCTAGACTTTTTTTTCATTTTTGGTCCGTCCTACAACGATTAGTTTTAGAATAGGTGGTCTTGGATATAAGGAAATCTGTTTCCTGCTTCAGGTCCAGACCAGACGAGACGACATCACCAACGAGCAATGGGTTACCAACACTACTGGACTTTGTTGTTGTTTCATCATGGACTGTCTGATGTGTTCACGTTACACACGCCACCCCACATGCGTTTGAAGTCATGGCCTTCATTTCGCTTCGCTCACTGAGGCCATGAAAGGGGGGGCTGTTAGGAGATGTACTTTGAATTGCTTTTATTTGTTATTTTCTAACCTGCACAAACACCAGAATGGTGCTTGAAAGCGTCTTTGCATTGGGAGAAATGTATGCTTTGTTGGATGTGACTCTCTGCACTAGGAAGGTACCACACAGCCTGTACTTTCATGCAAATGAAGTTACACACACACACCTTGCATATCTCTACCCATCAGACATTGGGAACAAGAAAGCATCTCCATTATGGTCTGCCAGAAGGATGTATAAATGACAACCTGTCCACCATTGAGGAATCTGAATTCCACATGTAACCCACAGGATGCTTGGCATTTGCATGTGTTAAGACTGTTTCCTGTTTTGTCACTTGGACCAAGCCAGAGTCATCTGCACATCCAAGGTTTCCATGACAACCCATCTTTGCACCTTGGACCAAATGGTATCTTTAGTAAAGGTGTAGACTTTCAATATTGCCCCACCTTAGTAGGAGGGTATCCCACATCCTATAGCCAATGGTATAAGGGATGGGACAGACCAGAGAGACCCCAAGCCAGCTCCCAATACTAGCTGATAAAACAAGGTGCAACCTTTGTTTACGTCGCCTTGGCCATCCCCCAACCTTACATCTACTATAGGTAACTTTTGTGTGCTCTCTTGGAATCCGGACCAAGAGACCCTTTGCACATGTTGGCAGGTTCCAGCTGTGTAAAGTGAGAGTTTCCCTTAGTTAGAAACTATCCTTGTATTCTTCACTGTGGAAAGGTCGAGCTACAGGATCAGATAAGTATCACGTGATTTTCCCCTTCCTAAATACTTCTAGTCTAAAACCCCAAATTGTTTTCCATTTCTACTGTAACTAAAGGAACTTGTGTGTATGTGTGAATGCATCTGTTTTGTTTGCCTGTGTACTAAAAAGATATTATTCAGTAAAGAGAATCTTTGATTTTACTTAAGAAACCTTGTCAAGTGTTCTCTTTGGGAAACGGATTCTTGGAACGAAGTTGCTTTCTCTGTATACACAGACCAGTAACTCAAATAAGTTAGTCCAGACACTGCGTAGATAAGCAGTTTGGCTAACACCAGGGTGATGCCATGATAGTTAAATGTGACAACTGAGCAGGGGTTAAATACTACCTAGAAATAACTTTATATGTCACAATTGTATATTTAACACTGAAGATAGACCAAAGAGCTCCAAATTTGTGTCCAATGATCTTCTCCTAATTCCTGTCCTATATCTGTATGCCAAGCAGTTTGATAGTATAATAAATTGACAATTTTAGACTAAGTAATATACCATACATTTGCGATATCATACCTTTTATAGGTGTAGATTCATGAAATAGTAGTTTTTCATAATCAGTCAATGCTGTCATGATCTGTGCAGGATGGAGACAGAGCCTAGAGGCCTAAACTATAGGAGGGGCCTGTCTGGCAGTGGAAAGCAGACAGCCTACAATCCCCACAATGCTTGGGGATGGTTTTTAGCCAATGGGAGTGCAGGGATTCTGGGAGGAAACTGTTGCATTCTTGTGGAGGTATGTCTTAAGCTGTAGGCTGTGGGAAATGGTGTCTTTCTTCACACAGGAAGTGAATTGAAGGGGACTGTGCTAAACTCTGTGTGTTGTGAGGAAACGGATCTTGCTGTCCCTCTCACAGAGTCATTGAGGGAGAAGAGCTGGTCTGAGAGGAGAAGGTCCCTCACTAGTCAGAGTGACTGTTACAGGTAGTGAGGCCTAATAAGAAGGCTTGGAGGCCTTAAGTAGTACCGGTTAAGGAGTAATAGGTAGCTGTGTTAGCTTTGTGTTCTTTTTGCCTTTTAATACTGTTATACCTTTTTAAAGCACCTTGCCTTATTTGCCTTGCCCCAGTATTGTTCTTAATAAACCATTGTTAAGTACTCTGCCTGGTCATCACACCTGTGTTTTCTCGGCTGTAAAAGGGGCATTTTTGGATGGGCTTGAGAGGGTACCCTGGGCCTTCTCAAGGGATCATAAGTCCAGGGTGGTGGCAGTGGAAGGCAGTGACCCGCTGGGGTCATGACAAATGCTAAACGTAAATCTTTAAAATTGTGAATGTTAAGTAGATTATGCAACTGAAGATATTCAAATCATGGTAATTTAACTTTGTATTCATATTCTAATTTACTTTTTTCTTTAAGATAGCCTTGTGAAGTGACATCTATCAATCTAATTAATTTCAAATTTCTCCATTGGATAAATTAGCTTTTTTCTTTAGCAGGTTGGAACCAACTCTGGCCAATGTAATTAGTTAGTAAGGAAATTGGAGGGGCCAATACTTCACAGTATCTGTTTCAGGCCTTAAATGTCACCTTTAAAAAAGGGTTCAAATGATTCCAAAAACATTAATATGTTGTTACCATAAGTTGTTCTCCAAAGTTTCCTGTGAAAAGATTAGATTCTTCAATACCTTTCCATTCTGCACAACACGTGTCCCTATATTGTTTAACAAGATCGGTCAATATTATTGCATCATAGCATAATTGAACCTCAGGGACTGCTAAGTCTCCTGATTTCAGTGGACATTGAATGGTTGTAAAGTTAATTCTTGACTTCCTATGTTGCCAAATAAAACTATTTAAGATCTTTTTGCCATTTTTAAACCAATGAGACCAGAAATTAAGCTAAATTCAGATAAATGGGCTTCAATCACCGGAAGAGATACTTCTGGTTTAGATAAGAACAAAATCATTATCTGCAAAAAAACTAATTTTAACTTGCTGTTTACCTATAGATATGCCTTAATGAAGAGGTTCTTCTCTCAAAAGATTAGCCAGTGATTCTACTGCAATTGCAAATAACAAGGGCAATAATGGACAGCCTTGATGTGTGCCTCTTGACATAGAAATAAAAGAAGACTGTTTCATTGATTTTTAACACAGTTTGTGGAGCCACTGATTGGACCAATGTTTTAAATTTATCCCCAAAGTTAATATTTTGTAACAATATGTGTAAATATTTATGCTCCACTGTGTCAAATGCCTGTTCGACATCAAGAGAAAATATGCATGTATAGTTGATTGGCTTAGTTTTACAGTAATATAACGTTCATCTCTTTGGGGAATAAATCCTGTTTGTTCTAATGAAATGTATTCTCTGATTATTCTGTTGAGTGTTTGGGCCAAAATATTTGTAAATAACTTATAATCGTGGTTTAGTAAGGAAACAGGGCGATAGGACTTAGGGTCACTAATATCACGATCTTTCATTGGTATCACAATTAGTTTAGTCAAACATCATGATTGTGCAATTACACCAGTATATAAAACTGAATTATATAAATCTAACAAAGATGGGGTTAATTTAAAAGTAAAATATTTATAAAATTCAGAAGTGAAACCGTCTGGTCCTGGAGATTATTTTTCATAGCTCAAATAACTGAATGTAATTCCATCTCATCTATCGGTTGTTCTAGAAATTGCGATAAAGTTTTCAACAATGTATTAGATTTTTTAAAATTGATTAGATTTATATAATTGTGAATCACATGATTTATATAATTGCGAATAAAAATCTTTAAAAACATTTAAAATTAATTTAGTTGATGTATACAAATTCCCTTTTGAGTCACGTATTCCTTTCACTCCAGATTCCAGTTTCTTTTTTTTTTTACCTTCCAAGCTAGTAAATGTGACGCTGCAGGGCTTTTATACCAATGAACTTGCTTTAAGTACAAAAGATTTTGTTTTATTTTATGAACTTCTAGTACCTCTAATTTCTTCCTTTCTTCCAACAGTTGCTTATATATCTTAGGGCTACACTTTTTTTGTTTTGTTTCAAATGTTTAATTGTATCTATTATTTGTTGTTTCAATTCCAATTTCTTCTTAGTGTAGACAGCCAAGATTGAGATGATTTTACCTTGAAGTACAGCCTTACATGCATCCTAAACCGTATGAAGAGGTATATCATCAGTTAGATTTAATTTAATTTTTTTTGGGAGTTCCTGTTCTATTTCTTTTGTAATTGCTGGGGGTTTTAAAATAAAAAGTTATCAAACCTCCAGGTAAAACTTCTATCTTTCTTTTCATTGAAGTTTACTATACATTGCACTGAAGCATGATCAGACCAACATTTAGGCTCAATTTCAGTTGCTACCACCTTATTAATAATAGAATTAGAAATGAAAATATAATCATTTCTGGTATTTGTCTGAAATCTGTTTGAAAAGTATGTAAAATCCCTAACTGTCTCATGAAGGGTTCTCCAAGAGTCGATTAAATCTGAGTTTTACGTAATTTTTTTAAAGTCCAGTAAAGTGATTTTTAGGTAGCTTAGCCCAATTCAGTTTCATAGATTTCTTGTCTAATTTCACATTCATTATGTAATTTAAGTCTGCACTCATGATTAACGGCCCTTCCTGAAAAGGTTTCTTTTTTCCATTTTCTCCAGATGAACTGACCTTTTACCTCGAGATCAGTTGAAATTCTGAGAGAACCCCAGCCACCATGAGGGGGCTGGTAAGCCTAACCACAGACCTATATAAGGGTATTATAGGCTGTTCTATCTTCAATCCCTTTACTAATAATTCCAGGCATAGAACAAAGTTTGAGTCCTGTAACACCTTTAAGACCAACAAAGGTTGTGGTCAGATGAACTGGGGTTCTTTTTGTAATTTTTATTGTAAGTTGAGTAAACATTAAAGTAACACATCAATACAAAACATTTTACATTTTAAGGTGCAATATAGTACAACTAGGATAAAGCGTAATCGAAGTCAGCAGTTTAACAAAACTACCTATGAACAATCAATCAACAGTGTATTTCCATGTGGAGAACTATCACAGATTTCTCCTTTAGTGCTACATATAGTGCATTAAAGCATCATAAAAGAGGGTAACTTATAACATTAAGGTGTTGTTGTTGTTGTTCAGTCACACAGACAAGTCCAACTCTTCGCGACCCCATGGACCAGATCATGCCAGACCCTCCTGTCTTCCGCTGTCCGCTGAAGTTTGCTCAATTTCATGTTTGTTGCATCGATTACACTGTCTAACCATCTCATCCTTTGTCGTCCCCTTCTTCTTTGACCTTCAATCTTTCCCAGCATTAGGGTCTTCTCCAGTGAGTGCTCCCTTCTCATTTGGTAGCCAAAGTATTTGAGCTTCAACTTCAGGATCTGGCCTTCCAGGGAACGGTCCAGGTTGATTTCTTTTAGGATTGAATGATTCGATCTCCTTGCAGTCCAAGGGACTCTCAAGAGTCTTCTCCAGCACCATAGTTCAAAAGAATCTATTCTTCGGCGCTCGGCCTTCCTTATAGTCCAACTCTTGCAGCCATACATTACTACTGGGAATACCATCACTTTGACCATATGGTCTTTTGTTGGCAGGGTGATGTCTCTGCTTTTTATCATGCTGTTTAGGTTTGCCATCGCTTTCCTCCCAAGGAGCAGGCGTCTTTTAATTTCATGGCTGCAGTCACCATCTGCAGTGATCTGGGATCCCAGGAACGTGAAGTCTGTCACTACTTCTACGACTTCCCCTTCTATTTGCCAAGGAGTGATGGGGCTGGATGCCATGATCTTAGTTTTTTTGATGTTGAGCTTCAAGCCCACTTTTGCGCTCTCCTCTTTCACCCTAAGCAAGAGGCTCTTTAGGTCCTCTTCACTTTCTGCCATCAGAGTGGTATCGTCTGCCTATCTGAGGTTATTGATCTTTTCCCCAGCAATCTTAACTCCAGCTTGTGATTCATCCAGGCCAGCATTTCGCATGATGTACTCTGTATATAAATTAAATAAGCAAGGTGACAATATACATCCTTGTCATACTCCCTTTCCTATGCTAAACCAATCAGTTGTTCCATTAAGGTAGAGAGAAATTATTAAAGCAATAGAAATATAATATGGTATTCTTTTTGAGAAGGTTCGTGCTCAGAGCCATTTCTGCAATTGTTTCCATTCTGGTGATATGAATTCATGCCATGATAGAAATTCTAATATCGGGAACCATTTGCTATCAAAGTTTGTTTTGACTGGTTTCAGTAGGGAGTTGTTAATTTTGTCAGAGATATTGTCCATCAGGTATGTCTCTCACAGTTTTCTGAGCCACAGCTTCACGTTGGGAGGGTAGGATTCGCACCAACAAGAGGCAATAGCATTTTTTGCCATATAGATCATGATGTCAGTGGCTGGCTTGGAGTGGTGCTTAGCAAATAGAATGAGCCAGAGCTCAAGGAAGAGTGCTTCTGGAGTAAGGGGGAGTCTGACCCCTGTGGTATTATGAATGTGGTGTAAGACTAGTTCCCAAAAAGTCTGTATCTTTTTGCATTTCCACCAGCAATATGCGTACGTGCCATGTTGTTGACATCCTTTCCAACAGTAGGGCGATTTTGTAGGACACGTGTGAAATTTGTTGTGGCGTGAGGTACCATCTAGACATGGTTTTGAGGGTTTGGTGTTCTACGGAAATAATAGAAGTTTTAAAATTCAAGAGTTCCATAATTCTTTATATATATTTATTTATCACTTTTTCCACCATGTTACAGTCTTTCCATTTTCAACGATAACTTACATTTTTAGAGTCATTACATCATTTAAATATCCATTATCTCAAATTCTCAAATTTCTAACTACAATTCTTATTTACATAATTTATCCGCTTATATACCCTGAACCACCTCTTCTCTTGTAAATCCTGATATTTGCCCTGAAGCGTTAGACTCAAATTATCCATTTGCGCAAGCTCAAGGAGCTTTGCTATTAGATCCTCTTTTGAAGGTACCCTTTCCGTTTTCCAATTTTTTGCCAGTAATATTCTGCCAGCCATTATAACATATACTAATAGGTATACATCTTGTTTATCATAGCCTTTGGGAGTTATATTTAATAAATATATTTCCGGTATTAGGACCACATCTAAATTCAATATTTCATGAATAACTTTTTGTATCATTTTCCAGTATGCTTGCACTTTACTGCACTTCCACCACATGTGATAGAAGGTCCCCACATTCGACTTACACTTCCAACACTTGTTAGATACTTGCGAATAACATTTAGCAATTTTATCTGGGGACCAATACCACCTGTAAAACATTTTATAGCTATTTTCCTTATATGATACTGCTCTCATAAATTTTAGTTTTCCAAATTGTATTCCATTGCTTGATTTCAATTTCTTTTCCCATATCCTGCATCCATGAAATCATTACAGTTTTAATATTTTCGTCCAACTCATAGTCTTCTAGTAGAAATCTATAAAGTTTCTGAATTAATTTGTCGCTGGATGATAACCAAATTCTGTCAAGTTGTGTGTTCCCTTCTTCAAAACCATGTAGTTTATCTTTACCATATCTATCTTGCAATAGCGCACGTTCCCACCATGATAACTTAATTTGATGTTTACTCTCCAATTTTTCTTCTGTTTTTAAGGTATTATTTTTTTCTAACAAAGTATTATGATTAACTCTTTTACTTGCTGTCAAAAGAGAAGGTTTCACAAAAGCTTCCAACGGTGACACCCATCTTGGCGTTTTTCTATAAAATCTCTCTTTTATCTCTTTCCAAATTTTATTTAGGGCTCCTCTTATTATATGCTGATTGAAAATCGAATGTACTTTCTCTTTCTCATACCATACGTATGAATGCCACCCCATGTAGAGATCATGACCCTCTAGCGCCAATGTTCTCACATCCTCTAGCAAAATCCATTCTCTTATCCATGTTAGAGCACATGATTGGTAATACAAAGACCAGTTCGGTATACACATCCCACCTTTTTCCTTTCTATCTTGGAGAACTTTCCACTTAATTCTTGCTTTTTTGGGGTGCCAAATAAATCTTCTAGTAATTCTATCTAGTTCCACGAGAAATTTCAAATTGTTTAATACTGGAATATTTTGAGCTAAAAATAGAAATCTTGGCAGTATATTCATTTTTATTGCTGCAATTCTGCCCATAAAGGATAACGGTAAGTCCTTCCATCTTGAAAGATCATTCTTGATGTCCTCCAGTAGTCTGTAATAATTGTCCTCCATCAAGGAGCTCGCTCTGCTGGTTATGTAAATACCCAAATATTTCACTCTTTTTACTACCTCCATAGATGTTATTTTATGTATTTCATGTGCAATATCCGAATAGCAATTTTTAAGTAACAATTTTGTTTTTTGTAGATTTATCTTAACACCCGCCACCTGCCCATAAGCATGGATATCTTTCATCAATACTTAAATAGATTCTCGCGGATGCTCCACTATAAATAGTAGGTCATCCGCAAAAGCCAGAAGTTTATATTCCTCCCCTTTCACCCTCAAGCCTTTTATCTGTCTATTCTTTCTTACTGAATTATTTAATGATTCTAAAGCAAAGATGAATAATAATGGGGATAACGGACAGCCTTGTCCTTGTCTTGACCCTTTCTGGATATTTATATTATCTGTTAGATCTCCATTTACTAAAATTTTAGCATACTGAGTAGAATATATTGCCTTTATCATTGACCAAAAGTATCTTCCACAATCTAAAATATCGAGTTTCTGTAGTAAAAAGCTCCATGATAAGTTATCAAACGCTTTTTCTGCATCGAGAAACATCAATGCCACTTCTTTCTCAGGATGAGATTCATAATATTCTAAAATATTAATGGCTATACGTGTATTATTCTTGATTTGCCGCTTCGGTAAGAAATCCATTTGGTCTTGATGTATTGTTTGTGATAATACCTTTTTTAACCTATAGGCTAATATATTAGTAAATATCTTATAGTCCGAATTTAGGAGAGATATAGGTCTATAATTTTTAATTTCAGATCCATCAGAGTTTGGCTTAGGTATTAATGTGATAAGGGCATGATTCCAAGAATCAGGTATCTTCTCTGATTTTCCAATTTCATGAAGCAAGTCATAGTCATAGTCATAGTCAGGTTTATTGTGTTTAGCCATAGGCCATTACAATACGGTACAACGCTAAAATTGAATAAACTAAAAAACATTTAACATTAAGAGTCCGAAAGAGAAGAGAAACTATGCAAGTAGGTAGTTAATTCACATCAAGCCGACTAAAACCGTTTTTAGCTAGAAACAGCTTTGGCCCGTATTTTCCTTGCCGCCAGTGCGAAAAGCGCCATTCTGTAAGAAACATCAGCGTTAACGTCAGCTAATAAAAATGAGATCTTCTCAAGGACTGAATATAAACTTAAAACTTGAAGCAAGTCTTTTAATGGTAAATCTATCTGCTCTTGAAATATCTGATAGAACTCCACTGGAATACCATCTGGGCCCGGTGCTTTTCTTCTTTTTTGTCTTTTAATCGCTTCTACAATCTCGTATGGTGTAATTATATCGTTCAAGATCTTTTTATGTTGGGCATTAAATTTAGTATAATTCCCATTTTGTAGGTATTCTTTAATTTTACCTTCTTCCTGTGGTTCTTGATTATATAATCCATTGTAATACCTTTCTACTATACTTTTAATTTCTTGCATATTACACTTCTCTTCTCCTTTTTCATTTTTTAATTTTATGATAATGCGTTTCCCTCTTTCTTTACGCAGCTTATAGGCTAACCATCTATTGGGTTTATTTATGTTTTCAAAATAATATTGCTTGGTAAATTCGATTTTCCTAGCTATCTCATTATTCAAAAGTATGCTCAATTTATGCTGAAGCAGCTGCAGTTTAACTTTATTTGTTACATTTATAGCATTCTTCATCTTAAACTCTTCTACTTTTATTTGCTTCACTAAAGTTTCATACTTCTTTTTGGCTTGTTTATTTTTCCACGCATTTTGGCTAATAAACCATCCTCTGATGAATGCTTTAAATGCACCCCAGACCATTTCCATTTTTACCTCTGGTTGAACGTTTCTTTTGAAGAAGTCTACAATCTCTTCTTTAGTACTTTTTATAAATTTCTGATCTCGGAGCAAACCTAAGTTCATCGTCCATCTGCTTTTTTTTGGCTCATCTCTTAAAATTAAACTAACTGGATTATGGTCCGCAAATGTATTTGGCAGGATTTCGCAATCCCCCACATCATGTATCATGCCTGTTGATATCCATATCATATCGATTCGCGACCATGAGTTATGTCTATAAGAATAATGTGTAAAATCCTTTTTCCTTATATTTCTTGTTCTCCAGATATCAATCATATTATGCTCTTCAATTAATTTAAAAAAGGATTTGGATGTGAGCAGACTTGCTTTGGTCTTCTTCCTACTACTCTTTCTGTCCATTGCAGAGTCAATTACCACATTAAAATCTCCCACTAAGCATACACTCTCAATTTCTTTCATGGACAATACTGCCAGTAACTGTTTATAAAAAGGTTCTTGATTCTGGTTCGGTGCATATATATTGACTAGCAATATTTCTTTACCATTCTTTGTAATTGCCACCACCACCATTCTACCATCATTTGATGCATACAGCATTCTAGGGTTCAAATCGTCTTTTACATACGTTACTACTCCCCTTTTTTTTTTTTGAGTCCGAAGCTATAAATGCACTGCCCAACTTTTTATTAATCAAATATTTACAGTTCTCCTTCTTTATGTGGGTTTCTTGTAAGCATACAATATCCACATTATTCTTAATTATTTGGTGGAATGTTTTTCTTCTTTTTTGTGGACTATTCAGCCCATTTATGTTAACCGATAAAATCTTACGTTTTTTAAACACCATCATATTTATTTCTTGCCGTTTCTTCCTTTATTTTTATACTTAAATCTAGTTAGGATCTGGTATGACACCTTATTTGGCCTTTTCTTCCCTTTTCTGGTATGGATTTCTTTACTAGCTATTTCTTCTTGTTCTATGTTTCCTTCCTCCTCCTCTGAATCTTTCTCTTCCTCTCCTTCCTCTCTTTCCTCTTCTCCCACTTCTTCCTGTTTTTGAAGTCCTAGTTCTTCACCATATCTCTCAAGGAAGTATTCGATTTTAAAAACGGAGTCTATCCTTTGTCTCCTACTGTCATATGAAAAAAGGACCCCTTCCGGTACTAACCACCTGAACACAATTCCGTTGTTCCTCAATAAATTTGTCAGTTTAAAATATGGCGCTCTTCTCTCCCTCACTCTCCAAGGCACTTCCTTTAAGAATTTAATTTCTTCTCCTTGGATAGTAACTTTGCTCTCATAGGTGGCCTTAAGTATTCTCTCTTTCATGTCTTTCCTGTAGAATTTCACATGCACCTCCCGGGGCAATTTATGCTTTTTTGCATAAGAGGAGTTTCTCCTATAGATGTCCTCAATACTATTATTTCTTCTTTCATCGCTATCTGCAGTTGCTCCGCTAAATTTTGAGCTAGATCCTCTTTAAGAGTTTTTTCAATATTCTCTGGAATATTCTGGCATCTTATTATTTGTGCCGCTTTATCCATTTCAAAATTAATAAGCGTATCTTCAATTTTTTCATTTTTAGCTTTTAATTCCAACAATTCAAAGTCTAGGTCTTGCACCTTTTCTTTAAGCTTCCCTTGCCTAGTGGCCACTTTCATTATTTCTTGTTTATTGCCCAATATTTGCTTTTTAATTTCCTGTGTTTCAGCATTAATTTGTGTTGTTATTTCATCCATTTTATTTCTTAAAGGCTCTAGTTCACTTTTAATTAATGTAGGCAGGGTCGTTTCTATTGTTTGTTTTATTGCTAGAGTGACACTTTCCTGAATCATTTTGTTCAGCTCTTTCATGGTTGCCTGAGATAAACTCATATTGCTATGCCTTAGTTGGTTTATATTTCCTACCTGGCTAGGTGAGGGGATCGAACTTCTTCTACTACCTGAAAAACCTGTGGCCATAAATTGTCCCTAATGTCTCCTATTGGGATTTGTATTTATAATTACTGTTTTATATCTCTTGGAGCCCTTTAAATTATTTATGTTTCCTTTTATCTTTGCTACTTCTGCTTTTCCTCCCCTATCTCTCCACACCATTCAGCTCCTGACAACCTCTAAACTTTGCTCCACTTTTTCAGTCACTTCCGTTCACTATCACTATCATGCCCCCGAGTCTCCAGCACCAGCTTCCGTTCACTATCACTATTAAGCTTCCGAGTCTCCAGCACCAGCTTCCATTCACTATCACTATCAAGCTCCGGAGTCTCCAGCACCAGCTTCCGTTCACTATCACTATCACTATCAAGCCCCCGAGTCTCCAGCACCAGTTGCCAGTTTTGCCTTCGTCTGTCCGTCGCTCTGTCTCTTCGCATCGCTCCATGCCCGGCTGCTGTCGTCTCCATTTTTCAAGCCTTCAATGTCACCATCCACCGCCTCCAGCACTCAGCTCTCCTCCGCCCTTCTTCGTGCTGTTCTGGTCGCTTTGCGTGCGCGTCACCTTCCAGCCCCGTCTCCCTCTCCTATTCACTATTCCGTTTCGTGCACTCATGCTGCCGCCTCTCCTTTCGCTCTCCGCGTCTTCCAATTAAAGCCACAGCGATCTATCACTCCAAACAGAGAGACAGAAAAAAAAGAGAGAAAACTGTAGTACCCATTACAAATGCTGATTTACTAATATCTGTCCTCCTTTTCCTCTTTTATCTCATAAATTTAACCATTTGTTATTTTACTAGCCGCCTAATTTATGAATTAAAAATTGGTGGTGGAGGACCCACTTAACCCTGGCTCAACTATCACCCCTCCTTCTAATTTAATTAAGGTGAGTCCCATTTAATAATACTTAGCTTGTGTTGTAAGCTGTATATTGTAGGGTTGTTCCTCTTCCGACTCTGTAGAATCCTCTGGGCTCCCCTTGTGCTCGTCGGGACTGTGAAGTCTCGTCTGGGCTCCCGTTTTACCTCTTCGTTTCAGGACACCTAGCTAAGTAGAGAGAGTCGCCACCCTCCCATTCTTAAAACTAGCAAGTCCCCTACCAAACCTCTCTCTACAGGAAGAAGTTTGAGGCATTGAAAATAGCCTTAAAGAGAGTAAATGGATCAGAGGGTGGGAGAGCAAACTTGACACACTCCCTCTGTCGTTGAGACCGGATCCCGAGAGTTCCATAATTCTGACCATATGGCATCATCCGGGGGAGATCGCAATCTCTCTGCCATGACAGTTGATAGGGCATAGGACCAAGCGATGACTCTCTGAGTAAGAATTGGTAAACAGCAAATACCAGGCCATGATTGCGAGATTCAAAGAGTTTTATGATCAATTCCAGGTCTGTGTGTGGTGTTTGAAGGAGAGTGAGTATTTTGTGTTGGTTGCAGTCATGTTGCAATTGTAAATACAAGTACTAGGGTATTGCTTGACCTAAAACTAATTCTAGCTCTGACTTTTGTAGTAGCCCCCGTCTGGAGGCCAGGTCACAGTAACATGTGATACTGTGATCCATCAACTCTGATCTGATAGTGACACACTGTGAAGAAACCAAGGTTGGTTGATGGTGGAGTAGTGGGAGGGTTGTGGGAAGAGTTTCCCCACCAGCGTTCTCCACAAGCGAATGGAGGGGTAAAGAAAGATGTGCTTATGTGCCAGTGTTTGTGGGATAGGTTCTAACCCCTATATCAATGTTTCTAGAGGGTAGGAATGGAGGAGGTCTCTGCAAAGGTGTACCCAGTCAGGAGGTAAAGTTAGGCATTGCATCTTTATTACATTTGCAAGTAGCGAAGCCTTCTGGTATATGGAAAGATCTGGGAGATTAAAGCCTCCTCTAGATTTAAGTCTTCTTAAAGTTTGGAACCCTATTCTGTGTTTCTTGCCATTCCATAAGAAGCTTAGCAGGTCTGATTGGCACTTTTGTATCACTGAAAGAGGGAGGGTTATGGGGATTGCTCTGAAGAGAAAAATATATTTCAGTAAAATGAATGAACATATGAGGTTGAAACATTCCGTCCAAGAGAGGTTGAGTTTATTCCAGTTATGGATTGTGTGCTGTAGTTCCGTATGTATAGGTTGGTGGTTTAAGGAAAATAGTTTGTTGGGATCTATAGGAAGCTTAATTCCCAGATAGGTAAGATGCATATAGGTCCAGCTAAAAAAGTATCTTTTTTGTACAGCTGCAGTCTCATCTTTGGGCATGTGTATAGGGAGGACATAGGCTTTGGAGTCATTGATGCAGAGACCAGAGATATGACTAAAAGAGTCTAGAGTAGTCAGAAGTGCTGGAAAAGATGAGGTGGGATTGGTGAGATACAACATCATGTCGTCCGCAGTGATATTTTGAATTCAGATTCCCTAATCTTAATGCCATGGATGTGCAGATTAGACCTAATTGCCTGGGCTAGGGGTTCCACTGCCAACGCAAAAAGTAGCGTGGACAGTGGACACCCCTGTCGTGAGCCTTTGTGCAAACCTATAGCGCCTGAAAGACTTCCATTGATTTTAAGTCTGGTGATTGGTTGAGTGTAAAGAGATCGGAGGGCAGTGATGAACCTAGGTCCAAAACCCATCTTTTGGAATGTGTGGAACAGATATGGGAATTCTAAGATATCGAAGGCTTTTTCGACATCGAGGGAAAGAAAAGTAGAGGGCACTTTTGATACATTACAATACTGAAGAAGGTGGAGGGTTTTGAAAGTGTTGTCTGTAAAGTCCCTATGGGGGATGAACCCAGCCTGATCTGGGTGGATATAGTTTGGGATAATGTTGTTAAGGCAGTTTGCCATTATAGAAGAAAAAAATTTTTAGATCCTAGTTTAGCAAGGAGATGGGGCGGTAAGAAGCTGGGTAAAGAGGGTCCCTGCCCTTCTTATGTATCACCACTGTCGTTGCCTCCTTCCAAGAGATGGGTATGTCCTGTTTCTAGGATGTAGTTACAGGCATCAAGTAGCGGGGCTGCCAGCGCAGAAGCAAAGCACCGGTAGAATTCGGATGGATAGCCATCTGGACTGGGGGTCTTATGCAGTTTGAGTGTCTTGATAGTATCTATGCAAGTCAGTGAGCTTTGTGTGTATGGGAAAATCAGTGTAGGGGTGTTGTTCACTAGAATCTTGGCTTCCCTGTGCTGTGTAAAGGTTTGCGTAATATTGCATGAAAACCTTACTTATAGAGTCAGAGTCTATGGATATGTCTCCGGCAGGGGTACTGATCGCCTTTATATATTTGGAGTATTTTTGTTCCTTTATCTTATGGGACAGTAATTTTAAAGTACTTGGCGATTTTTGCCAATGAGTTTGCTTTGTGTAAAGCAATTGCCTTCTAATATTGGATGTTTCCAACAAACTCAGATTTTTACGTTCAAGTTGAAGTTGTTTATATACCCTCTTAGAGCCCCTTTCTTTAAAAGCATGATCTAATGTCTGGATTTTGGTGGTAAGGTCATTTATTAATCGTTGTCTTTTCTTTTTCAGGTAAGATGCTTTGGAGATAAGAATGCCTCTCAAGACAGACTTCATGGCATCCCCATCTGAGTGATGGTGAAATATCTGATTGATCATGGATAGAAAAATAAGTTTTGATTTCTTGATCAATTTCTGTCCTGAATATAGGATCATTCAAAAAAGATACATTGAGCGACCAATATTTGTTGCATGTTTTGCTTTCCAAGGATTGTATTTCACATCCCAGCCAGGAGTGATCTGACCAATGGGAAGGGTTAATGGATGCAGAGGAAACCCGATTTGTAAGGGACTGGGAGATCAAAATAAGATCTATCCTAGTATAGACATTGTTAGAAAAATAGGTGTAGTCTTTCTCGGAGACATGTAGTAAGCATCAAACATCGACCAGATTGTGGTCCTTAAGGATAGCATCTAGTTTGTAAGTGTTTTTTTGGGGTGGAGTTTATTCAGATTGAGGTGTGATCTGTCTCAGTCATTATCAATTATGTGGTTGAAATCCCCACCCAAAATAACATCTTCCAGCTGCGAACTCAGCAAGTTTGTCAAGCACTTCCTGAACGAACAGTAGTTGACCACTGTTCGGAGTGTAAAGTGTAGTTATAGTGACCGAATGGCCGTCAAGGTGCTCTTTTACAAACAAGTATCTGCCTTGGGTATCCGCCAATTTACCAGAAAAGATAAAGCGAAGGTCTTTAGACAGGAGAATGGCAACCCCCCCTAGGTTTGGACATGCCACATGCCAAAAATTGATCCTGGAGTTTGTTGGAGTGGAATACCAATTTTGTTGTTTTCCTCAGATGCATTTCTTGTAAAAGGAGGATGTGTGGTTTGAGTTTTAAAAGGTTTAGGACACGTTTTCGTTTCACCACGCAATTCAGGCCACGTACATTAGAAGAAATGATTTTGTATGGCAGAGACATTATATTAATGATCAGAAGTAAGAACTGAGGGTACAGCTATGCTGTCTGGATCGGGCGTTCTAATCTCTGCTGGTAATGCAGGGCACTAGGCTACCCAGCTGGGAACTAGGCTAAAATGTAGGAGTACGTGAGGGTGGTAGTATAAGTATGGCAATAGATGAGTTTAAGATGGTGGGGGTATGAATATGTGGGTCAGAAAACTGTAGGAAAGTAGGTGGAACAATACTTGGCTGATTGCAGAGATGGCCCTTAGAGCTGGTTACCGAGATCTGTATCCAAAAGTGGGCTCTCTTAAGTGTGCGAAAGAACCAGTGCTGGAAGAAAAACATGAGCTGTAAAGTTTCTGTGAAGAAAATTGATGAGAAGAACAGGTCTGTAAGTAAGAAGCTCTGATGAGTGCTTTGGGGTTTTAACAAGCAATATGTTTCAGTTACAGTAAAACTTTAGAGATACAGTGAAGTGTAATATGGAAATACTTCAAGCCGCCACTAGATTGCAATGAGATTGTTCCACCTGTACTTATGTCAAACAGTTCATCAAGTATCAATGGCAACCCCTTAAAATTTTGTTAAATAGGGAAATCAGTGTTGTGAAGTTTAGCAATTAATTCAGGAGACTATGTAGCAATCAGAGATATTCAAATTAAGGTTTAAGTTCTATGGGAGCACAAAAATCTACAGTAATTGCTTTAAGCTGATAGTTGATAGGATTGTGAAATATTTAAGAGCACCAAAATCAATTTTGTGAATGCACTAAAAATTGTGTAAAAAGAGCAACTAAAATATTTTCAATATTATTTGCCGCTTCTCACTGATAGTGCGCTAAAAAGAAAAATGGGGTGAGAGCTCCGAAAATTAATTATACATGTGTGTTTATCAAAATTGCTCTCCCCCTAAGCGTTGGACAATTGAAAAAGGATAAATAGAAAGAGGAAAAAGAGGGAAAAAAAGGGGGGGGGACTTTCTCCCCTCTTTGCTTTTTAGTATAAGGACTTATAATAGAACAAGTATAATACAGTTAATATATTATATCAAAGAGAAGTAGCACTAGTGAGCAGTAATCCAAACAAGTTCAACTCTCACAGCTCCTGCAAAACCCACTCCTCCCCCCATATGCATAACAATAAAGTTGTAGAAAATACGTGTTAAAGCTCAAGCATAATCAACCAACAGCATTTCAAAGTATACTATAACACAGCCCAGTGGAAGAGCTGTGGCGTAGATCGCTCGTTGGAGCAGTAGAGTTCCACAAACATTTTTAACAGCCTATCTATATAACTATAATCCTAACTACGTTACTAAACTAGAAAAAAGGGGAGAGCCCTACATCTCGCTTTCAACAATTTTAAGCCAGAAAGATAAGAAGCTTAGTAATCAGAGCACTTTGGAAGTATTGATCAATCAGAGTACTCAACAAGCTGTCCTTCGGGCTCTTTAGGGAGCTGCAACACAGAGTTCTGTCTCGTCGATCAGAGTGGGAGATGGCAATCTGTTTTTCCTCTTGGAAGATTGCGCTGAATAGTCCATTGGGGTGACCAGATTTAGTGAACGAAGCAGAGCAAGACCATCTTGAACCGAGGAGATGCGATGAGATTTCCCTTTAAGGGAGAACTGCAAAACAAGTGGAGTAGCCCAGGAGTATTGCAGGTTGGCCTCTTGAAGGCGGGAAAGGATCAGCTTCATCTTTTGGCGCTTCAGGAGGGCTTCTTTTGGCAGGTCCAGAAATATTTCGATTTTTCCTTCTTTGAATGTGAGGCGTTCTCTTTGCTGGGCTGTTGTAAGGACCAATTTTCTGTATCAAAGATCGAGGAATGATACAATTACGTCTCGTGAGGGCCTTGTCTTCAGGAGGCCTGCTCTGTAGGCCTTGGTGAACATTGGTAGCATGTCTGTCTGGAGGAACTTCACATTGCAGCCAGTCATAGATGAGTACGGTAAGATCATCTTTAGTCTCTAGGTTTTCTGCCAGGCCCCTAATTTTAAGATTATTCTGCTGAAGAGCCATGTCAGCTTTTAGAGCTTTTTCTGCTAGGACATCTTCCAGTTGCTGCATGTCTTGTATTTTATTTTGATTTGCAATGCTATTGTTGATGGCAGTCTCTGCAACTTGCTTTGTTTCAGTAAGGGATTTCTGCATCACTCCCAGGTGATCATAAAGAGGTTTAAAAAGAGCTATTTTCAAGCATTGTTTTTTCCATCACTATGAGGGCTTTCGTTAGTTCAGCATGAGTTACAGGAGATGAGGCCTTGTTACCTGTATCTGTACTGGGCGCCATTTTGGTGGTGAGAAATAAGTGCGGGCCACTTTCTGTCACTGGTAGTGAGGTGATAGCTGATTGTACCTTTCTGTGTTTGAAAGGATTCGATTGTTGGGTCAATCCCACATCGTTATCCATAAATTGGGATTTGGATCGCTGCACTGGATCGCAGATAAGGGTGGATGAGGAGGAGGGCCGGGAGGATCAACAGGTTCAGGCGGCCATGTTGATTCCACCCACTCGTAGTTCCCCAGATGAGCTGTTTGATCTGATGTTATTGCTGTTACCCTATGGATTTAAAAATCACATTCAAACAGCACTATCGTTATCCTATTCCCCAGTTATCCCCCCCACCAGTGTCACCCCTTCCCAACTGTGAGTTTTTCAACATTGGGGAAAGTCCAAGGTTTATGGATATAAGTGATTTCATCCCACATTTCCGGATATCTGAACTCCCCTGTTGTGAACTCAAGCCATTTGGGCAGTCCAATATGCACATCATCGCCTCTTCATTCAAGAGTTGTGAATCACTGCTTGTGCACTTTTTCACCACAATATTTTCTTGTGATTGGGAGCACATGGGTGGTGGTGGTTTTGAGCAACAAATTCAAGAAAAAGGACCCTTTCTGCCATTTCTTGGGGTGGGACGGTGCTGGAAATAGCCCCTCGGTAGGCTCCCTTATACGTGACCAGGATTCTGCCCTGAAATTTCACTCGAGGCCACTTCTTAATATTGCTCTGGTGGGAAACCTCTATGGGGAGAGAAAAAGGTATAGAATGCCCTCAGGCAGTGCCACAGAAATATATAGAGTCCTATGAAATGAGTGAGAAAGGGAGTAAGATCAGGCAGGAAAGGGAGTGATTTCTGGTGGAGAAATACAGTTGTATAGGAAACTATGAGGTCACAGTACTTGGTGGAGGGATTACAGAACCGTCAAAAAGAGGCCAGTGCTATATGCGCGTGGATGAAAAACAAGAAAGAACGCTGACTGACTGCTCTGTAGTTACTGCACTATAATCTGAATTGTCAGCCACGGAGTGAGGACACGGTGCAGCAGGTTATGGGTGGATGTTTGGACAAAATCCTCTGGCACAAAAAAATAATGATATAATTAGACGCGCAGCCAAAACGTGCTAAGTCTGTCATCTGACCGCAGCCAAAGTTTTATTCTGGGTATAAGCTTTTGTGTGCACACACTTTTTCAGATACATTGAAACAGAAGACTCAAAATTTGTTCTGCTGCTTTGGACCAACATGGCTAACCACCTGAGCCCAGGCAGAGTGCTTGCCTTTTTCATTGGTGTAGCTCACTAAGTTGACATCTTCATTTAACTGTGATCCCAAGTTTTCTGGGTTCAGAACAAAGGAGACATTGTTAAAGAAAACACAAGAAAAATTAAGCAGGTATTTTTATTATGTTTTGCATTTATCTAGCTACAGTTTTTCCTTGTCACCCAAACCAGAATGTGTTTTCCCCCATTTAGTACAAAATATACATTTCTCATTTCTTGTAAATAAAAAACTTTTTCCATTTGTTCACTTTTCTCCAAAGTGTAAATGTACAGTATAAATTTAAGTTATATTCTCCATACAGCCAAGATTTATTTTACCCAGATTTTACAGTACATTCATGTATTGACGTATAAGTTGAGTAATGAAAAAACATATAAAATATGAAATTAGAAAAAGTGTGGAAAAATAACTCCTTCAAACCATATGAACATATGTTCATAAACATTATTAAACAAACAGATACTGAAACCATTGCTCTGCAATACTCTGATCAGCATAACACAATCAGGTACCTAATCTTAAACAATACTCATAGGCCACTAATTTGAGAAAAACAGTAATTGCCAATATCAGTGCTGCATTTTAAAGGAAAATAAGAGGCATATGACTGCATTTGTGGTCACTTTTGAATTCAATATAAAATTAAGCATAAAAATTAAATGCATCTTTGATCCTTTCATCAGTTTAATAAAACAATTTTGCAATACTTTTATGAGTATACAATACATAATCAGTATCAAGAATCAGAAATACTTGCAGGCCACTGTAAAAACACTAGTCAAATTGGAGAAATATTACTTGCCAATATTATCAGGGTTCTTTTTTAAAAACAAAACTGACAAAGGTAAACGACAGCTTTTCAATACATTATAAAAATTAAAAACATCTGTTAAAAATGTTTTAAATTCCAGAGCAATAATACAATTCTCATCTGTGGTTACGCATAAAACATTCACATTATGCTTAGAAACAAAATTAATACTATTTTTATAGGTTGGGAATTTTGTACAATAAAAGAGAAGGCAGAGCAAAGTAGCTTATGAATGAAGGATAAATTAAGTACTGCTGATCTCATGCATATGCTCTACAACTTGTCCTAGGATTTCATCAACCACATCAACGTTGTAATTCATTTGTTGCAGATCAAGGTCAGGCATTATGGTCGCCAGTAGCTGTCCCACATTAACTCGAAGGGATCTCAATTTCAGGCTAGAGGAAGATAGTGTTGAACAAATGAGTTAAAATCTATGTACAGTGCATAGTACAGTACACTGATCAAGTTACTTTGGAATAATTTATACTGAAAATTTACAAATATTAGATACGTTTATCTGTGTTTATTTGATTCAGATCATTAAATGGTCAGACATATTTCCAGAAAGCCTAAATGCCTCCCTCAAACAACATTATACCATTGATAATTGAAGGGTAATTTCTAATTTTTATCCCATACATAATTTTTGCATTCTTTACCCTACACATCATAAATTAAAATAAATAGTTCAATAAATGGTTTATTCCAAAACTGCTTTTGAACATTTAATCACATTCCTTATTCATGATTTTATGTACTTTTACTAGGACCCCCCAAATAACCAATTTCTAATACCTAGAGTTCAAGTTGAATTGCTCCTAAATGTATACTGGACTAGAGCCTGGTGTTATGTGGCAGCGTAAATGGTTTAGCTTAGCCTAGGCTTGTCAGAGCTTGGAAGTTAAGTCGGGTTGGCCACAATTAATACTTCGATAGGAGACCACCAAGGAAGACCAGGGTTGCTATGTGGAAGAAAGGCAATGGCAAATCACCTGAACACCCCACAGGATGGGTTACCATGAGTCAGTTGTGACTCTACAGCATACTTTTCTTCTGCTTTCAACAAGATCCTCCTAGTTCTGTTAGCTTGGCCAATACCAAGCTAACACCACTGATTGTGTTTCATTGTTTTTCTCTGTATTTCTTTTGAGAGGTTAAGTAAATCTGTACTATCTGGTCTACAAATTGCGAAGTAGGTCATATTACCTGCATATCTGTTTGCTGATGCACTCCCTTTTTGTTTCATTTATGAGATTAACACAGTAAACTCAGTAAAAAACATCTCCTGGGTGCTCTCCCTTTACTGTTTCCACTGTGATTAGAAGTTATTCTTAATGTTTGCTTCTGTTAAATAGCCTGTTACAATTCTACTGATGTAGTATACCTCTTCATTTAAGTATTGGTTTCCCAAATGGATGTTAAAATAATGATAGTGTGTGGTATTTTGCTGATATCATGGACAAATTCTAAATTAGTGATTTTCAAACAGTGTTCTGGGGAATTATAACTAAGGGCAGACAAGCTTCTGTGAATGACAGTTATCTTGCCATTGTCCATACAGCTTTGCAGTGCTCACCCACCAAGGAGTGTTGAATGTTTTAGACTTCACTCTCCATTTGCATTGGACAATGCGGCCCTATGTGAACTGAGTGTGTGCCAGAGAACATATATCCCCAGGTCTTCTGTAATATACTGCCAAGCACTGTACATCAGTCAATGTGCAAAAAGTTTTCTGAAGGCTGGAAATCTGAAAACCTTTCAATGGAAATTGCTATAGTGGAGTATGCTTTTCCATGCAATTATCTAACAGTAAAGAAAAAATACCTTTCCCCATCAGAATAATTTACAGGATCTTCAAGATTATTGGCTATGGAATTGTTTGCATGTGGTATTGAAGCTTTTAGTTGTGCAACTTCTGCTTTAAGCTCTTCACACTGAAAGCCCAGCTGCGTTTTTTCCATTTCTAGTAATTCAATCTGAAAGAGGTAAATCAAAGTTTTATATTTTTGAAACCACACAACAAAACTGGAATAGCCATTATAACAAACCAACAGCTTCATCCATGTTGAACAAAAGTAGTACATACAAAATTTTTGACCAAGCCAAATTATATTATACTTCTTGTACACACAGTGTGGATTCTACAGACTTCCCTCTCCTCTAATACAAGCATCACTGAAGATTGTGAAGAAGCAACAAAGCTTCTCACAGCTGAACCATCCCTTCTCATGTGTTCTGTGCTATAGTACTTCCTTTATTATGAGGTGCTTTGTGTCTTTTGACATTTAGATGTTCAGTTTTCAGACTTCTAAAGGACTCAGGGTGTACCCTAATCATTTTGGGAATACATTTCAAGTTAGTCAGTCTGAAGGAGAGGTGTAGAAATGTTCCAATTTGTAGGAATTTCTGGCTAAGCCTGTACCATATTTCATTTTTCTTTGAGTTGTCTAAGTACTGTTAACACTTTATTAACAGGGTACCACAGCTTACAATAAACCCAGATGCCGACTTTGCTGCCACATATGCCCAGACAACACAATCACTGGGCCTAACAACATCAACTACATTATCTCGAGCTCATTCAATTGCTCAACTTCTAACACTGTATATGCAATTAAATGTCAACAATGCCCTTCAGTTCTACACATAGGGCAAACAGGACAAATCCGACACCAAAGGATAAATTAGACACAAATCTGATATCAAGAATCATAAAACTGAGACTTTAGTAGAACATTTCAACATCCTAGGACACTCAAAGTAGCTGTTTTATTGCAAAGGAATTTCAGAAACAGATTGCTGAATTACAACTTATTACAACACTCAGGACAACGGAACTCCTAAAACTTAACGGAGATATTGGTTTCTTATTTCACAACACATGCTAAGTTCTTGCATGTTTGTTAACTATTATCTGAGTCCAGTGGCACCTTTAAGACCAACAAAGCTTTATTCAAGGTATATGCTTTTGTGTGTGCACACACTTCTTAAAATACAATGAAATGGAAGGTACCAGTCCATACATATAGGTAAAGTAAAAGAAAAAGGTTTCCCTTGCTCAAAAGCCAGTCAAATCCAACTCTAGAAGGTGGTGCTCATCTCTGTTTCCAAGCCAAAGAGTCAGGGCTGTCCAAACATGTTTCCGTCGTCATGTGGCCATCATGACTAAATGCTGAGGCACACGGAACGCTGTTACCTTCCCACCAAAGTGGTACCTATTTATCTACTTGCAATTTCTTGCTTTTGAACTGCTAGGTTGGCAAAGACTGGGCAGCAAATCAGCATACAGCATAATGAAGATGTTTAACAGAAGCAAGGACCAAACTGGAATACTCAGCTTAGGTTACCATTTCAAATGGTAACCTAAACTGGTTATTCCAGTTTGGTCCTTGCATCTGTTTGTTATGCTGTAGCCTAATTGGCTGCCAACCCTCTACCTATATGTATGGACTGATAACTTCATTTCATTGTATCTGAAGAAGTGTGCATGCACATGAAAGCTTATATAGTGAATAAGACATTGTTGGTCTTAAAGGTGCCATTGGACTCAAACTTTGTTCTACTGCTTCAGACCAACATGGCTACCCACCTGATTCTATCTTTTATTATCTGTATGCTAATCTGCTGCCATTCACAGCTTTTATCAACTGCTTATCACTCAGTTACTTATGCAACTTTACTCCAATTAGCCCTTCATGGCAACTAACCCCCCATCTATATGTAAAGTTGGTGAAGTCTTATTTCAATGTATCTGAAGTAGTATGCATGCACACATTATACCCAGAATAAAACTTTGTTGGTGTGATGGACTGCACTTTTTAAAAGCTTAGAAGTACTGTGTAAACAGATAAAGGACTGTGAAGAGTTAATTCTTCACAGAGTCAGAGATCCTTGAGTGACAGGCTGTTTCAAGAGATCTGACTGGTTAGCATCAGCTGAGCAGAGAGGCAGTCTGATCTCAGCCCTAGCTGAGAAGAGCTGAATACTGATAGTTTCGGAATTCAGCCTTGACTGAGAGCAGTTTAACACAGGCAGGAGAACTGGGGGAAAGTTGGCAAGGAAGTTTGGGAAGTAGGAGAGCCGGTTCAGTGTAGTGGTTAAGTGTGCATTCTCTAATCTGGAAGAACCGGGTTTGATTCCCCACTCCTCCACTTACACCTGCTGGATGACCTTGGGCAAGCCATAGTTCTGTCCGAGCTGTTCTTGAAAAAGAGCAGTTTCTACCAGAGCTCTCTCAGCCCCACCTACTTCACAGGGTGTCTGTTGTGGGGAGGAGAAGGGAAAGGAGTTTGTAAGCCGCTCTGAGACTCCCTTGGGTAGTGAAGGGCGGAGTATAAATCCAATCTCCTCTTCTTCTAGAAGACTCCCATTCGGGCCAAGGAAAGGGGATCTTCTAGAGAGAGGGAAGTAAATTCCCTAAGCACTCAAACAGGGAGTTAGCTCTGAAGAGTACAGAGATCCTGGTATGGTGTGGTTCAAAACTGCCTGTAGAAACCTTAACAGTCAGTTAAAACCTCCAGACAAGTACTGCTGTTTCAAGAGAAGGGGTTTGGGTACTGGAAAGAGTGTATCAGCCTTCTGGAAACCCAAAGAGTTAGAGAATACTCAAAGAAAGTATACTGGAGAGTTTGGGGAAAACACTGGAACAAAAGCCTCTCAACATAAAAGACTTTTAAGTAACTCTTGAATAGCTTAAGAGACTTTCATTAGCCTGAAACATAAGAACTAAAGTCTGTGTATATACTGGTTTTACCTCAGAAATTTCAACCCCTGATTTCACCTGACCCTTCCCCTCTATGTTAAATTAAAAAATGGAGGTCCTGTGCTGGGGGAGGGGGATCCGACTCCCAGCTCTCAATGGGGTGCAGGTAACACCCGTGCCAACAGTAAAGAGCTTGGGCATGATTTTGTATGCCTTGCTATTAATGGAGGCCCAAGTCACGAATGTTGCCAGGTCAGCATTTTACCATCTTCGCCAGGTCAGGCACCTGGCTCCCTCCCTCTCCTCCCGCGACCTAGCCACAGTCACATCCAGGTTGGGCTACTGTAATTCACTTTACACTGAGCTTCCCTTGCGACATGATCCAGAAGCTTCAGCTGGTCCAGAACATGGTGGTGTGTGTTTTCACAAGGACACCATTGAGAGCACACATAAAACCAGTGCTCCATCAGCTGTACTGGCTTCCAGTTGAATACCAGGTCAGGTTCAAGGTGTTGGTTCTAACCTTTAAAGCCCTTTGCGGCTGTGAAGACCAACATGCCTTTAGGACTGTCTCTCCCAGTACGTCCCCTAAAGAGCATTATGCTCTACGGATCAACATCTACTGGTGATCCCTGGCCTGAAAGAAGTCCATCTAGCCTGGCCTGGTGGAACAGTTTCCCAAGTGAGATCTGGGCCCTGTGGGAATTAATGCAGTTCTCCAGGACCTGTAAAACAGAGATGTTCCGCCAGGCCTATGATTGAGGCATTAGGAATCCTAACTGTATTGGCTTCCCGCTGCACTGCTTTATTCCATCCACATTGTTTCCATCTGGCACTGATCTCATCTGCCTGTCCCCTCTCAGCTTTAATTACATCTACTGCGCACACATATTTATTTATTTAATTTATACCCCGCCCTCCCTGCCAAGGCGGACTCAGGGTGGCTTACAGATATTTCATAACAATACAATTAAAACCTCTCATAACATATAATCATAAACATAAAATACCATTCATTTAAAATACAACTAAAATGCTGGAATGTTGTCAAGTAAACAGGAGTAAGATTATATATAATATGACTTAGGTGACCATATAATTCCCATAACTCCACACCAGCTCAGTTCGGTCACTTGTTATGCAATAAGGCCAGGACACAGACTGGCGAAGATGGTAAAGCCAGGGCCCAGGGACACTCCTCGGTGTATGATGTGGCTCCTTAGTCAAATGCTTGGTGGAAGAGCTCTGTCTTGCAATCCCTGTGGAACTGTAAGAGGTCCCGCAGGGCCCTGATTTCTTCCAGGAGCTCATTCTACCAGAATGGAGCCACCACCAAGAAGGCTCTGGCCCTGGAGAGAGCCCAGGGGGAGAAGTATTAATGACAGCATCAATAGTAGACTATTAGTGTAGTATAACTGTTCCCTGGAAGGCCAGATACTGAAGCTGAAACTCAAATACTTTGGCTACCAAAAGAGACGGGAGCACTCACTGGAGAAGACCCTGATGCTGGGAATAATTGAAGGTAAAAGAAGATGGGGATGGCAAAGGATGAGATGGCTAGACAGTGTTATCAATGCAAAGAACATGAAATTGAGCAAACTCTGGAGGAAGGCAGAAGACAGGAGGGCCTGGCCAGGTCCATGGGATTGCGAAGAGTTGGACTCAACTGTGCAACTGAACAACAAACTTGAGATATTGAATTTTAAATTGTTTATGTATTAATTGGTTAGTATTATGTCATGCATATATTGTTGTAATCTGCCCTGAGCCTGCTTGTGGGGGAGGGCGGGCTAGAAGCCAAATATGATCATGATTTGGTATTTTTGAATTTCAAAATGCCTTGAGTGCCATTAAGTTGAATAAGTTAAAGTGGGCTCCCAATCCTTCCCTCAGGTTCCTGGGCTGAGCAAACAGCCAAAATATTGTATTTTGTCAGGGTGGGACAGTCAGAGTTCTTTAGCAAAGAAGAAAGCACATTACTAGAGTGGCTCAGTCAGTAAGGGAAATAAAAACAGAGGGGAAATTTTACCTCTGAGGGAGGGAGTGGATGGGGCCGTCACAGTTGGTCTTAAAGATGCCACTGGACTGACTCAGTTGTAATGATCTTAACAGATGTGTTTGACTGGTTTAAGAAATCAAATATAGACACAAACACAATGGGGACTGCACTTCTGCACCACTTACAGCACAATCCCTTGCAGAATTATTCCAGCCTAAATCCACTGAAATCAATAAGCTTAGACTGAAGTAGCTCTGCACAGACCGCATTGTTAGAAACCTAAAATCTAAGGCATCACAGAATTGCTTGAGCTCTGGCTTTAGTTTCTTGCTAGGAATATTTCCCAGGCATTACCTACTGGGTTACAAAAATACGCAGTGCTGTATGCTGTTGGCATGAAGTGGTGCAGAACATCTAGGAAAGGGGAACTTTAAATGTACTCCTCTGTCACCTCATGTTTGTCTGAATTACCTTCTGGTGGCTGATACCCAAAGAAATACTGAACCAATGACATCTGTGTGTGCATTGTTGGTAGGAATGTGTGAACAAATTCAGAATAAGACCATCAGAATAAAGCTTCTGCAAATTTTAAATTGGCACCCACTAGTACTGATCAAAGTTAATTTATTACATAATAAAACGTTCCCTGAAGAAGGTGTTGGGTCCTGCACATGCAATAATGAAGGGAAGTGAGATCTGAGTACAGCATTCTTCTGTTAAGGTGCCTCAAGAGAAAGCTGGGGAGACTACTAAAACAGCCACAGTTATTTATAGTTTCACCGATACAGTGATACAGTGGCACGTACTATTAATTGCACTTTGGCAATGGTACAGCAATTCTCAGTGCTGGAATTTGCAGAATTCACTATACTAGAGCTGAACTCTTGAGGTCTCTCCTAGTGCTTAATCACCACTTAGAAGACAAAGAAGAGGAGATTGGATTTATACTTCGTCCTTCACTACCCAAAGGAGTCTCAGAACGGTTTACAAACTCCTTCCCCTTCCCCTCCCCACAACAGACACCCTGTGAGGTAGGTGGGGCTGAGAGAGATCTGACAGAACTATGGCTTGCCCAAGGTCATCCAGCAGGTGCAAATGGAGGAATGGGGAATCAAACCCGGTTCTCCCAGATTAGAGTCCGCGCACTGAATCACTACACCAAACTGGCTCTCAATACTTAGTACTGTCAGTTTCTACATAAGATCTAGAATACGTACAGATGGCAATCTGGGTTTCAAAACTAACAGGTTATACTCCACCACATTGTTCAATTAAGTGCAGAACCTTCCTCTGGCACAAGGATTCTTCTGCTGGAGGAAGAGTCCATGCTTCGGGGGGCGGGGGAATACAACTCAAGACATGCAAATATATGTCTGAGTTCCCTAAAACATTCTGCTTAAACACTAATCTTGGTGTGTTATGACATATGCAGATAATCTTGCACACAAGCTATTGTAAGCATTCACTTACCCCCACTTTAACCAAATCTAGCAATTTACATAGAAAACCACAGAAGGTAACATGCACTGAATATCAGTTCCAATGCACTCAGTATTAGGTTCTAGTTTTTAATTGAAATTTCATGCATTGATGTATCCAATGCGCTTGTATTAGGCTTTAGTTTTTAATATAAATTCCAAGGAAGTGTTTTTATGTCAAGATCCCAAACACAGGAAAACACACCCTGAACACACCACAGGTAAATACATTCTACTAAAATTAATGGAATTTGCTTACAAATGAATGTAAGACTAAAATTCTAAGCAATAAAAACAGCTCATGAATACTTCCTAACTAAGCCCAATTGCAATTCATGGAACTTACTCATGTATAAAAGTTTGCTGCAATAGCTGTAAAACTTATTAAGCAGAGAAAGATTATTTCTTTACATGTTGCTTCCTTTCAATGTAGTGTTTTATCAAACTTACCTCACTTTTATATTGGTCTCTTTCAATACTGCATTTATCCAGTTGTCTGAAAACGTCATCAAGTTGCACAGCCATATCATCGACTTCACTTTTATTCTCATTGTTACTACATTTACAGCATTCAGATTTTAAACTCTGGAGAGTATTGCACTGTTCTTTCAGCCTCTTCATCTCCTGTAATGTCTGCTCGTAGAGAATCAGTATCTCTTCTGGACTTTTTCCTTTAATTTTTAATAGTTCATCTGGTACCACAGTATCTGTTTCTGTTGTCTGATTGCACATTTCCTTTTTCACACTTTTATCATTCATTTCGAATATTTTCTGCTCTACCATCTTTAACTGCTTGAACAGTGTATCACACTGCTGCTGGTATTTGTCCTTTTCTTCATTTGATAACTGCAGCTTAATTCTTAGTTCATTTATCTGGACATCAACATCTGTAGGAGCAGTCTCCAAGACATTAGCAGGTTCTAACAGAGTTAGTTCAGATTCTGATCTAGATGGCTGATCATTTGTATTATCTGTATTGTCCATTTCTTCCTTCTTAACCACAAGTTGCTCCTTTTCAGTTTGTGTTGCTGCATTTCCTTTAGAACATTTAGCTTCTGAACTAGCATCTTTGTTCTTGGAGCCTTCTTCCTGAAGATCAATATGGTCCATAATATCCACAACGCCACCCTCAACTTTTACTATTGTGATATCACAATCTGTTCCCGAAGGCTTTGGAGTACTGTTCTCTTCCAAAATGATGACATCATCATCAGGATCATCCTTGTTATGCTCAAATGCATGGCTATTCAGCCGAGTGATCTTATAAGGTAGCTGTGCCACAGGGTCGGAAAGCTTTCTTTTAAAACTACACAAACAAAATTGGACAGTAATTAAATTTAAGCATTTTCCCTCAAAGTTAAACTCCAAAAAATAATTTTAGTAGAAAAAGATACGAAGAGAGTGTAAATGGAATATACTTAAAGAATACTTAGAAGGGAGTGTACATTGAAATCTTCTTGTGATTTAATGACTAACCTGTTTTCAGGATCAGAATGAGGTGACAATACTGACATATTATTTGATGTGCTACAAGATCTTGTAAGAGAAGTATTTGAAGTCTCTGCATGCAATCTTGAAACACTTTCGCTTGCTGCTGGTGGCGTATTGCACAAAGCAGCAGACGTCTGTAGAAACATTTCATTATATATCTATAGAAAAAGCAGAAGTACCTTGCAATTAATGAAAAAACCAAACATGCCTTTTCATCATTAAGAAATATCTTCTGGAAAAGATATTCCAGAACCTTTTCTCTAAGGATCCATGCACAATGGGAATAGGAGCAGCATGAAGATAAGGCCACGGAAACCTGTTGAGGCTTAACTATGTAACTTAACTTAAGCATCATATCAGAGCATCAGATACTCAAATATTTGATGCACATTTTAAGTTAGCTATTTAAATACTTCATTTTGATCAATTGACAATATTCCAAGCCATTACCTACAGACTGCTATAAATGCTAGAAGATGGTACCTCTTAAGATTCCTACTGCTATGCCAAGGTCAACTTTTGTATATTTCAAGCCCCTTCTTGTTCTCTGAGTTTCTATTCTATCCTTTTGCTATCTTGTCCATTGCCTCTAATTGTACATTACGCATTGACTCTAATCAAGACACCCACACATTTTTCTTCACTGATCTCATATCCCCATTTACTGCCTTCCTCCTACTCTCTTATAGAATTGCTATTCCACTCCATAAACTTTTGTTCTCTCAAATCCTCCAGCTCTCTGCAGCTCGGATTGCCCTCCTGATACTGGCAACATCTCCCTATCAATGCCATTTTTGGAGTGTTGTCCTCCTCTTATCTCTTCTGCTGCTTCTGCACACTTAAGACATATGAAGGCTCAGGACACAAAAAGTAAAAATTCCACACACCTGCCACACACACCCAGAATGAGGACCCTTTTAAAAAAAGTAAACTGGAAACCTTGGGGAACACTGAAAGAACTACTATAAACATATTCTCGTTTGTAATGAGTGAAATAATTTTTAAGACAGTGTTTCATTCATTCAAAGCATGTGGTATGAAGTTTAAGACATACAGTCAACATTAGAGAACAAAAATTCTTGAGCATAAGACAAACCTATAAAATATTTTCAAGGTGTTTAGTGCTTGACTGTAATTAATTTTGCACACAATATGCTATGTATGTACAATATTATGAAGAGTCCAATATCAAAGTTTATTTTTATATCCAAACATGTAGCTTAGTTTACTATGTCTGTGTAAGACTGTTTTTGCTCAAATGCTACTTTTTTTGGTTTACTGAAAAAACTGTGTTTTCTGGAAGAAGGTTCCAGCAATAAAGGGCAGAAAAATGAAGACGCTTAAGTTTCATAACATTGCCAAGGCAAGGAAAGTCTCACAGGGTTACCAGAAAGAAGCAATGTCATTTGGTGATAGACCGGTTATTTCTAAATTTAATTTCCTCAGATCTATTATATTTAGAAAAATAATCTTTATCCATACCCATTTCCCTTCTAACTCCAGGGTCTTTATCTTGTTTCTTCTGAAAATCACAAATTTCATCTTTCAAACACATACAAGTTACCTATCAAACCTTTTACCTTTTATATTTAACAGTGATACACCTGATTTGAAAATACCGAAGCAATGATTTTGTTGGAATTTCTATAGAATAAATCATTGTAAATTAATTTACTAAAACATCATAAATCATATTTTGTCCAGTGAGCCATATTAGCCGTAATATCTATCTCTGAAACTGTTTCTTCACTACAAAATGCCAAGGTTAATCGAGACAGACCTGAACTCATACCAAACCATTAAAGAAGATAGCACTGATGAAATAATATTTCAAAATGGTCAGTCACCTACCTGTTGGCTAATCTCCAGTCTTTTCTTTAACTTCTCTCTATCTCTGTATTGAGAGGGAGAAGGAATATTGTGAATATTAAATACATACTTAATTGCCGACATCAATTTGATACTTTATGGACTTTCATTATGGACATTAGCTCTGTTTGCCCACATATGCTGTAATCTGCTGTAATATAGTAAAATTTGCAGTTTGGACACAATGTTTTGTTGCTTTGATTTAGAATTTATCCTATGTCTTACTCAGAAATATTTCTCAGGAAGATATATGTTTCTACAGAATATAAAGCTTTCCATCCAGAGAATTCAGTGTCAGAATTCACCACAGTCACAGTCCCAATTTGCTGTTTCACTTGTCACAGTGGAACAACTGTAGTATAAATGTCATTTACTTGTCACAGTGGAACAACTGTAGTATAAATCTGCAGTGTAAAAAAGCTCCCTCTTAAAGCAGTACTAAGTTTGAGTCCAGTGGCACTTTTAAGACCAAGAAAGTTTAATTCTGGGTAAAAGCTTTTGTGTGCATGCACACTTGATGAGATACATTGAAACAGTTTTCCTCAAGCCTTACATATAGGTGTGTGTGGGGGGGTTAGTTGGTTTGGGTCCAGTCGCATTAGTAAATGTGATGAAATGGTCCACAAAATGTCAATGAAATTAACAAACACACACTTCACTCTTGAAGGACAGCAACAATATTTGCAATTATCTTCCATTTTATACACAGATTAAACCAGGAATTCTCTACATGTTTAAAATGCACTTTACAGACATGGATTCTCTTTTTTATGTCTTACACAGACCATATTCTTTCAAAACCAAATTATCTTCAGGGAAGTAAGTAACAGCTGGCTCAGAATGAGATATTAGGAAATATTTTAGTTTATTTCAAGCAATTGCTAGCAAAAGTGACTTAATTCAGTTTTGTTACTAAATTAAGACATGCTTTGATCAATTGAACTTAACACAGAACATGTTGAATACTACTAATCTGAAAAATTACAAATTAAACATACTATGTATGATGTTATCCTCTAGTGATTATCAGAGCTATTTTTATTAAGAGTTGCCAGGTCCCCTTGGCTTGCTAGCAGGGGATTTGGGGGGCATTCCGGGGGTGGGCAGGGATGTTGCATAACATTCCCAACACGGTGATGTTACATTGAAGTGATATCATCATATCGGGAATGCTGCACAGCATCACTCTGCATTTTGGACAAACATCTATGGGGTTTTTTGGCCTACGTGATGACATCACTTCCATGTGACGTCATCATGTCCCTATTTGGGGGTGGGGCTTCCTCCGCTGGCCAGCGGCAGGCAGAAACCCTGAAAATTGGAGGAACTCCCGCCAAAATTGGGGGTCTGCCAACCCTACACCTAGCATTTGAAATTCTTGTGGATTACTCACTTTTTCTTAAATGTTTTTTCATATGGTATTAAATCATCATCTTCAGGTTCCTCAGGCACATTACAATTTCTGATTAGCAAGAAGAAAGATAAGAAAGCCTTGATTTTAATCCAGTATAAAGAAGTAGAATTCAAGACATATAAAAAGCTTGATTTCCATTTTTTTTTGTACCTGAACTGAGGATCAGGGTTATATGAACAATACCACTTCTCTGGCAAGTGATCTATTCCATCTGGAAGCTTCCTCCATTTTAGACATGTATCACATTGAACCCAGGTCTGATCGGGCCGTTTCCTATAATAAGAACCGTGATATCAGAACAGGTCAAGTGCATTTAGCATGATTTAAAGGGAAACATAGGTTTATTTATATATATATACTTACTGGATATCTTCAACTAGCACTTCTAGAGGATAATCCTTTTTCTTTGCTTGCATCTCATTCCAGTAATCATTAAGCTTCTCGCCAAGTGCATGGATTGTAAGCCTTATAAATACAAAGTTGTTTCTTATAAACATATATTTTGTATTTTAACATGAAACAAGCTTTTATCAACGTTCATAGAAAGCAAGTGCTAATACTAATCAACAAATCTCTTATTTGAGGTGGACATACTAGGAATGTACTATACTTAATGCAGATACAGAACTTATTCATTTCAAAATAATTATATTTCCAGTTTTGCTTTCAAAATAAGAACTCAAAAACATGTATTAGGATTCCAAATTTCAAACAACCAGCAGTACAAAGGCAATCAAGTCATAAAAGTAGTTTAATTTTTAAAATTGTTTTAAATAATGAAACATAAATAAAAATCTGTATGAATGCCCAGGAACAAAAAAATTCCACTAAAAGTCAGCAGGGGTGACCTGCAGACAGCTGATGTGAACCAAGGAGATCCTAGTAACAAAGAATCACTGGAGCAAGACCAAGGAGAAGCCTAATCATAAAAAGGAGGGGTGGCTTGACAAATGGGATAATTATTTTTCTTTAAAAAGTACCAGTTAAGTAACTTAACCCATTTGCAAGCACATTTAAGGTGGGAAGAAGTTTCATATCTATGGTATCTTCTAGAATTAGTTAAGCACATTGTCTTGTGCTGAAATCAGTGAAATATATACTTATACAATATACCTATAGACAGGATGAAATGTTAGTTAAAACAGTGAAAATTTTATTTATTTATTCCTCAAATTTCTACCCGACCCTCCCAGCCAAAGCCAGCTCAGGGAGGCTTACACAAAATCAGCATACAATTACAATAAAACAACTGAAACATTTAAAACAGTATTAAAACCAATTAACAATAACATAATAAGTGCTAGTATTGTTGTTATTAAATCAACGATGGCTACCATCTCAGCTCTCTCTTC
The DNA here is from genome assembly GCA_029375565.1 of Gekko gecko. NCBI lineage: Eukaryota > Metazoa > Chordata > Lepidosauria > Squamata > Gekkonidae > Gekko > Gekko gecko. The sequence continues at coordinate 100,263,407 of JAPDNY010000004.1, read as the reverse complement.
CCATAACCGGCTCGTAGGTCTTCTGCAGTTGTCTTTCAGGTGGCTGGCACAGGCTGTTAGTATGAATTCCAGAGGCAACAGGGCTTCCTGTTCTAGTTGTTAATGGTGGCAGCAGTTCCAAAGGCCTGACAGAAGAGCTCCGTTTTACAGGCCCTGCGGAACTGTAAGAGGTTCTGCAGAGCCCTGGTCTCTTCTGGGAGCTCGTTCCACCAGGATGGAGCTGCCACCAAGAAAGCCCTGGCCCTGTTTATCAACAGCCTGGCCTCCTTAAGTCATGGGAGGGCCAACTGGTTCTGGGTCCCTGGGTAATATATGGGGAAAGGCAGTCCCTCAGGTATGTAGGCCCCTGACCATAAAGGGCAGCTGAGCGTTCCATACCTATCAATTCAACTGTGTCGTCAACAGAAATCTGGCTGTCTGTGAACATTTTAAAGTCTCCATACAGTGTGGTGATGTTGCATGGCTCTGATCAGTAAGCAGTTTTTCGTGAAAGACTCGGAAATGGGTTTGGGAAACTCCAGAGCCCACCTGTACTCAAAAAATGCCTGCCTGCAAGAGGCCAGATTGTATCTATTGCCATCAATATTCCTCTCCTGATGCTGCACAGGCAACTGAAGAGGTTGAGGTGATGGTGGATGAACCCAGGAAAATCAGTTCCTAACAATTATTGTATAGAATACACATTTAATTACAAAAACTGCTCATCTTTTTTAGTTTTAGTCTGTAGCCTGAAGCAGAATAAAATTGGAGTCTAGTAGCTCCTTAAAGACCAATACAATTTACCAGAGTGTAAGTTTTTGTAAATCAAAGTTCTGATTTAAAGCAACTGCAGAGAATGGGGTAGTGGTATCTGATGAGGTGAGCTTTGGCTCACAAAATCTCATACCATGGGAAATTACGTTGGTCTTTATGGGGCAAATTTTGTTTTACTCTTCGGAACTTCTTCAGTTTAATTTTTCAGAATTGGAATTGGAAACTTGTATACAAATATTACTTAAAACGTGCCCTAAAATGCTTTGTTGAATCCAGATGAAATAAACATTTACCTGTATTCATGTGTATAATCAAAATCTTGTTTATTATGGGTTGGCTTTAGGAAGTTGCATTCTATAATCCCAACTACACCTACACCCATGTTATTTGCCTGCCAAACAAAACAAAATTAAAAAACAATGCAAATTTAGTAAATAGTCACTGGAAAAGACAGTTTTTACACAAACTACAAATCTGTCCTGAAAGGTTGGCAAAAGAGATCTCACTCAAAGTATACTTTTTTGCTTCTCTTGAAAAAAGAATGTTTGCCCCTTTTTCATTTATAAGGATAAATTTTACTTTAACATCTCACTTCACATGTTACCATTATCCCCCCCTCCCCAGGTAAGGTGGTGTCACTAAGCCAATAGAAGATGCATGGGAAAATTGGTAGAGCATTACAAGGGACAGACAGGTCAGTGAAAATTGGGCCATTGACTCTGCACACCAACCTTCTATGTCAAAAAGTTCTATTCATTCCAGCTGGAATAAGACTAGCACAGTTCGTTTTAACACCACAGAGCTAAAGAGGATATCAGTCTTCCTTAGAGGAGAAAAAGTGGCTAAAAAGATTACCATACAATAAGAAATGAGGAGGTAAAATGCAATTCTGGACAGCAAAAAGGCACAGTCAATATTACATGTTTTATAAAATAGAAAAAAATAAGGAGGGAAAGCCCAAGCTGTTGCATTGATGGAAAGCTCTTGCCCTTCCTAAGATGCTAAACTGTACTGCTAGGATAACACAAAGTTCCTAATCATCAACTCCTCTGTGAAAGCAACAGAATTTTTGAAACTTCTCAGTAATATTTTGGGAAAAAGCAAATAAAAACATATTGGTGCAGATTTTCCAGGCTGTATGGCCATGGTCTTGGCACTGTAGTACCTGACATTTTGCCAGCAGCTGTGACTGGCACCCTCAGAGGTATAACACAGAAAGATGGAGTACTCTCTGTGTCAATGTGAGAAGAAAAATGGTAGGCAGGCAATTTATATCTACTCAGGAAGGTGGGGTAGGGCTGAGTCATTATCTTGTAGGAGTTTCCCAGGCTGCGACATGCCTGGGAAACTCCTACATTGACTACTCTCACATTGACACAGTGAGTACTCCATCTTTCTGTGTTATACTCTGAGGATGCCAGTCACAGATGCTGGCGAAACATCAGGTACTACAATGCCAAGACCATGGTCATACAGCCCGAAAAATCTACAACTACTAATGAACTCTGGCTGTGAAAGCCTTCGACAATAGATAAAAACTAAACATAATGGCTCAAGACAGAAGATGTGCTACAGATTAATGTGCTTTCCTCCTACTCTCTCTACCACAACATTTGGAGGTTTCTGCTATGCCTGAGTCAGCAAGCTATGGCTTGTACTTGCCCTATAACACAGAGCTAGAAACCCATCTGAAACAGTAGCTTCCAATTTTGATTTAGAAGAGATATTTGCTGATCTGGACATGATAGCAATCTACCTAGCATATTTTCTTCCATTCTTACCCCAGGTGAACTGCCACTCCCCTTGTTACTCTTAAGGGTACCTGGACCCCATGAGCAGTTCTTTAGTGGGAAGGAGGTGCAGGTGGCTACAATGGTAAGAGAGTAGTGACAAAAAAACCTTCCTGTGTACTTAAGTCTATTTGCAAGAAGGGCTGGATGTAATCTAGGGATTTTATACCAAAAATATGCAGGTGTTACTATCACTTAATTTAGCATAGGCTAAGAATTTAGCATAGGCTAAGAATTAGCAAGGTTTAATTAAAATTCATGGAGGTACAGTCAAAACTTAGTATACAAAATTGTTCTCACCCTTTGCTGATAACCAACTCTTTCATAAGCTTTAATTAGTCTGTTTCTATGGTACATCATCATTCCATAATGATCTTTATTTCGGCAATTGAATCCAAAAGTAATTCTCACAGTTTTGGGCTGTTTGTGGATGTCAGGGAAAATATTCATACTTCCTCTTCAGATGGAACATTCATTCTCAACTGCACTTTCAGGATTGCTACAAAGTTATTGTTTTTTTAAAAAGAGACCCAACCTGTTTTATTTGTAAAATGGACTACAATTTTCTAGAGGAAAAAATGTTATAATTACACTAGATAGCACCGACAACTTTCAGTGGCCAGAAATGGGGAACTGAGAATAGTATATATTCACATTACTTTTTACATAATCATTAAACACATGAAATTTGTAGTAGGGTATGAGCAGTGTTCCCTCTAAGCTGAGTTAGTGCGAGCTAGCTCACAGTTTTTTAGCCTCTGGCTCACACACTTTTGTCTTAGCTCAGCAAGGATGCCTCTAGAGCAAACTAATTTATGCAGTGGCCAAATCACCTGCTCATACATACATACATACATACATAGACCTTTACTGGCATAACACATCAACAGTAGGGAAGATAATGGGACAAGGAGATATAACAACACAAGTTACACTAGCCAAAGGTATACTTCTCAGTAACAGTAAGCTCAGTTAGTGCTATAACAATCCCAATGAACATAAAAAAGTTATTACGCTTATACCCCCAACCCTTAACTTCCAAACATAGGCTAAGAATTCTGCAACAGACAGAGTAGTTGCCGGGTACTTATCGGACAGTAGAATTTTAAGATCATTATCAGTAGGATTCCTTGTTGGAGGTAAGTGGGGGCAAATCAAATAGCTGCACATGGTAGAGTAGTGGGGACAACAAAGCAAGATGTGAGCAACTGAATCCGGTTCACTATAGAGACAATTGCAGATTCTGTCACTATAGGGGATACCCCTATATCTGCCTGATACAACAGCCGAGGAAAAGAGGTTAAATCTTGCTAGCATAAAGACCCATCGATAAAGAGGGATTGTTAGGTTAGAAATGTACAAAGCCCTAAAGGCTTGGGGTGGGGAGAGGGCGAGGAAGCGTGGAGAACAAACTCCTGAGCTACCAGCGTTGATTACTTGGGCTTCCATATCCCAGATCCTCCTCCGCATCACCTGCAGGATAGCTGCTTCACCACAATTGTACAGAGTCCAAATCAATTCCCATGGTTTTAATTTTGTGCACTATGGCCTGAGACCATGTAGAAATATAGGGGTCTGCACAGGCCCGTAGCCAGGATTTTTTAAGTCAGAGGGCATTTAAATTTCTTGGGGGGCACTGATTAATCAAGGGCTAGATGGGAAGTCAGGGGGCCTTGCCAGCAAGTCAGGAGGCCTAGCCCCGATGTACCCCACTGTAGCTACGGGCCTGGGTCTGCAAGAAGTTGAACAATGAGGCTATTAGAGGGAGAGCTGAAGTGCAGATGCAGCCAATATTTAATAGTGGTGATCCACACCCAAGATTCAATAAGATGAAGACCCAGCTCCGTACATAAGGAGAAATAAGAGACGGAATTTAGTAAACCCAGGATCCTGCGTAAAAAGGTAGAGCTTATTAGTTCTACTCTTTTATTGAGCCGAAGGGCGAGAGCAAAAGGGCGAGGCTCTTTGCCTGTGGCTCTTTGCCTAGGGGCTCTGTAAGAAGCCCAGGAAGAGCCAGGAAGCTAGGACCTTGGCTCCTTGGTAAGGTAAGGGAAGTAGACTCCTACAACAGGAGCCATATAAATACAAAGTGTTTTACAAGGGGGGTTATAGAAAAGTATTTGTTTAAAAATAATTATGAAGCCAGAATGCCAGCAGGAGGTTGGGGTCTATCCAGTGTTTTGCATGGAGTGTCACATGTATGACTATCTGCCCACTGGTCAGAAGTCTTGGGTGTGTGCTCTGTGCAAGGAGCTCCTGGTTCTCAGGGAGCGAGTTTGCTCTCTTGAGGCTAAGGTGGCTGACCTGGAGAAGCAGGGACAGTCAGTTAGGTGCACGGGGAAGACTCTCGGGGACTTGTTAGATATGTCCCACTCTGGATCTGGCAGCCCAGCTGCTGCCAGGGAGTATGAGGGTCAAGGGGAAAAGGGGCACCATGCTGAGGATAAGGGGAATGTGCCCTCAGAAAGGACCTCTTCTTCAGCTGGTGAACGGGTATCCTTTCGTACCAAGGAACCGTCCCTGGGAAGGGTGGGAGGGGGCTCTTGGTAGTTGGTGATTCGATCCTTAGGCAGGTAGACAGCTGGGTGGCGAACCCGCGTACTGACCGTATGGTGACTTGCCTGCCTGGTGCGAAGGTAGCGGACATTACGCGTGTTTTAGATAGGTTGGTAGATAGTGCTGGGGAGGAGCCAGTGGTCGTGGTGCACGTCGGCACCAAAGATGTGGGGAAATGCAGTCGTGAGGTCCTGGAGGAGAAATTTAGGCTGCTGGGCAGGAAACTCAAGGCCAGGACGTCCAAGGTAGCCTTCTCAGAAGTGCTACCTGTTCCCCTGGAGGTCAGGTGCACGCCAGGGCCGGAGAGACAGACACAGATCAGGAGTCTCAATGCGTGGATGAGATGGTGGTGTAGGGGGAAGGGTTTCAAGCTTGTTAGGCACTGGGATGCTTTTTGGGACAAGAGGGAGCTGTACAAAAGGGACGGTCTCCACTTGTCCCGAGAAGGAACCAGGCTGCTGGCGCTCAAAATCAAAAAGGTGGCAGAGCAGTTTTTAAACTGAATAATGGGGGAAAGCCGACAGGAGATGAAAAGTCTCTGGTTCGGGATGGCTCATCTCAAAGAGATGAAGGGGTAGCTATTACTTTTGTACAAGGAAATGGATTACAATTGTCCACTGAGACTGTGGCTAATGATAGGAACTGCCTGGCAAGGTCTCGAGGCAGCAAGAGGAAGGCTGTGGGCTTAACAAACCTGGGAAACTATAAGTGTTTATACACAAATGCTAGAAGTCTCCGAGGTAAAATTGGGGAGTTGGAATGCTTGGTGTTGGGAGGGGAAATAGACATTGTGGGTATTTCAGAAACTTGGTGGGATGAGGAAAATCAGTGGGATACGGTGATTCCTGGTTATAAATTATATCGGAAGGATACGGGGGAAGGGTTGGAGGTGGGGTGGCTCTGTATGTCAGAGAGGGTATACTGTCCAGTAAGATTGAGAGGGTAAGAGAATTGGATTCGCTTCTGGAAATGCTATGGGTTGAAATAGTGGGTCCAAAAGGAGGCTTAACAGTGGGAGTTGGTTATCGCCCACCAGATCAAAAGATAGAGGAGGATTATAAAATGATGAATGAATTAAAGATAGTGGCTAGCCGAAATAACTGTGTTGTAATAGGCGACTTTAACTACCCACTCATTGATTGGGTCAATATGAGTTCTAGTCGGGAAAAAGAGATTGCGTTCTTAGACACTCTCAATGACTGGAACAGATGGTCACAGATCCTACCAGGGGAGAGGCAATCCTGGATTTGGTCCTAAGTAACACCCAAGACCTGGTGAGAGATGTAAAAGTGATTGCACCGCTTGGGAACAGTGACCATAATGTCATTGAGTTTAACATTAGTACAGATAGGGAGTTGCCCAAAAAGACTGACGCAACCACTTTTAACTTTAAAAGGGGTAACTTCTCTGGTATGAGGGGACATGTGAGGAAGAAATTGAAAGGAACAGTGGAGAAGGTCAAAACCATTGGGGAAGCTTGGAGACTATTTAAAAAGACAATCCTAGAAGCTCAGAAAAAATATATACCGCAGGTTAGGAAAGGTACAAATAGGTATAGAAAAAAGCCTGCATGGTTAACAAATAAAGTAATGGAAGCTGTAAAAGGCAAGAAGGATTCCTTTAAGCGGTGGAAAGCTAGTCTTAGTGAGGTTGATAAAAGGGAACACAGACTATGGAAAACAAAATGCAAGTCTGTGATCAGGCAAGCAAAAAGGGAATATGAGGAGCATATCGCAAAAAACATAAAGACCAACAATAAAACTTTATTCAAATACATTAGAAGTAGGAAGCCAGCCAGGGAGGCAGTGGGGCCCTTGGATGACCAAGGGGTAAAAGGAGTAGTGAAGGATGATAGGGAAATGGCTGAGAAGCTGAATGCATTTTTTGCCTCTGTCTTCACTGTGGAAGAGGAGAAGTGCTTGCCCACTCCAGAAGCACCGATTTCGGGAGGGGGTTTGAAAGACCTGAATCAGATTGCGGTGACAAGAGAGGAAGTCCTCCGACTGATGGATAATTTAAAAACTAATAAATCACCAGGCCCGGATGGCATTCATCCGAGAGTTCTGAAAGAACTCAAATGTGAACTTGTGGATCTCCTGACAAAAATATGTAATCTTTCTTTAAAATCTGCCTCCATTCCTGAGGACTGGAAGGTAGCTAATGTCACTCCCATCTTTAAAAAGGGCTCCAGGGGAGATCCGGGAAATTACAGGCCAGTCAGTCTGACATCGATACCGGGTAAGTTGGTGGAAACTGTTATTAAGGAAAGAATTAGTAGGCACCTTGATGAACAAAAACTATTGAGGCAGACTCAGCATGGGATCTGTAAGGGAAGCTCTTGTCTCACTAACCTGTTAGTGTTTTTTGAGGGAGTGAACAAACATGTGGACAAGGGGGATCCAATAGATATTATTTACCTTGACTTCCGGAAAGCTTTTGATACAGTTCCTCATCAAAGGCTTCTAAGTAAGCTCAATACTCATGGGATAAAAGGACAAGTCCTCTTGTGTATCAAAAACTGGCTTATAAATAGGAAACAGAGAGTGAGTATAAATGGGAAACTTTCTCAGTGGAGGGTGGTAAGCAGTGGGGTACCACAGGGATCAGTACTCGGTCCGATGCTTTTTAACTTGTTTATTAACGATTTGGAATTGGGAGTAAGCAGTGATGTGGCTAAATTTGCAGATGACACGAAGTTGTTCAGGGTGGTGAAAACCAGGGAGATTGCGAGGCACTCCAAAGGGATCTGTTGAGGATGGGTGAGTGGGCGTCAACGTGGCAAATGGGGTTCAATGTGGCCAAGTGCAAAGTGATGCACATTGGAGCCAAAAATCCTAAATATAAATACACATTGATGGGGTCTGAACTGGCAGAGACGGACCAAGAGAGAGATCTTGGAGTCATAGTGGATAACTCGCTGAAAATGTCTAGACAATGTGTAGCTGCAATAAAGAAGGCCAACGCTATGCTGGGGATTATTAGGAAGGGAATTGATAACAAATCAGCCAGTATCATCATGCCCCCGTATAAATCATTGGTGCGACCTCATTTGGAATACTGTGTACAGTTCTGGTCACCACATCTCAAAAAGGATATTATAGCATTGGAAAAAGTGCAGAGAAGGGCAACTAGAATGATAAAAGGGTTGGAACACCTTCCCTATGAAGAAAGGTTAAAATGCTTGGGGCTCTTTAGCTTGGAGAAACGACGGCTGAGAGGTGACATGATTGAGGTTTATAAGATTATGAATGGGATTGAGCAGGTTGAGAAAGAAGTACTTTTCTCCCTTTCTCACAATACAAGAACTCGTGGGCACTCTATGAAATTGTTGAGCAGTCGGGTTAGAACAGATAAAAGGAAATACTTCTTCACCCAAAGAGTGATTAACATATGGAATTCACTGCCACAAGAGGTGGTGGCAGCTACAGGCATGGACAGTTTCAAGAGGGAATTAGATAAACATATGGAGCAGAAGTCCACCAGTGGCTATTAGCCACAAGGTATAGATGGGAACTCTCAGTCTGGGGCAGGTGATGCACTCTATTCTTGGTGCTGGAGGGGGCAGCAGTGGGAGGGCTTCTAGTGTCCTGGCCCCACTGCTGGACCTCCTGATGGCACCTGGTATATTTTGGCCGCTGTGTGACAGAGTGTTGGACTAGATGGGCCATTGGCCTGATTCAACATTGGCTTCTCTTATGTTCTTATGAAATTTTGAATCCATATAGGTATCCCATACAGTAACCGGGAGATAACAGTCGCCTGAAAAATCTGGAGAGCTGCCGGGACAATTTGATTACCTTTTAGATAAAAAAAATGAATTAAAGCTGCAGACTTGTTCCTAGCTAAACTGAAAGAATGGTCTCTGTGAGGGCACCAGCTTAGGTTGCAGTGGAACAAAACTCACAGATATCTGAATGATTTGACCTGCCTGCTCACGACTTTAATGCCAGTAGCTCACAAAGTAGAATTTTTGCTCACAGGACTTCACAGCTTAGAGGGAACATTGGGTATGAGCTTTCCGATACATCTAGAATATGTCCATCTGGCCTATATATTGGAAAGTGGAGTGATTTCAGATGCCAAAAGACATTAGCAGGCAAATGACAACAGCAGATATGATTAGATTAGGTGTGATATGCAAAGGAGTAGTAGTAGGCATGGAGAAATCAGCAGGAGACAGGAAACCTAGATCTTGAACTTTGTTATAAGTTGCAATTCAGCAGTCTCTCTTTCTAATCTCCCTTTGAAATTCTTTTGTAAGATAACTACTACTTTTTAGGTCAGCAACTCAATGTCCTAGAAGGTTAGAATGTTCCCCCATAGGTTTTTGAATGTTGTGGTTCCTGATGTCAGACTTATTTCTATTAATTATTTGTCAAAGGGACTGGCCCTTTTGTCCAATGTACAGGGTGGAGGGCATTGCTGAGATGTGGTGACATAAATCACATTAGAGGATGAGCAGGAGAATGAACCTGAGATGGTATGGCTGATGCTGCTGGGTCCACTGATGGTACTGCTAGGATCTATGTGAGAGCAAAGCTGGCTTTGTGGTTTGTTGCAGGCCTTGGTACCACTGTGGGTGAGAAGCTGTTTTAGGTTAGCAGGCTGTCTATAAGCAAGAAAAGGAAGTGTCACTATCCAGCATGGGTTGAACTGGCTAGAATTGTGAGCTGTAGGTGACCACAAGTGGTGTTCTGTTGTCATTTTCTTTGGGCAAGCTGTCCCTGGGTATCATTCTGGCTTTTCCAATCATCTTTCTTACCATCACAGGAAGATACTATAGTTGCAAAAATGCCTGTTGCAGATCCTTCAAGTGAGTACCTCTGTCTGAGGGGATGGAGCAGATGAGACTACAGTGTAGGACTTGGCTATACACAGTGGACTGTTTGATGTGGTTGGGCTGGTAGCTGGAGGCATGCAGATATGTTTGCCAATCTGTCGATTTCCTGTATAATGGGGTAATTATGTGTCCCTCATGTATCTGTACTGTGGTGTCCAATCTAAATTTCATTTAGATTGGCACTCATTATACCAAACGACCTTTGCTCAACTATCAAGGACTGGCAAAACTTTACTTCCTTAAATTCTACCCAGTGACTATAACCGGTTTTGAAATAACTTCTGTCAATCAGCTATCTATCTGCTTGCAGCAAAGTGCTCATTACATATTAATCATGGTATGCTTAATATATAAGAAGTCTGAAGGATTTCAGACTCCACATACCCAAAGTTACATTAGTTTTCACTTTTAGACAAGGCAAGAATCTTACTATAATAATAATTCAGTTTTCGTCATACCTTATATGGCGAAAATGCGCGCCGGAATCAGTTGGCTGACGGACCTGTCAGTCAGAGACGCAGTCCCTCACCACTGGCTGACTTGCCTGCCTGCGTGGCCGCAGGCCCGCCCACGCACGCACTGCGGCACCTCACGCCCCCAGTCTCACGCCAGGCGCCGGGAGAGATGGCTGCTCTGGCGGCAGCCCACCTCCGGACCTGGCCCTCTTCCGCTGCCCTGGCCATCCTCCTGGCCATACGCCGCCGCATGCCGGGACAACCACTCCCGGCCGGCGGCCCCGCACGCCACCAGCCACGCCTGAAGATCAGCAGCGGCCGCTTCCTCCACCATACATTGGGACTCGCCCTCCAGCCTGGCGGCCGTGCTCTGCTGCAGCCGCGCCGAAGAGGAGCGGTGCCCGCTTCCTCTACCGCCCGCCCACAATTGCCCTCCAGGCTGACGGCCTGCCCGGCTGTGCCTGCATCTGCAAAGAAGCATCCCCTGATTCTTCTGCGCCAGCCTGTACAAAAAGCTCCCTCCGATGTCGCGTCTCCCCCACAAAGGTAGGCCTGAGGGAGCTCGCCGCCTGCCCCAACTGACGCCCGGCGCCAAAGCCCTCAACCCCCACAAGGCCTCCCTCTCACGCCTCTCCGGCGCTGGAGAGGTGCGCCGCTGATGCCGCCTCCCCCCGCCATAGGAGGACGGGGGGCCCTCCCCCCCACTGGCTAGGGCCCGTTGCATCGAGCCACGCAACGGGCCTGGCCGCTAGTCCTTTTGTATAGGAGAAGCTCAGAGTCAAATTAAGGGCTGAACAGCATGACCACTGCTAAATATCCAAGAGTAATGTTGTACTGTGCTAGTGGTGGCTCTTTCTAAGAAAGAAAACTATACGCACACAATGCAGCGTTAACACCTTGATTTTTTTCAGCCTCCAAAGCAATACATGAAGGCAGGACCTGTGGCTAGGAAGGATGCATCAAATCTTGCATTAGAGATAATTAGGAGCAAACTACTAAAGAAAGGAGAAAAGAATTTCACTGTAGTTAGTCACATAGAACTTCACAGTAATAAAGGATACAGCCAAAAATTTTGGCCTATAAACATCCCGCTCTATATAGGCAAGGCTTTTGGAAACCAGCTGTGTTTGTACTTTTTGTCCTCTTATAATGATTTGCATTCTTGGCTTCAAATACAAAATACTACAATAAGCCTGAAAAACAAATGAGAATCTCTTGTTATTTTTTCATAGTTCATACGCTAAATCTGAACAGGAAATCTAAATGATTTCCAGTAAGTCATTCAGCACAACTAGATGTGATGGTTCCCCTGGGTCGGACCTGGAGATGCCACCACCATTTTAGTGCCTAAAAGAGATTTCAAAAAGGTGCAAGAGCCTGAAATATAAGTCAAATGAACACTAAAAAGGAACTCCTAACTCTTGCACATAATTCACATACATGTCCTGATTATTCAAAAAGGATTCTGAACATGTGAGACCAAACCTTCAGACTGGAGATAATTTTTCCTCGTATATGGGGAGTGCCTTGCTGCTCTGTGATTGGTCAGCAGTGTCATTATGGACTCCAGTAGGAGCATGTAATCAGATAATTAGCAGCCTGATAAAATGCTTGATGTTTCCAGTACTGCATCTGCAACATTTGAAACTGTGAAAATCTTTCCAATTATTCTCAATTCCGATATTTCCACTCCTGATAATATTGAATTGGGAATCATGCTGGGGAGACAGGAGCAGCTATGGAGCAGAGAGTGCTCTCCAACCTGTCCACGGTGGATGGATCATTTAAACTTTAAATGGCCATTATTTCCAATTAGCAGAAGACCTGGCTTACTGACCACAGAAAAGAAAGGCCCTTTAATGTGCACACCCCCAGGCAGCAGAAGCAAGGATACAGAGAGGAAGCCTGTCCTGGCCCCCAGATTGTCCTCAAAGCATCTGGCCTTTAAAAGGCGATTACTTCCTGTACGCAGAAGACCTGGCCTCTGGATTGAGCAGGCAGGCCTGCCACCGACACAGTGGCCTTTTAACGTGCCACACTACAGCTGGGAGCTGGCAACAGGCTTCCTCCCCCTACCCCACTGGAGGCTGGGGTACCCTTCCCCTGGGGAGAACATAAAAATTATTTTAATTTCCTTCTACTTCAGAAGGTGTAGGATTATCACTTTAGAAGTATTGGTCATATATTTATTTAAACAGAATTTTTCCCAACATCACATTCCAGAACAGTAACAGTCCTCCCTTTCCAACTTGCCAATTAAACAGGAAAATAACAATCCCTATTTAATTAGTTAGAAGATACAGAGCTCCCAATTTTATTGCCCTGCACACTTGAAAGGGTAGCCTCTGGAAAGTTATTGTTTCTTAGCTTAAGTATGAAAAGACAAGTAAAAACGGAAAGGGACTTTGTTCTAAACAGTAGTACAGAAATGATTAAGAATAATACCCATAACTGAAATATGATCTGCCTAATTTCTTAAGGTTGGGTGTTCATTCTTATTCTTAAGCTTGGCTGTTATCATTCTAGTTATTCAAAATGATCAAAAGGAGCAAGGAAGCTGTTAAGGTATACCATGAAATATTAAGATCAGCAAGAAGGTCCATTATTTTCACAATGGAATGTTCAAATAAACAGAGATTAGATGTAAAAAAAAGAATAATAATTCATATATGTACTAGAGCATAACATTAAAGCTAATAGTTTTAAAAATGTGATCATACATACCCGTAACGAATAGTCACTTTCAGGAACAACTTGGTCTTGTCTCTCTTGCTTTTTATAACCTCTTTTTCCAGTTACTTCATCTAAATCTGCAGGAATTCTAATATCGTATTTATCTGTATCAAAATCAAATTCTGTTTGTTCATTTTTCTCTCTGTGAAAGAAAATTCAAATTAACTGAACTTAAGTAAGAATTATTGGCACACAAATGTAGCATTGATGGATCTCTGTCAGTTTCTTTGGTCTTAGGTGTCAAACCTCACACCAGCTGTTTGCCATAACAAAAGAGGGAAGTGAAATTCCTATGGGGAGGGAAGTGATAGATGTATGTGTGAACAATTTTTGGCATGGAGTAATTTCCCCAAGGATGACACCTCCCCTTCCCTAAGGCAAATTCATGGTAAGAGTACTCCACTCTTAATCTCTGGATAGTACTCTATTTTTTTTAAAATGGTTAACTCCTTCCCTTTAAAGCCCTATATGGTCAGGGTCCAACATATCTGAGGGACCGCCTTTCCCTATATATACCCCAGAGAGCACTGCAGTTGGCATCACAGAACTGACTGACCCTCCCAGGCCCCAAGGATGCCAGTCTTGCTATGACCAGGGCCAGGGCCTTTTCAGTGGCGGCTCCTTGCTGGTGGAACGAGCTCCCAGAAGAGATCAGGGCCCTGCAGGATCTTTTACAGTTCAGCAGGGCCTGCAAGATGGAGCTCTTCCACCAGGCTTTCAATTAAGGAGCCGCCCCCACTATTACCATCAACGAGCCCGGCCCTCAGCCTTAACATCTGGCTTTTCCATTAAGCGACTCGGGATAACCACTGAGCTGGAACTGTCTGCCGTAAACATCCTTAGTACGCCATCACAAGCAACGAACTGAATGATCACTAGCACATTATGTTTTTATGAGTTTTATCTGTATTGTTTTGTTTTAAAATGACTTTACATGGTTTTATTGGTATTTGTGCCAATGCTGTAAGCCACCCTGAGCCTGCTCACAGGGAGTGCAGGGTATAAATTGAATAAATAAATAAATGGGGAGGGGGATGCCTGGAGACTGTCTGAAGCCTAATTTCCTTATATATAGTGGGATATTCCATTCCCGGGGGGGGGGAAGATGTAATGGTTAGGTGCGATGAATGTGACATCTGTGTGTGCATGTGCACCCTTTTGAATTGCCTATATTGACTAGACTAGAGACTCACCAAAATCATTAGTTCTGTCACAAGGATGCTTTAACCTGGAACTAGCTTACTTTGCTCAATAAACAAATCTTTTGCTAAAGAGACTGTTGTTGAGAGTAACTCAGCCAGCTGTCTGACATTAGGGAGTATGCCAAAGCTAACATAAACTATTAGTCAAACTTTGTTCTATAAATATATAACTACATGAAGCAGTTACTTTTTGAATTCACTGGACAGAACTGCTGCTGGACAGACAATGAATAAAACACCATTTACTTGATTCACAGTACAATCCCATCCAGAATTTTGGTAGGCTTAGACTGGAGTAGCTCTGCATAGGATTGCACTGCTACTCCTGAGACAAAGTTTAATTGTTAAGAAAGGACTAACATGACTGACAGTGTGATCCTAAGCAAAGGTATACCCTTCAAAGTCTGCCAAAGGCTTAGATTAACAATGTGCTGTAAATATGCTTTGTCATTTAGCATAGACTAAGCTACAACCATTTGACAACATATTTATAAACAGGCAGGGGGAGGCACACCAAAATATCTGGGCCTAGTTAGCAAAAGTTACCTCCATGCATTAGTACAGTTTACTAGCTTAATGCCCAAAACAAATTAATACTATCAAGCTAAAAGAAGATTCTCTGTACTTATAAATCCCACTACTGTTGAGACCAGACAGTTAACTGGTTTTGATGGTATTTAAAATATTTTAAAGCGTTAGGTTTTAAATAATTTTTTTTAAAAGAATACAGAAAGAAAAAAGGAATAGGAAAAAACACATAGGAAATATAATTACCAAAAACATAATCTAAAGGCAATTTTACAGATACTGAGGACATTCCTTTATCAGAATATATAGGTATATATTAAAAAAGTATATGGTATAATAGCTTAACAAATGTATAACATGATATGTATGGTGTAATGGCAGAAGAATATAGCTTAATATATATATGATAATAACTTATCAATACAACAACCTACTTGGTATATTCCACCATCTTCTCATACTATATTATCATTTTTATTTTATCTTATATCTTATCACTCTTACTATACGGTATAACATAAATAGCCTCATAGAGTGATAGTAAACTACACAAATAACACCCTTGTTCTATGCTGTGAATAATTTATATAAGACATTGATTGTTGAAAAATTTATACCTGTTATATTTTTGTACCGTTTGAAATAAATATATATATTTTAATAAACCCATGTCTTATAGTATCATATAATAGACCATTCAGATGTATAACTAGAGAGACTGGTTATAATAGTCATAGAAAACTCGCCAGTTGTTTTTGAATTCATCTTTCAGTCTTTGGTTAATGTAATTTGTCAGTTTTGCTATAACTGCATATTCTTGCACTCCATCTATCCGGTTCTCAAGAGTTGGGCAACCCTCAATTTTCCACTTGGCTGCAAATACTACTCTTGCTGCCATTAACATGTATCTGAACAGTTCACGCACTGTTCTATCCACATTCACTGGTAGAATTCCTAATAGCATTGACTCTGGAAGCATTACTGCCTGCCTTCCTCTCCGGATACTTTAATCATGAACAAGTTTGATAATTATACTAATATAAATGTATGCCAACAGGCTGGGGAACAAGATAACAAATCACAACAGAATACAGGTAAGCTGGCTTCATGACATATTGTAACTGCCATTACATAATATGCAGTTGTTGACCGCTATGCCAACACTGTTCAGAATTAAGCATTTCTACTGATCATGGTGTGCAAGTTTATTCCACCACCACCTAGAGGCCTTTCTATATAAGATAATATTCATTCTCATATATGGCAATTCCACTAGCAATAGCCTACCACTGCTGTATTAATCATCTGAATACAGGCACAGAGAATATAGCTAAAACATTTCTATGAATAAAAGTACAACATTCTCTTCCTAGCAGATGGGAATCCTACCCAGTAGGGTGGGAGGGACCCTCATTCTTGTCATCCTTATATTTGAGTGTCAGCAACATGCAATCTTTGCATGGAAAAGTGATTCCCATTAGCAGTAAGCAGGGAGGAAGTCAAATGATACCTGGATGAGTTCTGCATATGCAGCCATACAAGAACTGAATCAGACAGACAAAAAGCTAGTTCTTGGTTGTTTAAAATCTGTGCCACCTTTTGCTGGGCTAAAGTATCTTACACTACCTTGCATTTTTCACCTATGACCCCATAGTTTGGTTAAGCTAGCATGCCATGCAACCTATTATGCTGATTTTATCCTCCCAAATGCATTATTTTTTCTTTACTAATTTTTCTTAAATGTGCTCTATTTCTTTTTACTTATTCTACTGTTTAAAGTATATGGCCTACACTATAATACAGTGGCATGTGTATAACCACATAATTCTGAAAACTTAAAGAAACCATTAAGTTTTCAGAGAAAGAGATGACTATTTCTACCAATTCTCTTTCTCCTGCAAATTCTCACTTTGCCCCCTGGTGCTATTCATAACATATTTTAAAAGATATGAGGATGTTTCTTTTCCAGGAAAAAAATTCAGGCCTGGATCCCCCATTTACTTCTGACATAGCAAAGTCATAATGAGATTATTTTTACTTCTGCTTTCCTGTGGTAACACTCACGAATATACCCCCATGTAGTGGGTTTTCACCTCAGTATTTTTTTCACCTTAGGATCCTGTTTATTATTTTATGTACGCAGAAAAACAATAAAGCCTTTACATTCTTTACAGTGACCTCCTGATAGTCTTATCAAATTCACAGGTTATAAACTTGTATTACTAGCAGCAGAATTAAACAATTAAATTTCACCTTCGAAGGTTCCAAATGATGATTCTTGTTCCTTTTTTCCCTATGATGGCATCCAGCTCTGCAAGAAGCTCCTTTTCAGTAGAAAACAAGGAGTGTGTCAGGATAGCCTTCAAGCTGGCTGCTGAGTCCTCTGGATTCATTACTTGCCGTAAATTATGTTAAGAATACATTTCTTTTCCGTTTTTCATTTGTGTGTAGCCTTTCACCAGAACCCTTTCTAAGTGGGAGTGGAAATCATTTTAAGTCATTTTAAAAACTTCCCTCTTGCAACTCTAATCAGGCCAGGGCTTTCAAGGCAAGAGATGAGCTTGCTATTGCCTCCCCCTGCAAAGCAATCCTGGTCTTCCTTGGTCTTCCCATCCAACTACTAACCATGGCTGATGCTGTGCAGACAGATAGATAAATAAAATTTTATTGTGCAGCTATTAGCCATTACAATTTAAAAGAAAAACTATGTACAAATTGAACAGCTTACAGTACTGGAATCTGAGTTAATTTAAATTATGACAGCCTCTAAAAACTACACTTTCAATATTTAAAATAGTTAAAACCTTGAATATAGATACCCATCTCCAGAAAAACATCCTCATCCTCAAACATTGCCGTTTTTCATTGTCCTTTACATTTCCGTTTGCATTGCTCAATTTCATTTTTCTATCTTCTTGGGGTCCACCTTGGCCCTGATTTTATTGGCTGCTAAGGCAAAAAGTGCTACCTTATTGGAAACTTCCAAGCTCTGACAAGATCATGCAAAGCTGGGGTATTAGGGCTGCAGCTATGTGGCAACACTAGCGTTACCATGCTTCTGAATCCATCTGGAAAATGAGGGAGTAGGTAGTGCTTGGCTCACCTCAAATCCAGTTCCCAAAGATAGCTCCAGCTCTCCGAGAGGCTAATGTCACCAAAGGGGATATCTGAACTGGGGATTTTATGGTAGTTATAGTAGTCAGCTTCCCTGATGTGTGCTGAGAGACAAAATCTGCAAAGCATCCACAGTTACACAACTTCTTGACCTGTCTGGACAACAACTTCCTTCATCAAATGGTGGAGGAAGCTACTAGGGGTTCGGCCATACTGAACTTAATATTGACCAACAGGCAAGAGATGGTAGATGGGGTGAAGGTGGTGGGGACCTTTTGGGGAAGTGACCATGTCCTGCTAAAATTCCTTTTGCTGTGGGGGACTAAGGAAATTCATAACCACATGTGTATGTTAGATTTCAGTAAGGCAGATTTTAATAAACTCAGAGGTATGATGAGAATCATTCCATGAGCAAGACTAATGGAAGGGAAAGGAGCAAGTGAAGGGTGGGATCTCCTAAAACAAGAGCTCTTGCAAGCTCAAGGCATCACTATTCCAGCAAGAAGGAAACATGGTAAGGAATCCAAGAAGCCAATGTGGATGAACAGAGAATTGGGTGATGTGCTAAGGAAGAAAAAGGAAATATTCAAGAAATGGAGGCAAGGACATACCTCTAAAGAAGAGTATCTGCAGGTTGCTAGGCACTGTAGGTTAACCATCAGAGAGGCCAAAGCTCACAGTGAGCTAAATATAATCATAGATTTGGAAGGGGTCATATAGACCATCTAATTCAAGCCCCTGCCCAATGCAGGATCAGCCTAAAGCATCTCTCACAAATATTCATCCAGCCTCTTCTTGAAAGCTGCCAGTGAAGGGGAGCTTATCACCTCCCTAGGCAGCTGATTCCACCTTTGAACGACTCTGATCATGAAAAAGTTTGTCCTAATATTTAGCTGATACTGTTCTGCATGTAATTTAAACCCGTTGCTTCAGGTCCTATCCTCTGCTCCTTGCCCTCCTCCAAATGACATCCTTTCAAATATTTAAAGACAGCAGTCATGTCCCCCCTCAGTCTCCTCATTCCAAACGAAACATTCCCAAAGCCCTTAGCCTTTCCTCGTAGGGCTCAGTTTCCAGACCCAATCATCCTCGTCAATCTCTTTTGCAACTTTTTGATTTTACCCACATCCTTTTTGAAGTTAGGCCTCCAGAAGTGCACACAGTACTCAAGGTGCGGCCTGACTAAGGCAATATACAGAGCAGCTATGACCTCCTGCAATTTCAATGCTATGGCCCTTTTTAATACAACCCAAGACTGAATTAGCCTTTTTTGCCGCCACATCACACTGACTGCTCATATTTAGTTTACAGTCTATTCTTACCCCCAAGATCTCTTTCATATACACTACTCCCTAGAAACGTATCCCTCCATCCAGTATTTGTGCTTGATATTTTTGTGGCCCAGATGTAATACTGTGCATTTATCTTTGTTGAATTGCATCTTGTTCGCCCACTTCTCCAGAGTATTCAGGTCTTGTTGAATTTTAACTCTATTTTCTTGGGTGTTTGCTACTCTTCCCAATTTGATATCATCAGCAAATTTAATGAGTAGCCCTTCTACCCCTTCATCCAGATCACTGATAAAAATACTGAAAAGTACAGGGCCCGAAACCAAGCCCTGTGGCACCCCACTGGATGCCTCCCTCCAATCTGATTAAATGCCACTGACCACCACTCTTTGGATGCAGTCCTCTAACCAGTTCCCTATCCACCGAACTGTTATATAGTCCAGTCCACAGTCTTCCAGTTTTCCCATCAGAATGTCATGGGGAACTTTATCAAAAGCTTTACTGAAATCCGGGTAAATCACATCAACAGAGTTTGCACGATCCAGTAAAGCTTTTGACAGGGTTCCCCGTGATGCTCTGATGAGTAAACTAGAGGACTGGGGACTGGACTCGAGGACAGTTAGGTGGATACAGAATTGGCTGGAGAACTGCACTCAGAGAGTAGTTGTCAGTGGCATTTTATCTGAATGGAGGGATGTGCCCAGTGGGGTGCCAACAAGGCTCGGTTTTGGGCCCAGTACTTTTCAATATTTTATGGATGATCTGGATGCGGGTGTGGACGGGCTACTCATTAAATTTGCAGATGACACCAAATTGGGAGGAGCAGCGAATATACCAGAAGATACAGAATTCATGAAGATCTGACCACAATGGAAAAGTGGGCGGATGTGAACATATGGGTAACAAAAATGAAAAGCATACATACTGGATGGGGGATACACTTCTAAGTAGCAGTGTGTGTAAACAAGATCTTAGGGTATGAGTGGAACGAAAGTTAAATATAAGCTGCCAGTGTGATGCAGCGACAAAAAAGGCTAATGCAATTTTGGAGTGTATCAACAGAGACATAACATCCATATCACAAGATGTCATAGTCCTGCTGTACACTGCATTAGTCAGGCCACACCTGGAGTATTGTGTGCAGTTCTAGAGGCCTCAATTCAAAAAGGATGTGGACGGAATGGAGCAGGTGCAGAGGAGAGCAATGAGGATGATTGGGGAGAGACCCCTGGAGACCAAGCCCTATGAGGAAAGGCTGAGGGACTTGGGAATGTTTAGTCTGGAGAAGAGGAGGTTGGGGGGAGGACATGACTGGGGGGAATATTTGAAGGGCTGTCACTTAGAGGAGGGCAGGGAGCTGTTCCTGTTGGCAGCAGAGGACAGGACTCGCAATAATGGGTTTAAATTAAGGGCAGGAAGGTGCCAGCTGGATATCAGGAAAAAAATTCTTACAGTAAGAGTTGTGTAATAGTGGAATCAGCTGCCTAGGGAGGTGGTGAGCTCCCCCTCACTGGCAGTCTTTAAGCTGAGCAGGGGGTTGGACTAGATGGCCTGTATGGCTCCTTCCAACTCTGTGATTCTATGATTCCACTATAAGGCATAGGATTAAATGCAACAAATCTGCTGCTTTTGTAATTTTTAACCTGCTATGTAAACTCAACACTTCTAATGAGTAGAATCATAGAATCATAGAATGTTAGAGTTGGAAGGGACCTTGCAGGTCATCTAGTCCAACCCCCTGCACTCTGCAGGAGCATAGCCGAAAGATAGCCCTACATACCTACAACATACCCAAAAGATGGTTGTCCAGTCTCCGCTTGAAAACATCCAGCGAAGGAGCATCCACCACCTCCCGAGGCAGGCTGTTCCACTGCTCAACCACTCTTACAGTTAGGAAGTTTCTCCTGATATTTAGCCGGTAATGACTCCCTTGTAATTTCCACCCATTAGATCTAGTCTTGCAATCTGGAGCAAGAGAGAATAGATCTGCTCCATCTTCTACATGACAGCACTTCAAATACTTGAAGACTGCAATCATGTCCCCTCTAAGCCTTCTCTTTCCCAAGCTAAACATACCCAGCGCTTTCAGCCTTTCCTCATAAGACTTGGATTCCAACCCTCTCACCATCCTGGTCACTCTCTTCTGGACACATTCGAGCTTGTCAACATCCTTCCTAAAATGTGGTGCCCAAAACTGAACACAGTACTCCAGGTGAGGCCTGACTATAGCAGAACAGAGCGGAACGACCACCTCCTGTGATCTGGACACAATGCTTCTGTTAATGCATCCTAAGATTGCATTAGCTTTCTTTGCAGTCACATCACACTGCAGGCTCATGTTTAGCTTGTGATCAACTATAACACCTAGATCCCTTTCACATGTGCTGCTGTCAAGCCAAGTCCCTCCCATTCTATATCTGTGCCTTTGATTTTTTGTACCTAAGTGTAGGACTCCGCATTTATCTCTATTGAAATTCATTGTTCCAGCCTATCTAGATCATTTTGAATCCTGACTCTGTCTTCTTCAGAATTAACAATCCCACCCAGCTTTGTGTCATCTGCAAATTTGAAAAGCATCCCCTCCCTACACTCTTCGGTGTACTCCCTATGTCTTCCTCCAGGTCATTTATAAAAACATTAAACAACACCAGGCCCAGGACCGAGCCCTGTGGCACTCCACTCAAGACTTCCCTCTATGTAGATGCAGAGCCATTTACGAGCACTCATTGGATACGATTTTTCAACCAACCATGAATCCATCCAACGGTTGCACCATCCAGCCCACACTTAACCAACTTATCCTCAAGGATATCATGAGAAACTTTGTCAAATGCCTTACTGAAACCTAGATACACTATATCCACAGCATTGCCAGAGTCAACCATTTTAGTAACTCTATCAAAAAAGGAGATAAGGTTGGTCTGGCATGTATTTTAATAGAATATGGGGAATTGTAATTGTATAATTATTTTTAAAAAGAAAATGGGGAATTGTAGTCCTAACCCAAAGGGTGCCATTTCTGCTGCTGCCTTTTGCTGTTCCTTCAACCTAAGTGGAGGTTAAGAGAATAGAAGGAACAGCAGTGTATATATCAATGCACGTGAATTTTTTTTTTCAGGCAGGCAGGGAGATGGGATGGGAGTAACATCACCCTTTGCAACTTGTTCAATGTTTAAACTCTCTTTTGGCAAACCTGTCTACAACTATTGCTTCTTGATACAGCAAGTACTGTTAATGTAAAAGGTTGCCTGGATAAGCATATTCCATAGTACAGTTGGGAGGCATATACAGCAGCATGGTATACAGCGTTGGATTAGGATCTGGGAAGACCAGTTCTGAATTCCCACTCTGCCATGAAAGCTTTTGGGGTAGACCTCAGGCCAGTCATACTGACTTTTTCTCATCTGAACCTAGATCACAGGGCTGTTAAAGATACAATGGAGAAGGGGAAAATACAGTAGACTGTTTTTAATCCCTATTAAAGAGAAATTAAGGATAAAAATAAATAAACCTTTCTCCAGTTAGCTACGTCTGAGTCTGGTCAGTCCCTGAATGGCTGACAGACCTCCTGGGAACCATTGGGCTCTGAAGGACAAAGATATACATGCATCTGTAATTAATAAATTAACATCCAACTTTTGAAGTTTATTGATGTGAACTAGCATTTTGCGGGGGGGGGGAATCACTAAAAGGATATGTTTCTTGTTGAATGATATTATGGGAACAACCACATGCTCTGCCTTTGTAACTGCCAAAAAGGTCTGTGACAACATGCCCACGCTCATGGCATCTTCATTTTTGGTGAACACAATCGCATCTTTCCCAAGTCGCATTGATCCAGATTTAAATCCATTTCCATACAATCCAACTGGGACATGACCATTCATCGTAACTTTGTCACTAAAGCCAAAGCTGAAATACATGGGTTTGTAAAGAGGAAATTAAAGAGGAAAAATGGCTTCACAGCGTGGTTTCAATAAAATCAATATAATGCTTGATATTAGAGTTAATTTAAACATCTGCTTTTAGATACAGCCTATTGCTAAGTTTAATATGCTGCTTCCCCAACAGGACCGCACACCAGGAGGATGTTCCTCTTCTAACTTAAAAGACTATGCGAGTGTACCACTTGCTAATCGGTTTATGAAAAAATATCATATGAGAAGCACCCTTTCACATAAATGATATCCCCTAAGGCATTTACTGGTGCTTCAGATGCTTATTTTGTTAGGAATGTCAGTCTGACCTCCCTCCCTCTTCAAATTAATTCTCCCTTAAACCCTCATCTTAATGTACTTCTTAGATTCTTGTGGAAACCACACTGAAAGGGTCTCTGCATATTAATTTTAAGAAACTGATTTATAGGTTTTCAGACTGTAAAATTACTCTTCACTGAACATAGCATTGTGCCCCAACAGTATATTTTATTCATTGGCAGGGTAAATTTTGGGTTTATGTTGCTCCTCCTGCCACATATAGAGCATATAGTATGCAGGCTGGAACAAGAAGATCCCACTAATTATAATCCATCCACAATATTCCAGAGAAAGGCATTCTGCTTTCATAGTGGGCTCCTTGGTTTCAACCCATTTGTCTAGACTTTCTGCAAAACATTTTATATCATAAAATACTGGTGATGATTGTTCTTATATCTGTTCCTAGCTTTGATTACAAACATTAGGTTTGCTTTCCTTAATGTAGAAAAGCACTGACGAAAACAAAACAACCCCCCCCTTACCTCAACATCTTATGTAGCTTGTTCGCATTCATACCATTTCCATTGTCCATGAATGTCAGACACGTACAATCATTTATAACTGTTTTGTCAATCCACATCTGTTTTGCATTCACATCTGGATCATAAGCATTATCTGGAAATAATCAGGAGTGCAAATACATTTATTTAAGCGACTTTGAATCCCTGTGATACTCCGCATCTTTCTGGTCGTACTTAACTTTCAACTGATACACATTTTAATGATGGAAGTCTTCTTCCATAATTTTTGCTCCTTCAACTTTTTCCCATAACTTTTCCAGAAGGAGACCAGGTGGGAAGGGAGAATGATAATCAGTAATGACGCGACAGCACTTCTAGGAAAATCCAAATATAATATCATACCACTCTAGGGTTCGTTGGAAACTCTATGGTTTAGCAATTCCTAGACAGGTATTATGTCACATTTCGGTTTTCCTGGAAGTGATGCCATGCCACTGTCAACAATGTTTTAAAAATGTCTTTCTCCCACTGGCCACTGGAGTGCTGGTGAATAGTGGGAGATCTCGCACTCCCAGCAGGCACATGGCAATCCTAGCTACAGTTCATGCACAAGTCTCTAGTGTGTCAATGGTTTTTAGAGCATCATTTATTTGCACTTAAAAACAGTGTTAGGGAAGCACATGCTATATTGTCTTTAGCTTTTTCTAAGTACATTATTCCAGTAAAAATTATTTCCACATAAAGCTTCACATCTGTTTTGGATATAACATTTAAACCACCCTTTATTCCCCACCACCACCAGGTATTCAGTTAAAGTACATGTTCCTATTGGGATATAGAATTACATCCGAAAAAAGATGCCAAATCAGACCTTTCTCTGTTTAGGACACTGGATAATTTTCTGGAACTTTTCTGGAGAAATTTCTTATTTTAATTTTTCTGGGAAACTCACATCACTGATCCAAAGTACCACAAGCAGATTGAAGGAAGTGAAATGGAACTTTCCTCCCTCTCCTTGGTTGTAATTAAGTCCCTGAAATTCTGCCCATGGGGTGGTGGTGGTGGTGGTGGTGGTCAGGTAATCTTTTTAACAGAATGGGGGACAAAGTGAGAGGAAGAAAATGGCGAAAATCACCCTCCCCGACCAACAGAAGTGTTGTTCCATGCACTAAACGGAAGCATACTTTGTATCTGACACAACAGCTTTAATATTGTCAAGCAAAGTAGGAGTGTGCTCATTAAGCCAATACAGCTTTAAATCATACATAAGATTCTTAATAGGTAAAACAATAGGATCCCATCCAATTCCCCAGAAAAGCAGTGACTGTGCACATGATTCACACACTAAGCAAGGGTGATTTCCCACTAAAGCTGCCTCGGGGTTGCGCCGCCGTTGCCCGATACTATTAGTCAATTTCACACTCGAAGCCGCGGGGCTGCATTTTGACTCGCGGCTTCGCCGATTTCCCCGCAGTTTCGTAATCTTCAAAAAACAGGATTACGAAACTGCGGGGGAAATCGGCGAAGCCACGGGTCAAAATGCAGCCCCACGGCTTCGGGTGTGAAATTGACTAATAGTATCGGGGCAAACGGCGGCGCAACCCTGAGGCAGCTTTAGTGGGAAATCACCCCAAGAGTGCCTTGAACTAAATAAGTAAAATGTTGTTCACATACCTATAAGTTCAGCTACAGCACTGAAAGGCCATGTGTGACTTGTAGAGTTTGTATGCAGAAACTTTGGACACAACTGAAATAAAAGAAAATTTTAATAATAAATCAAAACGATTTTACTTCCAGCTCAACATACAATAAAAAATGCTGTTCTGATGCGCACAAAATTCTACTCCAAGTTGATGATCACACACATATTTTTATTACCTGAATTTGCAAGTTTCAATTAAGAATAGAAAGTCTTGTCATAATTGCATAATATACCATTGTGTCTTTTTGGCTGACTGGTTTACAAATACACAATACAAAATTAGGGAATGAAAAGTTTTCATGGAGAAATTAGGGCAAAAAAAAGACTTCTGCTTCTTTTATCCTTAACTCCCCACCCCATCCCTGCTGCCCCATCACTGTATCTGGGAAGATCAGGTAGAGGGAATGTTCTAGGTCTTTGCATGCTTCAGATCACGAAGTTAATCTTGCCCAACTTTTCACAGGGGGAACTTTTCTAGGTTGGGCCTTCCTGTAAAAGGAGCATAATGGGTTGGATAATGCACTTCATTATAATTACCCCTCTCTGCAAAGAGGCAATGCAACTGGCCTAGAAAGTCTGCCTGTATACTGCTACTAACATTCACGACTGGATGTCCAACCTTTGCCTTTTCAATGATAACAGGAAGGGATTGTGGGACAGGCAGTTTTTGGAAAAAGCAAAAATCCAGTATTATTCTACATACGGGGGAGGAGTCATCCCTGTCCTCACACCCCAAGGTAGCACTGCCACCAGTCCCCTTCCACTAACTAGACAGCCAACTACACACACTGGTTCTAGGTAGACTAACTACATACACTGGTTCAAGATCCAGATGTTACCATAAGAAGACTGAGTCCATTAAGGTTCTAAACTCCAAAGGTCAAGACAAAGTTTCCAGTTGGTAAGACTCACACAAAACAAGAAGTGTCCCAAAATCACATATAATTTATTTGTATTTAGTTATTTTATTTATATCCTGCCCTGCCCGCAAGCGGGCTCAGGGCAGCTTACAAGGTCACACAGAATATCATGACATAGAAACAACATATAAAATTCAAACAATTTTTTTTATAATCCAAGCAAAGAGCAAAACTAGAATGAAAAACCTTTCCTTTATGCCCAAAGACCTGCGTTGCACTGATTCTAATTAACTAATTAAATGTAAAGCAGGTGATGTAACTTGACCACCAGGTCTGTTGCTAAGCAGGTGATATGGCTAATCAGATAGATTTGCCAATTAAACCAAATGCACTGCAGCTGCATTACGTTCAACTGAACAAACACCTTCTCCCACCCATGAGCTCAGGCATGCACTCTCCTAGATTCTTGTGTCCTTGAAACTACCAAGCCTAATGGTGTCACAGGCAGCTGGGTTTGTTCCATCTCCCTTATCTGAGTCTTTGAAGCTACAAGCCGCTTGCTATGTTTCAGAGAAAGAAACTTTCATCTTTGCTAGGCCTCAGCCTGAACCACTGTTTTGAACCTGAACAAGAAACTGCTTAGAGGGATCAGTTTCTTGATAATCCCCATAATGTGGAGGGCCCACTCCCTTTTTGCTTTTCAGGCTTTGTAACTATTATCTCCTGAGTGTCGGGACAGAAAAGACACTGCTTCCTTTTAGATGTCTACTCTGTTCCTTTAACACAAATGAGCATACTGCTACGGGACCTAATAATATTAGCGACACCGGCCAGGTCTCACCCAGTTACCCATCCCCAATACAACATTTTTCAACAATGCCTTTCAATTGTCTGCACTGGACAACTGTGCCAGTCTCTGCTTGAGAGAATCAATGAACACAAATAAGAGCAAAAGAACTCACAATATTCAGAAACCAGTAGAGGAAAATTTCCCTATATGTACTATTACAGATCTGAAAGTCACTGTTTTAACCCCCCCTCCCAAGTCAAAAGGAATATACATGAAAATGCTGAATTGGAACATATCAAAAAATTAAACCCTACATATCACCCTGTCTTAAACAGAGACTTGGAACCCCTCAGTTACTTCAGTTTCTAACAGCTCCACAGGATCTGCTTTTTGGAAATTTTGATTGGTGGATATTTACTTTTATTTATGCAATTTACAGACTGCCTTTCTCACTGAGTATCAAGGAGGATCACAGAGGGTAAATCAATGCAATCTACAGGTTACTTTATCAAGATGCTTTTTCTCAGCATGTTCCTGAACTATTCTGTTATAATATAGCTCTCTTACCTTTGCAAAACCAGCCTACTTAATAATTCAGTTTTGTAGTTTGTGGAATGGCGGGAGAGTGGGAGCATTCTTGAACTCATCAGGCACGCTAGTCCATAATATGGGAGCCACAACAGAGAATGCACATACATGGGTAGCTGTTTATCATGATTTAAATCGCAAGCCAGTAAGACTCGATTTAAATCATACTTTTCTACATAAAGGCTCATTCTTACTGACCTTAATATTTGCAACACAGATGAAAGGTTCATTTTAGTATAATTTTTCAGGTTAGTTTTAGTTATATCAGAAAATTAATGATTGGTTATTTAGCATTTGGAAGGTAACTATGAAATCATTGCAAGGTGAACTATCTCCAATTTAATAGGTTGTTAATCATTCATATTTGGACAACCTTTCTGCTGTACATTATTGGAAGGAGAAAAATAATCATTAACAATAACCATTTACATTGTTTTATTTAATTAAAACAATAACATTATATAGCACTAGGAATAAGGCCCATTGTGGAAATAAATACAACGGGCTCTAGAAAGAAGCTCTGGGAGAATGCCCTGGCTTTGGGCACTCAGTGACAATTTGCTGTGGCAATCTCAGCAGGGTATAATGACAGAGTCCACCATTTTCTCCAGAGGAACTGACCTTTGCTACCTGAAGAGCAGTAGCAATTTTGAGTGATCTCCAGCCCACCCCAAGATTGGTAACAGTGGTTCCCCAGAAGGGAGTGGCTAGTTTGGAGGGTGGAGTCTATGGCATTGTACCTGTCTGAGGTCCCACCCCTCCTCAACACTCACCCCTCTCCAGGTTCGACCCCTCAAATCTCCAGGAATTTCCCAACCTGGAGTTGATAACCCTATCTCCCTCCCAGCCAACCATCAACCTACCTTTAGTTTTCCATCTCCTCCCCCTCCCTCCTAGAGAGCAGTTGTAATTTTGAGTGATCTCCAGCCCCCACCTGGAGATTGGCAACAATGGTTCCCCATCAGGGAATGGCTGGATTGGAGGGTGGAGTCTATGGCATCATACCTGTCTGAGGTGCGACCCCTCTTCAAACCTCACCCTCTCCAGGCTCCATCCCTCAGATCTACAGGAATTGGCAACCTGATCAGGACTGGGCCCAATGAGTTTTCCCCCAAAGACCAACATAGGTGTGGAAAGGGCCTTTTACTGACAGAGGAGAAAGTACAGGTGCCAACTCTGATTAGGAAAATACCTGGAGATTTGGGGGGGGTGGATCCTGTGGAGGGCAGCATTTGGGGTGTGTGTGGAAGGACTCAGCAGGGTATAATGCCATAGAGTCTATCCTCCACAGCAACCATTTTCTCCCGGGGAACTGATCTCTGTCATCTGGAGGTCAATTGTAACAGTGGGAGATCTCCAGGTCCCACCTGGAGATTGGCATCCCTAGGGGAAAGGCAGCCGCACAGCGGGGAGTTGAAGAAAATGGTCTGATGGTTGCTGGCCCACCTCGTTAGCCAGCTAGCCAGCTATGCTGAAGCTAAGCAGGAGAAAGAGCCTTTTTCCATTTATTCTGACAGGAAAGTGGCCGTTGGGGAGGGGGTTATGGACAGGGGAGGAGGTTATGCTGAAAGTCCTTTGTTTTTTTACTCACAGAACCAAGCTTGGCTGCCTACCAACAGCCACTGAGGGGACAGTCCCTCACAGGAGTCAAGAGAACTGTCTTCCTCAGGAGAGAGAGCTGGTCTGCCAGGGGGAGTGGGTGGGGAAGAAGAGCAGACCCAGCACCCGGCCAATGGCACGTGAGTACACTTGAGTGGCAGCTGATGGGCCAATGGCTGAGGGAGGGCATTTTACAGCCAATGGGGGCGCATGGAATCTTACGAAACCAAAAGATAAATATTATAAGGAGAGATAAGAACATAAGAGAAGCCAATGTTGAATCAGGCCAATGGCCCATCTAGTCCAACACTCTGTCACACAGTGGCCAAAAATACCAGGTGCCATCAGGAGGTCCGGCAGTGGGGCCAGGTCACTAGAAGCCCTCCCACTGTTGCCCCCCCCCCAGCACCAAGAATTCAGTGCATCACCTGCCCTAGACTGAGAGTTCCTACCTATACCTTGTGGCTAATAGCCACTGATGGACTTCTGCCAGTTTGGTGTAGTGGTTAAGTGCATGGACTCTTATCTGGGAGAACTGGGTTTGATTCCCCACTCCTCCACTTGCACCTGCCGATGTGACCTTGGGTCAGTCACAAGCTCTAGCACAGCTGTTCTCTCAAGGACAGTCCCTGTCAGAAGTTCTCTCAGCCCCACCTACCTCACAGGATGTCTGTTGTGGGGAGGTGAAGGGAAAGGAGTTTAGGCAGTGAAGGGTGGGGTATAAATCCAATCTCTTCTCTTCTTCTTCTCCATATGGTTATCTTATTCCCTCTTGAAACTGTCCATGCTTGTAGTTGCCCCTGCCTCCTGTGGCAGTGAATTCCATGTGTTAATCACTCTTTGGGTGAAGAAGTACTTCCTTTTATCTGTTCTAACCCGACTGCTCAGCAATTTCATGGAGTGCCCACGAGTTCTTGTATTGTGAGAAAGGGAGAAAAGTACTTCTTTCTCAACCTGCTCAATCCCATTCATAATCTTATAAACCTCGATCATGTCACCCCTCAGCTGTCGTTTCTCCAAGCTAAAGAGCCCCAAGCATTTTAACCTTTCTTCATAGGGAAAGTGTTCCAACCCTTTTATCATTCTAGTTGCCCTTCTCTGCACTTTTTCCAATGCCATAATATCCTTTTTGAGGTGTGGTGACCAGAACTGTACACAGTATTCCAAATGAGGTCGCACCATCGATTTATACAGGGGCATTATGATACTGGCTGATTTGTTTTCAATTCCCTTCCTAATAATCCCCAGCATAGCGATGGCCTTCTTTATTGCAGTTACACACTGTCTAGACATTTTCATTGAGTTATCTACTACGACTCCAAGATCTCTCTCTTGGTCAGTCTCTGCCAGTTCAGACCCCATCAGTCTCTGCCAGTTCAGACTCCATCAATGTGTATTTATAGTTAGGATTTTTGGCTCCAATCTGCATCACTTTGCACTTGGCCACATTGAACCCCATTTGCCACGTTGACGCCCACTCACCCATCCTTGACAGATCCCTTTGGAGTGCCTCACAATCCTCCCTGGTTCTTACCACCCTGAACAACTTCGTGTCATCTGCAAATTTAGCCACTTCACTGCTTACTCCCAATTCCAAATCATTAATAAACAAGTTAAAAGGCATCGGACCGAGTACTGATCCCTGTGGTACCCCACTGCTTACCACCCTCCACTGAGAAAGTTTCCCATTTATACTCACTCCCTGTTTCCTATTTATAAGCCCGTTTTTGATCCACAAGAGGACTTGTCCTTTTATCCCATGACTACTGATAGATGGGTAAAGATCTCAGATCTTTTTTTGTATTTTAGGAAATGGTGTCGAGGGAGCTCAGATGTTTGAATGATAAGTCTGTTGATTATTCCATGGATGCCAATATTTTTGAGAAAAGCATTTGAGGTTCTCTGGAATAAAGTTAGCAAAAAGCAAGAAGGTATAACATCTAGTTTCTATCACATTTAATAAGCTGGCAAAAAGCCCAGTAAAGGAATTTGATAATTAGTTGAGAGATGCTTCATTTTTAATAAGATGTCAAGATGGGGTTGGTAAGTTTTATTTAGTAGAGACACAGCTGAAAATCTCTGCAATACAGATTTGGGTTTGGCAAACCCCTTTTTTTATTTGTTGAATGCTTCCAAAAGTTAATTACAGCTTTTAATATTTTGTTTATAGCTGAGAATAACTGTATGGATCTTTATATTTCTGAATGTTTGTGGAGAAGAAAGTTTGCCAAATTCCTTATTAAGCAAAACTATCTATTATTCTTTAATAAGAAGCCTTGCTTATTAGCCAAAAGATGACAGATTTATTGATACACAGCTGTGAAACAAGGATTAGTTTAAACCACTACAATAAGCATTATTTTAACAAGCAAAGGTAATCTTTATTAAAAGTATTTTTCAGTCAATTATAACCAAGATTGAAAAATAGCCAAGATGTTTCCAAGAGAACAGATGTTCAGTATTAGATACCAGTCTTAAAGGTTTTAATTGCTTTCTTTAGCAAGCAAAAGTATTTTAATGAGGAATAACTCATAAGGCTTTTGACAATCTAGTTTTATTAGAGCAGCAGAATTTATATTTTCTATACAGAGAGATGGCCATTAGAAGAAGTTTGATTTTGCTAAAATGGAATTATTAAATTTTCATATATATTTTGTAAGAATACTTTATAAACAAGTGTTTTTATATATATTATATATACAAGTATTTGTATATGCATGTGTTAATAGAGAAACACTATATTAATAGCAGAGAAAGTTAATTTTTGCTTATAAATATGAATTTAAGCCAGTAAGTTTTTAGAAATTGAAAGACTGGGAAAACAGCCAGTAGCAATAATGTAAAGGTTCTTTGTGCCATATTTCACTTTTAATAAGGAGAAGGACAGTAAAAGTTGAAAGAAAGTCAGAAACATCATTTGTCAAAGTAAGATTAATGGATAGTAGAGACAAGGAAAATCAAAATACACATATGTAAGTGATGTCAATGATGGTGTAAAACTGGGAGAAGAACCAAGGGTATAAAAATTGGGACACAACTGGTAAACAGTGGACATCTGAGCTAAACTTTTGGCGGCATGTTGTCCCTTATTCAAATAAAACTTTTCCCTCTTGTAGCCTGGACACTGTATCACTGTGTGACTTCAACTGGCTGGCCACACAAGTCAAAGAACCTTAGCGCCCTGAGGGCGCTGTCTTCAATGGGATTTTTTTTGTTTGTTTGTTTAAATTCTAATTTAGCTGTAGTCTCCTTTGGGAGTTCTTTTGTTAGGAGAATGCTGCTGACCTAAAAGACATCATTCTGCACTGGCTCTTCGGCTTGGAAATGGAGATGAGCACCACATCCCTAGAGTCAGATTCGACTGGCTTTCAAGCAAGGGAAACCTTTAGCTTTACCTATTTTATTGTTGGTTTTAACTGAACATGTTTTTAACTTTATTGTAAGCAAACCTGAACCACCAGGAAAGGCAGGGTAGAAATGTTTTAATTAAAAACTGTTAAAAAAATTAGGAGAATGCATTATTAGTGGTAAATAACTGTCCGATTCTTGACATCTGAATTTAACAGTGTCACACCCAGTACTTCTTGAATTTTTTGAGCATGATCCATAACCTTATGTATTATACACATACCAAGGGAAGATCCATTGTTAGTCTTTAAGGTGTCATAAGATTCTTGCTTGTATCTGCTACAACAGACTAACAGTTACCCTTCTAGAAAATATAACTGCTCTCACCCGAGGCTGGCATTGCAACTGAAATTATATTCTGTTACTGATACATGAAGTACCAGAGCTAGTCACAGCGAGTTTCTCCTTTGACAACTTCAAACTGTTCCAAGCAGAATTCTGCAATGTGTGTATTGAGGTGTATGTACTGCCTACATACTCAGTGGGAGCCAGTGTAGTGGTCAAGAGCAGTACTCCCTTTATGCTGAGTTAGTGTGAGCTAGCTCACAGTTTTTTAGCCTTTGGCTCACACATTTTTGTCTTAGCTCAGGAAGGATGGCTCCAGAGCAAACTAAGTTATGCAGTAGCCAAATTGCTTGCTCACAACTTTAATGCCAGTAGCTCACAAAGTAGAATTTTTGCTCACAAGACTCCACAGCTTAGAGGGAGCATTGGTCAAGAGTGTCAGACTAGTATCTGGAAGACCCAGGTTCAAAACCCCTCTCATGCCATGGAAACTCCCTGAGTGACCCTGGCCCTATCACACTCTCTCAGCCTAACCTACCTCACAGCATTGTTGGAGGAAAGGAGAAGGATATAAGCTGCTCTGGGTCCCCACTGTGGAAGAGAAGAACAGAAGAGATTGGATTTATACCCCACCCTTCACTACCTAAAGGAGTCTCAGAGCGGCTTACAAACTCCTTTCCCTTCCCCTCCCATAACAGACACCTTGTGAGGTAGGTGGGGCTGAGACAGCTCTAACAGAAACTGCTTTTTCAAGAACAGCTCTGACAGAACTACGGCTTGCCCAAGGTCATCCAGCAGGTGCAAGTGGAGGAGTGGGAATCAAACCCGGTTCTCTCAAATTAGAGTTTATGCACTTAACCACTACACCAAACTGGGACATAAATAAATTACAAAATCAATGTATATGAATTGGGAAGGATGAGCAATTTGGGCTTTCCAACGTATGCACACAGAGAAAGTTATGCATATGATTGTCACACACAATTATCCAAAAAAGGAAAATTGTGATAAATCGTACATGAAAGTGGTTTGATTGAAGCGCTTTGATTTAGGAATTTAATACTTCAAGCAATCCAGAACAAGTGCTAAGGAGTTAGAGCTGCTGCTCATAAACATATTGTATCTTTTCCAGGAGGACAGTGTCACTGTTCCCTATAATCACTACTAGAGAATCTCTAATGCTATACTGTTTTATATAATGATAACAAACTCCAAGCACACCTGCTTTGTAACAGAAAACTGCTCTTGCCTGCAGTTGAAACTGAGACAGAAAAGCTGCAATGAAGTAACAACCAGAGCAGCAACTTTCTCTCCAGTGAGGGTTTTCCAAGGAAGAGGGGGTGACAGTTGCTCCCCGCTTGCTACAGAAGGGCTGGAAGCTAGTTCTTCATTCACAAAGCTGGCCAAAGAGTGGCCATTACAACCACAGGGTGGATTATATAAGAGCAGCCCTCCTGGAACAGAGTCCATTTCAGTGGTAAACCTTGGCTGACTGACATGCCGGGGTAAAGAGCTCCCACTCCACGCAATTAGCATTCAAAGGCAGTATACCTCTGAATATTAAGGTTCCAGGTAGCATTCATAGCTTACAGGGTTGTTATTGTTGTTTTGTTATGTATGATAGGGCTTGGGTCTTACCAGGCAGGAAAATGAGAAACTACAGCTGAGCTGATATCTTGGAGTCACTCATGAATTAAGATATGGCAGCTTACAAAAGGAGTACCACTACAATAGCATGGGTCAGCAGCCAGAGCCATCTGATCATTTCCATTACATTCCCCACCAACCTACTGGTGAAAAAGATGGAGGAAACATCTGTACGAACACAATTTGCTGACAAATTGTTTTAGAGCATGAGGTATCTTCAAAACAGCCTTCTTGCAGTATTGGCCATTGACCAAAAGTGTACACACTCCTACAGATTACTGAAAACTCAGCAGCTGCACTAT
The DNA here is from genome assembly GCA_029375565.1 of Gekko gecko. NCBI lineage: Eukaryota > Metazoa > Chordata > Lepidosauria > Squamata > Gekkonidae > Gekko > Gekko gecko. The sequence goes on along the minus strand of JAPDNY010000004.1, from coordinate 100,228,249 downwards.
GATCCCTGAGGCACTTGCACAGTGGTCACTGCTAAGTGTGAACTGACCTTCAGTCTAAATGTAATACTTTAGTTCCTTTTAATGTTAAAAGAACAAGGTGATAATCTGAGATTTAATCATAACAATCCAAGGCCAAACAGGGATTTACAATACATAATTCCTATATGTCCCTCATTAACATGAGTATTCTGAGAATGGGTGAGGGGCATATAGCACCTTTGGGAAAGTACTAGCAACACTTTTCCCGCCCCAACAGCTGCTGCATGCACCTGTCTTCAATGTGGACTCATGATCCTTCATCACAGCTCATCCAATAGAGATGTTCCCTCATTCCCTTTGAGTTGGTTATTAGGCAGGCAGCTACAGAATATCAGAGCTGTAGCCTGCCCCTTGGGCTTAATTTGATACAGATCTCAGCCTTAAGAAGCATGGAGATTTTTACAACAGCAGCTACACCATATCAAACACTGGTGTGTTTTTAAAGCAGTGTTCTTATGTTTACATTCTGTTCAAGTACCTTATTCTACCAGTAATCAGCTCTCAATGTCTTACAGTCCTCACATGCAGAAAACTGTGAACCATCCTTCAGCATGTGGACAGTACCCTTCCAAGGAAATCATGCAATTTGGATTAAGAGCCTGTGTCCAGAGGGCCTCAAGAATCACTCCATCGCATTTGAGACACCATGTGTTGCTGCCTCTATGACTGGAAAGCAAAAGGCCAAAGGGTGTAACAACTGTAATTCCAAATCAGGAATCTGCTAAGAATTCCAAAATGCAGCAACAGTAGTACAGGAAATCCTTGGGAGGAATGGCAGGACAAAGATATAGGGGGGGAAGAAAGAAAATAAAGGGAGGTGGGAACTCTGATTTCCACATGAACTGACACTGACTTTTTTAACAAGTTGGTGCAACTCTGTACAATTAAGTACCCCGTGTGCAGAGCAGAGGCCATAGGTCAGTGGCAGAGCACATGATCTTAACACTACATCTCCAGCCAAACTGCTAGTATCTTCTATTAAAAGAAAAACAGGTGGCAGGGCTGTGGAAGACCTCCTCAAGGAAACCTCAAAGACCCATGATCAGACTCCGGAATACCAGGCCAGATGGACCAACACAGATACATCTTTTCCTTCAGTATATCAACAAACTGCTTAAGGCCCGCCTCTATTAACTCCTCCTCCTGTGCTACAAAGCGAAAGCTAAAAGCCCGGCATGCTTTATCTCATCCACAACTTGTTTTCCTAAAATTCTCACTCTTGCTCCCCTGAAGCCACATTGCATCTAGGTCTTCTTTCGATTATAATCCGATTTAAGCACAGTGCACCATGTCTCTCAAGACAGGACAAACAGAGAAGGCAAGAGTCTGTAACTCCACAAGGAACCAGGTTTTGCAGGCAATAACAAGGCTATGCTAATGTGAAGCAACAATTTTGTTAGAGCCAGACTCCAAGAAAAGCTCCCATGCCTTTGAGAGCTACACAATATTGAGAATTACACCACCAGCAGGTTCTCCCATCACTCAGGATAAGCCATACCGGGTTTTAGTTTCCTTTTTTATACAACTCTTAAATGTAAGAACCCTGGCCTGGCCAAAAAAACTAAACAACCCTCCTAAAGATAAAACTCCGAGCTCTTCATCTCCCTACCACAGAGAAAGAGAAATTCGTCTCTCAGGAAGATCCCGCGGGGGGGGGGGGGAGAGAAATGGAAACTTAAGGAGGCGAAAGAGAAACCAACTCCACCCCCAAATACGCGCGGGAGGAAAAAGAAATCAGCGATCAGGCTTGTCGCCCGTCTTCTCGTTGCAAATAAAAACCTTATTTTCTCATCCAGCACGGATTCCACCCACAAATATTACCCACCCACCCCATCCCATCTCACCGCACTGAGAAGGATACCACTCTTGGCTTGCACCGCCGCCATTTTAGCTCGAATACAAAAGCCGCAGCGAGGGAAGGAGGAAAAAAAGCTTCCCCTTTCCCAACCCTCTTTTCTCCGGTTTAAGGCACTTCCGGGGGCGGAGACTGGATCAGTGCAGATGGATTTTTTTTTTTTTTTGTCGTTTTGGTCTTTGGTAGTTAGTCTAGTAGGGAATATATATTGTCCTTACCTTGTATATACGCTTGGGTTCAGCACGGAAGCACAGCTTGTATTTCCTTTTAATCCGACTGTTTATATTTTTTCTGTAGCCACGTGGGGTAATATAGATAGATAACACTATGCTTGCGTAGATGCAGGTAGTCAGCCGTGTCCTTGCACACGAAAGCTCATACTTTGAATAAACCTTTCTTGGTCTTAAAGGTGCCATTGGACTCTAAATTTGTTTTACTATGCATGAAATTACGAACAAATTAGGAACCAGACTCATTTTCCAGCCTTCAGGTTTCATATTGTAATGACCATATTTTCTAATTATATGTACCACAAAATCTAATTCTAAACTCTTCACAGTTTCTTATAATTGTATAAAACTATAACAAAATTGTAGTGCGTAAATAAACTATACAGGGTACTGCAAGGACTTGGATGAGTCACTTAACTTCCCCCCCATACCCACTTTCCCCATATGTCCACTTTCTATCCTCCTGGCAGCATTCATATCCTCTACCCTTTTGCCTCCTTCCTTCTTTTCTTTCCACTCACCAACCAATCTTTCTTTTATCTGCCCTCCACTGGTCAGCTTTATGTTTTATTTACTTCATTTATCCCCATCTTTCTTCAACAAGCCCTTACCTGGGTAGCCCAGGCTAGCATGATCCCTTCAGATCTTGAAAGCTAAGCAGAGTCAGCTCTGTGTAGTGTTCAGATGGGCAACCATCAAGTAATACCAGGGTCACAATGAAGAGGCAGGCAATGACAAACCATCTCTGAATATCTCTTGCCTTGAAAATCCTATGGGGCTGCTATAAGTAAGCTGTGACTTGGAAGCAAAAAACAACTCTTCCCCAAGGGGGAGGGACACAAACCAATTTATGAAGCGACAAAATTAAGAATAATAATAAAGCTAGCCCTGAACGATACAAGACCTCAAGTGTCCGTCACTTGAAACCTTCCATCACCCCTGTTTCCACCCCTTCTACCTAAAAGCCTGTTTACCCCAGCTTCTTGGCTTTGAATTTGCTAAAAGCCTGTTGCAAAGTGTAACCTTTTAGCAAAGTGTCGCAGTCAACCTTGTGATTGGAATCGGCCCAGCAACATTAGCAACGAAACTGTGGTCAAGCTTCAAAGACAGTCAGGTGTGTAGGCGCATAATTTTAGAACTAACTTGTAAGGCGAGCAAAATGAAATGGTGCACTGGAATGGAGACATATCCTGTGACAGGAAAGAGGTCCTGACAGGAAAGAGGTATTGTGTAAAGAAAGTTTCCACTGCTTATGCCTGGCTTGTGTGACGTATACGCTAAAATGTAACCAGGAACTGCTGTCTGTATAAAAACTGTGTAACTGCGATACAAGGGGGTCAGCTGTTTTAGCTCTCCCAAGCTTGCTGACCTTCTGCTCCATATGTTTATCTAATTCCCTCTTGAAACTGTCCATGCTTGTAGCTGCCACCACCTCCTGTGGCAGTGAATTCCATGTGTTAATCACTCTTTTTTTTTGTGTGTAAATACAGTTTATTATTGGATATATCACATGCTCATACAATTTAATCATAACAATACATATCCTTTTTTCTTTTTTTCCCTTCTCCCCCTCTAGCCCAGGCTTCCAGCACTGCTCCAACCCCATTAATATCTCTCTTATTTTGTTACTATTACTTCTAACCTTAATTTCTTTTACTAACGGTAACAATTCAAAAGTCTAATTCTCTTTCCGTTTCTTCTTAATAACTATCAAAACAAATCAAACCACGTTTAATGTCCCAGTTTTTCAACAAATATTTTTGAAAGTCTTTCCAATCTTTAAAAAAAGTTTCATCTTCTTCGTTGTTTAGCTTTCTTGTTAACTTGTCCATTTCAGCCAAAAACAACGTCTTTTTAATCCATTCCCATGTTTCAGGTACTCTATCTTGTTTCCAACATTGCGCAAAAGTCAATCTAGCTGCTGTAGTCAAGTACCATAGTAATGTTCTCTTGGCTACATTTATTTCTTCCATTTTAAGACCTAACAGTAACATCTGAGGGTCTTTCTTAAAAGTACATTTCAAAATCTTTTGTATCTCATTGTGGATCTCAGTCCAATATTTTACTGCTTTGTCACATGTCCACCACATATGGTAAAAAGACCCCTCATGTTTCTTACATTTCCAACATTTGTTAGACATACTTTCATTTATAATAGCAATTTTTTTAGGCGTCATATACCATCTGTACATCATTTTATAACAATTCTCTTTAACATTTACACAAGTTGAAATTTTCATTGACTTTTTCCACAAGTATTCCCAAGATGTCATTAATATCTCATTATTAACATTTACAGCCCACTTTATCATTTGCTCTTTTACAATTTCATCCTCAGTATACCATTTCAATAACACCTTGTACAGTTTAGAAATCATTTTTTTGTCTTTCTCAAGCCATACAATTTCAATTTCGATGTTCTTTTCTCTGAAACCATGTTCTCTTTTATCGGTCTTAAACAAATCATAAATCTGTCTATACTTCAACCAATCATATTCAAATTCAACATCAAATCTATCTTTTAACACAACATTTTTCCCTTCGGATTTTAAGAGATTTTTATAAGGTAGCCAGTCTAACCCTTGATTTCTTGAATAAGGGTTAATCACTTCAGCTGGTACAATCCAAAGTGGTCTTTCTTCTGAGAAGAATTTTCTATATCTCATCCATGTCTCGAACAGTGATTGTCTTACAAAGTGGTGTTTAAAAAATTTATCCATTTTTACTTTTCCATACCATAAATATGCATGCCATCCAAATTTATTATCATGTCCTTCCAGAGCCAATAACTTCTTATTCTCCAAATTAATCCACTGTTCCAACCATGTTAGACAGACGGCATCATAATACAGTCTTAAATTTGGTAACTGCAGACCTCCTCTTTCCTTTGCATCGCATAAAATTTTCATTTTAATCCTTGGCTTTCTTCCCGCCCATACGAATTTTGATAATTCTTTCTGCCACGTATCCAGTATTTTCCTTTGTTTTAATATTGGAATAGTCTGAAATAAAAACATCAAACGCGGCAAAACATTCATTTTTACAGTTGCGATCCTTCCCAATAGCGATAAGTTCAAAGTATCCCATTTCTTCATATCTTGTTGTATCCTGTACCATACCTTTTCATAATTATTTTTAAACAAGTCAATATTTTTCATGGTCAATTCAATTCCTAAGTATTTAGTCTTTGTAACTACTTCACATTGAATTTTCTCTTGAAGTTCAGTTTGCCTTTGTTTCGTCATATTTTTACACATCACTTTAGTTTTACTTTTATTGACATAAAATCCCGCAACTGCACCAAATTCTTCAATTTTTTCCATCAATTGTGGTATTTTCTCGATTGGGTCTTGGATCATAAACATTACATCATCTGCAAATGCCCTGTATTTATAAACAAAACCTTTCACTGTAAGTCCTTCAATATTATTATCTTTTCTTATCGCTGTCAATAATATTTCCAATATCCAAATAAACAGCAACGGGGATAACGGGCAGCCTTGACGTGTTCCCTTTTGGACTTGGAAAAAGTCCGTCCTCTTTATTTATATTCAAAGCCGCTTTTTGTTCTGAATATATTGCCACAATCATGTTTAAAAAAGACTGTCCAATATCCATTTTTTCAATAACTTGCAGCATAAACTCCCAATTTAAATTGTCAAAGGCTTTTTCCGCGTCTAGGAAGAGGAAGCCGACTTCTTTTTCAGGATGTTTATCATAGTATTCAATTGCATCAATCACCACTCTTAAATTGTCTCTGATTTGTCTATTTGGTAAAAATCCAGCTTGTTCTTCCGCTATAGTATCTCTCAGATATTTTTTCAGTCTCTCCGAAATTATTTTGGCAAATAATTTGTAATCATTGTTTAATAGCGATATTGGTCTATAATTTTTTACTTGGGTTAAATCCAAACCTTCTTTAGGTATCAGTGAAATATTTGCTTCTTTCCATGAGTCTGGGATCCGTTTAGTCTCTCTTATCTCATTCGACAGAAGTACTAAAATGGGGGTTAGCTCCTCTTTAAATTTCTTGTAAAACTTTGCTGTGAAGCCATCTGGTCCTGGAGCTTTGCCCAACTTTGCGTCTTCTATCGCCATTGTCACTTCTTCTTTGGTAACTAAACCATTTAAAGATTCCTTAATTTGTTTTCCCAGCTCTGGGACTTCAATAGTCTCCAAATATTTCTTAATTCTCTGTTGATCAATTCCTTTCTTTTTGAATAATTTGGCGTAATATTTGAAAAAAGCTCTTTTTATTCCATTCAAATTCATAACATCTTTTCCATCTTCAATAATCTTAGATATAAAGTTCCTTTCTTTTCTATTTTTCAATTGCCACGCTAAAAACTTTCCTGGTTTATTTGCACCCTCAAATGATTTTTGCTGTAATTTCTTCAAATTCCAATATAATTCTCTGTTTAATAAAACATTCAGTTGATCTTGCAGAAAGTGGATTTCTTTAATAATCTTTTTCTTCCCTGGTCTTTTCTTTAATTCCTTTTCTTTTTGTCGAATTTTTTCACAAAGGTCCTTCTGTTGTTGCGTCTTTTGCTTTCTATCCTTGGAGTTCAGAGAGATAAGCATACCTCTCATTACCGCTTTATACGCATCCCATACAACTTGTACATCCGTGCCTTTATTTAAATTCAATTCAAAAAAGCTTTTCGTTTCCTTTTTTAAGATTTCATTGGTTTGTTTTTGATCCAATAAATCTTCATTAATTCTCCAATATAATTGTTTAAGTTTTCCTTTAGATATCCAAAGTAGGGGGTTGTGATCAGAATTAGTTTTCGGTAAAATTTGTATTTTATAAGTTTTTTGCGCCATCTCCTCTGACATCCAAATCATGTCAATTCGAGAAAAAGAGTCATGTCTATTCGAATAAAACGTGTAGTCCTTAGCCTTGGGATTCCACTTCCTCCAAGCATCTTCCAGTTTCTCTTGCTTCGTCAATTGAAAGAAATTTTTTGGTAACTTTCCGACTGTCTCTCCACTTGCTTTGGATTTTCTATCCAGTGTGTTGTTCACTGTACCATTAAAGTCTCCAGCAAGGACAATTTGATCATAATTTAAACACTCCAACTCTTTGGTTAAATCATTAAAGAAAGTCTCTTTTGCACCATTGGGTGCATATATATTTACAAGCAATGTCTTTTTCCTGTTCATCCATAATTCCACGCCAACATATCTTCCTTCTTTATCCGAAAAAATTTGTTTGCGATCCAATTCTTTTGAAATATAAATCACTGTTCCTTTTTTCTTATTAATTGCTGAGGAATGAAATTCTTCTCCCAGTTTTTTATTAATCAGATATTTAATGTCCTGTTTTCTAATATGTGTTTCTTGTAAACAAATTATATTACATTTTTGTTTCTCCAGCCAATGATTCACTAATCGTCTTTTACTTGGTGAGTTTAATCCATTTACGTTCCAAGATAAAAATTTGTAATCCATAATGGTATTGAGTTAAATATCTTTAAAATCATCCAAATTGCTCTCTTTAAATCTGTATAGATCTCCTTCAGATTTAAGAGTAGATCTCACCGAGTTGTACGTAAATGTAAGTCCATATGGAATCTCCCATCTGAACCTAATGTTCATTTCTTTTAGTCTATCTGTCAATTTCTTAAATTTCTTTCTGTCTTGTAGGATCGATCTCGGAATCTCTCTCAGAATTATTATTTTCTTTCCATTAATTTCCAACGGTTGTGTAAATTGTTTCTTGAAAACGTCTTCCTTCATCTTTGTTGTCACAAATTGAACAATCACATCTCTGGGTAATTGCTTTCTTTTGGCATAAGCTGAATTTACTCTGTAAATCAAGTCAAAGTCTGCATCCAAATCTCCCTCATCTTCCCCTACATAAGTTGTCAATGTCTTAATTACTAGAGCCCGTAGATCCTGATCTTCCTCCTCTTCTATCCCTCTCAATCTCAGATGGTTTTGAGTAGCCCTATATTCCATCATGGTCTCCAGCCTTGTATTTTCTGACAGGGTTTTTTTAACCTTTTGTTCCATATCTTCCGATTTTGTCACCAGACTTTTGACTTCCTTTTTGAGTTCTTCTGTATCTTTTTTTATCCCTGACACTTCTGTAAGTACCAGTTCTTTCAGTTCTTCCATATTTTTTTTCTGTACTTGGACTTGCACTTGTTCTATTTGCTCCAATTGAATTTGCAGCTGTTGTTGCAGTTGTTGTTGCAGCTGTGATTCTATTTGTTTTCCAAAATTCTGCACCACTTTGGTCATCCGTTTTTCCATCGCTTCCATAGCTGCTTGCCACTCTTTTTTTTCCTTTGCAGTCATTCTTGGGCTAGGTGATGAAGCAGCTCTGGGTCTTGACCTCAAATCCATCTTGGAGACAATTTCAATACTAGTCAGTCTTTATATAAACAGTCTTCAAGCCAAATCGCCACCTTTAAAACTTATTTTAGCGCTTTTTCGGCTTGAAAATAACTTTTTAAATTTTAGTCCTCCCAAAAATGTCGGGTGCAATTTCTCTATGGTTTTCCGGCTAGAGTAGGCTCCTTCCAAACTTCCTGCTCCTCTGTCCGTCTCTGTAATCCGACTTCCGGTAAGGGTGGTGTCACACAATAAAACGTCCGTCCGTTTCCAGCACAACAAGCTCTAAAACCTCCACTCTAGCCCACTTCCTGTATCATAGAGTCACAGTTGGTTTCGTTTCTGCTACGTGAAGTTTAGACTTAACTGACCACAGGAATGCAAAACAAAGTCACTTTTCAGCCGTTTTCTCTAAAGGAAAGCTTTCGTTTTACTTTTAATTCAAGCGGAATAGTTCCTTAAAGGTTTCTACGCTTATCCGTACGTTTCAATTTCGCATTCTTCTTTAAACCGGTAAGCGCTTATTCATTTGTTACCTTGCTTGTAATCTCGGGGTTTCGCGGTGCTTCTTCTGTAAACGATGTTAATCTTGATGGTAAAGAGATCGGTAGATGGCGAATTTATGCTGAATTCTCCGCCCGGCTGGCATCTGTAGAGTTGATTTGCAACTGCCCTCTTCGCGGAAGGAGATCAAAGTGTAAACAAGCTTCCTCCGAAGCTTATCCACACCGATCTCAACTCCCCCTCAGGCTTCGCTGCTTGCTTGCCACTCCCCCGCCTGGAGAGTGCTGCGCTGGGCCAGATAAAGCCCAGACTGTCGTCAGATGCCGCAGTACACTCTGCACAACTCGCAAAGTGTGTCAATTCGCCATTTTCTCCGACCGGAAGCCCATGTGTTAATCACTCTTTGGGTGAAGAAGTACTTCCTTTTATCTGTTCTAACCCGACTGCTCAGCAATTTCATGAAGTGCCCACGAGTTCTTGTATTGTGAGAAAGGGAGAAAAGTACTTCTTTCTCAACCTGCTCAATCCCATTCATAATCTTATAAACCTCGATCATGTCCACCCCTCAGCCGTCGTTTCTCCAAGCTAAAGAGCCCCAAGCGTTTTAACTTTTCTTCATAGGGAAGGTGTTCCAATCCTTTTATCATTCTAGTTGCCCTTCTCTGCACTTTTTCCAATGCTATAGTATCCTTTTTGAGATGTGGTGACCAGAACTATACACAGTATTCCAAATGAGGTCGCACCAATGATTTATACAGGGGCATGATGATACTGGCTGATTTGTTTTCAAATCTCTGAAGAAAGATCTTTCTCTGAAGAAAGATCTGTTTTGTGTGTTCACTGCTCCAGTGTCTAGATCTAAATTAAAGTCAGGTTGAGAACTAGATGTACAAGCAGGGGACCCATAAGGACTTCCTGCACTAATTTCTCTTCCCTTTCTCTGAAAGCCCCATCTCTTCACTTTTCTTGCTTCCTTCTCAACCTACCTTTTTCTATTCCCCCTGGCAGCCTCTGCTTAGAAAACTATGGTCCAGTTGTATGGTATTGGCTGCTGGGCCAGGCCACTTGCATGATATGGAACCCACAAGGACTTGTGGGGGCACCTCAGTTGCTCCTGCATCTCCCTCCCCACACTATTTCCTCTTTCTCTCTTCTGGCAATTCCCATATCCTCTCCCCTTTCCTTGCCTCATTCTTCCCTTCTCAGTCATTCACCAACCTGGAAAGTTTGCAAAACTGTTTTAACCCCCCAATGTAGTTTTCCCAGATTTTACTCCCCCCCCTTGAAAATCTGGGGTGTTTTTCAAGGTTGTAGAAAGATCTGTCTTCTCTATTTACATTAGGGTTGCCAAGTCCTTACCAGCTGCTGGTGGGGGGCTCCATCTTCTGGTGCCTCATGTCATTGTGTCAGAGATGTTGGGGGGTGATGCTCTGGTTTTGGGGCAAAATCCTATGGTTTTTGCCCTCAAAACTGTAGAGTTTGCCCAAAAACTAGAGCATCACCTCCAACACCCCTGATGTGATGATATCACTTATGAGTGACATCATCGCATTGGGGAAGTTGCTGGGCAACGTCCCTGTTTGGTGGTGGGGCTTCTCCCACCAGCCAGCTGGCCGGTGGTGGATTGAAGCCCTGCCTGGACTGGGGGTCTGGCAACCCTAATTCACAGCTCCAGTCTCTGGACTTAAGTATCCTCAGATTTGGCCGTTGACTATAAGAATACACAAGTGGGAACCTGCAAGAAGCGTCCCATCCCTCTGCCTTTGCTATCTTCCCTCTCCCCTCTTTTTCTACCCCTTCCTTTCTCTAACAATCTTCTTTCTCACCACCCCCAATTCTCCACCAATCTCCCCTTTTCTCTTTCTTCCCCTTCCCTTTCTTCCTCCTTTCTTCCCCTACTCCTTTGCTGCCAATCTTTCCCCATCACCTTCTCTGTCAATATTTCCCCATCTCTCTCTTTGTCTTGACCCCTTGGGCTGCTGGGGCTACCCTTGCTCTGCAACTCACTGCAGCAGGGCCCCTGGGAGTCAGTGGAGCACCATGGCTGGGCCTGGAGTCACTCCCAGACACTGGCCAGACCCAAAATGGCTCCTGGACACCACCAGCTCTTTTCAGAACTAAGGTAAGCATGTTGTCTGCATGTGCCTTCTTTCATACAAATCTACCTGCTCATTCGCATCATCCTTGGAGGTTCTGTTTCAGTTGCCCCCACCATCTGAGGCTAGATGGGTGGCAACCCTAGAAAGAGCTCTCTCCATTGTGGTACAAATGGAGCAAGGGTCACTGGGGGAGAGGGGAGGAAGTTAGTTGTGAATTTCATGTATTGAGCAGGAGGTTGGACTAGATGACCTTACAGTTTGGTGTAGTAGTTAGGAACATGAACTCTAATCTGGGAGAACTGGGTTTGATTCCCCACTCCTCCACATGCAGCTGCTGGTATGACTTTGGGTCAGTTAGCAAGTTATTTCAGAGTTGTTCTCTCAAGAGCAGTTCTCAGAGCCCTCTCAGTCCCGCCTACCTCACAGGGTGTCTGTTGTGGGGAGAGGAACGGAAAGGAGATTGTAAACTGCTCTGATACTCCTTCAAATTGTGAAAAGTGGGGTATAAATTCAATCTCTTCTTCTTCTTCTCTGTGTTTCTGTGGGGTTTTTCTTAATACAAAGTTTTATTGAAATTAACTGTGCAAGAATAATCCAAACAAGTTTTTTTTTTTAAAAAACAACATGCACGGGAACTTAAAGGACTGCAATAGCATAAGACACTAGATTCAGTTTCACAGTAAGATTTAAGCTGCATCATAAACTACAGAACTGTCTCAGTGCAGTTGGCCTAGCAATTCTGTTATGTACTAACATAGACGGAACACGTGGTCGAGCTAGCACATGGTCATGTGGACTACCAGAGCTTCATGTCCAAACACAATAGGGAGTGTGGATCCTAGAACAGACCAATGAGTCTGTCAGGATCCTAGGAGGGACCTATGGGTGTGGGTGCACTGTAAACAAACCAATCACGTGTGTGGGTGTGGCAAGAAACTGGCATTTAAGCAGGCTCTGGCCCCTGCGAGGGCATCTCAGTTTTCTCCTGCCTTTAATAAAGTATGAGCTGATTCACTGCAATTCATCTGGACCCAGTACTTTACACTGGCCACCAAGGTGGGAACCCAATGAGCACTGATCAAGCATCGGAACCAGAGACTCCAGAGTCCGCATCAAACACCACACCGCTCACCAAGAACCTGCTCACTGCACCCCACATTGCTTCTCTGATCATGGCTGCTGCTCCGAGAATCACTGTCTTCGACCCCACTCACCCCAAGCTGTGGGAAGCATGGGTCGAACAGCTAAAGTACTTCTTCCAGACCCAAGGTACTGAGGACACCGCCAAGAAAAATGCATGGCTACTGAGCATGGGTGGAGTCTCCACAATCTGCCTGGTCCAGAGCCTCATCACTCCAGCAACCTGGGAAGATGCCACATATGAAGAGCTGGTCAAGGCCCTGACAGACCGCTTCACTCCAAGACCGTCCAAAATGGCTTTGCGTATGGACTTCTTTGTGTGCAACCAAAGGTCTGGGGAATCAGCCGCCATTTTCATTGCCGACATCTGCAGGTTGGCAATCAGCTGTGAATTCCCTGCCATCCAGGACGCCCCTTTGAACCAGTTCATCTGGGGCATCTGGGACCTGAAACTACGAAGGAAGCTCATCGGGCAAGACAACCTCGAATTGGAAAAGGTTCTCTGATTGGCCTCAGCATTTGAAAAGGCCCAGCACGACCGCCAGGCCCACTCTTCCCATCAGGCCACCATTGCCCAGGGTTTGGACGTCTCCAAAGTCGATGAGGTACTCCAGGTCTGAAGGCTGGCCTGCAATGAGCCGCATGCCCCACAAGCCACCTGCCCAGCTGCAAGGGTCTTTGCTCAAGTGCCATCCAAGTCCATTGCCCAAGCGCCCTGCGCCAGCTGTGGTGAGGACCACAAGCGGTGATCCTGCCGGTTCTGCGAGGTGATCTGCAGGACCTGTGGCAAGGCTGGCCATCTTGCATGTGTTTGTTGTTCTCCCAAGGACCTCGATGTCAGACAAGCAGCCACCATGAAGCATCAGAGCTGCACACCACTACAACCAGCCCCAAACACCAAGTACTGAATTTGCCCTGGGATGCCCCTAACAAAATTCATGTGAGGGGTCCCCATGTGAGATGGAATTGGACACTGGGTCTTCCTTCTCCATTATCTTGGCCAAAACCCTGCAAAGGTTCTGTCCACGAGGTGGGGTCCTCCTAGAAAAGCTGATTAGCTTCACCTTAAGGGACTTCCAGAAGAACCTGGTGGCCATCAGGGGTTGGGGCAAATTGAGGGTACGGTATAAGGATTTCAGTGGACTATTAGACCTGTTTGTGGTAGAGGGCCGACTCACCAGTTTGCTGGGGCTGTTGTGGTTTGGGTCCCTGGGGTTTGGGGTGACTGGATGAACCATGTGTGGCCACAGGACTTTAATTCTGTCTGTAATGAATTCCCGGCTGTGTTCAACGGAATGCTCAGTCGCTATACCGGCCCTCTGGTCTCCCTCGACCCCACTGTATGGCCCATCCAAATGAAGGCCCAATGCACCCCGTTTGCCTTTTGCCCAAAAATAGATACGGAGCTAGATCGCCTGGTGGAAGGGGTTTTAGAACCCGCGCCCCATGCCTGTTGGGAGACACCCATAGTCACTCTGGTAAAACCCAACAGGGACATCAGAATATGTGCAGACTACAAATGCACTATCAATAAGGCACTGTAAGATCACTCCTACCCTGTAACCATAGTGAGCCAGGTACTAGCCTCCCTAGATTTTTGGCAAGTTGGACTTAGCACAAGCCTATCAACAGTTGCTGGTGGACGTGTTTCGGTTTCAAGGACTCATGGACGAACACATCCCATCAAGCTCTGATTGGTGTGTCTCAGATCAGAATGGCAGGGAGGGGGATCAGATGTATTTGACCACTCCCTGAAGCCCTTGGAGGGGGCTTCTAGCCTGGAGCACTGGAGGAGACACACCCGATGCTGCGGCTTGGGGTTTGAGGCTTTTCTTAGCTCCATAAGGTCCTGCCTCCCCGAAGCCAGCAATGGCGACCAGAGATTACGGGACCAGAGTATGCAAGGACCTAATTTAAAGTGACTTTCCCTGTTATGAAAACATCAGCGATAAAATGTGAGTGAAGAAGTCTTTGAAAAGAAAGACAAATGGAAAGTGGGAGTGGGAATCGACAGTGAGATGGCAAAATTACTCAGGCAGAAAGCGGGGGAGGAACCTCTTGGAGAGAGAGAAGGAACCCTACCCTAGAAATCAGTGTAAAACTATCAAAACGAGAAGCTAAGCCGAAACTCTACTGTTAGAAACCCATTCAATTGACTCTGAATGCAGTGGGCCTTATTATACAGTGCATAGAAGAACCATAGAACTTTTACCTTAACGTAAACAATGATGCAGCAAGAAGGGAAAATGGCGACCATAGTAAAAGGGATAACAGGAACTGCCAGCACATCATCACCAGGTACAAAGTCAGGAACTACTTCCAATATTGCTGACATGATTTCTGAAGCCCTGAGCCCCCTGCTGGATCAGCTGATGAATCTCTACAAGAAATTTAAGAACATAAGAACATAAGAGAAGCCAATGTTGAATCAGGCCAATGGCCCATCTAGTCCAACATTCTGTCACACAGCGGCCAAAATATATCAGGTGCCATCAGGAGGTCCAGCAGTGGGGCCAGGACACTAGAAGCTCTCCCACTGCTGCCCCCTCCAGCATCAAGAATAGAGTGCATCACCTGTCCCAGACTTAGAATTCCCATCTATACCCTGTGGCTAATAGCCACTGATGGACTTCTGCTCCATATGTTTATCTAATTCCCTCTTGAAACTGTCCATGCTTGTAGCTGCCACCACCTCCTGTGGCAGTGAATTCCATATGTTAATCACTCTTTGGGTGAAGAAGTATTTCCTTTTATCTGTTCTAACCCGACTGCTCAGCAATTTCATGGAGTGCCCACGAGTTCTCGTATTGTGAGAAAGGGAGAAAAGTACTTCTTTCTCAACCTGCTCAATCCCATTCATAATTTTATAAACCTCGATCATGTCACCCCTCAGCCGTCGTTTCTCCAAGCTGAAGAGCCCCATGCATTTTAACCTTTCTTCATAGGGAAGGTGTTCCAACCCTTTTATCATTCTAGTTGCCCTTCTCTGCACTTGCAAATTGGATGATTTGCAACAAGAACTGAAAGAGACTAAAGTAAGGTCAGAGAAGAATGCCAAAAAACTAAAAAAGGTTGAATGTAAGTCCAAAGAAATGGACCAAAGAAAGGATTTAACAGATAAAGAAAGAGCTTCCGGAAAACAAGTACTACTATAACTACAAATGGAAGGATCTCTATACATCTTAAGATTTCAAGGGGTCCCAGAAAAACAAGGTGAAAATTTAAGAGAGATTTTAAGTGAAGCACTGCCCCCCCCTGATTAACAGCAAACCTGATATATTGCAAGCGGATATGGATATCATTTACAAAACATATTCAGAGTTTGTGAAGCAAAATAATCTTCCAGGGGAAATATTTGTCAAATTTGCAAGAAATCTCAACAAGAGATTTTATACTTAAAGCAACAACCAGGACAGTATTAAAAATCCTTGAGGAAGACAAAAGTGTTGAAAGATGTTCCATTTGAAATATGGAAGAAGAGGAAGCAATATAGAAACATCACATTTCTTCAAGGAAGCAACATTCAATATCATTGGATTTTACCAGAAGGGCTGATTTTCAACTATAGCGGCAAAAAGGAAAAAATTGACTCTCTCACCAAAGCAGAATTATTCTTGAAGCAGCATCAGAATTCAACAAAGAAAAATGAGAAAGCAGGGGAAGAAAAGGCTACAGAAGAAAAAAGCGAACAACAGGCGATATCTAGTGATAGTTCCTCCTCTACCTCAGTGTCTTTGGATGAAATCTTTGACTCTGACTTTGATTCTGATCTGGGAGTGGCAGCCCCCAGAACATGCAAGATAAAAATCCCCTGGCAAAAGAAGAAAAAGCACAAAGAGAAGAAGACATCTAAATGAAGACCTAAGATATTTTTTCTATGCTAAAATTTATAGAACATATATTATTGCTCATATGCATTATTATAAGTAATTAATTTTTGTTCTTTCTATTTGAATACTTTATATTCAGAAGGTAAATGTTATATTGTAAACATAAAAATACAGAGAAATAGCTTAAGCGCAAGATAGGCTATTATTGAACCTTGCTACTCTGAATTTGTAGTGAGTAGGTTGTAGTATATAGTATAAAAGCAATAAAAACGTTTCTTTAAAAAAACAGTTGCCGGTGGATGACACCACAGCTGAGGCACAAACCATAGTGATGCACAGGGGCGCATTCCGGGTGTGGAGACTACAGTTTGGAGTAAGCGTTGCCCCTGTGATATTCCAAAACCTCATGAACTGTCTCCTTAAATTGATTCCTGGGGTCCAACCCTTCTTTGATGATGTCTTCATTGTGGCCCCTGACACCAAGACCTTTGCCACGCGCCTCCAGGCAGTACTCAAGCGCTTCAACAATGCCAGCCTGAAGGTGAAACGTGAGAAGTGCCTGCTGGGGGTGCCACGCGTGGACTTCCTAGGGGTCGATGCGGCCGGCATCCACCCCACACCCAATAAGATCCGCGCCATTGTGCATGCACCTGCCCCCTCCTCAAAGGCAGAGCTCCAGGCTTTCCTCAGACTTCTCACTTTTTATCACTCATTCCTGCCCCATAAGGCTATCATGGCGGAACCCTTGCACTGCCTATTTGACAAGAATGTCCCGTGGGTCTGGGGTCCCAAGCACGCCACAGCCTTCTAGGCTGTCAAAGAGCTCTTGATGTCTAACTCGGTCCTGGCCCACTTTGATGAGTCCCTCCCCGTGGTCCTGGCTTGTGATGCTTCCCCATATGGGGTTGGGGTAGTTCTGGGGCATTGGTTAGTGGATGGCCGAGAGGTCCCCATTGCATACTACTCCTGGACCCTCTCACCAGTCGTGCGGAATTACGCCCAAATTGATAATGAGGGCCTGGAAATCATGGTTGGTATTAAGAAATTTCATGATTACCTCTATGGCTGCCCCTTTACAGTGGTCATGGACAGCAAGCCACTCCTGGGGTTACTAGCCGCAGACCACCAGACCCCGCAGAAGTTGTCCCCCAGGGTGCTGCGCTGGTCCATCTTCCTGGCCAGGTACCAGTACACACTTGTCCACCACCGCCCTGGTAAAGCGATCGGCCACGCCGAAGCGCTCAGCTGCCTGCTGCTGCCATTGTGTGACCCAGACCTGGCTCCAGCTCACCACATCGCCCTGCTGGAGGACCTCTCAGACCGGCCCGTGCAGGTCTCTGACGTGTCCCGACACACTGCCCATGATCGTCTCCTCTCCCGGGTCCTGGACTGGGTGGGGAGGGAGTGGCTCACCAGCCTGGTGTCCCAGAGTTTGCAGCCTTCTCATCTCAGTGGGATGAGCTGTCATCCCACAAGGACTGAATACTCTGGGGAAGCTGAGTGGTGATACCCGCTCCACTGCACCAGCGGGTGCTCAAGGCGCTGCACGAGACGAGCCCCGGAATCGTGCATGTGAAAGCACTGGCACGGAGCTACATGTGGTGGAGAAATAGAGGACAGACTAAGGCGATGTCAGATGTGCCAGGAGTCCCAGCTGGAACCCCCCAGGGCACCGATGTGACAGTGGGAATCCTCCCACAAGCTGTGGGCTCAGCTGCATCTGGACTTTGCGGGCCCCTTTCAGGGACAGATCTTCTTTATCCTAGTAGACGCTTACACCAAGTGGCTAGAAGTGGTGCTGGTGCCATCCACCTCATCTCAGGCTGCCGTCTGTGCTATGTGGTGCATCTTCAGCACACATGGCATCCCTGATTCCCTGGTGACAGACAACGGGGCGGCCTTCATCTCAGCAGAGTTACAGGAGTTTGTGCGCTATTATGGGATTCACCACATCCGCTCCGCACCCTTCCACCCCGCAGCCAATGGCTAGGCTGAACAAATGATCCGAACAACAAAGAAATCACTCCAGCACATGGGCCCGGGAGACTGGGACTACAGGCTGGCCATCTTCCTGTTTGGCCAACAAACAATCCTGCACACCACAACCAGCCGCAGTCCAGCCGAACTTCTGATGGGATGACAGCTCACCATGAGACTTGACCACCTGCACCCCAATCGAGCACCCCTGAGAGTCAGGAAGCTGCACGAGGCTTTTTCCCAGAGGACCCGGTGTATGCCAGGAACTATACCCAGGGCCCCACATGGATCCCGGCCAGGGTGGTCAGGGTTACAGGGCCCCAGTCCTATGAGGTCACCACTGAGGACAGCCAGCTGCTGAGAAGACACATTGATCAGCTCCATCGTCGCATCCATCCCAGGGATACTGACATGCCTGAGGACAGCAAGGGCGAGCCAGAGGAGCTTGAGGACTCTGCACAAGCCCAGCAGCAGCCAAGTGATATAGACCCTGAGATGAAGAAGGGTACCCTGAGTAAGGGCACAGCCCAGAACTCCACGATGGACCAGCCCCAGCCATCAACCCAGCCGTCACCCCAGGGGCACCCACTGACAACACCGGGATGATCCCAGAGCAAGGGGTGCCAGCCCCAGAGTGCCGCCGCTCAACCAGGGAATGGTGGAGGCCCACCTATCTTCAGGACTTTGTGTGCCAGGGAAGTCTGAACTTTGGGGGGAGGGGCGTTATGTACTAACATAGACCAAACACATGTTCGAGCTAGCACGCGGTCATGCGGACTAGCAGAGCTTCATGTCCAAACACAATAGGGAGTGCGGATCCTAGAACAGACTAATGAGTCTGTCTGGATCCTAGGAGGGACCTATGGGTGTGGATGCACTGTAAATAAACCAATCACGTGTGTGTGTGTGTAGCAAGAAACTGGCATTTAAGCAGGCTCTGGCCCCTGCGAGGGCATCTCAGTTTTCTCTTGCCTTTAATAAAGTATGAGCTGATTATTCACTACAACGTGTCTGGACCCAGTACTTTAGAAATTCACTGAGCATGAACAAGAGCACCATCTCCCTGGCCATAGCCAAATCCTTTGGGACCAAAGTTCTTTGGGTAACCACCTTTACAACAGATTTCTCCCTCCTTCTCTGTCAGAGTTGTTGACTCCAGGCTTTTCCCACACTTGGCACATTGGAAACAGTTTTTATGCCAAGTCTTTCTAGCCCCTATTACTTTCTCCACTGCCTACATAGAGTCACCACACCTGGAACACTTCTCTGCTCCTCCAAATTTCTGGGCAAACTTTGAAGTATTTGGACTTCTTGCAAGTCGATGGGAAGGTGCATTATCATGCTTAATACCCAGCCTTTCCCCTCTGTCCATATTCAGAGTTCCTGCTCCTTGGCCATAGCCATAGCCCTTGGGACCATACCTCTTTCCATAGCAAGACTTGCAATATACCTCTCCATCATGGATGGCTACTGTTGTGCTGTCTACGTTTTTCCTGCAGACCATACAGAGAAAGCAGCATCTGTGGAAACTCCTCCCATCACACTGAACTTCTTCCTCATGGTAAACTGTTCTGCCACAGGAACCACATTTGTTGCCACCTCTCCAGTTTGGCATTCTGAGCCTGAGTATTCACACGAAACAGCTTTCCCAGGAGTCCTGCAATCACTCCGTGCATACTAAAGGCTCGTGCAACCTCTCTGTATTTCTGTGTTTGAAAACTGTGCAGCTCCTTCCCCAGGGAGATTTGTCTGTCTCCCTCTATCACTTTCTTTGCCAGCAAGTGAAGACTTTGTTTTTGTTTCATCAGGCATATTCTCAATTGTGGTTATTGACCTCCCTTCTAGTATTGTGTTTTTAATTGACTTTTATATTTTAACTGTATTTTAATTGTGAACCCTTCTTGGTTGGAAAAGCAGCATAAAAATGTTTAAAATAAAATAAAATAATTGCTGAAAATACTAGGCATCATGGCATCCTGGTACCGGGTATTTAATGAGCTGTATTTTAACATGTCATGTTGAATACTCAGGCCTTGTTTAAGATTTCCATAGTCCTAGTCTTATTACATTGTTTGTAAGAAGCCTGGAATTCTCTCTGCAGGGAGACTTGCCTGTCCCCTTCTGCTGCCATATTCCACCAGTGGGTGAAGAGTTTTTTGTTTTGGCTGGCATTCCCTCAGTGATCTCTCTATCCTAACACTTTTAAGTGTATTTTATTGTATCATGTATATATTTTAACTTGATTTTTATTTTTAATGATGTGTTTTTATTTTTAATTATTTTAATTATGCATGTTTTCAATCTGCTAGCCACCTTGGAGACCTGGATGAGGACAGTAGTGTAGACAGGACAGTACTTAACTTAGAACAGGAAGGAGGCACTGAGAGATGTATTAATAATTAGCCTGATACCCATGCTTCGCTACAGTATTTAAGTTCCATAAATACAGGTATAATACTGATGATGTGAAATTTGAAATGCAACATTTGTTGTATGAATTCTAATGGAGAAGATTGTAGTATAAAAAATGAAGTGAGACATATGTACTGTTTTTTCTCTCTCTACTGAAGGAGCTCTCTGCAGACCACATTGGTGGTTCTGCCCTCATGTGCTAGGTTCACCAGGTTGCTTGGTGAGCTCACTCTGGAGCAGGCCACATAAAACATTCCATGTGAGATGCTGTTAAGTCAATTCCTGCCACTGTCAATAACTGGCCTTGGGACTTGATGGTCATAGCAAACCAGACCTTGAGGGGGAACTGCAGCCTCTTGAACTTTGCCGCATTCCTAAGTTGCCTCCTCCTGGTAGCATTGGTGTATCTAGCTCAATGCCAGGAGCTTTCTTGGGGCAGTGAGAGGTAAGAGGGGAAGTTGGTCTGAGAGTGGTGATGTGGTAGATATTTCTTCAGGTTCGTGAAGGAGGCATGCAGTTAAATGGTGCCTAGAAGGTCTTTTACTATCCCCCCATGAACATTCATAAACTCAATTGCCATGCTGGCTGTTATGTCCAGGGGTCATTTCACAGGAAAAGAGGTGCAGAAGCTCATTAGCATTGTATAGGAAAAGACCTTCCTGATTCATTCTTGCTAGGCCCAAATGGTCTGGCTGCTAACATATCCATGTGACTTTTGTCACCTGAGCAGATGGCCTGCACAGATGGCCAAGCTTCATACCCATATTGTCACCTTTAGGAGACATTCAGGTGCCTTCCCACACATGGAAAGAGCTAGGCCCAAGATATTTACACTTCAAAGCTCAAGCAGACGTGCCTTTAGTTGCATAAGCAATGCCTGCTTGGACACGCCTTTCTATCCCCTTGTGATTGGGTAAATGGCCATATTCAATTATGACAGGAGGGGGAGGGAGTTGTGCTCACCCTATGAAAAATGAGACAGAGTTCTTTTGAAAAGTTAGCTTCTTTCTGAGAGTTAGTCTCTGTTTGGATTACCTACCTGCAACATGGAATTTGACTAGTGGGCAGTGAAGCTGGACTTAATTGCCCACAGCAAACGTGTTTCATCCTGAAGATTCCTTGGTTCCACAAAGCATATTGAATGACTGGTAACTATGAAATACCTCTATGTGTAGTCAGAGCTAATTAAACTTTAGGCCTTGTTCATTGTTTTCTAATCTTTGCAAGTCTGATCATATGCATGCTTTGCTGAATAAAGATAATATCTCTTAATATTTCTGAGTTTGAGTCCTGTATTGCAACTGGGGTCTAAGGCTAAATCTCTGTTGCCTGAGCTGACTGAGCTGAAGGCTACCACTGTGAGTTAATTAATTATCTGCAGCTCTGATCCAGAGCTGATAAATTGTTAATTCCCAGAAACCAGGCAGGAGGTTGGACCTCTTCTCCTGTCTGAGTTGGGAATGTCCTAAAAGAGGTCCTGGTGGCAGTCTACTGATTTAAGTGTTCCTGAAGCATGTGGGATTTTGGTATCTCTCATTCCTGGACTAGCGTGAGAGAGGAGTAAGATCCTGCACGTGCTGGCAGAGTAACAGGAATTGGACAGGAATTGGGGATGAGAAGGTTCAAGAAACCTATACAAGCATAATTTATTTGCATACGCCTCACCCCCTGACATCACCGGAAGTGTGTCAGAAGGCACCACTCAGGCTCCACCCCAAAAATCTCAGAGAAAAGAAAGTACAATTCAGAGAAGACCCTTTGCACATGCACAAAGGTCTTACGCATAACACACACAGGTCTGAGCTGAAATGTCTGCAACTTTCTCCTAGCCCTCTGTAGTCTTCCCCTGAGTTGAATTCTGGCTGGTAAGCAGCTCAAGGCAGGGACTTGCATTTTTGATAGCTACTCTATGCCATGCCCAGTGACCGCGCTACATAATACTAATTTATACAAGATGTTACCTGGCTGGCAGCAATGCTCCCTCTAAGTTGTGGAGTCTTGTGGGCAAAAATTCTACTTTGTAAGTTACTGGCATTAAAGTTGTGAGCAAGCAATTTGGCTACTACATAAATTAGTATGCTCTGGAGGCATCCTTCCTGAGCTAAGACAAAAATGTGTGAGCCAAGGGCTAAAAAATTGTGAGCTAGCTCACACTAACTCAGCTTAGAGAGAACACTGCCTGGCAGCTCCATGGAATGGCTCAGAGTAAACTGGCCAAAAGGCTTTTTAAACAGACACTTTGTCTAGCTCAGGGAACTATACTCTGCACGTGCTCAGAGGCCTGGCTATAGCCTTTTAAAATACCTATACCTTTGTCCAGCTCAGGGAACACATACTGCCAAATGCTTAAGGACCCCTTAACCACAGTGTGTGGTTTAAAAAAAAAATACTTTTTTCTCCAGCTCAGTGAAGGTTATTCCACATATGTTCAAAGACCTTTTAGTCATGAGCTCTAAAACAAACAAAACTCATTTTGCGATGCCATAAACGCTAAAAAGTATATTGAGAATTACTCAGTGTAAGTCAATGCAACCAATAAGATGAGACATCTGATAAACAATGTGTTAAGATTGGACAGCAGAAATTGGAAACAAGCAGCAATCTGGTGGGCACCTGC
Source organism: Gekko gecko (assembly GCA_029375565.1). Taxonomy (NCBI): domain Eukaryota; kingdom Metazoa; phylum Chordata; class Lepidosauria; order Squamata; family Gekkonidae; genus Gekko; species Gekko gecko. The sequence goes on along the minus strand of JAPDNY010000004.1, from coordinate 100,205,204 downwards.
ACTCAGACGGAGCCTCTTGTGCTGTGCGTAGTTTAGCTAATCCTTCACCCAGTTTCTCCTGAAAAACTTTGTCCACCTGAGGCTGTAGCAGGGCGAGCCAAGGCCCTGTGTTGAGTTGGTCTCTGGGGCTCCAAGTGTGGCTGGCCAGTTCTCCCTTGAGGGCCAAAAGCTGGCCCTGTAGCTTGGATGTCCTGGTGCTGAGCAAGATGCAGGCGCCCACTGAGAGGAGCGAGAAGAGGAGCGAGAGGACGGTGGGGACCCTGCTAACTCCCTCACCAGCACACCAGCAGCCACCTTGGGGCGAAGCTGCTGTTGCTGCTGCCTGTTTTTGAGACTCGCTCATTGCGCACGTGCTCCGCCAGGAAAGATGCAGGAGGAGAAGGTGAAAGAAAAGTAGAGGGCACTTTGAAGGACATGTGTGGGAGCAGGAAAGTCGGGGGAGCGGTGGGGTCAGAGCAGGAGAGTGGAGGGAGCTGCCGGCAGGAGGAGCAGCAGCAGCAACAGTTGCCTAGATGGGTGAGGTGCCGGCAGTGTGGGGCACCCAGAGCATCTTCTGGCAAGGGGCAGAGGAGGTGGCCGCGCTTGCCCTGGCGTACGGCGGTGCTGCTGCTCTGCCTCCTACCTGCACTTGGGCTGTTGTGGCTGCAGGTCCTCCACCTTGTGCAGCTGCTTAGTCATCGGATCTCCCTGGCAGAGGTGGAACCCTTTCTGCTGAGTGCCAGTCCCGCTGCAAGTTGAACAATCAGAAAGAAGTGGGTGCAAGCAGGCAGGTTTTACCTCAGAACTCTGAGCTACACAGTTGACCAATCAGAAAGGGGGGAGGGCAAGAAGGCAGCAGTCTCCCAGGCACATGGGAAACAATTGGGGGAACATATTATGCCCCCTTTTTTTACTGCCTTAAGGGTCATGTTTCTCAGAAGTCTCTTCATAGTGGGGGCTGAATTCATGGCAGGAATGCACTCCCCTTATTTTGGATTTCTTGGTGCAGGGGCTTGGCCTAGGCACTGAATTTTTTTTTTTTTGAGGAGGGTATAGGGCATACCCCCCCCCCTTTTTTTTACAAAAATGCTTCTCATTTTTACATTTTACATTTACATTTAAGAAGTGGGACATAACTACGTATTCAAAACAACATCGAGCAATTATATATTAAGCAAGTTCATATGAACCAATTTTCTAGAACCCACATTGAGAGAAGTTAAATAACCTAATACAGGAAACAACTTTTCTACAAATTTGGGGTGTATTTCCATAGTGGGTGGGAGCGTGGGTCAGAAGCATCACTAAGCTGATCCTGCTGAGGCAGCCTTACTGATGGGTTAAAGTACCCTGGCCCTGCTCCTACATCTGACAAACACCTGCCTGTCTGGTGTGTGGGGCAAGGATTGTGTTTAAAGGTACCAGGGAGGCTGGGCCAGCAGCAGTAATAAGGAAATCCTGCTAAGCAAGCCTCCCTAATGGCTTTAAGGACTCTGTGCCCCTTCCAACCCTTGACAGGCGGCTGTATGTCAGGTGTAGGAGGAGTAGTGTATCTGAAGGTATTGAAGAGGCTGGACCAGCAGGATTGCTAAGGTGATACTGCTTGTGCAAATTCCCTGGTGGCTTTCAATGCTCTGCTCCTGCACCTGACAGACAACTACCTGTCAGTTGGAGGAGGAGTGGACGGGAGTGTGTCTAAAGTCTTTGGGGAGGCTGGCCCAGCAGCATTGCTAAGGTGTTTCTGCTTGGGCAGCCTCCCTGATGGATTAAAGTACCCTGGCCCTGCTCCTACACCTGACAGACACCTGTCTGGTGTTGGAGTGGGGAGTGTGTTTAACGGCATCAGGGAGGCTGGGCCAGCAGCAGCACTAAGGCAATCCTGCTGAGCATCCCACTCCCTCTCCTACACCTGACAGGCAGCTGCCTGTTCAGTGTAGGGGGAAGGGGTATTGCAAGCTACCGTGGAGGCTGGGCCAGCAGGACCGCTAAGATGTTACTGCTGGGGTGGGCTCCCTAATGGCTTTAAGCACCCTGCGCCCGCTGCTGCACCTGACAGACAGCTGCCTGTCAGGCATAGGGGGAGTGTGTTAGAAGCCATCAGGGAGGCTGGGCCAGCAGCACTGCTGCACCTCACAGGTGGTTGGCCATTCCTGATTTCCTCAACTGTTGTTAGCTCTCTGCAGTTTCCTATAACTGTTTTTACCTCAGAACACTGAGCTCTGCAGCTGACCAATCAGAGAGTGGGGGGTGCAAGGAGGCAGCAGCCTTGTAGCCACATAAGAAGCAATGGGGGGAGCACATTTTGCCCCTTTAGGGGTTGAATTTCTAAAAATCCCTTCTTAATGAGCATCTATGTCATGGGAGGACTGCTCTCCCCAAATTTTGTGCTTCTAGGTCCAGGGGTTTGTCCTGGAACTTTCTTTTATATATATAGATGGCTTTATGAGACAGGGATCTGGGAGACCCAGAATGGAATCCCCACCATGCCATGGAAGCTTGTTGGGTGACCTTTGGCCAGTAGGACACTCTCAGCTTAACCTATCTCTTAGAGTAGTTTTGAGGATAAAATGGAGGAGAGGAGAACAATGTAAGCCACTTTGAGTTGCCTTTGGGGGAAAAGGCAGGGTATAAATGAAGTAAATAAATAAAAAAATGTGTCTCAGAGGATCTTATGAATTGTAGTACAATGAGATGCTGAGACTTTTCAGTTAGAGATCCCTAGATTGCTACCCCCAATAGAATTCAAGTTCCTAATAAAGGTATTTTGCTACTGCTACTCAAAGATATTGATATAGCAATTCCAGAAGCCACAGCTCACAGTAAAAGCTAGTCTACCAGCAATGGAAAGTAATTAAGGACTCAAGAATTCAGATAATATTTGCTTTGTTGGCCAGGGAAAGGGAGTACTTACAACTGCAATTCTACAAATACATTACATAATACTTTGTTGCAGAAAATACAAGTTGATCCAGTCATGTCAAACTCTGAAGAATTCTGGGTGTGGCGTACCCCAAACTCAGCCCTGATGAACAAAACAGATCCAGTTGAATGGAAAAAACTTGACTGTGTGGTTCAAAGGTGGTTTGAAAGTGGCTGAGAGCTGTGTGTCTGAGAATCTGCTTGATAAGGAGATGAAGTGGTCAATCCTTTGGAGTGCAGCTGTAGTCATAATAGATCTTAGGAGTGTGGCCAAGTAATGCATAGGGCACTTTGTTATGGGAATGTGTAAAATAAAGTGGATCCCACAAAGACCCTGTAAAATTGTCTCTTGAAAAAGAAATGGAACAGACCTGGTAAAACAGAAGCATGGAAAAGTTAGTCTTTATCTCTGTTAGTGAGGTGCTGCCTCTGATCAGTGGAAAAACATTAAAGGAATGAGCCGTGTGTTAGCAGAGAGATGCCTCCTCTCACTGAGGGACCGTTTATAGCTAAAAAAATCATAAACACCCTCCTCAAATATCATAAATGCAATACACTGCTTGGCCCAAAATGACACAAAACAGATGCCAGCCAGAGACATGCCTGGACTTGTAGCTTTGACATGTGAGTCAGAGTGGTTGATCAGCTAATGATCTCCTCCCCACCCTAGAGAGATGCATAATTTAGGACAAAGGGTTTCCCAAGAACATCTACCTCACCTTGGACTTGCCTCAACTTGGACTAATCTCCAACAACACCCAGTCTCACTTCCCCTCACCCATTTACCCCAACTAAGCCACACTTAACACTATTCACCAAACCTGGTAGCTTTTCCCATTGGCACGTACAGGGTCATCAAACATCAGTGTTGCCTATAGTTCACCTCAGGTAAACCCATCAAGTTATTGTTTTGGGGGCGAACATGTCAGCTTGCCCCAGGGAGCATTTTGGTTTATATCTGGAGCCTCTAGATGCCAGTGTGTGTGTGTTTCTGAGACCCATACATACACCCCCAAATTCATTTGGGTCTTCTTTTCTTCTCTCTGTGAAATGCTGGTGGTTTTGCTGCTGTCTCCATGGTCCTATTTCTTCGAGACTGGTAATTATAGCTATGGCAGACCCCTGCTCATTCCATTCTGTGAGGGAGATTTCCCCAGTAAAACAAAACTGCTAAAACAACATTCCCCACTCTGTGACTGAGCAGCCCCATTGTAGTGTGTGTTAATAACTGATTTATTAACACACCATGTGATAGTGATTTGGTGGTTGTTGTTTTTTGCCCAAAAGATATATTGTAGAAAAGCAGGAGCCCTCTTGTTATCCCCTTGGTAAATGGCACTTGACATGAAGTAAAGTTCAAACAGGAATGCTGATTTTATTAAACAAGCACAGTTGGGTTAGGAATAGGCAAGGGATGAGAAAACGGAAATAAATTTTGTAGTATTTACAGTTGATAATATTTTGCACTGGCAACAGAGTATTGTTGAAGCTTATTTTCTTAGAGACTCAGTTCTTAACAGTGAGAGCTTTGGTTGTCTTGATGATTTCTTAACAGCAACTTGTCTTAATATTCATATAACTATCTTACTTTCCTGGAGGCTAGTACTTTCTTCCGATACTTGATCCCCTCCCTTGTGGAATTCTAGAGCTCCCTTTGACTCTACAGGAGTCTAAGAACATTCACTTTCTCACACCAAACACGGGTCCCTTCTGAAAATTTATTTATTTGACTTGTATCCCACCCTCCCTGCCAAGGCAGGCTCAGGGCAGCTTACATAAAATTCTGAATTTTGAACTTTTAGATTTTGGTAGTATACTGTAAGGGTAAGGAGCTATGTCCCTGCACTTTCCAAGTGACTTTGTCCAATTCTCTCTGACAGACACACAAACTCCAACTGTCTGGCTACTGACACACCAGAGACAACAAACAGCTGAAGCATTCAGCTGCTCTTAAAGTTCTCCTCAGCTGGTGCTGTCCAGTGGGGGTGGGGTGCATGCAGGCAGCAGCCTGTCAAACTGTTTCACAATGATGCATTAACCCTCCCAGCTCTCTGAATCTGATTCACTAAGTCAGTGGTGTCAAACTTAGTGGCCTGCCCATGGCTTTGATCAGGCCCTTGGCTCTTTTCTTCCCCCCTCCTCTCCTTTTTGTCCTCACCCTTTGAAGCTTGAAGCTGCTGAAGTTCCCAGTTCCCTCCATCTTGTCTTTGCCTGCTTTAGCAGGAAGCTCTTCTGGGCTTGCAAAGTTACAAAGAAAATATGGCATGGATTCTTCCATTAAAGTCTCAGCACCCAGATAAGACTAATCTGGGACTGTTTCTAGCAACAGGAACAGTGTTCTGGGACTAGAATGACAGCCCCCAGAGTAGAATGACGGTCCCTAATAAATAGAATCTGTTTTGGGACTGAATTGACAGGGCGCAGAGTGGAATGACAGCCCCTGGGAGTAGCAGAAGCATTCTGGGAATGGAATTCCACTCTGGGGGCCCTCATTCCAATCCCAGAATGCTTCTGCTTCTCCCAGGGACTGTCATTTCACTCTGGGGGCTATCATTCCAGTCCCAGAGTAGTCTATCTGGGCCCAGATACCTTAATGAGAAATTCATTCCACTTTTTGTTTGCAACTTTGTCTCTACTGTGCTGCCATGTATTTCAATGGAGTGGAGCTCAAATAGTTTCACTTTCCAGTGTTTGTATAGCTGAAGCCTGCTGCTTCCTGGAGTTGTCTCCTTGGAAATACAGGGTTGATGTTTTGAGCCAGCTTGTCACTGCTGAATAGACCTGAGAAGGGGTGCCTGAGTGAGTACTCTAACCTGGAAACCCACAGCCAAAGGGCAACATTACACTGGAGAACCACTGCCGCTCTGAGTATACCTGCGGGGGAAGGGAGAAGCTTGCAATGCCCAGCCATTTTAAATTCCTAGGCTCAGAGCATTTTATATTTTTAGTTTATGATTTAGTTTCTGCTGTGATCTTTGTGCTTTTTCTTGATGTTTTATTTTTAAAATTGCTTTGCAAATCACACTATTTCCCCACCTTTCCATTTTAGGCAGGCATCTTTTAAGGGGGGAAAGATTTGGGAAGTGTCAGTTATCAAAGACTGTTAAATAAAGAAAATATCACAAAAGTTTTAAGCATATTTGTATTTTAAGTAAGAAAATTGTATCTTTGTGTTTGTATCTTTTATAAAGTTTATATCTCTGACCTGGCATTACATTTTATGACATGCATGGCCTAGCCCCACAAAGTCCCATTTAGGTCAGATCCGGCCCTTGTAACAAATGAATCCACACCCCTGCACTAAGCATCCTGTTTTTGAAGGTCAGTTTGTCACAACAGCCTTCCCCAAAATTGCTTTCTCCCCCCTCCTCCCTGATTTCTGTTGGGAATGTATGTGTTTGCAAGGTCTCACAATCCAATAATTATAGGGTTAACTTGTTTACCTTGTATGCTGTTGTTTAGACTGACCTGGAAGGGAAACCTGGCAGACAGGCAATGTAGAGAAAGCCCGGGAATCTGAGTATGTTTACAAACAATGATTGGTTACTGTTCTCAGGATACTTCTTTCTAGGGGTCGAGAAGGAGAGATTCTCCATTACTGTATAGAAGTGTGTAACTATGCTTTGAGAAGTAAGCAGGTAGAAATGTAGCTCTTAGATGTTTGTTACTTCGTAGGTCTCCTATGTACCCTTTACTCTTAGAAATAAAAAAATTTAAAACAGAAAAGTCTCCTCATTCAGTGAAGCAAGATCTATCACAACCTCTGAATATTTAAGCATTTTGACTATTTTCCCAACAATTTCCTCTTAGCTGGCTTGTGTGTTTTAAGTGTGTTTGTATGTTTTGTTCTTTTATTTCTCTTTTAATAAAAAAAAACTCTCTTAAAGGAAAAATCCACACAAACGTGTGTGGAAAAACCCACTCTGTCTCCTAAAAGTTAATTCCCCAAATAAACAGGAGACTGCCTCTTTGGGTAACACATTATCTATATGTATTAAAAAGATTTCTATTAGATCTTTATTCCACTTTCCTCAAGGGGGCACTGATGGTTTCACTCAATCTGCTTTTATCCTTCCAATCACCCTGCATTAGACTGAATGGCAGTGGGTCGTAGGGTGCCATCATAAGCAGGTAAGGTTGCCTGGTTCTCTCTGGCTACTGGCAGAGCATGGGGGGTAGGGTTGCCAGATCCAGGGTGGGGAACTCCTGGAGATTTGGGGACAGAGCCTCAGGAGGACAGGGACCTCAGTGGGGTACAATGCCATAGAGTCCATGCTCCAAAGCAGCCATGCTCTCCAGGGGAAATCATTTCTGTAGTCTGGAGATAACATGCAATTCTGGGGGATCTCTCCAGGAAGGACCCTATAAACAGCCATATTGGCATACTTCACAACATTTGAATCTGATTCTCCTTGATACTAGGCTGACACCCCTGCACTAACCTCTACGTTTACAAGGGGAGAAAAGCAGGATACACATTTTGTAATTAAGAAAAACACTTAAACTGCAGATTTTGATGTAGAAAGAGATTTAAGAATATTATGGTGAAAGTTTAGTAATCTTAGGGTTAAGAGCCTGACGTGGACATGTAATTAATACTGACATTCATGACAGTTAATAGGAAACTATACGCAGAAACACTGTAACTGAAACTTAAGTACTCAAGTCAGCTATCTCTCACTGATGAGAACCAAGAACTTGTAAAAAATAAGCTGCTACTACAACACCATCTGGTATGTCAACTGAAAAATATACTGTTTAACCAACAACGTTTACCTCAGCCCTTACAATTCCTGACTACCCTATACCATCCAGGCCTATCAAATAAAATCTTTATTATTGTTCAGTATGACACAGACTCCAGTGACACTTCAAGGGATCTAAAAAGACGGCTCCTGTTTTCTCATGACAATTTCCTGGGCTGAGTAAAAGCCGAATTAGATTCTGTCATAGAGTGGGATATTCAGATTTATAAAAACGCAAATATTATCACGCTACTGGGGGTCAGCTCAGCACTGAACGGAACTAAAGATTTTGGTGGAAAAAATCTGCCTCACAGTGAAGATAAAGCAGGGGTCCATCATAGCTGCATTTCAACTATGATATTATCTGGACACACGGTAAAGAAGCCCTGGACATATTCCACCAGGCATTCAACGACTTTCACCCCACCATCAACCTAACAATGAACCAATCTATACAAGGAATACATTTTTTGGACACTATGGCAAGATTATAGAATGGACAGATAGACACCATCTTACACTGGAAACCTACTGATTGACAAACATACCTACATGCCTCCAGCTACCACCCTAAACATACCAAAAGATAGGCTGTATACATAGCCAGGCTCTACGCTACAGCTGCATCTGTTCCAATCCTACAGACAGAGATTCCCATCTGAGGGATCTACAACAAACCTTTTCGGAATGAAGGTATCTACCTGATGAAGTCAGGAAATGGATTAACAAAGCCAGAATGGTACACAGAGAAAACCTGTTACAAGACAAGTCCCCAAAAAGACAACAACAGAACACTCCTTGTGGTCATATATAACTCTCAACTCAAAACAGTTCAATGGATCATCAATAACTCACAACTTCTACTGGGCAATGACAGTTCTCTTTCACAAATACTGGGAGGTAAACCTTTTCTTAAACACAGACACCCACTCAGTTTCAGACAACTCCTCACCCACAATAATACAACATCTAATTTGAACATGGACACTGGTACCAGAGCTTGCAATAAACCCAGATGCCAACTTTGCTGCCACATACACCCAGACAACACAGTCACTGGACCCAGCAACATCAACTACACCATCTCAGGCACATTCACTTGCACATCTTCTAACACTGTATATGCTATTAAATGCTAACATTGCTCTTCGGCTCTCTACATAGGACAAACAGTACAAACCCTATGCCAAAGGATAAATGGACACAAATCTGACATCAGGAATCGCAAGACTGAGAAACCTGTAAGGGAACACTTCAACCTTCCAGGACATTCAATAGCTGACCTCAAAGTAGCTGTTTAATTGCAAAGGAACTTCAGGAACAGACTGGAAAGGGAAATTGCTGAATTACAAGTTATTACAACATTTGAAACAAACACCCCTCCAGGACTTAACAGGGATATTGGTTTCTTATCCCATTACATATGCTAACTCATTCAATCCTCACATATACCGTATTTTTCGCACCATAAGACGCACCTGACCATAAGACGCACCTGACCAAACTGCCCCCCCGCCCCGCCCCCGTGAAGCCGGCGCTCCTGGGTGCGCAGCTGCTGCGGTGCGCTCAGGGAAGCCGGCGCTGGGAGGGAAGGGGCAGGAGTTAGAACGCCCACCCCTTCCCTGGCTTTCCTGGGCGCGCTGCTGCTGTGGCGCGCTCAGGAAAGCTGGCGCTGGGACTGGGAGGGAAGGGGCAGGAGTTAGAACGCCCACCCCTTCCCTGGCTTTCCTGGGCGCGCTGCTGCTGTGGCGCGCTCAGGAAAGCTGGCGCTGGGACTGGGAGGGAAGGGGCAGGAGTTAGAACGCTCGCCCCTTCCCTGGCTTTCCTGGGTGCGCCGCAGCTGCAGAGTGCTCAGGAAAGCCAGCGCTCCCCCCCCCAACGTGCACTCTTTTTTGCAGTATTCACTCCATATGACGCACACACTTCCCCCCCCACTTTTTTTTTGGGGGGGAAGTGCGTCTTATGGAGTGAAAAATACAGTATATTCTCACCAAGAAGGGCTATATATTTCTATATTTTAATGCTTTTTTAAATAATAGTGATTGTAATGCAATGCAATCTTTTGTTGATCTGTAACATAACACTGCACCCCAGGAAAAGGATTCTGTCAGTTAACTCCATGTTTTAGTGAAGCAAAATGTTACTTTAAAAAATCTCAGTTTATTATTCTTAACAATTAAGAATATAACTGAATGTGTAATGTAATTTGGAATGGTAGATTTAAATGTAATTCTCTGTTCAGTTGACCAGAAAAATACTCTACACAGCCAAGATACTTTAAAGTTTGCCTCCATGCTAGAAAGGAGATGGATGGGATCTAATGACTGAATTTTCACAATTTAGGGTATAAATCTGACATATTTATTAGTTATGTTTCCCCCCCCAGTTGAACCCAAACTGATGATAACTAGAAACCAATTTTGTCATTCTTTTTATCTGTTAAAAACATCTTCACTATTTTGCATACTAATTTAACAAGCCACCTTCTATATATACAAGTATGATCTGTAATTCCATTTCATTGTCTGACGAAGTGTGGGTGCACACAAAAGCTCACACCTTGAATAAAACTTTGTTGGTCTTAAAGGTGCCACTGTACTCTTAACCTTGTTTTGTTGCTTCAGACCAACATGGCTGCCTACCTTGATCTTTCAACTATGATGAGAGAGAGGAACTCTGCCACAAGACTAACATTGTAAATTAAAACTATTCCATTTCCCAGAGTGTTAGCAACCTTTGCTTACTTTAAAAAATGTTTACAATTCCACATGCTAATATTCAATATTAAGCAACAATAAGAATATCTGCTTTAAAATGTATTCTACATTTTTGCACTTATGAATAAACTAATTAATGAACTGAATTTCACATCCACTTAGTGCTGTAGCTTACTTGCTTCAGTTTACAAAATTAATTTTAGGCTTTATATCACTTACAGGAAAGCCTGTGTTTTATCAGCATCATATATAATTTTATCTAGTATCAAAATGAATATGAGAATTGCATTGATAATGTACTATATGAAACCTTGAAATAAATCCATCTTGTCCCATATCTACCATTTACCAAGTATTTGTGTCAATGTCGAAATAAAATGTTCGGTATTAAATATTTAAATACAAATTTGTCTCAAGGAATGTTACACAAACAAGGCACAATGCAGTTGAAGTTAAGCATATGAAGTTCCACTGATGTCAAAAGGAGAAATTTTAGGTAGGTGCCTAACTCTGCTGTGGAGGTCAACAGACAGAAAAGTATACAGTGTTAGGCTGAACTGCACTGATGATGAAAGTGCTAGTTGAATGACAAGTAGTTGTGGCTGAAAACAAAGGGACACGCTCAAGCGATAATACTCTTCACATTAACAGTTATAAATACACAAAAACATAACAACGAATGCAAAGAAAAGAATAACATATTTTCTAAGTTTAATGCATAGCTTTCTTGCTAGTAATCGGTTCTTTTTATTTGAAGATATTGACATAATTCATTTAACAAAACAAACCGCATGGCCATTAATATGAGACCGGAACCCAGAGCCTCTCTCTCAAATAAAGTTATAGTAGAAAAGAGTCATCCAACACCTAAGAAGTGTACATATATAAATAATTTACAAGGCTGCTTTGAGCCATTTGCTTAGAAAATTAAGTACTTCTAATGCAGCATATTACTCTCTCTCTCTCTCTCTCTCTCTCTCTCTCTCTCTCTCTATATATATATATATATATATATATATATATATATATATATATATATATATATCTCCACCCAACCTGGATAACCCAGGCTAACCCAATCTCATCAGATTTCAAAAGCTAAGCAGGGTTAGCCCTGGCTAGTATTTGCATGGGAAACCTCCAAGGAATGGCAGAGTCCTGATGTAGAGGTAGGCATGGCAAACCACCTCTGAACGTCTTTTGCCTTGAAACCCCTATGGGGTTGTCATAAATCAAGCTGTGCCTTGATGGCACTTCCCATTACCATATACAATTTTAAGACCTGTACTGTTTTTATGCATAGTCTCCTAATATTCTTATAGGCCTATCATGATGAAGTACACTTTTCAGCAGTTGTAATCAGTGTCATGAAAGTGGGTCCTCAGGATCTAAGTATTTGCATTTTCTGTAGAATTTTTAATCCCTAAATTTTGTCTGGATTGTTTCCAAGCTACAATTTACCTTACTAATGAGCACCTGCAGTTAGTTACCAGTTAGCTTGATAGTGGCCAGCAGTGAGCCGTCAAAGTAACTGCTTGACAGCAGACTATCTTGACAGTTCAAGATCTAGATCAATTGTCTGATCCCTTTGATTGGTCAGTCAATCAAGAACTGACAGCTGAGCTAGGATAAAGCCAGGAGTCAGGAACTACCAAAGGAGGATGCAAGGATATTCATACAGAAGACATCAGAGAATGACAGGGAAGAACCTTCTGCATGAAGAGCTTGTGAACTTGGAGGAAGAGGTTGTCATTCTCTTCAGTACTTCTGCATCAGCGCTGCTGGGAAGACTGCTGCACAGGGTCAGTATTAGTGACTAGAGAGTCAGGTTTTCTATGTTTGTCTTTGTTTCAGTGTATACACCCTTTCCCTTACTTGTATGTTTTTATATCTGTAATTCTTTTGTAAATAAATTTCTGATTCTGTTTTTTAAGTAACTGGAATGAGTTACTGGCCCAGAACCCAGGTTTATGGTTAAAACCACTGCCTAAAATTATGCTACCAAAAGGGATTGATTTTTTAATTAGAACACTACCCAAATTTCCTTATATCCCAAGCCAGCCTGACCAAATAAACATTGGGGGCACATCCCAATGTTGTGACAAATGGCAACAATGACTTTCAAACCAGTCTAAAAACAGATTACAAGCAAATGTTTTTACTTACTAGTTTCAGAAGTGCAGTCCTGTAAACCCTATGTAATATGGTCCACAGTCCAATCCTAAAAAGGTTTATTCAAAATGAAATCACATTTGGTTAGTGAGGCCCACTTTTTGGTAGTTATGCTTAGGCTTGAAACCATAGGCTGATGAAGTTACTATTTTGGAAAGTACAATAGTAAATTAAAATGCCTTATGTATACACACATATATAAACACAACATGCTATTTTAACATCTTATATCAGACAAAACTTACATCCTTGCAATATTTAGAGATATAGTTAATATTAATACACCTTCAGAACAGTCCCTTCACCCAACATCTAATATAGTTATTTGTCTTAAAAGGCTTCTATAAATAAATCTGATCAGATAAATATTGCCTTCAGAAGGAGCAAATCACACATACTTCACTTTAAAAGTAAAAAAACCCACCAGTCACTTTAGAAATGTGCAAATTGTGATGCTAATTTGCTTTGTATAAAACCTGAGGGCATAATATTATTGTTCATCAAAAACAGGACAGATGTGGTCCATATCAGTATGAAAAAGAAAACCTGAAATGAAATCTGTAAACTTTAAGATATCTCATCAATAAAGCTGAGCCTTGTTACAGCTAGTCTCTTAAATAATTGCACTCTTTCTTAAGTAAATTAATTTTCCATATTTTCTATAAAATCACGTTCCACATAATCCTCTAGGAGCTTCAGGGTTCTTGTGCTATTTCCAATGGAATAGTCTGTTTTGAGAGGCACTGAGCTATGTGTATTGAGGAACCTGCTGCTTTCAGTTTTAAAAGCACAGCTCAGTATCCTGAAGAATGGCATTAATTGTGTGATGCTGGATATAGAATGAAGATCCAGAAGTGGAAATTCATATTTTGTTGTTTTCCCATTGGTATTCAGTTCCTGCAAAAACAAGCAAAACCAGTGTTGTTGAGATATGTTTGCAGATAATGTAACATACAATGTAAATTGATGTATGTACCAAATATAAATGTCCATTTTAACATGCATTAGATTAAGAATGGCCAACAGCCCACAGGATTGGCACAGATAATAGAGTTTTTTTAAATAAAACAACTGTACATTTTTGGTTGCAGTTGCTAATCCAGCCTAGGAACTCAAACTGAAGTTTGATGATGTTGGTCAGGTGCGACACTAGTTACATTATTGCTGCTGAGATTGTGTGTGTAATATGGCAGTCTAGGGATGGGTACGAACCTAAAAAACCTGGTTTTGGGCGGCTCCTGAACTGAACAGATCCAAAAGCCCCCCACCCAAAGTGCGCCAGTGAATTTGGGGTGGGGGGAATCGCCAAGGAAGGGTTAAATGGTTGGCTGTCATTTAACTCGTCAGTTTCACTTCCCCTGCTTTGAAGTGGGGCTCACAACCATTTCAACCTAACAGTGAGGCAAGTCCAGGATGAAATTGCTGGGAGCCATTTCACTGGTCCATTTCACTTCCCCCGCTTCGAAGTGGGGGAGGGTGTTGGGTTTAGCAAGTTTAAACACTTCAGCAATTATAGAGTTAACTTTGTGTTAGTTAACAGGAAGTCATATGTTTGTACCCAATCTGTTAATTAAGTGGAAAAGCCCGGGAATTTTGTAGGAGGTCTTATTATAATGACCTGAACTTTAGCCCTGTGATTGGGAATCAATGTATTGGCTATTTAGCATACTGAGATCCCTTTTTCCTGCCTTTTTCTTGGAGAAGAAAGAGATGGCCATTCCTGTTTCTCTTCCTGTTCCTGTAACATCTTCTTAGCAGTAAAGATGTAGGGATCTAATGCTTTGTTATTTTGTATCCCATTTCCCATTTCCCCATTTTAGTTTTCTAGTAAAATTTTTTATATTTTACAAACATACACATGAACTCAGTCTCTCAATCTTTGCTCTGCTGATTTAATCTCTGCTTAACTATATTTTTACCAAGAATACCCTACAGAGGGTGAGTGAAAACAACCGGTGAAATGGCTTGCAGTCATTTAAACCTAACAGCTTAGCTGCAGACCCCGCACTGCTGAGCTGTTAGGTTTAAATGGCTCCAAAAAGCTGAACCAGACAAAAGTTTGGGGAAGGTACCTTTCCCGAACATCGGTTTGGGGCCCTGAACCAGCCCAAGTTTGCGCTGAATTTTGGCTCGTGAGCCAGTTCATGACCATCTCTATGGCAGTCATTTCTAGCATTCACTGGATAACACCCAAGACAACACACAATTCCTTTCAGTTTATGGATGTTTTAATCCTGGGTTAAGTGCTCTCCCATGGTTTGACATTAACATTTGGACTGTTTTTAATTTTAACACTTAAAATGGCAAACTATAAGTTTCTACTTGCTCTACAGAAATGCTGCTATTCATGGAACATGTTCTCTTTAGCTTCATTTTTATTTATTTTCTTTAAAGTTTATGTACTTGACCTTTCAAATACATCTTCTATTGTTAACAAGCAATTTGTGATAGGGTTGCCAATGGTAGCTTGGAAGATTCCTGGAGATTTGGGGAATTGCCTGAGGACCGAGTGTCCACCCTCCAAAGCAGTCAATTTCACTAGAGCTACTGATCTAGTGTGGAAATCAGGTGAAATTTCTGGAGAACTCCACATTCCACTTTGAGACTGGTAACCCTAACTGGTGAACATATTATCCCTCTTCCCAAGCAAGGATACTCTATTGTATTTATACTAAAGTCATACTAGTAATGCAGGAAGCACTGCACCCCATGTAAAGCTTCTGCTATTGCTAATTTTTTAAAAGGACATCTGTAACATACATCTTCAGATACTGGACTGTACCTGCATTCCAATACAATTTTATACTTGTGTCCTGACAAGAGGCCATCAGGACTTGGGCCACCCTCACTGGCACCCTCCCACCCCACCAGTCCTGTGACCCAAGGCAGCTGAGCACTAACCCCATCAGGAGCCAGCCCAGTGGCCAGGAGGATCCTTGGACCCTGGGAGGAAGATACTGGTGATGACAGTGCCAACAACCAGCCCAATCGCCCTGCCACAAATGGTGGAGGGCCCAGCTATGGGCCTGAGCATGCCAGCGGGGAGTGGGGTCGGCCCCCCAGAGCAACAGGCACGGAGCGGGCCATTGCTCTGGCCCAGCCCAGGGGCAGCGGGAGGTGGTGGGGCATGCCCAGAAGCCCTGAGCTTTGGGGCTTATGTGTAGGGGTGGGGCCCACCTGATGGAAGTTTGGGACCACCAATGGGGAGGGACCCAGGGAGCAGGAAGGGTATAAAAGAGGGGAAGTGCTGGAGGTTGGGGAGGAGAAGCTGCTGGTGTCTGAAGACAGCCCAGAGAGACAGTGGAGTAGGCACCAGATAGGGCGGGTACGCCTTGGGTGGAGTTAACCTGGCACCCCATCCACATCTGAGACCTCCAGCCCCTCTCCAGGCCAACCAGGACCGAGCGGGGACAATAGCCAGTGGCAGGTGTCCCTTGCAGGCAGAGGCGGGGCTTGAAGAGAGGAGAAGAGATTGGATTTATACTCCGCCCTTCACTACCCAAAGGTGTCTCAGAGCGGCTTACAAACTCCTGTCCCTTCCCCTCCCCACAACAGACACCCTGTGAGGTAGGTGGGGCTGAGAGAGCTCTTGACAGAAACTGCTCTTTTTTCAAGAACAGCTCTTATCAGAACTATGGCTTGCCCAAGGTCATCCAGCCAGGTGCAAGTGGAGGAGTGGGGAATCAAACCCAGTTCTCCCAGATTAGAGTCCGCACACTTAACCACTACACCAAACTGACAACTTGGAAGACAAAGATAACACAATTTATTCACTGCCTCACATACTGTTCATGCTGCTGTATATACAGGAAGGTATCCTTATGTATTCTATGTAAAACCCACCCCTGTAGCTATTTCTGCATTGTGCACAACAGGTACACAAGAGTGCTGTGGAACATTTCTCTTCCCCAGGCATACATGGATATTTATTTTTTCATCTGGGACACAAAGGCCTGCCACGGAAGATAATGGCTATACTTTCTGTGTGCCCAATATGTACTGGGATGGAGTTTTAAAACATAACAGTTTAATCAAGAGCTTCCGAAGTAAACAATAAAGTTTATATTAATAATATGAAAGTAATGAAATTTAGTTACCCCAAACTTCAGCTTGAGTAAATCCATGATTCTAAGAATATGTGGTTTGTATTCCTGGTGATTTTCCATTAGATCTGAAGTCAAGTTGTTAGTCTGTGTGTCCACCTCTGGAACAAATGCCCATCTGTACCTAAATGCAAAAGTATTCTGAGCTAAGAATCAAGCATGGAAATTCTTCTGGTTTTAGAAAAAAATTCTAGTAAACTTCTGTACTTCTCATGGAATAGAAGTTCATTCAGCAATGGGATAGGTCCTTGCACTGGAAGACATAGTAAATCTCATTTGCCTGGGAACAGGCCATGAACATGTAATACTTTCTTATAAAAACATGGTGAAAGAATGCTTTGCTGCAGATAATTTTTAATGAAATTAATTATCAAGAGAAAAAGGCCCTTTCTTCAATAAGAGGAAGGCCAAAAACTGGAGATCCCCACATAAGAACATAAGAGAAGCCAATGCTGAATCAGGCCAATGGCCCATCTAGTCCAACACTCTGTCATACAGCGGCCAAAATATACCAGGTGCCATCAGGAGGTCCAGCAGTGGGGCCAGGATACTAGAAGCCCTCCCACTGCTGCCCCCCCCAGTTTATCTAATTCCCTTTTGAAACTGTCCATGCTTGTAGCTGCCACCACCTCCTGTGGCAGTGAATTCCATATGTTAATCACTCTTTGGGTGAAGAAGTATTTCCTTTTATCTGTTCTAACCTGACTGCTCAGCAATTTCATAGAGTGCCCATGAGTTCTTGTATTGTGAGAAAGGGAGAAAAGTACTTCTTTCTCAACCTGCTCAATCCCATTCATAATCTTATAAACCTTGATCATGTCACCCCTCAGCCGTCGTTTCTCCAAGCTGAAGAGCCCCAAGCGCTTTAACCTTTCTTCATAGGGAAGGTGTTCCAACCCTTTTATCATTCTAGTTGCCCTTCTCTGCACTTTTTCCAATGCTATAATATCCTTTTTGAGATGTGGTGATCAGAACTGTACACAGTATTCCAAATGAGGTTGCACCAATGATTTATACAGGGGCATTATGATACTGGCTGATTTGTTTTCAATTCCCTTCTTAATAATCCCCAGCGTTGGCCTTCTTTATTGCAGCTACACACTGTCTAGACATTTTCATTGAGTTATCTACTACGACTCCAAGATCTCTCTCTTGGTCCGTCTCTGCCAGTTCAGACCCCATCAACGTGTATTTATATTTAGGATTTTTGGCTCCAATGTGCATCACTTTGCACTTGGCCACACTGAACCCCATTTGCCACGTTGACGCCCACTCACCCATCCTCGACAGATCCCTTTGGAGTGCCTCACACTCCTCCCTGGTTTTCACCACCCTGAACAACTTCGTGTCATCTGCAAATTTAGCCACTTCACTGCTTACTCCCAATTCCAAATCATTAATAAACAAGTTAAAAAGCATCGGACCGAGTACTGTTCCCTGTGGTACCCCACTGCTTACCACCCTCCACTGAGAAAGTTTCCCATTTATACTCACTCTCTGTTTTCTATTTATACGCCAGTTTTTGATCCACAAGAGAATTTGTCCTTTTATCCCATGACTATTGAGCTTACTTAGGAGCCTTTGATGAGGAACTGTATCAAAAGCTTTCCGGAAGTCAAGGTAAATAATATCTATTGGGTCCCCCTTGTCCACATGTTTGTTCACTCCCTCAAAAAACACTAACAGGTTAGTGAGACAAGATCTTCCCTTACAGAACCCATGCTGAGTCTGCCTCAATAGTTTTTGTTCATCAATGTGCCTACTAATTCTTTCCCACAAGTCACAGTGGTCAAATATCTGAGGATTTGTTCACTGAATGAATTCCTAATCAGAACAAGAACAGAAATTCACCAGATAAGAATTTCCTTTCATCCGAACAGGAGTTCATTCAGCAATGATAGGTCCAAAATGAAAGATCTTAGGGCAGGATAAATCTTTGGTAAAGAAACACAAATTCCTCATAGCTTGAGGACACTCTGCAGTACCTTTCTCCCAAATGTAGCTCCCTACAGAAGAGATGATATACATCAAGAATGCATGAACTAAATAAAGCACTCTAATAGCTCTATTTTAGGGGGCAGCTGAAGTGGCCATTCCCCTGACAGAATGCGCTAGGATATCCTCTTGCATGGAAAGGTCAGAAAATGAATAGGCCAAAGCTATATCTTTATTGTGAGCCACCTTGAGATCCACAAGGGAGAAAGGCAACTAATAACTATTTTAAATAAATATTGCCTCCCCTAGCCATTGAGATAAAGTGCAAACAGAAACTTTTCTCCTCAACTATGACTCATGGATTGAGAAACAGGTTGACATCTTTCCTGGTAGACTTTGTGTGATCCATATAGCCCTATACACATCCAGAGTATGGAACTCTTTCTTTATAGAAATAAGCTGAGAACCAAATGACAGAAGTATGAATTTCTGGGTCCTGGGACAATTAGCATTAATTTTTGGAATGAAGAAAGGATCTGGTTGTGATACAACTTTGTGTTGGAAATTACAAAACTCCTTACAAACTCAAAGCACCTTCTAGCTGGATAACGTGGCTACCTGGAACAAGAAAAGCACCTTCAGAGAAACATCGCCCTGAAGCCTGAAAGGAAGGTATGTCAGACTTCACAGGACCACATTTGAACTTCGTGAAGAAATACGCTAGACAGGAGGAACAGAAAGTGTATGAATAGCTGATGATCAGATGTAGATTTTTATTTTTATAGGATGCTACATAGGGCAAGGATTGCTCTATTTAGTGGGCCTAACACCAGAATCCAGAAAATTCTGTTAAAAAAAAGTTATTAAACACTAAGCAAGAGGAAGCTGAGATTTCAGATCCAGAACATCATCTCAGAAAAGACTTCCATGAGTTGATGCATGCTGTAATTGATGAACACTTGAGCAAGGCCAACAGAGTAGAGATGACAGCCAGTAGCGGTTAATGCTTGCCTTTCAATTTACAGGGGTCATATTAACTAACTCTTGGATGAAAAATTGGGCCTTGAAAGTGAAACACTGGGATCTTTTAGAGATGCCAAGGATCACTGATAGAATTCTGTCACATCAGTGAGACATGGACACCTGGGCCTTGTCGGTGCAATCCGAATGACGTCAGCTTCCAGCATCCTGATGGTTATTTGCAAGAGCAGAAGGGAGGGCATATAGCAGACCTTTGGGCCAAATGGCTTGAAAGCACCACTAGAGCTACTTCTCTATAGTCCAGTGGTCATCAGCTTTCCTGACCTGAGACATGCAAGGAAATAAAGAAAGTCTTGTGACAGGAAGACAGACACTCTCAGTTATAGCCATGTCATGATCAACATCAGGAGAACAGCAGAGCAGGAAATTTGATGGTTTTGAAAATTTGGAAGAGGTATTTGGTACCTCAAAAGCAGGTAGGTAGAGCTCTGTTAAGAAGCCTCTGAAAGCAATCAGAGGCAAAAAAAACCCCTTTTTGGACGCTTTTGGATTTCTCCTTTCAACTTTTGAAAATCATTCTCGTTCCTCCCTATCTGCACAAAAAAAGGAAGTAAGAAGTGGATTTGGACATCCTAGAAAAGGAATAAGAGTCTCTGTGGAGAACGGGAAAGACAAGTTCATCTTGAATGTCAGAAAATAAAGAGGCCATGGTTTTAAGGCCTTTTCTTGCCAGCCTTCCTATGCTTAAAGCTGATAGGCAAGTAGATATAAAGTGGAACTGCTTGTGTGAAGTTACACCCTGATCTCTATGAACATCGCAAATGGTGTCTTTCCAGGGAAATTACACAGGCTAGTAAATTTCCTTGTAACCGCTTAAGTTTGGCAGTCTCCCTTTTACAGCTCTTGGGACACAGGAAGTTAGGAAGACAATAAAAGCAATAAAAGCAATGCCTCAGCTTTGTGTAAAAGGGAGGAACACTTCACAAAAAAGCCCTACAGGCACCTCCTGTTGAGGGAAATTACCTTTCCTTTTTTCTTTTGTTATGAAAACAGCTTGGCTCCAAGGCTAATTAGATTTGCTCTGCCTTCTGATCCCAGGAGGTGGGTCCTAACTCCATTGCTGAATGGATTCAGGTGAGTAACCCTGTCAGTCTGAAGCAGCAGAACAAAATTTGAGTCCAGTGGCATCTTTAAGACCAATGAAGTTTTATTCAAGGTATGAGCTTTCCTGTGCATGCACACTTCCTCAGATACAGACTGAAAAAGAATTTCCTCAAGCCCTACATATAGACAGATGGGGGGGGGGCAATCAGAGCCAAGATGCATAAGTAAAGCTAAGATTGTAACAAGGTGGCCGGTAGACAAAGAAGGACGCACTCCTGTCCAGTTGTTATACTAGTAAAGTTAAAGTATAAGCAAGATAATTTATTCTGCTCATTTGTGATGCAGAGCAAAACTTGCATTCAGCTTGATGTGCTTGTTTTGTTTGTTACTGTGTAGTAGCTGGCAGCCTATGACAATAATCTTATATAAAAACATGACCCCTTTACTATGGCTTAAACTTTTATAAGCCACAGTTCAGTCCGCCAAACATATGAAACAATATATTCGGTTGCCTGAAAGAGAGAGAAACGTATATAAAGAAAGCAACAAACAGCAGAAAAGGTTGGAAGGCACAACTTTCTAAGACACAGGTGGATCTTGGATCCGGGGGGGCAGCTGTGTTGGTCTGAAGCAGTAGAATAAACTTCCATTTCAATGTATCTGAGGAAAAGTGCGTGCACACGAAAGATCATACCTTGAATAAAACTTCGTTGGTCTTAAAGGTGCCACTGGACTCAAACTCTGTTTTATAGGTAGATCTTGTTAGATCTACATATTAAAGCATAGTTCTAACAAGATCCAATCAGAGTGGGTCGGGAATCTCTCTCAATTGTGGCAGTTATCTAAGCAGTATGAATCTGAATAGTGTCCTGTAAGAAAGGACAATCACCTTTTTTTAATAAGTTGACCACACCCAGTCCCTGTAAAATCCATGTCTGATGGTATCAAATCTCCATATGAATTCCAACACAATAGCTTCTTTGAATTTCTTCTGCAAAAGTACTGTCACCTTTAAGTCCAGGGAGATTGCAAATGCTTCCTTACTGTTCCCATACCAGTCACATGACACATTACAGCATCCAATATTGTGTGCATGGACGCTGCATTCTGAAAACTAATGTACTCTGCCTAAAACATTTAGCAGAGTACATTATTATATGTCCTTAATGTACAAGTGCTAGGTGATAATCTCTGCATCTCTAATAGAGCTATTTGACTTATTTGACTTGGGCTACAGTCAAACTTCACTGTAATCACACATTTGCTGAAGTTATATCTACCATAGACCTTCTTGCACCTACAGGATCCCATGTACGCCTTCACTTCATGAACCCATAACCTAGAGATAGATGAAGATGGGTAGCTGTGTTAGTCTGTCTGTAGCAGTAGAAAAGAATAAGAGTCCAGTAGCACCTTAAAGACTAACAGAAGAAGTGAGCAGTGAATCACGAAATCTCATACCGTACCACATTTTTTTTAGTCTTTAAGGTACTGCTGGACTCTTAGTCTATAACCTAGGTATTGTGATTGTTATGTGCTTTTCTGGCCAAAAATTCTATACCATTTGACTGTAATATTAATAAGAATTAGCACACTTACATTTGAAACAATTGCATCTTGTCAGGTGGAAAAGAAAGCGCTGTGTCCAAGAATTTACAGGCTGATAAATATAAGGTCAGTTCATTCTGTTGTATGTCACTGAGTAAGGGACCGTTGCCATCTCCTGCTGCTTTCTGTTTACTTAGTTTGCTGCTGCTTCTGTAAGATTCATAAGTAAGCAAAACAGAGATCTGAGAGCAAGCAAACCCTAGTAAGCTACATTTTATTTATTTACATTATCTATTAACATTATTTATAGTCCACCTTTATCATTTGGAATCAAGGTGGATTACACAGAGTGAGTCAATACAATTGATGGATGGGACGTTCAATAAACAACGCAATAGGATTACGGTTGTAGAACTAATCAGAAGTTTGAAAACAGAACTGAGGCAAAGCGTAAGTATTAACATGACACATTAAATGATGCAAAATTCCACAGTAAGCTCAGCAAGGGCCAAGCTGAACTCTATCAAAAGTGGGAGCACAATATCCCCAGCCCAGAGGATGTCCACTTAGTGTTGACCAGGGACAGGGTTTTTTCTGCACTGGCCCCTGCCTGGTAGAACATGGTCCTGTTTAAGATCAGGGCCCCATGAGACTTATTACAGTTTTGCAGGGCCTGTAAAATGGAGCTGTTCCACCAGCCCTTTGGTAGAGGTGGTGGAAGCCCAACCATCAGGCCTCCCTTGCTGAAAACTGCCCTGTTATATCTAACCATTCCATCCATCCAGTTAGCATTGCTGGAACTATATGAGTGAAGGTACTGGTTTGCCTCTTTTAATGTTATAAATAAGTTATTGTACTGTCATAATTGGTTTTAATAGTTTTGTAACTTCTTTGTTGTTAGCTGCCTTGAGCTCACTTGTGGGGAGAGCAGAGAAAAAAAGAAAGATCTCCACCTTCCCAACCAGCATTACCTCTGTCTTTTGCAGGGTTCAGTTTCAATTTGGTCGCTCTTACCCAGTTTACTACAGCAGTCAGGCAGTTATTCAGGACCACTGCTGCATAACCAGGGGATTTGGATGAGGAGCTATCACCCCCACATTGATGACATCCAGCCCCAAAGCTTTGAATGATTTGTCCTAAGGGCTTTACACAGAGATTGAAAAAATGGGGGGATAGAATTGCATCCTGAGGAACTCCATAGGGTAAGTTCCATACACTGATGACAACTGGTCTCTCACAGGAATATTTTGAGTTCAATCTGTGAAGAATGATTTGAATCAATTCAGTGTGTTCTGCCTCTAGGTGCCTCAACAAGATGGTATGGTCTACTGTACCAAAGAACTATAGAATCATAAAATCACAGAACTGGAAGGGGCCATACAGGCCTTCTACTCCAACCCCATGCTCAATGCAGGATCAGCCTAGAGCATCCCTGACAAATGTTTGTCCAGACACTGCTTAAAGACTGCCAGTGAGGGGGAGCTCACTACCTCCCTAGGTAACTGATTCCACTGTTGAACAATTCTTACTGTAAAAGTTTTTCCTAATATTCAGTCAGTACCTTTCCGCCCTTAATTTAAACCCATTATCATGAATCCTATGCTCTGCTGCCAACAGGAACAGTTCCCTGCCCTCCTCTAAATGACAGCCCTTCAAATACTTAAAGAAAACAATCATGTCCTCCCTCAACCTCCTCTTCTTCAGACAAGTCCCTCAGCCTTTACTCATAGGGCTTGGTCTCCAGGCCCCTGATCATCCTTCCTCACTTTCCTCTGCACCCACTTCATTCTGTCCAGATCCTTTTTGAAAATGGCCTCCAGAACTGCACACAATACTCCAGGTGCGGCCTGACCAATCCAGTATACAGCTAGGACTACGACATCTTGTGATTTGGATGTTATGCCTCTGTTGATACACCCCAAGATCGCATTAGCCTTTTTTGTCACTGCATCACACTGGCTGCTCACTTTTAACTTACGGTCCTCCTGTACCCCAAGTTCACACACATTGTTACACAGAAGTGTATCCCCCATCCAGTATGCATATTCCTAATTTTTGTTACCCAGATGTAGAACTCAGCACCTACTGTTAAATTGCATCTTGTTCACATCCACACTCTTTCCCAGTGTGTTCAGATCTCATTGAATTCTATTTCTTTTGGTGTGTTTGCTGCTCCTCCCAATTTGGTGTTATCTAAAAATTTAATGAGTAGCCCGTCCACACCCTCGTCCAGATCATTTATAAAAATATTGAAAAGTACTGTGCCCAGAACCAAGCCCTGTGGCACTCCACTGGACACCTTCCTCCATTCAGATGAAATGCCACTGACAACTATTCTCTGAGTGTAGTTCTCCAGCCAATTCCCTATCCACCTAACTATCCTAGAGTCCAGTCCACAGTCCTCTAATTTACCCATCAGAACATCGCGGGGACCCTGTCAAAAGCTTTACTGAAATCCAGGTAAACAACATCGACAGCATTCCCTTGATCCAGTAACCCATCACTTGATCAAAGAAGGAAATGAGGTTGATCTGGCAGGACCTGTTGGGGACAAATCCATGCTGACTTCCCCAGATCACGAAGCTGCCCTTTAGATGCTTGCAGATTAATCCCTTTTAAATCTGCTCCAGTATCTTCCCTGGGACAGAGGCCAGATTGACATGCCTGTAGTTTCCTGTGTCATCCCTCCTTCCTTTTTTGAAAATTGGGATAACATCTGCTTTCCTCCAGTCTTTTTTAATATGTGCATAAGTGTGTATATCTGGAAGTCATGGCAATCTCTTCTAACTGTGTGTGCACCTAGAAGTCATGGAGACTTCTGTTGACTGACCGCTACTGGGGGCCTGGAGAATATTCAGAGATGCTCCTGTCCTCCCAACTGCTGGTATTTCAAGCAGATCTCTTATCCAAGTACTTGCCAGAGTCAACCCTGCTTAGTTTCCAAGATCTGACAGGATCAGGCTTGCCTGGGCTATCCAGGTCAGGGATGCCTTCCTCCAGTCTTGTGGCACATCTCCCATCCTCCAAGAGGTATGGAAGATGATGGACAATGGCTATGCAAGCTCCCTAGAAAGTTCTTTGAGCAGTCTTGGGTGCATACCATCTAGCCCAGGGGATCTGTAGTCATTCAGTGCAGCCAGGTGCTTCTCAACTACCTCTATGTCTATGTCCATGTCAACCAGCAGCTGGAACACCGTGCCTTGCCTACTAACAACTCTAGATGCATCTTTTCTTCAGGGAAAACCTGAGGCAAAATAGGCATTGAGCCTTTCAGCTTTCTCTGTCATTTGTCAGAGTTTCTCTATTTTCACCCAAGAGTGGGCCCATTGCCTGTTTTATCTTGTGTTTGTTTCTAACATATCTGAAGATTTTCTTGTTGTTCTGGGCCTCCCTGACCAGCTTTAGCTCACTGTGAGCTTTGGCCTCTCTGATGGTTGACCTACAGTGCCTAGCAACCTGCAGATACTCTTCTTTTCCTTTTTCTCCCCTTAGCACATCACATAATTCTCTGTTCATCCACATTGGCTTCTTGGATTCCCTACCATGTTTCCTTCTTGCTGGAATAGTGATGTCTTGAGCTTGCAAGAGCTCTTGTTTTAGGAGATCCCACCCTTCACTTGCTCCTTTCCTTTCCAGCAGTCTTGCCCATGGAATGATTCTCTGAGTTTATTATAGTCTGCCTTACTGAAATCAAACATACACATATGGCTACAAAGTTCCTTGGTCCCTCGCAGGACATGGTCACTTCCCCCTAAGGTCCCCACTACCTTCACCCCATCTACCATCTCCTTCCTGTTGGTCAATGTTAAGTCAAGTATGGCTGAGCCCCTCATAGCTTCCTCCACCATTTGATGAAGGAAGTTGTGTGACAGTAGACACTTTGCAGATTTTGTCTTTCAGCATACCCTGTCAAGCTGTTCAAGGAGGGCAGCATCCACTTCCCCATCGTGGTTAAGAGGGCTGTAGCAGACTCCGACCACAATATTGTTTGTCCTTCCTTCCCTTATCCTCACCCAGATATTTTCCACTCGGCTGTCACTCTCCTCCTCTAGTATTTCCTGACAAACAAACCCTCTCCTGACATACAGCACCACTATGCCTCCTCTTTGACCCTTTTGGTTTTTCTTGAACAACTCATATCCATCCACTACTATGTTCCAGTCATGGGAATCATCCCACCAAGTCTCTGTAATGTCCACTAAATCATATCCCTCTGTCTGCATTAGAAGCTCAAGCTCTTCCTTCTTACTGCCCAAGCTTTGGGCACTGGTGCATAGACACCTGAAGCCCTGCACCTTTGGCTCCATTAGACCTGGCCCTCCCAGGTGGGCTTCTGTTGTTTTCTCTCCTTCATTTAAATCCTCGTGCTGGGCATCTCCTTTCCCTTGTGGTGTCAGTTTAAAGCTCTCTTGATTAATCTCCCCAGGTTTCTGCCAAACACAAACAAATTCACAAGGACTTGCAGGGAGCATCTCATTTCCCCTTCCTCTGCTATTTTCACTTTCTCTTCCCTGACAGCCCCCATAGCCTCTTCCTTTTCCCTGCTTCCTTGTCTCCTTTCCACCCAACAGACAACCTACCTTTATCCCCTCCCTCAGCAGCCTCTCCGCAGGAAAACCCTGGCTGAGTTGTGTGGTGCTGGCTGAGCTAGGCCCAGTTGTGTGATAGGAAACCTGCAAGGACTTGCAAGGGGTACCTCACTTTCTCCTATAGCCTTCCCCAAACTACATTCTCTTTCCCTCCCTGACAGCCCCCATATCCTCACCTTTCTTTGCTTCCTTCACACCTACCAACTAATCTTCTATCTACTCCTTCCTCTTCACCCATATTTATTATTTACTTCATTTATATTCTGTGTTTCTCCACAAAGGAGACCCAAAGCAGCTTACATAATTCTCCTCTCCTCCATATAACTCTTGCAACAATCCTGTGAGATAGGTTAGACTGAGAATGTGTGACTGGCTTAGAACTTTCCTCAATTTTGAGTAGATTCAGTTAATACATTCAGCAGCCAATAATCAATGTGAGTCATCTTACTTTGTTTTTTATATTCTGCTCTAATTCCCTCCACTACCTATGTAATGTTAGACTGAAGTCTTGGTTAGCACTATACTTAAAAAAAGCAGACAACATTGCTGTTAGCTGTAACCAAAACTACCATATCAAAAGGTCCTGTCAAAATCGTTTCCCTTTTCTCTAGCTTTTGTCTCACTATTTGAATTTATTATATTTACAAAATATTGCTTACTTCAAAGGTTCTTCCTCTTCTGCTAAATCCTCCTCCAGTTGTATAAATGTTTGAATCTAAGTGATAGAAATGATGGAGAGAAAAACCCAAGTATTAGTATATACACCCCAATAATTAAAAATATTTTATATTACATTAGCATATGCTTTGTATATTAGAAGGAAAAAAACATACAAGGCTCAAATGTCAGTAGCATTAATTAAGCAGACCAGTGCAAATCTGCAATATACTGGGTTCGACACGCGAGTAGTGATCAGCTCATAATTTATTGTGAATCAGGTCTAACTACAAGACAATCCCAGCAGGGCTAAAGCCCTGCTTATAATCCCATCAAACGCCACACCCCAACACGCCCACTCCCAACAATAGGCTATTTACACACTAATTGCATCCCGTTAAGTGGCTGCCAGGATCCTGCTGTCTATTATATTTTCCCCCAAGCTCACCTTCTGGAAGCTCTGGGTTGCAGGGAAACTGTATCAGAACAAAACACCCCTCCCCCCCTAAGTTCCGAAGCCCCTAGCAAACAAAGTCCTTGAGGTAGGCTGGCTTGCACCGCTCTCTCTGTGAGCACTGTGGCTCCTGGGGCAGTGGTGCTGGTGCTCGGGCTCGGCGGGGGAAGGACCTCTCGGGACTCCTGCAGTTCTGGAACTGCAGATGGTTGCTCCCTTGCGGCTTGTCTGGGTCCACTGGGGTTGCTGGTGGAAGGGACTTGCTCTCTGTTGGTGGCGGTGTGGGTTCTGGGCTGCCATCGTCTTCCTCAGCCGCAGATGGGTCCGGTTCCTTGGGCAGCACCTAGTGGCATAGCTGGTCAATGTGCCTTCATAAAAGTTGGCCACCTTCTGTGGAAACCTTGTATGAGAGAGGTCCTGTAACTCAAGTCACCTTTGCCGGAACCCATGCTGGACTGCTGGCGTAGTTCCATGTGAAGACGGGATCACCAGGGAAGAACCCTCAGGGGGCGTCTTGTCTCACCAGGGACTGGCATAACTCGGGGGTCCGGTCAGGGTGAAGATGGTTCAGTCGCGTTGTGGGGCGGCAGCCCATCAAGAGTTCTGTGGGGCTGTGGCCCATGGATGTGCTCAGGGACATTCTGTGGCTGAACAGAAAGATGGCTAGCCAGTGGTTCCAGTCTCTGTGGGTGAGCCTCCGGAGGCTGTCTTTGTCAGTTCGTACCATTCTCTCGGCTTGACCATTGATCACCAGGTGGATCAGGTTCTGCTCCAAGAACTCCCCGGAGATGAAGGCTGTGCCGTTGTCTGTCACTACTGTGTCAGGCAGGCCGTGTGTACTAAAGATGTGTCTCAGAGCCCGGATAGCTGCCCGGGACAGGGTGGAAGTGACTAGCATTACTTCCAACCATTTAGTGTAAGAGTCTACAAGGATAAAGAATATTTGTCCTTGGAATGGACGAAGTCCAAATATAGCTGTGCCCACGGTCTGCATGTGGACTCCCACTGGTGCACGGGGGCCTTTGGAGGTTCAGGGTGTGTCTCCTGGCATGCCTGGCAATGCTGGACCCAGGCCTCTATTTCATTGTCCATCTCTGGCCACCATACGTAGCTCCTGACCAGTGCCTTCATTTTCATGATCCCGGGGTGGGACTCGTGCAGAGCCTCCAACACTCCTTTCCGCAGCAGCAGGGGAATGACCACCCGGCTTCCCCATAGTAGGCACCCTTTGTGTGCAGGGGGTTCATCTTTCTGGGATGTGTATGCGGTGAATTCAGGATCCACCTGACCGGTAGGCTATCCCATCCCCACCCAGTTGAGGATGCGCGAGAGGAGATGATCCCTGGCAGTGTGTCGGGCGATGTCCATAGCATGTAGCGGCTGGTCCGGAAGGCCCTCCATCAGCAGGATTTTGTGCACCAGGTCTGGGTCTATGGAGTCAAGCGGGAGGCGGCTCAGAGCGTCCGCGTGGCCCATGGACTTCCCGGGCCGGTCTTGGTGGGCATATTGGTACCTACCCAGAAAGATGGACCAGCAGAGGACCTGGGGCGACAATATCTGTGGCGTCTGATGGTCAGGGGCAAGAAGGACAAGCAGGGGCTTGTGATCAGTAGTGATGGTGAAGGGGCGGCCATATAGGTAGTCGTAGAACTTCACCACAGCCACGATTGTGAGGGCCTCCTTGTCAATCTGTGCGTAGTTCTGTTCTGCCAATGACAAGGTCTGGGAGTAATAGGCGACCGGCACCTCCCGCCCGTCTGGTAACTGATGGCCGAGGATGGCACCAACACCGTAGGGCAAAGCTTCGCATGCCAATACGACCTACAATGTCTCGTCGAAATGGGCGAGGATGTCATTTGATGTGAGAAGCTCTTTTACTGCTTGGAAAGCGGTGGCCTGTCACTGGCCCCACACCCAGGGGGCCCCTTCTTGTTGAGCAGGTGGTGGAGAGGTTCCACGAGGGCAGGAAGAACTGATAAAAGTTCAGAAGCCCCAAGAAAGCCTGAACTCTGCCTTGGATGTGGGGGCCAGGGCATTCTTGATGGCGCAAACCTTGTCAGGTGTGGGGTGGATGCTGTCCGCGTCCACGGAGAAACCAAGGAACTCCACATGGGGGATTCTCAGGAGGCACTTCTCCCACTTCACCTTCAGGCCGGTGGAGTCGAAACGCTGTAGCATGGTGTATAGGCAGGTGGTGAAGACCTCTTCTGAGGGGACAGCAATCAAAACATCATTGAAAAAGGGCTGGACCCCAGGAATCCCTTTCAAAAGAGATTTCATTACATTCTGAAAGATTCCCAGAGCCACGCTCACCCCAAACTGCAACTGCTTGACCTGGAACGCCCCCTGGTGCGTGACAATGGTTTGGGCCTCTGCAGTCGGCTTGTCCACCAGCAGTTGCTGATAACGCTTGGGCCAAGTCCAGCTTACCAAAGACTTTGGCCCCTGCTAATGCCGCAAGTACATGGCTGATGACTGGCACCGGGTACATATAGTCTGCCAGCACCTTATTGATCATGCATTTGTAATCCGCACAGATGTGGATGTCACCATTCGACTTTACCAGGGTTATGATGGGGGTCTCCCAGGTGGCGCGGGGAACCGTCTCTAACACTCTTTGTGCCACCAAACGGTCCAGTTCTGCCTCTATTTTGGGTTTGAGAATGAAAGGAACTCTCTGGGCCTTGAGGCGGATGGGACACACCTCGGGGTTTAATTGGAGTGATACCGGGGGGCCCGTGTAACAGCTGAGTGTCCTGTCGAAAATGGCCGGGAACTTGTCACTCACGTTTTTGAAGTCTGTGGACCGCACATGGTGCACCCTGTTACTTTGAACCCCAAGGGCGCGAACCAAGACAGTCCAAGCAAACTAGTGAGCCGACCTTCCACCACCACCAAGTCCAAGTGTCCCTCAAAGTGCCAGTACTTCACGTGGAATTTGCCCTAACCCTTAATGGCCACCTCGTTCTTCTGCAAGTCTCTGAGGGTGAAGCCGGCAGGCCTCAGGAGGGGACCCCCCTTGTGGGCAGAGTCTCCTGAGAGTCTCCTCCGATATTATGGAAATGGAGGACCCTGTGTCCAGTTCCATCATGCAAGGGTTCCCCTCGATCAACACAGTCACTTTAATTTTGTCAGGGGTGTCCCGGGGCATATTCAATACCTGGTGTTGGTGGACAGCCATTGTGTGTAGATCCTTGATCTCCTTGTGGGTGGCAGTGCCTTTCCCTGTCCCTTTAGAGCAGCAAGTGCATGCGATGCCCAGACTTACCACAGGCCCTGCAGGTCACATCATGGAAACGGCAGGAATGATGTTCGTGGTCCTCACCAGAGCTGGCGTAGAGATGCGATGTGGTGTCCTTTGGTGGTGCTGTCCTTGGCCGGGAGCTGCGGCGAGCCAGGTGGTGAACCTGCTGGGCCTTGTCCTCATCGGACACCTCCAATACCTGGAGTACAGCAGCTTGGTGTGAGGTGGGGGCTTGATGGACAGACCGAGATTTCTCGAACACAGTGGCTTCGCAGAGAGCCTTCACCAGGGTGAGTTCCTCCAGCCCGATTAGCTTGCGGTGGAGTTTCAGCTCCTGGAGTTCCATTACGAACTGATCTAGGAGCGACTTGTCTAGGCTGCGAACTCACAGTTGAAGTTAGCGGCCGTCTCATTAGGCAGATGGCACATGAAGAAGTCCACGCGGTGCACCATCTTGGTGGGCTTTGGCGCAAAATGATCAGTGAGCACCTTTAAGAGGGCTTCGTAAGTGGAGGCCTCCAGGGTGATGGGCGCAACGAGCCCCTGGACTAGCCGTAGGGTGGAGATTCACGGGTGCTGAGCAGTAGAGCCTTCTTTTTGCCTCCATCAGTGATGCCCTGGAACAGTATGTAGTATTTCAGTCATTCTATCCAGGTTTCCCACAGCTCTGGGTGCGAGGGGTCAAACTCTGGCAGATGTCCTAGAGCAGCAGCCATGGTAGTGATGATCCCGGTAGTGATGCGGTGAGCGAGGCTCAGAAGCTCGGGGTGCAATGTGGTGCTGGAGGGCGCTGGGCTGGCTCAACAGGATCCCATTCTCGTTGGCAGTGCAATATACTGAGTTCGACACGCAAGTAGTGATCTGCTCTAACTACAAGACAACCCCAGCAGGGCCGAAACCCTGCTTATAATCCCATCAAACGCCACACTCCCAACACACCCACTCCCAACAATAGGCTATTTACACACTAATTGCATCCCGATAGGTGGCTGCCAGGATCCTGCTGGTCTATTGTATTTTCCCGCAAGCTCACCTTCTTCTGGCATCCCTGGGTTGCAGGGAAACTGTATCAGACCATAACAAAATCAAAGAAGGGTTTTGGGTTTTTTTGGCTAGTCTTACATTGTCTAGTTCTTTAAATTATTCCTTACCAGCTCTGTCACCATAATTGGCCACAATGAGGTTAGATGCTGAGGTGAAATTCTCAGCAACAAGACTCTGAAAAACAGAAACATCTGGGCAGCTACTATGGAAGTCTGTCCAACACGCAAGTTGTCAGTCAGTCTCTCTGGAATAAATTTACAGAAATTAACAAACGTGTACTGAAGTGCAATGAGTTAGAACTACTAAAACATAATGTGTTTAGTTACAGCATCCTGCACTGATCAATCGTGTTTATTATTGAAAACTAGTAAGCCTCTGATAAGCCTGAGCAGTGTTCCCTCTAAGCTGAGTTAGTGTGAGCTAGCTCACATTTTTTAGCCTCCAGCTCACACATTTTTGTCTTAGCTCAGAAAGGATGGCTCCAAAGCAAACTGATTTATGCAGTAGCCAAATTGCTTGCTCACAACTTTAATGCCAGTAGCTCACAAAGTAGAATTTTTGCTCACAAGACCCCACAGCTTAGAGGGAACATTGAGCTTGAGGTATATACAGGATTCAGGGAGATAAATATCTTAGGCTTGGATCTTTTACTTTCCTTCCAATTGCACAGCATGTGCCTTCACTGCAGAGCATATTTCTCCAGCATTAGATGTTTACTGCTCTTCAATGAAAGACTGAGTTACCCAAGCAGCAGGAAAGCACAGGATTCAAACCATCATTTCCTTGAGATACTGAGAGACAGAAACTTATCAGTTTAATAAAATGGCATAACTGAAGACTGTGGGCTCCAGAAAACTGGAACCCATGAAGCATTCAAAGCAGCTGACTTTTACAAGGACTGCTTTTTCAGGGGTGTAAGTAAAGGTAAAGGTTCCCTTGCTCGAAAGCCAGTTGAATCCGACTCTAGGGTTGCGGTGCTCATCTCCGTTTCAAAACCGAAGAGCCAGCGCTGTCCGAAGACTTTTCCGTGGTCATGTGGCTGGCATGACTAAACACCAAGGCGCACAGAATGCTGTTACCTTCCCACCAAAGTGGTACCTATTTATCTACTTGCAATTTCTTGCTTTCAAACTGCTAGGTTGGCAGGAGCTGGAACTAGAGATGGGAGCTCACTCCGTCATGTGGCACTCTCAGGTCTCGAACTGCTAAACTACTGACCTTCCACAGCCTGCAGTTCAGCGTCTTAACCACTTGAGCCACTGTAGCAGGTGTAGGTATCCATTAACATTGGGCAAATATGCGGAATTGCAGTGAATGACATGCAAATCTGTAACAGTAAATTTCTTTGATGGGTAGTTCCTGGCAAGGAGCACTGTTATTCTAATGGGAGAGTCACTTTTTTGTCTAAACAGAAAACGATACTCAGGAGGCCAATCAGACCAGACCACATATTGACAAGCTCTGCACAGAGCTAAGCTGCAGTATCAGTTGTGCAACAATTTGCTAAACTTTGCATTCTTAACTTCCTCCTTCAAGAAAACCTTGCTTTTATAAACAACGCACCTTATTCTATTTTTCACAGTAGGTAAGGTGCACTTGGGAGATTTAGGAACAGATAAAGGTAACAGCTTCCCACTGCAATTACATACCCAGCAATTAATATTACCATTTCTTATGGCAGTAAATAAGATTATTATATGCTGCATGAAGTAGTATTTCTTTTCGTCGGACACCATGAATCAAGCACCCATGTACATTACTGGGTGAGCTTGGATTCTGGTATTATTAAACACATAGAGAAAGCCTCTCTATCTTCTTTCTCTGCACAAGACATTTAATAAGGCTCTCTCATATCTCCTCTCAGTTGCCTTTTTCCAAGCTAAAGACCTAAAATGCTCCTTTACATTATCGTGCACCTTTTTCCAGCTCATTGATATCTTTTGTAACATGGGGTGACCAGAACTGTACAAAGTATTCTAAAGAATGCCACAAAATAGTATTATACAAAGGTATTACAATAATTGTTGCTTTATCTTCAAGCCCTTTCTTAATAATCTTTATCAGAGCATAGAACAAAGAACACATTTTTTTCAAAGTAATTTTATTGTATATAATACATCAATCTCACCTTGTATCAAAGGCAGGTAAAGGTGATACTGATCAATTTCTCCACTGAAAACAACAAATGCTTGACGCTTCAACAACATTGCCTTTTGCTCAAAACTTGGGAAAAGTTTCAAAGAACTGCTCTGCATACCTATGATTAAGAACAGTCTAGGCATTAAGTTGCAACCTTTTATGAAATAACCATTGGTTATCTAATAGAAC
Organism: Gekko gecko; assembly: GCA_029375565.1. Taxonomy (NCBI): domain Eukaryota; kingdom Metazoa; phylum Chordata; class Lepidosauria; order Squamata; family Gekkonidae; genus Gekko; species Gekko gecko. The sequence goes on along the minus strand of JAPDNY010000004.1, from coordinate 100,170,685 downwards.
AAGCAACAAAAATGTTATATATCAGTATGAACAGTTAAGCAGTTCACCATGTTCTTCTTGTTGATTTAACTTTAAATTTTAACAAAAGACAAAATCAATTATACTTACTCATCAAGTCTTTAAACATAGTTTTTTCATGTGTAAGAAAATGATCAATAATGGATCGCCAACTGCAGGATAAGACAAATCAAGTAAAAATTAGTGCAATCAAGTTTAAACTCTGTTACCTTTCCCTTAATAACTGCTTGAAACATAAAATTTCCATCATCTAAGTGACTTTGACACAGTAGGCAAGTTGCAGAAATCCAACGTATAGTTACACGTCTGGACAGACACATTCATCTGTCACTTAGAAAACTACATACACAATTTACAGTTTCCTATACCAAACAAGCTACTTCTGTTTATACCATCTGGCTTGTATAAAGCAGTCATGAAAGAGAACCAATTAACATTTCATGTCAAATCTTATCTTTTAAAATAGTTGTTGGCTGGCTGCATCCATCGATGGCTTGCCTCTTTTCTCCAAGGTCAGGGACAAAGGGTGGCGATAGGGGATCAGCAGTCCTGGAGACATCCTCTTGAATGCGGGGTGCCTCAGGGGGTGGTGCTGTCCCCGATGCTGTTTAACATCTTTACACGCCCCCTTGCCCAGATTGCCTGGAGATTTGGGCTTGGGTGTCATCAATATGCAGATAACACCCAGCTCTATCTGATGCTGGGCGGCCAGTCAGACTCCAGCCCAAATGACCTTTATTAGGTGCTGCAAGCTGTAGCTGAGTGGCTCAGACTGAGTTGGCTGAAGCTAAACCCGGCAAAGACAGAGGTCCTGGGCCTGAGTTGGTTCGGGGTTGGGGTTCCCTCTCCCGACCTTCGATGGGGCGCCTCTGGTGCTGGAGGTTAGGAGTTTGGGAATGCTCCTGGACTCCTCTTTAATGATGGAGGCCCAGGTGGCAGCAACTGCCAAGTGCCCAGGTGGCAGCCACTGCCAAGTCAGCCTTTTATCATCTTCGGCTGGCTCGGCAGCTGGTCCCCTTCCTTGACCATGATGACCTTGCCACAGTGATCCATGCGATGGTCACCTTGAGGTTAGACTACTGTAACGCTCTCTACACGGGGCTGCCTTTGTCGCAAGTCCAGAAGCTGCAGCTAGTGCAGAATGCTGCAGCCAGGCTGTTGATGAGTCTCTCTAGGTGAGAGCACATCCGGCCTGTGCTGAAAGCGCTGCACTGGCTGCCAATAGTGTTCTGGATTCGCTTCAAAGTGCTGGTTCTTACCTTTAAAGCCTTATATGGCCAGGGTCCAACATACCTAAGGGACCGCCTTTTCCCATATGTTCCCCCAAGGGCACTATGGTCGGGGATGCAACATCTCCTGGTAACTCCAGGCCCCAAAGATGCCAGATCTGCAGCAACCAGGGCCAGGGCTGTTTCGGTGGCGGCTCCTACCTGGTGGAATGAGCTCCCGAAGGAGATCTGGGCCCTGCGGGACCTTGCACAGTTCCGCAGGGCCTGTAAGACGGAGCTCTTCCGCCAGGCTTTTGAGTAGGAGCCGCTGCCACTGCACCACCACCACCAACTAGGCTGGGTAATATTGGGGGGTGAGATGGCCCGGTGACAAATGAACAACAGTGCTGCCTGGAACTGATACTATCGACTAGGGACCACTATACTATCAGGATGCCATCTTGTTACTGTAGATTCTTTTTGAGGCAATAAGAGCACTTTGTTTTGTTATATGATTGTAATAGACTGTTTTATCTTGTTTTTAATTGTTTTTAGTATTGGCATACATGCCCAGTTAATTAGCCGCCCTGAGCCTGCTTGCGGAGAGGGCTGTCTATAAATCTAATGAAATAAATAAATAAATATCGAATTGTGGGAGGAACTTGCAGAAATAGATTTTCTCTGCGTTTTCCTTCCCCTGACTGCCACTACTGAGGGCTCCCCCATCCCCACCTGAATGGGCAAAACTGGCTTCCCTATTACACAAGTGGAACAAGATAGGACAATTCCACTGAAACATGTGGAGGATAATTTGCTGAATTGCCTGCACTTATTGTAGATTTCTGTGCTGCATGACACGTCAATCAAAAAGATCCCCTGAACACCTTGTGGAGACACTCATAGGAAAAAGGAGTGAGATCTGCTTTGATGAGCTCCTTCCATTTATAGAACTTTGAATTCAACCAAAGTCTCAGAAAGAAAAGATGCAACCACATGTACTTTACTAGTCTGATATTAGGACTAGTAGGACCCCAAATCAAGTACTCAAATAAAAAAAACCCTTTAAGGGTATCATTGATCATGGCACAAGCACCAAAGAAGAAAAATTGGTACTTCATTATATTCCTTTCACAGTACAGCAACAGAACAGCAAAAAATATTCTAGGAATAAAATAATTTTAAAAATTAAGAAACTATAACTCTCAGTTTCATCCTATATACACTGCAATTAATTTTTTCTTGGGGGGCCATGGAACACTACAAAACAACTGTCTTTGTTAAGATTGAAGAATATGCAGAGTATGGAATTGTAGGAGATTAAATAAAACCTATTCTTTAATAAAATAAGACTATTGGCAAATTATTTATTGTATAGAGAGATTCCAAATGCAAGATCTCTCACAACATTTAAACTCACTAGATATGGCTAGTAATGTTTCTTTTCGTCACACACACAAGATTGCCCCAATTATATTTCTTACTGAATGCATGAAGTGTCCATCTGGAAAAAAGCTGGATCCATATAGAGTTCTAGAACATCTTTCTTCCATGCTCGTTTGGTATAGGCATAGCCACTTAGAGAACTAAGCAACTGAGAACCAGCACGGAAACTAGGAAGATTGTAGGCACTGTCAACAAAAATATATACAATGTAAAGATGACACTTCTCCAAAATGTATGATTCACATGCTCTAGAAAATTCTAAGCCTTGTGGCAGGATTCCATTTGACATTGTTGATTAGATATTTCTTTGAACACCTACAGGTTAGTTGCAAGAAAAATTAATGCACTCAGCAAGGGAGACAAAAAGAGGAATGGAGGAATGATAGCCTGTAACTTCTTTTTTGGGATGAAAAGTCTCTGAATTGGGGAAAAATCACAAATGAAAGATATCTTATATTAATTTCTAACAATTTTGTTAGTTTACTAAGGATGTGAGCAAGCAACATAATGGAATGGGAGCAGGAGGGTGGGGAATGGATATTTACAGTAGTTATAGGCTTCTTTGTTATTTTTATTGTTTATTTTGTTAAAATGAAAAACATGAAGTTACAACAATTAAAATGTCTTTTTCCTAAAGATAAAACTGAAGTCAGTTAAATTAGAAAGAACACTAGCCCTGGCATGATTGGTTCATCATAGCCAACAAATATTTAGCATTTATAGCATTTGAAAATAAGCTACTGCCTTGGTGAATTATCCAAGGAATTACTGTACACAAACCAGATCTTAGACCAGACTTCAGTAGTGTCAACTTTGACTAGAAAGAGGTACCTGTAAAGTATAAGCTTTTCCACTGTTTCTCCCCATTTATTTCACTGCAATCTGTATTAGATATTTTATAACATTCAATGGGTAGAACTGGGGAAAAGAGTCAGTTATACACATGATGTGACTCTCTGGTTAATGCAAAATTGGCAGATGGTAATATACAATTAAGTTCACCTGACCAGTACAACACAGCACAGAGATAGCTTAAAAGGTGTTCACAGATATGCACCTGTCTGAGTGTGTTACAAATGATTTACAAGAACAAGCTAGTTACCTGTGATTGCGTAAGTAAGGAAACACATAATAAAGCAATCGTGATATTAACGGCACTGCCTTCTCTTTCTCATCACTACGATAGACCATATCCAGGAGAGAAGCGAGAACCTATAGAAACAGTGTTCCATATTAATGAAGGGTCCTCACCCATTACAGGTGTTAACTAGGTGAGCATAACCAGTGAATGGTTTCTAGATTTCCTTGAATAGATCTGAATTTTACATTGTTACATTTCACAATGTACTTACTGTATTTCATAGTCCCTTGGTCCTGCTTTTTTTGGTTATTGTTTCATACATAAAAGGTCTGCCTGTGGGGAGGCACTATAGTGCATCTGAAGAAGTGGGCTCTAGTCCAAGAAAACTTAAAATTGTGGTACTTTTTAAAGTGACCATATAAACCATATGGTTCCCTTTTATTTTAAATAAAACTGGTACTGATTTTTTAAATGACAAAAAGCAAAACTACACAAAATCTGAGACAGCACCCAGAAATGAGAAAACACAATTAAACTCCAGGGGGACAGAATGAAATACATGACTCTGAAAACTGGAAAAATGCCATCTTTTCAACATGAATATGCCAATTAAAACAACAACAAGAAGACACCTAAATGCTACCTCCCTTGTCTATTTTAGTTTCATGGCTGGCTACAGAAGAGGGCAAAAGAACGGCAAGCTCCATTTGCCTAACAGAAACAGGACTCACCTCTGCAAGGAGAGAGAGGGCTTGAACACTATACACAGATGGAGCAGAGGCAGAGACCATGGAGGAAGGGGCTGCTGAAGCATCTGCAGAAGAAGTGGCATTTTAGTGTTTCTATCTGGCTGGAGGCAATACTGAATTTTCACTAAATTAGTGGTTGCTTTTTAAAAACAAAACCAAAAAGGCTTAGATTCAGATGCTGCAGGATGGGATGATCTGCAGACAATAAGATAAACTATGTACAGTAACGTGCCAGAGAAAATAAATACATCTAGCCTAAGTGTCTTAATACTTAGGCTATGTGTGTTTATTTAATTATTTTTTCATTTTCTAAAGAAAGTGGGATACAAAAGGGAAGAGGGGGTAGGGGAAAATATAGGTTCAACAAGTAAAATCATACATATTATCAGATGTAATACATATTTCAAATATAGAAGCAGACAATAAAACATCAATATTACAGTGTTTTGAGATGGGTTCTCTCTATAAAAGAATAAACAAGAACTTTCCTAATGTTCCTGATAATCCATGTGTGTTTATATTTTCAGGTACATTACTTTGCAAAGCTATACACACATAGCTGTACATATACCATCACATGTAACACCACCAGTGCCTTTCATTAAAAAAGCAAAGTCTTTCTGTTTAATATGTATGTTTACTATAAGTCAAACTATGTTTATCCACAAAGTGCATGCTCTATTTACATTCTGTTATGTCATTGCTCTTTATCTAAATTGTAAATTCTTGATTGCAGATTGTTGTATACTGATATTGTTCAAAATCGTGTTTTTTCAATAAAAAACTTTTTAAAAAAGGAAAGTTGTTCTGGGAAGGGGGAGTGTAGAGCTGAGAAACAGAATGAGAGCATAAGAACATAAAAGAAGCCAATATTGAATCAGGCCAATGGCCCATCTAGTCAAACACTCTGTCACACAGCGGCCAAAAATACCACGTGCCATCAGGAGGACCAGCAGTGGGGCCAGGACACTAGAAGCCCTCCCACTGCTGCCCCCTCCAGTACCAAGAATAGAGTGCGTCACCTGCCCCAGACTGAGAATTCCCATCTATTTGTTGTTGTTGTTCAGTCGCACAGTCGAGTCCGACACTTCGCGACCCCATGGACCAGATTACGCCAGGCTCTCCTGTCTTCCGCTGTCCGCTGAAGTTTGCTCAATTTCATGTTCGTTGCATCGATGACACTGTCTAACCATCTCATCCTTTGCCGTCCCCTTCTTCTTTGACCTTCAATCTTTCCCAGCATCAGGGTCTTCTCCAGTGAATGCTCCCTTCTCATTTGGTGGCCAAAGTATTTGAGCTTCAGCTTCAGGATCTGGCCTTCCAGGGAACAATCAGGGTTGATTTCTTTTAGGATTGACTGATTTGATCTCCTTGCAGTCCAAGGGACTCTCAAGAGTCTTCTCCAGCACCATAGTTCAAAAAAATCTATTCTTCGGTGCTCGGCCTTCCTTATAGTCCAACTCTCGCAGCCATACATTACTACGGGGAATACCATTGCTTTGACCATGTGGACTTTTGTTGGCAAGGTGATGTCTCTGCTTTTTATCATGCTGTTTAGGTTTGCCATTGCTTTCCTCCCAAGGAGCAGGCGTCTTTTAATTTCATGGCTGCAGTCACCATCTGCAGTGATCTGGGATCCCAGGAATGTGAAGTCTGTCACTACATCTACGACTTCCCCTTCTATTTGCCAAGGAGTGATGGAGCCAGATGCCATGATCTTAGTTTTTTTGATGTTGAGCTTCAAGCCCACTTTTGCGCTCTCCTCTTTCACCCTGAGCAAGAGGCTCTTTAGGTCCTCTTCACTTTCTGCCATCAGAGTGGTATCGTCTGCATATCTGAGGTTATTGATCTTTTCCCCAGCAATCTTGACTCCAGCTTTTGATTAATCCAGGCCAGCATTTCGCATGATGTACTCGGCATATAAAATAAATAAGCAAGGTGACAATATACATCCTTGTCGAACTCCTTTTCCTATGCTAAACCAATCAGTTCTTCCATATCCGGTTCTAACTGTTGCTTCTTGACCCTTATACAGGTTTCTCAGGAGACACGTGAGGTGATCCAGTATTCCCATCTCTTTAAGAACCTGCCATAATTTATTGTGATCCACACAATCAAAGGCTTTAGCATAGTCAATGAAGCAGAAGTAGATGTTTTTCTGGTACTCTCTTGCTTTCTCCATAATCCAGCGAATGTTGGCAATTTGATCTCTAGTTCCTCTACCTCTTCAAAACCCAGCTTGTACTTCTGGCAGTTCTCTATCCACGTACTGTTGGAGCCTAGCTTGTAGGATCTTGAGCATGACCTTGCTAGCGTGTGAAATGAGTGCAATTGTGCGATAGTTTGAACATTCCTTGACATTGCCCTTCTTTGGGATTGGAATGTACACTGACCTTTTCCAATCCTGTGGCCACTGTTGTGTTTTCCAAATTTGTTGGCAAATTGAGCGCGGCACTTTAACAGCATCTTCTTTTAAGACTTTCAATAACTCAGCTGGGATACCGTCACCTCCACTAGCTTTGTTGTTAGTAATGCTTTCTAAGGCCCATTTAACTTCGCTTTCTAGGATGTCTGGCTCGAGGTCAGTGATTATACCATCGTGGTTGTCAAGGACATCGAGGTCCTTCTTGTATAGTTCTTCTGTGTATTCTTGCCATCTTTTCCTAATCTCTTCTGCTTCTGTTAGGTCCCTACCGTTTTTGTCCTTTATCATGGCCAGCTTTGCATGGAACGTTCCCTTGATTTTTTCCAATTTTCTTGAAGAGATCTCTAGTCCTTCCCAATCTATTGTTTTCCTCTATTACTTTGCATTGTTCATTCAGGAAAGCCTCCTTATCTCTCCTTGCTGTTCTCTGGAAATCTGCATTCAGTTGGGCAAATCTTTCCTTTTCACCGTTGCCTTTAGCTTTCCTTCTTTCCTCTGCTATGTGTAAAGCCTCATCAGACAGCCACTTTGCTTTCTTGCATTTCTTTTTCCTTGGGGTGGCGGTGATTGCTGCCTCCTTTACAATGTCACGGACCTCTGTCCATAGTTCTTCAGGCATTCTGTCTATCAAATCTAGTCCCTTAAACCTATTCTTCACCTCTACTGTATATTCATCGGGGATGCGATCTAGGTCAAATTTGAATGGCCTAGTGGTTTCCCCAACTTTCTTCAATTTAAGTCTGAATTTTGCAATGAGTAGCTCATGATCTGAGCCACAGTCAGCTCCAGGTCTTGTTTTTACTGACTGGATAGAGCTTCTCTATCTTTGACTGCAAATTATATAGTCAATCTGATTTCGGTGTTGCCCATCTGGTGATGTCCTTGTGTAGAGACGCCTCTTAGGTTGTTGGAAAAGGGTATTCACTATGACCAGCGTGTTCTCTTGACAAAACTCTGTTAGCCTTTGCCCTGCTTCATTTTGTTCTCCAAGGCCAAACTTGTCTGTTATTCTGGTTACCTTTTGATTTCCTACTTTAGCATTCCAGTCCCCTATGATGATGAGGACATCATTTTTTGGTGTTAGTTCTATGAGCTGTTGTAGGTCTTCATAGAACTGGTCCACTTCAGCCTCTTCTGCAGCAGTGGTTGGGGCATAGACTTGGATTACTGTGATATTGAATGGTTTGCCTTGGATTTGGACCGAGATCATTCTGTCATTTTTGAGATTGTATCCCAATACTGCCTTTCTCACTCTCTTGTTGACTATAAAGGCCACACCATTTTTTCTACGGGATTCCTGGCCACAGTAGTAGATATGATGGTCTTCTGAGTTAAATTCGCCCATTCCTGTCCACTTTAGTTCACTGATTCCCAAGATGTCAATGTTCATTCTTGCCATCTCATTTTTGACCACGTCAAGCTTACCTTGATTCATACATTTTACATTCCAGGTTCCTATGCAGTATTGTTCTTTGCAGCATCGGACTTTCCTTTCACCATCAGACACATCCACAACTGACCATCCTTTTGGCTTTGGCCCAACCGCTTCACTCTTTCTGGGGTTACTCGTACTTGCCCTCTGTTCTTCCCCAGTAGCATATTGGACACCTTCCGACCTGAGGGGCTCATCTTCCGGCATCATATCTTTTAGCCTTTTGTTACTGTCCATGGGGTTTTCTTGGCAAAGATACTGGAATGGGTTGCCATTTCCTTCTCCAGGGGATCACACTTGGTCTGAGTTCTCTGCTGTGGCCTGTCCGTCCTGGGTGGCCCTCCACGGCATAGCCCACAGCCTCATCGGCCACAAGCCCCCTCGCCACGACAAGGCAGTGATCCATGAGGGAGTCCCATCTATACCCTGTGGCTAATAGCCACTGATGGACTTCTGCTCCATATGTTTATCTAATTCCCTCTTGAAACTGTCCATGCTTGTAGCTGCCACCACCTCCTGTGGCAGTGAATTCCATATGTTAATCACTCTTTGGGTGAAGAAGTATTTCCTTTTATCTGTTCTAACCTGACTGCTCAGCAATTTCATGGAGTGCCCAAGAGTTCTTGTATTGTGAGAAAGGGAGAAAAGTACTTCTTTCTCAACCTGCTCAATCCCATTCATAATCTTATAAACCTCGATCATGTCACCCCTCAGCCGTCGTTTCTCCAAGCCAAAGAACCCCAAGTGTTTTAACCTTTCTTCATAGGGATGGTGTTCCAACCCTTTTATCATTCTAGTTGCCCTTCTCTGCACTTTTTCCAATGCTATAATATCCTTTTTGAGATGTGGTGACCAGAACTGTACACAGTAATGAGAAAAAGGAGTGAGTCACTCTTTCCCTATCAAAAACAGGAGAAAAATGCATTTGAAATCCAGTCCTAGACAAGGCTGTATGGAAGCATTTTAGAGCAGGAAAACTGAGGGCCTTGGCAAACAGAAGTCAAATTGGTCTAGTAGACAATATATGTGAACACCACAGTGCTTTGCATAGCACTCAAGACAGAGAAAGCAATGCCATCAATGTAATTTTACTAATAATTCCTGAAAAACGGAGCAGTGGCATTTTGTGGCCAATATTTAATGTAATTAAGTGGCCGGTACTACTACTTCCTCCTCTCTCTTAAGACTGGGAAAAGGCTACAGACAACAGCTAAGCACAAGAACTTATCATGGCATAACTTCTTAGAAATACAACTTGATAGTGTTTTGTGTAATATAACTCACATTTTCTGAAGCTCAACTGCAACCATGGGTGCTTCTGATTTATATCGGGGCTATGCCTTCTATCCCTGCATGGTTTTGTAATTAAAACTGCCCTCCTCGCACTGCTTGTAGCTCATCTTTCTTTGCAGAGCTCATAATGTAGCAGGTGCATGCATCTATTGTGACAGGCAAAACTGTGTAGGGATGAAAGAATTAAATCTACTCTCTCAATCAGGGCCACACATGGTTGTAAGTTAGCATTAAAAAATCTCTCTAGATGAATGCTGTCAGAATTCTGTGACATTAAATGCATGTTGTGTTACTATAGTCTGTACCCCAAACATAGAGACCAGTAGTGGGGAAGCACCCCAGAAATCTCTCTTTCTTTCAACTAGAAACTAGAGGCATGAACATTGCCTCAGAATGGGAGCTTGTGACCTGAGATATGACAGGAATGTGGGATATGACTGTGATACATTCTGGCCAATATGGTACCAGAGGGGGGGAGCACCCCCCTTTTGTTTTACATCTCAAGAACTATAACTACTGAGTGATAAACAGGATCCACAGCAGGAAAGGTCATTTAACACATTGGAAGGCAGCAGGAAGACATCAACACAGGCGCCTTTGAAACTTCCCTAAACTCCTCACACCTTCTGGCTCATATACAATGACTTAGGTTTGCACTTCAAAAGAAGATGGTGTAAGGTCCCCTCCATCCTTGAGAGGAGATGAAACGAGTGTAATGGCAGGGTCTCAGTTAATTACTCTCAGCATCCCACAATTAAGGATACATCTGCCCATCCATCTCCAAGTCTGACATATTTATTTCCTTCACTATGTCCCCTCCCAACCCAAAACTAATGGTAACTATATAAACTAAGCTAGTTGTTCTGGTTTGGTCCTTGCAACTGTTAAACATCTTCATTACATACAGGGGTCTTTTCATAGAAAAACAGCTGCAGGAGATCATTAGCATATGGTATGCTAATGAGCTATAAAACTATTAGCATATGCCACACCCCCTGACATCACCGGAAGTGATGTCAGAAGGGAAAGCAAAAAGGGGGGGGAGGCATCTTCAAAAGCCTCCCCTTCCCTTCCCCAGCTGGTCTGGGTGGGGGAGCTAAGAGAGAAGGAGTTTAAAGTTTAAACTCCTTCTCATGAGAGTTGGGCCACAAAAGGAGGAAAGAGGGAAGGAAAGAGAGAGAGAGTAGAGAGAAGGAAAGAAGGAAGGAAAGAGGGAAAGAAAGAGAAGGAAAGGAAGAGGGAAAGAAAGAGAGGGAAGAAGGAGGGAAACAGGGAAAGGAGGAAAAAGAGAAGAGAAGAAGGTGGGAAAGAAAGAAAGAGAAGAGAAGAAGGAGGGAAAGAGGAAAAGGAGAGAAGGAAAGGAGAGAATGAAAGAAATTCAGTGGCAATTCGGCCTTATTATATCCTATGGGCCATTGAAGTCAATGGTGAAAACATAGGGTATATTCTGGGGAGCTAGAGGGAGGGGTTTGAGGGAGAGCCTCCAAACTCACAGGATAGCTGATGGAGCCTCTCCCCAAGATGCCCACCAAGTTTCAAGAACATTGGACCAGGGGTCCAATTCTATGGGCCCCCAAACAGGTTGCCCCTATTCCCTCCATTGTTCTCTATGGTGGGAAAAAAGTTAATTTTTTCCCGCCATAGAGAACAATGGAGGGAATAGGGGCAACCTGTTTGGGGGCCCATAGAATTGGACCCCCTGATCAAATGTTCTTGAAACTTGGTGGGTATCTTGGGGAGAGGCTCCATCAGCTACCCTGTGAGTTTGGAGCCTCTCCCTCAAACCTCCTCCCCATCCAGCCCCCAGAATATACCCTATGTTTTCACCATTGACTTCAATGGCCCGTAGGATACAATGGAGCTGAAATTGACATTCGGCTGCCTGAAAGACTCCCCGGGACGCTGGCTGGGGGTGGGGCTTGGCTCCTGAGCTCCCGGAGCTGTGCTCTGGTGAGCTCCCCCCCAAAAAGACCCCTGTATATATAGTGTGCATACACATGAAAGATTATACTACAATAAAAGTTTGTTGGTCTTAAATGTGCCACTGGACTCAAACTTTATTCTGATGCTTCAGACCAACAAGGCTACCCACTTGAATCTAGTTTTGCAAGTTAAAATAATTAAAGTCATTTATATCTCACTTGCAAATGCAATTATAGACAGCACGATTATCTGCCTGATAAGAGTATTACCTCCTTTCTTGAGCATTAATCGCCCATTAAGCCACCACTTTAGTTCTATTAAGACCCATTAAGTCAAAACTTAAATATTCAGGACTTCCGGTTCCGGTACAGCGCATCGACGGGCGGCTTTGGGATCATTCCCAGCCGCCCGACCCGTTTTCGTTCTTTTTTGAGCCTCCCGGTGCCGGGAGAGCTCGACCAGTCCTCCCGGAGAGAGGGCTGGGGCAGGGGGCTTGCTTTTTGACCCCTCCCGCAACTGGCAAATGCGGGGGGGTGTCCATTATTGCCTCGAAGCAGGAGCGGATTCAGGGGTGGAACATGGACGCCATGTTCCGCATAGACGCAGCCATCCGTTTTAACCGTTTTGGGATTTAAGACTTTTAATAATTACAGCAACACAGAAGAAGAATTCAGGAGCTGTGAGTACGTTCTTTTTTCCTGGAGTCTTTTGTAAAGAAGAAAAATGAAACTACCCCCAAAAAAATGTGCCCAGAATTGAGAAGGATAGCGGCTGGGAAAAGCAAGGGCGAGGACTTCGTAATTATAAATGACTATTCTTTTGGGGGTACTATGAGCTCTGATGGCCTTTGCTCTCGACTTTTGGCTTTCTGATTCACTGACAAGGATTTATAGAGTGTAAAAGCTGTTTGAAACTGCATAGTCATTTCAAATGTGAATGAATTGGCTTGAAGGAATTGATTCAAATGGCGTTTGTATTGAGAGAAGAGGAAGAGATGGATGAAAATATGGAGTTGGGTGAGATGACAATTGAACAATTTATTAGTATCCTAAAAGAGGGAATTCAAAAAGGGTGTGAGGAAGCATGTGCAAACTTATTGGAAAAAACATGTAACACCAAATGTGTAATGGAAAAAAAGGAAGAGCAGGAGCAGCATATTGTGATAGAAACTTTTGATGTGCAGCAAAAAGAGAAGGGCGATTACTACGGGGCAGAAAATCCAGAGCTGCTACAAGAGAAAGAATATGTAGAGCTCCAATACCCAACAGTTAAACCAATGAGAAAGAAACAAAAAAAGATATCATGTTTAAAGCTGGAACCTCCAAAGGAAGAGGGGCATCGTCTGAAACATGCAAGAGAAGGAAAAGGAAAAATCAAAAGGAAGAATCTAAGGGCTTGGAAATTCAAAAGAGAAGCAAAAAAACCATGTGATGTAAAACATGAATTATCAAGGGAAAAGGAACAACGATTGCTAATAGAAAAAGAAAAAAGGAGAAGAATGAAAAGAGAAAATCTACAGGCATGGAAATTTAAAAGAGACAGTATAAGATGGGATTTAAACCTTATGAGAAGCGAAGAGGGAAGGATAAACTACCAGGATATGTATAAAGGGGAAAGACATGTAGAAATGCTGATGCAGAAAAGTAGATTGCAGATGGCTAGGAAGAAATTTAAGTTATATAAGGAGATGAAATGAGTGCTTTCCTTTTTTCTTACTGTTAAATAATGAGTTGTGGAAACGATAAGGGTTTTTCTTTGTGTGTGTGTGTGTGTGTTGTAAATATATGGAGAGTAAGAAAAAATGATCATTGGTAATTTAAAAAGAAATGAGTGCTCTCCTTTTTTCTTTCTTCTTTCTTCCTGATTAATGATGAGCTGTGGAAATGATAATGGTTTCTCTTTGTGGGTGTATGGGTTGTAAATATATGGAGAGTAAGAATAAAGGCAATTAAGATAATATGTGTTAGTTATGGTAATGAGTCACCACTAAAGATAATAATGATGATGATGAATTGGTAGTGTAGTGGGGAATCTCTCTCTGTTTCTTTTTTTTTCTTTCTTTTTTTTTGAGGAAGTTGGAGTAGGGATGAATAAGTGTTTAACTATAATTAGTGGTATTAAAATATATGCCATCATGTTCAAAGCAATTTGTTAATTTAGGATACTGATAGAATTGATAAAATCGCTATCTAATAGATAATAATATAAACATGCAAGTTAAACTTGAAGTAAGGCTTTTTGCAATGGTTAAATCAATCTATTTAATGGAGATAGGCAATAAAGGAAAAAAGATTTAAAAGATCGTAATGTTAAGCCCTGTACATACATTATAAGTAAGGGAGTGATAAGCTATTGGGAGATGGGGAACAGAAATGGTTACAAACTTGATTGGTGATGAGCATAAACAGTGGATTTGATTTATTTATTTATTTATTTTTATAGTGCCAACAAGAACTGATAAAGTATTTTTGAAAAGGTAGTGTGTATATTGTGTATGAACTAGAGAGAGAAGCAGCTAGGGATTATAAAATTTATTAAAGGTGGATTATAAATGCAAAATAATTATGTCTGGTCTAGTGTTAATATAAATCTGTGTTGCTGAAATATAGAACTGTCACTTTAGGGTTGCTATTTATACTTCTGTTGATGTTTTTGTTATCAAATGTATGAATTAAGGCATTATGTTAAAAATCCAATAAAATATATTATTTAAAAAAAACCAACCTTAAATATTCAGGTACTCCTTCCTGCATAGTTCAGCCAAGTTAGCCTGGATCCTGATCCCTGTACCCATAGGGTCTCAGGTTCTTAAGACCATTAAGTCAAAACTTGCCTTGGGTTTCCTCGTAAATATTCAGATACTCCTTTCTGCATAGTTCAGCCAAATTAGCGTGGATCCTGATCCCTGAACCCATAAGGTCTCAGGTCCTCAACTTGCTCCAAATAGAGTAAAGCCTGAATCCACCAACGGACACCTCAATTTTACTCTTTTGGTCCAACAGGATTTCAAATGCCAAATATGACTAATGGCCAGGCTTTACCACTGAAGCCCAGATGAACTCAGGTCCATAAACGGCATACCAGGCCACTCAAATGCCGTAAACGAATTCCAGACATCTTCTACTGCTACAATACAACACTGAAACCTCACTCATTGGCAAAACAGGCGGATTATAATTCCCCCTTTTGCTTTCCTTCCACATTTTAACCTATTATGTCTTTTTACCCTGGCTACCCTTCTCTTACCATCTCCTTCCCCAGTTTAGGATCAGTCTGCCCTCCAGCTAACTGGTCGCTCTTCATAGCAACCTAGCTAAGGAACCCTTCTTACTAAAGCTCCATCCCATTTTCCCCACCAAACCTTTTCATCTCATGCTTTGCAACCTATCTCCTTTCTCTAGGATGGACTAGAATAGCCTTGTGGGAGGACACAACTTGCTACAATGTAATATTAATTGGGTATTTTTATTCGTTGGGGAATTCCTGGACCTAGGAGTGCTCCCTGGGCTTCAGACCCCACCAGAGTTCAATTTGGGCTGGAAGGAGACTGGCTAGGGATCATAGAGAGAGAGAGAGAAGAAACAGCTGTACCACACTAGAACTATTTATTGAACTTCAGAAAGCATGCAGAAGAAAACTCTTAAGGCATAACATTCCAGAAAAAAACTACCCAATACCTCAGATAGGGTGCACTACTGAATACAAATAAGAGGAATATATTCTGTCTGCACACAAAGACCCACACAGAATCACAGGGGTAGTTGGTGTCCAGCTACCAATAAAGAAAATATCCCCAATATATACTTGTGCTGGCTATAGAACCAAATGGAGATGTCAGTTGGGAATGTGATGAGCTTGACAAGATCCAACCCCTCATACGTTGCCAGTATGAACTCTGCCTAAAGTTATTCTATTATCCGTGAGGTCAAGTGGTCCTTCAGGTTCTTTATCAAAGATAAGGAGCTAAGGGGCCTATCAAGTTGATATTCTATAAATTTAGACTAGAGCCTGGTATACTTCCTCTAATGGAATGTAAACTATGCACATACGTGAAGGGCACAGGCAGGGCAACACTTATTTTGGAGAATATCATATCAGCCAGGCTGCAAGGACTTGTGGCTATTGAACTAAAGACTGAATGTGAAAGCCAATTCAAGATGATGCTAAGAAAGGCCTAGTCTCAGTTACATGTAATTTCTGCCAGATTATTCTAAAGTAACAACTACACACTAGGGGTGGGTGATTTTTCCTGTTTTACTGGTTTCATTATATTAATGCCCATTGCCTTGGTTTTCTTTCTGATCTTAGCGTCTAATCTGCATCTTGTTAGGGTAATAAAATTTTTGCTGGCTTAATACTTTTTCTTCAATTTTTTTCTTGTACAGAAGATTTTACTACATGAGTCTCAGGAGTTGTGCAAACAAAAGACTGGGCAATTCCAGTCTTTTGCCAGTGCTTTGTGCTCTAGCTGTACATGTGTACAGAGATGCTCTGACATGTCAGATTTGGCACTGGGACTGATCTGATCACGAGAAGCATTTGCTCACTAGTTTGTTCAAATAATTTTCTTACCACATATATCATCTTCAATACTAGATTCATCTAAAGAGATCTGAGGCTGTGCTTTCACTTCAAGGTTCCTGCTTAGCCAACTAGTTTGTTCCAAGGAAGAACCAGCAATGTTCCCCACAGCTTCCAAGATTTTCTGGGTCACCTCCTGATCAAGCAAATGAAACCAACTTAGAAGAAAGCATTCATAAATGGATAACACATAAAAAATCTTGTTTTACACAAGTGGGTAGTATTTGTTTTAGTGTAATAAAGGAGACAAGCTGCAAAACCCACAAACATGGCTGTACTCAAACTCTATGTCACAGAGGCTAGATCACTGGTTCCCAAAGTGGGAAACACTGCCCCCTGAGGGTGCTGGAATGATCCAGGTGGGTGGTTGGAGCCTTGGGTGCAATTGGGAGGTGTTGAATAAGGGGGAGGTGGAAGCATAAAGAAAGAAGAGTCCAGAACCTATCTAAAGCAGCCTTTTGGTGGTAGGCCAAATACGTTTGGGAACCCATGGGCTAGATAGTTTCCCACTGTCTGTGATGGTGGATAAGAATTTGTCTAAATGACAAAAGCCAGTAATCTGTGGTTGATTATGATTGTGGCTATAAAACCTGAAAGTTTAATGGAAATCTGAAAGTTCAACGGAAAATCCCTTTGGAAACCAAAGTCAGCCAATTAGATCATAACAGATGAGTTCTAAGGTCATTGTTTGATTTTTCTGGAACTATTTCATCATATAATAGTGAAGCTAAGAAATCTGATCACCTCTAATAGATGGAAAACGTCAGAGCTGCCCTATTTGTTAGAAATAGGATTGTACTACAACTTCAATGGGAGCAGCCACTGCTTTAGCAACTACAGCTTAAGCCAATACACAGATCAGAACTCTAGATAGAACTCCGAACTAAATGAAGATGTTATACTGTTATGAGTGTCTTGAAGGAGATGAAAAAATATAGTAGATAGGTAGATATTAGGCAGTTATGATATTAACATGGATATTACATTTGTTGCATGACTGCAAGAAATTTTTGCTTGTTCTAATGAAAAATTTGGCTGCCTCATGCTGACAGTAAGGCAGTGAAAAAAGACATGAGCTTATATATACTTGGATAATTCCATTAAAAAGTTGGTTAGTAACCAACTAACTTCTCCATGTATAAAAACTGACACAATTGATGAGACTGAACTTCCTCTTGTTAAACTTGCTTGGCTGTTAGTAACTAAAAACTAAATGGTCAATGAATTTGGTTTAGGTATCACAGCATGTTTCCTTCCAACTGGTTAACAAACTTTAAGGAACAGGAGTTTGTTACAGCTTCCACTGTCCTATACCCCTCTTCCTTACACAGTGATCACTCAGGAAGAGGACACTGAGTATATGCCATGGAGTACCTGCAGATCTTTCTGATCCTTCTTATTTTCCTGGGTTGGAGTTCTAGTTACAAAATCATTCAGGGTGCTGTGGGAAAAAAACCTAAAATTAGCACACTGAACAATTGTCGTTATTAGTGCATACTCTATATCAATTGTTATGAACATACCTAAGCAACAAGAAGAAACCAGGTGGAGCCAAATTTAATTGTACTGATTCTTTCAGCACTCCTAACAATGACTGGAAGTTCTCCTGCAAAGCTGAGGCTGGAAGTCTGCAAGAAACCTGAAAGTCAGTAATGTCTCACAAAAGCGACAGAAAGCAAAAAGCAACACAACATTTAATTATCTGTCACTGAGTATTTCAGTAAAAGGAAGAATGATTAACACATGGTATTCACTACCACAGGAGGTGGTGGCAGCTACAAGCATGGACAGCTTCAAGAGGGAATCAGATAAACGTATGGAGCAGAGGTCCATCAGTGGCTATTAGCCACAAAGTATAGATAGGAACTCTCAGTGTGGGGCAAGTGATGCACTGTATTCTTGGTGTTTGGGGGGGGGGTAACAGTGGGAGGGCTTCTAATGTCCTGGCCCCACTGCTGGACCTCCTGATGGCACCTGGTATTTTTGGCCACTGTGTGACAGTGTTGGACTGGATGGGCCATTGGCCTGATCAAACATTGGCTTCTCTTACGTTCTTATGAGAGATTAAAAAAATACACTAAGAGACTCTGACTCCAGATAATAGGCTGCACTGTGGAGTATTCATTAATTATTGCAACTTTTTGTAGCTATCTTCAATTTGATGATCACATACACATGAAGAAACTAAAAGAAAGCCCATTTTTTCCAAGGATACTCAAGAAGGACACTCAATATACCATAATCTCTGCCAGATTAGTTTTTGTTGGATACTGGAAAAGGAACATGACTCCAAATAAAGAGAAACTAGAGGAATACCTACAGTTGAATAAAGTAACCTTCATGTTGAATAGTAAAAAGTTCAATAACTTCAATAAATGGAGTTTTATTCTGACTAGCATGGTGAAATGAATTTAATGGCTATATGATTTGTTTACAGAAGTGCAGATGAATCTGTAAAGCTCTGTATTCATTTTTTTTACTGATTAAAACTTTTTATTAAAAAAGGAAAGAGAAAACCCATTTACCTTTGTATGAAAGCATAGCAGAACTGGAGCACAGGGATATCTACTAGAGAAGATTTCTGTAAAAAGAACAAAGGCCTCAATGTAATTCCTATACCTAATTATAAAAATATGCAAATTCAATAAGTAATGCCTAAATCCTGACCACAAGAAAAATCTAGTCCTATTGACCTCAGTGGTGCTTCTGAGAAACCAGAAGGAGTTCTGAATGTATGCCTTTTGGATTGTATGTTTTTTTTTTCTAAAAAAATCCTGCTTGGATTTATGCTTTATTCTAACCAACACGTAATGCTAGCTCATGCCCAGAGTAACAATTTATTTATTATTATCAGCTCATCCTTGTTTTATGGAATATTCGAAGCTGAATAGAGTTGCCAGGTCCCCTCACTGCACCGGCAAGGGATTTGGGGGGCATTCTGGGACATTCCTTGATGCAATGATATCGCCCAAAAGTGACGTCATCGCGTCAATGATGCCGTGGGGGACACTCTGGTTTGAGGGCAAAACTCTGGTTTTAAGACAAATTTACCATAGAGTTTTGCCCTCAAACCAGAGTGTCCCATATGATGTCCCCGATATGATATCACTTCCAGATTACATCAATGAGTTGGGAACATCACACTGAAGCATGGCTGTTTGGGGGTGCAGTTTCCCCGCCAGCCAGCTGGTCAGCAGCAGGCTGAAGCCCTCAAAATTGGGGGAACCCCTGCTGGGACCTGGCAACCCTCAAGCTGAAGCATGAACGTGTGGGCTGAGTGTATCTGGGGGCAGTGGTGTAACTAGTGTATTAGAAACCCTGAGTGGATCATTTTTTAACGCCTCCCTCCTGCTGCTCATCTCTCCTCTTCTATTCTTCCGCTTCACTCCTGGCTTGTCATTTCCTGATGGAAGCCCCGCCCACTTGAGCCATCCAGGTCAGATTTTATCTACACCCTCTTATATGCTACCTTGTACAAGCCTCAAGGACTTGTGCAAGTGCATAAAATTGTGAAAATCCTAACATGTGTTCATCTGATCTTGTATGTATTCACTGATGAGTGCCTAGTTGTACTATACACTATTCCCAGGTCTGTTCTCAGGCCCTATCAAGGAGAAAAGAACTGGAAGCTCCTGGCTGAAAGTTAGATTTTCAGACATGTGGTCTGCTCAGACATTCAGACCAGAACTTCAGCACATAAGGAAAAGGAGGTTAAACCACCCCCCTGTGCTATTTTCATGACCTGAAAAGGGCCCAGGGAACCACTATTTGCCCTACTGGGGAAAAAAACATGTACTAATGGGCTACATACAAGCAGCCCCATAGCCAGGATTTTTTTCCCAGGGGGCACCAATTAAATCCCCAACCCTTTCTTCTTCTCCGGGGTGGACTGATTTCGTCACACACCCCCCCTCAGCATTTTCCGTGGAACTCAAAAGTTGCCATGCTTGGCACAAGCACCTGCTGCTGGGGCTCAGCCAGCCAAGAGCTCCACCAGCCCTCAATGGGTGCAGCTTCCAAAGCAGAGATCGAAGCCTCGCTTTGCCTTCATTCCCCAGCAGAGCTTCCCTGAGCTCTTGCCCTGGCAGGGAGCAGAGCATGGCGGCAACAGCTCATTGAGCCAGGGGCAGCAGAAGTGACTTGCCCAAGAGCTCTTCCCAGCAGTGGGCTTGATGCGGGCCCCTGATGCTGTGTGGCACAGCCTCCCTGCCGCAGGAGTGCCAGCACAAGGTAAGCAGGGGCTGCCTCTTTCCCCAGGGCAGAAGGAGGAAGATCAGAAGCAACCACTTGGTGGTCGGGAGGGAAGGAGCAGCTGGCTGGATCTTGCCAGGGTCTGGTGCAAGCAGGGTGCTGCAAATTCAACAGGGGGTGCTGCCCCCATTGTCTACAGGCCGGCATGTGGGGCTCTTTCGGGTAGGGATAACAGTGCACATGAAAGGCTTAAATGCCCTCTCTCCATAGCCGTAAACTGAATGGGCCTCCACATATCTGAGAATTTAAGCTTCAACTGAGAACTCCCAGAAAAAAATATATTATGTAGCTAGGCAATATACTTAAGAGATTGCTTTCAGCTTGT
Source organism: Gekko gecko (assembly GCA_029375565.1). Lineage (NCBI taxonomy): Eukaryota > Metazoa > Chordata > Lepidosauria > Squamata > Gekkonidae > Gekko > Gekko gecko. Next base: position 100,149,956 of record JAPDNY010000004.1, on the reverse strand, counting down.
TTAAGCCCATCACCAACTACTTCATCAATAATATAATCAATTTATGGAATTCTTTCCAGATAAGCCTGCTCTCAGAGCTATATCTTTTTTGACACAAGATTAAATAAAGTATTGTTTTGTCTGCCTGAATATAGGAAGAGACTGATCAGCAATTGCAACCCATTACCTCAAATTAATTAATTCAATAAACTATTACCTCTTCACCTTTGATCTGTGATGGCTTCTTGACAACTTCTTTTACAAGCTGCAATATAGTGTCAGTCTTCAGAGTACTGAGTGCACAAACTAGATCAACTAGTATAAGCTGAGGTGTTCTAGGTACAGAAGGGATCTGCAACAAAAGGTTTTAGGAAGCATTAAAAGAACTCCTCATACACAGAGCTATAATGTGCAATTTCAGGAATAATCAATGCCATCTATGCAGGCACACTATGGGAAGAAACCAGAAAGATCTGTTTCTGGTCTGGGAAGAATCTAAGAAAATTTTATACAACATTTGAGAAAATAAATCCGGACCAAAAATCCTCAAATGAGCAAACTGGTAAGAGTTAATAGAACAAAGTTTGAGTCCAGTGGCACCTTTAATACCAACGAAGTTTTATTCAAGATAAACTTTTTGTGTGCAAGAAGAGTCAATGTTAACATTCAGATACATGACTAGGTGGACTATGGGTATTCTAAAAGAGAGGTCATCAGAGTACAGTGGCTCCTTATTCTGCTGCAACTTTACTTGAAAATTAGGGCTCCAAGTTTAATTAGCATATCATTCAGCCAAAGCACTAGTTGAAGATGTCCTTCCACTTAAACAAGGAATGGTAATTTCCAGTTTAATAAACAAAAGCTGTATTTTCTTCAGTAAAGTAAGGTAAAGGTTTCCCTTGCTCGTAAACTAGTCGAATCTGCCTCGGGGGGCAGTGCTCATCTTTGTTTCCAAGCCGAAGAGCCAGTGCTGCCTGAAGACGTTTCCGTGGTCATGTGGCTGGCATGACTAAACGCCAAGGTGCACAGAATGCTGTTACCTTCCCACTGGTACCTATTTATCTACTTGCAAATTCTTGCTTTCAAACTGCTAGGTTGGCAGGAGCTGGAGCCAGAGATGGGAACTCACTCTGTCACACAGCACTAGGGTCTCAAACTGCTGAACTATAGATTAACCCCTGAGCCACCGCTTACCCATTTTCTTCAGTACTTCAAGACAATTATATAAAGATTTGGATAATACATATTTGAATGTAATTATTTAGTTATATAGCAGATTATTGATTCAGGTGGGTAGCTGTGTTGGTTTGAAGCAGCAGAACAAAGTTTGAGACCAGTGGCACCTTTAAGACCAACAAAGTTTTATTCAAGGTATAAGCTTTCCTATGCAAGCACACTTCTTCATATCTGATACAAAATCTGAAGCAGTGTGCTCGCACACAAAATCTTATACCGTGAATACAACTTTGTTGGTCTTGAAGGTGTACTGATGGCAGTATTTTAACAGGCTATTCTGAAGGCAGCCTTATCAAGCCACACTTGCCTCCTGGCTACTTCTGACCTCTTGCTCATTTCACTTCATGAGAGCTGTTCTGGCTATTTCTGCAGCCTGTTTCCCTCCGAACTGCTCAGGGATACTGCCTAGCAGCTGTTGACACAGAGCCCCTTAAAGAAGAGCGGTTCTATGACCTCTTCCCCACCCTGCAGTAGCTCCTGAGGAAGTCATAAGAATATAAGAGAAATCAATGTTGAATCAGGCCAATGGCCCATCTAGTCCAACACTCTGTCACAGAGCGGCCAAAATATACCAGGTGCCATCAGGAGGTCCAGCAGTGGGGCCAGGACACTAGAAGCCCTCCCACTGCTGCCCCCTCCAGCACCAAGAATAGAGTGCAGCATCTGCCCCAGACTGAGAGTTCCCATCTATACACTGTGGCTAATAGCCACTGATGGACTTCTGCTCCATATCTATATATCTAATTCCCAAGTGGCCCCCTATGTGCGGATATCTAAATCCGCACATCGGGGGCACCTGGGGGGCAGAAAAATCTAAAAAATTTAAAAAATTATACGGGGATCTTTAAATCCCCAAAAAAGTAAAAGAGCCCTCCCTGCGCATGCGCAGGGAACGTTCTACAAACTGGCCGTTGCCGCCACGCCCTCATCACTTCAAGGGATGGGAGGGCGGGAGAAGGCTTGGTGGGCCAGCCGGCCTCGCGGCTGCTGCTGGGGAGGGAGGAAGGGAGAGGCTTGGCAGGCAGCCGGCCTCGCCGCTGGGGAGGGAGGGTGAAGCTTGGCGGGCCAGCCGGCCGGCCTCCCCCCCCGCCGCCGCCGCCACCACCGCGCTGCTTGAAAGGGAGGGAGGGGGAGGCTTGGCGGGCCGGCCGCCCCCCCCGCCGCCCTGCTACTTGGGAGGGAGGGGGAGGCTTGGCGGGCCGGCTAGCCTTGCCGCCCCTCCGCTGTTGCTGGGGAGGGGAATCTTGGCGGGCCGGCTGGCCTTGCCGCCGCTGCCGGGGGGGAGGGGAAGCTTGGCGGCTGGTGTACTCCCTCCCCCGCGAGAATCGCGGGTCCCGCCTCTTGTGTTTATCTAATTCCCTCTTGAAACTGTCCATGCTTGTAGCTGCCACCACCTCCTGTGGCAGTGAATTCCATATGTTAATCACTCTTTGGGTGAAGAAGTACTTCCTTTTATCTGTTCTAACCCAACTGCTCAGCAATTTTATGGAGTGCCCACGAGTTCTTGTATTGTGAGAAAGGGAGAAAAGTACTTCTTTCTCAACTTGCTCAATCCCATTCATAGTCTTATAAACCTCGATCATGTCCACCCCTCAGCCGTCGTTTCTCCAAGCTAAAGAGCCCCAAGCATTTTAACCTTTCTTCATAGGGAAGGTGTTCCAACCCTTTTATCATTCTAGTTGCCCTTCTCTGCACTTTTTCCAAAGCTATAATATCCGTTTTGAGATGTGGCGACCAGAACTGTACACAGTATTCCAAATGAGGTTGCACCAATGATTTATACAGGGGCATTATGATACTGGCTGATTTGTTTTCAATTCCCTTCCTAATAATCCCCAGCATAGCACTCGCCTTCTTTATTGCAGTTACACACTGTCTAGACATTTTCATTGAGTTATCTACTACAATTCCAAGATCTCTCTCTTGGTCAGTCTCTGTCAGTTCAGACCCCATCAACATGTATTTATATTTGGGATTTTTGGCTCCAATCTGCATCACTTTGCACTTGGACACATTGAACCCATTTGCCACGTTGACGCCCACTCACCAATCCTCGACAGATCCCTCTGGAGTGCCTCACAATCCTCCCTGGTTTTCACCACCCGGAACAACTTCGTGTCATCTGCAAATTTAGCTACTTCACTGCTTACTCCCAATTCCAAATCGTTAATAAACAAAAAGCATCGGACCGAGTACTGATCCCTGTGGTACCCCACTGCTTACCACCCTCCACTGAGAAAGTTTCCCATTTATATTCACTCTCTGTTTCCTATTTATAAGCCAGTTTTTGATCCACAAAAAGACTTGTCCTTTTATCCCATGACTATTGAGCTTACTTAGGAGCCTTTGATGAGGAACTGTATCAAAAGCTTTCTGGAAGTCAAGGTAAATAATATCTATTGGATCCACCTTGTCCGTATGTTTGTTCACTCCCTCAAAAAACACTAACAGGTTAGTGAGACAAGATCTTCCCTTACAGAACCCATGCTGAGTCTGCCTCAATAGTTTTTGTTCATCAAGGTGCCTACTAATTCTTCCCTTAATAACAGTTTCCACCAACTTACCCGGTATCGATGTCAGACTGACTGGCCTGTAATTTCCTGGATCTCCCCTGGAGCCCTTTTTAAAGATGGGAGTGACATTAGCTACCTTCCAGTCCTCAGGAATGGAGGCAGATTTTAAAGAAAGATTACATATTTTTGTCAGGAGATCCACAAGTTCACTTTTTTAGTTCTTTCAGAACTCTTGGATGAATGCCATCCGGGCCTGGTGATTTATTAGTTTTTAAATTGTCCATCAGTCATAGGACTTCCTCTCTTGTCACCGCAATCTGATTCAGGTCTTTCAAACCCCCTCCCGAAATCGGTGCTTCTGGAGTGGGCAAGCACTTCTCCTCTTCCACAGTGAAGACAGAGGCAAAAAATGCATTCAGCTTCTCAGCCATTTCCCTATCAACCTTCACTACTCCTTTTACCCCTTGGTCATCGAAGGGCCCCACTGCCTCCCTGGCTGGCTTCCTACTTCTAATGTATTTGAAGAAAGTTTTATTGTTGGTCTTTATGTTTTTTGCGATATGCTCCTCATATTCCCTTTTTGCTTGCTTCATCACAGACTTGCATTTTATTTGCCATAGTCTGTGTTCCCTTTTATCAACCTCACTGAGACTAGCTTTCCATCTCTTAAAGGAATCCTTCTTACCTTTTACAGCTTCCATTACTTTATTCGTTAACCATGCAGGCTTTTTTCTATACCTATTTGTGCCTTTCCTAACCTGTGGTATATATTTTTTCTGAGCTTCTAGGACTGTCTTTTTAAATAGTCTCCAAGCTTCCCCAATGGTTTTGACCTTCTCCACTCTTCCTTTCAATTTCTTCCTCACATGTCCCCTCATACCGGAGAAGTTACCCCTTTTAAAGTTAAAAGTGGTTGCGTCAGTCTTTTTGGGCAACTCCCTATCTGTACAAATGTTAAACTCAATTACATTATGGTCACTGTTCACAAGCGGTGCAATCACTTTTACATCTCTCACAAGGTCTTGGGTGTTACTTAGGACCAAATCCAGGATCGCCTCTCCCCTGGTAGGATCTGTGACCATCTGTTCCATAGCACAGTCATTGAGAGTGTCTAAAAACTCAATCTCTTTCTCCCGACTAGAACTCATATTGACCCAATCAATGTGTGGGTAGTTAAAGTCGCCTATTACGACACAGTTATTTCGTCTAGCCGCTATCTTTAATTCAGTCATCATTTTATAATCCTCCTCTACCTTTTGATCTGGTGGGTGATAAACTCCCACTGTTAAGTCTCCTTTTGGACCCACTATTTCAACCCATAGCATTTCCAGAAGCGAATCCAATTTTCTTAGCCTCTCAGTCTTACTGGACTGTATACCCTCTATGACATACAGAGCCACCCCACCTCCAACTCTTCCCCCCATTTTTCCGATATAATTTATAACCAGGAATCACCGTATCCCACTGATTTTCCTCATCCCACCAAGTTTCTGAAATACCCACAATGCCTATTCCCCCCCCACCCCAAACATCAAGCATTCCAACTCCCTGATTTTACCTTGGAGACTTCTAGCATTTGCGTATAAAAACTTATATTTTCCCACGCTTGCTAAGCCCACAGCCTTCCTCTGGCTGCCTCGAGACCTTGCCAGGCAGTTCCTATCATTAGCCACAGTCTCAGTGGACAATATTAATCCATTTCCTTGTACAAAAGTAATAGCTACCCCTTCATCTCTTTGAGATGAGCCATCCCGAACCAGAGACTTTTCATCTCTTGTCGGCTTTCCCCCATTATTCAGTTTAAAAACTGCTCTGCCACCTTTTTGATTTTGAGCGCCAGCAGCCTGGTTCCTTCTTGGGACAAGTGGAGTCCATCCCTTTTGTACAGCTCCCTCTTGTCCCCAAAAGCATCCCAGTGCCTAACAAACTTGAACCCTTCCCCCCTACACCACCGTCTCATCCACGCATTGAGACTCCTGATCTGTGCCTGTCTCTCCGGCCCTGCATGTGGAACAGGTAGCACTTCTGAGAAGGCTACCTTGGAGGTCCTGGCCTTGAGTTTCCTGCCCAGCAGCCTAAATTTCTTCTCCAGGACCTCATGACTGCATTTCCCCCCATTGTTGGTGCCGACGTGCACCACGACCACTGGCACCTCCCCAGCACTATCTACCAGCCTATCTAAAACACACGTAATGTCCGCTACCGTCGCACCAGGCAGGCAAGTCACCATACGGTCAGTATGCGGGTTCACCACCCAGCTGTCTACCTGCCTAAGGATCGAATCACCAACTACCAAGAGCCCCCTTCCCACCCTTCCCAGGGATGGTTCCTTGGTATGAAGGGATACCCGTTCACCAGCTGAAGAAGAGGTCCCTTCTGAGGGCACATTCCCCTTATCCTCAGCATGGTGCCCCGTTTCTCCTTGACAAAGATTCCTCTGTTCATGGAAATGAACAACTAAGAAAATTGAAATGAACATTGTAAAATGTCAGAATATGACTGTTTTATTTCCATGCAAATTAAATATATTAGTATTAACAAGGTTCCACAGACATTACCAGCACCATGGCTTGGTTCAACAATGAATAGCCTTCTGCTTTTTCCTTCCTCTTTATTTAAAACATTTTTATGTCACTTTTCCACCCAATCAGTGTCTCCTTTGTGCACCTGTTATTTGGCATATTCCTGTGCAGTGTCTTTGTTACTTCAGAGAAACTCTGACTTTACTTCAAGAAAGCTTTACTTCTAGTCCAACTCCCTGCATTCTGTATGGCTATCTTTCGGCTACGCTCCTATAGGGTGCAGGGGGTTGGACTAGATGACCTGCAAGGTCCCTTCCAACTGTAACATTCTATGGTTCTATTATTCTAAAGCTGAAGTAAAACATTTTTGCTTGCTTATGTAAAATTTAAGAACCCAAAATGAACAACTGTGCATTTAAAACTGCAAACTCATTCATTACACAGATAATGCAAGTAATGATCTTTGAGCACGCAGAATTGGAGTCTTGCTGAAACTTCCACAGGTGAAAATTCCAACTCTTCTACAATTTATTAAGCAGCACAGTCCTCTAAAACCATAACAGTCCTCCCTTGCTCAGGTCCCAGTGAAACTAAGTAGGCAATACATCTACCTTAATAGTTAACAACAACATCAGGATTATTGTATGACATTAAAGCTTTCTTTTACCTTTGTTTTGCTTTTATGCTTATGAGATTTTTTGCTGCTCCACACTGCTGCTACAGCAGCAATCAGCTGCACGCCAAGCTGCCCAGTCAGGGGATTTAAAAACTCCAGGATTTTACTTTTTAAAGTCTATTAAAAAACAAAACATATCTAACATTTCTTGCAGAATGAATTGAGATTAGTTTTGACCAACATACACTGTAACAAATGTAATAAAGTAGAACAGGCATCCCAACCTTTTAAAACCTTTGGAATTCTCACACAGGGTGGTGGGAGCAACTACAAAATGGCTGGTCAGGAAGCAGAGCCACACACACAGAGAAAGCCCAAGTGCAGGGGAGGAGAAAGATAATTTAAAAAACACACTGGAAAGAGGAATAAGAGAAAATAAAACCAACACCGTGGTGGCAGCTCCCACTGACACAGCATTATTTTAATCTGTACAGCTAATCTGATCTCCAGAGGCCACTCAGAAGCCCAGCTGGGCAAGAGTGCCACATGGCCACACTCACTTTCTAAAACAGTTTGTGGACACCAGGAAAGGTGTTGGCAGGCACCACGGCCCCCATGGGCACCATACTGCGAACCCCTGAAGTAGAATACATTATTTCACTCATACTTTTTTGTTGTCACATTAATAAATCCTTGCTTGCATCTTTCTGCAACTCTCATCGAGATGGGCACACAAGACTATCTACATCCACAGTGGGAGTTTTAATGCTTGTTTTCCAGCATCAGTTTCCTCACACTGTAATGAAGATCCAGGCCCGTAGCTAACAACTTTTTGCTCAGGGGGCCCATGTTTTTGTCAGGGGGCCCACCACCAATGTTCCCTCTAAGCTGTGGAGTTTTGTGAGCAAAACTTCTACTTTGTGAGCTACTGCCATTAAAGTTGTGAGAGAGCAATTTGGCTGCTGCATAAATTAGTTTGCTCTGGAGCCATCCTTCCTGAGCTAAGACAAAAATCTGCGAGCTGGAAGTTAAAAAAGTGTAAGCTAGCTCACACTAACTCAGCTTAGAGGGAACACTGCCCCTCCCCCCCCTTCCATTGGGGAACCATGATTGCAAGGGGAAAATATAGACCAAATTCAATCTCGTCAGACAAATTCAGTACAATTGAAAGAGAGATTTGATTTTATGTTTTTAAAACCAGACAGCACAATCACAGCAGTATTAATCTTTGTGTAACAGAACTAAGTTTTCAAAAAGTTTTCATTGAGACCTGATACTGAAAGGCATGCAAAGCAGCAACAGAAAAAAGGAAAAAATATTTTATTAGAGAGTAGAGAAGACTATTAAGCCAAAACCAGAAATAGCTCCCCTCCCCCTAGAATTCAGTTTCACTTTACAATAAAAAAATACTGAACTTCTTCCTGCAAGGGGCTGCTACTTTGATTTGAACTTGTGGTCATTTTTTGGAATTTTAAGAAAGGGCAGTGGTCACAATCACAAAATTGATACCTTGGGAAGCAGGACCAATCACAAAATGGCTGCTAAAATATTGGGAGGTTTCAAGCAGAGCATCCACCTGTGATCAGGACAACTGTCTCCAAATGTGCACACTCTGTAAGACCAAAAGTGATTTCCCTTGGGGTCTTCAAAAACACCTCCTGCTTTACTGAGGTGAAAGACAGTCAGAACTGGCTGTTTGCTTTGGTGAAAAAGTGCTGGGTAAGAAGCAAGTAGCCACCAGCAAACACATTGTTGGGCACCACATTGGAGTTTACCACTCTAGTCACTACGTATATATATATATATATATATATATATATATATATATATACACATATATATATATATATACATATATATACATATATATAGGAACATTCTTAAAAAGAAGAGAAATGTTGATTGAAAGCCTTCCCATTTAACAATGGGAACCACAATTAAGACCTTATCGGAAGCAGGGGTCTTTTCATAGAAAAACAGCTGCAGGAGCTCATTAGAATATGGTATGCTAATGAGCTATTAGGCTATTAGCATATGCCACACCCCCTGACATCACCGGAAGTGATGTCAGAAGGGGAAGCAAAAGGGGGGGAGGTATCTTCAAAAACCTCCCCTTCCCTAGCTGGCCTGGGTGGGGGAGCTAAGAGAGAAGGGGTTTAAAGTTTATCTTTTTTCCCACCATAGAGAACAATGGAGGGAATAGGGGCAACCTGTTTGGGGGCCCATAGAATTGGACCCCCTGGTCCAATGTTCTTTAAACTTGGTGGGTATCTTGGGGAGAGGCTCCATCAGCTACCCTGTGAGTTTGGAGCCTCTCCCTCCAACTCCCTCCCCTCCAGCCCCCAGAATATACCCTATGTTTTCACCATTGACTTCAATGGCCCATAGGATATAATGGAGCTGAAATTGACATGTGGCTGCCTGAAAGACTCCCTGGGACGCCGGCTGGGGGCGGGGCTTGACTCTTGAGCTCCCAGAGCGGGCTCCCCCCCCAAAAGACCCCTGATTGGAAGGAACTGGAAATGCAGCTCCAGGACAACTTTTCTGTCAGGAAAAAGGGGGGTGAAGAAGCCTCCACTCCATGCCGCACAACCCTCCCGCCGGACAGGGACCTTCCCCTCCTGCCCTCCCGCTGCGCTCGCTCTCCTCCCCCCTCCCCCGCAGCTGCCACACCCTCCGTGCCATATTGGGGGAGAAGGTGCCGCCGCTGCCGCCTCCAGAGCCGCAGGGGGAGCCGGCCCGGCCCATCTCCTTTCCCCTTCCCTTCCCCTCTTGGAGCGCCCCTGCCGGCATTGGTGACCGTAGGAAGAGGGGCGAGGGCCGGGGGGAGGGGGCCGGAGGGAGTAGGGGGGAGCAGAGGCTCGGGGGAGGGGGCCCGCAAAACCCACGGGGGGCCGGGCCCCCAGGGCCCCATGCAGGCTACGGGCCTGTGAAGATCACTTCTAACACCAGGTGATGGGGTGTCCTAGCTGAGGGTTAGAAGGGAATATGAAGAACTGTGCCACATATGAATACTAAAGTAAAGTAATGCATTCAGGACATACATGCTAGATCTAAAAGCTAGGAAATTTCTGAATAAACCCATTTAGAACTAAAAATCAACAAACAAATTGGAGTCAGTGTTGTACCATTTCCAATAATCTATAGAAAAAATAGTCAAGATATCTTATCTTCAGCAGCTACAAATTTGGATTCTTCGTTCACATTATATTACTAATACTTATAGAAAACAATGTTTAGCAAAGGAAATGATTTTTTGCCAGATAGTCTCCTCAAAAATAGAAAATCAGTAAAGAAAAAATGTTGTGCGAGGTTATTAGGGCTTTTCCAGATACTTAACAAACTGGTACAGATAATGTTAAGAATAGACATTTAAGTCCAGAGTCTCTCTGTCCTCCTGCCCTACCCACCCCCAAGCATCCTTCATCATTCAACCTAAAGAGATCCTTTGTATTCCTTGGCCTCAGTGTACAAGACAAGCTTCTCAGGTACTGAGTTCCTTTTTCCAGAGAAGATTTTCCCCCTTCCTGTTCATGAGGAACAATGCAATGATATTCAAAGCAAAGTGAAATTTAAAATGATCCAAATCCTAAGCCAGTTCTATTTTGACATGTTGGCCCTAGACCCATTCCAGTCTGGCTTCTGCCCTGGCCACAGGACAGAGCCAGTGCTGGCTGCCCTCATAGATGATCTCCGCAGACAGCTGGACTGAGGCGGGTCAGCGCTGCTGTTGTTGCTAGACTTTATGGCAGCATTCAACATAGTTGACTATGACTTGGTTGGCCCACCGCCTTGCCGACACAAGAGTATGTGAAGTAGCCTTGTAGTGGCTTACTTCATTCCTCTAGGGCTGGGGACAGAGGGTGGTGCTAGAAGAGAGAGTGTTGCCCCATCACCCTTTGGTGTGTGGGGTGCCCCAAGGGGCAGTCCTCTCCCATTGATAACCCTATCCCGACTTGTGCCGGGCTCTAGGTGATGTACAGTATGCCATAAGCATTAGGAACAATATACAAACGGTAAATATAATAAAATTAATAACATTAAAAGCCAATTTAAAATAAATTCAAGATGGCATTACTAACAATTATACAATTGAAAATCTGGAATTCTGAACGGTTTTGGTCACTTCTTAAATTCTTTTTTGTTTTGGAGAGGGGGGATGGGGATGGGTGCCAGCCATGTTAGAAAACCACCACTGTCCCTAACTGAAAGCCTGGTGGATCATCTCTGCCTCACAGGCCCTGAGGAACTGCATGAGGTCCTGCAGGGCTCTGACCATATTAGGCAGAGAGTTCCACCAGGTTGGGGCCAGGACCAAAAAGGCCCTGGTCCTGGTCAGGGACAGCTGACAGCCTCTTTGGGGCTAGGGATCACCAGTGAGTTGTTATCTGCAGAGCATAATGCTTTCCCAGGGACATAATGAAGGAGACAAAATCTACTGGTGGTCTCTCGCCCAAGAGATGTCTGGTTGTTCTCAACTAGAGCCAGGGCCTTTTTGGCCCTGGTGGAACTCTCTGCATAGTGACATCCGTGCCCTGAAGGACTTTGTTCAATTCCAGAGGGTCTGCAAAACTGAGATGTTCCACCAGGCCTACAGTTGAGGATAGCAAGGGTTCTTCTCCTGGCCTCTCTACAACCTTCACCATGTCTGGTTCAGGATCTGCCACTGGGAGGGAGCATAATTTTACATAGGCCAATGATAACTAGACGATGTGCATTGTGCTGTACTGTTTAAACTATTATTTATATTGTGTTTTAACCCTTGTATTTTAATGATGTTGTACATCGCCCTGAGCCCTCCAGGGGAGGGCAGTTTATAAATTCAACAACAACAACAACAACAAGAATATTTAAGTTTAGAAACTGATGAGACTAGTTTTCTAAAGATACCCTCCCCTCCAAAGATTACCAAGCAACACATAAGCTTAACTGAAGGTTTCATACTTTTGTTGACTTAAAGTACACTGAAGCAGAGCCTTTTATCCCAAGAAAGTCAGCTGGTCTTTTCTGAGTCTCTTCCTTTTTTATGACACCCCAAAGGAGGGACATGGTGTTGAGGATACAGGGCAGCTCTTCCAAAATGGCATTCTTGGCATTCCTTAGGTTTGTAGGGTCAGCACTAAGTGGTGACTAGGAAGACAAAACAATTCTTGTTATAGATTGCAGAACACAGGGAACTATTGCCATATTCAGACTCAGAGATCCTACCAAATATTTATCATGGCTGCTCAAAAAACTGCTAACAAATGACTTAACATACCTCTTCTCAAAATATACAAATACATGAACCACTCTAACATCTGTTAACAAACACAATTATTATTATTAACTTCCTTTATAGCCCCATCTTTCTCACTGAGACTCAAGGTAAATTACAACATACAACCCCCCCCCCCAATTTAATCAGACAACAAAGACCTGTAAATAAATCATGCAGTACAACTAGGATTACAGAACTAGAAAACAGTACAAATGAAAAACTGTCTAAGGCAGCAAAAAGTATCCAAGGCATGACATACCGCAATGAAGACAGGGGGTTACAAAAGAACTGGCCACTGAGGATTTTTTTTAAAAAGGAAGGCAGTACGCATCATAAACAGTGAAATATGGGTTTTCACCCTTACAAATGGCCATGGTTTATCACAGGCACAGCATTCCTTCAAGTAGTGCAAAGTGATAAAATAAAAATAGTAGAACACTTTCTCCCAATATGTCTATAGCCAAGGAACAAACTAGCTTCCAAAGACAGATTCTGCTACTCAGTCTTATGATATGAACCACATGATGCCAACCCAGTAAAAGCCTTCTATACACATAGTACTAATTTCTGACTGAATACACTTCGCAGAAAATTTATTAAAAAAAATTATGGTTACCTTTTTGCTTTGGTTTGGATAATCCAATAGACAAAAATGCCCAATAGTAGTCATACCTTCCAAAAGCGTTAGAGGATAATCTGGTGTAATATTTTCTCTCTTAGAACTTATGCTTTAGGAAATAAAATTAAAGTTCAATTAATTATTTCAATCTTGTAAACAACTTTATACTTCAGGTGTTTCATATCTCAACTCTGTTTGACCAAACTATTTTTTAAACACTCTTGTTCCCTTCTCTGATCCTATCAAGTTGTCTGCTGCCAATCCCTGTTCTAAACAGTGGTGGCAAGCACCTTGGGTGGCATGAGTGTGTGAGGGTGCGGTCTCAGTTCACTACTTATGGCTGCTTACTACAGCTAAAATAAAAATGGTATGAAAGTTAGCTATAGCTGTACATTCTGATTTTGCACGCTTCTGTCAACAAACCTAATATCTATCAGATATATCACATCAGCTGTCATACTGGTTTCTTGCAAATAGCAGTCATGTTAGAATATGCTAAGCAATACTTTTCTGAAAAAACATCTAAATTTAAAAACGTGTAAATAATGATACACTGAACAGTAAAACATAACAAGTCCTTATGAATAGCCTACTCCGTACCTTACAGATACCTTTGCTGACAGCTTCAGGGTTTCATGTTCATATTGTCTGACAAGTTCATCCAGGTTCTTACATATCTGTACAATAAATGGCGCCACTGTCCACCCCAATGACTTCCCAAAGTATGGCAGGGAATGTGCAACTAAGCCAACCCAAGCAGGATGCATCCCATACCCATAATCTGGTTGCAAACCTCGAACTACAGCAGACACAAACAATCCTTGGGATGTTATAGGATGTGGGTGCACATACTGCATAGCACCAATTGCCTCCTGAAAGTTAAGTGCCCTTTGCCATTCCTTAGATAAGCCTGGCTGGTTCTCTATTTCCTCCTGAGTCTGTCCAAGATGATGCTCCAGAACTATTAATACTTGCAGAAGTTTCAGTAGTTCAATCTGTAAAGGGTGCTCACTCCAGATCTGATCATGACCAAAATTAATGAGACTCTCCTCAACAAGGACCTCTTCATTTAAGGCATTTGTTGCATCAGCTGTCATACATTCATACCGCTTCTGACTTATATACATGGAAGCTGACAGAGAAAGGAGGACAAACTCTTGAACTCTGCATCTGCTAAGCAGAATGCGTATAAATTCCATGTTCTTGCCCTCGGCTGATCTGGACAATGAAACCAGCTGAGTCATTATCCTGATTAAGACTTCAACGCTTTTGACCTGGACATCCCTATTGCCAAGCACATCTTTGTGGGTCACCTTCAAGTAACAAGGATAATAGGACCGCAAAAAACTCAGACAAAGATAAGTCAGCAGTTCTATCAATAATGAATGGGGACACATAGTTGGTGACTGAGTTTGAAGCTTGCCATAGAAACTCTGTCCCACAAGAGCTTCCTGGTGGCGAGCCAGAAGATTGTAGATGAGATTCAGATGGGCCGTGGAGCTAGTATCCATGTTAGTGGTGGCTACAGCTTCGATAAACTCTCTGGGGTTTGTTTTTAGCACTGCTTCAAGAACAGAAAAAGCATATAACACCCTCTTGGAATCATAAGGCTGCAAATACAAGAGAATATGCTTGAAAAGAGCCACAATTGTCTCCTGTTTTTCCTTCTGCTGTTTTAGCAATCTAGATGTGCTAAGTGCTTGAAGTTCCAAATCTACCTCCTCATCGCTTGAGAGAGATTCCGATGCTTGAGTTCTCTCAGAATCCGCTCGTACAAGGTTTAGTGCAGTACTGGATTTGGAACTGTCAGTAGGGCAAATGTTAGAGGGGCCAAAGTTTTTCACGCCTTCTTTGCCCTCAGTGGAGGCACTGCAGTTCTCCTCATTGCTTATATCTTGCTGATCCAGAGAGGGAGAAAAAGATGATGTATTATCACTGTCAGCAGGCCCTGTGCTGGTATCAGCAGACTCTGTATGTTCACTATCATCCTCTTCACCCATCTCTTCTGGAGATTCTGCACACTGTGAAGGATCATTTACAGACAATTCATATTTTTGTGGAAATTTATCTGGGTCTTTTTCAACTTCAGCCCAAATAGCTTCCCTGTCTACAGCTGTAAACTGCTGCAACATAAAATTTTCTTCAGAACTGCTTTCATATAGCTCAGGGGCTCCCAACGACTCATGGAAACAGGGCTTTTTCTTGCTAAACCAGCGATGCATGTCTTCTGAAAAGGCATAATAATTGTTTTAAAAAATTAATCATACATTAATTTTATTTAAATGTATTTAACACATTTAAAATCCTGCCTCTTTCCACACAAAACCCAAGATACCTAGCAAGGTTAAGACAAAATCATAGGCCACACAAATTAAAATCAATGAATTAAGGAGAGGGTGCATCCAGAGATCATCACCCTCCTGCCTACGACTAACTCCACTTTTGAGTCACCTATCTTCTTTCTTTTCAGCTGAATCATCTGCTTTCTCAGCAGGTGGCTGCTCTCAATAAAGTATTATGCTACAGTATTGATTAAAGTACTGAAACTAACAGGCATTAAACCCGAACAGCTAATGGCTCAAATTTTAATCCTCTATTTGAAAACAAAGTAGGAACAACTCTATTGAGGGAATACAATCTTACCTGCAGTTTTTTTCTGTTTGATACAGTGAATGGAAGTTCGCTGTGTCTTGGGAT
Organism: Gekko gecko; assembly: GCA_029375565.1. Taxonomy (NCBI): domain Eukaryota; kingdom Metazoa; phylum Chordata; class Lepidosauria; order Squamata; family Gekkonidae; genus Gekko; species Gekko gecko. Next base: position 100,134,514 of record JAPDNY010000004.1, on the reverse strand, counting down.
GAAGCAGCAGCAGTAAAACTGGTTCAAGGATTCTTGCAACATCATTAAGTGAGAGTGCTCTTACCAACCAACCCTGTGCCGCAGCACCAATTGCCCCATCTGAACAGTTAAGACTGTCCAATACAACAAACAGGGACCTGTAGATATCACAGTAATATTAAAACAAGGCATCAGTTATATAGAATTATGTGATCACTTTCAGTGGAGGGCTGGGTTATGGTTCAAGGGAAGACAAATTTGGATAACTTTACCATTGGAACATTCCACCGCTTAAGTATGTTACTAGAAAGCTGACAGTACAGAATGGTGCTTCCAAGACAATGAAGGAACACATGTATATTGCTGGTATGTTTACTTTGGTGTACCTTTGGTAGGGATGGGCATGAACCAGGGAAAAGCCATTCTTATTAGTTTGTGGCATATCTGGTTTGTGAGCCACAAACTGTGAACCAATTCCGTTCATGAGGTCCGTGTTGCAGTAGAAACCGCCCCCCCCGGAATGCTAGAGATATGAAACTTGTAGGGGATCTCTAGCTGACTCTTCTCTACCTGCCCTCCAGTTTGGTGAGCACTGGATTTACAGGGTCCAAGTTACAGCCCCCCAAAGAATACTTTCTGGGGAAATGACAGGTGCAGGCTCAGGAGTATATAGAAAGGACCCTGTGCAAGCTAGAGACATCAAACTCACAGTGGACATCCCCCTGATGCTCCTCTACATGCTTTCCAAGTTATGTGCAGACTGGACTTAGGGGGTCTGAGTTATGCCCCCCAAAACATAATGCCCCCAGGATAGTGCTTTTGGGGAAAATGTCAGGCACAGGTTCAAAAGTGTACAGAATGGACCCCTTGCAAGCCACACACACCAAACGCACAGGGAACCTCACTCTGACACCTGTTCCTCTACAATTTCTCCAAGTTGGGTGTGGATTACATTTCTGGGGTCCCAGTTATGACTCCCCCAAAAAGGTCTCTCCAGTGCTTTGTCTGGAAAAGACAGATGCAGTTACTAGAGTCTATGAAACAGCTTAGGAACAAGCCGGTGACACCAAACTCAAAGAGAAATGTCACCTGGGCAAACCCTCCTGCCAGACAGTGGAAGCAAGGCAAGCATCCCCCCTAAGCTCACAGCCCCCCCCGCAAGTCTCCAAAGGCAAGTTCTGAAGAACAGAAAAGTAGACATCCCCCACAGTCTTGATAGGGGCTTTCCAAAGCAGCCGCACAGCAGCTTGGCAAGCACCCTAGCCACACAACACAAGCCAAGGGAAGCATGCCCACAACTCTCACAGTCCCCCCCACCACAAGGCTGAAATACACAAGTCCAGAGCACATCCATCAACCAGGGTGTATTCTTCTATGCAGCAAAGGAATGGAAACATATGTTGAGCTGGAAGGGCTACCCCCAAGTCTCCAAAGGCAGGTTCTGAAGGACAGAAGGCAGACGTCTCCAGAGTTTTGACAAAGATTCCCCACAGTAACCCCATGGCAGCTTGGTGGAGACCCCAGGCAAGCACTGGAACCCAGTGAGATGTGCCCACAACGCTCCCTGGCCCCCTCAGGTACAAACACATAGATCCTCTGGTCACAGCCCATCCATAGGTAAAATTTCTGGTTATTCACCATTAGCGGAACACATTGTACAGATAAGAGATCACCTGTTGCAAATTGTACAATTGCAATGGGACGGGGTAGTCAAACAGGGGCTTGCTTGTACAGGCACATGTTTATTGAGGTAGATGTTTGCTGAAGTGGATGTTGTTCCATGATGTAGGTACTGCGTTATGAGGTAGATGTTGTTTCATGAAATAGGTGCTGAGTGAGGGAGATTTACTTTGGAGGGTAAAACTAAAGGGGGAGTTATCCAGGGGTCTTCTCAGTGGGGGAATTTCAGTGAGAAAGGGTTGGCTGTAAGGCCATCCCACCCCCACCCACCAGAGGTGGCATCCTCCCACCCAAGTGCCAAGGGCACAAGCAGCATGCCAGATCACCTAGAGAGGAGAAGGAATTGGGGGATTGCAGGGGGAAAACAGGAGGCCTGGATCTTACTTTGTGTGGTCCAGAGAGGGGTAGCCTAGCAGGGGGAGGTTGACCTTGAGGAACGCCAACCCGTCTACCCTGGCTGTGTCCAGGCATGAGTGGTGGGGGCTGAGAATGTCACCCAGGTGGAAGAACAACCACTCAGCCTGGACACTGGTGGGAGGGCAGGAGAGAAGTCTCATGGCCATGCAAGAGAGATCGGACCAGATGACAGCCTTGCATGACCAGTACTCCAAGGGATGGGAGTTGGCAAGCTCAGGGAACTTGGCGAGGTACTTCCTCACCATCACCTCTGCCAAATCCTCTGCCACTGTATGCCTGGCATCTCTGCCACTGCTGATCTCCTAGTTCACTATTGACAACCAGTGCCTCCCATCTTCTCCATTCCCGGGGCCCCGTTTCCAGTCCACAGTTTGGAAACATTTCTGCACCCTCCCCAGTGACCCTGTGGGGCAGAGTGCTAGGTATGCCACATCCATGTTTGGAGGGGTGCAACCCGCCCCCCAACAATCGTCCTCCTCTGTCCTCTGCAGGCACCTGCAAAAGATGTACCCAACTATGTTGCCACTGCAAGAAAGAATGGCAAGCCAGTGGGAGGAAGAAGAGGCCCATTCCCTCTCAGCAGGGAGAAGCAGAAGGGAAGCAAAAGGCACATCTGAGAAAGTCTCCCTGCACTTAGGGTGCTGTGGGTGGGAAATCAAAGCAGGCCATCCTCCAAGAGGTCATTCCCCTGGGGACGCCAACAGTGCCATCCAAAAGGGCTACATGGAAGGCCCAGGAAGCAGTCACTTGCCTTGTCAGTGATACAATTGCTGTGGATGGCCAACTCTTTTCCCTCGTGGAGGACAGAGCCTTTTGCTGGCTGCTGCAACACCTGGCTCTCTCGTACTCCATCCCCTCACAGAGGACGATGGGCTGATGAGTCTGGCCCACCATGCACCACTCTGTAGTGGCGATGTTCAAGGCTCAGCTCTCCAAAGCACAAGGCAGAACCATGCACCTCACGGCAGACCTCTGGAGCAGCCAGCAGCAGGGCTACTGCTCTCTCATCACCCACTGGTGGCAACCAGAGGTCCTCTGTCTGGACTGTCAGGGCATTGCTCAGGACCCAGGAGGGGACAGTCCTGCCACTGGGCTACAACTTACTATTTTAATTATTTAATTCAATTTCTATCCTGCCCTTCCCACGAATGGGCTCAGGGTGTGTTACAAGGTCACACAGTTCGTGACAATAGTAACATATAAGTTAGATAGTTAAACATTAACATGTAAGTAGATAATTAAGTAATTCTGCTCCATGCGTAGGGGATGGATGCAGATCACATGGCATGAAATATCGCCACCATAATACAGAGTAGCCTAAGTCTAACTAACACCCAAACACCACCAGGGAAGAGGTGTTCACTATCAGAAGGGGTGGGTAGGTATAAAATGTGGATCCTCAATGGAAGCACCCAATAGCTAAGCTCCTCTGCTCGGTGTGAGCAGAGGGATGGGATGGCTCAAAGCCCTGAGTTCACCTTATACCCAAACCCCATAATGGGAGAGGTGTTCACAGTCAGGTGGGATGGAAGGGTATAAATGTGGGTCCTCAGCTGAGACACCCAGTAGCTAAGCTCCTCTGCTTTGTGTGAGCAGAGATACAGGGTGGCTCAGAGCTCTGAGTCCACCATACACCCAAACCCCACCAGGGGAGAGGTGTTCACAATCAGGAACAAATGAATGTACTCTGCTTTTAACAAGTTCCCTGCCTCTCTGCCTAACTGTCAACAGTGAACAGAGGAAAGGCTGCAGAGCTGATCTGAGAGTATATATAACATTCTAATCCCATAGCGCAGAATGGGAATTCTTTTATTGGCAGACAGCAGCGCCTGTTAAGCTTTGGAGGGGCCCTATTGGTGTTTCCAAGGTTGGAGAATTCCAGCCCCCTGTTACTTTGAAGTTTGGTAAACATTTTGATTGAGAGGAGACTGTCTGGAAATGCATCCATTCACAAAGTGCCACAAACTTCTATGAACCACTTGAAATTTCATGGAAAGATGCAGCTGGATGACTTGCCATGAACTTCAGTTTGTGAACCACCAACATTTGTCACATAAATATTAATTCATGAGTCAGTTTGTGCCCATCCCTAACTTTTGGTCATGGAAGTGGCCCCTCACATCAGATGATAAAAAGGCTCTGGCTAGGCCTGTATTAATCATCTGAAAACAAACTGAACATTGATTTTTGGTTTAGGACAGGTATATTTTTGGTGCATGTGAAACTTTAGCCATTTTCAACTGAATTAGCAAAAGGAGATGCAAAGGTATAGTTTCATCAAGATGTAAATTAAATATAGCAATACCTATCAAAAGATCGATTGCGGGAAGTGACTCTGCTGCTCTGGATTTCTCTAGTCAAATGCCACATGATAGAAAATCGAAACAGTGCCTCCAGCCTTGTTCCCTTAAGCAGGAAAGAAACCCAAAACAGTCAGAACAAGAATATGTTTGTGTTACTTCTGTGTAGTCATGCAAATATCTGAAATACCAATGCAAACAACATAAATGAATGACAGTATAGAATCTGTCTCAAAATGCAAAATTTGAATTTTACTAGTGGGGGACCCATAGGGAGTTGGGGGAGGAATCTAATTTCCCCTCTCCCACTATTTCCCTTCTATTATATTATTATTATTTTCTATCCAGCCCATTTCCCACAACAGGATTTCCCGCAAACAGGACCCTCATGGCCTCTCCCTTTCCCCTGCTTTGTTCTCTTTCTCACCCATCAGCCAATCTACCTTTATCTGCCCACCCCCTGTACCTAGCTTTCCCTCCTTTCCTCTCCCAGCAGCCTCTGCCTGAGAAAACTATGGCCTAGCTGTGCGGTACCAGCCATGCCCGGTGGCCCCATGGGAAACCTGCAAGGACTTGCAGGAGGCACCTCAGTCCTAAGAGAGTTTGCAAATTGCCTGGCCCCAATTGCTGTTGGGCCTTGCCCCAATGACTCCTCACTCAAAGACCAAAAAGAAAGAACACGCCATTGAGTTACAACCAATTCATGGTGACCCTCATCTACAGGGTGTTCCAGGCAAGAGACAAGTAGGGATAGCCTGCCACTACCTTCCTCTGCATAGCAACCCCAGTCTTCCTTGGTGGTCTCCATCCAAGCACCAACTGTGGTCAACCCTGTTTAGCTCCCAACCTCCGTTAAGCTCAGGCCAGGCTGGCCTATTCAGGCTGCTCAAAAACCAAAACAGCTGTGGAACTGGCCATGCTCCCTTCTCCTACCTTTCACTTAAGCCTGAAGACTGGCAATACTGTGTAGTTCCCTAGTAACAGCCACTGAGGGTACCATATCTTAAAGCTATGGGCACTGCTTCAATTTTTTGGGGGGAGTGTTAATCTCTCAGTGTATTTTTTTTTAAGATTTCAGATTTTTCTGCAAACCTGGGGTGTTTTTCCAGCTTTGTAAAAAGATCTGTCTTGCCTGTTCACAGCTTCAAACTCCAGATTTAAATATCTACGGATTTGGCCATGCTGAGAATTGATATACTGATGGCCACTTTTTAAAATTGCTAGCAGATTTGCATTAAAAAGAAGTGTGGGTATCTTTATAAAACTTTTTCCTTTCAGTTACTTTGCTTTGTTGATCTGAGGACTACCACACTTTTCTTCTGCTTTCTGTTTTTCAAGAGATCTGAATATTTTGATTAGTACAGGGAGACAGTTGATTAACTGCAGCCTTTTTATAGTACGTCTTCTCCCCTCCCATTTCTGCATTTCTGTCCAATAGACTTTAGTGCATCCTGAAACCTAGATTGCAACCAGCGCTATGTCATCCAACTGAGTGCAACACTATCTGCATTTTAACATTTTACAAGTTGCAGACAAGGGATGTTTCTATCATGCCCTAAAATATCTCTCTCTACCCTCCTTTTTGAACAGCCAACCTGTCAAAGATTTTTTGGGACTTGAAAGCTGCACACTGTTTTGTGATACTTTGGTTGATCTTAACAGGATTAACAGGATTTTTTTTTAGTTTTTCCATTCTTGGACTGAGCATAGATTACCACTCCCTGTAAGCAGCTTTCTTCATTACAAAACTGTAGTCCGCTCACATTTCAAAACTTGGAGAAAGACAGTAAAGTGAACTGTGGTTTATAAAGAGAATGAGGCATCAAAGTAAAATAATTTTTTGAGCCATTGCAAAGTAATTGCCAAGGCAAAGCCAGGCTGTGTGTGGAACAGAGAAAAGCTTTTGTTTCTTCTCACTGAAAAGTGATAAAGGTTACTTGTCTGGAGGGAAAAAGAAGCAGGGCTTCCTGGATTGAGCTGAGGCAGCACTAGACAATAGAACCAAGACATGAACCTGGGAACAATTTTTGCTTCACCTAGCAAACTGGCTATAAGGGGACTTCTTACTGCATCATGCCTATGGCCCATTCAGTCATCTACGATGACTGGTAGCAATGCTCCAGGATTTCAAATAGAAATGTCTCACAGCTTCACTACCCAAAGTATGTTTTAAATTTCTACTTAAAGCTAGAAATTTGATGTGAGGTTCTTTATGTGCAAAGTTGGGGCTCTACTGAGTAGGGATTGAGCATTCTTATGGAAGCATGTACCAACAGAGAAATAACGTATCACACACTCTTTACTGTATCAAACTGCTACTCTATTTTTAGGAAAATACTGGTGATACAGGATAACAATCAGAAGATATATCAAGACAGATTAGGCATTTTAGAACAGTATCACTGCAAATTATGATTTCTGGGAAACAAGCAATTTAAGCTTTAATATTACAGCATTTAATATATCAAACAGCATTGAATACTTGGTATCTCTGTTTATTTGTTAAACAGACCTCTCACTGGGGGAAGGAGTGAGAAATCCTCAGTGGGTCTTAAAGGTAGAGACTGAAGGAGGTGGTTGTGAAAGCTGGAATACTACATTAGATTGTACAATATTTAATAAGACATTGATCAACAAGCCTTACTTTATCATGATCCAGTAATGCATGACAGATAATGTCTTCACAAATATTAGCAGATGGAGCAAGACAATGCAGGCGGAAGAAAAGTTCTACACAAGTATTGTGATGTTCCCTTGTCTCTTTGTTTAGTTGATTCCAAAGCACTTGAGCAACTCTCTGGAATAAAATCAGAAATCAAATGAGCTATTTCCAGCAGTTTAACACACTAAATCTCCGAGAGGTCTGTATTTCATGTTTTCCTATAGTATATGTAATCACACAGCACAATGTTTATACATGCAAACAAGCAACGCAAGTAACACCAGAGTCAAGCATTAGATAAGCCAAAAAGCAATGTTACTTCCATTTTTAAATGCAGTATTTCTTATTTACATGACACAGAAACCTGCAATTAGAAAGCAGAATAATTTGAAAGATTTCATACAGGACAACCTGCTTAACTTCAGCAAGATTGTTGTATCATGTACTTTCAGATTATGTTTTGCTCTCCAGCTGAGCATTATCCCATATTATACAGACTGCAGTTCTACGCACACTTACTTGGGAGCAATGATCCCTCTAAGCTGTGGAGTCTTCTGAACAAAAATTCTACTTTGTGAGCTATTGGCATTAAAGTTGTGAGCGAGTCATTTGGCTACCATATAAATTAGTTTGCTCTGAAGCCATCCTTCCTGAGCTAAGACAAAAATGTGTGAGCCAGGGGCTAAAAAATTGTGAGCTAGCTCAAACTAACTCAGCTTAGAGGGAACACTGCTTGGGAGTAGCCTCAGCTGAGCTGAGTCAGACTTCTGAGCCAACATGTATGGGAAAGGGCTACATATTACCTGCAGAACATATTATCTGCAGTATATAGGACAAGTGTCCTCTAGATAATATACACCTACAGAAAACCCATATTGTGACTTGCAAGAATTTTTAAATGGGAAGATCAAGTACACCTGATAGAAATCAGTTTTTTCTGAAATCAGCTTTAGAACTCCAGGAGCAACAGGAGGAACTGTGACCATCTGCAGTCTTCCAAAGAAAGGGTTTTTCCTGGGTATTTTATAACGCTTTATTCTGTCTTCAATCACCAGTGCTAATGATTGAGAATGGTTGATTAGATCCAACAGCACAGAGATGGACACATTCTGAATATGGCAGTCATTTACACAGCAGCATATTGTCATTAGGGATTTGAGCCACAGGGGGGAGCTGGATTCACAACCTCCTGAAGAAAAACAGACAAATAATTCACGTAAAACTTATGTAGGATTTTGCATTTATCAGTATTTTTTTGCAGTGATCATTACATAAGCCAGTAAGAGATGACCACATGTTAAAATATTGCTATTTAGTGTACACACACACACAAAGAGTGAGCTAGATGTGTACTACAACCCATTTGCCATCCTTCATATGGAAAGAGAGATCACACCTAACCTGAAATTACTAGCCTTTTTCTGGGACAATCCATCCCTGCATACTGACCAATTTTTGGTAGGATCTGTGTATCTTTCATCTGGTCAATATGTCCTATTACCACATTACTAATTCATAACCTATTACACATATTGCACATTTGTATGCCATTTTCCTTGCTTGCAACATAGATTTGTAATACATTCTTCTGTGACTGGAGGTTCCTGAAAATTCACTAACCAGAAGTTCTTCTTACCAGGCACTTGAAAAAGAGACAAATAGAGCTGTTCCGTTTCTTCCTCAGAAAGATAGACAGGAAACGTAGTGCAGTCCAGTAAGAGGTAGCATGCAGCAGCAAAGGCCTCTCTGCAGTCCTCTCTTGTGTCTCCCAAGTCCAGCATGACTTGGTCAATGTCCCACTCATCCTCCTCTTTTTTCCTTTGACTATCAAGGTCATCTAAAGGACACTGAGATGCCAGCCCTTTCTGTTTAAAAGGTGATCCTCGAACTGTGAACAAGCCTGATAACATCTGCTTAAACTGCGGCACAGTGATTTGCCTTGAGTCCCATGAACTCCTTTTCTTGCCAGCATTTTTAGTTACTTGATAATGATTTTCTTTTTTCTCCTGTCCATTTGTGTGCTCTGTAGAAATACTGCCATTACTGGAATCTTGCAAATGAACACCAAATACATATTTACTAGCAAACTTTGCAACTAACTCCTGGACACAGTACACGGTCTTCTGCATGTTCCCACCCTTTTTCCAGACATCATCTCTCTCAGGAGTTACCCTGGGCATTCTCAAGTGCTGTGACAGCTCGGGGGATGAAGCACTAAGACCTATGCCACTGTCTTCAGACTTGAGTGGAGGAAAATGAACATCTTCATTCTGGAGGACTTTGGTTTCTGAAGTTAGCTCATGGTTCTCTTCCTTTACAGGGCTCTGAAATTAGAAAGACAGTGTGCTTAATTCTAAACATGGATTTATAAGCTTTATATAAGCATTCACATTAAGTGAGAACAAACTAAAAAAATCCGGTGTTTAATTTATAGAGTGAACTCAAACTAACGTGTATTCATAACTGAAGCCAGCACTTCAATCTCTTATTCTCTCTTAACCTAGCCTATCCCATAGGGCTTTTATGAATAACAAAATGAAAGAGGAGAAAACACCATGTTTGGAACTCCCTTGTCTATTTATACATACATATGAACACGCAAACATACTTCATATAAATATTAACAAAAAAAGACGGGAAAGAGAAGGAATTTCTACCACATGCCTCTTAGATCCGTGTCCTTCATGGCTGTTTGAAGCCAGGGGTACAGGAATATGGGGCCCTCTAATGGGCATTATCAATCTGTCCCTAGATTTGGGGGTCTATCTGGAGGGTTTGAAAGAGTCTGTGGTAATACCATTCTTGAAAAAGTCATCCTTGGATCCTTTAGATCCTTCCAATTACTACCCAGTTGTTAAAATCATTTCTGGGCAAAGTAATTGAGAGAGTGGTAACTGAGCAGCACCAACATTTCCTTCATGACACATCCACACTTGACTGTTTCAGTCCAGTTTCTGTGTTGGCCATGGGATGGAGACAGTGTTGGTCACCCTCACAGACAATTTCTGCAGGCAACTGGATCGAAGCGGGTCGGCACTGTTGTTTATTGCTAGATCTTACAGCAGCATTCAACATGGTTGACCATGACCTGTTGACCCACCACTTTGCTGACATTGAAGTTCATGGGGTAGTCTTGCATTGGCTTACCTTAATTCTCTGAGGTTAGGGACAGAAGGTAGCACTAGGGAGGAGGATGTCAACTTGGTACCCCTTAATATGTGGGGTCCCTCAGGGGGTAATCCTCTCCCTGATGCTATTCAACATCTATATGTGCCCCCTTGCCCAGTTGTCACGGAGTTTCAACTGGAATTTCACCAGCACCCAGCTGTATCTGTTGGTGGCTGGCTGCCCAGATACTGTTCCACAAAATCTGGCTGATTGGTTGGAGGCTGTTGTGGGATGGTTGAGGAAGAGCCGACTGAAACTGAATCCAACTAAGACAGAGGTTCTGTGGATGGGTGGGTGGAATTCAGGATTGGGGTCCCAACTTCCTACTCTTGACTATATGCCTCTAATACTGGTGCAAGCCATCAGGAGTTTGGGCATGGTCTTGGATACCTCCTTATCTATGGAGATTCAGATCATGAACATTGCTGAGCTGGAGTTTTACCAGCTGCACTAGGTGAGGCAACTGGCTCCTTTCCTGTCTCACCCTGACCTGGCCACAGTAATCCACGCAATCGTCACCTCTAGATTGGATTACTGTAACTCACTTTATACTGGCCTGCCCTTGAGACTGATCCAGAAACTCCAACTGGTCCAGAATGTGGCAGCATGGTCCTGATGGAAACATCACGGATAGCACACATTCAGTCTGTGCTGCAACAGCTGCAGTGACTCCTGGTGGAGTACCAGGTCAAGTTCAAGGTTCTGTGACTGACCTTTAAGGCCTTTAGTGGTCAGGAACCCATGTATCTCCAGCACCGCCGCCTCTGGTATGTCCCCCAAAGAGCTGAGAACAACTTACTGGTGGTCACTAGCCCCAAAGATGTCTGGCTGTCCTCAGCCAGGGCTTTTTCAGCCCTGGCTCCTACCTGGTGAAACACTCTGCCAAACAACATCTGTGCCCTGCGGGACCTTGTACAGTTCTGCAGGGCATGCAAAGCAGAGATGTTCCTCCAGGCTTTTGGTTGAGGACAGCGATGGGTACCATCCTATCTGGCACTTTCTTCCCCTCCCCCACTCTGCCTTCTCTCGGTCATTGCGAGACAGTGATGCAATCTGTAAATTTGTTTTTGATGCCATCTGATGTTGTTTTTAGCTATTTTTATCTCTTAGATTTTAAGTTGTATAATACTTCATTGGTAACCACCCTGAGTTCTGTGAATTCAGAGAAGGGCAGTATATAAATTGAAATTATAAACATAAATACAGTTTTATACCAACACATAACAGTATCAGTAGAAAGATATTTGAACTTGTATTACAACAGAATCTATTAGCAGCTCTGACAGTTCAACAGCAAACAACCAAACTCTGCTTTATTTCTGCTAGTTTCTAACTCTGATATCAGTTGCTTTCATCTATGAGACCTCTTCCACAGATAAATAAATAACTGAAAATAAAAGCAGCCTCTTTCTTATCTTCTCTCAAGAAGCTAAAAGCTGATCTTTATGCCACCACAATCCTAGGTACATTTACTGGAAGCAAGTCACAGTCACTTAATACAATTTACCTAAGAATCAGAATGCTACACCTTCTGTCACAGGTACTGGAACACTGCACATATCAGTCCTGTAACACTTCAGAGACTAACAAGATTTTGGGGGTTGAGCTTTTAAAAGTCAAAGCTCCCTTCATCAACTATCTGATGAATGCAGCTTTGACTCTCAAAAGCTCATACCCTAAAACTCTTGTTGGTCTCTAAGTTCCTACTGGACTCAAATCTAGCAGTTCTGCTGCCCTCTGAAACAGTGCTATGCCAGGAAACCCTTGCTACTCAGGATATGTGAGGTGCATTAAACAGACTGTATTTTAGACTAACTGATGGGAAAACTACCATAGGCATCAGCCTTCTAACTTGAGAGATCACAATGAGCACTCAAATCACTATTCACAATTTATGATTCACATACTTTTTAGAACATATATCTGATGTTCATTGAAAAAGTAGTGTGAAGTGTCCCCCTACACCACAAAAACAGTAGAGTGTTGTGTTATTGCACTATAGCGCTATAGCGCTCTAAAGCGAACGGGTTTTTTTTAAAAGGCACGGCGGGAAAACAAGGCAGTGCAGTATGAATTGCCAAACCGCTTCTGATTCGGCTCTTTTCCGGTTGGGGAAAGCCATGTGTGAAATGGCAGCCCTGTACCGGTTTACTTCAAGACGAATCAGAAACGGCTTCAAACCGGCAGAATCTCAGTAATGTGAAATCCCTTAGTATCTCTGCAAACAGGTTAATCAAAACCCTGTTGATTATAAAGTGTATTAAATAGATATAAGCAAATATATTAATACCCACCGTGTCTGAGCTTCCTGTTTCAGTACCTAGGTAGGCAGGAGGCATCTGCACTTTGCTGAGCACCTTGAAGCATGTCCTTAAGGCGTGAGTGAGCTCTGGCAAGCTTAGAGTTTCCATGTTTTCAAGGAGAGACTGCACCATGTAGCTGAGCATCTGTGGCAGATACAGAGTCTGCACTTCTGAATAAAGTTCCTACAAAAAACAAGGGATTTCAAGCCATTAAATATTTAAATGTGATATATTTAGAAACTGATTCCTCCATATTCTAAAGGTTTCCTACAATCTACAGACTCTTAATCCCTTCAAAGATGAGAAAAGCTTTATAATAAGAAAACTTGGAAACACATGAGAAAGATATTTGTGCACAACACAGCAGACTTCTATAAAACTATTTTTAAAATCAAAAATACTTCTAGATGCAGTTGGTACAATACTAATTATATATGCAATATTTAGATTTACCAATGGTATCACATCCAGGAGAAACACTAGTAGTGTGCAGAGCTCTGAAATCGTTGCAGAAGTACTACTGGTCTTAGCCAGAAGGTGTGTTGGTACAGACTTATTTCTGCAATTCAAAAGAGAAAGCATACATGACAATAATTTAATCAATACTGGACTATAAGATACTTCTAGTAGAAATGGCAGTGAAGAAACAGCATAGATTATATGTGAAGACGACCTTAAGCAACCAGCCAAAGAACTAACATGGATTACAAGTACATCCAAATCAGTGTATTTTTAAGATAAGTCTAGTTTTGGACATCAAAATGGGAAATAATCTTTTAGAGGTACTTTAGTGACTATTTTAATTCTAGTGGAAAAATAATTTAGACACTTTTGCATTTTGTAAAACAAAAGATCAACCTTATTAAAAAAATTCAGCATTCTCCCCCAAAATAATCACTTGTAACATTTAGTACTATAGACAAGGCTATGTGGAAACACATCCCCCCCATTTCAATTAAAACCCTTAAGCCCTTATGGTTCTAAATAACAAGCTGCATATACCCTGGAGATACCTCACATTTCAGAATAGACCATGTAACTGTGAAGAGGAGGCGGCGATTGGATTTATACCCTGCCCTTCACTACCCAAAGGTGTCTCAGTGGCTTACAAACTCCTTTCCCTGCCCCTCCCCACAACAGACACCCATCAGGTAGGCAGGGCTGAGAGAGCTCTGACTGAAACTGCTCTTTTTCAAGGACAGCTGTGCCAGAACTATGGCTTGCCCAAGGTCATCCAGCAGGTGCAAGTGGAGGAGTGGGGAATCAAACCCGGTTCTCCCAGATTAGAGTCGGCATACTTAACCACTACACCGAATCTGAAGTAAGCACATGGACTGGATTTCTAAAATTGTAGAGGACCATAACATGGACTGGATATGACTGTGTATTTGCACTCAATCTCTATGTTGGCCATAAAATTCCTTAAACTTAAAAACCTAGGTATCTAAATGTGAATTATGTACTTCTTGTTGTTCAGTCGCACAGTTGAGTCCGACTCTTTGCGACCCCATGGACCACATCATGCCAGGCCCTCCTGTCTTCTGCCGTGCTCCACAGTTTGCTTAATTTCATGTTCATTGCAGCGATAGAATTATGTATATTGAACACATATTACACATTTCATTGTATGGCCAGTCCTTTCTTTCATTTCATGGGAAAGCAGGCTAAAAATCAAGAGCTGGAGAGTGGAACCCTAAAAAAAGCTCAGGTCAGGACTGGAGCCATGTTTTTGGGTCACTTCCATGACAAGACCATAGGCTGTCTGAGATGGCAGGAGAGACTCCATGTTTGATACTGAAATGGAGAAATTAAGATCATGCTACAGGCAATCAATCACACACTAAACTCACAAGGAAGTAGTCAGGTTCCCCTGGGGGCCTGGATACACCCCCCCCCCATCAACAGTTCAATTCTTTGGCATCCTGAGGTCATAACTAACAATCAAGGTTTGCAGAACAATTATCTACCTCTTACAATCCTCCAAGAATCTGCCTTACAATGCAGCCTTCCCTAGAAATCAAATCACATGCAAAGCTAGGGCCATCACACATTTCCTAGTCCTTGTTAACTGGACTTAATCAGGTAACTCAAGGCCTTGCACATGAAATACCTTGAATAAACCTTTGGTCTTAAAGGTGCCACTGGACTCTAAATTTGTTCTACTGCTTCAGACCAACACAGCTGACCATCTGGATCCATACCCAGAAGATTCAATCGCCCCCCCTTCTTTATGACCATCTTCCACTTTATCTTTAAAATAATCCATGTCAACAGTCAGGATTCTGACTTCCCCAAAATAGAGAGTATATCAAAAATCTCCAGGTACAGACAGAATTCTGGAAACATGGCCCAATGACAGAAAGGTTCCAAAAATGTTACCAAAATCCAAGAGGATTTGGCCAAATCAGAATACAGGATAAAATAACATCCTAACCATGGGAAAATTGGGGTCAATCTGATCCCTATCACTGAAATCACTAAACAGAGATCCATTCCTTCTGTCCTATTTGGAATTTCTTCAATCACATCAAGACTTCTGGACCAGGAAATATATGAAACTTCTTTAAGCCACTCACTCTTCCTTATTCCGAAGTCCTATCCCTTCACTGAAGCACTGATCAGAAAGAACCTGCATCCTCTGCTTTTCAACCCTGCCCCTCTCTGTGTGGATAATATGGTCATACTTCCACCAAGGCTTAGTTCTGACTTTCTAGACCAGCCTGAGAGAGGAATCTCTGGGACAGCTTCCACTAGTAGTCATCTGATTTGCTTGTTGGTGCTTTATGAGCCAGTGTGGTGCAGTGGTTAAATGCGCGGACTCTTATCTGGGAGAACCGGGTTTGATTCCCCGCTCCTCCACTTGCACCTGCTGATGTGACCTTGGGTCAGTCACAAGCTCTGGCACAACTGTTCTCTCAAGGACAGTTTTTGTCAGAAGTTCTCTTAGCCCCACCTACCTCACAGGGTGTCTGTTGTGGGGAGGGGAAGGGAAAGGAGTTTGTAAGCCACTCTGAGACACCTTTGGGCAGTGAAGGGCAGGGTATAAATCCAATCTCTCTCTTCTTATTATTCCCCAAATGCTTGTGTGACACATATGTTGCCTGGTTATTTGCAATTTAGCTATTCCCCCCAATTTCTTTTTTTGGGGGGAGGGGTATTTTTGCATTTTTGTGTGTGTGCGCCCATGCCTGGGAGTCATGGCAACCTCTAGTGACTCCTACTGGGGCATGGAGGACGTTCAGAGAAGTGGCTTGATAGCCTGCCTCTGGCCTCCCGGTCTTGGTATTCTCTGGAGGTCTCCCATACAAATACTTTCCAAGGTTGGCCCTGCTTAACTTCCGAGATCTGACAAGATCGGGCTTGCCTGGGCTATCCAGGTCAGGGCAGCAATTCCTGCAAATTTCTTATTTTACATTGCTCTTTCAATCTACCTGAATTTTCCTACTTTTCTTTCTGTTCAATAAAGTTTAAAATTTTATTGTCTCCCTCACTGCCTGCCACTCCAAGCCCCTCCCTGCCCCCAAGTCTGTGTTCATTTCAAGCACAGACCAAAGTTCCATTGACATGGGAGTTGCATTTATGAACAGTTTACATGTGAATTCTGGGTATTTTTGGTAACAGGAATTTCAGCAAGTCAATTTCTCTTGGCTACCTATCTCAGAGTTAATTTTGCATTAGAACAACAAAACAAATCAGCAAATGTGAAGGACTTTTAAAAGATTGTGCAAATTTTGTAGGCTAAAAGTCTCAAAGGTATCAGTGAATGATCGATCATATGTTCCACAACGAAACTCTCCATGGTTTTAAAAATAAGCAAAGCAATAAACACTTACATTTTGCTCTGTTAGTGGAAAAGGCTTTATCAGTCTCCCCTAGTTCAGCTCCATCTCTATCAAGCAACAATATAAAATGCATAGCTACCTGAAGCAGTCTTCAAAACATCTGGTCATATAATCCCAGACAAAATCAGTGCTTAAGGATGTGATCAACAGGTTGACTGTTTTAACGATCTCAGATGCATTCTTATTTTCTTTGATTGCACTAGGATAGGAACAGAGTCAATAAAAGGATGATAAATAGCAAGCAATAGTTTTCAAAATTCTGAACAGTCAGGCAGAGGGTTCTAAGAATAACAATACTGAATACACTTCAAAGAGCTTAAACATAACTTTAAAGGTTTAAAGAGCAAAACCTCTTAAACTGTTCAACTTTGAGCAGTGCAACAATTAACTGGTTCCAAGTTGTGAGAAGTGGGAGGGAATAAGAGAGAATTCTAAGCTATTATAAGCCAAACCAAACTCTCTCCAAAGGTCATCCTAGTACTAGTATTTGTGTTGTTCTATGCTTGAAATACATTCAGTAAACAGAATCACCTTATACTGACACCAGTCTCAGTGTCTATTTGGTGTGTATGGAAGAAACTAACTCCTGTATACATAGATGCTTGCCTGCTTACTTGCCTATTGCCTGGTGTAAGATCATAATTACCCATTTTGAGTAACAATTTAAGGCAATTTGGCTAACAGTTTCCTTCCTTGAATGCAATGACTTGGAAACGGTGATCCATGCGATGGTCACCTTGAGGCTGGACTACTGTAATGCTCTTTACATGGGGCTGCCCTTATTGCAAATTCAGAAGCTACAGCTGGTGCAAAATGCTGCAGCCAGGCTGTTGATGGGCCTCCCAATATGGGAGCACGTTCAGCCTGTGCTGAAGGCATTGCACTGGCTACCGATAGCATACCGAATTCGCTTTAAGGTGCTGGTGCTTACCTTTAAAGCCCTTTATGGTCAGGGACCTACATACTTGAGGGACCGCCTTTCCCCACATGTTCCCCAGAGAGCACTGTGATCAGGGTCTCAACACTGACTCACCCTCCCCGGATCACAGGATGCCAGGCTAGCTACAACAAGGGCCAGGGCTTTCTTGGTGGCAGCTCCTCTCTGGTGGAACAAGCTCCTGGAGGAGATCAGTGCCCTGCAGGACCTTCTGCAGTTCTGCAGGGCCTGTAAGACAGAGCTGTTCTGCCAGGCATTCAATTAGGAGCCACTCCGGGGAGAACGCCCTGTCCCCGGAAATTTTTAAGCAGCCTGAGCTACCCGCACAATGTTAGATCGGGATCAACCACTAGGATGGCACAGAAGTCTGAGCGCCATCCTAAATGTAATGTTGAACTGTTATGGGATTATTATTGTTAGCACCTTTTTAATGTTGTAATTGTTTTATGGTTTTATGATCATTATACTATTTATTGTTGTTTTTATGCTGTTGTATGACTCCCTGAGCCGGCCATGGCTGGCAGGGTGGGGTATAAATGTAATAAATAAATAAAAATACTGGTTGGTTAAGGTATAGGGTTGCTGTGAGGATAAAGTAGAGGAGGGAACTGTATTATTCATGGATCCTTTTCACTGGGGCACTTCCAAAGTGATAGAAGTACAATGGAGGCCCCACAGTGAGTTCCTATGACAGATTCTCAAATAATATTATACATCCCTTGCTGGAAGCAACCTTTTGAACATGGGACAAATCTAAAGACAAAATGGCTCCTGCAATGTCTCCTTTGGCTATCTTTCTAGGGCAGTCATAGTTTCCACTGGGATTGTCACCCATGCTGACCTTCTATGGCACTCCACTAATCTGACTCATTTTATAGATATCTCTTCTAACGGACAATTTAGAGAGAAAGCAACTTTGGAACAATCATGTGATTCTGGTCTACCTTGGTTTGAATATCTTCAAATTTCCCATTTATTTTACTCTCCTACTTTACAGAAAAGTCTGAATAGACCTCTTACAGGTTTGGAACATGGTATGAACTCTAAATCTCTTTGCTTAAAAGGCGTAATTTCAACACTTTATAATGCTTTATTACTGGATACAAAACTCTCTTTAATATCATACCAGGTGGCATGGCAAAAAGATCTGGGTATAAATCTTACTACTTATCATTGGGAAAGGATTTGGACCTTACATCATCATACCTCACTTTCCTTACCTATTAAACAACAGGTGATAAAAATTTTGCTTCACTGGTATCTCACCCCATCAAAACTCTCATGTATTAATCCACACATGTTGTCATCATACTGGAAATTATGTGGGGCAAAAGGCTCTTTTTACCATTGTCGGTGGTCGTATAGTAAAGTTAATAGATTTTGGAGTAAAATCATATCACAAATTCATTTGATAACAGGTCATTATATCCCTAAAGATCCAACCTTAATTCTTTCGGACTTATGGCCAAGAATCAGGATTCCTCAAAATACTAAAGACATCAATTCCACCCTTTTGACAACAGCAAAACATGTGCTTGCTTCAAATTGGAAATTACAGACCCTTCCCTCGATGCATCAGTGGTACCAAACAGTATGGGAATATTTTTTACTGGACAAGAACTCAGACTGGATTGCGCAGCAAAATAGACAGGTTACTTCACTATTATTATGGCCAAATGGTCATTATGGCTCAATGCTTTTGCTGACCCAGAAGAAACTTTACAGAAAGCACCTTTAATTGGTTCACAGACCTTATATCTTTACCATTAAGTAGTTGAAGGATCTTTAATACTGGCCTGAATGCCATTTATTTTTATTTTTAATTATTTAAGTGATAAGCTCAAAATTAGCAGATAATTTGTAATGGCAATCCTTGATTCGCCACAGACTTAATGATCATTTTGTAATTGTTTTCATACTTTGCTAAGTACTTGTAATTGTTTTCATACTTTGCTAAGTACTGCATTGTGTTTTATCTCAATCTTCAATAAACAGTTTTTAAAAAAAACTAGGCTGGGCTTAAAGTGAGCTTAGTTTAGGACCAAGTTCAATTCAACATGAATTCATCCATTTGAGGAAAGAGACCATGAAGTTATGGTTTCACGGATTCTGAAATCAATTTGAGTCAAGGGGACCTCAGCTATCACTAGATCTAAGCTTTATATCAAACTACTTAATTTCAATGGTTTTCTTTAAAAAAACCCATAAAAACACCATTCTAAAGGCAGAAAGATTTTACCTGACACAATACCTGTGGTTAGTTGAAAAACTCATGGAAAAAAGGGCTCTAAACAGAAGTGACACTGGGAGATCCATGAATAGCGTTCCCAACATTTCTTATTCTCTAAAAATCAGGTCTGATTCAAATTAGGACTACAGCATCAGGGGAAGAGAGGTTTCAAGCATTTTCCCCTGTACCCTTTATATGTTTACTCCCAGTGGTGCACACAATAACCTTCTGGAGTCAACTCAGATCAGGAAAAGGGCATGAGGTGGGGAAGGGCAAAAACAAGAACCTTCCTTTGCACTACAGTCTTGACCTGAATTGGGCCCACATACCTGGTTTGTAGGTAAAAAAGAGAGGCTAGAAAGTTTATTCATGAAGTTCCAGGAACACGTCTGTCTGAATCCCAGTGCCTATTGTTCTTTGTTTACTTAGCAAGATAAATAATTGTAAGCAGAACTTTATTAACTTAGTAGAATTAATGAGTTTGAGTAGTCAGCCAGTTTGAACTAGAAAGATGAAGATACCTTGAAAGGACATTGCCACTCTGACTGTAGCTAAGTTTAAGATCAGAACCCAGTGTATCCTTGCAGTAAGAATAAAAGGCTCTAATAACTTCAAGAAACACGTCACCAACAATTGGTGGTCCTGCAACAAAAGAAAAAAAATGAATCCAACCAAAGTCGTATTATAATTAAACTGTGGTCCTGAACATAAAAGTTTCAGTGCACCTCGTAACGGAATTTTGCCAGTACATAACAGTAAAATCCAGTTGGAAAGTGCACTGAAAGTGGATTGAAAGTGGATTATTTAGAGTGTGTGTGACCACAGCCAAAGTTTTGTTTTCAACTTGGCAGTTCAAAGTATGATCAAATTATCAAGCATTAGTCTAATTTCACTAGGTGTAGGAACTGGGATGTGCAAATCAGAATTTGCATCCCAAAACCTTGTGGTTTGTGTCTTGCTGTTTGTGAGGCTCCCCAAGTCCCAAGACAATCTCCCTGCTGTCCACCATCCCACTACCAAACAGGGCAAGTAGCCCCCTGGCCTCAGAATTGGTAAGGAGAGGGGGCTCCAGCATCCAGGTCCTCTTCCTTCCCCAGTCTGGTGCTCTCTTTCTCCCTCCCTCTTCTGAGCTTACTCTTGCTTCTTTCCTGGCCAAGTGTGGTGCCCTCTTTTATAGCATTCTCTGCCCCTGCCCCCACCTGGCCTTCTCTAATCTTCTTCCACCTGCGCATCTTTTGTTGTTCAGTCGCACAGTCGAGTCCGACTCTTCGCGACCCCATGGACCAGATTACGCCAGGCCCTCCTGTCTTCCGCTGTCCGCTGAAGTTTGCTCAATTTCATGTTTGTTGCATCGATGACACTGTCTAACCATCTCATCCTTTGCCGTCCCCTTTTTCTTTGACCTTCAATCTTTCCCAGCATCAGGGTCTTCTCCAGTGAATGCTTCCTTCTCATTTGGTGGCCAAAGTATTTGAGCTTCAGCTTCAGGATCTGGCCTTTCAGGGAACAATCAGGGTTGATTTCTTTTAGGATTGACTGATTTGATCTCCTTGCAGTCCAAGGGACTCTCAAGAGTCTTCTCCAGCACCATAGTTCAAAAGAATCTATTCTTCGGCGCTCGGCCTTCCTTATAGTCCAACTCTCGCAGCCATACATTACTACGGGGAATACCATTACTTTGACCATGCGGACTTTTGTTGGCAGGGTGATGTCTCTGCTTTTTATCATGCTGTTTAGGTTTGCCATTGCTTTCCTCCCAAGGAGCAGGCGTCTTTTAATTTCATGGCTGCAGTCACCATCTGCAGTGATCTGGGATCCTAGGAACGTGAAGTCTGTCACTACTTCTACGACTTCTCCTTCTATTTGCCAAGGAGTGATGGGGCCAGATGCCATGATCTTAGTTTTTTTGATGTTGAGCTTCAAGCCCACTTTTGCGCTCTCCTCTTTCACCCTGAGCAAGAGGCTCTTTAGGTCCTCTTCACTTTCTGCCATCAGACTGGTATCGTCTGCATATCTGAGGTTATTGATCTTTTCCCCAGCAATCTTAACTCCAGCTTGTGATTCATCCAGGCCAGCATTTCGCATGATGTACTCCGCATATAAATTAAATAAGCAAGGTGACAATATACATCCTTGTCGTACTCCTTCTCCTATGCTAAACCAATCAGTTGTTCCATATCCGGTTCTAACTGTTGCTTCTTGACCCTTGTACAGGTTTCTCAGGAGACATGTGAGGTGGTCCAGTACTCCCATCTCTTTAAGAACCTGCCATAGTTTATTGTGATCCACACAATCAAAGGCTTTAGCATAGTCAATGAAGCAGAAGTAGATGTTTTTCTGGTACTCTCTTGCTTTCTCCATAATCGAGCGAATGTTGGCAATTTGATCTCTAGTTCCTCTACCTCTTCAAAACCCAGCTTGTACTTCTGGCAGTTCTCTATCCACGTACTGTTGGAGCCTAGCTTGTAGGATCTTGAGCATGACCTTGCTAGCGTGTGAAATGAGTGCAATTGTGCGATAGTTTGAACATTCCTTGACATTGCCCTTCTTTGGGATTGGAATGTACACTGACCTTTTCCAATCCTGTGGCCACTGTTGTGTTTTCCAAATTTGTTGGCAAATTGAGTGCGGCACTTTAACAGCATCTTCTTTTAAGACTTTGAATAACTCAGCTGGGATACCATCATCTCCACTAGCTTTGTTGTTAGTAATGCTTTCTAAGGCCCATTTAACTTCGCTTTCTAGGATGTCTGGCTCAAGGTCAGTGATTATACCATCGTGGTTGTCAAGGACATCGAGGTCCTTCTTGTATAGTTCTTCTGTGTATTCTTGCCATCTTTTCCTAATCTCTTCTGCTTCTGTTAGGTCCCTACCGTTTTTGTCCTTTATCATGGCCAGCTATGCATGGAACGTTCCCTTGATTTCTCCAATTTTCTTGAAGAGATCTCTAGTCCTTCCCAATCTATTGTTTTCCTCTATTACTTTGCATTGTTCATTCAGGAAAGCCTCCTTATCTCTCCTTGCTGTTCTCTGGAAATCTGCATTCAGTTGGGCAAATCTTTCCTTTTCACCGTTGCCTTTAGCTTTCCTTCTTTCCTCTGCTATGTGTAAAGCCTCATCAGACAGCCACTTTGCTTTCTTGCATTTCTTTTTCTTTGGGATGGCGGTGATTGCTGCCTCCTTTACAATGTCACGGACCTCTGTCCATAGTTCTTCAGGCACTCTGTCTATCAAATCTAGTCCTTTAAACCTATTCTTCACCTCTACTGTATATTCATCGGGGATATGATCTAGGTCAAATCTGAATGGCCTTGTGGTTTTCCCAACTTTCTTCAATTTAAGTCTGAATTTTGCAATGAGTAGCTCATGATCTGAACCACAGTCAGCTCCAGGTCTTGTTTTTACTAACTGGATAGAGCTTCTCCATCTTTGACTGCAAATTATATAGTCAATCTGATTTCGGTGTTGCCCATCTGGTGATGTCCATGTGTAGAGACGCCTCTTAGGTTGTTGGAAAAGGGTGTTCGCTATGACCAGCGTGTTCTCTTGACAAAACTCTGTTAGCCTTTGCCCTGCTTCATTTTGTTCTCCAAGGCCAAACTTGTCTGTTATTCTGGTTACCTTTTGATTTCCTACTTTAGCAATCCAGTCCCCTATGACGATGAGGACATCATTTTTTGGTGTTAGTTCTATGAGCTGTTGTAGGTCTTCATAGAACTGGCCCACTTCAGCCTCTTCTGCAGCAGTGGTTGGGGCACAGATTTGGATTACTGTGATACTGAATGGTTTGCCTTGGATTCGGACTGAGATCATCCTGTCATTTTTAAGATTGTATCCCAATACTGCCTTTCTCACTCTCTTGGTGACTATAAAGGCCACACCATTTTTTCTACGGGATTCCTGGCCACAGTAGTAGATATAATGGTCTTCTGAGTTAAATTCACCCATTCCTGTCCACTTTAGTTCACTGATTCCCAAGCTGTCGATGTTCATTCTTGCCATCTCATTTTTGACTTGTTCTTTGCACCATCGGACTTTCCTTTCACCGTCAGACACATCCACAACTGAGCGTCCTTTTGGCTTTGGCCCAGCCGCTTCACTCTTTCTGGGGTTACTCGTACTTGCCCTCTGCTCTTCCCCAGTAGTATATTGGACACCTTCCGACCTGAGGAGCTCATCTTCCGGCGTCATATCTTTTAGCCTTTTGTTACTGTCCATGGGGTTTTCTTGGCAAAGATACTGGAGTGGGTTGCCATTTCCTTCTCCAGGGGACCACGCTTGGTCTGAGTTCTCTGCTGTGGCCTGTCCGTCCTGGGTTGCCCTCCACGGCATAGCCCACAGCGTCATCGAACCACGCAAGCCCCCTCGCCACGACAAGACAGTGATCCATGAGGGAGCCTGCGCATCTGGGAGATTGTTAAAGGGAAGGCCTTGCCTGCCTGTTTTCCCTGCTACCTGTCTCCCTGCCTGCTCCTTCCCCTTTGCTGCTCAGGGCTGCCTCTTAGTCTCCCACATTCTGGCCTTCCCCAAGTCCCAGACCAGCCACGCCTTCTGATTATGCTCCTTTCCGCCTCTGCCGGGCTCCCTGCCTTATTCTCTGCTGTGACAGAATGATCTGCTTAGGTTCCCGCCACCTTCTTTTCCTGGCCTTCCTTGCATGGGTGAGTCTGGGCCCAGGCTGTCCTCGGCTCTTTTCTATCGTTGAGTCATCTTTCAAGACAAAGAGAACTGCCAGATATCTATCTTGCCTTCAATAGACAGCTAGGAAAGCTGTGTAGCTTAGCAGTTCCTAGGCTATAAGTCTCAGTTTTTCTCTCACACCCCTGCCCTAACCTTTAAGACTATCGCAATATCAGTCTGGCATTCAGATGTCCACAATACAGCTTGCACAGTTGTTTGATTCTGTAAAGCAGTATGCATTTCAGGTGTAGATGAGATATCTGAAATTCACCACAATGTTAACAGGCTTTAATTCTGTATTCAGTTAGATTATTTCTATGCCACCTCTTCAGAGTCCTGCTTGGGGTAGCTTACAATAAAAATCACAATATTAAAAAACATTGGACAGAAGTTACATAAACCCCATCCATAAAACAGAAGCAGACCCTTAAAAAGTTGGTTAAGATAAACTCCTAATTAAAAGCCCGAATGAAAGGGCATGTTTTAGCCTTGCACATAAAAGAAAGTGCCAGGTGAGCCTCAAGGGGAACGGCATTCCAAAAGCAAGGTGCGACCACAGAAAATATCCTGAATCTAGTTGCCACCTGCCTCTGAATGTGGGAGCACAGAGAACTATTTGTAAGAGGCATAGCTTAACAGGTGGGCTGGACAGTATGGGAGGAGACAGTCCTGCAGGTACCCTGGCCCAAGCCACTTAGGACCATCAAGGTAATAACCAGCACATTAAATTGTGCCTGGAAACAGATGGATAACCAGGGCAGCTCTTTCAGCACAGGGTGAAATGATTCCTGTAACCAACCCATGACAGTAGCCTGGCCACCAGTTTGTACCAACTGAAGTTTCCAAACCATTTTCAAAGGGAGCCTCACAGAATGCTTTATAGTTACTTGACTTCAGTGCGATCAAAGCATGGATCACTATGGTCAGATCATGCTTTTCAAAGAATGGCCACAGCTGGCAAACCAGTAGGAGCTAATAAAAGGCACCATGTGACATGAAGGAGACCTGTGACTCCAACCATAGGAAAAGGATCCAAGTAGCACCCACAAACTACAAACTTGCTCCTTCAGAGGGAGTTCAACCACCCCCCAGGACAGGTTGGCTCGACAGTCCCAAAAGCAGCTTCTCCACTGACCAACAGCACCTCAGTCTTGTCTGGATCGAGTTTCAGTTTATTGGCCCTCATACATCCCATTACCTTCTCCACGCACCTATTTAGGACTGGCTTAGCTGTTAAGGAGAAGGTTCTGAGTGTCCACAAGCCTAAATCACACCAGATAATGGTTGGTCCATGACAAGAACACAGTGGAAAATTCCACCTTTGCCAAACCATGTACCATGCCCAGCCACAAGAATGCTCCCTGCACTTGTCACTGAGGTCATGAAGTCCTGAGCTGCTCCTGTTGGGGCACGCTTGGCCAAAGACAAACAGGGACATCAATGCCAAACCCATGATTGCCTCTTCCAGCTCAGGAAGAGACACTGAATGGTAGCAGAGCGGACAGTACACTAACAAAATCCCTAATCTGTCCTGAGTCCCCAGTATCAGGTACATACACTCAGAATGGGGGCTCTGGCTAACAAAGTGTCTTGTGAATTCGACAGAGGCTCAAGAGACCATGTTATCTTTAGAGACATTTCTTACCTATTTCAGGTTTGTCAAGTAGGCTTATGAGAATACGAAAAGGTTTCAAATATGCATGGTGCTGTTCCTCCATGTCACAGTCTGCAAACTTCAGATGTAAAATTTCAATCAATCCCTATTGAAACAATATTAAAATATAAAAATACTGTAAGCAAAGATATCATTAGCAGCCAGTTCCTTGTGAAACCTGATTTCTAATGATAGAACACTACTAATCCTTATTAAAACAGAATAAAGCAAACTAATTCAGAGGTACAAAGCCATTTTCAGCTTCATGAATAGGCAGCCTAATATTAGGGTTGTCCTACAACTGCAGGGAGAACTGCTATAGATAGCATAATCTTGGAAAGATGAACCACCACCTAGCTCTGCTCTTGGCAGGCAAGTCCCACACACTAATTCCCTAATATTGGTGCTATATTCTATGAGAATCCCTGGTTGAACATATGTATGTATTTTAAAGGTATCACATATACTGAGCCTGTGCATGAAGTATACTGCTCTCTGGCCTGTTCATTTACCTTTGCCCCCCATCTTTGACTTGGTAGCTCATGTTGCTGTGAAAGGTTGGCGAAGATGACACGAGAACTGCGTTTCAAGTCCACAGATGTTTGAGAAACTTATGTAAAGGACAAAACAAATCCAGAAAATCCAATAGGGAGGGATATTGATGGACCGAAACCAAGTAGGGTTTTAAGGGAATTTGCCAAACAGTCCAGGGTTGAATTATCTTCTAATAAAGAAATTGTAGCTTTTTGACTGGGTAAGAGGAAAGTTCTCAATCCACAAGAAGGTTGTTTATTGTGTATTTGCCTTGTGAAGTGACATGTGAAATACGGTTAAACACACTGATGGGCCAAACTAACATAAGACAAGGGGTGAGAGAACACTGAACATCATCCACCTTGTTTGAAGGCTTTCAGGGGACTGTTTGTCCTACTGAGGGAAGTGCTTAAGTGACCAGTGGTGTGAGTTTCTATGGGAAGGACAATCCGTTCAAGGGTAAAAAGAGAAGTTAGGGATTCTTTCTTTCTCTCCATCTTATCTTTATTCTGAGTGGGTCAAGTGCATTGCTGTAAAACACTGCCCCCAGCTCAACTACTCCAAGCAGAAGAGAACTGGTCAACTTGTTCTACTTGTCATATTGCTCTTAGAAAATGGTAAGATAATTAGTTTTAATCTTGTATTATGCAGTTAGCAGGGTGAGTAGAATTAGCAAAGCTAATGTGACGGTAAGATTAATTTACAATGTTCATCTCACCTTTTTTAGATTGTAGAACAGGGCAAAAAACGTTATGTAATATATCTTGATGCCTTAAACCTTAGTTTAAGTATGCAACACAAGTTATCATCATATCTGCAATCTCAGTAAAGTAGAGTAATAGGTCAGAATACTTAATTTTGTGTGGTTCCTTTTAAATGAGATTTTGTTTCTTTATTGAAAGGACTAAAAATCCCTTTAAAACTATTGAAGGTATGCAGATCTGAAAGGGATCTGTCTCAATGGTCCCAGACTCTGGATTTAAGTATTCACACATGAAGCCATGTGGAGAGTTATGTCTTATCCATACATCGCTAGGGACAAAAAAGGGGAACAAATTTAACCCTGAAACCTGGGATCAAGAACGTAAAGAGTTAAGCCAAACAGAGTAGAGGGCCAACAATTAAAACTTAATATATAATATAAAAATACACATATTTATTAGCAAAGTATTAAAAAACATAAGGGCCCAATTACACCACATAAAAAATACCAAAATCAAACACACAAGGGCCAATGGACTAGACCTGACGTGTTTCATCTGTGAATACTTAAATTTAGAGACTGGGGCTATGGACAGTTAAGACAGATCTTTTTACGAAACTGAGACAAGCCCTTAATTTGCCCAAAACCTGAAATCTAAAATAAAGTTACATTGGGGGTTTAAAATCCCTCAAAACCATAGAAGCAGCATCTGTAGCTTTAAGAAATGAACGCCTTCAGTGGCAACCACAAAATATTGCCAGCTTTCATTATCTTTTTTTGGTCAGCAAAGGGCAGAGAGGGGCAGAGCCCTTTTCAGGGCTGTTTTAACCCTTGAGGAAGGATTCATCTCAGCCAGGATTGGACATGGGGGCTGCCAGGAGGAGGGAAAGATGAAATAGTATGGGGAGGGGGATACAAAGGAAACTGAGGTGGTCCCACAAGTCCTTGCAGGTTTCCCACTGTGCAGCTGGGTACATGGCACGACATAACTAGGCCAGCGTTTTCTCAGGGAGAGGCTGCCAGGGGAGGGAAGGAGGGAAAGCTGAAGGGGGGACTAATAAAGGTAGGCTGGCTGGTGGATGGGAAGAAAAGAAGGAAGCAGGCAAAGGGGAGCAGCTACAGGGGGTTTCAGGAAAAAGAAAGAGGTAATAGTAGGGGAGGGAAAAATGAGCTGCCTCCTACAAGTTCTTGTACCCTCCACCTTTCACCCTCTGAGTCCGTGTATATAAGCAAATCTTTAACACTAAAGAACACAAGTGCCAAGATAAACTGACTTAGCTCTGACACTAGTGTCCTTTTTGCCTGCTTCCTGCTCAACGTCCTCAGAATGCTGAAAGTGGTGATGTGGTGGGGGAAGATTCATCACAAAAAGACCATGGGAGCGAGACTTAACTCTCCCCCTTTTCTCCAGTATGTAGCCACAATCCTCTTCAGCTTTCCTCCAAGAATTATTGGGGGAGGGGAATCTAATGATAGATTCCAGTATCATATGTAGTTTGGCCTTGTCTATTACAGCAGAATAAGCAAAACCTTGAACCCTGTATTAATACTGAATGAGACACACAATGCATCGTAATAATGGTTACACCCTTTAAAGAATATTGTATATACCTACTTCAACTAGAAGGTCTTTGGAATATTTTTCAAAAAAATAGAGGGCATGGTCTTCTAAGGACATTGAAACAGATGAATCTGGAACAAAAGTACCTCCTTTGATATCAGAACCTAAGAATGGATCAGAGAAATATGGAAAGTAGTTTGCACATTATCATGAATTGAAACTTGTTTTCAGGTTAATGGCACAAGTAATTACAAAAAAGATGAACAACTTTATTCCTCCCCACACTCTGGCAGCAATTCTTCACATCATGAGTGTACCAGTCAAGTTCAGTAGAAATCATAGGCCCTACTGATTGGCACTAGGATCCTCCTAAAACCAAGCACAGTGCCAACTCTGGTAAAGCCACATTCCTGCATTTGTATGTCATGGATACCTGCATTTACTTAAACTATCAAAGGAGAACGGAGGTGAGACAGAGGAAGGTGCCAGGCATGTGTATAACCCTGGCAACACTTGAGTTCATCCACATTAACTGTGGTTAAACTAAAGGTCTGAATGCACTCTAAAGGAAACAAAACTTGTGATTTATGATTAATCAAAAATGGAATTCTTGAGAGGCAGTCGTAAACAGACTTGCATACAAATTACAATTTTTCGGTGAAACAGATTTCACTATGTGAAAGTTACGTTTCATATAGTAAAAAACATAGATATGCGGCGTACATTTACTTAAAGATTTATGTGCTAGTTGTAAAAACGTTGTGCATTCATCTGATGTGATGAGCACAATTTTTTTCTTACACATGACAAGCATTTTGTAAAAAATCCATTTTATTCAGTAAGAGGCTGTCCATTAAGACAGCATGTCTCAGATGAAACCTGCAAATTATATTTTATAACTTAATAGAAGCTAATGAACATTAATATTCAGTAACTCAAGGTACCTTTAAAACTTTAAAATACTGTGACATTTCAAAAGATAGTTTCAGAGGGTAGCCATGCTGGTTTGCAGCAGAACAGCTAGATTTAAGTCCAACTGCACCTCAGAGACCCTCAAAAGCTCATACTTCAAAATTTTATTGGTCTCTAACATGCTGCTGGACTCAAATCAACTTTCAAGCCCACTCAAGCATAATATGAAGACAGTGTGACTGTGATCTGTGCAGTACCTAACAACCATGCATATAACCTTCTGTTCAAGGACATGTCTCTTCTTAAGAGAGTTTGGGCAGCTGCTGATAGAAGATGGATTACATCAGACCTAGACAGTGGTATAGCACTTTCACTGGGATCCTAAACAAAGAACAGAAACAAGTCAACTGTACATGCACTCTTTACAAGCAAAAAGAAAACCCAGAAACAAATACAACACTATGGGGGAAACACTAACAGTATTAGAGAGAATAAGAAAACCTGCAATTCTTTGAAATTTGACAGAACCATAATAGTAGATATTCTTCATGCTCTGGATACGACAGGAATGTCTAGTGACAACGCATTCTCATCCCAAGGCCTGTTTATCTTAACATGGGCTTCATTCCTTGCTTTCACGAAAAGAATAAGTTACCACCATTTTCAGCCTTCTCATTTTCTTATTTATTTCTTGACTCACTCCATAGTAAATTGTTTCATCAAGGTAAAGCAATATGATGTTTCAGGGGCCACACTTGGTAGTGAGCTACTTGAAAAGCTGCCATTTTATCCCTTTCTTTTTAAGGTATTTATCCCAGAACACAATACACTTCTCTGTGCAGTCGTTCTGAAATAGATTCCCACCCCCCTTTGAGTGAGCCTAGATGTCATCTGCATACATAAGAAATGTATGAAGACTTAGTAACAGAAAACAGAGGGGCTACCAAATGCAGAAAATGCAACAAGAAGTACTACAGCAATTCAAGCAAAGGAAGGAAGTGCCCAGTTTGATCAGATGTTCAATAGCAACATGATGGGCAAAGTGGTAGCCTGCAATGAAAGGAGAGAAATCAACCCACAGCAAAAACAGGTAGGGGTTGAATGTTTAGGATTCTTTAGTGATGGGAATAAATTTCTTATTTACAGAACAAGTTCTAAAAATTGACATCTGCCTGCAACTCTATAGGAACAATGGTGCCATCAAACATAGTTCTACCACCAAGCCTTTTCTCTCTCCCCCAATGTGCATTTTCCACTGACAGGTATGTTTTATACTACTTGCTGTTATTAGATACAGGATGCCAATTCTATTAAAGCTGTTATCTTTAAGATAAATTCTATTACAAAAAGCCACTATAAGTACAGTTAACTACTGTATCTCTATATTGTACTGTTTTCATTTCTTTGTAAGCTGCCTGAAAAAAATATCTGGTTGAGAATGTAGGGTATATGCTTTAAATAAACAAATATCATATCTGGTGATCATCAGTGACGCTGCAAATTGTTCTGGGCACTTATGTGCCTGTAAAATAAACCTTATATTGAACCTCAGCTAAATGCTTACCAAAGATGTGTAAAGAGGGAAGAAGAAGAGAACCACCTCCAAAGTGTTTCTTTGTACAAGAACATTTGAATCCAGCATAGCCACACAAAGGGCTTTGATCTGCAAGGAAGTGGGAGGGGGGAGAGAGAGAATTGCATTTCATTTAACAAAGCTGATTTGACACCATTCAAATTAACTGATGGGATTTCCTTAGCAAATTCAAAGTTTTCCAAGTACCCCTTTATGTTTCCACATTGGCCTAAACTTTACAAGACTGGCATCTCTAAAAGAAAGCCAAGCCCGAGTTAAGAACTCATAACCTCCAATGGCAATATTCTTGCAAAACAGTGGGAAAACAAACTGCTTACCCTAAATTCAAACTACACTAACAACTTAGTTTTTCTGGACATTGTCTACAGTTTTATTCCGATAGAGTCAAAAAGGACTTTAAACTTTAAAACTCATATCTGTCAAGTTAAATAACAAAGTGGCAAAATGTTAACTTCTTTCTTCATGATACAGTAAGTCATGAAGGGGAAATTAAGTTCCTGTAATTTTTTTGTTAACTCCTCAACAAAAACAAACATAATTTTCTGGGTTTCTAACTATACTGAAATTCAAGACATCTGTACTGAAGAAGTGTGGCTTCTGAATTTACTGTTCACAAGATGGAGTGGAAGAGTCAGTTTCTCTTGTGCAATCCTGATACTGACATTTGCCACAATGTGGAGACTGGAGAACCTTCTCCACATGAGGAATAACTATTTCACTTAAATAGCAGCTTGTATAAAAACCCTGTGCAAGTCAGAGCCTAGTCTGCAACTGCAAGCTGTTTCACAGAGCTAACTGTATCCTATGCAAAACATGTTAAACACCACCACACACAAGGGCTTACACATCCCTAAAAAAAGAAGCAAGCGTTCTGCTACATACATAGCCCTTTGGAATGCAGCTAGTCCAGTGAAAAATTCTTTTAGATCTCTGATCCTTGAGGATGGAATGAAAGAGTCTTACAAAGAGAACATATGGGCATGCACCTTCCTTCAGATTATTTCACAGACTGCCTTACCCTTTTGCTGTGGAGGAACAGTTTCAACAGCCCCAGAATGACCTTTCACTGGAATGGGTATTTTTGTAAAAGTCTGAGATCTGTGCCTTGAAAAGAATGCTGGTCAGTGGTTAATGAAATGCTTCCAAGTTGCCCAGAGCACTGTTGGAAGGAGCACACTACAATATCCTATAGGACCTGTGGTCTTGACCCATTATTTCTGTTCTTATTATTGTAACATAAACATTTCATCTGTGTTTTAATATGTGAAGCTCTCCCTCATTTTCTGGAGTTCTCCCTCATTTTCTGAAGCCATGCTGTGGATAGCTACACAACATACTGTGGACCTTGAGCACTATTGATAAAGTGAACCCACTGTTTACAAAAGCCAGCTCCATCCACATTTCCCTCTGCTACTAGGGAATATCCAGGCAATAACTCTGAGCAGGGAGCTTTAGCTGAAGGAAGCAACCATAGCTAATTTACTTCACGCCAATATAAACATCAACAAATCCCTTCCCCAGTGGTTCCTGAGGGGCAAAAGGAAAGATAGTCCTTCCTTCCCTTCTGAAGCAGCTGCCAGGGGAAGGAAGAAATTAGAATTGCATTTAGAACACTCCTTTTAGCATTTCAAAACCATCCTTTAAACTGGCAAACTGAAGCTTCCTTTCTCTTTCAAAGCAAGGAGTGGGGAGAAGCAGGATTTATTCAACACACACTCTCTCTGTAAGTCTTTAACTGTTAATCAGCATTAAACCAGAAAAAGAATAAAATTATTTCAAAACAAAATTAATCCAGAATTTGCCTATTAATCTGCATTATCCATTGTTTAGTTATATACCCCATCCACAACTTACCGTTAGTTTAGCATCAGTCCCCAGCATATAATTCTGATGTTTTCCTGACAACTCTCTGTTGATATGACTAACAACAAAGAGGGATGCAGGCAGCCTTATGGAAGGGCTGACCAGGACACTCCCCCACAGTGCTGAATAGAACACTTCTTTACCAATTAGAAGAGACAACTTCACAAGTAAAGCATCTGTTCTGTTAATTAAGAAGAAAAATATAAATTTTTCTATAGCTAATTTAGTAAACATTCTACATGAAAAATCAAATGCTTGCATACATTTAATATTTTATATAAATATATCTGATGTTGTTAGATTCCACTAATGTTGAAATAAAAAAAATCTGTTAGGTAATTCAACTGTTTTATTTTATTTTATTGTCTTTATTTTTTATTGCTTTTCTACAAACACTATAGGAAGGGGGAAATAAGGGAATTACTAAGACTAACAAATAAAACTACAAAATAAAGCAAGGATCATAAACATACAGTCATAATCATTTGTCATTCCTACAGATTAGATATAAGAAAAAAAGAAAATATGAAATGATACTGTTAAATTTCTTACCATAATAAAGCTATTTTAAGCCTATTTTGGAGTACATTATAGCCTAT
Organism: Gekko gecko; assembly: GCA_029375565.1. Classification (NCBI taxonomy): domain Eukaryota; kingdom Metazoa; phylum Chordata; class Lepidosauria; order Squamata; family Gekkonidae; genus Gekko; species Gekko gecko. The sequence continues at coordinate 100,100,896 of JAPDNY010000004.1, read as the reverse complement.
ATTTTTACCATTTTAGATGTACTACAATTCTTCTCTTCACCAAGACGAGCTGGCTTCCAATATGAACACAGAGTTAGAGTTAACTTTAATTTTCGAGAAAATTAATTCTACAATTTTCCTGTTGTTATCCTGTTAACTTCTTAGACAATCAGTTAATAAACCACAGGACAATTCTTAGGTGGGAACTGAGCAATATCACATCAGAAATGGTAAATCACAGGTATAAGGCTTCTTTGTCTGATCAAAGAACAGACTTTGGATGAGACTGAATTTATATTCTGGATCATTTGTTATTGTTTCACCTGAGCTGTTCTAGACTCTTATTGCTGTTTCTTCTCTGAGCAAGATTTTCTGCAGCTTGTTACCTTTATTACTCACTTATGAGACAGATATTCAAAATTTTTAGAATGCCAAAGGGAAACTGTTCCTAGAATTATGTTGAGGAAAAGTTCTATTGTGGGGGAAAACTATAACATTCTAGATCCATGACTGAAATAATCTTGTCTTCAGATTGTTATTATTATTAACCAAATTTATATCTCACTCCCTCTCCCCTGAATGAGACTTGGGGTGGCTAACAGCATATAAAATAAAACCAATAAAAACAATACAAAAGAAAGCAATATTAAAAATATAAAATGATTAAAAACCTATCCCCATTAAAATCTATCCATTATCAAGCAGGGAAGGATGTGGATGGTAAAGACACATTCCAGCTGCCTAGTGGATCACAATCACCCAAAGGCCTCCTGAAAAACAGCAGCCATGCATGCCCTGTAGAGTCTAAGGCACGCACTTCTTGAGGCAGCTGGTTCCACAGGACAGGGGGTCACTACTGAGAAGGCCCTCACCTTTTTTGACACAAGGTAGACAGTTCATGGACCATGGACCTTCAATAAATGCTGAGATAACTGGAGAAGATGGGGAGGATCATGCCAGGAGAGGCAGTCCTGGAGATATGAGGGTCCCAGGCCAACACCAGAAACTGAGAGTCAGTGCAGCTGCCATAATAGGTTAGGTGTTATATGTGCTGACCAGGACACTCCCATCAGCAGTTGTGTTCTGGACCACTTGCAGTTTTCAAAGCATCTTCAAAGGTAGCCCTATGTAGAGCGTATTACAGTAGTCCAGTCTTGAGGTGACCATTGCATAAATTACTTTGGCAAGGTCCTCCTGAGACTGATAGGGAGCCAGTTGATGGGCCCAGCATAGATGGTAGAACTCAAGTCTTTGTCTCCGAGGACATGTTTGTCCATGAAGAGCAAAGAATCAAGCTATACTCCCAAATTCCCAACAGAGTTGACTGATACACTGCTTTTACATTGTGACTAGTCTCCATGAATCTCTTGTTTCTGATGCAAATATAGGCATTCACACCAGCGACAGAATGCCCACACAGCAATTTAACACTGCATTTTCTTCACCTCACCTCCTGATGGTCACCATTCCCCCTTCTCCCATTTCCCATTCTTCCAGAGAGCATTTTTCTTTTTAAAAAGGCAATTGCTAGATCACTATAGTATCAACAATACATTGCCATGGTCAACCAGTTCCTCTGAAATCCCAGCTTCTATTGTCTTTCAAGGGACTCTAGACACTGGGTTGCAGAGATACAAGAGAAAGCTAACAAAAAGGGCTGACTTTTTAGAAATAAAAGTAAAAATACAGGAGCTAGTGGATTGTGGCAACAGACTGTTGTAATGCCTTACCTATTTAGTAATTTCAGTTTTCTTTAAAAGCCAAAAATAGACCTCTGGCAGCTAAAAAGGGCTGAGGAAATGAAAACTGTCAATGTGATTATGGATACTATGCGCATTCCTGTCCAAATCACCTAAAATGTATTTAAGACTGCACTCTTCCCAAAAAGACCACAGAAAAGCAGGTTTGGGGGAAAGTGTACCAAAGATGGGGAAAGGATAAATGGAACATTATTAGACCACGATGTCATACAGATGATAAAGAAAGCAAGCTGCAGTTTTGCATCCGAAGCACAGATAAACCTCTGTGTTGAAGCAGCATCACTAATTACAAAAAAGTACTTCTTATGGCCATTTCTCTTTTAACCTCTTCCCTTTCAAAAGGACACAGGTGGAAGAAAAACAGAATGTATGTCATGCAATAATTGCTCACTGTTTTGAATAAAGAAAATAGCCAGAAACCCTTTAGAAAACAGCAAGAACTGCCATTTGTAATAGGTATACATAATCTCCCCCCTTTTTTCAAACATGGTTTCTTTTCCCCACCAAACATTTGGGATTTTGAGAGGGAATAATTCTACATTTTTGGTAATGAAAAGCCTTCTTGGAGTCTCGTGGTCAGTAGCAGCCATTTACTTCTTACAAACTTTGGTACAAATTAGTCTTGGAATTTTCAGAATTTCCATCAAACTGTCAGTTCCTTAGACTATTGCGTAATAAATTGTGAATTCTTAGAAAATTCATGAACTAGAAAGGCAGACAGATATTGAGCAAAACCCAAATATTAGGGCCACAATTATATTGTGTGAATTAAATGATACATAGAACTGAGATATTTTGCCTTCCAAACAGGAAAGGCTTAGTTGGTGGAAAGGAGCGACTTCTTGGCTCAGCAAATGACAAGGGTGATTAATAATAATAAATAATTATTGTATGGCATTCTGTGTGGAATACCCGGGAGATCCTAAGATTGCCTGGCAGCCTCAAGTTCCAGCTCTTTAGCATTATGCACCATTAAGTGGCAAGCTAGACTTGTTTGTAAGGCAAGAGACGTTTCAGAGGTGGTTTTTGGCACTTGCTGCCTCTGCATCATGACCCGGCTATTCCTTGGAGGTCGTCCTTCCACATACCAGCCAAGGCTGACTTCTGAGATCTGATGGGATTGGGCTAGCCTGGGCTATCCAGGTCAGGGCAAAGGGGATTAAGAGAAATGACTCACGAGTGTGAGCCATATGTCTCCAGTACAAGTGCCATAACAGGAACTTTAGACAAGCCACTGCCTCAGCCCCTTATCTGCATTATGAGTGACAAAACTATACAGCTGTAAGGATTCCAGGGAAAAATACATGAAGCTATGAAAAACTTAAGAGACAACATGAATGCCAAATATTACTTCAACATGCTGTACAAGCATAAGGTTACAGAAAAACAACTTAAACAAGACTGAGGGGAAAAAAACACATTGTTGAGACCCTGGAGACCTACTGCCTATTACTGAGAGCCAGCTGCCCATTACTGAGAGCCAACATGGCTGAAGGTCACCCAGTAAGCTTCATGCTGAGGAGTGGGGAATTTGATTCCCTAGTCCTCCATATGTTTCATTCCCTATTCCTCCATGTGAAGCCTGCTAGGTGACCTTTGGCCAATCACAGTTCTCTCAGGACTCTCTCAGCCCCACCTACTTCACAAGAGGAACAGAAGGCGATTGTGAGCCTCACAGAAATTCCTTAGGACAGAGAAAAGTGGGATATAAAAACCAACTCTTCTTCTACTATTGCAGTTGGGAAAAGACTTGGCTGTTTAAGAGGCTCTTGCTACTACAGCATGTTTTTTGCTGTAGATTTACATCTATCCCTACCTGTTTGCAGGTAGAAACCCAGGCTTGCTTGCATTTATGATTCTGTAGTCCAATAGTATTTCTGTGGACACTGCCAGATACTGAAAGAACATTCTAACTCCAAAACAACATGCCACTGCCCTTCTTGTGTCTATTTCAGTTGCTTACACTGTTCTATCAAACAAAAGTAATTTAGAAGACTTTGAGTACTGCACAAATAAACAGAAAGGTGTTAATATCTAATTTTACTTTTTCCAAAAGTACATAATGCCAACCTGTCATAGATTTCTGACCCTTCCTCCAATCCAGGCAGAAGTCCAGTTATGAAGGCTTGAAGACTTGGCAGGAGAGACTTCTGCAGGGGAAGGAAATATTTCTCATATAGACCAAGAAGAACTGGTCTGACTGACATTGCTGCATTTGCCAACAGAGGAAACAAACCTGAGCTGGGGAGGGGAGAAAAAAACAGAGAAAATATAATTTTTAAAAGAGAAAAAAAGTATCAAACAGATAAATTGGTACAAGATTAATTTCAATCTAATCTCTTTAAATAGAAAAAAAATTCCTTACCTGTATAAGAATAAGTCCCTTGCAAGCCATTTGGTCCCAATAATTTTAAATATGATCTCATATGTCTCTAGTGCCTTTAAATGCACTCCACTAGGTAAAGCTGGATGCAAACACTGGGACAATCTCTTACTGACAATCAAACGTCTTGGTAAAAGGGAGTACCTCAAATTACTTTGAAGAGCCTGTAAAAACAAACAAAATGCTGAGGGAAGGGTATACTGTAATCGTGTGCTTAGCAGAATATTCCTAATGGAATTTTAGAAAACTGATATAAAGTTACTCTTTTCAAAACATGCCTATACCATCACCATGATCATAACCCCATACACAACTACTTTTTAAGTCTTGCCCCCATTTTTCAAAACTAATTACAGGATCAGCCGTCTTAAACAGCTGTTGCTCCTAGAGATACAACTGGTTTGCTGAAAGGCTAGCAGTCTGCAAACACCACATGCTTGCTTGAGAATAAATGAAACACAGGGTGTCACACTGATTCTCAGAAAATGGCTGTGATGCTCCAGCTGAAGCTTGTGCAACACTCAACAGTCCTCCAGTGTGTCAACAAAGCTGAATGAACTGGAGAATAATGTGGCTATGCAGCCCTTGTACACAAGCAGTACATAACTAGAGAGCTGCTCATTATTTACAAATGGCAAGTTTAGCAACAATTTCAAAGTTATTTTTATTCTACAAATTTAGACAGGATATCATGGGTTTAGTTAACTTTCAAATATGTACCTGGGCAATATTCTTTTGCTTTACGCCTGATGAATTAAGCTACTGCAGACCACCAGTAGTTTGAGGCATTGGTTGGTTACTTTTCAAGCTAGACTGAACAAGTCACACACATCTGCTCCCCCTCCTCCTCAGTATGATGAAAGTCTAACTTCTACAGTAAACACTATTCTTATTCAAACTTCATAGAAAAATAAAACCTAATTTAAGGCAGATGGTCATGTTCTGTCCGCTGTGGTAAGAATGCCATGCAACAACGTATATGGGACTAGCACACTAATATGGTGTAAACTAAGGGTGGACACTAGTAAACAAATATTTATGAAGAGAAGTACACACAAAACACTCAAGTGGATCTAGGGTTGCCAGGTCCCCCTGACAAGGGATGGGGAGGGTAACATTGCCAGATCCAGACTGGGAAACTCCTGGAGATTTGGGGATGGAGCCAGGGAGTACAGGGACCATAGTGGGGTACAATGCTACAGAGTTCACCCTCCGAAGCACCCATTTTCTCTAGGAGAACATGTCTCTATAATCTGGAGCTGACCTGTAATTCTGAGAAATCCACAGGTCCCACCTGGAGGCTGACATCCCTAAATGGATCACTGCAATACCTTCTATAATATATAAAAGCCAAGCTGTGCTGGCATCGACTTACCTACTGTCCCACTGGCCACTGGGGAAACTGCTGTGGCATGCTAATGACTTGTCTCACCGGCTCCTCCATTCTTACACCCCCACTTTTGATACAGTGCACATTAGGAGTTGTAGCTCTCAGCTGGCTTTACCGCAACCATAACAAAGGGAATTAGAACTACATCTCCCAAACTGGGAGTCCCAAGAGGCCATGGGGCATTATCAGGGAGTCAGGTGAAGTGTTAATCAGTTAAACTGTTAAATGGAGGTTGGGGGGAAAGGGAAGGCCTGGACATCTCCCTGAATTACAAACTACAGATATCAGTCCCCATGGAGAAAATAACCATTTTCTTTGGAGGGTGAGCTGTATGGCAGTATAACTCACTGAAATCCTTCAACCAACTTAGCCCTCCCCTAAATATTGCCAACCTCCAGGTGGCAGCTGGCAATGCTCCCTCTAAGCTATGGAGTCTTGTGAGCAAAAATTCTACTTTGTGAGCTACTGGCATTAAACTTGTGAGCAAGCAATTTGGCTACTGCATAAATTAGTTTGCTCTGGAGCCACCCTTCCTGAGCTAAGACAAAAATGTGTGAGCCGGAGGCTAAAAAACTGTGAGCTAGCTCACACTAACTCAGCTTAGAGGGAACACTGGCAGCTGGAGATCCCCAGCTATTACAACTGATCTCCATATGACTAAGATCAGTTCTCTTGGAGAAAATGGCTGCTTTGGGCAGTGGACTCTATGGCATTATACCATGCTGAAGTCCCTCCCCACCCCAAACCCTCCGCTCCCCAGGCTCTACCCCTCAAATATACAGGTATTTCCCAGTCCAGAGTTGCCAACCGTGTACCTGGCCACGGAACCACTTTCCAGTCCCTTGGAACCCAGAAAACATGACACAGGAGGAGGTGCTTTTCTACCTTAGCTGCCACTGCATAGCCCCAAATTAACACAAGCCACCTCGAGGCAGCTCCTGGAAATCTCCAGCTATTCCAACTGATCTCCAGCTGATCAAGATCAATTACCTTGGAGAAAATGGCTGCTTTGGGCAGTGGACTCTATGGCATTATACCCTGTTGAGGTCCCTCCACGCCCCAAACCCTGCCTTTCCCAGGCTCTACCCCTCAAATCTACAGGTATTTCCCAACCCAGAGTTGGCAATCCTGTGACTGGTTACAGAACCACTTTCCAGACCCTTGGAACCCAGAAAACACAGCATAGGAGGAGGTGCTTTTCTACCTTAGCTGCCACTGCATAGCCCCATATCAACATAAGTCAGGGGTGGAGGGAACCATACCTGTTACCATACAGCTCTACTCCCATACTAACCATTTGGGGAAGCAAAATGACTTGAGACAGCCCTGCCTTATAGCTAAGCAGAAGGAAATAGACATGGATCGCCTCCCTCTATTTTCCCCTTCCCTCTGCCGCCCCACCAGCCACAGCCAGGACATTCATCTGGAGCATCTTTCTAGAGCCCAATGTATTTCTTCCCACAACGAGCCTTACTCCTAATTCTATAATAATCTCTTTCATTGTTTGACCTTAAGGCTGAATTCAGATGTTATCTAATTACAATTTGTATGGAATATACTCTAATTCATTAAGCTTCCTGCTTGTAACCGTCATGGTGAATTGGAGTTAGATAAAGCTGGGAAGAATTCAATCCAGCTTCATGCACTAGAGAATGTTGAATGGTACATGTAAACACAACAATAATAAACTATGTTCCTGCCTTACAGCAGTTCAATTGCAGCTTGTTTAATAGATGAATCAGCCTACATCTCTTATATCCAGTTTTCATATACCTATATCGACTCACACAGATTAATAGTTCTGTATCTGATGAAAGCTTCACATCAATAGAATAGTGCCTCTGTTTTATCAGAAAGAGAATCTCTGTGCATATGTTAGAAATTCAGTTTGGAGCTCCTTATGCATTTTGAACTAACAATAACTTTTCGGCCTTACTATTTTCTCTAGCATTTGATATAACCACCCCCCTACTTGTCATGAAAATGTATGCCACAATGAATTTGTTGGTCTAATACACCACAAAACTTTCATTTTTGTAGAAATTAAAATTATGCTAAATTCTGGGAAAAATACAAGGAAATTTTTTCCAGCCTTTCTCAGATGAATGTGTGTTCTAGTTTTAACACACATCTTGAAAACAAAGAGGCAGCAAACAGTAGGGTAACTCCAACTATTAAATGCATACGAAGAGTGTATGATATTTGCATTAAAAAGGATCTGAAACCTTAGTATTGTGCTAAGGGTGAATTGAGATTTGGACACCCAGTCTGAAAAGGTCCTTCCTGTATTTATAACAATGAATGTCCCCTTAAAGCATATATTAGGGGCATATTCATAAATCAAGAAGCAGGGAAAAATAAACAGAAAAGAGAAAAATTTAAAAAATTAACGACAGAATTAAGGAAATTAGAAGAGATAAGCCATAATAAAGAAAACTTAAAGGAGATAAGACTAAGGATAAAAATGAAGCAACATCAAATAAATTTAGGATTAACACAAGAGATAGCACAAAAAATCGAATACACAAAAGCGTATTTCTTTGAAAATGCGAATAAGCCCTCTCGTTGGTTAGCCTATAAACTTAGAAAAGAAAGAGAAAAAAGATTTATTGTGGCATTAGAAGACGAAAAGCATGAAATAAAATACAAAGCACAGGATTTAAAAACAATTGTGGAAAATTTTTATAAAAATTTATATAAACGGACTCCACACAATAGTCAGAAAATCCAAGAATTTTTATTGAAACATATAACAACTAAATGTACAGAGGAACAGAGGAAAATATTGAATGAAAATATCTCTATGTTTGAACTGATAAATGCAATTAAAACTCAAAAGACCAAGAAATCTCCAGGCCCAGATGCAATACCAGCAGAAATCTACAAGGTGTTAGAAGAGGAAATAACAGATTTACTTAAAGATGTAATGAATAATGTATTGGCGACTGGTAAAATCCCCACGACCTGGAAAGAAGCATTAATAACACTTATTCACAAACCGGATACAGAAAACATGGATATTAAAAATTTTAGACCCATCTCCTTGTTAAATGTAGATTACAAAATTTTCGCTTCTATCTTAGCAAATAGGTTTAAGAAAGTTATGGCAGAAACAATCCATAGAGACCAATCTGGCTTTATTCCGAGAAGGCAAATTAAAAACAATATAAGAAATATAATTAATATATTAGAATATTATGAGCAAAATCCCGGAAAACAGCTTGCCCTAATTTTTTTAGACGCAGAAAAAGCCTTCGATAATGTTAATTGGGAATACTTAAAACAGAAGTTAACTTTATGGAACTGCGGTGAAAAATTTCTTAATTCAATCAAAGCCATTTATGAAGATCAAAACGCGAAAATTATTATCAATGGAGATGTAACTAGTAATATTCCTATACAAAAGGGTACGAGACAGGGATGCCCCTTATCACCGTTACAATTTATTTTTGGACTAGAGACTTTAAATGATATAGTGAGAAACAATGAGAATATAACGGGGGCAAAAATAAAAAAAGAACAATATAAATTACAGGCTTTTGCAGATGACCTGGTATTCATTCTGGAAGATCCAATAAAAGCGTTGCCATACTTATTGGAAGATCTATATGATTATGGTCAAATTGCGGGTTTGAGAATTAATATAAAGAAAACAAAAATCATAACTAAAAACTGTATGACCGCACAAATTACCAATATTCAAAATATTTCAAAGATTCAGGTAGTCGAAAAAATTAAGTATTTAGGAATTATCCTGACAAATAACAATAAAAACCTTTATAAAAATAATTATTTGAAACTTCTAGCGGAAATAAAAAAGGATCTTAATAGATGGCAGGACCTACACATTTCATTTATGGGCAGAATTGCCACTATTAAAATGAATATTTTACCGCGTTTTTTATTTTTGGCTCAAGCTATCCCTATATTAACAAATAAAAGGTTTTTTTAAGAAATAAATACAGTAGTCAAAACATTTATATGGCACGCTAAGAAACCAAGAATCAGTAGAAAATTACTCACAGATAAGAAAGAAAAGGGAGGCCTAGGTGTGCCAAATTGGAATTTGTACTACCAGGCGGCAGCAATGGGATGGATACGAGAATGGATCCAATTAGAAGATGAAAGAACATTGAAATTAGAAGGACACGATCTACCTATGGGCTGGCATGCCCATATCTGGTATAACATGGATAAAAGCCAACAAATTTTTGTAAACCATGCAATAAGGGGCCCCCTAATGAAAATCTGGAAAGAAATTAAAATGAGATATTATTCCAAAATTCCGATTTGGGTATCACCTGTGGAGGCTTTTACGCTACCGTCGCTTTGGTCCAAGGAAAAAAAACTAATTTATGAAAACCTATTGACAGAAAATAGAGAATTAATACCATTAGACTCACAAGAGATTCGAAATGCAAATTTAACCCCCTGGGAAAAAATACAGCTAAAATCTAGATTTGCTAAAGATAAAAAAATAAATTTCATGAATAAGTACTCCCAATTAGACAAAATCTGGCTTTCATCAGCGGATAAATTAATACAAAAACTGTATAATTTCCTTTTAACAGAGGACCTACTGGATGAAATTGTAAAACCTAATATGATTTGGTGGATGAAAGATATAGGGCAAAACATTACTCTAGAACAATGGTCCAGAATGTGGGATTCTCTTAAGCTGCTCAGAGCTACAAATTATAAAGAAAATATTTATAAGATGTTTTTTAGATGGCACTGGACGCCGGAGAAAGTATCAAAATGCTATAAAAAAGCATCGAATGTCTGCTGGAGGTGCAAAAAAGAAGTGGGAACGTATCTGCATACCTGGTGGAAATGTGAAAAAATAAGAAAATTTTGGAAAATGATTAAAAAAATAATAGAAGATTCCACCAAAGTGAAGCTAGAATTGGAACCAGAGGTTTTTTTGCTAAATATGATACCGGTGAGAATCAATAAAGAAGACCAAAGAATTATCTTATATATAATTACAGCAGCGAGAATAAAAATAGCAAAATTTTGGAAAAAAGAGAATATCCCTAACGCAGAAGAAATTATAGATTCTATACTGGAAATAGCCGAATTAGATAGACTAAATCTTACACTTTCCGGAAAAGAGGATTTAGTTTATGAAAATAGATGGAAAAAAATTTATCATTGGATAGAAAAAAAGACATGAAACATAAACAAATAAACACATCCTCCCAATGCCACTCCTATTTTATCTAGACAGTGTAATAGAAACAGACTTAATTAAGGTATATGCGCGATAATATATTAAGAAATTATGCAATGTCTCGCAATTCTGGTTGTAGACCAGGATTTTGTTTTTGTGTATATATGCTGGAAAATTTATAAATAAAAATATTAATAATAATAAAGGGAAAAAAACAATGAATGTCAACCTGGTCACCAACAAACTGTACTAAATGAAGAACATTTCAGTTGGAGAAACATTGAGGAACAATGATACAAGAATATAGTCTCACCACAGCCTTCTTTTCCCAGAGACCAATGTTCTAGTATAAAAAGAAGTTGGGAGATACATTGTTCAACTCATCAGTTAGCACAACATGCTAGGCTGGGCATATTCTGCTACAATGTCAACACTGTGAACTACACACAAGCACCACTATGCTGTGGACATTTTTGAATTACATCATCAGATTTAATTAAGACAAATTACAACTACTAACATTAATAGCACATTTAGCATCTTGAAAATCAGCATGTGCTACATAGAATAAGCCACAAGAAACCAAAGCATGCAACTTGTTCCAATCAAACTGAGAAAAAAGTAAAATCACAAATTTAAACAGGGAAGTTCTGTGTGGTTGTTGTTCTGCTTGATGCAGATATAATAAGTAAATGGCCTCATATAACAATTACACATAATTTACAAGGAGCCCACCAAGTTTATGTATGGCAAATACAGATGTTCTGAACAAAGTACATTCAATGGACTAAAGTAAACGGTGGCTTAGTATTCTGAAGTTTTCCATTCATGCTCTCTAGATTGATTCCTCTTAATTTCAGTTTCATCCGTAGATAAGAAGGCTTAAGGTAGGTATCACATAGCAGATGAGTCTAATAGTCTCCCAGTTTTTAGAAAATGAAAAGCATTAGCAAGATGTGGGCGCTACCCTTTCTTCTCTGGAGGTAGGGTATACTGAGCAGAAAAACAACCAAAGGGTCATCCCTATTTCTACTGTTCCACCACTTGTAGCCTCTGTGACAGGCTTCTTTAAAATGCCTTGCCTATCAGGAGATTGTGTCATGCACATGTAATACATAGTTTAGCCCTGACAGATATCCATAGTTTGTTTTCACCCTAACTGAAAGGAAACAAGCAAGAGTCACTACTTTCCCCTCCCCCTTTGCCTTCCATGAAAGCCAACATAGCCTCGCCCTGGCTCCAGCTTTCTTCTCTTCTTTCTTCTCTCCTTACCATCCACCAGGCAACCTACCTGTAACTGCTCCCCCTTCAGCCTTCCTTCCATCCCTCTACCTGGCAGCCTCTCCCTGGCAAAAGAAGAAGTGGAGGAGATTGGACTTATACCCCTCCCTTCACTCCGTGTCTCAGAGTGGCTTACAACCTCCTTTCCAGGGCCGGCCCGAGGTTTTTTTCTGCCCTAGGCGGGCTACCTTCTGGCGCCCCCCCCGCCACTGGGGCTCCACAAGGCGGGGGAGGGTTCCCCTCCTCCTCCTTCCCCCTCTCGCTTGCCCCAGGGGTGCACCGGCAAGTCAGGGGAAGGGGCGGGGGTTTAAACCCCCGTCCCTTCCGTCAGATTGCCGGCTTGCCAGTGCACCCTGTGGCTGCAGGGCGCACTGGCCAGCCAGGAGAAGGGGCGGGGGTCTTTTGGTGCCCCAAGGGCCAGTGCGCTCTAGGTGAACACCTAGTTCGCCTAGTGAGCGAACTGGCCCTGCTCCTTTCCCTTCCCCTCCCCACAACAGACACCTTGTGAGGTAGGTGGGGTTGAGAGAGCTCTTTTGAGAACTGTGCTTTCAAGAACAACTTTGACAGAACTATGGCTTGCCCAAAGTCATCCAGCAGGTGGAAGTGGAGAGGTGGGGAAACAACCTGGTTCTCCCAGATTAGAGTCTGCACACTTAACCACTACACCAAACCCTGCAAAGTTCTGGCTCCCAGGCTAGGCTGGATCTAGTTGTAATGTCAGGAATTTGCAAGGAACTGTGGGGGAATTTCACTTTCCCCCGTATCCCCCTCTCCATACTATTTCCCCATCCTCCTGGCAAACCCCCATATCTTCTCTTTTCTCTGCTTCCTTCCCACCTTTCCACCCACATAACTTTTATCTGCCCCCCATCTTCAGCTAAATTTACTTATTTCATTTATCCTCTTTCTCCAAAATGGGGCCCAAAAGCAGCTTATATTATTTTCCTCTTCTCATAACCACCTGTGAAGGAGGTTAGACTGAATGTGTGTGATTACCACAAGGTCATTACATGAGAAGATTTGAATCTGGGTCTCTCAAATCCTAGTCTGAAACGAACTACTACACCACACTGGCGGCAGCAGGGTGGTGGCGCTGTTGAACAGTACCAAGCAGTCAAGCCTGACTGAGTCATTCAAGTCAGGTAATAACAAATCACCCGGTAGTTGCTGGCAGGCCAGACCCTGATGAGTCTCCCTTAAAAGCCAAAACAGCCCTGGAAAGGGCCCTGCTCCCTCCCCCTGACTTTTCCTGACAGAAACCAGGACTAGAAGGTTGGTAATACTGTTGTGGTTGCCTAGCAGTGGCCACTGAGGGCATTTCTTTGTTAAAGCTACAGAAGTTACTTCTACTATTTGGGGGGGACTAACCCCACAATTTTTTATTTTAGATTTTTCTGCAAATCTGGGGATTTTTTTAGGTTTGTAGAGAGATCTGTCTTGTCTGTTCATGGCTCTAGTCTCTGGATTTAAGTATCCACATATTTGGTCATACCTTTATGTAGTCAGTGGGCTGTATCTGAGGATCAACATGAAGTTAACAGTAGCACTAAACAAAAAACTCACAAAACAGTAATTAGTTTCATATACACCTCACTGTATTACACATAGCAAATGTGTAAGAAAAGAAGAGCCCACAAGCTATTCCTATGATGAAGTCAGCTACTGAAACTGCAACCAAGTGGTTTCATTCAAAACTGATTAAGTATATACATCAGTTACTCTAAAGCAGGGATTTCTTCAGCATTCGTCCCTCCCTCCTATGTTGCACACAATAAAAAATCTTGAAGCCCAACATGTTTCTACTGAAGAAACTACCAGTTGTGTACAGGAGTGCAGCTTAAAGCTTGAATCATAGCAGATACACAGTATGTGAATATATCCAAGGAACTGCAGGGCAAAGAGACTATACCCCATCATTCACTTCCTACTCTTTCCTGCCCCCCACGTATCTGGAGCTGCTTCTCATGCTCCAACTCACCCCTCCTAATCACTACCTTGTCCCCCATGAAATTTTTTAAACAATATGACATTATTTATAGTTCGCTACTCCCAAATATGGTCCTAGTACTAGAATCACATCTTATATCAGCAAAAATCAATGAAGACAATTTCAAGCAATCACATGGATTTTATTCACTCTGACAGTAAAAGGCAGAACTCTGATGATGATAATGCACGTTCTACTCTTTACTTCCACCAATGAGTCATAGGTATGGCATCAGTTGTAACTGCTTCTCAACTTGGAAGCAGATAAAACTTTGGCCATAAGCATACAAAATGAAACACATGGTTTAGCCAGCAGTTCTCAAGCTTCAGCAATGCAGGGAGACCCACTTTGATTTTAAAAGTTTTTATGGACCACCAGGCTTTCCCTTCTTCCTGCCATTTATCAGTCTGCTTCCTTTCAAAGCATGTGACAAGCTGCACATGCCCCATGGAGGCCTCTGCCTGCTATTGTTCTAAAAATCAGTGAGAACAACATCAGCTGCACTTAAACTTGCTTTTAAAGTAAAATAATTATATGTCTGTACATGGACTGTAAGGTTAGATTTCAGAAGAGAAATTATTCTATAGAGCAGGGTGGTCAAACTGCTTAACATAAGAGCCACATAGAATAAACATCAGATGTTTGAGAGCTGCAAGACCTGAATACTACACATTTTTACTGGGAAATATGCAAATTTGCTTTTTACTAACATTAAATGAGACTGCCAAAAATAGTAACAAAAGCGGTAAAAGCAGATATTGATAATGATATTTATTTGCTAATGATATTTAGCTTCCCCATCTGCCCTGCCAGGAGCAGCACAATATGTGTGAAAGAGCTGCATGTGGCTCCCAAGCCACCGTTTGGCCACCCCTGCCATAGAGCCACACCTGAAAGAAGCCCTGACCCAAGTTCTAATCACTCTCACCCTTTGAAATTGAAATGCAATTCTTTAATAACTTCTACCCAGAAATCAATTGAATGGGGTGGGAAGGCCTGGAAAAACTTCCAGAGCTGTTCACAGAAATAAAAAACGGCCTACCATCACACAAAACCTGAATTTCCAGTATTCAGCTGAAAAGTGCCATTGGCTATTATTGTCCATGTATGAACTGTGTCAAACTCACTTCTATGTCTCTGTATTGGAAATTAGTGAAAACAGTTTAGTTTTATACCTGAAGTAACTATGACGACTGTCCCTCCATAAGCACCAATCAGTCAAGTGAAGCTCCTGGGACTGAGCTACTAGATCCAGGCAACCAATCATTGAATATTATGGTCAGTGTTCTGAAGCGACCTAGAAGTGAGATGACTGTGGGTTGTGACTCTATGAACTCCCACCCTTTGAAATTGGGGAAAGATTCCATCCCCTTTCTCCCAAGCGGAGAGTTCCTGTCCCTGTTCCTAGAAACCTGAGAAATATATATGTTTCAGATAAAAAGTTGCCACTACTTTTTATCAGCAATAGCCTTGCGCAACCTTTCCCCATTAATTTAGCTCTACACAAACCATAACAGTCTTCTGAAGGTTCTATAAATACCGGTCCTAAATACTGACAGTGATTACTCACAACATAATAGTATCTGTTGAACTGCTAATAAGCAGATTTGCATATGCAACCAAAATGCTGTTCAACACAACATTCAATCAAATCATTTTGTGATCCCACACTATGGCCTGAAGCCAGATTAACTAGAATCTTGCTGATGCTAAGTATGTCTCTCACTCGGGCACTGACCAAGCTACCTGAGATCACGTATCACCATGCTCACCACTTTGATTTCCCTGGAAGAAAACCAGCACCCAAATGTTAACAAAATAAGTAATGTGTTTAGCAAAATAAACAATAATCAATACAGTTCACAATTCAGTTCAAGCTGCCTGTAGCGGTAGAAAAAGAGTAAGAGTCCAGAAGCACCTTAAAGACAAACAAAAGTTTTGGTAGGGTATGAGCTTTCGTGAGACACTGCTCACTTCTTCAGATGAAATGAGATAAAGCTTCAGATAAAGCTATCTGAAGTGAGCAGCAACTCATAAAAGCTCATACCTTACCACAAATTGCGTTAGTCTTTAAAGTGCTACTTACTCTTTTCTATTTAATTTTGTGTGATTCAAGTATATTAACATGAAAGTATATTAACTCCAAAATCAGTAATTCACATTAAACTGAAAAGAACAGAAGTTTTAAAACCTAAAATGTAAAATGAGTGTTTCTCTCTTACATTTAACTTTGTTGCTTAAATAATAGCAAACCTATTCAACAACCAACCTGTATTTAAATTTATCAGAGCATAATATGTACCTAAATATAAAATAGTTACAGATTGTTTTATTACATTATGTGTAGATCATTTAAGACAGCTTCGTTTTCAATCACCTGACTAAATTTACTCCAGTACTCTTATCTATACTTGTCTAAAACACCTTTGTTTTATATCTATAGCATAGCATGGCTGCTATCAGACCTTACTGCAAACAGGCAGGGCCTACAGCTGTAGGTGCAACCCTATTCCAAGCAAACTCCACTCACATCATGAAATCCAACAACCTCAGGTGATGTTTGGTATACCCACTACAAATCTAACAGAAGCTGTCTTCCCACCAGTATAAATGACAAATTTCTATTCACAAAGCATCAGATGCTTTTTACATTTCTGATGTTATATGGACTTGGATTAGACCAACTTTATTACCAATGCACGCTTCCAGCTTTTTTGGTGGTTATCCGATGCAATTTTAATTTTTAATTGTTTTGTACTGATTATTTGCTGGAAGCTGCTTCAAATATAGTTAAAATCAGGGAATAATTTTTTAAACAAGAATATACAAATGAACTAATAAAGCCTTTTTCTCCCTCTATTAAACTCCACTAAGGGCTTTTTTTGTGCCATCTCCTGCAGATATTCATGAAAGGAGCGCATGCAGACCAGAGTGAATCCTGGAACTTGTTATGTTTAATTTATTTAAACTACAAGCTTTGTCTTAAACAGAGGAGCAGAGGGAGTGTTGGGGAACACCTCACCAGCTATAACATCTAGTGGAGTGTCTGCCTTCTTTCTGTCTGCAGGTAACGAAAGTCTGGGTGTGGTCAGAGGTATAAACCTATGACAACCAGCCCATAGACACCTAGGATAAGCATGGACTGTATATTGTTTAAGCTGGAAATTTCTGTAAACTGTTTTGAGTCCCCTTGGCTAAAAAAGTGGAATAGAAATGGCTGTATAAATAAACAAACTAACTAATCAGCCTGGTCCAAAGTTTTTCAGTTCTCTATTCATGGCCCAAAATCCTAACTTTCCTCCATCATTACTGGAAAACATGTAAAAACATGAATTTGTGCCAGCGCTAAGGGAAACCCATTCACCAGAACATCCTGTTAATTTTGTGTAGTAAGTTTTTTGAAGAAATTAAAGCTGGCTAATTCACAGTCCCATTTCAAAAGGCCCTCCCTCACCTGTGTTTTTCTGGAAAACCTGGATCTAATTTGTTAAAAGAAGAAGGAAAAGAGCAGGGGGAAGAGCACAATAGCACAAATTCACCATTTAGTAATATAAATGTAAATACAACCCCTTGCCAGCAATTCTTGTAGGAAGTAAGCATGTGTGCAAAACACAATGATTTCTTCCAAGATACTGAAGGACAAAACTGAAATGAAGGCTGAGAAGAATGTTGGGTCTGACAACACGCTAAGAAGATTAGGAGAATTAGAGAACATGCAGCAGATGGGCTGATGTCAGTATAGAAGGCTGGATTTTGCCAATTTGATTCCCAGATCTATTACGCTGCTGTGTATTTCAAGAGGTACATCTCAGAATAGTCTTAGCATCTATAGTTCAGAGGTAAGAAGGCAGCTACATTTGATTTAATTTCAGAGCAGGGATAGATTTTTCTGCACTCAATAGAAGTGCTTAAGGCATGACATACCACACTGCAAAAAGTGGATTACAAAGGTAGAAGACAAAATTGCAATAGACTACAGTACTATTCCTTATCAAAGCGACCCCTGAGTTATTCTATTTTGCACTTTCCACAAAACACAAGCCACCACACAAAACGTGTGTAAACAGGCAGCTGCCAATGTTAACAATTTGCAGGATGGCACCTTCAGAAAACTTTGCTCAGACAAGTGAAGCTGTTGTGGGATAGTTAGCAGGATAGGTAGTCCTGAAGTTATGTGGATCCAAGGCCATGAAGGGCCCTTTAGGTGATAACCAGAACCTATGACTGGTCTAAGGATCGTAACAATAAACTGAACTGATAACCAGAACCTTGAACTAAACCCAGTAACTGATTAGTAAGCAATGGAGTGATTGCAGAATGGGTGTGACATGTACATTCTGCCTAATGCCAGATGGTAGCCAGGCTGCAGCATACTATACCACCTCGAGTTTCCAAGCTGATTTTAAGGGCAGACTCAAATAGAGGGCATTACAATAGTCTAGCTTCAAGGTAACCAAGCATGGATTCATCTGGTCATAACAGCCAAGCCAAGGTACGAGGTCATCTTATGGGCTAACTGAAGCTGGAAGAATGCCTTTTTAACAGCAGCTTTGTCTTGCTTCTCCACCAATAGTGCTGGATCCCATATAACTCCTGTAAACTCTTAACTGAGTTGGAGGTGTCAGCTGGATCCCATCAAAAGTGGGGCGCACAGTATCCTTCAAGACCTCAGTCTTCCCAACTAACACTACCTTTGTCTTATTAGGATTTAGTTACATTTTTTTCACCCTTTGCCATTTAGCCAAAGCAGTAAAGCACAGGTTCAGGACCTCTACAGCATCACTGGGCAGTATGGATAAATATTAAGGTGGATGTCATGAGCATATTGATGACAGCACACTTCAAAAGCATGGGGAACAGGAGGCCTGAGCCTTGGAGAACCCCACAAGGCAAGTCCCATGCTGATGATAACTGTTCTTCAATAGCAACCTGAGTCCCGCCTATAACAAATTAATACTCCATCTTCCTGAGTAGATAGAAATTACCTGCCTACCATTTTTCTTCTCACCTTGACACAGAGAGTACTCCGTGTTTCTATGTTACACCTCTGAGGATGCCAGTCACAGTTACTGGCGAAACGTCAGGTCCTACAATGCCAAGACCACGGCCAGACAACCCGAAAAATCTACAACATCTAATAATATGAAATCGATCCAAAGCACATGTTTTCTGTCACCAAACATCCCAACAAGACAGTATGCACATTGTCTAAGGTTGATAATAAATCCAATAAGAGCGACAAAGAAGTACAGTCCTCATCTACATTCGAGAGAGATTGATTACTAGGGGCACAAGTGCTGTTTCCACCCCATACAGGGCTTGAAGCCAGACTGAAATGGGTCTAGAGTAGTCACATTGAGACAGATACATCCCATCATTTTCTTCCAACCTGGTCTCTATCACGCAAGCCAGACCAATGTCTCTTCTGCCAGGAGCTCAGATATTAATGCAGTTTCATTCCACACTGGTATGGTATTGTACTCTATTAGCAAAGAAGTGGAAGAAAAAGATGCCCTTGCACCCACATCTCTCCAGATGGGATGGAGATAAACAGCAAGCTCTGTTATGGTCCCCACCCCCACCCCCCATAGCAAATCTAAATAAAAACTTCCAATTTCATAGCAAGCCATGCTTTGTTATCACATCTGAACTGGTAAAAGAGTAAACTATACTTCATAGTTCAGACTAAAAGCGACATACTATACTGTCACAGTAGTAGACATAATTCATTCTTTGGCTGCAAACAAGAACAGGAGGAAGGGGAAAAGTGCATGTCCAAGGATTTAAAAATATAATCCTAGAATCTCAGAAAAAATATATACCGCAGGTTAGGAAAGGTACAAATAGGTATAGAAAAAAGCCTGCATGGTTAACAAATAAAGTAATGGAAGCTGTAAAAGGTAAGAAGGATTCCTTTAAGCGGTGGAAAGCTAGTCTTAGTCAGGTTGATAAAAGGGAACACAGACTATGGCAAATAAAATGCAAGTCTGTGATCAGGCAAGCAAAAAGGGAATATGAGGAGCATATAGCAAAAAACATAAAGGCCAACAATAAAACTTTCTTCAAATACATTAGAAGTAGGAAGCCAGCCAGGGAGGCAGTGGGGCCCTTGGATGACCAAGGGGTAAAAGGAGTAGTGAAGGATGATAGGGAAATGAGGCAGACTCAGCATGGGTTCTGTAAGGGAAGATCTTGTTTCACTAACCTGTTAGTGTTTTTTGAGGGAGTGAACAAACATGTGGACAAGGGGGACCCAATAGATATTATTTACCTTGACTTCTGGAAAGCTTTTGATACAGTTCCTCATCAAAGGCTCCTAAGTAAGCTCAATAGTCATGGGATAAAAGGACAAGTCCTCTTGTGGATCAAAAACTGGCTTATAAATAGGAAACAGAGAGTGAGTATAAATGGGAAACTTTCTCAGTGGAGGGTGGTAAGCAGTGGGGTACCACAGGGAACAGTACTCGGTCCGATGCTTTTTAACTTGTTTATTAATGATTTGGAATTGGGAGTAAGCAGTGAAGTGGCTAAATTTGCAGATGACACGAAGTTGTTTAGAGTGGTGAAAACCAGGGAGGATTGTGAGGCACTCCAAAGGGATCTGTCGAGGATGGGTGAGTGGGCGTCAACGTGGCAAATGGGGTTCAATGTGGCCAAGTGCAAAGTGATGCAGATTGGAGCCAAAAATCCTAAATATAAATACACGTTGATGGGGTCTGAACTGGCAGAGACGGACCAAGAGAAAGA
Source organism: Gekko gecko (assembly GCA_029375565.1). Classification (NCBI taxonomy): domain Eukaryota; kingdom Metazoa; phylum Chordata; class Lepidosauria; order Squamata; family Gekkonidae; genus Gekko; species Gekko gecko. The sequence goes on along the minus strand of JAPDNY010000004.1, from coordinate 100,080,196 downwards.
TCTTGGAGTCGTAGTGGATAAATCAATGAAAATGTCTAGACAGTGTGTAGCTGCAATAAAGAAGGCCAACGCTATGCTGGGGATTATTAGGAAGGGAATTGAAAACAAATCAACCAGTATCATAATGCCCCTGTATAAATCATTGGTGTGACCTCATTTGGAATACTGTGTACAGTTCTGGTCACCACATCTCAAAAAGGATATTATAGCATTGGAAAAAGTGCAGAGAAGGGCAACTAGAATGATAAAAGGGTTGGAACACCTTCCCTATGAAGAAAGGTTGGGGCTCTTCAGCTTGGAGAAACGACGGCTGAGGGGTGACATGATCGAGGTTTATAAGATTATGAATGGGATTGAGCAGGTTGAGAAAGAAGTACTTTTCTCCCTTTCTCACAATGCAAGAACTCGTGGGCACTCCATGAAATTGCTGAGCAGTCAGGTTAGAACAGATAAAAGGAAATACTTCTTCACCCAAAGAGTGATTAACATATGGAATTCACTGCCATAGGAGGTGGTGGCAGCTACAAGCATGGACAGTTTCAAAAGGGAATTAGATAAACATACGGAGCAGAAGTCCATCAGTGGCTATTAGCCACAGGGTATAGATGGGAACTCTCAGTCTGGGGCAGGTGATGCACTCTATTCTTGGTGCTGGAGGGGGCAGCAATAGTAGGGCTTCTAGTGTCCTGGCCCCACTGCTGGACCTCCTGATAGCACGTGGTATTTTTGGCCGCTGTGTGACAGAGTGTTGGACTAGATGGGCCGTTGGCCTGATTCAACATTGGCTTCTCTTATGTTCTTATGATTCCCCCCAGGCTCATTCACACAGTGTAAATCATGGTTTGCTACTATAACTGCATGATGCCATTGTGTAATTTACTAAAATAAGGGGGGAAATGAATGTCTGGAGAACTCATTCCACAACCATATGACATTTTGATTAAAAATTGCTTTGAAACAGTTCAAGCTTATTGCATACAAAAAGGTAAAGTTGTAACTATCATTTCAAGTAACATGAGAGCTTTCCATTGCCAGTCACATGTTGCATTTTCCAGTTCCACATCTCCAAACTAAGCTAAATTTAGGAAGTTAATGTAACACAGGGCATAAGAATGGGTGGTATGCTTTCTGAAAGATCAATGACTTGTTGCACCTACAAGATACTAAGATACTACTTCGAATTATTAATTTAAAATGAGGACAAATATATTACTTTAATTTTTCAATTTTGCTTTGAATAAAATAAAATAATTTTTCAATGCTGGCTTTAAAAGCCTTAGTTGCTATTCAGAAGATCCACTGTGAAATATTAAGTATTTTGAGCATATTTAGTAGGAAGCATTTCTATTCAAAGATGCACATTGAATCCTACCAGACTATTTTGTTTTAAAGTTGCCTGTTTTGTATTATGATACCATTCAGAATTTGCTCACCAACATCCTTACAGAGTAAAGAGCCAGTCTGGTGTAGTGGTTAAGTGCGCAGACTCTAATCTGGGAGAACCAGGTTTGATTCCCCACTCCTCCACTTGCACCTACTGATGTGACCTTGGGTCAGTCACAAGCTCTGGCACAGCTGTTCCTGAAAGAGCAGTTTGTGTTAGAGGTCTCTCAGCCCACCTACCTCACAGGATGTCTGTTGTGGGGAGGGGAAGGGAAAGGAGTTTGTAAGCCACTCTGAGACTCCGAGAGAAGGGCGGGATACAAATCCAATCTCTTCTTCTTCTTCTTCTGAATGATATGTAATGCTTAAGACTCTGTAGTAGATTTTAGTACTGTATGAAAGCTTGCTTTCTATGAGCTGGACACAGAATAAATTAGCAATTGCCACCTATCCCCTCTTCTTGCTTCAGACCTCCCTCAAGTCATACCTCAGGGTCCCCTATCTACTAGAAGAGGCATTTTGTGGACATCTGTGGACTACAATGGGACTGGCAAGGGAAGGCAGGAATGTTCCATTTTGCTAATACAAACTTAGACTGTATCCAACCCTAAACAACTTTCCACAAGGTTATAGTAAAAAATACGGTACTTACCTTGTTGAGTTTCCCAAGAGATGATATAAGATCTGCCCACTCACTTGAAGATTCAAAGTTCCTCAAAGCTTTGTCAATTGCTGAGGAATAATTTCTGTATCTATAATCGCCAAGCAGCTCCTGCTCTTCAGGATCCATTTTAGATTTTCATAGCCAAAGTTCTCTGGTAAGTTAAAACAAACAAACAGTGAAACAAAACACAATGGCATTTGACATACTGAACACATTCTTTGCCAAGTATATCTGCAAATATTCCTAATGAGAGACAGTAAATGTAAAGTCAATATTTAGAAATGTTAACACTTTAAATATAACATTGAAAGAAGTTAGCTTCACAAAGAAGCTGCAACAACACAGCTTTGAAGCTGTAGCTCAGTCCAAACAATGCTTTGGTTTGCAAGACTTTTCCATTGTTCTATGGAGAACCTTGAAGTTATCAGGTTCCTTTGTAAATTATTTTACTGAAAATGCTCAAAGATAGAAGTATTGTTCGCTTAAGCTAAAATGCTTTACTTTCCTGCATAAACTTTAGTTTTCCAGCTAAAGCCTGAAAATGCATAAACTGTGTATTGACATTAAATATATTTTCCTCTACACAGTTGTACTATTACAACAATATATGTCATACTTTACATATAGAAACAAAGCAGCTACACCACACACATTATACTGCATCCTACTGTCTAAAACCAATCAGTAGCAATGGAACAACATCCATATAAACATTTGGTAAGCCTGTCATTAGTACCTAAGGTCAAAGGGCATAAATCTTTGTATATTAAATTAGAACAGTGAGCTGGGTATGTGTGGCTGAAGTTAAGCAACTGAAGTGATGAGGTCATTAGCTAATAGTTCTGTAAACTATGTTCATATGAAAGATAATTCTCTTAAGGATTTTCATCCAGTCTAATGAAATAAAAGCAAAACCCTTCTCCCCATTGAGTAGTGAAAGTTTCTGACCTTAGGCACTAATGACAGTCTAACCAGATTTTTATATGAATATTGTTCCATCACTATAGATTAGTTGTATACAGTAAGACGCAACATTAATGTGTGTGCTGTGGTTTTCTATTTTGTTTCTGTATATAAAACATGACATACAGAACTGCGGTACTACATGTGTGTGGATAAAAATATTTTTAATGTCTCTAGTAAACATATTATCTGAGGAAGTGTGCCTGCACACAAAAGCTTATACCTTAAATAAACTTTTGTTGGTCTTAAAGGTGTCACTGGACTCAAAATTTGTTCTATTGCTTCAAATCAACATGGCTGCCCACCTGGATCTAATAAACATGTTTAGGGTTGCAGCCTCAGCCACCTAACTGCCATGAAGCTGAAGTGATCTGGATTCATAAGGTCACATGGAAGCAAATACTAAACTTTTCCTCAGGTTTTAGCAACCAAATTAATTATTAACTCTTAACAAAAGCACAACCAAATGTAAACAGGAGGAGTTGCTTTCCTGTGTTTACACAGTAACAAACTGTTTAGTAGAGGTTTTCAAATGAGCAGTAATTGACACCTCCAAAATTTTTGGTACCAACCAACAATACAGAAATACCTAACCCAGAAGGAAAAAACATGGGGCTTTTGTCAAACACCTTAATACTCTGAGTGGTGACAGAAACTGCAGTCTTATAGACCTTGTCTGAATCATTTGCCTTGGTTTTAATGTAGGCCTATTGTCTACTAAGTTTAGAGATAATATTTTAAGCACTGATTTGTATAACTGTAATTTACTAATAGTCTCAGCATACATTAAAATACATCATTAAGCCCAAGGAAAAGTCAGATACAATTCCAAACTGACTTGCTCAAAGTATTAATCTATTAAGTGGCCTACAGAACACATGAAGTACATTACATATTTTGATCAAGGAAGCTGATAACAATTAAATGACTTAAGGTCAAACAAAGGGTGCCCAGACTGCAGCCTCAAAGACTACAATCAGGATCTAACCCAAGACAAATTATATATGCCCAAAAGGGCCCCTGACTTTCATTTCTTAAACAACAGTTGAAGCGCCAGTGTTGTGAAGTGGTTAGAGACCCAGGTTCAAATCTCCACTCTGCCATGGATGCTCCCTGGGTGACCTTGCCAGTCACACACTCAGCCTAACTTACCTCACAGGGATGTTGTGAGGATAAAATAGAGGCGAAAAGAATGATAGGAGCCACTTTGGGTCCCATTAGGAAAAAAGATGCATATAAACCAAGTAAGTAAATTAATAAACAGCAACCGCTTCAGGAAAAGCCCTTGAAGAGCATTTGCAAAAGCAGTTTGTAATGTGGCTTGCAAATCTGCTGTTGGAGAAAACAGAAATACCAACTGGGGCACTTCCAAGCCCTTGGCTACTTCTAAGGCAGCTCTTTGGACATCTGACTTACTGTGCAGCAGTCCCATTCTAAGGGTCCACTCTGAAACTTGTATTATACATTTTTAAACAGTTTTGCACTCCTTATTTAGTGAATTCTCAGTCCCATACTATAAAATACTCCTTGGTACACAACACATACGGTACTAGGCTGTGTGGTAAGTGTGAGTTAGCTGCGGCCACGAGATAGGCTTCAGAGCTAAGTGGATATTCAAACCTGTGCACCACCAACATTCAAGCCAAACACCTTGGTCACACACACTGATGTAACAAAATCTACTTTGCCCTACAACTGTTTTAAAGGGGACAGAACAATACACAGCCCACTAGATGTGTGGTACTCTTAGGGTCTGTTACCTAATTGTGACATCTTGGAAAGGAAATGAGAAGCACAAGGGAATAAACACAAAGGAAAACATAAAAACACAAGCATCATAAAACAAAATGCATTTTAAAATGATAGCCAATACTTGTTTTTAAATTACAACAATCTACACTTGTTTGCCTTTTTAAGGTGCCATAAGAACCCTGTTGGGTTTTGCTGCAACACGACCCCCCCCCCATCACTGCAGTCCGCGGCAGTGATGCATTGCCCTGCAGAAGACAAACCAGTTCTAGAGTCTGAAAACAGCCGTTTCCTCGGTTCACCAAGCACGGTTGCCTCCACTTCAACTGCGCTATACAGGCGTGCCCTGGTGTGCGCGTGTGAATAAGAGAGAAAGGACAGCGTACTGATTAGGCAGGAACAGCCTCCTGACCTCTCCCTCCTTTGCTTCTGACAGGCTCCTGCCCCTCTGTGGCAAACACCAGCCCAACAGCTGGGAAACAGCAGTGTCAACATAACAGCTGGTCTAACACAAGCAGCCCCCGGGGAGACTTGGAGACTCCCAAACACTGTGAAACACGCACAAAATACACAGACAGCGAGTGTGTGAGGGGGAGACAGTACCTCCCTCGCATACCCCCTGCCGCCACATGTGCAATTTGGGATAACAGGCAAGATACCGCATGCATCATAAATGGAGGAAGGTGTGGGGGAGGCTGCTTCTCCAGTTTGAATACATCAGAAGGGAAGAAGGAGCTTAAGCCCACTAGACTGTGCTAACAGTAGCCTCATTAAAAAGGAAGGGGGCTCTCCTTTGCAAACCCCGTCACAGCCTCTCTGTACCACCACCCAGGAAGAGAGGAGGGAGGATATAAACAAGTTGGAGACAGTGTTGTGCTGAGTAGACTTTCTCAGTGTTGCAACAGCTTCTCCCCTACTCACCATCTAAAGAAGAAAGTACAGACGAAATGCCCCACTGATTCGGACGGCAATGCCTCAGCTTTTCTCGCCTCTGTTACTCCGGCTGCGGCGACGTGTACCGAACAGAGGTGGGGCGGGGCGGAAGCGGGGGACTAGCCGGGAGGGAGCAGGCCAGAGAGCAGAGAATGGAACGCCCCGTCGTTATGGCGACCAGGCCCGGAGAAAGTGCGGTACTTTTACCTTTCAGAGTGGGCCAGCACCACAGAGGAGCGTGTCGACAGTTGGAAAAGCAAAATAATATAGACAAGACAATGTGGTCTCTCCCCAAAGTTTTCAAGCCCCAACCCTTTTATGATCGTTGATCTGCTCGGAAACAAACACAAAGAAAACGCTTCCCCACGTGCGTTTAAGATGGTACATTCCAGAGGCTCGGGTGTGGGGACGTATCTCTACTTCCATCTGCTGGCCGAAGCAGCGTCTGAAGAGCAAGGAGAGGAATTGTTCTGTAGCAGCTGCTTTAAGCCCTAGGGACAAACCGCTGCAGTAAAATTGAATTGTTATCCTGAATAATGAAATGTGTGTGTTAAGCGCCGTCAAATCTCTTCCGACTTATGGCAACCTTATGAATTAATGTCCTCCAAAACGCCGTGTCGTTAACAGCGACTCTTGTCTTCTCATAATGTGACCAAAGTACGATTGAACTGGTATGAGCGTTTATTTGGATTGGCATGAGTTTGTTTCGTAATTTTTATTGTTTTCAGAAATAAGAATTATTGAGAAACATTACTTAACCTGCACCACTGTCATTAGTAGTCCTAGTATGCATGAGTCAAAATCATAAAGGATAAAAATAATACTAGTTAATTGGAATAATTGAATGGCGAGAGGAGAATATGAAGTGATTCATTGCTAGGTCTGGAATTGCAAAGCAGTTCCAGAACTGAATGGAGTCTGGAACCAAGAGCAGACTCCCTCCTCCTTTGTCATTTAATTACATTAGGAGTCAAGTGAGGGGGACAAAAAAAGATACCTGGACAGCCCTGCTACAACTGTGACCCACCTTTTTGAGTCATGGGTTTGAGTAATGGATTTTTAAAAATTCTTCTGGTGTTTGAATTTATGCAGGATTGCATCAGGATGGGTATTAGGAAAAGTCCAATATAGATATGTGAACAACATCAAAATACATAGTCAAATTGCCCTGGCCTGGATAGCCCAGGCAAACCTCATCTGGTCAGATCTTGGAAGCTAAGCAGGGTCGACTCTGGCAAGTATTTGGATGAGAACTCGGAATACTAGAAGAGGGGAGGCACCTCAGTGTATCAGCCACCTCACTGAATATCCTCCAAGCCCCCAGTTAGGGGGTCAGTCACCAGAAGTCACCATGACTTTCAGGAGCGCACACACATGCACATAGAAAACACCAACCCCCCCAATACATAGTTAAATTGTTTATATAGTTTTAATATTTAATAGATGCAGGCCATAAACTTCAATTATTTAAATGGAGATCTATAAAATTTTGGGATAGAATTATCTGAATGGGCTATTTCACAAATTTTAGGCCACCCATTTCAGTTCTGTTTAACCAGCCCACTTCAACCTATTCTTTCCATGCACCCAGTACTCCTGACGAATGGTCAAATTTTTTAGTCGAGACAGAAATGCTGAGTGTTGAAGGAGGACTGTGGTGCAATTATAAACAAGACTGGACATTTCTGTATAGCAGCCTGAATTAACTTGTGCCTCTCTGTTTGGTTCTCTCCCCCATCAGGTTTGCATGATTAGCTACTGTTATATGCCTTTCTCAGGGCCTGACAATGCACTCTGTTCTGAAAATGCACTCTGCTCTGAAAGAGGAGCTTTTTATTTCTGAGTTTCAACCTCGAAGCCAAACAATCTTATGTGGCTCCAGAATCCTGTCTTGACATGGGGAGCGTGTTGGGTGTTTCTAACCCAATAGATTATGCATTGAGCAGAGTTTATCTGGTCAGTAAAGGGAAGGATTTGAGTTTTGTCAGGCCCATCCCATTTCTTAATTAACAGCTACTCTGAATTTTTCTTCTATATAATGTCAGTGTCTGCCGTTGTTTGAGGCTCCTTGCTAAATTACCCCCCCCCAATGTGGGTGGTTTGCAGGGAAGCCAGAATGCCTATTCCTAAATAGATGTAAGTGCACTCTTTGTTTATAAGTATTGGATTTTATGTCTTCTAATATGATGAATACTGAAATTGATACTTGCTTGAAACTTTTTGCATTATGGTTTAATCTTTCAATAAATAAAATGTACTTGGGGACAGTTGTCTCCCCCTGAAACTATAGACTCCTTGCCAGTTTCATCCCTCTCCATTATCAAGATGGCTGGAGTTGGGAGTCCTACACTCCTAGTTTATTTAAAAACAGCACAGCTTTGGCAGCTTAACTATAGGCTACAAATCTTACAAAGGTAAACAGGCATGCCCCACTTTGTAGCCCAGTGGCAGGAGGACTGTCCCCTGGGGCCTGACAGTCCTGCTCCAGAGTTCTGCTGTGAAATGCATGGTTCTGCCTTGTGCTCTGCAGACCTTTGCCTTGACCATCGCCACTGCTGCCAGTGAAAGGCTACTGGGATCAGAGGGCTGAGCTGGCGAAATACAGCCAAGCTTCGCTCTCTGAGAACAATAGGGACTAGGTTCCTGAGCTCGCCAGTAGTGAACCAATGGCAGCATTGGCGGGCGATTCAAACCCGCCAATAGGAATATAGGGCCGTCCCCCCCTAACTGTATATAGTTGGCCTCCGGCCGTTACTGTGTGTTCTTGTCTTATGTGAAGTACGAATAAACGCGTCTTCTCTTATGTCGTCGTCCGAGTCATGAGGCCCGAAACCCAGTACTTTACAGTGGCGACGAGGATGGGATTCCAACGCCTTCCGTGACTCCATGAACGACGAAACGGACACCGCCGAGCAACGCATCGCTGACCCCGAGAGCAGCACCGCACCGCTCGCCGAGCATCGCATCGCTGACCCCGAGAGCAGCACCGCACCGCTCGCCCCGGCGCACGCCGTTCCCGACAGAACCATGGCCGCTTCCCACGTAACACTGGAGCACTTCGACCAGTCGCAGCCAGAAACCTGGGACGCATGGGTCGACCAGCTCATCAGCTACTTGGAGCTCAACGAAATCCGCCACCCCGACCAGAAACGAGCGATCCTCCTGAACGCCTGCGGCACCCAAACCGTCCGCCTCGCCAAGAGCCTCTTGGTGCCCCGCACGGCCTTAGAGAGCTCGTTTGGGGAAATCCTGGACGTCCTCAATGGCTACTTCAGCCCCCGGCCGACCTTCCTGGCCAAGAGGATGGATTTCCAGAGGCGAGTCCAGACCCGAGGGGAATCCATCGCCAACTTCCTAGCCGCGCTAAGGGCGCTAGCCGTGGACTGCGGGTTCCCGAAGGTGGAGGACAACCTGCTGACACAGTTCGTGTGGGGCCTGGCGGACTCCAAGCTGAGGCGCAAGTTGGTGGGACACCGGAAGCTCACCTTGGACGAGGCCCTCGACGCCGCCACTGCCCACGAGGCCGCAGAAGGGGATCGCCCGGTCGCGGCCGCGCAGGTGGTTGGAAGGAGCCCAAGCCCCGGAAACGAAGAGACGGACGAGGTCTTCGCCCTCAAACCCCAACAACGCCGGCCGGCGCCGTTCCAGCAGGCCAACCGGGAGCAAGCCAAGTATTCCGGCAACCGGGCCGTCTGTGCCAGCTGCGGGGAGGCCCACGGACGGAAATCCTGCAAGTTCCGGGATGCTGTCTGTCACGGGTGCGGAAAGCAGGGACACCTCGCACGGGTCTGCCGGTCCAAGGGCCCCCGGAATTCGAGATCGTCGGTCCCCCAGTACCGCGCATCGTCCACCGCACACGAGACAACGGAAGAGGTCGCCGAGTTGTACCACCTCACCGACCAACCACTGCAGGTACTTCGCCTCCCCAACCCCAACCTCTCCTCTGCCCCGAAGATCCAAGTAACCGTGCGGATCGAGGGGTCCCCCTGTTGCATGGAAGTGGACTCGGGATCGGCGGCGTCCATCATTTCCCTGGACACTTTAAAAAGACTGTGCCCACTAGGGGGACCCCCTCTACGTCCATCGCCACTAAGCTTGGTGGACTTTCAAAAGAACCCTGTCCCCATCCGGGGAGTCGGCACTTTCCGAGTGCGGTACCGAGACTTTGAGGGGAAATTGGACTTGGTGGTGGTAGAAGGGAATCTCGCGAGTCTCCTGGGGCGGGCGTGGTTCGAGGCCCTAGGCATATCGATTGGGGGAGTAAATAAATGTGGGGTGCAGGACTGGGGGGCCGTGTGCAAGGAATTCCCGGAGGTCTTTGACGGGAAACTGGGATGTTACAAAGGGCCCCCGGTGTCGCTCCACTTAGACCCCACCGTGACGCCCATCCGCCGGCGCTTCCGCACCGTGCCCCTGGCCCTCCGCCCTAAAATAGAGACCGAACTAGACCGGCTGGTGGGCCAGGGAGTCTTAGAGCCCGTCCCGAACGCTAGATGGGAGACCCCGATTGTGACACCAGTCAAGCCAAACGGGGAGATCCGCATCTGCGCGGATTATAAGTGCACTATTAACCAGGCACTTCAGGCGCACGCATACCCCGTACCCGTGGTCAGCCATGTCCTAGCAACACTGGCGGGGGCGCGCATATTTGGAAAGCTGGATCTCGCGCAGGCGTACCAGCAACTCCCGGTAGATGAGGCCACGGCCGAGGCACAGACAATAGTGACCCACCGGGGAGCCTTCCGGGTGAAGAGGCTGCAGTTCGGGGTCAGTGTGGCCCCAGGGATCTTCCAAAATCTAATGGACGAGCTGTTAAAAGGGATCCCTGGAGTGACGCCGTTCTTCGACGACGTCCTCATCGCCGCGACCACCCCGGAAAGCTTCGCCGCCCGCCTCCGAACTGTATTGGAACGCTTCCAAGCCGCGGGGCTGAAAGTGAAGCGGGAAAAGTGCCTCCTCGGGGTGCCGGAGGTGGAGTTCTTGGGATACCGGGTAGACGCTTCAGGCCTGCATCCGGCGAGGGACAAGGTGAAGGCCATCGTGGAGGCCCCCGCCCCGAAGTCCAAGGCCGAGCTCCAGGCGTTCTTAGGCCTCCTGAACTTTTACCACTCATTTCTCCCCCACAAAGCCGCCGTGGCCGAACCCCTACACAGGCTGCTGGATAAGGCGACACCTTGGGCATGGGGAGCGAGGGAGGAGGCGGCGTTTCGGGGGGTTAAAGTCCTCTTGATTTCAAACGCGGTACTCGCGCACTTCGATGAAAAGCTCCCGGTCATCCTTGCGTGCGACGCATCACCATATGGGGTCGGGGCAGTCTTGGCACACAAGCTACCGGACGGGAGGGAGGTCCCGGTGGCTTACTACTCCCGCACGCTGTCCCCCGCGGAGCGGAACTACGCCCAAATCGACAGGGAGGGCTTGGCACTGGTGGCGGGGGTAAAAAAGTTCCACAATTTTGTGTACGGGCGGCCCTTCACGCTCGTAACCGATCATAAGCCGCTCCTGGGACTGTTCGCGGCGGACAAACAAACGCCGCAAGTTTTGTCGCCCCGGGTGTTGCGCTGGTCCTTATTTTTAGCGGGTTACCAATACCGGCTGGAGCATCGGCCGGGCAAGGCGCTGGGTCATGCCGACGCCTTGAGCCGCCTACCGCTGCCGCAGACAGGGGAAGATCCGGCCCCAGCCCCCGCTGTCTTGCTGATGGAGGAACTGCCAAACCCCCCTTCAGGCTGCAGATGTGGCCGCCCGCACGTCCCGAGATCCAATCCTCTCCCGGGTCCTAAACTGGGTGGTGAGGGGGTGGCCAGCGGAACAGACAGGGCCAGAGTTCACAGCATACAAGGCCAGGCGGGAAGAGCTGTCCGCATTGAAAGGGTGTTTACTATGGGGAGACAGGGTGATCATTCCGGGGCCCATGAGACAAGGGGTGCTAGAAACGCTGCACGAGGCCCACCCGGGCATCGTACGAATGAAAGCTCTGGCAAGGAGCTACGTGTGGTGGCCCGGGGTGGACGCAGAAATTGAAGCCTGGGTCCGAGGGTGCACACGATGTCAGGAGGTCCGCCCCAATCCACCGAGAGCGCCAACCCAAAGCTGGGAGTCTACCCACAAGCCGTGGTCACGCCTGCACATAGACTTTGTGGGGCCGTTCCAGGGGCTCCAGTTCATGGTAACGGTAGACTCTTATTCAAAATGGGTGGAAATAAGCCCAGTGTCCACCACCTCTACCAAGGCGGCAATAAGGGCCCTGCGGAAAATATTCGCAACGCACGGGTTACCCGACACAATCGTGTCGGACAACGGGGCAGCATTCACATCTGCGGAGTTTCAAGCGTTCCTCGAAAGGAACCTCATCAGGCACATACGATCCGCGCCTTTCCACCCGGCAACTAATGGACAGGCGGAGAGGACGGTACGCACCGCCAAAGAGGCCCTGAGCCGCATAACGGAGGGGGACTGGGAGTTCCGGCTGGCCCGCTTCCTTCTCACATACCGCACCACCTCAAACCCCATCTCCGGCCACTGCCCCGCAGAACTATTAATGGGCCGCCGCCCTACCACTTTATTAGACAGACTTCACCCGGACCGAGCCCCAGAGAGAAAGCTGGTCGAGAACAGGGAGGCGCCCCGAAGCTTCCTACCGGGAGACCCTGTCTACTTCCGGAACTACGGAGCGGGGCCGCAGTGGGTGGCAGGGCGCATCCTAAAACCCACCGGACCGGTGTCATACGAGGTCCTAAACGAGGGGGGCCAGGTCCTCCGCAAACACATCGACCAGCTCCGGAGGCGACAAGACCCCGATAGAGAGATCGAGTTACCGGGAAATGCCGCCCCCGCCCCATCATCCGATCGACCGCAAGCACCGACAGCGGAGCCAGCGCCAGAGAGTCCACGGAATCCGGAGGGGGCCCCGGTAGCCGCTGAGAGTCCACGGAAGCCGGAGGGGGCCCCGGGAGCAGCTGAACCGCCGCCGCCGCTGCCGCCACCGTTACAGCCGCCACCGTCACCACCTCGGCTACTTCCAGAGGCCCAAGCTCCTTGTGCGGGCGGACCAACCGAGAGGGGCCCCGCCAGTCCGGTACCGGCCCCCGACGTTCGCTAAGAGAAAGGAGGCCACCAGCATACTTAAAGGACTACGTCACCTGATAGGGGACGAACTATGGGGGAGGGGTGTTGTGTCCTGGGATCAGAGGGCTGAGCTGGCGAAATACAGCCAAGCTTCGCTCTCTGAGAACAATAGGGACTAGGTTCCTGAGCTCGCCAGTAGTGAACCAATGGCAGCATTGGCGGGCGATTCAAACCCGCCAATAGGAATATAGGGCCGTCCCCCCTAACTGTATATAGTTGGCCTCCGGCCGTTACTGTGTGTTCTTGTCTTATGTGAAGTACGAATAAACGCGTCTTCTCTTATGTCGTCGTCCGAGTCATGAGGCCCGAAACCCAGTACTTTACAACGTCCTCCATGAGGGAAAAGAGTTGGCCATTAACAGCAATCATCTTGCCACTGAGGCGAGTGAATGCTTCTGGGCCCTCCACATAGCCCTTTCGACCTCTTGACGGGTGGCCCATGTTGTGTATTGGAATGTGAATCCATGCTATACATTCCCATGTTAAGCTTGATTCTAAATGTGGCTCTTCATCTGTCGCATTACCATTGGTTGGTTTCTGCGAAACCTCTGTAAATATCCAATCACTGTGTGAGAATGTATCAAAGAGGGAACGGTCCTGATTGGCCTTTATCCCTGTGTTATGATTGGTCTTTAACATGTTATAGGAATGGCTTTGAAAGCCCGGGACAGTTTAAAAAGGGAGCTGTGCTCCACTTGTTTGTTGGTGTGTTTTGAGTTGGTGTTTGCTGTTACAAATAAAGCTGAAATCACTTTTGCTGAAATCCTTTTGTTGAGTGGCATACTTAACAATTGGCAACGAGGATGGGATGCTAGAGCAGGTAGGCAGCCCTGCTGAACCAACGCAGTAACGGCAGACAAGGACACACACCCGGCCGAGCCAACTGAAGCTCCGCGAGCAGTAGTGGCAGAACCACCAGTCGAAATAGCCATCAATCCGACATTCAAGGCATTCGACCTGGCAATGGAGGACTGGGACTCTTACCTGGCACGGTTTGAGTTTCACCTCCAGGTGAACCAAATTACTGACGGGGCAAGGAAGAAGGCAACGCTCCTGAGCTCCTGTGGCAAGACCGTCTTCGATGTCGCCCATTCCCTGATCACTCCCACCGAGCTAAGCGCAGATACATGGGCTTACATCACGGCCAAGCTCAAGGCCCATTTTTCGCCACAACCGTCGAAAATTGCATGCTGGTACGCTTTTTACAAGCGGTGCCAGGGACTGTCAGAATCGATAGCAGAGTTCGTCACCGCCTTGCAGAAGGCAGCCCACTGTGCAGTTTCTCCAACCTGGAGGAGGCTCTTCTCAACCGCCTGGTGTGTGGTCTACGGGACGAGCGCCTTCAGCAGTGTCTTTTCGCTTGCATCAAGCTCATGTATGCAGTGGCTTATGCTGAGGCCGTTGCCGCGGAAGCAGCCGATCGGTCGACTCGAGAGGTTCGATAGTGGCAGCCCCCAGTCAGCAAAGAGTTTGCAGTTCACCAACAGTCTGCCAGTGAGTCCGACAGCGAGGCCGATGGCATGTGTAGAACTCGGAAGACACGCCCAATGCGGACCAAGCCGAGAACTACAGCAATGCGTCCTTGTGCCGGCTGTGGCGGTAAGCATGAAAGAAACCTCTGTTGGGCGAAAGAGATAATCTGCCGCTCCTGTGGAAAGCGAGGTCATCTGGTCCAAGTTTGTAGGGCAACCAAGAAATCTCCACCGTCTTCGCGATGCACAGACCCCAGGGTTCGTGCCCAAGATGGCGACAAGACATCCAGGTGTCATCAGACCGACTCCTGCTGCTGCCCATCGACGGTCCTGGCAACCAGTGACAAGCCAAGCCGCAAGATCCACATCATGCTTCGGCTAGATGGCGTGCCCTGTACGATGGAGGATGACTCCGGATTGTCCGTCACAGTCATCTCCACACAGACGTGGCAGCGCATGTTCCTGAGATGAAGCCGCCGCTGCCTGTCACCAGTGTCGACACACCTGACCGACTTCCAAGGACGACGCATCCCGTTGGCGGGAAAAGCTACTTTCCAAGTTGAGTTCAAGGATCGGAAGGCCGAGCTGTCTCTCCTGGTTGCAGAGGGTGAGAGGGTCAGTTTGTTGGGCCTCGATTGGTTCGAAGCATTGGGCATCGCTATTACCGGTGTTAACAGCATTTGTGAAAATAAAGGGGACTCATTGTATAGAGAGTTTCCTGATGTGTTTGGGGAAGGGCTTGGACGTACACCGGGCCCCTGGTTTCTTTTGATTTAGACCCTTCAGTGCGTCCCATACTACTGAAGTACAGAAAGGTGCCCCTCGCTCTAAAGGCAAAGATTGAGGCCGAACTGGACAAATTGGTAAATCAGGGCATCCTCGAGCCGGTGCCCTATGGTCGATGGGAAACCCCCATCGTGATGCCTGTAAAGGCTGACGGGTCAATACGTATATGTGCTGATTATAAGTGTATGGTAAATAGAGTACTGCAACAGCATTCTTACCCAGTGCTGGTGATCAGTCACGTGCTGGCATCATTTGGTGGGGGTAAGATTTTTGCAAAGCTTGACCTTGCTCAAGCTTATCAACAGTTGCCAGTGGACGACGCAATTGCTGATGCCCAAACGATTGTGACCCACAAAGGGGCTTTCAGGGTCAAACGCCTACAGTTTGGGGTGAATGTCGCCCTGGGTATTTTTCAAGGGCTTATGGAAGGGTTCCTGCATGGGCTCCCAGGGGTAGTGCCCTACTTTGATGATGTCCTAATAGCCAGTACTGACGAGTGTGAACTGATGGCTCGTTTGCGAGTGGTATTAGGTCGTTTTAGAGAAGCTGGTTTGAGGGTGAAGCGTTCAAAATGTGTTGTTGGGGTTGACAAAGTGGAGTTCCTGGGGTTCCTCATTGATGCGGATGGGGTTCACCCCACACCTGACAAGGTCACCACAATCAATAACGCACCCCCACCAAAATCCAAGAAAGACCTCCAGTCGTTCTTCAGGATCCTCAATTTCTACCATGCCTTCCTGCCACACAAGACATCGGTAGCAGAACCCCTGCATGCTTTGCTCCACAAGAACGTAAAATGGGAGTGGAGTGAGTGGCAGGAGCGAGCCTTCAACGCAGTGAAGGAACTTTTGTCATCAAGTGCGGTACTGACGCATTTCGATGAGGACACGTTGTTGGTGCTTGCAGCTGATGCGTCCCCTTACGGGGTGGGCACTGTCCTCAGCCACCTGATGCCAGACGGCTCCGAGGCACCGATCGCGTTCTACTCGCAGTCACTCGCAGCGGTGGAAAAGAACTATGCCCAAATTGACAAGGAGGGCCTCGCCCTAATTGCTGGAATAAAGAAATTCCAAGACTTTGTTTATGGGCGGTGGTTCCTCCTTGTGACTGATCACAAACCACTCTTGGGCATCTTCTCCCCGGACCAACAGACACCGAACATTCTATCGGATGCTGACGTGGGCGGTTTTTCTTTCCGCTTATGATTTCGAGCTGGAGCACCAGCCGGGGAAGGCCATTGGGCACACTGATGCCCTTAGCCAATGCCCCACACCACTGACTGACTCTGACGCGGAACCAGAACTGGACGTTTTGGCATTAGAGGAGCTCCCGGAGGCACCGGTCACCTCCTCAGACATTGCCACTGCAATGGCAAAGGACCCTGTGCTAGCCCGTGTCCTTAATTGGGCTTGGAGGGGGTGGCCGGCTGGGAAGATGGTGCCTGAATTTAAACCATTCCATTCGCACCAAAATGAGCTTTCTGTTTCAAAGGGCTGTTTGCTTTGGGGGAGTCAGGTGGTAATTCCTGCCCAATTGAGGGAGAGAGTGTTGGAGGCCTTGCATGCCGGGCACCCAGGAATGGTGCACATGAAGGCCCTCTCCTGTGGGTATGTATGGTGGCCCAAGCTGGACAAGGACATAGAGGTGTGGGTCCAAAATTGTATGACATGTCAACAGTCCTGTCCTGAACCACCTCATGCTCCTATCCAGCCCTGGGAAAAGTCTTGGAGGCCGTGGTCCCGCCTCCATGTTGATCTTGCGGGTCCCTACCAGGGACAAATGTTTTTGATTTGTGTTGATTCGTATTCCAAATGGTTGGAAGTTGTTAATTTGCTTTCAACTGGGTCTGGGGCAGTGAACAACGCCCTGCGCAAGCTGTTTGCAACACATGGGCTGCCAGACTGTTTGGTCTCTGACAATGGGCCACAGTTCGTGTCAGTCGTGTTCGAGGGTTTCTTGAGAGACAATTTGATCTGCCACGTGACTTCTGCGCCGGTCCATCCAGCCTCCAACGGCCAGGCCGAACGGATGGTTCGGATGACGAAGGAGTCACTTGGGCACCTGACTTGTGGGGACTGGAGCCAGAAACTTGCCTCTTTCCTTTTGAGGCAACACATCACCCCATGTGCAACGACGGGGAGGAGCCCAGCTGAACTCCTCATGGGCTGTAAGTTGGCTTCGCTGCTTGACCGTTTGCATCCTGACCTCGACCAATTGAAGCAGCGGTCAGAGACCCTGGCGCAGGGGAGAGTTTTTGTGTTAGGGGACAAGGTGTTTGCCCGCAACTATGTGGAAGGTCATCGGTGGCTACCGGCCGTAGTCACCAAGGTTGCAGGGTCCAGGCTGTACGTGGTCCGGCTTCCCAGTGGACAGGAAATACGCCGCCACGTAGACCAGCTCAGAGAGCACTGGGCAGACTCAAGCGCCGAGTTGGTGCCTGAATCTGAGCTGGTCCCTGAGCAGGAGGGGCCTCCCGCTGAGGAGGTGAGTGCTGCGGAACGGGAACCGGAGTCTGGGCAGACCCCAACTCCAGAGCCTGAAACCCCTGTCGTTGTTCCCCCTTCTCCTGCGAGAGAAGTGACCAGGGTCCCCAAAGTGTGTGCCACTCCACCGACAATGGAGCAGAGACCACTGCGCCGGTCGAGCAGAAGTCGTTGCGCCCCCTCCTATCTGAATGACTATCTTTGGAAGGGTAATGCTCCATCTTAGGGGGGAGGAATTGTTGTGTATTGGAATGTGAATCCATGCTATACATTCCCATGTTAAGCTTGATTCTAAATGTGGCTCTTCATCTGTCGCATTACCATTGGTTGGTTTCTGCGAAACCTCTGTAAATATCCAATCACTGTGTGAGAATGTATCAAAGAGGAAATGGTCCTGATTGGCCTTTATCCCTGTGTTATGATTGGTCTTTAACATGTTATAGGTGTGGCTTTGAAAGCCCGGGACAGTTTAAAAAGGGAGCTGTGCTCCACTTGTTTGTTGGTGTGTTCTGAGTTGGTATTTGCTGTTACAAATAAAGCTGAAATCACTTTTGCTGAAATCCTGTTGTTGAGTGGCATACTTAACAGCCCACCTTGATGTCTCATCCATGGCAGCACGAGTGCAGGGAGCCTTTCTTGGAGGGGCCTCCCGCTCTCCCTCCACTTCTGCCCACTGAGAGGGAGTGGGCCTCTTCCTCCTGCTGGCTGCCACTCTTTTCTCCAGTGGCAACATACTGGGGTGCACTGTTTGCAGATGCCTGTGGAGGACACAGGAGGACAGGTGTTGGGGTTTTGCGCCGCTCCGGACATGGGTGTAGCACATCTGGCACTCTGCTGCACAGAGGTCACTGGGGAGGGTGCAGAAATGTTTCCAAACTGTGGGCTTCTCCCCCAGCCTCTGAATCACTGATGTCAGAGTCCTCCTCTCCAAAGAATGTTAGCAGCAACTGCTGGTGTCTCTGGGCAGTGCTAACAACTCTTTTTCCTCTGTGAAGAGCCCCAGGAACAGATCAGGGGAAGGAGGCTCTGAGATCCCTGGTGATGCCCTGCTAGGGCTGGGCTCCAGTGGCCTGCCTGGATGGTTTTGGTGCCCAGGCATTGGGGCCTGTGGTACGCAGGGGGTGGAGGACTTATTTCCCTCTTTGCACCCACTTTTATCCTCATGGCACACAGAGGTGTTCACACTCAGGAGGGATGGGAAGGTATAAATGTGGGAGATCTTTCTGGGGATTCCATAATTGGGACCCCAGAAATGTAATCCGCCCCCAACTTGGAAAGATTGTAGAGGCAGGTTGAGGTTACCTTTGCATTTGGTGTCTGTAGCTTGCGGGGGGTCCATTCTATACCCTTTTGACACTGATACTGACATTTTCCTCAAAAGCACTTTCCTGGGGGCATTTCTTTGGGGGACCATCTTGGACCCCCTAAGTCCAATCTGCACATAACTTTGAGGGCATGTAGAGGAGAATTGGGGGGGGGGGTTCCCCTATGAGTTTGATGTCTCTAGCTTGCACAATGACTGTTCTATACACTCCTGTATCTCCTGAACCTGTGCCTGTGATTTCTGCCATTTCTTCAGAAAGCACTTTCCTGGGGCATTTTCTTTGGGAGGATGTAACTTGGACCCTGTAAATCCAATCCTCACTAAACTTGGAGGGCAGGTAGAGGAGACTTAGCCAGAGAACCCCTGCAAATTTGGTGTTTATAGAACACTGGGACTAGGCACATTCTACCATGTCATGAGCCAAACCAGTTCATTTAGTCCCTAAGAGTTCATGATGGTTCATGATTCGCAAACTGGGTACACTACGAACCACAAACTTACCTGAACCACATTTTCCTGGTTCATGCCCATCCCTTGTACAGAACTCCCTCCAGTTGGTCACAGAAGCTGAGCTCTGGTCCACAGGACAAAAACCCTGAAGTGGCCCCCAATATGTATTTTTCAGAGTTGGTTACATGCACAGCATTCTCAATGTCACTTATTTTTATTTTATATTTTTGACAGATTTATGGAGGAGAAGTCCACTGCTTGCTATTAGTGATGGTGAATAAAGGCAACCTCCATATATAGAAGCAACAAACCTTTGAATACCAGTGCTAGGAGGCAGCATTTGTGGACAATCTTGGCCTCTATGCCCAATTTTGGACCAATAGACTGAAAGTCAGAAGATGGGGAGGAAAGACTCACTGCCAGCACAACCCCAACAGAGGCCTGTGGCTTAAGTGGCAGGAGCCCAACAGTCAGTGCACTCTAGGGAGTTCCATGGATTTGTGTTCGAGTCCCAGTCCATTGCCAAGTACCCTGTTGCCATGCAGGAGGAATGCAGACACTGGAGCAGCAAGACATGAACACACAATAGCACCCCCAATACTCCTATAGTTCACTGAGAAGGGCAACCATGTGTCACACATAAGGCATGGGTTAGAGCCCTGGGAGAGGAGGTAGAGACAGCATTGACCCCAGCAATGGTCTGAGTGGCAGCAAAAGAAACACAGGAAAGATATCTAGATTGAACCTATGCCTCCCACACCCAAGATTTGCACTTGAACCAGCCAGCCAAGTGGACAGACACAAAGAAGGAATGATATATAGCATTAGACTATAGCCCTGATGATCTCCTAGGACTGGTATTCAAAGGTTCCACTATAGCTCTGATGACATTCATGTGGAGCTGAACAGGGAACATCACCAAGACAGTGAAAAGGCATTGGGATGGTATAGCCAGGGCCCTGGGTTCTTTCCCCTCATGTTGAGAGTCCATTGGCAGTCCAGCTGTGCACCGATGATGTTGTGGCCTCACAGTCAACACAATGGTGGATGTGATCATCTTGTTGACAGGCTGCCTCAGACATCCATCAGTTTGAATGACATGACCCTTTGCAGTGACTCTGTCCTGCACACAAATAGCCTATCACTGCCATTAACAGGGATGGGCATGAATTGGCTCACAAACTAAAGTTTGTGATGAATTTTGGCCACTTCATGCTTTGCAAAGTCAAGTTTGTGGTGGGTCACCCAGCATGAACTTTCCACAAACTTTCCAGCTGTTCATGGAGATTCATGCTGGTTTGTGAACAGAGATATTCCCAGATAGACGGACACTGCTCAACCAAAATGTTCACAGAACTTCAAAGCAACAACTTGGAGGGCATGTAGAAGAGCATCTGGGGGAGGTCCCCTGTGACTTCAGTGTCTCTACCTTGCTGTTCTATACACCCCTGAACCTCAGTTATTTTGACAGGCACAATTTCAGGAAATTCAGGAGTGCATAGAACAGATCCTATGCAAGCTAGAGACACTAAACTTGGAGGCCAGGTAGAGGAGCAACCAGGGTAGGTCCACTGTGAGTTTGGTGTCTCTAGCTTTCACAGGATCTGTTCTATACACTCCTGAACCTCTTGAATCTGTGCCTGTCAAAATCCCTGCCTGTCAGCTGTCATTTTGACAGGTGCATGTTCAGGAGGTTCAGGAGTGTACAGAATAGATCCTGTGCAAGCTAGAGACACTAAATTCACAGAGATCTCTGGCTGACTCTCCTCTACTTGCCCTCCATGTTTGGTGAGGATTGGATTTATGGGGTCTGAGTTATGGCCCTGCAAAGAAGATGCCCCCAGAAAAATGCAGTCATTTCCCCAGAAAGCACTTTCCTGGAGGGACCATAACTCATACCTCGTAAATCCAATCCTCACCAAACTTGGTGGGCAGGTAGAGGAGAGTCAACCGGAGATCCCCTGAAATTTTGGTGTCTCTAGCACACCAGGGGATATTCTGCTGCCTCATAAACCTCAGAAACTGAATCAGGGACTTCCGGTTCTTGGTGCAGCGATGGTGGTCACTCTCCCCAATGCTTGGGGGAGCGATTCGCACACCAGCAGTGAGGAGGGAAGCTGCTGATACGGTTTCCCCATGGAACCCTAGGGTAGGGTTCCAAGCCATAGGGCTTTCAAGGGGTAGCCTCTTCGATGGTGCAATGCTGGAGAATTGAGGCGCTCCTCCACCCTGATAGTCCCACTGCTGTGTGGCCACATGGCACTGGCTGGGTTGACCAGATCAAGTGCTGGAGATCGAGCGATTGATGAAGATACAAGCGAGGTCGAAAGTGGCCAACAATGAAAGTGAGTTTGATGTAAACGAGTTTTGTAATAACTGAAGAATTCCCTATCCCCCCCATACCAGTAAACGGAGAGAGGAGGGACCCCTCCTGCGAGCGCGTCAGAAAAGCGGAAAAAGAGGGGGGAAGGGAAAAATCAAGCATTTAAATTGTTTTGAGAGACTTACCAGAGCAGACTTAAATCAAAAGCAATTTTCAGAGGTTGAGAATCAGCAGTTGGCTTTTGTAAACAATCAGCAAAGATGTCGGGCGTAGGGAGGAAAGGAGTGAAACCGAAACTTACGGGTGGTCAAAGTCCGAGACCGGAAGAAGAGGGAGTGGATGTCATGAGACTCTTAGCAGATATGCTCAAGCCGGTGATGGATCAACTTACTGGTATTAACCAGCAGTTAACTGCTCTCAATCAAAACTTTGCAGCGCAACAGCTCCAGCTGGCGGAAACGGTTAAAAGGACAGAGCAAATGGTGGAAGTAGTGAAAGAGATGCACGCTGAGAACAAGGTTTTGAAGAAGCAGATGGACAAATTAGCGAATCAGCAAAAACATCAGGAAAATAGACTATTGTTTCTACAAATAGAAAAAGCAAATATCATCCTCAGATTTCAGGGAGTGCCTGAATCACCGAATGAGGATTTGAAGAAGTTACTCAGTGATCTCATCGCACCAGTAACAGGCTTGAAAGCGAAAGAAATTATGAGTGACATGGAAGTAGCATATAGGGTGTATTCCAACTACACCAAAAAAATAGTCTGCCTGGAGAGATCTCAGTCAGATTCTCAGGAAGATAAATGAGGGATGCCATATTAAAAGCAACATCAGTAACTCCACTGAAACTGGGGAATACAACTATCAAAACTTTAAAAAACATTCCATTTGAAATTTGCCAAAAAAGAAAGAGCTACAAGGACTTAATCCTTTTTCTTCAAATTAATAAAATCGCATATAAATGGGCGGTGCCAGAAGGGATCATCTTTAAACTCCACGAAAGAAGAGAGAAGATTGACTCTGTGTATAAAGCTAAAGGAGCTGCGGTGGCTCAAGTGGTTAAGACACTGAACTGCAGGCTGTGGAAGGTCAGTAGTTCAGCAGTTCGAGACCCGGGTGCCACATGACGGGGTGAGCTCCTGTCTCTAGTTCCAGCTCCTGCCAACCTAGCAGTTCGAAAGCAAGAAATTGCAAGTAGATAAATAGGTACCACTTCGGTGGGAAGGTAACAGCGTTCCGTGCACCTTGGTGTTTAGTCATGCCGGCCACATGACCACGGAAACGTCTTCGGACAGCGCTGGCTCTTCGGCTTTGAAACGGAGATGAGCACCGCAACCCTAGAGTCGGATTCGACTGGCTTTCGAGCAAGGGAACCTTTACCTTTACTTTATAAAGCTAAAGAGTTCTTGAAATGCCTACTGGGAGCCAAAGAAGATGGTGAAACTGGTTCAATTGGCTCCACACCCTTGGAAATGGATGAAGACTTGGCCGCGGAAGAAGGTGCTGCTGCCTGCAAGACAACTTATGGTCTTAGAGATAGCCTAAGTAAAGGCAGAAGATTCTGCAAATTGCCTTTATGAAGCGAGCTACGGGAGATGCTCTGGAATTCTCTCATAACAAGTAATTAATTAATGATTTAGCAGAAATAGACAGGAACTCATAACTTGCATTGTTTACTAACAGTAGTATACTAACATAGATTTTAACTGGGGTATGATCTCCTACTCTTGGGTTTTTAGTTTAGTGTGGGTTTGCTTTTCTTTCTCCTTAGTTGTTGTTCCCCCTCCCCCCCTTTTTCTTTGTAGTTTTAGTGGTATATTAAAAAAAGCAATAAAAAATCCCCTTTGGGGGGCAAAAAAAAAGAAAGAAAGAAACTGAATCAGTTCACGAGGCTTCTAATAATTCGTGATGCTCCATGGT
Source organism: Gekko gecko (assembly GCA_029375565.1). Classification (NCBI taxonomy): domain Eukaryota; kingdom Metazoa; phylum Chordata; class Lepidosauria; order Squamata; family Gekkonidae; genus Gekko; species Gekko gecko. The sequence goes on along the minus strand of JAPDNY010000004.1, from coordinate 100,056,616 downwards.
TCGCAAATGTGGTACACTATGAATCATAAACCAAATCACATTCTCCTGGATCTAGCCATTACGCATTGTTATGCTCCAGCAACCCTTCCACCCTGAGCCTTCCCCTGGAAAGCTGCATGGCTAATCAGTTATCAGTAGTACTGTGGGGGAGTGTGAGACCCAGAGACCTGCCCTCCCTTAAGCAACTGCCCAGCCTGTTCCTTATGTGAGCTCCACACACTAACCAGCAGAGTGCATGACTGAAGAGCAAGGGACATCTGATAAGCAGGATTTGCACAGGGACACAACTTTAGAACACTCCAGACTTTATTGAACCATAGCAGAATACTTGTGATGGAGTTCAGTAAATGGGGTTGCCAGACTCCTCTGTCCAGTATGACTCCTATGCCTGTGTAAGCTGTATGAAGAGGCCATGGGGAGACAGGGTAAGCTGTCACTATGACAGTATGCCTGTGAGTGGAACAGGATGCAGGGAGGATGATGCAGGAGCTGCACTGGAACCAGCAAGATGGCAGTCCCATAGTAGAATGTTAGGATCCATGCTGGCTGCAGCAGCCTGATCATACCATACCAGATATATTGTTTTTCCAGGTCTCCTTCAATGGACTGCCATGTGCACAGATACCAAACAGAGACATAAGAAGCAATCCTAGGCAGGGCTACTAAGAAGTAAGTCAATAAGGATTACTTCTAGGAAAGTCCTATTGGGATTGCAGCCATAGGAAATGATGAGTGGTGTCCCTGATGAATGGCACGATGGCCATGACAGGTAGAGTCCTTCCTGTGGGGGGTCTCATCTTGCTCAGTTGCCCCCCTTTGAGGCACATGGAATGGCAATCAAATTGACACTTATCCATCCCCTGTGTGGAGTTGCCATATGATCGTGCTCCATCTGCTAGGGCTACCGCATAGGGCTCCAATCCTGCAAGGCAATACATGTTATGATTGTTTGGCCAGTGGTTCACCAGGGCATAGTTTCCCCTGTGTCCCCTACCTGCTGGGGGCACTCTGGCAAGGACCCATGCTGATGGCCCAGTATGTGGCTGCCAGCAGCCCTGCCAGGTCCTCCCCCCCACCTGGCACCATAGGCAGCATTCCTAGGAACATATTTTTGGGAGTACATCCCATTGCATGCCATAGGGCACTGGTTCGCAAAGTGGTCCATACTGCCTCTGGGGGATGCTGGAACGATCCAGGTGGGCGGTAGGAGCCTTGGGTGCAATTGGGGGGCGTTGAATAAAAATAAGGCGGCAGTGGACACATAAAGAAGAGTCCAGAACCCATCTAAAGCAGCCTTTTCCTCTCTTCTCCTGGTCTTCCCTGGATCAGGGAGGGAGGGGGAGAGGGGTCCTCACAGCCAATCACAGCCATGCATTTGCAAATTGCAAATGTATGTGCACCCTTGTAAGGCTGGTGTTGCTGCTGGGCTATTGTGTGGTGGCTGCTGTGGGTCTCTGGCTTCAGGCCTTCAGCTGGTGCTGCTCTGTCCCTGCCTTGGCCGGCTGGCGTGCATGGATCGTGGTGGACTCTACCTGGACTGAAGAAGACATCTAAAAGGTAAAATTTGGGTAAAATACACATTATTTTTAAAGGAGGATATTAGTAAAAGGACCTTTTAAATTAGTGTCCCTTTACTTTAGGTTGGGCGGCCTGCTTGGGGTGGCTTTGGAGTACAATTCTGTTGGGTGTGGGGTGGGGGTTGGCTAAGCCTTACTCTCTTACAGTTAATAATTTTGAGGGAAAGTTTTAAAAATTTGGTTTGCATTTAAAAGTATTTCTGTTGGATTGTCTTTAAAAAGTAACTGTAGTAATTGCTTGTTGGTGTGGTGGGGGGTTTTGCTCAGTGTTTTTAATTTTGTGATTCAACTTTTGTTATTGGTTGTTTAAACATTGTAATTTTAAAAAAAAAATTAAATTTTAAATATATTTCTTGAGACTGTACTGCTGTGTGCCTCAAAGAATGTCAAATTCTTTGTAGTCTGCAGAAGTTATGCAAATGAGGCACATTTAATGGGAAAAGCCAAGGATTGCAAATTCTGACTCCCTTGCACTTGTGCTTGTGAGATTCACTGAGGCTTGGTTGCATGCTTTGAAGCAGGACCTTGCAGCTGGGAAGCCAGAAGTTAAAGTGGAAGTTCTTGAGAAGCTTCTCTTTCTATTTGGGACAGCCATCCAGTCAATGTGGTACAGTGTTTAAGTGTCAGACAAGGGTCTGGGAGATCTGGGTTTGAATTCCTGCTCTGCCACTGATAAATAATGATTTAAAGATTAAAGAAATTGGGGTATTGGATTGCTCTTTGGATTGCACTATGTAAGCTGCCTTGCGCCTAGTGTGGGGGTGCAAGAGAGTAATGATTTCCAGATATTTCAAAGCTGGCTTTCCCCCAACAATTTGTGTGTGTGTGTATGGTGTTATTCCCCAATGGTGGGAAGAACTAGAATTCATTCCTTCTGCCGGTAATATTAATTAATTGTTTTATAAATAAACACAGAAATCTTACTTTTTTACAGATAATATCATGGCTGAACCTAAGAAAAAATGTAGACAATATAGTATTCAGTATTTGAACTTTGGCTTTATTCAGTCACCTACAAACAGTACATTACCGATGTGCCTGATTTGCCAAAAACTTTGATCAAATGAAGTTATGAAGCCTTCAAGACTACAAGAACATTTGACAAAAGTTCATGCTGATAAGAAAGATAAGGATTTATCTTATTTTCAAGCACTTAAAGAAAACTTTTTGAGACAGCCAACATTGGCAAAATTCTTTTCAATAGCATCTGAACAAGATAACAAAGGGCTGCATGCTTCTTACAACATTTCGTTACTGATTGCTAAATCGGGAAAACTGCATTCTGTTGGTGAAGAACTAATTCTACCGGCTATAAGTGAGGTAATACACACCATGCTACATAAGCCAGCATCTGATATTACAAAGAAAATTTCTTTGAGCAATAATACAGTGCAACGAAGAATTGATAAAATGGCTCAAGATGTTGAAGACTCATTGGCCGAGTTCAGACTGGCAGTTTGAAGAATGAAGGAGTCGTGGCAAAAAAGACCTGGAACAACGTGTTCTGGGTTTTCCTGGTCACACTGCACCGACTGATGCAGGAGCATTCCAAGGAGGAGGCACAAGGGAGCGTTCACACTGTTGGCCCGCCCCTGGCAGAGGCGCGGCTGTAAGTAGTTTTGATTATATGCGCTTATGCGCTCATGAGCATAAGAGCATCCCTACTGGATCAGCTTGTTTGCGTTCACACTTCTGGGAAGTGAGATGAATGCGGGATGAACACATTTTCCCGGGTTTGCTACCACTTTCAACTGGTATCTTTTAAACTCGGGAGGGAAGCATTACAAAAAGTGTTGAGTACGGATGGGGAACACCTGACAGATGTGCCCTTGTGAACCGGCCCTTTAATTCATTTGTGAAACATTTCTGAAACGTGTCTATCTCGGGTCAAACTGCCAGTCTGAACTCGGCCATTATGTGAGAATTTAAAAACATTCCAGTTCTCTATACAGCTTGATGAGTCAACTTTGCCAGGAAATGAAGCTTTGCTTTTAGCATATGTGTGATTCATAAAAGAAGGGAAAAAATTGCCAAGAATTATTCTCTTAATTTTTCTTTATTTTCTATAACACAGAGAAAACAAACATGCATAAAACACACGACAAAACATAAAGCTGGGGGTACATTATAGATAAGAGTAACTTTTGATGCCATTAGTATGTCACTTTAGGCTTAAACCTTATAAAAGAAACAAGTTTTTATAAATTCTTTTGCAACCATTTGTAGAAGAATCAATGCTGTTGTAGTCTATACCATCTTCCAAACGTGCTTATTAACCTTGTCTTGTCTTGTTAAGAATATAGTTCTCATACCATTTATAAAATCTTGCCCAAGTCTTTTCAGAAGTCTTTTCTGTGTGGTCCTTCAAAAACAAAGTGAGTTTGTCCATTTCTGCTGCTTCCAATATTTTTGCTTGGCATATCCTGGCTCCTCCAGTATTTAGCATATAATTTTCTGGCAGAAGTAGTTATATAAGAATCTTCTCCTTTTACAATTGTCTGGTAAAATATTCAACAGTAATATATCCGAGGGGCGTGGCGTCGGACGGAAGATGAAAGACGCCTAATCCGACTGCTCCCGACCCGATCCTCCCTTCCCTTACTTGAAGTGAACAAAAAAAGCATAAAAACGACCCCAGAGTATGAAAAAAACTGGGTGAAACAAAGATCTACAGAAAGGCTCGCAAAACAGCATCGCTAAGAAATTTTTTTCTTCAAATTCACTAGGTGAGTCGGAGCGAACAACGGAGCTGCGCCAAAACAAAATGGCGTCCGAAAACGTTAACAAAAATAAAGACCAAACAGACGAATTAGTTACAGTAAAAACCCTTCAATCAGCATTAAAAAGCTCTCTGCAAGAGATGGAGCAATCTATCTTAGAGAACCTTACACAAAAACTAAATGATCTACTGCATCCAGTTGCAGAACAAATAACTGAGTTAACAAAGGCTATAGAAGCAACTGCTCAAACTGCAGAAACGGCACTTGCCTTGGGACAGACTATCCAGACAGAAAATCAAACGATACAGTTGGAGAACCAAGACATGAAAGAGAGAATATTGATCCTAGAATCTATGGCCAGAAAACAGAATCTTAAACTTCGTGGCTTCCAAGAAAACCCTGAGGAAACACCAGAACTAACAAAAATAATGAGTACATGGCTTGCAGGTATTTTAAATCTAGATGAGAGAGACCATCTAATCTTGATAAAAGCTCATAGAATAGGATCTCAATTCAACACCAACAGAAAATTTTCCAGAGATATCCTGATTACTTTTGCAGATGTTCGACAAAAAATGGAAGTCTTAAAAATTGCAAGAGAACATGGCCACCTGCTATATCAAGAACAACGGATCTCTGTCTTCCCAGACCTTCCCAAGGAAGCCCTACAAATCAGACAAAAATTAAAAGCAACAACTCAGAAATTAAGAGAAGAAAAAATCAACTATAGATGGAGCACCCCAGGTAAAATAACTGTGAGACATCAAGGAAAAATTTATCAGGCAACAGACGAAGAAAGTGGCTTACATCTTTTGCGAGAATTGGACTGCACCTCTCCAATGGAAATACCAAAAAGAACATTTAAGAGAAGGCTCCAAACAAATCTGTCTCCATATAAAGCCAGTAAAGTCCCAATTAGAAATTCTACAACCAAGATTGGTCTGTAAATGGACATAAGAATTAAAGCTGAGTCTATAGCAGTAGTTAAGTATAGGTAACAAAAATATTATTATATGAAGCTTTTCACTTTGAAGAATAAACAAAAAAGATATTATTTATCAGGATATAAAGGGGAAGGGGGGAGAAGGGAGGGAAGAGGGTAAAGGTACAGCCTCAGTTTAAAAAACTTAGTAAATTTCTTAAAATAAAGCACTATTACGGTCAAAACTGAAGTAAGTAAGACCAGGGTGGGAGGGGGAGTTTAGTTTATAATAGTTTATAATATTTTGTACTTTGCTTGTTTGTTCTGAAAGTTACAGTTTAATTTATTTTGTTATAGCATAGGAAGGAATTTACAAATATACAGAGATTTGTGATTTAGTAACAAACTGGTTAAAAGGATTTGATAAATCTGAATTATTTGCAAAATGACATATACTGTTTTGTCTTGGAATGTGAGAGGCATGAACAACAAAATCAAGAGAAAGAGAATTACAACACATATAATGAAAACAAAACCAGATATAGTTCTCCTACAGGAGACACACCTTAAAAATGAATCTGATCAAACTTTGGCAACATCATGGTATAACCAACAATTTTCATCTCCTGGGTCCTCAAAAGCTAGAGGTTCTACAATCCTAGTAGCAAAAACTCTTGATTTTGTTTCACGTGCCACTCTGAGAGATAAGGAAGGAAGATATATTTTTGTAAAAGGAGAACTAGAAGGGAAGACCATAACTTTTGGATCAGTATATGCTCCAAATGCAGAACAGTTACAATTTGCAAAAGAAATGCTAGAACAATTAAGACTTTTCCAGGAAGGTGAAATATTAATAGGGGGGGACTTTAACTATATTTTAAATACACAGCTAGATAAAACTCTTATCAGAAAAAAGAAGAAGACCAATAATGTGAACACAGAAACAGAACTTCAAAAGATCTTTAGAAAACATGGTTTATTCGATATTTGGAGAATTATGCACCCTTCAGACCGTGATTACACATATTATTCTGCTAGATTTAACTCATACACCAGAATAGATTACATTTTAATTTCTCACACAATGTTAACAAAAGTAAACCAATCAAATATAGATATGAAAATCTGGTCAGACCATGCTCCAGTAACATGTAAAATTAAGGATGTACAAAAAACTAAATCACAAAAAAAATGGGTACTGAACAAATCTATTTTATTGAAACCTGATATACAACAACAAATTACAACTCACATTAAAAATTTCTTTGAACATAATAAAGCTGAAGATACTTCACATCAAAACAATTGGGATACATTAAAATCAGTAATGAGAGGACATTTAATTTCTATAACCTCTTATTTAAAAAAAGAAAGAATGGAATCTATCAAGTTATTGGAAGCAAAAATAATTAAATTAGAACAAATGCATAAAGAGTCACGCAATAAAAGAATATTTCAACAGTTGTTGGCGGAAAGAAATATTTTAGAAACACTAATCACACAAAAAATACAGAAAGACTTGTTATATACAAGACAACAGAACTGGAAAAAATCTCCAAAAACCTTAAAAATTCTTTCTTGGAGAGTCAAAGAAAAACAGTCTTCCAGGTATATTCAAGCATTAAGAGACAGCAAAGGTAAAATGCAAACAGATATAAAACAGATTTCACTAATTTTAGAATCATACTTTACAAATTTATACAAAGAAAAAACTATAGACAATAGGATAATCACTGAATATTTAACAACTGAAAATATATTTAAAAAAATCTCAACTCAGCATAAGAAACTATTAGAAAAAAACATCACTAAACAAGAGGTATTAGAGGCCATTGTTCAATCAAAAAACAACTCTACTGCAGGTCCTGATGGCTATCCTTTTGAATTTTATAAGTTGTTTAAATCTAATCTAATTGACCCATTTATTGCATTATGTAATGATATCATGGAAAAAGGGGTTATCCCCCATACTTGGCAACATTCAGAAATTATTCTGATACCTAAACCTGAGAAAGATAGGACCCTAACTTCTTCCTATCGTCCTATTACACTATTAAACACAGATTCAAAAATATTTACAAAAATTATTGCTAATAGGCTGAAACAAATTTTGCCAGATTACATTGAAAATGATCAAACAGGGTTCTTGCCAAATAGAAATATTATAGAAAATCTAAGAAAAACTATTGATTTGATCCAACATTGTGAAAATTCTAAAAAAGAAGCTTTTCTTTTGTCTCTGGACGTAGAGAAAGCTTTCGATAGTATAAATTTAAACTATCTTAAGAAACTTATAGAAATAATGGGATTTGGTGAAAAATTTCAAAAAACAATTCAAGCTCTCTATGCCAACTCTTCAGCTACTTTAAAATTTAATAATTATAATTCTAATAAAATAAATCTACAAAGAGGAACACGACAAGGATGCCCTTTGTCTCCGTTGTTATTTATCATGGCCATAGAACCCTTTGCAGAAACAATAAGGAAAAATAAAAAAATAGAGGGAATAAAAATAAACAAACTGGAATTTAAATTATCTCTTTATGCAGATGATGTAATATTGTATATTACAAACCCCCAGAAATCTCTAAAAGAACTACAAAGAAATATAGAAAATTTTGGAGAAGTTTCAGGACTTAAGTTTAGTAAAGAAAAATCAATATCTCATCCAATACATATGGATCAACATGTATTAAAAGAAATGTCACAAGAATACAAATTTCAATCTTCAGATAAGCCTTGGAGATACCTAGGCATATATATTCCATCTGACTCAGAACTTTTATTTGAATGTAATTTTAAAAAATTGCATCATGAAATAAAAACCATGTTAAAATCCTGGAGTAAAAAATTATTAAGTTGGATGGACAGATTACATTTAATAAAAAAATTTATTATACCAAAATTTTTATTTTTATTTAGAGCTCTCCCAATTTATATTCCTAAAAAGATTATTAAAAGATGGCAAAGTGAATTAAATATTTTTTTCTGGAATAATAAAAAGCCAAGAACAAACTATAAAACTCTTTTCAGATCTTCTACTCGAGGAGGTCTTGATTTTCCTAATTTATATACATACTATGAAGCATCAAACTTAGCTGTTTTGATAAAAGCAGCTACAATTCATAATCCACCATCTTGGGTTCAAATAGAATTAAACTTACTGCCTAATATTTCATTATATGATTTATTATGGAACCCAGAATTAATTTTACAGCAAAAAGACAAAATTAGTAAAACTCTAATTCTTTAGATATTTGGTACAAGAGACAAAAATTATTAGCACCAGACATATCATCTCAAGCATCCTTTATTAATCAATCATGGTTTGGTCCAGGTCAAGAACCTGCAGAATTTAATTCATGGATAAAAGCAGGTATTACAAGAATAAAACACCTTTTAGATAAAGGTAAAATAATTGAGAAAGGAAAATTAGAACAGAAAATATGTCAAAAAATTCATTGGTATAAATATTTACAAATTAAAAACTTATTAGAATCCCCACGATTAAAAGTGACAAGATATAGGCATATGACCCCATTTGAATCAATGTTGAATGAAGCTAAAGAACAAGATCCAGGTTTGATAACAAAAATATACCAATTTTTAAACCAACTTGATGAAGAAGGAAAAATGCTATACCAAAAACAATGGGAAGAGGATTTGAATATAGTCTTAACAGATGACGAATGGCTTTCTATTTGGAACTCTCCAAGTCTCACTTCAAAAATAATTTCTGTTAAGTTGCAATCTATAAAAATTTTAACACGCTGGCATATTCCCCCATTAACACTATATAGGATAAATAATAAATACTCCCCCAACTGTAAAAAATGCGGGCAAATCGCAAATTTTATACACAATTGGTGGTCTTGCCCTTACATTACAGTTTTTTGGACCCAAATTATATCAAATATTAAAAACATAGTTTCTGTCTCTCTACCACTAAAACAAGATGTAATTTTATTAGAAAATTGGGGAACATTACAAATAACACCAAGAGACAAAGAAGAAATTTCAATTTTATTAGCAATAGCAAAACAATTAATTGCACTAAAATGGATAGAAAAAAACCCACCAACTATCAAGAACTGGTTAATGAAGATATGGGAATATTTTATTTTGTATAAAATGTCTTTCACATTATGTAACAATTCACCACTACAATATCAAAACAAAGTAGTAAAAATTTGGTATCCGATAATAAGTTATTTAATGGAAAAGGAGATTCTTCCACAAACTCCTCTGTACAAAAATTTGATTTATTTTTAAGCGATTCTTTCCTATGTACATTTAACCTGCATTTATGATGTTTAAGTTTCTGTATTTTGACAGTTATCAGTTGAATTATTTGTTTGTTAAAAAATGTTAAAAATTGTAAAAAAAAAAAAAAAAAAAGAGAACTCTCAAAATAAACCAGACAAATGTTCAAAAACAAAACAAAACAAAAAAAAACAGTAATATATCCGGGGTAAAAGGTATATGACATTTCAATATATTCCGCAATATTTCATGTATCCACGCCCAATATTTCGTAGTTCTTTCACATAGCCACCACATATGATAAAAGGATCCCGTTTTACTCTCACATTTCCAACATTTATCTGAACATTTTGGATTAAATTTAGCTAATTTCTCAGGAGTTATATACCATCTATAAAACATCTTATAAATGTTTTCTTTATACGCAATTGATTTCATAACCTTAATATTTTTTTCCCCATATTTGAGACTGTATGGGAAAAACTTTCCTGGTTCATTCATACTAGGCCCAAATGGCTTAGCTGATAACATGTCCCTGTGACTTCTGTCACCTGCACAAATGGCATGCACAGATGCCAGGCCTAGATATCCATTTCAAAAGCCACTTTGGCACCTCTGAGGGGAAGACCAGACATTGAGACTCTTCCCAAACTTCAAAGCGCAGCAGATGTGCCTTCAGCACATACGCAATGGCTGCTCCTACATAGTTAGACACGCCTTTTGGCCCTGTCAGGATTGGGTAAATGGCCATGCTCAGTTGTGACAAGGATAGGAGAGGATTGTCTTCAGCCTATGAGAATAGAGACAGAACTCTCTTGGAACTTTCTAAGAGTTAGTCTCTGTTTGGATTACAAACCTGCAACATGGAATTTGACTAGTGGGCAGTGTAGCTGGACTTAATTGCTCACAGCAAACATAGTTTTCATCTTGAAGATTCCCTGGATCCACAAAGCTCAAATGAAAGACTGGTAACTATGCCATATCTCTATGTGTAGTAAGAGTTGTATAAAGTTATAGGCCTTGTTCTTTGCTTTCTAATCTTTGCAAGTCTCTTGTCATATAAATGCTTTGCTAAATAAAGATATTATCTTAATATTATCTGAGTTTGAGTTCATGTATTGCAACTGGATCTCTAAGTCTAGATCTAGAGCCTATGCTGCTCGCCTAGAAAGCTACTACTGTGTGTTAATTAATTGCTCTAGCCCAGAGCTGATAAGTTGTTAATTCCCAGAAACCTGGCAGGAGGTGGGACCTATGCTCCTGTCTGAGTTGGGAACATCTTTACATAGGTCCTGGTGGCAGAATACTGATTTAAGTGTTCCTGAAGCATGTGGGTCTTTGGTATCTCTCACTCCTGGAGGGGCGTGGGATAGACGTGAGATTCTCCACATGCTGGCATAGTATCAGGACTTGGACCTTTCTTATCTCCTGGACTGAAGGTGAGAAGGTTCAAGAAACCTGTACAGAGACCACTGGTCTAACTGAATATTGTGGCCCAAATTTTGGGCCCATTGTATCATAACATTTTTAACAGTTTCATCATGCATTTTATAGTCTAGCAATAAAGCATACATTTTCTTTATAAAATTCTGTTTAACCAACAACAGTAACTTATCAATTTCCAACCAATTTTCATAAAAAGCTATCACTTTATCTTTAGTATATGTTTCAGACTCAATCTGAACTTTTTGCTACCAATTAAGTTCTGAAGGAAGTTTTAAATTAAATTTAGAATCCAGTAAGTCATCTTATATTCTAATCCCAGACTTTTTTTTTTCTGTGCGGATACCTATTCCCTCCAACAGGGGCCTCACTGTCCCCCAACAGCTTTTCCTACATAGTCAGTAGACTTCCTGGGTTTGTAGAAAAATCCGAAAAGTAAGGAAATCCCTTCAGGGACGGTTGAATTCCCCCCAAAAGCCTTTTGAAATGGCCTCTGCAGGGACCTGACTCCAGGCAGCAACGGTGAGAGATTAGAACGTTGGGGGGGGGGAGGGAGAGGCTTCTGACTGGCTCTGTCAGTCAAAGGGTGGGGGGAGGGGCCCTTTCTTTCCAGGCCTCTTTCGGCCTTGGAGGGGAGGGAGGAGGGCGCCTTGGGGCCAGGCTGGGGGATTCCTAGAGGTTTTGGGGTGGAGTGCAAGGAGGGCAGGATTTGGGGAAGGGAGAGGCCTCAGCTGGGTATCATGCCACAGAATCCACCCTCCAAAACAGCCATTTTCTCCAGGGAGACAGATCTCTGTTGTTCACAGATCTCTGGAGTTCACTCTCCAGCAGGCCCCACTTGGAGGTTGCCAATCCTAGGCCTGGCAGGGTTGCCAGGTCCCCCCACGGGCACTGGCAGGGGATGGGGTGGTGGGGCTGCCAGCTCCAGGTCTGGAAACTCCTGGAGATTTGGGGATGGAGCCTGGGGAGGACAGGGACCTCAGTGGGGTACAATACCCTAGAGTCCACCCTCCAAAGCATCCATTTTCTCCAGGGGAAGTTATCTCAGTAGTCTGGAGCTGAGCAGTAATTCCAGGGGATCCCCAGATCCCACCTGGAGGCTGGCATCCCTTGGCAGCACCCTCTGGGTGACTTGATGCCACCTAATTTGCATGACTCAACTTGGCCTGGCTGCTTGCTGCTGTTCAGCAGCCACCCTATGAAAGCCAGCAGTGATGCAGCAGTTAGAGCCTCAGAGTAGGGTCTGCAAGACCCAGGTTCAGATCCCCATATTGCGGTGGAAGCTGACTGGGTGATTTTGGACCAGTCACATACTTTCAGCCTAACCAACCTCACAGGGTTGTTGTGCAGATAAAAAGGAGGTGAGAATAATGTAAGCTGCTTTGGTCCCCACTGTGGAGAAAGACTGTAATTTTCCTTGGTAGAAGCTGTGGGGGAGGGGGTGGAGACAAAAAGCTGAAGACAGACAAAGGCAGATAAAGGTTAAGTTGGCTGTTGGGTGGGAAGGAAATAGGGTTGCCAACTCTGGATTGGGAAATTCCTGGACATTTAAGGGGTGGATCCTGGGGATGGTGGGGTTTGAGAAGGGGAGGAACTTCAGACCAGTATAATGCCACAGACTCCACCCTCCAAACCAGCCATTTCCTCCATGAGAACTACCATTGCCAGCCTCTGGGTGAGGGCTGGAGATCACCCAGCATTACAACTGTTGTCCAGGTGACAGAGATCAGTTCCCCTGGATAAAATGGGTGCTTTGGAGGGTTGAGTCCATGGCTCCACCCCCAGAAGGGAGAAGGAGTGTGAAATAGGTAAGGGTAGAGGGGAGGAAGCAAAGGTGTGAGGAATGGGATGACCATCCCGCAAGTTTCTTGCGGGTCTCCACTTGTAATATCTATTAACCAGTTCTTCTTGTAACATCTTTGGGTTTGTAAATGCTTCTAAAGGGGCCACCAGTTTTGAGGTTCTAGAGTAAAATTGTTTTTTAATTGGTTCCCAAACTTTTATCAAGGAAGCCCTCAGCGAATGTTGTTTGAAATACTTATGGGAATCTGTTTTCCCATACCATAAAAAGGCATGCCAACCTAGTAACATGTTGTGCCCTTCTAATTTAAGAAGTCTTTGATTATCCAATGTAATACAACCTTTAATCCAAGCCAATGCCACTGCTTTATAATAAAGGGCACAATCTGAACACAATAATAAAGGGCACAATAATAAAGGGCACCCTTTCTTTTGAATCCCGTAACGCCTTAAGCTTTATTCTTGGTCTGTTTCCTTGTCAAATAAAGTGTGTCAGCAGTTTATCGACTTCTTTAAAATAGTTTTGATTTTGAAAAACTGGTATAGTTTGAAATAAAAACATCAATCTTTGTAAAATATTCATTTTGATGGTGGCTATTCTGCCCATAAAAGAAATTTGAAGGTTCTTCCATTTGTTTAAATCTTGTTTTATTGTTTTCAATAGTTCCATATAATTATTTTCAAGCAAAGAACTGCATATATTCATTAAATTTATTCCAAGCTATTTAATTTTCTTTTGAATTTCCAATCCTGATATTTCCTGCAGATATAGTGTTTGTAGCTTTGTCATGTTTTTTACCAGGATTTTTGTCTTGTTTTTATTGATGTTAAGTCCAGCTACTGCTCCATATTCCTGTAGTCGCTGTAACAAGAAATCTATTGAGTCTATAGGATTTTCCAAGATAAAAGCCAAGTCATCCGCAAAAGCTAAAAGTTTAAATTCTTCTCCTCTTAATTTATGGCCTCTAATTTGTTCTTCTGCTCTGATTACATCATTTATCGTTTCAAGCACAAAAGTAAATAATAATGGTGAGAGTGGACATCCTTGTTGTGTCCCTTTTTGAATTTCAATTTTTTGTGTTAAATCTCCATTAATTGAAATCTTAGCCTGTTGTTTCGTATATGTTGCTTCAATAATTTTGATGAACTCTTCTCCAGCCTGTGAATGTTTTAACAATTCCATCATAAATTTCCAATTTACATTGTCAAAGGCCTTTTCTGCATCTAAGAAGATTAAAGCCAATTGCTTTTCCAGGTGGGCTTCATAATATTCCAAAATATCTAAGATTGTCCTGACATTTTTAAGTTGCCTTTTAGGGAGAAAGCCAGCTTGATCTTTGTGTATAGTTTATGCCAGGACTTTCTTCATTCTTGCTGCTAAAATGGAGGCATATATTTTGTAATCTACATTTAACAGCAAAATAGGCCTGTAATTTTTAATCTCTTTTACATCTAAACCTTGCTTATGTATAAGCGATATTATTGCCTCATTCCAGGAGTCAGGTATTTTATGTTCACATGTTACATTCTGACATACTTCCTTCAAGGGAAAAATCAATTTGTCTTCAAAAACATGATAAAATTCTGCTGGAAGCCCATCAGGACCTGGTGACTTGCTTTTTTTTTGCTTTTTCAAGGCTTCTGCTATTTCCGCCAGAGATATTGGTTGGTTTAATGTTACTCTTTGGTCTTCCATGAATATTTTAGGATTATATTTCTTTAAGTATTCTCTAATTTGTTCTTGAGATGTTTCTGTTTTTTTATATTGATTTTTTAAAAGCTTTATTTATAGTTTTTTGCTTTATAATACAAATACATTGTATTCTACGATAGTCATCTATCGTTGGAGTCCCTTACATACATTTTGTTTCTAATAACTTCTTAGCAATTTCATCTCTTAATGGAATTTTTTCTGATTTCCAATTTTTGGCTACCAGTAATTTGGTAGAAGTAAGTGTATATGTCAGTAAATATACATCATTTTGCTCATAACAATTGGTTATTAAGTGTAACAAATATATTTCTGGTATTAGGACTAAATTAATATTCATTATTTCTAATATTATCCTATTAACAATTTGCCAAAATTTTTGTATTTTGCCACAGTTCCACCACATATGGAACAAGGTTCCAATATTAGACTTGCACCTCCAACAATTCCTAGAAACACCTTTATAGCCTTTAGCAATCCTATCAAGAGACCAATACCATCTATGGAATAGTTTATATATATTTTCTTTGAAGGAGGTTGCTCTTACAAGTTTCATAATCTTCCAAATTTTTAGCCATTATCTAATTGAATATTGTGCCCTATATCTCACATCCACGATATCATTGGAGTTTTTATTATCTCATCCTGCATATAATCTTCTAGGAGGAAACTATATTTTTTGTATCAGTTTATTGTTGGTTGAAAGCCGTAGCTTATCTAGATCCATTTTCTCTATATGAAAGCCAATTCTTTTATCCTTCATGAATCTTGATTGTAGTTGCGTATTTTCCCACCAGGTAAGGTCTATATTAATCAATTTTAGATTGTCTTTCGTTCTTAGATTATTATTTCCATCTAGCAATATATCATAGGATTCTTTCTTGTTTTCTGTCAACAGTGTTGGTTTTATGAATGCTTCTAATGGGGATACCCATTTTGGGATCTTAGTGTAGTATTTTTCTTTAATTTTTTTCCAGACCTTTATCAGCGCTCCTCTTACGATGTGATGGTGAAAATTTGCATATATTTATCCTTCTTGTACCAGATGTACACATGCCATCCCATATGCAGGTCATGACCTTCTAAATGAAGAGTTCTCCAATTTTCAAGTAATATCAATTCTTTAATCCATCCCAAGGAAGCAGTTTGGTAATACAACTCCCAATTTGGTAGTCCGAATCTACCTCTTTCCTTTTTATCTTGGAGCACTTTTCCTTTAATTCGTGCTTTTTTTGGGAACCAAATAAAATTTTTGATAATTTTATCCACATTTAGAAAAGTATTGTTTTTTCTTTAGAATTGGTATAATTTGTGCTAGAAATAGAAAATGTGGGAGTACATTCATCTTTATTGTTGTAATTCGACCCATCAATGAGAGTTGTAAATCTTTCCACTTAAATAGATCTTTCTTTATTTCTTCTAATAGTTTTTTATAATTATTTTCTAACAACATACTGTTTCTATTTGTCATTACTATGCCTAAATATTTAACTTTATGAATAACTTCTATTCTTGCAGTGTCTTGAATTTTATCTATTAATTTTTGGGTGCAGTTTTTTATTAGTATTTTCATTTTTTTAAGTTTATCTTCAGACCTGGTATTATTCCATAATCTTGTATTACACCCAGAAGCTGAGGAATTGTAGTTAGTGATTCTTCTATGATAAAGACTAAATCATCAGCGAAAGCCTGTAGTTTGTACTCTTCACCTTTTATTTTTAAGCCCCTTATTCTTTGATTTTGTCTTACGTTATCAGTCAATGTTTCTAACACGAAGATGAATAATAATGAAGACAGAGGACATCCCTGTCTTGTACCTTTTTGGATCTCAATATTATGTGACATCTCGCTGTTAATTATTACTTTAGTCTGTTGTTTCTTGTAAATAGCAGAAATCATAGATAAAAAGTTGTTTCCACAATCCCATATCTCTAGTTTTAATCTTAAAAATTCCCAGGATACATTATCAAATGCCTTTTCTGCGTCCAAAAAAAGTAACACCATTTGTTTTTCCAGATGTTCTTCATAGAATTCCAAAGCATTAAGAATTGTTCTTATATTGTTTTTCATCTGTCTCTTGGGCAGAAAACCAGCTTGATCCTGGTGAATAATTTGCAATTATTTAAAAATCTCGTAGCCAATATGCTTGCAAAAAATTTATAATCAGCATTTAGTAGGGAAAATAGGTCTGTAGTTTTGAATTTCTTTTCCATCTGAATCTGGTTTATGAATTAACGTTATAAGAGCTTCATTCCAAGAGTCAGGTAATGTTGATTTTTTTTAAATAGTATTTTGGCATACATCTTTAAATGGAGATAGTATTTGTTTCTCAAATTTTTGATATCTTTTTTTGTATAGATTTTGAAAAAATTGTTCCATAATTATTTTTAAATCTTCTAATTCGTTTTTGTCTTCCCCTTTTCTATTTCTTAGTGTGCTTATAAATCTTTCTTCTCATTGCTTTCGTATCTTATATGCCAACTATTGAATTGGTTTGTTTGCATTTTGAAAATAATTCTGTTGAGCATACATTAATTTCTTTGCTATTTCTTATGTTAAGAGACAATTCATTTGATGTTGCAGTTTGAGATTGATTCTCACTTTTTCACTCTTCGAGTTCTGTTTTAAATTTTCTTCTTGTTCTTTTATTCATTTTTGTAGTTGAAAGTATTCTTCGGATCTTTGTTTTTTCCTGTATGAGGTTTCTTTTATCATCCATCTCACAAAAACCTTAAAAGCGTCCCAAACAGTATTTATAGACATCTCAGGTTGTATGTTTCTTTCAAAAAATGCTTGAAATTCTTTCTTAGACTCCTTTACAAATTTTTCATTTCTTAGGACTGTAGTATTTAACTTCCATCTACTTCTTTTAAAGGTATCTTGAAGTTCCAAAGTGATCGGATTATGATCTGTAAATGTCTGTGGCTGTATTTCTGCTTCAAGTATTTCATTTGTCATTGTAGTCAAGATCCAACACATGGGTTGATAAAGCAAAGATCAACAGACAAAAGTCTGGACTTCCTGGAAAATCAATGACAAATTCGGGTCCATCTTCGCGGAGGAGCTGGACCGTCAGAGTCCTGGGAAGGCTGAGCGTTGAGTGAAGAAGACGGGGAGGGGGGATCAGACGCTATTCCCAGAGTTGAATGGAGTTTGCAACCTGAAGTTAGATCGTCTGCGGAGAGATGGTGGCCTTGATAAATTACTAAAAGTTCAGTGGGGGAAAGTGATCTAAAACATATTTTGTTGTTGGTTAATTTTTGAGTCACTGGGCTCACGAGCCGTCTGTGTTGCAGGGTTTCTTGAGAGAGATCTAGAAGCACCATGACTTTAGCGTTTTGATAAGGAAGGCCTCCCTCTTCCCTGGATTTCTTTAAAATCGTCTCCCTAGTGCAACTATTGGGAAAGGTTGCAATTATGTCTCACGAGTATTTATCAGCTTTCCTGGAGATGGGGCCTACGTGGAAAGCCTTATCGATGAGCGGAGCCACATTATCCTCAAGGTTTAGAGTTTTAGAAAGCCAGGTAGTGATAAAAGTTTTGATTTCAGACTCACCTTCCACATCCTCAAGAAGGTTGCAAAATTTTAGGTTGTGTTCCCACAGTTTGTTTTCCAGTGTCATGATTTTTGTTGCGGCCCAGTCTTCTGATCGTTGCAAGTTTTGAATCTCTTCCTGAGCGGCCATAGCTGCTTCTAGTGCAGACTGTGCTGCTTGTGATACTTCGAAGAGAGTAGTAGTTATAGATTTCAGTTCATCCGAAAGTGGCTTAATAGCCAAATGAATTTGGTCAGCTATTGTAGATTCTAGTTGGTGCATTGCTGGTAAGAATTCAAATCGAGACAGAGCCGTACCATCATCTTCAGCGCTTAAGTCATCCGCCATTTTGAGGTCCTGTTCCAGCATGCAGCCTGTAGATTGTTTGGTTGAATCTTTGACTAAAAATTTTGTCAACTGCTGCGGGTTCATTGCGTTTTTAGCCACTCTAGTAGCACCAGACTTCCCCATCGTAGAGTCGGGTCAGTTCAGATGCGATGGAAAGGTTGTAGAGGAAAGTGGGGTCCCGGGAAGCCTGTAGACCCCTGCATTAGATCAAAGATGTCAGTGGTCTCAGGAGGTCGCCTGAGACATGTTTGCGTCACTGCGCTGTATCTGCCAAGATTATGTGCTAAAAATTTGCAAACTGATACCAAAGGAGAATCAATATTTCATGCACTGAAAGAGTTTTTTAAAGAAAAAGAAATTCCCCTCCGTAATATATTGTTAGTTGCTACTGACGGTGCTCCAGCGATGATGGGGCGCTACAGGGGGTTTCTTGCATATTTAAAAAAAGTGGTTCCAAATGTATTCACTGTACACTGTGTCATTCATCGTCAACATCTAGTTGCCAAAAATCTGAGTGAACGCCTACATAGATCATTATATTATGTCATTAAAGCGGTCAACAAAATCAGAAGCAATTCACTGAATGACAGATTGTTTGGACAATTTTGTATTGAAAACAATAAAGAATTCAATCACTTGCTGCTTCATACAGAAGTGTGTTGGCTATCAAAAGATGCCTGTTTAGATCAGTTTTATAAACTCTTTGAATTAGAGCTAGAGTTCCTAGAAAACAAAGATGATGCTTTACAAGCCAACTTGATTGATTAAAAAAAAAAGACATAGCTTATTTGACAGACTAGTTTAATAAATTTAATGAAACAAGTCTACAGTTCCAAGGCAATGAGCTGAATTTAATCAAAACAAAAACTGTCATTTCTGTGTTTGTGGCAAAACTTCTTCTGTACAAATGAAATTTAAGACGAGGGGAATTCAGCCAGTTTCCAAATTTATCAACAGTAGAAAAACATGATGAAGACTTGCTTACCTATTGTCAGCACTTGGAGGCTTTCTATTCTGACTTTAATCAACGATTTGAAGATATTCTTAAAATGAACATACCCGACTGGGTTTTGGACCCTTTTTTAAGTAAAGGCACAGAAGAATCTCCAGAATTACAAGAACAACAAATGAGGAATTTAAATTTAAATTCAAAGATGGCTACCAACAGTTCTGGCTGCAAAAGCAGATACATTGGCTGAGTTCAGACTGGCAATTTGCCCCGGTATGGACCCGGGCCAGCGATGACTCAATCCCGGAGTAAATGGGGCATTCACACAGGCACATCTGCCTGGCGTCCCCCACCCGTAGCCAACCCGTGCTGTTGTGCTTCACCGCCGGATTAAAAAGATACCTGATAAAACCCATAGCAAATCCGAAAGCCTGTGTGTGTCACGCGTTTCTCCGCTTCCAGGGAGTCTGAACGCGCAGCCGAAAAGCCGGGAGCAACCCGCGTTGAGCAGAAGGCAGCAGCGGTGTGATTGGCTGTGCTCCGCTCCACTGCCCAATGCGGTGCCGGCGCTGCAGGGTCCTCCCCCAATCAGCAAAATGTGCTTATGCACATGAGCACATGAGCGCATGGGTGCTCATGTGCACATACACCCATACACCCACAGCCGAATTAATGGGGAAACGGCGAATATAGCACGCCTCCGGCACGGCAGTCTGAACGCTCCCGCGCGTCTCCGTCCCGTATCTTCCGGCAGCGGCCCCTGCTGTGTGAATGGGAAAACCCGATATAGTTTATTCCGGAGCTTTTTTGCTACGACTGGCTACCGGAGCAAACTGCCAGTCTGTACTCAGCCCTACACTTTACCCTGGATTATGGGCTATAGTACAAAAGTTTCTAATTGCATTTCCTTTAACATATTTAGTGGAATGTGGGTTCAGTGTGGCCACAAATCTGTTAACTAAAAAAGGAAACTGACTGCAAATAGCTAATTGCGATGATTTAAGATTGCTGCTGACAAAAATAGAGCCAAACATTAATAAATTGATAGTGCACCAGGTTCATCCTTCTCAATAGGATTATTTTTAATGTTATTTGTGATTTTTATTTTAATATTATCCTTTGTTATCTTAATTTTCTCTGTGTATGTAAATGTTACTATGGTTGATTTTATAAAATACTTCTATGATTTCGAGCTTCAAAGTGCCTTATTTACAACATCTTTCTTTACTACATGCAAATTTGTCACTGCATCTTTTTGTCCACTTCTTGAAGGTAGATTCCCAGGGGGTGCTGAGTAATTTTTTTTCTGAAAAGGGGGTGGGTGGTAGGCCAAATAAGTTTGGGAACCACTGCCATAGGGCATACTGCTGGGTTGAGGTGCTTTGGGTTGCCCCCATAAATGCTCAGTGGGTGTGAGGGAGAAGGGGGAGGTGGTAGCAGACTCCTGGGCTGGGGCTGCCAGATCTCCACCCCACTCACTTGTCAGGGGCGCAGTGCTCTTCCCCCCTTGGGACTATGGAGTTGCCCCTTCAGTAAGTGTCTCTAGAGATGGGGTACTTATGCAGGTTCTGAAATGAGATGTGTCCTATCTGGGGTTTATGTAGTGCTAGGAGTCCTGTGATTGGATGTGGAGGAGGGGGTATGATTGGCTATGCCTGTAGTTGGTATCCTAAGCTACACTGGCATTTATGGACTGGATTGTGGCTCTTTGTGTGAGTGTTTTATTTATTTAATTCAATTTGTATCCCGCCCTTCATGCCGAGGCAAGCTCAGGGCGGCTTACATTGGTGGCTTACATATTTGACAGAATATTAAATTAGCAGTGTGCTTAAAGCACATTCATGGCACAATGGAATTTCCGTGTGTGTTTGTGTGTGTGTATGTACGTGTGTCTTTTCCTGTTTAAGAAAGCAGACCAGGCCCATAGCTAACAACTTTTTGCTCAGGGGGCCCATGTTTTTCTCAGGGGGCCCACCACCAATGTTCCCTTTAAGCTGTGGAGTTTTGTGAGCAATACTTCTACTTTGTGAGCTACTGCCATTAAAGTTGTGAGAGAGCAATTTGGCTGCCGCATAAATTAGTTTGCTCTGGAGTCATCCTTTGTGAGTTAAGACAAAAATGTGTGAGCTGGAGGTTAAAAAACTGTGAGCTAGCTCACACTAACTCAGCTTAGATGGAACACTGCCCACCACTATATGTTTGTGTGGTACTGCCATGCCATGCTCATACTTCTAAATAATAACTAAATAATAAATACAAGTGATTTATTGCACAAATGTTTCAAGTTTATTATTTATTATTATAATAATAGCCGACGTGATCGGGAACAAAATTTTTCTAAGAATATATCTACATTGATTTGATTTGTGAGTGACTTCTCATATCCAAGCAGCACTAAACTGTTTTTCCGGAGATGGGACATTGTCAGCCTCTGTGGTTGCAGAACACGAGTAAGGCAGGAGAATGCTGACTCACACGTAGCAGTGGAGGCTCCAAAAGTCACAGCAGCTGCAAGGACTTTGTATACATTGGGGAATGCACCTTTATAGGAAAATAGCACAGCAAGAGCATTGTGGATGCTGTTCTCTTTTTTCAGTTGTGGATTTGTTAGTGCTATGTTCCTTTTAATGAGATCTGCTTCTGCAGCAAAGTTATCCTCATTAACATGTAGTAATTGCAGGATAGGCTTTACTGCTTCCACCTCTAAAAAGGAATCTGAATTGGGAATCAGTGAGTCCAAAGCAGATAAGTATTCCACATTGCGACTAGGAAACTGAGTTTCAGCCTCTGAAATGGAGTAGTCATGGACTTCAACAAAAACCTGTTTTAGGCACATAGGAGAGGACATGTTGCGGCTGGTTCCGGCACTTCCTTCTACAATGAAATCCTGGAAATGTTTATCCTTCCTTTTTCTTTTGACTCCCCTTTCCACTGTATCAACAGGTATTTCATTCTCCTCACATATTGCAGCTGTTTTCCCCATAAGCTCTTCAAAGAGAGTGTCTGCTTTACTTCTTCTGTCTTTGAGGACAGAAATGCAAGCATTCACCACTTCAGCAGCTTTCCCTAAGTGCATGTCTTTGTCTTGCAGTGCTGCATTACCTGGTTCAAATATAGACAACACTTCTTTCATTAGAAGTGCTAAGAAAGCAAACCTCAAATTTGCACATGTTGCATGTAGACCTGCTGCCTCTAATCGCAATTCAGTGCAAGCTGCGGCTTCACCTTCAGGATCTGCTAGGTCACGGAGCACTAACAGCACCTCTCTGAAGTTATAACTTATGGCTCTTGCTGTTGCCAAATGTCCAGTCCACCTATGTTCTAAGAGTCTTTTGAGCTGAGAACCAGAATACAGTCGGTTCACTCGATGCTTTCTGGTGAAGTTGTATAAACTGTTACACGTGTCAAAAAACTGCTTTACAGTTAATATTTTTGAGCATGCACTGACAATCACAAGATGCAATTGGTGATTGTAGCAGTGTATGTATGGTACCGTTTTACCTAGTTTCTCTTGAATTTTTTTTTGAACTCCACCAGACCTGCCCGACATAACACTAGCACCATCATAACACTGTGCCAATAGCTGCTTTGCATTAAACCCACAGTCAGGAAGAACTTTAAGCAGGAGATCAGAGATATAGTCTGCTGTTAACTGTGAAAGTTCATACAGACCCAGAAGATGTTCAGCTGGTCTGCCATCTTTTACAAATCTGACAACAACTGATAAATTTTCAGTACCACTTGCATCCCGAGTCTCATCAGCTTTTATGCAGAAGAAATCCACTTCACTGGTTCTGTAGAGGGAAGCAATTTGTTCTACCACCATTGATCCAAGGATAGAGATTACTTCATTTTGAATCTCTGGAGATGCATAAGAAGCATAAGTGGGTATACTTGGAATGATTGCTTGAAGTTTTTCATCTTTGTTTATGGTATAAAGAAAGAGGGCCATGAACAGTCCATCAGGGCTGGTTTTCTCCTGCTCAGCTTTTTCACTAATTGAGCCATGGCCCTCACTACCACGGAAAGACAGTTCATTTACAGCAAGGAACTGGATGGTTTCTGCTATGCTCTTTACATAATACTGATTCCTCATGATCTGTTCTGGCCCCAACATAGTATGAATTTCTTTCCCTCTTTCTGACCCAGCCTTTCGTTCTTCCCATCGTGACATTGCCAGTATATGGGTTTTGGATGTACAATGTCTACTGAATCCCTTCTTGGACTCTAAAGCAGTCTTCCAGTTACAGAAACCAGAAACTACAAATGTAGCATCCCCTTCACCTTCCTTGGTAAACTTTCTGCATGGAAAACAGAAAGCTTTGTCAGCTGAGACAGAGTATACTAGCCAAGGATGGCCATCGTACCACCTGCTACTAAAATACTGTTCTCTGTTTCCAATTTTTGTTTTAGGGTAGTTTAGTAGTTTAGGTTGTGAGGGATTTTCTGCACCAAGATCTGTAGGGCAGGTTGGTTCCCTTCTTTGCATGAATGGCTGGGGTCCAGAAGGCGGCGGCTGGGGTCCAGAAGGTGGCAGCTGGGGTCCAGATTGCTTTTGTCCACCTTTAATTATGAACCTAAAGGAGCTACGGTGGCTCAAGTGGTTAAGACGCTGAACTGCAGGCTGTGGAAGGCCAGTAGTTCAGCAGTTCGAGACCCGAGAGTGCCGCATGACGGAGTGAGCTCCCGTCTCTAGTTCCAGCTCCTGCCAACCTAGCAGTTCGAAAGCAAGAAATTGCAAGTAGATAAATAGGTACCACTTCGGTGGGAAGGAAACAGCGTTCCGTGCGCCTTGGTGTTTAGTCATGCTGGCCACATGACCACAGAAACGTCTTCGGGCAGCGCTGGTTCTTCAGCTTTGAAACGGAGATGAGCACCGCAATTCGACTGGCTTTCGAGCAAGGGAACCTTTACCTTTACTAATTATGAACCTGTCCATTTCCTGACAATAAATTATAGAAGTTGTAAGACTGTTGGCAAATGAGAACCCAACGTATACATTTTTCAAAAAATGTTTCACCAAATCAATACAGAAGGAAAGGAGAATCAGTGGAAATAGCCCCTCCCAGTCTTATAGAAACAGATGTGTCTTTCTTCCTCACAAACCTCCCCCCCCAAAAAAAGAGGGCCCAAAAATAGCCCTGACTGGAAGATTTAGCCGCCCAGGCCCCGTGGGACTGGGAGACAGGCAGGCGGGGGGCAGCGGGCGAGGAGCCCAGGAGCAGGGAGCAGGTTCGCCGCTGCCACCCTAGAGCTACTCACACCCAGCCTGGCCTTCCTCACAGGGTTGAAGCAGCCAAAGCAGAGAAGAAAGAATGAGGTATGGCACCCTCACTCCTTGGAGGTAGGATGGGAATTAAATAATTTAAATCCATGCACTTCCTGCATACAGGCTATTAGCAGCTCCAGCTGACGGACTAGGCAAGCCTGAAGCACTACTTGTCCTTGTGAGGGGAGTCTGTCGAGATTATTAGTCCTTGTATGTCACTACACGTGGAAATGTGAGCTTGTTAAGCAACTGGAAATTTAACCCAGTCCTTGGAATATTTCCCCACTAGCCAGCTGTAGAGCCTCCAGTCCCAAGAGCAGCCCTAACTCGGTCACAGTGCTCAATCTGTTTATACCAGGGCTTTGCTTTCCCTGTACCTCTTACATGTCACAGCTTTCCAACCTCACTGCTTATCATGTTTCTCTACTCAGAGATACACCTGCTGACAACCGAAAACCCTTTGGGGACTCTAATCTGGGAGAACTGGGTTTGAGTCCCCACTCCTCCACACACAGCTGCTGGTATGACCTTGGGTCAGTCACAAGTTCTCTCAGAGCTGTTCTCTCATGAACAGTTCTTGAAAAAGCTCTCTCAGCCCCATCTACCTCCCAGGGTGTCTGTTGTGGAAAGGGGAAGGGAAACGAGATGGTAAACTGAGACTCCTTCAAGTAGTGAAGGGTAGTGTATAAATCCAATCTCTTCTTCATACATCCAGTGATGTGGGCTCTCACCTACAAGCAAGCCGTTTGAAGGCTTTTCATGCACCCCAGAGACTTAGTGCCATGTTGATTCATTGTTCTCCACACCACGCATATCATGCATGCCCTCCAAATCAAAGCAAGAGAAGTGGTCTGCCATTGCCTGCCTCTCTGTAGCAACCCTGGGCTTCCTTGGTGGTCTGGTCCCCCTTCCAAGTACTAACCAGGATCGATCCTGCTTAGCTTCTGAGATCTGATGAGTTCAGGCCAGCCTGGGCCATCCAGGTCAAGGCAAGAGACGTTCAGAGGTGGTTGGCCACTGCCTGCCTCTGCATAGTGACCCTGGACTTCCTTAGTGGTCTCCCACCCAAGTCCTAATCTGCCCTCACAGAGAGCTACCACCTGAATAAGCCTTTGTCTTAAAGGTGCTACTGGACTCTTTGCATTGCTACCTATTGGTAGTTCCTCAGCACGTTAGCCACAGTGGAAACAGCAGCAAGGGGGCAGATTCAGTGGTAACACCATCCTCACAGAAAAGCAAGTTATTTAAAGCCAAATCAGATTTGCAGTTCCAACTAGAGATCCCCCTCCCCCATGATCCCCTCTGGTCTCTACCTGGACTTGGAGTTCTGCAGGCTGCACACCGGTGGAGGGAGGAAGGGATGCTGGAAATGCGGCAAAGCAAACTCCTCTGAGACTGCTGCTGCCAAAGGTGGGAAGAAGCCAGGTTGCACTGCTGGGTCCAGTGAAGGAAGAGCTATGGCCCAGGGCTGTGCAGGAGAAGCAGAAAGGCACAGGTGCTCTGCTGGTGTCGTTTACAAGAAGGAGGAAGGTGCAGTGTGGCTTAATTTGTATTTAGTGGGCTCTTTGCTTAGAGCCCACCCACTGTTCCAAAAGCCCAATGTTCTTAAATTAAAAGCCACATCTTAAAAACCATTAAACCAACAAAAGCACATCATTAGAACCAATTAAAACCAGAGCTAAAATACACACACAAAAACATAAAAGCAGCAATTACAACATTAGGCAGGAAGGAGGGTTCACTGAAGGAACACCAAGCGAAACAAAAAAGTCTTCACCCACTGGCAGAAGATGGCAACAAAAGGGGAAAGCCAAGTCTCTCTGGGAAGAACATTCTAGAGTTTTGGTGCCACAAAACAAAAAGGATCTTCCCCCCCTTTTGCCACCTGCCTAATATCAGAACATTGAGGCACCCAAAGCAGGGCCTTGAAACATGATGATATTTGTTGGATAGGTTCATAAGGGTGTAGGAGGGCCTTCAGGTATGTTGATCCCAAACCATATAGGGCATCCAGAGGGAAAGCTCGGCTTTTCCCTACAAGGAGAGGCGCCTCCCTGTAGGGCACTAGGGCATTTGTTCTGTGTTAGAAAGTTAGAAAGCCTGGGGATGGGGGGGGAGAAGAAGGACTTGCAGGGGCCTACACTTCAGCGCGGCCCTGCAAAGCCTGGGGACGGGGGGGGGAGAAGGTCTGGGGACAGGGAAGGGGGAGAAGAAGGCCTTGCAGGGGCCCGCGCTTCAGCGCAGCCCTGCAAAGCCTGGGGATGGGGGGGGAGAAGAAGGCCTGGGGACGGGGGGGAGAAGAAGGCCTCGCAGGGGCCCATGCTTCAGCGCGGCCCTGCAAAGCCTGGGGATGGGGGGGAGAAGAAGGCCTGGGGACAGGGGGAGAAGAAGGCCTTGCAGGGGACCGCGCTGAAGCACGGCCCTGCAAAGCCTGGGGACGGGGGGGGCAGTGGAGGCCTAGAGCAGGGCGTGGGGGGGCGCAGTCAGCAGCGCAGCCACTCACCTTGGGTTCCAAGGGCTGCTGCAGTGTCCCCTCACGTGCTGCAGTTCTTTAGGCAGGAAGGAAGGGTGCAGCAGCGCATGTGGGCAGGTCAGGAGGCTCAGAGCAGAGACGGAGGCGGAGCAGATGTCTAGCCCCGCCTTATGAGTGTTAGGAGGGGTGGAGGCCGGGGCGGAGCAGCGGAGGCAGAGCAGAGGTCTAACCTCCCTAAGTTATGAGAGTGCTCCTAGGAGGGGGAGGGGGCCTTGGGTGAGGAGGGGGGAGGCGAGCAGAGGATGGGGGAGGGGGCCCGCAAAACCCATGGGGGGGCGGGCCCCCAGAGCCCCACACAGGCTACCGGCCTGAAGCAGACTGTGATTCAAATTCCCACATGGCCTTAGATCACTCACTTATGCTTAGATACCCTCACAAGCTTATACATGGGATGAGCTGAAGTAATTGGAACACTCTGCCCTTTTTACTTGCTCAGAGGCAGCCTTTACCAGGGTTCCCCAAGCCACTGATATTGTGGGAGGTTGGATTTTACCTTGGGGTGGTGGCACAATATAAAATACTGGGTTTGAGATATGTTGTAGTGAAATCAGCTCATAAGATTTATTTGAAAGCACGAATTAAAGACAAAATAGCCGGTTCGAAGACTGGCTTAAATCCCCCAACAAAACCACACCCCACTCCCCTTGATAGGTCTCTTACTACACACCCAAATCCTATAGGTCCTTTCCTGAATCTGAGCTGTCCTATTGGTCCATTCTAGAATTTGTGCTTGGCATTGTTCTCCGATGTGAAGCTACACCCATTCACGTGGCCACGTGCAAACCCCGACCGCGTGTGTGGTCCATGTTAGTATACAACACACAACAAAGAGAAACACACTCTACATGCACACAAGTATGCTATATGCACTTAAGAACACACAGACCCAGGGTGGGTTTATGGCAGGCATAACTTCAAGCGTAATGCCTGGTAGGCCCCTATGCACTTTTAGGCCTGCCTCCAGTCAGGACTGCGCTATTAATTACTTTAAGGTCTGCTGTATATGCATGTCTCTGTGATTATTTTATTACAGGTGGTTAGAGAAGAAAAACTTTCTTTTTTTGCTCAATTCTTTTTCATTGGTGGGAGGAATGGAATAAAAGTGTTAGGAGTAAAATATGCAACATTTTTAAATCACTGGGGTGTTTTCCACACAGGGACAGGCCTGTGTTTTTCCCCCCTGCAGTGCAGCAGCAATGGGGCTTCCACATGACAGGTTTCCCAAGGTTTCCCTGCCCCAGCTCCTGGCAGTGCCCCCCACTTGCCTTTTCTGTTTTTTAAAATTATCACTTAAATATTGTTATATAACATATAACATTTTGCATTAAAAATTGCTGATTTCCCAATCTTCATTTTTTAAAGTCTACAACTTGATAATTAATTTATTTACTTTATTTATAGTCTATCTTTCCCACTGAGCCTCAAGGTGGATTATAAAATTTAACAGTATAGGAACAGTCTATAACAAACATTGTAACAAGAAGTGCAGTAACCCCCCCCCCAAACAGTGTCCATAAACTACAGCTGTTGTCCCTTTGTGAAAGCAACCTCTTAAGCAACTCTGTTTGGTCTCTTTTCCTTTATATCTCTGCTGGGAAATGCAGGAATGTAGGACAAAATGAGCCCAGGCCCAGTGCAAATATGCTAAAAGAGTGGCCAGACCTCTGCCCAAATCCACCCTGGCCAAGCAGGACTTTTCCCCAGAGATGAGGGAGGGAGACAGAGGGAAAGCCAGTCAGTAAGTCCCTGAATGCAGAAAGGTGTTTATTAAGTTCACACCAAGAAAATTCAAAAGCACTTCATTGTATTCCACATACATAGGAGCAACTACATACTATAACATACTGAGTTCAGACACGTTGATAAGTGAAACAGCTCATAGTTTATTTCAGCTTGGGAAACAAGACAAGGAAAGCAGGACCGAAGGTCTACTTATATTCCCATAGTGAACCACACCCAAACACACAGCCACATTGATAATAGGATTATTTACAGTGCATTTGCATTCGATAAGTCACTTCTAGGATCTTGACCAACTGACTGGGTGCGTTCTTGGATCCATGTCCTCTATTGTCTTTGGGAGCGAAGTTTGAGCTGTTCACATGGCTGTATGAGGACCTGACCATGTGCGGTCTGTGTAAGAATACAACACCACGTACTAGGAAGGCTTTACAGGTAGCTGATACAATTTGAATTGGAGAATTCCAACAGGCAGTGAAGGAGATTCTGCCACTCCCTGCCCCCTTTGCTGGTTTTGTACTCCTTTGTGGTTTCTGCCCTCTGTTATAGGAATTGGATGGTAATCAGTCAGATCTGGGTGGGTGGTGCTACAGCTTTCTAGTGAAAACTGCTCCTTTCCTTCTGATCAGTAGGTTGCAGTGGGCCAGTTCTGGAGACCTGGTAGGGCCTAATCCAGGGGTATCTCCAGTATCTTGGCCAGAGGTTTCCAGCACAATTACCAAGATACCATTGTGAGGGGGGACTGAGATTGGAGAGGTATTCACAATGTCCTTTTGTGTTCCCTGCAACCAGGAAAAAGTACCTTCTGTTTTTGTTGCTTGCATTTGCTGCAGACAATGGAACAGACTCATCTGCTTGTTGTAGTTTGTCTTTGAATTACCTTCAATTGGGCACAATCACACCAAGATACGGTCACCCACATGTTTATGCCTTCAGCCTAGCATTCCATAAAACAAAGATCAGCTAATAATAACAAACACAAATTGTTACACTGGGTGCAGGCTAACATTGCATATTTGCTAAAAGAACGTAATAATTTAAAAAAAACATAAATTCTAGTAAACCATAAGTGCAAAATTCCCCTAGTTTCTCACAATGGCACTATGATGTTGTGTAGAAGTGGCGCAAAGCCTGCCTCTCAACAGCATCGAATCTCAAGCAGTGGAAGAGATCTGTAATTGTCAGATTCAGTCACACAATTTATTTTCAGGGATATTTGCAAGATATGTTCAGCTGTATTAGCAGATGTTGCTACACCTAGAAGCTGGCTCCAAAATAGATTTCCCATGTTATTAAATAACTACAGCCAGAACTTAAAATCCAGAGATAAGGCCCATAGTTTTCTAGCAGACTGCCACCCAGTGAGCTTTAGGGCAGAGTGGGATTTTTGATCTGCTCTGTTCGAATCTTTCATCACCATGGTGGTGACACTAGAGTAAATGGGAAGATGCCTGCAACTCTGTGGTCACTTGCTTCTGGAGGTTGAGACACAGGGACATCGCATTCGGTACTTCCAATAATATGTTAGCTTAACAGGTACAGCTTCAGAGACTGGACTCAGGACTCCCAGTGCCAGAGGACACTGTTCTCCTTACTCTTGTACTGGGAAGATGGGCTCAGAGGATTAACCACATGAAAAAAATAGGCAGACATGGGTGGAACCCCGCAATTCTCAGTGGGCAAGTAAACTGACTGGTGGGAAGGGTGTGGCCTGGTACACAGATGGCAGGGTATGGGTGGCTAGCATGTGCAGCAGCTGTGCATGAGGAATGCATCCCATCAGGACTCAGTTTTGATGGGACCAGCAGCCAGGATGACGGGGGCTAGTGCAGGCAGGGCTATTAAAACTGATGTCCAGATGACCAAGATCAGTTCTCCTGGAGACAATGGCTGCTTTTGGCAGTAGACTCTATGGCATTATACCCTGCTGAGGTCCCTCCCCACCCCTGCCCTCCCCAGGCAATACCCCTCAAATCTACAGGTATTTCCCAACCCAGAGTTGGTAACCCTGTAACTGGCTATGGAATCACTTTCCAGACCCTTGGAACCCAGAAGACATGGCATAGGAGGAGGTCGTTTTCTACCTTAGCTGCCACTGCATAGCCCCAAATCGACATAAGTTAGGGGTGGAGGGAACCGTACCTGTTACCATGAGGCTGTCCTCCCATACTACCCACTTGGGGCAGCAGAATGACTTGAGACAGCCCTGCCTTATGGCTAAGCAGAAGGAAATAAACATGGCTTGCCTCCTCTATTTTCCCCTTCCCTCTGCCGCCCGACCAGCCACAGCCAGGGCACTCACCTGGAGCTTCCTTCTAGAGCTCATTATATTTCTTCCCACAACGGGCCTTACTTCTAGTAGTACATAAATCAAAACACAACTTTTAAATATGTTATAATTCTACATCCAGGCCTCCCCTTTTCACTCTATGGAAGCAATATAGTGTGTTTAAATTCTGGCATCAGCTGATTTTTCCCACAGTTCCTCCAGCTGTAGTTTACCAAAGAACATGTCATCAAAACCTTTTTCTGAATGTGTTTTTATGTAACATATAGCAGTTTGACAGAGTACATTCTTATGCAAAGTTGCTCCAGTTTGAGCCCACTGAAATCAATAGGTTTAGGGTGGAGTAATTCTGTATAGGATTACACTGTTAATATCTCCTTCATTCACAAAGGCAAGTGGCAAGTTACAGAGTAAGAATATTAGCTAATAGTTTAAATTATTTTATTTCTAATTAAAACCTGGGTTTTTCTTTCTTATATCAAAATGAGAAAACAATGGATTCAACAGCTTCCCAATGCTAGTTATCTTTTATATAGTTAAGAGCAAACATGCTGAATCACAATGAGTAAGGTAATACATAACAAATGAAGGTCTGTTCATGTGGGAAAACCACTCCCTGCGCCTGGATTATTTTAAATTACCTTTCCCTGTGGGGATGAAGAGAGTCGCTTCTACAACATTTGTGCATTTTGTCATTTCACAAGCTTGGCTCATTTGCCATATTTTACTCCTGTTCTCCAACACTGTGCTGCAATCTTACTATCTTGAAAGGCAGACGGTTTTTACCACATATGCTATCAAGAGGGGACCATCTTAAATTTGTATACCAGTTATAGTTAGGTTCAGTATTAAAATAACCTTTTGTATATAATCATTTTCACAGGGTTTGTTTTATATGCAGGGTCATCTTTTTAGATAGTTATGGTATTTTCTTTTTTATCATCTGTAGTTTAGCAAGCATAAAATAAAAGCAAATAACTGTATATGGGCATAACTTTTAATAGAATGATTTAACAGAATAAAAATGGGTTCATCAATTCTACCTTGAATCTAATATATTTAGACTTCCTTCTTATGCTATAAAATTATGTTTATTTTTTCAGAAGAATATGTGTTTCACCTCACCCCAGCATTTAAGTGCGCATCTCCAGAAGCATGAATCTGTGTCTGAACAATCTTTCTACATTCAGTAAGGCTAGTTCTCCTCTCTCCTTCAAAGTAGGCAAAAAGATTATAATATTTTATTTTGCAATTTTCACATTCATTTTCATGTAAGTTTTGAACTAGTACATTACAGAAAACAAATCTGAGGGAGAAAAGTGATGCATACACATTTTCTAGCTCTTGGGTTTGGCACAATTACATTAAGAAAAAATCAGTGTAATGTAAGTTATTTATTCAGATTCTGGACACAGTGACTGAAAGATTGCCATGCAAGCAGAACAAGAGGCTGCACAGGTGTTTTAAAAAGACCACACATGAAGTTCTATGTGTTATAGGATTGTTTTATGTGGGTCTCTCTCTCTCTTTCTCCACTGCAGCCTGGTATATTTCAGCTACAGATGTCTGTGGCTGCAGTTGGAGTATTCTTTCTAGATTGAGCCAGGGTTCTAAGATCTCCAGTGTGCATATGTAGAAGTAATGAAAGGCACATTTACCATGGCTGTACTTTCTTTTCACTAACAAATTGGCCATGAGGTCTATCAGCACCAGGGGGTAACAAGGCTAAATAAACTGGAGTCTCAGCTCCCTCATTAGGAGTTTTGGGGGCACTGGGACCAGCCATGTCAGTCCTGACCCACCCTGGGCAACAGGCATTCAGTAGAATATTGTCATCTTTTCTCGTCTGATTCAGCAATTGTGCTTGAATTCTGGACAAGACTGTCACTCCAATTTTGGACACTCCATAAGCACTATTTGGCCAACCCTCTTTCTCATGGGCTCCATTCTTGGTGTCCTCCACAAATTTCTCCATGAGTTTCACAAGCTCCTCTTCTGTAATCATATCACTGCGAAACTTCTGCTGCAGGGCTTGGCTGCACCCAGCGAGTGCTCGGACACTTGCAATACTGGATACATTCACAACCCTGCCTATTAAAAAAGAAAAACAGAACAGGAAGAGTGTTTACAGCCATATGCTACTATTTACAAACCCCCAAATCCTGTTGAAGTAAAACTCAAAATGAGTTTTTGTTCAGGGTTGGGTTTACCAATCATCAAGAATCTGGTTTCCTCAGGAAGCATAGCTAACCTCTTTATGATCGCTGAGTGACTTTACAAAATAATTTTTTGTACTGCAAAAAATACTGATACTGGGCTATATATTCTCCTGTTGTCTACCTGTGCTATTATTGGGTCATCCTGGAAGAGAGTTAATGTGTAGAATGAATGGGAGCTGCTAGGCAGAGAGATCTATTATAGAGCAGCAGTTTGGGCCAAATGATCTTTTGCGTTTTCTTCTGCTGCTTGAGTCTTTAATATGTTGTGTGTGTATAAAAATGGAGTTAGAACTTTCTCTAGTGTTCAGAAAGGTAGACAATACTAACAGCTAGGGGTCATTTGGAGCAGGAGCGCACAGGAGCGGAGCTCCGGCAGTTAGAAGGACAGGCGGTGGCAAGCCCTGACCCAGCTCCCAGCAGGAGTGCAAAGCAGTACATGTAGCATTCCTCCTGGGCCCAGATAGGCTACTCTGGGACTGGAATGACAGCCCCCTTAGTGGAAAGACAGTCCCTAGGGGTGGAGCCTGAGTGGTGGGTGTTGCCTTCTGACACACTTCTGGTGATGTCAGGAGGTGTGGCATATGCAAATAAGTTATGCTAATGAGCTCCTGCACCTCTTTTTCTACAAAATGACCCCTGCTTACAGCTATTCTCTGTCACCAGATGCTCCCTCATGGTCCCTATCCTACTCAGGAGCAGATATTCACAAACCAGTAGGTGTTTTGCAGACTGTGGGCAATCAGGACACACAGGGCTTGCTATTGAGGTTCTGTAGAGTATCAAAGCCACTGTTAACATTAATAAAAACTTCAATACTAAATAATTAAGAAGCTTGAATAAGGACTTTGATTAGAATCCCCATCCCAAATAGGTTTACTTGGAATTAAATTCTATTAATTTCAATATTTCCACTTTGTTATGTTCCCTTGAAACCAGTACGGTCAGGTACAAAATACACATAGCTAAGATCAGAAATGCAAGTGTATTTGCTCTGTAGTCTAGGAGAACAATCCTAAGAGGCCCTAGCTGGGCTGAAACCCTAACAACACTTTCCTGGGATTAATCCCCATCGAATAAAATGGAACTTGCCTCTGAGTATAGCCTCTGAGGACTACTCTCTAGGAAATGGAAACACTGTTAAACTAAAAACACGACACTTCAGAGATTTCTTCTGTTATGGTTTTATCTACTAGCTGTTTATGAGTTTTTGCTGCATCCCACATGACAGAGAAAAGGATTTACTTGTTTGGACAGAGCATGGTGATTCCTCTCCCACTGTGGTGCACTTACCATTAGGCTTCAGTAGTGGTAGCAACTCTGTGCAGACATCCTTCAGTGCAAAAAAGTTTGTTCTCAGTGTGACTTCTGCTTGCGTAGCAAATGGAGTTGTATCTGCAACTGGTTTTCAGATGGAGAGAGGAACAAGAGTAAGGACCATACCTGAATAACAAAACTTCAAGTCCTAGCCCATCTCTGTTTCTTCTACATTTAAAATTACTTTGGGTATCAGTCAAGATGTACTGTTTACCAGAAAGGTGTACTTTGTCATAATTATTAAAGACATTCTGAAAAGATGCAATAAAAACAGTGAATTTTGTAATGAAATAGCAAATTTAGAATAGAATAGGAAATGTCATATAACAAAAAACTTTTATGTAACATCTCCAATCAGATCCAGAATGTAAACCAAGTAAAATGTGGTTTTGGGGTCATCTTTGTTAGAAAACAGTTTAAAGTGGCTTTAAATGAATGGAAGGGAATCTTTTACTACACAGAGATGTGATGGAACTCTGAAAACTGCATATTTCGAAGAAAGGAAACCTTCCTTCCTTTAATATTTCTCTTCTACTCATTTATTCTTTACTCGTTGTCTTTACAATAAAAGTGGAAAAAGTAACAACAGAAGCTACCATAGAGTGAATGTCCAATTTAATCATATGTATACTTTATACAATCCTTGCATCAAACAACAGCTACAGCTCCGTGGATGTAACACCAAGCATTCAATAGATTCAGGAGGGTAGCCCTGTTGGTCTGAAGCAACAGAACAAAGTTTGAGTCCATACAAACGAAAGCTTATACCCAGAATTAAACTTTGCTGAGCCTAAAGGTGCCACTGGACTCAAACTTTTCACTAAACATTAGAGGCAGTTTCTTCAGAGCGCACTTTACCTTTGAAAGCAATCCCTGCGTTGTTGACAAGCACATTCAAGCCTCCATACTTCTCCTTCAGGAAGTCACGCAAGTTTCGGATACTCTGCAAGTCATTGATGTCCAGCTGGTGGAAAAGTGGCTTCAACCCTTCTGCTTGCAACTCTGCCACTGCCACCTTCCCTCGGTCCACGTCCCTGGCAGTCAGGTACACATCTCCGGAGAACTGCTTGCACAGAGACCGCACAATAGCAAGCCCAATGCCTTTGTTGGCTCCGGTCACCACGGCTACCGGAGTGCTGGACATTTTCCAAAGCAGCTTACTAAAAAAAAAAATATTAGAAGGCGACATATAATTTATTACAACAGTAGTTGTTAGCTTTAAAAAAAGCGATAAATTTTCTGTGATTAGCAACCATTAACACATCTAAAAGCAAAGAACCGCTCGCAGCCAGCATGCTAGAAAGGGAAAACTTTAACGCAGAAATTGGTAAGAAAAAGAATATTATTGTAGGAAATAAGCGGCTAACCTGTCTAATCTTCGCTCCTGCTGCAACTCTTACAGCCACTTACAGATACGTTGTTTAATTCTGTTGGTAAGCAGCAGGACAAAGTTCAGATAGGTGGTTTGTTCGTTTCAACACTGAGACAGCAGTATTGCGGGACAAGAATGCCTACCCAATGGAAAGCCTGTTTCGAAGCAAACGCCTCTCTGTCTCACCAGACAACTGGCTGACACGAACCAGCGCCCACCGCTTCCTCTTCCTGAAGCGCCCGCTTCCTCTTTCTGGGGAGGAGTCTGGGCTGGGCTTGTCGTTGGCGCGTGGCGTTGGAGTCGGAAGAAGGAAGAATGTTGGCTGCTAACGAAGTGAGCTCAGGCTGTGGAGAGTTTAGGTAGCCTCTGTGTGTCCCTCTGATTTCTATGAAATTTATTTCCCAACAAAGGTACGCGGAGTTGCTTGCAAGTACAATTGTGACAGATTTGAGAGTAAACATTTTTAGGATCTAGTGATGTGCAGCCTAAGTCTGTAAAAGATCAGGAGTACAAACTGAGGGTGTACATTTTATATGGACAACTTGATGTTATTCCCCGCTCCTCTCCAAGCTAACACAGTAACAGCAATCGGCTCACTGAAAGACAGAGACGGGATTAATTGTATTCCTTAAAGAGAGTAATCAGATACTAATATGAAGGAGAAGATTGTGGTAACAGTGGGAATTAGATGATTTTTTGAATGTAAATAATATTTTTTCATTGACGTCATTTCCTTTGTGCAGCTTAACAGAGTAATTTCATATATGCATTTCAGTCAATTTTAAAGATGGATTGCCTCTGTGAGGCTAACATTTTTTAATAATGAGCCACTGGGAAAGGGCGGAACAGAAGTCTAATGCATTAAAAAAAAATCCTCTTTATTTTCATATAGCACCTGTGTTGTGTCCAGAGACTGTGTTCTCTGTTTGCAGATACATCCAGAATGTGGGAAAGCAATAAACCCTTTCAAATGAATGGCATGCTCATATACATGTGATAATGTTTTAAGCTAAAGTAGGGTGGTAGTCAACTAGTTACCCTATGGTCTTTAGGAAACTATGCTTAAATTACTGTGAGAAAGTTGCGCAACCATCTTTGCTGTCACTTGCTAGTGTAGTCAGGACTAGTTACACCCCACTGTAACTGCCTCACGAATCTTTTGGAGTTCTTTGTGAATAAACGTGTGGATAATGGTTACCCCATAGACATTATTATACTTGGACTTTCAAAAGACTTTTGATAAGGTACCTCAGGAAGACTCCTGAGCAAGCTCAGCAATCATGGAATAAGAGGTTTGATTTATGGATTAAAAATTGGTTAAATGACTGGAAGCAAGAGTCGGAATAAATGAGCAGTTTTTGCAATGAGGGAAGTAAGCACTGGGATCCCACAAGGATTGGAATTGAAGCTGGTGTTAATTTATTCATAAATGGTCTGGAACTGGTGGTGAGCAGTATAATGGCCAAGTTTGCAGATGACACGAAACATCAGGGGAAGGCCTCAGTCTTTATGCCTGTTGTTGCCCTTGCAGAGTAACTAGATGGCCACTGTGTGAAACAGGACGCTGGACTAGACGACCAGTGGTCTTATCCAGCAAGGCTCTTCTAATGTTCTTAATGCTCCTAAATTAATGAGAATTTAATAGTGGAAATTAAGATATACACCTTTCTGATCTTTCTGCAGATGGGTGAGTTCAGGGCCGATTAAAGTATTAAGTAGGAAGAGACTTTCTTCCTTTTCTCATTGTAAAAAAATAATATGTGTTGTGTGAAAATGTTGGTTGTACCGAAGTCCAGTTCCTTAGTTATTTACTTTATTTATACTCCACCCTTCTCACCTGAACGGGGGCCCAGAGTGGCTTATGTCATTCCCCTGTCCTTCATTTTATCCTCACAGAAACCTGGTGACATAGATTAGGCCAGGAGTGGCCAAACTTGCTTAATGTAAGCATAGAATAAAGTCAGATGTTTGAGAGCTGCAAGGCATGAACAAACAGTACACGTTTTTACTGGAAAATAAGCAAATTTGGTTTTTATTTACATTAAATGAGACTGCCAAAAATAATAACAAAGTGGTAAAAGCAGATATTAATAATGATAAATTATTTGTCCAATAATATTTGTTTGCTAATGATATTTAGCTTCCCCAGCCACCCTGCGGGGAGCCGCACAATATGTATGAAAGAGCCGCATGCAGCTCCCGAGCCACAGTCTGGCCACCCTGGATTAGGCTGAGTGTGTGTATGTCTGGCCTCAGATCCCCCAACAAGCTTCCATGACAGTGTGGAATCCAACCTGGGTTTCCCAGACTCTGGTCTGACACTGTAACCCAGGGGTGTCAGGCCCCCGGAAGGCTTCCATCAGGCCTGCAGTAGAACTGGCCATCTCCTGCTTCCAGTTCTGCTTCTGATACTGCATCATAGCTTGCTTCGCCAGACTTTCTTAATCACTCAGCCATTTCATGTTTTAACCTGGGTCCTAGACTCAAAACTCTGAGCATGAGATTTCTCTGGTGAATGTCAATAAATCAGAAGTTGTTTTGCAGCTTACAGAGCTAATCTTTTAAGCATGTTTTTATTTTAAGTAAAAAAAAATCTTTGTGTTTGTGTCCTTTATAAAGTTTATATCTCTGCTATCTGGCATTATATTTTATGACACACATGGCCTGGCCCAACAAGGTCTCGTTTATGTTAGATCTTGCTCTCATGACAAATGAATTCGACACCCCTAACCATTGCACAACACTGTCTCTTTTCTTCCCAACATTTGTATAACATATTGAGGTTAAACATTTAGTGTCTCTATGGAAACTGAAAGAACGACTGTAGGAAACATGCTTCTTTCTCCATTTCTTATGTATAGTTCATGGATAGATTCTGAAGACATTTGATGAATATGAAGAAATGCAGAGGCCGTACATCTCGAAAGAGGAGAAGAAAACACTCTAGATGTTTGTCACAATGTGGTGGTAATGTGATTAAAAACAAGTTCAAAGCAGCAAAATTATTAGTGATTAGTGAAAACATATTTTAATTAAGAATTTTTAGTGAGATAAGCTCTGTACATTAATATACATTAATGTTAGAAATATTATTTTTAACAATATCATATGCATGCTTGAATGGATTCAGTGGGGCTTACTTCCATGTAAGCTTGCATCTTATCTATTGCACTGTTATCTCACCCTGCCTCAAAGGTTCTAGTGATGGCTTTCATAGGTCTCCATTTTATACTTACAGTAGCCCTGTGAGGATGTTTAGAATGAGATAAAATGCATGACCCAGAAGTTTGAATCCAAGTTTTCCGGGTCCTAGTTCAGTACTCCAACTGTTGCATCACACTGGTCAGTGAATGGGAAGTACACTTCCCTGTATGTTGTTTTTTATTATTAAACTAAGAATGCTACTTTATATGTGAACTGGGCAGATGTATCATCAATATGCAGACAACACCCAGTTCTGTTGCCAGTGTTCAGCTGTCTCTGGTGAGGTGGTAGATGATCTAAATTGGTCGTAGATATTGTAGTGAGATGAAAACCAGTAAATCAAAGCTAAATCCAAATGAGAATGAAATGCTGCTGGTTGACAGTATAGCCAAGAGATGACGTTTCACCGGATTTCAGTCTTAAAGTCCTCTCTCTTACAACAGTAGTTTTAAGAACTGAAGGATTTCCCCCATTATGTTTTACTTCAGTGGAACACTTCTTTTGGGAAACATACCTGTTCCTAAACATTAAGCACCTTCTGTTTTCTTCTAATCAACAGTTCAGACCAGTACATCATATCCAGAGTCTCCACATTATGTCTCTGTCAATGGTTGGTGTGAGGGAGGGAATGAAACTGGCATTTTAAGCTTGTGAGATACTGGCTTGGGGAGCACATGCAAAAGATCCTTCTTGGACTGAAAAATAATATATGAGAAGAAAGTACAAGAAGATCATTCTGTTCCTGCACAGCAGCAAAAAAATGGCACATCCGAAGCAGGGAGGAGAAGCAGGGAGGAGCTCGTTCCTTTGGCCACTTGTTGCGATTGTCACAACAGGCAGGCAATTCACAAGTGGCTTTTAAAATGCACCTCAAGTAAACAGCTTGGTGATGTTTACATTAAAGGAAATGGGATGGTGTGGCTAAAGGAAAGGGAAAAAAATGCAGCTTAGCAAGGCAAGGAGATCCGGTTAAAAAACACCCACCTCAGAGATTCACTGCAAGTTCAGCTGGGCACCAGCAAGGAGTGGAAAGGAACAGCTGCCATAAGCCAATGTGAGCCCACAACCCACTTCAGTAGGCTTTGTGACCCTCTTGCAGGTTGCGACTCACAGGCTGGGAAACACTGCCCTAAAAAATATTTCCTCTGAAAAAGCAGTGTAACATTTTTGGTCTTTTCTGAGAACCCTTATGTGTAACAGCTGTAATGGCACCTTGACACACGAGAGTACTCCATCTGTCTGTGTTATACCTCTGAGGATGCCAGTCACAGCTACTGGCGAAATGTCAGATCCTACAGTGCCAAGACCATGGCCACACAACCCGGAAAATCTACAGCAACTAATGAACTCCGGCCGTGAAAGCCTTTAACAGTACCTCTCTAGTGTTCTGAGATGACGTGTGTACGCTGCCTCCTTGCCTTCCTTAGCATGTCCTACTTATTTTTGCTGCCATCTAGACTTAGAATTCTTAGTTGGACCCAAAGAACAGGATGGCTTAGTTGTATACGGTAGATTTACAGACCAGTCACCACATGGAGGTGGCTCAGAGGTAAAATGGGATCCTAACTCAAAATAAACAGCTGTTTTCTCTTAAACAGCTTATTTAGAAGTATAATAGCATAAAGGTTTCAGTAAAGTTAATAAGTGTAATGATTTCAGATACATACGGTTCTTCTTTCTCTAAATAGGCCTAGCCACAAAGGCTTATTTTTTCACTTGCCGCTTAGGCTAATAACTTTCACAAAGCTTAATTTCTTCACTTGCCCCTTTGGCTAATAACTTCCACACAGACTTATATTCCTCCCTTGCTACTTAGGCTCATAACCACCAAACAGGCTTATTTTATTCACTTGCCACTTAAGCTCATAACTTCCATATAGAACACCAGTTTCTCTCACAGCATCTAACTCAGTCTCCTCTCCCTAGCATGCATTCTGAACAAACTCTGTCACCCCAAGCCAGTCAACTCTGCCCCCTAGGGTACAGCTACCATCCAGTCATCACACACTTCAATCAACCAGCCTTCCCTACTCTTTCTTATTCTGTAGGTCTGCATTTTAACCCTTAGCAACATACATATAAAAACCCACATTAAAACACAGAAATAAAACAGAAGCACAACATTTACATATCAAACCACTACAAGCGGCCTTGCAGGTTGTGTTGCTTTTAAATACATATTTGCTGATGTATGCTCAGGTCTGATCTGTATCATGTTAGCAACTCTAACCAACTGCACTTTTTCTAGTAAAGATGACCTGTTCCCAGTTAAATTGGATTACATTACTGTTGCATGCTCAATGTGAGGCTGCCTTTGAATAATGTTCAGAAACTTTAGTTGGTTTGGAATGCAGCTGTGCGACTGCTGACTCGTAAGGCTATGGGAACATATTTCACCACTATTGAATGTACTTCACTGCCTTTTGATCAATTGCTGGACAAAATTTAAGTGCTGGTTCTTACCTTTAAAGTTCCAATTGGCTTGGGATCACGTATCTGAAGGATAACCTGCTCCCATGTGAACCTGCTAGACCACTAAGACTCTTATCTGAGGACCTTTTCTGGGTACTCACACTTTCTGTGGTGAGTTTGCTGGGCTTTATGGTTGTGGCACCCTACTCACAAAACTGCCTCTTCACATTTGTTTGCCACTGGTGCCTGTTCTGCTCAGTTTTAGGTACTAAAAAAAGATGTTCTTACTGACATTTGGAGATACTTTGTCACCCCCTGTCCCTGGCTCTTTTGTATTAGATTTATATTATTGTCCATTGCCTAAAAAACTTACTGTAAGGCTCCATAAAAATGTTTTAAATAAGTAATCCACCCATTGTTTTCAAAAGGCTAGTAGCTCCACACATTTGCCAATCCAGCTGTAGAATTTTAGGAAACAGTGCAGTACAAATTAAGTACCTGACTCCCTCTCACTTTTAGCACTGTGGTTTGCTGTTGAAAGGGGGGGGGGAAGATGGATGCCCTTTCTTTCCAGGAAAGGAACACAGGGACAGGATATGCATTTTGAATGGGGAAATCATGTGATACTGGAAGTTTTGAATCCTTGGTCCAAATCAAAGCCCCATGTGGCAGCTAATTAGCTTTCTAGAAATGCTCAGAAGATCTTATCACAGATCTCCCAGCACTGCATCTGTTTTGTCTCTGGATTGGCAAATTGTTCCATTTATCCAAATATTTGGAATAATTCCTCTATTTAAATGTTTTCTGGTTGTGGTGTGTACTCTGTGTGCAATAGTTTTGTTAGTGATGCTGCTTTTTAAAAAACAGCATTGAAGTAAAGTGTACCCAGAGTAATTATTTCTTTTTCCACTACTTTGTTTAGTTAATCTTAGCCACAAATGTGAATACATATGTCTTAAGAAATGGCTGAAAGAAAGAGGCTATGAAGACCGTATATTAAGGCCTGTTCAATTTTCAGGTAAGTTTTGATTGTTTGTAATAGGCTGTGTGTTTTACTAATACAAGGTTAAATAGGATATAGTTATACTTCTGCTTCACCTGAGTATGTGGTCATATTAATAGAGCAACCAGAGTTATTTGTGGGAGCAGGTGGTTTCATAACACTTTCCCCTCCTCCCACTTGGGTGTCCACAAATTTGAATACAGTGGCCACAGTTGGGTGTGATTCTGCTCAGGAATGCGTTATCTAAACAGGGCAATGAGATTTTCTTCCTGCCTTATTTTGGACAGACTGTAGAATTTTAGGTTACAGTCCAATAAAAGTTAGACACATTTTCCCTCTGTTGGAAATGGGAAGATTAAATATGTTTTACTTTGGCTGGATTGTGCCCTGGGAGTGGCATAATATGTTTAACTCCTAAGATACTCTAGGGCCAGTTAAAACCTACTGGAGCCCCAGGTTATTGGGAGTATTGGGCCAGGATGTGTGTGTTTTGGGGGGGGGGGAGCAGCCACTGGTGCCTTCTTGGGTGGCTACTGTCATAACTCTCATGATCTGCATGATCACAGCTGCTCTATTCTTAGTTACTACAATTACACAAATGGTGGGAGCTGCCTGTATAGCTTCCACTTGGAGATGCTGACTTCCAATAAACTGTGGATTTATGTGAGGTCTACTTCACCGTGCCTGATGGTGATCCCCCAGCACACATTAGAGGCTTATGTTGTGCCTGCCATGTGCAAACTGGTCCTTAGTTCCAGTGATTTCCACTCCAGGGGTAGCAAACAATTACCACCACTACCACTGCTACTACTACAATTGCTACATTTATGAATCGCCAATTCCTACTATTGTAGAGCTCTGAGCTATAGACAACGTAGTAAAAACATTAGAACTATAAAATAAATACAAACAGTTATTGGCATTAGTATATTAATTAAAAAAATCAAGTGGTGAAAATTACAGTTTTCTCCCATTTCCGGCCTGTGATCGCCTCACAGGTGTTGGGGGGGAGGAGGTAAACCAGTTGGAGGAGAAAGAGAGTGAAGGGAGGGTGCCAGGCAGGATGTAAAGCGTGACTGTCCTCAACGACAAGCTTGGCGGAACATCTCTGCCTCACAGGCCCTATGGAATTGCATAAGATCCCACAGGGCCCTGATGGTGTTTGGCAGAG
Source organism: Gekko gecko (assembly GCA_029375565.1). Classification (NCBI taxonomy): domain Eukaryota; kingdom Metazoa; phylum Chordata; class Lepidosauria; order Squamata; family Gekkonidae; genus Gekko; species Gekko gecko. Next base: position 100,012,823 of record JAPDNY010000004.1, on the reverse strand, counting down.
AGTTCCACCAGGTCAGAGCCAGGACTGAAAAAGCCCTGGCCCTGGTCGAGGACAGCCAGATGTCCTTAGGGCCAGGGGTCACCAGCTGATCGTTATCTGAGGAGTGTAACGCTCTCTTGAGGACAGCTTGCCACTAAAATGAGCTTGCTTACCGGGAGAATGGAAGGAATATACCTGATTAATTTTGGTGGGACAAAATTTTTCTCACGGACAAATTAATGAAATGCATAGTTAAAAATAGGATTATTAAGCCTGCCAGGGAAGATTCAAGGCTTTGTAAAAAGAAATCCTGCCTAATCAGCTTCTGGAAGTTCTTTGAGTGTGGTAACAAGTTTTTAGATAGAAGTAATCCATAGTCTTCATATACTTGAACTGCTGCAAACCTCTTGCAGGAGGCAGAGCAGCTTTTTGGAATCTAGTTACTCTCAGTGAACAAACACCTACAACAAACCTACAGTCCTGGTCACTGTCTGGAATTTTTGTTGTGCTGCCTGTGGAGTCTGATGAAATAAGTGGGAAAGACTTGTGTTTTAAATACAGGCTGTAAAATTGTGAGCAACCTAGAAAAAACACAGCAGAAGGAAATGTTTGTGCATAAGCCTAGGGAAGACAGTGTAAGGATGCAATCAATGTTATGCTTTACAAAGTACTTTTACTTGGGGAGCAGGGATGGAGGGCAGCATTTCCTTTCTTTGAGTCTGAATTCAAAACCTACTGTTGCAGTTTTCTGGGGAACATGGTTGTAAATATCACTGCAACTGCTCTTGTTTTGTGTCTGTTCTAGAAACAGGAAGAGGACTGATGACCACAAAAGCCCTTCAGGTTTGTATTCCTGTGACAGAGCCGAGGTATGGATCAGCCTGAGAATGTGCACATACCAGTGGGGACCTGCAAAGAAATGCTGTGGTAGCCCTGACCTGGATAGCCCAGGCAAGCCTGCTCTTGTATTATCTTGGAAGCTAAGCAGGTTCATCTCTGGCAAGTACTTGGATGGGAGACCTCCTTGGAATAACAGTAATCAGGAGGCAGGGGCAGGCTTTATTCAGCTACCTCTCTAAATATTCTCCAGGCCCCCAGTGGGAGTCAGTCATAAGAGGCCTCCATGACTTCCAGGTACACACACACTCACCAGAGGTTTCTATGATTTCCAGGTGCATGCGCGTGCACACACATGTGCACATATGAAAAATACAAAAAAAAAAAAAAACCAAAAGAAGAAGAAATGTTGTGGTGTGTCCTCCAGCCCCTAACAGGAGTGCTTTTGGTTAGGTTAGAGCACTATGTAAGTAGAACATTCCTGATCAGGGGCTGCAGGGGAAAAGTTTAAGGGGATGAAAGTAAAAAGGACAGGGTTCTTTTTCTTTCACACCCTCCAGAAACCTCCCCTACCCTCTGTTATAGTGTAATAATGTGTTTGGGTTGAGGGTGGTTACCCCAAGCTGTTAACAGCACAGCACTGTGATTGGTAGTTTAATCCCCCCCAAAAAACTATGTTGCTCTATAAAAGTGTTGGGACTGCTTATGTGGACCACTGTAAGTATTTCTCTGTTGAAGTAATGCTTAGTGGAACAGAGTAATTAAATCCAACTTGGCTGAAAGGACTTGTTTAATTAATATTTATTTCTACTCAGCTTTTTCCCCCAGTAAGAAATTAAAGTTTCTGTATTGCAGTGCAGTAATGACATTGGTTTCAACTGAGCTCTTTCATTTTCAGCTGCTTTTGGGAAGCAATATAATTTCACTAATAATGTTTGTACTTTGAATTTAAACTGGAAGGAAAAAGCTGCAATTTAATCAGATCTGGTGAAAGGAAGGTATTTCTGTCATAATGGTAAATCCTTTGAGTCTTAGAGATTTTATTTGCTGTCAGCCCTACAATTTAAAGCATTAGCTAATTAATCAAATAAATCTTGCAGCTTTGTAAGAAATGTGGCAGTAAACTTGGGCCCCAGTTATCTAAATCACAGGACAAAGAAACTGCTTTGATGGTCTCAGTAAGTAACTGAGTTTATTCAGAGAGATCATTTTCATGTCTGTGTATCCCAAGTTGTGAAGAGTTTTTAGATAAGAACCAGCTCCTTGAGTTGAACCTGGAATGCACAGGTAACCAACAAAGCTTTGAAAAATAGATGTGGTCACACCTGCATGCTCAGCAGATAAGCACCTGTGTTCTGTATCAAGGAAGCCTTATGTAGGGCATGTTATAGTATTCAAGCCTGATTACAGAAACATTCTATAAGTATTTATTTATTTTAAACTTTTCTTTGCCAACTTTCAACTCAAATGGGGTCTCAAAAGAGGAGAAAATGAAACATTAAAACAGCATTTAAAAAATAAAATATTTAAACAAGGAGAAGAAGAGAGTCTCAGAGCAGAAGAGAGTCTCAGAGCGGAGGAGAGTCTCAGAGTGGCTTATAATCCCTTCCCCTTCCTCTCCCCACAACAGACACCCTGTGAGATAGGTGGGACTGAGAGAGCTCTCTTGAGAACTGCCCTTGCAAGAGCAGCTCTGAAAGAGCTTATGACTGACCCAAGGTCACACACAAAGCCAATAAAAGCATATAGAAACACAAATACATAACAACACAACTAGGGAGAAGGGCCAATAACAATTATTGGGGTATACCAAACAAAGCAAAAAATTCTTCAATCCACCCATCTAGTCTCAGATGGCAGGCACACCCAAATCAGGGCCTCCAAAGATGACCAAAGTGGATGGATAGATTCATATGTACATAGGCGATCCTTCAGTTGTGCTGGACCTAAGCCGTATAAGGCTTTAAAGATCAATACCACCACCTTGAATTGAACTTGGAAACAAATTGAGAGCCAGTGTAGATGGAACAAGACTGAAGTGATATGGTCTCTATGACCCACTCTAGTCAACATTGTGGCTATAGCATTCTGTACCAATTGGAACTTCTGGACAGTCTTCAAGGACAGCCCCATGTAGAGTTCATGCAGTAATATAATTTAGATGTAACCACAGCATGCACCACAGTGGCCAGCTCTTTCCTGCCTAGGAAGGGCTGCAGGTGGGTCACCAGCCAAAGCTGGTGAAAGGTAACCCTGGCCACCCCTGCCACCTGTTTATGCAATAGGAGGCCCAAGTCCAGCAGTACTCCCAGGCTACACGCCTCCTTGTTTAGGGGAGTGCAACCCCATCCAGGAGATATCCCAATTCTTCGGTCAAACCTTTCCCCCACTGGTAGCATCTCTGTTTGGTCAGAATTAAGTATGACTGTGTTGGTTGTCTCTTGAAGGGGAAATAACTTCATAATGAAATTGCAGATAAGAAAATAACCACACCAACCTGGTCTTCCAAGAACAAGGCTGGCTCCAAGAACACTTCTAATTTAACTTAACTTGATAATGAGTTTCACCCAATCAGAAATGGGCATATCAATCTTATCTTCTGCATCAGTCTGTAATCAGGTGTTATCAGTGCAAGAATAGTGCTTCTGGATTGTTACATATCTGAATGTAAAATGTATTTGGAAGTATATTAACTCTGATTGTTTTAAAATCTTTCAGGCAGGACAGTTGATCATTGCATTGCCTGAAAAATGCTTGCTCACCACTGATACTGTACTTAAAAGCTACCTCGGAGAATATATTTTAAAGTAAATTGGTCTCTCTCTTACTAAAACCTTGTATTTGTTGAGTTTTGTGTTTGGACCTCGCTGTGTGTGTTTTTCTTTATGTGAATGATTACGATTGCTTTCAGTAGAACCAAACAGAGAGGAGAGTTTATGAAAGGTGCATCTTTTGCTTAGTGCATATTCAGGAACAGAATGATAACATGGAAAATAGGATCACCAGGAAAGTTAACCTTTAAAAACATTTTAAATAATGGCTAATAATGAAAGGTGAGAAAATAGGGTGCAGAAAATGTTAATTTCAAAATCTGTTTTAAAAAATCTAGAATATTGGTCTGCATGTTTGCTGATTTTTTAATAAATAAATATAGAAGCAGAAGAAGGGAGCATTTCAGAAAAAGCTAAGTTTTCTTAATCTCCACAGGGTTTTAAAGTACTTGTGCAGGGTTAAGTGTTTGAAAAAGCTGTTTATTCTAATGAGATTTTAAAACATACTTTCTTTGGAGCAAGCTGTTAGCATTTTGTATAGAGAATAGTGACTGACAGTGCACTACTAAGCAGGGTTACACCCATTGACGTCTAAGTCCATTGACTTCAGTGGATTTAAAGGTAAAGGTAAATGTTCCCTTGCTTGAAAGCCAGTCAAATCCGACTCTAGGGTTATGCTGCTCATCTCCATTTCAAAGCCGAAGAGCCAGCATTGTCCGAAGACATTTCCGTGGTCATGCGGCTGGCATGACTAAACACCAAGGTGCACGGACCGCTGTTCCCACCTTCCACTGAAGTGGTACCTATTTATCTACTTGCAATTTCTTGCTTTCGAACTGCCAAGTTAGAAAGGTGTAATTCTGCTTGGGATGTCACTTCAAGGGAGCATTGTTCAAGTGAGAGCAGTTTTGGGTAGTTAGCAGAGATTGCAGTAGTGTATGCATTTTAGAACCTCATGTGTGTAATGTGTGGGAACCTGTTTCTGGTTTTGAGGTTTTCTTTTGCCTTTTTACTAGATGGAGGCCTCCAATTTCTCCTTTGACAGCACTGTGTACATATCTAATAGCAGAAAAATGGTCTCACAAGAAGTCTCTGTGGCATCCGTACCTGGATCTTCTACCTGAAACATACACCTGTCCTGTGTATTTGGAACAAGAGGCAGTGGACCTGCTTCCTGAGCCTTTGAGAAGAAAGGCCCATGAGCAAAGAAGTCTGGTGCAGGAGCTGTATAACTTGTCCAAGGGTTTTTTCTTTTCCTTGCAGCCTCTGTTTTCTGAAGATGTGCAGTCTATTTTTAACTACAGTGCCTTCCAGTGGGCTTGGTGCACCATAAATACAAGAACAGTATATATGAAGCATTCACAGAAGGAATGTTTTTCTAGAGAGCCAGATAACTATGCATTAGCCCCATACTTAGACCTACTAAATCACAGTCCATCGGTCCAGGTAACTAATTTAAAATTTGATCAAATATGTGGAATTGGAAAGGATATCATGAGACTGGCACATGTTAATTGCAGACTTAGTGTGTGCAACTAATAAATGCCACCAAAGATGATTGTATATCATTACAAAAATAGTTTTTCTTGTTTTGAAATGTGATCAAACTCAGACTTTAGCTCTGATTGGAACACCCAGGTCAAGTGACTTCTGATTTTCTCGAGTATTTTGCATATCACCTTGTGATGCATACTCACATATTTGGCCTTTATTTGATATTGTAATACTTAAATTTAATATGGAAAGGCTTCTTAGGAATTTGCATTGTGTGTGTTGTGTGCCACCAAGTCTCTTTTGACTTACAGTGACCCTCTGAATTAATGACCTCAAAAACCTCCTATTATTAACAGCCTTATGTCATTAGTACCAATTTAAAATGAGGAATAATCTGGAATAGTGGCCAGAATCAATGGAGCTGTTAGGAGCAAGTGGTCTGAGAGAAAAATAATTTGAGTACACTACTTAGAATACTGGCATACGCCGTATGTATAAGAAAGAAGACTTTTAATTCCTTTAGTTTCATGTCCTTTATAAACCACTTGACAAACATGAACATACAGTTGATTAGTGGAACTCTGACAAAGGAACTCTGGGTCTCAGGATATGGCGGAGTGCATTGCTGAAACTAAGCAAATAAGGGGCTGGTCTTTGTCTGGAGGGAGGAAGCCTCTTGAGAAGTATGTCTACTCCTTGAGTTTCATGAGAGTTAATACATCTGGTATTATTAGACAACTTCCAATCTAAACGGCTGAAGGCGGTCCATAAGAAATTGTATCTTCTTGGATTTTCTCCCCAAGCTGTTCTGGCTGTCCTTGCGGGGAGATACAGGAAGATAACCTTTCGACCAGAGACTTTGTCAATGTGATCTGAGGGAAACTGGGAAACTCCTACAAGATAATGACTCAGCCCTACCCCACCTTCCTGAGTAGATATAAATTACCTGCCTACCATTTTTCTTCTCACATTGACACAGAGAGTACTCCAACTTTCTGTGTTATACCTCTTAGGATGCCAGTCACAGCTGCTGGTGAAACGTCAGGTACTGCAATGCCAAGACCACGGCCATACAGCCTGGAGAATCTACAACAACTAACTAGTGTTTTCTTTGTAGGAATTTTGTTTAAGCTAAAATTGCATCTCTTTCCACCTCCACCTCAAGGTGAAAGCTGCATTTAATGAAAAGACACGATGCTATGAAATACAGACGCTTTCATGCTGTGCAAAATACAAAGAAATATTTATTAACTATGGCCCTCATGATGATCAGCGCCTGCTTCTTGAATATGGTTTCGTTGCCACCAATAATCCACACAACAGTGTGCATGTTGGCACAGGTAAGGCTGTGATTTGGTATTGAAGGATAATACAAAGGAACTGGGGCTTAGGACAGTGGTGGCCATTGCTCACTGGACTTTAAATTCTGCTGATTCCATAGGGTATCAGCTAGCCCTGCAGTGTACTAATCTGGCTTTAGGTGAGCTCGTGTGATTATAAGCCATGGTCTTGGGCAGGCATCTTTTAAAAGTGAGTATGGCATTGATCTGTGAAGCAAAATGGGGCAGGGCAACAGGAGTAGTCCTTGACTATTTGTTTAAAATGCTTGTACCCTGCTTTTACTTAATGGCTTAAGCGAATTTACAATTCTAATTTAAACCATACATAATACAGTAAAACCCCATCAACCACCCCTAGGAAATAAAATGGCTTTAAAGTGCCTTCTGAAACTTCTAGGGGTGTTGTCCCTCTCCTCAGGGAGCTGGTTCCACAAGATGGGAGCCACTACTGAAAAAGATTGCTTGTTTGTTCAGTGTACCTGGGATAACATTTACTGGCATAGAGCAGAACTGCCAGCATGGTGTAGTGGTTAGAGTATTGAATTAGGATCTGGATGAGTCAGGTTCAAATCCCCACTTCTGCCATGGAAGCTTGCTGGGTGACCTTGGGCCAGTTACTCCTGTCTCACAGGGTTGTTTTGAAGATAAAATGGAGGACAGGAGAATGAGGTAAACCAACTTGGGTCCCCTTTTTGGGGAATAGCTGTGGTATAAATGCAATAAATAAAATAGATATCTTATGTGGTCTGGACCTTTTTTCACGTTACCCTGGTGATGTAGGTGGGGAAAAAAACTGTGACTCCTATGCCATCACTATATGACTGCTAAAATAATAAAAAAGATTTCTCTATTGAACTTGTGGATATAGCCTGCAGCTGCTGTGTGATAAAGCGCATAGAAAATACTGCATTTGTCAAAGGGGTATAGTTACTGCATGTGCTTACAAAACCCCTCCTTCTAAGCAGTGCCATCTGTGCCTGATACCCCCTCCCCTAGTCAACACAATCCAGGGTGCAACTTTGCCTCTGGCAGGAAGCAGGGAACAGCTCATATCAGCAACCAGATAACTTGAGTAAATTAAGCCCGGCCAACTTATATGTGTCCATTATAGAGGCAGGGAGTGAAATATGTAGGAAACACAAACGTTTTCTTTCTCTGTCTCTCATCAATTGAACACATAATGGAACAACAATACCAGATGTCCATGATGACTTGGCTGCTCTTGCTCAGTTAAGCGGCATGCTCCTCCTCTGCTGGCTGCTCATCCTCCCGGCCCTAGGCTGTTTGGAGGAGAAAGCCAATATAACAGGCAGTGGGTGTTCGGGTAGCCTTGCAGCAGTGGACAGTAGGCAGCAAGACTGTGGTAGTAGATTCTCTTCTCTGCCATTCATCATATACCACCGTGGCCAAATCAGCCAGACTCATTGTCACCCTGCCACTGGGGATAATGGGAGGGCCATGCCAGAATACTTCAGGTATACCACTCTTTATTGTAACTGTTGTTCACTTCAAACATCTCTTTTCTTATAGATACTCTTCTTAAATATCTCATTCCAGAGGATAAGCAGAGGCATATGAAGCTTTCCATTTTGCAAGAGCACAGACTTTTAAAGTAAGTATACACACACACACACACACACACAAGATTTAGTTTTTTTAAAAAAAATAATTTCTTCCGTGATCTTGTGCTATATTTGGCTTGGAGTTCTGGATATTTCTGTCGACAGAAAGGATTTCTATCCTTACAGTGCAACTTTCGTGCTTCTGCTCTCATGCTTCAGACTAAAATCCACCCCACTGAATGCTGCTCCTGGGAGACAAGGGACCCACAGAAAGAGCATATAGGGATGAGTCAGAAGTGTGCAGTGGGAGGGAGGAATCAACAAAAATTACCTCCTCCCTTCTGCCCATGGACATCCTCTGGTGGACCCAAGCCTGTAACTTTGATAATATTATTTGTGCTAAAATTACAGTGCAGAAAAGAGGGGGCTGCACAAAGGCAAAATGAAGGTGAGAAGACAAATGGTGCAAAGGAAAGAATCTTTAATGACTTTATAACCCTTATGTGTTTTGTGTGCAGCTTCATCAGGGGAAATCTTCCAGATTCTTTTTAGATCCGTTCCCATCTGTACATTTTAGCAGTGTACATACGAGAATGGATCTTAAAAGAATCTGAAAGATTCCCCCAGACAAACCTAAAAACAAAGTGCCAAAATAATTTCTTACAGTTGGGCATTTGTTCCATCCCCCGCACAAGGGGGCTATGTTTATTAACATGGCAAAATGCATGTTTGTATACTATGTTTACAGGACATCTAGATGCCAAATTGCAGTTGTGTGAATTTTAGACTTTCTATAGTTTTCTTGATCAGGTTATCTCACCTGTGTGTGTGTATATGTGTGCGAGAGAGAGGGAGAAAGAGAACAAGACTGTCTTTTCACAGGAAGGTCCTAAGGCTTGGCTATTTGGTTTTTAAAGCAACAATGTATATTAAAAACATTTCTTTTGATTCACTTTTACATTTCACAACCAGAGAGATGAGAATTCTTGAGGGGAGTAATATTTAATCTGAAACAGAGAAGGGACAACTACCGTTCCTAAATGGAGAGCCTGTTCTTCCTGCCTTGGGTGGTTGGGTTAGAGTAGGAGGACTGGAGAAATAGTTAAAACAGAGTAAGAATACCAGAAGTCCTAAGAAGAGAACTGGAAGATTGATGTATATGTATATATACATTGATATCTGTGTACATATACACACAAATGGTGATTTTTATTTTTTTACATTATTTATAGTTCACCTTTCTCACTGGGATTCAAGGCAGATAGCACAAAATATTATTTATGATTATTAACATGCCATTAAAGGGGTGTGTGTGTGTGTGTATGTATGATTGCACAAAACAGGTCAATACATTCAACAGGATGGGATATCCAATGCACAGTGCACTAAGTTCTGACGTAGAAATCTAGAACTGGTGATCAGAAACAATGGTGAAACAAAGCATAGGTATTAACAGTAAGAACCTATTTATAGCAATGGGTAGTCTACAGTTCCTAATATGAACCAGATGTCTCCTCAGATCATATAAATCTGGCTAGAAGGCAAGAACCATCCTCTTTTTTTGCGTTCCTTGCATCTGGTGTTTTGTGAACGTGGAAGTTCTGCTTAGTAACAATATTTACATTACTTTATAGCTCACCTTTCTTGCTGAGACTCAGGGCAGATTACAAAATATAAATGCACAAATGCAGTCAGACAGCAGACAGTATAGGACATCCAGTGAACAACATAATAACTACAGTGGCTCTTCATAGAGCTTTTCTCCATGGACCTGTCAAAGATGCTATGTGTCACGGGCCTGGCTGTGGGGCCAGGCAAGTGCGGGGCAGTCAAAACACAGTCCAAGGTCAGAACCGGGCAACCCAACAATCACCGGGAAGAACAAGTTCAAGGTGCAAGACAGGTGGGGTAGTCGAGGTGCAATCCAGAGTCAGGAACCAGGCAAGTCAAATAACTGGAGAAACCAAGTCCAAATCACAAACCATTAGCGTAGTCCGAGGATCAGAGTTCTGAGAATCAAAAGTCCGGGCAGCAAAAGTTCAAGGTCCAGAGTTGAGCGGAGTCAAATGAGCCGAGGTCGAGGAGCCGAGGGAAACAAGACAGGAGGCAGGAATCCGACCAGGGTGGCGCAGAGCGTCGTCAAACTGACTAGTTGGTGGCACGATTTGTCAGCATGCCAGTGAGGGCAAAATAGTACTCCAAGCAGTCGGCAATTAGCACGCTTCAAGCACGTCCCAGCTCCCACTAGTACTCAGGGCTAAATGAGTGCCGGGTGCGCATACGTGCTTCTTGCTGCCTGGCTGCCATGTCTTGTCGGCGCTGCTCTCACAAATGAGACACTGGTGGTGGCGAATGGGGGGCGTGCCAAGCGAGTGGGGATCTGCCCCAGCTGTTGCTGGGCCCACCTCGGCACTCGCTGCGCTGTCAGGTGCGGAGGTTTCTGATGACGGGAGCTCATCCCTGGCGGGACTTAGCTCCTCTGCTGGAGCCAGGGCTCAGGCTCAGTAGGCGTTGTGACACTATGATGATCTTGCCCTCTTTCCTCCCTCACATGCAGGATTCTCCCTTCTGTTTTCTTTCTTGCTGAGCAGCCGCTTTATTTTCTTCTTATTTGTTTGTCTATGAGGGTCTCACCTAGTTGCTTTTGTGTGTGTGTGTGTACTGGCCCAGCCCAGGGAACTGAGGGAAGAGACAAAAATCACCTTCTTACATTTTGCTTTTGAAATGACACATGAGAGGCTTTTGAAAGTTCAAAATAAAATGTTTTATTTAACTTGGAGAAGAGAAGGTCAGGTGGAATCAGATGGAAAATGTATGAGGTAAACAGATAATAAAACTGAAGTAACTTTTTATTTACACAAGCACCAGATAATTTGTTGCCAACAAGTAAGTGTTTCTGCTATTCAACAAGGTCTTTAAAATGTTGAGACTTTCTTTTCAGTTTCTGCTTAAACACTCAAGCATAGGTTTCTGAGTTTCACCAACACATGAAGTTTAGAAGGTAGGAACACACAACCAAGTTCCCCAAACCCATCTTTATAATACCCAAACCAGGGATCATTCCTCTTTTCGAGATGCTATTTCCCTTCTTAACTGGACAGGGATCACTTCTTTTTGCTAGAAGCTATTTCCCTTTTTTTTTTTTTTGCTTGAATGAGGATCCTCCTTGATCCATTGACTCTCTTAGCCTCCTTCCCAGTCCACAGTCAGTGCTTAATGGTCTCTTCTTCAACTGTCCTTAAATGACTGTCTCTACAGAATTCCATTTGAACAGCCTGTCGCTCAAAAGTTCTCAGAGTCCATTAGACATTAACCCTTGACAGTCCATTACAGATGCGTCTTCCTCTTAACAATTTTTTATTTGCTGCTACTAGATATGTAAATCAATAGAAGAAAGCAGCTGCTTTTTTCTTGTTCTTGCATACTGCTTGAAATTAACAATTTGTACAATTTAGTGATTTGTTCTTTTCCATTTTTAGCAATCTGACATTTGGGTGGGATGGGCCCTCTTGGAGGCTTCTGACAGTGCTCAGACTGTTGTGTCTTGAAACTCACCAGTTGTAAGTTCTGCAAATATTTGCTGAAAATGTCTGTTACAAAAATATACCAGATTGTGTGCCCTTCTTTGGCTTTAGCCTTATGTCACATTCAGAAGTATGAGACTTTTATTCAAAACATTTTGATTGTAGTACTTCATGGAAGAAAGTGTTGCTTGGTGATACCATTTCAGAGAGGAATGAAAAAAAAAGTTTGGACCTTGCAACAAAAATATGTACTTCATTGACAGAGGAGACTCAGCAGGCCCTTCAGAAGGTATGTCTATCCTATCATAGCACAAGAACTGAAAATGGGTAATGGTATATTGAATGCTGCATATAAAAACTTGAAATCTAATGTTGCATTTAAGATCTTATTTACTTATTCTTCAGACTTGTACTCTGCCCTCCCAGCCAAGGCTGGCTCTTAAGAGAGAACCATTAAAATCTCTCCAAAACTTAACTGCGCCTCCCCCCATATAGTACAATACAATATAGTGTGGTATGTACAAACAGTGAAACAAAACTGGATCACAAAACTGATGTGTACAATGAAAAAAGCAATGACAGCTACCTAAAGTTTCACACACATTATCTGTGACCCTGTTCCCTTTATAAAGAGGCCATGCTGAACAATTCTGTTTTGAATGTTTTAAGGAACAACCATAAACTTATTTGTGTCATTTATCCATTGGGGACTCAAAGCAGTTTACGTCATTAAATTCTCTTCCATTTTATCTTCATAACAACTCTCCAAGGTAGATTAGGCTGAGAGTGTGTGACTGCCGGAAGGTCACCCAGCAAGCATCAGTGGCACATTGGGGATTTGAATCTGGGTTTCCCAGATCAGCTCTGACACCGTGACCATTACCACCATGCCAGCTCTTAAGCACTATACAAAGTTCCTCGACTCTTCCTCATTTTACCTCAGCTTTTAGGAGGGGGTATTCAAGTGGGTGGGTGCTCTTGGAAACACAGGCTGGCCTGTGCTAGGACTGTAAAACAGATAACACTCTACATTCAGCTAATAATTTGGCCAAATAAATAGATGTTTATTTACAAAGAATGAGAGGAAGCTATTAGTGTGAGAAGCTTATCTAGGACTGTCTGCATAATACATGAAACAAGAAATAAAGATTCCGTGTCCTGGTAATGTAATTGAGAAAATACTGTGATCTTTGCAAATAACTAAACAGACCTGCACTTTCTTGCTTATTTTGCAAGAATTCTTCTTTCCCTCTTCATGGGAAAGGGGACTGAGAGGTTTGCTTGGTGCTGAAGCCCTGCTCTGGTATATGCTTCTAGTAAATTACCAAAAGGCTACCTTCATTTGACCATTTGGCTTTTGAAATTTCACCAGGCACCGCCTAGTCATTTTCTATCTTAGCTGTTCAGTCACACAAAGACTTGAAATTTCATTTTTTGAGGGGGGAGGAAGGAATGATGAGATTCATCTGCACACAATTCCAAATTCAACACTTGTGGAGTTGAGATGCTTGTAACATACCCAGTGGTTAGTGAAAATGTGGTAGTAATCCAAGTTGTGTTGAACCTGCATATGTGTATGCATGTGTCAGTATCCAGATACAGCTGCATAACATAAGGTATTTAACCTTTGTGCATGTTTGCATGTCTACATTTAGTTATAATTGTAGCCCAGTAAGCAGTTCAAAACTACACAAAATTCAGAAGAGAAGCTGATATGAAGCTTAAAGGATAGAAATATGATCAGTTGAGGCTTAAAGGACAGAAATATTTTTTCTTTGATAAAGCAAAGTAATATGATATGAACTATGTATTCCTTCAAAGCCAGCCGTGCTTCCATATTATCCTGGCAATTGCCTCAGGCAATATTTATATATTTCAGTCTCACTTTGTCATGTAATATCTGCAAAATGACATAATTTTTAAAAACCCTAAATCCAAGACTAGATGGACAAAATATAAAACAGGAGAGCACCTCGTAAGCAGAGAAGCGATAAACAAAGCAGCAGTTGGCAAGACAAAATTTGAAACAGTAACCAAAAAGGCACTGAGACTATTGGGGAAATATTTTGATTTTATTAATACATTACAATATCTAGTGTAGGATATTCAGAAAGCAGTGTATATGTGTGTGTGTGTAAATTTAAAAAAATGTATTTTCAGATGCTTAAAATAAATATTCAAAATACCATCAGTAAATAAACTAAAATCTTATCAGATAAAGAGAACAAAGAAAGGACCAATAATGAAAACAAAACCTGGAAATAGCTCCCATGACTCCCCCCTCCCCCTAGTGGGATCCAAAATCAAATGAAAACCCCAGATCAGCAAAATTCTGACTCTCAGCCAACCTGCTATAAACAAGTAAATCCCTATAAATAGGCAAGAACTAATATCCTATGAAAAAGAATAATTTGAACCATCTTCCTGAAGCAGGGAGCAGGGAGTTCCATAATCTAGGTGGATGGCCTTGTCACACATCATATTTTTACCAGTGGTGGCACACCAAGCAGGTCCTCTCTATGATCTAAATGTACACATCGGCTCATGTTTTAAACATAATGTTCGAAATGTTGACTTTTGTTTGCACAGATTTTTTGGTAAGCCTGGATTTATGTGTGACTATAATGCAATGGCTAGTGGAATTTATTAATCTTCTTTTACTTTCCAGGTTTCTCTTTTAAAAAGGGATTATGTGCATCTTGTAAGCCAGCTAATTTTAGTAGAGGGGTTACATATGGAAGATCTAAAGATCTTACTGCTGTCAGCTGAGAATCTTCGGCACTTATGCTGCATAACGATTTGATCTCCTTGGAGTAGAATAGCAACTTGGAATTTATTTGGAGTGCAGAATCTCTCTTTTTCTTAAGCAGAGGCCACAAATGGATTTTATCTCATGAAGCCTGGAGTTCTGGATGGGACTGAAACTTTCTGGCCTAACTTATTACACTAAGGGAGAAGCTTCAGTTATCAGACAAGGCCCCCTTTAATACAAAAATATGGTCATCATTCCTATTATAATAGGTGATAATTACAGAGCAAGAGAGTATGAAGGACTCGTGCCTGAAGAACTGATCGAGGAGTTCAAATCAAGCAAGCTAGAAACAGGTGATCAGTAATGATTCTGTAATTAAGTTCTTGTCCTGACCTGGATAGCCTAGGTTAGCCTGATCTCAGAAGCTAAGCAGGGTCAGCCCTGTAGTATTTGGATGGGAGACTATCAAGGAGTACCAGAATCACTACACAGAGGCAGGCAATGGCAAACCACCTCCGAAAGTCCCTTGCCTTGAAAACTCCATGAGGGGTCACCATAAGTCACTTGTGACTTGACAGCACTCCCCTCACTCAAGTTTTTATCTCTCAGGGATTTCACACAAATAAATTTGGCTAAACAAATTGTGTTTAAAAGAGTTTTTGTTTAATAAGAACATAAGGGAAGCCAATGTTGGATCAGGCCAAAGGCCCATCTAGTCCAACACTCTGTTACACAGTGGTCAAAAATACCAGGTGCCATCAGGATGTCCATCAGTGGAGCCAGGACACTAGAAGCCCTCCCACTGTTGCCCTTCCCAAGCACTAAGAATACACAGCATCACTTGCCCCAGACTGAGAGTTCCTATCTATACCTTGTGGCTAATAGCCACTGATGGACCTCTGCTCCATATGTTTATCTAATTCCCTCTTGAAGCTGTCCATGCTTGTAGCCGCCACCACCTTCTGTGGCAGTGAATTCCATGTGTTAATCACTCTTTGAGTGAAGAAGTACTTCCTTTTATCTGTTCTAACCCGACTGCTCAGCATTGAGTGCCCATGAGTTCTTGTATTGTGAGAAAGGGAGAAAAGTACTTCTTTCTCTACTTGCCCTATTCCATGCACAGTCTTATAAACCTCGATCATGACACCCCTCAGCCATCATTTCTCCAAGCTAAAGAGCCCCAAGCACTTTAACCTTTCTTCATAGGGAAGGTGTTCCAACCCTTTTTATCATTCTAGTTGCCCTTTTCTGCACTTTTCCCAATGGTATAATATCTTTTTTGAGGTGTGGTGACCAGAACTGTACACAGTACTCCAAATGTGATCACACCATTGATTTATACGGGAGCATTATGATACTGGCTGATTTGTTTTCAATTCCCTTCCTAATAATCCCCAGCATAGCGTTGGCCTTTTTTATTGCAGTTGCACACTGTCTCGACATTTTCATTGAGTTATCTACTATGACTCCAAGATCTCTCTTGTCAGTCTCTGCCAGTTCAGACCCCATCAACATGTATTTATAGTTAGGATTTTTGGCTCCAATGTGCACCACTTTGCACTTGGCCACATTGAACCCCATTTGCCACGTTGACGCCCACTTGCCCATCCTCGACAAATCCCTTTCGAGTGCCTCACAATCCTCCCTGGTTCTTACCACCCTGCACAACTTTGTGTCATCTGCAAATTTAGCCACTTCGCTGCTTACTCCCAACTCCAAATCATTGATAAACAAGTTAAAAGGCATCGGACCAAGTACTGATCCCTGTGGTACCCCACTGCTTACTACACTCCACTGAAAAGCCCATTTATACTCTCTCTCTGTTTCCTATTGATTAGCCAGTTTTTGATCCACAAAAGGACTTGTCCTTTTATTCCGTGACTATTGAGCTTACTTAGGAACTTTTGATTTAAACTGTGTTGAACATAGTATGTGATTATTTTCTAACAAATGGGAATGTTAGCCTGCTCTTTATCTAGAGTGGTTCATGGAAAGTCTTGAAGGGTTAAATGTCAAAGTAAAAAAAAGTACGTATCCTAAAGGGCTTATAAAACAAAAACTGTCATGACCCCACTTGTTCCCGAACTTTAATCTTAGAGAAGGTATTGTTCTTCCACACCAAATCCCTGCCTCTCCTGTCTCTGAAGAAACCTTCCTTGTTTTGCTTCCTCCTTCTGTGTGGTTTAAGTCTATGGAGGTGAGTCTGAAGAAACCCTCTGAGGGCCTATCTGGTCAAGCCAGGTATTTCTCAAGTGGAGCAGCGGACTGGTGGCAGCTATGAACAGCAGTCAGTCTTTAGAATAGATGGATTTTCTGAAATCTGCATGCTGTGATGGGGTCTGGAGAAAAAAAGAATCTAAATCATGGGTGTGTTGTCTAGGGAAAAGGATTGGCATTGTTCAGAGAGTGGCCCCACATTGTGATCACTGGGTAAACCTCTCTGGTGCCTCTTCAAAAGTATTTAGCAAGTTCCATCTAACTGGTAAAGTTTTCCTCATGGACATGAGGCCTAGAAACATTAACAAAGCAGTCCAGCAGTCTTGCAGACATCATTGGGTGTGCTCCATGACATGGCACAATTGTGCCTAGGGATAATTTTCTCAGTCTGTAATAATTTGTCATTTGAATTGTTAATGCCCTGCAAACAAGCCCAAAATATGTTTAGAAAGTTATATTAATAACCTAGGCACATAACTTCATTGACTATCCCACTTGTCCACCATCGTGTGCCCATGTAGCTATGCAGCAAGAAGCATGCACTGGCATATGTTTCTCTAATACATACTGGTAGCAGATGTGTCTGCTTGTCATATGTGAAAAAAGAGACAACAAGTATGCAGAATGTCCTACATTTCCTAAAAATAACTTTTATGCCTTTGTCCATGTGAGTTAGGTACTCTTGATTCATTATCCCATATTATTTTAGAGTATCCTTGCCCTACAACGTAAACAATTCTTGTCTAAATACCTCCACCATAGTGTCTTCATTAGGAAAAATATTTTAATTTGTTTTTTAGAAGATGTCAACCCTCAAATCACTACATGTGTTGTCAGATTTTTAGTAGAAGCTTATAAAATTAAGTCCAAACACATCACTATAGGGCCAGTTTGGTGGAGGGCCAGTTTGGTATAGTGGTTATGTATGTGGACTCTAATCTGAGAGAACTGGATTTGATTTCCCACTCCTCCACTTGGAACTGCTGGATGACCTTGGGCAAGCTAAAGTTCTGTCACAGCTGTTCTTAAAAAGAGCAGTTTCTGTTAGAGCTCTCTCAGCCCCACCTACCTCACAGGATGTCTGTTGTGGGGAGAAGGGAAAGGAGTCTGTAAGCTGCTCTGAGACTCCGAGTGAAGGGCGGGGTATGAATCCAATCTCTTCTTCTTAATTGTTGGACACCTATTTTTTTCTGATGTTTTATTGATTTAAATACATACTTGATCTGTATTATTGGTCACTATCTTGTCAACTGTTTTATGTCTCTGTTCTTATCATCTATCAGACTTTTGTATTTATTCTTGATTGTAATTTACCAGCATCTTTTATGTCAATAAAGGTTGAAGGAAAAGATTTCATTTACTACTTCTGTCAATTTTTCTTTCATATTTTGTTCACCTGCAGAGTTCATTCAGTACTGTTATAACAATTCCACGAAACTCCATTGTAACTCCACTGCAATGCACTAATCATAGAGTGGTATGGCTGGCTTTCTAGACAGCCCTGTTACTTCAGTGCTGGGAGCATGGAATAATATGTCAAGGTTTAAACTCTGATCCTCACCCAGTGTCATCTTGATGCTGCCTATTTCTACACCAGCACAGTGGAAGTATTAGTGCGGTGCTGGTATATTTTCCACTTATGCTGCTGTTGAAATGAGTTGCTGCGTAGGCTGTTCAGTGACAGGGTTCAGGATTGTTCTGCTAATTCTCCTGCCACGAAATCCAATGCTTTTAGCATTTGCCACATACAACTGGAAGGGTTCAGGAAACAACTCTGAGCATATTACAAGGTTAATCCCCCCAGCATTCGTTTTTTTGCTATCACATTTGTTTTTAAAAGACCAGAAGCATCATCTGATCTTCTTCGTGGTCTCTGTGCATCACACCTCTGGGGATATAGTGCACCTGCACCAACCCCAATCAGTATTGTAGAAAGCTAAAGGGATTTTCACGCCCGCTCCCCAGTCACGTACTGGGCTCCAGTGTGCATGACCAAGGGAGGGGCACGACTATCCCACCAGTTCTTTTCTGACTGCCGTGCTGGTAGGAGTCTACGCCTCAGTTGGTAAAAACTTTGGCTTAGACCTCTTTTTCTTCTGTTTTTTGTAGTTAGCTAAGGTTAGTTTTCAGTTTAGTTAGGTAGTTAGGTTCTTTTCCTCTGTCTGCCTTGGCAGACTTTTTCTACCCGCCTACGGCTTATGGCCACATGGTGGGGCTTCTTGAGACGGTGCTGGAAGTGTGGCAACAAAATCGCACCCCCTGATGGACACTCCCTTTGTTTATTGTGCCTGGGGGAATTGCACCGCATTGCCTCTTATGCCCACTGCACTAAATTCTTCCGTCAAATGAGGAAGAACCAAGCGGTGAGATTGTGGGTGGCGCTACTTGAGTCGGCTCTCTGATGGCATTGTCATAGGACTCTTTGGGACACGCCTCTATGTCAGACCCTGCATCGGGGTCGATGGCTCAACGGTCTCTGACACCGAGCCAATCCGATGCCGACAGATGGATGCTGAAATGCTCAATCCCGGCATCGCAGTCCGTAGCCCATATACCTGCTAGGAAAAACTGGGTGGGCAAGGATGAGCAGCCTGTCAAGCATAAGAAGCACAAAAACAGCTCCTGCACCAAAATCCTGGTACTGTCAGGGATTACCTCAGACGGAGCTGCTTCACTTGACTCTTCAGGCCGTGGGCAGTTACAATGTATGCAATCCCCACCTTCTTCATGCCCAACTCAGCTTATAGACTCTGAGCAGGACATGGGCCTGACACAGCTTCCCCAGTCTCTCAGCGTGGAGAGCCTCCATTCGGAGCACAGAGCGAACATAGCTCACCTTTCCCAACAGGGCCATGACAGTCGGGATCGATCGCCTGCACAGTTCCAAATGCCCTGGGACCAACGCCAGTGGCAATGCATGTTTCCCCCGTGGCCTCCCATGGAATGGGATCGACAGTCTGTGTCATCTCGGATCTCTCAGTATTGAGATCCTCATCCGCTGCTGGAGTTCGCGAGACCACAACTGTCAGCACTGGTGTGTAACCCTCATAAGATTCAAGTGTCGACACTGACGCACTATGAAGACCTATCAGACCCAATGCAATCAACACTGGTTCATCCACCATTGTTCTCCGACCCGTCGGAGCACTCAAGCTCCTCCAATGCTTCCCATTCTGGGGATGAGGATGCTTCCACCCCACTTCAGCTGTCTCTGCCGCAGCAAGTGGAAGAAGATCTTCCAATTTCCCCGTTGGAAGATGTGAAATCCTATGATGACTGTTAAAAGAATGGCCAATACTTTAGCCCTTCCCACAATTCAGCCGCTGCCCATTGTTCAAATGGACACATTGATTGTGATCGCCCTTCCCGTGACTTTGGTACTCTCGCAGATGGCTAAAGCCTCCTGGGCTCACCCTGCCTCCATTCCCATCTCCAACAAGAGGATAGATCATATGTACAAAGTGCAGGAAACGGGAGCTGAATTTTTGTTTGCCCATCCCAAACCTAGTTCTGTGATTGTCACCTCCGCATCTAAGGGCAAACGTAGCCACTCTACCCCATCTGATAAAGAAGGAAGAAAGTTAGATTTCTTCGGTAGAAAATTTTATTTTGCGGGAGCCCTGGGCATCAAGGCGTCAAATTATGCTGCATGTGTGGGTAGATATCAGTATGCTTTGCGGGAGCAGATGTCAGAATTCCTTGCAGCACTCCCTGAGAAATTTAACCAACCAGCCAGACGCCTTCAAAAGGAGGGCATGCTCCTGGCTAATCATCACCTTAATGCCACCAAGCATAACTTAGATGTGGCATCTAAGACCCTCACATCGGCAGTAGCTTTACTACTTGGTTGCGTGCCACCTCCTTGCAGCAGGACACCAAACTGATAATTGAAGATCTTCCTTTTGAAGGTGACAGTCTTTTCAGTTCCACCACAGATTTGGTTCTGCAGAACCTGGACAAAAGTCTTAAGACGTCTTGCAACTTGGTAGTTACTGCAACTGCCAGGCAATCTAGAGGAAAATCATGGAATAAATCTTGGTCTCGCAGGCCATCTTTCAAGTCATCTCCCGAAAGACAGTGGAAGAGATCCTCAAATACTTCCTCCCGTTCCTGTGGGTCCAAGGGCAAGTTTCCATCGGCTCCACAATCTAGGTCCAGGGCCCAGAAGGTTCCCAAGCAGAGCCTTTGACTCTGGTTCACCACTCCTTCTGTCTACCCGCCTATCCCCGTACCTGCAGGCCTGGTAATGAATAACTTTGGATCAGTGGGTCCTCTCTGTAATTCGGGAGGGATATCGCATAGAGTTCCTGCTCCTTCCAGACGGCTCCATCTTTGTTCCCACTCCAGCGTCACCGCCACTTCTGGAAGAAATACAAAACCTTCTCCTCAAGGATGCCATAGAACCGGTCCCATTCTCTCACCATCATATGGGGTTCTATTTCCATTGTTTCATGGTCCCCAAGAAGGACGGAGGCCTCTGCCCCATCATGGACCTCAGGAATCTGAACCAAAAGATTGTTTACAAAAAGTTCTGCGTGACAACATTGCAATCTATCCTTCCCCTTCTGGAGGAAGGAGTCTGGATGGTGACTCTGGACTTGCAGGACGCTTATTTTCATGTCTCCATTCATCCCTCTCACAGAATGTTCCTCCATTTCGCTGTGGGCGAGAGACATTTTCAGTACAAAGCCCTTCCTTTTGGGCTTTCAACAGCACCCCGTGTCTTCACCAAGGTGATGGTGGTCATTGCAGCCTTTGTCTGCACGGAGTTCGTATTTTCCCATACATTGACGATTGGCTGCTGGTAGCAACTTCCAAATCAACCCTACTCAATCACATCGCCCTGACCCTCGATATGTTAGCAGCTCTGGGGCTGCGCGTAAATCTGAAGAAGTCTGTGCTCACACCCGCTACTTGGGTTCAATTTATCAGGGCAGTCCTGGACTCAACTCTCTGCAGAGCGTTCCTTCCTCCCCAGTGGGCAGAGGACATTCTTTCTCTTGTCACCCTCTTCAGAGTTCAGAGGACAGTAACAGTGAGAAGATAACGCGGCTGTTGGGACTCATGGCAGCAACCACATCGGTCATCGTCTTTGCCAAACTTTGGATGAGACTGTTACAACTTTGGTTTGTCCGGAAGTTTCACCCTCAGAGGCAATCTCAGTCTCAGTGCTTTACCCTCCCAGAATCCATGTTAGCCTCCCTCCGTTGGTGGGAAGACCGTTGGAACCTGTTGGTGGGGGCTCCATTCCACCCTCCAAACCCGGGACTAACCCTGACCACGGATGCGTCTCTCTGGGGGTGGGGAGCGCATCTTCAAGGACTGTCTGTAGGGGGTCAGTGGGAACATCAGGTAACTCATCATATCAACTTTCTGGAGTTACTAGCCATTCAGTGTGCCCTGAGATCCTTCTGTCACTTTTTGCAGCGGCAGGTAGTGGCGCTTCTTACAGACAACACCACGGTGCTCTGCTATCTCAACCATCAGGGCGGGATGGTGTCCCGATGCCTATGCTGGTTGGCCACAGACATTTGGAACAAGTGCCAGTTGTGGGGCATGTTCGTAGTGGCAGCCCATTTACTAGGAACCCTCAATATGAAGGCAGACGTCCTGAGCAGAGCGGGCACATTGTGGTACAAATGGAAGATCAATTGGACATACCTCCTGCCAGTCTTCAAAAAGTGGGGCCATCCGGATGTCGATGTTTTAGCAATGCGAAAGAACAAGAAGTGTCACCTGTTTTGCTCAAGAGTGGGGGAGGACCCACTTTCTCTGGGAGATGGTCTCCTTTGGGTGCACAAACACCTGTTCCTCTTCCCATCCTTTCCCTTTCTCACCAAGGTGATAGTCAAAATACTACGGGAAAGGCCACGTTGCATTCTAGTGACTCCCTGGTGGCCCAGACAACACTGGTTTCCCACACTCCTTCACATCTCCAAGGGCTCCTTTGTTCATTTCCCGTGAGTACCGGATCTTCTCCTGGCTCAGGAGAATCAGGTGCTGCGTCACGATGTTCCGCACCTGAAGCTTACAGCATGGGAGATCCCTTAGCCACTCTTAGGGGACAGAGTACACCATGTTGTGCTGAATTCTAAGCCTTCCAATAGGGTTTCCTGTGTTGGGAAGTGGAAGACCTTCTTAACTTACCTCCTGTCGTTGGAGCTACCCCCTCCTCCCACTGACCTGATGACAATTTTTGGGGTTTTGTTCTCACGTTTAGATTTAGGTCTCAGTTGTTCTTTGCTGCAGGTGTATTTAGCAGCCATTTCAGCCAACCACCCTGCGGTGGATGGGCACTCTGTTTTTTCTCATCCATGTACTAAACAGTTCTTGAAGGGGCTTAGGCACCTCTTCCCTCCATCTTGGGGCCCCTTGCAGGCTTGGGAACTCCCCCTGATCCTCAACAAGTTGGCGAGGAACATAAGAACATAAGAGAAGCCAATGTTGAATCAGGCCAATGGCCCATCTAGTCCAACACTCTGTCATACAGTGGCCAAAAATACCAGGTGCCATCAGGAGGTCCAGCAGTGGGGCCAGGACACTAGAAGCCCTCCCACTGCTGCCCCCCCCCAGCACCAAGAATAGAGTGCATCACCTGCCCCAGACTGAGAGTTCCTATCTATACCTTGTGGCTAAGCCCTTCAAACCTATGGCTACCTGTAGTCTACAACTCCTTTCCTGGAAGACTGCCTTCCTGGTAGCTGTTACTTTGGCCAGGAGGGTGAGTGAGTTGTCAGCACTACACTGTGACTCTCCTTACTTACCCTTTCATTATGATGGTGTTACCTTGCCCCAGATGTCTCTTTCTTGCCAAAGGTAGTCTCAGAGTTCCATATGCAAGTGGACATTGTGCTCCCGTTTTTTTCCCAACACCTCGGAATGATGAGGAGCATTGTCTGCACACCTTAGACTTAAAGAGAGCTTTGCTCTTCTACCTGGATAGAACCCGGCCCTTCAGGAAGACTCTGGCCCAGTTTGTTTCTCATGCTTTGCCCACTCAGGGAAAGAAGCTATCCTCTCAGCATCTATCCAAATGGATTGTGGAGACGATCAAGCTCAGCTACTTGCTCGCCAAGAAACCTCTCCCTGGTCCGCTGCGAGCACACTCTACCCGGGTGATTGTGACATACACGGCCTTCCTGCGATGTGCATCATTTGGTGACATCTGCAATGCAGCAACCCGGGCTACTCCTCACATGTTTGTGAAGCACTACACCCTGGACGTTCATCAGCGTATGGCGGTGGGACAGGCTGTGTTGTAGGCAGCGCATGTTTAGGACCTTCAGCTCCTGCCTCCAGGTAGGTGGTTATTGCTTTTTAGTCTCCCAGTGGTGTGATGCACAGAGACCACAAAGAAGATAAACAGGTCGCTTACCTGTAACTGATGATCTTCAAGTGGTCATCTCTGCATTCACACCACTCGCCCTCCTTCCCCTCTGTTTTCGGTCCTTTCCTTTTATTTTGTGACTGGGGGCAGTGGTCAGAAGGAACTGGCAGGACAGTTGTGCCCCTCCCTTGGTCATGTGCACTGGAGCCCAGCACATGACCAGAGAGCAGGCGCAAAAATCCCTTTAGCTTTCTACAATACTGATTGGGGTCGATGCAGGCACACTATATCCCCAGAGATGTGAATGCACAGATGACCACTCAAAGATCATCAGTTACAGGTAAGCAACCTGTTTTTGTTCATTGTTGTTCATTTTAAATCATATACACAACAATGTGGAAAAGGGTAATGACTGTGTGAAGTGTGATACAGTTACAGGAAAGGGAGTACATGATTCTTACACAAATGTTACACCAGGAGAGATTGCTGTCGTTTATTTTTCTTTGCTTATTACTAGTAAAGTACTGATGTGTGTGACGGGGAGAATGAGATGATCTCAGAAGCTCCCTTGATATCATTTTACAGCTATCATTAGGATGGTTTTTAGTTTCCCAGCTTCAGCTATAAAATGTAGGGCTCATTCATCATGGGTTAGTGCTTTTAGACCTGTCTATTCAGGAGAAGATAAGATAGTATCAACTTTCAAACTGGGTTAATTAAAGCTTTTAAGTACATTATGAATGAAATGTCAAAAGATGACACTCACTAAAGAGAAAGATCTATAAGTGATGTCTTCAAGGATTCACTGTGCCTTAGAAGTGGAATGCTCCTTAGAAATATGAAGCCAGATGGAAGAAAGGGACTCCTTTACACCATGAATTATATGAAGCAATTTCCAGCACTGGGCACAACTACGGGTGTAGATAGAGATGATAAACTGGGAATGCAAGAAAATGTTAGCATGATTGCAGCAAAATAAAACATGTCTAGCTTGGTTAATTGCAAACTAAATGCAGACTGGACTTGTTTAAAGGTCTGTAAACATATGCTATGCTTCATAGACACCCTGGGGCAATTTTTGCCTTTATAGTAGTAGCACACACAAATTCCTATCATTTCATGGTTGAAATGTGCAGTCAAGACAATCTTACGTAGTTTGATAAATACAAAAGCAAGGACAATAGATTGCAGCATCCTGGATGAAATCACTGATCATAAAGTCAGTGGCTTAGAGTTTTGGCACAGTGGAAACCATTTTGTCTTGCTCTTCACTCACCTGACCTCGATGACCGTATGGACAGGCATGCACACTTCACAGCTTAATTGTCTGCATTCACTCACTTATTCTCTCATATGGTGAGATACGTAAACACACAATACTCTAGAAGCAAGAGACTCAAGAGTGTTGGCCAAATGGGAATTCTAGAGTATTGTGTATTTGCATATGTGTGTGAGAGAAAATAAGTGAGTGAATACAGACAATTAAGCCATGATGTGTGCTTGCCTGATAAGATTGTCATCGAGGTCAGGTGAGCGAAGAGCAAGACACAATCAGGACTGAGACAAAATGAATTCAGGCAAAGGTTCCTCTTAGCAACAGCCAACAACTGGTCAGCCAATTAGATGAAGACCCAAAACTGAGTCATGGAATCAGGATGTGACCTGGAAGCAGAGCAAACCTGATCCTGACATCTATGTCTTCTCACTTACACAGGGCTGTGAGAATTAGACTGCCTTAGCTCTGACGGACTGAGGAAACCTGTTGAAGGCATTCTGGTATCTACCATTATTGTTAAGATTAAAGTTTGGGATGGGCAGGCTATACATATAAACAAATAAGTGTAAACTCTTGTGTTTTCTCTGTGTTATGATTTCTGTTTAGATATATGAAGACTCAATAATGAATTGAGAATTTGGCCATACTGTCTCTGCCTCAGTTCCACCTCTGATGATTGAACATGACCATTGTCATAGGGATTTGTGAAGATGAAGGACAGGAGCATTTCATGCTAAGCCTGCAGCAGAAATGACTAGTAATAATGCAGACATACTCAGAACCAAGCTGTGTCAGTAAAATATCCCCATGCCTCAATAAGCAGATTCAAAAGAGCTATTTTACAAGTGCGATTAACATCAGCAGGTTCTCATTCCATCATGAAAAACTACAACTAATAAAGTATTGCGACACAACATGGGTTAGATCCTGTCTATATTCTGCATATGAAAACACAACTTTCCTACCTCTTCCCCTCCAGCTGCAGCCTGAAATGACCCCCAATTTTTGCTCCTATGGGATGGGAGAACCCAGACTGCCTGGAACAGAATGAGGGGAAGTTGAAGGGTTACCGTGATGGGGGGGGTATTGGCAAAAACTGCTTCCCACTGCCTGTGTGGATCCTTTCCACAGTATCTAACCCCTTGACATTCGTTTTTTTCTGCTGCTAAAGAGACTAATCTGTTTACCCCAGTCCTAATGTGAAAGATGTAATTTATCACAATATGGCCATTAATTTATTGGAGGCCCTTGCTGTTTCCATATTAGAACACTAGAGGGTGCATGTGTACTACTGTGATATCTGCACATCTTTGTGAATGTTTTTAAAATGGTAGAAAAGAAAATATGCTATTGTAAGCTCAACAACCTACCATTCAAATACTGATTTCTGCTATAATCAAGTCAAATACTTGTGTTTTAAGGCTTCCAAGAGATGTCATCTGGTTTATGAAGTTTTCCCCCTACCATCTTTCGTTCTAATAACAAATGTTTTAGGGAGCCAAGAGAAAGAAAGAGGAAAGTGAATGGAGGCTGGGGTCTTGATAGAGATGCCAGTAGGCTTCTTTGAGCAGGTAAGTTTGTAGCCCACAATCTGCTATCCCACCAATTGGTTCTAGACATTTTTAGATCCAATGAACACAACAGACTCACTGAACCCAGTGGGAAACATTTCTTTCTTGTTCAAAACTTACAGTTTGGTTAGGAATGCGGACTCTAATCTGGGAGAACTGGGTTTGATTCCCCACTCTGCTACATGCAGCTGCTGGTGTGACCTTGGGTCAGTCACAAGTTCTCTCAGACCTCTTCCTTCAAGAACAGTCCTTGAAAGTGTTCTCTCAGCCCCACACCTATCTCACAGGGTGTCTGTTGTGGGAAATGGAATGGAAAGGAGATTGTAAGCCTCTCTGAACTCCTTTGGGTAGTGAAGGGCGGGGTATAAATCCAATCTCTTCTCTTTCTCTTCCTCTCTTCTATTCAGTGTAGCACATCCTAGGTGTTAGTGGGAACATAATTTGATTCATTTTATTCCATACTGGTGATCGTTATGAATTTCCTCAGCCTGATCTATTCCTGCAGAAGAGTTCCTGTTGTTTCAGCCTCTCTTGGAAGGTATCTTCCATAAAAATGGTATTCCAAATCCTAAACTGTTAAACAGAAATGTAATGAGTGAAATTTAGCAAGTGCTGATGTGAATTTGAGGTTATGGGCACGATAGTAAGTAAAGTAAATGTTTATTTTTCCATAAGACCTTAATTCTGCTTGCTTAATTATTGTCATTTAGAATATTGCAAATCTCACCACCAGCAAGCCCCACTTCTATATTTTATGTAACTATGCCTTTGTATATGTTTATTCATTTTAGATGCTCAAAATAAGTTAGGGAGTTTAAAATGTGCCCTGGTCTGTTGTATTTTATAATGCTAAAGGCTGTATCTTGGGGCAGAGTATCCTGAGGCTATGTTGGAAAAAGCCTCTGTACATTCATCACCTACAGCAAAATGCTCAGGAATCATTTTCTCCATTAGAACACTGATATTGTGAAGACTGATGTTGAGCAGAGATGCTGCATTAGTTTCTCTTCCTTTGTGGAAAATGAAAAGAATAGATATGTTTAAGAAGGCAGGAAAATGAGTTTTGTCTTACTGTCAAACAAAGTTTGCCCTGGCTCTCAACTTCACATGGCATTTGTCATGAACAGGAAGCCTTTACCTCACCTTGTGAATATATAACTTGTAGTCGCCTCTTAAGAAGAGGGAAAAAAGGAGCCCTTTCATCATGTTCAGTTTTCTTCGCTGTTTTATTTCACTTAAAACATCACTCAGGACCAAGTGGTATTTGTCAGTAGTAATTGGCAAAGGCTGCAGGGAGTTTTCAAGGCTGTCTGGGTGGAAAATCTCAAAGCAGTTGTCTGTGTTGAAAGAAAATATTACATTTGATCTCCTCCCTCCCTCCAATCTCACAGACATGATGTATGTCTGCATTCCATAGCTTGAAGAGTCCTTGTTTTTAAATGTTAGGAAGTAGCATTTCTTTAGTAATGTGAAGTATAGTCTGGGAAGGGACCACAATCTGCGAACCACAATGTGCATACAGTTATTTTCTGAATACTTTCCCAAAGGTTTTGTGTCAGCCATATTTGCTAGTTGGCAAGGTATTGCATTTTGTGTGGCAAACCATCTCTTGCTTTGCATTTGTGTGTTTTTTACTCAGGCATAGATTTTTTTTCCTGGGTATTTCCTTTGTGAGTAATGACTCTCACAGCAAGACCTTGGCTAAATCACCTTTCTTTTAATTCAGTTGTACAAATTGTATATAACTTCATCACCTCTGTCTGTGTGCTCACTCAAAGCATTGACAAAAGAGAGATTACCAAATCATGCAGTTTTATACATGACATTTGCACAGGACTGAATTGTTTTCTTCAGTTCTGATCACATGCACAAGGCCTTAGGTTCTTTTGCAATCTTAAAGAATGAGTAATACTTGAACTGATCCATTATATGATGTCCAAAGGCTTGTTTGTTTGCCAGTGTGGTATAGCAGTTAAAGTGTTGGATTAGGACTGGGGAGACTCAGAATCAAATCTCTATTTGCCATGAAGTTTACTGGCTGTCCTTAGGCCAGTCACTGCCTAGCCTACCTCGAGGGTTGCCAACAACCTGGAGAAAAATGTCCTGTTCCTTTAAATGAGGCTCAGTGTGTGAAATATGAACCTGCAGTGCGATGTGGCTGTGAAGAAAGCTAATGCAATCTTAGGATGCATTAACAGAAACTTTGTGTCCAGATCATAAGAGGTGGTAGTTCCGCTCTATTCTGCTATGGCCAGGCCTCACCTCGAGTACTGTGTCCAGTTTTGGGCACCACATTTTAGGAAGGATGTTGACAAGCTTGAGCGTGTCTTAAAGAGGGCAACCAGGATGGTGAGAGGGTTTGAATCCAAGTCTTATGAGGAAAGGCTGAAAGAGTTGGGTGTGTTTAGCCTGGGAAAGAGAAGGCTTAGAGTGGACATGATTGCTGTCTTCAAATATCTGAAGGGCTGTCATGTAGAAGATTCTCTTTTGCTCCGGATTGCAAGACTAGATCTAATGGGTGGAAATTACAAGGGAGTCGTTACTGACTAAATATCAGGAGAAACTTCCTAACTGTAAGAGTGGTTGAGCAGTGGAACAGACTGCCTTGGGAGGTGGTGGATGCTCCTTTGCTGGACGTTTTTAAATGGAGGCTGGACGACCATCTTTTGGGTATGTTGTAGGGCTATCTTTTGGCTATGCTCCTGCAGAGTGGAGGGGGTTGAACTAGTTGACCTGCGAGATCCCTTCCAACTCTAACATTCTATGATTTTATGAAAAGGGGCAAGTTACACTTTTCATGGCATGGAGGTAAGTCACATCATATCATCTGGTAAATAATATCCCATTAAGCCTCTATTAAAGGGACAGGAAACTTTTTCTTCAGATTTTTGTGAAAATAAAATGGAGGAAAGGAGGAACATGTATGCTTGTCAGAGCTCCTTGGAGGAAAAGTGGGTTACAAATGTGCTAAATAAATAACAGATATCTGAGTAATCTTCGTGGTCTCTGTGCATCACACCTATGGGATCTAGTGCGCCTGCGCTGATCTGATTGGTGTTGTACAAAGCTCACAAAGGGATTTTCATGCCTCCGCCCTGAGCCTGCGCGGGAACCCCTACTATGCATGCCCAAGGGGGCGGGGGGCAGACATCCCACCAGTTCTCTTCTGACCACCGTGCTGTTAACAGCTCTTTCGACGGTTGGTGTTTGTAAATTTCCCCCTCACATCAGGACTCTCTGAATCGTTTGGAAATTTTGTTCTTCATTTTTTCTCTGATTTTCTTGGACTTGCCTCACACAATAGGAAGTCTGTGGGGTGAGAACTCCTGTGGTCTTCGGACATTCGCCCCCCCCACTGTCTCCCTTCTCTTATGTGGAAAATCCCTTTTATGGCTAAAAAGTGGGGGTGCTTCAAGAGGTGTGCTTTGTGTGGAAGTAAACTTGCCCTGTGAGATGGGCAAACTCTCTGTATTATTTGCTTGGGCAAAGGTCATAGGCTGGAGGCTTGTGCTTTGTGTGCAAAATTCTTGAACCAAACTAGGAAAAATAGAGCCATGAGACTAAAGGTAGCTTTCTGGGAATTGGCCCTTGTCCCTCCTGCATCTTCGATGGCAGGGGATCCTCCTCCTAAATCTTCTGCATCGACTTCATCTCAACCATCTATGTCGATACCAAGGCAGGAGGTAGCGCCACCAACCCTGAAGCCACCTCGATCAGGCCAATTGGCCTTGGATACAGGGCCAGCCCTTTCAAAGAAACATCCTTTGAAATTGGTCTCTTCTGTTTCCATGCTGGTTAAAACCAAAGAAGGACAAGTCACAGAAGCATATGGCTCATAAGTCAACTACTGGGGATCCGCAGAAGTCTCATGAGTTGAACAGCGTGGCATGTCTGAAGGCGACCAGTCTGAGGTTGAGACCTCCCTGGGAGATGTCTCCCTGAAGCAAAACATGTCCCAGGACCTCCCAATCTCTCCGTCAGAGGACATGTCCTACGGCAAACTAATTAAGAGGATGGCTCATTCCCTGGGCCTCTCTATCATTCAACCACATAGTGGCGCCCTGGTGGCCCAGACAATAATGGTTCACCACATTGCTTTGACTCATGAGGGGCAGGTACCACCACTTCCCCAGGGTGCTGGACCTCCTTCTTGTGGAGAATGGGACATTTCTCCATGCCGAGGTGGACACTCTGAAATTGACGGCCTGGAGGATAGGGCAATAACCTTCTCTGATCATGTCTCAGAAGTTCTCCTCAATGCCAGGAAGGCATCCACCCATCTATCTTACCACAGGAAGTGGCTCAGGTTCCTTTCCTTCCTGCAGATGACTACTTCTCCAACGTCTGTCAGTCTGGACAGAATCCTTGAATTCCTTCTGTCACTCATGGATCGGGGCCTTTCCCACTCCTCCATCAAGGTCTACTTGGTGGCCATTTCTGCACATCATAATGGCCTGGATGGCTACTCTGTTTTCTCCCATCCAACTACAAAGAAGTTCCTCCAAGCTCTGATTCAGCTGCATCCCCTGTCAGTGTTCCAACAGAGCTGTGGGATTTGCCATTGGTGCTCCACTACCTTACCAAGAAGCTGTTCGAACCTATGGCAACCTGTGCCTTGCAATATGCAGCCTGGAAAACAGCCTTCCTAGTTGCAATCACATCAGCCAGGAGGGTCAGCGAACTCATGGCACTATGCCACGACCCACCATACCTAGTATTCTTGCCAAATGGAGTTCGTCTAGTGCCGGACGTCTCATTTTTACCAAAAATCTTCTCAGAGTTCCACTTAAACTCAGACAATTTCCTGCCTGATTTCTTCCCACACCCTGAAGGGGAAGAACAATGTTTGCTTCATTCTCTGGATGTCAAGAGGGCGCTCCTTTTCTACCCGAACAGGACTCAGCCCACCAGAAAGGACAAAAACATGTTCCTCTCTTACTCCACTGCTTCCCTGGGCATGGCCCTGGCCAGTTTCTGGATGACCCGCAGCATGAGAGGTAGAGGAGAAAACATGTACAGGAACATCTGTCCCCATGGATGAAGGAGGCTGTCTCCTAGAGAGAGAGGATCTGCTCCCCCCCCGACTGCAGAAGAACGGGCATTTCGACACCTGTCCAAATGGATAGTTGGGACAATTAGGTTGTTCTACTCATCGGCAAAGCACCCCTTCCCCACTCACTTGAAGGAGCACTCCGCTAGGTTTATGGCAACCTCTACTGCTTTCTGAAGGGCGCATCACTGTCTTCTATCTGCAAAGCTGCCACGTGGTCCACGCCTACCACGTTCATCAGGCACTATGCACTAGAAGTTCGTGCGCAGCACAAAGCTGATTTGGGTCGCTTGGTCTTGTCCTCTGTAGCACACTGAGTCTGACAGCACCCACTTCCAGTACACCCACTGCTTTTTACTCTCCTATAGGTGTGATGCACAGAGACCATGAAGAAGATAAACAGGTTGCTTGCCTGTAACTGATGATCTTTGCGTGGTCATCTGTGCAGTCACACCACCCACCCGTCCTTCCCCACTGCTGTCATCCTCAGTTCTGCTTTCTCAAATGACTTTGGTTGATGGCGGTCAGAAGGAATTGGCAGGATGTCCGTGCCCCCCCCCCCCGGGCAGGCTCAGAGCGAAGACGTGAAAATCCCTTTGAGAGCTTTGTACAACACTGATCAGATCAGCACAGGTGTACTAGATCTGATAGGTGTGACTGCACAGATGACCACTCAAAGATCATCAGTTTCAGGCAAGCAACCTGTTTTTGTTTCCAACACCTGGCCTCTGTCACTGCAGACCAGCACTCATGTAAGTGAACTTTCTGCCAAACCCCACCCTCCACACATAGAAAACTAGTATGTCAGGGAGAAGCTACACAGAACATATTCTTATTGTTCCTAAGAGTCTGTATTATGGTATAATGATACTGGTGGTATATAGTGCAGTTTTCTTAATCTTAGCAAATGAGATCCAGTAAAAAAATAAAATCTGTTCAGTGGATTGGATCTAAGGTAGTTGTTCCACCACTGTTAACAGCCACTTTGCTGGTGGCATGGCACTTATGTTGGCAGAAGAGGCAGCTGCAGTTTTCACCAATTTCCCCCTCCTGTCTTCATTCAGCCCCCCTGCCCCACTGTTCCAAAGGGTCCCTTTTCCTGTAGAAGCAGCAAGGAGTAGGAAGGCAGGAAAGTCCTATTTTGACATCTTCACTCTGCTGGCTGTAGCTAGAATCCAAATTGGTATAAGCACAACCTCCTCCCAACTGGTGGCAAATTAATAAAGCAAGGTGAAATGTGTGTTACTGTAAAGTACTGGGTTTGCAGCATGGAGACTCGGACTATGACATGCATTCAGATGTGTTTATTGTACTCCACACACAAGGATAAAAACCCGCCCCCGCAAGGGCCAACTATATACACATTACCCGGAACACCCACAGTTCCATTGGGGGGTTGAATTTCCTGCCAGAGGTCTTATTGGTGGACTCGCGGTGGGCTAGGATCCTAGATTCCTATTGTGTTTTGGGACCAAGCTTCTGACTGGTGTCATGGATCCCTGGTGGCAGTCCGTGTACAGAACATCCCTCCCCCCATAAGTTCCTAACCAACCTATGTCACATAGTCCTGCAAATAGGCTGGTGGTCTGCACTCTCTCAGGGAATGCTGGGGTGCTGGGATGTGATCGCTAGCAACTGGCTCTGGGGGGTGGCCAGGGCTGGTTGTTGAGGTGGCTCTGGCTGCTCCTCAGGCTCTGGTGGGTCAGGCGTTGCCTTGACCATTGATGCCTTCCTGGGTGCTGGTGGGTTAGATTGGAGTCTTGCCTCTGGTGTGTAGAGCTCAGGTCCAACTGGTTGCGGGGGAGCCTCCTCTTCTGCTGGGAGCTGCTGCCACCACCGGAGCTGGTCCATGTGTTTCTTGCAGAGCTGGCCGTCCTCCGTGGAAATTTCATCGAGACCAGACCGGTGGCTCTGACAACCCTGCCTGCCAACTACTCCCTTCCCAAAGTTCCTAATGAATACGGGGCCTTCTGGGAAGAAACCCTGAGGAGCCACCCTTTGTTCGGTTAGCTTTCTTGACTCGGGTGCCCGGTCCAGATGCAGCTGGTCCAACAGAATGGTGGGGCGGCACCCTGTCAGAAGTTCCGTGGGGCAGTGGCCAGTGACAGGGTTTGACATCGTCCACTGTGTTAGGAGGAAGTGAGCTACCTGGAACTCCAGGTCCCTGTCTGTGATCCTGCTGAGGGCTTCCTTGGCGGTGCACACCATTCACTCCACTTGCCCATTGGTCACAGGGTGGAAGGGTGCTGACCTCACGTGCCAGATTAGGTTCCTCTGGAGGAAGTCCTGGAACTCCGCCGACATGAATGATGCCAGGTTGTCGTAGACAATCGTGTCTGGTAGTCTATGGGTTGTGAAGATCTGGCGCAGCACGTGGATTACTGCCTTCATGGATATGGTGGTGACAGGGCTGATCTCCAACCATTTAGAGTAGGAGTCCACAGTGACTGGGAAGATTAGTCCTTGAAAGGGGCCGGCAAAGTCAATATGGAGCTGGGACCACAGCTTGTGTGCAGACTCCCAGGATTGTGTGGGTGCACTTGGTGGGTTCGGGTGGACTGCCTGGGACCTCTGCACCCATGACTTGATCTCCGCGTCAATCCCTGGCCACCAGACATAGCTTCAAGCCATGGCCTTCATCAGGACTATCCCCAGGTGGGCTTCGTGGAGTGCATTCAGGACCCTTTGTCTCAGGGCGTTGGGGATGACCACCCTATCCCTCCACAAGGGATACCCCTTGAGAGCCAACAGTTTGTCTCTGTGGGTGGCAAATGCTGTGAATTCCAGGCCTGAGGAGGCCTGGAACCCCTCACCACCCAGCCCAAGACCCGGGAGAGGACAGGGTTGCAGGCTGAGTGGCTGGTGACGTCAGTGGCCTGTAAGGGTGGTCCCAGGTGGCCCTCAAGCAGGAGGACTCCAGGGACAGGAGCAGGGTCAGCATCCACGGATGGAAGTGGCAGCCAGCTCAGGGTGTCGGCCTGCCCCATTGCCTTCCCCTGGCGCTGTTCCATGTGATAGTTGTAACCCGTCAGGAAGTGGGACCAGAAGAGGACCCAGGGCGAGAGCACGTGGGGGGTCTGCTTGCCAGTAGCAAAAAGGCCAAGGAGTGGCTTGTGGTCCATAACAATAGTGAAGGAATGCCCATGCACAAAGTTATGAAACTTCTTCACCCCTGACACTATCGCCAAGCCCTCCTGGTAGATCTGGGCATAATTTATCTCGGCAGCTGACAAGGTCTGGGACTAGTAAGCCACCAGGACCTCATGGCCATCAGGGAGAAGGTGGCCCAAAACTGCACCTATGCCATAAGGGGAGGCGTCGCAGGCGGGAATCACTGGCAGGGACTCATCAAAATGAGCCAGCACCTTGTTTGAGATCAGGAGTGCCTTGACCCCCTGGAACACCACCGACTCCTGAGGGCCCCGTGACCACGGCGCTGACTTGTCCAATAGTCTGTGCAAGGGCTCTGCCACTGCTGCCTTTTGGGGCAGGAAGGCATGATACAAGTTCAGGAGCCCCCAAAATGCCTGAAGTTCTGCCTTGCATGTTGGCGGGGGGGGGGACCTCCATGATGGTCTTGACCTTGTCCCTCGCTGGATGGAGGCCGGATGCATCAACCCAGAAACCCAAGAATTCCATCTCTGGGATCCCAAGCAGGCACTTCTCCCTCTTGACCTTAAGGCCCATGTCGTCGCTGCAGCAGAGGACAGCGCAGAGACGGGAGGCAAAGTCATCTGGGGTAGTGACGGTGATGAGGACATCATCGAAAAAGGGCGTCACTCCGGGGGTTGCATACATGCATTAAACCAAGCTGGCTGTGTTTTCTCCAAGCTCCTCCTTCGAACTAAAGGATTTATAGCTCAAAGTTTGTAAATACTATGCAAACCCAGATAAGAGGCTGATAACCAGGAAGCAGCTGGCTAGAACAACTTCAGAGTGGTAAGAAACTAATTTATTGCTGTGTTAGAAAGGAAAGCCTTGAGATTCTTAAGGCCGCTCCCAAAGCTTTGAACCAGATATGGCGAAGACAATTAAGGACCTATCTGAACAAATTGCAGGACTCCAAAATACAGTCCTTGCCTTTCAAGAAAAAATTAGTGATGAGTTAAACTCACTATGTGGAGAAATTAGCAAAATAGGCACAGAAATAGCTTTTATAAAGCAGACAGCTACAACAGCCAAAGAGCTTGCTGAAGCTAATGAGCAAAAAATAACCGCTCTGAACCGCCAAATAAATGACTTGTCAGACAGAAACAGGAGAGCTAACCTTATTTTATCAGGGATATCTGAAGAAATTTTCATAAATAAACTGGAGGAGTCTCTGATACAGTGGATGCAGACAAATGAAGTAGAGATAAAAACAGAGGATGTTGAGAGAGTGCATCGACTACAAAGGAATGGGAGGGGCAGGGCCCCTAGAGATGTAATAATTAAATTTGCCAGAGAGAAAATTCAACAGCAAATATATACGGCACTAAAGAAGAGGAAAGACCTGACTTTTAGAGGAAGAAAAGTCCAGGTGAGACAAGACTTTTGTCAAGAGACCTTAAGGGAAAAAAACCTCATGCGCCCCTTTGCCCAAAAGCTTTATGCAAACAACGTTAAATTTTCATGGGGCTATCCATCCTCGATAATTATATTTCGGGAAGGAAAGTGACTTATGGCAAGGAACACTACAGAGGCAAAGGAACTACTTAAACAATTAGGTATCAACACAGACGATATGGGAGAGCAAGAAATGGAAGAGGAATCGGGGGTTCCTGAAGATGGCGACTAAGGAACTTCAGAGAGAGGAGGGAAACACCTCAGGACCAGCTCCCGATAACCAATTAAGGGAAGTATACCTTTATTGATTGAGCTAATGACTATTAATAGTATTATCATTTTTTAAAGTATCAAGAAGGAGGGGGGGATGTGTGCACCCCATGCAGTGGAGAGAGGGGAAGAGATTTTCTTTCCACCTTTACTCTCAACCACAGGGGGGAAAGGGAAGGGGAAGGGTAAACTAATTAACCATTCAAATTTTTCACAGCCACGAGATGTCAAAGCCTTAATTGATGTGGGATATGGATAAAACAATAAAATTTTTATCACTGAATGTCAATGGTTTAACATCAGAAATTAAAAGATATAGGATAGCCAAGTTGGCAAGAGAGCAAAAAACTGATGTTCTGTTTCTTATGTGAAAAGAAATGACAACATAAGAAAAGAAATGACAACAAGCCTTTGCTAAAAGACTCGACCTGGATGATGTTAGCGGAAGCTAGGAGCCACACCAAGGCCAGAGGAGTGGCAATAATGACTCATAAGAAACTTAGAGTAGAGGTACTAGAAAGAAAGACAGACAGGGAAGGGAGATATGTGATAGCTAAATTCAGATTAGAGGGGAAGAAATTTACATTGGTAAATATATATGCACCCAATAAAGGACAAAGAAATTTTTAGCCAGGCTAGTTAAAAAAACTAAGCAATTCGCAGAGGGAGAATTAATTATGACAGGAAATTTGAACATGGATCTGACCAAAAATAAGGCAATTAAAATAGGAGATTGGGGCTTGAGGGAAGCACATGAATTGATAGGACAGCAGCCAAAACCCACCCATGTATCCAGCCGGCACAAAACCCCATCATGCATAGATTACATAATTGTAAAAAAAGCAGCAATCTGACTATAAAAAAAAATTACAACGCACCCAATCTGGATATCGGATCATACACCAATCACTATAGAAATAGAAGGTAATCAAAAACCAAAAAGTAGAACTTGGAGGTACCATAATTTAATAATGGCTAAAGAGGAAGATAGGAGCTATATGATGGAGCAGATAAGATTATATTTTGAGGAGAATAGAGGGACTGTCCCAACTAATACCCTGTGGGATGCCGCGAAGGCGGTGATAAGGGGACACTGCATAAATAAGGAAAAGTACATCAAAAGAGAACGCTATCTAAAAAGACAATCTAAAATTCAGGAACTGGAGAGGTTGCAAAAGGAACAAATCAGCAATCATGATTTAAAAGTACAGAGTCAGATAACAACAACTAAAAAACAATTAGATGAGTTGGACTCAGTTACATTATGGAAGAGAGAAGCAATGGTAAGAAATGACTTCCATAGAAATAGTATTAATTCGGCCAGAAGGTTAGCTAACTATTTGAAAAACAGGAAGGTAAGGCAAAAGATAGGAAATATAAAAGTGAATGGCCAAAGAACTGGCAGCTCAAAAGATATAGTAAAAGCCTTCGAGACCTTTTACAAAGAGCTGTATAAAAAAAAGGACATAGTCATATATGAGGAAGATATAAGAACAACACTTAAAGAAAATGATAAAATTATGTTAAGGGAGGAAATAACACTACAGGAGATAAAGGATGTAATTAAAGAATTGAAAAAGGGCAAATCCCCAGGCCTAGACGGTTTCACAAGTGAATTCTATAAGGAGATGGCAGACATATTGGCCCCAGAGCTCCAAGAGGTATTTAATGGAATATTGAAAGGGAAAAAAGCCCCAGATTCGTGGAGGCAATCAGAAATAGTGGTAATCCCTAAACCACATAAAGACCCAGAGGAAGTGGGCTCATATAGACCTATTAGTTTACTAAATCAGGATTATAAAATCTTTGCAAAAATATTGGCAAATAGATTAAAGAAGATCATACCTAACATAATAAAGGAGGACCAATATGGATTTGTAAAAGACAGGAATACAGCCCACCCCATAAGGAATATTATAAATGTATTACAACATGGCCACAAAAAAAAGCTAGGCCTCTTGAAATTAGATGTCTACAAAGCATTCAATACACTCTCCCAGGATTTTCTGTGGCAGGTAATGACTAAATACGAGATGGGGGAGCCATATATAAAAGCGATCCAAGAAATGTACAGAGAAGGGACAGCAGTGGTGAGAGTTAACGAAGAACACTCCTCCGCTCGTCCCCTGCCTCCCCCACTCCTGCTGCTGCAGGTGGTCACAAAGTCCAATAGCGCTGAAGTCCTACTATCCCAATGCCAGCCAGCTGGGGGGGGGGGAGAACGGGATACTGCCACTTCTAGAACAAGGTTACAGTGGGAGGCTTCATAGGCCATGGCAAGCTGTAAGGCATCATCTATTTTGAGTTCGGCAGTGCCTACCATCTTGCGGCAGAGTTTCACATCGCTCAGTCCCCAGACAAACTGGGGCAAAATGTTTTCCACCTTCGTGAAGCTGCACTCCATCGTGTGTTGGCGCAGGGTGGCCATGAAGGCGGCGGCCCTCTTGCCGGGCTTCTGGAGGCATGCTTGGAACTCCATGCGTCTGGCCATTGTTGTTGGCTTGGGTGCGTAGTATTTGGTCAAGACAGTGACAGTCTCCTCTTTGCCTCAGTGTTTTCAAGTTTTTGAAGAGTGCCTTGGGAGCCAGGAGGCTTTTTGCTAGCTGAATGGTGGCCACTCCATATGAGCTGAGGAGGAGGGCCCTTTTCTTGCTGGCGTCTGTTACCTCATGGTAGGCTAGGTAGCAGGTTAACTGGTCTACCCACGAATCCCAGAACTCGGGATGTGTGGGGTCGAAAACCTCAAGGTGTCACGGAGCGGTTGCCATGACTCTTGAGCAGTGTGGGGAGTGGTGTCCAGGAGAGCTGGGCGCGATGCAGTGCTGCTCGGGGGTGGTGCAGGGCACGGCAGCTTCCTCAGGATCAATGCTCGGTGTGGGCACAGGATGAAGATTCAGGTCTGCTCATCGGCATCCCACCTACATTGCCACTGTAAAGTATTGGGTTCGCAGCATGGAGACTTGGACTACAACATGCATTCAGACATGTTTATTGTACTTCACACACAAGGATAAAAACCCGACCCCGCAAAGCCCAACTATATACACACTACCTGGCACACTCACAGTCCCATTGGGGGGGTTGAATTTCCTGCCAGAGGTCTTATTGGTGGACTCGTAATGGGCTAGGATCCTAGGTCCCTATTTTTGTTTTGGGACCAAGCTTCTGACTGGTGTCGCGGACCCCTAGTGGCGGTCCGCATACACAACAGTTACTTCCTCCCTTCCCCCGTTTTTCTGCAGCTGACTAACATGGCTATCCCTCTGGAATATGCCAGGAAGCAAGTCTCGTTATGCTTGATGGGATTACTTCCCAATATACAGGTTTTAGTTTGGGGTGTTACTCCAGAAGCCTGGACAGAAGGCAACAGTGGCATCAGGTCTGAAGTTCTGATCTGAAATCATTCTGTAACATTCATAAGAGTTATGGCACAGGAATGGCTGCCTAGAGGCTTGTATCAACATACTATGGATACAGCCCTCAGCATCTATCTCAGCCCTCATATCTCTTCATATATGGAGGATATTCCCAACAGTGTGTTTTGGTTTCAGACAGCATGTGTAGGGAAGATTTCTACCCCTATGGTTTAGGCTTGGATCCTATGAAGACAAATTGCAACATTGTTCACAGATGTGATTCTTCCCCTTTGCTATCCTTCAGCCCCCCCTCCCCCAACCTCCAGAAGCTGGTGCTTGAAGTTGTGGGACCAACATTTACAAAACCCATACAGGCCAAGAATGCAATAAGGAGCGAGACATGTGGGTGGGTGGGTGGGTGGGGGAACACTATTGCACAAATGGATTTTCTTGTTACAGCAGAAGTATCACTAACATAAGAAGAAGGAATATTGATTTTTCTCTGCTCCCTGCTCCCTCCACCCCACCCCACACTGCATGGCTTTGTGTTCACACAAGTCCCACAACCTCCAGCATCAGCACTTTGGAAGAGTCAGAAGGTGGGAAAGAATGGGGTCATGAGTGTCCTTGTGTTTACATTTCAAAGGGCCTGCACCACAGTCGTTTAACTTACATTCTTGTGCAGCACTGTTCTTATTTGTGATGCATTCTTAGGAGTCACAGAATGCAAATAACATGACAAATGATGTCATTAAGAATTGCTTCATGGATTGAAACTGAGGTTCTTGATTTTAACAGGACTACAGATTATGTGTGAATTTACATGTCTATTAACACTAATTTTTTAATACCTAGAAATTCTAGGAATAGATGTCAGCACTTCTTGTACTTTCATAATTAATTACTAGCAAGTTTTAATCACTGGGAATATTGTTTTTATCATTAACAATTTACAGAGTCAGGGTTGTTTTGAGTTCAGTTTCCATTGTTAATCTTCCTAACATAATGTAGGCAAATCTCTACTGAATTCAGGTTCAATGTGCAAAAAGAGAGATGCTTACTGGAAGTTGTAACTCATCCTTTGTTTAAAAAATGGTTCAGGATAATTTATCATATATTAGAAAGAATTATTTGAATTGTGCATTAGCCTAAAGAAGCAGAAAGATTTGAATGGCGAAATCTTAGATCTACTCAAATGGTAAGAGATTCGTCATTCATCTTCAAGTGTAGTTGTTGAATATATTTATTTATTTATTTGATTTATAGACTACCCTCCTCTGTGTGTCTGGCTCAGGGTGGTGAACATCATAGTCAATAAATACACTTGGAATCAGATTAAAATAAATTAAAAACAATAAGCAAGTTCTGTAACTATTTCAGATGGTGCTTAAAGGACTACTTTATGTCTTTACCCCAGGAGGGGAGAGAAGAGATGGGAGAAGCCAGGCTCAATAAAAAAACTGTTGCTGTCCTCAACCATAGGCCTGGCAGAACATCTCTATCTTACAGGCCCTGTGGAACTGCACTAGGTCCTGCAGGGCATGGATGTCATTAGACAAGGAGTACCACCTGGCCCATGCCAGGGCTGAAAAGGTCCTGGCTCTGGTCAAGGACAACCAGATACCTTTCAGGCCAGGGATCAACAGGAGGTTCTTCTCCCCAGAGCGTAATGCTCTTCTGGGGGTATACCAAGAGAGGTGGTCCTGTAGATACATTGATCCCAGACTGTTTAGGGCCTTAAAAGTTAGTACCAAAACCTTGAATCTGATCTAGTATTCAACCTGGAGCCAGTGCAGCTGGCGAAGCACTGGCTGAATGTATGCTGTCAAAGGGGTTCCAGTAAATATCAGAGCTGCTGCATTCTGGACCAGTTGTTTTTTCCAGGTCATCCATGAGGGAAGCCCTGTATAGGGTGAGTTACAGTAGTCTAACCTGATGCATTATTTGAAAGGAGAGGAGAGTCTGGCCAGCTGTTGCCTAGTAGTGGACAAGCAGTGGCTAACAGGGTCTGTGTACAACAGCTTCCAAGCAAGGGCAATGCATTAGTGCAGTAGGAACCGTATCCTTTCAAAAGTTAACATCTTAACTTGCCTCATTGCTGGTTCTGTGTGTGTGTGTAGACTTGGGAGCCTGATCCAAATGTGGAAATGATTAGTTACTATAGCATGGATAACTCCTGCTACAATGTATTATGTGACCCACAGTTTAAAGCTCTATCATTTGCTTTCATCCAGTGTTCACTATGGAAGAGGGTCACACAAGATATGATGGTGTTTGCTTATCTTTGAGCTTGTTTGAAGACCAAACCACAGTCATACTGGGATAACACAAGTGAGGTTAGATAGTGTAACCCAGGGAACACTTCTCATGGCTTACCACAAAAACCTCAGTGGAGATATGCTGGAAAGTAGATTGAAACTGTTCTCTTATACACTTTGAGGGCTGAAGCCACAGTCAACACAGGTGACTTATTAATGTGTTTGTAAGGATGTGTACACTTTCATTCAAACAACTGAATCCTGCTTTGCTTTTGACTCCCCCCCCCCAACATGGCTGAGCTAGAAAAGGATTAATGTACAGGGTGCAATTCATGACAATTAAGAAATGGGTATGGATAATTGCAATGGATGAATGGATGCAATTTTTTTGAATGAATTTTCTATCTAATTTATGCCAAGAACTTGAAATAAATATTTGGATGTGGCAAAGAGACCCTATCAGTTTCGTACGGGGAATACTAATAAGGCCACAAAATTTACTACACCACAAGAACCTTATAAAGCCTATTCTGCTGAATATACCCATGTTAGTCATTGGTTAGCTTAGAAAGAAAAAGTTTAAAAACATTGTTATAAAGCTTCCCTGTTTAGGTGCTTGGAGGCAGATTCTTACTCAAGGGTGAAAGAAGCAGATGCTTTTTTACAAGCCACTTTGTGCAGTGTCATGGTGAGAACTGCTGTTTACCACATCTCAGGGAGCCCCTAAGTATCCACTCTGCCATGGTACGTTCCAGCTTGCCATATGTGATTCCAACAACATGCTCTTCATATGAGAGTAACACCTCCCAAGTAGCAGGTGAATTGTATCTGAGTACAGCTGCACAAAAAATGAGATACAGACCATCCATTCTCCATTCTTATAGACCATTCCAAAAGGAGGGGTGCAAATAATGAATACTGCTTTGTTTGTAGGGTTGCCAGCCTCCAGATAGCACCTAGAGATCTCTTGCTATTACAGTTGATCTCCAGATGAGTAAGATCAGTTCCCCTGAAGAAAATGGGCACTTTTGAAGGTGGACTCTATGGCACTACATCCCCTTTAAGTCCCATCCCTCCCCAAACCCTGCCCTCCTCAGGCTCCACCCCCCGGATCTCCAGGTATTTCCCAACCCAGATCAAGCAATCCTGTTTACTTTTGATTTAAAAACATGAAAAACTCATCTTGAACAATTGTAACAAAAAGTTTCTATACACTTTAAAGTAAGTAAAGACTCCAGCCCAGGGTACCCACCCACCCACCCACCCACAGTTGAGTGCCAGTGGTTTAATCTGTGGGTTAGATTGCATCATTGCAAAGATCTGATCCAAAGGAAGAATCCTGGTTTGCCTTCATTCTCTCCCCATAGATATATTTAGTACATATGGTTTCAGCATCAGTATAATTCATTCATACGTCCTCTGGCAGTTGCCCTGCTGCTGAATGTTTTGAAATCCACACCTTTTCCCAAGAACAACTTTCTGGTTAGTTATTTCAGACCTCTACTGAGATACAGAGACCCTTCCAAAGCAAACAAGCCCTGCCCTATTGTGTCATGAGAACTGGGTAACATTTCTTGCAGGCTCAAACTACAGGTTATATGGAGTTCTGTGATATTTCCTCCCCCTTTTATATCCAAAGCAGCTGGGGTCAGGCTGAGTTGGGAGCATGAAGGTGGGTGAAGAGAAGCAACTTAACTCTTTTCCTTCCAGTCATTTCCTAGGACAAAGTCACTGCTACAGGCTTCTTTTTCATCCTTGTGGGGAAGATGTCAGGTGGTGGTCCAGGGATCCTGTATTGTTTCCTCCTCCAAATGAAAAAGTAGCTTAGTGAGGATGAGTTTTGAGCTGTAGAAAAACAGAAAGGAGAAAAGGTTAAGCAATTTCTGTGTCCTTTCTTCTATCCAAGGCTGCTTTGAGTTTACTTTTTTTAAAAAGAGGAGGAAAGAATCACAGCATTCCATTGAAAGAGTAGTTCTGAGTCTTAAGCAGTAGAATGTACTTGGAGGACAGGGTACATAAACAAGGAAATGGGCAGGCTACAAGCAACAGGACTGTGCTGTGTCTCTGTTTGTATCCAATAACTGTGTCAGTGTAAGTGAAGCTTTATTTGACCTGGACCACATGATGGATAGCTGTATACAGAGATTCTTAGGAAAACCCCTAATTCAGTTCAGCAAACTTATCCTATGTGGCAAGACATTAAGGACTCCAATACTACACGCTGTTCATCTCTGTGTGTAATGTATGAGATGTTTGTAGATA
Organism: Gekko gecko; assembly: GCA_029375565.1. NCBI lineage: Eukaryota > Metazoa > Chordata > Lepidosauria > Squamata > Gekkonidae > Gekko > Gekko gecko. The sequence continues at coordinate 99,968,432 of JAPDNY010000004.1, read as the reverse complement.
TCTGTGCTTGAGAACTTATTTTATAATGTAGCAATGCACAGAACTGACAATGGGTGATTTTCTTATACCATCAGTGCTAAACCTGCCCATAGAGTTAACTTGGGGACTATCCACATGAGAATTATTTAGCACTGTTAAATTATTAAGTCTTCAGCAATTATCTGGAATTGGAATACAGCACTTAATATAGAGCTAAATTCTCTTTAAAAACCTGGCAGTGCCTGACCCCAAGTGTCTGCTTGGAAGCAAATCTCCTTCAACAGAGGTCTCACTTTCTCTGCATTTTTCCTTTTGTTTTTGATTAATCACTTCCTGTTATAAGTGGTACTCATGAATAAGTGGTTAATTATCATCTTTTGTGGGTGGTGGTGAAGTACTGTTTTGTTACTATGTAGCAAGTCCAAATCACCAGTAATAATTATTTATTTTATTCATGAGTGCCAGTGCAAAAAATGGTCAATTTGCAAAGATCAGGAAGTACTCAATTCATTTGGAAGGAGAAGGATGAAACTTTAAAGGGATAGTAGCCCTCAATAGCACTTTGATTCTCTAGATGGGACTGCAGTTTGAAGTACACAGAACAAGTCTGCAAACACATGGGCTATGATCACACAGGCAGTTTGGCCCGACACAGCCACTCCTCCCCTCCAGATCAAATGGGCACAGTCAGACAACCACATCTTTCAGGCATTCCCCAGCCATACTTATCCCATCATAGGACAACTTGGAGCTGGGTTAAAAAGACACCACATCACAAGTGGAGTTTTCAGTTCCCCGCACAGTGATTGCACATGGCTGGATGTTTGAACGCGGGGGAATGTGCACAGAACGGATTTGACAGTCTGAACCTGCAGATCCATTCTGCCAGTTTTGAGGGGTTTTTTGGCAGCGCACTCCATGGCTGAGGTGCTGCAATAATGTGGATACTTTACCACAGGATGTCTCCATGGGTAATCTGCAGCAGGGTGTGCTGTGTGACTGATATGCCCCACAACACTTTCAATCGGTTCAATTAGAGGCGGCACTATATCATGCCAAGCCACCAGTGTGGCCACAGCCGTGGAACAACCACATAGAAAATATGGGACTGCAATGAGTTGACTGCAGTGAATTGACCAAAGCATTATCAGGAGTATTCAAATCATGGCAATTGCATACTACTCAGCTAGTCTGGATAGGAAGTTGGAGGAAGAGAAAAAACCCAGCCTTTATAAAGTGATATAGACTAGAATATTAAGATGTATTCCTTCTGTTATGTACCATTCATACTGTTATGGATACAGAAAGCTAGGCAGTGAAATATAAATGAAGATTTTCAGTTCTCTCTAAGACTGAAAATTGAGCAAATCATGTTCTGATGCATAGCTGCAAAATATAATGTGGCCACCAAGGGATCATGAGAACTGACCACAACTAGCATTGTCTATTTGGATCAGTTCTTCTAATGTTTGTCTAATAAGTCTTTTTAAAAAATCCTCCAGACCACTCTACATTATGCTACGTTCCCAAAGGCAGACTATGACAAGCCACATAAAAGAGCTTGAATGGACAAAGTTCATTAGCATCACTCACATATATAATCTGATCGAGGACGGGAGAAAACAATTAGGCTTATTTTCACTGGTGGGGCCTGAGATACAGTATCTCAGCAACACAAGCGGGTAACACAAAAGGTAGAAGAGTTGCACACCCATTTTGTAAACTCAGCACAGGTGGCAAAGAAAGAATACCTGTGCAAATATCAACAGTCACTTATGGAACTTGCATTGTATCCAAGTTTGCTGTAGGTGGTTCCCATAGGTCTGAACATCTATTGGCTTTTGGCAGGCAAACAATCTGATTGAAAACACTAGAAAAGGTTTTCCAACAATTATTGTGCACTTGTTAGCCTTAACAATAGCATTAAATATTTTTATTGCTGCGTTCTATATCAGACTTGCTGGAGCGTTAACTTCAGATTTCTCTCCAAGAGTAATATTGCTCATGATTATATATCATGAATCTGTTCTGAAGACTTTGCTTTTTGAACGTGCTAGAAATCAGTTATCGATATTAGGATACAAAACTGAGAGAATAAGCCTCTGTCTGTAGCATGGTGGTTCAGGAAATATGATTGAAAATCTTTCTTGAGTCAAAACCTCCTGAACCATCTCTGGCAAGTTGTTTCAATGACCCACTTGGTGAACATGTACTGACTATACATTTCTGAGAGAATACAGGGTCACTATGGCCTTTGTTTGAATCTTCCCATGGTAATTAAAATTTTCTTTTACGGTAACCTTGTTAGTCTATTGTATCAAAACCAAAATAAAGTCATGCAGCATTTTAAAGACTAACAGATTTAATGAAGCATAAGCTTTTATCAGCTAAAGTCCATTCCATACAATGTATGAAGTGAATTTATCAGTCAGCAGATACACGGAAGAAAACATGTTACATTGAGATAAAGGTCCATGAACTGTAATAAGTATTGTTTATGACATTTCTATGAAAAATGTAAACATATTCAAGACATGTGAAGGGTCCATACAGAATAACTTCAACTAGTGGTTACACCAATTGTGGTAAATAATTTAACACTTTCCTGGCTAAGAATGGTGTTCCCTGTGGTTAAGCACTGCTTAATAAAGTTTAAAATATCAATAAATTCTGTTTCAGTGATTTCCATCTGCCATCTCCTTTTGAAATTATTTTGTTGTAGAATGGTGGTCAGCAGTATTACCCTAAGATATCAAAAATTTGTTCCTCAACTTTCTGGATATTTCCATTTTTACAGCTAACATGTATTAATTTATTTTGCACAGAGACTGACTTGTTTGTTCTATGCAGGAGGGCATTGTTGACAGATGATGGCATATATCATGTTGCAGGATGAGCAAGTGCCCCCTTTTCATTTTTACTATCTTAACTATAGGACTGTGTGTATTTTTTGTTTCTTTACAGAAGAAAAGCCACAGAAAACTCCACTGATCCTTACTCTGTTCTTACAGAGAACTACGTAGACCAGAAATAGCTAACAGAAATAGCAAAAGGGAGCGGTGGCACAGGCAGTAAAGGAAGCCTGCCTTAACAACTGGTTGAACAGCTTCGGCTGTTCGAATCCCCACCGCGGTCAGGGTGAGCTCCTGGCCCTATGTCCCAGCTCCCGCCCACCCAGCGGTTCGAAAGCCTGTTAAAGGGTGAATAGATACAAGGGGTACCTGCTATTAGAGCAGGGGGGCACCCGCCCCTTCTGTAGCAGCGATGGTGGAGAGCAACGGACGGCAACGGCGGAAGAAGGCATGGCATGGCGGCTGGCGAAAGGCAAGGAGCCAAATGGAGGAGGCTGGACCTGCAAGGCGTGGAGGCAGAGTGACGCAGCAGGCCAGAGCCTGACATGGATGGAGGCCGCTGCGAGCATGCGCGGAAGCGCGGAGTGGTTCCGTCCTAGAGAGATGGAGTCGCGATGGCCAGGAAGATGGAACTGCAAAAAAAAACAGCGCCAGGAAAAGGACGCCGCTGGACTGTCCCCCCACAAGAAAAAGATCTGCTACAACAAGGATAAAGGGTGCCTGGTAGGATATTCACCTCCCCTACACATATGTGGCCCTAGGTTAGGAATGTTTGGAATATATATGTAAGCTGCTCAGAGCCCTTAGGGGGTGAGTGGGATAGAAGTCGAATGAAATAATAATAATAATAATAATAATAATAATAATAATAATAATAATAATAATAATAATAATAATAATAATAATAATAATAATAATAACAGGCAACAATGACAGGAAGGCTGTGCAGCCTGCTTCAGAGGCCTTGCCTTATTCATTTTATTTTTTATTTATTCATTTAATTTATATCCCGCCCTCCCTGCCCAACTGATGCTCACTAGGGACAGAGGGGGCTTCCTAGCAGCACACTGGGACCTTGAATGTTCTCAGGTAGCTTTTAAAAATTCAACGACTAGGATTTTCTGTACAAATACTAGTAATATCATTGTGTAGCACCTGAAACAATTTGCATAAGTGGCAGAATTGCAGCTCACACTACTCCCTGTTATACTGGCGCAGCTGATATAAAATAAATACACTGTGCCACATACTATATGGTGATCTAGTTTTACATTTCCTGATAAACTATTTTGCAGAGACTGCAGGTGTGATCTTCATCCTTGCATTGTTCAGATATTCACCTACCACATTTAATTCAGCAAGGCTCAGCATGCTTTTGGTGCTTCCATAGTAAGGCTGCATTCACACACCACTGGGTGTTTTGCTATTGTTGTTCATCATTTGCAATTGGATGCTCTATCTGCAAATGATTATTATAGAGCAACAATAGTGCAGGATCCAGCCAAGGGTGGACACAGCCTTAGATGTGGCCAAGAAGCTTCCATATTCTAAGCACCCACAGTGATTAAGTATTCATGAAAGTATGCATGAAAGAATAATAATCAGAACTTAATAACTGATGTCCCTTTTTTCATTACAGATTATTGTACTGACTTTCAAGAGTGTTAGACAAAAGCCTGGTGTTTCAGTTTGGCAATCATTTAATAATATGGCATAATCCTTGTCCAGTTTTGAAATTAATTAATAATCTGCACATCATACATAATTTTAATTCTTCCTGTTATAAATATTTGCAGAACAATACAAAAGGGTATGTGGTAATGGTGGTGGCAGAATTTGGCTAATTACACTGTTTAAGAAATGCAGTTAGTACATGATATGCACAAACATATACTTATGAAAGAAATCCAGTTTCCTCCAGATTGGTCCTTCATATGAGGTAGCAAGATTTCTTTTCATTTGGTGCAAACTGTTAGGAAATGTATTGTTCTAACAGTATGCCAGAACTTAAATTTTGCTTTCTGGAATTGTGAAGTATATTTTTGTTTCTGTTTTATAAATCTTAATGTTCTTTGGAGGTCCTGCATTTTTTACGAGGAACAAAGTGAAGTAAAATGTTCAATTTACCCTCTGAAAAGATATCTGGATCATCCAGAAAATCTCCTGAGATTACAGCTAAATAAAGACCACTATCTAAGTGCTGGTGTTTTTTTGTTTCTTTACCCATGCATTAAAATGGAAATCATGTTGATATACATGGCTTAATGAATCAAAGTCAAAAACTCAGAGGTAATATGATGATACTGTCTGGGAGATTTTTGCCTGGTGAAAGCCTCCTAATCACACTTCAATATTTATTTAGAAAGAAGAATGCATTTAATCCTTGGCTGCTTCAGTGTAGATAGGTTTCAGTGTAGATAGGTTTCAGTATTACCTTGCATCAATGTATAACTATACATTCCGTTAAAACACATCTGTCTGGTATCACATGGCTGAACTGACGTCTTCTGTATCAGAGAGAATGTTGGAGTGCTTTTTGATCTTATTAAATGCATATAATACAGACCAGTCTTGTACATTACATTGTCACAGGAGAAGGCTGATGCTTTTCTAAATTCTGCAGGTAATCTATTTTTCAAGAATCAACCTCCATGTGCTTGTATGTGGTGCATTTTATATATAAATATAGCTGAGAAATAATATGTAATACTTATATCTAATTCTGAACATGGCTCCAGAATGTAGATTAAAAAATCCATACAATGGGTCCATATACAGACAGTAGATGGGGGATTTTTCTACAGAAATATTTTAAAAAGTTGAGAGGTGGGGTTTATCCCCCCTCAATCAGAAACTGGCAATTGATGTCCTGTGAAATCTCATGAGGTCATAGTTATCAACCAAGGCAATGGAACCTGGCCTAGGCAACTCTTGTGTGACTAAGAGTGGTGAGTGGAAAATGGGTGTGTGTGTCAAGAAAGGGATGATAAGAGAGAAAATGGAAAATGGGTATGGGAGAGTAGAAAATGTGGAGAGAGAAAGGGGTTGGACTAAGAGTGGTGTGTGACTAAGATTGGTGAGTGGAAAATGGGTGTGTGGGTCAAGAAAGGGATGGTAAGAGAAAAAATGGAAAATGGGCAGGGGTCTTTTTGGGGGGCAGCTCAGGAGCTCCGGCAGCTCAGGAGCCAAGCCCCGCCCCCAGCCGGTGTCCCCAGAGTCTTTCAGGCAGCCGAATGTCAATTTCAGCTCCACTTGGAAGTGGTGGCCAGAGGCCAGGGGGAGCAGAGGATGGAGTTAGAAGCTGGCACTGCACCCACTGTCCCACACACACACAGCTGGCCCAGTGGTGGCTAGTGGTGGCAGTGCCCCTGGTACCTTTCCTCCTTTCCCCCCCCTCTGTCCATGAACGCCACTGCAGCCGAGGAGGCTGCTGCAGCCTCACCTCTTTCCCTCTGTGAAGCAATGGTGCCTTCCTCCTTTCTCACCCTCCCAAAAGTGCCGCTGGGGTAGAGGATGGTGTTTAAAGATTAAATCACTGAAAATAACAATAAGCACAAACATACCATCACAGCATGAAAAAGGAGGAGGAGGGGCTTTATTAGTTTGGGCTTTGATGGATTGAAAAGCACCAGAATGGCCTGCTATCTGGTTTCAAAACTGTCCTGTTCCCCCCCGCCCCGCACTTGAATTCTGTATCCAGTGAGCTCCTTGTTTCCATAGGACAACAGTAGTGAATAGTGTATCTAAATGGAGTCCAGGCATCTCAATAGGGTCGCTATAGCACTAGTTTGTAGTCCTGCTTCAGCGCCATCCTTATACTAATTGCCAAAATGTGCGGATACTTATTTCCACCAACAGGGGGCTCACTGTCCCCCAACAGCTTTTCCTACATAGTCAGTAGACTTCCTGGGTTTGTAGAAAAATCCAAAACTAAAAAAATCCCTTCAGGGATGGTTGAATCCCCCCAAAAACCTTTTGAAATGGCCTCTGCAGGGATCTGCTTCAGGCATCAATGGTGAGAGATTAGAATGTTTTTTTTGGGGGGGCTTCTAACTGGCTCTGTCAGTAAAAGGGTGGGGGAAGGGCCCTTTCTAGGCCTATTTTGGCCTTTCAGGGAGGGAGGAAGGGAGCCTTGGGGCCAGGCCTCACAAGAGTTGCCAGTGCCAGGCTGGGGGATTCCTAGAGATTTTGTGGTGGACTCCAAGGAGGGCTGGGTTTGGGAGGGTTTGGGAAGGGAGAAGCCCCAGCTGGGTATAATGCCACAGAGTCCGCCCTCCAAAGCAGTCATTTTCTTCAGGGAGACAGACCTCTGCTGTCTAGAGTCCAGTTGTAATTCTGGGGGGTCTCCAGTTCCCATTTGGAGGTTGGCAACTCTCGGTCTAGCAGTAGTCTAGGGTTGCCAGGTCCCCCCTGTTTTGCATGACTCACCTAGCTTCGGCTGCTTGCTCCCGTTCATCTGCAGCCACCCTATGAAAGCCAGTCACATGCAGCAGTTGGAGCTTCAAAGTAAGGTCTGCAAGACCCAGGTTCAGATCCCCATCTTGCAGTGGAAGCTGACTGCGTGATTTTGGACCAGTCACATATTTCAGCCTAACCAACCTCACAGGGTTGTTGTGCAGATAAAAAGGAGGCGGGAATAATGCAAGCTGCTTTGGTCCCCACTGTGGAGAAAGACTGTAATTTTCCTAGGTAGAGGCTTGGGGGGTGGAGATGGAAAGCAGAAGACAGAGAGGTAGATAAAGGTAGGTTGGCTGTTGGGTGGAAAGGAAATAGGGTTGCCAACTCCAGGTTGGGAAATCTCTGGACATTTGAGGACTGAAGCCTGGAGAGGGTGGTATTTGAGGAGGGGAGAAACTTTGGACTGGTGTAATGCCATAGACTCCACCCTCCAGCCATTTCCTCCATGAGAACCACCATTGCCAGCCTCTGGGTGAGGACTGGAGATCACCCAGAATCACAACTGTTGTCCAGGAGACAGAGATCAGTTCCCCTGAATAAAATGGCTGTTTTGGAGGACTGAGTCTATGGCATCATACCCTGCTGAGGCTGCTTGCCTCCCCAAGCCTCACTGTCCCAAGGCTCCACCCCCAAATCTCCAGGAATTTCCCAACCTGGAGCTGGCAGCCCTAAGGCGAATTGATCTCTGTAGCTGGGAGATCTGTTGTGATTCCCAGAGCACTGCCACTGCTGCTGTGGGGGGAGAGGAAGCAGGTGGGTGGCTGAGACCACTACCACCACTGCTGCTGCTGCTCTGCGGAGTGGGGGAGGAAGCAGGTAGGAGGCTGGGGAGTGATGGGGGCAGAAAGAAAGAATGATGGGGTGGGGGGCAGAAAGAGAGAGAAAGAGTGATGAAGTGGGGAGGAAGAAAAACAAAGAGAAAGATGACAGGTCAGGAAGAGAGAGGAAGTCACATGCATGGAGGAGAAATAGAGAGTAAGAAAAGGGGGGCAGAGGGGAGAAATAGTGTGAGAGAGGTAGGGGGCGAGCAGAGGAAACAAAGGTGCGACGAATGAGATAATCATCCCGCATGTTTCTTGCGGGTCTCCACTTGTAGTGCTCCTTATAGAATGTTTTTTTTTACAAAAAATCCTGTCAGGAAGATCTGGCACACAGGTGAAAAGGATGGGAAAAGAAAGTGGCGCAGTGTGAAATGGCAAACTGCTTCAGAGATGGCTCCTTACTGGAAGGGAAAGGCTGTGTGAAATGGCCGTCCCTGTACCTGTTTAGTCCATGATGGTATAATAACGGTTTTAAAAGAATAATGTGAAATTCCCCCCCCCCAAATGAAAGGTAGGTAGGTAGGTAGGTGAATAGGAGAAAAGAAAAAGGGATAGGTTGCAGGCACTGCTGGAGAGGAGGCAAAAAAAGAAAGTGAGGAAATGAGATTCTCTCCCTTGTGAGTCCTCATGGGTTCACAACATGTATTTGTGTATGCACACAGCTCACAACTTGAATTTAAAATTGTGCTACTTTAAAAATACATCTTGTTCTTGAATGTCAAACCTGTTTTCATGGTGGAATATGCATCAGCTGCAGGTGAGGGTTTTTTGTCACTTCAAAGTTGCACTGTACCTCTTCTCTGTTTTACATTCCCACAGCCATGATCCATGGCATCTGGTTTTATTGGCATTGATCCTTGACCAGCATGCAGATTATCTTATGTAAGCAACATAAAGGCAATTTTTCCTATAGCTGTGAAATTACTGGCATCCCTTCATGCTGCTGTTAGAAAACAATTCAGTATTTATATTAATGCTATAATCACTCAAGCCAAAACACACTGGTGATCCATCTAGCTTTTCACTTTTCAAGCTTGCACACCTTTATCTTTCAGTACTTTGGAGTGTTGCCGAATCTTCCTCCACCCTCTATTCAACACAACTCTCCATGGCTTCTTGGAACCATCCCACATTATGTATACTTTCTCATGCAGCATTATGGATATGTCAACAACAAAGTATTTTTTACAATCTTGGCTCCCTGGAAAAGCTTCCTTCACATGTCATATTTCATGTTAAGTTGTAAGACCCAGATATTGAGGGCCTAGTTGGTAAAAAACAAATTATCAACCTCCTGCAAGTTCTGACATGAGGAACAGTGACTACCAAGCAGATTTCTCCTCTTTGGAAATCAGCACATTGTCCTGGTTTTAGCTTCAGATGATGGATCTAATGTGTAGGTTTGCTTAATGCATGAATGTGCACTGAGGCTATATGTACTATTATTGTTGCATATTCCTGGTGGCTGCTGCTAGAGCAATAGACGTTCTGTGAAAGCTGCAATCTTGAGTACAGTTGTTCAGCTCTACAGTCTAGTCTGCTGTTGCAGAGCAGGTTGATCTCCAGGCCTTGAATGTCTCATGAAATCTTTTTAGCAGACAGAGTAGTGGCCAGTATATAGATCCTATTTGTGTTTTGTAGGCGTTCCAGGGAAGACCTGATGGACATAACACTGATTCTCAGAGTGTTGTTGAATAATTGAATGAGATGAGGTGTTAGGTGTTGCCTTTTCCTGGAGGCATCATAGTGAGGCATAGGTATGCTAACAGCTCAACACTTCTCTCAAATAACAGCTCAACATTTCTCTCAAATAAGCTTAGCAGTTGAGTTTGTGTTCTCACTGGGCCAATGAGATACACCATCTTGCACTTGCTGTATGTAATACTGTCCGCTCTGGAATTTGATAATATGTATGAAATCCTGAATGTAGTGTATATTAAAAAATATATATTATTTTTCATAACTAGTGGTGTTACTAGTCCTGCAAAGAGGGAGATATATTTAGAGTTCACTCACTTATTCCTTGCATCTGTATTCCAATTTACCTCCAAAGGAGCTCAGAGTGATAGTTCACAATCATATTTTCCCCTCACAAACCACGAATAATGTGTGGTTAGACTGAGATACTGTAACTCCAGATTTTTCAGTGAGTTACATGGATCAAGCAAGGACTGAAACCCAGGTCTCCCGAGTCCAAGTCCAATACTGTAACTACTGGCTGTTTGTAAGAGCTAAAAGTGCTCAATAATGCAAGTGTAATAGAACTTCATAATTCATAAACTCTGCTGTATTGGCATTGGATAGCACCTTCATTCTGTTACATCTCTACTATACTTAATAAATACATTCTTGAGAATTTGCTCCCTACCAATGGAGGGAAATTCTTTTGAATTCCTATTGCTACAGAGATGCACAAGTAGTGACAAAAATTCAGAATTTGTAGTAAATTTTAATTTAAGTGTTTTACCTAAGCATAAGTCCTTCAGTCTATCATCACCAGTGGTATATATTAAAATACATGGAGAATAATTTCTCAAGACAATAAGATAAGACAATTACAAAATATATTAACTTTGCATTTTTTCAACATTGTTTGATTATTTATTTATTTATTCGTTTATTCATCCAATTTATACTGCTCCCTCCCCGCTGAAGCAGGCTCGCCGAAGCAGGCTGAAGCAGATTAGTAAAACTGAGTCTGTTCTGCAGCTGTTGTGGGTGGTAACAAAGATGTCCCAGAAAACATTGCTGCACCTTTGAAAAACAAATCAGAACTTATTTCTTTCAAGGATGACAGGTTATTTTTCTGATGTCTTTTAAGGCCACTAAGTTGTTGTTTAATCCTTACCTCAGGGCTAAAAGCCTTTCAAGAGAACAAAAACACATGTAATATCAAAAGCAAAGGGTCTATGTGCCACAGTCTCCAGAGCAGTTTGTCTCCTGAGAATTCCTTAGAGGCGCATTCAGATGAGCAAATGTGACAGAAATTCATTCAGTAATAACAATACTCTCAGTCAGAGACATCAGCAGCATTCCCAGCCATTGAGACTGATTTCAGAAGTCTTTGGAGGAATGGAAGCTGGCACATGATGGGATCTGTATAGTGTGCATAAACAGGCCCCCCAGTCTTCAGTTGCAGGGTGTGTCAGGAAGCCTATGAATATGGAATGAGACTTATCTGTGGTTACACTTGCAGAATTGTCTGAATGTGAAAAGTAGTGAACACATATAGCGGTAATTTCTTCACTTCCTGATGGAAATTTTGTGGACTAATTTTCCACACACCATTTTTATAACATCAGATAGTACTATTAGAAGCAAATCACTAAAAGTGGGAAACCTCAAGGGCCCAAACTTCTTTGATATACAAAATATTGTCAATGGGTTATCCAGTGCCTTCTAAACCACTTTAACATTCTCTCTTCCTCCGCCTCAAAGATCATAAAAGATTTGACCATCAGAAATATAACATACACACTACGTATAAGAAATCTATAGCTGTGTAGCTGGCTATTTTTGTTTGGTGCAAACAAGTGAAGTCCCCTTTTCACATCAAGTTTTACCCTCCTTGTGGGAATATAATATCCTGATAGTAGGCTTAAAAGGCAGTTATTAGATGTAATAAGACTTCTATATATTTCCTGAGCAAATGTTATTGGAATTGTTATGTATGAAAGTAATATGGAAATTACTGACAGATTTCACATGTTCTGTGTCAGTTGCAGCACTTGGGAGATAAAAAAAAGTCACTAACTAACTGACTGAAATTAGAGCAGAGGAAAACAGAGTTCTGGTGATTATGGCACATGGATCTCAGATGTCAGGAAAATGAGACTGGGAGAAGTACATAGCAGTGGCAAGGAAGTCAGAGAAGGGACAAACATCAAAAAATGCTGGGTTTTTTTCAAAATGTCTTCGGCATATCAGTCAATAACATCTGCACATCGATTTTCTGTTCTTAACTCTAAAATATGACACTTGTCTCTAAAAAGACAAATGACATAAATATCCCAGTGTGGCAAGTAAGAGGCATGGATGCAGATGCCCATCTAGGATGCTTCTGTGTGCATCTTGTTCCTCATCTGGGGCACTATCTGCATACTATAAAGCACAACTAAAGCTGGATCAGGGTCACTTCATTAATACAGTGGAATCAGTAGCTTGGCCTCCACTTTCCTTCTGTGCTCTTACTTTATATTCAGAGATAAAGTACATCAGCCAACTGTATCAATATTGTAGGATGTGCATTTATGAGCATAGTGAGCAAATCTCTTTAAAGCAAAACAGGGAAGCTTCATATTTTGATTACATAATTTTTCTTGCATAATTTTACAACTAAATAAGAAATTCCTGGGTGGCATGACCTACCAAATATGTTCCAGTACTAACCAAGCTGTAGGGAAAATCCAGAGTACAAATGTAATCCTAAATCTAACACATTATTTTCCTCTGGTGTAAATCAATAAGGCTTCTTGCAGTGGTTCCTTGAACTCATACTGTACAGCTATCAAAAAGCCCAGAATTTGTAATATCTCATGTATTACATGAGCTGCTCACTAGATGTCATCAGTAATCTGTATTAAACACAGTTTCCTGTTGTTGCTTATGTAGCAGAAAATAAGGTCTGCCATGCATGGTCCTATGACCATGGGTTCAAATTGTGTAATATGAAATCTGTGGTCCATTCCAGTTTGTGATAAGCTCTCAGTACTTGTGGTAGGAAAGTCAGTGGAAAATATTTCTCCAAAATGTGTGTTTGTGTGGGGGTGGAAACAGCTCCTGGGTGGAGACTTCTGATGGGTTGCATTAGAGTGCAGTCCGTCCATTAAGGTAAGTGGACATTTTGCCATCAACTTTAACTATTCAGAAGGACTGGAGGCCTTCCATTCCAGCACAGAGGAACGTCTAACTTATACAGCAATATTACTTTACAAATACTAAGGGGGTACTAATTAAAAAATTGGCACTGGAAATGAAGTGAACATCAGTATCAGGTGAAAAGTCTAAAAGTGGTGACTTCCTAGAATACTAGCTTAATTTATGAAGCTGAAATCTTGTATGGGAAATGCTGTCAAAGAGTAACAAATGCATACTATCACACCATTTATGGCAGACACAGGGTGTACAATGGAAATAGCTTTCCAGTATTTCCATTATTGTAAGAAATAGAAATGCAGGAAAACTATTTCCATCGTTCACCCTTTGTCTGCCATAAATAGTGTGATATAATGCATTTGTTACTCTTCAACAGAATTTCCCATATAAGATTTTGGTTTTACAGTGTTTTACTGTATTTCTATTATTGTAATGCCCTGACCTGGATAGCCCAGGCTAGCCCAATCTCATTGGATCTTGAAAGCTAAGCAGGGTCAGCCATGGCGAGTATTTGGAAGGGTGGCCTCCAAGGAATACCAGGGTTGTTATGCAGAGGCAGGCAATGGCAAACCACCTCTGAATGTCTCTTGCCTTAAAAACAGGTCTAGCTCACCACCTAGTGGTGTATAACACTAAAGAGCTAGAACTTTTGCCTGCCAGACAATCTTAGGATCTCCTGGCTATTCTTCATACAATGTCATATGATAATTGTTTCCACATGAATATTACCTAGTAGGAAAAGAAGTTCATGTGGGAAAAAACACATTATTGTACTTTCCTATATTGTTCCCTCATAAGCTGTTCATGGAATTGTATCAGAACACACCATGAAGAAGCAACTTGCACACTGTGGTGGGGAAAAAGGTGGACCAACACTTGTACACAACTGATCTTCAACAACCCTTAACAATTCCTCTAAGGATCTAAACAGATGTGAGATTGAGAGGTCAATGAAAGGAACTCCTGCAGGTTTAAAAACTATAAATAGCAGATTTGGGATCAGGGCCTCCGTGAAGGGGATTAACATTATTCCCCAAGCCATTTTCTAACCTCAGCACCCCTCACCACTATTTGCCCTATGAAGGAAACACGCATGCACCCATGGCTGTGTGTTAATTCTTTTTAAAAATCCAAGGAAGACTCTGATGACACATCTAAGACCAATTTCTTCTAAAGCTACAATACTCTAAATTGCTTCCTATCGAGAATTATCATGGTGGTGGAAAGTGTCGTCAAGTCACAAGCAACTTATGGCAACCCAGTAGGGTTTTCAAGGCAAGAGACATTCAGAGATGGTTTGCCATTGCCTGCTTTGTAAGCAGGCAGACCCTCTCTCTCTACTCAGGGGAGAGTTGGAAGCGAACACCATTTTATAGCAACCCAGGAGTTCATATGCCAGAAAGCTTGATCAAAATGTACACAAGATGGATGCCAGGATGGCAGGCCTCACAGACATGTCTAGGCAGTGATTCTGGAAGGTGTAAAATTTTGGTCTGACCCTGTCACAACTTCTCCCTCCACCCCAACATTTGCATAAACTAGAATAGGCCTGCCCAGAGCTAGCACTATCTACCTGGATCATTAATCCTATCAACCTTGCATCATCTTCTTTCTACCCACACTCCCCTAACACCGACAAGTTTCCCATCCAACACAAAACAAGGATCATCAAGCAGTATTTTTGACATTTGATTAGTTTAATTTGAAAACCATTAGTACTCTGATCACTGGAGGAAGCAATCAGAGGCTGAATCTGCATTTGTCTTTCCCAGCAGTGTCCCTGCCTTTTGACTCCATCTTCAAAAAATTGTCCACATTTGGTGTCGTTTTCACACCTCAATGGTGCTAGAATACTTTCATACATCCACATATGTTTATCGTCCTTTCGGGATGGCTCCACTGTCATTGCACCTCTGCACTGCTTTAAAAGAATCTTCTCCAAACAACATTCAAACAAGCATAGAGAAAGATGGCGTTACAGCAGCACACAACTGATTTAAAAATGCAAATGCAGATTCGACTAGAGTTTCAACTCAGACTTTGTTTTGCATCAGGAACTTCTCCCAAACATCTCCCATTCCTTTGTCCATCCCTGGAAACAACATTCAGATTTTTAGTTAAACCTATCAACACTTTATTTCAAGGGGCAATTGCATCACCATGCCCTCAGGTAACAATTTGCCCTGTAACTGGACATGCTCAGCACCATTGCTGTGTGTGTGTTTTCCTGGATACAAACTGCACACCCAAGATGGCGGACATCTTGCATTTCTTGGTTAAGCAACTGCCTGGTTTATTTCTGGGAGTTTTCTAAAGGGAAAGATCCCTGTAAATGCTGGTAGGAGAATCTTACTAGATTACCCCCCCCTTGCAAGCTCTGTCTCCCCCAAAAAAACAAGAGACAGCCCCTTTTGGACAACATATAGCATTTGGGGTAACAGCTTCAGCATAGTAGCTCTGGATTTCTTTGCTCTTCCATCAAATATTAGTGAACCTGAAATCTGAAATCTGATGAGATCAGGCCCAAGGAGCTTAATCCATTGTATAAATACAATGAAGCACAGAATCATGGGTTAATACCCTTTAGATTGCCCCCCTCATGCACAAATTCTCTATAAGTTTTTCTTAACACGTCATCTTTGCAGGGTCAGATAAAAGCTGAAAGCTTTCATCCCCCTCTTTTCACATAATAGTACATTTTAAAAATAAACTCATCTTTAAAAAAAACACTCTAAGAGGATATGATTCCTCACAAAAGCTTTATAAAAATACTCCTTAATTAAGACAATAGTTTGGGAGATTTTTCTAGAATGAATATAAAAATCCCAAAGAACTCCCCTTCTCCAATTTTTCTGAGTTATTGCATATTCAAAGGCATCAGTTGATTCAATGACTAATTTCCATCTTAACCAAATATTTGGGTAATGATGTAATTGATGTCCTTGGACTCAAGTCTTTGGATAAATTATATTTTTCAGGTTCTCTGTCACTTTGGATATTAAAGTTCCACATTCCAAGTGACAGGGAGACAGAACAAGTAGCATCTAGTAAGATGATCCTTCCTGCTGCCAGTGTTGATGCCCCAAGGAAACAAGGAAGTCAAAGAGGTGTGTGTGAGTGGGGGTTTGGAAAGCCCAACATGCTCCCAATGATGTCATCAGGAGTGTGATGACATTTCCAAACTTTGGAATGGGGCTCATAAGAAAAACTGCTATTTTCTAATATTAGGTTTCCATGACCCAGATTCCAAATCAACCCCAAGAAGTTGGACTATCATCAGTCACCAGTGGCCAAGGCATCTCAACCACCACAGGGTAATGATGTCATCAGCCTATGGGAGCCATGTCCCTGCATGGTGGCTGCCTACTGTTTTTGCTGCTGTCAACCAAGCAATGCTTATTAGTAAAAATTATGTATCACATTTCTGAAGGTTTCTGCTTATCCTTGGATACTTACAGTCTACCCCACTTTATGAGCTGCCACTCTTATATCGATATCCTGCTGGGTGCCAATTCTACCTTGATTTTATAATCTTCAATGAAGATCCAAATACTGAAAAAATAATGTCTGTCATTTGTATCATTGGTCAAAAGCGAGAGCCCAGCATCTGTCTAAATGATACTGCATGGTAACCAGACTGTGTCTTGTGAGGCCTGTATGCTGCATTGGCAGGTCAAGAAAGTGAACAGAAAAGATGTGAGAAAATTCTTAGCATACATTTGTGTTACAGGCAGATAAAGACTTGTTTTCATCACTTACTTCATCTCCCTAGAAATTAAATTTATAGCAGACTACAGCTGAAATAGATATTTTCAAATATTTGAATCTGCCATTTTTCCACCTTTGTGTGATTTAAATTTTGAACTCAAATTTTTGAATTAAAAAAAGAACATTAAGTCTTGTGGCACCAGGGTGGCATAGTGAGAACCAGTGTGGCTTAATGGTTAGAATGATGGACTGGTATTTCTTGGGAAAACTGGGTGTGAATCCCTACTCTGCTACAGAAGCTTATCAGGTGACCTGGGTCCCATCACAGTCTCTCAGCCTAACTTCATGTTGTTGTTGTTGCTGTTGTGAGGATAAAATGAAGGAGGGGTTCACAATATGATAGGCTCCTTTAGGTTCCAATGAAGGAGAAAAGTAGGATCTAAATACAAATATTTAAAATGAACATAAGTTCTTTAAGTACTACCAGATTTATTTTATTATCAAAATTTGAATTCTGTAGTATCTTCTAGAATAATAGAATGTTACAGTTGGAAGGGACCTTGCAGGTCATCTAGTCCAACCCCCTGTACTCTGCAGGAGCGTAGCCAAAAGATAGCCCTACATACCTACAACATACCCAAAAGATGGTTGTCCAGCCTCCGCTTGAAAATGTCCAGCAAAGGAGCATCCACTACCTCCTGAGGCAGACTGTTCCACTGCTCAAGCACTCTTACAGTTAGGAAGTTTCTCCTGATATCTAGCCGGTATCGACTCCCTCATAATTGCCACCCATTAGATCTAGTCTTGCAATCCAGAGCAAGAGAGAATAGATCTGCTCCATCTTCTACATGACAGCCCTTCAAATACTTGAAGACTGCAATCATGTCCCCTCTAAGTCTTCTCTTTCCCAGGCTAAACATATCCATCTCTTTCAGCCTTTCCTCATAAGACTTGGATTCCAACCCTCTCACCATCCTGGTTGCCCTCTTCTGGACACGCTCAAGCTTGTCAACATCCTTCCTAAAGTGTGATGCCCAAAACTGGACACGGTACTCCAGGTGAGGCCCGACTATAGCAGAATAGAGCGGAACTACCACCTCCCGTGATCTGGACACAATACTTCTGTTAATGCATCCTAAGATTGCATTAGCTTCCTTCACAGTCACATCACACTGCAGGCTCGTGCTGAGCTTGTGATCAACCAGAACACCTAGAGCCCTTTCACATGTGCCGCTGTCAAGCTAAGTCCCTCCCATTCTATATCTGTGCCTTTGATTTTTTATGCCTAGGGTTAGGTGTAGGACTTTGCACTTATCTCTATTAGATTTCATTTTATTTGCCTCAGCCCACTGTACCAGCCTATCTAGATCATTTTGAATCCTGACTCTGTCTTCTTCAGAATTAGCAATCCCACCCAGCTTTGTGTCATCTGCAAGTCTGATAAGCATTCCCTCTATGTCTTCCTTCAGGTCATTTATAAAAACATTGAACAATACCGGGCCCAGGACCGAGCCCTGTGGCATTCCACTCAAGACTTCCCTCCATGTAGACGCAGAGCCATTTAGGAGCACTTGTTGGGTACGATTTTTCAACCAACCATGAATCCATCCAACGGTTGTTCCATCCAGCCCACACTTAACCAGCTTATCCTCAAGGATATCATGAGATACTTTGTCAAATGCTTTACTGAAATCTAGATACACTATATCCACAGCATTGGATATCTTAAATCCAATCTTAAATAACACCAGCATCTTAAATAACACCAAAATTTTCCAGAGTGTAAGCTTTCATGTGTCAAAGTTTATTAGTGATGCTGAAACAGCTGCTTGCTCAGCTGACAATGTGTCAGGAAGTCACAAGCAGAGCTGATTTTTTTGGTGATCAGTTCAGCTGTTCATGAACAATTCAGACCTGTTCACCGGGTTGTTCCTCACATATTCAAACAGTACAGTGGAATTGGCAGTGTTTCACACATGTGCATTCTTATACAGCCTGACGGGATTCATGTACCCTGCCTGACCTATGGTTGTTTCACACTGTCAGAAGCCAATCTTTTACATAAACACTGAGCAAATCTGTCAGTCAGTCAGAGATGATAAATACTGTATTTTTTTTTTTAAAGTCTTACTGTTTGGTGTTCATTTAAGTCCATGTTATTGAAATTTTCTGCATGTATCTTTTCACATTTAATTACCAGACCTGACCATCCATGCCACTGGTAGATTTAAACATTGCATATCAATGGTTGAATACAATCAATATCCTTGTTAGTCGACTATCAAATTCTCCCAGATACTAAACAGCAATTCATTTGCTGCCAACTATCAAATTAAAACTGTCAAAATTTGCAAATCAAATATCACAGGAATGCCTCAAGCATTTAAAAACAAATATTTTAAATAAATGGTCCAAATATTCTGGTATTCAAAGGGTATCTGGTGATTCTGATATCAAATTTTCAAAGGAGAATTCTTCAGAAGAATGTTTTGTGAGCAAATTAATTTCAGCTGTGTTCCAGGCTGACCTTCTGAAATGGAAACTAGTAAATGAGCGCTGATCTTAAAATACAAAGAACTTGTTTAAATTTGATAATTTAGCAGCTTCCAGTTCATGGAGATAAGTGGATGTGTAGTGTCATACTGAAGTGTACCAGAGGGGGGTGGTATGAATCAGGTCTAGAAGGAATCTGGGGCAAGGGCACGACCCATGGGGTGTGTAAGGGTGCATGGATATGTTTAATTCAGAGAAGGAACAGGGTGGGATGTGAAAGAAAATCTTCATTTTACAACTAAATGCTTCATATTAGTGCAGAATGTAGAAAAGCTTTGCAGATGAAAATGTGTCAAGTCTCCACACAGTTAACAACATGTCACTTTGTGAGAGAATTTTCATAATTAATGAACTGGTTCAATTTGCTCTGCTGTTTGACTTTGATTAATACATTTTTGAGTGTTCCCACTGGGACTCTGTCCAGTTTGTTTAGTAAGCTCTTATGTGTATATCCAGTTCATGCATATGGATCAGAGTGTTGGCACCAAGTACCTGCAATATGCCATGAAGGCATAGCCATCCTGACTCCGTTTACAAAGGAAAGAGAAATATATCTTACACACCAAGTCTTTTATGAGTCATTAAAAGCAAAGAAAAGGGGAATTTTACACTTTATTA
Organism: Gekko gecko; assembly: GCA_029375565.1. Classification (NCBI taxonomy): domain Eukaryota; kingdom Metazoa; phylum Chordata; class Lepidosauria; order Squamata; family Gekkonidae; genus Gekko; species Gekko gecko. The sequence goes on along the minus strand of JAPDNY010000004.1, from coordinate 99,948,568 downwards.
TGAAAAGGTTAGATGGCTGCAGAGTATCACTTTATGCAAGCTTGGCCATTAAAATGGCATAATAATCTAGGTTTTGATTTCATGCTGCCCTAAAGTGGCACTTTCTTTAGCATCAAACAGAGACCTGTGGAACATTTATAATTTAGTAGTGGGAGAAATATTATCCAGTGTCCTAAACTACCTGCCCTTGAACTGGCTAGCTTTAGGGAAAAGGCAAGGGACATCTTCCTGTGGAATGATTTGAGGTTCCTTCTGTTATAGGTCAATGGGTCTGCTTGAAAGAAAGAGATATATAGAAAAAGTGGTATATGGTAAAAATTCTGTACTGCAAGAAATACCAAGCAATCCTGATAGACTAAAAAGGGGCAGCTAAAGGCGAAACATAATTTCTCTGGTCCGGTGCAGCTCTGTTAACATGCACACAAATACACACACATGTTGTTGTTCAGTCGCACAGTCGAGTCTGACTCTTCGACACACATACATCCCACATAATCTAGTGATTCATGGAATAATACGTAACTTTATTTCTGCTTCTTAAGAAAAATTCAATGTGTGTTGTATGCTATGTGGGCACAAAGGTATGCATTTTTGCAGGTCCTGCCCACAACAGCACCCTTTGCCTTGCCTCAGCTCCCATTCAACCATTTCCTCCTACAATCAGAGATGTTTTCAGGCTTTAAAAAATGTCAATTGATATATTACTATAATATTATAACAATCTATCTACTAGTTCCCCTGTCTTTCCAGCTTTCATTAAAAAACCCCTGATAGGTCTTTTTGTTGTTATATTTCCATAAAGGAAGGAGCTGGAGACTTTTAAAAAAATGAAAGCTGGGAATTTCAAGGACCTAGTAGACAGGTCATTATAATGCTATATCGTTATGTCAGTTTCTGTTTGTTTTTTTAAAAGCATGACAAACAGTGCATATTTAAAAGCATTTTCCTGCAAGGAGGCCCCATTGAATAGACCTGGATTGGATTATGAGTAGACCTGGTTAGGATGGCACTGACAGTATTCTGGTGGAATGTGTACTGTGGGGGAATGGCAGCTGGGGGAGGAGCTGAGACAAGAAAAGTACACAGAAAACTGATATGAAATCTACACAATCATCGCCATGTAGAAGCAGTCTGAAGCAACATCAAGCTGAACATTTTGTGGGTCCCTCCGTAAGTTATTATAGTACATACCTAGTCTTTCCATACATTTATATATGGGAAGCTAGTTAAAAACTAATGTATGGCTGCATCCATACATCATTGGATACTGTACAATTGTTGTGTTATAGCAATCATTTGCAAATGGATTGCCTTGTCCACATCCATAATGACACATGGATGTAGCATATTTGCTTACCACCCATTGGTTATTTGAGTTTTCTCAGTGGGGCAGGTTTCCTCTATTGGACCTAGATCCAGGTAACAACAGGGTCTCAATTAATTACTCTTAGCAAATATGTCAGAATAGGAGACTGATGTGTAAATGTATCCTTCTTAATTTGCTTTCCCTCATATTAAATCCAGGGCTCATTTCCTGCAGGAGTGCACAGGAGCAAAGCTCCAGCAGTAAGGAGCCCAGGGGGTGGGCACATGCAGCAAGCCCCACTCCCTGCTCCCAGCAGCCCCCCACTTTCCCGGCCCACTGGCCGGGCCAGCAGAGCACTGCAATGAGCTGGCCCTTGAGCTGCTCCACCACTGTGCGGGCTGTGGCACCCAGCCTGCCCAGCCTCTGCCCGTCTTCATGCCGGCCCTGCTGTGGCGCCTCTGCAAGGTGGGCCCTGAACACATAAACTTAGCTTGTTATTCTTTTTGGTCTTTGCATCTGTTAAACCATCTTCATCATGTCATATGCTAATTTGCTGTTCACCCCCTGCCTATATATATGGACTATTAACTTCCATTTCAGTGTATCTGAGGAAGTATGTGCACATGAAAGCTCATACCTTGAATAAAACATTGTTGGTCTTAAAGGTGCCATTGGACTCAAACTTTGTTCTGTTGGACCTGTGTGCCACGGCAGACTGTAAGGCTGGACAAGGTGTTTATAACTTACATGTATCCTTTCCATTCCCCAATAAGTTATAGCAACTACACTTGTATTATGACAGCCAGATAAAAATGTCCTAATAAAACAAATCTTTGAATAATTGTACCTATTCTGTGCAGCTTTATGAACTTTGCATATAAAGGTATGCATTATGTGCAAGCTGGTTTTGATACTCTGGAAAAGGAGATAGCTTTAAATGTGCCTCAAGAGATAAGAGATCTGGCAATCCTAACGCAGATATGTGTTTAAATGTAAATAACTTGCATATTTTACACTGAAGTGATTATATTACAACCAACAGTGGAATATTCAAAAACTCAAAGGAAGGTATATGTAAACTTTCCCTTCTCCTGTCTTCTTATCAGACTGGCAGTTTGGCCTGATATAGGCACGTTTCACAAACGGATTAAAGGGGCCGGTTCACACAGGCACAGCTGTCAGGTGTTACCCAGCTGTACTCAACCCGTCTTGTAACGCTTCCCTCCCGAGTTTAAAAAGCACCAGGTAAAAGTGGTAGCAAACCCTGAAGAGCACGTTGATCCCACTTCCCGGACGTGTGCACGCGAAAAGCCGTGTGAACAAGCTGCATAGATAATTGCTGCTGCGCCTATGCACCTATGTGCATAGGCGCATGTCACCAGAGTGAGAAAAAGCTGCTTACAGCTGTGCCTCTGCCAGGGGTGGGCCAACAGTGTGAATGTTTGCTTGCGCCTCCTCCCTGATATACTTCCACATCAGTCGATGCAGTGTGACTGGGAATACCCAGAACACGTTGTTCTGGGTCTTTTTGCCACGACTCCCTTGTGCTTATACTGCAAGTCTGACCTCAGCCACAGACTGGGAAGGGTACCTTCATAGCAGCAAGTGCAGAGCTGAAACATGAGTCAGTTCTTGGTTCTAAAAGCTGTCGATATTGCTCTTTTCAGTGTACACAGTGCTGCATAATTCCTGTAGCATTTGATTATCACAACAGTTATATGATTTATGGTAGACTGAGAGTTGGCCACTTGGTTATCAATCATCACCACCATAAATTTCATGTCTGAATCTGTCTCTGAAGGATGTGATTTTATGACGAAGGTTAAGGTTTTAACTGCAAAGGGAAATATTATGAAATCCAAGTTTTATTCTTATTTTGACATTTCATGTGTGCTTCTATAGTGTAGCTTGCCCCATGCCTTAGGAATGAGGAGGGGCAGAACATGGATCTATTTGGATGCCAGAGTGCTTGGGGGCTTTTGGGAACCTAACTGGTGATTCTGTTGAAGTCTTGGTAGGAGGCTGGAATGCTAGTCTTTAATGAGAGTTGGTTTTTGTACTCTCCTTTTCTCTATGTTAAGGAGTGACTGGCCCAAGGTCACTCAGCACCCTTCGTGTGAAGGAGTGGGGTATCAAACCTGGTTCCCCAAATTAGAACCCACCACTCTTAACCACTACACAATGCTGGCATTAAGAGGCTGTTAGTTCCACAGAGTCCTCTTGCTTCTTCTACCAAGAACCTAGCTGTTTGGCATTTTGTGGACCTGAGGGGACTGAAGTAAAGCAAGACCACTGGAGCACTGCTGATGGAAAAATATGCCATATCTGACAAAAGCATGTTACTGATCATATTTGAAAAGCTATGAGGTGGTGGTTGCAGTGTTACTCCAAGGCTATACTTCTATGCATTAGCACAACATGTATTCCATCTTAGCCAAATCAAGAGAACTTTAATTGACCTGTCAAGGAAATAAAATGGATTTTTCTCTTTCCCTATACGGACTCATTAGAAGAAGACATGGAAGCTGTGACCCCCCTCTGCTAGAGGGCAAGTCCTGTGACTCACTGAGATTATCCTAAAAAAATGAGCCAAGATGACCAATGCTTATGGGGCAATCAAAACCCATATCTGATGACAAGGAGTCATTTCTTGTCACAAATTAACAGACCACAGATTATTGATTTATTTATTTGCTATATTTATAGTCCTTTCTCACTGAGACTCAAAATGGAGTACACATGCAAGTCAATAAATCAATATGATGTAATGTCTGGTAAGGATTACATAAATCTGAAAAACTATAGCATATTAGATATGGCACAGTGTGTAGATACAATGCAGAAAAGGATATTCTGTGAGTAGAAAACAATGCAATGGCAATAGGGCAATGCGATTCTCCATCTGGTTGCTCAGCCGCAGCTGGCTGGTGGCTGGAAGGCATGGAATCCAGCTGTTCATCATCAAAGCACTCAAAACTGTCTCCAGGACCCGGCTGTTCCACACAGGCCTGTAGCTACAGGGGGGCATTTTGGGGCCCAACCCTTAATTAAAAGCCCTGCCCTACAAATAGCTATTCCAGAAACCCTATTTTTGAAGAGAGACCCCTGCAGTCTGTGGCCAGGGTGAGAGAGCCTCAGCTTGCTTTCTGACTTCCCTCTCCCTCCCACTGTGGAATTTGTCAGGGGGCATCATGATACCCCAGGAAAGACAGCTCAAAGGGCATTTAATTGCCTACAGAAAGCAATTAAATGCCTTTTGAATTCCCTTCCATAGGGCAAGAATTCTTAGAGGGATACTCCTCAAGAGTGGCACCTTCAATACATATGCAACAATCCCCTTTTTGATAGCCCAGTCCTGCTGTATACCACCTAGGTCACGGTGAGTTTTTCAGAAGCATTCCCATGAGCCACTGAGAAACATGTTAGGTGGAAATAGGGCTGTAAGCCACCCCGTCTTTCTGCTCAAGCTAAGTGGTGGGCCTTAGCTACTGGGTGCCTTGCCTGAGAACCCACATTTTCATGGTGAACTCCTCTCCCCTGCTGGACATAGTGTTCTGAGTCACCCCATGTTCTGCTTCAGGCAGGTCTAGCATACACACCTTTAACTCAGGCAGACAACTGAAGCTGGCTTTGGGTTTTAGGTGGACTCAAGGCTCTGAGAACCCACATTTTATACCCTTCTGATTGTGAACTCCTCTCCCCTGCTGTGGTTTGGGTCTTAGGTAGACTCAGGGCTCATGGCCATGCAAGAGAGGTCAGGCCAGATGATAGCCTTGTGTGAATAGTACTCTAGGGGATCAGTGTTGGTGGTCTCAGGGGACTTGGCGAGGTACTCCCTCACCATCACCTCCTCTGCCATTGCACACCTGGGATCCCCACTGCTACTGACCTCTCAGTTCACTATTGACAACCAGTATTGGGGTTTTTCCCTGGTTGGGCTCTTTAAGGCAGAGGTGTTGGGCTGCAGCTCCTCCTCTTCCCCCCCAGCCTCTACCACCCGCTGTTCTCTCTGGCCACATCTGTTGGCCTGTAGCCCCTGCAATTGTTAGCAGAGCTTATGCTTCCACTGTGAGCTCAACATTCAGGAGGGCAATCCTTCCTTTTATTCAGGGGTCATAGATACAGGCCAGCTTGTACTCCCCTTTCTTGCAGAGAGGATGCAACCCAGTGATGATGCCCACCTGTAACCTCTTTGCCAAGGCTCTGACCCTTGGGAGAACAGTTGGCTGCAGTGCAGAGGCCAGTGCTCTGCCTAACACTTGAGTCGGGGATGAATTGCCCCAATCTGGTTGTATGGGCTCACAGCACGTTGGTAGTGTTCTGGAAGGCCTTGAGGGCATGCACCATTTGGGAGATGGTCAGCCAGTTGTTGAGCTGATGCAGAGCTCCTCTTTCCCATGCAGGAAGGTCATGGAGGAGATGACGTCCTGTGCTGTACTCTTTTGCTCCACCAAATGCACAATCATGGCATCGATGGAATTCCTCAACCCCCTGACTTTCAAACTTTTGAGGCTGATCTTGAGATGAAGGAAATAATGGAGGTGACTAAAGCAGATAATGTTATGATATTGGGAGACATAACTACCCTCATACTGAATGGTTAAACATGTGCTTGAGTCATGCTATAGAAATAAGATTCCTAGACATCATAAATGACTGTACACTGGAACACAATTCTCAAAAAACAGGATTGAGTAGATGTGGGGAAAATCATGCGAAACTGCGGGGCAAAATGTGGCAGTGCAGCAGCTTGTGTGAAATTGACACGTACCATCGGGGCAAAAGGGAAGGGCGAGTGCGGAGCAGCGCTTGTGGGAAATCGGCCATCATGTTCAAGAAAGGAGTCTGAAGAACTGAGTCAAAATGAGGTGACAAGAGATTGCTTTAGATCGGGGGTGTTGAACTCATTTCTTATGAGGGCAGGATTTGACATAAATTGGACTTTGTCAGCCCGGGCCATGTGTGTCATAAAATGTAATGGCAGGTAGCAGTGATATAAACTTTATAAAGGACACAGACAAACACAATTAAAGATTATAGCGGCTATTCCATTGGAGCCCTACATTAGGAGGGTGTGTGTTAAAACTAATATTTCTGTGCAAAATTGAAGTCCCTTGAGTTTGCAGAACTCTATATTTTAACTGTAGTTAGTCCCAAACCTCCCTCCCCTGAAATATAAACTACAAATATAAATGGTCTGAGCCTAAGACATAGGGTAAGAACATGAAATGGCTGAGCATTACAAGCTTCTCCACCCCCCCAGGTCTACTCAGAGTGGCAGTGGCTCTCCAGGATCTTAGAGGGTTTTTTTACAGGATGGTTTGAGATAATAATTTGGGTGTCCTCTTAAGCACTTGTTCTGCTATTTTTCCATTGGAGCTCCACATTAGGAGGGTGTATGTTACTAGTATTTCTCTGCAAAATTTGAGTCCCTTGAGTTTGCAGAACTCTATATCTTAACCCTGGCTGGTCCCAAACCTCCCCTCCCTTAAAATATAAACTGCAAATATAAATGGTTTGAGCCCTAGGACCCAGGGGAAGAACATAAAATGGCTGAGCATTGCAAGCTTTTTCACCCCCCTTTCAGGTCTACTCAGAGTGGCAGCAGCTCTCCAGGGCCTCAGGGGTTTTTTTACTGGGTGATTTGAGAGAATAATTTTGGGTGTCCTCTTCAGCACTTGTTGTGCTATTATTCCACTGGAGCTCCACATTAGGAGGGTGTGTGTTACTAGTATTTCTCTGGAAAACTGGAGTCCCTTGAGTTTGCAGTACTCTATATTTTAACCCTGACTGGTCCCAAACCTCCCCCCCCATGCCCTTAAAACATGCCTGCCTAAACTGGAAAGGTAGGGGAATAGTGGAATTTTGCAAAGCCAGTTTTAAAAGAAAAAAGGATAAGGATCACAGCAGAAGGACCCCGCAGCTCCTACCTGTGACAAGGACAATGGAGGCTGGGAGTGGTGGCTGGGAAGTTTGGCAGCCCCACCCTCTGCTTCATGCTCTGAGGCAGCCCCGCTCTGAGCTTTCTGCTCAGAGGCAGCCCACTCTCTGCTTCCTGCTCTCAGAGGCAGCCCTGCCCTTGGCTCTTTATACTCCCACATAGCTCAAGCTGAGAATATCGAGGTTGGGCAGGGGAGGAGGGAGAGAAGAGAGCTCCACTCCCAGGCTGCATTAAAGGCCTGGGTGGACCACTTCTGGCATGTGGGCCATAGGTTTGACATCCCTGTTTTAGTCGTATTGGGGAAATTAAAAACCAATAAGTCTCCAGGTCCTGCCTGGCATACACCTGAGTCCTTAGAGAACTCAAATGTGAGACAATTGATCTCGTAATCCATATATGTAACCTATCACTAAATACAGCTGCTGTACCAGAAGACTGGAGAGTAGCAAATGTTACACTGATTTTTAAAAAGTGTTCCTGGGGTGAACCAGGACATTACAGGCCAGTCAATCTAATGTCTGTCCCAGGTAAATTAGTAGAAACTCTAATCAAAGATAGAGGAACAAAGACTGCTGAGGGAAAAAAGCACTGCTTTTGCAAATGGGAGTCCTGCCTCACCTACCTTTTGGAATTCTTTGAAAAAATAAACAACCATTTAGAGACAATGGTGACCCAGTAGATATTATATACTTGGACTTTCAAAGGCTCTTGACAAGGTACCTCACCAAAGATTCCTGAATAAATTTAGCAGTCGTGGGACAAAAGGATGGGCTCTTTTATGGATCAAAATTTGGTTAAATGACAGGAAGCAAAGACAGTTCTCACAATGGAGGGAAGTAAGAAGGATCAGTATTGGGGCTGGTTTTATTTGATTTATTCATAAATGATCTGGATCTAGGGATGAGTAGTATAGTGGTCAAGTTTGCAGATGACTCTCAATTATTCAGGATGGTGAAAACTAAGGATGACTGTGAAGAGCTCCATGAGGATTTCCACAAATTGAGTGAGTTGACATCAATGTGGCATATGAAGTTCAATGTTGGTAAGTGTAAGCTGATGCACATTGAGACAAAAAAAATCCCGATTTCAAGTATAGGTTGATGGGGTCTGAACACGTTGTGACTGAGAGCTAAAAAGATCTTGGGGTTGTAGTTCATAGCTCAATGAAAGTGTCAAAACAGTTTGCTGCAGTAGTGAAAAAATGCAAACTTTACATTAGAAGCCATTAGGAAAGGGACTGAAATAAAACTGCCAGTATTATAATACCCCTGTATAGATCTATGGTGTGACCTCATTTGGAATACTGTGTAGAGTTCTGGTCACCATATCTCAAAAAGGATGTTGTAGAGCTGGAAAAAGTACAGGAGGGCAACCAAGATGATTAGAGGGCTGGAGCATCTTCCTGTGAGGAAAGGCTGAAGAATCTGTGACTTTATGGTTTAGAGACAACTAATATGATGATAGAGAAGGAGGAGGAGGAGGAGGAGGAGAAGAGATTGGATTTCTACCCCACCTTTCACTACCCAAAGGAGTCTCAGAGAGGCTTACAATCTCATTTCCCTTCCCCTCCCCACAACAGACACCCTGTGAGGTAGGTGGGGTTGAGAGAGCTCTTTCAAGAACTGCTCATGAGAGAACAGCTCTGAAAGAACTTGTAACTGACCCAAGGTCACACCAACAGCTGCATGTGGAGGAGTGGGGAATCAAACACAGTTCTCCCAGATTAGTCCGTGTTCCTAACCACTACACCAAACTGGCTTTCTCTCTCTTGGTTTAGAAAATTATGCATGGGTTGGAGAGAGTTGACAAATATAACTTTTTCTCTCTCCCCCCAAATACTAGAGCATATCTAATGAAGCTGATGGATAGTAGATTTAGGATAGACAAAAGGAAATACTTCTTTACACAGAAAATGATTAAAATGTGGAATTCCCTGCCAGAGAATGTAGTGATGGCCACACGCATATACAGCTTTAAATGGGAATTATATAGATTCATGGAGAATAATTCTATCAGTGGCTACTAGTCTCTATGTTCAGAGGCAGTAAACCTCTTAATACCAGTGCTGGGAGGCAAGGCAACATCAGAGAAAGGCCTTGGCCTCCATACCCTGTTGCTAGACCTCTGGTCAGCCACTGTATGAGGCATGATGCTGGACTAGATGGACCTTTGGTCTGATCCAGCAGGGCTCTTTTTATATTCTCCCCCCTGCTTTTTAAATTGTTTTATATATTCACATCATCTGCTAATTTACATGGTCTGCAGAAATTTCCTACTTCACAAAGTTATACATATAAGTTAGTTGCACTACCGTCAAGGTTTAGCCAGTATATATTTGCCAAACAATCTAGAAAAATTCAAAATAATATCTATTCATCCTAAACTTTACCAAAATTTGACTCTTTTAACCATCTATAAAATTGAAACCTATATTTATCAAATGTTTCTTCATTCTTTCCTTGTAGTTTCTCCATCTCCACTATATCAAATATTTTATATAGAAGTTCTTCTTTTGATGAGATGTTCTCATTTTTCCAGAATCTGGCAAAAACAATCCTTGCCGCAGTTAATATTTGCATAACCAAGTATAGCTCATATTTTTTAAATGTATCAGGAATTAGATTTCTGGCAGTAACATCATTTGTATATCAAGTACCCCCTCGATAACCTCTTTTATCATAATCCAAAACTTTTTAGCCTTTTTACATAACCACCACATGTGAAAATATGTGCCCATGTTATGGTTACATTTCCAGCAATTACTTTTTATATTTTTATTATATCTATTAAGCCTATTTGGTTAGATATGCCATCTGTAAAACATTTTCAAAATGTTTTCTTTAAAAGCACTTGTATGGACAAATTTTATATTTCTTAGCCATGCATTGCCCACTGTTCTAATCCTATGTTATGTTCTAGGTCCTGAGCCCAGGCTATCATTGAGGGTTTTACCCATTTGTCCTGCCTTTTCCAATCAAGCCAGAAGTTATAGATTTTTAAAATAAATTTATTATTGCTATTTAGCCAAATCTTGTCTAATTCAGTCGGGTTTTCATAAAATTCATTTTCTTTAATCTTTTGACTATCTCGACATTAGTTGTGTTTTCTCCCACCAAGTCAGGTTCGTATCTTGTTTTTTAAAATGTCTTCTGGGATCAAATTGTGTTATCTATCAAGTAGACCCTCATATCTCCTTCCGGTATGGCGCAGCGATGGATGGGTGGAGTCCCGGTTCACTCTGAGCCGTCCGACTCCTTATGTTCTTTTGAGAGCCCCCCCATGTGTCGGGTGGTCTTTGCTAGTCCTCCCGGAGAGAGGGCTAGTGCAGGGGGGTCTGTTGTGGCCCTTCCCACAGTTGGCAAGGCGGGGGGGGTGACCATGACTGCCCTGAAGCTGGAGCATTTTTGGAGAGAACATGGGTGCCATCTTCTAATAGCTGCGACCATCCATCTTTTTTTTAACTTCTACGGGACCTACAATATAAAAAAGTAGTAGTAGCACATCGCAGGAAGAGTTGTTTGTAAGTAGAAATTGGAAAAATTGAGTGGTCTTTGTACTTTAAAGCCCCCAGCAGATGTCTCCAATTATGAGAAGGTGGCTGAGAATCGACTGGGGAAAAAAACAACCTGTGGCTAAATGGCGGGGGTAAGAAAAGTTCTTTGTCTTGTTTGGACTGCAACTATTTATAATGAATAGAATTTGATGGAAAAGCAACAAAGAAATAAGCTAAAATAACTATATAGAATGAGTATAGAAGACTAATGCTTTGCTTAAGAGTCTGTGATACAATGGAAGGGGGAGTAGCTGAGGAAGAGCTGGATCCAGAGGCACTAGTTGGAACTCTAACCTGGGAGCAATTTCAAAAAAATTTTGGTGCATGAAATTACTCAAGCAGTAAAGAATGCATGTAACGATCTGCTGGAAAGTTACCAGAATCCAAGCCAGGATGAAACTAAAAAAAGGAGAGCAAATCCAAGACCCTCAAGGGTGTGAGAAGGAATGAGAGTGTTTACAGGAAAAGACGTAAGAATTGTTTAAGGACTATCCAAATTTGTGGAAAAGGAAGTTCAAGAAACAGACAGAGACAGGAGATATGGCTTAAAAGATTTAACAAAGAGACTATGTGTAAAAAAGAAAAAAATGGAAAAAAGAAAAGGAGGAAATAGGAATTTGGCAAAGAGACTTAAAGTATAAAAGAGAATAAAGGTTGGTTTGTTGGAAGATGGAAGAATGGATTTGGACAAGGAACTTCATGAATATAAGGATGCAAGACATTTAAATGAGATTGAAAAAGAAAAGGAAGCTTTAGAAAGGGGGGGGAAGAGAGGAGACAAAAGCTATGTCTTGTGGTTTGGGTTGTAGTTTCTCAGTTTTGGATAGAAACGGTTTAAGTGGGAAGAAAGGACTCTCTTAAAGTGGTGGAAAAATTAGATATTTTGTAAGTCCATATTTTGTAGGTAAACTGCTTTTTCTGTGTATCCGTTTTGTTTTGTTTCGGTTTGTCTTTGTTGTTCTGTTTGTTATTAATCTATTTCTGTCTCCCCCTCTTGATGTGAAGCACTGCTGAAGAACCATGGATGGATGAGAGAATGTAAATGAGTGTTTGTTGCTGTTTAGTAGAATTGTGTAAAGTGGTGTTTGTTTAATAAAATTGAGGGGGGTGGGTGTGGTACTGTTTAGTGTGGTGAAGATAGGAATAATAGACTTAGGTAGTTAGATAATTTATGTAGAATGTTATTTTTCCTATTTTTTTCTGTATTGTCTGATAAGTAATAATAATTTGTTTATAAGTTTGTTATCTTGGCACTGAATTAAACACAAATAAATAATAAGAAATTAAATGATTAAAAAGAAGTCTAAGAGGGATTGTTAAGATGGAGGTAAAGTGATGAAGCAATTTAGACAGCATTAAAGATAAGGCCTTTGTAATTTGTATCCCAGAGCAAGGCTTGCTGAGTAGTTTTTGATAGGTTTGCAGGTAAAATAAAATATTAAATAACAAAGAGGGAAAGTAGAGAGTTATAATTTATAGAAAGTAGAGAGTTATAATTTATAGAAACTAGAGGTATAAAGATAGGTTGATTGTTAGGGTGTCTGAAAGTTAAGAATGAATTAACAAATGGATATTCTTGCTGGCAGTTCAAACAAGAATAGATTATTAGGGACTCAAACGAGTAGATTAATAATAATAGTGTACAGAATGTTTTATAGGAACAGTCTTGATGCTATAAGATTTGTAAGTTAGACCTATAATAAAACCTGTTGTTGGAGTTATCTATAGGATTTTGCAATATGTGTTATTAGATATGAGAAGGGGAAAGAAGAATATGAGATGGTGTTAAAAGTTATTTCTTCTCTGAATTGATTAGTTATAGATAACCTATTAATCCAGATTTGGATGTGGTGATGTGTGGTAATATTTGTGTGTCCCTTTGTATGTTTGTCTGTCTAAAAAACTAATAAATAATTGGGAAAAAAGAGTAGATCCTCATATCTCCATTTAGCGTATTTAATGAAGAGCGATGGTTTTACAAATGCTTCTATGGGTGACACCCATTTGGGGGTCTTTATATAATATATTTTTTTATTTCTTCCCAAACTTTATATAATGTGCCTCTATTTTGTAAAAACTCTTTAATGAATAACAGTGATTAACAGAATGATGTAAGTTTTTGTTAGATAGCTTTTGACAAAAATCTATATAATTTAAATAGTAGGTGACCGAACTTGGATTAGACTGGGTCTAGTTAGTAATAGTTTCTAGTTAGTGATAGAAATAGAAATAATAGAGTCACTAAGCTTAGTGAAATTTAGAACCTAAGGATATAACAACTAGCTGGTGAATTAAGATAGGGAAGAAACATAGCCAAATACATAGTTAATTTAGGGGAAGAAGTGTATGAATAGAATAGAATAGAACAGAATAGAGACAGGTAGACTACCGAGCAAAAACCTAAATATGCAAATGGGAATATAAAGGATCTTATGGACCATATAGCTCTTATGTGGAAATAATAATTCCAACAAGCCTAACACTCTCAACGTTAGAAGATACTAGAGAATGGACAAGTCAGGTGGAGGGAGACACCCTTTAATTTCTTCATCCACAATGAATCTTCCACAAATGTCTTTGAGAGATTTACAGAATTTAATTCAAGAATCTGTAACAGTGGCAGTTAATGCAGCTGTAGAAATGGTGGTAGCAAAAGCAATAGAACTGATAAAAAAATTAGAGAACTGTCTAAACTATCTACTCAATTGACTACACAGACAGAAGAAATGAAAAAAACAAATAGGGGAAAACAAACAAGAAATTGCTACACTTGCAAATCAGATAAATAAAATGGAGTCAAAAACAGAAGAACTAGAAGCGCAATTACAAACTGTAAAGGAGAAGCAAGAAAGAGGACTCTTTCATAAAACTTGATATATATGATAAGATTGCAAAATCTTCCTGAAAAGAATGAAGAAAATTTAAAACAAAAACTAACTCAAGCTTTCACTGACTACCTTGAAATGGAATCCTGTAAAGAAATGTCTCAAGAAATAGATCTAGTCTGTAGAGTCAGTTCAGCATATGCAAGGCCTAGAGGCAAGTGCCTAGAGGCAAGTGCCTAGAGAAGTCCACATAAAATTCTGTAAAAGAGAAATGAAGGATAGTTTACTTAAAGCCAATAATGAGATACCCTTCAATATGCATGACTCAGAAATAAGAATTTTGAGAGAGATTCTCTGGAGGGTCAGAGAAAAAAGAGAAGACTACATGACCTTGGTTAATCTCTTGACAGCAAATGAAATACAATGCAGATGGAAGATTTTTTGTATATGAAGGAAAAAAGATTTAAGATTAATTCAATGTTTAAACTTGAAGACTTTATAGACAGGCATGGGAGAGACCTTGGATGGCAAGAGGAAGACTCCAATGATACCGATGAAAACCCTCAACAACAAAATATGGCCGCAAAAACAGAAGTTGCAGGGGGAAAAAAGAGAAATAAGCAAAGAAGAATTATCCACCCTTCACAAATGCTTACAAGACAACAACAGAGGAACAAGATGGGGGTGACAGAAGAAGATAAAGATGAATAAACAAAAATTAAAGTTACTATCAATTAATGCAAATGGTTTAAATTCACCACAAAAGAGGGCAAGAATTTTCCAGCAAATTCAAAAGTTACAGGCAGATGTGGTGTGTCTTCAAGAGACACATATAAAAAAAGGAGATCAATGACTATTAGAAGTAAGGAAACCGGGAAAATCTTTCATTGCTGCAGATGAAAGGGGGGAAAAAAGAGAGGAGTGGTTACATACATTAAGGAAAGCTTACACCCATAATTGCTATTTAAGTCAGATGATGGAAGATTCCTAATAACACAAATTCAAAGACGAAACAAATTAACATTGACTGCACCAAACCAAAACTAAGAAAAAATTTATGAATGAATGAGATAAACAGTGGCTAAACAAACATTCAATGAAATGTACTTAGTAGGAGATTTCAACGTGGTTTTGGATAGAACAATGGACAGAAAAAAACACTAAATAAAATATAAACAAGGAAATGAACTGCCAAAGACCTTTATAAAAATGGCAGAAGAGTTTAACCTGATAGATGCTTGGAGAACCAGGAATATTGACAAAAAAGAATATACCTTCTGTTCAGCTAGACACAAATCCTGGTCTAGGTTGAATATGGTGTGGACATCAATTGGAATGATAAACGATATTTGGGAGGTAGACATCTTATCAGCTACATATGCAGACCACAACCCGGTTTTGTTGACTATGTTGGATGTGCCGAAAAGAAAAAGATGGACAATGAACACATATCTATGTAAAGACGCAAAGTTTATAGCTGAATCAAAAGCAGAATTTCAAAGCTTTTTCAAAGAAAATACCCAACCAGAAGTTCCTATAGAGATAGTCTGGGATACTTTTAAGGCATATACAAGGGGATAGTTTATCAGACAAAACACTTGGAAAAGGAAACAAGAAAGATACAATTTCAATCAGATCCAAGAAAAAATTAAAAGAGAAGAAAATATAATGAAGAAAACAGATGTGAACATACAACAAGCCAAAAATAAAATTAAAAACTTACATCATCAATTAAATTGCCTTTTGACCCAAGAAATCATGAGAAAGATTGAGTATACAAGGCAGTATCATTTTGAGAATGCTAATAAGCCAACAAGATGGCTCATTTATAAATTAAGAAAGAGGGAAAAAATTAATTAAGAGCCTAAAAAATGAGGAGGGAGAAGAAAAATTTGTTTTGAAAGAGCTAAAAAGTATGGTGGAAGAGTTCTATAAGAAACTATACCTACAAGAAGAAACCCAACAAGAGGAAATAAAAGGCTTTTTCGAAAAGCGTATAGATTTCCCCCCCCCTGAAAATCCAAAAAAAGTTTTAAATGAACCAATTTCTATGTGTGAGATAACTGAAGCAATAAAAAATCAAAAAGATAGGAAATCTCCTGGCCCAGATGGGATTCCCTCGGAATTTTATAAGATCTTTGAAGACCAGGTGATACTACCATTGAAAAATACAATAAATAATATAATAGACAAAGGGAGAATACCAGACACATGGAAAGGAGCTTTAATTACTTTAATACATAAACAAAGATCAGAGAAAAATAAAATCCAAAATTACAGACCAAGCTCCCTATTAAATGTTGATTATAAGATATTTGCATATATCTTGGCTGTAAGATTAAAGAGGGTTTTAGTACAAGTTATTCACAAAGACCAAGCAGGTTTCTTACCAAAGAGACAAATTAAAAATAATGTAAGAACAATCTTGGACGTACTGGAATTCTATGAACAACACCCAGAAAAAAGTATGGCTTTAATATTTGTCGACACAGAAAAAGCCTTTGATAATTTAAATTGGACTTTCCTATTGAACAAATTAAAGTGCTGTGATTGTGGAGAAAATTTTCTGATAATGATTAGAGCAATCTAGGACAAACAGTTGGCCAAAATAATAATAAATGGAGATTTAACTCAAAATATAGAAATCCAATAGTGTACAAGGCAGGGTTGCCCACTGTCACCTTTACTATTCATTTTTGTTTAGGGAAACCCTATTATTTATTTATTTATTTATTTGGCTTCTATCCCGCCCTCCCACCAAGGCGGCTCAGGGCAGTTCACAACAATAAAAACTAATATACAATATAAACACTCTAAACAAATTCTATGCAATCCAATAACATAATATTAAATTAGCTTAAAATACGTTAACATACAGTAAATACATTAAAATACATTAAAACACATTAAAACATATTAAAACATGGCGGCGTTCCAAATAAAATGCTGTGTGAAATGTTGGTACCGATAGGGCAAGCATATCAAATGCCTGTGCTGGCAGTGCCAATGTGGCCACATATCAGAATGCTTGTTGGAAGAGCTCGGTCTTTACTGCTCTACGGAATTTTTTTAGGTCCCATAGAGGCCGGATCTCAACCGGGAGCTCATTCCATAGCTTCGGCACAGCCAAAGAGAACGCCCTGGTTCTTGTTGTTGCTAGCCTGGCGTCTCGTGGGCCAGGAGGGACCAAATGGTTTTGGGTCCCTGAGCGCAGTGCTCTCGGGGGAACATGCGGGGAAAGGCGGTCCCTCAGGTAGACAGGCACCAGACCATTTAGAGCTTTAAAGGTCAAAACCAGCACCTCGAAGCGTATCCGGAATGCTATTGGCAGCCAGTGCAGCTGTTTTAGCACAGGTTGGATGTGTTCCCGCATGGAAAGTCCCATCAACAATCTGGCTGCCACATTCTGCACCAGCTGCAGCTTCCGGAGCTGCCCCAAGGGCAGCCCTATGTAGAGCATTGCAGTAATCCAGCCTCGAGGTGACCATTGCATGGATCACTGATGCCAGATCCTTGCGTTCGAGGAAGGGGACCAACTGCCTAATTAGCCGAAGATGGTAAAAGGCTGCTTTGGCAGTGGCTGCTACCTGGGCCTCCATTGACAAGGAAGCATCCAGGAGCACTCCCAAACTCCTGACCCTCAGCGCTGGCACCAAAGGCGCCCCACCGAAGACCGGGAGAGGGACCTCTAACCCCGTACCGCTCCGATTCAAGCATAGGACCTCCGTCTTCGTCGGATTCAGTTTCAGGCAACTCAGCCTAAGCCAGCCCGCTATGTCCTGCAATGCTCGGTCCAGATCTTCCGGGTTAGAGCCAGACTGACCGCCCAACAACAGACAGAGCTGGGTGTCATCCACATATTGGTGACACCCTAGCCCATGCCTCCGGGCAATCTGGGGCAAGGGGGTGCATATAGATGTTAAATAACATCGGGGAGAGAACTGCTTCTTGGGGCACTCTACAAACCAGTGGGTGCCTTTGGGACAGCTTCTCCCCAAGCGCCACCCTTTGTCCCCGACCTTGGAGAAAGGAGACAAGCCATTGCAAGGCAAGGCCCTGAATCCCCACGTTGGCGAGACGGTGGGCAAGCAACTCATGGTCGACCATGTCGAACGCCGCCAACAGGTCCAACAACAGGAGCACCGCCGTCCCGCCCCGATCCAGATGCCTTCGGAGGTCATCTGTGAGGGCGACCAGTGCTGTCTCAGTCCCGTGGCTCGGGTCTAGAGTGGAAGTGTCATCTAGGTAGGCCTGCAACTGTCTCACCACCGCCCTCTCTATTAATTTGCCCAAATAAGGCAAATTAGAGACCGCCCGATAGTCAGTCAATTCGGCCGGGTCCAAGGATGGTTTTTTTAAGAGAGGATGGACCGTCGCTTCCTTGAGGAGCCCAGGAAAACAGCCCTCGAATAGGGACCTGTTGACAATATCCCTGAGGGCACTTCGAAATCCCTCTCGGCCAGCTTTAATTAGCCAGGAGGGGCACGGGTCAAGGTTGCAGGTGGCTGGGCGTACAGTTGAGATCAACCTATCAACTTCCTCTAGGCTGAGAGGTCCAAAACGATCCAGAATGGGATCAGAAGACATGCATGGAGCCTCAAGTTCGGACACTGTCTCAAGTGTGGCCGGGAAGTTGCGGCGAAGCGACAGGACTTTGTCTGCAAAATGGCTCGCAAAAGCCTCACAGCCAATATCCAATTCCCTCACATTTTGTCTGCTCTGCGGCAGGGTAGTTAGACTGAATCGTTCTATACAATTGTGCCGGGCATGAGCTTGCAGATGCAATCTCAGCCGCATAGAACTCTCTCTTTGCGGCCTTGACTGCCATCTCATATGACTTCATAAACGTTCGATAAGATGCTCTTGATGCTTCATCACGAGCTCGCCGCCACTGTCTCTCTAGTCGTCTGAGCCCTCGTTTCATCACCCTCAGCTCTTGGGTGTACCAAGGAGCCAGCCTCCATCAGGGGCGCAGAGGATGTCTAGGGGCAATCTCATCAATGGCCGCTGAGAGTTGGTTGTTCCAGTCCCCGACTAGCTCATCCAGCGAGTTGCCAGGGGGCAACGGGTCCCAGAAAGCCATCTGAAGCCGCAATGGGTCCATCTGGCGTGGCGGGCGAGCCAGAATTGGTTTGCCGCCTGTGACGTCTCCCATGCCCCGCGGGTGCCCCGCCGCCAGTGGCCGTCTCCGCAGGGTCAAGGTTCCTTGGATGCACGTCTTGCGCGGGGGGGTTCAGGAGCCCGGGGGTGCTGGTCTGGGTCCTGGAGGGGCTATCTGGGAGTCCTCAGATGGTAGGGTTGCGGAGGGAGGTTTCTTCACCCCCCCTCTCCTGCCCTGGGTCTGGCCTCTGGCTCAGTATTCACCTTGCTCTCGGGGCTCTCTCTCTCTCTCACCTTCACAAACCCCAGCCAGCCCAGTTACCATCCTCCTCGGCTCCCAGCCATCTCCTCCTTTTATTACCCCCGCCATCCCCCGGGCTCCTCCCTGGCTTCGGCCCCGCCTCCATCTAAAAGTGGAGACGCCGGGCCGACTGCCGCCTCCTCCGCCTGCCTCTCCGAGACCCTCCCTATGGGCACGCACAGCCTCCCTCCTGGGCCACACCCCTGGACCAAGGACGCCGCCCCGGGCGTCCGTGCGCTGCGCGGGCCGGACCGCGCTCGCCCGGCCCGTCTCTGGCTCTCCCCCAGCTCCCCGCCGTCTTCTGTTGCTGTCTCCCGGCTGGCCCGCTCCTCCGCCCCTCTCCCGAGATCCCGGAGTGGGGCGTCTGGTATGTTTCTCGGGTTGGGGGGGGTGATTTGGGCGGCCGCGTCGCCGTGAGGTCCCTCGTCCCGGCCCCAGCCAGGACACAGCCCAAACAGGGTTGGGGTGACACGTTCACCTGGGCCTTCGGGGCATAGTGGTCCGACCATGGTACTGCCATAGCAGTAATCCGGTCCACTGTAATCCCAACCGCAAAGATCAGATCAAGCGTGTGACCGGCCTGATGGGTGGGGGCCGTTACATATTGGGAGAGTCCCAGCGCTGCCATGGACGATGCTAGGTCCACTGCTCAGGTGGAGGTTGCATCGTCAGCATGGACGTTGTAGTCCCCCAAGACCAGAAGCCTGGGGTGTTCCAGCGCCCAGCCCGACACGGCCTCCACCAGAGATGGCAGGCTGTCCGCCGGTGCGTTGGGCGGTCGGTACACCAGCCAGACAGCCAAACTCTCCCTGGCTTCCCAGACAAAGCCGGCACATTCGATGCCTGAGATCTTAGCGACCGGGAGTGCCCTGAAGGAGTAACCCGAATGAACAGAGCCACTCCTCCCCCCCGCCCCAGCGTCTGGGATTGGTGGAGGACCAAGAACCCTGGGGGAGCCGTCTGGGAGAGGGCAACTGTCTCCCCCCTTGCACCCAGGTCTCGGTCATGCATGCCAGGTCCATATCCTGGTCCCGTAGGAAGTCTCGTAGGACCGCAGTCTTATTGTTTATGGACCTGGCATTGCACAACACCAATGTCAGAGAGGTGTTTGTCCTACTTGCCCCACTGTCTGTCACCCTTGGGATGGGACACAGGCTGGAAGGTGGCTGAGCTTCCCTGTTTCTCTGCCCCCTTCCCTTTCCTTTTTGCCTGGTCCCACCGCTGTACCTTCCCCTCCCCAAGAGAACCGGAATCTCCTGGCCAATCATTGCTGCACCTGGTGAACTTCATCTGCCACAATAAGCATAACCACAGATTCACTTACAGCTGATGGTGATCCAATCTGCGGCAAGTTGTTATTGCTCGCTAAAGGGCCAATTTACTGCTGGTAATCCAACTCTAATTTAACTGCCCTAACCTAAGCTCAGTAGCTTCCTGTTGCCTTTTTCCTATCTTTTTCTATTTTATTTACTCTGTTTTACCCCCCCAACCAGTAAGCTCAATAAAGGCTGGGGGTCAGGGCCCATTTACTAAAGCTCCTAAGGGTTAAATCAGTGGGTCAGCTAACAATTAAATTAACCCTTAACTACTGACACACCCACCATTATACCCCTAATGGGTAAATCCCTAACACTTATCCCCTAATTAATTGCACGACCCTCTTAAAAAAAAGAAGAAAAAAAGAAGAAGAAAATCCCCTCCCCAATTAATTAGCGGAATTTATGGTTGATTGCGGCAATTACTCCCACCCTCCAATTAATTGAAAAACACTAATATCCCCCTTCCTTAAATCATTCCCCAATTAATTGGCAAATCAATAGTAATACTAATTTCCTAGCTGTCAATGTATTCCCAATCCAGTGGTCGAGCCAATTTCCTTAATTTATCAATTTAACTAGAAACTTTCAGCAGTATAGATAGTAATTCTAGTTCAGGCTTTGCCGCCTCCAGGGGGCGCCGCTATCCCCCTCCCGGAGGTGGTTGCCACTCTTTCTCCTCTGTCTGGGGCCCGCAATGCCGGGGTCCAGCTGGGGTCCAACCGACCCCCGCTCTCTCCTCACAGGTGGTAATTCAGTCCTCTCCTTACTGTATGCTGGTACTCTGTTTGGCTTCTTCCTGCACCGCTGACAGTTATTTGAATCCGGGCTCAGTTCTCGGCTCGTTATTCCAGAGGGAGGACAGGGCTTCGGTGCTTCAGGGACCATTTCGTGCCAACAGTCCTCATTCCGAGCTCGGACTTGGACTCGGGCAGGGTAGGGGGAGGGTGCACCAGCTCTCTGGTCACCCCCTCTGCCCCCTTTCCCTGGCTCACCCTGGGGGGTCTTCCCACCGCTGTCGTCCCAGCTGCTATTGTCTCGGCCACGGCACGCGGTGTACTCCAAGATGGCGACCGCATCAATCTTTCCTGCCTCCCACCCCCTCACAGCCCTGGAGCTCCCCGCAGAAGCCCTGGAGCTCCCCGCAGAGGACCAACAGAGGACCCGGCACCAGTCCGAGGCTTATTAGATCTGGTGAGAGAGAAAAAAAGAAATTAAAGGATTACAAATAAAAGATTATCAATTTAAGGTCCAGGCATTTGTGGATGATATGGTTTTTATATTAGAGGACCCACAAGTATCTATGGGGCAATTACTAGATACTCTTCAAGAATATGGTAAAATGGGCGGTGTCAAGGTAAATAAAAACAAAATTAAGATACTGACAAAAAATTGTGAAAAAAAGATGACGAGACAACTGCAAGACAGCTTGGGTTTTGAAATCTCCAACAAGATAAAATACTTAGGAATCTTTTTAACCAATAGATGTAGCTCTTTATTTAAAGATAACTACAATAAATTATTGCCAGAAATAAAGAAAGATCTGGAAAGTTGGAAAACCCTACATATTTTTCTGCTTGGAAGAATAGCTACTGTAAATATGAACGTCTTACCACGTATGTTATTCCTTTTTCAAACAATCCCTATCTTAAAAAATCAAGTTTTTTTTAAAGAGCTGGAGAAACTTATTAAAAACTTTATATGGCAATGCAAGAGACCAAGGATTAAGCTAAAGTACCTTCAAGAGAGAAAAGGGAGAGGAGGATTAGCTCTATTAGATTGGTCCATTTATTACAAAGCAGCAGCAATGTCTTGGTTAAAGGATTGGATCACTCTGGGAGATACAAGATTACTAAAACTTGAAGGTCATGATCTCTTGATGGGTTGGCATGCATACCTCTGGTACAATAAAGCGTCTATAGTAAAGGTAAAGGTTCCCTTGCTCGAAAGCCAGTTGAATCCGACTCTAGGGTTGCAGTGCTCATCTCCGTTTCAAAGCCGAAGAGCCAGCGCTGTCCGAAGACGTTTCCGTGGTCATGTGGCCGGCATGACTAAACACCAAGGTGCACGGAACGTTGTTACCTTCCCACCGAAGTGGTACCTGTTTATTTACTTGCAATTTCTTGCTTTTGAACTGCTAGGTTGGCAGGAGCTGGAACTAGAGACAGGAACTCACCCCGTCATGCGGCACCCGGGTCTCGAACTGCTGAACTACTGACCTTCCACAGCCTGCAGTTCAGCGTCTTAACCACTTGAGCCACCGTAGCTCCTATACAGCATCTATACATAGTTACTTTAAGCGGCTCTTCTTATATTCTTATTACAGTAGGTTATGTGTACATGGGAGAACAAGCAATGATGCGCTTTCTTTTTCCTACCTGGCAATGAAACTATATCTGTAGTAGCCTTGCAGATAGCCAAACCTGGATGATGAAGGATGAGTATAATTCCTAGGTATTCTGGATTTTCAGGGTGATTTCAATGCACAAACAGAGTTGGTATCAGTGGAATGTTTACTGGCATTTGTTTGCATTCTTTGGCATTAAGCATGATGGCCAAGTATTTTTGTAGCCTCTGATGCCTGGAATAGCTATTGATTTTGCCTTTCTAAAAATAGGTACTATGCAATGACACTTTTTTGCCAATTTGTACTTGTCTGTGTTTAGACTACAGCTAAGGTAGCAAATGCCTTTTAAAATAGTGATGTTATGTGAGATGATACTTGAAACCCAACTGAAAGCCTAACACCAAAGGACCAGGTACAACTGAAATGGTGCTGCTAAATTAGTTAATGTATGACACAATTGTACTCTACTGTTAGATTTTAGCCCCACTTTTGAAAAGCTCTTGATGACAGACACAAAGCAAAAGTGCATTTAAAGAGAAATGTCATGATCCAGCAAAGGAGAACCCTGAGCTGCAACAGCTGAGCCATCCGGGGAGTGCAAAGAACTGCTGGAGGAAAGGTAGGAAGTGCATCCAACATCTATGGGTACACCTGGCAGTGCTCTTGCATTGCATCTGAACTATGAAAGAACTGATTGGATGATACCTGTTTTCTGAGAGTCAGGAAAAAGTGCAGGAGACAAAGAGGAAGTAGATACTAAAATCAAAAAAGGGGAGTGGGGGAAGGTATGAGGCAGCTCCTACTAAATTTATTGAAATTACCCCAGCTGAATTCACTGGAAGCTGTCCGGACTGGTTCTAAAATAAACTACTAGTGCTGTCCTGTTACACTGTTCTTGTCTTCACTGAGGCAGTTGGTGCCAGCCATCTTATAGTTTTATTGATCACTGTTAGGTCATCTTGAAAATGAAATCAAGAGTTTGCACATCTCACCTTGTTCTCAAGATAGTAGAAAAAAGTAAAAGTCCAGTAGTACCTTGAAGACTAACAAAATTTGTGGTAGGGCATAAGCTTTTGTGAGTCACTGCTCACTTCATCAGATACTTCTTCAATGCTTCAGTATCTGAAGAAGTGAGTAGTGACTCATGAAAGCTCATACCCTGCTACAAATTTTGTTAGTCTTTAAGATGTCACTTCTCCCTACTCAACAGAATGGAAATTCTCAGGATCTGCACCCTTTGTCCCAGGGATCCTCCATGTCAGATTTCAAGTAGGTAGGAGAAAGCATCTCTCTTTTTGGCAGAGTGGACAAAGAGGGTATGAACTGGCACATAAAGGAGCATTTCTGACTTTTCCTGAGATCATCCAGCAGAGGGTGAGGAGGAGCACCCTCGTTTATAGAAAAATTGAGTATGTGTACAAGTTGAGTTCAGTCCTGTACCCGTCACACACCTTTCTTCAATGTGCTCAGCTTATTTCTTAAAACCCCTGTTGATGTCCCATATTGGAACATGGAAATCTACTTCATACAGTGGTCTGTAGTGAAGGTGTGTGTGTGATTAGCTTCCCTTGCCCACATGCACTAGTTTTATGCAACAATAGAGAGATGTATCAATAGTTCTGTCTTACACATATACATCTGTATTCTTGGTTTACAATCAGGTTTGGTACAGATTGGGTGAGAGTTTTGTATTGGCAGCCAAGGAAATAAATCTGATAATGGAACAAGGCACACAAGAATAAAGGTTGTGAGAAAAGGGTTTCCAGTCAAAGCAGAGAATGTTTGTGTGTTCGCTGAATGCAAGGTGAATTTGCTACTTTTATATATTTGCATATACTGTATATGTATTAAATGCAGAACTAATTTTCTGCAGAGCTTTTAAAGGCTAATGCTCAGACAGAAGACAGACAGAGCTTTTAGCACAGCCACATTTGACTCATGTCAGGTATAATAAAATAAAGTAAATCTCCTGTGTGCTCTGTATTTTCCTTTTGTTATAAGCTCAAAATAGAGGAAAAAGGCCTTTTGCTGTCCTTGACTAGCGTCAGATGCAATTAACATAATTAATGTTCAAGAACAAATCCATCAGATTACATAAGTGCTGTTTCACTTTTGTTTCAGCCCACTTCAAATTCTCATGTATCATAGGCAAAAAAACTACCAGGAGCCTTAGCTATAATGGCCTGGCTACATACACTGTATGTTTCTCAGTCCACAGATAAGACTGAGATGATTTAACACAACTTCGATATGAATAGCAATGCAACTATCCTGTACTGCTATCCTAACTCCTAAACCTTGTTCCAGAAGCGAGGTCATGTGGATCTTAGGCAAGCCCTCAAGTTACTAATTCCTCAGCTTTGAAAAGTGTAAGGGAATGTCTCCAAACTGCAAATTCTATCACCACACAGGCTGCCTTTTCTATCATAGTTTGTGGTACCCCCTGAACAGTCCTGCTGGAACAATCAAGGAGACATTTAGGTTAATCAAGGAATCTTTGCAACTTGTTGTACAGTACAAAATTCTTTCCTGGAAATCATGGTCAGGACTCAAGGTGGGTGCTGGGAAAAAGACAATTTAGATTTGCCTCTAAGAGATATTGGAATGACAGAATATGCTGTTTATTGGTTCTTTGGGCCTTGATGAGACCTCATGTTTCTCTAGGAAACCTTGTGGTAAAAACTGAAGATTGCTTTCTTCTCAGGTTGGGTGTCTCTTGGTATTTAAGGAGGAACAATGCATAATAGTAAATGGGAAATCAATAACTGAGTTACAATGGTTACTTTTGTTAAATTATTGGAAAGCTGCAATACCAGCTCAAAATGTGCAACAAGAAGTACTCTATGATTTGATTTGGCTATTATAAAATAATTCCTGTATGTGTAGGATCTCTTCTTTTTATGCCTGCATTTTTAGTTAATTGATGGCTAATTTTCAGTGCAATCCTAAAAACACTTTCATTGGAGTAAATCCCAGTGAGTAAACTTCAGTAGCATTCTATTTAGGATTACACTGCTAATCCACCACTGATATTTTTATTATTGCATTGCTATACCTCTCTGTCTAAAATGTCTAAACATATATAATCTGTCTAAACAGATGATGATGATTAATTCAGTTTATAAACCACTCTCCCCCAAAGGGTTCAGGGGAGTGTACATCGTAATTAAAACATACAATAAGTTAAATATCCATTAAATTGATCAGTTTACAAAATAGAACCATTAAAATACAGTCTAATCAGCTATGACATTTAATATAAATCTCTATCTTTCTGTAAGGGGGTTGATCATGGGCCAAGTAAGATAGAAAAACTATTGCTGTCCTCAACCGTATGCTTGGTGGACCATCTATGTCTTGAATGCCCTGCAGAACTGTACTAGGTCCTGCAGATGTTGCCCAGTAGAGAGTTCCACCAGGCAGAAGCCAGGGCTGAAAAGGCCCTGGCTCTGATTGAGGACAGCTGGACATCTCTTAGGCTAGGGATCACCAGTAAATTCTGGTCTTCTGAGCACAAAACTCTATGGGGAACATACCAGGAGAGGCAGTCCTACCGGTACATTGGTTCCAGACTGTACAGGGCCTTGAAGGTGAAAACCAAAACCTTGAAGTGGATCCGGTACTCAACCTGTAGCACCAGTTGGATGTGTGCTGTCATTGGGGTACCTGTAAGTACCTGTGCCACTGCATTCTGGACCAATTGTAATTTCCAGGTCATCTTCAAGGGCAGCCCTATGTAGAGTGAGTTACAGTAATCCAGCCTCGAGGTGACTGTTGTGTGGATCACTGTGGCTAGGTCAGATTGAGAGAGAAGGGGGCCAGTTGCCTGACTGGGTGTAGTTGGAGAAATGCCAGTCTGACAATGTTTGCAACCTGGGCCTCCATGGAGAAGGCGGCATCCAGAAGCACACCCAAACACTTGACGGTTGGTGCAGGCGTTAGCGACATGCTGTCCAGAGATGAGAGTTGGCATCCCAGTCTCAGATTGTTCCCACCCAGCCACAGCACATCCATCTTTGATGGATTCAGTCTCAGCTGGCTCTGTTTCAACCAGTCACAGCCTCCAGTCTCTCAGCCAAATTTGGTGGGGTGGCATCCGTCCATCTGTCCATCAACAGATACATCTGGGTGTATCAACGTACTGGTGACATCCTAGCCTGAAACTCTGCACCAGTTGGGTGAGGGGGTGAAAATAGATGTTAAGCAACATAGGAGAGAGGACTGCCCCTTGGGGAACCCCATACACCTAAGGGTGGTGGGGTGATACCCTGTCTCCTAGCTATCCCCGACACTGGAGAAATGAGGTAAGCCACCACAAGGCTAACCCACAAACTCCTATATCAGCAAGGCAGTGGCCAACAGGTCATAGCCACCCATGTTGAATGCTGCTGTTAGGTCTAATAACAACCGCAGTTCCAATCCACCTTAATCCAACTGCCTGTGGAGATTATCTGTGAGGGTGACTAGCGCCGTCTGCATCCCATGGACAGAGTGAAAGTCAGACCAGAATGGGTCTAGGGTCACCGTGTCATCCAGGAAACTCTGGAGCTGCTCTGCTATCGCTCTCTCAATTACCTTGTCCAGAAATGAAAGATTTTAAATAGGGCAGTAATTGGTAGGATCTGACAGATCTAAAGATGGCTTTTCAAGAGCGATGTTACCATGGCCTCTTTTAGTTTCCCCTGGAGAGACCCCATAACTGCGGGACAGATTAATAATGTCCATCAGAGGGCCCCATATTCCATCACTGCTAGTCTTCGCCAGCCACGATGGACATGGGTCTAAAAGGCACGTGACTGGTGTGACAGCACCCAGGATCCTGTCAACATTAGCCTGAGAGAGTCAGCTGAAGTTGTCAAGTACTGAATCCACAGATGGCCAAGGGTTCTTGAGTTCCCTTTACTATATCAACAGTGGGGGGCAAGTCATTGTGGAGCGACAAGACTATCTGCAAAGAAGGCTGGAAATGCCTCACAGCTAATTGCTGAATTTCTAGTGTCTTGGACTCTCCCTGAAAGGGAGGTTAGAGACCTAATTACCTTAAATAATTGTGCCAGGCAAGAACTAGTGGATACAACGGAAGCTGTAAAGAAATTTCTCTTAGCAGCTTTCACCATCATCTCATAAGTTTTCATAAATGACCTACAGGATGTTCTTGCAGCTTTGTCATGAGTTCATCACCATGCTGTCTGAGCTCTCACTTTATCCCCCTGAGCTCCATGGTGTACCAAGGGGGCAGGTTTGGGCAGGAATGAATAGGGCATCAGGGAGCGATTTTATCGATGGCTTCAGAGAGATGGGTGTTCCAATCTTCCAATGAATTGCTGGGAGGTAATGGATCCTGCAGAGTGTTCTGGAAACCAATAGGATCAATAAGTCTTTGTGGGTGAGCATAAATCCACTAACCACCTAGTCAGGGTGGGGGCAGTGCACTCAACCAGGCTTTCAGGGCAAAGTGATCTGACCATGGCACCCTGTCAGTGGTAACCAGATCCACATTTATGTGGTGTGTGTAGTTCTTTCAAGGTGATTGTTTTGCCCTCCCTGACCCAGGTCTTGTTCATGCACACCAGGGGTCATTTCCTGAGCCTGCTTTGTGGGGAGGGCGGGGTATAAATTTGACTATAAATAAATTTCATAGAAAATATGTGCACGAGCTCATTAGCATAACTCATTAGCATATGTCACACCCCCTGACATCACCGGAAGTATGGAAAGCTGGTGAGAGAGAAAGAAAGAAAGAGAGAGAGAGAGAGAGAGAGAGAGAGAGAGAGAGAGAGAGAGAGAGAGAGAGAGAGATGGGGAGGAAGGAAGGAAGAGAAAGAGGGAAGGAGGGAAAGAGGGGAAAGAACTTCGGGAAAGAAGGAAACAAGAGAAGAGAAGAGAGAAGGAGAGAGAGAAAGAAAGAAAGGAAAGAAAGAAAGAAAGAAAGAAAGAAAGAAAGAAAGAAAGAAAGGAAAGAAAGGAAGGAAGGAAAGAAGGAAGGAAGGAAGAGGGGAAGAGATGGGGAGGAAGGGAAAGAGGGCAAAGAGAGAGAGAGAGAGAGAGAGAGAGAGAGAGAGAGAGACAGAGAGAGAAGGGGAGGAAGGAAGGAAGGGAAAGAGGGAAGGAGGGAAAGAGGGCAAAGAACTTTGAGAAAGAAGGAAAGAAAGAAAGGAAAGAAAGGGGAAGTGTTGTGTATTAAGATATAAAAGATGGCCGTGGCCTGCTAGCTGGGCCATGTGGTCAGACAGACCCTCGGACCTTCGGTCCTAAACACAATAGCCACCTCGGATCCTAGGGCATGCCAATGGGCGTGCCCAGATCCGAAAGGGAACCCATTGAAACAAAGATGTGTAAATAGAGCCAATTACTGGTGATGTGTGGGTGTGGGTGTGATACTTGTGTATGCATATAAACCGGGCAGGGACTGGCAACAGCATGCTTCGTTCTGCTATGTAATCAATAAACGTCTTGCTGATTTCACCATGCTGAGCCTCCAGCCTCAGTACTTTTCAGAAAGAAAGAGGGATAAAAGAGGGAAAGAGATGGGGAGGAAGGGAAGGAGGAAAAGAGGGCAAAGAATGGGAAAGAAAGAGAGAAAGAGAGGAAGAGAGAAAGAGAGAGAGAGAAATGGGGAGGAAGGAACGAAGAGAAAGAGGGAGAGAGGGAGAGAAAGAGAGGGCAAAGAAAGCGGGCGAGCAGAGAAAGGCGGGGGGCACTCCGGAGGGTTTTCTCTGCCCTCCCACTGAGGCAGACAGGAAGAGAAAGTGGGGGGCACTTTGGAGGGCTTTCTCTGCCCTCCCACCCAGGCGAGTGGGCTGAGAAAGATGGGGGGCACTCCGGAGGGTTTTCTCTGCCCTCCTGCCAAGGCGGATGGGCAGAGAAAGCGGAGGGGCACTCCAGAGGGCTTTCTCTGCCCTCCCGCCGAGGCGGACGGGCAGAGAAAGTGAGGGGGCGCTCTGGAGGGCTTTCTCTGCCCTCCCACCGAGGCGGACAGGCAGAGAAAATGGAGGCGTGCTCCGGAGGGCTTTCTTTGCCCTCCCGCCAAGGTGGGCGGGTAGAGAAAGGTGTGGGGGGGTGCTCTGGAGGAAGCCAGGGATGGGGTGGGAGGCCTTCCTGGGGCTGCTGTGCCTCTGCGCAGCCCGAGAAACCGGGGATGGGGCAGGAGGCAGGCAACTTACCTTCCTTCTTCTGCCTCCTCGTAGCCTGAGCGCTGCTGGGAGCAGGGGGCAGGGCTTGGCCATGTTCCCACCCTGTGGGCACCTCACTCCTGGAGCACCACTCCTGTGAGCTCCGGCCCCAACCGAGGCCTGGGTGTTACAAGCTGTGGCTGGATGGCTACAACAGAACAGACTGAAATTGATAGGTCCTGCACCTGGGCAGTGGGGGGTCTGGGATTGGGTATTAGGCTACCAGCCTTTAATGGGGCTCTGTTGGTGCCAGTGCCAAGGGAGAAGAGCCTAGAGGTGCTCCTGGATGCCTCATTGACTATGGAGGCCCAGGTCACCACTAATGCTAGGTCTGCCTTTTTTCATCTGAGCCAGATCAGGCAGTTGGCCCCATATCTAACCCCCCACGATCTGGCTGCAGTGACCCATGCAATGGTCACTTCCAGATTAGACTATTGTAATTCTCTCTATGTGGGGCTTCCCTTGACTCTGCTCTGGAATTTGCAGCTAGTGCAGAATGCAGCAGCACAGGTGTTGATGTCACTGCCTGTGTGGACATATATCTGCCTGGTGCTGTGAGATCTGCACTGGCTGTCTATTGAACACCAGATCCATTTCAAGATGTTGGTGCTTACCTTTAAAGCCTTATACAGTCAGAGGCCTGCATATCTTTGAGACTGCCTCTCCCCATATGAGCCCCATAGAACATTGCGTTCTGCCAACCAGCACCTCCTGGTAGTCCCTCGCCCTAGGGATGTCTGACTTGCCTCAACTAGGGCCAGGGCCTTTTCAGCCCTAACCCCTCCCTGGTGGAATGAGCCACCTTATGAGATCAGGGCCCTGTGGGACAGGGCCTGCAAGACAGAGCTCTTCTGGCAGGCCTTTAGCTGAGGCAGAGGGCTCCCCCCGCAATGACTGCAGATCCTGAAAGCCAGACTGGGACCACAATGTCTGCTCTTGAGGTGCATTGTTGTTTTAAATGCTGATGATTTTATTGAATTAAGGTTGATGATTTTATGTTTTTTGATGATTGTAATATGTTTTAAATTGTAAATATGCATTAACTGCAGTTATATACATGTTGATACCAGTGTTCCCTCTAAACTGAGTTAGTGTGAGCTAGCTCAGTTTTTTAGCCTCTGGCTCACACGTTTTTGTCTTAGCTCAGGAAGGATGGCTCCAGAGCAAACTAATTTATGCAGTAGCCAAATCATGTGCTCACAACTTTAATGCCAGTAGCACACGAAGTAGAATTTTTGCTTACAGGACTCCGTAGGTTCGAGGGAGTATTGGTTGGTACCCACCCTGAACCTACAACATAGGAAGGGCAGAATGTAAGTTTAATGAAATAAATAAATAAAATATCCAAATCTCCATGCCCCTCCAATTACTTCAATTTGTTTGGATGGTAAGTCATAAGAACACAAGAAGGGTTCTGTTGGGTCAGGCCAATAGTCCATCTAGTCCAGCATCCTGTCACACACAGTGGTCAATCAGTTCCTCTGGATGGTCAACAACAGGGCATAGAAACCAAGGCCTTCCCATGATGTTGCCACCTGGGTCTGGGATTCAGAGGATTAATGCCTCGAAATGTGGAGGTTCCCCTTAGTTGCCCTGGCTAGTAGCCATTGATAGACTTATGCTGGCTAGTAGCCATTGATAGACTTATCCTCCATGAATCTATCTAATCTCCTTTTGAAGCTGTTTGTTCCTGTGGCCATCACTACATCCTCTGGCAGCAAATTCCACATTTTAATTATTTTAAAACGTCACATTTTAAGTTATCCAGAATATACTTTGAATAACACTTATGGATATTATGGAATTAAAACTAGTTTGTACAAACTGAATTTGGGAAAGTGTGAGCTAGGGAGCTGGAAATGTATGTGTAGCAGAACAGCCCCACTGACCTACTGCTCTTTTCTGTCTTTTCCTGCTTCAATTCACCAACTACCACCACCTGGCCTTTGTATGAATTACCCACAAAGAGGGCCAGGACTCCCATTTTACCTTCCATGTGCTGCTGTTCTGAGGTCTTGCCTCACATCTGCAGCTACCACAACCACAGGGACAGTTTGCTTCATTTGCATACCACTGAGGAATTAACAGCTTGTCAACTGACTGACCTCTCCCCTTGTGCCCATTTAAAATAGCATATTTGAATGATGGAAATTTAGGTAGTGCAGAAAACAGCTGCCAGCTTTAAAGGTCATAAAACTTTTATTAAAAAGAAACACCTGCACACATACTCTCATCACAGCAAAAGACTGAGCAAGAGATCCAAAAGAAAAATGTAAATATGCAATTCCTCTGCTCCTCGCTCTGTACATGACCTAGCAGATGCTATTCTAAGGCATGCTCCTTAACTTAAATGCCACAGTGGTTCTAAAAGATTCCCATTATCTTGGAGTCTTCATTTGGACTTGCAGTCCCCCACATGATAATGGCTGCCTTCAGCAGGAGTCCAGCTGTAAGATGTCCTTCTGCCTACATGGAATCAGCCAAAAAAAGAGAGGGCTTCTCCCTAGGGTAACCAGACCCCCTGGTTTGGTGGGGGTCACCCGTTTTTTTTGGGGGGGGTTCAACCTGCTGCCGGCCAGCTGGCCTGCGGGGGAAGCCCCACCTGCAAACCTTAACATCCACAGCCACCCCTCTCCCTCCTCTTTTGAGGCGTCTGGCTGTGCGCACTGAAAGAGACCCCTTTAAGTGCAAGCAGCTGGTGGGAAAGGTGGAGATTGGGCGTGCGAGGCCCTCTGGCTGCCTGCACTTAAAGGAAGCCCCTTTAAGTGCAGGCAGCTAGAGGGCCTCACGTGCCCAATATCCGCTCAGAGATCAGGTGCGCGGGGCCCTTTCCTGCCGGTTGCTTGCACTTAAATGCTGCAATGCCGCTCGGAGATCAGGCCAGCGGGACCGTCCCCATGGGGTTGGGGCTTGGAGCCAGGACATCCCCAATGTGACATCATCATGTTGGGGATGCTCCGCCCCCTGCAGGAATGCCCCCCAAAGTTCCCCACTGGTGACAAAGATGAATCTGGCAACCTTACTTCTCCCCAATCTGATGGCATTTTGTCTCTTCACCCACCCCCTTAGGGTCAAAGAAGCTTTACTTGAAGTCTACAGGAAATTACTTTCTAGCACCTTATGTCTGCCAAATCTCTGTTCCCTGCTATGCAGGGGTCTTTTCATAGAAGATCAGCTGCAGGAGCTCATTAGCATATGGTATGCTAATGAGCTATTAGGCTATTAGCATATGCCACGCACCCTGACATCACCAGAAGTGATGTAAGAAGGGGAAGCAAAAGGGGGGGGTGGCATCTTCAAAAGCCTCCCCTTCCCTTCCCCAGCTGGCTTGGGTGGGGGAGCTAAGAGAGAAGGGGTTTAAAGTTTAAACTCCTTCTCATGAGAGTTAGGCCACAGAAGGAAGAAAGAGGGAAGGAAAGAGAGAGAGTAGAGAGAAGGAAAGAGGGAAAGAAAGAGGGAAAGAAAGAGAAGGAAAGGGGAGGGAAAGAAAGAGAGGGAAGAAGGAGTGAAACAGGGAAAGGAGGAAAAAAAGAAGAGAAGAAGGTGGGAAAAAAAGAAAGAGAGAAGAGAAGAATGAGGGAAAGAGGAAAAAGAAAGAAGGAAAGGAGGGAATGAAAGAAATTTGGCGGCAATTCAGCCCCATTATATCCTATGGGCCATTGAAGTCAGTGTTGAAAACATAGGGTATATTCTGGGAGCTGGAGGGGAGGGGGTTTGAGGGAGAGGCTCCAAACTCACAGGATAGCTGTTGGAGCCTCTTCCCAAGATACCCACCAAGTTTCAAGAACATTGGACCAGGGGGTCAAATTCTATGGACCCCCAAACAGGTTGCCCCCATTCCCTCCATTGTTCTCTATGGTGGGAAAAAAGTTATTTTTTAACTTTTTTAGGGGCCCATAGAATTGGACCCCCTGATCCAATGTTCTTGAAACTTGGTGGGTATCTTGGGGAGAGGCTCCATCAGTTACACTGTGAGTTTGGAGCCTCTCCCTCAAACCCCTCCCCTCCAGCCCCCAGAATATACCCTATGTTTTCACCATTGACTTCAATGGCCCATAGGATATAATGGAGCTGAAATTGACATTCCGCTGCCTGAAAGACTCTCTGGGACACCAGCTGGGGGTGGGGCATGGCTCCTGAGCTCCCGGAGCTGCGCTCCCCTGCGCTCCCCCCCAAAAAGACCCCTGCTGCTATGTATCAGCTTTTTAACAGAACATGTGAGCTGGCCACTTCATTGTCTCTGCCTAGCCCTTTCATTTGCATTTCTAAGGCCTGATTGGGTGAGACTGGAGAGCAATTTACTTCCTGCCTCCTGCCTGTTTTCTGCCAAGAGATAGAAAACCTTTTAAAAACTCAAGGTGAAGGTTTTGTACAGTCCAGACCAAAACATCTTCACATCTTGGCTTGGGGGATGGATCTTGGAGCATCCACTGATATAGCTGTGCATTTTGTAAGGTTATGTGTTTGTTTCTATACCCCCAGCACTTACTGCTTGTAGAGTTCTCAATAGGCAATTTGTTGTAAACTCAACAGGCATCTCCAGCACCCTGTACCCCTTCTGAAACTGGCCTCATAAAAGCTGATAGAATTTTTCACCAGTCATGGAAGGAGAAACAAGAAACACAAACAAGTCTGGATTATGTGCAAGTTCACAGATCCATTTTTTTTAAAGGAGAAAAGGTAACTCAGGGTCATGTTTTTTCACCAAATGGCGTGGTTTGTGAAAAATGCTGATAAAGGAAGAGGCAAGCTATAAATGATTATTTAAAACATTGCATATGCCCCTCCACTCTCCGACTCTTGGAAGCAATGCAAGATTAGATTCCGTAGCCTTTAGGATTATCAGTTGAAGATATAATTTATGAAAAGCAATTACAAGCTTGTTTAATGCTAAATAAAATAAAGAGTATAATGTGTACAGAACTGAAGTGCACTGCAATGCAGTTATTCCCTGTTTCTGAGGTCTCCTGGGAGGCAGAATATTAAACAGAGATCTCCTGAGCAGCAGAGGAATTCCCACTTTGCTAGTTGTGGTTAGTAAGCACCAGACTACAAGGGGCCAAAACAGATAGTAGCAGTGGGTCAAAGACATATCAAAGGATCTAAGTTGTGAGAGGGAGGGTTCTAATAATCTCTTTCTCTCTCTTCCTAGAACTGCTGGTGGGTTTATAAAGATGGCTGGATTTGTTTTGATAGCAGTAGCTTTAAGACAATATCAGTGGATGGTAGAGATCATATGAGTACTGGCCCCAGTTAATCAGAACTTTGACCGAACACAGGGCATTCTTTATTATTATTATTCAAAAAGACACAATAAATAATAAAGAAAAAAATGAATATATACCAAAAATATACAAAGGAGTGATGTCTGTTACCAAGATAGCATAACTTAAAAATTGTTGGTCTCCAACTCTATCTGTTGTACATCATTCCCATTTCTTAATGCTGTCAGTCTAATCAATTGATAGACCTCTAAATTTTTCATGCCCTTTCAAGAACTGCTGGAGCAGTAGTCTGTTTCCAATGCCTTGCAAATACAGTTCAAGTGGATGTAATAAGATGTAAAACAGTAGAACACAGGTTATTTGGAACCTTTGATATATAGTTGAGTAGAAGAGCCTCAATTGTTAAAGAGAGATCAAATCCAAAGTCAGCTTTCATTACATCAAGACATGATTGCCAATAATTTTTAGCTTGAATACAAGTGGACCACATATGATAAAAAATATCTGTAGGTGAGGTACAGTACCAACATCAGGTAAGTCATTATAGATGTTTGCGAATTTATACTGAGAAACTGTCTTCTTTGGTATGTCCCCGGAAGAGCCTTACACTCTTCAAATAACAACTTGCTGGTGATCCCTGGCCCCAGAGATATCTGGCTGTCCTCAACAGGTCCTGGCCCCAACCTGGTAGAACTCTCTGCCAAATGATATCAGGGCCCTGCAGGCAATCTTATGCAATTCTACAGGGCCTGTAAGGCAGAGATGTTCCGCCAGGCTTTTGGTTGAGGGCAGCAATGGTTATCTATTGACTGGCACCCTTCCTTTCCCCTCCCCCCCTCAATGCTCTGAGTTCCCTTTCCCCTGCCCAGAAAAAAAGGAACTGGTAGTTCGAAATTGAGACAATAATATTATGAGAAATTGCCATCTTGGATTTTTATCTATACTGAAATGTTTACTAGGTTATATATGAATTCTAGTGTTTTGTATGACTTTAAGAACAACATAAGAACATAAGAGAAGCCAATGTTGAAGCAGGCCAATGGCCCATCTAGTCCAACACTCTGTCACACAGTGGCCAAAAATACCAGGTGCCATCAGGAGGTCCAGCAGTGGGGCCAGGACACTAGAAGCCCTCCCACTGCTGCCCCCCCCCAGCACCAAGAATAGAGTGCATCACCTGCCCCAGACTGAGAGTTCCCATCTATATCTTGTGGCTAATAGCCACTGATGGACTTCTGCTCCATATGTTTATCTAATTCTGTCTTGAAACTGTCCATGCTTGTAGCTGCCACCACTTCCTGTGGCAGTGAATTCCACAGTACCAACATCAGGTAAGTCCTTATAGATGTTTGCGAATTTATACTGAGAAACTGTCTTCTTTGGTATGTCCCCGGAAGTATGTTCGTTTTATCTGTTCTAACCGACAGCTCAGCAATTTCATGGAGTGCCCACGAGTTCTTGTATTGTGAGAAAGGGAGAAAAGTACTTCTTTCTCAACCTGCTCTATCCCATGCATAATCTTATAAACCTCGATCATGTCACCCCTCAGCCATCGTTTCTCCAAGCTAAAGAGCCCCAAGCATTTTAACCTTTCTTCATAGGGAAAGTGTTCCAACCCTTTTATCATTCTAGTTGCCCTTCTCTGCACTTTTTCCAGTGCTATAATATCCTTTTTGAGGTGTGGCAACCAGAACTGTACACAGTATTCCAAATGAGGCTGCACCAATGATTTATACAGGGGCATTATGATACTGACTGATTTGTTTTCATTTCCCTTCCTAATAATCCCCAGCATAGCGTTGTCCTTCTTTATTGCAGTTACACACTGTCTAGACATTTTCATTGAGTTATCTACTATGACTCCAAGATCTATCTCTTGGTCAGTCTCTGCCAGTTCAGACCCCATCAATGTGTATTTATATTAAGGATTTTTGGCTCCAATGTGCATCAATTTGCACTTGGCCACATTGAACCCCATTTGCCACGTTGATGCCCACTCACCCATCCTCAACAGATCCATTTGGAGTGCCTCACAATCCTCCCTGGTTTTCACCACCCTGAACAACTTCGTGTCATCTGCAATTTTAGCCACTTCACTGCTTACTCCCAATTCTAAATTGTTAATAAATAATAATAACTTTGTGTCTTGTACATCTCCCAGAGCCTGGCATAAGCTGGGATAGGGTGATTAACAAATCTAATAAATAACAACAACAACAATACAATTGATGTAACATTTTCAAGAAGTTGGTGGGTTTATAAAGATGATTGGATTTGTTTTGATAGAAGTAGATTTAAAACAATATCAGTAGATGGTAGAGATCATATATGTATTGGACCCAGTGGCGGACCTACATTTTTGGGACCCTGAAGCTTGAACTGTTATGGGGGCTCCTTCTCAACCAGCAACAATATGGCAACGTCCAACTTGCAAGGGCCTCAAGGCCCAAATGGTGGAGAACAGGTATTTGAGCATATTCTAAGGTCAATATTAAGTACTTCAACGCATTGGCTTATGATTCGGTCACTATGATATTGTTATTTCAATAACAAACACTAAAAAACCTCCATCATTTTTTTAAAAAAAAGCTGTCCCAAGATTAGGGGCCCTGAAGCTTAAGCTTCATTAGTTTCATAGTAGATCTGCCTCTGATTGGACCTCAAATAATCAGACCTTTAACCAAATACAAGACATTCTTTAATATAGTTATCATAACATCCAAATTGGAAAATTATTGGAACTCTGTAGAAATAGAAAACATTTGGGTCTTTAAAAAAGCATTTTAGTGCCACAAGAAAGTGAGGAGAGTAAGGAGAAACTGTTCCAGCATCCTCTCCCTCAAGTGAAATGAGGAGGGAAGTGGCAAAGTTGGCCATGGCTGGTGATTGAGAAAACTGGTCAGCTGCACCAGCATGCATTTGCAGACTGTGTTGAGGGGGTGGGGCCAGCGGTGGCTGGTGTTGGCCACCACACCCCATCTTTGTTCCTTGTCAGAGATCGGGACATTTACCCATCAGCATTGTTATCCACAGATCTTGTCACCAATGAAGATTTCACTGACAGGTATTTCCAAACTGTTGTCTACAGCAGTTGCTAATGAGGGCTTTGATATGATTGTACATGACTGAATAGCTCCTATTTACTTGCTGTTTTGTTTGCTTACTGTTTATATACTGGCATACAGCACTGAAGGGTGGGGGGGAGACCTGAAGCCACACTTCCATTCCTACCCTCTGGCAATAGTCATGCTGTTGAACAGCGAGACCTGCTGCCTATGTTAGACATGAATGGGAGGAATCATTCATGAGAATTCCCTATTATGATGTGTCAGTTGTGGCCACTTGCCTGTTTGAATTGCTAAAAATAGGAATGCTCTCTCCTATCCAGGGGTCTTTTCATAGAAAAAGAGGTGCAGGAGCTCATTAGCATATCCCACGCCCCCTGACATCACCAGAAGTGATGTCAGAAGGGGAAGCATCTTCGAAAGCCTCCCCTTCCCTTCCCCAGCTGGCCTGAGTGGGGGAGTGAAGAGAGAAGAGGTTTAAAGTTTCAACCCCTTCTCACTAGAGATGGGCCACAGAAGGAGGAAAGAGGGAAGGAAAGAGAGAGAGTAGAGAGAAGGAAAGAGGGAAAGAAAGAGAAGGAAAGAAGGAGAAGGAAAGAAGTACGGAAAGAAAGAGAGAGAAGGGAAGAAGGAGGGAAACAGGGAAAGGAGGCAAAAAGAGAAGAGAAGAAGGCGGGAAAGAGGAAAAGGAGAGAAGGAAAGGAGGGAATGAAAGAAATTTGGCGGCAATTCAGCCCCATTATATCCTATGGGCCATTGAAGTCAATGGTGAAAACATAGGGTATATTCTGGGGGCTGGAGGGGAGGGGGTTTGAGGAAGAGGCTCCAAACTCAAAGAGTAGCTCTTGTTATTACAGATATTCTTTTTTATTATATTTTGTTTTCATTTCCATCAGCTTCAATAAGAAATACATTCCTAGGTACAATTTTTTTTGAAATTGAGATAAAATCCTCAAGGACTGTAATCTCATTCTGTAACAAACTGCAGGCAGATTGGAGCAGGGGTCAATTTCATAATAGGGCTGAATGTCAATTTCAGCCCTATTATATCCTATGGGCCATTGAAGTCAATGGTGAAAACATAGGATATATTCTGGGGGCTGGAAAGGAGGGGGTTTGAGGAAGAGGCTCCAAACTCAAAGGGTAGCTCTTGGAGCCTCTCCTCAAGATACCCACCACATTTCAAGAACATTAGACCAGGGGGTCCAATTCTATGGGGCTCCAAACAGGTTGCCCTCATTCCCTCCATTGTTCTCTATGGTGGGGGGAAAAGTTACTTTTTTCCCATGGTGCTGTTAGTAGCTCTGGGGGGGAGGGGGTTTGAGGGAGAGGCTCCAAATTTTCAGGGTAGCTTCAGAAGCCTCTCCTTACATACACCCCACATCTCAAAGAAATTGGACCAATGGGCCTAATTCTATGGGCACTCAAACAGGTTACCCCCATTACCTCCATTGTTTCCAATGGGGTAATCCAGCCAGCAGCACTTAAGGCAGGCAAGCAGGCAGCCACACAGCAGTCAGACTCTCCCAGAGAATCTCAGGGAAAGTGAACTGTCTTGGGAGGTGCTTGTTTGCCATGAGAACAAGTGGCACACTCCAGAACAAGCATTTTTCCCAGTGCTATAAATATTCTTTTTGAGGTGTGAGTGGTCCAATGAGGTTGCACCATCAATTTAT
The DNA here is from genome assembly GCA_029375565.1 of Gekko gecko. Classification (NCBI taxonomy): domain Eukaryota; kingdom Metazoa; phylum Chordata; class Lepidosauria; order Squamata; family Gekkonidae; genus Gekko; species Gekko gecko. The sequence continues at coordinate 99,908,741 of JAPDNY010000004.1, read as the reverse complement.
ACATGTATAAATTATGTTCCTTTTGGTCTTTTGGGGTTTCTGTGTGGCACTGTGGCATGCTTGCATTTACTTTTTTCCCCACCATAGAGAACAATGGAGGGAATGAGGGCAACCTGTTTGGAGCCCCATAGAATTGGACCCCCTGGTCTAATGTTCTTGAATCTTGGTGGGTATCTTGAGGAGAGGCTCCAAGAGCTACCCTTTGAGTTTGGAGCCTCTTCCTCAAACCCCCTCCTTTCCAGCCCCCAGAATATACCCTATGTTTTCACCATTGACTTCAATGGCCCATAGGATATAATAGGGCTGAAATTGACATTCAGCCCTATTATGAAATTGACCCCTGCTCCAATCTGCCTGCAGTTTGTTACAGAATGAGATTACAGTCCTTGAGGATTTTATCTCAATTTCAAAAAAAATTGTACCTAGGAATGTATTTCTTATTGAAGCTGATGGAAATGAAAACAAAATATAATAAAAAGAATATCTGTAATAACAGTAGTAAAGAAAAAAGTTTAAAAGTTCCTTACAATTAATCAGAAACAATTATTTGTTTTATACATGCTTATATATTGGCTCTGAAGATTATTTTTTTGTCATAACCCAGCTCAGGATGCTTGAGCTCATTTAGTTCAGGAGTTTAAACACATTAAAATGTGTCTTTGGATTGAATCTCCTCCCCTCCTGCTTTTATCAACTTTGATCAAGATATCCCTACCTGTATTATACAGCATGGAACATCAGCTGTTTTAGCCTTTCCCTACCAGGAAGATGATCCTTTCCAAATGAATAAGCATGCATACTCACGCTGATGATTTATTTGGCAAGTGTATTTGCCATCTTTCCTTTCTCTAAAAAGATCCCATAAAACCTGCATAAATTTAGTGGAAAATATGCCCCTGACTCATCTATTTTTTTTTTAAAGGGAACACTGGACTCACTTTGGTGGAAATTTCAACAAAAGTAATTTTAGTGTAGCATATGAGTAAATGAGCTCATGGGACCTTATTATTTTTAGCTATTTTTATGTCTAGGGTTTGTAGTATCTAAAAACATCTGATTTCAAACATCTGATTTTCAGCTGGGTGAAAATCTAATCAGGCTATTTCCTTTCCCATCTGCATCACTTTCTGATTAGTCAGGTTTTGCAGCTTCAACATCCTTTTCATCATGGCTTTAGATTACTGTGTTTCTTTTCTTTTTTGGTGTTCTAGTTAAATTCCTTTTTCATCAGCATGGAAAATGTCATGTTATTGGTTCAAAAATAGATCTGTTGGAGCAAATATTTCATTTGGCCTTTTAGAAGCCCATTAACTGTACACTTCTGGCGTTTAAGTAGAGACTGAGATTTAGATACAGTGCTACCCTTGTGCTTATGACATCTTGGCTAGAACTGATAGGAGTTAAATACACAATATAAAGTTAGAAAAACTTTTAGATACGTAAATGAAAAATGTGGATTATTCTGTTTTTTCTTTACCTCAGGTTTGCTGTTTTTGTAAGTAGATTTTGCTTTTATTTCAGCCACCCATCAAGGAATTCCGGACAGTTCATGTGGTTTCTCCTTTTATCCTCACAAATGCCATGTGAGGTTGATTAGGCTGAGAGGTAGAGCTGCCTGTTAAATATAGTTTCACAATAATTCAAACAACAAAATGTTGTCTATTAATATTGTTTATGAGTATGTTTATTAGTTTTTATTGTAAAAATGTTTGGTCTAAATTATCTTGTAATTATATGTAATGTGTTTTATAGTAGCTGTTTGTATGTTTGGCTTAAGACCTCTGGTCAATGAAGCTAATAAATGAAAGGAAAATTTCACAATATTTTAAATTATTTTTTCCTTTCATATTGATTTCATATTGATTCCCAAAGGGAAGCTGCAGGGAGAAGCCAAGACAACTTTTTGACACTTCCCGAATAACATAATCCCCACTGCTACCTTTAAGCTTCTTTTAATTCCACTGGGTGAAAACGTAGGCATGGAAAAAAGGGTAATAAAGACCCTCTATCCCCTCCCCACCAGCCTCCCCTTTTCCAAGTTTTTTAAAAACAAAGAAGCCTTAATACACCTACTATTTCATTATTATTTATATTTAATATACTTTTATCTCACTTTTTTCACTGATGGGGACCCAAAGTAGCTTACCAGAAATACACATATGCAGGACTTTTTTTTAAAAAAAGAGGTGCTGGAACTCTCAAGAGGGAAATGAACTTTTCAATCTGTATACTGAAAATTCATTAACTTTTAATCATTTTTAAAAGAATTTTGTCAAAGAGGTTCCAGAATTCCATTCTGGTGCATTCCCCCAGAAAAAAGGCCTGCACATATGTATAGAAAACAGACAAAAGACAAGAAGTAAACAAGGCATCCTGGGTTGACATCCACCTGGTTAATTCATTTGGCCAAAGCCATGCACTGTAATCCATGGGATTAAAGCTTTTACACTCTATAAATACCTGCAGCAAAAGAGAGAACAAAAGAGAGGTGAGTACCCTAGGTGTTTCAAGCTAGCAGACATCTTCCTTCAGTCCCCCCTCCTGCTGACTATATTCCCTCATACTAGTTGAATCTGTAATAGCTAGTTCTCAAACAATTTGTTACTGGAAATAATGGGGAAATTTTGTGCAGTTCTCACCTCATTGTTGCATTTTCACTTGGGGTATTCTGATATACCTGATATTTAAATATGAACCTACCCCTTCACTCCGGTCATCTTTGGAGACTCTGCTTCAGTGGTCCTCACCATCTGAAGCTAGATGAGTGGCAACCTGAAAAAGAACCTTCTGTGTCCTGGCACCAAAGTCTTGGAATTTCCTCCCCAGGGACGCTTGTCTGGCTTCCTTTATTTATTTATTTATTTATTTATTTATTTATTTATCATACTTATACCCCACCCTCCCCGCAATGCAGGCTCAGGGCGGCTTCCAATTGACATAAAAATACAATAAATAATATAGTTAAAACACAATTAAAACACCCACAATTATCGTTGTAAGTGTAGGAATTATGAAATGGGGTGTGCACCCGTATTTGCATAAACCCTGTCCCCACAATTCTTATGTGGGACACTGGTGTCAGATGGACTGAGAATGTAGAACATTTTGCATCAAATGTTACTTCACATGCACAAAGTGGGACATGATTTGGTGCCTCATCACACATACAGGATTACAAAAATGTTGAGTAAAGTTTGAGTCCGGTGGCACCTTTAAGACCAACAAAGTTGTATTCAAGGTATAAATTTTATTCATGGTATAAGCTTTCATGTGCAAGCATACTGTGCAAGCACACATACTGTATCTGAAGTGTGCTTGCACACAAAAGCTTATAACTTGAATCAAACTTTGTTGGTCTTAAAGGTGCCATTGGTCTCAAACTTTATTTTGCTGCTTCAAACTAACACGGCTACCCACCTGAAAAGTGTTGAGTGTGTGAACTGGCTTCAGGGCCAGAGTAAGTACTTTATGAGAGACCAAGTGATGTACATGCATGTGTGAACTAGCTATAGGATTATAATATCTTGTTATGAAAACAGGTGAGAACAATAAATAGAATAATACATAAATTTCAGCATATTAAATTGAAACCTTTCCTTCCCTCTCCATAGTCAGGGATAGATGTTAGCTGGCCCTGGTGTCTGGAATGGAGCTGGAAGCACATTCTGGCAGAATCAAGTCTAACAGACAGCAAGATATATCCAGAGTTCAAAAGTCTATTTCAGGGTCAGTTTCCCTGGCAGGAAACAACATGATGGAGGAGGAAAGTGATCAGAATTTTGATAAAAGCTGAAGACACCTATGGAGCAAAAATATAAAAACTTTCCACTTACAAATGACATTTTATTGGCACACAACATTCTGTTCACTTCAGTTGAAATAGAAGGACTAGGCACCCTTCTGAGAAGAACTTAAAATAAAGCCTCCATTTGGCAACCACAACTTGCTTGTAAATATAGAAGCATACTTCAGAGAAACTTTCTCCTCAGCCCAAAGATTCTGAACACACAGGCCCTGTGGCTGTGTTCTTTTCTTGGCAAAATATAAATAGTCAAAAAGGTAATGAATGATACTTTTGACTTCATCTGTTTTTCATTATAACTCATTTCTGATTTCCTAAGGAGACTTTTGAAAACACTTCTACGTAATGGAAAAAGATATTTCAAAGACACTGAGTAAGCTTGGAAGTGGCTTAAATACAAATTCTGATTAGAAAAGTGGATGTGGTTGTTTCTCAACCTTTTAGTCAGGTTAGGTGGCATCCAAAGGACACAGAAAAGGCTTGGACAGAGCATCCAGAGGCCTCCTGTTATGCAGTGCTTTTTGTTCAAAAAGGCTGCTGTTGTGTACTAACTGAGGACCATACATGTGGTTGCCTGTATATGTGGGCATGTGAAGAAGCAAGCTTTGCATCCATAAACAATAGCCAGCTCAGATCCTAGAATGGACCTATCGGTCAGTCAGGATCCAAGTAGGAACCTATGGGAAATTGGGTGCACTGTAAATAAACCTATCACGAGTGTGGGGTGTGGCATGCTATGGGGATTTAAGCAGGCCTCCGAGCCTGCTGTTTTGTCTTCAACTCCTGATACTTAATAAACTATGAGCTGATCACTATGCTACACCTCAGAACTCAGTATATTTCACTGGTGACGAGGATGGGAATCCGATGAGCGGCCTGTCTCCGACTCGAGCACCGCACCACGCATCGACCTCCAGGGCTCTGTGCCCCACATCACTGCCCATGAGCCCAGCACTGCACTGCGCACAGATCCCCGGTCACCATGCCCCACATCGCTCCCAGAGTCATGGCTGCCGCTCTGGGGACCATCTAAATCTTCAAACCTGCACACCCTGAGTTCTGGAAAGCGTGGGTAGAACATTTAATCAGTGACGAGGATGTGACCGATGCTGCCAAGAAAAAGTCTCTGCTTATCATGTGGTGTTGCCACTGTCCACTTGGCCCAGGGCCTCATTGCCCCCAAGAAAATGGTGGAGGCCTCGTTGGATGAGCTCATCAAGACCTTGACAAACTACTTTGTGCTGAAGCCGACAAAAATGGCCAAGCATGTGGACTTGTTTGCGTGTACCCAATGGGAGAAGCGGCCACCGTCTTCATGGCAGAGCTACGCCACCACCTTCGAGAGGTCAGATTGGGAGTGGCCACCACCTTTGACACACCAAACAGTCACCTCTGCAACCTCTGACACCTCAGACGAGGATGAAGTGCTCATAAGAACATAAGAGAACATAAGAGAAGCCAATGTTGAATCAGGTCAATGGCCCATCTAGTCCAACACTCTGTCACACAGCGGCCAAAAATACCAGGTGCCATCAGGAGGTCCTGCATTGGGGCCAGGACACTAGAAGCCCTCCCACTGCTCCCCCCCAGCATGAAGAATAGAGTGCATCACCTGCCCCAGACTGAGATTTCCTATCTATACCAAGTATGTCGCTCCACTCACTGAAATCCGTGACCTAAAGTTGCAAGTGCACAAACGGCCGAGAAGCCCAATGCTCCAGCACTTTGTGCCAGTTGTGAGGAAGCCCATGAACACTGGTCCTGCCATTTCCGGGATGCTGTGTGCCGATCCTGCAGGAAACACATCACCCGGGCCTGTTGCTCCTGAGGAATACGACACCAGGAATACGCCCACCAAGAATTGACCGACCTCCACAGCATCCATATCAGGTACTAAATTTGGTCCAGGCCACCCCAAACAAAATACGTTTAACTGTGCAGATAGAAGGGTCCCCCTGCGAGACGGAGCTCAACACTGGGTCGTCCTTTTCTATAATATCAGCTGAAACCTTTAAGGAACTCTGCCCACGAGGGGGCCCCCCACTGGTGAAGCTGGAGGGCCTCACCTTATGGGATTTAAAAAAAAAAACCCAGTGGCCATTAAGGGGTGCGGCAAATTTAGGGTACAATACAAGGATTTTGACAGGCTGTTAGACTTGCTGGTGGTGGAGAAAAGGCTCACGAGTCTCTTGGGGCTGTCTTGGTTTGCTCCTTTGGGACTACGGGTGACCGGGGTTAACCACGTGCGGCCCACAGACTTTAATTCAGTGTGTGAGGAGTTCCTGGCCATGTTTGATGGAACACTCAGCCGCTACACCGGGCCCCCGGTCTCCTTGGACCTCGATCCCGCAGTGCGGCCAGTCTGGATGAAGCCTGGTGGCCCCCATTTGTCCTCTGGCCCACAATTGATATGGAATTGGACTCTCTGGTGAGCCTGCCTGGTGGGAGACCCCCATAGAAACCCTGGTCAAGCCAAACGGGGACGTCCAGATATGTGCTGATTACAAATGCACCATTAATAAGACTTTGCAGGACCATGCATATTCAGTCCCGGTTGTCAGCCATGTGTTGGCATCACTGGCTGGTGTGAATTTTTTTGGCAAACTGGACTTGGCCCAAGCCTATCAGCATCTTCCAGAGGATGAGGCTGCCATCGAGGCACAGACTATAGTAACGCATAGGAGTGCTTTCTGGGTGCGGCAGCTGCAGTTTAAGGTCAGCATTGCTCTGGGGATCTTTCAAAACCTAATGGACTGTCTTCCCAAAGGTATCCCTGGGGTCCAGCCCTTTTTTGATGATGTTCTAATTGCGGCTCCCTTGGCCGAAACCTTTGCAGAACACCTGTGTGCCATTCTTCATTGCTTCAATGAAGCTGGCCTGAAGGTGAAGTGGAAGAAGTGCCTCTTGGGGGTTACGCAGGTCGCCTGTGTACATGTGCATGTGAAGGAGCAAGCTTTGCATCCATAAACAATAGCCAGTTCAGATCCTAGAATGGACCTATCGGTCAGTCAGGATCCAAGTAGGAACCTATGGGAAATTGGGTACACTGTAAATAAACCTATCATGGGTGTTGGGGTGTGGCATGCTACGTGGATTTAAGCCTGCTGTTTTGTCTTCAACTCCTGATACTTAATAAACTATGAGCTGTTCACTATGCTACACCTCGGAACTCAGTATATTTCAGCTGCCATTTCAGCTGTTATTCACATCACATCATCACAATTCCACAGATATAGATGCTGGTGCCTATTGGTCACTATTCTTAATCATATTGTACATCCTCAGAGTTTCCCTTCTAAGTGTACCTATTGTAGGATCCCAGAGAGCGCTGCGGTTGGGGACCCAGAATCGGCTGGCTCTCCTGAGCATCAAGGAGGCCAAGCTAATGACAAATACAGCCAGGGCTTTCTCGGTGGTGGCTCCACTCTGGTGGAATGAGCTCCCAGAAAAGACCAGGGCCCTGCGGGACCTCTCACAGTTCCACAGGGCCTGTAAAATAGCTCTTCCACCTGACCTTTGGAGCCACCACCACTACAACCTCCACCACCATTACCACCACCAACAACAATTGACATCTATGATAGTGGACCCCTGACCCACTGGACCCTAGATACTGCCTAGGCCAATCACCCTGGACAGCTGAAGAAGACCTAGGAGCTGACCAGAAAATGAGGAAATGTCTACTAGCACTTTATTTTTTATTTGTCTTGGTTTTAAAATTGTATTTATATTAACTGATGTGTTATTCTGTGTGTGAGCTGCCCTGAGCTGCCCTGGGCTGGGATAAAAATCTAACAAATAAAATCTAACAAAAAATAAAAAGCAAAAAAGAGGATATATTTCCTGAATGACTACTTACCCCTCCTATTTAAGCTGTGATAATTGCCACTAACTAGGAATACTCCTAAACCCTAAAAGAGGACATTTTCCATCCATTTTTTAAAAGACCCCAGAAGAGGGTGGACACCAAAAAAAGAGGACATGTCCTCTAAAAAGGTCCCTTCTTTTAAGATGCTTACCTCATGCAATTTTGCTTCCCTTCCACAAGATAGTGAAAAATTTCCTCTTTTCCCCCAAATGGTTAGAGGTCACTGTTAAGTGCTACTGTTCTTATAGTAAGTTTATTGGTATTGTTTTTATTTTATAAATTCATAACTTCCATTCCATGAGCAGATAAGAAATGAAAACACTGCTACTATATGAATGAAAATGTACAAGGGCTGGGTCATGAAATCTGGGCTGTTATGTGAGCAGAAGACATGGCAACTTTCACAATCAAGGCCAAAGCTAATGAAGGTGATTATTTAAAACTGCACTGGTAGACACAGCTGGTTACAGTCTTTTTTTTTTTTAAGACATCTTCAAGTAAACCACAACAAAAGCTTCAAAAGGAAAGGTCAGACTTGTGAAGTGCTATTTATTTTCAGTGAAACTTCATCCTCCATTTACTATTGGTATAACCATCAGTGGAATCAATTGCTACTTGTCAGACTGAAACACAACCCAAGACAATGAAAGGATGACATGACCTCGGGGTTAGGGAAGGAAATGATGAATAAACCATTCTCCTGTTATAAAGGGTTAATGCTCTGGCTCTTCTGCTTTCCCCCTTTTTACAGAGAAACCCGAAGTGAAAGATCAATATCCAGGGCTTATTATATTTTCTCTCCTTTTCATTATGTAGTGATCAGTGAGGCTGTGATATTTTTGAAACTGTGTAACAACACTTTTTCCTGTTTATAAGACAGAGAAATTCTATGTGTTTTGCATTTGCCTTAACTGATCATGCTGATCGGAATCTTTCCTAGTATTGTTTAAAAACATTTTCTGTCAAGCTATGTTATGTTATGCTACATATAAAGCCTCCATTAACACTGATGCCCCCTTGTAGTAGAGAGGTGTAGTGGTTACTGTTGGCCTAGGATCTGGGAGACCCAGGCCCCGGTCACACGGGAGGATTTGCCCCGTGAAACGGGTGGGTTGAGGGTGCATCAAACGGGCGTGATCATACAGCAACATCTGGGAAGTGTAGCGCACCCATCACCAACCTGTACCATTGGCCCGAAGAAGCAGATTTAAAAAGTACCAGCAAAAGGGTAGTAGCAACTGGAAAACTGGGTCACAGGTGAGTGTTGGATCGTGGAAGTGGAGTTAATCTGGCGCATCCGGCAGGCGCATGTGTCCCATCGCACCAGATGTGTTTTTTCCAAGCCTCCACAGTATGCGAAGAAATGTAAGAGTGCGCATGCACAATACCCTTTGATGCACTTCAACATCGCCATGTGATCGCCGGCTATTGGTGTCTGCATGGCATCTTGGGGATCTGTCTGATCATGCTACCATGCATCTTTTTGCTTTGGCTCTAATTTGCCTCCCTTCAGCGGTGCAGTATCCCGCTGGTGTGAGCGGGACCCCAGGTTCAGATGCCCTATTCTTGGACTAGCAACACACTCTTAGCCTAACCTATCTTACTTGGTTGTTCTCCCATTGGAGGAAAAGGTGGAGTATATATTAAGTAAATAAAAGAAAATGAAGAAAATGAAAGGTATGGTATAAGTGAAGTAAATAATTTTATTCATTCATTTCATTTCATTTCATTTCATTTCATTTCATTTCATTTCATTTCATTTCATTTCATTTATATCTTACCTTTCTTCCTAGTGGAGACCCAAAGTGCTGTTCCCCTTTACTCGATTTTATCATTACAACAAACCTGTGAGGTAGCTTAGTCTGAGAATGTGATTCTTTCTTCCATGGGGAAGTGGAAATTCAGACCTGGGTTTCCCAGATCCTAGCCTAACACTCCAACCATCACACCACAATTTGTACACAGGAGGTAATTAGGTAAAATAAAAGGATTTCATTAACCAAATCTGACCCAAATCATGCCCATTCATCAATATTGGAAGTGCTTTGAACATGAGCAGAACTATTTCTCATATTTGGAAGCAGGCAGAAGCCATCTGATCTGGTGGCTATTCTGGTACCTCATTATCTGATTTCATTTTTCCTGGCTAGTGAAAAGTGTGTGGTGTTTAGGAAAGGAAAGAAGAGAGCAACTGGTTAGAAAAGCAGGGCAAATTGATGTAATAGGAACAGAGGTTGTTACTTTGAACCCCCCATTTAGCACAGAGGAGAGTGAACTTCCCACTGGCTGAGTACGAACAACCTACTCATATCTGTTGGGTGTGGTCTCTTCAGTGGCATGGTTGCATGTATCCACTTTAATTATTTAGTGTACTTATATACTATAATCCTCACAGTGAAGTTTGAGAAGGAATAGTGGTAGAAGATAAAGTTTCATTCTTTCCATGCCCAACAGTAAAAAACATACACATCAAACCAGACAAGATGCAGCTGACAGTGATGAGGAAGGATTGGATCATTCCTCTCTGTGAAGGAGACCTACTGATTCAGAGTCTGCAATTTCATGAGGAACTACTAAAGAGACACTTATTTTTCCTGATTCAAGGTGGTTTCCCCCAGGTGCTATTAAGTCCTGTTGAAAAAAAAGACAGGAAACCCTTCATGTGTAAAGAAACCCACAAATCAGAGTAGCTCAACCTTGTCTCCTCCCCATCATAATCCAGCACTTTCCCCTTCATCTGGTTGACTTCCAGTAGCAGAGCTGATCTTGGAGAAAAACCCTGAAAGAAATGAAATGTAGCCAAGTAAGAGATGTGTATGTGTGCAGGGTCTGACACTTATTGTGCTCTCTTCAAATGTGTGTGCTAGGGAAGAAATCTTGTTTTCCACTGATTCAGAACTTTGTCCTGAGCCAAAAGCAAAAGATTATTATATTTAGGCTTGTTTCAGACATAATGTGAATTCACGGTTACTTCTGAAACTGACTTCAGTTTACAGACAATTGCTCAAATCCTAGTTTGACTTGCTAGTTTCATTTCCTTCTTTCTGTGGTAGGGAAGTTAGCATTACTACAGAACACTCCAGGATTAGGGTGTCTGCATTCAGACATCACACAAAGCAACAGTTCTTATCATGATTAATAAACCAAGTGCAGATTCTGGTTTTATGGACTCTAACTAACCATAGTTATTGAAGAAACCTGTGAAAAGACAATCACATTAATCATAGTTTAATTAAGCCTTTCCCCCCCAATGTTGCTTTGTTTGTACTGGCTGCTGTAAAATATCGGAGAAAGTTTGTCAAAGTCAGTGTTAATATACTGCTGACATGTACACAGAATAGCAGCATTTTATTATCTTTATGTATCATTTATAGTTATAGAAGGGACCTCTTCTTCAGCTGGTGAACGGGTATCCTTTCGTACCAAGGAACCGTCCCTGGGAAGGGTGGGAGGGGGGCTCTTGGTAGTTGGTGATTCGATCCTTAGGCAGGTAGACATCTGGGTGGCGAACCCGCGTACTGACCGTATGGTGACTTGCCTGCCTGGTGCGAAGGTAGCGAACATTACGCGTGTTTTAGATAGGCTGGTAGATAGTGCTGGGGAGGAGCCAGTGGTCGTGGTGCACGTCGGCACCAACGATGTGGGGAAATGCAGTCGTGAGGTCCTGGAGGAGAAATTTAGGCTGCTGGGCAGGAAACTCAAGGCCAGGACCTCCAAGGTAGCCTTCTCGGAAGTGCTACCTGTTCCACGCGCAGGGCCGGAGAGACAGGCACAGATCAGGAGTCTCAATGCGTGGATGAGACGGTGGTGTAGGGGGAAGGGTTCAAGTTTGTTAGGCACTGGGATGCTTTTTGGGACAAGAGGGAGCTGTACAAAAGGGACGGTCTCCACTTGTCCCGAGAAGGAACCAGGCTGCTGGCGCTCAAAATCAAAAAGGTGGCAGAGCAGTTTTTAAACTGAATAATGGGGGAAAGCCGACAGGAGATGAAAAGTCTCTGGTTTGGGATGGCTCATCTCAAAGAGATGAAGGGGTAGCTATTACTTTTGTACAAGGAAATGGATTACAATTGTCCACTGAGACTGTGGCTAATGATAGGAACTGCCTGGCAAGGTCTCGAGGCAGCAAGAGGAAGGCTGTGGGCTTAACAAACATGGGAAACTATAAGTGTTTATACACAAATGCTAGAAGTCTCCGAGGTAAAATCGGGGAGTTGGAATGCTTGGTGTTGGGGGGGAAATAGACATTGTGGGTATTTCAGAAACTTGGTGGGATGAGGAAAATCAGTGGGATACGGTGATTCCTGGTTATAAATTATATCGGAAGGATAGGGGGGAAAGGGTTGGAGGTGGGGTGGCTTTGTATGTCAGAGAGGGTATACCGTCCAGTAAGATTGAGAGGGTAAGAGAATTGGATTCCCTTCTGGAAATGCTATGAGTTGAAATAGTGGGTCCAAAAGGAGGCTTAACAGTGGGAGTTTGTTATCGCCCACCAGATCAAAAGATAGAGGAGGATTATAAAATGATGAATGAATTAAAGATAGCGGCTAGACGAAATAACTGTGATGTAATAGGCGACTTTAACTACCCACACATTGATTGGGTCAATATGAGTTCTAGTCAGGAAAAAGAGATTGCGTTCTTAGACACTCTCAATGACTGTGCTGTGGAACAGATGGTCACAGATCCTACCAGGGGAGAGGCGATCCTGGATTTGGTCCTAAGTAACACCCAAGACCTGGTGAGAGATGTAAAAGTGATTGCACCACTTGGAAACAGTGACCATAATGTCATTGAGTTTAACATTTGTACAGATAGGGAGTTGCCCAAAAAGACTGACGCAACCACTTTTAACTTTAAAAGGGGTAACTTCTCTGGTATGAGGGGACATGTGAGGAAGAAATTGAAAGGAAGAGTGGAGAAGGTCAAAACCATTGGGGAAGCTTGGAGACTATTTAAAAAGACAATCCTAGAAGCTCAGAAAAAATATATACTGCAGGTTAGGAAAGGTACAAATAGGTATAGAAAAAAGCCTGCATGGTTAACAAATAAAGTAATGGAAGCTGTAAAAGGTAAGAAGGATTCCTTTAGGCAGTGGAAAGCTAGTCTTAGTGAGGTTGATAAAAGGGAACACAGACTATGGCAAATAAAATGCAAGTCTGTGATCAGGCAAGCAAAAAGGGAATATGAGGAGCATATCGCAAAAAACATAAAGACCAACAATAAAACTTTCTTCAAATACATTAGAAGTAGGAAGCCAGCCAGGGAGGCAGTGGGGCCCTTGGATGACCAAGGGGTAAAAGGAGTAGTGAAGGATGATAGGGAAATGGCTGAGAAGCTGAATGCATTTTTTGCCTCTGTCTTCACTGTGGAAGAGGAGAAGTGTTTGCCCACTCCAGAAGCACCGATTTCGGGAGGGGGTTTGAAAGACCTGAATCAGATTGTGGTGACAAGAGAGGAAGTCCTCCGACTGATGGACAATTTAAAAACTAATAAATCACCAGGCCCGGATGGCATTCATCCGAGAGTTCTGAAAGAACTCAAATGTGAACTTGTGGATCTCCTGACAAAAATATGTAATCTTTCTTTAAAATCTGCCTCCATTCCTGAGGACTGGAAGGTAGCTAATGTCACTCCCATCTTTAAAAAGGGCTCCAGGGGAGATCTAGGAAATTACAGGCCAGTCAGTCTGACATCGATACCGGGTAAGTTGGTGGAAACTGTTATTAAGGAAAGAATTAGTAGGCACATTGATGAACAAAAACTATTGAGGCAGACTCAGCATGGGTTCTGTAAGGGAAGATCTTGTCTCACTAACCTGTTAGTGTTTTTTGAGGGAGTGAACAAACATGTGGACAAGGGGGACCCAATAGATATTATTTACCTTGACTTCCGGAAAGCTTTTGATACAGTTCCTCATCAAAGGCTCCTAAGTAAGCTGAATAGTCATGGGATAAAAGGACAAGTCCTCTTGTGTATCAAAAACTGGCTTATAAATAGGAAACAGAGAGTGAGTATAAATGGGAAACTTTCTCAGTGGAGGGTGGTAAGCAGTGGGGTACCGCAGGGATCAGTACTCGGTCCGATGCTTTTTAACTTGTTTATTAACGATTTGGAATTGGGAGTAAGCAGTGATGTGGCTAAATTTGCAGATGACACGAAGTTGTTCAGGGTGGTGAAAACCAGAGAGGATTGTGAGGCACTCCAAAGGGATCTGTTGAGGATGGGTGAGTGGGCGTCAACGTGGCAAATGGGGTTCAATGTGGCCAAGTGCAAAGTGATGCACATTGGAGCCAAAAATCCTAAATATAAATACACGTTGATGGGGTCTGATCTGGCAGAGACTGACCAAGAGAGAGATCTTGGAGTCGTCGTGGATAACTCGCTGAAAATGTCTACACAATGTGTAGCTGCAATAAAGAAGGCCAACGCTATGCTGGGGATTATTAGGAAGGGAATTGATAACAAATCAGTCAGTATCATCATGCCCCTGTATAAATCATTGGTGCGACCTCATTTGGAATACTGTGTACAGTTCTGGTCACCACATCTCAAAAAGGATATTATAGCATTGGAAGAAGTGCAGAGAAGGGCAACTAGAATGATAAAAGGGTTGGAACACCTTCCCTATGAAGAAAGGTTAAAATGCTTGGGGCTCTTTAGCTTGGAGAAACGACGGCTGAGGGGTGACATGATCGAGGTTTATAAGATTATGAATGGGATTGAGCAGGTTGAGAAAGAAGTACTTTTCTCCCTTTCTCACAATACAAGAACTCGTGGGCACTCTATGAAATTGCTGAGCAGTCGGGTTAGAACAGATAAAAGGAAATACTTCTTCACCCAAAGAGTGATTAACATATGGAATTCACTGCCACAGGAGGTGGTGGCAGCTGCAAGCATGGACAGTTTCAAGAGGAAATTAGATAAACATATGGAGCAGAAGTCCACCAGTGGCTATTAGCCACAGGGTATAGATGGGAACTCTCAGTCTGGGGCAGGTGATGCACTCTATTCTTGGTGCTGGAGGGGGCAGCAGTGGGAGGGCTTCTGGTGCCCTGGCCCCACTGCTGGACCTCCTGATGGCACCTGGTATATTTTGGCCGCTGTGTGACAGAGTGTTGGACTAGATGGGCCATTGGCCTGATTCAACATTGGCTTCTCTTATGTTCTCTTATGTTCTTATGTTCTTATTTGTAAGAATGAGCATTGTCCCCTAGGACTAAATCTGTAAAATCTGCTGATTGACCAGATCTCTTACAGCTAAGCCTGTTGCTCAAGCCACTCTGTAATATAGGTGTGAACAGGAAGGTGGATTGACAATTTTTTAAATATTTACCTGGAAGTCTGTATTAAAGTAGTAGGACATAATTTGCCTGGAGCTATTAGTACTATAGTATTAGACCTCCTAGCAAGAATGAACATATCAACATGAGATAGTTTAACCTCTGACTTGTATTGTGTTCTAGAGCCCCTTCTTGTAAATTATGTATGAACACACCAAGGATTTGTTTTCACTTTTAGAAATACTTTAAAAAATATATTCAATTAATTCATCACCCCAGGTCACAAATGTTCTACTCTGTTGTTACTCAGAATAGCATTCCAATGTCATCTGCTAACTGTCAGAGACCAGTCTACTCTTTGGTTTGCTGAGGACGATAAAGTGTCAGGAGCAACTACTGGAGTAGAGGTGGCAGAAAGCCAATGATGTATAGGCAGAAGCCCTTTCAAGTAACGAAACAATAGCAGCAGATCAGATTAACAATGGCTGTGAATAAACCTGAAAAAGTGTGCAAAAGAATGGAGGGTAAGCTTTTTCTCCTCTTCTTCAAAAAGCAGCTTCCATATTAAAAATACAACCTCATGATGTAGAAGAATAAAAGATTGGAGTCTCAGAGCGGCTTACAAACTCCTTTCCCTTCCCCTCCCCACAACAGACACCCTGTCAGGTAGGTGGGGCTGAGAGAGCTGTTTTGAGAACTGCTCTCTCAAGAACATCTCTGACAGAACTATGGCTTGCCCAAGGTCATCCAGCACTGCATGTAGAGGAGTGGGGAATCAAATCCGGTTCTCCCAGATTAGAGTCCACACACTTAACCACTACACCAAACTGGCTCTCCAACCTCATGGAAATTCAGCACAGCATTATCAAGTCTTTTTAAAGCTGGATTTTGTTTCAGCTGGTTTGAAACCTTCCTACTATTTGTGGAAGTATAGACTAGTAATAATCAGTCTTTCACTTTTAATCCAAGATAGTTGAACATTCTATGGTTTAGCAATACCAGATGTTCCTGAATGATATGGATTATCTATAACCATTTCAATCAGGTTTATTTTATTTTTTTTACTTCATTTATGCCTTGTCTTCCTTCCCATGAGGACCCAAAGCAGCTTAAACAGTTCTGCTTTTCTCAGTTTTTATCCACACAACAATTCTGTGAGGTAGATTAGGCTGAAAGTTGGTACCATCCCAAAGTTACCCAACAAGCTTCTATGGTAGAATGGACATTCAGACGTGGGTATCCCAGGTGCTAGTCTGACTCTCTAGCCACTATACAACACTCCAGCTCTGTAGCTAGATTGTTGGTGGGGGGACACTGGATGGAGAAGGGGTGCGGGGAGAAAAGAGAATAGAGGTACCCGACAGTGAGGGGAACAAGTGTGCACACAGTGGAGGAAGGGGGTGTGGTGGGAAGGGGCTCCTATCCCTCTCTCCTCTCTCCCACTCCAACCTGCCTGAAAGAGCATCCCCCGCAGTTGGCTTTTCTCCCCCCCTCACTGCCCTGGGTTTCCTCGGTTGTGCCAGCTTGTAGCGTGCTAGCTGACCATCCGGCTTTCATGCTGGTGCTTCTGCCAGCCTGCCTGGCTCCTCTGTAGTGCATGGCTGCTGCCGCTGCATTGGGAAGCCTTTGGGTCATGTGGGGGTGCAGCAATCCTGCTTGTCTGTGCTTTGTCAGCACAGACGAGAAGCAGTTATGGGATCCACTGAGCAGATTCTGCTCTCGGGAGAGACATGACACTTCTAGCTTTGCTGCCCAGTCTCCCTTGCCAGGGCTGTGGCAAAGCCCGGGAACCATGCAGGAGGCCGCTCCGACCCTACCCACTGCTGCACAGCAGCCGCAATAAGCAGGTGAGGGGGTGGAGCAGCCATGGCCAGGCAGAGAATGCAGGGCAGGGTGGGCTCGCAGATTTGGGGTGTTGAGAATTTGGGAGGGGGCATTGCTCGATGGGGCCCACTCTAGCTATGGTCCTGCCACGTGGGCTCTGTGTTTATGACCAGGGAAGTTTTTGACCAGGAGAATTCCAGAAGGTCTATTTCAGTGTCACAAAGATCAGTCTGGAGGCCAGTTTGCAGATTACAGTCCCAGTATACACTGGAGAAGTTTTACAGGCATGCCTAAAAATCGAGTGCCTTGAAAGCAAATTTGAAATGGGAAATATCACCTTTAATTTGTAAATTCTGCATCGCTCATTCTTGTTAGTTTTCTGTGACAAGGGCTAAAGTAATTATAATTAAACATGAGAAGGGGCTGCTGAAAAGAGGAAGACATGTCCTGCAGAAAATCAGAGAAAGAACCACTGACTGGTTGCCATTAACAGGCACTAATGGGAGTTATGGTGATACAGCGGTAACCAGATAGCATGCAGAGTGGATTTTAGTGCTAAGCATTGCATTGCCTCGCGCTTGACGTATAATTACTGCATTTGGAATGGAGTTCCTGCTCTGTAAATTTTTAATCAGCTTATAGTTTTTCATAGGATGTTTCATTCCTTTTTTGCTTGTCCTTTGCAGCCTAAGCCTTAGGCTCATGAAAAGTGATGATCCCTATGTCATTCATTTCCAAATATTTGCATGGGCATTCTGAGGAAGACCATAGAAAGGATAGCAAATCACAGTCTTGTCTGTCCATAGTGTTATAGGTCAGATTAAGTATTTCCATGTGGCCTCTTTGTGCCAGCTGTAGTATTCTTTTTATTTCATGTGATTTACAGTAGATAGACTGGTACAAGAGTAATCTCCAACAGGAGAACAGTATATATTGGAGCTGCCCTGAAAGGTCAGGTAACAATCATCCATTTAGGAGGGCAGAATCAAACTGTCTTTGTTTTCTCATCTCACATCTTAACATGGACTGATTTGTGAGTCTTACGAATGAGATTGTTTTAGTGTTCAGATTGGTTGTGGAAGAGGCAATTGCCTTTGTATATTTTAAGATATATTTAATGATCTGTGGTAAAGCAGGAGTACTGCAGCCATGTTACATTTTGCCAGGTGGACATGCAAGGGAGGAAACATGCTCAGTCCAGCCACAGCACCCCCATATTCCCATGGCTTACTCTGCACAGGCAACCATCATGGATCACCCAAGACCCCTCCTGCAAACAGTTTGCATCTCAGTGGAATGTGGAAGCACCAAGCCTTTTGCAGATTCTGGGCAACCACAAGGGAACATGCAATTACACTCTTTCCAAAGGCAATTCTGTCATCCCCTCAATAGCTTACTGGAGAAAGGCACCCATGTGGCCAATGGGAGGCATGGCTTCAAATACCTGGGGGATAGTCAGAAGACAAAGATCACTTTTTGCCAAGAGCAGCAAAATAGGAGGTCAAATTAGAACCCATGCCTCCTACACTCAGGAGCAGTTCTTCAACCACTCACCCAATGGGGCACACAAGAACAGGAGACACAAAGGGCAGCAGCCCTGCTGTCCATACCAGCCATATGAAGCAGGGTTGGGGAAGAGGAGAGAGAATGAGAAGTGGGGGGAGAGAACAGTGGACAGCACAGTCTCTGCCATCCTCCTTGACAGCCACCGTCCAGGCTGCCAGAGCCCCCGCCTCTCGTTCCTGCCTCCAGGGCCGTCTTTGTGCGTTTCTTTTAAAACGCTTCCGGTTTGAGCTCTTGAGCAAACATGTGCTTAATAAATCCATTATTAAACTTTAAATGGATTTATTAAGCACATGTTTATGCAAGTACTCAAACTGGAAGCTTTTTTTAAAAAAAACAACGCACAAAGAGCAGTCAGACGGCCCGAATCGCAATCATTGTGAAAGATGGCTGTCCAGATGGGCGAAATCATGCTTTCAAAGCACAAGTGCCAGGAAAATACCTGATTTTCCAGGGGGCAGGAAAACCCGGGAGCATTGCGGGAGTGAGCCGGCTTTGGCGCAGGAGGCAGATTGGCACATGTGAACGTGAAATTTACATGCGCGTGGGAACAGTGGCGAACCCCGATCAAAAGGTCCGTGTGACCGCACCTCAAGTGTGTATAGATGTTATCTCCTTGAATGGGATGCCTTTCTTTGTCTTATCCTGGGAGCTGCCCTCTGACCCCTCCTCTGACCTCTCTCTTTGCATATGGTAATATACTTCTTGGGAGATTTATTTACTGCACTCAGTATCACGCTTCTATAACTGGGCAAAACTCTGCTATATTAATGAAATATCACAATAGCTGTTAGTAGCTTTTCTGGCTGTGTGATCTCTCATGCAGTTTGAATTGTGGGAGGTTTATTTTAAAACCTAGTATTTTAAAAGTTTCACCAGGTTATGGTGACAGTAGTTAGAATCATCTATGCAGCAAAATGGTAATCTGACATCTGTCCAGCCTTGGAAGAATGGGGAAAAAAACTGGCCAGTTATGCAGTAATGGTGAAATTAACATCATATCTGAAAAACAGATCAATTTTGAAATTTGAGGAGAGATGAAAAATTTATTATGAAAGTGGGAGACAAATGCAAATAATAATGCAGAAGCAGAATGCGAACAAAATTTGAATATAAAAACAAGAATTTGAATTTGAATAATAATAATAATAATATTTTATTTTTAATTTTCTTTGTCATTGTTAGATATAAGATTTCTTTTTAGTCTTTGATATATTAAAGGTAATAGTTAATATGTAGAAAGGATGAAATGTGTAATATAGAATATGTAGCTATGATGAAAATTAATAATATAGTGGTAAAATAGTCTAGTTATAATGTTTAGAAATTAAAATGTTCGAAGTCAGGATTATTGTAAAGATTATGAAGGGGAGGCTGTTGGGGAGAAATACACACACACACACACTGCAATGTATAATACGTTTGGAGATATATGATTTGTTATATAAGCCCTTTTCTCTTTTTGCTCCTCTTTTACATTTCTATTTTGTTTTCTTAAAATAAAATATATTTATAAAAAATGCTTTATCAGGTTTGCATCACATGTGGACTGTGAAGGTTCAGATTTAGACATGGTACACCATACTGTACAAATCTTTAGGATTCATTCTCTTTGTTTCCATTTCAATGAAATGGATTTCCCCCAGCCCAAAACATGTCTTTGAATGGCTCCATCCTGCAGACTGAAAGAATCACTTCTCTATCTTTGAATAAGTCTATTTTGCAGATTGAAAGAATCACCTATTTCTCTCTCAAAAAAATCTGAATTGCATTGATATGAGTAAGGAATATTATAAAGAAAAGATTGTGTCTTTCCTGACTAATGATCTCACCCATCAGAGTTCAGTAGTCTAAAAATTCATATATTGACATAAACTTTGTATTCTGTTTTCCTGTTTTTCAAAACGTGTAAATATTGGAAAATTTCCTTGCAGGCTCATGGTAACGTTACTGAATAATGGTGCCACTAAAACTAAAACTTACTCTTTCTTTCTTCCTTCCTTCCTTCCTTCCTTCCTTCCTTCCTTCCTTCCTTCCTTCCTTCCTTCTCTTCCTTCCTTCCTTCCTTCCTTCCTTCCTTCCTTCCTTCCTTCCTTTCTTTCTTTCTTTCTTTCTTTCTTTCTTTCTTTCTTGCAGCAGTTTGTGGACTCTAATCTGGGAGAACCAGGTTTGATTCCCTACTCCTCCACTTGCACCTGCTGATGTGTCAGTCACAAGCTCTAGTACAGCTGTTCTTGAAAAAGAGCAGTCTCTGTCAGAGTTCTCTCAGCCCCGCCTGCCTCACAGGGTGTCTGTTGTGGGGAGGGGAAGGGAAAGGAGTTTGTAAGCTGCTCTGAGACTCCGAGTGAAGCGCGGGGTATAACTCCAATCTCCTGTTCTCCTTCCTTCCTTCCTTCCTTCCTTCCTTCCTTCCTTCCTTCCTTCCTTCCTTCCTTCCTTCCTTCCTTCCCTCCCTCCCTCCCTCCCTCCCTCCCTCCCTCCCTCCCTCCTCCTCCCTGTTATTCCTGTGCTCCATGTGACAAAAATAATCCAACTGACACTAGCAGGACTACAGTCACTGCCTAGGAATAGGAAACATGGGATATAAATACTGATAGTAGTGGGCACTACAGCTGGGTTCAGTGAATTTTTCCCCATAACATTCCAATGAAAATTATTTTAAAATTAAAACTCGGGTCCTGAGTGAGGACAGAATGACAGAAAACAGGCCTGGCCCTTGATGTCTATGTTTTATAATAAGAAGACCATAAGCCACCAACGAGATGTAGAAATTAATCTCTATTCATTTCTGCAAATCTAAGTCTTCAGTGTGATGGACAGGGCATTTTTTCTTTGAGAAAAGCTGCTGTATTGCATGAGAGGCAGAAATTCAGTAGTGGCAGGTTTTTCTTCCATGTAGCTGCTGTGTTAAGGTGAAAAATGTCTGTCCCTCTTGGATGTCTTCTGTCTTGCAGAGCTAAAAGGCACAGCCAGATGCATCTGATGTGGAAGGAGCTTGAACTTGCAATACAGATTTTCCGAAGCAAGAAAATAACAATCAGCAGTGCAGCTTCATTATGGAATATTGTTTCTTTTACCAATATTGAGAAATGATGTATACAAAGTAGAAAACTACAAAAATCATCCCCAGTAAAATTATTGCTGTAATGAATGATGTCTTTTTCATTTTAATTGTCTGAGGTCTGAATGGACATTACAGTATCCCTGATCCCTGAATGAGAGAATTTTAGAACATATGAAATTATATTAATTACAAAGTTAAAAGATAATGTATAAAATGTAACTAAGAAATTGTAAATTTTATATGAAGATGTAGACTTTTAAAATCTAATATGCATAAATTAGCCAGAAGTCCTCTGATTATTTAAAAAAAAGAAAATAACTCTGACATTTTCATACTACTTTTTTGCATGCTGTTTACTTAACAGTAGCTGCAGAATTATCTTTTGTGCCAGACTCTGAGGAAACTGTTGATTTATATAATAAAAACAACTCCCATAAATTTATCATTTATAAGCTAATCATGAAAACAACATGAAACACTCCAAAATGATATTGATAAATGATATCCTTATTTTGAACACTGGTCAATTGTGATTATAAAAATAAGGATGTCATTTATCAATATCATTTTGGGGTGTTTCATGTTGTTTTCATGATCAGCTCATTAATGATACTTTTATGTTTTTTTAATATATATAAATTATCAGAAAAGGTGGCTTGAGAAGGCAAAGGTTTGGTGCATTTGTTAAGAAATCCTGAGGAATAGCCACATTAGTCTGTTGCAGTAAAAACAAAATGGAGTCTTATGTGTTTTATGTATGCATGGATGTTATCCAATGCAGCATTAAAAAAATGGTCTTCCAGGTATTTAATTAATACATAGAGTTTACAGAGTACAAATGTGAGTTGGATCCAAAAGTTCAGTTTATGCTAATGGAGGAGTCATCTTCAAATTCAAGAAGCCTTTCACCAGTAGAAGGCCTGCCCTTGTTGGCCTAACCCTGACTCCAATTGGTAGGCTGGTGGAGAAAAAAAATTCCCTTTCCAAATCACTAGTGCTTGACAGCATGATGTTATTTCTGGGGTGAAGCTGGAAGTGAAGTCACGCCCCTCTAGGATTCAGCGTAAACTCTGTGGTAAAACCGCTGAATCCTAGAGTGGCATGACATCACTTACTTGTTCACTCGGGAAATGACATCATGCTGTTGAGTGATGTCATGCCCATGTTACCCTCCCAGTATCTCTCTGGGTGCCAATGACTGTCTGGCAACCCTAAGCATAACTTCTGTGGAACATACCTAGAGTTACCAGTCTCTAGGTGGGGCCTGTGTTACTCCTACCAGCTTTGATTTAAAAAGCTGAATAGCTGATTTTAGTTTCTGGGGGAAATTAGTCAAATGATAGGCCTCAGCGAGAAATGGGGTAATAAGTGCAGATCTGCTATCAATGTTTATGGAGATAGTCCCTTAGACCCTTGGCTGAGTCAATAACCTGTCCAAATGGTTAAAAGAAATGGGTTTTATTAAGGAAAATAATAATTTAGGTATTTATATTCAAATCAAGTTTTGCAAGCATACACTTTCGGTTTCGGCGGAGCGAATGGCGGCCACCTCTCGGGACGCTCCCACGCGCAGTTAGGGGGGTCTTCGCATATGCGAAAGACCCTAGTGAGCCTTAGTTAAAGGCTCCGAACCAGGGGCGCTTGGGGAGTAGCCTCTTTGCCGGCAAACAGCCGGGAAATTGAGGCTTTCTCCCCGCCCCAATCGGCCCCGCTGCGTTGTGCCCGTAATGGGACTTAGCAACGCCACCGACTTCCAGGAGTGAATAAAGCGATTGAATTAAAGATAAACGGAAAGAACTGGCATCGAACCGTGAGTTGGAGATCTATTTTTGAAGCGAAAATTTGAAACCCCCCGCAAGCGTATAAGCGGATGGGAGGAGGGAGGAATCCCTACCCCCCTTGAGAAATGGGACTTATAAAAGAAAAGCGGAGGGGGTAAAGGGAAACAAGAGTTGGTGAAAATACCTTTGGGGAAGCATTGAAGATTAAGAATTAGTTGGTCTCCTGAGTGACGCGGCACGAACTTTGATAAAGTAAACAATTAAAAAGATGTCGGCATTTAAAAAGGTCCCGCAGAAGCTGGAAAAGAAGGGGGGAGGAACTTCCGGTCTGAGCACCCCCCCACCGGAGTTAGCTGTCAATCAACAGAAAAGCGAGTCACTGCGCCCTCTGCTGGATCAAATGCAGAAAATCAGCGAAACTTTGTGTAACATGGAAAGTGTTCTCAACAGTCAACAAAAACAATTAACAGAAACAACAAAGAAGATGGAGGAGATTGCACAAAAATGTTTGGTCTCAACGGAAGACACCAAGAAAATAAAGAGAAAGGTCAATAAATTAGGAAAACATCAGGATATGCAAGAAAAAAGAATTTTAATGTTACAGATGGAAAAATCAAATCAGACTCTCTGCTTTCAGGGCATTAAAGAAGAAGAAAAAGAGGATCTCAGAACTATATTGACAAACGCCTTGGCACCCCTAACTGGCAGAGAAGCGTTGGAATTGAAAGAAGAGATGGATATGGCCTATAGAGCCTATTCAGCTTTTACAAAGAAAAATAATATGCCAGCAGAAGTGGTTGTCAAGTTTACTAAGCAGCGTACTAGAGATCAAATTCTGCGTTCAGTTTCAGCGGTGCCCTTGAAAATTGGGGAGCAGACCATCAGAACTTTGAAAGATGTCCCCTATGAAATCCGTATGAAAAGAAAAGCATATAAAGGATTGACCACGTTCTTACAAAGACATCAGACAACCTACAGATGGTGCATTCCCGAAGGACTAATTTTTAAATATAACGATAAAAGAGAGAAGATAGACTCCGTCTTCAAAGCACAAGAATTTCTGAAGAGACAAGCCAGTACAGAGAAAGATGCAGCACTTGCAATTTGGACTGACTCAAGCAGCGAAGAAGACAGCGATCCGGAGGAGGGAGGTGCTGGAGCGGGAGACAAAAAGCCTAAAGAGGGCCCATCTTACAACTTGAGAGATATAAAAGGAAGACACCCAAAGAAATAGTTCGTGGAACGTCAGAAAGGAGCTGATTAATAATTAACCCCAATGGACTTTACTAACTTTATTAACAGAGTTATTTTGGACTTTTGTAAGATGAAAAGAAGATCTTCCAACCGTGGTGGTTGCCAAAATTTGTAATTATACTAACTAAAACTAATCTTTTAACAGAAAAAAACTCACTCCACTCTTTTTCTTAATCCCACTATATACCTTCCTTTTTTCTTTTTATAAAAAGCAATAAAATTCTCTCCTTTTTAGGAGAGTTTATTCTCAAAAAGTTTTGCAAGCATACAAGAAGAAACAAAAAGAAGTTAGCAGATAGATAGAGGGGTGGGAAGATTGGGATAATACTATATCTATCCAGATGTGCAGGAGTCCATTGCTGGAAAGGGAGGGGACCCAAACTGTGGGGTTTGGGGGTGCATCTCTACTGTAGGCTGCCTCAGAGTGACACATGGTTGAAGCCATGTGCTTTAGTGGATATAGACACGGGGAAACAATGCGAGCCAATGGGAGGCCTTAAGGGGCTAGTCTTAGGTGAAGACAAAAGATTTTCTGGACCAATAAGGGGTCCAAAGGGGTGTGACACCAGGAGGAGTAAAACCTAGGTGTGACCAATGAAGTCCCAGTGGGGCAGAGTGGATTTACAATAATGTTGATGAGATTAGCCTGGTGCTGAATGGTTGGGCTGGGAGTGTCGATTGTGGAACAATAGGGTGGTCTGGCATTTCCTTGGTGCCAGACAATGGAGGTGAGGTTGCTTAATGTATGGCAGGATGAACCTGAATGGGTGACCATTCGTTGGACATGAAGAGTTAATGTTTACCTTGATAGGTCTGGAAGAGGTATCAGAATGCAGATATTTTAGACAAATATAGGGAGACAGGAATGAGGGGATTATTCTGAAGGTATTTCCTGACATACAAGTGAAACAGGAGTTGGGGGCTCGAACCATGCAACAACTTCATCAATGACAGTTGCACAGACCAGAGGCTCTTTGTGCCTGCCTGCCTGTACATTTGGCAGACAAAAGACTGGCCATTTGGTATGCCTGAGGCAGGGCCAGAGACTTTCCCATTCTAGTCCTCATGGACTGAGCTTAAAGGTGGTGGTGGAGGTTGCCTGCATGGAGGATGTTCTGATAGTGCAGCTTGAAATGAGGTTCTCTTTGTCTCTCAGCAAAAGCCACTGTCTAAGTCAAGCCTGGCTTCATGAGGGCACTGCTTTAGGAAGTTCAGAGGTTGTTTTGGGGTGTCTCTCTCTCTCCGGAAAGACCACCCAGGGTTCTGGGCCCAAGAGGCCAGTTACACCTGGAGTTCTCCCAAAATTACAACAGATCTCCTGACTACAGAGATTCCTCTGACTCCTCCAAGCCCCTCCCTCCCTGGGCATTACCAGGAATTTCTAAGCTAGTGTCGGCAGCCTAAGTTTTCCTCTTCTGACCTAGCAAGATTCTTTGTATTGGAGGATAGCTCCACCACTAATGGAACAGCACCTTTGGCTCCAGCTGTATATAATTACAGATGATTCACAGGAAATATTTTGCACAATACAGTGCAGGAAATAGCCAATGAAATCATGTTGTATAATGCATCTACTGTAAGTAAAGTAAATCTGTGCAGCATAGCTTACCTAGGGCAGCTGCTCTGTGATTTTTTCTGCAGTATCCACTACAAATGGCTCAGTTATTTTCTCCTGTGTATTCAGAATTTGATGACTGAGCAGGACAGGATGGAGGTTATGAGATCATGAGCAGTGAGGAGAGTGAATTGGGGAAAAATTATTTATGCTGTCTCAAAAGAAATGAGTTTGAGATAATCAATTGAAATTGATAGGTAGGATATTTAAGAGAAACAAAAGGAAGTAATTCTTCACATAATGCAAAATTATCCTATGAGGTTTATTGCCACATTTATAGTTGTAATAGTCAGGGATGGATTACTTGAGTGCTGTGTACCAAGAGAGACTGCACACGTGGTCGGGCTCACACATGGCCATGCGGACAAGCCGAGCTTCGCAGCCACAACAATAGAAGCAGAGGATCCTAGAACTCACCAATCGGCCAGTTCGGATCCTAAAGGGAATCAATGAAGGACAGTGGCAATGTAAATAAACCTATCACGGGAATGGGTGTGTGTGTTGGGTGTGGTTGGAATGGGAATATAAGTGGACCTTTGGGTCCTGCCCATATCTCGTCCTCCATTTAACTAATAAAGTATGAGCTGAAATCACTCCTCCATGCATCAGTCTCAGTGCTTTATACTGGCGACGAGGATGGGATCCTGATGAACGAGTTGGACTCCAATGCTGACACGAGCACTGTACCATGCTCCGGCCACCAGGATGCTGTGCCCCATACCGCTGACCCCAGGTCCAGCACTGCACTGTGCATTGATTTTCCAGTCTCCATGCTCTGCACCACTCCAGGCAACACTCAATCGCATGCTGCCACCTAAGTCATGGCTGCTGCTCTGGGTAACCTCCCAGAATTCGATGCTGTGCATCCTGAGCAGTGGGAAACATGGATCAAGCGACTTGGGTACTATGGATTTCCACGACATCACGGACGAGGGTAAGAAGAAATCCCTAATGCTCAGCTCACGTAGGATCAAGATGCTCAGGCTACTGAAAGATCTGCTAGCCCCAAAATCTCTGAAAGAGGCTAGAGAAGGCACTCACTGATCAGTTCAAGCTGAAGCCAACCCAAATGGCGCAGTGCTTAGACTTCTTTGCGCACCTCCAGGGCTCCGATGAAACTGCAACCGACTTCATGGCAGGCCTTCACCGTGCAGCCACCTGATGTGAATTCCCAACCTCAGTGACACACTGATGAATCAGTTCATCGTGGGCCTCCGGGAGCCCAAGCTACGCTGCAAGCTCACTAGCCATGATGACCTGACTCTGGATAAGGCCCTAAGGGAAGCCACAGCATACGAGAAGTTATATCAAGAGTGCTGCGGCTACGCGGTCCATCTCACAAGTGCATCTCCGGCCTCTGATGCCTTGGATCCACCCCATGGAAGACAAGATACGAGCCATAGTTCATGTGCCTATACAAGCCTTCTTAGGACTTTTAAATTTTTACCATTCATTCCTGCCTCACAAGGCCACCATGGCAGAGCTGCTTCACCGCCTCCTCAATAAACACGCTCCCTGGATCTGGGGTTCCAAACACACCACTGCCTTCCAGACGGTAAAGGAACTGTTATCCTCCAATGCAGTCCTCACCCACTTTGATGAGTCCCTGCTGGTGGTGTTGGCTTGGTGGTGTTGGTATGGGGGGGGTCCTGGGGCACCTATTACTCTTACACCTTATCTGCAGCAGAGCACAACTATGCTCAAATAGATTAAAAAGGCCCTGGTGATAGTTGCTGGCATAAAAAAAAATCACGATTACCTGCATGGCTGGCCCTTTATAGTCATAACGGACCACAAGCCCCTCTTGGGCCTGCTCGCCCCGGACCACCAGACCCCATAAATGCTGTCTCCCAGAGCGCTGCACTGCTCGATCTTCCTGGCGGGGTACCAATACTCACTCATCCACCGCCACAAGGGGTGCCTGCTGTGGGGCAGCCAGGTGGTGATCCCCACACCTCTGCAAAAGCGAGTACTCACCACCCTGCATGAGAACCACCCAGGGATCATCAGGATGAAAGCCTTAGCCCAGAGCTATGTGTGGTGGCCGGGGTTGGACAGTGAAATTGAGGACAAGGTGAAACGATGCCAGAAATGTCAGGAGTTGTGACTGGAACCTCTGAAAGCCCTGGTGCAGCCATGGGAGTCCTCTCACAAGCCTTGGGCATGGCTACATTTGGATTTTGCGGGGCCATTTCAGGGATAGATCTTTATATTAGTAGATGCCTACACTAAGTGGGGCCAGTTCCTTCCACTTCATCCGGCTAGGCCATCTGTGTGATGTGGTGGATTTTTAGCTCCCAGGGTATAGCAGACTCCTTGGTAATTGACAACGGCACAGCCTTCACCTCCACTGAGTTTCAGGAGTTTGTGCAATCTTATGGCATAAGGCACATACGCTCTGCCCCATTCCACCCTGCAATAAACGACCAGGCAGAGCGCATGGTCAGAATCATGAAAGAGTCCCCATGCCTCATGGACCAGGGGGGCTGGGGCTACAAGCTAGCCACCTTCCTATTCAGCCAGTGCATGACTCCCCACACCACGACCGGCCGCAGTCCAGCTGAACTCCTCATGGGACGGTGCCTGATGATGTGGCTGGACTGCCTCCATCCAGACCGGGCACCCAAACATGGCACAGCCCCTGAAGAGCAGGAGGCCCCAAAAGGTTTCTTCCCAGGGGATCCTGTGTATGCCCGGAATTACATACGGGGTCCTACATGGATTCCAGCCAGGGTCGTCTGGGTGATAGGGCCACTATCTTACGAGGTCTCCAGCGAAGATGGTCAACTACTGAGATGGCACAGCTAATTGATGGCACTGTCTACTTCCAGCAGACCCTGATGACAGTGAATGCGAGGGCCCTGACCCCAGAGAACCCGAGGCATCTGCTCCAACACTGCCACGGTCAAGTGCTCTGCCTGAAGCTGATGACAATGACACCATGGAGCCAACCAGCAGCCAGGAGCCGAGTAACACAGCCGCCCCTGTTGAGCACCCAGGAGCTGAAGTGTCATCCCCGGCACCGGCGAGAACCACCCCAGAGAACAGGGCCCCAACTCCAGGAGTACACTGCTCCACTAGAGAGCAGAGGAAGCCCACTTATCTCAGGGACTATGTCTGGTAGGGGGGATGTGGACCTGGAGGGAGGGGTGTTGTGTACCAAGAGAGACTGCACACACAGTCGGACTCATACATGGCCATGTGGACAAGCTGAGTTTCGCAGCCACAACAATATAAGCAGAGGATCATAGAACTTGCCAATCGGCCAGTTCGGATCCTAAAGGGAACCAATGAGGGCTGTATGGCAGTTTGCAGTCTGCATGTGAGTGTTCACAAGAACTTGCAGATATTGGATGCTGACTCCCAGATGATGAGGGATCAGTGGGGATTTGGCTTCTGATCTCCTGCTGGGTATTTTTTTTTCTGTACCCAGAAATGCTGATCATCCTGGATCCTGTCAGGTCCTGCAGAAACCACTCAGTACGCAATAGTCCTTGGGCATGTTTATTGGCAAAGTATGGCTTCTGAATAGGTTAACTTGCAACTATAGGTTAAGTATAGGTTAACTGGCAACTGAATAGGTTAACTGGCAAGCAATAACATGGAACAAGGAAAGAGGGGTTAGGGTCCCACCCTCAAGCATACGTCACACAGAGGCACCTAGGCTACTACAGGTCATGAGAGAACATGAGACCTAGCTAGCTATCTTAAGACTCTTGTCTCCCACAGCCTTGAGCCCAGCTGTGGCTCCCAGGCAAGGTGGGGGCTGCTTAAGAATAATTGCCGCCGAAGCCACCAGAAAACTCCCTCCATTCATTCACATGCTCCCCCCACCTTAGGAATGGCAGGGAGGACTTGATAAGGTGCAAGGCAGATGGGCTATGAGCTAAACAATCAGGCATAGCAAGCGGGTTTACAAAAGTGGAAGTAAGGCATTAACAGCATAAGGTCACAGGTTACAGGTATTGGGTATTGATCATGGTACAGACACAAGTATTGCCACCCGGTGAAAAGTTCGATCCTGACAGATACCTTGCTGCTGCCTGGACTTGCTGAGATGCAGCAAATTTAGCACATGTGGGAGGGAGGGTTATTCAGAAGCCCAGCTGATTGCCCTTCTCTTTTCCCACCACAAGCTGTGGGCTTGGCTGCAAGGAAAAGAAGAGAAACTAGCTCTGTCTCCCTTCCATTTTACAATATTGAGATAGAAAGTGTTGCTTCTGTCACCACCCAGCTTGGAGGGGAGGTAAAAGGAGCTCTTTCTCATCTTCCTTTTGCATAGGGCTGTCAAGCCCCCAGTCAGGGCAGGGGATCCTCTGTTCCCATTGTCGGCCACTACTCTGAGCAGTGGTGGCTGTGATGTCACATCTTTTCTGGTAAAAAACAGGAAGTGACATAGAGTAGCTCTAGGATTCACTGGAAACTAAATGGTAAAATCAGTGTTTCTGGTCATTAGCTCTAGAATCACCAGAAAATCTAGGTTTTATCATAGAGTTTCTGAAGATTCTGGAGCTCCCAAGTGTTTACTGGACATGACATATTGCCACAGCAGGCATCATAGGATATCCATATCCCTGCCTAAATCTACCGTGCTTGTTGCCTGGCACTGCCTGGCAAACCTACTTTTACTGAGTTGGTTGGGGTAATAACGCCCCACTTAGATGGTCAGCTGTGAGTCATTTTCAGACCAATAGGCAGTTATAAACTTATCTGGCAGCTGCTTGAGTTGCTCAGTGTAATCCAAACATGTCCTTGAGAATTTCACGGCATCCCATGTGTGAATGCAGTCCAAGTATCAGTGGCCTCTGACCACTGTTAGAACATGGAATATAGAGGTATATAGACTACTGCTCCAGGTTGTATTCATATATACTATTGTTTTGGAAAAACTACAACACCAAATCCTATAAACAAATGACTGTCAGGGATCACATTGAATTTCTACCAGGCCTGTATCTACAGTGGGACATTTTGGGGCCTGCCCCCACAATTCCTGACAAGGCCCCACAACTTCCTTTTAGCCCAGCCCCCTGATTCTCTGGCAAGATGAAGCCGTCGCCACAAACTCCACCTGTGCTGCCATGGCCACCCCTTTTCCTTGCCTTACCACCACACCACACCTCTCTCTGGGCCGGTCCGTGATCAAAAGGTGGCCTCGACCGCACTCCCTGCCCCACCTCCATGACTCATGCTGTTTCAGAGGCTCTTGCAGAATGAACATGGGGCCAGCTGGAGTGCTGCCATTGCCAAAGCTGTCTCCCTCACCATCCTCCTTGGTGCTGTTTCTCAATGCCCCCCTGTCCTGCACCAGCTCCTTCCCCTCCAGCAAGCCCTCCAGCTCCTCCTTCACACCACCACCTCCACCAGTTCAGCAGCTGACATGGTCAGGCTGCCCCTGCCACCTTGTGGCTATTGTTTGCTGATGACAAGCTGCCTTCACGGAAAGCCAAGGTCCAGCGGTTCCTCTTGGCAAACATGGGGCCAGACGGGGTAGCAGCAGCAGCCACTGAATCCATGGGAATGGTGGGCAAGAGCAAGAGCTTTTTCGTGGTGGCATCCAGGGACTCCAGTGGTGCCACCTCCAGGTCCACCATCTCCAGCTCCACTTCCTTCTCTACCCCTTGGCCATTCAGCTACTCTGCTTCTTGGTGGACCCATGCCTTGCCTGGCTTACTGTTACTGTTAGCTTTTGGGCTACCACTGCTGCCTCCAACTGCAGTGGTGGTGCTGACCAGGCCTCCCCCCTGGAACACCAAGGTCCCGAGAGCACTGAGAAACAGCCTGCCAGCCGGCCCAAAATGAACATGGGGTCAACTGGCGTGTGTGAGTTAATTAAATTACCTTTAATTGATTTAGCCAGTGTCCCAGTGCCCCCTGAGGAATTAAAATGCCCCCTGGCTTAGAAATTCCTGGCTAAGGGCCTGGTTTCTACTTATGATCATTCTTGGTGTCAGACTGTGCCACTGGGGGCCAGAATCGGGGGGGGGCTTGCCTTTCGGCTTCTCCTTTTCCAGTGTGTCTGTGAGCAATGCCTCAGCAATGGGGAGATGGTGGTATTCCTTCACCCTGGTTCCCTGTCCCCCTGACCTTTGCCTGCTCTCTGATGGCACCTGGTATATTTTGGTCACTGTGTGACAGAGTGTTGGACTAGATGGGCCGTTGGCCTGATTCAACATTGGCTTCTCTTATGTTCTTATGTTCTTATGACTTTGAAGACACAGCCTGGTCTCCTTCTTTCTTGGCTGTCTGTACTAGGGGGTGGGACTTCTCTGGGCTTCCAATGATGCATCCCTTGCCTCCTTAGTGACTGGCCTCCCAGCTAGTTGGCTGTTGTCCCTCCTCCTCTCCAGCTTGCCATTTCTTCTCCAAGTCTTTAAAAGCCTCTCCTAGCCCCTCCTCCTCCTCCTCCTCAGGGCTATAGACCATCCCATATTTTCCTAGGATGTATCTAGCCTGCTAGGCCTCCCACCTGCTTCAGGGACTCCCCAGAGGTTGTGCTTCCATTTTCCTGTTGCTGCCCAGTTGCTCCCTGCTGGTGTTGCTTCACCTTCTTTCCCTTGTTCATTGTCTTGCAGCCAAGGATGGTCACCTGAGGCTACCACTGCCTGGGTAGGGCCAGCAAGCAGCAGAGGCCACTGGCATTGTTGTGGCAGGCTCACTGGGCTCCTTATAAGGAGATTAAGTGCAGGGGTGGAAAAGAATCCATCCCCAGACACCTGGGTTTAATGCAAGATTCAAAGAATGACTCTGAGAGCCAGTTTGGTATAGTGGTTAGGAATGTGGACTCTAATCTGGGAGAACTGGGTTTGATCTCCCACTCCTCCACATGCAGATGCTGGAGTGACCTCTGGGTCAGTCATAAGTTCTTTCAGAGCTGTTCTCTTGAAGGCAGTTCACAGGGTGTCTGTTGTGAGGAAAGGAAGGGAAAGGGATTGTAAGCCACTTGAGACTCCTTTGGGTAATGAAGGGTGGGGTATAAATCCAATCTCTTCTCTTCTAAATATGCTTCTCTCCACTTGATTTTTTCTCTCTTCTGGCACGACAATGAAAAATCGTAAGATATGGCTAGGCTGGACTTCGAGCAATAATAAAGGGTAAGAATCTTGCTCCAGGGAATGGAGCTGGTCTATGGGGATTGCTTTATTTTTTGATTCTCCATAGCCAAAGTACTTCCTGCCTGACACTACTACAGGATTCAATTATGCATGAGCTTCATTGCATTGGGCACTTTTTATGGAAATGGGGGATGTTCCTACTATATTAAAATCCATGTTTCAAACAATAAATGGTTTTAATTTATTCAGGTGAACCACATCTTGTGAGCCAAACTCTAAGTCTGTAAGTGAACACTTTCAGCAATACAAAGCACCTTTTCATCTTGTGCCAACAGTGTAATTCCAATAACTTATGTTTAATTTTTAATACAGTTATCTGTCATAAGTGATCATGTGGGCTACTTGCAGTACTCTTCTCTCTGTCATGTGGTTTTGGAGAAGAATTGGGGTGCGCATGTGTGTGCTGGGAGAAATGCAGGGGTATTATTAGCTTCCTTTTTTTTTTGGTAAGTCCTCATTATTTGAGCAATGTTCAGAGGAAGTCTTTGAGGGCCCTTTGTAGTTTTTTGTGGCAAGATAAATCTTGTGGGTGAGAATTATAAGATAGAGTATTAATGCCATCACAGAATAGAAGCAATTACTCCTTTGGGAGGAGTTCAAAAGGTTGAAGAAGGGAACAACCCTTCCCCCCCCCCCAGTTGTCAAGAATCAAGGGAGGCACCATAGCTGAGCTTTGTACTAAAGTCTCATGTTCACATTTGGCACCTTCATTAGAAAGGATCTTGGATAGCAGGGATGGGAATTGTTGCCAAGAAGCCGTTTCAGAGTGCACTGTTAAAGAGACTCTCTTAATCAGTGCCTTGCTGGACTGTGAATTGGGTGCCAGGGCAATGGACAGAGCTGTGGTCCTAAGCGGAGTGCCCCATGCTGGACTATGGACTGTATACTGTGGGCAGGGCAGCCTTGTGCCACAGGTGCATGCCAGCCAGAGACAAACCAGATCTGGACCCAAGACTACAGAGGACTTCTGCCCATGCTCCACTTTGCATCTGTACAAGCACTGTGATGCAGACCAGCAGCCCTGTTCTCCATGAACACAGAAGCAGCAGCAGACCAGAGAGGAGCCATGTTCTGAGACAGGCCAGATGTTCCTGCACTGAAGCCATGAAAGGATCACTTCTCCATCATGCAGCACATTTCTTTCCCCCACCGAGTCATCCTCAAACAAAGACTGTTGCCTAGCCAGAAACAAAAGATGTGATGGAGCCTCCCTTCCACTGATCCAGGTACACCCATGATAAGCACAGAATCATTAAAGTGATTGCACCCTCCTTCCTCCTTCCCTTGTCTCACCCCTTCCCCAAGAGGTGTCATTCTCTTCAGCACATCAACCTTAAATTGTCCAATGGTCATTTCTTTTGTCCTCTCCATCCAAGGTATTGTTTTTGCCCTCTACATTTCCTGGGAACCAGTGACCACCCAGCTCGTGCCTCAGGCCACAAAACTGGCTATGTAAGGGAAACTGTCTGCACATGCAGCATTTGTTTTCTCTCACTCACTCTTGGAGCTCTCACTTCCACACCACCTTTCAAGTTCCATCCCTGATCAGTTTGGGACCACTCAATGTGTGTCACTGGCCATTCCCCCTCTCTTTTTCTTCATTTTTCACTGCATGGTCTACTCATCTCACCAAACAGGTAATGTATCACCCACCAATGATATTCCTGCTAATCAAAAGTCACTGTCTTTTCCTACTCGATTTTTACTAGTTCTGTATTGTGTTTATGAGTGCTGGTTATTGTTGTATGCATGGTATTCATTAAGTAAAAGACCAATTATCACATTAACCTGGTCTCCTCATCTGTTCATGGGCTCAGGGAATTCTGACTTTGGTATACACAGATTATGTCCTTGTGCTATATGCCAATTCCCCTTTAATAATATAATTCCTCCAAGCTTGATAAGAAATAAGGCAATTTGGCTAACAGAATGTGTGAGGCCCCCTTGGAGAGCTGCTGCCAGTCAGAGTAGACATTACAAGGTTAAATAGATTAATAGTCCAATTCAATATTAAGGTAGCTTCATATATTCAAATCATAGTCATTTCACAATAATTTAGCAATGACTTGCTATATTGCAGCAGTTGTCCATGATACTTGCACAAAAGTATAAAATTTCTGTCAGACAGATTCTGGTTACCTTCCTATAAAAGAGCTGTGTGTTTGTGTATGACTTCAGAAAAATTATATTTCTGTATGTCTACCAAATTCCACAACTTGCTGAGGAACTAACAACATTAATCCAGACAGGCCTTTTGGTTGCTGTTGAATATACCTAGAATAGAGCTTACTCTGACAGTTAAAAGAAGTTTTGATTAAAAAGAAACAGTTAAAGGAATAATCCTGGTAGTATCTGTTCTAAACTCTGTGTTGTCCAGTTAATACAATTTCACCAGCAATTCCACATGTATATTCCACATGACATGTGCAGTTTATCAAGTATATATAGAAGTAAGTTTAAAACAATAATTCATTGAAAACCTTTTCTTGATTGGACAAACTAAAAGAAGAGTGGGTTAAGTAGTTCATAACCGACCAAAATCAATTGATTGAAAAACTAAATGACATACAATTTTGTAAAGGTATTGCTATTTATTGTTGTTCAGTCGCACAGTCGAGTCTGACTCTTCGCGACCCCATGGACCAGGTCACACCAGGCCCTCCTGTCTTCCGCTGTCTGCTGAAGTTTGCTCAATTTCATGTTCGTTGCATCAATGGCACTGTCTAACCATCTCATCCTTTGCTGTCCTCTTCTTCTTTGACCTTCAATCTTTCCCAGCATCAGGGTCTTCTCCAGTGAATGCTCCCTTCTCATTTGGTGGCCTCATTTGCTATTTATAAGGCATGCCAAAGGTAGATTCTAAAAGTTTCTGGTGGCAGGTGGTAGGACTAATGGTCCAAGGGATATAGCATTATCATAAATTTTGTGTAAACATAAAATAAATAATCTGTAAACCATGGGGGATTATTTTCTTTTCCACTATATCTAATAATAGGGATGTGGAATAGTATAATATAGCCCAATCTCATCATGTCTCAGAAGCTAAGCAGGATCAGTACTTGGGTGGGAGACCACCAAGGAAGATTTTGCAATGGAAAACCACCTCTGAGTGTGTCTTGCCTTGAAAGCTCCTTGCTGGGGCTCACACTAAGTCGGCTGTGACTTGATGGCACTTTACACACACACATATGTAATCATAAAGTGTTTAAACCTCCTGCCATTTATGAAAGCAGCAAAACCAGGCCACCCCCCAAACAAGCTAAGGATGTCTACATATTCAGGGCATACAGGAAAATATGACTGTCAATTAACCAGAAATGACCCCCAAATCAGCCTAATGAGGACTAAATATTCTCTGAGAGGCCCCAAATGTTGAGCAGCGGAGTGGCAGTTAAGACAGGTAAGGAAGGGATAATAATCTGCTTCAACCCTTTAGTCAGCCAGTTAAATGACAATGTATAAACATATTTTTTGAGGGATGGTCTCTGGCAAATGTCGTCCTCATCAGGTGGGCTTCTCAAAAAGTTCCCACAAGAAATATGAATTGTGGGGGGAGGGCATTTATCAGATAATTTTCAATGTATCTTTTCCAGCCATGACACAACCCCAAAATGCTGTTAGTCATACAATCAAGATGGTTTGCCAAGGAGGATGAAATTAGGTCTGAAGAATCCACCTGACCAGAATTCAAAAAATTCTAATGTGAGAATTGTACCAGTTCAAAATGTTTTCTTTGATGTTAATATTTTCATATTTACTAGGGTTAGCATTTCTCTCTAGGAGCATTTGTTAGGCAGAGACTTCTGGGACATCAATTCCTGTTTTGGAACTGTCATCACGATCCTCTAGGAATTTCCAGCTCTCTATGATAAATATGACAGAACCTTTGGAAATTTCTAGAGCATCATTTGACTTCTTGGAAAAGGAAGTGACTTCTAAGTATTGATTGATACTGTTTCCCCAGTTTTCCACCCGACAATCCATTGAACAAGGGCAAGGAGTGGGGATCATCACCAGGAGGTCCCAACCAGAACTGGGATAAGTTGCAACCCTACTCTTTACACTAGATTAGGTGGATTTCGTAAGTGGGTCAGACAAATTCATGGCTCTGCTGTTATGGCTAAATGAAATGTCCATGTTCAGAAACAGTGTACTTCTAAGCAACTGTTGTTATTAGGGGAAGAGAACAGGAAGCCTGTTGCCTTCATGCCCCACCTGTGAACTTTCCAGACATTTAGTTGGCCACTATAGGAACCATTGTAAACTCAGTCTTCCACAGAATCAATTTATTAGACTGAAAAGAAATAATACTAGGGAGCAGGATTATAGACAGGATGTTAATGTTTTTTTTAAGAAATTGGTTATCCCATGGAGCATGTTTTTAAGACATTGGGGAAGTGAATAACAGTGAAAGAACTGAATTTTTGAAGGCCCAGTCAAAGCAACCTATCACCAGAATAGCATGTGCTTTTGACTTTTCATCAATGAGACAGAAGATCAAAAGAAGTATCTATGAACATTGGCATATTCTTAAGGACTTACCTGGTTGTGAGGAATTGCCAGTAATCAGATGGAAGAGGTCAAATAGTATTGGTGATATTATCATTAGATCAGACATAAAATCAAAATGTACAATAGGGAGTGCTTTACAATTGGGAATATATAGATGTGGCAATTGTGCAGCCTGTGAAATATTGATAGAGGGCCCAGTTTTTGAATGTAAGGAGATCAACATTAAGTGGCAGCCACAATTATTCAATAATTGTGACTCTACTTTCACTGTATATTTGGCAATCTGTTCCTGCCCAAAACCTTACATTGGTTCAACTATTAGACCGTTAAAGGCCAGGATGTTGGAACACAAAAAGCATATTAAAAATGCTTTGAAAGATGCTCCTATGATTTCCCACTATCTGGAAAAAGGCCATTCCCCAGATGACATTAAGTTCACTGTTTTATATAGAGTTCAAGCTAGCCAATCAAATAGAATGGACATTCATAAAACCTTACTTCAGAAAGAGTTATAGTTCATAATCAAGTTTCAAACAATGTATCCTAAGGGATTAAACATGTCCATGGATTTGTCTGTATTTTTGTAATTCTTACATGTACGTTTAGGATCTGAGCACCGGTAAGCAATTATGAGAATTGGAATGGCTTTTTCAGGAGAATGTTTTCTCCTAATACCCAAGGCTTTTGGCTTCGTGGAGCTGGTTGGAATACTGAATAGCTCTTAGTGTCAAGGGAAATAGAAGAGCTCCTAGGTATATATGAATGTGTTCGTGGGAAACTCCCAAGCTTCCTATGAAGTTAAATGGGTAATAATTCTCAAAAAAAAAAAAAAAATTAGCTTGGTATAACACTTGAGTGGTGGAGTGCAACTGGGAACAGAGGATAAGTGCCTGTGCATGTCCTGCACTAGTCCCCTCAACTCTTTCCTGGGTGAGTGAAGATCTGATATCGGAGGGTCCAGCTTAGTAATATGTTCAGTGTCTCCATGCTCCCAGCTGAGAGTAATTCTGATTCTGATAATTGCATTCAATATAAATGCTCAGTTTTTGTAATGTTTGTTAAAGCTTTACCTTAGATTACGGCCTGATGAAGGATCAAAACAGAGATTTACCTGGGACATCTGTTGCCGTGGTTAATATTACGTGGTTAACCTCATGTATTCTGGTTTAGCTTCATTTGTTTAAATTCAATTTGTATTGCAGCTTTAAAAAACAGTTAATAAGAGATTTTTTGTAATTTCAAATAGAATTCTGTGTATATTCCTTAAAAATTACAGTGTTTTCCATATATAAAATATCACACCCACTGTATAGCCATTTTTTGTTATACTTCCTCCAGGTGGTGGCTGGAGATCTCCTGGAAGTAAACTGATTTCCAGGCAATGGAGATCAGTTCCGCTGGGGGAAATGGCAGCTTTGGAGGTTAGACTTCCTAGAGTTATATCCCCACGGAGCTCCCTCACCTCCCTGAATTATGTCTTCCCCAGGCTCCACCCCCAAATATCCAGGAATTTCCCAAGCCAGACCTCGCAAACCTAAGAGTTGGAAATAGGAAGAATATTATTCCTGTGCTGAAAGATCTGTTCTGGCTGTGTAATGCAAAGTGCTGGTGCTCATCTTTAATGTTCTAAATGAAATGGGATCAAGGTACCTGAAGGACCACCTGCTGAATCCTCTGCCATTGCGTACCTGGCACTCCCGCTGCTGCTGACCTCTCAGTTCTCCACTGACAAGCAGTAGTGGGGTTTCTCCCTGGTTGAGCTCTTAGATGTAGAGGTGTTGGACAGCAGCTTCTTCTCCTCCTCCTCCTCCTCCCCAGTCTCTTCCTCCCATTGTTCCCTCTTACCACATCTGTTGGCCTATAGCCTCCTCACTTCTTTGCAGAGCTCACACTTCCATTGCAAGAACTCTGTATTCAGGAGAGCAATGCTAACTTTTATCCAGGAGTCACAGATACTGGCCAGCTTGTACCCCCCTTGTAATCCATTTTGTACTCCCCCCTATGCTCTCTCTAAGCTGTGGATTCTTGTAAACTACTGGCTGATTTCAGGAGGGGTGTTGAAAGACCTGAGTCAGATTGAGGGGATGAGAGAGGAGGTCCTACAACTGATAGACAACTTAAAAACTGATAAATCACCAGGCATCTTTCAGAACTCAAATGTGACCTTGTGGATCTCCTGACAATAATATGCAATCTGTCTTTAAAATCTGCTTCCATTCCTGAGGACTGAAAGGTAGCTAATATACTCCCATCTTTAAAAAAGATTCCAGAGGATATCTGGGAAATTGCAGGCCAGTCTGTCTACCAATACTGGGTAACTTAGAGGAATCAGTTATTAAAGACAGAATTAGTAGGTACATTGATGAAAAAAAGCTATTGAGGAAGAATCAGCATGGAAGATCTTGTCTCACATTACCTGTTAGTGTTCTTTGAGGGGGTGAACAAACATGTGGACAAGGGGGACCCAACAGATGTTGTTTACCTTGACTTCCAGAAAGCTTTTGATAAAGTTCCTCATCAAAGGCTCCTAAGTAAACTCAGTAGTCATGGGGTAAGGGGGCAAGTCCTCTTGTGGACTAAAAACTGGTTAATTAACAGGAAACAGAGACTGAGTATAAATGGGCAGTTTTCACAGTGAAGGGTGGTAAGCAGTGGGGTACTACAGGGCTCAGTACTGGGTCTGGTGCTTTTTAACTTGTTCATTAATGATTTGGGGTTGGGAGTTAGTCGTGAAGTGGCTAAGTTTGCAGATGACATGGAGTTGTTCAGGGTGGTGAGAACCAGGGAGGATTGTGTGGCACTCCAGAGGGATCTATCAAGGCTGGCCAAGTGGGCGTCAACGTGGCAAATGAGGTTCAAGTTGGGCAAGTGCAAAGTAATGCACATTGGAGCCAAAAATCCTAACTATAAATACACATTGATGGGGTCTGAACTGATTGAGACTACCAGGAGAGAGATCTTGGAGTTGTGGTAGGTAGCTCCCTGAAAATGTCAACTTAGTGTGCAACTACAATAACAAAGGCAAATGCTATGCTCGGGATTATTAGGAAGGGAATTGAAAACAAATCAGCCAGTGTCATAATGTCCCTGTATAAATTGCTGGTGCAGCCTCATTTCTGGTAACCGCACCTCAAGGAAGATATAGCACTGGAAAAGTGCATAAAAGGGCAACTAAAATAATTAAGGGGATGGAATACTTTTCCTATGAAGAAAGGTTGAAGAAGTTAGGGCTCTTTAACTTGGAGAGCCAATGACTGAGGGGTGACATGATAGAGGTTTACAAAATTATACATGGGTTAAAGAAGGCAGAGAAAGAAGTACTTTTCTCCTTTTCTCACAAAGCAAGAACTCATGGTCACTCAATGAAATTAATGAGCAGTCAGGTTAGAACAGATAAAAGGGAGTATTTCTTCACCCAAAGAGTTATTAATTCGTGGAATTCACTACCACAGGAAGTGGTGGTGGCAGCTATGAGCATAGACAGCTTCAAGGGGGGATTAGATGAACAAATGGAGCAGAGGTCCATCTGTGACTATTAGCCACAAGGTATAGAAGGCCATCCACAGCAGTCTAGCTGATGTGGCAAGTGATTTGCCCCCAAGACGGAAAAACGAGGCAGACACAGGTGATGGGTTTAATTCTTGGGCCACTTTATTAACTGACAACATTTCTGGAATAA
The DNA here is from genome assembly GCA_029375565.1 of Gekko gecko. Lineage (NCBI taxonomy): Eukaryota > Metazoa > Chordata > Lepidosauria > Squamata > Gekkonidae > Gekko > Gekko gecko. Next base: position 99,867,384 of record JAPDNY010000004.1, on the reverse strand, counting down.
ACAACGGCAAGGGCAAAACAGTTGCGGTACGGTCAAGGCCAGGGGTAAAACACCCCTCCCTCACCTTATACAATAGGGCAGCAGTGGCGAACCTATGGCACGCGTGCCAGAGAGGGCACGTGCCCTGGAGCGCCCACCCACCCACCCGCCACTTTTCTCTGCCTGTGCGCCGAGGCGTGCAGGCAGAGAAAGACCTCTGGAGAGCCTCCCCCACCCAGCCACCCAGCCACCAACGCCGCCAACAGCTTTGTCCGCTGGCACGCCGAGACGTGCCACAGAGAAAGGCCTCCAAAGCCCCACCGCCCGCCGCCTTTCTCTGCTGGCGCGCCGGCAGAGAAAGGCTTCCCAAGGCCCCCCCGCCTGCCCGCCAAGGCGCGCCAGTAGAGAAAGGCCTCCAAAAGGCCCCCCACCCGCCCTTCTCTGCCCCCTGCTTTCTTCTTTCCCTCCCTCTCTCCCTCTTTCTCTTCCTCCCTCCCTCTTTCTTCCTTTCCCACTCTTTGCTACCTTTCCCTTCCTCCCCATCTCTTTTCTCTTCCCCCCTTTCTTTTCTTCTTTCCCAAAATTCTTTGCCCTCTTTCCCTCCCTCCCTCTTTCTCTTCCTTCCTTCCTTCATCTCCATATCTCTATCTGTCTCTCTTTCTTTCTCTCTTTCTTTCTCTCTTTCTTTCTCTCTTTCTTTCTTTCTTTCTTTCTTTCTTTCTTTCTTTCTTTCTTTCTTTCTTTCTTTCTTTCTTTCTTTCTTTCTTTCTTTCTCTCTCTCTCTCTTTCTCTCTCTCTCTCTCTCTCTCTCTCTCTCTCTCTCTCTCTCTCTCTCTCTCTCTCTCTCTCTCTCTCTCTCTCTTTCTTTCTTTCTCTCTCTCTCTCTCTCTCTCTTTATTTACTCTCTTTATCTCTCACTCTCTTTCTCCCTCTTTCTTGCCAGCTTGCAATAATTCCCCTGATGTCAGGCTGTGTGTGCAGAAAAGGGCAACTTGAATGATAAAAGGGTTGGAACACTTTCACTATGAAGAAAGGTTAAAGCACTTGGGGCTCTTTAGCTTGGAGAAACCATGGCTGAAGGGTGACATGATTGAGGTTTATAAGATTATGCATGGGACAGAGCAGGCTGAGAAAGAAGTACTTGTCTCCCTTTCCCACAATACAAGAACTCGTAGGCACTCAATGAAATTACTGAGCAGTTGGGTTAGAACGGAAAAAGGAAGTCCTTCTTCAGTGATGAACACATGGAACTCAGTGCCACAGGAGGTGGTGGCAGCTACAAGCATGGACAACTTCAAGAGGGAATTGGATAAACATCTGGAGCAGAGGTCCATCAGTGGCTATTAGCCACAAGGTATAAATAAGAACTCTTGGTCTGGGGCAAGGGATACTCTGTATTCTTGGTGCTTGGGGGGGCAACAGTGGGAGGGCTTCTAGCATCCTGGCCACACTGCTGGACCTCCTGATAGTACCTGGTATTTTTGGCCACTGTGTGACAGAATGTTGGACTGGATGGGCCACTGGCCTGATCCAACATTGGCTTCTCTTATGTTCTTATGTCTGTGGCAAGGGATGCTCTGTATTCTTGGTGCTTGGGGGGCAATAGTGGGAGGGCTTCTAGCATATTGGCCCCACTGCTGGACCTCCTGATGGCACCTGGTATTTTTGGCCACTGTGTGACAGAGTGTTGGACTGGATGGGCCTTTGGCCTGATCCAACATTGGCTTCTCTTATGTTCTTATGAAAACTGGCACTCTCAGAAATCGGTTGCTCATCTGAATGCTCTCTAGGGCTGCCCCTCTAATGATAAAGTCTCAGTGCCCCTGGGCCTGCGAGATGAGATTTTGTTCTAACAAGTGGAGCAGAGGCTAGGAATCAGATATTGTAATACCCTTTCCTCTTCGAAGTTTGCTCACTGCATGTTTACTGAGTATTTTAAGAGTGTGTGGAAAGTGGCAGTATGCACTGTAGTGCTGCGCTGTTAGTAACCCATTCACCAAGTGGTTGGAGTAGTTACCTCAGCAGTTGTATTCCTTGCACTTTCCCTCTTGTCATTTCCGTTTTCACTGACCTTAAACTCATGTATTAGCACTTAGTTCAGATAAAGTGCTACAGAAGATGTTAATGTATGAGTTGTTTTTTCTAAACTAAAACCTCAGTATTCAGGTTAAATTGCCGTGTTGGCACTCTGTGATAAATAAGTGGGTTTTGGGTTACAGTTTGGGCACTCGGTCTCTAAAAGGTTCACCATCACTGCAATAGGGCGAGCCACCCTGCCCCAAGCGGGATCCACCATAGCGGCTCCCGCCTGGCTGGCTAGCTATTGGGATCCCGCCCCATAGCCTCCTCCCCCGGGCCGCCAGGCTCAAAGGGGGGGAGCCGATCAGGGCAGTCCCCAAGGCAATCCGTTTTCCCCACCCCGTGCTGCGAGGCACAAAGACTGTACTCACTGGACCCGTTCAAACCCCAATTCGGTGTCGGCTGGTGCTCACCGGTCCACAACTGTATACCGCATAAAAACCCTGCCCAACTAAAGTGACCATCCTAGCAAAAGCAGCTCCTCCACTAAAGTCCTGCACCACTGCCTCAGTGCAGGGTAGGCAAAAACACCCATTCACTTTGCCAATCAGAAAGGGCAAAAAATTCCTACCCGGCCCCCGAAACTGGGCGACCAGCTAAAAGCCTGCACTAACAGCAGGGTGGGCGGGCAGGCTGCGATCAGAAGAGAACTGCTGGCGCAGAAAGGAGGGGCCCGGCTTTAAGCCCCTTGGCCCCTCCCACCGTGCCTATGAAACAAGACGCCTTTTGGCGCCAAAAAAATGGCCCTGCCTCTTTCCATCTGCGGGGCAAAGGCACCTCCACGCCCAATGGTCGCAGACTGAGGGCTGGGGATCCGTATTCTTTCTGGGCCCTCCACATAGCCCTTTTGACCTCTTGGAGGGTGGCCCACCTTGATATTCCACCCATGGCAGCCTGAGTGCATGGAGCCTATCTGGGAAGGGCCTCCTTAGAGTTGGAAGAGTTGGAAGAGATCTCCAGGGTCATTTAGTCAAACAATGCAGGAAATACATAAATACCTCACCCTGCACACCCCCAGTGACCACTGTTCCACATCCAGAAGATGACAAAACCTCCAGGATCTCCAGCCCAACTGACCTGGAGAAAAGTTGCTTCCTGACCCCAAAGTGGGGATTCCCTGGGTGTTTAAGAAAGGGCCACAAGAACTAAGCACTGATGCAACCCTTCCTGCCCGCCCTTCTCATGCTCTGCCTAAGTGAGCGGGCATCTTTTTCCTGCTGCTGAGTGCTACTCTTTCCTCCGGTGGCAAAATGCTGCGGTGCACCATTTGCAGGTGCCTGGGGAGGATGAAGGAGGTCAAGCGTTGGGGTTTGCACCCTGTAAGACATGGGTGTGGCACACCTGACACTCTGCCACACAGATCACTGGCGAGGGTGCAGAAGTATTTCCAAACTGTGGGCTTCCCACCACAATCTAAATCACTGCTATCAAAATCCTCCTCTCCAAAGAGTGTTAGCAGCAACTTCTGGTGTCTTTGGGCAGTGCCCCAGAAACAGATCAGGGAAGGAGTCTCCAAGATCCCTGGTGATGCCCTGCTAGGACTGGGCTCCAATGGCCTGGCAGGATGGGTTTGGTGTCTGGGGATGGGTGCCTGTGGTATGCAGGAGGTGGAGGACTTCTCCCCCCCCAACAAGCACTGTTTCCACCTACTTTCATCCTCACAGCGCACAGAGGTGTTCACACTCAGGAAAGGTGGGAGGTATAAATGTGGGAGACCTTTTGGGAGGGTCTGTAACTGGGACCTCAGAAAAGTAATCCACCCCCAACTTGGAGAGATTGTAGAGTAGCCAGTCATAACATCCAATATGGAAGCAACCCCAGAAGCACATCTATTACTTAGGAACAATCTTAAAATAGTCCCTGTGCATTATTTCAGTGTATGAACATAAGTTGACACTTCAATCCATAAACACTTGGTTGGGCAAGAAACTGTAAACAGTCTTTCTTTATTATGCAAGGCAGTTTGTGTCACTGATCACTTAAAGTGGGGAAACTCTACATAGTAACATATTATTTCCAAACAAACAAAAGGAAATTTTTAAAGCCTTCAGCTGAATTATTTCCATTATTTTACAACTGACAAGGACACAGAAGTTGTGTTGTGGGCACTCTTCCCTTGCTTGTCTGGTGGGGCTGGGGTGCATGCCAAGCTGTTATGGGGTTACTTTGGGGAGCCCCTGTCAGATGTCTTGTCATGTCTACCCTTCTGTCATCAAATCTACATTTAGAGAATTGTGGGTAGTTCAGCCAGCTCTACAGGTATTTCCACTGCAGAGTAGAAGAATACACTGTGGTGTTTCAGCCTTTGGGGGGCTGTGAGAGTTGTGGGCACACTTCCCTTGCTTGTCTGGTGTGGCTAGGGTGCTTGCCAAGCTGCCATGGGGTTACTTTGGGGAGCCCCTGTTGGAACTTTGGGGATATCTGCCTTTCTGTCCTTCAAAACCTGCCTTTGGATACTTGGGGGAGGGGCTATGAGCATAGGGGGAGTGCTTGCCTTGCTTCGAGTGTCTGCCCAGATGAAGTTTCTCTGTGAGTTTGGTGTCACTGGCATATTCCTGAGCCATTCCATAGACTCCTGTAACTGCAGCTTTCTTTTCCAGAGAGAGCACCGGGGAGACCTTTTTGGGGGGGCTGTCACTGGGACCCCAGAAATGTAACCCACCCTGTAATGTATCCACTGGAGAACATGGGCTCTGGACAGCCATGTGCTTGGACTGGTTCTAACCGGTCCACCATGTGGCCAGGCGAAGGGCCTGAGCTTCGCCCCGAAGGACAATGGACTAGTGGATCCTGACTCCCCTCCAATGGAGGAGCAGGAGTTAATCCAATCAATGTAAATAGCGAATCACCGGTGTGTGTGTGTGTTTGGGGTTGTGGGTCACTTGGGAATAAAAAGCCGGCCTGCGAGCCGGCTCAGTTGTCTTGTTCTTCATCTAATAAAGTATGTGAGAGCTGAAATCACTAGTAAGTCTCAGTACTTTTCACTGGCGACGAGGATGGGATGCCAACTCCCTCCATGAACAACGACCACGAGACGAGCACCGCTGACTGCCCCAACGCCGAAAGCACCGAACGCCGCCGCCGAGCTTCGTGTCCGCCTCTTCGGTTCCTGGGCACCGCACCGCTCCCTAGCACCGCTGACCCCGAGAGCAGCCTCGCTTCCAACGCCGCCAACTCTACGCCTGAACCGTGACCTCCACGGGTGAGCACCATGGCCGCTAGCAACGAGAGCTTCCCCGCCTTCGACATCTCTCGTCCCGCACACTGGGAGACCTGGATCGAGACGCTGGAGCGTCACTTCGAGATCCATGGCATCACGGATGCGGGTACGAAGAAGGCCTATCTCCTGCGCTACTGCGGCATCGAGGCACACCTCCTCCTGAAGGACCTGGTGAACCCCCTCCTGCCGAAAGACGCGGCCGCCACCTACGACATGCTGGTCAAGGCGTTTACTGACCACTTGGCACCAAAGCCCACCAAGTTCGCGGAACGAATGGAGTTCTTCGCGAGAACGCAGGGCCCCGACGAAACATCTCCGGAATTCCTGGCTGGACTACACCGCGCAGCCACAAGGTGTGCCTTCCCCAACCTCGCAGATACCCTCCTAAACCAGTTCTTGGTGGGGCTGAAGGAGGCGAAGCTGCGCCGCAGGCTCATCAGCCGGGACGACCTCACTCTGGAGGCCGCCATCCAAGAAGCGGCCGCCTACGAGAAGTCCCACACAGATCGCCGGCCTAAGACGGTCCATCGCCTCCAGGACTCCGGCCCCTCGGATGACTCGAACGATGAGGAGGTCCTACAGGTGAACCGCCGATCACAGCCACGCACCCAACGCAACAGGGGATCCCCGCACCACCAAACCAGCCCAACGCATCTGCCTGTGCCAGCTGTGGCGACGCTCACGAGCGCCGGACCTGCCGTTTCCGGGACGCCGTCTGCAGGACCTGCAACAAGGCCGGACACCTCGCCCGAGTCTGCCGCTCCAAGGGCAAGCGCCTGGGATCCACTGCCCAGCTGGACACCGCAAGCCTGCACACCGTGACGACACAGCGCCGGCAGACTGTATGTAACTTGCCCCCTGAAAGCCCGGACAAGGTGCATGTGACTGTCCAAATAGAGGGGTCCCCCTGCCAAATGGAAATAGACTCAGGGTCCTCGTTCTCTATAATTTCCGCGGAGACCCTTAAAACGCTATGCCCCAAGGGGGGACCCCGACTGCACAAGCCACGGGGGTTGAAACTGACGGACTTTAACAAAAACCCAGTGGCAGTCCGTGGCTGGGGCAAGTTTCAAGTCCGATTTAAAGGGTTCTCGGGCTTGCTGGACCTGCTGGTTGTGGAGGGGCGCCTCTCAAGCCTCCTGGGACTGTCGTGGTTTGGGCCTTTGGGACTCCAAATAGCAGGAGTAAACCACCTCGGGACCGCTGACTGGGAGGCAGTTTGCCGGGAGTTCCCCAAAGTATTCGATGGGACCCTGGGGAGATACAATGGGACCCCGATTTCGCTAGATCTGGACCCTAACGTACGACCCATCCGCATAAAGGCACGGCCCCCTCCCCTAGCCATGCGGGAAAAAATAGAGGCCGAGCTCGACCGCCTGGTCGCCCAAGGCGTGCTGGAACCGGTCGCGTCAGCGCGCTGGGAAACCCCCATTGTAACGCCAATTAAACCGAATGGGGCTATACGCATTTGTGCAGATTACAAATGCACCATAAATAAGGCTCTGCAGGACCACGCCTATCTGGTCCCAGTAGTGAGCCATGTCCTGGCCTCCCTGACGGGGGCCAAAGTTTTCGGCAAATTGGACCTGGCGCAGGCTTACCAGCAGCTGCCAGTGGACACGGCCGCTGCGGAAGCGCAAACCATCACCACCCACAAGGGGGCTTTCCGGGTCAATAGACTGCAGTTTGGGGTTTCAGTGGCGCCAGGGATTTTTCAATCTTTCATGGATTCCCTCCTGAAAGGAATTCCAGGGGTCCAGCCCTTTTTAGATGATGTCATCATCACGGCACCGGACTCCACTGCCTTCACCAAATGGCTGCGTCAGGTCCTGCAGAGGTTCAACGAGGCTGGCCTCAAGGTGAAGAAGGAGAAATGCCTCCTGGGTGTGCCCCGCATCGAATTCCTGGGGTTCGCAGTCGATGCACAAGGCATCCACCCCACAGACGAGAAAATTAGAGCGATCACACAAGCCCCGGTCCCCACGTCCAAGACGGAACTCCAGGCCTTCCTGGGCCTCTTGAATTTTTACCACGCGTTTCTGCCCCAAAAGGCAACGGTGGCTGAACCCCTCCACCGGCTGCTGGACAAGGAGGCGCCGTGGGCCTGGAAGCCGGAGCATGCGGCAGCTTTCCAGGCGGTAAAAGACTTGTTGGTCTCCAATGGGGTGCTGCACCACTTCTGCGAGGCTTTACCTGTGGTTCCGGCGTGTGATGCGTCGCCCTACGGGGTGGGGGCGGTGTTGGGGCATCGGTTCCCGGATGGCCGGGAGGTTCCGGTCGCCTACTATTCTCGGACCCTGTCTTCTGCGGAGCGTAATTACGCGCAGATAGACAAGGAGGCACTAGCGATAGTGGCGGGGGTTAAAAAATTCCACCATTATCTCTATGGCCGCCCGTTCGAGATCCTTACAGACCACAAGCCTCTCCTGGGCCTCCTTGCGCCCGATCGACAGACGCCGCAGATGGTCTCGCCCAGGGTTCTCCGCTGGTCCATATTCCTGGCGGGGTACTCTTACACCCTCACCCACCGCCCGGGAAAGGCCATGGGTCACGCGGACGCGCTCAGCCGCCTCCCACTGCCCGCAAAGGACCCAGACCCGGCCCCCGCCCACGTCATCGCCCGCCTAGAATCGCTGCCCGCTCACCCAGTACATGTCAAGGAGGTGGCCCGCCTCACGGGCCGCGACAGGGTTCTCTGTCGGGTTTTGAACTGGGTGGGGAGGGGATGGCCGACAGCTAGACAAGACCCGGAGTTTGCGCCTTTTGTCACAAGGCGCGATGAGCTGTCGACCTATAAGGGGTGCCTAATGTGGGGAGGCAGGGTGGTCATTCCGAAACCACTACAGGAACGGGTACTGAGGGACCTTCATGAGCACCACCCTGGGGTAGTCAGGATGAAGGCTCTGGCGCGGGGGTATGTCTGGTGGCCAGGGTTAGACCGGGATATTGAGGACATTGTAAAAAGGTGTCAACCCTGCCAGGCCTCCCGACCCGCACCCCCGACGGCCCCAGACAGGGCCTGGGAATCCTCTCACCGCCCCTGGTCGCGCCTGCACCTCGACTTTGCCGGCCCATTCCAGGGGCAGCTGTTTTTTATACTTGTAGATGCCTACAGTAAGTGGCTAGAAGTAGTGCCGGTACCATCCACCTCCTCCCGGGCGGCCATCCGAGCGATGTGGCGGATTTTCAGCTCGCACGGACTCCCCGACACCCTGGTCACCGACAACGGGACGGCCTTCACGTCCGGGGAGTTCCAGGAGTTCACCCGCCAGCACGGGATTTGCCACATCAGGTCGGCCCCGTTCCACCCCGCCACCAATGGCCAAGCCGAACGCATGGTGCGGACGGCCAAAGAGGCGCTCCGTCGGACCGAAGGAACGGACTGGGACTTCAGGCTGGCGCACTTCCTGTTCGGCCAGAGAACGATGCCCCATGCGACAACCGGCCAGAGCCCGGTGGAACTATTGATGGGCCGACGCCTCACCACCAGGCTGGACCGGTTACATCCCGATCGAGCGCCCGAGCAGGAGCCCTGCACGGAAATGCCAGCGGCGGCGCGAGGGTTCTTCCCAGAGGACCCGGTGTACGCACGGAACTACGCGAGAGGGCCCCCGTGGATTCCCACCCGAGTAGTCCGGGTCCGTGGCCCCCGGTCCTACGAAGTCTCGGTGGAAGACGGCCAGATCCTGCATCGCCACATCGATCAGCTACGTCGCCGGGTGCTACCCCTGGAGCCGGATGAGGGGGAGGAGTGGGACGAGCCAGCTCAACCAGACGTGGGGGCGGACGCACCAGAAGAAATCCCGGGGGACTTCAACTCTGGACTGACAGCCACCGCAAATGACACACCGGCCGAGATGGTGAGCCCAGCCCCGCCAACACCAGAGCGGCCACCAGTCCCCACAGCCGCCCGGGAGGCTGTAAGTTCCCCCATGCCAGAGCCCCGTCGCTCCACGCGAGAGCGGCGGCCCCCAGCTATTTGAAAGACTATGTGTGCGGGTGTTTATCGGACCAAGGGGGAGGGGTGTAATGTATCCACTGGAGAACATGGGCTCTGGACAGCCATGTGCTTGGACTGGTTCTAACCGGTCCACCATGTGGCCAGGCGAAGGGCCTGAGCTTCGCCCCGAAGGACAATGGACTAGTGGATCCTGACTCCCCTCCAATGGAGGAGCAGGAGTTAATCCAATCAATGTAAATAGCGAATCACCGGGTGTGTGTGTGTTTGGGGTGTGGGTCACTTGGGAATAAAAAGCCGGCCTGCGAGCCGGCTCAGTTGTCTTGTTCTTCATCTAATAAAGTATGTGAGAGCTGAAATCACTAGTAAGTCTCAGTACTTTTCACACCCCCAACTTGGAGAGATTGTAGAGGAGTGGTCAGCAGAGTGAAGTTCCCTTTGCACTTGATGTGTGTAGCTTGCAAGGGGTCCATTCTATATACTTTTGAACCTGTGCTTTACATTTCCCCCAAAAGGACTTTCCTGGCTTGACCTGAGTCCTGTTGGGTTTGCAGTGCCACAGTGTCACTGATTCTGCTGGGCACACTGCACTATTCTGCTGGGTTTGCAAAAATCCCCCTTCCATTTCTACTGCAGAGATTCTCTGGGACTTTGATTCTGTTCTGCTGGGCTTCTATTGCCCTTGCTTTTTTTTTTTTTTGCTGCTTTTTCCTCTCCATTGGAAACAGTGGAGTATGTGGGCACCTTCTTTGTGGGGCTGTAACCTGGTTTCCATAAGTCCAATCCTCACCAAACTTGGAGGATAGGTAGAGAAGAGTCAGCCAGAGATCTGCTTTGAGTTTGGTTTCTCTAGCATACCGGGGGGATTCTACTGTGTCATGAACCTCACAAACCTCACTGGTTTGTTTAAGTGCCAAAAAGTTTGTGATGGTCCATGGTTCATGAACCAGGATGCCACAAACCACATTTTTTCAGTTTGTGCCCATCACTAGTCATTATTGGATTTTATTGAATTTGTTTTTAATTATTTTATCAATTCATTGTTTTGTATTTGTATGTTGTTAGAGCAGCTCCTGGAGTAGCAGGGGACAAATATTTTTTTGCAATTCTAAGCAGGTATGCTTCTCATTCGTTTTTCCTGTAGGTGAAAGCTGACCCTTACCAGCCCTGTTGGTACCTCAGGTTTTCCTTGGGCCTGACCAGTGGTGGCTCAGGTCTGAGAAGTAACAAAGACATGAGCTATGCCAGATCTCCTCCAGCCTCACCAGCAGGTGGGAGCAAGTTGAGCCCCACTGACGTCAGTAGTTCAAGGACTAGTTTCTGATCCATCTGGCTGTGGGCATTGGTTCTGGAGGGGACGAAAAACACAGGTTACACTTCTTACTTCCTTTTGCTTAGCAGCCAGCTTGCAGCAACAAATTTTATCTTCCTGGGGAAACCATCTTGATTTTATGATGAATAAAATTTTCATACTCTATAAGGGTAAAAGTCTGAGAGAGACACTTTGAAAATGGCTCCATATGATCCCTCTGCATTTCCCATTTCTTGTAGAATTTTTCTGGGGGGAATTCTAGTCAGTGAAGTAAACAAAATTGTGATTCTTCATATTTACAGGGAATGGCTGATTGACTACTGAGAACTTATAGAATGCTGGAAAGGGAGATTTTATAGGTGGGGTTTTCAAACTGTTACCCCCCCATGAATTCTTATGGATCCTAGCTTGTACTTTTAGATTAGGAAACTTTAACTCCTACTTAGAAATCCTCCTATATATTATTTTAGTGGTCCAGTCATAAGTGAATTGCTTATAATAAACTCTGTGGGTTAAAAAAAAAGTTGCCTCCAGTGAAGTCTGTGATAGTCTTGCTGCTATTTAATGTGATTTATGCAGGGAGAAAGACTCCTAGCTGATGGCTTCTGGGTTGTCACGGATTTTCAGATAATAAAAAATATTTAAGAGCTTGAAATCCATATTCAGTTTTCATGTCTGTGCAACTGGCAAGTCTCCTGAGTAAGATTCTAAGATGGGAGTCCTGAAACTATGTTAAATTCATCCCACAGGTTTATTTGACAGCTGCAGTTAAACCATTGTCAGTGTTCCTACATGTAAAGAGAAGCTAATTTTACTGGAATTTGTTTAGGGATGCTAAATATAAATATTTTACTTGGGGATTTGACCCTGGATTACAATCTAAGTAAAATTGCCTTATACTAGGAAACTTCACAGCTGTTTTATTAACTAAGTGTTCTGAATGACATTATATATTTTTATTATATTGAGTTAGACCTCTGGTCTATCTAGCTTAGCACTAGTGGCCCTGACTGGCACTAGGACTTTAGGCATGGGGATTTCTCAATCCTGCTGCCTGAGATCCTTTAACATGAGAAAGAAGGGTTTGAACCTTGAATGTCTGCACTGAAATCCTATGCACTACCTTTGAGCCATGCCGACTGAGCGAAGCCCAGGCTAGTGTGATCCCATCATATCTCAGAAGCTGAGCAGAGTTGGTCTTGGTTAGTATTTGAATGGGAGACCACCAAGGAATTCCAGAGTTGCTAAGCAAAGGCAGGCAATGTCAAACCACCTCTCAATATCTCTTACCTTTAAAACCCATAGTGTCATCATAAGTCAACTATGACTTGCCAGCAAAAGAAAAAGAAGAAAGAAAAAGAAAAAATATGAGCCATTGGCCCATCCACTATCTCAGTGCCATGGGGCCACTTGCCCTCTCAAAAGACCTTCAAATGCTGTGATTTTGATTACTGAGCCTTGTTGCTCCACTAAGGCCAGACTTCCTTGACAACATGATAGTTTTTACCAGTGACTTTTGAAGCACGCAGAAGCAGACATAATGGCTACATTACAATTAGCTCTTTTCCTTGGTAGTCACAACTACTCAATAACTCCCCAAACTGTTCATGTTGTGGACTGTTATAGTAAATTGCACCTGACAGATCAAATCTGTTCAGATAGATTTCTGTTTTTCCTTTTAGACTACCTGCATTAAGTCACACCAAAGGGGTTGATCTTTAAATCCATGGCATTATGTCTCAGCTAGGGTTATAAGGATCTGACAGGCTTTTACTGATTTCAGTCATCCCAATGCCATTAAGAAGTTTGACATCTTCTAGTATGTCACATGATAACGTTTGATGTGCTCATTGCACATATGTAGAGTGTATTTCTGAAATAATACTGGGTTGGGTCAGATGCTCACGCCTGTCACTTGATTTCTCTGAACTTGATTACTATACACTCAATATGTTAGTAAAAATAGTCAAAAATACTTAAATGCTTAGAGTTTGCAATGGATCTTTGCTTCACTGGAGAGGAGACATTTCTTTCTGTTAAAAAAGCTTTATTTCTAAGGGTAAAGGGTATACAGGAAACCTACAAACATGTCTAGAGTTACATTTTCACATCCTACTTCTAGGAAGCATGGTCACACAACAAGTACACAACAATGGAGAATCTCCTTCTTCTTGACCCCTAGAAAGGAAGTCACCTGATTACATTAACCAATCAGTGTTACAAGACAGACCACTTTTCCCGGGCTTTCTCTCCATTGGCTCTGGGCCAGGTTTCCCTTCCAGGTCAGTCTAAACAATAGTAGGAAAAGGTAACAAGTTAATCCTATAATGGCTGGAATCTGAGACCTTGTAACCCATACATTTCCAACATCAATGACTGGAACAATTGTTGAGAAACTGGGATGGACCGTACCTCCTTTTAGAGCATAAGCCTCCTGACAAACGTGTATTTACAACCTATGTAATTGTTCAGATGGCTTTTATGTAAAGGTGCTTTGGTGAGTTCTAGTAAAAGGTGCAGAGTGCTACACTGGAGGTAGTAGTCTGAAGATGGAAACCAATGAAGGCATTTCCAGAAATATTTTTTTTTGGGGGTGTTGATTTTCTTCCAGAAGTGTAAGTACAATAGTTTCTGCCATTTTTAGATGAAAAAGTATCAATGGTAAATCTGTTGCACATACACATTTGAACTGAAAAAATAAAAGCAAAGATGCTAGGCACAAAGGTTGCTGAATCAAATGTCTCACTGCTAAACAAACCAGGATGAGAATAATTAAATCAATGCTGGTTTTAATTTTATTTTTCTAACTAAAGGGGGGGAAAGGGTCATGAATTCTTATAAGAATTCCTAAAAGACAGCTTGGCATTGGTTTTGACTTCTTAAAATTAAAATTATATTGATTTTATGTTTTATTAAATTAATGCTCCAGCTAGAATCTGCTTTAGGAAAAGAAAAATGTTTTTAGGATAGCTTTGGTTTTTGTCTATTGCTTGGATTCAAAGTCAAAATGCATGTTTGCATCTTCCAAATTAACTGGACAAAGGGATAGCTGAAAAGGGCACTGATCTTAAAGTCTGTGATCAGCAGAACTGAAGTTAATGTTTCCTCTAGTTGACAAACAAACAAAACTCCACTAGTGTCAGATTGGATTTGAGTTATTCAATATTGTTTATGCACTGGGGAAATTATTCTTTGTCCACTGTCTATAAAATGGAGTACTGCCAATAGCACATAAGAATGAATTGCTCTCAATACAGCCAACTATCTGGCCAAAGAAAAATCCAATTGGACCATGAAGAGAACCAATCAAACATCCTTTGAAAGAAGAGGACAGTTTTCCAACTAGAATGGTTTGTTTTTGGCATTTGGGTTACTGCTTTCTTCTGGAACTGATTGTCCAGGTCAGCTCCAGCTCAACTTTGCCCCCTTCTGTTTTTTGTATCTTGTCATGCAGCCAGTTATTTTCCTCTGCAGTCATGTGAGCCAGATGATGGCATGTATTCTACCATACCACTAAGCAGAGTGTGGAGCCTTCGTTCAGCTGTAGTAGCCTCTCAGTGGCTTTTTCTGCTCCAGAAGAGTGCAAAAAAGGGGGTGCTGATGGCGGCAGTAGTGCACCAATACTAAGTCAAATCAGAGGGGAAAAACAATGGTGCAGTGTAGGCATGGGCATGAACTGACTCATGAACTAAAGTTCGTCATAAATTTTGGCTGGTTCGTGGTCTGTGAAGTGATGTCCATGAAGGCTCTAACATCACAAAATTTCACAAACTCTTAGTGCAGTTCATGATGGTTCATGAGCAGGGACAGACTGGCGCCAATCAATTAAACTGTTTAAAAAACTCCAAGGCAACAGCCTTGGAAACACCAATAGGAGCTTTCCAAAGCTCAACAGGCAGTGCTGGCTATCCATAACAGAGTTCCCATTGTGGTCTATGGGCTCAGAAGGGTTCTGGTCCTGCTCTTCCTGTGCTCATGCTCAGGGCCGGCCCTAGGGTTCTTTGCGCCCTAGGCTGGGCTACCTTCTAGTGCCCCCCCCCAGCATGGGAGCCCGAGAGCTGGGCCGCACTTGGGAGGGCCATAGGGGGGGAATCTGTTCTCAGTGCCGGAGGTGGGCCTGGGAGGGCCGTGTGGGGGGGAGCTGCGCCCCCGTGGCCCAGCCCAGAAGCCCCGCGCCCAGCAGTGGGCCTGGGAGGGCTGTCGGGGGGGAGGGGAGCCGCATCAACGCCTGCCCACCCCGCGGCTCAGCCCAGATGCCCTGCGCCCAGCGGAGGGCCTGGGAGGGCCGTCGGGGGGGGAAGCCGCGCCACCGCCTGCCCGCCCTGCGGCTTAGCCCAGATGCCCCACGCCCAGCGGAGTGCCTGGGAGGGCCGTCGGGGGGGGAAGGCGCGCCGCCACCTGCCCGCCCCGTGGCCCAGCCCAGAAGCCCCGCGCCCAGCAGAGGGCCTGGGAGGGCCATCGGGGGGGAGGGGGAGAAGCCGCGCTGCTGCTGCCTGCCCGCCCCACGGCCCATCCCAGAAGCCCCGCGCCCAGTGGAGGGTCTGGGAGGGCCATGGGAAGGGGGGAGCCGTGCCACCGCCTTCTGCCTACCCCGACCCCTCGCTTTGAATCCCTCTCTGCTCAGCTCCCCCCCCCGGCCGCCCCTTTCCTCCCAGCCCCAACTGGAGACGGGGGCGGGGGGCGGGTGGAGCACTGGCTTCCTGAGCACGCCACAGTAGCAGCGTGCTCAGGAAAGCCAGGGAAGGGGCAGCCGTTTGAACGGTCGCCCCTTCCCTCCTAGTGCTGGCTTCACCGGGGGCGGGGCAGGGGGTGCTTTGGCACCCCTGTGGGCCCCAGCGCCCTAGGCGAGTGCCTAGCTCGCCTAGTGGGTGAGCCGGCAGTGCTCATGCTGAACTCAGCTATTCCATGCCTTTCTGTCCCGCCATCTCTCCTGCTGTGAATCTCCTCTGCTCTCTGCTGTGGGGGTTTGGGAGTTTTCTGGAACCAGGGATCTGGATCTGTCCTTTCTGCACTCTGGATCTGTCCTTTCTGTACAGGGGCTTAGTGAACACCATGAAAGTGAAAGTGGGTGGAAGGGGTGCTCGTTGTGGGGGGAAGAAGCCCTCCTCCCATGGAGATTCAGGGGCCCCTGTCCCTAAGTACAAGACCCAACCCCTTGGAGTCTTGCCCCAGCAGGGCAGCACCAGGGGTCTTGGAGCCTTCTTCCCCTGCTCTGTCTTTGGGGCTTTCCCAAGAGGAGACAGTCATTAGCAATGTCCAGACATCAGCAGTTGCTAGAACTCTTTGGAGAGAAATCCTTTGACTGCAGTGGTTCAGAGATTTGGGGAGAAGCATCTTCCCCTCCCAGGTTCCAACTACCTCCTGCTACCCCAAGGACACCACCCACTGGAGCCTTCCAGCCTGGTGCCAGAAAGCAGCTGTGCCTAGTCCCACCTGTTCAAATTATGGGGCTCCAGCCTGTAGAAACATTTATGCACCCTCCCCAGTGAACCATGTGGCAGAGTGCCAGGTGCGCCACACCCATGTCTGCAGGGGTACAAACACCCAACACCTGTCTTTTCCCATAGGCACCTGCAAAGGGTGCTCTCCACTTTGTTGCTGCCGGAGAAAGGATTGATGGGTAGTGGGAGGAGGAAGAGGCCCACACCCTCTCAGCAGGGATGAGCAGAGAGGGAGCAGAAGGCCACTCTGAGAAAGGCTCAGCACACTCTGGGTACTGTGGTTGGAACCCCAAGGTAGGCTCCCTCCAAGAGGTCATGCTCCCAGGGATGTTGAAGGTGCCACCCAAAAGGGCAAGGAGGAGTGCTCAGGAAGCACTCACCTCATCAGAGAGATGATTGTTGTGGATGGCCAACCCATCTCCCTTGTGGAGGATGTAGCCTTTCACCAGCTGCTACACCACCTGGGCCCCTGGTACTTCATGAACTGGCAAGTCTTTCCTGCCATGCATTGATCCACAGTGGCATTAGTCATGGCTGAGGTCTCCAGAGCACAAGGCTAAACCATCCATTTCAACATGGACCTCTGGAGCAGCCAGCAGCATGGCTACCTCTCCCTCGTGACCCACTGGTGGCAACTGGAAGACCTCACTGTCCGGACTGTGGGGCCCAGACCCCAGGAGGGGACAGTGGAGGGGACAGTCCTGTTACCTGGCTACAAAGTATTTTGCATTCTTTGCAAATTTTAAACAAATTTTAAACAAATAAATATATGATTACAGAGAATTAAAAACTGAAGACAGACAATTAGTGCACATTGGGTATGGCAAACCTATTTTAAGGATCACCCAAATTCTTGCGGCATGTGAGTTTTTGCCACATGAGGGGGGCACACACCACCCCTGCTGGGTTGGCCACTTGAGCATGGCTGGGAGGGAAACACGGTGCTTTAATAAATGCAGAGCAGGGAGCCCAGGCGCCTTAATCTGGGTTTGGCTGCAGCCGTGGCTTTGGCGGCCAGAAATAGGATCAGTTTGGAAGCAGGGGGAGGGAAGGAGAGGGAAATCCACCTTCCCAGCATCTGTATTTATTTTTGAAAGGGGTGGGAAGAACATCAAGTATGTGGGGGGAGATGCAGAAGAAAGTTCTGGGGCAGAAGCCAAGGGAACTGCCAGGCTTGGGAAGGGTGTGACACCCCCTCCCCCCAGTTCCACCTGGCTGAGGCTGGTCAGTTTCATTCCTGTTAAAAAGGGGATCTGAGAGGGAGAGAAAAAAGAGGAGAGATGGGAGGGGAAGAGGGCACTTGCCCCCCCGAGGAAAAAAAAGTCACCCCAAAGAGTTGAGCGTCTTCCCTCCAATTTGATTGTATTACTGTGCTAATTGTTACTGTAGAACCAGATCAGGAGCAAAGACAGTGGTGGGCGCAAGGGGGGGGAGTGCCAGAAGGTAGCCTCACCTAGTGTGCAAAAAACTTGGAGCCAGCCCTATTGAGACCTAGGTTTCCTGTATCATTACCAATGCTGATTTCTCCATGACTACTACTTCTCTTCATATCACACCTAATCCAATCATACCTTCTATTGCCATTTGCCTGCTAATGTCATTTGGCATCTGAAATCACTTTCCAATATATAGGACACATGGACTCACATTCTAGCTGTATCTGAAGAAGTGAGAAGTGACTCAGAAAAGCTCATGCCCTACCAAAAATTTTGTTAGTCTTTAAGGTGCTACTGGACTCTTACTCTTCCGTAAGATTAATATTACTTTAGAATGGTGGCAATATATTGAACAAGACCAATGTGATTCTCTTCTTCTAATATGGTAATATATTATTTATATTTAATAATATGCAAAGTGAAATATTGCTAGGTAGAGCTGATCAGCCATAGACCAATGGAAATGTTTAAGTACTTGCACTTGGGGCTACTGTCTTTACAAATAACTCTTTTTGCTAACAACAACCAATACTTTCATATATGATTACAGACCAGCTCCATCTTCTCCTTAGTTGAGACTCTTTGGAATCATAACTATTGATCTTTTTAATAGAAGTCAAGAAAAATGAAATTACTGTGGCTTCTTGTGGCAAAACTATGATAAATGGGAACTTAGAAAATTATTGGGAAAATCTTTTCTGATGTGGATTATTTTAATCATGAAAAATGATGGTCTTTAAAATAAAATGTGTCTTTCCATTATGCACATTTTCAGCAGAGCCAAAAAGGATGTCTCTGCTGTTTACAATAGACATTTGAGCAGGTGCATGTTCAGCAGCTGGTTATCTAAAGAGATGTGAGGGCGTAATGGCAAATGTATGTTATTTGCATATTGTATATGTAGTCTGCATATTATTGGTAGTGGAATCAGTTAAGGTACATTCATCTGATCAACAGTCTAGTGGACACTCCAAATAGTGCATCCTTTATAAAAGCATAAAAAGTAGTTGTGACAATGACACTTCAAAATATGGCCAATCTGGTAGGCATCTCAGTTTATTGCTATTTGTATTATCTTTTGCTTCTGCCCTCTAAAATTCATGATGTTGATATTATTATTTTGTCCTGAGCTCAGATTCTGATCCCTTCCTCAGGATCAGATCTTAGAACTGGTTTGCACAAAGCTGTTCAGCCTTGGTGTCTATAGTGTCTAGTAATGACCTGCATGTGTAAATGAACCATCATAGATCAATGGAGGCAGAACATTCATTTTACTACTAGGGCTGCTAGGTGCCAGGTGGTGCAGGCAATCTCCCACTGTTGTACCCAAGTGCCCACATGTGATCATTTTGGAAATGGAAAGGAAAAGGAAGAGGAAATGGTGTCATTAGACACCATGATGTCATTTACAGAGAAAAACTTGAAAGTAACACCACCATCTCCTGAGATGCTCTAGGAATTTCAACAATCTCTATGGTCTTCAGGATTTATGGAATTCCTAGAGCATTGTGAGAGGACTGTGACATCACTGCTGGGTCTTCAACTGGAAATTATGTCATGGGGTCAGTATCCTGGGGGTCACCAGCAGTGGGCTGACAACCCTATTTGCTACATATCACTTCATCCACAATACTTTTCAATGGACTCTGATCTGTACTTTATGATCTGAGTCACAGAGTTGGAAGGGATCTTGGAAGTCATCTAGTCCAACTGCATGCTCAATGGAGTAATATAGAAGTACAGCAGCCCCAACAGATGGCCATACAGCCTCTGCTTGAAGACCTGCAAGGAAGGAGAGTCCATATGTATGTGAAACCAGGCCCAAACAGATGTGCCACAACTCTTGAGTGCATTTTATGTTTTCTGCCCTTTTCCCAAATGATTACTCTCCATATCTGGAACTTATAAAAAATCATCAGGTACTATTTCTACAGAAAATGTTGTACCTGATTCTCAGATTACTTAATGTCTCCTAACCTACAGTATTCACAATCCAAATTCCTGTTACTAAAGCCTAGACTTTATGTGTGTATACCATATACTACTGAAAAGGAATGCCTGCTGCTATTGTTGGCCAGCAATGAGATATTCATGTTTCTACATGGAAGTATGATCATTGGCAGCAAATTCTCAAGCAGAAATGGCTTTCACTTTAGAATTTGATAACTGTTAATTCTTCATCCCTTTGCTACTGCCAGTGCACATTGTACTTTTCTATGACAGAAAATTCATATGGTTAAACTCAATATGAACTCAAAGGATTAACGTATAATGCTTACTAGCAAAAATGAACTGCAGATGCCATAGAAAATTTAATAATTGTGCCTAATAAAATAAGGTAGCTTTTGAAATCTTTCTTGATATATTTCTGAAATAACTATCAGTCTTGTTATTAAAACCAAAGTATGCTGAGGACAGGAGTAAAAAGCTTTCTATTATTAATTTTCAAAGGTTCAGCTGCCTGTAAAAAGTCAAGGAAAGTAGCATTAGGGGGAAATGTTATCAATATAAAATTAACTCATTTAAACTCATTTTCTGTCTGTACATTCCATATATGCTACATGCAAAGATTCTTTGCTGCCAAGCCAAGAGCACAACCCAGTGATTTACTGTGTAGAGAAAGGGGGCATGGGGCTTGAACACATGCTCTGTTTACTGCTTGCCAAAATCTAAGGATGACCAGCGTGGCTTCATAGCCCCTCACCTTATTGCAACATTGAGCCACCCAGGAACTGTATCTTGCTTTAATAGAAGAAGTACTCACATTCTCAATTTTGGCTGAGTGATACCAAGTCCCACAAAATCAAGACAATTTTCTCTCTCTACTGTCTCCACCCAATTAATAATTGTGTAAACCTTGGAGAGAGGCAGAGGCGGCGTGGCGAGACACACGCGCCTGAGTGTGGTGGCGGCTTTATGATCTTTAAAAGGGTCCTTTGATCATCAAAAGGACCCCCTGCTGTCCCGGGAAGGGACGGGCAGTTGCAAAGGGCTTGATCCGAGACCTCGTGTGAGTTGCAACTCACGAGGTGGACTGGATCACCCCCGACGTGGGATCAAAGTCCGGGCTCAGCTTGACTGGGCAAAGCCAATGCTCCTGCACTGAGGGGGGAAGAAGAACCTTACCAACAGAGCACTTCTGTGAGTATCCGCGAGAACAAAAGAGGCGGTTTGGAATGGGTGACTTAACATAATTAGCCCTATAGAAGTAGCACAGTGGGAGGGCTCTCCCCCCGGCAGAATCTAAACGGCTAGAAAGCGAAAGTGAGCTTGGCAAAGTTGGAACAGAAAGGGCAAGAGTGAGTGAATGCCATCGGAAAGCAATACGATGAAAGCTGAGAGTACAGTGAGTTTGGCTATAAAGTGGCTGAAGTGTGGCTCTTAGAGGTTCGGGGAAAGAGTCTTAGCTTCTCCCTGTGTTATGGACCCCAGTTTATGAAATTTAGAGGGGACCCGGCCAGGGTGGGAGCTGTTTGACGACAACTTGGTGAGAAGGAGGAGATTAACGGGGGACCCCTGTGCAGTGCACTCAATTTTTAACCCTAGAAGGGGTAGGGTGGAAGGGGTAGGGTGAAGCGCATAAATGGAGAAGAGAAGGCTCATTTCAGCGCACGCAAATTTTTAACCCTTGGGGCCAGGGTGGAAGATTAAAGTGTTGCTACGTTCCCAATTTTTGCTGCAGCTTACACTGTGACTGAAAGACAGGCTTGGCTGAATGAAAGCTGAAGAAATCTGGTTGGTGAGAGAACTGAGACTTTAATAGGGTGTTTGATCATTGACTATTGACTGGCAGGGGGCTTGTGGGAAAGTTCCCTTTGCTTTCCTTTCTGGGCAATTTGGAGTTAGTGGCTTTGTGTATAAACGGAAAGTGAAGGTGGGGAAAGGCAGTGGAGTGGCTAGCCTGGGAAAACTGCCAACAGAGGGGTTGTTTTGGTAAATAAAAGAGAGAATACTGGAAACAACTTCTGGGGAATTTGCCAAAGGGTAAGATAGTCTAAATAAAGCTCATTGTGTAAACTTGGTGGTGATAAAAGGGTCTGGGAATGGGGCCAAAAGGTTGTGTTGTTCCTAAACACTGGATAAGGGATTGGAACAGTAATATATAAACAAAGGGTGAAGATTCTCTGAGTGAGTTAAGAGTGTAAAACTTAAATTAGACAGAAATCGAAAAATATGCCTAGCGGAGGAAGTAAAAAGACGTCTCTTGCTTCACCTGGGGTCCCTGGTTCCGCAACAGGGAAGTTAGGGAACACAGGTCAGAAGGAATCCCAAAAGGAGATGCAAGCTGTGGTCCAAGCTACTATTTTAAGCACAATCAATGACGTGGTAGAGCCGATTAAAGCCAGCATGGAAGAAATCCGGAATTCTGTTCCATTAGCGATCGTCCCGGTTAATAAAGCTATCCAGGAGGTTAGGGACATGATACCTCAGGCGGCAGTCCCGATCCAGAATGCGATGAAAGATATTACTGAGCAATTCACTAAGAGTTTACAGCTTTTGCAGAAACAAATAGCGGACAATACGACAAAAATAGTGACACTAAGTAACACGATGGAGGAAGTAGAACTGAAGACAAAATTGGTGGAAAGAAAGGTCCAAGAAAACAAAGAGAAACAACTGTCACTGGAGCAAGACGTGATGAGGCTTCAGGTGGAGAGAGCGGCGTTTGTTCTAAGGTTCCAAAATATTCCTGAGGAGAAAGAAGAAGACTTAAATGTAAAGATGTCTGAACTTCTGGTGAACCATCTCCATATTGAGGATGCGGGTGAAGTGGAAAAGGAAATTGATGTGGCTTTCAGAATGAATTCGGCCTATGCAAGGAGATTCAAGGTGCCCAGGGAGGTTCAAGTGAGGTTCCATAAACGGGCGGTCAGGGACAAGATACTGAGAGAAATGAATGTGGTACCGCTGAAGATGGGACAAGAAGAAATTAAGGTACTGAAAGAGATACCCTGGAGAGTGAGAGAAAAAAGGAGGGAGTACTCAGAATTAACAGCATTATTGAGAGCCAACAATATCAGTTACAGGTGGATTTTGCCAGAAGGGGTCCTCTTTAGTTTTGAAGGAAAGAGATTTAGAATTAACTCAGTTTTTAAGGCCAAGGATTTTTTGGAGACATATGGCGTGGAGGTGTCAGACGATCAAGAAGAAGAAGAGGAGAGAGAAGAGGGAGAGGTGGAGAAAGAATCTGAACCCCAACCCCAGGGGGAAGCAGCACCAGATTTGTTGGCTAAACCTCAAAGGCTCAGAAGATTTAGACTGAGATCTCCAATTGTTACACGGCAAAAGGCGAAGAGTGAAAAGGAACACAGACAGATGCAGAACCTAGATGGATAAACAGAAAATAAAAATACTCTCGGTCAATGTGAATGGATTAAATGGACCCCCGAAAAGAAGAAAGATATTTCACCAATTGAAGAAGTGCAAAGCAGATATAACGTGTATTTAAGAAACCCACATTAGGAAACAGGACGAAAAATATTTGAATTATAAGTGATTAGGCAAAGTATTTGTAGCAGCGGACAAAGAGAAGAAAAAACATGGAGTGGCCACTTACATCAAAGAACATATGCAACCAGAACTTGTATTCGCCTCGGAAGATGGGAGGATACTAATGGTGAAAATTCAAAGAGAAAATAAAAAAGTTTTAATAGTGAATATATACGCCCCAAACCAAAACCAGGAGAAATTCTACGAAAGGCTCTTAATGTTGATAGCTAAACAAGACTTTCAGGAGTTCTGTATGATTGACGATTTTAATGCGGTCTTTGACAATAAAATGGACTGGAAGGTGGGTGTTCAGGGGAAGAAGGCTAAAGGTAATGAATTTACCACCTCACTTTCACAGATTGTAGAGGAATTGAGATTGGTGGACATGTAGAGAGTAAGAAATCCCAAGACACAACAATATACGTTTTATTCTGCAAGACACGACTCTTTGTCCAGGCTGGACATGTGTTGGATGTCATCTTCAATGGTAAGAGATCTGCAAGAAGCAGAAATTGAGGCAAGTACATTTGCTGACCATAACCCGATAATGGTGGAGTTACAAGGAACTAGGCATAGGGATAGATGGACATTGAATCCATTATTGCTCAAGGACAGTAAGGTGGTGAAAAGCTTGCAAACAGAATTTGCTTTCTTTTTTAAGGAAAATAATACATCAGGTATTCTGAGACGAACGGTTTGGGATGCCTTTAAAGCTGTAGCGAGGGGATTGTTGATGAAGGAAGCGGCAAAGAGAAACAGAAAAAGGAATGAGGAATATGCCAAACTTAAAAAAAGATATTTTGGAACAGGAGAGGCAAGAAATGGAGATGGGAGGAGAACTTGACAGGAAGGAAAAAATTAAGTTTCTCATGCACAGAATGAACTGCTTATTGACAGCAGAAATGGCGAAGAAAGTAAACTATGCCAAACAAAACTATTTTGAGAATGCAAACAAACCGACTAGATGGTTGGCCTATCAAATAAGAAAGCAATCTGAAAGAACATCGATAAAATCGCTGAGAGACAATAATGGCATGGAGCATAATGGAGCTCAAGAATTGAAAAGGATTGTGGAAGACTTTTATAAGAAACTGTATGCAAGAGAAAATAGAACTAAAGAAGAGATATCCCAGTATTTGCAAGACCGTGTCCTGCAGAAGTTTTCGGAGGAAGACCAGAAGATTCTGAATCAATCAATTACTATGATGGAGATGGTAGAAGCATTGAAAAGACAGAACAAGGGTAAGGTACCAGGGACGGACGGCCTGCCAGTGGAATTCTATATAACTTTTGAAGAAGTGTTACTTCCACAGTTACATGAAGTCTATAAGAAAGCGTGGGAAGGAGAAGAAATACCGGACACCTGGAGGGAAGCCCTAATCTCGTTGATACATAAACCGAATACAGAAGCAAATGATATCAAGAACTACAGACTGATCTCCTTATTGAATGTGGATTACAAAATTTTTGCCTCTATAATGGCTGATAGGCTGAAGCGTGTTTTAGCAAAAAGAATTCACAAAGACCAGTCAGGATTTTTACCGAAAAGGCAGATAAAGCATAATATGAGGAGGCTATTGAATGTTTTGGAGTATTATGAAGCGCATTCGGAAAAAGAAATGGCGATAATTTTTGTGGACGCAGAGAAGGCTTTCGATAACCTGGACTGGACGTTTATAATAGAGACAGTTAAGAGAGCTAAAGCAGGAGAATGGTTTATTCAAACAATCCAAGCAATCTACTTAAAACAGAGAGCAGCAGCTATGGTGAATGGAGAACGGACTGAACAATTTCAGATACAGAAAGGCACAAGGCAGGGCTGTCCTCTCTCACTGTTATTATACATTTTTGCCTTGGAAATTTTAACAGAGGAGGTATGATTGAATACAGAAGTGAAAGGTCCATGGAGCACACTATAAACTATTAGCTTATGCAGATGACTTGGCATTTATACTGGAGGAACCGAGGTCTTCAATCACGGAACTGAATAAGATTTTGAGAGAGTATGGACAAGTGGCAGGCTTGAAGGTTAATATGACCAAAACAAAAATGTTAACGAAAAACATGACTATGGAACAAAGGGAGAGTTTACAAGAAGAGTCTGGATATAAGCTCTGTACTAAGGTGAAGTATTTAGGGATTCAGATAAGAAATAGATGCAGTTCTCTCCAAGAGGATAATTATAGAGAGCTGTTAAGAGCTACGAAGCAAGATTTGGAAAAATGGAAGACGCTGAAGTTGTCCCTAATTGGAAGAATTGCGTTGATAAAGATAAATGTCTTACCAAGATGGATTTTCTTGTTTCAAACGATTCCTGTGTTGAAAAACTTGGCAATATTGAAGGAATTAGAGCAAACTACAACTAAGTTTGTGTGGCAGGGTAAAAGAGCACGAATTCGACTCAAAATATTGCAGGACTCAAAAGAAAGAGGAGGCCTGGCTCTTCCAAATTGGGCAATATATTACAGAGCAGGAGCGATGGCATGGATTAAGGAATGGGTGATGCTGGAGGACAGAAGGCTTTTGAAACTTGAAGGACATGATCTCTTAGAAGGCTGGCACACGTTTTTATGGGATGAGAAGATTGCAGCACGTAAATATTTTAGACAACATTGGGTACGAGACGCTCTAATAAGAGTATGGGAGACCATCCGGAGGAGGTGGTTCATTAAAACTTCTAGACTGGTTGCGCCGGTAGAAGCGGTGACTCTCCCTAGGTTGTACTCTGATGATCCTCCACAAAGATATTTGGATATGATAAATGCGAAGGGGGAGATTGAATTAGAGGAGAATATTAGTTGGTGGCATAAAATCCAGATTCAATCAAGATACAAAAAAGATAAACAGAAAAGGTTTGAAAAGTCACTGACAGATAGGGAGAAAATACTATATGAGCCGGAAGAGAAATGTATTAAAAAATGTATACATTGTTGCTAGCTGATTATATGATGGATGAAATAGTGAAAAATAGTATGGTCCAATGGGCGACAAACTTTGGTTATAATATAGAACTGGAACAATGGGATCAAATATGGAAAATAAATGTGAAAATAACCAGGGCGGTTGCATATAGAGAAAACATGTTTAAAATGTTTTACAGATGGTATATGACTCCGGATAGATTATCGAAGTACAATGAAAAATGCTCTAATAAGTGTTGGAAATGTAATGTTAAAGGGGGCACGTTTTATCATATGTGGTGGACCTGTGAGAGGGCAAAGAAATACTGGATATGGGTGCATAGATTGCTACAGAATATCACAAAAAGCAATATTGTGTTTAAGCCAGAAGTATTGTTGTTAGGAATACTTCCAAAAGAGATAAGGAGAGAAGAAAGATATCTGATAATATATGGAACGACGGCGGCTAGAATTCTATATGCGAAGTATTGGCGATCCACGGTGGTACCAACTGAACAGGAGCTGATTGAGAAGATAATGGAAGCAGCAGAAATGGACAAACTGACTTTGATGTTGAAAGGATATGATGAAACAGCCTTTATAAACCTTGGCAATGCTTTTATGATTGGTGGGATAAGAGGGAGCAGGATGGAAAGAAACAATGATGAATGTATAATGTAAGCTTTAGAATGAAAGTAGACCTGAATAAGATATTAATTTTGAATTAGCGGGTATAGAAGCAACTGTGTAACATTTATGTTGGTAAGGTGGGAGGGACTATAATGGAATTGGGATATGACGGATATTTGCAACCCCCCGTCAATGTTAAATGTTTGTCTTAGTGGGTGTAGATTGTATTGTTATGTATTGTTTTGTATTGGTTGTGTGGTATGTCTTGTAGTTTTGTTGTTGTTTAAAAATAATAAAATGCCTCTTTTGGGGGGTGCTTTAAAAAAAAATAATAATTGTGTAAACCTTTTTCATGCCCCCCATAGTAATTATTTTATAAACTAAAAGCCCCAAATGCTTTACCCTTGCCTTATAAGGAAGGCATTTCAGCTCTTTGCTGGTCAACCTTATCTGTACCTTTTCCAGTTTGAAGTGTCACACCAAAATTATTCCAAATGCTGCTGCACCATAGTTTCATATATGGGCATTACAATACAGATCATTTAAATTTTGTTCTCTTTCCAAATAATGTTTGTTATGGACCCTACCCTTTTGTTTTAATTGCACAGTGAGGTGTTGTCTCATTGGCAGTATGATGCCATGGCAAGCTAATTCTCCTAGCTAGTTCAGATCTCATCAGTGTACATGGGAATTTAGAATTTTTTGCCCAAGTTTGCTTTACTTTATACTTACTTTGAGTTACCTTCTAGGCTGGCTCTGGGATTCAGTGGATTAGTGCCTCTGAATGTGGAGGTTGCCCTCAGTAACCATGGCTGGTAGCCATTCATAGACTAATCCTTAGTGAATGTTTTCTCTTTCATTTTTTTAAAATAATGTCTTGTAAGGCTAAAAGAAGTTGTGCTGTGTCCTAATCATTATTTTGTTCCCCAAAACATGGAGGAATCCAGGGAAAGGCCTCCAGTCAGATATTATTTCTGCTGCTACTAGGATTGCAAGGCCCACCCCCCATTGCAGGCAAGGGTCCCCTGGTTTCTGGTGTTCCTCTCCGCTGCCGGCCAGCTGGCCACTGGGGGGGAGTTACCCCCCCCAACAGGCGAGAAGACGGAAATAAACACAATGTGCCTACATCACGGTGACATAGGCACCACAGCATCACACCTGATGTGCCTACATCACTTCCGAGTGATGTAGGCGTGTTTATTTCTGGCTTCTTTCCTCCTTGCTCCTGATAACTGCACCCTCATCCCTTGCCTGCTCATCTGCCAGACCTAGCAACCCTAGCTGCTGCCCGCAGGTCAGATAAATCAGAAGAAGTAGCAATGGGGCATGGTTCATGGTCTTGTGGGCAGAGCCAGAATGGAGGGGAGAGGTTGCAGGTAGTTGGGGGGAATGATCCAGATCATGTTCATAATGATGTCATTGGGTTTTCAATGGGGTCTGAATTGAAAATTAGGCTCAGTATAAACCAATATGTATTCCTTTTGGGGGACAGAGGAATAGCTTGATTTGCAAGCCATTTCTGAATGGGTTGAGAGGTGTTGGCACATCTCCCACATGTAAGTCTGTTTTCCTTTAAACATGGGTACTTGAAAGCATGATTATTCTTATATATAGATTAGAGATGATTATGGTCCTTTCCGCACTTGGATCTCATCTCTGGTTTTTATCAGAGTTCAACTCAGGACACAATACCTTGCATTTATCCCTGGTTATAACAACATCCGTTTATCCTGGGACAAGTGTGGGGTGAAACCGGGGTAATCTTAATGTCATGTAGAAATAAAAAATACTCTGAGATAATTACAGGGGTGAACTTGAGTGTACTGTAGAATGTAAGTTCGGGGACAGGGTTGAACCAGGATTTAAGGTTTAGTGTGGAAAGGACCTAATACAACTATGATTTGCCCTGACCTGGATAGCTCAGGCAAGCCTGATCTCATTAGATCTTGGAAGCTAAGCAGGGTCAACTCTGGCAAGTACTTGGATGGAAGACCTCCTTGGAATTCCAGAGGCGGGAAGCAGAGACAGGCTTTATTCAGCCACTTCTCTGAAAATCCTCCAGGCCCCCAGCAGGGGCCAGTCACCAGACGTCACCATGACTTCCAGGTGCACACACAGCCAGTCACCAGAGGTCATCATGACTTCCAGGTATGCATGCACATACACACACACACAAATATGAAAAATACAAAAAAACCCCCTAAAATACAACTATGATTTATGTTGTGAACTATTATTGCTTGTCCAGGATGTAACTCATCATGGCCTGCAAACTTTTGTAATAGTGGACTAAATAGAGAGGCATAACCTAATAGTTGCTACAAGAGACAGTGAGCCAGTCCTGCTTCAGATCTTCTTCTCTTCTGGATAATTTATAATTTCACCAGCCTTTCTGTGCTATGCAGTTATTGGACTGGCTTGAGCTGTTCCTTCTCAGTTAGAAATAGGGTTGCCAGCCCCCAGGTCCCAATGGAGGTTCTCCCACTTTAGGGGACTGTAATTTGCCACTGGCCTGCTAACCGGCAGGGGAAATCCCAGCCCCAAATAAGGAAGTGACATCATTGCGTCGACAATGTTACACATGATGATCTGGTTTGAGGGCAAACTCTTTGGTTTTGAAGCAAATATACCATCGAGGTTTTGCCCAAAAAGCAGAGCATCACACACATCATCAACAATGTGATGATGTTGCCCATCCCCCGAATGATCCCCAAATCCTCCTGCCTCAGCAGCAAGGGGATCTGGCAATCCTAGTTAGAAATATTCCTTCTCAGTTAATTATTCTTTAATACTATTGCTCTCCTCTTTCAGAGATAATTTAACAAATTGTTGATGCTAGCAATATATTGATTAAGCAAGAAGCTATCTGTTAGGAAGTTTGTAACAATTTCGTTGCTTGTAACATTTTAACAATATTCTAAACAGGGATGTAGAAGGGAGAATGCATGCCTAACCTCTTTGCTCATCTTGTATGCACACCTCAGCTCCACTACCAACCATCCACATGGGATTGCAACATGGGACAGGGCAAACCCAACAGGTATAAACTCAGCACTGTGAATTTCCCAGATAAAATCTAGGAAACAACCACAATAATTGGACTTGCCCAGTTCATTTTATACACTATGAAAGATGAAAATGCTCCCAGGCTCTGTCTTCAATACAGAGTTAAAACATGTTAAAGATCTATTATACAGAAGTTTCCTATTCTGAATATGGCCTTTAGCTGCTCTTTGGGTTTTGATTGGTCTGCTTGGAAAGTTCTTAACCATCTGGAAAGAGAATTAAGGCTTAATGCTAAAAATTAGAAAAGCTGCCTTGAGCCAAGCCGACGCTCCAGACACTTGTACTAATGAAGTGGTTGGTGGTGGCCCCAGATAAAAAAGAGGACTTGATTCTGCCCACATGAGTGGGATTTTATTATAAAAGTTGTCCAAAAACATGGTAAAATGATCACATTATTCTGTCTTCTATTGGGGAGGAAGCATGAATCTTCAAATACTTAAGATGGTAATCTTGTGTGTGTTCAGTGCCATCAAGTTGCAGCCGACTGGCAACCCTGTAGGGTTTTCAAGAAACGAGGCATTCTGAGGTGGTTTCTTATTGCCTTCCTCTGCAGAGCCACCCTGTAATTCCTTGGTGGTCTCCCATCTAAATACTAACCAGAGCTGACCTTGCTTAGCTTCCAAAATCTGACAAGACTGGGCTAACCTGGGCCAGCCAGTTTGGGTGGTAAAAGGTGGTAATCCTACTATTTCTAATAAAGTCTGGTGGGCTCAGTGTGTGTGCAGAGGTGGGGTAGTGTTCAGCAAGTGTTCCCTGAAACAATACAACTCACGACTACCAGAGCTTGATACACTGCTAGAGGAGCCCATTGAAAGTCCCCCAGTGTGATCACTGGGCTGTGCTGCAGTGATTAAGTTCTGAGAACACACATTTAAACAGCAGTTCTTTGTGAGTGTGCTTTGCCCTTCATTTGTAGACTCCAGCTGTGGATATATTTTGCCTCTTCTGTCTCAGTCATGACCTTTATTTGCCTACAGGGAGGATGATGATGACATTCCCCCTCCATAGAAAAAAATATTAACTGCACGAACTTTCCCCTCTCTTGCTCATCATAATCGTCATTGGTCTTGTCAGACATCAAGTGTGCTGTTGTGCTGTTACCACATATTTGATCTGTTTGGGCCTATAGCTTTGGCAGTCTCACCTTGTTGATTCTAAACTTCTGAGAGCTGCTCTTTGTACTGCTGCTGGGTGACCATTAACTATGCCTGACAAAAAGAAAGCTTTCTCATCTACTGCTAAGGAAATCCTTGCTCAAGATAAACAGCATTCCCCGCCTTTACCACCCCTCCCCTTGCATGCTTCATGCCAAAAAGTTCTAAATAGACCCTCTGTAGTTATATTTTCCCTCTTTTATTACTTCACGTTGGAGTTCACTGAAGACTTGGGAGCCAGAAAAGTTGAGCTAAGCTGAAGCAGCTGAAAGGCTCCAAAGCTTGCCATAAGTAGATATTTTTTAATATATTGCAGATTGATAGCTACTAATGCTACCTGTCCAACACTGAATCTACTAGGAATGTGCCTGGATTTTGTTTCTGCTGAGGGCCTATTCACATAATAGATAATAGTGCTAAGTTGTAAATGAAATTGCTCTCTTCCAGGCTAGTATTTCAACCCTCAGGCAAGATCTAGAGGCTGACTAGAATACAAAGTTGGGGTGTGTGAAGTTTGGCTTTCTGTTCTTCTTTTCTTCCTGGGGTGTAATGTCACCTTGACTAATGCATATTTTTCTCTCTAGTCTTTGCCATCCCACAATGTCCTTGGATTTCCCAGGATTCAAGTATGCTAGATTTTTGGCCTCAGACTTACTTCCTCCACTTTTGACATGATATCCTGATACAATTTTGTCAATCTCTATAATGAAAATAGGAGTTGGGGATACTCTGGCACAATGGAGATGGCTTCTGATGTTTCCTTAATTAAGTCTTGTATTTTTTTTTATATTGCAAGTAAGGGAGATAAGGAATGCCTGACCAATTTACATCTATGGGTTTTTCCCATCAGTTCAATGCATTCACTGTCATTCTAATTTATTCCATTGATGAAAATAATGGGGTTCAGTTACAACATAATCTCATCCCTCTGTAGCAATACCATTCTTAGTCAGCCCATTGCTGACTTTCTCTCCAGTAAGACTCTCAGTTGAACATGTGCTGCTACTGGGTCAGGCACTGTATTTAGCCTGGATCAGCTTTTGTCACACAGCCACAAATAGCATGCCTCTCTATCTTCCTTTTTATTTACACTCTTTCTTCTGTGCATCTGCTTAGAAAGACAATGAATCCACATAGTTTCTCTGTGTGTATGCATGGGGAGGGGGTGTGCTATAAATTCTACAGAATAAATATCTATATTGAAGCTATGAGAATGTAGTGCTGAAATCATGTCCTGTGTAACTTGAGGAAAGATGTTTAGTAACAACTAAAAGCAGGAGATTATTGGGGGGGGACACTTTTTCTCCCCCTCCCACAATAATAGAAGTTGAGGGCATCCAATGAAACTGATGAGCAGTAAATTCAGGATGGACAAAAGGAAATACTTCTTTACACAGTAAGTTAAAATGTGGAATTTGCTGACAGAGGATGTAGTGATGGCCACAAGCATAGTCAGCTTTAAAAGGGGAATAGACAGATAGGGTTGCCAGGTCCCCCTGACCATTGACAGGGGATGGGGGGATAGGGTTGCCAGATCCAGGGTGGGAGACTCCTGGAGATTCAGGAATGGAGTGTGGGGAGGACAGGAACTTCAATGGGGTACAATGCCATGGAATCCACCTTCCAAAGCATCCATTTTCTCCCAAACTGATCTCTGTAGTCTGGAGATGAGCTATAATTCTGGAGGATCCCAGGTCCCAGCTGGAGGCTGGCATCCCTAAATGTCTATCAGTGGCTACTAGCCATGGTGACTAAAGCAAACCTCCATGTTCAGAGGCATTCACCCTCTGAATCCCAGTGACAAGAGGCAACATCAGGGGAAACCCTGGCCTCTGTGCCCTGTTGTAGGACCTCCAGATGAACTAGTTGGCCACTGTATGAGACAGGATGTTGAATTAGATGGACCACTGATCTGATCCAGCAGGCTCTTCTTATGTTCTTATGACTATTTTTGCTTAGCTACAGCAGCTGTGGATAGAGAGGGAAAAATATAACAAAAATGTTAAGATTAATTAAATCAAACCATCCCACTGTGGGAAGGTATAAGTCTACTTCAACTAGTAGAAGTTGCAGAAAAACTGCAATTTACAATTATCGAAAAGGGTCATTTGAAAGTCAGTTGGATACAGAAATAACTTGTGCACCTGCTTTTGCCCTTCCTTTTTAATGTGTATGCAAAGAACATATACATCTTCCCTGTGTGGAAATACGTAAGCTTCAGTTATGTTTGGAATTCTGTCATCTCACCATGGGGAAATAATGATTCAACTCTTTGAACCTTACACTGGAAACACGTCACACATGTACCCACTGTTTCCACTTCTGTGCAACTTTTGAAATGAGCCTGAATTGAGAATTTTTGTTTCAGCACTTGTAGCTCTACCAGGAGGCCTGAACTCAGGACTTATACTGAATTTCAGGATTTTTTTTTACTGTTGTTGCTGCTGCTACTACTACGACTTTGTTTGGCTTCCATAACTTAGAGAAATTATCCTATAATGCTATCATCATATTTCAATATCTAAAGCAGTGAAGAGCTTACACTCCCATATTTGTAACTGGGTGTTGAGCTTAAATTCAAGAATGAGCAATAAATGCCTGGAGTAAAAAAAAAAAAGATCTTTATTATTATTTCACAATTTCCATTTCTGTAAACACTGAGACATGCTGAATTAATTTGTCAGACAAACTCGTGAAGCCAGAAAGTACAACTGGCTTTTGATGGTAGAAGCATTAATTACCAGCAGCTACAAAGAGGTATTTAAACACTGAAACATGCTGGCAAAAATACAAATGACTTATGTTCCTTCCATATCCTTAAAATAGCTTTTATAAACTTTCAACTTCCTCTGATGGTGAGTTCAGTATTAATCACCTTTATGACATCTTATATGTAGACCTTGGACAAATCCGCTGGCCCTCATCAACTACTTTCCTGAGGAAATTGGCCAAATGTAGGCCCTCCGAGGGGGAGGCTTGGAGGAACGAATCACAACAACTTTGCTGTTCAGAAAAATCTCTTTTCCAGTGCCCTTCAAGCTTTTTTTCATATGCAGCAAAGACCGCCACACAGGAAACAATAATAGTTTAATCTCTTGAAAAATTTCCTTCCTGTACTGTAGCACCATTTCAGACAGGTAGTCAAAGCATGCCAAAGAAAATTATCAACAGCCGATGCCAAGAGCAGGCTGTTACATGAACCTATTAGACTTGCTTTCCTCTCTTCTGCAAATGGAGCACAAGAGACTACTCATCTCTGCTACTGAACAAGCTATCATGTACTGTCTGCCACATATTACTAGCATTGAAAATGATGATAATGGGAAGAAGATTCGCCAAGCCACAGCCAGTAAGCTTTTGCTCAGATAATTGTAGGCTCTACTGTCTACCTCTTTCTCCTCTACTGGGTACTGTGGACAACATTTAAGAACATAAGAACATAAGAGAAGCCAACGTTGAATCAGACCAATGGCCCATCTAGTCTAACACTCTGTCACACAGCGGCCAAAAATACCATGTGCTATCAGGAGGTCCAGCAGTGGGGCCAGGACACTAGAAGCCCTCCCACTGCTGCCCCCTCCAGCACCAAGAATAGAGTGCATCACCTGCCCCAGACTGAGAATTCCCATCTATACCCTGTGGCTAATAGCCACTGATGGACTTCTGCTCCATATGTTTATCTAATTCCCTCTTGAAACTGTCAATGCTTGTAGCTGCCACCACCTCCTGTGGCAGTGAATTCCATATGTTAATCACTCTTTGGGTGAAGAAGTACTTCCTTTTATCTGTTCTAACCCGACTGCTCAGCAATTTCATGGAGTGCCCACGAGTTCTTGTATTGTGAGAAAGGGAGAAAAGTACTTCTTTCTCACCTTGCTCAATCCCATTCATAATCTTATAAACCTCGATCATGTCACCCCTCAGCCGTCGTTTCTCCAAGCTGAAGAGCCCCAAGCGTTTTACCTTTCTTCATAGGGAAGGTGTTCCAACCCTTTTATCATTCTAGTTGCCCTTCTCTGCACTTTTTCCAATGCTATAATATCCATTTTGAGATGTGGTGACCAGAACTGTACACAGTATTCCAAATGAGGTCGCACCAATGATTTATACAGGGGCATTATGATACTGGCTGATTTGTTTTCAATTCCCTTCCTAATAATCCCCAGCATAGCGTTGTCCTTCTTTATTGCAGTTACACACTGTCTAGACATTTTCATTGAGTTATCCACTATGACTCCAAGATCTCTCTCTTGGTCCGTCTTTGCCAGTTCAGACCCCATCAATGTGTATTTATATTTAGGATTTTTGGCTCCAAAGTACATCACTTTGCACCTGGCCACATTGAACCCCATTTGCCATGTTGACGCCCACTCACCCATCCTCGACAGATCCCTTTGGAGTGCCTCACAATCCCCCCGGTTTTCACCACCCTGAACAACTTCGTGTCATCTGCAAATTTAGCCACTGCACTGCTTACTTTCAATTCCAAATAATTAATAAACAAGTTAAAAAGCATCGGACCGAGTACTGATCCCTGTGGTACCCCACTGCTTACCACACTCCACTGAGAAAGTTTCCCATTTATACTCACTCTGTTTCCTATTTATAAGCCAGTTTTTGATACACAAGAGGATTTGTCCTTTTATCCCATGACTATTGAGCTTACTTAGGAGCCTTTGATGAGGAACTGTATCAAAAGCTTTACGGAAGTCAAGGTAAATAATATCTATTGGGTCCCCCTTGTCCACATGTTTGTTCACTCCCTCAAAAAACACTAACAGGTTAGTGAGACAAGATCTTCCCTTACAGAACCCATGCTGAGTCTGCCTCAATAGCTTTTGTTCATCAATGTGCCTACTAATTCTTTCCTTAATAACAGTTTCCACCAACTTACCCGATATCGATGTCAGACTGACTGGCCTGTAATTTCCCGGATCTCTCCTGGAGCCCTTTTTAAAGATGGGAGTGACATTAGCTACCTTCCAGTCCTCAGGAATGGAGGCAGATTTTAAAGAAAGATTACATATTTTTGTCAGGAGATCCACAAGTTCACATTTGAGTTCTTTCAGAACTCTCGGATGAATGCCATCTGGGCCTGGTGATTTATTAGTTTTTAAATAGTCCATCAGTCGGAGGACTTTCTCTCTTGTCACCGCAATCTGATTCAGATCTTTCAAACCCCCTCCCGAAATCGGTGCTTCTGGAGTGGGCAAGCACTTCTCCTCTTCCACAGTGAAGACAGAGGCAAAAAATGCATTCAGCTTCTCAGCCATTTCCCTATCATCCTTCACTACTCCTTTTACCCCTTGGTCATCCAAGGGCCCCACTGCCTCCCTGGCTGGCTTCCTACTTCTAATGTATTTGAAGAAAGTTTTATTGTTGGCCTTTGTTTTTTGCGATATGCTCCTCATATTCCCTTTTTACTTGCCTGATCACAAACTTGCATTTTATTTGCCATAGTCTGTGTTCCCTTTTATCAACCTCACTAAGACTAGCTTTCCACCACTTAAAGGAATCCTTCTTACCTTTTACAGCTTCCATTACTTTATTTGTTAAGCATGCAGGCTTTTTTCTATACTTATTTGTACCTTTCCTAGCCTGCGGTATATATTTTTTCTGAGCTTCTAGGATTGTATTTTTAAATAGTCTCCAAGCTTCCCCAATGGTTTTGGCCTTCTCCACTCTTCCTTTCAATTTCTTTCTCACATGTCCCCTCATACCAGAGAAGTTACCCCTTTTAAAGTTAAAAGTGGTTGCATAAGTCTTTTTGGGCAACTCCCTATCTGTACAAATGTTAAACTCAATGACATTATGGTCACTGTTCCCAAGTGGTGCAATCACTTTTTACATCTCTCACCAGGTCTTGGGTGTTACTTAGGACCAAATCCAGGATCGCCTCTCCCCTGGTAGGATCTGTGACCATCTGTTCCATAGCACAGTCATTGAGAGTGTCTAAAACTCAATCTCTTTTTCCCGACTAGAACTCATATTGACCCAATCAATGTGTGGGTAGTTAAAGTCACCTATTATGACACATTTATTTCATCTAGCCGCTATCTTTAATTCATTCATCATTTTATAATCCTCCTCTATCTTTTGATCCGGTGGGCGATAACAAACTCCCACTGTTAAGCCTCCTTTTGGACCCACTATTTCAACCCATAGCATTTCCAGAAGCAAATCCAATTCTCTTACCCTCTCAATCTTACTGAATGGTATACCCTCTCTGACATACAGAGCCACCCCACCTCCGACCCTTCCCCCCATCCTTCCGATATAATTTACATCCAGGAATCACCGTATCCCACTGATTTTCCTCATCCCATCAAGTTTCTGAAATACCCACAATGTCTATTCCCCCCCCCCAACTCCAAGCATTCCAACTCCCCGATTTTACCTCGGAGACTTCTAGCATTTGTGTATAAACGCTTATAGTTTCCCACAGCCTTCCTCTTGCTGCCTCGAGACCTTGTCAGGCAGTTCCTGTCATTAGCCACAGTCTCAGTGGACAATTTTAATCCATTTCCTTGGACAAAAGCAATAGCTACCCCTTCATCTCTTTGAGATGAGCCATCCCGAACCAGAGACTTTTCATCTCCTGTTGGCTTTCCCCCATTATTCAGTTTAAAAACTGCTCTGCCACCTTTTTGATTTTGAGCGCCAGCAGCCTGGTTCCTTCTCGGGACAAGTGGAGACTGTCCCTTTTGTACAGCTCCCTCTTGTCCCAAAAAGCATCCCAGTGCCTAACAAACTTGAACCCTTCCCCCCTACACCACCGTCTCATCCACGCATTGAGACACCTGATCTGTGCCTGTCTCTCCAGCCCTGCACGTGGAACAGGTAACACTTTCGAGAAGGCTACCTTGGAGGTCCTGGCCTTGAGTTTCCTGCCCAGCAGCCTAAATTTCTCCTCCAGGACCTCACAACTGCATTTCCTATATCGTTGGTGCCGATGTGCACCACGACCACTGGCTCCTCCCCAGCACTATCTACCAGCCTATCTAAAACATGCGTAATGTCCGCTACCTTCACACCAGGCAGGCAAGTCACCATACGGTCAGTACACGGGTTCACCACCCAGCTGTCTACCTGCCTAAGGATCGAATCACCAACTACCAAGAGCCCCCCTCCCACCCTTCCCAGGGACGGTTCCTTGGTACGAAAGGATACCCGTTCACCAGCTGAAGAAGAGGTCTCTTCTGAAGACACATTCCCCTTATCCTCAGCATGGTGCCCCATTTCCCCTTGACCCTCATGCTCCCTGGCAGCAGCTGGGCTGCCAGATCCAGAGTGGGACATATCTAACAAGTCCCCGAGAGTCTTCTCCATGCACCTAACTGACTGTCTCTGCTTCTCCAGGTTAGCCACCTTGGCCTCAAGGGAGCAAACTCGCTCCCTGAGAACCAGGAGCTCCTTGCACTGAGCACACACCCAAGACTTCTGACCAGTGGGCAGATAGTCATACATGTGACACTCCATGCAAAACACTGGATAGCCCCCAACCGCCTGCTGGCATTCTGGCTTCATAATTGTTTTTAAACAAATACTTTTCTATAACCCCCCCTTTTAAAACCCTTTGTATTTATATGGTTACTGTTGTAGAAGTCTACTTACCTTACTGGGAACCCAAGGAGCCAAGGTCCCTGGCTTTCTGGCTCTTCCTGGGCTTCTTACAGAGCCCCTAGGCTGAGAGTCCCTATGCTAAGAGCCACAGGCCAAGAGCCTCACCCTTCGGCTCATGCCAGAGGCTCCACCTGTCTTGCATTGCATAATGTTTGTGAAACTTATGTGTTTCTTATCTGTGATTTACAAACAACAGTTTGAGTCCGCCTTTGCCTTGTACTCAGATGAGGGCTCCTGGCCCATCAGCCTTTCCCCTTCAGGACTGTAATTGCAATAAGTCCCCTACGTATCCAAAGCTGGCACATATCAAGACAACCTGGATCAATTACAATGTCTAACTTGGAAGGAGTTTCTTCTTCTTTTTCCCTTTTACAATTTTTCTCCCTTTCCATTCCTTCCCTTTCTCCCTTATGCCTTTACGCAGCAGTGATTTAATTTCAAAGATTTCATATACATGATGTGCCCCAATCCAGACATCATGTTTAATTTCCATTGAATTTTATGGGTCCCAAGGTAAACATGACTACTTTGTCCCATTAACTTCACTGGAACTTAAGCACAAATAATTTTCTCTAGATTGAGGTCAGTGGTATGTGGGTGGGAACCATATTCCTTCAGCAGGAGAGCCTCTTAAATTGTAAGAAGATTCCGTAAATTTGAAAAAGGCTTAGAATTTTGCCAAGCTGAATTGTAGGATACCAGACCTTATGATACACACATACAAAGAGGGCAAGGAGGCTAGAAACTACAAAGAATACTAACTGCTAGGCCAGTGAAGAGGCTAACTCAGGAAACATGGAAAACAAAACAGTCTAGTTAGGCTTCAGTGGGAACTATGTAGTATAGTTGTTACAGCACTGGTTTAAAAGCTGGGAGGCCAGGATTC
The DNA here is from genome assembly GCA_029375565.1 of Gekko gecko. Classification (NCBI taxonomy): domain Eukaryota; kingdom Metazoa; phylum Chordata; class Lepidosauria; order Squamata; family Gekkonidae; genus Gekko; species Gekko gecko. The sequence continues at coordinate 99,828,210 of JAPDNY010000004.1, read as the reverse complement.
AAGTCACTTAGTCATGAAACTTGCTGGGTGCCCTGGGGGCAGTCAATTTCTCTCAGCCTGACTTACCCCACAATATGCTTGTGAAAATCAAGTGGAAGAGTAGAGAGAATCATATATGCTATTCTGAGCTCCTTAGAGGAATGCTACTGTGAAACATGAAATATTACATAGAGTTCCCATGTCATTAAAACAAAGGTCTCATTCTCAAAACTTTGCCAGAAGAAAAGTTTTTGTCTGTCTTCAAAAGGAAATATCTATACACTTCTCTTTGGGAAAAGGCATGCCACTGTACTGGGCAACTACTGCTTCAAGGACTAGTGGATGCAAAAGATGGCACATTGATTAAAGCCTCACTGGCAGAGTTTAAAACAGTTCAGATAGTTAAGGTTTTTGGAGTCAAAACTGACACCTTGAATTGTGCTTGCATACATATTGGTAGCTAATAAAAAGGTTGCAAAATTGGTATAATATTTCCAGTTGACTTATACAAGCCAAAAGTAGGGCAGTAGGGTAGTAGGGTTTCATCTTAATTGGAGTTTCTAGACAGGCATCAAAAGAGGCTCCTTGTTGAGAACATTATAAAATATAATTGGGAAGTCCTGAATGACTATGGGCTCTACATTCTTGCAGTTATCAAAGCTAGTGATACAGCCATAGCTGGGTCACAATAGCTACCAGGGCTCTGGAAGCAACACCACATCCAATAGTATCCCAGGCTGTGAACTTGATCTCCTAGAAAGAATCTAATCCCATGCAGATTAGGCATTGCCTCAACCCCACTGTTTTGTCAATCCCCTGCCATTATTGTAATCTCTGCCTTGTCCGAACTGGTTTTATTCATTTTACTCATTCTTTACTGATTCTGAGCATATTACAAAATATATGAAAATACATTAGCATGTTGCAAGTTTTACCTGTCTCTACTTTACTTCATTGGCTGCTGCTTGCACAGGCTGGGGAATCCTGCAACATGCGTATATTGTATAATATGTTTTGTAGGAGTAGATTGGAATGAGGAAGAGGAGACTTCAGTTACTGATCCCATTAGCAATCACTTGTACTCTGAACTTCTAGTTCCAGCTTTATCTGGAAAGGCACAAACTAATATAATTTCAAAACATCTAGATCACACCTCTACCTCTATAGGTAAAGATAAAGGTTCCCTTGCTCGAAAGCCAGTCGAATCCGACTCTAGGGTTGCAGTGCTCATCTCCGTTTCAAAGCCGAAGAGCCAGCGCTGTCCAAAGACGTTTCCGTGGTCATGTGGCTGGCACGACTAAACACCAAGGCGCACAGAACGCTGTTACCTTCCCACTGAAGTGGTACCTATTTATCTACTTGCAATTTCTTGCTTTCGAACTGCTAGGTTGGCAGGAGCTACCTCTATAACTGCCATGCTATTTATAATACAAGCATATTTGCAGTCCATATTCTTGTTAGTTCAGAACTTGGGTTGTGCTGCAGAAGAGGAATCTGCTTACAAAATCAAGTCCACACAAGGCTTGTTGCTTTAGAAAATAAGTACTTTATTGTGCAAGAACCCCATACTGGATAGGAGAGGTGTTACCCAAATTGGACTCAGAGAGAGAAAAATTAGCTTGTTGCAGGTCTCCAGCCAGATAAACATGGGATCTTTTGCTGGTGTATATGGAGGTTTTATTCCTGTGCAATATTCCCAAGAAAAAGAGTAACAGAAACCAAGGCCCATTACACACACACCTTACTGCAGATTTTTCAAGCAGTGGGCCTTTAAGCTTGACTTTGGATTCTGTTCCCACTATGTGCACCATTCTTTTTCCTCTGGTGTATTTATTCTGCATCTACAACTAAAAAACACACACTTTTCTAAATCAGGATGGGAATGTCACTTGTGACATGTGTGTGGGGGGTGGCATCTAGAGTTTTTTTTAAAAAAATCTGCAATTGCCCTATCACAGCTCTGCAGTAGTGTCCAGCAAGCACTTTCCATTTAGATCTTGTGGTTCAGGTTTTGCACATGCATTTTAGCATTAGTTCATTGAATGAAAGGAAACAGAAAGGAACACAGGCAAAGAAGGGAAAACCCACTGTTGAAACTGACCAAACTTTTTCTGAAACTGACAAGCAGCTGTGAATCTCCATTTTCCATATTGCCAAGCACTAGGGGATTCTCTGCTGTGTTCTCAGCTACTGTGAAAAATGGGAGTCACACAGTCTCATCATATGGGGAACATGTTGCGTGTACAGAATGCATGGTAGAACCCACTGGGACTGGAATTGCAAGCTGTGATCTTTAGCAGTGTGTGTGCATGCACACGCCTGTGCAAAGTCAGCTGCAACTCCACTAACAGAAGTTCTGGAGAGCTTTTTAAAAAATGTATGTTGCTGCATTTATTTAAAACTATTTCAGCCTTCCTCTTCAAGAGTCTAATGCAGTCCAACATAATTAAAATACCATTAATAAGTACCCTTGCACTCAAATCATATACACTTATCTCTGGCAAAGGCTAGTGACAGAGTGGTGACCTGCGGCTCCATTGGCTGCCTGATAGAGGCACAGAGCTGGCTCCTGCCTCAGTTCCTCACTGGACACAATTAAAGTGTAGGCATTCCAGGTGAAGCCCTGAAGGTGGGCGGAACCTTGGCAGGCAGAGCAAGTTGAGTGGCCTCTTTCTCCCACACCAGATCTCTTGCAGCAAAGTTCCTGTCTGACCCAAGAGCTGTAGGTTTTCCTTTGCCAAGCATCTGCCTTCCAGTTTCAGAGCCCCCGGTTCCCTCTCCGTGTTTCAGTTTATTGTGTAAATCTTAAGACATTTATACCACCTTTTCCTCCCTATTGGGAAGCCAAGGCAATTTAAAGCATCTTTCTCTATTCCTCCATTTTATCTTCACAGCAACAACCCTATGAGGTAAGAGAGGTGAAGAGGGAGTGACTGGCACAAGGTCCCCCAGCCAGCTTCCACAGCAGGGCTGGGATTTGAACCTAGGACTCACAGATCTGACTCTGGCACCACACCACCACTTTCCTTCCTCACTCAAGGTCTCAAAAATAGTAACAACAAATAGATATTATATAAAATGTAGGTCAGCAGATCAGCTTAGAACTATCTAGTGGGCTTTTTGAATACAACAGCAAGTGGCACAGAATTTGTCAACAGCTTTAGAGGTAGACTGATTTTCATCTGACAGCATATAGGTTATATGATCAGATTCTGTTACATCAGGACTTAGTTTTACAATAGGCTCAAGATATTTGGAGTGGACCTCCTTGTACCTTGGAGCGGACCTGAGGATCATATGCGAGATAGTTTCAACTTCCCCTAAGCTGCATTTGCAAAGCCTTTGTGTAAAGGGAATTCCCTTGTACCTGCCCTCAAGCACCACTGAGGGGAGCGCTGAACACCTGCCCAAAGTGAAGGCTTTCCTGTACTTATGTACATTGAGATGGACAAGGTAAAAAGAATAAGTGGCACAGTATTTGGTTTGCACAGATACTAGAAAAGTTGGATATCTAGCCAGATCAGACTGCCTCTCAATGTCTGTTATTTTTTCTTTCACAATTACCTTAGCCTGGTCCCAGTTCAGAGCCAAAATGGCTTGAGGGGAAAGAAAGAGAAGATACATCATGCTGCTTGTAAAAAAAATAAATCAAAAATTTAAAAGTGAGGAGAAAATGGAGGTTGTACACCAATGAAAGGGGGGAAATTGCAGAAGGTGCTGAGTGGGAGGAATGACCTCACTGTAGGCAGTGGAGTAGCCTTCAAGGGGCTGGAAAGGGGGGAGGGAAATCCAAGGGAATCTGTATGCTTTTGAATTACCTTCAGCTTGGAAGTGTAGCAATGGAAAAACCAGCACAAAAGTGCTCTCAGAAAACCCAGGGAAATAGCAACTGGAAAGTGAACTGAGCACTAAAGGGAGGCAAATCAATGCAGAATTAGAAAGAAAACCTGACTGACATGCACAGTGAAAGCAAGGCAAAACAAGTGATTCAAACAAAATGAAATATTCCTTTCCTTTCTTTTTGTCCAATAGAAGCTCTATGATAACATAGAACTTGAGCAGGGGATAGTTGTTAATTACTTATCACCCAAGAGACATTTTTTTTGCAACTATTTGAGTTCTTTTTGGATCCCCATCAGAAAATAAAAAGGTAACTAAGTCATAGGAATATACGTTTTAATGAACTTGCAAACATGGTAAAATATAATGTCCTAAAAGAAATATTTATTCACCTACACTCAGACTTACAACTGGAGATAGATCACAATTGCAAACCATGAATACAACTACACAAGTAAAACTCAGAATAAAACCACCTGCTCCCTCCCAATAAACCCGCTCCCTCCCAATGCACCTACACAAGCCTAGGATGGAAGAGACAAGGGAAGGGAAGGAAGGAGGTTCTGCAGGGTGATACTACCTGATCCAAGATGTGTGAGAAGCTGGGCATCTCAGGGAGTCCAGGCGACAGAAGTTCAATGAGGAGAGAGGAGAGCCTGCAAAACAGTTGCAGGGCTATCCAGGTGGTTGAAGGAATGTGGCACACCTTTCATTGACTTGGACTGATACTTTTATGGGGGGAAATTCCATAGTCCAACATGGGACTCCTCATTCCCAAGACTGGGACGGGATAAAGTGAGTAAAGTTTGAATTTGATTGGATAATCTGAAGGTAACTGCCATCGAAATTCAGTGGGAAGATTAGGAAATGAAACCTGACATTCCAAGGTGAGGCAATTGGTGGGTGTTTTTAGCATATTGGCAAAGAACTGTGGATTTGAAATGAGGGTAAATCATCCTCTTTATCACCCATCCTCAGTGGATCGTATTCTGGGCTCTTTTTGATTAATAGCCGGATTGAAGGTAACACTTCCCCCATTTGATGAAGCATCCTTTGAAGCAGGGGATGCGGTTGTATGCCTTGGAGCTGCGGGTATGTAGTGACATCCTGCCTCTGTGATGGAATGTGCTCTGGACATGGCAGGCCAGATGCACTCTCTGAAAACCTATCCCAGAGATCTCCATTGCACTCATTGCACTTACCCTTCAAAACAACCAAGAAGAGGTTGAGGATAAATTGGGGTGTCTCAGCTGAGGGGGGACAGGGGCCTTATAGTGATAGGGAGAAAGTTTCTCATTATCTATTTAAGGTAGGATGGAGAGAGATTGCAAAGAGCATGTATTACTTTCATGGTGGTTAGGGAGAGAAGAAAAGTAGTTAGCAGGAAGGAAGGAAGAAACTCCTATGAGTAGTATTCTGGGTAAACAAATGGATAGTAGCAGAACAGACAGGGAAGGATACAGGAAGTAACTTATCTAGCCTTGCTGGCTCCACTGGCCCCTCTGAAGGCCAGTGTGCTCTGTACAAAGGAACACTGCACAGTCCTCCACTTCTGACGATTCTGAGGTCTCTTGAATATTAGGGAAAATGAAATATAAAGTTCATGATTGGTGTTAACAAGTTTTGACCTTTGCTCACATTTGTTGGGGAAAGTAGTTTATAGTACCAATTAACATGCATTATTAACTCCTGCATTAATAATTCATTTACCAGAGGCCTAGAGGCATCAGTCTTTGCCAGCCAAGAGTATTGAGGGGAAACAAAGAAAACAACAGAACTCTAATTAGAATGGTTTATTGAGGATGTTTGCAAGACAGTGTGATTCACTCACTGTTGGACACTCTTGATTTCCTCTTTGACACCATGCAGAGTGCAAAGAATCAGCTATTTAATTCTTGTTCTTTTTGAGCAGAATTTCCTCTCTTTCTGAAGAGAGGAGCCATAAAGCATAGCAATGTCTGTATATTAACTACTAATAACCACAAGCATTGCTCAAACATCCTATCTGTTGCCTGATTCAGCAATAAGGTCACACTGGAAGTATCTTAAATGAGCTGGAGAGGATAGTACAACTTGTATTCCTTGTTTCAAAAACTCACTGAGATGATCCTGTATTGACTTCCCACAATAAAAGGGCCTGCTTATACTATATTTGAGATATCATGTACCATTACCTTAAGCTGAAAGTTATAAACTGCACTGGTAGCCAAACTTGGCTATGTCTGGTGACAGGAAAGTCCCCTGATCTTGACGCTGCCCTGCTTACTTGGCTGGAGCACCTGACAGGGGTTCTGGTGTTGCATCCACTTAGGCCAATATTGCTGCTACATGTGGTGTGTGTGTGTGTGTGTGTGTGCGCGCTGGGAGCTGCCATGGATATCAACTCCAGCCCTGTGGCACAGCACAAAAGGTAATGCCAACAATCTTGCTGGCTCATCAAGGGCCTTGTCCCAACAGAAGTTTACTGGTGAAATTCCTGGGATGCAAGCTGGTCTTGTGGGATGAGAGGAAGGGGATGGGGCTTCTGAGGGCTGTGAGGGAATATTTCAACTCTTACAGCCAAGGACCGGGGAGGGGGTAGTCAGGGCTGCTTCTCTCCCCCAAGCAAGAGGAAGACAGAGAGCACAGATGGAGCAAGGAAGAAGCATTATGACCAGAGGAGAAGGATACAGCTGAATTTCAACCGTCTTCCCTCCCAAACCTGAAGCCTTTGTGAGGTGAAGACAAACATCCAGTGAAGGATCAAGAAGAGGAGGAAACCCCAGATGTTGCTTTTAGCTCCTTACTTCTTCATCTCAAGATGCCACTGAGTGGTCTCAAGCTGTATGTCTATGGCTGACTTTCCCTGTGGCAGGTCAGCATAGCATACATTCTCCTAGCACATTCTTATATATTACAGTCTGATTGCACAGTATTGATTGTATTGTACTGATTGACACATTGGTGGTTAGACCATAGAAAACCTTCACACTACAGTATTTATTTAACTTTGAGCAACAGCTGCGATATTTATTTATCTTTGAGCTAAAGCTATCACCCCCATGATAAAAGCCAATCAGCAGAACTGGGTGGATTTCCAGAGATTAAGAACATCAAACAGGGTTTTTGGAGAAATGACCACTATTTTCAAATGTTTTATCTTTTCATTTTAAAATAAATCAATATTTTATTGATATAGTTGTTGCTGGCCCCAGTCACACGGGAGGATTTGCCTCGCAAAACGGACAGGTTGAGGGTGCATCAAATGGGCGCGATCATACGGCAACATCTGGGAAGTGTAGTGTACCTGTCACCAACCTGTACCGTCGGCCTGAAGAAGTGGATTTAAAAAGTACCAGCAAAAGGGTAGTAGCAACCGAAAAACGCGGGTCGCAGGTGAGCGTCAGATCGCAGAAGTGGAGTTAATCTGGTGCATCCAGCATGCATATGCATCCCGTTGCACCGGATGTGTTTTTTACTAGCCTCTACAGTATGCGAAGAAACGTAAGATTGCGCATGCGCAAGAATGCAAAAGTGAAACCCTTTGATGTGCTTCAACATCGCCGTGTGATCGCCAGCTATCAACATCTGCACGGCATCTTGGGGACCTGTCTGATTGCGCTACCATGTATCTTTTTGCTCTGGCCCTAATTTGCCTCCCTTCAGCAGCGCAGTATCCTGTTCATGTGACTGGGCCCAGTATTAGTTTTGCCCACAGTCCATAGACTAAAACAAGAAGAATGGTAGCAAATAAATAAATAAATCAGTGATGCTAAAACATTACTATTTATTAACTGTTTAGAGCAATGTGTATATTATAATAATCAGACACAATAAAAGAGTATATTAAAGAGATTTTTAAAATGTTTTATTACTCTTGTACCTTAGAGATTTTTCTAAATACGTTGATTAGACTGTATATGATATACAGGAAGCCCATACGATGCCAAGTGGCTACATATAATAATCAGGGCCGGCTCGCCCACTAAGTGAGCTAGGCGCTTGCCTAGAGTGCACCGGCCACAGGGGCGCCAAAAGGCGCCCCCCGCAAAAAGCCACCCGCCTCTTCCCTGGCTTGCTTGGGTGCCCCACAGCCACAGAGCGCCCAAGCAAGCCGGCGCTGGGAGGGAAGGGGTGGGGGTTAGAACCCCCTCCCCGTCCCTGGCTTTCCTGGGGGCCCCACAGCCACGGAGCCTCCAGGAAAGCTGGCGCTGGGAGGGAAGGGGTGGGGGTTAGAACTCCCGCCTCTTCCCTGGCTTTTCTGGGGGCCCCGCAGCTGCGGAGCACCCAGGAAAGCCAGCGCTCCACCGCCCCCCCGGTCTCCAGGCCCCACCGGGAGGTTGGCATCCCCAGAGGGGTGGGCGCCCCAGGCTGTCCTGCCTAGGGCACCCAGACACCTGGGGCTGGTCCTGATAATAATAACTGGAATTTGGTGTAGTGGTTAAGTGCACAGACTCTAATCTGGGAGAACTGGATTTGATTCTGCACTCGTTCACTTGCACCTGCTGGATGACCGTGGGCAAGCCATAGTTCTGACAAGAGCTATCCTTGAAAGAGCAGATCTTGAAAGAGCTCTCTCAGTCCCAACTACCTCACAGGGTGTCTGTTGTGGGGAGGGGAAGGGAAGGGAAAGGAGTTTGTAAGCTGCTCTGAGACTCTGGGTGAAGGGCGGGGTATAAATCCGATCTCTTCTTCTCTTCTTCTTCTCTTATATAGCAGTTCTGAGCATTCAAAGCACCTTGTACCCATATAGTAATCCTCACCAGAGTTCTGTAAAACAGGTCAGTGATGTAGTGGTGGAAACTTGCCATCAAATCACAGCTGATTTATGGCAACCACATAGGGTTTTCAAGGCAAACCCATAGGGTTTTCAAGTTAAGTGACATTCAGAGGAGGTTGCCTACTTCTGTGTTGCGACCCTGGACTTCCTTGCTGGTCTCCCATCCAAATACTAACTGGGACTTAGCTTCCAAGATTTTATAAGACTGAACTAGCATCCAGATCAGTGATACCATATGTATAATGCAGATGGGAGGAATGGGGCAGCTTGACTGAAACCAGCTAGTAAATTTATGGCTATGGCAAGATATTAACTGGGGACAAGACAGCCTATATTTTTAGCCCACCTTTCGGCTACAGCCAGCATTACTTGGCTTCCAGTTTGCTTTTACTTTTTAGGATTGCTCAGGGCTTTTTTTGTAGAAAAAGCCCAGCAGGAACTCATTAGCATAATAGACCACACCCAACAGCAGAAACTCATTAGCATATTAGGCCACACCCCCATGTTACCAGTAGTGTGATCATCCAGCCACACCTACCTTTTGCTTTTTATTCTGTGTACCTTGTTTGTTGTCAAAACCCTGGGCTTTTTTTTTTTTGTAACAGGAACTCCTTTGCATGTTAGGCCACACACCCCAAATGTAGCCAATCCTAATGAGTTTCTGCTATTGGATGTGGCCTATTATGCTAATGAGTTCCTGCTGGGCATGGCCAACTCAGGAGCCAGCCGGAACTCCATTTCTTTGCATTCCTGCCCCAAAATAGCCCTGGGATTGCTGAGTTCTGTGACATGGCTCTTGGAACTAGATGCAGAAGTTAGTCAGAGGTCTAACACTGGACTTTTGAAGTGAAAACAAACGTTTCAAAATGATTCTTCTTTTCCTGAAAGTTAATTGTTTTGGAGCGCAGAAATTTTCTTAAATTCATTTAATACTTAAATCGGAGCTGGTGACTAGCAGTTTGACTTGGCATAGCTTAACATGTATGCACTTCATAAGGACTGAAACAAATCTCATTCTCTCTTTGGCATCAGAAGCAGACCCTCACCACATTTGTTTTAGAAAGTCTGGATCTCAGCTAATTAATAAGACTCTGACTTTGTAGTTTGTATCTAATAAATATACTAGATGGATGAGGATTTTTAGCCACTTATGTAAGAACGTGCCCAAAGTTTGCAGATACATTAAACAAAAGAGTTTTAGTATGCAGAACCTGTTTATTTTAACGTCAGGTCTGCTTAATTGGTTCTCTCCACCTATGGGTTTAAATGGAATTACTAATTGCAATCTCTGTTTCCTCTCTTTGTAATTAAGATTCACTCCTGAAGCTCACTTTGAATTTTTAGTCATACACCCTGATCTAGTAATCTCTTAGGAATGTAGTCATTGTTATAAGTACATAGAACATACACAGCTATAAATTTCCATATTACTTTCCCCTTTTATTACATGGACCCTCAGTATTATTGTTTCTGTCCTGTGCCAGCATTACCTGTATCCTAGAGAGGGGTGAGTCTGGTGTGGGAAGGAGCACTGTATTTGCCAGACCAGTTAGTTTCTTTTTAAAGAGTGGAATGGGACTGAACCCAGTGGATTGGATACCATGTCATTCCAGTTACATTTAAGTCTTAATAAGAGAAGAGAAGAGATTGGATTTATACCCCACCCTTCACTACCCAAAGAAGTTTCAGAACAGCTTACACACTCCTTTCCTTTCCCTTCCCCACAACAGACACCCTGTGAGGTAGGTGGGGCTGAGAGAGCTCTGACAGAAACTGCTCTTTTTCAAGACCAGCTGTGCCAGAACTATGGCTTGCCCAAGGTCATCCAGCAGGTGCAAGTGGAGGAGTGGGGAATCAAACCCGGTTCTCCCAGATTAGAGTCCGCGCACTTAACCACTACACCAAACTGGCTCTCGCCAATAAGTAATTTACACAAGTGTTGTGTGGAAGGCTTCCAATAGTAGATATACTTCCTTAGCCCTGTGTGCCTTTCAATAGCCACTGTCACTTTGTGGAACTGTCCAGTATAGGACCAGTGCTGAATATGAATCTATTTCATCCATATTCCATTCTCAAATATAACTGCAAGTGGAAAGGAAAAAGAGAAATGACTCAATCTGTAGATGTATCAGAACTACAAAAAATGAGATTTTAAAAATGTGCATTAATTTCAATCTCCATACAAAATGTTTTCTTTGTATTCTTTTTTAAAACATGTATTACTTTTGGACCATGCACATGAATATAATAATAACTATTTTATACCAGAAATGCTGTGGTAGTGGTAGTAGTAGTAATTAGCACAGCATGCAATTAATTTATGCAATTTATTACCATAAATACAGTGATTACTTCTGGTTTATAGCAATAGAATTAAAAAGAGAGGATGCATTTTTCAATGGCTGTTCACCAGATCATCTAAAAGGAGCCTCCAAATTAAAGGGTAGTATACTTATGATTGCCAGATGCAGGGGACAACAGCAGGATGTTGAGGGTTACTGTTGGAACAGAATTCTAGATTAGACGATCCAAAGCAATGTTTCTGTCAGGGGATGGTGACACCACCCGCACACTCACCTGCTCCAGTGGGACTTGCAGGCTGGGTGGAGGGGACTTCAGTAGTGGACAGCCCTACCTGGGCACCATTGAGGCAGGGACTGGTTTCAGAAGCAGCAGGGAAAGAGGCAACAGTGAGGCCATGCCCAGCAATGTGACCTCAAAACCCAGCAGGAGCAGCACAGGCCTTAGGAGGGAAGCAGGGCTCCTGCAGCAGGCTGTGCTCTGGAGTAGACAGGAGGAGGAGGAGGAGGTGAGCAGTGGCTTGGTCCTCCTGGGGCCTGAGCAGGTCAGCAGAGCAGCCTCTTAAAGCTTGTTATGTCTGCTTTCTGGGAAATAAGTCCCATTGTCTTTAATGGGACTTACTCCAGGTAAATGTGCACAGGATTGCGGCCCTAGCATTAAATTGTATAGTGTGCATCTTCTTCTTCACTGATCAGCTGCTAAAGGTTCTCTTCTAACTAAGAATATGGACAGGCCAGAGAGTGTGGCTTTCAGGCAGGCTATCTCTCTACTTTTTATACATTAAACACCTGGACACATCCCCAAATATTTCTTTCAATAGTTACTTCTAAACACCATTTTCAGTTTCTTCTTTTTAAATTATTACCATTTTTTAAAGTTTAAAATGGTGCTTCCCATTACTTGAGGTGAATGGGGTCACTGGAAGACTGAAGAAGCTTTTATTCTTTGAATGGATACAATCAACTCTTGAATCAGTTGTGATATCCTAATTCAGAGCTTTGAACAAGGCACTATACACAATTAACAGAGCAATCCTGTGCTGGGATTACAGATGAGTATGTGCTGGGGAGGCAGGGGGAAAAGAAATAAGAAAGGAACCAGAATTTGACAAGGCAAACCAGGGTTTATCAGCTGTGAGCTGAATCTTCGTTTTATAAACTTGTTAAAAATCAATGCAAGTGAACCCACATATGTGTACCAAACTAGTGTCATTTGCATGGGGAACCTGGGTTAGATATGAAGGTTGCAGAAAGAAGAGTCCTATGGGCCTCATATTCCCAAATGCAGCTGATCTCCCACCATGCACAAGTCAAGGCAATGGGATCTTCTTTGTTGGCAAAGACCAAACAGTCTACTCAGCATGATGCCACTGCTGGCTAAATGCTATGGAGTCATTCCTACTTGCAAGATCAGAGCTACAGTGCATGGAACAGAATAAACAATGAAGTTTCAAAACACTACCTGTACTGAATGATTAGTATTATCTTAAAAGAAGGAGAGACATGGGTTCAAATTCCTACCCGGCAAGATCACTGGGTGACCTTAGTCCAGTTATTCACTTTCCACCTGGCCTACTTCACAGGGATATTGTGAGGATAAAATGAGAGAAGGAAGAACCATGTATACTACCCTGAACTCCTTCAAGGAAGGGCAGGGGGAAAACGCAATGGATCCTTAGTTTTTCTCCCAACAGATGACTCTCCACATGGAGACCTCATGGACGCTATCATGGGGAAAGAGGGAAGCTGGGTTTGGGAATAAAGAACAGAAGAGCATCTTGGTGAGTGCCCAGTTCTAAATCACTCTTGAAATTGTCCCTTCTAGTTGCTGTTCTTCATTTATCACAATTGCTTAGTCTTTCTTGGTTCTCTATAGGGAACTGTGTATCTGTAAAATACAGATAAGACAATGTTCCTCACCCTATGCCATGATGTTCTCAATAGACTTTGCCTGGAGAAGAAATGGTATCCTTGATATGAAATGAATGCATTATATTATAGCTGTTGTATTTATTGCAAATTTATCATTGGTTTGTTGTAATTTAGCTTGTGTATATTGTTAGCCTCTTTGAACAGAAGATCAGGATATATATTTCACAGATAAACAAAAATGCAGACTTCTATTAAAGCTCACGACAGAAGCAGCAGTGATGAATGGGATGTCAGCTATGTCACATTCACCCTTTCTTGGTCCCCATGCCTTTCCATGTGTTCCTGTGCATGGCAAAGAAAAGTCCCAGTGGATGATAGACACCTTTATAGCAGATGTAGCAGCATCCATACAGGAAATGAAGTGCGGGGTAAGCAGCTCTTACTGTCTTATGGGCTGTCTCAGATATAGGCACAGAAATGTTGACAACTGTAGCAGGACTTGTCCCAGCATTATTCTTGTCCAAGAAAACTTAGAACTCTTTCAGTTCTCATTCTGTTTTCATAAGGGTTAGCAGACAAAGAACCTCCACCATCTTACCTCAACTCTCTCTCTGTGTGTCTAATATACACACACACACACACACACATTATATATATATATGTAAAAGCCCTGGCATATTGGCACTTTCCAGATCTCCCATTGGCTGTACTGTGCACTCCATCAGCCATTGCCCCATCAACTGCCACTCAAGAGTACTCATGTACCATTAGCTGGGTGCTGGGTCCACTTCTCTCCCCTATCCACTGCCAGCCTGGCCACTGTTCCCTGACAGAATAAACTGCCAAAACAGCTGTGTCTCCTGACAAAGATGCTTCTACTTTTGCTTGGCTCCTCTGCAACAGGCTGGCTACTGAGGTGGGCCACCAGCTTTCAAACCATTCTCTTCTCCTGCTGTGGGGCTAACTTTTCTCTCAGTGGCTGTTGCTAGGCAACCAAGCTTGGTTCTGTCAGTAAAAAGGCAAAGGCAGGAGGCCCTTTCCAGGCCTACTTTGGCCTTTGTGAGGAACTCATTGGGGCCAGTCCTGACTAGGGCTGTCAACTCCAGGTAGGGAAATTCCTGGAGATTTTGTGGTGGAGTCTACGGAAGCCAGAGTTTGAAGGGGGGAGAGGCCTCAGCTGAACAGAATGCAATAGAGTCCACCCTCCAAACCAGCCATTTCCTCCTGGGGAACCACTGCTGCGATTCTCCAGGTGAGGGTTTGAGATAACTCATAATTAAAACTGCTCTCCAGATGGCAGAGATCAGTTTCCCTGGAAAAAATGGCTGCTTTGCGGGGTGGACTGTGTCAGGGCAGGACCCCAAGGTGCGACACGAATGAACACAAGTCCAGGAACAGTCCAAGGTTAAAGCCGAGTAAATCAGGTAGCACAGTTCAAACAGGTTTTAAATCACAGTCCATAAGTAGGGTCAGACATACCAGAGAGTCAAGTCCATAAATCACAACGATGCCAGAGGAGTCAGAGAGAAACGCAGGGTCCACGAAGCCAAGGGTCAAAAGCCGGTAAGAGTTTCACAAGGGTTGAGGCTGAGATACAAAGATTCAGGTCCTAACAACGACGTTGCTAGCACAAATGTGCTCATGGCCAGAGGCTTTCCTAAATAGTGCTCTGGCTCCGTAGCCCATGAGCACCTGTGAGCAAGGTCCTGACTGCTGCTAATACTCAGGGCTCAAGGTTCTTTGCTCTCTGGAGCGTGACTCTTTTCTTCGGCTGGCCAGGTCTTGATGCCGACGATCCCTTAGCCGGTGCACAGGTGGGGAAGAGGCAGGTGGTGAAGTGCTTGCTTCAGGCACTGCTCCAGGTGCAAAGCGTCCCACAGTTGGTTCAGGCTGCTGTGTATCCTCCACAGCACTTACATCGGTTGCAGGTCCTGGTGCCTCTTCAGCCCTTAAAGGTACCGAAGCCTCCCTGTTTTGGCTGTCAGGGGCTGGTTCAGGGGCTGAGTCAAGGACAGGCATGACAGACTGTGTATCATTATACCTTGCTGAGGTTGCTTCCCTCCTGCTTGGGACCCCACTAAAAAGAAAGACTATCTTTCCTAGGTAGAACCTGCAGGTGTGTGTGGGGGAGATGGAAAGCTGAAGTCAGAGGTGCAGATAAAGGTAAACGGATGGTTGGCTTGGAAGGAGATAGGGTTGCCAACTCCAGGTTGGGGAATTCCTGGAGATTTGAGGGGTGGAGCCTGGAGATGGTGGGGTTTGAGGAGGGTGGGTCCTCAGACAGATACAATGCCATAGACTCAACCCTCCAAACCAGCCATTTCCTCCTGGGGAACCATTGCTGCCAATCTCCAGGGGAGGGCTGGAGATCACTCAGAATTAAAACTGCTCTCCAGATGCCAGAGATCAGTTCCCCTGGAGAAAATGGTGGACTCTGTGTCATTATACCTTGCTGAGCCCCCCCCCCCATGACAGCCAGTGTGACATAGCAGTTAGTGCTTCAGAGCAGGGTCTGCTAAACCCAGGTTCTTCCTGTGGAAGCTGACTGGGTAATTTCCGACCACTCACAGACTTTCAGCCTAACCTAGCTCTCCGCCCTGTTGTGCTGATCAGAAGGAGGAGAGGAGAATGATGTGAGCAGCTTTGGTCCCCACTGCAGAGAAAGACTGTACTTTACATTGGTAGAGGCTGCAGGGAGGGAAGAGGAGATGGAAAGCTTAAGTCAATGGGGCAGATAATGGTACACTGATGATTGGCTGGGAAGGAAGTAGGGTTGCCACCTCCAGGTTGAGAAATTCCTGGAGTTTTGAGGGGTGGAGCATGAGAAGGTGGGGTTTGAGGAGAGGTGGGTCTTCAGACAGGTACAATGCCATAGACTCAACCCTCCAAACCAGCCATTTCTGCCTGGGGAATCATTGTTGCCAATAACCCGGGGAGGGCTGGTGATCACTCAGATTTACAACTGCTCTTTAGATGGCAGAGATCAGTTCCCCTGAAGAAAACGGTAAGCTCTGTGTCATTATATCCTGCTGAGGTCACCACTGCAAATTGATGCTGAGTACCCAAGGTCAGGGCACCCTCCCAGAGTCTCTTTCTAGAGCTTGTTGTATTTATTTCCACAACGGGCCTTATTCCTAGTCACATATAAATATACAACCTGACATAACCAGGGAGGAGGGACAAGGCAGTCTGCATCATGGCCAGGACATTTCAACTTTGACCACAATTAAGTCTGAGTGGGTAATTGCAATAAAGAAGGCCAATGCTATGCTGGGGATTATTAGGAAGGGAATTGAAAACAAATCAGCCAGTATCATCATGCCCCTGTATAAATCATTGGTGCAACCTCATTTGGAATACTGTGTACAGTTCTGGTCGCCACACCTCAAAAAGGATATTATAGCATTGGAAAAAGTGCAGAGAAGGGCAACTAGAATGATCAAAAGGTTGGAACACATTCCCTATGAAGAAAGGTTAAAACGCTTGGGGCTCTTTAGCTTGGAGAAACGACGGCTGAGAGGTGACATGATTGAGGTTTATAAGATTATGAATGGGATAGAGCAGGTTGAGAAAGAAGTACTTTTCTCCCTTTCTCACAATACAAGAACTCATGGGCACTCAATGAAATTGCTGAGCAGTCGGGTTAGAACAGATAAAAGGAAGTACTTCTTCACCCAAAGAGTGATTAACATATGGAATTCACTGCCACAGGAGGTGGTGGCAGCTACAAGCTTGGACAGTTTCAAGAGGGAATTAGATAAACTTATGGAGCAGAGTTCCATCAGTCGCTATTAGCCACAAGGTATGAATAGGAACTCTCAGTCTGGGGCAGGTGATGCACTCTATTCTTGGTGCTGAAGGGGGCAGCAGTGGGAGGGCTTCTAGTGTCCTGGCCTCACTGCTGGACCTCCTGATGGCACCTGGTATTTTTGGCCACTGTGTGACAGAGTGTTGGACTAGATGGGCCATTGGCCTGCTTCAACATTGGCTTCTCTTATGTTCTTAAATATCAGAGCGGGCGGCTACACATGGGCATAAGCTCCTGGATCTTCCAGTATGCAAATAGAGCATTGTTTTTTATTTTGTTTTATGTAGAAAGCCAATTTGAGGACCACTAGAGCATCCAAATGGGTACAGAAAGAGTAAGAAAATAAATAAATGGGGTATACTATCCAGTGTGACAACAGTTTGGGGCTATTGTTCCCTCTAAGCTAAGTTAGTGTGAGCTAGCTCAGATTTTTAGCCTCCGGCTCACACATTTTTGTCTTAGCTCAGGAAGGATGGCTTCAGAGTAAACTGATTTATGCAGTAGTTGAATTGCTCACTCACAACTTTAATGCCAGTAGCTCACAAAGCAGAATTTTTGCTCACAAGACTCCTCAGCTTAGAGGGAGCATTGGCTATGGTTGTCTTTTGTTATGGTTTTGTTTGCATATTTTAGAAATAATGCATAAGTATTACCCACTTCTTTTTCTAGGCACTGGTTTAGAAAGGCACTTAAAGGACAAGGTGAACACAAAATGTATGACATAATTTCCAGATGGCAAACAATATCATCTTTAACTAATGCTAGCTTCATTTTTAAGTCTCATGAGATCATAAAATATAGAATACCAGATACTACTTCTGTGGTATTGAGCCCCAAACCCACATATAACAGCCCAGTATATCTTCATTAACAAGAAACATTTCTATTGATTTTATTTGGCTATGATTCATATTACACATAACAAATATGTTGGTCACCTAAATGAATTATTGCAATTCAATTTGGAATGATTGCATAAGGTTATTGTATTATCTCTAGGATGCCCTAGTCTCTGGGTGTCAAAACTATTTTTATTTAATGAAATAACATGGAAAGTTTAATCGGAGTAGGTTAACCCCTATGGATCTCAAGGTCAGGTGCAGCCCATCTTTTGCAAATGGGAATTTTTAAAACTTTGAAAAAGACCTTAGGAAAAGCAAGTTAGGGATTGCTTAAGACTGCTATGAGTGAGTTTGTTCCTAGTATTGCTTAACATTAATAAATCAAGAGATCTTCTCATTCTTTCTCAAGGTAATAGGTATTGAATGTGGGTATGTAAAAGAAATCAGACTTACCATTAGCATAAATATACATTTTCGCAGTAAAGCCTAGTAAGTAGATACAGAGTGACTAGATAGCACACCTTTAAAATCACCTTTCTTGCTGAACTGTGGGGTTTACAGGGTCTCCTACTCCACTCCATTTTTTTTGGCTTTCTGAGGAACTGCAGGCGTTTCCTAAGACATGATAGAACTTACTGATTATGTATCTACTATGTCTAGATCTATTATTGAGTATATACTCATCCAGCAATTTCATTTCTCAAAAGTCTTCCTGGGTGTCCCTCCTCTAACCAGCAAAACAAAAACAAAAACCAAGGACAGAAACCCAGCAGAACAAAAACAGAATCAAAGTCCCTAAGAATCTCTCCAGTAGAAATTGAAGGTGGGGGACATTTTTGCCAACCCCACAGAACCAGGGCAATGTGCCTTGAGATCCCCTGAGACCAAACACACTGCACCCTAATCCCAACCCCCGACAACAGACCACAGATCAAGCAAACAGAAAGCAAAGCAATGAATCAGCTCTGTTAGCTCCATGCCTTTCTTTTGCTTCACTAGCTAACGAAAGAGGGGGAGGGAGGAGAGCTCACTCAATTAGAGCCCTTCCAGTCCAGCTTTCATCCGGGCCATGGCACAGAGACAGTACTGGTCACTCTCATGGATGATCTCTAAAGACGTTTGGATTGAGGTAGGATGGCTGTGCTGTTGTTGTTGGACCTGTTGGTGGCATTCGACACAGTCAACCATCAGTCCACCACCTCGCCAACGCTGGAGTTCAGAGACTTGCCTTACAATGGCTTCCTTCCTTCTTCCAGGACCAGGAACAAAGGGTGGCACTTGGGGAAGAATTATCCCAAAGGTACCCACTGACTTGTGGAGTGCCTCAAGGGGCAGTTCTATCCCTGATGTTATTTAACATCTATATGCACCCCCTTGCCCAGATTGCTCGGAGCTATGGACTGGGTTATCACCAGTACACTGATGACACCCAGCTGTATCTGTTGTTGGGTAGTCAGTCAGACTTTGGGCCGGAAGACCTGGACCTTACAAGCTGTGGCTGGATGGTTTAGGCTGAGTCAGCTGAAACTGAATTCAACAAAGATGGAGGTTCTGTGGTCTGGGGTTAGGGATCTCACTCCTGACCTTCGATGTGGTGCCTTTGGTGCCAGTGCCAGAGGTTAGGAGCTTGGGAGTGATCTTGGATGCCTCCTTAACGATGGAGGCCCAGGTAGCAGTCACTGCCAAGTCAGCCTTTTACCATCTTCAACAAATCAGGCAGTTGGTTCCCTTCCTCAAACGTAGCTACTTGGCAATGGTAATCCACGCAATGGTCACCTTGAGATTAGACTACCGTAATGCTTTCTATATGGGGCTGCCCTTGTCCCAAATTCAGAAGCTGCAGCTGGTGCAGAATGCAGCAGCCAGGCTATTGTTGGGTCTCTCTCCATGAGAACACATCCAGCCTCCGCTGGATGGATACTGAATTCGCTTCAAGGTGCTGGTGCTTACTTATAAAGCCCTATATGGTCAGGGCCAGCATACCTGAGGGACCACCTTTCCCCACATGTTCCCCAGAGAGCACTGCATTCAGGGACACAAAACCTTCTAGTGCTCCCTGGCCCTAAAGAGGCCAGACTGGCCATTACCGGGACTAGAGCCTTTTCTGTGGCAGTGCTGCACTGGTGGAATGAGCTCCATGAGGACACCAGGGCCCTGTTGTTTGGGGAAATTAGCTAGGTAGCAGGCAAGGCCACAGGGGTGCAGGAATCACACACCACTTGTATACCAAGGTCCGGCACAGTAGGAAATCTCCAGATTTGAAGAGTAAATTAAATAGTTTTTATTAAAGTATTTCCCTAAGTGTTGTTGTTCAGTCGCACAGTCGAGTCCGACTCTTCGCGACCCCATGGACCAGTTTACGCCAGGCCCTCCTGTCTTCCGCTGTCCGCTGAAGTTTGCTCAATTTCATGTTCGTTGCATCGATGACACTGTCTAACCATCTCATCCTTTGCCGTCCCCTTCTTCTTTGACCTTCAATCTTTCCCAGTATCAGGGTCTTCTCCAGTGAATGCTCCCTTCTCATTTGGTGGCCAAAGTATTTGAGCTTCAGCTTCAGGATCTGGCCTTCCAGGGAACAATCAGGGTTGATTTCTTTTAGGATTGACTGATTTGATCTCCTTGCAGTCCAAGGGACTCTCAAGAGTCTTCTCCAGCACCATAGTTCAAAAGAATCTATTCTTCAGCGCTCAGCCTTCCTTATAGTCCAATTCTCGCAGCCATACATTACTACGGGGAATACCATTGCTTTGACCATGCGGACTTTTGTTGGCAAGGTGATGTCTCTGCTTTTTATCATGCTGTTTAGGTTTGCCATCGCTTTCCTCCCAAGAAGTAGGCGTCTTTTAATTTCATGGCTGCAGTCACCATCTGCAGTGATCTGGGATCCTAGGAATATGAAGTCTGTCACTACTTCTACGACTTCCCCTTCTATTTGCCAAGGAGTGATGGGGCCAGATGCCATGATCTTAGTTTTTTTCATGTTGAGCTTCAAGCCCACTTTTGCGCTCTCCTCTTTGACCCTGAGCAAGAGGCTCTTGAGGTCCTCTTCACTTTCTGCCATCAGAGTGGTATCATCTGCATATCTGAGGTTATTGATCTTTTCCCCAGCAATCTTAACTCCAGCTTGTGATTCATCCAGGCCAGCATTTCGCATGATGTACTCTGCATATAAATTAAATAAGCAAGGTGACAATATACATCCTTGTCGTACTCCTTTTCCTATGCTAAAACAATCAGTTGTTCCATATCCGGTTCTAACTGTTGCTTCTTGACCCTTATACAGGTTTCTCAGGAGACATGTGAGGTGGTCCGGTATTTCCATCTCTTTAAGAACCAGCCATAATTTATTGTGATCCACACAATCAAAGGCTTTAGCATAGACAATGAAGTAGAAGTAGATGTTTTTCTGGTACTCTCTTGCTTTCTCCATAGTCCAGCGAATGTTGGCAATTTGATCTCTAGTTCCTCTACCTCTTCGAAACCCAGCTTGTACTTCTGGCAGTTCTCTATCCACGTACTGTTGGAGCCTAGCTTGTAGGATTTTGAGCATGACCTTGCTAGCGTGTGAAATGAGTGCAATTGTGTGATAGTTTGAACATTCCTTGACATTGCCCTTCTTTGGGATTGGAATGTACACTGACCTTTTCCAATCCTGTGGCCACTGTTGTGTTTTCCAAATTTGTTGGCAAATTGAGTGCAGCACTTTAACGGCATCTTCTTTTAAGACTTTGAATAACTCAGCTGGGATACCATCACCTCCACTAGCTTTGTTGTTAGTAATGCTTTCTAAGGCCCATTTAACTTCGCTTTCCAGGATGTCTGGCTCGAGGTCAGTGATTATACCATCGTGGTTGTCAAGGACATTGAGGTCCTTCTTGTATAGTTCTTCTGTGTATTCTTGCCATCTTTTCCTAATCTCTTCTGCTTCTGTTAGGTCCCTACCGTTTTTGTCCTTTATCATGGCCAGCTTTGCATGGAATGTTCCCTTGATTTCTCCAATTTTCTTGAAGAGATCTCTAGTCCTTCCCAATCTATTGTTTTCCTCTAATACTTTGCATTATTCATTCAGGAAAGCCTCCTTATCTCTCCTTGCTGTTCTCTGGAAATCTGCATTCAGTTGGGCAAATCTTTCCTTTTCACCGTTGCCTTTAGCTTTCCTTCTTTCCTCTGCTATGTGTAAAGCCTCATTAGACAGCCATTTTGCTTTCTTGCATTTCTTTTTCTTTGGGATGGCGGTGATTGCTGCCTCCTTTACAATGTCACGGACCTCTGTCCATAGTTCTTCAGGCACTCTGTCTATCAAATCTAGTCCCTTAAACCTATTCTTCACCTCTACTGTATATTTATCGGGGATGCGATCTAGGTCAAATCTGAATGGCCTTGTGGTTTTCCCAACTTTCTTCAATTTAAGTCTGAATTTTGCAATGAGTAGCTCATTCCCTAAGTACAAGCACACTAAACATTCAAAAAGAGCAAGCAATACAGAACTAAGCAGAGGTGATTGATAGTGAATAGATGGGTTAGTTAATGGGTAATACAACCTGTCCAGATGTGCAGGGGTCCATGAAGATGAGATTATGGCCTAAACCCTTAAGGTTTAGGGGTGGGCTGCCAGTTGGCATCAGGGCAGAAGCACACACATTGAGGCCATGTGTTTGCTGGGATATACCCATTGGAAAACAATGCAGGCTAATGGGCGGCCCTGGGGGCTGGTCTCAGGTGAGAACAATAGATTATCTGGACCAATGATGAGTCTCAGGGGTGTGTGGCATCAGGATGGGCAAGGCCTAGATGTGTCCAATGAGCTTCCAGAGAGGCAGGGTCTGGATTTAACAACAGAAGCCAGGTGTTGGGTGACTGTACTGGGGGTGTCCATTGTGAAGCAATAGAGTGGTCTGGCGTTTTCCCTGGTACCAGACAAAAGGAGTGATGTTTCTTAATGTGTGGCAGGATGAAGCTGAATGGCTGACCATTCACTAGACATGGAGAGTTAATGTTTCCTCGATATGCGTAAGAATGCAGATAGGTGAAACAGGAGAGGAGGATGGAAATATGCAACACACTTCATTCATGACAATAGCACAGACCCGAGGCTTTTTGCCCCTCCCTGCCTCTACATTTGACAGACAAAAGACTAGCCATTTGGTCAGAGACTTGCCCATTCTAGTCCTCTTTGGACTAAGCTGACAGGATAGATGTGTGTGTGGGGGTTTTGCTTGCATGGAGAATGCTAGGCAGTGCAGCCAGCCTGGATAATTCTCTTTGGCCTGAGTTTTTCTCAGCCAAGATGTAGTTTTCCTAGCCTCCCAGCAAAAGCCACTCTTTATGCCAAGCCTGGCTTCATAGGGCACTGCTTGTGGAGGTTCAGAGGTCATTTTTGGGGTGTCTGTCTTGGGAAAGACCACTCCAGGTTCAGGGCTAATGAGGCTGGCTACACTGTAGAGTTTACTTCAATTCCATAGGGCCTGCGAGATAGAGCTGTTCTGCCAGGCATTTGACCACACTTAACATCTTGATAACTGGAAGCCTCCCCGGGATTGTTTGTATCACCTAAGTCTGTACTGACTGACTCCTGTTAAGAAAATATGGGATTATTACTACCATCACATAGGAAATATATATGTATTGCACTTTAGATTTTATGTATTTTAAAGTGTTTTAACACTTTTATGTAAGCTATGCTGAGCCTGCTTCAGCAGGGAGGGTGGGGTATAAATCTAATCAAATAAATAAATAAATAAATAAATAAATAAATACAGTCTTCTGAGCCCACAGACCACAATGGGAACTCTGTTATTGACAGCCAGCAGTGCCTGTTAAGCCTTGGAATGCTCCTATTGATGTTTCCAAGGCTGGAGGATTTTGCCCCCACTGTTGCCTTGGAGTGTTGTAAACAGTTTAATTGATTGGTGCCAGTCTGTTTTGCTCACAAACTGCCATGAACCTCCATGAATTGTGCTAAAATGTCGTGAAAATTCACGACAGTAGAGCCTCCACAGACATTGCTTCACAGACCAAAAACTGGCCAAAATTTGTGACGAATTTTAATCTTGGCTTTCTACTTGCAATTCCATGGTTTAAGAATGTCAAAAATGGAGAAGGTGGATGTCTTCCCACCCCCAGCAAATCTAAATGAAAGAATTTCTTTGGGAGGATTAATTGACCAATTACTAAACATATTGCATATGCTATACTTTAGAATATAGATGCAGAAATCTGACAAGCCCAACATCTCAAAATGGGAGTATGATGGAGTTCTAATTATTCTGCAGTTAGAATAGCTGATAAATGAAACTGTCTATCCCCAAAATATGCATAGAATCCAACATGCTAACATCCTGCATTTCAAATCGATAGGGCTTAATATTTCACCAGCAGTCTTATATTTGAAAATCGATGCTGTCATGTTTGGTAACGCTTTCCTCCAGAGCAGAAGGGTGGGAGAAAAAGATACCATCCAAGAATGAATGAAACCTCAGCAGTTTAAAAAGTTAGGTATAAAATTATTGAGCAGGAGAATTTCTACATTCTATCAAGAGATGTTTGAACTAGATTTGAGAGGGACTGTGTGGTTGGTGCTGATACTTTTATTTAGCATTTTAATTATTTACTTCATTTGATGTTTAGATTAGTAGTACACTTTTTGAACAGAGTGATCTAAACAGCTCACAACTTTTAGAAAACATAACATTTTATTTTTAGATTTATAGTTTTTAAATATAATAAATGTGTATTGATGAAGATATTGTTGTGAGCCACCTTAAGCATTCCATGGTTTGAAATGCAGTTAATAAATTTTACTAAATAAATACAATAATGAGTGATAAATAATTAGGCCTGAGTATCCAAATCCATGCTGACGATGCACCCTGAATTCCACATGGAAGGTTTTTTTAATTGGACTTATGTAGATGCCTTTGAGTTCTCACAGAGTCTTTGTGAGACATAACTCATCAGGGGAAAAATATTTAGTACTGCTGTGTTTCACAGTAACTCTGAAGTCAAGAAACTACTGTAAACGTAATAGTAACAAAATGCAAAACTAAGTGCAACCTTTCTAAAAGGTTAAAATAAATAAAAAGAGAGTGCAATCTAGTGAACATTAGATGTATCTAACAGACCCATAGTTAAATTCTGAAATCCCTGTGATTCCAACAGAATCAAAGCATGCTCAGATTTGTTGAGTTGTACCCAGTGTTCTGTTTTAATCATAGTTTTCTTCATGATATGTCTCCCCCTTCTGTCACTGTGGCTGTGAAGGATCAAATGATGTGTGGATTCATATACAAATAAGCCTGCAAAACTGTTTTGATTCCACTTTAAATCAACAGCTGTTGTGACAGTATTTAGTAAGATAAACTACTGGCTTGGACAGTTTTTTGTGAGATGAGCATGGGGGATAAAGTGATACCATATTAATCTTCATTTAGAAATATGCAACACAGCACAAGTACCGGTGGGCATTTCTCCTATTGATCTAGGCATTTCCTTTTCCACAGCGGTTACTGACCATGTCCTTTGTTGCTAACCCCAGTCATTTGTGGCTAGAAAATGAAGACACCCAAGTATGCTATTGTCAGACCCAATCCCCAGCTAGGTTGTGGCTGAGGAATCTTTGAGAAAACTCAGCTGCAAAGCTCTGACGCCTGGCTGCAATGCCGCCAGGCTTCAAGACGACAACATGAATCCTCATGATCCCCAAATTACACTTGATTGATAGGAGGCTACTAATAAAATGTCATATCTTATTGATGGGAAAGGACCACAGTGCCAGTGATAAAGCGAGATTGGTCAATTCTGACAAACATGCATCATAGCCTTATTATTGACAGTGGGATAGAGTATTGATTGAACTGTCAAGCTGATCATATTACACAATTACAAGATTAGATTTACATTTTTAATTCTTTTAGAAGAAATTGGTCTGAGGTAATTACAGGAGAAAAAAATTATGAAGATGGATCCAGCTTCCAAAAGAAAAAAGGAAATCTAGAAGCTTTTAGGAAGATGCAGTCATTGTCAGAGAAAAGTTTCACTCATTACAACTATGACAAGGGAACAATGAAAATGGGGGAAAAGCCAACAAGCCTTAGAAGATTGGATCAGCAGAAACCATGAGCATGCCCACATGAAGTTTTGGGTGGTGGTGGTGGTGGTGAGGGGTGGGATTCTATCTCTTTGATTCAAAGCAGCTGGTCCCCACAAACCATTCACAGTACTCCCTGAACGTCAGTGATTTTCAGGCCATATTGGGGAATAGTATGGAAGCTCAGCATTGTTAGTTCACTGCATATTGAAAAAGGATGCAGTGCCTTTTCTCTTGGATTCTTCTTTCTGCACTTTTTGTTTGCTTAGGCTGCAATATCCAAGCTTTCTTTCTCCAGAGAACACTTTCTACATCAGCTTTTCTGCTATCTGCTGAAGTTTCTCTGATCGTGTGACATAGCATCGCTGTGTCCTCAAAGGGATTCATAGCAATGCCCAGTTCACAGGAGAGATTGACCAGTCCTTCTGGCCATTTGTGCAATCCCACATGCCCTATAACACACCCCAAACTTTCTTTCAGTTGCACATTACCGAGGAAGGTCAGTGGGAATGGACAAACTTGTCCAGGCAGCTGCTATATTCATTTTCTCAATGGGGAATTTTGCTAAGTTTCCAATGAATTCCAAGGGCTGATTTTTGTAAGAAGTTCACACCTGATTTATGTATTCTTATCTGTTTCCATGTGTGATGTTCCTGCTCTGTACCAGGACCATATCATGTGTGAAGAAGGGGTTTCAGCCTTTTCCCTGTGCTGTTACCCTGAACTGGGGGAGCCATTTGGCTAGATTTTCAAAACTCTTGGAATTTTTGGTAGATTTGAAGTTTGGCCAGATGGAACGTGGAATCTGAAGTGTGATGGTGGTGGGGAGGGGCTAGGAAATTGATTTGGTTGGTGTAATGTATTGAAACCCGACCATGTGCAAGACGAGTTCTCCACGTGGTCATGCAAAACCTCTGAGCTTCACTCTGGAAGACAATAGCCTGAACGGATTCTGGCCCCCACCAATCAGGGGGCTAGGTTCCTGGTTGGGACCTATGGAACTCTTGGCCACTGTATATAGCCTATCACAGAGTTGGGGTGTGTTCTGGGGAATGGGTTCATGAAGCATATAAGCCGGCCTGCCAGCCGGGGTTTCTTGTTTTGTTCTGCACCTATAATAAAGTATGAGAGCTGAAATCACTTGCCAGTCTCAGTACTTTTCAGGTGGGCTCTGTCATGATGTGTTGCACCAGGTCCTACTATGTGGTGTACTGCATTTGCTATTGCTTTCACAGAGCAGACTGGATCTTTACCAGTATCCCAGCTATATTATCCAGCATTAGGAAAGGTCTGATGTGTATACTGTAGTGGCCACAGGGGGATCTTCCAGACTGCCTCAGTGTTGCATTTTCATTTCCCTATATACCCCTTGGTCTCTTTTAGCATCTACATAAAGCCTCTGGGAAGAAGAAGAAGAAGAGAAGAAGAGATTGGATTTATACCCCACCCTTTCCCTTCCCCTCCTTTCCCTTCCCCTTCCCACAACAGACACCCTGTGAGGTAGGTGGGGCTGAGAGAGCTCTTGACAGAAACTGCTCTTTTTCAAAAACAGCTCTTATCAGAGCTATGGCTTACCCAAGGTCATCCAGCCAGGTGCAAGTGGAGGAGTGGGGAATCAAACCCAGAGATTTGGGCTGAGTTGCAACCAATATGCAGATGACAGTCAGCTCTATCTGGAGCTTTCAGCAGATCCCAGGGAGGCTGTGGAAACCATGAACATCCCTGGGCAGTTTTGGAGTGGAGGAGGGCAAACAAACTGAAACTTAATCCTGACAAAATGGAGGTGCTATTGGTGGGAGGGAAGGTCTGGGATGGGATTCCAATTCTCCTAAAGGAACAGGTTCATAGCTTGATGGTGCTATTGGGCCTCCTACTGGATAAACAGGTGGTGGCAGTGGCCAGAGCCACAAGTGAAGGAAACATCTTGCTGCTGTGATGCATGCACTAGTAACACCTATGTGCAGCTGCCTTTGAAGCCTGACCAGACACTAACTTGGTACAGAATGCTGCAGCTGACTGACATGGTTTGCATGGACCATATCACTCCAATCATGTTCCATCTACACTGGCTCCCAATTTGCTTCTAGGCTCAATTCAAGGTCCTGGTATTGATCTTTAAAGCTTTATGTGTTTGGGGCCAGGATACCCGAAGGACCACTACTCTCATATGAATCTACCCAATTATTCTAATAACTTTCAGGTACCCCTAGACAGGTGGCAACCTGGGAAAGGTCCTTCTCAGTCATAGTGCTGCAACTTGGAACTCTCTTCCCAGGGAGATTTGTCTGTCTCCTTGTATTGTTTATTTATTTAGTTAGTTAGTTAGATTTATAGTCCGCCCTCCCCGCAAGCGGGCTCAGGGTGGCTAACTAGGCACGTATGCCAATAATTAAAACAACTAAAAACAAGATAAAACAGTCAATTACAGTCATATAACACAATTATATTTTTTTATAGTTTTTCATTTAAGCACTTGTCATGATTCAGTTTTTGATGCTCCCCTCTTCTCTGTATGGTAAGAAATTAGTTTCAGCCAGAGTTTCAGGATCAGTTTTCTTGTGAGAAGACAGTACCAAAGTCTCATGATCTTTTTATACTGTAAATTTATTTGCAAATATACAAGTTGAAAAAGGGGATTTTAGTTTTCAAAAAGCAACATTTCACACATCAGCTTTTGAAGAGTTTGTTTGTTCATTTGTTTAAAATGTTTCTATGCTGCCTTTCCATCTCATACATCCTATTTGTTCACCTCATATATCCTATGCCTGATTCCACCTGACCTTTTCTCCTCCAACTTAAATAAAAAAAAAATTATTTGGAGGTTTCAAAAGACTCTCATGTGCTATTTCAAAAGCAGAATATAAGAAGGTGATTTTGTCTCTTCCTTCAGTTCCCCAGGCTGGGCCAGCATCCATCCATCCATCTATCCATCTTTCTATCTTTCTATCTTTCTATCTATGCGACTGGGTGAGACAACCTTAGAGAAACAAATAAGAAGAAAATAGATAAAGGGGCTGCTGAGCAAGAAAGAAGACAGAAGGAAAAATCCTGCATGTGAGGAAAAATCCTGCAAGTTCACCATAAAGGACTAGAAAACACTATACTTGGCAGGGGGGGAAACTTGTAAAAGTCTTGTCCATAGTATAGATTCATAAAAGTGAGAGGAGGGCATATCCTTTGACTACCACTTCATTCTGCAAAGCTCAAGTGGTAGTATAGTATGTGTTTCACTTAGTCAGTATTGACCCATCAACATATTCTTTATTGGGGCATAAAAGAACCAATGATAATAAAAAGGTCTTCAGTGAGCGATCAGAGAGACCATCAAAGACAGCAAGAGGCCCCTATGGGAATATGAAAAGGCTATCGAAGCATATGTGGGGCATCCATCAACAGAGTAAATGTTTCCTGTACTAGACTTGCACCTCAGGGAAAGAAAATGGTGGGAGGGAGGTCCAATGCTTAAATGAATTCTTTGCCAATGCTACTGCTCTTTGGTTTCTCCAAATGTACAGAACTGAGGGGGAAAGGCTCACATTTTCACATATTAATATGCTTTCCTCTCTTTTACTGATAGCAGCTATTTCAGTCAGGTCCTTCACAGACAAAAGTCACTGCAAAAAATGACATTACATGCATCTTTGGCTTAGTGGCTTGATTCTGATCTCTGCTCTAGTTCCACTGATGCCACCATTTCTTGGAGGTAACAAGAACAAAACCAGAGGCAGGAGCTGACATGCAGCATTAACAGGGTTTCCATGTATTCACAGTTTTGAAACAGGGAACATTGTAGAGTGTATTTACTCCTCTTAAAATTACACTTTCAGAGATCCTCACATACTTACAATTGCAAAATGAACATTACATACATTTCAGATAGGGGATCTGGGGGAAAGCAGCTGGGCCAAATCTGAGTATACTTAAGTTCAGAGACTGGACCTGTGAATGGGAACACAGATCTTTCTACAAACCTGAAAAACACCCCAGGTTTGCAGGGAAATATGAGATCTAAACAAAACTAGAGTGGGGATTAAAAAAAATCCCAAAATGATAAAAGGAGTGCCTGTAGCTTTATGAAACAGACTCCCTTGGTGGCCATTGCTAGGCAACCAACCAGTCTAGTTTTTATCAGTAAACGGCAGGGGGAGGGGAAGGGCCTTTCCCAGGGATATTTTGGCCTTTTAAGGAGGGCTTATTGGGGCTAGGCCTGGCAGCAACCACCAGGCTACTTGCTAATACATCAAG
Organism: Gekko gecko; assembly: GCA_029375565.1. Lineage (NCBI taxonomy): Eukaryota > Metazoa > Chordata > Lepidosauria > Squamata > Gekkonidae > Gekko > Gekko gecko. The sequence continues at coordinate 99,798,479 of JAPDNY010000004.1, read as the reverse complement.
TTCCATGGCTTGCTTAGGCCTGGCTGCTTGCTTATGTTCAACAGCAGCCCCCTCCTGAATACCAAATTGGTGCAGTGGTTTGAAATGTACTGGGTTAACATGCGATTAGTGATCAGCTCATGCTTTATTGTGAATCAGCTCAAACTAAAGACAATTCTAGCAGGACCAAAGCCCTGGTTAAATCTGTGCCCAACACCACACCCCACACACACACCCTACCCATGATAGGCTATTTACAGAGGTGCTCCTGGTTGATAAGTTCCTACCAGGATCCTAGCAGTCTATTGTTCTGGGTCAGTCAATGTCAGGCCCAGGACATAACATGGTTAGAGTTTCAGAATAGCACCTTGAATTCCCATTCTGCTATGGAAACTCAGTGGGTGATCTTGGGCCAGTTCCACATCTTCTGCCTAATTTACATGACAGGTCATTGAGAGCACCTAGATGCCTCCTGGTGGGTCATAGAATCATAGAGTTGGAAGGGACCACCAGGGTCATCTAGTCCAACCTCTTGCACAATGCAGGAAATTCATAAATACCTACCCCCCCACACCCCCAGAGACCTCTGTTCGACACCCAGAAGATGGCAAAAAACCTCCAGGATCCCTGGCCAAACAGGCCCGGAGAAAAACTGCTTCCTGACCCCAAAGTGGCAATCAGCATTTCCCTGGATGCAGGGCTCTTTTTGTAGCAGGAACACTTTTACATATTAGGTGACACACCCCTAATGTAGCCAATCCTCCAAGAGCTTACAGAGCTCTTCTTACAGGGGCTACTGTAAGCTCTTGAAGGATTGGCTATATTAGGGGTGTGTCACCTAATATGCAAAGGAGTTCCTGCTACAAAAAGAGCCCTGTGTAAGAAAGGGCCACAAGAACTAAGCACTGATGCAACCTGTCCTGCCCTCCCTCTCATGAACTGCCTAAGTTCACAGAATCAGCATTGCTGTCAGATGGCCATCTAGCTTCTGTTTGAAAACTTCCAAAGAAGGAGAGCCCATCACCTCCCGAGGAAGCCTGTTCCACTGAGGGACCACTCTGTCAGGAAGTTCTTCCTAATGTTTAGCTGAAAACTCCTTTGATTCAATTTCCACTCTTTGGTTCTGGTCTGACCTTCTGGGGCAAGAGAAAAGAACTTCTTACCATCCTCTACATGACAGCCCTTCAAGTACTTGAAGACGGTTATCATATCACCTCTCAGTTGTCTTCTCTCCAGGCTAAACAGACCCAGCTCCTTCAACCTTTCCTCATAGGGCTTGGTCTCCAGACCCCTCACCATCTTTGTTGCCTTCCTCTGGATGTCACGGCTCCTGTTGTGCCTGAGCCCTCAGAAGCCGTGGAGGAGCTAAGTGTCAACAGGGATGAACTCCTCCTGCCAGAAACCTTCGCACCTGACAATGCGGTGAGCTCTGAGCCCAGCCCAGCAACAGCTGGGGCAGATCACTGCTTGAGTGACATGCCCTCCAACTCGCATCCACCGGTGTCTCATTTATAGGAGTAGCGCCAGCGGGACATGGCAGCCTGGCGGCGTGAAGCACACATGTGTACCCGGCGTTCGTTTAGCCCAGAGTATTAGCGGGAGCTGGGCCGTGCTTGGAGCGTGCTAATTACCAGCTGCTGGGATTACTATTTAGCCCATGCTGGCATGGCATCAAACTCATGCCAGCAACTAGTCGCATCTGTGAAGCTATGCACTGCACCACTCCGGTTCCTGACATCTCGTTCTCGGTTTGATCCCTCCGGCTCCTCGACCTCGGCTCGTCTTGACTTCACTACTCTGCACCTTGCACCCCCAGACTCCTGACCCTTGGCTCTCGTACTCTGGACCCTCAACTCTCGGACCTCCTGACCACACTACCAGTTGGTAATTTAGACTTGGTTTCCTGGTTTTCTCAGCTTGTTCGGCTTCTGACTCTGAACTGTCTCTTGACCACCCCACTCGTCTTACCCCTTGAACTTGGTTATTTGGTCTCAGCCGACTCTGACCTTGGACTGTGCTCTGACCACCCCATGCTTGCCTGGCCCCACACCCCAGCTCGTGACAGATTGCTGGCACCCCAAACACACACTCATCCCCCACTATGGATGAAGCAGGTGGAGAGGCATTTCAGCTGGCAGATTTGGCTACTCAGCTGCAACAACTTACACAGGTGGTTAGCCACCTGCACGCACAGCAGCAAGCTACCACCACTGCCATTCCACCACCCCACTGTCCTGTAAACCCTCCTGAGAAATTCGGTGGGAATGTGGAGGAGTTTCCAGCCTTTCTCAACCAGTGCAAGCTGTACATTGAGTTGAAAGACCATGACTTCCCAAACGACAAGACAAAGGTTTGCTTTATCATCAGTCTGTTGAAGGGGCAAGCAGTGAAATGAGCTACACCCCTCCTGGTCTCCTCGTCCCCACTCCTGTCAGACTACCCCGGGTTCCTGGCCCATTTCTCCACCACATACGCAAACCCCCAGAAAGCCACCTCCGCTAACTGCAAAATCTGCACCATGAAACAAGGTAAATTGTCAGTCGCCCACTACTCCACAGAGTTCCAGCTCTTGGCCCAAGACCTGAGTTGGAATGAATCTGCCCTCATGGATCAATACGCAGAAGGCTTGGCGGATGAGCTCCTCGATGAACTGGCCTGCGTCAACCGGCCAACCACCCTACAGGCCTTAATCACCCTGTGCCTTCGTATCGATGGCTGTCTCGAGAATTGATGCCAGCACTGAGGCCACACCCATGGCTCCCCCAGCACCCATAGGTCTGCCTTGTGGTCAAGCCCAGCTAACCACAGCGGCCCAGGAAATGAGGGTGAGCCCATGCAAGTCAGGTCGGTATGCTCATGCCTCACCCCCAAAGAGAAAAACCATAGCCGCACCCAGAATTTGCGTCTCTACTGTGGTGGGGTCGGGCACTACTCTCTCAGGAGCCCTGCAACATGGGTGCGCCCCGAGGTGCCACCCCAGCCACTGCCAGGAAAAGACCAGCCCCATGCCTAAATGGACCCACCAGTGTGGGGCAATTAGCTGGGTCCTCCGAACTTCAATCTCCCGATCCTGGTCCCTTTTTGGTCCCCATCAAGCTACAGTTACCAGATGAACATTGGTTATGTGTCCACGCGATGCTCAACTCTGGAGCCACCCGCTGTTTCAAGGACGCTGCCTTCGTAAAGCAGCACCATATTCCAGTCCAGGAGAAACCAACCCTGGCTCTGGTGGAAGCGGTTGATAGGCGCCTCCTCCGTTCGAGTCCCGTAACCCATGAAACTCAGCCGCTGACCCTATGCTTCCAGCAGCACCATGAGCAGCTACAGTTCGATGTCACTCGCATGCCTTGCTTTCCAGTGATCCTGGGCCTTTCCTGGCTGGTAGCTCATAACCCCCGGGTGGATTGGATTCGCCAGGAAGTGCACTTTCCTACAACTTCCTCCTCAGCGGACCTGGCCACCTCCACCTTGCTCGCTTCCATCCCAGACAACCAGTCACTTCTCCCTCGTCTGTACCACGATTTTGCTGACGTCTTTGAAGAGGAAGGAGCCAACCAGTTATCCCCACACTGGCCATATGACTGTGCCATGGACTTGGTTCCTGAGGCACCCTTGTCCGTAGGTCGCCTATACCCCATGGCCAAACCAGAACTAGCCGCACTTCGGGACTTCCTCGAGAAGAACCTGGCTCGAGGATTCATCCAACCTTCCACCTCTCCATTGTCTGTCCCAATGCTCTTTGTGGAAAAGAAGAGCAGAGAATTGTGCCTCTGCAATGACTATCGTGCACTGAATAAAATCACCATCCGCAACCATTATCCCCTGCCACTGATCCTCAAGCTCCTTGACCGCCTTGAGGGGGCCCAGATCTACACCAAGTTCGACCTCTGTGGCACCTACAACCTCGTGCACATCTGCCCTGGCGACAAGTGGAAAACTGCTTTTGGCACATGATATGGACAGTACGAATACCTTGTGATACTGTTTGGCTTGACCAACAAACCCACAGTGTTTCAACAGCTCATGAATGACGTATTTCAGGACCTCCTCAATCGCTTCATGATCATTTACTTGGATGACATCTTGGTGTACTCCGAGAGTCCTACTCAGCATGTGGAACACATTCAGTTGGTCCTGCAATGCCTCCGAAGCCAAGGCCTCTACACCAAGCTGGAAAAATGTGCCTTCCACCTCCACTCCGTAGAGTTCCTCAGCCACCTCATATCCCCTAAAGGGATATTGATGGATCCCAAGAAGGTGGAGGCCATCCTGACTTGGCAAGTCCTACGAACCTGCAAAGATGTCCAACGACTCCTCGGCTTCACCAACTATTACCAGCAATTCATCCCCGCCTATACATCCTTAACGACTCCCCTGACCCATCTTCTCCATCCCAAGGAACCATTCCACTGGACTCCCAAGGCTGACCATGCCTTCACCACATTAAAAACCTACTTCACCTCTGGTTCCTTACTTAGTTACCCCGATCCTCGGCTCCCGTTCACTGTCGAGTCCGATGCTTCCAGTGTCGCTATCGGTGCCGTGCTCTCCCAACGAGATGACCCCTTGCAGTCCCTGCAGCCATGCACCTACTATTCCTGCCAATTGACAGCTGCAGAACTACACCATCTGGGAGAGATAGCCATCAAAGCAGCTTTTGAAGTCTGGAGGCACCACCTTGAAAGGGCTCATCACCCTGTCCAGGTCCTCACCGATCACCGGAACTTGGAACATCTGCAGACCACCCGTTGTCTCAACCAATGGCAGATCCAGTGGTCTCTGTTCTTCTCCAGGTTTGACTTCAGAATCATGTACATTCCCCAGATGCAGAACCAGAAAGCAGACGCCTTGTCCCGCAAACCGGAATATGCACCCACCTTGAGGGAAGAAGCCCCCGAATAATCCATCCTGTCCCTTTCAGTCTTCACCACCACCACTGGTCTTCATCCCCTGTCAAAGGAGATTTGCTTGGCACAAGCCCAAGACCCCTGGCACAACAACGGCTGCAAGACCTCCAGAATGGAGCATCTGGAGACCTCACCACCCCGCAATGGTCTCCTGTTCCACCAAGACCGCCTCTATGTACCCCCGGGGCCTCTCTGAACCCAGATGATTCATTCTCTGCTGGGCACTTCGGCCACCATAAGACAACCCCACCTCCTCACTCTGGAGTTTTGGTGGCCCCGAGTACACACTGACATAGTCCACTACGTAAGCTCCTGCAATGTGTGTCAATGGGCCAAAGACGTCCCCGCCAAGCCTCCCGGCCTGCTGCTTCCATTACCCATACCCTCTGAACCCTGGGGCACCATTTCAATGGACTTCATTATTGATCTTTCACGTTCCCATGGGCACACCTGCATCTTTGTCGTAGTGGACCTGTTCACCAAAATGGCTCACTTCGTTCCCTGCGCCAAGGTCTCCACGGCTACAGAAACAGTGCAGCTGTACATACAGCAGATTTTCTGGCTCCATGATCTCCCTAACCACATGATCTCTGATTGAGGCCCCCAATTTACCTCCCGGTTCTGGCAAGTGATGCATCCCAGCCTCGGTACCCAGGTGCACCTGTCCTCCACCTACCATCCCCAAACGGATGGGCAAACAGAATGCACCAATGCCACCTTGGAACAGTACCTTCATTGCTACTCCTGCTACCAGCAGGATAACTGGTCCAGACTGTTGCCTTTGGCGGAATTCGCCTACAACAATTCTGTCCACTCATCCATACAAATGACTCCCTTCACAGCCAATTACGGATACTACCCTCGTTTCTTCCCCAGCGTTCTGACACCCACCAATGTCCCCATCACAGAAGCACACTTGCAAGAATTGCAGGCCCTTCAAATGCTACTCCGGGAACAGCTTCAGCAAGTTAAGGATGTGTACAAGCTGGCAGCCGACTAGAAATGACAGGAGGGTCCACTTCTATGTGTCGGGGATCGAGTGTGGCTTTCTACCCATTACCTGCACTGTCCAGGCCAGTTCCAGAAGCTGGATGCCTGGTTCATCGGCCCCTACGAAATCCTCAAACAACTCAACCCCGTTTCCTTCCACCTGCAACTCCCAGATCAGCTCTGCACCCATCCAGTCTTCCACCACTCCTTGTTACTCCCGTCGACCCCCCCAGTCCAGATCGCCCAACATCACCAGCACCTCCACTGCCTGTCCTTGTTGATGATGAAGAGGAGTATGAGGCCCACCAGATCCTAGACTCCCGTCTCTATCGGGGTTCCTTACAATACCTCATAGACTGGGAAGGATATGGCCCTGATGACTGCTCCTGGAAACCAGCAGACAACCTGCACGCTCCTGCCCTGGTCCAGCAATACCATGACACATACCCCAAGAAACCTGGCCCATCGGTGGGGGGGCCCTGAGGGGGGGATAGTGTCATGGCTCCTGTCATGCCTGAGCCCTCAGAAGCCATGGAGGAGCTAAGTGTCAACAGGGATGAGCTCCTCCTGCCAGAAACCTCAGCACCTGACAACGTGGTGAGCTCTGAGCCCAGCCCAGCAATAGCTGGGGCAGATCACTGCTTGAGCGACATGCCCCCCGACTCACCTCCACCAGTGTCTCATTTATGGGAGCAGTGCTGGCGGGACATGGCAGCCCGGTGGCGCAAAGCACGCATGTGCACTTGGCATTCGTTTAGCCCAAAGTATTAGTGGGAGCCAGGCCATGCTCGGAGCGTGCTAATTACCAGCTGCTGGGATTACTATTTAGCCCATGCTGGCATGGCATCAAACTCGTGCCAGCAGTAGTCACATCTGCGAAGCTATGCACCGCACCACTCTGGTTCCTGACATTTTGTTCTCAGTTTGATCCCTCTGGCTCCTCGACCTCGGGTCATCTTGACCTCGCTACTCTGCACCTCTCACCCTCAGACTCCTGACCCTTGGCTCTCAGACTCTTGACTCACGGCTCTTGTACTCTGGACCCTCAACTCTTGGACCTCCTGACCACGCTACCGGTTGGTAATTTGAACTTGGTTCCCTGGTTTTCTCGACTTGCTCGGCTTCTGACTCTGAACTGTCTCTTGACCACCCCACTCGTCTTACCCCTTGAACTTAGTTATTTGGTCTCGGCCGACTCTGACCTCAGACTGTGCTCTGACTGCCCCACACTTGCCTGGCCCCGTATCCCAGCCCGTGACACTGGATATGTTCCAGTTTGTCTGTATCCTTCTTAAATTGTGGTGCCCAAAACTGAACATACTACTCTAGGTGAGGTCTAACCAGAGCAGAGTAAAGTGATACCATCACTTCACATGACCTGGACACTATACTTTTGTTGATACAGTCCAAAATTGCATTTGCCTCTTTAGCTACTGCATCACACTGCTGACTCATGTTCAGTGTATGATCTACTAAAACCCCTAGATCCTTTTCATTCATACTACTGCCAAGACAAGTCTCCTCCGTCCTGTAATTATGCCTTTGATTTCTCTGACCTAAATGCAGAACTTTACATTTATCCCAATTGAAATTCATTTTATTTGTTTCAGCCCAGTTCTTCAGCCTGTCAAGATCATCCTATATCCTGACTCTGTCTTCTACCATATTTGCTACCCCTCCCAGTTTAGTATCATCTGCAAATTTAATAAGCATTCCCTCTATCCCTTCATCCAAATCATTGATAAAGATGTTGAACAAAATAGGTCCCAGGACAGATCCTTGAGGCACTCCATGTTGTCACTCCTCTCCAAGAAGATGAGGAACCATTCACAAGCACTCTTTGGGTATAATCTGTCAACCAGTTACAGATCCACCTAACAGTCATAGGATCCAAACCACATTTTTCCAATTTGTCAACAAGAATATTATATGGAACCTTATCAAAAGCCTTACTCAAGATAAACTATGTCTACAGCATTCCCCTGATCCAGCAAGGTAGTAACTTTCTCAAAAAAGAGAGATCAGATTAGTCTGACATGACTCGTTCTTGAGAAACCAATGCTGGCTCTTAGTAATCACAGCCATCTTTTCTAAATGCTCAAGGACTGTCTGTTTGATGATTTGTTTTAAAACTTTTCCAGGTATAGACATCAAACTGATGGTTCAGTAGTTACCTGGATCCTCCTTTCCCCCCTTCTTGAAGATAGGTGCAACATTTGCCCACCTCCCATCTTCTTGCACCTCACCTATTCTCCAAGAATTTGCAAAAATAATGGACAGAGGCTCAGAAATTACACAAGTTCTTTTAGTACCCTTGGATGCAGTTCATCTGGCCCTGCGGACTTAGTTTCATTTAAAGAAACTAAATGTTTATGTACTATCCGTATGCCAATCGTAGGCTGCAACTCCCTTCCCTCATCGTGTGTTCTGTTTTTGCCATATTGAGCACCGTTTCTCTCACAAGAGAAGACTGAGGAAAAGGAGGAATTGAGCAGTTCTCCCTGTTACAATTTCACTTTCCTGTCCTTGCAATGGGCCTACCATGTCCTTGCTCTTTTTCTTATGTTGAACATAAGAAAAGAACACTTTTTGTTGTTGTTGCTAGCCTAAGCTTAAACTGAGCTTTGGCTTTCCTAACTCTCTCTCTACAAGCACTGGTTATTTGTTTATGTTCATCCTTGGTTATAAGGCCCTCTTTCCACTTTCTGAGCCTTTTTTATTTCTCAAGTCCTTAGAAAGCTGTTTATGGAGCCACCTTGGCTTCTTTAGGCACCTCCCACTTTCCCTTCTCATAGGAATCATTTGTGATTGTGCCTTCAGTATTTCACTTTTAAGAAACTCCCATCCTTCCTGAACTCCCTTCTCCTTAAGTATTTCTGACATGGGATTCTACTCAGCAAAACTAAGTTTGTCAAAATTTGCTTCCCTGAAGTCCAATCTATATGTCTGACTATGTACAGCTTTTCCCTTCCCCAAGACTGTAAATTCCAAAATTACATGGTCACTACTACCCAGGGTGCCCACTACTTTCACCTCGTCAACCAGTTTGTGCTAACTTGGCTGGAAGCCACCGAGGCGATAAGCTAGAAGCTGAAAACATGAGCCAAAGGTCCTATAGCTGTGAAGTCGTTTCAAGAATGCAGGTTTCCAAAGGCAAGGAGCGACTATTGCATACTCAGAAGCAAGTCTGATTTTGCAGAGTTGTTGCTGCGCTGGGGCAGGTGCACCAAGGGGTTTTAAACAGATCTGTTGTGTCCTGGGATCAGAAGGCAGAGCTGGCGAAATACAGCCAAGCTTCGCTCTCTGAGAACAATAGGGACTAGGTTCCTGAGCTCGCCAGTAGTAAACCAATGGCAGCATTGGCGGGCGATTCAAACCCGCCAATAGGAATATAGGGCCGTCCCCCCTAACTGTATATAGTTGGCCTCCGGCCGTTACTGTGTGTTCTTGTCTTATGTGAAGTACGAATAAACGCGTCTTCTCTTATGTCGTCGTCCGAGTCATGAGGCCCGAAACCCAGTACTTTACAGTGGCGACGAAGGTGGGATTTCAACGCCTTCCGTGACTCCATGAGCGACGAAAAGGACACCGCTGAGCGCCGCATCGCTGACCCCGAGAGCAGCACCGCACCGCTCGCCGAGCATCACATCGCTGACCCCGAGAGCAGCACCGCATCGCTCGCCCCGGCGCACGCCGTTCCAGACAGAACCATGGCCGCTTCCCATGTAACACTGGAGCACTTCGACCCGTCGCAGCCAGAAACCTGGGACGCATGGGTCGACCAGCTCATCAGCTACTTGGAGCTCAACGAAATCCGCCACCCCGACCAGAAACGAGCGATCCTGCTGAACGCCTGCGGCACCCAAACCGTCCGCCTCGCCAAGAGCCTCTTGGTGCCCCGCACGGCCTTGGAGAGCTCATTTGGGGAGATCCTGGATGTCCTCAACGCTTACTTCAGCCCCCGGCCGACCTTCCTGGCCAAGAGGATGGAGTTCCAGAGGCGAGTCCAGGCACAAGGGGAATCCATAGCCACCTTCCTGGCCGCGCTAAGGGCGCTCGCGGTGGACTGCGTGTTCCCGAAGGTGGAGGACAACCTGCTGACGCAGTTCGTGTGGGGCCTGGCGGACTCCAAGCTGCGGCGCAAGTTGGTTGGACACCGGAAGCTCTCCTTGGACGAGGCCCTAGACGCCGCAACAGCCCACGAGGCCGCGGAAGGGGAACGCCCGGCCGCGGCCGCCCATGTGGTCGGAAGGAGTCCAAGCCCCGGGAATGTGGACACGGAAGAGGTCTTCGCCCTCAGACCTCAACAACGCCGGCCGGCGCCGTTCCAGCAGGCCAACAGAGAGCCAGCCAAGCCTTCCGGCAACCGGGTCGTCTGTGCCAGCTGCGGGGAAGGCCACGCAAGGAAATCCTGCAAGTTCCGGGATGCTGTCTGTCACGGGTGCGGAAAGCAGGGACACCTCGCACGGGTCTGCCGATCCAAGGGCCCCCGGAATTCGAGATCGTCGGCCCCACCGCATCGTGCATCGTCCACCGCCTACGAGACGACGGAAGAGGTCGCCGAGTTGAACCACCTCACCGACCAACCGCTGCAGGTACTTCGCCTCCCCAACCCCAACCTCTCCTCCACCCCGAAGATCCAAGTAACCGTGCGGATCGAGGGGTCCCCTTGCTGCATGGAGGTGGACTCGGGATCGGCGGCGTCCATCATTTCCATGGACACTTTAAAAAGACTTTGCCCGTCAGGGGGACCCCCTCTACGTCCATCGCTGCTAAGCTTGGTGGACTTTCAAAAGAACCCTGTCCCCATTCGGGGAGTCGGCACTTTCCGAGTGCAGTACAGAGACTTTGAGGGGAACTTGGACTTGGTGGTGGTGGAGGGAAATCTCGTGAGTCTCCTGGGGCGGGCATGGTTTGAGGCCCTAGGCATCACAATTGGGGGAGTGAATAAGTGCGGGATGCGCGACTGGGGGGCGGTGTGCAAGGAATTTCCCGAGGTCTTTGATGGGAAACTGGGGTGTTATAAAGGGCCCCCGGTGTCGCTCCACTTAGACCCCACAGTGACGCCCATCCGACGGCGCTTCCGCACCGTGCCCCTGGCCCTCCGCCCTAAAATAGAGGCCGAACTGGACCGGCTAGTGGCCCAGGGAGTCCTAGAGCCTGTCCCGATCGCTCGATGGGAGACCCCAATTGTGACACCCGTTAAGCCAAACGGGGAAATCCGCATCTGCGCGGATTATAAGTGCACCATTAACCAGGCACTTCAGGCGCACGCATACCCCGTACCCGTGGTCAGCCACGTCTTAGCAACACTGGCGGGGGCGCGCATATTTGGTAAGCTGGATCTCGCGCAGGCGTACCAGCAACTCCCGGTGGATGCAGCCACGGCCGAGGCGCAAACCATTGTAACCCACCGGGGCGCCTTCAGGGTGAAGCGGCTGCAGTTCGGAGTCAGTGTGGCCCCAGGGATCTTCCAAAATCTCATGGACGATTTGTTAAAAGGGATCCCTGGAGTGACGCCGTTCTTCGACGACGTCCTCATCGCCGCGACCACCCCGGAAAGCTTCGCCGCCCGCCTCCGAACGGTACTGGGACGCTTCCAAGCCGCGGGGCTGAAAGTGAAGCGGGAAAAGTGCCTCCTAGGGGTGCCGGAGGTGGAGTTCTTGGGGTACCGGGTAGACGCAACAGGCCTGCATCCGGCTAGGGACAAGGTGAAGGCCATCGTGGAGGCCCCCGCCCCGAAGTCCAAGGCGGAGCTCCAGGCGTTCTTAGGCCTCCTGAACTTTTACCACGCCTTTCTCCCCCACAAAGCCGCCGTGGCCGAACCCCTACACAGGCTGCTGGATAAGGCGACACCTTGGGCATGGGGAGCGAGGGAGGCGGCGGCGTTTCGGGGGTTAAAGTACTTTTGATTTCTAACACGGTGCTTGCCCACTTTGATGAAAAGCTCCCGGTAATCCTTGCATGCGACGCATCACCGTATGGGGTCCGGGCAGTCTTGGCACACAAGCTACCGGATGGAAGGGAAGTCCCGGTGGCTTATTACTCCCGCACGCTGTCCCCCGCGGAGCGGAACTATGCACAAATCGACCGGGAGGGCTTGGCACTGGTGGCGGGGGTTAAAAAGTTTCACAACTTTGTGTACGGGCGGCCCTTCACGCTCGTAACCGATCACAAGCCGCTCCTGGGTCTGTTCGCGCCGGACAAACAAACGCCGCAGGTATTGTCGCCCCGGGTGTTGCGCTGGTCCTTGTTTTTAGCGGGCTGCCAGTACCAGTTGGAGCATCGGCCGGGCAAGGCGCTGGGTCATGCCGACGCCTTGAGCCGCCTGCTGCTGCCGCAGACAGGGGAAGATCCGGCCCCGGCTCCCGCAGTCTTGCTAATGGAGGAGCTGCCAACCCCCCCTTCAGGCAGCAGACGTGGCCGCCCGCACGTCCCGAGATCCCATTCTCTCCCGGGTCCTAAACTGGGTGGTGAGGGGATGGCCAGCGGAACCGACAGGGCCAGAGTTCACGGCATACAAAGCCAGGCGGGAAGAGCTATCCGCCTTAAAAGGGTGCTTGTTATGGGGGGACAGGGTGGTCATCCCGGGGCCCATGAGACAAGGGGTTCTAGAAACGCTACATGAGGCCCACCCCGGCATAGTACGAATGAAAGCTCTGGCAAGGAGCTACGTGTGGTGGCCCGGGATGGACGCCGAAATCGAAACCTGGGTCCGAGGGTGCACACGGTGTCAGGAAGTCCGCCCCAATCCCCCGAGAGCGCCAACCCAAAGCTGGGAGTCTACCCACAAGCCGTGGTCACGCCTACACATAGACTTTGCGGGGCCGTTTCAGGGGCTCCAGTTCATGGTGACGGTAGACTCCTACTCGAAATGGGTGGAAATAAGCCCAGTGTCTACCACCTCGGCCAAAGCGGCAATAAGGGCCCTGCGGAAAATATTCGCGACGCACGGGTTACCCGACACAATCGTGTCGGACAACGGGGCAGCGTTCACATCTGCTGAGTTTCAAGCGTTCCTCGAAAGGAACCTCATCAGGCACATACGATCAGCGCCCTTCCACCCGGCAACCAATGGACAGGCGGAGAGGACGGTACGCACCGCCAAAGAGGCCCTGAGCCGCATAACGGAGGGGGACTGGGAGTTCCGGCTGGCCCGCTTCCTTCTCACATACCGCACCACCCCAAACCCCATCTCCGGGCATTGCCCCGCAGAACTATTAATGGGCCGCCGCCCTACCACTTTATTAGACAGACTCCACCCGGACCGAGCCCCAGAGAGAAAGCTGGTCGAGAACAGGGAGGCGCCCCGAAGCTTCCTACCGGGAGACCCTGTCTACTTCCGGAACTATGGGGCGGGGCCGCAGTGGGTGGCCGGGCGCGTCCTAAAACCCACCGGGCCAGTGTCATACGAAGTCCTAACAGATGGGGACCGGGTCCTCCGTAAACACGTCGACCAGCTCCGGAGGCGGCAAGACCCCGACACAGAGATCCAGTTACCGGGAAATGCCGCCGCCGCCCCATCATCCGATCGACCGCGAGCACCGACAGCGGAGCCAGCGCCAGAAAGTCCACGGAATCCGGAGGGGGCCCCGGTGACAGCTGAACCGCCGCCGCCGCTGCCGCCGCCGTTACAGCCGCCACCGTCACCGCCTCGGCTACTACCAGAGGTCCAAGCTCCTTGTGCTGGTGGACCACCCGATAGGGGCCCCGCCAGTCCGGTACTGGCCCCCGACGTTCGCTAAGAGAACGGAGGGCACCAACATACTTAAAAGACTACGTCACCTGATAGGAGACGAGACTATGGGGGAGGGGTGTTGTGTCCTGGGATCAGAAGGCAGAGCTGGCGAAATACAGCCAAGCTTCGCTCTCTGAGAACAATAGGGACTAGGTTCCTGAGCTCGCCAGTAGTAAACCAATGGCAGCATTGGCGGGTGATTCAAACCCGCCAATAGGAATATAGGGCCGTCCCCCCTAACTGTATATAGTTGGCCTCCGGCCGTTACTGTGTGTTCTTGTCTTATGTGAAGTACGAATAAACGCGTCTTCTCTTATGTCGTCGTCCGAGTCATGAGGCCTGAAACCCAGTACTTTACAAGATCCTCCCTCTCTTGGGAGTTGAGTCTGCAGAGGCTTACAACTCCTCTCATTGACGTTGCTGGAGCTGCAGCCTGGCACTTCTCCTTTGTTCCTGCAAAGTCAGCCTCTGACGTGCCCTACATCTGGGGCACTCAGGTGAACTAGGCAGGGAGTCTGGCCTTGGGGTGTCTGCAGCTGGGGTTGCTGGCCCAGGCTCAGGGATGGTCTCTCCTTCTGGCTGCACCTCTTGTACAGCTGCTGGGGACTCTTCCTCCTCAGGTACTGCTAAGGATTCTTCCTCTGGGCTGTCTCTAGAAGAGGCTGAGTTGTTCCCTGACTCTTCCTCATCTGAGGAGGAGTCAGCCTCAGCCATACCCGTACCCATGACACAGTTCTTCCGTGTTGGTAAGAATCAGGTCCAAGATAGCAGATTCCTTTGTTTCCCTCTCCACTTTCTGGAGAATGAAGATGTCAGTAAGACAAGCCAGGAATTCATTGGACCTTTTGTTTTTAGCAGAGTTGGACTTCCAACAAATATCCAGGTAATTGAAATCTCACATGACCAGTGTGTCCTGTCTCTTTGAGAATGTTGTAATCTGTTCTAGGAGTGTCTCATCCAAGTCCTCTGTCTGGCTTGGTGGTCTATAGCAGATCCCCACCATAATATCACTATTATTTCCTTATTATTATTACTCCTTTTATTTTTACCCAGACCGAGTTCAGACTGGCAGTTTTCCCCAAGAGAGGTGTGTTGCAGCAACACAAGCAGATTAAAGGGGGCATTCACACAGGCACATCTGTCCGGCATTCCCCAGCCATGCTCAACCTGTCTTGTAAAGCTTTGTTACTGAGTTAAAAAGATACCTGTTAAAAGTGGTATCAAACTCCAGAAAGCGTGTCTATCCCATGTATATCCCGCACTAACACAATGTGAATGCTAAAATCTGCAATTTTGATTGATTGTGCGCTCATGCGCATAAGTGCATATCTCCAGATTAACGAAACAGAAAGCTGCACCTTACAGCCACACCTTACAGCTGTGCCAACAGTGTGAACACTCCCTCATGCCTCCTCCCCGGTATGCTCCCGCATCAGTTGGCGCAGTGTGACTGGGAAAACCCGGAACAGTTTGTTCTGGGGCTTTTTTGCCACAACTCACTCCCGCTTCAAACTGCCAGTCTGAACTCAGCTCCAGACACTCTCAACTGGACTTTCATGCTCAGGTTCACATATTTCTTCCTAAGTATATACCTCTTTTACATATAATGCGACTCTTCTGCCTTTCCTTATTTATCTGTCCCTTTTAAATAGGTTGTACCCCTCAATCCTAATATTCCAATTGTTAGTGTCATCCCACCAAGTTTCAGTAATATCTATTAGGTCATTGTCCCCTTCCTATCGATGGACTCCCACCCACAACTGACCAACCCCAGCCTCATGCAAGGTGAGAGAGGCGGCATTCATGTGAGAGGTAAGATGGAAGAGGTAGTGATGCCTGACAGAAACGGGCACCTGGTCAATCCCCATGCAAGGTGAGCCAGACACTGGTGCCCAGCTCGGCTAAGCCCTGCACAAAGCAATACAGATGGAAGAAACTGGGCCAGATGGAAGAAACTGGGCCCTGCACAAGGTGAGGCAGACAGTGGTGCCTGGCCCAGGGGAGCTCCACGGAAAGCAAGGCAGATGACACCTGGCCATGTCATGCAAGGCAAGGCAGATGGTGGCACCCAGGCAGGCTGAACCCAAGGCAATGCAGGCAGCAGCACCTGGCTGAGCCCTGCCTTATAGTGAGGACCATAACTTTCCTAGGTAGAGGGTGCCAGGGTTAGAGAAGAACAGAACACTGAAAATGGGGAGGAGAGAATGAAGCAGGAAAGGGGGAGAGGCTATGGGGGCTTTCAAGGCAGGAAAGAGGAAATAGTGGGGGAGAAGGAAAAAAGATTTATCTCACAAATCCTTGTGGGTTCCTGCTTGTGTTACCTATTTCACAAAGTAAACTACATCTACTGTTTGTTTTCCATTTCTACATTTGTGCAATATACTCTTGAATACCAGCTTTCAAATGCTGACCAAAGCTTCTTTGATGAGAGCTGCCCCTCTTAATCTTTGTTGGAAATTAATTTGCTGGCAATTATTGTGTCTTTACTGTACACTTAGAGTTACACTCATTTACACTCCAGGAAGGAAGATGACATTTTATTACTTTTTAATATAAATTATGTATGATTCAGGCCATGAGACATGCATTTCCTGCTTTCTTGACTATGATGCTTGGCTAAAGTTCAAGTAATGTATGTGTCTGTGTATTTAGAATTAGGAGTGTGACAATACAAGTATTTAAACTAATTAGGTTTTGCAGCCAGTATGTCTTGAAGTGTGTTTGGACATGTCTAAGCTGCAGTACAGAACAAAACAATCTATTTTGTGATCTGATAAAACCAAATTCAAGACAACTCAACTGCATTCTTAGATTCTGTTGAGTGGGTATCTGGGAATGGTTATCCACACTGGAGCTTATTGCAATAGCTAGTTTAGCACCCAAAGATGCACCAGACCTTAACTTGTCAAATTTCCATTTCCCTCTTTTTTTGCTTCCCGTTTATGCAGCCAATATTTGCAAAGAACAGAACAAGAATAATTGTAGGTAGGCACCTTGGCGCGTTTCTTGAAACAACACCAAACAATCTGCTTGTAGGTAAATGAACTAGCTTTCTGCTTTATGCAACAATCTGGATCCCTACTCCCAAATCAACATCTTAATGGAAGCTGATCTCGCTTGCCATTTCTAGCAGCAACCTTCAGGAAACAAGTATTTTTTTTAAGGCACTGATCAAAGGATCTGCTTCAAGCATAAACTGAAATTTGGTATGTCTAGATTTCAATAACCCCTATGCACCTATTGTTGTGTTCCACTGGACCAACTTTTGTTGGCCTAGGAACCAGCAGGCTTAAAGTTAAGAGGTGGTATGGCTAACAGAGCTATGTGTCAGGAAGACCCCCTGCTTGAACTCAGCTTTATCATGAATTCTCTAGGAAGCCTTAAACAATCTTCTCTTTCCTGGGGATAGTAATTAGAGCAGAGGTGAATGTTCTCTGTAGAATTCGTTCAGTTTGGAATCTTGGATGTAGGTAGGGTTACCAACTCTAGCTTGGGAAATTTCTGGTGATTTGTGGGGGAAGCCTGGGAAACAGGATGTGATTTCATAGAGTCCGCCCTCTGAATCTCCCGTTTTCACAAAGGAAACTGATCTCTGTAGTCAGTTTTAATTCCAGGAGAACTCCAGACCCCATCTGGAGGTTGGAATCCCTAGACTGGGGCACAAAAGGTTTCACACATGCTCACCTTTTTATGCCTCTTTTCTTGACCCTGGTGGCAGTAATCATGCTCCTTGCTTTCACCAAGCACCATTTCTTCTTACAGCATCAGGAAGCAACACTTCCGTCTTTCACTCTGATATGGCATTGGCCACATGGCATTGAGGCCCTGCCCTCACTGTGGCCCCTTGTGAGTAAAATTGAAAGAATCAACAGCAGCTTCTCATCTTTTCATAGTCCTTTTCTGAAATTTTTGACTCCTCATTGCACAACATCACAGCCTGCAAAAAGGATGGCAAATTTGAAAAACAGGGCAGCCATTTTGGTTAAACCGAGATAATACTAATTTATTCCACCGAACAGTTGTAAGTAGTGATGCCAGCCACCAAGTGGGATCTGAGGATCCCCTGGAATTACAGCTCATCTCCAGAATACAGAGATCCCCTGGAGAAAATGGATGCTTTGGAGGTGGACTATATGGCATTGTACCCTAGGCTCCATCTTCAAATCTCCAGGAGTTTCCTAACTCGGATATGGCAACCCTACCCTTCATCTCCTGCTGGCAATCCTCACTGTAAGGATTACACAAGATAATGTGTGGGAAATGCTTTGTGCACTTTAAAGGAGTATATAAAAGCTAAGTATTGTTTTTATTATAAGTTGCACAGAATGTGATAAAGAGTTCTGTGAGACACAACAAAGTATATTCTGGCATCTTAAAGATTAAATAATTTATTGTGGGATACACATTCATGGCCTGCCACTCTAGGCCATCCCTTTGCAGTGTGTTGCTAGCCCTGTTCACAATTTCAGGTAAATCTAAATGAAGGATGGAGGCCAGCAGGGGTGATCCTGTTTCCTTTTATTTTATTCAGCCATTGACTATTTGCCACAGGAATACTATGCAACACAAACCCCCAGTCAATTCTATATCAGGAGAAATAAATCAGATATCACTTCCCTAGTATTCTATAAGGCATTTATAGAGAAGAACTAGTATAATTTTGGAGTAAATAAGATTTGGTGTGAAACAAATGGCTATTGTTTCTTTTTTTGTGTGAAGCATCAAGAACATTGATACATTTACTTGGATTTTAGCTGAATTTGTTACCTGCATATTGGTCAGCCTCATTCATTTTACTTTAAGAATCGAGTCTCAATGTTTATCATGATGTCCTGCACTTAACATAATATGAAATGGTTGTGCTGATATAGCCAGAGTATTTGCTTTATTGACTTTCTATTGCTGAGCCCCCCATTCTGTCCTAAAATAGAGGAAAGAGATTAATATAACTCTCTTTTAATAATATTAAGTTTCCAAAAATCAATATTTTTGGTCATATTACACTATAGGTTACTTTCATACCAGTTGCTATATGAGAAAATGCAATCAATAATAGTGCATGTATCAACAAAGACATTGTCAAAGAACAGTATAATGGATCAGTAGGCTTATTCTTAATAATTTCTAAAACAGTTTTCAGTGTAAAAAATACTTCAGGATTTTGTTTGTACCTAAATTATAATTCTATGCAATATCTCATTAATGTTTCAACCAGCATTTGATCCCATAGTGCCTTCTCTTCATCGAAGAATCTTCTCTTTTCATAGAACTCTGTTTGTAGAATGTGACCTTCAATGAATAGATGTTTGCTCCCTGAAAAAAAGGTGTACACTGGATTCAGCTCAAGGATTATCAGGTGTCATAGGACCCCTTCTTTGCCACACTTCCTACGTGTAAAGCACTAATGGAAGAAAAAAAGGCTGTGGTCACACCAGCAGCTTGATGCGATATGGTGCCACCTCTAATTGAATCAGTTTAAAGTGTTGTGGAACATAGCCACACAGCACACCCTGCTAGGGGTTATCCATGGAGACATCCTGTGGTAAAGCATCCACATTATTGCAGCACCTCAGCCATGGAGCACACTGCAAAAAAATTCCAAAATTCATGTGTGCATAAGTGCGCATGCACGCACATATGTGCGCATGCACTCATGCACATGTTCACATATGTGCACATAGGCATTTTTTTAAAAAAACCACCTCCCTGAACCTCCCAGGTTCAGACTGCCAAATCCATTCTGTGTGCGCTCCCCCGCATTCAGACATCCAGACATGTGCAATGACTGTGCAGGGAACCGAAAACACCACGTGATGTGGTGCCTTTTTAACCCGGGATAAGTATGGCTGGGGAATGTCTGACAGATGTGGCAGTCTGACTGTGCCCATTTGATCCGGAAGAAAGGAGTGGCTGTGAAAGGCCAAACTGCCTTTGTGATCACCGCTATGGTTTTATTCACAGTATAAGCTTTGATGTGCAAGCACTTTGTTGGTCTTCAAGGTGCCACTGGTCTCAAACTTTGTTCTGCTGCTTCAGACCAACATGGCTACCCCACTGGAATCCACTGCAAATCATGTAAATGTAGAGATTTAAACACATGTGAACTCACCTGATATACAATTTTCACATGATGTGTGCACCGCACATTAATTCTTACAAGGACATGGAGGTGTGCATCCTGGAATTCCTGAGCCAAAGATATACATGAAAATAGCTGTTTTGGGTCATAACTGTAGTTTTCCTGGAATGCTTACACAAATGTAGGGTTCTTGGGCATTTATGACCCCAATTTGTTTTTTATATATGGATGCTTACCATCAGCAGTAGCAGGTGTCTTAACTGATTCTCTGAATTTCCCAGGCAGTGGGCTATGGAAGGTAGTTCCCAGCTGATGCAGTTTAGGTGCAGGTCTGGCAGAGTTGTCATTGTAGATTGCTGTCAGTCAATCAGTCTTTATTATGGGCCGCAGGCCATTCAGAAGCAGGAAACAAAAAACCCCAGGAAAAACATTATTATAAAATTAATTATCTACATTAAATTCCAACATACATTACTTATCTTAATATATCTAACAGTTTAAGGGTTAGAATCTGAGTACATTATGCACTGGACATTTATCTCAGCCCATATTTTCATTGTAGAAGTTATTAACTTAGCCACAGATACAGCAGATACACAGGAAATACATTCTAAAAGGTAAAGGTAAAGCTTTCCCTTGCTCAAAAGCTAGTCAAATCCAACTCTAGGGGTAGGTGCTCCTCTCCATTTCCAAGCTGAAGAGACAGCACTGTCTGAAGACCTTTCCGTGGTCATATGGCCAGCATGACTAAATGCCAAGGTGAATGGAACGCTGTTACATTCTAGGTTACTCCTTTTTCCTTCCCTGTTTTCTGAAGGGTGAAGCCCTTTCGTTCTCTGCAAGTAGAATGCCTGGGGGCACCTTATTCAGGGGCCCATAAAATTGGACCATTGGTCCAGCCTTGTGGGAACCTGTGTTTCCACACAGTGGTGTGTAAATGGCTATCCCTCAAGTGTGTGTCTCAGAAAATCCTACCAGTTTCATATGGTTCACACTGGTTCACACAAAAGGCATCTCCACATGAAACAATTGCATATGGAATATAGTAAATCTAAATTGGCTGTAAAAAGTTTATAATTATATGATACTAGGAATAAGGCCCATTGTGGAAATAAATACAACAAGCTCTAGAAAGAGGCTCTGGGAGAGTGCCCTGGCTTTGGGCACACAGTGTGAATTTGCTGTGGTGACCTCAGCAGGGTATAATGACAGAGTCCACCATTTTCTCCCAAGGAACTGATTTCTGCTACCTGAATAGCAGTTGTAATTTTGAGTGATTTCCATCCCTCACCTGGAGATTGGCAACAATTGTTACCCAGGAGGGAATGGCTGGTTTGGAGGGTGGAGTCTATGGCATTCTACCTGCCTGAGGTCCCACCCCTCCTCAAACCCCACCCTCTCCAGGCCCCACCCCTCAAATCCCCAGGAATTTGCCAACCTGGAGTTGGCAACCCCATCTCATTCCCAGCTAACCATTAACGTACCGTTATCTGACCCTCTGACTTCAGCTGACTTCTGCCCTCCCTCCTGCAGAGCAGTTGTAATTCTGAGTGATCTCCACCCCTCACCTGGAGATTGGCAACAATGGTTCCCCATGAGGGACTGGCTGGTTTGGAGGGTGGAGTCTATGGCATTGTACTTTTCTGAGACCCCACCCCTCCTCCAACCTCACCATCTCCAGGCTCCACCCCTCAAATCTCCAGGAATTTCCCAACCTGGAGTTGGCAACCCTATCTCCTTCCCAGCCAATTGTCAACCTACTGTTATCTGCCCCCTGACTTCAGCTTTCCATATCCTCCCCCCTCCCTCCTGGAGAGCAGTTGTAATTCTGAATGATCTCCAGCCCCCACCTGGAGACTGGCAACAAAGTTTCCCCAAGATGGAATGGCTGGTTTGATGGGTGGAGTCTATGGCATTGTACCTGTCCGAGGTTCCATCCCTCCTGAAACCTCACCCTCTTCAGGCTCCATCCCTCGAATCTCCAGGAATTTCCCATCTGGAGTTGGCAACCCTATCAAGACTGGCCCCAATGGGTTTTCTCCCAAGGGTCAAAATAGGTGACAGGACCAAGCTTGGTTGCCTACCAACAGGCACTGAGGGGAAAGTAGAGTTGCCAGCTCTAAGTAGGGAAATACCTGGAGATTTGGGGGGTGGATCCTGTGGAGGGCAGCATTCAGGGAGGGGGCAGAATGACTCAGCAGGGTATAATGCCATAGGCCTACCCTCCAAACCAGCCATTTTCTCCAGGGGAACTGATCTGGAGATCTGGAGATCAATTGTAACAGCAGGAGATCTCCAGGTACCACCTGGAGATTGGCAACCCTAAGGGAAAGTCAGCTGCACAGCACGGGGGTGAAGAGAATGGCAATAATAGTTCCTCAGGAGGAAATGGATGGTTTGGAGGGTGGAGTCTATGGCACTGTACCTTTCTGATGTCCCACCCGTCCTCAAACCTCACCCTCTCTGGGCTCCACCCCATAAATCTCCAGAAATTTCCATACCTAAAGATAGCAACTTTATCTCCTCCCCTCTCAGCAGCCTCTTCCTAGGCAAACTTCTGCCTTTCTCATTAGCAGGGAGCAAAGCAACTTACTTCATTCTCTTCAGCTTTGTGATCTGTACAGCAACCCGGTAAGGTAGGTTAGGTAGAAAGTCTGTGGTTGGTCCGAAATCAACCAGGCAGCTTCCAAAGGGATGCTCCTGCTGAACAGGAGCAAGCAGCCAGGGCTAGTGATGCCATGCTAGTCAGGAGGCATGAAGTCACCCTGAGAGTGCTGGCAGGCCTAGGGTTGCCTTTGCCAACAAAGACAAATTGATGCAAAGGAGGACGGAAAAGTCTCCATATCTCTATTTTGCCTTAAATTGGTTTTGATGCCAGCAGAGTGAGAAAATGCTAGAGGCTCTGGGTGGGTGCCCCATGGTAAATGCACCAAACAATTCCTAAAGATTTTCCAAAACACTACTCTGTTGATAAATCATTTTTTACACTCACAGCGTCCCCTGCCAGAATGCAACTTATCCCCAGCACTTTGAATTAGTACCAGAGCTTTCTTTTGCCTTGTGGTATTCTGCTTGTGGTGTGATCTGTCTATTTTGTGGTGTGGCATGGTTGTGATATTGGGTTTGTTTCTTTTGAAGCAAAAGCAGAAGTTGTGAGTGAGGACATATTTTACCTCAGAATATACCAGGTCGCATAAGCAACTGACAGCTCCAACTGTTTTGCGGGGGGGAGGAGTTTGAGGTGCAGAATGGAGTGAAATCCAATCAGCTTCCATATGCAAATGACCTTGAAGTACTGGCCCAATCAGAGAAGAGTGGCCTAAGCTGCAGTGGGTGGGAGACAACTCAGGCAACGCAGCTAGTGGATAGGGACAGCTTCTGAGTGACATATCAGGGAGCCAATTGATTTTGTAGGGTATAGAACTTTACCACCCCAACTGGCTTTTGTATTTATAGAGAGATACATATCCAGGTTATGATTTTGAGAATGTTGCATTTTTACTGATTAACTAAGGACACTAAATATAACGATGATGGACTGCTGGTACAGTTTGTTGTGACTATTAAAGTGCAGGAGAGGATGGGGTTCGTATACTGTTGGCTGTGTCTCTTCCATTTTTATATGTATTATTTCTGAAATTCAGTAACAACTGAAAATGCAAAAGGGGGTACACTAGAAATTTGGTGCACAAGAATTTTTAGCCTTCAGTGCTGATGTGATTGCATCCTATTGAGCAGGGATTTAAGAAATGCTGGTAATTAATGTAACCCTTAATGAGGAGTGGGGAAATTTTATTGGAGAAGCTACCTTGGCTTAGATAGAAAAAACTGAATGGATGCTTTCTATAAAAAGTATTACTAATATATCCAGAACCCTCAAGGATTAGTTTCACTTTTCTGCCCATAGCGTTGCCAGTTCTGGAGATTTGGGAGTGGAGGCTGAGGAAGGCAGATTTTGGGGAGAGGAGGGACCTCAGTGGGGTACAGTGCCATAGAGTCTGCCCTTCAAAGCAGCCATTTTCTCCAGGGTAACTGATCCCTGTTGCTTGGATATCCATTGTACTTCCAAGAGATCTCCAGACTATACCTGGAGATGGGCAACTGAACCTATGTATGAAGGGCTCCACTTGGTTCTTGTGTTTGGTGTTAAGGCTGTAGTCTGAATGTGTGTATTAGTTTTCTGTTTTTAGTCTTTCTCTGTGTATTATTCTGTTTTAGTAAGAAGGATAAACCTCCATCTTTAACACTGGGGAAGGTTAAAACTTGGGATCTTATAGAGAAGATCTCTTTAATGGTTGACCCTACAGCTTTAGATTCTAAGTTATCTCACTTTTTGGACAAGTGGATGCCTCTTATTTCTAATCTGGAGGGAATGAAATGTGATAAAGGTGGGGAAATCCCCTGCAAATACAGTGTATTATATTTTGTTTGTTTTAATGAGCATAGGACTTAACATTATGCCCATAGTTTGTGCTCTGTTATTATTGTTGTGTTATTTGACTTTATGTATGTTGGAATTCATCTTGTTGATAAAATGTTTGTTGTTTAAAATATTTTTTAAACTATGTTTTCTCTCCCAGTTGGAAGGAATAAAGAGATCTGTTGTTAAAGCTCCCAGAGTCACCTGGGAGTTCAGTCACAGAGCTGATGGTTAATTAGAAACAGGATAGGTAAGCTCATCCATATCCACCCCACCTCAAAGGATACCAGATTTTGTGAAAAGGCAATTAAAAGTTGCTTTCTCTAAAGATCTGTACAGACTGTTAGCATGTAGTTCAAAAAGGAAAGCCTCAAACAAGCATATTTCTTGAAGTCTCACACAATGTGCAAATTTATTTAATAGAATTGATTGATTAATCACTTGGAAAGTAAGACCATTTATTGATTTTAAGCCTTTAATCAGTTCAAAATCTTATTTGTAATAAAATTTAACTTGGGGAAATTTTGTCTTCAGACAACTTCTGCTTTGTTGTCTAGGCTGTAATAGAACAATTTGCAGTGTTACAGAATTGAACTTTTCTTCCTGTCTAGTACAGAAATGCACTGCTTCCCCAAATGAACAATTAATGTTTGAAGAAAGTCTGAAAAATGTCTATTCTTTTGACCTTTCTAAGGTTTGTCATTTAGTTGACATACCCATTACCTCAAAAATCAAATGTGTTTGTCTAAACATTATTTCGATGTTTCATTTGGGCACCAAAGGTCAGACAGCTGACCACTAACTCGCTGACAGTGATCAATTCAGTCTCCGATCTTGTCACTTTCACTGTTTATTCCACTATCCATCTCCTCTTTGCCAGCCACTCCAGCCACTTTCTGCTGTTGAAGCGCTTTTAAACTTAACAATAATCCAATTTAGAATTGATCAATGGGAATGCATGGTTGGTAAGCAAAATGACGAAGTCTGCAAATAGCCACCAACCACAAATCTGGTGCTGTTTTCCAGAGGATTGAATGCAAACTTGAAACATGTAAACAGTCCTCAAATATGCTATCTGGGCACATGGGTTAATTGGTCCAGTTGTCAAAATGTATGGTGATCAAAAGTTATGCTTCTTTAGTGATCTCTGTATAGTGACTCCTATTTATGAGTATTCAAGAATCAGTGGTCTGGATCCATGTATCTTCAGGATCGCCTCTCGCAGTATACCTGCAGAAGAGCACCATGCTTGGCAGACCAAAATCTACTGGTGATCCCTGGCCCAAGGGATATCTGGCTGTCCTCAACCAGAGCCAGGACATTTTCTGCTCTGGCTCTATCCCGGGGAACTCTCTTCTAACATCCGGGCCCTGTGGGATGTGAAACAGTTCAGCAGGGCCTGTAAGGCAGAGATGTTCCACCCGGCATTTGGTTGAGGACAGCGATGGATTTATCTTCTGGCACTCCCGTCTTCCATCCTCCTCTGCCCCCACCATGCGCTGTTAGCTTTCCTGGACTTTTATTGCCATCTTTTAGCAGTTATTGTTTTTATGGTTTTAAAATCGTATTATAAATATATTGTATTAATTTTTATGCTGCACACTGCTCTGTGTCCTGCCTTGAGGGGGAGGGTGGTCTAAAATAGAATAAATAAAAAATGGTTGTGGGTCCAAATTTCTTATCACACCAGCATAAAGTTTACTGTCCAAGATGCTGAATTATTACAGTTTTCACACTAGACAACTTTGGATAAACATTTTTTTGCTTAAGAAACTAAGGTTTTACAGTCCCATACAAAGATTATTCCATTAATTTGTTGGTCTCTAGTTACGGCAACATTGAGTCTTATGCTGCAGTAAAATCCACCAAACTTGTTGTAAGAATTAGGCTGGAAATCACTAAATGTTCCAGAATGACATAACACAATCACAAAATCACTCTGAGTACCAACATACTTGTTTTTTATATACGGAAAAACAAAAGAGAATTTTAAAATTTGTCCTGTGAATTTTAAAAAAGTCACCATTTTATTTTAAAAGTCAATATTAAACAAGTTTACAGATGAAGAAAAAGAGTTTGTTTTATACTCCACCCTTCACTACCTGAAAGAGTCTTGGAGCGGCTTACACCGTCCCTTCCTTTCCCCACAACAGACAACCTGTGAGGTAGCAGCCTGGGGTTGAGTTTTGAGAGAACTGTGACTTACCCAAGGTCACCCAGCTGCTTCATGTGGAGGAGTGGGGAATCAAAACTGGTTCTCCAGATTAGAGTCTTGCTGCTCTTAACCACTACATCAAACTGGCAGAGACAACACTTCATTTCTTACATCCATTGAGGTCCTCTACAGAATTTTGCCTCACATTTTGAAATACCCACAAAATATGTATAATGATGGTAAATACTAGTAAGCACCATGCTACAAAATAAAACAGTGGATTTTTGTTGTTGCTGTTCAGCCACATAGTCAAGTCTGATTCTTCACGACCCCATGGAACACATCACGCCAGGCCATTGTCTTCCATTATGCTCCAGAGTTTGCTCAATTTCATGTTTGTTGCATCTATAACACTGTCTAACCATCTCATCCTTTGCTGTCCCCTTCTTTTACCTTCAATCATTCGATCATCAGGGTCTTCTTCAGTGAATGCTCCCTTCTCATTTGGTGACCAAAGTATTTGAGCTTTAGCCTCAATATGTGGCCTTCCTGGGAACAGTCAGGGTTAGTTTCCTTTAGGATTGACTGATTTGATCTCCTTGCATTCCAAGGGACTCTCAAGAGTTTTCTCCAGCATCAAAATTTGCTTTCATATTGATACTTTTCTGAATTACATGTATTAGGAAAGTAAGCTAGTTGACACATATTACAGCTAATGCTTGGAATATACATATATATGATTTGATTTGATGACCTTTGAAAAACAAACATTTTTAGAAAAGTTTGTACTTTATTTAGTGTTCATTGATAGGAATTATTAGGAATTATTTATTATTATTGGGGATTATTAGGAAGGGAATTGATAACAAATCAGCCAGTATCATCATGCCCCTGTATAAATCATTGGTGCGACCTCATTTGGAATACTGTGTACAGTTCTGGTCACATCTCAAAAAGGATATTATAGCATTGGAAAAAGTGCAGAGAAGAGCAACTAGAATGATAAAAGGGTTGGAACACCTTCCCTATGAAGAAAGGTTAAAATGCTTGGGGCTCTTTAGCTTGGAGAAATGACGGCTGAGAGGTGACATGATCGAGGTTTATAATATTATGAATGGGATTGAGCAGGTTGAGAAAGAAGTACTTTTCTCCCTTTCTCACAATACAAGAACTCATGGGCACTCTATGAAATTGCTGAGCAGTCGGGTTAGAATGGATAGAAGGAAATACTTCTTCACCCAAAGAGTGATTAACATATGGAATTCTCTGCCACAGGAGGTGGTGGCAGCTGCAAGCATGGACAGTTTCAAGAGGGAATTAGATAAACATATGGAGCAGAAGTCCATCAGTGGCTATTAGCCACAGGGTATAGATGGGAACTCTCAGTCTGGGGCAGATGATGCACTCTATTCTTGGTGCTGGAGGGGGAAGCAGTGGGAGGGCTTCTGGTGCCCTGGCCTCACTGCTGGACCTCCTGATGGCAACTGGTATATTTTGGCCGCTGTGTGACAGAGTGTTGGACTGGATGGGCCATTGGCCTGATTCCACATAGGCTTCTCTTATATTCTTATGAATTAGTTCCTCTCACAGCATGCAATGAGAAATGATGGCCAAACTCTAACAAGAAGCAATCTTAATGAAATTTGAAACTGGAATGCCTGTATTGTATTGCTGTACTGGTAAGGAGGATTGTCTCCTCTGACTCCCAGGCCTGGATGGCAACTGGATGGGAAGCAGGAAGTCAGATGATTGGTTGGCTGGCAGCAGACTGGACAAGTAGTATTCCTAATCTAATCTGCCAACTGACTGCCTCAGTTGCCTCTTTATAGAGCTGGCCGGCTAAGTGCAGTAAAGAAGATATATCTTGCCATTGGTTTGACTCCATCTCATGATATGAGCAAAAAAAACCCTTTCTAGTCTGGGCACAGCTATTCTCCCTAGGTTGATACACCCAGCCATAGGAGCTCTGAATGTTGCTGTCCCTTATGATAGTTCCCTGCTTCTTTTTTTTTCTTAGCCAAGCAGCTCTTTCTTCTTCTTCTTTGTTTCTCTGTCTATCCCCCCAGACATTTAAAATATATTCTGACCCAGCCTAGAATGCTGAGGAACCAAAAAAACCCTTTGTTGGTATATGTCTGATTATGGCACAAGAAAGGCTGATAGTAATTTACAACATGTAAACTGTTTTATTTTACTTTTACAAGGAAATGGTCAGACTGTCAGAGAGGTTTCAGTCTGAAACTTGGCAGGTGAAAATTCAACAAGAATGAGGGAAACTTTGTATAGATAGTTGCCCCCCAAGTTGGAATAAGGAGACAGACAACAGTTGGGGTACTAACAGGCCACTTTATTGAACTAAACACAAAGACAAACGGCAAGGGCAGGACAGGTTGCAGCATGGCCGAAGCCAGGAGACCAAAGACCCCTCCCTCGCCATGATAACTAGGGCGAGCCACCCTGCCCCAAACGACAGCCAAGGAAATACGGCCTGTGTCTGGTCAGCCTGGCAATTAGCTAATTGCTGGGGAACCACCCCCGGGCCACATGGCTCAAAGGGAGGCAAATCCATACAATGCCATAGGTGATCTGCTTTCCCTGCCTCAGGTCATATGGCCCAAGGACTGTACTGGCAAGACCCCTATGCCCCAAGGAGTTATAGCCAGTGCTCACTGTGCCACAATCTGTATGGAATGAAATCCTGCCACAAAAAAGGTCAAGCCTCAGCTTAGGCCTTTGCGCCCACCAGGACACCTAAAACACCACCAAGCCCTTGCCATAAGTCCTCCAGAAAGAGGTCCATACCAACCTCTGACAAATGCATGCCATCACTCCTATACAAGCTTGTAACACCTGCATGTATGTTAGGGTGAGGCAAATAATGGCCCAGGCCTTTTTCAAAAGCTATGCAAATTTCCCAGTTGGCCTTGTGGCAAGCTTTATTGATGGCCAATGGGTTACAGGTCCTGCGCCAAACTAAGCATGGTACCATAGTGGACCAGATGATTAAGTTTTCAGGCCACCGCCACTTGATTGCAAGAAAATCAGACTGGGCTTGAAGAATCAAGGCTTTACCCTTGATAAAGCCCAAATAATTGCCCCCTAAATGGATCACCAAAATGTGGGGAGGAGGACCAACCCCCTCAGTAAACAACAAGTGTAACAGGCCAGGCCACTGCAAACCGTGACGCCCTAGCCATTCAACCATGGCTCATTGGCTTAGCCCTAACTGCAAGCCTATGGGCGACCTCTGCACTTGATGTGCTGCCCAAAAAACATAACTGTGCTTGCAGATGAGTACCCTCTTCTGCTCCAGCCAGCCAACAGGACCTGCAATGAAAGAACAATGAAAAGTGGAACAAAACCAAAACCATCACAACACGAATCACAGACCCACCACGGGGCGAACATAAGCCTTGTAGACCGAAGACCTCCACCTACCCACATGCTGTATATCCCTGGCCGGGTATCCCACAGCAGCTGCTGTGGATGCAGCCCCCAATCTGAAATGAATGGGTGCAAAAATGAACCCTTGCCAATCCTAATCTAGCCAAGACCGCAAAAGTAATGGACCAAAATTGATGCTTGGTTAAAGGGCTTTCATCTTTGTGTTTGAACAAAAGTCCAGCCCCCAACCCTCTAACAGCAAGGTAGGCCACCAAGGCAGAAACTGGGCATGACTCCTTTTCCACACACACATCGATGGTGACAATTGTACCACACCTCCTCTGATCTGTCTTAGAATGCCTCAAGGTGAGGTGAACTCGATCCCCTTGAAGACGTAACTCACACACCTCAAAAGCACGACCTGACCAATCGCTCTTGGATTGCGTTACCAGCTCGCCTATGCGGAAGGCACCAAAAAAGGCTATCAACGCAGCTGCATGAAAAAGACATGCCTCATATTCAGATGAACAGATGTCCCTCCAAACAGCCTGCAAGCCCCTTAACACAACTGGAGAGATAGGCTACCTGTCATCAGTGCGGGCTCCAGCTTCCCATGACCATCCCTCTAACATCCTACGAATCCTAAAGTTGTCAGTAGCTTCAGAAAGCCCCTATGCTTTACTAGCATAGGCAAAGGCCAAGAGCAATCCCTTGATCGAGCTGACAGCCAGCCCTTACCTTGCATAACTACACAGAAGTGCAATAAATGGTCCACAGGCACTGGCCACAGGTCAGAATTCCCTACCTCAATCTTAAAACTGGAAAACTGGTGGACCACATGGTCATACGCCCAGTTCATTCCTGGTGCAAAGGCCAGTCCAATTGCCCTGTTCACCTCCGCTTTCCAACCCACCACAGCTCCCTTGGCATGTGTGCCGGATGCAGGTCGGCTTCCGGAGCCAGCTGACAAAACCTCTCCATCTGTTTTCAAGAGAGAGCGTCAGCCACCCCATTGTCAATCCCGGGCACATGTCTGGCAAAAAACCAAAAGATTTAGATGGAGGCAGCGGAGTGTGAATGCCCGCACTAAGTCCATGACTTGAAGCAATTTGGATGTTAGGGAGTTGACAATCTGGACAACAGCCAAATTATTGCACTAAAAATGCACAGTGCGATTAGCCAACATGTCTTCCCACAACCAAACCACCACAAGAATGGGAAAAAATTCCAGAAAGGTAAGGTCCCTGGAAGTACCATCTCACATCCAGTCTGCTGGCCACTCCTTGGCACACCAATGCCCTTGAAAATACGCACCAAAACCCAGGTGCATCAGAGCAAATCTGCAAGCCGGCCTCCAACTGCAGCTCAGTCCTCCAGAAGGAGACTCCATTAAAGAAGTCAAGGAACTCCAGCCACACTTTGAGGTCAGCCCTTATATCAGTGGTAACCCTGGCCCTATGGTATGGTAGTCGCAGGCCCTTCAGAGCATCACATAAGCTGTGCAAGAAAGCACGCCCAGGGGCAACCACCTTGCAAGCAAAGTTTAGGTGCCCCACTAGCTGCTGAAACTCATGCAACATGGCCTTCCTACATACCATGAAAGTGGCTAACCTTGCATGCAACTCATCCACCTTGGTCAGAGGCAACCGAGAGGCCTGACCCAGGGTATCCAATTTGATGCCCAGAAAGGTCAAGACTTGAGAAGGACCTTCAGTTTTCTCATGAGCCAAGGGGACACCCAGCTCTTCAGCCAGCTCCAAAAATTTCTGCATGAGTACCTGACATCTCCCAGAGCCCAATGGTGCTACAAATAAAAAACCATCCAAATAGTGAACAACTGTGGAAATCCCCGTGAGGCACCGAAGGGCCCACACCAGGAATGTGCTGAAATGCTCAAAGGCTGCACACAAAACAGAGCAATCCATAGGCAAAGCCTGTTCCATATAAAACTGACATTCAAAGGAAAACCCCAACAACTCAAAATCGCTGGGGTGAACCGGAAGGAGCCTAAATGCTGATTTAATGTCGCATTTGGCCATTTCAGCCCCTATCCCACAGCAGTGCACCACCCTGACAGCTTGTTCAAAGGAGGTATACCATACAGAGCACAAAAACTCTGGAATGGTGTCATTGACAGACGTCCCACATGGATAAGACAGATGGTGTATCAACCAATATTCACCATGGGCCTTTTTAGGGATGATGCCCAATGGGGAAACCTGCAGGTTCACTACTGGAGGAGAGGGGAATGGGCCTAGAACCCTTCTGCCCTTTCCTTTTTTTTTTCTGTGAAACAAAATTTTATTGGAATATATTCAACATTGTTAAACACCATTACCAATTTAAGTTGAAGATTATATCCCTTCCCCCCTCCCCCCCAATAGGCTTCCAACACTGCTAATAACAAAAAAAAGATTAAAAGGTAATCAAGTTCAGACTTATAACAATCGGTAAACCAGATAACACAATTCTAATACATAGAAACCTGACTCTTTCTATCATAGTTTCAAATAAAAGTACAGTACAATCAAATATTCATCTCATTTCACATTCAGTTTCAATAAGAATCAAGATTGTACATTCTCCCTTTCATTTTATATTCAGTTTCCATATACAATTTCAGGCCTTCCCAGTCTTTTAAATATTGTTCTGCCATTTGTCCATTTAGTTTTTTCGTCATTTTGTCCATTTCGGCTAAAAACAGCAGTTTCCTTAACCAGTCCTGTATATCTGGCACCTTATCCGCTTTCCACTGTTGCGCAAAAGCCATTCTCGCCGATGTGATCATATACCATAGTAATGTCCTCTTTTCTTGTGGAATTTTTTCCATTGTCAAACCTAAGAGAAGAAGCTCCGGGCTTTTCCTAATAGGAATTTTTAATATCTTCTGCATCTCACAATATACACTTGACCAGTATACTCTTGCTTTATCACATGTCCACCACATATGGTAAAAAGAACCCTCTATTTTTTTACATTTCCAACACTTATTACTCAAGTTCTTATCCATACTAATGTTAGCAATCTTTTTTGGTGTCATATACCACCTGTACATCATCTTATAACAATTTTCTTTTATATTAACACAGGTTGACATTTTAAAAGCTTTTCTCCATAAAAATTCCCAAGATTCCATTGAAATTTCCTTATTCATATTTATGGCCCATTTTATCATTTGCTCTTTAACAGTTTCATCCAAAGTATATACAGTTAACAGGGTTTTGTACAACTTAGAAATCATTTTTTGCCCTTTTTCCAACCAAATATCTTCAAACTCATCGTTCTTAGCTCTAAAACCAACCTCTTTACAGTCTTTTTTGTAAATGTCCCGTATTTGGCAATATTGTAACCAACCATACTCAAATACTAATTCATTGTTTGGTTTTAAAACATATTTCTTCCCTTCCTTTTGAAGCAACTCTTGGTATTTCAGCCAATCATTACCTTTATGTTCTGAAAAAGGATGAATAACTGCTGCAGGAACAATCCATAAAGGCCTCTCATCAGGAACTGTATTCCTGTATCTGGTCCATGCATCAAACAACGTTCTCCTTATATAATGATGCTTAAACATTGAATCTACTTTATTTTTCCCATGCCAAAGATAGGCATGCCAGCCAAATCTGCAATCGTGACCGTCAAGGGCCAATAGTTTTCTGTTTTCCAAATTAACCCAATCAGTTAACCAAGACATACATATAGCTTCATGATACAAACGCAAATTCGGAACTTGGAAGCCACCTCTGTCTTTAACATCATACATTATTTTCATTTTAATTCTCGGCTTCTTTCCTGCCCAGATAAATTTAAAAATTTCTCTCTGCCATTTCACCAACACTTTCACATCTTTCACAATTGGTATTGTCTGAAACAAAAACATTAACCTGGGCAGTACATTCATTTTGACAACGGCAATTCTTCCAAGAAGAGATAATCTGAGTTTTTCCCATTTTTCCAAGTCACATCTTATTGAAACCCACAATTTTTCATAATTATTCTTAAACAAATCGATATTTTTCATTGTAATATCAATTCCCAAATACTTAACCTTTTTAACCACTTCACATTCTGTCATTTTTTGTAAACATTGTTGCTTTGTAACAATCATATTTTTGCACAATATTTTCGATTTATTTTTATTTACATAGAACCCTGCGAGATCACCAAACTCTTTTACTTTTTCAAATACCAACGGTATATTATTGACAGGATCTTCCACAATAAACATAATATCATCAGCAAAAGCTCTTAATTTATATGAGAAACCTCTAATACTAAGACCTTTTATATTATTATCATCTCTAATCGCTTGCAGCAATATTTACAAAATCCAGATAAATAGCAATGGCGATAAAGGACAGCCCTGCCTAGTTCCTTTTCTGACCTGGAACGCTTCTGTTGATTCTGCATTTACAATCACCGTGGCCTTTTGTTCTTTATAGATTGATTTAATCATTCTTGAAAATTCTACACCCACCTGCAATTTTTCAATCACTTTAAACATAAATTCCCAGTTCAAATTATCAAATGCCTTCTCCGCATCTAAAAATAAAAAGCCGACCTCTTTTTCTGGGTGTTTATCATAATATTCTATTGCATCCAAAACAACCCTCATATTATCTTTTATTTGCCTACCCGGCAAAAAACCAGCCTGGTCCTCGGCAATAGTATCTTTCAAATACTCTTTAAGGCGTTCTGCTAGAATTTTTGCAAAAATTTTATAATTATTATTCAAAAGTGAGATTGGTCGATAATTTTTGACATTAGTTAAGTCTTGGGCCTCTTTTGGTATCAAGGTGATTGCTGCTTCATTCCAGGAATCTGGAACATTCCCACCTTCTCTAATTTCACTTAACAGAATCTCTAGAACCGTTACCAGGTCTTCTTGAAATTTCTTTTAGAATTTGGCTGAAAACCCATCTGGTCCTGGAACTTTGGAAATTTTTGCTTCTCCTATTGCTTTGCTGATTTCTTCTTTAGTTATTACTGCATTCAAGAATTCTTTTATTTTTGGACTTGGTTGCATCAAATTCACCTTGGATAAGTAATCCTGGATTTTTTGTGGATCCACCTGTTTTGCTTGAAAAAGGGTAGTGTAGTATTTATAAAATTCTCTCCGGATTCCTCCTGAGTCCATAATTTCTCTGTTCCCATCTTTCAATTTGATTATTGTTTTATTTTCTCTTCTTTTCTTCAATTGCCATGCCAAGTATTTCCCAGGTTTATTCGCTCCTTCAAAGGACTTCTGCTGCAATTTTTTCAAGTTCCAATAAACTTCTTTATTTAACCTCGCATCATATTGTTCCCTTAGGATCCTAAGTTCTCTCAAAATTTTCTTTTTGCCAGGTCTTTTCTTCAGTTCTGATTCTTTCTTTTGAATATTTTCCAAAATTTCTTGCCCTTTCCTTCTCAATCTTGCACTGAACTATGTGCTCCAAACCCCTGATGGAGGCCAAGTTGGGTGCCATGACAGCTACCCTAGGGCCCTGGCAGGGAATACGAAATTCAACCCAAGAACCATTTAACAGATATAAACTGTCCTCCTGCCTTGGGTATCTGTGCAACCAGCCCTCAAGTGCTTTCAGCTTTATGGGGCTGGGTCCCTTTACCAGTAGGATCCCTGGAACCCCCAGGTTCGAATTGCTTATGGCCCTTCCGGGGCTTACACAGGGGGCAGTCATGCCGGTATTGGCAGGCTTTCCTGCTACAAACCCTCTGCAACCCAAACTCTCAACATAGCTGGCGGGGATGAACCACCTGCCCCGTGGCACTGCGGGTGTTAGAAGACATGGACTGGTGCTGCACAATGTGTTCACTGTGTAACCGGTCACCCATGTTTGAGTGGGCCAGGGACATAACCTGCAACCAAAGGTGAGGGTGCACCTGGCATTCAGAACCTAAAAAAGATTAGTCAAATGCAAAAGAGGGCCATCAATAAATGCTTAATATATGAAATATATAAAAAAGATACATGTATTTATTAAATAAAGGTTTTAAGTTTACATATAAGGGCCCAATCACACCTCATGTACAAATATCCAGTTATAACACACAAGGGCTAATGGACTTGACCTGATGCATTTCGGCCTGCATAGGCCTTCTTCAGAGGTCAGACACAGTGAGGCACATATTGGCTATAAAAATACATTACAATCATACAGATACAAGATATAAAATCAATAGGGACCAGAAAAAAGTTATTCCAAAATTAAACCACTAGGCACACAATAAAAGCTTAAGGACAATTCTATTGAGGACATTTTGGCTGCACAATCATAGGAAGGCAATTTCTGGATCAGAAATTTATACCAGAGAAACACCACTGGGCATGTGATTGCACTGTTGGAGGCCTCATTTGTACTTCTATTCTGTGCCTAGTGGTTTAATTTTGGAACTCTGCCCCAACCACACAGCTGCCCCTGGGCTGGCCTCACCAACCAGGCCCCAAACTTCCATAAGCCACTGCAGCCCCCGGGTTTACAGGGCAAATCTCAGGAAATCCCAGCAGCAAAAGGTAGCTGCTGAAAACCAGCTCTGCCAGGACCAACATGGATGCAGCTGCTGCCACCACCAGAGAGCCACCGAATCAACCCAGCTGCCGCCACATCCACCATACCATGCTGAACCGCCACTTTGTCACTCACACGGAGCCCAATGAGCCCACCGCCGCTCAAGCTGTGCCCCTGCCAGGCTGGACTCCACCTCCAAGCGCCCCAGACTGCACCAACATGGAGCTCGCAAAACTCCCTCCTGCCCAAGTACAAGGCAAAGAATGAGGGCGGGAGCCTAGAGCCGGCTTACAAAAAGCCTCTGGCTCCGCCTTCTCAGCCCCGGACGTGGTTAATGTCACATCATTACTGCCTCCTCTCCTCGCTGGGAGGCAAAGCGGCCCCCCAGTTGAACGGCTGCGAGGGCCCACAGCCGGGAAACTGAGCCTTCACAAGAATGTAGCTCTTTGTTCTACAACAGGTGTTTGTAACTGTTGATAGAGATCACTTGACTATCACTTCTTAGATAGATATAAGCTTATTTGTCACAAAATTACTGAAGTCTGTGGAGGCAGGATTTTTTTTTCTTTAACACTTGATAGGAATCATTCCCCCTAGGAATCATTCCCCCTTTCCTAGGAGCTATTTCCCTCAGGGAAGGACTACTGGTTCCAATTCCCTCTTTCAGGATCCTCTCCAATCCTTCAGTGACCTGTTCCCTCTGCTCTCCGACCCTCCTTCCTAATTGACACTCTCAACTCCCTCAAGTCAACAATAGAATTCCCTGTCAGTCAAGGTTCCCAAACCTGTATAATGCACCTGCAGTTAGCTGTCTATCACATTCCTTCCTCCAATGTGGGAATATTATTTCTCAAGAACATCCAGCTCTGTAAAATAATGGAAGTTTGTAAACCTTTTTGCACAACTTTTTGCCTTCCCAGGAGTAGATCTGAATTTAGTGCCCCATTACCCTGCATTTTCTGAATCAACTTTTTCTGTGATTTTTTTCTGTGTCATCGGTGTTCCGTGTTCCCCCCTCCTGCCCCCCCTCAGGCTGTCCCCTGAGCAATTCACTAATGTTTTAAGCATAATGTTTATTGTGTTACAACGTGAATTTTTCATTATAATGTAGTAATGTTATAATGTTGGGGCAAAATGGGCAGTGAAGTTTCATGTAGCCTTCTTGGTGTAGAGCCAGTTCGGTGTAGTGGTTAAGTGTGTGGACTCTAATCTGGGAGAACCGGGTTCGATTCCCCACTCCTCCACTTGCACCTGCTGGATGACCTTGGACAGGCCATAGTTCTGGCACAGCTGTTCTTGAAAGAGAGCAGTTTCTGTCAGAGCTCTCTCAGCCCCACCTACCTCACAGGGTGTCTGTTGTGGGGAAGGGAAGGGAAAAGAGTTTGTAAGTCGCTCTGAGACCTTTGAAATGGCAGCAACCATGCTTTCCCCCACGATACATCTAGCCTTTACCCCCCCAATGCTATGATGTTATAACACTCCTGCATATGTACAAAAAAGAATTCCATTACTGAAGAAGTACATGATGACACATTTAGCATGCTTCATAATTATTGAAGAATGCTGTTATGAATTTGTGTATCCAGTTTGATGATAGCGAATGGAATACTATTGTTGTAAGTCAGTCTGTGCTCATTGACAGCACAGATTCTGCTGATGAAGAGCTACCTGCAGCTGGCCCTCAGCCAATAATTGAACAACTGGTTGCAGCTAGCTCTGAGCCAGGAGAAGAGAAACAAGAGATCAGGTTATCAGCTAAGCAGAAGTCACTGCCTACAGCTGAAACCAACCTTGTAGCTCTGAAGCAGTAAACCAGGCTTTAGAAGCCACTCCCAGCCAGGGTTCCCTCTAAGCAGAATTAGTGTGAGCTAGCTCAGTTTTTTAGCCTCCAGCTCACACATTTTTGTCTTAGCTCAGGAAGGAGGGCTCCAGAGCAAACTAGTTTATGCAGCAGCCAAATCACTTGCTCACAATTTTAATGCCTGTAGGTCACAAAGTAGAATTTTTGCTCACAAGACTCCACAGCTTAGAGGGAACATTGCTCCCAGCCCACTAACTAATCTACATCCCTGCAGTGCCAGGGCTGTAAGAAGTAAGCTGAGCTACAGGAAAAGAGGAGTGTGAGACTCATGGCCTGTTGCCAGCTGTCAACTGATGAGATTGATGAGTAGTTTCAGGATGATTGCCAAGGAATTGACTGGGAATGTAAGTTGTTAAGACTTGGCTATAAGGTCAGCCAGTAGAAGCAGCAGTTTGTGGATTCAACAAGTATATGTTGCTACTGAACTACCAATCTTGCTGTTACTGGACCTCTGTAGCCTTGAACTAGATCTGACAACTGGCTTTTCTGGAGACCCTGGGGTTGATTTCCCACAAGCGCTGTTTTGCACTTGCCCTTCCTTTTTACCCTGATGGTAGGTGTCAATTTCATACAAGCTGCTGCACAGCCACATTTGGCCTCCAGTTTTGTGTGATTTTCCCTGTGTCTACTCAATCCTGTTTTTTGAGGACTGAGTAGATGTGGGGAAAATTGTACAAAGCTGTGGGGCAAAATGTGGCCTGCAGCAACTTGTGTGAAATTGACATGTACCATTGGGGCAAAAGGGAAGGTGAGCATGGAGCAGTGCTTGTGGGAAATTGGCCCCTGACACTGGACTGGACTTGCTGCCTGGAACTCCTTGACCCTAGATTGGACTTTGGTAAACCTGTTCTCTGGAACCTCTGACTTTGGACTGGCCTCTGATTATACTTTCTCTCTGTTATCCTTGCTGTGACACTTGCTTCCTGGGAGGGCTGGGCAACTATTTTCATTAAGATTTTGTGGGAATCTTTGCCAGCTGTCTCCTTGGTGACTCAGGAGGAAGAGGGGACCTTTGAAATGGTGGCAACCAGGCTGTTCCCCATGAGACATCCAAACTTTTTTTTTGTGCTATGTTATGATGTTATAACATTACTGTATATACAAAGAAAATGATGCTCTGTTGCTGATGAAATACATGATGACACATTTATTATGCTTCATAATTATTGACTAATAGTGCTATGAATTGGTGTATATAGTTTGATGATTGCCAGACATTTTCTTAATTGGCAACTATGGAGAAGTGGGGGGCATTTGAAATGGTGGCAACCATGCTGTTTCCCACAATATATCCAGCTTTTTTTAAAACAATTGTTATGTATTGAGCCTGAACTGTACATGCAAAAGGACTTAGCTTGGGGATGCATAACAATAGCTTGCTAGGATCCTAGAATGGACCAGAAGGGTGACAGGGATCCTAGAATAACCCAGTTGGGAAACAATGTAGTGTAAATAGCCTATAGTTGGGAGTGGGGTGTGTTTTGGCTGTAACCTTTTTCAGGCATAAATACCCAGCTTCAGCCAGGGGTTTCTCAGTCTTCTTTCTCTTACTGAATCACTAATAAACTATGAGCTGATCACTTGAATGCATCTGAACCCAGTGTATTTCAATAATGTTATGATTTTATAACATTACTGCACATGTGCAAAAAAACCCCCACAGGAGATTCTGTTGCTGATGAAGTACATGATGACATGATCAGACAGCCCTTTTCCAAAGGAAGTGCAGAACAGATGGGGAGGGTCAGATCTGAATTCAAGAAAAAAATCCCCCCAAATAAATGCCCTTATGTGGAAAAGGTACCACAAAGTAGGAGCATCAACTGGGGATTCAACTCACCAGAAAACAGTGGCAACACTGAGGTGTGGAAAAGGTCATAATAACTAGAAGCACGTCAGTCATAAGAGAACTATCTCGATTGTCATCTAATACTATATAGTTTTGGAATTCTAAAGCTGGAATAGATAAGGTATATAAAAACCTTAAAGGTAGGAGTTAAATTGTTTTCACTCTTTTTTTCTGTGACCCCTTTGCATCGACTTATCACAATAACTCCCATATCAGCACCAATGCCTGAGTGAGTGTCTTGGCCTCAACGAGATCAAGATGTAGTTTAGTCTACCCTTTGAGGCCAGAAATAGCACTCAAGTCCTTTGATGTTTTAATGCTCCTAGGAAGTGTTTCTCTTTGATGTCCAAATCTCAAAAGATGCACAGGAAGAATGTTATTTTCCCCTAACACTAGACATTCTAGAGGAAGAGAGAATAAAAGGCAATAGAGAATAGCAGGGCTTTATTTACTTATTTAAAGTATTAAGTAAAAAATAAGAGGTGCCAATGTTCAAGCCTGCCTCAAATTGATATGCTTTGATTAAGAAGTCCTAATTCCAGAAGTAGAGGGGCAGTTGGGGCAACTGAATTGTGAAGGAAAGGCACTGTTCACATGCTCAAGGGCTACTATGTATTTTTATTACTGCTTTACATACTCTCTCTATTCACAGTACCTTCTAGGGTTGAACTTGATCAAGCCTTGGCTCAAACAAAGCCTTGAAACACTGCTGAATTAAGTGCTTATCAACTGTGTATTTGCAATGGCTCCAAATTGTTATGTGATACGTGGTAGACAAAGACTTCCAAACAACTTTCTTCTTAAATTAGGTTTAAAATTTGAGAGTATCTGGGCAGATTTCAGTGAAGTAGGAGCGTGGAAACTTAAGTGAGTTGCAACTTCTAGTATACCGGTTTTATAATGAGCTCTGGATGGGGGGGGGGAACCAGGCTAATCTTCATATCTACAATTTATTCCCTGGTGTGTTTGCCCCTGTCATGATCCTAGGCCTAATACTCAAGGACCATCCCATTTGTGTATGGGCAGTTCTGAACAATGGGGCCAGCTGCAGCTGTGACGGGGGCCATGCTACTTCATTGTTCTCACTAGATTTATCAGTCGCCAATAATATTGTGGGGCATGCTGTCTTATTGGGACATTTGGAGGTATCATAGAATCATAGAATGTTAGAGTTGGAAGGGACCTTGCAGGTCATCTAGTCCAACCCCCTGCACTCTGCAGGAGCATAGCCAAAAGATAGCCCTACATACCTACAACATGCCCAAAAGATTGTCGTCAAGCCTTCATTTGAAAATGTCCAGGGAAGGAGCATCCACCACCTCCCGAGGCAGACTGTTCCACTGCTCAATGATGCTTACAGTTAGGAAGTTTCTCCTGATATCTAGCCGGTAACGACTCCCTCGTAATTTCCTCCCATTAGATTTAGTCTTGCAATCCGGAGCAAGAGAGAATAGATCTGCTCCATCTTTTACATGACAGCCCTTCAAATACTTGAAGACTGCAATCATGTCCCCTCTAAGCCTTCTCTTTCCCAGGCTAAACATACCCAACGCTTTCAGCCTTTCCTCATAAGACTTGAGTTCAAACCCTCTCACCATCCTGGTTGCCTTCTTCTGGACATGCTCAGGCTTGTCAACATCCTTCCTAAAGTGTGGTGCCCAAAACTGGACATAGTACTCCAGGTGAGGCCTGACTATAGCAGAATAGAGCAGAACTACCACCTCCCGTGATCTGGACACAATGCTTCTGTTAATGCATGCTAAGATTGCATTAGCTTTCTTCACAGCCACATCTCACTGCAGGCTCATGTTGAGCTTGTGATCAACCAGAACACCTAGATCCATTTCACATGTGTTGCTGTCAAGCCAAGTCCCTCCTATTCTATATCTGTGCCTTTGATTTTTTGTGCCTAGGTGTAGGACTTTGCACTTATCTCTATTGAATTTCATTTTATTTGCCTCAGCCCAACATTCCAGCCTATCTAGATTATTCTGAATCCTGACTCTGTCTTCTTCAGAATTAGCAGTCCCACCCAGCTTTGTGTTATCTGCAAATTTGATAAGCATCCCCTCTATGTCTTCCTCCAGGTCATTCATAAAAACATTGGACAACACTGGGCCCAGGACCGAGCCCTGTGGCACTCCACTCAAGACTTCCCTCCACGTAGACACAGAGCCATTTACGAGCACTCGTTGGGTACGATTTTTTAACCAGTATCAGTAGGGATTGCCATGTGCTTTGGATTGGTTAAAATATTTCCTATGGGCAGGACAGAGAGGGTTGCTGCAGGAAAACTGTTGTCTCTATTGTGGTACTTGTCTTGTGGGGTTCCACAAGGCTCAGTCTTGTTCCCTATGGTATTCAATCTCTGTGTAAAGCTCTTAGGAAAAATCATTCATGGTTTTGGAGTAGGCTGTCATTAATATGCTGATGACAACAGCCAGCTCTGTATTTCTTTAACCAAAACATCCAGTGATGCTTTAGAGATCCTGAATTGGTTCTTACTGCTTTGGTAAAAGCAATACAGAGAGAACACAGACAACACAACAGAACAATTTTGACAAGTAAGAGGTAATGCTGGTTGGGAATGCTGAGGTCTTGAAAGACATCATGCTTCCAGTTTTGATGGGGTCCAGCAGACACTTGCTGACTCAGTTAAGAGCCTACCCATTATACCATGCCCAGTATTATTACTAGACAACCAAGTTAATGCATCTGCAAAAAATGCATGCATTCTTCTAGTTTCATTTAGCCTTGAAGATAGCCTTGACTGCTGATCTGGCCTCATGGATTCCTGTTATGGTTACACTGAGACAAGACTATTGTAATGCACTCTACAGAGGTCTGCCCTTAAAGTCAGTGCAGAAACACCAGTTGGTACAAAATGCCATAGCCTGATTTCTATTGGGCATTAAGTGGAGCAGGCATGTCACATCCATTCTGCAGTCACTCCATTGGTTATCAATTGGTTACTGGATTCAGCTCAAGGTACTGCTTATCACCTTCAAAGCCCTTAATGGCTTGGGCCCACATACTGTAGGGTCATGTCCAGGGGTGGCAACCTTACCCCCACACTCACCTGCTTCAAAAGAGATGCTGGCAGGGGCCAGACTTGCCCAGGTACTGCTGGGACAGGCAGTCCAGCCAGAGGCTGTGGGGAAGGAAACAGGATGAAGCCATGCCTGGAAATGCCTCAGCAACAGCAGCCTCAGAGATGGGAAGGCTCAGGCAACTGGATGTACTTGGGAACAGGCCAGAGAAGGAGGCCAGCAGCAGCTGGGATCTCTAGAGAACAGTGCAGGAGAACAGTGTAAGTAGGCAGAACAGTCTTTTAAAACCTCATGAAAGGGAGGGTTGCCAGCTTCCAGAAGGTAGAATAACCAGAGAGAGATCACAGGATGTGAGTAGAAAATAGCCATAACAACCATATGTTTACAAAGGAAATATCACAATTTTTTAAATGTTCAAAAACAGATAAATATTAATACATTTCTGTACATTCACACAAAAATAAACATCAAAAATGATTCCACAATGTTGACATGCACAGTCCAATAATCTAAAGTTCTCCTCTACTGCAGGAGTCTGCCTGGTCCTCTTCACCTCAAGCGTCATCCAATGCAAATAAAGTGCAATGAACAATAAATCTTCTTTGTGTTTTTCTTGTACTAGTATTGGATTGTAGACTAATAGCATAAAAGGTCACGAATCTACAGACAGGCTTGCTCAAACATCTATTTCAATAGACTTCCTCAGGGAAGAATGCATGTAGCTACAAAGAATATCCAAAAATTAATCATTATGCAACACAAAAAATTATACCTCACCAGCATTCAACTTGGTATAATACACTCAGTGAATCCTTTCATGCTCAGCATTCATCTCTGCATACTGTCTCTGCATAATGCTCACACTCAGTGAAATCTTGGGTTTCGGTTTTGGTGTTGCGAATGGCGGCCACCTTTCGGGACGCTCCCGGAGGTGGTTAGCCCACGCGCAGTTAGGGGGGGTCTTCGCATGTGCGAAAGACCCTAGTGAGCCTTAGGCAAAGGCTCCGAACCGGGGGCGCTTGGGGAGTAGCCTCTTTGCCGGCAGACAGCCGGGAAATTGAGGCTTTCTCCACGCCCCAATCGGCCCCGCGGCGTCGTGCCCGCAATGGGACTTAGCAGCACCACCGACTTCCAGGAGTGAAGAAAGCACTATGATTTAAAAACACTCAGTGAAATCTTTTCTTGTTCAGCTTCCCCTCTGTATGCTTCTTCTCAAAGGCTTGGATGCTTGTAAATTTTTAATTGTCACCCCTAGTACTTATACTAAAAGTTACTCCTTGTCCAAATTGGTTGCAGGTGTAAATGGGTTGCCATTGAAGACTGTCTGGAAGCTGCAGTTGGTACAGAATGTTGCACTCAGAGTGTTGACTGCAGTGGGTCATAGAGACGTTATCACTCCTGTCTTATTCCATCTACATAGGCTTCCAGTTAGTATCCAGGATCAATTGAAGGTGCTGGTGTTGACTTTAAAACCCTTTATGGTCTGGGACCAACATACCTTAAAGACTTCCTTCTCCCATATGAACCTTTCTGTTCACTGTGGTAATGGTAAACTTTGGAGTCCCCGCTTTGGTTGCCTCCGCCCTCTGAGGCTACATGGGTAGCCTTTTCTCAGTCATGGCACCAAAACTTTGGAACTCCCTTCCTAGGGGGATTAATCTGTGTTTCTTTATCAGTGTCTTCCACCAGCAGGCAAAGAATTTTTTGCTTCATTTGGCATACTCCCAGTAATGGTTATTGACCCTCCTCCCTGGTTCTGGTGTTGTTTATG
The DNA here is from genome assembly GCA_029375565.1 of Gekko gecko. Classification (NCBI taxonomy): domain Eukaryota; kingdom Metazoa; phylum Chordata; class Lepidosauria; order Squamata; family Gekkonidae; genus Gekko; species Gekko gecko. Next base: position 99,753,787 of record JAPDNY010000004.1, on the reverse strand, counting down.
TGTTTTTATTGAATAATTCCGTAGTTTAATTTTTTTTTAATTAATCAAGTGTTAATATTTTTATTTGCCACCTTAAGGACCCTGATTGGGTGGAAATGTGGCATAAAAATGTTTTAAATAAAGAAATATGATCCACTACTCACCTGTACAAAGCCTTCTGAAGGTGCCACCCTGCAAACGTGTAAAATCTGTGATGGCTCTCACACTTTGGAATGGCCTGCTTGAGGAAGAGAGGAAGGGTCCCACACTTCTCTCATTCCAAAGAATGTGCAGAAACTGAGATGTTCAGGAGGGCATTTTTATAAAGGGATTAAAACTATTGTAGAATGGACCAGTTCAGGAGAACGCTCTTGTAATGGAATAGTTTCATAGCTTGTACTGTAGGTTGCTTTTACTGTTTTGCCTTCTCCATCTGTAATTCCACAGTTTCCAAGGACTGTGTGATTGTGCAACTGCAGGTCAAATTCCTATAGAGGAAATAACTTCACTTTCCCCCACATTATCTCGCGCGTGTGACCGCAACCACAGTTAAACATGCACAATTAAAAATGCAACCAGATCTGCCAATAAGCTTACACTCCAAATGAAATAAAATAATTTTACATACCTTCCTAAAAGCAGCGAGAAAAGATGCACTCTTCACCTAATCTGGTAGGCCATTCTAGAGGAGCTGTGACAAGAGGAACTGACCCAGTGATGGTGGTAAAAAGGAGATCGATGGGCATAGGAAGAAAGAAAAATTAGATCTTCCAGAGATGGGGAAGCAGAGCCCATGGGGGCAGGGAAGGAGGGAAAGAGATCTCAGTGGGGGATCCAGTGGTAATGGGGGAATAGAATTTTCTCTTCTGTGCCATTAGCCCCTTGTAAATTCACAATAATTAGGCAGAAGTATGTTTTACTTGCATAAGCTAGCAGCTTTAGAATTCTCTATGTGCTTTCTGATGTGCAGTACTGCATCCTGAGACATGCTGATGTGGGCTTGACACCTGACATGCTGACATGAGCTTGACACCAGACAGATGGAATGACAAAGAACTGAGTGCCATTAATCACCTTGACCATGGTAGATGAGTCAAATTAGAACAATGTCCTGACACTTGGGGAGCTCTGTACAAGCTGCTTTCTGGAACTTTCTGGAATGAAAGGATGATGGATTCTACTGAAGAAGAATCTTTTAAAGAACCTGCAGTTTTAGAAAGTGAAGCGAAAGCTGCACTCAAAGAAATCAGGAGAAAACAAATCACCAGAAATAGATGAGATATCAACAGAGCTATTCCAAGCCACAAACTATCAAAATCTTAACCAGAATATTCCAGCAAATATGGAAAAGAAAACAATGGCCCACAGACTAGAAACAGTCGATTTATATCCCAATTCTGGAAAAAGGAAACATCAAAGACTGCAGCAACTATTGGACTATCACACTAATTTCTCATGCAAGTAAAGTGATGCTCAAAAACTTAAAGACTGTTACCATATGTGAAGACTGTTACCATATGTGAAGACTGTTACCATATGTATTTTAAATTTTATTGTATTTATTGAAATGCTGTGACCCACCCTGAGCCCATTTATAGGATGGGCAGGATATAAAAGCAATAAATAAATATAAATAAACTCAGCATATATAACAACAGTAGGTTTGCCAAGTTCCCACCACCACTCAGATGGAGACGGAAGAAAAATGAGGTGGAAATGGGAAGGGTGATTGTCAGCAGTGCTGGCGACTGGAAGTGATATAAGAGCATCGCTGGTGACATCATTACACCATGTGTGAGTTCCCCCCTGATGAATCTCGTACTGGTTGCCAACCTAATGTTGACAACCTGAGACCTCATGCTGGCAACCCTAGACAGCAGTCTATTGAAGTTTTACCCTGGGCTACAGGAAAAGGAAACAACTGTTAAAAATCTGCAAAGTTAAATTGTTTACTTCAAGATCTCCTAGCACTATACTCTGTTCATTAGTAACTACCCAAAATCATTTAAACATCCATCTATCCAATTCAATGGACATTATAAAGATTATAACTCTGCTCAGCAGTATGGTCTTCCTCTGATAGCCCGTTCAATACTTTTATAGAATTTAATTAAACCATATCAGCTTCCTGACAGAAAATTGATGTTGTTTTAATTATTTCAAAATAAGTGAATGCTTAAACATTTTTCTTACACCTTCAAAAGCTGAAGAATGCATTCAGAATGAATTATATATTAAAAGTACATTAAATTCTTTGTAGGTGCCACTATAAAATTTGCATTGAAAAGCTTTGAATAACCATTATTGAATATTGTTGAGTTAGCAGCAGAAAAAGTTTATTCCCTTTTCAATTACCTTTCTGTTTCTATGGCCAAGTTATTACAAAAATAACTTTTCTCCCCTAATGGCTTTTTGTGTTGGCTTTGCTAGTACAGAGGCTTTCTTCTGAATTACACCTGGTGAAATGCTGGATTGATGGTTGGTGCCCCTATACACTGAGAAGCAGGTTATGTATGCTAAAAGGTTTTATTTTCCCTAGCATAGGTGTTGGGATTCTAAAGCAGAGTGTGTTTAGCTTTTATAAAAACTTCACTAGAAAACAGGGAAGATAAATATTTGGAGAGAAAGCAAGAAAAACATTCCATATAAGGTACATCTTAACTGGTTATTGGTTACTTCAAGATGGATACTTGTTTGCTGGTCTTAGAACAAAGACAGGAAAAGAAACCCCTAAACTTCCTCGCACCAATACATTAATCTACCAGTAATCACTCTACAACACATCTAATCTGGAATAGGACAAAGCTGATTCGCTACATGCTAACTAACAATTAGTATATATAAATAAACAGTAACTCTTTCGTGACATCATGAAGAGAACTTCTATATACTTCAACAATAGGACATCTATGTACACAAAACATGGAACTGAGATTGGCTATGGTTTCCTGTCTCATGTACATGAACTTCTAACACATTTGTCATCACAAAATGTGTGAGGCAGTTCTTAGATTCAAAGTGTTGATTTAGAATTAGGCTGTGGTCAGAGAACAGGCTTGGCATGCTCCTGCCCCACCTATAATTTCTCTGTTTCATTTATAACTGAGAGTTTGGATCAGACATCCCACCCTGAACCAGCCTCACCACATGTTTTCTCCTTGGTTGACCATTCAGATTATTGCTGCATGGTAACCATGGAGTGGGTGGTCGGGTGGCTTCCTTTTTAAAAAAAATATATATTTCATACAAGCACAAAAGCATTCATCTGAATCATCACTCCATTTTGACAGCTCCAGAATCTCTCTGCCAAGTACTGTGGTCCATCATAGCATCCTTTGCTTTGCCTCTCTTCCTTGGAATACATGGGGGGGGGAAATGTGCACAATTACATGAGAGTAGCCCCAGTGCCTTCAGTACATTTACCCTTGTGTCAATCATGGTATGCTCTCAAACAGCAACTCTGAAGCACAAACAGAAGAGAGGGGGTTGGGGGGGATTTGTCACTCAAAAACAACTCCCATGGGAGCTCCCGATCCAGAATGACTTGGCTGCTTGCAAGTGGTGACTGACAATGCTGGGGTGATTATGTGCTTATGAGCACATCACGAAAAATTTTTAAAAGTGGGGGAGGGAGACAGAACAGAAGGTTCACCAGCTTGATTTTGCAACGGGAGTTCAGACAGCTGGAAATATGGGGTGAAAGCGTAGACATCTGTAAAGACCAGATTTCCCCCAGTTCCTGATAACTCTGATTCAAAGGTGGCTCAGAATGAGGTAGCGCTGACTGGGGAATGGGAGGCAGATGTCACCGTCTGATTGTGCACTTTAAATCCAGAAGGGAACTGCAAGGACATCAGCTAAAACTGCCTGTCTGACCACAGCCTTAGATTTAAAGTGCCTTTAAAGACCTAAAAGGTCTGGGGCTGGAAGATCTTAAGAACTGCCTTCTCTCACATGAAACTATCCATCACCATTGTCACGCCTCTGGTCCAGTCTGGGGGGACTGGCGGGTGGTCCCCGGGTAGGCCGGTCGAAGAGGAACGCAAAGGGGTTCTGCCACAAGCCTCAGATGCGAGAGGGACCTGAGGTTTTGTCACCTTCAGTATCCACTTCTCCTTTGGAGTAGGAACAAAGTGAGGCCTCGTCGTCTCTCTCTGGGTGTGCAGGCACTCTCTCTCCAAACTCCTTCTCTCCTCCCCGGCTCTGGCGTTCTACCCCTCTTTTTATTCCCTTCCACCACACCTTACCCCTCCCTCCCCCCTTTATCGAGGCTTCATTGGCTCCTGGGCTTGTCTGTCAGCGTGCCTCCTTCTTTCTATTGGTTCTCAGTTGTTTCCTTTAAGGGTGGTGTGCTCTGCCCCTTCCAGCCTCTACAGTTGGGTGTCGGCTGCATCCTGCTGGCCCTTCTGCTGGGGTCTGTTGGAGTAGAGGAGCAGGTAAGGAGGTTGCTCTAAGGTGCAGAGGAAGGAAGGGACCGCGGGGCTCGCGGGGTTTCTTCCGCGCCCGCCCTGGTGAGGAGGGCTTGGTCCCCGTGCCTTCTGGAGCTACTCTAGACGCCCCCCCCAGCAGGTCCTCCTCCCGGGCTTGTTTCCATCCCCGAGCCCGGGGTGGCTGGGCTAGCAGGGGTGGGCTGTCTTTGTGCAATGGTGCAGCCCAAGCCCCGTCTGCTGGTGTTTGCCTTCGGCCCCTCTGTCCTCCCATGCCCGCCCTGGGCGGGTCGGGCACGGCTTGGGGTGGGGCCGACCGCAGCTCCTCTGAGGCCCGTCCTCCGTCCCCACTCGCCCCTGCCCAGCGCCGCCTGTTGGGAGGCGACACGGGACAATCAGGGGAGAGGCACGGCGGCGGGCCCGGGCATGCAGCCGGACTTCCCCGCTTCCCCTGTGCCAGCTCCTCGCGTTCCTGGGGAGATGCAGCCCCAGGTACGGCGATGCTGCCGCGTTTCCCATTTGCCGCCTCCCCCGCCCCTCGAGGAGACACGGCGCTGGGCGTTGCGGCCCCCCCGCGTCCCGGCTCGGACCCCCGCCGTGGCTCCCCGGCTCGGCGGAGCCACTGGGAGTCGGGACAACCATTTTCAGAGGTCTGCTCTGTATCTCTCCCTTCCACTGTCTCTTGTTTTTAGGTCCTGATTTTGTTGTTTAATTGCTGCTGGTTTTATGACTATATTTTTATTACTATGCTTTGCTTCGTTCTGACATTCAGCCTCCTTTCAGCTTCTTTTCAGTTGGAAGGGCCAGGTACAGCCATCTTAAATAGATAAAATTATAGAATAGAATAATAGAATCATAGAGTTGGAAGGGGTCATACAGACCATCTAGTCCAACCCCCTGTCCGATGTGTTCAATGGCTTGTGCTACACACGTGTTGGTCAGATTCAGTAAACTGATTGTACTGCTCAAGCACAGAGACCCAGTGAGGAGTTTCTGTGAAGAAACAAGAACGTGGCATATGCACAGGACCACCTTGTAATGCACCACCTTAAGTATTGATTTTCTGCATCTTTTTTGATAAATATACAGCTGTGAAATTAAAGGATAAATTGTTCTCTGTGCTCATAATTAATTGCATTCAGGGTGAAAGGGTATTTCTTCCTACTTCCAGTTCTGCTTAAGTACCCAGCCACTTAATTGTCAGTTGGGCTTTGGATCACCATAATTAATTCACAAAATAGTGACAGCTTTGCAACAAAGTACTCTGGTTTTGATTTATGAATGTAAATATGAAATTGAAGCTCTTTACTTTGGAGGTAACTTAATTCCTCTTATGACTCACTATGCAAGAGTATATACTAGGCTCAGTTTTAAAAATTGTTCTTAAAATAAATGATCAAAACTTCCTTAAATGTTTCCATTGCTGTTTTGATTGTAATGACTTTATTGTCAAGGGCACATTCATATCATGATACACACATTCATGGTGTGTTTGAAATGTAAATTTAGGTAAAGGCCTCTGCAAAGTTATTGACATCAATCATGAAAATGATCTATCATCTGAAGGAAACGACATAGAGGACAGAATCAGAACAGAACATCAGAATATAGTTTCTAAAAAAGAGATATAGCAGGGCCAAACATTACCTGGTATTTAGGGTTGCCAACAACCTGGTGAAAAAATGTCCTGCTCTTTAATAGAACTTAATGAGATGTTATTTACCAAATGGTGTTATTTACCTCCATACCATGTATAGCTTCTCCTGACCATTTCCAGATATTAAACCTTTATTGAAGCAACACTTTTTTTGGGGGGAGGGGTTGTAACCACCCCTTAAAACCAGTCTGGGAAGCCTTTCTCTCCAAGTTGATATGTATAGTTTGGGTGTAGTTTTTTTTTTTTTTTAAATAAAATTTATTTTATTATACATTTACAAACAATTTAAAAAGAAAACAAATTTGCATCAACAGAATACAAAAATTCAAAATAACACATTAAATAGATAAGAAAATTAAACTGGGGATAATAGCCAATAATGAATATATTGGTTGGTAGTAATCTAATAACCTCAGTGTAGGAGCATAAAAGTCAACAATGAGGACATAAACTGCCAAGTACTAAAACATTATCATTATGTCAGAAAGTTAGCAATTTTGATATTCAACATTATTAGGAATGATTTCACGTGAGGCAAAATATGTCAAGACTGGGAACCAGATTTCTGTAAAATCAGAGATATCTCCATTAACATGTTATGTTTGTGACTTTCTACTATTTTACTCATTATGAATTGGTCCTATATTTTCTCAAACCATAGAGACATTGATGGAACTTTTTAAGAAAACCATTTGAGGCTATTGCAATTTGTGCTGTCACTAGCAGCAAGCAGACGAGGGACCACTTTGTGGGACTACATGTTTGATTTGTCCAGTGCTGCAGTAAAAGGACTTCTGGTTCAAATGGTAAGTCAACCACAGTTATATCCTTTATATGAAACACTAGTTTCCCCAGTATAATTGAACATGCCTAGAGGACCACCAACAATGAATAAAGGTGTCTTACCCTTTCCCGTGTAAACTACCAATTGATTTATGCATATGATGTAATTTCTTCAGGGTGTAGTACCAGTATGTCATGCAGGGCCGGCCCGAGGTGTTTATGTGCTCTAGGCAAGGCCAACTTGTGGTGCCCGCACCCCCCAGGCGATACCAAAATCCTGGTGGGGCCTGGAGATCTCCCAGAAACACACCTAGAGGGGGGGCACTGGGCACTACAAGCTAGCCTCGCCCCTGCCCAGGTCAGGCCCAGCCAGGCAGCTTCCTCCGAGAAATAGCTCTGGCCAGCCGGGGGTGAGGGCAAGCGTGCTTACTGGCACCGCAAGGGCAGAACCTCCCCCTGCACCTCCCCAGAAAGAACTCCCCCTCCCCTTGCTCAGCCCCCCCAGCCACGTACCTCACGCCCTTCCACCCTTTCCATGCTGCAGCAGCAGGCGACCTCCCCCAGACGGCAACACCGCCCTGTGCAGCCTGACTCGTGAGCAGCCCCGTCCATCCAGCTGCATTCAAGGACAGCACTGCGGACCAGGTGGGGGGGGCAGGAAGGCTTGGCTCTTGCCTCATGGCTGGAGAGACCCAGGAAGAACTTCAGAGTTGCACCAGAGGAGGAGAAAGAAAGTCTTGCACCTGGACCCCTCCGCGCTTGATTTTTTAAAATTGCCTGTTCCTGAAGAGCCCCTCCAAGCTCCCGGGCCAAGAGAGACACTCGCAGGATCGCCCCCCCCCTCTCTGGGGTTTCTCACCTTGCCTCTCTGCTCAGGCCCCCCGACGGGATGCCACCTGCTCTGGGGGCTTTCGGGGTCAACCTTCCTTGATGGGGAGGCCAAGCCTGGTTCCTCCTCCTCCTCCAGGCTCCCTTGCCTGCCCTCTTGCTGTTGGGGCACCCACCTGCCCGCCCGGGGGCAGGAGGAGGCATCAGAGGGGAGGCTGCGGGTTGGGGGGGTTCAAATCCTTCCTCCCAGGGGGACCCAAAGCCTGGAAGCAGCTGCACATTGGGGGGGGGGCGTGCCCAGGTGAGGGGATGGGAGGACGGTGCCATCGCCCCTGCAGGCCAGGCTTCTTCCTCCTTCTCGGTTCCTCCACCACCTTCCTCATGTTGGGAGCAGACCGGGCCGCCAAGGTCGTGGTGGGTCTTGCAGAGGGAGCGGGTGGGATGGCAGGGTGGTGATCCCGGTGGCAGCAGCGGGGAGGGCGCAAGGCGGGGCCAGTCCAATTTTGCACCCTAAGGGCCAGCCTGTGCTCTAGGTGAATGCCTAGTTCATCTAGTGGGTGAGCTGGCCCTGATGTCATGATCTTCACAAATTGGAAATGTCCATTAAAAAATTTAGAGCTATTGTTAAGAGAGGACCAAATTTCTTTCATGTCAAATGGTCATCTTGTATATTAGATATTTGTTGCCAAGTTGACTGATAACACAGCTGGTTTAGGTGTATTTAATCCATGGCTGGAGGAAATAACTCTGGGCATGACCAGAGACAGTCTTTTAGTTATTACATCACAAGTGGCTGAGCACATTCTTAATCCACTTGTTTTACCTGGCATGTGGTACTAAGAGAACAAAGCAGGTCTATCCAGAATCCTACTCAGGACTATTCAATGGCACTTACTCTCAGTGGGGGGGGCAGTGAGTGACTCAATGGAGCTGGAGCCAGGTGCCACTACCACTGGGAGCCCCCTCCCCGGCAAATTTCTTATGCGCTCCCCACTTCTATGTATATATGCCTCAGGCAGTATCCAGTGTTCTCAACAAGTGAACTAAATTGACATGCCATGCTGCAAAGATCAGAATAAGTTCTGCAGAAATTTTGAGTAAAGATGAATGACTTAGAGCCTTCTGAAGAAGGAAATTTGAAATACTACATTTATTTACTTATTTAAGTATTTCTGTCTGGCTTTTCTCCTGAACAGGGATGGACAGAAGGAAGCAGAGAAAGGAGAAAACATATGGGAGCTGCCTGGAGGAGAGAAAGGGACAATAATGTTGGGCAATGAATACAGGAGAAAGTAAGGTGCCAACCTCAAGCAAATACGTCAGGCTTTCCATTCCCCTGATATTACTTCTGGGTGCATGGAAAGTAATGTCAGTGTGTCCCCCAGTGACACCATTACATTGCCAGTGAGGGCCCCTACTGCTGGTATGTCCTCCCACTGGTTGCCAGGACCTTAACATGGAGCCAGTTTGGCCAACACAGCCTAGCAACTGGCACCATACAACATGGCCATAGTTTTCCCCTGGGTAGAGGCTCCAAGGGGAAAGGAAGGAGAGAAAGCTGAAGACAGGGTTGACAGGTGGGTAGGAAGGAGAGAAGGAAGCAGGAAAGGGGGCTATGTTGATTTTCAGGGAAGGGAAAAAAGACATGGGGGGAGGGGGAAATGAGATGCCCCTGCAAGTCCTTGCAGGTCCTTCTCTTGTATACATACAATTTAGACAACCAACCAAGAGAAGCAACTGCAGCAACAGAAATACAGTATTTGAATCTGAATCTGGAATATATACTACTGAAATCCTATTTATTATTTATTTTATTAGTTTATTTACTTAATAACCTGCATTTCTCATTGCTATAATAAATCTGAACATGAACTTTTACATCCCATATTTCAGTGGGAAAGCTGGCCTTGTGTGTCCTGTTATCAAGATGATCCTTGATTAACACTGACTTTATGTGCTGGGGTCTAAAACTGGGATTAAACCTTTATTTTTAAAAAGAACCCTGGTTTGTAGGGAGGAAACAAACAGCAATGTACCCAGGCACACAGACGTTATGGCAAATTAAAATCTGATCCAAGGCTTCCCAAACCAGGAAGCTTTCAATTTTGTACAAGAGTATGGGGAGACGAGGCATAAGGGAGGATATGAACATAAGAACAATCTATGTTTGTGAGCAACATGCACAAACAGAGGTTTGTTGTGACATCTGAATGCAGTGGTTAGGACATTTACAGTGCCACCTTAAGCAAAATTACACTCTCCTAAATTCATTGAAGCCAGTGGTTTTAAAAGGGTGTTACTCTGCTTAGGGTGGCACTGTTAATTTACTTTAAGTGAAGGTAAATTGCTTTATTCCCTAACTCTGAATTTCCTTGCTTTTATTCATCTTTTTGTGTATTGCTTCTGTGGTTTAATTTCCTGTAGGTTTTCAATAACAATGAATCAAGCAAAGGCCTTAAACTTTAGCTCCTTTCGAGTTGACAGCTACCTGTTCCTGACATATTTTAAATTGGCATGTTAACTTCCTCTGAATTTATTGCCTACTTTTAAAGCATTGCTTTGGAATTAACTAATCTTGGTGGGGAGTTTCAATTTTAGAATGTTTTCCCCTAATGACATCTTGCAATGGATTATCATGGACATTCAGGGGGGTGAAATTAGTTGGTTTAGAGATCAGTCCTAAGCTGTTCTACTCAGAATCCTACCCAGTGCTATTCAATTGGGTATGGTTAGGATTGCTCTCCTAGGGCCAAAATACACATTACGTTTGACATATGTCAGACACAGGTGTCCAATCCAACTCATATTCAAATGTTAGAGCAGGAACTAACCTTAAAAAAAACACAAACCTTTGTCACCCCACAAAGCTCTAAACACTGTGATAGGGAAGGAGGTGCTTCAGGCTTCCCTACCACATTGTTTTTGCCAGTGGAAAAGGATCAAGAGTGGGCCTGTTTCCTCCTTCCTCTGGTTCTGAATGTCCATTGCCAGGGCATGTGGAGTCAGAGGAAAGTGCAAACAGACACACTGCAACTGTTTCCATTGGCAAAAATGGCTCATGAGGGAAGCCCTTCCTTCTCCCTATTTGGAGCAGAGTGGAATGACAAGGAAATTTTAAAAACTTTTTAAAAATTAGTCTTTAAATTCTGATTATGGATCAGGTTGGGCACCTGTGTCCTGAAAGGTGTTAAACATTTTCTATATGTGTTAGTTACTTATTCAAGATTTGTCTGAGGGTATGATCATATGAGCAGCTGCCCTGGAGCTTTTGGGGTTGAGTGTTTATAGAAATAAAGAGACAGTGATGGTAGCATGCCCAGGACCCAAAGGGAGTAAGATGGACCTTCATCTGTATGATGGCACAGTGGGTCAGCCATTTAGAGTATGGGTAGAGAAAAGGGGAATGTGCATGTAGTGATGCTAAAGCTGATTGTTCAGTGCAAATAATATGGACTGCAAGTAGAAACAAACCCATTATTTCATTTTATTTACTGCCTCTCCAAAAGAGTGTAAATTCTCTCTTTAACTTAGCCCTTAGTATATAAAATGATAAGTATGAGTTGGGAACATGATTTTTCAAAATGAATGGAGAAATTTTCTCAGTTTTCAGATAGAATGTACACAATATAAACTGCGTATTTTCTGCCTGTATTTCTTCTATTGGCCTTTTGGTGTCATTCTCAGATTAGTATGAAGAGTGTAGGGTGATATAATTATTCTGTCTGGTTTTTTTCTTATGAAACAGTATAGGCTTGTATGCATGATATGCATCTCAACTGAATTTCTTCTGAAAGAAAAATAGGATAATATGACAGCTATTTATTAAAGTTAGAATTTAAGTTCCCTTGTAATGATTACACTGGAATCACTTTTATTGGAATCACTTTTATTTGTCTACTGTGTTCAAGAACTGGGGTCAGCTTGTACCCTGCCTGGCTTAAGTTAGCTAAACAGCGAGCTTACATCAGTTGCCAAAGTGAGGAGTATGAACATTGGTGTATAAATGTGGGGGTAGTCTTTATGTGTGACATAAGGGAAGGGGCTAGGGTTAGTTGGAAACCCCGCTGACATATTTCACTGGTTAAATTAACATTAATTTTGCTACTCTCAGAAATCTTTGTAATATTTCACCTGAGCGAGAAACTCTGAAGTTACTTTAGACTATCTTTTAATGCAAAATTTAGCATTGTTATAGAGGTGTATCCTCCTCTTCTGGAAAGAATACAGGGAGAGGTTTTGTTATATAACATCTTGCACCATCTGCATAGTATTGGGGTATTAAATAGTGTTTAAATTATTATTACAGACTTTATGAAAGAGCAAACTGTCATTTTCTTACTTAGTAATCTGCAACATGGTACCTGTGGGCTCCATGGTGGCCACCACCATTTTTCTTGTGCCCACTTTCCTCTTCCCTTGAAGCAAAAAGCCAATGATCTTATGTACTTCAGTGGAGTCGGAGCAGCTTCAGAAGAGGCCAAGAGCCAACAACTTCGTGTTGCAAGGTCTATCCATTTGTAAATAGCTGCCTTAATCATAGGAGAGTGTTTGGTTTGGAACCTCCCAATAGTTTGTGACTGGCTCCAGCCCATACAGCCGTCATTTTGCAGTGGTACCCACTACCTGTTCTCAAAATCCAAGAGTGCCCACAACAAGGTTGCAATCCCTGCTGTTGCTGGTGTTGCATTATATTACCCTGGTGGGACATGGAACACATAATAAGATTGTACCTCTCCCTAAGGGACAAAACAAGGGCTGTGGTCAGATGGCAGGCTTGGTGTGGTCTGGCCACAGCTCTATTTTATTTGGTATTATTTGTTCAAGAGAGGCTTGTCCAAACATGCCACCCTTAACCCACTTCACTGTATGCTCACTCTGTGGTTGACCATTCAAATTATTGCTGCATGGTAACCATGGAGTGGGTGGTTGGGAGGCATCCTATTAAAATTGAATTTCACTCATGCACAGAAGTGTTCATTCAAAGCACCACTTCATTTTGACAGCTGGCTCCTCTCAGCCTTGCTCACTTTGCCTCTCTTCCTTGGAATACATGGAGGGAGCAGTATAAGCATCATGCAGATTTACATGACAGTAACCCCACTGACTTCAATACATTTATTGTCAATCATGGGATGCTCTCAAACAGCAACTCTGAAGCAATATATATATATATATATATATATTCTTCAATACATTTATTGTCAATCATGGGATGCTCTCAAACAGCAACTCTGAAGCAATATATATATATATATATAAAATTTTTCTAGCGTTATCCAAGTCTCCCTGAATTAGGGATGCCAACCTCCCTAGACTCCCTGCCAATATGGGAGCCTAACTAGGAAATATTTCCATGGTTTTCCAATCCCAAGAAACAGGAGAGAGAGGTTTTTTTTTGGGGGGGGGATTTGTCACTCAAAAACAATTCCCCCAGGGGCTCCCAATCCTGAGAGAATGTTTGGGTGCAGAAACACACAAGCGGTGATTCAAAACCCTGGGGCAAAGATCCGCTTATGCACACCATAGCTAACTGATTTAAAAAATGGCGCAGACAGAAGTGTGCAATCTGACTTCCCAAACGGCTTGATTTCATAAGAGAGAGTTCAGACACCAGGAAATGCATGGTGAGACCAGTTCAATCTGTAAAGACTGGACTTTCCCAGGTGTCGGGAAAGTCGGGGGTGAGAAGGGAGTGCTGATGATTGAGGAATGAGATACAGATGTCACTGTCTGGATTAGCATTTTTAATCTGGAGGGGAGAAACAACAACATCAAATCAAACAGCTTGTCTGACCACAGCCAAGGTCTTTTATGGCTTTTTAAAAAAAAATATATATCCATCAATTTATGGATGTAATTTTTCATTGGATGTATTTTAATCATTGTGGTCCATACGTATCGCTTTAATGATGATATTTGGGGCTGTTAATTTATTGTAGCATTGATTTATATAATAGGACTATACTGTCAGGGATGTGTACTATTAAAATCCCACATTCTTTAGGCTGCTTTTCTAGGGATGGATCTGTATCAGAGGCACATTTTCTGGTACCATCTTATGCATGTTTGTTTCAGAATAGTGAACTTGGAGTAAGGTTACACTCTATTTATTTATTTATTTATTGCTTTAATTTCTATCCTGCCTTGCTAGGCAAGTTGGCTCAAGGCGTATAACAATACATAAACAATAGATACAATAAATTAGTTAAAACAACCTACAATACTAAAACACAATGTAAAAACAGATGATGGCGATCTTCAGTAGACGGTCCATTGCTGGTATAACCAGTGGTATATCAAGGGACATAGATGTTCCAATGACTCAGTTCCTTGGTGGCAGCTCCTAATCAAAAGCCTGGTGGAAGAGCTCCATTTTACAGGCCCTGCAGAACTGTAAGAGGTCCCGCAGCGCCCTGATGTCCTCCAGGAGCTCATTCCACCAGTAAGGGGCCACCACTGAGAAGGCCCTGGCTCTGCTGGCAGCCAGTCTGGCATCTTTCAGGCCAGGGAGAGCCAGGTGATTTTGTAGCCCCGACCTCAGTGCTCTCTGGGGCACATATGGGGAAAGGCGGTCCCTTAAGTAAGTAGGCCCCTGACCATATAGGGCTTTAAAGGTTAAAACCAGCACCTTGAAACAGACCCAGTAAACTATTGACAGCCAGTGCAATGCCTTCAACACAGGTTGGATGTGGTCCCTTATAGAGAAACTAATCAGCAGCCTGGCCACCGCATTTTGCACTAGCTGCAGTTTCCAGATCTGAGACAAGAGCAGCCCCATGTAGAGAGTGTTGCAGTAGTCTAATCTCGAGGTGACCATATCATGGATCACTGTTGCCAGGTCATTGCGTTTGAGGAAGGGAACAAACTGCCTTATCAGCTGTAGATGGTAAAAGGCTGCCTTGGCAGTGGCTGCTACCTGGGCCTCCATTGTTAAGGAGGCATCCAGGAGCCCTCCCAAACTCCTGACCCTTGGGGCTGGCACCAATGGCGCCCCACCAAAGGGTGGTAGTGGGATCCCTACCCATGGCCTGTTCCAATCTAGGCACAGAACCTCCATCTTCATTGGATTCAATTTCAGTTGGCTCAGTCTAAGCCAGCCACAACATCCTGAAGCGCCTGCTCCAGGTCATCAGGGGTAGAGCCGGACCGACTGCCCAACAACAGATATAGCTGGGTGTCATCGGCATATTGATGACACCTTAGCTTATGCCTCTGGGCAATCTGGACAAGGGGGCACATGTAGATGTTGAATAACATCAGGGATAACACTGCCTCCTGAGGAACCCCACAAATAAGTGGGTACCTCTGGGACATCTGCTCCCCTGACCTTGGAGAAAGGAGACAAGCCATTGCAGGGCAAGTCCCTGGATCCCAGTGTCGGCAAGGTGGTGGATCAGTAACTGGTGGTCAACTGTGTCGAATGCTGCCAACAGGTCCAACAGCACCAGCACTACTGTGCTGCCTTGATCCAGATGCCTCCAGAGGTTGTCTGTGAGGGCGACCAGAGCCATCTCCGTCCCATGACCTGGCTGGAAGCTGGAATGAAACAGGTCTAGCATGGAAGTGCCATCCATAAAGCTCTGCAACTGTGGCGGGGAGGTCGTGGTGGAGTAGCAGAACTTTATCTGCAAAATAGCTCATAAAAGCCTCACAGCAAAAGCCTCTAGGAATTTATAAGGCCTTTACCACATTGGGGAAGTTCCTAGAGCATCATGGAAGTTGTGATGTAAAATCCCCTGAAATTCTACCCTCCCAACTTGGGACCACACCCGAAACCTCTGGGCATTTGCTAGTGCAGAACTAAAAACAGTAGTGTGTGCATAGTTATGAAAATTCAATGCAGATTTTAAATTTGTTGTTGTTGTTGTTGTTCAGTTGCACAGTCGAGTCCGATTCTGCGACCCCATGGACCACATCTCGCCAGGCCCTCCTGTCTTCTGTTCTGCTCCAGAGTTTGCTTAATTTCATGTTCATTGCCTCAATAACACTGTCTAATCATCTCATCCTTTGCTGTTCCCTTCTTCTTTGACCTTCAATCTTTTCCAGCATCAGGGTCTTCTCCAGTGAGTGCTCCCTTCTCATTTGGTGGCCAAAGTATTGAGCTTCAGCTTCAGTATCTGGCCTTCCAGGTAACAGTTAGGGTTGATTTCTTTTAGGACTGACTGATTTTATCTTCTTGCAGTCCATGGAACTCTCAAGAGTCTTCTCCAGCAACATAATTCAAAAGAACCTATTCTTCGGTGCTCAGCCTTCCTTATAGTCCAACTCTCGCAGCCATACATTACTACTAGGAATACCATTGCTTTGACCATACGGACTTTTGTTGGCAGGATGATGTCTCTGCTTTTTATTATGCTGTCTAGGTTTGCCATCGCTTTCCTCGCAAGGAGCAGGTATCTTTTAATTTCATGGCTGCAGTTGCCATCTACAGTGATCTTGAATCCCAGAAACATGAAGTCTGTCACTGCTTCCATTACTTCTCCTATTTGTCAAGGAGTCTTGGGGCTGGATGCCATGATCTTAGGTTTTTTGATGTTGAGTTTCAAGCCAACCTTTACGCTCTCCTCTTTTACCCTCAGCTAAATACTAAATACTAAACCTAAACATACAGTATAGGGCAGTGATGACGGACCTTTTAGAGACCAAGTGCCCAAACTGCAATCCAAATCCCACTTATTTATTGCAAAGTGCCAACACAGCAATTTAACCTGAATAACTGAAGTCTTAGTTTAGAAAAAAGAATTCATTAACATCTTTTGTCTTAAAAGAAAAGCACAATAACAGAGCTTTCAATGATACAAACAGCTTTTTATTGAAAGGTAAGAGTTTTCATTTGGCATGAAGTTTGCATTTGACGTCATACACACAAACTCCTTCCAGTTAGTACAGGACAGGACCCTTCCTATTTACCTGGTCTGTCTTTCTCAACATGATCTTACACATTTTCACACCTAAAGTGACAGCCCTCTTCCCCCTTCCATGGGAAAGAGATAGAAAAACAGCACACTCAGTGGAATCTGCCACTTCTAGATTGATTCGAAATAAATTAAATTTTGATCCTGCAAATCTTGACCGATGAACAAATAAAGCACTTCAACTTGAGCACTTCAACCAGGTGACCCACCCCCAAAGCATATCAAAGCTGCACAGAATGAGAGACCATGGAGTGGAAGAACACTTCTGCTACCCCCAGGGGCCATCATTCCACTCCGTGGTCTCTCATTCCAGTCCCTGAACACTCCTGCTCCACCCTGGGGCCGTCATTGCACTCCGTGGTCTCTCATTCCAGTCCCAGAACACTCCTGCTCACCCTGGGGCTGTCATTCCACTCTGTGGTCTCTCATCCCAGTCCCTGAACATTCCTGCTCCACCCTGGGGCTGTCATTCCACTCTGGGACCTGTCATTCCAGTTCTTGAACACCCTGCTACAGCCTGGGGCTGTCACTCCACTCTGTGATGTCTCATTCCATTCCCAGAGTAGTGTATTTGGGCCAGAGACCCTAATGGAAAATCCATTTCACATTTTTATTGCAACTCTACTTGTACTGTAATGTATTTCAATGAAGCCCATGCAAGTCAATTGGCATTCCTGTCTCCCATTATTTCCAGTGGGCCTTCAAGTGTTTCCCATTGTTTCCAATGGGCAATCCTGTCCTTCCTTTTAGTACATCCCATACATCCGCCCTCCTACACGGCTCCTCCAAATGGCATTTTAGTTATTCCCATGAGTGTGAAAAGCCAGAGCAAATTTACAATCTGACTAAAGGCACAATCCTATGCTCTCATACTTGAAAGCAAGTTTGGTTGTCTCAGTGGTGCTTAATTTTGAATAAGTATGCACAAGATCGGGTACTGCTTTTGAAGCGGCTATTCATTTCTGCCTCGTCCCTCCGCCCCAGCTCATCGCTGGAGAGTCGGGAGCTCTGAAGTTCAGGGACAGTCTTTCATCATGGGGTGGGGGGTGCCCTATGTGTGATTCCCTGGAAGCTCTCAGAAAGCTATAATTAGGGGAGAGGGGTGCTACATCTTACCTCCACAGGGCGAGAGCTCTGGCTTTCCTTGAGCCACCTCACCACAGCGCTGGCTGCCATCCCCTCCTGCAGCACCAGCTCCAAAACAGTCTCCATGTCCAACTCCTTGAACAGCCCTTCTAATCACAGCCTCTGAGCAGGCGCACAAGACATGCCACCCAAAGCAGTGGGGCAGCCCCGAAAGTAAGCGAAGGGGGTGGGTACTAAAGTTTTTCAGACTCCAGGTTACAGCACAGGATGCTGGAGGGTGCAGCAAGAGAAACCAGGCAGAGAGCCAAAGAGGGAGGAGGGGGAAGAGGAATAGTGCACCTCCCCAAAGAAGGCGGGTTTGGAAACTGAAGTGGCACACTCATGCAGATACAACTTTTGGCAATGATCCTGAGTGGGCATCCCTGGGAATGCTTAGCCTCATTCCTCTGGGGCAGAAGGGGCATGGATTGGAGCATGCATTTGTAAAGGAAGGGGAGTTGCTGTGCTTTCCCAGGCTAAGGTGGCAGGGTCAGACTGTGAGGATTCCTTGCTGAGCAGCTCCTGGGCTTTGAGTAGGCAGAGATTGTGGGTTGGTGTCAGGCTGTGAGGAAGGTGGAGCCCACGGGGAAAGCAATTCCCCTCTTTTCCCTCCCTCATGTCAACAAATGGAGTGCCTGCACCAGGGGTTTGCATGTCTTTTCCTCTCATGTGTGGTATTTGCTTTCCAACCAGGGCCCAGGGTTTGGCCGGCTGGTGCAGCAGCTGCAGCAGCACAATAAGCAGGCTCAGCTCCTTGCCTGTGTCCACAGAGAGGGCTCCGAGTGCCACCTCTGGCACCCATGCCATAGGTTCACCACCAGGGGTATAGGGGATGGAAGTATGTAGCAATTAGTACTAAAGCAGTGAGGGGGGAAATTGAAATGTAATTGATGGTGACAAGCAGGGCTTTTTTTGGTAGAAAAAGCTCAGCAGGAACTCATTAGCATAATAGGCCACACTCAACAGCAGAAACTCTTTAGCATATTAGGCCACATCCCTGACAGCACATCTCACTAGCATATTAGGCCACACCCCCATGTTACCAGAAGTGTGATCATCCAGCCACAGCCACCTTTTGCTTCTTATTCTGTTTTCCTTGTTTGTTGTCAAAACTCTGGGCTTTTTTTTTTGTAGCAGAAACTCCTTTGCATGTTAGGCCATACACCCCTAATGTAGCCTATCCTAATGAGTTTCTGCTGTTAGGTGTGGCCTATTATGCTAATGAGTTCCTGCTGGGTGTGGCCAACTCAGGAGCCAGCCGGAACTCCGTTCCTGTTTGTTCCTGCCCCCAAATAGCCCTGGTGACAAGAATACCAGTTGGGGTAGAGATTGAGGCTGCAGTCCTCTACATCTTACCTGATCTGTTGAAGTGGCTTAAAGTTTTGTTATTTTTGCAATTATTGCTGTTTCTCAGATGCTGAACTTTTATGAAGTGCAAGAGTCTGAGAAAATGGAAATGAAATGACACATCCCTCTGGAAATGGAATGGCATTTTAAATTGGCCCACAGATTCATATTTTTACTGAAACATGTTTTGCTTACTTAGTGCCTGTGGATGTATCTCCATCAGTTTAATGCTGTTGATAGGTTGAAGTGGATAATAGGTGTTTCAGGAACCACAAGTCTGGAAGCTCTCAAAAAAGGAACTGCACATGCCTGCCAGCAATTTTCTGATACATTATGTTCCCCACCTGGGGTAAAAAAAAAAAGTTAGGATTCAGATTATCTTCTTCCTTTAAATGCATTAGCTAATTGTATTTCTGATTTTCCTTATTTTGAGTAGGATCCCTTTGAATGGATCTCCATAGAGGAGGGAGGGGTGATTTTCACTGATCTCCCCCTTCCTCAGCAGCCTTCCAATTCCCCTCATGTTGTTCGGGGGGGGGGCTCACCATCCCCCACAACCAGTGTTTCTGGGAGCATTTGGGGCTGCAATGGGAGGAGGGGCAAGAACATCATATTCTGTGGGCAAAAATCCTATGGCTTGTGGTAAATTTTGGCAGAATCCTAGCCATTGTGATGAAGGTTGGTGGTTTGCCTGCAAAAACACATAATGGTATGTTGATTACCTCAGCAGGGCTTTTCCTTTCTCATCTAGTAGCTGAATGGATTATAAAATATGTGTTCTCTCAGTTCAAGAGGTTTTGAGGCATATCCACTGTTACTACTTAATAATGAATAGATGGACGGGCAGATTGGCTATACGAAAGCTTCCAGCTAATGAGACTGTCATAGAGAAATAGAGAAAGCATATTAAAAGCAAAAGTTTACTGATAGTGTGGCAGATTAGAAGAAGAAAATGTGAGTTTGCAAACTATATAAACTGAGGGTCTACAGAATTGACCTGCTGAAGGAAATTTCCATAGACCTTGCTCAAATATAGAATCAGACTTGCCATGGGTACATGAATGAGTAACTTGAGGCAAAGCACTGCAGGTTAATCAGGGGTCTTTTGTGGGGGAGCGCATCACAGCGCAGCTCTGGCAGCATAGGAGCCAAGCTCCACCCCAGTCGGCGTCCCCAGAGTCTTTCAAGCAGCCGAATGTCAATTTCAGCTCCATTATATCCTATGGGCCATTGAAGTCAATGGTGAAAATGTAGGGGATCCAATTGGACCAGGGGGTCCAATTCTATGGGCCCCCAAACAGGTTGCCCCCATTTCCTCCAGTGTTCTCTATTGTGTGAAAAAAGTTACTACGAAAAGACCCCTGAGGTTAATTAATTAAGTTAATAAATTAATGTATTTAGTTTCAGAGTTGTAGAGGGCTGGATCTGACATAAACGTTAGGTTATCATTCCTGTTTTTGGTGCTGCAATGGCGGACACTCTCCCTGACATTCGGGGGAGCAATTCGCACACCAGTGGCACGGAGGGAAGCTGCCAACACGTTTTCCCCATGGAGCCTTAGGGATTGGCTTGAAGCCATAGGGCTTTGGAGGAGTAGCCTCTTTGACAGTGTAATGCCGGAGAATTGAGGTGCCCCTCTGCCCTGATGGTCCTGCCATTGTGTGGCCTCCGGGCACAAGCTGGGCTGACAGGAACAAGCACTGAGGGGAATTGTGATGATGTAAACGAGGTCAAATGGGACTGACAATGAACGTGAGTCAGATGTAAATGAACTTTGAAACAAGCAGAAAAAACCCCTACCCCCTCCTATCTTCAAGGCAAGAGAGAGGAGGGACGTCTCCGACTTGTGCGAACAGATAAGCAGAAAAGAGGGGGGGAATGGGGAAAAATAAGCAATTGGCTTGTTTTGAGAGACTTACCAGAGCGGATTTAGTCTGGAAGCAATTTTCAGAGGTGGTGAAATAGCGGGTGGCTTAAGTAAACAATATGCCATGTTGGCGGGCCCCGGGAAAAAAAGGAACGAAAGTGAAACTAACAGGCGGCCAGAGTCCAAGGCCGGAAGAGGGAGTGGATGTCCTGAAACTCCTAGCGGATACCATGAAGCCTGTGATGGAACAACTCGCTGGTATTAACCAGCAGTTGGTCACACTAAATCAAAACTTTGCATCACAGAAACTCCAGTTGGCAGAAATGGCCAAAAAGACGGAGTAAATGGTGGAAGTTGTGAAGGAGATGTACGCCACAAATAAGAATATGAAGAAAAAGATGGGAGAGTTAGTGAATAAGCAGAACTACCAGGAAACTCGTTTGCTGCCATTCCAAATAGAAAAGGCTAACATGGTCCTTAGATTCCAGGGATTTCCTGAATCAGCTAAAGAGGACCTGAAGAAAATACTCAGTGAAGTTATCACACCAGTAACAGGCTTGAAAGCAGAAGAAATTACCCATGATATGGAAACAGCATATAGGGTGAACTCTAACTACAGCCAAAAAAAAAAAAAAAATAGCCTGCCTGGGGAAATAATGGTCAGATTCTCAAGAAGACAGACCAGAAATGCAGTCTTAAAAGCAACATCAGCAACTCCACTGAAACTGGGAAATACAACTATCAAGACCTTAAAAGACATTCCATTAGAAATTCGTCAAAAAAGAAAGAACTATAAGGACTTAATTCTTTTTCTCCAAACCAATCAAATCCCATACAGGTGGGCAATGCCCGAAGGTGTCATTTTTAAAATCAACAACAAGAGACAGAAGATTGACTCCATTTTTAAAGCCAAAGAATTCCTAAAACGCCATCTGGGATCCAAAGAAGAAGGAGAAACCGGGTCAAGTGGCTCCTCCCCCTCGGAGATGGATGAAGACCTGGCCACCGAAGAGGGAGCTGCCGCCATCCAATCATCTTATGACTTTAGAGATAGAAAATCTAGATAAAGGCAGGACGACTCTGAAAATTGCCTTTATGAAGCGAGCTGGAGGGGATGCTCTGGAATCTCCTCATAACAAGTAACAAATTAATAATTTAGCTGAGATAGACAGGAACTCACAATATGCATTGTTTATTAACACTAAAATACTAACATTTAGCTTAACATGGATATTATCTCCTCTTGGCATTTTAGTATAGTGTGGGTTTACTTTTCTTTATCTCTAGATGTAGTTCCCCTTCCCTATTTTTCTTTGTAGTTTTAGTAGTATATGCAAAAACCAATAAAAAATCCCCTTTGGGGGGCCAAAAATAAAATAAAATGTTAGCTTATCAGGCTGGGCCATGTGTGCTGTAAAATGTAATGCCAGGTATTAGAGATATGAAATTTATAAAGGACACAGGAAAACCCAGCTAATGGTATGATGTTTTACTCAAAATAAAAAGAAGAATAATTTAATCCTAGCAGTGAAAGCAATGGATTTACAAGGGAACCCACAAAAGCCTGGCTTTCTCAGATCCCCCCACCCCCATTTATCATCCCTCTTGTGTTTCCCTCAAAGCAGTGGGGCTGAGCGGAAGGCCTGACAGCTATTTCCAAAGCCTCCAGGGGGTGCTTTTTGTCCTCCTGTGACCCCTTTTCCCTCATGGGCTGAGAATAGTGCCAATTGCTTGCAGGCCATATCAGAGCCCTGGATGGGCCGCTTCCAGCCCATGGGCCATATGTTTGACAACCTTGTTCTAGGCGAACCCTCTGCCAATTAAAAAACTACAGCTATAATATCCCCCCAAACTAGGTATCCAATTAATACTT
This sequence comes from Gekko gecko, assembly GCA_029375565.1. Lineage (NCBI taxonomy): Eukaryota > Metazoa > Chordata > Lepidosauria > Squamata > Gekkonidae > Gekko > Gekko gecko. The sequence continues at coordinate 99,730,986 of JAPDNY010000004.1, read as the reverse complement.
AAACATCTGGTAATGAAGAATCCAGTGCTGAATACACCTCACTATCAGGAAATTACTCCTCAAATTTAGACAAAACCTTTTTCATATCCATTAGTCCAAGTTTTGTCATCCAACATGACTAAAAGCATATCTGCCCTATCCCTTGCATGGCATACCTTTAGGTATTGGAAGGTGGCAATCATATCACCCCTCAGGTGTCTCCTACTCATGTAGGCCTGCTTCTGGGGCAAATGCTTTGTCTCTGGACAGAGAATAGACTGGTGGCACTGCTATTGCATCAGCGCCTGGCCACCTCCACCACATTAGACCTCAGAATTGTTCTGTAAGTTGTCAATAGTCTTATGAAAATTAAGCGTTGAGACAGAACATCTTTTTGTGATTTTTTTTTAAAATGCACCCTTCCTATGCTGAAGTGTTACCCAGCATTCTGTCCTCTCATTTCATGTAATACTACAGACATCTCCTATTTCTTCCATCTGTCTCACACTACTTCTATATTGCTTTTGACTCTTTATACATGTCATGCAATATATTACAAAAGAGGACTAGAATTTCAGCCTTTTCCCTACAACCTAACAGTATCCAGAAACCTTATTCCCTTCAGACTTGAAACAAAAGACATGGAAATGCTTCTGGGTCAATTCTAGCCTTTCAAAGTGCAAAATTTGGTTTGAGGTTTGTATTGAGGTTGAGAGTCACTTTTGTGCTTTTAGAGCTGGTTATACTCATTCAGCAACGATGGTTTTATCTTCCAGAATCAAACCACCTATTTAAGGTAGAAATGGTCAAGCTAGTACATAATGCATACTGACTGTATCCTCCAAACCACAAGCTACTGAGAAGCTACCGTGGTGAATTCTGATAGGGAATAATGAAGAGAAAAGCCACATTGTGGGTTATTGCAATACCCACCAGTTATGTTTATGAGTATCAGTCCTATGAGAATATTAAGATGCCCCTGGTGTACCAAATGCACACTCGCCATGATCTAGCAATTTGCTAAAATTGTGTGGCATTAAATGCACACACAGAGCTCTCCTGCCTGATCTCCAGTCACTTCAGTGAACATGCTTCCTGTTGACAAAAGTGCTTCTTCCATTGAAGAAAGAACCCAATTGAATGCTTATGGAACTCTGGATAGGGTATTGTGAGTGAGGTTAGTTTCCAGTAATTAGAAAGGGGGAGGACAAATATTTCCTCTTCTGTTTTGTGGTTTCTAGAAGTAAATGTATGACAATGTGGATAAATTGTCATATTTTGAAAATCTTAGATAAGCATACCTAAACCCATACCATAAAATTAAAGTTTAAAATAGAATACATGATCTTTCTAGTGGAAACATTTGTGCTTACCCTTTAAAAAATCCAGAAATTTGCATTTAATGATGGAATGGGTACAATGCTATTTATGTGTCCAAAATGGAAAATTAAGAGCTACTTTTTAATTTGACTGGTAATTTGAGATTTCTGATAAAAGGCCAAATTGTCATCAATGTAAGGTAAATATGATTGGAATTTTACTAAATTGCTATTTACTGGAATGTATTCTGGTATTAGCCCGCCTATAATTTTTAAGTGATTGACATGAACTCTAAGCTAAGATACTTCAATAGCTATGAAGATTTACTATAAATAGCATTTTTTAAGAATTGTTCTACTTTTTGTGTTGTCACATTGTCCCTTTATCAAAATCCAGTTAGTAGTCCATTTTATACTGCAAGAGACAAAAGCAAAGAATAGCATTGTAGGCAAAAAAAGAGGCACACACTGTGCCTGTTAATAATATATTCTCAGGATTCTCACCTGCACAGAATCCTATGAACATGGTAAAAACATAGTGAAATATTAGTAAGCCCTGTGGTGATGACAAGGTGGGATATGTCTCCTTCCTACAAGAGTTAAGGTGCTACAGGAAAAAGAAAATAAGAAAGGTGCTTTAATTAGCGCTGTGCTGAATTTTTGCAAGCAAAAGTTTTGCTGAGAAAGTAGTGCTTTCGGAATCTCTCCTTATATATAATCCTCTTTTCTTGTGACCCTTTTCTGAACATTCCATATGCTTCCTCAGCCTTTGGCTCCCTGACCTGTCACTCTAACAGTGTGCCAGTTGCTGCGTGCTGGGTGCTGGGTCTGCTCCTCTTCCCCATCCACTCCCCCTTCAGCCACTGTGCCCTGTCAGAATGGCTTTCTCTCTTGACAAAGACACTTCTCCTGCTTGCCTCTTGTGTGGGAATAATTCTTCCCTCAGTGGCTGTTGGTAGGTGTAATGAAATGGCAGTTACCTGTGTTTGTAAGATGGGTGTGGTTCTTTGTTTAAAATGTTCCCCCATCAGGTTTAATTGAGCTGTAGTTCCAGAGAGGAGCCTGCAGGGGTATCACTCACTGGGTTGAATGGGGCTTCCTCATCTGCTGGCCTACAGTTCCCAGCTGCCCCAAGCCCAAAAAGTGCAGGGAAACAGGGACTGTCCCAAAGCTGTCTTCATACCTGGGAGCAGCAGAAATTCAGCCACTCCACAGTCAGCTGGATTGGGGAATGAATGGAAGTTTCCCTGCTCTTTTGGGCAAAAGATAGAGGCTGAAGTACAGGTGAGCCCACAACCTCCAGAGGTAGAGAGTATTCTGTGTAGGGAAAGAGGATTGCGTTTAACCCCTGTTGATTTATGCCCTGTTGGTTCATGGTTTCTGCTCACTCCTACAGTGTGTGTGTGCTCCATAACTGTATAAATAGTTAAAAATAAATTCTTTTATTTGGGCTAATAATCTGTGTTGTGTTCTGACCACATAGTCTCCCCTGCTCTGCACAATACCAAAGGGAGGGGGTAGCCCAGGGAAGCAAGGAAAGGCCAGACCCTTGGGTTGCCAACTTTCCAGGGATCCCTCAAAGATTGGGGATTCCATCTCCAAATAGGTAGATTCTCACTAAAAAGGCAGTAACGATTCCATGAGTAGTGGCAGCAAACTTAAGGCGTGAGATATGCCCACAGGATGAGGGTGGGAGGCAAACAGCTGAGTTGTAAACTGGAGCCCATTTCACCATGGTAGGCAACCATGCTGGTTCAGACAAAGGAAGGAAACCCTGTGCAGGCCTTTGTGAGGGACTCTTTGGGGCCAGTCCTGACTAGAGTTGCCAGCTCCAGGTAGGGAGATTCCTGGATATTTTCTGGTAGAGTCCATGGAAGCCAGGGTTTGGGGAGGGGAGAAGCCTTAGCTGAACAGAATGCCATAAAACCCACCTTCCAAAGCAGTTATTTTCTCTGGGGGGGAGAGATCTGTTGTCTGGAGTTCAGTTGTGATACCTGGTGATCTTCAAGCTCCATCTGGACGTTGCCTGCCCTAGGCATAGCAGTCAGTGCTTCAGAGCAGGGTCTGCTAGATCTAGGTTCTTGCTGTAGAAGCTGAGTGGGTGATTTTGGACCAGTTACAGTCTTTCAGCCTTACCTACTTCACAGGGTTGTTGTGGAAGTCCAAAGGGGGAGAGGAGAATGATGTAAGCTGCTTTGGCCCCTATTGCAGAGAAAGACTACTTTCCCCCTGGGAAACCATTGTTGCCAATCTCCAGGTGAGGGCTGGAGATCACTCCAAATTATAACTGCTCTCCAGATGGCAGAGATCAGTTCCCCTGAAGAAAATGGTGGACTCTGTGGCAGTCAGGGCTTCAGAGCATGGAAGAGGCTGCAGGTGTGTCTGTGTGGGGAGATGGAAAGCTGACGAGTGAGGGGGAAATAAAGGTAGGTTGATGATTGGCTGGTAAGGAGATAGAGTTGCCAACTCCAGGTGGGAAATTCGTGGAGATTTGAGGGATGGAACCTGGAGAGGATGAGGTTTGAGGAGGGGTGGGACCTCAGGTACAATGCCATAGACTCCACCCTCCCAACTAGCCATTCCCTCCTGGGAAACCACTGTTGCCAATCTCAGGAGAGGGGTGGAAATCACTCAGAATTATAACTGATCTCCAAGAGGGAGGGGGGAGGAGATGGAAAGCTGACATCAGAGGGGCAGATAATGGCAGGTTGATGCTTGGCTGGGAAGGAGATAGGATTGCCAACTCCAGGTTGGGAAATTCATGGAGATTTGAGGGGTGGAACCTGGAGAGAGTGAGGTTTGAGGATGGGTGGGATCTCAGACAGGTACAACGCCATGGACTCCACCCTCCAAACCAGCCATTCCCTCCTAGGTAACAATTGTTGCCAATCTCCAGGTGAGGGCTGGAGATCACTCAAAATTACAACTGCTCTTCAAGTAGCAGGGATCAGTTCCTCTGGAGAAAATGGTGGACACTGTGTCATTATACCCTGCTGAGGTCACCACAGCACATTGACGGCGAGTGCCCAATGCCTTGGCACTCTCCCAGAACCTCTTTCTAGGGTTTGTTGTATTTATTTCCACAACGGGCCTTATTCCTAGTACTTGAAATATTCCCAAACCCAACCTTGCTTACCTTGTTGGTATTTGCAGCCTCATTTGTGTGCTGCTTCAGTGCCAGTTTAATCCTTTGAACTATATTTTCAAACAGTGAGAGATTATGTGGTCAGTTTGATGATATCATGCCCCCATGTGGCCGATTAGATTTATGTTGTGATCGTGGCATGAAGGTGATGCTAACTGAGGGCAGGACGCATTGCTCTCTGAAATGGGGAACACTTTTGTCCATGTTTGCTCCCCACTCATGAAATAATTGCTTAAGGTGATGTGTGCTTTTCACAGCTTGTGAAAGCCTTTCAGCCCACGCCCAGCTCTGATGTTAATATTAATAGCAATTTTACTATTTTGTGATATGCGGTGGCTCAAGTGGTTAAGATGTTGAATTGCAGACCAGAAAGTCGGTAGTTCAGCAGTTCAAGACCCAAATGCCGCATGACGGAGTGAGCTCCCATCTCTGGTCCCAGCCCCTGCCAAACTAGCAGTTCGAAATTGCAAGTAGATAAATAGATACCGCTTCAGTGGGAAGCTTACAATGTTCCGTGTGCCTTGGCCACATGGCCATGGAAACATCTTTGGGCAGTGCTGGCTCTTTGGCTTGGAAACAGAGATGAGCACCGCATCCCTAGAGTTGGATTTGATTGGCTTTCAAGCAAGGAAAACCTTTAATTACTCAGGTTGGATTTTGAAAATGTATAAAGCAGCCAGTTAAAAATGAAATGAAATTACTGCTACATTATTTTGAACAGCATTTTTAATTTGCAATTGACTACACTTGTATATGCACAACAGAGTAAACCATCTATGCCTATGGCTATCACTACATCCTCTGACAGTGAATTCTAGATTCTAACAACTTGTGTAAATTATTTCCTTTTGTCTGTACTGAATCTATTGCTCATCAGCTTCATTGGATGCCCTTGAGTTCTAGTATTTTGGGACAGGGAGAAAAAGTTATCTTGTGAACTCCCACCCCTGTATAATTTTATACACATCATGCCCACTCTTAGTCCTCTCTTTTCTAAACTGAAAAGTCCCAGACACTTCAGTCATTTTTCATAGGGACGGTGCTTCAACCCCCAATAATCTTGGTTACCCTCTTCTATACCTTTACCAGATCTGCAATGTCCTTTTGAGATACAGTGGCCAGAACTGCACACAGTATTTCACATAAGGCCACATAGAGTTTGCCTTTTTCACTGCTGCAGCACACCGGATTGATGCTTTCATTGAGCTGTCTACTATGACCCCAAAATCTTTTCACCTCTCAATGTCAGCAAGTTCAGACCCCATTAGCATATACACGAAGCAGGGATTTTCTTCCAATGTGCATCATCTTACACTTGCCAACATTGAACTTCATCTACCACAATGATCCCAGTCATCTAATTGGTGAAGATCCTCCTAGAGCTCTTTACTGTCATCTTTGGTTTTCACCATCTTGAAATGTTTTTGTCATCTGCAAACATGGCCACTGCACTGTTCACCCAATGAGTTCCAGATCGTTTATGAACAAATTAAATAGTACTGGCCCCATCCTTGTGGGAAACGGCTGCTTACTTCCCTCCATTGTGAGAACTGCGCATTTATTCCTAGGCTTTGCTTTGTGTTATTTAACCGACTTTTGGTCAATAAGAGGGCCCATCCTCTTATCCCATGACTGTTTAGCTTACTCATGTGAGGACCCTTGTAAAAAGCTTTTTGAGAATCAAGATGTAAAGTACTGGGTTTCGGGCCTCATGACTCGGACGACGACATAAGAGAAGACGCGTTTATTCGTACTTCACACAAGACAAAGACAAACAGTAATGGCCGGAGGCCAACTATATACAGTAAGGGGGGGACGCTCCCACATTCCTATTGGCGGGTTTGAATTGCCCGCCAATGCTGCCATTGGTTCTTTACTGGCGAGCTCAGGAGCCTAGTCCCTATTGTTCTCAGAGAGCGGAGCTTGGCTGCCTTCGCCAGCTCAGACTCCTGATCTTAGGACACAACACCAGATATATAATACCTTTTTGGTCATCATTATCTGCATGCTTATTCACTCTCTCAAAGAACTCCAAAAGGTTTGTGAGGCAGGACTTCTCTTTGCAGAAGCCATGCTGATTTCCCCTCAGCAGTCTTTGTTCATCTATGTGCCTAATCATTCTATCTTTGATTACAGTTTCTACTAATTTGCTGGGGACAGATGTTAGGCTAAATGATCTGTAATTTCCTGGTTCCCCTCTGTATGCTTTTTTAAAAATTGGTGTAACATTTGCTGCTCTCCAGTCTTCTGTCACCCTAGCTTAATTTAGTTATAAGTTACATATACGGGTTAGTAAATCAACAATCTCATATTTGAATTCTCTAAGAACTCTTGGGTGTATGTCATCAAGATCTGGAAACTTAGTGGTTCTTAATTTCCCCAATAGGTCTAGAACTTAATCTCTCCCCAACTGGTGGGGCCAAGAGACCTCCCGGAATTACAAGTGATCTCCAGTCTACACAGATCAGTTAAACATAAGAACATAAGAGAACCAATGTTGGATTAGGCACCATCAGGAGCACCATCAGGACACTAGAAGCCCTCCCACTGTTGCCCCCCCAAGCACCAAGAATACAGTGCATACAGTGCATTCCTATCTATACCTTGTGGCTAATAGCCACTGATGTATTTCTGCTCCATATGCTTATCTAATTCCTTCTTGAAGCTGTCCATGCTTGTAGCCGCTGCCACCTCCTGTGGCAGTGAATTCCATGTGTTAATCACTCTTTGGGTGAAGAAGTACTTCCTTTTATCTGTTCTAACCTCATTGCTCAGCAATTTCATGGAGTGCCCATGAGTTCTTGTACTGTGAGAAAGGGAGAAAAGTACTTCTTTCTCTACCTGCTTTATCCCATGCATAATCTTATAAACCTCGATCATGACACCCCTCAGCTGTCATTTCTCCAAGCTAAAGAGCCCCAAGCATTTCAACCTTTCTTCATAGGGAAAGTATTCCAACCCTTTTATCATTCTAATTGCCCTTTTCTGCACTTTTTCCAATGCTATAATATCTTTTTTGAGGTGTGGTGACCAGTTCTGGATGGTATGGTGTTATACCCCATTGATACCCTTCCCCAAACCCTGCCCTCCCCAGGGTCCACCCTCAAATCTCCAGGAATTTCCCAACCTGGATTTAGCAACCCTATCATGCATAGTTCCCAAACTTTGATTGAACAAATTGGTGCCACTGTTAACTTTGGCTTTACTAATCAACTGGTTTAGGCACAAAGTAGTGAATTCTTCCCTTTTCACTCAATTCTTCCCTTTTCACTCTTTGAGAGAGACAGAGGAGATTTGTACTCAGGTCTTTGTGATAATCTGTTATGTGTATATGTGGAGACCACTGTTTTATGTGCATATTTCTGGACCAGGGTCAATGTATTTATTCTCTCAGCAACCCTAAGGGGATAATCACATTAAATCTGCAATGAGTATTCATATGATCTTATAGAATTTTGTGCAAACCAAGAATGAAGCAATAGAGGAACTTTATCTTAAAATACAAGATAATTCTTTCCCCATATCATTATTTTTTTCCTTGAATCCTACAGAATTATACTCAAAGAATAGTTCTGGACTTCAGTCTTCTAGGCCTGATCAGTGAATTCAATCATCTGATTTTATTTTCATTTCAATAGTTTGACAGACGTTAAATATGGCTTTGGAAGAAAAGGGACCCAGGTTGATAACAGAAGTTGAAGTATGTTTCTCCCTAAGCCTTTCTTTGCTCTTCTTTTCTATAACATTAGGCTTTTAGAGTCAATAACCCATTAGTAATCAAGGGATGTATCATTTATTAATTATGCACCATATTAATATTTAATCCTTTGGGTTGCCACACATATTTCTAAATCCACTTTTTAATTACATTTGAAAAAATAAATCTTCAAGGCAACCATTATAAAAGTAATTTTTCTGCACATTAAAATTTCAATTACTTTGTTTGTGAACTGTTGTAATGCTCCAGGACTTGGTAAAGTGGCCATCACAACTCCATTCAGGCTCTTTGCTCACTTGGAAGCTAATTGAATATTAGCACAAAGGATGTGTTAGGAAGGGCTTCCAGAATTGTCTGGAGTGGTAAGGAATTAAAACTGGAAACATGATGTCCACTTCCTGTGGTTACCTGCTTTGAAAGGAAATGTTGGCTTACTGTGAACAATTATTTTCTTCTCAAATGAGGTATGATTCCTATCACAAGACTGTAGTCACGACAGTATAGGATACTGATTTAATGAGAACATGGTTAAGTTAACTATAAGCTTCATCAATGTCAGGATATTGAGTCTTTTAGTTGTGGATAGCCAATGTAGAGTTCCCATCTGGTGAAAGGCTAGAAAATTAGATACTGCTAACTTATATTACAGTGATAACTATATATGACATAAGGAGAGAAGAGGTGTGGACAGTTACTGATTTTTTCATTAATGTGTATTTTAATGAAGTGTCACTATTAATAAGGATTTTTCCAATAATTAAAAATTACATTTAAAAATGTTATGATTTATGCTGAATACTGTAGTTTTTGTTCCAGTCTATCACCAATTGGTCAGCCTTCTGTTTCCACAACAGATTGGATGAATGTGGACTTTTTCATAAGAAAGGCTGCATGAGCACTCCAGCCACTGACTTTGTGAAGAAGAAAATATATCCACAAATAAATGCTGCATTTATAAAGTTTTAAATTAGTGCTAGGTGAAGCATTCTACAGACACCATAGCACAGCTGGGGACTATGTTAATAGAGGACATGATGAAAAACATAATTAAGAAAATCACAGTTTTATTCACAGTGGAGTATTGTTGTACAATGGCAGAGATATCACAGTTACTATCCAATAGAATCCTTTGACCTTCACACAACAGTACTGAATACAGCACTTCCAAATGCAATTGTTATTACAGGGTGTGAGCCAGTTTGATATAGTGGTTAAGAGTGGTGGACTCTAATCTGGAAAAGTGGGTACAATTCCCCACTCCTCCACTTGAAGCTAGCTGGGTGACCTCGGGTCAGTCACAGTTCTCTCAACCCCCAAAATAAACCTAGTTTGCCACAAAAAGAGCTAGAGTATTAGGCTGCCAGACAATCTTTGTATCTCTTGGCTATACTACACCCACTGAGATTTTTATTATTATTATTATTATTATTATTATTATTATTATTATTATTATTATTATTATTATTATTATTATTATTATTATTATTATTATTATTATTATGTTTATCCACCTAAGTCCACTGAAGTCAATGTACTCTGCTTAGGACTGCACTGTGTAAGAGCAGCAATGCCACAGTAGCTGTGGGAGGATCATTGTCTTTCCAGTGGAAAAAATGATACAAAGGAAAATGCCTTGCTCATATACTCTATGACTGTGGGTTTCTTCAATAAAAGTGTAGGGTTGCTGTGTTCTGTGTTCTGTTTTAAAGATGGTATCTTAAAGGTCTGTTGATCATATAATAAACTTTGTTTATTTTATAAGGCATAACTGCACATTTACAGTGCAATTCTAAGCAGAGATGCATATCTCAGACCATTGATTTCATTGTTCTTAGATGTAACTGCTTAAGACGGCACTCTAATTGACCTATAAACTGACCGATTAGAAAAGTCCAAAGAATGAACAAATAGAATTTCATTGAATGCCACACTGAAATCTTTCCTTTGTGACTGTAAGTTGCTCTACATTGCTTCTGTCTGATGTGGATGGGATGATGGCTAGTGTATCTGAAGCAAGAAAAAGATATCAATACTTCTCTACATGATTAAGATTAAAGCTGATCTGTCCATTAAGCAATGCAGTAACAGGTTCTCAGACTTTTTAGAAGGAATTAAAGGAATGAGGCATACAGAAAAGATGTTCTGTTACAAAAGAACCCTAATCAATATTGAGAATATTTCTTATAAATTATTCAGATTTGTTATAAACTACTCAAACCTTTTAAAAATTAACAGTATATGGCACTGTAAGTTGGAACAAGAGTGCGTTTCACCTTAGAAGGCCTCACAGGATATTGCAATGCATTGTGTAGCGTTTGTGTGCATTTGACATCAAGAAAAGTCTCTGGATGAATTGTGAGCTATAAATCACTTCATGGCCTCTCATTGGATAAACCTTGAGCCCTGGTTCCTTGTTGTGTATTCTCCTTTCACCACACATTAATTTTTAATTACAACCATTTCAAAATAAAGTCATAATGTGAGTCATAAATCACCAACTGTGGCAATAAACCACTTTGGTTTATATTAGCTACATACAGATAACACTTCCACCATTAGCATTGACTATTTGAACTTTCTTCACATAGCATTTCCTCTCTCACTTCCATTTTAAATTGTAGCAGTGTGGAAAAGAAAGGCTGGCTCTTAGAAAAGTTGTGACTAGCTCTCCTATTGTCTTAACTGAATGCTTGAATTCAAACACTAAAAAAATTCACACTACCATGACAATTGTAGTGTATTTTATTCATCATAACTAAAGAGAGTCACAGTATTTTAAAATTCCTACAGGTGAAAGGAGCACAGAGGTCACACTTTGAATTTCATTTTTTTTTTGTTATTTCTCCACCTTGTAAAGTGAGACAGTTGTCTCTAATAGAAATTATCTTTGTCACTCTACATTTCCCAGGATTATGAGGGAAGCCATGACAGTGAAATACATATACAACTGATACAAGTTTGTAGTGCAGCCATGAGCACAGTGATAGATTAAAAAACATAGAGGATTCAGAGTTTTAAAATAATACATCCTACTCTGATTTCAAAAGTGGTGCTCTGGTCCATTGAAGCTTTAGTTGCACAAGGGTTATATTAACGGAATCCTTCACTAGAACTTTGTTTTTGCCAGTTAACATCATGATCAGACATGTCAGTTTGATGACACATTCACAAGTTTCCTGCAAGTTAGAGGTGAATCTGCTTTCCAAAATGGTTTTATTCATTTTACATTAACAACAAGATTAACAACAGGATAGACGTGTACATGTTACAATTCCTCCTCACACTTCCCTCCTTCAGAGGCAGATTTTCCCTCCAAAATTTTGTTTCCTTCTGTGACAGAGCCACCCCAAGTAATTTGGTTTTCTTCTTTGTCTTCAAAAGACTGTCCCACCCTGTCACAGAGATATAATTTGGCTTTTAGTCCAGCCCTGGACTAAGCTGTTTCTTTTCCTTTGTGTAGTGGATAGGGTGGTTTCCTCTCTGAGATTTAGAGGTGAATCTTCAATGGACAATTAGAGTTTACTGACTTGGTGTTTATTGTACAAAAATTATCCATGAAGGTACCAAATACCATTTGGTAGAAATGAGCTAGATCAGATAAAGTACTAGTAGCAATGGATCAATCAGGGTGGGGGGAAGCAAGTGGGAACACAGAAAGATGTGGAATAGAAAAGAACACACACAGTTCTCTGTAGAAATAACATTCCTTTTTAATTTTTTTTATTATTTTCCACTATATACTACAAAACTACAGAACTACTAAGAGTAACAAGGTAGCATGATGATCTATCAATACACTTTAGATCTTTCTCTACCTGATTCATATTCTATTATTAGTATTTTCAAATATAAAAAACAAAAAGAAATTGTTAGATAGTATATTACATCTGGACAATAATAGGTTAGAGCATATAAGATCTCAGGTCTTCATTTGGATGCCTTCTTATCTTTACGTTTCTTCTTTTTTTGCCAGGGAAGTTTAACCTTCATGGGTCTGGGCACAGCTGCACCCAAATCAGAGTCAGTGTCAGAGTCAAATATTTCACCTAGGGATACCGAAGTATCAGTAGAAGATGAGCTATCCATATCAGTCTTCCGTTGTTCGCTGTTTTTTTCTGTTGCTTTTTTGTTCCCTGCTCCATTCTTTTGCTTAGTCAAAGTTTGATGTTGCTTCAGGAATAATTCTGCTTTTAATAAAGAGTCAGTCTTTTCCTTCTTCTCTTGGAAATTAAAAATGAGTCCTTCTGGTAGAATCCATCTGCATTGGACGTTGTTCTTTTGAAGAAAAGCTGTAATATTTCTGTATTGTCTTCTTTTTTTAATCTCCTCCTCATGGATTTTAACTGTTGTCACTTTAAGTATTAAATCTCTTATTGATCTTTTTGCAAATTTTACAAAAATTTCCCCTGGGAGATTATTTTTTTGACAAATTCTGAGTAAGTTCTGTAAATCATGTCAATATCTGCTTGTATTAATTCAGGTTTGCAATTGATTAAGGGGGCCAATGCTTTACTTAACATTTATCTTAGATTCTCATCCTGTTTCTCTGGGACCCCTTGAAATCTTAAGACAAACAAAGATCTTTCCACTTGAAGTTGTAATAACTGTTGATTTCCAGACGCTCTTTCTTTATCAGCAGTGTTCTTGATCTATTTCTTTGGTCTTGGCTTCAACTTTTTAAATCTCTTTATCCATCTTTTCTGATTTAGCTGCCATCTCTTTAAGCTCTTTCTGTGACTTGTCAAATTTCTGGTTGAGATTCATCATCTGGTCCAGCAGGGGGCTCAGGGCTTCAGAAACTGTAGAGGCAACATCGCTGGTATTTTCCTGTCTTGTGATTGGTGATGCTGTGCTGGCATTTCCTATGGTGCCTCTGCCTCTGGATGCCATTTTCCCACCATGCTGGGACATTGTTTATATTTAGATAAGAGTTTGCAAAAAGTTCAAAGATTTTTCTATGATGTGAATATTTGGACCTGATGCATTCTGCTTGAGTAAGGTGAGGTTTAACAGCTTATTCTCGGCATGCTTCTCATTTATGCTGCTGTTTTGCTGCTGGGTAGGGTTCTTCCTCTGAGGGTTTCCCCCTCCCCTTTCTCTATGGAGCTGTGCCGCTTCACTGTACTATTTACTTCTTCACCCTCTTTACATTCATGTTTCTTTTTGAAACTTAACTCATTTTTTCTTTAATCGCTGAATCACTGAATCGTCACATAGAGAGAATCCTTTTATTAAGTCCTTGTATGCTCTTGTCTAGTAATGTCTCTGGTCACCATTGCTGGCCTCATTGCAGCGGGACCTTGTGGAGCAAAAGAGAGCTCACTTCCCCAAGCCGGGATTTCAGGAGCAGCTCCTTCATTGCTCCAGGCTAGAAGCTCTCTCCAAGAGCTTCGTGACGAGGTCGGAGCCAGCCGAACCCTCTCCCTGCCGCCTTGATCCAAATTGCGTTTGTTCATGAGTCACCACCCACCAGAGATCTATAGAAATATAATTCAAGTAGATCTGTAGATGAAATAGCCTAAAGCTAAACTAAGTCAATCTGATAGGGCTACCAACCTCCAGGTGTGGCCTTGAGTTTCCCCAGAATTACAAATGATCTCCAGACTACTTAAATCTCCCTTGGAGAAAATGGCAGTTTCAGAGAGTGGCCTCTATGGCATCATATCACTGCTGAGCTTCCTCCCCTCCTAACCATCACCTTTCCCAGGCTTTATCCCCAAACTTCCAGGAATTTCCCAACCTAGAACTGGCAACCCGAGTCAGTTGTCTCCAGTTAAGATGCATATTGGCCACTCTGAATGACACAATGTGGAGATCCTTCCCTTACTCATGATGCATAGTGGAAGATGTCCAAGCCAAAGAGTAAAGCTTTTAGTGCAAAAGAGTACCATTAACTTCAGCAAGTTGCACAGGTGTGGTTGATCTATGATGTCAGTAAGGTCAAGATAATTGGTCTCATCAATGAAAACCAGATGTAGCATTTTAAATGCACAACATGAAAATAACAAAATGAACACAATTATTTATTCATTAGATTATGCATTGAAAGCATTAACCAACTTTTAAAAATGTAAACATTGGACTATTGATTGAAATGGTAGTGAGTGCATATTGACATTGCAGCACACCCATGCTTCTCATCATAATCTAAATCAACATAAATAACCAAATTCCTCTCCATTCCTTTCAGTCTTCATCTGTTGTAACTGTTTTAAGTAATTAATACCAGGAAAGAATTATACTGATCAAGCTCACACACTGCTGGAATAGTCAGGTAGACCATAAACTTTGTGTACATTCCTAAGACAACAATTTTGATCATCAATGGAGGATATTCTCTATTAAATTAACATGTTTTAGCACAACAAGCAATAAACTGCTTAACACTGAGCTCCAGTGAATTAAATACCGGAAAAGCATTGGACAAAAGTCAAAGTTGTGCTGACACATTTATTTCTCAGTAAATGAAGACTGTTTAGTTTTAATGCATTTGTGGTTAGCGATAGTTTGAAAAGATCAATGTAAATTCATTTCCAGGTAGTAAATAATGCTTTAATGAGACTTCTGACAGTTTGTTTTCACACCTTAAAGCTCCTTACCTTTAAAAATGCCTAAAGGTGAACCTATTTTTTCTGGCATTCAGCAATACACAAATAATAGTGTGCAGTGTTTTATAGGTTCTGTTTGATGTATAGTTGATTGATGGTCATGCCTTTGAGTTTAACAACTACAGTACTTAATCATGCATCCAGGGCACACAGTGTTACTGTTCTTCAGCTTTTAAAGTTTAAACCAGTTTCATTTAAGACAAAGTAAATATAGTCCTGTCACTGCATTTCATAAAGCACCTTGTAGAAAACATACGGCAGCCCTGAATAAAACTGTGATATTATTCCAACAACAACAAAAAACTTTAAAAAAGGAAAGACAATGTAGAAGAAGAGAAGAGGAGATTGGATTTATACTCCATCCTTCACTACCCAAAGGTGTCAGGTAGTCCTGCCATGATGGATGGAGTTGGGTGGGCGGATGGGCTTTGTGTTGTGTAGGGCGGGAGGTTGGGATCGTGGGGTGTTGATTTATGCACCTGGAGTGTTCGAATGGAATGCGGAGGGCCAGGCTATGCAGGCTCTATCTCTGGTAGACTTAACACACTGACCTTGGAGGAGACAGGCTGTGAGCTTCCTATCGCTTTCAAAGCTACAGCTTGGCTGGGAACAATGGGGGCGGTGGGAACTTCATTAATTATTGTAGCCTTCAGTTCCCATTACCACACTAACTCGCTTGCTGACGCACTATCACGCCTCCCACAGCATGACAGTAAGAGGGAGGAGATTCGTGACTCTGTTTTCACGCCTTCCCAGTTGGGAGGAGCAGTAACCACTCGGAAACAAGCCAAACGTTCCCTCCCTTCCCGACCCCTCCCTCTAATGACTGGGTAGCGAAATTCTCTACAGCTATGTCTGACGCTGATAGGGAGGAGGTAGGGGGGGAGGAAGGAGTCACTCAAGATGCGCATGGCTGCTGGAGGAAGAATGGTAAACTGTTTGTTCCCAGCTCCCTTCAGGGGGAGGTGATGGGCTGGGCGCACGGCTCGAAACTGGCGGGGCACACGGGGTTTGTAAAATCCCTTCAACTCTTGCAGAGACAATTCTGGTGGCCTGGGCTACGAAAAGACATTTCGTTATTCACTTCTGCTTGCCAAACGTGCTTGATGAGTAAGCCCAGACCCGGTAAACCCCCAGGAGCTCTACAACCCCTCCCCACGCCGGCTCGTCCATGGGAAGTGATCTCTATGGACTTTATTACTGACTTACCCCCCAGTGGGGGGAATACTGTCATATGGGTAATAGTGGATCTTTTTACTAAGCAGGCCCATTTCGTTCCGTTTGCCTCAATCCCCTCAGCCAAGAAACTAGCCTCGGCGTTCTTGCAACACGTAGTGAGGCTCCACACTTTGCCTGCTAAAGTGGTCTCGGATAGGGGGGTACAATTCGTGTCTCATTTCTGGGGTGAACTAATGTCACTGCTTGGGGTGGAGCGGGCGGTTAGCAGTGCGTACCACCCAGAAACGGATGGGCAGACTGAACGTGTGAACCAAACACTTGAGCAGTACTTAAGGTGTTTTACGAATTTTCAGCAGGACGATTGGCACTCCCTTTTGCCTTTGGCTGAGTTCTGTTACAATAATACTCAGCACTCTTCTACTGGTATGTCCCCCTTTAAGGCGGTCCATGGATATGACGCCCCGTCTTTGCCATTTTTGAGTTCTCCCGACCTCCCGGCGGGAGATGCTGGAGACTGGTGCAAAAGACTACAAGCGGCGTGGTCGTCACTAGCCAAGACTCTGGAGGATGCAAAAGAGGCGTATAAAACCCAGGCTGACAAGAAATGCAACCTGTCCTGGGTCCCTAAGTGTGGGGAGTTTGCTTATTTGTCCACGCAGAATTTACGTGGTATTCAACTGAGCCGCAAACTCGGGTGGAAATTTATTGGACCTTTTGAGATTGTGCGAGTGATTAATAATGTAACTGTGGAACTTGCCTTGCCTAAATCTCTAAAGTCTGTTCATCCTGTCTTTCATGTAAGGCTTCTATGCCGAGCGCCTGAGGAGAACAAATGGAGACCGCGACAACCCACCCCGCCTCCGCTGATGGTGGGGGGGGAACCTCACTATGAAGTTTCACAGATATTGGACTCTGAAATCTCTCGCAATCGCTTGTTTTATCTCATAGAATGGATTGATTTTGGGCCTGAACAGAGGAAGTGGGTGCGGGCGGAAAATGTTCTGGCCCCCAGGATGGTCCGGGCTTTTCATAAGCTCTACCCCCACAAGCCAAAGGGGTAGATTTATTTTCGAGCGGGCAGCATGTCAGGTAGTCCTGCCATGATGGATGGAGTTGGGTGGGCGGATGGGCTTTGTGTTGTGTAGGGCGGGAGGTTGGGATCGTGGGGTGTTGATTTATGCACCTGGAGTGTTCGAATGGAATGCGGAGGGCCAGGCTATGCAGGCTCTATCTCTGGTAGACTTAACACACTGACCTTGGAGGAGATAGGCTGTGAGCTTCCTATCGCTTTCAAAGCTACAGCTTGGCTGGGAACAATGGGGGCGGTGGGAACTTCATTAATTATTGTAGCCTTCAGTTCCCATTCGCATACTAGGCACTCATTGGTGGAAGGGGGGGTCCCCATTCACCCCCTTTCTGGTATAACTGCTTGCTTTTTGTAACCACGTTATTCTGAACAATGTATCTGCTCCAGTAACCTACCATTGCAGCTCTATAAAAAATAAATACTATTCTTGCTTCAATGAACAAGACCTGGTGTTTGGCTGACTAGGTTAGGGACTCTGACAAAAGGTGTCTCAGAGCAGCTTACAAACTCCTTTTCCTTTCCCTTCCCCTCCCCATAACAGACACCTTGTGAGATACGTGGGGCTGAGAGACCTCTTGACAGAAACTGCTCTTTTTCAAGAACAGCTCTTATCAGAACTATGGCTTGCCCAAGGTTATCCAGCCAGGTGCAAGTGGAGGAGTGGGGAATCAAACCTGGTTCTCCCAGATTAGAGTCCGCTCACTTAACTGCTACACCAAACTGGCTCTCTCTATATATGTATATGTTAATGTATAAATGAGTACTTTCTCTAATCAGGCAGTTGATTCCTTATCTCTCCCCCTGTGACCTTGCAGCAGTGATCCATGCAATGGTCATTTCCAGACTACTGCAACTCACTCTGCATGGACCTACCCTTGGGTCTGACACAGAAGCTTCACCTGGTACAAAGTGCAGCAGCGCACCTGCTGACTGGGACATCTATGCAGATGCACATTCAGCCAGTGCTGCGCTGGCTGCATTGGTTGCCAGTTGAGTACTAGATCAGATTCAAGGTTATGGTACTAACCTTTAAGGCCTTATGTGGCCAGGGACCAGCATACCTACAGGACTGTCTCTCCCCATATGTGCCCCGAAGAGCTTTGCGCTCATCTGAGCAGCACCATTTAGCAGTCCCTGCTCTGAAGGACATCCACCTTGCCTCAATTAAGGCCAGGTAGAATATGCTCCTGATTGAGATCAGGGCCCTGTGGGATTTATTACAATTCCACAGGGCCTATAAAATGGAGCTGTTCCATCAGGATTTTGGCTGAGGCGGGGGGATTTGCAAATGACACCAGCCTTCCCTGCTCAACTTGATCAATCTGCCTTAGGGTACTGTCTACACCAACTGGTGCCAGCATCAGTTGCTTCTGATTTTCCTGAGAGAAATGTGCCCTCCCTGACATTGTTGCAACAGCCACTGTAGTTAGAAACTGGTAAACTGCCATCAGGGATTATTTTTAATGATTTATCTACATGAAATTGTTTGGTGTTTTTATGAACTACTATTTACTGTTTTGTCATGTTGTGAGCCGCTTGGAGCCTGCTTGCGGGGTATGTCAGGATATAAACTGAATAAAATCAATCAATCAATTTGATACAAAAACTTTTACCATTTCTCTGTGAAGATATGGGGCACAATCCATGGGGAATATTCTTCTGTGCAAATGCACAGGAGGTGCACAAGAGCTCATGTATAGTTCCTTCTGATCTGAATAGGGCTTGGGATAGAGAACTTCCTGGAGTACTCTTACCAATACACTGGAAACTCCAGTTTTCTAGTTAATCATGTCATATAGTGGGGTATGCACCTGTTTCCTTCAGATCTTGGTTTAAAGCTTCCAAGATGTACCTGGGAGGTCAGAGCTGGAAATAGAACAGACCTTGGCTACTTCTAGTTGGGATACAATTGAATTTAGGCCAACCTAATGACTATGGACTTTGCAGCTATGCCATTGCCACATGACACAGCTATGCCATTGCCACATTGGTTCAGGCCAAATGCCCCACTGCTGGACCTCCTGATGGCACCTAGTATTTTTGGCCACTGTGTGACAGAGTGTTGGACTGGATGGGCCACTGGCCTGATCCAGCATTGGCTTCTCTTATGTTCTTATTATACAAAGAGATTTCCCAGCAAAAAAGGCTGGGAGTGAGATGCTTAACAAATAAAGTTAATCATTTATCAACAAAGAATACCAAATAATCAATATAACATAATCCAACAGGTAAGTATAGCATACAGTGTGTCAATACAAATCAGTATGACATTAGTCCAAGTAACAATTCAACAGGTAAGTGTAAAATACAACTACTCTATATAACACCAGAATTCAACAGGAAAGTGAAATACAACTACTCTGTATAACACCCCAAAAGACTCTGGATTAACACTTCATTTTATTCAGCCACTTCTTCAGGAGTATATTACATCATATGGTTGTGTCTCTGTATTTCTTCTATAATGGTATTCCAATTATACAGTGATCAATGTGATATCAGAATAATTAACAGCAAATTTCCTAAATGGGCACCAGTCAAAAAGCTTAAAGCATAGTTTTGTTATTGACTCAGTTGCTGGAATGCTTCCGTGTACTGATATCAGAATAATCAGTTAAACTCAAGAATGTATACTGGAGTATTTGAGCAGAAACTGAAAGTAAAACCTTCTGCTCAAATATTCAAAGACCTTGTGAAAAGGCTTAAAACTCTTACTTGCTGGAAACATATGAACTGGAGTTTGTGAAATCACTAAGTTTCCTCAGCGTTATTATTGGCTGAGTTCAGACTGGCAGTTTGAAGCGGGAGGGAGTCATTGCAAAAAAGTCCCGGAACAAAGTGTTCCGGGTTTTCCTGGTTACACTGCATGGACTGATGCAGGAGCATACCAGGAGGAGGTACGAGGGAATGTTCAGACTGCTGGCCCAGAGGAGTGGCTGTAAATGGCTTTTTCTGGTAATTCGGCTATGTGTGCATGTTCGCATATGCGCTCATGTGCATAAGCACATCAGGGTGATATGGGGAGGATCCCATTGCACTGGTACCACATTGGGCAGTAGAGCAGAGCACATCCAATCATATCACTGCTGCCTCTCCAGGGCAATCAAGTGCACCTTATGTGTGGAAACACCTGGTGGACATTATTATCGCGGGTTGTTCCCGACTTTTCGGGTTAGCGTTTACACTTCCCTGAAGCAGAATGAAGTGGGATAAAGGCGCTCTTCAGGATTTGCTACCACTTTCACCAGGTATCTTTTAAACATGGGAGCGAAGCGGTACACAATGGGTTGACTATGGGTGGGGAATGCCAGACAGATGTGCCTGTGTGAATGGTGTTAAGTATGACACTTAATGTGATTTCAGGTAAGTGATTCAGCTTTATTCAGCAACTGCTCAAAGTCAACCAGAATAGCAAACAACAGATCTAGCAGAAGACCCACAAACAGTGGAGCTTTGCTCCTTTTAAACATTCCCGGGCTAATGGAGCCACGCCTATTTACAGAAAGTAACCAATGTAATCACTTGGATAAAAACCAATAAGGTTCGTTCCCTCCAAGAGTTTGTAGTTTGTCTGGATTGAATGGCGATTCCTAGCAACCAATCAGAAGTGTGGGATTTTAATCCTTGTCTAGGAATGAAGCTTAATATAGGTTCTCAATGGGTGCATTACACCTTCACAGAATAGGTTACAAATGGCCCCGTTAATCCACTTGTGAAATGTTGCTCACACTTGGCTATAGCGGGGCAAACTGCCAGTCTGAACTCAGCCATTGATCCACCTCAGACATTTTACCCCTGATTTCACCTGATCTTTTCCCCTTTAAGTTGAATAAAATAATTTGTTTATTTTTGAACTTTCAAAAGCCTCTTGTGTGCCATTTTCAGAAGTATAAGTAAAGGAGGTGATCTGGTCTCTTCCCTCAAGTCCCTTGACCTTGGCCTTATCATAACTCAGAGAGCACAAAAATTGCTTGGAAAACCAAAAAAAGAATTTCTTTTCCAATGCCCTTATCCATGGAAGAGCAGAGGATTCTAGAAGTATTAACCTTGACAATCCCCTTGGAAAGAATACTAATTTTAACCAATACAGAATAACCACTAACCATAACCTTGCCTCCGCCATTATCATACCTGATTCCAGATGAGTTTGAGCATTATGGACACCATTAGGCACTTGTAGAATTGTGCTCAAAAATTTAGATTGAACCATGTCCAATTTCCTGATGTTTGAAGTAATGTTAATTGGGGCTCCATAAGTCAGCTGGGCCAGAGATTTGGCCTTAAACACTCTTAAAGCTGCTACCACACTTTTGCCAGTAAAATTTTTGAATTGCCTCTGAGGTCGTTTTAGCATCAGAAACAACAGAATTTATATTAACCATTCTCGAGCCATTGGCCTGGAAGAAGACCCCTAAATATTTAAAATAAGACTTGTTCTATAGGACTGGCATCAAGAAGCCAGTGATATATTTTTGGAGTTTTATTTTTTGTAAAAACAATTACTTTCGTTTTTGAGAAATTAACTTCTAATTTGTTCTCACAGTAGTACTGGCTAAAGGAACACATGGTTCACTTAAGGCCTACTGGGGTCCTTGAAAATAAAACAGCATTATCTGCATATACAAGGACCCCTATATGTCTGCTGCCAAGACTTGGGGCATGTTGCTCAGATTTGTTGATAAATGTTCCCAGGTCATTAATATAAAAATTAAAAAGAAGGGGTGTAAGAAGGCAACCTTGTTTGACCCCCCTGTTAGTTTTAATAGGCTCTGTGAGATGTCTTTGTGGACTACACTTCACCCTTACAAACTTTTGGTTGTAAAGTGCCTTAATAAGAAACAAAAAACATCTATTGATGCTAGAAGCCCTTAGTTTGTTTCAGAGAGTATCCCTCGAGACTGAGTTAAAGGCAGATTTCAGATCCAGAAAAAAAAGTGAAACACATAAACTGGAGGAGTATTTCATGATCAGGTGGTCCAAAACCATACACTCCAGTTCCCCTGGTGAAAATGGCTGCTTTGGAGGGTGAATTTTATGGAATTATACCCCACAGATGTCCTGACCCTTCCCAAACCCCTTCCCCTATAGGCTCCACCCCCAAATATTCAGGAATTTCCCAACCTAGAGTTGGCAACCCTACTGTCTGTATCCTTGTGCAATAAGAAACCATTGCTGGGATGACTAGAGTTGCTGCATATAGTATTATGATAAACTAGGAATAAGGCCCGTTGTGGAAATAAATTCAACGGGCTCTAGAAAGAGGCTCTGGGAGAGTGCCCCAGCTTTGGGCACTCAGTGACAATTTGCTGTGGTGACCTCAGCAGGGTATAATGACAGAGTCCACCATTTTCTCCAGAGGAACTGATCTTTGCTACCTGAAGAGCAGTAGTAATTTTGAGTGATCTCCAGCCCACCCCCAAGATTGATAACAGTGGTTCCCCAGGAGGGAGTGGCTGGTTTGGAGGGTGGAGTCTATGGCATTGTACCTGTCTGAGGTCCCACCCCTCCTCAACACTCACCCTCTCCAGGTTTGACCCCTCAAATCTCCAGGAATTTCCCAACCTGGAGTTGACAACCCTATCTCCCTCCCAGCCAACCATTAACCTACCTTTAGTTTTCCATCTCCTCCCCCCTCCCTCCTAGAGAGCAGTTGTAATTTTGAGTGATCTCCAGCCCCCACCTGGAGATTGGCAACAATGGTTCCCCATCAGGGAATGGCTGGATTGGAGGGTGGAGTCTATGGCATCATACCTGTCTGAAGTGCCACCCCGCCTCAAACCTCACTCTCTCCAGACTCCATCCCTCAAATCTCCAGGAATTGCCCACCTGGAGTTGGCAACCTGAACAGGACTGGGTCCAATGAGTTTTCTCCCAAAGGCCAACATAGGTGTCGAAAGGGCCTTTTACTGACAGAGGAGAAATTACAGGTGCCAACTCTGATTAGGGAAATACCTGGAGATTTGGGGGGGTGGATCCTGTGGAGGGCAGCATTTGGGGTGTGTGTGGAAGGACTCAGCAGGGTATAATGCCATATAGTCTACCCTCCAAAGCAACCATTTTCTCCTGGGGACTGATCTCTGTCATCTGGAGGTCAATTGTAACAGTGGGAGATCTCCAGGTCCCACCTGGAGATTGGCAACCCTAGGGGAAAGTCAACTGCACAGCGGGGAGTTGAAGAAAATGGTTTGATGGTTGCTGGCCCACCTCATTAGCCAGCCAGCCATGCTGAAGCTAAGCAAGAGAAAGAGCCTTTTTCTATTTATTCTGACAGGAAAGTGGCCATTGGGGAGGGGGTTATGGGTGGGGGTGGGGGGTTATGCTGAAAGTTCTTTGTTTTTTTACTCACAGAACCAAACTTGGTTGCCTACTGACAGCCACTGAGGGGACAGTCCCTCACAGGAGTCAAGAGAACTGTCTTCCTCAGGAGAGAGAGCTGTCTGCCAGTAAATCTGACATGCAAAATCTGTCTGAAGGGGGAGTGGGTGGGGAAGAGGAGCAGACCCAGCATCTGGCCAATGGCACGCGAGTACTCTTGAGTGGCGGCTGATGGGCCAATGGCTGAGGGAGGGCATTTTACAGCCAATGGGAGCGCATGGAATCTTGCGAAACCAAAAAATAATTATTATAAGGAGAGATGGACTGGGGCCTAGAAGGGTTTTGCTTCATGCTATTTCCTTGATAGGCAGTCCCCAATGACTGCTAAAAACCCTGCTATGGAGAAAAGGCACAAGATGAGGTATCTATCTTTGCCTTGTACAGGTGCTCAAACAAATTGAGGGTCATTTCTAATTGGGGAAATAATCTGAAGAAAGCAGCATGGCCCTTATCCATATTGTTGCCATGTAACTGCTTTTTAAAACTAAACTACAAATCTTTGGATTCAAAGACTACATATCTTTGGCCCTTCAATATCAGAATGATTGTGTTGTTTTTAATTTCTTTTTAAAATACATAACTGGTCTTTTTCCCATTGGGAAAGGCTTTTTTAAAAAGGTATTTAGCTGTTTCTGCTCTGGGACACATGTGGTAGCATTGCTTTACAACTGTCAGAAGCAGCAACTAGCTGAGCAGCAACCACATTCAGCAACCACAAGATGCATTCAGGGAATTGGTGTTGTCAGGTTCTGATATTAGTTCTCAATGGGATAACTAAAATAATTAATACAGGATAATGAAGATGCTAATGAAATTAGGGCTATGGTTTACTATTAATACACAGCAAGCATACATAATGAATTTCACAGCTTCACTAGATTTCAGACATGAACTTCTTTTGATTGGATTCAGAACTTCAGGTTAGTATAACTGCTTGCAAAGAAGATGTTAATGAGCCTGGGTCAGCATCTTGGCCTCAACCAGGGCTCTTTTTGTAACAGGGACTCCTTTGCATATTAAGCAATACAACCCTAATGTAGCCAATCCTCCAAGAGTTTACAGAGCTCTTCTTACAGGGGCTACTGTAAGCTCTTGGAGGATTGGCTACATTAGGGGTGTGTCGCCTAATATGCAAAGGAGTTCCTGCTACAAAAAGAGCCCTGGACTATCACAGTGTTCTATTAGTGGACAAATCCTGCACAGTTATACTGGCTTAGAGCCAAAGCAGCACAAATCAAAATCAGAAATAGACATTTCCCAGCTCCCTTCTCCTACAGCAGTCTGCTGAGTTCCCACGACTCTGCCCCCAAAGAGTCAGGAGATGCAGCGATGGGGGAACTAGATAAAATTGCCACATTCTTTTGCTTGCAGAAAACACCATGACTTCAAAGGACAAAACCTCAGATTCAGCAATATAAACAACTAACTCCCAAAAACATAAAGCTACAGGTTAAAGCTACAGGTTTTAAAGAATAAAGGAATTAAGAATTTCCCTTCCTACGGGATAAAGAACATAATGGTTACTGGTTTGATTACACAATCAGACTGAGATCCCGCTAGTCCAGCATTCTAGCTGCCTTGATATCTCTAGAGGTTCCCAAGAAGAACATCAAAACGATGATCATCCCTTTAGTATTTATTGTCAAAGTATATTACCTTTGGCCATGGAGGTATCATTTAGCTAGAATGGTTAATATTTATTTATTTTGCTTGTTTGTTTATAGCCCACCTCAAGGAAGATTATAGAATATAAAGCAATGCAATTGGACACTTTAAGGCATTCAATGACCAATGCAGTACAACAAGGATTACAAAATTAGAAAACATGGTGAACAATAAACTGTCTAAGGTAAGGTATAAACAACGCAAAAAGTGGGATTACAAAGGTAAGAGACAATTCAGTAGAAGCAAGAGGATTCCTACAAATTGTTACATCCTGTTCCATTATAAAGGTGCCCTCCTGAACATTCCATTCTAATTCAGTTCTAATCCCTTATTTAAAAACTAGGAATAAGACCCGTTATGGAAAAAAATACAACGGGCTCTAGAAAGAGGCTCTGGGAGAGTGCTGCAGCTTTGGGCACTCAGTGACAATTTGCTGTGGCAATCTTAGCAGGGTATAATGACAGAGTCCACCATTTTCTCCAGAGGAACTGATCTTTGCTACCTGAAGAGCAGTAGTAATTTTGAGTGATCTCCAGCCCACCCCCAAGATTGGTAACAGTGGTTCCCCAGGAGGGAGTGGCTGGTTTGGAGGGTGGAGTCTATGGTATTGTACCTGTCTGAGGTCCCACCCTTCCTCAACACTCACCCTCTCCAGGTTCGACCCCTCAAATCTCCAGGAATTTCCCAACCTGGAGTTGACAACTCTATCTCCCTCCCAGCCAACCATCAACCTACCTTTAGTTTTTCATCTCCTCCCCCCTCCCTCCTAGAGAGCAGTTGTAATTTTGAGTGATCTCCAGCCCCCACCTGGAGATTGGCAACAATGGTTCCCCATCAGAGAATGGCTGGATTGGAGGGTGGAGTCTATGGCATCGTACCTGTCTGAGGTGCCACCCCTCTTCAAACCTCACTCTCTCCAGACTCCATCCCTCAAATCTCCAGGAATTGCCCACCTGGAGTTGGCAACCTGATCAGGACTGGGCCCAATGAGTTTTCTCCCAAAGGCCAACATAGGTGTGGAAAGGGCCTTTTACTGACAGAGGAGAAAGTACAGGTGCCAATTCTGATTAGGGAAATACCTGGAGATTTGGGGGGGTGGATCCTATGGAGGGCAGCATTTGGGGGTGGTGGTGGAAGGACTCTGCCATAGAGTCTACCCTCCAAAGCAACCATTTTCTCCCAGGGAACTGATCTCTGTCATCTGGAGATCAATTGTAACAGTGGGAGATCTCCAGGTCCCACCTGGAGATTGGCAACCTTAGGGGAAAGTCAGCCACACAGCAGGGAGTTGAAGAAAATGGTTTGATGTTCACTGGCCCACCTCGTTAGCCAGCCAGCCATGCTGAAGCTAAGCAGGAGAAAGAGCCTTTTCCCATTTATTCTGACAGGAAAGTAGCCATTGGGGAGGGGATTATGGGTGGGGGAGGGGGTTATGCTGAAAGTCCTTTGTTTTTTTACTCACAGAACCAAGCTTGGGTGCCAACCAACAGCCACTGAGGGGACAGTCCCTCAAAGGAGTCAAGAGAACTGTCTTCCTCAGGAGAGAGAGCTGTCTGCCAGGGGGAGTGGGTGGGGAAGAGAAGCAGACCCAGCACCCGGCCAATGGCACGTGAGTACTCTTGAGTGGCGGCTGATGGGCCAATGGCTGAGGGAGGGCATTTTACAGCCAATGGGAGCGCATGGAATCTTATGAAACCAAAAGATAAATATTATAAGGAGAGATGCCCTCTTTAGCATTTCTGTTTTGCTTGTTCTGCAGAGTGACAGAAGTGTAGAACCCTTCCTGACCTCCTCAGCACAAGATTGGAACCACCTCAGGTAATGAATTTTTCAAGGTGGCACCTTCAGAAAGTGTTGCTTTAGTGACACTTTCAAGGTGGAGCTAATTAGTTGTTGATGTGAATGTGTCTAATATTTTTTTTAAAAAAACTGCTGTCTAATCTGGTGGCCATTTTGCTCTTTTGCTCCCTAGTTCAATATCATCTTGCACACTTTAGTGTGCTCATTTTTGCAACTGTTTACTTACCTTTGATGGAAACTCTAACTTGCTCCAGAATGTGGTCAAGGTACTGAATACCATGGCCTATAAAATCTGTGGGTTCCACAGACTGCACTTGCCCTGGCTTACCGTTTGCTTCCTTCTGCAGGTCAATGTAATACATTTAACTGAAACTCCATATAGGTGGAAAAATGATTAACAATTCACCAGTGAATGCTTTGGTGTCATCTCCTCCCGTGCTTTTTTGCTAAAGATCCCATGATGATAATCTGCACTCTAGAAAGGACATTTTACAAAAGACCTTTCTTTTTCAAACACATTCCCCTGCTTGGGTTTTCAAACACATTCCCCTGCTTTTCTGCTCTTCAGGGCATGGTGCAAAATCTACTCCAACAGAGCTGCATACACTAGACTGTGGCTGCATTCACACACACTAAATAATCCACTTTCAATGCACTTTCAAACTGGATTTTTACTGTGTGAACTGGCAAAATCCAGTTTGAAAGTGCATTGAAAGTGGATTGAAAGTGGATTATTTAGTGTGTGTGAACATAGCCTGTAGCTGTCAAATCCTTCTGTGTTTTAAATCCCCACAGTTACTCAGTTTATTTATTTTAATTATATATGTGGGCTTTCAGAAATTAGGTAATTACATCTCAGAAACAAAAACCGAGTAGCACAACTCACACAGGGTTCACCTGCTTAATTTGATTGCTGCACATCCTAACCCTGTTTAATAGGGTTTCTTGAATTCAACTTTGAAATTCCTGCACACAAGTAGCCCCCAGAATCAGGATGAGTGGCAGGAACTGCTGTAAGCAGGGTGGCAGAGAACAACACAAACACAGTGAGGAATCATCAGTCCCTTGCCATAATTTATCTTTAAACCAATAATTTATCTTTAAACCAATAAACTTGTCTTGTTGAATAGACAATCCATAATGGACACAGTTTTCTGCATTTTCAATAAACTTTCTCTTTGGTTTGCAGAAGGCAGATATGTTAGCTATACTTTAGTTTTCTGTCTGTAAAAATAGATTGAGAGGTTGCAAGGAAGCAAAAGGCATTCAACAGGGAAAGGAAAAGCATTTGGGTACCTTAATAATCGGTACCATGTAAGTGCCTAATACTGCTAGATTGGACCTTGGGATTAGAACATATGGCTCTGCTAGTCTCCACTTTTAGTAAAATA
This sequence comes from Gekko gecko, assembly GCA_029375565.1. Classification (NCBI taxonomy): domain Eukaryota; kingdom Metazoa; phylum Chordata; class Lepidosauria; order Squamata; family Gekkonidae; genus Gekko; species Gekko gecko. The sequence continues at coordinate 99,702,720 of JAPDNY010000004.1, read as the reverse complement.
CCTTAAAAACAGCATGGTGAAGATAGATAGATAGATAGATAGATAGATAGATAGATAGGTAGGTAGGTAGGTAGGTAGGTAGGTAGGTAGGTAGATAGATAGATAGATAGATAGATAGATAGATAGATAGATAGATAGATAGATAGATAGATAGATCCTTATAAAAAATATGGTTTGGATGCTAAGGCCCACTTTAATGTCAAGTATTCAAGAAGAAAAGGAGATGAAACAAAAAATTCTCTGCACTGAACGCAAATGTGGCAAAGAAAGCAGAGAGACATGGAAAGTCCATGAAATTTTAATATGTTGGCCATTAAAGTACACCATTTATTTCTAATACCAATATAACAAGGACGCCTAAGTACAGTAGCGTGTGATGATTTGCTCATCTTAATGGTTCTGTCATAAATCTCCTTGATTATGATTAGTGGAACTCTGTACCTTCACTGATAGTTCTGCACCAAATTATTGGAACGGCAGAGTGGAAATTTCGGATCATGAGGTGTGATCTTTGAAGAATCCTCTTCACTTTCCTACAAAAGACTTACAGTAGAGCTGCCTAACTGCCACACTAGCAACCTTAAAAACTACTGCAATATAATGGTGTATGAAATGGCCTAATAAAAATAGACACAAAACAATTGTATGGAAAGGTCATGGAAAGCATCAATTTTGGGAATATGATATGAGGAACATTACTTAAATCTTCCAGTAAAAGTAACTCTTGGAAAATATTTGAATCATGCACACAAAATGATTTTCATTTGCAGTTTATTAGCAAGAGGCACAATGCCAGACAGTGCTTGATTTACAACCTCAGGACATAACTTTTTCTAATTAGAGAACTGCTCTGATATATAACATGCATGGTCATTTCAAAGAACTTACCTACAAATGGAAAATATAACTTCCTGAAGTCTAATTAAATAGAAGCTACACTTTGAGTTCTTGATTGTTAGGTATGAACCCCACAGAATGCCACTGTGGCTCCTGATGCAAAGAAAAGGGAAAGGACCTGTGTTCCATCTCCTCAGAGCAAGCAAAGAGCAGTAAGGTGTAAGTGTAGAAAAAGAAACACCTAAATAACCAAACACAGGTAACAGCAACCCTTCCTTTTAGTTCTGCAATAGTTGCTGTCACGGTCTCTTGATTCAGAACAGTATGCAGAGATATGTGTTTAAAAATCTGTTTCTTAAGAATGGGAGATAATGTTAAAAGCTCACATGAAACACACACATTAAGGTCCTGCATCAGACCACTGGTCTATCAAGGGTTGCATCCACACATTGTGCAATACAGCAGTAATTCTCACTTGAGTTTTTCTGTGTGGGTAAGACCTTCCAGTTGTGAATGATTGCTATAGTTCAATGACAGCACAATATTTAATCAGTTGTGGATGCTGCCAAGTGAGCTTTGTCTACTGGCAGTTGCCTGGGGGTCTCATGTAGAGCTCTTAACTTGCTCTTTAACTTGAGATGCTGGGGGTTGAACCTAGGACTTTCTGCATGTAAAGCAGAGGCTCTTCCACTAAGTAACAACCATGATCATGGCCCCAGCCCTGGATAAAGTGAACCCTTCTGAGCAGGAGGCCAGAAGAAGGCAATTCCATGTGAAAAAATCTCAAATGTGAGCTACACTGGGAAGCCAAAAGCCCTGTGCGATGCTGACACACAATTCAGCTTGGCAACATATCTGATTTTAGACATAAAAGGCTATCTATGAAGGCAGAGTGGTTGTTTGCACTGAATTATCCTCTAGCCATTTTTGCCCCCCAAGCCGGAATAACAAGGCAGACACAAGTGATGGGTTTAACTCTTAGACCACTTTATTAACAGATAACCTTAACTGGAAGAAAACGGCAAGGGCAAAACAGGTTGTGGTATGGTCAAGGCCAGGGGTAAATACCCCTCCCTTACCTCATGTAATAGGGCAAGCCATCCTGCCCCGAGCGGGAGCTGTCAGCAGTCCCCCTGCCAGCTAGCCATTGTTGGCCCGCCCCACAGCCCCCTCCCCCAGGCTCAAAGGGAGGAGCCAATCGGGGCGGTCCCCAAGGTTTTCCCTGCCCCATTGAAAGAAGAAAGAAACTCCAGCCACATTTCCAAGTCCTGATGAATACCACCGGTAATTTGAATCCTGTGAGGGAGCCGCAATCCGGCCATGGCACCGCACAACCTTTGCAAAAACGCCCAGCCTGGAGTGACCACTTTGCAAGCAAATTTCAGGTGGCCTACCAACTGTTGCAGCTCCCTCAAATTCGCCTTTTGCCTACCTAAAAAATTCCCAAATGCGGCTGCCCAAGTCCACCAGTTTGCAATAAGGCAGCTGAGAAGTCTGCCACCGAATCCAATTCCACCCCCAGGAAAGTAAGCACCTGAGCAGGGCCCTCAGTCTTCTCTTGTGCCAAAGGCACTCCTAACTTGCCTGCCAATGACATAAAACAATGTAACAAATGTTTGAATTGACCCGACCCCTGGGGACCTATAAACAGGAAGTCATCTAAATAATGCGCCACCGCGCTGCAACCTGGCCAGCACATAAGGGGCACTCATGTCGATCCTGGCATGCTTTTCGGCTACACACCCCTTGGGCAGCAAATTCCCAGCAAATCTGATGGGTTTGAACTGCCTGCCCCGCTGCAGGGTGGGGACTGAAGGACCCAGATGTATGCTCAACTAGATGGCCGCTATGTGAATGATTACCTGTGTTAGGCCTGGAAGAGGCCATGACCTGTAACCATAGATGTGGGTGGATCTGGTCCCACCTCAAAGAAGGGTTCATGGCAGCCCGCATCCTGAACTCCTTATCATACTGGCACCAAGCGGGGCCAGTAAAGCCCATGTACTCCTCATAAACTATGTTGAAGTATTGGAACAAGGATGTGGCCCTGCATGGTTGTGCCTTAGAAAGCACACCAGCATAAATAAGGAAACCAGCTACCCAGTTGGCCCAGGTTTTATCTACCCTCATCTTCCTATACTTTTCCTTATCTTTATCCTCAAGATCTTCTTTCCCCTTCTTCTCCATTTCCCGGAATAAAAGCATGAAAACATCCACATATTCACCCCTACAAATCTTCTCTCTAGTGGATGGAAGCAAGTGGTCCCCAAGTGGGAGTGCCAAGTCCCCAAAGGGGAGGGTGGTGGCAGGGGCCACCACGTAAGACATGCCACCGGGGGAGGGCCCACCCCACCAAGGCATACCTGATGTGCTGCACTGCTGAGTGGATGCCACTGAACAGACTGGTGGAGGCATGCCCAATGATAGCATGATGCCACATATCTGGCTGTATCCATGGCCGCAAGCCAGAGTACTCGAGTGGGCAGGTGCTGCACCGTCAGTCGCAGGGCGGCCCCAGGGCCAACTGCTACTGGTGTGGTGAGAGCTGCACTTATCAGCTGCCGAGGAAGGACCAGCTAATACATCAGCCGGGTTCTGTAGTCCCAAAGGCATCGGTGTAGAAGGCGTGCCAAGGTCCTGAGCTGCAGAGGCCCCTTTGGTATTACCCACAGATGTTACAGTGTGCCCCTCTACAAGAGACAAGCGGATTAAAATCTCTGCCTGAAAGCACTTATTGGCTGCTGCGTACATTTCCTTTTGTCCACGGGCCCCACCCACAGGTCTTGGTGGCAGAGTTGATAACCCCGTGGCCTGTTCAACTGCCTGCAATTGATCTAAAATACCCCATCATCATCCTTGTCCGATGAGGACAGGGCTGGGGCAGGTCGTTTAGGAGGTGGCTTAGGGGCAGGCTGTTTACCCTTGGAATGACCCATTCCCTTTTTGGGAGCCATAGCAGTAGGCGCTACCTTCCTACCAAATTGAAATAAAAGCACAGCAGCTATCCAACACTAACAACCCCACAGAGCTGAAACCGAAAGCAGGTCACAGGACTAGAAACAAAATGGCCGCAATAACAAAATAGGAGGGGGGGAAGAGGTGCAAGTGAAGGCCACACGCAACCTCCAAGGCACCCGCCGGAGGCCCCCTACTACTGGCAGCTGCGATTGAGAGTGCTGGGCCGTCCCACCACTCTACCCAGCACCGCCCGTCCACTAGACCCAAAAAATAAAAACCAAACCACAGCGAGGCAGCCGCCCTCGCAAACTAGTGCCACCTCAGAGGCGCTTCATCCACCGACAAGCTCCTGCTGGTCCACTCCATGCTAGCCACGCCTGCTGTTCGTGCCACCGTCTTTCCCACACCGCCGCCTACTTGCACGCAGCCATGGGCCCGGCCAGTCGAAGCCACGCGGCGACTGTCCCCTGGACCCAGCCATCAGTTGGGAGGGGAGCTGTCTGCCATGTGGCCCACCAGGTAGGTGGCCCAAAGCAATCTGCGCCAAAGAACTCCCTGCACACCAAGAACTGAACGGAACTGCTGACAAGGAGAGGAGGGGCTTTTAAGCCCCTCGGTCCCTCCTTCCATGCCTATGTAACTTAGGCATTCTTTGGCGCCCAAACCGTGCCAGCCTCTTCTGACTGGGAGGCAAAGGTGCCTCCCCCGCCCAACGGCTGCAAGGACTGAGGGCTGAGGATCTGGATTGTATATGCAGAGATTGCAAAGAGCTTTCTACAAATCTGTACACCATAGCCTTTTTCCTACACACAGTGCAGATTTGGGTGGATGGAAGCAGTATGATACAGCTTCCTTTTACTTCTGTAGGACTGTAGTAACCTAAGGACAACTTGCCTGCCATTGATGAGATTTAATAGGCTAAATTGGCAGAGTCGCTAGTGCATCAGGTTGCCTGGTACCACTTTCTTTACCATAGTCTTCTTGATGAAATGAAGCACATGAGTTATGAGTCTGGCCATATAACATCAGTTGATATATCTTTGATAAAGTTCACCCTGGCTGTGGTCACACTGGAAGCTTGGTGGCACCTCAAATTGTACCAGTGTAAAGTGTAGTGGAGCATTTCATCCAGACTGCACACCCTGGGGTGGGTTACCTGCGTGGCTGTCCTGTGGGGGGGCATCCACATTAGTGGATGAGTTGTAGGGGTGGGTTTTATTTAAATGCAGCCAGATAGATGTGCATATAGGCAGCACCTAAAAAAAACAAAACAGTGGCAGAAACGGATCTGCAAGTTCAAACGTCCCTGCCGAGTTCCTTTCGCTGCAGGAGACTTCAGACGTTGGAAAACCCAGAAGGAACCACAAACAGTCTATTAATACCGGACTTTCCCTATTAACTGTTTATTCTGCTTCTATTGTGAAACAGCACCGGCTACCAATGACTGTGCCACAGGAGGCAGATGTCCTCATCTGGAGGGGCCCATTTATTCTGCTCAGGTAATGCCATTATATCGCCGCAAACTGCGCATGTGACCACAGCCCCTGAGTGCTCATCTGTTGTGCTGTCCTAAGGACAGATTCTAGCTAGCGGAATAAAAGATGCAGTTCTTATGGAATAGGTGGATCACCCAGCTGATAAGGAACCACAGTTCATTGGCATTTTAGATAACCTACCTTAACTTGTACAACAAAGACTATTAACAAACAGCAAGGATCTGTGCCCATTGTTATGAAGCAGGTGAAGGTTTTTGGCAGTCCTTCAGTTTACAAAGAAACCCTAACAAGTTTGCAGAATCTATTTTAATCACTATGACTCAAAACCCTCTAGGCCATGCAACAGCTCAAATGCATATGAAAAGACCACATCAGTGTTTTACAGCCACACTTAAGCACATTGCATATAATAGTGCATTTGTAACTAAACCAGGTGACCTGGTAGAAGACCAACTAGTGTTGAGTGGCATCTATTCAGTGCCATCTCTTAGCTGTGCCAGACTTGACAACAGAAAAGACCTTCTAATAGAACAACAGGACAAACCAGTCCTCAGAACAGAAGCATAATCAGTCAAAGCCTGAACTCCAAAAGAAAAGAAACTTCACGGCTAGCTGCCACAATAACTTGTGTGGGGCTCTATCAAAAGAATGGTGTTCCAGGAGGATAACAGTGATTAAGATTGCATTGTCTTGAAATCTACACAGATGCTCTCTGTTGCCTCAAGTATGCTGTATAGTATGCCGTCTTTAAAAAGAAACATTGACACTGGTGCTGTATTTATCACATACCATGCCAGATAATACACAGAGATCCATCTGTATCGTATTCTGGTTTCTGCAGAAAAACAGTACTCCCACATGGAAAAAGAAGGGCTAGTTATCATATCCAACAATTACTCATTGCCAGTAGAATTAAACTTATCACCATGCCATTCAACATTAATTTAGAGGAAGGATAGGAAACACTGAAGACTGTATTAGAAAAGGTTGTATGCATAAACTTGCAAACAGAAATCTTTGAGCAACACCTCATACCACTTACTGTGCCATCCTGAACAGAATTACACCCTTTTAAGTCCACTGAGGTCAACAGGCTTAGAAGCATGTAGCTGTTTATGGGCGTCCTGTAAGATTGCCAGTTGAAATGATATATGGATGCCTTCATATTCAAAAGGATTTGGTGAGGCCAAATATACAAGAATAAGTTTTCAGAATCAAGAATCTATGAAACAGAATTATGACAACATTCATACATGTTCTTAAATCCAGTGGACTCTGTCTTGCTTAAAAAGAAGAAGAGATTGGATTTATACCCCGCCCTTCACTCAGAGTCTCAGAGTGGCTTACAAATTCCTTTCCCTTCCCCACACCCTGTGAAGTAGGTGGGACCAAGAGAGCTCTGACAGAAACGGTTCTTTTTAAGAACAGCTCTAACAGAACTATGGCTTGCCCAAGGTCATCCAGCAGCTGGAAGTGGAGGAACAGGGAATCAAACCCAGTTCTCCCAGATTGCAGTCTGCATACTTAACCACTACACCAAGCTGGTTGTTGTGGGAGGTCAAAGTGACTACCTGGGATCTGTTACTGCAAACTGGACTGCTCTCAAACACCACCCAAATGAATGGAATGAATGAAATAAGTCATCAGTAGAATAGCTGTTTTTACAATAAGAATCTGAAGGTTTAGAAGTTCCTGCCCAACTTCCAAGTTCTCCTGAGCTCCCGACTGCAAAAGCACCAAATGGCAGAAATGGTGTACCCAGCCATCTTAAGCATATCTTCAAAGTCTGAGTCCATTGAGTTCACGGATCTCATGAACATGTGATCACTCTGGGTGTCTCTGTCATATTGTTGCTTATAGTAATGAAACCTATAGCTTGTAAATCTGAGAATCATAATCTTTTAGAAGTGGCTGGGACTAGCCTCTGATTTTTTCCCCATGTGACCTAGAATCAACTTACAATCAGGGGACAGGTTGTTCAGAACTCTTCTGAAAGTGCAGCGTGCCTATGACTGTTGGATCTGGGATATGTAAATAATTTAGAAAAGAAAATATAAGGATATCAGTAACACTAGAAACCTCAAAAGCCTTTATGAAATATTAATGAGTACTATAACAAATATGTTTGTAAGCCTGAGAGACTTAAAGGTTAAAAGCAATTACGGAACAGCAGGTTCTAAGGAAGGTGTGAAAGACTCCTGCTATCCTCTAGAAAGAAATTAAGAAGAGCTGAAAGAAACTGTGTAGATCATTTACAAACGTTCTTCTTTGTCTTTGCTTTAACACAGTTGATTCACAGGCTGTAGTACCTCATTTTGTTCATATGTGTTACAGGATTTTTTTTACTTTCCAATGCATATCAATCAACAAACAATAAAGGTAAACTAAACGCAAGCACCATTAAAAACAGTGTTTGTGGAGCCCTCATAATCTTTACCCCCAAGATGTATTTTTCACAATGTTCACAGTTTCTCACACCAGCTTACTGGTATCAGTTACCTGCTCTATGCTTCTTTAGCACCATGATTTGTTGTACTAATTTGAACCCATGGGCACTGGCAGAAGTCACTTTGTGCTAGAGAAAACATGCAGAGTTGATGGAATAGATCTGTAGGATCCAACCCCATCCCACCCACTTTTTCTTTCTTCTTTACTATATGTCTTTAAATCATCTTGGTGTTACATAACCAATTAGTGAGTACAAGTAAAATTTGAGGTAGATCCACACTAAATCTTCTGCCAGTAGAACAGAATTTCTTTGCTTCTTCCCTTCCCTCTACAGCCCTATGATCTCCATGAAAATGGATATACAGTGTCCAGCCGCCCAAAGAAGGTGCCCTCCGGAAACTGCTTTCTGGAGTAATGACATGGGGGACTGTAACTCGGACCCCATAAATTTAATCCTCACCAAACTTGGAGGGTAGGTAGAGTCAACCAGAGATCTCCTGCAAGTTTGGTGTTTCTAGCATGCTGGGGGGGGGAGGTATTCCACTGCTTCCCAGTTCGTGGTTCATGAATGGGGAGTGTAACGAACCACTAACCAAGCCGAACCACATTTTTCTGGATCATGTACAATTTCCCCCACAGATTTTAATGGAAGTCTCCCTTCCCTAGCTCTCCCTCTCTCTCTTTTTTTTTTTTTTTTGGAAAATTTTATGATTTTTTTAAATACTAGTATCACTGTTTGGGTTGGTGGGATGTGGGCTTGCCTTGCTTTCTCTCTGTGCATCCATGTAGCTAGGCGCTCTCATCACAGACTAGTAACCATTTAATTCTATTTCCTTAAAAGGATCATCCAAGGGAGATTAAAGTGATGTTTACCAGCTGGCTTTCCAACCCTGGATGTTAAGGCTAGACTGCCATTCCTTTCAGTAATACAGGACTGTTGGTGCAGGTCAGTTTTCTCATGGAAGTACAGGCTTCTGCTGAGCCTACTCCTTCCACTCCTGTGCCTCTGAAAGCTGCCTTGTGTGCATGTAAAGTGCTGTCAAATCACAGCTGACTTATGGCTTTCAAGTGAGTAGCAGAGGTGGTTTGCCATTGTCTTCCTTTGCACAGTCTTCCTATTGGGAAACTTGGTTAATATAGCATAGTTCTGCATAGTGATACTGAGTACAATAAATAAATCTCCAGAGAAGTATATTATAAAAAGGTAAACTTACATTTATTCAAATAAATCCAGTTTATGTTCAAGTTGCAATCAAAAGAAGAATAATCTAAAGAGTACTTTCTCTATCACAAATGGCCAGCTAGTCTGGCATTGTAAGTGTGGGAGTATGAGAGCATTGTATCTACAGGAGAGACTTGCAGAGACATGTGTCTCCATGGAAGGCCATACAAAGAGAGAGAGGACAGAGGAGATAATACCTATACACATTTAGGGTGATATAGTGCCCCCTAATGTCCGGACATGATAAGTTGCTCACTCCAATGCTCCCTCTCAACTCTGTATGTTTTTGTTCAGGTTGTCCTGCAGGTCTTGGTATTTGACTCTTGGTAGCAGTTTGGTAAATATGTCCGCTGTCATTTTCTCAGTGGGACAGTAGTGTAGCTTAGGGATGGGCACAAACTGGAAAAATGATGGTTAATGATGGTTTGTGGTTCATTTGATTACACAAACCATGAACTTTTATGAACTTTTCTTGTTTCCCTAATTGGTTTGTGGTTTGTTCAGTTTGTGAATTCAGGAGGTGGTAGAACAGCCCCCTAGCAAGTTAGAGATGCCAAACTGACAGGGAGTTTTCAGCAGGCTCTCCTCCATCCACCCTCCAAGTTTGGCAAAATTGGATATGGGGTGTCTGAGTTATAGCCCTCCAAAGCAGGTGCTCCCAGGAAAACCTCCCCTTAAATCAGCCATGCAGAAAGCAATTCTTCCTAATTCACTGTCACATGATGACTAACTCCTCTCTCTTCCTGCTGCAAAGTGAAAGCATATATACACAAAAAGTATACATACACAATCTGCTCCCCTAGGACAAAATGGGAGCTCCGTTGTTGGCTCCCAGAGCTGCCAATCAAGCTATGGACAACTGCTATGGGTGTTTCTAGGGCTCTCCACAAGTCCACTCTCAGCATTGCCTAGGAATTGATTGAATTGGCACCAGGATGTCTGGAGAATGAACCGCTTTAATGAACCAAACAAACCTTCATGGAGAAAAGGTGGTTTGTTTTTGGATTCAGGAATGATGTGTCCAAATGAACTAGTTCAAAATGCACCATGACCTGGCCTGGTTTGTGCTCAAACCACAGTTCATTTCTCGGTCTGTGCCCATACCTAGTGTAGTTTGACAACTCCTTGCCCATGCAGGACCCTTACATACTGGTTCCTGATTCCAATGTGCTTTGTCCACATGCTGTTCTTTTCTGAAAGAGAGAGGGCTATACAACTCTGGTTATCCTCTAGCATTTGAGCTGGCAAAGGTTGTTTAATACTGAAATCCTTGAGTCACATTATAAACAACTCTAATTCTCTGCATGCTCCAGATGCAGTTACAAATTCTGCTTCAGTAGAAGAGTGGGCAACAATTTCATGTTCACAACTTACTCAACTAGTAGCATCACCCCCATAGAAAAATACATAATGGCTAGTGGATATTAGGTCTGATCTTTCTCCAGCCCAGTCTGCATAAGCATATCCCAAGCATATCCCAATAGTGTGGGGTTGGTAATTGCTGGCAGTCTCAGTTTAAAGTGTGCAGGTCATCTAGTCCAACCCCCTGCACTCTGCAGGGGACCTTGGATGGCATGGGAGAAGTTCACTGCTGGCATCATTCTGCCCTGCCTGCATCCTCTGGTAATTTAATCACAATTAATTACATTTGAAATTGATTTAGTTTTAAATTAATTTATAATTTGTTTTAATTTTAATTTAATTAGTGCCCACCCAAATTCCTGGCTGCAGGCCTATGTCGCAATGTCAGATCTTGTGGTCATTGCTAAGTATGGAAGTTTGCCTATGGCAGCTTGGTAGTTATTGTTGTCTGGTAGTGGTTCGTCATGTACCTTTTCTTTGTAGAAGCCTGATTCCATTAATAGTTTCCAGACCCAGGCTTTGCAATAGTTCCAATATCTTCTGCTTTTGACTAAGAAGATAACTTCCATCTGGCTCCCATTCAATCTGAATTCCCAAGTAAAAGTTAACACTGCCTAGGTGTTTTACTTCTACTTCATTGTTTAGTTGGGATATAATCTCAACACAACCATTTTGATGTTCATGTCAAATAATCAGATCATCAGCATAGGTCAAAATAAATGCTCATCTTCCATATTTGTGTCTATTGCAAAGACAGGGGTCAGAGTTGCCTTGTCTGAAGCCCTGATTGAGTAGCATCTTGGTCAGTTTGTCCAATCATGCTTTCGCAGCTTGTTTAAACCAATAAAGCCCCTTTTGAAGTTTACAGACTAGATGTTTATTCTTTTCATATGTAAACCCTGGTGGCTGTTTCATACATAATTCTTCCTCTGTTTCACCATGTAAAGGCACTCTTAATGTCTGAATGTTTATGGAAGCTGTGATATGTAGGAATATCCTAATTGTGGAATATTTTACAATGGATGCAAAAGTGTGGTCATAATCTGATCCATAAACCCAGTGAAGACAGAGGTCCTGTGCCTGAGTCAGAACGGATCAGGGTTGGGGATCCCTCTCCCGATCTTCGACGGGGCACCACTGGTGTCAGCGCTGGAGGTTAGGAATTTGGGAGTGCGTCTGGATCCCTCACTAACTATGGAGGCCCAAGTGGCAGCCACTGTCAGATCAGCATTTTATCATCTTAGGCTGGTTCGGCAGTTGATCCCCTTCCTCGACTGTGACGACCTGGCTACAGTGATCAATGCGACAATCACCTCGAGGTTAGACTACTGTAACACTATCTACATGGGGCTGCCTTTGGCGCAGATTCAGAGGCTGCAGCCGGTGCAGAATGCGGTGGCCAGGCTGATGATGGGAGCACATCCGGCCTGGGCTGGAAGCGCTGCACTGGCTGCCAATAGCATACTGAATCCGTTTCAAAGTGCTGGTACTTGCCTTTAAAGCCTCATATGGCCAGGGTCCGACTTACCTGAGGGACTGCCTTTCCCCATATATACCCCCAAGAGCACTTCAGTCAGGGACCCAACATTGCCTGGTGGTTCCAGGCCCCTGGGAGGCAAGGCTTGCCATGATCAGGGCCAGAGCCTTTTTGGTGGCAGCCCCTACCTGGTGGAATGAGCTCCCGGAGTAGATCAGGGCCCTGCGGGACCTCATGCAGTTCCACAGGGCTAGGAAGACGGAGCTCTTCTGCCAGGCTTTCACATAGGGGCTGCCACTGCTACCATCACCAATGATGTGGACAACATCAGGGCTAGGGACGGCCCCAGGAAGATCTTCTATAACACCACGTGGCACTGATACCACCGGACTTACTTGGGGCCAGCTACAGGACAAGATCACCCCCAAAGAACTGATTGTTACCATCATGAGAGTGATTCAGGGCCATCTGTTTTATGGAGCACTTTACTCTGATCTGTGTTAGCTAATGGTTTTATTGCTTTTATCATGTTTTATGTGGGCTCTGCTCCTTGTAAGCTGCCCTGAGCCCGCTTGTGGGGAGGGCAGGGTAAAAATGTCATAAATAAATAAATAAAATTTGAGAGACTCCTTCTGCCACTAGTCTGGCTTTGTATCTCTCAACTTCACCATGCTTAGCCTTCAAGACCCACTTACATTCAATGGCATTCTTGCCCTTAGATAGTTCAGTGAGAGTCTACGTGTCGTTACACAGTGCATCCATTTCTTCTTGTGCTGCTTCCCTCCACTTGCTTGCTTCTTGTTCAGGCATGCACTATAATTCAGCCCATTATGTTGGTTCATGTGATATTGACATCCTTGTGAGGTACATTTGTTTCTCAGCTGGAACTCCCTTGTGGGCCTGCAATGAGTGTCTGAGGTCCAGAGTCTTGTCTGCCTCCGCAGTGGTCTCTGGCTCCTCTGGCTCACCTGCTGACTCAGGAACTTCAGCCTTCACCTCCTCTTCTGGTTGACCACCTGGTTGTGCCTGTGTAGTGACTGCATCTGTTGGCTCTGGGTGACACATTGGCAGGTGGTTGTTGTCACCATCTCTCTCTGGACCATCTGTCACAGCAGCCTGGTTGTTCCTTGGTCGCTCATTCAACTGCACCACTGTGCTTGTAGTAATTTGGTTAGTGTTTGGGTCTAGAATTCTGTATCCCTTGCTCTCTGGAGAATAGCCTACAGAGATGCCTTTTTCAGCTCTGGGTTCTTGTTAAGTATGAGATTCAACAAAGGATTCAGCTTCAAGTGATTTCAGCTTTATTAAACAGCAACTGTAAGTCAGGAACACACAACAACAAGGGAGCACAGCTCCTTCTTTTAAACTCTCCTGGGCTGTCACAGCCACACCCATTACAAGTTAAAGACCAATCAGAATACAGGGATAAAGGCCAATCAGGACCGTTCCCTCTTTGCAACAATATCACTCAGTGATTGGGTAATTACACAGGTTTCTCAGAAACCGACCAATAGCAATGCGACAGCTGAAGAGCCACATTCAGACTCAAGCTTAACATATGAATAGATAGGAGTGATTCACATTCAGTACATAACAGTTCTAGTTTGGATTTCTTTTCTTTTGGTATATGAGCATAGGCCTTGGATTCAAATACCATAATGTGTTCTGTGCTTGGCTTTCTGTTATGCTGTAACTCATAAGGAATTTTCTCTGTGGTTTTGGTTGGCAATCTGTTTTGCTACTAAACTGCAGTCATTGCAGCTTTTCCCCAATGCCTGCATGGAAGGCCTGAGTCAATTAGCCTGCATCTGACCTTTATAGAGCAATTCTTGCTCTCAGCAACCCCATTCTGGTCTGGTATGTGGGATACAGTAAGTCTGTGCTGGATTCCATGTTCCCTTAGGAATACCTGCACTGATCTAGACATGATCAGACTGGATGGCTTAGGGTTTCCTGTTGAACTTGTTAGAAACCATGGCAACATAGTCTATCAGTTTCTGCTCAGTTTGCAACTTCTCCTTCAGACAATAACACACAGTATAAATTGAAAAATCATCAGTGAAAGATGATAAGTGTTATTTCCAGTTGATGCTGGTTTGATAGGCCCACGTAAGTCAGTATGAAATAACTCAAGTGGTTGCTTAGACCATCTCTGACTTTGTTTGGAAATAGAAGGCTGAGTTGCCTTTCCCTTTATACAACTTACACACAATTGATTATCATTGACACATTCACTTATATTGATACCTGTTACCAAGTCCTTTTGTTTGTAGTTTCAAGATGGCTTTTGAGTCATGATGAGCAAATCTCCTGTACCAAAGCTCCAGGGACTTCTGGTCAGCAGTTGGCTAGATAGGCCTTTGGTTCCTGGTAGTCTAGCTCAACAATGCCATTTCTTTCTTTCTTTTTATACTTTTTTATTGCTTTTCACTACACAACTACAAAGGAAGGGGGGAAAGGGGATACTAAACTAAAATACAAAGCTAAAGCAAGGATCATGTTACATTAATTACATCGCTATCATGATGGTCTTCCCACATGTAAAAATTAAAAGGAATGTTACCGTCTAATATCTTTTCAAAGCCAAACTAATACAAGCGTAATTGGCCAGAGTAGGTGCATCCTAGTTTCTTATATATCGAAAGAGAGTAAGGCTTTCAGCATTAAGGTACACATCACATCATTATCTCCTGTGTTTGTTCTTATCATAGTTCAGTTTAACTATGAGGTGTTTAGGAGCTGCTGCTCCTTTCTCTGATTCAGAATCCTCTGAGGAATTGCCTGAAGTGCTTCCACCATTTCCCAGTCCATGTTCGCTTAAATGCTTGATTAGTTACATGGGAGCTTGCACTCACAGTTCATTCCGCAGGCTTGTCCGTGGGTGGGGGGGCCATTCAAAAGTGCTGGATTGCTTGCTCACTCAGCCCAGTGTGCACCTCTGTCTCCATACTGGTCTCATGGTGGCGGGACCTATCAGGACAAAGAGGAGCTTAATTCCTTGGCCGTCACCTCAGAAGAGGCATCCCTCATGCCCCAGGTAATGAGCCCCCTGTGAGGGCTCTGCCCCCCGCAAATAATCTGGGACCCCTCCCATCCACCGTGATTATGGGGCGCTCACATCATAGTGCAATGGAGTGCACCCATCCAGCAAGTCGCCAAGACCGGAGACCCCATTTCTGAGAGTACCTGTGGAATATAGTTCACCTTGGAGTGAGACAGTGCATATGTTATTCTCAAAGTGTATGGCAAATTCCTTTAATGAGAGTGTGGGCACACTTAGCAAATTTGCCTTTAAAACAGGAATGTATAAAACATCATCTGTGGTAATTTTATTTCCACTGTCACCTATTTGGCAATTTAGTGTAACTTTTCCTTTTCCTTGTATGTCTAATTGTTTTTCATTGGCTAGGCACATTTTTCCAAAAACATTTGTTTCCAGTTCATCAAACAAATTAATATCTGATGTCATATGTATGGAAGCACCACTATCAATAAGCCAAGGCTTATGATTTTAATTCATTTGTGCTAAATGAGATACACAGTAATTAAATACGATACTAGAACTCGTGGGCACTCAATGAAATTGCTGAGCAGTCAGATTAAAACAGATAAAGGGAAGTACTTCTTCACCCAAAGAGTGATTAACACATGGAATTCATTGCCACAGGAGGCGGTGGTGGCTACAAGCATGGACAGCTTCAAGAGGGAATTAGATAAACATATGGAGCAGAGGTCCATCAGTGGCTATTAGCCACAAGGTATAGACAGGAACTCTCAGTCTGGGGCAAGTGATGCACTGTATTCTTGGTACTTGGGGAAGCAACAGTGGGAGGGCTTCTAGTGTCCTGGCCCCATTGCTGGACCTCCTGATGGCACCTGGTATTTTTGTCCACTGTGTGACAGAGTGTTGGACTGGATGGGCCATTGGCCTGGTCCAACATTGGCTTCTGTTATGTTCTTATGTTAAATGGCTTTCTTTGAGAGAAATCCTTCTGCCTCTGTGTTTGAGTGTGAGGTTGCTTGCTTGTGCTTGAACCTGCATTTCTATCAAGCAAGCACTTCCTCTAGATATGACATGGCTTGTTACAATTAAAGCAGTGAGAGACATTTCTTTTGTCTTGGGGTTGAGCTTTCTGTGGCCAATTGGCTTAGTTCCTGCCCCCCTTAATCTAGCCTCTCAGACCATGTGACTTGAGTCATTCCTGCTGCTTATGATAGCCCTTTTGTTTACCATATTCAGCTCTTATCAGCCCCAGAACATCCTCCAACTTAGAATCTTTCCCATTAAATATTGAAATGAACACAGAATAAGATTCAGGTAGGGAATTTAGAAGGAGTTCAATTTGTAAATTCTCATCTAGCACTTTAACAGAAATTGTAAGCTTATCAATTAGATTTAATAATGTTTCTCTATGGGTCTCTGTGTTTCCAGATTCTTGTAGCCTAATTGTCAAAAGTTCTTTGAACAAAAAAAATCTTGCTAGCTTGGTCTTGCTCTCCATAGACCTTTCTTAATGTTTCAATTATTCCCTTTTATGTACACCAACTGGGAATTAGCCAGTATACTAATAATCAGATTTTGTGCTTTAACATCTGCATTCTCCCATCTTATGATCTCATTTTCAGCCAATGAAGATTGTGGAGCGGTTAATGAAAAATTAGCTTTTTCCTCCTTGAACTGATGCTCAATTCTAAAAAGCCACACATTGAAATGATCTCCATTCAGCTTCTCTAGGATTCTGTATAATTGTTCCATAGTTTAGTAATTCAAAAGGAAGGAAGGAAAAGAGGGTGAGAAAAGTTTCTTTTTGCCTTCAGAGCATGGGACCAGCTGTTAAGCAAATTCTCAGCAACTTTTGTTCTTTCCAGCAGGTGGTGAAACTTTGTAATTGCTCAAGCAAGAGAAAAACAAACAAATAAGAAAAAACCTTTTACTTTAAAATTCATTCTGGGCACCCATAACCCTGTTGGAATATTTGGTTAATATAGCATAGTTTTGCTCAGTCATAGAAGTGTGACACTGAGTGCAGTAAATAAATCTCCCAATGAGTATATTGCAAAAAAAGTAAACTTCTATTCAGGGGTCATTTCCAGCCAGAACGAGCTGGGACAGTGTTCTGGCAGTAACAAGCCCAGGAGTGGGCACATGCGGTGGCAAGCCCTGCCCCCAGCAGCCCTCAGTTGGGCCAGGAGGAGCAGGAAGCAGCATGTTCTGTCTCTGTTTGCTGCCACCGCTGCCTCCAGCCAGAAGGCAGTGTAAGTTGACGGGGGTGTAGGGGGTGGGGGCTTGTTTCAGGTGCAGTGGGTGGGATTTACTTTTAAATTCTATATCGTGTAATGACTCAAAACAGTTCTGGTCATAGATCACTAGAGCTTTTTGATCAGAAATCCCTACCCCTTCTGTTATTTTACCTTCTACTTGGTATCATTATTTGTCAAATTTATTCCAAGAGGACTCCTCAGACATCTTGCACACTGATGGTTTTTCCTTAGATGACATTTCTGAATGGCCTCCAGTAACCCCAGAAGAAGTAATAACACTTATTGATCAATTAAAATCAGGTAAAGCACCCGGCCCAGATGCAATACCTTCTGAAATTTTAAAAGCAGACCCTGAATGGTGGGCCCCCCTGCTAGCTGCCTTTTTTTGCTGTTGTAAATAGTACCAGACATATACCTGCAGCAAGGACCAATGCAATTATTGTACCCATCTTCAAGAGGGGTGAGCACTCAAATCCTGCAAACTTTAGACAAATCAGCCTCTTATCAGTAATTGATAAATTATTTGCTAAACTATTACAAATTAAATTTAATGATTGGCTGACAACATAACCACAGAGGCTGCTGACTGTGTTAAACAGATTTAAATGTAGACACCACAGGAAAATGGCTTCTCAGAATGGGATTAATGAAACAGTTATACCAGAAGATGTAAAACATACACAAGAGATACATATTTTCTGGGCAAAATTTCAAGAGATTCTGGAAAATGAACTTCAATAAGTGATTAAAAAACTTTCAAGAGACTTTACGCTACGGAGCAGAACACTCAACCAGAAACGACAATTGAGGAGAATGACTTGCAGAGCCTGCAGATTCAAGTTAAAGAACAGGACTGCAATCCATTTGCGTTACTGGAAAGCAGACAAATCTTATAACTTTTAAAATGGAAAGGGAGAAGAGTCTTCTACCAGAAAGGAAAATAGACTCAATGGATCCCTCATTTAATCCAAGACTGAAGTATAGATGGGAACAGTTAAAAATAAATGTTTTCACATATAAAGAAAAAAGACATAGGCTTATGACAGTACTGAAAAAAGACCACAGAAAAAGAAGAAAAGAATCAAGTATTATAATTAGAATGATATAAAGATCCCTAGTCTATGTGTAGCTGTCTAAAATGGGTTATAGCTGAAACTGAATATATAAGGGCAAAATAAAAACATAAAGTCAATATATGCTGATAGAATATGAGGGAAAAATAGAAATATGATATAATTTGAATATTAGATATATAAAAGAAAATTTTGTAAGATGAGATAGATAATTTGGATATAATAATGCCATGTAACTTATAGCTATAACTCAAGAAGAAGAAGAAGAAGAAGAAGAAGAAGAAGAAGAAGAAGAAGAGATTGGATTTGTACTCCACCCTTCACTTGAAGTCTCAGAGCAGCTTACAAACTCCTTTTCCTTCCCTTTCCCACAACAGATACCCTGTGAGGTAGGCAAGGCTGAGAGAACTCTAACACAAACTGCTCTCTCAGGAACAGCTGTGCCAGAGCTTGTGCCTGACCCAAGGTCACATCAGCAGGTGCAAGTGGAGGAGTGGGGAATCAAACCCGGTTCTCCCAGATTAGAGTCCGCACACTTAACCACTACACCAAACTGGCTCTTATTATTAGGAAAGAATATAATGGATTTTGGAGCTTGGCATGAGATAAGTAAATGATAGCATCATTTTCTCCCTCATGGATCACTGCCTTGTCGTGGCAAGGGGGCTTGCATGGTTGATGAGGCTGTGGGCTATGCCATGGAGGGCCACCCAGGACGGACAGGCCACAGCAGAGAACTCAGACCAAGCATGATCCCCTGGAGAAGGAAATGGCAACCCACTCCAGTATCTTTGCCAAGAAAACCCCATGGACAGTAACAAAAGGCTAAAAGATATGACGCCGGAAGATGAGCCCCTCAGGTCGGAAGGTGTCCAGTATGCTACTGGGGAAGAGCAGAGGGCAAGCACGAGTAACCCCAGAAAGAGTGAAGCGGCTAGGCCAAAGCCGAAAGGACGCTCAGTTGTGGATGTGTCTGACGGTGAAAGGAAAGTCCGATGCTGCAAAGAACAATACTGCATAGGAACCTGGAATGTAAGGTCTATGAATCAAGGTAAGCTTGATGTGGTCAAAAATGAGATGGCAAGAATGAACATTGACATCTTGGGAATCAGTGAACTAAAGTGGACAGGAATGGGTGAATTTAATTCAGAAAACCATTATATCTACTACTGTGGCCAGGAATCCTGTAGGAAAAATGGTGTGGCCTTTATAGTCAACAAGAGAGTGAGAAAGGCAGTATTGGGATACAATCTCAAAAATGACAGGATGATCTTGGTCCGAATCCAAGGCAAACCATTCAGTATCACAGTAATCCAAGTCTATGCCCCAACCACTGCTGCAGAAGAGGCTGAAGTGGACCAGTTCTATGAAGACCTACAACAGCTCATAGAACTAACACCAAAAAATGATGTCCTCATCATCATAGGGGACTGGAATGCTAAAGTAGGAAATCAAAAGGTAACCAGAATAACAGACAAGTTTGGCCTTGGAGAACAAAATGAAGCAGGGCAAAGGCTAACAGAGTTTTGTCAAGAGAACACGCTGGTCATAGCGAACATCCTTTTCCAACAACCTAAGAGGTGTCTCTACACATGGACATCACCAGATGGGCAACACCGAAATCAGATTGACTATATAATTTGCAGTCAAAGATGGAGAAGCTCTATCCAGTCAGTAAAAACAAGACCTGGAGCTGACTGTGGCTCAGATCATGAGCTACTCATTGCAAAATTCAGACTTAAATTGAAGAAAGTTGGGAAAACCACAAGGCCATTCAGATTTGACCTAGATCACATCCCCGATGAATATACAGTAGAGATGAAGAATAGGTTTAAGGGACTAGATTGGATAGACAGAGAGCCTGAAGAACTATGGACAGAGGTCTGTGACATTGTAAAGGAGGCAGCTGTCACCGCCATACCAAAGAAAAAGAAATGCAAAAAAGCAAAGTGGCTGTCTGACGAGGCTTTACACATAGCAGAGGAAAGCTAAAGGCAATGGTGAAAAGGAAAGATTTGCTCAACTGAATGCAGATTTCCAGAGAACAGCAAGGAGAGATAAGGAGGCTTTCCTGAATGAACAATGCAAAGTAATAGAGGAAAACAATAGATTGGGAAGGACTAGAGATCTCTTCAAGAAAATTGGAGAAATCAAGGGAACGTTCCATGCAAAGCTGACCATGATAAAGGACAAAAACGGTAGGGACCTAACAGAAGCAGAAGAGATTAGGAAAAGATGGCAAGAATACACAGAAGAACTATACAAGAAGGACCTCGATGTCCTTGACAACCACGATGGTATAATCACTGACCTCGAGCCAGACATCCTGGAAAGCGAAGTTAAATGGGCCTTAGAAAGCATTACTAACAACAAAGCTAGTGGAGGTGATGGTATCCCAGCTGAGTTATTCAAAGTCTTAAAAGAAGATGCTGATAAAGTGCTGCACTCAATTTGTCAACAAATTTGGAAAACACAACAGTGGCCACAGGATTGGAAAAGGTCAGTGTACATTCCAATCCCAAAGAAGGGCAATGTCAAGGAATGTTCAAACTGTCACAGAATTGCACTCATTTCACATGCTAGCAAGGTCATGCTCAAAATCCTACAAGCTAGGCTCCAACACTACGTGGATAGAGAACTGCCAGAAGTACAAGCTGGGTTTCGAAGAGGTAGAGGAACTAGAGATCAAATTGCCAACATTCGCTGGATTATGGAGAAAGCAAGAGAGTACTAGAAAAACATCTACTTCTGCTTCATTGACTATGCTAAAGCCTTTGATTGTGAGGATCACAATAAATTATGGCAGGTTCTTAAAGAGATGGGAGTACTGAACCACTTCACGTGTCTCCTGAGAAACCTATATAAGGGTCAAGAAGTAACAGTTAGAACCGGATATGGAACAACTGATTGTTTTAGCATAGGAAAAGGAGTACGACAAGGATGTATATTGTCACCTTGCATATTTAATTTATATGCAGAGTACATCATGCGGAATGCTGACCTGGATGAATCACAAGCTGGAGTTAAGATTGCTGGGGAAAAAACCAATAACCTCAGATATGCAGACGATACCACTCTGATGGCAGAAAGTGAAGAGGACCTCAAGAGCCTCTTGCTCAGGGTCAAAGAGGAGAGCGCAAAAGTGGGCTTGAAGCTCAACATCAAAAAAACTAAGATCATGGCATCTGGCCCCATCACTCCTTGGCAAATAGAAGGGGAAGTCGTAGAAGTAGTGACAGACTTCACGTTCCTAGGATCCCAGATCACTGCAGATGGTGACTGCAGCCATGAAATTAAAAGACGCCTGCTCCTTGGGAGGAAAGCGATGGCAAACCTAAACAGCATGATAAAAAGCAGAGACATCACCTTGCCAACAAAAGTCCGCATGGTCAAAGCAATGGTATTCCCCGCAGTAATGTATGGCTGCGAGAGTTGGACTATAAGGAAGGCCGAGCGCCGAAGAATAGATTCTTTTGAACTATGATGCTGGAGAAGACTCTTGAGAGTCCCTTGGACTGCAAGGAGATCAAATCAGTCAATCCTAAAAGAAATCAACCCTGATTGTTCCCTGGAAGGCCAGATCCTGAAGCTGAAGCTCAAATACTTTGGCCACCAAATGAGAAGGGAGCATTCACTGGAGAAGACCCTGATGCTGGGAAAGATTGAAGGTCAAAGAAGAAGGGGACAGCAAAGGATGAGATGGTTAGACAGCATCATCGATGCAATGAACATGAAGTTGAGCAAACTTCAGCAGAGAGCAGAAGACAGGAGGGCCCGGCGTAATCTGGTCCATGGGGTCGTGAAGAGTCGGACTCGACTGTGCGACTGAACAACAACAACAAAAGCATCATTTTTGGTATTTTTCTTACTTTTACTATATTTTGTCTATCTGTGATATTGGGAATGAGGATGAATATTAACATATATAACATTGATATTGAATTATGAATATGAATTTGGCTTTTTATAATAAGAAAGTATAAATTTAATACTATAATCAGAATGTAATAATAATTTGAAGAGCCTAATTTTGAAGCTAGATTGGACAATGTCCTTGCTTTTATCTATAATATGTTTTTCTTTTTAAAAGATGATAAATATGTAGTAGTTTGTTTAGTCATAGCAGACTGTTTAGATAGTCTTGTCAAAGGAAACAGTTGTTTGAACAGCAAGCAGAACTATAGTATGAAAATATTCATGAGAACTGTTAAAAGCTTATATAGATATAAATTAAAGAAAATGTAGTTGCTAAGATAGTTTTTATTATAGTAACTTGATAGTTAATATTGTGATGTTATGTATGAGAAATCAGATAAGATGCAATTAAAATGTAACACTCTCACTCTTTTATTTCTTTTTCTTTCTGAAAACCAATTATGTTGTTGTTCAGTCGCACAGTCGAGTCCGACTCTTCGCGACCCCATGGACCAGATTACGCCAGGCCCTCCTGTCTTCCGCTGTCCGCTGAAGTTTGCTCAATTTCATGTTCGTTGCATCGATGACACTGTCTAACCATCTCATCCTTTGCCGTCCCCTTCTTCTTTGACCTTCAATCTTTCCCAGCATCAGGGTCTTCTCCAGTGAGTGCACCCTTCTCATTTGGTGGCCAAAGTATTTGAGCTTCAGCTTCAGGATCTGGCCTTCCAGGGAACAGTCAGGGTTGATTTCTTTTAGGATTGACTGATTTGATCTCCTTGCAGTCCAAGGGACTCTCAAGAGTCTTCTCCAGCACCATAGTTCAAAAGAATCTATTCTTCGGCGCTCGGCCTTCGGCGCCAATTATATATATATATATAAATTTAAAAAACTACTGTAACATTAACCAGTTAGAACTGAACTATGAGAAATCCAAAGTTATGGTCTTTTCCAAATCCAGAAAGCAGTTCATCTGGAGAGTAGGTGACTATGAGCTTGAACAAGTAAAAACTTTTAAGTATTTAGGCCTCCATTTTCAAGCCACTGCATCTTGGGTCCACCAGCGAAGAATGACAATTAATAACTCCAAGGAGAATATCAATGCATTGCTATGATTTTATTTTTCTGACCGAGGGAATCAGTATGTACCGGCTGTGCTAAAAGTCTTTAACTTGAAAATAAGGCCCCAGCTACTTTATGGTGCCCTAATATGGATTGATGCAGTAAACAAATCAATAAAACATTTGTCCTTCTTATGGAAAATACTGGGCGTTCCATCTTGTGTCCCATATGATTCCCTATGTTTGGAATGTGGCCAAAATCTTATGATTTTGGCCACATTCCAAACATAGGGCATCATATGGGACACAAGATGGAATGCCCAGTATTTTCCATAAGAAGGCTTGTGACCTTTAAATATTGGCTTCAGCTGCATTATAACTCTGACCCTTCCAGCTATATTTACCAGCTTTTAATGGAATCTGAGTCTTCACTTTGGCTAACAACCATAGAGAGTAAACTGGGAACTCTGAATATTTCCATCGAATCCCTCCTTTTACTTTCAGAATCTGAGGTGTTTAAAAAAATGTGGAACAGAGTATTGGAGATAGAGCTGGCCAATTTATATAATGCAGCCAAAAAGACCTGCTCTCCTCTTAGCCAGGGGATATTCCCCACTGTAGGACTCCCTAGTTATTTTTATCAATTACAAACCCCAAAAATCTTCATATTTTTTTCTCTTGCCAGGCTTAATGTTTTACTGTCAGTGATTTTCACCAGAAGATTTCAAGGTATACTGCTTATTAACAGACATTGCCCCTGTTTAAATGGATCTATTGAAACAGTGTCCTATGTGTTGTTAGAATGTCCTTATTATAACAATATCAGACAAAGTATTTTATCTCCAATCTTATCCAGCATTATGGATTTTCCTGATGCATATAAACTGTTGTTTCTACTTAACAACATTGGTGGAAATATAATTGATTCAGTGGTAAATTTTTTATATGTCGCTGTTTTTATATGAAGCAAAGGTCTTGGAGTCGGAAGCCATGATTAGAATGTTGTCAAAAAACAGCTGGACTCCTAGGATGCCTTTGAGGAGACAGTCCATGAGATTTTGAAAGATCCCCGGTGCCACGCTCACCCCAATCTGTAGCCGCCTAACTCTGAAAGCCCCCCTTTGTGTAACTATAGTCTGGGCCTCTGTGGTGGCTTTGTCCACCAGTAGTTGCTGGTAAGCCTGGGCCAAGTCCAGTTTACCGAAAACCTGTGCCCCTATCAATGAGGCCAAGACATGACTGACGACCGGTACCGGGTACGCATTGTCCTGAAGTGCCTTATTAATAGTACACTTATAATCAGCACAAATCCTTTTTTTTTTTTTTGGCCCTGAAGGAGATTTTTTTAATTGCTTTTTCTATAAACTACAATATGAAAAAAGGGGAGGGAACTACAAACTAATGGTGAAAGTAAAGAAAACCCATTAAAAACCCAAGAGATGGTGGTCATACATAATGCTTATAAAATCAGCTTATTAGCTCAAAGTTACAGTTAAAGTTCATTGAATATGTTCATCTATTAGTCTATTTAAACTGAAAAATATTAAAACTGAAAACTCCCCCATGTCTGTCTTCATAAAGAGCAAAGTAAGAAATAGTTATACAAAATAAGAATTTTTAAGACGTTCCAGAGTGCAATAACTACTCATTTTTTGTTCTTTTTCTTTCTCAAATGGTAGCTTGTTTTTGGGGCTGCCGCACCCAATGCTGAGTCTGAGTTCTCATCAGAAGATGCCACTGCTCCCTCTTCATCACTTTCTTTGGTGCTGCTGTCTTCCTCTTCTTCTTTTCCTTTTGCTGGACAACTGTGAAGATGAAAAACCTCATGCTTTTTCAACAGAGTCAATTTTTTCTTTTTTGTCCATAAATTTGAAGATTATGCCTTTGGGAACAGTCCATCTGTAGGTGATGCTGTTTTTCTGCAAAAATAGAACCAAGTCCCTGTATTTCCTTCTTTTTCTTCTTATTTCAAATGGAATGTCCTTCAACACTTTTATTTCTTGATTTTCAAGGTAGTTCCGTTTGTCGCTTTAAGTATTTGATCCCTCACTTGTCTTCAGGAGAATCTCACAGTAACACAGTAAGATTATTTTTTCTTATGAATTCTGAATATGACCTAAAGATCCGTATCAATTTCATTTTGTAATGTGTCCCTTTTAACATCTGCAATCGGGCCCAAAGCATCATACAAAATCTGCTTCAGATCCTCTCCCTTCTCTTCCAGGACACCTTGAAATCATAGGACATAGCTTGCCCTTTCCAGTTGCAACTGTAACAAATGGGATTCATTGGTTTGTCTCTTTCTCCATCATCTGCAGTTGTTTTTGAAGCTTCTTGGTATTGGCACCCACCTCTTTAAGCTGTTGCTCTATTTTTTCTGTTTTTTTAATTGTCTCGTTCAATTGAGTTGGCTGTGCATCGAACTTGTGGGGTAATGCCGTAACTTGTTCCAGCAGAGGTCACAACGCTTCAGTCAGCATCCTTTGAAGCTCTGTTATTGAGTCCTGTCTAGGGACAGAACTCACTGGGCTGGCATTTCTGAAAACCAGCTTAGGTTTCGTTTGTTTATCTTTCTCGTCCCTCTGTGGAGGCACCATGTTGAGAAATTGTTTACTTTTTGTAAAAGTTATCACAGTCTCTGGAACTCTTTATAAAGCCTGGTATGTTCTTACAAGTTCTTTATTTTAGCCCATCTTGCTTCTATAGCCCACCACCCCTTAAGTCCATGGTTAAAAATACATTTGTTTTCTTCTTATTGGGGAAGAGTTCCCTCACCCCCTCGCTTTTTAAGGGGAGGTTTTCAGCTAGATCTTTGGTGCTTCTCACTTTCAGTTAGACTCACATTTCAATGATGTGGCCGCTTTCATCCGCTTTTAGCTCATACGCTTGGCCACCAAACACTTGTTTCGATGTCTGTTCTTAGTTCCTTACATGGATGATCTGTGGTGGGACCTTCAGGGCTGGGAAGAGCCCCCTTTCACCAGCTAATCACCGGAGGAAGAGCTCTCCTAGTGCCTCATGGCTGGGAGCCCAACACAAGGGCTCTAGGGGTGGTGTGGACAATCGCACCCCCTCCTAGCTGCAGGCATGTGGATCCCAGGAGATCGGGAAGCCACGGATGTCATAGCAGATGCCAAAACCAGAAGCATAATCAGAACAAATCCTGATGTCCCCATTGGGCTTCAGTGGGATGACTATGGGGGTCTCCCACTGGGCATGTGGCATGGGTTCTAGCACCCCCTGTTCCACGAGGTGGTTTAGCTCAGCCTTGGTCTTGGGCCTTAATGCAAACGGGGGTTGCCTGGCCTTCATTTGGATGGGCCTCACCATGAGGTCTAGTTCAAGAGTAACTGGGGGTCTGGAGTAGTGGCCGAGCGTACCATTGAACACCCCTGGAAATTCGTAGTAGACTGAGTTAAAGTTCTGTGGCCATATGTGGTTCACACTCAACACTCCAAAACCCAGCAGACCGAACCATGAGGGTTCCAGCAGGCTCGTGAGCCTCCCTTCCACCACACCAATTCTAGAGTCCATCAAAGTCTTTGTACTGCACTCTGAACTTGTCCCACCCCTTGATGGCCACTGGGTTCTTTTGAAAGTTCCGCAGTGTCAGGCCCCGTGGCTACTGAAGGAGGGGTCCCCCCGAGGGCAGAGTTTCTGCAGAGATTATAGAAAAGGATGAATCTGTGTCCAATTCCATTTTACAGGGGGACCCCTCTATTAACACCGTCACATGCATTTTGTTGGGGGCATCAGGGGGCAAATTCAGTACCTGATGCTGTTGGTGGTTGATGGTTAGGGTATGCCGATCTGTTGCCTCATGGTGGGTGGATGTCTTCTGTCGGGTCCCTCAGGATTGGCAGGTGTGGGCAATGCATCCTGTTTGCCACAGGACTGGCAAATGGTGTCATGGAAATGGCAGGCCCTCCATTTGTGCACTTCCCCGCAGCTGGCACAGGATGCCTGGGTGACTGGTTTCTTGGGATGTGCAGCTGCTGATGCTGGTGGTTGTGGAGTCTGACAAGCAGGGTGGTATCCTCATCTGAGGTGTTGGAGGTCAGAGATGCACTTGTGAGGTGGACCGCACGGCCGCAGCGCTCTTGATGCGACTTCTTGTATGCTGTGGCTTCCCTTAGGGCCTTGTCCAGGGTCAGGTCATCGTGGCTAGTGAGCTCACGGCATAGCTTGGGCTCCCAGAGGCCCATGATGAACTGGTTCATCAGCGTGTTGCTGAGGCTGGGGAATTCACATCGGGCGGCCGCATGGCGAAGGCCCGCCAAGAAGTCGGTTGCTGTTTCATCAGAGCCCTGGAGGCACACAAAGAAGTCTAAGCACCGTGCCATTTTGGTCGGCTTCAGTGTGAAGTGATTGGTGAGCACCTTCTATAGCTCTGCGTAGGTGGCCTCTTTCAGAGATTTTGGGGCTAGAAGATCTTTCAGTAGCCTGAGTGTCTCGATCCCACATAAGCTGAGCATTAGGGATTTCTTCTTACCCTCGTCCATGATGTCATGGAAGTCAACATAGTACTCAAGTCGCTCGATCCATGTTTCCCACTGCTCAGAATGCACAGCATTGAATTCTGGGAGGTTACCTGGAGCAGCAGCCATGACTCAGGTGTTGCCTGGAGCGTTGTGGGGCATGGTGACTGGTGCCTTGGTGCATGGTGCGGTGCTGGACCTGGGGTCAGTGGTACAGGGCATGGCATTCTGGTGGTCGGAGCATGGTGTGGTGATTGTGTCAGCATTCGAGTCTGGCTCGCTCATCGGGATCCCACGTCATCAGTATAAAGTACTGAGACTGATGCATGGAGGAGTGATTTCATCTCATACTTTATTAGTTAAATGAAGAACTTGAGAAGTTCCACTTATATTCCCATTCCAACCACGCCCAATACACACACCCATTCCTGTGATAGATTTATTTACATTGCCACTGTCCCTCATTGGTTCCCTTTAGGATCTGAACTGGCCGATTGGTGGGTTCTAGGATCCTCTGCTTCTATCGTTGTGGATGTGAAGCTCAGCTTGTCTGCATGGCCACGTGTGAGCCCAACCGCATGTGCAATCTCTCTTAGTACACAACAAAAGACATGTGCGGAGAGAGGGGGGACAGAGGGGGAGTCAGAGAGCAGCTCCTGGTTTAAGACAAAGAGAGGCATCCCATTCAAGGAGATTAACACCTATACATACTTAGAGTGATGTAACACCCCCCCCAACGTCCAGGCATGCTGAGTCACTCCCTCCAACACTTCCTTGGAAGTCTCTCATTCAAATACCAACCCTGATTAACTTCTGAGATCTGATGAGATCAGGATATACCATGCCACCTTCCCTCCCAACAGCTGTCTTAGCTTACCTTTATAGCCTGGCTGATCTTCAGGATGTTTCATGTCCTGATGATGCTGGCAATGTCCTCTTTCTGGGCTAGCTGTATATATCTGACCAAGCTGGGGGAGGCATGAAGCTGATACCTAGCAACTGGCTGTTGTATATTTTAGTTCTCTTGCCTTCTTCATGCTTTTATAGTGGCCATTTCCACACAGGTCATCTACCCCTA
Source organism: Gekko gecko (assembly GCA_029375565.1). Classification (NCBI taxonomy): domain Eukaryota; kingdom Metazoa; phylum Chordata; class Lepidosauria; order Squamata; family Gekkonidae; genus Gekko; species Gekko gecko. The sequence continues at coordinate 99,674,053 of JAPDNY010000004.1, read as the reverse complement.
GTTCAATACTGTTGGGAAACATTTTTCAGTTCTTCCCCACAGCATTTTGGTGAATTCCTATATCTCCTGTGGTTTCCCCATTTTTTTCCATTTTGTCTCAGACCTGCTTTGATGCAAAGTTTTGGGAAAGATCTCAGTAAAACTAGGATAGTTGTTATGTGGGTTGGAAAACTGGGATATTCCTGTCCACATGACTGCCATTTTCAATGACACTGTCCCCACAGTGGCCATTTGCTCCCCACCACTGAAGGCCTTTTAAAAAATCCAGCTGTTGCCCTGACCTGGATAGCCCAGGCAAGCCCAATCTCATCAGATCTCAGAAGCTAAGCAGGGTCAACTCTGGCATGTACTTGGATGGGAGACCTCCTTGGAATACCAGCAGTTGGGAGGCAGGGGCAGACTTTATTCAGCCACCTCTCTGAATATCCTCCAGGCCCCCAGTAGGGATCAGTCACCAGAGGTTGCCATGACCTCCAGGTGCACATGCACTCACACACACACACATGCACATATGAAAAATATAAAACAAACCCCAAAAAGCAGCTGTTGAATATCGTTACATTGATACAACAGTATAATAAAATATGTAATGGGTTCCCTGTATTTTCATCTTTCCTCAAAAAAAGAAGTAATTCCAGCAGAGATATAAGGGGAACCCATTACATATTTCTGCAACAGAAGGTGAGGTAACCTGTTACACAAATTGTGATGACATTATATCAATATTCAATTGCTATTCAATTGTTATAACAAGATACCAGTATTCAATATAAAGGTGTTCAATTGCTGATTAAAAATTGAAACGACCACAGTTGCCTGGGTTGGAGGTAGAAAGCTGTTGCTGAGGGACTGGGGTGGGAAAGTGTGGGGAAACCTGCCATGTGGAAGCCCCTTTGCTGCTATTCTATATTGGCAACCACCGCAACAGCAGGGAAACCAAAGATGTGTGTCCCCCTGTGGAAAGCGCCATTATCTCTTCAGAATATCCACTTTTATGGCAACCGCTTTTATGATCTGTTTTATTTTTTTCTCTCTATGCTTTACCACCAGTTGTTGTTGCTGTTTTGGTGTGAACTGTATGTATCTTATTTTGTTGTTATTTTAATAAACATGTTGGGAACTGACTTGCACATATTTTCACATAGAAAGTTAAGGTTATAAATATTTAAATTTAAAAAGCAGCATACCTTAATGTGTCATTCTGAATGGCTAGACTAGTTACACTGGAAATATGTGTTTGATTAAATCTATTTCCTATCCCATCTCAAAGGAGAAAGACCCTTGAAAATTCTCATTAGAACAAAAGTAAATCTGACCAAAAATGCAATGAAAAACTCAAGCCTTCTACTGGCTAAGCCCTGAAAGTTGGGTAGATCTTCATATACTTATAAAATGATTAGGCTCAGACTTTAGTTTGTTACCAGTGAGAAGGGATTTCATAGCAGAGAGGGGAGCATGACTCTGTCTGTTCTTGCTGTCTGAATCTGGCACACATATTGTACTGCTAAGAAACTGTTCTAGGCTGATCCTAAATGCCAATATACTGTAAAGATCAACAGGCAATAGATGTCCAAAGGAAGTGGTCACTTTTGAATCTCTAGCTTCACTATTTTACAAGTCTGGTTGGCAACAGCTCAAAGTAATTTGTTTTAGCACAACAAACCTCTTGGACAAGATGCCCTAAAGTAACCGGGCCAGACAAAGACAATCTCTTTTCACACACAGCAAGTTCTTAAACACTGTGAACTTAGTTCCCTCTGTTTAGCATTACTGATCTGTTAGTCTAAACATGGTACAAGGCAGTTTGATGGGAATCATTTCCAGTAAGGGAGGATGTTTCCTCAGCAGTTTTCACGTTGGCTCTGACTCAGGCATTCTCAGGAGACCCTATTTAACTGCTCATTAGGGAGACAGCAAAAAGGCATAGAGGAATTTCATAACAAAGATGAGTATCCTATAAAAGACCTCCAGAGAATCTTCCTGGCCATGGACTCTCGGCATGCTTGAGAGATTTTATTAACACTGCTGAAAAAGTAGTACTGTAACCCATCTATTATTTGTGCATAATTTTAAAGGTGCTGTATTGTACTTGTTCCAGCAATATGATTAACTGCTCTGCTTGTAAAATGCTGTGTTCAAACAAACCATAATGAAATGTTTAAAGCCAATTAACACTTTTTATTGCAACACATTAATCGATGCAGAAAGAGTTGCAATTGTTAAATGCTTGAAAGTCAGAAATATTTAAATTTTTCTAGACAATTTTTTTCTCGTGGGTTCATATGCAGATTGATAGTTTAAATAGGCTGGAGATTGCAAACCAGCCTCATAAAAGCCACAACATCCAAAGTTCCTGATGACATTGTGTCATTAACCCTATTCAAGCTGTTCTTCATTCAGTACATTTACCTTTTTGCACAAATCTAATTAATACCATCAGACGGTGGCTTGGTTTTTCATGGGAACTGGGCAGTGATATTTCTGCATCATATGTCTCTGTGTTACACACTTTCACAACAGAAACATTCAACAAAGAATTAATATCCCTATCAAAAGAATTCGGGCAGTCTTCAGCAGACTTACTCTCTTCTAAAATAATTTATTTCAATGGAGAAGCATGCAACTCTGTTTAGGATTGCACCATAAATTGGAAACAAAACACTCCTGAACTTGATTAAAAATGGATATGGAACAATATAAATTATGTACTATAGCGATTACTTAATTTCTTACTTCAGCAATAACAATCATGATACAGAAGGATAATAGATCCAGGTGGGTAGCTGTGTTGGTCTGAAGCAGTAGAACAAAGTTTGAGTTCAGTGGAATATTTAAGACCAACAAAGTTTTATTCAAAGTATGAGCTTTCATGTGCATACACACTGGTCCGGTGTAGTGGTTAAGTGCATGGACTCTAATCTGGGAGAACCGGGTTTGATTCCCCACTCCTCCACTTGCACCTGGCTGGATGACCTTGGGCAAGCCGTAGTTCTGATAAGAGCTGTTCTTGAAAAAATAGCAGTTTCTGTCAAGAGCTCTCTCAGCCCCACCTACCTCACAGGATGTTTGTTGTGGGGAGGGGAGGGGAAAGGAGTTTGTAAGCCGCTCTGAGACACCTTTGGGTAGTGAAGGATGGGGTATAAATCCAATCTCCTCCTCTTCTTCTTCTTCTTCTTCTTCTTCTTCTTCTTCTTCTTCTTCTTCTTCTTCTTCTTCTTCTTCTTCTTCTTCTTCTTCTTCTTCTTCTTCTTCTTCTTCCTCCTCCTCCTCCTCCTCCTCCTCCTCAGATACATTGAAAAGGAAGGTAACAGTTCATTCCTTTAACCAGAGAGTGAATTAGCATACAACATGGGGATGTTTTAACAGATGCAGAAACTAAACAGGAATAATGAATTACATTTATATGGTCATCATTTGTTTGGATTTAATAAATAAATAAATAAATAAATAAATAAATAAATAAATAAATAAATATGTCAAAATAGGAGACTGTGTAAAAGTATCCTTCTCAATTGTGGAATGCTAAAAATAATTAATGGAGACCATGTCGTTATGCTACATTTGTCTCCTCTCAAGCATGGAGGTAATTGACAGCATCCTTTTCTTTGAGGTGGGCTGAATGGTTGTGCAGTGCATGTCTCCTCTGTCTCCAGATCAGAGAAATACATTCCAATATTCATTGTATTACATTACAATCACTATTCCAATATACTATTCTAAAATAGAAATACACTAAAATAAAGAGGATGTATTCTTAGTGAGAATACATATGTAAAGACTGAATAAGTTTAGCATATGTAGTGAGATAAGAAACCAATATCCTTGTTAAGTCCTGGGGAGGCTTTTGTTCTGAGTGTTATAATAATTTGTAATTCAGCAATTTCCCTTTCTGGACTGTTCCTGTCACCCATTGAATGACCTGGAAGGTTGAAGTGTTCTCCTACAGATTTCTCAATTTTGTGATTCTTGATGTCAGATTTGTGTCCATTTATCCTTTGATGCAGGGGTTGACTTGTTTGCCCTATGTAGAGAACCAGAGGGCATTGTTGGCATTTAATAGCATATACAATGTTAGAAGATGAGCATGGGAATAAGCCTGAGATGGTGAAATCTGTTTTATTGCAAAGGAACTTCAGGGTCAGAACATGAAACATCTCCAGCTTTGAAAGAGTATCTGGCGTGTCTTTTGAAACAGGAGATTAGGAAAATAATTGCCTTTGTCTGACTTGTTTACAGGCATGGTCAGTTGGCTCACTTGATTAGGATGCAGTGCAATTAACTGCAAGGTTGTTGGTTTGACTCCCCATTTGGGCAATTTCATTTTGGAAAAAAATTGTTTTCTTTTAAATTGACTCTGACCACAAACATTTCAAATGCAAGGATGATGCTGTGAAACCTGCTCTGAGGCAGCAGCAGCCTGTTTTTTAAAAAAGGTCTAATCCATCTCAACATCTGGTTTTCTCGCTGTTGTGTATCAACCAAGACTGCACACGCGGTCGGGCTTGCACGTGGTCAGGCAGACAGATGGAGCTTCGACCTGAAGGAACAATAGGCCCTACGATCCTGAAACAGACCAGTAGGGCTGCCCGGATGCAAGAAGGGTCCTATGAGAAATGATCCACTGTAAATAACCAATCACAGGGTGTGGTGTGTGTTGGGATGTGTGGTTTGTTTGAGGATTTAAGCAGGGCTTCGGTCCTGCTGTTTTGTCTTAGTTTCGTGTTCTGTGGTCTATGACTACAGTAAACGGGCGGCCATAGAGATAATCATGGAATTTTTTTAACCCCCGCCATGATTGCCAGGGCCTCTTTATCTATCTGAGTGCAGTTGCGTTTGGCCAAAGACAAAGTCAGAGAATAGTACACCATAGGAACCTCCCATACGTCTGGGAGCTGATGCCCCAGGGCAGCCCCCACTCTGTAAGGGGAAGCATCACAGGTGAGGACCACCGTCAGGGGCTCATCGAAGTGGGCGAGCACAGCATTCGACGTTAGCAATTCCTTCACTGCCTGAAATGTGGCAGCTTGCTGCTGTCCCCAGACCCAGGGGGCCTGTTTGTCCAGCAGGCGGTGGAGTGGCTCAGCCATGGTGGCTTTATGAGGCAAGAAAGAGTGGTAGAAGTTCAGTAGGCCCCCGAAAGCTTGCAGGTCCTGTTTGGAAGAGGGTGTGGGCACATGTGCGATTGTGCAATTTTTTCCCCGGTGTGGGGTGGATGCCTTGAGTGTCTACCGCAAACCCCAAGAACTCCACCTGTGGCACCCCAAGCATGCACTTCTCATGTTTCATCTTCAGGCCAGCATCGTGAAAACATTGAAGGACTGCCCGAAGCTGCTGGGCAAAGGTCTCAGAGTCTGGGGCCGCAATCAAAATGTCATTGAAGAATGGCTGGACTCCGTGGATGCCTTTAAGTAGACAGTTCATGAGGTTTTGAAATATACCTGGGGCCACACTTACTCCAAACTGCAGCCTCCTTACCCAGAACACCACCCTGTGGGTCACTATGGTCTGTGCCTCAGCGGTGGCATCATCCACCAGCAGCTGCTGGTATGCTTGGGCCAGGTCCAGCTTGCCAAAGATCCTTGCACCTGCCAGGGAGGCTAGTACATGGCTGTCCATGGGGACAGGATATACGTGATCTTGCAGGGCTTTGTTTATTGTGCACTTATAACCTGCACAGATACGAATGTCCTCATTCGGCTTGACCGGGGTGAAGATGGGGGTTTCCCACTTGGCATGCGGCACTGTTTCTAAAACCCCCTGGGCCACTAGGCGGTCAAGTTCAATGTCTATTTTGGGCTGCAAGGTGAATGGGGCACATCGGGCCTTCATGCAGATGGGGTGCACCATAGGTTCTAAATCCAAAGAGACCAGTGGATTGGTATATCATCCAAGTGTGCCATCAAACATGGCTGGGAACTCATCACACACTGCAGTGAAGTTCAGCGGCCACATGTGGTTCACCCCAGTCACCCCAAGACCCAAAGGAGCAAACCAGGATAATCCCAGCAAACTTGTGAGCCGCTTCTCCACCACCAAGTCTAAATGTCCCTTGAAAGTCTTGTATCACACCCTGAATTTGCCCCACCCCTTGACAGCCACTGGGTTTTTCTGGAAGTCTCTTAGTGTGAGGCCATCCAACTTCTTTAATGAGGGTCCCCCACGTGGGCATAGTTTACCTAGGGTCTCAGCCGAAATAATGGAGAATGAGGAGCTGGTGTCAAGCTCCATCTCACAGGGGGACCCCTCGATATGCACCGTTAAATGAATTTTGGGGGGGATGACTGGGGGCAAATTCAGTACCTGAAACTGGTGAATGGTGTGGAGGTCTGTTTCTTCCTGGTGTGCAGCGATCTGACATCAGGTTCCTTTGGAGTGGGAAACACATGCGAGGTGGCCCGCTTTTCCACAAGACTGGCATGTTGCATCCCTGAAATTGCAAGAGTGGCAGTCATGGTCCTCTCTGCAGCTAGCACAGGGTGCTGGTGAGGTTGACCTTGCAGAATGGTCATTGGCGTGCAGTGTGAGTCAGCTACGGTTGGTGCCAGCTGTGGCGGCAGATGCCTTGTGGTCCTGGCAAGTTGGGTGGCAGACATGGTGGATCTCTCCCTTGTCTGATTCCTCTGAGGCCATCGATGCACATGTCTGATGAGCCGCATGGCTGCGGGGCTCATGATGTGATTTTTCGTAGGCTGTGGCTTCACGTAAGGCCTTCTCCAGGGTCAGATCATCGTGGCTGGCCAACTTGCGGTGGAACTTCAGCTTGCGTAGGCCCATGACAAACTGGTTCAAGAGGGTGTCATCCAGGTCAGGAAACTCACATTTTGTAGCCACTCAGCGTAGGCTGGCCAGGAACTCGGTGGCCAATTCAGTAGAGTTCTGGAGGCACGCAAAGAAGTCATAGACCACAAACCCCTGCTGGGTCTGTTATCCCCGGACTGCCAGACATCCCAGATACTCTCGCCTTGGGTGCTCCAATGGTCAATCTTCCTGGCGGGGTACCAGTATGCACTTGTCCACTGTCCTGGCAAAGCGATGGGCCATGCCGACATGCTCAGCTGCCTTCCACTGCCATCCTGTGACCCTGACCCAGCTCTCACGCACCAGATTGCTCTGCTGGAGGACCTGCCCAACCATCAGGTTTCTGAGGTTTCCCACCACACCGCCCAGGACTGCCTCCTATCCTGGGTCTTGGACTGGGTGGGGAGTGGGTGGCCATCCAGTCCAGGCTTGGAATTTGCTGCATTTTCCTCTCACCAGGATGAGCTGTCTTCCCACAAAGGTTGCCTACTGTGGGGAAGCTGGGTAGTAATTCCCCTGCCCCTTCACCAGCGGGTGCTTGCTGCCTTGCATGAGACGTGCCTGGGAATCGTGTGAATGAAGACTCTGGCCTGGAGCTATGTCTGGTGGCCAGGAATGGATGGTGACATTGAGGACCAGGTAAAGCGCTGCCAGAAATGCCAGGAATCCTGACTGGAGCCACCCAGAGCCCCAGTGTGTCCTTGGGAGTCCTCGCATAAGCCATGGGCCAGACTACACCTGGACTTCGCGGGCCCCTTCCAGGGGCAACTCGTCTTGATATTAGTGGACTCTTATACCAAATGGCTAGATGTGGTCCTGGTCCCCTCCACCTCATTACGCTCTGCCATCCAAGCAATGTGAAGGATTTTTAGCACCCATGGCATCCCAGACTCCTTAGTAACTGACAACAGGACTGGCTTCACCTCCATGGAGTTCCAAGAGTTCGTAAGTTACTATGGGATAAGACACATCCGCTCCACACCCTTCCACCCTGCAACCAATAGCCAGGCCGAGCACATGGTCAGGACAATGAAGGACTCCCTGCGCAGAATGGACCAGGGAGACCAGGACTACAAGGTTTCAGCCTTCCTCTTTGGCCAGCGTACAACACCCCACACCACCACCAGTCGGAGCTCGACAGAACTCCTGATGGGACGGCGCCTCATGACGCGTCTAGACAGACTGCACTCTGACCGCGCCCCGGAGCACAGTGCAGCTCCAGAAACCTAGGAAGCTCCCTGTGGTTTTTCCCCAGGTGACCCTGTCTATGTGAGGAACTTCACCAGGGGCCTCTGCATGGATCCCGGCCAGGGTGGTCCGTGTGACAGGGCCCCTGTCATACGAGGTCTCAGTGGAAGATGGCCAGCTGTGGAGATGGCACATCAATCAGCTACAATGCCAACTCCTCCCCATAGACCCAGAAGAAATGGAGGACAGTGAGGATGAGACCCCGAGCTGGGAGCTGGAAGAGTCACGAGAAGACATGCCCACCACGCAAGAGTCACCCAGAGCCAAGCACACCACCAGCACGTACTGGAGGTGAGGCAACTGAGCCGGCCAGCACCCCAGAGGCCTACAGGGAACTGGCCCTGACTCAGCAACCTGCACAATCCACTGAGTAGCAGGCCCCAGTCCCAGCATTGCACTGCTCAATCCGGGACCAGAGGCAACCAGTATATCTAAGAGACTTTGTTTGCTAGGAGGGTCTGAACCTTTGGAAGAGGGGTGTTGTGTATCAACCAAAACCGCACATGTGGTCAGGCTCACATGTGGTCAGGCGGACACACGGAACTTCGACCTGAAGGAACAATAGGCCCTAGGATCCTGAAATGGACCAATAGGGCTGCCTGGATGCAAGAAGGGTCCTATGAGAAATGATATGCTGTAAATAACCAATCACGGGGTGTGGTGTGTGTTGGGGTGTGTAGTTTGTTTGGGGATTTAATCAGGGCTTCGGTTCCTGCTGTTTTGTCTTAGTTTTGTGTTCTGAAATAAACTATGAGCTGATTCCCTAAAACGCGTCTAAGAACCCAGTACTTTACTCTCGCTTTGCCTGTATCTCATTTCCAAATAACTATGGGAAGGAGGAAGCTCAGGCTGCTAAGCACTGATGTCTCCATCTCTCCCCCTTGTGAAATTCCTCTACCAAGCTGCTCCATAGCAGCCTCCCTGCTGCTTCTCTGGCCAAGTGGCTGGCATCTCCCCTCACTAAACTTTTAAAGCATTCCCTGCCAATGATTTTTTTCTCCAACCATCCTGGATTAGCATTAAACTCCTTGATTACTGATGGGGGGGGGCACCACTAATGTTGATTCCACAATAACTTCATCCCAAAGAATCTCCTATTTCAAAAGACACGCCCAGTGAGAAACTGACCAATCAGGAGAGACCAACCCCACAACACTATCCGAGTTTTCTCATTGGTATGCAGAATATATATTCCTCAAGAGAGAGAGGAAAACCAGAGAGAGAAAAAAGGTGCTGAATGCAGGCAAAGCTTTCAAAGTAAACCCTAACCAATTTGACTTCAGTGAAAATCAGAAGTAAGCTGTGCATGCAGAAAGGGCCTAAGAAAAACTTTCAGTCTGCTGGGGCACTGAATAGTTTCTACACTTGAGGTAGCAATTTTGGTATCATCCGTTTGTGCAGAAAGCAGGTTCCTTTCCAAATCTCATCCCTACCAACATTTTGCATATTATATTACACAGAACAGTACGAAACAAAGCTAACCACACAGGGCATGGCTCAGTGTATGTCAAAAGCCAGTCTATGAGTATAATTGCTAAAGTAAATATGAGGCATTGCTAAATAAGTGAGATATAATTAAGGCCACTGTTGTTCCATGGGTGCCCTCTGTTAGCATAAATAAGCTTCAGCTTAGTTTGTGGCAAACCTCAAGTATAGCAGTCTTGGAGCTACTGTCAAACAGATACAATATAGGATTATTCATTTTGCTCCTTGGCATGTTTTTCCTTCATGCTGCAACACAGCACATATAACTGCTTATGATAAAAAGGTGAGGGGCACAAAGCTGCAGAAAAATATTAAATCCTTCCTCCTGGTCAGCCACAACTTTGGTTGTTAGGCACTTGAAAAGAACTTGCATTATCTGGGTGCTGCACTGGGAAAGGAACTACAGAAAATATTGATGTATATGTTCTGTGATGGTTTCTGAAACAAGAGCAACCCCCTCACCACACACACCCTGGATTATCCCAATGAATCAGCATTTGCTGAGCTGTGTGTGACTCAACATCTTCATTACAGCATTACTAGGCTATTCACTTCATAGTTATTTCCAAGCAATTAGCCAGAACATTTACATGGTTTCAAATAGCCCCAACAAGCAGAGTTCTCAGTTTAAAACTGGCTCAGTATTCATTGCTTGGTAACAATTACTAATTCAGAATTTTATTTGACTTGATAGCTTTAAGCTGTTGACCCTGGATTCAGACTAAACTGGGAACACATAAAACATATTTAAATCCAGGGTCTATGTATAAATGATCTGAGTTTTTTGCTCATCATTTTTCTCCCTGAATTATTTTATGTGAAGATTTTCACTTGCAGTATGTGGTAATGGCCTTCTCTACCTCAACAACAAGCCACCAATTTGGGAAAAGCCTATGTGTTATGAATTAGGCTGTGTTGATTAGCATGAATAGGCCTGTCACTGTAGTTTTGCCTGATAAAATCGAGTAATTAGGGATTTAACTGAAGGGCTTAACTACTGTTAGTAAATGGAATGGAATTTATCTCCAGCCTTTGGAACATGAAACATCTCCAGTTTTGGAAGAGATTAGGGGGATGCCAAGAACAGTGCAGCAAACATGCCTGGGAGGTAACAGCCTTGTTTGACAGCCTCAATCACTTGTGAGTCGAGCCTCAGATCTCCTTGCCCTGCCACTATCTCAGATTACAAACTACAAAACAGCTTTGGAGCTGTGCAGCATCTGTGACTGTGTAGTGGGGTTTTTTTTGCCCCTATGTGGGATGGAGCTTCATGTCCTTTTGCCTTGAAGGAGCTTCTACATAGTAGGTGAAATCAGTTCTCTATGACGGTTGTAGAAAGGTGGGTCAGGTAATTAAATGGCATTGGGGAGGACTCCAACTCCATTAAGGCTGGGTGAAAAATGTACAAAAATAATATAATTAACATGGAATTAAAGAAATACCATATGATAAAGACTTTTTTAAAATTCTAATCAGTGGCTGCCTGATAGAAATGGGCATGAACCAGGAAAATGCAGTTCATTTCGGTTTGTGGTGTGCCCAGTTCATGAGCCACAAACCATCATGAACTTTTTAGTGCCAAATGAACTGATTCAATTTGTGAGGTTTATGAGGCGGTAGAACACCCCCCTGGCATGCTAGAGATACCAAACTCACAGAGGATCTCCAGCTGACTCTACTGTACCTGCCCTCCAATTTTAGTGAGCATTGAATTTATGGGGTCTGAGTTACAGCCCCCCCAGGGAAAGTGTTTTCTGGGGGGATGATAGGCACTGGTTCAGGAGGTTCAACAGTGTATAGAATGGACCCTGTGCAAGCTAGAGACATCAGTCCCACAGGGGACCTCCCCCAATGCTCCTCTACATGCCCTCCAAGTTATATGCAGATTGGACTTAGGGGGTCTGAGTTATGCCCCCCCCAAATAAGAAGACCCCAGGAAAGTGCTTTTGGGGAAAATGTCAGGCACAGGTTCAAAAGTGTATAGAATGGACCCCCTGCAAGCTACACTCACCAAATGCACAGGATGGAGAATTTCACACCCCCACCCATTGTTTTGAAATTTGGTAAACATTGATTGAATGGAAAGATTCTGTCTGTAATGTATCCATTCATGAACCACCATGAACCACTTGAACGTTCATGGAAAGTTCGTGTTGGTTCACCTGCCACAAACTTCAGTTATAAGAACGTAAGAGAAGCCAATGTTGGATCAGGCCAATGGCCCATCCAGTCCAACACTCTGTCACACAGTGGACAAAAATACCAGGTGCCATCAGTGGGGCCAGGACACTAGAAGCCCTCCAACTTTTGCCCCCCCCAAGCACCAAGAATACAGTGAATCATTTGCCCCAAACTGAGAGTTCTTATCTATACCTTGTGGCTAATAGCCACTGATGGACCTCTGCTCCATATGTTTATCTAATTCCCTCTTGAAGCCATCCATGCTTGTAGCCACCACCACCTCCTGTGGCAGTGAATGCCGTGTGTTAATCACTCTTTGGGTGAAGAGGTACTTCCTTTTCTCTGTTCTAACCCCTCAGCAATTTGATTGAGTGCCCACGAGTTCTTGTATTGTGAGAAAGGGAGAAAAGTACTTTTTCTCTACCTGCTCTATCCCATGCATAATCTTGTAAACCTCAATCATGTCACCCCTCAGTTGTCATTTCTCCAAGCTAAAGAGCCCCAAGTGCTTTAACCCTTCTTCCTAAGCAAAGTGTTCCAACCCTTTTAGCATTCTAGTTGCCCTTTTCTGCACTTTTCCCAATGCTATAATATCCTATCTGAGATGTGGTGGCCAGAACTGTACACAGTACTCCAAATGAGGTCGCACCATTGATTTATACAGGGGCATTGTGATACTGGTTAATTTGTTTTCAATTCCCTTCCTAATAATCCCCAGCATAGCATTGGCCTTTTAAATTTTTTTTTGCAGTCATACATTGTCTCAACATTTTCAGTGAGCTATCTACAATGACTCCAAGATCTCTCTCTTTGTCAGTCTCTGCCTGTTCGGACCCCATCAACATGTATTTATAAGGAGGATTTTTGGCTCCAATGTGCATCACTTTGCACTTGGCCACGTTGAACCCCATTTGCCACGTTGTTGCCCACTTGCTCATCCTTGACAGATCCCTTTGGAGTGCCTCACAATCCTCCCTGGTTTTCTCAGCCCTGAACAATTTCGTGTCATCTGCAAATTTAGCCACTTCACTGAATACTCCCAACTCCAAATCATTAATAAAAAGTTAAAAAGCATCAGGCCAAGTAATAATCCCTGTGGTACCCCACTGCTTACTACCCTCCACTGAGAAAATTGCCCATTTATACTCATTCTCTGTTTCTATCAATTAGCCAGTTTTTGATCCACAAGAGGGCTTGTCCTTTTATCCCATGACTATTGAGCTTACTTAGGAGCCTTTGATGAGGAACTTTATCAAAAGCTTTCTGGAAGTTAAGGTAAACAACATCTATTGGGTCCCCCTTGTCCACATTTGTTCACTCTCTCAAAGAACACTAACAGGTTAGTGAGACAAGATCTTCCCTTACAGAACCCATGCTGAGTCTGCCTCAATAGTTTTTGTTCATCAAGGTGCCTACTAATTCTTTCCTTAATAACAGTTTCTACCAACTTAACCAATATCGATGTCAGACTGACAGGCCTGTAATTTCCCTTTTGGAACCCTTTTTAAAGATGGGAGTGCCGTTAGCTACTTTCCAGTCCTCAGGAACGGAGGCAGATTTTAATGAAAGATTACATATTTTTGTAAGGAGATCCACATTTAAGTTCTTTCAGAGCTCTTGGATGTATGCCATCTGGGCCTGGTGATTTATCAGTTTTTAAGTTGTCTATCAGTCGTAGGACCTCCTCTCTCATCACCTCAGTCTGACTCAGGTCTTTCAACACTGCTCCCGAAATCAGTGGTTCTGGAGTGGGCAAACACTTCCACAGTGAAAACAGAGACAAAAAATGCATTCAGCTTCTCAGCCATTTCCCTATCATCCTTCAGTACTCCTTTTACCCTTTGGTCATCCAAGGGCCCCACTGCCTCCCTGGTAGGTTTCCTGCTTCTAATGTATTTGAAGAAAGTTTTATTGTTGGTCTTTATGTTTTTTGCTATATGCTCCTCATAGTCCCTTTTTGCCTGCCTGATCACAGACTTGCATTTTATTTGCCACAGCCTGTGTTCCCTTTTATCAGCCTCACTGAGACTAGCTTTCCACTGCTTAAAGGAATCCTTCTTACCTTTTACAGCTTCCATTACTTTTTTTGTTAACCATGCAGGCCTTTTTCTATACCTATTTGTGTCTTTCCTAACCTGTGGTATATATTTTTTCTGAGCTTCTAGGATTGTAGTTTTAAATAGTCTCCAAGCTTCCCTGATGGTTTTGATCCTTTCTACTTTTCCTTTCAGTTTCCTCCTCACATGTCCCTTCATTTCAGAGAAGCTACCCCTTTTAAAGTTAAAAGTGGTTGTGTTGGACTTTTTGGGCAACTCCCTATTTATACAGATGCTGAACTCAATAACATTATGGTCAGTGTTCCCAAGTGGTGCAATCACGTTTACATCTCTCACCACTCTGGAAATTTACTTAGGACCAAATCCAGGATCACCTCTCCCCTGGTAGGTTCTGTGACCATCTTCTCCATAGCACAGTCATTGAGAGTGTCTAGAAACTTGATTTCTCTTTCCTGACTTGAACACACATTGACCCAGTCAGCGTGTGGGTAGTTAAAATCACGTATTACAACACAGTTATTTCATCTAGTCGCTATCTTTAATTTGTTCACCATTTTATAATCCTCCTCTATCTTTTGATATGGTGGGCTATCCGAGTCTTAAGATTTCCAGAAGTGAATCCAATTCTCTTACCCTCTCAGTCTTATTGGACTGTATTCCCTCTCTGACATACAGACCCACCCCACCTCTAATCCTGCCCCCTATCCTTCTGATATAATTTATAACCAGGAACCACTGTATCCCACTGATTTTCCTCATCCCACCAGGTTTCTGAAATACCCACAATGTCTATTCCCCCCCAACACCAAGCATTCCAACTCCCCAATTTTACCTTGGAGACTTCTAGCATTTGTAGATAAACATGTATAATTTCCCATGCATGTTAAGCCCACAACCTTCCTCCTGCTGCCTCAAGACCTTGCCAGGCAATCCATATCATTAGCCACAGTCTCAAAAGTATTTCCTTGTACAAAAGTAACAGCTACCCCTTCATTTCTTTGAGATGAGCCATCCTGAACCAGAGACTTTTAATCTCCTGTCGGCTTTCCCCCAATATTCAGTTTAAAAACTGCTCTGCCACCTTTTTGATTTTAAGCACTAGCAGCCTGGTTCCTTCTAATACATTCAGCTAATCAATGGAACATCTCTCTCACACACCAGAGACCTAGGAAATAAAGAGGTAAAGCAAACTTAAAGATATCAGAGACAAAAGAGGGCAAAATATTGATGAGGACAGGGTTTGTAGCTACCTGTCCAGATGTGCAGACATCCATGGAGAAGGGATTATGGCCCAAAGAGTTTGGGGGTGAACTGCTGATTGGCATCCTGGGGCAGACACACACTCTGAGGCCGTGTGCTTTGGAGGATATAGACATTGGAAAACAATGTGGACCAGTGGGAGGCCTTGAGGGGCTTGTCTCAGGCGGGTAGGAATGAAAGAGGGAAGCAGGGAAAGATGAGGATATGGGTCATTGCCAGGAGGAGGGAAATTGGAAATAGTATGGGGAAGGGGCTACAGGAGAAAATGAGGTGCCCTTGTGGGTTCCACACTTTGCAACTGGTCCTGGCCCAGTGATGGCACTGTGCAACTGGACCCATCCTGGTGGTTGGCACCACACAACTGTATTTTGAGAAATGAGATGCCAGGGGGAGGGAAGGAGGGAAAACTGAAGGCAGGGGGTCAGATAAAGGTAGGTTGGCCTGATGGGTGAGAAGAAAAAAGGAGACAAGGAAGCAGGAAAAGGGGAGAGACTATGGGGGCTTTCAGGGAAGGAACAGATGAAATATTGGGAGAGGGGAAAACAAGATGTTTGCCCTTGTATGCTATATCTGTAAGGTAGTTTTATCAATGCAGAGGTATGTATAATATTATTCTGTTCACTGACCATGATGTTTACACATTGAAATAAGATTAATTTATTATGACATTATATATTTTCATATGTTGTAGATTTAAACTGTACAGGTTTACTCAGAAGTAGTTCCCACAGTGTTTATTGGGGCTTATTCTCAAGTAATTGTGCACTGGATTGCTCCCTTAAAGTGATTGTTTTGCATTCTTTCTAGATGCTGAATTGAGTCCTGAACCTCCAGGTCTCTTTTTCCCTATAAGCCTTTATAACGAATTTACTATATATATATATAACATATGTGAGACTGAGAGAATTCTTTCCTGAACCAGAGGGAATAGCTTGTAAGGGTGAACAGGGAACTGCTGATGTTCTGTCAGGGTGTGGTGACTGGTTTGGAACATAGAGTCCCCTCAAGCATTCCTGTCAGTGCCTGGCTCTTCTGCCAGTTTCTAAAGCATTGTTCCTTTCCGCCCACATGTATGGAACACACACACAGCAACAGCAAGTTTTCCCAGAATGACACTGGCAAGAAATATGCACAACATTTAGATTTCATTCTTAAACTGGAACTTTAGCAGATTTTAAAACTGAGGAACTGTTTGTAAGAACCTTCAGATATGTTGACAGGGGAGGGAAAGTTTAAAGAAGGTAGTTAGCAACATCTTAATAATTTGGCTCCCATCTTTAGATGAGTGGCTAGCAAAGCTTTTCAATAAGTTTGGCTGACAGTTTGCTTTTCACATTCCCTTTTCCATATGGCAAAAATGACCAAAATGCTATAATTAATGGTTTACTAAAAGAATAAACTATAACAACATTGAAAGTTCCTGTACACCTAAAATGAAGTAGGCGGATATGTTGAGTTGGGTGGCCATGACAGATAAAATCCATAGAAATAAAACCAATCAAATATTTTTCAAAATGAGGGTGAGAGATCAACAAAGCAAGCTGGCAATAGTGGAGCAAAACAATCATGGTCTTATGGTATGCATATAGAAGATTGAAACCACTGTATCACACCCTGTTTAAGTAGCTGAATAAAGGCCCTTGAATATGCAACCACTAAAATGTATCAGTTCTCTGTGGTTAGACCTCAGGTACCATCAGCTTTACCCACTGCACGGTAGTACCTCTGTGACTGTCACACTGTACATGTAATCACTTTAAAGGGGGCAAGCCCAATTAGACAAACCACAAGCTAAAAGAAGACAAGCTGCCTTTTCAAAATTCACATGGGAACATAGCTTACCCTCTGTGTTATACAAACGCCATAATTATGTCTGTCAGTAGGCTGATATTTTAAATACATAATGTATACACTAGCAGACTCCATCAGCTCTGCTGAGAGCAGCTTCGTTGTATGAAATATTTTAATGAAAAGTTCAGTTGATTTCTGTAAAAGAGTTTACTAATTTAACTACCTATAATTAGTAGTAATGGAGCTGCGGTGGCTCAAGTGGTTAAGACGCTGAACTGCAGGCTGTGGAAGGTCAGTAGTTCAGCAGTTCGGACCCGAGAGTGCCGCATGATGGATGACTCCGTCTCTGGTTCCAGCTCCTGCCAACCTAGCAGTTCAAAAGCAAGAAATTGCAAGTAGATAAATAGGTACCACTTGGTGGAAGGTAACAGCTTCCTGCACCTTGGTGTTTAGTCATGCCGGCCACATGACCACGGAAACGTCTTCGGACAGCGCTGGCTCTTCGGCGGAACGAGATGAGCACCGCAACCCTAGAGTCGGATTCGACTGGCTTTCGAGCAAGGGAACCTTTACCTTTACTAATTAGTAGTATAAACTAGTACCTTCACACAACACTTTAATGATGTAATCAGCTTTGGAATTATACTGAAGACTAAAGACTGGCAACCTATGGCTTGTCTGGGCTGATGTATACATAACATACACAAAAATATGAACGTCTTATCTAAACTCTTTTGGTTTGCTTTGAAATTGCACTAATGTTTTTACTTATTTATTTATTTATTTATTTATTTATTTATTTATTTATTTATTTATAATGAGATTTATACCCCGCCCTTCCTGCGGGGCAGGCTCAGGGCGGCTTCCAGTCAACATAAAATACACAAATAAAACATAGTTAAAATACAACAATTAAGCAATACATTACAAATACAAAATGTAAAATACAAATTACAAAATACAGAATACAAGATACTGGTGGCGGTTAAAACCATTAAAACCGATGTTTCAACAATATCTGGAGAAGCTAGTGTTCCTTGCTTTTCAACTCAGATGGCCACTGCTCGAAAACTAGATGTTCCCGGTCTATGGCTGCTCAACGGCATTCAGGCAGCTGCTCGATTGTAGCATTATGGCATTTTTGCCTGAAGAGGACCCCCTTCACATATTTCTTTAGATTTTATAGCAAGTTTATCTGTACTTGACCCACCAAGATGTTTCCCTCAAGATGTTTTCCTTGTGCTGGTGAGACAAAGAAAATTCCCCACAAGCAGTTGTGTCCCCCTTACTCTTTTGTTTGCCCTGGTTGCATTGTTCAATTTCACACTATTTGCTGTGTGGCTGCATTTTGACCCACATCTCCCCCTGATTTCCCCTGCATCTTCTAAATCCTTGTTTTTTGAGATCAAGAAGATGTGGGGGAAATTGGGGGGAGATGCAGTTCAAAATGTGGCAACACAGTGAATAGTGTGAAATTGACCAATGGAACTGGGGCAAAGGGAAGAGTGAGGGTGGCACAGCTGCTTGTGGGGAATTGGTCATTAACTTGATGGGTGGATTTTCTGTGACTGTAGTACACTGAATCTTGATGTGGTAACATTTTTTTTAATAAGACAATTATTTAGAGTTGCACTGGAGAAAGAATCCCCACCTGTTTCTGAGTACCTTCTAATCAGGGATTGATTGAGACCTGGTTCATTGCCAGGATCATGGTCTGCCAGCCTGGCTATTCACTGCTATTGTGCTACCTCCACATGAGCCCACTCTCTTCACTGATTCCTCTGGGTATGGGGAGAGGGACTGGTGGTCCAGGATATTGTTAGCTAGATTGCCACATGTTCTTAACTATATTGGGAAGTTATAGATGTTTATAAGGCAATAGGCATATAAGGGAGCAAGCATCTGTATATACAGAGGTTCCACTTCTTCCAGACACGCCAGAAATAGACTCAAAGACTGACTTGGTATAAAATGGTTTCTTTTACTAAGAGTTGTATCACAAGCATACAAAACATGAACACACTCACTTTATACAGAGCTAGGAAAAATAGAGAGAGATGGATAGCACATTCACATTAGCAGGATGATCATTGGTGGGCAATACGTTACCTGTTCCCAGTGGGATGAAGCCATCTTCGGGAAAAATAAGGGAGAATATAAGGTATGGGGATCATGTCCTGAAACCAGCAGAGACACGGGGAGACTCTGGTAGCGCTACACTGAGAGTTGTAAAGACAGGGTGGGTTCAAAGGTAAGGAGAGACAGAAAGCACTGGATGCCCTCTTTTATGAGGTGGCTTGAGGGGTGGGCTAGGCTTGGCCCCCTCCTTTGGCATACCTCCTGTTGGTCCATCCCCAAGAGCATGTGATTAGAACTGGGTTCAAGGGTCTAAGGGGGTGGACAATGCCGGTAGCTAATGCAAAAATGTCTGGGCTGTGGCACCTAAAGGGATTATGACTTGTGGGCAAGAGCCATTGTTCCCTGCTGGTCTTATGGATGCAGTTTCAGATAGGCGATTAGGTGGGGAGAGAATGTTGCCTGCGTGTCAGGAAGAGAATTCTTAATGGAGTCTGAATTCCAATCTCTGGTCTGCCTTGGCATGGCATCCATCTGGCTCCTGGTGTTTCATGTGGATAGGGAGCTGGTACCTCTTACAGTGTGTAAGAGGGCATGTAACCTCAGAAAACCATGGCACAGCAGCCTCAAAAGGAAGGCTTTCATCTCCTGGGTGTGTGTCTTTAGCTGGCATCGGGTTATTGCACAGTTCAGTCCCTATTTCATATTATTTACAAAGTCCAGTTTTTCTCACTTATGGATTTCCCATCCATAAGAGCCATAAGTGCACAATATGTGCCTTGCAGGGCAACAATATTGCCCTGTAAGGGAGAGGGCTGGCTGCCCTGGTGTCAGCCCAGTAGCACTGCTGGGCAGGGCATTTGACCAAGGACTTGGGGTCCAGGCACTCCAGGTCTGGGGGGGAATATCTGATGGTGGTAGGTGTCCCCTGAACCCCGTCTTACCCTGACATGGTCTCTTGCTCATCCTGGCCATCTTTGGATGAAGAGTCTGTTCCTGGGTCCAAGTCTGGACCAAATGGGATCCTGAGAAATGTGCACTTCTAGCATTTTGGATATCACCCAGTATATTTTACTGGATACAATCAAATTTTCAATCTGTTGACAAGGCACAAGTATCCAAAATTTCACAATGGAAAATGGTCCTAAAGGAGAGATCTAACACAAGTTTTGCAATCATATACTAGGAGAACAGGATGTCTTGAGCATTAATGATTTACTGCAATATGATGACATATATGACTAGGCTTCTTATTTCACATTGATTTCAGTAGGATATAAGCAATCTAGTAGCATGCAGGACAACATCCAAAGTTATTTACAATGCTCTGTATTGAACAAATAGTATTATCATTATACCAGCTGCAACATCAAACTGAAGGCAGGGGTTTTATGGTTGATGTATTATGATTTGGATTTATAATGTATATAATGTATAATGTATATAAAATCATATTATTCAGACTGGGTGGTGAGGGAAAGTGCCGTCAAGTCACAGCTGATTATGGTGATCCTGTGGGGTTTTCAAGGCAAGAGATGTCCAGAGGTGGTTTGCCTCTGTATCACAACCCTGGTATTCCTTGGAGGTCTGCCATCTAAATACCAGGCATGGCCATCTCTGTTTAGCTTCTGAGATCTGTTGATATCAGGCTAGCTTGGACATTATTCAGATTACTTTCCTCATATTGTATGAGCTATGTGTTTTAATTGTGTAGTAACTCTGTATCTGTTTTGCTTAATTTTTAAAATTGTTTTTATATTATGTTTTATATTATTGTATGCATATTATCTTAAAAAACATGTTTTAATGTTTTTGATTGCTTTCTGCCTTGGGAGATCCTAAGCTGAGTGGAAAGGCAGCAAAAAATGTTTCCAATAAATAATTTTTTTTAGTGTAATGATTACAAATAATTGCTGAAGACAGAGAAAGCATTACTGATTTCTATTAAAAATCTAATATTTGTTTTTAGAGGCAACATTGTAAGAAGCGTGAACAAAACAACTATTTATTGAATATACAGTACAAAATTCCTATTTATGTTCTCCATATAGCATTTTTAAAATTAAACTCCATGATGCCTTGATAATCCCAGACCTAAAATGGCAATCCTGATAAACATTGGTAAGGGGGAAATTGCTTATCAATTTTTAATAATATGCTTGCAAAAGATGGAAAAAGGATGAAGTATTCATTTGTCTGTTCATGTTTCAATACATTTCAGGCAGAGAAATATTGTGAAGAACTTAGAAACTGCTTCCACTTTTAAAAGTCTAATGATACATCCCACTCAACAATAATTATTGATGTCTCAGTGTATCATCCAATTACTCCGTATACTTACATTCTGCTTCATTTCTTCATCTTGAAGTGATTTTTTTTCAGCCAGCTGAAAAATGAGGCCTCAGGGGAATGAAGGGTAAAGAAGACTAGAGCACATCAGGAAATAACATTAATCTGCTCAGCGTTCTCTTTATTTTCTCATTATTTATCCCTAATTTGGGCTATGTTGACTTCGTCTTTTCTCCTGACATTTTTGTGCACTTTTACTTGTTCATTGGCATCAAAGGAGGAGAAACAGTTATGGGTTGTCTGTGGTTTCTCTAATAGCATTTTATTTTTACAAGGCAACCACCCCAAATTTCTGTGGATAGGGTAGGTTATGTGGCAAATACCAGGCAGATATTGTGTCAAAGGAAAAAGACCTTATCATCATGATCTAGCTACTGTGAAGAACTTTTCATCCCAAATTAAGCACTTGATTAAATCTCTCCCTCTGAGCCCCATGGGACTTAGAAATGCTTAACTTTTGGCTGAGCTGTGTCCTTTTTCTATTGTGATAAAAGCCATTTGCCTGATCCAAAGTATTGCATGATCTAATAGATTTGCAAAAACCAAAGGAAAAAAAGGGGGGGGGACTCAACCCAATATGTAGATGTGATCTAAGAGGGTCAAGCTACAGGTAAATTAATATAAAAAATATACAAATGTTTATTAGGGTGTACACATAAATAAAACATAAAAAAGTTAAAAGAAATAGTCTAAATATCAGACTCAAAGAACATATTTCATGCATAAGGAATGATATATTACTTTTGATGGAGGTGACACACATCCTGATGAATGGGATGTTCGATACCAGAATAATTTGGTGAATTTGCACAGCTACTATCCATGGACCATTATACAAACTTACAATAACTGCAAAACATATAAGAAAGCAACACCTGGTCTCATTTTTATATATATATATATATATATACACATGTATTTCTGGATGTGTGTCATTGTAAAATAAGGAATACTGACCACTGAGGAAAGCCCGAAGGGGCCGAAATGCATATGGTCCTTAGGTCAAATATTTTACCCATCTATTGGATATGTATAACAATCAGTTCTGAATTAAATCTGATATTTGAGTCTGATATTTAGACTATTTCTTTTAACCTTTTAATTTTTTTATTTATGTGTACACCCTAATAGATTTGCACCAGTGCTCATGTATCATATGCTGCTGTTGTTTAAATGGATCTTGGATTAAGCCAGCTTCCAAACAGAGAAGCCAGGCTGCTGAATTCAAGGGATTTTGTGTTGCTTATGGTAGGATATTTCATGTGCAGATCACTAAAGTGGTTCCTTTATATGGATTTATTTTTTAAATAATATATGTGGAAATGATCAGAATACTTTCATATTTGTGACTGGTTCAAGAAAGGATGAATAACAAAGAAATACTGGTGATCGATGAAGATGATCTATATATCATTTGTGGTTTTTATTAAATAATTAGATGGTGAATTAGAAGTTGGTAGAAATCTGAGCTAGGCTTGCTACATCATGTTACAAATCTAACATGAAGTCAGGAAGAAAATGATGCACCATAGGAAACCAAATATGCATAAACTAGATGGGAGAGCAGCATAGGTGTAGAGTACACAGAGGCGTGGGGGTGCGGGCCACTTCTGAATTTTTCCAAGGGGGACTGCACTTCCCCCGGGCAATCAGTGCCAGGCATTAAAGATGGAGGAGGAAACAGACAAGTGTGGAGGAAAAAGCTCCTCCCCTCCACCGCAGAGGTGGCTGGAAGAAAAGAGAGTATGAGTGCGGGAAAATAGACACTGGGGCAGGATGCAACCAGCTAGCTTGTGACTCAGAGAGCAAAGGACAGCAAAGGAGGGATGGACAGGCCCAGCTGCAGCAGCAGCGGGAGGAGGTGAGCGAGGAGCCAGACGGCCATCCGAGGCAAACATGCAAGCTCCTACCCTTTCCCTTGGCCAGATGGCTGGGCTGGGAGGCTGCAGGAGGGGGGAACTGCACTGAGGAGAGAGACAGAGCCACCAGGCCTGGCGCAGCAAGCCAAAGCCAAACCAGGTGGGCGCTGCTGTTGCTTGCTGCTCTTCCTCTCCCTGCTCCCCCTGTCTGGTTCTGGTGCTGCCTCACCTACTAGCCCCTGGAGACAAGGTGAGCTGGTGGTGCTGGGCAATCTGTCTCGCTTCACCTGGCTGCAGCTACCCCTGAAAGAGCAAGTGAGTGGTGAGGCTCCAGAGCTGTCGGGGGCTATAGGCATCTTGTTAGGGAGGTTGGGGTAGTATGGTGGGGTGGTCTTGTGGGGTGGGGTTTTTCCCTGGGCCCAGGCCATGCTTTGGAGCCATCAGGATGGCTGTGGACCCCTCTCTGGGAAGGTGGGAGGTAGGGATGTGTGGCAGAGTGGGGTGAGTAAGCTGTCTCCCAAAAGAGGGAGCTTCGCCAGCCTGAGGATTCTGTTACATACCCCTTTCCTCTGCTCCTGTCAGGAGTTCCAGAATCCCCTTACCCTCCTCTGTGGGATGGACACAGTTTTTTTCTAGAAACCCTGGGACTTGCATGGGCTCCATTGAAATACATTACCGTACAAGTAGAGTCGCAAAAAAAAAATGTGGAATGAATTTTCCATTAGGGTCTCTGGGCCCAAATAGACTACTCTGGTTCTGGAATGACAAGCCTCAGCTTGGAATGACAAGCCCTAGGAGAAACAGAAATCTTCTGGGACTGGGATGAGAGGCCCCAGAGTGGAATGACAGCCCCAGGGGGTAGCAGAAGTGTTCTGGGACTGGAATGAGAGACCAAGGAGTGGAATGACAGGACCTGGGGGTAGCAGCAGTATTCTGTGACTAGAATGACAGGCCCCAGAGTGGAATGATAGCTCCTGGATGTAGTAGGAGTGGTCTGGGACCACTCTTACTGCATCCAGGGGCTGTCATTCCACTCTGGAGCCTCTCATTCCAGTCCCAGAATGCTTCTACCACCCCCTAGGGCTGCCATTCCACTCTGGGGCCTCTCATCCCTGTCCCAGAAGACTTCTGTTACTCCTAGGGTCTGTCATTCCAAGCTGGGGCCTGACATTCCAGTCCCAGAGTAGTCTATTTGTGCCCAGAGACCCTAATGGAAGATCCATTCCGCATTTTTATTGCAACTCTGCTTGTACTGTAATGTACTTCAATGGAGCTCATGCAAGTCAATTGGCATTCATGGCTCCCATTATTTCCAATGGGCCTTCAAGTGTTTCCCATGTTTCCAATGGGCAATCCTGTCCTTCCTTTTAGTACATCCTTGCTACTGCTCAGAAGCAAGGACTGGCTTGGGGGGGGAGATCCACCCACTCCCTCCCCCCTCCTCTGCTCCAGGCTTCTGAAGGGAGGGCATGGAAAGAAAGTGAACATTTTCTCTTTCTCCTCCATTGAAGGCAGGGTTTGGAAACAGAGCAAAACAAATGTTTCTCCCTCCCAGCTCCAGAACAATGTTAGAGTCCAGTGGCACCTTTAAAACCACCAAAGTTTTCCGAAGATCGGAGATATGTCCAAGGCAAACAAACTTTGATGAAAATGGTTCCCATTCATGGATTATATCTTCACGCACGATTGCCAGCCATGTAGTCCTATATATCGCACTCTAGTCTTCTCATAGGGACAATCTCAATCACTGAGCTTTCCTTTTCTCTTACTCTACTGTGTTTGATCGTGAATCTCTCGGCTCACATTCAAAACTTTATTTAATAAACATGTAGAACAATAATTAGAGGTTATCTACACCAAACATTACAACACCTAATATGCACAATGACTGACACTAATGAACAAACAAAATAAAATTCTTACATCTGTGTTGCAAGTAAGCTAATGTTTATTATGATATGTGTTGCAAGCAAGTTAATGTTTAACATGATACCATAGATGATATTACTTTAACTACAGTTTTCAGGAAAATTGTCCTGTATGTATGTGCACCATGATTTGCTTTTGTATTACTTGAGCTTTAATACACTTAAAATGTTCAAAAAAAAAAAAAAAAGACCACCAAAGTTTTATTCAAGGTGTGAGCTTTCATGTGCACTCATTCTTCTCAGACAATGAAATGGAATAACAGTCAGATCATAGTTGTATCCAGAGGAAGCATTTTTAAACACATGCAAAGATCTATGACTGTTAGTGCCTTCACTGATGGATTACTGGGTCTAACGGAGTCTTCAGATCCTTGTGTAGGTGTACAATGACCAACGATCTGGTTTAAGCTGCTTTGGGCAAGTTGGAGCAAATCATAAATATTGTTATTGAGTTTATATACAGACAATAAGTGCTCCTATTTGCTTTGCAATCTCTGTGTGAAATTTATCCATGCTTAGCATTTGCTCATGGTGTCCTTTCAAAGTTTTGTTTATCCCTTTACTGCTGCAGAAAGATCTTTCTTGGTCATGGGGCCAATTTCCTGGCATGGCCTTCTGGAGGAGATTCAGCAGATACCTTCCTTACCTATTTTTAGGATGATGTGCAAGGCCATCTTTCCATGGACTTTTTGACTGTTCTTTGTATCTGATGTTGAGGGCTGCATTATAAAGAAAATGAACCTATCATTGGCTGGCTATACCTGTACTGATGTTGGTTATGTTTTTTGTTATATTCTTTCTGCCATATTGTTAATTACTTTGACTCTCTGGAGAAGAAAGGGATATAAATATTTTAACAGATTTGATAGGTGCTTCATAAAATAGGGTATTAATATCCAGATAAATTAACAGGAAATATAAATACCGAGTGGTGTTATTCAGAAAGATGGCCAGCTTAATCAGATGTATAACAGATAAATAGCTTGTTGAGTTCCAACGGGATGCCAAAACTACTTGCTATTGAATGAAAGGTTCTTGGATTAAAAATATTTTTATAAGTAGGTGTTCAGTCACACAAATATATTCAAAGTTGGGTCCTCCCTATGATGTCACTGGGCCTCGGTTCTTTTAAGGACCTAGCATAGCAATGCCTCTGGCCCAGTCCCAGCCCCCCCCCCTCCCAGGAAATTGGAAAGTCTATGCCCTTGGGGAGCAGTATTTGTACTCCAGCTATTTTCAGTTGGAGAATATTTGGCGCAGTCCTAATTCATAGTTCCTCAGTTTTCTCTCAGAACTGTGAAACCTACCCCACTTACCAGAAATAACAGGCCCAATATTATATGCATATGATAACCAATCCTGGAATCAAGGTGAGGTAAGTAAAGTCCTTGATTCTTGGTGGTTTCCCATCCAAATATTAACAGACCAACCATGCTTAGGTTCAGAGATCTGATGAGATCAGGCTATCCAGTTCAGGGCTTCTTATTCATATCTCCAACTTGGCTAGTTATTTATGGTTCTTAAAGCTGCAGTCCTAAGAACATTTCCCTGGGAATAAGTCCCTTTGGATTTACTTCTGAATAGGCTTGCTTTGCACTGCTCCCTAAGCTTCTCAGTTACTGTAGAGTCTTGTTATACATGGTATGCAGACACAAGGAAGTTTGTCTGTCTTCAGAATGTTCAATGAAATCTTCATAGTATCTACATATAGTCCCATAAATTTATGCTACAGATGATTCAAGGTGACATGCATATTACATACATCTCACAATGGCATTAATCTATAGCAAAATCATAGTCAGCGTTGGAGGGTGAATTTGGTACTCTCAGTTGTATCATAAATAATATTGTACTATATGAAACCACTAACAACTTTCTGTATCCCTTAGCTTAAAAACATATGATTGAAGGTAATGGATTACTATGAGATGTGGCAAGCATACTTTCAATTCATGAGGCCGGATAACTAATATACAATATAGATGCTTTATTTATGAATTATTAAAATATTTTATAGCTCTGTGTCAGTGTAATTCCCTTTGTGGAACTATAGCAAGATCAATGCAAATTAAAGGGAGAGAAATATTGATAGAGAGAAGTACTGAATGTATTTAAAATAATATATTTTTTAAATTCCTTGCTCACCATCATTTCCCCCATGTTCAGCTTGAGTCTGGGGCTTTAAAATCACTCTCTTTACTTATGAGTTTGAGGCATAGTGCGGTATAACAAACACTGACAGGTTTTAATGAAGAGATGTATAAGGTCTCCAAAGTATTTGAAGGAACCTTTGCTGCTTGTGGTTTTGTATATGGTTATGGTAAATAACCATCACACTGATTTTTGTGGTTTGGCCTGTCCTTTGAGCATTACAGCTGGAGACTTATTTAACCCTGACCAAAACTACGTATAGTCTGAAATGAAAATCAGAAGAGGTGGCATGGCGTAAGAGTGACTGTGATGGTAAGAATAGCAAGTTAGAGGCCAGATCAGGAAATTTATAATGACATGATATGGTGACATGTCTTTTCTGCTAATGCAAGTGGATTGTTCGTACAATATTAAAGGAGTGTGGCTTTGACAGGCCTTAGGCTTAGAGAACCTTGTTAGATGTTAGGTTTGTCACTGTGAGTTTTCCTTTTCCCCATGGCTGATTTCTACAGTTTCTCTCAGTAAATGAGCCCAAAAGGGAGACAGTATGACAAGGTTGAGGCCCTGAACACAGTTAGCTGTACCTCACAAGGGGATAGCCAACTTTGCATCTTGACAGAAGGCATCCAACCTGAACTGAAGCTGCAAGCAAGATTGAGTGTCCCTATCTACTTATCTAGCTCAAAAGCCAGGCTCTAGACCTAAGGGACTTTTTATGGGAAATAATATTAATTTTCTGTGCAGTAGTCAAAACTTGCTAAAAGGAAATTAATCTAATTCTTGCTGTCTAGAAGGTCTCAAAACAAAAGTGAGGGGAAATAGCCAGAGTAAGAGACACAGATATATATATATCAGAATTTTTTCTAAATTAATGATTAATTCAGAATATTTTTGATATTAATTTAAAGTATGAGCTCTGAGGGGAGAACACTGTGAATTTCTGTTCCCTTTGTCTTGTCATGGAATGTACATATAGATTTTCAGCCTAAATAAATATGGAAGCTGTCACATGAACGATGGTACATCCACAGAAGGAGATTTCCCCCCCTCATAATATATCTTATAGTTTATTAAGGATTTTTATGCCAGGGCTATCACCAAAACTGTGCTAAAATCACCTCTAGTAATAACTTGGGAAAAATAACCGATTTATTGCATGTACGCAGGATACCTGTAAATTAATCCTAACTTCTGAGAGGGTCTGAAACAAATGGAATCCTTTGTCTTGGTATGACAAAAGAACATTTAACCCTCCTCTGTCCGTCTTTGAGCAAAACAAAGCCTGCCAGGAACTATCAAATGGAACTCTTTAAACCTGTTTATTGTCTGGAAGCATGGAAGGGTCTTACGGAATGACACCTTTTCACAGAAGGGACCTGACCAGTTGGCAGGTTTCTAAGTTGACCACCTTTTCTTAAGAGTTCTCTTCTTTTTCTCTAATTCAGCCCTCCCCCCATTTTTCCTTTCTACGTTATTTTTAACTTTCAGTCTCACTCTTTCCAGTCTGTCAAGAGTCTCAACCTCTCCTTTCCCCCATCAATCACTCTTTTGTTATTTCTTTCAGCCTTTCTCTTCTTTTTCTTCATTCTAACCCCCATGCTTTCATTATAGTGAAGCCCGGGTCATAGACACATTTTTCCCCACATGCAGCAGCAATGTGTCTGTCCCCCAGCCTACTCAGGTGATACCTCCAGATCAAGAGGACTATGGTCAGCTGCCAGGGTCCAGCTACATACCCTCAGTATATTATACCAGCTTGCCATCTTTTGCTTTGGAGCTTCTTCCTTGCTGCACAATTTCTCTCCTCAATTAGAAGGGCAACCAAGAGTTCAGGTGAAGAACCTATTGGGGAAGCAGCAGGGAGATCTTGGGCACATACTGCAAGAGGGCTTCAGACTTGGGGGTAATACTACACATATTCATGGCATCATCTGGAGAACCAGAAGAACGGTAGTTTGCATGGTTCCCAGCATAAATATTGTGATAAGCATGTTTGCCAGTATCCTGGGATTCTGGGAACTATGGGAAATATAGCAGAATACTTTAGTAACAGGCAGCATGCTCTCCAAACTATCTTATTCTTTAGATCAGGTTGGCAAGCTTCTCTTCAGAAACCTGAAGAATTTAGAACAAAGTTAAGAGTCCAGTGGCACGTTTAAGACCAACAAAGTTTTATTCAAGGCATAAGCTTTTGTGTGCAAGCACACTTCTTCAGATACAGTGAAACAGAATTTCCTCAGCCATTATATATAGGAGGAGACAGGGTGTGAGGAGGGGGTTAATTTCCAGGAAGGGCCAAATATAGTCAAGACAGAGACAGAAACAAAACTGAAAATTACCAGTCCATACATATAGGCAGAGGGTGAGCAGTAAATTATCATATAGCATAATGAAGATGTTTAACAGATACAAGGATCAAACAGGAATGATAAGCTTAGTTTATATGGTAACCATTTGTTTGGGTTCAGTTCTGGGGCAAAAACAGTGAAGAAAATAAATATGTCAAAATTGGGGATCAGTGTATCCTTAATTGTTGAATGTTGAGAGTAAATGAGACCCTGCCATCTGTCTCTTCTCAAACATGGAGGCAACTTTACAATATCTTCTTTAAATTGTGTTGGAAAGTTAAAAGTAATGGTCTTTTGAGGAATTGTGTGCAATGAAGTCACATAGAACAGCAGTATTGGTAAACATTTACATATTGGTGCTGTGATGAAAATGCCAACTGGTGAGTCTCTAAAACTGTGCTTGCCACACATCCAGCACATAAATCCAGCAGATCATTCCAGGTAAGTAGATGTATTTATGGGTACTGTCTTTTGAATTAAAAAGAATATCATTTTCCATGTACCTTATTAAGTGTATTCACAGTTCAAAAGAATTAAGTGCATTCATTAGACCAAGTGGCATCAGAAAAGGGTCTGTATAATCATAGTCCTAACAAACTGTCACTGTTACACTTTATCTAATTTTTCCTTCTTTAACTTTTTTTGCCTTTGCATTCTTCTGCAAGGTATTGGATTGCAGACAACATTTAAAAGGTGGTTCTTCATACAGCACCTTATTCTTGCATCAAAAAGAAAAAAAGGTAGACTCTCTTTGATGGTTTGAGGACATATCGGTATGACTAGTAAGTATTTCAACCTTAGCATATGCTTTATTTACAGTGATCTTGTGAAACTGAAGTGGCGAATTGATCGGACAATGTGCTAAGCATGCAGTGTATTAAAATGAATTTCATGTTAGCTGTTAGGAGCAGCCACTTTGATTTGTATCTCAGTGCTTTCCTGGGGTTGTGCCAATGGTGCCTTGTTGTCTGATTTCACAGCACTGTAATTGAATGTTAATGGCATGATTCTGTTTTCTAACAATACCAGTATGAGGCCCATGTAAATTTTGTAGCCTTTTAGCTCGAAACCTGAGAGCACTAAACAATTTATTTACAAAGACACAGAAACATCTTAACATACTTATGAACTTCACTGCAAGGACAACATACAAAAGCTCTTTAATGAAGTCAGTTAAGACTATACTGTAGTTTACTCCATCAGATCTTCTTTCTTTGGACAACTGCTATTCTAACTGCTTGAGTAGTTATAAAATTACTATTTATTACATAGCAATACAGATTGTGAGATGAGGATCAGGGAGGCTTTCTTTTAACCACAGGGGGTTACAATGTTATTTTAAAAAATAAAATTAATGCAGCATTTGAATTTTCACTGACAGTTTTTTTAAAAAAATAATATATCTCTTTAAGCCCATCTTACCACTGGGAGGCTAACATTCTTCCTTGTATCGCTTGGAGGAAGGCCAGGGTATAGATAAAACAAGCCTGGTGTCTTTTCACAGCCAGTAATATGAAGAAACATCACCCTTCATAGATGATGTTTAATAATTTGGGGAAACTCTCCAAAGTCATATAGTTTCTATGGCGGAGCAGTTTTCCCCCAACACCTGGAGGGGCTTTTCTCCTTCAGTTCAACCGCTGCCACTACCTGACCTTTGTAGGAATTGCCCACTGGGAGGGTCAGGACGCCAGCTTCCCTTCCATGTTCGGAGGCCTTGCCTTTGTGTCTCCCACTACCATGGAGACAGCTTACTGCCTTTTGTACCACTACGGGAGTAGCCACTTGCCAACAGACTGCTCTCTCCTTCCTCCAGGCAGTCCTTTTAAAATAGTGTGCCCAAGACAGTGGAGGTCTTTGTGGCACAGAGAACCACTACCAGGATCAAAAGTTATAAAGCATTTATTAAAAAGAAAATGTTCATAATCATACTTTTAGCACAGCACCAAATTGAGCAAGGGATTCAAAAGAAAAGGGTAAAATGCAGTTCTTCTGTCCCTCCCATATACAGACCCCATCTGTTGTTAAATATAAGTCAGGCTCCTTATCTTAGACAGTTACCAGATGTTTATAGGAGTCACATTATCTTCCAGCTTCTTTTAGGCCAGCATATGGCAATGGTCACCTCCCCCAGACCTCAGTGAAGAGCTGTCTGCTTCTATGGAATCACCACATACATAAAAAAGATCCTCCTCCTTGCTCCCAGGAGTTTTATCATATCTCTTTCCCCATCCACTGACCAGGTCTGGCTGGGTCAGAGAAGCTTTTCCTGAAGTGTCCAGAAGTTTGTTCCTGAAGTCCTTCTAGTACTTAATACCTTCAAAATCTCTGTTCCCTGCTTGGAAGCGGGGGGACAGACGGACTGGCCCATCCTATTGTTTCTATTAGCATCTCTTAAGAGGTAGCTGAGGTGAGGCTGGAAAGCCATTGAACTGACTTCCTCCTCTCGGCCTGTTCTCTGCCCAGAGAGAAAAGCCTCCTGGTAAAGGTTTTACTCAGGTCAGACCTCTATCCCCTGCCCCCAAATGCATTTCTTAACAGTTTCTAGTGAGACTCTGTTGGGAAACAACATTTTTCCATTTTGAGCTCTGTGAATTCGAAGTTCCTAGGGTGCTGCTGTTGCCCCTTTACCCTTTTGCCAAGTGCTTTTTAGAGATGCCAGTCTCCAGGTAGGACCTGGGAATCCAGATTACAGAGATCAGCTGCCATGGAGAAAATGGCTGCTTTGGAGGGTGGACTCTATGGCATTTTATCCACTGAGGACCCTGTTTTCTCCAGGCTCCATCCCCAAATCTCAAGGAGTTTCCCAGCTTGGATATGGCAATCCTATCCCCATCCCCTGCCAGTGGCCAGGAGGGACTTGACAACCCTAGCTTCATTGCCTGCCTCTCCCCCAACATTATGTGCCACTTGGTGCAAAAACCTGGCATGGTTTTCCATAATTTGGTATATTACTACTTCCATATTCCCAAGACCATTTGAACTTGGTTTGTGCATTTGTATTTCATTGTAGCATATGCAGTGAATTCTAAATGATAGTGGTCCAGGACACTGGAACAATGCTAAGTGAGAGCTAGGAAGACCAGGATGGGAGCTGGAACCAGAGAAAACTAGGGCTGTGGTCACATGTTTGTTTTGATCGGGGTTCACTGCTGTTTCCTCCCACTTTTAAAATCGCTGACCAGATGGGCTGATCTGCCTCCTGCGCCAAAGTGGGCTTACTCCCGCATTGCTTCTGGTTCTCTCCTGCATTTTCCTGCATTGGGATTTTGCTGATCTGGACAGCCATCTCTTGCAATGATTGCAATTAGGGTTGTCTGACCATCCTTCGTGCGGTGAGGTATTTTTTCCCAGCTTCCGCCTTCTAGCGCATGAGCAATGATTGAATTCTACATTTAAACATTCAAGCGCACCCCCCCTTCCAATTCACCTGTTGTTTGCAAGGCATGCCCCTACTTGTTGGCTCCGTGCTACGAGCCTCCAATCTCTAAACACCCTTTCCCGTCTGTCCCCTCCTTGCAGTCTGCTCTCCCTTCTCTCTGGTCTCCGAGCAGTTAAAACCCTGGGTTGCCAGCAAAAGAAAGAGGGGGTGGATGGTGGAAATGGCTGGTCCTTTCACAGCTGCAGTAAACTTATGAACAGAGTGAGAGAGAAGAGAGAGAACTCTGAGAGGAAGTGCCC
The DNA here is from genome assembly GCA_029375565.1 of Gekko gecko. NCBI lineage: Eukaryota > Metazoa > Chordata > Lepidosauria > Squamata > Gekkonidae > Gekko > Gekko gecko. The sequence goes on along the minus strand of JAPDNY010000004.1, from coordinate 99,640,841 downwards.
ACCTGCATTTGTGTGTGTGTGTACCTGTTGTATGAACTGTTGCTAGGGATGGCACCATGCCTCTGAGGCTGCAGCTGCTTGACTGGCTGTTTTTGCCTGTCCTTCTGGGCTTCTCCCCTTCCCTTCAAAAGTGGAGGCTGGTGGAAAAGACAACAAAATGTGATAGAGCCTCTGGTAGGCAGTTAATGATGGGAAGGAGGCATTATTTCTCCAGTGTTTGTGTTGGAGGCAGGGAAGGGGGGAAGGATGACTTTGGGAAGTGGCTGCCAAGAGGCTGTCAGCATAATGTATAATAATTGTAAGTAAGCTCCAGCTCTGTAAATAAATCTGTACATAGCTTTCAGCTCACGGCTCTGCATTCATTCTTTACGGTGGCACGGACCCGCTACCGACAGGGTTATGGGCCCAGCCTGAGCTGCTAGCGGGCTAGTACAGTAGCAGAGTGAAGCTGAGTGAAGCTGTGGAGAATCAGTTCCCGAAGGAGCAGTGATTTCTCTGGAAGCAGTTTTCAGCATAATGTGGAGCTAGCCAGCATTTCTGCAGAGGACGAGAAACCTCTGTCCAGCTTGGTGAAGGCAGAGGTGTCGGAGGAGGCAGACCAGTCTGTGGAGCAGCTGTTGCCAAGGTCGTTTTGGCGTGGAAGGAGAAGTGAGTACGAGATGGCTCTTTCCTCAACTACACTGTTAGTGGATAAGCTAACAGACTCTAATTATGCTGTGTGGTCTATCCGGCTGAAGCATTTGCTTAAAAAGGAGGGTCTGTGGACTTGTGTCAGTTCCCCTCCAGCCGCTCCTGACGAGGACGAAAAGGAGCAAGATGAGCGTGCCTTGGCTCATATCGTGCAGAGCTTATCAGACTCTCAATTACTGCATGTTTCTACTTTAGAAACGGCCAAGCTTGCGTGGGAGGCTTTGGCAAACATTCACGTTCAGAAATCAGCCTCTTCAATTATAGCACTCACCAGGAAGCTCTATCGCACTGTGCTCTGCCAGGGGCAGTGTGTCAGAAGTCATGTTGATGCTTTGACTGAGTGTTTCCAGGCTCTTGCAGCACGAGGTAAAGACTTTTCTGAACTTGACCGCATATATGTTCTTTTGTCATCTTTGCCTGACAAGTACAATGCATTAATCTCATCGTTGGAGAGTTATAAGCCTGAGGAATTAAGATGGGATTCAATCGTGGGTCGCCTGCTTGATGAGGAAGCGCGTTGGAATGCAAAACCCAGTTTTGGAGCTGCAGCAGCCTCATGTTTCCGATCGGAGGAGTCAGCATCTGTTGGCAGTGTTTCCAGCTCTGGAATGTGTCCGGGCAAGCCACCTTTTGCAGTTTCCAGGAAAAAGCGTTGTTTTAAGTGCGGCTCGGAAGAACATATAGCTCGTTTCTGCCACAAGAGGGAGCAGTCTCGCCAGAAATCGTCTGTTCAACAGTCTACTGAGCAGCGAACTCCAGCCTCGTTTTCAAGTTCTGTCCAGAAGAATCGCCTTACTTTGGTGACAGTTGGGAAGGGGCTAGGCTGTGTAAAATATTTGCTTGATTCAGGAGCTAGTAAAACTGTTGTAAAAGACAGGCATTTGCTGACGAGTGAAACTGCTGTAGAGGTAAGCTTTGTCTGTCTAGCTGATGGCAGAGAAGCCTCTGTAATTTGTAAAGGCAGCGTGTTTATTCCAGAATTGAATTGCGAGTTAAAAAACGCACTTTGTGTACCAAGCCTTGAAAATAATTTACTTAGTATACAATCACTCACTGAGAAAGGGTTCAAGGTAATTTTTGAAAATGATGAATGCCTTTTATGCGAGGGTGATGTAATAATGGCTCGGGGCAAGCTGCAAGATGGTGTTTATGTGCTTAGCAGTGAATGTGTGCAGGCACAGTCAGTTATCCAGAATGTTAACCCTCTTCATTCTAACTGTTCTCATCTTTTCCATAGAAGATTTGCACATACCAGCTTCCATACTTTGGGCAAAACTGATGTGTCTCCCTGTAACAACTTTCTTGATTGTTCTATTTGCAAGCAATCCAAGTCCCAGGCTCACCCGGTTGCCAAGGTGAGCAGTAGAGTCTCTGAGGAGCCTCTTGAGCTTGTTCATGGGGATGTAATTGGTCCACTGCCCCCCACAGTTTCTGGGTGTCGTTTCTGTTTGGTCTTGGTGGACGACCATTCACATTATGGCTGGGTTTTTCCATTAAAGCACAAGTCACAAGTGTGTGCAACAATTAAATACTGGGCTGCTAATGTGGAGAAGCAATTACAATGTCCTCTTCGTGCCTTTCAATCTGACATGGGTGGGGAGTTTCTGAGTGAAAATCTCCTTCAGTTTTTCCAGTCACATGGGATTGTGCATAGGCGGACAAATGTGGCACAGCCCAGAGAGAATGGCCCAGCAGAGCGTAGAAATGGTGTGTTGCAGACCATGGTCCATTCAGTACTTGCTGATGCCAAGCTGCCTTTTTCTTTTTGGGGAGAAGCAATTAAATATTGCCAGTATACTTTAAACCGTCTCTGGACCAAATCCATTGATCAAATCCCCTACACCGTTCTGTTTGGCAGAGAGCCCAGCATAGAACATTTGAGAATTTTTGGTGCCAAGGCATGGGTAAATGTTCCTTTAAGCAAGAGGCGAAAGGGACAGAAAAGAGCTCAACTTCTAACTTTTGTTGGGTATCAGAGTGGCATGAAAGCCTACCGGTTTGCCACTAAGGATAATGCTGTGGTTTTCAGTCGCTCAGCAAATTTTTGTGAAAATAAAAACTGGGCTGATATTCATGATAATGACTTGCCTTCACAGGTAATTTTTCCTGTTGCTGGTGCTGAGCAGAGTGCTCAAGGTCGAGCTGAAACTAACTCAAAGAAGCTTTCTCCTACCAGGTCTTTATCTGAAGCTGATAAGACGGAACAGCAGCCAGAAAGCAGCCAGCAGTCGCAGCTGCGTGTGTCTAACAGGAGCAACAAAGGCGTTCCGCCCCAACGTTACGGAATTAACCATGTTTATATTCCTAACACTGTTGATGATGTTTTTGCTTTGCAAGGGGCCGAGTGGGAAGCCATGAAGGCAGAACATGCCTCTTTGCAGAATTATAAAGTGTGTTCTCCTGCACAGTTGCCAGAGGGCAAGAAAGCTTTGGGCTGTCGCTGGTTATTTAAGGTTAAATCAACCAAGGATGGATCTTTAACTTATAAAGCTAGACAAGCAGCTTTCGTGGTTTAAAAGCACTGTGCAACAATTGTTTAAAATAAAAGATTTGGGGTCTGTTAAAAACTATTTGGGCATAACAGTGCAGAGAAATGCTCAAGGGATGTTTGAGCTGAGTCAAGCAGACAAAATATAGGCATTGCTAGATAAATTTAAAATGGGTGAATGCAACATTGTTGGAACTCCAATGTCCACTGATTTTTGTAAGCCTGTAAATAGCCCAGAGTTCGCTGACAAACAATTGTATCAGTCATTGATGGGGTCTTTGTTATATTTGAGTTGCTGTACTCGCCCTGATATATGCACTGCTGTACATTGGCTAACCCAAAAGTCTTCCTCTCCCACAGATCATGACTGGCAAGCTGCTAAGAGAGTTCTACGTTTTCTAAAAGGGTCAATAAATAAAAAACTTGTTCTGGATGTGTCCAGCACTCAGCAGCTGTTTGCATACTGTGATGCCAGTTGGGGGGAGAGATCTGATGGCAGATCTACCACAGGGTATGCAATATGTGTATATGGCGCACTTGTATGTTGGAAAACAATCCGCCAAAATCATATTTCAGCCAGCTCTTGTGAGGCGGAATATTCATCGATAAATGAGTGTGTGTTACAGATGGAATGGTTTATGCATCTGTTAAAAAGCTTTGATATAAATTGTCTTTTGCCTGTTAAACTTTTTTGTGACAGCAGTTCAGCTAGGCAACTTGCTACAAGCCAACAGGTACGCTTCAGGAGCAAGCATGTGGTTGTGCGTTACCAAAATGTAAGAGATGCTGTTCAGAGAAAATTTGTATCCATTGAACCGTGCACCTCTGAATCAAATGTTGCCGACATCTTTACTAAAAATTTATGTAAAGAAAAATTTGTTTATTTAAGTGGAATGCTTGGTCTGACTGTCTGAAATCTTGAGAGGCGTGTCAGCATAATGTATATATGTAGCTGGCAAGATTGTCAGCAGTCAGAATAGATCAGTTCCATCTACCTTGACAGATGTAGCTAGTCAGGTGATGTCCAGCAGCTCACTCTCTCCCAGAGAGACTGGTTGCAGCGTAGCACTTTGTCCTTCTGTGAAATAATTGTAAGTAAGCTCCAGCTCTGTAAATAAATCTGTACATAGCTTTCAGCTCACGGCTCTGCATTCATTCTTTACGGTGGCGCGGACCCGCTACCGACAGAGGCAGCAAGACAAGGAAAGGTTTCAGCCAGTCCCGCCCCCCCATCCTGTGCGAGTGAGCAAGTGAAGGAGCAGTAACCAGGTGCGTTTCTTGGCAAGCCCAGCTTTCCTTTCCCGATAGCCAGCAGAGGGAATCAGGGCTTTGCTTGCAGTGCAGGGGCTGGTGCTCGCCGAGTGCTTCTTGGAGGAAATACTGCAGCCTTCTGGACTGTGTCTGCTTCTCAAGGGAGAGGCTGACTGGGTAGTTCCACCCGACGGCTGGGAAGAAGGGGGTTTGAATGAGAGACAAGACGAGCTCTAAGCACCATGCCACTCCATAAGGGAGACAGCAGTGATTCAGCTGTGTGCATATGCGCATGGGCAAAGCATTTTTTTTTTTAAAAACTGCGTGGCTATCTAGACGGTGCCCATGCTTGTGGTTTGGGGAGAGATGTGTGATCATCCCAACCTGAAAAAAATATTCCCTATTTAATCTATAGTGAGAACAAATTGCAGTAAGTTTGCCGTGTGACCACAGCCTAGGGTTCCCAACCTTCAGGTAGGGGGATCTGACTTCTAGCGTGTCTTTCAGATCCCACTGTCTGCAGGCTGTGAAAGTTGGGTGACTCTTTAGAGGAACGCAGGCTGTTTTTCATACTGGCTTTGACAAACAAAATTTTCAAAATGCATCAGCTAGCTGAGATTTGATTCTAGAAGAACTTGCAGCCATACCTGAAGTCAAGCCACGTGGCGTCGTCGGATGAAAAGATTCAATAAGTTTGGCTCAATTGTATTTATGTATTTGAAATAGTCTGTTACATACCCCAAAGAGTTATTTATTTGGATTTATATCCCACCCTCCCCTTAATGGGCTCAGGATGGTTTCCAACAGTCTAAAATATAGTACAATTAAAACCACATTAAAATACAAAATAAATAACATAACCCGTATGTGCCATACAATTCTAATAAAAACCAGATACCTCACTGGTTGATGGTATTAATATTTAAAGATTATTTAAAGCTCTTTAAGATTTAAGATCTCAGGACCCAGGCTACAGATGGAGGCTGACCCAAGGAAGGAAAGGGATGCCCATTGCCTCAACCAAAAGCCTGGTGGAAGAGTTCCATCTTGCAGGCTCTGTGGAATTGTAATAAATCCTGCAGGGCCCTGATCTCACATGGGAGCTCATTCCACCAGGCAGGGCCCTGGTAGAGGCAAGTTGGACATCCCTGGGGCTGGAGACCACCAAAAGATGTTGGTTGGTGGACCTCAGTGTTCTACGGGTCTCATATGGGGAGAGGTTGTTTCGAAGGCATGCTGGTTCCTGGCCATATAGGGCTTTAAAGGTAAGTACCAGAACCTTGAAATGGATCCTGAATTCGATAGGCAGCCAGTGCAGGTCACGCAGCACTGGGTGGATGTGCACCCACACAGGCGTCGCCGTCAACACCTGTGCTGCTGTGTTCTGCACTAGCTGCAACTTCCAGAGCAGAGTCAAGGGCAGCCCCACATAGAGAGATTTACAATAATCCAGTCTGGAAGTGACCACTGCATGGAGCCAATTGTCTGATATGCCTCAGATGAAAAAAGGCAGACCTGGCAGTGGCAGTGACCTGGGCCTCCATAAAAGGGGAGACATCCAGGAACACCCCCAGGCTCTTCACCCCCGATGTTGGGACCAATGGGGCCCCATTGAAGGCTGGGAGCCTGATTCCCTATCCCAGTCCCCATCAACTCAGGTACAGTCTTAGATGGATTTCACTTCAGTTGTCTCTGATGTAACCAGCCAGCCACGGCCTGTAATGCCTCCTCCAGCTATCCAGGGGCCATATCCAGGTGGCCATCAATCAGTAGATAGAGCTGGGTGTCATCTGTATATTGGTGAAAGGCTAGCCCATACCTCCAGATAATCTGGGCAAGATGGTACATATAGATATTGAATAAAATAGGGGAGAGAATTGCTCCCTGTGGCACACCACATTCCAGTGGGTGTTGCTGGGATAGCCACCCTCTGTCCCCAACCTTGGAGGAAGGAGGTCAGCCACTGCAAGCCACCCCATATCCTAGCATCGGCGAGGTGTTGGGTTAACACATCATGGTCAACCATGTCAAATGCTGCTGACAGATCAAGAAGTATCAGCAGCACAGATCTGCCTCGATCCAGGTGTCTCCAGAGATCATCTAACAGGGTGATCAGCACTGTCTCTGTCCCATGGGTGGGATGAAAGCCAGATTAGAAGAGGTCCAGGATTGTAGCATCCTCCAAGAAAGTCTGGAGCTGTGTTGCCACTGCCCTCTCTATTACCTTACCCAGGAATGGTAGATTGGACACTGGGTGGTAATTATTGAGGACCATAGAGTCCAAAGAAGATCTTTTTAGGAGAGGACAAACCACCACCTCCTTCAGTTCCCTCGGGAAGGTCCCTGTTGAAAGGGACAAGTTGAAGTCTCCCTCAGGGGGATCCACACCTCATTGCTGCAAGCTTTCACTAGCCACGATGAGCAGGGGTCTAAGAGGCATGTGGTAGGCTTCACAGCCACCAGTGTCTTGTCAACTTCATCCTGAGAGAGCAGACTGAAGTGGTCCAGAATTGGACCCAAAGATGGCCAATGGGCTTCAAGTTCCTTTATTGTATCAAGTGTGGTCAGGAGCTCACAGCAGAGTGACAAGACTTTGTCTGCAAAATAGCTCGCAAATGCCTTACAGCCAATCACCAATTCCCTAGCATTTGGAATGCCCCGTGGCAAATTAGTTAATGACCAAATAATTCTAAATAATTGGGCTAAGCAAGAGCTAGAAGATGCAATGGAGGTCGTGTAGAAACCCTTCTTTGCGGCCTTCACTGCCATCTCATAGGTTTTCATAAACGACCTATAGGATGCTCTTGTAGCTTTTTGCCACCCTAGCCATCATGAGCTTTTTGCCACCCTAGCCATCTTAGCTCCTGTTTCATCTGCCATAGCTCCAGGGAATACCATGAAACTAGTCTAGTATGGAAGTGTAGAGTACACCAGGGAGCAACTTTGTCGATGGCTTTGGAGAGACAGGATTGCCAGTCTTCCACTGGCACATCCAACAGGTTGCCAGAGGGAATCAGAGCCCGCAGAGCTTCCTGGAACCTATAAACGTCAATTCAACTCTGTGGGCAAGCCTAAATCCACTCGCTGCCTAAACAGAGAGGGTTAGGGATACTCAGGCGGGCCTTTAAGGCCAGGTGGTCCAACCATGGTACTGTGTTTGCAGTAATCTGGTCCACCATAGTCCCCGATGCAAAGATAAGATCTAGCATGTGGCCTGCTTGGTGTGTGGGGGTCGATACAAACTGGAAGAGTCCTAGTGCCACCATGGACAACACCAGATTTGTGGCCTGAGAGGAGGTCGCATCATCTGCATCGACATTGAAGTCCCCCAAGTCCAAAAGTCTGGGGTGCTCAAAGGCCCAGCCAGTTACGGCCTCTGACAGGCTCAGCAGGGCATTCGCTGGTGCATTAGGCGGCCGGTACACCAGCCAAATGGCCAAACTCTACTCAGCCTCCCACACAAAACCCACACATTCAATCCTGGCAATCTTTGTCTCAGTGAGTGGCCTGAAGGAGAAAGCCTCCTGGATGAGTACTGCCATGCCCCACCCCCTGCCCATCAGTCCAAGATTGGTGAAGGACTGAAAAACCTGGGGGGGGGGAATTGGTTCAGGCTGACTGTTTCACCCTCTCTCACCCAGGTTTCAGTCATGCATGCCAGGTCTATGCATGCATTGGATGTATAAGTATCTATATGTTGAGTTAAGCTATATTACTGGTCTATTATACAACAATAGAGAAATTGTGACATAAGTTAGAACGGTGTGTTTTATTTTTGGTTTACACAATCTTTCCTGTGCTCTCCTTTGGTTTACCCAACCTTCAGGTAGTGGCTGGAGTTCTTCCAGGACTACAACTGATCCCCAGTTTGTAGAGATCAGTGCTACTGGAGAAAATGGCAGCTTTGGAGGGTGTATTTATTTATTTTATTTATTTAAAATATTTTATGTCACATTTCCACATGATCAGGGTCCCCAAGGCGGCACACATAAAAACATTAAAATATTTGAACAATTAAGTACAACAATTAAAATATAAACTAATTCAATAAAAACATAAATAAACAATACCAGAATCAGGGAGGAGGGCCAATAATAGTTATTGGGGGTATTTACCCACTGGTGAAAGACAGTGATAGAGGGAGACAGACAAATCTCTCTGGGGAGGAAGTTCCAAAGTTTTGGTGTCATGACTGAGAGAACCCTACCTTGAGTTGCTTGCCTACCCCTCTAGCCTCAGATGGCAGGGGAAACCAAAGGAGGACCTCTGAAGATGACTGGAGTGAACGGGTGGGTTCACATGGGAGAAGGGCGTCCTTGTGGCATCTTGGCATTATAGCCCACTGACGTCCCTCCCCTCCCTAAACCTCCCTGTGCAGGCTCTGCCCCCAAATCTCCAGGAATTTTTCAACCCAGAGTTGGCAATCCTAGACAGAAAGCAAACTTTGTACGTTAGTAGCCATGGATTCAGATTTGAACCACAAGCTGTCCAAATTGATGCTGGTGCAGGTCTTACCAAAAGCCATGTGTTCAACTAAAATGTTTTTGGATGGTGCTTTGAACCCATCTCTCAAGTGCTGACAGAGTTAGCTTTTCTTAACCAAGAACTACTCTGTAAACAAAGGCCAATTAAATTAGGGTTGCCAGCTCCTGCTTGGGAAATTTGGGGGTGGCGGAGCCTGAAGAGGGTGGGGTTTGGGGAGGAGAGGGACTTCAGTAGGGTCTAATGCCATAGAATCCACTCGCCAAAGTGGCCATTTTCTCCAGGTCAGTTGTAATAGTGGGAGATCTCCAGCCACCACCTGGAGACTGGCAACCCTATAAGAACAAATTATTTGTTTGTGTAGATTATACAACTAGATAGACAGAAACATTAAAGCTTCAAAATACCTTGCAGACAGGAAGAAGAAAATGCAAAGAAGCAGGAAGCAAGCCTGAGAGTTGCATTCTGGACTAGGGACAAATAAGGAATCAACATTTAGTAGAATAATGGAGGACACCCTTATCCCTATCTGATTAACTTTTGCACTTTGTTGTCTTCAACCAGGACTTCTTGTTTTGTATTCCTGGTGGTGCATATTCCAGCATCAAGTATTCAGAGTGCTGGACAAATTGTATATCAATCTGTTCACTAACTTTTCATGCCTCTTATCTCAATTTGTGTACTAAGCAGTATACAGAGCTGTACTACAAGGGGAAGATTAACCCTGGAAGGATTTAAGGGTAAAAGAATCTAGGAATGACCATTTTAATTTCCTCCTAATCACAATCCCCAGGTTTTGCTTAGAGATAATAACATCATTCTTGCCAAGCCACAGAGAAAGCAAAAAAATTTACAGCATTTGCCAATGCCCTTTCTAGGGTCAATAGTGCAAAAGAATAATTTTCAGTTGTCTATAGCACTTCCACCATTGATCAACAGGTTCAACAGCTTAAAGATATCCATTTATCCAATGCTTATGTGCCCTCTGTATGTAGAAAGGAGTGTCTATGAAGCTTTTAAATGGATTTCTGCTTAGCTTAATGGTCCTTCCATGTACTATAGCTATTAAACCATGAAGGCTATTGACCATATGTTATGCATATTTGGAGACTTAAAGTGACACAAATATACAATTGTTGAAGTATACTTATTATATAGTCTGATATTTACAAGGCCAGTTTAAAAAGGCATCACTTATTTAGTGGGAAATAAATTTACAGTGGAAGAATATTGATGCTTCTTTTTTCTGGCTTACTGTATGAAATAATATAGAAATATATGTCTTGAGTACAAAAATGTCTAATATATGATTGGTGGTGAGGGTGAAGAAACTGAAGCTTTATCTCACAAGCTGGGGAATAGGGGAAGTAGGAGGGATAAGACTAAAGCTGGTTTTAGATGGAGTTGCACTCTTCCTTAATATTAGGCTTGCCATGTGGGTGTGTTCCTGGATCCATCCCTACAATGCAAGTAGCAGCAGTAGTCAGGAGTCCATTTGGTTAGCATAGACGTGGCTTGCCAAGAATACTCTTTCCTGGAAAAGAGCAGCACTAATTATTACCTCAGTTTTCTCCAGATTAGACTTCTGTAATTTACTACACTCTTTGAACAGTGTCTAGAAATAGGAGAATGAAGAACAAGCTCCGGATGGGCACTGCATGTATGATTGGTTGTACTGCCCCCTATAAAGGAGCTATGTTCTTCAGCCTTGGGTTCTCTTGGGACCTTTAGCCAGGCATATCATCCCACTCTTAAATAGAGAATATCATCTTTGCTATGGACCACCATGCAGGATAGACAAAAAGAAATAGTACTTTACACAGAGAGTGATTAAAATGAGGAATTCACTGCCAGAGAATGTAGTGATGACCACAGGAACAAGAAGCTTTAAAAGAAGATTAGATTCAGGGAGGATAAGTCTATCAGTGGCTACTAGCCATGGTGGCTGAGGGGAACCTCCACCTTCAGAGGCAGTAAGCCTCTGAATCCCAGAGCCAGGAGGCAACATCAGTGGAAGGCCTCAGCCTTTGTGCCCTGTTGTTGGCCATCCAGAGTAATTGGTTGGCCGCTGTGTGAGACAGAATGCTGGACTAGATGGACTATTGGTCTGATCCAGCAGAGCTCTTCTTGTGTTCTTCTGTGCAGTTAATGGATCCTGGACAGAAGTTTCAGATTTATATGAATCTTGTCACAATTGAGTTAGCAGTTGGATTCAGGCAGGGATTGCAGGCAACAAGAAGTGAGAATCCTTGACTGCCCCATGAAAGGAGATCCCCATAGTGGATCTGGGGATGAGAGTTCTGCTAGCATGCAAAGGATACATTTATTTATTTATTTGGATTTGTATCCCGCCCTCCCTGCCAAGGTAGGCTCAGTTGAACTGCAGGTTACCACTGGCATCAGGAGAATGTACACATCCCTCTTCCTCCCCAGGATCTCTGGCTGGCTGGCAGATGGGAGTGGCGGCTGGACTTCACTCACATCATCTCTGGTCACCAGTTAAGCTCAAATGCTTCTAGAAGCAGCAGAGAAATAAAATTCTGGCCTGTTTTTATCTAGACCTATCTGTTATGCCTTGTCCGTCACTCTCCCCTCTCATAGCTGGTTTAGGGTTGCCAGCTCTGGGTGGGGAAATACCTGGAGATTTTGGGTATGGAACCCAGGGAGGGTGGGGATTGGGGAGGATAGGGACCTCAGCTGGGTACGATGCCATAGAGTCTACCCTCCAAAGCAGCCGTTTTTTCCATGGGAGCTGATCTCTGTCATCTGGAGATAGCCCCATAGCTAAGGATTTTGGGGGAAGGGGGCCTTGGGGTGGTCCCACCAGCCAATTAAATCAAAGTTGATTTAATTAACTTTGATTTAATTGGTGGAACTCCTAAGGCAGCCCTGAACAGACACCCAGTCTCCAGGACAAGGCGGAGTAATGCCCAGTGGCTGCAGCTTTCCTCCCCACCCTCTTGCAAGAGCAGGTCTTCCCTGCAGAGCATCTGGCTGCCTCCCTCCCTAAGGAGCCCCAGTTCCTCCTCTCGTGGCAGTGCAGCACCGGGGACAGCCTGGCCTCCACCCTCGGCTCCCTCCTGGGGCTGGGAGAGGCGAGGCTTGCAGCAGCTGGGCTGGCCATGACGGTGCTGTGTGCAGGCTTCTTGGTGCACTGGAGCACAGACGAGCATGCCTGGCTGGGGCCAGAGGAGGCAGCTGCCTGCCTCCTTGCCTTGCCTGGCTTACTTGCTGCTGAATGGCAATGTGGCGAATATCTCGTGGAAGCCTGAGAAGGAGGGACCCGTGGTAGCTATGGGTCTGTCTGGAGTTTAATTGTAATAGCAGGAGATATCCAGGTCTCACCTGGAGGTTGGTAATCCTGGCCTGGTTGCATGGGGTGAGCACAAAAAGATAAGTTATAGTATTAGTGAACAGTGATCACTCTTAGTTTATCAGAAAGACACATAAAACTACAAGATGTTCCTTCCTCAGCCCAAAAACTTTTGATACAGGAGAAGTAAAAGCCAGTCTACAATGCAATACCTGTACTGACAGACATAGTTCCATAAAGTTCCCCTGTGATTAATTTGTGGTACTCATCTGTGCCTTTGGGTGTGCTGGGAGAGGAATCCATTAAAAAATCAATATCATAATTAGGAAACAGTATATTGGATTATAATGCCAACTAAAAAGCAGTAGTGCTGGCCATATACATAACTACAAGGCTATGCTCTTCATGATCCATATTTTCCACCCATGACTTCCTGACAGCTACAGTAAAAACAAAACAAAAAACCCTTACGCACATAGTAAGGTTTCTTCTAGATTTCTGTCTCAAAGCAACCAACTGCATGAACAAACACATATAAAAACCCCACTACTTCCAAAGGTTATTGTCTCCGGAACATTTGAGAGAACTGGGTTACATTTAAAGATAGGAAGAGTCAAACTAGATGAGACATTGCAGATCTGTGATTGGATCTTCGATGTCATTAAACTCTGCCAAAAAGTAGCCACAGCAATATCCCATACATTTGGATCAAGGCAGGGGGCAACTTTAGCTTTGCGGGAAGTTGTTGTTGTTCAGTCGCACAGCTGAGTCTGACTCTTCGCGACCCCATGGACCACATCATGCCAGGCCCTCCTGTCTTTCATTGTGCTCCAGAGTTTGCTTAATTTCATGTTCATTGCATCAATAACACTGTCTAACCATCTCATCCTTTGCCGTCTCCTTCTGACATTGTGGCATGTAGCCAATTCCTTCTGCATGTAAGCCAGCCAAGCAGATGTGGGCAAGGTCTGTCATTTATGGCTAGAATGTCTGCATTTCAGTGTGTTAGCCAAATTGCTCTATTATTTAATAAAGATGGGGAATTATAATTATTAATATGCAATTGGCTTATCTATAGGATCTGACCTTTGTATACCAGAGTTAGAATTCCCAAGCACCCAGGAACAGACACAGAAATTGGGTGGCTAAAATAATGATTTTTTTACTAAATATTCTCAAACATACACACAATATTCACACAATATAGCACTAAGGAAGCAGAGGTGATTGATGGGTTATAGAGGAGTGATACAACCTGTCCAGATGTGCAGAGGTCCATGGATTCTGGCCTAAACTCAGAGAGTTCAGGGGTGGCCTGCCATTTTGGATCATGGCAGAAAATACACAGTCTAAGGCCAACTGTGTGCTGGAATATAGGCACTGGCAAAGAATGCAGGCCAATGGGTGGCCCTGGGGGCTGGTCTCAGGTGAGAACAATAGATTACCTGGACCAATGATGGGTCCCAGGGGTGTGTGATGCCAGTAGGGGCAGACCTTAGGTATGACCAATGAGCTTCCAGAGAGGCAGGGTCTGGATTTAACAATAGAAGCCAGGTGTTGGGTGGCTAGTTAAATGGATTATCTGACTCACTAATGGTCCTGGCCTGGGGTAGACAAAAGGTAGGAGCCATCCCTGATTAGCGTCAGGAAGGATCGCTAAACATTTGAATGATTGATTGGTTTATCTCGGTATTTTGAGGGACAGAGGCAAGAAAGACAAAGAATTTACACTTAGGACACAAAAGGCTGGGTGAGGTGCTGGAGAGTGCCAGGTGGCTTCTAAAGACTTACCTCTGGAACTCATTGTTATTCCATAAGCATAATCTCTGCTGGGTGGAGGGGGAAGACTGGAGGCTTGCTCTGAGGTCACCTTATGAAACCTGAATATGAAATCTTTTTGCAGACCACTTGCAGCCCGACTCTGTGGTCAAGCTGAGAGTGCCTGGCTTTTTTGGACTTCAGGTTAGAAAGTAGGGCACCCCTGTTTTGGGGCTACCCAAGAATAAAAGGCAGTGCCTCTGACAACAAGTGCTACTGGTAATGAGTGTGGCACTTACCATCTGAAGAACAGTTGTTATTCTGAGTGATCTCCAGGCTCACCTGGAGATTGGCAACAATGGTTCCCCAGAAGGAAATGTTTGGTTTGGAGGGTGGAGTCTATGGCAGTGTACTGTCTGAGGTCCCACCCCTCCTCAAACCCCACCCTCTCCAGGCTTCACCCCTCAAATCTCCAGGAATTTCCCAGCCTGGAGTTGGCAACCCTATCTCTTTCCCAGCCAACCATCAGCCTACCATAATCTGCCCCTCTGACTTCATGTTTCCAGCTTCTCCCCCCACCCTGCAGCCTCTACCTTGGAAAAGTACAGTCTTTTTCCACATTGGGGACCAAAGCAGCTCACATCATTCTCCCCTCTCTGTTTTGATTTGCACAACAATCCTGTGAGGTAGGTTAGGCTGAAAGTCTGTGAGTGGTCTGAAATCACCCAATCAGCTCCCACAGCAAGAACCTGGGTCTGGCAGACCCTGCTCTGAAGCGCTGCTACACCACACTGGCTGTCCTAGGGGGACTGCTGCTGGTGAATAAGCCTAGTTAAGTCATGCCAGTCAGGTGTCATCAAGTCACACAGAGGGTGCTGCCAGGCCTAGGGTAGCCAACCTCCAGGTGGAGCCTGAATTTCACCTGGTATCACAACTGAACTCCAGACAACAGATCTCTTTCCCCCTGGAGAAAAGAACTGCTTTGGAGGGTAGACTCTATGGTCTTCTATTCAGTTGAGGTGTCTCGCCTCCCCAAACTCTGGCTTCCATACACTCCACCACAAAATCTCCAGGAATTTCCCAACCTGGAGCTGGCAAACCTAGTCAGGACTGGCCCCAATGAGTTCCCCACAAAGCCAAAGCCTCCTGCCCCTGCCTTTTTACTTAGAGAACCAAGCTTGGTTGCCTAGCAACAGCCACTGAGGGGGAAATGAGCCCTACAGCAGGAGGAGAAGAGAATGGTTTGACAGCTGGTGGCTCACCGCAGTACCCAGACAGCCATTTTGGTGGTTTTTTCAGACAAGGAACAGTGGCCAAGCTGGCAGTGGGCAGGGGAGAGGAGTGTACCTAGCCCCCAGCCAATGGCACGTGAATCCTCTTGAGTGGCAGTTGACGGGCCAATGGCTGATGGAGCGCACAGCACAGCCAATGGGAGAGTCAGAAAATGCCAAAACTTTAGGGCATCTATATCTACATCTACATCTACATCTACATCTACATCTACATCTACATCTACATCTACATCTACATCTACATATATATCTCCTTATATATAATTGTGAAGTGGGGTGGCACTTACTGAACATTCCACATGCTCCTAAATCAGTTGGCTTCATGATGTGTCACTCAGAAGCTGTCCCTATCCACTGGATGTGCTGCCTGAGTCCCACCTCCAACATTCCAAACTGTTTGCTGTTCCTCTCCCCACCCCCATAGCCAGTCGGAACACAGAGGTCATTTGCATATGCGGCTTGATTGGCCTTTGCCTCTAACATTGTAAACAGTTTGCTGTTGGGAGTCATTGAATGTTTCCTGAGGTAAAATACATATTCCAATATTCCCTTAAACGGTCACTGGAATTGCCAAGCTCCCTGTGGGGCCTGGAGATCTCCCAGAAATCACCGTGTTCCCCAGCCAGAGCACATCATTTCCCCTACAGAAAATTTTCTAGCTATTACAACTGATCGCCAGATGACCAAGAGAGACAATGGCTGCTTTGGGCAGTGGACTCTATGGCATTATACCCTGTTGAACCCCTCTCCAAACCCTGCCTTCCCCAGGCTCTACCCCTCAAATCTACAGGTATTTCCCAACCCAGAGTTGGCAACCATGTGATTGGCTATGGAACCACTTTCCAGACCTTTGGAACCCAGAAAACATGGCAAAGGAGGAGGTGCTTTTCTACCTTACCTGCCACTGCATAGCCCCAAATTAACATGAGCCAATCTCCAGGCGGCATCTGGAGATCTCCAGCTATTAAAACTGATGTCCAGATGACCAAGATCAGTTCTCCTGGAGACAATGGCTGTTTTGGCCAGTGGACTCTGGCATTATACCCTGCTGAGGTCCCTCCATACCCCAAACCCTGCCCTCCCCAGGCTCTACCCCTCAAATCTACAGGTATTTCCCAAAACAGAATTGGTAACCCTGTAACTGGCTATGGAACCATTTTTCAGACCCTTGGAACCCAGAAGACATGGCATAGGAGGAGGTGGTTTTCTACCTTAGCTGCCACTGCATAACCCCAAATCAACATCAGTTGGGGTGGAGGGAACCATACCTGTCACCATGAGGCTGTCCTCCCATACTACCCACTTGGGGTAGCAAAATGACTTGAGACAGCCCTGCCTTATAGCTAAGCAGAAGGAAATAAACATGGCTTGTCTCCCTCTATTTTCCCCTTCCCTCTGCCACCCCACAAGACACAGCTGGGATACTCACTTGGAGCTTCCTTCTAGAGCTCATTGTATTTCTTCCCACAATGGGCCTTACTCCTAGTATATATATATTTGTGTTTCATAGATGAATAGATTACAAGTTTGTATGTTTATGGGTTAGAAGAACAAAGGAAGTTATCTTTGTAAGCAACTCAAGGCATCACTTGGAAGAGACATCTTTAAATCAGACTTTCAGAGCTCTGAGAACTCAAATCAAAAATGTTTTTGTCTGCCTGTCTCACCTACCCAGGCTTGGAATATAGCTGTGAAGGACCAGATGCAGTGCTTTGGTCCTGAAACTCATCATGGTGTGTGGGGGTGATACTGGCCCTGTATGGACTTCTCCCCAATGGTTCGACCCCCCCCCAGTACACCCCCCATTTGGGTGTTGTTGGAGCTGACAGGGTGGTCTGCTTCCCAGTATGGACTGAACACAGTGCTGCCCCTGGTTGCACCTGGCCAAGGTCAGGGCTCAGTCAGATCTGTGGATGCTGAAGCCATGGTGGCCTCTGGCATCCAGACAGGTTGGCGAGGTTGCTGCCATGGGGACCACATGCACTTGGGACCCTTAGGCCATTGTGGTTTTGGTCAGGAGGAGGCCTGACCCTGTCAGTAATTCTGTTTTTTTAAAAAAAAATATTTCAGGTATCTATAGACATACTACAAAACAATTCTAAACACACACACACACATTAAAAATATAACATTAAAAATTTAGAGACTACAAACCAGCATTTTTCCTCTGAGTTATTCTGTTTTTCAGATTGCCTAGGATGCCCTGATGGGGGAAGACATGACAGTGACTATAGAGCTAGGAATTTCCACCAAGTTGTGTCAGTTGCATCTCTATTTGGGCACCTGAAATGCCACTTTTGCAAGCAGAATGGAGAAAGGAGGGCCATGGATGGGACTACGCACCTGCACAGATGACTGATCCTTCCATGGTGTAGGCCCCCTACATCCACCCCACAATGGGCAGATGCTCTTAGCTCTGTGGGCACTGGGCCCCTGGATGCTAGTGTGTTCCTGGAACCTGGCTCCCAACAAGCAATGATGGTTGCCATGTGTGTGGAGGACCATCTGAAAGGGCAATACACATATAATTCACGATGCATGGTAGGCCTAGGGAAAGTATGGGGGTAGGGGACTGGTAGCCTTGTATACCTATTCACACACAGATCCCAGTGGAGGACCTGGTGTATCTGTGCAGGCTGAAATCTGGGAGAGATCAGCCACAAAGTATGGACTTTATTCTCTGTGTTGTATTCCCCCCAGATGCTTGCCCAGTGATGCTAGGTGTCCAGTCTGTGTTGTGCCCACCACTGGTGTGGCGTGTGCACTTGCTGTAAGTCTGCATGGCAGGGATCTGTCAGACAGCATTCCATGACACACACCCTACCTCTGGAATTCTGGGGCAACCTCCTGGAACCATTTGTAGGGTGGGAGGTCATGATTTGGTCCAGAAAAAGGGTGCAGCTGGAGCAGAGAAGTGTGCTGATGGGGTGTGCACTTAGTATCCTGAGCTACTTGAGGTTCTAAGGGTGTGGCTGCAGCATTGTGTGTGAGAGAGTGAATTTGAAGTTACCATGGCTGTCAATGGGCTGTGACACCATTTTTGCTGGTGCACCTTTGCATCTGTTTTTTTTGCGGGCATTCCCATGCTAAAAACACTTTGAAAACTGCCTAACTGCAGCCACACCCCCTGCAACACCCACATTTACACTGGCAATGGGGTCTGTGCCATTGCTCTGCCAGTGTGTGACTGCGGTGCTACTGCACCGATGGGACTGAGCAGTGCAATGCTGCTAGTGCCCTGTACCAGGGTAACTTGCCCTTATGTCAGCATAAGTCTGAGTTATGTCAGTGTAGATGTCAGGTCCATATTTCATTCCCCCCCCCGCCCCCTTTAGGATTGCTGTATAAGAGAAGTTTAATGCATGGAAGTAGGCAGTTGAAGCTTTTCATGGCATAGAGTTTTTTGTTGCAAGTAAATGCCACCCTGCTTTTTTCTATAATGGAATGTGTTCTGTGTGAATAATTTTGCACAGCGTACTTTGGTAACAGAGACAGGGGTGTAGCTTATCTGGACCAGTGGGACAAGTTAAAATTGAGTCAAGTCAGGGTGGGGATTGTGGATTTCAATAAGGGCCTCTCTACACCACGAGTGGGGGGGGGGTTAGAAAGGAAAATATGATAATAAGATTTTTAGTGTTACTGTGAAGTTTATGGCTAGGCAACACTTTCCCATTCATTTCCAATTCAGAAAACTCTGCAAGCACCTCCACATTTTAAGCAGCCTTGCAGTCAATGCAGGGAACTCCTTCTGGATATCCAAGCATTAATATTAATATTTACCTTTAGGAACCTCTTGAGATATGTTTAAAATGCTTCTAGCAATCCTTTTCTTTCTTTTTGTCATTATATCTGCAGATTTTTTAAAAAAAATTTACTTATTTATAGCCCAATCAGACAGCTCAAGATATCCATTAAACAAAACTAGGATTACAAAGTTAGAAAAACAATGCAAAAGAAAAAGTTATCAGACATGAAACATCATTAACTGTGAAAATTTTGATTTTAAAAAGTAGAAGACAATACAATAAGAGCGGGATAAAACATATGATAAACATTTGATTATTTGAAACATTGTGATTTCAGAGTCTTAAAATATCACTTATTGTAAAATGTTGATTTTTTTATCATGGGAAAAGGCAGGTATGTCTGGTTTTTAAAGCTAGACCCACATGGAAATTTCCTATCACCCACACAGAATATGCTGTTTAATGTACTGGCCCTTTGATTCTCCCCTCCCTGTAGTGCAGTCTTCTAGAAACTCAAGGGAGAAAACATTTACAAGTAGCTCTTCCGGGACCTCAGTGCATACTCCTTTGCAAGTCTTTGTGCCTGCAAAAGGCAATTATTACACATAAAGTATAATTTTAGTACCTTATGCCTTCCTTTGATCCATTACTCCTCTTCCACTGTTTGACAGGGAAATTCCAATCTGCGTATAGATCAGGAGGCTTTTTAAAAAACTTAGATCCCATTCAGTGCACAAAAAAAGCAGGGTCCCAAGTAGTCCTGAATAAGATGATGCCCAGTGGCTACTTCTTAAATGTGTTCTCAGAATACAATTATTTGTTGTTTACATTTGCCAGTTGAATTCATACATGCTTATTTGTTGATGAAAGCTTCATCAGGATGTAACTTGCTGCATGAATAAGCCTGTGCAGATCCAGCAATGCCTACTAAACTTCCATATCACTTTATGTTTCCTGAAATGCAATAACTTTTCAGTGGATGCAGTTTGCAATTTATCTCTGTGTTAGCAAGTGGTAAGAGTGAATGATGTACATGCATTTGTGAAGCAGCCCCTGGAGTATATTTTGGCTCAGCTCATTTGCCTGGCCTTTAGGGGATACAGACCACTGATATTAGAACAGCTGCTGAGAGTGCTAAGACCGAAATAAAGATGTTAAAGAAATGCTCAGCTGAGACACAAATAATATAGCTCCTGCCAATGTTCTAGTCCATAGCTCTTCTCCTTTCTGCCCTACCTACCTACCTATCCTCGAAATACAGCAAGGGAGGTAACTATTCTCCAGCTCATTCTGGCTTATTCTGCTCTGAAGCATGGACCCCGACTCCTTAGGGATGCAACAACTTTGAATAATGAGAAAACAGTAAGGGGGTGCAGAACTTATTAGGAGCATTCAATTTTTATGGCGATAAACAGCCCCAAATTTCCTACACTGAACCTTACTAAATTTGAATTGTTTGTAAGTAATTGTATGTACAATTTTTATTAATCTATAAGATATTTTTTAAAGAGGCTTTTCCACATGGGTTTTTTTCATTGGTTCTGGTCCCGTATTACTTCAGTTTATCCCCTGATTTATACATTCATTTTTGTGTTGTAGCTTTCACTTTTTTTGTCCCTCCCCCAAGTTTTTCCATCTTTTTTGAGACCACTTTTACCCCAGTGATTTTCTGGAAGCCAATTCTGAGTTAGCTTCTTTCTAGTGTGTAATGTTTCTTTTGGTTTTCTTTGTCCCACCTACCTCCAGCCCACTTTTCAATGACTGGATTGTCATCATGGTTAAACCACTCCCTCTCCCCTCCCCCCAAGATGAGTGATTTCAATTCTCAAAAAATAATGGGGTGCTCTGATGCCACCAATAATGACACTGATGACTAGGGATGGGCACAAACTGGGAAAATGAGGTTCAGTTCATGGTTCATAGCATGCCTTGTTTGTGAACCATGGACCATCATGAACTTTTAGCCTCCTCATGAACTGGGTCAGTTTGTGAAGTTTGTGAGGTGGTAGAATGGACCCGCAGTGTGCTAGAGACACCAGATTCACAAGGGATCTCTAGCTGACTCTCCTCTACCTGCCGTCTAGATTTGGTGAGAGTTGGATTTAAGGGGCTGTGTTATGGCCCCCCAAAGAAGGTGACCCCAAGAAAGTGCTTTCTAGGGAAATGACCACCTTGGAGGGCAGGTAGAGGAGAGTCAGCTGGAGATCCTCTGTGAGTTTGATGTCTCTAGCTTGCACAGGATCCATTCTATACACTCCTGAATCTCTTGAACCTGCTTTTGACAGGTGCAGGTTTAGGAGGTTCATGAGTATATAGAATGGATCCTGTGCAAGCTAGAGACATCAAAGTCACCAGGGACCTCCCACAGATGCTCCTCTACATGCTATCCAAGTTGTTGCTTTGAAGTTTTATAAACATTTTGATCAAGCAGAGACAGTCTGTCTGGAAATGTATCCATTCATTAACTGGGACAAACCTCCTATGAACAGCTTGAAAGTTCCTGGAAAGTTTGTGTCAGTTGACTTGCCACAAACCTGACTTCATGAAGCATGAACTGGCCAAAATTCATTATGAACTATAGTTTGTGAGCCGGTCCATGCCCATCCCTACTGATGACAATAGCACCCTCTTTTGAAAATCCTCATAAAATAAGCCATGTGAGGAAGAAAATAAACTTTAAAAATGCACAGGGGGCAGACATGTGGAAGAATTGTGCTGAAACCAATTCCAATGCTTGTGGATTGACTCCCAAGAAAATCAGGAGTAACTCCAGTGTGCACAAAAAGTCAAAATCTCATAGGAGACCTGCACATTTTTAAATACACAGGAATACTAAAATGCTGTCATCTCCTCTAGCCTTCTTCAGAATATGTCACAGTGAATCTCAAGTGCTTGTTGAATTACTGTATTGCCCTGAGATGCACTAAGGTGGTGGTGATTGATGAGACAAGATTTCAGCTGTTCCTGGGACTCTTCAGTTTCTTAGCCACATGCAGGACTTAAACCAGCAAATTTAGATATGTAGGGCTGCCAGTGGCAGTAAGCAGCCCCTGACCCCTGC
Organism: Gekko gecko; assembly: GCA_029375565.1. Taxonomy (NCBI): domain Eukaryota; kingdom Metazoa; phylum Chordata; class Lepidosauria; order Squamata; family Gekkonidae; genus Gekko; species Gekko gecko. The sequence goes on along the minus strand of JAPDNY010000004.1, from coordinate 99,618,760 downwards.
TGCCACTCATTAGGGTAGTGAGGGGGGAAATGCCATGAAAATTGTTGTCACTCCAATGGCACAACCTCACTTTTAGTGGTAACATTATACCAGAGCAATGAAACTATAAGGTAAAACTTCTATGAGTTCCTCTATGCTAAAACCATAGAGTTTTAGTAGAATCCTAGAGTGTCATTCCAACACAATGCTGTCACTTCTGGGTTCATACTAGAAGTGATACTATAACGTTAAAACAATGGCAATTTTCATTTTTCTATGTCCTGAGCCTTCTGGTGGTGACCAGCTCTTAGTGTTGGTTAAAGGACTGCTTCTGGATATCTGGATTGTGGGTTCTAGTTTGACCTAGGGCAGTTACATGTTCCATTACTGCTGAGTTTCCTCTTGCCTGGGAAAAGACTGTTTCTTCTGAAGCCCTTCAGCTCCAAGACCTTTGTGCAGGAAAGGTCATGAGCATTCTATCAGAATGGCCTTTGTTGCAAGCTTAAAAATTTGGAAAGCAGCAAAACTTATGAGAGCCACTTCATACAAAGAAAACATTTATAAAATGTTTCATAGATGGCATTGGTTACTGGATAAGATAGCCAAATGTTACAGGTATACATCAAATAAGTTTTGGAAATGCAAAAATAATGTGGGAACATATTACCACATGTGATGGAAATGTGGGAAAGTTTACAAATTTTGGTGTAAAATCCATAAGATAATTCAAGAAATACTGAATATCAATATAGTAATAACTTCAGAAATATTTTTCTTGAACATCCTCGCAGAGGGTTATAATCAATGTGAAAATTATATAATAATATATATTTTAACATCAGCTAGAATGTTGGAAAACTGAGAAAACGCCCTCAAGAGAAGACTTGGTTTACAGGCTGTTAGAAGTAGCAGAAATTGATAGACTGAACATTGTATTACAAGGTAAAGATGAAAAGATATATAAAATGTGATGGTCAAAAGTTTATAAATGGTTAGATAATTAAGTGGACCTATAGACTCGAAAACATAAGGATTTTTTTCAATGTGTAATGATATAAAAACCTTATGAATAAAAATTTTAAAAAAGGATGGCCTTTGTGTCATGATGTGAGTGCTGTGCCTGGAGTGGCCATGTTTCCAACCTGTTGTAGGAGGGGACTTAAACATCTGCAGAGCTTCTTGGAATGCTGTCTCTCCAGGTTTCTTTTGCATCTCTCCTCAGACCCAAACTAGACAATATATATGACATGAGTCAGACTGGGGCTTCCTGACCTGATTGATAGTAATAAAAGGGAACTAATGTTGCTAAATACTCCAAGGCAGGCCCATAGCTACACTGGATCATTTCGGGGCCTGGTCCCCTGACTTTCTGTCAGGGCCCCCCAAGTTACTATCCTGGACAGACAGGCAGGCAACCAGGTGGGCCTCGGACAAGATGTGCTTGCTGGCCGGCCAGTGGGCAGAGTGCTCAGTGGCCCAGCGTGGCCCTCCTCCCTCACCTCATCTCACTCTGTGGCGCTCTGCTCTGCCCCCAACTGGGCTGCTCCCAACAGCCACCTCACTGTCTCCAGCCCCAGCTGGTCCCTCTCACACCAGGCAGAGTGAGCGAGTGCCCCTACCTGGGTGCTGATGGTTGGGATGGGATGGTGAGTGGGCACGGTGGGGGCTCTTTCTGGAGCAGGGAGCAGGGGCCCTGGTGACAGGGTGTCCGTGCACAGACCAGGCGAGTGTGCTCCTTCATTCTGGGGCTCCAGGACGATGGCTCATGCTTCCAGTCCTGGTCTGAGCAGCAAGGGCAAGGGAAGAGGGGAGCTGGGTGCAAGGGAACTTCAAAACCCATCCCCCCGCAGCGCACCAGGACTCAGCTGGGGCTGAAAGTCAACTCTTTGGAAGGCCCTGATTCAAACCCTTTTTATTTTAATTTCAGTGCCCCCTGAAATATTTAGAAGCCCCCTGATTTAAGAAATCCTGGCTACGGGCCTGCTCCAAGGCCCCATTCAGCTCATAAGTGTGGCATGAAGACAGGAGGGGCTTCAGCCTTTCTTCCGGCTCCATTTTCTGAAGCTGAAACAGTTTTAGGGGGCCCTGATTTTCCCACTGTAGGGCTCTACATGTACAGTGGGACAAATGGGGCCTTCCTTTGGCCATTTCTGCTCAGGAAAATGGTGAGGGAGGGCAAAATGAAGCCCCTCCCTTCCCTGTATCATGGTCCCTTCCCCTGATGTTATATAAGAGTGCAAGTTGGGTCATGGGACACATATTATGTAATTTGGTCCTCAGTGCTTTTTCCAGTGGACGATGCATGTATTATGCATGTTTTATGCATGTAGGCAATGATGTCCTTGTGATTGTGAGGCATGGCTGTATCAGTATGCAGAAGCTGGCTACTTCCATCTGTCATGGTGGCATCATCTACTCATCATTCTGTGACTGTGGGGTTGCTTATGGACTCTGATGGCAATTGCTATGCTCTCTGTACCTTGGAGTGGAAAATTTTCCACATGTCTTTCCTTTTTGCTGAGTGAACATGGGATACTGCCTAGTGGTGTCAACAATGCACCAATGCTGGGATGTTAGGGTTGAGCTGGCAAAAGCTACAGAAGCACATGATGAATCAGAGAGAAGAAAGCTGTAGATTTGCCATTGAAATACTGTCTACAAAGAAAAGTGAAATGACTTTGGGGGTTCAAGGAAAGTCAAATGAGTTTTGGTAAAACTGGCAGTCTTTTCAAAATGGGGAAATTTCAGAAGGATCCTTAGCTTCTCCACACAATAATCAAGAGGGGAAAAGCCCATCTGTAAGTGCTGTAGAAACCCAGAATTAAGCTCACATGCACATACATGCCTTAAAGGTATTCTAGAAGGTTCATTTTTTAATGGAAAAGAGCCAAGAGATCAGAGAGGAAGTGTTAGAAAGAATATTCTCCCACAACTGCTAAGTAGCATTCATCCATGATAATATTTCATTAGTGATCTTAATCCTAGTATAGATCAGGCATGGTCTGTTTAATGCCACAGCTACACTAATGAAACTCAACTCTCCTGATTATAATTGTGCTTAAAAATCAGATTTTGACTTCTGAGGGACTCTGGATTAATTTAGAGGCTTTCTTTCCTTCATAAAACCTTATGTTGCTGATGAACTCTCTCTACCTCATAATTTAAGGATGAAGAGAGTTTTTTCAGAAATGCTGCTGAAATGCAGAAAAGAGAGGGAGAAAACAACCCACAAAGTGATAACTGAAATAGAAACAAAGAGCAAAGCCTTTTGATGTTTCACTTAGACAGCTTCATTTACAGAGGTCTCCTTTTTTATCCTTTACCCTTTAAAAACGGGGAAAGAACATTACCGTAGCAATAGAGACAGCATTTGCAAAAGCTGAGTTTGCATCTGCAGTGATGTTAGTCTACAATACTTGAACATTAATTAAGACTGGGACCTCGGAAAATTACAGTGTCTATCTGGAGACGACAGAGGTATCACAGAAAGCTTAAGAGATGCCCTTCAGATCAAAAGTGGATACACTAATAGAACACACAGGCCATCTCTCTTGAATTGTTAGTGCACTATTCCAACAGAATTTTTTGCTTAGTATATAATAAAAAATGGGGGGAAATGTGAGAGCGCAACACTCAATAAAACCAGAAGTGCTTTATATCCAAGGGTTGGAGCCTCAAATTAGATTTGTTCTGAATGTTCTTGGTCTGAAAGTCAAAAAAGATGATTTTAAATATAGTGAAAGGGAGTGTGAAGTATTGTCTGAAACATACTGATTGTAAGAATCATAGAGTCATAGAAACATAGAACTGGAAGGCATCTCCAGGGTCATCTAGTCCAACCCCCTGCACAATGTAGGAAATTTACAAATAACTCCCCCTCATACCTCCAGTGATCACTCTTTCACACCCAGAAGATGACAAAAAACCCACCCCCAGCATCTCCAGGCTTCCTGACCCTAAAGTGGCATTTCCCTGGGCATGTAAGAAAGGGCCACAAGAATTAAGTGTAATCCATGCAGCACTAATGTAATCACTTTTTACCAATCATATTCAGTGCCATTGTTTCTCTGCTTACTGCTGCACTGGTGCCTTTACTACTTCTTTTTTCTCTTTGGATTAGTCACATGGGCCATCCTGGTCAATCAGTGAAGAGTGCAATGTAACTACACTACACTACATAGCTAATCAGATCTGGCTACACAATAATTTTACTGAAGCAAATAAAGCCAATTGGATATGCAATGAATAATTTAACGTACATTGCCAAATAAAGTACAGATGGTGTTTTCAATATCAGTCAAAATATTACAATAATCAATGAGTTTGTGCTTTGCCCTACCTGGATCTACTTTAAAAAGGGTTGCCTTCTGACACTGTATATTTTTAGGTTTCCTGAGTCTTTAGAACCCATGAATACTATTGCAGCTTCTATGCTACCACTTTGTTTATTTCTTGTCTCCTCTGTATTTACGGAAAATTGGTTTGGGTAGGCATATTGTCATGTGGTCTAATATTTCAGTTGCAAGCCAAGGAGATGCAATATTGTATAGGTTCCTGCAATCACCATTATTTTTCAGTGCTGTAGTTATTATTCTTACTCACATAAATAAGGGGACAACAGTTCTTAGTAACCCTACATAGTTCTGTGTATGACGTAAAGTGGATGAATAGCAAAAAAGAGGTTTGCATTGCTAATACTAACAGCAAATGAGCAGTAAGAGAAATAGGAGTCTCCGATTCTTATCAAACAAAATGCAAATTTACAAGAAAACAGGAAGTCCAAAGTACAAACACCCATTCTGTACTGAACTGATAGGTTTATATTGTGCAATTATTCTAACCTTTATTTATGGTTTTCACTACAATTTTTGCTGTATTGCTGAAAGAATATTATTAAAAATAATGGAAAGAACATTGTTAAAACTATACTAACATATAGGACAATAAAACACTGATGTGCCATCCTAAAGTTTTTATAGTCTTACACATATGTCTAGCCCCAGATTCACTTTGCAACCCCCAATGGCCCCAAGAGCCTTGCCAGGAGGAGGGGCAACCACCACCAAAGCACTGCCTGCCCCAAACTTAATTGTGGCAGCCTCTGCAACACCAAGCCCCATCCAGCAGAAGAGGAGACAGTAGCAGCCAAGGCAACACCATCAGTGTGTGAGCCCTGGCACCTCCAGCAATTCCTGGAGGCCAGCTAGGAGGAGGAGGACGAGGACAGTGGTCATCCAGGGTTCACTAACATCAGCACTCTGGGTTATCCTCTGGCCACAGGCACAGCTGCAGAAGGCAAGGCTGAGGAGGTTGGCCTGACTCAGCCAATCTGTTGGGTTAGCCAGCGAGAGGCCATTGAGTGGCATTGCAAACAGCCAATCATAGTGAGAGAGGGTAGGGAGGAGCAACCCTCCTCACTGATAGACATGGTCATCTGGAGGGCAGGATGATTGGGTGATTTTTGTGAGGGGCAGGGTTTACATACCCCATATAAGGCAGTGTCAGGTAGTTCTGTCATGTGTATGGTATGCAGGGGGAGTACTCCAGTCTCCCATCCTTTGAACTTTCATTCACTGTCTCTTATCAGGTGTCCGACCTTGCTTCTCCAGCTGCTGGAATTTGGCTGGGAACCTAACGGTTTCTAGATTGTTTTGCTTGCTTGCTGCTGCTATTGCCCGTGCGTGCGAACATTATTCATTGGCTTCTGCTGTATGGGGGGGATGCTTGAATGTAGTATATCTTAACTGGCCCTATTGTATTACAGACGCAAGCTGTACACGTGTCTTTAGTTCTGTTTCACCATTAAACATTGTCTTCTGAAGAAGCCCTGTGTGGTGTGAGCTGACTGAGGAACCTGACAGGCAGGCACCACAACAGGGCATGGAGGGAAGAGCTGGACCCTGCTCTGAGTTTGGGAGAGTAGACATCTCAGGAAGACAGAGGGAAAAGATAGCACAGCCCCCCCTCCCATTCTGAGGCCAGAGTTCCCCACAGGGAGCCTAGCAATACAGTAGACCAGAAAGGGGGGGGGGCATCATGGCATACTTTCGATTTAGAATTCTGAAGAGTATGTTGTTTGTTGAAGCTATGATTCAGAAGGGGCTGTTTTAGGAAGTTCATTCTGCATGACCCTTCTAGCAGGAATGTATACAGTCATAATGAACTATACTGAAACAACTCAGTGTATTTCCTGTATTTTCAGATGTGGCACATCTATTTCTGTGATGAACAGCAGTTTTGTGTTGAATTTTCTCCAGAATTCATTTCAATATAATTACTGGCACCTAATGGGGTATCATATTACAAGTAATTATAATAATACTTTCTCATCGAGCTTTGGCACAATGTGAAAATTAGTTAAATATAGCACTTCTAAAATGTACTTTATATAATTACTGTTGTTCTCCCATTGTGGAGTGCCTCCCTTTATGTGATTGTACTTATATTTCACCATAGATTCAAGAGTATTCTCAAGAATGATTTTGAAAGCCACACAGAGTCATGGCCTGACAGGGCTGAATTTCTAAAAATTAGTCAGCTCAACTCATTCAGATCCACAATCCTCAAAAGCCCCCATGGCCCCTTTTTCACTGTCAGCACACTCACTTTCTACATCAGAATGGCAGTTGAGGACACCTGTTGGCAGGCCAAGGGTTTATTAGGCAGAGGTTGTGTAGAGAAGAAACACAGACAACACTTTTGTGAAATGGAAAGTCCACAGCTTTATTGATTACAGACCAATGCACAGTAGTACCGTATGGCGACAGATCCAAATATCAGGCTGACCCACCTGCTGGGGAATAAACAAAACAGTGGTAAAATTTTGTGGTAACCATGAGGGCAGCTGCCACTGAATGGTTCCCTTTGCCACCTGGTGGTGAGCCCACAAACAGCCCCTGAGCTGGGCATGCTGCATAGTGGCTCAACCCCCAAGACCTCTTAAGGAAGTCCCCAAGTGGGGCACATGGGCATGCAGGACTATCTCCAAAAGAATCTGTTCCAATGCCCAAAATCGCCACAAGAATGGAGGGGGAGAAACCCTTTTTACTCCCACCAAAGTTCCTAAGCCTGCAACCAGCTAAAAAGCCAAATGTCCATTCCCCCTCAGAAAGGTGAACCTCATCAACCTTGTACAAGGCAGTATGTTGAAAAGAAATTTCCATATGCTTAATGATGGAACCACCCAGGGCCCTGACCTTGCTGGCACACTTGCAGACCTTTCTTTTGGACAAATCCACTTTCTCTAGGTTGATGGCACCTCTGCAGCCACAATGTTCAAGCAGCTGTGACCAAAATAGCTTGGTGTGAGGCAGGTCATGTAGTGAGGATCTGAAGATCCAATGTTATTGTTTGTCATAATTTGGAACCTTTCTGAGCAGGTTGGTTGTTCTTTCCAAGCTGTATTATTAAGGGATCAGGCAAAACATGTCCAAAAATTTGGTGTGAAATGGTGTCCGAAAGGGAAGCCCAATGCAGTCTCCTATGCCCCAGCCGAGTGATGTGCAGTTGATTGCCAAGATCCAGCAATTTGCCCCAAGTGGAAGAGGAAGCATACTGCCTGGCCCAAAAGACAATACTATGACCAAAAATCCAAGCAGATTTTTGCCAACCTGCACAAAGTAAGATAGGACAAAAGAACATTAGATTAACTGTGGGCGAATATAGGATTGGTAGGCAATGGAGTGCCAGTAGCTGATGGCCTGGATCTTATTGAATGGAAGCCCCATATTGGTGGTAGTGGTGGCAGTGCCTATATAAAATGTGGGTGCCAAAGTCTGAAGGAGAAAGGCCTAAGACCACCACACTCTTGCACAGGATGCTAGAAAACTGGAATTTGGATAGGCAGGAGCCATTGACATGAATGAGAAATGTGCCAGATGTAGGGGGCCCGATGGCAATGAATTTAGTGGTACATTGAACAGGGCAGATAATTCTGGGAGGAGTGGGGCATGTGGTGAAACGAGCATGGTCTGACCTGCAGGCCCTATCCCACTCTGCCTTCCAAGGTTTTCCCAACACCTGGAGAGGCTCTTCTTTCATTCTCGGGTAACCTGCTTCCACCACCTGACCTTTGTAAGGAATTGCCCGCTGGGAGAGTCCAAACTCTCAGCTTCCCTTCCAAGATCTGAGGCTTTGCCTCTGTGCCTCCCACTGCCAGTGACTGGTCATCATGGGGACAGTTTACTGCCTTGCACACCCTTTGGAGGAATAGCCACTTCCCAACTGCCTGCCTTCCACCTGGCACTTCATTTAAAATAGTGCGTTGAAGACAGTGGAGATCTATGTGGTACAGAGAACCATTACCAGCAATGCTCCTTCTAAGTTGGTGAGTCTTATGAGCAAAAATTCTACTGGCATTAAAGTTGTGAGCAAGTGATTTGGCTGCCACATAAATTAGTTTGCTCTGGAGCCATCCTTCCTGAGCTAAAACAAAAATGTGTGAGCCAGAGGCTAAAAAACTGTGAGCTAGCTCACACTAACTCAACTAGCTCACACTAATTCAGCTTAGAGGGAACCCTGATTACCAGAATCAAAAGTTATAAAGTATTTATTAAAAAGAAAATGTTCACAAGCATACTTTTAGCACAGCACCCGACTTAGCAAGGGATTAAAAAGAAATGGGTAAAACACAATTCCTCTGTCCCTCTCTCTATACATGCCCTGTCAGATTTTAAAATATAGGGCAGGCTCAACATAGGAAGTTCTATATCTCTACAGAGTCACCATTATCTTGAAACTTTCCCTAGCTCTTTGGTACAGCACATGGTTAATGACTGCCTCCTCAGTTAAGAGTTCTGTCTGCTCTGACGGACTCAGCACAAAAAAGCCCTTTCTCCTCACTCACCTGAGTTTTGTCATCGCTCCTTTCCCCACCCACTGACTTTCCTTCCTGAAGTCTCTCTAGTATTTAATTCCTCCAAATCTTTGTTCCCTGCTTGAAGGGAGGAGCTTGATTATCTCATAATCTGGCTGTATTAGCATGTGGGCTGAGGTAAATCTAGAAAGCAAATGGACTGACTTCCTCCCTTACTGCCTGTTCTCTGCCCAGAGGGGAGGGGGGGAAAACCCACTTTAAAACTCAAAGTGAAGGTTTTACTCATTTCAGACATCCAAAGAAAAAATGCATTTCTTCACAGGGCATAAAGAAATTTTGCAGCTTCTGTCCTGTTGGTCAGTCTTAGAATGCCGTAAAATTATTTGTAGCTCACTGGATGTAATACTGGTGTCCTTGAAAGCAAGGGACTGAACATCAGTGCAGTGATGAAAGGGCTTGCAGAACTCACTGCAGCAGAAGGCTCCAAAAAGGCTAATGTGAAGGCCACTTTAAACAAGGTGACTTCATAAGGAGACCAACAGATTTGTGGCAAATGCTGTATGATGCCACAAAGCAATTTCACTTTAATCAATCTGTTAGGGCTGGAAGCCAAAGGTGTAGCCCTTTTCTGTCCCACAATGGCCCGCCTTAAGGAAATTGCTGCTACTATGTATGCCCATAGTCCTAAGTGAAAGTCCTCACTCCTTAAGTTGCCCTAAGTAGTGAAGGAAGTGGCACTCTGAAATTAGGAAGGAAAACCAAGGCCAGAGGAAAACATAAAGGCCCTAAATGTATAGTAGGTGTGGAGATAGGACCCATGAGTGGAAGGAGCAATAGACTGGAATATTCCCTGCAATATCATGTGTTCCCAAGATTTCAGAGTACCTCTGGGAATTGATCCAGGTGCTGCAGTGCACTTGGGGCCAAATTCTGGAACCTCGTGTCCTGAAACCAAGCCAAGGAATCTGCTGTGTCATTATTGACACCTGCAACATACTTTGCTGAGAAAGTGATGTTACCAGAATGACAAATAAGAATAAATTTGCGTACCAGACACATAACCCACTCAGAGTGAAAAGACTGTTGATTAATGACACTCACCACAACTTGATTGTCACACCAAATGTAATTTGTTTATTATAGAAGAATTTGCCCCAAATAACCATGCTATCGCAGTATGGAAGCTCTCCAAAAATGTGAGATCCTTAAGAATATCAGATCCTAGCCAGCATGAAGGCCAATGCTGAGCACAGCAGTGACTTGAAAAGTAAACCCCAAAGTCGAGGCTGCCTGCTGTGTCAGAATGAACCTGAAGGGAATCCCTAGGAGAAAAAGATGATTGCCAAATGGCTACCCCATTAAATCTGTCCAAAAATTGAAGCCAGGCATTAAGATCTTCCTTAATGCCCCTGGTGATTCTAATGTAGTGATTGGGGGTGGGGGTGGACAGAAATACCTACAATAGGATGAGCTAAGTGTGCATAGAAAGCCCAGCTAGGTGACACTACTTTGCAGGCAAAATTGAGATTACCCAGTAGGGACTACATCTTTTTAAGGGAACTTTTTTTTTTAACTGATGACCTAGTGCAAGAAGAAGAAGAAGAAGAAGAAGAAGAAGAAGAAGAAGAAGAAGAAGAAGAAGAAGAAGAAGAAGAAGAAGAAGAAGAAGAAGAAGAAGAAGATAAACATATGGAGCAGAGATCCATCAGTGGCTATTAGCCACAAGGTATAGATAGGAACTTTGGGGCAAGTAATGCTCTGTATTCTTGGTGCTTGGGGGGGCAACAGTGGGAGAACTTCTAGTGTCCTGGCCCCGCTACTGGACCTCCTGATGGCACCTGATATTTTTGGCCACTGTGTGACAGTGTTGGACTAGATGGGCCATTGGCCTGATCCAACATTGGCTTCTCTTATATTCTTAAGAAGAGGAGGAGGAGGAAATTGGATTTATACCCCACCCTTCACTACCCGAAGGAGTCTCAAATTAGTTTATAATCTCCTTTCCCTTCCCCTCCCCACAACAGACACCCTGTGAGGTAGGTGGGGCTGAGAGAGCTCTTTCGAGAACTGTGCATGAGAGAACAGCTCTGAAAGAACTTGTAACTGACCTAAGGTAACAAAACAGCTCTGAAAGAACTTGTTACTTGACCTAAGAACAGCTCTGAAAGAACGTGTAACTGACCCAGCAGCTGCACGTGGAGGAGTGTGGAATCAAGCCCGGTTCTCCCATGCTCCTAACCACTACACCAAACTGGCTTTCTGGAGGGCAGACAGCTTATCATCCAGAAGTTGAGAGATTGGAGTCTAATAGGATGCTCAGGTAAATGAGCTGAGTGGTCAGACCCTCAGTTTTCCCTCACCAGAGACTTTTTTGGAACCACCCCCAGGAGAGATATCCTAAGATTAGGGAAAGGATAGGAAGCAAAAGGAACCACCACCCTATCCTCTGCACATTCTTTGGCAACTTTACTGCTAACCATGTCAGGATGGTCCCTAGCAGATTTGAGGTTCCCACAATCAGTAAGTAAATGAGGGTCAGACAAAGGGATATGAAAACCCACAGAAAAACCCTCTCACAGAAAGGCAGCCATGTCTTTATTTGAGTATAAGTATGAATAAAGGTTCCAAGGCCTCAAGGTGTACAGGGGTGTGGGCCAAGCCAAGACATGTTTTGTGATTCAGGAGCATTATTTTGAAGAACTGGGTGAATTAGTGTTGCCCGATACACCCTCATTTCCCCCTACAGGGATTGGAAGAGGATCAAAACCCTTGAAAGGTTGCATGCCATTGTGGGAGCAAGATGGCCTTGGATGGAGATCAAAGTAAGTATCACAGTTATGGCCAAATTTACATTTATATGATTGCACTTACCTTGATTGTACTCCCAGCATCTCACTTAAAACCCGCCCTGGGCTTGACCAGGTCAGGCCTGTGGCTCATGTGAGGACCAACCTTAACCAACTAAATTTTGTTGTTAATGAGGTCCCACCTGGGTACCTTGCTATTGGGGGGCTCTCCTGAAAAAGGCCTCACCATAATCTATTGCCACAGTTTCCTTGGCCATAGTTTGAGCCTTTAAAACATTTGAGATGTGGTTGACCAAATGCCAACCACACTCTGGATAGGCTGAGAGCAGGACCCCCATAAAAACAGCATAACTCGACATCCAATTTAAGCTCGACAGCAACCTTAGAGCTATCTTTTTCAGGATGTGGCCCACACTTCCCTTCATCTTTTTCTTGCTTTAGTAAAGCAAATACATCAACATAATATCCATTGATATGCATTCACGGATTTTTCTAGGCAAGTGAACGCCAGGGGGGTCTTCAAAATCATTAAAGGCCATAGAAGTCCTGCTAGCATTTGGCAACTTGGACCCCCAAATGGTACCCAGACCAGCATCCCTCCCACTGTGTCTCTGGGTCCAAGCTGGAAAACCAGGGATATGAGCACCCTTAACCCAGTAGTTTCCTGACGTGTGTGTAGAATCCTCATTAGAGGATGACTCACCAGACTTTGATTCTCTGCTAGTCACTTCCCACTCCCTTGCTGCTTGAGACTTATGCCATCTGGTGCACTTTCTCTTATGCAGTGGCTGTCTCTGTGATGCTTCCTCCCTGGAACTGTCAGATGACACAGACTCTGCTGGGAAACGAGGCCTTCAAGCCCTGTGCCTAGGCACAGGTTCTGTTGTGTGCATCAAAGATGAAGGTTGACCTTCCCATCTGATCAAAGTTCTTTGAAAGGTGCTTGAGTCTTTGTACAATTCCCAGAAGGATGGCTGGATTATCTACCTAAAGGAGTTTTGGCAGGGGCAGTGTTGTGTCCTGGGATCAGAAGGCAGAGCTAGGCGAAATACAGCCAAGCTTCGCTCTCTGAGAACAATAGGGACTAGGTTCCTGAGCTCACCAGTAGTGAACCAATGGCAGCATTGGCGGGCGATTCAAACCCGCCAATAGGAATATAGGGCCATCCCCCCCTAACTGTATATAGTTGGCCTCCGGCCGTTACTGTGTGTTCTTTGTCTTGTGTGAAGTACGAATAAACGCGTCTTCTCTTATGTCGTCGTCCGAGTCATGAGGCCCGAAACCCAGTACTTTACAGTGGCGACGAAGGTGGGATTTCAACGCCTTCCATGACTCCATGAGCGACGAAAAGGACACCGCCGAGCATCGCATCGCTGACCCCGAGAGCAGCACCGCACCGCTCGCCGAGCATCGCATCGCTGACCCCGAGAGCAGCACCGCACCGCTCGCCCCGGCGCACGCCTTACCAGACAGAACCATGGCCGCTTCTCATGTAACACTGGAGCACTTCGATCCGTCGCAGCCAGAAACCTGGGACGCATGGGTCGACCAGCTCATCAGCTATTTGGAGCTCAACGAAATCCGCCACCCCGACCAGAAACGAGCGATCCTGCTGAACGCCTGCGGCACCCAAACCGTCCGCCTCGCCAAGAGCCTCTTGGTGCCCCGCACGGCCTTGGAGAGCTCGTTTGGGGAGATCCTGGATGTCCTCAACGCTTACTTCAGCCCCCGGCCGACCTTCCTGGCCAAGAGGATGGAGTTCCAGAGGCGAGTCCAGGCACAAGGGGAATCCATAGCCACCCTCCTGGCCGCGCTAAGGGTGCTCGCGGTGGACTGCGTGTTCCCGAAGGTGGAGGACAACCTGCTGACGCAGTTCGTGTGGGGCCTGGCGGACTCCAAGCTGCGGCGCAAGTTGGTTGGACACCGGAAGCTCACCTTGGACGAGGCCCTAGACGCCGCAACAGCCCACGAGGCCGCGGAAGGGGAACGCCCGGCCGCGGCCGCCCATGTGGTCGGAAGGAGTCCAAGCCCCGGGAATGTGGACACGGAAGAGGTCTTCGCCCTCAGACCTCAACAACGCCGGCCGGCGCCGTTCCAGCAGGCCAACAGAGAGCCAGCCAAGCCTTCCGGCAACCGGGTCGTCTGTGCCAGCTGCGGGGAAGGCCACGCAAGGAAATCCTGCAAGTTCCGGGATGCTGTCTGTCACGGGTGCGGAAAGCAGGGACACCTCACACGGGTCTGCCGATCCAAGGGCCCCCGGAATTCGAGATCGTCGGCCCCACCGCATCGCGCATCGTCCACCGCCTACGAGACGATGGAAGAGGTCGCCGAGTTGAACCACCTCACCGACCAACCGCTGCAGGTACTTCGCCTCCCCAACCCCAACCTCTCCTCCACCCCGAAGATCCAAGTAACCGTGCGGATCGAGGGGTCCCCTTGCTGCATGGAGGTGGACTCGGGATCGGCGGCGTCCATCATTTCCATGGACACTTTAAAAAGACTTTGCCCGTCAGGGGACCCCCTCTACGTCCATCGCCACTAAGCTTGGTGGACTTTCAAAAGAACCCTGTCCCCATCCGGGGAGTCGGCACTTTCCGAGTGCAATACCGAGACTTTGAGGGGAACTTGGACTTGGTGGTGGTGGAGGGAAATCTCGTGAGTCTCCTGGGGCGGGCATGGTTTGAGGCCCTAGGCATCACAATTGGGGGAGTGAATAAGTGCGGGATGCGCGACTGGGGGGCGGTGTGCAAGGAATTCCCCGAGGTCTTTGACGGGAAACTGGGGTGTTATAAAGGGCCCCCGGTGTCGCTCCACTTAGACCCCACAGTGACGCCCATCCGACGGCGCTTCCGCACCGTGCCCCTGGCCCTCCGCCCTAAAATAGAGGCCGAACTGGACCGGCTAGTGGCCCAGGGAGTCCTAGAGCCTGTCCCGAACGCTCGATGGGAGACCCCGATTGTAACACCCGTTAAGCCAAACGGGGAAATCCGCATCTGCGCGGATTATAAGTGCACCATTAACCAGGCACTTCAGGCGCACGCATACCCCTTACCCGTGGTCAGCCACGTCTTAGCAACACTGGCGGGGGCACGCATATTTGGAAAGCTGGATCTCGCGCAGGCGTACCAGCAACTCCCGGTGGATGCAGCCACGGCCGAGGCGCAAACCATTGTAACCCACCGGGGCGCCTTCAGGGTGAAGCGGCTGCAGTTCGGGGTCAGTGTGGCCCCAGGGATCTTCCAAAATCTCATGGACGACTTGTTAAAAGGGATCCCTGGAGTGACGCCGTTCTTCGATGACGTCCTCATCGCCGCGACCACCCCGGAAAGCTTCGCCGCCCGCCTCCGAACGGTACTGGGACGCTTCCAAGCCGCGGGGCTGAAAGTGAAGCGGGAAAAGTGCCTCCTCGGGGTGCCGGAGGTGGAGTTCTTGGGGTACCGGGTAGATGCAACAGGCCTGCATCCGGCGAGGGACAAGGTGAAGGCCATCGTGGAGGCCCCCGCCCCGAAGTCCAAGGCGGAGCTCCAGGCATTCTTAGGCCTCCTGAACTTTTACCACGCCTTTCTCCCCCACAAAGCCGCCGTGGCCGAACCCCTGCACAGGCTGCTGGATAAGGCGACACCTTGGGCATGGGGAGCGAGGGAGGCGGCGGCGTTTCGGGGGTTAAAGTACTCTTGATCTCTAACGCGGTGCTCGCCCACTTTGATGAAAAGCTCCCGGTAATCCTTGCGTGCGACGCATCACCGTATGGGGTCGGGGCAGTCTTGGCACACAAGCTACCGGATGGAAGGGAAGTCCCGGTGGCTTATTACTCCCGCACGCTACTCCCCCGCGGAGCGGAACTATGCACAAATCGACCGGGAGGGCTTGGCACTGGTGGCGGGGGTTAAAAAGTTTCACAACTTTGTGTACGGGCGGCCCTTCACGCTCGTAACCGATCATAAGCCGCTCCTGGGACTGTTCGCGGCGGACAAACAAACGCCGCAGGTATTGTCGCCCCGGGTGTTGCGCTGGTCCTTGTTTTTAGCGGGCTACCAGTACCAGTTGGAGCATCGGCCGGGCAAGGCGCTGGGTCATGCCGACGCCTTGAGCCGCCTGCCGCTGCCGCATACAGGGGAAGATCCGGCCCCGGCTCCCGCAGTCTTGCTAATGGAGGAGCTGCCAAACCCCCCTTCAGGCAGCAGACGTGGCCGCCCGCACGTCCCGAGATCCCATTCTCTCCCGGGTCCTAAACTGGGTGGTGAGGGGATGGCCAGCAGAACCGACAGGGCCAGAGTTCACGGCATACAAAGCCAGGCGGGAAGAGTTATCCGCCTTAAAAGGGTGCTTGTTATGGGGGGACAGGGTGGTCATCCCGGGGCCCATGAGACAAGGGGTTCTAGAAACGCTACATGAGGCCCACCCCGGCATTGTACGCATGAAAGCTCTGGCAAGGAGCTACATGTGGTGGCCCGGGATGGACGCCGAAATTGAAACCTGGGTCCGAGGATGCACACGGTGTCAGGAAGTCCGCCCCAATCCCCCGAGAGCGCCAACCCAAAGTTGGGAGTCTACCCACAAGCCGTGGTCACGCCTACACATAGATTTTGCGGGGCCATTTCAGGGGCTCCAGTTCATGGTGACGGTAGACTCCTACTCGAAATGGGTGGAAATAAGCCCAGTGTCTACCACCTCTGCCAAAGCGGCAATAAGGGCCCTGCGGAAAATATTCGCGACGCACGGGTTACCAGACACAATCGTGTCGGACAACGGGGCAGCGTTCACATCTGCTGAGTTTCAAGCGTTCCTCGAAAGGAACCTAATCAGGCACATACGATCAGCGCCCTTCCACCCGGCAACCAATGGACAGGCGGAGAGAACGGTACGCACCGCCAAAGAAGCCCTGAGCCGCATAACGGAGGGGGACTGGGAGTTCCGGCTGGCCCGCTTTCTTCTTACATACCGCACCACCCCAAACCCCATCTCCGGGCATTGCCCCGCAGAACTATTAATGGGCCGCCGCCCTACCACTTTATTAGACAGACTCCACCCGGACCGAGCCCCAGAGAGAAAGCTGGTCGAGAACCGGGAGGCGCCCCGAAGCTTCCTCCCGGGGGAACCTGTCTACTTCCGGAACTACGGGGCGGGGCCTCAGTGGGTGGCCGGGCGCATCCTAAAACCCACCGGGCCAGTGTCATACGAAGTCCTAACAGATGGGGACCGGGTCCTCCGTAAACACGTCGACCAGCTCCGGAGGCGGCAAGACCCCGACACAGAGATCCAGTTACCGGGAAATGCCGTGGCCGCCCCAGCATCCGATCGACCGCAAGCACCGACAGCGGAGCCAGCGCCGGAAAGTCCACGGAATCCGGAGGGGACCCCGGTGACAGCTGAACCGCCGCCGCCGCTGCCGCCGCCGTTACAGCCGCCACCGTCACCGCCTCGGCTACTACCAGAGATCCAAGCTCCTTGTGCTGGCGGACCACCCGATAGGGGCCCCGCCAGCCCGGTACCGGCCCCCGACGTTCGCTAAGAGAACGGAGGGCACCAACATACTTAAAAGACTACGTCACCTGATAGGAGACGAACTATGGGGGAGGGGTGTTGTGTCCTGGGATCAGAAGGCAGAGCTAGGCGAAATACAGCCAAGCTTCGCTCTCTGAGAACAATAGGGACTAGGTTCCTGAGCTCGCCAGTAGTGAACCAATGGCAGCATTGGCGGGCGATTCAAACCCGCCAATAGGAATATAGGGCCGTCCCCCCCTAACTGTATATAGTTGGCCTCCGGCCGTTACTGTGTGTTCTTTGTCTTGTGTGAAGTACGAATAAACGCGTCTTCTCTTATGTCGTCGTCCGAGTCATGAGGCCCGAAACCCAGTACTTTACATGCAGGAACGCTCCTGGGGGCCCGTGATGCTGTTTTGCGGCACGCTGCCACCAGAGATGAGGGTTTTGCAGGAGGCAGTCCCTTAGAGGACCCTTTAGCAGGTTTTGCTGAAGATGCAGTTGCTGTGCATTCGTCTTTAGCAGCATTCCTCACAGAGGGCACCATGCAAGTTTTTGCATTTTCTTTGTTAGTGGGGGCACCATGTTTAGGAGTCATATTGACTGTTAGTAATTCACAACAACCACAAAGTATGTCTATGAAGCCTGTGTGTTATGATAGCACAATAACTTGATTGGGTGTATAGCCAAATGGAATGACAAAATATGCCTCCACTTATTTTGTAACTATATTTAACTATATTTAGCTGATATTAAAATTATTTAATTAAAATCATAAAGATAATTGTAAAGTGACCCCAAAACCTATTACGATTAAGTAAATTGCAGACTAATAAAAATAGAAATCACCCAGTGAAACCAATAAAGGAATGAAAACCTGACCATTTTTGCTCCAGAGCTCACAGCTGACTTATGATAGCCTTAAAGGTTATGAAAGCCAATGTCTGCTTGCACAAGTTGGGAGGTGGTAATGCAATTGGATCAACCTGGTTACTGAGAAAAAGCAGCAAAATATTACCAAAATACTTTAGGCTAAACAATAACAAAGCACACCACTCCCTTGCAGATAATAGCACACAGGGGTCCATAATTTTTCATTTCTGGCATAGAAGAAAGATTCCATCCTCGAGTCTTTCAACTCGTATTCCGAGGTAGTGTTTTACATCTCCAAGCTGTTGGACTTCTACTTCCTTGACAGTCCATCAGCTATTTCTTTAATACCCTCCCTGTTTTGACAAGACACGGTCAAGTCATCAACATAAACAAGAACGTACTAGTATTGTCCATTTTTTAGTGTACAGGCAAGGTTCAGCTTTCCCTTGCTCAAAGCCTTGTTTCTGCAATAGTCCTGTAATTTTGTCATACCAAGCCTTTACTCCTTGTTTTAGTCCATAGAGTCCTTTGTTGAGTCTATAAACGTAATTTTCTTGTCCTTTGACTTTGAAACTCTCAGGTTGTTCCATAAATATTTCCTCAGCTAGTTCTCCATTGAGGAACGCAGTCTTTATATCAGGATGCTCTATAATCATGTCTCTTTTTTTTAATATAATTTTTTTTATTATACACACAAAAGCATACACACACAAAAAAGAAAAGAACAATACTAACAATTAACAGTTATAACAATATAAACAAAACAAATAACATAAAATATCACCTTCACATTTCTTCATTGTCTTTCATTTGTAGAGAATTTCCACTTACCGATTTGATATCTCTTTTTCACTGACCTTAACTATTTGCTTAGATGCTTATATACCTTCATACCTCCATGCTACATTCCAAATTCCAATGAAAATTGCTAAATTCTCTTTTCTAACCACCTATAAAAACTCAACCAATAGTTTTCAAAGCTTTCAGGATCTTTTTCTTGACGTAGAAAGGTTAATTTCTCTAATTCTGCTACCTCTAATATCTTATAGATCACCTCTTCCTTAGTAGGTATTTCCTCATCCTTCCATCTTTTTGCAAAGGTTATTCTAGCCGCCGTGAGAATCTGCATTACTAAGTATGTTTCATTTTTCTTAAAGTTTTCCGGAATGAAGTTCAATAAAAAGCATTCCGGTATAGGTGTGATCGTCTTGTCCAATATCTCCTCCAAGATATCTTTTATCATTGCCCAAAATCTTCTTGCTTTCTTACATGACCACCATAAATGGAAATACGATCCCTCGGTAAATTTACATTTCCAACAGTTTTTCCCTATTTTATTACCTCGTTGGGGAAATATGCCACCTGTAGAACATTTTAACAATGTTCTCTTTAAACGCAGTTGATCTCACATATTTGATGTTTATTTTCCAAACCTTTTCCCATTTTTGTAACTCTAGGTTATGACCTATGTCCCTGGCCCATGCAATCATTGGAGGTTTTACCCATTCTTCTTGCATATTCCATTCAAGCCAGAAGCTATATGCCCTTTTAATAAATTTCTCTTCAACCCCCAGCCATAATTTATCCAGTTCGGTCTGGTTTTCATAAAACCCTGTTCTTTTATCTATTGTCCATCTTGATATTAACTGACTTTTTTCCCACCAGGTCATGTTTGTCCCTTCCTTATCCTCAATCCTCATATTCCCACTTGGAACTAAAAAGTCCTGATATCTCCATTTTTTGTATTTGATATAAAGGGAGGGCTTTACAAAAGCCTCTAAAGGTGAAATCCACCGAGGGTATTTTATATAGTACTTCTTTTTTATCTCATCCCACATGTCTCTTGATGCTGCGACACTAAGAAATGTTCTGAACGTTGCTTGATTGGTAACTGGAGCAAAAGTTTCAAATTAATCAGTCCCATATTCTTGTGAATAGCCTTTAGCTACTAGGTGTGCTTTGTATAGTTCTACAGTCCCATCATCTTTATGCTTGATTTTGAATACCCATTTGCATCCAACAGGCTTTCTGCCTTGAGGTAACTTTGTAAGAGTCCATGCTTCTTTCTCATATATGGGTAGCATTTCCTGTTCCATTGCTTCAATCCATCTGTCTCTTTCATTTGCAGGTAAGTTGCATACTTCTTTCCAGTTTGTTGTCAGGTAGCCCTGTCAAGTGTATGGTATGCAGGAGGAGTACTCCATCTGAACTTTTCCTTGCTGTTACTAACTGTCTCTTATCAGGTCTTTGACCTTCACTCTCCAACTGCTGGAGTTTCAGCTGGGAACCATAATGGTTTCTAGGATTGTTTTGCTTGCTAGCCTGCTAGCTTCTGCTATGGGGGGATGCTTGAATGTAGTATATCATAGTAGGTCCTACTGTATGTAGCCGTTACAGACACAAGCTGTACATGTGTCTTTAGTTCTGTTTCACCATTAAACGTTGTCTTCTGAAGAAGCCCTGTATTGTGTGAGCTGACTGAGGAACCTGACAAAGTGTCTGTAATCTTCCTTTCCTTCTTCTGACATGCATCTCTCCTAAGCTGAGATGAGCAGAGATGAGGAGAAGACTGCATCTGTAACTACTGTGGAGGAGTTGGTACCTACAACCACAGTACTAATGACCACATTATCAACTGTTACTCCTTGGGAGGAGGAGTGGGGTGCACCCTACCTGGATCCATTTGGCAGGGCACATGCCAATGTGACTACCTGACTGAAACACTGACCCTGGGGCAGGTTCCTGGTGGAGATGGCAGAGACTTGATCCCTTACCCCAGGGCCCAGGTGGGAAAGACAGTACAACCAGGCCATTTACCAACTGAGTGTTGGACCCGGGCTGGAAGCAGGTGCTGGAAAACTGGGAGATACTGAGGATTTTGTGGACACCCATTTAGATCTGCTCGAGTGGGGCCAAGACCGGCTCTTCCAGATGATTGAGGACTCGTTCCGTAAAATACCTGAGATGGTGATGACGGTGGTGCAACAGGAGCTGGACCAACACTTGCCTGCAGTCCCAGCACAGCTTGCCCAACAGCCCGTGGGCCAGTCGGGGGTACAGGTACCGCTCCGAGGCCAACAATCAGGGAAACAGCCACCCCCAAGCCAGCAAACAAGGGAAATGCCACCTCCCAGCCATTTGCTGTTTGTTCCTTTGGGGCCCCAGCCAGTGGATCTGCTGGATGCCATGTTCAATGGAACACCTGAAATATTGGTGTTTTTTTTGATACGAGGCAAGAAATTCATGGGAAACTGGGGCTATTTGTTTCCCAATGAGGAGTGCACTGTGGACTATATTGTGTCCCATTGCGGTAGGGAGCGGCTGACTGGTATGTGAACCTACACAATGTAGACGGCCGGGAGCTCCAAGAGGTATACTGAGGAGTTTCGGTGACATGCGGCTAAGATCCAGGGGTGGCCTGATGGGGTGCTGGCTCAACATTATTGTTTGGATCTTAATCTGGAGATCCTGGGAACAATCCTTCTTAGTGTGAAGCCGGTTTCCCTGCATGCCTGGATGAAGGAGGCTGCCAACACGGAGAGCCATCCCTGGACCACCTGCATCGACGACGTGGCTACCCTGGTAAAGAGCACACCAGCACCGGTGAAATCCAAGACCCCAGTGAAGCAAAAGGAAGGGACATGAGAGCTCCACATGAAGCGAGGCTTATGCCTAAAATGTGGTGAAGCGGGCCATTTCGCTGCGTGTGACTGGGATCAGGACCTGCAAGCACCCCAAAGAGAAGCAGGGAAAAGAAGAGGTCTGACACTCCAGTTAAGAAGCGGACTGCCTGCCTGAAGACTCAATGCGTCCTGCAAGCTAGTCTCCCAGAAGAGGACACCCTCTCATCCAGCGAGGAAGATACTCAGCCGGCGGGAAATGACCAGGACCTATTGTGAATAGTGCTGACCAGCAGGTCCCCGTCCCAGAGGCACAGAAAATGGTAAGCAGTCACCCCCCTTTTGTGACTGTGACGATCATAAACCTCGACTTGAAAATCCATGTGCAGGTGAGGGGCCTGATTGACTCAGGGTGTGGACGGGATCTCATCCACCCCTCTCTTGTTTTGGGACATGGGGTGAAAGTGGTTAAATTCTCAGAGCCCCTGGTGTTTACCCAAATGGATGATTCTGCTATGAAAGACCCGTATAGATTTGAGACTGTTCTATTACGAATGAGCACAGAACAACACTGGGAACACCGATCATTTGTTATCACCCCTGCTGCCAGTTTCCCATTAGTACTTGGCAACCCATGGCTCCATAGTCACGAGCCCTATACCTTGTGGAGGGAGGGTGTTATTCACTTTATTGCGCCCTGATGCCAATACCACACCTGGGATGGGGAGTGGGGAAAACTCCCCCAAGAGGGAGCAGTACCAGCTTGCCTTGTGCAGGAAGAGTTGGAAGTGGCTCAGCTGTTTGAGGAGGAGGAGGAGGGTGAATTGCCCCTCCCCCAGACACTCAGACTGTGCTATTGAATTGCTACCCAACCAGAAATTACCCAAGGGTAAACTGTATTCTATGAGTTCCGCAAAGAAGGTGGAACTACGTTAATTCATTGACAAAAACCTCACCTGGGGTTTTATCCAGCCTGCCTCCTCCCCGTTTGCTGCTCCCATGTTGTTCCAGAAAAAGAAAGACAGGGATTTGAGCCTATGTACAGACTACAGGGGGCTGAATGCAGTGTTGACTACAAATGCCTACCCCCTCCCCTTGATTAAAGACCTCCTAGCTGAACTGTCCAAAGGGAGAATCTATTCCAAACTCGATCTCCAGGATGCCTACTTCAGAGTCCGCATTAAGGAGGGAGACGAATACAAGATGGCATTTAACACCCCGTTAGGTCAATTCGAATATCGGGTGATGCTGTTCAGACATCAGGGGGCTCCGGGGGTCTTCATGAACCTGATAAATGAGGTCTTGCACAAGCACCTCACTTAGCTAGATGATATCTTGCTTTATTCCCCCAACCTGGAGTCCCATGTTTCTTTGGTCCAGGAAGTTCTTCAGACGTTGCACAAGCACAAACTGTTTTCTAAGCTGTCAAAGTGTGAGTTCCACTGCACGGAAATTGACTTTCTAGGGTATCACATCTCCCCCCGGGGCATTGAGATGGACCCTGCCAAGGTCCGGGACATGGTGGGGTGGGAGGCCCCTCAAACCCGGAGGCAGCTCCAGGCATTCCTCGGTTTTGTGAACTTTTACAGATCTTTTCTTGCCAATTTTGCCTACGTGAGCTTGCCACTCACAGACCTTTTGAAAACTAAGGGGAAGGGTCCTGACAACATGAAACCGGGGGTGAAGTTGGAATAGACAGCTGAATGCCAGGAGGTGTTCAAACACTTAAAGGCATTGTTCACATCTGAACCTGTGCTGGCACACCCAAACGAACTGAAAAAATTCATAGTACAAGTTGATGCCTCAGATGTTGCTATGGGTGGTGCCATCTTGCAAAAGGGGGAGGACGGGAAGTTGCACCCCCTTGCTTACGTCTCATGAAAGTTTATGGACACTGAATGTAACTGGTCCATTTAGGATAAAGAGGTGGTCAAGTTGGTGATCAAGCTGGTGCTCTCTACATGGAGGCATTGGCTGGTGGGGGCCTGCGTAAGGTTTGGACTGATCATAAGAACCTTGAGGTCCTCCTCATGCCCCATAATTTGAATGCTAAACAACTCCACTGGGATGATTTTTTTCTCTAAATTTAATTTCACACTCCATCACTTCCTGGGGAAGGCAAATTCCTTGGCCAACGCGCTATCCCACCTCCTACAACATGACAACCACAAGGAGGTGGTCCTTGACTCTATGTTCATGCCCTCTCAGTTGGGAGGGGCCATAGTTAGGCACACCCAGGCGAAGGCCCAACCTATGGGGAGCAATAAGTCAAGGGAACTGAAGTTTGCCTCTGCAGTTTCTGACACTAATCGCTTGGAATTGGAAAAGGAGGGGGAGTGGAGGAGCGTGCAAATGGCTGCTGGTATTGAGGCACTAAACTGTTTGTTCTGGCCACCTTGCGGGGGAAGATCTTGTCTACTGTGCATGGAACTAAGTTGGCAGGACACTTGGGGTTTGTAAAGTTCTTCCATTTACTGCAAAGACAATTTTGGTGGCCCGGCATGAGGAAGGATCTGTCTCTTTTCATCCAGTCATGCCAAACCTGCATCATGAGGAAACCGAGACCGGAGAAGCCTCCAGGGCTCCTCCAACCTCTACCCACCCCGAGTAGACCCTGGGAAGTCATCTCAATGGATTTTATTATGGACCTTCCCCTAGCTGGGGGAAATTGTTATTTGGGTAATTGTGGATCTGTTTTCAAAACAGACGCATTTTGTTCCATTTAAATCCCTGGCATCTGCTAGGATGCTGGCTAAGAGTTTTCTTCAACAGGTTTTTAGACTTCATACATTGCTGAAGAAAATAATTTCCAACTGGGGCTCACAATTTGTTTCTAAGTTCTGGAGTGAGCTGCTACGCCTCATGGGGGTGGAACGGGGTTTGAGTAGTGCCTATTACCCCAAGACTGTTGAGCAAACTGAATGTGTTAATCAGACTCTCGAGCAGTACCTCCACTGCTTCACTAACTTTCATCAAGATGATTGGGAGGGGCTCCTTCTCCTTGCAGAGTTCTGCTACAATAACACATGTCATTCCTCTACAGGAGTCTCTCTGTTCGTGGCCGTGCATGGTTACGAGGCCCCCCTCCCCATTCTGGTCAGAACCCAGGTACCTGAGGGGGAAGCAGGTGACTGGTGTAAACGCTTGCAAGATACCTGGCTGCTGTTGTGTAAAACACTGGATGGGGCCAAACAGATGTACAAAGTACAAGCAGACAAAAAATGTGATGTTGGATGGGTTATTAACCCTGGTGATTCTGTTTATGTGTCTACCAAGAACATTAAGGAAACTAGGTTGGAAGTACGTGGGGCCCTTCCTGGTCAAATGTAAGATCAATGATGTCACTGTAGAGCTTGAATTACCTAAATCACTAAGAAACTTGCATCCTGTGTTCCATTTCAGGCTATTAAAGTGCGACCCTGGAACTAACGCCTGGAGACTACAATGTGCTGCACCCCCCCCCGCTGGTGCAAGGCAAACTGCATTATGAAGTGGCTGATATCTTGGACTTTAAAATCAAATGGAATAAACTGTATTATTTGGTTGAATGGGTGGACTTCAGTCCTCAGCACAGGGAGTGGGTGGCGGTAGATGACATCAATGCCCCCTGGTTCCTAAGGCGATTCCACTGCTGCTATCCTGACAAGCCCAGGGGGCCCCTTTTAAAGGGGCAGGATGTCAGGTTGCCCTGTCAAGTGTATGGAATGCGGAAGGAGCACTCAGTCTGAACTTTTCCTCACTGTTACTAACTGTGTCTTATCAGGTCTCTGACCTTCACTCTCCAGCTGCTGGAGTTTTGGTTGGGAACCATAACAGTTTCTAGGATTGTTTGGCTTGCTAGCCTGCCGCTTTTGCCCGCTTGCACAACTTGTATTCATTGACTTCTTCTATGGGGGCGGGGATGCTTGAATGTAGTATATCATAGTAGGTCCTACTGTTTGTAGCCATTACAGACACAAGCTGATTCACCATTAAACATTGTCTTCTGAAGAAGCCCTGTGTTGCGTGAGCTGACTGAGGAACCTGACAATTGTACAGTTTCACAAAATCTATATTTCTGTGGTTGTTGCCCTTTAGTGCTTCTTTCTGATCATCTCACACTGTCATGGATTTTGCTGCCTCCTCTGGTGCGGTTCCTGCTTCCCCTTCTGTTCTGGTAGTTTCTTCAGAAGGTAGACCTGCTGGATCCCCAGTGGTCACCACAGGTAACCATGCAACCAACTCTTCAGGAATAGTCACAGAGCTCTTTGGATCAGTTGCACTGGAAACACGTAGCAGATTGCTTTCATCTACATATACAACATTGCATTCCCCAACTGTGTGATTTTGGGGGTTGTATATCCTGTATCCTTTTCCACCAACAGGATACCCAACTACAAGTCCAATTTCAGCTCTGGGGTCAAGTTTTTCCCCTTTCTCCTTTGGTATGTGAGCATACCCTTTGGAAGCTTTGATGTGCTTTAGCTCAGGCCGCCTTCCAAACCAGGCCTCAAATGGAGTGGTTCCAGTTACTTTTGAGGGCACTCTATTGTGTAAATACACTGCTGTGTTGACAGCTTCACTCCATAGGGTATTTGGTGAGCCAGAATGTATTAGCATAGCCCTACACATGTCCTGGAGTGTTCTGTTCAGCCTCTTAGAAGATCCATTGTGTTAAGGCGAGTGTAGGATAGACACTTTATGTTCTCTCAGCCCCACCTACCTCACAGGGTGTCTGTTGTGGAGAGGGGAAGGGAAAGGAGTTGGTAAGCCGCTCTGAGACGCCTTTGGGCAGTAAAGGGCGGGGTATAAACCCAATCTCGTCTTCTTCTTCAATCCCTTTAAATTCTAGAAATCTTTTAAATTCTGCATTGCAATATTCTCCACCCCCATCAGTGCGTAAGCTTTGGGGTGCTTGGCCAAACTTGTTTTTAATTGTGGCCACATAGCATTTGAATTTATTCAGCATCACATCTTTGCTCTTCATCATATACACAAAAGTATATTTTGTTTGCTTTCAGCAAAAGTCACAAAGTATTTGTTCCCACCACAGGATGGTGCTAATGGGCCAACAAGATACATAGTCTCTAGGAACTTCTCATTGTGATTAGTGGACTTGCCAGTGTACTTTGGAGCAGTTCCTTTTGCTTTGAGACATGTATCATATCTCTCTTTGCCTTGTCACAACTTACAGCAGAAATTCCACATTCTTTTAACAACTTTTCAACACTCTGCATTCCACGATGCACAAACTTCTAATGCCATGCATTCAAGCAATTCCAATGACTACAAGAGTCATTACCAGTTTGATAAACTTGTATCTCATCAGCATCAGCAACTTTTGAATCTTCACTAGCATCCACAAGATAATGAAATCCATTTCTCTCCTCCACTTCAAATTCAGTTCCAGACATTTCACCAACAATCTTACTTCCTTTCCTTCTCTTAAGCAATACCTTGTGATTATTTTTCATAAGTCTTTTGGTTGAAATTAAATTATCAGATGTTTCAGGAATCAGAGCCACATTCTTTAACATCCATCACTTCTCCAGTTGTAGTGAGGAGTTTGATTGGTACTGTCCCAACACCCTCTACATTAAGAGGTTCCTTATTAGCTTGGTACACTTTTGGTCTATTATTAGGATCAAGTTCACAAAACAAGTCCTTATATTTGCATATATGTGTACAGGATCCATAGTCTACTAAAATATTCTCTTATTTTCTTCTTCATCATCATCTTCATCATCAACATCATCATCATCATCATCATCATCACAGATTCTAACAGCATAGCCACTATTTCCACTCCTCTGAGCATTTCTGTTAACATTGGCTGCGTTAGTGGAATTTTCCTGTCTGAAGTCTAAAACCTCTGTGGTTGCTATGATTTCCTCTTCCATCAGGTGTCGCTCTTTCAGTCTGAACATGTGCACCAGTGGACTTTTGCCTTCCATCCCTTTTAAATTCACAATTTCTGGCATTTTTAAATTCACAGTCTCTGGCCAGCTGATTTTCACCAGATATAAAACATTCTATTTTCTTTTCCCTTTTAAATCTGTGTGCATGTTTCAAATGCAAAACAGACATCTTATTAGACAAATCATCCTGAATAGTTCTGGAATCATACTCTTCCTTTAAAACCACTAACAAACCATCAAGTATTGGATCCTTTTAGTGTCTTAGAGACATTGCTAACTTGTAGGGAGTCCATTCAGTACAGCAGCAATCATGTCTAACTGGTCTTCCAAAGTTCTTTCAACTGATTGTAAGTCTCCATTAGCTTCTTTAATTGATCAGGTAAAGAGTCACTTTCCTTTACCCTAAAATCAAAGATCTGAGCCTTCAAGTAATAAATCTTACTGGTTGTCCCCCCTCCATACTTATCTTTCAGGTGTGCAATCATCAATTTGGAAGTTTCTATTATATGCCAGCTAGGCACATCATGGCAATTAACCGAACCCATAACCAAGGACTTGGCATAGCCATGTATTCTTCTGAAGGCACTTTTCTCTGGCTCACTTGAAGGGACTTCCTTTGTTAAAATATTTTCAGCTCCATATATTTGCAGTCTATACTTTAGGGAGCTGAGCCACCAGTTAAAATTATGCTGGGTCAACCTGAGTGGACCTAACCCCCCTGGGTTGAGATCTCTGGATTGGAGCATACTCAGATCTGCAGCTGATCCAGAAGTCAGGCTTGGTTTCTATGAATCACTCATCTTGACTTGCAGGCTTTTAGCAGGCACTCAGCAGGATTAATCTTGTCTTCAAAGCTTGCAACAAACATATTTTCAACAGTGGTGGCATACTGAGGTTTTTGTGAGGCTGATTATGGGTTTAGTCGAGGACTTAGAAACAGCTCTGCTTATCTCCTGTCCACCGCAGTGATCATTAATTTTCATAAATGATTAGATCAACTTATCTTGAGAAACTTCATAATTTTTTAAAAAATCAAGGTTCTTTTAGGCGAATTATGCTTTTCCTTTGAACAAGTTTTTGTCTACATAGCAATCAAACTGACTTAAATCCAAAAGAAACCAACAAATACATTTCTGAAATGGAAAATCAAAGCAAAACAGCATTTATTCTCAAGGGCTAGAGTTTAGGGGAATAGTTCTAAATGATCTCACACTTCTGGGTTCTTTAACAGTCTTTTCTAAGCAATTGCTGTCAGTTGATTGTGACTAAAATCAAAAGAATCAACATATAAAAGAGGAGTTTACAACTTTTCCAATGGATGCCTAAGGAAAGGGAGATGACAGATCCAGAGGGCCTCCAGGCTCATAACTATTCTGAGCACATGAGGGAATGGAATGGGTTTTGGTTTTAGAATATGTTGGAGCCAACAGTAGACATAATGTAGTGAAATAATATTCAGGCTTTGAGTCAGCTTTTCAGTAAGTGAAGGGAAATTACTGTCCCATGGTGAGTTTCTATAACGAATTTGTCTGAAGGCCAGTCCTAACTGGGCTTAAGGTCGGACATGGTTCAATTTGTTACTTCTAAAGATGACCAGGAGATTTAGCTTAAAGAAATTGTAGACAGCCAAAAAGATGCTCAGACTTAAATGCAGTGAATTTTATTGCATCCCAATGTACTAGATGTAGTTTCCTCTAAGTTTCATTATTTGGAGCAGGAAGAGGAGGAATGGCAAAGAGGTGGATCCAACAAGTTTTTATTCAGGTGAAAGAGGGAGAGGGGAAAGAGGGACCACCAAAGAAAAGCTATGCTGGGGATCATGGGGCCTGCATGAATAAAACCCATTTGAAAAACTTGAGCAAAAAAGCTAGCTGGATCCAACCCAATGTTCTGTACTCTACCAACAAAAGGGAGTTTGTGTCTGATGTAAACAGAATAATGAATCTAGTGGGCTAGAGAGTTAATGAGAAATCATTATCTGTAACAATGTAATTATGAATTCCCTGTAAATATGTCTGCAGATCATGAAAAGTTAGATTTCACTGCTGGTGCTGGCACACACAACCTGAGGATTTGATCTATTCTAGAACATACCTAACAGTATCCTTCCTGTGGCATCATATTTCAGAAGATGAGTAGTGATTGACAAGTCATCCCCTTGAAACTGTTTTCATTAAAGAATCATAACATCCAAGGAAACTAGGTTGAAAATCAATGAAGTAAATTATTAGAAACCAATGAGTCTATCTTTTATCCACAGTGAACTTCCCACTAGCATACCCTGATCTCTAGGCCACATACAGAAAGTTCAAAGTAATCAATAGAGAGAGGAGGCAATGCATAGAGGAGACAATAGATAGAGGAGACCTGTGCAATACAAAGAAAAATATCAGGGTGGGTCCTACCCCTATTCTACTGCACATTAGCAAAGTTTGCTTATTAATTTATTAAAATATATATACCTCATCTTTTCTCTTGGTTCAACTTTGAAGCCTTTCTGTAATCTAAGAAGCCTTTCTCTAACTCAATTGGATCTTCTATTGGAGGAAGAGCCTCTTAAGCTGGAGGAAGGCTTGTTAGGCTAAAGGAAGACCCCTTAGAGGATGATTGGATCCACCCCATTGACTCTCCCCAAAAATGGATCTTAAATGCCTCCTGACATGTCACCATCTTTCTTTATGCCAGACTTGTCACACTAGAGTTTACAAAATTTTGTAGCTGGCCTGAAAGAAGAGTTAAGCAGATTTTCTTCTCTTTCATCCATTTATTGTTTCAGAGGTTCATTCTGTGATGCATTCTACCCTTGAAACACAGGATTTTCTAACAATAATTCTTGAACTGTGGGAAATTGCTGCAACTTTGAGTTTCTGTCATTCATTTGCACGCACATGGTATCATCAATGGGCACATATAAGCTGATCAAATACTGCAAAAACTTGATGGGATCATACATATGATTGCATCAAAATTCTTCCTGTGTGGTGTTTTATGGATATGCACAGGTATACATATTGGAGATTAGGAAAAGATGGCAAGAATACACAGAAGAACTATACAAGAAGGACCTCGATGTCCTTGACAACCACGACGGTATAATCACTGACCTCGAGCCAGACATCCTGGAATGTGAAGTTAAATGGGCCTTAGAAAGCATTACTAACAACAAAGCTAGTGGAGGTGATGGTATCCCAGCTGAGTTATTCAAAGACTTAAAAGAAGATGCTGTTAAAGTGCTGCACTCAATTTGCCAACAAATTTGGAAAACACAACAGTGGCCACATGATTGGAAAAGGTCAGTTTACATTCCAATCCCAAAGAAGGGCAATGTTAAGGAATGTTCAAACTATCGCACAATTGCACTCATTTCACACGCTAGCAAGGTCATGCTCAAGATCCTACAAGCTAGGCTCCAACAGTACGTGGATAGAGAACTGCCAGAAGTACAAGCTGGGTTTCGAAGAGGTAGAGGAACTAGAGTTCAAATTGCCAACATTCGCTGGATTATGGAGAAAGCAAGAGAGTACCAGAAAAACATCTACTTCTGCTTCATTGACTATGCTAAAGCCTTTGATTGTGTGGATCACAATAAACTATGGCAGGTTCTTAAAGAGATGGGAGTACCAGACCACCTCACATGTCTCCTGAGAAACCTGTATAAGGGTCAAGAAGCAACAGTTAGAACCGGATATGGAACAACTGATTGGTTTAGCATAGGAAAAGGAGTACGACAAGGATGTATATTGTCACCTTGCTTATTTAATTTATATGCCGAGTACATCATGTGAAATGCTGGCCTGGATGAATCACAAGCTGGAGTTAAGATTGCTGGGGCATAAAAAAAATAAAAAATGGGAAGTCAGGAGGGCCTGAGCTGGATAGGAAGTCAGGGACCTTAGCAGTAAGTTGGGGGGGGGGCTGGGCCCCAAGACACCCCGCTGTAGCTATGGGCCCACCTGGAACCCTCAGTGAAGTTCCTGAAAAGCTGCTTCCAAGCACTAAACATCAGAACTAATGTTCCAGTGCTGTTTTCAGAATTTAACAGCCCTTTTATCTTCCACAGAGATCATAATTCCAACAAAATCAAAGAATTAAAATCCAGCATATTACGACTGAACCAGAAGGACACATTTAATAAAACTGTTCACTTTGTGTGAAATTTCTCCCCTTTGGGCCAGTTTTTCACTTTATAAAACTGTGAGAAACTCCTCGTGAGAAGTAACAGAGACAGGGAATATGTTTCACAGGTGGAAGAAAATGGCCCTGGGTTGATGCTCCATGATTCAAATCCAGTCCCATTAATCATTGCCTACATTCTGGCCCAATTAGTCATGCATTACTATCTGCATCTGGAGACAAACTTGGATAAAAGTCTTGTCACCCAGTTTGCAGGCAATGAAACATGGCAATGCAAGTTGACAATGTAGTATTGGCCAGGTTGCTTCTTTCTCCCGTCTATAGTGAGGGCAATGGGAGGGCTTCATTTATCTTCAGAGACATCAAGCTTGGTAACAGTGTGATAGTATTTTCACTACATGATCCCTGGTTGGCTGGAATAATGCAACACGGAAGTCCTTGCAAGTAAAAAAAAGAGCTGATTCTGAATTATCAGGAAATTGGAAGAACAATGGCTATGAACAAGCACGCAAATATGTGTGAAAAACTGAAGGGGGGGAGGTGTGGCAAACATACTTATGCCCTCTACAGTGTTAGGTTGTGCAATAAAAAAAATGAACCAGCAGCACTAGGTAATACTGTAAGCCACAGAACAAGACTTATTGCATAAGGTTTAGCCATAAAGATGGGTAAGTTAGTTGACCCCTGGTTACAGATGAGCTATCAGTTTGTTTTCCTAGGACAAAGCACTTATCACCTACAAAGAAGTATTTAGCAAGTAATTATCACTTTAAGGACTCAAGTTCAACAGTGAATGTCAGCCAAGATTCCCCAGCTTCACCTTTAGACAGTGGGTATGAGAGACTGATGAATGGAGAAAAGTCATGGGATTAACAAAATGTCTGATAGTATTAACAAACTAACATTGTAAAAGTAATCATACAGCTCTTTCCTTTAAATAGAGTTAAGAACTTGTCTGTTGGGATTTTTTTTTAAAGCTAGAGGAAAAGAGTCTAAGAAGAGAAACCAGGAAAAGATTTTTTATTTCTTTTGGCTCCTAAGTTACTTGTAACAAATCCAGTTCTTTCAGCTTCTCCCTTGACATCTCCCTCTCTTCTCCAGTTCCTCAGTGATCATATTACAGTTTCAGGGAAGTGCTGCTGCTGGACCAGATTCTGACCTAAAAGGGGACTATCAGTTTCTCCACTGTGAATGTATCATGAGTATGTTGGAATGGAATCTGCACATATTGTTTATTAACTCAGGTGTCTAGGTAAACATAAAAGGGGAAATTGTGGAACAAACCAAGAGTCTGTTTTCAAATTTAACAAGGAAAATCTGAAACTCAGTAATAGATAGTATAAGAGATCCAGTACAAAACTATGAAAACTATATGTTTAAATTCCCAGAGCAGCAGATTAGGTTGGAAGCAATGCAAATTCCAAACGAGACAAATAATTAGACAATGGAGGACAGTTTCATATGTTATTTTTTGACATGGTAAAATCTTCATACAGTGAATTGAAAGCTGCCACGTTAACTCTCCTTGTTGCCACCTGTTCTAGGAGAATCAAGGTTTTCAGTCCCTCCATCCAGGAGAATCTACGTGACAGTCTACAAGAGAGTCTACATGAGAGTAGTTACTTCTGACAAAGAGACAGCTTTGCTGTCTGATCAGAGCAGCTTTTGCATGAGTAGCAAGAATGTGTTGCACTCCATTCCATTCCTTTTCATAGGCCAGCTCTATGCGTCATTGTACTCTAATATTGCCAAGTAACAGAAAGTGAAAGCAAGTGACATGATTTAATGGTGGTTCAAGGAATATCCAAAACTATTACCTCAAACTATATAAAATAATTCAGGGCAGCATAATAATCAAGGCTGGATTGTACCAGTTTTTCTACTGGTACAAGGAGGAAGAAGGACAATGCAACCAGTTCTCCTCACAGCAGCCCTGGTGTTTGTGAGCATGCAAGATGGGACACAGTTCTTAATCCAAACAGGGAGTAGTGTTTTTGTGTTCTATAGGGAAGATACCATGTGTGAAGCAGCTCTTCAAGTGTACTGTTTTCTGCTACAACATAAATCTTTTGAAGAATCTCTTTTCTGCTGCCGCACAAAGTCAACTGCATGCTCCTTCTTTTGTGGGAGGGGGAACAGTTTTTCTCTTCATAGTATAAGTGATGATGTTTTCTTCTAGTTGTAAAATACTGCATTTTGAGTGTGAGCCTGAGTTCTCTAGGCTGCCTTGTCCTCTTGTCCAACAGTGGACACGTTGAACACAGAAGAAAAAAAGAAATTTCTGTTTGTACCTAAAGGCAGTGTTGGCCCATCTCTCAACACAGTTAATCAAGTCTGGGAAAAATCCATTGTGATTGCTTGAAAACTCCATTTTTTAAAAACTCTGTCCATTTTTTTCATTACACCAGCAGTATAATTGCTATTTATTAATTCCACTTTATTCTGAAGTTTAGTATTTCACCCTTACCCAGTATTTAGATTTCCTGACCCTAGGTGGGAGAATATTGCCATGTTATAGATCTCTCTACTATGTGACTACAAAGATGTCCCACTGTGGATATTTCAGTTTTAAAAGTGAGATGAGACCTGATAGTGATACCACATTAAACACATCTCCTATTGATCCTCTCTAACCTTGCAAAAGACTGCCTTGCATTAAGTACCTTTTATTTCACTGCTGCTGATGGGACCACAGATGTTAACTGCCAGGCTAAATATCCTCAAAGGTCAGCAGACAGGGCAATTGAGAGGTCACAAAGTCATAGTTTCCTGACTTGAAAAACAATAGCTATGTTTATTTCCCTGCCCTTTGTTATAGCCTGAGAAAAATGCTGAGGATTGCTGCAGTTTTTCAGTGTTGGGCATCACCTTTCCCTCCACTTTTTAAAATAAATCTGTGTTAGTTCTTGCCTATTTACAAACTGTTTCTGAAGGACAAAGGATCTGTAAGAAATAAGACTGTGCATACATATACATACACACATACACATGTACCTGGATCTATATACATGGTTTGTGTTCAACAGTGTTTGGTATTTCTGCACTTCTGGTAAACTGTATCTTACTGCAAGTTCTTATTCCCTTCTTAAGGTAGAATTATCCCCTGGTGTGTTAGTAAGACTCCACTATCCACCTACCCCACATGGTGCTATGCCACCACCTCTGTGAGGTCCACAAGGGAGGAATCAACCAGATTGTGCTGATGCAGCCATGCCCCCTGATGTCAAACTGTTGCTGCCCATATACAGAACACAGCAAGGTAGGATGTGGGTTCTAGTTTGGGTTCTGTTTCCTGTTGGGTGATGATCAGCTTCTTGCTGGCCAAAAGATAAGTTTTGCCTTCTTGCTAGCATCTCCCTTAGTTGGAAACAAATCCATGCTTCCTGTTTGCTACATGGGTGCCTTTTCCCATTGAGCTATCAGAGGCGAAGGTGCAATTGGGTATCCCTGGGCTGCTGCCCCAGTGGTCTGTATTTCACTTGCTTGGCAAAAGAGGTGGTATTCCCAGATCCCATACTGGCCAAGACTATTGGGGATGATTTTGTGGAGAGAGCTACAGATGTATTTGATAAACCATGTTTCCTAACTGAAAAGTACTGAAATCGGAGACTCAACATAGTGAAATCAGCTCAAGTTTATTTAGTTACATCTGAATGGAGATAAAAATAGCCAGTCCACACCCGGCTTATATTCGTACCAGCACACACCCCCAACTCACCCCCAACACCCGTGATAGGTTCTATTTACATGGCCCCAGAAACTATAGGTTCCCTGAAAGATCCTGGCGCTCCCATTGGTCTGTGCCTAGGATCCGCTGTGTCTATTGTTCTAGGACTGAAGGTCTGTAGGTCCGGTGGACTGCATGACCTGGCACATGAGGTCGCAACCCTCTTGCTACATTAAACCAAACCCTTTTGATACATTACACCCCTCCCCCTTAGTTCCAAAGTACTAACATATATAGTCCTGCAAGTACTCCGGGCACTGTCATTCTCTTGTGGAGTGGTGTGGTTCGATCGGGGGGCTGGTAGGCATGCTTGGCCCGGGTTGTAGCTCAGTAACAGCCACCGGTGAAGTCCCAGTTGCCGGGGCCATTCTGCTGTTCGGCTCTGGCATGGAACTTGGGGCAGGAGTTGTGGCCATGCCAGACTCTGCTGGTCCCAATGCTGGTTCCTCCCAGTCTGGCTCCTCATCACTGTTCTCGGTGTCCCGTACCTCTGGGTTGTCTAGGGGCCGTAGGCAATAGTGTAGTTGGTCTATATGCCTCCAAAGGAACTGGCTATCTTCTGTCGAGACCTCATATGAGAGAGGTCCTGTTACTCTCACCACCTGGGCTGAGATCTAGGGTTTGCCATGTGTGTAGTTACGGGAGTATACTGGGTCCTTGGGAAAGAACTCCCTGGGTGCCTTCTGGGGTACCGTGCCTGGGTTGTGGTCAGGTGCCCTGTCCAGGTGAAGCCAGTCCAGTCCAATCATTCGGTGCCGGCCCATTAAGACTTCCACAGGGCAGCATCCCATGGATGTGTGCAGGGCTGTTCGTTGGCCGAACAAGAAGGTGACTAACCTTTAGTCCCAGTCCCCTTGGATGATCCGGTGCAGCACTTCCTTGGTTGTGCGTACCATCCGTTCTACCAGCCTGTTGGTTGCTGGGTGGAAGGGAGCAGAGCGGATGTGCCAAATCCCATAGTACTGCACAAAGTCCAGGAATTCTGCTGATGTAAATGCAGTCCTGTTGTCTGATACTAGGGTGTCGGGGATGCCATGGGTGCTGAATATCTTCCACATGGCTTTGATCGCTGCTCTCTATGACATGGAGGAGACAGGGACCATGTCTAGCCACTTAGAGTAGGAATCCATGAGAATGAAAAATGTCTGTCCCTGGAATGGGCCTGCAAAGTCTAGGTGGAGGCGGGCCCATGGTTTGTGTGTAGATTCCCATTGTCTCACTGGGGCCCTGGGAGGGGCCGGCCATGTTTCCTGGCATGTCTGGCAGCATTTAACCAGGTCCTCTATCTCCCCGTCCATGCCAGGCCACCATATATAGCTATGTGCTAAGGCTTTCATGTGCATGATTCCTGAGTGGGTCCTGTGCAGTACAGCGAGTATGCATTTGCGTAGGGGGCTAGGGATGACTACCCAGCTACCCCATAAGATACAGCCTTTGTGGGTGGACAGTTCATCCCAGTGGGATGAGAACACTGTAAACTCTGGGCCCACACTCCCTGTGGGCCAGCCCTTCCCCACCCAGTCCTGAACACAGCAGAGGATGCAGTCCTTACTGTCATGTTTGGCGACATCTGGCACCTGTATCGGCCAAGCAGGGAGGTCTTCCAGCAACAGGATCTGGTGTGCAGGAGCTGGGTCCGGGCTGCAGACAGGTAGTGGAAGGTGGCTGAGGGCGTTAGCATGTCCCATCACCTTGCCAGGCTGGTGTTGCAGGGTGTACTTGTAACCTGTGAGAAAGATAGATCACCGCAGCACCCGTGGAGACAGCATCTGGGGTGTCTGGCAGTCCAGGGCCAATAGACCCAGTAGTGGTTTATGGTCCATGAAAATTGTGAAAGGGCAGCCATACAGGTAGTTGTGGAACTTCCGCACCCCCAACACAATTGCTAGCACCTCCTTGTTGATTTGAACGTAGTTCCACTCCACTGAGAACAAGGTGCATGAGTAATAGGCTACTGGGACCTCAAGGCCGTCAGCTAGCCTATGACCCAGGAATGCACCCACCCTATAGGGCAATGCATCGCATGCGAGCACTATGGGGAGGGATTCATCGAAATGGGCCAGGGCCACATTGGAGGTTAGGAGGTCCTTTACAGCCCAGAAAGCTGCGGCCTGCGGTGGCCCCAACTTCCAATGTGTGTGTTTGTCCAAGAGGTGGTGCAGGGGCTCGGCCACAGCTGCTTTGTGTGGGAGGAATGTGTGATAGAAGTTCAGCAGGCCGAGAAAAGCCTGCAGCTCTGGTTTGGAGGAGGGGGTCAGCGCGTCGATGATGGCTGCGATCTTGTCTGGTGTGGGGTGGATGCTGTGGGCATCGACTCTGAATCCCAGAAACTCAGCGCTGGGGACACCGAGAAAACACCTTCCTTTCTTTACTTTAAGCCTGGCCTTGTTGAAGCACTGCAGGACAGCTTGCAGACGATCAGAGAAGGCTTTGGGAGATGCCACTGCAATCAGAATGTCCTCAAAAAAAGGTTGCACTCCCTTTAAGTAAACAGTCCATAAGATTCTGGAAGATCCCCGGAGCTACACTGACCCTGAACTGTAGATGCTTGACCTTAAACGCCCCCCTGTGTGTTATGATTGTCTGGGCTTCCACTGTAGCATCGTCTACTGGCAGTTGCTGGTAGGCCTGTGCCAAGTCCAGTTTACCAAAATTTTTGGCCCCTCCCAGGGATGCTAGGACATGGCTCACCAAGGGAACAGGATGCATGTGGTCTTGGAGGGCCTTGTTGATTGTGCACTTGTAGTCTGCACAAATCCTGATGTCCCCATTGGGCTTGACTGGGGTTATTATCGGGGTCTCCAATGTGGCGTGGGATACTGGCTCCAGTATCTTGATTTTGGGCTGAAGTGTGAATGGGGGCCACTGGGCTTTCAGACGGAGTGGGTGAACTACAGGATCAAGGGTCAGGGCCACTGGAGGACCCGTGTAGTGGCCAAGCGATCCATTGCACACTTTACTGAAGTTCCCCAACTGCACCATAGTTATCCCAGTGATGGCTAGACCCAAAGCATTGAACCAGACTAGCCCCAGTAAGCTGGTGAGATGGCCCTTGACCACAACCAGTTCCAACAGACCTTTGAATTCTTTGTATGTTATGCGGAACTGGCCCACCCCTTTACTAGCTACCGGGTTCTTTTGGAAATCCCATAATATGAGGCTAGTGTCTACCAGTGAGGGTCCCCTGTTAGGGCAGAGCATGCGTAAGGTTTCCTCGGAGATTATCGAGAGGGAGGACCCTGAATCTACTTCCATCACACATGGGGCACCCTCTGTTATTACAGTCACTTTAATTGGTGCACCCCCGGGGCAAAAAATGTACCTGAGATGCTGTGGAGTTCAGCTGTTTCCTGGTGGGTGGTGGTGCGGCGCTGGTGTCCTTTGGATCGATAGGCCCTGGTGATGTGGCCTCACTTCTTGCAGGAATGGTAGATGGCATCTTGGTACCAGCAAGTCCTTCGCTCATGTGCATCCCCACAGCTGGCACAAGTGGCTGAGGTGACTTGCTTCTCGGGATGCAATGATGCTGATGCCGTCAATTGTGAATTCCGACCAAGCCAGTTGATGTACCTGTAAGACCACCTCCTTGTCCAATGCATCTGAAGCTGGAGATGCACTTGTCAGGTTCACAGCATGGCTGCAGCGCTCTTGATGTGATTTCTTGTATGCTGTGGCTTCCTTCAATGCCTTGTCCAGGATCAGATCATCATGGCTCATGAGCTTCTGGCATAGCTTGGGTTCCTAGAGGCCCACGACGGACTGGTTCATCAGCATGTTGCTTAGGCTGGGGAACTCCCATCTGGTGGCCACATGGCAGAGGCCTGCTAAGAAGTTGGTTGCGGTTTTGGTGGAGCACTGGAGGCACACAAAGAAACTGATGTGCTTGGCTATTTTCATAGGTTTTGGCGCGAAGTGGTCTGTAACTGCCTTCTCAATTTTGGCATAGGTGGCCTCTTTTGGGGATTTTGGGGCTATAAGGTCTTTCAGTAGCCTGAGCGCCTCAATCCTGCAAGAACTGAGCAACAGGGATTTCTTCTTACCCTCCTCAGTGATGTCATGGAAGTTGACGTAGTATTCCAGTCTCTTGAGCCAGGCTTCCCAGTGCTTAGGGTGCATGGTTGTCAGGCTTCCAGTCAGATCACGCAATGCAGGGCTTCATAAGAAGATTCTGTTTATTGGTAAATCATAACTGAAAGTACATGCACAGTCCATGTCTGGAATGGCCTAAGGAAATGGAAGCCCTTGACAGGTAGTGTAAATTCAAACAACCTCCTGATCTAAGTGAAGCCAATTATTATAATTTGCACCCGCAGGCAAAGCAAGCAGGCATAGGAGAATAACAATTTAAAAGCTGCTGTTTCCCAGCGTAGTGCCTTAGCAGGCTGAGACATCACAAGGTCATACATTTGATAAGAAGCAAACAGTACAGAAAGAGATGAGAACCTTGGAGGAGGATATATTCCCTTACGTTTCATATACATGAGAGGCTACCTGACAGTGGTATCAAATTCAGGGAGGTTTCCCAGAGCTGCAGCCATGATGACTCTGATGGAAGCACGCAGCTGGATGCTGCCTGGAGTGGTGCAGGGCGTGGTGACTGGAGACTCAGTGCGCGGTGCGGTGCTGGACCCAAAGTCAGCACTGCGGGGCACGGCATCTCCGTTGGTGCGCAGTGTGGAGCTCAGTTCTTTGTTGGAGTCGGGCTCACTCATCGGGATCCCACCTTTGTCGCCAGTGAAAAGTACTGAGGTTGGAGACTCAGCATAGTGAAATCAGCTCAAGAAGAAGAAGAAGAAGAAGAAGAAGAAGAAGAAGAAGAAGAAGAAGAAGAAGAAGAAGAAGAAGAAGAAGAAGAAGAAGAAGAGGAGATTGGATTTACACCCTGCCCTTCACTACCCAAAGGTGTTTCAGAGTGGCTTACAAATTCCCTTCCCTTCCCCTCCCCATAACAGACACCCTATGAGGTAGGTGGGCCTGAGAGAGCTCTTGACAGAAACTGCTCTTTTTTCAAGAACAGCTCTTATCAGAACTACGGCTTGCCCAAGGTCATCCAGCCAGGTGCAAGTGGAGGAGTGGGGAATCAAACCCGGTTCTCCCAGATTAACCACTACACCAAACTGGCTCTCAAGTTTATTTAGTTACATCTGAATGGAGATAAAAATAGCTGGTCCACACCTGGCTTATATTCATACCAGCACACGTACCCAACACACTCCCAACACCCATGATAGGTTCTATTTACATGGCCCCGGAAACTATAGGTTCCCTGCAGGATCCTGGCACTCCCATTGGTCTGCGTCTAGGATCCACTGTGTCTATTGTTCTAGGACTGAAAGTCTGTAGGTTCGGTTGACCGCATGGCCCGGCACACGTGGTTGCAACCCTCTTGCTACCTTACACCAAACCCTCTTGATACATTACACTAACCTTTTTGTACATCTGGCACTAGAGAATTTGGCTGCAGGAGGGGGGTGAAACCCATATCTGCAGAGGTCCCTGGGCATGACTCCTTCTCCAGACAGGCTAGATTCAAGTCCAGTAATACCTTAGAGACCAATAAGTTTTTGGTGGTATGAGCTTTCAAGTGTCAAAGCTCCTGAAGGGCCAAACTAGACATGATGGTGGCCAGGGTGAA
This sequence comes from Gekko gecko, assembly GCA_029375565.1. Classification (NCBI taxonomy): domain Eukaryota; kingdom Metazoa; phylum Chordata; class Lepidosauria; order Squamata; family Gekkonidae; genus Gekko; species Gekko gecko. The sequence goes on along the minus strand of JAPDNY010000004.1, from coordinate 99,577,789 downwards.
CCCATGGCCACCAATACCATTTGGAGGAAAATCTAGCCATTTTAAAATTGCCGTGGTATGATGGGAGCAGGGAAACTTGTTTGCCCCCTCCATGCCTTTTCAAGTGCCAAAATAGCCTCTCCAATGACTGTGTTAACAATTAATAAATTCCTATTGGTAACTGCTTGAGGTTTCAGGAGATCACCTGTTGTTGCTGTGCTGTGGGCCTAATCGAGATAGGGCCCTTTTGGCAATTTTAAAATAGTTAGATTTTCATCTAAAATGGCACTGGTGTCCATGGGTTGGCCCCATGGCCACTGTCATGTCCAGTTTGTCCTCAAATGAATTAACATGTGGAACATGCTCTGATGGGTGGGGACTAGTAAATGGTTTGGGCGGGGCACATAGCACCACCATTTCTAGTCTAATGTAGAGCCCTGTGGATAAAGAGACACAAGACAAGGATTCTTTAATTCATGTAATTTATGGTTTAAAGCTAGGAAGGGAGGAAAGTGTGTGTGGGGGGATCTCTCTGCATTATAGAAGTAGCTGTACTTCACGTGGGTTATATGAATCAGAGAGCAGTAGTGTACTGTCTGTTTATCTTTCCAAATAAATAATATGGCTGCTGTGTCAAAAGCAGGGAAGTCTAAAAAGGAAATGTCATTTCCAAGATTTTGATCTGAGCACCTAGAATGGTGAATCATTAAAAAAAAAAATAATGTTCACATAGGCCATTCTCTGTTAGGGATGATTTCTTGCTAGTATATAAGGTTTTTGAAATTCATACTTATCTTGTTTGCACTGTCTGTTTTCTGTCAAGATGAGTTACTCATACAATCACCTTGATTATATTGTTCTTAATTCAAAATGAACACCATTTTTTTACATTATTTTTTTATTTTATTGCTTGTTTAGTCTGTTACATCGTATATTTGTAGCTATATACAATTTCCCCCCTTCCTTCCCTCCCTCCCTAAAATGAACACCATTTTGAGTAGTTTTATATTTGTGCAATGGTAGCATTCAGCACCTGGAAGTTACTGTTGATACACGTTCATATGCACAGGCTTGCTTGAATTCCATAGTCTCCATGGTCATCATGGGCAGGTTATGCATCATTTAAAGCTAACAGTGCTAACATGCATGTGCTACTTTTATGTCTGTGCAGTCAGCAGTGTTAGTCACCTGGATATATAAAACCTGTTGGATTGAATTATGGTTCCTAGGCACCAGTGTGTGGACAATGTAAAATTGCAAATGTAAAATCAGCTATATAAGAGAGTATGAGCTAATTCGAGGCTTTTATGTTCAGCAGTATCTCTCAATTAGCAGCCTTCAGTATGTTGGACCATGCTCAGAATGTACTGGACTGAAATACAGTTGCCAGGTGGCAGTGCAAGAAAATATAACTCCAGTTAATGCAAATGAATAAACAGGAACATGCTTAGCTTTGGGAGTCAGGTAGGGAGATAAAATAGTAAGCACCTATTTTTGTAAGTTAATATTTTTTCTGTCAGTTGTTTTGGGCAAAGAGATGAAGAGACATGGCAAAGTAGTGTAAGGACACATATGTGCAAAGTGTTTACAATCTGGGTCTAAATACTGGATTACTCATGCAAAACAGATTCAGGTGAGTAGCCGTGTTGGTCTGAAGCAATAGAACAAAGCTTGAGACCAGTGGCACCTTTAAGACCAACAACGTTTAGTTCTGGGTATAAGCTTTTGTGTGGATGCACATTTTATCAGATACACAGGCAAAACAGTCAAGGCTACAACAGAGGTTTTGAAAATAAAGACAGGCCATGTACTGCCCCCAGCAGGACAGAAACACCTCTTTTCTTTTATTGATTAAAAAAAAATACATATATGGCAGATGAGAGATGGAGACGGAGAAAGCAGTATAAGAAGGAATGTATGTGTTGTGTACTGGGTTCGATGCATGAAGAACCAGGACACAGCGTGATTGTTAGCTCATAGTTTACTAGCACACACAACAGAACAGAGAATACCGGCCCAATAGCCAACTATATACAGTCCCTGTGGACCACCCCCAGGTCCCATTGGTGGGTTTAAATTTCCCACCAAGGTTCCTATTGGTGACTGCTTAAGGTTTCAGGATCCTAGTCCCTATTGTTTCTTGAGAGCCAGGCTCTGGTAAATGTTGTTGTCACCTAATGGTGGTCAGTGGACATAACACCCCTATCCCCATAGTTCAAACCCAGCCTAGGTGACGTAGTCCTTTAGGTAGGTAGGGGACCGGTGCTCTCGCGTGGAACACCTCAGAGTTGGAACTGGGCTGACGATGGGGAGGCCTGTCCTGCCCCGTGCCCGGTGTGCTTGGAGGGGGAGGCAGCGGAGCCTCATCTGGTTCCAGGGCAGAAGCAGGCACTCTGTCTTCAGGGGCAGCTGTGGCGACGGGCTCCTGCAAACTCCCATTAGGAGTTTCCTGTTCTGGGATGTCCAGCAGCTTTCTCTTGGTATCCCTCAGGGCTGGAACCTCCACCAGAGCCGGGAGCATGCACCTGTGCAGCTGGTTGACATGCTTCTGCAGGACCTGTCTGCAGTCTGTTGAGACCTCATAAGACACCGGCCCTGTGGTGTGGATGACTCGGCCAGCGATCCATTTGGATCCTTTGCCAAAGTTCCAGATGTAGACTGGGTCCTCTAGGAAGAACCCCCCAGTGCCTCACTCTGCTCAGACAAATTGCATGACTCTGGGGCCCTGTCCAGGTGCAGTCTGTTCAAAAGGATTGCGGGCTGCTGCCCCATTACTGGGTTCGGGGTGGTCTGTTGCGCCAGGAGGAAGTGCGCTAGCTGGAATTCCCAGTCCTCCTCTGTCAGCCAGCTGAGGGCTTCCTTGGAGGTACACACCATCCGTTCTGCCTGGCTGTTGGTGGCGGGGTGAAATGGGGCAGACCTTACATGTCGGATCAGATTGCTGTGGAGGAATTCCTGGAATTCCTCTGAGATGAACGCTGTCCTGTTGTCTGATACTATGGTGTCTGACAACCCGTGGGTGGCAAAGATCTTGAGGAGCACCCTGATGGTGGCTTTGGAGGAGGTGGTGGAGACTAGGCTGATTTTTAGCCATTTTGAATAAGAATCCACCATTACTAGAAACAGCAGCCCATGGAATGGCCCAGTGAAATCCACATGGAGCTTTGACCACGGCGTCCAAGTGGATTCCGAAGCTTGGTTGAGTGCGCTTGGTGGATTGGGCCTGATGGCCTGGCAAATCTGGCAGCACTTTTCCCACGCCTCCACCTCCGCATCTATCCTTGGCCACCATATGTAGCTGTGGGTCAGGGCCTTCATCCGGACGATGCCAGGATGGACCTTGTGTAGAGCCTTCAGGACTCTGTGCTGCAGTACGCTGGGGATGACCACCCTGTCTCCCCACAATAAGCAGCCCTCGTATGCAGACAATATGTCCCGGAGGCTGGCAAAGGCTGTGAACTCTGGCCCATCTACCGCTGCAGGCCACCCCCTCCCCACCCAGCCCAGAACTTGGGAGATGATGGGGTTCCTGGTCCGAGCAGTGGGTGACGTCCGCTGCCTGGAGGAGGGGATTGGGAAGGTCCTTGACTTGCAGAAAGTGGTGTGCTGGAGCCGGGTCCTTCTCCACAACTGGCAATGGCAGGTGACTCAGGGCATCAGCGTGGCCCATAGCCTTGCCCAGGTGATGCTGCAGGGAATAAGAGTAGCCAGACAAGAATATGGACCACCACAGGACCCATGGGGAGAGGACTTGTGGAGTCCGATGATCCAGAGAGAAGAGGCTGAGGAGGGGGTGATGGTCCATGACAATGGTGAAAGGCCGGCCATATACAAAGTCATGAATTTTTTTAACCCTGGCCACGACCGCCAGGCCCTCCCAGTCAATCTGGGCATAGTTCTGCTCTGCCGCTGACAGCGTCTGGAAGTAGTAGGTGATGGGCACCTCCTGGCCATCTGGAAGGTGGTGGGCCAATACTGTGCCGACGCCATAGGGGGACACGTCGCAAGCCAGAACAACTGGCAGGAACTCATCAAAATGCACCATAACTTTATTAGAAATAAGCAGCACTCCCTGAAGCTGCCTGCCAGGGGCCCCACGACCAAGGAGCATGCTTGTCCAGGAGGCGATGTAAGGGTTCCACTACCGTCACCTTGTGGGGGAGGAAGGCGTGGTAGAAGTTCAATAGTCCCTGGAATGCCTGCAGTTCCACCTTGAATTTAGGCGGGGGTGCCTCCATGATGGCTTTGATTTTGTCCCAGGCAGGATGTAAGCTGTCTGCATCGACTGTGAAGCCAAAAAAGTCCACTGATGGAACACCCAGGAGGCACTTTTCCTGCTTCACCTTTAGGCCTGCCTCGTGGAAGCGGCGGAAGACAGTGTGCAGCCAGGCGGCAAACTCAGCAGGCATTACCACACCGATCAACACATTGTTGAAAAACGGCGTGACCCTCGGGGTTCCTTTCAAGAGAGAGTCCATTAGTTGTTGAAAGAGGCCCAGGGCCATGCTCACCCCAAACTGCAGTCTTTTTACTTTGAAAGCCCCTCTATGAGTGACAATAATTTGCACCGCAGTGGTGGCCTCATCCACTGGGAGCTGCTGGTAGGCCTGGGCTAGGTCCAGTTTCCCAAAAATCTTTGCCCCTGCCAGGGAGGCCAGCACGTGGCTGATAACCAGTACCAGATAAACGTGGTCCTGAAGTGCTTTATTTAACTTGCACTTGTAATCCACGCAGATGTGGACGTCCCCATTTGGCTTCACCGGGGTGACTATGGGGGTCTCCCAGGCGACGTGGGAGACCAGCTCCAAGACTCCTTGGCCTACAAGGTGGTCCAGCTCTATTTTTGGGCATAGTGCGAACAGGACTGTCCTGGAGCGCATTCGAATGGGGGCCACGTTAGGGTCAAGTTGCAGCAACACCGGAGGGCCCGTATAGCGACCCAGGGTCCCATAAAAAACGGACAGGAACTCTTTGCAGACCTCTCAGAAGTCCTGCGATGTGCATAGCTGCACCCCTTCTATCGAGATTCCCAACGGGGTGAACCATGCTTGGCCGAGGAGGCTGACTAAAGCCCCCGTGACCACAACCAAGTCCAATTGACCATCAAACCCTTTGTACTGGACCCGGAAACTTCCCACACCCCTTACTGGAATGCGGTTCCTCTGAAAGTCTGTCAGGGTGAGGGTAGATGGGCACAGGCGGGGCCCCCCATGGGGACAGAGTCTCTTAAGAGTCTCCTCCAAACTAATGGAGGCCGCGGAGCCAGAATTGAGCTCCATAGTGCAGGGGGACCCCTCTATTTGGACCCAGACCTGGATCTTTGGGGCAGAGGACTGGCTCAGAAGCCTCAGTACCTGTTCATCTGGATCAGCTGCAAGGAGGCAGAGCTCTTCCTTGGATTCGTCATCCTCATAGTGGGTGTCTGCTCTCCTGCTGGGCTCTGGACCCCCGGGAACAGCAGGCGTGTGCGATGTGCTCTGCGTGGCCACACCAGTGGCACTTGTAATCCTGGAACCAGCAGGTTTTCCAGTCGTACTTGTCTCCACAGCTTGCACACTCCTGGGCAGGCACAGAGCAGGATGCGGAGCCCTGTTCCCAGCACCTGGAGGACTGTTGGGTGTGGTGGACCTCCTCTCTGTCTGGGTTGAGGTTGTCGTCCTGTGTCTAGTGCATGGTGACTGTGGTCAAGGGATGGTATCTCTCCCATGCCGTGGCAGTGGAAAGGGCAGAAGCTAGGGAGCACTTCTTGTCCTCCATGATGCGGCATTGAAGCTTCTCATTGCTCAGCCCGAAAACTAGTTTGTCTCAGAGGGCTGTTTCGAGATGGGCCCCGAAAATGCACTCCAAGGTGAGCTGGCGACGTTCAGCCAAATACTCTGCTATCGATTCCCGTGGTTGTTGTTGCTGGGTGTAGAAGGCCATGTGGCATACGATCTCCAATGGCCATGGGACGAAATGGTCCTGGAACTTCTTGATTATATCCTCAAATGAGGCATCAGCCAGCTTTGTGGGGGAAAACAGGTTGCGAGCCAGCTGCACTGTGGCGGGGCCACAGAAGCCAATGAGGAGACCTTTCTTATATTCATTGGTGGTGACCTCATAGAAGGTTAGGATGGACTTGAGTCCCTTGACCCAGGTTTCCCAGTGATGCGGATGGGCTGGGTCGAATGGAGGGACAGGTCCCGCTTCCGGAGTGACTGCCATCATGCTGCGGGGATGTTGCAGGGAAGTGGATGGCTCGCCTTCGGTGCTTATTGGTTGAAGCAGCTGTGGTTCCTGGTCTTCCTCGGATGCTCGGCAGCCCGGTCAGCTCAGCGGGATCCCATCCTCATCACCATTGTTGTGTAGGGGGTTCGACACATGAAGAACCAGGATACAGCATGATTGTTAGTGCATAGTTTACTAGCACACACAACAGAACAGAGAATACCGGCCCGATAGCCAACTATATACAGTCCCCGTGGACCACCCCCAGGTCCCATTGGTGGGTTTAAACTTCCCGCCAAGGTTTCTATTGGTGACCGCTTGAGGTTTCAGGATCCTAGTTCCTATTGTCTCTTGGAAGCCAGGGTCTGGTAAACGTCGCTGTCACCTAGTGGCGGTCAGCGGACATAACAGTGTGCAAAGTCATTGTCATTCTAATTCAAACATTTGGGGGGAAAAGCAATTTTTTTCAGGTGTTTGAAGGTGTTGGTTGGACATTATGATACAACTGAAGCTTGAACAGAGGAGAGATTGAGCATCTGACACACATGATAAAGGTCCTGTATTATTTGTCACAAATAGTTCTGTAAGCTTACATACTTCATTGAATCAGATCTTAAGAAACAGCAGTTGTGTTATCTAAAATGAATTTCTGAAATCTAATGTCTGTGAAGGGGGCTCTTGTGAAGGAAACAAAAGCCTTACAGGGAGGGGTAAATAAGAGAACGAGAAGGGAGGGGAAGAATAAGAGAATCTTGCAGCATTAAACACCACTTTCTGTGGAAACAATTAGTGATGTAAGTGTATTCTTGAAAATGAACTACTTTAGAATGAGATTACTTACAAGCATTGTCTCTGCTATAATACCCATAAAGAGTCCCGCAGTTCTGAGAAGTCCTCTTCAGAGACAATGCTTATTGGAATTCATAGACAATATTTCATGCTGTACTCTTTGAAATTAGCTAATGTTTGGGTCATGCATAGTCTTCAAATTGCCAAAATCTCCAGGGCTTTGCTGTAGGGAAACCTGATGTACTGTATAAAGTATTTAAAACCACATTTCAAGCTGGCAACCAACTGGAGTCCTAAAGGGGCTTCTGAAACTACCAATATACATAAAGGTAGGAGGAACTTCTTCAAGTATGGCTAGTCTCAAAATGAAATTTGTCTAAAGTATTGCTGTTATATATTATGTAGAACTATATATTCCATTCCACCCAAGTTCCCACTGCTATGTATAGTTTATGGGATTAGTTTTACTAATAAAATCAAAGCTGGTCAGTGAACAAAACAAAACATCTGCTGTGATGCACATTCAGCTGGCCAGTGTTGTGAAATGACAGGTTTACCAGAATACTAAATAAACATGGCACTCCCGTGTGGGTTACACCCATTGACATGAAGGGCTTTGACTAATCCAGGTTATTTCTGGATTATTTGGCTGTAACATTATTTCAACTGAATACAAATAAATTCATGGAGCAGAACATGTTTACTACATACACCTATCTACCTTTCCAGAACTTTAGACTTTTCCAGAAGCAAAATGTCATTGGAATGAATTTTCCATTCTGCATGGCTGCTGCTGAAAATTACAGCTTCATAATGATGTCTTAACAATTGTTTTAATCCAATTTCACCTATATTTATCGCCTAGTTACTTATGCATCTTGACCCTAACTAGCCCTACCCTGGCAAGACCCCCCACACACCTTGAGGAAAACTGTTTCAATGTATCTGATTAAGTGTGCATGCACATGAAAGGTTATACACAGAATTAAACTTTGTTGTGTTTTTTTGGCCCCTGGACTCAAGCTTCATAATCAGGACTTCTTGCATCTGATGAGATGAGGGTAAGAGCTATGGCTCAGTGGTAGCCCATATACCTAGCATGCAGAAGGTCCCATTTCCAATGAAAGGCCCCATTTCCAGTAAAAGTCCCAGTTCCAATAAAAGCATTTCATGTATCAGCTGTGTTGGGATATGCACAGTCAAGAGTATAAAACAAGAAGCTTTGGCGGAGGGCAGCAAAGTGGGAAAGCTTGTCAGATAGGAATACGGGTATAACCCTTTTTTATTTTAAAGGTTGCTTTCTTGTTTGCCCTGACAATACAACTCTCAGGCTTGCTTCCTGCTTCTTCACACATTCTTCTTCTAGTCTGTCATGCAGTTTGAAGCTTAAACCTTTCTATGTACCTAGTCCTGTAATCTCCCTGAATAAATAGGTCATTCTATTTAATTGACCTCGGCTCTCAGAGCAGTTTTTTATGAACAAAAGCCAGCTCTACAGTGAACGAGATGGACCAATGATATGGCTTGGTATAAGGCAGTTTCACACATTCAGTATTTAAATATTCAAATTATTCTGCTGGATTCTCTGGGCAATACCCATGCCAGCAACCCCACATCTGCCTGAGGTGCAGTGAAAGTGGAACATTTATTTCCCCTTAGGTTTTAATGTATATGATAAAAATCTGTACCTACCATTCTATTTGACTAACCTAGCTCCCAAATACTTTAATTTTTGCAGTTTAAGATTTCACTATATAATTGTGATGTTCATAGATCCATTGTCAAAGGAAGGAAGGAAGGAAGGAAGGAAGGAAGGAAGGAAGGAAGGAAGAAAGGAAGGAAGGAAGGAAGGAAGGAAGGAAGGAAGGAGGAAAGAAAAGGAGGGAGGGAGGGAGGGATGGAAGGAGGGAGGGATGGAAGGAGGGAAGGATGGAAGGAGGGAATGAAGGAAGGAAGGAAGGAAGGAAGGAAGGAAGGAAGGAAGGAAGGAAGGAAGGAAGGAAGGAAGGAAGGAAAGAAAGAAAGAAAGAAAGAAAGAAAGAAAGAAAGAAAGAAAGAAAGAAAGAAAGAAAGAAAGAAAGAAAGAAAGAAAGAAAGAAAGAAAGAAAGAAAGAAAGAAAGAAAGAAAGAAAGAATACTTTCAGGAATTTCCCTTAAACTTCCTATCTTCAGAAAACTCTTCCACATTGATTCACCTGCCATCAAATCCCTGTGCAACAGAGCCATGTGTATCGCAGAGGATTCTAGGGCACATTCTAGGACAGTTTCACAGTTTATAGAGCAAGAGGAATGGGGGATGGAGGGGAATTAGCTGGGAATTTCCTGCATTAGGAAGGGTGTTGGGCTAGATGACCATTGGGATCCCTTCCAACTCTGTGTTTCTGTATCATGTGGCTGTATATTGCTCTGGAAGATCAGGGATAGAAGGCAATCTATCTTTCAGGCAGCATCTACCATTATCTATCTCTTTGATGAAACAGCCCAGGAAAACTGCTTAATAAACTCAGGACTCTGCAGATCAAAATTTGCAATACACTGTCATATGGAGGTGGTTTTAATTCTACAAAACAAAAACAGTGAAATCTACTTTGGGTCTACAATTCTCAGAACCTGACATGGCTGGAGAATGAGTAAGCACTGTTTACCAATTACACCCTCTCACTGCAGACTTTCACTTTGCCTCCTCCAAGCTGTTTATGAGGGTCCTGTGATCTCCAGGAGCAGAACGTTGGGGAATTCTGGGCTACAGCTGGAGGAGGGATGTAGGAAATTCTCATTCTACAAGTTCTGGACCAGTCATTGTTTGCTGAGTGTAAACTATCACCTGGTTTCATTGGACTATTTGTAAGAGATGAAACACAAATATTTTTTAAGGCCCAGCTGTCTCCAAGTGAGACTTATGCTTCATTTTTGTATGAATCACAAAGTATTTTGGAAGTGGGATGGACAAATCATCCTTATATCCCATTTTAACTCTTTAGCTTGGAGAAACAATAGCTGAGGAGTGACATGATCAAGGTTTATAAGATTATGAATGGGATTGAGCAGGTTGAGAAAGAAGTACTTTTCTCCCTTTCTCACAATACAAGAACTCATGGGCACTCAATGAAATTGCTGAGCAGTCGGGTTAGAACAGATAAAAGGAAGTACTTCTTCACCCAAAGAGTGATTAACACATGGAATTCACTGCCACAGGAGGTGGTGGCGGCTACAAGCATGGACGGCTTCAAGAGGGAATTAGATAAGCATATGGAGCAGACGCCCATCAGTGGCTATTAGCCACAAGGTATAGATAGGAACTCTCAGTCTGGGGCAAGTGATGCTCTGTATTCTTGGTGCTTGGGGGGTCAACAGTGGGAGGGCTTCTAGTGTCCTGGCCCCACTGCTGAACCTCCTGACGGCACCTGGTATTTTTGGCCACTGTGTGACAGAATGTTAGACTAGATGGACCATTGGCCTGACCGACATTGGCTTCTCTTATGTTCTTATGATAATTAGGAAAATAATGTGAAATGTGTACTGTAGTCTCCCATTTCCTAATTTCTAGTAATATCTTACAATAGTTACTGTAATGATCACAGGCAGCATAGCTTCAAATGAAATATGTGAATATTAGATTGGGTTGATACCCACATGATAAATATTCTGTCAAACAATCTTCTGCTCCTATTATGCCAGTTAATGTAATTAACAATGTCAGTCAAAAGAAAATCACAGTAGATATTTGCTGGAATTGCTTTGTACACAACATAGGTTAGGATGGGGAATACTATACAAATTATGAATATCCATTAGCCATCACATTAACTGGAAACATTAGAAGATCTAAGAAAATATTCACAAATGTCAATCTAAAAGATTTCAGCTAGCAAAGATCTAGTTTGCAAGTAGAAAACACACAGTACGACATAGGATAAATTCTAAGGCCACCAGCTGTATGGTAATAGGCAGTCCAAATCTCAGTTCAGCTAAGGTTAGACTTAAGTCTTATTGACTTGAATAAGTGCATTGGCTTAATGTGATTGTGGATTGCACTGCACTGATATCTGCAAAAATTACTTGGTACAGGAGAAGTTTAATATTGCATTTGGCTATAACAGTCACTAAAAAATCCACGCAAATCACTGACGCCCCAATCCTAAATACATTCTGGGTTCAAATATTTGATACTATCATCTGTGAAAGAAAATGCTTTGTGTATATGCCATGATTTTCTGCTGCGTATACACTAGCATTCTTTGGCTTATAGAAAAGAACAAAGAGTATCTTGCATAGAAATTTCTTGCAACAAATCACTGAACACCGCAATGTTCTGATTGCCATCCCACTGAAATTCACATAGTGCCCATGAGCCCAAGTCCCTTGTGTCCAACTCCACAGAGGCAGATGAAGCTCTTTGAAAACTCATGGGGATTTAAAAATGTAGCTTCTTCCCAAACAGATCAAGGCTTCTGAATCCTTGTTGAGGAGAAATCATGAATCTATTTATCTCCAATAGGATACTCAGTAGCAAATATGTAGCAGTGATTTCATCATATTTCATTTTACTAAGAGATGCCTGTATCTCTTCTTGAGAATATACCATTCCAACCATAATGTCTATTCTCTTCTGGTCTGAGATGTCTAGGTCTGGTTCAACAAAAAGTTTAAGTTCATCATCCTCATGCCCTGCATTGACCCACTTGTCCTTCATAATTTGCTCAAGAGTGCCTCTTTTAGTTAGGTTTAACACCAGGAAACGTTTTAGCAGGTTTCTACAGTCTGTGGACATGTAGAAAGGAATCCTGTATTTCCCTCTTAGTACTCTCTCTCTCTCAATTCTTTTAGATTCTGACCATCAAAAGGCAGAGACCCACTTATGAGAGTGTAAAGAATGATGCCTAAGCTCCAAATGTCAACTTCAGGCCAGTCATACTTTTTGCCTTGAAAGAGTTCAGGAGCAGAATATGGAGGACTGCCACAAAACGTGTCCAGTTTATTTCCCACTGTGAACCCATTGCTAAAACCAAAATCAGCTGTTTTAATGTTCATGTCAGCATCTAACAATAAATTTTCAGCCTTTAGATTTCTATGAACAATATGCTTTTGGTGGCAGTACTGCAGTGCAGACATTATCTGTCTAAATTTAGCTCTTGTCTCCTTTTCCTTCATTCTTCCATATGCAACTAGATAGTCAAATACCTCCCCCCCGCTTGCATACTCCATGATTAAGTAGAACATTTTTTCTGTTTCTTCAAATAATTTAACTATATTTGGATTATTTAAAATCATTATCCTTACTTCCTTTAACAGCTTCTGTAGACTAGTCAGATTCAACTAAGTGTTGTCAGTTACTTTTATTGCAACCTCTCTGCTGGTAAGGATGTGTGTGGCCAGTTTCACTTTTGCAAAATTCCCATTTCCAATTGTTTTAATTAGTCAGTAATTACCAATATGGGGCTATTCATCTGCACAGGAAGCTATAGAATTCCTACAGCGGGCCCCAGAGCAACCAGTCTGAAATGAAACATCCTGCTGTCCTTCACCATGAGAGGTGTGCTCAAACAATTAAAAGTGGGTTCCAGGTCCCTTGTTGGTGTTCTAGAAGGGTTGCCAACAGCTCCAATAGGACACAGCAAATACATATATTAAGCTGGCCCTGCCTGTCCTTATATATAAAAGCCAGTTGGGGTGGCAAGATTCAATGTGCAGCAAAATCAGCTGGCTGCATGAACTGCCACTCCAAACCTCTGCCAATTGCTGGGTGGCTGAGTGGCCTCAGTCTCATCCACACAGCCGGCAGCCGGTGTGTTGCCCTCAGTTCACACACAGCTGCCGAAGACAATGGATGCTCCACGGCCAGGATGCTTGGGACAGTGAGGCTGACCACAGCACCACTGCACCAGTCATCCAGCAGGAAAGCACTGCCCACCCTCTCACCCTCAGTGTCCTCTCGGGCAACGGCCAGGCCTAATGATCTGGAGGGTGCATGGTATCTCCCCCTGCCTTCTGAGGCCCCCACACCACCTTCCTCTGCTCGCTCACCAAGCCGGACTGGTGGGGAATGGCCTCCTGAGGCCCCCATGCCACCTTTCCCTGCTCGTCTGCTGCGGTGGATGGGTGGGGAAAGGCCTACTGAGCCCCCGTGCCATCTTTCCCCACTTGCCCGCTGCAGCGGATGGGCGGGGAAAGGGCTACTGAGGCCCCTATGCCACCTTTCCCTGCTCGCCAGCCAAGCCAGGTAAGAGCTGGAGAGTCCCCCCTTCCCTGGCCCTCCCTCACTTGGTCTCTTCCAAGCAGCTCTTGCACTTCTCTCTCTCCCTCTTTCCCTCCGTCCTTCCCTTCCTTCACCTTCTATCCCTCCATCCCGCTTTCTCTTCTTTCCTTCCTTTCTCCCCATCTCTTTGCATTCTTCCCCTCCTTCCTTCCCCCCTTCTTTCTCTCCCTCCCTCCCTATCTCTTTGCATTCTTTTCCTCCCTCCCTCCATCTTTCTCCCTTCCTTCTGTCCCATCTCTTTGACTTCTTTCCCTCCCTCTTTCATCCTCTCTCTCTCTCTCTCTCTCTCTTCCTCTCTTTCTCTGTCTCTCTCCTTGCTTTCTTCCTTCCTTTTTTCCTTCTGTCCTTCTAGAGCTTGTTGAATTGCATCTACAACGGGCCTTATTCCTAGTAGATCATCAAGATCACTCTAAAGATCATCAAGTAGATCATCAAGATCACTCAGCTCCTGTATACTCTCCTGGCTGTATACTCTCCTACTTCATTGGTGTTGGCTTCTCTGGAGAAATCCTTTTGTACATATGAAGCTCTCGCCTCTGTTGAAGTGTGTGGGAGCAATTCTTGTGAGCATTACTATAACGATTTCAAGTTATATGTGTGTGTTTCTTTAAATGGTTGGTAAGTGTCAGAAGAACAAGGGGGGTGAAAGAGGGAGATGAGTGAGGTGACTGGTTGATGACTGCGAGTGTATGGGTGGACAGGGCCAGCTCGCCCACTAGGTGAGCTAGGCGCTCGCCTAGGGCGCCGGCCCTGCAAGGGCGCCAAAATCCCCCCCTGAAAAGCCCCCAGGCCGCCCAACGCCGGCAGCCCTGGCTGTCCCAGGTGCCTTGTGGCTGCGAGGCACCTGGGAGGGCCACGCCGCCGCCCCTTCCCCGGCTCTCCCGGGCGCCTCGCAGCTGCAAGGCACCCGGGAGAGCAGCGCCACCACCGCTGTGAGGGAAGGGGTGGGCTTCTAAGCCCACCCCTTCCTCGGCTTTCCTGGGCACTGGGCCATTTCCAGGCCCCACCGGGAGGTTGGCATCCCCGGTGCGGTGGGCGCCCCAGGCTGTCCTGCCTAGGGCGCCCAGACACCTGGGGCCAGCCCTATGGGTGGAGCTAGATGTGTGTGTGTGTGTGGAGAGAGAGAAGGCAGAGTGTTCAGTTGGAAGTCTGCTGCTGTCAGTTGTGGTCAATCTACACAGAGTCTGAGAAGTAGTCTTCTAACTAGATTCATATAGAAGTGTTGTGAAAGGCATTAAGATTCTAAAGGAGGAAGAAAATATATGTAAGGGGGCATATTAGGAAAAATCTAATATAGTCAGAGTATTTTAAAAGTGTGAGGGAAAAGCTGACAGAGACCTGAGTAAAAAGGGAAAGATTCTACTAAGCAACTTAACAAAACATCTTGTAACCAATACACTTCTTTTACCAATAAAGTTTTATCTTGTTTATTGTTAACCCAGAGTCTTATCCTCATAACCATATAGTCCAACGAATGAGCCTTAGAGCTTGGGCACAATACTGTGGGAAAGGTTAATTAAAGACTGGAATTAAATTCCTGGTAGCAGTGATAGATACTTTGAGTGAGAGAAATTTTTAAAAAGAAAGAGGTACCGTCACAATTACCAACCTCACACGCGAGCAGCCGCAAACCATTTCTGCACAGCAATGGTCCACAAATGAACTATGAAGTTTGTAAAGCTTGTATATGCGAGCCTTATTATTTTGGAGGTTGGATTATCCAGGAGGTTGGATCTATATGCATTTTGTTTGTGCCTGACTGTCAAGAAGCCACAGCACAGTGGGCAGTGTGCTCAAACTACATAGGAGTACCTACTTGTTGTACTGGAACAAGAGTAATACTTGCCTCGAGTCAGTTATATCTTTGTAGCAATTCTGTGCCCGTTTATGTGGGAGTAAGCCTCTATGACATGCAGAGAATGCAGAAACAGATTGGAATGGGAGATCGCTGAATTACTAGTTATTATAACACTCAGGGCAATAGAACCCCCAGGGCTTAACAGAGATATTGGGTTCTTATCTCACTACACATGCTAAGTCACTCCGTTCTTGCTTATACCCAGAATTAAATTTTGTTGGTCTTAAAAGTGCCACTGGACTGAAATTTAGGCTGCAGTCAAACACACTAAATAATCCTCTTTCATTCCACTTTCAATGCACTTTCCAAATGGCAAAATCCAATTGGAAAGTGGATTGAAAGTGGATTATTTAGTTTATCTGACCGCAGCCTTAGCTCCCACATCTGTTTGTTAACTCTTTTATTATCTGTATGCTTATTTGCTGCTATTCACAGGTTTCATCAACTGCTTTAATCCAAAGTTCGTTATACTTATTGCTCAGTTACTTATACATCTTGACTCTAATTAGCCCTCTAATCAACGTCCATGCTGATGATGCGACTTCCATTCAGGTGGCGGACCTGGTGTCGTCCATGGTGGCACTGGGACTCTCCCAACTTGTAATGACCCCCACTCACTGGGCTGGGCACACGCTTGATTTGATTTTCACAGCTGGGGTAACAGTGGACTGGATTACTGCTTTGGTGGTACCATGGTCAGACCACCATGCTCTGAGGACCCGTCTGAATGTTCCACTCTGATCCTGTTTAGGCAGCGAGCAGATTTTAGTTTGCCCACGGAGCCAAATGGACCCAATGCAGCTTCAAACAACTCTCCAGGATCTGATGCACCCTGGTGGCTTGTTGGATGAGCTTGTGGAGGACTAGCATAGCCGACTCTCTGCAGCCATCGAGATTGCTCCCTGGCACCCTCTGTGCCCTCGCTCTAGGCTTGCCCCCTGGTATACCCGGGAGTTGCGGCTTATGAAGCGAGAACTTAGACGGTTAGTGAGACAGTGGCGTTGGGCTCGAGATGAAGCAACAAGAGCATCTTATAGGACGTTTATGAAACCCTATGAGATGGCAGTCAAAGCCACTAAGAAGGAATTCTATGCAGCCACGATTGCATCTGCAAGCTCACAGCCAGCGAATTATTTAGAATGATTTGGCTATAACAACTCTGCCACAGGGCAGACCAAACCTTAGGGAATTGGACATTGGCTGTGAGGCATTTGTGAGCTATTTCGCGGATAAAGTCTTGGCACTCTGCTGCGACCTCCCTGTCACAGTTGATACAATGAGTGAACTTGAGGCCCCTTGCATGTCTTCAGTTCCGGCTTTGGATTCCTTTGGTCTGCTCAGCCTGGAGGAAGTCAACAGATTGCTCAAGACTGTATGCCCAATCACATGCAACCTTGACCTGTGCCCTTCCTGGCTGATTAAAGCTGACCACGAGGGGTTTTGTGGTGCCCTTAGGGAGATTATCAACAAGTCCCTTGTGGAGGGACAATTCCTGGGGGCACTCAAGGAAGCGATGGTCCACCCTCTCTTGAAAAAACCATCCCTGGATCTGACCGAATTGGCCAACTATCAGCCGGTTTCCAATTTGCCCTATTTGGGCAAATTAATTGAGAGGGCAGTGGCAATACAGTTACAGGGCTTTCTGTATGATGATTCCATACTAGATCCCTTCCAGTCCAGCTTTCACCCGGGACATGGGACGGAGACAGTGCTGGTTGCCCTTACTGACGACCTCCGGAGGCATCTGGATCGGGGCAGTTCAGCAGTGTTGCTGTTGTTGGATCTGTCAGCCACATTTGATACAGTTGACCATCAGCTACTAACCCACCACCTCATTGATGTGGGGATACAGGGGCTTGCCTTGCAGTGGTTTGTCTCCTTTCTCCAAGGTCGGGGATAAAGGGTGGTGCTAGGGGAACAGCAGTTCCGGAGGCACCTGCTCTAATGCAGAGTGCCTCAGGTGGCAGTGCTTTCCCCAATGCTCTTTAACATCTACATGCACCCCCTTGCCCAGATTACCTGGAGGTTTGGGCTGGGGTGTCACCACTATGCTGATGACACCCAGCTCTATCTGATGTAGGGTGGTCAGTCAGACTCCAGACCAGAAGACCTGGACCGAGCACTGCACGCCATGACTGGTTGGCTCAGGAGGAGTCAGCTGAAGCTAAACCCAGCAAAGACGGAGGTCCTGTGCCTGTTGGGGTGGTTCATGGTTGGGGCTCCCATGCCCAGCCTTTGATGGGGCACCATTAGTGCCTGTGCCGATGGTTAGGAGTCTGGGAGTGCTCCTGGAACCCTTCTTGTCAATGGAACCCTACCATCTGTGGCTGGTTCAGCAATTGGCTCTGTTCCTTGATCACGACGACCTGGATACAGTGATCCACATGATGATCACCTCGAGGCTAGACTATTGTAACACTCTCTACATGGGGCTGCCCTTGGTGCAAATTCGGAGGCAGCAACTAGTGCAGAATGCCATGGCCAGGCTACTGATATGCCTCCCTAGATGGGAGCACATCCGGCCGGTGCTGAAGGGTCTGCACTGGCTGCCAATAGCATATCAAATTCACTTTAAGGTGCTGGTACTTACCTTTAAAGCCCTATATGGCCAGGGTCCAACATACCTGAGGGACTGCCTTTCCCCGTATATACCCCAGAGAGCACTATGGTCAGGGACACAACATCAACTGGTTGTTCCAGGCCCCAGGGAGGCCAGGCTCATGGCTACTAGAGCTAGGGCCTTCTCAGTGGTGGCTCCTTATTGGTGGAATGAGCTCCCAGAGGAGATCAGGGCCCTGCGGGATCTTGTGCAGTTCCGCAGGGCCTGCAAGATGGAGCTCTTCCACCAGGCCTTTACCTAGGAGCCACCCACACTACCACCAATGACCACTATTAGCATCTGTAGTGGAGGCGGCCTGTAATGAGATTGAGCCAATCCACCTAGGAGCCTGTACTTGCCTGAGTCTTCATGATAGGTTATGCTATCTTGGCTATTTATTGACTGCACTTTAATCGAAACCACTGACTGTTTAAGTGTTTTGAATGTTTTAAATTTTTTAATAGTGTTAAATGTCTTAATGTCTTAAATGTTTTAACTATATATGAACCTTGGCACTTTTGCCAGGCAATGTTAGTTGCTCTGAGCCCACTTGCAGGGAGGGCGGGTTATAATTATAATAAATAAATAAATAAATAAATAAATAAACTAAACCCCCCCCCACCTATATGTAATGGTTGAGAAAGTCTTGTTTGAATGTATCTAAAGAAGTATGTATGCACATGAAAGCTTATACCTCGAATTTGTTGGTCTTAAGGGTGCCACTGGACTCAAATGTTGTTCTGTTGATTCAGACCAACACATCTACCCACCTGAATCTACTGACATGTAGAGAATCAGGCAATTAAAAGGGAGTTCCTACTTTTATCAGCTTTGGACACTTCTTCAATAACACCACATCTCTGAAATCTTTACTATGTGGCCCCGCTGAAGCAAGCATGATCCCTTGCAAAGGGCTGTTTTCATGATTTTTATATGAGAATACAATATGCTGTATGTCATGGTTACCTCTGGTATTTATTGGAGCAAGCCTTAGACTTCCACTAAATTCGGGTCTACCTTTTGCTACAGAAGAGAGGCTGAATTCACTCCTAGCCAAGGTTCTCTCTCCACTGACCCTCCAGCCAAAGTGGAACCAGACAAGAATAACTTAAAAGCACTTTGTCAGACCTGTTGCCACAAATCTACCTACTTTGATGATGTGTTTTACCCTTAGGTGAGGAACAAAGTCTATCCGGTTAATATTCAGATCTGTCAGAGCTGAAATACCATAAAACTGTCCTCATTTTAGTGGCTCCAAGTACATTATAAAAACTAAATGACTATAAATTACCTCTTTGACTCATTTATGTTCCAAACTGGGCCATGCAGATGGCAAACATCCATCTGAATACTTTTAGTAGGGTTTTTAGAATTCCAGATTAATTTTAAAAAGGTCTCTGTTTGGCTAAATTCTTTTGCAGTACTTGAACAGGATTACCCTTTCTTATAAAGAAAATTGTGCATAGTATAGAACAAATACACTAAGTGCATAGTATAGAACAAATATTATTTAACAACAGCAACAATAACAGTAATAACGATCTCCACCTCAGGTGTCTAAACACAGCATCAGGGAAGGCTAGACATACTACTCTTTAAGTAGGAATGCAAGAATAGATGCTGGACTATCTTTTGACTTCAAAAAAAGACAAACTGCCCCCTTTTACTAATCTGCATTTGCCAGCCTGGTCTGCAAAGTCAGTGCAAGCCCATATATATGCCTCATCTTCTAAGTACTTAACTTTTCAGAAGAAAGCTTGTAGCAATTAGTGCTTGTTGTGTGATGGAGTCTGCTGTGTTGACTGAGCCAATTAAGAGATCAATTAGTGCAGTACAGAGTGCTTAGAGAGGTAGTCTTGGTTGACATCAGTCAGGTAAGCAGTCCATATACAATAGAGTACTGGGACAGCTAAAGAGCATTTAATGGCTGCAGCTCTAACAAGTTATTAACATACTTACCTCACTTTCTGAATCTAAAAGGAAAACTGCATTTATTTCTTAGAGAAACATTTATACATTGTCAAAGCACTAAATGGAGATTACTGCATTGCAAACTCATTTCTTTTGCAAATGTAATAGTTACTTGATCTTATTAAAATAATAATTAGAATAACAATGTGTCTTATTCTCATCTAAGAAAGTGTGACCTAAATAATTACACACAATGCCAGTGATATTCCACGCTGATGAGCAATTCCTAGGAGGCTGTGTTAATCTAATTTCTCCCCCACCCCTTTTACAGAAAGAAGAAGAAGAAATCTGAAAGCTGGTCTTCAGGAGGAATAGATGTCAGTGCAGGTGGTACAGTTCATATTTTACTTCTTGTATGTGGCTAGGACAACATGACCATGTCATATGTAGGATTTTTAAATACATGAGGAGAGAGGTTCAGATGGGTAGCTATAGCGGTCTGAAGCAGCAGAGCAAAGTTTGAGTCCAGTGGCACCTTTAAGACCAACAAAGTTTTATTCTGTGCATGCACATGAAAGCTTATACCCAGAATAAAACTTAGTTGGTCTTAAAGGTGCCACTGGACTCAAAGTTTGTTCATGAGAAAAGAGGATTAAGACAGAGGAGGAACAGAGGCTGTAGATACATACATGGAGCTACATATAATTCAGAGGCTTCAGGTAGAGCTAGATCCTGAGGTGAGTTTGAAGAAATCAAAGATGGCAGACCATGTTTTGGGAGGCAGGAATTTCTCTCTGTCAGGAAACAATTGCGAGAAACTAGCCTTACAGATTGTAAAGCCTGTAGTATCCACATAGGCCATTTCAATTATAGTTTCAATTTTCTGAAGAAGTGAGCAGTGACTCACAAAAGCTCATACCCTGCCACATATTTTGTTAGTCTTTAAGGTGCTACTGAACTCTTGCTCTTTTCTACTGCTACAGACAGACTAACATGGCTACCCATCTCTTTTCTTCTTCAATTATAGTTAAATATGAAAGTAATTAAATTGTGTATCTGAACATTTAAGTAGTCATTGCAGGAATAACCACAGAGGGCTGGACCCTTGCTTGGAAATATAAGTGTAAAATTACAACATTCAGTACCCATTCTATCATGTCACCCTAAAGAACCTGATTAAGAAATAAGAGATGCACCCTTGGGAAGCCGGGAAAACATCTAGAAAGCATCACTTGGGATCCTGATTACAAAATGTGATCATGTTACCAAAAAAAATTCAAGCTCATGCCAATAGGTGGCAGAGCAATCTGTTACTTTTCCACATCCAAGTTTCCACATTTTTCTATTGCATTTATAGAAAAGCAAGCTGAACCAAATTTTACACCAACGTATATTTAAGGTGTGTATTTGGTTTCAAATATTACTTCCTTTTAAGCAAGCAAAATTCATTGTAGTTCTTATCTTATTGTCATATTATAAAATAGTGGCTTGGGAGGTTTAAAAAAGGACGAAAGAGAGTCTATGAAATATATTCTGAAGTGATTTCTTTGTCTGTACCTCCTTCTTAGTAGATGATTGTTTGCATGTATTTTTAAACTTTCAGCACAGCACATCCGGTCTGTGCTGAAAGCACTGCACTGGCTGCCAATAGCGTACCAGATTTGTTTCAAAGTGCTGGTTCTTACATTTAAAGCCCTATATGGCGGGGGTAGACATACCTAAGGGACCGCCTTTCCCCATATGTACCCCACAGGGCACTCCGGTCAGGGATGCAACATCTGCTGGTGATACTAGGCCCCAAGGAGGCCAGGCTTGCTGCAACCAAGGCCAGGGCCTTCTTGGTGGCGGCTCCTACCTAGTGGAATGAGCTCCCGGAGGATATCCGGGCCCTGCGGGGCCTTGCACAGTTCTGCAGGGCCTGCAAGATGGAGCTCTTCTGCCAGGCTTTTGAGTAGGAGCTGCCACCACCACTACCACCACCACTACCACCACTATCATTACTGCTACCATCACCACCACCGCCAACTGGTTTGGGCAACAGCAGGGGTGTGGAGAGGGCCCAGTGATGAGTGAAACACAGCACAGCATGGAGCTGTTATCACTGAACCACCCTCTTACTGAAGACTGATTTTGAAACATCTAGAGCACTTTGTAGTATCGTAATGATTGTTTTATCTTGTTTTTAATTTTGTTTTTGTGTATTGGCATTTGTGGCCTATTTGTGAGCTGCCCGGAGCCTGCTTGCGGGGAGGGCGAGCTAGAAATTTAATGATAAAATAAATAAATAAATAAACTAACTTTCCATTTATGAAAATAAATTCAGCGGCTCCCATAGTTTACATTCTCAGTGGAAACAAAGCCTAAGAATAATTGCAATGGCTATTTCTTTTCTCCTTCGGTCCTTCTCTTCTCCCTTGTTGCCTCATGTTTAGACTGTAAGCTCCTTGGAACAGGGTCCTGTTTCCTTTTAATGGTTTTGCTTCCATTAAAGCACCTTGTCTATGCTATGAAAATAAATAGCAACAATCTTAGTGTTATTTTGAGATGTGAATGACAACTATTTACATTTCTTCTATTTTGGCTCTGACCTTCTTAGTACTTAAGCTGCTCTCATAAAGCAAGGAAAAATAGGATCAATGGTACTATATGTTTGTATCAAAGCTGCTTCAAAAATTGCTTCTGCTGGGCATTTAGTTGAGGCAGTGGATGTCTGCCTCCCCCCCCCCAGCTTCTCTGGCCCTAGTTTTTCTGGCCCGGCTATTCTGGCCAATCTTCCACCAGTGGCCTGATCTTGATTGGTCATCTGATTACCTCTGTGTTTACATGGTATTTTATGATATTTTATGTGTAAATTGTTATTTTAATACTATTTTAGTTGTGTTATTTAACTGCTGTACACCACCCTGAACCCATTTGGGGAGGGCAGTATATAAATCTAATAAAATAAATAAATAGATAAATAAAACAAGTATGCCTACATAAAAGATGACTTTAGAAAAAAATGGTCATATAACATGTAACATGTAGTGTGGAACAAACCTTTAGAAGTGAATCTGGACGAAGGTGATTATGTTTCATTTTCAAGCTTCTGAAACCAGAAGTGTTAACCCAAGTGTCTTTATAACAATACTAGGAATAAGGCCTGTTGTGGAAATACATACAACAAGCTCTAGAAAGAGGCTCTGGGTGGGTGCCCTAGTCTTTGGCACTCAGCATCAATTTGCTGTGGTGACCTCAGCAGGGTATAATGGCACAGAGCTTACCATTTTCTTCAGGGGAACTGATCTCTGTCATCTGAAGAGCAGTTGTAATTCTGAGTGGTCTCCAGCCCTCCCCTGGAGATTCGCAACAGTGGTTCCCCAGGAGGAAATGGCTGGTTTGGAGGGTGGAGTCTATGGCATTGTACCTGTCTGAGGTCCCACCCCTTCAAAACCCCACCCTCTCCAGGCTCCACCCCTCAAATCTCCAGGAATTTCCCAACTTGGAATTGGCAACCCTATCTCATTCTCAGCCAACCATCAACTTAACTTTATGCTCCTCTCACTTCAGTTTTCCATTTCCTCCCCCCTCCCTCCTGGAGAGCAGTTGAAATTCTGAGTGATCTCCAGCCTTCACCTGGAGATTGCCAACAATGGTTCCCCAAGAGGAAATGGCTGGTTTGGAGGCATTGTATCTGTCTGAGGTCCCACCCTCTCCCGGCTCCACCCCACATTTCCAGGAATTTCCCAACCTGGAGTTGGCAACCATCTCCTTCCCAGCCAACCACCAACCTACCTTTATCTCCCCTTCTGACTTCAGCTTTCCCCCCTTCCTCCTAGATAGCAGTTGTATTTCTAAGTGATCTCCAGCCCTCCCCTGGAGATTGGCAACAATGATTTCCCAGGAGGAAATAGCTGGTTTGGAGGGTGGAGTCTATGGCACTGTACCTGTCTGAGGTCCCACCACTCCTCAAATCTCACCCTGTCCAGGCTCCACCCCTCAAATTTCCAGGAATTTCCATACCTAAAGATGGCAACTTTATCTCCTCCCCTCTCAGCTGTCGGCTGTCTTTCTCATTAGTGGGAAGCAAAGCAGCTTACTTCATTGTCCTCTTCCACTTTGTGATCTGTACAGCAACCCTGCAAGGTTGGTTAGGCAAAAAGTCTATGGCTGGTCCAAAGTTACCCAGGCAGCTTCCAAAGGGAGGCTCCTGCTGAACAGGAGCAAGCAGCCAGGGCTAGTGAAGTAATGCCAGTCAGGAAGCATGAAGTCACCCTGAAAGTACTGGCAGACCTGGGGTTGCCAACAAAGACAGATTGATGCAAAAAAGGATGGGAAAGTCTCCACATCTCTATTTTGCCTTAAATTGGTTTTGATGCCAGCAGAGTGAGAAAATGCCAGAGGCTCTGGATGGGTGCCCCATGGTAAATGGACAGTTCCTAAAGATTTTCCAAAACACTACTCTGTCCACATTCATTTTCTACACTCACAGTGTCCCCTGCCAGAATGCAACACATCCCCAGTACTTTGAATTAGCACCAGAGCTTTAAGAGCTCTCCTGCTGTCACCTGGCAACAGCTTGTTTGGAGGGTGGGGTCTATGGCATTGTATCTGTCTGAGGTCCCCCTCTTCCTCCTTCTCAGACCCCACCCTCAGCAGGCTTCATCCCTAAAATATCCTGGAAGTTTCCAGCCTGGAGCTGGCAACCCTATGTCCTTTCCAGGAAATCATCAGCCTACCTTTATCTGCCTGTCTGTCTTCAGGTTTATGTCTCCCCCCGCAGCCTCTGCCTAGGGAAAGGGGCAGTCTTTCCCTACAGTGGGAACCAAAGCAGCTGACATAATTCTCCTCTCCCCTGTATGATCCACACAACAAACCTGTGAGGTATGTTAAGGTAGAAAGTCTGTGAATGGTCCATAATCCCCCAGGCAGCTTTTATAACATGAACCTGGGACCTGCACACCATCCTCTGAAGCACTCTTAGGTACATATCTGTGGCAGTAATGGGGTGACTGCTGGAACCTTTTCCTATCATTTTTTGCCTTGTGGTATTCTGCTTGCAGTGTGATCTGTCTTTTTTGTGGTGTGGCATGGTTGTGTTATTGGGTTTGTTTCTTTTGAAGGGGAAGTGATATGTTGTGGGTGAGGACATATTTTACCTCAGAATATACCTCAGGTCGCATATGCAAATGGGGGGGGGGAATTTGAGGTGTGGAATGGAGTGAAGTCCAATCAGCTTCCATATGCAAATGACCTTGAAAAGCTGGCCCAATCAGAGAAGAGTGGCCTAGGCTGCAGTGGGTGGGAGAGAACTCAGGCAATGCAGCCAGTGGATAGAGATACCATGTGATTGACATATCACAGAGCCAACTCATTTTGGCAGTCATAGAATGTTGCCATACAAAAATGCTTTTATATATCAGGACAGGATAGAAAGTAATCCTTATCCTTTACTGTATATAATATTCTATATTATTTACTGCTTCAGGAACATGTGATGGCATCAACAGATGTGACAGCTAAAGCTAATATGACAGCTAATGCAGAAAGTTGATTTTTTTGATGTCTAATGGCAACATCCCATTCATTTTTCTCATCTGATCAAGGTAGAGAAGTTGATTCTTTTCATTGCAGTCACGTCTTGTGAATCTTGTAGTGTTTTAGTTGCAATAGGATCGCCAGTCTCTAGGTTGGACCTGGAGATCTCCCACTTTGATAACTGATCTCCAGCTGACAGAGATCAGCTCCCCTGGAGAAGATGGCTGCTTTGAATGAGGACTCTGTGGCATTGTACCACGCTTAGACCCCTCCCCTTCCCTCTCCAAACCCCGACCTCTCCCAGATCCATACCCAAAGTCTCCAGGAATTTTCAATCCAGACCTGACAACCTTAAGTTGCAAGCATAATGGGATACTAATGAACTTTTAAGATCCATTGATTCAGCTGGGGCAGTAAGCACATGATTACATTTCAACCATTAAAATCAAATCTATGAGTCTTGCATAATTTTGTCTCAACTGTGACCAATGCCTCTTTTGCTGCATAAGAAAATACAGTTAGATGGTTTAAGTTTAATGTTACAAAATAAAAACGAAAAGGTACATAATAATAGATGGACAAGAGTGTATAAATGGATAGAAAATTTAATGAATGTTTAAGACCCTAAGTTATATGCAAACGGTGTAGTTGAAATGTAATGTATTTGTAAGAAAATGAAAATAAAACTAAAAAAAAAGAAAATATAGTCACTGGAATCACAGTTTGGAAGATAAGACCTTACACTGTTACAGCAGTTACAGCAGTAACTTCTGTTGAACTCAGAGAAATGGTGGCCACAGAGGCCAGGCGCCAAGAAGGAAAGGGCCATGTGTCCTTTGCTGTGGTGTTTCCCAGGGCTGTGGGGCTGTGAGGCAGAGCTTGGCCTGTCTTCCTTGTGGCTGGCCAATGGCTGGCCACCAGGAATTGTGTCCTGATAGGGTGGGGCTTGGGGGCAGATCTGGCAGGCACAGACTTTTGGGAGCCCCATGTCCCGGGCTCTGCCATGCAGTTGTCAGGTAGCCATGTCATGTCAATGGTATGTGGGAGGAGGGCTGCTGCCTCTTTCCTTTCTTCTGAAGGAGCCTTGTTGGGAATTATAACGGTTCCTAGAATGTTTTGCTTCTTAGCCTGCTTTAGCTTCCTGCACGCGCAAACTGTATCAATTAGTTTCTGCTGAAGGGGGTGGTGGTGTTTGAATGTAGTATAACCTAGTAGATGCTGTTGTATCTAATGATTACTGACACAGAGAATGTACACGTGTCTTTAGTACTGTTCCATTATTAAACACTGTATTCTGGAGAAGCCTTGTGTTGTGTGACTGACTGAAGAACCTGACAGAATGTCAGTAATCATCCTTTCCTTCCTTTGAACCACCTCTCTCAGCAACGAGGATGAACAGGGAAGAGGAGGATGTTACTATGGTAACTACCAAGGAAGAATCAGTACCTACCACTATGGTACCGACCACCAGTCCTTTGGAGGAGGACCTGAGTGAGAGGTACTTTGATCCGTTTGGTGGGGCATACGCCAACATGACTACCCGACCGAAGAGGTGAGATTGGGGAAGGTTCCAAATGGGCACTGTTGAGACTTGGTCCCTTATCCCCGACCCTGTTGGGAAAGTCAATACGATCGGGCCATCTACCGCTCAAGCACGGTGCCCGAGCCAGAGGCTGGGGCATGAAAACCAGCCGAATCTGAAGACTACGTTGACACCTGTTTGGGGTTGTTGGGAGTGTGGCCAGGACCAACTTTTCCAGATGGTTGAGGAATCATTCCGAAAGCTGCCAGAATCGATAACAGAGGTGGCGCAATGGGAATTTGATCATCGTCTACCTGCTCCTCAGGCACCTCCTGTGCAAGCACCACCTGCCCAAGGGGTTTCCGGTCAGCCACCACCACTCCAGCAGCCAGTACTCCCTCCCCACCAAAAAGGGTCCCAGGGGGGCTGGGAAGGGAACTCCCCCCACCGGTTGAATTGCTGAAGTCAATGTTTGATGGGGCGCCCAAGAAGTTGGCATACTTCTTGGTGTGAGTGGAAAAGTTTGTTGGGAACTGGGGCCACCTGTTCCCCAACAAGGAACGCATCATGGGCTATATAGCATCCCAGTTATGGGAAGGAGTAGCTGATTGGTATGTGAGCCTACACCATGAGGATGGCTGGGAGCTCCAGGAGGTCAATGCGTTCATGTGGGCCCTCCAGGTGCATTATGAGGATACAAATGCGAGCGAAACTTTCTGCCAAGGAAAGAAATCTGTGCATGAGTATACCGAAGAGTTCTGTCTCCATGAGGCCAAGATCTGGGAATGGCCAGACAGGGTGCTGGCGCATTACTACTGCTTGGGACTCAACACAGAGATATGGGGAATGATCCTCCACAGCGTGAAGCTGGTGTCCCTACTCACCTGGATGAGAGAAGCAGCTGACATGGAGAGCCGCCTCTGCACCATTCACATTGATGACACAGCCACCTTGGGGAAGAGTACTCTGGTGCCTGCAAAAACCAAAACGCCTGCGAAACCTAAAGAAGGTATGCGTGAACTCCACATGAAACAGGGTCTGTGCCTGAAATGTGGGGAAGCTGGTCATTTCACCACTGCGTGTCTACAGTCAGGACCGGCAAACCCCGCAAAGAAGAGCAGAGAGAAAAAGCGGCCGACACCCCAGCAAAAAACCCGACACCCCGCCCGCCCAACCAAAGACCCCCCCATGCTCTGCAAGCTAGCCTGCAAGAAGAGGAGACGGACTCATCCTGTGAGGATGACTTCCAGCTGGCGGGAAACGGACAGGACCTGCTGTAAACAGCATTGACAAGCAGGTCCCATGTCCCGAGGCGCAGAAAACAGTGAGCAGTTACCCCCCTCTTTTTCGTGACTGTGACTATAATCAACCCGGAGCTTAACACCCATGTACGGGTGTGGGGTCTAATTGACTCAGGGTGTGGGACTCAGGGTCCATCCATCCTTAGTTACCGGGCTGGGGGCTAAGGTAGTTAAACTACCTGACCCCTTTGGTTTTCACCCAGATGGATGGCTCTGCCATGAAAGACCCCTGCAAATATGAGACTGTGCCATTGCGGATGGGTGCGGGGCAACACTGGGAACACCGTCCTTTTGTCATTACCCCAGCGGCCTGTTTCCCATTGGTGCTTGGCAGCCCGTGGCTCCATGACCATGATCCTTACATCTTATGGGATGAGGGGATCATCTGTTTCATTTCGCCCAGGTGCTTAACGTATAGCTGGGACAGTGAGTGGGGCGAACCTCCCAGGGAGCAGCCAGTGCAAGCCTGTTTGGCTAGCTCAGAACTCCAGTTGATTCCCCCCAGGTACCGCGACTTAGCCGAAGTATTCGGGGAGGAGGAGGCAGACAAACTGCCTCCCCACAGAAACTGTGACTGCTCCATTGAACTGTTACCTAACTAGAAATTGCCTAAGGGCAAGTTATACTCCATGAGCCCGGCGGAGAAAGTGGAGTTGAGGAGGTTCATTGACAAAAACTTTGGCAAGGGGGTTTATTTTACCAGCCTCCTCACCTTTCACAGCCCCAGTGTTGTTCCAAAAAAAGAAGGACGGGGAATCAAGACTATGTAGTGATTACAGGGGTTTGAACGCTGTCTCGTCCACCAACGCCTACCCCCTCCCCTTGATTAAAGGCCTCTTAGCAGTGGTCTCACAAGGGAAAATCTTTTCAAAACTTGATCTGTGCGATGCCTATTTCCGGGTCCGGATTAAAGAGGGGAATGAATGCAAAACTGCGTTCAATACCCCCCTCGGGCAGTTCGAGTACCGTGTGATGGCTTCGGCCTTCAGGGCGCTCCTGGGGTGTTTATGAACCTGATAAATG
The DNA here is from genome assembly GCA_029375565.1 of Gekko gecko. Classification (NCBI taxonomy): domain Eukaryota; kingdom Metazoa; phylum Chordata; class Lepidosauria; order Squamata; family Gekkonidae; genus Gekko; species Gekko gecko. Next base: position 99,548,827 of record JAPDNY010000004.1, on the reverse strand, counting down.
AAGTTCTGCACAAGCATCTGTTTAATGGTGTCCTTGTTTATCTGGATGATATTTTGTTGTACTCCCCCGACAAAGAATCCCATGTCAAGTTGGATAGGGATGTTCTCAAAATGTTGCACAAGCACAAACTCTTTACTAAGCTCTCAAAGTGTGAGTTTCACTGCACCGAAATCGCTTTCCTCGGCTATCAAATCTCCCCCCGGGGAATTGAAATGGACCCTGCAAAGGTCCAAGATGTGGTGGGGTGGGAACCTCCACAACAACAACAAATTTATTAAAACAGTCATAAGACCAGCAAAATAAACTAAAATAATACAACACAGAATCTTACAACAAAAGACCCTTCAGCCATATTTTCTAAAATACCAGATCGGTCATTTTCATCATTAGTGGCTCGAGTTACAGTACAATCTGCGCTTTGCTGACCTTCCGAGCGTCCTTCTGTCGCCACCGAAGCGGGCGGGCCGGGCACCCTCTTGGCAACCATCATGTCTCCCAGGAAATTCTTTGTGGACGGGAACTGGAAAATGAATGGCGACAAGAAGAGCCTCGGGGAGCTCATCCAGACCAAGGTCCCCGCAGATACCGAGTGGTATGTGGTGCCCCTTCCATCTACCTTGACTTCGCCCGCCAGAAGCTCGATGCCAAGATTGGCTTGGCTGCCCAGAACTGTTACAAGCTGCCAAAGGGGGCCTTCACGGGAGAGATCAGCCCAGCCATGATCAAGGATGTTGGTGGGAACCTCCCAAGACTTGGAGGCAGCTCCAAGCATTCTTAGGAATTGCAAACTTTTATAGATCATTTCTCACAAATTTTGCTCAAGTAAGTTTACCACTTACGGATCTCCTGAAAATGAAAGGGAAGGGTCTGGACAGTACTAAACCAGGGGCTAAACTTGACTGGATGCCAGAGTGCCAAAGTGCGTTTGACCACCTAAAAGCCTTGTTCACTTCCAAACCCATTTTGGCACACCCAAACGAACTTTAAAAATTTATTGTACAAGTCAGTGCCTCAGATGTTGCTATGGATGGCGCCATCTTGCAAGAGAGTGAGGACAGGAAGTTACAGCCCCTTGCTTATGTCTCTCGGAAGTTCACTGACACTGAATGCAATTGGTCGGTTTGGGACAAGGAGGCAGGAGCTATTAAATTGGCTCTCTTGACATGGAGGCATTGGTTGGAAGGTGCTTGGGTGCTGTTTGAAGTGTGGACTGATCATAAGAACTTAGAAGTCCTTAGAACACCCTGAAACCTCAATGCCAAACAGTTCCGGTGGGCTGATTTTTTCTCTAAGTTTGATTTCACATTCCGCCATTTCTTGGGAAAAGCTAATTCACTGGCTGATGCACTGTCCCGCCTCCCACAGCATGACATGGCCGGGATGAGGTCCTCGATTCTATGTTCACCCCATCCCAACTGGGCGGGGCGGTGACTATGCGTGCCCAAGCTAAAGCCCTGCCCCCCTCACCTGCAGACTCTTGGGAACTGAAGTTCGCTTCTGCCATCTCTGATGCTGACTGCATGGAGCTGAATAAAGAGGGGAAAGTGGAAGAAAGAGAAAATGGTTGTTGGTACCATGGTCAAAAATTGTTTGTACCTTTGAAATTACGGGGTGAAATCATGTCTTCTGTACACAGGTGCAAGCTGGCAGGGCACTTGGGGTTTGTTAAGTCTCTGCACCTCCTACAACGCCAGTTCTGGTGGCCGGGGATGAGAAAGGATCTCTCCCTCTTTGTTCAATCATGCCAGACCTGCCTAATGAGCAATCCGAGAAGCGTCCTGGACTCCTCCCACCCCTGCCTGCTCCCAGTCGCCCATGGGAGGTCATCTCCATGGATTTTATTACAGATCGTCCTCCCAGCAAGGGCAAAATGGTTATCTGGGTCATGCTGGATTTGTTTTCCAAGCAAGCCCATTTTATTCCATTCTTGCAACACATTTTCAGACTTCACACATTGCCCCGGAAGATAAACTCTGATTGGGGCACGCAATTTGTTTCTAAATTCTGGAGTGAACTAATGCCCCGCCTCTGCCTTTTCTGTCTGACGTTGGGTTGCCTGCAGGGGAAGCGGGAGGTTGGTGCAAGCGTTTGCAGTCAGCCCGGCCGCTGCTCTGTAAAACGTTGGATGGAGCAAAGCAAACTTACAAGTTGCAAGCTGATAAGAAATGTGATAAAGGTTGGGATCTCAAACCTGGGAACTCTGTGTATGTGTCAATAAAAAACATCAAGGGTTTCCAACCCAATCAGAAATTGGGCTGGAAGTTCGTAGGGCCATTTCCCATCAAATGTATGATCAATGACGTCACTGTAGAACTTGAACTGCCTAAAGCATTGAAATTTCGACATCCTGTCTTCCATTTCAGATTGTTAAGGCGTGATCCTGGAACTAATGCCTGGCGACCGCAACAAGCTACCCCCCCACACACTTATGGTGCAAGGCGAACCACATTTTGAAGTTGCTGACATTTTGGACTCTAAGCTAAAATGCAATAAACTGTATGATCTTGTGGAGTGGGTGAATTTTGGGCCTCAGCCCAGGGAATGGGTCGCAATAGAACATATCAATGCCCCCCGCCTCCTTCACAAGTTCCACCACCTCTACCTGAACAAACCTGGGGGGGGGGGCCTTTAGGCGGGCAGGATGTCAGGTAGCCCTGTCATGTCAGTGGTATGCGGGAGGAGTGCTGCTGCCTCTTTCCTCTCCTCTGAAGTTTTCCCACACAGTCTCTTACCTTGTTGCCTCAGCTGCAGGAGCTTCGCTGGGAATTATAACGGTTCCTAGAATGTTTTGCTTCTTAGCCCGCTTTAGCTTCCCGCGTGCGTGAACTGTATCAATTGGCTTCTGCTGAAGGGGGGGTGTTTGAATGTAGTATAACCTAGTATACGCTGCTGTATCTAGTCATTACTGACACAGAGAATGTACGTGTCTTTAGTACTGTTACATTATTAAACAGTATCTTCTTTTTTTGTAAAGAAATTTTATTAACAGGATATTTTAACATGGTCCATAATTAAAAACATTTCATAAGATATCCTTTTCCACAACTTCCCCCCTCCCTCCAACGATGTTCTGCCCCGTTATCGTTTCAATCAACATTGCCTTACAATAAACACTTATTCAATAGTCAAATCTTCTATTAAAACATTTATTAAACAGTGTCTTCTGAAGAAGTCCTGTGTTGTGTGACTGACTGAAGAACCTGACAGCAGTCCTCTTCGGACATCAGAGGGCTCCAGACATTTGAGGCCGCCCTATTCTGGGCCACTTTCTCACTCGCCTTCTTTGGGGCCTTGCATTGTGGTGAACTTGTCTTGTCCTCCAGACACAACTAGTCATGTTGGGCTCTCAGGGTTCATAACATTCATATTCACATTCAAGGGCAGGCTTTACGGTTGCTTATTAGGAGATCCAAGACAGACTAGGGAGGGCCCAGAGCTCATTTGTGCCTTAAAGCAGCTGCAGTGGATCAGGCAATACATGAGCATGCGCCCCTCTGGCTCCACCCCCTCTTCCTCCATACAGATATTTCTTTACTTATCCATTGGTCATATTTTGTTACTGATCTCTGGTATTTTTGTATACTCTGACTTTTAACCTATAGCTTGTTCACAATTTGTGTTTTGTAATTTTGTAACAGCCAATAGCTAATTACAATAAACTAAACTGAAACTTTACTTACCCAGTTTCAGTTTGGTGTCATCACTGGTCTTCCTCTGGGGGACTTTGGTCACATTTGGGTCACATTCCTTATGGATTAGTACAGCAACATCTGCAGCCCAGTATGGTTTATCCGCTGATTGCATTCACTCTATGGGTCATTGGAAATTTGCTGCTTACTTGTTCTACATCGGCCCTCAAAATGTGTCTGCCTCTCACGTTTCATCAGCCACAGCATCATGGACTGCGTTGGCTGCTATGCATCTGCATGACCAACTTTAGGTCTGATGGGTGGGCCAGAGAGAGGGATGCATTGGGACTCCTTGCAGATCGTGCTGTGTGCCATGGCCTCTTTGGGCCCTTCTGATGGCCTCGTTATTCTACAGAGTGACAATGATCTATTTGGTCACAAAGGAGTAGATCTCACCTGGCAATCATGATGGATTTATAAGATTTATGGGTTTGGCTACCACAGGCTCAGTTTTTCTGGTCAGAGCTGCTTGAGAGATGGGTTTGGAAGGGAACGGCTCCACCTGACAAAGGTGATGCTGCTAAGAGGAAAGTCTGTGAGGCTGGAGTTTGTTTCATCAAGTCAATTGGTGGCTTGGTGATCTGCCACTTGAACATTTCCTTCAGACAGTCTGCCCTGTACAGGGCTGATGGCATTCACTTGTCTTGCTGGGGACAGGACTTGTGGCTTCATGGTGTACATGACACTCTGCTTTCTTGATTATGGCACTAGGAGCTTTGGTGGGAGTGGGCTTTTCTTCCTGGCTCTAGGCGGGATCCATTTTGGGGGAGACAATGCCTGTGTGCCTGCCCCCCTGTTTGGGGACCCCCTTAAGGGGTCTTGGGGGTGTAGCCCTTGCTGCGGTATGCCCGGCTCAGGGGTGGTAGCAGGGCTCTACTCCCAGGTGGCAAGGGTTCTGCACAGAAGCTTATGCTTCATGTGGGACCACAGGTTTGCCTTTCCTGGTTTCCCCAGCAAGCAGGTTGGGGATGAGTTCCATTGGCTGACAGGCAACTCACCAGATGTCTGGATCCATGCCCTATGCCACACCAATGCACCTATGTGCTATAATCAATAAGGCTGTGGCCTGTTCTACTCCACACATGTCTTCTGTGTGTGATTATGTTTTGTATTCCATTTCCTTTCCACCTCCTCCCCTTACTTGCCCTTAGGACCACAAACTGTCTTCTCTCTGAGAAGTCAGTGTGGAAAGGTGTACTGCATAAAATCTCCTTTTGTTGTTTTAAACAATCTTGTGTAGATGGGTTGTGTGCAGTGAGTGCAGGGCAAATCCATGTATATCATAAAACTCACTGGGTGATGTTTGGCCAGTCATTTGCTCACGAGGTTGTTTTGAAAAGGTGAGATAAATATATATACTACCTTGAGATCCTTGGAGAAAGGGCAGGAGAAACATGGACTGAATAAATGACTCTAACTCCTCTACTACCCTTATATTAAAATACATTAACCCAAGTTTATGCAGTGAGCATCATGGCTGGCAAGACTTTGAACCCATGTCACACTAGAGGATGCCCTCGATATTCAAATTATTTTCTAAAGATACGTCTAGGCATCAGAAATATTGTTCTCCATGTGTAAAAGAGAGTGCCTGAATGAGGCTCAGACTAAATTTGTTAATTCCCAAGTCACTCAGCTGAGAACACACACCAGAATTTTGCAGCTAATGCCTTTTAAAACACTGAAATACAAGCTGCTGTTGTGTGTAGCTTTCTCACCAATACTGTCTGGAAAAAAGAGATATCATTTAATCTTATGTAATTCAAAACATGTTTCATCATGTAGAGATATACTCCACTGAGAGTTCAAACCTGGTTTACCTGTTGAGGGGGAGGACAGGTTCATTCTATCTGCCTGTCTGAATCAGAGGCTCCGATGAAAGATGTGTCTCATAGTATCGAAGCATTAATTCTATTAAGGCATGCCAGAGAGTTTGATGGTACAGCTTAATAAAGGAACTAGCCAAGGATCTGTCTTCATTCTTTGAGGCTGAAACATTGAGATGAGTGCACAACTGCAGTGTAGAAAACAATTGAAAATCTATAGCATTTATATGTAAGGTCAAAATGAGCACCAGGAAGCAGCACTAGACAAATCTGACTGCCACAACTCGATCACCCTGCCATTCCCTCCCTTGTGGGCACATTGCCAAGATTCAAGCATGTTTTGAGATGAAGCCAGACTAAATGCTTCATTAGCTTCTCCACCTTTACACATGAAATAGATTTTTGAGTATTAGTATTTAGTACTATGAACCCTCATAAATTATCTTGAGTTTGTACAACCTATTTTTAGTAATGCTTGCTGTTTTTCATACGCTCTGGCATGGATAAGAAAGATCTTTACATTTCTTTTCTCTCAGTTTTAAAGTCCATGCTGTCCTTATTTCATTTAATATCTAAATTCTGTTCAATAATTCTTTGCTGGCTTATAAGAAAAAGTTACCCATATGATAAAATATGTACACGATCGGAAGATATTCAGATTAATTTTGAATAACTCTGCTGCTGCCAACATTTGCCAAATGAAAACAGATACGTGATGTTAGGGAAGTAAAATTTTAACAGCCTGAAGGCTGATTCAGAAAACCCTTTTTTTAGTTGAGTCACCACAAGGTGACTTTTCCTTGAGACAGCAAACGAAAACACACTATAAGCACTGAAGACTACAATGGAGGAGTCACTGAGAAATATGTGAATAGATCTCTAGAGCATTTTAAACTGGTAAACAGCAATTTGAATCAGGATCATGGTGGGGAGGAAAGGGTTGTCTTTTGTTTTCTCTCTTGGGATGAATATGAACTTGTTTGAGTTCCTTGTTGTTGTTGTTTGAGGTTCCTAAGATTCTAAGGCACAATTTAATTTCAGTTAACAATCCCAAAGTGTGGGGAAGAAACAAACTGCATTTGGATGTCATGTCAAACTGGAATTTGATTGAAGGCACCCCAAGCTAGGTAGCCTTTTATCATTCTCTGGGCATATGCAGACCAGGGGGGAGAATGGTTGCACAGAAAACAAACATTATTCATGGCCATTAGAGTTTTGTTGTATCATGTGAATGTGTGTAAGGTGTTAGCCAAATTGCCTTAATTAATAAGCTTGGGGAATTATGAATATTAAATGGCAATAGGCATAAAATATAGCACCATAACCCGTGTATATCAGAGTCAGGATTCCCAGGGCCTGTGAATAGACTGTGTTGCTACAATAATTGATTTCTTTACTAAATGCTCTCAAGTATACAAATAATAAACATTCACACACACAGTATGGAACTAGGAATACAGAGTTGAAAGTATAGCAATGTTTGCATGAGCAGGAATATTGTTGGTGGGTAATACTCCATCCCGGGCCACCACACGTAGCTCCTTGCCAGAGCTTTCATTCGTACAATGCCAGGGTGGGCCTCGTGCAGCGTTTCTAGAACCCCTTGTCTCATGGGCCCCGGGATGACCACCCTGTCCCCCCATAGTAAGCACCCTTTCAAGGCGGATAACTCTTCCCTCCTGGCTTTGTATGCCGTGAACTCTGGCCCTGTCTGTTCCGCTGGCCATCCCCTCACCACCCAGTTTAGGACCCGGGAGAGAATGGGATCTCAGGACGTGCAGGCGGCCACGTCTGCAGCCTGAAGGGGGGGGTTGGCAGCTCCTCCATTAACAATACTGCGGGAGCTGGGGCCGGATCTTCCCCTGTATGTGGCAGCGGCAGGCGGCTCAAAGCGTCGGCATGACCCAGCGCCTTACCCGGCCAATGCTCCACCCGGTACTGGTAGCCCGCTAAAAACAAGGACCAGCGCAACACCCGGGGCGACAGTACCTGCGGCGTTTGTTTGTCCGCCGCGAACAGTCCCAAGAGTGGCTTATGATCGGTTACGAGCGTGAAGGGCCGCCCGTACACAAAGTTGTGAAACTTTTTAACCCCCGCCACCAGTGCCAAGCCCTCCCGGTCGATTTGTGCATAGTTCCGCTCCGCGGGGGACAGCATGCGGGAGTAGTAAGCCACCGGGACTTCCCTCCCATCTGGTAGCTTGTGGGCCAAGACCGCCCCGACCCCATACGGTGATGCGTCGCACGCAAGGATTACCGGGAGCTTTTCATCAAAGTGGGCGAGTACAGCGTTAGAAATCAAGAGTACTTTAACCCCCGAAACGCCGCCTCCTCCCTCGCTCCCCATGCCCAAGGTGTCGCCTTATCCAGCAGCCTGTGCAGGGGTTCGGCCACGGCGGCTTTGTGTAGGAGAAAGGCGTGGTAAAAGTTCAGGAGGCCTAAGAACGCCTGGAGCTCTGCCTTGGACTTCGGGGCGGGGGCCTCCACGATGGCCTTCACCTTGTCCCTCGCCGGATGTAGGCCTTTTGCGTCTACCCGGTACCCCAAGAACTCCACCTCCGGCACCCCGAGGAGGCACTTTTCCCGCTTCACTTTCAGCCCCGCGGCTTGGAAGCGTCCCAGTACAGTTCGGAGGCGGGCGGCGAAGCTTTCAGGGGTGGTCGTGGCGATGAGGACGTCGTCGAAGAACGGCGTCACTCCAGGGATCCCTTTTAACAAATCGTCCATGAGATTTTGGAAGATCCCTGGGGCCACACTGACCCCGAACTGCAGCCGCTTCACCCTGAAGGCCCCCCGGTGGGTCACTATGGTTTGCGCCTCGGCAGTGGCCTCATCCACCGGGAGTTGCTGGTACGCCTGCACGAGATCCAGCTTTCCAAATATGCGTGCCCCCGCCAGTGTGGCTAAGACATGGCTGACCACGGGTACGGGGTATGCGTGCGCCTGAAGTGCCTGGTTAATGGTGCACTTATAATCCGCGCAGATGCGGATTTCCCCGTTTGGCTTTACGGGTGTCATAATCGGGGTCTCCCATCGAGCGTTCGGGACGGGCTCTAGGACTCCCTGGGCCACTAACCGGTCCAGTTCGGCCTCTATTTTAGGGCGGAGGGCCAGGGGCACGGTGCGGAAGCGCCGTCGGATGGGCGTCACTGTGGGGTCTAAGTGGAGCGACACCGGGGGCCCTTTATAACACCCCAGTTTCCTGTCAAAGACCTCAGGGAATTCCTTGCACACCGCCCCCCAGTCACGCATCCCGCACTTATTCACTCCCCCAATCGTGATGCCTAGGGCCTCGAACCACGCCCACCCCAGGAGACTCACGAGATTTCCCTCCACCACCACCAAGTCCAAGTTCCCCTCAAAGTCTCGGTACTGCACTTGGAAAGTGCCGACTCCCCGGATGGGGACAGGGTTCTTTTGAAAGTCCACCAAGCTTAGTGGCGATGGACGTAGAGGGGGTCCTCCTAACGGGCAAAGTCTTTTTAAAGTGTCCATGGAAATGATGGACGCCGCCAATCCCGAGTCCACTTCCATGCAACAGGGGGACCCCTCGATCCGCACGGTTACTTGGATCTTCGGGGTAGAGGAGAGGTTGGGGTTGGGGAGGCGAAGTACCTGCAGCGGTTGGTCGGTGAGATGGTACAACTCGGCGACCTCTTCCGTCGTCTCGTAGGCGGTGGACGATGCGCGGTGCGGTGGGACCGACGATCTTGAATTCCGGGGGCCCTTGGACCGGCAGACCCGTGCGAGGTGTCCCTGCTTCCCGCACCCGTGACAGACAGCATCCCGGAACTTGCAGGATTTCCTTCCGTGGCCTTCCCCGCAGCTGGCACAGATGGTCTGGTTGCCGGAAGGCTTGGCTGGCTCCCTGTTGGCCTGCTGGAATGGCGCCGGCCGGCGGTGTTGGGGTCTGAGGGCGAAGACCTCTTCGGTATCTGAGTTCCCGGGGCTGGGACTCCTCCCGACCACATGGGCGGCCGCGGCCGGGCGTTCCCCTTCAGCGGCCTCGTGGGCTGTTGCGGCGTCGATGGCCTCATCCAGGGAGAGCCTCCGGTAGCCAATCAACTTGCGCCGCAGCTTGGGGTTCCCCAGGCCCCACACGAACTGCGTCAGCAAGTTGTCTTCCACCTTCGGGAACCCGCAGTCCACCGCGAGCGCCCTCAGCGCGGCCAGGAAGGTGGCAACAGATTCCCCTTGGGCCTGGACTCGCCTCTGGAACTCCATCCTCTTGGCCAGGAAGGTCGGCCGGGGGCTGAAGTACGCGTTGAGGACATCCAGGATCTCCCCAAACGAGCTTTCCAAGGCCATGCGGGACACCAAGAGGCTCTTGGCGAGGCGGACAGTTTGGGTGCCGCACGCGTTCAGCAGGAGCGATCGTTTCTTGTCTGGGTGGCGGATCTCGTTGAGCTCCAAATAACTGATGAGCTGGTCGACCCATGCGTCCCAGGTTTCTGGCTGCGATGGATCGAAGCGCTCGAGTGTTACGTGAGAGGCGGCCATGGCTCTGTCTGGGAAGGCGTGCGCCGGGGCAAGCGGTGCGGTGCTGCTCTCGGGGTCAGCGATGCGATGCTCGGCGAGCGGTGCGGTGCTGCTCTCGGGGTCAGCAATGCGATGCTCGGCGGTGTCCTTTTCGTTGCTCATGGAGTCACGGAAGGCGTTGAAATCCCATCCTCGTCGCCACTGTAAAGTACTGGGTTTCGGGCCTCATGACTCGGACGACGACATAAGAGAAGATGCGTTTATTTGTACTTCACACAAGACAAGAACAAACAGTAACGGCCGGAGGCCAACTATATACAGTGGGGGGGACGGCCCCATATTCCTATTGGCGGGTTTGAATCGCCCGCCAATGTTGCCATTGGTTCTCTACTGGCGAGCTCAGGAACCTAGTCCCTATTGTTTTCAGAGAGCGAAGCTTGGCTGTATTTTGCCAGCTCTGCCTTCTGATCCCAGGACACAACAGTTACCTGTCTGATGAGACAAGTAGATCATGCAGTGAAAAATGGAACACAGTGAGGGGGAAGGAATCATAAATTGACCACCAACCCACATGGACTGATTCCAAACCGGCCGAGAATGGAACCAACAAGGTAGGATGGGGTTAGGAGAGGAAGAAGCAAGAGAGTGAGCTCAGGGAGAGCCCACCTTAAATAGCTAAATTGTGACCTGAGGCAATGGCTCATGTGGCCACTGCTTCCCAGGAAGTACTAGAAAAAAACTAAACCCTGGATGGGGGCATAAAGGGATTAATAGCTGGGCAACTGGAAATTGATGGTTGGCAGGGAGTCACACCTCTGGGGGAAGTGGTTGAGACAAAGAGGAGGGTGAAGAGATCCAATCATGTTGCAGGTCTGGTGCTTCGTGTTAACGATCAGATGTTTGACAATGGCGTTATCTGGATGGGTTTCAGGAATGCCTGATCACTGCTATTGTCTTTAGCTGGGCACAGTCTTTTGTTTTGGGGTTAACTCAGGAGGAAGAGGAATGTGTTATTTTTTAGATGAAGCTAACACACAAAGGGAAGTGGGGAATGCTTCGTGATGGAGAAGTTGTTCCCTCGTGGCTTCTGTTCAGAAACATTTGTCCTTTGTCAGAGCATGGCTTCTTCTCTGGTCTGCTGCTGTCTCTGTGTGCATGGAGGTCAGGGCTGTTGGTCTGCATCCTGGTGTTTGGGGTGAAGTTCAGGGGCAGAAGTTTGAAGTTCAGGGGCAGAAGGGTTCTGTAGTCCCGGGTCCACATCTGGCTTGGCATACTACTTAGGCTCAAGGTTCCCCTTGGCCACAGTGTGCATTCCATAGTCCAGCATAGGGCACTTCACTAGGACCACAGCTCTGTCCATTGCCCTGGCACATACTCTTCACAGTTCAGCAAGGCAGTTATAGTAAAGAGTCTTTAATAATGCCACCTGAAGTGGCTGCATGGCAACAAAGGTGCCAGGGTAGGGTTTGAACCAGGACCCAATCTGGGCCCAGAACCTTACAATCTGCACTGGTGGGCTAGCTGCTGTAGTCTGTATGTAACAGCAACACCTCATGGGCTACAGTTCCCTCCTGATATGGGATAATCTGACTGGGTTCCAACCCCGGAACCAAGCCTCAGTCTCTTTAAAACTTCAGATTACAACCTACTTCCTCAAATAAGGTTGCCAGCCTCCAGATGTGGCCTGAAGTTCTCCTGAAATTACAGCGGGTCTCCAGACTCAGGTGATTTGCTGGAGAAACTGGCAGCATCAAAGGGTGTGCTCTATGGCATCACACCCTGCTGAGCTCCCTTCCCCCATACTCCATTCTCACAAGGTTCTGCCCCCAAATATCCAGTCAAATTTCCCAGCTTGGATTTGGGAACCCTATTCATCAGTTAGGACAACTTGTCGGACTTGTGAGAACCTGCCCTACAAACTGAACTGTTTGCTTCTGGCTCTTGCAGTATGGACAATTTGTTTGGAGTTCTGACTTTTGCCTGATATCAGCTGTGCTTCATGCTTCTGGCCCTGTACCTTGACTTGTACCCTAGCTGCTGACAATGTGGCCTTTGTATAGGGTTGCCAGCCAATAGGAGGTGTCCCACCATACCAGGAAACCTAGCAACCCTGCCAAGACTAGCAGCTCTACTATTTAAGGCCTTCTGTCACAAACCTTTTTTTTGTGTGTCTAAAACTCTCCTAAAGAGGAGAGAATTTTATTGCTTTTTATATAGAAAGCGGGAGGGTATACAGTGGGACCAAGAAAAGAGGTGAGTGAAGTCACTATTAGTACATTAATCTTTTTGTTAGTATTAGTAAAGTTCTTGGCTTCAACCGTGGTTGACCGATCTTCTTTTCAGTTTACTGTGAGTCCAAAACAAACCTGTTAATTAGATTAGTAAAGTCCTTTGGGGTTAATTATTAGTATACTCCATCTTTGCGCTCCACGAACAAATGTTCATATTTTGGGTTGTCTTCCTTTCAAGTCTCTCAAGTTGTATGATGGGCCCTTCTTTGCTCTTCCATCTCCTGATTCTTCGTCTCCTTCCTCTGGGCCGCTGTCTTCTTCGCTACTTAACAATGTCCATTTGGCGAGTTCTGCATCTTCCTCTGAACTGGTGTGCCTCTTCAGAAATTCTTGAGCTTTGAAGACGGAGTCAATCTTCTCTCTTTTATCCTTAAATTTAAAGACCAATCCTTCGGGGATCCACCATTTGTAGCTGATTTGATACTTTTGCAAAAACAAGGTCAGTCCTTTATATGCTTTCCTTTTCATACGGATTTCATATGGAACGTCTTTTAGAATCCTTATATTCTGCTCACCAATATTCAAGGGCATTGTTGAAGTCGCTCTTAGAATTTGATCTCTAGTATGTTGCTTAGTGAATTTGACAACCACTTCTGCTGGCAAATTATTTTTCTTTGTAAAGTTGGAATAGGCTCTATAGGCCAAATCCATTTTTTCGCTTAATTTTTGTGCTTCTTTGCCAGTTATTGGTGCCAAGGCATTCGCCAAAATACATCTGAGATCTTCTTTTTCTTCTTCCTTTATGCCCTGAAAGCAGAGAGTCAAGTTTGATTTTTCCATCTGAAGCATTAGTATTTTTTTTCTTGCATCTCTTGATGTTTTTCTATTTTGCTGACCTTTTTCTTAATTTTTTTGGTTTCCTCCATTGAGATCAGACATTTCTTTGCAATCTCCTCCATCTTCTTAGCTGTATCTGCTAACTGCTTCTGTTGGTTATTGAGCACACTTTCCATGTTACACAAAGTTTCGCTATTTTTTTGCATTTGATCCAGCAGAGGGCGCAGCATCTCGCTTTTCTGTTGATTGACAGCTGGCTCCGAGGGGAGGATACCAGAACCGGAAGTTCCTCCCAGCTTCTTTGTCGGCTTGTCTGGGACATTCTTTTTTCCTGACATTTTTATTGTTTACTTTTAAAAAGTGCGTGCTGCGCAACTCAGGAGACAAGCTATTTTCTTCTCCTTCAACAAATCCCCAAAAGGTAGCTTCACTAATCTGCTTTTTCACTCCGCCCCCTTTCTCTTCTCTTTTATGTGTTCCGTCTTCTCAAGGGGGGGGGATCCCTCCCTCCTCCCATGCGCTTATACGGTTAAGGGGGGGAGCGCATTTAAGCCGCTTTCAAACAGATCTTCCATTCACGGTTTGCTGCTGATTCTTTCTTTTTAAACCATCTTCCGCTGCTTCACTCTGGGAAGTCAGTGGCGTTGCTGAGTCCTATCAGGGCACTACACGGCGGGGCCACTGGGGCTGGGGGAAAGCCTCGATTTCCCAACCATCAGGCCAGCAAAGAGGCTAATCCCCTAGAGCGCCCCTTGGTTCGGAGCCTTTAACTAAGGCTCACTAGGGTCTCCGCTTGTGCGGAGACCCCCCCGACCGTGTGTGGGCTGATCGTCTCTGGGAGCGTCCCGAGAGCACAACTGTCATTCGCTCCGCCAAAACCGAAAGTCGGCCTTCTGTCACAAACCTAGAGCTTTATGGACCTGAGCCTTATTTCTGGTCCCCAGTCCCTAAATTAGGGTTGTCACCTCCAGGTTGTAAAATACCTGGAGATTTTAGTGGTGGAGCCTGAGGCAGGTGGGGTTTGGGAGGGGAGGGGCTTCAATGGCCATAGAGTCCACTTTCCAAAGTGGCCATTTTCTCCAGGTGAACTTCTCTGTCCCCTGGAGATCAGTTGTAATCCCAGGTGATCTCCAGCCATTAGGCTACTGATCTCGAGATTGAAAGAAAAGGTGTTGCCACAGACTGGTCACAGTCACTTCTCAGATGAAGCTCTTTTGGGAAATGGGAGAAAGAAGGAAGGTCAACACGCCCCATCAGAACAGAACATTATACAGCTGTGCCTTCTAAAAACAGAACATTTATCATATGGCTGTGCCTTCTATCAGGCAACATGGGAGTTAAACTGTTGGACTTTATTTTGGAATCGTTGCCTTTATGTTCTACTTTTTGAGACTGTGTCTCCATGTAATGTTTTTATATGAAGAAAACTATGGAGAAAGATTTTTTTGAATAATATTTCCTGTTTTGTACAGCACTTGGATCGGTTCCTTTATAGTGAGCTATCATAGGTGCTGGTCTATTTGTGGTTGTATATCACCAGGAGGTTGGCAACAGTACCCTAAATACCAACTATAAATGAAATCTTTACCCATATGGAGACTTGGCAAATTCACTCCTTTGCATATAACTGTAGGCTGTAGACAAGTATATGATTTGTCTATATAAACCTGTTTAGTGCTAAATGGCCTGAGGATTTACTAGTTTTAACATTACTATCAATGAAGCTTGAAATTCTCCTTTTGTATTGGAAAAATATGAAATGTAGGAATTGTTGATAATCCAAAAAGACGCAAGTAATTTATGATAGAAAAAGAGAAGCTTTGGGAAAAGGAAATGAACAGTAGAGAAATAATGGGGTGAAAGGACACTTAACCTTTCTAACCCTTCTGCTTTTCCACCCCAGTTTCTCTCACTTAGTTGTATTTCCCTTGGCAGTTTTCAAACACAGTTTTACTTTTAGAGTTGCAACAGAAGATACAGGAGCAGGGAATTGTTTAAGAGCTCTCTCACTATGACATTTCTTAACCCTTAATTGTATCTTATGAAGTTGCTTTATTGTAATACAAACAGGTGTCAGGGGTTTTGATCTTTGCCCATATGTCATCTTGCTCTCTGAGTTAGCAAAAAAATGCAAGTCAAGAAAGGGGCTGGTCTACTATTTGTAGTAAACTAGTGTTAGCCGAACTGCTTATTTGCGCAGTAGTCGAACTAACTTATTTGAGTCACTGGTCTATGTATACAGAGGAAGCAACTTCATCCCGAGAACCCGTTTCCCCAAAGAGAACACTTGACAAGTTTTCTTAATTAAATCAAAGATTCTCTTTACTGAATAATATCTTTTTAGTACACAGGCAAACAATACTGATGTACTCACACATACACACAAGTTCCTTTAGATACAGTAGTAATGGAAACAATATTGTTTTTTTAAACTAAAGGTATTTAGGAAAGGAATACACGTGATACTTATCTGATCCTGTAGTTCGACCTTCCACAGTGAAGAATGCAAGGATTATTGCTAACTAAAGGATATTCTTACTTACACTTGACACAGTTGGAACCTGCCAACACATGTAAGGGCTCCTTGGTTGCGACTCCAAGGAAGCACAGTAAGTTACCTATAAGATGACTAGCTAGCTTGCTGGGGTAGATTACGAGGGGGAACCCTAGAACAAAGGTTGCACCTTGTTTTTATCAGCTAGTATTGGGGGCTGGCTTAGGGTCTCTCTGGTCCGTCCCATCCCTATATCATTGGCTATAGGAAGTGGGTACCCTCCTACTAAGGTGGGGCAATATTGAAAGTCTATACCTTTACTAAAGGGGAACCTTTTGGTCCAAGGTGCAGAGATGGGCTGTCATGGAAACCTTAGGAATGCAGATGACTCTGGCCTGGTCCAAGTGACAAACAGGAAACAGTCTTAACATATGCAAATGCCAAGCATCTTGTGGGTTACATGTGGAATTCAGATTCCTCGATGGTGGACAGGTTGTCATTTATAACATCCTTCTAGCAGACCATAATGGAGATGCTTTCTTGTTCTCAGTGCATGTTGGGTAGATGCATGCATATGCATGTGTCTGTGACTTCATTAGCATGAAAGTACAAGTTGTGTGATACCTTCCTAGTGCAGAGAGTCACATCAAACAAAGCACACAGTTCTCCCAAACCAAAGACACTTTCAAGCACCATGCAGGTGTGTGTGTGCAGGTCAGAAAATAACAAATAAAAGCATTTTCCAAAGTACATCTCCTAACACTAGCTAATTCCTTACACTGTCCAACAACTGAAATAACCTGGAAAGATGAATCATTGCTAGAATACTTGAAGAACAGGGTTGCCATCTCTGAGTTGGGAGAGTTGGGGTGGAGCCCGGGGAGGGCAGGGTTTGGGGAGGGGAGGGACCTGATTAGGGATGTGAAGCCATAAAGCCCACATTACAAAGCAGCTGCTTTCTCCAGGAACTAATATCTGTAGTCAGGAGATCAGCTGTAATTTCAGGACATATCCAGGCCCCACCTGGAGGTTGGTAACCCTAAGAATATTCATAGAGAACCATGAGATATGAACAAATGGACTCCTTACTTTCACACTCATGTGGAAACTTGATAGGAGCATGAAAAATTACTTTTACAGCCTTGGCACATCTGCCATTTAATCATCAACATAGCTGGCCTGTTATTGAATTGTGTTCATCATGAATAAAAAAGAAATAAGGCCTACAGAAATCCAATTAGAGTGGTGTTCACTTAATTTGCAGATTAGCATTTTTGAAATGCTTGTCCTCTGAGTGGAGACTGGGCCATAAAGTTATCCAATTATACAGAGCAATTAGAGAAGATCATCAAGACATTTCTGAGGTCTCATTAGTAAAAAGTATTGGTTGCTACACAGACATCCTCCTAGATCATAATACTGTGTAGGCCCCATGCCTCCCACATGCTCTTTTGGGAGGGTGAGACAGTGATTCACTTCTGGGGGGAAACTAGTTTTTTCCAGTATTTTTTACTATAATATTTTTAATGCAAAGGGACAGGGGTAAACTCCCTGAAGGTTCATATTATCAAACACAGTTGTGATTACCAAAGCATCTGTATTTATGAACTGATCAGCAAATCCTAACATTTTGCATTAAACGGAAGTGGTTTTTCAAAAATAAACCACCCTACATGCTGTCCCAAAACCAAAACGTTTTTTTCTCTTTCCTTATTTAAAGTAATTAAATAAAAATCTCATTAAAAACCATTGTAGAGATGTTAGTGGCTGTATCATTTTTATATGCAGGGTATATTAACTTAATACTTGGAAATTGTTGACTTAATTTTTAACTTTTGTTCTAATGGTATATGCTATAAATCAACAAGGATGTACATCAACATATTTAAAGATGTGGGAGAGTTGGGAATATCAGGCAGGGATTTTGCTTTTCCAATTGAAAACCATACACAAGAATCCTACTGCCGTTCTCCTAATTCATGTTTGTTTATTACCTGAATTCTCTAGGGCTTTTCAGAGGACATGAAGTGGTATAGGGAACATGACAGAAATGGCAAACTGCCTCTGACCTCTGGGAGTTCATTGGAAGATATATATGCTTCTACACACATCACAGGACTCATGCATACCACCAATCAATTAGAGCTGACAACCTTCTGGTGGAGCCTAGACTTCTCCTGGAATTACAACTGATCTCTAGACTACAAAGATCAGTTCCCCGGGAGAAAATGGCAACTTCAGATGGTAGACTTTATTGGCATTACATCTCCATTAAGCACCCTCACAGGAACAACCTCCAGATCTGCAGAAATGTCATAGTTTGGAGTTGGGAACCATATTTCCAATAAATAGGCCTAGGTCAAGGGTTAGCATGGGAGATGGAGGAGACAAGGACTTACAATTGGAGGAGTGAATGATATCTCCAGTGCAATAAATGTAGCACAAGAAATGAGCCTAAGCCCACGCGAAGAAGGCCAGCAGACAATGGGAGGAGAAAAGTTGAAAGTTTATTGACATCAGGTTCAGCCGCGAGAGGTGCATAAAAATGGCTGAACACTTTGTGTCTCACTTAACAAAGCTTTTATACAACAAGCACAGTCAGTAGTTTCAGGCATGTGTACATCACAACAGTGGTGTTTTCTTTCAGTCTTGCCCATTTCCTGTCTGCTTGGTGAAACTTGCTTTTGCCCTTACTTGAGGCTGAAATGTTGCCAGTAGCTATTTTAACCCTTTGGTTACAGTGTTCACTGAGTCAGAAAGTTAGCAGATTCACAGTTGAAAAGTACTGAGGCTGAAGCGTCGGGTAGAGTGAAATCAGCTCATACTTTTATTTCAAGATCAGGAACAAGACAAAGTAGCCGGCTTACAGGCCGGCTTATATGCCCCTAGGAAAACACACCCCACACACCCCAAACAACCGTGAGTGGTCTATTTACAGTAATTGCATTAACCTCTCGGATCCTAGTTCCCTGATCGGAGGGGACTCAGGATCCGAGCGTCTATTGTCCTCAAAGTCCAAGCTCAGGCACTTCACCTGGCCGTATGTCAGGCCATTTAGAACCAGTCAGAGGACATGGTCAGCTTGGGTACATTACAACAGTATTTGCTGAATGGGTTTTGCTTCATAAGATCACTTCCAACATTACTTAGAAGTAGGGTTGCCAGGTCCCTCAAAGTCCCCAGCAGGGGACTTTGGGGGGGCATTACTGGAGGGGGTGGGAAATGTCCCCAATGTGATGATGTCATAGAGAAGTGACATCATCATGTTGGGGAGCAGCAGTCCCACCTCTCCCCAGCAGCATTTAAAGGGTCTCTTTAAACACTGCTGGGAAAGGGGGGGGAGGCTGCATGTGCCTGCTGCACTCCAAGCCCCCGAATTCAGGGCTTGGAGCACAGCTGCGTGGCCCCCGCCTCTCCCCAGCAGTGTTTAAAGGGTCTCTTTAAATACTACTGGGAAGGGGGAGAGGCCAGGTGGTCGCTTTTGGGGGCAGAGCTTCCCCCCGCTGGCCTGCTGGCTGGTGGCAGGAAGGAGCCCCCCCAGAACCAGGGGGTCTGGTAACCATACTCAGAAGTGGCATCATTGCTAGGGTTTCTAACCTCCAGGTGAGGCTTGGAGATCTCCTGGAATTACAGCTGGCTTCCAGACTACAAATATGAAATCCCCTGGAGAAAATGGCTACTCTGAAGGTTTTATACCCCAGTGAGGTCCCTCTCCAAACCATACCCTACCCAGGCTGCACCCCCAAATCTTCAGGAACTACCCACCCCAGAGTTGGCAACTCTAGTCATTGCACTGAAGGTGACACTCTAGCATTTGTCCAAACAATAACCATACAGTTTTGTGCAAATGTTAATGTATCTCCCAATGTGATGACATCACTTCTGGATCACAGTGTCATTGCAATGGGCGTTGCTGATCTCCCCCACCACATTTTGCTCTGCCATAACCTCCTGCCACCCAGCTGAGCTGCAGAGGGCAAAGACAGCATTGTGTGTATGGGGGTCTCCCTCTATACTGGGAGACCTGGAAACACTATCAAGGCTGGAGCTTGCCGCCACAATCCACATCCCCTCTTCCATGCACTTTCATCTTCATCAGAATTTTGTCTGAAAATGGCTTCTAAGTATTCTGTTTGTAGGCCAATGTTTCTTAGAACAGGGAATGTTTCCCTAGGAGAGTGTGCTAAAGGGGAATATACACAGTTTTGCATTTCTATCTCTCTATTTGGACAAGGAGATTAGACCAGAGAGAAGGTGGTATGAAGCTGCTTCCCCCCTGGAGACTGGCAACCCTACATTCTACCCCACTGAGAGTCCGCACACTTAACCACTACACCAAACTGAGGTGCTTCCTCTCCAGACAACAGAGATCAGTACACCTGGGGGGTGGGAATGGCTGCTTTGGAAGGCGGACTCCGTGGCCTTATACTCAGCTGAGCTCCCCTCTTCTGCCAACCTCACCTTTCTAGGGTTGCCAGCCTCCAGGTGGGGCCTGGAGATCTCCCACTTTTACCACTGAGCTCCAGCTGCCAGAGATCAGCTCCCCTGGAGAAAATGGCTGCTTTGAAGAGCAGACTCTGTGGCATTGTACCTGGCTGAGGCCCCTCCCCTTCCCAAGCCCCGCCCTCTCCTGGATCTACCCCCCCTCCAAGTCTCCAGGTATTTTCCAACCCAGACCTGGCAACCCTACTGAAGAAGAAGGAGTTTGGGGAGTGGAGGGACCTCAGCACAATTGGTAGTGAGATCCTTCTGTCTGTTTCTGCAATTCAGAGTCAGGGGTCGGGTATGACAAATCTGGTTGTTTAGGGCGAATCTGCATTTAGCATTTGCTCAGTTGTTTTACCAAATCCACACTGGAACAGAAAAAGATGCAGTTCAAAACCACATTCAACTACCCCGGGCCAACACTCTATTGACTGCAGAGTCACCCCCGAATGGCCATAAAACAGCCATAAATCTATGCAGACAGCCACCATTAAACAAGAGATCAAACAAAGTGAAAGCAGCATGCAGTCTGGACACTGCCATAAAATGCAACACTTAATCAAAGTGAAAGTGGCATGCAATGTAGATGGGAATTTCTGTTCCAGTGTGGGTTTGGTAAGACAGCGGAGCAAATGCTAGATGCAGATCAGGCCTAAGTTTAACAGACAGGGGAAATGGTGGAGTGATTCCAGACTGTAAACAAGCCATCCCATTGAAGCAATGCCTGGGATGAAAGGCATTCTTTAGGAGTTTAGTCTTGAGTGGTTCTCTGAGATCAGAATTCTGGAATCTTACACAGTTGATGATGCAGGAAAAAAAACAGATTTAGAAACATGACATGTACATTCTGAATCCAGACTACTATGTTACTTTTATCGTCTTCTTATTATAGATGTTAGTATTTATCTAAATTAGTGCTCACTTTCCCCACCCCAACCTACATTTTAAAAAATCAGTGCCATATGTCTCTTCCACTTGCCTATATAATTCGTGTCAATATTTGGCCATCCTGTTCACATGACCAGTTCTATGGCTTTTTGTACTTCTGTTGATTTCTCATTGATGCTATGAATCAGCTTTGGGGGGCCTGTATAGCAGAAGCCACTGACACTACTGTGCCAACAAGCACCCTCTTCTGTTATGCACTACATAGCCCTGTAATGAATGAAGAATTCTCAGGATGGAAGCGGCATCTTGCATTTACCTGTTGAGTAGCACGATCATGTTAGCTTAAATGGATATGCATGATATGGGAGCAGCCCTACTCAGAAGTAAGTCCTATTTTATTAAGTGCAACTTACTCCCAATAAAGTATTCCTAGGACTGCAGCCATAAATGAATATAGATGGAACTGTCAAAAAACGGGACATTAATCCATGAACTAGCTATACTATGTTGTTATATCATTTATAATGCTACATTTGAAGTAGAATCTTAGATCAGGTTGTAAAGCATTCCAGTTCAAACTGGTGCTTTATTCATGGTGTGCTAAAAAAAATTAAAACTGTGTTGCAAGAAACCAGGATTATATGACCTGCACTTATTTTACATAATTTATTATTAAATATTCTGCATTTAGGTTTTTCTATTCAGAAAGGATGTTTTTTTGAGATCTAAAATGTTTTTTCTTTATTATAATTATTTTACATGTTCATTTTCTTAATTATGTTGAGTATTGGTTTCAGTGGGAAACAGATTTCACTCTAGCATACTGCCTCCTGTATGCCAGTGTATGCAAGAAAAACATTTGCTGCATACTTAGGATGAGCACCCTGAGAGTGACTGAACAAAGAGGAGATACTGTGTTTATATAGAATTAAATCAAAACTCTCTTTCCAGACTTCAACATGGACAGCTTCAAGAGGGAATTAGATAACTATATGGAGCAGAGGTCCATCAGTGGCTATTAGCCACAAGGTATAGATAGGAATCCTGGGGCAAGTGAGGCTCTGTATTCTTGGTGTGGGGGGGGGGCAACAGTGGGAGAGCTTCTAGTGTCCTGGCCCCACTGCTGGTCCTCCTGATGGTACCTAGTATTTTTGGCCACTGTGTGACAGAGTGTACGACTGGATGGGCCATTAGCCTGATCCAACATTGGCTTCTCTTATGTTCTTAAGATCAGTGGGCCACAAATGTAATTGATATAAATGCTTGGAAATCTAAATGTATCAGAGCAATCTTCTTTGAGGGCCAGAAGTGTGTGTAATATTGCACACTGGTATATGTGCCTATCATTTACCTACTTGTTAGGTCACTATCACCTCCCCTTCTCTGTAAGCTTTTGGAGCTGTAAGCCAGAGAGCCACTGGCACCAGAATAATGTACAGATCCAAATATTTATTTATTTAGTAAAATATTTTATCTCATTTTTCTCTTGCTCTGCAGGACTCAAAGCAGGTTACACAATGAAGTCCAGAAACTACAATTCACAACTCAGAGGCACCAAAAACAGACTCTGTGTTTCCCACTGACCCTTACTGGGGGTGGGGGGGAGGTCTTAGGCAAGACCATACTTTCCCCAGGCTGAAAAACTTGTAGAACCACAAATATAGGGCAGGGCAGGGCTGAGCAGATGGTCTCCCTCAGCCCTATCTTCTAGTGAATGTTGTTAATCATCCAATGTTAATTATCTATATTAAATAAAATTAATGAGGGAGGTATATTGGGTTTGTGTGTTTATTAATAAATGTGCGGATTCAGAAACAGGCTTCTGGATGTATGGTAAAACTTGACAAGCACTAAGGATCTCTGCCTGTCAGTTTGTAGCTGCTTCTCCATGAGATTGGCTGTTCTGTGTTCTGTCCTTCGTCAGCCAGAAACCTTTGTCTCCCATTGGATATTTTTTGGTTGATTTTATAGAACCTGAAACAGCTCTAGTCTAACTTGAGCTGCTTGCAGCTGTGACACAAGCAGGCACCACTGTTCCAGAGAGAGAGAGAGAGACTCCAGGTGCCAAACCTCAAATGCTAGACATTGTGCTGATAGAACAGATGCCATTTAAAGTATTTAAACAGCATGGAGTAAGTTTTCAAAAACTGGCAGTCAAGCAACTGGGAATAGTCTAGGCATGTAATACAAGAACCTCTGTGCCCAGCCCTGACCTTACTGCCTTATTTTGGAAGACTTTCACAAATGGGAAATGACTATCTGGTCATGGGATATGGGTAAAATTATGCATGACTAATGCAATACATGCATAGCTGCAATTTTCTTCTTTGTATGGCATAGTCTGTGAGGCACTATTGCTCGTTGTTTCTGTAGAATGCTATGCCCTGTCCTCCCTGTATTGTTTAGATGAGGGCTGGCTACTTGTACCTTAAATGTGTTCGTGGAACACAAGGAAAGGGATACTCCTTGCTTTATAAATGAGTATTCACATACAAGGGATTGAAGCAGCATGACTCCCACCAGTTTACTTCTGGCATCCTACAAACATAGTTAGAATACAGTGGCCATTCACATAGTTTCATACCAATCTTTTTGATTGTTTTGTCCTCTAGCTGGGGGAAAGCTGACAGGAGATGAAAAGTCTCCGGTTCGGTAGCTTCTACAAGGAAATGCATTAGAATTTTCCACTGAGACTGTGGCTAATGATATGGACT
The DNA here is from genome assembly GCA_029375565.1 of Gekko gecko. NCBI lineage: Eukaryota > Metazoa > Chordata > Lepidosauria > Squamata > Gekkonidae > Gekko > Gekko gecko. Next base: position 99,525,185 of record JAPDNY010000004.1, on the reverse strand, counting down.
GCCTGGCAAGGTCTCAAGGCAGCAAGAGGAAGGCTGTGGGCTTAACATGTATGGGAAACTATAGATGTTTATATACAAATGTTAGAAGTGTCTGAGGTAAAATTGGGGAGTTGGAATGCTTGGTGTTGTGGGGGGGAAATAGACATTGTGGGTATTTCAGAAACTTGGTGGGATGAGGAAAATCAGTGGGATACGGTGATTCCTGGTTATAAATTATATCGGAAGGATAGGAGGAGGGGTTAGAGATGGGGTGGCTCTGTATGTCAGAGCGGGTATACAGTCCAGTAAGACTGAGAGGGTAAGAGAATTGGATTCGCTTCTGGAAATGCTATGGGTTGAAATAGCGGGCCCAAAGGGAAGCTTAAAATTGGGATAGTCCACCAGATCAAAAGATAGAGGAGGATTATAAAATGATGAATGGATTAAAGATAGTGACTAGATGAAATAACTGTGTCGTAATATGTAATTTTAACTACCTACACATTGATTGAGTCGATATGTGTTCAAGTCAGAAAAAAGAGATCGAGTTTCTAGACACTCTTAATGACTGTGCTATGGAGCAGAGGGTCACAGAACCTACCAGGGGAGAGGCAATCCTGGATTTGGTCCTAAGTAACGCTGAAGACCTAGTGAGAGATGTAAAAGTGATTGCACCACTTGGGAACAGTGACCATAATGTTATTGAGTTCAACATCTGTATAATTAGGGAGTTGCCCAAAAAGACCAACACAACCACTTTTAACTTTAAAAGGGGTAAATTCTCTAATATGAGGGGACATGTGAGGAAGAAACTGAAAGGAAAAGTAGAAAGGGTGAAAACCATCAGGGAAGCTTGGAGACTATTTAAAACTACAATCCTAGATGCTCAGAAAAAAATATATACCACAGGTTAGGAAAGGCACAAATAAGTATAGAAAAAAGCCTGCAGGTTAACAAACAAAGTAATGGAAGCTATAAAAGGTAAGAAGGATTCCTTTAAGTGGTGGAAAGCTAGTCTCAGTGAGGTTGATAAAAGGGAACACAGGCTGTGGCAAATAAAAGCTGAAGGGTGCCAAAGGGTGAGAGCCAAAGAGTGAGGCTCTTTGCCTGTGGCTCTTAGCCTAGGGACTCTGTAAGAAGCCCAGGAAGAGCCAGAAAGCCAGGGACCTAGGCTCCTTGGGTTCCCATTAAGGTAAGCAGACTTCTACAACAGGAACCACATAAATACAAAGGTTTTAAAAGGGGGATTATATAAAATTATTAGTTTAAAAACAATTATGAAGCCAGAATGCCAGCAGGGGGTTCCAATGCTTTTAAAAGTCTCTGATTATGCTCTTCAAGTGTACACCCCCTGGATCAAGATGTTATTAGACTAAACCTTGATGCCCTTAAGGTCTTTCAAAATGTGTTCTATGAAAGGTCTCTGTAAAGTACTGGGTTCACTGCATGGAGACTCAGACTACGACATCCGTTCAGACACATTTATTGTACTTCACACACAAGACTGGAAAACGGTCCTGCAAGGGCCAACTGTATACAATCCACTCGGCAAACTCACAGTCCCATTGGAAGGTTTGAATTTCTCACCAGAGGTCCCATTGGTGGACACAGGGTGGTCCAGGATCCCTGGTCCCTATTGTGTTTGGGGACCAAGCTCCTTATTTTAGCCATGGATCCCTGGTAGTGGTCCATATACATAACACCCCTCCCTCCATAGTTCCGAATCAACCTATGTGACATAGTCCTGTAAGTAGGCTGGTGGTCTGCACTCTTGGAGGGAACGCCAGGGAGCGGGGAGTGGGTCATTCATGACTGTCTCTGGTTGGCTGGCCATATCAGGTGGCTGTGGTGACGGCGGCAGCTGCTCCTCTGGTCCTGGTGATGCAGGTGCCTGTTCGATTGTTGGCACCTCTCTGGGATTTGGTGGGTCGTTCTGGGTGCTTGCCTCGGGGGTATGTAGTTCAGGCCCTGTGAACCACGAGGGGGCCTCATCCGCTAATGGGAGCTGTCGCCGCCTGAGTTGGTCGATGTGTTTCTTAAGGAGTTGGCCAACCTCTGTTGACACTTCATATGACACTGGGCCAGTGGCCATTACAACTCTCCCGGCCAGTCACAGAAGCCCCTTCCCAAAGTTCCTTATGTAGACAAGGTCTTCCAGAAAAAACTCGTGGGGAGCTTCCCATTGCTCTGTCAGTTTCCTGGAGTCCAGGACTCTGTCTGGGTATAGCTGGTCCAGCAGGATGGTGGGCAGCGGCCCATCAAAAGTTCTGCAGGGCATCAGCCACTGACAGGGTTTGGGATTGTCCACTGCATCAGGAGAAAGCGAGCAAGATGAAACTCCCAGTCTCCATCTGAGATCCAGCTGAGGGCTTCCTTCATGATGCGCACCATTTGCTCCACTTGCCAGTTGGTTGCAGGATGGAAGGGTGCCGACCTCATATGTTGGATTAGGTTCCTCTGGAGAAAGTCCTGGAACTCCACTGAGGTGAATGCAGCCCCATTGTCAGAGACTATTGTGTCCAGCAGTCCATGAGTCGCAAAAATCCAGCGCAGCACTCGGATGATGGCTTTCATGGATGTAGTGGTTACCGGGCTGACCTCCAACCATTTGGAGTAGGAGTCCACCGTGACCAAGAATATCAGTCCCTGGAAAGGCCCAGCAAAGTCAATGTGTAGCCGGGCCCACAGTTTGTGAGTGGACTCCCATAGCTGTGTGGGTGCACTCGGGGGATCCAGGTGGACTGCCTGGTATGCCTGGCACCCTCGCACCCATGACTCGATTTCTGCGTCAATCCCTGGCCACCAGATGTAGCTCCGGGCCATTGCCTTCATTCAGAAAATTCCTGAGTGAGCCTTGTGGAGTGCGTTGAGGACCCTTTGCCTCAGGGCCCTAGGGACAACCACCCTATCCCCCCACAGGAGACACCCCTTAAGAGCTGAAAGTTCGTCCTTGCAGGTGGTGAAAGCCATGAACTCTGGGCTCACCGAGGCTGTGGGCCATCCCATCACCACCTAGCCCAAGACCCAGGAGATGACGGGGTCACAGGCCGAGTGGGAAGCGATGTCAGCGGCCTGAAGGGGAGGTTCGGGAGGCCCTTGAGCAGGAGGACCCTGGAGATGGGAGCTGGATCGGCATTAACAAATGGAAGAGGCAGCCAGCTGAGGGCGTTGGTGTGCCCCATCACCTTACCTGGGCGATGTTCCAGGTGGTAATTGTAGCTTGCCAAGAAGAGGGACCAACAGAGGACTTGGGGCAAGAGAACCTGGGGAGTCTGTCTGTCTGCTGCAAACAGGCCAAGGAGCAGCTTATGATCAGTAACAATGGTGAAGGGGCACCCATACACAAAGTTGTGGAATTTTTTAACCCCAGCCACAATCGTCAAGCCCTCCCAGTCTATTTGGGCGTAATGCCGCTTGGCGGCTGACAAGGTCCTGGAGTAGTAGGTCACCAGAACCTCATGGCTGTCTGGGAGAAGGTGACCTAAGACTGCGTCCATGCCATAGGGGGAGGTGTCACACGCGAGGACCTCTGGCAGGGACTTGTCAAAATGGGCCAGCACCTCTTTCAAGATCAGGAGCACCTTGACACCCTGGAATGCTGCCAACTCCCAGGGGCCTCAGGACCATGGCGCCGACTTGTCCAAGAGTCTGTGCAGGGCCTCTGCTACCACCACCTTGTGGAGCAGAAAGGCATGGTAAAAGTTCAGGAGCCCTAAAAACGCCTGCAGTTCTGCCTTGTTGGTGGGTGCGGGGGCCTCCATGATGGCCTTAACCTTGTCCCTTGCAGGATGAAGGCCAGACATATCAACCCGGAACCCCAAGAAATCCACCTCTGGGACCCCAAGGAGGCACTTTTCTCTTTTGACCTTGAGGCCTGCGGAGTCAAAGCGGTGGAGGACAACACAGAGATGGAAGGCAAAGTCCTCTGGGGTGGCCGCGGTGATGAGGATGTCATTGAAGAACAGCATCCCTCCAGGGGTCCCTTTCAACAGAGAGTCCATTAGCTGTTGGAATATCCCTGGGGCAACGCTTACCCCAAACTGTAGCCGCTTGACTTTGAATGCCCCCAGTGCATCACAATGGTCTGGGCAGCAGCCGCAGCCTCATCAACGGGCAGTTGTTGGTATGCTTGTGCAAAATCCAACTTGCTGAAGATTTTGGCCCTGGCTAAGGATGCCAACATGTGACTCATGACCGGGACCAGGTAGGAGTGGTCGTGGAGGGCCTTATTCAATGTACATTTATAGTCTGCACAGATGCGGACATCACCATTGGGCTTTACAGGGGTTATTATTGGGGTCTCCCACTGCGCATGTGAGATGGGTTCTAGAACTCCTTGTGCCACCATGCGGTCTAGTTCCGTGTCTATTTTAGGCTATAGGGCCAGCAGGGCATGGCAGAACCGCATGTGGATGGGGACAACCATGGGGTTGAGCTGCAGTGAAACCAGGGGCCCCTTGTAACAGCCCAGAGCCCCATCAAAGACTGTGAGGAATTGTCTGAACACCTCAGCAAAATCCCAGGGTGTGCATTGCCTAACGCCCCCCCCAATGGTGATGTCCAGCAATCAAACCTGACCCAAAGTGGCCTCTGACAAACTGAACCATTTTGGTAAGTTCAGGATGCAGCACAACAGCCTCCTGGGGTGTTGGGGAGTGTGTGTCTTAATGGTTCAAGCCCCCAAACCTTTATAGGACTTCCCAGCCACCAGTCTCTCACCTGCTTGCACTGCAGATCCAGCAGAGGAACCTCTTATAGTAACCACACAAAGGCAGTCCAGTGGTACACTATATACAAGAGTTTTATTCACAGTATTCATAAGCAAAGTGCTATGCCAGGCATCCAATATACAGAAGGAGAAAATATGACAGTAACACAAAGACTTATATACAAACCCCCACCAATCAGTGGACTGCTGAGTCACAGTGATTGCACACTGTTCAGTGCCAGGCAGAACTAGTTGGGACTTGTCCTCTGAGTACATCAGCTGACACTAGCTGACAGGTAGCTGTAAATTTAGATCCTAATGATCTAGCTACTGGAGATTAACATACAGCACTCCCCCTTAAGCTTCAGTAGGTAGGATCATGTTGAGTCTCCCCCTAAGGTTCAAGAATTGTACTTCATTCAAGCCCTTAGTAAACATGTCTGCAACATTTTCACTAGACATACAGTGTTGTAATGACACTATTTTTCTTTGGACAGAGTCCCTAACATTTTGGTATCTTATGTTAATGTGCCTAGATTTAGGCCTTATACCTTGGGCATCTGCTAACATTTCAGCTGCAATATTGTCACATTTTACAATCATAGGCATATCATGTTTTACATCAAAATCTGTTAACAGTTGTTGTAGCCATTCCATTTGTACAGTACATTCGTTCAAGGCTGCAAATTCGGACTCACACGTACTGGTGGAAACAAAACTCTGTTTTACAGATTTCCATATCACCAATGATCCATGCACAAAGATTACATAGCCAGTTATAGATTTTGCATCATGATTGGAGCCCCAATTTGAATCACTATAACCCAGAACCTGTTGTGCATTGTTTGAACCCAATACAAGTTTGCATTTCCTGGTTCCCTTTAAATACCTTAAAAGCCTTTTTGCTGCATTCCAGTCCCGCTTGTATGGTTTAGCGCTTTTTTGGCTAAGTGCATGAACAGAATAACAAATATCTGGCCGAGACCATGTAGCTAAATAGTTTAAAGAACCTATCAATGACTGGTACAATTGTTTTTGTTCAAAAACTTCATCTTCAGGTTCTCTAGCATAGCTAGTAGAGATTGGTGTGGACACTGGTTTTGCATCAAGCATATTATATTTTTCCAACAATTTTACAATTTTGTTTTCTTGACATATTTCAAAATAACCATCAGAATTTCTGCTGATATCCATTCCCAGATAATGACTGATTGTACCAAGATTTTTCATTTTGAAATATTGTTTTGTTGTACACTCAAACCATATCAGTTCATCTGCTTGCCCATAGATAAAACACACATCATCCACGAAAAGTACCAAATAACATTTGTTTCCATTGATCACTTTACTGAACATACATGGGTCAGCAAGACTCTGTTTGAACCCCATATCAGTCAAAGTATTTGTTAAACATTGGTTCCAGAGATGACCTGATTGATGCAAACCATAAAGACCTTTCTTTAGTTTCAATACCAAGTTTGGATTTTCATTCACAAAACCAGCGATTTGTTGCATGTACAATGCTTCTTTCAAGTCTGCATTCAAATATGCTGTAGTGAAATCAAAGTGTTGAGCATGCATTCCCTCTATACCTGCCTTAGTCAGGGCTACATTTAGAGTATGACTTTTTATTGTGGGTGCAAAAGTTTCATCGAAATCTTCGCCATCGATTTGAGAATAGCCTTGAGCGACTAACCTAGCTTTCTTTTGTGGTTGACCACCCTGTACAGGTTTTAATTTATACACCCATTTGCAACCTATGATTCTACTGCCCTCTGGTGCTTCAGCCAGTTCAAATGCATCATTTGAACACAATGAATCATATTCAGTTTGCATCACCTGCATCCAGGCTTGTTTTTCACCTTCAGGCATTACAGAAACATCATAATAACATGTAGGCTCTTTTACACAAACCATATTCACAACTTGTGTTTCAAAATCATACCTCTGAGGAGGAATACCCTTGTTGCTCCTTTCAGACCTTCTAAGAGTACTGGCTTCAGCCTGTACATCACCTGAAACAGTAAACTGAGAAGATGAGCCAGATTGAGACTCCTCAGAATTTGACACAGTTTGTTGATCACCTGAGAGTGGCAACATTGCCTTTTCACATAGTGTGTTACCATGAATCTTGTGCCAATTCCTTCCCTCAGTGAAGTTGGCAGACCTACTAAAACTGAGTTGGTTATGATCATTGACAAACCTATAGGCCTTCATACCAGACTGGCATCCCATGAAAGTCAAGAGTTTGGATCTATGACCACCCTTCCTGCACTGATTCAATGGTATATTTACCCATGCTTGGGAACCAAACACACGCAGAAAGTCTAACTTTGGCATTTTTTGATACAACATTGCATATGGTATGGAATTTGTTACTCTTGTCCATAGCCTATTTGTAACAAAAGTGGCATATTTCAAGGCTTCAGCCCAATACTGTTTAGGCAATTGTGCATCAGCGAGCATGACATACATAACTGTCTGCAAAGTAGCATTTTTTCTTTCAACAACCCCATTCTTGGCTGGCGTGTTAACATTTGCCACATGATGCTTCACCCCTAGATTGCTTAACCATTGTTTCATTTTGTTTGACATAAACTCTGAACCCATGTCAGTTTGTATAGCTTTGAGATCTCCTAATTGGTTCTTTACCTTCTTGTACCAATATTTCAGTGACTCAAAAGCATCAGACTTATGTTTTAAAATATGTCCAAACATATCTTGAATAATCGTCAACCATCGTTAAGGCAAAGCGATTACCAGACACACTGGGTGCAAAAGGACCTATGATATCAACATGTACTAGTTGCAAAGGATAAGTTGACTCCCTTTCGCTTTTGCGAGCCACAGGATAAGCATGAGATTTAACTTGTTTACATATTTGGCAATCAAGAAAAGTATTACAAGCCTTAACACCTTCTCTACCTGTTAAAGCAAGGGTTTGATTAATTGCTTGGAAGGAGGCGTGGCCTAACCAGTGATGGAGGAGATGTAGGCACTCATGATGTGGATCGTTATTTCCAGGAACACTTGCTGTAGCTGCAAGAACAGAGCTATTCAATACATACACCCCATTTACAAGGTTAGCTTTTGCAATTTCCCTTCCACCTTTCTTAATAAGACATTGCTCCCCCCAAAAAGTGATTTCAAAGTTGGCATGATCCAGTGCCAGAACACTAAGCAAATTACTTTCAAGGGTTGGTACACAAATTACATTCTGGAAGGTGTGGTTTAGACCCGGCAGAGTCAGTTCTCCAGAACAAGTCACTTGTCAGGTAGTCCTGCCATGATGGATGGAGGGGAGGGGAGGATGGCTATGGGCGCCATGGTGGCGTGACGGGCGGGAGGTTGGGATCGTAGGGGTGTTGATTTATGCCTGGTGTGTGAGAATGGAATGTGGCTCTGGTAACCCCTATCTGGTAGACTGAACATTCTGACCTTGGAGAGTCAAGCTGCGAGCTTTCCTATCTCTTTCAAAGCTGCAGCTTTGCTGAGATTAATGGGGGCGGTGGGAACTTCATTAGCGTAGTAACTTTTGATTCCCATTCGCATGTTATTCCCTGATTGGTAGAAGGGGGGTCCCCATTCACCCCCTTCCCTGTATAACCGCCTGCTTTGTGTAACCAAGTTATTCTGAACAATGTATCTGCTCCAGTAACCTTCCTATTGCAGCTTTTCAATAAACGCTATTCTTGTTTGAACTACAAGGCATGGTGTTTGGCTGACTAAGTTAGGGCTTCTGACAGTTTGTTCAGAATCATCATCAAATTCCGGGACTGGTCAGAAACCCGCGGCTCCAACATGAGTAGCGGTGAAGATGACACTCTCCCGATCGAAGATGAAAAGAAAGAGGATAAGAAACCTCTTTGGAAGAACGTACCCAAAGAGACCCCTGACACGTACGTGCCGGGAATGTGGGGTCAGGAGTACGACTTCGGAGGGCCCTACGGGGATCCATATGGGGCCGCTTATGGAGGGGTGACCACCCGAGTCGGACGCAGACGAGACTGGGTGAAACCCCTGGCGGAAACCCATGAAACGTGGTTCGGAACCCCTCGAGCATCGGTGGGGGAGGCCACCGCGAAAGATCGGTCCGCAGACTGATGACGGCGGGGACCCTGGAAGACACCGGCCGAGACTCCGAAATCCCGGAAGGTGCCATGGTGAGAAGAAGGTGGAGTGGGGAACCGAGCCAGGACCGCCTGATGCGCTTCTTGGATGAGTCCCTCGCCCGCATCCCACAAATGATCGCGGAGGGTATCCGGGAGAAGCGCGAGCGGCAACGGCGGGAGGAACCCCCAGACCACCCTCCCCAGGACCAACGCCCGGTGCCGGGTCCAGACCAGCAGAATGTGCCAGCTCCGCCTCCGGCGCAACCAGCAGGACCGGGACCGCAGGGGCCACCGGGGCAGCCACCCCCTCGTCCATGGGGGTTCTTGCCACCGAAACCTGCGGAACTCCTAGACGCAGATTTTGATGGAGACCCAGAGAAGTTCCCGTTTTTCCTGGTGAGAGCTGAAAGATTTATCGAGACCTGGGGCCACCTTTTCCAACGCGAAGACCGCATGGTGGACGTCATAGCATCTCACCTGAAGGGAGCAGCAGCTGACTGGTATGTCGGGCTTCATCAAGCCGACGGGCGAGAGCTGAGAGAAATCGATTCTTTCATGTGGGCCATGAAAGAGCAATTCGAGGACGTGAACTCCAATAAAGCGGCTAAGGCGACAATCCGAGCCCTCAAGCAAGGCGCAAGATCGGTAAGGGATTACACAGCGGAGTTCTGTAGATGTGCGGCCAAAATCCGAGGAGTGCAAGATGGAACCCTCGTGGAGTACTACAAGTTGGGGCTCAACGCGGAGATTCGCCGGAAAGTCACCAAGACCCAAGACCCAGACACACTGTCTGGTTGGATACAAGCCGCCATCACTATGGAGAACCGCTTGAAAACCATCAAGTTGGATGATGCAGCTGCGATGATCAATCGGGGCCCTACACCGGCCGCCCGAGGAAAACATCCCGCACCGAACCCAAAACCGAAGGATGGCACGAGAGAACTCCGGATGAAGCAAGAGTTATGCCTCAAGTGCGGGGAAGGAGGCCACTTCGCCGCGAACTGCCCAAGCTCCCCTACCTCGACTGGGGCACCCAAGGGAGTCAGGAAGAAGTTCGACACGCCCACACCAAAGCCGGTAGCAAAGCCGAGAGGGGCAAAAGCTCTGCAAGCCAAGCCGCTCAGCGAGGCATCAGACTCAACGGATGGCGAGACCGTGCCGCCGGGAAACGAGACGGACCTGCTGTAAACAGCGCTGAACAGCAGGTCCCGGACTCCCAGGCGCAAATCCTGGTGAGCAAACCCCCCTCTCTTTTCTTTCTTACGGTGACTTTAGTGGACCCGGGCCTATTGACCCATGTGAGAGTACGAGCTCTCATTGACTCTGGGTGTGGGAGAGATCTCATCAACCCCACACTGGTGACAGGACTGGGGGCGAAAGTAATTAAACTAAACGACCCCTTGATTTTTACGCAGATGGACGGCTCCACCATGAAGGAACCCTGTAAATACGAGACTGTACCCTTGAGGGTGGGGATTGGGCATCACTGGGAAGAGAGGCCCTTCGTCGTCACCCCGTCTGCCCGCTTTCCCCTGGTACTCGGGAGCGCGTGGTTCTTCGATCACGACCCACACGTTCTATGGGGGAGGGGAAAGTGAATTTCATCGCCGAGAAATGCCGGTCCCACCTGTGGAAGAAAGAGTGGGGACCCACGACAGGGGGAGCCCCTAGTGATGGTGGGGGTGGCAGAAGCGGAACTAGAGGGGATCCCTCCAGAGTATCGCGATTTAGCTTCTGTCTTTGGGGAAGAGGAAGCCGATGAACTGCCCCCCCATAGGAACTCAGACTGTGCGATTGAGATTTTGCCTAACCAGAAATTGCCTAAAGGGAAATTATATTCTATGAGCCCCTCGGAGAAGGTGGAGCTGAGGAAATTTATTGACAAAAACCTGAGCAGGGTGTTTATACGGCCAGCATCCTCCCCGTTTGCAGCTCCTGTGCTTTTTTGGAAAAAGAAGGACGGGGGTTGCGGTTGTGCACTGACTATCGTGGCTTGAATGCAGTCTCCAACACGAACGCTTACCCCATGCCCCTAATCAAAGACTTGTTGGCTGCAGTGGCTGGGGGAAAATTTTCTCGAAGTTAGATCTCAGAGATGCCTACTTCAGGGTCCGAATACGGGAGGGGGATGAATTTAAAACGGCATTCAATACCCCCTGGGTCAATTTGAATACTTAGTTATGCCGTTCGGGCTTCAGGGAGCGCCGGGGTCTTCATGAATTTAATTAATGAGGTGCTCCACAAATATTTATTCAAGGGGGTCCTTGTTTACCTTGATGATATCCTTTTGTATTCCCGTGACCTGAAATCTCACGTGAAACTGGTGAGAGAGGTGTTACAAACGTTGCACAAGCATAAACTCTTTGCTAAGCTGTCCAAATGTGAATTTCACAAGACGGAGATCCCTTTCTTGGGCTACTGCATATCCCAAAAGGGGATTGAGATGGACCCTGACAAAATAAAAGATGTGGTGGGGTGGGAGCCACCCAAAACCCGGAGGCAACTCCAAGGGTTCCTCGGATTCGCGAACTTTTACAGATCATTCCTGTCGAACTTTGCTCAAGTGGCTCTCCCCTTAACTGATCTGCTTAAAATGAAAGGGAAGTCACCCGACTGCACTAGACCTGGAATGGTCTCTGGAGTGCCAGCGGGCTTTTGACCAACTGAAAGCCCTCTTTACGTCGGAGCCTGTGTTAGTTCACCCGAATGAACTTAAGAAATTCATTGTACAAGTAGACGCTTCTGACGTTGCTATGGGAGGGGCGATCCTCCAAGAGGGGAGGATGGTAAATTGCACCCCCTTGCCTATGTCTCTAAGAAATTTAACGATACCGAACGGAATTGGTCGGTGTGGGAAAAAGAAGCGGGATCGATCCGTTTAGCGTTGTCTACCTGGCGCCATTGGCTAGAGGGGGCGCGGGTCCCTTTCGAGGTATGGACTGATCACAAAAACCTCGAGCTTCTCCGCTCCCCCGTTCCTTGAATGCCAAGCAGCTGCGTTGGGCCGATTTCTTCTCCAAGTTCAATTTTACACTGCACCACTTCCCTGGGACGTCTAACTCGCTTGCCGATGCATTGTCGCGCCTCCCACAACACGACAGTAAAAGGGAGGAGATTTGTGACTCGGTTTTCACGCCTTCCCAGTTGGGAGGGGCAGTCACCACCCGAAAGCAAGCCAAACGTCCCCCTCCATCCCCAGCCCCTCCCACCAATGACTGGATTACAAAATTCTCTACAGCTATGTCTGACGCTGATAGGGAAGAGGTGGGGGGGAGGAAGGAGTCTCTCAAGATGCACATGGCTGTTGGAAAAAGAATCATAGACTGTTTGTTCCCAGTTCCCTTAGGGGGAGGTGATGGGCTGGGCGCACGGCTTGAAACTGGCTGGGCACACGGGGTTTGTAAAATCTCTCCAGCTCCTACAGAGACAATTTTGGCGGCCTGGGCTACGAAAAGACATTTCGTTATTCACGTCGGCTTGCCAAACGTGCTTGATGAGAAAGCCCAGACCCGGTAAACCCCCAGGAGCATTACAACCCCTCCCCACACCGGCTCGTCCATGGGAAGTGATCTCTATGGACTTTATTACTGACTTACCCCCGAGCGGGGGGAATACTGTCATCTGGGTGATAGTGGATCTGTTCACTAAGCAAGCTCACTTCGTTCCATTTGCATCCATCCCCTCTGCCAAAAAACTAGCCTCAGCATTCCTGCAACACGTTGTGAGGCTCCACACTTTACCTACTAAGGTGGTCTCGGATAGAGGGGTTTAATTTGTTTCCCATTTCTGGAGTGAATTAATGTCGCTGCTTGGGGTGGAGAGGGGGGTCAGCAGTGCATACCACCCAGAAACAGATGGGCAGACTGAACGTGTGAATCAAACTCTTGAACAATATTTATGGTGTTTTACAAACTTTCAGCAAGACAATTGGCACTCTCTGTTGCCTTTGGCTGAGTTCTGTTACAACAACACTCAGCACTCATCGACGGGGATGTCCCCATTCAAGGCGGTTCATGGATATGACGCCCCGCCTTTACCATTTTTGAGTTCTCCCGACCTCCCGGCGGGAGATGCTGGAGACTGGTGCAAACAGTTGCAAACAGCGTGGTCATCGTTAGCTAAGACTCTAGACGAGGCTAAAAACGCCTATAAAACCCAAGCGGACAAGAAACGCAGTCTGTCCTGGATTCCTAAGTGTGGGGAGTTTGCTTATTTGTCCACACAGAATTTACGTGGCATTCAACCGAGTCGCAAGCTTGGTTGGAAATTTGTTGGACCTTTTGAGATTGTGAGAGTTATTAACAATGTGACTGTAGAACTTGCCTTGCCTAAATCTCTAAAGTCTGTTCATCCTGTCTTTCATGTAAGGCTTCTACGCCGGGCGCCTGAGGAGAACAAATGGAGACCGAAGCAACCCGCCCCGCCTCCGCTATTGGTGGGGGGGGAACCTCACTACGAAGTTTCGCAAATCTTGGACTCTAAGATCTCTCGCAATCGCTTGTTTTATCTGGTGGAATGGGTTGATTTTGGGCCTGAACAGAGGGAGTGGGTAAGGGCGGAAAATGTTCGGGCCCCCCGGATGAGCAACGTGACCATCTGCAAGACTTATGTGTTGCAGCTGAGCGTCCTGTACATTCATCAGCATGTCAGGACTGTTCACAATTGTGACAGTTGCTCCACTGTCAAGAACCCATTTACACTTGTCTTCCTCTTTGGTAGTGACAAGAGACACAGTAGGATGACTCAATGACGTGTCAGAGCGACCACCAAGATTGTTCCTTTTGTTTGAAGGACAGAATTTTTTCAAATGTTTTGTTGAGCCTCACAGATAACAGCGTTTCACTCACAGGGCTTTAGCTGGCTCTATCTGTTTCTCCTTTACACTCCTGCTGAAGCTTTTATTCCCACTGGCAACTCCCACATAGTCATTAGCTCGCTGCCAGGCAATTGGAGCAGACAGAGACTGCTGAGATTTTAGTTTCGCTTCATATTCCAAAGCTCCCCCAATTATATGCTGGAGGTTCAATTGGGCAGGCTGCAGCCCTTCCAAGGTTGTTATTAGAGGATCAAATACACAATTTAATGAACTGAGTAACAGATAACTTTTATCCTCAGCGCTTATTTGTTTACCTCTTCCTTCAAGCTGTTGATAAAGTTCAGTCAGCATGTTGTTGTTTTTTTTAAACAAATTTTTTTATTGGGATACACTCAACATTTCCAATTACGTTACCAATACAATTTTGAAAAAGAAAGTTCCCATCCCAACCCCCCAACCCCCCTAATAGGCTTCCAACACTGCTAATAACAAACAAAAATAATTATAAGGTAATCAAGTTTAGACTTAAATGCATCGACAAACCAGGTAACACATTTCAATTATATAAAACCTCTACAATTTCAACATATTTTCAAATAACAGTACATACAGTTCAAAATTCATTTCACTTCTCGTTCATTATCCATACGTATCCAAATTATATATTTTCCCCTTCATTCTATATTCAGTTTCTAGATACAGTTTCAATCCTTCCCAATCTTTTAAGTACTGTTCTGCCATTTGTCCATTTAATTTCTTTGTCATTTTGTCCATTTCCGCTAAAAATAACAATTTTCTCAACCAGTCATGTATATCTGGCACCTTCTCCATTTTCCATTGTTGAGCAAAGGCCATTCTCGCCGACGTAATCATGTACCATAACAATGTCCTTTTTTCTTGTGGAATTTTTTCCATTGTCAAACCAAGGAGAAGAAGTTCTGGCTTTCTCTCAATTGGGATTTTTAATATCTTCTGCATCACACAGTGTATATTAGACCAGTATGCTTTCACTTTATCACATGACCACCACATATGGTAAAAAGAACCCTCTATTTTTTTACATTTCCAACATTTGTTACTCAAGTTCTTATCCATACTAATATTAGCAATCTTTTTTGGTGTCATGTACCATCTATACATCATCTTATAACAGTTTTCTTTTACATTAATACAGGTAAACATTTTAAAAGATCTTTTCCACAAAAATTCCCATGATTCCATAGAAATTTCTTTGTTCATATTTATGGCTCACTTTATCATTTGTTCTTTAACAGTTTCATCCAAAGTATATACAGTCAACAAGGTTTTATACATCTTTGATATCATTTTCCGTTCTCCTTTCAACCATATATTTTCAAAATCATCATTTACAGCTCTAAAACCAAACTCTTTACAATCTTTTTTATAAATGTCCCTTATTTGACAATATTGTAGCCAACCATACTCAAATTCTAATTCGTTATTTGGTTTTAAAACATATTTTTTCCCTTCTTTTTGCAACAATTCATGATATTTCAACCAGTCATTACCTTTATAATCTGAAAACAGATGTATAACTGCTGCTGGAACAATCCACAGAGGCCTCTCATCCGAGATTTTATCCTTGTACCTGGTCCATGCATCAAACAATGTCCTCCTTACATAATGATGCTTAAACATAGAATCGACTTTATTTTTCCCATACCAAAGATAGGCATGCCATCCAAATCTGCAATCGTGCCCCTCAAGAGCTAAAAGTTTTCTATTTTCCAAATTATCCCACTCAGATAACCAAGACATACATACTGCTTCATGATACAAACGCAAATTCGGGACTTGGAAGCCACCTCTGTCTTTAATATCATACATTATCTTCATTTTAATTCTTGGCTTCTTTCCTGCCCAGATAAACTTAAAGATTTCTCTTTGCCATTTTACCAACACTTTCCCATCTTTCACAATTGGTATTGTCTGAAACAAAAACATTAACCTGGGCAGTACATTCATTTTGACAACGGCAATTTTTCCAAGAAGAGATAGTCTTAGTTTTTCCCATTTTTCTAAATCACTCTTTATCGAACCCCACAGTTTTTCATAATTATTCTTAAACAAATCTATATTTTTCATTGTAATTTCAACTCCCAAATACTTAACCTTTTTAACCACTTCACATTCTGTCACATTTTGTAACATTTGTTGCTTTGTACCAATCATATTTTTACACAATATCTTAGATTTTTTCTTGTTAACATAAAACCCTGCGAGATCACCAAACTCTTTCACTTTTTCAAATACCTTAGGCATATTATTAACAGGATCTTCAACAATAAACATAATATCATCCGCAAATGCTCTTAGTTTAAATGAAAAGCCTCCAATATTTAAACCTTTTATGTTTTCATCATCTCTAACCATTTGTAGCAAAATCTTCAAAATCCAGATAAATAACAATGGTGACAGGGGACAACCCTGTCTAGTAATTTTTCTTACCCGGAACACTTCTGTTGGTTCTGCATTCACAATCACCGTAGCTTTTTGTTCTTTATAAATTGATTGAATCATTCTTATAAATTCTGCGCCCATCAAGGATTTCTCAAACACCTTAAACATAAATTCCCAATTCAGATTATCAAATGCTTTTTCTGCGTCCAAAAATAAAAAACCAACTTCTTTTTCGGGGTGCTTATCATAATATTCAATTGCATCTAAAACAACCCTCATATTGTCTTTAATTTGTCTATTTGGTAAAAATCCGGCTTGGTCTTCAACAATAGTGTCTTTCAAAAACCTTTTAAGGCGCTCTGCTAATATTTTTGCAAATATCTTATAATCGTTATTCAATAATGAGATAGGCCGATAATTCTTTACATTTGTTAAATCTTGAGTCTCTTTAGGAATTAAGGTGATTGCAGCTTCATTCCAGGAATCTGGAATCTTTCCTGTCCTTCTAATTTCGTTTAGAAGGATCTCCAACACCGGAACCAGGTCTTCATGAAGTTTTTTATAAAATTTGGCTGAGAAGCCATCCGGGCCTGGAACTTTAGAAATCTTTGCTTCTCCTATTGCTTTACTAATTTCTTCTTTAGTTATTACAGCATTTAAGAATGCTTTCATTTCAGAGCTTGGTTGTATCAAATTAACCTTGGATAGATAATCTTGTATCTTTTGCAGATCCACTTGTTTTGCTTGAAAAAGAGTCGCATAATACTTCTAAAATTCCCTCCTGATCCCTCCTGGGTCTGAAATCTCTTTATTTCCATCTTTCAAATTAGTAATTGTTTTATTCTCTCTTCTTTTCTTCAATTGCCATGCCAAGTATTTGCCAGGTTTATTTGCACCTTCAAAGGATTTCTGTTGCAATTTTTTCAAATTCCAATATTCTTCTTTGTTCAACCTCGCCTCATATTGCTCCCTTAAAATCCTCAATTCTCTCAAAATCTTCTTTTTACCAGGCCTTTTCTTAAGTTCCATTTCTTTTTTCCGAATGTTTTCCATGATCTCTTTATCTATTTTCAGTTGTTGTTTCTTTTCATTATTATTAATTGCAATCAGATGTCCTCTCATCACAGCCTTGTAAGCTTCCCATACCGTTTGCGTCTGTACACCCTTAATTTAAATTCAGTTGAAAATATGTTTGGGTTTCTGTCCTTATTCTATCCACAATATTTTGTTTGTCCAGCAAATCTTCATTAAGTCTCCATCGGAATTTCTTTCTCTTAACATACGCTGACCATTTTACCGGACTATGGTCAGAAAGAATTCTAGGTAACATCTCAATTTTGCGTGTCTGCAAGATCAAATTCTCTGTCATCCACATCATGTCTATCCTTGAAAAGGATTCGTGTCTTGATGAATAAAAGGAATACTCTCTATCCCTGGAGTTTTTAACTCTCCAAACATCTACCAAATGTTCATGTTTAGTCAATTGAAAAAAGACTTTTGGAAGTTTGCCCATGGCTTCAATTCCTTTTTTGGATTTTCTATCAACAACATTATCAACAGTACCATTAAAGTCACCCATCAAAATCATTTGCTCATAGGTTAACTGTCGTAGCTGTTCCCACAAATCTTGAAAAAAATTTTCCTTCGCACCATTTGGGGCATAGAGATTAACAATTAAAGTCTTTTTAGTCTGCAGTACGGCTTCTACCGCCAGAAGCCTCCCTTCATTATCTTTAAACACTTCTTTTGGTTCCAATTCCTTTTTGATATATATAACAACTCCTTTTTTCTTTTGAGAGGAGAGGGAGTAAAATTCCTCTCCTAATCTTTTTTGAATCAAAAATTTGGCATCAGATTTTTTAATATGTGTTTCTTGCAAACAAACAATATCACATTTTTGTTTTTCCAACCAAAGTCTAACATTTTTTCTTTTTTGAGGTGAGTTAAGTCCATTAACATTCCATGATATAATTTGACTCTCCATGTTGATTTTCTGCTTATTTATCAGAGTCTTTAAAATTATCATTGATGAATCTGGTCATTTGCTCTACTGACTTGATGGTGACTCTCTTCTGTTTGAATGTAAAACTGTCACCTTTAGGAATTTCCCATCTGTATCTTATACCCTCTGTTTTCAGTTTGTCATTCAGATCTTTGAAGAGTCGTCTATCCTGGAGCATTGCTCTGGGTAGTTCCTTTAAGACCATGATTTTCTTGTTGTCAATTGTGAAATCTTCCTGAAATTGTTGCTTAAATAAATCCTCCTTCAGTTTTTTAGATATAAACTGGACAATTACATCTCTAGGTAATTTTTTCCTTTGCGCAATCGCAGAATTGACTCTGTACACCACATCAATCTGTGCCGCCACCTTCTCCTCTTCCATTTTAAAAAAATCTGCAACAGCATCCACCATAACAGAATGGATGTTCTCACTCTTGTCTTCAGGGATCCCCCTGAATCTCATGTGGTTAAGCATTGCATTATATTGGACCATCACATTAACTTTTTCTGTTTCTAAAGTAACCTCAGCAACATTAGATGCCACTCTCTTCACTCTTTCATCCGTCTCATCTGCTCTTTTAGTCAAAGTCTGTATTTCTTTTGTGATCCCAGACATTTCTTTTTTCAGCTCTGTTACTTCTGTTATAAGACTTTTTCCAACTTCTGAATCGCGTCCATCACCCGTTTCTCCATAGCTTCCATCATGCCCTGTAGCTTTTTTTCTTCTTTCGCAGCCATTTTCGGGGAGGACCAGGAGTTCGCCCTCTGTCGTTGCCGCAGATCGTAAGCTGTTGTTCAAAATTTCCCTCCAACCTACATCAAATCAAAGTCCTTCTTGTGCCCACCTAAATCGCTCTAATTTCACTTTTTTCTATTAAGTCTTTCGTTTAAAATCAAAATAAATTTTTCTGGCCTTCTCAAAATGGCGGGCGCAATTTCTCTATGGTAGATGGATCTTCCGGTTACTCACTTCCTGTCCGGCAGTTTTGAAGGTCCCCTTGTCCCTGGTTACCTCCCTTCTTCCGGCCTCCCTGGACTTCTCTAGGACGATTACTTGTCTGGTCTGAGGTCACTTCCTGTTCTGACGATTTCTGCTGCAGCTAGAGTACTTTTCCACACTAATTCTCGCAGAGTTTGTTGTTAGTTTCTATTTTAAAGTCAATAATCCAACCGCAGGAATGATCAACAAACCGGCTTTTTGGCCTTTTTAAGCTGTTTAACTGCACTTTTTCAAGTTTGATGTTAGTACGACAGATACAGCACGATCATGCGCTTCATCGGATGTTGTTTACTTTCGGCCAAAACGCGTCTCTGGTGAGCAATTTTAAAAAAGTTACCTTCAAAGTCTGTGTCTTGTTATAGCAGCGCTTCCTTAATATCAGTTTCCGTAGAATGTCTTGGAGGTCTGGGTCATGCGTTCTTATGTTGAGAATCCAACTCGGTGGGGTCTTGTAGAGAATTTCCGAAGTGCCTTCTCTGGGGGAGGGGATCAAGGCTGGTCGCGACGCTCTTTAAAGCCCCGCTATCAGCCGATCTCAACTCCCTCTCGGGCCAAAGCTCGCTGCCAGTCACCCCCCTGCCTGGGGGGATCTGCGGAGGGCTGTAAGAAGCCCTCCCTGTCGTCAAGACCCTCCGTATGCTCTGGGAGCTCAGAGAGCAAAGCCAGAACACGTCAGGATGCCATGAATCCCAGACCGGAAGCCAAGTTCAGTCAGCGTGTTGACATGCTCCCGAACTGATTCATTTTGAGCTTGAACTTTTCTGTACAAACGACGTGTTAAAGACATTATTGTCCCAGCTGTTGTTTAGACATAGACGTCCTTAAGAGATTGCCAAGCCCCCCGTGCATCAGTTGCTGACGTGATATGAATAAGTTGATCGTCACTCACCGACAAAACGATGCATGCCAGGGCTCATTTAGCCTTCAGCTGGTCTCCCGCAGGCACAGGGTCAGGAGGGTCTTCAACATACAGCCAAATCCCCTCTCTAATGAGGTAATGCTTTATTTTAAAAGCCCAAACGTCGTAGTTTGTAGAGGTTAATTTGTCCACCACTTGCATAGCCGGCATGAGAGCCATAATTCACTCCCAACTCACCGAAACTCGCAAGCTGGAACTGCCGTCTGCTCCCCGGCGTGGCTCTTGCTGCACACAGGCTTGTCCGGGCAGGTCACTCCCCCACTCCTGGAGAATGCAGTAACCGTCCACCTCAGATCCTGGACTCACAGCTGCACACACCGCCTTTCAGCACGGCTCACCAGCGTTCCTTGGAAAGCAGAGCTGGTTGTTCGCACCAAGCTGGCTCTCCTTCAGACTAGGCTGAGTCCTTAGCAGGCTGGGTTCGAACCTGTTAAGGCTGGGCCCATAACCCTGTTGGGGAGTGCGTGTCTTAATGGTTCAAGCCTCCAAACCTTTATAGGACTTCCCAGCCACCAGTCTCTCACCTGCTTGCACTGCGGATCCAGCAGAGGAACCTCTTATAGTAACCACACAAAGGCAGTCCAGTGGTACACTATATACAAGAGTTTTATTCACAGTATTCACAAGCAAAGTGCTATGCCAGGCATCCAATATACAGAAGGAGAAAATATGACAGTAACACAAAGACTTATATACAAACCCCCACCAATCAGTGGACTGCTGAGTCACAGTGACGGCACACTGTTCAGTGCCAGGCAGAACAAGTTGGGACTTGTCCTCTGAGTACATCAGCTGACACTAGCTGACAGGTAGCTGTAAATTTAGATCCTAATGATCTAGCTACTGGAGATTAACATACAACATGGGGTTCTAGAGACTTAAAACTCACAAGGAACCTCCAGCTGACTCTCCTCTACCCAGTCACCATATTTGGTGAATACTGGACTTTGGGGGTACAAGTTACAGCCTCCCAAATAAGGTGCTCCCAAAGTGCTCTCTGGGGAAATGAAAGGTGCAGGTTCAGGAGTGTATAGAAGTGACCCTGTGCAAGCTAGAAGCATCATGCTTCCCCAAAAGGCACCCCCAGGAAACTACTTTTGGGGGAGACATCAAGTGTGGGCTCTGGACTGAGAAGAAGAAGAAGTAGAAGTGGAGGAGGAGGAGATTAGATTTATACCCGCCCTTTACTACCCAAAAGAATCTCAGAGCAGTTTACAATCCCTTTGCCTTCCCCTCCCCACAACAGAAAACTTGTGAGGTAGGTGGGTCTGAGAGAGCTCTCTTGAGAACTGCTCTTGAGAGAACAGCTCCGAAAGAACTTATGACTGACCCAAGGTCACCCAGCAGCTGCAGGTGGAGGAGTGGGGAATCAAAACTGGTTCTCCCAGTTTAGAGTCCACACTCTTAACCACTACACCAAACTGGCTTTCAGAACAGGCTCTGTATGAGCTAGAGGCATCAAACTCACAGTGGATCTCCTCAGGATGCTCCCTAGGTTGGACACACACCCCTTCGGGGCAGTAATGTCACCTAAGTCCCAAGGTTGGGGCAATCTCCCAAGGCAGAGCTGATTAACTGGGTGGGGGTCTTGGCAACAGAAAGGAAATCAGTCAGGCAGGAAGTGAAGCTCCCTAAACAAAATGCAGCCCAGTGGGGGGCTATAAAATGATGTGGAGGACTAGGGCAGTAACATCACCCAGGTCCCCAAGGCTGGAGCCATTCCCCCAGGGCTTAACAACAACACCCAACCGCAGCCCAGAAGAGTTGATCAACTGGGTGGGTGTCTTGGCAGAGAGGGAAACAACAAAGGAGACAATCCTTCAACGCTTAACAACACCCAACTGCAGCCCAAATGATAGATAAATGAAAGTTGTGGGGGTCTGAAATAAAGTGGCAGAAAGGGAAATCATCCAAGAAGGCAGGCAACAGGAAAAGACCCCTAACAAAAAACAGCCCAGTGAGGGGTTGTAAAATGGCAGAGAGAAAAATTCCAATTCCCCCCCCTTCACATTAAAAAAAAGCAGAATGGGCAATACTGAATTGACCTAAACAGAGGAGGAACCCAGGGCAAAGCAATGCCCCCTGGCCCCACACTGAGTTGACAGAAAGCAAAGAGAAGCAAGCAATCCCCCCCCAATACCAACACCCAGCAAAGCTCTTCAACTTATTGTCTCCATCTCACCACTCTCCTGTCTCTCCGTCTCCAACTCTGACCAAAAATCAACTAAGGACATATGGGTTCCACTTGGATTTATATAGCATCTGAATCCAATTGTGACAAATGGGAGCTCTGTTATTGGCAGGCAGCAGCGACTATCAAGCTTTGGAGGATCCCCATTGGTGTTTCCAAGGTTGTAAAATACCACCCCCACTATTGCCTAGTAGTTCTGCATCAGATTTTCTGGTATTGTTTGTGTTGTGTACTAACTACAGCCGTGCATGTGGTCGAGGTTACATGCGATCATGTGAACCAGCCAAGCTTCGCTCTCTATGAACAATAGCTAAAGAGGATCCAAGAATGGGCCAGTCAGTCACCTTGGTTCCTAAGGTAACCCTATGGGAATGGGCACTGTGTAAATAAACCAATCATGGGTGTGTATGGGTGTGTGCAGGGGTCTTTTCGTAGAAGAACAGCTGCAGGAGCTCATTAGCATATGGTATGCTAATGAGCTATTAGGCTATTAGCATATGCCACGCCCCCTGACATCACCGGAAGTGATGTCAGAAGGGGGGGTGGCATCTTCAAAAGCCTCCCCTTCCCTTCCCCAGCTGGCCTGAGTGGGGGAGCTAAGAGAGAAGGGGTTTAAAGTTTAAACTCCTTCTCATGACAGTTGGGCCACAGAAGGAGGAAAGAGGGAAGGAAAGAGATAGAGAGAGTAGAAAGAAGGAAAGAGTGAAAGAAAGAGGGAAAGAAAGAGAAGGAAAGGGGAGGGAAAGAAACAGAGGGAAGAAGGAAGGAAACAGGGAAAGGAGGAAAAAAGAGAAGAGAAGAAGGTGGGAAAGAAAGAAAGAGAGAAGAGAAGAATGAGGGAAAGAGGAAAAAGAAAGAAGGAAAGGAGGGAATGAAAGAAATTTGGCGGCAATTCAGCCCCATTATATCCTATGGGCCATTGAAGTCAATGGTGAAAACATAGGGTATATTCTGGGGGCTAGAGGAGAGGAAGTTTGAGGGAGAGGCTCCAAACTCACAGGATAGCTGTTGGAGCCTCTTCCAAAGATACCCACCACGTTTCAAGAACATTGGACCAGGGGTCCAACTCTATGGGCCCCCAAACAGGTTGCCCCCATTCCCTCCATTGTTCTCTATGGTGGGAATAAAAGTTATTTTTCCCACCATAAAGAACAATGGAGGGAATAGGGGCAACCTGTTTAGGGGCCCATAGAATTGGACCCCTGATCCAATGTTCTTGAAACTTGGTGGGTATCTTGGGGAGAGGCTCCAACAGCTACCCTGTGAGTTTGGAGCCTCTCCCTCAAACCCTCCCTCCAGCCCCCAGAATATACCCTATGTTTTCACCATTGACTTCAATGGCCCATAGGATATAATGGAGCTGAAATTGACACTCGGCTGCCTGAAAGACTCTCCGGGACGCTGGCTGGGGGCGGGGCTTGGCTCCTGAGCTCCTGGAGCTGTGCTCCGGTGCGCTCCCCCCCCAAAAGACCCCTGGGTGTGTGGGGTGTGGCAGAACAGGGACATTTAAGCAGGCCTCTGGGCCAGGTTCTGTATTCCAGTTTCTTCTGCCTTAATAAACTATGAGCTAATTTCACCATCAACCTGCCTGGACCCAGTACTTTACACTGGTGACGAGGATGGGATCTTGTTGAGCACACCTGACCAAGCATCAGAACCAGGGACTATGTCATGTTTATGATTATAAAGAGTACTCGGAGAGTGAATTTATAATTCAACTTGTTTATTAAACTCCTGCAGTAGGCTTTGAATTGTGCCCAGAAACAAATTTGGAGCCAGTGTAAATTGGCCAAGACTAAAGTGATATTGTCCTTACGACCCCCTCCAGTCAACATCCTGGCTGCAGCATTCTGCATCAATTGAGGTTTCTGAACACTTTTCAAGGGCAATCCCATGTTAGGGCTGCCAACTGCCAGATGGGGCCTGGAGATCTCCCAGAATAAGTGAAACATACTGGGTTCAGACACATGGAGTGATCAGCTCATAGTTTATTAGAGAGTTACGTTAAATAAAGACAACTCTAGCAGGAGTGGAGCCCTGCTTAAATGCATGCAAAACACCACACCCAACACACACACTCCCCATGATAGGCAATTTACATAAGAACTGCTGTTCTATAGGTTCCTTCCAGGATCCTGGCTATCTATTGTTTAGTAAGCCCAAGCTAGGTCCTTCACCGAGTCCTGTTCAGGCTCAGTACATAACAATAAGTGATCTCCAGACTGCTGAAATCAGTTCTCCTGGAGGAAATGGCTGCTTTGGAGGATGAAATCTATGGTATTATACCCCAGTGAGGTCCCTCTTCTCCCCAAACCCCACCCTCCCCAGCTCCACCTCCAAATCTCCAGAAATTTCCCAACTCAGAGCTGGAAACCTTATCTCACGTAGAGGGCATTTCAGTAATCTAAACTGGTATATGCGCTGCAGTGGCCAGATTTTTTCTGTTTAGGAAAGGCTACAGCTGGCTAAGCAGTCAACACTGGTAAAAGGCAGTTGCCACATTTTATTTATTTATTTTAAACATTTATTAGCTGCCTTTCTACCTTGCAAAACTCAAGGCAACTTACAGTGTACATAAAATACATAAAAATAGAATACATAACATACATTAAATATTTTAAATCACAATTTAGGACTGCCAATAAATTATTCAAATGTGTTCCTAAATAAAACTGTCTTCACCTGCCTCCTAAAGATCAAAAGTGAGGAAACCAGGGTCACCTTCCTGGGGAGGTTGTTCCACAATCATGAGGCTGCTAATGAAACGGTTCTCTCTCATGTACCCACCAGACAAATTTATTTTGATTGATGGGACAGTCAGATCTCCCTGTGATTTTAATTCCTGGGCAGATACATATGGGAGAAGACGGTCCAAGCCATGCAGATCATTAAAAGACAAAACCAACACCTTGAACTGGGATCAGGAGTAGATCCATCAGAAGGCTTGAGTCCAAGAGCATCCACAAACTACAGACTTCTTCCTTCAAGGAGAGTACAACCTTATCCAGAATGGATGTCACCTTAAGTCCTGGGTCAAACCTTCTGTTCACCAGTAGCTCTTCTGTCTTGTTGGGATTAAGCTGCAGTTAATTAGCCCCTGCTCACATCAAACTTCATCCAGGCCTCAGTTCAGGGTTTCTACAGCCTCCCTGGGATTGGCCAGAAGCTCAAGATATAGCTGAGTGTCACCCATAAATTGATGACAACTCAACCTAAATCTCTCGATAACTTCGTAGAATCATAGAGCTGGAAGGGACTGCCAGAGTCATCTAGTCCAACCCCCTGCACAATGCAGGAAATTCACAAATACCTCCCCCCATACCCCCAGTGACTGCTGTTCCATTCCCAGAATGCGACAAAAAACCTCCAGGATCTCCAGCCAAATTGGCCTGGAAAAAAATTGCTTCCTGACCCCATAGTGGCAATCAGCATTTCCCTGGGCATATAAGAAGAAGAGGAGATTGGATTTATACCTCACCCTTCATGCGGAGTCTCAGAGCGGCTTACAAACTCCTTTCCCTTCCCTTCCCTTCCCTTCCCTTCCCTTCCCTTCCCTTCCCTTCCCTTCCCTTCCCTTCCCTTCCCCTTCGCACAACAGACATCCTATGAGGTAGGTGGGGCTGAGAGAGCTCTTTTGAGAACTGCTCTTTCAAGAACAGCTCTGACAGAACTATGGCTTGCCAAAGGTCATCCAGCAGCTGCAAGTGGAGGAGTGGGTTTCTCCCAGATTAGAGTCTGCATACTTAACCACTACACCAAACAGGACCACAGGAACTAAGCACTGATGCAGCCCTTCCTGCCCTCCCTCTCATGATCTGCCTAAGTTCAGAGAATCAGCATTGCTGATTCACTCAGCAGTTTCATGTAGATGCTGGAAAATGTAAGGGACAAGATAGAGCTTTGTTGAACCCCACAGGTGCCACGGGTCCAAAAAGCAGTCTCCTAGCACCACCTGTTAAAACCTAGCATGATTCACTGGAATACCACTGAAGACGGATGAAGCTGCTGAGAGGACCAGGAGACTCAACAAAGTCTCACTCCCTTTGCCCATCTCCCACCGTAGGTCATTCACCAGGATGATCAAGGCTGTTTCAGTTGCATAACCAAGACTGAAACCAGACTGAGAGGCTCCAAATAATCTTCTTCATCCAGTAATGTTTGAAGTAGTTCAGCCAACCTTCTTTCAATTACTTTGCTCAAGAATGGAACAGTTGACACTCATTTATACTTATGGAAATCTCCTGCGTCCAGGGTGAGCTTCTTTAGTACTGGACATAACACAGCCTGTTTCAAAGCTGCGGTGAACACCCCCTCTCTCAAGGCATTAACTACCTCTCAGACCCAGTCAGCCAGACTATCCCCAACAGATTTAAGTAGCCAGGAAGGGCAAGGTCATGCAAGCAGGTTGTAGGCCTCAGATCCTGTTGCAATAAACTTTACTCTGCATGTGTGGGATTGGATTATTTCCACAATTCTTCTAAGATTTAGGCACAGTAAAAATCTCTGCTGTACAATAATGAAATACTACAATACTATGTAATAAAGAGATATCATTTTTTCCCTAATTTTAACCTGTTTTAGAGTCCCAGCCAAATACACACAAAAACAGGATACAGAACTTAATACTATACACTATCCATTGATTTTTGTGTGTGCCTCTTATGTTTCCCTGATGTACATAAACAGAAAATGGCAGAGTTACATAATCAGTGATAACTTTTCATGGAACTAAATTTCACTCCTCTGATGGAGAGTGATAGAAATTCCCCCAAGTATATTGTCTTGCCATGCTTATTGTAATATGTCTTAACCCACAAACGTAAGCAATGGGTAATAAATGTGCTTCATTAAAATGTGTGACTTTTAACCAGTAGGTAGCTAAAGTTTCAGCTGGGAAACCACAAACCAATATAGTATAACACTGGCGGCAAGGGGAAGAAAATCCTTCTCACAGTAATTATAGACCAAGAGGCCATCACTGACAGCTAAAAAGCCACAGTTTGTGGTGACAGTGGGTAACTACACAAAGGAATGAAAACATGCTTACAAGCATGTTGTTTGCAAAGGGAAGGTTGATATTTGCATCCTTTTAGCAACCAGCTCTTGGTTGCAGCATAGGCTACAGAGTTTAATGATCTGTTTTGCATTGCTTTCCAGGCAGAAGCTTAAATAACCTATGTAATATGGAAGTAACCCTATTAACCTTAGAAACATGAGACATTCAATTTACTGGGTAAGTCACAATATGACATGATATACTGTACGGTTATGTCTCCCTACTGCCCCAAGCGGTGAGAAATTCTAGGGACAGTACTACAAGGTTTACACTGGCTTTGTCAATGGACTATGAAGGATGTAACTCTAGTATAACCTCCTCCCCTTTCCCCAAGTTCTATCTAGGAGAGAAAACAATTCACTCAAGAGTAGTAGGAGAGCAAGCTGGCATACTGAACAAGATTCATTATGTTCTTGTTTTGTAGGATAAAACAGACAAAAGGTCAGGGTCTAGAATTCCAAAAGAAAATCCACCAATTCTGTCCCTAAACATAATTCACTTTTGCCCTCCTTTCAGAGTACATCTTGCTTTCTTTCTGAGGAGAAAAGGGAAATAAGCCCTTTACACATGTTTCATGAGAGATAAGGATGGAACAGAAACTTGACTGAGATAAGGTTGCTTGGTGATCAGCATTCAAAGAACAGGTTATTCAGTTAGGATGGGAGCAAGGAGGAAGCATCCTGTCCTTATATATAATTGAATTTTGGTTCCGCCATGTTCTATAAGCGCCAACAGTGCTTGGCGGCCCACGGTGCTACTCAATGTTTGACTACAAATCAGGAGAAGTCTGAGTCCAACCCACACCACCACTGGATGCGAAAATTTGGAGGCGGGATGTAAAGACTGGTGGCAGTGCTGAGCCAGCCGCAGTGGGCCATTTATGCCGCTCCCTCCCACCCGCCCTTCAGAGGCATTGGGGGGGAAGATGAAGGTGGCCGGTGGTGCACAGCTGGCTACCGCAGCTGGTTTTCACCACTCTCCCCCCCACGCCCTTCACAGACAATCGCGGGAGGCTGGGGAGGCTGGCGGTGGCGCTGAGTCGGCTGCTGCGGCCCCATTTATGCCACTCCCCCTGCCCTTAACAGGCAAACGTGGGCAGGAGGGAGGGTGACAGCTGGCAGCGGCACTGAGCCACCTGCTGCGGCCCCATTCTCGCCACTCCCCCCCACCCTTCAGAGGCAATCATAGACAGGGGAAGGCTGGTGGCGGTGCTGCGCAACCCGCTGTGGGACCATCTTCGCCATTCCCCCCCATTCAGAGGCAATTGCGGAGGGTGGGAAGTGAAGGCTGCTGCCGCCGCTCAGACGCCCACCATGGCCCTGTTCTCACCACTCTCCCCCTGGCCTTCACAGGCAATTGGGGGGGAAGGTGAAGGCCAGCGGTGGCACTGAGCTGGCCACCGCGGCCCCATTCTCACCACTCCCGCCCTTCAGAGGCAACCACGGGGGGGGAATGAAGGCTGGCGGTGGCGCTGAGCTGGCCGCTGCGGGCCCCTTTTGCCACCCCCCCTTAAGAGGCAATCACGGGGGGGGGCAGGTGAAGGCCAGCGCTGCTGCGGCCCTGGCTGCCATGGCCCCGTTTCCTCCACTCCTCCCCCCGTCTCTCTCTCTCTCTCTTTCTCTCTCCCCCATCTTTCATTGTCTCACTCTCTCCCTCTACCTTCCTTCCTACCTTCCATTCTCTCCCCCCCTCCTGTCTTCCTTCCTTCCATTCTTTCTCTCTCTCTCACTCTCCCTCTCTTTCTTTCTTTCTTTCTTTCTTTCTTTCTTTCTTTCTTTCTTTCTTTCTTTCTTTCTTTCTTTCTTTCACTCTCCCCCTCTACCTACCTACCTTTCTTCCTTCCTTTCTCTCTCTCTCTCCCCCTCTTTCTTTCTCTTTCTTTCTTTCTGCCTGCCTTCCCTCCCTACCTTCTACCCATCCATCCTCTCACCCTTCCGACCTTTCTAGGGCCCGTTGTCTTCCAAAAGAACGGGCTTAGCTCCCTAGTCCTAAAATATTGCAGATCAACCTTACAGTGCAAGGAGTCGTGCCTTTAGATCTGATATAGCTGCTGATGCCAGATGGATCTAAACTCCATGATCATACATCAACATCTGTGAAATGTTCTGCAGTTGTCAACACCCTGTTCTGCCCTGCCCCTGAAATAGAGTAAAAAGAGTTAAAAAAAAAAAAAAAGAGTAAAAAAAATTCTGGTCCTAAAGCTTGCTGATGGGCCACGGATGGATTTTCCCTAGTCTGATCACTCAAGCATACTCTCAGGCTGTTGGGATGGTCTGCTCATTCCATCTCAACTGGTCATCATATTTTTTGCTTGCTTAGTGATATGTTCATAACCACACAATTGTCCTTATCTCCAGACCAGTTTTGAAAATGAGCAGGAAAGGGAGTGATGTTTGTCAGGCAACCATTGTTTATGTGCATGCCCAAAAGCAGGCACCCACACCCCTCGCCCATCCACGCCATCTGATTGCACAGTGATAAGCTGAGCCCACAGCAAAACAGATTATACTGGAATGTCTGATCGAGTGACTCCATTTCAAATACCAATGGATGAAATAGGAGTACTATCCCACAACAAATCCTTAGGAATACTTCAGACCCCAAGATGGTATTTTTGCCATTCACTTCTCTTCCTCTGTCTCATCCAAAACTTTAAGCTGCTCTTTCTTCACACTTACATGCAAATATACACATACACCTTGTTCCCTCTCCTCTCCTGAAGCACATGACAGCTTCTACAAAACAAGCATTAAGGAGCATTGATATCCTCATCCTCTGACACCTTTCTTGCTGCCCACCAAGTGTTTTGGGTGGGACCACGTGGGGCTCCTGTACAGCATGGCTTCTGGCTGGCCACTGGAGTTCTGATTGGCTGTACAAATTAAAATCATGTTACTTCAGCAGCTATTGTGCTGGTTTTATTCTCTTTCTCACTGCTCTTTTCCAGTGTATTTTTTTTTTAAAAATACTACTCTTGTCCCCTGCACATGGTCTTCGTTTCTGCGTAGCTCCACCTCTCATGACAGCCATTTTGTAGTTGGCTCCACCTTTCACGGTGGCCATTTTGTGGTTGCACCCACCACCCTGTGTTTGAATTCAAAATGTGCCTGCAGGCTCAAAAAAGTTGGAGACCCTGTTCTAGACCATTCACCTCAGTAGCACTTCAAATTTCTGGTGAATTGTGCCTTAAGAGGTGTGTGTCAATTTCCATTGATAAAAATGTTTTTCTACAACAGAAGGTCACTGTCCCAGCACTCTCTGAAATATTTCCATGAAAACACACACACACACACACACACACACACAGAGAGAGAGAGAGAGAGAGAGAGAGAGAGAGAGACAGAGAGAGAGAGAGAGAGAGAGAGAGAGAGAGAGAGAGAGAGAGAGAGAGAGAGAGAGAGAGAGAGAGAGTCCCAGCCATATTCAATGGTCCCTTATTATGCAATGAAGAATTTTCCTTGGATACCTATCTTTTTTTTAATGAATAGTGTATTTTCTTATGTCTAATATGGCAATGTAGGGTTCAAGAGTCGCCTGTAAAGAAGCTTAACAACTGAACACATTTAAAGCAAGAAACTAAATATGGATATAGTGGTTGTTGTGATGGACCATTAGAATTTCATGTGAAAGAACTAAATATATTTCTAAAGAGTCCAAAGGGATTTATTTAATATCCTCACCCAGAATCCAGAGAATCATACAACTAGTCCTGCATATCACTGGGTCTTTCAGGGCAAAAAAAAAGATGTCACAGAGTTCACGGATTTCCATTCAAACTAAATTTTCTTCATTATTGTTAACATTTTTAAGGGAAAAAACCCCTTGAAAATGCTAATGTGGCTTAAGAGTTAATTCTTCTCTCATAGCCGTATTCTGAACTAGAGCCACACCTGCTTATAATTTATTTTAAAAATGAATGGAGAGTTGTGATCTTAATCAGGAGCAAAGGCCATGTAATACCTTTTATTAGGACCAACAGAAATGACACAAAACAATGTGCAAACTTTTTGAGTACTCCAGAACTCTTCATCAGGATGGACAGTACCAAAAGGAGAGGGCAGATTTCTCAGGTCATGATCTTAAGACTGTTTCTAGCCATTATCTCTCCTTATAAATATTTATCTTTTGGTTTCGCAAGATTCCATGCGCTCCCATTGGCTGTAAAATGTCCTCCCTCAGCCATTGGCCCATCAGCCGCCACTCAAGAGTACTTGTGTGCCATTGGCTGGGTGCTGGGTCTGCTCCTCTTCCCCACCCACTCCCCCTTCAGACAGATTTTGCATGTCAGATTTACTGGCAGACAGCTCTCTCTCCTGAGGAAGACAGTTCTCTTGACTCCTGTGAGGGACTGTCCCCTCAGTGGCTATCGGTAGGCAACCAAGCTTGGTTCTGTGAGTAAAAAAACAAAGGACTTTCAGCATAACCCCCTCCCCAACGGCCACTTTCCTATCCGAATCAATGGAAAAAGGATCTTTCTTCTGCTTAGCTTCAGCATGGCTGGCTGGCTAACGAGGTGGGCCAGCGACCATCAGACCATTTTCTTCAACTCCCTGCTGTGTGGCTGACTTCCCCCTAGGGCTGCCAATCTTCAGGTGGGACCTGGAGATCTCCCACTGTTACAATTGACCTCCAGATGACAGAGATCAGTTCCCCGGGATAAAATGGTTGCTTTGGAGGGTAGACTCTATGGCATTATACTCTGCAGAGTCCTTCTACACACACCCTAAATGCTGCCCTCCACAGGATCCACCCCCCCAAATCTCCAGGTATTTCCCTAATCAGGGTTGGCACCTGTACTTTCTCCTCTGTCAGTAAAAGGCCCTTTCCACACCTATGTTGGCCTTTGGGAGAAAACTCATTGGGCCCAGTCCTGATCAGGTTGCCAACTCCAGGTGGGCAATTCCTGGAGATTTGAGGGATGGAGCCTGGAGAGGGTGAGGTTTGAGGAGGGATGGCACCTCGGACAGGTACGATGCCATATACTCCACCCTCCTGATGGGGAACCATTGTTGCCAATCTCCAGGTGGTGGCTGGAGATCACTCAAAATTACAACTGCTCTGTAGGAGGGATGGGGGAGGAGATGGAAAACTAAAGGTAGGTTGATGGTTGGCTGGGAGGGAGATAGGGTTGTCAACTCCAGGTTGGGAAATTCCTGGAGATTTGAGGGGTCGAACCTGGAGAAGGTGAGTGTTGAGGAGGGGTGGGACCTCAGACAGGTACAATGCCATAGACTCCACCCTCCAAACCAGCCACTCCCTCCTGGGGAACCACTGTTACCAATCTTGGGGGTGGGCTGGAGATCACTCAAAATTACTACTGCTCTTCAGGTAGCAAAGATCAGTTCCTCTGGAGAAAATGGTGGACTCTGTCATTATACCCTGCTGAGATTGCCACAGCAAATTGTCACTGAGTGCCCAAAGCCGGGGCACTCTCCCAGAGCCTCTTTCTAGAGCCCGTTGTATTTATTTCCACAATGGGCCTTATTCCTAGTCCTTTATAAAGCACTGAACAGGCATGTAGATTTAAAGTAGTGCTGGTGTCAGGTGTCTGTGTTGTGCTCTGACCACATAGTCTCCCCCACTCTGCACAATATCAAAGGGAGGGGGTAGCTCAGGGAAGCAAGGAAAGGCCATACTCTTGGGTTGCCAACTTTCCAGGGATCCCCAAAGACTGGGGATTCCATCTCCAAATAGGGAGATTTGGCCAGAGGGGTCTCACTGTCCCTCTGAAAAGACAGTGATGATTCCATGAGTGGTGATAGCAAGGAGTGAGATATGCCCATGGGACGAGGGTGGGAGGTGAACAGCTGAGTTGTAAACTGGAGCCTGTTTCGCCACAGTAGGCAACCAAGTTTGGTTCAGACAAAAGAAAGAAACCCTTTGCAGGCTTTTGTGAGGAACTCATTGGGTCTAGTCCTTACTAGGATTGCCAGCTACAGATAGGGAGATTCCTGAAGATTTTCTGGTAGAGTCCATGGAAGCCAGGGTTTGGGGAGGGGGGAGGCCTCAGCTGAACAGAATGCCACAAAGCCCCCTTCCAAAGCAGTTATTTTCTCAGGGGGGGGGGAATCTATTGTCTGGAGTTCAGTTGTGATACCTGGTGATCTTCAGGCTCCCCATGGAGGTTGGCTACCCTAGGCATCACAGTCAGTGCATCAGAGCAGGGTCTGCTAGATCCAGGTTCTTGCTGTAGAAGCTGAGTGGGTGATTTTGGACCAGTCATAGATTTTCAGCCTAAAGTACCACAGGGTTGTTGTGCAAATCAAAAGGCGGAATGATGTAAGCTGCTTTTGTCCCCATTGCAGAGAAAGATTATTTTTCCTCCTGGGAAACCATTGTTGCCAATCTCCAGGTGAGAGCTAGTGATCACTCAGAATTACAACTGCTCTCCAGATGGCAGAGATCAGTTCCTCTGGAGAATGTGGTAGACTCTGCGTCCTTATACCCTGCTGAGATGGCCCCCCCATGACAGCCGATGTAACGTGGCAGTCAGGGTTTCGGAGCACCGTAGAGGCTGCAGGTGGGTGGGTGGGGAGATGGAAGGCCGAAGAGGGGAAATAAAGTTAGGTTGATGCTCAGCTGGGAAGGAGATAAGGTTACCAACTCCAGGTGAAAATTCCTGGAGATCTGAGGAATGGAACCTGGAGAGGGTGAGTTTGAGGAGGGGTGGGACCTCAGACAGGTACAATGCCATAGACTCCATTCTTCCAACCAGCTGTTCCCTCCTGGGGAACCACTGTTGCCAGTCTCCAAGTGAGGGGTGGAGATCACTCAGAATTACAACTGATCTGGGATGGCAGAAGTCAGCTGCAGTCAGAAGGGGAGATAATGGTAGGTTGATGGTTAGCTGGGAAGGAAATGGGATCGCCAATGCCAACTCCAGGTTGGGAAATTCCTGCGGATTTGAGGGGTGGAGCCTGGAGATGGTGGGGTTTGAGGAGGGGTTGGACCTCAGGCAGGTACAATGCCATAGACTCCACTCTCCAAACCAGCCATTTCCTCCTGAGTAACAATTGTTGCCAATCTCCAGGTGAGGGATGGAGATCATTCAAAATTACAACTGCTCTTCAGGTAGCAGAGATCAGTTCCTCTGGAGAAAATGGTGGACTCTGTCATTATACCCTCTGTGGTTGCCACAGCAAATTGACACTGTGGCACTCTCTCAGAGCCTCTTTCTAGAGCTTGTTGTATTTATTTCCACAATGAGCCTTATTCCTAGTGTTGTATAAAGATGATTTAGTTCCCCATTGAAGAGAAAACTGGGATATAAATACATACATAAATTCATTAATAATGGCTATCTCATACTTAAATGTTACATTCCAAAGAAGTAAATGGAACTTAATCCCTAATAAATGTACTGGATCATAAATATGTTCATGAAGACAGATATTCCCTGCATTCCCTTGTACCCAGCAGTCCCTTGTGACCCTTGAAAAGCCAAGGATGAGTGTTTGGAGATCCTTGTGGACAAACTGTCATGCTGCACAAGAGGGTTATAGTAAATAGGGGGAATCAGGTGAAATCATTCTCTCTATTCGGCAAGTATAGGAAGCTCAGTAGAGCAAATGTCTCCACCCATACAATAGGAAAGAGGGGAAGTTTTCCCTGTTTCTCCCTCCTCAGTAAAGCCCACCATGCCATGAATCATGTTGCCCATGAGGGATCCCTGACCACCAGCGCTGACTTTTCAATGGGCACAGGTAGTTTCTAGAGGAAGACACAGAAGATCCACATCTGGGTGGGGATATGAGGGGCCCATGATGCCAGCTGCAGTGCCATGTCACATATAGTTTCTGGCATCACTTCAGGCTTTTTACCAAAAATGATATAGAGATGCATGTGGTGTGATGCTGCAAATTCTTTTAAACAGCAGCGGTGGGGGGATCCTTCACCCACTCTGGGAAAATGGGACCTCTACATGTTTGTGGAATTTATTATAGATAGGAAGATCTATACAATGTATCATATAAACTGATGTTACTAGAGTAATATTCTGCTGGTACTTGGTCTACCTAAACTTATTCATGTTAAGTTTATTTTAACATTTAAATGTTAACAAGGCAGCCTTTGTGTGTTACTGATTTTGAACTCTCATGCTTCATCCTGTAGAAGTTTTCCAGTGTTTTAAAAAGAAAGGGCAAAAAAAGGGCAAATGTACATAATTGTCCTCTCGTCTTTGAAGCTGACTAAGCTCGACCACAAAATAAACTGCTATAAAAATGAATTAAGGTGAATGAATGAATACCTTTACTTACATGGTTACCTAGAGGGCACCGTTTTGTCACACAACAGCCAATTGATTTCAATCACAATATTTAAATACATGTCTTAGGGAATGTTGTTATTCTTCATAACCAAAATGTTTTTTTAAGAATTCAAGCCACAAGTGCACACACACAAGAAAGTTTAAGAGAAAATCACTGCTGTTTGGATTACACCATCCATATGTCACTCAAATTGTCATTCAAAACTGTATGACCTCTATGTTAGTCTAAATTGTTTCTGAATTCTTACTCATATAGCATCATTTATTATCAGCAGCATTACGTGGAAAAATAGTTTTAATGTTTCTTATCAGATTGAGGAACCATTAGAAATGTTTGCCATGCCCTCTTTTATTTACTTAAAGGAGTTTAAAAGAGGGTGAAAGAAGGCCTCACTGTTTCTCCTGTGTTATATTCTGGCTTTTTGGTATGAGAATTTGAACTAGCAAAGGTGTATGTCTATATTGAACTAATATGAAGTAATAGAGCCTGCATGTCTAGCATGGAGAAGTAAGAGGGAAAAGGAAATGAAAATAAGGGGGGAAATCCCACATAAAAAGGCAGAGACCGTTACAGAGGAAGATGCAGCACTCGCAATTTGGACTGACTCAAGCAGCGAAGAAGACAGCGATCCGGAGGAGGGAGGTGCTGGAGCGGGAGACAAAAAGCCTAAAGAGGGCCCATCTTACAACTTGAGAGATATAAAAGGAAGACACTCAAAGAAATAGTTCGTGGAACGTCAGAAAGGAGCTGATTAATAATTAACCCCAATGGACTTTACTAACTTTATTAACAGAGTTACTTTGGACTTTTGTAAGATGAAAAGAAGATGTTCCAACCGTGGTGGTTGCCAAAATTTGTAATTATACTAACTAAAACTAATCTTTTAACAGAGAAAAACTCACTCCACTCTTTTTCTTAATCCCACTATATACCTTCCCTTTTTCTTTTTATAAAAAGCAATAAAATTCTCTCCTTTTTAGGAGAGTTTATTCTCATTAAAAGGCAGAGACCGTTAGACTTAGAAATGATTCTGCATAGGATTGCACCACCAGTGAAGTACAGTTGTGACATTGTTTTTAAGCAGCCGAAGGAAGACCCTAAATGTTCAACTGGATATGATGTAATGCTCATTTGGTAGCTAATTACAAAAGAAAAAAAAGTTGCCATGATCAAGAAAAATGAAGGGTTTGTTAAAAAGCAACAAAACAGAATCAATTCTATTGAATTATGTTGGCTACATTTGTGGGTTATTTTTTTAATTATTAAAAAACAAATTGCAAAAGGATATCTTTACTTATAACTTCATAAAGACGTATTTATTTGTCCTCATAGAATCATAGAATGTTAGAGTTGAAGGGATCTTGCAGGTCATCTAGTCCAACCCCTGCACTCTGCAGGAGTGTAGCTGAAAGATAGCCCTACAATATACCTGAAAGATGGTTGTCCAGCCTCTGCTTGAAAATATCCAGTGAAGGAGTATCCACCACCTCCTGAGGCAGTCTGCTCCACTGATCAACCACTCTTACAGTTAGGAAGTTTCTCCTGATATTTAGCCAGTAATGATTCCCTTGTAATTTCCACCCATTAGATCTAGTCTTGCAATCTGGAGCAAGAGAGAATAGATCTGCTCCATCTTCTACATGACAGCCCTTCAAATATTTGAAGACTGCAATCATGTCCCCTCTAAGCCTTTTCTTTCCCAGGCTAAACAAACCCAACTCTTTCCTCATAAGACTTGGATTCCAACTCTCTCACCATCCTGGTTGCCCTCTTCAAGACACATTTGAGCTTGTCAACATCCTTCGTAAAATATGGTGCCCAAAACTGGACACAGTACTCCAGGTGAGGCCTGACTATAGCAGAATAGAGCCGAACTACCACCTCCCATGATCTGCACACAATACTTCTGTTAATGCAGCCTAAGACTGCATTAGCTGTCTTCACAACCACATCACACTGCAGGCTCATGTTTAGCTTGTGATCAACCAGAACTCCCAGATCCCTTTCACATGTTCTGCTGTCAAGCCAAGTCCCTCCCATTCTATATCTGTGCCTTAGATTTTTTGTATCTAAGTGTAGGACTTTGCACTTATCTCTATTGGAATTCATTTTATTTGTCTCAGCCCACTGTTCCAACCTATCTAGATCATTTTGAATCCTAATTCTGTTTTCTTCAGAATTAGCAATCCCACCCAGCTTCGTGTCATCTGCAAATTTGATAAGCATCCCCTCTATGTCTTCTTCCAGGTCATTTATGAAAACATTGAACAACACCGGGCCCAGGACCGAGCCCCATGGCACTCCACTCAAGACTTCCCTCCATGTAGACGCAGAGTCATTTATGAGCACTAGTTGGGTACGGTTTTTCAACCAACCATGAATCCATCCAATGGTTGCTCCATCCAGCCCACACTTAACCAGCTTATCCTCAAGGATATCATGAGAAACTTTGTCAAATGCTTTACTGAAATCTAGATACATAAATATCCACAGCATTGCCAGAGTCAACCATTTTAGTAACTCTGTCAAAAAAGGAGATAAGGTTAGTCTGGCATGACTTATTCTTGATAAACCCATGCTGGCTACTACCGATTAACTCATTCCATTCAAGGTGCTCACAAACAGAGCATTTAATAATCTGCTTTAGAATTTTTCCAGATATTGATATCAAACTGACAGGCCTGTAATTTCCCAGGTCTGTCTTTTTTTCCCTTCTTGAAGATCAGGACAACATCTCTCTTCTCCAGTCTTCTGGTACAACACCAGTACTCCAGGACATCTCAAAGATTAGAGCCAGAGGCTCTGAAATAACATCTGCAATTTCTTTTAGCACCTTGGGATGCAAGCCATCCAGCCCTGGGGATCTGAAAGTATTTAAGGCAGCTAGATGCTCTCCAACCATTTCCTTACTTACTCTGGACTGGCAGTTCCTCCTTCCTTCATATGCCCTGCATTCTTCAGTTTGTTTACAGCTTGCCTTACAGTTAAAGACTGACACAAAGTGAGAGTTGAGTAATTCCGCTTTGTCTTCATTCCTTGTTAAGTCTTGACTGTCTTCCCCTAGCAATGAGCTTACCCCATCCCTGTTCTTCTTTTTGCTCCGAACATAGGCATAGAAACCTTTCATGTTATTTTTAGCATCCCTCGCAAGCCTCAGCTCCATCTGTGCTTTAGCCTTTCTGACACCATCCCTACAGATTCGAGCCGGCTTCTTGTACTCACCTTCAGTAATTTGACCCTCCTTCTATTTCCTGTACGTTTCCCTTTTTAGTCTCAGCTCTTCAGAGAGTTCCTTGTTCAGCCACCTTGGCTTCATTACCTGTCTCCCATCTTTCTTTCTTACCGGAACAGTTTGCAATTGTGCCTTAAGCACTTCATTTTTCAGCGTCACCCATCCTTCCTCTGCAGATTTCCCCCTCAGCATTTCCAGCCACAGGATCCTACCTAATATTTCTCTGAGTGTTTTGAAATCAGCTTTCCTAAAGTCCAGGATACAAGTCCTACTATGTCCTGGGTTCACATCCTTCTCTATATCAAATTCCAAGCTGACATGGTCACTATTCCCCAAAGATCCCACAACATTCATGTCATCAACCAGTTCTTCCCTGTTAGTCAGGATTAAATCTAGGATAGCAGACCCTCTGGTTCCCACCTCCACCTTCTGAGAGATGAAGTTGTCCACAAGACTATTCAAGAATCTGCGGGATGCCCCATGTCTAGCAGAGTTAGTTTTCCAGCAAATATCTGGATAGTTGAAATCTCCCATAACCACTACATCCTGTCTCTGTGAAAGTTTAGCAAGTTGTTGTACAAATGCATCATCCAGTTCCTCCGTTTGGTTCGGAGGTCTGTGGTATACCCCCACAACAATATCCTCTTCTTTTTTCCCTCACTCTATCCTTACCCACACACTTTCAACAGGGCAACTCTCAAAATCCTGAATTTCAGTGCAAGTGTATTCATTCTTGACATATAGTACCACCCTGCCTCCTTTTTTGTTTATTATGTTTCATTTGAACAAGGTATATCCTTCAATTGCTGTGCTCCATATATAAGACTCATCCCACCAAGTCTCAGTGATACCTATCAGATCATACTTACTTTCCAATATTTGAAGTTCAAGTTCATCCTGTTTATTTCCCATACTCTGTGCATTAGTATAAATACATCTCAGATTACAGACATCCTTTCCTACAATAGGTCCCTTCAAATTTACCTGAAAATTACTGAACTCACCTCTCTCCCATTCATTTATTCTCTAGTCACTCCCTTTTTTGAATGTAGTGTTGGGGATGCCGCACAACACTTTTTCTTCCCACCCCCAATGGCTTCAGTTTAAAGCCCTCCTGATAAGGTTCACAAGTCTTCCAGCAAAGATGTTCATCCCATTCTTGTAAGGTGCACCCCATCTGTCGCCAACAGTCCTTCATGCTGGAGGTACATACCATGGTCCAGGAAGCCAAATCCCTCTCGACAGCATCATCTATGTAACCAGCCATTCACCTCCAATATCCTGTTCTCCCTTCCAGCTCCGTGGCCCTCAACAGGTAAAATGGAGGAGAACACCACCTGTGCCCCCAGATCTTCCACCTTCTTGCCCAGAGTCTCGTAGTCTTTGGAGATCCATTCAAGGTTTCTTCAGCCCAGCAAATGATAAAATGGGCTGTAAATGTTAATAATGAGATATTAATGACATCTTGGGAATACTTGTGGAAAAAGTCGATGAAAATTTCAACTTGCGTAAATGTTAAAGAGAATTGTTATAAAATGATGTACAGATGGTATATGACGCCTAAAAAAATTGCTATCATAAATGAAAGTATGTCTAACAAATGCTGGAAATGTAAGAAACATGAAGGGTCTTTTTACCATATGTGGTGGACATGTGATAAAGCAGTAAAGTATTGGACAGAGATCCACAATGAGATACAAAAAATTTTGAATTGTACTTTTAAGAAAGACCCACAGATGTTATTGTTAGGTCTTAAAATGGAAGAAATAAATGTAGCCAAGAGAACATTACTATGGTACTTGACTACAGCAGCAAGACTGACCTTTGCTCAATGTTGGAAACAAGATAAAGTACCTGAAACATGGGAATGGATTAAAAAGACGTTGTTTTTGGCAGAAATGGACAAATTAACAAGAAAGTTAAACAACGAAGAAGATGAAACGTTCTTTGAAGACTGGAAAGACTTTCAAAAATACTTGTTGAAAAATTGGGACATTAAACGTGGTTTGATTTGCTTTGATAGTTATTAAGAGGAAAATGAAATAGAATTAGATTTTTGAATTGTTACCGTTAGTAAGAGAAAATAAGTTTAGAAGTAACTGTAACAGAACAAGAGAGATATTAATGGGGTTGGAGCAGTGCGGGAAGCCTTGTTTGGGGGGTAGAAGGGAAATTAGAAAAATGGATATATAGGTTGGTTGAAAATGTATGAGTATGTGATATATCCAATAATAAATTGTATTTACTAAAAAAAAAAGGTTTCTTCAGCCCATATTGTTTGTTCCCACATGGATCAGCAGGAGCAGGTAGCGATCAGAGGCTTTGACCAGTCCTGGAATTCTCTCAGTCACATCTTGGATACACACTCCAGGAAGAAAACAAACCTCTCAAGATTCCTTGTCCGGTCTGCACACAACTTCTTCCATCCCTCTCAGTAGGGAGTCACCAACCACCACTACTCGTCTCTTCCTCCATGGGATAGCTTGGTTCTTTCTCTGCCTATGTGTTTGTGTTTTAGTCACATCCTTTTGATCTCAGAGTGTGCTATTCTGAGCTTCCACTATCAGAAGCAGCTGGTAGCGATTTTGCAATTTAGCGGCTGGTAGCAATCCTCAGCATCATCCTTTAACAGACTTCTTATCTTTATGGAGCTTCACTTCTTTTTAAAGGGCTCCCACACATCCCTTCTATCAAGGGACACCTTTTGTTTTAATGGTTCACAGTTGGTAACAAGTCAGACTTGTTTGCAGTGCTGCATGAATACTATCTGTTCCAGAGCCATGTATGAACTAGTCCGGTCAACAGTTTGATAAAGTTGAACTAGTCTTTGCATCTTTATGTTGTTAGCCATATGTGGTCCCCATCTGCAGATAGCTAAATCTGAGGATCAGGGCCACATGTTAGCTGAACAGATTTTTCAGAAAACTTGGGGCACTCTCCAGGTTTGCAGAAAATTCCTAAATGTTTAAATTTCCCCACAAAATTTACAAAAATTAAAAAGCATTGTCTGTGCATGAGCAGAAAACACACTTGCTTCTGCACCAGCAGATGCCAGGAGATGCTCCAAGCCCACCCACAACAGCAGTACATGTCAGGGGCCCTCCTGAGGCACCAGAGGATGCCAGGTATGACAGGCCCCATTTACTTCCCTCCCTTTTAGGCAATATTTTCCCTCCATTTTTATTTGTGTGTCCCTTCACTGACTGAGCAGCCCTGGTAATGTATATTCTTCTCTTTAAAGTAGCTTTAGTAATCCCATCCTGTGTCAGTAATATGTAATGGCTATTTTGTCAGCCCAGGACCTGAGGGAAGGGTTAGGATCTTCCTTTAATTTAAATAACAGAAAATGGCACTACTATAATTTTTTTATTTTGAGAGGCTTTTGTTCCTGGGTTTTCCCAAACCACTCCAGCACACTTTTTTGTGTGTAATAGCAGACTCTTTTGGTGCCCAGAATGCTGGTATCCTCTTCCCAGTATCCAGCCCCCTTCTCTTAGAACACCAGTTTTTGACTGATTCTTTAGGTCTGTCCACACAGTTGTTAACCATGCCAGACCAGGGATCTCTGTACCCTTAAGAGGTATCACCCTGTTCAACTGGGTAGGGAATCATTTTCTCTCCCAAGAAGATTTATCCCCTTTCCTTGGCTTGAATGGAAGTCTCAGTTTACTTCCCAAACCTCCTAGCCAATTTTCCCCAGTTTTCCCGCTCAGGGCTCATTTCCTGCCAGAGCGCACAGAAGCAATGCTCTGGCAGTAAGGAGCCCAGGGGGTGGGCACATACAGCAATCCCTGCCCCCTGCTTGCAGCAGCCCTGAGTTGGGCCACAAGGAGACAGAAGGAACAAGGTAAGTACAGCAGGCTCCCACTGCCTTTCTTGGGCTGCACTAGGATGCAGAGCCTGGGAAAAGGTTTGCCACCTCCACCCCCGTTGTCTTTCTCAGGCTGCACCAGGGCACAGAGCCTGGAAAAAGGCCTGCTGCCCCCCTCGCCTTTCTTGGGTCATGCCGGGGTGCAGAGCCTGGGAAAAGGCCTGCCACCTCCCCGCCTTTCCCAGGCCACGGGGTGGTGGGCCACAGGGTGGTGGTGGGGCCTTGATGGGGCTGGGAAAGCCTCCCTCCCCATTTCTTTCCCCTCTTTCGTTCCCCTCTTTCTTTTCTTCTTTCTTTCTTTCCCTCCTTTCCTTCTCTCTCTCTCTTTCTTTCCCTCTTTCCCTCCTTTTTCCTTCTCTCCTTCTTTCCCTCCATTCCTTCTTTCCATCTCTTTCTTTCCCTCCATTCCTTCTTTCTTTTTCTTTCCTTCCCTCCTTCCCTCCTTCCCTCCTTCCCTCCTTCCTTCCCTCTTCCTTCCTTCCTTCCTTCCTTCCTTCCTTCCTTCCTTCCTTCCTTCCTTCCTTCACATTCCCCCCCATAGCTAGCAATCCAAAACAGTCCATCGCACCTTTAAGACCAAGGTTTATTCAGGAACAAGCTCTTCCTCCTCTGCGAGGGCAGATCTGCTTGTGTCCCCCCCCCAATAGCTAGCAATCCAAAACTCTCAAGTAGAGCCTAAGTAGTGGGTGCTGCCTTCTGACACACTTCTGGTGATGTCAGGGGGTGTGGCATATGTAAATAAGTTATGCTAATGAGCTCTTGCACCTCTTTTTCTACGAAATGACCCCTGTTCCTGTCTGTGTTGAACTGCTTTCAGCTAAGGCTGAGAGTCTCTCACAGTCTGAGAGTCTCTCACAGACTGTGACTCTCTCATAGTCAAGACAGAATTCGGACTTTTTCCAGTCAAGGCTCAAATTGGAAAGCATCTCTTCAGCATACAGCTTTCTCAAGACTCTGTCTGCTCAGATGATGCAGCCTGTCACTCTAGGGTCTCTGGCTCTATGAAAAATTAACCCTTCATGGTCCTGTAGTTAGCACTTTTAAGCCTCTTAAAAAGTGCAGTATGTCACACCAGGAGCTTCTCAGGGCTTGGTTGTGGAATAGGCACACGTTGGGAGCTGTCAGGTCTCAGCTGCAGCAGAGACTGGTTGCTGCTCAGGGCCTGGCAGTGGCTTTGGCACACAATGGAAGCCATAGGGACCCAAGCTTGGTTCTGTCAGTAAAATGCAGGGGAAGGGCCCTCTCCAAGCTTATTTTGGCCTTTGAGGGAAGATTTCTTGGGACCAGACCTGACTAGGGCTACCAGCTCTAGGTTGGGAAATTCCTGGAGGTTTTTGTGGTGAAGTCTGAGGAGGGGAGGGTGTGGGGA
This sequence comes from Gekko gecko, assembly GCA_029375565.1. Classification (NCBI taxonomy): domain Eukaryota; kingdom Metazoa; phylum Chordata; class Lepidosauria; order Squamata; family Gekkonidae; genus Gekko; species Gekko gecko. The sequence continues at coordinate 99,481,239 of JAPDNY010000004.1, read as the reverse complement.
GGGGAGGGGAGAGGCCTCAGCCAGATCTAATGCCATAGAATCCACCCTCCAAAGAAGCCATTTTCTCCAGGGAGACAGATCTCTGTTGTCTGGAGTACAGTTGTAATCTTGGGAGATCTGGCCTGGAAGCAACATCCAGGTGATTTGATATCACCCAAGTGGCATGACAGGCAGGCCTGGCTGCTTGCTCCTGTTAAGTTGCAGCCACCTTATGAAAGCCAGTGTGGTATAGCAGTTAGAGCTTCAGAGTAGGGTCTGGGAAACCCAAGTTTGAATCCCCAGCTTGCTGCAGAAACTCACAGAGTGATTTTTGACCAGTCACATACTTTCAGCCTAACTTACTTCACAGGGTTGTTGTGTGAATAATAAGGAAGAGACAGAAATAATGCAATCCCCTTTGGTCCCCACTGTGGAGAAAGGTGGGGTATAATTGAAGTAAATGTAGCTGAGGATGGGAGGCAAATAAAAGTTAGACTGGTGAATGGCTGAGAAGGAGGGAATGAAGCAAGTAAAGGGTAGAGGGTAAGGGGGTTGCCAGGGGAAGGGAAAGAGGAAATAGTGCGAGGAGGGGGATACAGGGAAGGTGAGGCATCTTCCCACAAGTCCTTGAGGGTTCCATACCATGCAAGTGGGCTTGGCCCAGTGGCTGGCACCATAAAATTAAGCCATGGTTTTCCAATGTAGAGGTTACTGGGGGGTGGGAGAGGGACAGCTTAAGACAGAGGGACAGATAAAGGTAGGTTGGCTGTTGGGTGGGAAGGGGATAGGGTTGTCAACTCCAGGTTAGAAAATTCCTACAGATTTTGGAGGTGGAGTCTAGGGAGAGTGGGGGTTGATGATAGGAGGGCCCTCAGAGGAATATAATGCCATATAGTCCACTCTCCAAAGCAGCCATTTCATCCAGGGGTTGACGTTCTTTTTTTTTTTGAAACAAAATTTTATTGGGATACATTCAACATTTCCAATCACGTTACCAATACAATTTCAAAAAGGAAGATCCCCGTCCCAATCCCCCCACCCCCCCTAATAGGCTTCCAACACTGCTAATAACAAACAGAAAAATTATAAGGTAATCAAACTTAGACTTAAGTACATCGACAAACCAGGTAACACATTTCAATTATATATAACCTCTACAATTTCAGCATATTATATATAACAGTACATACAGTTCAAAATTCATTTCACTTCTCGTTCAATATCCATACGTATCCAAGTTATATATTTTCCCCTTCATTCTATATTCAGTTTCTAGATACAATTTCAATCCTTCCCAGTCTTTTAAGTACTGTTCTGCCATTTGTCCATTTAATTTCTTTGTCATTTTGTCCATTTCCGCTAAAAATAACAATTTTCTCAACCAGTCATGTATATCTGGCACCTTCTCCATTTTCCAATGCTGAGCAAAGGCCATTCTCGCCGACGTAATCATGTACCATAACAGTGTCCTTTTTCTTGTGGAATTTTTTCCATTGTCAAACCGAGGAGAAGAAGTTCTGGCTTTCTCTCAATTGGGATTTTCAATATTTTCTGCATCACACAATGTATATTAGACCAGTATGCTTTCACTTTATCACATGACCACCACATATGGTAAAAAGAACCCTCTATTTTTTTACATTTCCAACACTTATTACTCAAGTTCTTATCCATACTAATATTAGCAATCTTTTTTGGTGTCATGTACCATCTATACATCATCTTATAGCAATTTTCTTTTACATTAATACAGGTAGACATTTTAAAAGATCTTTTCCACAAAAATTCCCATGATTCCATAGAAATTTCTTTGTTCATGTTTATGGCCCACTTTATCATTTGCTCTTTAACAGTTTCATCCAAAGTATATACAGTCAACAAAGTTTTATACATCTTTGATATCATTTTCCGCTCTTTTTTCAACCATATATTCTCAAAATCATCATTCATAGCTCTAAAACCAAACTCTTTACAATCTTTTTTATAGATGTCCCTTATTTGACAATATTGTAGCCAACCATACTCAAATTCTAATTCATTATTTGGTTTTAAAACATATTTTTTTCCCTTCTTTTTGCAACAATTCCTGATATTTCAACCAGTCATTACCTTTATGCTCTGAAAACAGATGTATAACTGCAGCTGGAACAATCCACAGAGGCCTCTCATCCGAAATTGTATCCTTATACCTGGTCCATGCATCAAACAATGTCCTCCTTACATAATGATGCTTAAACATAGAGTCGACTTTGTTTTTCCCATACCAAAGATAGGCATGCCAGCCAAATCTGCAATCGTGCCCCTCAAGAGCTAAAAGTTTTCTATTTTCCAAATTTACCCATTCAGATAACCAAGACATACATACTGCTTCATGATACAAACGCAAATTCGGGACTTGGAAGCCACCTCTGTCTTTAATATCATACATTATCTTCATTTTAATTCTTGGCTTCTTTCCTGCCCAGATAAACTTAAAGATTTCTCTTTGCCATTTTACCAACACTTTCCCATCTTTCACAATTGGTATTGTCTGAAACAAAAACATTAACCTGGGCAGTACATTCATTTTAATAACGGCAATTTTTCCAAGAAGAGATAATCTTAGTTTTCCCCATTTTTCTAAATCACTCTTTATCGAACCCCACAGTTTTTCATAGTTATTCTTAAACAAATCTATGTTTTTCATTGTAATTTCAACTCCCAAATACTTAACCCTTTTAACCACTTCACATTCTGTCACATTTTGTAACGTTTGTTGCTTTGTACCAGTCATATTTTTACACAATATCTTAGATTTATTTTTGTTGACATAAAACCCTGCAAGATCACCAAACTCTCTTACTTTTTCAAATACCTTAGGCATATTATTAACAGGATCTTCAACAATAAACATGATATCATCCGCAAATGCTCTTAATTTAAATGAAAAACCTCCAATATTCAAACCTTTTATGTTCTCATCATCTCTAACCGCTTGTACCAAAATCTCCAAAATCCAGATAAATAACAATGGTGACAGGGGACAACCTTGTCTAGTACCTTTTCTTACCCGGAACATATCTGTTGGTTCTGCATTGACAATCACCGAAGCTTTTTGTTCTTTATATATCGATTGAATCATTCTTATAAATTCTACGCCCATCAAAGATTCCTCAAGCACTTTAAACATAAATTCCCAATTCAAGTTATCAAAAGCCTTCTCTGCATCCAAAAATAAAAAAACAACTTCTTTTTCAGGGTGTTTATCATAATACTCAATTGCGTCCAAAACAACCCTCATATTGTCTTTAATTTGTCTATTTGGTAAAAAACCAGCTTGATCCTCAACAATAGTGTCTTTCAAAAACTTTTTAAGGCGCTCTGCCAATATTTTTGCAAATATTTTATAATCGTTGTTCAATAATGAAATGGGCCGGTAGTTTTTAACATTTGTTAAATCTTGCATTTCTTTAGGAATTAAGGTGATTGCAGCTTCATTCCAGGAGTCTGGAATTTTTCCTGTCTTTCTAATTTCGTTTAAAAGAATCTCCAACACCGGGACCAAATCTTCATGAAATTTTTTATAAAATTTAGCTGAAAAGCCATCCGGGCCTGGAACTTTAGAGATTTTTGCCTCAGCTATTGCTTTACTAATTTCATCTTTAGTTATTGCAGCATTTAAAAATGTTTTCATTTCAGGGTTTGGTTGTATCAAGTTAGCTTTGGATAAGTAATCCAACATTTTTTGAGGATCCACTTGCCTCGCTTGAAAGAGAGTCGCGTAGTATTTAAAAAATTCCCTCTTGATTCCTCCTGGGTCTAAAATCTCTTTATTTCCATCTTTCAAACAAGTGATTGTTTTATTTTCTCTTCTTTTCTTCAATTGCCATGCCAATTATTTGCCAGATTTGTTTGCACCTTCAAAGGATTTCTGTTGCAATTTTTTCAAGTTCCAAAATACTTCTTTGTTCAACCTTGCCTCATATTGCTCCTTTAAAATCCTCAATTCTCTCAGAATCTTCTTTTTGCCAGGCCTTTTCTTGAGTTCTGTTTCTTTTTTCCGAATATTTTCCATATTTCTTTGTCTATCTTCATTTGTTGTTTCCTTTCATTATTATTAATTGCAATCAGATGTCCTCTCATCACAGCCTTGTAGGCTTCCCATACCGTTTGCGTCTGTACACTTTTATTTAAGTTCAATTGAAAGTATGTTTGGGTTTCTGTCCTTATTTTATCCACAATATTTTGCTTGTCCAGCAAATCTTCATTAAGTCGCCATCGAAATTTTTTTCTCTTAACATACATTGACCATTTTATCGGACTGTGGTCAGAAAGAATCCTAGGCAATATCTCAATTTTGCGTGTTTGCAAGATTAAATTCTCTGTCATCCACATCATATCTATCCTTGAAAAAGATTCGTGTCTTGATGAATAAAAAGAGTACTCTCTATCTCTGGGATTTTTAACTCTCCAAACATCTGCCAAGTGTTCATGTTTAGTCAATTGGAAAAAGACTTTAGGAAGTTTGCCCATGGCTTCAATTCCTTTTTTTGATTTTCTATCAACAACATTGTCAACAGTACCATTAAAATCGCCCATTAAAATCGTTTGCTCATAGGTCAACTGTCATAGTTGTTCCCACAAATCCTGAAAAAAGTTTTCCTTTTCTCCATTGGGAGCATAGAGATTAACAATTAATGTCTTTTTATTCTGCAACACAACTTCTACCGCCAAAAATTTCCCTTCATTGTCTTTAAAAATTTCTTTTGGTTCCAACTCCTTTTTAATATATGTAACAACTCCTTTTTTCTTTTGGGAGGAGAGTGAATAAAATTCCTCTCCTAATCTTTTTTGAATCAAAAATTTGGCATCTGATTTTTTAATATGTGTTTCTTGCAAGCAAACAATATCACATTTCTGTTTTTCCAACCAGAGTCTGACATTTTTCCTTTTTTGGGGTGAATTCAGTCCATTAACATTCCATGAAATTATTTGACTCTCCATGTTGGTTTTATAATTATTTATCAGAGTCTTTAAAATTATCATTGATGAATCTGGTCATTTGGTCAACTGACTTGATGGTGACTCTCTTCTGCTTGAATGAAAAACTGACGCCTTTAGGAATTTCCCATCTATATCTTATGCCCTCTGTTTTCAGCTTGTCAATCAGGTCTTTAAAAAGTCGTCTGTCCTGAAGCATCGCTCTGGGTAGTTCCTTTAGGACCATAATTTTCTTGTTGTCAATTGTGAAGTCATCCTGAAATTGTTGCTTAAACAAATCCTCCTTCAGCTTCTTAGATATAAACTGGACAATTACATCTCTAGGTAATTTTTTCCTTTGCGCAATCGCAGAATTGACTCTGTATACCACATCAATCTGTGCCGCCACTCTCTCCTCTTCCATTTTCAAAAAGTCTGCAACAGCATCTACCATAACTGAATGGATGTCCTCATTCTTGTCTTCAGGGATCCCCCTGAATCTCATGTGGTTAATCATTGCATTATATTGGACCATCACATTCACTTTATCTGTTTCTATAGTGACCTCAGCTATATTAGATGCTACTCCCTTCACCCTTACATCCATCTCATCTGCTCTTTTGGTCAGCGTCTGTATCTCTTTTGTAATTCCAGACATTTCTTTTTTCAACTCTGTTACTTCTGTTATTACAGTCTTTTCCAACTTCAGAATCGCATCCATCACTCGTTTCTCCATAGCTTCCATCATGCCCTGTAGCTTTTTTCCTCTTTCCCAGCCATTTTCGGGGAGGACCAGGTATTTGCCCTCTGTCGTTGCCGCAGGTTGTAAGCCGTTGTTCAAAGTTTTCCCTCCAACCCACTCTAAATCAAAGTCCTTCTTGTGCCCACCTAAATCGCACTGGTTTCACTTTTTTATATTGAGTCTTTCGTTTAAAATCAAAGAAAATTTTTCTGACCTTCCCAAAATGGCGGGCGCAATTTCTCTATGGTAAATGGTTCTTCCAGGTACTCACTTCCTGTCCGGCAGTCTTGATGGTCCCCCTTGTTCCTGATTTCCTCCCTTCTTCCGGCCTCCTTGGTCTTCTCTAGGATGATTACTTGTCTGTTCTGAAGTCACTTCCTGTTTTGCCGATTTCTGCTGCAGCAGCTACAGTACTTTTTCACTGTAATTCTCGCGGAGTTACTGTTAGTTTCTATTTTAAAGTCAATAATCTAACCGCAGGAATGATCAACAATTCGGCTTTTTGGCCTTTTTTAGCTGTTTAACTGCACTTTTTCCGCTCCAATGTTAGTACGACAGATACAGCATGATCATGCGCTTCATCGGATGTTGTTTATTTTCGGCCAAAACGCGTCTCCGGTGAGCAATTTTAAAAAGTTACCTTCAAAGTCCATGTCTTGTTATAGCAGTGTTTCCTTGATATCAGTTTCCGTAGAATGTCTTGGAGGTCTGGGTCATGCGTTCTTATGTTGAGAATCCAACTCGGTGGGGTCTTGTAGAGATTTTCCGAAGTGCCTTCTCTGGGGAGGGGATCAAGGCTGGTCGCGACGCTCTTTAAAGCCCCGCTATCAGCCGATCTCAACTCCTCTCTCGGGCCAGGCTCGCTGCCAGTCACCCCCTGCCTGGGGGGATCTGCGGTGGGCTGTGTGAAGCCCACCCTGTCGTCAAGACCCTCCGTATGCTCTGGGAGCTCTAAGAGCAAGCCAGAACACGTTAGGACGCCATGAATCCCAGACCGGAAGCCGGGGTTGACGTTCTTGAGGTGGCAGCTGGAGATAACTCAGAATTACAACTGCTTTCCAGATGAGAGATCAGTTCCCCTGGAAAAAAATGGCTGCTTTGGAGAGTGACTTACTGAGGTCACTTTCCTCCTCAAACCTCACCCTCCCAAAGTTCCACCTGCAAATCTCCAGGAATCCCCCAATTTGGAGCTCTGAATCCTAAGGGATAATGCTGCTTAATGTGTGCCACCCATCACTCATCCTCATGCAGAATGTTCCATGACACTGCTTTCTGAATGCTGCTTGTCTTCCATGTGAGTAGCCCCAATATATAGAGTGGCCCTTAATCTGGAGGTAGTTGACCTATACCAATAAGATACGATGCTATGCTTCAAATGGCCTGCCTAGACTGATTGCAGTTAATTGGGTTATTTAAAAATTACCACAGTACTAGGCAGGCATAAACTATAAATTACATACATACACACACACACTAAATAGATATGGGAGAGGCTTTTGTTCCTGGGTTTTCCCAAACCACTCCAGCACACTGGAGCAGGAAACAAAGACAACCCCACCATGTAGTCTTCAAATCATACATAATCTATTTCTCATTTGCCATTTATTGTTCCTGCATTCACATCCATGCAAAATTTAAAATATATGGCTCATTGCATAACTGATTTGTCTAACAATCTACTGTACCTTTGCCCAGAGGAGAAAAATAATATCTAGGGAGCTTTTGCAGATGTCAACAGAGCTGAGTGAAGCAATCCTGGTAGGCAGCACTGGAAACAGTAACCAAGTGAGTATCTGCACATAACTTGGTAATAATATCATCACTGTCTAGACAACTAAACAATTAGTATCCAGACATACCAAATCTTTCTTATGTTTTTAGGTTCTTAAGTCTCCAAAGATTTTTTTTTAATCTATGGGGAAGAAAGCCACAATTCACCTTTCATAAGCATTTCTAAGATTAATTTTGCTTCAAATTTACTTTTCTATAAATGGCTTTTGGGAGCTGCTGCTGTGTGCATGTTTTCAAAACTGCAATTGATGGAGAATTTCCTGTTGAAGCATCTGTTTTCTTGCCACTGTGTACAAAGGTTGCTAGGCAAAAGTGTTTGAAATGGCAGTTATTGTGAACTTCCTCTTCTTTGGTTAGTTTTGACAAGCTTTAGAACTACTGAAGTTACAGCTGCAGGAGAAAAGATTTAGGGTTGTTTACACCCTGTCTGTCTGCTTCCTCCAGGGCAAAATTAAATTTCTCCTACCCCAGTACAAACATGTAACTATGGTGTCCTGCCCCACAAATCCATCCCTTATGTGGCGAAATGGGCCTGCTTCAGCCTGCAGGACCTATTCCACCCTGCCTTCCAAAGTTTTCCCAACACCTAGAGAGGCTTTTCTCTCTCTCTGGTAACCTACCACTACCACCTGACCTTTACAGGAATTACCCACTGGGAGGGTCATGACTCTCAGCATCCCTTCCAAGTTCTGAGGCTTTGCCTCTGTGTCTCCCACTGCCCAGTGCCTGGTCACCATGGGGGCCATTTACTGCCTTACACACCCTTTGGAGGAACAGCCACTTGCCAACTGCCTACCTTCCCTCAGCACACCTTTTAAAATAGCATGTCTGAGATGGTGTAGGTCTATGTGGTACAGAGAACCACTGCCAGCATCCTAAGTTATAAGGTAAAGGTAAAGGTAAAGGTTCCCTTGCTCGAAAGCCAGTCGAATCCGACTCTAGGGTTGCGGTGCTCATCTCCGTTTCAAAGCCGAAGAGCCAGCGCTGTCCAAAGACATTTCCGTGGTCATGTGGCCGGCATGACTAAACACCAAGGCACACAGAATGCTGTTACCTTCCCACCAAAGTGGTACCTATTTATCTACTTGCAATTTCTTGCTTTCGAACTGCTAGGTTGGCAGGAGCTGGAACTAGAGACAGGAGCTCACCCCATCATGCAGCACCTGGGTCTCGAACTGCTGAACTACTGACCTTCCGCAGCCTGCAGTTCAGCGTCTTAACCACTTGAGCCACCGCAGCTCCCCTAAGTTATAAAGTATTTATTAAAAAGAAAATGTTCACAAGCATACTTCTAGCACAGTGTCAGGTAAACCTGCCATCACTGCAGAGGGGGGGGAGGAGAGAGGAGATACTTTTCATGGCTCTGGAATGCGGGAGTAACACCAAGTCTCCAGAGCCTCTAATTTACTGTTTCTATGCTATGTCTTATCTAAACAGCTGGCCTTGGGTCTCAGGCCTTTTTGGCCTCTTGCAGACATATCTGGTGGCCGTTAATTTTCTCCTTACTATGTGCGAGAAATGTAACCATTGGCTTGTAGTGGGGGGGGCATTTCAAGGGGGCTATAACTGATGCTGTTTTATATCTCTCAATATCACTGACAATGAAGGTGTTCATGTTGCTCTAACTTTGTCTTAATAAATGCTATCTTTTTATGAAGCCTGGTGTTTGACTGACTGTCTGGAGATCTTGACAGATTGTCAGTGATCCTCACTTTCAGGCTTCCACGACCCCACATCTCTTACAACCAAGATGAGTGGAGAAGAAGACCTGCTGGTGGTACCCATGTCCGGGGACACAGTACCCACCTCAACGGCGCCTACCACCACGGCACCTGCCATGACCACGGAGGCCCTGGTCATGACCACCTCGCTTCCATGGGACCCGGAGGGAGACCTCTTCAGGGATTGGTTCGGGGGGGCCTCAGCTAGCATGACTATGAGGCCCCACAGATGACGAGAATGGGGGAAACCCCTCACAGAGACTTATGAGACTTGGTCCCTGACCCCTCGGAGAGTGGACAGGGAAAGTCACTATGAACGGTCCCTCTATCACCTGAGCACGGCGACCACTGCAGAGGCACCCTGGGAGCCCACAATAGAGATGGATGGGACGTGGAGCCATGGTGGGGTTGAGACCAAAGCCGGAAGCAGCTGCTTCACCTGGTGGAGGAGTCCCTCCAAAGAATCCCAGGGATGATTGCAGAGGGCATCCAATGCGAGTTTGAATGTCGGCAGCCGCAACCACCTGATGGAGCCCCGGCAGTCCCCACTGGGCCCCCACCCAGAGGAGTCCCGGCAGTACCACCTCCAGGGGGGTCCCTGACCAGCCGGGCCCTGCGGAGCCTAGGGCACCGGCCGAACTCAGGCCACGGGGGCTCCCGCTGGGATGGGGCCACGAATTCCCAAATGCGGCTGAGTTGCTGGATGCAACTTTTGATGGGACACCGGAGAAGCTGTCTTTCTTCCTGGTGCGAGCTGAGAAATTCGTAGACAACTGGGGCCACCTCTTCCCGAATGAAGAACACATTGTGGATGCGATCGCTTCAAAACTATGGGACACCGCAGCAGATTGGTATGTTACCTTACACCATGCTGATGGGCGAGAGTTGCGCGAGGTGGATGCCTTCATGTGGGCCCTGCGTGACCTCTATGAGGACGCTAACGCTAGCAAGACGGCCCAGGCCTTCCTACGCACCTTTCAGCAGGGGAAGGAGTTGGTGAGAGAGTACACTGAAGAGTTCCGCCATCACGCAGCTAAGATTAGGGAATGGCCTGATGGGGTTCTGGCCCAACACTATCGGTTGGGGCTGGATTCAGAGATACAAGGAACGATCCCTGCTGGCATGGATCCCTGCTGGCATGGATGAAAGAGGTGGCAGACACTGAGAGTCAACTGCGCACCATTCATATTGATGATGCTGCATCAGGGGGAAAGGCCGCCTCATCCCACACCTCTCAGGGGAAACCCAAGACAATGACCCTAACACCTCGGGCGAAGGATGCTACTCAGGAGCAGCGATTGAAGCAAGGTCTGTGTCTCAAGTGTGGGAAATCTGGGCATTTTGCCGCAGGGTGCCCAGACTCAGGCCCCAGCCCCTCCAGCTCAAAAGGGAGAAAAAGAGGGTCGATACACCAACTAAGAAGCCGACCGCGAAGCCCAAGGGGCCGAGAGTGTTGCAGGCGAGCCCACTAGAGGAAGACTCCGAGTCGTTGGGAGAGGAACCATACCAGCCGGCGGGAAAGGGGGAGGACCTGCTGTGAACAGCGCTGAACAGCAGTTCCCTGATTCCCAGGCACTACGACTGGTGAGCAATTACCTCTTTTTTTGTGACTGTGACTTTGATCTGCCATGACCTAAACACCCATGTGCGGGTAAGGGGGCTAATTGACTCGGGGTGTGGGCAAGACCTCATAAACCCCTTGCTGGTTACAGGACTGGGGGCCAAGGTAGTCAAATTGGCTGAACCATTAATCTTTAACCAAATGGACGGATCCACCATGAAGGATCCCTGCAAATATGAGACTGTTCCACTCCACATGGGGGTGGGTGACCATTGGGAAACATGGCATTTCATGGTGACCCCAGCGGCGAGGTTCCCTCTAGTGCTAGGCAGCCCTTGGCTCTATGACCACGACCCACATATCCTGTGGGAAAAGGGGGTTGTAAACTTCATCTCCTCCTGATGCAAGTTACATGTGTGGAGTGATTCTTGAGGAAAGCCATTGTTGGTGCACCAGGTGCCGGCGGGTTTAGCGGACGCAGAGTTAAACCACATCCCCCTTGAATACCAAGACTTGGCAGCTGTGTTTGGGGAGGGGGAGGCAGATGAATTACCACCACATGGGAACTCTGACTGTGCTATCAAACTATTACCCGACCAGAAGTTGACCAAAGGGAAATTGTACTCAGTGAGCCCAGCTGAAAAGGTAGAACTGAGGCAGTTCATTGATAAGAATTTGGAAAGGGGGTTCATACATCCCACCTCTTCCCCCTGTGTGGCCCCTATGCTGTTCTGGAAAAAGAAAGATGGCAGGTTACATTTTTGTACAGACTATAGGGGGTTAAATGCAGTGTCGGCAACGAACACTTACCCCCTGCCATTGATCAAGGACCTCCTGGCCGCGGTGGCTGGGGGGAAAATTTTCTCCAAACTGGATTTACATGATACGTACTTCAGGGTGTGCATCAGAGAGAGGGACGAATATAAAACGGCATTTAACACCCCCCCTTGACAATTCGAGTACCTAGTCATGCCATTCAGGCTTCAAGGAGCTCCAGGGGTCTTTATGAACCTTATTAACAAGGTGTTGCACAAGCACCTGTTTAAGGGGGTCCTTGTCTACCTAGATGACATTTTACTGTACTCCCCCGACAAGGAATCTCATGTTAAACTAATGCGGGATGTTCTGCAAACGTTGCATAAGCACAAGCTGTTTGCCAAACTGTCCAAGTGTGAATTCCATTGTTCTGAGATCTCATTCCTGGGGTACTGAATATCTCAATGGGGAATAGAGATGGACCCAGCTAAGGTACAGGATGTTGTGGGGTGGGAGGCCCCTAAAACTCTCAGGCAATTACAAGCATTTCTCGGATTCGCCAATTTTTACAGATTAGTTTTGGCGAACTTTGCACTGGCATCCCTTCCCCTCACAGACTTGCTTAAAATGAAGGGGAAGGGGCCAGACAGTACCCGCCCCAGTGCTAAGTTGGACTGGACCCCGGAGTGCCAACGTGCCTTTGAGCAGCTCAAGGCGTTGTTCACGTCCAAACCGGTGTTAGCCCACCCAAACGAACTGAGAAAATTCATAGTACAAGTCGATGCTTTGGATGTTGCTATGGGCGGTGCCATCTTGCAAGAGGGGGAGGATGGGAAACTTCACCTACTGGCCTACATTTCTAAAAAGTTTAATGAGACTGAACGAAACTGGTCAGTTTGGGATAAAGAAGTGGGGGCAATCAAATTAGCTCTATCCACTTGGCGGCACTGGTTAGAAGGGGCAAGGGTCCCATTTGAGGTTTGGACTGATCACAAAAACCTCGAACTCCTCCGGACCCCACGGAATCTTAACGCCAAATAACTCAGGTGGGTGGACTTCTTTTCAAAGTTTAACTTCACCCTACACCACTTCCCCGGAAAAGCAAACTCATTGGCCGATGCTTTATCCTGCCTGCCCCAACACAAAAGCAAGTGGGAGGAGATTCGGGACTCCATGTTCACACCCACCCAGCTCGGAGGGGTGGTCACGACACGTAGCTGATCCAAAGTCACACCTCCTTTCCACAGGGACCAAGCCCCCTTTGCCTCCGCCTTGTCGGAGGCTGACTTCCAAGAAATCAAAAAGGAGGGGGGCTGGAGCAGAGGGAGAATGGCTGCTGGGTTAAAGGAGACAAATTGTTTGTGCCAGGGGTGCTATCGGGGGAGATTATGGGCACAGCCCATGGGTCTAGGCTTGCAGGACACCTTGGGTTTGTGAAGTAATTGCAATTGCTTCAGAGACAGTTCTGGTGGCCAGGCATGCGAAAAGATTTGTTCGTGTTCGTCCAGTCATGCCAAACTTGCCTTATGAGTAAACCCCGACCGGGGAAGCCTCCTGGGTTGCTTCAACCCCTCCCGACGCCCTCCTGGCCTTGGGAGGTCATTTCAATGGATTTTATCACGGACCTTTCTCCAAGCAAGGGGAAAATGGTGATTAGGGTGGTAGTGGACTTGTTTTCCAAACAAGCGCATTTTGTGCCATTCACGACTATCCCCTCAGAGAAGCGGCTCACTAAAGCATTCCTCCACCACGTCTTTAAATTACGCACTTTACCCCGGAAAGTAATTTCTGACTGGGGTTCGCAATTTGTTTCACACTTTTTGGGGGAACTGATGAGGCTTCTTGGGGTGGAACGGGGTCTGAGTAGTGCCTACCACCCTGAGACTGATGGTCAGACCAAACGAGTCAACCAGACACTGGAGCAATATTTACAGTGTTTCACCAACTTCCAACAGGACAACTGGGAAGAATTGTTGCCCCTGGCCGAATTCTGCTACAATAACTCTTGTCATTCCTCGATGGGGGTCTCACCTTTCATGGCGGTGCATGGGTATGAGGCCCCCCCCTTCTGTTTCTCACGGATGGGGATTTGCCGGCCGGAGATGCTGGTGACTGGTGCAAATGGCTGCAAGATACCTGCCCCTCCTCTTTAAGACTCTGGAGGAGGCTAAGAAAACCTATAAGGAACAAGCAGACAAAAAGTGGGATCCCATGTCCGGGGACTTTGTGTACTTGTCTATTCAAAACATTAAGGGGCTGCAACCGAGTCGGAAGTTGGGGTGGAAATTTGTGGGTCCATTTGAAATCAAACACATGATTAATGAGGTATCAGCTGAATTGATTCTACCAAAGTCTTTGAATGCCATTCATCCTGTGTTTCACCTTAGATTATTGCGGCGTGCTCCTGAAGGAAATGCTTGGCGACCTCAACGTACTCTCCCACCTCCTCTCATGGTTGGTGGGGAACCTCACTATGAAGTTTCTGAAATTCTGGACTCAAAAATTTCTCGTAACAAACTGTATTATTTGGTTGAGTGCGTGCTCCAAGTCTCCAGAGCCTCTAATTTACTGTGTCTACGCTATGTCTTATCTAAACAGCTGGCCTTGGGTCTCAGGCCTCTTTGGCCTCTTGCAGACATATCTAGTGGCCGTTAATTTTCTTCTTACCACGCGCGGGAAATGTAACCATTGGCTTGTAGTGTGTGTGGGGGGACATTTCAAGGAGGCTATAACTGATGCTGTTTTGTATCTCTCAGTATCACTGACAATGAAGGTGTCCATATTGCTCTAACTTAGTCTTAATAAACGCTATCTTCTTATGAAGCCTGGTGTTTGACTGACTTTCTGGAGATCTTGACACACAGCACCAGATTGAGCAAGAGATTAAAAAAGAAATGAGTAAAATGCAGATCCTATGTCCCTCTCTTACACATGCCCTAACAGATGTTAAAATAGGACAGACTCCTAAAGCGTAGGGAGTTACAAATCTCTGCAAAGTTGCCTTTACCTTGAAGCTTTCTGTAGCTCTCTGGGGCAGTATATGGTCAAAATGGTTCTGTCTGCTCTCATGGACTCCACACCAGCCAGAGATCTTCTTCTTTGCTCCCCTGAGTTTTATCACCTCTTTCCCCCCACCTACTGACCAGGTCAGGCCAGGTCAGAGAACAGTTTCCTGAAGCTTTTTTCTTGGAGATTATTCCTGGAACCGTTCTAGTCTAAAATCCTCCAAATCTCTGTCCCCTGCAAGGAGAAGAGAGAAAGCCTGACTCACCCATTACCTCGCCTTGCTAGATCTATTAGCATTTGTATGCAGGTAAGCTGGAAAGCAATTGGACTGACTTCCTCCCTTCCAGCCTGCTCTCTGCTCAGAGGGAAAAAAGCTTTAAAAACACAGAGTGGAGGTTTTGCCCATTTTAAACCTCAAAAAAAATGCATTTCTTCACATCATATATTCTGCATCATGAGTTATGAATAAAGTCTATTTCATTTTCATAATGGACTCTGGTACTGGGCTCCAGTAAAGTGTACTCATCCCCCTAACTTGCTAGGGTCCTGGCCTCTTCCAGTATCTGGCTACTTCCTCCCCCTAATGCTGTCTCACTACTTTCTCTGCCAGTAATAGGAATCACATTTCCTTCTCCTACAAAGATTTGTGTATCTCCCTATTTCCTTCCTTTCTATTGCTGTTTCTACTCTAAGTTATTGTAGAATCCTTTTTCCCCATCCCAAGGCATGGCTGTAACTCTTAAAATGCTCTAACTCTTTAAAGATGTAGGGTTAGGCTTGCTATTACATTTGTGTTACTTAATTATCTCTAACTATTAATAAGGCCCATTGTGGGAAAAAATGCAACAAGCTCTAGAAAGAGGGTCTGGGGAAGTGCTCCAGCCTGCAACAGTCGCCCGTATCCTTCCCCTCCCTGTCAGCTCCTCCTGAGTGCCATACCAGACTGCCACAGGATGGGAGCCATGCTGAGGTAACTGCTGCTGTGGCCAGGAGGCCAGGACTTGCTGTGGGCAGTACGGTGGGCCTGCTGCCCCCCATCTGCTGGAAGCCACTTGCTGTGGCTGCTGGGCTGAACTACACCTTGTCTTGAGCTCCTTGGAGGCAAAGCTAAAGCAAAAAGCACCATAGATGGCCAAAAAGGGGAAACTTGGAGCATTGGGGAAGGGGCAGCATCCCAGACTGTGGTCTCCCGTGGGCCCTCCCTGCCCTTTCCCTTGCCCACTGCCTCTTGCTTGGACCCGCCAAGCTTTTAAGAACGTAAGAACATAAGAGAAGCCAATGTTGAATCAGGCCAATGGCCCATCTATGTCGCACAGCGGCCAAAATATACCAGGTGCCACCAGGAGGTCCAGCAGTGGGGCCAGGACACTAGAAGCCCTCCCACTGCTGCCCCCTCCAGCACCAAGAATAGAGTGCATCACTTGTCCCAGACTGAGAGTTCCCATCTATACCCTGTGGCTAATAGCCACTGATGGACTTCTGCTCCATATGTTTATCTAATTCCCTCTTGAAACTGTCCATGCTTGTAGCTGCCACCACCTCCTGTGGCAGTGAATTCCATATGTTAATCACTCTTTGGGTGAAGAAGTATTTCCTTTTATCTGTTCTAACCCGACTGCTCAGCAATTTCATGGAGTGCCCACGAGTTCTTGTATTGTGAGAAAGGGAGAAAAGGACTTCTTTCTCAACCTGCTCAATCCCATTCATAATCTTATAAACCTCGATCATGTCACCCCTCAGCCGTCGTTTCTCCAAGCTGAAGAGCCCCAAGCGTTTTAACCTTTCTTCATAGGGAAGGTGTTTCAACCCTTTTATCATTCTAGTTGCCCTTCTCTGCACTTTTTCCAATGCTATAATATCCAATGCTTTTTGAGCTGTGGTGACCAGAACTGTACACAGTATTCCAAATGAGGTCACACCAATGATTTATACAGGGGCATTATGATACTGACTGATTTGTTTTCAATTCCCTTCCTAATAATCCCCAGCATAGCGTTGGCCTTCTTTATTGCAGCTACACACTGTCTAGACATTTTCATTGAGTTATCCACTATGACTCCAAGATCTATCTCTTGGTCTATCTCTGCCAGTTCAGACCCCATCAACGTGTATTTATATTTAGGATTTTTGGCTCCAATGTGCATCACTTTGCACTTGGCCACATTAAACCCCATTTGCCACGTTGACGCCCACTCACCCATCCTCAACAGATCCCTTTGGAGTGCCTCACACTCCTCCCTGGTTTTCACCACCCTGAACGACTTCGTGTCATCTGCAAATTTAGCCACTTCACTGCTTACTCCCAATTCCAAATCATTAATAAACAAGTTAAAAAGCATCGGACCGAGTACTGATCCCTGTGGTACCCCACTGCTTACCACCCTCCACTGAGAAAGTTTCCCATTTATACTCACTCTCTGTTTTCTATTTATAAGCCAGTTTTTGATCCACAAGAGGACTTGTCCTTTTATCCCATGACTATTGAGCTTACTTAGGAGCCTTTGATGAGGAACTGTATCAAAAGCTTTCCGGAAGTCAAGGTAAATAATATCTATTGGGTCCCCCTTGTCCACATGTTTGTTCACTCCTCAAAAAACACTAACAGGTTAGTGAGACAAGATCTTCCCTTACAGAACCCATGCTGAGTCTGCCTCAATAGTTTTTGTTCATCAAGGTGCCTACTCATTCTTTCCTTAATAACAGTTTCCACCAACTTACCCGGTATCGATGTCAGACTGACTGGCCTGTAATTTCCCGGATCTCCCCTGGAGCCCTTTTTAAAGATGGGAGTGACATTAGCTACCTTCCAGTCCTCAGGAATGGAGGCAGATTTTAAAGAAAGATTACATATTTTTGTCAGGAGATCCACAAGTTCACATTTGAGTTCTTTCAGAACTCTCGGATGAATGCCATCCGGACCTGGTGATTTATTAGTTTTTAAATTGTCCATCAGTCGGAAGAATTCCTCTCTTGTCACCACAATCTGATTTAGGTCTTTCAAACCCCCTCCCGAAATCGGTGCTTCTGGAGTGGGCAAGCACTTCTCCTCTTCCACAGTGAAGACAGAAGCAAAAAATGCATTCAGCTTCTCAGCCATTTCCCTATCATCCTTCACTACTCCTTTTACCCCTTGGACTACTCCTTTTACCCCTTTTACCCAAGGGCCCCACTGCCTCCCTGGCTGGCTTCCTACTTCTAATGTATTTGAAGAAAGTTTTATTGTTGGCCTTTATGTTTTTTGCGATATGCTCCTCATATTCCCTTTTTGCTTGCCTGATCACAGACTTGCATTTTATTTGCCATAGTCTGTGTTCCTTTTTATCAACTTCACTAAGACTAGCTTTCCACCGCTTAAAGGAATCCTCCTTACCTTTTACAGCTTCCATTACTTTATTTGTTAAGCATGCAGGCTTTTTTCTATACCTATTTGTACCTTTCCTAACCTGCAGTATATATTTTTTCTGAGCTTCTAGGATTGTCTTTTTAAATAGTCTCCAAGCTTCCCCAATGGTTTTGACCTTCTCCACTCTTCCTTTCAATTTCTTCCTCACGTGTCCCCTCATACCAGAGAAGTTACCCCTTTTAAAGTTAAAAGTGGTTGCATCAGTCTTTTGGGGCAACTCCTTATCTGTACAAATGTTAAACTCAATGACATTATGGTCACTTTTCCCAAGCGGTGCAATCACTTTTACATCTCTCACCAGGTCTTGGGTGTTACTTAGGACCAAATCCAGGATCGCCTCTCCCCTGGTAGGATCTGTGACCTTCTGTTCCACAGCACAGTCATTGAGAGTGTCTAAGAATGCAATCTCTTTTTCCCGACTAGAACTCATATTGACCCAATCAATGTGTGGGTAGTTAAAATTGCCAATTACAACACAGTTATTTCGTCTAGCCACTATCTTTAATTCATTCATCATTTTATAATCCTCCTCTATCTTTTGATCTGGTGGGCGATAACAAACTCCCACTGTTAAGCCTCCTTTTGGACCCACTATTTCAACCCATAGCATTTCCAGAAGCGAATCCAATTCTCTTACCCTCTCAATCTTACTGGATGGTATACCCTCTCTGACATACAGAGCAACCCCACCTCCAACCCTTCCCCCCTATCCTTCCGATATAATTTATAACCAGGAATCACCGTATCCCACTGATTTTTCTCATCCCACCAAGTTTCTGAAATACCCACAATGTCTATTTCCCCCCAACACCAAGCGTTCCAACTCCCCGATTTTACCTCGGAGACTTCTAGCATTTGTGTATAAACACTTATAGTTTCCCACGTTTGTTAAGCCCACAGCCTTCCTCTTGCTGCCTCGAGACCTTGCCAGACAGTTCCTATCATTAGCCACAGTCTCAGTGGACAATTGTAATCCATTTCCTTGTACAAAAGTAATAGCTACCCCTACATCTCTTTGAGATGAGCCATCCCGAACCAGAGACTTTTCATCTCTTGTTGGCTTTCCCCCATTATTCAGTTTAAAAACTGCTCTGCCACCTTTTTGATTTTGAGCGCCAGCAGTCTGGTTCCTTCTCAGGACAAGTGGTGACCGTCCCTTTTGTACAGCTCCCTCTTGTCCCAAAAAGCATCCCAGTGCCTAACAAACTTGAACCCTTCCCCCCTACACCACCGTCTCATCCACACATTGAGACTCCTGATCTGTGCCTGTCTCTCCGGCCCTGCACGTGGAACAGGTAGCACTTCCGAGAAGGCTACCTTGGAGGTCCTGGCCTTGAGTTTCCTGCCCAGCAGCCTAAATTTCTCCTCCAGGACCTCACGACTGCATTTCCCCACATCGTTGGTGCCGACATGCACCACGACCACTGGCTCCTCCCCAGCACTATCTACCAGCCTATCTAAAACACACGTAATGTCCGCTACCTTCACACCAGGCAGGCAAGTCACCATACGGTCAGTACACGGGTTCGCCACCCAGCTGTCTACCTGCCTAAGGATTGAATCACCAACTACCAAGAGCCCCCCTCCCACCCTTCCCAGGGATGGTTCCTTGGTACAAAAGGATACCCGTTCACCAGCTGAAGAAGAGGTCCCTTCTGAGGGCACATTCCCCTTATCCTCAGCACGGTGCCCCGTTTCCCCTTGACCCTCATGCTCCCTGGCAGCAGCCGGGCTGCCAGATCCAGAGTGGGACATATCTAACAAGTCCCCGAGAGTCTTCTCCGTGCACCTAACTGACTGTCTCTGCTTCTCCTGGTCAGCCACCTTGGCCTCAAGGGAGCAAACTCACTCCCTGAGAACCAGGAGCTCCTTGCACCGAGCACACACCCAAGACTTCTGACCAGTGGGCAGATAGTCATACATGTGACACTCCATGCAAAACACTGGATAGCCTCCAACCCCCTGCTGGCATTCTGGCTTCATAATTATTTTTAAACAAATATTTTTCTATAACCCCCCTTTTAAAACCCTTTGTATTTATATGGTTCCTGTTGTAGGAGTCTACTTACCTTACTGGGAACCCAAGGAGCTGAGGTCCCTGGCTTTCTGGCTCTTCCTGGGCTTCTTACAGAGCCCCTAGTCTAAGAGCCACAGGCCAAGAGCCTCACTCTTTTGCTCGTGCCTCTTGCAAGCTTCCTGCCTTAAATAGAAGTGTCTCCCAGGAGAGGGTGTGGCCAGCAGCTACTCAAATTCACCCGAGGCACTTAATGACAGGCAAACAATGACCCTTTCACACCCCAACTCCAGCAGCCAGGAGTCTGCTATTCAGTTTCACCCAGGCACTTTATTTCAGGCAAACAATGACCCTTTCACACCCCAACTCCAGCAGCCAGGAGTCTGCTATTCAGTTTCACCCAGGCACTTAATTTCAGGCAAACAATGACCCTTTCACACCCCAACTCCAGCAGCCAGGAGTCTGTTACAACTCACCCACACACTCCCAAATACAGTGCCCCACACAGTACCTTCTCAGCTAAAGCACCTCAGCTGAAAGTAAATAAATAAAAATACCACTCACCTCTCTGGCAGCTCAAACACGTTGCTCCTTCTCAGAGCTCAGCTTTTCTCCTGCCTCTCGGAAGGAGCGCAAGGCCATGCAACAGTGGGCAAGGCTGCCCAAGGGAGTGTGTTTGTTTTTGCCCCGTCTTCCACTGCCTCTGCCATGCAGGTGTGAAAAGGCGGGCAAAGCCTCTCCCCACCAGCCCTGCCCTGCCCAGGAGTCCCTTTACCTGTGCACCTGACAGGTTTTCTGGGGGGAGGGGAGTCTGGAGATGGACCACTTTGCAAAGGGATGAGGGTGCTAGCGAAGGAGCTGAAGGAAGGCAGCGGCTACTTCTTCCTCTTCTCCTCAGTGGGGTGATGCAGCTGCTCCTGGCCCTCAGCTGCTGCTACCTCTGGGTGGCTCAGCCCTACAACTTGGATGCGCCCAGGGCCCTGGTCTTCTGAGGGCCACAAAGCACCTTGTTTGGCTACTCAGTGCTGCTGCACAGCCACAGGCCCAGCAGATGGTAAGTGAAAAAGGCTCGCTGGTGGATGCTCTTTAATGCCCCAGTGCCACCCGGCCGTCCTGGAGCCCTACCAGTGCCTTGCGAAACCAGCTGGGGAGGCAAAGACGGGGAGCAGATAGACTTCACCCTGCTGAAGGGGAGGCCCCATGCTACCCATCTCTTCTGGAGCCTTACCAGCATTGTCAGAAGCCAGCTGGGGAGGGGGGTGAAGACAGGCAGCAGACAGATGCCAACCTGACAAAGGGGAGGCCCCACACTACCCGCCCATCCTGGCACAAACCCAGGGTTGCTGCTGCCACAAGGCTCTACATGGCAGATCTTCTCTGGAGCACTGGCAAATGTGTGCTGAGTACAAAATCTGTTCTGAGGTGAGCTTTGGCGGGCACTTGCCTCTGTGGGCAGGACTCAGGCGATGCAGCCAATACATAGGGACACCTTCTGATTGGCAGTGCAGGCACCCAACTGATTTTGGAGCGCATAGAACTTTGCCACTCCAAAACAGAATTATTATATAGGAGAGATGATAGCAAACTTGTTTCTACAAGACTAAAACCAGACATTTGCTTTTCCCATACTGATTTTCAGATATGCTTCTACTTTAAGAAGATATATGGCCAGATTTTTCCACATTCACCCTAAAAGGATGCATATATTTTCATTTACTATGAAACTGCTTCAGCAAATGTCCATCCAAGTTCAAATGTTACTATTTACATTTTAGTGTGATTATTGGTATCATTTTTAATCCAGTTCAGGATCTTTGAAGTGATCCTCTGAACTTCCAAATTAGTATTTCTCATGCTAAATGTCATAGAAAATTTGATACACCTCTCCTTTCTGTACAATTCAATAATATGTCAATGATGTCGGATAACTGAAATTATGCCATCAAAATGGAACCCAGATCAGCTTTTATTGTTTTACTACTTCATTCCACTATTAAGTCTGAAAAAGGGAAGAATGGAAGTGTAGTCCTAGTTCTCAGAAAGCATGAACGTAGAGGAGTCATCACCACCTTTATTTTCTTAAAGCTTCTAATGATATGCTGGGAGTTATCCAACTTTAAAAACAAGAAACAGTTAAAACAGGTCTCTGCCAATGGGCTGCTATTCAGCAATCTTGTCCGTGTGATTACTTGTCTGTTCCTGTCACTAGGGTTCTACTTCTGGCTATTCTGGGGTGTGGCAATTGTAGAGCACTGAGCCAGTTAGTACACAAGTTATCATTGTCTGAGATGTAAATTATACCCTTCTTAAGCTAAACAACAGTGGTGAGAGACAGCATGTGTGATGATAACAGATTATGTCAGCAAGGTTTTCATTTCAGGGAGTGACAGATGAAGTTTAAAAGTTGTTTAAACTTTTCATTGCCTAAATGTAGGAGAGCCAAAACAAGCTCAAAGAATTTACCACTACTGTGTCACCTGTAGGCTTAACTATACTGAAACACAGAGAGGAACATTTTAACCATTGGTGTTGGCAGATAAAGGTCTTTTCATTGCCATTTTAGTTTTTGGTTAGCCAGCATCAATGTTAGGCAATGGGAAATGGCTACTTGCCTATTTTAATTTGGGGTCACCTTAATTGCAGACCCTGGGTATTTTTGAACACCTATGTTTTGCTCTTGGTTACATCACATGGGTGTTTTGTTGTTTTTTTTAAATAGATTGAAGGTCTGCATTATCATTTTCATATATATGTTTTGCTTACATAATTTTTTTTAAGTAGTATGAACATTGAAATGGCTTGGCTGTTGTATAATGGTGGTGTGCTTGCCAGTATATGGTTTGGAGAGAGTATTAAAACAGCAAAATATACTGGTGCAAAAAGTTTTACATATTACAATAATGCTAAATATTTGGCCTTGATAAGTTAATTTATTGCAACATGCAGACAATGTAAGAACTTAAATGCTCATTTGTATGAGTTATAAGCAGAATTGTCAAAAGCATTTCAGGTTTTGGATTGGATGGATGACTTTTTCAATCAGGAGGTGGAAATGATAAAACAGCAATATTTGGCTGACATTCAATTTTTCCAGGTTCTGAACAATAGATTTCAAACTCAACCACCTTCAGTCATTCACTGTCTTCATAAAGTTCTGCTGTTCATTTCCAACTGGTGGAGCGGGGAGTGGTTCATTTCCAAACAACATCTCTGAACCTGAGGTGGGGAGAAACCATAGTAAAAGAGGGTATTCCTCGCAATGAGATACATTTGAGGGATAAAGTAATATGTGAAGTAAGGTGGTTCCTCCCCCACCCCCAGTCATGCCATAGATACTTTCATGCATACCTTTAAAAATGAAAGCAGCCAGGATTAAGTGGTTCCTCACCACACAGACATATGTACTACATGCTGCCTGGAACATTCTATTGTATTATGAAAAACATAGTGCAGAAATATATTGCCTCTGGCAATTCACACTCACAACCACTACAACATCATTCTAGGTTGGATCCAGACTAAATTTTCCATCAGCAGAATTTTCCTGCCTCACCCTTCCCATTGTATTCTACTGATCTCTAGATGCTGCTCCAGTGAGACTGGGGACCCTAAGAAACTGCATGAGGATGATTTTGCTGCTGGAAGGGGAAATTGGTGAAATTAATGTTAGTTTCTCTCTGTCTGTTATCCTGATACAGGTGACTCAGCAGACTGCAGGTTGCTCAACCTGCCTTCAGATGAAGTGTCGGAGGGCCCATGTCTCCATGGCAGAGCATCTGCTTTGCATGCAGAAGGTCCGAGATTCAGTCCCTGGCTTCTCCAGTTAAAAAGATCAGGTAATACTATGAGAGTAGAAAATACTGACCTTGATACAAAGACAGGCTTAGCCAATGGGCAACAGGAGCAGCTGCCCCAGGCCCTGTGCTTGGCAGGGGCCATCTACCCACAGCCCCATCCACCCCATCCAGGGGGAGAAGAAGAAGAGCAGGCGCCTGCTGCTCTTTGCACTTGCCCCATATGGGTGGTGGCTCCGAACCTGGATTTTTGCCTAGGGCCCAGAATCACAGAGACCACCCTGCCTTAATAAACCAATAATCTACTGCAGTATAAGATGGCTTTATGTGATATGGGGGGGGGGGAAGAACCCAAACTGTAGAGGAAAGAAAGTAAATCTGATGGGACCCAAACTATTTGACTGCACCTGAAAGACAAACATCAATATGTATCAGAGGGTATCTGGTGGATATCTGCCAATGTGGGCCTGTTATAGGATAGGTTCCATCACCTCATCTGATGCAGTTTTGAGGCATCAGGTTTTCTAGCAAATGGTCTAACTGACAGTCTTTGCAGTTATTGTTTCTCCCTAGATGGTTTACAGGTTTTAAACATCCCTTTTGTCAGAATTTGCTCTTGCAGACCTAGTGCTGAGCAGGGAGGGGAGAGAGAAAAGCAAAGGTAAACAAACTAGGTAACACAGACAAGTTGCTGGAGCTGAAATGGCCACAGCTTTACTGGTTATATCTGACAGGTTCCAAGGCTCTGTGCAGCATAAGGCAGCCAACCTGTCTTCTGGCTGATGGACATACCACACCATAGCTCACCTGCTGGAGATACCATGGGATAGCGGGCAAGGCTGGCCCCAGGTTTTTTTGCGCACTAGGCGAGGCTAGCTTGTAGCACCCCCCCACCCGGCCTCAAAGGTGCCACTGAACTCCAACATTGTTCTGTTGCTTTAGACCAACACAGCTACCCTCCTGAATCTATGTAAATTCTCTAGAAATAGAACGAATATTTGTTTGATGAAGGGGTTGTGGAGGAGTGCCAGGGCAACCCAGGCCCTTTGGGCCCCCAAGAGAACGAATTCTGCCCTCTCGACGGGGTGGTGGTGTGGGGGCACAATGAGTGGGCTTGCAGGGTGGCCTTTGGGACCATCCACCCATCGGGGAAAGGGCTCAGCAACAAAGCCCGTGCCCTGAAGGGAAACTGTGGCTGTCTGCTGGCCGAGGGAGGGGGCTCCTCCGAGGCTGCGCGATGCCACCCTTTTGGTGTCAACTGGTGGAGCGGGGAGCCGGCCCAGGCAACTGCACTGCTCTCCCCAAGGGTTGGGGCAAATAATCCCTCCTCCTGGACTACCCTGAAGGGGTGTCATGAAGAGACCACCACACTGCATGGGAGGAAGTCTCCAATGTTCACCACCAGTGGAAATTGGGATGCAAGCAAGCCTGGGAGCCCCCCTGCCTCCTGGCATGCCCCCAGAAATCTTCCATGGCAGAAGAGAGGGGCGACCTAGCAGAGGAAAAGCCCCCCTTTGTCCCACCAGGCAGGGCTGCAGGCCACCAAGGTGTCACAGGGGGACTCCCCCTCCTGCCCCCCTGGGAACTGACCCCAAGGTGATGGCCCTCCCCTCCCCCATGTAGCTTGGCTGATCCGGAAGGCCCTTGTGGCCTGAGGGGGGAGCGAACTTCTAAAGGGGCCCGGCCAGGCAACCCCACACCGGCCATGACCTTTCTTGGCTCCGGGTACCCGGCGGGGAGGGGAGGGCAGAAAGCTGCCCCGCCACCTGGCACCTCCTGTACAGGTTTTGTTCCCCTCAGAGCCCCAGTCCAGGAGATAAGAGGCACAATTCCTGATACTCTGCCAGCATGTGCAGGATCTCACTTCTCTCTCATGCCCCTCCAGGAATGAGAGATACCAAAGACCCACATGCTTCAGGAACACTTAAATCAGTAGACTGCCATCAGAACCTCCTTTGGAACGTTCCCAACTCAGACAGGAGAAGAGGTCCCACCTCCAGCCTGGTTTCTGGGAATTAATAACTTATCAACTCTGGGCTAGAGCTGCAGAAAATTAATTAACACACAGTGCTAGACCTCAGCTGAGCAGCTCCAGGCCACGGAATTTAGCCTTAGAGATCCAGTTCAATACAGAACTCAAACTCAGATATATAAGTTCTTTATTTAGCAAAGCATGCATATAATCAGACTTGCAAAGATTATAAAACAATGAACCAGGCCTATAGCCTATTTAGCTCTAACTACACATAGGTATTCATATTTACCAGTCATTCAATGTGCGTTATGACACCAGGGAATCTTCAGGATGAAAACCATGTTTGCTGTGAGCAATTAAGTCCAGCTTCACTGCCCACTAGTAAAATTCCATGTTGCAGGTTTATAATCCAAATAGGAACTAACTCTTAGAAAGTGGCCCTCCTTCCAAGAGAGTTCTGACTCTATTTCCATAGGGTGACCACAATCCCCTCCTACTCTTGTCATAACTGACTATGGCCATTTACCCAATCACGACAGGATGGAAAGGCGTGTCTAACTATGTAGGAGCAGCCATTGCTTACACCCCTAAAAGCACGTCTGCTTGAGCTTTGAAGTGTAATTCAGTTTGGGAAGACTTTTCAATGTCTGGTCTTGCCCTCAGAGGTGCCAAAGTGCTGTTTGAAATGGATATCAGGCTTGGCATCTGACATGCCATCTGTGCAGGTGACAAAAGTCACAGGGATATTTCAGTGGCCCGACCATTTGGGCCTAGCAGGAATGAACCAGGAAAGTCTTTTCCTCTAAACCTCCATCCCTGTGACCTTCCCTGCAGAACAAGGCCTGCTAAACTGTTTTACCACCATGATAAATGTCCTTAATTACCCTGCGATCTGCCAGAGCCACTGCCCATTTATGATGAATGGAGCATCAGGAAAGGTTCATTTGTCGGCTGGACGCGGGCAGAGCTAATTAAAAATGAAGTTCGGGGCAGAACTCCATGCCGGGTGGGCAGCCGTGATGTGGGGCCCCGTAGGAGACCCGGGTGGTGTCTTGCCAGCAGGGTGCAGCTGCCACCCCCCAATTTCAGATGCCTCGGAGCCTCCCTCAGCCGCCAGATCCCAGGATCGCCCAGGAAGAGTGCTACCCGCCCAACGGAGTGCCCCAGGGCCCAGGGAGCCCTCTTTGGTGCCAAGGAAATGGTGACTGGCACCCCAAAAACTATGCTGGGGTTGGGTGGAATGCACACTTGGTGGCAGGGGCCTCATCGGGGGCCTCAGGGGGAGGGTGGCCACAGCCTGCAGGGCAGTTTTTGGATGAAGACGGCCGGCGGGGAGAAAGAGGTGGCAGTGGCAGCTGGGGTCAGGGCGATGCTTGTTACATCACTGATGCAGGGCTTTTGGCTGGGGTGGGGAGGGGAGGGGCTTTTGGCAGGGGGGCAGGTGCAGTTCTGCACCTTGATAATCAGCCTGCCCTAGGCGAAAGTTTAGCTTGCCTAGTGAGTGGGCCAGCCCTGATAGCAGGATACAGGATTTCACACAGGCACAAGCCATTGTGTTGTATCCTCACCACTTGAGAGTAAGGGTATCCCAACAGCCCCTGACCTGGGTGTGTCTCCTGCAGATCCATACCCAAAATCCCTTAAGAGGATTCCTAAAAGGTGGTAAAAATAGGCATGCAGGCCATGTTCCCCCTGAAAATGGAGCCAGCTGAATGCTGACAACGCCCAATACAATTGTGGCAATGCAAATAGAAGAAAATCAATGCAACACCGCACGATATAAGAGCAGACATCCTGACACAAAACCAACGATAACTGCAATAGGCAAAGGGTGGGTGGGAGGGGAAAAGCTGCAAGGCCCACTGTAGACTTAAATCTTAGCTGAGTGGGCCAAAGGGAAGACTCCTTCCCCATGGTCCACTGTTGAAGCCCTGGCCCCAGTCAGACCAGCTCCTGTTTGTCTGGACAGGGAAGAGGGCTCACGCCATGGCAAAGGTCCCCAGAAAGGCTGCCCACCTGCCGCCATCACAACCAGCCCTGACTATGTTCAGCCTCTTGCACACCCTGTGTGGTTTCATAAGCAGGGCCCCAGGTAAGTCTGGGGCCTTTGCTTCCCTCAAGTGAGAAAGGAACATTGGACTTACTTGAGGGTAAGGCGGACATCCTTGTTTCACCCTGATTTTATGTGGGACTCTTTTGTCTATTCATTTTTGTGGGGTGATAATGACTGTCAACATAAATTGTTAAAATGTGCAAAATTTAACTGAACTGTCATTGTACCAATTATGTTACTCCCTTCATAACAACTACTGTATTTTAACCCTTGTTATTTTTTTCTAGCTTTGTCTAGCCTTTAAAGAGGAATAAACATACATTGCAGCAGAGTCAGTGGACTTCTCTTGGAAGTCTCTGAACTGATGGAGCAGGGTACTCCCAGTATCAAATATGGAAATTGCATCCCTCTTCCTGCCTCCAGAAATTATGGGAAACAAAGTGCCCAGTTCCTTTCCCTCTCAAATAGAAGGAAATAAAAAGGGGAGAGGATATGGGGGTCACCTTGAGAAGAGAGAGGGGAAATAATGTGGGGAGGGAATACAGGGAAAGTGATGTGTCCCCAACATGTCTCCTACCATTCAAGTGACCCTGTCTCAGCAGGCATCACCACACAACTGAGCCATAGTTTTCCTAGGTAGAGGCTTCTTACAGGGGAGAAGAAGGCTGAAGACAAGGGGAAGATAAATCTAGGTTGGCTGTTTAGTGAGAATGAGAGAAGGAAGCAGGAAAAAGGAAAAGTTATGGGGGTTTTCAGGAAAGGGAGAGAGAAAATGGTGGGGGAGCAGGAAAAGAGAGATGCCTCCTGCAAGTCCTTGTGGGTTCCCGCTTATATATTCTAATAGCCGAGTTGGCCAAACCTGAGGATACTTAAATCTGGTGATTGGAGCTGTGAACGGGCAAAACAGATCTTTCTACTAACCTAAAAAACAACCCAAGTTTGCAAAAAAAATGAAATCTAAAAAAAAACACATGGGGTTTTACAAAAAACACAACCTGATAAAAGGAGTGCCTGTAGCTTTAAGAAACAGAGTTCTTCAGTGTCTGTTGTAAGGCAACCACAGCTTCCTAAGTTTCCTTTCTGTGAGTAAATAACAGGGGCAGGGTCATTTCCAGGGATGTTTTGGCTTTTGAAGGAGGACTCATTGTAGCCAGCAACCACTAGGTGACTTGAAATCACCTGATCTGCATTTCTAAGTTAGGCCTAGCTACTTGCTCCTGTTCAGCAGCCACCCTATGAAAGCCAGTGTGGTGTTGCAGTTAGAGCTTCAGAGTAAAGTCTGGGAGATCCAGGTTCAAATAATCTGTCATGGAACCTCACTGTTATGTATTGGGACTGGAACATTCCAGGACTGTTTCTACCAGAGACTGGCTGAGCTTGGAGCTAGAACAATAGCCCACCAGGACTCTGGAGGTAGCCAATCAGGAATTAATGGTTCTGACAATGGCCTATTGTTGGTAGTTGTTTGAGGAAGTAGAGTTGAATGCTATTTAAACAGGGCAGTTGCCCTGGCTTTTAGCTTTTTGTTCTTGCTGAATCACTAATAAAGAAGAGCTGATCACTAAGCTTGGGGTTGGACCATCCATGGAACCCAGTATTTAACACTCACTAAGTGATGTTGGGTCAGTCGCATACTTTCAGCCTAACCTACTTCACAGGGTTGTTGTGTGGATAAAAATAGGGAGAGGAAGATAATTTAAGCTGCTTTGTTTCCCCACTGTGGAGAGAGTTGGGGTATAAATGGGGTGTAAATGAAGTAAATAAGTAATAATAGGAAGCAGATAAAATGTTGGTTGGTGAATAGCTGATGAGAGAATGAGGCAGAGAAAGGGGGAGAGGATATGGGGATTGCCAGGAGGATGGAAACAAGAAATAGTGTGGGGAGGGGAATACAGGGGAAAGTGAGGTACCATCCCACAAGTTCCCGAGGGTTCTCTACCATGCAAGTGGGCCTGGCCTAGTGGCTGGCATCATACAACTGGGACACAGTTTTCCTATGTAGAGGCTGCTGGTATGGGGTGCAGGGAGGAGAGAAAAAGCTTAAGACAAAGAAGTAGAAAAGGGTAGGTTGGCTGTTGGGTGGCCTTCAGGAAAGGGAAAGAGTAGGGGGTAGGGGGAAATGAGATGCTCTTTGGGGTTCTTTCTCGTACTTTCTAATGGCAAAATTGAATGGGAAAGTTGTCTCTCTATGCCCTCAGTTCCATAAATTTAAGTACCAGTTTTCATGTTAAAACATGGACGCTCTTTGGTATTTTAAGATACATAAAACTATAAAATGAGAAGTAGAATACGCACACATGACTGCAAAAAAAAACATGAACTTCAGAACTGTTTCTGATGTTTTGATACATTTTTAAAAGATATTATTTTTTCACATATCTTTGGAGACTAATTTTAATCTTCCAGATACCTTCCTCTTTAAAACATAAAATGAGAAGGTATTCATGATCATGTAACTATATTTGGTCCACATGTTGAGATTCAAGGCACATTTCATTGCACGTGTGTCAGTGTAATTCCTGGAATACTAAATTACCAATGAAGTATTTTCCCATAGAGGACATTATTTTTCTTACTAATCTGATCTTTTCCAAGGAGTAGGGCACAGACTGGAAAACACTTGTGTTGCTTAATGTGCATATTTATGAACATAGAGCATCACCATGTAGGACATTGTTTTATTACTGCATACCTTCAGACTTCCCCTGTGGATTGTTTGTACAGCCCTTCTGAAAGCTTCAGAGGAATCAAAAGTTGCTGCCAATAAAAAAGAACCATTTTTAAAGTAATCAGAAAGAACTTTCATTTCCAATGGACCATAGGACTAATAACAAGAGATCAGATTGTTGGCAGAGTACATAGCACAGCAAAAGTGCACAACCTGATTAAAGTGTAGATAAAGGTTTATTCAAGAACATACTTGGTAGTGAGGATGAGAGACAGAGATAGGGTCCTAGCTACATCACTAGCGGGGGGCGGGGTGCAGTCAGACAACAGGCTTGGTGTGGAATGACCATGCCTCTATTTTATCCAGTGTTATTTGTTCTGGAGAGGTTTGTCCACACTTGCCATCCTTAACCCACCTCACTGTGCACTCACTTCATGGTTGACCATTCAGATTATTGTTGCGTAGTAACCACGGAGCAGGTGGTTTAGCAGCATCTTTTTTAAAATTGTCTTTCACGCATGTGCAGAAGCGCTCATTCAAAGCACCACTCCATTTTTTTATATATAGGTTTATTTTTTGGATTTTCTATATATTACATAATATCTTTTGTCTCCTTACTTTACATAACTCGATAAGTTCCCCCCTCCCTCCCTCTACCCCTTGTTTGTTGATCCTTTATTCACAGCCATGGGCACAAAGTCTGAATCTTCCACCGAATGTCCTGTCTTCCTTCCACTGTTATCCACTTTAGATAGGTCTTCCATCTCGCTTTAATTTCTTCGGTTTTATCCTCCCATGTGGTCTTCTGGCGCAATTTCTCGATGATGTCCGACTGCACAAAATCAAACAAATAAGTGTGCCATTGTCCATTTGCTCTTATCTTTCCAACCCAGAGCTATCACTGCCTTGCCTGCTAACACCATAGCTTTGAGTATAGCCTGGGTTTCCTTACTGACTGCCTTATTTCCTAATATACCCATTAACATTAGTTTAAAGTCTACATTCAATGAGATTCTACATATTTTCTTTATAATTTGTATTATTTTTGACCAAAAGACTCTCACCTCTGGACATTCCCACCACATATGGGAGAACCAACCCTTAAATTGTTTACAGTGCCAACACATAGAACTTGATCCTGGAAACATGTTTGCTATCTGCGCTGGTGTTCTATACCACTTTGTGAAAAAATTATGTTCCAGTTCATTAAATTTAATAATTTTGGTTTCTTCTATTCCCTTCATTATTCTATTCGCATCGTTTTCCGATATCTGGCCTTCCGTACACCATGTTTTCTGTAAATATAGTATCGCCTTATCTTTATTGGATAATATTTTCTTGTAAATATATCCTGCTAATCCTTGTTTAAATTTTTGCATCCTATTATGTATTTCTTCAATTGGTTCTTCTGTCCAAATATTTCCTTTTTCATTAACTTCCTTAATCATTCTATAAAGGCCTGTAATTTTTAACCAATGTTGCTTACCTATCTCCTCGGTTAATTCCTGTGCTGGTTTTAGAGTGCCCCTTCTAAATAAGTTTCTTAGCCTATAATACCCCTTTGATCTCAGAAGTTCGTACCATTTATTTTCTCTTGTTTTGTTATAGAGGGATTTTAGTGGTGCCCACTTTGAGGTTCTTTTAAGCCATGAGGGCTGCCACTTGTTCGACACTTTAAGTGTTGAATACCTAGGTCCCTTAACTTGCAGCACCACTCCATTTTGACAGCTCTGTGATCCCTCCACCAAGTACTGCTGCCCCTCTCAGCCTCCTCCACTTTGCCTCTCTTTCTTGGAATGCAGATTTACATGAGAATAACCCCATTGACTTCAGTACATTTACTCTTGTGTCAATCATGGGATGTTCTCAAATGGCAACTCTGAAGCAGAAAAGAGTTTTCATGGGGGAAAGTGGGATGGGGAGTAGGGTTGCCATCTACAGGTATTCAGCCCAAGTTTGCTCAGAAACAAGGCTGCCTGGATTTTTAAATTTCTGCCAGCCTCCCCAGGTTCCCTGCCAATATGGGAGCCAAACTAGGGACTGTTTTCACAGATTCCCAACTCCAATAAACAGGAGAGAGGGATTTGGGGGGATTTGTCTCCCAAAAAAACCCCTCCCCCAGGGTCTCCCAATCCTGACAGAATGTTTGGGTGCAGAAGCACATAAGCGGTGATTCACAACCCTGGGGCAAAGATCCACTTATGTGCACATTGCTAACTGAATTTTTAAAATGGTATGAAGACAGAAGTGTGCAATCAGACTTCCCAAATGGCTTGAGAATGCAATGGATTGATCAGACATCCAGAAATGTGCCGTGAGACCACCGAGATCTGTAAAGACCGGACTTTTCCTGGTGTCAAATAACTCCAACTCAAAGATGGGTGACAATGGGGTGCTGACGACTGGGGAAAGGGAGATAGATGTTGCTGTCTGAATCTGCATTTTAAATCTGCAGGGCAACAGCAATGACATCAGATCAAACAGCTTGTCTGATTGCAGCCCGTGTGGAACTTCCGAGAAGAAGCAGGATACTGGCCTAAGAGTGGCAGGGTCTTCTTCGCTTTTCTTTGTGACACCAGACATGGCCTATTCCAACACCCCTTCTCAAGGTCTATGCACAAAATATACAAGTTTCATTTTCTTACATAGGTTTTCAAACTTTTCTCAAGAAAGTGGCTTGGTTAGTGCATCTGCAATCATTTCCCCTGTAGGATAGTATTGCAACTCAACAAACCCCATAGCAATAACCAGGGGTCATTTTGTAGAAAAAGAGCTGCAGGAGCTCATTTGCATGACTCATTTGCATATGTCACCCCCCTGACAAAGGGCATACATGCAAGCATGCCTGGGTTCCCTGCCTGATCTTCTCCAGTCAGGCAGGGAACCCAGACATGTTTAGGATGACATTTAAGAAGGCATTTAAATCCCCCCCCCTTCCCTGAGTTTCTTCGCAAAAATGGGGAGGCTCAGGGGAAAGGGGGCATGTCTGCCCATCTCCCCTTCCCTTCTCCAGCCAGCCCACCATGGTGGACTGGCTGGAGGAGGGGAGTGAGGCAGACATGCCTGAGTTCCCTGCATGATGTTCTCCAGGTGCCCCGCATCTGCAGGGTACCTAGAGAATATCAGGCAGGGAACCCAGGCATGTTTAGAATGTCTTTCTTTCCCTTCCCCAGATGGGGATGGGAAAGAAAGACATTTAAATCCCCCCCTTCCCTGAATTTCTCTGCAAAAGTGGAGAGGCTCAGGGGAAAGGGGGGCATGTCTGCCCGCCTCCTCTTCACTTCTCCAGCCAGCCCACCATGGTGGGCTAGCTGGAGAAGGGGAAGAGAGGGAGGCAGACATGCCTGGGTTCCCTGCCCAGTGTTCTCCAGGTGCCCCATGGCAGGGAACCCAGGCATGTTTAGAAAGGCATTTAAATCCCCCCAGGAAGTGGGGGCACTGCAGGACTTCCCTGGCCCATCTGCCTATGCAGGCAGGCCAAGAATGGTGGCGGGGGAGTGCCCCGGGCTCCTTACTGCTGGAGCCCCGCTCCATTGCACTCCAGCAAGAAATGACCCCTGGCACTAACACATACTACTACATAGCAGAGAGAGAAAAACAGGAGGTAGGCTGAACTACAAGAGAAAAATGTTCAATAAACCCTAAACACTAGAGAATGCTTTACAGCTCCCCTTAGGGTACAAGTGGATTAAACTACTCTTTCAGAATTATTTACAGTAATTAGACTCTTGGCAGGCTGTTGCTTCTCCAATAAAAACCAGGTTTCACCCACAGTCCGCTAGAGAAGAATGTGGAACCATAGGTTGGGACACATTTGCACTGTATGGATGGTGGGAGCCAATGAGCTGGTAGCAGGGGTCATAATCAGCAGTCATACTCTGTTTTCTTAGCCACAAGGTATAGATAGGAACTTTCAGTCTGGGGCAAGTGATGCTCTGTATTCTGTTGAACAGAGGCAACAGTGGGAGAGCTTCTAGTGTCCTGGCCCCACTGCTGGACTTCCTGATGGCACCTGGTATTTTTGGACACTGTGTGACAGAATGTTGGACTAGATGGGCCATTGGCCTGATCCAACAATGGCTTCTCTTATGCTCTTTTATGTTCTTATGTTGTTCTTCCATCAAGAAACTGTTTTCTACTCCTCAGGAAGGCATGTCTGACTATCTTATATTATTTGTATATAAGCGGACGGGCTTGGGGTGGGTAACATCATTATAATAAGTACAATTACAATTTAAAACACAGTATCTCACACATGATTCCTCTAAAAGAATTGTTAGGATCTTTTTACAATGATTTTTAATGGGAGGGGAATGAAATGGGGTGTTCTGTATTTTTATTTTTAAGGGACTAATTTGCTGTTTTATTGTATTCATCGATAACATTTATTTTATTTTTATTTTGTTTGATTTTACATGTTGTTAGCAACTCTGAGATCCAATTATCTGAGAACCTGGGAAATATATTTCAGGAAGGGAGGAGGGAAGAAGGAGCAAGGCCACATGTCTGTGAGTGCAAAATGATTTCTGAAGAATGATTTTACCAGCACCCTTACTCCAGCAGCCTGAATAAGATCCTGAGGATAATTTCAGACTACTGTGGGAGGGGAAGTGGGAAAATTGCTCTCCATGGGTGGGAATCCTTGTACCTTTGGAACTGTGGCTTGGGATCCAAGCTAAATGTGAAGACTAGGTAAGAAATCTGGATACAGGACAAGAAATTTGCCATTTGGATGCCCTTTATCTAGTTCATTTCCTTTAAAAGTGGAAATTATTGTGTTTTCTATAAATAAACATGCCACCATAACATTCTTTTCCATAACTGAAACATACTGAGCAAAAACAACTAGATTAAAAAAAATAGTTCCTCAAGACAATGATGGCAAAGCAGGCTCTCTTCTTTGACCCTCGCTGATATACTTCAAGACTTACATCAGCTGGGAAGATAAGTGAGTATCGTACTCAGGCTCATTTGTGTAGTTGTCACAATATAAATAACAACTCATAACATTTCTTCTGAATATATCTCCTCTGGAGAGTTTTCTAATTTTAACTTCCTTGGAAACCAATTGACAAGTTAAAAGTTTATCATGAGATGATAAATGTCAGGTCTTATTCCGTGTGGAGGTATTCTAAAGAAATTATGTAATATGGGCATGTTTTCACATGGGGTCAAAGGGAAGTTCAAAATCAATGATTTCCATGGAAAGGGAAAAGAACCTTTGGTCATATGCAGAGAGGTCACGATCTGAGTCCGGCCTCTGTCTGAACCTGATAATCTAAACAAGAATTTGCATCTGGCTGTCTCACTTCCAAACTGGAAACTCTGTCCACTGTACCGTACTAGTAGTGTTGCTTGCTACCTTCTAATCTGACAGATTCTGTTCAACAGCTGTTCATCAATGAGGCAGAACCAAGAGCATGACCCCGAGGGGCTTATTGAGATCATCATAATATAACTACTCTGTTCAACAGTATTTATGGCTTTTATTATTAAATAAGAATTAAAAAACAGGTTGCTAACAATCATTGTAGCCTCTGTGCAGTAATTTCAGTGGGGATAGGCACTTTGACAATAGGTTTGAGTATGTCGGATTTTTTACAGGTTCAAGAGAAAGGAAAGCCACATTTTGGTCCCCAGAAAAAACTATTCCAGGGATTGTGGACAAAAAGTCCTTTGGAGTGGGAAGCTCAAGAGAAGGGAATTGGACATTGCCATATCCCTCCTTCCTGGACTCAACAGTTTGTCTCATGTCCTGTTCACTAGGATGATTTTTGATGGATTGTTTGTCTGTTTCTCATGTTGTTCATGACTGTTCAGCAGGTTGCTTCACCATACTCCTCCTAACAGTACAGTATAGCATAATCAGCTTTTTGCACATGACTAATTTTACAAAGCCTGATTGACTTCTTCCCCTCTTCATTACTGTAAATGGTAGGAATTCAATATAGTACATATATGTGTATGATGTAAATTTGGCTTGCTTTGTACTTTGTTGCTTGCCACATTCTTTTCTTTTCTGGAACAATCTGCTCATATACATTTCTATTTCCCATTTCCTGCTTCTGGTACATTTTAGTCTGTTCTGTGTTGTCCACACCACTGTCCTTTAGCTACAAGAGTCTGTCCGTAGCTCCACCTATTGAGGCATTAGTGTATCACAACCTTCATCTGTGCCATGTGGAAAGAGGAGAAGAAGAAAATTCCAAGATGGCTGGTGTCAGGTATCCTTCAGCAGTTGCTTCTCTGGAATTATAATTCTGAAATAAGCCACTCAAGGAAGCCTGCACAACATGGCTCTAAAGACCTTAGTTGATGGCCACCATCTGAGTGTAGATAAAGGCAAAGCCTCTCTGTTGCTCTTATGGAATACATCTGCATCTTTTAATACAGTAGATCATGCCATGTTGTTGAGGGACCTGGTGGCAGAAGTAGGGATTTATGTTGATTTGGTTCAAATAATTCCTCATAGATCAGACTCAAAAGGGTTGTTATTGGAAACCAGTTGTCTTTGGTGTGGGACCTATCTTGTGGGGTTCCACAGGGTGCAATTGTATCCCACATGCTTTTCAATCTCTATGTAAACTCCTCTTTGGAGGACTCAGTAAAGGTTTTGTGATGACTGGCTCGTGGTCTGAAAGCACAGTGACTGACTGGCCATAGATATATTGATGAAATCATTCCATTCTAAAACCACTGCCAGCAGCTCTTTCTCAATTTGGGCAGATCCTCTCTCAGTCTCTGACAGGGCTC
This sequence comes from Gekko gecko, assembly GCA_029375565.1. NCBI lineage: Eukaryota > Metazoa > Chordata > Lepidosauria > Squamata > Gekkonidae > Gekko > Gekko gecko. The sequence continues at coordinate 99,444,064 of JAPDNY010000004.1, read as the reverse complement.
TGCTTGCATATTCAGTTGGATCGTCCTGCAACAAGAGTGCACTGAGGCCATTTTTAGATTCATCACACTAGAGGTTTATCTGTTGTCCCGGATAGAAATATAGTAAGATTGGTGCATTAGTAATCAATTATTTCACTAAATCAAAAGCTGGCTGTTTCTGGGTCCCTCAATCAAATGCTATATCTCCCCCAATTGCTGATATCTTAGTGTGATTGTCAACTCAAAATCCCCTCAACCCATGCTTTTCCCACCTTCCCAGTTATGGCCTAACCAGTTTTACCAGGCCTATTTATACCTCACTCCCTCTGACCGTGCAGAGCAGGCAAAAAAGGCCTTCCTCTTGGCCAATCTGAGTGAGGTCCAAAAATTCCTGTGCAGCCCTGAAAACTGGTGACTAGCTAATCCCACATGGTCTAAAAAAAAAGGACGGATGGGTGGGGAGCTTGTACTGGGTCTATCTGAGGATGAAGAGCAGCTGCCGTTGGACTTGGCTGATGAGCCAGCCCTCAATTGGCCAGCACTTCCACAATAAATCACAATTGGCTTCCCCCTCGTGCTTCCTCTGAGGAAATGAGGGCAGGCAAATGCTGGTGCTTGCTCCATGGGCAGGCACTGGTCTTTCATCTACCAGTCTTACTTTGTCTGGTTGTAGGGTTTTTTGTGTTTTTTTGCTTTTACACATTGTTATGTCTGGTAGCAGTAAGGATGAGGCTTAAGCATAATTAGTTTATTCACTCCCCAACCAACCAACACCAGAGAACAGGGACTTCTACCCACTTCAGCCACTCACCCAAAATTACAATGGCTGAATAGGTTCAAACAATCCCAACTAAAAATACCCCCTTAGCCAACATAGTCCTTCATCCAGCAAGGTGGTTCTCTTTCATGGTTAGGTCTCAGGGTTCTCCTGCTAAATATAGGGTCTCCTGGTGATTCTACTTCAGTAGTTTCTGTGGGCAGGGGTAGATTTAAAATTTCATTTTCTGATGGCTCTGGCAACTGGGTAGGGGGCATAGCAGGAAGAACAACAACTTTGGAGTGCTGTACAATTGTTGCCTCCAAGGACTCTGCTGTTCTCTCTCCACTTGTCAATGATCACCTTCTCAACTGATCTATGTTCCAATGTCGCACTGTCCTGTTTGCACACTGAACCTTGTAGGACACAGGCCCAGTGACCTCAGCGATGGTGGAAGGAACCCGCTTTGGCACAAATCTAAAGTTCCTTGCATAGACTGATTCCTGAGGTACAAATGAATGATGTAAAGATGCTGAGAGAGCAGCATTCAAGGATTGTTCCTGTTTTTCTTGTAGGTCCTCAGTTAAATCTGGATGGAGATGATCAAGACATATTTTGAGACATCACCCCATAAGTAATTTATGTAATTGAACAAGGAGTAACTTGTTGGGCAATGAGGAATCTGGCAATACATGCTGCCCAACTATCTCCCACAATTTGCTTCAAAGCATCCTTTATGGTCTGCACCATCAAAGGCTCCTAAGTAAGCTCAATAGTCATGGGATAAAAGGACAAGTCCTCGTGTGGATCCAAAACTGGCTAATTAATAGGAAACAGAAAGTGAGTATAAATGGGCAATTTTCTCAGTGGAGGGTGGTAAGCAGTGGGGTGCCATATGGATCAATACTGGATCTGATGCTTTTTAACTTGTTCATTAATGATTTGGAGTTGGGAATAAGAAGTGAGGTGGCTAAATTTGCAGATGACATGAAATTGTTCAGGGTGATGAAAACCAGGGGAAATCAGATTGTGAGGCACTCCAAAGGGATCTGTCGAGGATGGGCGAGTGGGCGTCAACGTGGCAAATGGGGTTCACTGTGGCCAAGTGCAAAGTGATGCACATTGGGGCCAAAAATCCTAACAATAAATACACGTTGATGGGGTCCAAACTGACAGAGACTGAGCAAGATCTTGGAGTTGTAGTAGATAACTCACTGAAAATGTCGAGACAGTATGCGGCTGCAATAAAAAAGGCCAACGCTATGCTGGGGATTATTAGGAAGGGGATTGAAAACAAATCAGCTAGTATCATAATGCCCCTGTATAAATCGATGGTGCAACCTCATTTGGAATACTGTGTACAGTTCTGGTCACCACACCTCAAAAAGGATATTATAGCATTAGAAAAAGTGCAGAAAAGAGCTACTAGAATGATAAAAAGGTTGGGACACTTTTCCTATGAAGAAAGGTTAAAGCACTTGGGGCTCTTTAGATTGGAGAAACGATGACTGAGGGGTGACATGATCGAGGTTTATAAGATTATGCATGGGATAGAGCAGGTAGAGAAAGAAGTACTTTTCTCCCTTTCTCACAATACAAGAACTTGTGGGCACTCAAACGAAATTGCTGAGCAGTCGGGTTAGAACAGATAAAAGGAAGTACTTCTTCACCCAAAGAGTGATTAACACATGGAATTCACTGCCACAGGAGGTGGTGGTGGCTACAAGCATGGACAGCTTCAAGAGGGAATTGGATCAACATATGGAGCAGAGGTCCATCAAGTGGCTATTACCCACAAGGTGTAGATAGGAACTCTCAGTCTGGGGCAAGTGATGCACTGTATTCTTGATGCTTGGGGGAACAACAGTGGGAGGGCTTCTAGTGTCCTGGACCCACTGGTGGACTTCCTGATGGCACCTGGTATTTTTGGCCACTGTGTGACAGAGTGTTGGACTGGATGAACCATTGGCCTGATTCAACATTGGCTTCTCTTATGTTCTTATGTTCAGCCAGGCTGTTTCCTCAGGTGGAAACAGCAATGGTGACTGCTCTAATCAAGTTCCTGTCTGCAAATTCCTGAAATTCATCAGATATGAATGCAGAACCATTGTCTGAGATGATCATGTCAGGCAGTCTATGGGTTGTGAATAGTGCAGAGATTGTTGCTGTTGTGTTTGTGATGGCATGAAGATGACTTTGAGCCATTTGGAATAGGAGTTTACAACAATCAAGAACTTCTTTCCTTGAAAGGGACCTGCAAAATCAATATGGATTCTTGACCATGGCTTCTTGGTCTCTTCTCAGGGAAAGGAAGGTCCCCTTGGTGGTTTATGCATAGTAGCCTGGCATGTCCTGTACTCATTAACTGTCTTTTCAATATCTGAATCAATTCCAGGCCATCAGACATAGCTTCTAACTAGTATCTTCACATGAACAATTTCTGGGTGTGCAGCATGTAGTGTAGACAAAATAGTTTCACAAACCTCCTTCAGGAATGACAACATAGTTTCTCTGTAGCAAAAAATCCTTTATGGGAAGACAATTCATGTTGGAAGCTTTTGAATGGTTTGAATTTCTCAGACAGTTCCTTAACTCAGCATCCCCTCCCCACCCTGTTAGCCAAATTGCCTTAAATTGTTATTTATTATGGGGAGTTATGGTCTTAAATCAGGCAATAGGCAATGTGGGGGCAAGCATCTATGTATACAGGTGAGTAGTTCCCTCCAGACTCACCAAACAGATGCTGAGACTGACATCAGTATTAATTGATTTTGTTTACTGAAGATATTTACAAGCATACAATAACACAAGCACACACACAGTTATACAAGTCCTAGGAAATATAGACAGAAGGAAATAGCACATTTGCATTAGCAGGATGTTCGTTGTTTAGGCTATACTATACCTGTCTGTAGTTGAATAGAGGGAACCTCAGGAAAAATGGGGGAAAGCGGGATGCTGGGAAAAGGGGTTGTGCCCTGAGCCGGCAGGCACATAATGAGACTCTTGGCTGTGCACCCAAGAGCCAGAAAGGAGGGTTAAGTGAAAGGGAGAGAGAGCTGGTATTGGGCATTCTCTTTTATTAGAAGGTTGAGAGGTAGGCCAAGCTCGGCCTACCTCTCTTGGCCCACCTGCTGTTGTCTGTCCCCCAAAATATGCTGACTGATGCTTGGGGTCGAAGGTCTGGGGAGTGGGCAGTGTTAGACCTAATAGCAAACTAGGTTGGACAATGGCATCTGATGGGATTATGTCCTGTGCTGGCCACAGCCATTGTTCTTCTTGTTGTCTGCTGTCTGCAGTTTCAGCTAGGTGATGTATTAGATTGGGAGAGTATCTGTTACCTACGTGTAAGAATGGAGACTCTGTATGGAGTTAGAGCCTCCTGTCTTTTGTCCTGGCATGGCCACTGCCTGACTTCTTTATGCTATACATGGCTAGGGATCTGGTCCACCTTGTTGCAGGAAAGTGGAATGGTGACATGCAGGAATCCTACTCTTTCACAGGAAGGCTTTCTTCTCCTGGATGTGTGCTGTAACTGGCATCACTTGAAATAACCTTGCCATTCAGTCCCTGTTGCACATAGCTAGCAAAGTCCAAGTTTTCGTAGCATAAGAGCACACTAGGTGCCTAGTAGGGCAACAGTCCCCTCTTGGGACCCTGAAGACATTAGACGAAAGGGTCCCACATTTGGCCACAGGAACAGGCGATGTCATCACGTCGGATGGTCTGGTCATTCCTCTGGAAGTCATCTGGCTGGTTCAGGAACATGATGCCATTGACTACTCTATCAGGGAACGAACATAAAAATAAAGTAATAAAAGCTACCCTATAAAAGGCCAGATTGCCTGCTGGACACTCCCTCCAACTGGGGCAAATACATATGGCCCTGTGCAAAACGTTCCCTGTGTCTTCACTACTTAAATTTCATCTTTAAATGGAAGATTCATTCAAAGGTTTTATTTTTTTATGATAAGACTAAACTGCTACTCATAAGGAATCCAATAGGTTACTATTAATACTGGAGCAACACCACTAACAACTCCTTGGGGAACATGCAAATAAATAAATGATCTCTAAAGGTTGATATGGGAAAACTCTAGGCACAGATATACTTATTTCATGAGTTAAAATCACTCGCACACACATATACACAAGCACTAATCTGTATGCGCAAAAGGAAATAAATTCATATATTTATAGCTACATTTGCTTCATCCTTCCCCCCAGGCACCGGGGACCATCAGCTGTGCATGGGTGCCATTCATTTACTGGTAAGGGGAGGGAGGCACTTTTACATTGCGTCATTAAGGCATAGCTTCAGGAGCTCTTCGTTCTTCCTTTGGGTCTTCGTTTGGATCAATTTCGGAGGCACTTGTCCCTCCTCAGCTTGGACATGAGTCAGCTCAGCTAGGAAGGAGGAGCCATGTTTGCATATCAGGGAGGGGTCACCCTTCCCCTGTCCCAGGCCATCATGGGTAAATTTTTATGGATTTTAGCATTATTTTATGGATATATCATGCAATAAAAATATATTAAACAGCAAAGGGCATGCACTATTGGGGCTGGTGCGTGCTTCTTTGTGGCCAGGGTCATTGCATATGCAAATTAGTAACAATCAAGGCATGATGGGTGCCTTTGTTGTTTTTACCAGAATAAGTGTATTTCTTAACAAGCACATACCTCTTCATCAAGGTAAGACTCCATTAAGAATCTTATGCAGGGGTAGGTAAGGGAGCTTGGTTACAAAAATGTGCAGTTTCCTTGCCCTATTTTTAATGGAGGTGAGTAGGCAAGGGCTGGGAGCTCTGGAACTGGGGAAATCATTCAACGGAGCTCCTTTGCTGTGGTCGACCCAGGGGCAGAATACATGGGCATCTGGGCCTACCGTCAGCCGGGACTGCATGCCCATGCCCTCCTGTCTATTCCTCGAGCCCTAGCTGTGCATGGCCCTGGCCTTGGTCATACAGCGGCAATGGCTGTGGAGAGATGGGAGGCCAGAAGGCACTGCTTTCCAGCTGTTCTGCACACCTGCACTCCTAGAGTTCGACCTGTCTCCTGGGTTCGACTCAATTTTTCCTTTGGGCCAATGCGCCCTCCCTTTCTTGATGAAAAAAATAGACTTTACATACAAACCAACATATAAGCATAGGAGAGTTAAAAGGAAAGAGACAGGGCAAGTCAATTTTTATTATCAAGAAGGAAAAGAGGAAGGGGGGTTAGGGGGGAAAGGCTTCAGGCTCCAGGTGCCTGAAGGCTGGATATTGAGCAAAACGGTTGAGGGTCTCTATTTTGCTGATTTGGTTCTTGTCCCAGCACCCTAATCCAACTAATGCCATGCATAGGGCAATTTGGAATCCCATGATGACAACAATGGGGTGCAAGGCTAGATTAAAGAACCCTGTCGCTTTTGGGCTCCAGCCGAAATTCAATTCCCGCCACAAGTGAGTCCCTGCAGACTTAATGTCCACAGAGAGGGCTGAAATACGTGCTCCGTTATGGGAGACAGAGAGGGATGCATTGTCTCCAGCTTCTTTATCTTTTAAAAGCTCATTATGAAGTTGAGGGTGCTTCAGCAAGTCATGTATTAATTCTAATCCTATCCCCAATGAAACTGGGGTAATGGAATCATAAAGAAATGGGAATAGGATCATTTCTTGTCGACTCCATGCTGGGGTAATGAAATTAAAGTCACATTCACTGATGGTGGTGATATTACAAAAACACCTGTTAATTTTAGGGAGCATGGGCTGTATGTATTCCAAGTTGATGTAGGCATAGTTACAAGCCGTTCTGAGGTATACACAGGCTCTGCCTAAGTAGACAAGCACTGAATGCCATTGTTGAATAACATCATACTGGCACTGGCCCTCTGTTTCCTTTCCCGAATCAGTCTGCAATCCCAGGGGGATGACAGGGTAGACAGGAAAGGACTTGTTGGCATCTACAGTAATTATAATTAAATCTAATTCCTTCACCCGCCTGAAATGCAGTATGTCCAACTGGGTAGCCCCAGTAGGAGCAGGGATGGCTGCCTTAGATGTAGCAAATATTGAGATAATAGCAAATAAAGTCTCCCTAGTCTCTGCAGATATGGGAAAGATAGGTGCCCCCATTGTTCAATCTTTAAAGTCCATCTTGAATGTACAACAAGTCACTAATTGCTAGGTGGCTGGATTAAAAGAGCCATTGGCCAAAGACCACCACTGTTCCAGCTTAATTTCTCCTTTGGTGAGATTTTTTTTCACGATCTGTCTCACTTCTAGAGAGATGCTCCCTTCCATAGCTTGCCTAATAATTCCCATAGCAGGGGCTATGTTGACAGTCTGAGCTTGTGTGCACACCAGCTCCATGGAGATATTAAATTGCAGGGATTGGACACCTCCAGTAAGGACCACAAAATCATTTTCCATTATTTGCTCCCATGCGATGAGGAGAGGGCTAGTGACTTGTTGTACATTCAAGATGGACTTTAAAGATTGAACAATAGGGGCACCTATCTTTCCCATGTCTGCAGAGACTCGGGAGACTTTATTTGCTATTATCTCAATATTTGCTGCATCTAGGGCAGCCATCCCTGCTCCTACTGGGGCTACCCAGTTGGACATACTGCATTTCAGGTGGGTGAAAGGGTTCTTTTTCTGAGTCCATACCGACTTGGCTGTAAATAGGGGGTACACTCTGTAAAGCGAGAGGAAGCGTCCAGTCCCTTCAGGCTAATGGATCAAGATAATTTCTCGATGATTAATCTTCAGTGTATGGGAGCCTACTATGGGGTGAGTCAGATTGCGAAGGATCCCAATGTGCTTGATTAATGGGTTGAATGTGAGGTTTGTCTTATGGACTGACCCCATAAGCAGAGAGAAATTCCCTTTTTGGTGGGAGGTGCTAATAACTAGCATATCCAGAGTTTTAAAATCAAATTCATGTGGAGCTTGTGTGCAGGGGGCACCAGTCAAGCCGACCATCCAGTCTGGGGGACCTTGTTGAGATAGGTCCTTCTGGACCATAGTCCAGTTCAAGGGGGTCCATTCAATCTTTGGAAAGGTAAGATTGGTACTAGAGGGATCTGTTAGGGTAACGGGAAATTCTGCCTCTCCTGTCAGGAGGTGGTGGGTGCCGATAGAAATAATGATTTTTAAAGGGTCTCCTTCATTTCATACCACTGTGGAGACGATAGCAATTTCACATTGGGAAACATATCCATTAACAGGCACCTTAATCTGTGTCTTGGGAGGAGTTGGAGGTGTCCCTTTTGGGAGTCGGTGAGGAGGCTGGGTGGACTGATGTTGGATCACATTTGTGCAATACAAGGGTACAATTGGTTTGACAGTGTCCTGGGCAGAGTGGCAAAACTATTCTTGAATTCCGGTAAAGTCATTGGTGCATCTAATCAAAAGAGTAGGGGGACACTTCCAAACCTCTGTACAACCTCTGAATTTATATAGGGTTTGCGAGAGACTAACGGCTCCTGCATACTCGGTTATAGTAAATGTTAGATAATCTTTATCTGACCTGCTTCCCTTACATCTCCAATGAATTAAAGCTATATTCGGGGTGGTCGGCTGAGTGGCTTGCAGTTGCCCCAAGGGGAGGAGTATTAAGCGTAAGAGGAGAAGCATAGACACCAGCTCCCGGACTTGAGTTCACAAGGGGCCGGTCCTGGAAGGAAAAGGATTAGGGTTCCATCTAGGATTGTGAAAGAACTTTATAGAAAAGTTACAAGGAAAAACTAACAGTGCATCTACACACAAATGGTAATTGCAGAGCAACCTTTCAGTTGTGCAGTCACCAAAACATGCTGCAGCCACAGCCACAGGTACTGCTTATTTCAGTTCCATCACCCCCCCCTTGTTTCTTTCGAGCACGGAAGTGGTAGAAAGAAACACATTTAAAGGGCCATAAAGGTGTCGGCTAAGGCAAAAAAGGGCTGGTAGGCAGAGGGAGGTGGCAGGGAAACCTGCCTAATGGAGACTATGGGTTGAGTGCTAGATGGAGCATTGCCACCAGGGTCAGGAGGAACTGGGGGGGGTGGAAGTACTGGGTCTCCCTTCCAAAATTTCAGTTGGGAGGAATGGAAGAATTTGTGCCAGATTTCACCGTGCTTGCATGGAATAGCAACCTTGTAGACCGCTGGACACAATGAGAATGGGATCTTCCCATTTGGTTTGGAGAGCATGTCCTTTGCAAGAAAATTTCCTGTACAATACTTGTTGGCCGGGTCTCAAACTTGGGGATTTCTGACCCAGCCTAGCTTCTTGTCTACGGCTAGCTGACTTTGTCCTAGGATGCGGGCTACCTGTACATGTATGCAGATTTCCTTTATAAGATCTTGTACCCATTGATCATTAACTACTTTGGGTTCCAAGGCAGATAGCAGGTCTGTGTCTATCCAAAAGGCTGCAGGGAGCAACATTTTTCTGCCAGTCACGACCATATGAGGGGAATAACCATGTACTGCTGTAGTCCCTCGGATGGCCATAAGAATTATGGGAAGTTTTATGTCCCAGTCTCTCCCTGTGGAGTTTACCACTTTGCATAGCGCTTCTTTGAGAGTGCGATTGGTGCTCTCTATTGCTCTGGAGGATTGGGGGTGGCCAGCAATGTGAAACCTCTGCTGGATCCCTAGGGCTTTTCAAAGCTCCTGGGTGACCTCCCCAAGGAAATGGCTTCTGAGATCTGTATCGATGACCCTTGTGATCCCCCAATGAGTCCATACATTATTAAAAAGAAGTTTGGCAGTAGTGGCTGCAGTGTTGTCTTTTCAGGGGAAGGCTTTGACCCATTTTGAGAAGGGATCAATAATGGTGAGACAGTACTTATTTCCTTGAGCAGTTTTGGGTAGGGGGCCGATTAAATCAAGTTGAATTCAAGCCCAGGGTCCCTCTATGCATTGATGTTGAATAGGTGATTTGGGACCGGAGGGATCTGCATTTACCACAGCGCAGGAGAGGCACCCACTGGGCTACTTCTTGGCATATGCCAGGCCACCATCTGACTTCTTTTACCCTTTCCAAAGTTAGGTCCTTACCCTGGTGACCTTGCTCATGTATAAACTGTATGAGGTCTCCCCGGACTTCTACAGGCACAACCCACTATGCCTTCGTCCTCCTCTATCTTGTATCTGCCTGAGGGGTCTTTTCCCTTGTGCAAGAAGTCAGTGACATTGGGATCATTCTTTTGGAGCTCCCCTAGATCTACAAACAAAGGGGGAATGGAAGGGCAAGAAGAGTAGCACTTTTAGTAGTGACTGGTTGCAGGGGATAGACAGATTCCTCAGGGGGCATTTCCATCTGGCTGCCTCCTTTGCCAGCAAGTCTGCTTGATCATGCCAATAGGCTATTTCAGTGGAATTCTTTTGGTGCCCTTTAACATGTGAGATTTGAGTAGGAGCTGTGCATTCTTGGCAGAGAATGGCTACTTGTACTCAGAGCTGTAAATGTGTAATGTGTTTGCCATCACTGTTTTTCCAGTCCTGTTTTTGCCAGTGGGGGAGCCAGACTGTGGCAGCTTTGGCTGTCCAGTCTGAGTCTGTATAGATGGCTATGGGACAGTCTGGGGGTTCAAATTCAAGAACTGTCTTTAAAACAGTTACTTCAGTTGCTTGGCTAGAATGTGGCCTTATTGGGTTTTGTATGGTAAGTCCATCCTGCACTCGTATGGCTCCAAAGCCTGTTTTGGGGGGCCCATTAACATGGAAGGAGGAACTGTCACAGAACCAGCAGTTAAAACCTTGCTGCTTTGCTTCTTCTAGTGGTACTCCCCACGTTACGGGCCATTGAATGTTTTCTACCACAGGGAGTGGGCATTCATGCTCTTCTTCTGTTACTATGAGGCCATAGGGCGCTGGCGGCTCATTCTGTTCCTTTTTGTACTCTATCCCTTTGTTGACTAGGGCTAGAGTCCATTGAGCAATTCTAGCATTTGACACTTGGCTGTCTTGAATTTTCCCTGACAAAATGTATTTTAGTGGAGTATGCGTTGTCTGTACTATGACCTTAGCACCTCCAATGATAAATTCTCAGTAAGTAAGGCTCCAGACCAAAGCCAGGCAGACCTTCTAGCATGGGGTAAATTTCATTTCAACTGGGGACAAATTTTGGGAAGCATAGGCAATCACTCGCTGCTTGCCTGCTTGCTGTTGAGTAAGGGTGGCTCCTGCATTCAGAGGTGGCGAGTTGAATGTAATAGGGTTTGTGTGGGTCTGGGTGTGCCAATGCAGGAGCAGAGGCCAGATTTTGTTTGAGAAGGGCAAAAGTATTTTGCTGTTCAGTGCCCCAATGCCACAGGGTGTCTTTCTTTAGGAGAGCGTAAAGCAGGCGCACCTTGTCTGCAAAGGATTCTATGAAGTCAGTACTCGGTCCAGTGCTTTTTAACTTGTTTATTAATGATTTGGAGTTGGGAGTAAGCAGTGAAGTGGCTAAATTTGCAGATGACATAAAGTTGTTCAGGGTGGTGAGAACCCGGGAGGATCATGAGTCACTCCAAATGGATTTATTGAGGATGGGTGAGTGGGAGTCAGCGTGGCAAATAGAGTTCAATGTGGCCACGTGCGAAGTAATGCACATTGGAGCAAAAAATCCTAACTATAAATACATGTTGATGGGGTCCAAACTGACAGAGACTGACCAAGAGAGAGATCTTGGAGTTATAGTAGATATCTCAATGAAAATGTCTAGACAGTGTGCAACTGCAATAAGAAAGGCCAACGCTATGCTGGGGATTATTAGGAAGGGGATTGAAAACAAATCAGCAAGTATCATAATGCCCCTTGTATAAATCAGTGGTGCAACCTAATTTGTAGTACTCTGTACAGTTCTGGTCACCACATCTCAAAAAGGATATTATAGCATTGGGAAAAGTGCAGAAAAGGGCAACTAGAATGATAAAAGGGTTGGGACACTTTCCCTGTGAAGAAAGGTTAAAATGCTTGGGGCTCTTTAGCTTGGAGAAATGATGGCTGAGGGGTGACATGATCGAGATTTATGAGATTATGCATGGGATATAGCAGGTTGAGAAAGGAGTACTTTTCTCCCTTTCTCACAATACAAGAACTTGAGGGCACTCCATGAAATTGCTGAGTAGTCAGGTTAGAACGTATAAAAGGAAGTACTTCTTCACTCAAAGAGTGATTAACACATGGAATTTACTGCCACAGGAGGTGGTGGTGGCTACAAGCATGGACAGCTTCAAGAGGGAATTGGATTAACATATGGAGCTGAGGTCCATTGGTGGCTATTAGCCACAAGGTACAGATAGGAACTCTCCATCTGGGGCAAGTGATACACTGTATTCTTGGTGCTTGGGGGGAGCAGCAGTGGGAGGGCTTCTAGTGTCCTGGCCCCACTGGTGGACCTCCTGATGGCACCTGGTATTTTGGCCACTGTGTGACAGAGTGTTTGACTAGATGGGCCATTGGCCTGATCCAGCACTGGCTTCTCTTATGTTCTTATGGTCTTACTTCTCAGCCTTTTGGCTAAGGTCAATGTTTAACTTGTAGGGGCAGGGGTCTTTTTGGGAGGGAGTGCACCAGAGCACAGCTTCGGGAGCTCAGGAGCCAAGCCCCGCCCCCAGCTGGCGTCCTGGGGAGTCTTTCAGGCAGCTGAATGTCAATTTCAGCTCCATTATATCCTATGGGCCATTGAAGTCAATGGTGAAAACATAGGGTACATTATGGGGGCTGGAGGGGAGGGGGTTTGAGGGAGAGGCTTCAAACTCACAGGGTAGCTGATGGAGCCTCTCCCCAAGATACCCACCAAGTTTCAAAAACATTGGACCAGGGGGTCCAATTCTATGGGCCCCCAAACAGGTTGCCCCTATTCCCTCCATTGTTCTCTATGGTGGGAAAACAAGGTTGCCCCTATTCCCTCCATCAGCTACCCTGTGAGTTTGGAGCCTATCCGTCAAACCCCCTCCCCTCCAGCCCCCAGAATATACCCTATGTTTTCACCATTGACTTCAATGGCCCATAGGATATAATGGGGCCGAATTGCCACCGGATTTCTTTCATTCCCTCCTTTCCTTCTCTCTTTTTCCTTTTTCCCTCCTTCTTCCCTTCTCTCTTTCTTTCTTTCCCACCTTCTTCTCTTCTCTTTTTTCCTCCTTTCCCTGTTTCACTCCTTCTTCCATCTCTTTCTTTCCTTCCCCTTTCCTTCTCTTTCTTTCCCTCTTTCCTTCCTTCTTTCCTTCTGTCTACTCTCTCTCTTTCCTTCCCTCTTTCCTCCTTCTGTGGCCCAACTCTCATGAGAAGGAGTTTAAACTTTAAACCCCTTCTCTCTTAGCTCCCCCACCCAGACCAGCTGGGGAAGGAAAGGGGAGGCTTTTGAAGATGCCTCCCCCCTTTTGCTTCCCCTTCTGACATCACTTCCAGTGATGTCAGGGGGTGTGGCATATGCTAATAGCCTAATAGCTCATTAGCATACCATATGCTAATGAGATCCTGCAGCTGTTTTTCTACAAAAAGACCCCTGTGTAGGGGTAACATGGCTAGTAACTTTCAGGGGAGGAGAAAATGGTCGAGTCTGCATTTGCATTTTTAAATCAGTTTTGTGCTGCTGTGACGCCATCAAGCATAGAGAAAGACAGCATTGCAGCAGCACGAAACTGATTTAAAAATGCAAATGCAGATTCGACTAATGTCTGGGGATGACAGACTTTTGTCTTCATGTGAAACAGTTGCATGGAATCTTAAGTATTTAGCAGACCAAATGTAGGAACCACTACTGTTGGGACATACTGGCTGGGGAAACAAAGAACACAACATTAGACATCCTTTCAGCATTATGGCGTATTGGCTGTCTCATAGAATTATTTTTGCTGATGATGTCTCTCCTACAAAGTCTGTTATTTTACAAGCTCTTGCATTTTCTGGAAAACAACTGTGCCTTTATCAGCCCATAAGGAATTAGAATTGGAGGACTGGAATATGATCTAAAAACTAGAAAGCCAAACATACTGTGCACTCACCAGTCACTACTGCCACCATAATCAAAACTCTGCAGCTCAATTTCTCCCTGCTATGACATCAAAGGAAGTCTGTTGCCTTAGTGGTTTAATGTGCAATAAGTATTTACATCTCTGGGGCTGGCATCATATTTCTTGATTTTTAAATGACTCGCAACTTCAAGGGAAATAAGACCCATGAAGGGGTATGTGTTTCTGTGTGCCATCTCTCTCAGACCAGCTGTGTAGTATCTAGAAGCATGCAAGCACTCAAATAGCTCTGTAAAAATAAAAATTAAAAATGTCATTGGTCAGCAAGCCTTCCCACTCCTTCTGGCAACTTGCAGTTGTGCAAACCCTTTATTCCTTTATTTAGTCTTTTTAAGCCTGTACTATGCCCTCTCTCTCTCTGCATGTCTCTTTTGATGATTTCTTTCAAAAGTCATGGAATAAGACTCTGGGCTTTACCTAATGCAACAAGAATCCCTCAACTTCCAATATGCATGGACGGCACAGGACATGATTTTCACAGAATTAGTATTGGTGTGTGTGGGGGGAGATTTCTTGGTTCGTTTGAATAATCCTAGAATATTAGAAAGAAGGGAAAAGTCAAAATGGAATTTTTTTAAAATGAAAAGATTTTTCTTTTTTGCTCAAGAGCAAAAAACCTTGTCATTAAAGTAGTGCTTCCACCCCAGCTACCCTTTTATGGGATCTTGGATGCTTGGGGCTCTTTCTGTAATTGCTTCTTGTAAATGATCTTTTGCTCTGTAACACTTTACTGTAAACCACTTTCCTTTTGCCATCTGTTATCCAGTTGTTTTAACCGAGTTTCCAGTATTTGCATCAGTCATTTACAAGAACCTTTCTAACCCCCCACAAAAAGGAAATAATTGAAACCCCTTCCTCTCCTATGTGCTTCAGAACCAAGGGGCTGGTGGCTGAAAACTAGCATGTGATAAACCCAAGGAAAACCTACAGAGTCTGCCATGGTCCCATCAAGAAAGTACCAACATCCATCTTTCCCTTACACTGCTTCTATGATGGTGAAGTGATTATGAATCCTTTCACTTCTAGGTTACTTTTAAAATCCATCATTAGTTGTCACTTGGAGAATTAGTGATGTTAGGGTGCCTTCAGAAATGAGTTTCAAGGCTACACAATGGCAAATTATTTTCTGGCATCTCTGTGATACTGTTCATTTGTTTGAGGCAGCTTTAATATGGTGTAATGGTGGTGTGCTACCAAAAAAGTTACACGTACAGAACTAGAAAAGAGAAGTGAAGGAGAAAAATATTACCTTAAAATATTAACATATTTTAATGTTCCTTCACATAAAAACAATTTGTTGCATACAATAAAACCAGTACATCAGGGTGGAAGATTCAAGAAACCCCTTTCCTTTGTTCCCAAGGAAGTCTAGCTCAAGTTCCAAGCTTTACAAATTACTAGACACCTTCCTTCAAGTAACTAACAGTAAATGACTCAGTCAATGAACATGTTATGTTAGTCCTTTCAAAGGAGTAGGATGTTACTTAGAAACAAATAGAATTTGTTTAGAACAAACAACTAAGTTAAAATCAAGCTTCCTTTAGTATCTGGAAATTTAAATGGAACATCTGGCGAGAAACAACAATGTAGCCTGGTGTCAGGTGCTCGGCAATTTTTGTTGCAAAGCATTTTTGCCTTTTGAGTTGAAAGTAACAATAAAGTGATGCTGTTCTGAAATCATTATTTGGATCCAGGACCCAAAGCAGCCTTAAAGAATCCTTGACAGACAAAGCTTAAACACTGGAAAGGCTAAATGTGAAAAGAGGATATATATACTTGTCATGACCATTGCCTCCGCCTGGCCATTGGTGCGGGTGGGGCAGGTGCCAAGCGTGGAACTCAAGGATTTGTCATAGCACTGCCTCAGACTCCTGGGTACCCGCACCTTGTTTTAGCAGTGGGGCCCCTGTTGATCATGAGGTTTGGGACAAGTATTTGGTCCAAGACGGGGGGGTCCTCTCTCTCGTACCGTCTCTCTGTCTCCCGTCAGGAGGCTTGTCCCTGTCTCTTTCCAACTCACAGCTTGCTTCCTGTTACACCTGCATCTCTGCTACATCCTTCCCGGCAGCGTATCACACCCTCCTCTTTATTCCTCTCTACCACCTGCTCCACCCTGTAACAAGTAGGCCAGAGAGCCTGCCAGTCGGCCTCTGGTTGTGGCCTAGCCCTTGGCTCTCCGGTCAGCTGTGCGAGACTGCCCCATCCTCCCTCCTTTGACTACTGGGTCACCTCGCAGTTGTTGGGCTCATTCCTGCCCTGGCCCCCCTCGGATGATTTGGATCCACCATCCTGGACCTTGCTGTAGGGCTCATGGCTCTGTAGCCTCAGTGGACCCCGTGGCTGGTTCCTGGCTCACCCCTCGGCACCTTCTGCTGTGTGACTGGGTGGGTCCCTGCCACCACTGGCATAACCATCTACCCTGTCTTCCCCTTGGAGCCCTGTCAGGGATGCCGGTGTCGTAGCCGACCCATGACAATACTTTATTAAAATATAAGGCTCTAGATTAGCAGTTAACAACAGTAACATAGATACATACAGCTTGATCAGAGACTACAATATGTAAAACCTTATAAATATATGGTGGATATTTAGGAAAAATACACAATATTAATAGGAGGAAGTGGACAGAGAAAAGTGGAGATAGCTATTCTAAAATGTCAAGATATAATTAGGTAAGTCAGTCCAGAAATTGCTTGATGATGGGTACCATTTGATTTGATTTGTGGCTATTTTTGTGGCTAAGTGTGTTAGTCGAAATCTTATCTAACGTGCAATACTCCCAAAGTTTGGTAGGCCATTGTTGTATGCCAGGGAGGGATTCATTTTTCCAACATGAAGCTATAAGAGCTTTGGCAGCTGTCAGCATTGTCATGATGAGTTAGTTCTCTATGAGCTTTAGGAATTATTTTACTCTCCCACAGACTGAGAAGGACCACTTCTGGAGGTTGTGGGATATCATTTGTCAGTATTAACTTATGAAACTCCTTTGGGAGGATTAGCAGTTTTTCTAATTAGCTAATTCATTCCTTGGACAAAACAGTGTGTATTTCTAAAAGTACAAGAATTCCATGTCAGACTGCTGACTATCAATATGTAACTTAAAAAAAAAATCCTGAGTAGCATGAGAGAAACCATCCACTTTACATCCTGCCCTAGCATGCTTTTCACCCAACTTGTTGGACAAATAGGACTTTAGTTTTGCCCGTAGCAGACAGGGAAGAGTAGTTAACAAGAATGCATCATTTCTTGATGAATGGGATCTTCATAAGTACTGGTAGCATCTCCACATCAGCACCTGGCTACTTTAGCTCTGCATGTAGGGAATTTCCACAGGAAATTTCCTTGACCTCAACTTCACATCTGTCTTCTGTCTCAAGTCTTAGGCACATGAGCTCTAGAACTGATTATGCATTGTTCTACAATATTTATCTTACTTGGCAGGTAGTAGCAAATTGCCTATTAACAGTGCAATCCTAAACTAGTTATACAAATCTAAACCTATTGACTTCAAAGGACTAAGAAGGGTGTAAACCCTATTTAGGATTGCACATAAGACATTTACCTGTTGTCTGTTCCTATTTGCCAAATACGCAGCATTATAATGTGCCTTTGTGAACAAATGAGCACTACACTTTATTAAGTGCTAGAGAACTTCAACTGAATGAGGCTCCCAAGATCAGTGTTTGACATGCTATGGTACAAACTCTTGTAAAAGTCTAGCCGTTTTACCACATGGTAATTGGCATTGGGAGACTTACTGTTAGCACCTGGCTGGCAGTTGAGATAATTATCCTATCTTATTATCCTATGAAACAGGATAATAAGCACATTGTTTGACTCTAGATTAACAGCAGCAAAGTGCAGGCACTGAATTAGGAAGCAGGTTATAAACACGGCAAGGTATTGTATGGTACAGACTTTGATGTGGCAGGGGACTCCTCAAAGAAACTAGTCTGTCAGAGAACCTCTTTTTCTCCCATCTCTATTCCTTGCTTTGTAAATCCCTTTTTAATCTGCAATAAGCTAATTAATGCTGTGTACAATTATTATCAGGTGATTGTCTAGTTTCACAGTCAAAGGCCAAAATTAACTGCATTAAATTTAACAGCATGAGCTAGTCTCAGTAACAAAGGCAACTGTGGGCACCAGTCCAGAAGCTTCAGAGAACATTACCTCCATGCTTATCTAAAATGTGAAATGAACTCACTCACTGGGGATGAAACTATATGTTACATTGGGGATCTGTTTAGCTTAGCATTAAAAAGCAGCTGGGTGTGGGGTACAGTTGTATCAAGTGTACGGCCTTGGGAAAGGGAGGTTTAACTCTTTCCCCATGTAATTTTCCTATATTTTTATTTTCTTTATCAGGAGGGCCTGATCCGACCCCTAGGCTTGATTCAACTACCCATCTCATGGTTTTTTAAAAGGTTAAACAATATAACAAGGTATCTGGTCTGGACCTCCTTCTGTCCCGCTACTGCTCAGAACCATGCCAGACAGTGGCACTGTCCACACTTCAGTGGTTCACCTGGCTGGTGGCAGCATGGGCCTCAGAGGTGGCATGCCTCTCCCTCAATACCACCGGCAAGTTGAGGACAGCATCACTGACAGCATCTTAGAAGCTCACCTTACAATTGGCTAGCAGTAATAGGGGTCTAGGAGGCAATGCTAGATAGGCATAAGCCACCCTTGTCTGTGGCCAGGAGCAAACCAGGTGGGCACGCTAATGAAAACATTCAAGGAACAGTTAGATTCCCAGCGAGACTCCACATCTGGAGTACCAAGGTCAAGCCCTGATAAGAGGATGAGAATGAGAGTCCACAGGAGGGGGGGAAGAGGCAGTCTCCTAGCTCCTCATTCCATTAACATGACAGGGTACCTGACATCCTGCCCCCTTAAAGGGGCCCCTCTCCTGGCTTGTCTGGGTAATGCAAGTGGAAATTCTGGAGCAGCCGGGGAGCACTGATGTCGTCAACTGCAACCCATTCCCTATATTGAGGCCCCAAATCCACCCACTCCACAAGATAATACAGTTTATTGTGTTTCAGCTTGGAGTCCCAAATGTCAGCAACTTCATAATGCGGTTCACCTTGCACCATAAGCAGAGGGGGTGTTGCATGTTCCAGGAACCAAGGGTTAGCCCCAGGTTCACAACGAAGAAGCCTAAGGTGAAAAACAGGGTATACGTGTTTCAGAGATTTAGGCAACTCAAGTTCCACAGCAACCTCATTGATAAGTTTTTTAACAGGGAATGGGCCCACAAATTTCCAGCCCAATTTTTGGCTAGGCTGGAGACCTTTAATGTTCTTAGTAGATACATACACAGAGTCCCTGTGGTTGGGCTCCCACCCCTTGTCATATTTCTTATCAGCCTGTTGCTTGTAAGCTTGTTTAGCCCCCTCCAAAGTCTTGCAAAGGAGAGGCCAGGCATCCTGCAATCGTTTGCACCAGTCCCCAGCCTCTCCTTCCGGTAAGTCAACCTTAGTGAGGAAAGGGAGAAGTGGGGCCTCATAACCATACACAGCCATAAAGGGGAGACCCCCTATCGAAGAATGACAGGCGTTATTGTAGCAAAATTCCGTTAGGGGAAGAAGCCCCTCCCAGATGCATTGTTGAAAGTTAGTAAAGCATTGGAGATATTGCTCCAAAGTCTGGTTTACACATTCGGTTTGCCCATCCATCTCAGGATGGTAGGCACTGCTCAGTCCCCTCTCCACCCCCATCAGCTGCATCAGTTCACCCCAAAACTTAGAAACAAATTGCGAGCCGTGGTCGGAGATTATTTTCTTGGGCAGAGTATGCAGCCTGAAAATGTGGTGGAGGAATGCCCTAGCTAATGCTTTGGCTGTGGGCAAGGTTTTAAATGGAACGAAATGAGCCTGTTTCGAGAACAAGTCAACAACCACCCAAATAACAGTTTCCCCCTTGCTAGGGGGCAGATTTGTGATAAAACCCATGGAGATGATCTCCCATGGTCGGCTCGGTGTAGGAAGAGGATGTAGGAGCCCCGGTGGCTTCCCAGGTCTCAGTTTACTCATGAGGCATGTCTGGCAAGAGTGGACAAAGAGAGAGAGATCCTTTCTCATCCCTGGCCACCAGAACTGGCATTGCAGAAGATGTAAAGACTTCACAAAACCCAAGTGTCCTGCCAGTTTGCTTCCATGCACATGAGACATGATTTCCCCCCACAAAGAGAAAGGAACAAACAGTTTAGTGCCTCGATACCAATACCCTTCTCCTCCCCCTCCCCCTCCTTTTCCAGCTCCTCCCGGTCCCTCTCCGAGACAGCCTGAGTGAACTTCAGTTCCCAAGAGTCGTTGGAGGGAGGAGTTGGGGTTCACACCTGACTATTTATTTATTGATTTAGTTATTGAATTTATATCCCGCCCTTCCAACGTGGGCTCAGGGCGGTGAGTGGTGACTTCGAGTGGTGACTGCCCCCCCAATTGGGTAGGTGTGAACATGGAGTCTAATACCTCTTCCTGGCAGCTATCATGTCGCGGGAGGCAGGACAGTGAGTCAGCGAGTGAGTTCGCCTTACCTGGGAAATGGTGGAGAGTGAAATTGAACTTGGAGAAAAAAATCAACCCAGCGCAGTTGTTTGGCGTTCAGGTTGTGGGGTGTGCAGAGGATCTCAAGGTTTTTATGATCAGTCCACACCTCGAACAGCACCCTCGCCTCCTCCAGCCAATGCCTCCAGGTAGAGAGCACTAATTTAATAGCCCCCGCTTCCTTATCCCACACCAACCAGTTGTGCTCTGTGTCATTAAATTTCTGAGATCAAAGGAGGGGTCACAGTGGCAAACAATATATCAAAACGAAGAAACACTGTGATGAAGTTGACAATAACATTTAATGACAATTATGTATATCAATAAAAACTTTAGAAATTCTAATACATTCAAGACAAAATCCAATATCCTCCAACTTTGTGTATTCATAAAAAGTTTAGAAATTCTAACATGTTCAAAACAAAATCCAATACCCTCAATGAGCACCCGGTCAGACACTCATTTCATATTCTTCCTCAGGAGTAGTCCTATTAAGTGACAAGGTGTCAGCCTTTTGATACATTTTAACTTCCTTTTTGGCTTCCTTCAAATAGTTGCAGCATTAACTTCTTTTTCTACTTTCTTCAAATTATAACAGCTTGACTTCTTCTTCAAATTATCAGTTCCATTTCAAGTAATTGTAGAAGGAGCAAGCCAGTTAAATAATTTCTTAATAGTAGCAACCAGTCCTCTTATTTTTATATCTGGCTAGAAGCCTTCTTTTTTCAAATAGGCTGGCCAATGCTCTCTATATCTCATGTGACTGGCTCAATTGCTCTCCAGTAGACTTTAGGAGTAACATTTCAGTCTTGTTTTCTGTCTAGCTGAAAGCCTTGCCCTTCAATGGTTTGCCTCTTTCCTCCAAGGTTGGGGACAGAGGGTGGTGATTGGAGGTTGGCAGTCCTGGAGGCACCCCCTTGAGTGTGGGGTGCCACAAGGGGCAGTGCTGTCTCCGATGCTATTCAACATCTATATGCACCCCCTCGCCCAGATTGCCCAGAGTTATGGGCTTGGGTGTCACCAATATGCAGATGACACCCAGCTCTATCTGCTGGGCGGCCAGTCAGACTCTAGCCCGGATGACCTGCATAGGGCATTGCAGGCTGTGGCTGGTTGGCTCAGGCAGAGCTGACTGAAGCTAAACCCAGTGAAGACAGAGGTCCTGGGCCTGAGTCGGACAGGTCTGGGGTTGGGGCTCCCTCTCCCGACCTTCGATGGGGCACCTTTGGTGCTGCCGCCGGAGGTTAGGAGTTTGGGGGTGCTCCTGGACCCCTCCTTAATGATGGAGGCCCAGGTGGCAGCCACTGTCAAGTCAGCATTTTACCATCTTCAGCTGGCGTGACAGTTGGTCCCCTACCTTGACCGTGATGACCTGGCCACTGTGATCCATACAACAGTCATCTCAAGACTAGACTACTGCAACGCTCACTACATGGGGCTGCCTTTGTCACAGATCCGGAAGCTCCAGCTGGTGCAGAACGCAGCAGCGAGGCTGTTGATGGGGCTCACGAGGTGGGATCACATCCAGCCAGTGCTTAAGGCACTGCACTGGCTGCTAATAGCATACTGGATCTGCTTCAAAGTGCTGGTGCTTACCTTTAAAGCCCTATATGACCAGGGTCCGGCTTACCTGAGGGACCGCCTTTCTCCATATGTTCCCCCAAGAGCGCTACAGTCTGGGGACAACATCTGCTGGCTATTCCAGCCCCCAAAGTGGCCAAATATGCTGTTACTAGGGCCAGGGATTTCTCGGTGGCGGCCCCTACCTGGTGGAATGAGCTCCCAGAGGAGATCAGGGCCCTGCGGGACCTTGTGCAGTTTGCAGGGCCTGCAAGATGGAGCTCTTCCACCAGGCTTTTGAGTAGGGGCTGCCACCATGATTGGACCATCACCGTGGGGATACCACGAGGCATACTGGCCCTGGTATGAGATTACAACTTGGTGGGACATTACTGGAGCAGGGGCAACATGCTGCCAGAGTGTTGAGCGTTGACCGGTTCTAACTGAGTCACATGTTTTGTTTTCCGCTGTTCTAATGGTTTTATTGTTAGTTGATTTTTAGGCTTTTAAGTATTTTATATGTCATTGCCCCCATGTGTTATTGGCAATGTATGGCTTGCTGCCTCTTGTTCGCTGCCCTGAGCCCATGTAGAAGGGCGGGGTATAAATCTAATAAATAAATAAAAATAAATAAATTTTGATTCCTCTAGCAGAGATCCGATAACCCAGAAACAAGATCTCAAAGTGGTCGAATTCACACTTGGAAAGCTTAGCAAAGAGTTTGTGCTTGTGCAATGTTTCTAGAACCTCCCTGACCAGTTTGACATGGGATTCTTTGTCAGGGGAATACAACAAAATGTCATCCAAGTAAACAAGGATGCCCTTGAACAGGTGTTTGTGTAATACTTCATTAATTAGGTTCATAAAGACCCCCAGAACCCCCTGAAGGCCGAATGGCATCACTAGGTACTCAAACTACCCCAGGGGGGTGTTGAATGCCATCTTATATTCATTCCCTTCCCTAATTTGAACGCGGAAGTAGGCACCACAGAGGTTGAGTTTTGAAAAGATTTTCCCTTTGGAGACCACCGCTAGGAGGTCTTTGATCAGAGGAAGGGGGTAGGCATTTGTAGACGAGACAGCATTCAGACCCCTATAGTCAGTGCACAACCATAACTCCCCGTCTTTTTTCTTATGAAACAACACCGGGGCCATGAACAGTGAAGATGCCGGTCTAATGAACCCCTGCCCCAAGTTTTTATCAATGAACCATCTGAGTTCCGTTTTCTCCATAGGGCTCATGGAGTACAACTTGCCCTTGGGGAGTTTTCTGTCAGGCAACAGTTCGATGGAACAGTCCGAGTTTCTATGGGGGGGGCAATTCATCTGCCTCCTCTTCCTCAAACACTTGGGCCAGGTCATGGTACTCGAGGGGAATTGACTGGAGTTCCTCCCTAGCCAAGCACACAGGCACCATCATCACTTGGGGAGGATTCCCCCATCCGTTATCCCAGCTGTGGCCTGAGCAATGGGGGGAAATGAACTGGACAACTCCCTCCTTCCACAGTATATACAGGTCATGATCATGAAGCCATGGACTGCCCAGGACCAATGGGAATCTGGCAGCTGGCATGATCTCAAAAGGGTGACTTTCCCAGTGCTGCCCTGCACCCATACTTAAAGGCACAGTCTCGTATTTACACGGTTCTTTCACTGTAGAGCTGTCCATTTGGGTGAAAACCAAAGGGTCTTGGAGTTTGACTACCCTGGCCCCTAGTCCCGTAAACAATCAACCCCTGCACCCGCACATGGGTGTTTAACTCTGGGTTGATGATAGTCACAGTCATGAAAAAGAGGGGGAGGTAGGTGCTCACTGGTTTCTGTGCTTCGGAATGTGGGGCCTGCTGCTCAGTGCTATTCACAGCAGGTTCTGCCCATTTCCCTGGGGATTCCTCATCCCCAGACGAGGTGGACTTTTCCTCCTGCAGGCTGGCCTGTCGCGTGCGAGGAGTCTTTGGGCGGGCCATTGGCTTCTTCGCAGGGGTGTCAGGTCTCTTCTTCTTCCCCAACGCCTTGAGGTGGTCATTGGTCCAGACTCGGGACAGGCAGCTGTGAAGTGGCTGGCTTCTCCACATTTCAGGCAAAGCCCCTGTTTCAGGCGGAGTTCACATGTTCCCTCCTTCTGGCGTGCAGGGGTCTTGGGCTTCACCGGAAGAGACGAGGCACTCTTTCTCAGAGTAACCGCATCATCGATACAGATGGTTTGGAGGCGGCTCCATGTCTGCCACCTCCCTCATCCAAGCTAGCAGGGACACTGGCTTGCCACTATGGAGGATAGTCTCTGGGTTCAGCCCCAGCTGGCAGTGTTGTGCCAACACCCCATCCGACTATCCCCAAATCTTTGCCGCATGCTGGTGGAACTCTTCCATGTACTCCTTTACCGACTTCTTTCCCTGACAGAAGGTGCACAGGAACACTTGGGCAGTCTCACTGGCATTGGTGTTCTCGTAGTATGCTCACAGGGCCCACATGAACGCATCAACCTCCCGGAGCTCCCGACCATCTTCATGGTGCAAAATCATGTACCAATCTGCTGCTCCTTCTCTGAGATGGGATGCAATGCAATCCACGATGCATTCCTCATTGGGGAAAAGGTGGCCCCAATTCTGCACGAACTTCTCTGCTTGCACCAGGGAATAGGCCAGTTTTTCAGGAGCCCCATCAAACGTTGTATCCAGCATCTTGGCTGGAGGAGGCAAGTCCCCTTGGGATCCTCCCCAGTCCCCTTGGAATCCTCTGCAGCATTGGCAGAGGGACCCCAGGGGCAGGAGGCACCACTGGTGGCTGGCTGGGGAACCCCCCAACCAGAGGAGCTTGTCCAAGTGGGGCTGGAGGCGCTGGTGGTGGGGGTCTCGCAGGTTGTGCGGGTAGGTGCTGGTCCAGCTCCTGTTGAACCACCTCCGCGATCAACCCCAGTATTTTCCAGAACAACTCCTCCACCATTTGGAAGAGTCTATCTTGGTCTCATTCTAACAGTTCTACTCAGGTGTCCAGATAGCTTTCGGACTCCCCAGACTCCCACATCCCAGCCTCTGCATCGGGCACCATGCTCAGGTGGTGGATGGCCCAATTATACTGGCTCTCTCTGCGGGGTCCCGGGGTAAGGGTCCACGTCTCGACAGTGTCCGCTTGGAACCTTCCCCATTCTCGCTATTTCAGGCAGGTAGTCATGCTGGCCTGCACCCCACCAAATGGGTCAAAGTACCAGTCACCCACCTCCTCCTCCAGAGGCCGGGTAGTCGGTACCATAGTGGTAGGTACCGTCATAGTTGGTATCACATCTTCTGCAGTGGTGACCACTGTGGCATCCTCCTCTTCCCCACTCATCTCAGTTGCAGAAAGAGAGAGGTGGGTCAGAGAAGGCGAAGATAGAGGATTACTGACACTTTGTCAGGTTCTTCAATCAGTCATTGAACACAGGGCTCCTTACAGAAGACAATGTTTAATGAAGGTATTCTGAAGACATGTTTACAAGCTCTGTGTCAGTAATGGGCAATTACAGCAAAGCAGGTTTGGTTATACTATATTCAAACAAACCCTCCCCCCAACAGCAGAAGCCAATGGATACATTTGGCATGCGCGGCAAGCTAGGCGGGCAAGCTAATGAAAACATTCTAGGAATGGTTAGATTCCCAGCGAGACTCCACAGCTGGAGTACCAAGGTCAAGCCCTGACAAGAGGATGAGAATGAGAGTCCACAGGAGGGGGAGGGGAGAGGCAGTCTCCTAGCTCCTCATTCCATTAACGTGATAGGGTACCTGACATCCAAGCCCTAGTACTGTGCTGATGCCCTTCTAACTGTGGTATCCCCAAGCAGTTGCTTGGGTGGAGAATCAGCTCTGGGACTAGCACATCACTATGCTACTTTATGTGAACTCTTTGTGTGAACACTTAGGATTGCCAGAGAAAAACTGAGTTGGCCTACTTGCCAAGAACGGGTTGATATACAAAAGTCAGCAGGGGGAGCTTTATGATATGCAGCTGAACAGGATCCCCTCTGCTAACATCTGCTGGTGAAACGTCTGCTAAAAGGTAATCTGTTTATTTATTTATTTGTAATATTTCTATGCCACCTCTTCAAAGTCTTGTTTGAGGTAGCTTATAGTGAAAACGTCACACAGTATAAAAGACAAGACTTTAAAAAAACACATGCCATTAAAAATGGGACAGGTTAAGGAAAAGAATAATAGATTCTGCATTACTCAGAAAGTCTTAGACCAGGGTGTCAAACATAAGGCCCGGGGGCCAGAATTGGCCCATCCAGGGCTCTTATGTGGCCCATGAGCAGTGATTCAAGGGAAGGAGTGCTGGGTGGAAGGGAGTAGGTACAGCCAATCCATTACGGCTTGAGTACGGCAGAACAACTTCATCTGCATCAGTCAAGCACTGTGGGAGCAACTGCCCAATGCTACACTGCTGCCTCTCCAGTCCACCTATGTGACTTTTCCACTGCACTCCCTCCTAACCCATGGGACCTTACAGTGAGGATACACCAACTTGGAGCTTACCAGCTGCTGTCCTTTATATAATTTCTATATCTGGTAAATGGCATTTCATTTTATGGCACACATGGCCCGGCCCGACACAGTGACATATATGTTATATCCAGCTCTCATAACAAATGAGTTCGATACCTCTGTCTTAGACCCATCAAAAAGTTACTTAAAATGTATTAAGGTTTTAAAGGACATACCATTCGAGATCCGTCAAAAGTGGAAAAGCTACAAGGACTTTTTTTTTTTTGAAATAACTCTCCTAAAAAGGAGAGAATTTTATTTTTTTATAAGAAAAGGGTAGGGTAGATAGATGGGAAAAGAAAAAAGAGCGGAGTGAGTTTTTTCTGTTAGTAAAGGTTAATTTTAGATAAAATTTCTTCCAGTTGTCGGCATCCATCACGGTTGAAGGATCTTCTTTTCAGCTTTACAAAGTCCAAATCAATTCTGTTAGTAAAGTTAGTAAAGTCCACTGGGGTTAGATATTAATCAAATCTTTTCAAATGTTACACGAACCAATTCCTTTTTAAGTCTCTCCAATTATCATTAAGTCATTTGAACTTTAGTGCCTCCCGTTCCGCCACTTCCCTCCCCCGGGCCGCCATCTTCTTCAAAAATCCAAATTTTGAGTGCTGCTTCCTCCTCTATGCTGGCATGTCTCTTCAGAAATTTTTTAATCCATCTTCTTTCGCTTCTTTTTTCTTGTTGTTTCTGGCAGTCAATTCTCGCTGGCTCCATTAACACTCAAGATGAAATTAGATCTCCATTACTTGCTAAGCTCAACACCCTTTTCAACTGGCAGAGTATATCCTTTTTTTAAAGGCGGAGTAGGCTTTGAAAGCCTTATCCGCCTCTTCTTTTTATTTATTCGCTCCACTGCCAGATAGAGGTGTCAAGACCTTCGTCAAAATAAATCTGAGATCTTCTTTCCCTTCTTCTTCCATAGCTTGGAACTTTAGCATCGAATTAATATCTATACATTTTCTGCCTTCAACCTTGTTAATTCCAACATTTGTTTTTATAGCCTGATGAGAACAATTTCCATTTTAAAAACGTTTCATTGCTATTCCACATTTACTCCAGCAGGTGGCGCAGTATCTCAGTCTCTTGTGATTGACAGCTAGCTCTGGGGGGGGGTTGGCTGGAACGGAAGTCCCTCCTCTCTTCTCTTCCGTTCTGAACAAGAATTTCCCCAGCATCGACATTTTATTTTTTATTTACTTTTTCAAAGTTCGTGTCACATCCCCCAGAAAGCAACTAAAGCCGCAATCTTCTGTAAAACCCCAACGGTACTTTCACCAACATTTTTTTCTTGTTACCCCCCCTTCGCGTTTCCTTTAAAAATTCGCTTCTTCGGAGAGGGTGGAAGCTCCTCCCTCCTCCCATACGCTTATCCGCTTGCGGGGGGGTTTTAATTTTCGCTTCAGTATAGATCTTCAACTCACGATTAGATGCCATTTCTTCTTTTCATGGTAATTCATCCGCTTTTCCTCACTCCTGGAAGTCGGTAGGGCTGCTAAGTCCCATTCGGGATGCACTACGCGGCGGGGCCGATTGGGGCGGGGAGAAAGCCTCAATTTCCCGGCAGTTTGCCGGCAAAGAGGCTACTCCCCTATGCGCCCCCGGTTCGGAGCCTTTGACTAAGGCTCACTAGGGTCTTTCGCAAACGCAAAGACCCCCCCATTCCGCGCGTGGGCTGACCGCCTCCGGGAGCGTCCCGAGAAGCGGCCGCCATTCGCAGCACCGAAACCGAAACCCGAAAAGCTACAAGGACTTGATACTCTTTCTCCAAACCAACCAAATCGGATACAAATGGGTGGTCCCAGAAGGAGTGGTCTTTAAGATGAATGATAAGAGAGAGAAGATTGACTCCATGTTTAAAGCTAAGGAATTTCTCAAACGTCACCTGGGGACCAAAGATGATGGTGAAACTGGTTCGAGTGGCTCTGCTCCCTCCGAGACGGATGAGGACCTGGCGGCAGAAGAAGGCACTGGTGCCTGAAGACCAACTTATGCACTTAGGGACAGAAAACCTAAGTAAAGGCAGAAGGAATCTGAAATTGGCCTTTATGAAGCGAGCTTGAGGGATGCTCTGGAATACTCTCATAACAACTAATTAGCTAATTTTTAAGTAGGGAGAGTTAGACAGGAACTTACGGTACTCATGATATTCTAACCATGAAATACTAACATAGATACTAATGGGATGGAAGATCTCCTACTCTTGGTTTTTTAGTTTAGTGTGGGTTTGCTTTCCTTTTTCCCTTAGTGTTAGTTCCCCCTCCTTTTTTCTTTAGTTTCTAGTTTGTAGTTTTAAAAAATGAAAATAAAAAATCCCCTACAGGGGGCCAAAAAAAAAAAGTTACTTAAAATGTTACTTTAGCAGACGGGAGGTAAACTGTGTAGAACAATAACCTGAATTATTTCCCTTGTGAAATGTCGGTTCTACTCTGGATGATTTTGTGTTCCAGGAACCCTTTGCTGTCAGGTTGTAAACACATGGCTCAGGTACATATTCTGTTCAGTTGCACCTGTTGTGAGAGGAGCACTGGGACCTAGAAGAAGAAGAGAAGAGATTGGATTTATACCCTGTCCTTCACTACTTAAAGGAGTCTCAGAGCAGTTTACAATCTCCTTTCCTTTCTCCTCACCACAACAGACACCCTGTGAGGTAGGTGGGGCTGAGAGAGCTCTGACAGAAACTGCTCTTTTTCAAGAACAGCTGTGCCAGAGCTTGTGACTGACCCCAGGTCACATCAGCAGGTGCAAGTGGAGGAGTGGGGAATCAACCCTGGTTCTCCCAGATTAGAGTCCGTGCACTTAACCACTACACCAAACTAGTTGCATCCTGTTTAACAAAGCAGAAGGTTGGTTCAACAGTTGCATCAGTTTACTATGAATTACTTGTTTCTTTTTGCTTTCTTGCTGGAGCTGAAGTACTGCATGCTTCTTCTGTTGAGATGTTTCAGACCTGTCTGTTTGGACTGGACATTGGCTTGCCCAACTGATTTTCATGTCTGTTCTTATGTAAACCTACAAGTACCACTTACAATGAGGTTCTTACAAAGGAATAGGAGATCCACGTTGATGCCTGAGGGGAACTAGCACCCGTGTGAAATTTGCACCTTTATAAATGTTGAAAATGATCTCAAAATAATTTTAAGAGTGAAAGACATGAAGCTTACCCACAGCAGTGACCACATTTTGTATATGTTTTGCATTCTTGCATGATTAGAGTTGTTGGATTAGGATGTGTTAGAAACTGAAGTAGAAAGCCAGACAACTTAGATCTGTGCTTGCTAACCCATTTTCCTATATTAAGGCTGCAATCCAATGCATACTAACAGAGAAGGAAAATCCCATTTACTTTGGTGGAAGCCCTTTTCAGTAAATATAGATAGGATCAGAGTTGAATAGTTTGAGTTGAATTTTAAATGTGTAATCACACATTTGAAACTCAGGGGATACTTAATAAAAGAAGGGAAACCACTGACAAGATGTCAGCAGCAGAAAATAAAAACAGGAAAAAGAGAAAAGAAGAGCCGGAAAAACAAATTGCTAGCAACGAAACCACTATGACTTTACCACAAATCCTAAACCTAAATCAAGCATGCTGACATCAGTTATAACCACAGACAGTGGAATCATTTAAGCACAGTGTTCTTCACTGTCTATATTAAGGACTAGGAATAAGGCCCATTGTGGGAAGAAATACAACGAGCTCTAGAAGGAAGCTCCAGGTGAGTGTCCTGGCTGTGGCTGGTGGGGTGGCAGAGAGAAGGGGAAAATAGAGGGAGGCAAGACATGTTTATTTCCTTCTGTTTAGCTATAAGGCAGGGCTGTCTCAAGTCATTTTGCTGCCCCAAGTGGGTAGTATGGGAGGACAGCCTCAGGGTAACAGGTGTGGTTCTCTCCACCCCTGACTTAGGTTGATTTGGAGTTATGCAGTGGCATCTAAGGTAGAAAAGCACTTCCTCCTATGCCATGTCTTCTGGGTTCCAAGGGTCTGGAAAATGGTTCCATAGCCAGTTACAGGGTTACCAACTCTGGGTTGGGAAATACCTGTAGATTTGATGGGTAGAGCCTGGGGAGGGCAGGGTTTGGGGTGCGGAGGGACCTCAGCAGGGTATAATTCCATAGAGTCCATTGCCCAAAGCAGCCATTTTCTACAGGAGAACTGATCTTGGAGATCTCTAGGTGCTGCCTGGAGGTTGGCAATACTAAGGGGAGGGACAGACCTGTAGATCTGAGGGGTAGAGCTTGGGGAGGGCAGGGTTTGGGGTGTGCAGCTTCCTGTTGAATGTACCTTCAATGGCAAACATGAGTTGCCTCTGTGTGGTGTGAAAATACCCTCAGCCATGGAATTCCTATATGATCTTGGGTAAATAATTGTTTCAACCCCAGTTATTCATCGGCAAGAGCAAAGTATGGGGAAGGGTGAGTGGTATAGTGAAATCATGTTGATTTTTCCAGGCATTATTGATAGGCACAGCTGTAAATCTTGCACAAATGACACCTTTCCTAGAGACTTTGGTAACTGTAGGCAGCAATCTCTGTGGTGGAATTTATAGCTCTGCTGTTTAAACCTTCTCTATTGTATATTCAAGAAAATGATACCCTCTGTATCACTACTGAATCATACTGCTAAAACCTCCACAGGGAGCATTGTGTCTCTTATGATTTTCAATGGCAGACTTTACAACTCAATAAAAAGCTGGTGTAAATATTTGAAATAGTAGTGGGAAGCTTTTCATATTTCTTCAAAGTGCCGACCTTCAGATGCAGCAAAGTTCATCCGCTTTACATTAGAAATATGAGGATCCTGCAAGTTGGGGTACAAGGAGGTCTCCAGCGGGAGAAGGGTGTTACTTCTTCCTTTGAAAAATTCCCTGTTTTTTTCTTGCAGAATCTTTACACATTGAATCAGCTGAATTTGTAACCTGACCTGATTTTAGTTAGATTCTGTTACTGGGTGATCTTGCCTAAAAATGTGAACTTTCCTTCTGCTGAATTTGTAAATAATTCATCTTTCACAAATTGCATCTTCTTCTTAGCCCATTCACCAGTGACAAAAAAAAAGTATGCCTGGGGAAGCAAGCTCCCTCAAATCAACCAACAGCTTTGTCTTTTCATACACACACAAAAACAAACAAAAAAAACCCTGTGTGACTTCAGAGCAATTGGATAAGATTTTCAGTTTCAGATCAAGCAATGGATGTAAGTGATCTGAAGAAAATGCACCTACCTATCACCAATGTTATATGATTCATATATCAACCAATAATGTATGCTTCCTCTCTTCCTCATATTGCATCACCTCACTTTTTGTGACCTGCTGCCAAGAACATTTTCAAAAGGATAAGCAATCCTTTGGATGTTAAGATAACTAATTGCAACATCTTTATTCCTGGGAAATATAGCTAGGTCACCAGCTGTGATCCAGTTCCCCCAATGGCCATTGCCTCTCTTAGGTTCAGTTCTTACAGTTCACTGCTGGTATGGAAAGGAACAGTATGACATCAGTTTCCCCATCAATGCTGTAATGTAAGGACATACCCTTAAAGACTATTTGATGTAATTTATTTACTGAACAAAGCACATATTCTAAGATCCCCAACTCTGTGTTCAGTTATTAACACAAAGTTAATCTTGGAAACTAAATACTATCTCCTATGCACAAATATCTAAATCTGTACATGTGAATGGAAAAAAATCTACATCTATGTTAACATTATGCTTATTTCTAGAGTCATTAAAAGACTATATCTGTTATTAACTTTTTGAGGGATTCTCTTCTATTGAAACTCCTATACATATTATCTTGCTTTTAAAGACCTGCTGATGACATCTTGCTCTGAACACTATTGCAGGTTGATGGTAAGATGGCCTCAACTAAGCACAGAGCCATTTCACTAAACACACCGACATTATGGAATACCCTCACTTTGGAGGCCCAAGTAGCTATGTATTTGATGTCTTGCAGGAACAGGAAGGTTGTGGTCACATGCGCCAGAAAAAATGGAGGGGGGAGTGAGATTTCCTCTGGAGGAATTTGACCTGCAGTTGCATAATCATACCTCCCTTTGAAGCTGCAGGCACAGTCCATCAGTGGGTGATCAGATGCAACTGCGGGTGAGTCGGGGGGAGGGTGTTCCCCCCCATGCACTTAACCAAGGTATCAATGAATTGCACCTCCACACTGAGGGGTCCCTATGGAGTTTGTGATGATGCACATACTGCAAAGGGGGGAAAACAACGGCACAGAGGTGGGATGGCCTGATCAGACCATCCCGATGCCATGAGAGCACGCTGGAGAGCACTCTATTCTTGGTGCTGGGGGGGTGGCAACAGTGGGAGGGCTTCTAGCATCCTGGCCCCACTGCTGGACCTCCTGATGGCACCTGGTATTTTTGGCCACTGTGTGACAGAGTGTTGGACTAGATGGGCCATTGGCCTGATCCACCATTGGCTTCTCTTATGTTCTTATGTTCTTACGGAGTGATCAGACATGGGAAAGTCCATCCGTGGCCCGTCGCGACCTGTTAACTACCAGATTTTCCCTGGTGTCTTTTAACTCTGCTTCTGCGGTGGAGCAGAATGGGTTGCTGATGGCTGTGGGGGGCTTCCCAGATGTTGTCTGATTGCACCCTTTAAATCTGCCCAGCATCCACACCTATGTTAGGTCTAATTGTGCATATGATCGCAGCCGAAGAAACCTTTTTCAGCTAAGCCTTAATATTGGTTGTTAATTGTGTTTATTTTTTAATATGATGGCTTTTATATAAATTATAGTACTTTTTTCTTTTTAAAAACCATTTTTCAATTAAATTTTAGTGCCTTTTAACACTTTCTGTAATAATTTGTTAAACTCAGATTATTTTGTAGAAAAGCTGCTGGATGTTTAAAGAAGATTTCAAACTGGGCCTCTAGGCTCACCATTACTGTGTGCCATTAATGGGTTCCTGCAACCCATCTCTTTTGCAAACTTAGAAAGGCAGGCAGTGAGAGGGGTCCACCATATATGTTCAGAAATTGTGTATTTGGGAACTAAATTTCCTAAAGTCCCTGTCATTTCTTAGCATAATCACACAGCAATTGCCAGAACCACTCCTGCCACCACTTACTGCAAGACATAAATTTGGGAAAGGGAGGTATGAGAATGACTTCCAAGAACCAATGCATACTGAAATATCTTCAGTCCTTTTGGCCTGAGCCCAGAATTCACTGGTGGGTCTGATCCACAATGAATCCACAGGAGGAGAGTATAGATTCTAAAAACCTGAAGGATTATCCCATCCCTAACTTCTTGAGGCTGAAACTCTGATGGCATATAAAATTTTGTATGTACCAGTGTTTATAGTGCTTGAGTACACGAGCAGTGCCGTCCTAAGCAGAGTTACACCTTTCGAAGAAGAAGAAGAAGAGATTGGATTTATACCCTGCCCTTCACTACCCAAAGAAGTCTCAGAGCGGTTTACAAACTCCATTCCCCTCCCCACAACAGACACCCTGTGAGGTAGGTAGGGCTGAGAGAACTCTGAGAGAAACTGCTCTTTTTCAAGAACAGCTGTGCCAGAACTATGGCCTGCCCAAAGTCATCCAGCAGGTGGAAGTGGAGGAGTGGAGAATCAAACCTGGCTCTAAGTGCATTAAAGTCAAGAAGGGTGAAGCCATAGAATGGTGCTAAAATTGCTTAGGATGGCATTGAAAGGCTCCCAACAATGTTATCAAAGTGTGCACTGAAAGGACGCTTTGGGAGGGCTACAGTGCCCAAACATGTGATCTACTTCTGTTCAGGCTGAAACTGATTTATGCATCAGTTTTCTATTTTTCTAATGGCCACTTGGGGCCATTGAATCAAAATGAATTACTGCTATTTCAAAATATGTTTCCAAATGTGCCCAGTCAAGCAACCTAGAAAAGTGAGCCTCAAATACCTGCCCTTTGCTATGATTTATACTAAACCACACTGCCAATGGATTACAATTAACTAGAAATGTGCTGCTAGACCATTGTTTAATGAAGAGGTTACTGCCAGTGTCACTGAGACAAACTTTAACATTTTACAAGACAATTACCTTTCTTTTATTAGAAAAGTCTGCTACACTTTTTAACAAAAATTGCAAGTATTGGTGTCTTTTTATGGAATGATTGCCACCTTATTCTAAAGTTCAACATTTTTTCCCCCTTTACATGAAGGTAACTTCAAATATGTGACCTCTTCCATTAGTTTTCTAAAGGGGGAAAGAAAGCTAAGTGTGAGGCCATACTGGAGCACAACTCAAACTCACCACTGTGAAAGAAGAACTTAGATAAGACACAGAGCTGCTGTGTAGACTTTTTAAAAATAAGACAAAAATAAGACTGCTGTGAAAGACATTAATTAACTTGGTAAGAACATCAAAAGCAATGGAGATTTGCACTTTAGGTACAGTAAAAATCCAGAGAAGCACAGTCACTAGGACACCCCTTTGTGTCTGTGTAATGTAGCGTAAACCTGTAGTGTTTTATTTCTTTATTTAATATATTCATAGGTCATATTTCTCACTAAGATCGAGAGCAGATTACACAGCAGAAATCATAGTGTAATAAGCAATGGACTAGGACTACAGGGGTATCGTGAGCCTAGCATATTAGACATGATACCGACTGCAGATACAATGCAGAAAAGTGGTATTATATCAGTGAAACAGTAATATGTGCAGCAAACTGATAATGTCCTAGAAACAGTAGTATAATCTGCAATCTCTTTCCCTTTATAAAGTACTTTCCTGAACCATTCTGTTATAGTATAGCCCTTTTTTCTTTATTAAAAAGCCCTCCTGAACAACTCTGTTTCACATAGTTTGAAGAATGACAGAAGTGTGGGGATGCAACACAGATGGGATGCAGAAGTGAGAGCTGGCGCTTCTGCACTAGCAGCCATCATTCAAAATCATTTCAGTACAGAATTGATCCAGAAGGCAACATAGCAAGGGTATGCTGGAATCAATACATCTTTGTAACATTCAAAAGGCAATTCAATCAGCACATGGCCACCTCTGCTGGCTCAAACCTGCCTGATTTTAAGTTTTTAGTAAGTTTTCTACATGGGTTTGCAGGAGAGACTTTCTCTGTTCCCCAAACTGATGTAATAATGTCAGAGTAAATCATTAAATGCATCAAATCTCCTATGGACCAGTTCATGGATGTATGGCAGACCCTTTGTGAATTCATCATGGCTGTGCAGTGCTAGTCCGCAGACCCCATTGGTGAGAATTGGCACTTTGATATACCCCTGGGCCTTGCAGTCTGCACAAGCTTAATAAACACTGTTGTAAGAACATAAGAAGAGTTCTGCTGGATTAGACCAATAGTCTATCTAGTCCAGCATCCTGTCTCACACAGTGGCCAACCAGTTCCTCTAGACAGCCAATAACAGGGCCTAGAGGCTGAGGCTTTCCCCTGATGTTGCTTCCTGGCTCTGGAATTCAGAGGATTAGTGTCTCTGAATATGGAGGTTGCCCTCTGTTACCATGGATACTCACCATTAATAGATTTATCCTCCATGAATCTGCTTATTCCTGTTGCCATCACTACAACCTTTGGCAATAAACTCCACATTTTAATCACTCTTGGTGTGAAGTAGTATTTCTTTCATCCATCCTGAACCTATTGCCAATCAGCTTCATTGGATGCCCTTGAGTGCTACTATTTTGGGAGAGGGAGAATAAGTTCTCCTTCTCAACTCTCTCCAACCCATGCATAATTTTATAAACCTCTATCGTGCCCCCCCCCAATCTCTTTTCTAAACTAAAATGTCCCAGACTCATCAGCCTTCCCTCATAGAGAAAGTGCTCCAACCCCCTAATCATTTTGGTTGCCCTTCTCTGTACTTTTTCCAGCTGCGCAATGTCCTTTTGGAGATATGGTGACCAGAACTGTACACAGTAATCCAAATGAGGCCACATCATACATCTATACAGGGTCGAAATATTCGCCATTTAGTCTTACTCTTTCCTAATAACACCTAACACAGAGTTTGCCTTTTTCACTGCTGCAGCACACTGGGTTGACACTTTCATTGGGCTATCTACTATGACCCTGAGGTCCTGTTCCCTCTCAGTCTCAGCAAGTTCAAACATCATTAGCCTATACTTGAAGTTGGGATTTTTTTTGTCCCAATATGCATCACCTTATATTTACCAGCTTTGAACTTCATTTGCCACATTGTCACCTATTTGACCAGTTTATGGAGGTAACTCTTGGAGCTTTTCACAGTAAGTTTTGGTTTTCACCATCCTGAATAATTTGGTGTCATCTGCAAACCTGGCCACTACACTACTCATCCCTAGTTCCAGATCACTTATGAATAAATTAAATAGTACTGGCCCCAATATCAATCCT
Source organism: Gekko gecko (assembly GCA_029375565.1). Taxonomy (NCBI): domain Eukaryota; kingdom Metazoa; phylum Chordata; class Lepidosauria; order Squamata; family Gekkonidae; genus Gekko; species Gekko gecko. The sequence continues at coordinate 99,407,348 of JAPDNY010000004.1, read as the reverse complement.
TGTGGGACCCCCACTGCTTATTTCCCTCCATTGTGACAACTGACCATTGATTTTTACTGTCTGCTTCCTTCGTTTAACCAGTTTTTAATCCATAAGAGAACCCACCCTCATATCCCATGACTGCTAAGTTTACTCAGGAGGCTTTGGTGAGGTACCTTGCCAAAAACCTTTTCTACATGCTTGTTCACTTTCTCAAAGAACTCCAAAAGGTTGGTGAGACCTTTTGGAGTTCTTTGGGAAGAACTCCAGTCCACTGATGGACCTTCTGATTGGCCACTGTGTGATGCAGAGTGTTGGACTGGATTGGCCATTGATCTGATCCAACATGGATTTTCTTATGTTCTTATGAGGCAGGACTTCCCTTTGCAGAAGCCCTCCTGATTTTTCCTCAGCAGGCTTTGTCCCTCTACATGCCTAACAATTTTTGATTACAGTTTCTACTAATTTGCATGGAATCGACAGGCTGAGTGACCAGTAATTTCCTGATTCCCCTCTGGATCCCTTTTTAAAGATTGGTGTCACATTTGCTACTCTCCAGTCTTCTGGTACAAAAGGTGATTTTTTTTTTATAAGGCCTACAGGCCGCTTTTATTTTAAACACATGGAGTATAGAATACAATACACACAATACAGTACACGCACATAAAACAGCACAAAACAGCAATAAACACCCTAATCTAACATTTAACATTCACGGGGGGGGGGGTTAACACCTCGATTAATTCATACATCTATTTCTACAAGCCCTTTATTATATCCAAAAGTTTTCTTAATACCAAATATATCTTTCTTTTTAACTCAAAACTATCTTATTATCTCTAACATCATTCAACTTCCTCTACATAGTTGTCTTATACCAATCATAAAAACGACCCCATGTATTTAGGAAAGTGTCTTCTGGTTGACCTCTTAGAATCAGCATAAGTTTATCCATCTCGGCTGCCTCCAATATCTTTGTAATATATTCTTCCCTCCTCAGTTTTTCGGGAGATCTCCAATAGCATGTATACACAATCCTGGCCACCGTATTTAGATATATTAGCAAATATCAATCCTCCCAGGTCAAATCTTTTGGTAATATGCCCAGTAACAAAACTTCTGGTTTAAAAGGAATTGCCTTCCCTACAATTTTTTTAATTATCTTGTGTACCCAAATCCAGTACCTTTTACTAATATCACAACTCCACCACATATGAAAAAGGAGCCCACCTTATTTTCACATTTCTAACACTGATTAGAACAAATTCTTATTATATTTTGCGATTTTCTCAGTGGTAACATACCATCTAGAAATTTTTTTTACATGTTTTCCTTATAGGTCACCGCTTTAGTTATTTTGATATTCTTACACCATATCTGATCCCATTGTTCCAGATCAATAGTATGACCTAAATTCTGAGCCCATTGAATCATATTGTTTTTGACAATTTCTGCAGCCATCATTTCTTTCAACAATATTGCATAATTTTTTTTTTATAAACTTCTCCTCTGTCATAAAAACCTTTTCCATTTCGTTAAGCTTCTCAGAAATTCCAACCTTCTTATCTTTAGCAAATCTTGACTCTATCTGTGTTTATTGCCACCATGATAGGTCTTCATCTAATTTAAGATTACCCCTTGAATCAATTATGTCTAGATATCTTCTTGGCGTCTCCTCCTCATACGACTTAGGAAAGGTGAATGCTTCCAATGGTGCAATTATTTTGGATTTCTTTCTAAACCAGCTCTTTTGTATCACTGTCCACACTTTTATTAGAGCTGCTGGCAACCAATGTTCTTTAAAATACTTATGAGATAGAGTCTTTTCATACCATACAAAAGCATGCCAACCCAACATTAGATCATGTCCTTCCAGTTTTAATATTCTTCTATCTTCCAACATAATCCGTTCTCTAATCCAGACCAGAGCTGCTGCCCTGTAATATAGAATCCAATTTGGAAGTCCAAGACCACCTCTTTCCTTCAAATCTTGCAAGGCCTTTAATCTAATTCTTGATCTTTTCCCTTGCCATATAAAGTTCTTTACCATTCCATCTAATTCTTTAAAAATTCCCATATTTTGTAAGACCGGAATTGTTTGAAATAAGAAGATCCACCTTGGAAGTATATTCATCTTAGCTAGTGCTATTTGTCCCATCAAAGAAACTTGTAAGTTCTTCCCTCTTTCTATTTCTTGTTTTGTTGTTTTTAATCATTCTTTATAGTTATCTTGCATCAATGAACTACACTTGTTTGTGAAATTAATCCCTAGATATTTCACTTTATCATAGAGTTAACTGCTTGAACTTCCCATAGAAGCTAGAGATCAATCCTTTTACTCTATTGTGGCTGGCTTAGAAGGGAGAAGGAGTGAAAATGAAAGGGGAACCTTTAAGCATTGTCTGAGAAAACTGCCAACTAGTGATATGATGTTCTCAGGCTAACAATAATAAAGACTCCTGGGGAAAAAAAAGACAAAGACCTTATAACCCAAATAATATCGTGAATTGTCTGTTGTGTTGGAAGGCTTGTTATCAATTGGGATGGTTTGTTAGAGGTGCTAGGAATATAGCCAATTTGTGAAAGGTTTTGTAACTGTTAGAGGACTTGGGAAAGCAGCCAACTTGCTGAATGTTATATAAATATTGTATGTTGGTTAGATAAGTATTGGCTCTACCTGTAGGAGTGTTGGTATTGGCATAGAATATTGAATTATAGAGAGAAGTAAAAGTTAAAAGCTTTAAGGAATGTCCAATCAACGAGACTCAGGATGAAAGGTGACTGAAGCATCTCCAGGAGTAGGAGGCTCAACCACTGCAAAATTAGGTATGGCAACCCAAAAAGAAATGCAGAAAGAGATGCAATTGCTGGTCCAAACCATCATCTTAAGTACAATTACAGAAGTGGTCAAGCCAATTAAGCTAGCTATGAGCGAACTTAGAGATTCTGTGCCTGAGGCAATAAATCCGATTAAAGACATGATCCAAGAAATTAGAGATTCCATTCCGCAAGCATTACAGCCAGTCCAATCTGCAATGAAGAGCGTTACAGAACAATTCATGCAGAGTCTACAGGTGACACAAAAACAAGTAACAGAAAATACTACTACAATTGCAGATCTGAGCAAGGAAATGGGAAAGGTAGAACTGAATTCAAAAGAAATGGGAAGGAAATTGAGAGATACCGAAGAAAAGCAAACCACTTTAGAACAAGATGTAACAAGACTCCAGGTGGAAATGGCAGCATTTATATTGAGATTTCACAATGTACCCGAAGAGAAAAATGAAGACTTGATACAGAAGATGGCACAAGCATTGGCAGCTCATTTGAATATGGAGGATGTGAAGATGATGGAACAGGAGATAGATACTGCCTTCAGAATGAATTCCAGGTATGCAAGAAGATATCAACTTCCCAGGGAAATTCAAGTACACTTCCATAAAAGAGTGGTGAGAGATAAGATCTTAAGAGAAGTAAATGCAACACCCCTGCAGATGAAAGAAGTGGAGATAAATGTCTTGAAAGAAATTCCTTGGCAGGTAAGAGAGAAGAGAAGAGAATATGCAGATTTAATTGCACTTTTAAGGAGTAATGATGTTAGCTATAGATGGCTTTTACCTGAAGGGGTGTTTTTTGTATTTCGAGAAAAAAGATTCAGAATAACATCGGTCTTTAAGGCAAAGGACTTCTTGGAGACATATGGAGAAGAACTGTCCGAAGATCAGGAAGACAAGGATGACGAAGAGGAAGGAGAGATAAGAAGCAGAAAAGAGATGGCAGTACTTGAAGGAGCAGCTGCATTGCTGGTGCCAAAATCTCCCAGAAGAAAGTTTGGATTCAGATCCCCAACTGACACAAGACAACAGACGAGAGATAAATGGGAACAACAGAGAAAAGAACAGGATGGATAAGAGGGACAAAGAAAAGATAAAGATATTTTCAGTCAATGTTAATGGATTAAATGGACCACAAAAAAGGAGAAGAATATTTCATCAACTTAAGAAACAAAATGCAGATGTTGTATGTATACAAGAAACACATATAAGAAAAGAGACAAAAAATATCTGAATATAAAAGGCCTTGGAAAATTGTTTTCAACCACGAGGTAAAAAAGAAGAGAGGAGTTGCTATCATAAGAACATAAGAACATAAGAACATAAGAGAAGCCAATGTTGAATCAGGCCAATGGCCCATCTAGTCCAACACTCTGTCACACAGCGGCCAAAATATACCAGGTGCCATCAGGAGGTCCAGCAGTGGGGCCAGGGCACCAGAAGCCCTCCCACTGCTGCCCCCTCCAGCACCAAGAATAGAGTGCATCACCTGCCCCAGACTGAGAGTTCTCATTCTATACCCTGTGGCTAATAGCCACTGGTGGACTTCTGCTCCATATGTTTATCTAATTTCCTCTTGAAACTGTCCATGCTTGCAGCTGCCACGACCTCCTGTGGCAGTGAATTCCATATGTTAATCACTCTTTGGGTGAAGAAGTATTTCCTTTTATCTGTTCTAACCCGACTGCTCAGCAATTTCTTAGAGTGCCCACGAGTTCTTGTATTGTGAGAAAGGGAGAAAAGTACTTCTTTCTCAACCTGCTCAATCCCATTCATAATCTTATAAACCTCGATCATGTCACCCCTCAGCCGTCGTTTCTCCAAGCTAAAGAGCCCGAAGCATTTTAACCTTTCTTCATAGGGAAGGTGTTCCAACCCTTTTATCATTCTAGTTGCCCTTCTCTGCACTTTTTCCAATGCTATAATATCCTTTTTGAGATGTGGTGACCAGAACTGTACACAGTATTCCAAATGAGGTCGCACCAATGATTTATACAGGGGCATGATGATACTGGCTGATTTGTTATCAATTCCCTTCCTAATAATCCCCAGCATAGTGTTGGCCTTCTTTATTGCAGCTACACATTGTGTAGACATTTTCAGCGAGTTATCCACTACGACTCCAAGATCTCTCTCATGGTCAGTCTCTGCCAGAGCAGACCCCATCAACGTGTATTTATATTTAGGATTTTTGGCTCCAATGTGCATCACTTTGCACTTGGCCACATTGAACCCCATTTGCCACGTTGACGCCCACTCACCCATCCTCAACAGATCCCTTTGGAGTGCCTCACAATCCTCCCTGGTTTTCACCACCCTGAACAACTTCGTGTCATCTGCAAATTTAGCCACATCACTGCTTACTCCCAATTCCAAATCGTTAATAAACAAGTTAAAAAGCATCGGACCGAGTACTGATCCCTGTGGTACCCCACTGCTTACCACCCTCCACTGAGAAAGTTTCCCATTTATACTCACTCTCTGTTTCCTATTTATAAGCCAGTTTTTGATCCACAAGAGGACCTGTCCTTTTATCCCATGACTATTGAGCTTACTTAGGAGCCTTTGATGAGGAACTGTATCAAAAGCCTTCCGGAAGTCAAGGTAAATAATATCTATTGGGTCCCCCTTGTCCACATGTTTGTTCACTCCCTCAAAAAACACTAACAGGTTAGTGAGACAAGATCTTCCCTTACAGAACCCATGCTGAGTCTGCCTCAATAGTTTTTGTTCATCAATGTGCCTACTAATTCTTTCCTTAATAACAGTTTCCACCAACTTACCCGGTATCGATGTCAGACTGACTGGCCTGTAATTTCCTGGATCTCCCCTGGAGCCCTTTTTAAAGATGGGAGTGACATTAGCTACCTTCCAGTCCTCAGGAATGGAGGCAGATTTTAAAGAAAGATTACATATTTTTGTCAGGAGATCCACAAGTTCACATTTGAGTTCTTTCAGAACTCTCGGATGAATGCCATCCGGGCCTGGTGATTTATTAGTTTTTAAATTGTCCATCAGTTGGAGGACTTCCTCTCTTGTCACCGCAATCTGATTCAGGTCTTTCAAACCCCCTCCCAAAATCGGTGCTTCTGGAGTGGGCAAACACTTCTCCTCTTCCACAGTGAAGACAGAGGCAAAAAATGCATTCAGCTTCTCAGCCATTTCCCTATCATCCTTCACTACTCCTTTTACCCCTTGGTCATCCAAGGGCCCCACTGCCTCCCTGGCTGGCTTCCTACTTCTAATGTATTTGAAGAAAGTTTTATTGTTGGTCTTTATGTTTTTTGCGATATGCTCCTCATATTCCCTTTTTGCTTGCCTGATCACAGACTTGCATTTTATTTGCCATAGTCCGTGTTCCCTTTTATCAACCTCACTAAGACTAGCTTTCCACCGCTTAAAGGAATCCTTCTTACCTTTTACAGCTTCCATTACTTTATTTGTTAACCATGCAGGCTTTTTTCTATACCTATTTGTACCTTTCCTAACCTGCGGTATATATTTTTTCTGAGCTTCTAGGATTGTCTTTTTAAATAGTCTCCAAGCTTCCCCAATGGTTTTGACCTTCTCCACTCTTCCTTTCAATTTCTTCCTCACATGTCCCCTCATACCAGAGAAGTTACCCCTTTTAAAGTTAAAAGTGGTTGCGTCAGTCTTTTTGGGCAACTCCCTATCTGTACAAATGTTAAACTCAATGACATTATGGTCACTGTTCCCAAGTGGTGCAATCACTTTTACATCTCTCACCAGGTCTTGGGTGTTACTTAGGACCAAATCCAGGATCGCCTCTCCCCTGGTAGGATCTGTGACCATCTGTTCCACAGCACAGTCATTGAGAGTGTCTAAGAACGCAATCTCTTTTTCCCGACTAGAACTCATATTGACCCAATCAATGTGTGGGTAGTTAAAGTCGCCTATTACAACACAGTTATTTCGTCTAGCCGCTATCTTTAATTCATTCATCATTTTATAATCCTCCTCTATCTTTTGATCTGGTGGGCGATAACAAACTCCCACTGTTAAGCCTCCTTTTGGACCCACTATTTCAACCCATAGCATTTCCAGAAGGGAATCCAATTCTCTTACCCTCTCAATCTTACTGGACGGTATACCCTCTCTGACATACAGAGCCACCCCACCTCCAACCCTTTCCCCCTATCCTTCCGATATAATTTATAACCAGGAATCACCGTATCCCACTGATTATCCTCATCCCACCAAGTTTCTGAAATACCCACAATGTCTATTTCCCCCCAACACCAAGCATTCCAACTCCCCGATTTTACCTCGGAAACTTCTAGCATTTGTGTATAAACACTTATAGTTTCCCATGTTTGTTAAGCCCACAGCCTTCCTCTTGCTGCCTCGAGACCTTGCCAGGCAGTTCCTATCATTAGTCACAGTCTCAGTGGACAATTGTAATCCATTTCCTTGTACATTTCCTTGTATCTATATTAAAGAATTTCTACAACCTGAACTACTCTATGCATCCCAGGATGGAAGAACTGTAATGGTTGCTATTCAACGACAAAATAAAAGGACAATTATAATTAACATCTATGCCCCAAATGATCAACAGGAGAATTTTTTTGCTGGACTACTCAAAGTCATTATACAACAAGATTTTCAAGAATTGTGCTTAGTTGGAGACTTCAATGCGGTATTTGATAAAAAAAGAAGATAGAAAAGCAAGTGTTCATGGGAAAAAACAAGAGGGAACACAGTTCCAGATTTGTTATGCAGAATAATAGAAAAATGTCAACTAATGGATGCATGGAGAGTGAGGAACCCGAAGAAACAACAATATACCTTCTTCTTGGCTAGGCATGAGTCCTGGTCGAGAATTGACATGTGTTGGATTTCCGCTACTATGGTGAAAGACTTGTTGGAGGCAGAGATTGAAGCAGGAATCTATGCAGATCATAGATCAGTATACTTAGAACTATAGGAGAGAAGACCTAAAAATAGATGGACTTTAAACATCTCACTGTTAAAGGACAGAAAATTAATAAAATGTGTAGCAGAGGAGTTTCGCTTTTTTTTTTTTTTTAAGAGACTAAGCAACCTGATATGCCATTGAGAGTGGTTTGGGATGCCTTTAAGGCATATGCTAGAGGTCAATTAAAGAAGCTTCAAGGAGAAATGCAAGGAGAAATAAAAAATATTTGGAGTTACAAAAGGAGATTAATGAACAGGAGGAAAAAAGCTTACACGAGCAGGATGGAGTAAGAAGAGAAAATATTAAATTATTACAACATAAGATGAACTGTCTACTTTCATCTGAATTGGCAAAAAAACTCACATTTGCTAAACAAAACTATTTTGAAAACACTAATAAACCAACAAGATGGTTGGCATCGCAGATGTGACAACAAAGAGGTAAAACATATACAAGAACTCTGAGAGGGAAAAATGGGGAACAACTTAATAAAATACAAGATAAAAAAGTAGAAGATTACTATAAAGAACTGTATAGAAGGAAGGAAGTAGATAAAGAGCAAATAATACAATATTTGGAAAAACACCAAACTATAAAATTTACTGAAGATCAAAGGAAGATTCTCAATCAGCATATCGTGATTGCCCTCATAAGGGCCACCGTGGTGGCTAACAAATTAAAACATACATAATAAAATAATATCTTAAAAACTGGTAAAACCAACAAAACAAAACCAGAGCTAAAATACATATAATAACGATTATTAAAACATTGGCCAGGAAGGAATGACCACTGAGGGAATGCCAAATGAAACAAAAATGTCTTCACCCGCCAGCAGAAGATGGCATCAGAAGGGGACAGATGAATGTCTCTGGGGAGAGAGTTCCAGAGTTTTTGGTGCCATACATAAGTAAATGTATTTATGTATGCTTCAGTATTGGAGGAGCAAGCTCCAGCTCTCAGCACTCTTTTAGTACAAGTCATATCCCTATCACTGAAACTTAGTCTAACAGAGAACTGAAAGGGTGATAGTAAGAAAATTTTTGTCTCATTCATTTTGTCATTTTATCTGGTCCTATAATTAACCCGAGTGCACCTCAAGCTTCGCGGGAAAACCCTACACTGTGGTCTTTATTTATTCTCTTTCTCTCTTCTTTAGAAACTAAGCCAAAGGTGGCCATATTTCCAGTCAGGATCTGGCACAGGAACCAGGCAGCTGTTCAGAAGCTTCCAAAAAGCACAACAAATGGAGTTGATGGAGTTAATGGGTTTGGCCTTACAGTAGTGACTCACGCTGATCCACAGAATCCCAGTACTTTGGTAGAATGTGACCTCAGTGGGCAGGGCTCACAAGGTTATCTGTAGAGCTGATAATACTACTGATAATATATTGTGCACAAGTTGTGCATATCAGCTTTGTAGGTCTCAGGTTTCAGGGGGATTTTTCTGTATCCACCCCCCCCCCATCTTTATGAGTATAGTGATCAGAAATTCAAACTGAAGCAGCTGCTGAGTACTTGAAATAACAGTGGAGACATTCATACCTTTCTTGTGATAGTCAACACAAATTGAATGTTTTGAACATGAGGCTTGTTAATTTTTTTAAAAAGTGGCTAAGGAATGAGCAGATGATTGCTTCTTCCAGTAAGTCAAGTTCAAAGGTGAGCTGACTCACTTTTAGATCCATGATAAATTCAGCAATTTAACTGAAAACTAGATGCTTTTTTAAAGAAGTTAAAGTCAATATTTAGAAGCCCCCCCTCTTTACCACAGGCACACCTAAAAGCTGCCCTTTGACACTCCTTCTGAGCAATTGATGATGGGACAGTTTCTGTCTCCCATTTCTGCAAGATAATTTGTTATTTTGCTTATGGGCAGTACTTTCTTCTACTGCTTTTCCAAGGGGTTTTTACCACTGCTCACAGGATCAGTTGAATTACTACAGATTACAGCTTGGATCTGTGTGCACAAGTTCTATATGCACTAGATAGTCTCTGCTATAGACAGGGTTAGCCAAACCTGGATAGCTCAGGCTAACCCAATCTTGTTAGATCTCAGAAGCTAAGCAGGAGAGACCTCCAAAGAATACCAGGGTTGTTGTGACACAGAGGCAGGCAATGGCAAATCACCTCTGAACATCTCTTGCCTTGAAAACCCTATGGGTTTTGACTTGACAACAAAAACAGCAATATAGACAGAATTGCTAGGCATCCCAGTATAGTGGGAAACCTCCTGTTCTGCCAGAAGCAAGAGTTCTTTCTAGTGGATTTGAGTTGTCAAAGAACATTCAAATAGGCAAGGTGCAGTACAGGAATACTATAATTGCAGAACATAAAACAAACAGCAATATAAAGACCCTCACGGCCCTTTAGTTGCTGTGTAACTTCATACAGCAACTATTTCCAGCAGCTCCAATGAAGCCCAACTAGTGCTGTTTCCTCTTCCAGTTTTTATAGCCTGATTAGGTACAGTCTCTTAGCATAAGTACCACTTGGCAGACATGCTGAGTCAGGTTCCAGTGCTTGCATCTGACATCCCTTTATTAGGAAGGGAGTTGATCCTGCAGCCACTTGGATATCCTAAGCTCAGGTAAGATGCCCTGACAATACCATTCTCCACTCCTCCTCAGGGTTTCTTCCAGGATGGCACTATACCTCCTGCTCTCTACTCTCATTGCCTGCCACTGCTCAGCTGAGCAGTGGAAGGAAATTCCCTGGTGAAATGAGGTTTGTGATCAGCATGACTGATGACATCTTTTCCAGTGCAATCCAGAGGTGATATTATCAAATTGTGCTCTAATGCTTGCTCCAAATTCTATGAGTTTGGGGCAAATGCTGGAGTGTCACTCCTAGGGATGGGCACAAACTGGGAAAATTCAGTTCATGATAGTTTTTTTTTAAATTTATAATTTTTATTTTTTCAAAATTAAACATCAACAACAAACAAACCATATATGCAAAGCATAACATCAGGAATAGTCAGAAATTCAATCATTTACAATACTGAAACAACATATAATGAGCATTCAAGCACAGTATAGGAACAAACATTAAGGAGCATAGCTTAAAAATACAACAGACTTTGGTAATATGGATTTTTTGGAACAACTCCCTCAGAACTCAGGTATTCCGTGACCGGGAGCCATACTACTTGGAATGTTTTGTCATATCTCCCTATGTTCTTATCCCCTTGTGGGGGGGATTTGCCATAAACAAAATGCTCCCATAATTTATTCTGCCATTGTTGGATAGTAGGACTTGATTTGACTCTCCATTTCTGGGCTATGCATAGTCTGGTAACTGCAACTAGCGTCGAGACTAATATGTGTTTTGTTTTGTTTCCAGATTCTTCAGTCTATGCATTCAGGAGGGCCACCTCAGGTTGGAATGGTAAGTCAATTCTGGAAATAATTTGTATTTGAGTATACACTTTATGCCAAAAGTCATTAATTACGGGGCAATACCACCAACAGTGTATGTAATCAGCTATTAAGCCACATTGTTTCCAACAAAATTTTTGAATGCTTGGTGTAATCTTGTGCAATCGAGAGGGGTATAGATACCATCAGTTTAACACTTTGAAAGAATTAAATTTTATGGAAAAGATCCTAGACATGGAATTTGGAGACTTACGGTTGTAGATCCAGTCCTGGTCCATCAACCGACCTTGGCAATCTGTTTGCTATAGTATATGAGTGCACCTTCTGTCAAGGGAAGGAGGTGCATTTAATATCTTGTAAAGTCTTGAGATCAGTCCCTTAGTTTCTCCCAATTGAGGATCCAGAAGTTTCTCAAACTCTGATGGGAGCATGTCCCGCGTCTTGGTATTAAGAGGATCTTGCAACATGTGTTGTACTTGCAGGTACTGAAATCAGGGTATATTTTCAGATATAATGTCTTCCAGCTCACGTTTTGTATAGGGTTTCCCTTTGGTGCTTAAGTCTGATATTCTTGTAATTCCAGCTCTTCTCCAAGAGTCAAATGCCAGCCTCTCTTTCCCCAGCGGGAACCACGGTTGGTTCAAGAAAGATGAAAAACAAGATCTGTCTGGTAGATATCTCTTGCGGGATTTGTCCCAGATATTTAAGGATATCTTAAGAAACGAATTATCTAAAACCGGTTCTGGTCTATCTTTTGGAGAATTCCAGAAGACATCTTGTAAAGGGACAGAGCCAGCCATCCATTCCTCTATCTGTTGCCAAGCGGGTGGAGATTTGGTGTTTAGGATTCACAGTATTGTAGCCAGATTGGCTGCTTCGTAGTAAAATGACAGGTCTGGTATGCTCAAACCTCCTTCGGTATGATGACGTTTTATGATGGAGAACTTGATCCTTGGTGTTTTATAACTCCAAAAAAATTTGTTGATTTCTGCTTGCCACTTTTTCAGGAGCTTAAGCGGAATCATGATTGGTAACATTCGAAATAGTTCTTAGGCACCCAAACTCCTAAGCATTTCCAAGGCTTGTGGACCCATTTGTAAAGAAAGTTAGATCTAATCCGGTTTTCTGTTATTTCAGAGATCTGCAGGGGAACAAGTTGTGATTTCTCTAGATTCACTGTCAGTCCAGATATAGTTTGGATGTCTTTAAATACTTTTTGAAGTTTCGAAAGAGAAGCCTCTGGTGTAGAAAGGAAAATCGTGAGGTCATCCGCATATAAGCTAACCTTGTGTTGTTGCCGATTTGTATTCCTAAAATCTCTCTGTCATTTCATATTGCAGATGCCAGCGGTTCAATAGCCAAGGCGAAAATAAATGGGGATAACGGGCATCCCTGACAGGCTCCCCGAGCAAGAGGAATAGGTCAACTAAGAACATTGTTGGTGAGGATCTTTGCCGAAGGATTTGTGTACATAGATGTTATCGCTTTTCTAAATCTCTCTCCAAAGTTCATAGAGGTTAGCAGTTGTTTGAGATAGCTAGGTTCCACGCTGTCAAAGGCCTTTTCGAGGTCTACAGACAGCATTAAAGTTTCTTGATCGTGGTGCGTTCCATAAAGAATAAGATCTAAGACGCGGCGTATATTGTCAGTTAAAGTGCGGCCTGGTATGAAGCCTGTTTGGTCTGAGGAGATGTATTCAGGTATAATTGTTTGTAGTCGGTTTGCCAATATTCTGGAGAAAAGTTTAGAATCACAGTTTAATAATGCAATTGGCCTATAGGCTGTTGGCAGTTCATGACAGTTCATGGTTCATGGTGGACCCATGAACCAAACCACGAACTGTCATGGACTAAAATGGCTTATACAAACAGAACCAGTTCATGAAGTTCATGATGCATTAGTGTGCTAGAGTCTCCAACCATTCAGGAGATCCCCAGTTGACTCTACCTGCCCATCATGTTTGGTGAGGATTGAATTTAGGGGGTCCAAGTATGGCCCCCAGGAAAGTGCTGTTGGGGAAATGTCAGGTGCAGCTTCAGGAGTGTACAGAACCGACACTGTGCAAGGTAGAGGCATTAAACTCACAGCAGACCTCCCTGGTATGCTCTCCTACATGCCCTCCAAGTTGTGTGCAGATTGGACTTGGGGGCCAAAGAAGGTGCCCCTAGGAAAGTGTTTTTGGGGAAATATCAGGCACAGCTTCAGGAGTGTGTAGAACAGACCCCGTGGAAGCTACACACACCAAATGCACAGGGAACCTCACCCTGCCACCACTTCTCTACAAATTTCAGACTGGGGGGCAGATTATATCTCAGTTACCAGCCCCCCCCCCCAAATGGTCTCTCATGTTTCTACCCCCCCCGAATGTGAACCCCTCTGTGTGCCTTCAGGATGAAAGTGAGTGCAAAGGATGCTCATCATGTGGAGAAGAAGAATCTACCACCACCACCCCATGCTACAGGCCCCTGGTCCCCAGGCACCAAACCCATCATGCCAGACCAATGGATACAAGCTCTTGTAGGCATCACCAAGGATCTAAATGCCTCCTTCCCCTTATCTGTTCCTGGGGCTCTCCACAGAAGCAAAAGAGTTTTCATCAGTGCCCTGAGACACCTCTGACAGCATCCTCCCCTTCCACATCCCAACTCCTTGTTGCTGTTCCCTCCTCAGATACACACCTTCATGGCCCTTCCCAGACTGGTACCAGCAGAAAGCAGCTGTGCCTCCCGGAGGAGCACAAGCCCCCAAGACTTCTTCTCCCTGTTCCTCTTCAAAGGACATACCCAACCCTGTTGCAGCTGGAGGAAAGAGTGGTGGTGAGCAGGAGGAAGAAGAGGCCCACTCCTCTCTCAGCAAGGAGAAGCAAAGGGGGAATAGAAAGGAGGCAACCTTCCAAAAGGCTCCCCATACTTGGTGTGCCACGGGTGGGACCCCAAGGCAGGCTGCTGTAAGAGATTAATGGCTTCAGCCCTAGACGAACTGTGGGAAGTCCCTACAGCATCCAGCTATGAGGGTCATCACCAGTCATGTGTCGCTTGTTTATTTCTTATCCCCTGTGCTCCCTCACCCAACCCCTTTACAATGCCCAGTCCTGTCTCTGCTTCCCCAGAGTGCAGCCTTGGGTGGGCCCTTCCCCCCTTAAGTCCAACTTGAGTCCTGGGAAGCCGGCAAGAAGGCTCTTCTGGAGCTCTGACACTCCTCTCAGCTTGGCTTCCCTGTCGACTGTTCTGAGTACAACACACCCCTGCTTTACTATCTGTCCTCTGATGCTGGAGAGAGGCCCTTCCCCAGCATCGCTGTTGTTATCTGTTTGCTGTCTTGGTCCCTCTCTGAGTGCCAGTTTGGTGTAGTGGTTAAGTGTGTGGACTTTAATCTGGGAGAACCGGGTTTGATTCCTCTCCAACACTTGCAGCTGCTGGATGACCTTGGGCAAGCCATAGTTCTGAGAAGAGCTGACCTTGAAAAGGCAGTTCTTGAAAGAGCTCTCGCAGCCCCACCTACCTCACAGGGTGTCTTTTGTGGGGAGGGAAAGGGAAAGGAGTTTGTAAGCCGCTCTGAGTGAAGGGCAGGGTATAAATCCAATCTCCTCCTCGTCCTCGTCCTCGTCCTCCTCCTCCTCCTCCTCCCCATGTGTCTTCTTCCAAGGTTGTTTCTTGTCCCTCCTCCTCTTTCCTCCTCCAAAGTTCACTCCTTGCTCCCGTCAGTCCAGACCCCAGCTGTTCTCTCCCCTCTGTTAAATGCTTCCCTTGTTCTTGCTCAAAAATGCCAGAAAGGCTTCATGGAGGGCCCAGGAAGCAGTCACCAGGGCCCAGGTGGCAGACACCTGCTGCACAGGTGACATGATTGCTGAGCATAGCCAACCCTTCATCCTTGGGCTCAGGAACCACTCTCTGCTCCCCTTGAGATGTGGACCCTGCTCATGACCTGCTGGTACCTGGCCACCCACTTATTGTGCAGCATCAAGTCTTCTTGTCCACTGTGCAAGAGATGGGGGGAGAAGAGGAACACAACCTATGCCTTGATTGCACACTTGGTGGAGCAGAAGCTTGGGGAGCAGGATGTTATTGCCTCCACAATGACTATCCTGCACGGGAAGAGGAGATCAGTCAAGGCTGACCCTCTCCCTAAAGTTGTGTGTCCTCAGGTCCTTCCAGGACACCACTTATATCAAGCCACCCTCCAATAGGTCAAAAGGGCTTTGTGGAGGGCCCATGCAGCAGTCACCCATCATACGTGTTACATGACTGCTGAGTATGGCCAACCCTTCTCCCTTGGGCCCAGGAGCCAGTCACCCACTGCTCAGGTGGCATGATTACTGAGGTTGTCATAAGAACATAAGAGAAGCTATGTTGGATCAGGCCAATGGCCCATCTAGTCCAACACTCTGTGTCACACAGTGGCCAAACCCCAGGTGCCCAGTTCCCTCTTCCCCTGGGCCCTGTAGGCAGTAACTTGGCTCAGTACAGTCAAGAGGATCACTGGGTATGGCCACCTGGGCCCAGGAGTCACCTGCACTGTTGTGGGTGACTGTGTCCCGGGGTGCTGTTCATTCGGCATGGTCAAGACAATTGCTGAGTATTGCCAACTCCTTGCACTGTTGTGTCCTTGGGCCCTGTTCTCTCTCTGTGGTAAAGGCTGGCATGGACAACCCCCCCCTTTACCTGAGCCCAGGTGGCTGCATCCCTTGCCCCTATTCATTATCATTTCATTATCATAATGTTAGCTGTTTTTTCTTTAATGCTGATTAGTTTTAGGGGGGATTTTTTTCTTTACAGTGCATTAATGTATATAGTAAGTGTACAACAACCATTAGCAATATATATCTACAAGTATCTCTCCTTATATATATTTGAGTTTTGGTATCTCTCCTGGACACGCTTCCACAGCCTTTGGCCACTCTCACAGTCTCCCAATCCTGTGGCTGCATTGGCTTGCTACGTTGGCTTGGCCCCACCCACCGAGCTGGTGGGCAGCATTTCACCCTCAGTCTGGAGGAAGCCGGCAAAGGGGATGGAAGCTCCGCTGAGAGAGTGGCAATCCCTCCATGGGGGAGAAGGAGGCAGACCTAGTGAGCGGGGGCAAGCAGGGGAATCACTCAGCTTCTCTGTCCCTTGTGGCCCCTCTCCATCAGCTGCAAGGCCTGCAGCGCAGAGAAGGCTGACCAGCACTCCCCTGCCTTCCTTCAGCAGTGGCAGCAGTGCCAGGGAGGGTCTGGCCCAGAGGAAACGAGCTGCTGTTCCTGGAAAGCTGGACTCTCTCCTGAGGAAGACACTTCTCTTGACTACTGTGTGGGACTAACTGTGACTAACTGTCTCCTCAGTGGCTGTTGGTAGGCAACCAAACAACCAAGCTTGCTTCTGTGAGTAAAAAAATAAAGGACTTTCAGCATAACCCCCTCCCCCACTTGGCCACATTCACTTTTAACACACCTTTCATTCCTTTTTGGCTCCACCATGGCTGGCTGGCTAATGAGGTGGGCCAGTGACCATCAAATCATTCTCTTCAACCCCCTGCTGTGCGGCTGACTTTCCCCTAGGGTTGCCAATCTCCAGGTGAGACCTGGAAATCTCCTGCTGTTACAATTGGTCTCCAGATGACAGAGATCAGTTCCCCTGGAGAAAATGGCTGCTTTGGAGGGTAGACCCTATGGCATTATCCCCTGCTGAGTCCTTCCACCCTCCCAATGCTGCCCTCCATAGGATCCACCCCCCAAATCCCCAGGTATTTCCCTAATCAGAGGTGGCAACTGTGCTTTCTCCTCAGTGCCTGTTGCTAGGCAACCAGGTTCTGTCAGTAAAAGTCCCTTTCCACACCTGTTTTGGCCTTTGAGAGAAAACTCATTGGGGCCAGTCCTGATAGGGTTGCCAACTCCAGGTTGGGAAATTCCTGGAGATTTGAGGGGTGGAGCCTATAGAAGGTGAGGTTTGAGGAGGTGCGGGACTTCAGACAGGTACAATGCCATAGACTCCACCCACCAAACCAGCCATTCCCTCATGGGGAACCATTGTTGCCAGTCTCCAGAGGAGGGATGGAGATCACGGAGAATTACAACTGCTTTTTAGATGGCAGAGATCACTTCCCCTGGAGAAAATAGTGGACTCTGTGTCATTATACCCTGCTGAGGTCGCCACAGTGAATTGGCACTGAGTGCCCAAGGCTGGGGCACTCTCCCAGAGCCTCTTTCTAGAGCTCATTGTATTTATTTCCACAACAGGCCTTATTCCTAGTACCTATATATAGTATATCTACAAGGATGCAATACCACTGTAAAGCATGAAATATATGTTTGTTCATTTTCACTTGGGGACAGGAGGACATCCTGTTATACTTCCCCATGATCACTGGAGACAGAAAAATGCTGCTCTTTCCATCCAGTCTTCAGTTTTCTTCTTGCCTCTTTTGTAAATACATAGATATTGGGGGCTCTGTTGTGTTTGCGTCAGGGCTCAGGTTTTCCCTTGCTCTTTCCATATGCACTTCTTCTGTTTTCTTTCTGATCCTTGAGTTCATCCTCCCATGTCTCTGGAATTAAATAAAACCCTTCTCACTCTTTCATTCCCCCTCCTTTTTACTGATCAGCCTTTTTCCTGTGCTTCATTCAGATGAAAACCACATTATCAGTTGTACCAGTATCTATGGCTGAATCAGTGGTGGAGGCTTCAAATGCATCTGCAACCTTAGAAGAAGAAATACAGATGGTGATTCCTCAACAGCAAAACAGGAAAACCATGCTAATTTGATTTCCCGATAGTCCTGAAACAGCAGAGCCAAAAGATGCATTATATCTGGCTGCAAAGAGAATCTAGCAGAACAGTTACACTTTGGAGTCAAATTAACTCTGCATGCCAGAGACTTCAGGGGGCAACACGGGAAGGTGTATGATGCAAATATGTCTCATAGGGTTGCCAACTCTGGACTGGGAAAATCCTGGATATTTGGGGTAGAGTCTGAGAACAACAGGTTTGGGGAGGGGAAGGACCTCAGTGCTGTATAATGCCATAGAGTCTACTTTCCAAAGCAGCCATTTTCTCCAGGGAACTGATCTCTGTAGCCTGGATGTTGCAATTTAACAGATATCCAGGTCCCATTTGGATGTTGGCAACCCTGTCTCACCTTCTGTATAGTGGAGGAGCTAGTGATTGGGAAGTGATGAATGCATCTAATTTATCAACTCAACATGGGAAGAAGCAGTTATTGGGATGGGCACAAACCAGAAAAATGCAGTTCAGTTCAATTTGTGGTTTGCAGAATGCCCTATTCAGAAACCATGTACTGTCATGAACTTTTACCCACCTCATGAACTGGTTCAGTTCATGAGGTGGTAGAATCCCTCCCCCCCCCCAATGTACTAGGACACCAGAAAATACTTTTCTGAGGGCACTTTTTGGGGGGGGTATAATTCAAACCCTGTAAATCCAATCTTCACCAGACTTGGAGAACAGGTAAAGGAGAGTCAGCTGGAGATACCCTGTGAGTTTGGTGACTCTAGCTTGCACAGGATCCATTCTATATACTCCTGAACCTACACCTGTCAAAATGACTGCAGCGGTCATTTTGACAAGTGCAGGTTCAGGAGGTTCAGCAGTATTTAGAATGGATCCTGCACTAGCTAAAGACATTAAAGTCACAGGGGACCTCCCAGAGATGCTCCTCCACATGTGCTTCAAGTTGTTTTGAAGTTTTGTAAACATTTTGATTGAGCAGAGACAGTCTGTCTGGAAATGCATCTGCTCATGAACTGGCACGAACCTCATAAGAACATAAGCCAATGTTGGATCAGGCCAATGGTCCATCCAGTCCCACACTCTGTCACACAGTGGCCAAAAATACCAGGTGCAATCAGGAGGTCCAGGAACAGCTTGAAAATTCATGGAAAGTGTTACGTACTGCTGGAGCTTAAGTCTGAGTTAAGCCTCCAAAGGCTTTCAAGGCTATTACTGGCCAGTAATATCAAGGCTATCAAGGCCAGTAATGGCCAATCACATTTGTTGCCTTATATCGAATAGCTGTAAATAGTTACTTTGTATATAGTTCATACAGATGAAGGATCCTAGCTGCCTACTTTGGATTGGTTGTTGTTAAAGGTGCGTGTGGTTTTTCCAAGTATAAATTGGCTCCTGTTGAGCCTGTCTTTGGTTTTGAAGTTCAATAAAGAAACATGTTATTCTGAAAAGAGCTGTCTTGTCTCAATACTTAATACTGGCAAGGAGGATGGGATGCAACAACCATAGGCTCATCCCAAGCTGAAATCACTTACTGAAATCACCAGCTCATAACTGCGATCATGGCCGCCAAGGGCCACATCGAACCTTTCTATGCAGCAATCAAGGATTGGGACGCCTATGAGGCCTGATTCAAATTCTATCTCACAACCAATGAGATAAAGGTAAAGGTTCCCTTGCTCGAAAGCCAGTCGAATCCGACTCTAGGGTTGCGGTGCTCATCTCCGTTTCAAAGCCGAAGAGCCAGCGCTGTCTGAAGACGTTTCCGTGGTCATGTGGCCGGCATGACTAAACACCAAGGTGCACGGAACGCTGTTACCTTCCCACCGAAGTGGTACCTATTTATCTACTTGCAATTTCTTGCTTTCGAACTGCTAGGTTGGCAGGAGCTGGAACTAGAGACAGGAGCTCACCCCGTCATGCGGCACCCGGGTCTCGAACTGCTGAACTACTGACCTTCCACAGCCTGCAGTTCAGCGTCTTAACCACTTGAGCCACCGCAGCTCCTACCAATGAGATAGAAGGAGACAAAAAGCAGTGCATAACATTCTTCAGTGTCTGTGGCCAAACCATGTTCAAGGTCATCTGGACTTTGGGACCCCCAGCTCAACTCAAAGACACCCCATTCAGCATGATCAAGCAGCAGCTGAAGGACCACTTTTTGCCACAGACTTTGGAGACTGTTTACCACCACACATTCTACAAGTGTGATCAAGCCCAGGGTGAGAAAGTGACTGCCTTCATCAGCACCCTATGCCAGGCAGCCTGACACTTCCCTGACCTTGAGATCGCCCTGAGAGATCACCTCATCTGCAGCCTGCAGGATGAGAAACTCCAGCGGCAGCTCTTCACCAAGAAGGTCCTTGACTTCAGGACTATGCTAGAAGAAGCCCTTGCAGCAGAAGCAGCTGACCAATCCACCAGGGAAGTTCAGCAGTCAAGGAGTCCAGCAACCACCCAAAAAGTCACAACGGTTCACTGGGAAGTCATCACTGAGGACACCAATGAGGACTAGGAGGTCCTGTGGACGAGAGAGGAGCAACTTGAGTAGAAACTGAAAGAACTTAAGGGAACCCCTTGAGCTGCCTGTGGCAGTTCTCACGCAAGGAAGATGTGTCAGTTCTGGGATGCCAACTGCTGAGCTTGTGGCAAGATGGACCATATTGCCCGCATTTGTCGATCAGCAAAAGACAACAGCCCACAGATGCCTCATTGCCGACTGTCGCCAGCTCCAAAGAGGTCTTTGCACCCAGAACCGTGCTATACAGTGGTTCAGTTTGGTGTAGTGGTTAAGTGCACAGCCTCTAATCTGGGAGAACTGGGTTTGATTCCCCACTCCTCCACTTGCAGCTGCTGGATGACCTTGAGCAAACCATAGTTCTGGCAGAGCTGTTCTCTCAAGGACAGCTCTGGAAAGAGCTCTCTCAGCCCCACCTACCTCACAGGGTATCTGTTGTGGAGAGGGGAAGGGAAAGGAGTTTGTGAGCCACTCGGAGACTCTGATTGAAGGGTGGGGTATAAATCCAATCTCCTCCTCCTCCTCCTCCTCCTCTTCTTCTTCTAACCCGGATCAAGTCCACCATTTAGCTCAGAATCAATAGACAAGGTGCCGGGTTACAGACTTGTGAGAAGATCAGGATGACTGTGCTAATTGAAGGCAACCCCTGCAAAATGGAGGTGGACTCTGGGTCGGCACTCTCAATTATCTCAAAAGAGACCTTCCAGTGAGTATGCCCCAGGAAGTTGATCCATCAACTGCAACCCTTCGAGGTTTATCTCACCAACTTCCAAGGCCACCATGTGCCTGTGGTGGGCACAGGTCACATTCATGTCAACTACAAAGGCTTCAGTGAAATCCTGTGGATCGTGGTTGTTGAAGGTCGCCACATGAGCTTATTGGGACTGGATTGGTTTGAGGTGTTGGTTATCTATGTCATGGGAATTCAACAAATCGACCAATCAGCATGCAGCACCATCTGTGAGGAGTTTCCAACCATCTTTGAAGACTCCTTGGGCCAATACACAGGCCCACCAGTTTCCTTTGAACTCGACCTGAGCGACCAACCAATCAGACTAAAGCCGTGGTGAGTTCCTTTTGCGCTCAAACCAAAGATCGATGAGCAGTTCGACAAGCTCATCAGCCAAGGCATTCTTGAACCCATTTCACATGCTGGGAAACACCCATTGTCACTCCAGTGAAGCCAGATGGATCTGTGTGCATTTGTGCCGACTACAAATGCACAATTAACAAGGCCTGCCACAACATGCTTACCCTGTACTGGTTGTGAGCCACATTTTGGTGTCATTGGCGGGAGGTCAGGTCTTTATAAAGCTTGATCTGGCTCAAGCTTATCAACGGTTGCCAGTCGACGAAGCCACTGCAAAAGCCCAGACTATCGTTACTCACCGTGTGGCATTCAAAGTAAAAAGGCTGCAGTTTGGCATCAGTGTTGCTCCTGGCATATTCCAGGAACTGATGGAAACAGTCCTCAAGGGCATTCCAGGAGTCATACCATACTTTGATGACATGTTGGTGGCTGGGACCTCCAGACAGGAACTCGTGGAACATCTCCGAAAAGTCCTCCAGCAGATTCAAACAGTGCAACTCCGGGTTAAGAAGGAGAAGTGCCAGTTTGGCATGCCGCAAGTTGAATTCTTGGGTTTCCTCACCAACGCTTCAGGCATACACCATACATTGGCCAAGGTGAATGCAATCCACAGCACACTGCTTCCAAGACCTAGGAATCTACAATCTTTTTGGGGACTCTTGAACTTCTATCATGCCTTCCTACCTCACAAGGCATCGATAGCCGAGCCTCTTCATAGACTCTTAGAGAAATCAGCAGCATGGAGGTGGGGCTTGTGAGAACATGCAGCTTTTGAGGCCATCAAGGACTTACTGTCATCAGACAGTGTTCTCATCCATTATGATGAGAAGAAGCCCATTATTCTGGCCTGTGACGCATCCCCTACAGGATCGGGGCCATCCTCAGCCATTGGTTGCCAGATGACTGGGAGGCACCAATCACCTATTACTCCAGAACACTCTCCTTGGCTGAAAGGAACTATGCACAAATTGACAAAGAAGCATTGGCGTTAGTCACGGGTGTAAAAAAATTCCACAATTACATCTATGGCCAGTCCTTTGAAGTGCTGACAGACCACAAGCTGCTTCTGGGACTATTTGCACTGGACTGCCAGACCCCGCATATCAGAGTTGTGGCAGCCATTAGAGAACCTTTGTAGTCACTGCCTGGATTTTGTTGGGGAAAATAGGCAAAAATACTTAAATAGAGTTTGCAATAAATTTTTGCTTCACTGGAGAGGAGACATTTCTTTCTATGAAAAAGCTTTATTTCTAAGGGAAGTGTTCACATGGAAAGCTACAAAACAAAAGAGATATCTAAAGCTACATCTTTAGATCCTTACAGCTACAAGCACATGGCCACACAACAATGGAGTTTCTTCTTCTCGACCCCTAGAAGGAAGTCACCTGAACACAGTAACCAATGATTCCTAGTAAACAGACTTAGGTTTTCCCGGGCTATCTTCCCATTGGCTCTAAGCCAAGTTTCCAGGTCAGTCTAAACAACAGATTAATCCTATAATGACTGGAATCTAGACCTTGCAAGTCACACATTTCCAACAGATTTAACCAGGGTCCAACTCAAACTGGGGATTACAAATTACTAGCTCACACTAACTCAGCTTAGAGGGAACACTGCCCTGCACTATTTTTGCTCATTAGCTCAGGTTGCTAAGCAGAAGAATTTCTAAAATCAAAACATGTGCTGCTTCCAGCAGATTTCACTTTGCTTGTATCTTCCCCCCCTTCTACTTTTTCGATGCAGACATATGCATTGATAAACCACTGCAAAAATTTTTTTATGGAACTGTGTGTATCATTGCACTAAGATTATATGCACATGGTCCTTTAGTGAAGTGTACTTGTGCTCCTCTGTACTGTCAAAAGCACAATATAAAAAGAATTTTTATACAATGTTGTGTACAATTGTATCAGGATTGTGCTTTGCATTATTTTGTCAATGTTCATGTGATAAAGCACAGCAGTACAAAGTGCAAATGAACTGAAAACTATAGTAGATTGTCCCAGTATGTCTCAGAGAGAGAGGGGAACTGTAACCTAAACAAAATTGTATATACACAGTGTATATACTAAGTTCAGAAACTTTTTAAAAAATCATACAGAGTTCCCTACAGCATTGGTTCTGCTTTATGCAGTTGATCTGGAACTCTTTAATCCAGAGAATCCAGATGAGGATTTAAAAAAAAAAATTCTTAATTCCCACCAGAATGGAAAAATGAGCAGCCTACCTACACTGCATGCAGCCTGATTGATACCCTCTTTGGCAGCGGGTAACCCATCGTAGCTTCAAAGACATTCTGAGATAATACTTGAGATAATACATGAAGGTATGAAATATGCTAAATAAAAAAAAACCTAAGTATTGTTAAAATTAGGGACCTCTGCTAAATATACAGAGCCTATTAGGGTGAATGAGAATGAGCCTGACACAAAGAATTCTCATGAAAAGGCAATCACCTCTACATGTTGCATATCACTGGCATGTTTGTTGAAGTCATGGATGGAGAATGATGCTCACTGACATTACAGAACTTAAACTCTGATCATGCCTTCTTGCTTCCTAGCATAGTCTATTGCTCTTGAAGCCAGCTGAGCCCTTAGATGCTTAGCCACCCTTCTCATTTGATCAGGATTGTCAATTGTACGCTGTCATTGTTGCAGAACTGCAAAGAGGGCAGCTGTAACATTTGGCTGGATATCTAACCCCCCCGCCCTTGTGTACACACAAGAGCCCCCAATGTGTGTGTGAGCCACAAGTTAATATGCAGCGGAGAAGTCATGGCAGCTTGGGTTTTTATTCACCAGGAAAAACAATCCCTATTGGCAGCTGAATAGACAGCCTCTCGGGGGACCAATTATTCTATTTTGTGCTGTACTAACTGCAATAGTTGGCTGCCAGCTCCCTTGGGAGCAACTCCATTGGGCTTCACTAACAGGGGCCAGGCTGATACTCAAGACACAAGTTGTTCTTCATGTCAAAACTGCTGCTAATGACACAATTAACTAACTGGGGACTACTGAGAAGCTCTTAATTAGGTAAACACTGCTCTGTGGGAAAAACACCGATTGCCCCCCTTGAAGCTTCCCGGTGCTTGTCAGTTTGCTAGAAGGTGAAGCCTCAGGGTGGAAAGTTCCAGCAATGCTGCAAAGCTGTGAAATACTGGAGATATTCTCCTGTTTTGTTGGGATATTGCAGAGGTAGCTTCTATCTTTCATTAAGCAAGAACCTCAAAGAGATAGTTTCAGTGTTATGTGGGAAAGCTAACTGTGGTGGAAATTAGTGATGGGAAAACTCTTCTGAGCTCGGTTCAGAATTGGCTAACTGTTCAGGAACTTTATTGCCAATAATTTAGGAAAAGTCATCTATTTCCAGGAGTACTATTGGTACATGAGCATTAATGATGCCATTGCATGAATATGCCTTATATTGCCCCCCGGGCATTGTAGTTCCCAACATGAGCCATGGTTGAGAGCCATTTGGAAATTCAGACCCTTTTTCCCACTTGAAGCAAACTCAACAGGGAACGAGATAACTTCTTAGATCCAGATAGGAGAGTGCAATGTCATAAAATTGTTTGCAGTAAACAATCCATATTTGTCAAACAGAAGGCTTAGTTCACAGTGATTCATGGGAGTTTCATCTCAAGTAAAAGGTTAACTTAAAAAACTTCTGTGCATGAACCTACAAAACAGCTATGTAGTTTCACAGTGATAACAAAAGTTATAAGTGAACTTGGCTGGATTTTGTGCATGAACCTACAAAGCAGTGTAATCAGCCTGAACACTGACCATGCATATTCAGAATCTATTTTTACATTCTTACCAAGAGAAGATCCTCTGAGATACACATACATACCACATTACCTCACTTCCTTCTGAGGAACTTCTGTTTCTCTCTTCTTACAGTGCATTTAGTATGTGTGGTTTAGAACTCATTTTTCCCCACATCAGCTGAAGGGACCCGAAGCAGCTTACAACAACAAAAGAAAAATACAATATAAATAAACCAAACAAACTGAAACAACAACAACAATTATGTCTTGGGTTGGCCAAAATTCAACAGATGGCTCATCCAAAGCACTGGCTGCAAGCTATAAGCCAAGAGCTCTTTGACTCCTGCCTTCTGGCTATGACTTGCAGGGAGAGGAAGACAAACTTAGCCTGGCTAGAACCCAACTGCTGCTAGTCTGTTGCCAGCACTGTGATGAATAACATAGAGACAGAGACAGACACCACCAAATCAGATGAGTCAAGATGTAGGGTTGCCAATTCCTGAAGACTTTGGGGGTGGATCCTGGGGATGGCAAGGTCTGGGGAGGGAAGGGACCTCAGTGGGTGTAATGCCATAGAATCCAACACAGCCATTTCCCCCAGGGGGACTGCTCTTTGTAGAGTGGACATCAGTTGTAATTCTGGCAGAACCCGAGCTCCCACCTGGAGGTTGGCATCAGTGAACAGTCTTGATCTCTTGATATCTTTTAACTTAATACAGGCAACCAAGCTGCCCCAAACAAACACCTAGCACCCAGCTAATATAAGAAATGATAGGGTAAAAGGCATTAGTTTCCATTCATGTTCAAAGAAAATGTGTGGATGGGTCTATTTGTTAAACAAAATGGAGCCTGAAGGCAAAGGGAGCCAAACCTGGGCACTGAACTAAGCCTTTATGTGAATATTGTTGTATATTGTAGCATTTAGTGAGTTGAAGAGTGCATTTATGGATGCCAAATGCTTCCATAGCTCTCATTGGCTGAGACTTCCTCTGCTCCCTCTCACTTCACTCAAACACAACACAGACTTCATATAAGAACACACTACATGACTTGCTCAGCTCCATAGTTCTCCAGTGTGACCAAGTCCAGCCTAGCATTTGTCTCCCTGGTTCTCCCTAGTTCCCTTCCTCTCTGTTGCCTTGAGTACATTGTGTAGACAGTGATTTAGGAGGGCTAAGAGAGTTCGGGTTGCCAGCTTCCAGGTGGGGCCCGGCAATCTGCTGAAATTACATTTGACTTCCAGACTACAGACATCAGTTCCCGTGGAGAAAATCGCAGTTTTGGAGGGTGGAATCTATAGAAATATACCCTGTTGAGGTTCCTCCCTTCCCCAAATCCTTCTCCTCATATGCTTCACCCCAAAGCCTCTAGAAATTTCTCAACCTGGAGTTGGCAACTCTGGTCCACCTTTCCCATGTTTGGAAATGTGTGCAATATATGTTCCTGTTAGTTGCCACCTAGTGGCCACGTGGTAGATACTTCTGTTTGGCAGTCAGACTAGGCATGCTTCTGGGGAAGCTGGGGCTTATGGAGTTTTTTCTAAAACAGATGCATGGCTGAGATGTTGTGCTCTGTAATTTAAATAAAGCAGAGTTATAAACTTACTTTACTGGTGTGGACTCCAAACATTACAATGTCTCTTCACTCCTTTACACTCCTGGTGCCTTTTATAGCCTTAGAGTAGAAGGAACTAGTGAGTATGAAAACCCTTTGTGAATATGAAATAATGTGTTGTACAGTGTAAGAAAAATAATGTAATTGTTCTGGTAACTGTTCATTGGTGATAATGAAATGTGAGTTTCTATTGCTTGCTAAAGATATGAGACAAATGTTGATTTAATCATTGCCTCATCTTTTAAAATTACTACCTATATCATGATTATATTTAGCTCAAAAATTTAACAGCTGTACAAAATGGCTGCCAACCAGTTTCCTGTTACTTTGGTGAGGTGGCCAGATGCACAAAGTCAATACAAAGACTGTTTTTGTAGGCATTGGAAGAAATAAAACCCTTTTGTACTTAAGCTTTGGATTCTGGTCTGGAAAGAGGATGTCTGTTAATATCACACTTTTCTTGTTCACACTTGGAGGACTTTTTAAAAGGTGTTGGAACTGATTACTCATGATGTTAGTAAAAGCTGTGGCTTTTAATGAGAGTTTCTGCAACTTTTACCCACCATGTGGGCTTTGAAAAATAATTTCACTCTCTTATGAAACAATGAGTGGGGACCCATGAAGACTCCCCCTCCCCACTATTTCCCACATCTCATTTTCCCTTCCCCACTACTTCCTCTTTCCTGATCTGTCTGATCAAAAGTCTCCACTACAAAAAACCTGGATTAGAGGCGGGGCCATATCGTACCAAGCCTGTTGTCTGACCACAGCCTTAGAGAGCCATGGAAAGCTACAGTAAGTGACTCAACAGAGAGTCCAGAGTCTCAACCAGCTTTTTCAATAAAGACTTTTCCATATTATTCTTGCCTGATTCTCAACTAATTACTAGACCCTACTTGAAACAGTCTGTTATTGTTAGCTCTTACAGAGGCCAAGTTAACATAAACTTTAGGTAATTCATGGGTCAATAGTTTTTGAAAAATCCCAGGGAGTTTCTAGTTTCACTTTGATTTAAAAAATGGAAATAATGCAACAAACAAAAGAGCCTAATTATTGTCTGTAATTTACAGCAACTGCATACAGTACATATTAAGGTTTTTCAAGTGCCATCTCTGGTTTAGCATTTTTTCACATCAACTGGTAATTATTTCCCAAGACTATTATAGTACAACTTGAATTTTTCTGCTAGATACAGTCTAATGTTAATTCTGCACAGTGCAGATATACTAGTTATTCATGGCCCTGCTGCTTATGGGATGTTTTCAAGATGACCTTCAGCACTAAACATATATATTATTACTGTCATAACCCATTTACGAAATTTTCACGTGGACAGTGATTGTACAGAGGATTTCCACTGACAGAAGGAAGGTCAATTTTCAGGAATTCTCCCTCCTTTTTCAGGTCTCTGATTTCCCCCATATGCTGTTCCTAAGGGTTTCTTGTCCCCTGAGAGACTTTGGGTTGAAGTAGGTGAGGGCAGGCAAGAAGTTCTGCTCTAGTAACAGTAATATCTTCCTAAAGTAGAAATAATACTCAAGATCCAAGCCAGAGCTTCTTTGCTGAAGAAGAATCTCAACACTTAGAACTTAGTGGTTTATTCTTTGTAGCTGTCTTTGAAGTCTGAAGATTGTTGTCATTTCTTTTCCTGGAAGAGATATTGGGTTGGATCCAGCACAAAAATTCTGCTTGTATTAGAGCTCTTGTACGTGCATAAATACAAGAAAAAGACCATGGTAGCTGCTTGTGCTAAATTAGGCTTATTCTATGCCTGTTTTTTTTTTGTTTGCACAAGATCTTGTGCAACCATTTTCTGGGCATTATAACATATAGGGAGGAAAGCACTAAGTGTTACACCAGATTTTGAATAAGTGGAACTGAGCTGCTTATGTTTCCACTTGTGCATCATTGAATCAAAGCCATTGTACTGCTCTGAACAACTATTTTTGGAGAAGTGGTATACAAGTATCTTAAATACAGATTCTACCCAATCCCTTATCATAACTTTTTAGTGCCCTTGGAGCTCTGGATGATGAGTATAACTTACAAATACAACAGTTTGGAGCATTCTATTCTGAGGCCATAAAAAGTTGATATGACAGCTCTTGGAGGATTGGCTACATTAGGGGTGTGTCACCTAATATGCAAAGGAGTTCCTGCTACAAAAAGAGCCCTGCTTCAGAGCCTTTATTCAAGTTTTACCATATGCCTAGACAGGGTATACTTGTGAAATCTGAAGGAGACAAAGGGCAGATTAATATAGTATCTACTTGTGCTTGCACTTCGTAGTGTGTCATACGGTGCCTGAACTGTTTCTCTTCTCAGCTTGTGACACACAATATACTGTATTATTCTACTGGATGGGCTATTCTTTTAGGAGTAATATAAGAAGAAGGAAGAGCAGGAGGGGGAGAAGAAGAAGAGGGAGATGGGAAAGGAGAGGAGAAGGGAAAGGAAGAAGAGGAAAAAAAGAAGAGGGAGACAGAGAGGAAGGAGGAGGAAGAGGAGTAGTAGTAGAAGAAGAAGAGCTGTTGAGTTGAACTGACTCATGGTGACCCCAACTATGGGGTATTCATGGCAAGATGGCTTGCCATTGCCTTCCCCTACATAGCAATCTCAGTCTTCCTTAGTGGTCTCCCAGCTAAATACTGATCATGGCCAGCCCAGCTTAGCTCCCAAGCCCTGACAAGCTCAGGCCAAACTGAGCTATTGGGGATGCTAGGGGTTATGGAAGGATTTATATTGTTGCAGGAGGCTGGGTCAAGAAGACTTTCAGGTCTTCTAAACACCATTAATATTATGTTCTACTTGTCTGTTGGCTAGGTCCAAATATTAGGACAACAATCAGCCACAGCTATCTAAAAGGCAAGAAGAAAAATTCAGGTGCTCACGTATAAGTCCACCTTCCATTGGCCATTATAAGCAAACATGGGACATTTTTCTGGGAAGAGATCCAGTTCAAGGAAATTAAAAATAATTATGTCAGTTACTGGTGGCATTTTCTGAACACTTCAAAGTACAGTTAATGAAACCCGTCAAACTGTTTGGGTCTGCAGCAGTGGCCTTGTGACAAAAAAAAACCCCTAGCCAGTGATTGCCCAGTGAAAAGGGCCTATATCTTTAACTCTCCTCTTCTCTTCACTGTGGGATTGCTCTGTGGAAATCCTATTATCATACTCCCTGACAAGCCCTCAGAGGTGGATAAAGCTACTTAAGAGTTTAACTGGGATTTATGATTCAACAGAAAGACCCAAGTGCATTAAAATTTATTCCCTTAGGAGAATCTTAGTTACCACAGTTGCCTTGTCTTGCAAATTGCCTCCACTTGACAATGCCTTAAAATGCCTTAAAATGCCTTAACAGTGCCAGAATGACCAAATAGGAATTCTCTACCAAGTAGGCATGCTTTCAAGTTACTAAGGCCCCATTCACATGCCAAATTTGCCGTGTGAGAGCCACGATTGAATGGCAGAGTTTCCGGGTGTGATTACACCGCAACATCTGGGAGGAGTAGCACTCCCGTGGCCAACCCACGGCTTCCCGCCAAAAATGCGGAGTAAAAAACTACCTCCTCAAAGGTACTGGCAAACAGTTTGCCACGGGCTGCCTCTGGACTCCCATGGTGTGATTGCGCCGGTGTGTGGCTTTCCTCCCCGACCCCTCATTGACACGCAGGCACAGAGGGAAGGAACCATGGCATGCCGCTGATGCATGGGATCGCGTTCTGGCAGCTCTAATTGCAGCACCACAAATTGCCCCACCTCCTCCCGCATTATCTGGCCCGTATGACCAGGGCCTAAGTACACTTAAGCTGCCTCATTCATACCCAGCATCACAGGACTTTGGCTTAATGAAGATACTATCTGCATCACTTATATGCTGGAAGAAACGAACCACTAAACATTTAACAATTAAAATGCTCTAGTAATGACTTTGTTCAGCTGATTTTGAGTCCTTTTTTCTGAAGAGGAAAAAGAAGGGTCACATTGCCAAAGGAACAACAACAGTAACAACAACAAAAATCATCTAATTCTCTTTGGGCTGTCCTACTTCAAACAGGAAGACATTCTCTGCTTGCCAATAGTTTTAAGCTCCTTTGTCTAAATATTTTTAGTTCAAACAAAAATGTTATGAAAGTGTCCTACTTCTATCATCTGTTTCTCCCCCAATCGTGATATCAACCATTCCACCTCAAAGTCATATAAAGCAATTGAATATTAACAGCAGTAGGACTGCCAAAATAACGACCATTCTCCTTAACACCCAAACGCTAACACTTGTCTTATTACCTGATGAAACTGTAATCAAATTTCTACTCTCCTTGATATCTCCTGAATCCAGAATTATCTCAGGAGACTATCTTGTTGCCTACAGGGAGTCAGGACAGCATACAACAGGCTTTAGCAATGAAGTGATGGAAAAAATGTGTTGACTGTGGTTCTGAACTGAAGCTAACCTTCAAGTGAACAACTTGAATATTATTTTCCTCTTAAGCATATACATATGTCATCCAGTATAAAAGAACCCTCCCTGTAAAATCCATTATACAGGCTAGGAGGAGAACTGTACAGGGTATCATAACTACTGGTGACATCACTGTGGAAAGTAAGTCAGCAGTTTTTTGTCTGGTTCTGCCTCTCCTTCAATTGTTCCACTTCCTCCTCTTTAGTCTTTCTTGGGGTCCTGAACACAACATGAAATAAAAAATGCTGAGCAAATACCTGCAGGAGACATGACTCAGCTGCCTATTCAAATCAAAACAGCAAGTAGGGACTGTGTCCAAAGCTTCACTTACTTTACTTTCTTATTCAGTTTGTCCTCTTTTCCCTTTCACCTACATTATTATGTACATGAAGGTCCCAGACATACTCAGACTGCTATAAAGTGCTACTAGTGGACTTTTCCCCATCTTTCAATACTTGTCCTTTCTTTTAACTATGGCCGAGCTATGCAGATTTTCAGAATCCCCCATAATCCACTCCTGAAAAGCAACATAACTTTCTCGTGGCCAAGCTACATGTTACATTTTACATGAGTTCCTAACAGGGACTGGCAAGCCATGTTATAGCTGCTAATTCCTGTATAAATCCCTGTATAATTCCTGTATAAATCTGTATAAAAGAGCCCAGGAGCTTGAAAGATGGCATAGGAGGAGGATGGTCTCTTGCCTTCTCCTCCACACTGTTTTCATAAGTCAAAGCTGCCTGGGCACTCCAGAGGGGCATTTGTTCCATCAAAGGATTTCATGTTCTGTTTCAGCTCTGCAAAGTGGTGGTGGTGGGGAGAGACAGGAACCCCTCTTCCATGGTCCTGATACAAATTGCCCCCCTGCAGTGCTTTTACATGGAGTTCTCACCAATGGCAAACTTGTATAAAACATCATGTATAGTTTGGCCCTCAAAAAAGCATGGTCTTGAGGCAATGTGCAAGACACACTCTCCCCCTTTTTCCTTACTAGATCTTATCAGCAGAACCTTAACATTGGCCACATTAGTAATTTCCTGCAGATTTCATCCTCTAGGAACCTATACTTGGCAATGTAGGGAGAACATTTAGAAAGAAAGGCATTATCAGTAGACTGTTCAAAGAGAAATAGGAGTGTTATGGGGTTACTCCCACATGTGGGGGGCATCACTTAAAACAGGTATGTGGAAACTGAAGGTTGCTTTGACTTTTTAAAAATAACATGTCAACCACTCCAAACTTGGTTCTATTGGCAGATCCTGGGTTTAAGAAAGCATTCTAAAAAGCAGAAAGGGCCATTGATCTCTTCCTGTACCTACCCCCTGACATAATTTCTCTAGCATGTTTCCCTGGCAACAAAGACAAGCAAGAACATTTGTGGACTTCAGTTCTGCCTTTAACACCATCCTCCCACATAGATTAGTGCACAAATTGGAGGGCCTTGGACTCTCCAGTTCCATATGTTCCTGGATCTTGGATTTTTTGACAGCCCGCCCACAGAGGGTTAGAGTAGGGTCTCATATGTCCACAGTCCTTACCCTTAATACCGGCTCTCCACAAGGCTGTGTGTTGAGCCCCCTGCTCTATACCCTCTACACACAGGACTGTACCCCCACTCACCCCAGCAACACTATCATCAAGTTTGCTGATGACACCACTGTGGTGGGGCTCATCTCTGGGAATGACGAGTCTGCTTATCGGGATGAGGTGGAACGGCTTTGTGTTTGGTGTGGGGAAAACAATCTGATTCTCAATACTACCAAGACCAAGGAATTGGTGGTGGACTACAGGAAGAACAAAACGGAAATTAAGCCACTGTTTATTGGTGGAGAATGTGTGGAGAGGGTGGCTACTTTTAAGTTTTTGGGAGTGACTATCGAGCAAAATCTGACTTGAAGCGCTAACACCACTGCTCTGGTGAAGAAGGCCCAGCAGAGGCTTTATTTTCTCAGACTCTTAAAGAAAAACAACTTGAGTGAGAAAACACTGATGTCTTTCTATCACTGCTCAATAGAAAGCATTTTATCATACTGTGTCTGTGCCTGGTTTGCCAGTTGTACGGCTGCGGATAGGAAGGCACTCCAGAGAGTTACCACCACAGCTCAGAAGATCATTGGCTGCCCTCTCCCATCCCTGGAACAACTGTACAGTTCTCGATGCTTGAAAAAGGCAAAGAACATTTTGCAGGACTCATCACACCCTGAACACTCCTTGTTTGAATTGCTGCCTTCGGGCAGAAGATACAGGACAATTAAAACAAGGACAAATAGATTAAAAAACAGTTTTTATCCAAGAACCATTATTGCCCTAAATGCTGCATGAGATTGGAATTGGGGACATCAGTGGTTTAGTTGCTATGTGAACTTTAGGGGAGCTATGAAGCAGTTGTGAATGGCTGTGTGAGCGCGCATGATTATTGTTGTAGATCACTGAAATGTTTGCACTTTTAATTTCGTTGTACTATGTACAATGACAATAAAGTATATTATTATTATTATTATTATTATAACATATTTAGGGCAACAAAGACAAGCAAGAACATATTTAGAACATATTTTTTCAGCATTATGCTAACACAGTACAGGGAGCACTTGCGTTTTAAGCACTGACAACAAATCCAAGGGTTTTTCAGTATTACACTAACTTAGAAGGAAGCTGGGAAGAGAGATAAAGTTAAATAAAGGTGCAATAAATTATTGTAACAGCTCACGGCCATTGTTCCCTCTAAGCTGAGTTAGTGTGAGCTAGCTCACAGTTTTTTTAGCCTCTGGCTCACACATTTTTGTCTTCGCTTAAGAAGGATGGCTCCAGAGCAAACTAATTTATGCAGTGGCCAAATAGCTCACTCACAACTTTAATGCCAGTAGCTCACAAAGGAGAATTTTTGCTCACAAGACTCCACAGCTTAGAGGGAACATTGCACAGCTGTGACCATCCTCTGTGCCTCTGATCGGAGCTGGCTACAGGACAGGTGTGAAGCTAAACCACGAGGACCCCCAGAACCTCAGCAGAGGGTGGGGCCAGCAGCTATTCAAATCACACCCAGGCAATACAGTTACTGTCAAACAATCACCCTTTCTCACCCTTTCTCAAGCAGCCAGGACTCTGCAATAACTTGAAACTCACCCACACACTCCCAAACACAGTCCTCCCACACAGTACCCTCAGCTAAATCACCTCAGCTGAAAGCAAATAAAAACCACCCACCCCTCTAGCAGTTCTGTCTCCTGCTGCTTCTCAGAGCTCAGCTGGGTCAACTTGTCCAACTCCTTGAACAACACAGGAAATTCACAACTATCTCCCACCCCCCATTCCCTCAGTGACCCCTGTTCCTCTTCCAGAGGAAGTAAAAAAAACCCTCCAGGATCCCTGGCCAATCTGGCCTGGAGGAAAATTCCTTCCTGTCTCCAAAGTGGTGCTCAGCATTACCCTGGGATTGTAAGAAAGGGCCACAAGAGTCAAGCACTGACTCATCCTTTCCTGTCCTCCCTCTCATGATCTGCCCAGTTTCACAGAATCAGCATTCCTGTCAGCCATCTAGCCTCTGCTTAAATCCCCCCAAAGAAGGAGATCCTACCACCTCCCAAGGAAGCCTGTTTCACCTCATATGACTTGGTCTTCAGACCCATCTCCATCTTCATTGCCCTCCTCTGGGCACATTCCAGCTTGTCAACATCCTTCTTAAATGATGGTGGCCAAAACTGAACACAATACTCCAAGTTAGGTCTAACCTGAGCAGAGTAAAGTGATACCATCACTTTGCATGATCTAGACACTATACTTTAGATGATGCAGCCCAAAATCTTATTTGCCTTTTTAACTACTGCATTGTACTGCTGATTCATGTTCAGTATATGGTCTGCTAAGACCCCTTGATCCTTTTCTCAAGAACTACTGCCAACACAGGTCTCTCCCATCCTATAATTATACATTTGATTTTTTTCCTGCCTGGATACAGAAGTTTACATATATCTCTGTTGAAATTCATTTTGTTACTTTTCGCCCAGCTTTCCAGCCTGTCAAGATCATCCTGTATATTGATTCTATCTTCTACTGTATTTACTACCCTCCCAATTTAGTATTATCTTCAGATATACTGAGTATCCTCTCTATTCCTTCATCCAAGTCATTTATAAAGATATTGAACAATGCAGGGCCCAGGACAGATCCCTGAGGCACCCCACTCATCACTACTTTCCAAGAGATGAGGAACCATTAACAAGTGCTCCTTGGGTGTGATCTGTCAACCAGTTACAAGTCTACCTAATATAATAAGATCCAAACTACATTTTACTAACTTGTTAACAAGAATACCATGTGGAACCTTATCAAAAGCCTTACTGAAATCAAGATAAATTATGTCCACAGCATTCCCCTGACCCAACAAGGTAGTAACTCTTTCAAAATAGGAGATAAAGTTAGTCTGAGATTACTTGATCTTGAGGAACACATGCTGGCTTTTAGTAATCACAAAATGCTCAAGGACTAACTGTTTGATGATTTGTTCTAATACCTTCCCAGCTATAGACATCAAGTTGAAGCGTCAGTAGTTACCTGGTGTCAAGGAACCCAAACCTGGGCCCTGTAGGTTCTCAAGGCTAGATGCATACAATGAACTAGACCTTAGTAAAATATATGAGGTCTATTAAATATTTAAAGTACAAACTTGATAATATGCAACACAGTCTCTAAGCCTTACAGCACTAAAACAAGAAAGCTAACTTTTTTTATCTAATACATTGGTACCTGGTATTAGATGGCACAAGGTCAGAGTCCAAGGTAGAAGAAGAAGAAGAAGAAGAGTTTGGATTTATACCCCGCCCTTCACTGCCCAAAGGCATCTCAGAGCGGCTTACAAACTCCTTTCCCTTCCCCTCCCCACAACAGACACGCTGTGAGGCAGGTGGGGCTGAGAGAACTTCTGACAGAAACTTTCCTTGAGAGAACAGCTGTGCCAGAGCTTGTGACTGACCCAAGGTCACATCAGCAGGTGCAAGTGGAGGAGTGGGGAATCAAACCTGGTTTTCCTAGATAAGAGTCCGCGCACTTAACCAATACACCAAGCTGGCTTTCATGGTAGATGCTAAGCATTTCTACGTAGCTGTACATTGCAATGCAGCCTTAGCACAGTCCAGGCCTCAGGAAAATCATGAAGTTAGTATGGCTTCTCTCTGGCCTCTAGGTCAGTTTTATCTCAAGCCATCTGGTGTCAGGTGATGTTCCACATCCAACCAGGGTACATCTAACCAGGCTGGAACTCTCTAGAAAATTATGACACCACAGGTTCCCAAAAAGAGCTCATTATCACATTCTTGACTCCAGCCTTGAAAGAGATAGGCAGAGAGGACCAATTATGGACACTTGCAAGCTAGAGTAGGCCCACTAGTATTCACATTAACCCTTTGGAAGGAAAGAGAAGATGCTTTGCCTCACACCTGGATCCTCCTTTTCCCCCTTCTTGAAGATGGGGACAACATTTGCCCACTTCCAGTCTTCTGTGATCTCATCTGTTCTCCAAGAATTCTCGAAAGTAATGGACAGAGGCTCTGAAATTACATCAGCAAGTTCCTTTAGTAACCTCAGATGCAATTCATCTGGCCCTGAAGACTAGACAAAACCAGTCTCAATTCACTCAAGTAGGAACTAACACCAGAACCAAGCAGCCAAGCACAAATTTTGCATCAGAATTAGCCAAATCAAACAAACTAATCACAGCCAAACACACTTAATTAATTTAATTAAGTTCAAGGTTTGCTGGAACAGTGAAAAATATGCATGACTGAAGAACCTAAAAGCAAACTGTCTGGTCTAGTCTGTCAAAACATCCTAAACAGTGATTCAAAGTTAAAATCCATAACAGGATAATCAGAATAATGAACCCGACACAATGTTCTGTTCTTGGTTGTCCTACATTATCTACTGCTGCTATTTGAAAATGAATTTACTAACATTAGGAGGCAAACCAAAATGAGAAATGTGGAGCAGACAGACACAAGTGGTTTAACAAGGAACCAACTTCCAACAATATCTGATGACAAAGGCATTCTTCCTAGATGAAGCCTTCACACATTGGTATATCTAACTATGAACATGGCCCCATCTGTGGATACTTAAATACAGAGATTGGGGGCATGGACAGAGAAGACAGATCTTCTTACAAGCCTGAGAAAAGCTCAGGTTTGCAGAAAAATCTGAAATCTAAAAAAAGATACAGTGAGTGTCAAAATCTTTAAAAATCCTTAAAAATAATAAAAGCATAGCCTGTAACTTTAAGAAACAAATGCCTTTACTAGACAGCCACAATAGTATTGCCAGCCTTCAAGCCTTGGTTCCTGTTAGTAAAAGGCAGAGATAGGGTGCAGGGCTCTTTCTAGGTCTGTTTTGGCCTTTGAGGTGGACAGTTGTCAGGCCTGTCAACAACCACTGGATGACTTGTTGCCACATGACTTGCATGGCTAGGAGAGTCATGTTCAACAGTAGTCACCCCACAATAGCTGGTATGGTACACTGGTCACTCCCCTTGTTATCAATACATCTAACAAGCAGGGGCCTGCAAGTAACATCTCATCTCCCATACATTTGCTTCCTTCCCTTGCCCCCTTTCTCTGTCACTCATCTCCCTTTCTCCTCCATCCTTTCTCTGCCAATTTTCCCCTCTTTTTCTCCCCCAACCCTTCTCTGTCAATCTCCCCTTTACTCCCCCAACCCTTCTCTGTCAATCTCCCCTTTACTTCTCCAACCCTTCTCTGTCAATCTTCCCCCTCTATCTTTTCCCCTCTCTGAAAATCTCCCCCCCTTCCTCCTCTTGCTTCACCCCAAAGTCGATGTCTTCTCGAGGCTGCTCCAAGGCTGGACCCCAGCCAGATCCCACAATAACAGCCTCTGTGGTGGCAAGCATCAAGGAGAGTCACACTGGCTGTGCCTGTGATAGCAATTAACTAATATAACTAGATTCCAGAAAAGATGCCAATTGTACTGTAATATGACATTATCAGATGAGAATTGAAATACAGAGATCCTCTATCTTTAAATCCTCAGGAATAAGTACTAAACTACAGTCTTAAGAATTTTAATATAATGGTACCTTACTCCACAAAAAATGTTCCATATGGAGCAGTCACCTACTCCAAATTTCTGGAAACAGTATGGAGAAGTAGAGTTCCTCGAACACTGTTGGTGGTGATGCAGACGCATCCATGAGTTTTGGATTTTGGTTTTAGACAAAATATGCCAGATAATGGGCTACAATGTCCCACTTAGGCCTGAAATTATATTTTTGATTTTTTGGCCCAATTCCTCTATTCCTAAAATTAGAAAAGACTTGATTTCAACAGTAATAGCAGTGGCAAAAACTGCCATTGCTTCAAAATGGAACACCAGTTCACTTCCAATGTTACCACTGTGGTTCTATAAAATATTTTTTATTTTTTATTTATTTATCACATTACACCCCTCCCTCCCAGTTGAGGCCAGCTCAGGGCGGCTTACATGACAACAAAAAAACACATAAATAATAGTTAAAAACTCCTAAAACCTTCTAAAACCACCTGACATTATAAAGTGCTAGTAAACATTATTGTTTAACGATGATGGACATTATTCAGCGATCTATCCTCACAGTTGGCTCATAGATCTTTTCCTTTATATGGCTAGCACAGGCTGTTGTTGGTGACTCCAGGGGACAGGGTTCTCTATCTTTCAGCTATTGATGGGTGGCTCCTTGATTGAAGGCCTGGTGGAAGAGCTCCATCTTGCAGGCCCTGCAGAATTGCATAGGGTTCCGCAGGGCCCTGATCTCTTCTGAGAGCTCATTCCACCAGAATGGAGCTGCCACCAAGAATGCCCTGGCCCTAGTTATGGCCATCCTGGCATCCTTGAGACCCAAGAGGGCCAGTCAATTTTGGGACCCTGATCTCAGTTATCTCTGAGGAATATGTGTGGAAAGGTGGTACCTCAGGTATGTAGGCCCCTGACCATAAAGGGCTTTAAAGGTACGAACCAGCACCTTGAAGTGAATTTGGTATGCAATCAGCTGCCAGTGCAATGCTTTCAGCATAGGCTGGATGTGCTCCCATATTGTGAGGCCCAACAGGAGCCTGGTCACAGCATTTTGCACTAGCTGTAGCTTCTAGAGCACATTACAGTAGTCCAATCTCAAGGTGAGATTTAATTAGCTTTAATTAGCCACGGAGGGCATGGATCAAGGGAACATGTTGTGGGGCACAAGTTAGGAGCAATTTGTCAAGTTCATCTAGGCTGAGCAGACTGAGATGATCCATAACCCAACTAGAAGACATGCATGGAGCCTCGAGTTCACTATGCCAACTGTAGCAGGGAGGTTGCGATGGAGCAACAAGACTTTATTTGTGAAATAGCTTGCAAAAGCCTCACAGCCAAAATCCAATTTCCTAGTGTTTGATCTGCCTTGTGGCAAGGTAGTAATGGACCAAATCAATCTGAACAATTGGGCTGGGCATGAGCTTGCATAGTAGTCTCTCTTCACAGCTTTGACTGCCACCTCATAGGATCTCATAAACGTCCTATAAGATGTTCTTGTAGCTTTGTCATGAGCATGATACCACTGTCCCTCTAACCTTCACTTCATTAGCCGCAGCTCCTCGGTAAACCATGGAGCGAGCCTAGAGCAAGGGCACAGAGGGTGTCGGGGGCAATCTCATCAATGGCTGTCAAAAGTTGGCTATGCCAATCCTCTACAAGCTCATCCAATGAGCCACCAGGGGGCATCGGATCCCGGAGAGTCATCTGAAGCCGCATAGGGTCCATTTGGCTCCATGGGTGAGCTAAAATATGCTCACTGCCCAAACAGGGTCAGGGTGAAACATTCAGATGGGCCTTCAAGGCAAGGTGGTCTGACCATGGCACTGCCAAAGCAGTAATCTGGTCCACTGTAACCCCCACTGTGAAGATCATATTGAGCATGTGCCCGGCCTGATGAGTGGGAGACATTACATATTGGGAGATTCCTAGTGCTGCCATGAATAACACCAGATCCATTGCTTGAGTGGAGGCCGCATCATCAGCATGGACATTGAAATTGCCCAGGACTATCAATCTAGGGCAGGGGTGGCCAAACTGCAACTCAGGAGCCACATGTAGCTCTTTCACACAGTCTAATTTAATATTAATAAAAAGCAAATTTGCATATTTTTCAATAACTGTGTAATATTTGTTCATGTCTTGTAGCTCTCAAACATCTGACATTTATTCTATGTGGCTCTTATGTTCAACAAATTTGGCCACCCCTGGTCTAGGGTGTTCCAATGCCCAGCCTGATACAGCCTCCACTAGGAATGGTAAGCTATTGGCTGATGCGTTGGGTGGTCAGTACACCAGCCAAGTTGCCAAACTCTCCCCAGCTTCCCACACTAGTCCGGCACACTCAGTGCCCATGATCTTTGGTGGTAGGAGTGCCCTGAAGGAGTAAGCCTCCCAAATAAATAGAGCCACTCCTCCACCCACCCTCTAGTCTGTGATTGGTGAAGGATCGAGAACCCAGAAGGAGCCAACCGGGAGAGAGCTACTGTCTCCTCATCTCATACCCAGGTCTCAGTCATGCGTGCCAGATCTACATTCTGCTCAAGCTGAAAGTCCTGAAGGACCATGGTCTTATTATTTATAAACCTGGTGTTGCACAACATTAGTGTCGGGGGGGTGTCAATCATCCTAGCCCTGCTAACTACAACCTTTGGGATGGGACACAGGCTGGAAGGGGGCCAAGCTACTCTACTTCTCCGTCCCCTTCTCTTATCTCCATGCCTGGCCCTACCACTGTACTTCCCCCTCCCCAGGAGCACTGGAATCCCCTGCCCGGTCATCATCATGCCTAGTGGTCTTCACCAGCTATGAGCCTCAGACCAACCAGCTATAATCCTATACAACAGCAATTATTAGCCCCAACAGAATCCTAGATTTGATATAACACTCTTCTCATTAAATTTGTTCTAAAAAATAATCAAATCTATTACACACCCATACAATTTAACCTAGTAGCCTATGATGGCCTTTTTAAAAATCACACTCAATTTAGACAGTAATTTAAATAAAGGCTAATACATATCAGTGGCAAATTTAACTTCAAGCAGACCAGATATAAACTCTTATTAATTAATTTGTTAGTTTAAATACCAAATTAATTAACTAATCAATGTATCATTTACAGGGCAATTAATATAATCAATTTAATATGCCAATTTAGACCCACAATCAATTAGTAATTTCAATACCCCAGCCCAATTAATTAAGTCTAAAAGAAACCTGAGTATTCCCTATGAGCAGCCAAACAATTGCATTAACAGCCAGTCTGTGGATAACAACCCAGTTTTGAGCAGCTGGAGCCCAACAAGTCCACTAGGTCTTCCTTGGGCCAAATGGACCTGTGGGTGAATATTAGTTTATGTCCTCTGACCCCTCTCCACTATTATGCCAGTGTTTGTCCACCTCTCTGGACCTCTCCAGGCCAGTGTGTTTCAGTTCTGCATCTCTCCACTCCTGTGGTTTTGTTGGTCTCCTAGGTCCAAAGCTCCCTTTGTTTCTGCCACTGCTGCCCCTGATGGTATGCCTGACAGGAAGGACGCTGCCAGAGATGTGCTACCATCGATTGTCCAGCAGGCTCACATGCCCAGGGAGATTCCAGTGGGGGCAGAGACCCTCTCTGGACTCCCCAATCCCCACTCAAATGCCAGAAGCACGCACACAAGTACTGGCAGCAGCCACAGCTGCTGTAGCAATGATCGGGGTGAATCTCGCCGAGATGGCAACCACATTGGAAAAGTGGAGCCAGCAGAGCCATGAGTGCCCTGCAGCCATCACACACCCACATACCACTGCCTTTTAGATTTATTTATTTATTAATTAGATTTATATACCACCCTCCCCAGATGGGCTTAGATATATAACAATAACAATAACAATAACATAAGACAGCTCCTGTATTTTCCCTAAAGTTCCTGTGCTGAGTCAATAGCCTAAACAATTATCTGTGCCAGGGTGGGACAGTTTAAGTTATTAAGACGAAGAAGACATACACGCTACCTAAGGGCGATTCAGTCACTGAGGAAAACTAAAGTTTGGGTGGTAAAATCTGCCTGGGAGTAGGGAAGAGACCGGGGACTGGCATATAAGACATTAAGGGGACAGTGAAGAAAAGGTATGTTTCCCCCTCCCCAAGATGGTACAATACCACTATCACTACAGTGCAAGGAGCCTCATTTTCCCTTCACTTTCTATTTGCAAATCCAGTGATCAAGTTACATTGGGGCTGTAAAGATCCCTCTAAGTTCAAGGTATTCAAGATAAAATGAATTTTCATCTGTTTCACTTACTCAAGCACTACAGGGTTGTTGTGGTTTTTAAAATAAGGGAGCTAATTCTATGAACTCAAGGCCAACTGAAAACTATTATGCTGACTGAGAGGTTTCAAAAATGGAACCCTGGAGAATATTCCAAACATAATGTAAGTCTGCATCAGCATATCACCATGAGTTTCCATACACCACCATTTTCTTGCTTAAAGAGCCACAGTTTTCCACACCCATATACCAGCTTCACTGTTCAGAATTAAAGCATGGGAAATCACTAGTGCTGACTTGCCTGTAGTGAAAATGATGGGAACCAAAGCTTTCGGGCATGAGTCCTCTGAGCTAACAAGTAAAAATATGTCTCTGATTAATGTCTGTCTCTTTACTGGTACACTGCTTCCTAGATCTCTAACTACACATATGTTCTAGGGGGAAATATCTTAAATCAAAAGGAACCAGGAAGTTCTTTTACCAGGAACAGAGGCTGAGGAGCTTATTTTATAAAGCCTGACTGAAACACCCACTCGGCCCAGCTGCAGCCTATCTAAAGCAAACATCATAGCAATGGCCATTTGCCCAGAAGCAGCATCAGCGGCTCTAGCCCTGGAGCGGAAGGAAGATTGGAAGACAACTATAAAAATCTAGCCAAAGTGGCTCCAAGTAACTGTCCAACACAGTCATCATCATTCAGTACTGCTTCGTAGAAATATAATCATAATCATGACATATTAGCAGTAACCAAT
This sequence comes from Gekko gecko, assembly GCA_029375565.1. NCBI lineage: Eukaryota > Metazoa > Chordata > Lepidosauria > Squamata > Gekkonidae > Gekko > Gekko gecko. The sequence continues at coordinate 99,363,976 of JAPDNY010000004.1, read as the reverse complement.
CTAGAGGAAAAGCTCTTAATTTTTTTAAAAATGCTTAGGTGACAGGACTCTTTTTAAAACTTCCTGTGGCCCAAATAGGTTGTTAACAGCTTTAATTAAAAGCCTAATCTCACACAACATATGCAACTCTACATATGGGTCAAATTATAAACAGGAAAGAGGATTCTTCCTTGCCACTAAGTCAATGCCAAAAGTTGTACATTAAACTTGAATGGTTTGGATTTTGTTACTTTAAACTTGTTCCAGAATGTTAAGTTCAATAGACAGATTTTGGTACAGGAAAAACAACTGAACCTGAAAAGAAATAGAACTCATGGCACTTTGTTGCATTTTTTAAAAAAGGAATTTATTTACCTCTATTCACACCAGGTCGAATGGCTTTCATGTTACATTTTCTGCAAATTACTCTGAATTTTCGAACATCATGAAATTCATAAATATGTCGTATCTTTATGTATTCACTATCAATCAAAAGAAAAGTAATCTCCCTAGATGAAACAGCATTATGCTGGAAAACTATATTCATATGTGGAATAAGATAGAAATCTTCAGATAAATAACCCATTTACCATGGTACATACTAAAAGTATATTTGGATGATAATCAAAATTAATTAAATATGTTTAAACCTCAGATTCTCCCCCTTTCCCCTTGAGCTGCTATGTCTGTGGCTCAATCTCAGTTTGAACCTAATTTGTCTGTAGTCGCAACTTCAAAGCAGAAGACAGTCAGTTGAAGACAATTGATCTGTCATGTTATCTTGAACTGATTAAAACAGTCTGAACTGCTTTTTAAAAAAGCTTGATGTTTGTGGAACAAGATGAAAAGGGCCAATCTGTACTTCTAACTCTTGCACTAAGTTCTATTTCTGTACTGAACACATACAAGAATTTGCTGCAACCTGCTCCTAAAATTGAAGGGAAAAGAAAAACCTTCATCCAAGAGTGTTTTCCACACATACATATTTTGAATTGCTTGAGCAAAAGTCAAGCTGACCCAAAGGTTCTGGATTTGTACAAACTTTCTTGATGTGTTTAAGGGTAGATAACCAGCATACAGAACACTTCTTTTAAGCTGTTGCCCACAGTAGTCTCATAGCAGGAGTGAAAATATGCATTAGGAAGGAGAGCACTAAGACACATGTGCAGAGGGTTGGGAGTCAGCTCAGTTCATTCACTCAGCAGCTCGGTTCATTCACTAGACAGTATGGTGGAGGAGTGGTGTGAGCCCCTCCTCTACTGATAGACCCAATGTGAAATGAACCTTCCTTTGGAGTGAATAATTACACAGAGTTCCAGCTTATGCAGTCTTTCCCCCAGAAAACAAGTGTAGCACTTGTGTTCAAGCCACAGGGTCAGGTTGCAGTAGCTAGGTTATCTTTCTCCTTCATATTCTAAGCCCCTATGCAGGGAACCTGAGCCTTCATTTAAATATTTAAAGGAAAAGGAGAAGGAGGTGGGCTGATGCTCTCCCTTATATGACCTTCATCCCTCCCAACCCTAATTCCATCCCAAAGAAGGCACTATTATACTATCCAGCTCTGCCTGTTGAGGCAACTCCTGCCCCCTCCCAATGCCTCTTTGAGTTGTGGGTTCAAGAGGTGTTTTGGAATTGCAAAACAAACATAGGCCCCAGTCATACGGGCCAGAAAACGCAGGGGGGAGGCGTGGCAGTTCACCCCGGAGCAAAATAAGGCATGATAGCCCGATCACACAGGCCACCGGGTTGCCATGCTCCAGCTCCAAGTGCCAATCACACCGCGCTGCTGCAGTGCGACAAAAAAGCAGCGCAGCAGACCATGCAAGCCGCGCTGTTGCAAAGTGCACATGTGCTGTTGGGGGGGGCGCTGCCGGTGTCTTGCATATGTGCATGCCTCATTCAGCATTGGTGCACATCCCATGGAAACTTACAACATCTAGAAACCCCAGGACATGGGCTGGCATCGGAAGCCGCGAGATACTAGTGCTCTCGCGATCAGATGCCGGCCTTTGCCCTGGGGTTTCCAGAAACTAGTACTTCGACCCTAGTAGTTTTTTACTCCATGTTTTCCATGGGAAGCCGCGGGTTGGCCACGGGAGTGCTACGCCTCCCAGATGTGCTCATCTGATCACGCACAGAAAGTCCGCAGGGCTACTGTGACTTCTGTTAGGAGATGAACTTTGAAATTGCTTTTATTTGTTATTTTCTGACCTGCATACACACCAGGAATGGTGCCAGCAAGTGTCTTTGCATTGGGAGAATTGTATGCTTTGGGTTAATGTGGCTCTCTGTGTAAGGAAGGTAACACACAGTTGTACTTTCATGCAAATGAAGTCACAGACACACACCTTGCATATCTCTACCCATAAGACCTTGGGAACAAGAAGCATCTCCATTAGCATCTCCATTATGGTTCTCCAGCAGAATGTTAAAAACAACAGCCTTTCCACCATTGAGGAATCTCTACCTCGCATGTAACCCACAGGATGCTTGGCATTTGCATGTGTGAAGATTGTCACCTGGACCTAGCCAGAGTCATCTGCATTCTTAAAGGTTTCCATGCCAACCTATCTTTGCACCTTGACCAAGCCTCCCTTGTAGAAAGGTGTAGACTTTCAGTATTGCCCCACCTTAGTAGGAGGGAACCCCCCACATCCTTTAGCCAATAGGTACAGGGATGGGATGGACCAGAGACACCCCAAGCCAACCCCCAATACTAGCTGATAAAACGAGGTGCAACCTTTTGTTTTAGCAAAAAAGCAGGGAACTAACCTAAGCAAGCTTCGCCTTGGCCATCCCCCTACCTTACATCTACCATAGGTAACTTACTGTGCTTACTTGGAGTCGCGACCAAGAAGCCCTCACACATGTTAGCTGGTTCTAACTGTGTGCAGTAAAAGTAAGAATATCCTTAGTTAGAAACAATCCTTATTCTTCACTGGAAGGTCGAGTCTACAGGATCAGATAAGTATATGCTTTTCCCCTCCTAAATACTTCTAGTTTAAAAACCCAAATATTGCATTTCCATTTCTACTGTAACTAAAGGAACTTGAGTGTATGTGTGTGTGAATCTGTTTTTGTATGCCTGTAAATTAAAAAGATATTCAGTAAAGAGAATCTTGATTCAAACTTAAGAAACCTTGTCAAGTGTTCTCTTTGGGGGAAAGGGTTCTTGGTACGAGGTTCGATTTCTCTGTATACATTGGCTAGACCTCAAATAAGTTAGTCCGCCAACTGTGTAGATAAGCAGTTCGGCTAACACTTCAGCGGGGCAAATGCTCCATGTGAACGGGGCCATATTTAATTGAAACAAAACAAAAATACAGCATGAACAGGAACAGATGCTAAGAAGTTCTCCAAGATCATAATATTAAGATTCCAGATTGTGGTGCTGGGATGACATTACGAGATACAGTTTTAGAGCTGATTTAGGAATGCTGCTGGTGACTAATGAATTTGTTATCATGTCCAGAAGGCATTGTTTCAGAGGAGCCATGGCTCAGTAGTAGAGCCTCTCCTTGGCATGCAGAAGGTCCGTGGTTCAATTCCTGGCATCTCCATTTAAAAGATCTGGCAGGAAGTGATGGGAAAGACCTCAGTCTGAGACCCTGGAGACAATACTGACCTTGATGGACCAAGGCAGTTTAAGGCAGCTTCATGTATGTATTCATGTATGTTCTTAGTAAAGGGGTGATGATGAAGTGTGTTGCTTCTAGTGAATGCTATAACATTAGATCAATAGTACTATCATCCATTAATAACAGTGATTCAGCAAATCAGGGAATATTAATAAAGATAATGAAGCTTAGAAGGAGCTTGTGGTATCTTTGTATTTATGCTTATCTCTTATTGCAGCTTCTTCTCTTGTACTAGAACAACTGAGTGGCTTACCTAGCCCAATAAACTAATTATATCTTTGAACTCGTTTTCAGGTCAAGTCTTTAGTTCCAGGATGGACATCCCTTTACTTTCTCAACCACTTGAAATCAGCGTGGACAGAGCCACCTCAACAGTATAGCAACATAGGCCCGATCTGCATCTAGCATTTGCTCCGCTGTCTTACCAAATCCACACTGGAACAGAAATCCCCATCTACATTGTATGCCACTTTCACTTTGATTGAGTGTCGCATTTTATGGTAGTGTCCAGACTGCATGCTGCTTTCACTTCGTTTGATCTCTGGTTTTATGGTGACTATCTGCATAGATTTATGGCCATTTTATGGCCATTCGGGGGTGACTCTGCAGTCAGTACGGTGTTGGCCTGGGGTAGTTGAATGTGGTTTTGAACTGCATCTTTTTCTGTTCCAGTGTGGGTTTGGTAAAACAATTGAGCAAATGCTAAATGCAGATTGGCCCTTAGTTACAACTATAAACAGTAACCTTTTACTTATAGCAGTTCCACAGACATTTCAATAAAGTAAATAATTTAACTCCCTCAATTATACAAATTAGGAAACTTTGCAATAAATCATTAGCTGGTACAATATATATTTTCACAATGCTTTACATCCAGGATCCTGAATATCAGAGCACTATGGGATTTGTCATTGTCTGCATAGAGGGGAAAAACCCTCACTGTTCTTGTACCATATCACTGCAGCTCTGTCCCAAAGTGAACATATGAAGTGGGGTTATATGGTATTTAAGCTTCTGCCCAGTATTTTCATCACTGGCCCAAGGTGATCCTGATCCAACAGGCTTCCAAATAAGAATAGCCCGGGTGGGGGAAGAACTTGGGTCTCAAAGATCTTAGCCTGACATTTCAGTGACAATACACCACTAATATGTAGAGACATAAAAATTATGACTTCATAATTCATGTCTGTGACTCAGAAAACAACTCAAAAGTTTCTTATTAAATTAGTTTAGATACAGCAAATTATGCCTTTTACCCTTGACAACTGAAGAGATAATACCAGTTTCCAGAATTCATACCTGGTGATTCATTGGTATGCAAGAAATCCCCTTGCAGTCCCTTTATGGCTTTCTCACATGCTCGACTTATTACAAGTTTTCGTAGTAGTTGATCCCTAGACATCGGTATTGGTGTGGGTATGGTTGTTCTGCATATCTGCCCTCTTTCAGTTGTGGAGTCTATTTGTTCCAGATGTGCTGAAATAACCAGGAATATAGATCTAGGGTACTGTCATAATCAGTAACATCACAGTGGTGTCACAGCACCAGTCTCCTTTTTAAAAAAATTTGGCACATGTACTATAGTGATATACTGTCATAATGCTGCAAGACCTGCCCTCTTCCCCCTTTGTAATTAGCTGATTGGGCAGAGGTCCTCCTGCCCTACTGAATTTGAATGAATGGTACAAGATTGGCTGGGATTATTATTATTTTTTTAAATGGTTAATTGGCTGGATGACTCTATGCTTTCTTGATTTCTTCTGGTAGCCATTTTTAGACCAGAGAAATTCCAATTGTAAAAGTGATACTGAGAAATGGTGTTTCTTTGTGCTGTGGATTTTTTTTTCAATGTTCGAATTTACCACCCACAACAATTAATGTTTGTATTGGATAGTTAAGTTCATGCTTGATTGGCTGAAGGGTTCTAAGAAGGTGACTCTCTGGTCGATGGTAGGTTAATCTACATGAATATGCAAGAATCACAGTTTTCCTCCAAAGAAAAACAGAAAACAATAAATAAAAATATCTGAAAATAAAATGGTGCCTGCGCATGTGTGAGAATTGCCATACGACAAACTAAATTCTAAGTAATATAAATTAATAAAACAAACCCTTGGAGGAAAGCTGCTTGCAACCCCCCTCCCCCTGGGTAGTTCTGTGCATTCATAGAGCTATAGAGACATAGCACTATACTGATATTTTAAAAGCTAAAAACAAACACTGGGTTAGGGGGTGTCCCTTTGGGTAAAAAGTGTTCCTTAAAAAGAATACTATTCTATTCTATTCTATTCTATTCTATTCTATTCTATTCGGCTTATAGCTGTCAAACCTTGCTTGCTTTGGTTGCCATTGTTGCTGGGGGGAGGGAATTCCTTAGGGGAGGGGAGTGGAGTGATGTGAGTGAGAGAATGAGACCTTTGCTTCAAGAAAACATAACTTTCCAAGTCATCCTCCCTCCCTCCTTTATTCCTTTCCCAGGAGAAGGTGTCCTTGAGAAGCTCTTTGTACCAACCTCGAATGCAGATAACCAAGACATATATCTTTCACTTGGTTGGGATGGCAACATTAGGGATCATATGAATGTGACGTGTGCTTGGGGAAGGGGAAGGGGTTTTTCTTTGAATCTACTATATTAAGCTTGTGCCTGCCAAAAGTCTTTAGTTCTGACACACTGATTTTATGGATCTTACATATACTTTAATAAACTTATCACTGCCAAGAGAGAATTGTTGAGTATAACTGGACTGGGGTCTGACAATAGCTGGTTGTCTGCTGCACAGCAGGACTCAGGGAGGGTAACAACACATACCAACAACAACATTAAAACAATAGATAAATTTGTTGTTATGTATTAAAACCCAGTTTATAACAACAGTTTAAAACTAATAAATCAGCTGGAAGCTAATAATTTGACATAGCTTGGTACATCTTCTGTCAGAAGAGATTGTGCTGCATGTGTGTTCGTGGGTCTTAGGATGATAACAGATGGACTATCAAAACTGCAACAAAACAGCAGAGGAAGGGGAGGCCAATGCAGATGGGATTACAGTCACCTCAACCCTAGTCCTGGTGGAACATCTCCATTTTGCAGGCCCTGCAGAACTGCATCACATCCTGCAGGGCCTGGATCTCACTTGGGAGAGCATTCCACCAGGCTGGTACCAGAGTTGAAAAGGCTCTGGCTCTGGTTGAGGCTAAGTGGATGTCTTTTGGGCTAAGGATCACCAGAAGATTTTGTTCCATTGAGCGTAATGCTCTTTGGCAGACATAACAGGAGAGACAGTCCTGTAGATGTTGGTCCCAGACCACAAAGGGCTTTAAAGATTAGCTGCCCTGAGCCTGCCTCAGTGGGAAGGGTGGGGTAGAAATCCAATAAATAAAATAAATAAATAATAATAAAATAAAACCAGTGCCTTGAACTTGATCCAGTATTGCACCCGGAGCCAGTGCAGCTGGCAGAGCACTGATTGAATGTGTACCCTTGTTCCAGTGAGAACATGCACCAGTGCAGTCTGGACCAGTTGGAGTTTCCAGGTCAGCCTCAAGGGTAGCCCTGTGTAGAGTCAATTACAGTGGTCCAGCCTGGAGGTGACCATTACATTGATCACTGTAACTAAATCAGGGGGAGAGAGGAAGAGAACCAGTTGCTTGACCTGGCATAGATGGAAGAAAGCCAGTCTAGCAATATTTGCGATCTGGGCCTTCCTTGAAAGAGAGGCATCCAGAGTCATGCCCAGACTCTTGACCACTGGCATTGAAGTCAATGGTACATTATCAAAAGCCGGAAGTTGGATCCCTATCCCAACATCCCCTCAACCGAAGAACAGGATGTCCATCTTTGATGGATTTAATTTTAGCTGGCTCTGCTTCAACCAGCCAACCACAGCCTCCAAACCCTTGGCTAAAATGATATTGCTAGAGCAGGAAAATGGTTTTGAAGGATGTGTCTTCCTTATTGTATTAATGTAACTTTCTTATAGCAGTGGAACAAATGTTAAAAAAATAAATAGGAAATATTTGTTTCCACTTGCAAGAGTGTATTAATGACCTCTTGGGTGGGAAAGTGGGTGTGGTGATGTTCATCAGCAATATCAAGGAGGGGAGGCAGTCCTATTCTTATATTACCCTATCAATAGGGCATTGAAAATTATTTTTAAAAAATGAAATCAGGGCAGAGGCTGGAGGCAAAAGGAAGATGGAGGGAGGGTAGAGGGCAAAGGAGGGAGGGATAGGAAGGAGGGGATAGTCTGATAATGAGAAGTAGGCATTGATGGTATCAGTGGGCAGAACAGAAAAAAATCAAAGCATTATGCACAAGAAAAAATGGTGACTCCAAATCAGTTTGAAAAAAAGTTTGGGGTAAAAGTGCCCCCCTGTAATATACCCAGCACAGAACATGTGCTCAGGCCAGCCATGTGCTTGGACCAGTTCCAGCCATTCCAACATACGGCCGGGTGAAGTGCCTGAGCTTTGCTCCAGAGGAGAATGGACAGTAGGATCCTAGCTCCCTTCCAATCAGGGAGCTGGAATCCTAGGATATAATTCAATCAATGTAAATAGTCCAATCACAGGGTTTGTGTGTGGTGGGGTGTGGTTTTCCTTGGGAATAAAAGCCGGCCTGCGAGCCGGCTCTAGTTGTCTTGTTCCTGATCTAATAAAGAAGTATGAGAGCTGAAATCACTAGTCAGTCTCATTACTTTTCACCCCCCAAAAAAGCTTGGGGAAAGCCAGAGAAAAGCTAAAGCAAACCATATAGACACCAAATCACATGTGGAAACAAGCAAAAAAAAATGACACAGTATGGGGGCAGAACTGACAAATCCCACCCATGTGGAGAAACTCTGTATTAAATGACAATAACTACATTTAAGGACATAGTAAACACAATCCTAAAATCTTAGAATCGATCGATCAATCAATTTATTACAGCAAGAGCCAGTAAAACAGTACAATTCTGATATAAGAAGGATTAAAACAATAATAACATAGGAATAGTATAAAAACATTAACAAGAAAAAATTAGTAAAATTAGTAAAATATAATAACATTAATAAGAGAATCATACAATTTTTTCAGCTAAAATAAGTTTACGTTTCCTAATAGCTAAGCAACCAATTTTTGCTACAGCATAAGTCACTGAGCTCTGAACCTCTTCAAAGAGGAATTTACAAAGGACTTCTGGCCTAAAGTCAAGATAAGACTTCAGAGGGCTAACTCTAGACAGAAGGGGTAGTATAAGATGGTCTCATTTGTCCTGATAGAATCTGCAAAACAGGAGGACATGAGTAACTGATTCCACCATATTAGCCATGCAGTACAGCGGAAGAGAGTGCCTCGAAAGGGGCTCTGGAAAAGGCCCATCTATAGGGCTCATAGGTAATGTTAAATAAATAAGGGGCAGCAGTAAAATTTGTGTGGACCAAGCAGGGTAAGGGTCCAAGGCTAAAAGATAAGGTATTAAACCCTTCAGGCTGTAATGAATTTTTAGCCAGAGTGTTATAGCTTGCTCCCAGAACTTTGCTTTAACTCTGAGTAGCCCAGCCTCTTGCCTAAGTGTTACATTAGAAGTGCTTCTAGGAACACCAAATAGAGATCTAAGAAATTTAGATTGAACCCTTTCAAGGGTCTTTAGATTAGCAGAAAGTCCGATTTCTGAGCCATACAGGAGTTGAGCCAATGATTTCTCCTGGAACGTTTTTAAGGCCTTGGGCGAAAGCCTGCACCTTTCCTTCTAAATAATTTAAGAATGGCATTTGCACTTCTCTCTGCCACGTTAGCTGATGAGGACAGATGTGCTGAGAATTTGGAATTATAAGAAAAGGTAATGCCTAAGTATTGAAACTTCTTAACTTGATCTATGGCATTTCCTTTAATATTCCAGCTGAACTTCCTGAATGAGTTACCAAAATGGACAATTTTAGTTGTAGTGAAATTAATAGATAGTAATTTGTTGTCACATTCCTCTTTAAATTTTATCAGGGCTCACTTCAGGCCAATCCTTGACTGGGATAAAAGAAAATCTTAGAATCATAAGTTTGGACAGGAGGCTCTAGACCTTAGTCACTAGCCTTAGAGTTATATCCCAGGATCAATCCATCACCTAAATTATTGTGCCACAAGCAAATGAGATGTACCACACCAGCTTGATGCACAAGGACTGTAAGAGTGAACATAAGATAGGACTGTAATATAGGACTGTAAGAGTGAACATAAAGACTTTGAAATACCTTGCTGATTAAAAATAATATATACATGGTAAATCAGCCTTATATAGCCCCACACCTCTGAAACTAAAGCAGAACTTGCTTGGTCTGAACATGAGAACTGGGAAATGCAGGGGTCATTTAATAGAAAAAGAGGTGCAGGAGCTCATTAGCATAACTTATTTGCATATTCAATGTGTATCAGAAGGCAACACCCACTGCTCAGGCTCCATCCCAAAAATCTCAGAGGAAAGAAAATACCATTCAGAGAAGGCCCTTTGCATATGTTCAAAGGTCCTACACATAACACACACAGCTCTGAACTGAAATGTCTGCAACTTTCTCCTAGCCCTCTGTAGTCTTTCCCTGGGTTGAATTCTGGCTGGTAAGCAGCTCAGGGTAGCAACTTGCATTTTTGATAGCTACTTTGTGCCATGCCCAGTGACCACGCTACATAATAATAAGATGTTACCTGGCTGGCAGCAATGCCTCCCTCTAAGCTGTGGAGTATTGTGAGCAAAAATTCTACCTTGTAAGCTACTGGCATTAAAGTTGTGAGCAGGGCCGGCTCACCCACTAGGCGAGCTAGGCGCTCGCCTAGGGCACCGGCCCTGCAGGGGCGCCAAAATGCCCCCCGCCTCCCATGAAAAGCCCCCTTTCCTGCCCACCGCCAGCAGCCCCGGCTTTCCTGGGCACCTCACGACTATGAGGCGCCCAGGAGAGCCGGCACCGCCGCTGGGAGGGAAGGGGCAGGCATTCTAACCTGGTGGGGCCTGGAGATGGCCCAGTGCCTTTGTCCTGGGCGCCTCGCAGCTGCAAGGTGCCCAGGAGAGCCAGCGCCACCACTGGGAGGGAAGGGGCGAGGATGCGAGGCGCCCAGGACAAAGGCGCTGGGCCATCTCCAGGCCCCACCAGGAGGTTGGCATCCCCGGTGGGGTGGGCACCCCAGGCTGTCCTGCCTAGGGCGCCCAGACACCTGGGGCCGGCCCTGGTTGTGAGCAAGCAATTTGGCTACTGCATAAATTAGTCTGCTCTGGAGGCATCCTTCCTGAGCTAAGACAAAGATGTGTGAGCCAAGGGCTAAAAAACTGTGAGCTAGCTCACACTAACTCAGCTTAGAGAGAACACTGCCTGGCAGCTCCATGGAATGGCTCAGAGGAAACTGGCCAAAAGGCTTTTTAAACAGACACTTTTTTCAGCTCAGGGAACTACACTTTGCATGTGCTCAGAGGCTGGCTATGGCCTTTTAAAACACATATACCTTTGTCGAGCTCAGGGAACACATACTGCCCTTTAACCACAGTGTGTTTTTTTTAAAAAAATAACATACTTTTTTCTCCAGCTCAGTGAAGGTTATTCCACATATGTTCAAAGACCTTTTACTCATGAGCTCTAAAAAAACAAAAACCATTTTGCAATGCCATAAATGATAAAAAGCATATTGCCTATTATTTTCAAATACAACCCCTGTTTCAGGTGAGATGCTCCATACATGCTCAGGTTCAGAAGCTCTGAATCACATCTTTACCCAAAGGCACCCCCCTGGCTCACAGCAGGTGCTACCCCCCCCCACCCCCCACACACATTTTCTTAGAGAAAAACTTTTTTCTCAGAGAAAAACTTTCCTCCTCAACACCCCCCTCACCTGTTAGCCACAAGGTATAGATAGGAACACTAGATCTGGGGCAAGTGATGCACTGTATTCTTGGTGCTTGGGGTGGGGGGCAACAGTGGGAGAGCTTCTAGTGTCCTGGCCCCATTACTGGACCTCCTGATGGCACCTGGTATTTTTGGCCACTGTGTGACAGAGTGTTGGACTGGATGGGCCATTGCCTTATCCAACATTGGCTTCTCTTATGTGCTGAACTCGGTGTTATGTATTAAGATGGCTGCGACTGCGTGCACCAGGCCATGTGGTCGAACAGACCTACAGACCTTCAGTCCTAGAACAATGGACACCGTGGATTCTAGGCATGGACCAATAGGAGTGCCAGGATCCTGCAGGAAACCTATAGTTACCAGGGCCATGTAAATAGAACCTATCATGGGAGTTGGGGGTGTGTTGTGTGTGTGTGTGCCTACTAGAATATAAGCCGGCTGGGGACTGGCTATTTTATCTTCCATTTTGATGTAACTAAATAAACTAGAGCTGATTTTACCATGTTGAGTCTCCGACCTCAGTACTTTTCACCCTGTGAGGTAGGTTAGGCAGAGAATGTGTGACTGGCCCAAGGGCACCCAGCAAGCTTCTGTGCCAGGGCAAGGATTCAAGCCTGGGGCTGGGGCTCCCAGATCGTACTCTAACCACTGCGTCACACTATACCACACTTCAGGCCCTGGGTGTGAGAAACTGACGTTTTCAAGGCTCCCGTATTTTAGACAGTCCCCCCTCCCCTTAAGTAAAAAAAAAAAAAAAAAAAGCACAACAGGAAGCAAGCTGAACTACATTTCCCCATATTTTAGTCAACAACCTTGGGCTAATCCCTCTCTCTCGGTATAATCTACCTCACAGGATTGTTGTAAGAAGAAAATGCAGGAAAACGCCAACCACCTGGAGGAACTGCAGGTCCTCTGTTCCACTGGGTGTTTACTCAGTGCTTGGCAGGAGCCTCAGCTCAGCCAGAGCCCATCACGGATCCCCACAGAAGTCTAGCCAGGAAACCCCTCAAGGGATCAAGCACTTTGAAGCTCCCCCTGCCGCCCCCCGACGATGCAGTCCAATGACCAAGACCACCCCCCAGGCCTCCCTTTGCCTTGCCCAATGGGGGAAGTGCCCCTGCCTCCCTCTTCCAGCACTCCCGCCCTCCAGCAGGCCAGTCCCCAGCCCAGGGCACCCGGCGGCTTCACTGATGGACTGTGCGCTTTGGGTCATACCCCAAGGCAGTGCACCTAATCTTGCCATTCCTGCCACCCACTGATCCTCATGACAGCCCTGCAAGGTAGGCCACCCGTTGTTTGCCACCTGCTTCTCCCACACCAGGCCCCCGCTCCATCCAGGCAGCCCCCCTCCCGGGGCCTGGCTCGCTCTGCTTCATCCCCCCCCCATATCAGCTCAGCCAAGCCAGCGGGCCGGGGCCAGCCAGTTCCAGTCCCCTCAGCGGGGCCTGCTGAGCAGAGGCAGCCACACCCAGCCAGCCTGGCTAGGTGCCAGAAGGGCTGCCAGGGAGCCGCCTCTGCCTCCACCTTGTTCACTGCCCCAGCCTCTCTGACAGCACAGGTACAGAGACAGTGGCAGTGCTGGGGCTGGGCTGCTCTGCTTGGGACTCTGAGCCCCCACTGAGGGCCATCCATGGAGCACCCGCTGCTGGAGCTCAGCCACCTTCCCTCCCGGGGGGGTCCTACACAACCAACAAGCCCCAGAGCTGGTGGGAGGCGGAGGGAGGCATGGTAGTGGCCAATGGTGTAATGGTTGGCATGGGGCAGGCCTGTCAAGAAGCACACCCCAGAGGAGGAGGAGGAAGCGGCTGCTGCCCGGTGGGAAGAGGAAGATGAGGTGGTGGTGAGCAGCAGTGGCAGCGGGGCCAGTTGCTGTTGCAGCAGCGAGTGGTGCAGGAGGAGGTGCCAAGGCAGAGCTCGCAGCAGCGCTCCAGGAAAGGGGGGGCTGCTGGGGGTGGGGCTTGCTGCATGTGCCCGCCCCTTGGACTCCTTACTGCCAGAGCATTGCTCCAGTGTGCTTCAGCAGGAAATGAGCCCTGGGGAAATGTGATGATTAAGGCCTAGTTAAGACAGTGCTGAAAGTTATACATACATGCATATGTAACAGGGAGTTCATTCCAAATAACTAGAACGATTAAGGCCCCAGTTCTTGCAATTGGTAACTGTAATTCAAATAATAGGAAGAGGAGCTCTTCTGCTGGCTCTAACCAGTTCAGGGGTTCATACAGAGCATGCAAGCCAATGTAGGTTTCATATGAATATTACTATCCCATCTGAAGAGGTTAAGATGCTGAGCTGCAGACCAGAAGGTCTGTAGTTTGGCAGTTCAGGACCCAGTGCTACATGATGGTGTGAGCTCATGTCTCTGGCCCCAGCTCTTGCCAACCTAGCAGTTCGAAAGCAAGAAATTGCAAGTAGGTAAATAGGTACCACTTTGGTGGGAAGGTAACAGCATTCCATGTGCCTCAGCATTTAATCATGCTGGCCATATGACCACAGAAATGTCTTTGGACAATGCTGGCTCTTCAGCTTGGAAATGGAGATGAGTTAGATTGAATTAGCTTTTGAGCAAGGGAAACCTTTAACTTTAAATGCCATGTGTTAAATCCTCCTCAATAATATTCTGACAGACTACTGCAGTTCCTTAATGATATACATTATTTTTGGCTTATGGACAGGTATACCTCGTGTCTTGATAGTATCGAGGTGCTCAATATTTACCTAACTTGCTATAGACACTAAATTGACCTTGGGTAAATAGAAACATTATAGCTGGACCAAATATGGAGCCATCTTGATCCCAGTTAGAAAACTTTCTGCTGGCAAGGGCTGTATTTCAGGCATGTATGTGAAAGCTAGAAGAGGAATTAAGATAAATACAGGAAAGCCGGATTTGATTAACTTAACTGAATACAGATCACAAGATATGATTCACCAGTTCAAGTAAACAGGGAAAACTAAGTGTTCCATTGACATGGCACACACTATAGGTGTACATTAGCTCCAGACTTTCTTGGATGACATTTTAGCCCTGGACCCCTTCCAATCCTGTCCTGGACCCCTTCCAGTCCAGTTTCTGCCCTGGTCATAGGATGGAGATGGCATTGGTCCCTTTCACAGATAATTTTCACAGATTGCTAGATCAAGGCGGGTCAGCGCTGCTGATATTATTGGATCCATCAGCAGCATTTGACATGGCTGGGCACAGTCTGTTGACCTGACACCTTGCTAATGTGGGGATCCAGGGGACAGCCTTACAATGATTTGTATCCTTCCTTCAAGACTGGGGACAGAGGGTAGCACTAGGGGAGAGTCTCTCACCATGATATCCATTGGTGTGTGGTGTACCTCAAGGGGCAGTCCTCTCCCCAATGTTATTTAACATCTTTATGTGCCCCCTTGCCCAGCTGGCATGGAGTTTTGGGCTTGGGTGTCACCAGTACACTGATGACACTCAGCTCTATCTGTTGATGAGGGGCTGGCTGAACACCATTCCAGAGAGTCTGGCCAGACATCTGGAGGCTGTGGTTGGCTGGTTAAAACAGAGTCAGCTGAAATTAAATCCATCAAAGATGGAGGTCCTGTGGCTGGGTCAGGAGGATGCCGGGCTGGGACATCTGGATCAGCTCTCAGGAGCCTGTGTGTGATCCTGGATGTCTCCCTTTTAATGGAGGCCTACCTAGGTCACAAATATAGTTAAACGAGTGTTTTACCCTCTATGCCAGGCTAAATACTCCTGTCCCCCCTTAGCCTCAGTGATCCATG
Organism: Gekko gecko; assembly: GCA_029375565.1. NCBI lineage: Eukaryota > Metazoa > Chordata > Lepidosauria > Squamata > Gekkonidae > Gekko > Gekko gecko. The sequence continues at coordinate 99,348,735 of JAPDNY010000004.1, read as the reverse complement.
TGATGGTCACCTCCAGGATGGACTGCTGTAATTCATTCTATGCTGACCCAGAAATTGCAGCTGATCCAGAATGTAGCTGTGCATGTTCTAACAGGAATGTCCTTTACATCAACTATTCAGCCAGTGCTCTACCAGCTGCACTGGCTCCAGATTGTGGACTGGATCAAGTTCAAGGTTTTGGTACTGATCTTTAAAGCCCTAAACTGTCTGGAACCAGCATACCTTCAGGACCACTTCTCCTGGTATACCCTCCCAAAGAGGATAATGCTCTAGTGATCAATATCTGCTGGTAATCCCTGGCCCAAAGAGAGCCTGGCTTTCCTCAACTAGAGCCTTCTTGGCCCTGGCTCCTGCCTCATGGAACACTCTTCTGTTTGTGATTCAGGCCCTGCAGGAACTGACACAGTTCTGCAGGACCTAAAAAAACAGAGTTGTTCCACTGGGCTTATAGTTGAGGGCAGTGATGGATCCCCTCCTCCTTTCTCTTCATTCTTCTCTCCATTCTTCCCTTCCTCTACCTATTCCTTCTGAGTAGATAGTGTATACATTATTTCCCCCTGAGATTGTATGTCATATTTTAATTGTATTGTTGCTCTGTATTTATTATGAACTAGCGGCAAAGCCCGTTGTGGTATCATATGCAATGGTCGCTAGCCGGGTCCCTGCCTAAGGCCCTGTCAGGGTGAGGCCACCAGCGGCGGCAGGAAGTTCCTGTCCTCTCCCTTGCCTTCCTTCCTTGGCACCCCAGCACTGGCCAGTCACGGTGGCCCCATGCGCGCCCTGCAAGCCGCCACACTGAAGGTCCCGTGCTTCCCTTGCTGGCTCCCCACCAGTGGCCTGTTGCAGCAGCCCCGTGGGTGCCGTGCGAGCCGCAGCACCAAAGACTCTGTCCTCCCCTTGCTGGCCGGCGACGCAAAGTTCCGATTGTCCCGCTTGGCTCCCTCCGTTGGTACCCTGCCTCTGTCCAGTGGCAGCGGGCCTAGGCTCAACCCACCTCGCCCTTGGCAGGCTCGCATTGTGTGGGGCGGCTGGCTGCAGACTGAGTTCAGGAGGCTGGCTGCTGCCTGCATAGGCGGTGTCGAGCCCACGAAGCCAGGCATGGCAGCCAATGGCCAGGGCCCCATGTTTGAATGGCAGCCCCCGCGGCCAATGGATTCTGCAGTGCATTTTTCCCTTATATGGTCAAGCTGGCTGACCACTACTCTTTTATATAATAGAGAAGGATTTTACTGTATTTATATATTTATTTTAGATTGCTGAATGTTTTTATTGATTATTGTTACCTGCTGTAAGCCTTGTCACAGGGGAGAGTGGGCTATGTCTAATAAATGAAATGAAATGAATCAAACAATCATAAATTCATCTTTTTAATAAAGTTGTATTAGTTTATATATAGAAAGGGAGAAAGAGGAAAGAAGGGGAAAGAAAGAATACACACACACACACATAAATATATATCCAATTTGACATTCTGCATGCAAATCTTCTCATAAAAGTTTTACAACTATTATATCAATTTTTCTTATTGTTCTTCATTTAGTCTTAGTTTCTCAGTACTTATGCTTTAACCAGTCATAGAACACCCCCATGGTCCCATAAATTCTTCTTCCATTTTCCCTTTTAGTATATTTGTCAATCTGTCCATTTCAGCACATTCCATAATCTTTATGATCAACTCATCAAGCATTGAGATTTTCAATGTCTTCCATGTCATTGCAAATAGGATTCTAGCTGCTGTTATAACATGTAAAATAAAGTATGTGGTTATTATCTAAGTCATCTGATAAACAGTTTAACAGAAGTATTTCTGGTTTAAAAGCTATTGTAATATTCAACACTGATTGTAAAAGAGTATGTACTTCAATCTAGTATTTATGAACCTTTTTACATGCCCACCACAGATGATAGTATGATCCAATATGATTATTACGTTTCCAGCATCTGTTACTCAAGTTTTTATACATTTTAGCTATTCTATCTGGGGTTAGGTGCCATCTACAGAACATTTTATACAAATTTTCTTTAAATAAAACAAATTTAGTCAACTTGATATTCACATTCCATATTTTACTCCATTGTGACAAGTCTATGTTATAGCCTTGATTTTATATCCATTTAATCATAAATTCTTTATTTCATCCTGCATTTTCAATTGCATCAGCATACCATATATTTTCTTAATAAGTTTCTCTTTTGAAGTACATAATAATTTTTCAAATGCACCTTGTTCTAAATAAAATCCATCTGTCTGTTTATCCTTACTATATCCAGATTACACTTGCACACTAGTCCACCAATCTAAATTTATTTCCCTTTTCTTTAAATCTTCCTGAATTAATTAATCTTGTTTGAGCCACTGATATTAATAGCAAGCCATAAAGCTGATCTCTTATGGCATCTTAAGATACCATTGGAAAGAGTTTGTTTCCTCTTTTGGACTGTTACTTGAACTCAAAAAAGGGGGAGTTGCTGGAAGAAAAAGAAATTAACACCATGTGGTTGTTTTTTAAAAATTTATATTGTAGCCCTTTATTCTTGTACACAGTTGATCCAATCCAGTTCGGTGAAGCTGTAGTTCCATGGACCCTTAATTGGGAATATGTGTCATTAAACTCAGTGGATCTTATTTCTATAATATGCATAGGATGAAAATACATGTCCCACTAGAACCAATGGAATCAGTTATGGCTAACTCAAGTTCCATTGTTACTTTTGGGATTTGAATTGCAGTGCTATGAAGAAAATCCCAGTGAGTTTATTTATAGAACTCATTTATACCCTACCTTTCCTCTCAATGGGGACCCAAAGCAGCTTACATCATTCTCCTCTTCTCCATTTTATCCTCACAACAACCCTGTGAGGTAGGTTAGGCTGAGAGTGTGACTGACCCAGTGAGTTTCCATGGCATGAGTGGGGATTTGAATTTGGGTCTCTCAGATACTAGTCTAACATTCTTAACCACTGCACCACAGTTGCTCTCTATAAATGTTATGTACAACCAAGTGAGCATAGAGAAGAAGAAGAGTTGGTTTTTATACCCCACTTTTCCCTACCTTAAGGAGTATCAAAGTGGTCTACAGTCTCCTTCCCTTCTAACTTTACATGGCTAATTTTACATGGGCTAGAACCAGAATCTTTAATTTAAAGTTAAAACTTTCCAAGGTATCAATATGTCTTTATCAGGTAGCCAACATGAGAAAAAGAATAACTTTTTTTTAAGGTGGCCACTGAAAGCATGCTTTTTATAGTGCAATTCAACGAATACTTTCCTTGGAGTAAGGACCACTGAATTTATCTGAGTAGAATTCTTGGCAGGATTGCTCTAATCTTCAAATCCTGGTCTGATTCAGTAGCCAGTTCAATCTTTTACAGTTTAAAATCTCTCATAAGAACATAAGAGAAGCCAATGTTGGATCAGGCCAACGGCCCATCCAATCCAACACTCTGTCACACAGTGGCCAAAAATACCAGGTGCCATCAGGAGGTCCACCAGTGGAGCCAGGACACTAGAAGCCCTCCCACTGTTGACCCCCCCAGCACCAAAAATACAGAGTGTCACTTGCCCCAGAGTCCCTATCTATACCTTGTGGTTAATAGCCACTGATGGACCTCTGCTCCATATGTTTATCTAATTCTCTCTTGAAGCCATCAGCGCTTGTAGCCGCCACCACCTCCTGTGGCAGTGAATTCCATGTGTTAATCATTCTTTGTGTGAAGAAGTATTTCCTTTTATCCGTTCACAATGTCTATTTTTTCTCCCAACACCAAGCACTCTAACTCCCCTATTTTATCTTGGACACTTCTAGCATTTGTATAGAAACGCCTATAATTTCCCATAGACGTTAAGCCTGCAACCTTCCTCTTGCCGTCTCGAGACCCTGTCAGGCAGTCCATATCATTAGCCACAGTCTCAGTGGACAATTCCAATCCACCTCCCTGTAGAAAAGCAACAGCTACCCTGGCATCTCTCTGTGATTAGCCATCCCGAACCAGAGACTTTTCATCACCTGTCAGCTTTCCCCCAATATTCAGTTTAAAAACTGCTCTGCCACCTTCTTGATTTTAAGTGCCAGCAGCCTGGTTCCTTCTCGAGACAAGTGGAAACCATCCCTTTTGAACAGCTCCCTCTTGTTCCAAAAAGCAACCCAGTACCTAACAAACGTGAACACTTCCCCCCTATACCATCGTCTCATCCACACATTGAGACTCCTGATCTGTGCCTGTCTCTCCGGCCCTGTGCGTGGAACAGGTAGCACTTCTGAGAAGGCTACCTTGGAGGTCCTGGCCTTGAGTTTCCTGCCCAGCAGCCAAAATTTCTCCTCCAGGACCTTTGGAAGAGAGGCAGGTGTTGACTTATAATAGGGTTTAAGATAGGATTACTGTGTCTTTGGAATGTCATCCTCAGAGATGCTTACTTGATGCCTACATTATTATCATTTAGATGCCAGATGAAGACATACTTAAAAGCATAATCTTATTTAAATGTTTCAATCTCTCTGCCATTGTTTTGGAGCTCAGTTCTGATGTATTTGAATGTTTTCCGATTTATTAATGTAATGGTACTTTGATTTTTTATGATTGTTTATCATCTGAACATTGTTTGAATGCTTTCTGAGTGGGAGGGAAGGATATCACTATTTGCAATAAATGAAAAACTCAACCAAGCTTACCTGTGCCAATAACTAGCATACACATGGTTGGGTGATTGAGTCAAGTATTTATGTACTTACTACCCCAAGGTGCTCATCTGTCCCTCTATTATTCTACAATAGGGATGGTCATGAACCAGCTGATGAACTACAGTTCCTCACCAGTTTTGGCTGGTTCATGGTTCTCAAAGCAATGTTTGTGAACTGAAGAATTTTTTAAAAATTTGATGCAGTTCATGGCAGTTTATAAAGAGCAGAAAGCAGGGGTTTCTGCTGTTCACAAAAAACAGCTGGGAGCCATTTAAACCACTACTTTCTGCTCCCTGAGAAAAGCCACATGGAGCAGAAAGCAGGAGTTTAAACTTTAAATGACTCACAAACTGATATAAACCTGTTCAGTTTGCAAACCAACCTCCTAGTTTGTAGTCATTTGTGGTTTGGTTCATGGTTCAGCCACAAACCATGAACTGAACTGCAAAAATGAGGTTCATGCCCATCCCTATTCTACAAGTCTCTACTGATATCTTGGCATGCCTTGCTTGTCCCTAGTTTGCTATGTGACATACTAATAGGCCGAGGACAGACTGGCAATTTGCCGCGGGATGGGACCCGGGCTGACAACGACTCAATGTCGGATTAAATGGAATGTTCACACAGGCACATCTGCCTGGCGTCCCCCACCCGTAGCCTACCGGTGCTCTTGCGCTTCACTGCCGGATTAAAAAAACACCTGATAAAAGCCGACGCAAATCTTGAAAGCCTGCGTTTGTCGCGCGTTTCTCTGCTTCCGGGGAGTCTGAACGCGCAGCCGAAAAGCCGGGAGCAACCCGCGTTGGGCATGAGGCAGCAGCGGTGTGATTGGCTGTGCTCCGCTCCACTGCCCAATGCGGTGCCGGCATTGCAGGGCAAAAAAAAAAAATCGCCGAAATGCGCTTATGCGCATGAGCGCTCAAGCGCTCATGCGCACATACGCCCACAGCCGAAATAATGGGGAAACAGCGAATATAGCGTGCCTCCGGCACGGCAGTCTGAATGCTCCCGTGCGCCTCCGTCCTGTTTCTTCCGGCAGAGGCCCCCGCTGTGTGGACGGGAAAACCCGGTATCGTTTACTCCGGGGTTTTTTTTGCCCCGACTCGATACCGGGGCAAATTGCCAGTCTGTCCTCGGCCATAGTATGTGATTTCTTACTATTTATTCCTAGTATTTCCACCTAGAAGGGAAGCATAAAAGGCACCACAATTCAGTTCAGAAATGGCATAGATCCCAGCTCCATGTACATGCAAAATAGTGTATAGTAAAGTTTCAGACAACTGAAAAATGTTGAAGAACCATGGAAGCATGAGGCTAATTAAGTAGACATGTGGAGAACTTTAGAAAAATATAGCTTCTCATTTTACTTGACATGTGTTTTCTATTTGCCTCATACTCTCTGATGCATGTCTTTCATGCAACAGTAATGCATTTGCTTGTTAAATAAAATAAAAATGTAAATGAGCCTCAGTGTTGGGGGGTCTTTATATTATGTACTTTAAAGTTTACAACTTTTAACATTAAATACACATTACACATTCATAGGTTTTCTTATACCTATTAGAGAAAGTTTACCTCAAGCTGGTTGAGCCAGGACAAAAATGTAAACAAAGATCTAGAGGAAGAGGCCCCCCAACTGGATCAGAAGCTATGTCTGAAAAAGGCTATATTATTTTTACAAGACTTCTGAGCCCAGTACAAGCTTCCCCACATCTTAAAGCACCCCCCAAGCAGAAAACCATTAGGGAGTCGTACATGATGATATCAGAACATGTCAAGTTGATGAATAATGCATTGTTATATACACCTTCCAGGAACTATAATTAAGGTATTGCATATGTGAGCTGGGGGACTGGAATCTGAAATCATGAATGTTCAGATTTTCCCTCCATTACAGTGGATTATTTTTGACAGTAAATTGGAGGAAATTCAGATTTAATGAGACTGTAGCCAGGAGCTTCAATGAGATTTCATAATCCTAATTCTGTACAAGAATACTGTCTCCTATAGCAAGCAGCCCAGCTGCCCAGATTGTTTGAAGGACATGGTCTCCTTCAGATTGCACTGACCATATGCTGGCCCCATCTTGTTTGTTTGTTTGTTTAGAGAATTAAGGAGAAAATGAGGAAATAGAATAACTGAGTCAGATAATCATTTATGTTGTGATGGCTTTCAATGAACTCATTAGGGTAAGATTAAAATATAGTCACCTGTTGTGAATAGACATATAGCAAGGCAAATTTTACCATGCCTTCTCAATCATAAATGGCAGGTCATAGGCACAGAAAATTAATGTGATGATAAATATTTAGCAATCCAAATGATTGAATTACTTCATGAAGAATGTCTAAGGAATCATCCTGGAGAAGATGGTCTATCATGGACAGTATAGGGAAAGTGTTGACCTCTGGTAATCTAGGCAACCAAGAAGAACTGATAACTGAGAGACATCAGGTTTGTGAGCATGTGTCTGATGTGGCTAGATGGAAAAGGAAATAGATTATGACTCCTGATGAAGAAGAAAATCAGCCCCACGTCAGAGAGTGAAGCAAAGGTGGATATACCTATGTGAGTGGCTGCTGAAAGGTCCACTTCAGATCAAGTGGGAAACAAGAGGGAATAGGGACGTGATTTTTTTAATCAAGAGTCATTCTGAGCAACCCCCATCCCATTTGTTAGTAAATGCTGCAGATACAAACAGAATTACTTTCATCCTTCTTATAACAATTGGAAGCCTTTTGAACTGACTGCTTATTCTGAAACCTCATATTTCAGTTTCATTTGTCTGTGAACCCAAAGTTGGGAAGGACTGGGGCAGTGAGGGAGAGAGTTAATCAGCATTAAATGATATGTGCATAACAGCAATGTCATCCAACCGCAAAAGTTCCCTCTGAACAAAAAATAACTAGACTTTCAGGTTCCACAAGACTTCTTTTTCATTTAGACAACCTGAAAAGGGGAAAGTAGATGAGAAGTCTGAAGAAGTAACAATATAACAGAAAGCCTTGAGAGATGTCTATTAGGCATTCAGATTCTATAAACCAAGGGAAAAGATTACTGAAAAACTGGCCCCAGTTGGTTATGTTTCAGACTTTGGATTTACTGGCAAACATTTGTTCAGATTCAGCAGTGACAGAGAGATCTATTCATAAAGAGCTTTGTAGGGCCTCCAATGGAATTTTGCCTAATTTACTGTTTCCGTGTAATTTATCAAACCTGTTCTCTATCCTTGTAAGCAGTTATTTTTCCTTCATGCATTTTCCTGTACTTTATGTTATTATTTCACTCATGTTTCTAAACATTCTTACTCTCCAAGACTGACCTAATGAAGAGGCAAAGGTTTTAAAGCCGAATGAGAGTTCTACCACCAGTGTCTCCTGCCCTTGTTAAGGCACAGCTAACCTAAAGTAGGCTTTTCTAACTTCTATTAGCTACACATAGTAGGATAAAATTACATAAAGTGTACAAATTAGTAACAGTATTGTTAAGATAAGTGGTCTGGAAAGCAGGAGATATGCTGATTTGGATCTTCATAACTGGTTTTAGTCGCTTGTTTTTTTTCCTTCCTTTAATTAAAACAATTAATAAATTGCTCACCAAGTTTGATATGTAGCATTTATTTTCTTATCTGTTGATAAAGTGATACCTCTTTCAGATCTTATTTATGTCACTTTGCTCTTGGTTTAATGTGATTTGTAATGGAAATTATGCAACTACTTAGTTTTAAAGAATTGTTAATTGTTAAAGAATTGTTCATTCTAACACATGGGAAAGTAAAACTAAGCACTGTGGTGAGGCAGGCTTTACCAGCACCTATTTCTGTACCATAAGAGATTTGGAAGTTACTCAGTCAATTTGGATCTCCAGCACTAGACCCCGTAGTCTAATCCAGAAGGGAGGGGTGGCTATGTAAGGGCAAACTGCTTTTACATTTAGTAAAACAGTAATCCCTATCTTATTTAGCAGAGTGCGCAATGGCTACATGCAGCAGTAGCTTCTTTGTTCTGCAAGCGCTAGCAAAGTTAGAGTTGCACTGAGCCACTTGTCAGTTTCAAAATAATCCTTTTATTCAAGGAACTGCATTCTAGATAGTGTGGGTTGAGAGACAGTGATAGAATCTAATCTAACTAGCTGGATATATGTATCTGCATCCATAATGGCAAAGATGGAAAGAAACATAGTCCTTTGTGTGTGTGGGAAAGACAGAGTGAGAAAGGAAGGAAGGAAGCAATTCCCTGAGACTATCAGTCTACACATCAAAGGCACAGAGGTAGAAGAGTAAACAGGAAGAATGCTCAGTTTGCCTATCTATCTGACTCTCTTGTAACCCCCCAGAGGTAAAGTAAGAGACAGCGTTTAGTTCTTCTCTTCCAACACCAACAAGGGTCAGCTTCTTCAACTCCCTACTCTCAGGGTATAGCACCACCACCCACAGATCAATTCTCAGAGGTTTTGTCCAGCCTAAGGATCTGCTCCCAAGCTTCTCTCACATTACCCACGTGGCCGCCGCTTGGTCAGGCACAGAGTGCGCTGCCCAGTAGTTTTTAAAAAGTAGGTGGATGCATATGCACTCATGCACATGTGATCATGCACCCATGTGCATGTGTGCACATGCACATATAGGCACAAAAATCACCCTAACAGTTGGAATGGATCTGCAGGTTCAGACAGCCAATCCGTTTGTACAGGCTCCCCTGCATTCAGCCATCCAGCCACACGCAATGAATGTGTGGGAAACCAAAAACACCACTTGTGATGTGGTGCCTTCTTAACCTGCCTCCAGGTCATCCTATGATGGGGTGAGTATGCCTGGGGAATGCCTGACAGATGTGGCTGTGTGACTGTGCCCATTTAATCTGGAGGGGAGGGGTGGCTATGTTGGGGCAAACTGCTCGTGTTCTCTCTCTCTCTCTCTCTCTCTCTCTCTCTCTCTCTCTCTCTCTCTCTCTCTCAAGATTGCTGTAGACAGGGCTCTTTTTGTAGCAGGAACTCCTTTGCATATTAGGTGACACACCCCTAATGTACCCAATCCTCCAAGAGCTTACAGAGATCTTCTTACAGGGACTACTGTAAGCTCTTGGAGGATTGGCTACATTAGGTGTGTGCCACCTAATATGCAAAGGAGTTTCTGCTACAAAAAGAGCCCTATCGGCCTCTCTTTTGTAAGCTCTCTAGGTAAGTAGGGTTTAACTGCCGTTACCCCTTTTCACACTCCTGGTAAGTGAGGACTGAAGACAAGATCACAATGACCATATTTAAAATGAAAACAATTTTGGTAAGTAAGTTAAAAACACACACACCATAGGCAAAAACAACAGAATGAGCAATGGTAAAAGGAATTGGAATAAACACATATACTCTTTTCCTGGCACTATACATAAGAACATAACAACATAAGAGAAACCAATGTTGGATCAGGCCAGTGGCCCATCCAGTCCAACACTCTGTCACACAGTGGCCAAAAATACCAGGTGCCATCAGGAGGTCCAGCAGTGGGGCCAGGACACTAGAAGCCCTCCCACTGCTGCCGCCCCCCAAGGGTCAAGAATACAGAGCATCACTTGCCCCAGACTGAGAGTTCCTATCTATACCTTGTGGCTAATAGCCAATAAGAAAATATACTTAGGATGGTAATAAGAGATAGCCTATCCAGATCTTTAAATTGCGTTCATTGTGCTTCATCCTTTATCTTGGTTTCAATATCTGGAGGTCATCCCCTGCTTTCTCAGGACCATGTGATCATGGCTGTTCTCCTAAACCTGATGATTCCTTCCTTCTCCTCTAACTGTGTCTTCCTTCTTCAATAAGCTCTAAAATTTTATTTTCTGTCATTCCCCATCCCCCCAGTTCCTTCTCTTCTTGTCAGCAGAAAGGTCCACTCTCCCTTTGGCCACCTGAGGTTCTGTGACTTAGGAGTGACTGAGGGGTGCCCATTGTCCTCTTCTGGCTATGGTTATCTGCATTGCTATGGCACTGAATGGCTCTGCACTAGGGAGGTTACTGATACCCACTTGTTCCACATCCTTCCTCCTGCTCATTATTAAGGAGCACCTCATGGCCTCTGTTTTTGCACAGGGTGCAAACCCAACAATTACCCTGTGAAGCTATAAACTTTGGTACTAAACTTCTGAGGTAGAAGACATTTCACCTCAAATGTTACTTAAGAATCATGTCATTCTGACTGTCAATTCCACCCATTTTCATTTGCTGCCTCTTGATACACAAAAAACTGTCCTTGTTTGCTGAATATACCACATGGTGCTACCTCTCTTTCTTCCCTTCAGATCTTTCTTTTGTTGTTCCAGATGGCAAACCATCCAGTGTTTCTTTCCAAAAGTGACAAAGTTGAGAGCCTGATTTAAAAGTGATCCTGAGCACATGCAAGAAAATTACCTGTGCATTGTTATATTTTACAATTCTCTTTTTAAGAAATTACACTCAGAAACTTGGAGTTTGGTGCCATATTCTGTAGATGTTGTAAAGCATTCCTCGCATTCTTCACATGTCCCTCAAAGCTGCTATTGTAAAACACAACATCACCCAAATAAAGAATGCAGATTTTATTTTTAGGACCTTCAAGGCATTCTTCCATATACATCTGAAAGGCTGCAGATACATTAGTCATTGGACCCATTCATACAGACTCCAAGTTATAATAAGGCTGTTAGGTAATGACTTAGTTCTACAATATATCCTTGGTGATAAGCTTTCATTTGGTCTAAGACAGTAAACCAATATTTGTCTCCTAGTTCATTAAACACATAATGAATTCAAGAAACAGGCTTGTTTTCCTGAGATTCCAAATGTATTTCCAAAATCATTTACAGGTAAATTTTTTGTATATTGGTAGATCTAGTCTCCAGATTCAGGGGCCAGGTCTACTGCCCATTGAAAACACTGAAAGTAGACCTGGCCTACAGAATCCAGATGCACAGTACTCTACTGCTTGCAGCCGAATACAGTGGAAGTAGACTTGGCCTCCAGAGTCCAGTGGACAGATCTACCACCTATTGAAAACAGCCAAAATAAGTATGAGAAAAATCCCAAAATTTTGGGAGATATATTTCAAGAGTGTGTAACCCTTAGTTAGGAATGGAATGAGCCAGGAAGGGTGGAGCCTCTAGATGTAGAAGAGTGCAGACTGTGTGGAAAGCAAAAGAGGGAAACAAGACTGCCCTGCTAGGGAGCTTGAACCTTAATCATAAGCTCTTAATACCTTGTTTAAGGTAACTGTGATATATGGATGAAAACTGGTAAGGAAAGGAGACTTTTGTTCTGAACTGTAAATTTTAGAATTATGTTTTAATGGGGAGTTCATCTGGGACCTTCATCTTGGAAGCTGGTGCACAGAGTGTTCAGCTGGAGACTTCTTGGGTCACCCACAAGAGGAAAGAGATGGACTTTGTGGGTGACGAGCTGTGAAGGATGGAAAAGTTAATTGTTTGGGCTTTAAAAGATCATTGCAATGTTGTGTTATGGAGTTCTATTTTTGTTACATGATATGAAGTTAAGTGAAAAGTAAAAATGTTTTATCTTCTTTGAATTATTGCGAGATTCATTCCAAGTTCTGCCCCACAGAACCCACAAACTGAGCTTACAAGTGCTTTGCTGTATTTTGGGTATTTCAAATCCAAAACAAAACAAGGAATTTCAAGCATTGTTTCAGATTGGAACTAGTTTCACTAGAATCTGATTGGCCAGGCTGCTCACATCTTAAAATCTTCCCTTTGGATTGATTACAGTCCTATAAATAGCCTCTTATCCACCAGAATGTTAATCTTATGTCTTGTATCTTTTTTTTCTTGAAAATAAGTCTCCGATAGCTTTAGGTTCTCAGTATAATGCTTCTGCAGTGCTCCTTCCTTGCTTACAGTAATGAACTCTCCAATCTGGTCTTTCAGCTTTAGTACAGACATTCCTCATTTTCTGATTTTCTTAGATCAGCTCCACTCAAATATTTAGGGCTTGACTGGCCATTACAGCCACCAAGATTTTTTTTCTGGTGGGCCGATTCCCCTGTCCCCCCCCCCCCGGGCAGCCCAGCCCAGGCCAGTGGCAAAAAAGTAATGATGGGAAGGCCACGTCTGCCATGTCTAAGTCTCACACCTCTCCATCCCTCACTTCTCCTTCCTTCCTTTGGGTGGGCAGAGCTGGGGTGGGCCAAGGGCAGGACAGGCAGGCTACTTCTCCCTCCCTCCTTTTGGGTGCCAGGGCTGGGGTAGGCTGTGGGATGGGGTTGTTTTCCAGGACCATCTTTCCTTCTCAGTCTGCCAATGCAAATACTGTACTTGAGCAAGCCATTTGGTTATGTCTTAAACAGACAGTAGCATAAGAATAATTAAACACAAAAATTATAACTATTACTACCTTTCATATATACACTCCTGATGTCATCAATTGCTTCCATATGGAGCAGTAATATGCCAGAACCTCACAACCTAGGTGCAATGCTTGTGCGCGTTGCGTGTAAAGTGCTGTCAAGTCAAAGCCGGTTTATGGCAACCCCATCGGGTTTTCAGGACAAGAGACTAACAGAGGTGGTTTACAATTTCCTGCCTCTGCATAGCAGCCTTGAGTTTCCTTGGTGGTCTCCCATCACAAATACTAGCCAGGGCCAACCCTGCTTATCTTCCAAGATCTGATGAGATTAGGCTAGCCTGGGCCATCCAGGTCAGGGCCAAGGATGCATTGCATACCGGTGTGTTAATACTGCATGCAGCCCTTCTGAAGTAAGACCACCTACTCCCTTACGAACCTACCCAACAACTACAGCCATCTTCTGAGGGCCTGCTTCAGATGCCCCTGTCTTCTGAATTTAGATGGGCAGCAACCTAGGAGAGGGCCTCCTCGGCCATGGCACCAAAACTCCATATTTCCCCCTCAGAAGGTCTGACCTTCCCTTCTGTTGCCATCTTCCACTGGTAGGTAAAGACATTTTTGTTTCACTTGGCATTTCCCCAGTGATGCCTTCTTCCTGCCCAGTGTTTTAATTGTTATACATGACATCATCTTCATGTAAAGTCCCATGACTACATTTGTCTACACACCAAACATCACTTCTACATTGGACCTGGCTTTGCATATGGATTTTCTCACAGTCATATTTCATTTCCTTTGCCTATTACTTCCTTTCCTCCTTCTATTATCTCTCAACTGTTAAACTTTAATTTTGAAGCTCCTCTGGGCAGGAACATTTATTTATTTATTTATTTTGCTTATCATACAAAGTGCAGTGGTCATATGTCAACAGTAAAATGGAGCTACTTTCAGATCTAAGTGTAAAGTTCAGTTACTTCATTTGGCTTGTTGATTGTTTTCCATTATAAAGCAATCAATTCCAGAATTGTAAATAGATAGCTATTGAATGTACGTGAGCCCAGCACAAGAATGCTGTCATGTTGTTAAATTATGTGGGTAGGCTGGAAATTAGTCTTATAGGTTAATTTAAAGGCCTTTTAAGTAATCTCAGGTGTAATTAAGTTAACTAGTGATGTGCAAGAATTGCTTAGACACTTCTATAGTAAAATATTAGTGATGTTTTCACATTCAATGTATGTGAAGTGCCTATGCATGGCATCCTTGCTGTTTTAACAAGCAGGGCTTTTTTTCTGGGGGAATGCGCCAGAATGGAGTACTGGAACCTCTTTGACAAAATTCTTTTTTTAATGTTCAAAAGTTCATGAGTTTTTACAGATTGAAAACATCATTTCCCCTCTTGAGAGTTCCAGCACCTATTTAAAAAACCCTGTTAATAAGTATAGACTAACATTTATTGTTCATGTAACTGAACTATCAAATAAACAATTTTATCAATCTCTTATATGGCAATTTCCTTCTGCCTCCCTCTGCTGCTTACTACTGCTCCGCAGGAAAGAGAGATTCAGTATTTTGATTGGACAGCATCAGAAGATGATTGTGGAAGTACCAGTGCTGCTGAGTAGGCAGAAATGTCCCCTGAATATGATAACATCACTTGCCCATGCCCGGGACTTATATTGACTCAGTATCCATGCTTCTGCATCTCTTGTATGGTGCTATAGTAGTAGCCCCAGTGGATCCCTACATACATAGAATTCAGTAGTTAGTTGTCTCTGAACATATGCTTAGAATGTCACTGGGCTGGATCCAACCAGTTTTTCTACTGATGGGGAAAAAAAGACAGGTCCCCATTGACTGCCAAAAAAGGTCATGCTGGGGATCATGGGGAGCAGATGTACAACAGCCATGAGAGACTGGGGCTGTAAGAATTAGGAAGGAAAAATTAGTAAGAATGAATGAACAGCTGGATCCTACTCATGGTTCTCTGAATAAGAACTGAGCTCCCAATAGTTTCCTCACACAAAAAACACATACACATTCACTCCTGGCTTAGTCTTAGTCTTTTCTCATTCTGGTAGCCCAACACATAATAAAAAGATATATTCAAAATAAAACTTAATGGCACAGTGGAAGAATATAATTTGTCAATAAATGAAGGGTGGGAGTGGAGAACTGATGCACAAATTTCCTTCCTGCTCTACTTCCCCCATATCTGGTAACTTCTCTTGCAATTCTGACTCATTTCTTCTTGATTTCAGTGGATTGGCAAGAACCAGCCAACCATATAAACATATAACCTTCATTAAACATGGGTGTGTGTGATCAGCAAATGCATTTCAAAGAATGGCTGTAGTGACCAATCTCTTTTTTATCTCAATAATCAACAAGTATAGTATTTTGGCAGTACTAAAGAAAGCAACTTATCAGAAGTTCATAAACGTCTTCTGAGAGGCTGTTTCTTGCGCTAGTGACTTGGCTTTGGCTTTAGTATTATCAGTAAGTATAGTGTAAAGAAAGAACATGGAATGAAAGCTGCTATTTTAAAATTGGGACAATTAGATGGTGAGGCCTCCTCCAAGGACAGAATATTTTAAAAAATGGTGTTGTTCCAGTTTTGGGGAACTTGGAGGGAACCTGTGGTATTCAGTAAACAGATGCAAGATACAGATCTGGCAGCACTGCATAAGTGAAAAGGCACATTATCTATCTCCTGTCCAAAGCATGGTAGCCCTAAGATGCTTACAACTTCCCTAGCAATTTTATGTGCATCTTCAGAGGAGTCACTGAATACTTTATAAGAAGCTTTAGTCTCTTTGACAGAGGAAAGCAACTCCTGAGAAAATGTTTGATATAGAGGCTGAGTACAGACTGGCAGTTTGCTCCGGTAGCCAGTCGTAGCAAAAAAAACCCCGAATTAAACTATACCGGGTTTTCCCGTTCATACTGCGGGGGCCTCTGCCGGAAGGCGCACAGGAGTGTTCAGACTGCCACGCCGGAGGCATGCTATCACACTGCTGCTGCCTCCTGCCCAACGCGGGTTGCTCCTGGCTTTTCGGCTGCGCGTTCAGACTCCCCGGAAGCGGAAAAACGCGTGACACATGCGGGTTTTTGGATTTGCTACAGCTTTTATCAGGTATTTTTTTAATCCGGCAGTGAAGCGCAACAGCACGGGTTGGCTACGGGTGGGGGACGCCAGGCAGATGTGCCTGTGTGAACGTCCCATTTACTCCGGGATTGAATTGTCGTTGGCCC
This sequence comes from Gekko gecko, assembly GCA_029375565.1. Taxonomy (NCBI): domain Eukaryota; kingdom Metazoa; phylum Chordata; class Lepidosauria; order Squamata; family Gekkonidae; genus Gekko; species Gekko gecko. Next base: position 99,332,485 of record JAPDNY010000004.1, on the reverse strand, counting down.
GGGGTCCCTACCGGGGCAAATTGCCAGTCAGAACTCAGCAAGAGAGTGAAAGCTGCATTACAATTGCCAGGTAATGTTTTGATCCAAAGACATTAGGGCTGTCACATTTCTGAATCCACTTTGACCTTTCCTCTAAATACTCATTATATTGGGGGGGGGGGAAACATATTATAGGGCTTTGGATGATGATCCCAAGTAGCTTAATGTTCACTTTCTAAGACTGTTGCAAGAGACACAGGACTAGGGGGATCCTGTTGCATAAGTAGTATGAGAAATAATGTTTTAAAACTTGCCAACTGAAAAATGGAGACATTTAAACAGGATATTGTGCTTTGCCCCAGGCTCTGGAAACCACTGAATCAGAGCAGTGGTCATATTTAGCTTTATAATATAATGACTTTCCAAGTGGGGCATCTGGTTACTAGAAACAACAACAAAAACAAAAAAACCTCAGAATGATACTCTTAAGAATGAAACTTAGAACATATGTAGGAGATTCTAAGATCAATGTCTCCCTCTGGGTTTTTTAAGGCTAGCAGCAGGTGCAGAGGAGCCTTAATCAGGTTGGGGGCATGGTTCTGCACATGGTTCTGCACACTTTTTCCCTCTGCTATTTTGCCAATTTAACTCTCACTCCAAAAGCTGGTTTTTCCATTGGGAAAAAATGTAGATACCACTGTGTACCTGTAAATTCTTCCTCTGCAGTTTAAATCACAACTTTGGGAACATTATAAAGTTAAGAAATTTATGTGGGAACACCCCCCCCCAACTGCCTTTAATGTTGCAAAAGCATCATGCGAGGTGACCATAGCTCTTTTGTGTCTAGCCTTTGTTTTTGTCATGTAAAAGCTAACTGTAGGCAGAAGGAAAACATTTTTGATACTGGCTATTCCTACAGAAATCAACCTTTTTGTACCTTTGTCTATAAAATTATGAAATGTGAATTAAATTTATTTTTGGTTCTTAGAGATTCTTAAGTTGTATTTGGAATTCAAATGAAATGTGTGGGAAAGCATTAAGAACATAAGAAGAGCCCTGCTGAATCAGACTGGTGGTCCATCTAGGCCAGCGTCCTGTCTCACACAGTGGTCAACCAGTTCCTCTGGACAGCAAACAACAGGGCATAGAGGCCAAGGCCATCCCCTAATGTTCCGTCCTGGCTCTGGAATTCAGAGGCCTAATGCTTCTGAATGTGAAGGTTCCCCTCAGTCACCATGTCTAGTAGCCACTGACAGACTTATCCTCCATGAATCTATCTAATCCCCTTTTAAAGCTGTTTATTCCTGTGGCCATCACGACATACTCTGGCAGAGAATTCCATATTTTAATCACTCTCAGTGTTAAAACATATTTTTGTTTGTCTGTCCTGAACCTACTACCCATCAGCTTCACTGGATGCCCTCAAGTTCTAGTATTGTGGGAGAGGGAGAAAAAAATCACTTTATCAACTCTCTCCATCCCATGCATATTTTTATAAACCACTATCATGCCCCCCGAGCTGTCTCTTTTCTAAACTGAAAAGTCCCATGCTCTTCAGCCTTTCCTCATAGGGAAGGTGCTCCACGCCCCCCCAATCATCTTGGTTGCCCTCCTCTGTACTTTTTCCAGCTCCGTAATGTCCTTTTGGAGATACAGTGACCAGAACTGTACACAATATTCCAAATGAGGGCACACCATTCAGCTGCTGAATAGAGTTTGCAGAATTTATTTGGCTTTTTTCTGGCTTTTCAGGTCTTGCCAACTTCCCTTCCCTCCTCTAGCTGCTGGCTAGGAGGGGAAGCAAGAAGGCATGTTTAAATGCCTTCCCTCCCCAAGCTGCCTAGCCATATCCATATTCTGGAAGAGGTATACAAATACATGCTGACAGCGGCTAGAATTATCTATGCAGCAAAATGGAAACCAGATGTCTCTCCCAGCCTGGAAGAATGGGAAAATAAACTTGTTGAATGTGCAGCTAAAAAGAGTCCTAGCAACTCTTTTTACTTATATCAATCTAACTGCTTAGATTCCTAGCGACTGGGGTATGGCAGTTATCATCCCGATATATAAAAAAGGGGTAAGATCCGACCCTTTCAGCTACCATCCAGTCACCTTGTTCAGTGTGCTGGATGGGCAAGTTATACACCAGACATTTGTATTGGAAACTATGGGGCTGGATGGACAGGGAGATCATCTTAGCGGAGGAACAGGCAGGATTCAGAAGTGGTCATTCCACAATGGATCAGTGCCTTATTCTGCACCATTTCGTGGAGAAATACATTGCTAGACTGCATGGGGCATTATATGTAGCCCTCATGGATTATAGGATGGCATTCAATAGCATATTGCATAACAGACTCGGGATAAACCTCAAAGCATCTACAATAGATCGCAGGTTGCTTGTTCTCATACGTACACTTCATGAGAATAATCATCTGTCTGTGAGATGTAACCCCTGAGGACATTTGTCACAAAAGTTCCCCGCTAGGATGGGAGTGAAACTAGGATGCATCCTTGCTGCCCTATTATTTAATTACCAATTCCATGGTACAGACACTATCCAACCCTAACTTCCATCCACCAAATCTGGTGAATCGACCAATTTCTACTCTCTTATATGTGGATGACACAGCCATTCTGTCACACACTAAAGTTAGGTTGAGAAGAGCCCTCACAACTTACTGTAAAGAGGAACATCTAACTGTTTGGTGTAGTTTGGTGTAGTGGTTAAGTGTGCGGATTCTAATCTAGGAGAACCAGGTTTGATTCCCCACTCCTCCACTTGCACCTGCTGGATGACACTGGACAAGCCATAGTTCTGTCAGAGCTGTCCTTGAAATTGCAGTTCTCAAGAGAGGTCTCTCAGCCCCACCTACCTCACAGGGTGACAGTTGTGGAGAGGGGAAGGGAAAGAAGTTTACAAGTCACTCTGGGCCAATCTGCATTTAGCATTTTTACCAAACTCACACTGGAACAGAAAAAGATGCAGTTCAAAACCACATTCAACTATCCTGGGCCAACACTGTGCTGACTGCAGAGTCACCCCCGAATGGCCATAAAACAGCCATAAATCTATGCAGACAGCCACCATTAAACCAGAGATCAAACAAAATGAAAGCAGCATGCAGTCTGGACGCTGCCATAAAATGCGACACTCAATCAAAGTGAAAGTGGCATGCAATGTAGATGGGAATTTCTGTTCCAGTGTGGATTTGGTAAGACAGCAGAGCAAATACTAGCTGCAGATTGGGCCTTTGAGACTCTGAGTGAAGGGTAGGATATAAATCCAATCTCCTCCTCCTCCTCCTCCTCCTTTATCTGGGTGTCACATTTCAATCATCTGGCACATAGGCAGCCCAACTCTCTCAAGTCACGGAATCTGCCCAAAGAACGGCATTAGCAACATGAAGATTTTTCTACACAAAAGGGGAATCCCATATCCCACAGGCACTGAGGCCATATCTGTATTTGCATTTTAAATCAGTTGCGTGCTGCTGTGACAGCGACTTTCTCTATGCTTGTTTGAAGAGTTGTTTGGAGAAGATTCTTTTAAAGCAGTGCGGAGGTGCAATGACAGTGGAGCCTCCCTGAGATGGCGATAAACAGATGTGGACATGTGAAACTTTGCTAGCATAGTTGAGGTGTGAAAACGACACCAAATGTGGACAGCTTTTTTGAAGACGGAGTCAAAAGGAGGGGACACTGGTGGGAAAGACTAATGCAAATATGGCCTCAAAGTCTTTCAGGGTAATGTGATTCCCAAGCTTATGTCTGGATAACAGGATTCTCGGTATAACAATTATCTTAAACTAGAAGCAGTCCAGTCAAAATTATTAAGATCCTTATTTGGAGTGCTCCGATGTGTCCCCAACACCTTGCTCAGGCTCAAAGCAGGCCTGGTCGCATTAGAAGCACAGGCTTTGATTCAAGCTATATGTTTCTGGCTTAAGCCAAATTTCTCCCCCCCCCTTAGTTTCTTTAATATTTTCAGACAGTTTCCTTTCAAGGTCGGTGACAGCAATTGAGAACAAACTGCACTTTTGCATCTTGGTTATCAAGGAGCTAAAATAATAGATAAACAGAGACTATGGGACACCTCCCTTCAAGTTGACAGATCTAGAGCCTACTCTATAAAGGTACTGAAATTCTGTGCTTTGGCATGTTCAGTCAGTCAGAAGAATATGCTCTTGTTTTAACAGACTTTATTTTAGCAAATGCTTATATATCTACATTTTTTGTCATGCCCAGTGTGACCAGAACAATTTTGTCTTGGCAAATATGTTTTTACATTCAATATATTCAGGCACCTAGTAATGTCTGTGTTGTTTGACAAGTCTGATTTATGATATGGGATCGTAATAAACTATTGATTGATTGAATATGCAGTAATGGCGAAGTTAACAACTTATCTGAGAAACAGATCAATCACGAAATGTGAGGAAAGATGGAGTGTGTATTATACAAGCATGAAACTCTACCCTCCAAACCAGCCATTTCCTCCAGGGGAACCGTTGTTGCTAATCTCCAGGAGAGGACTGGAGATCACTCAGAATTACAACTGCTCTTCAGATGGCAGAGATCAGTTCCACTGGAGAAAACCATAAGCTCTGTGTCATTATACCCTGCTGAGGTCACCACAGCAAATTGATGCTGAGTGCCCAAGGCCAGGGCACTCATCCAGAGTCTTTTTCTAGAGCTCATTGTATTTATTTCCACAATGGGCCTATTCCTAGTATATATATAACTTGACTCACTTGCCAGGACAAATATATAATTGCTATTCTAAGGCTTAGTCTATTGTCTGCTTCTCCTGCTAGTCAGCATCTAGTTACCACAGGGATGGCTCACCACACTTGCACACTCACAGGGAAAAAAAGCAAACTCAATACTAGGGATTATTAGGAAAGGGCTTGAAAATAAGACAGCCAATATTATGATGCTCCTATATAGATCTATTGTGTGGTCTTATTTTGAAATGCTGTGTGCAGTTTTGGTTACCATATCTCAAAAAGGACATTTTTGTTGTTGTTCAGTCGCACAGTCGAGTCCAACTCTTCATGACCCCATTGACTACATTACGCCAGGCCCTCCTGTCTTCTGTAGTGCTCTGGAGTTTGCTTAATTTCATGCTCGTTGCCTCAATAACACTGTTTAACCATCTCATCCTTTGCCGTCCCTAATCCTTCTTCTTTGACCTTCAGCCTTTCCCAGCATCAGGGTCTTCTCCAGTGAGTGCTCCCTTCTCATTTGGTGGCCAAAATATTTGAGCTTCAGTATCTGGCATTCCAGGGAACAGTCAGGGTTGATTTCTTTTAGGATTGACTGATTTGATCTCCAAGGGACTCTCAAGAGTCTTCTCCAGCACCATAATTCAAAAGAATCTATTCTTCGGCACTTGGCCTTCCTTATAGTCCAACTCTCACAGCCATATAGTACTACTGGGAATACCATTGCTTTGACCATGAGGACTTTTGTTGGCAGGGTGATGTCTTTGCTTTTTATCATGCTGTTTAGGTTTGCCATTGCTTTCCTCCCAAGGAGCAGGGGTCTTTTAATTTCATGGCTGCAGTCACCATCTGCAGTGATCTTGGATCCCAGGAACGTGAAGTCTGTCACTGCTTCCATGACTTCTCCTTCTATTTGCCAAGGAGTGATGGGGCCAGATGCCATGATCTTCATTTTTTTGATGTTGAGTTTCAAGCCAACCTTTGTGCTCTCCTCTTTTGTCCTCATCAAGAGGCTCTTTAGGTCCTCTTCACTTTTTGCCATTAGAGTGGTATCATCTGCATATCTGAGGTTGTTGATGTTTTCCCCAGCAATCTTAATTCCAGCTTCTGAATCATCCAGGCTGGCATTTCGCATTATGTACTCTGCATATAAATTAAATAAGCAAGGGGACAATATACATCCCTGTCGTACTCCTTTTCCTATGCTAAACCAATCAGTTGTTCCATATCTAGTTCTAACTGTCACTTCTTGACCCTTATACAGGAGAACCAGTTTGGTGTAGTGGTTAAGTGTGCGGACTCTAATCTGGGAAAACCAGGTTTGATTCCCCACTCTTCCACTTGCACCTGCTGATGTGACCTTGGGTCAGTCACAAGCTCTGGCACAGCTGTTTTTGAAAAAGAGCAGTTTCTGTCAAGAGCTCTCTCAGCCCCACCTACCTCACAGGGTTTCTGTTGTGGGGAGGGGAAGGAGTTTGTAAGCCACTCTGAGACTCCAAGTGAAGGGCGGCGTATAAATCCAATCTCTTCTTCTTCTGCTGCTTCTGCTTCTTCTTTTTTACAGGTTTCTCAAGAGACATGTGAGGTGGCCTGGTACTCCCATCTCTTTAAGGACTTCCATAGTTTGTTGTGATCCACACAATCAAAGACTTTAGCATAGTCAGTGAAGCAGAAGTAGATCTTTTTCTGGTACTCTCTTGCTTTTTCCATAATCCAGTGAATATTGGCAATTTGATCTCTAGTTCCTCTGCCTCTTCGAAACCCAGCTTGTACTATTGGCAGTTCTCTATCCATGTACTGCTGAAACCTAGCTTGTAGGATCTTTAGCATGACCTTGCTAGTGTGTGAAATAAGTGCAACTGTGTGATATCTTGAACATTCCTTAGCATTGCCCTTCTTTGGGATTGGAATGTAAACTGACCTTTTCCAATCCTGTGGCCACTGATGTGTTTTCCAAATTTGCTGGCAAATTGAGTACATGTTCAACAGCATCATGTTTTAAGACTTTGAATAGTTCAGCTGAGATACCATCACTTCCAATAGCTTTGTTGTTAGTAATGTTTTCTAAGGCCCATTTGACTTTGCATTCCAGGATGTCTGGCTCGAGTTCAGTGATTGCACCATTGTGGTTGTCAAGGACATTGAGGTCCTTCTTGTATAGTTCTTCTGTGTATTCTTGCCATCTTTTCCTAATCTCTTCTGCTTCTATTAGGTCTCTACCAATTTTGTCCTTTATCATGGCCAGCTTTGCATGGAACATTCCCTTGATTTCTCCAATTTTCTTGAAGAGATCTCTAGTCCTTCCCAATCTATTGTTTTCCTCTATTACTTTGCATTGTTCATTCAGGAAAGCCTCCTTATCTCCCCTTGCTGTTCTCTGGAAATCTGGAAATCAGTTGGGAAAATCTTTGCTTTTCACCTTTGCCTTTTGCTTTCCTTCTTTCCTCTGCTATTTGTAAAGCCTTATCAGACAGCCACTTTGCTTTCTTGCATTTCTTTTTCTTTGGGATGGCGGTGATTGCTGCCTCCTGTACAATGTCACAGACCTCTGTCCATAGTTCTTCAGGCACTCTATCTATCAAATCTAGTCCCTTAAACCTATTCTTCACCTCCACTGTATATTCATCAGGGATGTGATCTAGGTCAAATCTGAATGGCCTAGTGGTTTCCCCAACTTTCTTCAGTTTAAGTCTGAATTTTGCAATGAGTCGCTCATGATGGGAGCCACAGTCATCTCTGGGTCTTGTTTTTACTGACTGGATAGAGCTTCTCCATCTTTGATTGCAAATTATATAATCAATCTGATTTCGGTGTTGCCCATCTGGTGATGTCCATGTGTAGAGTCACCTCTTAGGTTGTTGGAAGAGGGTGTTTGCTATGACCAGCGTGTTCTCTTGACAAAACTCTGTTAGCCTTTGTCCTGCTTCATTTTGTTCTCCAAGGCCAAACTTGTCTGTTATTCCAGTTACCTTTTGACTTCCTGCTTTAGCATTCCCGTCCCCTATGATGAGGAGGACATCTTTTTTGGTGTTAGTTTTAGGGGGTGTTGTAGGTCTTCATCAAACTGGTCCACTTCAGCCTCTTCTGCATCAGTGGTTGGGGCATAGACTTGGATTACTGTGATGTTGAATGGTTTGCCTTGGATTTGGACCAAGATCATTCTGTCATTTTTGAGACTGTATCCCATTACTGCCTTTCACACTCTCTTGTTGACTATAAAGGCCACACCATTTTTTCTATGGGATTCTTGGCCACAATAGTAGATATAATGGTCTTCTGAGTTAAATTTGCCCATTCCTGTTCACTTTAGTTCATTGATTCCCAAGATGTTGACGTTCAGTCTTGCCATCTCATTTTTCACCACGTCAAGCTTACTTTGATTCATAGATCTTACATTCCAGGTTCCTATGCAGTATTGTTCTTTGCAGCATCGGACTTTCCTTTCACCATCAGACACATCCACAGTTGAGTGTCCTTTCAGCTTTGGCCCAGCCGCTTCACTCTTTCTGGGGTTACTCATACTTGCCCTCTGCCCTTCCCCAGTAGCATATTGGACACCTTCTGACCTGAGGGGCTCATCTTCTGGCGTCACATCCTTTAGCCTTTTGTTACTGTCCATGGGGTTTTCTTGGCAAATATACTAGAGTGGGTTGCCATTTCCTTCTCCAGTGGATCACACTTGGTCTGAGTTCTCTGCTGGGGCCTGTCTGTCCTGGGTGGCCCTCCATAGCATAGCCCACAGCCTTATTGAACTACGCAAGCCCCCTCGCCACGTCAAGGCAGTGATCCATGAGGGAGAAAAGGACATTGCAGAGCTAGAAAAAAGGAAGAGGAAAACCAAGATGATTAAAAAGTTGGAGCACCTTTGCAATTTAGAAAAGAGGCAACTAAGAGGGGACATGATAGAGGTTTATAAAATTATACATAGAGAGAACTTTTACTCCCTTTCCCAAAATACTAGTACTTGGGGGCACCCAATGAAGTCAATGGATAATAGATTCAGGACAGAATAAATACTTCTTAGTCAATGGGGAATATGTTGTCAGAGGATATAGTGATGGTCACAGGTATAGATGCCTTCAAAGGGGAACTGAACAGCTAATAGAAGATAGGTCTACCAGTGGTTACTAGCCATGGTGACTAAAGGCACCCTGCACATTCAGAGGGAGTAAACCCTTGAATACCAGTGCAAGCAGGCAATGTCAGGGGAAGGTCTCAGCCTCTGTGCTCTGTTGTTGACCCTCCAGAGTATCTCATTGGCCACTATGTAAGACAGGATATTGTATCAGATGAAGCACAGGTCTCATCCAATAGGGCTCTTCTTACATTCTGTTTTTTAAATAATTTTATTGGTTTATGCACAGAAAAGGGGGAAGGGGAAAGAAAGGAAGAAAGGAAAGATACAAAACTATATTAAAAAATTCCAGTTTGGCATTCTGCATGCATATCTTCTCATTACAATTTCACAACTGCTACATCTATCATTCATATTATTCTTCATTTAATCTTATTTTCTCCGTACTTTTCCCCCTCAGTTTTAACCAGTCATAAAATGCCATCCAAGGTCCTATAAATTCTTCTTCCATTTTTCCTTTCCCATTAATACAAACAAAGCAAGGCTTCAATGGCTGCTATCAGATAAGAATGCAGAGATTACACACTCAGTCGCTGAGTTTTGTGCATTAATTCTTAAATTGTGGGAATCGCATTTTAAAAGTTCTAAAATTCAGATTTCTGTTTTTGTATATTATGATTGATTTTTTTCTCTCCCTCACATATTATGCTTACTCTTTACATTGGTCTTAAGACCATAATAAACTATGATATACTATACATTTTTCCTTTTAATATATTTGTCAACTTGTCCATTTCAGCACATTCCATAATCTTCAATATCAACTCATCAAGCACTGAGATTTTCAATGTCCTCCGTGTCATTGCAAATAAAATTCTAGCAGCTGTTATAAAATGTAAAATGAAGTATCCATGGTTCTTATCTAACTCATCTGGTAAACAGTTTAACAAAAATATCTCTGGCTTAAAAGGTATTGTAGTATTCAAGATTGACTGTTTAGTCTATAATTGTCATTATTTTTTAAAGTCAGGGGTTTTTTTTTTGGAGGATCCAGATGACATTGACAGTGCATTGCATTCCAGAGTTTCCCCCCATTGCTATCCCATCTTCTTTCATCTGTGGAAGTATTTTAAAATATAAAATGCAAGTGTGGCTCCAGGCAGTTTGGAGTGGGTAGTCAAAATGCTACTGTGATTTTTTTACAGCTTTTTCCTTTGAAACATTCTTCCCTTCCTTCTGCTTCCAGCTTCATTACTTTCTTTCAAGATAGCCAGCTATGGCATTCATGAAAGCATGATTATCATACTGTTTTTTATTTGGCAACCAAGGTAGTTTTTACGTTTTATTATCTTTGTGGTGTCATAATGAAGGAAGTAACATTAAATATGTTAAAAATGAAGAGGAGGGTTGTAGGACAGACCAGGCTAGCCTGGCTGAATGAGGCTCCTTCCATCTCATATGCCACAATGGTTGCCTTTTGGAGTTGTGCTCAGCAGGTCTCAACCTACTTGGTACTTACAGAAGAAGCCAAGAAAGGGCATTTGCAAGTATTATGTGTGTAGAGGGTTGTGCTGGTGAGGAAAAGAATGAAGGTGTGTTCTTGCATGTTCTTACACAGTGACCAATTTAGAATTGTTATTGTGACTGTCATTTTAAAACATGCTTTTCTTTGTATTTATATAGACAGAAGATTGTGTTGACAGGAGACTGTGTGGTCCAATTATTACTTAAGAACTCCTTAGGCAATGTCGTGTCAGAACTTGAAAGAACACAGAATGCGTACTACACTAACAAGCCACTCATCCTAATCATTGAGGACAACCATCCTTTCTGACAAATATTAGGGCTTTAAAGCTTTTTGTGTGTTAATATACACACTCACACACTTTGACTAGTACACATCAAATCAGATTTGTTATCCTTTTTTTCTTGTGTTTGGTACACATTTTGTAGATTCATACATAGTGAATACAAACTGGGTGTGAAATCCTTTCCAGTTACTGTGGATTGCATGATTTACCGGTGTAGTTTCTTGTGCAAATGAAATTGAATGGAACAGTCATTCAAATCATATTAGGTTGAAAGTATGTATCCATCTGATTTCATTTGTGTACATTCAGCATTTTCACATAAAAACATGATTATTACATCCCTACTCACACATGAAGGGCCACTGCCTAAACATATTCTCCCACCACTTATGATGGCTCATTTGGATACTAGGGACCTCCCCCTGATTGCTGTACTTGCAATATTTAAAATTAGTTTGAATACTACCAAAAGAGTTGCAGCAATACTTGATGAAGCAACAGCAATCATCCTTTTCAGTAAACTGTAGACAAATTAGACTTATAACAAATATCTGTCATACCCAAACTAACAAATGTCATACCTTATATTTTCCCCCAATGGGGACCCAAAGCAGCTTCCATCATTCTGTTGTTAATAATATTTTTTTCTTATAGAGGCATGGTAACAGCAAGCCAAGTGATTTGTTTTGTTCTGATATTTGGTTTGGATCAGGGTCATGTGGGCCCAGAAGGAATCTTTGTCTGTGGGCTCATAGTGGATCTTGGCAACTCTGGCTTGAAATGGCAGGCTGTGTATTGCATGGTGCTTTATAGTGCAATCCTAAACAGGGGTACATCCTTCTAAGCCTATTGAATTGAGTGGGCTCAGAAGGATATAACTCTGTTTAGGATTGCACTGTTAATGTTCATGTGCATGTATATGTATAAGAACTGCAATATATCAACCCTCATGCCATCTTCTCAGATATTCACTCATAAAGGACAGGAAGGAAGACAATTCTAGAAACCAGCAGTGGCATCCTAAGCAAAGTTATACCCTTCTAACTCCATTGACTTCTATAGTCTTGGAAGGGTATACCTCTGCTTAGGCTGGTGCTGTAAGTCCCCCCCAAAAAAACAAACAAACACCAATTTACTTTTATTTTATGACAAACAAACAAACAAAACCCAAGACAAAACAAATCTACAATACAGACATAAAATAGGAGAAGCTAATCATTAAGTATCTCTTAATTTTTTTCTCTCTAATACGTTTAAACAGCCCACGCCTACCAGCCGTTGGGCTGGGAAAATGAGTTTGCCACCCAGTTGGAAGGGGTGGACACAGCAAAGGCGCCAAAGAGCGCCTCATACAGGCCTTTTCGAGGGGAGGGGCCGGGGGGGTATAAAAGTCCGGCCCCTCCCCTCTGCTTCAGCAGTCCGGTTTTGTTCTCGGTCCGAGAGGTGTGCATTGCTGGGGCTTGTGCTCGCGGCCTTCAGCCCACATAGCAGCGCATTCCTCCCGGCACTGACGACAGAGTTTGGGCGTCCGTTCAGCGGGCATGCGAGAGTGGCATGCAGCGAGAGTGGTTTGCAGCTCAGGAGGCGAGCGCGGGTGCGGGCGGCTCTGGACAGGCTGTGGCGCTTGTGCCGACAGCTGTAGGAGGCTGGTTTGCCTGTGGGCAGCTTGGAAAGGCGGCGGCAACAGGCTAAGCATGGCGGGGCTGAAGATGCCGCAGGACCACTGGAGGACTCTGGGGATGCGCCCATTCGCACAGGCTGCTTGCCCCTGTGGTTTGATTGTGGGCATTGGTGGGTGACCTAGTTAAGGGGAGGGTGTTTTTATTGCCTGGTAGGCTGGCAGCATGAGCCATTTGGGGGGCAAGATAGCGTATTTTCGCTGTGCGCCCTTCCCCCCCATCCTTTTGCCGCAGGCAAGGCGGAGGTCCAATTCAGTTGCCTTTCCTGCCCCCATTGAGGGTGCAGCTGGTTGCCATCTTAGGTCCCTTCAGCGGCCATTTTGTTATCAGCTAGGTGGCCATTTTGTTTTTTCATTTGGGCAGATATCAATTTCATTTTTAATATTTGCATTCAGTTCTGGTTGCTTAATTTGTTTCGAGGTGGTAGCTTGCAATTATGGTGCGCAAAAAGGGTTCGGGCAGGTCTGAAGGGAAACAGCCCGCACCCAAACTGCCACCTAAGCAACCTGCTCCAACCCTGTCCTCATGAGAGGACGAGGATGATGGGATCCAGCAAGCTATTTTGAACCGATTGCAGGCTGTTGAGCAGGCCGCAGGATTAACCCCTCCAGCAAGGCCTGAGGGTGGTGACCATGGGCGGAAGGAGACACGTTCTGCAGCCAACAAGCGTTTTCAGTTGTAGGTATTAACGCGATTGTCTCTTATAGAACGACGTGCTGTTCCATCTGGGGCAGGTTCCGAAGGAGCTACGGTGATTCAGGACCTCGATGCACCTTCTGCTCCGATGCCCTTAGGACCACAGAGCCCGGCTGCTGCTGTGGCTGGCCCTTCTATGCCAGCTGGTAAGTGTGGCTCTTCCCTCCTTGCAGGTTCTTGGCCCTGGGGCCATCCCGTAGCTGATGTTTCTGCTCCTGCGCAACCGGGCGGTGTTGGTTGCAACCATGGGTGGGGCCAGGCCTGTGGCGCTGCTTCATCATTTAGCACCTCACCTCAGGGCGGTCTAGTTCCCTCCATACAGCCGGGTAGCATTCCCAATGCACCATGGTGGGGTGGTCCTTCCCCTTATGGTGTTTCATATGTGGCAACACCGGCCACCGCCCTCCCCTTTGGGAATTTAGCACTTCCACTTGGAGACCACCTGCTTCCAGTGACTAGGAAAAAGATTTGTAGGGGTGAATTTGTAGATGTTTTTACGCTGTTGTTCCGCGAAATGGGAAAGAAAGAGAAGGATGACCTTGAGGATAGGGACTAAGAAAAGTATAAGAGGATGAGGGTGGACAAGACTTTGGCCAATTGGGTTGCCGGTTTCCTTATATATGCTGGCGTGCTGTCTATGGCTCAGCCATGTAAGGCCGCCTTGTTGTTCCAATACTTCAACATAATTTATAAGGGTTACACTGGCTTCACGGGGCCCGCTTGGCTCCAATATGATGAGGAGTTCAGGATGCAGGCTGCCATGAACCCTTCTTTGCGGTGGGACCAGATCCACCCACATTTATGGCTTCAGGTGATGGCCTCTTCCAGGTCTAACACGGAGGATCGCTCTCATAGTGGCCATTTGGTCAAGCATGCATCTGTATCATTCAGTTCCCACCCTATGGTGGGGCGGGCGGTTCAACCCCACCAGATTTGCTGGGAATTCAGGGCGCAAGGGGTGTGTAATAGAAAAGCATGCCAGTATCGACATGAGTGCCCCTTGTGCGCAGGCCCACATCCATTCTCTGCCTGTTTCCGGGGAAAATCCTGTCGGGGCCGCAGACGGCCAGAGGGGGGTGGACCTGGACAAGGGCTTGGAAAGGGGGTCAACACCCATAAAGTTGAAAGTACTTGAGAGGCGGCTGCGTTTTTATCCACGACGGGTAGACAGTTTATATTTGTTAAAAGGTTTTTCACAGGATTTTCGAATCCTTATCAGGGCGCCCAGGTTCCTTTTATGGCCCGTAACCTTCGATCTCTACAGGGTATGGAGCACATGTTGGGGGAAAGATTGGGAAAGAGCTGCAGGAGGGGAGGGGTTTGGGACCTTTTCCCCACCCCCCTGTCCCTAACCTGCGGGTTTCCCCATTAGGGTTCGTTCCAAAGAAGGTGCCAGGGGAGTTTCGGCTCATCCATCATCTTTCCTTTCCCAGGGGCGGCTCAGTTAATGATGCCATCCCTGGGGAATTGTGCTCAGTACGGTACACATTGTTCGATAAGGCAGTGCGTATTGTGCGCAGCTGCGGGAGGGGCGCTGAAATGACAAAGTGTGACATTAAGTCAGCATTTCGCCTCCTCCCAGTGCACCCGGGTGATGTTGACCTTCTGGGTTTTTGTTTTGAGGGCCAGTTTTATTTGGATAGGGCCTTGCCTATGAGTTGTTCAGTGTCTTGCACTGTGTTCAAGCGTTTTAGTTCATTCTTGGAGTGGGCCCTCCGCACACGCACCGGCGACCACTCAGTTGTCCACTATTTAGATGATTTCCTGTTTGTGGGTCCTTTGGGGTCAGGCCGCTGTCAGCATTTGTTAGGTTCTTTTATTTCATTGGCTGGCGAATTAGGTGTGCCTTTAGCACAGGAAAAGACCGAGGGCCCAGTGCAGGTCCTTACTTTCCTAGGGGTGGAACTGGATTCAGTAGCGCAGACTTCTCGACTGCCTGCCGGCAAGCTGGAAAATTTACGCAATCGCATTAGGGAATTCTCGGGTAAGCAGAAGGCCACTTTGAGGGAGCTGCAACAGTTGACTGGTCATTTGAACTTTGCCTGCAAGGTGATGGCTCTGGGCTGTGCGTTTTTGCGAAGGTTGTGTGCAGCCATGGCGGGATTGTGGCTCCCTCACCACAGGGTACGAATTACCATCGGTATCTGGCGGGATTTGGAAATGTGGCTTGAATTTCTTTCTTCCTTCAATGGCATCTCTATCTGGAGGGATGATCTGAGATTGGAGGCTGAGCTTCAGGTCCACTCAGATGCTGCCGGGTCCTTTGGTTTTGGTGTATTCTTTCAAGGGCAATGGTGTGCTGAGGAGTGGCCTGAACCTTGGGTGGCGGCCGGGCTGACAGCCGATATGACTTTTCTCGAATTTTTTCTTATACTGGTTGCCATCCATCTTTGGGGAGGAGAGCTGGCCAACCACATGGTGCACTTTTGGTGTGATAACCTGGTGGTGGTGCAGGTCATCAATTCCCTATCGTCCAGGTCCCTAAGGGTCATGTGTTTGGTTAGGGCTTTTACACTTCGTTGCCTCCAGCTGAACATTATATTTTTTTCCAGGCACATCCCTGGGGTTGACAATGGGGTGGCTGATGCTCTGTCTCGTAAACAGATGGAGAGGTTTCGTCAGCTGGCCCCAGACACTGACCTGCAGCCAGTGCAGATGCCTCCTTGGCTGTGGTCGGTTGGAAGGCAGAAGTGCACAGGGCAATTGGACTAGCCGTTGCGCCTAACACCAAGAGGGCTTATGACTGGGCAGTCGTTCAGTTTTCGGAATTTAGACAGGAGGTAGGGTATCCTAACTCATGGCCCGTTCCTGTGGAGCATCTATTGCACTTTTGCGTGGCTTCCAAAGGTAAGGGTTTGGTGGTTAGCTCAATAAAAGGGATGTTGCCAGCGATAGCCTATGCTAGTCAGGCAAAAGGGCTTGCTGACCAGACTGGGGATTTTCATATTCGGAAGGCGCTTGAGGGATGGGCCCGTGAGGCAGGTATTAGGGCAGATGATCACCAGCCCATTTCCCCGTAAGTGCTACGTGGTTTGCAGGCCATTTGGACAGAAGTGTGTTCCTCGGAATTTGAGGCAGCTCTATTCCACGCTACTACCTTGGTTGCCTTTTTTGGAGCATTTCGGATCAGTGAACTGGTCGCCCAATCAGGGAATGATAAATCGGGTCGTGCCTTACTGGTGCAGGATGTTAACCTAAGTGCCCTTAAGGCATTCATTACTTTGAGGTTGTCCAAGACGGATCAACGGCAGTGTGGAAGCAGGGTTGAATTGGGTGCTTGTGCATAGAAACAGCTGTGCCTGGTGACTGCCCTGGCCACATACTTGGCGGTTCGGGGCGTTCGGGCCGGCCTGCTGTTTCAGCACCAAGATGGCTCCCCATTAACGAAGCATCAATTTTGGTCCATTACCACTAAGGCATTGGCAATGTTGGGGCTAGCCGATATGCATTTTTGCACGCATTCTTTCCGTATTGGTGCTACATCCATGGCTGCTGCTATGGGGTACCCAGCGTGCGACATTCAGCGGCTGGGGAGGTGGCGCTCGAGGGTCTATAAGACTTACGTGCGCCCTTTGTCAGGACGTTAGGAATCTATTAGTGAGGATTGTTGTTATATCGTTGCCCGTTGCTGACTGTGTTTTTCGTTTCAGGTTTTTTTCCTCGACAGGACATAAGAACATAAGAACATAAGAGAAGCCAATGTTGAATCAGGCCAATGGCCCATCTAGTGCAACACTCTGTCACACTGCAGCCAAAATATACCAGGTGCCATCAAGAGGTCCAGCGGTGGGGCCAGGGCACCAGAAGCCATCCCACTGCTGCCCCCTCCAGCACCAAGAATAGAGTGCACCACCTGCCTCAGACTGAGAGTTCCCATCTATACCCTGTGGCTAATAGCCACTGATGGACTTCTGCTCCATATGTTTATCTAACTCCCTCTTGAAACTGTTCATGCTTGCAGCTGCCACCACCTCCTGTGGCAGTGAATTCCATATGTTAATCAGTCTTTGGGTGAAGAAGTATTTCCTTTTATCTGTTCTAACCCGACTGCTCAGCAATTTCATGGAGTGCCCATGAGTTCTTGTATTGTGAGAAAGGGAGAAAAGTACTTCTTTCTCAACCTGCTCAATCCCATTCATAATCTTATAAACCTCGATCATGTCACCCCTCAGCCGTCGTTTCTCCAAGCTAAAGAGCCCCAAGCATTTTAACCTTTCTTCATAGGGAAGGTGTTCCAACCCTTTTATCATTCTAGTTGCCCTTCTCTGCACTTTTTCCAATACTATAATATCCTTTTTGAGATGTGGTGACCAGAACTGTACACAGTATTCCAAATGAGGTCGCACCAATGATTTATACAGGGGCATGATGATACTGGCTGATTTGTTTTCAATTCCCTTCCTAATAATCCCCAGCATAGCGTTGGCCTTCTTTATTGCAGCTACACACTGTCTAGACATTTTCATTGAGTTATCCACTACGAGTCCAAGATCTCTCTCTTGGTCTGTCTCTGCCAGTTCAGATCCCATCAATGTGTAAGGAGAGGAAGATGGTTTTGATCTGTGGTCACAGTTTTATTTTTTGGGCTGCCCATCGAGCCAGAAGGATGCAAATTGGCACACAGCTGGGCCTTAGCCAGTGGGCGGCTGTGGAGTGGCAGGGGCGTCAGGGCTTGCAGTGGCCAGGCCTGTTGCGGTTATTGTTTTGGGAGAGGCAGATCCACCGCAGATCTTGCTGTTGCATTTAGGGGGCAACGATTTAGGATTAATGAAGGGAAAAGCATTAATTTTTCAGGCTCGTCACAATTTTGAATTTATCCGTGAGCGTTGGCCGGATACCCTCATAGTCTGGTCGGCCATGGTACCCCGCAGGGTTTGGCGGGGTGTGTGGAGTCCCTTGGCGGGGTTTGTGGAGGGCTCGACGTAAGGCAAATCGGGAGTCTTGAAAGTGGTCTGGGCATACTTTTGTCACATCCGTCCATACATGCAGGGCGAGCTGAACTATATCGGACAGATGGTATCCACCTATCTGACAAGGGCATGGACATCTTTTTGGAGGACTTAGGGCAAGGGCTTTGGGGGTCCTTGGGTCTCCCGATGGGCGCTCAGGCCTAAGCAGAGGCTTGGCCTGGGCGGCGGCAGGGTTCTAGGCAGTTTACTGATTGCGGTCCAGTAAGCACCAGCTGACACCCACAATGGCTAGCCTGCCGGCTGGGAGCCAGTGATGATGGATCCCGCTCGGGGCTGGGTGGCTCACCCTATTGATGAGTTCAGGGAAGGGGTCTTCGACCCCTGGTCTTGACCATACTGCATTGTTTTGCCCTTGCTGTTTTTGTTCCATTTGAGATATCAGATAATAAAGTGGCCCAATAGTTAAATCCATCTCTTGTGTCTGCCTCGTTATTACAGCTTGGGAGGCAATACATTTAAACAGCCCACGCCTACCAGCCATTGGGCTGGAAAAATGAGTTTGCCACCCAGTTGGAAGGGGCGGACACAGCAAAGGCGCCAAAGAGCACCTCATACAGGCCTTTTCGAGGGGAGGGGCTGGGGGGTATAAAAGTCCAGCCCCTCCCCTCTGCTTCAGCAGTCTGGTTTCGTTCTCGGCCCGCCCACCTGCCCTGTTTGGTATTGCAGGCTTTAGCTGGTCGCCCGTTTTGGGGGCCAGGTAGGAATTTTTTCATCCTTTCTGATTGGCCAAGGAATAGGGTGTTTTTCGCCTACCTTGCATTGCTACAGTGGCGTAGGTATTTATTGGGTAGGTCGTGTTAGTTAGGATGGTCACATTGATAGGCAGGGTTCTAGGCAGTTTACTGATTGCAGTCCGGTGAGCACTAGCTGACACCCTATGACACATGCCCCTTCTCTATATACAATACTGTGAGGGTCTGCGTGTGGCGCCTGGTCAGAGCTGCTACTGATTTCTTCTGACCAGTTCTCTAAGCAAATTTTCTTTTTTTCTTTTTTTTTTTTTGAAACAAAATTTTTATTGGGATACATTCAACATTTCCAATCACGTTACCAATACAATTTCAGAAAAGAAGATCCCCGTCCCAATCCCCCCACCCCCCTAATAGGCTTCCAACACTGCTAATAACAAACAGAAAAATTATAAGGCAATCAAGCTTAGACTTAAGTACATCGACAAACCAGGTAACACATTTGAATTATATATAACCTCTACAATTTCAGCATATTGTATATAACAGCACATACAGTTCAAAATTCATTTCATTTCTCGTTCAATATCCGTACGTATCCAAGTTATATATTTTCCCCTTCATTCTATATTCAGTTTCTAGATACAATTTCAATCCTTCCCAGTCTTTTAGGTATTGTTCTGCCATTTGTCCATTTAATTTCTTTGTCATTTTGTCCATTTCCGCTAAAAATAACAGTTTTCTCAACCAGTCATGTACATCTGGCACCTTCTCCATTTTCCAATGCTGAGCAAAGGCCATTCTCGCCGACGTAATCATGTACCATAACAATGTCCTTTTTTCTTGTGGAATTTTTTCCATTGTCAAACCGAGGAGAAGTAGTTCTGGCTTTCTCTCAATTGGAATTTTCAGTATTTTCTGCATCACACAATGTATATTAGACCAGTATGCTTTCACTTTATCACATGACCACCACATATGGTAAAAAGAACCCTCTACTTTTTTACATTTCCAGCATTTATTACACAAGTTCTTATCCATACTAATATTGGCAATCTTTTTTGGTGTCATGTACCATCTATACATCATCTTATAACAATTTTCTTTTACATTGATACAGGTAGACATTTTAAAAGATCTTTTCCACAAAAATTCCCATGATTCCATAGAAATTTCTTTGTTCATATTTATGGCCCACTTTATCATTTGTTCTTTAACAGTTTCATCCAAAGTATATACAGTCAACAAAGTTTTATACATTTTTGATATCATTTTCCGTTCTTTTTTCAACCATATATTTTCAATATCATCATTCATAGCTCTAAAACCAAACTCTTTACAGTCTTTTTTATAGATGTCCCTTATTTGACAATATTGTAACCAACCATACTCAAATTCTAATTCGTTATTTGGTTTTAAAACATATTTTTTCCCTTCTTTTTGCAACAATTCCTGATACTTCAACCAGTCATTACCTTTATATTCTGAAAACAAATGTATAACTGCAGCTGGAACAATCCACAGAGGCCTTTCATCCGAAATTGTATCCTTATACCTGATCCATGCATCAAACAGTGTCCTCCTTACATAATGATGCTTAAACATAGAGTCAGCTTTGTTTTTCCCATACCAAAGATAGGCATGCCAGCCAAATCTGCAATCGTGCCCCTCAAGAGCTAAAAGTTTTCTATTTTTCAAATTTACCCATTCAGATAACCAAGACATACATACTGCTTCATGATACAAACGCAAATTCGGGACTTGGAAGCCACCTCTGTCTTTAATATCATACATTATCTTCATTTTAATTCTTGGCTTCTTCCCTGCCCAGATAAACTTAAAGATTTCTCTTTGCCATTTTACCAACACTTTTCCATCTTTCACAATTGGTATTGTCTGAAACAGAAACATTAACCTGGGCAGTACATTCATTTTAATAACGGCAATTTTTCCAAGAAGAGATAACCTTAGTTTTTCCCATTTTTCTAAATCACTCTTTATCGAACCCCACAGTTTTTCATAAATATTCTTAAACAAATCTATATTTTTCATTGTAATTTCAACTCCCAAGTACTTAACCCTTTTAACCACTTCACATTCTGTCACATTTTGTAACATTTGTTGCTTTGTACCAATCATATTTTTACACAGTATCTTAGATTTATTTTTGTTGACATAAAACCCTGCAAGATCACCAAACTCTCTTACTTTTTCAAATACCTTAGGCATATTATTAACAGGATCTTCAACAATAAACATAATATCATCCGCAAATGCTCTTAATTTAAATGAAAAACCTCCAATATTCAAACCTTTTATATTATCATCATCTCTGACCGCTTGTAGCAAAATCTCCAAAATCCAGATAAATAACAATGGTGACAGGGGACAACCTTGTCTAGTACCTTTTCTTACCCGGAACATATCTGTTGATTCTGCATTGACAATCACCGAAGCTTTTTGTTCTTTATATATCGATTGAATCATTCTTGTAAATTCTACGCCCATCAAAGATTTCTCAAGCACTTTAAACATAAATTCCCAATTCAAATTATCAAAGGCCTTCTCTGCATCCAAAAATAAAAAAGCAACTTCTTTTTCAGGGTGTTTATCATAATACTCAATTGCGTCCAAAACAACCCTCATATTGTCTTTAATTTGTCTATTTGGTAAAAAACCAGCTTGATCTTCAACAATAGTATCTTTCAAAAACTTTTTAAGGCGCTCTGCCAATATTTTTGCAAATATTTTATAATCGTTGTTCAATAATGAAATGGGCCGGTAGTTTTTAACATTTGTTAAATCTTGCATTTCTTTAGGGATTAAGGTGATTGCAGCTTCATTCCAGGAGTCTGGGATCTTTCCTGTCTTTCTAATTTCATTTAGAAGAATCTCCAACACCGGGACCAAATCTTCATGAAATTTTTTATAAAATTTAGCTGAAAAGCCATCCGGGCCTGGGACTTTAGAGATTTTTGCCTCAGCTATTGCTTTACTGATTTCGTCTTTAGTTATTGCAGCATTTAAAAATGTTTTCATTTCGAGGTTTGGTTGTATCAAGTTAGCTTTGGATAAGTAATCCAACATTTTTTGAGGATCCGCTTGCTTCGATTGAAAGAGAGTCGCGTAATATTTAAAAAATTCCCTTTTAATTCCTCCTGGGTCTAAAATCTCTTTATTTCCATCTTTCAAACAGGTGATTGTTTTATTCTCTCTTCTTTTCTTTAATTGCCATGCTAAATATTTGCCAGGTTTATTTGCACCTTCAAAGGATTTCTGTTGCAATTTTTTCAAGTTCCAAAATACTTCTTTGTTCAACCTTGCCTCATATTGCTCCCTTAGAATCCTCAATTCTCTCAAAATCTTCTTTTTACCAGGCCTTTTCTTAAGTTGTTTCTTTTTTCCGAATATTTTCCATAATTTCTTTGTCTATCTTCATTTGTTGTTTCTTTTCATTATTATTAATTGCAATCAGATGTCCTCTCATCACAGCCTTGTAGGCTTCCCATACCGTTTGCGTCTGTACACTTTTATTTAAGTTCAATTGAAAGTATGTTTGGGTTTCTGACCTTATTTTATCCACGATATTTTGCTTGTCCAGCAAATCTTCGTTAAGTCGCCATCGAAATTTTTTCCTCTTAACATACGTTGACCATTTTATCGGACTGTGGTCAGAAAGAATCCTAGGCAATATCTCAATTTTGCGTGTTTGCAAGATTAAATTCTCTGTCATCCACATCATATCTATCCTGGAAAAAGATTCGTGTCTTGATGAATAAAAAGAGTACTCTCTATCTCTGGGATGTTTGATTCTCCAAACGTCTGCCAAGTGTTCATGTTTAGTCAATTGGAAAAAGACTTTAGGAAGTTTGCCCATGGCCTCAATTCCTTTTTTTGATTTTCTATCAACAACATTGTCAACAGTACCATTAAAATCGCCCATTAAAATCGTTTGCTCATAGGTCAACTGTCGTAGTTGTTCCCACAGATCCTGAAAAAAGTTTTCTTTTGCCCCATTGGGAGCATAGAGATTAACAATTAATGTCTTTTTGTTCTGCAGCACAACTTCTACCGCCAAAAATTTCCCTTCATCGTCTTTAAAAATTTCTTTTGGTTCCAGCTCTTTTTTAATATATGTAACAACTCCTTTTTTCTTTTGAGAGGAGAGTGAATAAAATTCCTCTCCTAATCTTTTTTGAATCAAAAATTTGGCATCTGATTTTTTAATATGTGTTTCTTGCAAACAAACAATATCACATTTCTGTTTTTCCAACCAGAGTCTGATATTTTTCCTTTTTTGGGGTGAATTCAGTCCATTAACATTCCATGAAATTATTTGACTCTCCATGTTGATTCTGTAATTATTTATCAGAGTCTTTAAAATTATCATTGATGAATCTGGTCATTTGGTCAACTGACTTGATGGTGACTCTCTTCTGCTTGAACGAAAAACTGACACCTTTAGGAATTTCCCATCTATATCTTATGCCCTCTGTTTTCAGCTTGTCAATCAGGTCTTTAAAAAGTCGTCTGTCCTGAAGCATCGCTCTGGGTAGTTCCTTTAGGACCATGATTTTCTTGTTGTCAATTATGAAGTCATCCTGAAATTGTTGCTTGAACAAATCCTCCTTCAGCTTCTTAGATATAAACTGGACAATTACATCTCTAGGTAATTTTTTCCTTTGCGCAATCGCAGAATTGACTCTGTATACCACATCAATCTGTGCCGCCACTCTCTCCTCTTCCATTTTCAAAAAGTCTGCAACAGCATCTACCATGACTGAATGGATGTCCTCATTCTTGTCTTCAGGGATCCCCCTGAATCTCATGTGGTTAATCATTGCATTATATTGGACCATCACATTCACTTTATCTGTTTCTAAAGTGACCTCAGCTATATTAGATGCTACTCCCTTCACCCTTACATCCATCTCATCTGCTCTTTTGGTCAGCGTCTGTATCTCTTTTGTAATTCCAGACATTTCTTTTTTCAACTCTGTTACTTCTGTTATTACAGTCATTTCCAGCTTCAGAATCGCGTCCATCACTCGTTTCTCCATAGCTTCCATCATGCCCTGTAGCTTTTTTTCCTCTTTCCCAGCCATTTTCGGGGAGGACCAGGTATTTGCCCTCTGTCGTTGCTGCAGGTCGTAAGCCGTTGTTCAGAATTTTCCCTCCAACTCACTCTAAATCAAAGTCCTTCTTGTGCCCACCTAAATCGCACTAATTTCACTTTTTTATATTAAGTCTTTCGTTTAAAATCAAAGAAAATTTTTCTGACCTTCCCAAAATGGCGGGCACAATTTCTCTATGGTAAATGGTTCTTCCGGGTACTCACTTCCTGTCTGGCAATCTTAATGGTCCCCCTTGTTCCTGATATCTTCCCTTCTTCCGGCCTCCTTGGTCTTCTCTAGGATGATTACTTGTCTGTTCTGAAGTCACTTCCTGTTTTGCCGATTTCTGCTGCAGCAGCTACAGTACTTTTCCACTGCAGTTCTCGCGGAGTTACTGTTAGTTTCTATTTTAAAGTCAATAATCTAACCGCAGGAATGATCAACAATTCGGCTTTTTGGCCTTTTTTAGCTGTTTAACTGCACTTTTTCCGCTCCAATGTTAGTACAACAGATACAGCACGATCATGCGCTTCATCGGATGTTGTTTATTTTCGGCCGAAACGCGTCTCCGGTGAGCAATTTTAAAAAGTTACCTTCAAAGTCCGTGTCTTGTTATAGCAGTGTTTCCTTGATATCAGTTTCCGTAGAACGTCTTGGAGGTCTGGGTCATGCGTTCTTATGTTGAGAATCCAACTCGGTGGGGTCTTGTAGAGATTTTCCGAAGTGCCTTCTCTGGGGGAGGGGATCAAGGCTGGTTGCGGCGCTCTTTAAAGCCCCGCTATCAGCCGATCTCAACTCCTCTCTTGGGCCAAGCTCTCTGCCAGTCACCCCCCTGCCTGGGGGGATCTGCGGTGGGCTATTTGAAGCCCACCCTGTCGTCAAGACCCTCCGTTTGCTCTGGGAGCTCTAACGAGCAAGCCAGAACACCTTAGGATGCCATGAATCCCAGACCGGAAGCCTCTAAGCAAATTTTCAAATGTCTCTTCGAGGTAATTGTTTTGTTTCTGGGTCAGGGATATTTACAAGGACCACTGCTAAGTGTATTGGCAATGAAATAGGTAGGCACCACAGCTGGCTAATGTAAAAACTGAACAGGCTTTATTCACAAACAACACAACAGGAGGGATGGAAGTTTTTACACAGAGGTTAATTTTCTATTTTTCAGGTTGAACTGTTGAACTTGGTTTCTCTTTGTTAGAATGCTTGTTTCTTTTCCTCAGTTACACAGGTGTTAAATAGTTCACTACACCCTCTGATGATCACACCCTCCTGCACTGTTTTGTGGTTAACTTTTGGCTTTGGTTCTCTGGACCCTTTTGAGTCCAACTGGCCACCACCAGTTTTCCTGACTCGGCTCAGACCTTTTTCTTAGCCCTCAGTAAACCACTTCTCTCAGATCAAGGAGTGATGTCTCATTGGTGTATGACACTATTGTGTTCAGGTTTTTAACCGTCTGGTCACTGTCCCCCTTCCTTCTGAGGAACTCAGTAAACCAGGTTCTTCCACAGAGAGCTTCAGTTCTCTGACAGACTTCTTCTCCGCTCTCTGTCTCACACACCAAACTCCTTCGCAGCTTCCCTCAACTGTCCATTCCAAACGGAACCTTTTGTCTGTTGTCTGCCAATCACTGAGGGTTCCGAGCTAAATGGCCCCCTCCTCACTCTGTCATGTGACTCAGCAGTGTTCTGTGTTTACTCTCTGCTGGTCCCAGATCTTTAAGTCCATCACATGCCCATTATTTGGGATTAAAGGAGTCTAGTGAGTACGGCCTTTGTGCCTCGCGGCACGGGGCTGGGAAAACAGACTGCCTTTGGGAACACCCTGATTGAGCCCTCCCTTTGAGCCGGGCGGTTCGGGGGTTGGGGCTACGGGGTTGTCCCACAATGGCTAGCCTGCCGGCCGGGAGCCACTGATGATGGATCCCACTCAGGGCTGGGTGGCTCGCCCTATTGATGAGTTCAGGGAAGGGGTCCTCGACCACTGGTCTTGACCATACCACATTGTTTTGCCCTTGCCATTTTTGTTCCATTTGAGATGTCAGTTAATAAAGTGGCCCAATAGTTAAATCCATCTCTTGTGCAAGCCTCATTATTACGGCTTGGGGGGCAATCACAAATAAGTTTCTACACTTTAAACTGTTGATTTAAGGTATTGCACGTATCACTATCAACATTCTTATTATGTTCTTTATACTTTCTACTCCAGTTGTATACACAATTCATTTAATATATTCTTCACTGTAAGTTAACAAATTTTTAATAAGACAGCACAAAATGCAAAAATACAGTAATTTACCAGACAGTTGGGTATGGAGAATGATAGCCCTTGCTGCAAATAAGGACTAGGATGAGGCTATAGAAGCACTCCTAACTTTCAAAGCCTAGGAGGAAAAAAAAAAAGAGTATGAAAAGTTGCCCTACTTTGGTTTTAGTCCCCTTCTGTAAAAAGCAACTAAATGATGGACTTGGAATGCCTTTGAGGGCAGCTTTGTTCTTCAGCTACAAATTTCCCATCTTAATCACACAATGCTCAATTAACATTCAGGTCAGTACTTTCATTACTGTGCCACCATTTTGCAGTGTGGTTTGGCTCAGACAAAAAGGCACTGCTGTCCTGAGGTTTACTGCCGTGAAGTTTCTATTTGAAGAAGGGAAATTGCTCAGAAATACCTCAGAACAGCGATAATGCACTCTACCTGAATTAACAGAAGACAGCTAGGTTGTTAAACCACTTTCCCGCTCAGGATCAATAAGCAATACAAAGCTGTTTGTTAATGATCTACAAGTTGGTTTCTGAATCATTTTGCTGAGGATGCTCATTATTTTATTTAATTTTAAATGGTTCATCTGAATAGCTCTCTAAGGTCTGCAGACTGAAGCTTGGTGATAATATTTTAACACAATTTATAAAGTATGAAATAAAATATAAAAATCTGAAAGCAATATGTGCTTCAAAACAACTATGATTGCAGGAAGGGAATTTAATTTTAAGACAATATTTTCCTTCCTTATTTTTGCAGCTCCACAAAAAAAATTGTTTTGGGTCACCGCAGCTTCATTATTCTGTGTTTCATCTAGCATTCTGAAATATATTGTGACAAGCAGGAACCTGCAAGGACTTCTGGGGGCATTTCATTTTCACCCTCTACCAAGTGGTTTCACCCTCTACCAAGCAACTGGGCCTATGTGTATCATGTAGGCTGGGTGGTAGCAAGTTGCCTAGTGGTTGATGCCAAGCCAGACCATGATGAATCCTCTCTCAAAGACCAAAACAGCCTAGGAAAGGGCCCTTCCCCTTCCCCTGCCTTTTACTGACAGAAACCAGGCTTGGAAGGCTGGCAAAACTAGATTTAAGTATCCTCAGATTTGACTGAGTTGAGAATTAGATATAGTAATAATTTTATGGCAGTGTTTTACCTTGTGAGATACCATGAGCAGAGCTCTGGAGTGGCAGCATAATGAATTCCCAGATAAATAAATAATATATAGATATAATTAATAAATGTAATTAAATAAACTAGTTCAATTTGCTTGTGCTGTTTTAATACTATATACCAAATCCTGGAGGAAATAAATAAAATCACATTGCTGAAACTTCCGTTATACCCAGGTACTCTCCTACTAAATTTACCGGACTCTAATTCTGCAAACAAGAAGATTCCTGAATTAGCCTCTATACTATTAGCAGCAGCTACTCACCATATCTGCGGCATGGAAATTGCACAGTCCTCCATCCATCTTGGCCTGGAGAGATCACTTCATCATGGAGAAAATTGCTGACGGCTCCAATAGTATCTCAGCTAGCTCCAATAAATCTCATGGAAGACTCGTTGTAACCTTGTTCCCTCTACTACAATATATGACAGAACAGGACTTTCTCCCCTCTAACTACAACACCTGACTTCACTTTTAATCAAGAAATCCTTAGTCTGAGCAATTTCACTATGATATTTGGTTTTTCTTGCACCTTATCCCAAGAGCTGTTACGCTTTCTCTCATAGCATTAATTTTTTATCTTGACACTCCTAACAACTGTGAATTGTCAGTTTGAAAGTTTAGCAATATCTGTACTGTCATAGGAAATAATAGTGTGGGATATTAACTTTGTATATCTTATTTCTAAGGCTGTGTTTATTGTACTGTTAAAATTATTATCAATAAAAGTTGAAAACTGAAAAAAATACTATATACCAAATCATCTCTTTTACAGTGACTTACAGTATTAAGCAAATAAGTTTAACTTGAATGGAAACCTTCCATGACTCAATAGACTTTGGAATTAGTCCAGAGTCTTGTACACCAATATACACATTAGTTTGCATTAGTTTCTTTCAGTTCCTTTTGTAAGGCTTCAAAGTTGTTGTTCAGGTTAGTCATCTGAAGTTGTCATTCAGGTTAGTCATCTGGTCCAGTAGAGGGTGCAATGCTGCAGTAATCATCTTAGAAATATCTGTGGTTACTTCCAGTCTGGGGGCAGGAGACGATGAGCTGGCAGTGCCTGAAGAAGCTTTCACTCTGGATGCCATTTTTTCACCCCAATGCAGCATTGTTTACATTAAAGGTAAACATTTTTAAAGCTTCTGAAAGTCTTTTAAAGTAGATGATTTCTACTAGTATGTACACCAGTCAGCTAAGTTAATGTTCTCCCATTAAATCTGCCATTTTGCCCCTTGCTTTCCTTCTTTTTTGGCTGCTCTTTCCAGGGTAGGGTAGCTTCCCCACCTTCGCTGTATTTGGGGCTGCACTGCGGTTTTGTTGGTTTGCACCTAAGCACTTACATGATTTGCCAGGTAGTCACTCATGCTTTACTCCTCAGCTTGCATCCATAAACAGGGAAAGTCTCTTAACACCAGATCTCTTGCTCACTTGTTCTGGTGTACTTCTTTAAACCCATGGCTGGCCTCGAACCGGGGAGACTTATCAGGGCAAGGGGAAGCCTCAACCCTTCAACCATCGCCTTGGAAGATGCTTCCTTCGCACCCCAGGTTATGAGCCCCCTCCAAGGGCTCTGGGGAGGCCTGGAATAGTCGATTACAGAATAGCGATTACGGGCCGCTCTCATCGGAGCTGCAATGGAGTGCAACTGCCAGCAAAATGCCAAAAACAGAAAATCCTGTTTTTCCAATATTCTATCCTAACAGTAGCCTCTTGTCCAGAGTACAGGTTCCAAATCAAAACAATCAGATGCTGTGGCACACCCGTTTGTTTTAAAACCAACCATAGCTTTTCATGATCCACAAAATCAAAAGCTTTGCTGTAATCTATGAAACATAACTTGATTTTCTTTTGAAAATGTATGCAAATTTGCAATGTGATCCCTAGTGCCTCTTCCTTTTCTGAATCCAGCTTGAACATCCGGCATTTCTTATTCCATATATGATAACAGTCTTTGTTGTAAGATTTTGATTATCACTTTGCTTGCATGAGAAATTAGTGTGATGGTCTAATAGTTGCTGCAGTCTTTGATATCACCTTTTTTTCAAAATGGAACGTAAATTGAGTATTTTTAATCTGTAGGCCATTGTTTTATCTATGATATTTGTTTGCATATTCTTGTTAAGATTGATGGACTCCATTTCTGTGGCTTGGAAGAGCTCTATGAGTATTCCATCTCCTCTTGGTGATTTATTTCTCCCGATTGCTCTCAGTGCAGCTTTCACTTCACTTCTAAAATTGTTGGTACTTCTTCTAAAGATCCTTCTTGGAAGGAATCTTTCATAATTTCATCTCTTTTGTATAGTTCTTCAGTTGTTAGTGTTCTCATCTTTCCTTTTGTAGTGGCTTGCAGGCTCTGAGTATCAAGTTTCAGGAGTCAGGAAGGATGTTACACAGGCCATAGATGTTATTTGGCAGAGAGTTCCATCAGGTTATTAATTCAAGGCTGGCTACACGGGGCTCCTCTTTGCCTGAGGACTCTTCTCCTGAAGAGTTCTCACTATTGCTAAGCCCTGGCTGACCTACAACATTTTTATTTTGTTCTGTTCAGTTAATGTATTTCTGTGCTGGTCTTTCAGCATGCCTAACCATGCTTTATATTTCCCCTCGATTTCTTGGATTTTATAGAAAAGATCTCTTGTTCTTCTTTTATGTTGGCCTCTCTTATTTCTCTGCACTAGTTATTATAATAGTTCTCTTTGTCTCTATATGCAAGTCACTGGAATGCTGTATTTAGACTTCTGATTTTATTTCTACCACCTTTTATTTTTGCTTCTTATCTATCTTCAGCAATTTTAAGAGTTTCATCTGTAGGCCATTGTTTTATTTATGATATTTGTTGGCATATTCTTGTTAAGATTGATGGACTCCATTTCTGTGGCTTGGAATAGCTGAAGAACTATGGGTTGAAATCAGTGATATTATCAAGGAAGATGTAGTCAAAATATGTTTAGATTTCGTTGAAGCACAAAGAATGTTTTGGTGTTTTTCTTCAGCATTATTCTAATTTTCGATATTAGCATTCTATGGTTTGTACCACAGTCAGCTCCTGGTCTTGTTTTAGAAGAGAGAATAGAGTTTCTCTGTCTTCTGTTTCTGATTAAGTAACCTATATAATTTCTATATTGGCCATCCACATATACAGTTGTCTGTTTGGTTGCCTGAATCATGTGTTTGCAATGAACAAATTGTTCTCTTCACGGAATTCTATGAGTTGCTCTCCTTCTTCATGTCATGTTCCTAGCCCAAATCTTCCAACAATATTTGATTCTGCTTTATTTCCTATTAGAGCAACTCCATTTCTTCTGTGTTTGTCATTTCCAGAGTAAAATACTTGGTAATTTTCTGACTGAAAACATCTTAATCCAGTCCATTTTAGTTCACTCAGTCCCAGGATTGCAATGTTTAAATGTTGCATTTCTCATTTCATGATTTCAAGCTACTTCTGGACTTCTCTATGATGTTCTTATATGCATTGGCTGCTACAAAAATCTACGTGATCTTTTTTGCTTAGCATTTAGTGTGTAAAATTTTATGTTTGGTGGAAGGTAGCATGGTATTGCCTGATCACTGGGGAACTGATGATGAATGCTCATGGACCATTTCCAGTCACCTGCAGGGAGTGTGCCATGTTTGTCTTCCTCCCTGAAGACGAGACGGATTACACTTGTAAGAAGTGTAAGTTGATAGGACTCTTAGAGGAGAAGGATTGAAGCCTGGAGGAAATGATTACTACTCTCCATGAGTTCAAGGAAGGGGAGAAGTTCATTAACAGAAGCCTTGATGTCCTGCATAGGGAAGAAGAAACCAGTCAAAGTGACAACACTGTGGTTGACTGCTCTAACAAGTCTCCTGAGAGTGCTACAGCAGGACCCCCAAAGGCATTGAGCGAAATGGCACTCTGTGGCACTCTGTGGGAGTTTGTTATCGCCCACCAGATCAAAAGATAGAGGAGGATTATAAAATGATGAATGAATTAAAGATAGCGGCTAGACGAAATAACTGTGTTGTAATAGGCGACTTTAACTACCCACACATTGATTGGGTCAATATGAGTTCTAGTCGGGAAAAAGAGATTGCGTTCTTAGACACTCTCAATGACTGTGCTGTGGAACAGATGGTCACAGATCCTACCAGGGGAGAGGCGATCCTGGATTTAGTCCTAAGTAACACCCAAGACCTGGTGAGAGATGTAAAAGTGATTGCACCACTTCGGAACAGTGACCATAATGTCATTGAGTTTAACATTTGTACAGATAGGGAGTTGCTCAAAAAGACTGACGCAACCACTTTTAACTTTAAAAGGGGTAACTTCTCTGGTATGAGGGGACATGTGAGGAAGAAATTGAAAGGAAGAGTGGAGAAGGTCAAAACCATTGGGGAAGCTTGGAGACTATTTAAAAAGACAATCCTAGAAGCTCAGAAAAAATATATACCGCAGGTTAGGAAAGGTACAAATAGGTATAGAAAAAAGCCTGCATGGTTAACAAATAAAGTAATGGAAGCTGTAAAAGGTAAGAAGGATTCCTTTAAGCGGTGGAAAGCTAGTCTTAGTGAGGTTGATAAAAGGGAACACAGACTATGGCAAATAAAATGCAAGTCTGTGATCAGGCAAGCAAAAAGGGAATATGAGGAGCATATCGCAAAAAACATAAAGACCAACAATAAAACTTTCTTCAAATACATTAGAAGTAGGAAGCCAGCCAGGGAGGCAGTGGGGCCCTTGGATGACCAAGGGGTAAAAGGAGTAGTGAAGGATGATAGGGAAATGGCTGAGAAGCTGAATGCATTTTTTGCCTCTGTCTTCACTGTGGAAGAGGAGAAGTGTTTGCCCACTCCAGAAGCACCGATTTCGGGAGGGGGTTTGAAAGACCTGAATCAGATTGCGGTAACAAGAGAGGAAGTCCTCCGACTGATGGACAATTTAAAAACTAATAAATCACCAGGCCCGGATGGCATTCATCCGAGAGTTCTGAAAGAACTCAAATGTGAACTTGTGGATCTCCTGACAAAAATATGTAATCTTTCTTTAAAATCTGCCTCCATTCCTGAGGACTGGAAGGTAGCTAATGTCACTCCAATCTTTAAAAAGGGCTCCAGGGGAGATCCAGGAAATTACAGGCCAGTCAGTCTGACATCGATATCGGGTAAATTGGTGGAAACTGTTATTAAGGAAAGAATTAGTAGGCACATTGATGAACAAAAACTATTGAGGCAGACTCAGCATGGGTTCTGTAAAGGAAGATCTTGTCTCACTAACCTGTTAGTGTTTTTTGAGGAGTGAACAAACATGTGGACAAGGGGGACCCAATAGATATTATTTACCTTGACTTCCGGAAAGCTTTTGATACAGTTCCTCATCAAAGGCTCCTAAGTAAGCTCAATAGTCTGGGGATAAAAGGACAAGTCCTCTTGTGGATCAAAAACTGGCTTATAAATAGGAAACAGAGAGTGAGTATAAATGGGAAACTTTCTCAGTGGAGGGTGGTAAGCAGTGGGGTACCACAGGGATCAGTACTCGGTCCGATGCTTTTTAACTTGTTTATTAACGATTTGGAATTGGGAGTAAGCAGTGATGTGGCTAAATTTGCAGATGACACGAAGTTGTTCAGGGTGGTGAAAACCAGGGAGGATTGTGAGGCACTCCAAAGGGATCTGTTGAGGATGGGTGAGTGGGCGTCAACGTGGCAAATGGGGTTCAATGTGGCCAAGTGCAAAGTGATGCACATTGGAGCCAAAAATCCTAAATATAAATACACATTGATGGGGTCTGATCTGGCAGAGACTGACCAAGAGAGAGATCTTGGAGTCGTAGTGGATAACTCGCTGAAAATGTCTACACAATGTGTAGCTGCAATAAAGAAGGCCAACGCTATGCTGGGGATTATTAGGAAGGGAATTGATAACAAATCAGCCAGTATCATCATGCCCCTGTATAAATCATTGGTGCGACCTCATTTGGAATACTGTGTACAGTTCTGGTCACCACATCTCAAAAAGGATATTATAGCATTGGAAAAAGTGCAGAGAAGGGCAACTAGAATGATAAAAGGGTTGGAACACCTTCCCTATGAAGAAAGGTTAAAATGCTTGGGGCTCTTTAGCTTGGAGAAACGACGGCTGAGGGGTGACATGATCGAGGTTTATAAGATTATGAATGGGATTGAGCAGGTTGAGAAAGAAGTACTTTTCTCCCTTTCTCACAATACAAGAACTCGTGGGCACTCTATGAAATTGCTGAGCAGTCGGGTTAAAACAGATAAAAGGAAATACTTCTTCACCCAAAGAGTGATTAACATATGGAATTCACTGCCACAGGAGGTCGTGGCAGCTGCAAGCATGGACAGTTTCAAGAGGAAATTAGATAAACATATGGAGCAGAAGTCCACCAGTGGCTATTAGCCACAGGGTATGGATGGGGACTCTCAGTCTGGGGCAGGTGATGCACTCTATTCTTGGTGCTGGAGGGGGCAGCAGTGGGAGGGCTTCTGGTGCCCTGGCCCCACTGCTGGACCTCCGGATGGCACCTGGTATATTTTGGCCGCTGTGTGACAGAGTGTTGGACTAGATGGGCCATTGGCCTGATTCAACATTGGCTTCTCTTATGTTCTTATGTTCTTATGTTCTTATGTGCCATTAGAACTGAGGAATCAATTCCAGGCCCTTGTGGTCAAGGCAGAGATGGAAACACTGCCAGTTGAAGTATAAAAAACACAAGGGACTCAGAGGGAGAAGGACAGAGAGATACAAAGAAACGGCTCTGGAAGGAAAAGGAAGGTGTTGATGATAGGTGACTCCCTGCTGAGGGGTATGGAACGTCATGTGTCCAGGCCCGACCCCCTGGCCCAAGTGATGTGTTGCTTGCCAGGGGCAAAAATTAAAGATATTACAGAGAGGATCCCTAAACTCATTGAATCCGCAGAGCATTACCCATTTGTGATGGTCCATGTGGGAACTATGGGCCGCGGTGGCTCAGAGGTTAAGACGCTGAGTTGCATACCAAAAGGTCTGTAGGTCAGCAGTTCGTGACCCTAGTGCCATGTGATGGAGTGAGCTCCCATCTCTGGCCCCAGCTCCTGCCAACCTAGCCATTCAAAAGTAAGAAATTGCAAGTAGATAAATAGGTACTGCTTTGGTGGGAAGGTAACAGCATAGAAATATCTTCGGACAGCACTGGCTCTTCAGCTTGGAAATGGAGATGAGTAACACCCCCTATAGCCAGGTTTGGCTAGCTTTGGAGCAAGGGAAACCTTTACCTTTTACCTTTATCTATGTGGGAACTAATGACATGGCCATGAACAACATCAAAAACATTAAGACTGACTATGAAGCTCTTGGGAGGAAGTTGAAGGGAATGGGAGCACAGGTGGTGCTCTCTTTGATCCTTCCTGTCATTGGAAGGGGAATATGACAGGAACAGATGATAATGGAGGTGAACCACTGGCAGGAACAATTTGGATTCTGGGACCACGGACTAGGTTTTCTGGACAACTACCTACTAGCATGCGATGACTTCACCTGTCAAGGTCAGGGAAGAATGTGTTTGGCAGAAACCTGGAGATATTCATCAAGAGGTCTTTAAACTGACACCACAAGGGGAAGGAGATGACCAACATAAGGATTTAAAGGAAGGGGAGGAAACAACAGAGGTGCACCTGGGAGGGCCAGGTCTAATGGAGCCAAAGGTGCAGGGCTTCAGGTGTCTATGCACCAGTGCCCAAAGCTTGGGCAGTAAGAAGGAAGAGCTTGAGCTTCTAATGCAGACAGAGGGATATGATTAAGTAGGCATTACAGAGACTTGGTGGGATGATTCACATGACTGGAATGTAGTAGTGGATGGATATGAATTGTTCAAGAAAAAAAAAAAAGGGGGCGAAGAGGAAGCAGAGTGGGGCTGTATGTCAGGAGAGGGTTTGACAGGAAATACTGGAGGAGGAGGGCAACAGCCCAGTGGAAAGTATCTGGGTGAGGATAAGGGAAGGAAGGACAAACAGTATTGTGGTTGGAGTATGCTACAGACCTCCTGATCAGGATGAGGTGGTGGATGCTGCCCTCCTTGAACAGCTTGACAGGGTATCCAAGCAACATGACTAGGTAGTTATGGTGACTTCAACTTCCCTGATGTGTGCTGGGAGATAAACTCTGCAAAATGCCCACAGTCACGCAACTTCCTAACCTGTATGAACAACATTTTCCTTCATCAAATGGTGGAGGAAGCTATGAGGGGCTCATCCATACTTGACTTAATATTGACCGACAATATTAAGTAAGGGCATACTTGACTTAATATTGACCAACAGGCAAGAGAAGGTAGATGGTGGGGACCTTAGGGGGAAGTGAACATGCTAGTATCCCTTTTGCTGTGGGGGACATGTGTAAGTTAGATTTCAGAAAGGCAGACTTTAATAAACTCAGAGGTATGATGAGAATCATTCCATGGGCAAGCCTGCTGGAAGGGAAAGGAGCAAGTGAAGGGTGGGTTCTCCTAAAGCAAGAGCTCTTACAAGTTCAAGCTATCACTATTCCCAGGGGTCTTTTGGGGGGGGAGCTCACCGGAGCGCAGCTCCGGGAGCTCAGGCAGAGCCAAGCCCCGCCCCCAGCCGGCGTCCCGGGGAGTCTTTCAGGCAGCCGAATGTCAATTTCAGCTCCATTATATCCTATGGGCCATTGAAGTCAATGGTGAAAACATAGGGTATATTCTGGGGGCTGGAGGGGAGGCGGTTTGAGGGAGAGGCTCCAAACTCACAGGGTAGCTGATGGAGCCTCTCCCCAAGATACCCACCAAGTTTCAAGAACATAGGATCAGGGGGTCCAATTCTATGGGCCTCTAAACAGGTTGCCCCTATTCCCTCCATTGTTCTCTATGGTGGGAAAAAATTAACTTTTTTTCCCACCATAGAGAACAATGGAAGGAATAGGGGCAACCTGTTTGAGGCCCATAGAATTGGACTCCCTGGTTCACTGTTCTTGAAACTTGAGTGGGTATCTTGGGGAGAGGCTCCATCAGCTACCCTGTGAGTTTGGAGCCTCTCCTCAAACCGCCTCCTCCAGCCCCAGAATATACCCTATGTTTTCACCATTGACTTCAATGGCCCATAGGATATAGTGGGGCTGAATGCCGCTGAATTTCTTTCATTCCCTCCTTTCCTTCTCTCTTTTTCCTCTTTCCCTCCTTCTTCTCTTCTCTCTTTCTTTCTTCCCCACCTTCTTCTCTTCTCTTTTTCCTCCTTTTCCTGTTTCCCTCCTTCTTCCCTTTCTTTCTTTCCCTCCCCTTTCCTTCTCTTTCTTTCCATCTTTCCTTCCTTCTTTCCTTCTCTCTACTCTCTCTCTTTCCTTCCCTCTTTCCTCCTTCTGTGGCCCAACTCTCATGAGAAGGAGTTTAAACTTTAAACCCCTTCTCTCTTAGCTCCCCCACCCAGACCAGCTGGGGAAGGGAAGGGGAGGCTTTTGAAGATGCCTCCCCCCCTTTTGCTTCCCCTTCTGACATCACTTCCGGTGATGTCAGGGGGTGTGGCATATGCTAATAGCTTAATAGCTCATTAGCATACCATATGCTAATGAGCTCCTGCAGCTGTTTTTCTACGAAAAGACCCCTGACTATTCCAACAAGAAGGAAGCATGGTAGGGGGTCCAAGAAGCCACTGTTGATGAACAGAGAACTGCATGATGTGCTAAGTGAGAAAAAGGAAATGTTCAAGAAATGGAGGCAAGGACATACCTCTAAAGAAGAGTATTTGCAGATTGCTAGGCACTGTAGGTCAGCCATCAGGGAGGCCAAAGTTCATAGCGACCTAAAGCTAGCCAGGCTACAACAAGAAACGCTTCTTCAGATATGTGAGGAGCAAACACAAAATAAAAGAGGTGATAGGCCCACTGTTGGGTGAAAATGGACAAACTCTGACAGAGGACAGAGAGAAAGCAGAAAGGCTAAATACCTATTTTGCCTCAGGCTCATGGCAGTAGGCAAGTCACAGCATCTGGGCTGCTGATTGACATAGACAGAGAGGTAGTTGAGAAGCACCTGGCTGCATTGAATGCATACAAATCCCCAGGGCCAGATGGCATGCACCCAAGAGTACTCAAAGAACTTTCTAGAGAGCTTACAGAGCCTTTGTCCATCATCTTCCAGACCTCTTGGAGGATGGGAGATGTGTCACAAGATTGGAGGAGGGCAGACATTATCCCAATTTTCAAAAAAGGAAGGGGGGATGACCCAGGAAAGTACAGGCCAGTCAGTCTTACCTCTGTCCCAGAGAAGATACTGGAGCATATTTTAAAGGGATTGATCTGCAAGCATCTAAAGGGCAACTTGGTGATCTGGGGAAGTTAGCATGGATTTGTCACCAACAGGTCCTGCCAAACCAACCTCATTTTGAGTGACAAGCTTAGTGGATCAAGGGAATGCTGTTGATGCTGTTTACCTGGATTTCAGTAAAGCTTTTGGCAGGATTCCCATGATGTTCTGATGGGTAAACTAAAGGACTGTGAACTGGACTGTAGGGTAGTTACGTGGATAGGGAACTGGTTGGAAAACTGTACTCAGAGAGTAGTTGTCAGTGGTCTTTCATCTGAATGGAGGGAGGTGTCCAGTGGGGTGCCACAGGGCTCGGTTCTGGGCCTGGTATTTTTCAATATTTTTATAAATGATCTGGAGGAGGGTGTGGAGGGGTTACTCATAAAATTTGCAGATAATACTAAATTGGGAGGAGCAGCGAACACACCAGGAGATAGGGATAGAATTCAACAAAATCTGAACATGTTGGAAAAGTGGGATGATGTGAACAAGATGCAATTTAACAAGCATAAGTGCTGAGTTCAGCACCGGCTCTCACACTAGGCAAACTAGGCGCCCGCCTAGGTCATGCTGGCCCTCAAGGCACCAAACTGCATCCCCCACCAAAAGCCCCTCTGCTACCCTAACCAGGCGCCCGCCACTGCTGCAGAGCAGTCACCGCTGCCAGTACAAGGATGCCTGGCTGGGGCGCAGGAGGCAGCACCGCAACTCTCCCACCCTCCCCCTCCCCCTGGGGGGGAGGAGGTGGGGGCAGCATGGCAGTGGCCAGCGGGGACTCCTGGCCCCACTGATGGACCTCCTGATGGCACCTGGTAGATTTTGGCCGCTGTGTGACAGAGTGTTGGACTAGATGGGCCATTGGCCTGATTCAACATTGGCTTTTCTTATGTTCTTATGCCGCCGCCAGTACAAGTTCGCCCATCCAGGGCACAGGAGGTGGCACCACAGCTCGCCTGCCCTCCCCCCTGGGAGGGAGGAGGCAGAGGCAGCATGGCAGCAGCCAGTGGGGACTCGCCGACACCACCAGTACAACTTTGCCCGGCCGGGGCGCAGGAGGTGGCACTGCAGCTCACCCACACTCCTGCTCCCCCCAGGGGGGGAGGAGGTGGCAGCAAAAGGGTCTCTAGGCCCCACCGGGAGGTTGGCATCTGCGCCTTGCCTAGGGCGCAACAATACCTCCTGCCGGCCCTGGCTGAGTTCTACATCTGGGTCACAAAAATGAGGAACACGCATACTGGATGGGGTATATACTTCTGAATAGCAGTGTGTGTGAACAAGATCTTGGGGTAAGGGTGGACCAAAAGTTAAATATGAGCAGCCAGTGTGATGCAGCAACAAAAAAGGCTAATGCCTCATGGCATGATCCGGAAGGAGTGGTCTTTAGGATGAATGATAAGACAGAGAAGATCGATTCTGTGTTTAAAGCCAAGGAATCTCTCAAACGTCACCTGGGGACTAAAGAAGACGGCGAAACTGGTTCGAGTGGCTCTGTTCCCTCCGAGACGGACGAGGACCTGGCGGCAGAAGAAGGCGCTGATGCCCAAAGACCAGCTTATCTACTTAGGGACAGGAAACTTAAGTAAAGGCAGAAGGACTCTGAAATTGGCCTTTATGAAGCGAGTTTGAGAGATGCTCTGGAATACTCTCATAACAATTAATCAGCTAATTTTGAGACAGGGAAAGTTAGATAGGAACTCGCGGTATTCATGCATGCTAACTGTGTTGTACTAACATAGATACTAACGGGGTGGAATGATCTCCTACTCTTGGGTTTTTAGCTTAGTGTGGGTTTGCTTTTCTTTCTCCCTTAGTGTTTAGTTCCCTCTCCTTTTTTCTTTAGTTTGTAGTCTATATAAAATGCAAATAAATAAAAAATCCCCTTCGGTTTTTTTTGGGTTTTTTTTAAAGGATGTGGACAGAATGGAGCGCATACAGAGAAAAGCAACAAGGATGATCAGGGATCTGGAAACCAAGCCCTATGAGTAAAGGCTGAGTGACTTGGGAATGTTTAGTCTGGAGAAAAGGAGGTTGAAGGGGGACATGATTGCTCTCTTTAAGTATTTGAAGAGCTGTCACCTAGAGGAGGGCAGGGAGCTGTTCCTGTTGGCAGCAGAGGACAGGACTCACAATCAGGGTGTATCAACAGAAGCATAACATCCAAATTACAAGATGTCATAGTCCCGCTGTACACTGCATTGGTTAGGCTGTACCTGGAGCATTGTGTGCAGTTCTAGAGGCCTTACTTCAAAAAGGATGTGGACAGGGACTTCCGGTCAACAGCGTGGCAATGGCAGCCACTACTCCCGAGCATCGGGAGAGTGGCTAGCACATCAGCGGTTTGGAGGGGGGCTACAGAAGTGGCCTCTCCATGGAACCCTGGGCAAGGGTTCCTAGCCAGAGGGCTTTTAAGGAGTTGCCTCTTCGGTGGCGGAATGCCACAGAATTGAGGCGCTCCTTCGCCCTAATGGTCCTACCGCTGGTGGCCGAATGGCACGAGCTAGGCTGATCGGGGCAAGCGGAGGAGATCGGGCGAGATGCGACAACTGAGATGAGGCTGCAGGCAGCCGAGGATGAACGTGAGTTCAATGCAAGCAATTTAAGGAAGAAACGGCGAATTCCCTGCCCCTTTGTTTCACCGGTTTGAAGGGAGTTCCCCCCCCCACATGAGCGACAAATAGAAGAAAAAGGGTGGGCGCAGGGAAAAGAGAAAAGCAGTTTGGTTTTGAGAAACTTACCAGAGCGGATTTTACGCATAAGCGAATTTCAGAGGTAGTGAAGGAGCAGTTGGTTCCTGTAAACAATAATCCAAAATGTCGGGCGTTGGGAAGAAGGTGACGAAACTGAAACCTCCGGGCAGTCAGAGTCCCTGGCCGGAGGAGGGACCAGATGTCATAAGACTACTAGCGGATACGCTCAAGCCAGTCATGGATCAACTCACTGGTATTAACCAGCAGTTAGCCGTTTTAAATCAGACGATGGCAGCACAACAGCTCCAAGTGGTGGAAACGGTTAAACAAACAGAGCAGATGATTGCAGAAGTGAAGGAGATGCACTCCGAACACAGAAAGTTGAAGAAAAGAGTGGATCAAGTGGTGAATAAGCAAAACCATCAAGAATATAGGCTTTTGTCCTTGCAAATGGAAAAAGCTAATATGATCCTCAGATTTCAAGGGGTGCCAGAGTCTTCGAAGGAAGATTTAAAGAAGCTCCTTAGTGATCTTCTCGCACCAGTTGTAGACTTAAAAGCGGAAGAAATTATGCACGACATGGAAGCAGCGTATAGGGTGTATTCAAACTACACCAAAAAGCATAGTCCTAACAAAAAAAAAGAGATGCTATTGGTGGGGGGAAGGTCTGACCTGGGGAATGGCTCAGCCCAGGAAAGCTGTTGGGCAGAGGCCATATGCAAGGAGCCTCAGGAGCCTCAGGAGAGCCAGTTTGGTGTAGTGGTTAAGTGCGCGGACTCTTATCTGGGATAACCGGGTTTGATTCCCCACTCCTCCACTTGCACCTGCTGATGTGACCTTGGGTCAGTCACAAGCTCTGGCACAGCTGTTCTCTCAAGGACAGTTTGTGTTAGAGTTCTCTCAGCCCCACCTACCTCACAGGGTGTCTGTTGTGGGGAGGGGAAGGGAAAGGAGTTTGTAAGCCACTGAGACGCCTTTGGGCAGTGAAGGGCGGGGTATAAATCCAAACCCTTCTTCTTCTTCTAGACTGGAGTGAGGCTGCAGTAGTAAGGCAGGGGAGTGAAGCATACCTCTGGAGAGAGCTGGGAGCGATGGAACCAGAAGAGCCCAGGAAGGACCAGGACAGGCTGGAAAGGCTTGGGGCCCTCAGCCACCAGTCCCCATATCAGACCCCTGCAGAGACCTGAGACTTACTGGGGGGGGGGGCAGGTTGCACCACTGCAGTGGAAGGCACAGCAGTGTGAGAGATCCATGAGGTAGGCATAAGCTGTAAGCGAAAACAAAGACATGGGGGAAAGAAACCACTCCCAGGGCCAAGGAGGAGCCTGTGGGAACCCACTCTGAACAAAATGTGTGGGGGACCCACTCTTAGGCCATGGGGGAGCATGATAAATTCATTTTTACAAGAAGGACTTGAATTTCACATTTCATGACAGTGCATTATTTGTGACTTCACTTTATTTGTGATTTACTTTCCCTGAGAACTAGTCTGACTAGCTTTTCCTCACTCTTTCAGCCTTTTGCAAGAGGTTGTACTTTTTCCAGTAAAACAGATGTGAAAATGTGCTTAGTACTGAATGCCTGGTTTTCTTTGTAAGTGCTTGACAGTTCATTAATGCTAAGTGATAAGAATCCCTGAAGGCTTACTTTCCCCCCAGTCTGATCAACTCAAGTTTCCAAATTACTTCAGCCCCTGAAGTACAATACCGTAATTTCCCAAAGGCTTACTGTACTGAACTCCTCACTGACTAACTTTTCATCTCTTTAATATAAAGCTTTCCAGTTAGTCATGGTAGAATAGGCCAAATATACATGTACAAATGATACATACTGCCAATTGACTTTTTACACTGATGAGATTCCAGTGGGACTAGTGGAAATACTTTTCAGCTAAAACTTGGATGAGTGAATGATTACTTCTCCAAACAGTCAGAAGTTTAGAGAGATGAAACAAATGGAATAAATGCATTTGCTTGAAGATGACCC
The DNA here is from genome assembly GCA_029375565.1 of Gekko gecko. Lineage (NCBI taxonomy): Eukaryota > Metazoa > Chordata > Lepidosauria > Squamata > Gekkonidae > Gekko > Gekko gecko. The sequence continues at coordinate 99,290,344 of JAPDNY010000004.1, read as the reverse complement.
CCCCCCCAAAGAAAGGAGCTCTAGTATAGTGCTTTCATGAAATGCGGTATAGTGGTTAGAATGTTAGAGTGATCTGAGAGAATGAAGTTCAGATTCACACTCTGCCATGGAAGTGTGCTGGGTCACTATGGGCCATTCACTCTCTTTCTCAGCTATATGTAAAGTACTGAGACTGACGAGTGATTTCAGCTCTCACATACTTTATTAGATCAGGAACAAGACAACTAAGCCAGCTCGCAGGCTGGCTTTTATTCTCAAGTGAGCCCACACCCCAAACACACACACACCCATGATTTGCTATTTACAGTTAATTGAGTTACCCCAGGCTTCCCGATTGGAAGAATGCGAAGAGCCTACAATCTATTGTCTACTGGAATGAAGCTCAGGCCCTTTGCCTGACCGCGTGGTGGACCGGCCCGAACCGGTCGGAGCACATGGTTGCCCCGAGTCCATGTTTCTCTGTGGATACACTACACCCTCCCCCCTTGGTCCATGAGGCACCCACAGACAAAGTCCTTAAGATAAGTGGGAGGCTTCTGGACCCTTGTCGAGCACCAGATAACCGGGGCAGGTGAAGATGCCGGTGCCTGGGTGCTGATTGGGGACCTTACCAGTGCTGGTGATCGTGGAGTGACCAGTGAGGCATCCCCCGCTATGGCCAGGGCATCTGGAGCCGGGGTACTGGGTGCAGTGGCCAAGCTGTCCACCTGGCTGGGCTCTTGCAGCATTCACGGAGGCTGTGGTTCTACTACCTTGGGTGGTTCGGGGTCCTCGTAGTCGTCCGGCTCCCGTGGCACCACCCGTTGGCGGAGTTGGTCGGTGTGGCAGTGCAGCATGGTTCCATCCTCGCAGGAGACCTCATATGAGCGGGGTCCCCTGACCTTTACCACCCTTTCCGGGATCCACGGCGGGCCCGAGGTGTAGCTCCTGGCGTAGACGGGGTCCTTGGGGAATAATCCTCTACTGGCTTCCTGGTCCTCTGTGTCTGGCTCACGCTCCGGGGCCCAATCTGGGTGAAGCCTGTCCAAGCGTGATGTGAGGCAGCAACCCAGGAGAAGTTCTGCCGGGCTGCGTCCGGTGGTGCCGTGCAGTGTTATGTACTGCCCAAAAAGGAATGAAGCCAGTTTGTACTCCCAGTCCGAGGAGTTGATCCGCCATAGTGCTTCCTTTGCGGTGCGGACCATCCACTTCGCTTGCCCGTTCGTGGCGGGGTGGAACAGCACGGAACGCACGTGCCGGATGCCGTAGTAAGCAGTGAAGTCCTGGAACTCCCGGGAGGTGAAAGCGGTGCCGTTGTCGGTGACCAGCGTGTCCGGGAGGCCTTGAGCGCTGAAGATCCGCCACATGGCCCTGATGGCGGATTTTGAGGAGGTGGATGATACAGGGATGACCTCTAGCCACTTGCTGTAGGCGTCGACTAGTATAAAGAAAATCTGACCTTGGAACGGCCCCACGAAATCCAGGTGGAGCCGGGACCAGGGACGATGGGAGGATTCCCAGGCTCTCTCCGGAGCACGCAGTGGGTTGGGGCGTGAGGCCTGGCAGGGCTGGCATCTTTTTACTTTGTCCTCGATGTCCTTGTCGAGGCCCGGCCACCAGACGTAGCTCCGCACTAACGCCTTCATGCGGACCACCCCCGGGTGATGCTCGTGTAGCACCTCTAGAACACGTTGTTGCAGCGGCGCTGGAATCACACCCGGCCTCCCTACATTAAGCACCCATTGTAAAGAGACAGTTCATGTTTCTGGGTACTGAATGGGGCAAACTTGGGCACTTCCTTGCCACCGGCCACCCCCTCCCCACCCAGTCCGAGACTCGACAGAGAACGGGATTCCGAGCTGTGTGGCGGGCCACCTCCCGCACATGGACCGGACTGTCAGGGAGCGTCTCCATGAGGGCGACCAGCTGCTCGGATGCGGGGTCAGGGTCTGTGGACGGCAGGGGCAGGAGGCTAAGGGCATCTGCCCCATCACCTTCCGGTCGGAGCTGACCCAGCTGAGCTCTGAGAAGGAGCTAGGTGTTTGAGCTGCCAGAGGGGTGAGTGGTATTTTTATTTATTTACTTTCAGCTGAGGTGCTTTAGCTGAGAAGGTACTGTGTCAGTGACTGTATTTGGGAGTGTGTGGGTGAGTTGTAACAGACTCCTGACTGCTGGAGTTAGGGTGTGAAAGGGTCATTGTTGCCTGTAATTAAGTGCTTGGGTGAAATTGAATAGCAGACTCCTGGCTGCTGGAGTTGGGGTGTGAAAGGGGCTTTGTTTGACCGTCATTAAGTGCCTTGGGTGATTTTGAGTAGCTGCTGGCCACGCCCTCTCCTGGGAGACAATTCCATTTAAGGCAGGAAGTTTGCAAGAGGCACGAGCCTCTGGCACGAGCCGAAGGGCGAGAGCAAAAGGGCGAGGCTCTTTGCCTGTGGCTCTTGGCCTAGGGGCTCTGTAAGAAGCCCAGGAAGAGCCAGAAAGCCAGGACCTTGGCTCCTTGGTAAGGTAAGGTAAGTAGACTCCTACAACAGGAGCCATATAAATACAAAGTGTTTTAAAAGGGGGTTATAGAAAAGTATTTGTTTAAAAACAATTATGAAGCCAGAATGCCAGCAGGGGGTTGGGGGCTATCCAGTGTTTTGCATGGAGTGTCACATGTATGACTATCTGCCCACTGGTCAGAAGTCTTGGGTGTGTGCTCGGTGCAAGGAGCTCCTGGTTCTCAGGGAGCGAGTTTGCTCCCTTGAGGCCAAGGTGGCTGACCTGGAGAAGCAGGGACAGTCAGTTAGGTGCACGGGGAAGACTCTCGGGGACTTGTTAGATATGTCCCACTCTGGATCTGGCAGCCCGGCTGCTGCCAGGGAGCATGAGGGTCAAGGGGAAAAGGGGCACCATGCTGAGGATAAGGGGAATGTGCCCTCAGAAGGGACCTCTTCTTCAGCTGGTGAACGGGTATCCTTTCGTACCAAGGAACCGTCCCTGGGAAGGGTGGGAGGGGGGCTCTTGGTAGTTGGTGATTCGATCCTTAGGCAGGTAGACAGCTGGGTGGCGAACCCGCGTACTGACCGTATGGTGACTTGCCTGCCTGGTGCGAAGGTAGCGGACATTACGCGTGTTTTAGATAGGCTGGTAGATAGTGCTGGGGAGGAGCCAGTGGTCGTGGTGCACGTCGGCACCAACGATGTGGGGAAATTTAGGCTGCTGGGCAGGAAACTCAAGGCCAGGACCTCCAAGGTAGCCTTCTCGGAAGTGCTACCTGTTCCACGCGCAGGGCTGGAGAGACAGGCACAGATCAGGAGTCTCAATGCGTGGATGAGACGGTGGTGTAGGGGGAAGGGTTCAAGTTTGTTAGGCACTGGGATGCTTTTTGGGACAAGAGGGAGCTGTACAAAAGGGACGGTCTCCACTTGTCCCGAGAAGGAACCAGGCTGCTGGTGCTCAAAATCAAAAAGGTGGCAGAGCAGTTTTTAAACTGAATAATGGGGGAAAGCCGACAGGAGATGAAAAGTCTCTGGTTCGGGATGGCTCATCTCAAAGAGATGAAGGGGTAGCTATTACTTTTGTACAAGGAAATGGATTACAATTGTCCACTGAGACTGTGGCTAATGATAGGAACTGCCTGGCAAGGTCTCGAGGCAGCAAGAGGAAGGCTGTGGGCTTAGCAAACATGGGAAACTATAAGTGTTTATACACAAATGCTAGAAGTCTCCGAGGTAAAATCGGGGAGTTGGAATGCTTGGTGTTGGGGGGGAAATAGACATTGTGGGTATTTCAGAAACTTGGTGGGATGAGGAAAATCAGTGGGATACGGTGATTCCTGGTTATAAATTATATCGGAGGGATAGGGGGGAAAGGGTTGGAGGTGGGGTGGCTCTGTATGTCAGAGAGGGTGTACCGTCCAGTAAGATTGAGAGGGTAAGAGAATTGGATTCGCTTCTGGAAATGCTATGGGTTGAAATAGTGGGTCCAAAAGGAGGCTTAACAGTGGGAGTTTGTTATCGCCCACCAGATCAAAAGATAGAGGAGGATTATAAAATGATGAATGAATTAAAGATAGTGGCTAGACGAAATAATTGTGTTGTAATAGGCGACTTTAACTACCCACACATTGATTGGGTCAATATGAGTTCTAGTCGGGAAAAAGAGATTGCGTTCTTAGACACTCTCAATGACTGTGCTGTGGAACAGATGGTCACAGATCCTACCAGGGGAGAGGCGATCCTGGATTTGGTCCTAAGTAACACCCAAGACGTGGTGAGAGATGTAAAAGTGATTGCACCACTTGGGAACAGTGACCATAATGTCATTGAGTTTAACATTTGTACAGATAGGGAGTTGCCCAAAAAGACTGACGCAACCACTTTTAACTTTAAAAGGGGTAACTTCTCTGGTATGAGGGGACATGTGAGGAAGAAATTGAAAGGAAGAGTGGAGAAGGTCAAAACCATTGGGGAAGCTTGGAGACTATTTAAAAAGACAATCCTAGAAGCTCAGAAAAAATATATACCGCAGGTTAGGAAAGGTACAAATAGGTATAGAAAAAAGCCTGCATGGTTAACAAATAAAGTAATGGAAGCTGTAAAAGGTAAGAAGGATTCCTTTAAGCGGTGGAAAGCTAGTCTTAGTGAGGTTGATAAAGGGAACACAGACTATGGCAAATAAAATGCAAGTCTGTGATCAAGCAAGCAAAAAGGGAATATGAGGAGCATATCGCAAAAAACATAAAGACCAACAATAAAACTTTCTTCAAATACATTAGAAGTAGGAAGCCAGCCAGGGAGGCAGTGGGGCCCTTGGATGACCAAGGGGTAAAAGGAGTAGTGAAGGATGATAGGGAAATGGCTGAGAAGCTGAATGCATTTTTTGCCTCTGTCTTCACTGTGGAAGAGGAGAAGTGTTTGCCCACTCCAGAAGCACCGATTTCGGGAGGGGGTTTGAAAGACCTGAATCAGATTGCGGTGACAAGAGAGGAAGTCCTCCGACTGATGGACAATTTAAAAACTAATAAATCACCAGGCCCGGATGGCATTCATCCGAGAGTTCTGAAAGAACTCAAATGTGAACTTGTGGATCTCCTGACAAAAATATGTAATCTTTCTTTAAAATCTGCCTCCATTCCTGAGGACTGGAAGGTAGCTAATGTCACTCCCATCTTTAAAAAGGGCTCCAGGGGAGATCCAGGAAATTACAGGCCAGTCAGTCTGACATCGATACCGGGTAAATTGGTGGAAACTGTTATTAAGGAAAGAATTAGTAGGCACATTGATGAACAAAAACTATTGAGGCAGACTCAGCATGGGTTCTGTAAAGGAAGATCTTGTCTCACTAACCTGTTAGTGTTTTTTGAGGGAGTGAACAAACATGTGGACAAGGGGGACCCAATAGATATTATTTACCTTGACTTCCGGAAGGCTTTTGATACAGTTCCTCATCAAAGGCTCCTAAGTAAGCTCAATAGTCATGGGGATAAAAGGACAAGTCCTCTTGTGGATCAAAAACTGGCTTATAAATAGGAAACAGAGAGTGAGTATAAATGGGAAACTTTCTCAGTGGAGGGTGGTAAGCAGTGGGGTACCACAGGGATCAGTACTCGGTCCGATGCTTTTTAACTTGTTTATTAACGATTTGGAATTGGGAGTAAGCAGTGATGTGGCTAAATTTGCAGATGACACGAAGTTGTTCAGGGTGGTGAAAACCAGGGAGGATTGTGAGGCACTCCAAAGGGATCTGTTGAGGATGGGTGAGTGGGCGTCAACGTGGCAAATGGGGTTCAATGTGGCCAAGTGCAAAGTGATGCACATTGGAGCCAAAAATCCTAAATATAAATACACATTGATGGGGTCTGATCTGGCAGAGACTGACCAAGAGAGAGATCTTGGAGTCGTAGTGGATAACTCGCTGAAAATGTCTACACAATGTGTAGCTGCAATAAAGAAGGCCAACGCTATGCTGGGGATTATTAGGAAGGGAATTGATAACAAATCAGCCAGTATCATCATGCCCCTGTATAAATCATTGGTGCGACCTCATTTGGAATACTGTGTACAGTTCTGGTCACCACATCTCAAAAAGGATATTATAGCATTGGAAAAAGTGCAGAGAAGGGCAACTAGAATGATAAAAGGGTTGGAACACCTTCCCTATGAAGAAAGGTTAAAATGCTTGGGGCTCTTTAGCTTGGAGAAACGACGGCTGAGGGGTGACATGATCGAGGTTTATAAGATTATGAATGGGATTGAGCAGGTTGAGAAAGAAGTACTTTTCTCCCTTTCTCACAATACAAGAACTCGTGGGCACTCTATGAAATTGCTGAGCAGTCGGGTTAAAACAGATAAAAGGAAATACTTCTTCACCCAAAGAGTGATTAACATATGGAATTCACTGCCACAGGAGGTCGTGGCAGCTGCAAGCATGGACAGTTTCAAGAGGAAATTAGATAAACATATGGAGCAGAAGTCCACCAGTGGCTATTAGCCACAGGGTATGGATGGGAACTCTCAGTCTGGGGCAGGTGATGCACTCTATTCTTGGTGCTGGAGGGGGCAGCAGTGGGAGGGCTTCTGGTGCCCTGGCCCCACTGCTGGACCTCCGGATGGCACCTGGTATATTTTGGCCGCTGTGTGACAGAGTGTTGGACTAGATGGGCCATTGGCCTGATTCAACATTGGCTTCTCTTATGTTCTTATGTTTTTATGTTCTTATGTTCCCCCAGGAAAATGGACCATCGCAGGACCCGGGGGGATATCATTTGTGGGGTCTGGCGATCTGCAGTGAGGAGTCCCAGCAGCGGTTTGTGGTCCGTGATGATTTCGAAGGGCCGGCTGTAGAGGTAGTGATGAAACTTGTGGACCCCCGCCACAATTGCCAGCGCCTCCTTATCTATTTGCGTGTAGTTGCGCTCTGCCGATGACAAGGTTCGCAAGTAATATGCGACTGGGACCTCCCGGCTGTCCGGCAACCAGTGACCCAGGACTGCCCCGACCCTGTAGGGGGAGGCATCACAGGTGAGGACCACTGGAAGCAACTCCAAGAAGTGGTGAAGGACCGCATTCGAGACCAGCAAGTCCTTGACACTCTGGAATGCCACCACGTGTTTAGGTCCCCAGTCCCAGGGCGCCTCCTTGTCAAGGAGGCGGTGGAGCGGCTCCGCCATGGCTGCCTTGAGGGGTGGGGACGCATGATAAAAATTGAGCAGGCCGAGGAAAGCCTGCAATTCAGCCTTGGAGGAGGGCAGGGGGGCATGTGTGATGGCCTTCACCTTGTCGTCCATGGGGTGGATCCCTTGCGCGTCCACAGTGAACCCCAGGAACTCAATGCGGGGCACACCCAGGAGGCATTTCTCCTTCTTTACTTTCAGCCCGGTGGCATCAAATCTCTGTAGGATCTGACGGAGGCGGTCCACGAAGAAGGATGTGTCCAGCGCCGCAACAATGACATTGTCTAGAAAGAGCTGTACTCCGGGGATGCCTTTTAGGAGAGAGTCCATAAAAGATTGAAAAATCCCGGGAGCGGCACAAACCCTGAACTGAAGCCTTGTGACCTGGAAGGCTCCCTTGTGCGTGGCAATAATCTGGGCCTCTGTGGCAGCGGCATCAATGGGCAGCTGTTGGTAAGCCTGTGCCAGGTTGAGCTTACCAAAGACCTTGGCCCCTGCCAGAGAAGCGAGGATGTGGCTAACCACCAGGACCGGGTACGTGTCGTCCTGCAAGGCCTTGTTTATTGTGCACTTGTAGTCGGCACAAATGTGCATGTCCCCATTAGGTTTGATGGGCGTTACTATGGGGGTCTCCCAGCGTGTGGATGCGACTGGCTCCAGCACCCCTTGCGCCACCAGGCAATCAAGCTCCGCTTCGATTTTCGCTTGCATCGCAATGGGGGGAACCCGAGCCTTTATCCAAATGGGCCGGACAGCCGGATCCAGATCCAGCAAAATGGGGGTCACCGGTGTATTTTCCCAGAGTCCCATCAAACACCTTGGGGAATTCCCGGCACACCGCTTCCCAGTCCACTGTTCGGATCTGGTTCAACCCCGTTATCAGGAGACCCAGGGGTTTGAACCACGAGAGTCCCAATAGGCTGGAGAGCTGTCCCTCCACCACCAACAGGTCCAGGGTGCCTGAGAACCCTTTGAATTGGACCTTGAACTTGCCCCAGCCCCGGATGGCCACAGGGTTCTTATTAAAGTCCCGCAAAACCAGACCCTGTGGCTTGTGCAACTGGGGTCCCCCTTTTGGGCATAGGCACGGAGGGTCTCCACCGATATGATTGAAAACGAAGACCCCGAATCAATCTCCATTTCACAAGGGGACCCTTCAATCCGGACAATCACATGCACTTTGTCCAGGCTGTTAGGGGGCAAGTTACATACCGTTTGTTGGTGGTGGACTGAAATGGTGTGCAGATCATCAGCTTCGAGGTGCGCCATGAGGGTTGTCCATTGGCCTTTGGAGTGGCAGACCTTCTCAATGTGCCCCGTTTTGTTGCATGCCCTGCAGATCACGGTGCGGAATTGACAGGTCCGTTGCTCGTGAGCATTGCCGCAGCTCGCACAGGCTACGGATGGCTGAGACTTGGCCTCTCGGGTCCGCGGAGGACACTGGGATGGTCGGTGGCGTACCTGGAGTACCTCCTCGTTGTCCGATACATCGGGCCCCCACGTTGCTTGTGTGCAGTGGACCGCCGAGCCAAGGCAGTCTTGGTGGGCCTTTTCGTAGGCCTTTTCCAGTGTGAGGTCGTTGTTGCTGGCCAGTTTCCACCACAGTTTGGACTCATGGAGGCCCACGAAAAATTGGCTCAGCAGTGTATCCGAGAGGTTTGGAAATGCGCATCTCGTGGCCGCCCGCCGAAGACCTGCCAGGAACTCTGTGGTGGACTCATCTGGGCCCTGGGCCCTCACGAAGAACCCCAGGCGCTCGACGAATTTTGTGGGTTTTGGCGAGAAGTGGTCCATGAGGGCTTTTACCAGCACAGCGTAGGACTCCTCCTTGGTGGTCCTGGGGTTTATGAGGTCCCGCAAGAAGAGGAGGGTGTCTATGCTGCAGACGCTTAGGAACAATTGCTTCTTTTTTTCTGGCATCCACCACATCATGGTAGCTGCAGTGGTTCTCCAAGGTCTCCAGCCAGGCGTCCCATTTCTGAGGCTGGGAAATGTCGAAGGCTTGGAGGTGGGCTGCCGGCGCGGCCATCTTACCCTGTGTGGGTGAGTTGTAGTGGCTGGGTAGGAATGTTGAAACCGGGCGGGAGGCACGCTGCTCTCGGGAGCGGTGCGGTGAGCAGTTGGCTCGGTGTGAAGCTCGGGAGTATTGGCGGCTTTGGTTGCGGTGAGCGGTGCGTTGCTGCGCTTGGGGTCAGTGGTGTGATGCTCAGGAGCGGTGCGATGAGCGGTGGGCCTTGATGCGATGCTCTTCTTCATGGTCATTGTTCAGGGAGGGAGTTGGCATCCCACCTTCGTCGCCAGTGTAAAGTACTGAGACTGATGAGTGATTTCAGCTCTCACATACTTTATTAGATCAGGAACAAGACAACTAAGCCGGCTCGCAGGCCAGCTTTTATTCCCAAGTGAGCCCACACCCCAAACACACACACACACGTGATTTGCTATTTACAGTTAATTGAGTTACCCCAGGCTCCCCAATTGGAAGAATGCGAGGAGCCTACAATCTATTGTCTACCGCAGTGATGGCGAACCTTTTAGAGACCAAGTACCCAAACTGCAATCCAAATCCCACTTATTTATTGCAAAGTGCCAATACGGCAATTTAACCTGAATACTGAGGTTATTAGAAAAAAAATTCATTAACATCTTTTGTCTTAAAAGAAAAGCACAATAACAGAGCTTTCAATTATACAAACAGCTTTTTATTGAAAGGTAAAAGTTTGCATTTGGCATGAAGTTTGCATTTGACGTCATACACACAAACTCCTGCCAGTTAGTACAGGACAGGATTCTTCCTATTTACCTGGTCTATTTTTCTCAACATGATCTTACACATTTTCACACCTAAAGTGACAGCCCTCTTCCCCTTGCATGGGAAAGAGACAGAAAAACAGCACACTCAGTGGAATCTGCCACTTCTAGATTGATTCGAAGTAAATTAAATTTTGATCCTGCAAATCTTGACCGATGAACAAATAAAGCACTTCAACTTGAGCACTTCAAGCAGGTGACCCACCCCCAAAGCATATCAAGGCTGCATGGAATGAGAGACCACAGAGTGGAATGACAACTCCTGGGGGTAGCAAGAATGTTCTGGAACTGGAATGAGAGGCCCCAGAGTGGAATGACAGCCCCTGGGTGTAGCAGAACACCCCTAGGGGCTGTCATTCCACTCCATGGTCTCTCATTCCAGTCTCTGAACACTCTTGCTACACCCTGGGACTGTCATTTCACTCTGTGGTCTCTCATTCCAGTCCCAGAACACTCCTGCTCACCCTAGGGCTGTCATTCCACTCTGTGGTCTCTCATCCCAGTCCCTGAACATTCCTGCTCCACCATGGGGCTGTCATTCCACTCTGGGACCTGTCATTCCAGTTCTTGAACACCTTGCTACAGCCTGGGGCTGTCATTCCACTCTGTGGTCTCTCATTCCATTCCCAGAGTAGTTTATTTGGGCCCAAAGACCCCTAATGGAAAATCCATTTCGCATTTTTATTGTAACTCTACTTGTACTGTAATGTATTTCAATGAAGCCCATGCAAGTCAATTGGCATTCCTATCTCCCATTATTTCCAGTGGGTCTTCAAGTGTTTCCCATTGTTTTCAATGGGCAATCCTGTCCTTCCTTTTAGTACATCCCATACATCCGTCCTCCTACACGGCTCCTCCAAACGGCATTTTAGTTATTCCCATGAGTGTGAAAAGCCAGAGCAAATTTACAGTCTGATTAAAGGTGCAATCTTATGCTCTCATACTTGAAAGCAAGTTCGGTTGTCTCAGTGGTGCTTAATTTTGAATAAGTATGCAGAAGATCGGGTACTGCTTTTGAAGAGGCTATTCATTTCTGCCTCATCCCTCCGCCCCAGCTCATCGCTGGAGAGTCGGGAGCTCTGAAGTTCAGGGACAGTCTTTCCTCACGAGGGAGGGGGTGCCCTATGTGTGATTCCCTGGAAGTTCTCAGGAAGCTATAATTAGGAGGGAGGGGTGCTCCGCCTTATCTCCACAGGGCAGGAGCTCTGGCTTTCCTTGAGCCACCTCACCACAGCGCTGGCTGCCACCCCCTCCTGCAGTACCAGCTCCAAAACAGTCTCCATGTCCAACTCCTTGAACAGCCCTTCTAATCACAGCCTCTGAGCAGGCGCATAAGACATGCCACTGAAAGTAGTGGGGCAGCCCCGAAAGGAAGCGAAGGGGGTGGATACTAAAGTTTATCAGACTCCAGGTTACAGCACAGGACACTGGAGGGCGCTGTAAGAGAGACCAGGCAGAGAGCCAAAGAGGGAGGAGGGGTAGGAGGAATAGCGCACCTCCCCAAAGAAGGCGGGTTTGGAAACTGAAGTGGCACACTCACACAGATGCAACTTTTGGCAACGAGCCTGAGTGGGCATCCCTGGGAATGCTCAGCCTCACTCCTCTGGGGCAGAAGGGGCGTGGATTGTAGCACGCATTTGCAAAGGAAGGGGAGTTGCCACGCTTTCCCGGGCTAAGGGGGCGAGCTCCTGGGCTTTGAGTAGGCAGAGATTGTGGGTTGGTGTCAGGCTGTGAGGAAGGTGGAGCCCGTGGGGAAAGAGATTCCCTTCTTCTCCCTCCCCCATGTCAACAAGCGGGGCGCCTGCACTGGGGGTTTGCACATCTTTCCCTCTCATGTGTGGTATTTGCTTTCCAAAAAGGGCCTGGGGTTTGGCCTAGGGCCAGCTGGTACAGCAGCTGCAGCAGCACAGTAAGCAGGCTCAGCCACCTCCTCGCCCGTGCCCACAGAGAGGGCTCCAAGTGCCACCTCTGGCACCCGTGCCGTAGGTTCGCCACCAGGGGTCTACCGGAACGAAGCTCAGGCCCTTTGCCTGACCACGTGGTGGACCGGCCCGAACCGGTTGGAGCACATGGTTGCCCTGAGTCCATGTTTCTCTGTGGATACACTACATATACTCATCTCAAATTTTGTGAGAATAAAACAGAGGAGGGGAGAATTATGCTGTAAGCTGACAGATCAAGATAGGTGGCTGTATTCTGTCTGTAGCAGTAGAAAAGAACAGAAGTCCAGTAGCACCTTAAAGACTAACAAAATTTGTGGCAAGGTATGAGCTTTCATGAGTCACTGAAAATATCTGAAGAAGTCATGAAGAGTTCAGTGGTGCCTTAAAGCCTTACAAAATTTGTGGCAGGCCTTCAGCTTTTGTGAGTCACTGCTCACTTCTTCAGATACTTTCAGTGACTCTTGAAAGCTCATACCCTGCCACATAGTTTGTTAGTCTTTAAGGTGCTACTGCTCTTGCTTTTTTCTACTACTGTAAGCTGCTTGGAGAAATGTAGGGTATAAATATCTAAACAAAGAAAAAAAGAGATTTCATTTGTAGTATTTAATTAACCTTTGGAAACTGTGATGATGTTTTTTGTTGTGAGTTTATACAAGATCAGATTTCATGTAAAGCTCATTACCTAAATAAAAATGACAGCTAAGTATTGGAATCTTAGCACAGTCAAGGAATCTTTATCATTGTATTTGGAGATTCTATGCTACCAGTAACAATCTACCGGTGATCCCTGGCCCCAAAGATATCTGACTGTCCTCAACCAGAGCCAGGGCTTTTTCAGCCCTGGCTCTGACCTGGTGGAACTCTCTGCCAACCTCCATTAGGGCCCTGCAAAACTTAATGCAATTCCACAGGGCCTGTAAGGCAGAGATGTTCTGCCAGGCTTTTGGTTGAGGACAGCAACAGTTCCTATCACAGCTGGCACCCTCCTCTTCACTCCTACCTGCCTGCTTCGGCCTCCTCCCTAACCTGCCCGTGAGATGGAAGAACAGCCCAGTGCAGGTTTTTAAGTTAAATTATAGTTGCCACCTAGAGATTGTGTAAAGATTAATTGATAGTTGATTTTAACCTGTATTTTATATGTTTTATACTCAGGGATGGGCGATTCAGAAATCTAAACAACAACAACATTCTGGGTATCCCCCAGGTGGTATATGGAGACATACAACATACTGATATTTTTACATGGTAAAGCCAAGGTTTTCAGTGCCCTTCCTATGGTAAATCTTTCCTGCATTCTCACCTTGAATGATCTGCATCAACAGGAGAATCAGAGTTCTGAATGTCAAAGAGGAATGCCAAGTTAATTTTCCCAATAAAATTACCAACTTGCACAATGTTGGGCTAATCCTTTTAACCACCACTCCACTACTTGGAACACTAGAAGTTGTAAGGGCTCCAACATAGCAGTTGGTAAGAAAATGGCTACAACTCCATACATGATTGGACAAAAAGGAGATTCCTTGCAGAAGAAAACTGGAAGCTAATCTAGTGATGGTTAGACAGTGCTATCAATTGCCATTGATGTAATGAACATGAAATTAAGCAAACTTCAGAGCATTGCAAGAAGACAGGACGGCCTGGTGTGATGTGGTCCATGAGGTCACGAAGAGTCGGACTTGACTGTGTGACTGAACAACAGCAACAACAAAAATTTAGAGCAGCCATGTGGTTCCTGTAGTCTGTGGCCTTCCCCATCCCTGTCCATGGAGAGCTTCAAGAACATCCCATCTGCTGCCTGTCTGTGCTCCTGATCACCATTTTGCCAGGAGCCACAGAGCACTATTTTGGATGTCAGGCACTAGAATGAAACCCATCACAATAATAATCACAAGATGCCCTGACCTGGGTGGCCCAGGCTAGTCCAATATTGTTAGATCTCAGAACCTAAGCAGGGTTAGCCCTGGTTACTATTTGGATGGGAGACCAGAGGCAGGCAATGGCAAACCACCTCTAAATGTCTCTTGCCCTAAAAACCCTACAGGGTCACCATAAGTTGGCTGTGACTTGATGGCACTTTGGGCAATAAAAGAAAATCCTTACTAAAGCCTTTTCTGAATCTCTGTCTAAGAAAATAAAAATGAACTAATTTTCAGCCTCAGTTTTACCACATACTTTCTTAAACTGACTAAAGTTTTCCTTGGGAAACTTACAACTCAAACATCATAGTGTAGAATTTTGTTCTGATTCATCTATGGAGAATAATGGCATTTGGATATAGTATGGTGGCGGGGTTGGGATTTTTTTTTACAGGTTAGGCTGTGGTAAAGACTACTAGCTATGCTTAGTCATCCTTCAATTTGTTTTAGTCATTCCAGTACTGCAAACAATTCCCATGGGAATTGGGGCTCGTTCCACTATGGCACGGAAATTGTTTCCAGCATTTATTTAATGTCACTTTTTTGCTTTCTTTCTCTAGTGTCAACAGAAAATACAAATATGTCTGGTAATATACTGTATATCTCTTTTCCTTCTGCCAATAACACCAGGAGAACATTACAACATCAATAGCTCCTGCTTAACCACAAAACAATTCAAGATTGTTTTCAAATGAGCTCAAACCTAACTGTATATAACCAAGTAAAAACAATGACTCTAACCAATGCTGAATGATTTGAAGTCTCATTGATTGGAATGCGTCTTTACTACCACTGAAATCAATGCAAATGATAAGTGCTTAACATGGCCAAATGCATGCCCCAAGGTTTCTTCCAGATGTAAGAAATCTAAATTGAAGCAATGCCTTGAACTATGATGTGGTTATTATTTTACTGTCAGCACCAGACAGGGGTGATTTCTCTGCTGACACACTCCAGAATCTAAATTCCACTCCATCCTAAATCACAAGTGGGAGTTTTAGCCTTAAATGAGTATTTGCCATATTTAAGTATTAGCCCCACGTACTTTATTTAGTTTCTATGGTAACACCAACCAAGTGTGTTTAATTTGTGCTGATACATCTGAATACATTATCCTGTCTGAAGGAGAGAAACAGAAATGGTAAGGAGCACAATGAGGACTAAGCAAAACAATGTATATATTTGCTTCATTCAGTAGCTGTTTCCCCATCCCTAGTCTTTCTGTTCTTTGGGGGGTTCTCTTGGCTTCCTGTTAAAGGAGAAAGCTCTTGGACAAACTCAATAATTAACCCCCTTCTTCTGGCTAAGGTGATGCAAATACTTCCATTCACCCTATTGGCTGTCCTCTCTGCAGTACGCCCCTGCTGCTTTCCGGGCAACATTAATTTTATTACTGGCTGTGAATTTGAAGCATTAACCACTGCACCAATATATCTTTAATTTCTTTTGAACACAAGAGCAAAGTCATATTACCCAAGGGACCTGTTATCCTCAATAGGGAGTAAATAAAATGATTGTAATTTGTACACTCAATCCCAGTAACTCAGAACCATTGCTGGCAGATGTACATATGCTAACAATAATTCTCCAGTAGTATAAAGCAGTTTGATTTTTTAAAGCTGGCTCTTGTTTCCCTTTAAAGCAACAGGACAATCATGGCAGTTTCAAAAGTGCTTTATCCAGACCTATGTTTATTCAAATTGACTGTGGATCTGAAAAGTTTGTATCTTTAAATATATAAATGACAAAGCATTTTAGAGCAGCAAACCACAACCTAGATATGAATATTTTAAAAATTATATTTAGTGTACAGATGATAACAAAATTATTATTCATGAACAGTACATACTGAAGGATATAGTGAGAGTGAGCTTGATCCAGCCACTTCCCACAACAAAGTTTAGGTTAGGAAATACCTGGAGATTTGGTGGGTGGAACCTGAGGAGGGCAGGGTTTGGGGAGGGGAGGGACTTCAGTGGGGGATAATGCCATAGAGCCCACCTTCCAAAGCAGCCATTTTCTCCAGGTGAACAGATCTCTGTTGCCTGGAGATCAGTTGTATTCCCAGGAGATCTCCAGCCACTACCTGGAGGTTGGCAACCTTAGTTTGAAAACTTCCTCCAATTTACGTGACTCTTCCTCCACCCCAGTACATACAGAAATGATCAAGTTACTACTGGCAGGCAACTCTGGGTGTTTTTGGATGAAACATTTGCCATTGACCCATTTCAGTCAGGCTTCAGGTTGGGTTTTGGTGCTGAAACAGCACCTCCTTAACAATGTAGACCCAAGTTGCAGCCACTGCCAGGTCAGCCTTTTATCATCTTCAGCTGATTAGGCAGTTGGTTCCCTTCCTCGAACACAATGACTTGGCAACAGTGATCCATGCAATGGTCACCTTGAGACTGGACTACTGTAATGCTCTCTACATGAGGCTGCCCTTGTCTCAAATCTGGAAGCTGCAACTAGTGCAGAATGCAGCAGCCAGGCTGCTGATGGGTATCCCCATGCAGAAGCACATCCAGCCTGTACTGAAGGCACTGCACTGGTTGCCAATAGCATACCAGATTTGTTTCAAGGTGCTGGTTTTAACCTTTAAAGCCTTATATGGTCAGGGTCCAGCATACCTGAGGGACCGCCTTTCCCCACATGTTTTCCAGAGAGCACTGCGTTCAGGGATGCAAAATTGGTGACCAGGGAACAACCAGGGCCACGGTCTTCTCGGTGGTGGCCCCATTCTGGTGGAATGAGCTCCTGGAAGAGATCAGGGCCCTGTGGGACCTTTTACAGTTCCAAAAAGCCTGCAAGATGGAGCTCTTCCACCAGGCATTTGACTAAGGAGCCACAGGGCCTGCAAGATAGAGCTCTTCCACCAGGCGTTTGACTAAGGAGCCACATCATACACCGAGGAGTGACCCTGTGCCCTGGTTTTACCACCTTTGCCAGCCTGTGTCCTGGCTTTACCGTCACTATGTTCAGCCTGTACCTGCCACATAACAAGTGACTGAACTGAGCTGGCATGAAGTTATGGGTGCCCTTGGAAAACTTCAAACTCTTCTTTCTTGAGTAACTGAATTCTGCAATTACTCAAAGCAGGCCCTTCCCACTCTTTTGGTACTTTGCTACCTTCTTCAGCCAGGCTGAACTGTTAGAACAGCCAACCCACTTTGGAAATGCTATAGGTACTGAGCCTGCTCCCACCAATTAACTTTAGGAAGAGAAGGTGATCATTGCCACACCTTCTGCTGATCAGAGCATGAATGTCTGATCTCTTTATGCTGCTACCAATAAAACTATAACAATAACTTGGGTTATAGCTGAAAGAGTCCAAAGACAAGGGACTTCTATTTAATGGATTTGATCCAGGGAGTTAACTGTGTAAAGAAGGCTAAAAGCTATCAAAGCACACAGCATTTAGGGTTAGGGTTGTGTATTTCTGTAGCACCACCAGTGCTTCTAAAGCCGGGGTGTTGAACTAATTTAGGGCAGGATCAGACAAAAATGAGACCTTGTTGGGCTGGGCCATGTGTGTCGAAAAATGTAATGCCAGGTATCTGAGATATAAACTTTATAAAGGTCACAAGATTTTTTTTAAAAAAAACTTTAAATAAAGCTGAAAACACTAGCACTCTTGAAATGTTGTAGATTTTCCGGGCTGTATGGCCATGGTCTTGGCATTGTAGTACCTGATGTTTCACCAGCAGCTGTGATTGGCATCCTCAGAGGTATAACTCAGAAAGATGGAGTACCCTCTGTGTCAATGTGAGAAGAAAAATGGTAGGCAGGAAATTTATATCTACTCAGGAAGGTGGGGTAGGGATGAGTCATTATCATGTAGGAGTTTCCCAGGCTGTGACATGCTAATCTTAGAATAAGATACTGTGTCCTGTTGGAGTTAGGCTATGTTCAGCCACTGCTGATTTTTCAGGATGGCCAAGTCTGCAATGTTTTTCATGTTCTTTTATTCTTGTGTGGATACTACGCTGTGTGGTCCTGATGTAAACCTGTCCACAACTGCAGGGTATGTGGTATACTCCTGCAGAAGTGAAGAGGTCTCTTCTGTCTTTTGCCAAGACACTGAAATGCTGGACAACACATTCAGTTATCATGTCAGATTACACAGGGAAGCCATTGAAATTCATAAACATAAACACAATTTCAACAGGAAAGAAGCGAGTATAAAAATAAATACAGCATGTTTTCCTGTCCTGAAAAACACAAAATGCTCTACATCTTACAACAGCACTACATATAAGATTAGCGTTTCAACAGCCAATCCATATGGACAAGAACCTCCTCAGGAAAGCTGCTCCATTAGCATGTCACAGCCTGGGAAACTCCTACAAGATAATGACTCATCCCTACCCCACCTTCCTGAGTAGATATAAATTACCTGCCTACCATTTTTCTTCTCACACTGACACAGAGAGTACTCTGAGGATGCCCATCACAGCTGCTGGCAAAATGTCAGGTATTATAATGCCAAGACCACAGCTATACAGCCCAGAAAATCTACAACTAATGAACTCCAGCCATTAAAGCCTTTGACAACTCTTGCAATATTTTGTTTATTTAATAGTCTCTGATAACTGACACCTCTTGCTCTGAATTATTGCATCAAAATGTCTGTGCTGTAGCAATCTTGAGTATGCTGTTCAGGTGTGTATCTGTAAGCAGCAAACCTACTTTTGATTTATTGACATTCATTACAGAAATCACATGCTCAGTGTTCTGAGCTCAGAACCAGGGGAAACATGGGCATTGCAAGCTTTTATACATAAACTGTTTCAAGTGCTGGTAAAGAACATCAGAAGGCATCCTGACACAGACTGAGGGCTATATGTTTGTCTAAAAAACTAGTCTTCCCCAGAGAAATAACTACAACTCCTATGAGGCAGTGCAAGAAAACAATGTATAGTGGTCAGTGTCAGCCTACTATCTGGGAAGTCTAGGTTCAAAATCCCCAGCCTACAAAGGAAATGTGCTGGATGAACTTGGTCTGGACACATACTCTCAGCCTAATCCACGTCACTGGCTTGTTATTATTCCTCAACTAAATAGTTCACATTGCTTTCCTTCTGAGAAAGACTGGATCATGACTTCCGGTTTTGGTGAATCAAATGGCAGACACGTCTCTTCAGCACTCCGAGACATGATGGTACTGTGGTGGTAGGGAGATGTCATGGTTGATCCAGACCTCCTGTAGCCCTTAGAGGGGGCTCCGAGCCATGGAACATGAGGAGTGCCTTTCCCAAGGCTGATTGCCGAGGGATCGAGCCTCTCGTTTGCTCCAAAGGTCCTGCTGCCACAGACTAGCAATGGCGCTAGAAACACACACCAGGACAAGTGGGCAGACAGTCAGGCATTTTCCCCTTACCTGGCAGATGACTCCGGATGAACTGTGAGTTCTGATGAGTAAAAAAAAAAAGACAAATACCTAAGCGCTTAAGCTAGTACGTCCCCTTAAGCCGAACCGAGGGGGGGGGGGATCCACCCCACGGCAGAGAAAAATATTTTAAAATGATAGCGAAGAAAGGGGATGGAAAGTAAAGCATGAAATAACTAAGGCAGAGTGCAGTTGAGATAACTCTGGTGGTCTTTTCATGTTATAGAGACTTTTGACAACTTTCTTTTAAAGTGAACAAAAGCATAATGGCGGGGAAGAAAGTGCCATCAAAAGCAAAACTTAATCCAGGCAAAGCTAGCTTGACTGCTAAGGTCATGGGACTGGAAGAAGAAGAAGAAGAAGAAGAGATTGGATTTATACCCTGCCCTTCACTACCCAAAGGTGTCTCAAAATGGCTTACAAACTCCTCTCCCTTCCCCTCCCCCACAACAGACACCTTGTGAGTTAGGTGGCAGAACAGCTCTTATCAGAACTATGGCTTGCCCAAGGTCATCCAGCCAGGTGCAAGTGGAGGAGTGGGGAATCAAACCCGGTTCTCCCAGATTAGAGTCCGTGCACTTAACCACTACACCAAACTGGCTCTCATAGACTTTGCAAATATGATAGCGGCTGCTTTGCACCCTCTGCTGGATCAGATAACTACATTGAACAAGAATTCTGAAACCCTCCAAGGACAGCTAAAAGAGACTAACATTAAGACAGAGCAAATCTCCAAATCATTAAAGAAAGTTGATTCCAAGATAAAGAAGTTTAATAAAGGACTAGAGACTATGGCAAAGAAGACATCCTCTGCTGAACATCAATTGTTACAATTGCAAATGGAAAAGTCAATGCATGTATTGAGATTTCAAGGTGTCCCAGAGAAGAAAGGAGAAAATCACAAAACAACTTTAAGTGAAGTATTAGAACCAGTGACAGATTTAAAAGTGGAATTGCTACAAAGTGAAATGGTTATAGTTTACAGGACATATCCGGAATACATTAAAAAGAATAATTTGCCTGGTGAAATCTTCGTGAAATTCTCCAAAAGACATATAAGATACTACATACTTAAAGCTACAAATGGGACTACCCTAAAAATCGAAGATAAAGAAATAAAAGTCTTAAAGGACATTCCATTTGAGATAAGGAAAAAGAGGAGACAATACAAAAACCTGATTTTGTTTCTGCAGCAAAAGGACACACCTTATAGATGGATTATACCAGAAGGAGTCATCTTTAAATACAACAAGAAAGAACGAATTGACTCTGTTATCAAAGCAAAAACTTTTTTGGAACAGTTTCAAAAACCAGAAACAGCACCGAGACCAGGAGAGGAAGAAGTAGCAGCAGAAGAAGAGGGCGAGATGGGAAGCAACAGAACTTCATCAGCCACATCTTCTGGAGAAGAATCAGAATCTGACCAGGGGACTGCTGCCCTTAAAATTCCCAAAGCCAGACAAGACTACAACTTAATAAAGAAAAAAATTACATAAACTTTAACTGTTTCTCTTATACTTGAACTGAACCAAACTTATTTTAGATATTTGGACACTTCTCTCTTAGATAGATGCAATTCTTGTTTTTTTATCTTTTTTCTGGTTTTTTTTTTAAAGAAATAAATTAATTACTCCTTTTCAAGGTAACCTAACGATTTTAAGTGAAAAAGAATTTGTTATTTTATAAGCATTTGTAGAAGCTATTGACCATTGCCACTTGGGTTTTTAGTGGGTCTTTTTCCTTTCTCCCTTAGATGTTAGATACTCCTCCCTTTGATTTCAATGTAGTTTTTAGAATAAAAACAATAGAAATATTTTTTAAAAAGGAAAGACTGGATCATGAGGACATGAATACCATGAAAAAGGGGAGGGAACCTGGTTGCACGCAGGAGAGCCCTGGCATAACAAGCCCAACAAAACACACTGTAGCAAGGCATACAAAAGCTCATACCTTGAATGAAGCTTTGTTGCTCTTAAAGATGATTTGTATTTCTCTCATGTGATTGAGACAGCAGAGGAAAGGGGAGGAGCCTCAGCCAACGGGCGGGGAGAAAGGCATGCTTTTGTCTCCTGTGTGATTGAGGCAGCCTGGCCAAGAAGCAAGCTCTGGCTCGTTCCCTCCCTCCCCCTGTCAGGAGGGAGTCTCAGCCAGCATCCAGTCGGGGAAAGATGGCGATTTAAAGCACCCTGTAATCACTCAGGGTGGATGGCCGTCCTTTTTGACAGTTTGGGCGACTTCTGCACCCAACGCAGCTTACCCCAGGCAGGGGTAAGACAAGCAAGCACTGAAGACCCAAGAGAGAGTTGAGATTGGTGAGAGATAAGCCTTGGAGGAGACTTCTTTCCTTGCTTTGATCCCCTCTCCCGACGCAGGCATTGCAATCATCTCTACAGGACTGAGCCATGCTGGAATACCAGCTTAAAATCGCCACCCCCTGATCTCTTGAAATAAGAAGAAAGAGTCTAAACGAAGAAGCATTGTGCACACCTAGAAGAAACAACGAAGGTAACAAAAATTGTTTTGCTTACCAGGACTAGCAAGAAGCGATTGGTACAAACATCCGGAGAAGCATTTGTAGTATAAGAACAATAACTGTGTAATTCCCAGTGAAGAAAGTCATATTTTAAAGCTAAAAACACCAAAAAGGATAGATTGTTTACCATTCCTGTGGCTTGCAGAGTGATAAGGGGCTGGGAACAGCGCTTTTTAATGTGAGATCTGCAGGACGGGTGGCCCCAATTGAGAGAAAGCACAGCCGGATGTGACGATCTGCAGCCAGAGGAGACAAGAGGACTGTAACAGACGGGCTTGAGGAGGACTAGCTTCAAAAAAGGAAGTGACATCCCGGAAACACCAGGAGGACAAGAGAAGCAGACGGACAGGAAGAACCAACAGGAAGCAGTAGACTGTGACCTTCCTTACCATAGAGAAAAAATGCACTTCATTTTGAGAAGGTCAACACTTTTAACAACTTTAAAGTGAATTTGCCAAGTAACCAGCAAGTTTGGTGAGGTGAAAACCAGGCGACCCAGACAAGTGCTTAAAGGACTAAAGAATAAGGTTAGCTGATTTTATTTTTATAAGCCTTAACATTCGATTACAATTGCAGTAAATAAGGCTGGTTAAGCCTCTGGACTGAAATATTAAAAACGGATCTAAAGTTAAGGCAGAGAGTGGACTCATGGTCCTCACCTAGAATGACATTGAAAAAAGATAAAGATTGGCAACTAGCTATGGAGGCGATGGAAAAAAGGATGATGGATGCGATACAAGGACTAGGGAAGCAAATGGAGACAAACCTGGACAAAGGAGTCACTGAGCTTAAGAATGAGTTTAAGAATGAGATTGCAGGAATCACAAAGGAGTTACAGAATCTTACACAAAAGTCTACTGTTATAGAGAACAAAATGCAAGTATTGGAAAAGAATGTTCAGACAGTGACAAAGGAGACCCACAGAATTGACACAATGATGGAATATAGGGGACCCACAATGAT
The DNA here is from genome assembly GCA_029375565.1 of Gekko gecko. Classification (NCBI taxonomy): domain Eukaryota; kingdom Metazoa; phylum Chordata; class Lepidosauria; order Squamata; family Gekkonidae; genus Gekko; species Gekko gecko. The sequence goes on along the minus strand of JAPDNY010000004.1, from coordinate 99,267,657 downwards.
GGAATATAGGAGACCCACAGAATTGACACAATGATGGAATATAGGGGAATGGAGACGCATCTTAGGCTAAGAGGTATTGAAGAAAGTTTGAATGAGGATATCTATAATGTAATCACTGAAGCACTGTCAGAATATATGAAAATGGAGGAACAAGACATGAAATACAGTATTGATCTGGTTTACAGAGTTAACTCAGTCTATGCCCAGAAGAAAAATCTACCAAGAGATGTAATAGTCCAGTTTATAACTAAGAGAATCAAGGAGGAGATTTTCAGAAAACAATTCAAGGATCCATTGGAGATAGACGGGAAACAGATAAGAATTATGAAAGAGCTGCCAAGGGCAATTATACAAGAAAGAAAAAAATTCAAACAGCAGACAAGTTGAAACAAAAGAACATGAGATTTAGATGGGAGATCCCACAAGGGCTGAGTTTCAACTTCCAAGGCATGAGATACACCATCAAGGATCGAGAGCAGATGTTGACATTTATATTGGACAATGATAAAGATTTTGGAGATAATTAATTATATACCACCATGGATTACAAATTGATTTGTTGGAATGTTAATGGACTAAACTCACCCAACAAGAGAAAAATAATTAGGCATTGGTTAGAAAGACAAAAATGCAATTTAATTGGTCTACAGGAAGTTCATATTAAAAAACAGGATTATAAATTCTTAATCAATAAAAAATTGGATGAGGAATTTTTTTCATTGGCAGAGAACAAAAAGAAAGGAGTGGTAATATATGTTAAAAAAGAGTTGGAGCCTAAAGAATTTTTTAAGGACAAAGAAGGAAGATATATTGCTGTGGAAGTTGTTTTACATGAGAAAAAATCATTGGTGGTTAATATTTATGGACCAAACAGAACAAAAGAATTTTTTTTAAGGACTTAACATTTGAGTTAGAATTGGACTGAATTATTTTGATGGGAGATTTTCATGGAACGATTAACAACAAGTTAGACTGGAAAACAAAAAGACCCAATGAAAAACTAGGGAAAGTACCAAAGGCCTTTTTTGATTTAGTCAAACAAGAAAATTTGGAGGATGTATGGAGGAAGTGGAATCCTACATGCAAAGACTTTACCTTTTATTCTAACAGGCATGATTCTCTCTCCAGAATAGATATGATATGGATGTCAGGAGATCTTGCATTTAAAACCCATAAAATTGAAATAATGCCGAGAATAAATTCAGATCATAACCTATTGCTGTGGATGTCAAAACAAGGAAAAAAACAATTCAGATGAAGGCTGAATGAGGATTTACTGGATAAACAGGCTATAGTTGAAAACCTATGCAAAGAGACAAAGCTTTTTTTCCAAACAAATTTGAACCAAGATTCCTGAATTCAAGTGGTTTGGGACACCTACAAGGCAGTGTTGAGAGGAATATTAATCTTGGTGAATAGTAAAGAGATAAAAGAAAAAAGGGTGCAGCAGAGTCACCTTGTGGAAAAGATTAGAACGAAAGAGAATGAATTAAAGAAAAGACCAGGGAAAAAGAAAATAATGAGAGAGATACAAATTTTACAAGATCAACTAAATATCATACTTAACCAAGAAATTTATTGGAATTTAAAGAAACTTCAATAAAAGTCTTTTGAAGGAGCTAACAAACCAGGAAGGTATTTGGCGTGGCAACTCAAGAGAAGAAAAGAAAGGAAGATTATAAGCAAAACTGTGACAGGAGACAGAGAAATTGTGGACTGTAAAGGGATGAGTCATTTTTTTAATTTTTTTAATATTATGCAAAGCTCTTTTTTAAATATTATGCAAAGCTCTTCCATGCAAATCCAATAGATCAAGTAAAAGTTCAAGAATATTTGCAGAATTTAAAAATGCCTAGTCCCACGGGAAAAATTAAAGATATGCTTAATAACCTTATTACCACAGAAGAGATTTACAAAGCTATTGATGATGCAAAATTGGGAAAAGTTCCAGGCCCAGATGGCTTTTCAGCTAAATTTTATAAAAAATTGAAAGAGGAGATTGTACCAATTTTCCAAGTTATGTCAAATGAGATCAGAGACACAGGGAAATTACCAGACTCTTGGAAGGAAGCAACTATTTCTCTTATCCCAAAAGAAGCACAAGATTTAACAAGCGTGAAGAATTATAGGCCAATTTCACTTTTGAACAACAATTATAAGTTATTTGCCAAAATTATAGCTCAGAGACTAAAACTATATTTGAGAGACTTAATTGCAGAAGAACAAGCTGGATTTTTGCCTGATAGACAAATGAGGATGGTTGTGGACGCAATTGAGTATTATGACAAGCACCCAGAAAAGGGGTGGGTTTTTTCTTTGTGGACGCAGAAAAAGCATTTGACAATCTGAACTGGGAGTTTATGTTTAAAGTTATGGAAAAAATGGACATTGGAGAACATTTTTTAAATATAATCAAAGCAATATATTTGGAACAAAAAGCAAAAATAGTGGTCAACAACGAAACAACGGAATTTTTTTAAGTACAAAAGGGAACAAGACAAGGTTGTCCACTTTCTCTGCTATTGTTCATATGGGTTTTAGAGGTTTTGCTTTGGAATGTTAAAGAAGATAAGGAAATTAAAGGCCTGACATTAAAAGGATTCACATATAAGTACAGGGCTTTTGCGGATGATGTTATGTTTATAGCAGAGGAACCACTGAAAACTATACCGCTTTTATTACATAAAATAAAAGAGTTTGGAGACCTAGCAGGCTTTTACATAAATAGACAGAAATCCAAGGTGATGTGTAAAAATATGACGAGCCCAAAACAAATGGAGTTGCAGATGTCTACAGGCTGTGAAGTAGTGAAAAAAACTAAATACTTAGGTATAGACATGACAATGAAGAATACTGATCTTTATAAAAACAACTATGAAAGATTGTGGGCTCAAGTCTTAAAAGACATTGAAAAATGGAACAAATTAAATTTATCTTTGTTGGGAAGAATTTCGGTGGTCAAAATGAATATCTTGCCACGATTTATGTTTTTATTTCAGACGATTCCCATAGTAAAAGACTCAAAGGTGTTTAACTGTTGGCAAAAGGAAATTTCCAAATTTGTTTGGGCAGGCAAAAAACTGAGAATTAAAATGAAAATTTTATGTGACGCAAAGGAAAGAGGAGACTTTCAATTACCAAATTTAAGACTTTATCATGATGCGGTTTGCCTACATTGGCTAGAACAATGGATTACCCTGGAAAACAGGAAATTGTTGGCATTAGAAGGACATGATTGCAGGTTTGGCTGGCATGCATATCTCTACTATGGCAAGTCGAAAATGGATAATTTCTTTAAGCATCACTATATTAGGAGGGCCCTTTTTGACGCTTGGATTAAGTATAAAAATTTCTTTCCCGAAGAAAAACCAATGTGGATTGTACCAGCTGAAGTGATAAAACCGTTCTCAGAATATAAGGGACAAGACTGGTTGAAATATAAGGACTTATTGAGACAGGAAGGGAAATCATATGTGATGAAAGAAGAAAGTCAACTTGACTTTAAATATAATTGGTTGCGTTATAGACAGATACTTGATTTATATAAGACAGACAAAAAATGGTTGGATTCAGGGGAAATTACAATGAAATTGAAAATTTATGGCTGGAGGGAGGGAGGAAAATTATATCGAAAATGTATAAAATTCTGTTAAAATGGTATACAGAAGATGAAGTGGTTAAAGAGCAAATGATTAAACGGGCAATTAATATGAATAAGGAAATACCTATGTCATCTTGGGAATTTTTATGGAAAAATGCTTTGAAAATTTCTATATGTACCAATCTTAAAGAAAATTGTTTTAAAATGATGTATAGATGGTAAAGGTAAAGGTAAAGGTTCCCTTGCTCGAAAGCCAGTCGAATCCGACTCTAGGGTTGCGGTGCTCATCTCCATTTCAAAGCCAAAGAGCCAGCGCTGTCCGAAGACGTTTCCGTGGTCATGTGGCCGGCATGACTAAACACCAAGGTGCACGGAACGCTGTTACCTTCCCACCGAAGTGGTACCTATTTATCTACTTGCAATTTCTTGCTTTCGAACTGCTAGGTTGGCAGGAGCTGGAACTAGAGACAGGAGCTCACCCTGTCGTGCGGCACCCGGGTCTCGAACTGCTGAACTACGGACCTTCCACAGCCTGCAGTTCAGCGTCTTAACCACTTGAGCCACCGCAGCTCCTATATAGATGGTATATGACACCAAAAAAGATAGCTAATATAGGTAAAAACTTATCTAACAAATGTTGGAAATGTAAACATGCTGAAGGTTCCTTTTACCATATGTGCTGGACTTGTGAAAAAGCAAAAACATTCTGGACTGCAATAGATACAGAGATGGAAAAAAAAATGAAATGTACCTTTAAGAAAAAAACTGAAATGTTCCTTTTAGGTCTTAAATTAGAAGAAATAAATGTGAGTAAAAGAACATTGATATGGTATATGGTAACAACTGCTAGAATGATTTATGCTCAAAATTGGAAAAATGAAAAGATTCCTGATCTCTGGGACTGGCTGAGAAAACTGCTCTTTATGGCAGAAATGGACAAATGGACAAGAAAGCTTAACAACCTAGAAGCAGAAACCTTTTTGGCATACTGGAGCGACTTTAAAGAATATATACAGAAGTACTGGAAAATGAAGGATAGTATTTTTAGTTTGGGAAACTACTAAAGATGTAACAATTGTATACAGTTAATAAGTGTTTATAGTAGTTATAAATAAGTAAATTGGGTTACCTGTAGAATTTGCATGATAACAAGGATTTAGCATGTATTATGTTTGGTTTAATGGTGGAAACAATGCTGGGAGCCAACAGGGGGGAAGAGGAGTTTTTGGAAAAAGGATATGATGTATATTATTTGGACCAAATTGTGAAGTATTGTGTATCCTAATAAAATTTGTTTAAAAAAAAAAAAAAGGAGGGAGCCTCAGCCAGTGCAAGGAACAGAAGCTTGCCTATTTATCTCTCTTGTGTGATTGAGAGAATCTGGTGAAGCAAGATGCAATGGGGTAGCAGCAGAAGTGGAGAAAGAAGCAGGAGACAGCCAGTTTCTTGCTGGCCAGATAGGAGCCCTCCAAGGCTTGCCCCCAGGCTGCATATTTGACACCCCTGTTCTAAAGGGTTGACCTATCAAAAGGCTGTTCCTTCCTTCTCCTGCCCACTTGTAATCTCTTCCCATGACAGCCAACATTTTGTGCACCTAGGCATCTTCCCCCCCTCCCTGGGGGAGCTCAGAACCCAAGTCTGTACTTGGTGCTGTACCCCATCCTTTTTGAAACTACAGACACCTTTGGACTTTTGAGAGGGGGTAGTGCCACCACAAAACGGCTGTCTGAAAGATCTGGATCCAACCCAGTACCTCCTTTCTCACTTTGCAATAGAATTGCAGAAGGGGAATAAAAAGAAATGAAGGAAAGCCTGCAGGGAGGATGGGAGAAAGAAAAGGGGGGATTTAAAAAGGAAACCCTTAAAGGTGAATAGAATTACAAGGCTGGACTCTTACTACTCTACCTGATTGTTCAGTGACTGCTATTGCATCTGTATAACCACTCTTCATTTGAATGAAAGGAGCCAAAAACAAGCCCTGCTTTACAAAGGCCCTATCCACTTTCTGAAAAGCTTAGTGGACACCAACAGAAGCACTGGGGGCACTGATGTGGAGCATTAAAATAATATAGTAAAAATACTTTGAACATATGCAAAGTACCCTTTCCTTTCCCCTACTGAGTAAATATAATCTGTCCACCTGCAAGTAAGGCAGGCATCCATTGTGGAACTTTTCTTTTAAAAATTCTTTTTTTGCATCCAAGAATGTTCTGTCCTTATTAAGAATGCAATGCCTGTTGTGTGCCATTTTAAAGACTTGGTTTATATTCAAACAAGGGCTCTTTTTTGTCCCTTTGTTTGTCTATTCCAGCCAATTTATCGTTCCCCTGCTTTCACTTCTCCTACTTCCTCTTCCAGTGCCACTAGGGAGCCTGGAGACTGTAGTCTTCTTGTTGAGGAAATAGCCTTGGCATGGCTAAGATACAATTTGCTACCTGGTTGCTCAATCACTGCCTTTCTTGTGGAAGAGGAAGGGCAAAACAAACAGTGGCAACCATAAAAGCAGTGGCAATAGGCTATTGTACTTGCTGTGTTTCCAATAACAGTAGGACTGGGGAGCAAGGGTACAACACATTGGATGGTTGGGTCTTGTGCTGGAAGTTTGCTGTACTTTGTTTACCTTTCTTAGAAGGATTGCCTGATCACTGTTCAGCTGTGCTATCCCTGGATCCCTGGGCACCCTGCATTTTGTACCACTACCCCCACCCCAGTGGCCTTATGAGAAGGTCAATAGACCATTAGCCTAGTTGAGAAGACTGTCCATCTGTAATACTCTTGAATGGATTCTTACTTACCTTGTCATCTGTCTTCTCTTAGAATTCTACATCTACATGAAGAGTACTTCACCTTTGCCTTTAAAAGGCTGTGTAATGTCATCAGTGGCTGCTTCTTGGAGCTTTTACCTGATTATCTGCACTCTAACTTCCATCAGTCATTTTGGGAGTTATTGTTTTAAAAGCACAGTGTTTTCCTGGATGGAAAATGGGGAGAAAGAGATTTAAAAGGCCATGCAGTTGTTCCTCTATGGTCTGTCCATCCCTGTTGACTGAAGCCACAATAGGTTTGTGGACAACTCAAAATGAATGAAACAAGTCATTTGAATAGAAGAAATAATGTAGTCTAGCTAACACATTTTAATGAAGTGCAAAAGATACCTCATATATGATAAGAATTATGCTTCTGTCTAAGGGATACTCCACAGAGAAAATTAGCCTTTTTAATGAAGGTTTCATATACTGGTCTGTGAGGGGAAAAATACATGTTTTACACATTAATAACATGCAGTGTCTAACCACTTCATTTGTTCTGACAACTTAAACTCTATGACAGCCAGTCTCACACTAGAGTGGATTATCCCTTAGTTTAATGAGGGAGTTCATTAAGAAGAATCAGTCACTTCACTGAAAAGGATAGCAGAAAAATTCTAAAAACTTCTCAGCTGCAGTGATTTGGGTTTATCTCCTATAATGTTATTGAAAACTTAGACGTACCTGACATTCTGAAGCCTACAATGGCATGTGTTCTGCCTTTCAGTTATCTTTTCCTTCATTTTCTGGGGTTTTGGTGCTCAACAGAATTTATGGAGAAAGTCAAGGTAGAACATTGAAGTGTCTGTATGAGACATCCCATGAAGTATTCACGAAGAGGCCTCTCTATCCTTACTTAAAATATACACAAGGCAGATACTGGTTGTAAACACATTTGTAGAAATAAAGTGTTTGAATAGACATTAGTGATGGAGAACATATTGCTGAGCTGGCAGATGGGGCTTCTTTCACTCACTACAGAAAGAAAGCTTATATCAGGAAGACAGTTTTTTGGATTATAACTTGCACATTTTTATCCTATCCTTTGTCTAAGAAATTCAAGGCAGCATAAATGGTTCTTCCTTTCCCATTTTATCCTCATATGAACTCTTTGAGGTCGGCTAGTGCGACTGAGCCAAAGTCACCCAGCAAGTTTTATAAGGATTTGAAGCTGTATCTCCCAGAACTTAATCCAAAACTCTAATCAATATATTATACCATGGGCTTAACTAAATGTGACATTTTTAAATAAGTCAAGTCTGAGTTCCCTAACTGGATTCTCCCACTATTTTTTTAAAACACCAGTTCATATTGGTACCACAGCACAGGGGATGGAAGGACTTGTGCCTACCTCCAGTGTCATCTTCCCCATGCAAGTCCAAACAAGACAAATAACACTGTGAAGAGCAGAAGTCCACCAGTGGCTATTAGCCACAGGGTATAGAATGAGAACTCTCAGTCTGGGGCAGGTGATGCACTCTATTCTTGGTGCTGGAGGGGGCAGCAGTGGGAGGGCTTCTGGTGCCCTGGCCCCACTGCTGGACCTCCTGATGGCAACTGGTATATTTTGGCCGCTGTGTGACAGAGTGTTGGACTAGATGGGCCATTGGCCTGATTCAACATTGGCTTCTCTTATGTTCTTATGTTCTTAAGACTATTTACATATGCCCAGGGCTATTTTGGGGCTGGAACGACCCAGAACGTTGTTCTGCTGGCTTCTGAGCCTGCCCCTCCCCTCCCTGCTGCCACCTGGCTCCTGCTTCCTCCTCCTCTGCTGCTTCTTCTGGGGCTGGCCAAGCACTCCAGCTGTGCCTGCCTGGGCACCAGCAGGCTCCACCCCAGGCAGCAGAGACACAGCAGCAGGAGCAGCAGGGTGTGGGGAGAGCCGGCCATCCCACTTGCCACTGCCGAGGGGAGCAGGGAGCTCCTTTCCAACCAGGCCAGAAGCAGCGGCCCCAGTGGCCTCTCCAGCTCCAGCAGCACTGGCAAACAGTTTCCTGGTGGTTAACATGGCTGCCGGAAAGGAGGGAGAGGGGAATGCATTTCAGGGCACCTCCTGAGTGGCACCTCCTCTGCTTCACCAGTCTGGCCTTGCCAAACACTGGTGCCTGCCACTGTCCTCTTGCCCACAAGAGCAGCAGCACCCAGCCACACTCCCCGCAGTGGCATCCATCCTCCCCAAACTCAGGTCCACCGGGCAGCAGCACCCACCACCCCAGCCTCTTCTTCTGGCCCTCAGCTTCCTTTTCCAGTGGGAAGAGAGGTAGTGGCAGCAGTGAAAGTGCCACCACCACCTCCCGGCCCAAGTACATTACCCCGCCACTTTCCAGGATCCTGTCGAGTCCCTTACGCTAGAGAATGGTGGCATTGGCAGCAGGTGAGAAACTCCTCCTCCTCTGAGTGATGGGAACAAACAGTGCTCACCCAGGGCCAAGGGGCAGTCCCCACTACTCCTCCCTCCCTCTGCCTGCCCCCATGCTCTGCCTCATCGTCCCCCTCTTTAATGCAGCCGTGCAAGCCTTTCTCACCACCTCTGGGAGCCCGCAGCACTTTCACTTTCAGAAACCCCCAAGGCCCAGCTCACAGGTTCACAAGGGCCAAGTCAAGGTCTAGCTGCATTCGGTTGCAGGGATAGCCCAGCAGGCTGCTGTCCTTCCCTCCTTCAGGGCTGCAGTTTACTTTAGCTTGGCAGCTGAGGCGAAGTGACCATCCCCTTCCTCCTCCCTTTTCATGTGGTCTCTGGGAAAAGGGGAGGAGGGGGAGAGCAAGAGGCGCGGACATTGACATTTCTAAGACAATGTTTAGCTACCCTTCCCCCACCTTCCTGGCCACAGAATGAGAGGAGACTGGCAGATCCCCCCCCCATGCATGCCACACATAGAAGCCACTCCACACTTTAACCTTCCTCCCTTTCTCCTCATGGGCCAGGCCACAAACACATGGCCTTGTCACCTGCTGTCCTATACCCTCTGCTTGTGCTGTGCAGGAAATACAAGCTTCCTCCCTCCCTCCCTTTTCTCAACTGCTACCACCTTTTGAGGGAGAGCAAGTATCCTGCTCTGGAGAGGATCTCCTTTGTGAGAAGAGAAAATGCCCACAGGACACAAAAGAAGGAACCCTGTGGGAAGAGAGGGGAAATCAGACAAGAAAAAAGAGGTGTGAAAAGGTGAAGGTGAGATAAGGTAAGTCATTATCACAAAGATCTCTAGAAAGTAAATCTAAAGAGAGGAAGGTGTGGGAAGAAACTTCTTTAACAGAAAGCACAAGAAGAAAAGAAGTTTAAAAGGAGATATCTTCATCATTGTAAAGAAAATGTGCTGTCAGGGATGTGGCCTAATATGCTAATGATTTTCTGGTATTGGGTGTGGCCTATTATGCTAATGTGTTCCAGCTGGGCTTTTTCTACAAAAAGAGCCTGGCATATGCCAATCCTCAAGACAGCTGAAAATACACATCTGGGATTTTCTTGGCAAGTACAGTTGAGTGTCACGTCATGTTCAGCCCTACATCAGAATCAAATCTATACCTTGCACATTGAAAAAGAAAAGAAAAATTATGTTCCAATTGGTTGTTTTCTGCTGTCAGACAGAACAATAACTGTCAGATATATTTAACCTCTGACAAAATCTGAATATTTCTGTTGTCTGTTTTTTCCCTCTCTCTGAAGCAGTAGAAAAGAGCAAGAGTCCAGTAGCACCTTAAGGACTATCAAAATATGTGGCAGGGTATGAGCTCAAAAGCACATACCCTGCCACATATTTTATTCATCTTTAAGGTGCTACTGGACTCTTGCTCTTTTCTACTGCTACCTCCCCCCTCTGGTCTCTGTTTTCACTTCTTTTCACTCCTTTTGAGTCATAGTTAGGTCAGAGTTAACAAGGACTGATTCCACAAAAGCGGTTGTCCCACCCTCGGTCTCCCATTTCCCCTGGTTGTACTGCTGAATTTCCCACCATTTGCTGCACAGCCACATTTTGAGACCCATATTTCCCCCGATTTCCCCTGCGTCTTCTTGATCCTTATTTTTAGGGTCAAGAAGACATGGGGGAAATTGAGGGGAGATGTGGATCTAAATATGGCCACACAGCAAACAGTGGAAAATTGAGCAGTACAATTGGGAGAAAAGAGAGACTGAGGGCGGGACAACTGCTTTTGCGGAATCGGTCTAGGTCCAATGTTCCCTCTAAGCTGAGTTAGTGTGAGCTAGCTCACAGTTTTTTAGGCTTTGGCTCACATATTTTTGTCTTTGCTCAGGAAGGATGACTCCAGAGCAAATTAATTGATGCAGTAGCCAGATCACCTGCTCACAACTTTAATGCCAGTAGCTCAGAAAGTAGAATTTCTGCTCACAGGACTCCACAGCTTAGAGGGAACATTGTCTAGGTCTTGCTAAACAATGAAAAACCTTTGATGCCTAAAAATGGGTTTGTTTCTAAAAAGAGGAAAGCCTCAAACGACAGATTAATATTCTTTCTTTTAATTTGTTATAGGACGGGAAACCTAAACAAGTTAATGTCAACCCATTCACACCTCTGGGAAGGAGGGTTTTTTTAACACTTCACATAAAGAAGAAAAAGAAGAGTTGGATTTATACTCTGTTCTTCACTCAGAGTGTCAGAGCAGTTTACAATCTCCTTCCCTTCCTCTCACCACAACAGACACCCAGTGGGTAGGTGGGGCTGAGAAAACCCTGAGAGTACTGCTCTTGAAAGAACAGCTCTGAGAGAACTGTGACTGACCCAAGGTCACACAGCTGGCTGGAGGAGTGGGGAATCAAACCCAGTTTTCCAGATTAGAATCCACCACTCTTAACCACTACACCAAACAATTCAATTTATTAATATAACATATATATTAATATAACAAAAGCTTAAACCAGATAACTAATGTGTATGTGTAATTTTTGTTCAAGCTACTCTTATTTTTATTTTGAAAAACAAAGGTAATATAAAGAAATACAGAAAAGAAAAAAGATTACATTTCTTAATTACATATATCAAAATGTGATTATAGGAAATATTTCTTCCCAACACCCCCTTCATTACACCAAAAGGTTATTTTGGGACACTGTATATAAAATACAATAAAACTTACTTCTATTGGGATATGAGTGGAGAATAAATTCCAGTGTGCAAACCATATTGTGTATAATTTTTTAAATGCATAGGTTTGTGCATTCTTACTTCTGAAATTCATCTGCTTCTGCAGACCACCAAGAAGAAACAAAGCAGAACAGCAGGTTTGTATACCCTTATTTTGTCTTCCTTAAGGAGTTGCAAAGCAACTTACAATCACATTCCCTTCATCTTCCCATAACAGGCACCTTGTGAGGTAGGTGAGGCTGAGAGAGTTCTGCGAGAGCTGTGACTGGCCCAAGGTCACTCAGCAGGCTTCATGTGGAGGAGTGGGGAATCAAACCTGGCTCTCCAGATTAGTGTCCCTTACTCTTAACCCTTCCCCTGCATACCTCCTCCCTCTGGAGTTCTCAAGGCTACTTCCAAGGTAAGGAATTGCTTGTTGCGAGTTGGGCAGCCTCAATAGCCACTCTGCCATACTGTGTATTATATCAGCCTAGGTGACCTTGTGAAGTTTTTCCAAATTCTGATAGAGTTCATTTTTCAGGAATTGTATTTTTTTTTTCTGAATTGGTTCTCACCAACTGCTACTTTTTCACCTCCTCCCCATCCAACTTTAGTAGTGTGTGAATTTGATATTAGGGCTGGGCAGGGTTGCAGCTTCTTTTCCATATCATGCTCATATACTAAGCAATGGAAAATTTGCAAAGACTGTGTGTTCTAATTTCTTTTTCCCCAGGCAAGACAAATTATATTTTGAGTGATGCCAAGCTTCCAGTGGTAAGAAAGAGGAATGTGAAGATTACTGAGTCTAGCTCACAAGTAAGGGTGAATGAAGCACTTTTGTGCCACAACAATTTGGACACTTTTCTACCACAACAATTTGAACAATAATATACTCCATGGAGAAATTAACTTTCTCCTGATGCAGGCATAGAATGTGCATCACCTCAGCAAGATATATTCATCTTCCCCCTTTAAATCTAGAAAAGAAAACCTAAGCCACCAACATTTCTTTTCTTGCTGTTTCTCTGAAATGTCTAAAAGCACATCCTAAATGCACATCCAAGATCCTCAGAGGTATGTCTTAAGAAATGTCCTAAAGTCTGCAGTCCTAAATGCTTTTATGTAGTAACTGCTGTGATACGGAGGTGCAGGATATCTTGATTAACACTCTAGGAGACTCTAATCTCAGAGAAAACATTTTTTTTCCTGGAAACAAAGTAATAAATTCCTTGGATTTCAGGCTCAGAGGAGATGAGTTTTTTCTTTATGGAGAGAAATAGGATGAAGATGACCATTTGCTCACCTATCAGGAAGAGGCAAAGTGGGTGGCTATTTGGATATCCCATTTCCTCAGTTTCCCCACTTCAGATATAACCACCTTTGTTTCTTGATTCAAATTATGAATTGCATGTGGTAGAAATATTTACAGATAGATATTACCCAGAAAGTTCAGTTTAAACAAGATGACTAAAATTGTACACCCTAAGCCTAAATGCCAGCACAAGATGTGAAAGCATGACATTTTCATTTGCAGATCTTTCTGTGGTAAACTCTCATTTAGCCTAAACAAAGTCACACACATGCTGTTTGTCAAGACGCTACAGAACTTTCAAGACCAAAGGCAATTTCTTGTAAAATTTAAACTGATTCAATTCCTCCATGGAAAGAAGCCATGAGCAGGACTGGGATTTGTTACTGGAAGAGTCACCCATCTGTAAAGGGTGTGTTTCTGCTAGCTGAAAGTCTTGGGTTGCCCATGGAGAAAAAGAGATGGTGAAATTCCCCAGCATCTACTTGTTGTCACTTTCATGGATACATTTCTGACTGGTTTTGATTACTGTCATGCCTAACAATCTGTAGAGTCATCTTTCATCTGTATGAAGACATAATATACATGTGCAAAAAAGTATTCTTCACGAGCCATGATAGTTTCGGTCCTGGGCTCCTGTTATCTATCTTTGCTGCTTGGCTGCTTTTATAATTTATGCCACAAATAGTCTGTTATCCAGTAGTTCTTGTGACACTATAGAGAAGTGAAGAGTTGGCTGTCCTAAATTTTGGTGGAGCAGAGGGGAGGTAAGTAATTCGAGGAGTTACAAAACACTCATTGCTCCCTCCCAAATCTGCCCTGCCCCCTCCCTGGTGTCCCATCCTCCCCCATGCACAGGGATCCAGCCACTGGAGCCGGAGAGCTGTGGAGTGCTTGGGAAGCCACTGGAGCCCGAGAGAAAGGCAAGCTACCTGCTATTGCCCATGCCTTTCCACTTCTCAGCAGTAGAAGCAGCAGCAGCAATCACACTGCCACTCCCTTACACAGCACCCCGCTGGGCAACTCCACACATTGCCAGAGCAGCCTTGGGATGTCAGTGTATGTAAGACATAAACTAAGGCTTCTGATCATGCACATCTAATTGACAGATGACAGCTCCAGACTGCAAGCTTCAGCTGGAGCAAACTGGTTTAGACCAGCACTCTAGGCAAGGTGTCAGAGTGACTCAGCACTGAATGCTGATTGGGTGTAATATTGTATATAAGTGTGCATTGTACAGTATGTAAAAACCCCTCTTGATATGCAGATGCTTGGCGAAGTACTTTGTTTGTGGAACTGTGTATACCAGCATCAACTAAAGACTTTCTGTAAATAAATCCTTGTAAATACTTCCTACACCTAACCATGTGGACAGTGGACTTCTTTGGAGTGAGCTCTGTTCTTCTGTGCAGTTCCAGATGCTTAACATTCTGTACTAACAGGGTTATGGGCCCAGATCCCACTACTGGTTGTGCTGTGTATTGGTTCCAGTAGCAGAGCACCAAAGGAGCACCACAGTGGGTTGGGGTGAACAGACCTTGGCTGAGCAGGAGGGCTCTTCAGTCCTCGGGTCAGTGTCTTCCTTCTGCCTTCCTCCAAGGGAGGCACAGGGAAAAAGCACAAGAGGTGTGAAACCAGCCTGGAAAAGGGCTGTGATCGCTGATTGCACAAAAGAAAAAGAAAAAAGAAATGGTGGATTTTTCTTTTTTACAATTTGCTGTATGAAAAGCAGTTTAATACTTGAAGTAAAATCTCAAATTCTCCCCAGCCACCCCCCAAAAATTGTAGAGAGTGTGCATGTTCACATATTCTTGGGAAGTAAATGGTATAAGCCTAGTCCTTGTCTCAACATAAATGAAATAGTGGGGTGGATCCTACCACTCTATCTAGCAAAGTTTGCTTATTTATTAAAATATTTATACCTCATTTATTCCAGGACTGTTTCTACCAGAGACTGGCTGAGCTTGGAGCTCTAGAACAATAGCTCACCAGGACTCTGGAGGTGGCCAATGAGGAATTAATGGTTCTGACAATAGCCTATCATTGGTAGTTGTTTAGGAAGTGGGTGGAGTTTGCATGCTATTTAAACTGGTGGGTCTTTGTCTTGTTCCTGCTGAATCACTAATAAAGCAGAGCTGATCACTAGGCTTGGGGTCAGACCATCCATGGAACCCGGTATTTAACATTCACCTTTCCTTTGGCTCAACTCTGAAGCCATCCTCCAGTCTAAGGAGCCTTCCTCCACCTGAAGTAGCTCTTCCACTGGAGAATGAGCCCCTTAAGCTGTTGGGAGGCTTACTTCTTAACAATAAGACACAGGGCAGTTATTATACAACCCCTCCCAGCAGGCTTATAATCATAAAGTGAAGGCTTAAAAAAAATCAAAATAGTAGGTTAAAGGGGATTTAATAAGGAATTAGAATGAATGAAAAGTGCATAATGATTAATCTGTCTGTTTAAAAACATTTATACCCCACATTTCCTCCTAAGAGCCCAACACAGCCAACAGCATATGAGTAAAAACATATCTGATACAAAATCTGACTATTCAAAAAACCCCACATATAAATAACAACCTTTAAATACCTGTATGTAAACATCGAATCCAAATAATCTCCTCACAAAAATTCCCCCTGAAAAAAAATGTTTTAACAGAGGAGAAACAGGAGCAAAATGAGATACAGGGTGCAAACCTCAGAAGCAGTATAAAGAATGGGAGAGAGAGAGAGAAGCTGAGAAATAGGCAACAGGAAAGAATTACAGAAGTTGAGCCGGAAGAGCATTTTTAAAAATTACACTGTTTGCAGTTGAAAGCAACAAGATGAACGATATTTAAAAGTTGGAAATAGCAAAAAAAATCAGTAAGTTGAAGAAAAGGGAAAAAGGGTAGAGGTGAGTCAAAGAAGATCCCAAGGTTCCATACTTGGAGTGAAGAAAGAACAAAAGCGAGATCCAAGGTGAGGGAACAGGAAGAAGATACAGATGCAAGGAACTGCACACTAAGATGAATCCACATGCTCAGTTCAAATAGCATCTACTACATGCTAAGCTTATCATGTGCAAGCTTCCCTATGTTTATTTTATGCTTTGGTGTTCAAAGGCTCTTTCTGTGAAAGCCAAAATGAGATGAAAGTTTCAAATATCCATAGTACTATTTGATTATTGCAATCATCATGTGCAAAGTATACTTACACAAATCCATTATTGTATCTACTATACTACAAGCACAATTTTTAAAAGCTCTTTTGTCAGAAGACACACTCACCTAAATTACAATCAATTTTTAAATAGCTGTCAATCTCAAAACATAATTTATTTAAAAGATTTTTAAAACTTGCCTGCCTGCTATATAAATTACTATAGCAATAGACCAAAATACCACATTTATCATAACAGAGTCATATACTATTTATAATCAATCATTCTTCCACTTCAGTTCTAACATACTGTCTTCTTATCCTATAACATTCCTTGTTTTGAGTGCTATCTCACCACTCAGGTTCCTATACAGTCAGTCAGTCATTTTTTATTACAGGCCATTCAGAAGCAGGGAAAAAACCCATAAAAGCACTATTATAAAATTAATTATCTATGTAGAATTTCAACATACATTATTTGTCCTGATATATATAGCAGTTTAAGGGTTAGAAGCTGAATAAACTATACACTGACATTATCTTAGCCAGTATTTTCATTGCAAAAAACAGAAATTTGGCCACAGATACAATAGTTCTTTGGTCAACCCCTGCCAATAAGATCTGGAGAGTCTTCTGCTCAGAAAACAGTTTTTTATTAACCAACACAAGTTCCAATAAATCCAAGTGTACCTGTAACATAGAACCTACAATGAAAAAAAATGTGAACCCAGGGGAGGCCATGAGGGGGGCTGGGCCAGAGGGGCTCAAACTTCTTTGACCACATTGAAACAGCCCCCTCTCTTTGTAGACCCTGGCCAGGCTGCCCTGGGATGGTGCCCCCTTCTGTCTCTCCCACTTCTGCTAGGGATATGACTCATCCACCTACTGCCAGTGCTGTATGTTTGAGTGGCACTGCGATGGTGAGGAAGAAACCATGCTCTGTGATACCAGGCATGCATTTGTACGCTCCAGCTGTCAGAGAGCATGTGTCTAAATCACTTCTGCCTGGACAGGATGGCCATCCAAGCTCTGTGTGAGGAGCTTAGGCCAGCTCTTCAGGGCCAAGCTCCCAGCCCCTGTGCCATCCCTGTCCTAGAAAAGGTCCTTCAGATTTTGGGTCATTGATTCTTCCAAGGGGTCATGGCTGAGGTCCTGGAGGTGTCCCAGTCCTCAGTGAGCCACTTCCTACACAGCTTCCTGGATGCCATGTTGGGCCACCTATAGAAGCATGTACATTTCCCCACAGAAGACATGGAGCTGGCACCCATCAGGGCAGGGTTCCCAAAAATAGTGGGTGCTGCGGACTGCACCCACATTGCCCTTGTTGATCCCCAAGAGGAACTGCAGGTATACTGAAATTGCCATCGCTTCTGCAGCCTCAACATCCAAGTGACCTGCAATCACCAAGGCATTATAATGGACCTTGTGGCCAAGTTTCTGTGCAACATCCATGATGCACAGATCTTTGCAGCATCTGGTCTCAGCTGCTTGTTGGCCGCATGGCCAGAGGACAAATGATGGCTGCTGGGTCAGTAGTGTGTGTAGGGGGGCAGAGCACCAGACAGGGGCCTGCAGTCTTGATGCTGTCATTCCATCCATGCCAGGTGACTGCAGATACCCCTTCCTCCTGTATTTGGTGATGCCACATCTCAAAGACTCCCAGACTGTGCAGCCTACAACCTAGCCCACTACCAGACATGCATGGTCATCGAGCAAGAATTCTGCCAGCTGAAATTGTGGTTTCATGGCTGGCCATGCAGCCCTTGGCAGCTGAGCTGCCAAGCTCTTTGTCATCTGTGCTATGCTCCACAATTCTGCCATCTGCCAATGGCTGCCACCACCCCTCGTAGAGGATTGTCAGGGGGACCCTGGGTTGGGGGGCAGAACAACACACAGTTAGAGGATGCACAAGCAGGTCTGGGAACACAAATGGCACAGGAGGCACCCTGCCACCCAGACCGCCTTTTGGAGTGCTCACCCCTCTGGCACCCTTGGAGAGGGATGATTGGTCAGCCAAGGGCTAGCAGGGATCCCTTGTGCTTACACTCCTCCTTGGGGTACTTCATCTACCCAAAGCACCATTCCCATTGCCCAGTAGCATGCTTGAACCCCATGCAGCATGCATGATAATGGTCATAGTCTCCAGATTCAGGGAGGGCTGCTTTTTGAGCTCCTCCCCCATTAATGACTCCTCAGCTTGGCATCCACATATCCTGGCTGCAGGCGCCTGACTGAGGGTATGGGGGTGGGAAAAAAAGCTGTGAGTTGTGGCACTGACCAATGCAACCGCATGCAACTGTGGAAGCATATATTACCCTGTGCCACAAAACACATATGAATACAGGAGACAGCAGTTAGGCAATGGGCAGTCCTGGAGGCTGAGGAGCCTCCTAAGGTTCCCTCCAGAGTCCCCCCCCCACCTTTTATCTTTGTTTTGTTCCCCTGAAAAGCAGATGGAGGGGACAGTAACTTCAGAGCTAGGAATTTCAGAGTAAATATTCTGTTGCATCCTTATGTGTATTTGCCTCTGCTGGCAAAGGACATCTGCAGGATCAGAATTTTTCCCAAGCGTCCAGCCACTCTGATCAGGACTGTGGTCATGGAAGAAACTGCACATCCCTATGGATAAGTGATGCCTCCATGAGGGCAATCTCAGACATCCACCTCTCAATGGATAGGCTCTCCTAGTTCTGAGGGCACTGGGCACCAGGTTAAACAGTAACTACCTGGAACCTGGTGCTCCACCCACTACAACTGCATGTTTCATTTTGTTGTCATTTTTCCGAGCATGGCCAGCAGGAAGCCTGATGCATGCAATAGCATGGAACTAATCTTTCCTCCTTTTCTCTACGAAGCCCAAACTCTGTGGCTTTTTCTCATTCTTCCCATTACCTTGCACACCCAAATGGCCCCAAGGTTGCTGGGAAGAGAGCCATTCTTTGAAAAAAATGACAGCAACTCATTTTTCATGGGCCTCTCCACCTGCTTGACCCCTATGCAAAAGATACACTTTTGTCAGAGTCAAGCAACATTACAGATATGTATTTTTAGTTTTAGTTGAGAACAAATGATGACTTCTGAAGATAGGGTCGAACAGTGATCTGAGCAGAGTGGGGGTGGGGGAAGAACTGGCCTGGCCCAGATTTCACCCTGTTGGATTTTCACCTGTAAAACAACAGAAAACAACAGAATAGAGACATGTGCAATGACAACAAGCGGCCATGAGTGCCTTCCTGGGCACAGCCATGTCTGTCATGGCATGCCAGAGAGTCCAGTCTGTGGCCCATTGGATGCAACTCCAGCAACCCCCCCTCCTGGTAGAAGCTGCCACCATATGAACCATGCTCACCTGTCCTGCACTGAAATGCTCAGTGATGATAATGATCCATCCACCATGGCAGCTGCTGTACAGGGCCCTGCTCTCGCAAGAGAATAAGTTCAAGGGTCATGTGACAATGTCAGGGGGCATTCCCAGGGAACCAACTAACTCCAGCTATACCCCCCAGAACTGCCCATAACAATGCTGGTGCAGGGGCCTATGCCTCAGTTGCA
The DNA here is from genome assembly GCA_029375565.1 of Gekko gecko. Lineage (NCBI taxonomy): Eukaryota > Metazoa > Chordata > Lepidosauria > Squamata > Gekkonidae > Gekko > Gekko gecko. Next base: position 99,248,170 of record JAPDNY010000004.1, on the reverse strand, counting down.
CTGACAGACAACTGCTACGTGGCTACATCAGAGCTTGAGAATGGCAGAGTTGTGCTAGGGACCTGTGCCCTTGTAACTGGTCCTTACACTGGTGTAGCTTGGAGATACATTTAGGATTGCCAAGTCCCCTTGTTGCGCTGGCAGGGGGATTTGGGGGGCGTTCCAGAACATTCCCAATGCAATGACATTACCCGGAAGTGACGTAATCATGTTGGCAACATCGGGGGTGACGCTGTGATTTTTGGGCAAACTCTATGGTAAAACTGGCTTCAGACCATAGAGTTTTGCCCTCAAATCAGAGCACTGCTGTGCAATGCCCCCAATGTGATAACATCACTTCCAGGTTATGTCATTGCTTTGGGGACATTGCACAGCGTGTTTTGGGGCGGGGTTTCCCCACCGGCCAACTGGGCGGCAGTGGGCAGAAGCTCCCAAAACCTGGGGAACTTCCACCAGGACCTGGGGACTGGCAACCCTAGATACACCAGTGTAATGTCAGTTTGCTCCCTGAGTGCATCCCCCTTAGAATTGCAGTGTTAATTTATTTGGAGTTAAATACCACTGATGAATTACTTTATAATGATTCTGTTTTAGCGGTGGTGGAAAATGCCATCATGTCACAGCTGACTTATGGTGACCCCGTAGGGTTTTCAAAGCAAGAGGTGGTTTACCATTCCCTGCCTCCATGTCACACCCCTGGTATTCCTTGGAGGTCTCCCATGATCCAAATATTAGCCAGGGGCATCCTTGCTTAGCTTCTGAGTTCTGACAAGATTGGGCTAGGCTTTAGTCCAACACAAAGCGCTTACACAATTTGTATATGTTATTATAACTTCAAAACATTAACAACACAAAATATACAATATTGTGTAGTTTCAGATGATCATCCAGAACTTAACAGGACCAACAAGGAGATGGTGAACCCCGGAATGCTTTTCCCATTTCAACTACAAAAGTCTTCTTCTGACCAAGATGAATCTTGTAGACTAACTTTGGACTTCAACCTGTTAAGTCTGTAAAGAATTTGCTCCAGAACATGAAATCCAGTCTGAAAATGTGATCAAGTTTGTGCACTGCTGTGGCAATGTTGCCATATTATTGAAGTCCAAAGTTAGTCTACAAGATTCATCTTGGTCAGAAGAAAACTTTTGTAGTTGAAATGGGAAAAGCATTCCGGAGTTCACCGTCTCCTTGTTGGTCCTGTTAAATTCTGGACGATCATCTGAAACTACACAATATTGTATATTTTGTGTTGTTAATGTTTTGAAGTTATAATAACACATACAAATTGTGTAAGTGCTTTGTGTTTGACAGTTATTTTGATGTTATCAGTTCTATTCTGTTACTGTCACCCATTTTGAATCAGTACTCTTTTAGTCCAACACAAACAGTAAATGCCAAACCTGATACAAATGTCATTCTTCCTAAACATTCCACTTATCAACTGCTATCTTACATTGAAACAATCATAGTTCATCTTAAATATATTTGTCATCAACACTGAATAAATTGCAGAGAAAATTCATTTCATATTTCTCCTCTTATAAATCAAACCCTAAAATGAGGTTAATTCAATACTTAATAAATTTAAAGTTTTATTAGTGTTAACATATTCCCTTAATTGAAAGTACTGAAACCATTTTACTGATGTCACCCTTTCACCTAATTCAGAAAGGGAAAGACAATTACTGTCTTTTAATATATCTGTCAGACACTCTGTAAAGTATTGGGTTCGTCGCATGGGGGACTCGGACAATGACATGCAGTGTGATGCGTTTATTAGTACTTCACAACATGGACACACAATGGCCCCGCAAGGCCAACTATATACACACCCACCTGGCACACCCACTGTCCCACTGGGGGGGTTGAATTTCCTGCCAAAGTTACGATAGGTCAATGCTAGGTGGACTAGGATCCGAGGACCCTTTTGTTTGAGGGAGGGAGCTAAGCTCCATTTGGTGACTGCAGATCCCTAGTGGCGGTCCACCTACATAACACCCCTCCCCCCATAGTTCAGACCCTACCTATGTCACATAATCCTTCAAATAGGACAGGGGCCTACGCTCTCTGAGGGAATGCTGGGGGGCTGGGGCTGGGTCTGGGGTGACAGCCTCTGGTTGACTAGTCGTGGCTGGAGATTGTGGCATCGGGAGTGGCAGCTGAGGTCCCTCTGGCTCCATTGCCTCTGGCTGTGTTTTGATTGGGGGGCTCTCTCCCACACTTGGGGGGTCAGGCTGCACGTTGGCCTCCAGGGTGGACATTCCTGGTCCCTCCGCTGGTGGGAGAAACACTTCTACCTTGGGGAGTTGTCTCCACTGGACTTGGTCGAGGTGCTTCCATAGGAGCTGGCCATCCTCCGTTGAGACCTCCTAGGATGGGTGAGGATGGGTGAGTGGATGGGTGAGTGGGTATCAATGTGGCAAATGGGGTTCAATGTGGCCAAGTGCAAAGTGATGCACATTGAAGCCAAAAATCCTAAATATAAATACACGTTGATGGGGTCTGAACTGGCAGAGACTGACCAAGAGAGAGATCTTGGAGTCATAGTAGATAACTCAATGAAAATGTCTAGACAGTGTGTAACTGCAATAAAGAAGGCCAATGCTATGCTGGGGATTTTTAGGAAGGGAATTGAAAACAAATCAGCCAGTATCATCATGCCCCTGTATAAATCATTGGTGCGACCTCATTTGGAATACTGTGTACAGTTCTGGTCACCACACCTCAAAAAGAATATTATAGCATTGGAAAAAGTGCAGAGAAGGGCAACTAGAATGATAAAAGGGTTGGAACACTTTTCCTATGAAGAAAGGTTAAAACGCTTGGGGCTCTTTAGCTTGGAGAAACGACGGCTGAGGGGTGACATGATCGAGGTTTATAAGATTATGCATGGGATTGAACAGGTTGAGAAAGAAGTCCTTTTCTCCCTTTCTTACAATACAAGAACTTGTGGGCACTCCATGAAATTGCTGAGCAGTCAGGTTAGAACAGATAAAGTAAGTACTTCTTCACCCAAAGAGTGATTAACATATGGAATTCACTGCCACAGGAGGTGGTGGCAGCTACAAGCATGGACAGTTTCAAGAGGGAATTAGATAAACATATGGAGCAGAAGTCCATCAATGGCTATTAGCCACAAGGTATAGATAGGAACTCTCAGTCTGGGGCAGGTGATGCACTCTATTCTTGGTGCTGGGGGGGGCAGCAGTGGGAGGGCTTCTAGTGTCCTGGCCCCACTGCTGGACCTCCCAATGGCACCTGGTATTTTTGGCCACTGTGTGACAGAGTATTGGACTAGATGGGCCATTGGCCTGATTCAACATTGGCTTCTCTCATGTTCTTATGTAGGATATGGGGCCAGTCACTTTGACAATCCTGCCAGGGATCCATGGGGGCCCCGTTCCAAAATTCTTGAGGAACACGTGGTCCCCGGGGAAGAATCCGTGTGGCGTGGTGCAACGTTCCATCATCCGCCTAGAGTCCGGTGCCCTATTGGTGTGTTGCGTGTCCAGCAATGTCACAGGGTGCTGGCCCATCAACAATTCTGCAGGGCTGTGGCCGCTGATGGGGTTGGGGGCCATCCTCTGTGTTAGGAGGAAGTGATCCAGTCAGAACTACCAATCCCGTCTGTGATCCTGCTGAGGGCTTCCTTAGCTGTGCGGACCATTCTCTCCACCTGTCCATTAGTAGCAGGGTGGAAGGAGGCCTCTCTGATGTGCCAGATCAGGTATCATTGGAGGAAGTCCTGAAACTCCGCCGATGTGAATGTGGCCCCATTATTGGAGACAATTATATCCGGCAGCCCATGGATTGCGAAGATATGGTGGAGGGCCCGGATGACGGCCTTCATAGAGGTGGTGGACATGGGGCTGATCTCCAACCACTTTGAGTATGAGTCCACTGTTACTAGGAACAGCAGGCCCTAGAACGGCCCGGCAAAATCCACATGCAGCTGGGACCATGGCTTGTGCGTCGATTCCCATTGCTGTGTGGGCGTGCTTGGTGGGTTGGGTCACACTTCCTGGCAGGTCTGGCACCTCTGGACCCATGACTCAATTTCAGCATTGATTCCTGGTCACCATACATAGCTCCGGGCCAGAGCCTTCATTCTTACTATTCCTGCATGTGCCTCGTGAAGTGCTGTGAGGACCCGTTGCCTCAGGCTGCTGGGGACCACGACTCTTCCCCCCCACAGGAGGCACCCCTTCAGGGCCAACAATTCATCCTTACATGTTACAAAAGCCACAAACTCCATCCCCGGGGAGGTGGAGAGCCAACCCCTCACCACCCAGCCCAAAACCAGGGAGAGAGCAGAGTCGCGGGCCAAGCAGGTGGCAACATTGACAGCTTGCAGGGGTGGATCTGGGAGGCTTTCAAGCATTAAGACCCCAGGTGCGGGAGCAGGATCCATGTTGGTGGCTGGGAGTGGCAGCCGGCTCAGGGCATCAGCATGCCCCATCACTTTGACCGGTTGTTCTTCCAGGTGATAATTGTAGCCTGCTATGAACAGAGACCAATGGAGGATGTGAGGTGACAGCATCTGGGGCATCTGTTTGTCGGCAGCGAAGAGTCCTAGCAGCGGCTTGTGATCCGTGGCAATAGTGAAGGGACGGCCATATACAAAGTTGTGGAACTTCTTCACCCCTGCTACAATTGCCAGTGTATTTGCATGTAGTTGAGCTCGGCAGCTGTCAGGGTCCATGAGTAGTAGGCCACGGGGACCTCGTGGCCATTGGGGAGAATGTGGCCTAGAACTGCACCAACACCATAGGGGGAGGCATCGCATGTGAGGACCACCAATAAGGACTCGTTGAATTGGGCCAGTATGCTATTTGAAATTAGGAGCGCCTTGACTCCCTTGAATGCCACCGCTTCCCTCGGCCCCCATGACCAAGGAGCCAACTTATCTAGGAGGCGGTGTAGGGGCTCTTCAATGGTGGCCTTGTGTGGTAGAAAGGCATGATAGAAATTTATTAGGCCCAAGAACGCCTGCAGTTCACTTTTACTTGTTGGGGCTGGGACTTCCACGATGGCCTTCACATTGTCCCTGGCAGGATGGAGGCCAGATACGTCAACCCTGAACCCTAAAAAGCACTTCCAGAACCCTGAAGAGGCATTTCTTCCACTTCACCTTGAGGCCAGCAGAGTCAAAGCAGCGTAGGACAGTGCAGAGGCAGGAAGCAAAGTCATCTGGGGTGGCCGCAGCAATGAGGATGTCATCAAAGAATGGCATCACTCCAGGGATCCCTTTTAACAAGGAGTCCATTAATTGTTGAAAGATTCCCGGGGCCACAGTTACATCAAACTGCAGCCTCCTAACCTTAAAAGCCCCCTGGTGTGTAACTAGCATCTGTGCCATGGCTGTGACATTATCCACAGGCAATTGTTAATAGGCTTGTGCCAGGTCAAGTTTGCCGAATATCTTAGCCCCTGCCAGAGATGCCAGTATGTGGCTCATGACTGGGACTGGGTAAGAGTGGTCATGGAGGGCTTTATTTATGGTGCATTTATAGTCTGCGCAGATGCAGACTTCACCATTTGTCTTAACGGGGGTAACGATTAGCGACTCCCAAACGGCGTGCAACACTGGCTCTAGGACCCCCTGTGCTACTAATCAGTCCAGCTCTGCATCGATTTTTGGCCAGAGTGTGAGCGGAGCCATGCAGAATCGCATGTGAATAGGGGTTATGTTAGGGTCTAACTGTAAGGAAACCGGGGGGGCTTTATAACATCCCAAAGCCCCATCAATGACAGTGGGGATCTCCCCGCAGACCTCTGCAAAGTCCCGTGACACACATTTGTGAACACCCCCGATTGTGATGCCCAAGGGTGCGAACCATGCCCACCCCAAAAGACTAACAAGGTTCCCCTCCACCACAATCAAGTCCAGAGACTCCTCAAAACCCCGGTACTGCACCTGGAAAGTCCCCACAACTCAGATTGGAACTAGGTTCCTCTGAAAGTCCACCAAGCTCAGAGGCGATGTATGTAGGGGATCCCCCGTTAGGGAAAATTGTTCAGCGTGTCCACCAAGATGATGGGCGCCACCGACCCCGAGTCTACTTTCATAGTGCAGGGGGACCCCTTGATCCAGACCTGGGCTTGGATCTTCAGGGTCACAGACTGGTCGGGGAGACATAGTACCTGGAATGATGGCCGGTTGGTGAGGAAGTAGAGGTTGGAGAATTCTTCTGTGGTCTCATTGGTGGCAGTGGCATGGTGGCATGGTGGAGCGGGGGAGGCTGTGGCTGGCTTCCCTTGGATTGGCAGATGCAGGCAAGATGCCCCTGCTTTCTACAAGTGTGGCACGTGGCATTGCAGAACTGGCATGTTTTTCGTTCGTGCGCGTCCCTGCAGCTGGCACATGGGCACATCCTGTGGCCTTTCCGGAGGGTCCCATGGTGGCGGCACCCAGCGGTCTCTGGTGGGTGGGTTGATGGACAAGATGGATGTCCTCCTCATTTGAGTTTTCAGGCTCCGAGTCAGGAAGGACGAGGTGCAAAGCTGCTGATGGTCGGTCACGATGCGAGGCCTCATGTGCAAGGGTGAGTTGTAGGGCTTCTTCTAGCTTGATGTCGGAGGTGCCGATTACCTTCTGGTGGAGCTTGGCATCACTGAGGCCCCAGGTGAACTGCGTGAGGAGGTTTTCTGCGACTGTCATGAAGGCGCACTCCATGGCCAGTTGGCGTAGCACTGCCAAATACACCGCTGCCGCTTCCCTGGGCTTCTGGAGGTGCCCCTGGAATTCCATCTGCTGGGCCAGTGCAGTTGGCTTGGGCGTGAGGTACCTCGTCAGTGCATCGATGATTTCCTCATAGGTAAACTCAAGGATGGACTTGGGGGCCAGGAGGCTCTTGGCTAGCCTAATGGTGGCTGTGCCACAGGAACTTAGGAGGAGGTTCCTTCTCTTAGTTGTATCGGTCACCTCATGGAGGGCGAGGTGGCAGGTAAGCTGGTCCATCCATGAATCCCAGAGCTCGGGATGTGTGGGGTCGAAGGATTTGATGTTTCCCTGAGTGGCGGCCATGGTCCTAGCGTGATGTGGGGAGTGGAGTCTAGAAGAGCTGGGTGCAGTGCGGTGCTGCTTGGGAGGGGTGTGGGTTGCGGTGGCTTCTTCGGTGTCAGTGCTCGTGGCTGCTCTGGTAGGAGATTCAGGACTGCTCCAGGGATCCCATCCTCGTCGACACTGTAAACTACTGGGTTCACCGCATGGGGAACTTGGACAACGACAAGTGTGACGCATTTATTAGTACTTCACAACATGGACACACAACAGCTCCACAAGGCCAACTATATACACACCCACCTGGCACACCCACTGTCCCATTGGGGGATTTGAATTTCCCACCAAAGTTACGATAGGTAGATGCTAGGATGCTAGGACTAGGATCCGAGGACCCTTTTGTTTGAGGGAGCTAAGCTCCGTTCGGTGATCGTGGACCCCTGGTGGCAGTCCGCCTACATAACACACACGCACCTTTTGTTGATAGAGAAACACACAAAGTAGCATGGAAACGCTTTCTGAGTAAATATAGTTTTTAGGCTTGCTTTTATTGTACTTTGTGGTTGGAGATCAGCTGATGTGGTGCTATTTGCATTAGTGCCAAATATACAAATACCAGTCAAATAATTGTCTTTGTTCTCTGGATCTAGAAAGAATGAATGTGAAATCCTTTCTTTGAATCCTTAAAAAGTACTGGCCTGCCTAAATTAAGCTTTCACTGAGACTTGTTAGGATGAGATACTGTGTCATGTGGTTATTCTTGTAATAAGAACTCTCCAATTTGCAACAGAATGTCTGTTACCCAGCCCTGGACTAGTTGAGAATGAAAATAGATGATGGGATATAAATGGTATAGGGCACCATTCAGTTCCAGTGAGGAGGTGAGAAGGGAATTGATCCTTCCAACCTTGCATGATTTCACCTGTTAAACATTGCCACACACATTTATATTAACCTTGGAGAAAGAGAAAACTGGTCATCTTATTTTTCCTTCCAAAGCTAGTAAGTAGTTTGTATAGGAGGGGGGCGTTTTGAATGGGGTGGAAGAATTAAATGCCCTCTCCATTCCACAGAAATTAACTTCAATTATAAAAGCATTTGGAATTATCCAGTCAAGAAGCTCCTAGCATCTTGTCCATTTTGACCAAGAAACCCCTTTGTATCCAAATATATTGTATTTTTCCTCAGGGTTCCACCAGCGTATATGATTGTTTATCTGGATCCTGGACCAAATGGACACTTGGTCTAATCTAGCAGGGCTTGTCTTAACTCCTTCCTCACTGTGTATCTTTTAAAAAAACATTTTTAAAGTATGCCTTAAATGAAACTAGATTAAATCCAACATACCTTCTAGTAAAACCAGCATCAATTTTACCAGCTTAGGTTAAACCAAAGTGTAAGTAGCCGCATGTAGGAAGCAGGTGGTAGCTTGGGTTTTCTTAAACTTCAAGCAGGTAACTTATTTAGCACCATGATGTTGAGGAAAAATTACAAAGCCTTTTAAAAAATAACAAAAGATCAATTCACATAACTGTTGTGCTTGCAGAATTGTTGGGAGTATTAGCTCCTTGCCATCAGGCAACCATTGAGCTACTGCCAAGTTCTTGAATCAGCTTTTCAGCTGCAACCATGAAATCTGAATGATTGATGGCATGTAAAAAGCTTAACCTGGCATATGAAATTGCCAATTGCAAGTAGTCAAAATGTGAAGCAAGTGGCCACAAGAAGCCTGATGGACATGTGGACAGAATGGATGTAGGCAATGTTAATTAGTGGCTGAACCTGACCCCAGAGCTAGTTGAGGCTGACTCATCCTTAGTACACAGCAGGCAACATATGGACAGATTGTTCCCAGAGAACCAATGTACTTCCTTAGGGAAATAAGTCAAGGAATGATTGTTGGAATAGTAACGGCACTATAGCACATTTAAGGTTCCCAACATGCAGGAGGGGCCTGGAGATCTCCCAGAATTACAAATGGTCTTCAGATGACAGAGATCAATTCCTGTGGAGAAAATGTCTGCTTTGGACAGTGGACTGGATGGCATTATACCCACTGAAGTCCCTTCCCTCCTCAAACCCTGCCTTTCCCAAGCCCCACTCCCAATTCTTCAATGTTTCCCAATCTGGAGTTGGCAACTCTGAACTACAAATAAGAGGTATCTAGAGGGTTAATTCAGTTGTAAAGTTCTCCAGTACATAGACTACATATCAGAAGGTAATGATGTTACCTAGCAACTAATTAGGCATCGAAGTTTCTCTTCTAGTTTATGTTTTGCTTACTTATCTTGCTGTATCTGCTGGAGACCAGGACAGATCTATGCATTGTTCGTTCTCCAAATGCTGATCTATGTAGTTATCTGTCTTATGTGTTTAGAAGCTAAGTAAAGGATTTTACTAAAAGTCTTCAGCTTGGACTTTTGTCATTTGTGAACTGCAACACACATCAAATATCATCAGAAATTAAGATATTGCCCCATTAAACCTGTTGTTCCTGCCCTTTTAAAAGGTCTCCTTACATAGTGAATATGACAGGTAGAACCGGCTTCTACATCTTAGAATTATTACTGGCAGAAACAAGAAAAAATTTGGGGTTTTTCTTACAACAGGGATTTCCAGCCATTTTGAACCTGCAGGCAGCTCTGGAATTCTGACACAGAATGGTGAGCACAACCACAAAATGGCTACCACATGATGTGGAGACAATCACAAAATGACAGAAAGTAAGATCATGCGTAACTCTTCAACATTTCAAGCAGAAGCTCTGTTTAACTGGATGCCTTTTAATATGAACAGATTGTGTTAACAATAATTCTTACATACACACAGCATACCTTCAGTCACACAGTGAAAATCCATGTACCTGTTGTGGCAGCTGATAACAAAGTAACATGGGCAATCAGATATCTAATGGCCAAACAGAAGCCTGGCTGAGCAAAAGTGCCATTTGGCCCTGCCCACTTTCCAGAAACACTTGTAGGACTCCTGGAAAGGTATCAGCAGCCACCATGGTACCTAAGGGCACCATATTGCAACAGCAGGGATTGGGCAATTAATAAATTCAGTGTATAAATAAATAAATTGGGGGCCCTTCTCTTACAATGAGGAACACCTAGAAGAGGTAGTACTGCTATGGAAAATTAAGACAAAGGCTTCTATGGTTTAATAGGGAATCTGGAATGATTTCCCTTTCCCATGAAGGTATGCTAAACTAATTAGTAAAACACCAATAACTGTCCTAGCACTTTTCTCTATCATGTTCATTAAGTAAATGTGGCTCCTTTCTTAGAGAGATTACATAGAAGTAGCTTCATGTATGGGCAGACATGGGCAATTTTGTGGTTGGCAACATTCTGATAGATCAAGGTGGGCAGCCGTGTTGCTCTGAAGCAATGTAACAAAGTTAAAATCCAATGGCACCTTTAAGACCAACAAATTTTTATTCAAGATGGGAGTTTTCGTGTGCATGCACACTTCATCAGACGATGAAACGGAATTACATATCATCAGGGCTCTTTTTGTAGCATATTGCATATTAGGCAACACACCCCTAATGTAGCCAGTCCTCCAAGAGCTCACAGAGCTCTTCATAGTTGCATATATAGGGGTGGCTTGTTAAATTAGCATGCAAAAAATTCACTATTTTGCATGCTAATTTAACAAACCATCCCTATATATACACCTATGATATGTAATTCCATTTCATCATCTGATGAAGTGTGCATGCACACAAAAGCTCACATCTTGAATAAAAAATTGTTGGTCTTAAAGGTGCCACTGGACTCTAACATTCTGATAGTGAGGTGGAGGGGACAGGTAATCATTGATGAGCCAGAGCAAAGATGCACTGAGTTTTGCCTTTAACGATACACTGTTAATATTTATTTTATTTCTATTTATCACACTTGTTTAGGTATGTAAGCATAAACCAAAATAAAGCTAAGATATTGGACAATGGACCAGGTTTGGTCCAGGTCCTTTTTTGTCAATGAAATTAGAGAAATACCTGTTTGTGTGACATTAAGAATTGTATTGTAAGGATTATTTTGATTTCAGTGACAAGATGACTACATACAAATGTTATTCCTGTTATACTAAAAGGCTGCTTCACAATGACAAATTTCCTACAGGTCATCACTTGAATATAAGACACTGCCTTTGTTATTTTAAACAAACTCAGACCTGCTATCTGAACAAGAGACACCAGGGAGCAGATCCAGGACCTTATGCAGCCCTCATTTACTCCTAAAATAAAATTTTTAGTTGCTCCTTTCCAGATTGATAACTCAGGTTGTAGTATGGAAGCATGCTTCTAACCTGGCAACAAACTGCAAGGCCATATACTTTCATTGTCAAGAACTAATTACTTGACTTCATGTTCCAGTTAATGACCCCAGCTAATAGGGTCATGTTCTCTAGAGGAACTGTGGGAAAGTGATTCTTTAGCATCAGTGGACTTCTGATCAAATACATCAGCCCTGGAATTCTCCCCCCCCATGCCTGCTGTGAGACAGTCACAGATTGTATCACTGAATTTTGTATTCACGAATTGCTACTTAACTAATCATCTTCTTGTAAAGCTGTTAAAATTGTTGCTAAGAGACAAATATGCAATAAAGGGATTTGTTTGCTTGTAAATGGTAAGGTACAGGGCTTTTTTGTACGAAAAGCCCAGCAGGAACTCATTAGCATAATAGGCCACACCCAACAGCAGAAACTCATTAGCATATTAGGACACAGCCCTGACAGCATAGCTCATTAGCATATTAGGCCACACCACATGTTACCAGAAGTGTGGTCATCCAGCCATACCCACATTTTGCTTCTTATTCTGTTTACCTTGTTTGTTGTCAAAACCCAGGGCTTTTTTGGAGCAGGAACTCCTTTGCATATTAGGCCACACACCCCTAATGTAGTCAATCCTAATGAGTTTCTGCTGTTGGGTGTGGCCTATTATGCTAATGAGTTCCTGCTGGGCATGGCCAACTCAGGAGCCAGCCAGAATTCTGTTCCTGTGCATTCCTGGCCAAAAATAGCCCTGGTAAGGTATACTGGAAACATATAGGCTGAGTTCAGACTGGCAGTTTGCAGTGGGAGCCAGTCATGGCGAAAAAAGCCCCGGAATAAACTATTCTGGGTTTTCCCAGTCACACAGGGCCGATGGATGTGGGAGCATACCGGGAGGAGGCACGCAGGAGCATTCAGATTGCTGGCCTGGAAGCGTGTCTGTAAATGGCTTTTCCCTCTATGTGTATATGGGCACATGGGCGCATATGCACTCATGTGCATAAGCGCATCTGACCAATTTGGGGTGGACCCCATTGCACCGGCACCGCATTGGGCAGTAGAGCAGAGGACAGCCAATCCGATCACTGCTGCCTTATGCATGGAAACACCCAGCGCATGCTATAGAAGTGGGTTTCTCCCGGCTTTTTGGCTTCGCGTTCACACTTCCGGGAAGCAGAATAACATGGGATAAAGGCACTCTCCAGGATTTGCTACCAGTTTTGTCAGGTATCTTTTTAATGTGGGAGCAAAGCAGAACAGCATGGGTTGCCTTTGGGTGGGGAATGCCAGGCAGATGTGCCTGTGTGAATGCCCACTTTAATCCACTTGGGAAACGAGGCTGAGATGTGGCTATAGCTGGGCAAACTGCCAGTCTGAACTCAGCCATATATTAACAATAGTCATGGGATAAAAGGACAAGTCCTCTTGTGGATCAAAAACTGGCTAATTAATAGGAAACAGAGAGTGCGTATAAATGGAAAATTTTCTCAGTGGAGGGTGGTAAGCAGTGGGGTACTACAGGGATCAGTACTGGGTCCAATGCTTTTTAACTTGTTTATTAACGATTTGGAGTTGGGACTAAGCAGTGAAGTGGCTAAATTTGCAGATGACACGAAGTTGTTCAGGGTGGTGAGAACCAGGGAGGATTGTGAGGCACTCCAAAGGGATCTGTTGAGGATGGGCGAGTGGGCATCATCGTGGCAAATGGGGTTCAGTGTAGCCAAGTGCAAAGCGATGCACATTGAAACTAAAAATCCTAACTATAAATACATATTGATGGAGTCCAAACTGGCAGAGACTGACCAAGAGAGAAACCTTGGAGTCATAGTAGATAACTCAATGAAAACATTGAGACAGTGTGCAACTGCAATAAAAAACGCCAGTGCTATGCTGGGGATTATTAGGAAAGGAATTGAAAACAGATCAGCCAGTATCATAATGCCCCTTGTATAAATCAATGGTGCTACCTCATTTGAAATACTGTGTACAGTTCTGGTCACCACACCCCAAAAAGGATATTATAGCATTAGAAAAAATGCAGAAAAGGGCAACTAGAATGATAAAAGGGTTGGAACACTTTCCCTGTGAAGAAAGGTTAAAGCTCTTAGGGCTCTTTAGCTTGGAGAAACGACGGCTAAGGGGTGACATGATAGAGGTTTATAAGATTATGCATGGGATCAAACAGGTAGAGAAAGAAGTACTTTTCTCCCTTTCTCACAATACAAGAACTCGTGGGCATTCAATGAAATTGCTGAGCAGTTGGGTTAGAACAGATAAAAGGAAGTACTTCTTCACCCAAAGAGTGATCAACACATGGAATTCACTGCCAGAGGAGGTGGTGGTGACTACAAGCATGGACAGCTTCAAGAGGGAATTAGATAAGCATATGGTGACAATTACAAATCCAAGGCTTCTTTGACCAACAAAGTTTCCAGTTCTGGGCTCAATGATAGCAGGCATGCACGGAGAGTCTCCACTCACCTACGCTGTTCCTATAGCCTTTCAGGACTTTTACAACCAATCCATTATAGGTGCTCTCTCATAGAGAGAGTCCTAGCAGGGAGCTTGTCTTGAAACCAAGAGCATGAGGCAGCGTTTTCAGATATTTTGGGACTGCTCCGAAGTGGAAGGCTATCAGGATGTCTGACGAGATGTGCCAAGTGCAAGCTGAACCCAGAGGAGCCTAAAGAGTCTAAGAATTGCAACGCCATTATAAAAAACAACAAAAGTTAAGTAGCTAATTCTTCATAATTCTTGCTTGAAGGGGAGGAACAAACTAAGGGGCTTTCAAAATAGGGAGTTGCTCCGGGTTGCTTTGATAAAGGAGCAAGCGATGGGTAATATCCCTTTAAGGCAGCCAGGGTAGGAATGCTCAATTACACCTTGTTAAAAAACAATGACTAAGAGCAATTAGAGGGGTTAAAAGTTAAAAACCAGTGGGACACATTCTAATCTATAGGTCAGTTTTCCCTTGTTTATTTTTCCTCCTGCTTGGAAAGCCCGACTGGGATTGGTGATGCTGGGTTCTTCTTTGTCATCAGGTCTGGTGGTGGTGGAGATGAGGCTGTTCAAAGTGGCAAACAAGGAGAGGGGGCATGCTGTGATCGGAGTGAGAGAGGGATGCGGTGTGGTGTGAGAGGAGAAAGAATGTGATGCATTGATTGGAAGAGAGAGAGAGAAACTCAAGTGGGACGTGACAGCTTAACACATTAGAAGACAGAAAGCAAAGGGTCTCCAGCACAGTGTTTAAAGACATAGCAAAACTGTGAAAAGACGGGATCCTAGGAATGGAAGAACAGAAGAGGGAGTGAAGAACCAATGGACTTTACAAATATAACCAGAAGAAGACTATTTGTGAATGGATCTATCATCTTTAATCAATGCCTTATTGACTAACTTGAAAGTCTAAATTAACATCCCATCCCAAAAATACCTAATATTATGGTATTTATTAAATGCTACTAAGAAATTAATTTTGATAGACCACCGTATAATAATAGATAAGTGACTTAACACATCACAAGGATATAAGCAGAACAGGTGATTTAATTGTAAAAATAATACACATCAAATCAAGTAGAGACTAAATTAATTAAAATAGATGGCCACTGGATCTAGAAAAGCTTTCATTACATCACCGGGACAGGCAGGAACACAAAGCCAACTGAAATGTAATGCAATGAGCCTTGCACAAATAACAATGAAAGACCTGAAAAGCCTCATTCAAGAGAGTGTAGCACAGGCAGTAAAAGCCACGGTAGAAACAACATTACCCTCGTGAATCAAGAAAGAAATGGAACCTATCCAGTCTAAAATGGAAGAAATAACACAACAAATAAAAGCAGAGACAGAAGAGATTAAGAAACAGATAATAGAAAATAAACAGGTGATATTAAAAATCATGATGACTAGTAATAAGATGGAAGAAAGAATACATGAACTGGACCATGAAGTATAAGAATTAAAGTTAAAAAAACAAAAGAATGGAGGAAACACTGATAAATTTTTGAAATGGATAAAGCTGTGTTAATATTAAGATGCCAAAATGTTCCTGAAAACAGAAAAAAAATTAAAAGAAGAAACGATACATAATTTAACAGAACAACTAAAAATAGGAACAAAAGAGGAAGTGACAGGAGAAACTGATGCAGTATATAGAAGGAACTCCTCTTACACAAGGAAGAATAAACTACCTGGAGAAGTCCACATAAAATTCAATGGAAGAGAAATGTGTTATAGGATTCTCAAAGTAACAAATGATATAAAAATGGTTATACAAGAAATGGAGATTAAATTTCTCAAAGAAATACCATGGAGAGTTAGGGAGGAGAGACAAAATTATGCTGCACTGAAAGACATATTGAGAGCGAATGGAATCTCATACAGATGGTTGTTACCAGAAGGAGGGCAGAAGACAGAAAATTTAATTTCAAGGACAGAAGACAGAAAATACTCTATATTCAAAGTGCAAGACTTTTTTGAGAGACATGGAAAAGATCTAGGTTGGCAAGAAGAAGAAGTTAGCGAAACAGAAGAAGAAGCCATAGGACAAGAGGCAGGGAAAATAAGCAAAAATACACTAAAAAAAGAAAGAAAAGAACAGCTATGACACCATCACAAATACTCACAATATTCCAATACAGAACTAAGGTAAAGGGAAACAAAAATAAAGATGGAGAGAAATAAAAGACTTAAAATCCTCTGTTAATGTGAATGGGCTTCAGCCCACAAAAAAAAGGACGTTTCATCAAATTGTCAAATTAAGACACATATTAGAAAAGAAGATGGAAAATATCTATTAGCCAAAAAAAAAGGAAACCTCTTTTTTGCATCAGACACTAAAAAGAAGAGGGGAGTGGCCATATATATTAAAGATTATCTATGCCCAGAATAAGTGTATTCATTGGATGATGGCAGAATAGTGGCAATTATAATCTTGAGACTAAAAGAGAGACATTAATTGTAAACATTTACAACTTAACCAAAACCAGGAATTTTTTTTAAAATGGTACAAGAAACTTTGTCAATAAAAACATTTGATGATGTGTGTATTATAGGAGATTACAATGCAGTGCTTGAATCTAAGGTAGATAAAAAAGAGATATCAGACAAGAGATAAAAATTCAGGAAATGTTCTCCCTAAGAACTTCTTTCAGACAGTAGAGGAATATAGTATAGTAGATGTATGGAAAACCAGAAACATTTATACAAAGAACTATAGCTACTATTTGTCCCGGCCCCACTGGCTCGGGACTGGGCACCCCCCCCGCGTGGACAACCCACCATGGCAACAGCAGGGGCCCCACATACCTGAGAAGCCCCCGGAGACGGCAGACGACCACGAAGACCGAGCCGGTCACGGCGGGAAGGCCAATGCGGGGCACGTTGCTCCCCAGCGGGCAGGAGGGGGCGGAAGAGCCCGCGAGCGGCACCGAGCCCCCCAGGGGACAAGACCTAAGGGAGCCCCGATGATGTTCAGCGGCTGCGGAGTGGCAGCGGCGCAGCCCTGAGGCCGCCCAGGCTACCGCCAGTGCAATTTCCGCACACCACGCCCACTCGGTGTCATCCCTCAAGAGGGGAGGCGGGGCCAGGGCTGGGGAGGAGAGGGGCCGGGGAGGAGAACGGTGCCGGCGTGACTGGATGCGTGGTGTGGAAGGCCAGAGAGAGCAAGACAGGCCACATTCCCCGACACTCAGGCAGAGGGACATTCGGGGTGCTTGAAACCCTGTCCCCTGCCAATCTGAGGCCTTCCTCTCATCTCCTCCTTTGTGATCCTCTTGATTCCAGGACCCCAACCCGTTGCCGGACCTTGGGAAGCCACGGCTACTGGAGGCGTCAACCCATCCTCGCAGGCGGAATGTGACACTATTCGGCAACACATAATTCGTGGTCTAGAATAGACATGACCTGGATATCAACATCTATGGTAGATGAGTTAGTAAAGACCAAAATATTACCAAATATGTTTGCGGATCATAGCCTTTTAACCTTAACTTTGCAGCAATATGGGCACAAACTGAATTGTGAATTGAAATTCATGACAAACTGGGCCCTGTTTGTGGTTCATAAACCTTGGTTCATGCCATCCCACCCTCAGGAACCACATGAACTTCCACGAACCTTCCAGGTGGGTTCATGTGGTTTGTGTTGACAGACATGCTGGTGCCAGCAGTGGGGCTTGCAAAAACCATTTAAAGGGATCCCTTTAAGGGATCCCTTAATTGTGTGTGTGTGTGTGTGCACTAGCCTGGAAGTCAAGGTGAACTCACTGCATGGACTTCACTCATGCGCAGTGCCCACTTGCATTCCCTTAAAATAGCTTTTGCAGGATCTTCACACCTTAAATTCTGTTGTCCTCAAGAACTGCCAGCAGCAGAAAGGTGGGAGGGATGGTCCACAAGCCTCATGAACTGAACTGGTTCGCGAACTGGGGAAAGTTTATCTGGTTTACGATTTGTGGGACCTCATAGACCATGAACCGGGATGAACCTTCATTCCCCCAGTTTGTGTCCATAAGAACATAAGAGAAGCCAATGTTGAATCAGGCCAATGGCCCATCCAGTCCAACACTCCGTCACACAGCGGCCAAAATATACCAGGTGCCATCAAGAGGTCCAGCAGTCCATCCCTAGCCAGGATCACTGCCATCTCCTTTGCTGCCAGACCAGTCTTCTGGGCCCCCTGCTAGGATTGCCATCTGCCATGTGGGGCATGGAGATCTTCCAGAATTACAACTGATCTTCAGACTTCAGAGATAGTTCTCTTGGAGAAAATAGCTGCTTTGCAGGGTGGGCCCTATGGCATTAGACCCCCACAGAGCCGCCTTCCCTTCCCAAACACGACCCTCCTTAGACTCCACTCCCAAAACCTCCAGGAATTTCCTTACCTGTATTTAGCAACCCTGGCCCCTGCTAAACCCCTGTGAGCTGTGGCAAGTCTGACGCAGCTGTCCTCTCAGACCCAGTCAGTTGCTTTTCCCTCAGGTGTGGCTCCAGAAGTTGGAGATGGACTGGTGGTGAACCCAGGCCCATCCCCAAACAATTACCTTTTGTATTTATGTTGCATTTATTAAAAATATTTGAAGTATTGTACAACTACAAAAATGATATTTCATTTAAATTAAATCCAAATTCCACATGATAAGTACACACAAATGCAGAAGCATTAAGAACTCTTCTTTAAAATCACAAAGTGTGAGTAATATATTTTTTTAAATTTTCTCTAAATGAAAACGTTTAGATTTGGTAATCTAAAAATGAGTAAAGTAAAACTATCAGGCAAATTTCTGAGGATAATGAAATCCACAGGTTGGGGATGCTCTATAGTTTCATAGTATTCACTTCACTAAATGAGGGAACAGAAAGTAGGACCTTTGCTGAAGGAAGAGCCAAAGATATCTTTGGTTTGCTATCTGTATGTGAGCCACAGGCCCTATGAAAGGATTTCCTCCCTCACACATCTCCCCAGTCAGTAAGCACAGCAAGGAAACAAAGTATCCACAGACCTTAAATCAGGGATTAATTTGCCCCATCCCTATTCAAATAAGGCACAAGTATGGAACTGGCTGTGAAGAATGCTAGCCATCCAATGGGAAGGCTGGATGCAGGGGCTATTTAAGCAAGCCTTTTCCCTTCGATACAAGCTTTTGCCATCTGAGCTGAAGGAAACAGAAGTGTGCCAGAGCTTCAGGTTCTACAGCAATCCTGTTCACTTTGGCAATTGGCAATGAGCCTGGTGGTAGGGGAGTGTAAGGGCATAAGAGCTGGGATCATTGCTTAACTGTGGTTTTGTGTTCTTGTTTTGTGTTTCCTGGATGATTGTTGAGTGTCTATGTTTTTGAGTGGGTACAGTTGACATCTCCCTTTTTTTAGGGATTTACTGGACTCTTGTTCTGCTTGTTCTTTGTTTTCTCCCCTCACACACACTCAGGAGCCCTTTCATTTATTTTTTATTTATTTATTTTTCGTATTTGTATCCCGCCCATCCTGTGAGCGGGCTCAGGGTGGGTCACATCATCTTTCAACAATACAATAAGGTTTAAAAGCACAATATAAACATTTAAAATCAGTAGTTATAGCTACTGGTGAAAGTTCCGACCCATTAATACAGATGGATGACCAGCAGGTAGGAGACTGCAACCTCAGGGAGGACATATGTGGACACCTACTGCCTCAGCCAAAAGCCTGGCAGACCAGCTCCATCTTGCAGGCCCTGTGGAACTGAGTAAGATCCCACAGGGCCCTGATCTCAATGGGGAGCATGTTCCACCAGGTGGGGGCCAGGGCTAGACGGATGTCTTTTGGGCCAGGGACCATCAGGAGATGTTGATTATTAGAGTGTAAAGCTCTTCAAGGCGTATATGAGAAGAGGCGGTCCCTCAGATATGTTGGTCCCAGGCCGTATAAGACTTTGAAGGCTATTACCAACACCTTGAAGCAGATCCAGTACTCAACTGGTAACCAGTGCAGCTGGCAAAGCACATGCTGAACATGAGGCTACACAGGCATCGACATCAGCAGCATTTTGTACCATCTGTAATTTCCAGATCAGCCTCAGGGGTAAGCCTGTGTAGAGCAAACTGCATTAATCAAGCCAAGGAGTGACCATTGCATGGGTCACTGTAGCTAGGTCTTGGGGGAGAGATAGGGCTTCAGTAGCCTGATCTGCCTAAGATGGAAGAATGCAGATCTGGCAACTGCGGCAACCTGGGCCTCCATGGACAGAGAGGCATCCAGTGTTACTCCCAAGCTCCTCATTGTCTGGGCCGGCACCAAAGGTGCCCCTTCCAGTGTGGGCAGCCTGGTATCCACATCCATGCCCCCTTGACCCAGGTACAGGACCTCTGTCTTTGATGTATTTAACTTCAACCAACTCTGCCGCAACCATCCAGCCACAGCTTCCAACGCCTCGCCCAGCTTTCTGGGAATAGAAGACGGATGGCTGTCCATTAACAAGCTGGGTGTCATCAGCATATTGATGACAGCCCAGCCCATAACTCCGGACTAACTAGGCAAGGGGGTTCATATAGATGTTAAACAACTTTGGTGAGAGGATCGCCCCCTGTGGCATTCCACATTCTAGCAGGTACCGCAGGGAGATCCTCTCACCAAGCACCACCCTCTGTCTCTGACCATGGAGAAAGGAGGAAAAACATTTCAAGGCAGTCCCCTGAACTCTTACATCAGCGAGGTGGTGGGTTATAAGATCATAGTCAACCTTGTCAAATGCTGTTGTTAGGTCTAATAACAACAGCAGCACTGACCCACCTTGGTCCAGATGTTTCATAATGCTCTCCCCTTACCATTTGGCTTTCTGGTCTGCCACTCCACACAAACACACCACCCCTGGGCTTTACTTTTTATCAAACTAGGCTGGTTTTCAAGAGTTGGAGCCACTGGTGTGATTTCTATTTTAAAGGGGGGGGGTCAACATCATGAGCGTCATAGCCACTTTTGGTGTGGGTTTTCACACAGGCATCAGTCCAGCACATTGCCACTTTCACAAGGACTGTTAGGAGTTTTTCCCCTCACACCTGTTGTATGTGGGGGGGGGGCGGGTTGAGAGAAGTGATAGTTTAGTCCCCTGGGGACTGCTAGCTAACTGGTAGGGCAGCTGGTTTTCTTCTATAAGTGGTCTACAGTGTGCTGTGGTGATGCAATGGCCATTTTATGGTAGGAATTTGCCAACAGCCATTTTGTGTTGATCATCAACAGCGGGCATTTTAGGGCATCAGTCCTGGTTCAGACACAGCCTGGGGGGGGGGGGTTGTTGCTGCTGGGGCTTGAATGCTTGCTTGGTCCTGGGCTTGTGTAATTATAGCTGACAAGCTGGTGGTGTTAGGTGTTTGTTACTGTTTTTAAAATGTGGTTGTACAAGCATTTAGTGGAAGTAAGTCAGCATAGTTATAGTTGAGAGGATGAAGAGCATAGTTAAGGCAATTTTAGAGCAAAAGGGAAATTTCCTATACTGGGTTGGTATATATTTTGCAATATCTGATTGTAAATTTATTTTACAATCATATATTGCAAAAAAAGAAAGAATTACAATTAGATATTGCAAAAGGGGGGTAGGTATTATAATAGCATCAAAATTAAACTGAATTTTATTATGACTTAGGAGACTCAGGTTCAGATTCCTCACTCAACCAAATGTTTATTGGATGACCAGGCCTACTCCCTCTAATAATACCGATAAATAAAAGATAATAATGGCAAAGAAGGAAAAAGAGTTTACGTATTAAAAATAAATAATTATTAAATTTGTGAGCCACCCTGAGCCCGCTTTTGGGGATGGTGGGCTATAAATCAAAATAAATAAATAAATAAATAAATAAGAAGAAGATGATGATGATGAAGGGGAACTTTGTTGTGCCAGTGTGGTGTTCTGCCCTCATTTATTTTGTGGTGGTTTCTCACTTCATGATCATTACTTTCTTTTAGGGTTGCCTCCAAGAAGTCATCTAGAAGTATGACTTGGTGAAGTGCCTGCCCCCAAAGAAGAACCTTCCCCACCTATCAATGAATGGGTAAAAGCAGTCCAGAGTCCAGGGATGCCAACTACATATTATATTGCTGAAGCAGTGGGATTGTTTCCCCATCCAGCAAGGGTGGCTAGGTGTGCTTCTAACAAATTATCTTCTCTAGCAGATAGGAGATGGCCCTGGAGGTGGGTCTGTTGTGTGATGCAGCTAATGAGTAATGTGTGATTCCTGAAACAGTGGTGGTCACAACCATCCTGTGACAGAAAGTAAAAGTGGACAAATGCCAGGGCCACAGGTGAAGCGACCTGCTTAGAGGTGCATAGGGGTGCACAGGGGTGCAGCTAATGAGTACACGCCTAATGACCAATGCACATTAGGCAACAAAACAAGGGAAATGGGCTGGAATTCAGTGGTACTTGGATGGGTGGCTGGTCTATGAAAAGGGAGATGATCTTTTAAAAGAGAAAACTGGGATGTTAAAGCACCCCTAGGGGAAGCTGCGCCAAGTGGCTTACGCAGTGTGGCAGTGATGCAGGAGGCTGCTCAGCTAGTATCCAGGCCATAGTGATGATGATAATGGATGTAGGCTTACCCATTGGGCCATTTGGCTCAGTTTTCTTCTGGTCTCCAGTTTCCCAAGATATTAAAGAGGGCCTGTCCACCCCGATAACTGTAGTTTGACGTTACTCTATAAAGAAATGGGGACTCAGTTAAATGCTTATGACTGTGTGCAATAGGATTCTGTAGACCTCATGTTGGTGGCAGCTGTTCTTCTTATTGCTGAATCAGAATGAGGAAAGGCAACGATCCTTTTAAAATATAGTTTGGCAGACATTGTAGTGTGTCATCAGGGACTTTCCAAGGGAATAAGTGCTCCAGCCTCCCATAAAAAATATTCTATTCATTGCTGTGAAATCTCCATCTGGATAAATAGGACAGAGCATGAAATTATTAGCTGGCAGCCTAAAAATAATTCAAACCAGAATACTCCTGTCAAGAAGCAATACACGGACAATATGGCTGTGGCCCTTCTTATGGTTATATTAACTACCTTGTTTGTGTGGTGAATCCTTTAACATGTTGTGAGTGCCTTAAATATTTGAAGGAATACATATTGGAAAATTGAAACAGATTGAGATCTGGGACTACAGAAATGTGGAGACTTCTAGTCCTATGCAAGAGTACAGAACTGTGGAGACTTCTAGTCCTATGCAGTATTTCTCCTTTGGTGTTGTTTCTCATGACTAGAACATGTTGTTTCTCATGATTAGAACACAGAACAGGAAGCACATGGGATATTTATTTTCCTAATAAACCTAAACATCTTTTACTGATTGAATAACATAAAATGCAGAATTTATAATTCTGTATATAAAATTGTAGAATTTGATATATTTATGAAATTTAGAAGCATAAATATGTTCATTTTCTATAAAAAAAATTGCAAGTGTACCCAATACTTGAGAAAGACTTACAAACTGCTGCACATTATGCCACCATAGCACGTGCATCTTTAATTTATGCCATCTCTCCTTATATATAATTGTCTCTTGGGTTCGTAAGATTCCATGTGCTCCCATTGGCTGTAAAATGCCCTCCCTCAGCCATTGGCCCATCAGCCACCATTCAAAATTACTCACGTGCCATTGGCTGGGTGCTGGGTCTGCTCCTCTTCCCCACCCACTCCCCCTTCAGACAGATTTGCATGTCAGATTTACTGGCAGACCAGCTCTCTCTCCTGAGGAAGACAGTTCTCTTGACTCCTGTGAGGGACTGTCCCCTCAGTGGCTGTTGGTAGGCAGCCAAGCTTGGTTCTGTGAGTAAAAAAACAAAGGACTTTCAGCATAACCCCCAACCCCGCCCATAACCCCCTCCCCAATGGTCACTTTCCTGCCAGAATAAATGGAAAAAGGCTCTTTCTCCTGCTTAGCTTCAGCATGGCTGGCTGGCTAATGAGGTGGGTCAGCGACCATCAAACCATTTTCTTCAACTCCCCACTGTCTTTCCCCTAGAGTTGCCAATCTCCAGGTGGGGCCTGGAGATCTCCCACTGCTACAATTGACCTCCAGATGACAGAGATCAGTTCCCCGGGAGAAAATGGTTGCTTTGGAGGGTAGACTGTATGGCATTATACCCTGCTGAGTCCTTCCACACACACCCCAAATACTGCCCTCCACAGGTTCCACCCCCCCAAATCTCCAGGTATTTCCCTAATCAAAGTTGGCACCTGTACTTTCTCCTCTGTCAGTAAAAGGCCCTTTCCACACATATGTTGGCCTTTGGGAGAAAACTCATTGGGCCCAGTCCTGATCAGGTTGCCAACTCCAGGTAGGCAATTCCTGGAGATTTGAGGGATGGAGCCTGGAGAGGGTGAGGTTTGAGGAGGGGTGGCACCTCAGACAGGTACGATGCCATAGACTCCACCCTCCAATCCAGCCATTCCCTGATGGGGAACCATTGTTGCCAATCTCCAGGTGGGGACTGAGATCACTCAATATTACAACTGCTCTCTAGGAGAGAGGGGGGAGGAGATGGAAAACTAAAGGTAGGTTGATGGTTGACTGGGAGGGAGATAGGGTTATCAACTCCAGGTTGGGAAATTCCTGGAGATTTGATGGGTCAAACCTGGAGAGGATGAGTGTTGAGGAGGGGTGGGACCTCAGACAGGTACAATGCCATAGACTCCACCCTCCAAACCAGCCACTCCCTCCTGGGGAACCACTGTTACCAATCTTGGGGGTGGGCTGGAGATCACTCAAAATTACTACTGCTCTTCAGGTAGCAAAGTTCAGTTCCTCTGGAGAAAATGGTGGACTCTGTCATTATACCCCGCTGAGATTGCCACAGCAAATTGTCACTGAGTGCCCAAAGCCGGGGCACTCTCCCAGAGTCTCTTTCTAGATCCCATTGTATTTATTTCCACAATGGGCCTTATTCCTAGTCTGAAATATTGGAAAAATGAAGGTTGAAGAAAAAGGCTACAGTAGCCAAAAGAAAATGTATTATTTGGGAAGAAACTCTCTCATAGAGTAACAATAGGTAAGACTACCAGTATGTTTGTATATAAAGTTTATGGAAACAGTGAACTCTTTAATAATGTATTATCATCAAACATATTAACTGTTGCCAAACTTATTTCATTTAAACAAAAATCTTGAAAATACTGTATATGTCTACATTATAAGAGGGTTTTTTTTCAGTTTTCCCCCAAATTACCCAGTTTTTTCATTGGAAAAAATGACAAAGTCTTCAGACTTTTTTTGTTCTGTATGTTTGGAACGAGTAAAATGCTTTGCAAGACAAGGTCTTTCTCACTTGAAAAACAGATAACATTTCATAGGAGGTTTTTTCAGTGCTCCTTTTTACACTGCAAAAATAGAAAAAGTCTTCAAACTTTTTCATGCTATATATTTAGGTGTGAAAATCTTGCCTTAAGAAGCATTTTATGCTTTCTAAAAGAGCAAATATGGGAATTTTTTTACAAACACTAATTTTAGAGGAAAGGCCTCTAAAAAGACCCCCTTTTTCCTGAAATTTGCCTGGGCCACATATCTATTATTACCTCAAGTTAATATGACAATAACAGAAGATTTTAAAAATGTAATATCCTCACTTCCAAAATTAGCTTTGCTGTAGGATGTATGAAAAAGTACATTGGGCTCCCCTTGCTGGTTGTACTTTATTACACTGACAATCATCTCATCATGGTTAGGACCATAGCTGGTCTTCCTGACTAGGTGGGGCTGCCACATTTTCTGGTGGAACTGCAAAATGGAAAATCAATAACTAACTAACAAAATCACTAACTAATCACTAATTAACAAAAACATCTGTATGTCTGTCGCCCAAGTGAAAGGATACGTATTTTATCATACATTGGCAGTATTTGACATTTATAAGAAAAATGTGTATGTGTGTAAAGTGCCATCAAGTCGCAGCTGATTTATGGTCAGGCCCATAGCCACGGGGGCCCTTGGGGCGATGGTGCCCTGCTTCTCTCCTAGTCTCAAGAGCTGGTCCCTTCGCAGACTGCATTAGTCCTTTCCACTTATGGGTGGTGAGCAGGCTGCTACGGGTTTAGGTTGAGGCTCCCTGCATGTGTCTATAACTTTGTGTTGCCATTGCTGGTTGTTAGAAGGAATGTGGAAGTCAGCAAAGTAGATGGTGACAGGCTGCTTCGGCAGGTGAGCTGCGGTGATGGTGGCAGCGGCGGCGGCGGCGGCAGGGTTTCTCCCTGGTGAGTCCTTTGCCTCTCACCATCACTTTGCAGAAGACTCAGCCATGTTTCCATCCCCTGTTTTGTCTCTTACCTAAAGTGAAAATAGCTGGAGACACAGCCCCAGGAAGCATGCAGCAATAAGAATCTGGTAAAAAAGCAACTCTCTCTCTCTCTCTCTCTCTCTCTCTCTCTCTCTCTCTCTCTCTCTCTCTCTCTCTCTCTCTCTCTTTGACATCAATTGGTTTAGTCACTAATCTGATTAAGCTCCCGACTCCCAGTCTTTGCTCCCCCGCCACAGAAAATTGTCTGGCTACAGGGCTGTTTATGGTAACCCCATAGGGTTCTCAAGGCAATAGACCAGCAGAGGTGGTTTGTCATTGCCTGCCTCTGTGTTGCAACCCTGGACTTTCTTGGTGGTCTCCCATCCAAATTCTTATGACCAGAACCCATCCTTCTTAGCTTCTGAGATCTGATAAGATTAGGATAGCCAGGACCAAGGGGTTAAGTGGCAGTCTATTCCCACTTGTCCCTTCCTGAAATGGTTTTCCACAGAAAAGGGGTTGTTGGGCTACTGTTTACTGTGAGGCCCTGAAAATCAAGTGAAATACAGGTGGTAGGCAGGGTGTGTGATGGCATCAACTTTTTAAAGAGCTGTGAATACATTAAATAATAGTTATTTGCACTGTGACCTGAAAACCTCAATCAAACTAAAGTGATCAATCAAGGTGTGTGTGGCAGAAAATGCCAAAACTGAGATATGAATTTCAGTAGAATGGGCTTTTAAAAAAATCTACAAAATATTATTTGTACTCACTATAGTAGATGCCATCATACTTATTGACCCTGCACTGGTTCACAGCTTTTGGCAGTTCTTAAGAGTACAAGCAATATATATTAGAGTGCAGATCTTTCCAGGATGTATCCCTGAACTACAAATTCCAGTCATTTGCTCCATATGTCTGCCCTTCTGGTTGTGCTAATTCAATGGAAAGCATATGTGTACATCTTCAACCCCTAACTTTATGCCTATTAATTTAATTTTAAGATAATTAAAGTTTGTTCTCTGTGCAGACCTGTTAAAAAATAATAGCCATGCTCTTCTTAGAAATGCTATTGGATTTCATTTCACTTTCCTGCTAGTTCAACTCAGAAATCCCCACTTCACTTTTCCCTTTGGTGAATTAAACCCATGAGTCTCATTCTGTGCCATTTTCTATTAAAATTAATATTTTTCAGCCTTTTAAAAGTAAATGGCATACACATGATGTAACAATGGCATTAAAGTGTTTTTGAAAAACAAAATTGGGAATACCAGCAATGAAATGGGTAGACTGAAAAATCATATAATGATAGCATGAGAAACCAAAAGGAAATGGAAAAGGAAGATTTGTACATTCTAATTTCTCCTTGCCCATGCCACTTCTAGAGGTGACAATGGAAATAACCAGTCAAATGAAATGAAAGTAGACATTTCCATACATTTGTGTGGGTTTTCCTTTGGATGGTCTGTCTGCATGAGTATGCAATCCACATATTTTCTTTAAGGCTGAGTCATCTGTTTCAAAGAGTTTCTCTTGACAGAAGCAAAGGACTGGGAGCCATACTAGGAATTTCCAGTTTGTTTCTTTGTTAGATACATAATTTTGTTGAATGTACAGTTTCTGTAGGATACTAACACATCTCCTTATAAATAATTGTCACTTGGAGTCATAAGATTCCATGCGCTCCCGTTGGCTGTAAAATGCCCTCCCTCAGCCATTGGCCCATCAGCTGCCACTCAAGAGTACCCGCGTGCCATTGGCTGGGTGCTGGGTCTGCTCCTTTTCCCCACGCACTCCCCCTGGCAGACAGCTCTCTATCCTGAGGAAGACAGTTCTCTTGACTCCTGTGAGGGACTGTCCCCTCAGTGGCTGTTGGTAGGCAGCCAAGCTTGGTTCTGTGAGTAAAAAAACAAAGGACTTTCAGCATAACCCCCTCCCCCGCCCATAACCCCCTCCCTAAAGGCCACTTTCCCGTCAGAATAAATGGGAAAAGGTGCTCTCTCCTGCTTAGCTTCAGCATGGCTGGCTGGCTGGTTAACGAGGTGGGCCAACGACCATCAAACCATTTTCTTCAATTCCCTGCTTGTGGCTGACTTTCCCCTAGGGTTCCAATCTCCAGGTGGGACCTGGAGATCTCCCATTGTTACAATTGACCTCCAGATGACAGAGATCAGTTCCCTGGGAGAAAATGGTTGCTTTGGAGGGTAGACAGTATGGCATTATACCCTGCTGAGTCCTTACACACACACCCCAAATGCTGCCCTCCACAGGATCCACCCCCCCAAATCTCCAGGTATTTCCCTAATCAGAGTTGGCACCTGTACTTTCTCCTCTGTCAGTAAAAGGCCTTTTCCACACCTATGTTTGCCTTTGGGAGAAAACTCATTGGGCCCAGTCCTGATCGGGTTGCCAACTCCAGGTAGGCAATTCCTGGAGATTTGAGGGATGGAGCCTGGAGAGGGTGAGGTTTGAGGAGGGGTGGCACCTCAGACAGGTACGATGCCACCCTCCAATCTAGCCATTCCCTGATGGGGAACCATTGTTGCCAGTCTCCAGGTGGGGGCTGGAGATCACTCAATATTTCAACTGCTCTCTAGGAGGGAGGGGGAGGAGATGGAAAACTAAAGGTAGGTTGATGGTTGGCTGGGAGGGAGATAGGGTTGTCATCTTCAGGTTGGGAAATTCCTGGAGATCTGAGGGGTCGAACCTGGAGAGGGTGAATGTTGAGGAGGGGTGGGACCTCAGACAGGTACAATGCCATAGACTCCACCCTCCAAACCAGCCACTTGCTCCTGGGGAACCACTATCAATCTCCAGGTGGGGGCTGGAGATCACTCAAAATTTCAACTGCTCTCTAGGAGGGAGGGGGAGGAGATGGAAAACTAAAGGTAGGTTGATGGTTGGCTGGGAGGGAGATAGGGTTGTCATCTCCAGGTTGGGAAATTCTTGGAGATTTGAGGGGTCGAACCTGGAGAGGGTGAGTGTTGAGGAGGGGTGGGACCTCAGACAGGTACAATGCCATAGACTCCACCTTCCAAACCAGCCACTCCCTCCTGGGGAACCACTATCAATCTCCAGGTGAGGGCTGGAGATCGCTCAAAATTACTAGTGCTCTTCAGGTAGCAAAGATCAGTTCCTCTGGAAAAAATGGTGGACTCTGTCATTATACTCTGCTGAGATTGCCACAGCAAATTGTCACTGAGCGCCCAAAGCCGGGGCACTCTCCCAGAGCCTCTTTCTAGAGCCCGTTGTATTTATTTCCACAACGGGCCTTATTCCTAGTCTTATATAATACAAATGTAAAAATCAATTTATACTGAACACTTTCAAGAAAATAAGATATGGTATGTCCTACAAATCATGCCACATAACCCCTTGAGTTAGCTGTTCTTCCATGGATGATCTTTTGATACATCTCTGTCTGGGCCATGCTTTTGTCTTTCAGCCTCAGGGAAGACTCTGATCAGCTGCATCTCTATGATGCTTGAACCATCAGGTTCAAATCCAGCTGCTTCTGGCCAGAATCTCTGGAGATATGTATTTTGCTGTTATAATATATGCACTTGGTGAAAAACTGCTATTTGAATTTTCCTGGGGCTTCTAATTCTGTCCTATATACTAAAGGTCTTGGAGATTAGGGTGCCAAATACCAGACCAAATGTTCAACACTGGAACATCCTCATTTTTATTCTAGGAGTGTAACTCTGCTGGCTGTTTTTAATAGCACCAGTGGTCTTACCTCTGGGACTGCCAGGACAACTGCCCTGGGCTTTACACTGAAGGTGGAATGCCAAGCAGCCCTCCCGCAACTGCTGTACAGCTGCCCTCCTGCTTCTTCCTGCCCCTTCTGCCACCATGGATGCAGTAGCAACCTCAGAGGCTGCCCTCACCACCACCATGCTGCAGAAGCAGCAGCAACATTAGAAGAAGAAGAAGGAGGAGGAGGAGGAGGAGGAGGAGGAGGAGGAGGAGATTGGATTTATACCCCACCCTTCATTTGGAGTCTCACAGCGGCTTACAAACTCCTTTCCCTTCCCCTCCCCACAACAGGTAGGTGGGGCTGAGAGAGCTCTGACAGAAACTGCCCTTTCAAGGACAGTTCTGACAAAACTATGGCTTTCCCAAGGTCATACAGCAGCTGCAAGTGGAGGAGTGGAGAAACAAACCTGGTTCTCCCAAATTAGAGTCCACGCACTTAACCACTGCACCAAACTGGCTCTAGGAAGAGGGGGCACTGCACTGCTTGGCACCTGCATGCTCACCAAGCTAGCCAGTCTATGTCAAGTGGGATGATGAGAAGTAGCTCACAGTACCCATCTCCCTCTATGCTCCATTGCCTTGTTGCTAGCAGGCAAGGCCCATGACTGTGCAGCCAGCCACCCTTGCTCATCTGGCCAGATTGTGGGGAGGGCAGGGTACAAATTGAATTAAATAAATAAATAAATACATCTATGCTGAAAGGAAGGTGGCAGGTATGCACAAGTGCATTACCTGTTCTTTCTTCTCACCCATGGTCTGCACAGCAGCTATTTTTGCATTGTGCATCACCTGCCACAGTCACAGCAGCAAATAACTTACAGATGACTGAGGTAAGTGATCATCAAACTTCTTTGTATTCCAAAGTGGATGGGAAGAGAGAAGTATTTTTAAGAAGTTCAAGGTCTTGTATGTACTTCTAAGATTTAATTTAGTACCTTTAAATTTATCAGTATATGAGTGCAATGAAATTAGTCTTGTGTTGTTTTTTTTAATGTACTTTGGCTGTAGTATTTTTAGGGGTGAAGTTGGAGGCAAAAATGGTCCAGGCTCCAGAATGCCCCAGGCCCCAATGGAAGGGGGAACCAGTAACAGCAGACTCCTGGGGTGATTTCCCACTACAGCTGCCTCGGGGTTGCGCCGCCATTCGCCCCGATACTATTTGTCAATTTCACACCCGAAGCCGCGGGGCTGCATTTTGACCCGCGGCTTTGCTCGATTTCCCCCGCAGTTTCGTAATCCTCAAAAAACAGGATTAGGAAACTGCGGGGGAATCGAGCGAAGCCGCGGGTCAAAATGCAGCCCCGCGGCTTCGGGTGTGAAATTGACGAATTTTATCGGGGCAAACGGCGGCGCAACCCCGAGGCAGCTGTAGTGGGAAATCACCCCTAGTTTGCACTCACACCACCATGCCAGCAACTTGTGCCCCCTGTTGCTGCTTGTGCCCCCTGCCCCTTTTCTAGCTGTGGATGCACTCACCCACCTATCCATCCTGATACTCATAATGATGGTAGCTGCCGTTGCTGCAGTTGCACCCACCCATCCCTTTGCTTATGATGTCTTCCCCTCAACCCCTCAGCTTGGGATCTGGACTGCACCTTACTTGGGGCTTAGGTGACCCTGGTGGGGTAATGAGCCCCCCTGGCAATCAGCCCCCCAAGACTTTTCCCAGTGGCCTTAACAGCCAATCCACCCATGGTGATTTCCTATTGCTATGGCTCAGGCCCTGCTACTGTGGGAGCCCATCCTTTCCCTAGGGCCCCAGAATCACTAAGATCATCATTGTTCAGTAGAGCACTGGTGGCGTTGTCTCGAAGCCAATTAATCCAGCCCTCTCAATTAAACAGTTACATCTGGAGTCTGGGTCTGAAGGGAGAAATAATTTCCCCCAAATCTGACGGGTTCATTATGATTTTTTTATATATGCTCAGACCATATAGTTCACAAACATACAAGATGCTGAACTTTCCAGCTCTGTCCTTAGAATTTGAAGACAGCTTGGGTTCAACTAGCATAGCCTCCTATCCTAAAACAGAATAGCTAATATTATTCATGTTTGGTTCCTAATGGACACAGTGAACTATTGTTCTCCCTGTTCTTACCAGCATTTAAAAAAAATGATTTTAAATTATCACCTTTTGCCCTCATTTTCTGTCACTACATAGTTCTATAACTTACCATCTATGCTTATCTTGCCTGTGCTAAGTATTTGTCTGGATGTAGTGTCCAGTACGAAACATGCTCAGTATCTTGCAGGATATCCCCTGTTTGCATTGGTTTGTTGATTCTTCTGGGAGCAATAGGTTGTAAACTATTTAATGGTATAAAACAAAATGGGTGAACTCTGTCCATGGTATGGTTGGATGGTACACAACACAGAGTGCAGTCCTAAGCACACCTACTTCGAATCAGTGGGTTATTCTTCTGAATACACAGGCACTGATCATGAACTGACTCAAGAGAATCAGAACTGAGCTTGTGTGGTTCATGGATGGGGAGACTTCCTGAGAATCATAATAGCAGAAAGGTGGAATACAAATGCAATTAAAAATAAATACCAGCAGAAGTGTGAAGAAAATCTGCTGGATTTGACATTGAAGTAGTAAAGTGGCTATTACTGAACTGTGAGGAAGTGAGATAATAGCTGGCCTCACAAATGCTTCTTTGTTCTTAGGTAGTGTCTTTCTGTCTAGAACTGATAATTGGCTCTCCAACTACATGGTATGACAAGCTATTCTTTTTAAACTTAGCAATGAAGAAAGATATGTGTAAAATATCAGGTTCTTAGATCAGTACCTTGTATTCAATAACTTCAAAATAAACCAAATTTTGGAGGCTTCACCAAACAGAATACCTTGCTCCAGAAAGAATCATAGCATGACAATATAAATAGTCTTTTTATTAATCCCCTATACATGCTACCAAATGTAAAGTCAGAGTATTCAAAGAGCTTCACATAACTCTCAGTCATCCTTACCACTACCTAGTAGGGTATATTACCTCCATTTTACCCAATGGAATTGACACCAACCTTTGATACACACTTATTAACCCACAAATGTATGTTTGAGCCAATGTATTACACTCTTTGGGGAGGTTTTCCTGCTTCAAAACACACTCACACTTTTCTTTCCCACCTGCTGAACTTTCTGAAAAGTGATTCTTAATGTTAGATGATGCCATATACATCCTTTTTCAGCAACAGACTAATACCAGGGTTTGAATTACTATTAAATAAGCAGCAATGCAATATCTATGAAAATAAGCGGTAGTTCCACAAACCACAAGCAACAACACAGGCACAGTTGTCCTTAATCAGCAAAGACCATTTGTAGAATAAGGGCTGTGACTCAGACTGTCTCTTTCTGTCTCTCTGCACACTGTTTCTTTGCTGAATCTAGGGGAAGGCAGGTGGTGTGGGAAGTACATTGCTTAGAATTTTTTTTTAAGTTGACATCACTGTAATCATGTGATTGTCAAGAACCAATTGAGACAGGCTGTGGAAAGGGGAACAGTTAAATTTGTAATATTGGTTGTGTGAAACACTTTTTGGGCCTCATAAACAACCACAGAACCACAAGTTGGGTACAGAGGCAGTCACACAAGAGCGGGTCCGGGATATTGGTCAGCAGGCAGGGCGAATCATTTTGACTGCAAACCACAAGAGTTTCGTAGAGTGGTAAGCATCATCAAACCACAAGTGATCCGCTATTTCTCTCTCTGTCTCTGTCTCTCTTTGTACAAAATAGTTGCAGTATTTGATTGAGACAAAAGAACCTTATTATCTAGTTTATTTTGCTGTACAGAAAAAAAAAACCCATGCAAAGTGCAATGGCAAAAAAAAGGTTTCTTACAATTACCATTCTTGATTTTTCACTTCCCAGGGTAAAAGAAATCAAACATCACCCCTTTTAAAAAAAAATTTAAAGAGGAAACCATGGCTTCAAACAGTATATTTGAGTCATTTCCTTCTTACCAGCAGTGCTTCGTGAGAGGTAAGTGCCACTCGAACTTTTAAATATACTTTTGACTCATCCATGTTTAGGAAAATGCATGTTTGCTCTTTCCAAGAAGCTCTTAATAACACATGTTTTTCCGTAATTATTTTCTCAGATCCTAACAAACTGTGAATGGATGACATTAATAGGTTGGTCCTGTAGAGTAATTGCACTGAGGATTCATTTTAGTTGCTCAGGTCACCTACACACGCTTGTCAGTTTCTGCTTTTTAAAATGCGACTGTTACAAATTGTATAAATTGCATATAGCAGCAGAGGCACAAACTACTGAAGGAGTATTTAACTGTGCTGGCAGTGTCATTGATTTGGAGCTGCAGCTATCTGAGATTCCTGTTAAATGAATCGCAAGTTCCAGTGACAAGCCAATGGGACACGCTGCTGTCCCATTCACCTTTCAACACCAATAATTAAAGAAGCTTAAGACTGAACTAGTATGCATGTTTTTCTGGGAGTAGGACCCATCAAAATCAGTGAGGCTTCCTTCTGAATAAACATGCATCCTATCAAGCTGCTGTGAGATTAACTCACAGGGACCATTTTTGAAAAAGGTCAGAAATTACTTCCAAGAAAGTTGTGACAATAAAGAAGCCAATTGGATGGATTTCTTGCTGTGGATTCTGTTTTGTACTGCAGCACTCATATTGAGAAATGTAGTCCTTAAAGGGGGGAGGGGTTAAGCCAGGAAGCAAAAGGTGGCTTTATTAAAATACTACTGTGTCATAATTCTGCTCTGTCATCCTAGCAGCTCTTGGAGTAAATGTTTTAGTCATGAGGCAGGCTTATTAGCAAGTGTCAAATAATGTATGAAGTACACTGAGGGTTTAGGAAGCTGGATACTTCATAACAGATAAGGAAGTAAAATATTTTTTCTGCAAAAACATTTCAAGTGTAGGGATGGACATACCTTACAGTGAATGCAAAATTACATAGTGCATTCTTATCCATTTCATGCTGGCTGTGGTAGGACAGGGCAGTGGGGGGTGGGGGAGAGAAATATTTCCAATCTTTGAGCTCCACTGCCTCAGAAGTGTCATATGAGCCACCATTTATTCTGATTAATAAGCAAGCTGTGGAGTTAGGAAGGGTCTCTTAAGTCACTTTTCTCCAACAAGCCATGGGGATGCTTTGCTTCCTATTGGGCTGCAAACAGAGTGAATGTACAGCAGAAGAATGTGATTGAAGCTTTGCTGCCATTCTGAAAGTCTGAAGCAATGTTTTACTGGCACTGGATGACATTTGAGCTGAGTTTAGTCACTAGGATTTGTGTGAGTCAGACACCACTTTTTAATTTTTATTTCTTTGTTTAAAAAACCCCCACTCTTTAGCAGCAAGACTGATGATCAAGTAAGAAGCTGCTAAGTCTCTCCAGACTCATTTCCTTTATGTTACTAACAAGCAAAGGAAGCAATATTAGTAGACTAACAAGGGCCTTCCTGGATGTAGTTAACTTGCCTTTTTTTCTCTTGCCCGTCCAAATGTTTATTTGCTCTTTTATCTACAGAACAGGAAGACTTATTGAGGAAATTTTATTCATTTGTAATGCAATAAAGAATGACCCATGTAGCACTGTAGATTGATGTGACTGAGTATAGCCTGCCAGTCAGTAATTGAACTCTGACAGAAAAGCCGGGATTTAAGTAAGAAGCCATGTCAAAAAAAGATTTAGAAAAAGGTTGCATCAGGGCCTTACTTTGCTGTTGGCATAAAAAAAAAGTATGGTAGTTTTTTATTGTAGAGAATTATGTATCATCCTTTCTCTGAATTTTTTATGGTTACCATTAACCTAACAATCCTCTGTTCTAACACATATACACACACCCAAAAATATTGTACAAACTACTATCAAATCACAAGATAGTTAACAGGGAGACTCTCCTGTTCAAGAACCACTGAAATGTTGGCGAAAACAAACGTGCTTTATCTCATTCAGTTGGGCTTGGGGTCCTGGTGCATTGCACTCATAGGGTATATATGGAAATATTTTATCTCATTTTCGCATTTTACTGAGTAAAAGTAAGTCTTGCTTCTTTGTGGTTTCAAATTACATGCATGAGTGTCATGCTTGCATCATAAATATCCCATATGTGTTCTATGGATACTTTTTCTTCTCTAAACATTTGTGTTACAAGACAAGTGCTTCTCTGACAGCTGCAGAAGTAGGACTCAGGTCCCCATACACAAAGCTGTAGGACAGTTAGTTGTTAGGAAACCTTTTGAATTAGCAGCATGTGGTATGCACAGCAACCACTTGCCAATTAGAACTAGAGATTTTAAGCATGCAAATAGATATAGGAAGGAGGAGTACTGGCTGCTGAAGTAATAGTACTTGATGCTGAAACTCAGCCTTGCTGCATTTCCTAGGGAGGAAAGGCATTGCAGGTGTGTATGGCTATAACCAGGTTCTTTGGTCATAGCCTGAAACCTTTCCCTCCCTCTCATCCTCCAGTGATAGTTTTCACTCTTGGGCATACAGAACTGTTTAGGAGAACAGGTACATAATATTGATAGAAATGAAGAACATTATATGAAAAAACATTTATTTTTTATAATTAGAGGTAACAATCAAAAGAAAGGAAGGAAGTGGGAGAAAAGCAATATAGTAAATGTATCCTAATACTAAAGAAGTTTTAATTCCAGAATTGGGCCTGCCTTGGTATTTATCCAGAGGAATGCGAGTATGACACTGTTTATGGACTATGATATGCAAGGAAAGTTCAGTTGCAGTGGATAGTGAATGACATATAATCAATGTTTTCACTTATTTCTAGTAGCACATAGGACTTCTATGAGAGATATGAAGACTTTCCCAAAAGTTTCTTTTTGTATGAGTCTGCTTCCTCCCATGAATAAGCTTCACACAGTTTTAAAAGACTTGACAGATACTCAGGCTTTGATGCAAGAAAAATAATCATACCCTTGGTCAAATTGTTCTCACCCCCATTTCTCAGTAGTGTTTATACAAGCCAGTCATTAGAAATGGCCAAAATGGTTTGGTTATTTTTCCCACCAAAATTTATTACACTTTCTCTCTTAAAATTATGACCTACAGGATGGAAAAAACAAATTGTTTTCTGCCATAGATTTTATGTTATCAGTCCACGCAGTCCCCTTAAACGGAAATCCATAATTCTTTTTCAGTGTGTGAAAATTTGGAAAAAAAGAGAGGAGTGGGGAAGCAAACATTTTGTCCGACCTTCAGCAAAAACTTACAGGATCACAAAGCCTGTCATATTAACTGAATGTGGTATACCACAAAGGATATGACCCTTTTTCTATCACACCACACCAGGTCCTCCATTAGGTAAAGAAACAAAGATTCCACTGAAATTTCTTGTGGGGCCTACAATACACAGGATACCATAAATTTATTTGTGTACCAAGATAATTGTAAAAGTTTTTTCTTCTTTCTGTTTGACTTTCATTGAAAAGTTTGTTGGTGATGGGAATTTTTGAGATAATCCTGAATAATCTAAAAACAGCTCCCACTAATACTGTCAGCTATACTATGCCAAGCATAGGTTAATGATTATGAATCTCTAAAATTCTTAAATATAGCTTAATGTTTGAGTTCCTTCTTTCTATTCTGGAGAATGTAGCTGTCAGGATCACAGAAGAAATAGAGCACAAATGAGCCAAAGTGAAGCATTTTTAAATTACATTGTTTTCACTGGGAGAGTCCCTTTGCTTAGCTCTCTTTTTCTCATTAAAATTAATGAGCTTTAAAATGTTTAATTTGGGCTGGATTGGTTCCAGTTTATCTACATTGATTCAGCCTTCATGATATACAACCAGCTTTGGCTTCTTCAGTGCAATGTATCAGACATAATTTCTCTATTTTGGGTAAGGCAGCCAGGTGATGATATACAACCAGCTTTGGCTTCTTCGGTGCAATGTTTCAGACATAATTTCTCTATTTTGGGTAAGGCAGCCAGGTAACATTTGGTACAAGGACAAGCAAGATTCAAAATTTTGTCTCCAAGACTAGAGAGTCCTTAACTTGTGGATTCAAAGGGGATATGTATTTGGGACTGAGCTCCCAAGTAGGGCTTGGAATCAATCAGGCACACATAGAAATAAAGCTAGATTTGACTACTGGTGACTAGACTATCTATAACAGGTGGGAACAGGAAGTGGAGTACTTTAAGCTCCTGCTAAAAATACAAGAAGGAGAAGAGGAGAAGAGAAGAGATTGGATTTATACCCTGCCCTTCACTACCCAAAGGAGTATCAGAGTGGTTTACAAACTCCTTTCCCTCCCCCTCCCCACAACAGATGCTCAGTGAGGTAGGTGGGGCTGAGAGAGCTCTGACAGAAACTGCTCTTTTTCAAGAACAGCTGTGCCAGAACTATGGCTTGCCCAAGGTCATCCAGCAGGTGCAAGTGGAGGAGTGTGGAATCAAACCCGGTTCTCCCAGATTAGATTAGAGTCTGTGCACTTAACCACTATGCCAAACTGATACAAACACTTGTATCACCAGAGTTTACATCAGGTACCATATGTATCATCAGTAGTTTACATCAGGTACCAGTGCAGTAAACAATCTCTGTTTTAATAGAGGCTCTGTAAGTATAAGCCATGCTTTTTAATTTATGGTTACTACAGGATAAAGGTGTTGCAGAATACAGAACTGAAACTAAAAGTAACAAGAAACAAGTCTAAGGGGAGGCTGCCCGCAGCCCACAATAATTGGGAGTACTAAATTTAACCCTGTAATGACAACTTCCCTACATCTTTTAACTGATGTACTGTTAAAGTAGCTTACAGTGCTATCCTAAAAAGAGTTGCATAGTTCCAGGCCCATTGACTTCAAAGTACTTAGAAGGTTCCCAGGGCTCTTTTTGTTGCAGGAACTCCTTTGCATATTAGGCAACACACCCCTAATGTAGCCAATCCTCCAAGAGCTTACAGAGCTCTTCTTACAGGGGCTACTGTAAGCTCTTGGAAGATTGGCTACATTAGGGATGTGTCTCCTAATATGCAAAGGAGTTCCTGCTACAAAAAGAGCCCTGACTGTAACTCTGCTTAATAGTGCACTATTAGTCCCACTGAATTCCCATTGGATATAAGCATGTCATTGGCTGCTATCGAGCAGATAATTATTTTCTTGTATTAATAGGGTTCTGCTCATTACAAAATTTAAGAATTCCAGTTGGAGAAATTTGTGGATCAGAATGCTAATCTGTTGTGTCTATGTAATTCTCTCCAATAAAGAAACTTTTTGCCTTTAATGTTTCCATGACAAATTGTACATGTTAAAAGGTCCACACGATATGGTCTGGGAATTCAGTCTCGGTGAACCCAGGAGTGGTGGTGGTTCTGAAACACTGTGTATAAACACTTTTGCAGAAAGCATTCAGTGTATTTGAAATGAAGGACTACAAAATGTTGCAGAATCTGCTTTGGTTTTGTTTTCAGTAGTACTGAAATTTGGGGAGATGGGGATGGTACGGGGAATAGATGGAGAAAATGACTTCAACCCAGAAACCGTGGAGGGAGGGAGAAGGAGAAACTGGGTTGCCCCCAATTCTGTCTCTAGTATGTAATCCCAGGCAGAAAGGAGAAGATGGAACATAAGGCAGAGGGAAGAAAAACCCTTGCGCAGACGGAGGGGGGCACTTGCAAACCCTACCTAGGGACAACAGGAGAAGAAGAAGGCTTGTTTTCATTAGTTCAGAATTTCAGGAATTTCTATGTTTTCTGTACATAAATTAAAATGGGGTTTTAGTTCCTAACACATCATGTTCCACTTCTGGAGAATTTCTTTTTTGTCCCATCTTGAGTAATTCAATGTCCTGTGTAGATTTGGACCTGTGAGTCTGTAACATTTCTAAAACATTAAATGCCATGCATGCCAACACAGATCCCAGGACAGAGGATCCAACGGCATACTCCCCACCCATGGGGTGGTAGGCTGGCATATATGCCCACCCTCAGATTCCTCCCGTCAAGCCAACCACTTGCCCTGGAGAGAGCCTGCCAGAGGTCTGTCCCTAACCCCCCCCCTCCAGCTAGCTTTTGTCCCTGCCTTTCCTTGACCCACAGTCCTTCCCCCTCTTTGGTTGAATCTGCATTTGTCTTTCCCACCGGTGTCCCAGCCTTCTGACTCCATCTTCAAAAAAGCTGTCTACATTTGCTTTCGTTTTCACACTTCAACAGTGCTAGCATACTCTTGCATGTCTGCATAAGTTTATCACCCTCTCAAGGTGGCTCCACTGTCATTGTGCCTCCACACCACTTCAAATGAATCTTCTCCAAACAACTCTTCAAACAAGCATAGAGAAAGATGGCGTCACAGCAGCACGAAACTGATTTAAAAATGCAAATGCAGATTTGACCTTTGTCTCCTATTTCTTTCCAACTACCCTACAGATTTAACTAATTTGCAAGGCCTCTCTACAATGTGGGGAAGGGAAGGCCACTTTCCCAGGTGCGGACTCTGGGCAGGAAATGACCTCCCCACCCCCTTTCCTCACTGGTAGTCCACCTGAGTTGAGCGAGTGCAGCAGTCTCTGGAGGAGGCAGTGCTGTGTCAGCTTCCTTCTTGTTGTATAGGTTGCTGGCCTGGCTGGCACTCTCCAGACTGAACTCTGACATGGTCTCCACCAGAGAAGGAGGAGGAGAGCAGTGGAAGCACCATGGCACCTCTGACTCACCATGTGCATTTGTGTCTCCTGCTTTCTTCTTCCTCAGGTACTTGCCTGCACTCACAGAATGGTTCTCTGCACTTGCACAGTCAACTGTTTTATGTATGGGGGGAGTTTTACATAAGAACATAAGAGAAGCCAATGTTGAATCAGGCCAATGGCCCATCTAGTCCAACACTCTGTCACACAGCATCCAAAAATACCAGGTGTCA
This sequence comes from Gekko gecko, assembly GCA_029375565.1. NCBI lineage: Eukaryota > Metazoa > Chordata > Lepidosauria > Squamata > Gekkonidae > Gekko > Gekko gecko. Next base: position 99,207,506 of record JAPDNY010000004.1, on the reverse strand, counting down.
TCAGGAGATCCAGCAGTGGGGCCAGGACACTAGAAGCCCTCCCACTGCTGCCCCCTCCAGCACCAAGAATAGAGTGCATCACCTGCCCAATTTTGTAATCCCACCCAACTTTTTTTAGTTTTAGCATTTTTCTGCAAGCCTGGAAGTCCCCCCAAGTTCGCAGGAAAAATCTGCCTTCCATCAGTGTGGCCCCAATCCATGGATTTAGATATCCACAGATGGGGGCCACACTTGAGAAACAGATACACAGATAAGAGTCCTAATGACAGTGTTTCATGGTTTATGAACAGTGGTCCTATGCTTTTTTACATTTTTGCATGGAACTTGGATAAATGTACATAGTGGAGAATAGGGCACAAGGGTTCTTTGATTCTCTCCTCTCCCACCAGCAGCTCTCCTTGCTTTCTTCCATCCCAATACCCTTCATATCAATCTTCCCATAGCTCCCACTGTTGCCTCAGTATCCCAACTTGCCTTCCACCTACTTTTCATCTCCTTCTCACACTTTCCAATCAATCCACCATGCTCACTTTCTCCCTGTCGCCCCCATCATTTCCATCACACTGTTCTTCACAGCCTTCACTCCTCTTCACCCTCAAGTCATTACTCCTTAGACTCAGTTCTTCTCCTTCACATGTCTTCCTTCCTCTTTTCCATCCTTCAACACCCCCCTTCATTGGTCCACTTTTCCTTACCTCTACTGCCCATGGCTCTAGACGTGGCTGCTCTTTGCATCTAATCCCTTTACGAATAAAGATTAGTCAAATTACCCCAACTCACAAAACAACAAATTGAAGCTTATGAAATCTAGGCCCTGCAGGACTTGGCACAGTTCTTTAGGGCCTGTAAAATGGAAATGTACTCAGGGCCGGCCCCAGGTGTCTGGGCGCCCTAGGCAAGACAGCCTGGGGCGCCCACCCCACGGGGATGCCAATCTCCCGGTGGGGCCTGGAGACCGGGGGGGGTGGAGCGCCGGCTTTCCTGAGCACGCCGCACTAGCGGCGTGCTCAGAAAGCTAGGGGCGGCCGTTTGAACGGCCGCCCTTCCCAGCCCCAGGGCCGGCTGGAGACGGGGGGGGTGGAGCGCCGGCTTGAACGGGCGCCCCTTCCCAGCCCCAGGGCCGGCTGGAGACGGGGGGGGTGGAGCGCCGGCTTTGAACGGGTGCCCCTTCCCTCCCAGCCCCAGCACCGGCTGAAGACGGGGGGAGCGCCGGCTTTCCTGAGCACGCCGCAGTAGCGGCGTGCTCAGGAAAGGGGCGCCTGTTCGAACGGGCGCCCCTTCCGCCGGCTGGAGACGGGGGGGAGCCAGGGAAGGGGTGCTCGTTTGAACGGGCGCTCCTTCCCTCCCAGCCCCAGCGCCGGCTGAAGATGGGGGGGGAGCGCCGGCTTTCCTGAGCACACCGCAGTAGCGGCGTGCTCAGGAAAGCCAGGAAAGGGGCGCCCGTTTGAACGGGCGCCCCTTCCGCCGGCTGGAGACGGGGGGAAGCCAGGGAAGGAGCGCCCATTTGAACGGGCGCCCCTTCCCTCCCAGCCCCAGAGCCAGCTGAAGACGGGGGGAGCGCCGGCTTTCCTGAGCACGCCGCAGTAGCGGCGTGCTCAGGAAAGCCAGGAAAGGGGCGCCCGTTTGAAGGGGCGCCCCTTCCCTCCCAGCGCCGGCTTCACGGGGGCGGGGCGGGGGCGCTTTGGCGCCCCTGTGGACCCCAGCGCCCTAGGCGAGCGCCTAGCTCGCCTAGTGGGCGAGCCGGCAGTGAATGTACTGCCAAGCTTATGAGTGAGGTCAGGAGAACTCCCACCTATATAGTTCTCCCGCCTCTTCCTCCCCTTTTCTTCCCCTGGGACAGTGTCATAGTGCCTTCAGATAAACTGTACATGTTTGGAATTGTTTTAAACTAGTATGTTTTAATTGTATTTATAATTTTGTTTATTGCATGTTGTGACCCACTCTGAGCCCCACGAGTGGGATATGAATCAAATAAATAAATAAATCACTATCCCTTTAGCATAAAATGATTGTGTTGCAGTGATTTCCTTTTGTGCCACTAGCTAAAGTAACATTACAGCTGTCCTTTTAACAAAGATGAAAGCAATACATCTGCAATATATTTGTCATATTATTGCTTATATATTTAGCCCCAGCTAAACTGAAAGCATTGATTACAGTAATAATAAATATCCTGTATTAAAATAGAAAATGCAGGGCTATTTTGGGGCAGGAACGCACAGGAACGGAGTTCCGGCTGGCTCCTAAGTTGGCCATGCCCAACAGGAACTCATTAGTATAATAGGCCACACCCAACTGCAGAAAATCATTAGGATTGGTTACATTAGGGGTGTGTGCCCTAACATAAAAAGGAGTTCCTGCTACAAAAAAAGCCCTGGGTTTCGACAACAAATGAGGTAAACAGAATAAGAAGCAAAAGGTGGGTGTGGCTGGATGACCACACTTTTAGTAACATGGGGGTGTGGCCTAATATGCTAATGAGATGTACTATTCAGGTGTGGCCTAATATGCTAATGGGTTTCTGCCATTGGGTGTGGCCTATTATGCTAATGAGTTCCTGCTGGGCTTTTTCTACAAAACAGCCCTGATAAAATGTAATTACACCCTATCTTGTTATACTTACCTAATCTAATTTATTCCTACAAATATGAGTCACTGAATAACTTCTCTGGGTATGCAATGTTTGGCCCACTTATAGGAACATTTCTCCTGAATATTTAGTTAGCAGTGGTGTTAGTTGTCCTGAAAAGTCCCTAAGGACACACTAGTGAGATACATGTTAAATATCCTTATATATTTGTAGATGGTAACTGATTAAATAAAGTGATCTGAACAGAAACATAGTCAGGCTTTAGGCTTGGAAACCTACAGGGCTGGAGGAATTAGGCTGTCTTCGTCCTGAGGTAGAAATCAATAGCATTCTTGATGCACATTTAGGCATCTTGACCTACTCTTTCAAATCACTGTAATGCCCTTTTATTGATATATTTTCTGAATATCTAAAATGCATTCATTTATTACCTCAAGCAAGCTGAGATGCACAGAAGTGCAGTACCTTTACTTTGAAAATTTTAGATGAATGTCATAGAAACTTAATGGCCCATTCATGGACAGCCTGGAAATCTATAATACCACAAAGATCCAATCACATCGCTCTGATAACCTGTCCTCAATTTTTAACTTTGCGTTTCTAATGACAATACAAATACATTTTTGGCACAAGGCATAGATTAGTATTTTACATTGTAAAATTGTAAATATCTGAAATATAACAAAGGGTTACACAGAAAATGCTAACTGCATCTTGTGGAAAGGCCATTGAGCTAGAGAAACTCATAAAAGGCTTGGCATAGTGGGGTGGGGGGGAATACTTGTCCAGTGTCTAGTTTGCATAGCTTTCTCTCTGTTAGAGATACATTATTTTCTGTTTTAGTGGCCTGAGTAACTGTGAAAGACCCATCACAGGAATTACTGGAAGGAACTGAGGTGAAATATTAGCAAAGCATTAGAAAGCAAAGAATGTGCTCACTTGGTATGGCTGACAGACAGTTCAGACGAGGCCAGAGAATTAGTGCCAGTGTTTGGGCATTAAAATAGTGGCGTGTGTTTTCTTACAGCATTCAGAGGCCAATGAGCTTTGTTAATTCATATTTCTTTACTCTTGCATTTTTCCCACCACTGTTAATGGAAGAAGAAAAAAATGTCTCTGGATTTTGTGTCATATCCAAAGAGAAGAGCATGTTATTGCTGCCCAAGCCCATGCTTTGCATGCACAAGGCCCCACTTTGGTCCCTGTGTTTCAGGGCTGGGAAAGACCTCTTACAGAGAGTCTAGAAAGTGGTTTGGGGGGACTCAAGTGACCAATGGGCTCACTCGATGTTTTCAGAGTAAACAATCACAGGAGAACTACTTAATTATAGCACATATACTGTAGGAACAGAGAAATACTTGAAAGAACTGCTGGGCTGAAGCACTTCCTGCACTTGCTGATTGCCCCTATAATGCCCCTAGGCATTTTTAGATCGAGCCAGGTTGTGAGCCCAGAAGTAACCCTGGCTAGGGGAAGATTGCCCTGGGGACATTTGAAGAAGAGAATCGATGGGCATAGGAAGCGTTGAGTATACCCTCCTCTCCTGATTCTCACTAACAGTTGTGCCAAACATTTGTATTACATCAGCAAATATGACCTTGTTGTTTCTAAAAATGGAAATGTATATTACTAGGAATAAAACCCATTGTGGAAATAAATACAATGAGCTCTAGAGAGAGGCTCTGGGAGAGTGCCCCAGCGTTGGCACTCAGCATCAATTTGCTGTGGCAACCTCAGCAGGGTATAATGACACAGAGTCCACCATTCTCTCCAGAGGAACTGATCTCTGCTACCTAAAGAGCAGTTGTAATTTTGAGTGATCTCCACCTCTCACCTGGACATTGGCAACAATGGTTCCCCAGGAGGAAATGGCTGGTTTGGAGGGTGGAGTCAATGGCATTGTACCTGTCTGGGGTCCCACCCCTCCTCAAACCTCACCCTCTCCATGTTCCACCCCTCAAGTATCCAGGAATTTCCCAACCTAGAGCTGGCAACCCTACCTCCTTCCCAGCCAAGAATCAACCTGCCATTATCTACCTCTCACTCTTCAGCTTTCCATCTCACTACCACCACCTGCAGCCTCTACCGTACTCTGAAGCCCTGACTGCTACGTTACATTGGCTGTTATAGGGGAGCCATCTCAGCAGAGTATAAGGACACAGAATCCACCATTTTCTCCAGGGGAACTGATCTTTGCCATCTGGAGAGCAGTTGTAATTCTGAGTGATCTCCAGCCCTCACCTGGTGATTGGCAACAATGGTTCCCCAGGACGAAAAGTACAGTTTTTCTCTGCAATGAGAACCAAAGCAGCTTACATCATTCTCCTCTCCCCCTTTTGACTTGCACAACAAACCTGTTTTACTGACAGAACCAAGCATGGTTGCCTAGCAACAGGCACTGAGGGGAAAGTTGGGTTGCCAACTCTAAGTAGGGAAATACCTGGAGATTTGGGGGGGCAGATCCTGTGGACAGCAGCGTTTGAAGAGGGGAAGGACTCAGCAGAGTATAATGCCATAGTGTCTACCCTCCAAAGCAGCCATTTTCTCCAAGGGAACTGATCTCTGTCATCTGGAGATCAATTGTAACAGCGGAAGATCTCCAGGTCCCACCTGGGGACTGGCAACCCTAGAGGAAAGTCAGTCACACAACAGAGGGTTGAAGAGAATGGTATGACAGCCGCTGGTCCACCTCGTTAGCCAGCCAGCCATGGAGGAGATAAGCAGGAGAAAGTCATTTTCACAGTTTATTGTGACAGGAAAGTGGCCAAGCTGGCATGGGTGGTGGAGGGGGTTACACTGAAAGTCTATGATTGGTCCAAAATCACAGCTTCCAGAGCAAGAACCTGGGTCTGCTCTGAAGCACTAAGTGCTATGCCTAGGGTAGCCAATCTCCAGGTGGAGCCTGAAGATCACCGGATATCACAACTGAACTCCAGATAACAGATCTTCCCCCCCAGAGAAAATAACTGCTTTGGAGGGTAGGGTTTATGGCATTCTGTTCAGCTGAGGCCTCTCCCCTCCCCAAACTCTGGCTTCCTTAGACTGGCTTCCTTAGACACAGAATATCCAGGAATTTTCCAGCCTGGAGCTGGCAACCCTAGTCAGGACTGGCCCCCATGAGTTCCTCACAAAGGCCTGGAAAGGGTTTCCTTCCTTTGTCTTTTTACTAACAGAACCAAACTTGGTCACCTACCAACAGCCACTGAGAGAAAAGTTAGTCCCACAGAGGAGCCAAGCAGGAGAGACAGCGGTTTGCCAGTTATTCTGATCCAGGGAACAGTGGCTGAAGTGGGAGTGGGCAGGGAAGAGGAACAGACCCAGCCCCCAGCCAATGGCACCATGAGTACTCTTAAATGGCAGCTGATGGGTCAGTGGCTGATGGAGCACATTGCACAGCCAATGGGAGCACTGATTATATAGAGATGCTTATATGTTGCTGTTACTCACAGAAAGAATGTACACTATTATATACATATTTTGCATTTTCCTATTTACAGACCAATAGTTTGTTTTGTTGTGTTAGGCTTTGTTCTGTGTGGTCACTGAGAGATCAAGAAAGTTTTTTACAATGCCTTACAGCGCAAATAGCAAAACCATGAGGAACTGATGATGATAAAATACTGACAATTAGCACAACGCTTACACTTAGTTACAAATTCTTTGTAGTCAAATAATAGATTGAGGATAAAATGAAAGAAAAAAATAGAGTGGTGCCTGCTCCTTCAGGACCACAAAAATTTAAACTGAGCCAGTTCAGGCCTCTGCAGTAAATATTTCCACTTTACATGGTGGTGGCTCAATATATTTTGCTACCTAAGTTTCTAAAGGAAGCAACTGCCCCTCCCGCCTTCTCTCCACCCAGGAACCAGAGGTGATTGTTCTTCCTTCTTTAAAAATAGCTTGGCAAACTGTACATGGAAGATTCCTAGCATCAGTCAAGGATGCTCTCCATACCTCTGAGTAGAAGGGAGCAATCATAAGTTTCATGTTCCAATTTCTGCCAGGCAGACATTAAAGCTGAAAGTTATTTAAGTACCTGTAACTCAGAGCATGCCCAGTCTCCGATTATTAGTTGTTTGAGATTGGGGCATTTTTAAGTCTTCCCTGAGACACTGGGGATACGTTTTGCTTCAAAACAGCAGCCAGCACATGAGCAGAAAGCAAGTCAAGTCATGTACTGGATGGAATGGAAGGCTGTGGGAGTTCCCACTCCACTCCACATATTTTAGCCCTGCTGGGACTGGAAAGGGGTGGGTGGGTCAGCCAGGGCAGTTCAGAAGGCATCTGCATGCATAGAATGTAGGCTGTGTTTACTAGTAAGTAATGACCAAGTATCAAAAAATACTTGAGTGTTGCTAGCTTTCCCGTTATTGTCTAGTTAGCTAACTCTGGGTATGTCTAAATTTTGAAAAACAGTAAGTGCACTTACTCTTATTAGATACAAGTCTTGCAGTAGGAATGGCTTGTCCTTGCTGTTACCCCAGAAGTAAAAAAGCACTGCTAATACATCCACAGTGCGTTACTAACATGTTGCTAAGATGCTAGGGGTGGTGGTGGTGGAATAAAATGCCTTGTGAATGTTCTTCCAGGTATTCCAGTTGGATTTCTGACATCCCTGGGTTTCCCACGCAAAAGATAGATTTGTTGGCTAATGTAAGCCCTGCTTTCTAGACACCTTACTGAGACTGTGAACCACTTTGTAGCTCATAAAAGAGAATGCACAGTATATACATTTTCAGATATTAAAGCCTCGTATGTATTATTCTATCTGGTGTAAAAATAAAACTGTAAATTCAAAAAAAACCCAAACCTGTACATGCCTTGTAGGCCTAATTGAACTCTCGCAAGATTCTTTTCTCTTGTGAGAAAATGGGCCAAAAATTGATTGACCTGATGGCTGGACTTTCACAACTTGTCATGTACAGCTTGTTGAGCTGTTTTAAAGCGGCTTGGAGGAACAAGCACTATTCTGGTTTCTGAGTGGCGGTGGGAGACAGGCAGGAAGTTGCCAGTAGATGGGATTGGGGTTGCTTTTCCCAGAAATTTTTAAAATTTACTTTATAGCTTGACTTTCTTGCTGAGACTCCAGGAGGGTTACACAAATGCAAACAAATAACTGCAGACATCCAACAAAATGGACCAGGATCACAAAAATGAGAAACAATGCAAAAAAGGCATTACAAAAGTAGAACCAATGCAGTAAGAGCAAGCTAATACTGGCAATAAACAGTGGAAGAGACTACAGTCCTGTTCAGTTTATAAAAGAACCCTGGATCAAAGCAGCACAGCAGTACTGGTGTTGTTGGACCTGTCAGCGGCATTCGACATGGTCGACCACCAGTTACTGATCCACCACCTTGCTAACACTGGGATCCAGGGGCTTGCCTTGCAATGGCTCATTTCCTTTCTCCAAGGTTGGGGACAGAGGGTGGTGTTAGGGGAGCAGATGTCCCAGCAGTACCCACTTGTTTGTGGGGTTCCTCAGGGGGCAGTGTTATCCTCGATGTTATTCAACATCTACATGCACCCCCTTGCCCAGATTGCCCGGAAGCATAAGCTAGGGTGTCATCAAGGTGCTGGTTCTGACTTTTAAAGCGCTATATGGTCAGGGGCCTATGTACTTAAGGGACCACCTTTCCCCATATGTGCCCCAGAGAGCACTAAGGTCGGGGCTACAAAATTGCCTGGCTCTCCCTGGCCCAAAAGACACTAGACTAGCTACCTCCAGAGTCAGGGCCTTTTCAGTGGCGGCCCCATACTGGTGGAATGAGCTCCCAGAGGACATCAGGGCCCTACAGGACCTCTTACAGTTCTGCAGGGCCTGTAAAATGGAGCTCTTCCACCAGGCTTTCGATTAGGAGCCACCACCAATGAATTGAGTCATCGGAAAATCTATGGCCCTTGATGTACCACTGGTTATACCAGCAATGGATCGTCTACTGAAGACCGCCATCATTTGTATCATATTGTATTTTAGTATTGTATGCTATTTTAACTAATTTATTGTATTTACTGTTTTATGTCATTGTGATTGTTGTACGCCGCCTTGAGCTAGCTTCTCTGGCAAGATGGGATAGAAATTAAAGCAATAAATAAATAAATAAATCCCCTTATAGAAATCTGTGAAGCAGAATGCCTCAGATGGCCATATTACACATCTGGCCTTGTATGGATCTTTGTCCCCTCAGGTTGCTAGCTCTGGGTTGGGAAATACCTGGAGATTTTGGGGGTGGAGCCTGAGGAAGGCAAATTTGGGGAGGGGAGGGACTTCAGTTCGGTATAATACTATAGAGTCCTCCCTCTGAAGCAGCCATTTTCTCCAGGGGAACTGATTTCTGTTGCCTAAATATCAGTTGTAATAGCTGGAGATCTCTAGCCACTACCTGGAGGTTGGTAACCCTATTGTCCCCCACATCCAGCTATTGCCTCAGACTCTGCAACCTGCTGTTTCCTGGTACCACCAGCAGGCCCATGCTAGTTCATCAGTCCTTCTCATTCATCCAAAGTTTTGTTTTGGTTACTGAACACCTTCCTTACAGCTGGACTTTGTGCACTCGCTTTAACTTGGGAAGGCCATCTGATGGAAACCTGCCTTTCCTTCATCTATTTTGTTCAAGAGCCACAAAGAGCTCAGTTACCAGCTCTCCTTACCCTGCTGTGTTAAGGGATTTATAGTTGGAAATAAAAATTAAAATATTATGTGGCAAAATAAATTTTTGTATTACTTTATTGCTGTGTGAATTGTTATTCAACACAGTGGTGTATATTTTATGGGGGCATTAGAACTAAGAATCATATCTGCAAGTTAGACTTGTTGTTTTCCGCAAGTTGGACTTGATGCACAAAACACCTGCAGATGTTAAACACAATGTGAGAGGCTTGCATCTTGTTCTTTATTAGTTTTGCAGTGGTTAACACTTGAGAATGAAAGTGAAGCTTTGTGAAATTGGGCAGTTATATTTCTCAGAAATCTGTAAGAGCCTGGTCTTGGACTTTGATAAGGATTTTGAATGCTTTTCACCTTTAGTTCCCTCTGAGTTTCGAGTTCCATTGGGACCAGAATTCAGAGTAATGCTGATATATTTCTTTTGGTATTCCTCCAAAACTAGAACATTTTCCTGATTTCAACAACTGTGCTTAAGCTAGCCTGAAATTCAGATCTGGCAAAGTCAGAAGATCTGTATGCTTAGCAAATGTTTTTAATATTGCAGCTGATCTTACTTGTAAAGAACAACACCTTGCCCTTTCAGTCCTGTGATGGTGGCAAAATATAAAAACATGTAACCCTTGACCTTTTAATTAGCCTGTTTATGGTCTTTTAAGGATACTTGTGTCCACCTGTTATAGCAACTTCACATTTGCAGAGTGCTATGTCAGATACTATCCTCATGTTGAATGAATTTCACATTCTAAAATATGGCCTCCTTCTCATCTCTCTGGCTCATGTCTTAGATCATTTTTTTTGGTTCATAGCTGTAGCATGCAAATAATGTACTGTGCCACTGTGAGATATTCAATAAAAAATGAGTAGCCTAATTATCAGTACTCTTCACTGGTAAGAGCTGAGTGAAAGTGAACATTCACTGATCAAGTGTAAAGTGAAGGTTTCTCTAAACCAGGGGATCGTAACTTGGCATCCGTGAATCTGGGTGAGGGGGAAATTACATCTTTATTTTTACTAACCTTTAACTGAAATTAAGAATTTCTTTCAATTATGAATGTAAGTGACAAATCACAGTATTAGCAATACCTGTGACTTTGTCATCAACAGAAATCACAGATTATGTCAGAATGTGCCTGCTCTGGCTTGCAGGCCCTATTCTGCCGAGCCCTTCTAGGGCTTCCCAACTCCCTGGGGGGGCTTTTCTTCTACTTTTGGGTAGCCCACCACTACCTGATCACTGTTGGGATTTCCCACTGGGAGAACCAGGACTCCCAGCTTCCCTTTCCAAGTTCAGAGGCCTTGCCTCAATTTCTCCCACTGCCCAACACCTTGTTACCAGGGGGACAGATTAATCCCTTGGGTGCCCTTGGAGGAATAGCTGCTTGCCAACTGCGTGCCTTCCCCCTGACTCCCCTCTTCAGATAGCGTGTTCAAGATGGTGGAGGTCTATGGTACAGAGAACAGTCCTAGTATTAAAATTTATAAAGTTATTAAAAAGAAAATGTTTACAAGCATATTTTTAGCATTGCATGAAATTGAGCAAGGAATACAAAAGAACTTAGTCAAAACACAAATCCTCTGTCCTTTTCTCTATACATGCCCTATCAGCTGTTAAAATATAGGGCAGGCTATTTAGTTGAGATGTTCTAGTTCCCTACAAAGTCCCCACAAACTTAGAGCTTGCTCCCACTCTCCCGAGTCAGCACATGGCCAATGGCTTGTCTGCTTGCAGAGGAGAAGTCTGTGTGCACTCCTGGTTGCAGCACCCAAGGAAAAGAGGCCGCCTTCCTGTTGCAAGGAGATTTTATCAACTCTGATATTCCACCCCCTTGACCCCAATCAGCCCAGGTCAAAAAAACTTTTCTGTCATCTTTAAAAAGTTCATTCCTTAAGCCTCTCTAGAATTTGACACCCCCAGTTCTCTGTTCCCTGCCTGAAAAAGGGGGAAGAAGGTGAGGAACTTCACCATCCCTTTTTTCTAGACCCATTAGCATTTGTATGAAGGTGGACTGAGGTACAAGCAAACTGATTTCCACCTCTGCTTGGGGGGGGGACTGTTAAAGCACAAAGTGGAGGCTTTGCTTCTGGCCAACCTCCCAGGAGAAAATACATTTCTTCACACAGATATTTTCATATCACATTACAGTTGTGGCAGATATCTCAAAATATTGTTTAAGCTCATCACCACTTAGAAAGAGCCCATAGGCTTCACCAGACTGCAAAAGGAGTTCATGGCACAAAATAGATTAAGAACCCCTGCTCTAAACCAATGATACAGATTCAAAAGTTATAGCAAGTCTATTCATGCTTGCATGGTCATACACATTGTACTGTGCATATATATATATAACTTCATCCATTCCTTGATGCCTCTCTCTGCATTTACATTTAAGAGGTGGTGTAGTGCGAACTGGCAAGCCCCTGGTTCAAATCTCAGCTCAATCATCATGACTAGCTGATTCTCTCTTAGCTTCTGCTTAAGAATAATGGCTTACCTTACTTGATCATGGTAAGGATTAATTACATGCACTCAGTGAAAGTGTTGTGCATGTGTATTTCAGACACTGTAAGAAACTGCCTTGGGCTTACTACATGTGAAGAATGGCATGTATAAGCATTTTAATAAATAATGAGATACATTTAATTAAGAAATTAGGCTCAGGCCATTTCTACCATGCAACAGGTGTCCAGGGACCACACTGAGCCTCCGTAAGTCACACGGCATTTGTAATGCCTGCCACTTTTTCTCCATGTGCACCTTCTCTTGTTGGCTTTCTACCAATGATGCTGCCCAAAGCTCAGTCAGGACAAAAGGTTCACACTTACCCCATCCTGCTCCTTGCTATGCCACACCATGGACCAGCAGAATCACACAATTAGTACAAGTGAAATAGACATGAAAGGAAACTGCACAGATCCTAATGCAGCACACCACTTACTTCCTTAGATGCTGCTACATCTAGTGTAATGTTGAGGCCCTGAAGCAGCCATATTGGAAACTAGAGGCTTTTAACATGGCTCCTAAAGCACAGAGGAGAACATGGATCATGAGATGGGATGAAAAAAGGGAAAGCAAACAGGAAGTGAAGAAGTTTCAGGAAATGGAACTGAAGTAAAAGTAAGGGCCAAACGAAACATGACCGTGTCTTCATGGCTGCCATGAGTACATTGCCACCATTTTAAAGACAAATGCTGTGAGTGTCTTGGGCCCCAGCATGGTGCTCTTTCTCCCTACCTTCTTTTTGCTTGCTCTGAATAACTTTACCATGCCATTCAAAGCCTCAAGCACCAGAGCGTTACCGATGTTGACATGGCACTAGCACAGGTAGGCAGGAGGCTCCTGTGCTCTCCTAGCAGAAAACATAATTTCTAAGACCCAGCTCCAAGGAGATGAGAATATAGCGACTGCACTGGTGTCAACTGAGAGCCAGTTTGATGTGGTGTTTAAGAGAGGCAGACTCTAATCTGGAGAACTGGGTTTGATTCCCCACTCCTCCACTTGCACCTGGCTGGATGACCTTGGGCAAACCATAGTTCTGATAAGAGCTGTTCTTGAAAAAAGAGCAGTTTCTGTCAAGAGCTCTCTCAGCCCCACCTACCTCACAGGGTGTCTTTTGTGGGGAGGGGAAGGGAAAGGGGTTTGTAAGCCACTCTGAGACACCTTTGGGTAGTGAAGGGCGGGGTATAAATCCAATCTCCTCCTCCAATCTCCTCCACTCCTCCACATGAAGCCAGCTGGGTGGCCTAGGGTCAGTCTCAGTTCTCTCAGAACTCTCTCAGTCCCACCTACCTCACAGGGTGTCTGTTGTGGGGAGAGGAAGGAAAGGCAATTGTAAGCCACTCTGAGGCTGAGGTCACACCCACTAAATAATCAATTTTCAATGCACTTTCCAACTGGATTTTGCCAGTTGGAAAGTGCACTGAAAGTGGATTTTTTCGTTTGTGTGATGACAGTCTGAGACTCCTTTGGGTACTGAAAAGTGGGGTATAAAAACCAACTCCTCTTCTTCTTCTTGAAGGTCTGTTATATAGAGGATGGTGCACAGTTGTTTTCTGTTGCCCCAGAAGGTCAGACCAGAACCAACAGGTTGAAATTAAATCAAAAGAGTTTTCGGCTAAACATTAGGAAGAACTTCCTGACTGTTAGAGCGGTTCCTCTGTGGAACAGGCTTCCTCGGGAGGTGGTGGGCTCTTCTTCTTTGGAAGTTTTCAAACAGAGGCTAGATGATCATATGACAGCAAGGCTGATTCTGTGAACTTAGGCAGATCATGAGAGGGAGGGCAGGAAGGGTTGCCTCAGTGCTTAGTTCTTGTGGCCCTTTCTTACGTGCCCAGGGAAATGCTGATTGCCACTTTGGGGTCCGGCAGTAATTTTTCTCCAGGCCAGTTTGGCCAGGGATCCTGGCATTTTTTTGTAATCTTCTGGTCATGGAACAGGGATCACTGGGGGTGGGGTGGGGTATTTGTGAATTTCCTGCATTGTGCAGGGGGTTGGACTAGATAGCCCTGGAGGTCCCTTCCAATTTTATGATTCTATTCTTCTTCAAGCAAGACAGCTCATCCATCCATAGTACACAATAAAGGAAGCACCTCATCCTCCACTGTAGGGATATGCCTAACAAGATTACCTTCCATGGTGGGCAGTGTCCCATCCACAGCTCCAAGCCCCCACTGCTGCTTTTCACTCTAGATGGAGAAAAATGGGGGGGGGGATATGCCACATGAGGAAGTCTACAAATCTCTGTGTTTTTTTTCAACAAAGATTGTGGAATTCCTAGAGTGTTGTGATGGCTCTTCTGGGTACGTTTCTCCTTGGGAAGAAAGTTAGGCTGAGACAAAAGAACTGGCCTAACAAGATCACCCAATGAGTTTATAGAAAACTAGGAATTGGAACCCAGAACAATCCAGTCCAACATTTAGCTACTACTCAACAGTGTAATGATCAGACAATGCAAAATTTTCATCCTTCAGTACAATAGATTTATTTTTAAAGTTGAAAACCACCTGTACACCCTTTTTTAAAAATCTGTTTTCCCATTTTTCATTTTGTTGTTATTTATGACTGTAAGGGCAATTAAAAAAAAAACATTTTCAGGGGTGCAGCCTAATTGGTGCCAGCAACTACTCTACAGTCTATAGAGTTTCTTGAATTGTCCCCTAAGGAAGGCTATGATACTGAGTGTGCTACAAATGGGTAAGTTTCAGTGATTTCAATAGGATTACTATCTATGTGTTTATAATCTTCATTGGTTCATGGCTTTTACTTCACACACTTGTATGGGGGATGGACTATATGAGCTAATTGCATTTGTTAGAGAATCTGCCCCCTTATTCTGAACAGCTTCAACAGATCAGTTTTTCTTTTTTCTCCCCTGTTTGCAAGAGCTTTACATTAAAATTCCCTTGTATAAACTGGTGATCACATTTCATGCTGCCTGCTGACTGGAAGACTCCTTTTAACGCCCCTATTATACTGGCCTCCTCCTCTTGCTCACTGACTCCTTCTGTTTCCGTCACTCTCCAACAAGGGCTCCTTTCTTTCAGTGGGTCCTCACCCTGCACAAAGCTACTTCTGAGCCCATGTTCACAGGGCCTTTGTGTGTTATGCTGAGGACTAAACCACATCACTTTGAGATCAAAAGCACTGGTTAAACAGAAGCAGTTGGAGGGCTTCCAGACTATTTCATCTCACCTTTCAGCTTTCAGAAAAGCCCACTCCCTCCAAAAGAATTAGAAAATACAACAGACCCACACTACAAACTGTTGTTATGGATCAGGCCTGACAACCTCTTCTATGTCAGGGTGGGTTAGCTGGTATTGTACAAGTTACAGTACATAAATTTAGGCACTATAGAACAGTCTTATTCTATGTGTTCTCTCTATATAAATCAGTGTTGATCTCATACGTTACCTGGCTGCTCTGTTGTTAATGTTTGTTATGATGAGGTAGATCACGTTTGCAGTATTGTTGGATGTTTGCTATGATAAAGAGGACTTAGCTTGCACATCCAAGTTGTAATGAATTATGCTTTGCAGATACCTGGCATTTAGAAATGATTAACAGCCCCATCTCCACCACCCATTTTTTGTTCTACTTTGTCATCTTTTGGGCTCAGTACATTAGATGGAATTTGGGATCAGGTTTTTGATCACAGGGGAAGGATCTTCCCTGCCTCTGATCCTAGATCCCGAGTCCCACACAGTGGACAGTGATATATGCCTCAAATATGATTGTTCCTCACCCATGTTGCCATTTCAGATTTTTACAGCTTTATCTTGTGCTTGCCACTACATTTATCAGACTAACTATTTCTTGTTTGCCTTGCCAATATTATTTGCCAACTATGTAATTCGTCACTTTTGAATAGCTAGTTTTGAACACTCCATGGTCACCAAGATACAGAACCCAGGGTGGGCTTCGTAGGATTGATTTACAAAGGCGAGTCATTAGGGCAGACACCAGATTTAAATCCCCAGCCCAATGGTGTTCCTTTCATTTGCTTCAGTGTAATTGAATGACTGAACCTGGGGACACTATTGTGTTCAGGGATTCAAAAACTGACACATGTGGTCAAGCCTAGATTGTGATCTCATGCAGTATATGTTGTGCAATATATGTTTGATACATAGCATATAAAGAAGCACTCATTGCAGTATATGTCAGTCCCCCTAATATCACATAATGATATTGTGCTAGACAAGAGAAAGGCACATAAAGTGTTGACCACATTCCTCCCTTTCTCTCCATCTTAATGTTTAAAATGTCAAATTTTAGTGCTGTTGGAAGATTTCAATGTTTACATATTTACTGGGTTTTCTTACTGCATTTGTGGTCCATCTTCAACTTAGGAAAGTACAAAGCCTTTGTTATCAAGAGTGAATAAATGGCTGCCTGTGAGGCAGAGCTGTAGTGCTTTTTCTGTAAAGTTTTAGGGAAGCAGACACCTTAGATGCAGGCATCCTGTTCACTGAAAAACATCTGTCAGTTAAAGTAGGTTTGTAAGAGCGAGAAAACCACAGCCCTCTGAGCTAAGCTGATAACAGGCCTTGGCAGCTTTTGCAGAAGTTCCGTCCCAACAAAATACTGATGAAAATATGCTTGAGTGTCACTGGTTCTTTCCTGTTTCGTGCTTTTTTAGCACTGCTATTTCATGCTGTTAAGTTCTGCAACATTTTTTCAGTTAACATGCTGTCATGTTAGATCAATTCTATTTGATTTGTCTATACCAGTCATTAAGCCCTTTCAAACCAAGTAAATTGAAGCACTATTTTGTACAGGTTGTGCTTATATTTTTGAATAAGAACCTAATTTTTCTGCCTGCAGAGCCTCAGAGAGAATAATGCATGAAGCAAAGTTCCAATCCTTTTCTAAGGTGTTGCACCTCTCCCACTGAACATTCTGGCACCTTTGGCAACCTGACCCCCTACCCCATAGTCTGTGGGAGGGAAGAACTAGCCAGTCACCCTTAAGGGGCTAAGAAGTAAATTTTGAGCTGCATTCTTAGATGGTTTTAGTGAGCAGGTGGTTTTCACTGCATGGTAGGAGTTTAAGGGGGAAATAGAATGTTCTGACATGAATTGACTACTTAGTCCCAATTAGGTATCAAAACAGTAAACTCTGCACAGGAAGGATGGGAGAACCATAAAGCATGTATTGGTAAGCATGGTGAGAAGTTGAAATGATGAAGCAATATTTACCTAAATTAATCTCATGAGGCCTACTATCTGGAATGATGTCCTGGAATTACTATCTGGAATTATGTCCTGCCACAGAAGTGCCCTTGCTTAACCCAATAAAGGGGCTTTTCCATCATGGAAAAGAACAACAAAAAAAGGACAAGAGATCAGTTCCACAAGATCCAGGAAATGAAAGGGAAATTCAAACCATAGCTGAGGAAGCTGAAAGAACAGCATGGAAATACATTATCTGATCAGACAAATAAAGAAAAGATGAAAACAATACACTGAAGAACTATGCTGATAGGATGACTCCTTCCAAAAAGAATCTTTTGATGAAGAACCTACAATTTTAGAAAGTGAAGTGAAAGCTACACTGAGAGCAATTGGGAGAAACAAATCATGAGGAGTAGATGGGATATCAATAGAGCTATTTCAAACTACAGAAACTAAGTCCATCAAAATCCTAACAAGAATATGCCAACAAATATGGAAAACAAAACAGTGGCCCATAGACAGGAAACACTCAATTTACACTGCAGTTCCAAAAAAAGAGACATCATAGATTGCAGCAGTTATCAGACCATCATATTAATTTACCATGCAAGCAAAATGATTCTCAAAATCGTACAATGACGAACCTTACCGTATATGGAACAAGAAATGCTAGATGTTCAAACTGAATTCAGAAAAGAAAGACTCAATAGAGAAGGAGAAGAGATTGGATTTATACCCTGCCCTTCACTACTTGAGTCTCAGAACAGCTTCCAATCTCCTTTCCCTTCCCCTCCCCAGAACAGACACCCTGTGAGGTAGGTGGGGCTGAGAGAGCTCTTTTTGAGAACTGCTTCTGAGAGAACAGCTCAGAATGAACGGGTAACCGACCCAAGGTCACACCAGCAGCTGCATGTGAAGGAGTGGGGAATCAAATCCAGTTTTCCCAGATAGTCCGCACGCCTAACCACTGCACCAAACTGACTCTTCACTGACTCTCCTAACCACTACACCAAACTGACTCTTCACTGACTCTCCTAACCACTACACCAAACTGGCTCTCTCCAGATCATACTTATGATGGTTACTTGAGCATATAAGAGAATTTCAGAAGAAAATCAGTTTTTGTTTTATAGATTACAGCAAAGCTTTTGACCGTGGATCATGAATAGCAATGGTGTGCCACATCATCTGATTACCTGGTTGTGCAACCTGTACTCTAGACAAGAGGCTACTAGTAGGAAAGAAACAAAATGATTTGATTTATTAGATTTCTACCCCGCCCTCCTGGCCTAGGCCGGCTCAGGGTGGCTTACATAAAAACAACATAAAATTTACAATAATATAGAATAAAAATTAAACAGCATCAATTAATACAAATAACAATTCTAAAGCCATAAAACACAAAAAAAGTGCTAGTAGCGATGATTCCACAGCAGTTGTTGTTGTTGAGTTCTCTCATCTCACAGTTGGATCCTTGATCTTCTTAGATTGCTTAGGCGGTTAGCTCAGGCTGTAGTTAAAGTCCCAGGGGAAACAGGGCTCTCTGACCATAATCTGTCAGTTGTTAGTAGTGGCAGTGGCTCCAAAAACCTGGTGGAAGAGCTCTGTTTTACAGGCCCTGAAGAACTGTAAAAGGTCCCGCAGGGCCCTGGTCTCTTCCGGGAGATCATTCCACTAGAGTGGAGCTGCAACCAAGAAAGCCCTGGCCCTGGTTGTTGCTAGCCTGGCCTTCTTGAGACTCCAGTGGGCCAGCTAATTCTAAGCCCCTGATTGTAGTGCTCTCTGGGGTACATATGGTGAAAGGCGGTCCCTCAAGGAAGGAGGTCCCTGGCCATATAGGGCTTTAAAGGTAAGAACCAGCACCTTGAAACGAATCTGGTATGCTATAGGCAGCCAATGCAATGCCTTTAGTACAGGCTGGATGTGCTCCCGAATAGGGAGTCTCATCAAAAGGCTGGCCACGACATTTTACACCAGCTGCAGCTTCCAGATTTGAGACAAGGGCAGCCCCATGTAGAAGACATTTCAATAGTTTAATTTTGAGATGACCATCATGTGGATCACTTTTGCCAAGTCATTGTGTTCGAGGAAGGGAACCAACTGCCTAATCAGCTGAAGGTGGTAGATGGCTGACTTGGCAGTGGCTGCTACCTGGGCCTCCATACTTAAGGAGGCATCTAGGAGCACTCCCAGACTCCTAACCTCTGGTGCTGGCACCAATGGTGCCCCAATGAAGGCTGGGAGTGGGATCCCTACCCTTGGGTCATTCTGACTCAGGCACAGGACCTCCGTCTTCATCAGATTCAATTTCAGCCAGCTCAGTCTAAGCCAACCAGCCATGGCTTGTAATGCCCCGTCTAGATCTTCCGGTTTGGAGTCGGACTGACTGCCCAACAACAGAGCTGGGTGTCATCCGCAAACTGGTATCATCCCAGCCCATGCTTCTGGGCAATCTTGGCAAGAAGGTCCATATAGATGTTAAAAAGCATCAGGGACAGCACTGCCTTTTGAGGCACTCCACATTCCAGTGGGTGCCTTTGGGACTGCTGGTCCCCCAGTGCCACTCTTTGTCCCCGGCCTTGGAGAAAGGAAGCAAGCCACTGCAAGGCTAGTCCCTGAACTCCTGTATCAGTGAGGCTGTGGATCAGTAGCTGATGCTCAACCATGTCGAATGCAGCCAACAGGTCTAACAGCAACAGCACTGCTGATCCGCCCCGATCCAGATGCCCCCAGAGGTCGTCTGTGAGGGTGACCGGTGCCATCTCCATCCCATGATCTGGGCAAAAACCAGACTGGAAGGGATCTAGGATGGAAGCGTCATCCAAGAAGTTCTGTAACTGAATTGCCACTGCCCTCTCTATTATCTTGCCCAGGTAGGGCAATTTGGAAACCAGCTGATAGTTAGCTGATTCAGCCAGATCCAGAGATGGCTTTTTCAGGAGAGGGCACACTACTGTTTCTTTAAGTGCCTCCGGAAACAGCCCCTCTGAGAGGGTCTTATTGTAGACCTTCCGCAAGGCACCTCAAAATTCCTCGTGGCCAGCTTTAATTAGCCATGAAGCACACGGGTCGAGGGAACACATGGTAGGGCGTACAATTAGGTGCAATTTGTCAGCTGCCTCTAAGCTGAGAGGACTGAAATAATCCATAACATAACTAGAAGACGTGCATGGAACCTCAAGTTCGCTCACTGTATCAACTGTAGCGGGAAGGTCATGGCAGAGTGACAAGGCTTTGTCTGCAAAATAGCTCGCAAAGGCCTCACAGCCAGTGTCTAATTTCCTAAAATTTTGTCTGTTTTGAGGCAAAGCAGTAATGGACTGAATCGTTCTAAACAATTGGGCTGGGCATGAGCTTGCAGAGGCAATTGTGGCCGTATAATGCTGTCTCTTACTGGCCTTGACTGCCATCTAATAGGATCTCATAAACGTCCTATAAGATGCTCTTGTAGCTTTGTTGCGAGCATGCTGCCACTGCCTCTCTAGCTGTCTTAGCCCCTGCTTCATCAGCTACAACTCCTGGGTAAACCATGGAGCGAGCTTAGACCAGGGGCACAGAGGGTGCCGGGGAGTGATCTCATCGATGGCTGCTGAGAGTCGGATATGCCAGTCCTCTACAAGTTCATTCAATGAGCCACCGGGGGACTTCAGATCCCAAAGAGCCATATGAAGTCATGCTGGGTCCATTTGGCTCTGTGGGTGAACCAAAATAGGCTCGCCACCCAAACAGGGTCAGAGTGGAGTATTTAAACAGGCCTTCAAGGCAAAGTGGTTGGACCATGGTACTGCTAAAGCAGTAATCCGGTCCACTGTAACCCCCGCCATGAAGATCAGATTAAGCGTGTGTCCGGACCAGTGGGTGGGGGCTTTTACAAATTGGGAGAGTCCTAGCACCATCATGGATGACACTAGATCTGCTGCCGGAGTAGAGGCTGCATCATCAGCATGGACACTGAATCACCCGGGACTATCAGTCTAGGGTGTTCCAATGCTCAGCCTGATATGGCCTCCACCAGGGATGGTAGGCTATCGATGTCGGGTGGGCGGTACACTAACCAAATCACCACACTCTCCCCAGCTTCCCACACACAGGCACACTCTATGCCTGTGATCCTCAGTGACGGGAGCACCTTGGAGTAAGCCTCCCGTATGAATAAAGCCACTCCTCCCCCACCCGCCCCCTACTCCATGATTGGTGAAGGACCCAGAACCTGGGAGGAGCTGACTGGTAGAGAGATACTGTCTCTCCCTCTCACACCCAGGTCTCAGTCATACACGCCAGGTCTATGTTCTGCTCCTGCAGGAAGTCCTGAAGGACCATGGTCTTGTTATTTATAGACCTGGCTACAACCTCTGAGATGGGACATAGGCTGGAAGGAGACCGAGCTAAACTACTTCTCTGTCCCCTTCCCTTGACTCCGTGCCTAGTCCCACCACTATACTTTTCCCTCCCTAGGAGCACTGGAATCCTTTGCCCAGTCATCATCTTGCCTGTTGATCTTCACCAGCTGTGAACCAGCTGTGGGCCTCAGACCAATTTGGACATTGGACCTACACAGTAGTCCTTGACGATGCGCGCTGGTACCCACTTACTCCATTTGACTAAGGAGTCAGACAAGGATGTATATTGTCTCCCCATTTGTTCAATCTATATGAGGAACATATAAAGAAGACTGGATTAGATTTAGATGAAGGTGGAGTAAAAGTTGGTGGAAGGAACATTAACAGTTTGAGATATGAAAATGATACCACATTACTAGCAGATAATAGTTTAGACTTCATGAGGGTCTTCCCTCACCGATACCTCCTGCTTTTGCTCTGCCATTACATTCCACCTCTTTGGGGCTCCCCAAGCCTCACCATGTGGATAAAGGGGACAGGAGCAAGGGTCACTGCACTCAAATCTGCCCTCTTCTTCCCCAAGAGGTTGCTTCTTTGACCTCCTCTCTCCACCCCAATACTTAGAGGTACTTGGATTGTTCTAGTTTCTATATCCAGCTTTGATTTTTGTCTTACAGTACCTAAAGAAATGTCTTGTGTTGGTACTGGTGAATAGCTTAGAAAGAAAAGCTGCACAATGATTGTTTTTTCTCTGTGGGAAGGCAAAAGCCACTTATACCACTAATGCTGCCCACAACCATTTCTTCCTTGCTTCTGATAGGCCAGCATGGAGAGGAACAGAGTGCTGTGTGCTAGGCCACAGATATTATGAGCTAACCTCATTTCTGTTTTCTGACAATACTTGAGCCATTAAACATATCAGATTGAGTGCAGGATGTCTCCCTTAATGTTTTTGTGCATCCATCAGAATTGTGGAGCTGAAAGAAAAACCTGCTTTTAAAACAGAACCCAGAAAAGAGAAGGGACTCAGAAATCCCAAGTTTTCCAAGCATTAGCCAGAGATGAAACACTGGTAAACAAAGCTGCGTTTTAGAGAAGACATAGTTGTGCACATGTGTACACATTCAAAACAGTGGGGCTACGCATCCTGTAAGTTCTGCCTTTATTTCTACCTGTTGGCATTGTTCAAAAGGCTATAATTGTTTCATTGAGGCTCTCATATACCATCCTAACATAGTTTACAACATCAGCAAAAAAGATTTTTGTTTTGATCAATCAAATACACAATTGAGTGAACACAAGTTTATGTTTAGATTCCCACTTGTTTAAAGAACCAGTTTAGCAAGCAGTTTTTGTTTCTGTTCATCTAATATGACCCCCTTCTCTCAGAAAAGTTCATAAAAAGGAGTCTGCCCCACTTTTCAAATATGATGAAGAAGTCTGCAGTTTCTCTGCCTGAATTATGTTTTGAAGCAATACCAAGCATACCATGCTGTCTCTTTTTGAAAAAGTCCTGAAAGTGATTATTCATTAACCGTTGGTTGCAATTTGGTTTACCACATTATCTTTTGAAAAATTCTTTCCAACCAAGAAGCTCATGTTTTATTTCATAAAAAGGGGGATAGAAAAAAATATTAAATGACAACTTTAGGTCTTGCAGCATTTTTTTCCTATTATCAGAATAGATACTAGATCAGAATATTGATTTACTTGGTATATTTGCAGAACTTTTCAGGAGAGTAAAAAGGCATAATCCATACTAGGGAGCCCCTTAAAAATGTTCTTCAGAGCAAGTTATTTTCAACTTAAATAGATTCCTCAGCACTCAATATTGGTCAGTATCACAAATTGTTTGGCCTCTTTCTTTAAAACTGAGGATGAGCAAAAAGAGCCAGTGTGATGTAGTGGTTAGAGCACTGGACTGGGATCGAATCCCCATTTTGCCATGGAAGCTCGCCGGGTGACCTTGGAAAAGAGAACAACAATGCAAGCTGCTCTGGGTTCCCCTGAAGAGAAAGGCAGGGTATAATTGACGTTAATAAAACATTATTTACAATGAACCTGCTTGAGGCAATTAAGATAAAACATATCAAAAAATGTGCCACGTTCTCTCATCTCAATTAAGTTGTGGTATACTGTGAAAGTACATTTTAAGTGTTATACACTGTGGTAATAAGCATTTTCTCATCAGTGGTCTTCAGCTCATGAGTTGGAACCCTCATGTTGGTCACTAACATCTATAGAGCTCTCCCTCCCTATTTTGTTGCTTTTTCAAAGGGCCTGCTGCTGGGTTATATGCATAGAGAGCAAGGGTGCCATGAAATCTTTACACACATCTTGATAGTGGCCATGAGCAGGGCCATAGCAACCAGAGGGGGGCTGACGAGGGCAACCCCCCCCCCAATATACCCAGCCCTCTCAGGGGAGGTGCGGGGTGGCCTTGCATATCTTCCTGCTTCCAAAGCCAGCTTCTGAAACTTTGAGGAGCTGGCTGCAGAAGCAGGAAGACCTGACAGGGCTGCGCCTCTCCCTCCCCTTCTGCTCGGCCATGATCACCATGTGGCCTTGCCAGGTCTTCCTGCTTCCATAGCTGGCTTCTGAAACTTTGAGAAGCCAGCTGCAGAAGCAGGAAGACCTGGCAAGACTGTGCTTCTCCCTCCCCTTCTGCTCAGCTATGATCACTGCATGGCCTTGCCAGGTCTTCCTGCTCAGCTGTGGTTGTCATGTGGCCTTGCCGCGTCTTCCTGCTTCCAGCTGTGGCTGAGCGGGAGGGGAGGGAGAGGTGCAGCTTTGCTGGGTCTTCTGGCTTGAGAAGCCAGCTGCAGAAGTAGGAGGACCCGGTGAGGATGCGCAGCGATTACCCCCTGTGGCTCAGGTTGCCATCAGAGTGCTCTGGAGTGAGCTGCTGCATGGATGGAGCTGCTCCCAATTTGCGCCCCAACAAAAGATTTCTGGCTTCGGAGATGGCCATGAGACAGAGATCCACAAGATTATTTTGGAAATGTTGGGACATCCCTCCGATTAGCTGATTGATTTGCTAAGTGGAACAACTTCATGTCCCAAAACAATGCAGATTGGCTATCACACTGGTCAGAAAGTATCTGCATCACAGTGCTGAGATGGTCCACAGGGAAACTAGGTGGATGAAACTCCATGAGCTCTGACTGCTCTGTAGGTCCATATGCTGTTTGGATTGAGTCTGCACAGTATAAAGAGAGACCTAGGAGTTTGCTGTTTCTGTGGCTATCTTCGTTTCCTATATGGGGTACTGTCCTCACCATATCAGTAGAGACAGCCACAAATGACATGAAATGGATACCGGAGAGCCATTTGATGGCCGTGATTCATTTCATATGTATTATGTGCCAACAAGTTGCTTCTGATTTATGATGAAAGAATTAATGACCTCCAAAACTAATGGTACTAAATGATGGAACCAGGAGTGGGAAATTCATCACAGTGATACCAATCTGTATAGCAGCTGTCACTCATAGCACAAGCTTAAGTAATAGCATGGAAGTTCTCTTTCTGTAATTCTGAGCTGGATTTATGCTAGGGTATGCTTTAAGAATCTATGGTATTTCTGCCCATACTGGAATAGCCCTGGCAAGCCTGAGCTTACCTGTTCTCAGAAGCTAAGCAAGGTCAACTCTAGCAAGTACTTGGATTGGAGTCCACCTTGAAATACTAGGGCAAGCTTTATTCAGCCTCCTTTCTGAATATCCTCCAGGTCCCCAGTAGGGGTCAGTCACCAGAGGTCACCATGACTTCCAGAAACACACACACACACACACACACAAATAAAAAAGAATCTACAATATTTCTATTGTTAATAATAAAACCTTTCCATTTTGGATGGCATTTGATGGTCCCAAGCCACATGTTCATGTGGTTTGAAACTGCTCTTAACTTAGTCTACACAGTGGTTGCTCTCAGCTTATTCTTCACCCAAGTCACACACACTGGTACCATTTATGGTTGCCAGGTGAGGCTGACAAGTCAGCAGGGGACTTTCCAGGAGCCTACAGAAGAGGGAAGGGAAGAAGAAGGATGAGGAGATTGGATTTATACCCTGCCCTTCACTCAGAGTCTCAGAGCGATTTACAAACTCCTTTCCCTTCCCCTTTCCACAACAGACATCCTTGTGAGGTAGGTGGGGCTGAGAGAGTTCTTTTTTCAAGAACACCTATGACAGAATTATGGCTTGCCCAAGGTCATCCAGCAGGTGTAAGTGGAGGAGTGGGGAATCAAACCCAGTTCTCCCAGATTAGAATCCACGTACTTAACCACTACACCAAACTGTAGCCAGAGATATGGGGGTAGAACCTGGCAAAGGATCCTATCAGGGTATAATGCCATACAGACCACCTTCCAAAGCAGCCATGTTCTCCAAGAGAACTGACCTCTGCAGTCTTGAGATCAAGTGTAATTCCAGGAGATCTCTAGGCACCACCTGGAGGCTGGCAACCCTATGACACCCTTTCTCAAAAACTGAGGATACTTGATTAAAACTGAAGGGAAAAAATCATCAAGTTAAGCAATTAGACGATTTTTTCCTTCAGTTTTAATCAAGTATCCTCAAGTTAAGCAATTAGACGGGGTTAGGGTCAAACCTTGCACCTGTTTAACAGAATGCAATTGTACCAACTATTATTTGGTTATTTAAAATATTTCTATGCCACGTTGTTGTTGTTGTTCAGTCGCACAGTCGAGTCCGACTCTTCGCGACCCCATGGACCAGATTACGCCAGGCCCTCCTGTCCGCTGAAGTTTGCTCAATTTCATGTTCGTTGCATCGATGACACTGTCTAACCATCTCATTCTTTGCCGTCCCCTTCTTCTTTGACCTTCAATCTTTCCCAGCATCAGGGTCTTCTCCAGTGAATGCTCCCTTCTCATTTGGTGGCCAAAGTATTTGAGCTTCAGCTTCAGGATCTGGCCTTCCAGGGAACAGTCAGGGTTGATTTCTTTTAGGATTGAATGATTCGATCTCCTTGCAGTCCAAGGGACTCTCAAGAGTCCTCTTCTCCAGCACCATAGTTCAAAAGAATCTATTCTTTGGCGCTCGGCCTTCCTTATAGTCCAACTCTCGCAGCCATACATTACTACGGGGAATACCATTGCTTTGACCATGCGGACTTTTGTTGGCAGGGTGATGTCTCTGCTTTTTATCATGCTGTTTAAGTTTGCCATCGCTTTCCTCCCAAGGAGCAGGCGTCTTTTAATTTCATGGCTGCAGTCACCATCTGCAGTGATCTTGGATCCCAGGAATGTGAAGTCTGTCACTACTTCTACGACTTCCCCTTCTATTTGCCAAGGAGTGATGGGGCTAGATGCCATGATCTTAGTTTTTTTGATGTTGAGCTTCAAGCCCACTTTTGCGCTCTCCTCTTTCATCCTGAGCAAGAGGCTCTTGAGGTCCTCTTCACTTTCTGCCATCAGAGTGGTATCGTCTGCATATCTGAGGTTATTGATCTTTTCCCCAGCAATCTTAACTCCAGCTTGTGATTCATCCAGGCCAGCATTTTGCATGATGTACTCTGCATATAAATTAAATAAGCAAGGTGACAATATACATCCTTGTCGTACTCCTTTTCCTATGCTAAACCAATCAGTTGTTCCATATCCCATTCTAACTGTTGCTTCTTGACCCTTATACAGGATTCTCAGGAGACACGTGAGGTGGTCTGGTACTCCCAGCTTGTACTTCTGGCAGTTCTCTATCCACGTACTGTTGGAGCCTAGCTTGTAGGATCTTGAGCATGCTTGCTAGCTTGTGAAATGAGTGCAATTGTGCAATAGTTTGAACATTCCTTGACATTGCCCTTCTTTGGGATTGGAATGTAAACTGACCTTTTCCAATCCTGTGGCCACTGTTGTGTTTTCCAAATTTATTGGCAAATTGAGTGCAGCACTTTAACAGCATCTTCTTTTAAGACTTTGAATAACTCAGGTGGGATACCATCACCTCCACTAGCTTTGTTGTTAGTAATGCTTTCTAAGGCCCATTTAACTTCACTTTCCAGGATGTCTGGCTCGAGGTCAGTGATTATACCGTCGTGGTTGTCAAGGACATCGAGGACCTTCTTGTATAGTTCTTCTGTGTATTCTTGCCATCTTTTCCTAATCTCTTCTGCTTCTGTTAGGTCCCTACCGTTTTTGTCCTTTATCATGGCCAGCTTTGCATGGAATGTTCCCTTGATTTCTCCAATTTTCTTGAAGAGATCTCTAGTCCTTCCCAATCTATTGTTTTCCTCTATTACTTTGCATTGTTCATTCAGGAAAGCCTCCTTATCTCTCCTTGCTGTTCTCTGGAAATCTGCATTCAGCTGGGTAAATCTTTCCTTTTCACCATTGCCTTTAGCTTTCCTTCTTTCCTCTGCTATGTGTAAAGTCTCATCAGAAAGCCACTTTGCTTTCTTGCATTTCTTTTTCTTTGGGATGGCGGTGATTGCTGCCTCCTGTACAATGTCACGGACCTCTGTCCATAGTTCTTCAGGCACTCTTGTTGAGATCCACATGTTCTGTAAGTCTGGCTAGATGTATTTGATCTAGTGACAGGTAGCTGTCAGCCAGGAATCTCTGTAAGAGCTGGCTATAACTGGTTCAGGGCAGTCTTGCCACTGCTATCACAGTGACTCAGCACTGAAGCCTGATTGGCTAGTGTTTGTATAAATGTACAGTGAGTGATGTACAGTCTCTCCTCCTCATTTGTATGATTGCAGCAGAGCACTTTGACACTCTGTTTGATGGTGGCTGTGGTGTGTAAATAAATGTATATAGTTTGCACCTAGCTGAAGCCTCCAGTATTTATTTGGATACTCGCACTCTCTTCTGGCCCACTCCGTCCCTACCACTTCTGCTGTTCGAACCCGCGACAACTCTATCAAATCTAGTCCCTTAAATCTGTTCTTCACCTCTACTGTATATTCATCAGGAATGCGATCTAGGTCAAATCTGAATGGCCTAGTGGTTTTCCCAACTTTCTTCAATTTAAGTCTGAATTTTGCAATGAGTAGCTCATGATCTGAGCCACAGTCAGCTCCAGGTCTTGTTTTTACTGACTGGATAGAGCTTCTCCATCTTTGACTGCAAATTATATAGTCAATCTGATTTCGGTGTTGCCCATCTGGTGATGTTCATGTGTAGAGACGCCTCTTAGGTTGTTGGAAAAGGGTGTTTGCTATGACCAGCGTGTTCTCTTGACAAAACTCTGTTAGCCTTTGCCCTGCTTCATTTTATTCTACAAGGCCAAACTTGTTTGTTATTCCGGTTACCTTTTGATTTCCTACTTTAGCATTCCAGTCCCCTATGATGATGAGGACATCATTTTTTGGTGTTAGTTCTATGAATTGTTGTAGGTCTTCATAGAACTGGTCCACTTCAACCTCTTCTGCAGCAGTGGTTGGGGCATACACTTGGATTACTGTGATATTGAATGGTTTGCCTTGGATTTGGACCGAGATCATCCTGTCATTTTTGAGATTGTATCCCAATACTGCCTTTCTCACTCTCTTGTTGACTATAAAGGCCACACCATTTTTTCTACGGGATTCCTGGCCACAGTAGTAGATATAATGGTCTTCTGAGTTAAATTCGCCCATTCCTGTCCACTTTAGTTCACTGATTCCCAAGATGTCGATGTTCATTCTTGCCATCTCATTTTTGACCACGTCAAGCTTGCCTTGATTCATAGATCTTACATTCCAGGTTCCTATGCAGTATTGTTCTTTGCAGCCTCGGACTTTCCTTTCACCGTCAGAAACATCCACAACATCTGGGCCAAAGCCCAGAGAAGGTAGCATTCTCTGGGCTTTGGCCCAACCGCTTCACTCTTTCTGGGGTTACTCGTACTTGCCCTCTGCTCTTCCCCAGTAGCTTATTGGACACCTTCCGACCTGAGGGGCTCATCTTCCGGTGTCATATCTTTTAGCCTTTTGTTACTGTCCATGGGGTTTTCTTGGCAAAGATACTAGAGTGGGTTGCCATTTCCTTCTCCTTCTCTTCTATGCCACACTTCTATCCAAATAGGGTCCCCAAGGTGGTGAGCATCAGGACATTAAAACAGCATTTAAAATGTGTGTATAAAATATCTAAGAAATTCAATGAAACATACACCCACAAACATATATAACAACAAAAGCAGAGAGGAGGGTCAATAACCATTAGTGGGGTTACCCCAAACAAAATTTAAAAAGACTTCACCTACTGGCAGAAGACAATGAAAATAAAATCTCCCATGGGAGAGAGTTTCAAAGTGAAAAGGCCCTTTCTTCAGTTGTCACTTGTTTGCTGCTGCTCTGCTTCGTTTCATAGGTCATCCTCTACAGATGATAGTACTCAAAAGATGCTGAAATTGTTTCATGAAGTACTGGATAAATGTGGCATTTAAGTCAATTCCTTAAGCTGCTTTTAACATCTGATGATTTTGTTTGCTTGTTAGAGATTTATATTACCTTGTTTAAGTGTAAATAGATTTGACAGAACTATATGCCTTAATAATCTAAAATATCTCCAGGAGACCATTGGTTTATATAATTGTTTAAAAAATATGCTGGAGAGAGAGAAATAATTACATTTGGACTTCATATTAAACAAAGGGAATTATGCCAACAGATCATATTCACATTAACTGCACAAATGAAAACCTCTAATTCAAAGTTTGATCTTAACCAGCTACCACCTTAATCCATCAGCACCTGCCAGAGGACATCCAATAACCTGCTCTTTAACTTGGAAGAAAATATACAAAGGAGAGTCTGCAACATTTCTCATATTACAAGCCAGCTGGTAGTCAAAATCCATTCTATTTCAAAAGTAAATGTTTTTGATCTCTTTTGTGGCTAGTTATAAACCTACTTAAAATGAATGTTGCCTATATACAAGCACAAGGAAGACCTTGCTAGTTTTTGGAATGCTGAGAATACCTTAATTTTGGTTCTCGCTCATTTTTGCAAACAGAATAAATGACATGCTTAAATTATATTATACTGGGGAGCAAAGCCCGTTGTGGTGGAAGACAACGGGCCCTAGAAAGGAAGGGAGGGAGGTGGAAGGGAGAGAGGGTTGGAGGAAGGAAGGAAGGCAGTGTGGGGGGAAAGGGCATCTCTGGGCCTACTGCCCCCATTGAAGGCCCAGGGGATGGTGTGTGAGGGACAGAAAATGGCTTCTCTGGGCCTACTGCCCCATAGAAGGCCCAAGGGATGGCGTGTGGGGGATGGAAAAGGCCTTCTCTAGGCCTAGAGCCCCCATAGAAGGCCCAGGGGATGGCGTGTGGAGGGTGGAAAAGGCCTTCTCTGGGCCTACTGCCCCCATAGAAGGCCCAGGGGATGGTGTGTGAGGGACGGAAAATGGCTTCTCTGGGCCTACTGCCCCCATAGAAGGCCCAGAGGATGGTGTGTGAGGGACAGAAAATGGCTTCTCTGGGCCTACTGCCTCATAGAAGGCCCAGGGGATGGCATGTGGGGGTGGAAAAGGCCTTCTCTAGGCCTAGAGCCCCCATAGAAGGCCCAGGGGATGGCGTGTGGGGGCGGAAAAGGCCTTCTCTGGGCCTAGTGCCCCATAGAAGGCCCAGGGGACGGTGTGTGGGGGCGGAAAAGGCCTTCTCTGGGCCTAGTGCCCCCATAGAAGGCCCAGGGGATGGCGTGTGGGGGCGGAAAAAGCCTTCTCTGGGCCTAGTGCCCCCATAGGAGGCCCAGGGGATGGCGTGTGGAGGGCGGAAAAGGCCTTCTCTGGGCCTGGTGCCCCATAGAAGGCCCAGGGGATGGCGTGTGGGGACGGAAAAGGCCTTCTCTGGACCTAGTGCCCCATAGAAGGCCCAGGGGATGTCGTGTGGGGGCGGAAAAGGCCTTCTCTGGGCCTAGTGCCCCCATAGAAGGCCCAGGGGATGGCATGTGGGGGACGGAAAAGGCCTTCTCTGGGCCTAGTGCCCCATAGAAGGCCCAGGGGATGGCGTGTGGGGGACGGAAAAGGCCTTCTCTGGGCCTAGTCCCCTCATAGAAGGCCCAGGGGATGGTGTGGGGGCGGAAAAGGCCTTCTCTGGGCCTACTGCCCCCATAGAAGGCCCAGGGGATGGCATGGGGGGTGGAAAAGTTCTTCTCTGGGCCTAGTGCCCCATAGAAGGCCCAGGGGATGGCGTGTGGGGGACAGAAAAGGGCTTCTCTGTGCCTAGTACCCTCATAGAAGGCCCAGGGGATGGTGTGGGGGGGCGGAAAAGGGCTTCTCTCACTTGCCTCAGCCTTGAGGGCCTATCCCTGCGCTCACACTCCAGACGGTCCTCTCCTGTCGGAGGACTGGAGCAGACTGAGCCGAAAACACTGACCGGGGCTGACGTGGGCGGGACTTTGCAAAGCAGCCAGTCAGCCCTGGCCTGTGTCTTCTGACTGCCAGTTCTTGAGCCGAATCAATTATGGCAAGCATAGAATCTTGTGGAACCAAAATTCAAATATATATAAGGACTGGATGTGATATTTCATCAGCAGTAGAGATTTATAAGTAAATGTCTAGTATTTGATAGTAGATAGTTGTAAAGTAGTACCACAAGGTAGCTAGAAGCATTGTTAATTAGTGATAATTTTCTCCCTTTTCATACTCAGCAGGTGGGTGGAGCTGTTGGGAGGAGGCAATCACAGCAAACATCTCTTCACCATTTGATTACAAATTCCAGTGGGTTCACTATGTTACAGCACCCCAAAAAAGTATTCCTGTGGCACCTTAAAAACTACAGATTGATTGAAACAAATTATTTCAAGCCAAGGGCTGACAAAAGTGCTATTTAACCCTGAACTGGCCTTGCTGGGAGGGCTGGGTAAAAATCTAATAAATAAATAAATAGATAACAATGTATGCTTTGATTAGGGAGCAATTCTAACCCTGAACTATTTGAGATGGCAATTAGCTCTGATGCTGGTGTAACTGTGAGATTTACCTATTAAAGGGAAAATACACCAGCACATCTGGAAGTATTCAGGCTTCAGTCCTCTTTGGTGGAACCCCTATGCAAATGTAAAAGTGGGTGGCCTTAGAGACAGTAAAGGAGAAGTGGGTGTTAGTATTCTAAGTCTTCCCAATCTGGTCCAGAAACCACTGGCCATATTGTGACACAGGTGACAACCCTTCTGTCAGTGTAAAAATCCCCACAGAAGTCATGAAAAGTGGGGAATAAATGCCCTCACTGCCTCCATTAGGGGTGCCATTTGCCTGGTTTCAGAGGACAAACCCTTGCTGAAGCACCCCTGTTCCCCTTGGTGTTCATATGAGTGGTTGGGAGAAAATGGTGGGGGAAGGACATCATTGACATATCAACGTCACTTCCAGCTAAAACCCAGAAGTGATATCACTAATGTACTAGGATTTTCTCATTCTCTATGGTTTTATTATAGACATGGACCATCTTAGACTATCAGTGACATCACTTCTCAGTTTTAGCGAGATATCACAATGTGTCATTGATATCCTTTTTTTCTAATGCTCCACACCCAAAGTTTCTCACAGGTTCCAGGCAAATACATGGCAACCTTATTCTCCATCATATCTCAAAGCCAGGGGCCACCCTGGGCTCTCTACTAACTTCCAGCCAATCATGGGCCATTCTCCTAATGCTAAACATTAGAACATAAGAGATGCCAATGTTGGATCAGGCCAGTGGCCCATCCAGTCCAACACTCTGTCACACAGTGGCCAAAAATAGCAGGTGCCATCACGAGATCCACCAATGGGGCCAGGACACTAGAAGCCCTCCCACTGTTGCCCCCTCCCTCCCAAGCACCAGGAATACAGAGCATCACTTGTCCCAGACTGAGAGTTCCTATCTATACCTTGCAGCTAATAGCCACTGATGGACTTCTGCTCCATATGTTTATCCAATTCCCTCTTGAAGTTGTCCATGTTTCTAGCCACTGCCACCTCCTGTGGCAGTGAATTCCATGTATTAATCACTCTTTCGGTGAAGACGTACTTCCTTTTATCTGTTCTAACCTGATTGCTCAGCAATTTCATTGAGTGCCCATGAATTCTTGTATTGTGAGAAAGGGAGAAAAGTAATTCTTTCTCTGCCTGATCTATCCCATGCATAATCTTGTAAAACTCAGTCATGGCACCCCTCAGTCGTTGTTTCTCCAAAGCTAAAGAGCCCCAAGTGCTTTAACCTTTCTTCATAGGGAAAGTGTTCCGACCCCTTTATCATTCTAGTTGCCCTTTTCTGCACTTTTTCTAATGCTATAATATCCTTTTTGAGGTGTGGTGACCAGAACTGTACACAGTATTTCAAATGAGGTTGCACCATGGATTTATACAGGGGCATTATGATACTGGCTGATTTGTTTTCAATTCCCTTCCTAATAATCCCCAGCGTAATAAAATAAAAACATAAGAGAAGCCAATGTTGGATCAGGCCAATGGCCCATCCAGTCCAACACTCTGTCACATAGTGGGTAAAAAAACTAGGTGCCATCAGGAGGTCCACCAGTGGGGCCAGGACACTCGAAGCCCTCCCACTGTTGACCCCCCTCCCCAAGCACCAAGAATAGAGCATCACTTGCCCCTGAATCCCTATCTATACCTTGTGGCTAATAGCCACTGATGGACCTCTGCTCCATATATTTATCTAATTCTCTCTTGAAGCTGTCCATGCTTGTAGCCACCAGCACCTCCTATGGCAGTGAATACCATGTGTTGATTTCTCTTTGGGTGAAGAAGTACTTCCTTTTATCTGTTCTAACCCGACCGCTCAGCAATTTCATTGAGTGCCCATGAGTTCTTGTATTGTGAGAAAGGGAGAAAAGTACTTCTTTCTCTACCTGCTCTATCCCATGCATAACTTTATAAACCTCAATCATGCCACCCCTCAGCCATCATTTCTCCAAGCTAAAGAGCCCCAAACACCTCAAACATTCCTCATAGGGAAAGTTCTCCAACGCTTTTATCAGTCTAGTTGCCCTTTTCTGTACTTTTCCCAATGCTATAATACCCTTTTTAAGGTGTGGTGACCAGAACTATACACAGTGTTCCAAATGAGGTCGCACCATTGATTTATATAGGGGCATTATGATATTGGCTGATCTGTTTTCAATACTCTTCCTAATAACCCCCAGCATAGCATTGGCCTTTTTTATTGCAGTCGCACATTGTCTTGACATTTTCAGTGAGTTATCTACTACGACTCCCAGATCTCTCTTTTGTTCAGCCTCTGCCAGTTTGGACCCCATCAATGTGTATTTATAGTTAGGATTTTTGGCTCCAATGTGCATCACCTTGCACTTGGCCACATTGAACCCCATTTGCCATGTTGATGCCCACTCACCCATCCGCAACAGATCCCTTTGTAGTGCCTCACCATCCTCCCTGGTTTTCACCACCCTGAACAACTTTGTATCATCTGCAAATTTATCCACTTCACTGCTTTCTCCTAACTCCAAATCATTAATGAACAAGTTAAAAAGCATCGGACGATATCTGAACATTTTACAACAAGAGCTGACCTCATACCAATGTACTCACAATGCCTAGATATACTATGATGCAACCTGATTCTTATTGAGTAAGAGTAACACATGCCCACTGTCAATTTAATCCTATTACTGAAATAGAAATCCACACGCTTGTTAACACACTCACTGTATTTGCTAGCTTGTTTGTATACATTCTTACTATTTTCTATTTGTTATTTTCTATTTCCAGAACACCGCAGGACACCTTGTATGTAATGTTTTTGAAATCTGTTTATTGTTGAAAACTAATAAAAAGATTTTTTTTAAAAAAAACATTGGACAGAGTACTGATCCCTATGGTGCTCCACTGCTTACCACCTTCCACTGAGAAAATTGCCCATTTATACTTACTCTCTGTTTGCTATTAACCAGCCAGTTTTCGATCCACAAAAGGACTTGTCCTTTTATCCCATGATTTTTGAGCTTGCTTAGGAACCTTTGATGAGGAACTTTATCAAAAGCATAGTCTTGGCCTTTTTTATTTCAGTCGCACACTGCCTCAACATTTTCAGTGAGTTATCTACTACAACTCCAAGATCTTTCTCTTGGTCAGTCTCTGCCAGTTTGGATCCCATCAACATATATTTATATTATATAAACCCTAATGAGTGTTTATATTGTATAAACACTAATGAAGCTCCCTATATTGTGTTTGTCTAAGGGCTCCTACTGTTAGCACCACCATCTGCCCTATGGTCATTGTGTGTGGGAGGCTTCATCACTCTTGAGTTCTGCATTTGGCAGCAGAGTTTATGTCAAGGGCAGCATTTGCTGGTTGGCTGCATCCATATATGGTTGATACAGGGCATTTTCATCATTCTGCTCTATGATTAATAGGTTGTGGCAAGGATGTTCAGCTTCTTGGAGGTGGGTCTTTATACATATTTCCCCTATGATGAGTAAGCAGGATCTGGTTTATAGTCTTCAAGGTGCCACAAGACTCCATTTTGCTTTTTTTCCTCAGTTGGGTAAGTTGTCACACTGCCTTTTCTCCTGCTAATTTGAGCATTAATTATATTTGCAAGTAGCTTTTGCTTTTTAGACCTGACAGTAGAATGTACAAATGTATCACTAGCCCCAACTGTGTTGTGCTTCTCAAACCAGAGCCATTGTATATAAAGTATATTTTACAAAACATAAATTTCTGCTTGTAGTTGCCAATTTAAAAAAAAATTTCAGACATTTTCTGTTTACTACAGTAGATTAGTTATGTCAGATTTCTATTTTCTGATTTCTCTGTCTGGAGTCCCCAACAATTTTAAATCCACAGCCGACAAAAAGCTTCTGTTTATTTTAACAAACTTTGGATCAGGTTTATATATTTAAACGTTAAAGCTGCATATGCTATATCCATTCAAGTTGGGGTTTTCCTGGTGTACACAGCTACTCCCAATAGTTTTCCCTTGAAATGTTGACTGTTAAACATGTGCCTGTTCTAGATAATGTCATTATCTCCTAGAGTTTTATTAGCAAATGTATTTGACTTTCAAAGAATAAGTTTTATTACAAAAACAAATTAGATCCCATTTCAGCTCACTTGGCATACTTGTGAATATGTAGTCATAGTATTTTCCTTTTCATAGATCATATTTCCATTTGATGCTCTCTAAATTCTTTGGGGCAAACAGTAAAACCACTGATAATTGCCCATTATTCAAAACCTGCTTTCCTACCAGCAGCCATGCATCTGCTTCTCAATTATAATCTCAATCACCAGTGGCTCTTTTTATTCATGTTTACATATGATGTCCTAATACAGTGAAATTTCATCTTGCCGCCCAAGCCCACCCTGTTCAAAACCATTCAATTTTTAAGCCATAATCATTGTGGACCTGATCATTTGATTAGCTGTTTGCACTTGCTTGTCATGTGGAATACAAGTTAATTATGTTGGTATTAGCTGGTCAACAGAAGCAGTCAAGCTAGAATGTCTCCTTACATGGGACATACAACAGTAGAAGTCAGAGATAGCATGGAGGGCTAAGAGCAATGATAAGATTCAAGCTGGATTCTGCCCACATAATACCCTAAGTGGTGACGTCATCTCCTAGTTTCACCTGCATTGTTGGGGAAGATTACCCCCCTAGCTGTAGAACTGGGCACCGAAGGAGGAAACTGAAGTGCAAGGAGAGAAATTATGGTTGAGCCAAATGTACACCACATGAATTGGCCTTTAATCAGGAACTCTGCTGTCTTTTTTGCCAAATCAATTTATCAGTTGCAGACTGAGCTATGGGTAACTGGGCTCATTTTAAGATCAGGACTGTATGTTCCATAACACAGAGCTTCTCAAATTACCATATGCTGGAGTTTTCAGCTAGAGGTTAAAGTATAACAACCCAAAGGCACTGTGGTGGCTCCTAATTGAAGGCCTGGTGGAATGAGCTCCCGCAGGGCCTGTAAAACAGAGCTCTTCCACCAGGCCTTCGATTAGGAGCCACCACTGATCAAATTTACCATCGAAACATGCTATGGTCTGATGAATATCACATGGATATTGCCGCAGGTGAGGGGAAGGTAAACTGAGGCCGCCATCAGTTTGTTCAGTTATCTAGCATTGTTAGTTTTAGGATGATAGGTAGAAGGTATATTTTAGTGTATTTTAACGCATTGTTTTATTGATTGAATGTTGTTAGCCGCCTTGAGCCAATTTTCGGCAAGGTGGGATATAAATGGAAAATAATGAATAAATAAATAAATAAATTTTACACAATCTATATTTATAACAACATAATTCATATAACAGTCAATCAGACCATCATCCACATATGCTCAGTTCATAAACTTTTCGATTTTAATCCAAATTTCTTAATGGAATAAAGAACCTGTGCCAAATGAATATCTCCAGTTTATTAATTTCATAGGAACATAACATAAGAGAAGCCAATGTTGGATGAGGCCAATGGCCTATCCAGTCCAACACTCTGTCACACAGTGGCCAAAAATACCAGGTGCCATCAGGAGGTCCACCAGTGGGTCCAGGATACTAGAAGCCCTTCCACTGTTCCCCCCCCAAGCACCAAGAATATAGTGCATC
The DNA here is from genome assembly GCA_029375565.1 of Gekko gecko. Classification (NCBI taxonomy): domain Eukaryota; kingdom Metazoa; phylum Chordata; class Lepidosauria; order Squamata; family Gekkonidae; genus Gekko; species Gekko gecko. Next base: position 99,169,714 of record JAPDNY010000004.1, on the reverse strand, counting down.
ACTTGTCCCAGATTGCGAGTTCCTATCTATACCTTGTGGCTAATTATCCACTGATGGACCTCTGCTCCATATGTTTATCCAATTCCCTCTTGAAGTTGTCCATGCTTGTAGCCACCACCACCTCCTGTGGCAGTGAATACCATGTGTTGATCTCTCTTTGGGTGAAGAAGTACTTCCTTTTATCCATTCTAACCCAACCACTCAACAATTTCATTGAGTGCCCATGAGTTATTGTATTGTGAGAAATGGAGAAAAGTACTTCTTTCTCAACCTGCTCTATCCCATGCATAATCTTATAAACCTCAATCATGTCACCCCTCAGCCATCATTTCTCCAAGCTAAAGAGCCCCAAGCGCTTTAACCTTTCTTCATAGGGAAAGTGTTCCAACCCTTTTATCATTCTAGTTGCCCTTTTCTGCACTTTTTCTAATGCTATAATATCCTTTTTGAGGTGTGGTGATCAGAACTGTACACAGTATTTCAAATGAGGTTGTGCCATTGATTTATACAGGGGCATTATGATACTGGCTGATTTGTTTTCAATTCCCTTCCTAATAATCCCCAGCATAGCATTGGCCTTTTTTATTGCAGTCACACACTGTCTCCACATTTTCATTGTGTGACTGCAATGAACTACAACTCCAAGATCTCTCTCTTGTTCAGTCTCTGCCAATTTGGACCCCATCAACGTTTATTCATAGTTAGGATTTTTGGCTCCAATGTGCATCACTTTGCACTTGGCCACGTTGTGCCCCATTTGCCACGTCGACACCCAGTTACTCATCCTCGACAGATCCCTTTGGAATGCCTCACAATCCTCCCTGGTTCTCACCACCCTGAACAACTTTGTGTCATCTGCAAATTTAGCCACTTCACTACTTTCTCCTGACTCCAAATCATTAATAAAAAGTTAAAAAGCATAGGACCAAGTACTGATCCCTGTGTTACCCCACTGCTTACCACCCTCCACTGAGAAAATTTCAAAATATACTAGATGAGTATTCCAAATAATTCAGTTTCAAAAGTGCATACGTGAAGACTGTTGAATGGATGCCTCCATTCCACCTCAGGGCTGGCCAGTTCAGAGCCCTCATGCAGTACACCACTGATGTGACCATGCTGCGCACCTCCTCCTTTTTCATGATAAAGAGAGCTCCACTCAAGTTCATTAGAATAGGTTCCGACCCTAGACTCTAGGGTGCTTTGTTCAAGTACAAAAGTTATGATTGGGGTGAGTGATAATAATGCTTCACAATGTCAAAAACCTATCAGTCCTATTTAAGGACCTGTAACATTCAGTATAAATTTCCTGTCCTTTAAGCTTTCCTCTTCCCCAGCTTAGTCTGACTCCATGGCCTGTGTATATGACCTTTTCACCTCACAATTCCTCTTCTCCATTTCCCAGATATATGACTATTTATTGAAACAGTGCATAGGCTACCTCTCCAGAGACCTTCTCAACACAGCTCACAATGCTAAAGCAATTTAACAATAAATCCATAAAAACAAAAAAAAATTAAAATAAACAAGACCACACATTATCAATAAACCCATTACAGCATAAAAAGACCACAAAGCAGTATGAAAGTAATGTACAACAGAACTATTCTCCACTGAAGTGTACGAAGGGGAAATCCCATGACTTCTCCATTTGCTAACATTTGTGTAGATGTCCTGTTTACACTGTACTCCCTATATATTCCCCTTTATCCAGATTAAGGCAAGTTCAAGTAGGTGAAGGGGAATTTTGAAAGCCCTCTATTCCACTGCATGTGTGATTTGAGCAGATCTCTACTATACTGCCAATTCATTCTTTGGATTCATTGGATTCATTCTTTTAGTTCTGAGAGAGTTCTGAAAAATCACATTTTCTAAATTTTCTAGTAATCAACCTAAATATGTACCAAATTTTTGTGTTGTAGCTTTTGAAGATTTATGCTTACCATTTTTATAACTTATTGATCAAGTTAGTCAGTCAGTCTCAGTGTCTTTATACAATATATGCAGAGAGAGGTGGGTGGGGAGGGAAGGAAGACTCCCATCTTGTTAAGATAAGTCCATAGCAAGAGGTAACAAACTTGGCCCCTAGAAAAGTGATGGATACTGAGTTTTCTAAAAAACAAAGGGTGAACAATGGCCTACAAAGAAACTGATTTGCATAAATTAATCCAGACACCACCAAATCAGGCAACATCATCTGGAATTTGCAATCCTGATAATGTACTCCGTTGACAAAGCTACCGTGAAACTCTAGCTTTGCATATTATTTTTCAGATAAAGCAGTCAGGGAGAGAGACCTGGATGTCTTATTTGGATGGACATTTGCCAGAATTCCCAAGTGCTATATTTCATGTTGTTTTCAAAGAGCTAGAAATCCAGTGTTTTCATCTCCTTATGTTTTCATAGTCTTGTGGAAATTCAGTACAAAAATTGCATACAGTCATCCAAGCTTTCTCTGCCAAGTCAGGATAGTTTCCTACCGTGTGTTCTCAATTGTATTATCCTGTCTAGCTTTAAATGACTCAGGCAAGAGGGCTTCTCTCCATTTCCCCAGGGAAACAGTTCTGCAGCCTTAGACTGCTTGGATAGCAAATGTTCTTAAAATTTAACTCAATGTTTCTTTCCTTCTGTTTCATCCATAATTTCTATTCCTGGCAGGCAATATCTGTGTGCTTGGGGGAGACAGCTAGAAAAACTGGTTAAAGACTTAGGCTTTGATAAAGAAGCAGAGAGTGAGCAAGCAGAAGTCTGTCATGCAGTTCCTTAGCTGTGAATGACATACCTGGCAGTAGCAGAAGAAAAAAAATCAGTTCCATTCCCACTGCTCATGAAGTCCAAGAGGAAGACTTCTTCCAACCTAAGTGGCTCTTTTGTTGGAAGAAGTTGGAGGAAGGCTGCAAACTTTGCTTACCAGAGTGGTAGGATTCAAGCCAGTGCACAGCTGCAAAGAAGATTATAGCAGCAAATGTGTTCACAAGTTATGTTGTGTACACCAGACTGGTAGGATACAAACCAGTGGATTTATTACTTGCACAGCTGCAAAGAAGATTATTGCAGCAAACTTGTTCACAGGTTATGTTACGTACTTCCTTACAGAAAGAGGAGGAAACCATCCAAAGGTGCCATGGAAATTAATTTAAACATTCATTCAATGTTTTTTAATTGCCTCAAGCACCAGAGCGTTACCGATGTTGAAATGGCACTAGCACAGGTAAGCCAGAGGCTCGTGTGCTCTCCTAGCAGAAAACATAATTTCTAAAACCCATCTCCAAGGAGATGAGAATATAGCGACTGCACTGGCGTCAATTGAGAGCCAGTTTGATGGAGGCCCGATCTGCATCTAGCATTTGCTCCACTGTCTTACCAAATTCACACTGGAACAGAAATTCCCATCTACATTGCATGCCACTTTCACTTTGACTGAGTGTCGCATTTTATGGCATTGTCCAGACTGCATGCTGCTTTCACTTCGTTTGATCTCTGGTTTTACAGTGGCTGTCTGCATAGATGTATGACCATTTTATGGCCATTCGGGGGTGACTCTGCAGTTAGTACAGTATTTGCCCGGGATAGTTGAATGTGTTTTTGAACTGCATCTTTTTCTGTTCCAGTGTGGGACTGGTAAAACAACGGAGCAAATGCTAAATGCAGATTGGCCCGTAGTGTTTAAGAGTGACAGACTCTAATCTGGAGAACTGGGTTTGATTCTCCACTCCTCCACATGAAGCCAGTTGGGTGACCTAGGGTCAGTCTCAGTTCTCTCAGAACTCTCTCAGTCCCACCTACCTCACAGGGTGTCTGTTGTGGAGAGAGGAAGGGAAGGCAATTGTAAGCCACTCTGAGGCTGAGGTCACACCCATTAAATAATCAATTGCCAATGCACTTTCCAACTGGATTTATCAAGGGTAGTTTTCTATTTCTTTCTTAAGGCTATCTTCTACTGGAAAAGACAAAAGAAAACTACCTGGTCCTTGATGAATAGCTAGAAACCTCAGAGATTGATAGAAACAAAAGGAAGCATATTGTGGTGTCCTAAGGAATAATGCATAAGCAAATTGACATGTAGTGTAAAATTTAGCATTTTGTACATGTGGACTAATTCAAGGGGTGAGGGAGCAAGTAGTTTGATCTGATTTTAATTTGAGTGAAGTGTGGAACTAAAAATGTGGTGCTTTGAAGGACAGTGTGGGCAATTTCCTGAGTCACAAACTGAGTCACGCAGACCCCTAATGGCGTTTCCAGGACTACAGACAAGCTGTTATTCTTAAAACACAAACCATTAAACCCTTTACGAATAAACTTAAATTTCTGAAAGATTTCCAAAGAGTTTAATAATGTTCTGAGAGAGTTGCTGCCAAGGTACACACATCATCTCTTGGGGGAGGATTTTTGCAAAGCCTTTGTATTTTACATGCCACATGAGGGTGGTAACGGAGAGCTGTCATCATGTTCAGAATTCCAGCTTACAAATCAGCCAGCTAACTGGGAGAAAAAGCTATCTCAAGAGAGATTGCTTTTGAAATCTATAGCATGTACTCTAGAAAGTGTATAGAAAACTGAACTGTATTGGTAATTCATCTAGATACACATATAAATATAGATACATATGAACAAGGAATTATAAATTACTTCAGTTAATATTTTGTGAAGGCTGCTGTACATAGGACATTTTCTCCACATGGGTATACACGGTCTTAGTGAACAATCAAAAGTACCATTTTATTCAGTGGGCTTACTCCCAGAAAAGAGAATTACAGCCAAGTGTTCATAGCAGTGTACATCGTCATGTGTAAGGACTACACAAGCCTATTTTGCTACATCATTCGCATACAATGGGAATTTGCTTCCAGTTGCAGCCTCCCCGTGCACAGTAAAGCCAGCATAAGCACATGATGGTGCATGGTCTCCTCTTCTGTATCTCTGCAGTAGAAATTTCTTGTGTGAAATGGTCCTAAACAGGTAACAGCAAAACAGAGAGAGATTGCTTTTTGTTAAATGTAAAGACTAGTCAACATGGTTATAAAAGAAGTTTCCAGTAATAATTTATGATAATATCTGTTTAGGATTTGGTAGGTTTTTATGAGTAGTATGAGCTTATGATTTGATTTTACTTATTTGTAATAAAAGGGGGGATTTCTACAATAAATACAAATCTATATTTTTAAAAAAACAAAACAGGTCCATGTTTCCTGGTCAAGTACATATCAGAATGCAAGCGATTACAATCCATACATGAGTCTCACTCTTCTTTGCAATCAGGGAGGCAAGAATTGCCAATCCATTTCTGAATTAACGTCTCCTGTGCTGAGCACTGTATTCTTAAAAGGAAAGCAGGAAAGCTTTTTTACATAGAAAGATTGCAAAGGCTGCGATCACATGTGCCTTTGGATCCAACATAGGTGCGAATGCCTGATAGATCTAAAGGGAGCTATCAGACAGCAACATCCGGGAATCATCCTGCAGTCACTGGCAACTCGTGCTGCTCCACCACAGAAGCAGAGTTAAAGGACGCCAGGGAAAGTCTGGTGTTAACCAGATACGACGGGCCACAGACGGACTTTCCCCTGTCTGATTTCTTAAGCACACTCTGATGCTGTTGGGATGGTCTGATCATTCCATCTCAACTTGGTGCCATTCCCCCCCCTTTGCAGTATGTGCATTATTGTATACCCCACAGGGGGCCCTTAGTGCGAAGGTGTGATTCCTCATTTATGCACAAGGGAAACAAATGGCAAAAAAAACCAACTCACCCACAGTTGCATCTGATCACACAGTGACAGGCTGAGCCTGCAGCTTCAAAGGGATGTGTGATCTCACAACTGTGTGTCAAATTCCTCTGGAGAAAATAGCCTAACTTCCCCTCTGCTTCAACTGGTGCATGTGACCGCAGCCCAGTGAGGCCCATCATGTAAACCACATCTAACACTGATCTTGTTAAGAGAAAGTTTATATAATTTGGCCCCTATTATAGATCATTTTTCCCCTTAGAGATCACAAATCCTAAGATCCTTATATCTGTTTTATCTGTAAGTGGCAACTGGCTGTACTTTAGGACATTGTTTACTTCCGTACAGGTGACAATGGCCTAATATCTAGAGCCACTCTTCTATGCATTCTTCTGACAAAGTTCAACCGGGGGGACTAATTGACCTCTAGGTTGGTTAGATGGTTAATCCATAACAATGACCATTGCCATTCTTCAGTTGACTGACTCTCACATGCCATGCATTACTTGACAGTGGAAACTGCACTGCTGATATTAAATCAGAACTACTGCATTAATAGAAAAAAATCTGAGATTAAAAAATTATTTGGAAAGGCTGTGATTGCTTTATAACTAAAAAAATCCTGTCCTGCAAGCTCATCAGAGCTGAATCTGATATTTTTCCAGAAGCACAGAAAGATTTTGTTTCAGCTGACTTCTAACAGCTGGTGTTGTTTAGCAGTTCTGGACAAATTTTCAATCTGGTTTTTTTACATAGTATTTTATATTTTAATTGGGTATTTGATGTTTCTGGTACATGATAGTGAGTTTTATAGAGCCCAAGAGATGGGTTGGGTTGGGAATGAACATATATAAAGAGCATTATTCCTTCATTCCATGTATGTGTGCTCACTATGACAATTTGCTTACAGCAGACAAAAACTAATAATCATTTTCCTAAAACAGCAAGATTTGTTCCTTAATGGTGCTAGTGCAGAATGGGCTAGGGAAAGAAGTTTTCCTTATAGCACAAGATCGCCTCAAGTCCAATACTTGGCTCTTCTAGAACTGCTGAAGCAGAACTTCAAGACCCACACAGCAAATTAACACTCAGCCTTTTGGATATAAGTCTTACAATGTAACTATTTGTACCAGAATTTAAAGTTGCATTTTTCTCACATTGGGCTCATGCTGTTCTAGTGGTTCACTGCCAGGTAGAAGGTGGCAGCATTAAACTCCCTCTCCCCAATCAGTGTCAGCCCTTTAGAAATTGGGTCAATGCTGATATGGGAAATAGCTGGCATATGGGCTTTTCTTACATCCCAAGATTCTCTTGTTGTTTGAAGGTATGAGGAGCCATTCTGCTATAACTTCCACTGAATTCACTTGAGAATGAAGAAGCATATAATATCAGAAGAACCCGCAGTATCGGATATTGGATACTGGATATATCTTGCCTTGATGTCCATTACACCTTTTTATGTATCTGGTGCAACAAGGTTGTTGCCACCTCTGTGATTGTCTCCACATTGCTCCAGTTACATTTAACAAAACTCTGCCTGCATGGATTCACTTACAACATGTGTATAGTGTGTTAATTGGAAGGTTGGTGTAAATGCTCTATAAAACAAAACAATGTGAGTGCAAAACACTGAAATGTTCCTGCAGCAGCCACAGAGACAGAAGCAACTATATTGCTCCAGGTATATATAAAGTATCTATACGACATACTATATGACAGCATTCACAGGGTCAGGGTCTTTCATTCTGGAGTAATTAATCTGGGTTAAGAATAATCGCCATGTTCTGTTCTCAGAATCATGAAAACAGCTTTAAATTATTACTCCACCTCTCAATAGATGTGGTCCCCATTTCATGTGAATAAACAGCTTTCTAAAGACCTGAGAAATAAAAAAGACTCATTCAGAAAGTGGAAGGAGGGCCTTATAACCAAGGATGAATATAAACAAATAACCAGTGCTTGTAGAGAGAGAGTTGGGAAAGCTGAAGCTCAGTATGAGCTTAAGCTAGTGAGAGATTCTAAAAACAACAAAAAGGGTTCTTTTCTTATGTTCAAAGTAAGGAAAAGAACAAGGACATGGTAGGCCCATTGCAGGGACAGGAAAGTGAAATTGTAACAGGTGATGAAGAGAGGGCAGAACTGCTCAATTCCTACTTTTCCTCAGTATTCTCTTGCAAGGGAAACAGTGCTCAAAATGGCAAAAACAGAACACATGATGAGGGAAGGAGGTTGCAGCCAAGGATCGGCATAGGGGTAGTACATAAACACCTAGTTTCTTTAAATGAAACTAAGTCCTTGGGGCCAGATGAACTGCATTCAAGAGTACTAAAAGGACTCACGGATGTAATTTCTGAGCCTGTCCATTATTTTTAAGAATTCAAGGAGGATCTGGGTAACTACCGACCTGTTATCTTGACATCTATACCTGGGAAAGCTTTGGAACAAATCAAACAGACAGTCCTTGAGCATTTAGAAAGGACAGCTGTGATTACTAAGAGCCAGCATGGGTTTCTCAAGAACAAGGGAATGCTGTAGACATAGTTTATCTTTATTTCAGTAAGACTTTTGATAAGGTTCCACATAATATTCTTGTTGACAAATTGGAAAGATGTGGTTTAGATCCTATGACTGTTAGGTGGATCTGTAACTGGTTGACAGATCACACCCAAAGAGTGCTTGTGAATGGTTTCTCATCTTCTTGGAGAGGATTGACAAGTGGAATGCCTCAAGGATCTGGCTTTGGACCTGTTCTGTTCAACATCTTTATCAACTATTTGGATGAAGGAATAGATGGAATGCTTTTTAAATTTGCAGATGATACTAAATTGGGAGGGGTAGCAAGTATGGTAGAAGACAGAGTCAGGATACAGGATGATCTTGGCAGGCTGGAAAACTGAGCTAAAACAAATAAAATGAATTTCAATGGGGATAAATGTAAAGTTCTGCATTTAGATAGGAAAAATCAAATGCATAATTATAGGTTGGGGGATACTTGCCTTGGCAGTAGTATGTGTGAAAAGGATCTGGGGGTCTTAGTAGACCATAGACTGAACATGAGTCAGCAGTGTGATGCCGTTGCTAAAAAGGCAAACCTGATTTTGGGCTGTTATCAACAGAAGTATAGTATCCAGATCATGCAAAGTGATGGTACCACTTTACTCTGCTCTGGTTAGACCTCACCTAGATTATTATGTTCAGTTTTGGGCACCACAATTTAAGAAGGATACAGACAAGCAGGAACATGTCCAGAGGAGGGCAACGAAGATGGTGAGGGGTCTGGAGACCAAGTCCTATGAGGAAAGGTTGAAGGAGCTGGGTAGGTTTAGCCTGGAGGGGAGATGACAGAGGCGATATGATAACCATCTTCAAGTACTTGAAGGGCTGTCATATAGAGGATAGTACAGAGTTGTTTTCTGTTGCCCCAGAAGGTCAGACCAGAACCAACAAGTTGAAATTAAATCAGAAGAGTTTTCGTCTAAACATTAGGAAGAACTTCCTGACAGAGCAGTTCCTCAGTGGAACAGGCTTCCTTGGGAGGTGGTGGGTTCTCCTTCTTTGGAGGTTTTCAGACAGAGGCTAGATAGCCATCTGACAGCAAGGCTGATTCTGTGAACTTAGGCAGATCACAAGAGGGAGGGCAGAAAGGATTGCTTCAGTGCTTAGTTCTTGTGGCCCTTTCTTACATGCCCAGTGAAATGCTGATTGCCACTTTGGGGTCAGGAAGCAATTTTTCTCCAGGCCAGTTTGGCCAGGGATCCTGGAGATTTCTTGTCATCTTCTGGGTGTGGAACAGCAGTCACTGCGGGTGTGGAGGGGGAGGTATTTGTGAATTTCCTGCATTGTGCAGGGGGTTAGACTAGATGACCCTGGAGGTCCCTTCCAACTCTATCATTCTATTATTCTAAGGCAATGAATGTATGTCCTAGTTTCAGTGTGCAAAACTGGAAATTTGGATTATTGAGGGTACTGGTTCTTGCCTACCAAAGCTGGGAAATGAGCATGTTGCCCTATTCACACAAAATGGCAACTGCCTATTGATAGGATTAAGGGTAGTGTGCTCTTCCATTCCAAGAAATCTGAGTGACAAAATTGTACAGAATTAAAAGGCTTCTGTTTGAAGTTTGAATATCAAGTCCAAACCCCCACCACTACCACCCATACCAGTTTTCAAACGCAGAAGGGAAATGTAACATATAGTTTTGTTTTGCAGTTTCCAGCTCAAGCCCCACTTGGATTTTTATGGGGGCCAGAAAAGATGCAAAGCACAATACCACAGTATATTTCCCTTGAAGTACAGGACATTGAAATGAATGTTGGACAGCACTGGTCTATTGTCCAGGCTGTCTGCTAGTTTCCCAGTACCACTTTTGAAATGAAGGGCAGGGGGGGGGTATGCATCCACCATTGAGTTTATTTGCTTTCAAAGACTAACATAAGGGACTTGCAAAGGAAGACAGGGATTTACTGTATTATTCATAGTAATAATAGTCTACTTGTTTTGGAATGAGATTGCATCAAAGAAGAATAGACTACACAAACTGAGGCAGACTGTTATAAAATTCATTAGGTTCCCTGTGAGATTACATTTTCAGAAGTGATCATGTTACAAAGCAGTCTGCCAGCATGAACCCACGTAGAAAGAAAAGAACCACAACTGTCAGACTGGCAATATGAGCAATAACTGAACAGAGCAACCAAGGTTTAGTTTGTGCTTTTTTGAAGGTGAGTCAGAGGCACAGCTGCATCTCAGCAAAGAAATTTCCCTAACAGATGCAAAGAAAGATTAATGGGCTATTACAGGCAGAGTATCCTTCTGAGAGTACACTTGTTGCCCCAGTGAAGCTAGGAGGACGTGTTCATTGTTCACTGATGTAGAACCTAATTAGATATAGATACTGTACTGCACTATAAAGATAAGTCAGGGAAGGGAATGGGGCTAAAGAAGACAATCTCCAGGCTTCTGGGAGTTCTCTGAAACAATGAAGTAGTAAGTCAAACGTGTATAGCAATCTAGGGAGTCCAAAAGCTTCACCCAGGGGCTGCACACAGCTAAATCCTGCCTCCTGGTGTGCAATGTAAGAAAGAGCGAAGAGGGGATATCTCTCTTTCCAGTGAGGTGAGCCCAGCAAAAATGTCCTAGCACCTTAGTGCTCTCAGATACATTTCCACCTGCAAAATATATCCCATAGATCTTCTGGAAAGCATACTGTTATTGAAAGATTTCTCACTGATTTTGACAGAATGTAGCCTCCTCTCAGGGTTTGAGTTGGTAAATCTTGAAAGGCAAAAATGTAACATTGATCTGTGGGGGACCGTGTTGCCCTTAAAATGTGAATTGTATGTAATGATGCCCATCTATTTGGGATTTGAGGGACTATTGTTTGATTATAACATGTATCTAAAATAGGGGGCAAATAAATCCCCCTGGAACCATTTTGATTCAGGAAAATGGTGTGTGTGTGGGAGGAAGGATACAGTCCCGCACACACATATCCAATCCATCCAATTTCTGAAAATAGTTAAGTGTTGTTGTTGTTGTTTTTTTAAAAAAAATAGCACATGTGTGTGTGATTGCATGGGATGAATCAATCACTGAATTGCTATGAGACATGTTCTCATTCCATAATTAGATTATAACTTGAATTCAGTGTCTGAGAAGTATCCTGCTAAATTAGCTATGGCTCTTTGTTAGGCAGCAAATGAGAAAGCTACTGCTCTGTAGCAACAATTTTCATGTATTTGTCAAGTCAGTGACATCACAGATATTGCTCTACAACTTTTTGGGACAAAAAAGAAATAGACATTATTTATAGGCAGCTTTTCCCCTTTGTATTCACTCATTGCTAAAGTGCAGATCACAACTATTGTTGTAAATTTCTTTGGTACAGTTGTGGAGAAATGTACCAAGTTTCCCTCTCATGGGAATTTCCAAATGCCCTTTGCATCATGTACAAACCTATCAGTAATTCTACCACCAGCTGTCTTCCAGCTGAAAAAGATACAAAATTTGCCCATATAAATTAAAGCTATGCATTAAAAATTAGGGACAAACCAGATAAGATGATCTAAGATCCATGATTTCATCTCCATTCCAGTGCATGTTCCCCTTCACCTGAGTCTGAACTTCACATGGCTGCTATTGATAAAGGAAAAGCATGGTAGAGTTGTATCACAGATCTTTCAGACTCTCATCTGGCTAGGTCCTAAGAGGCATCTCAACATGTAGCCATAGTGGTCTAGAAGCAGAAATTGCTTCCACAGACTAGTAAGACTGAAATTCTTTCAGCCCTGAAGTAGCTGTTTGGTTTTAATGAGAGTTGTGTGCCTAATGGCTAATGTGGCTGCTTGTAAAATGCATGAAAGTTGCTTGTTCATTGGTGTACCATTATTTTCCTGTTTGTTCATAATCAGAATAATTAATTCAGATATTACAAAGGGACAATGAGACAATAACATCCATTAAGCAGACTAGAATCATTTACAAGGAAAATTTCTAGTGCTTTCAGAGAGCTATCAAACCCTTTTCATACTCTGAAAACAATGTAGCATCCTATTGAAGTTGGGGAACTGGATCTTATACTGTGTTCTCACCCCAGCCACGATACATTGATCCAAAGGTGGAACACCCAGTTTAGGTGCTCATAGGCTTCCAATCTAGACTACTGAACCTACATGCACACAAGGTGTACACATGCCAGCTCTTTTCCAGTCTTGTATCAACTCATGTCAATTATGGATGGGAACAGTTAGCAAGATCTCACACCCCCTTCTGCATATCAGGCCTACATGCCATATAAAGGTACGCAGTGGGCCAGCCCACAAAGCGCTACTTACTGCTGAAGGGTGCATTTCTTAGGGAAGGATGCTTCAAATCATCTCATTAGATGATATGTTCAATCCCAACCCAACTCATGTTTAACAGATGACCTGGTACTCACCTTAAAAGTAAGGGTGGGGATAAAATCAGCTCCTAAACCCATGTTGTGGCAGGAGGGGCTTCATCATTCCCTACCTTCCATGTCATGTTTTCACTAGTAAAAAAGGGCTGCCCAGGAGACACATAGAAGAACCAGCAGTACGTCACACAGCCTGTCCCCTCCCTATAACCTATTTCTGCTAGCAAAAGAATGTAGGCTGGAAGGGAGGGAACAATGAAACTGCTCCTGCTACTGTGCGCGCTTGGAAGCTGATCCTAGTGGACCTGTTTTAGTTATTAGTGGGTTAATAGCGGGTCAGAAGAAGCCCTGAGAGTGGCTTCTCAAAAATGCCAGGCTAATAGCTTACAGCCTCCTCTGTAGTAATCAATATAGAATAAAAATTAAAGATTTTCAACTATTATGACATTACAAGTGATGCCTTCAGATTTATAGTCAAAATGTTTTTATTTACAATCAAAAAATTTATAATCAAAATTGAAATCAGTGGAAAATCCCACAGCTATGGCTAGTTAGTTCTGGACTTATTTATTTATGGGGAGGGGCCATTTCTTAGTAGTAGAGTATGTGCTTGGCATGCAGAAGGCCCCAGGTTCAATCCCTGGCATCTCCAGTCTCTGGCATCTCCAGTGATAGTTATGTGAAAGACCCTGGAGAGCTGCTTGAGACCCGGGAGAGTTGCTTCCAATCTGAGTAGACAGTACTGACCAAGAGAGCCTACATGCCTACAAAACTAATGAATAGCTTTCTGCACATGAAATACCGATAAGAGCATTGGCTCCTCATCACAAAGCAACCTTGAGGAAGGATTTCTAATTTGAAATGGTCTTCCAAGATCTGGCTGTGTCCATTGTCGCAATACACAGCTGCATGCTTTCTATGAAGGATGTATTTCTGCTGTAAAATCAACAATAGTAACTGTATATTGTGTATCTTCATTTGATGGACTTTGTGAATGCCTTAAACAAATTGTGATCCTTTATACATTTTGTTCACATTGAAACTGGTAAATTTATTTGTATTTGCAACAAGATGTTTACAGTGTTTTCCTTTTGTTTTTTCATTTTGTATACGCTGTAAGTCCTGCTTGTATCAACATTTAGGACACTTCCAGCAGGTGACAGAATGTAAAGTCATCCCAGAAGATGCCTGTTCTGGCAGCAAAGGCTCACTCAGGGCTACAGGTTGGGAGCCAAAAGCCATGGCACCTTTGAACAAGCATAGGGTCAAACTATCTGCAGAAGGGGGAGGGGGAGATGCTTATCAATGAGTCTTGCTCAGCTGGCTGAGATGTCCGCAGTTTTCTCCCCTCCCTGAAATGCACAAGACATCAAAACAGGGCTAAAAGTGAAGCCCCAGTGCAGACTCTTGGAGATTCAGTTTTTCCAGTCAACAAGAACACATCCCCTTTGCACAGGCAGTTAAAAAAAAAGGCTGCTCTTTTTTCCACTCTTGTAAACCAGCTGTCTTTAAATAGAAGCATCCTCTGCAAGTGATGAATGAACCTCTAGCACTTTTGAAATTTGGCATGGATATGCTGCATATCTAAACTTCGTGGAGCTCACAAGGCATGAAAACAGGGTCAAAATGTTTCATGAGAAAGAGATGTTACTTACGTTGTCTTTCCAGACTTCCTGATGAATCAGAAATGGGAAAGCCCAGCATTTTGGTGCGTCCATTTCTAGTTGACCAAACTGAGAGGCTAGGAAGAAAAGCAGAAACATACATAACAGTTTTATACAATCAAGTATACACAATTAGGGTGGGTTTTTAAAACTCTTTTATGTCTACAGATCTCTTCAGTAGACATATGGATGATTTAACATTAGACCTATCATATTTCCTGTGGTCTCCCTCTGCTCTTTGAGATGTCTTAAACTGTCAGGGTAGGGTGCGGCATCTTGTCTCAACTCACAGATTTAAGGTACCATTACAAAGCATTTCCAGTCAGTTATTTAATGTATTGTTATATTTTGTAGCCCCATGAGGGGGCATGTAAAGTCTTGGGCCACCTATATTTACTGCATGCCCTTTATTCATAATTCCAGTCAGGACAAGGCTACTAACACAGAATGTCTAGCTCATAAACTTGTATGTAATTAACTCGGCTAAAAAAATTAAAAACTCTAGTACATGTCGAAGCAATGCCTAGTAGTTGGGCAGTCATTCACTCTGTTGGGGGTGAGTGTGGCTTTGAATGCAACTCTGAACAGCTGTTAGTTCTGTTACTCAAAACACAGAATACTGAACCTACTCTCTAATTGATTTCAGTGGGCTTCAGACTGAGCCTTGCATGACTTCACATTCATAAATATTATTGCTGCAGCTATTTAGAGCTTGGCAATTATTTATATTTTTACACAATCAGAATCATACAGCAAACTATAAACAGTTGCAATACGTTATGAGATTTTTGGGAAACAGGTCTGTCTCAGCCACTGCCCAATTTTGACTGAGTTAGTTCTTTTTTGAGTAACTATCTTTCATGTTAACTGTGACTGAAATCTCATTCTCACTTCCTTCCTGATAGTCATATAATTCACTGTATTTTTTTAAAGGTGCATTCCTAATTTCATGAAGTCTAGACAGAATACTCAAAAGCCCCTTTGTATTTTATTTGTTTGAACTGGTTGGAAAATGTAGAAACATTTTTTAAAAAAAAACCTGCTATCCTCCTTTTAATCACTAACATTAAAAATTCCAAATGGTTGGAGCAACATCTGAATCCCCACAAAACTGAAGTAATGAAGGCAAAGTAATAACAGACCTTTATAATGATGCTAGTTTGGTAGGAAAAGGAACAAATACATACAGATTAGACTACTGTAATGCGCTCTGCATGAGGCTACTCTTGGCTGCCCAGAATATGCAAGTGATGACTCTAAAAGCCCATGGAACTAGTGTCAGACACCAGCTTCAGATGGCAGTGAGTGATCTCTGGAGACAGTAATCTTGCTTTTATTGAACTGCCTTATACTTAGTCAGACCACTGGTCTATTGTCTAGTGTGTCTGTCAGCATCTATTCAGAGTCTTAGGCAGAGGTCCTTCACATCACCTATTGCCTGATACATTTTACTGAAGATGCTGAGAGCTTGGGACCTTCTTCTTAAAGAGAGCCAGTTTGGTGTAGTGGTTAAGTGCATGGACTCTAATCTGGGAGAACCGGGTTTGATTCCCCACTCCTCCAATTGCAGCCAG
Source organism: Gekko gecko (assembly GCA_029375565.1). Lineage (NCBI taxonomy): Eukaryota > Metazoa > Chordata > Lepidosauria > Squamata > Gekkonidae > Gekko > Gekko gecko. The sequence goes on along the minus strand of JAPDNY010000004.1, from coordinate 99,153,854 downwards.
CTGGGTGACCTTGGGCAAGCCATAGTTCTGTCAGAGCTGTTCTTGAAAAAGAGCAGTTTTTTGCCAGAGCTCTCTCAGTGCCACCTACCTCACAAGGGTGTTTGTTCTGGGTAGGGAAAGGAGTTTGTAAGCCGCTCTGAGATTCCAAGTGAAGGGCAGGGTATAAATCCAATCTCTTCTCTTCTCTCTTCTTCAGGCCAGTTGTTCTACCACTGAACCATGCCCTCTCTCCCTCTTCCCAGCTTCTAAGATTGACTTTAATCATTAGCCCTAAGGTTGTCAACTTAGCAGAAAACAATAGGTGGGTTTGCTCTTGGCCCTTTAATGGCATCTTGACCATAGACATCAGCAGGTGAATCTATTCATAACATTGAAGATAAGTGTTGTCTCCTGCCAAGATATGCAGATGAAGCTGCTGTTGTAAAAGCAAAGGCCAGTAACTGGTTCAGAAGCCACAGCTGGTGAATAATGCTATAATATGAGTCATGACAGGATAGTAATGGGGGAGCATTTTCAACTGGTGCTACAACAGCTGCAGTGACTACCAGTTAGCATCTGAGCCAATGTGCTAGTTTCAAACTCTAAAACATTTCATACTAGGGTGCTACTGTCACCCTACTCTTTTAAGTCCATCTAAGTCAATGTATTGTACCCCTCTTTTACAAGCTTCCTACTTACCTGTTAAGATCTAGGGGGAAGGCCATGCATCTGAAGGAGCCTCTTCTGAGATTGAAGAAGCAGTGTGGAGGAACAGGGATGGGCACAAACCATCTCACAAACTGAAGTTGTGAAGTGAAGTTTGTGGCAGGTCAACTGGCACAAACTTTCCACAGCCCCTGAGAGTAGCAGAAGTATTCAGAGGTTGGAATGATAGACACACACACACCCCGAGTGGAATGGGGCCCCCTGAGAGTAGGATGAAGTTTACTGGCATTGGAATGACACATCACAGGGTGGAAAGACAGCCCCTGAGAGTAGTTCTAGAGCTGGAATGACAGCCCCACCTGACTGGGATCAGGTGGCTCCTGGCGGTAGCAGAAGTGTTCTGGGACTGGAATGACAGCCCTTGAAGTGGAATGACAGCCCCTGGGAGCAATTTTTTTCCCTACGGAGTGGAGCAGTTCACATCCTAAGCATAATATAGCTGCTGGGAGTAGGATACCTATTTTGGGACAGGAATGACAGGTTGTAGAGTGGAATGACAAGCCCTGGGTGTAACAGAGGTGTTCTGGAGCTGGAATGATAGCCCCCAGAGTGGAATGACAGCCCCTGGGAGGAGCAAAAATGTTCTGGGACTGGAATGACAGCCACTGGAGTGGAATGACAGCCCCTGGGACCAGTTTTTTCCCTACAGAGTGGAGCAGTTCACATCCTGAGCATAATATAGCTGCTGTAATCTTAAAATGGGCAATGGGCAGTGCAGGACCCTGAATGGCTCCAGTTTGCTGCTGAGTGGAGCTTCCTGTGTTATTGAGTGGCCACTCACATGCACAGCTTAGAGGGAATGCTGCCTGGGAGAAGAAGTTTCTATGACTGGAATGACAGCCCCCAAAGTGGAGTGACAGCCCCTGGGGGTAGCAGAATGTTCAGGGTCTGGAATGAAAGCCTGCAGAGTGAAATGACAAGCCCTGGGAGTAGCAGAAGTGTTCTGGAGCTGGAATGACAGCCCCCAGAGTGAACTGATAGCCCATGGGTCATAGCAGGAGTGTTCTCGGACTAGAATGAAAGCCTGCAGAGTAGAATAACAGCCACTGGGAGTAGCAGAACTGTTTTGGGACAAGAATGACAGGTTACAGAGTGGAATGACAGCCCCTGGGGGTAGCAGAAGTGTTCAGGGTCTGGAATGACAGAGAAGACAGGGTCTGGAATGACAGAGAAGAATGACAACCCCTGGGAGTAGGAGAAGTGTTCTGGAGCTGGAATGACAGCCCCCAGAGTGGAATGACAGCCACTGGGAATAGGAGAAGGCTTCTGGGACAGGAATGGCAGCCCCAAAAGTGGATTGACAGACCACGGAAATAGCAAAAGTGTTCTGGAGCTGGAATGACATCCCCCAGAGGGTATTGACAGCCCAGGGGTCCTAGCAGAAGTGTCCTGGGCAGTGGCATACCAAAACCAAGCCAGGGTGCGTGATCTATCCCAGGCACAGCTTGAGGAAGGCTCTTAAAAGGGGGCCATGAAGCCAGCATGTTGCTGCATCCAGCTGAATGTCTTTTTAAAAATAATAATAATAATAAAATGCAGTTAGGGCTGCAGGCACTAGGGGCACAGGGAAGTCTGAGCGTAGCAGAAATCAGGCTAGGATCAGCTAAACTTCCCTTTTTCCAAGACTGAAGCAAACTTCCTTATCAACAACCAGGACAGGACTCTGATAGCTGCTACAGTAATTGCCAGCCCGCAGGTCATTTTCTCCCGTAGTCTAGCCTTTCTTTCTTCTTTTTCTTGCACCCAGCTCAGCCAGATCTTGCAAAACAGTAATGAGAATGTTGCAGCAAGGTAAAGCAACCTTTCCCTCTCTTAATTTCTCTCCCTCTTTTCCACACGTTTCTCATTCACTTCTGTCTCCACCTAATTTTTCTGTGTCCCACCCTCCCTTTATTTTCACTTTCTGGTCTCAGGACCTTCTCATCCCTATCCTGCTTAGTGACAGACTGTATTTAAGAGTAGTTCAGTAGCAAATCTTTGTTAATATTGTGAACAACAGGCACTGGGTTTGCTGGGCTCTGTACACTGCACTGGTTCTTCTGGGCTTCCACCACCACCCCTTGCTTGGACTGTAATTCTGTGCTTGACATCAGCTGGCAAGCCATATGTTCTATAGGTTATATCAATAAAGGTTGGTTGATTGAACATCAGCTGGAATTGCCACAATGGCACTGGGTTCTGCTGGGCACTCTGTGATTGTGCTGGTACTGCTGGAACTCTGTACATTGCACTTGTTCTGCTGGAATTACAAAAATGTCCCCCTTCAGTTTCAACAGCAGATATTCTCTGGTTTGACTTTAGTCATTTGGAAGCAATGGAGAATGGGGTATCTTTTTTGGGGGGGTAGTGTGTTTCTTAACATCCACTATAAAATGTTTTGGATGCTTTAGCTAGTGTTAGTTAGTACAAAGGCAGCCTTCTAGCTCTCAAAAATGCCTTGTAGATGTTTGGGATGGTCAGCTCTTGGTCTTCAAAATGGAGAACAGAAGCCCTCCCAAGTGCCTGCTCAGAACATGAGTGGTGTGATGGAATTTTTTCTTGCCATCAAGTCACAGCTGACTTATGGTGACCCCATAGGGTTTACGAGGCAAAAGACATTCAGAGGTGGTTTGCCATTGCCTGCCTCCATGTCAGCCCTGCTTAGCTTCTGAGATCCAATGAGATCAGGCTATCCTGGTGCTATCCAGCTCAGGGCTAGGCTGAGAGTCATGTGACTGGCCCAAGGTCAGCAAGCTTTCATGGCACAAGTCGGGATTCGAACCTGAACTTCCCAGATCCTAGTCTAACAGTTCAAGCACTACATCACACTGGCTTTTGTGATGGAATAGCATGTTAGAATTTGGTTTTTTAAATAGCATGATTATATATACAAAGTTAAATAAAAGGAATTTTCACTCTCTGCATTTCTTTTCTGGCCATTGAAACAAAACTTGGGTCCAGTGGCACCTTTAAGACCAAACTTTGTTCTGCTGCTTCAGACCATCATGGCTACCCACCTGAATCTATTTTCTGGCCATTATTATTATTTGTTTTAATTTCATGATTATTCCTGAAAATAATTTTGTGGTCTAGGGAAGAGACCCTGACACAGATAGCCCCAGCCTAGCCTGATCTCATCAGATTTTAGAAGCTAAGCAGGGCCGATGCGGAGGCAGGCAATGGCAAACGACCTCCAAATGTCTCTTGCCTTGAATACCCTATGGGGTTGCCATTAGTCAGCTGTGACTTGATGGCAAAAAGTAGAGGAGGGGTGTTAAAAAATTATCCACCTTGGGCACCAAATAGGCCAGGTAAGCCACTGGTCCTGGGACTAGAATGAAAGCCTCCTGAGTGGAATGGGGCCCCCTGATAGTAGGAGAAGTCTACTGGCATTGCAATGGCAGGTCACAGAGTAAAATAACAGCCCCTGGGAGTAGCAGACATGTTTGGGGGCTGGAGTGACAGCCCCTTGAGTAGAATGAGAGCCTCTGGGAGTAATAAAGTTGTTCTGGAACTGGAATGACAGCGCTTGGGAGGAGCAGAAGTGCTCTGGGGTTGCCTAGAGGCAGATGTTTCTGGCCATACTCTCAAAGGCTTTCTTTCTTCCACAAATCAGCTCTACAAAATACACCATGGTACAGTGATCACATAGGTGTGTTATTCTATTGAACTGGATTTCATTGACCCTATTTCTGGACCATAGTAATGTAGATTAGGGTAAAGGTAAAGGTAAAAGTTCCCTTGCTCGAAAGCCAGTCAAATCCGACTCTAGGGCTGCGGTGCTCATCTCCGTTTCAAAGCCGAAGAGCCAGGGCTGTCCAAAGACATTTCCGTGGTCATGTGGCTGGCATGACTAAACACCAAGGCGCACGGAACACTGTTACCTTCCCACCAAAGTGGTACCTATTTATCTACTTGCAATTTCTTGCTTTCGAACTGCTAGGTTGGCAGGAGCTGGAACTAGAGATGGGAGCTCACTCCGTCTTGTGGCACCCGGGTCTCGAACTGCTGAACTACTGACCTTCCACAGCCTGCAGTTCAGTGTCTTAACCACTTGAGCCACCGCAGCTAGATTAACATAACACAAACTTAAGATAAAGCCTTCCTTGTTTTTTGTTTGTTCTTTTTTTCTTTATTTTTATTTCAGAGACATTTACAAGCCATACTAAATAAGCAAAAAATTATCCCAGTTTCATATAGAATTCGCTAGGATAACTTCATGAACAGCAGATTCCACTTTGTTATTGTAGCCAGTGTCTATGTTATTGGCAATTCCCTCAGACAGGAATAGCTGAGGACTGTACATTAATATTGGGGGATTCTTGTTCAAATGCCTGTACATGTTCAGTACACTGTGTTCCCTGTAAGAGAGTCATTTATTATGCTAACATTGCTCCTTTGAGTTCATACTGTTAGAGTAAAAAAAGACAGCTGAATGAGCCCTTCTTATGCAGCTTATAAACATCTTTTCTATTTAAATGAAAACCCATATGCACTATTTTTGTTTCCTTTTGAGTCTTCTCTCCAAATAAATGTCACATAAGGGTGCAATTCTGCTATCAACTATGCATTATTTTTGTACACCACTCTTCCTCCAAGGAGTTTATGGTGCTGTACATATCACCCTCCCCTTACTTTTCTTGTAATAATCCTGTGGGGTAGAACAAAGGTTGAGTCCAATGGGACCTTTAAGACCAACAAAGTTTAATTCTGGATATAAGCTTTCATGCACGTGCACACTTCTTCAGATACATTGATAGTTTCAGATACTTTCAGTGTATCTGAAGAAGTGTGCATACACATGAAAGCTTCTACCCAGAATTAAAGGTTGTTGGTCTTAAATGTGCCACTGGACTCAAACTTTGTTCTATTGCTTCAGACGAACTCAGCTACCCAAAATCACTCAATGAGCTTTACGGCTATGCAGGGATATGAATCTGACTCTCTCCTAGTCTATCTAACCACCCCACTATACTGGTTCTCATGCATAGGTAAATCTCATTAATATCAATGGTATTTATATTGAGTGACTATAGTACCGGGTTTCAGCCTGCTTGTTAAAGACATGTTTCTGAAAACCATATAATGGCTGACTACAAAAATCAGTCTATGGAGTTAAGCTGGGAGCAATGTAAACCCCTGCTTTCTGCTCACCACAAAAAGCTGTGGGGAGCAAAAAGCAGGCATTTCCAAACAGCTGAATGACTACTGCTCAGCTGTTTGGACAAAAGCTTCAGGGAGCTGAAAGGAGGAGTTTAAACTTTAAACGGCTCACAAACTGATATGAACTGGGTTGGTTCACAAATCAGCCTCCTGATTTGTATGGCTGAACCACGAACCACAAACTGAACCATAAAAATGTGGTTTGTGCCCATCTCTAGTAATGGGAGTTCTCCATTCTCCATCTCTTCCACACTGTCCAATGCAAGTTACTTATGGCTTGGGGGAGGGGAGGATGGAAGGCGTGCATAAACATTTATTTTAAACAACTGCAAATCAGATGTTTGTGCCATTCTGTCCCTAACTAAAGGACTGTTACCATGATGAGGCCCTAATAGTTACTCACCCTCTAAAAATAAAAAGGCCAGATTTCCCTATTCCTCCACCACAGCCAGTAATATATAAGTTTACTGCAGGAGAATGTCCTGACTAGCCTGGCAGTTTCCTTTTGATGCTGGTATAGGATTGACTCAAACTGCTTCACAGTCTTTCCTCTGGTCTTGCTGAGGCATTTCTCCCATCTTAAACTCACCACAGGTCTTCTAGTCTCCTCCTAGGAAATCTGTGCCCTTTCCCTGCCTTCTTCTTGATGGTGAATTCAGCTTGCCTTCAGCCTCCCACTCACCCAGCTCTTGGAAGGCCTTAGCTGGTAACTTCCTTCACTTTTTCTTTCTGAAGATCTTCTGCCTTCCAGCTGCTTCTCTGCTACCTCTGTCCTCCCTCACTCAGCTGCCACTTATATACCCTCTCAGGAAGGTTCTGTCCAAACCATGACTGACATTTGTTCAAGTCTGTAATCCAGACTTTAGAAGCCCCCTCAAAGCATCCCTCCTAATGTAAAACTTATTCTGAGCTTGATAGCTCTTTTAACCTCCCCTTAGCAAAAGTCACTTGCTCCATCAACTGAAAGTACTACAGAACCATTTGAAACCCTTCTGTTGTCACTGTACATAACCTCTGTACATAAACAAAATAACAATAACATATGTTCTAAAATTACTACAGCTTTATTTTCTTGGTGGAGAACTTGTTTCTCCACAAGGCTCACTACAGAACCAGCAAGGTTCTGTAGGACTTTTATCAACCAAAGTCCAGGATCTAATCCATGTGTGGATAGCCTTCACATACTCAGGATCCTGTCAACATCATTCAAGAATAACTAGTTGAAACTACCAGGGCTGGCCCAAGTTGGGGGGGGTTGGGGAGGGGTGCCTTTCTTTTCTGGGAAACACTCTTAAACTAAAGGTTCCCTAGAAAGAGCCTCTTAATGGCTGCCACCATTAAGGGCACCCCTGAGAACATCTAGACTGTCAGACTGACCCACTAAGAATGGTCCTTTTAGCATAGCACCAAAGCAATATGGAAATAACAGGATGTAAAACCTTGAGAATAACTTATGGAAAACTTTGTAACATATATGCAGCTTAGCATGTAAGGAAGAGATTAAGATAAATATCCCAGAGAAATATACTGTACTGAAACAAAGGCAAAAAAAAAAGTATTTATGAAAAGAAAGATTATTATAAGAGGGAGGAAAGGGTGGTTGGGTTCCAGAAAAGGGGGGGGAATGCTAAACCAAAATACAATGGAAAGGGAGGCAAACTCACATCATACAGACTTACAAATAAAAGCAACAATGTCAGTCTAATTTAGCTAGTTACACTTTACCTGGGCTTATCTGATTCCTCAGGTTATGTGCATAATCTAGGGGTGTGCAGAAAAAGAAAAAAAAAACCAGTGTTTTTTGGCTCCGGATATATTGGAGACAAAAATATCAGTATCCCCTTTCCTGTGTTCCAAGTACAGGTATAGTATTTGGATCTCCCCACCCCCTCGCTTTTGATCTATTTCAGCTCCATTATTCCCTATGGATAAATTTACCAGGGAGGAGGGTTTTTTAAAAAAAGAAGTAGTAGTACTGGCAAAATTACATGGGAGCTGCTGGTGCCTGTCCTTTAAATAACCACCAAATTTCAAATGAATTGGACCAAGGGGTCCAATACTATGAGCCCCTGGACAAGATGCCCCCAGCTACCCTCCATTGTTTCCTACAGAGGCAAAAAATAAACCACACTTAAAAAAATGTAAAACCCAAGAATCTCCTATTGCAAGCTAAACCCAATAAATGTAAAACTTGAGAATCTGAAACTATGTAAAACACAAGAATCTGGAACTATCTAAAACACAAGATTCTCATTGTAAAATGTGAGACTACACAAAAGGCCTTGCAAACCCAACACAAACTAACTCAGCAAAGAACACACTTTTAAAAAACAAAAACACTTCTCTCTATTTTATTTTATTTTACTTTATTTGTTTAGTTTTTACCCCGCCCTCCCCACCAAGGCAGGCTCAGGGCAACTTACATAAAAACAATACAACAGTATACATTTTAGTATAAATTCATAATAAACAATTTAAAACCATTGGTATATTGATGGCGGCATAATATAGTAAAGTGCATTTAAAACACATTCAGCAGTACTATTTTCTCTAAGAGTGACAAATCGGTTTAGCCAATCCCATGCAAATCCTTATCTCTGGTGTCAGAGGCTACTGTTACCAATCAGAAAATTATTAAAATTATAGCCCCCATCTGTTAATGGCCTTGAATTTCCATGACAAACAGGTGGTCTGGCCCAAACTATCTTGTCCTTTCCTCAAAAAGAATTAGGTTTGCCAGAATGGTCTAGTGTGGAATGGAAATGAATGAGTTATTCTAATGTAAACCCCAAGAGTCCAAGATCACAAACACCCACCTAATAAGTTTCTGTCATACAAATCTTTTTATTTACAGCAAATTGTATTGCAAGAAAGTTATAAATCTTTAAGTTTCAGCTTTAGCTGTACAGTCGGTTATCTTTTTAAGAACTCAGAAAAACTAACCTTGATAATTTATGTCAAGCTTTTTGCAGTTCTGTCAGTTTCATTAACATATTTTTGGGGTTCTATTAACCCAACCCAGTTTCTGAGGAAGAGGTTAACCTGGCTATTGTTAACATGTGGAGAGCAATGTTCCAGTATTTCTGAGGACTGTTGCCACATACTTCAATAGGAGAAATCCTATTGTGCATTATACCTTAGCATGAAGGCCAACAAACAAAACTTTAATAACCATGTTTCAAAATTGTTTTCTTCTTACACAATATCACTGAAGACATATAAAGTCAGCTCTGTCTTCATTACCAAAGCAACAATTACTTGCATGTTATCTATGTATCCTTGCAAAACAAAGGGAGATTAGATCCCACTGATCCCTCATCTTACATATATTTTTTCTAAAAAGAAGACTTACTGAAAATTTAGACCCAGAAGACAATAAACAGGCCCAGAGATTTCAGCATCCCAACCCCAAGCAACCCAGATGCATGCAGAGCCACTGTGACCTGGGTGCCTGCCATAATCCAGGTGCCCCTCTGCTGTGAGGTGGGGGGAGGTGGAGCCCAGCAGGCAAGCCACTGCTGCTACTGGCACCTAACTGTTCTTCCTCCCCCTCTTCATTGGGACCATGGGTGGGGGAGGAGCAGGCTGAAAAGCACTCTCTGGCCTTCAGTGCTGCCATTATGATCGCCTAGTGCACCTAGGGACAGCACAGGGGGGCAGTGGTATCACTCAGGATTGCCACTTGCTGTGGCTGTCCTGGCCCCAGCTGGGACCTGCTCTGAGCCTCTTTTGATACCCCACCCCAGCATACTAGCAATCATTTAGATGGGCCAACACTGGAAACTGCCTTTAAATAAAATGCTTATCTCTGACACTGTACAAGATATATTGAATTAAGTGCAAAGTTTCAGTGACTGACACATCAAGTCATATATTTCCATGTGATCAAAGCCTGATGTTGTCACATTACAATTTTGTTTCAAGAGCAAGCTTTGTAAAACAAAACAACCAATTATAATTCTTAGATTTGAAATTATTTTCTTAATCTGCTGGCACTCAGAAAACATGTCCTAAGGGGTCATCTGAGTGCGTTTTGTCTGGATCCAGTAACTATTCTTTTAAAAATTTTACATAGTGCAATTTTTCATTCTAAGGCAAAGATGCATGTCACCCTGTCCTCTATGCCTGAAGTTTAATTTTCCTTGGCTGATTTAACAATGGTTGGATTCCCTCCTCCTTTTCTTGTGCTTTCTCCTTTGGGAGTGTGTGTCAGGAACCAGCAGCTGTCTTCAGAACTAATAGGCAGAATGCATGGTGACTTCATTAGCCACACACATCACAGAGGCCTAATCCCATTGCTCCCTTCCAGTGTCAGCATACTGTGTCCTTTGCATATCTAACTCTTCCTTGGTAACTTCTTAAACACTTGCATTCCCACAAAGGCACACATCATTGCTACAGAGCAGACTAAACTGGATTTAATAAAAATCTTTAAGTAGTGATTCACTGAACAAAGATCTGACTGTGTCTGACCTGGACTTTTCACGGCCGGAAGATTATGGGACAGTCAGCAGCAGTCTAGATGACGTTTACTAGTCTGAATGGGCTGAAGTTCAAAAGCACACAAAGATGTATGCAGCAAGCAATGACAGTGCAGGGATGAGACTGAAACTCTTGTGGTAGTTTCAGTGGTATTCAACTTTTGATATTACATTTGCATATGCTTTCCAATCTGAGTATGATTTTTTGTGAGTATACTTGAACATAAAAAAGTGTGAGTAGCACAAAAGTCCTAGTATAGCCTACAAAGCCAAAATATTATTTGCTGTGCACAGAAGTCAATCACAAAACTCTCATTGGGTTTAAATGGACCTGAAATGCACTCGCAAACTGTCTTGTAAACATCAGACTACACCTGAATCCACTTTGTTTCAGACCATCACGTCTGGCTTCACTTACTGCTATCACAGATGTAATGGAATCTCCCATATTATGACTATTTTCTTTTTTTAAAAATCCATTTATTTTGACATGAAAGGCTTTGGTCAGTGGATAGATGAAATGTCTTCTAACAGAGTAAACAGCTAAAAAAAACCCTGAACTGAACAATTGCATTAGGAGTTCTGTGTATTCTAGGCAGTACACAGCATGGCAGAAAGGAAGAAATGGAAGATCTAAACAGAGCCCAAATAGTCAACAATGGCTAAATTTCTTACCAAAATTCAAGAAGCTTTGCATGAATGAGGCTCAGAGTACACAAATGTACACACTGAAAGTGAAGTTGCTATTTATTTGTTTTTTACCTACAAAGGGAAACTTCTGTAAGGTAATGATTCCAGAGAGTCACAGTGGTTTCATGGACTGGTCTACATCATGACTCATACTCAATCATGCATTGAAACTGGTATACAGATATATCTATATTGAAAAATATTTTAAAAGTGCCTGCAGATTTTTTCTTTTTTTGCTGTCTGGGGTGAGGTAGCTCCCCCCTCTTTAAATGTCCCCCCCAAATATGTTTCCATAGCAAATGTTCATTTTCTCAGCTGTTCTGCTCTTCCCTTCATGCTTCAAATGGACTGTCTCCTGGTTGTTCCTTTGTTTAAAGCATGACTTGTGTAATTATATATTTAAACAATTATATAGTGTCTATTTTAAAATGTTTTTTACTGTTTTAAGCTGAAAGCTGTTTTAACAACTGGTTTAAGCTGAAAACTGTTTTAACAACTGTTTTAAACTGAAAAACTGCTCTGGGGAAAGTGGGAAGTGTCCTTTAATATGTCATACACAGACCCTTCCATTCCAAACTGGTAGACCTCCCCAACCTCAAAAAAAAAACCCTCAAGAAATAGTTTTAGATATGACAACAACATGGTAAATACACTTTAAAAAGTGGTGCCTGTTATATCAATTAAAGTATAGAGACCTGTGCTTAATCTGTGCTGTTGTCCAGCAGCACCACTTCATTGGCTGTTGGTTTTTATTTTTTGGTTTTTAAAGGGAAATGGAAAGAGAGACAGAAATGGAAAGAAGGATAGAGAGACAGACTTGAAGAAGATGAAGTAAGGAGGAGAGAGTGTCAAGAAAAAGAAAATAAAAGACAGGGAGAGAAGGACTTTGCTGAAGTAAAATAAGAATCCTTGATGCTTAGAATTCCAATTCTTTCTTTGTTAGTTGATTTTTACCTACACTGTAAAACAAAGAGATTACTCCATTTAGACGTCTGTTCTCTGGCACAAAATAATCACACATGATATTTTTCTTTGCTTTTTTAGTTTGCAGTTTCTGGAAGGGAAATCCTTCCTATGAGGAAGCCTAAATTTCTGCCAGTCAAGGGGAAAACTATTCCTTTTGGAACATTGCATGTAGGCTTGGAAGAGAACATTTGGCTGAAACAAACACTGTTTTGGACAGGAGCCTCCTCCATTGCCATTTAGCAGTTATCCATTCCAGATCATACATACAGATGTTCTTTATATTTTCTTTATTTCTTATAGGTTAGCAAATTGACATCAGTAATAGCCATGACATGTATGTGTCTAAGAATGTAATCATTATAATCATGTATGACTCAAAAGACTTAGCCAATTTAGAGATTGGATTTCAAGATGTGTTTTAAGCTATTGTGTTTCCTGAACCCAAGACTATTTACAAAAAAAAAATCTGCAACTGATGAATAGATTATTGCATTCCCAACTTCTGCCTTCTGAGGAATACTCATAGACAAGCTAAAACATTTTACCAAAACCACATTCTTGCCAATGCTGTTGGGAGAAGCAAGAAAATCATGCTGTGTACTGGACACAAGGCCAAGACAGCTGTCTACACTAAAAACCTGTAACTTGAACTACTGCTTCATATGGCAGTGAATACTCTCTGTGGGAGACTGGCAAGCACCATCATTATAGATTTAAACCCCTTTCTTCCTCAACTTTAGGGGAGGAACCTTTTCTGGGTGATAAATGCCATGGCAAGCATCCATCACACATGGTGTAGATATGCACCAGCACATTTTCCCCTCCCAAGAGACTTTAGAAAGGGATGACCTAGAAAGTTCTTGTTAATTTCAATTACTCCAGAAGCATCCTTAAAGTGTGTGGACGAGTAAGATTTGTGACTGAGTTGTGGCTGACCCAAATGCACTGTTAACAATCTGAATACCAGTTGGAAGTAATTTAACATACCCATTGCAGCTGTACCTTTTAATGAAAGATTTATATTTACATATTGTTGTTGTTGTTATTCAGGTGCACAGGCAAGTCCAACTCTTCACTACCCCATGGATCACATCATACCAGGCCCTCCCGTCTTCCATTGTCTTCTGGAGTTTGCTTAATTTCATGTTCGTTGCATTGATAATACTGTCTAACCATCTCATCCTTTACAGTCCCCTTCTTTCAGTCTTTCCCAGCATCAGGGTCTTCTCCAGTGAGTGCTCCTTTCTCATTTGGTGGCCAAAGTATTTGAGTTTCAGCTTCAGGATCTGGCCTTCCAGGGAACAGTCAGGGTTGATTTCTTTTAGGACTGACTGATTTGATCTCCTTGCAGTTCAAGGGACTATCAAGAGTCTTCTCCAGCACCATAATTAAAAAGCATCTATTCTTCAGTGCTTGGCCGTCCTTATGGTCCAACTCTTGCAGCCATACATGATTACTGGGAATACCATTGCTTTGACCATACGGACTTTTGTTGGCAGGGTGATGTCTCTACTTTTTATTAGGCTGTCTAGATTTTCCATAGCTTTCCTCCCAAGGAGCAAGTGTCTTTTAATTTCATGGCTGCAGTCATTGTCTGCAGTGGTCTTGGATCCCAGGAACATTAATTCTGTCACTGCTTCCATCTCTTCCCCTTCTGTTTGCCAAGGAGTGATGGGGCCGGATGCCATGATCTTAGTTTTTTGATGTTGAGTTTCAAGCCAACTTTTGCACTCCTCTTTCACTCTTAGAAACAGACTTTTTAGGTTCTCTTCACTTTCTGCCATTAGAGTGGTATCGTCTGCATATATGAGGTTGTTGATGTTTTTCCTGGCAATCTTAATTCTGGCTTCTGATTCATCTAGGCCGGCATTTTGCATATAAATTAAATAAGCAGGGTGACAATATACATCCTTGTCGTACTCCTTTTCCTATGCTAAACTAATCAGTTGTTCCATATCCAGTTCTAACTGTCGCTTCTTGACCCTTATACAGGTTTCTTAAGAGACATGTGAGGTGGTCTGATATCATAGAATAATAGAATGTTAGAGTTGGAAGGGACCTTGCAGGTCATCTAGTCCAACCCTCTGCACTCTGCAGGAGCATAGCTGAAAAGTACTGAGACTGACGAGTGATTTTATTAGAACAGGAACAAGACAACTAAGCCGGCTCGCAGGCCGTCTTTTATTCCCAAGTGAACCCACACCCAAAACACACTCAACACCCGTGATTCGCTATTTACAGTTAATTGAGTTGCCCCGGGCTCCCCAATTGGAAGAATGCGAGGAGCCTACATTCTATTGTCTAAAGGAACGAAGCTCAGGCCCTTTTCCTGGCCGCGTGGCGAACCGGTCAGAACCGGTCCGAGCACATGGTTGCCCCGAGTCCATGTTTCCCCATGGATACACTACACCCCTCCCCCCTTGGTCTGTGAGGCACCCACAGACAAAGTCCTTTAAATAAGTGGGAGGCTTCCTGACCCTTGTTGAGCACCAGATAGCCGAGGCAGGTGAAGATGCCGGCGCCTGGGTGCTGGTCGGGACCCCTACTGGTGCTGGTGGCCGTGGAGTGGCCAGCGAGGTGTCCCCTGTGACGATCGGGGCATCTGTAGATGGGGTGATGGATGCAGCGGCTGAGTTGTCTGCCTGGCTGGACTCTTGCGGAGCTTGCAGAGGCTGTGGTTCTATTCCCTCGGTGGGTTCAGGGTCCTCGTAGTCATCCGGCTCCCTTGGCGCTACCCGTCGGTGGAGTTGATCGATGTGGTGGTGCAGCATGGTGCTGTCCTCGCAGGAGACCTCATACAAGCGAGGTCCCCTGACCCTTAACACCCTTGCCGGGATCCATGGTGGGCCCAAGGTGTAGCTCCTGGCGTAGACGGGGTCCTCGGGAAAGAACCCTCTGCTTGCTTGCTGGTCCTCTGTGTTTGGCTCACGCTCCGGAGACCAATCTGGGTGTAGCCTGTCCAAGTGTGACGTGAGGCGGTGACCCAGGAGAAGTTCTGCCAGGCTGCGTCCTGTGGTGGCGTGCGGGGTTATACGCTGCCCAAATAGGAATGAAGCCAGTTTGTACTCCCAGTCTGAGGAGTCGATCCGCCATAGTGCTTCCTTGGCGGTGCGAACCATCCGCTCGGCTTGCCCGTTTGTGGCGGGCGCAGAACGCACATGATGGATTCCGTAATAGGCGGTGAAGTCCAGGAACTCCCGGGAGGTAAAAGCGGTACTGTTGTCTGTGACCAGCGTGTCCGGGAGGCCCTGAGCACTGAAGATCCGCCACATGGCCCTGATGGCGGATTTCAAGGGGGTGGACGGTACCAGGACGACCTCAAGCCACTTGCTGTGGGCATCGACTAGTATAAAGAAAATCTGCCCCTGGAATGGCCCCGCGAAATCCAGGTGGAGCCGAGACCAGGGGCGATGGGAGGACTCCCAGGCTCTCTCCGGCGCACGCGGCAGGTCGGGGCATGAGGCCTGGCAAGGCTGGCATCTTTTTACTTTGTCCTCGATGGCCTTGTCGAGGCCCAGCCACCAGACATAGCTCCGCGGTAATGCCTTCATGCGGACCACCCTGGGTGATGTTCGTGTAGCGCCTCTAGAACACGTTGCTGCAGCGGCGCTGGAATCACCACCCGGCCTCCCCACATTAAGCACCCCTTGTAAAAGGACAATTCATGTTTATGGGCAGTGAATGGGACAAACTCTGGGCCCTCCTTGGCCACCGGCCACCCCCTCCCCACCCAGTCCAAGACCTGAGAGAGAACAGGATCCTGAGCCGTGTGGCGGGCCACCTCCCACACATGGACTGGACGATCGGGAAGGGTCTCCACGAGGGCGACCAGATGCTCGGGTATGGGATCAGGGTCCGTGGCTGCCAGGGGCAGGCAGCTAAGGGCGTCAGCATGCCCCATCACTTTCCCAGGTTGGTGGGTGAGGGAGTAAGAGTACCCCGCCAGGAAAATGGACCATCGCGGGACCTGGGGAGAGACCATTTGCGGGGTCTGGTGATCCACAGTGAGGAGTCCTAACAGCTGTTTGTGGTCCGTAACGATTTTGAAGGGCCAGCCATAGAGGTAGTGATGGAACTTCCGGACCCCCGCCACAATTGCCAGCGCCTCTTTATCAATTTGCACATAGTTGCACTCTGCCGATGACAAGGTCCGCAAGTAATAAGTGACTGGGACCTCCCGGCCATCTGGCAACTGGTGGCCCAGGACCGCCCTGACCCCGTAGGGGGAGGCGTCACAGGTGAGGACCACCAGAAGTGACTCTGAGAAGTGGTGAAGGACTGCATTTGAGACCAGCAAGTCCTTGACACTTTGGAACGCCGTCGCATGCTTAAGACACCAGTCCCAGGGTGCATCTTTGTGGAGGAGGCAGTGGAGTGGCTCCGCCACAGCTGCCTTGAGGGGCAGGAATGCATGATAAAAATTGAGCAGGCCGAGGAAAGCCTGCAATTCAGCCTTGGAGGAGGGCGGGGGGGGCGTTCGTGATGGCCTTCACCTTGTCATCCGTGGGGTGGAGCCCTTGTGCGTCCACAGCAAACCCCAGGAACTCGATGCCCAGGAGGCATTTCTCCTTCTTTACTTTCAGCCCGGCGGCATCGAATCTCTGTAGGACCTGACGGAGGCAGTCCGCGAAGGAGGATGTGTCTGGTGCCACGACGACAACATCGTCTAGAAAGGGCTGCACTCCGGGGATGCCTTTTAGGAGAGAGTCCATAAAAGATTGAAAAATCCCAGGAGCTACACAAACCCCAAACTGAACCCTCGTGACCCGGAAAGCCCCCTTATTTATAGCAATTGTCTGAGCCTCTGCAGCAGCAGCATCAACGGGCAGCTGTTGGTAAGCCTGTGCCAGGTCGAGTTTACCAAAGACCTTGGCCCCCGCCAGAGAGGCGAGGACGTGGCTTACCACCGGGACCGGGTACCTATGATCCTGCAAGGCCTTGTTTATTGTGCACTTATAGTCGGCACAAATGCGCACGTCCCCATTAGGTTTGATGGGCGTTACAATGGGGGTCTCCCAGTGTGCAGATGCGACCAGCTCCAGCACCCCATGCGCTACCAGGCAATTGCTCGCATCGCAATGGGGGGAACCCGAGCCTTTATCCGAATGGGCCGTACAGCTGAATCCAGGTCCAGCAAAATGGGGTCCCCAGTGTATTTTCCCAGAGTCCCGTCAAACACCTTGGGGAATTCCGGGCACACCACTTCCCAGTCCGCCGTTTGGATCTGGTTCAACCCCGTTATCTGGAGACCCAGGGGTTTGAACCACGAGAGTCCCAATAGGCTGGAGAGCCATCCCTCCACCACCAACAGGTCCAGGGTGCCCGAGAACCCTTTGAATTGGACCTTGAACTTGCCCCAGCCCCAGACGGCCACAGGGTTCTTATTAACTAGACCCTGTGGCTTGTGCAACTGGGGTCCCCCTTTCGGGTATAGGGTACAGAGGGTCTCCGCCGATATGATTGAAAACGAAGACCCCAAATCGATCTCCATTTCACAGGGGGACCCTTCAATCCAGACAGTCACATGCACCTTGTCCGGGCTGTTGGGGGGCAAGTTACATACTGTTTGTTGGTGGTGGATCAAAACGGTGTGCAGATCTTCAGCTTCGAGGTGCGCCATGCGGATGGCCCGTTGTCCTCTGGAGCAGCAGACCTTCTTGATGTGCCCCATTTTGTTGCATGCCTTGCAGATCGCGGTGTGGAATCGACATGTCCATCACTTGTGAGCATTGCTGTAGCTCGCACAGGCTATGGATGGCTGGGACTTGGTCTCTCGGGTCCGCTGGGGCCGCTGGGATGGTCGTTGGTGTACCTGGAGTACCTCCTCATTGTCCGAGATGTCGGATCTGTGCGAAGCTAGTGTGCGGTGGACCACTGAGCTGGGGCAGTCTTGGTGGGCCTTCTCGTAAGCCGCGGCCTCCTGGATGGCCTTATCCAGGGTGAGGTCGTTATTGCTGGCCAGTTTCCACCACAGTTTGGGTTTATGGAGGCCCACGAGGAACTGGTTTAGCAGTGTATCCAAGAGGCTTGGGAACGCGCATCTCGTGGCCGCCCGCTGAAGGCCCGCCAGGAAATCCGTGGTGGACTCGTCTGGGCCCTGGACCCTTGCGAAGAACCCCAGCCGCTCTACGAATTTTATGGGCTTTGGTGAGAAGTGGTCCATTAGGGCCTTCACCAGCACTGCGTAAGACTCCCCCTTGGTGGTCCTGGGGTTGATGAGATCCCACAGGAAGAGGAGGGTATCTATGCCGCAGACACTGAGGAATAACGACTTCTTTTTTTCCTCATCCACCACATCATGGTAGCTGAAGTGGTTCTCCAGGGTCTCCAGCTAGGCGTCCCATTTTTGAGGTTGGGAGATATCGAAGGCACTGCGGTGGACGGTAGGCGCGGCCATCTTACCATGGGTGGGCAAGCAGTGGTGCAAGTTGCCGTGGGTTGCAGTGGCCGGGTCTGAGCTTGGAAGCCGGGCAGAAGGCACACTGCTCTCGGGGTCAGCGGTGAGGCTCGGGAGCGGTACGGGTAGTGGCAGGCTCGATGCAGTGCTCGGGAGTGCGGCTTCAGTTGCGGTGAGCAGTGCGGTGCTGCTCTCGGGGTCAGCAGTGCGGTGCTCGGGAGCGGTGCGATGAGCGGCGGGCTCGATGCGATGCTCCTCTTCGTGGTCATTGTTCATGGAGGGAGTTGGTATCCCACCTTCATCGCCAGTGAAAAGTACTGAGACTGACGAGTGATTTCAGCTCTCACATACTTTATTAGAACAGGAACAAGACAACTAAGCCGGCTCGCAGGCCGTCTTTTATTCCCAAGTGAACCCACACCCAAAACACACTCAACACCCGTGATTCACTATTTACAGTTAATTGAGTTACCCCGGGCTCCCCGATTGGAAGAATGCGAGGAGCCTACATTCTATTGTCTAAAGGAATGAAGCTCAGGCCCTTTTCCTGGCCGCATGGCGGACCGGTCATAACCGGTCCGAGCACATGGTTGCCCCGAGTCTGTGTTTCCCCATGGATACACTACAATAGCCAAAAGATAGCCCTACAACATACCCAAAAGATGGTCATCCAGCCTCTGCTTGAAAACATCCAGTGAAGGAGCATCCACCACCTCCCGAGGCAGTCTGTTCCACTGCTCAACCACTCTTCCAGTTAGGAAGCTTCTCCTGCTATTTAGCCAGTAATGATTCCCTTGTAATTTCCACTCATTAGATCTAGTCTTGCAATCCGGAGCAAGAGAGAATAGATCTGCTCCATCTTCTACATGATAGCCCTTCAAATACTTGAAGACTGCAATCATGTCCCCTCTAAGCTTTCTCTTTCCTAGGCTAAACATACCCAACTCTTTCAGACTTTCCTTGTAAGACTTGGATTCCAACCCTCTCACCATCCTGGTTGCCCTCTTCTGGACACGCTTGAGCTTGTCAACATCCTTCCTAAAATATGGTGCCCAAAACTGGACACAGTACTCCAGGCGAGGCCTGATCATAGCAGAATAGAGTGGAACTACCACCTCCCGTGATCTGGGCACAATCTGGACACAATGCTTCTGTTAATGCATCCTAAGATTGTATTAGCTTTCTTCACAGTCACATCACACTGCAAGCTCATGTTTAGCCTGTGATCAACCAGAATACCAAGATCCCTTTCACATGTGCTGCTGTCAAGCCAAGTCCCTCCCATTCTATATCTGTGCCTATGATTTTTTGTACCTAAGTGTAAGACTTTGCCCTTATCTCTATTGAAATTCATTTTATTTGTCTCAGCCCACTGTTCCAGCCTATCTAGATCCTTTTGAATCCTGACTCTGTCTTCTTCAGAATTAGCAATCCCACCCAGCTTCATGTCATCTGCAGATTTGATAAGTATCCCCTCTATGTCTTCCTCCAGGTCATTCATAAAAATATTGAACAACACTGGGCCCAGGACCGAGCCCTGTGGCACTCCACTCGAGACTTCCCTCCACGTAGATGCAGAGCCATTTATGAGCATAGTTGTCTCCTACCCGGTGACATAGTCTTTTAGGTAGGCTGGTGGCCTCTGTTCTCTGAGCGACCTTCGGGGGGCAAGCGTTGGACTGGCAGAGGCCCCTTCTGGTTGCCCTACCGCACTTGGAGCCTGGATTCCTGGCGGCAGCATGGATGGTGGAGGCGGCTCAGTTTGCTCAGTGTCTGGCCCGGCATCCAGTGGTCGTTATGGCTCTTGTTCCGCTATCAGGACCTGTGGATATTTGGATGCCGGGGCGGCCTCTGCGTGTTCCGGTGGCAGGGCCATTATACCTGTGTCAGGGTCTTGTTGCCTCCGGAGTTGGTCCACGTGTTTTCGAAGGACCCGGTCCCCGTTGGCCAGGACCTCATAAGAAACCAGCCCTGTGGTTCTGAGAATGCAGCCAGCCAGCCATTGAGGTCCCGCCCAAAGTTCCTAAAATAGATCGGTTCCCCCAGGAGGAAGCCCCTGGGCACCTCCCGGTTTTCAACCAGCTTCCGCTCCGGGGCCCGGTCCAGGTGGAGTCGTTCTAATAGGGTCGTGGGGCAGCGGCCCATCAACAGTTCTGCTGGGCATCGCCCGGAGATGGGGTTTGGGGTGGTGCGCTGCATTAGGAGGAAGTGGGCCAGCCGGAACTCCCATTCACCCTCTGTTATGTGGCTCAAGGCTTCTTTCATGTTGCGGACTGTTCTTTCCGCCTGGCCATTAGTCGCCTGGCCATCAGCGTATGTGCCTGATTAAGTTCCTCGCAAGGAATGCTTGAAACTCCACAGAGGTGAACGCGGCCCCGTTGTCTGACACGATCGTGTCTGGCAAGCCGTGCATGGAGAATATTTTGCGTAGGGCCCTTATTACAGCTTTGGCTGAGGTGGTAGACACCAGACTTATTTCCACCCACTTGGAGTAGGAGTCTACCATTACCAGGAGCAGGAGACCCTGGAACGGTCCAGCAAAGTCGACATGTAAGCATGACCACGGCTTGCGGGTGGACTCCCAACTTTGTGTCGGTGCGCTCGGGGGATTGGGGCGGACCTCCTGGCTGTGTGCACCCCCGGACCCAGGTTTCAATTTCCAAATCGATCCCGGGCCACCACACATAGCTCCTTGCCAGAGCTTTCATTTCAGGGTGGGCCTCGTGTAGTGATTGAAGGACCCCTTGTCTCATTTGGTCCGGGATGACCACCCTGTCCCCCCATAGTAAACAACCTTTCAGGGCGGATAACTCATCCTTTCTGGCTTTATATGCCGTGAACTCCAGCCCTGCCAGTTCCGCTGGCCATCCCCTCACCACCCAGTTGAGGACCCGGGAGAGAATCGGATCCCAAGATGAGCGGGCGGCCACGTCCACAGCCTGAAGGGGGGGGTTGGAAGCCCTTCCATCAGAAGCACTGCGGGGGCTGGGGCCGGGTCCTCCCCCGTGTGCGGCAGTGGCAGGTGGTTCAGGGCATCAGCGTGCCCCAGCGCCTTGCCTGGCCGATGCTCCAACCGGTACTGATATCCCGCTAAGAACAGAGACCAACGTAAAACCTGGGGGGACAGTACCTGCGGCATTTGTTTGTTGGCCGCGAACAACCCCAGGAGCGGCTTATGATCGGTGATGAGTGTGAAGGGCCAAAATTGTGGATTTTTTTTACACCCGCCACCAGCGCCAACCCCTCCCAGTCTATTTGTGCATAATTGCACTCCGCAGGAGACAGCGTGCAGGAGTAATAGGCCACCAGGATTTCCCTCCCATCCAGCAGTTTGTGGCCCAAGACTGCCCTGACCCCATATGGTGACACGTCACACGCGAGGATCACTGGGAGCTTCTCGTCAAACTGGGCGAGTATAGCATTAGAGATCAACAGAGTCTTAACCCCACGGAACACCGGCTCCTCCCTTGACCCCCATGCCCAAGGTGTCAACTTATCCAGCAGCCTGTGGAGGGGTTCCGCCATGGCAGCCTTGTGTGGGAGAAAGGTGTGATAAAAGTTTATGAGGCCCAAGAACACCTGGAGTTCCGCCTTGGACTTCAGAGTGGGGGCCTCCACGATGGCCTTCACTTTATCCCATGCCGGATGGAGGCCCATTGCATCGACCCAGTATCCCAAAAAGTCCACCTCTGGAACCCCAAGAAGGCACTTCTCCCACTTCACCTTTAGTCCCGCTGATTGGAAACGTCCCAAAACCGTGCGGAGTCAGTCGGCGAAGCTCTCTGGGGTGGCCGTGGCGATGAGGACGTCATCGAAGAATGGCGTCATGCCAGGGATCCCTTTTAACAGATCGTCCATTAAGTTTTGGAAGATCCCAGGGGCCACACTGACCTCGAACTGCAGCCGCTTTACCTTGAAGGCTCCCTGGTGCGTCACTATGGTTAGCGCCTCGGCCGTGGCCTTGTCCACCGGGAGTTGCTGGTACGCCTGTGTGAGATCCAGCTTTCCAAATATGCGCACCCCCACCAGCGTGGCTAAGACATGACTTACTACTGACATGGGGTATGCGTGCACCTGGAGTGCCTGGTTAATAGTGCACTTGTAATCCATGCAGATGCAGATGTCCCCGTTCGGTTTAACTGGGGTCACAATCGGGGTTTCCCAACGTGCGTTTGGGACGGGCTCTAGGACTCCCTGGGCCACCAGCCGGTCCAGTTCTGCCTCTATTTTAGGGCGGAGGGCCAGGGACACTGTGCAGATACGCCACCGGATAGGCGTTATCGTAGGGTCTAAGTGTAGCGATACTGGGGGGCCCTTATAACAACCCAGCTCCCTGTCGAAGACCTCGGGGAACTCCTTGCAGATTGTGCCCCAGTCCTGTGTCCCACATCTATTCACTCCCCCAATCGTAATGCCCAGGGCCTCGAACCACGCCCACCCCAGGCGGCTCACAAGGTTTCTCTCCACCACCACAAAGTCCTAGTCTCCCTCAAAGTCTCAATATTGCACCCGGAAGGTGCTGACTTCCCGGATGGGGACAGGGTTCTTTTGGAAGTCCACCAAGCTTAGCGGCGATGGGCATAGAGGGGGTCCCCCGGACAGGCAAAGTTTTTTTTAGGGTGTCCATGGAAATGATGGACGCTGCTGATCCCGAGTCGACCTCCATGCAACAGGGAGACCCCTTGATCCACACATGCATTTGGATCTTCGGGGTGGAGGCCAGGTTGGGAGTCGCAGTACCTGCAGCGGCTGTTCCGTGAGGTGGTAGAGATCGGAGACCTCCTCAGTCATCTCGTGTGCAGTGGTTGGTGTGCGGTTAGGTGGGCCCGACGATCTTGCGCTCTGGGGGCCCTTGGACCTGAAGACCTTGGCGAGGTGTCCCTGTTTCCCACAGCTGTGGCAGACCGCGTCCCAGAACCTACAGGTCTTCCTCCCATGGGCATCTCCGCAGCTGGTGCAGATGGTCCGGTTGCTGAGAGGCTTTGCTGGTTCACGGCCGGGCTGATGGGCCGGTGCTGGCCGGCATGGTTGCGGCCGGAGGGAGTAAACCTCCTCCATATCGAAGTTCACTGGGCTGGGACCCACTCTGACCAAATGGGCTGCCGAGGCCGGGCGTTCCCGCGCCGAAGCCTCGTGTGCAGTCGCGATGTCCATGGCCTCGTCCAGGTTAAGCTGCCGGTTGCCTATTAGCTTGCGCCGCAGCTTGGAGTCCATCAGCCCCCACACAAACTGGGTCAGCAAGTTGTCCTCCACCCTGGGGAACAAGCAGTCCACAGCGAGCACCCTCAGCACAGCCAGGAAGGCGGCGGCGGATTCCCCTTGGGCCTGTATGGACATAACAGCTGTCAAACTGACAGGCCTGTAATTTACCAGGTCCGTCTTTTTTCTCTTCTTGAAGATTGGGACAACATTTGCTCTTCTCCAGTCTTGTGGCACAACACCAGTACTCTAGTAATCCAGGACATCTCAAAGATTAGAGCCAGAGATGATACTCCCATCTCTTTAAGGACTTGCCACAGTTTGTTGTGATCCACACAATCAAAGGTTGTAGTGTAGTCAATGAAGCAGAAGTAGATGTTTTTCTGGTACTCCCTTGCTTTCTCCATAATCCAGCGAATGTCGGCAATTTGATCTCTAGTTCCTTTATCTCTTTGAAACTCAACTTGTACTTCTGGCAGTTCTCTGTCCATGTACTGCTGAAGCCTAGCTTGTAGGATCTTGAGTATGACCTTGCTAGCATGTGAAATGAGTGCAATTGTGTGATAGTTTGAACATTCCTTGGCATTGCCCTTCTTTGGGATTGGAATGTAAACTGACCATTTCCAATCCTGTGGCCACTGTTACATTTTCCAAATTTGCTGGAATGTAGGATGCAGAACTTTAACAGCATCATCTTTTAAGACTTTGAATAGCTCAGCTGGGATACCATCACCTCAGCTAGCTTTGTTGTTAGGAATGCTTTCTAAGGCCCATTTGACTTTGCACTCCAGGATGTCTGGCTTGAGGTCAGTGATCACACCGTTGTGGTTGTCAAGGAAATTGAGGCCCTTCTTGTATAGCTCTTCTGTGTATTCTTGCCACCTCTTCCTAATCTCCTCTGCTTCTGTTAGGTCCCTACCATTTTTGTCCTTTATCATGGCCAGCTTTGCACTGAACTTTAGTTGTTGTAGATTTTCCGGGCTATATGGCTGTGGTCTTGGCATTGTAGGACCTGCCGTTTCACCAGCAGCCATTATCTTGTCATTATCAGCCCTACAGCACCTTCCTGAGTAGATATAAATTACCTGCCTACCATTTTTCTTCTCACCTGACACAGAGAGTACTCCATCTTTCTGTGTTATACCTCTAGGGATGCCAGTCACAGCTGCTGATGAAATGTCAGGTCCTACAATGCCAAGACCTCGACCATACAGCCCAGAAAATCTACAACAACTAATGAACTTCAGCCGTGAAAGCCTTCAACAACATATTTGAATGGAACATTCCCTTGATTTCTCTAGTTTTCTTGAAGAGATCTCTAGTCCTTCCCATTCTATTGTTTCCATATATAGTGTTAGGAATTCTGTGCACAAATTCAAAATAAATGATCTGTGATCTCCAGTCTGATTTATGCCATTCACCTTTCCAGGGGATGGAGAAGCTAATTCCAGAGTCATATTTTCCCCAAAGTAAATGATCAGTTGACTCAGCCAGTTTTTACATTTTTATTTATATTATTTATAGTCTACTGTTCTCACTGAGACTCAAGGTAGATTACATAGTATAAATTAATGCAATCAACAGGCTGGGACATCCAATATGCAATCTAACAGGATTAGGATAGCAGAAATCTGACACCAAGCAGAAATCTGAAACAAAACTGAAACAAAGCATAAGTATTATTTATTTATTTATCAAACTTATACCCTGCCCTCCCCACATAGCAGGCAGCTTCCAACAAATATAAATACAATTAAAACCATACAATTATTTAAAAACACAGCATATAAATCAAATACAACACACAAAGTGCAAAGTGCAGACACAAAGTTCTAGTGGCAGTTAAGACTCACTCAGGTGGTGCATTTACAGACAAGGTTTCCACTTCCCAGTTGTTCTGGGATGTCTATTTGCTCAAGGTTTCTTATGGCATCAGCTTGATGTTAAAAACCACGGGCCAGGATCTACGACAGCAGTGGCCCCAAATTGAATGCCTGATGGAAGAGCTCCATCTTGCAGGCTCGGCGGAACTGTAAGAGGTCCTGCAGGGCCCTGATCTCCTCCAGGAGCTCATTCCACCAGGTAGGGGCTGCCACTGAAAAGGGCCCAGCCCTAGTGGTAGCTAGCCTAGCCTCCCTCAGGCCAGGGAGGGTCAACCGATTTTGAGACCCAGACCGTAGTGCTCTCTGGGGTATGTACGGGGAAAGGTGGTCCCGTAGGTATGTTGGACCCCAGCCATATAGGGCTTTAAAGGTAAGCACCAGCACCTTGAAGCAGATTCGGTATGCTATTGGCAGCCAGTGCAGTGTCCTCAGCACAGGCCAGATGTGCTCCCACCTCGGGAGGCCCATCAACAGCCTGGCCGCGGCATTCTGCACTAGCTGTAGCTTCCAAATCCACAACAAGGGCAGCCCCATGTAGAGAGCATTACAGTAGTCTAGTCTCGATCACTGTAGTCAGGTTGGTGCAGTCAAGGAAGGAAACCAACTGCCTAATCAGCCTAAGGCGGAAGAAGGCAGACTTAGCAGTGGCCACTACCTGGGCCTCCATAGTAAGGGAGGGATCTTCCAGTCTGGAGTCCGACTGGCCGCCCAGTATCAGATAGAGTTGGGTGTCATCAGCGTACTGGTGACACCCCAGCCCATACCTCTGGGCATTAACATGATATGCTAAAAACGCAGAAATTACATAGTAGGATAATACATAACAGCAACAAATAGTATGTGCTATACACAGTGATACAGTATAGACAGCAGAAATTCATTTACTGCAGATTGTCCAGATACACAGTAGCATGAATGCAGCCAGCTGTTGCATGCCATCATTCCCCCCATGACAATTAGTATAGATTACTTCCAATGTAGACTGGACTAGGTAATGGAATAGTGATGTACTAATAGGGCCACCAAAAAGCATCCTTGTAAAATCCAGGACAAAATAGTCTAAACACCTTGTTCTCAATACCCACTACTGGAAACCTACTTAGAAGCTCTTAAACAGCTGATTTAAAACCATTTACACAATTACTCATCCAAAAGGGGTTCTGTTATTGTTTATAAATCCTTCCAAGCTTAAGCAATAAAAGGTACACATGGTACTTCTTATGAACAGCCAAATATCCTGAACAGAGAATTGGAAAGTTTCTGTACTGAATGTAACTTTTTTCCAGCACATACTACAGGTAGATTAATATAAATGCAAAGTGATTAAAGGAAGAACATAGAAGAAGATTTTGTTTCATTTAGCCTGTAATTCCACCCTAGATTTAATACACCCCACACTTCAATCACTAAATACTACAATTTCCCAAAAGTTGTTGTTGTTGTTCAGTCGCACAGTCGAGTCCGACTCTTCGCGACCCCATGGACCAGATCACGCCAGGCCCTCCTGTCTTCCGCTGTCCGCTGAAGTTTGCTCAATTTCATGTTCGTTGCATCGATGACACTGTCTAACCATCTCATCCTTTACCGTCCCCTTCTTCTTTGACCTTCAATCTTTCCCAGCATCAGGGTCTTCTCCAGTGAGTGCACCCTTCTCATTTGGTGGCCAAAGTATTTGAGCTTCAGCTTCAGGATCTGGCCTTCCAGGGAACAGTCAGGGTTGATTTCTTTTAGGATTGACTGATTCGATCTCCTTGCAGTCCAAGGGACTCTCAAGAGTCTTCTCCAGCACCATAGTTCAAAAGAATCTATTCTTCGGCGCTCGGCCTTCCTTATAGTCCAACTCTCACAGCCATACATTACTACAGGGAATACCATTGCTTTGACCATGCGGACTTTTGTTGGCAAGGTGATGTCTCTGCTTTTTATCATGCTGTTTAGGTTTGCCATCGCTTTCCTCCCAAGGAGCAGGCGTCTTTTAATTTCATGGCTGCAATCACCATCTGCAGTGATCTGGGATCCTAGGAATGTGAAGTCTGTCACTACTTCTACGACTTCCCCTTCTATTTGCCAAGGAGTGATGGGCCCAGATGCCATGATCTTAGTTTTTTTGATGTTGAGCTTCAAGCCCACTTTTGCACTCTCCTCTTTCACCCTGAGCAAGAGGCTCTTTAGGTCCTCTTCACTTTCTGCCATCAGAGTGGTATCGTCTGCATATCTGAGGTTATTGATCTTTTCCCCAGCAATCTTAACTCCAGCTTGTGATTCATCCAGGCCAGCATTTCGCATGACTGTTATGTTATGTATTATCTCAAAAGTTAGTCAAGCATTTTTAATTAGTAAAATTCCAGTTCTGCAATAGAACATTGTATAGCTGTCATTCAGCTCTGCATGTTTTTGATTAATTTAGTAAAAACTTTTCAAGCTTTTCAAAAATGGCAAAATACCCAGAACATTTTCTGCAAAGTTCAGCTAGTTGAAAAAAAAAAAAAGATTTGGTCAATTCATTTATCTGTGTTAGCATAATACCAAGCTTTGGGCTGCCTTCTTTCATAACTTATGCAGAAACTTATAATTAATATTTCCTTTTCTTTCTTGACTTGCCCTAATTGCTAATTGGACCATAAATCCT
The DNA here is from genome assembly GCA_029375565.1 of Gekko gecko. Classification (NCBI taxonomy): domain Eukaryota; kingdom Metazoa; phylum Chordata; class Lepidosauria; order Squamata; family Gekkonidae; genus Gekko; species Gekko gecko. The sequence goes on along the minus strand of JAPDNY010000004.1, from coordinate 99,125,762 downwards.
GGATATCTTCCATGAGTAGAGCCATTGATGAGTTTTTGCTCTTTCTGACTCTTTTTGTTCACTTTGCACATTGCACCATATGTAAAACAAACTCCGTTAGAGAGGTGTGGCCTCTCATTGCTGGCATGCAGGACAGCCACTGAGAGATATCATATGGTCTCCTGGCAAAAGTACAAAGTGGCTCTTGCTGTTTGATCTACTGTCTTAAATTTGAATGCAAAAATCTGATAATTGGGTCAGGCAGGAGAAGAAACTGACTAATAAAGCTCTTTTCATTTCCTGTTCCTATATGTTCTTGTTTCATCTTTTCTTTTTATTCTCTCCTACTTGGATAGTCCTGATGAGTAACAAAAAGTTCTTAGTGAAAAGGCATTAAATACTTGGACTTTCAAAAGGCTTTTAACAAGGTACCCCCCCAAAGACTCCTAAGTAAACTTAGCAGTCATGGGATAAAAGGATGGGTTCTCTTATGGATTGAAAATTGGTTAAATGATAGGAAGCAAAGAGTAGGAAGGAATAGGCAGTTCTCACAATGGAGGGAAGTAAGCAGTGGGGTCCCACAGGGATCAGTACTGGGGTAAATACTATTTAATTTGTTCATACATTATCTGGAACTTAGGTTGAGTAGTGTAGTGACCATGTTTGCAAATGACACAAAAATATTCAGGATAGTATAAACCAGGAATGACTGTGAAGATCTCCAGGAGAATCTCTGTAAGTGAGCAACAATGTGACAGATGAATTTCAGTGCTGATAAGTGTAAGGTGATGTACATCGGAACAAACCCCCCCCCATCTTCAGATATAAGTTAATGGGGACTGAACTTGCTGAGGCTGAGAGGGGAAAAAATCTTGGGGTCATAGTAGATGACAGCCCAGTGTGATGCAGCAATAAAAAGTCAGACTCTGGGCTGGGGATTATTAGGAAAGAGACTGAAAGTAAAACAGCCAATATCATAATGGCCCTGCATAGATCTATGGTGTGGTCTCATCTGGAATACTGTGTGCGGTTTTGGTCACCTAGTACAGAAGAGGGCAAACAAGATGAATGGGGGTTGAAATACCTTCCCTGTGAGGAAAAGCTGAAGAGATGTTTCAGTTTGGAAAATAAATGACTAAGGAGGACATGATAGATGTTTATAAAATTATGCATGGGGTGAAAAGAGTTGACAAAGAGAAATTTTTCTCCCTTTCCCAAAATACTAGAACTCAAAGGCATCCAAAGAAGCTGATGGGCAGTAGATTCAGGAAATCCTTTTTTACCCAGCAAGTGATCAAAATGTGCAATTTGCTGCCAGAGAAGAGAGAGAGAGAAAGAGAAAGAGAGAGAGATATTGGATTTATACCCCACCCTTCACTACCCAAAGGAGGTTCAGAGCGGCTTACAATCTCCTTTTTCTTCCCCTCCCCACAACAGATACCCTGTGAGGTAGGTGGGGTGAGAGAGCTCTTTTGAGGACTTCTCTTGAAAGAACAGTTCTGAGAGAACTTGTGACTGACCCAAAGTCACACCAGCAGCTGCGTGTGAAGGAGTGGGGAATCAAACCCAGCTGTCCCAGATCAGAGTCCACACTCTTAACCACTACACCAAACTGGTAGCCATAGGTGCAGACAGCTTAAAAAAAAAAGATTAGACTGATTCATGGAGGATAGGTTAATCAGAGGCTTGTAGACAAGTTGACTAAAGGGAATTTGGTAAGTAAACAGAATTTCCACATTTGGAGGCAGTAAACCTCTGAATACTAGTGCCAGAAAGCAACATCAAGGTCTTCCTTAGCTTCTATATCCTGTTGTTGGACCTCCACAGGAAAAGGTTGGCTATTGTCTGAGACAGGATGCTAAACTATATGGATCCAGCAGGGTTCTTATGTTCTTATACCAAGAAAAGCTGTATTACAAGAGGTGCATATTTGCATACTGCATCCAGTTCATCAAGGGGAGAGATATTGAGTTATACATGACGCTGAAGTTCTAACCCACAGGAAGCCATGGTCAACCTCTTTCTAGCTTCTGAAATTTCCCAAGCCACAATCAAATTGCTTTTAAGTCTATCTTTGTAAGCATGAAGGCTTTTTTTTTAAAAAAAAAGGGGGGAAAAGATGAGCAGTAACATTCTAATGACCTGTAAATCACATATTTATACTAGACCTCTCCAAGGAGCTCAGGGTGTCATACATTATTCTCTCCCTCAGAAGATCTCTTCTATGGAAGCCTATGCAAGGCAAGAACAGCTGTCACACAGAGGCTTTGTGATATTGAATCAGAAAATGAAGAAGCCTCGCTACCCAAGAACTACAGAAATATAAAATCTTGGCCTAATTTTACTGTTGCCCCTTATTTATTTAACATTACTTATGAGCCCTATAGATGGGCCTTTTCCAGACCCCATTTTGAGGCACTCCCCTCCACTGTATTGCAAGGTAAATTCAATCATGTTCCAATGCATGAATGTATATGCCCATGCATGGCTAACATGGTGGAATCAGTTACTCATGTCCTCCTGTCTTGCAGATTCTATCAGGAGGAACGAGACCATTTTATACTACCCCTTCTGTCTAGATTTAGCCCTCTGCAGTCTTATCTTGACTTTAGGCCAGAAGTCGTTCGTAAATGCCTCTTAGAAGATGTTCAGAGCTCAGTGACTTATGCTGTGGCAAAATTTTGTTGCTTAGCTATTAGGAAATGTAAACTTATTTTAGCTGGAAAACTGTATGATTCTCTTATTAATATTATTTTATTTTACTAATGTTATTAATTTTCTCTTGTTAATATTTTATACTATTCCCATCTTAAATGTTTTTATAATATTCCCACATTATGACTGTTTTAATCCTTCTTATATCAGAATTGTACTGTTTTACTGGCTTTTGCTGTAATAAATCAGATCAATCGATCGATTATTCTCTCGTCTTTTATTTTGTCCTTATAACAATCCTGGGAGATAGGCTAGGCTGACTGCCCCAAGATCACCAAGTAATTTTTGTAACTGAGTCAGGATGTAAAACCATGTCTCCCAGGCCAACATTTCAACCATTGTTCTGCTCTGGTTCTCCAGCTGAATTTGTGGACAATACCCAGTCCTGCTTTTCTGCAAAGCATTCCATGATTTAATGACTGAACACGGTATGACAGACCCCTGGCACATCCCACAATCAGGCACTTTTTTCCTGTCAAAAAATTTGTTCCCAAGTACAACTGAGCAGCCCCAAGTAGTTTGGTTTAGTTATTGTTTTAAAAGTCTGTCTGTCCCACCCTGATCTAATTTGTCTTTTAGCCCAGCCCGAGAACTTGATGGAATAAGCAAGAGCCCTCCCCCCCCCTTTTCAAATGGCACTTGAGACAATATAACATTCAAAGGGAAATACCAATTTTATTTAACAGGCAGGAATTGAATAGGTGTAGTCTGGGATTAGAAGTGCTGAGGTAAATGTTGTTGTTAATACATATTATACTTCTTTTAACAATCAAAATATTGTCGTTGAAGCTTATTTTCATATGTTCTTGGACATGAGTGAGAGGGATTTGACTGAGTATTTTAGTTACAGTTACAGTGTTTCTTCATATAGTTTCCTATGACTCTTCAGGTTTCCTGGAGACATTCTCTTTATTTGTTTACCTATATTCTTCCCTTTTGAAAACCACAGTTTATTTCAATAACCTGTGGTGTCTAAATCCAATTCCCTTCACAACAGATCAGGGGTCTCCTCAGAGCACACACACACACACCGTGTAATTGGGCAGGAATTCTTCTTCTTCTCCTCAGAAGATATAACTCTTTTCTTTTGGCCTGAATTGGAGTTTCAGCATACTACTCAATCAACCTTGCCATAATCTCAATCCCAGTTCTGGTGACTGTGTAGAACAGACTTCAGTTTAGGCTGACTCTTAAACATTCAGTTTTGATACTGAATTCTTCCTCAGAATTGACAGAAAACAGTTAAGGCAAGGAGTCATCCCCTTCACTAAAAAGGTGAACCTGTCTGACTGACTCTTTCAGACTCACTGACTCTGTCAGAAGCAGACTGACTGACTGACTGACTTCCCACTGACCAAATGACTCCAAAAAGCCCATGCCCTCAGCACTCAGCTAATCGTATAGTTCTCCTCAGCTGGCAGTGGCCAATCAGAGGGAAGGAGGGGAAGGGAACAGCCCATCACTCAAACTCTTCATTCCAGTGAATAGTTAAGTTTTTGCCTCCCAGCTCTCTGAAATTGCTGCACTAGGAAACCTGTTGTTAAAGGCAGTCCATCACACATGGCTAGCCCCGATCACTCTCCCTAAGCTTCACTTCTTCATTTATAAAAGAACTAGCAGAAAGGCTCGTTGCGGCCAGAAATGCAAAGGGCCCTAGACAGAGGCCGTGGGAAGCCCCCCCCTGCTCTCCAAGTCCTGGTGAAGGAGAGTGGCACGGCTCCCCTGGGTCCAACCAATGGACTTACCAGGTGGCGAGGGAGGGAGTCCTGTTAGGGCCTGGTGGCCGAGGCAGTTACCATGGGTGCAGTGGCAGCCTGACGCATTGCAGGGTGAACAAGGGACTACCAGCGCCAGCGCCTCCTTTTGTGTGCTGCAGCTCCCCACCTTCCAGTGATGCCCCTATCTGGGGCTGAGGCCCAAGCAAGGTGCCACCACCTCCCGTAGGCCATGGTGGTGGCATAATGGCCCCTGGGGTCACATGGCAAGGAAGGGTGTGGCACCACCGGCGCCTCCTGTCTGCCGCAGCTTGCCACCTCCCACCGAATGTCGCACACGGTGGTGGAGCTAAGGTGAGCGAGGGAGTCCTTCTGGGGTCTGGGGCCTGATGAAGGCGGTGCCACCTCCCATTTGGCATGGCACCACCATGATCCCCTCTGTGGCATGCAGGCCGAGCAAGGGTGTGGCGGTGTCTGCCGTGGCACCACCATTATCAGGCTCAGCCTCTGGACCCTCCTGCTGGAATGTCCTGCCCATCCAGCGGCTGTCAGCACACTGCATCTGAGATGCTGGGTGGGGCTTCTGTGGGCAGGAGGAAGGGTGGGACAGTGGCCATGCAGCCAGTGGCCTGGGACCGCTTTGTGACTGGCAGTTGAGGCAGCCAAAGGCTGTGGGGGCGCACAGAACATTGAGGCGAGAGGGACACGAAAACTCAAATATTATAAGGAGAGATGCTATGGCCTGCCTGTGTATGTAGAAGATTGAAATTTAGATTGTAAAGCGCTTTACACACATAAAGTCTAGTTATTAGTAATTACTATTTATGGACTCAGATGTCATAAAACTAAATTTATCAAGCATATTTTGGAAATGAAATAAATGCTCCTTTAGGCTTGATGTTGTTACCAAAAGTATTTCTTTTTATGTGTCTACTGTAGACCATTAAACAAAGACAGAAGATTGTACTTCAAAGGACACACCAGATAAATTAAAACTGAACTTCCTTTTCAAACATAATCAGATTCTTAACAAACATTCTTAGTTATAGTTGATGAGATGCTTTTGGTAACAGTTGTTTTTCTGTGCTAAGGAAAACAACTGTTAAACGGCAAAAATATTTCCATGGTCAGATTCATGGCTTAAATGAGAGAATTCACAAATAGTCCACATTATTGGCTCCTTTTTTTTCCTGGTGCTTGTAGCCAAATTTTAGCCAAAATATAACAATCTAATCTTCAAAGGAAGAATGAATTAACTTTGAAAAAGGAAGTGAAACTCCAAAGTGATTGACTATTCCTTGCACTCCATCTCTCATTTATTTAGTCTAAAGAAGGCTCTTAAAATCTTGGCTGTCGAACTGATATATATCATGCTGGGTGGCCGCTAGAAGAGACACATCAGTTCTGTTGTGATTGCATTAGAAAGGCTTCTGAGCAAAGGAGAGTAAAGCAGCTGATGGTTGAGCAGAAGTGACTGAATTATCCAGGGCTTTTTTGGGGCAGGAATGCACAGGAATGGAGTTCTGGCTGGCTCCCAAGTTGGCCACACCCAGCAGGAACTCATTAGCATAACAGGCCACACCCAACAGCAGAAACTCATTAGGATTGGCTATATTAGGGTTGTGTGGCCTAACATGCAAAGAAGTTCCTGCTACAAAAAAAGCCCTGGGTTTTGACAACAAACAAGGTAAACAGAATAAGAAGCAAAAGGTGGGTGTGGCTAGATGACCACACGTCTAGTAACATGGGGGTGTGGCCTAATATGTTAATGTGCTGCACTGTCATGGATGTGGCCTAACATGTTAATGAGTTTCTGCTGATGGGTGTGGCCCATTATGCTAATAAGTTCCTGCTGGGCTTTTTCTACAAATAAAGCCCTGGAATTATCATTGTTATGGTGCACACACAGGAAGCTCAGCGAAATTCCTTAAGTATAACAGCAATCAATTTTATTGCATTATAATTGCCATAATAATGACTGATGTTTGACTGATTACATTCCTATATTTTTGTTGTACATGTCACCTCAAGGAGTCAAAAGACTGCACATGGGGGGGTGTTCTGAATAAACTATTGAAGTAGATTCTCATCCGCATTAAAATATAAAGCATATCAAGTGGCTGATCAGAAGAGCTGTCTTTTTTATCTTGGTGGAAGCTACACTTGCTAGTAGGTGGGAATTGGCCCCCTGTGTGTCTAGATGCATCCTCATTTTCAATATTTCACATGTTCCAGAGCTAAATAGATTTCGTTCATGAAATCCCTTGAGTAGATGAGTATGGACTTGGCATATTTATGGGAATGGTATGCCAATTGTGACACAACTAGTTCTTCTATTACCATAAATAATATCCCTCAAGTGCAACACAACACCCAAGTGCAAAATATATGCTTTAGAAAATATATGCCAATAAATCATCATGTCAAATACATAGAAAGAAGACTTACAAATGTCTAGCTATGTTAGTCTGTAGGAAGCTTTCTATATTCAGCCCTATCAAGCAGCTAAGAGAATAATCAGAATGCTCAACTGTAATGCAAGAAGAAAAAGGCCACCACACAAGCATGCAATGGGCAGCTGTATTTCAGAAATCTATAGGTTCAATGCCCTTTATTTGAGGGAGCAGCACTGAATTAGTTGAAAGTTGACACAGTGAATCTAGATAGCTGTCCAGTACCATGATAAGGGTAAAAGCCGGTCTTATCTCCATTTACTGTAATTTAATAGTAAACTTTCTTTATCATAAATGTGGATGCCAACTAAGTGCATTTTGTGTAGTGGGAACCAGATTTTCATCAGTACTCACAAGGGATGAGCAATGTTCCCTGTTTTCTTTCCTTGAAATAGATTTTTAAAAACATTTTTGTCAGTAGTTTTAGTTCTTTGTTTTTGCTTCTGGCTATATCTGCGATTTGTACCACAGGAATTTTTTTACAGTAAATATTCAGTGCAAGGAAAAATAAATAGTGAGAATGTAATGAATAACAAGTTCAATTTGCACAAGAGAAACAAGAAATCAGATAGGGGATTTGGGTGTTAAACAGTAGAGATGAGAAATTCAAAAGTGTCCCTAGTATTCATCTGCAGTTTTCAAAAGTATTTGGACTTTGGGAAATTTAATTCAGATAATTACATCACCGGAACCTCTTTTTGCCATGTTTCAAGCTGTTTGGGCTTCATTTTTGTACAGTGACCCATTAATTGCTTGGCTTTTTACAAACCCAGATGACCTCAACAACCAGTATGTAAAAGTGCACTAGCAATGTGGACTTAACAGTTGCAGCAAGCTAAATTATTAATTATTTAATCAGCACACCTTATATCTCACCTTTCCATCTTTATTGGTCCTCAAAGTGGCTAACTGATCAGAATGTAAAATATAAAACAAATATCAGATTTTCAAAAAAACACAATGGATTTAAACTCCATAAAACCATGAGATAGATCAATGACAACTCAGGAGAGAGAAAACACAAAGCACACCTAATTCATCTTATTTAGTTCTAAGGCCTCCCAGAATTAGGAAGTCCTTGATTTGCTCTGGATGGCCTGCAGGGATAGTGCCAATCTGGTCTCCCAGGGGAAAGAATTCTACAACAGCTGAAAAAAGCCTCCCACAAGCCCCAGCTAGTCTGACCTTTGAGAAGCTCAGTTTCATTGACCTCCACACTCAGGCATGTTGATACCAGTTGAGGCACTCTGGAGGTACTTTAGGTACTCTGGAACCAAGCCTTTAAGGCCTTAAATGTCAGACCCACCAATCTGAATTGATCTTGCAAATGAATTGGGAGGCAATGCAGCCAAAGTGGTGCAGGAGTTATAGGGCTGTTGTGGTGCATCCCTGTGAAGATTCTGCAGCTGCATTTTGTATCAGCAGTTGTCTCTGAATTGACTTCAAGGCAGCATCACAGAGTATGTTACAGTGAAGTACAATAACCAGTCTCTAGAGACTACTCAGATCAAGGTTTCTGTTAAGAATATACACACAAAAATGTTTTCCATTAGCTTTCAAGGCAAATATCTACGAAGGTATTTGAATGCGGAAATGATATGCCTGCTGAGTACTTTTAAATAAAATTACAGAATTTAAGAGATCTGTCTCTCCTAGTTTTTCAGCAGAGTAAGTGAGCTACCTGTTGTTGAGGTACAAAGCCTGGGCATCTGGATGTCTTCCCACCTCCAAATTTCCAGCCTTGCCTTCCTGCCAGCCTTGCCAGTCAATATAAGCAAATCAGTTTCCTGTGGTCCCTGCAGGTTAGGTATGCTGGCCAGCTGACACTGCCAGTCTATCACTGGGAGGGGGAAAACTGTACCCTAGGCCTCTATCCCCTTGCCCCAGTCTGCCGTAATTCATTTCCAATGGACATAAGCAAAACCTTTGCCCCACCTGCCTAGTGTGCTGATTTTTTTTTTAAAAAAAAGCTACACCTAAACAAGACCCATGCTTAAATAAAAGCCAATTGAAAGAGGCCCTTTGAAAGAGAATCATCTTGGCTTCATTCTGGAAGATCAACAGAGACAGTCAAAATGCCACTGCCCAGAGAGACAATTCCAAAGGCTTGGTGCTACTGTGGAAAAGGCCTTTCCTGAGAAAACCTACACAGCAATCCAAAGCCAGTGAGATATCATACTGGTTGGCAAAAAGTATTGGCTGAGATCTTACCACTTAGTTTGAAGCCTTCCTCTAGCCTAAGAAAGACAGGAGTCAACAGGAGCCCCTTTTGGCAGATGCAGTTGTTCTTTGGCTGGAGGAATGCTTTGCCAAACAGAGTGGTAGCATGCAAGCCAATATTTCAGACCCATCAATGCTCCGCAAAACATCTGTGTAAAAGAAATAATCTGCTACCTCACATTGAACCATGATTGTTTTGTAAGGCATTTGTTTCATTGTTGTATTCATTGTCAGAGAAATGAAAAGGGATGTGAGGGGAATACTTGCCTCACTCTCTGATTCCAGTTCTTAGACAATACTTTTCACTGCAGATTAACTCAGTTTTTCCTACAGTCTTCTAATTGCTATAAATAGCGATGGGCACAAACCAGCTCACGAACTAAAGTCTGTGGTGAGTTTTGGCTGGTTTGTGAACTGAAGTTCGTGGCAGGTCAATTGGCACAAACTTCATGCAGTTTGTGGAGGTCCGTGCTGGTTCATGTATGGATACATTTCCAGACAGACTGTCTCTGCTCAAACAAAATGTTTACCAAACTTCAAAGCAACCAGGGGGGGCAGAATTCTCCAGCCTTGGAAACACCCTTATAAATTTCAAACTAGTCATCTCAGTTTTAAGAAGGTTCCCCCCTTTGCTGGCCTTCCTTTGTGTTCTCTTCCCATTTTCTTTCACAGAGCTTGAAAAATTCCACCCCCCTTGCTTTGATTTGTGACTCTGTGCTTTGAGATCAGTCCTTTTAAGCCTGCAGTGCCACAGTGGCACTGGGTTCTGCTGGGCATTCTGTACACTGAACTGGTTGCACTGGGCTTGCAACCACCCCCTTGCTTGGATCATAATTCTGTACTTCATACCAGTCCTGTTGAGCTGGCACAGCCCCGTAGCCAGGAAATTTACCAAGGTGGGCTTTGGACTTTGAGGGAGGTGTTGCGCCCACACACACATGGTGATGTCACTATGACTCAAACAGGAAGCAGCCAGGCTCAACTTGAGCCATTCAAGCTTTCCTCCCCCCCCATCTTTGCCAACCAGTGAGACAGGCTTGCAAAAATCCCCCCCCTTCAATTTTTACTACAGAGATTCTCTGGGACTTTGATTCTGTTCTGCTGGAGTTTCTATTGCCCTTGCTATTTTTGCGAGGGGGAGTTGTTCTCCATTGGAAACAATGGAGGATGGGACACTTTCTTTGGGGGGCCACCCTGAGCCTGCTCCAGCAGGGAGGGCAGGGTATAAATTGAATAAATAAATAAATAACTCAGACCCCATAAATCCAATCCTCACAAAACTTGGAGGGAGGTAGAGTCAGCCAGAGATCCCCTGTGAGTTTGTGTCTCTAGCACACCAGGGGGCCATTCTATCATGTCACGAACCTCACAAACTGAACCAGTTTGTTTGGCTCTTAAAAGTTTGTGACAGTTTGTGGTTCACAAAATATACACACCACAAACCACAAACTGTCACAACCCACATATTCCTGGTTCGTGCCCATCTCTAGCTATAAATATACAGCTATGGATTTAGTCCTAGAATCTTACAAATTATACAGTTGCACGTTGTATGGTTGCCATATGTGGAGCCTGGAATGTGTGTGTCATGAGGATGAGTGCAAAGCAAGGTTAGCGAGTCCAAAATAAAAATTTTAAATGAAAATATTAATCTGGAGATGAAAGTAACCATCCACCATCTTATATACTACAATACTATTTAAAATGAAAATTGACTATACAGCTGTAAAACAGAACTAAGAAATGCACATGCAAGGTGTGATGACTAGAAGAATATATTTAAATCTATTCCAACAGTAGAACATGTTTATAGGCACATTGCATACACTGATGTATAGATACGCACATTGGCCTTAGGCCATAGATAATGTACACACAGAATTTTTTATTATTATTATTCAACGTTTTTACTGAGAAAACAAAGATTTGACATGCATGTTACCATTAGAAGATACATAGTTTTGCAATTTACAGTTGGTTTAGAGGCAAAAAAATAAAAAAAGAACTACAGCTTACTAGCAGTGTAGATGGATAACTTCAGATTACAATTGTAACAAATCTAAAGGGTAAACATTTTTCAGCACTTTACCATTGGTTGTCATGTACTCTAGTGTCAGGTTCCTCAGTCAGCTCACACAACACAGGACTTCTTCAGAAGACAATGTTTAATGGTGAATCAGAACTAAAGACATGTGTACATCTTGTGTCTGTAATGGCTACATACAATAGGACTTACTATGATATACTACATTCAAGTACCCCCCCCCCATAGCAGAAGCCAATGAATACAAATCGTGCACAGAGGAAAAAGTGGCAGGCTAGCTAGCAAAACAATCCTAGAAACCGTTATGGTTCCCAGCCGAATCTCCAGCAGCTGGAGAGTGAAGGTCAGAGACCTGATAAGAGACAGTAACAGTGAGGAAAAGTTCAGACGGAATACTCCTCCCGCATATCATACACTTGACAGGGCTACCTGACATCCTGCCCCTTTAAAAGGGCTCCACCAGGCTTGTCAGGATAGTGGAATTGCCTCAGGAACTGGGGGGCATTGATGTCATCCACCACCACCCACTCCCTCTGTTGAAGACTGAAGTCCACCCATTCAACCAAATAATACAGTTTATTCCATTTGATTTTAGAGTCCAAGATATCAGCTACTTCATAATGCGGTTCGCCTTGCACCAGCAAGGGGGGGGGTGCAGCCTGTTGTGGTCTCCAAGCGTTAGTTCCAGGGTCACGCTTTAACAGTCTGAAATGGAATACAGGATGCAAATTTCTTAGTGATTTAGGCAATTCAAGTTCTATAGTGACATCATTTATCTTATGTTTGACCGGGAAGGGCCCCACGTACTTCCAACCTAGCTTTTGGCTAGGTTGGAGACCCTTAATGTTCTTGGTAGACACATAAACAGAATCACTGGGGTTGATAACTCAACCAACATCACATTTTTGTCTGCTAGTGCTTTGTACGCCTGTTTGGCCCCATCCAGTGTTTTACACAACAGGGGCCAGGCATCCTGTAACCATTTACATCAGTCACCTAACTCCCCCTCAGGTAGCTGGGCTCTGCCCAGGAAAGGAAGAGGGGGGGCCTCGTAACCATGCACAGCCACGAATTGAGAGACTCCCATAGATGAATGATATGCATTATTGTAGCAGAACTCCGCAAGGGGAAGGAGCCCCTCACAATCATCTTGTTGGAAGTTAGTGAAACAGCAGAGGTACTGTTCGAGAGTCTGATTAACACACTTGGTTTGCCCATCAGTCTCGGGTTATAGGCACTACTCAAACCCCGTTCCACCCCCACGAGGCATAGCAGCTCACTCCAGAACTTAGAAACAAATTGTGAGCCCCGGTCAGAAATTATCTTCTTTGGCAACGTATGGAGCCTAAAAACCTGTTGAAGAAAACTCTTAGCCAGCATTCTAGCAGATGGCAGGGATTTAAAATGGAACGAAATGCACCTGTTTCAAAATCAGATCCACAACAACCCAAATAACTGTTTTCCCCTGGCTAGGAGGAAGACCCATAATAAAATCCATCAAGATGACTTCTCAGGGTCTGCTTGGGGTGGGTAAGGGTTGGAGGAACCCTGGATGCTTCCCTGGTCTTGGCTTACTCATGATGCAGGTTTGGCATGACTGAACGAAAAGGGACAGATCCTTCCACATGCCAGGTCACCAAAACTGTCTTTGCAGTAAATGGAGGGACTTTACAAACCCCAAGTGTCCCACCAACTTAATTCCATGCACTGTAGACAGGATCTCTCCCCACAAGGCGGCCGGAACAAACAGTTTAGTGTTGCAGTAGCAGCAGCTGTTTGGCACTCCTCCACCTCCTTTTCCAATTCCAAGCAGTCAGCATCAGAAACTGCAGAGGCGAACTTCATTTCCCATGAGTCATTGCTCCCCAGAGGGCATGAACATAGAGTCAAGGACAACCTCCTTGCAGCTGTCGTGTTGGGGAAGGCAGGACAATGAGTCGACAAAGGGATTTGCCTTCCCCGGGAAATGATGGAGGGTGAAGTTAAACTTAGAGAAAAAGTCAGCCTAGCGGAGTTGTTTAGCATTTAAATTACAAGGCGTGCAGAGGATCTCGAGTTCTTGTGATCAGTCCAAACCTTGAATAGAACTGGGCCCCCTTCAGCCAATGCCTCCACATAGAGAGCGCCAGCTTGATCGCTCCACCCCTTTATCCCAAACTGACCAGTTATGCTCAGTGTCTGTAAATTTCCATGAGATGAAAGCACGGGAGTGCAACTTCCCATCCTCTCCCTCTTGCAAGATGGCACCACCCATAACAACATCCAAGGCATCAACTTGTACTATGAATTTTTTCAGTTTGTTTGGGTGTGCCAGCATGGGTTCGGATGTGAACAATGCTTTTAAGCAGTCGAACACCTCCTGGCATTCAGCTGTCCACTTCAACTTCACCCTGGGTTTCGCGCTGTCAGGACCCTTCCCCTTAGTTTTCAACTGGTCAGTGAGTGGCAAGCTCACCTTGGCAAAGTTGGCAAGAAATTATCTGTAAAAGTTTGCAAAACTGAGGAAATCTTGGAGGTGCCTCTGGGTTCGAGGGGCCTCCCACCCCACCACATCCTGGACCTTGGCAGGGTCCATTTCAATGCCCTGGGGGGAGATTTGATACTCAGGAAGGTCAATTTCCATGCAGTGGAACTCACACTTTGACATCTTAGCAAACAGTTTGTGCTTGTGCAACGTTTGAAGAACTTCACGGACCAAAGAAACATGGGACTCAAGGTCGGGGGAGTAGAGCAAGATATCATCTAGATAAACGAGGACCCCCTTGAACAGGTGCTTGTTCAAGACCTCGTTTATCAGGTTCATGAAGACCCCCAGAGCCCCCTGAAGTCCGAATGGCATCTCCTGATATTCGAATTGACCCAACGGGGTGTTAAATGCTATCTTGTACTTGTCTCCCTCCTTAACGCGGACTCTGAAGTAGACATCCCGGAGATCGAGTTTGGAATAGATTTTCACTTTGGACAGTTCAGCTAGGAGGTCTTTAATCAAGGGGACGGGGTAGGCATTTGTAGTCAACACGGCATTCAGCCCCCTGTATTCTGTACATAGCCTCAAACTCCCGTCTTTCTTCTTCCGGAACAACACAGGGGCAGCAAACGGGGAGGAGGTAGGCTGGATAAAACCCTGAGCGAGGTTTTTGTCAATGAATTTACATAGTTCCGCCTTCTCTGTGGGACTCATAGAATACAGTTTACCCTTGAGTAATTTCCGGTTGGGTAACACTTCAATAGCACAGCCTGAGTGTCGGTGGGGGGGCAATTCATCCGCCTCCTCCTATAAGAACATAAGAGAAGCCAATGTTGAATCAGGCCAATGGCCCATCTAGTCCAACACTCTGTCACACAGCGGCCAAAATATACCAGGTGCCATCCGGAGGTCCAGCAGTGGGGCCAGGGCACCAGAAGCCCTCCCACTGCTGCCCCCTCCAGCACCAAGAATAGAGTGCATCACCTGCCCCAGACTGAGAGTTCCCATCCATACCCTGTGGCTAATAGCCACTGGTGGACTTCTGCTCCATATGTTTATCCTCCTCCTCAAACACTTAAACCAGGTCCTGGTATTCAGGCAGGATCACTTCCAGCTTTTCCCGTGTGAGGCAAGCTGGAACTACTCCCTCCTGGGGGGGGGGGTTCCCCACTCCCCATCCCAGGTGTGGTCTTTGCATCAGGGCGAAATAAAGCAGATGATGCCCTCCCCCCACAAGATATAGGGGTCGTGACTATGGAGCCATGGGTTCCCTAGTACTAACGGGAAATGGGTGGCAAGGGTGATGACAAGTGATCAGTGCTCCCACTGTTGTCCTGCACCCATTCATAACAGAACAGTCTTGAATCTACACAGGTCTTTCATAGCGGACCAGTCCATTTGGGTAAACACCAGAGGCTCTGAGAGTTTAACTACTTTCTCCCCAAATCCCATAACAAGAGAGGGGTGGATGAGATCCCATCCACACCCTGAGTCAATTAGACCCCTTACCCGCACATGGGTATTCAAGTCAGGGTTTATGATAGTCATAGTTACAAAAGGGGGGGGTAACTGCTCACCATTTTCTGTGCCTCTGGGATGGGGACCTGCTGGTCAGCGCTACTCACAACAGGTCCTGGTCATTTCCTGCTGGCTGAACATCTTCCTCATTGGATGAGGGGGTGTCTTCTTCTGGGGAGACTAGCTTGCAGGGTGCATTGAGTCTTTGGGTGAGCAGTCTGCTTCTTGACCAGAGTGTCAGACCTTTCCTTCCCCCCACTCCTCTTTGAGGTGCTTGCAGGTCCCGATCCTGGACACGCAGCGGTGAAATGGCCTGCTTCACCACTTTTTAAGTATAAGCCTTGCTTCATGCGGAGCTCTCGTGTCCCTTCCTTCTGCCACACTGGGGTCTTGGTTTTCACTGGCGCTGGCATGCTCTTTACCAGGGTGGCTGCATCATCGATGCGTATGGTCTGGAGATGGCTCTCTATGTTGGCAGCCTCCTTCATCCAGGCGTGCAGGGACACTGGTTTCACACTATGGAGGATCATTCCCCAGATCTCGGGATTAAGACCCGAATGATAATGTTGAGCCAGCACCCCATCAGGCCACCCCTGGATCTTAGTTACATGCCACCAAAACTCCTCCGTATACTCCCGCTCCGATTTCTTCCCTTGGCAGAAAGTGCACAGGAATGCCTGGGCTGTCTCATTCGCATTAGTGTCCTTGTAGTGAGCTCGCAGGGTCCACATGAAGGCGTCGACCTCTTGGAGATCCCAGCCATCTACACTGTGTAGATTCACATATTAGTCAGCCGCTCCCTCCCGCAAACGGGATGAAATATAGTCCACATAGTTCCTCGTTAGGAAACAAATGGCCTTGTTAGGAAACAAATGGCCCACACCAAGAAAAACGCCAATTTCTCAGGTGTTCCATTGAATGGCATCCAGCAGCTCCACTGCTTGGGGCCCTGGGGGAATGAACAGCAGCTGGCCTGGAAGTGGCAGCTGTCTCGGTTGCTGGCTGGGGGGGCAGCTGCTGCACCAGCAGTTGGGCTGGGAGCAGCACCTGTACCCCCGGCTGCCCCACGGGATGTTGGGCAGGTGGTGCTGGGACCACCGGCAAGCATTGATCCAGCTCCCATTGCACTACTGTCATCACCATCTCTGGTATTTTACGGAATGAGTCCTCAATCATGCGGAAGAGCTGGTCTTGCCCCCACTCAAGCAGATCCAAATGGGTTTCCACAAAATCCTCAGCATCTTCCACCTTACCAGCACCTGCTTCCAGCCTGGGTCCGATGCTCAGTCAGTAAATGGCCCAGTTGTACTGACTTTCCCGTTGGGGCCCTGGGGTAAGGGACCAAGTCTCTGCCGTCTCCACCGGGAACTTGCCCCAGGGTCAGTGTTTCGGCTGGGTAGTCACATTGGCATGCGCTCTGCCAAATGGATCTAGGTAGGGCATGCCCCACTCCTCCTTCTGAGGAGGAGTAGTCGGTACCATGGTCGAAGGCACCAACTCCTCCGCAGTAGTTACAGATGTAGTGTCCTCCCCATCCCCGCTCATCTCGGCTTAGGAGAGATGCAGTTCAGATGAAGGAAAGGAGGATTACAGACACTTTGTCAGGTTCCTCAGTCAGCTCACACAACACAGAGCTTCTTCAGAAGACAATGTTTAACGGTGAATCAGAACTAAAGACACGTGTACAGCTTGTGTCTGCAATGGCTACATACAATAGGACTTACTATGATATACTACATTCAAGTATCCCTCCCATAGCAGAAGCCAATGAATACAAATTGTGCGCGGGAAAAAGCAGCGGGCTAGCTAGCAAAACAATCCTAGAAACTGTTATGGTTCCCAGCCGAATCTCCAGCAGCTGGAGAGTGAAAGTCAGAGACTTGATAAGAGACAGTAACAGTGAGGAAAAGTTCAGACAGAATACGCCTCCCGCATACCATACACTTGACAGGGTATGCGCTGGGAACTGAGCTTTTTGCCTAGTATTGTCATTCAGAACATTCTTGTATGCAATTAATTCCATCATATAGACTTGCCAAATCCTATCATGCTAGAGTGAAACTGATGGAAGTAAGTTATTTTTCCATTTGATGGCGATGTAGGATCTGGCTGCTGTCAACAAAAAGTTGAATTTGTCATCTTCACCAGCATGGCAGTGGAGGAGCACTGCTTTGAGACCCTCCATCCAAAAAACAGACTGACACTGTGCAGTACACATCCAGGACTATGAATTTAGCTACGAGAACATTTTTTTGCACATGAATCATGATGCAAAAACTTACTCCCATATACAAATCCCCTTTGCTAAATCCTGGTAACTAGTTGTGATCCAATAAGATTTAAAAGCTATGCAAAACTTAATGAGTGCACCTCAGAGGATTTTCTGTTGTTGCGGTGGTTTTTGCCTGCCTCCTTTGAAGCAGCAGTCATTGCCAAACTGCAAACAAAATGCTTTTAAGAATCCCCTGAATACAAAAAGCAGTTAAGAGGTGGGAAGGAATGCCTGAAGAGGAAATGAATGCATAGATATGGTCCATTCTGTCAGCAATTCCTTACTCCCCCAGTCCCATTTACCATTATAAATCACCCAGCTTCTTCTTCTATAAGCTTGCCATTATATTTATTTATTTAAACACATCCAAACATATAACGTGTACTGCAAAATAAAAACAGATAAACAAAATTAAGAAAAATGAATAAGCTGAACATCAGCAGAATCTGTGAAACACAAAATTGAAAGTAGCTGAGAGGACCCAGAGGACTTTTGAAAGAGAATCATCTTGGCTTGGTTCTGGAAGATCAGCAGAGACAAAGTGCAGCTGCCCAGAGAGACAATTCCAAAGACTTGGTGCTACTGTGGAAAAGGCCTTTCTGGAAAAAACACACAGAGACATTGTGTGGAGAAAGATATAGCAGATGGCTTCAAATTAAATATATAGTGAAATTCGCTTATGAACAAATTAATATTGCATTCAGTGACAAAACAAAGTACATGTGATCAATATATGTTTTAAATCCAAATGATTGCATCTTTAAAATAGTTTTAACTGAAATGTTCTGATTATGTACCGCAATAAATAAACTGAATTATTCAATACAAAAAAGTATATTACATTTGCAGCAATGTGGACTGTTTTCAATCAGTGAAGCAATCTGACCATGTGCCATGATACTGTACCAAACGGGCACTCCCATCAGACAATCACCCTTATAAGGTCTCAGATTTTCCCTCCAACCTCCCTATGAATTTTCAGTTCCCATCGGATAACTGGGTAACCATTAGGTAGTATGTCACTCTTCTTATATGGCAAATAAACTTTTATTATAATGTTGTTGTCTCACCTTATTACCTTTTGATACTTTGTTGGCTTACACCCCAGATAAGGAACTGTGATTGAGGATGGCCTATAGCTCTATAAATTCTCCCTCAGAAATAGGCACCTAGGCTCACTCAAAGTTGAAACAAAAATCAAATATATTTGAACGAACAGTCAGGGGCCCAGGACAGACTGGCAATTTGCCCCGGTATCGAGTCGCGGCAAAAAAAACCCGGAGTAAACGATACCGGGTTTTCCCGTCCACACAGCGGGGGCCTCTGCCGGAAGATACTGGACGGAGGCGCGCGGGAGCGTTCAGACTGCCGCGCCGGAGGCGCGCTATATTCGCTGTTTCCCCATTATTTCGGCTGTGGGCATATGTGCGCATAAGCGCATTTTGGCGATTTTTTTTTTTTGCCCTGCAACGCCGGCACCGCATTGGGCAGTGGAGCGGAGCGCAGCCAATCACACCGCTGCTGCCTCATGCCCAACGCGGGTTGCTCCCGGCTTTTCGGCTGCGCGTTCAGACTCCCCGGAAGCGGAGAGACGCGCGACAAACGCAGGCTTTCAAGATTTGCGTCGGCTTTTATCAGGTGTTTTTTTTATCCGGCAGTGAAGCGCGAGAGCACCGGTAGGCTACGGGTGGGGGACGCCAGGCAGATGTGCCTGTGTGAACATTCCATTTAATCCAATATTGAGTCGTTGTCAACCCGGGTCCCATCCCGCGGCAAATTGCCAGTCTGTCCTCGGCCAGGGGATGGAAATTCTATATACAAATGAGTTTTGGTTAGGATTGGTAGAGAGAGGTTTAAAAATATATATACAAAACTGCTTCTATGCAATGCTAGAGATATTCAGAGAGTTATTTTTCCTGGTGTACATTGTTTTGATGCTGTTAGAGACGTTTCACTGCTTTAACAGAGTTACAGATATTACTAGAGTGCCTACTTTTGAACTTCTCACTCGATGGTCACACAGACTTGAGATTTTATTACACTTTTACCCTATCTTTATAGACCAAGGGTTTTCCTATCTGCACTTTTCCTCTGGCCAGATTGTTATTCTTTTCTCCTTAAGCGCAATAACCTCTTTTGACTTGCTTGAGGGACCTCTGTGCCTCCTCAAACCTTTTGGTCAAATCCCTATCTTCCAGAAGAACAGTATCTGTAAACTGGTTAATCAGCTTTCATACTGAGAATGTCTACTTCTCCAGTCAAGTAGTGTTTCTGTGTTTCACACAAGGAGATTTCTCTCCACTCCATGGATAGGTGAGGTTTTGACACTTCTTTGCCAGACCCACTGACTCCACCCTAAATCTGGCATTTACAGAGGCTACAGCATACTTGCTGTACTCCAGACAGGGCTTTTCAGACCCTTTTTCTCTTCAGAGTCCCTCACCAGGAGTTTTCTGTTCACGAAGCTCCAACTCCATCTGATTCACTCCAACTGACTAACTCTTTCCCGCCTGAATTTTTAAACAGCTCAGTGTTCCATTCCACAGTAAGCTGCCTTCACCCAATCAGAATGAGCTCCATGAGCTGTCAATCATTTTTGAGCTAGCTCACCCTTTCTCCAGCAGCATTGCCTAAAAGCCTCTGACTGCTTGCTGTCCATCATGGATACATAGGTTGTAGTGGCCTAATTGGAAAAGTAAAACCAAACTTAGCCTCATAGATACCATAACACTATAAAAAAGTGAATCAGTGGCTGAGTTTAGACTGACAGTTTGAAGCGGGAGCCAGTCATGGCAAAAAAACCCAGAACAAACTGTTCCAGTCACACGGGGCCAACTGATGTGGGAGCATACCGGGAGGAGGCGCACAGGAGCATTCAGACTGCTGGCCCAGAGGCGTGGCTTTAAACGGCTTTTGCCTGGTAAATCAGCTGAATATGAGCATACACACAGGCATCCAGCCGATTTGGGGAGGATCCCATTGCGCTGGCACTGCATTGGGCGGTAGAGCGGAGCACAGCCAATCATATCGCTGCTGCCTTATGTGCAACGCGGGTTGCTCCCAGCTTTTTGGCTCAGCGTTCACACTTCCAGGAAGCAGAATGCAGCGGGATAAAAGCACTGTCCAGGATTTTCTACCACTTTCAACAGGTATCCTTTAATCCTGGGAGCAAAGCAGAACGGCACGGGTTGCCTACAGGTGGGGAATGCCAGGCAGATGTGTCTGTGTGAACGGCCCCTTTAATCCACTTGGGAAATGTGGCTGAAATGTGGCTATAGCGGGGCAAATTGCCAGTCTGAACTCAGCCAATATAAATTAGAACAAAAAAGTAGCAGCAGTTTTCTGTGTCATCAAGTTTGTTGATTTTTTTAAAACTGAAAAGTTTTTGATAATTCAAGAAAAAAAATATACTGGAGTCTAAAACTCTAACAGTGATGGAGGGGAGGAATCAATTTGTAGCAATAGATAGATCATAAAATTTTGCTCTGCGGTCCTGAATAGAGTAGCTTACACTCTACTAACTCCATTGAAATCAATGGGCTTAATTACACAAAGCCCAGAAGGAGCTAAGGGTTGCTTATCTTTAATTACAGAACTTTCCTCCACAGTCATTAAGTTTATTTTGCTTAAAGTAGGATACAGGTTTGCTGACATTTCAAAATACTCTCCAACTTTCTGCTTAAATGAGTTTCTCTGTCATGCGTATTTTTTTCTTTAAAAGGGAAGAAGTCAGAAGAAGGAAAATATGTTCCTTTAGTCCCAGAATCTATGTAAACAGAAATGGTCCTGACAGTTTTGCAAAAATGAAAGACTCTTAACTTCACAGATATTAAATACAAACAACCCAATGTTCCCAGTAGTTCCTTAATGCAATTACCTGATTAGTGAAAGGCATTTCATTTCCTAACCACTACAGGAATAAGCAATATAGCTGTCAATAATTTTGCAGCCAGGCTTCAGGTCTGGTGGTCACTATCTGACCACATCTTTACATGGTCATTAACACATTTCCATCAGCACTTAAAAATATACTCAGTAAAGGCTTCAGAATCTTAAGGGACTTTGCTGGTATGTGAGTGACCTTTTCCTTCTTCAATTTCCAGAATGTTTAATCACTACTGAATATGCAGCACATCATAAAGTTTTACATCAGGCATCCAGTTAAGTCATATCGTATTATGTTTGAGGCTGCCTCATTCCATGGCTTCTTTGAAATATGGTAATGGATGATACTCAATAGCTGAAGTTCTCTTAACAGGCCATGATCTGAAATTCAGTGATGATCTGGTACATACAGCAGCCTAAGTAGCCGAGCTTAGCCTGAGCTTGTCAAGGCTTGGGAGCTAAGCAGGGTTGACCATGGTGAGTACTTGGATGGGAAAGATGAGGGTTGCTATGCAGAGGAGGGCAATGGCAAGCCACCTCTGCTTGTCTCTAACCTGGAACACTCCATGGATGGGACTGTTGTCGGTTGGTTGTGACTCAATAGCACATTCTTCTCATCTTCTTCTATTGCATATGTGGAGAGCATTGCTTTCAAGGATGCTTCAATTTCAGGGACTGTTCCATATTCAGATCCCCATTGTGTCCTGGAATATTTTTCAAAACAGGAGAACTCTGTAGCCCATACTTGCAGACAGCTCCAGATGCACACGGAATCACTAGGGATGGCACGAACCACATTTTTTGGTTTGTGGTTTCAAAAGATGTTTTGTTTATATGTTTGAGGTTAATTAGAACTGTTTGCTGTTTAGTGATGTTGATTGTGTCTTTTTTTCCTTTTGGAGAGAATTTTTTTCCCCTAGTGGGTGATTGTTTTTCATGTGGGTTGTAGATTTTTTCTCTCTCGTTTTATCCTCTCAGTTTTGAATGTGTGGTTTCTGAAAAGTGAGCTTGTTAATTTCATAGCAGGGATTTATCCCATTCTCATTTTATTTATTTGTTTATTTATTTCCATTATTTGTAGTCTGCCTGTCTCACTGGGACTCAAGGCAGATTACACAGAAGAAGTCAGTAAAATCAACAGGACATCCAATACCCAATGCCATAGAATCTGGATTGTAGAAATTTGGAGCCAACCAGAAATCTGAAACAGCATGGAAGCAAAGCATAAGTTTTAATGTGATGCATTAACCAATGCACTATAGAAGACCAAGTCAGTTTTAATGACCTGCCCTTCTACACTTTTGACCTCATAAAGTTTAACTAGCAGAGAAATATATGACGTCCATTACAGTAAGGAGAGAAGCTAACCACGACATTATTTCCCCTAGAAAATTGAAATTTGCATGTGAGCATCTGTCTCTGTGGGGGCTCTGGATTTCCATGAATGGCCTGTAGAGAGCTGTGAACTGTCCTTGCATGTGATCTCCCATCTTCAGATATTGGATTAGTGATACAGTAAGTGGCTGATGGAATATCTGTCTACATATTTATTACGATAAACTTTTATATCTTGCCCTTTCTCCATTGTTCTCATCTGTAAAATGGGAGCAATTTGCCTTACTTTATATTATTATAGTGTGTGCGTAGGGGATATAGATCCAGCGAATTTTCCATCCACATGTGAACTGGCTGTCCTTCTAATTCACCTTCTCAAATGAATGTATGGCCTACATGGATTAGAGTATACATTTAATTTTGTACATTCCCTCCCCCTTTATAGTATTTATTCATGCCACAAAAGCATAAAAGTGGCTGAAATATATTCCTAGGTCTCATTCACACATCCCACAATGACAAACAACGAGACCTAGCATGGTTTAGCGATTAGAGTGGGACTAGGACTGCTGGGACAATCACAGCCTAACTAACCTCACAGGTTTGTTGTGAGAATAGGATGGACAATTGAAGAATAATGTGATAAGCCACTTTGGATACTTGTTAATGAAAAAAGTAGGATATAAATAAAAATAAAATAAGATCTCAGTAGGGACTCAACTACATGTTTTCCATACACCCCACATTCAAACAGGCTCAGAATGGTGCCACAGAGGGGAGACATGTTCCCCATGGAGTAGCAAAATCAGTGACATAACTACAACCCAATGACATAACTCTCTTTGTGGCTGTAGAGAGCATGGGAACACAAGTGTAAACAAGTGGAGAAAGATTACATGTTGTCGAGCTCTAAAAAACTAATCTGGGCTACCTGATAATTGTACCCATATGAGTGTGTTGATTGATTGAATTATTTTGTAAAAAAAATGCTACCTGTCCAAGAACTTGCCCAAGGCAGCTTACAAATTAAAATAATAAATATAGGAAAACAGTAATTAAAATCTAGTGCTAGTAAAACATAAAACGTGAACCATCAAAACAGGTGACAGACAGCTTGAAATAAATTCCCAGAGTAAAATAGTGTTAGAAAACCAACTCCTTAATGTAAAGCCTGAGTGAACAGAGACATCTTGGCCTGGTGCCTAAAAGAAAGCAAGGTAGCCTCATGGGGAAAGGGTATTCTGTAAGCATGTGTTTACAAGGATGCATCTCTCATTCACACTGTGCATTTGAAACAACAAGAATACCCCTGAAAAATACAAGAAGTAACCCTTAGTGTCATGTATGAAAACAGCTCTCAGAATTATTCTATTTAAGTGAGAAAAGTTACTGGGAAGAACAGGCTGCATAATTCTTCCTGCAGATCCTTTAATTCTGTTTCTTGTGGAGAAAATTAAGGGAGAGGGAATATTCCTTGAAAACTTTGGTTTGCCAAGTTACTGGTGTGGTTTTTCTCCGCTTGTTTTCTCTGATGCTGCATAGAGCCACAAAAGGGGAAACCATCTGTCTACAACCAGCAAAAATATACAACTGAATGGATAGATCCCACTTCACAAGGAGGAAAAACATATTTCTTTTAATAATACAGTATTAATTAAGTTAAATGAAAGTCAGGGAGCAAGACAAAACAAACTGGAAATTTCACATGGGGAAATCCAATTGGCTGTCAGAGTCCTGCCTTTGATGTCAGTGAAGGAGATTAAATATCCACATAAAGAAATGAACTCGGGTGGTCTGTACTTTTTCCTCTCAAGTTCATTGCAATGTGACAATTGCTTTTCAAACATTCAAAACACCCCACATTCTAACACAGGAGGGTTTTTTTAATACTTCAAAGAAAAGAACAATTCTAGAAAGGGTCTGAAGTCTTGAACACAGTTCAAGTTTCTATAAGCTTCCTAATCACAAAATATTTATTTGAGTAACAACACTAAATAGCTTCTATCATCTCCCCCCCTCATAAAAGAGCCTATCCATTGGCAGCAAGTCTTCTCCATTTCCCTGTTCTGAAATAGCAGGACACAAACTGCAAGGCCCTTGGAAGCTACCCATTTGTTGTTGTTTTTTTGGAAGGACTTGTTGCTAATGATCATGTATAGAGAACAAGGGCATCCATCATGCTTCCTACCTCTTTTTCTATGCACACTAAAAGAAGAAGCAGATGGTTAGGTAAGCTTACTGTGCTGAGATGATTCCCTTTTTTTAGTGCAGGCAAGTTCAGAGACCTTTTCTTCCTGCAAAAACTCTCCTTTGCCTTTTCTCTTCTCACACAGCCCATGCCCACCACTACCAGTTGGGCCTCCATGTCTTTGCAATACAGTCCTCTCTCTCCAAGAAAGCTTTTCTGCTGGCTGAATGGTTCCATGCCACAAGCTCAGGCAAGGAGTGTGGGGACAGGGAGCAACTGAGCAAGGCTGGGCCTGAGGAAGAGAGATAGAGAAGGCAAGAGAGCATTTTCCACTCGAAGAGGGGAGCTCTATGTAGTCTCTCAGGCAGAACAGCATGTCCTGATCCCTAAACTTTAATCCCTGGACACTTACTCAGGAGTAAGCCCCATGAAACTCCATGTGGCTTTTTTCTGAGTAAACACACACACAGAGTAGTATGAAAAGTGTGCCCCCCCCTAAACTTGCAAGAGGACTGTAGCTTTTATGGGGCATACATGACTTGCTGCACATCCTTTGAAAAGGGTTTGTCCTGAGTGTGTTGTATGCCAGGAAGGAGAGGGTGATTTGGAGGGGTCTGTGAAAATTCAGAGGGGGATCATCCATTTGCTAAAGTCTGAGAGCCTTTGTGTTCTATGACCTGGTGGCCAACTTTCAATCATTGTTGTTGTTTTGTCTAGTGCAGGTGGTCTTATTGCCCCACTCAAGCCACCAAGCAGAATCTGGCCATACAAACATCTTTTTCCAGAACTATTTAGTCTTTCATTAAGGTTCTTTTGTTGCTTTCTACTAGATTTTCTTTTGTTAACATATGTGGTGGGCAACAATTATAATCCAGGGAATCTATTTACATTTTAAAGGTGAAGGGGGGAGATCTGCTTATGAGATAATTGAATCAAAGTAAAAGCCATGTCAGTCTAATGAGTTTAAATTGGGCCTGATGTTTCTGTTTCAGCTATTGGAAAATGTTGGTGTGATGTGGGCTAAGTATGACATCTGTTTGGCTGCTGGGTGGGTGCATGTGGTAGATTAATGTCTTTCTTTGCATGAAACTGCAGAGCATCATGTGGTTACTGATATAAAACATGAACACCCACATAGAGCACTCATAATGCCTGCTGCTATGCTTTAAATCTCCCCATTTTGCTGGGATTAAATTAAATAATATCATGAGATACAGTAAGATTCTTGTGCAATGAACAGTGTTTATTTGAATTTGTATCAGCATTATGTTTCATAAATCAATGGAAACACATGCTTTTTATTCAATAAACAAACTCAATCTCAGTCCATCCTCACCAACCAATTAATGATTTAGGAATGCATGACAGAAACCAGAACTTCATTGGATTATCCATATTTAAATCAAGGGCACAAAGAAAAATGTAGCCTTGAGCCAAAACAGTGGGCCAGGCTTCACAAATGTCTTGTGCACCCATGTAAAGCACCCAACTTGAAGAGGGGGAGAGAACTTGTCAACCTTTTCACTGTGGGGGAGGGACTTGTCAACCTTTTGCTGAGATACTGACTAGGTATTTCCTGTATTGCCACACTGTGCTGGCAGACAATGAAACTACCCGGACAGTGCAAGGGGAAAGGAGCATAGTCCTCACTTGTATCAGCAATCAGCTGATGTAGTTCTCTTTCCATCAATTCAAAATAAGAGCAATACTTCCCTTCAGTGGCTTGTCATATACTGAATCTTATTGGCAGTGTCTTACTTTAACATTATATTAGCTACGGGTTCCCTGATTGACTGGGTTCACATAACAGTAAGTTGAAGAATAGGTTAAAGAATGGTGCCAAACAGTGGTGAGTACTAGAGGAGTGGACAGCAGTGAATAAGTACTAACATGATGATTCTGAAAATGGTTCATTGTACATGTCAGATCTGCCAAAGGTCCTTTCTACCCCCATGTCCAAATTGTTTACCCAAGTATTTTTGCAATCCTATAAAAAGTATGTGATAAACTTGGGAGACAATTGTACCAATCAGTGTTCCCTCTAAGCTGAGTTAGTGTGAGCTAGCTCACAGTTTTTTAGCCTCTGGCTCACACATTTTTGTCTTAGCTCAGGAAGGAGGACTCCAGAGCCAACTCATTTATGCAGCAGCCAAATTGTTCGCTCACAACTTTAATGCCAATAACTCACAAAGTAGAATTTTTGCTCGCAAGACTCCACAGTTTAGAGGGAACATTGGTACCAATCCTGACAAAATTATACACACAAGTGGGGGAACCTCAAGGACTTGTTTGGGGCATCTCGTTTTCCCTCCCCCACTATTTCCTCTTTCCTTTTCCTGAACTTCTCTATAGTTTCTCCCATTTTCCTTCCTCCTTCCCACCCACCAGCTGAACCTACCTTTCTCTACACTCTTGCTTTCAGTTTTCCCCCCTTCCCTAGCCCTGGTAGCCTCTCCCTGGGAAAAGTCTGGCCGAGTTGTGCAGTGCTGACCACCAGACCAGGCCCACTTGCATGTTGGGGAATACACAAGAACTTGTGAGGGACACTTCACTTTCCTATGTGTCCATTTCTCTACACTACTTCTTTTCCTCTTCCTGGCAACCCCCATATCCCTGCTTCCTTTCCACACACCAAACAACACACACTTCATCTGTCCTTCCTCTTCAGCTATATCTATTATTTATTTCCTATAATTATATCTCACCTTTCTCCACTATGGGTACCTAATCAGCTAATATCATTCTCTTCCATTTTATCTTTACAATGGCCATGTTAGTTGGTAGATTAGGTTGAGAGCATGTGACTGCCAAGATTCCGTGGCAGAGTGGGGATTTGAACCTGGGTCACACAACCATAGTCAGAAACTGTGACCACTATAGCACACTGGCTTTTGGGTGATGGCTGCTGTTAAACAGTAGTGAGCAGCTGGGCTAGGCTTGCCAGACTTCCCAGTTGGGTGGGGGTTGCCCAATTTGGAAGGGCTCCTTCCCACCCACCAGTCAGCTGGCAGGTGGAGGGGAAGCCCCACCCCCAAGAATGGCCACCCAACCTCCCCTGCACCTCTTCCCACAGTATTTAAAGACATCCACTGGGGAAAGGCAGGGGCCACGTGCCTGCACTCTGACCCCCGAATTCAGGGCCCAGAGTGCAGGTGCGCATGGCCTCCCCCCACCTCTCCCCAGCAGCATTTAAAGGAAGTCTTTAAACACTGCTGGAGAGAGGCAGGGGCTGCACCCCTGCACTCCGAGCCCTAAATTCGGGGCTCAGCGTGCAGATGTGCGTGACCTCCTCTCCTTTCGCAACAGGGTTTTAAAAGACCCTTTAAACATTGCCGGGGAAAGTGGGGGTCTCTGCTCCCCAACATGATGATGTCACTACTGAGTAACTTCCTTACGCTGGGGACTCCCCACTCCTTCCAGTAACGCCCCCCAAAATCCCCCACTAGGGACTTTGAGGGACCTGGCAACCCTAAGCTGAGCCTAGATGACTCATGCAAGTCAAATGGCAGCAGTTGTAGAGGAAGTTGTTTGCTTATTGTTGCTGTAAACTGCAAAAAGGAAATTTGTTATGCTACCGTGAGGTGCACATTAATAGTACCTTAGTACATACATAAACATCATACTACAGTTTACATTATAGAGGGAGGGGAAAAACACCCTTACATTCCTGATGAAATGGGGAGGGGGATCTGGCTTTGATAAACAGTGGTAGATTAATTCTGTTCAAATACTCAAAACATGATCACAAAAAGCTGCCTTATACTGAATAACTTCACTGATCTGTGAAGGTCAGTATTGTCCTAGCAGCAGCTCATGCCAGATCCTTTTAAATATAGACACCAGGGATTGAACCTGGGACCTTCTAATTGCAAAGCAGGTACTCTGCTACTGAGCCATGGCCATTCAATGCCACAGTAATTTCAGAAAATATGACCATAGATACTAACAGCATGCCAAATTTTCATGAGGTTTAAGTTTTGTCATTAAATTTACCATTTCAAAGGGCCATGAAAAATCCTACCTTTCAGTTGTTCACACATTGTATTTGATCTGTTCACAGCCATTATTTCCTCCTGATATATTGCAGTTTAGGAAACTGATTGGGTTGGGGATTCCATTGTGTTAGTCTGCTATAACAAAAAGAGTCTTGTGCATTTTACATCCTAACAGATTTATAGTAGCCTTCAGGGACTAGAGCCCACTTCTTCAGTCACAACTTATTCCCATTGCCAAGGCAACCAGAAAGCTTCCTCTACATTGCATTGTTTTTAATACATTGCATATTTGGATGTACACTCCAATGTGTATGTATTCCTTCTTTCCACTTGTATCCACCCCCTTTGCACCCATTCACAAGGGTCTGTAGAAAGTTGCCAAAGGAGGAATTCATTGCACAGAGGAAGAAGTTTTCAAAACACACCACTTCCCCATTATCCCTCAGCTCTAATGGATACATGTTTCAAAGACCTATAGAAAACAAGTAATTCCCTCTTAATACAAAGTATAACCTTCATTCTCCTTGGTACCAATCAGCCACAACAAGATTCATCTTCAAAACAAGGCTGTGTTTGCACAAGAGTTATAAGCTACTCTGTAAGGCTCTTCTAAATCCACCCCCGAATACTTCTGGGGCCTTAATGTCAAGTGTCTGCTTTTCTAGAGGCCTGGCAATAATTAGCCATTCAGCCTGCACTGAAAACTGCTTGGAGAAAGAGAAATGATCCTCGACAGTTAGGGTTGTGGTTCTCTCTCTCTCTCTCTCTCTCTCTCTCTCTCTCTCTCTCTCTCTCTCTCTCTCTCTCTCTCTCTCTCTCTCTCTCTCTCTCTCTCTCTCTCTCTCTCTTTATAAGAAAAAGTCTTCTGTAAAGAGTTTTTGCTTTCAATATACTTTTAAAAATAAAATACTGATGCCTCAGTATTCTTTAAAGAAACTTGTCTAAGAAAGATAAGTAGAGTATACAGTCTGTGCATCATTCCAATATTTAGTCTTTTTTCTAAGCTCTGTTGCATTAGTACAGATTCTATTTCCATTTACAATCATGAACATCTGTGCCACAGGAGACAAGTTTGCTACCAAGCACTACTGTTAGATTTTGCGCCAGCAACTTCCATAGCTTCATGTGGTTTATATTTTGTTCTTTAAACAGTTAATGATGTTTTTAGCCTCTCTTCCAGAAAAGTTTAAATTTAGCCAAGGTAAGCGTTAATAGGAAACATATTAAGGAAATGATAGAATTCTTTCTTAGAAACTGTTCTAGAAAGATGTCACATATTTATAAATAATCAACCAAAGAGTCATCTCCTTTGTTTCCCCCATCAGTTCTGAAGATAAACCAAGCTTGAAAGCAATATAAATCAAGGATGTGTGCCATTTCAGCATGCACATATTTCAATGATGTTGCCAGGCTTCTGTTAAATGAAAAGTCTTCCTGTGGTTCAATAGGTTTCACAAATACTGCAATTTAGAATGGATATAAACTCTATGAAGACATAGAGAAAGCCAGCTAGTCATATGTCTCTCTGTTGCATTGCAGTTAATGAGTTAGGCCATTTATTGTTCCTGGGAGCAGTCCAACTATATGCAAAACAGGGGAAGCATTGCCATTAACTTCACTGAGAATGTGTTGCATGAGACTTTTCTTCACTACCCTGGATATTGGGCACTTATTGTATCACCATCATATTTCACCATCACCATGCTGTGTTATAATCATCAGTAGTATCACTAGTCCTAGTTATCCACTTGAAGGGACTATTTATTCCACAAGGTATTTAATTGTTTCAACAAACCAAGCTAGAACGTCTATCTCTTCCTGTTAACTTATCATCTTGCTATAAATAACTAAAATATACTAGGGCAGTGTTCACACGCGTGAGACAATGCGGGGGAAGTGAGGGTATTTGCTCTGGAGTAATTTGACCAGCAGTTGCGCCATCACACAGTCCCTGGGAGCTGCAGGAGCAGCCCGCCGCTGCGTAATCAGACACAAACTGCAGGAGAATTGTTGGGAGGGGGGTTGCCGTGTGTTTCTGGTGCACTTCTATGGGGAATTGATGATCTGCATCTCCACACTGAGTCCTCCCTATGTGGTGAGCAATGATGCGCATACTGAAAAGGGGTGGGGACAACAGCATGGAGTCGGGATGGCCCAAACGCCATGAGAGCATGCTGGCGTGATCACACAGGGAAAGTCCGTTCCTGACCCGTAGCAAACCCATTTGCTACCAGACTTGCCCTAGTTTTTTTTTACTCTGCTTCTGTGGTGGAACAAAACGGGCTGCCCACGGGTGCGGGACGCTTCCCAGATGTTCTCGTGTGATCGCGCCCTTAAAATCCGCCCAGCATTTGTGCCTATGGCGTAGCTAATTCTGCATTTGATTGCAGCCTAGGCATGCTTCAGAAAGGTCTGTCCATTATAATAACATTCCTCTACTCATTATGTGGCATTATAAAGACAAAAATTAGCAACAGGACGTATCAAGCACTTTAAAATTCACTTAATTTAGGATTTGAAATCACAAGTTGTATAACTCTAAGCTAAGAACAGAAAGTCAAAGATCCAGCCAGCTTTTCAGCAAGTGAAAAAGGGAAGAGAGGATCACCTTTGACCAGCAAAAAATTAACCTGAGGGTCATGGGATAAAAGGTGTGTACCACAGGGGCTGGAATAAAGAGTGGAGATTCAGTGAAAAAGTTGCCAGGATCCAACACAAAGAAGCTTAGCATTTACCACAAAAAAAGGTCAGAGAAAAAGCATAGTGAAGACAGTAGAATTCATTGCTGGAGCAACAAAGGGAATGCCAAAATGTGTTTTAATTGGTATTGTCTATTTTACAGCTGTCTTGGGTTTTATATGATCAAAAAGTGGGATCTACATATTTTAATAAATAAATGCATATGTGCACGTCAAGCAGCTACAACCACAGAAACCTGGCTGTGGCCAGGTGTCTAAATAGAAGGTCAAAATAATTTTTAAAAGTGTTTATCAAACTGTATATAATAATTCTCCCCCACACACACACACATACACTGTTTATCTTACCATGCTGGTTTCCTTTACAATGTCATTTGCTTTACTCTGTTGGCAAAATATAGCTGATAAGAGCTCTAGAAACTGTACAGAAATTATTTCAATTAAACCAGTGCTGGTCTAAAATCCTAGCATAATTACTCATATCAAATAGCAGCCATCAAAATGGATATGTAAAATAATGGCTTGGATCAACACTAGCATTTCCATCCCCTGTCCCCCAAGAAGATAAATTTTGGGTGGCCTTTCAGGCTGCCATGTGAGGGGCAAGGTAAGAAAGTTGCACTCTGCAGTGCAGGTGGAAATCCTTGCATTGGTGGAAACACTGCTGTGGATCGAAAGCATTATATGCAAATAGTAAGACAGTACATTCTGTACTGTGCCTACATTCATAGCATTATGTGTGTGTTCTATTTCTTTTATTTTGCTATGACTAACATGGCTGCCCCTTTGCAGTCCTTATTATATGGATGTGTAGAATTCAAAGAGAATTATAATGATTCACATGGATGGCATTTACTAAGATTGCTATAGAAATTATTTATCCCTCATAAAGAGAGATATTTATACTGCTGTATTTAACACAATATGGATTTTCTGTATTTGCCTATAAGAAGTGGGTAACAAAGAAACTGGCCTGGGTGGCAGAGGGATTATTCTTCCAGTTATTTTTAGTACAGCTCAGGAAAACTGAATTTACATTCACCAGAGAGATTCACACAATAGAGATATACAATAAAACTTTGAGATTTGCATTTGTTTTCTATAAAATACACTGCCTTTTATTACTTAAGGAAATACTGCATAGCAGACTCATAGTTAGTTCAAAACTTGGAACGTTTGCTATTTGCATACAGTCTCCTAACGGCCACCATTTCCTATCATCACAATGAATGTACAAAACACTGAACACTATTGTTTTCAGTGGAAAGCAGAAGTTCAAATGATTGCAATAACTGAAAATAGAGTTTATAAACACTTCTTGTGAAGTAACCTGGTAAAATAACAATAATGCCTGGAAACATTCTCATGCTTAATAGATGAAGCTCAGTCATCATTTACTTGATGAAGCATACAGGTTCCTAAGATCAATCTGATTCCATTATTATACCATCAGAATAATGGCAGTGGCAATAAATAAACTGGTACTCAAAACAGTAATTTTTGATTAGACAAAAAAAATGAGGTTTTATGTGCCAGTAAATATTGATTTGGGGTCAGTTTGCTGGCACGGAGGCAACACAATCAGTTAAAAATAGTCCCTAATGTCTTCTTGAGACAGGAGACCCACCTCTATAGCCATTTCGGCCACTTGAGTGACCTGGTGAAGATTAGTCGCCATCTCTTCCACTTTGTCTGCCAGGGGCTTCAGTATACAGTTCATTTTCACAGTTTCCATTTCAAAAGTGTGAAAGGAATCTAACAGATCTTGTTTTGTAAGTCATGCCATTAAATTCTCTGAACCAGCCATCATCAGGGGAACAATTGGTTCAGGCTGTGCCTGATCAGCACCAACAGATTTTGGTTGTAAAAAAGGTGTTAGACTCTGGGATCCCTGCTTTTTCTTTGGGATTGGGTGTTACCTTGCTTTACCATAACTTGAATAGGCTTAAAATCACATTCAAGGCTTTTGGTGTCAAGTTGGGGAACATATTTTTGTTATTACAGGTCACAGATTACAGCATCGTCCAGAGGTGTTATTACTTAATATAGGATTAGGGCTTGGTATACTATGGTCTACATTGAGGCTTGCAGAATTCTTGTTAGTGGCAGCTAGAATTGCCATAGCCTCTTGATGGAAGGCTAAACATCCACCAACAATTGACTTGTGGTTTGATAAACTATGGAATATTTATATTATGGAGATGATAGCTTATTGTATTAAGAATTGTATAAACTCTGGGGCGGACCATTCAAGATTTGTGGAAACATGGTGGCCATACCTAAACTATATGGTCTCTGAAGGGAAACTGTTGGATACCTCTTTGCTGGGAGACGCATTTACTCTACAGTATTCTTAAAGATGTTATTAACTTTGTTTAATTTTGGTGTACTTGTAGTGGGATATGGCTTTGTAGTTACTGTTGCAGTTAAAATTGTATATTATAATTGTTTATTAATATACTTGCTTGGTTTATAAATAAAAAAGGATATTTTTTAAAAATAAAAGAGAGAAGAGTGTACTTTTGTCACCAGTGCTGTTATAAAAAGCAACATTGCTTTATGACATTGCTTTTTACCCTGACAGCTGTCTATCAGTTTGGCCTATATTTGCCACTGTAGGGTTTTAACATAGACCTGCAGTTGTAATCAATGAAACACAAACTGTTAGTAACTAAACTGCAAGATCCCATTTAACAATAGATCATATATCTAACACTCCACTCCTAGTGTACCTGCACATCTGTCCAGTAGTTGTGATAGAAAATCAATCAATGACTTAAGCAAAAATCTTGATACTTTCCCTCTCTCATCTACAGAAAGCATTAATTATGCATGGCCACTCTCTTCTTCAGACCTCCCCCTGTTCTTCACCTAAACTCCTCACAGAATATACATCTAGTGATGCCGCCACACAGCTCCTGTTCTCCTTCTTCTAAAGATTAAATATGTATTAGAAAATACAGAGCCTTATAGCAGCCAAGGCTTCAAGAGGGAACAAGTGAACCATCTTAATTTCTGATATGTTTCATATTTTATTCTATGAAGTCTCCCTCCATTTGTCCTTTGAGTTTTGAATAAACAGGTTAAAATCTACACATGGAAATCAAATATCATAAACATAATGAACTAGGTATAAGTGAACACGGTGTGTGAGTCTCTCTCTCTCTCTCTCTCTCTCTGTGTGTGTGTGTGTGTGTGTGTGTGTGTGTGAGAGAGAGAGAGAGAGAGAGAGAGAGAGAGAGAGAGAGAGAGAGAGAGGGGTATTTAATTACTTGTTTGCTCTGCTTTCTCCTATAGGGATTCTGGGAATGAAGAACCTGCTATATCATTTTAACACTATTGCTAAAAATTCTGGGAGGTTTCCAGCCTTCAGGTAGAACCTGGACATCTCCTGGAATTACAACTGATCTCCAGCTGACAGAGATCAGTTCCCCTGGAAAAAATGGCTGCTTCAGAGGGTGAACTCTATGGCAATATAGCCTGCTGAGATCCCTCCCCTATTCACAGCCCGGGCTCAACTCCCAAAATCTCTAGATATTTCCCAACCGGGAGTTAGCAATCTTATGGTAGGGGGAATTAACCCTGATGACACTGAGACCAGAATTCTTAGCACTTCAGTGGCTACCAAGGAGCCAGTATAGTGTAATGTTGGGCTAAGATCTGAGAGAACCAGGTTTGAATCCCTACTGTGCCAAGGAAACTTGCTTGGTCATTTAGCATAAACTGCTTTATAGGGCTGTTATGAGCATAAAATGGGGCTGATCTGAGTCCCTGCTGTGGAGAAAAGAGGATTATAAATAAAAAAATCACAATTGTCCAGCCTAGTACTGCTGCCAGTGTGGATCTGGGAGACCCAGGATCAAATCCACACTCATGCCCTGGAAGCCTGATAGGTGACCTTGGGTCAGTCAGGCACTCTCAGCCTAATCTATCTCACAAGGTTGTTGTGAAGATAAAATGGAGGGAAGGAGAATGATGTTAGCTGCTTTAGGCCCCCATTGGGGAGAATGCTGGGGTGTGAAAGAAGTAAATAAATAAAAGTACTAAACTCAAGAATAAGTTCAAAGTTTCCACTTCCTAGTAAAATTGGTCAGGCCTGCAGTATAAAAACACTTAAAGAGTCACTGTTCTCTCTCTCTCTCTCTCTCTCTCTCTCTCTCTCTCTCTCTCTCTCTCTCTCTCTCTCTCTCTCTCTCTCTCTCCCCCACACACACACTTCTTTTGTTTAGAAAAGGTCCCCCTTTAGCCAGGGTCATGCTACCATTATTAGAATGACTTCACCAGTGAAGTAATCAAACGTTAAGACCATTTTCCTTTCTTTTTTCTTTCCATTCTTTTCAGTATGTTATTTTGGGTTAATTTTGTTTCATTGTCTTAGCTTTCATTGATAACTCTTTGTTTCTTTTATGCCATTTGTATGCAAAATTTGTGATGTCTAATGGGATAATTTTAGTGTGAGGAAAATAAACTGATGTGCAGATAAAGATTCATGCCTTTGTTTTCACAAAGGAAGAAAATCAACTAGGGATATTTGACTCAAGCCAGATCATTTTCAAAATGTGGTGTTATCCCTAAGGCCAGGTAAAATTGCAAGTATGAACAACAGTGCAGTGCTGATGTATACACCTCCAGGGATGAGAAGAATCCCCAGATTTCTGCTCATTGGGACACTTTATCATCATGGAGGCCTTGTTCTTAGTAAATAATGTATCTGGGGGTGGGATCTGCTCAGAGTTTGCTTACCTGGGACCAAGGCTTTTTTTGGTAGAAAAAGCCCAGCAGGAGCTCATTAGCATAACAGGCCACACCCAACAGCAGAAACATATTAGCATAATAGGCCACACTCCTGATAGCACAATTCATTAGCATATTAGGCCACACACCCCATGCTACCAGAAGTGTGGTCATCCAGCCACACCCACCTTTTGCTTCTTATTCTATTTACCTTGTTTGTTGTCAAAACCCAGGGCTTTATTTGGCACAGGAACTCCTTTGCATGCTAGGCCACACACCCCTAATGTAGCCAATCCTAATGAGTTTCTGCTGTTGGGTGTGGCCTATGATGCTAATGAGTTCCTGCTGGGCGTGGCCAATTCGGGAGCCAGTCGGCACTCCGTTCCTGTGCGTTCCTGCCCAAAAATAGCCCTGCCTGGAACCATAACATAC
This sequence comes from Gekko gecko, assembly GCA_029375565.1. NCBI lineage: Eukaryota > Metazoa > Chordata > Lepidosauria > Squamata > Gekkonidae > Gekko > Gekko gecko. Next base: position 99,089,111 of record JAPDNY010000004.1, on the reverse strand, counting down.
CAGTCACAATCCCCTGAATCTCTCACTGTATCCTAGGAACTAGAGTTTCTTTAAGCTTGATCTGCTTCTTGACTGGGGCTTTAAAATACAATAAAGAGTGAATCTCAGGTATGTCACTTGATTTAGATCTCCTGCTTTTCTGTCCTGATCTTGTACCTGCATGTCCCTTGCAACAGGGATTAATTAACATCAATCTGTTAACACATAATGGGTCTCTTCTGCCAGCAGAATTCCATGTCAGTGTGCACATCCATGCCAAACAGATGTAGAATGCTGTTTATATTATGCACAGGCTTACTGGTTTTGGGGAACACTTCTGTTGTCTAGGACTCCATGAAAGTGAGTAGCTTTGGGAAGGAAATAGGTGATTGGTTTTATACTACTCTACCTTCTATGATCATTTCCTCTTCCCCTCAGGGTTCAAAGGCTTTGAAGGCCACAGGGAGAGAGGGAGCACAGATCAAAGGTCCATGTTCATACAAGTCTTTGGGCAGCAGGGGGATGGCACATCAGTAGTAACTGTTGTCTTGCCTTGTATTGATGAATAAGTATTGTCCTATCTGCTAGTTACAGCAAGGTAGCCCTTTTTGTCTGTTGCAGCAAAACTAAAGAGGACTCTTGTGGCATCTTAAAGATGATCAGACTCACAGTGGCATAAGCTTCTATGGACTGGGGCCTTCATTATGAAATGCAGGGAAATACATCAGATGCAGAACTGATACATATAGTTTCACTTCATAAAAGTTTATTCCACAATAAAGCCATTCATCTTTAAGATGTCATAAGATTTATATTTTTTCTCCCTACTAGGTAAGTTTAATTTACATTTTAGCAGTGTATGATAACAGTGCATTATCTTGTTCTAATAGCAACAAAAGCTGAATTTGGAGCTAGAGAATTTTAGATGCCCGCAAGCTTTAAAGTGAATATTTTTAGAGTCTTTAGCACTAAACTCCTGGACTGAGCATGATGCACTCTGTCTTCTAGCCCAATCAACAGCCGAATCACAACTTCATGTCAGTGCAATACATTGTTAACTGATATGTCAGAAAATCAATTAATTACTTTTAAGCAGCAGTTAAGAGTATCTACACAATACTGCCATTTGAATTATTAAAGAAAGTAAGGTTGAGTTTTCTCCCAAACTGAAACCTTGCCCTAGAAAAAAGTGCAAAATGCTGCTTCTGCCCTGAAGCCTAATCAACATTATTGGATAGGCTACGGGGGCAGAAAGACTGGTGTGCAAAACTGTAGGGCGGGCAGATTGTGCAGTAGAGGTAGAAATGCTTGACATGTGCTCAAGTCATTTACAAAGTTTAGAAGGAAGAACACTTTCCTCCTTCAGCAAAAAGCAGCCTCCAAATGGGGCCTTTTAAGGGCCCCTCCCAGTACAGTAGATGTCTTATATGTACAATGTTCTCAGTTCCTGGTATGCCCAACTTAAAGGTCAAGATGCAGAGGTAGGAAAAAAATCTACATAAGGTCAAAACAGAGATTGTTGGTAGCTATAAGGGTACAAGTTAAAAGCTGCCTTTCCAGGCCTAGATGTCTACAAAATGGATGTCTTCTCTCATGAGAATTCTATGAGATATGGAATAATACAACTGGAATATATTGGGTAGATCTGAGTTAAAAAGATTTGTCTTTCTGGTACACCCCAATAAAGTGCAACATATATTAGAAAGTCAGCATAGACGAGCACTCAAGAATCCAAGGATTAAAGATTGCTGTCTTTAGAACACCTCTGGAGTAAGAGGATTGTGTATTGCCTGAAACATAAAATATATTCTCCAAAGGAGCATGGTGCTAGTGCAAAATCTGGGAATGGGGTGGGTATTCACATTTTGTGAGAACAGTCTAGTTATATGAAGAATGTTTTCCATATCTTAACCTAAAACTGGATGTTCTCTAGGTCAGGCCAGTTTGTAACCTTCTAATCACACAATGCATTATAAATCTGTTGGAGATAATATGAATGAGAATCTGGCTTGGATCCACTGGAATGTTTCCATGGGACAGGGGCAGGAGATCCCCTGGAATAGCATTTCAGGGATCAGTTTGGGTTTAAACAGAGGGGGGATGAGAGAGTTATGCTCTGGGAGGCAGTTCCAATAATCTGTATCATGAACATAAACCCTTTATAAAAGTGAGCAGAAAGGGTTCATAGAATACACACATCAACTATTGTGTAATGAGAGCCAAATGTGGTATATGGTTAAGGTGTTGGACTATGATATGGGAGACCCAGATTCAAATCCCCACATTGCCATGAAGCTCACAGAGTGACCTTAAGCCACTCATTCACGGCTTCATGGGGTTTTGAGGAGGATAAAATCAGGAAGAGAGAACAACGTAGACCTCTCTGAGCACCTTAAAGAAAGGGCTGAATAAAAATGCTCTAAATAGATGAAAACGTATTACGCGTGCCTACAGGCAAGCACTTTCCTGTTGCACTAGAACTAGATACCACTAGAAAAAGCAGTTTTATAAGTATTTAATGCTAAGCCTCTTTAAAGCCTGCCCAAATGTGATTTAGTCTAAAATGGCAAAACAACAGGAAGCATGAGTATTTAAATAAATGTTAAAGAGACTTCACAGGATTACAACAAAGCCAAAGAAGATAATGATTGTCAAGCTCTTTGCACCTTAGACGTTCTATATATAAACCTTAAATAACAGTAATGGAATATAATTGCTAAGTAACTGTACCATCACAATAGATCTTAGCTGAGGGCAGATGGGAGTACTTTGTTTAGAGTCACTGCTCAATGAGGAGATGGAGAACTTGGCTAAGAAGGTATAAAACAATGAGCTGGCACTTTCCTGTGGCTATAGCCAGCTTAGTAGCATGGCAGGCTGAGGCACTGTGGGCATGACATGCTAGCAAGGCATTGTGGCCCTGTTCAGGGACCATTTCTGATCCTACCAAGTTTCTATACAGAACATACCTTTGTGTTGAAATGTTCAGGAAACTCAGGTGCATCTTTTAATATGTGGCAAACCTACATAAGGATTTCTCACTGAGCCAGCTTGGTGTAGTGGTTAAGAGTGGTGGACTTTAATCTGGAGAACTGGGTTTGATTTCGCAGTCCTCCACATGAAGCCAGCTGGGTGACCTTGGGTCAGTCACAATTCTTTCAGAACTCTCTCAGTCCCACCTACCTCACAGGGTGTCTGTTGTGGGGAGATGAAGGGAAGGCAATTGTAAAACACTCTAAAGGTGCATTCAGACAGCGTGCTGGAGCGGTTTAAATTGCTCCGGTCCAATGTGTTTTTTTTTTTAACCTGGAGAATTGCAATTACACTGACCTCCTTGTTCCGGGCTCCCCGCCGTCCACACGCAGGTGAGGATTTTTCCTCTCAGTTTGAGCATGCGCACAGGCAGCCCTCTCTAGAGCTAAAATTTTCACATGTGTGCAGAACAGCGATTTCCACACATCCCTTTAAACTTTAAATGAAGACTTCTCTTTAAACTTTTACCCCGAAACTGGCCTCCCTGAGATCCTGGACTTGTCTAAATGCTTAAACTAGGCACCATTTAAGCTTTTCTTTTATTAACTTAGGAGCAGCGTTCTGCCCAAGCGCACACTGCCAAGGCATAAAAAAAATGGCGGACAAAAAGCGGAAGCCTAAGGCAGCTTCCCAGAGGGGAGGGGGTTGAAGCATCCGGAAGTGGCTCGATGGAGCGATCAGACGTCAGAAAAGTGCAGCTCGAAACCAGGGAATCAGGAAAACACCACTTGGTAAGTGGTATCAAAATACTCCAGTTTAAATGGCGCCTAAGGAACGGATTCTACATAGGCTTCTTGCTGAGTGTGCATAAGCTTCCAAGATACAATTTATTATACACTCAGAAGAAGAAGAGTTGGTTTATACCCCAATCTTCACTACCTTCAGGTAGTGAAGACTGGGGTATAAACCAACTCTTCTTCTTCTGAGTGTATAATAAATTGTATCTTGTAGAATCATCAGATTCATGGGAAATCCCCATGAATTTCCCATGAATTTGTTAAGGTGTGAAGCAGCTTTATAAAGCAGGCAAAAAGAGGTCATGACTTAGTGGTAGACCACATGTATTGGGATATTTGGTTAATATAGAAGAGTTTGCCCAGTCATAGATGCATGATACTGAATGCAGTAAATAAATCTCCCGAGAAGTATATTGCAAAAAAAGTGAACTTACATTTATTCAAGTAGATCCAGTTCACATTCAGGTTGCAGTCAAATGAAGAGAAAGAAGCCTAATCTAAAGAGGAGTAGTAGTAGAAGAAGAATTTTATTACGGTCGCTAGACCAGCCACATACATATAATTATAATAAAAGTTTTAACAAGCATACAGAATATGTAATATACAAAATGTACAAAGATAAAAATTTGAATTTAAAACCTATTTAAAACACAGTTTCTGTAACCTCAGTAAAGAGTACTTTCCCTATCACAAATGGCTAGCTAATCTGGCATTGTGTATGTGGGAGTATGAGGGCATTGTATCCACAGGAGAGACCTGCAGAAGAAGGAGAAGGAGGAGATTGGATTTATACCCTGCCCTTCACTCGGAGTCTCAGAGCAGCTTACAAACTTCTTTCCCTTCCCCTCCCCACAACAGATACCCTGTGAGGTAGGCGGGGCTGAGAGAGCTCTTTCCAGAGCTGTCCACAGCTCTGACAGAACTATGGCTTGCCCAAGGTCATCCAGCAGCTGCAAGTGGAGGAGTGGGAAATCAAACCCAGTTCTCCCAGATTAGAGTTCACACACTTAACCACTGCACCAAACTGGCTCTGCAGAGATGTGTGTCTCCATGGAAGGCCATGTGAAGCAAGAGTGAGAGACTAAAGAGAGAGAAAGGAATTGTCATCAGAGGGCAGTTCCCAGGTTAAGACAAAGAGAGGCATCCCATTCAAGGCCATAATACCTATACACACTTAAAGTGATGTGGTGCTCTCTATGTCCAGGCATGATGAGTCACTCAGTCCAACAATATACTTTGTATACAGAAAATCCCATGATCAGTCGGTGGCCTAGAAAAATTTAGGTAGGAGATATTATGGGGGTGGCCTCTTTCTGTCTAAGACCCTGTGGACAATACTGAGCCAGAGTGATTAATGGCCCAACTTGGTCTAAGTCAGCTTCATATACTCCTACTCACATATAAAGTTCATCTTTCTTTAATAACTAGGATAAAATGGCATGTCCTGTTTCATAATTCAGCTACAGTTTTTAGGCAGTTAAACACAACTTTAAACTGTGAGGCTGACAGCAGCCTGATAGCAAAGTTATGCAAAGTTATTGCACAGGAGTGCTATCTGAATGACTTCACAGAGCTTTTGTTGTGCAGCAAGTGAAAGCAATATCATCAGGGCTGCTGGAGATTGCAAGAAAGGACCCACCTGCATTTTTGAAGCCTGTGCAGATGTACTCAAGAGGGAATTAGATAATTATATGGAGCAGAGGTCCATCAGTGGCTATTAGCCACAAGGTATAGATAGGAACTCAGGGGCAAGTGATACTCTGTATTTTTGGTGCTTGGGGGGGTCAACAGTGGGAGGGCTTCTAGTGTCCTGGCCCCACTGCTGGACCTCCTGATGGCAGCTGGTATTTTTGGTCGCTGTGTGACAGTGTTGGACTGGATGGGCCATTGGCCTGATCCAACATTGGCTTCTCGTATGTTCTTACTCTACAAAAGAAAAAAAAAGCACAGGGTAAAATCCTGACTTGAATGTAACCATTAATAAAAATGATATGTAATTACTTCACTGGAGCTAAAGTTTATCCCAGTACCACCTTATATTAAAAACAAGACACCAAAGCACCATCAAATCACACCAGTTTGGTGTAGTGGTTAAGTACGTGGTCTCTAATCTGGGAGAACTAGGTCTGATTCCCCAGTCCTTCACTTGCAGCTGTAGTTCTGTCAGAGCTGTTCTTGAAAGAGCAGTTCTCGAAAGAGCTCTCTCAGCCCCACCTACATCACAGGGTGTCTATTGTGGGGAGGGGAAAGGAAAGGAGATTGTAAGCCGCTCTGAGAAGGGCGGGGTATAAATCCAAGAGAAGGGCGGGGTATAAATCCAATTGCTGCTTCTTCTTCTAAAATCTGCAGGGGTGCTTTGGTGACAAGTTATGAATTGCAGCCCAAGAATGAAATCGCATCTGAGTACAGGATGGATGAAATCTATTGTCTGTTTCTCACCTTGACTAAATCCATGGATACTTAAATCCAGAGACTGGAGCCATGAACAGACAAGCCAGATCTTTTTACAGACTTGCGAAATGCTTCAGAATTGCAGAAAAATCTGAAATCAATGTATTTTTTAAGAATTCATATTTTTCTGCAAATCTGATGCATTTCTCAAGTCTGTAAAAGATCTAATAGAAGCAGTGCCTATAGCTTTAAGAAACAGATATCCTCTGTGGCCATTACTAGGCAGCTACAGCCTTTGAGCCTTGGTTATTGTCAGTAAAAGGCAGGGGAGGGGCAGGGAAATTTTCAGGGCCATTTTGGCCTTTGATGGAGAACCAATCAGGGCCAGGCCCACCAGCAACCATTAGGCAATTTGCTACCAGGCAACATGCATGACTCATTGAGGCCCAGCTGCTTGCTACTGTTTAACAGCAGCCACCCCACTAAAACCAGTGAAGTTTAGTGGTCAGAGTTTCAGGCTAGGATCTGGGGGACCTAGATTAAAATCACCACTCTGCCATGGAAGTTCACTGGGTGATGTCGAACCAGTCATACACTCTCAGCCTCACCTACCACACAGCATTGTTTCAAAGATAAAAATGGAAGAGAGGATAATGATGTAAGCCATGTTGGGTCCTCATTTCGGAGAAAGATGGGGTATAAATGAAGCAAAAAAATAGTGAATATGGCTGAAGGTGGGGGACAGGTAAAAGGTGGGTGATTGAGGAGGAGAAAAATAAGCAGGCAAAGATGATATGGAAGCTGGCTGGAGAAAGGAAAGAGGAACTAGTGTGAGGAGTGGGATATGGGGGGAGTGGGGTGCCCCCCATAAGCCATTACAGGTACTCCACCACATAACTGGTACAGGACTAGCCTGGTGGCCAGAACTGCATGGGGTTTTCCCAGGGAGAAGGGAAGAGGATACAACTGAAGTCAAGTGGGCAGATAAGGGTAGGTTGGTTGGTGAATGGGAAGGAGAGAAGGAAGCAGGAAAAGGAAAAAGGCTATGGGGGCTTTCAAGGAAGGGAAAGGGAAAGAGGAACGGGGGGAGGAAGAAGATGTGCCCCCTGCAAGTCCTTCTGGGTCCCCCACTTGTATGATTCTAAATCAAGTTTACTGCAGGCTATCTTTCAGTTCAGAAATGTGGTCCAAGAATGTTTAGAACTGCCTTTCTATTTTTCACAGATGCACATCAAGAGCAGAAGAAAGGCAGAAAAGTCCTCTTAAGAGGCATGTGTGAATCTGACCTATTTAATCTTCAGATTTTCGGGTGTGTATTCAACCATCTGCAGGCTTCACAAAGCAGGACATTTGCAATTTCTACTTCCATTACGGAGCACTGATCCCATGTCTGTCTGTCTGTCTGTCTGTCTGTCTGTCTGTCTGTCTGTCTGTCTGTCTGTCTGTCTGTTTCTCTCTCTCTCTCTGACACACACACACACACACACACACACACACAGAGTTTTTCTTGTGAACAGCATCAGGGGCAAGTAGAGTCTTGCAGGAGGTGGAATTGGCACAAATTCCTACTATCTCTTCCAAAGATTTGCCGTTTAGTGTTCAGTACTGGACACATGCTACTAACTGAAAGTGTCATCCGTTGGAACTTCCAGATGACTGATGAGTACATTGTTATGTATTAGCTGTAATAAGATGGCCACCATGGAGGTGGCCTGACCATGCGGTCCAACAAACCTCAGACCTTCATTCCTAAGACAATAGCCACTTCGGATCCGAAGGCACACCTATGGGCTCACCCAGATCTGAAAGTAGACCTATCAATGTGTTGACTTGTAAATAAGGCCAATCACGGATGATGGGTGTGAGGAGGGGGGCCACGCATATAAGCTGGTCACTGCCCAGCCAGTTTATCTTTCATTCCTGATGTAACCTAATAAACAAGAGCTGATTCACTATGCTGACTCCGGTCTCAGTACTTTTCACTGGCGACAAAGGTGGGATCTCGTGAGCAAGCCTGACTCCACTGCAACCATGAGCACTGCACCAGCAATCACCATGGAGGCTGAGAACTCCCCGCCTCACACCACTCCCACCGACGAACTGCAGACCACAGTCACCGCATCATCGCAACTGGCCCATACACAGCCGCTACTGCAACGAGTCATGGCTTCGGGACAACACCTCTAAGCATTCGATCCTACCTATCCCAAGTACTGAGGGGCCTAGGTTGCCCAGCTGAAACATTTTTTGAACATCCAGGGAGAAACCAATGCCGAACTCAAGAAGTCATGGCTGCTGAGCATGTGCGATGTCACAACCATCCAGCTGGTACAGAACTTTGTCATGCCAAAGACGCTGGAAACCATGACCTACAATGAGTTGATCACTGCCCTGACCAACTATTACGCCCCAAAACCCTCGAAGTGGGCCGTCCAGATAGATTTCATTGGGCGACTACAGAAGCCTGGAGAGTCAACCTCAGAATTCCTCGAAGTTCCCCTCCCTTGAGGACACCCTACTGACCCAGTTCCTATGAGTCAACGATCCAAAGTTATGGCAGAAACTCACCACCCAGGCTAACCTCAAGCTGGACACCACACTCCAAACAGCGACTGCCTTCAAGAAGTCACAAAGAGACTGACAGGCCCACTCTGCCCACCAGACCCGGATGGCATCAGGATCTGACATCTTGGACGAGGAATCCCATCAGGTGAAGCATCACACCCAGCCCGGTGTGCACAAAAGCCACCTGTCAGCCATCCACCCCGCTTCGAGGAACATCACCAATCAACCTGGGTCCGCACTTTGTGCCAGCTGCAGGGATCCACACGAGAGAAAAACCTGCTGGTTCTGAGAGGCTATTTGCCGTGAGTGTGGAAAGCAGGGGCACATCACCCATGCCTGCCGTTCACAGAATGCCAAGGGTGCCTCCACGCACCAAGGGACTGTGGACCGCAGCTTCACCATGATTAATCAAAACCAAGTACACTACTTGCCCCAAGGGTCCGCCCACAAACTGACTGTGACTGCATTGATAGAGGGCACCCCCTGTGAAATGGAGTTGGACACGGGGTCATCACTTTCCATTATCTTGGAGGAGACCCTTTGGAAGCTATGCCCTAATGGGGGGGGGCACTGAAGGCTACCGGACTCAGGTTATGGGACTTTCAGAGGAACCCAGTAGCAGTTAAGGGGTGGGTCAGTTCCATGTGAAATACAGGGCTTTCAATGGTCTCTTAGAACTGGCCATGGTACAGGCTCCTCTCACCAGCCTGCTGGGCCTCGCCTGGTTCGATGCCCTGGGGTTGGCAGTAATGGGGATCAACCAGGAGGTGCACAGGGATTATAGTAATGTGTGCCAGGAATTCCTTGCCATATTCGATGGCATACTCAGTCATTACACCAGTCCGCCAGTAACTCTGGAGCTCAACCCAGCTGTACGCCCCATCCACCTAAAAAATCAATACCCTCCCCCCCCCCCGTTAGCTCTCTGACTGAAAATAGAGGTGGAGCTGGATTTGCCTGGTCAGCCAAGGGGTCCTGGAACCGGTCCCACATGTGTGGTGGGAAACACCAATAGTCACGCTGGTCAAACCAAATGGGGACATCACGATTTGTGCGGACTATAAATGCACAATAAACAAGGCATTGCAAAATCACGCTTATCCTGTGCCAGTGGTCATCCATGTACTCGCATCCTTAGCAGGGACCAAAATTTTGGGGAAGCTGGATCTGGCACAAGCCTACCAGCAGTTGCCAGTGGATGATGCCATGGCTGAATCCCAGACCATTGTCACACACAGAGGGGCTTTTAAAGTGCGACGGTTACAATTTGGGGTGAGTGTGGCTCCAGGAATATTCCAAAACTTAATGGACTCTTTGCTTAAAGGAATTCCCAGAGTACAGTCCTTCTTCGATGATGTTCTGATCTCAGCGCCATTGGCAGACATCTTTGCGGACTGCTGGCAGGCGGTGCTTCACTGTTTCAGCGAAGCAAGACTAAAAGTGAAGTGAGAGAAATGCATCCTCGGGGTGCCTCCCGTGGACTTCCTTGGGTTCCAGGTCGATGCAAGTAGTATCCACCCAACACGGGACAAAATAAAAGCGATCATGGATACCCCAACCCCAACCTCTAAGATGGAACTGCAGGCCTTCTTAGGCCTCCTCAATTTCTATCATTCTTTCCTCCCTCACAAAGTGGCCATGGCCAAGCCCCTCCACCACCTCTTGGATAAAAATGCTCCCTGGGTTTGGGGCCCATGTCACGCTGCAGCTTTCCAAGTGGTCAAGGACCTCCTCATCTCAAACTCTGTCTTATCTCACTTCAATGAGTCCCTTCCCATAGTCCTCGCCTGCGATGCCTCACCCTACGGGGTGGGGGCTGCGTTGGGCCACCAGCTTCCGGATGGCAGCGAAGTGCCGGTGGCTTACTATTCCCATACTTGTCATTGGCCGAGTGCAACTATGTGCAGATCGACAAGGAGGCATTGGCCATCGTGGCAGGGTGAAAAAATTCCATCACTACCTCTATGGTAGGCCCTTCTCCATACTCACTGACCACAAGCCACTCTTGGGTCTCCTGGCCCCGGATCATCAAATGCCCCAGATGATATCTCTGCAGGTGCTGCACTGGTTGATCTTCCTGGCCGGCTATCAATACAGCCTGTTGCATCAGCCGGGCAAGTCCATGGGCCACGCGGATGCCCTGAGCCATCTTCCACTTCCCGGCTGTAACCCAGACCCTGCACCTGCACACCAGATCCTGCTACTGGAGGACCTGCCTGATCAGCCGATCCATGACATGGCCAAGCACACTGGTAAGGACCGTCTCCTCTCCTGGGTGCTGGACTGGGTGGGGAGGGGGCTGGCCCACAGGGAACGTGGGCCTGGAATTTGTAGCCTTCTCATTCCGCCAGGATGAGTTGTCCACCCACAAAGGGTGTCTCTTGTGGGGTAGTCAGGTAGTGATCCCCGCTCCCCTATGCAAATGCACGCTCACTGCGCTACATGAGACCAACCTGGGAATCGTGTGAATGAAGGCCCTTGCGCGTAGCTATGTCTGGTGGCCGGGTTTGGATGGGGAGATAGAGGACCTAGTCAAACACTGCCAGATTTGCCAGGAGACACGGCCAGCCCCCCGGCACCCTGGTATGCTCATGGGAGTCCTCCAGCAAACCATGGGCTTGCGTGCACCTGGACTTCACTGGCCCATTCCAGGGGCAAATTTTCTTTATCCTAGTAGATGCCTTCTCCAAATGGCTCAAAGTCATCCCAGTCTCCTCCACGTTGTCACAGGCCACGATCAAGTTCCTGTGGAAGGTGTTTAGTACCCACAGCATCTCAGACATGCTGGTATCCGACAACAGAGCTGCCTTCATGTCGGCCAAGTTTGGAGACTTTGTGAGGTACTATGGGATTCGGCACATCCACTCTGTGCTCTTTCACCCAGCCACCAACGGCCAGGTGGAGTGGATGGTGAGAACTATGAAAGAGGCACTGTGGCAGATCGCCCACGGGGTCTGGGACCACAGGTTAGCCGCTTTCCTGTTCGGCCAAAGGACAACCCCCCACACCACCACCAGCCACTGTCCCGCAGAGATGCTAATGGGCAGGTGCTTGACAACCCGGTTGGACCACTTACACCTGGTCCGGGCATCTGACCACACCCCAGGAGTAGAACTACAGACTGCCCCACAGGGGTTCTTCCCTGAGGACCCCGTGTATGCTCGCAATTATGCACGCGGGCCACCCTGGATCCCCACATGAGTGGTCCAAGTGACGGGACTTCTTTCATACAAGGTCTCAACAGAAGATGGCCAGATACTGCGGAGACACATGGACCAGCTGCCCTTAGAAGAACCCAGGGACGTGGAGACCAAGCTGGAAGTCAACGTGCCAAGCAGCGAACTGACGGATGTCCCTCCCACCAGGGTGTCTCCCACGCCTGGACACACAGAGAACACTTCGCCTTTGGTGGCCCCAGAGCCACCAGTCTCACCAGAGCCGGCCCAGCATACCCCCGACCATCCTCCTCTGGAGCCGTGCAGGTCGACTCGGGAGCGGCAGCGCCCCGAGTACTTGAGGGACTGAACTATGGGGGGAGGGGTGTTATGTATTAGCTGTAATAAGATGGCCACCATGGAGGTGGCCTGACCATGCAGTCCAACAAACCTCAGACCTTCATTCCTAAGACAATAGCCACTTTGGATCCGAAGGCACACCTATGGGCTCGCCCAGATCTGAAAGTAGACCTATTGAAGTGTTGACTTGTAAATAAGGCCAGTCACGGATGATGGGTGTGTGGGTGTGTGGTGTGGGGCATGCATATAAGCCGGTCATTGCCCAGCCAGTTTATTTTTTGTTCCTGATGTAACCTAACAAACAAGAGCTGATTCACCATGCTGAGTCTCCGACCTCAGTACTTTTCATATATGTAATGCATTTCTTTACCCATGAACACACAAGTGTTATATCTAGATTATAAATGACCTCACTGGCTCCCAGATATAGACTGAAATATCTGGTCCATGGGGGGGATAATTACCTTAAGAGTTGCTTTTCCCAAAGATTTAGCTGTTCAAATGAAATTGAATATGCCACTTTGGATTTTTTTTAAACAGTTCCATTTACCTGGTTCTTTTATTCTGTGCATTTTCCTATCTACATTATAAAATACATTTTAATTTACAATATAGAACTATTTAACTTATCTTGGAGATTCCATTAATTCTTTTTACCAAAAAGGGATGCCCAAATAGCAGTGCAGCCTAGGCAGAGTTACACCTATCTAAATCCATCATCTTCAATGGACTTTGAAGGTTACAGCTCTCCTTTGGATTGCCCTGTAGTTTACCTAAATGAAATATTTTGAAAACAAGAATTAATTTTAGTGAGTTTAGATGTTGCCTTATACCTTTTTGATTTCACATTCCAGCAAGATGCATTTAATACAGAGTGTGAAAATAAATGTTGATCTTTACACTTGATTATACAGATATGTTTTACGAATGAGCATTTGCAAAATGTGTACCATTAAAGAGAATTAAAATACTGTCAACATTTGGAAAATATCAGGTTTTGTTAACTAACAAAAGGCTAACGATTTGCCATACATCCCAATCCCATCTCAAAATTAAATCCCTGTGTTCAGTGGGACTTACTCCCATTGCACAGTCAGTGTTAAAATTTCTTAGTATCATTATGCCATTGTCAGGTGTAAATACATTTACTAATAAGCTCTTGTGTTCTGTGGAGTTCCCTTAGTGTGTTGCTAGAACATTTTACTAGAACATTGTTAAAACATTATTTAAAAAAAACCCTCAGTCAATTCTTATTTATTTGTAAACCACAAACCCTATTCAATCAATGGTTTGTGATGTGGTTCTTAGACATTTTCTAATAGCAGACTATGCACCTGCACTGCAATCTGAGAGTCTGTAACAGGGAACAAAGACATGAATAACCTTATAAAAAATATCTCTAAATTCCAAATTCCTGATAGAAGAGCATGGCCTGCCTAGATATCACAAGGATATTAGGATAAGGGTGGCGTTATCTGGCTTTCAGCAGATGGGTCATTATTGCACTTTCATTGAACCACTCGCTGAAAAGTCCAGGAAACATCTTGCCGTATAGTTGCTAAAACTTTTGCCTTAGCCTTCAACAACCCTTCTGTTACAGTTAAATAATGTTACAACATAAGATTGTGAAACAGTGAGTGAAGGATATGTGGTATCATTCATGTCACCTTCTTCCCTCTCTCCTTCCATATTTTTCCTGGGGAAGTGAAGCATCATTCTTGTAAAGACCTCTCTCTTTTTGTCTTAACACAGACAATGCTTAAAAACAAAATATAGGAGGAAGATAAAGTTATCCTTGCTTTACCAGGCAGGATGGTAACAATGGATAACTGGCATTAGCAGCTTTTCTTAGGACCCTGTTTTCCACTATACATGTACAGCCACATTTGTTAAGGTGTACAAAATTTGTTGAGGTGTACCTGTGAAGCTCAATACATTCACCTAGTTCTGCTAGTCCAGAGGAACTGTGGGCTTATGCTTCTAGGAAAGGCATACATGTGTAGCTCCATCCTGCAGGCCCCCCCTTTAAAACTCAAGGGAAGCTCAAGAGTTAATTAAGAACATAAGAACATAAGAGAAGACAATGTTGGATCAAGCCAATGGTCCATCTAGTCCAACACTCTGTCACACAGTGGCCAAAAATACCAGGTGCCATCAGAAGGTCCAGCAGTCGGGCCAGAACACTAGAAGCCCTCCCACTGCTGCCGTCCCCCCAAGCACCAAGAATACAGAGCATCACTTGCCCCAGCCTAAGAGTCCCTATTTATACCTTGTGACTAATAGCCACAAATGGACTTCTGCTCCATATGTTTATCTAATTCCCTCTTGAAACTGTCAATGCTTGTAGCTGCCATCACCTCCTGTGGCAGTGACTTCCATGTGTTAATCACTCTTTGGGTGAAGAAGTACTTCCTTTTATCCATTTTAACCCAACTGCTCAGCAATTTCATGGAGTGCCCACGAGTTCTTGTATTGTGAGAAAGGGAGAAAAGTACTTCTTCCTCTACCTGCTCTATCCCATGCATAATCTTATAAACCTCGATCATGAGATATTATATTGGTGTCTTGTTCAAGTAAATAAAAAAATCTGAGTTTGCACAAATATGAAACAGCCTAAAGTATCCACAAGCCAATCCACAATCCTCTTAAACCAAAAATAGATAAATGTAAACCAATTTCTTTCATTTGAAATTAGGACTTGGAGCTATTCTGTTTATTTGGTGCAACATGTCACAGCAACAAAGGTAGCATTAGCTACAGTGTAATTCCCAGGTAATGTTCACCATAAACTATGCTACAGTTCGTGGGATTCCTCAATCTACTTGTCTTCAGTCTACATGGCATTTCAAAGGAATCATAAACCCTTTACTACTTGTTTAAGGATATATTCTACTGTGTCTCTGATATGACAGTGTCTGATTGCCAGTGACTTAAGTGTATATGGTATGTCTTTTTGCTTTGTGGATTAGGCTATTTCACAGAAGAGTTTCAAATAGGGACAACATTTCCAAAAGTCACCATATAAAAATAGGCCCAGGGTTATATCTCAAGGTCATTCTCTGCTGGTGGAAAGGCATTCCAATCAATGCAAGCTTTCATTGACTCCCCTTTCTCATTGCAGACCTCCCACCTCCATCAAACTAGTGTGATGTGCCAATGTGGGATAGAGACAGCATTGCAGTGGTTACCATTTTGCTTCCAACCCAATTCAAAGTGCTGATTATGATCTTTAAAGCCTTTTGCAGCCCAAGGCCCTCACCTTTATCACGCTGTATGGCCTGGTTACTCCCAAACACCAGCTATTTTCTTCAGCCATCCATCACCTTATGGTACTGTCTCTTAAGAACGGGGCTTTATTTCTGGGGGAATGCACCTGAACAGAGTTTCAGAACCTCTTTGACAAAATTCTTTTTAAAATGTTTATAAGTTCATGAGTTTTCAGTATACAGACTGAAACCTTCATTTTCCTCTTGGGAGTTCTGGCACCTCTTTTGAAGAAGAAGAAGAAGAAGAAGAAGAAGAAGAAGAAGAAGAAGAAGAAGAAGAAGAAGAAGAAGAAGAAGAAGAAGAAGAAGAAGAAGAAGAAGAAGAAGAAGAAGAAGAAGAAGCAGCAGCAGCAGCAGCAGCAGCAGCAGCAGCAGCAGCAGCAGCAGCAGCAGCAGCAGCAGCATGCCCTGCTTAAGACTGTCCATACAGTAACAGATCACTACCTGTTTCAGTGGTAGCCCCAGTTCTCTTGAATGATATTCCATTAGGTATGGAGAGCACTTTCACTCACTGTCTGGGACAGTGATGTTCTGAATTCTTGGTGCTTGGGGGGATAACAGTAGGAGGGCTTCTGGAGTTCTGGCCCCACTGGTAGACCTCCTGATGACACCTGGGTTTGGCTACTCTGTGATACAGAGTGTTGGACTAGATGGGCCACTGGCCTGATCCAATGTAAGAACATAAGAGAAGCTAATGTTGGATCAGGCCAATGGCCCATCCAGTCCAACACTCTGTCACACAGTGGCCAAAAATACCAGGTGCCATCAGGAGGTCCAGCAGTGGGGCCAGGACACTAGAAGCCCTCCCACTGTTGCCCCCTCCCCCCAAACACCAAGAATACAGTGCATCACTTGCCCCAGACTGAGAGTTCCTATTTATACCTTGTGGCTAACAGCCACTGATGGAGCTCTGCTCCATATGCTTACAGAATTCCGTCTTGAAGCCATCCATGCTTATAGCTGCCACCATCTCCTGTGGCAGTGAATTCCATGTGTTAATCACTCTTTGGATGAAGAAGTACTTCCTTTTATCTGTTCTAACTCAACTGATCAGCAATTTCATGGAGTGCCCACGAGTTCTTGTATTGTGAGAAATGGAGAAAAGTACTTCTTTCTCGACCTGCTCTGTCCCATGCATAATCTTATAAACCTCAGTCATGTCACCCCTCAATCGTCGTTTCTCCAAGCTAAAGAGCCCCAAACACTTCAACCTTTCTTCATAGGGAATATGTCCTAACCCTTTTATCATTCTAGCTATAGGCATTTGTAGTTCATTTAGGTAGGGCATGTAAGACATTTTTGCTTCAGTAGGCATTTGATGGAGGGGAAACTGCTTTGGCAGATTTGGTTGTTTTTAATCTCTGTGTTTTTACACC
Organism: Gekko gecko; assembly: GCA_029375565.1. Classification (NCBI taxonomy): domain Eukaryota; kingdom Metazoa; phylum Chordata; class Lepidosauria; order Squamata; family Gekkonidae; genus Gekko; species Gekko gecko. Next base: position 99,072,249 of record JAPDNY010000004.1, on the reverse strand, counting down.
ATGTACTTTTATCGTTAGTGAATTATTATATTGTTTTTATTCTTGCAACTTGTTGTATTGTTATTCTCCTTAGGCTCAGGGAAATTAGGCAGACTGTAAACATTATGAATTAATTAACAGTGATTAGAGTGTCATGTTAGGATCTGAGATACTCACTTTAAATTATCCAGAGTATCATGAAGCTTACTGGGTGACCCTGAAACAGTCACTCTCTCTCAGCTTAACCAACCTCCCAGGATTGTTATTAGGATAATACAAGGACGGGAGAATCACCTATGCCAGTCCAAACTTCTTGGAGGATGAATTGTGTTGAAGAAGGAGGAGGAGGAGATTGGATTTATACCCCACCCTTCACTACCCAAAGGAGTCTCAGAGCGGTTTACAAACTCCTTTCCCTTCCCCTCCCCACAACAGACACCCTGTGAGGTAGGTGGGGCTGAAAGAGCTCTGACAGAAACTGCTCTTTTTCAAGAACAGCTGTGCCAGAACTATGGCTTGCCCAAGGTCATCCAGCAGGTGCACGTGGAGGTGTGTGGAATCAAACCTGGTTGTCCCAGATTAGAGTCTGCACACTTAACCAGTACACCAGACTGGCTACTAGGGTACTAGATTCCCAGCCCTCCTCCTAAGGAGTCCTTGGAATCCTGGAAGCAGCATTTGGGGCCTGCAGTGGGCTGTAGCAGGAGGCAGGAGTGGTCTTAGTGATTGTGGAGCCCTGGGGAAAAGTTCCAGATGGGACCTCAGAATCACTGCCTCCACTACCGCCCTGCCGGGGCCAAGCAAGGGGTTGCTTGAACACCATGTGATGTGGGCAGGAGCCTCTGCTTCCTCTGAAGCCAGCTGCCTGAGCCCCAAGTGTGGCAGATGCAAGTGGCAGCAGGAGCCTGCTATTTGAATTCTTTTCCCCGTCCTTCAAGAAGTGACTGGGGCTTTGGGTAGTTGGGCCCCTTCCAATGTGGGTCCCAGATCAGCTGCCACAGTTGCCCATTGACTAAGACCCCCTAGCAGGAAGGGAAGTAGGGAAAGTTCAAGTTTGCAAGTGGAGCTCTGTTCACAGTTGGTTGCACAGAACCCAAAGATTATCTATAGGCAATCCACACTACTAAGACATGAAATCTGCCAAGCTGAACATAATTTGAACATTTCCTGTCCCTAGTCTCCCACCTTGGTAGCTCTCAATCAGCCTATATGTTCAAAATCATATTCAGGATCACAGTCAAAGGTTTCAAAGTAAGAAGAGTCTGCTATTAAACTTGATTTTACCTCTTGAATAACATTGGCTGCACAAATCTACCATCTAAGTTCTATATGAGGCTCTTCTGTTCAGCCTAAAGAAAATCATTCAGGTATACATTGTGTCATGATTTCCACAGCATGAGAGAAAATTGATCTATTTTTGGGTAATAGATATTCTAATTTCTATAAAAGTAAGACATTTGTTTTCTGAAGAAAATACCTCAGTTACAGGAGATTTTCCTACCCAGTGTTTAGCTTCCTGTTACCAACAAAAGTGAACCATCAACCCTTCCCATGCTAATTGGGCAATATAAAAAAATCATTTAAGTAGCTAAATAAAAATTACTAGTCTATAAATGCCTGAGGCAAAATAGAAGTGAAGTCTCCTGTGAGTTTGGTTAGTGAAAAACAACACACTAAGCATGACTGCATGTCATCTTTCAATTTGCTTGTGTTACATAAAGATCTCTAGGCAGCCCAAGAGTGAAGAGAAAGGAAAAGAGCTATCCTCTTCTTTAGTTTTTGCTGGTCTTTTTGCTGGGTCCGGCTACTGCTTGGTTGTGTCATACTGACCTTAACCATGAACCATGGACCATTTGGCCTGTCGCCTCCCCTGGCCTGGACCGTGTACTTGATGAGGAAAAACAGAGCAGTGACTGGCATCTTTGGTAAAAATTTATTTGTTTTTCTGTTTAAAAGGAAGAGGTTTGGTGGTAGAAATTTCTCTGTTTCAATACAATATTGCAAATAGTCTGGTTTTGGGAAAGACATATAATTAACAGGAATGCTAAAGATAAAGCAGATCTGTATTCATTAACAACTAGGCTGTTAAGAAAGATTTGTTAACTTATAGAGCTCAGATCATTTGTCTTTCGGGAAAGCCATAATTATTGTTTCAGCTGTAATTTTAAAGAAATTAAAGATTTAGGTCCCTTTCAAATGAATGTGAATTTTGCTTCCTCTTTCAATACAAGATGGATTGCAATTTGGGTATACTAGTCTTAACACATTTACTTAGAAATATGTTCCATTGATCTCTTATCAGTTGTTAATTATTGTGATAATGACAAAGATAACTTGGGATTACATTCCTGTGAAGCTTTACACATATTTAAAACTGAGCTGTTTGCATATGACACTAGTATTTGAACTTTACTTTAAATAATATAATCATATTGTAGTAGCCAATTCTAAACCAAACATTAATTAATAGGGTTTTTTAAAATGTATGCCATCGGATAATGTAGAATATAAATTACTGATTTAATTATTTAAGATAATTTAGCAAACAAGGGAGAAAACTTTATGGTATTTAGATGCAGTAAAAATATTTTTTCCCCAAAGGTAAACCAGGACTATTCATTCAGATTTTACAATTCTTTTACAGTTCCATGGCTCAAAGTATTTGTTCTGCTATTTTCATGGCTGTGCTGGTGGAATTGTCTTTGCAATTTTTTTAAGGACCTCAAAAAGGGGACTACTGAGTTTGGTGCTTAAAGTGTTTGTTTTTTACTTTACCCAAAATGAAAGTCACATGTAGCAAAACCCACATTTAAATGTACCAGAATTTCTGATTTTTCTGTCACTGTAGTATATACCCACTCCCTTCAGCACTTAACTTCATCCAGAAAATCAAAAGTCAATATCATTTTTGTATTATGTTTCATTGAGTAATCCTGAACTAACATCTCATATTATAACATTATTGTGGATATTTGATTTATTCCATATTTATGTGGTTGCATCCATTCTGTCTTCTCTCTGAAATGCAACCACTGATATCATTAGAATTCATTAGTAGGTGTAAAGGGTTCAACTGTTGTTGCTCACACAAATCCAGGTGAACAATTCTGAGTTTTGTTATCAAATGTTAAACCAGATCAATAATGTGCAGTCATTTAGCTTGATCAGACAGGTAATGATCAAATCGCCATTCTAGGCTGCCTTCTAAAGTATAATTACTTGTGAGCAATCAGTGGGACTTGGAAGTAAACAAAGGTTAGAATCTGGCTGCAAATAAATTCCAATTTGACTCCAAGTAGTCTCTGAAAATGTTGCTACTACTTCAGGGTAAATAGCTTGATGGTTGTTGCTTTACTGAAGTATTTTTAAAAAAATCATGGTAAAGTTTAGAATAAACAAAACACTAGCAATACACTGGGTATGTATAAACACTGGCAAGAACATTTAAGCTTTGTCATATAAAACATCCTTTTGCCAGATCAAATGTGTACTTATTTCACAGAACAGTATGACTGATATGCGTAGCACTCTGGACCTAAATGCATTCACTTGGATCCAGAGACTTGTATATGCGTACTGCAGCTTACACATGAAGTTTCTGCATTGCAGGCTATTCAAGTCTTCAGGGAAGTTTTAGCAACCTCTCATTGCACATAATGATCTGCCCCCTCCATAGTAATGAATGGGGAAGTCTGTGTTGGCAGAACTGAAATCAATGATGTTTTTTCCTGATGTGTTTTGAATGGGATAATAAACTAAAACTTTAAAAAACATATTCTTCTTCAAACAGTATTGTGGACCTTTTCCCACCTCTTCTTTTCATTTGTTAGTTATAAAAAAGTAACAGATTATGCTGACTTTCATCTGTACCAGCTCCTGGTAAGGAGATCATGAGATGACTTTGGCAAGATTTATGCAGATTTGGCTTTTGGCATGTCACCACTGACTATATTTAGTGTAGTCATCAGTGACATACCAACACTAACATTACATATGGCAGCAGCATAAAACTACTTTGCCATAGGCTGATGCAGACAGAAGTCATGATAGGCTGGCTTTCTTCTGAAGCTATCAGGAAAGCTGGTGGCCATGACTTTAGTAATGATTTTAGTGTGTAATTCCTCTGAATATAGAATTTGTAATTTTGTAAATTTTCTGAGTAAAGCCTCTTCTGCTTTTGGTACAAGTGAGGAGAAAATACATAAAAGACTGTGCGTCTTGAAGAACGTTGCAACTCTTTCTTAAACAGGACTTTCCCAAAACCTTAATGGCAAACAGCATTAAAACTCAGAGGAGTGGATGGCGTAATAGTTATTAAAAATACTTTTGATATAGAAGATGAATGCCTGATATTCAAAGAAAATAAGTTAAAATTCATGGAGTGTGTGCAAGCCCCTGGACTCACTTAAATTACAAGGAATATTGTAAAGATTAACAAAATAGCTATAGCACAACTTCTCTGGCCCCATAAAAGATTCTTTCCTCTTTACACTGCTACAAGAATCCTATTTGTTGCTTTTTTCAACAACAGACTGACATGTCTACTCCACTGGAATGTGTATCTCCATAGGTAGCTGTCTGGATTGTGATCAACATATTTACCCTCACAGGCCTAATAACACAGAATCAGGATGTTGTAATTCACAACTGAATGTTGCAGCAGCTTGTTAAATGTTTCTATCAGTGCTGGGATACAAAAGGACAAAATGATAAGAAGGCAGCAAAGGCTCCTCTAGGTTTCTCAAAGAGATTGAGTGTAATTCAGAATTTTAATTCCTCAAAGAAATGGTGATCCCTGTATCTCTCTCATGAGAGGCTCTATCTCTTCCATCATAGTCCTGCATGGATCTCAGCTTTGACAGAAGGGGCGGAAGATTAGACATGAATGTTGCCCTTCCAGGTCCATCAAAGTCAAGGGAGGTTTGTGATGGACTTGAGTGAATCCAGGATTGAAAGCCACCTTTGAACCAACTACTTGTGTTTTAATTTGTGAATCAGGTTGCCAGTACCCAATATGAAGCCCATTCTGGCAGATCTAGGTTACTTTTGTTGTTGTTCAGTTGCACAGTCAAGTCCGACTCTTCGCGACCCCATGGACCAGATTACGCCAGGCCCTCCTGTCTTCCGCTGTCCGCTGAAGTTTGCTCAATTTCATGTTCGTTGCATCAATGACACTGTCTAACCATCTCATCCTTTGCTGTCCCCTTCTTCTTTGACCTTCAATCTTTCCCAGCATCTAAGTTACTACAGGATTCTAAATTGGAATAAATATACAATTAAAACATATTTTGTTAAATATAACAAGCCATGAAGAGTACCAAATCATTTGCACAAATGACTTAAGGACCATTCAAATTTCAAAACCATATGGCAGAATTGGCAGTTCAAAGAAATATGTTTTCTAAGGTTTATGGGGACAGTGGGCTGTGTAAGAACTGTTTCATATAACCAATATGAAATAAAGTGCTACTATATTGTTAGACTCTGCTCAGAATCTATTTTCTGCAAATATCTCTGAATAAATCTTAAGGAAAGGAAATTCTGTATCCTCCTCACACACATGTGCAAGAACAGAACAACAAAACAGCCTTCAGTTTTTTTCTCACAATCATCTTGCTGGATGTATCCATGTTTTGAGATAGCAAAAAACTCAATGATGATGTTTTTGCAAAGTTTACGTGTTAGATGGTTACATTACTGGCTTTGAGAAATGTCTAGCCAGTGCATTGGAAAGCTGCTTAGTGTAGGGAGTTAATGAGTTCACTGCAAATAAATAGCTAAGGAGCTGTAATGTCACATGTAAAAATGCCCCCCTACTAGCTAGGAGCTGACTTTAGGAAGGTGTTGCTTCTCCTATCCCATAAGATTTATATCTTATGAGTTTTCTCACATTACCTAGTTTGTACACTTGATTAATAGGTCTGTATGATCTTAGATGCATTTTAACATCCTCATCCACATAGTTCAACACATAGGTAGGGATCTGAAGATATGGCAGCAGTAGAAAAATGATAAGAGCCCCAAAAGGTAAAAAGGAATGGAAGATGACTTCCATTCCTATCCTAAGGAAATGACTGGAACTAAGCCATACCAAAACTCGCATGTAAATAAAAATGTCTTCTCAAACATTCTTGCATGGGAGATTTGTACAAGCCCTCCTGAAATGTAGGAAAGGTTAGTTGATTTGACCTTTTAAAATGTGCGCACACTCTCTTTGACAGAAAAGTAATCCTTTTGCAAAAGGCTTTATGAAATAAAAAATAATGCTGTAAAATATAGCCATAAGTCAGTGCACACTTCAGTTCCAGTAAACTTTGATGAATACCAGAAATTCAAATGTGTGGGGCTATAAACCAGTCAAGGTTGTCATTTGAATTCAAATGATCATAACTCTGTCTGGATTCTAGCCCCATACCTTTCTTCAAAGGTGTTCAAAATTCTTCAAAATTCAGGATGCAGGAGTTTTAAACAAACATATTAAGAGTTGCTCACTAGAACATTTTCCGTTTGGATCTGACCCCTTCCCATCCTCCTCTGAATCCTCTTACATATACAAAGCTGTGGTCAATCAGATGTGTTATATACTGAAGCTTGTCTGTAAGGAAGAAATGGCTGTTATGATCAGCAACCATTAAAAGTATAAGAGTGGCACTCTGAGTAGTCAGCTGTAGGTGGAATGTTAAGTGGAAAAGAAACAATTCATGAGATTAACTTGTGGCTTTGACTGTGGCTGTGAAAATGCATTAGTGGTGTTCATTGTGGTTAATAGGCATCTGCATTTCAGCAAGCCTTTCTTTCCCTATCTTTCATTCAGTCAGCTGATGTAACTTGTGGGAGGATCTTGAGAATGACCTCTTAGTGGCTTACAGGCAAAACACTTTTTTATAAGGCTTGTTGTTCAATAAGGTTCATTAAGACTCCCAGCATCTCAGAAAGTGTACATATTAGGGATGCCCAGACACAGGTGAATGTTGAACATAAGAATATAAGAAGATCCCTGCTGGGTCAGACCAGTGGTCCATCTAATCCAACATCCTGTCTCACACAAAGGCCAATCAGTTTCACTGGAAAGCCAACAATAGAGCATAGGGACCAAGGCCCTCCCTTTATGTTGCCTCCTGGTCAGAGCTTTTTTTGTAGAAAAAGCCCAGCAGGAACTCATTAGCATGTTAAGCCACACCCCAGACAACACAGCTCATTAGCATATTAGGCCATACCCCCATGTTACTAGAAGTGTGGTCATCCAGCCACATTCACCTTTTGCTTCCTATTCTGTTTACCTTGTTTGTTGTCAAAACCCAGGGCTTTTTTTGTAGCAGGAACTTCTTTTCATGTTAGGCCACACACCCCTAATGTAGCCAGTCCTAATGAGTTTCTGCTATTGGGTGTGGCCTATTATGCTAATGAGTTCCTGCTGGGCATGGCCAACTTGGGAGCCAACCAGAACTCCATTCCTATGCGTTCCTGCCCAAAAATAGCACTGGTATTCAGAGACTTACTGCCTCTGAATGTGGTGGTTCCCATTAGCCACATGGCTAGTAGCCACTGATAGACATCTTCCATGAATCTGTCCAGTCCCCCTTTAAATTTGTCTATGCCTGTAGCTAACACTGTATCCACTGGCAGCAAATTCCACATTTTAATCTCTCATTCTGTAAAGAAGTATTTCCAATGTGAATCTACCACCCACCAGCTTCATTGGATGCCCCCAAGATCTAGTTTTTTGGGGGAGAGAGAAAGGGTTCTCTTTCTGTCAACTCTCTCTACCCTGTGCATAACTTTATATACCTCTATCATGTCCCCCTTTAGTTGTCACTTTTAACCTTGGTTGTCTCCTCTTTTGTCATTATGCCTTTTTCCAGCTCTGCAATGTGTTTTTTGAGATATGGTGAGCAGAACACAGTACACAGGATTCCACATGAGGCCACATCATCTATAGATTAATACAGGAGCACTATGATATTGGCCATTTTGTTTTCAATCCCTTTCCTAATAAACCCCAACACAGAGTTTGCCTCTTTTACTTTTTCACCACTGTGGCACACTAGGTTGACACTTTTATTACGCTATGTACTACACCTCAAGACCACCCTCTCAGTTTCAACAAATTTAGAATCCATTAATATATACTTGAAGTTGGAATGTTTTGTTCCAGTGTGCATCCTTGTACACTTACCAGCACTGAACTTCATTTGCCACATTATTGCCCTCTCACCCAGTTGAGCTCTTCAAAGTCATCCTTGGGTTTCTCCATCTTGAATTGATTTGTGTCATCTACAAATTTGGCCACTACACTACTCATCCCTAGTTCCAGATCATTCATGAACAAATCAAGTTGCAAAGTTCCCAATACTCATCCTTGCGGGGCCCCACTGCTTAGTTCCCTCTATTTATTCCTACTATCTGCTTCCTTTCATTTAGCTAATTTTTAATCCATAAGAGGACCCATCCTCTTATCCCTTGTTTATTAAGCTTACTCAGGAGTCTTTGGTGAGGTCCCTTGTCAAAAGCCTTTTGAAAGTCCAAGTATGTAATGCCTACCAGATCACCATTATCTACATGTTTTTCTAATAATTCTGATTACAATTTCTACTAATTTGCCTGGGACATACATACTAACTGGCCTGTAAGTTCTTAGCTCCCCTCTGGACCCCTTTGAAGAAAACAGTCTTTTGGTAGAGTGGCTGATGTTACTGACAAGTTACATATACTAGATAGCAGATCGCCAACGTCACATTTGAGTTTCCCCAGAACTCTTGGGTGTATGCTTTTAGCAATCAGCTCATCAAATTCTCTTTTCACAGGGCTTTTATAGAATATTATGTGTAGATCTGACACCATTGTTGTAACATTTTTATTTCTGCTCTCTCTATATATATGTTTTCCCCCTCCTATTTACATTATTTACTGGGTTTTGAGGTTGTTGTTTTTTTAAAGAAAGAAATTTTAAAAATTAAATAAGGGTGTGTTTATGAAACAGTGTTGTAAGCCATAGAGATCTAATATACAATAAGGATATACATTTCTTAGAAAACCCCTAAATGATTTTTTAAAAAACTAAACAAAAGTCCTGCTTGTGATTGCTCTTATTGTAATAAAAACAAATAGGGAAGCTAAAATTATTTGATAGTAAATAGTATTCCCATACCCAGCTATCTGTTTTTAGAGAGTTCAAACTGAGATTCAGCCAAAGTCAGGAGAACATGATGGATAGTATTTCCAGTGAACAGAAAGAAATCTGCCTGGTAACAAAAGAGATTTTTCCAGATAGATCTCTTCTTCCACAGTGTTTGCACCAATCATTGCTGTTTGGGAAGGGCTTTCCTGATTCTGTAAAATCAACATGTGATTTTGCTAGTAGGTGAGAATGTTTAGCACATGTTTAGCACAGCCAGTTTGGTTGGAGATCCTGGAGGTGTGGAGGGGGAGGTATTTGTGAATTTCCTGCATTGTCCAGGGGTTGGACTAGATGACCCTGGAGGTCCCTTCCAACTCTATGATTCTATGCAAAGTTTTCCTTTCTTCTCTCTTCCCTTTAGGGTTCATTTGATTGCATTTCAAAGTTATCATCTAAGTTATCATTCTATGGAGGCCCTGCCCTTTGTGCTTGCGGCTAGGGAGAGCAACCAGGCTAGGGGGGCAACCAGAGACAGGGTCTTCTTTGTGATGACTCCTCAACTCTGGAATTCTCTCCTCACATAGCTTCACCTAATGACAAATTTGTTAAAGTTCAGGTACCAAGCATAAACCATTTTTTCTAGGCATTCTGTTGATGTTTTTTGTTCACTTTGCTTCTGTTTTACTATTTTATTATTTCTTCCTTGGTTTGCCGTTGTATTATATTGTAATTCTCCCTTTTGCACTCATGGTCTGAAATGACATTTTGTTTTCTGCTTTTATAGGTAACCATACTACTACTGTTATTAGTTGACCTCTGAAAAGCTAGTGCTGGAAATCATTGGACCTGCATGGACAAAAAGCAAGGGGGCGCCAGAGAGGATGAGGAGGAACAAGATATTGTTTCCTACATGTTCCACCAGTGGTGCTTCTATGGATGCAAATGTAAGATAGGAGTAGTTTCGCCCAGTCTCTCACTGCAGCGTCCAGGGATGTGTTGCTTTTTGTCCTCTTAGGTCCCATAATCTTCAGCATTGTATTTTCAGAGTTATCAGTGGTTGCTGAAAAAATGAGGAGGTGGGAAAGGTCTACATCAGCAAGCTACTTCATCTGGCACTTCATTGGATCTGCCAGTCTGTATGTGGCTTTAAAGATGTTGTGAGGTATCTCAGATGGTTTTGAATGGGAAGTGCAGGTAATATTTTAAATAAAAGAGAGCAGGCATTTGCAAAGAGCTGCGGAGAAAAGAACAAGATGCAAATGCAGAGTATCTGAGCAGGGGAGCCACCCACCTAGGTTACAGAACCTGCTTTATAGAGATTGTTCAAAGGAGCCTGGATGAAGATGTCTAATGTGGCTAATTACTTGCTGTGCAAAATGTATGTAACAGAACTCTTATGCCATTTAAAAAAATAAAGAACAAAAGGGAAACAGCCATGAAAGGAAAGAATTTTGGAGGGATGTCAGGAGGAATGGCTGCTTAACCTTCTACCATCTGGCTGTTTTCTGCTCAAAATCATGCATCCCCAGATTCTTTTCCATCTATAGGGGGAAAGAAGTGAATACCAGATGTATCCTCTGCCATTCCTCTGCTAAAACTGATAGTCTCCAAGGCTTCTTTTGGTTAGATAAGGCAGGGGAATGATGCACAGGGGTCACCACTGGTCTGGGCCTGTATCTGTGAATTTGCTGCACTGAAAAGTATTTATGAGAAGGGGTATACAAATTCTGCCTGTGATGTTTTGTATGTGATGGCCCAGACACACATGCAAGCTTTCATGAACCACTGTGGTTTCTGCGAACCAGAACATATGATGAGAAATCACGTACTGTCTACTCAGACTGGCAGCAGCTCTCCAAGGTCTCAGGCAGAGGTCTTTCATATCAACTGGTCCTTTTAACTGGATATGCCAGTGACTGAACCTTGGACCTTCTGCATGCCAAGCAGAAATTCTTCCACTGAGCCATGGATCATCTCCAGTATTCTGTTGGAGAACCTTCAGAGCTCCCCATAACAGAATGATCCTGGAGCATTCTTTCCCCATGCAAACAAATGGGGACACACACACAAAAATTAATGCTGTAAGTGTTCAAGTGTTTTCCCCAAGGAAGGATATCTAGCCAGGCATTGTTTTCCTTTAATAACACGTGTTCTAATGTGCAAGGGATAGTTTACTTTGCTTCTTCTGTAAAATATATTCAGTGCACTATGCTTTCTAATAGCATGAAGCACCCCATCCAATCCCAGTATGTACCATACCATATGAGCATGCTGTAATAGTGGTTCCAAAGGCATTCACATGCTCCACTTCCTTTGTTTGCTTGCTTTGTTTCTTCGCAAAAGCACTGTTTTTAAAATCTCCCTCTCTTGAATTTCCAAAGATTTTGCTTAACAGTATCTAAAAGCTTGCTGCTTTGCATCCTAATAATTCTCTGTGACATAAGCTTTCTCTAATGGCTAAGAGATTCGCCTGCGGTTTCTTCCCCGCATGTGCTGCAAAAAAAAAGGGAGGGGGAAGCAGTTACAGGAATCCACATTGTGGACCACTAAATCGCAATTTGCTGATACCCTCTCTTTTTAAAAAGAGCCCTACAGACACCTTCGCAATCGATGGTGACAGTTCTTTGCATTAAAGCTCATGCAGTTGTGACGGCCGCTGCCATTTCGCTGCGTTCTCTTACATCGTAAGGTGTCGGTTACCAAATCGCTCTCCTATCCTTTTCTGCGGACTTCCGCGCATTCCTCGTCTTCCGCTGTTTCTGCGCAGCATTGATCTTCCTAGAAATGTGCAGTGAACAAAGCAGCGTTCCCGTTGTGATATTGTGTCCCCCAACACACGCACCACGGCACTGATCAAGAAAAGCAGGGCAAGAAACTGGACCGAAGACCGGATTCATGGCTAAAAGCCCACACTTGTGTTAGAGTTCAAGCTCTTCTCGGTCTATAATGTGGCTTAAAGTTCTTATGGCTGAGAGTGGTTCTTATTCCTCCGGGTGTCATTCACGCCCAGGTAGTAGAGTTAAGACAGTCACGTAATGCATCCTGAAAGTTACTGACTTTCCTTGCTTGTAGAATTTGAACCTGCGTCTCCCACACCCCATATTCGGCATTTCTTTCCAGTACACTTAGTTGCAATCGCTGGGCCATTTTTCGAAGTAAGATTACTATTCCGAATACAATTACTTGGGCATTTACTTCTCAGTAGGCATGTCTCGGATCGGCGGGCGCGCCAGTCTGGCTAATTCACCGGGACAGCCCTTGAATTATGGGATCATTTTTAAATCACTTCCGCCACAGTAACACGTTTCCCATACTGTTCCTGTGCGGGTGGTGGTGGTCGTTGTCCCTGTGTTGTTGTTGTTGTCCCTGTGTAAGCATGGGGTCTTCCTGGATTCATTCTTTTCCTTAGCTATTCTTTTGAAATTTCGATTCTTTGAGGTAAGGATGCAGGGCTACTTCTCTTTAAATGTGTATGTAACACATTTCTAAACCCAAATTTTTTTCCCCCGATGCCTCTCTATATTGGTCCCTCTGCAATTCCGTTTTCTATTTTCAAATAGAATTAGAAGACGTGGATTAAGAAATTATCTGGTGGTTTTTGTTATAGTGAACTCCCCTTTCAATACCTGCCCGAAATAAGTTCCATAGATGCAAAGAATGTCTGCAGAATTTCTTAATGTTCCTTTCTGTGAAGGCTACAATCCCAGTTACAGAGAGAAAAGTTTCCTTCAACCTATAGTGTTGCTTAATGCTCAGAGGATCGCGCTTCGGGGCATCAGTATTGCCCGTATAGTCAAGCATCGTCTCAACTTCTTTGCTTTGATATTTGCTTGGAGATTTATGCGTTCGTCATTCCGGTTCATTGTTTCCCCTTTGTTTTTAAATATTTTTCCCCCTCAAGAAATCAAGGACCTAGAACAAATCAGCATTCACGGAGAAAACTCTGGACTTGTGACAATGGCAGGTTTCTGATTTAAATAAGACGAAGGTTTACAAAGAACAGAGCGTTTGTTGCGTCCTTATCTTGATAACGATACAGTGAAGAATGTGTGTGTGTGTGAGTGTGTGTTTAATGTAGGTCGTAGTTTTTGTTCTCAACGTAATCCAACCGATGGTTTAGGATTTGAAAGGGAAACCAGTTTGGGACTGAGACTTTAATCGTTCTGACTTGGAACGAAGCCAGTCCCGTGAAATCAGCGGTCCGACTTTCTAGTAAACCGGCTGTGATCCGGTGCCAGCCGTGTAAAGCCCGGGGGGGGTCAACTTAACAGGACTCGGAGGGGGCTGCTGCTTCCAGCTCGAGTCCGACCACGAGCAAAGCAGCTTCAAGCAACGACAATACAAAAAATGCGGGGGGGGGTAACTATAAAACGGAGTTTTACTCTCTCAGCACTTCCCTTTGCACCTGCCTGGCTTGCGAGCTACTTGACTCCGCTATCAGCTGTTGCGACTTTGCGCAAGGGGCGATATTTAAAAAGAGGGGGTGGGGACATATTAGCAAGGTCCGAGCCCGGGTTTCTTGGACTTGCACAAATATACTCCCAAGAAAGGCACGCTGTTCTTTCGTGGGCATGTCTCTGAAGAAGCAGCTCTCGTTCGGGCTTCAGGGAGCAAGCTGGGATGCGCGAAAGTGTCTGGAGAGGCGCAGGATCCTCCCTCGGGCTGCCCAGCTGCATTGTGTGGTCCTCGGACCAGGTGCGCATCCGTCCCTTGCTTTCATCCGGTTCCCTTGAATCCGGAAGAAGTGCAGGGGGCGGGGCCGACGCCCCCACCCCCCATTCCTCGAGTTGGAGGTTTGCAGCCCCCGGAGTAGTGGCTCCGAAGCCCGACGGACTCCTTGGGGGAAGGGAGGGAAGGGGCTCTCGGTCCAGCTCAGGGGCTTGTCTTGCCGAAGCCAGCCTCGCGGGGCTGCTGCGAAGAGAAAGCAGGTGGGGGATCTTGTGGCGCCTTAAAGGCTGTCCAGTTTTCATTCCGCCTAAGCTGCCGCTGGCCAGAGCCCGGTTCATCAGGTGCATGAGGCGGACCCTAACCGCAAGGGCGGTGGAAGGCAAACGAGGCAGGCGGGGGAGGGGCACCGCTCTCGAATGTGGATGGCGAAGTCGTTTTCTGGGGAGGCTGTCTCCTTGGAAGGCGCGCCAGCCAGGGTGCTTCTTCTTCCCCGGAGGACTCGGCCCTTCTGTCAGAAGTGCCAGCCCCTCTCTGAGACGAGCGGTGCAGCTTCACGGGCGGACAGCTAGAGCCACCCGAGTGCACCTTCTGCCAGTCAGCCCCAAGGCCGCTGCTGGCTGGGCGCAGGCTCCCCGGAAGAAGCAGAGTTCCAGTGAGCAGCACACGGGAGGAGGAGGCCTTGAGTTCGGAGTCAACTCTTCTGCATGCGTGCCTGGGACTTGCGTGCCCCAACGGCACTTGCTTAAGATCCGGCTGCACCCCTCCCTTATGGGGGCTGGCCTACAGAACAAGGCAGCGGGTGGGGGGGGGCAGAATTCCAGCCCTGAGGTTTTGAGCGGACTGGAGGTTTTGACCCTCCTGGTCGGGTCACATTCTACGTCCCTTCTTGCACTTGCACAGAAGACAGCCGCGCTCCCTTCTTTCCCAACCTATCGGTTGGGCCCCAGGAAACATCCAAACAGCCTCTTGCCTTTGAAGTGACGTCTGGGCTCATTTGCCGCCTCTTGCCAACTGAGGCCGTAGCAGTCACTGGAAAAAACTGTACCTTTGGGCCCAGCCCCCTGCAGTGCATGTACCCGCGCGGAACTCTAATCTAGACAGAACTCCTGATTCCGGCCAACACACGTGACACGAGGGGGCTTAAAGCGAACCCACTTGAAAGGAAATCCTCTTTGAAGCATCAATGGGAATCACTTCCGAGGAAATATTGTTAGGATTGGGCTGTCTGTTGTTATTTTAAGCATATTCACATGAAAGTTAGCGAGAGAAGCCCATGGCACTTCTAGCGGCCCTTCTGCGAAGCGCGAGGCCTGGAAGCTCCTCTCCCCTTCCTTCCAAAGTGGGCAGGCCAGCCTCTGACTCTCAGTCTCATCCCCCACCTTCCGCGTAGCTGTTATACTGACAGTTCCCCTGATCTGCTTTACAGGATTGCTGTGGCCAAGAATGTCCATGAAGCTCTTTGAACGCTTCAAAGCGCTTTGTGTAAGGCTGGGTCCTCTGGATCGGATCTAGACCGAAATGTTCCAACGGCAGAATGGAACTTCCCCTCCCCCACCTCCCACTGCAGCCCGCTGATGTCCTGAAAATGCTGCTGGGGGGGGGGTGGGCAGAGAATAGGACACCCTGAAGAATGACGGGGAGGGGGTCTGAAGTGATCAGGGGCAAAATCGGTGGAAATTGCCAGTATGGTCCTTATCTCCTCCTGGTTTTCCCTGTCTGATCAGAAAAATCCAAGATAAGAATGTCTGCAATAACTTAATAGCACCTAACCTAAACGTAGTTATAGGACACTCAACCTATCAGGAGCTGACTTCCCCAAGGCAATAAAACGATGCGCCCTGTTAGCTGACTGACTGAAATGGCTTCAAAAAGTTCAGAGTTCAAAGTGAGCATGCAATCTGAAGAACTTGCTAAATTAAAAACCGATTTGCTCCAGTGCTTCACTATACACTTTCAGAGATTTTGGGGGGGGATTTCTTGAGTTCTGCAGTCCTGAATGATTTGGGGACAAGGTGTTCCACGTGGTTTGGATCCTTTGAACCCAACAGGACTAAATCACCGTGGGGCGGACAGGTATTTTTTTTTTTAATATTAACATTTCGGGTAATTGATCAGTTAAAACTGACTTTTCACTAGTGTCAATGGGATTAAGAACATTTCGGTCAGTCCAAATGAAAACGGTCCCATTCAATCACGCTTCCTTGTGCCCGGGAAACTGACCACCGACAGAGCGCAGATCTCGCTTTTCTCTCTGCCTCTCATTCACGTGCACACAAACCGAGCAATGTCGTTCTGGTTTACTGGATAGAACAAAGTTTGAGTCCAGTGGCACCTTTAAGACCAACAAAGTTTAACTCTGGGTATAAACTTTCGTGTGCATGCTTATACCCAGAATTAAACTTTGTTGATCTTAAAGGTGCCACTGGACTCAAACTTTATTCTGTTGTTCAGACCAACACAGCTACCCACCTGGTTTATTGGATGTGTGCATGTATTTCGGGGGGGGGGAGTTAACCACAGCTGGAACCACAGCCCTGCCCTTACGTGGCTGACTTATCCCGTGCGATGACAGCTCTTTGTGGGGTTATTTAAAACTCTCCAGATTGCAGCAGTTGTCAGTACAGAGTGCACGCACACTCACAGAGCGAGAGAGATAATAAAAACTGAGCCTCCCTGGGTTTGATGCCGCGGCTAATCACCCAGATTAACTTGTTCTGTCAATGAGATCTGCGGGGTGAATGAATCACCACGCTTTTGTGTGCTGTGTTTCTTCTAACGGTTGCAAAAAGTGGAGATAGGATTTGTGCGGGGGAGGGAGAAAAGACTCGGACACACTTGTTTCTGGAGAGTGCCCTAGAAATTCCAGCGTCAAATCAGGGCAAAGCTATTGAGTGTTTCTGTTGTGTTCGCACAAATGGAGTTGACGCAGAGTCGAACAGGGGTAACTGTTCTGTGTTGTTTCAGACCAACACAGTTATTGAGTGTTTCTGTTGTGTTCGCACAAGTCGAGTTGACGCAGAGTCGAATAGGGGTAGATAGTGCCAGGCTGTTCCGGGGACACCGTCAGGTGGGATCTCCTCCCACTCGGCTACTTCGCCCACAGCGCTAGTTAGAAAGCCCGATTTCTGAACGGGAAGGAGAAAGACTTCGCGCCCCCTCTAGCGTCCACTCCGCGCCACTGAGGAGGCCAAGTCTCTGAGCCGCCTTCGCTCGAGGCTTCCGTGGTCTGTTGCGCAATCCCACTGTGGGCAGCCCCCAAGACTCCAAAAACAACACGCTTTGAAAAGAAAGCCGCTTCCTCTTTGCGATTGCACCAGACCTTGCTTCTTCCCCGCCCCCACGCCAGACCACTGCGGTTTCTTCCCTGTTGCAGCTTTATGCAACGGACTTTGCTAACTAACGTGCCTTCTACTCTCTTGGGAAACTATTTCCCCTTTTCTCCTGCTCCTCCATGCGTGCTTTTCCCCGTGGGCCTAATAGCGTGAGGAAAGCAGAGGTTAAAGGCTCTCTCCCCCCGCCCCCTTAACGTTTGGTTTAGTTAGGCCTCTGTCCTGCTTTCCTTTCCCAGATGGTGGGAGGGCATAAAGATACTAGGCTATTTCCACCATGTGGCAGTCCTCTGTGCCAAGAACTATGAAAACTACCAGCATAACAACCATGACCCCAACAGATTCTTCCCAAGTCCAAAGCTATAATTAGAGTGTTTGAAGTTAACTGTAATGAGTTAAAAGATTTCCAGAGGCAGCAAACATTCTGGTGTGTGCATCTTGAAAAGACTGATTACTCTGAAGGTATTGAATAAGGAAAATATTATATTTAACAAGGTTATTAAAGCAATTCTTTTACAAAGGTAAAATCCCCATGGATGTCCATTTTGCTTCCACTTAAGCAGTATACTGAGCTTTGCCTCAATTAAGATTTGTATATACAAATCATTGATGCTGCTTCTTCTTTACAGATTTTTTTGGCAAATGAAAAGGATGTCTGAACCAGTAGTTTGTCCTGTGTGTTTGGGCAGATGTATGCATTGCACAGAGGCTGGGTGTAACTGGCAAGGCAGCTGATTGGTTGGGGTGTGTGCTGGCCATTACCTTTCCTTGCTGCCAAACTCTGCAAAAAAGTGGTCATTTCAGCAGGTTAGTCACAGACTTAACTCCATGAATTCATGAAATAAATGCACAGTTTACTGTAAACCAACTTTAAGGATCAAGTTACAGGTTAGAGGTTGCATATCCTGTGACAGGAGAACAGGTAATGGGGGGTACAACAGATGTGGCAGTTTTTAACACAAAAACAAATGAGAGGGGAAGCAGAAGACTACAAACCCTTCCTTTTCATTAGAGGAAGCAAGTACTAACTAGCACTCTCTTGGTATTTGCTTTTAGTTACAGCCAGCCAGTTTATTTTAGTGATAAAACATCCTCAAATAATATGCATCACAATTTTAAAAATAAAAAAATTGTGTGTAGCTACATATTATAAGTCGGCCCTCATTTGATCAGCCCTACAGACACAACACATAGAAGAGATAAAAGTAAGGTCGTGTTTTCTCTTGGTCCCCTTTTTTGCTTTAACTTCATCACCTTGTTGAAGGCAGGAAGCACCAGCTGAGGCAATATTTGAAAAGATGGCCCATTTGGGATTTGCTTTGATTGTGCTTCCAAGAGGGACAGATCTGGATATTATTGGGGAGGTATATGCGGTGGAGAGTTGCAAGAGAACAGTTTTTAAATTAGTAACCATCATGAAGAACTATTTTAGGAGTCTGGCTTATGAGGTCAGCCACTATTCAACCACAACTACTGGCTGCCTTACTGCTGTGAGACAGCAGGGCATGGAAGTCAGCGAGTGGCAGTGCTTTCCTGTGGGCTTTTTTTCACATGCTGTTATACTGGACAAGTAAGTGTGCACACATTTCCTCAGTGTTGTTGTTGTTTTAATTAAGAGAGCAGTAGTTTTAACAACTACACTCTGTGACAATCTCTAAAATATGTTTTGAAGAATGGCACCATGGAATCACATACTGAATGAGATGCTCTAGAGCTGAACAACAGTGAGATTCCATGTAAAAGCAGGGATCTTGGAGCTCATGACCTCCCTAGGAACCTGAAGTGATACAATCTAGCAGATCCGGTCCCTTGAGAGACCCACATCTCACGTCAGCCTACAACTTGGCAGGCTCCCCTTGGAAACTTCGTGTCATTGCGTCTGAGCTCACCAGACAGAAGTCCTACCATCCAAAGTGACACCAGATTCTGGCTGGTGTCATCCTCTAAAAGACCGCACTGCTGCCTAATAAGAGAACATAAGAGAACATAAGAACATAAGAGAAGCCAATGTTGAATCAGGCCAATGGCCCATCTAGTCCAACACTCTGTCACACAGCGGCCAAAATATACCAGGTACCATCCGGAGGTCCAGCAGTGGGGCCAGGGCACCAGAAGCCCTCCCACTGCTGCCCCCTCTAGCACCAAGAATAGAGTGCATCACCTGCCCCAGACTGAGAGTTCCCATACATACCCTGTGGCTAATAGCCACTGGTGGACTTCTGCTCCATATGTTTATCTAATTTCCTCTTGAAACTGTCCATGCTTGCAGCTGCCACGACCTCCTGTGGCAGTGAATTCCATATGTTAATCACTCTTTGGGTGAAGAAGTATTTCCTTTTATCTGTTGTAACCCGACTGCTCAGCAATTTCATAGAGTGCCCACGAGTTCTTGTATTGTGAGAAAGGGAGAAAAGTACTTCTTTCTCAACCTGCTCAATCCCATTCATAATCTTATAAACCTCGATCATGTCACCCCTCAGCCGTCGTTTCTCCAGGCTAAAGAGCCCCAAGCATTTTAACCTTTCTTCATAGGGAAGGTGTTCCAACCCTTTTATCATTCTAGTTGCCCTTCTCTGCACTTTTTCCAATGCTATAATATCCTTTTTGAGATGTGGTGACCAGAACTGTACACAGTATTCCAAATGAGGTCGCACCAATGATTTATACAGGGGCATGATGATACTGGCTGATTTGTTATCAATTCCCTTCCTAATAATCCCCAGCATAGCGTTGGCCTTCTTTATTGCAGCTACACATTGTGTAGACATTTTCAGCGAGTTATCCACTACGACTCCAAGATCTCTCTCTTGGTCCGTCTCTGCCAGATCAGACCCCATCAACGTGTATTTATATTTAGGATTTTTGGCTCCAATGTGCATCACTTTGCACTTGGCCACATTAAACCCCATTTGCCATGTTGACGCCCACTCACCCATCCTCAACAGATCCCTTTGGAGTGCCTCACAATCCTCCCTGGTTTTCACCACCCTGAACAACTTTGTGTCATCTGCAAATTTAGCCACATCACTGCTTACTCCCAATTCCAAATCGTTAATAAACAAGTTAAAAAGCATCGGACCGAGTACTGATCCCTGTGGTACCCCACTGCCTACCACCCTCCACTGAGAAAGTTTCCCATTTATACTCACTCTCTGTTTCCTATTTATAAGCCAGTTTTTGATCCACAAGAGGACTTGTCCTTTTATCCCATGACTATTGAGCTTACTTAGGAGCCTAATGTTTCTGCTTCTCCCTTCCCAGCTAGAAAGTGCTTCTTACCACCCCTTGTTAACTAAGGGACCTCAGCCAGGGCTCAGCCGCACCGGGCTCCTGCTCGCGCTCTCTCTATATAAAGCTTCAGCCCCAGCCATGTCAGCAATGGAGGGCTGGAAGTCCGGGGCAGGCAGGCAGGCAGCCAAAAGATGGGGATGGCGGGCTACCAGGGGGAAGCCCAGGGCCATCGGCTGCAATTTCTGGCACGGATCTGCGTCTCCTAAGAGGAACAACAAGCCCGTCATTATCTGGCTATCTAGCCTATAAAACGCCCCAGTGGCCCGGTCTGCCCGAGCCAACTCTCTTTCCCGGAGCACGGCTGAAAGTTTCCGAGAGCGCCGGCGGGGGGGCGCCACATTGGGTCGCTCTCTGGCGAGAGAGGAGGCGCAGGTCGGAGCAGCCACCCAGCGGGACCCCGCCAAGCGTCCCTGAGGCGGGAGCAGCGGGGGAGGGGAGGCTGGCGAAGGTAAAGAGACCACCGCTGGGTCACCGCCTCCGCTTCCTGTCAGAAAAGGCGGGCGGGAGAAGTCAGCAGCAGCACCTGCAATTCTTCCCGAGGCTTTTGTCTTTTGAACAGCCACAGGAAGAGGCCCCAAACTCCGTAGGTGACTCTCGGCTCCGCTCCCCGCGAAGTCTCCCCACCGGGCACAGTGCCGCCCGCGGAGCCTTTGCTGGAGGCAGAGGCGGGCGGGAAAAGCGGCAGCGCAGTTGCCGAGGTAGCCTTTCCGCCCGGCGAGAGCGGTGCCTTCCCTCCGTCAAGGAGAGCCCCTCTCGGACTGGAGGAGCCGCCTGAAGCTCTACTGGCAGACAGTGCGTGGCCAGGCAGAGCGTGCGGAGACTGAGGGGCCGCCAGCCTCCTCCTCGGCCCAGGCAGAGCCGGCCTCCTCCCGAAAAACGCGGGTTGCGCGGCCTTTTGAAGTCTCTCCCCTGAGGGCCTGCGGGCAGGCGGAGGCCGGAGAGCGCGCTCACGCTGAGAGATACTCCTGCCCCCCCCCCCTTGCCGCCGCAGCCCTCCTCACCAGCGCCATGTAGGCCCCTCCTCCCCGGGAGCGAGCCCGCGCGCAAGCGAGCTGCCTTGACCAACGCAGCGTGCCATTGACACGCGGGCGCCCCTTGGGCTTCCTACAGTAGCTTCGGCGGCAGCGCGTGGGCCAATTCCAGGAGCCCGTGGGTTGGAGCCGCGCCCTGCTTTCAGACCGGAAAGTGCTCTGATTGGCCGGTGTCCTCCCCTATGCAAAAGAGCTGAGGGAATGACATTCCTCCGGACTCTCTTACTGTAAAAGCAAATTCATTTCCAGTCAATCTCCATTCATAGAGCCAGAGAAGGCGCGCGTGAGAGGGAGGAGGGGGACCGGGCTTCTCCAGAGCAGCATGAGCAAACAAACAGCGCCTCACAGAAGGTCACTCACAGCTGGAGAGACTGGCCTTTATGGGCAGCAGCCATCGGGGAAGCTTGCTTTTGGCGTCTGGTGAACACGTGAAGGCATCTTCCGCTTTGGAAATACGAGCAGGGGGCTCTTGCCTGAGCGCTTCGCACCTTCTTGCTCTCACCTCCGACGGGATTTTTTTTTGGGGGGAGGGGGGTCCTTCTGTTACCACGCGGGCTTCTGATCCTCTTCCTCTGGCAGAAGATGCAATTCGGAGGGGCAGGCGCTTACGAGCTAGTAGCAATCGCCTTGTAAAGTTCTGAAGCAGGAACGAGCAAGAAGTGGGCGCGGGCGGGCGAGGGGGAGGAGGGGGGGAGAGGAAAACGATGGTCCTGAAAGCAGAGCTCCACCTGCTGTGGTTAAACCATAGCTGAGCCGCCGGGCCCCTGTGGCTGAATTTGAGGAAGATCGCTTCTGATATTCCCCCTCCCCCAAGTTGGCAGTGAGTCACTCCGTGGCCACAGACTGTTGGGTGACTTCAGAAGTGTGTGTTAAAGTTGCTGCACACATTAACCACAGAGGGAACCCACAATCCAACCAGCAGCTCCAAACCAAAGGCGGTTCTTAGATGGACTCTATCTCTCTCTTTCTCTCTGACTTATTGGTGCAGTACTGTCTTAGACTTGCGAGAGTCCAAATTTACACGGGCCGTCATTTGGCCGCCTCGCCGCAAACCAAGACTGCAAATCCCCTTTCAAGGAACGCGAGTCAAGTACTGAGTCTGGGTTTCAAGGCTGCTTTGGGAGGGGAAGGAATCCCGAGGAAGAACATTAATGGATTTCTGTCGTGTTTAAACTCTCTATAGAGTCTACTGTAAATATTTGATGAATGGCAGTATATAACGTTGTGATAGCCAGTTGACCTTTGAAAACCTCAGGTCACGCTCTTTGAAGCCTGGTTCGTCCGTTTGCTTTAAAGTGACTTCTTTTTCCACTGCAGAAAGAGACTGAAATGTATTCGGCCTGGATGCTCAAGAGGCTTGAGGCAAGGGATGGGGACTCGTTCTTTGAAACGATAGGAAATTAACTACTGAAAAGTCTAAATTCTCTCCCGCCCCCCCCCCCCGCGCCGCTGCCCCTCCATGCGCGCGTGTGGTTTTGAACGGATGTCTTACATTTCCTTTGCTCAAAACTTTTCTCCGTGTGTGGGATTTTGGAAGGGCCTTTGATTTTAATAACACTGGTAATGCCCAAAGGAAAAACTTTTCCAGATCTATAGGTTTTCAGTGTTGTTTTCTAAGAGAGAGAGAGACGCTTCCAGCACAGCGTGAAACTGGATGCTTGGATTAACTGTGGCAGGACCAGGAAACAGAGGTTTCCCCCGCTCTGTCTTGTGGTCGATCCACACTCCCTTCGGGATCGGCTCCACTTCGCCTGCCCCTCCAAGGCCGGGGTCCTAAGCCGCTTCCCTTTTATGTTGGCCTCCCGAGAGCCGCTGGCTGAAGACTTGCGTTCGTCTTGCTTTGTCCGAAGCCCTCTGCGGAGCTTTTTCACTCAAAAGGCTTGTTGTGATGCGTATCCCCGTAGATACCAGCACCAGCCGCCGCTTCACGCCGCCCTCCACCACTCTGAGTTCGGGCAAGATGAGCGACCCGCTGCCGCTGGTCGGCCAGGAGAACAGCAGCGGCGCCCTGGTGGGGAAGCTGAGAAGCGCAGATCGCAGCATGGTGGAGGTCCTCGCCGATCACCCCGGAGAGCTGGTCCGCACCGACAGCCCCAACTTCCTCTGCTCGGTCCTGCCGACCCACTGGAGGTGCAACAAGACTTTGCCCATCGCCTTCAAGGTAAATGGTGGGGGGGGGGTCTGTCACAGGGCGGAGGGCCAGGAAACAGAATGAAGCGCGTGTGGAGGACAGCCTGTTCCGGGGCGCCGAGCATTTAGGCTTTCTTTGCTGGGCGCTGCTGGCCTCCTCGTGCCTACCGAGTTTCAAATCCCCACCCCGTTGTGCACAGCATGAAAATTTTTCGCCTTCACAATTCGCTCCCACCTCCCGTAAGCCATCGCGTTGTGCTAGGCAGTCGCTGTCTCCCAAGTAAGTGTGCCTCGCCTTGCAGGGGCATCCTCCTGTCCCGCCAGCGCTCCGATCAGGGAGGAATCTCGCCCTTGATTTTAAAAACCATGCCGAGGACATCCTTAAGGGGGGGGAGAGAAGTTTCCTTGTAAGGCAGAAAGAGTCTTTCAGGAAAACTATTGCCAGATAGGTCCGGAAGTTGACCTATCAAAAGGAATGATTTACTCCCAAGTAGGTGTGCAGCTTTAGGTCTCCACCGGTGCCATCACAGTGGTGCCTTTAAAAAGGCAATTCCCTAATGCAAGTGAGAGCTGATTTCAATTTGGCTTGGTCCCCCCACACACCCTTTTAAATTGACTAGGAGGACCCTCGGATTCAATTCAACGGGCTGAAAAGCAAAAGTGCTGCTCCAGAGTTTGTGAAGACAAAAACTAATCTGCGCTAAGCAATCTCGAGCCGGCTGTAGTCTTGCTTAAGGTCACTGGAAGTGCCTTGCTGGATCAGAAGGCAGAGCGTTCTTTGCAGAAATGCCAGCCGCCGACAGGCGCTAAGTGGTCTACCGGAAATTGGCTAGTGGTGGACCGCAGTCTACCTTCTGCCAGCCCGTCAACGCGAAGATTACTGTGGACGATCGCCCAGGATTTACACCCCCATCCTGAACACACTGACCCGAAGGCCTTAGCCCGGCTGCTCTACGCAGGTTTATTTGAACTCTATGGGTTGTCGCCATAGGCGCGCAGCAGAAGAGATCAAAGGCAGCCCTGGGCTGCCTGGAGACCAAGGAGTGACACGTGTAAGTAAACTTGTTGGAACAGTTCGCGATTTTATTAGGCCAGCCGCACCCCCCCCCCCGACAGACTTGACGGCGACTATAATTTCCAATTCTCAAACCACTTAAATAGAAATTTAAGGATCTAACCCGGTGTATCCTCAAAGGGTTATATTTTAATACTTCAGTCTCACTCATATAGAGTGGTAAATCTGTGATACATTATACCGTGGGGCTAACTTTCCACGTGTTTTTTTTAAAGGCCATTTACATGCCAGCTCTGAACTACAGAAGCCTGGGATTATTAAAATTCAGTTGCCGTCAATAGGGTGCACGTGCCTCTCGGATCTCGGCTCTGTAAAATGGCACTGATTGAGAAGACACTTCCCTTAAGGTTGACGCCTCTTAGGACAGGATGAAATGTCTTGAAACGCGAGCGTCACGGCCTGGCCCTGCAGTTTTGGGGTGTTTGCCCCCTGCGCGTTGGGCCTTCTCATGAGCAGTGTCCGGTCCCGGGATCCTGCCTAGCTGGCACGAGCCCGGCCTGGAGGGAGGAAGGGTTCACTCTGCCAAGGCCTCCCTCCAGCCTTCGCGCTTCCTTCGCAGGATTTGGACTAGACGCCGGCGAGCCTAAACACCCCTCGCGAGAGGGGAGCCCTGTTCAGTCCCGGGGGAGCTTCTTTCCAGGATGCGAGAGCGGGCAGAGGGTGTGTAGGCTCCCCACGGAAGCTCTTCGCAGGGGGGGGGGGTTGCGTCCCGCTTTAACAGAAGGTGCGGGAGGGAGACAGGGCTGGAAGGAGTCTGACAGGGACGCTCCCCCCGTCCCCAGCCGCCGAAGGCAGCCTCCCGGCGCAGAAGTCAAGCGGGCTGGCACGGTGCGGCGGATTTGGACGGGATGGGCGGGGACAATCGCCCGAGCAGAAAGGGCCCCCCCGGCCCTCCAGCGTCCACTATCTGCCGGCGGCTTTAACCCGGAGCACCTGCGGACGCCTCCCTGTCAGCGAAGCCGGCTGAGCTCCCCCCGCGGGGATTATCCTCCTCACACTCCAGGCTCCTGAGCTTTGCTCCCCGCCCGCCGGAACAGCCAGAACAGAAAGTTTTTGAACAAGCTCACAGGCAACCATTTGTAACTTTCAAATCTGGGAGGCGAGAATGCCCCGAACGCAACAGTGGGAGTGTTTTTGGAGACCACCTTAAGACGCACTTCCCAGTCTTCAGTGAGGCTCGGGTCAGATCCAGATCGCTTCCTCAGAAAGGTTCCCGAAATGCCCCATTTTGAGATGGGAAACCTCCCTCTCCCTCGCCGCCCCGGAGTGTAAATAGCTTCAAAAGTAATCTCCCCTAAAGTCGCATTGCCTTTTTACTTAACGTTGTGTGTAAACTCCATCTAGGGCAATGCTTGTATGCTCCGCGTTGACTTCTTTCCTCGTAGAGGTGCGTAGGACTGAGCCGCCAGGCTTCTGGTTTTAAGCACTAACCCGCAAACCAGTTAATTCCAAGCCCGCCGGCTGAAATAGTTTACATGTAGATCTCGCGGCCTGGCTAAAATCCAGGCAGCCACTTCCTTGAGAGGATTTCTCTTGGAGCCCTTGGACTACACCAGGGTAAGTACCTTGGGCTCTGCAGAAGCAGCTTGTCAACTGTTGCTGGGAGGGTGGGAGGTTCTCTGGGGCCTCATCCTTTCCCACAGGGAAACTCACATGGGCCAAAACACTCAAGGCCCTCAAGGTCCCAAACACGCGGACTTGGCCCTCCGCCTCCTACTTCTGGGTAAATGTGCTTCCTCTGGCAACCTCCAACCTGCCCCCTCGGGGCTCGCTTGGTTTTCTTCAGCTACTGCGGCGTCCCATTCGGAAGGCAGAGCCGGGCTTCCGAGGTTTGGGGTTAGTAGCAGCCCTTTTGGGCTCCCCAATGCTCCGCCCGAGGTTTTTTGGGTTTGTTTTTTTTAAGACTCTCTTCTCTGAGTGTGGGGTTGACCCCTGCCTAGAGAAAAACGTCCTCTCCCTTTTGTAGAGGCATAATGGGGTCTTAACTTGCCGGGTGATGTTATTTAAATGGAAAAACTTCTGCTGGCGCCTCTGTCCGAGCTGCTCTCCAGTCCCGTCTTCTAAAAGTCTGATTCTGGGCCCAGTCCCATGCACCTGGGAATAACTCGCTGAAGCCACATTTGTGGCTGGACTGCAGTGGCACCAGCTAAACACATTTTCAATGACATTTACTGAGATTTATATTCAGTCCTACGCCTGC
The DNA here is from genome assembly GCA_029375565.1 of Gekko gecko. Classification (NCBI taxonomy): domain Eukaryota; kingdom Metazoa; phylum Chordata; class Lepidosauria; order Squamata; family Gekkonidae; genus Gekko; species Gekko gecko. Next base: position 99,045,428 of record JAPDNY010000004.1, on the reverse strand, counting down.
GTGGGGTCTCGGAAACACATCCCATTGAACAAGTGGACCTTCGTTTAAAAAATGCTGGAGTTGAGCAGGGTTGCGGCCGTGCTCCTGAATTCAGTTTCTTGGAAATCCGTGTCCACGGAAGTCAAGCAGTGCCTCGCTGCAGAGCGGCCTGTAAGAGGCCCTTCGATAGTGACCTGAGCTGTTCATTTGAATCATGGAAATCCCACTTCCTGCTTTCTTGCAATAACATTCATTCCGTTGCCATTTGATCTTAGATGATCAGTTTAACTGGGGCAGGCAGCGGAGAAGAGATGCGGGGAGGAAGTCTATACGGATAGCTATGGAATGCCACAACTACTAATTGTCGTCAACGCCTTCTTGACTAATCGCAACCCACTGGCCTTCAATGAGCCTACTCGAGAGTAAAGTGCGTGTCATTCGAATTTATAAGTGCGCTCCAAGTCAATTCCCCTCCGTCACCAGTGTGCCCCTGATTCGCCCTTTAGACCACTCCTTTTAAAGGGGTTTGCTCCGAGCTCCTCAGTGATCCTGTTAATTAATCCACATGGGCTGCAATCAATTTGAAGAAGCCCCGCGGGTTTAGCCGCCCTGACATGTATGTGGTCGCAGCAGCCCCCAGTTAGTGGGAAAGCTCTTTTATCCTACAGTCTGGTGGTTCTTTTTCGCATGTCCCGCAAGCATCTCCAGCTCCAAAGCAAGAATCTCTTGGGGCTTGGCTCTGCAGGCAGATAGGAGCATGTTCAGGTCACGTCCTTCTTTGCATTGCATGTGAGCCTCTGCACTTACTAGTTCCCAGATCCGTCTAGTAGTAGTAGAGGCAGAAGACACTCTTTTCTCCCTTCCTAACGGCTGTTCTCTAGCCAAGCTCAGCGCAGAGAAGCAGGCGTAGTTGGTTCCAAGCTTGGTCTGGCTATTTCAGAATAGTTGTCAAGAAATGCACACGGGGTTTTGTTGGCTTGTTTTAAAGAAAACCTTTATCCCTCATATATGGATTACAGGAAACAACCCCACTGGGAAGAGAGTAAGGGTAGGAGAAGGGAATAGTGTCTGTGCTGGTGGGAATATTTTCACTTCCGTGTCTCTCCGCCCCTCGCTTTCCTAGTAAGGGTAGCCTTGTTTTACAGTACAAATATATAAACGTTAGTAATAACGGAATCAAGAGGTTTTAAATGACTATAACATAACAGTGGCCAGCACTTCCCCTTGCCACTCTTCCTATAAATGTATATTTATTCCCCCCTTCCCCCAAAAGAAAGCCTTCTGCCTTTGGCATACTTACTTGGGAGTAAGTAACATTGAACTAGGTGGGAGTTCTCCCTCAGCATGCATAGGTTCCAGCTGCATGCTTAGTTTGTTTTTATTGCTCATATAAGCCCTGCTTTGTAGACATAAGCAAATATTTTCCACAATAGTGGGCCAAATTTGGAACTGTTTGAATAATTACGAGGAACAAATTGGTGTCATGTGAACAATACAGCAAATATCTGTTTCTATGGGCATTAACTCCTCAACTCTTTCTAACCTGGAAATTTTTTAAACCGCCTATAGCTTAAAGTCAGAAATGCATCTGCTGAGTTCTATTTTTAAATGAAACTACCATTAAAATGTCTGTATATATTATTATTAAATATTATTTACCATAGCACTTCATACTTGCAATCCCAAAACCAAATCTATCATCTGAGAACCTGGATTGAGAGGGTTTGTACTTTTCCTACTAAGTAAATGCTATTGTTTTCTGTTGAATGTCCTTTCAAGTAAGTTTTGTATTATAGGTCTAAAAATGTTTACTCATTAGGTTCAATGTAACTGGCAACTACGGCTGTACTTTTCAGGGTTTACTTTCTGAGTAGACATGCTGAGGATTGCACTCCACATTTTTTTTGGAACTTGAATCTCTGTACAACCATTTACCTAAAATAAAGTTTGAGTCCGATAGCAACTTTTAAGACCAACAAAGTTTAATTCTGGGTACAAGCTTTCATGTGCATGCACGCTTCAAATACCTACCCATTTACCTAGTTTGTGATTTTAATTGACTGTAATCATGTACCTGATCCATGCAGATAAGGTTGTAATGTCAAAGAAAATACTTCCATCTGACTTGGCAAAATTTCTTCAGAATCCCCTAGTTTTCTTTCAAAATAAATGTATAAATGAAACAAAAGGGGAAAAAGTGGTAACAATTGCTACCACATAAATTGTCATATAATTGTATAAACTGTAGAAAAATCAGCCCTTAATAAAACAACTATTTCTCCTTGTTTAAGCGGTAAAACTGTTAAGTTTCCACTGTGGTGCAGGTTGGGATTTTTAGTATTCCATCCAGCTTGCATAAGATATTTTTATAAGCTGAATAGTCAAGCAAAATACCAGCTATCTCCAGTCAGCAAGTTCTTACTTATCTGTTTAGTCTGTTTTATAATGTAAATGTTTGTGTTTCTGTGCCTGTCTTTTACAGCTTTACATACCAGTTGCTTTTTCCAGGGCCTGGGGATCTCTGTTTCTTTTGCTAGGGTTTCCTGCGCTATACTGTAAAGTGTAAACACAGAGAGCTGAAAATACACTTTTTTTGTGAGATATTTTAAAGACAGAGAATGTTCCCTTTTCTCCTGCACACACATACACAGAAAAAGGAAGAGATGCATAGAACCAAATAATATTCCCTTTTAATGTGTTTCTTATTTTAACACTGTAGTTCATTTGACTTGAAAAGTTAAATATTGCATTTGGAGCAATGCTGCTGAGTTGTAATGCCAAATCATGGTTCATATCTCTCAACATTTAAAATATAAAAATTAATCAGTAAATAAGACTGCAATGCTAGGGAGGAATGAGACATATTTCTCAGTAAATGTGGTTACTGTTGTGGTGTAACTGTTAAGTCCTGTTCATGTTTACTTGAAAGTCCCACTGTGTTCATTGAACCTTGCTTCCTAATGAGTGTGGCCTTATAGAATTGTTATAGGGCTACAGACTTAGAACAAGCAAAACACAAGGTAAGCTTAATTAATTGCAATAGTACTTAGCCCCAAATAAGAGTGCTCATTTCCTAAAAACACTTAGTTGAATTTAAGCTGGGCCATGCCTGGTTAGTTTTTTTAGACCCTCACATTAGAAGAAGTTTCTGGAAATTTTAAAAGGCCAGCAACTCTAGGCATATATGCCCAGAAAAGTCCAAGGACAACCTGAACATGTAAGATGGATACAAAGGGACAAAAGAGTCTCTTGGAGACTGAAGAGAGGAAATAATAGGGCCCTCCAGACATGGGAAAGAGAAGGGTGGAAGTGAAGGAGAAGATTTGGGGTTTTTTAAAAACTCCCATCATTAGAAAAACTGAACTGGAATTTTAATAATGCTAAAGTTGTGGATAGCTCATGGTGGGAGGCTATCAAGTGCCTCATTTGGTCTCGTTCCACTTCCCACCAGTTTTCCTCTGGTCCTGCTTCCATACAAATATAACTTCAGTATTAATATAAAGTGTTTAAAAAGAGCAAGTGCATTTGAAAAAGCAGTCTGAGTCTGACATGTGGTTGATTCAGTACAGAAGAGGGCAAAAGGTAACAGTGTGGACTGTTAAGGAGGGCTGGATATACAGAAGTACATACTCGAAACAGAAATTTCAGTGCCATGAGTTTTCCACAGAAATGAAAAGCCAATGGTGCTACAGCAGCATCTTCCATGAGCAAATGGCATAAGCTATATTGCCTGTGAGTTATGCTCTTATTGCTTGGGAACCCTGTGTCAGCAAGCACATGGCACTTCTGATTGGCAAAAATCTTTACAGTCATTATTGTCCTTGCCCTCATGGAAGAGGTCAATATTATTTGTGTTTTGTACTTGGGGGTACTGGAACTGAGAGACAGAGGGCAACTTGTTCAAGGACATGCTTCAGATAATATCCAGTGAAGGTGGACAAAGTATGTAGAAAAGAGTGTGCTTGTATTTCATGCATAATGTGGAACTGGGCATTTCCTCCAGAATGGAATGTACAAACAGGTCCTACATCTGAAGGTCAGCAGTGCAGAAGCCAGTCAGGTAATTTCATAGCGGTCTAAGATGCTTGCAGAAATTCCATGGCAGAAGTTCTGGAACTTAGATTCATACCCACCTTCCCATCTGTCGGACCTCACTGCAGACTGTGTTAATGGAGATGACTCCAAAGTCTCCACATAGCCTTTATAATACTGAGGAAGTCCTTTCCCCAGTCCTCCTACTTATGACATGCTCCTCCTTGGTCATTTCTATCCACTGAAACGCATGAGCCATTGTTTTTGCATATAGAAGCTGTTGTTGGCATAGTATCATGCATTACAATGTTTTTGGATTGGTCTCTGCATCTGCGCAACTTTGCAAGATGCTTTACTGTGCAGGCAAAACAGTCTCTACATCGTCTACTAAACACTGAGTCACCACTGACCACAGCTTTAGAACTGAGCTATAAAATTCAGATCTTAAACTTGGAAATCAGTTCTGCTGAAATCCAATTATACTTATTTCCACATAAGGTATGTTTGGGATTTAGATATTGTTTCCTTATTATACTGTGGTTAAATTCAGGAGCAATATAAGCTATAGGAAGGCAAGTGCCTTTAGGACTGCAGCATCCATCTTTGTGATTGTGTCCCGGTTACCAAAGTAACAGTTCGATTAATTCTGTATGCAGTTTTTGGGTCATATAATTCATATTCTTCTGGGACATATAACTCATATTACTTCACATGAGTTGATTAGTGTTTTGTATATTCAAACTGCATATGTATTAAACTGAAGATTTTTCTATTTAATCTTTAGGTGGTAGCCTTAGGAGATGTTCCTGATGGGACTTTGGTCACGGTAATGGCTGGAAATGATGAAAACTATTCTGCAGAACTCAGAAATGCTACTGCTGCAATGAAAAACCAAGTGGCCCGATTCAATGACTTGAGATTTGTGGGTAGAAGTGGAAGAGGTATGTTTGTTTGTTAATTTAGCCTTATTTTTTCAGAAAGTTGTCCTAACAGAACCCTTAGTTACAGTTCTCAGACCATTATCTTTTGCAGTTGTCCCTTTTGATTTCAGAATTATATCTGAATGATGAGTTTGAGATTTTTGCATTTACGAAACTTGAGTTCATATTGATACTATCATAGTAGGTTATTGCACATTACAACTCATCCCAGTGTATGATAATCCATGTATGCAGTGGACATTAGTGAGCCAGATTAAGTACTACCATGAAATAGTGTGGATTTTTAAAAATATCATCAGAGCTTTGATGCTATTATTTGTACCTGCTCATTACATAAACTGTGCTATGTACAGAGAGCTACTTGTGATATCTGATATTCTCATTTACTCCAGTAGTGAAGGCAACAAAGTAAGTGGGGGTGCTGTTAAACATCTGTTTTACTAAGAGAAACTGATTTGCCGTCAACGACAGCTTAAAATCTGTCTAAGAAATTCAGTAGTATATGACACATTTTTACTTTGTAGGACATAATGTTACTGTATTGCTCTGCATAACAGAAAGTAATTTTACATTTACATACGTTTCTTGTTTATGTCCATTTAATTTATTTTGGTACCTTGTACAAATAGTATTTGTCTGTAGAGAGAGAGAGTTTCAAAATTAACCTGATTACAAAGATTTACTTTTTCAAATAAAATTGTCTTCATTATAGTTTGAAAAGTATTTCATGTTTGTTATTTGTGACTCTCTCACTGTGGAGAGGGGTGCTAATGAATGAAATTATGAACATTTTAAGGCCTCCAACAAAAGCACTGGGGCATAAAGGTAGGTGATTATTAAAACAGCAAACAAAGCTGTTGTATGTTGCTAATACCATGCATTCACGAGCACCTATAGGGAGCATTTTATTAGGTTGCCCTTAACAGATGCATTGTTTAAGATTTTTGAGTTTTTACAAAAATTACAAGTGAATTTGTTTTTGCTATTGTAACTTCAGCTGGGCTGAAGAGAATAACAAACTGGCATGCTCATATTAAATATGTTTACTTGGGAATAATAGCCATTGATTCCAGTGAAGAATTTTTCCAAATGTACCTTAGTATTGTGATCAGGTTTTATATTTTGTGGCTTGTAAACAAGAACCATGAAAATAGCTTGCAGATTAGTACTTTCCCACCTACCTCTTCTGCCATAGCATTTTATGTCCTCCAAATTCCAGGGCTCAGGGGACTCCCCAGAAACAATACTGAGCAATGTGATGGTGTGCAAGGAGATGGGAAATTGACAGGTTTCCCCTTCTCCACAGATGGTGGAAGCATCCTTCCAATGGCAGAAAATATCTGTTAATGGAGTTACAAGTTAGATTACCCTATTTGATAAAAGATGGAGCATCTTTAATACCTGTGACAAGCAGAATTTGAACAACTGCTCCATCATTTATTCTGCAGTGATGGACGGTCCTGTACTTGCTAACATTCTCATGCTACTGGTAAAGTTGTTTCAGCTCTGTTTCAGATTTTTGCTTATTTTAAGATTTCTGTAATCCAAACTCTATTGTATTGTTTTACTGGATGCACATTATGGATTTCACTAGATTTCCAACAACACAGTTTTGCTGTGGAATAGGGAGGTAATGCAATTTTTCCCCTTTTCAAACTATTACTGGTAAAACCTGCCTTCCTACTTTGTACTTCTGGCACCACTGGCCCTAAACTTAATATTTGACCCATGCTATATCTAAACCCATTATATTTGTTCTTCTACAGAACTAATCTCAGTTGTACCCATTAGTGCATCAAAAGGGGTCTGACATAATGGGATGGATCACATATACCATCAAATCATGGAGTGTCATTATTTGAATGAATTTGGTGGGGGCACTCTTTAAGCTTATGCAGTCCCTTGGTGGAAAGTTTCATCATGTCACAGCTGACTTATGGTGACCATGTAGGATTTTCAAGAGAAGAGATGTTCAAATGTGGTTTACTATTGCCTGCCTCTGTATAGCAGCCCTGGACTTCCTAGGTAGTCTCCCATCCAAATACAAACCAGGGACAACCTTACTTAGTTTCTGAGATTTTATAAGATTAGGCTAGGCCAAGCCACTCCCTTACTCTGTTTCATCTCATTTTGCATGGCTCTGATGCACTTATGCACTCTTGTGGCAATCCATAAATTGTCATTACATTTAAATCTTCAATTATAGTTTGTTCTCTTCTCTCCAGTCTTGCACTCCAAATTCTTGTTTAATCCTGATTTGATATCCTGTCATGGAAGAAAGAGTGCAAACCCTAGTTTGTGCTTTGGATTGCCTTAGTCACTTCTTGCTGTACAGTTTGTTGTTGTGTACTCAAGTCAATGTGTTGATAATTGTGAATATGGACAGTAACAGTTCCCATGACTGTCGTAGCTGTGGAAAATGTTGCTGCTAGCAATATCACTGACTGTATACTGTGCATGTTCAGGCCCTGTCCACATGTTCACTTGGCTTGCTATTCCTTCAGTATAGTGGAGAAGCAGATTCACCCCCTACTCTACCACTCATGTATGCTGTAACATAACATTCTGGAGATCCTTTACTTGCATTGTGGTCCATGCAAGCTTTGATTTAGTAAAACTTTAAAGAAGTGTCTTATAAATTGTACTTGTATTTATTTGTGGGTCCCCCAAGTTGTAAATTATTTTATGTGTGTGGTGGTGATCATCCACACCTACCCCTCCAATTGGGGTGTATGCTATAATGGCCAAGTATATGAATTGGTCCCATGTCCCCATGAGCCCTTCCTTTAGGAAGGCTGAAACTGCAGACATGGAGAATGTACTGACAGACTCCCAGCTATAAATATCATTCCAGAAGATTACATAGCTATCTGACTCTTGTTCCGTACCAACGTAGTGATTTTTTCAGAATTGGGATTAGTGCTTTGATTTGTGCATAGCAGGCTTTATCTGATTTTTCAAGGAAGCTCACTTTGGTAGACAGTTTTTTCTAACATGTTTTTGCTACTTTTTTTAGCCTGATATGCTAAACTTGATGGCTTTTAAACCTGGCTGAGTTGCTTCTGTGCAGAAGATAATTGCTGAGGGAAAAATACCTGCAGTTGGAATTGTAGCTTGGTGATGCTAACGAATGATAATAATAGGGTAAAGCAGAGAAAATTATATCCATTTACCGAAAACATGAGTGATGCTGTAATGTATAAAAGAATCAGTCATTAAACATGTTCACTTGTTATATGGAAGGCTGCACCTTTTCAGTAAATGGAATTCTCATTATGATTCAGTGTTTAGAAAACATTTTGAAGATTTAAACGTAGAGCTGGCAAAGTGCTTGAGAAGCTAATAAAAGCAGGCCTCCACTTTGATAGCTGGCACTGCAAGTAAGCTGCACAGTTCTTAAGGAGAGAACTGGAAGAACAGAAGCTCCTGAGAAGAAAATCAGTAATATATTTTGTGAATTCAATATAGCACTGATATTTTGTGCACCAAAGTAGACATACAAATAAAGACTGAATGTACTTTTCAGTATAAGTTTAATGATTGAAATGATCTTGGGGACATTGTATGCTAACTGCTGAGGTCTGATGGTTTGATCTCCATGGGCAATACTGATTTTGAGGGAATGACTAATATATGCTTTTGTTTATTCATACAACCTGAACTGTTTCCTAAAGGTGTGGGCTGTTTGCATTAGAGTGCATGGTTTCTGGTATTCTTTTATTGCATTGGCTTAAAGTGTGAGGACGAAGGTAGCTGCGTTAAAGGTCATGAAACGAGTACAGGAAAAATAACTTCTGTTAGTTCTGTGTAATATTTCAGTGCATATGAAGCTACTTGCTTCTCAGAAGCAGTATTATGAATAAGCAATATGCAAAAGGTGATACAAAGGGCAATTGATAGTTTGGCCTGTGCATACGGTTTGCAATTGAAGTTACCTCAAGTAACTTCTGTGGAACCAGGGCATTGCCAGGTATTCTTTACTTCTGATTGTCAGGTAAAACTTGTGATTTCAGTGGAGTGGAAGTTTTTCCTCAAATATTTGGACTATAAATATTGAGTTTGTTTTCCAATCCTGTTCATCAAAATTGTTGTTGTTTGTGGATTAGTACCATGAATGATCATACCCAATCAGGGATCATATAAATGAAGGTAGTGATGTCACAATGCTAGCAGTCATGAGATCTGGCTATACAATGATGTCACTGAGGACATATGAGGGCAATTTAAAATAATAAACATATTGCCGAGGAGGGCCAAAAATTATTACTGCTGAAATTGTTCATGGGAAAAGATAAGTAATTTTGGCTTTGTCCTGCATGGAGTTGTCTAAAACAGATTTAAGCAGTGACAATTCACATCTACCTCTTACAGAAGTATTATTTGCCTAGCTCTATGTATGAGTCAGTAAAGGTTTTTTTGCAGTTGGATTTTACTGCTAGGCATAACAGAATCCCTATTATTTCAGCCATTCAACCAGCACCATGTGCCTGGATAACCCTGTTGTGCTTCCTTTGCCCAATTATTGGCTTGTATTAGGCTGTCATCCTGTACACTCTTAAGTCTACTCAGCCCTTCTGAAGTTAATGGCTCTTGGCATGTTGGATGCAGGTTTATAGTTTTTGTGTTTTGTTTTGTATCTTTTCCCTCCTCCCCCAAGTTTAGAGACATTTGATGTTACTGTACTTTTGAAACTGATGTTCTCCAGATGGGAATAGATAACCAAAGATGTCATCTGTACATTATGGATTTCACTAGATTTTCCAACAACACAGTTTTGCTGTGGAATATGGAGGTAATGCAATTTTTACCCTTTTCAGACTATTAATGGTAAAACCTGCCTTCCCACTTTGTACTTATGGCACCACTGGCCCTAAACATTTCCTTGGAAGCTGGAAGGCCGGTAGTTCAGCAGTTTGAGACCCGAGTGCCGCAAGATGGAGTGAGCTCCTGTCTCTGGTTTCAGCTCCTGCCAACCTAGCAGTTCAAAAGGAAGAAATTGCAAGTAAATAAATAGGTACCACTTCGGTGGGAAGGTAACAGCATTCTGTGTGCCTTGGCATTTAGTCATGCCAGCCACATGACCACGGAAACATCTTCGGACAGCGCTGGCTCTTCAGCTTGGAAATGGAGATGAGCACCGCAACCCTAGAGTCGAATACGACTGGCTTTCGAGCAAGGGAAACCTTAGACTACATTAATTTTAATAGAACTTGCTTCTCAGCAAGTGTTCTTAGGATTTCAGCTTCCTTTCTCTCTTCTTTTTAAGGCTTGAAAACTTTAATAATTCTACTGGGTGTCTGTTGTGGGGAGGGGAAGGGAAGAGAAAGGAGTTTGTTAGCAGCTCTGAGACTCCAAGTGAAGGGTGGGGTATAACTCCAATCTCTTCCCCTTCCTCTCTCCAACTCATTGAATGGACTAGCGCTCTGAACTGCACTAAAGAACTGAATATGGTGTGGAGGCAAACCCTCTGTAAAACTTACTCTTGGTGTGCCTGCATGGCCAACGATGCAGAAAGGATGCCTGGCGGTCTTGCCTCGGTGAGGCCGATGCTTGTCTCCCCGGCCCATCGCAGGACTCTGATTGGGACTGAAGGCACCGAAGGCAGCTTTGCAAGCTGCAGTCGGTCAGTATGATCGCCATTTTGGCGCTGGGGCCAGGATGGGCTTTCTGCTACCTGACCAGCTGCAAATACGGCGCTTGACCTGGGAGGATGGCTGGCATTAGGAGGACCCAGAGGGGGCTTGTTGCCTCTGGAGGACCCCCTTCTTCGAACTAAACTCTACAGGGGCGGGACCCACCAGATGACCAGAGTCCCTGCACCTCTGCTGTCCAGCTCTGGCCGGTGGGCTGTTCCACCAGAAGTGGTAGCACTTCCCCCTCTGGCTGCGATGCCTGCAACAACATCCTGGAATAGGGGAGATGGTTCGGGAGAGCGACCGACTGGCTCGATGGTGGAGCCAGCCTGTGTTGATCTGGCGACGGAGCTGGTGGTGTGCTCTAGCTGGCAGGAGTTCGAGGATGCTGGAGGAGCACAGGTTGGAGTGCTGCTGTGGCCGCTGTTGCGGTTGTCACTGCTGTGGATTCGATCATGGGAAGCAGTGATGGCTGGGAAGATTGGGCCTCTGGCCCAAGGCGACTTGTGCTGGTTGGACTGGGAAAGCTCGAGCGATTGTAGAGCTGAGCCTATGGTCAGAGGTACTGAGGAGAGTACAGCGCCCCGGTGGTTACCAGTGAGACGGCTGCTAGGACTTTTTTTTTTTTTTACATCCGTCCGCAGACTGGGAAGCAGAGTAGAGTAGAACATAGGCTTAGAATAATTGCCGATGTTAGGAAGTTAAGGGAGAGGATCTTTATCTGCTAATAGAACTTGCGTATATGTTATATTGCTAGATTTTTAGATAGATAACCTACATAAACCCTGTTAGTGAGTAGGTTTAACTGTGCTGGGTTGTATTGTCATAGGGTTGTGCAATATTAGAATTTGTTTGCAGTAGAGTAGGTAGTTGATGTTATGCTGAATTGCCAGACTGTTAGTTAGTTAGCTTATTACCCTATTAGAGATTAGGTGCATTATCAGGGTAGTATTATGTTGGGCTTAGTGCAATTTTAGGTTGTGTTTTGTAGCAGATTAGGTAGTTTATGTTAGTTGTCAGCACAGGAGTTTTCAGCTTGTGAGGGCTAGCATTGGCTGGCCACCAGTGGCTTGAGGTTTCTACATTGTGGTAGCAATGCCTGGTTAGCAAATTCTGGTGGTCTTGGGGAGGGGAAAGTTTGGTGGTGGGCCTAGGCAGAGTTTCAAGGGAAGGGTACAGAGAAGTAAAATGGCTCAGTGTCCTTCCAGCCTTTGGCCCATCCCGAGGGTGGTTGGCAGTGGGGCCAGGATGGAATACCCCCCTCCATCATAATGTTGTCCATGGCAGAGCTGGGACCCACGCATCAGGCTGGTCACATGCTCGATTTGATCTTTGCGGCTGGGTGACAGTTGACCAGATCACTGCGGAAGCAGTGCCATGGTCAGACCACTATGCCCTGAAGGCCCGTATGAATGTTCCACCCCTGAATGTTCCACCGCCTGTTTAGGCAGTGAGCAGATTTTGGCTTGCTCGCAGAGCCACATGGACCCTGTGTGGCTTCAAATGGCTCTGCAGGATCCAAAACCTCCTGGCGGCTCGTTGGATGAGCTCATGGAGGACTGGCATGACCAGCTCTCTGCGGCCATCGATGAGATCGCTCCTAGGTGTCCTCACCGCACTCATGCTAGGCGCGTGCCCTGGTATATTCAGGAGCTGCCGCAGCTGCAGCAAGAGCTGGGATGACAAGAGAGACGGTGGCACCGTGCCTGCGACGAAGCGTCAAGAACATCGTATAGGACGTTTATGAGATCCTATGAGATGGCAGTCAAGGCCACAAAAAGAGCTTTCTATGCGGCCACAATTGCATCTGCGAGCTCACACCCAGCCCAATTGTTTAGAACGATTCAGTCTTTAACAGCTCTGCCACAAGGCAGGCAGAACACTAGGGAACTGGACATTGACTGCAAGGTATTTGCGAGCTATTTCGCAGATAAAGTCTTGGTGCTCCACCGCGATCTCCCCATCACATTGGAAACAGTGAGTGAACTTGAGACCCCTTGCACATCTTCGGTGCTGGGTTTAGAGCATTTTAGCCTACTCAGCCTGGAGGAAGTTGACAGACTGCTCGTTTCTGTGTGCCCAACCACATGCAGCCTTGATCTGTGCCCCACCTGGCTCATTAAAGCGGGCCACGATGGGTTGCAAGGTGCCCTAAGGGAGATTATTAACATGTCCCTTTCAAAGGGATGGTTCCCTAGGGCACTCAAGGAAGCCACGGTCCACCCTCTCTTGAAAAAACCATCTTTGGACCCAGCTGAATTGGCCAACTATCGGCCGGTGTCCAATTTGCCCTATCTGGGCAAACTTATTGAGAGGGCAGTGGCGTTACAGTTGCAGAGCTTTCTGGATGATGCTTTTATCCTAGATCCCTTCCTGTCTAGTTTCCGCCTGGGTCATGGGACAGAGTCAGTGCTGGTTGCTCTTGCTGATGATCTCTGAAGTCATCTGGATCGGGGCAGTGTGGCGTTGTTGTTAGTGTTGTTGTTAGATCTGTCGGCCACATTTGACACAGTTGACCACCAGTTGCTGACCCGCTGCCTCACCAATGTGGGGATTTAGGGGCTCGCCCTTCAATGGCTTACCTCTTTTCTCCAAGGTCGGAGACAAAGGGTGGTGATAGGGGATCAGCAGTCCCAGAGACACCCTCTGGAATGCGGGGTGCCTCAAGGGGCTATGCTGTCCCCGATGTTGTTTAACATCTACATGTGCCCCCTTGCCCAGATTGCCTGGAGATTCAGGCTTGGGTGTCATCAATATGCAGATAACATCCAGCTCTATCTGATGCTGGGTGGCTGGTCGGACTCCACTCCTGATGACCTTCATCAGGCGTTGCAAGCCGTGGCCAGTTGGCTCAGACTGAGTCAGCTGAAACGAAACCCGGCAAAGACAGAGGTTCTGGCCTGAGTCGGGTCGGTTCGGGGTTGGGTATCCCTCTCCCAACCTTCAATGGGGTGCCTTGGTGCCTGTGTCGGTGGTTAGGAGTTTGGGAGTTCTCCTGGACTCCTCGTTAACTATGGAGGCCCAGGTGGCGGCCACTGCCAAGTTGGCCTTTTACCATCTTAGGTTGGCTCAGCAGTTGGTTCCCTTCCTTGACCGTGAGGACCTGGCCACAGTGGTCCATGTGATGGTCGAGGCTAGACTACTGTAATGCACTCTACATGGGGCTGCCTTTGTCGCAAACCCGGAAGCTGCAGCTAGTGCAGAATGCCACGGCAAGGCTGTTGGTGGGCATCCCTAAGTGGGAGCACATCCGGCTGGCGCTGAAAGCACTGCACTGGCTGCCTATAGCGTACCAGATTCGCTTCAAAGTGCTGGTTCTTATCTTTAAAGTCCTATATGGTCAGGGTCCAGCATACCTAAGGGACCACCTTTCCCCACATGTTCCCCCAAGGGCACTAGAGTTGGGGTCAAGACATCTCCTGGTGGTTCCGGGCGCAAAGGACACCAGACTTGCTGGGACCAGGGCCGGGGCTTTTTTGGTGACAGCTCCTACCTGGTGGAATGAGCTCCCGGAAGAGATCCGGGCCCTGCAGGACCTTGTGCAGTTCTGTAGGGCCTGCAAGATGGAGCTCTTCTGCCAGGCCTGTGAGTAGGAGCCGCTACCATTGCACCTGCGCTACCATCGCACTATATTGGCCCTGGCATCTGTCCGACGGTTGTTTGTGTGGTATCAATGCTGCTGAATGTGTCCATCTTCCCTCTGAGCACCATGCCATTGTGTACTGAAGATTCTGAATATTAAGAGCACATCTATTTGTGTATTTTGTTTCTGTATGTTAAGGATTTTACTTGTTTTAATTGTTTTATCTTGACATAACTGCCCTTTGTGAGCCACCCTGAGCCCGTTGTGGGGGAGGGCAGCCTATACATTTGAATAAATAAATAAATAAATGGATTAACTGATGAAAAGTTTGTTTTTTGGACCTAATTTTTTTCTACTCTTTTCCCTTCAAGCCACAGTTTTCTTACCAATATACTGCTATTATTCATGTTGAAATAAACAGCATTGTGAAAAAACTAATCTGTTGCACGGAAAAAATGCAAGCAACATAACCACTTCTGATAGAAAATGCTTTATTGGCCACAATGTACTTGCTTGCTTCATGGCATTGTCAATTGTTAAGGGATTTTTTAAAAGTCTAAATCAAATAAATTTTCATAAATAGACCTGCACTGAACAAGATATACAGTAGAATCCCTATTATATGAGCTTTAGTTTCCATACTGTAAAAATCAGAATATTGAGGCCCTACTGAAGGGGATTATATAGCAGAACAAGAACAGTACAAGAGATTTAAAGATCACTAGTAAGCATCATGCTGATTATTATGATTCATGGCCTTTCTCACCTGTAAGTCCTTGTCCAGTATATGGGTGCCATTTTGAAGCACCTACTGTGTTCCAATACACTTGTTCCAGTGTTTGTAGATGTATAATCTCTGTAAACGTTTAAAAACACTGCAACAAAACTACTGCTAGGAGCCAACAAATAGCTGCTTAACCCATTTCCTCTTCCAGCTATTCATGTGATACAGAATCAGTTGCCCGGACCTAGTTATCCCAGGCTAACCCAATCTCATCAGATCTCAGACACTAAGCAGGGTGAGTTCCGGTTAGTAGTTGGACAAGAGACCACCAAGGAAGTCCAGGGTTGCCATACAAAGGCAGACAATGACATAGCACCTCTGTTCATCTCTTGCCTTGAAAACTTTGTCGGTCACCATAGTTCAGCTGTGACATGATGGCAAAAAAAGCAATTGGTGTAGCCAAAGAAGTGAATGGCAAAGGAAGGAAAAAGATATATTATTGTCCTGTCCTAAATTTGGAGTATGCTGGGGGCTAAGTGGGGCTATTGCACAGGTAGTCTCCAGGTTGTACTTCCAAGTTCAAACTCTAAATTTCTAGCATCCTTCCCACTGCATTTGCCCCTCTCCCCTTATTTATATGGCACTATGCTTTACTTGTCATTAACATCTTTATTCTAATTGCCAAAATGTGCAGATATCTATTCCCACCAACAGGGGGCTCACTGTCCCCCAATAGCTTTTCCTGCATAGTCAGAAGATTTCCTGGGTTTGTAGAAAAATCCAAAAAGTGAAGCAATCCCTTCAGGAACGGTTGAATTCCCCCAAAAGCCTTTTGAAATGGCCTCTGCAGAGACCTAACTCCAGGCATCAACGGTGAGAGATTAGAACGTTGGGAGGGGGGGAGGCTAACTGGCTCTGTCGGTGAAAGGGTGGGGGAGAAGGGCCCTTTCCAGGCCTATTCTGGCCTTTCAGGGAGGGAAGGAGAGAAGGAGCCTTGGGGCCAGGCCTCACAAGAGTTGCCAGTGCCAGGCTGGGGGATTCCTAGAGATTTTGTGGTGGACTCTAAGGAGGGCTGGGTTTGGGAAGGGAGAGGCCTCAGCTGGGTATAATGCCACAGAGTCCACCCTCCAAAGCAGCCATTTTCTGCAGGGAGACAGACCTCTGCTGTCTAGAGTCCAGTTGTGATTCTGGGGGGTCTCCAGGGCCCATTTGGAGGTTGGCCACTCTAGGCCTGGCAGTAGTCTACGGTTGCCAGGTCCCCCCTGATTTGCATGACTCACCTAGCCTCGGCTGCTTGCTACCATTCATCAGCAGCCACCCTATGAAAGCCAGTGAGGTGCAGCAGTTAGAGCTTCAAAGTAGGGTCTGCAAGACCCAGGTTCAGATCCCCATCTTGCAGTGGAAGGTGACTGCGTGATTTTGGACCAGTCACATATTTCAGCCTAACCAACCTCACAGGGT
Source organism: Gekko gecko (assembly GCA_029375565.1). NCBI lineage: Eukaryota > Metazoa > Chordata > Lepidosauria > Squamata > Gekkonidae > Gekko > Gekko gecko. The sequence continues at coordinate 99,029,075 of JAPDNY010000004.1, read as the reverse complement.
TGTTGTGCAAATAAAAAGGAGGAGGGAATAATGAAAGCTGCTTTGGCCCTCACTGTGGAGAAAGACTGTAATTTTCCTAGGTAGAGGCTGGGGGGTGGAGATGGAAAACAGGAGACAGAGAGGCAGATAAAGGTAGGTTGGCTGTTGGTTGGGAAGGAAATAGGGTTGCCAACTCCAGCCTGGAGAGGGTGGGATTTGAAGAGGGGAGGAACTTTGGACTGGTGTAATGCCATAGACTCCACCCTCCAGCCATTTCCTCCATGAGAACCACCATTGCCAGCCTCTGGTTGAGGACTGGAGATCACCCAGAATTACAACTGTTGTCCAGGAGACAGAAATCAGTTCCCCTGGATAAAATGGCTGTTTTGGAGGGTTGAGTCTATGGCATCATACCCTGCTGAGGCAGCTTGCCTCCCCAAGCCTCACTGTCCTAAAGCTCCACCCCCAAATCTCCAGGAATTTCCCAACCTGGAGCTGGCAGCCCTAAGGTGAATTGATCTCTGTAGCTGGGAGATCCGTTGTGATTCCCAGAGTGCTGCCACTGCTGCTATGGGGGGAGAGGAAGCAGGTGGGTGGCTGAGAGCACTGCCACCACTGCTACTGCTGCTCTGTGGAGTGGGGGGAAGCAGGCAGGAGGCTGAGAGAGTGATGGGGGCAGAAAGAAAGAATGATGGGGTGGGGGGCAGAAAGAGAGAGAAAGAGTGATGAAGTGGGGAGGCAGAAAAACAAAGAGAAAGATGACAGATCAGAAAGAGAGAGGAAGTCACATGCATGGAGCAGAAATAAAGTGAGAAAAGGGGGGCAGAGGGGAGAAATAGTATGAGAGAGGTAGGGGGTGAGCAGAGGAAGCAAAGGTGTGATGAATGAGATAACCATCCTGCAAGTTTCTTGCAGGTCTCCACTTGTCACATTCTAATTGCCAGCTGATCAGTTTCGCTTCAGTTTACCAGTAATGGAGCAGAGCAATACCAATCCCTTATTCAGCCATGCTCTGTCTCTTTGAATAGAGAATATAGTCTATGAGATAGAGGGGTGCAAGAAATGAAAGTAAGTCATTGTTGATTTTTTACTTAAAGGAAATGTGCAAGTGACAACCACAGCAATGATTTTTTTCCCAAGAAAATGAAGCTATGTTTCCTGTTAAATGCCCAGCTAATTAATGAAAAAGTTTGTGTCACTATAAACTATATATTATTAACTATAAATACACATTGATGGGGTCCGAACTGGCAGAGACTGACCAAGAGAGAGATCTTGGAGTCGTAGTAAATAACGCAATGAAAATGTCTAGACAGTGCAATAAAAAATGGTCAGTGCTATGCTGGGGATTATTAGGAAGGGTGCTGAAAACAAATCAGCCAGTATCAAAATGCCCTTGTATAAATCAATGGTGCTACCTCATTTGAAGTACTGTGTACAGTTCTGGTCACCACACCTCAAAAAGGATATTATAGCAGACTTCTGGTTTTTGCCAGCTTGCACCTTGGCATGTCCCATCAATGATCTGATGGAGACGTGCCAAGCTGAGGTGATCAGGAGGGGTCTTGGCTGGTTCCAGACCCCTGCAGAGTCTCTGTGAGAGACTCTCAGCTTGGGGAGCCAGGATAAGCCTCTCCCAAGGCAACAGCTGAGGGATCAAGGCTTGCCTGTCCCTGAGAGGTCCTGGCATCTCTGAGCCAACATGGCAACCAGAGCTGGCCTCTGGATGAGCGGACAGGAAAGTAAGCAAAACTAACTCTGGCAACAACCGAAATCGTCTAAACAGTGAGTCAATCAAACCCCTGTAAAAGTGAAGAAGTCTCGGTCTGCTAGATCGATCTGAGAAGGAGCGGCGGGTGGGGGAGGGCTGGAGATCCACCCCCCTCGAAATGGAGCGGTTCTTAAGCGTTTTAAAAAAGAGAGAGAAAATGGAACTGACCATACGAGACTCCTTCTGAGCTTGAAAGCTACATTTTAAGCCAAGAAACATTGAATTCAGATAAACTTTACTTTAAAAATAAAACTTTTCTTCTTTGTAAACAAGATTTCTGGGGGAGAGAGGAGAACAGCGCCAGAAAAGAAATCGACTCCAGGAAGCTCTGTGCCAATGACTTCCCCCCCAGACACAAGAAGCGGCCGCAGACTTTACCAATGTGCTTGCTGCAGCATTGCGACCTCTGCTGGAACAGATGTCAACCATCAACAACAAGGTGGACTCCATGCAAAATCAACTTACCCACATGGGAAAAAAGGCCAAAAAGATAAACAGATTGAAAAAGTTGAAACAAAGACTACAGATATTAAGCAAGAACTGAAAGAAGTAAAAAAAGAAAGAAATACAGATAAAAATCAACTACTGCAACTGGAAAGATCTATGCAAGTTTTACGCTTTCAAGGATTGTCTGAACAGAAGGGTGAAGACCTACAAACAATGTTAAGTGGAGCGATAGCTTCAATTTTGGATTTAAAACAAGAGGATCTTCAGAGTAACATGGACTTGGTATATCGTACATATCCTAATTTTATAAGAAAAAACAAATTACCTGGCGAAATTTATGTTAAATTTTCTAAGAGAACAATGAGAGACAATGTTTTAAAAGCTACAACAGGAAAAACATTAAAAGTCAACGAGGAAGAAATTAAAGTCTTAAAAGACATTCCATTTGAGATCCGGAAATGAAGACGTCAGTATAAAGACTTAATTATTTTCCTGAGAAATCAACAAATAGTCTACAGATGGAGGTTTCTGGAAGAACTTGTCTTCAAACATAAGGATAAGAAAATTAAAATTGACTCTGTCAATTCAGGGAGTGAGGGGGAGAGGGGACCCCACAGCCAATCATAGCCATGCATTTGCAAACTGCAAATGCATCTGCATCCTTGGAAAACTGGTGTTGCTGCTGGGCTATTGTGTGGTGGTTGCTGTTGGCCTCTGGCTTCAGGACAACATCTTTCTTTACTATGTGCAGATTTGTCACTGCATCTTTTTGTCCACTTCTTGAAGGTAGATTTCCAGGGGGGCGCTGAGTAATTTTTTTTCTGAAAAGGGGGCAGTAGGCCAAGTAAGTTTGGGAACCTCTGACATAACGTCTTCATATGCAAAAACCAATACGAAACTCATTTAGTCAATGAACCTTCCTCAGTGGTATAATTCAAACTGAGGGAAGCTTATTACTGAAATGTGTTTAATATTGCTCTGAAGTGCTAACTGCTATGCCTAGGGTGGAGCCTGGAGATCACTGGGTATCACAACTGAACTCCAGACAACAGATCTCTCCCCCCCTGGAGAAAATAAGTGCTTTGGAGGGTGGACTTTATGGAATTCTATTCAGCTGAGGCCTCTCCCCTCCCCAAACTCTGGCTTCCATAGACTCTACCACAGAATATCCAGGAATTTCCCAACCTGAAGCTGGCAACCCTAGTCAGAACTGACCCCAATGAGTTCTTCATAAAGGCCTGGAAAGCACCTCCTGCCTTTGCCTTTTACTAACTGAACCAAGCATGGCTGCCTAGCAACAGCCACTGAAGGAAAAGTTAGCCCACAGGAGCCAAGAAGGAGAAGTGTTTGCACAATACATGAGATATTAAAATAATTTATAAAATAAAAGGAGCTACAAAAAAGGTGATTGTTTATCAGTTTTTAGTACAAAACTCATTAAAACAAGAACAGTGTGTTCCTATATGACTCTCATTCACCATCCTTTCAGTCCAACAAACTCACTATTCTCCATTTAGACTGGCAGAAGATCTCAGGCAGAGGTCTTTCCCATCTCCTTTTAACAGTTAAAAGAGGGACGTGAGAAAGACAAAGAGAGAGAGATGGGGGGAGACACAGAGAAAAAGGGACAGGCAGAGAAAGATGGGGTGGAGAGGGGGGAAGAGAGAGATAGACAGTGAGAGAGAGAGAGAGATGGGGGAGAGAGAGAAACAGAGACAGACAGACGGGGAAACAGAGAAAGACGGAAAAAGAGAGGAACAGAGAGAGGGGAAGAGAGAGAAAGATAGCGAATGAGACAGACAGGGGGGAAAGAGAGAGAGAGAAGGAGGTTGCTTACGTCCTTTTTACCGCAACCCTGGGGTGCCCCTGAGTGCACTCCTGCCTCCCCCTCCCTGATGGCACTGGCCACGGCAGACCCAAGAGGGCTGCTTAGGCTGGATCACCAAGGTGGGAAGGAAGGCATGCATGGCTTCCCCACCCCCACCCCCACACACATGCGCACGCACACATGCACAAACCCTCCTGCCCCCCCGGTGGCGCTGGCCACAGCAGACCCAAGAGGGCTCCTTAGGCTGGATCGTCAAGGGCGGGAGGAGGGTGTGCATGGCCTCTCCCACCCCACACACATATGTGCGCATGCACACACATACACAAACCCTCCTGGCTCCCTCTGGCGCTGGCCATGGCAGACCTGAGAGGGCTGCTTAGGCCAGATCGCCAAGGGGGGAAGGAGGGCGTGCATAGCCTCCCCACCCCACATAAGTGCACAGGCATGCCCCAGGATGCACAGGATGGGGTGGCTGGGCCTCCCGGGGCGCCACAGTTCCCTGTGGCCCAGGACACACAGGATGGGGTGGCTGGGCCTTCCATGGTGCTGTGGTTCCCCGTGGCCCTGGGACACGCAGGATGGGGCGGTTGGGCCTCCTGGGGTGCCACAGTTCCCCATGGCCTTGGGACACACAGAATGGGGTGGGCAGGCCTCGGCGCGACCCGGGGTAGCAGAGAAGGAGGCAAGCAGACAACTTACCTTCCTTCTTTGGCCTTCTCATGGCCCTGACTGAGGCCTGCTGGGAGCAGAGGTTGGGCTTGGTCATGTGACCGCCCCGCCCCCTGGGCTCCTCACTCCCAGAGCGGCGCTCCTGTACGCTCCTGCCCCATTTGATCTCCAGTTCTGACAGAACTGTTCTTGAAAGAGCAGTTCCTGTCAGAGCTCTCTCAGCCCCACCTGCCTCACAGGGTGTCTGTTGTGGGGAGCGGAAGGGAAAGGAGTTTGTAAGCTGCTCTGAGACTTCGAGTGAAGGGTGGGATATAAATCCAATCACTTCTCTTCTTCTTTTCTTCAAATAAACCTGGGAGCAATTGTTTGGGGTTCAGCTTGAATAAAATGTGGTGTGGCACCAAGGGCCAGAGAAAATTTGGCATTCCTGGTTTACAAAGTAGACAGGGCTTCTTAACATCTTAACAGATTTAACTTAGTGGAAGAGAATTTTATGGGTTGGTTTCTCTATTCTGCTAACCAATTTTTGGTCAGGTCTTGATCATGAATTTATGAAAGAATAATGTCATAGATGTGCCCTCAGCCCTGTTCTGGGACTCTTAATTGAAGTGACTTCAATGGAAAGTCTTTGTATTGGTTTTGTGGTAGTAGATACTGCTGTGGGTTTTGTGGTTATTCCAATGTGGGGCTTCTTGAAGAGTAGCATAAAACAACTGTAGCAGCTACTCCAGCACATGGAAAGACACATTTAGAATCAGATTACATGGATCTTGGGGTTACTTTCAGGACACAGGTCCAAGTTGTATCATGCATCACCCCCTCTTTTTCTTTTCTGTTGTACCCAAGGTCTTTTTGCTTGATTTTGAAGCATTTCTGCTTCCCATATGTATTTCAAATGGTAAAACATTATCTCTATTATGATTAGAGCATAATGCCCCTGTTCATGTTTGTATGTTTATAAAGTGTTAATGATTGTAAACATCATCAGAATATGCAGGGCTCTTTTGGTAGCAGGAACTCCTTTGCATATTAGGTGACACGCCCCTAATGTAGCCAGTCCTCCAAGAGCTTATAGAGCTCTTCTTACAGGGGCTACTGTAAGAGGTAAAGTGTTGGCAGATGCGCAACCAATGTGCAACAGCATTCAAAAGCCTGAAGGTAGGAACCACCAACAAGGTGGCTGAGCACTTAGGAGTTCATGACTGGTAGAAATATAGCATGTGCAACCCTTCTTCCCATAGAGCAGCACTAATGAGGAAAGGTTTTTATTTTATTTATTTATTGCTGAAGACATGTGTATACCAGTTTTTGCTCTCAAAGCTGCTCACTAAGCTAAGGAAAAAACAAATGATTGATAAAATACAGCTTCAATATTTTTTAAAAAAATTACTCTAACAAAAAAATTACCTATCATGGGCCAAGCTGAAGACACAGCAGCCCTGATACAAAGCAGCTGGACTTCATATGGAACTGTGATGGAACAAAATTGTAATCTACAAGTTTATGGCAGAAAGGGATGGGAGTTAGAATCATGGTGTGTTTTGTTTACTTCTGGTTTTTTTTTTTACCCACTAATTCTACAAGCCACTCTTTAGAGGAAAACAATATAAGTAAAAAGAATAAGTGGTAATAGAGGTTGGTAATCTTTCTACATGGCATCAGCAGATTCTTAGACTGTTAGAGCCGTAGACACCCTCAAAGCAATGCCAATTTTTTTTGTATGAATTGCTGATTGTCTTGAGGCTATATGACACAGTTCAGTGAGGATATTTGAATTGAAAACATCATGTGGTTTGTGTGGGGCCAACTATGCTCTCTCTGCCAGCCCACAAACATTCTGTTACTTCGGTTAGATCTGCAGAATAAAAACGAATCAACAAGAGAGAAAGAATGGGAGAGTGATTTGATTTCATTGAGGGCCTTTTTGCTAAGACAATCTACATATGCATTTACACATAGATTTGTAGTGCAATGTGTGTGACAGTAGCTCATTTTAATGTAATACACTGGAAGTCCTTCATTTGCCTTTGCCTTTATTTTCTGTGCTTGTACAGCAAAACACCTTCAGGGATACCACCAACACCGGCAAAGAGTTAATTGTTGACACCCATATTAGTTTCTTTTTTGTTGTTTTGTTTTACCATCCAGTATTTCAAAGCATTTGAGTGGGTTCTTTTGTTGTTGCTGTTGTTGTTGTTGTTGTAAAAGTTGGAACAAAAAGGGCATTAGTGCAACTTACGATCAGGATCTTTTACAGTGTTCATACTGCATGAACTCCTTTGGAAAGGCACATTTTGCTGTCATCTCAAAACTGCTGATTTCATCAGTGAGAATCTTAATCAGGCAACAGTTTTGGGAAAGTGATTTTTTTTTAGAGCTTCCTGTCTCTGTGAGCATTATGGTGGTAAACAGCTGGCGCGCCAAATGCTGAGCCACAGCCCTAATTCCAATAACAATAAATCTACTTGTTTGTTTTTTTTTGGTTGTACAGAGCTGTGCTTGCACGTTTTATTTTAAGTGAGGCTTATGAGGATGACTTAGTGTGCTGTCTCTGGACTGTTTTCATACTTGGTGCTATCACTAAAAGCAACTCATCTTAGCACACTTCTGTTTAGGGCTACCCGGTTAGCTCATGGACTCTCTTGCTTGCATAGTTGGCAAAAGCAATGTTGGCTGTTTTAAATTTAGGTTTTGTTTTTACTTTTGATCCATATTTTGTGTGCTTGCTTGCGGAAGTCATCTTTTAGAACTTATTCTCCTGGGAAAAATAAATATCATGCGAAGAGCAACCAATGACCTGCAGTTAAAAATAAGGCTATTATGATGAAATAATTAGTATTTTGGCTCCCTTACAATTTAAACTAAAAATGGCACTATGGTAAAGTGGATCACATGAGCTTCTCAGCAAATAACTCAGTCCTTTTGAAATCAGCTGTATATAATTATTGTGATATGTAGGGCCAAGAGCCAATCTAATTCAGCAGTCTACAGAGTCATTGTATCTAATCCATGGCACCACAACCAAATTTTAATGTGTTTTAAGTCTGCTTATAGTTTTATTCATATGGAAAAGTATTTTCAAATGTCATGTATTTGTGAGAGAGGCAGAGAGAGAGAAATGTTGCTCTTATGTATGAGAGGCCCTTTCTGCACTTGTTTTGCCTCGCTTTCCCTGTGCATTTCAGCCGGCTTTTCTTTGTCGTTCTGCATGCCCATCGCTTTTAACATGCTCACACATCCAGGTTTTCTTTCCTGTCTGCATTGTTTCTTCTCCTTTCAGTGCTCAGTTCACTTTCCCTTAAATGTTCATCCGGGCTTTGTGAGACTGCTTTTGCTGCAAGTTTTCCCCTCCCCTTATTTCCATGCCAAAGCTAATTCAAAAGCAGACATGCTCCCTTGGACCCCCCCCCTTTCTGGCTCCTCAGAGGCCTCTCCTCTGCCCACATTGAGGTCATTCCTTTCTCTTTGTGTTCAAGCAGCTTCCATTCCTGCCTCCCTCTCCACTCTTCTCCTTCTCTCTCCAGTGGTGCCTGGATGCCTTGGGCTGATAAGGCAAGGGAGAAGCAGCAGGAGATAGTGTGTGCAGCCTCTTGGTGAAGAAGGAACCAGCCCAGGTAGGGAGGTGCTGTGGGTAGAAGGAGAGAGAGGTGCTGGCTGGTTTGCACACACCCAGGAGCGGCTTTGGAATTGCTCTCTCCATAATAAAGTTCCTTCGATCTGTGTTTGGGCATGTGTGTTTGTTTTTGACAGCTGGGTGCAGATGGCCTTTGTTGGATCTCCTGGGTTTGCCCAATCAAAGATTCCCATTTCTTCTTTCCATCTCCTCTCACCCTTCCCCAGGAATAACAAGCAGCTCTGAGGTCAGGGGGAGGGAGAGAAGGAAAAGGAAGCAGCATCATGTTGTTTAAGTTTTGGGTCAACTTCTCCTCTCCCCCAACTCAAGCTGTGAAAGAATCAGATTCAAATTTCTTTGCCTCTTCACATCTGTAAAGCCTTTCTTCTCTCTCCCCCCCCAAAGTTTGGGTGTGAAAATCTGAGAGACTTTTTAAAAATCACCTGGAGGGTTGCTGAAATCTTGGAAACAGCAAGGAGGGGAGAGGTTCATGGGGTTCATGGGGGAGAGAAGGGCCATTGCGGGTGTCACCATTGCGAGGAGCTCCAGAGCCAGGAGGTGCACTTGATAAAGAGCATGCAGAGATGTCAGTGGGCTAGAGAGACTGAACGCACAGATAGATAGCATTTAAAAGAATGAGGAAAGGTTGTCAGTCTCACTCTGGGAAGCAAGCACCATCGATATAGGGAGTGTGTGTGTGTGTGTGTGTGTGTGTGTGTGTGTGTGTGTGTGTGTGAGAGAGAGAGAGAGAGAGAGAGAGAGAGAGAGAGAGAGAAAGAAATTATACATGTGACTCAGGGTTTTTGTGTGTGAATGAAACAGGAAGGCAGGAGGGAGGTGCTTGCTGGGGGCTACTGCACAGCTGTGGTAGGACAATCCAGTAAATAATAAAAAAAACCTTTTGCCACTGCTCCCATAGGTCATGTGTATACCTTAATTAAGCAATAAATGTGGGGTTTGCTTGTAGATGCAGAATGCATATGTAGATAGACCGGGGCGGGGGGGGGGATAGTGCAGAGGCAAACAAACGATAATCCAAAGTCAACCTTTAAGGCTTGACTGCTGGAATTCTCTGGAGTAAGCTGCAGTGAGCAGTGTGTGCGGAAAAGGCCAAAGACACACCCAGAGAGAAGTTGCTCTTTGAGTTTATTCAGAATGCCTTGCCATGTGCCCTGTAACTGTGAAACTCTTGCTGCTAGATAGCACCACTCACTGTGACAGTGCCATATTTTGTATAGAGTTGCTGTCTTATGACCATTTTTTAAAAATACACCTTGTTGGTTGTTGGGGGGGGGGCCTGCCCCAGCTTATGTTCTTTATTCAACAAATGAAAGGAAAGAGAGCTGTACCTGACCAAGAAGCACAAATAAGGAGAAAACGAAGTCCAGACATTAAATCAGTCCATGAGCTAGAAATAAAAAATCTAGTTCAACCCTCGCCCAAGCTACTTTTTTCTTTAACAGTACTTTGAAGAAATAAAGCAGGATTGTTTTGAATTGAAGACCACAAATTGGGCAACCCTTCCAAGCTGAGAGTATAAGCACAGTGCCTAAAGTGAAACCATGTCAGTGCCCTAAGTTCTAGAGGCAGGCAGTCCTGACAGCAAGCAGGAAGTAACCGGCATTTAGCTTCTTGTCATGGAAACAGTAACTCCTGTCAGTTAACCTTTCCGTTTTCTTAGTTTAAACATTAATATCATGCAAATATGCCTGAATCATGCCCATACCTTCCACTCCTCAATAATATTTTCACAATAGACATTAGACAGTTAACAATAAAGCTTTACAGTCCTTTTGTACTACCATTATGCTCTTGAGGTATAGGGCGCCCAATAGCATGGCATGTTTCCTATGGTTTAATAAGTGGCCCCACTTAAGAATTTACAAATGTTATTGTTGTTGCAGTACAGAAGTAGCTCTGCTTCTGGATAAAAGCAGCTTCATTCTGCCATGAAGAGTTGACTTTATTTTTTAAGTCAACCGCTTCCTAAAAATGAGAGAGTTTCAGTCAAAGAAGGTATTCTTAAGAAGTTTGTTGTTTATTGTGACATTTTGTGTTCTAGTTTTGAATATCATTCATAATCTCATGTCACATATACTATGTGGGTGCTTTAACATTTATTTATTTATTTATTGGATTTCTAGACTGCCATCCCCCAAATAGGGCTCAGAGTGGTTTACAACATTCAATAAATACATCATAGCATTGCAATAATTACAATAATACAAGTTAAAATTAAAGTATCAGTAGCAATATAATCAACTATTTCAGCTGGTGTCCACACTGTACATGTCCTGCCCCTTAGAGGGGTGAAGAACTAAAGGAGGCCAGGCTTGATGTTAAAAAACATTGCTGTCCTCAACCATAGGCCTGGAGGAATTTCTCTGTCTTGGCTCTGCGGACCATGGCATACAAGTCTTATACTGTTAGTTATTGTAAGATAATTGTTTCTTGTCTGTCTCACTATCTGTCTCAGATTTGATTACATAATTAAACAGTAAGTGGAAGGCTGAATGTCAGTGACAGAGAATACCCATGGTTCTGTTGCCATCTTGGAGTGATTTACTGTTATAGCCTTGCAATCCTTTCAGTCTTGCACACTCAGTAAAAATGGCCTTCAGCCTCTCTGGTTTTGGAACCTCTGCATTTGTCATGGGAGCTGAGGAATCAACAGTGAAATAAATATACCAGAGGTGAAGTTTGTTGATCCTGGGTGACTATAGGGTACCTTGGTCACTTAAACAGGCAAATACTATTAGATGGTGCATAGATACATCCAGTCAGTTTGTTCCATAAACTCCAAACATCTTCAGCAATGAAGTAATGAAAAAAAATAATATCTTGTCTTGTCTGAGCACTGATATTATTGCAGAGGCTGAAGGCAGAGATCGCAGCAAAGGTTCAAATGTTTCAGATTAAAATTCAGCCCCTGGATCAGATGTCCATTGGTCACACTGGGCCAGACTCTAAACCAGCAGCCCCTAGGCTCCCCTCCTTACTGCCATGGAAGGAAAGTGCTGTAGTTCAGTGATGGAGCTTCTGTTTGCTTGCAGATGGTCCTGGGTCCCGGTGATGGGAAAGATCTCCACTTGAGACCCTGAGGACCCACTGCCAGTCAGAGTAGACAGTACTGACCTTGATACACCAAAAAGCTGCCTTCCTGATCAGCAAGCTTTCTGATCCAGCTCTCTGGCAGAGGTTCCAACCCTGCCTTGGATGCAATCCAGGTGCTGAGCACCAAGTCAGCCCTTGGTCCCAGTTGCTTCCTGGATTTTGATCATGAGGAGTCCTTTCCCTGCTCCAGACTTCCAAGACAGAGAACAAAACATGACCTGTGTTTTGTTTCTTGAATCTTCTACATTACTATGGATGTGATATGATGCTCACTGACTTGGCAACTGAATAAACTTGTAGGATCAGGTTTCCTATGTCTTTAGGTATTTTGGATGCACTAGAGTAGAGAATTTAAAAACAGAGCCACATTGAGCCTTCCTATATGAGAGAGGAGGTTGATGATGAAACTCTTGTTTTTATAATGGGTCCAGAGTTAGGACAATCAAAATTAATGGGAGGTGAGACATGTCATGCTCTTATCCCCCAAAAGCAATCTACAAAGAAAAGGGAACCAAACTTTATCATCTGTTCCAACTATGTGGATAAACACAGCTCACATAATAGTCTTAACTGTGACTGAAAAGGGCTCTGGTTGGCATTTGCTTCCAGGTACAGTTAAGGTACGCAGATCTAGAAGGGGTCAAAGTAGATCTTGTCCAGCACTGACAACCTCCTGTTTAGAAGAATCTAGCTAGCCTTGCTAAGTCTTGGTATTTGACTTGGAATTGCTGGATTTTAATATTCCTCTCAGGATCCCCAGGGGAAAGAATAAACTGTCAGGATGTGAATGAAGAAGCTATTTTCACTCATCACCACTACCCCAGTCCTCAAGGCTTTACCTGGAAGCAGTAGACACAGTGAAGATCTTCCCCTGATCAGACAGGTACTATCTTCTGTCCCCACTAGACAGCTCTGTGTCATCTTTTTAGGTGTCAGCTTTTTGGAGCCAGGCTCCCCCCTTCTTAAAGATGAGCACATACCGGTGCACAAAGAAACATTCGTGCTGAGCTTTTGCCAGTTTGGGATCCAGGAAGTGATGTTCATTGGCACATGTGCTCTCCAAACATTCCCTGAACTTTGGAGGTGGTCTGGGAAATGGAAAAGTTTCCCAGAAACCCTGGTGTCGACAGAGCAAAATCCCAGGCAACAGTGGGGGTGGAATTTTCTCCAGCCATGGAAGCACCAATAGGGACCTTCCAAAGCATGACAGGCACTGCTGGCTGCCAATTACAGAACTCCCATTTGTCTCTACAGGATCTGAAAACGATAAAAAAAGTCCAGCCCTCCGTTGTTGGGTTTTGCAGTGAGTTGGAGAGGATTGGAATTACAGAGAAATAGAAAGAAGTTGATCAGCTTTGCTAGGCAGGGGATTATTATTTGATCACACCACTGCCAAGGTGACTGCAGTGCATGGCTGATCCTTCCTGGGTGGTCGCTGGGGGTCACAGATCTGAGTGACCTGAGCTTGGGGGGGGGCATTGCATCCAGGAGTCTGTGGCTTTCCCTTTGCTCCATGGCTTCAGAGCTATCCACTTTCACTTGCACCACTGGCAAGGTGACTTTAGTGCATGGCCAATCCTTCTGGGGTATTTGCTGAGGCTCGCAAATGACTGCATCTTTCTTATATTGGCAGCAAGCTGGAGCGTGGGAGGGAGGCATGGCATAGGGCATTTGGGAGTTGGGGGAGCCTCCAGAATTTCAGAGGCATCCCCTTTCACTTGCATCAGTGGCAAGGTGACTGCAGTGCATGGCCAATCCTTCCAGGGTGTTCAATTGGGGTCACAGATGTGAGTCACCATGTCCTTGTTATACAGGCAGCAAGCCAGAGCCTGGGTGCAGGCCACAAGATTGCTTAGAGGAGTATGGGGAGCCTTCCCTTTGTTCCAAAGCTCCAGAGCCATCCCCTTTCACTTGCACCACTCACAAGGTAATTGCAGGGCATGGCCAACTTTCCAAGGCAATTAGTATGCAGGTCTTCCTTTTCACGGCACCATGTTCCATGTCTCTATAGCCATCCCCTCTCACTCAGCCTGTTGGCAAGATGATAGCTGTTTGTGGTCAGCCCTGCTGGTACAAAAAATCTGATTTTGTCACACTTTCCTGTTGGGCATTGGATTTGGGTGGACTCAGTGCTTCAAACCAGCTTCTCACTCAGCCCATTGGCAAGTGCTGTCCATGGCCAAGGTTTTTCCCAGGGCTTTGTTCTGAAGTTTCAGTAGGCCTCCATTTCTTTCCCCCTTTCTTTCTATTCTCTAGAGACCCTCACATATCTCTTTCATTGTCAGTGCTGTTGGGTCTGGGTCTTCTTAGTGTCATGGTCCTGAGCCACCTCCACTGCTGTAGGTAACGCCTGGGCCTGGGGGAGAAGGGGGTTGGCCGTACTTTGTGATCATCTTAATGGTAGAGGGTGAACAGAGCCTGGGGACATGGCCCCCCTCAACAGTGCAGGTGGCTCCTGGGCCCAGGCAGGGTGGGGTTGGCCATGCCCTGCGCCATCTTGAAAGTGGAGGGTGAATGCGGCCCAGGGATGTGGCCAACTACAGCAGTGTGAGTGGCTCCCTGAGCAGGGCAGGAGGGGGTTGGCCATGCTCTGCAGTCATCTTGCAAGTGGAGGGTGAACGGTACCCAGGGATGTGGCCACCTGCAACAGTATGGGTGGCTCCTGGTTCTGGGCAAGTCAGGAGTGGGGTTGGCCACACTCTGCAGTCACCATGTCCACAGAGTGCAGGTGGCTTCTGGTCCCAGCAGGCAGGCCAGGGGAGAGGCCATACCCAGGTATCATCTTGTTCATGGTGAACAGGCCCCAGGGATGCAGCCACTCACAACAGTGTGGATGGCTCTTTGGCTGGGGGGGGGGATGGCCATCCTGGGGAGGTCCATTGTGAGTCTGATGCCTCTAGCTTGCACAGGGTTTGTTCTATACATTCCTGAAGCTGTGCCTGACATTTCCCTCTCCCCATGGCTCTAGTTTCTTGCCACTAGAGTTTTTTTGGGGGGGCGGGGGCTGTGACTTTGACCTGCCAAGTCTAATCTGCACATAACTTGGAGAACACGTAGAGGAACATCAGGGGGAATTCAGCTGGGAGTTTGATGCTTGTAGCTTACACAGGGTCCATTCTATATACTACTGAAGCTATACCTGACATTTCCCCCAAAGCACTTTCCTGGTGGCACCTTCTTTGGTGGGCCGTAATTTGGACCCCTGAAGTCCAATCATCACCAAACTTGGTGGGCAGGTAGAGAAGAGTCATCTGAAGATCCTTTGTGAGTTGGAGTCTCTAGCATGCTGAGAGCCCTGCTCTTCTGCATCACAAACTTCATAAACCTGTTCAGTTTTATGTGGCCTTTTTGGTTTAGTTTGTGGTTCCACCACAAACCAAACCATATTGTTTCAGTTCGTGCCCATCTCTACCACTTGTTTCTGAAGGACAGATACTCTGGAGATTTTGCAACCCTACAAGTGGTGTTAGGAGTAACCAAGAAGTGCAATCAAGTGTATAGGAGTTTAATAAAAGAACCGGGAGATGTGGCTACTGGAAATCACTTTAAGTTTCCAGTACATCTATGTGTAACATCTGTTGAAAACAATCATTGATGCTGTAGGGTGATCAGGCATCACTGACATAACTTACACAAATAATATAAAAGAGCTATCTTTTATTTTTATTTAAGAATGGTATGAAATAAAGAACTGTGAATTGTATTTTTGCTGAATTAGTAGTGTTTAAACAGTCATAACTAAACAAGTTCCTTTAAATGATAAGAGCAGCTTTGCTACAGATGTTACTTCTGCCTACATTCTGTGACTGGCTGAGGAAAACAGCTTCAGTGTCTTTTAGAGCAGTGATCAAGAGGATGGTGTCATCTAGCTGGTACTATGATTCTGAGAAGTGAAACAGCCTCAGTGCAGAAATGGAAGTATACCAAAACATACTCAAAGGTGAAAGTAACTGAATGAAGAAAGTATTTTTGTGTACATTTTAATCACTTAAAAAACCCTGTTATCCAGATTCAGCAGAGGCCATTCCACCATGGCCAGAGAAAAGCTACTGTAATATAGATCAACTAGAAATAAGGCCCGTTGTAGAAAAAAACACAACGAGCTCTAGAAAGAGGCTCTGAGAGACTGCCAAGGCCTTGGACACTCAGTGTCAATTTGCTGTGGTGATCTCAGCAGGGTATAATGACACAGAGTCCGCCATTTTCTCCAGAGGAACTGATCTCTGCTACCTGAAGAGCAGTTGTAATTTTGAGTGATCTCCAGCCCTCACCTGGAGCTTGGCAACAATTGTTATTCAGGAGGAAATGGCTGGTTTGGAGGGTGGAGTCCATGGCATTGTACCTGTCTGAGGTCCAACCCCTCCTCAAACCCCACCCTCTTCAGGCTCCACTCCTCAAATCCCCAGGAATTTCCCAACCTGGAGTTGGCATTGGCAACCCCATCTCCTTCCCAGCTAACCATCAACCTACTGTTATCTCCCCCTCTGACTGCAGCTGACTTCTGCCATCCCAGATCAGTTGTAATTCTGAGTTATCTCCACCCTTCACTTGGAGATTGGCAACAGTGTTTCCCCAGAAGGGAATGGCTGGTTAGGAGGATGGAGTCTATGGCATTATACCTGTCTGAGGTCCCACCCCTCCTCAAACCTCACCCTCTCCAGGTCCAATCCCTCAAATCTCCAGGAATTTCCCACCTGGAGTTGGCAACTCTATCTCCTTCCCAGCCAATCATCAACCTACCTTTATTTTCCCCTCACTCATCAGCTTTCCATCTCCCCACCCACCCACCTACGGTGATCTGAAACCCTGACTGCCACATCCCACTGGCTGTCATGGGGGGGGCATCTCAGCAGGGTATAAAGACACAGAGTCCACCATGTTCTCCAGGGAAACTGATCTCTGTCACCTGGAGAGCAGTTGTAATTCTGAGTGATCTCCAGCTCTCACCTGGAGACTGGCAACAATGGTTTCCCAGGAGGAAAAATAGTTTTTCTCTGCAATGGGGACCAAAGCAGCTTACATCATTCTCCTCTCCGCCTTTTGATTTGCACAACAACCCTGTGGTACGTTAGGCTGAAAATCTGTTACTGGTCCAAAATCACCCACTCAGCTTCTACAGCAAGAACCTGGATCTAGCAGATCCTGCTCTGGAGCACTGACTGCAATGCCTAGGGTAGCCAACCTCCCTGGGGAACCTGAAGATCACCAGGTATCACAACTGAACTCCAGACAACAGATCTCTCCCCCCCCCGGAGAAAATAACTGCTTTGGAAGGTGGGCTTTATGGCATTCTGGTCAGCTGAGCCCTCCCCAAACCCTGGCTTCCATAGACTCTACCAGAAAATCTCCAGGAATCTCCCTACCTGGAACTGGCAATCCTAGTAAGGACTGGCCCCAATGAGTTCCTCACAAAAGCCTGCAAAGGGTTTCCTTCCTTTGTCTGAACCAAGCTTGATTGCCTACTGTAGCAAAACAGGCTCCAGTTTACAGCTCAGCTGTTCACCTCCCACCCTCATCCCATGGGTGTATCTCACTCCTTAAGTTTGCTGCCACGACTCGCTGAATTGTCACTGCCTTTTTAGAGGGACAGTGAGACCCCTCTGGTCGAATTTCCCTATTTGGAGATGGAATCCCCAGTCTTTGGGGGATCCCTGGAAAGTTGGCAACCCAAGGATCTGGCCTTTCCTTGCTTTCCTGGGCTACCCCCTCCCTTTAGTATCGTGCAGAGTGGGGGAGACTGTGGTCAGAGCACAACACAGATTATTAGCCAAATAAAAGAATTTATTTAACTATTTACACAATTATGGAGCACACACACACTAAATAAATAAGGCACGATTGTAGGAGTAAGCATACACCATGAACCAACATGGCATAAATCAACAGGGGTTAAATGCAATCCTCTTTTCCTATACACAACACTCTAGCTCTGGAGGTTGTGGGGTCAGGATAGGATCTCTCCTTGGACTGGCTCTGCTTCAGCCTCTCTCTCTCTTGCCCAAGAGAGCAGGGAAACTTCCATTCATTCCCCAGTCCAGACAACTATGGAGCGGCTGAATTTCTGCTGCCTCCCAGGCTTCCCCCATGTCTCTGGCTTGTGGCCTAGCTGGAGTCTATATTGATGCTTCCCCATCCCTTGGGATGGTCCCTCTTTTCCCGCATTTTTTGGCCTTGCTGCAGCTGGGAACTGTAGGCTGGCAGATGAGGAAGCCCCATACCTCTGCAGGCCCCATACCCCTGCAGGCCCCTCTCTGGAACTACAGTTCAATTAAGCCTTCTGGGGGAACATTTTAAACACAGAGACAGCAGCCATCTTACAGACACAGGTCATTTCGTTACACCTACTGCCAACCTAGCAGTTCGAAAGCAAGAAATTGCAAGTAGGTAAATAGGTACCACTTCAGTGGGAAGGTAACAGCGTTCCATGCGCCTTGTTGTTTAGTCATGCCAGCCACATGACCACGGAAACGTCTTCGGACAGTGCTGGCTCTTCAGCTTTGAAACGGAGATGAGCCCCACAACCCTAGAGTTGGATTTGACTGGCTTTCGAGCAAGGGAACCTTTACCTTTACCTTACTGCCATTTCATTACACCTACCAACAGCTACTGAGGGAAAAATGCTCACAAAGGAGGCAACCGTCTTCATCAAGAGAGAAAGCCATCTGCCAGAAATTCTGACAGGGCACAGAGGCTGAAAGTGTGGTCAGGGAAGAGGAGCAAACCCAGCACCCGGTCAATGGCACGTGAGCATTCTTGAGTGGCGGCTGGGCGGGACTCAGGCAACGCAGCTAGTGGCTAGGGACATGTTCTGAGTGACGGATCATTGAGCCAACTAATTTTGGCAGCATGTGGAATGTTCAGGAGAGTCCATGACCAAAACAGAATTATATTATAGAGAGATTTATCATGTTTATTGCCTCCTTATATCAGATTGTTGCCTAACAGTGATGAACTAAGAGGCAGTAAGGTCTTCATGTGTATAATTTAAAGAAAATACGTAAACCTTGAAGAGTTTGCACAATTTTCACATTTTCAGATATAAGGAAGGATTCTCCTCTTCCTGTGTGCACCTCACAAGTTTATCTGTTAGACTGCTTTTACTGATAATGTTTTCCAGGCTAAAGTCAACCCAGAAGCACAAGCACCACTCTTCGAAGAAGTACACACCTCTGGGCAGGTTCTGTGTTGTTCCTGATTATAGGGCTGGAATCCATCTCAGAAACCCATTTCTTAGATTTTGGAACAGTTTTGAAGTGTGATGAAAGATGAATGTTTACCTGTAGGTGCTCATGTAGTCCTTTCAAAAGAAAAACAAAGCTACTATATTTGACTGTAGTCATATCCCATCATTTCAACACTAAATTCCTCTACATCTTCCACTCTCTCCCATTGTACCAAGCAATGTTCCCGCTAAGCTCCACAGTGTTGTGAGCAGAAATTCTACCTCATGAACAAAAAAAGCTAGTAGTGTAAAAGTTGTGAGTGTGTTTACATTTGGTTATGGTATAAATTAGTTTTTTTAGATAACCTTGTTAAAATCTCAAAATAAATTATTTTAGATTATATTTAAACTATATTTTAAAGAATTATTTAAACATAATAAGAGAAAACAGAATAAAATCAAATTTCACCCACCCCTTTCTACTAGATTGGTAGACCTGGCTTCAGACCATCACTCTGTGCTAAGCCTTAGAAAACATACCAGCACTTTGGGGGGGGGGGCACCTTGCAGTCTACTTTGTGTTTTTTTAGTGAAATATGACAACTAGCATTACAGGTCAAGTATAACAGAGGAGGAACAATCACTGTCAAAACCCTGCCTAACCTAACAAAACAGGAATTTGCTTAAATATTATCAATCTGCCCAAGCTGCTTATTTATTCAAATATTTATATTCCACTCAGGGCCGGCTCACTCACTAGGCGAACTAGGCATTTGCCTAGGGCAGGCCGGCCCTTAAGGCACCAAATTGCACCCATCCCCCCCGCCAAAAGCCCCCCACCAAAAGCCCTGACCTGGCCCAGCAACTCCCACCCCCTTCGGGCATGTGAGGACAGAGGAGTGGTGGTGGCCAGGCCCATGGCCTGGGGCACTCCTCCTCCTCCTCCTCTGCTGCCTCACAGATCTCTGGGGTGCCTCGCAGCCTCCCACCCCCCTGGGGCATGCAGAGGGCAGCAGGCAGGGAGTCGGGGAGCCTTCCCCCCTGCCTGAGAGGGCCCAGACTGTCCAGGGCCACCTGGGCAGAGATGGGAGCGGCGTTCCTCCCGGCCCAGCAACTCCCACCACCACCCCTTCAGGTGTGTGAGAATAGAGGAGCAGCAGCTGCCAGGTGGGCCCGTGGCCTGGGGTGCTCCTTCTCCTCCGCTGCCCCGCAGCTCTCCGAGGTGCCTCATGGCCTCCCACCCCTCGGGGTGCATAGAGGGCAGCAGGCAGGGAGTCAAGGCTTCTCGGCAGCCATCCGTACCAGTGACAGATAGGTGAACCTAATCAGGCCTAAAGAGATGTGGCACCAGAACCTAATCCCCAGATGTGGGATCACTTTTCTTCCCTTTGCAGCAACTGCCCTACCAATGACATTGTTCATCCACTGTCGTGCCTTGTCTACCTTAGGCGGACTAAGGACCGCCCTGCCATACCCACCAAGGCAACATGTTGGACTATACCCAGACGGTGCCAAGAAACCAGTTCCCGAGTGTCTTGAAATCACACAGCATCTCTGCCAACAGAGAGACCGCTGACCTGGTGCCCAGGTCATTCTCGCCCAGGTGCACAACCGTGACTCGAGGCATGTTCGTTGCCCTGCGACTATGTATGAGGGGGAGCAGCTGGCCCCATCGCATCCCCCTCATCCCCAGCCATTCAACAGAGGCTCTGTCTCCCATGCCCAGCTGGGAACCCATGAGAGAGCAGCCAACTCTCCTACCCGCCCAATATATGGCTGGGCAGAGGGACGGGGACTGGCTGGGCCGAGCACCCCCCCCCCGTGGAGGAGGCATTGGGATCAGGGCCTCCCGGGCCTGCATCCTTTGCATTGGGGACTCACCAGCCAGCCCATCTGTGGGAGCATTGTCCTCCTGCAGCCACACAGTGGCTTTTCAGGGGCCCTCTAAGCTATGGAGTCCTGTGAGCTAAAATACTACTTTCTGAGCTACTGGCATTGGGGGAGGGGAGCAGTGCATTGGGGGAGGGGGCGGCACATGGGGGGCGCCAGAAGTGATCCTCGCCTAGGGTACAAAATAAGCTGGGGCCAGCCCTGATTCCACTTTTCCCTGCGAGTCAAGGCAGCTTAAAAATCATACCGAAGAGCATAACAGGGATGTGCAAAAAATTTCCTGGCTCCATTGTATCCTATAGGGACCATTATAGTCAATGGGCCCCATAAGCTTTAATGGAGAATTGATCTGGGGGTATCTGGGGCTCTGGGGGCTGTTTTTTGAGGCAGAGGCACCAAATTTGCAACATAGCTACTGGTGCCTCTCCTGAAACACCCCGCCCCCAAGTTTCAAAAATATTGGACCGGAGGGTCTAATTCTATGGCCCCTAGAAGAAGGTGCCCCCATCCTCCATTGTTTCCAATGAAGAGGGAAAAGCTTTGTATGCTGAAAGCAGTAATCCCTGTGCTGCCTATTAAAATTTTGTGTGCCAGCACCTCCTAACGCAGCTTAGAGGGAACTATGGTAGCAAGGCTATCCTTGTAGAGACCAGGGAGGATGTGTGTGGATATGTGTGATGGCAACAGGGCTACTGTAGTGCTTAGGGGAGATGTCCCCTTTATTTTGTAAAAGCCCTTCTAAAAGTGAGAATGAATGTTTGTTAATGTTTGTTCAAATAGTGTGTAGAACAGATGGGTGTCCAGATAGTATAGATAGTGCTACCTGTAACATTAACTCTAGTGGCAAGAAACTAGAGCCATGGGGGGATATAAAAACTAGCGCGGACATGCTATCTTAATATCCAAGCAGCTCTATAAAGTATGCAACACAGAGAAATTACATGGTTAAACAATGATTTCATTTATTTATTGTTTTAACTTTTACCCCGCTCTCCCCACCAAGGCGGGCTCAGGGTGGCTGCCAAAACTGACACACAGTATACAATTTACACGTAATAAAATACAAGTAATTTAAAACACAAGACAAATCATTTTAAAACATAACTTTGATGGCAATAAAAATAAAGTGCAGTTTAAGGACACAATGCGCAGTACCATACTAGGTCTCAGTTCACTCAGGGCGCTGCTGTTAAGAATGCTTACTACTTCACTGAAATGATGCTTACTACTTCACTGAAAAACTGGTTAGGGAAATGTGGAAGTACAGATTTCACATAGGGCGTCTCTCAATTTAATACTGCAACAACAAACCAAAAAATGGGAAGGGTAAAAGCCTGCAGTTTAGTTTCATACTTGATAAGTGTAATTTTTGAGACTGGATAAGAGGAGGCCAGATTATTCAGAATTATCTGATAATGTTGCCTTTATGGAGGCCACACTAAAGAAGAAGACAAAGTTTAGCTTTGCATATATTATGACTGAGCATTTTTTACTTTATTGTAAAAGCCAACAACATATTATTTGGCCACTAGATCCAAAGTTTCAACAGTACATTTCAAATTTTGTTCAGGTTGAAGTGGGAGAAAAAGAAGGATAAGGAACAGGAAGGAAAACAGATATTCATTCTTCTCTCTCTGCAGGTCCACAAACCCTGGAAGTGTTCCTGCTATAGTATACAAAAGGATGCATTATTATATCATACTGCACTTCCTCATTCTTTTTCAAAATAGCCATTACTTTTTATTATTCATAGGCTGACATGGGATTTATATCATGGAGGAGTGGCTAGTACCTGGGTCTTCAGCTTGTCAAATAAAAATAAATTATGATCATGTTCTACAACAAAATACTGAGTATTCCTTTCTATTTTTTTTTTGTTCAATATAAGGTATAACAAGTATATTCAAATAGTCAAACCTAATTACTGCTGCAGTTTTTAAAAAGGGTTTCTAGCCACTCATAAATGTTGATTTTTGTTGTCTCTCCTCCTTCAACTGAACCTAGACAGCTTGGCTATTGGCCAGACTTTAGTTATCCAGCATTTTGACATTTTTGCTGCAGTAATAAGATCTGGGACCATAGTATTTTGTTTTTGCCCAAAATAAGGCAGACTTACATAATTGCTCACAGTTGCAGCTTTCCTAGTTACGAAGGATTGCTAATATTAAAATGATGATCATAGCAATTTTTTAAAATCTGAATATATGCCCATGTAAAAATCAGCTCAATTATTGTAACATTGGTAAAAGATCATACCTAATTTTGTTTGGTCAAATAAGGCACCTCAACTATCTTTGTCAATACTTCAGAGAGGAAAGAAATTGATAATGGAATACAATGCCTAAACTTACATTGTATTATCAAATGTCAGATTTGAAAATCATTCTAAAATGGCCACATACTGATAGAAATGGTCCTTAGAAGTTGTTGGAACAGGACATTTCTAAACTACCACTTAGTTATTTACATTTAGGGATGGTGATGAATCTCATTTTTGTGGTTCAGTTTGTGGTTTGTGACTGAATCATGAACTGAACCACAAACTCATATGAAATGGGAGGGTTGTTTGTGAACTGATCCAGTTCGTATTGGTTCATGAGCCATTTAAAGTTTATCCCTTTAAACCCTGCTCCCGGTGGCTTTTCATGGGGAGCAGAAAATAGGGTTTCCAAACAGCTGAGTGGCCTGATTTCTGCTCCTTGTGGCATTTCACAGGGAGTAGAAAGCAGGGTTTAAATGGCTCCAAGTCATTTAAATCAAAAAGCTGAGCAGTGGGGAGTGAACTGAAGAACTGCCATGAGCTTCCTTTCACAAATTTTGGTGCCAATCATGGTGTTTCATGAAGAGCAGAAACCACTGTGAACTGCACCAAAATTTGTGGAAGTTTGTGGCAGTTCTTCAGTTCATGTACATTACCATGAACCAGTGTTCCCTCTAAGCTGAGTTAGTGTGAGCTAGCTCACAGTTCTGTAGCCTCCAACTCACACATTTTTGTCTTGGCTCAGGAAGGAGGGCTCCAGGGCAAACTACTGTATGCAGTAGCCAGATTGATTGCTCGCACCTTTAATGGCAGTAGCTCACAAAGTAGAGTTTTGGTTCACAAGACTCCACAGCTTAGAGGGAACATTGCCATGAACCACCAAAATCTGTGATAAACTTTAGTTTGTCAGCTATTTACCTTGGTATGTCAAAAACCCAATACTTTCATACAGAGAGGCAATGAAATCTTAGCAGACCCATCTGGTCTCTCCACAGCACAGTACCCCTGTAGCTAATAACACAGAACTGGGGGTTTTTTTAAGAATTTTATTTTTCTTCAACTACAGTGACAAAAACATACAAGCAACATATAGTCTAAACATAAAAATGGGGGTATCTTGTGTTTACATATCAATTAGTGCTTCTTTTTCTGTTACATACAGCTTCTGCCTCATACTAAACAAAGTTTGTTTTGCAACAACAATAATAAAATCTCATTTCTTCATGTCCTCTTCTTCTCTTCCCTTTGGTTATGCATCCTGTCCTGTTTAAGTAAGAATGTGTTGATCCTTCCATTCGTAAAATCTCCACCAAGTGTTATTAAATAACTCGTCCAAGTGACCTTTCAAAAGTAATGTGAGTTTGTCCATTTCTGCAGCTTCCAAAATTTTATTAATAAAATCTTCTTTACTTGGTGTTGTTATGTATTGAAATATGAATCACTGCTATTCTTTCACACGTTAAGCTTGCTTCTGAATGTGGCTCCTCAGATGTCACATTACTATTGGTTGGTTTCAAAGAAACCTCTGTAAATATCCAATCACTGAGTGATATTGTAGCAAAGAGGGAACGGTCCTGATTGGCCTTTATTCCTGTATTGTTATTGGTCCTTAACTTATCATGGGTGTGGCTTTGACAGCCCAGGAGAGTTTAAAAGACACCCTTTGTTGTTGGTGTGTTCTGAGTTGGTGTTTGCTGTTACGAATAAAGCTGAAATCTTTTACTGAAATCAAAACGTTGTTGAGTTCCATACTTAACAATTGGCGACAAGGATGGGATGCTAGAGTGGGTAGGCAGCCCCGCTGAACTGGCGCAGTAATGGCAGACGAGAACACTCACCCGGCCAAGCCGGCTGAAGCGCCATGGGCCATTGTGGACGCTCGACCAGCTGAGATGGCCGTCAACCCGGCATTCAAAGCATTCGACCCGGCAATGGAAGACTGGGACTCCTACCTGGCACGGTTTGAGTTTCACCTCTAGGCAAACTAGATCACTGATGAGGTGAGGAAGAAGTCGACGCTCCTGAGCTCCTGTGGCAAGGCCATCTTCGACATCGCCCGGTCCCTACTAGCGCCCACCGAGCGTAGCACAGCTACATGGGCTGATATCATGGCAAAGCTCAAGGGCCATTTCACACCGCAGCCGTCAAAGATCGCATGCAGGCATGCTTTTTACAAGCGGTGCCAGGGTCCATCTGAGTCGATAGCTGAATTCGTCACTGTCTTGTGGAAGACGGACCAGCCTTGCGGCTTCACCGACCTTGAGGAGGCCCTCCTCGGCCAACTGGTGTGTGGCCTACGGGACGAACGCCTTCAGCAGCGCCTGTTTGCTCGCACCGAGCTTACGTACGCAGTGGCCTACGCTGAGGCTGTTGCCACAGAGGCTGCCAACAAATTGACCTGAGAGGTGCACCAACGACAGCCATTAGTGCGTAAAGAGCCTGCAGTCCACCAGCAATCCGCCAGTGAGTCTGATGGCGAGGCTGACGATGTCTGCAGAACCAGAAAGACATGCCCACCACGGACCAGACCGAAGACTCCAGTGACGAGATCTTGTGCCAGATGTGGAGGCAAGCATGAGAGAGACCTCTGTTGGGCCAAGGAGCTGATCTGCCGCTCCTGTGGCAAGCGGGGTCATCTGGCCCGAGTCTGTCGGGCAGCCAGAAAATCTCCACCGTCTTCGCGACGTGCAGACCCCAGGGTTCATGTTCGAGATGGCGACAAGGCATCCAACTGTCATCAGATCAACTCCTGCTGC
Organism: Gekko gecko; assembly: GCA_029375565.1. Lineage (NCBI taxonomy): Eukaryota > Metazoa > Chordata > Lepidosauria > Squamata > Gekkonidae > Gekko > Gekko gecko. The sequence continues at coordinate 99,003,586 of JAPDNY010000004.1, read as the reverse complement.
TGCCCATCAACAGTCCTGGCCACCAGAGGCAGGCCCAGCAAAAAAGATCCATGTGACGGTTATCTGGACAGTGTTCCCTGCGTCATGGAGGTGGACTCCGGATCGTCTGTCACTGTCATCTCTACAGAGATGTGGCAGCGCTTGTTCCCGAGGCAAAGCCACCACCATCTGGCACCAGTGTTGACCCGCCTGACCAACTTCCAAGGACGGCGCATTCCGTTGGCAGGGAAGGCGACCTTCCAAGTCGAGTTCAAGGATCATAAGGCCGAGCTCTCTCCTAGTTGCAGAGGGGAAGAGGGTTAGCCTGTTGGGCCTCGACTGGTTTGAGGCATTGGGGATCGCTATCACTGGTGTTAACAAAATTTGTGTAAATAAACAGGACTCACTGTATAGCGAGTTTCCTGAGGTGCTTGGGGAAGGGCTTGGCACATACATCGGCCCCCCGGTTTCTTTTGATTTAGACCCTTCAGTTCGTCCAATACAACTGAAGTATAGGAAGGTTCCACTCGCTCTGAAAGCAAAAATTGAGTCAGAGTTAGATAAATTGGTCAAGCAGGGTATTCTCGAACCGGTACCCTATGGGAAATGGAAAACCCCAATTGTAACGCCTGTCAAGGCCGATGGCTCGATCCGAATATGTGCTGACTACAAGTGTACAGTCAACAAAGCCCTGCTGCAACACTCCTACCCGGTGCCGGTGATCAGTCACATACTGGCATTACTGGGGGGAGGAAAGGTTTTCGCCAAGCTTGACCTGGCTCAAACTTATCAGCAGTTGCCGGTGGACGACGCAACTGCTGAAGCTCAAACAATTGTTACCCATAAAGGGACTTTTAGGGGACGCAAAGTGGGAATGGGGCCCGAGGCAGAAACAAGCGTTCAAAGCTGTAAAGGACTTGCTTTCATCAGACACTGTGTTAACTCATTTTGACGAGGACAAGCTCCTCATACTGGCAGCCGACGCGTCCCCTTATGGGGTGGGTGTGATTTTGAGTCATCTTATGCCAGACGGCACTGAGGCACCCATCGCCTTTTACTCGTGGTCCCTCACTGCAGCGGAGAAAAACTATGCACAAATTGACAGGGAGGGCCTCGCCCTAATAGCTGGAGTTAAGAAATTCCATGATTTTGTATATGGGTGATGGTTCCTCCTTGTGACAGACCACAAGCCGTTGCTGGGCATATTCTCTCCAGACTGACAGACACCTAATATACTGTCCCCGAGGATGTTGCGCTGGGCAGTATTTCTGTCCGCATACGATTTTGAGCTGGAGCACCAACCAGGGAAGGCTATTGGGTATGCGGACGCCCTTAGCCGCTGCCCCACTCCACCAAAGAACTTGGACAGTGACCAGGACTCGGTCACTTTAGCCCTTGAGGAGCTTCCTGAGGCACCGGTTACTTCTGCGGACATTGCCACTGTGTCGGCCAAGGACCTGGTAATTGCCCGCGTCCTCAATTGGCCATGGAGGGGGTGGCCGGTGGGAAAAATGGAGCCGGAGTTTAAACCTTTCGTTTCCCGCCAAAACGAACTGTCAGTCTCTAAAGGGTGTCTGCTTTGGGGGAATCGGGTGGTGGTTCCCTCTAGGCTGCGGGAGAGAGTATTAGAGGCATTGCATGCCGGGCACCCAGGAATGGTGCACATGAAGGCCCTCTCCCAAGGGTATGTGTGGTGGCGCAAGCTGGATGAGGATATCGAGGTTTGGGTAAAAAACTGTATGGCTTGCCAGTAATTACGCCCGGAACCACCTCATGCTCCTGTCCAGCCCTGGGAAAAGTCAAGGAGGCCATGGTCCCGCCTCCACATTGTTTTTGCGGGTCCCTACCATGGGCAAATGTTTTTGATTTGTGTTGATGCCTTTTCTAAATGGTTGGAAATTGTAAATATGAAGTCAACTGGGTCCGGGGCTGTTATCAACGCCCTACGCAAACTGTTCTCTACCCACGGGCTGATGGACTGTTTGGTCTCTGACAACGGGCCATAGTTCATGTCCGCAGAGTTCGAGGGTTTCTTAAGGGACAACCTCATATGCCATGTGACTTCTGCACCGTTCTATCCGGCCTCCAACGGTCAGGCCAAACGGATGGTGCAGACGGCGAAGGAGTCACTTCGGCACCTGACGTGCGGGGACTGGGGCCAGAAGATCACCTCCTTTCTTCTGTGCCAGCACATCACGCCCTGCTCTGCGACGGGGAGGAGCCCCGCAGAGTTACTGATGGGACGTAAGCTGGCCTCACTGCTCGACCACCTGCACCCCGACTTAGACCAGTCGAAGCAGCGGTCTGAGGTTCCAGCTCAGGAGAGAGTGTTCCAGTGTGGGGACAAGGTATTTGCCCAGAACTATGCGGAAGGTCATTGGTGGCTACCAGCCATAGTCACCAAGGTTGCAGGGTCCAGGCTGTACGTGGTCCGGCTTCCCAGTGGACGGGAGATTCGTCACCACATAGACCAGCTCAGGGAGCGCTGGGCAGACTCAAGCGCCAAGTTGGTGCCCGAACCTGAGCTGGTCCCCGAGCAGAAGGGGCTTCTCGCCGAGGAGGTGAGTGTTGCGGATCGGGAATCGGAGTCTGGGCAGACCCCAACTCCAGAGCCTGAAACCCCTCTATTGGTGTCCCCTGACTCTCCTGAGAGAGAAGTCACCAGAGTCCCCGAAGAGTGTGCCACTCCAACTCCAACGGAGCAGAGACCACTGCGCCGGTCAAACAGAAGTCGTGCCCCCTCCTACCTGAAAGATTATGTTTGGCAGGGTAATGCTCCATCTTAGGGGGGAGGAATTGTTATGTATTGAAATATGAATCACTGCTATTCTTTCACATGTTAAGCTTGCTTCTGATTGTGGCTCCTCAGATGTCGCATTACTATTGGTTGGTTTCAAAGAAACCTCTGTAAATATCCAATCACTGAGTGATATTGTAGCAAAGAGGGAACGGTCCTGATTGGCCTTTATTCCTGTATTGTTATTGATCCTTAACTTATTATGGGTGTGGCTTTGACAGCCCAGGAGAGTTTAAAAGAAGGAGCTGTGCTCCCCTTGTTGTTGGTGTGTTCTGAATTGGTGTTTGCTGTTACAAATAAAGCTGAAATCTTTTGCTGAAATCAAAACGTTGTTGAGTTCCATACTTAACAGGCATCTCTTGGCACCTCCAGAGTTTAGCGTATAGTATTCTGGCTGAAGTGGTTATATATATCAGAAGGTAAGAGTTGTCACTTTTAAAACTATCAGAGAGAATGTTCAGTAAATATATTTCAGGAGTAAACGGTACGTTACATTTCAAAATCTGTTGGATTAATACATGTACCTCTGCCCAATATTTTTTTGCTCTGTCACATAACCACCACATGTGGTAAAATGATCCTGTTTTCTCCTGACATTTCCAACATTTATCTCAGCTTTTGTTATCAAATTTAGCTAATTTTTCAGGCGTTATATACCACCTGTAAAACATCTTATATGTATTTTCTTTATATGCAATGGATTTTGTAATCTTAATGTTTTTTTTCCAAAGTTTGTCCCATTGATCTAAATATATGTTGTGACCCACATTCTGTGCCCATGAAACCATCACATTTTTAACAATCTCATCATGCATTTTATAATCCAGCAGTAAAATATACATTTTCTTTATAAAATTCTGATCACCTGCTAACATTAGATTATTTATTTCAAGCCAATCTTCATTGAAGCCCGTTGCTTTATCTTTAGTATACTTTGATTCAATCTTTTGGCATGATGTCGTCAATGTGCACCAAGTAACAAGTGGCTACCAATCAAGTGAAGTAGGGTGGGGAAATTCATTCAATAGTGTCATCACAATATGCATTTTGTACAAATAGTTCCAGCCTGAGGTTGCTTCTTTCCTATTACTTTAAAAGAAACAGGCCAAGAGGTTGTTAATTAAACCTTGAAAATAGGCAGGGCACTTGAGAACTGCAACAAAGCCCAGGTGTATTTATCCTTTTCTCAAAGAAGTACACTTCAATCCTGTTTCTTAAGTATAGTTTTAAAAAGCATTTTTTTTAGTTCAGTCCTAAACATGTTTACTTAGAACTCCCATTGAATTCAGTGGACCTTACTACTTTGTAAATTTGGTTAAGAGTCCAGACCTTCCACACACACATACACAAAACCTAGCTGATCTGCCTTTTTTTTTTCCTGTGGAAATACATTACATAGAGCACACACTAAAATGCATAAAAACTTTTCTGAGTTTTCCAGTCTCAGTGTTTCTAGCTGTTAGCCTTATAAATATTAGAGAATCTGTATGGAAAATACAAAATTCCTATTTACTTTAATGCCTTTGTTTTATCTATGCGGAATCTAATATTAAGCATCTTGTATAGCTGGCTCAAGTGGCTAAGACACTGAACTGCAGACCGGAAGGTTGGTAGTTTGGCAGTTTGAGACCCAAGTACCACATGATGGAGTGAGCTCCCATCTCTGGCTCCAGCTCCTGCCAACCTAGCAGTTTGGAAGCAAGAAACTGCAAGTAGATAAATAGGTACTGCTTCAGTGGGAAGGTAACAGCATTCCGTGCACCTCGGCTTCTAGTCATGCCGGCCACATGATCACGGAAACGTCTCTGGACAGCTCTGGCTCTTCGGCTTGGAATCGGAGATGAGCACCACATCCCTCGAGTCGGATCCAACTGGCTTTCAAGCAAGGGAAACCTTTATCTTTACCTATAGTTGTAACATCTTCCATGGTCCACTTGAAGCACTCTTGAGCCTCTTTGCCCTTGTTGGTATACAATATCTATGTAGTTTAAGTATGCTCATATCAGATTATTAAATCAATTGGAATCTGTGCAGCATTTACAACTATACTTCAGTCTCCTGCATGTGGATTTTTGTATCACTGTCTTTGAGAACCAGCTATGCTATATGAGGTGTATTTTTTGTCCTTCACAGACTATTTTTCCACTGATTATATGCACATTTAGGAATGTCTTTTTCAATTTTAATCACTCTTCTTCATGCAGAAGTATCTTTTCAGAACTCTAGAGAGCTTATTTTTACCCAATTCCTTTTTCCTTCCCCATGATTATAAACATCATAGCTATTTCTTTTTTTCTTTTTGGCCCCCCCATAGGGGATTTTTAAAATTTATTTTCTATAAACTACAACAGAAAAATAGAAAGGGGACACTACAAACTATAGGATAAAGCAAAGAAAATCTAACTAAGAACCCAAGGTCTGGGAGTTATGCAATGTTCTTCTCTTAGAAAATTTTTTGACATGAGGAGTATTCAATATTAATTCTCTGATCATCAAGATCCGCTTAACACCAACAACACTCAACAGAATATATACATACAAATACAGTTGTTAAGTTCGACTCACACTTATGTACATTTAATTATCTCAGTACAAAACATTCTGTAATGAAAAACAACAACAATATCTGTTGGAAAAGGACAAACAATAGATAGAACAGGGGAGAGAGAAAAATATCCAGTAAAACTTTCCAGTTCTGTATGAATAGATCATGAGGTCCTGGATGTATTACGTCCTTGTTGTGTCCTAAAAGACTTCATCAGTTCAATAAGATACAGTAAATATGTAAAACCAAATAAATAAATGTATATCTTACTGGCAAATATATCATAATTTCATAAGCACAGTTTCTAGGGACAGCTCTGATGTTTAGCTTAGGATACTTGAAGGATACTCAAGTGGAGATATGGGCTGTACCATAATTATAGGCTTGAAGAGAAAAATAACAGCCACACAACTCCATGATTTGACTGTAGCTCTGGAGTACAGCACATACTTCACATGCAAAAATAACCAAACTTCATTTCCAGCATCTCTAGTTAAAAGGTTTGCAGCTAACCAGACTCTGAAGGCCTTCTGCCTGACATCTTGAAAGACCACTGCAATCAGGGTAGACAGTCCTGTGCCAGCTGGATGAATAATCTGAATTCATGGAAGATAGCTCAATAGGGTAACAGCAGGGTTGCCAGGTACCTTACCTCTGCTAGCGGAGGGCTTTGGAGGGAGTTCCGGGAGGAGGAGGTGACATTGTATGACACCCTTATGTGATAACATCACTCAGAAGTGACATCATCATGCCAGAAACATCATTCACCCTCAAAAAACTCCTGGGCAACCATATAGCCAGCTTAGAAAGACATGAAAGAGTGGTACCTTCAATACATCTCCAGTCATCCCCCTTTCTGCTAGCCCAGTCCTGCTGTATACCACCTAGGTCATGGTGAGTCTTTCAAAAACTCATCATGACCAGGTGGTATACAGCAGGACTGGGTTAGCAGAAAGAGATACTTTTCTTCCTTTCTCACAATACAAGAACTTGTGGGCACTCAATGAAATTCCTGAGCCGTCAGGTTAGAATGGATAAAAGGAAGTACTTCTTCACCCAAAGAGTGATTAACACATGAAAGTCACTGCCACAGGAGGTGGTGGTGGCTACAAGCATGGACGGCTTCAAGAGGGAATTAGATAAACATATGGAGCAGAGGTCCATCAGTGGCTATAGCCACAAGGTATAGATAGGAACTCTGGGGCAAGTGATGCTCTGTATTCTTAGTGCTTGAGGGGGCAACAGTGGGAGGGCTTCTAGTGTCCTGGCCCCACTGCTGGACCTCCTGATGGCATCTGGTATTTTTGGCCACTGTGTGACAGAGTGTTGGACTGGATGGGCCATTGGCCTGATCCATCACTGGCTTCTCTTATGTTCTTGTGTTCTTATAATATTCTTGGGTATCATTTGAGCCCAATTATAATTACTTTTACTCAGAATATGACTTTTTTACCACTTTGGCTTTCAATATTTATATAGTTTCTCTGAATATTGTAGAATATTTGTATCAATGAGTTAATTTATTTACTTGGAGACTAATGGGGCTCACAGCATTCTCCCCTTCTCCATTTTATCTTAACAACAACTCTGTGAGGCAGGTCAGGCTGAGCATGTGTGACTAGCCCAACATCACATACCAAACGTCCATGGTGGAGCAGGGATTTGAACATGGGTCTATAGCTCTAGGACGACAGTCTAACCACTATGCCATGCTGGCCATGTGTTATGTATTTTGTGCTTTTAAAGACACTAGCAGTAGGGGATGACTTAATATAGGAAGTGTAAGTCTAAATGTCCTCTTGTCTTTCAGGGAAGAGCTTCACCTTGACCATCACAGTCTTCACAAATCCACCACAAGTAGCTACATACCACAGAGCCATCAAGATAACAGTAGATGGACCCCGAGAGCCAAGAAGTAAGTATTCAGAGATCACTAGATCCTAATTTTTAAAAAAATCACTTAAATGTGTGGGAGATGCTCCCTTTTATTCCACTATATTTTAATCAGGCATTTAACTGAGCACTATGCAAAGTGTGTAGCATCTTGGCCAGCCATTATACATATGTCTCCATTTCTGAGGACTGGAAGGTAGCTAATGTCACTCCCATCTTTAAAAAGGGTTCCAGAGGAGATCTGGGAAATTACAAGCCAGTCAGTCTGACATCGATACTAGGTAACTTGGTAGAAACTGTTATTAAGAAAAGAATTAGTACGCACATTGATGAACAAAAACTATTGAGGCAGATTCAGCGTGGGTTCTGTAAGAGAAGATCTTGTCTCACTAACCTATGAGTGTTCTTTGAGAGAGTGAACAAACATGTAGACAAGGGGGACCCAATAGATGTTGTTTACCTTGACTTCCAGAAAGCTTTTGATCAAGTTCCTCATCAAAGGCTCCTAAGTAAGCTCAATAGTCACCGGACAAAAGGACAAGTCCCCTTGTGAATCAGAAACTGGCCTATAAATAGGAACCAGAGAATGAGTATAAATGGGCAATTTTCTCAGTGGAGGGTGGTAAGCAGTGGTGTACCACAGGTCCAATGCTTTTTAACTTGTTTATTAATGTTTTGGAGTTGGGAGTAAGCAGTGAAGTGGCTAAATATGCAGATAACATGAATTTGTTCAGGGTGGTGAGAACCAGGGAGGATTGTGAGGCACTCCAAAGGAATCTATCAAGGATGGGCAAGTGGGCGTCAACGTGGCAAATGGAGTTCAGTGTGGCCAAGTGCAAAGTGATGCACATTGGAGCCAAAAATCCTAAATATAAATACACGTTGATGGGGTCCGAAAAGACAGAGACTGACCAAGAGATAGATCTTGGAGTCGTAGTAGATAACGCAATGAAAATGTCTAGACAGTGTGCAACTGCAATAAGAAAGGCCAACACTATGCTGGGGATTAGTAGGAAGGGAACTGAAAACAAATCAGACAGTATCATCATGCCCCCTGTATAAATCAATGGTGTGACCCCATTTGGAATACTGTGTACAGTTCTGGTTACCACACCTCAAAAAGGATATTATAGCGTTGGAAAAAGTGCAGAAAAGGGCAAATTGAATGATAAAAGGGTTGGAACACTTTCCCTATGAAAGTGGGGCTCTTTAGCTTGGAGAAAAGATGGCTGAGGGGTGAAATGATCGAGGTTTACAAGATTATGCATGGGATAGAGCAGGTAGAGAAAGAAGTACTTTTCTTCCTTTCTCACAATACAAGAATTCATGGGCACTCAATGAAATTCCTGAGCAGTCAGGTTAGAACAGATAAAAGGAAGTACTTCTTCACCCAAAGAGTGATTAACATATGGAATTCACTGCCACAGGAGGTGGTGGCGGCTGCAAGCACGGACAGCTTCAAGAGGGAGTTAGATAAACATATGGAGCAAAAGTCCATCAGTGGCTATTAGCCACAAGGTATAGATAGGAACTCTCAGGCTGGGGTAAGTGATGCTCTGTATTCTTGGTGCTTGGGAGGGCAACAGTGGGAGTGTCCTAGCCCCACTGCTGGACCTCCTGAGGGCACCTGGTATTTTTGGCCACTGTGTGACAGTGTTGGACTAGATGGGCCATTGGCCTGATCCAACATTGGCTTCTCTTATTTTCTTATGTTCTTATATGGCCAGCTTTTAAGATTGGGGAGCATTTAGTTTATTAGGAAGTTTAAAAGTTGTAAACCAGACTTGGAATCTTTGATTAAAGTTTTCATAAAGTTTTTTATGGAAAGAGTCTATTGATGTGGAAACATAGCTGAAATGCTTTCCCATTGAAAAAAAATAGTATAGTATATGTAGAAATGGACAAAGGATGAAGGATAAAAGATACTCATGTGTGTTATTCAGCATTTTCTACTCACTCTGACTTTCAATTATTCATAGAAATTTTAATGTCAGAAACAAAACAGCCATGCTCGGACATTTTTTTCAGTGTTGGCTGACAGCAGAAGTGAAAGGGAGGGGGGGAGTCAGAGGGATGACAACCCCAGTTGTTGTATGCAGCTTATTGTGTCTCATACTAGTTTCCAACTTAAGAAAACAGTAATGACTGAAGATGGCACTTTAAGCAGACAGATGGAATTTATTCCACTAAGGCAAAGATTTTTCACAGTCATGCTTGCCAGTTTCTTCATTTTTATCAATTAAGAATGAGTAAATAATAAATGGTATCTCAAGGATATTTTCAGAAAATATATCTAAGCACAGTGCCTGGAGGGAGGGGAAGCCCTGGAAGCCACCTTGTTGTAGGGCTTATGCAATATGTTCCATTATTACCCAAGGCAATGATTAACCTCTTTGTAGAATGTTCATATTAACATTGAGATGTCCTCCGGTAAACTGAGGTTTGCGGTTTTCTTCTCTTATTCCCCCCACATGTTTGGCAGAGGCAGTAACTTAAGAAAAGTCAAAATGGGGAGAGCAAAGAAACACCCAAGGGACCAAAGTTTGGATTATCAGGTTCCAGATCAATTCTGTGTGAAACCTTGGCATCATTAGCATTAATGGAACTGTGCCACTGACTTTAATCAAACAAAGAAAACTTTATATATTATATATTATTTTTACATACTTGTTTTTGTTTTACTATTTCCTTTTCATGACTGCAAGCTTGGACCAGGTTCTCAGTTGCTATAAATTAACATGTCTTTCTTTTCATACCCAGAGAAGGTTTTTTGGACAAGAGTCTGTTTTGCATTTGGGATACACAATTGTCTCTTAAGTTAATATATGTAAGGTGATGGATTTTTTTTTAATTAAACCAAGTTCCTCCATAATCGGGGACAGAGGGTGGCACTGGGAAAGAGGATGTCAACTAGGTACCCCTTAACATGTGGGGTTCCTCAGGGAGCAGTTCTCTTCCCGATGTTATTCAGCATCTATATGCACCCCCTTGCCCAGCTGGTGTGGAGTTTTGGGCTGGGGTGCCATCAGTACACTGATGACTTCCAGCTATATCTGCTACTGGACAGCCACCCAGATGCCACCCTTCATAATCTGGCCAAGGGTCTGGAGGCTGTGGTGAGATGATTAAAACAAAGCAACCTGAGGCTGAATCCGACAAAGATGGAGGTTCGGTGGTTGGGGGGAGGCATGCCGGGGCTGGGGCATAGACTTCCCACACTTGACGGGATGCCACTAACACTGGAGCAATCTGTCAAGAGTTTGGGCATGGTCCTGGATGCCTCCTTAACAATGGAGGCCCAGGTCATGAATATTGCCAGACTGACGTTTTTCTATCTACACCAAGTGCAGCAATTAGCCCCTTTCCTGTCACACTCTGACCTAGCCACAGTAATCCATGCTACAGTCACCTCCAGACTAGACTACTGTAACTTGCCGTACCCTGGCCTTTCCTTGAGACTGATCCAGAAACTCCAGCTGATCCAGAATGTGGTGGCGCGAGTCCTAGCAGGAACGCCATGGATGGCACATATACAACCTGTGCTTTGCCAGCTGTACTGGCTTCCAGTGGAATACCGAGTCAGATTCAAGGTGTTGGTACTGACTTTTAAGTCCTTGAGTGGTCTGGGACCAGTATTTCTTTGGGACTGTCTCCTCTGGTATGTCCCTGGGAGAGCAGGTTCCAAATATTCTTCACAGCAGCTGTGAATCTTATTAGGCTGCATGCCACAATCATGAAAGCTTGATTGGCAATCCCCTCTATTACTGGATAGCTGTATCTGATGAAAATATCTGAAAATATTTGGAACCTGCTACTTTTTATTTTATCTAATTGAAAACGACAATAAAATTGTACATATTCAATTTTGATGCTGTAAGACCTGAAGAAGCCATCAGAAACAAGGTTACACCAGTTCTCATAGTCTTGTCGTCCTGTATCTTTGCCGTTGTTAAGTAGTTTGTGTAAATCCTTGAGCAATATTGGGTGAAATGGATTCCTTATTATTTTTTGGATTATTATCTTCTGTATAATTGTGGTTCTATACCTAATGTGAATCTGTGAGAAGTTAAATATATTATTAATTGCATTGAATTTTGATATATATAAAATTAATAATACAAGCACAATCCAGCATTGTGATGTAGTTTTGTAGTTCTTTTTTGGAATCCTTAGGAGTGGCAAGTCATTGTTCTGGGTGGGGTGGTGCATCCACTGGCCCGAGCTTGACTATAGCTTTGAATGTATGATACTCCCCCCACATACAGTTTTTAATAAGTATGGCTGAGTTTTAAAGTATTCTTTTGTGCTGGAAAGAGAGAAGGGCAAAAGAGGATTGTTAATTCATTCTTATACTAAAATCACCAGCAATCAACTCCTAGTCATCTATTATTTTCTCAGACTCAGAACCAATGCTCCCTTCTAAGCCATGGAGTCTTGTGAGGAAAAATTCTACTTTGTAAACTACTGGCATTAAAGTTGTGAGTGAGCGATTTGGCTACTGCATCCTTCCTGAGCTAAGACAAAAATGTGTGAGTCGAAGGCTCAAAAACTGTGAGCTAGCTCACACTAACTCATCTTAGAGGGAACACTAGAGCAGTACCGCTACTAATAACATAGCTACCTTTATAGTTCTCATTTGGTACGTTTTGGTTATAATACCTTTTTTTTCCATATTGAAAGGCATCTGAAACTGGCACATATTAATTCAAGGCATCTGAAACTGGCACATATTAATTCATTTTGTTGGAGATAGTGTTAGAATGACTTAAAAGATTATTTGCCATTGCTGTGAATTTATGATTCACAAACAGAATTGACTTTTTTTATGAGTGTACTAGTTTTTTGAGAAAAATTATTACCTAAATGTAGAAAGCAAGGGTTTCTAAATTAGCTATTAACATCAAGGCTATGTCAGTTATTACATCTCTTCTCATAAAAATGTATCTCCTATATTCAAATTGCATGTTTGAGGCTGCATCCTAATGAAACTTTCCTGGGAGTAAGTCCTATTGAATAAAATGGAACTTATTTCAGAGTATTATACTGAGCAGTAAATAGAACTACGTACCAAATACTCTGATCCTATTTACACTTTTTTGGAAGTAAATTTCTGTTACTGTGGTTTATTTCCATTTAGATGCATGTAGACTTATATAAGGTGCTCCTTTAGCTAAGAAGGTCCCAGGCCATAAAGAATAAAATTAACGTCTTAAATTGAACCAGGAAACAAATAGGCAGCCACTGCAGCCATTCTAAAAGGAGTGTAATGTGCTGATAAAGACAAGTCTTACTCAAAACATGGACTGTCCTGTTCTGAACTAAATGTAGTTTTCAGGTTGTCTTTAAGGGCATCCACACGTACAGCAGATTGCTGCAATCCAGTGGCATGGATAAGCAGGGCTAGGTTGGCAGAACCTTGGCAGTGAGGCAATTTGCAAACCAAATAAAGGTGAAAGAAGGAACTTCTGGCAACAGTGCTAATTATTTTCTTTGTTTACAGAACCAGATCCAACTGTACCCTGGGGCAATGTTTACATTGCCTGTTAGTGACAGGGTCACCCAATCTAGTGCTAATAAAATAATTCCTCATAGATTTTCATCCTTCCCAACCAGCATAAAGTCCATTTTATCTGGATTTAGAACAAAGTTTAAGTCCAGTGGCACCTTCAAGAGAAACAAAATTTTATTCTAGGTATGCATGGACACTTCTTCAGATACATATCTGAATACATATTCTTCAGATACATATTCAGGTACATTCAGATACATATTGTGCATGCACATGAAAGCTTATACCCGTAATAAAATGTTGTTAATCTTAAAGGCTGCCACTGGATACACATTTGTCCTGCTGCTTCAGACCAACATGGCTACCCACATGTATCTGGATTTAGTTTCAGTTGTTTTACCAGACAATTGCTTAGGGCCAAGAGGGCACTCTCTGGATTTGTCCTTAAAGAAAGATAGAGTTGGGTGTTATTAGTGTTCCACCCAGGCTCCAAACAATCATATTCAAACTTTTAACATATATACTCGACAGCACTGGTGAGAAGATCGAAAGCAGTTCAGTTTCCTGATCTTGGGAGAGGGGGGCAGTAGTTCTCACAAACATCTGATCACTTTTACAAAGTGTAAAATACAGTGTAAATTGTATCTGAAGGACAAACTGGCCAATCAGCTGCCAAACTCTCCCTTTTTGCTTTGCTTGGGAATATAATTACAAAGGATTTTTATTTCATTTGGATTATTTTTCTGGCCCTTTTGCAAATTTGTCATGCCCCCCCACAACCTGATTACATCCCATATATTCAGTCCCATGAAGTATAATTTTCTATTTTATTTCTGAAATGGCACAATAAACTATATCATGGCAATCAGCTTGAACCTGGGAACAAGCCCCACAGGTGTCAGTTAACCCATCCTCCTTTCCATGCTTGGCCTCTGGTTTCATTTTTCAGTTTACAGAAGATGTGATCAACTTCCAATCAGTTTGTTTTCAAAGAACCAGTTAGCAATTTGTGTATAGTTATTCAAAATTATTTGATAGGGTTGCAAAGAGCTGAGAAAATTAATCCCTTGCTAAGGAAAATCTGTTGTGTTGAGAGGATGGGGATTGAAGATAAGATTTTTTCCTTTTTTAAATATAGGTTAAGAAAATGAAGGAAAAGCAAGCATGGCTATGGATGATATTTGGGGGTTAAACCAGATATTTTCCACTATGTGTAAGTAAAGGTTCCCTTGCTCGAAAGCCAGTCGAATCCGACTCTAGGGTTGCGGTGCTCATCTCCGTTTCAAAGCCAAAGAGCCAGCGCTGTCCGAAGACGTTTCCGTGGTCATGTGGCCAGCATGACTAAACACCAAGGTGCACGGAATGCTGTTACCTTCCCACCAAAGTGGTACCTATTTATCTACTTGCAATTTCTTGCTTTCGAACTGCTAGGTTGGCAGGAGCTGGAACTAGAGACAGGAGCTCACCCCGTCACTACTATGTGTATTACCTCTAAAATCCAGCAACGAGCTGTTCGAACTTCTAAAATATCACTCATGAAATGTGGGATCTGCTTTGGAAGACATAGCAAGCCCTGTTTTGAAACTGTGCCTCCCATTTCATGTAGGTTGCTTTGTGTAGCACTACAGATCAGAGCGGAAATGGAGTCTGTGTGCTCAGTGCCTCTCTTGCTAGCAGCCAGTGAGTAAACAGCCTGACTCAAAAGCAAAGTGGTTGAAGATGAGAACTTGAGAAAAGGGAACTTTGTGATAGCAAAAGTGGGGAGAGAAGAGTAGGTGGAAGAAACTTGCCCTGCAGTCAGACGAGACATCAGTTTGTCACCTTTTTCTCATTCCCCATCCCTTCAGTTTGCATCTAACTCTTTACCCTTTCTTTATGACTCTTATGAAAGTCACTGAATACGTATGGGGAAAAATAATTCATGTAGAAATGGAAATATTGCTTTCTTGTCTGTAGATTAGGGCATGTTAACACAAGAACATTTGCATTGCTGGTTTGCCGCTTTAGTGAAGGAAGTAGTGCAATATCGGAAAGATGTCATGGCTGCTTCCTTGTAAAGATAGTGTCAGATTTTTCTTTGTGATCTTGTGAGGATCTGAGCACTAATTAAAGTCATATCCACAATCCAATATGAATTTGGTAGGGTTGACAGTTTATCACATCAGTACAGTTTCCTGGGGGAGTTGGCAAACTGTGACAAACTAGTGGAGAATCCTGAGGTCCTTAGCTTTCATTTCTTCCCCTTGCCCTTTCTTTTTTAAAAAGCACCTTTATAGTCCTTGCTAGGGATGGGCATGAACCACATTTTTGTGGTCCATTTTGTGACTGAACCATTGACCAATACGCTGGTTCATGAATCAAACCAGTTCATATCATTTTGCGAGCCTATGAAAGTTTAAACTTCTGCTTTCTGCTCCCCATGGCTTTTTGTGAGGAGCAGAAAGCAGGGGTTTCCAAACAGCTGAGCAGTGGGGAGTGGGGACTGCCGCTAAGCTGTTTGGTTTAAATGCTCCCCACCACTCAGATCTTTGGAAGCCCCTGCTTTCTGCTTCCTATGAAAAGCTGAGGGGAGAAGAAAGCAGTGGTTTAAATGGGTCTGATCCATTTAAACCAAACATCTGTTTTTCATGAAGAGCAGAAAGTAGGTGTAACCCCCTGAACTAGGTTAGTCTGAGAGAGCAAGAAAGAGAATGTGTGTGTGACTGGCCCAAGGTTACCCAGCAAACTTTATGGCTGAGTGAGAATTTCCTGGTTATCCAAGATCTTAGTCCAACAATTTAACCACTGGACCAGGTTGACTCTCTTGCACCTTTGGTGCTCTGATGAGGCTTTAGGAAAAGAGCATTTCAAGTCATGAAACATTTGCCAAAAAAGTGTGCCTGCTGTGACCTCATAGGCTGGTTTGGCACATAAATGATGTGCTTAAGGGAACATTCCCAGTTGATCTTAGTGGTCACAGTGGTACTTGGGGATAGAAGTGGTCTCTTAGGTCTGTGTTGGACTCAGGCTGCTCAAAGGTCATCAGCAGTATCCTGAGTTGAGCATTGTGAGTTAAGCAGTATACTGAATTGAGCTGAAGAGAATTAATCTAACTTGGTCTCTAAAACAAACCAGCTAGAAACTGTAAGATAATTCTTCTCAACTGCATAATTAAAAAAAATAACAGACACTAATACAAAAGCTCACAAATTTTATTAGTTTTTAAAGTGCTACTGGACTCTTGCTATTTTCTTCTGCGTGCTACCTATCTTGATCTAACTAACACGGCTATCTACTAGTACCAGCTTGATAGAAAATAACACATGGTTTGATTTTTGCCTACTACTTCTGCTCACATGTGGCATTCTGTGCTGTTTTTTGTTACCTGCTGAACCTATCTTTGCAATCTAGCCACCAACAGTTTTGGTTGACCACACTACTTTGCTGTTGAAAGTTAATACTGCTTGACTCATTCTGTGCTGTTCATGTGAAGCCAAAGAAAATAAGGCAAAGAATAACCTGCCTGTCTGCAGTTTGGAAACTTCTCTGATGCTTTGCTTTCAAAACACTGTACAGTACCTTACTATATCTCTTTGCAGCTGCAGCAGGCGGGTGGGGGGGGGGTAGGAAGCAAATAGCATAACATACATAAGATTAAGCAGAACCATTAGGAACATAAGAGTTCTCAGCAAACTGGAGTCCTGCTTGTACGTTATAAAGTGTTTGTACAATGGAGAGACTGTTAAGTGTTTTAGAAGAGAAAATTCTGAGCTGCTCTAGCCTCTAACTATAAAAGTGTTTCTTTCAAAGCAACAACAAAAAATAAAGTGCTAGTCTGATCACAAGAAGAAGGGTTATTCTGGTCTGTGTTTTGAGGATAAATATTCAAGCTAGGAAAATCCACTTTTTCTTCTACTGTGCCATTTGTTAAACAAAGTTTTGATGACTCAAGGCATAAGGTTGGTTAACAACTGGGTTTAACTCTTCCTAGGCTGTTTGGAAATGAAATGGGCTCATAATAATTTTGAGAGGCAGACCCACAAAAGGACAGCATAATAAGGCAACAGTGAGCACAATCCAGAGATTGTCTTCTTCATGTAAGAGAACATTCTACATTTGGGACATTTTATGCAAGATCCTTGTTCAGGGAAAAATCAAGATGTATCCAGAACATCTATTCCACCTGCAGAAGCTGTTTTGGTGCATATGTGCACAGCATGAGGAAAGCTGGTGCATCCAAGTATTTCTGTGCCTGTGCAGGGAAATGAGCCTCAAATACTTTTTTAAAGCTTTGCTCATAGTCCTCTGGATCATGGCCAGTCTATTTAAAGTGTAGAATCAAACAGTGTAGCTTGCTTAGTCCAGTGGTATACACTCCATGGCTTGCAAAGAGTCACATTTGCAATCATTGGCCACTTCCGCATTGTCATTTTTGTTACTCATTTGTCCTTATTGCTTCAGGGGTTTTTTTCCTCCAATGTGTTTTGTTCTCCCTGGTAGTCCCAGAGGGAGCAAAACACATGTGGAAAAGGGGGCGGGGAACCTAAAGCAATAAGGACAAAAGAGTGACAAAAATGACAGTGTGGAAGTGGCCTTTGTCAACCAAAAGAGACACATGACTGTTGTATGCCCTGTGTGCCACCTCACCAAACACACATGCAATAAGATATAAATATTAGCATTAAATGTATAACTATAACCTTTGAATTTACCAGAGCACTTTTGAGCATGTAGGCATGTCTCTCCTTAAGCCTGTTGAATTTTGGTCAATCCCTAGGGGGAGGGGAGGGGCTAGCCAAATCAGATATGGAACAAAGCAAGCTGCAAGCTTTCAAATTCTCCAGAACTCTTTATGAAGCTGCACATTAAAATATAAATGCTTCCCTAGGTTAACAGCACCCTTCAAGTAGAACTCTGGTTTTGTATAAGACAGAGTAGTTAGAATCTCTCTCAGTGCTAAGGGGGAACCAATTGCCAACAACAACCCTCACTGGGTGACAGCCTTGCCTGCTTTCCTGAAAAATTGGGTGGGTGTCATGTTGGGAAATGGTGATTAGAAGCGCCACAGATGATGTGTCAAAGAGCCAGATGTCTTTCCTGAGCCACTGAGTGAGGTCTGTTTAACTTTTAGACTATTCATACAAGGACTGTCTGGATTAGAAGGTCTAAAGCTCTCTAACCCATTCTGTTATGAAACTGAATTCTTACCTGTTGTGTACCAACTGAGGACCACACAGACGGTTGCCTTTGCATGCGGTCATGTGAATGGGCAAAGCTTCGCTTCCTGAGACAATAGCCAGCACGGATTCTAGGATGGACCTATCGGTCAGCCAGGATCCAAGCAGTAACCTATGGGGAATTGGGGGCACTGTAAATAAGCCTATCACAGGTGTGGTTGTGTGTGGGGTGTGGTTTGAGATAGGGATTTAAGCAGGCCCAGGTCCTGCTGACCCTCTGTCTTTTGTGTCTGGAATAAACAAACTATGAGCTGATTCACTAACTACAGCATCCAGAACCCAGTACTTTACACTGGCAATGAAGGTGGAATCCTGTGAGCATGCCTAACCTGGCATCCAACACGGAATGGCCATCTGAGTCTTCGGACTCAGCACAAAGCAAAGTACTGCGCATCGAGGTCCAGCTCACTGCACCCCGCATCACTGTGCCAGACATGGCTGCTGCTCCGGGACAAATCTCCGTCTTCGACCCCACTCGCCCCGAGTTATGGGAGGCATGTGTTGAACAGCTAAAGTACTTCTTCCAGGTCCAAGATGGTCAGTATGGAGGGTATACCACAGTCTTGTCTTGCATGCCTGACAACCTTACCTCCTCAGAGCAGGGCATCTGTAACCTTGTGGGTGGAGATGGCCTCCAAGATGGTCAGTATGGAAAAACTGACAATGTAAAAAAGCATAGGCATTTGCAATTCACTAAGCTTGTGGTGACCATTAATCTTTGTTGTAAAATTACATGCCTAAATGAAACAAAGTTTGAGTCCAGCAGCATCTTTAAGACCAACAAAGATTAATTCTGGGTATAAGCTTTTGTTTCCAATGAAGTGTACATGCACACGAAAGCTTATATCCAGAATTAAACTTTGTTGGTCTTAAAGGTCCCACTGGACTCAAAACTTTGCTCTGTTGCTTCAGACCAATATGGCTACCCACCTGAATCTATCTACATGCCTAAATGTTTGTCTAACCCAGATGGCCCATGCTAGCTGGATCTCTTCAGATCTCAGAAGCTAAGCAGGATTCATCCTGGTTAGTATTTGGATGGGAAACCACCATAGAAGTCCAGGGTATCTATGGAGAGATAGGCAATGGCAAACCACCTCTGAACATCTCTTGCCTTGATAACCCTCCCGAGACACCATAAGTCAGCTGTGACTTGGTGCCTCTTTCCAGCACCCAAAGGTTTTTTTAAAAGTGAGGCAAATAATTTTTTTCCATT
Source organism: Gekko gecko (assembly GCA_029375565.1). Taxonomy (NCBI): domain Eukaryota; kingdom Metazoa; phylum Chordata; class Lepidosauria; order Squamata; family Gekkonidae; genus Gekko; species Gekko gecko. Next base: position 98,984,431 of record JAPDNY010000004.1, on the reverse strand, counting down.
TAGTTTAACTGTCATAAACTGTCCTGTCTAGGCAGTTTCATATGCTGATTTATACCATTCAGACTTTCCCAAACAGGCTTTTCTCTAATCAGAGTTTATAAAATTATTACACCATTGTCCAAAAAGCAATGTAATTTTATTTATTTGTGTTAAAGGTTTGTATACTGTCTTTCTTTCCCCCCAAAAAAAACATGTAAGCTGGATCACAAGAAAGATAAATAACAATGACATTATTGCAGCAGCATTTGAAAATATAATTCAGATTAACAAGGTAATTTACATAAAATTAGGCAACAAGGGCACCAGGGAAAAAAATTCCCGAAGGATCAAACAAACAGGACAGACTTTGTCTGGCATCTAAAAGATTACGTGGTTGGCACCAGATGTATAACCCTCAAGTGGAGTTCCATAAAAAAGATGCAGAAAAGGCCCTCTGCCTGAGAGACACTCATCTCTTCCAAAGCTGGGGATCCCCACAATGTTGATCCCAACTGACAAGCAACTTCATGTGAGAGAAGATGAATCCTTCAGCACGTTGCACACAAGTAGTGTGCAAGCTCTTTTGCTCAATATGGCAGCCAACAGTTCCCAAATAGCTTGACTACAGAACTACTACTGATTTCTGAGAAGCTTCTGGTCATTAGCCTGATGGCAGTGGGAAAGGAGACAATGCAGAGCTACAGAGCAGATTAATTTCATAAAAAACGTTGGGGTTTACATTAAGGAGATAGTTTTGCATAAAGAGCGACATGAGGCTTCTTATTAAAATGATAAAGCATCTCAGCAGTAATTATGCAGTATATTTTGATTTAAAAGCACTGCAAGTAAGATACCTCCACCCCATCCGCCCAAATATTTATCTTATTTAAGTGGCAAGTTTGGTCTAGTTGGCACAGTAGAGGGCATGGATGTGAGAAATATTGCTTAACTTACTAGCTCTCTCTGCCTCGGTTTTACATCTCTTTTGGGAAAAGGAGATAATAATGACCTCTTTTGTAGAAAAATGGTGAGAATGAATAAATTAAAACTGAAAAAGTATTGCTTTGTATATGGAAAACGCTATAGCTATACAAATCATCTACCGTTAAGGGCTGTTTATCTGTTTTAAAACCTCCTACTCAGAAATGCCTACCACAATGGAAATGAAATGTGGATTGTTTGTTATTCTGCTGCATTTACAGGACTGATACTCATGGGGATTTTTCTCCATGTGCACAGTGGGAAGTCCCCCCTTTATTCTGGAGCATTCAAATGATGTTGTGCCCAATCCTGGCACAACATATGTGGTTCCCATATTTTTTCCTGACAAACCAGATGGGGGGGAGCTTCCTTAAATACAGCTCAACAGGGAATCAGATTGGAGCCTTATGTTCCTTAGGTAACAATACACTGACTGTCCTGGGGCCAAAGACCATTTGCCTGGCTTCAACTTGAACTCGATCCTTCTTGGTGATAGTTCCTGTTCTATGGAATGCACTTCAGATCAAGATCCAGGCTCTGTGGGATTTAGTTCAATTCTGAGGTCCTGCAAAACAGAACTATATTGCCAGGTGTATGGATGAGACCAGGGAGTTTCATCTATATACTGCCTTTGTTTTTTTCCTCCCCTCTCTCCCCAGGACAGTGGAACAATGAAAAAGGTTTCATGCCATCTGGGCTGCAGTCAAATGGGCAGTTCAATCCACTGTTGCCCCGACTCTAATTGAGCCAGGTTATTTTGTGACAGAGAATCCTGATCAGACTCACCCCTTTTATCACTCTTCAAAGTGCTTTTACTCTTTCTTGAGTGATCAGAGGGCAGCAGGCAGGGAGTCAGCCTGTTGGTCATTTTTTAAAAAAGTTTGTCCTCGAAGCATGCCCACAAGCACTGATGAGCCTCCTGGGATATGGAGTTCATGGGGCTGTCTGCCATTTTTTTAAGAAAGCTTGTCTTCGAAGCATGCCCACAAACACTGATGAGCCTGCTGGGATATGGAGTTCATGGGGCTGTCTGCCATTTTTTAAAAAAAGTTTATCCTCGAAGCATGCCCACAAACACTGATGAGTCTGCTGGGATATGGAGTTCATAGGGCTGTCAGCCATTTTTTAAAAACAAGTTTGCCCTCTGAGCAAGCGCACAAGCACTTGCTGAGACTGCTGGGATATGGAGTTCACTGCCGTCCTCACTCTAATCTTTTCAATTTACCCCTTCCCCAAAGGACAGAAAAAAGCTGAAGAACAGAGACGTCTTTCTTTGAGAGTTTTTAAAAAGAAAACAAAGTTTTGAGCAGCCCCTGTGGGGGGAGGAGAGGTGCATATATGCAGTTATGCACACATTGCTAACTAAAAAAAAATGGCAGCTGGAAAACAAGAGACCAGTCAGACCTGCCTGATGGCTTGGGTATGCAACAGAGTGATCAGACAACAGGAAATCCATTTTGGAACCAGACTAACAGGACTAGACTTTCTCAGGTATCATAGAAACATGCAGCAAAGGAGGGAGGAATGGGATTTAGATGACTGGGGCACAACAGACAGATGTTGCTGTCTGATTTTGTACTTTAAATCCATAGGGTTGTGTGGATGTTGTTACCACCTGCTTCCACACCATTCACTACTACTGCTTCCATTTTTGTGCCTCTATGTGGAAGAAGGTTTCGTTTTTCTGGGACAAGTACTACTTGTAGTATGTACCCTCCAAATAATTGCCTTCTACACGTAAAGTGTCATTAGTCAAAAAATAAAGGCCATTGTATCAAATACTAAACTAGGGTTGCCAGGTCTTACCTGGCTGCTGGCAGAGGGGTCCCTCCATTGGTCTGGGATGTCTTCAGCATGCACACACTGCGATGACATCATCCAGAAGCAGTGTCATCACACAGGGCACATTGGGGGGGGATACTCTATCATTTAAGAAAAACTCTATGGTTAACCACAGAGTTTTTTCTCAAATGATAGAGCGTTCCCCTGCAACATATCCTGTGCGACATCATTGCACCAGGCACATTGGTGCAAATTAGGCACTTTGGGGGGCAGGGTTACCCCCACCGGCCAGATTGGCGCCAGTGGATTGGGGGCCCTGAAAGCAGGCAAACATCAGGGGAATGGGAATCCTATACTAAACCTATTAGTCTCTTTATAGATCACAAAAGCCACACAACAGGACCAACTAGACGAAGTGGGGAGCTTTCCAGGTATGCAGACTAAGGCCCAATCTGCATCTAGCATTTGCTCCACTGTTTTACCAAACCCACACTGGAACAGAAATTCCACTCTACATTGCATGCCACTTTTACTTTGATTGTTGGATTTTAGAGCAGTGTCCAGACTGCAAGGCACTTTCACTTTGTTTGATCTCTCCGTTTCATGGTCTGCATAGATTTATGGCTGTTTTATGGCCATTCAGGGTGACACTGCAGTCAGTACCCTGCCCAGGGTATTTGAATGTAGTTCTGAGCCACATCTTTTTCTGTTCCAGTGTGGGTTTGGTAAAACAGTGGAGCAAATGCTAGATGCAGATTGGGCCTGAGTATGTTCCAGGAGAAGTGGCATGTTGAGTGAGGGCAGTGAGTGTGAATTAAGGGGAGAAAGGGCAGGGGGAGAAATCAGCCTATTCAAGTCCCACTGAATACTTATAAAATCTTGAAGGGTAATTTATGTGGTGCAGAATTGCTTCCCTGCAGTTCCTTGTTAGAGCCTCAGTTTTTTTCTGTTTTATTTCTGAAGTAATATAATTGGACTACATTGTGGCAATGGGCTTGCAATGCAGGCCACCTGCACTCCTATGCTTGTGCTCTGTTTACTGACTGGCAGTAGCCAATTACTACTCAGTGAGTTTGCCATGAAAAACTAGCATATGTGGCTCTAGCATAGGGTGATCTAGATAGTACGTTATTCATACTAGAAACATGTGAATAGCATGTGATGTATTAAAACTTACTGTATGAGAAAAATGGCAAAAATGGGACGCAGACTGTATAAATGCAATGGGTCTGCCTGCCCAGTGGCAAAAAAGAAGTGCCACCCAAAGGTTATTTAATTCAACTGAAGTTCTCCTATACATTTCAACTGATTTTAGGTTAATTACACAGCTGAAAAGAATAATTGTCAAGGATACACTGAAAATTGCCTGACAGAATTCAAAGAGAAGGCACTGCACAGATGTGCTAAATGGAATGCAGGAATTTTTTGAATTAAATTTCTGAGTTCAACTATTTTGTGTAGCTGTAGACTTAGCTGTCATCATTACCTTGGATCCTGGCCTCATGTTGTCCAGGCCATGAGGCTGAAAATAATCTCCATGTGGAAGACCTTTTACATATGCACACAGTTTGCATGACTCAGAGTGTTTGCATTCCAGTCAAGTGTCTTGAATCCAAGTTCAGATTTGCATTGCTGACAAATGAAAGAAAAACTTTTGCATTTGAACTCCAAAAATATCAGATGAAAGTCTTTTTTAAAAAAAAAGCAGGAGGGAAGCAGGGTGGGCTAATGTGTGTAACGATAAAATCACTTCTAGATACCATGCTTTTTTCCTTTCATTCCTGTGATAATTTATAGCTCAGTGTGGAATCTGAGATGTACTCAGTTGTGCCAAAGGGTCTGGCAGCAGGAAGAAGGGACACTCCGACCTGTAACTGCAGCACAACTTATAAAACTTAATTTTAGCAGCTACTAGGCACTGCTTTTAAGTTTACATTTTCATCTTAGAAATTGTTTTTTGTCACCTGTCTTCATGAAAATGTGTTAGGCTGTTTGAAAGAATGGACACTCTTAACTTTTCAGACAGGATTATCTTTTCATTTGATTATCTGCCTCAAGTGAAAAATAAATGCAATTATGGGTTCAGATTCTGTTTAAAAGCCTGAGCGGGGAAAGAGTGAGATGCAGTGGCTTTTCTTTTCTTCTTTTCTTCTCTTCCCTCCAATTTTATGTATAGGGTTAGGGTTAGGGCTTTTCAATGACATGCCAGCCTGTGTGATGTCTTTGGAGGAAAGTTCTGCAGGAGAAGAATTTCTCCCCAATGAAGACCTCCCAGTTAGTTTATTGAATATAGCAGTGCTGAAAAGAAATAGGAAAGGAACATTGGGTGGTTGGGTGGTAGGGTACACTAGTTTCCATTGCTTTAAGAGAAGGTAATAGGAATTAGTGGAGAGAAAATTGATAAAATAATGGTAAAAGGACATCTTCATGTCCTGCCCTTCAGGACCCAGAGTATCTCTAGCATTATCTGATGTGTTTTCACACCATATAGTCACAAGTGTGACAACACGAGTGCATTATCTTAGATCTAGCTTCTGCTTCTGAGCATTTCTGGGATATTGCTCTGCTACCTTGAAAAAGTGATGGGCAACCAAAAGGGTAAAAATATTGAGAAATGAAAATAAATATGCTGATCAGAGTAAAGAGGGAAAAGTTAGATTCATTGTTGTAGCTGTCTTCCTTAAATCGCCATGCTCACAGAGAAAAATTTTCCAGAGGCAGCTCGCAGCTCCTCTGAGGTTTATGGATGAGATTTCAGAGGGGTGCCAGCTCCACTATAATTTTTAATAGCATAGGAAGGCATATTCAGATGCCTTTAACTGTCACTTTGCTCCTAAACTACTGGATGCTGAAGTGTGGGAATCTTTCGAGCATGGCAACTTTGATAGTACCTGGATTGTTGGGGCGATTCATCATGCAGACTAACCATCCAAACTTGAGGATTGCGTTAAGGCTAGATAGAAATGGTAAAGATTCAAGCTACCTAATTCAGAAACAGTTTTATATGCATGGAATGCAGAGATGAGAGCTCTTTTGGCTTCCAGGCAGTCTTTATCAAACCATTGCTTGAAAGTAGGGTTGCCAGCTCTGGGTTTGAAAATACCTGGAGACCCAAAGTGGATCTGGAAGATGGTGTGGTTTGGGGAGGGGCCTCAGCATCGTACAATGCCATAGAGTCCACCCTTCGAAGCAGCCATTTTCTTCAGGGAAGCTGATCTCTGTCAGCTGGGGATCAGTTGTAAAGGCGGGAGATTTCCAGGCCCCACCTGGAGGCTGGCAACCCTACTTAGAAAACCTTCTCTGCTTCTTCATTTGTGGCCCTGTGTCATGTAGTAATAATGGCTTCAGTCTCCAAAGGAGATTGTCATATGGGATCAGAGGATCAATACCCTCATGATATTCCTTAATGGTAGCTTGATGTATCAAGGAATTCTCCTCAGCCAGTATCACTTTCATCTTTTGCTCAAGTTGGAGTGTCCACTTGGTATGGCGATCCACTTGTTCACTTGATGAGTTATGTGCTCCAGATTGAATTTTGAGAGAAATCTCATAAGACAGTGGATTCAAACGCAGGAGGAGGGGTAAATGATCACCCTCCAAATCAGGTAGAACCTAGAGATTTTTTACAAGTGGAAGCAGGTTCCCACTGGCTGTGCCCATCCCCTGTTGTAAATGTGAGATCACCTGGGTGGTCCCCTCCCCAAATGTGGATCCCTTCAGAATGTGCAAGTTTAACCTTCTGGCCAGACAGGAGCTGGCAAAGTTTGCCTTACCATCTTTGGCTAGATGTGACAGGCAGCAAGTATAAACATGCGTTACTGACAACCCTGTGTTACATTTAGCTAAAGAGCTGTGAAAATGGATAGTTGGTGCCTCAATTTTCATATTACAAGAGTCTTTAGATCCATTTTGCCAGGTGAGACTGCCTTCTCTGGGTGTTACTATATTTGGTGACATTATAATAGTGAAGAATGGAGCAAAATAGTTACATGTTCTTCACTGCAGTTTGTGGTAAGATTTTGCCTCCAGTCCAAGATTGCCAGCTCCTATGGAGTCCAACAGTTTCATCATGTTCTCCATGCTCTTTAAAAGTTACATGAAACCACTGGGTGTGGTCATCCAAACTCCAAAGATTTGGGCTGTGTTGTTGCAAATATGTGGATGACACTCACCTCTGTCTTGCACTTGGTTCCCAGGGAGTCTGTAGAAACCCTGAATTGGTGCCTGGAGGCAGTTTTGGGGTGGACATAGGCTAATAAACTGAAGCTTAATCCTGACAAGATGGAAGTTATTGCATAATAGTGAAACAATAAACACCCAATTTTCTTTAACTCAATGGTTTATTTATTAACACTCAAACCTCAGGGCAGATCACTTGGCTTGAAAAATGAGTTATAATAAAGTTGTTTCTTGTCCACTGGGCCTAGGATTGTCCTGGGCCGATTCTGAAGAGTTTATGTTGGCCCAGCCCTCCTGCAGTTTACTAGTAGGGAAGTGAAACTGTGTCCCTCCTACTACTCTGTTCTGAAGTCTTCTGGGTTAGTCCCTTAAGGAGTACATAACAGAAGGGCTACTGATGTGTGGACTGAGCTGATAACTGAGGAATATCCTGTTTGGGATGGGGTTGCACTTCCCTAGAAAGTGCAGGTTTGTACCTTGGGGTGCTGCTGGATAAACAGGTGGTTGCTGTGACCAGGAGCACCTTTTACCAGCTTTGACTAGTTAGCCAGCTGCAGCCTTTCCTAGGCAGAAAATGTGTAGTCACCACAGCTTAAGATAGCATGGACATAGAGTTGTCAGCTCTAGGTTGGGGAAAACTGGAGATTGGGGGTGGAGTGGAGCCTGAGGAGGGTGGGGTTTGTGGAGAAGAGGGATTTCAATGCATTATAATGCCATAGAGTCCACCTTCCAAAGTGGCCACAGGAGGTGGTGGCAGCTACAAGCATGGACAGTTTCAAGAGGGAATTAGATAAACATATGGAGCAGAAGTCCATCAGTGGCTATTAGCCACAGGATATAGATGGGAACTCTCATTCTGGGGCAGGTGATGCACTCTATTCTTGGTGCTGGAGGGGGCAGCAGTGGGAGGGCTTCTGGTGCCCTGGCCCCACTGCTGGACCTCCTGATGGCACCTGGTATATTTTGGCCGCTGTGTGACAGAGTGTTAGACTAGATGGGCCATTGGCCTGATTCAACATTGGCTTCTCTTATGTTCTTATGTTCTTATGGCCATTTTCTCAGGTGAACTGATCTCTGTCACCTGGAGATCAGTTGTAATCCCAGGAGATTTCCAGCCACCACCTGGAGGCTGGCCACCCAACATGAACAGCATGCCTTAAGGACCACCTACTCACATACAAAAGTACTTGACCACTACAGTCATCTTCTGAGGCCTTGCTTTGAGTGCCCTTGCCTTCTGAAGTTTACATGGGTGGCAACCCAAGAGAGTGTTTTTTCAGTTGTGGCACCAAGATTATAGAACTGCCTTCCTGGGAATATTTGTCTAAAATTACCTCCACGTTTCAGAGGAGATCAATGGAGTATAACAGGGTCTCAGTTAATTACTCTCAGCATTAAATTAAACCCAAACAAATGGTGACCATATGAACCAAGCGTGTTATTCCAGTTTGGTCCTTGTATCTGTTAAACAGTGTTTATTATGCTTATGCTAATTTGCTGCTCACCCTCTACCTATACACACAGACACACATGTATGTATGTATGTATGTATGGACTGAAGAAGTGTGTATGCACACCAGACTTATACATTGAATAAAACTTTGTTGGTCTTAAAGGTGCCACTGGCGTTGAACTGGAGTTGGTCTTCTGCCAGTTTTGTTTTATTTGGCATTCTCTCAATAACCCCTTCTCCCTACTCTTTATTGATGTCTTTCTGTAGGTATGTATGCATGATCTGTTTTTTAAAATTTGTTTGATCATTTTTTTGGTTAGTCATCTTTGTGGCCCTTATTGGGCTGAAAGGCAGGATATAAATCTTCTAAATAAAATATATAATGTACTTCCACTGAAATACATGGTATTTTCAATGGATTGAGATTTCCTGTTCCTTGTCAATATAGAATATTTGTTGATTTCTCTAATGGGCTATATACCTATCAACAAATTCTGGAATGTCAATGAGAGATTTTCTCATCTTCTCCCCCCACCCCCACAATAGGACACCGTCAGAAACTAGATGAGCAGACAAAGCCTGGGAGTTTGTCCTTTTCAGAGCGTCTGAGCGAACTGGAGCAGTTGCGTCGTACAGCTATAAGGGCCAGCCCACACCACCCAGCCCCCACACCTAATCCAAGAGCTTCCTTGAACCACACCACTGCTTTTAACCCTCAGCCTCAAGGCCAGATTCAGGGTAAGTACCTGTTCCCCATTCCAAGCTGGAGGGAGGCTACTCCTTGGCCACTGGAATTAAGGTTAGCATAATCTGATGTATGCACTGGTGCATTGGGGTGCAATTTCTTCCAGTGCTTTTCATCCACATGTGAACCTGTAGCTACAATAATAGGACTGACCACTGCAAACAATTGAGCTGAAGTAGATCCAATTTGACCTTGGTTCAAAAAGTTGCAGTAAAATGAAATAGCATGAGATCCTTTACTAGAACAAATCTTCTTCGTCTCTGTGATTATCTGCCCCAACACACACACAATACATTGTTGAGTAGAGCAAAGACCCAAAGGCTTGTCTTCCTAAGGAAAACAGCTTTAGAGAGGAAGCAGAGGGCAGGGAAAGGCTTAAACACTGGCTCCCAAGGACTGGTCTTTTGGCTTTCATTTCATGCATTTTCTGTATAACACTGAGTTAGGCCCTTACTCTGCTTACAAAACTCCATCAAGTAAGCAATTGAATGTGGTGGTTATTTGACCAGTCCAACTACTCTGACCAAGAAAATAATGGATACTGAAGGAGGTGCTCATTCTTTTGGGTTGAAGAGCTGGACACCCAGAAACACTCCTGCACTTAATCAAGCATGTACTTAATTGCAAAATTTTCTGTTTGACTTGTGTTGCCAGGCTGACTGATGCCCTAGCTCAGGCTCCAGTGTCCATGAGATGATGATGATGGTGCAAATAGCTTAATGAACAGAATCCATGTCTTGCAAAATTGTAGTAATTTGCTTCCATCCTATGCTTGTATAAGCTTATTTTTTTAACTGTTTCAAGAGACAGACTTTTATTAACTTTTCCAACAAGACACTCACACAACAATATAACAAAACAATACACTGCAATACATACATAACACAACACCACACAAAACATATATGGGGGGTAATCTTTAATGCTTAAACATCATCTTCAATATGCCATATCTATTATTGATTCTAAAAACCTTTTCCCTTTATGTGAGTATCTTTTATAACACTCCATCTACTTCCATTCAAATTTTTCTAAACACAATACAAGTACTTTTGACTCTAACCCTTTCTACTCGTTTAAATTATATCACTCATAAAATCGTGACCAAGTGTTCTGGAAGGTGGATTCTGTATGTCCTTTCATAGTCAAAGTCAAGTTATCCATCTCTACTGCCTCTAGAATCTTAACGATATATTCTTGTTTTGATGGTGTTTGGGTAGTCCTCCACTATTTTGCATATAAAATCCTGGCTGCAGTCATCAAATGTATTATTAAGTATCAATCGTCTCTGTTCAACTCCTTAGGTAGTATACCTAGAAGCAATAACTCCAGTTTAAATGAAATTACACCAGCTATAATTTTCTGTATCAGCCTATGTACTCATATCCAAGTCCCAAGGGAAGTACAAATTCGATTCCATAAGAGAGCGGTAAGAGACAAGATACTAAGAGAAGTAAATGCCTCACCCTTGATGTTGAATGAAGTTGTGATAAATGTATTAAAAGAAATTCCATGGAGAGTCCGAGAAAAGAGAAAGGAATACGCAGAATTGACAGCATTGTTGAGGAATAATTATGGATTTTACCTGAGGGATTATTTTTTGTGTATGGGGAGAAAAGATTCAGAATAACTTCAATTTTTAAGGTGATGGACTTTCTGAAGACATATGGGGAGGAGCTGTCAGAAGAGCAAGAAGAAGGAGAAGAAGGAGAAGAAGAAAGTGGAGGAGGAGAAGGTGAAATGAAGTCCATAGGGGTGGCGGCACTCCCAGCGTTACCTCCAAGACAGGAAATATATATATTCAAGAGATCTCCAATTGATACGGGGCAATGGGCAACAGAATCGCAACAGAATCGCAATCAAGATGGATAGAAGGAAAATAACGTTTCTTTCAGTAAATGTTAATGGCTTAAATGGACCACAGAAAAAGAGAAGAATATTTCACCAATTTAAAAAGCAAAATGTGGATATAATTTGTATTCAAGAAATGCATATAAGAAAAAGAGACGAAAAGCATTTAAATTTCAAAGGATTAGGGAAATTGTTTGTAGCTTTGGATAGGGAAAAAAAAAGAGGAGTAGTTCTTTACGTCAAAGAACACTTACAACCGGAATTAGTGTATGCATCTGAGGATGGAGGAATCCTAATGGTGGCTATACAGAGACAAGCTAAAGGGACAATTATAGTTAATATATATGCACCTAATCAACATCAGGAAAATTTTTATAAAAATCTCCACAAACTTATCTCGAAGCAGGACTTTCAAGAAATTTGTATAATTGGACATTAATGCAGTGTTTGATAAGAAGAAGATAGAAAAGCAAACACTCAAGGAAAGAAAATGGGAGGTAATGCGTTCCCAGAAGCGCTTTGTAAGATAATAGAAGAATGGCAATTAATCGATGCTTGGAGATTGAGAAATTCAAAAAAACAGCAATATACCTTTTTTTCTGCCAGACATGATATGTGCTCGATCTTGAGCACAATGACTAAAGATTTACTGGAAGCGGAAACTGAGGCTGGAATTTATGCGGTTCATAAACCAATAACTTTGGCGTTACAAGGAACGATACTTAGAAGTAGATGGACTCTAAATCTTTCGATACTAAAGGACAGGAAAATAGTAAAATGATTGAAGGAGGAATTCCACTACTTTTTTAAAGAAAACATTCAGCCAGATATGCCTATGAAAATTGTATGGGATGCGTTTAAGGCATATGCTAGGGTCCAGTTAATAAAGGAAGCTGCCCGAATAAAATGAAGAGAAATAAAGAATATGTAAATCTGCAAAAGGAAATTCAGAAGCAGGAGGAGATAATAATGGAAAACTCAGCAGAGACAAGAAGACAGAGTAAGATTAAACTGTTACTTCATAAGATGAATTGTCTACTTTCGTATGAATTAGCAAAGAAATTGACTTTTGCTAAACAGAACTTATTTGAAAATGCTAATAAACTGACAAGATGGTTAGCCTACCAAGTTAGGCAGCAAAAGGAAAAAGCATACATAAAAACATTAAGAAAAAAGGACAGAGAAGAAGTAAACAGGATTCAAGAGTTACAGAATATAGTGGAAAACTTCTACAAAGATTTATATAGAAAGACTGATATCAATATAGAACAAATAAACCAATATTTAGAGGAACATCAAGTTAAAAAAATTACTGAGGAGCAAAGAAAAATAATCAATCTATTACGATGATGGAGATGGTAGAAGCAGTAAAAAGACAGAATAGGGGCAAAGCACCTGGACTGGATGGCCTACCTGCAGAATTTTATTTAATATTTGAAAAAGAACTTCTTCCGCAGTTGAAAGAGATTTGTAAGAAAGTGATGGAAGGGGAAGAGATTCCAGATTTGTGATGAGAGGCAACAATATCTCTAATATATAAACTGAACACAAATGAAAAGGAAATTAAAAACTATAGGCCAATCTCATTATTAAATGCAGACTACAAGATGTTTGCCTCTATTATAGCAGAAAGATTAAAGAGAATATTGGTAAGAACAATACATAGGGACCAAGCAGGTTTCTTACCCAAAAGGCAAATAAAAAACAATTTAAGATGCATTTTGGATGTAATAGAATATTATGAAGCACATCCAGAAAACGCATTGGCTTTGGTTCTTTTAGATGCGGAGAAGGCCTTTGATAATCTGAATTGGCTCTTTGTAATGGAAATACTGAGGAAAGCCAAGGCAGGAACAGAGTTTATTCAGATGATTTAAGCTATAAATACACGAGACAAACTGCCTCGGTTATGATTAATGGTGATCATATGGAAAATTTTGAAATACAAAAAGGAACACGACAAGGTTGCCCTTTGTCACCACTATTGTATATTTTTGCACTCGAGATATTAAATGAAGCGATAAGATATAATAAAAAGATTAGGGGACTGAAGGTGAATGGAGAAGAATACAAACTTTTAGCTTTTGTGGACAATCTCGTATTTATACTTGAGGATCCTCTCTCCTCAATCTCTGATTTGAAAATGGCCAAGTGGTGGGGCTGAGGATTAATATAAATAAGACAAAATTATGACCAATAATATGAAGATGGAACAGAAAGATATGTTGCAAACGGCTTCGGGTTATCAGCTATGCAATAAAGTAAAATACTTGGGAATTAATTTAACAAACAAATGCAGTGTGTTACTAGAAAACAATTACAAAGAGCTACCAAAAGCTATGAAGCAAGATCTAAAAAAGTGGAAGGATCTACAAATATCATTGATGGGGCGAATAGCCTTGTTAAAATAAACATTCTACCAAGATGGATTTTTTTTGTTCCAGACAGTTCCGATACTACAGAATTTTGGGATATTTAAAGAATTGGACCAGATTGTTTCAAAGTTTATCTGGCAAGGGAAATGGCCAAGAATTAGGTTGAAGGCATTGCAAGATCTAAAAGAAAGAGGTGGATTCGGGCTATCGAATTGGACATTATATTATAGAACAGCGGCATTAGCCTGGATTAGAGAGTGGATTATGTTGAAGGATAGGAGGATATTAAATTTAGAAGGTCACGACCTAATAATGGGCATGTGTTTCTTTGGTATGGAAAGGCCTCAATGCATAAATATTTTAAGCAACATTGGTTAAGTGCATCATTAATGAAAGTATGGGAGATTATACAAAAGAGTTGGTTTATAAAGGTTTCTAAACTGACTGTACCATGAGAGGCATTTACTCTACCTACGTTATATGATGAGGACCTGCCAAAGGGATATATGGACATACTGGACTCAAGGAATGAGTTTAAACTGGAAGAAAATCTATCGTGGTGGCAAAGAGTGCAGATAGAATTGAGATATGCTAAGGATAAGAAGATTGGGTTCAATAAGAACCTTACAGAGATGGAAAAGATTTTGAGTGCACCAGAGGAGAAATTTATAAAGAAAATGTATATAATACTTTTTAAAAGAGATGATGGCAGATGAAATTGTTAAAAATAACATGATTAAATGGGCCCAGAATTTAGGCTATAGTATTGAACTTGAGCAATGGGAACAAATATGAAGTAAAAATGTTAAAATAACTAAAGCTGTTTCTTATAGAGAAAACATGTATAAAATGTTTTACAGATGGTATGCAGGCCCATAGCCAGGATTTTGCAATTCAGGGGGCCTTTGAATAAGTCAGGGGGCACTGATGTCACAAAATAAAAAATAAAATAAAAATAAAATTTAAAAAAACTCACTTTTGCGGCGTTCGCATTCTGCTTTTCTACATGGAGGAAGCAAGCCACGCTTGGGGCAGGGGTGGCAGTGGGGAGTCCTCCGGGTGGCCCAGAGAGCCAGGAGACCTGGATGGAAGTTGGGGGGGCCTTGGCAGGAAGTCAGGGGGCCAAGCCCCAAAATGCCCCACTGTGGCTACGGGCCTGATGGTATGTAACACCAGAGAGAATTGTGAAATATGATGATAAATGTGCTAACAAGTGTTGGAAGTGTGAAAATAAGACGGGGTCATTTTATCATGTGTGGTGGACTTGTGAAGTTACTAAGCCAATTTTTTTGATGTGGGAAGGTATCTCTGAAGGTATAATTCCAGATCATGCAATGCCAACAAATTGAAGCAATTCTACCTTGGGCTGTTTCCTGAAATCTCATGAGAGCAGTTGAAATTAAGTGGGTGAATGGCTTGATTAAATGCCCTCTAATTTCCCTAATATACATTTTACAAAGTTCTTAAGCACATACATAATTAAGCACGTCTGAAATTAGGATCAATGAAATATGACTCTTTCTTGGAAAACTGTTTTCCCCATTTTAGAGGTAAGTACTTTGATCAGTCTCCTGATCTGAGTTTTTGAAAAAGAGCATATTGCCTTGGGTTTAAACCAAGAATATACCCCTAAAGTTCTGTATTTTAGGTTCTGTGGTATGTTCTATTTTGTTGTTAAGAGTAATAGGAACTGTATTAGTATTAATATTCAACACCCAAAACATTTTTGTGCCTTACGAATTTAAAAGAAACAAGATTCCTGTCCACAGACTCACAATCTATGGATTGTTTATATAACTATGGGAAGGAATGCTAAAACTTGTGATTTGGTCCTTTCATGCTTAGCTATGTTGTATAGTTTTGAAACATCACCTACTAAAATTTATATCAGAATTCCAAGGTTCTCTTTGTAAAGTTAGTTTTTCCTATCATTAATCTAGAAGTCAGAAGAGATGAAGTCACTATTAAAACTTTCTGAAGAGTTTAAACAAAATCAAATGTAAGAAAACAGTGAGGACAGTCTGGGCTGGAAAGCACAGATCAGGGCTGGCATCAGTGTACCCTGACATGAGCAGGACTTCTGGCAGTTTGCATTTCAGTCAACCCCACCACTTAATTGCTAGCACTCCACTGTGCTCCCGGCTACCCTGACTGACTGCTCAGTGCCACTGGGAAAATGGCTGCAGGCAGTAGGGAGCATGGGTAATGGGAGAGTTCACAAGAAGGCAGGGGAAGAATTAGAATACACAGGCAGGTGGGAGACAGGGACTGGATGGAAGGGAAAGAAGGCATGTGGGGGGCTGGTGGTGGGTAAAAGAGGGGAGGGGGACCCTCAAAACCTGGAACTGACCCTGGCATGGATAAAATGCTTGAATCTGTTTAGGCACTAGTAGGTGCTTCAGTGAATTGCAGTCAAATCCTAAGACTTGCTTTGTTAAGTGTAAAGTGTGTTTAAGTTGGGCTGTATCAAGACCAGTATTAAAAAAGGATACCATAAACTACTGCCATTTGTGGAAACAAATGCACATTCTTACTGAACAGCTTTTGGACTTAAATTGCTCCTCTATTCCATATTGCTTCTTGGGTACAAGGTGAGAGAAAGACAGCAGCATATAGCAGAAATAGGTGATAGCACAGTTCTGCCTGTAGACCTGTGGCTGTCCAGTTCCTATCTAAGCGCGTCACAAAACCCCTGAAATACCTGACAAGTGTACAGTGCTTTACAGTGCCATCCTAAGCCAAATTATACCCTAAATGGATTTAGAAGGGTGTGACTTTGTTTAGGATGGCACTGTTAGCGTAGTTGAATGTAGGTCCTTAATTCACACATGTGTTCTAAGCCCTGAGAATGGTTGGACTGCTGATGGGGAGCATTTATTTATTTAGAAAATATATATGCCACTCCTCCAAAGACCTGAAGCATGTAGCTCACAAGTTAAACAGCATGAAAATAAGGCAGACCTTTGCATAAAAATCATGTAAAACAATGGTTTTGGAACAAAGAAATGGTGGGCAAGCATTCCCCCAGTGGGTTCTTAGTGCCATATTCCCTTCCCTTAATATTCCCTTCTTTTACATGTTTCCCTGTAATATGTTAATACCCCACATTGTTTCGTGTGGGCTCCACTGAAATGTGTGGGAGTTTCTGGGCAGAAGTGACTAAAAAGTTATTTAATAGCTGTTCTATATATCATAATATATTGGCAACCTTCATTCTGGATGGTTGTACACTGTTCTATGTTTTATAATAAAAATACAACTTGTCTAGCCAAATGCTCTGGATAAATATAAAAATATTAAATGTTGAGCTTCCGGTTTTGGCGGGCTGATGGCGGTCATCTCTCCGGGGAGCTCCCGGACACATGGACTGCAAATCAGTGGGTAGAGAGGGAGTGCAATGGTATGCATCCCCCAGGGACCCTTGGGAAGGGTCCTGAGCCATGGGGCATTGAGGTTCACCTTTTGCCCCGATGGTCTCCCCGCTGAGTGCCAGTATTGGACGAAGCCACGCACACCAGACCAAGTGAGTAGTGACTGATTAAGAAGAAGAAGAAGAGATTGGATTTATAGCCCACCCTTCACTACCCAAAGGTGTCTCAGAGCAGCTTACAAACTCCTTTCCCTTCCCCTCCCCACAACAGACACCCTGTGAGGTAGGTGGGGCTGAAAGAGCTCTTGACAGAAACTGCTCTTTTTAAAGAGCAGCTCTTATCAGAACTACGGCTTGCCCAAGGTCATCCAGCCAGGTGCAAGTGGAAGAGTGGGGAATCAAACCTGGTTCTCCCAGATTAGAGTCCGCGCACTTAACCACTACACCAAACTGGCTCTCCAACTAAGTAAGTGTGGGGGGGAATTAACAACTAAGCACATTGGCAAAAACGACTGAATTGACATGTGAAGAGTGAGTAATGGTGAAATGAAGCACTTCAGGGAAGCGAAGTTTGCCCAAAGAAGCAGGAAGGGGAGGGACTTCCCCCTTCAGATCAGCAACAACATATATATTCATTGGGTGAACAGAGCTTAAAGTGCAGATGGGCTGTTTTGGGGAGCTTTCAAGAAGTATTTAAGTGAATAGTCAAACCTTCGAGACTTTTATAATCTATAATGGAAAACAAAGATTGCTTTAAAAGGTGGATGGAAAGATCTAGAACGAAGTGAAGTCCGCTCCTAAGAAGTGGGGTGGGGGGAGGAAACTCTCCCTCCTGACAACATAGTCACTCTATATGGATGGGGTGGACAGAGCTAAAAGAAAGAATGGACTGTGTTGGAAAACCTGCTAGAAGCTTTTGGGCGAATATGCAGACATCGGGAACTTTTTAAAAAGATATTAAACACCTCAGAAAATGGTGATTGCAGAGCTGGTGAAGTCCTCCCCTAGCAACCGGGGGGGACGGACTGTCCCTCCAGAAAATAAAATTAGTCAAAGATATAAAGGGGGAGGGCAGAGCTAAAATCAGGAATGGACTGTATTGGAGAATCACTAGAAATGTTTAAGAGAAAAGACTGTTATTCTGGACTTTTGCCATTTAAAAATAAGAAGATAAATAAACCCCAAAAATGGCTATGGAAGGTGCCAAAACTTAGCTTTCTCCAGGTGGCAGCAGTGCAGTTGAACTGTAAAAATCCTCTAAACATGGTGGCGCATAGCGAAGTCCTTCGCTAGTAAGCGGGGGGGGGGAATCCTCTCCCCAAAAAATACAGTAATCTAAAACAATTGTGGGAAGGATAGAGCTAAAATCGGGAATTGATTGTTTCAGAGAATCGCCAGAAGCGCTTTAGCGATTAAACAGACTTTTCGGTCTTTTTGCAATTTAAAAATATAAACAATCCCCGATAACGACGACGGAAGGTGTTGAATGAACAAAGTGAAACTTAGTCTTCTCCAGGAAGAGGAAGGCAAGCTGGACAGTTGGCGGGTAGCGAATTCCCCCTTTGGAAAAATAAAGTAAAACTAAAACATTTATGGGGGGGGACGGAGCTAAAAGCGGGAATGGATTGTATTAACTGGATTGATGGCTGAAGGAGACAAAGAGATGAAGACTAAGTGATTATTAAGTGAAGACATCTGTTGAAGAAGACCCAGATTAAGGAGGGGGCTATTTTGGTAGAAAGGGGAAGGGGGAGTAAACAGGAAAGGAGGATATTTTATAATGATCATATAAGTAAAATTTAACTATTTTAGTGATTCTCTTTAATTGGGTTGAATGATAATTGATCTGAGATGTTGATATTTTTTATATTTGTTATTAGTAAGTTTGACTTAATGCAGGTTTATTAATTCTGTAATCAGTTAGATTGGAGAAGAGTTATTATAAGCGATATGAAAGGTGGAGGTTATGCAATGTTTGTATTATGGCAATTTAATTAGGTTTTAATAAGAGTTTTTAAATTGTTAGGTGGGGAGTAATTATTAATTTTAAGTGAGATGAGATATTGATTGAGGACTGTATAAGTGAATTTCTTTTTTTTCTTTCTATAAATTTATTTCAAGTAGACTCTGATGTCTCTAGGACTTTAATTTAATTGAGTTCTCACAAGAGTTTCCAAACAGTAAGGTGGACAGAAATTATTATTTTAAGCATTATGAGATGATGAGGTGGTCTGATGTTTCCATAAGCGAATTTTAAATTTCGTTCTAGTAGTGTACTCCAAACAGTCAGAATGGCCAGATTGCTCTTATAGGCGAGTTATCTAATATTCACCTTCAATGTTATTAACTGGGATTGTATGTATATGCCATACTTGTAAGCACTGCGTACAATCACTACAGCCTGGACTTTCTTTTCTTTTTCCCGAGTAGTGTTTAGTACCCTTCTCTTTTTCTGTAGTATTTAGAAAATGCAATAAAAATTCCCTTCAGAATACAGAAATGTTGGATAAACAGGAATATGACAGCAAGATAATTACTGTGTTGGTGGATATATCATGAATGTGATAAAATCCAGTAATGGTAAGACAATTTTTGCAACAGCTCCCAATAGAAATTGCTCTGTTCAGATTTCTGATAGGGTTGTCAGCCTTCAGGTGGGTCCTGGCATTCTTCCAGAATCACAGCTGATCTCCAGACTCAGAGATGAGTTCCTCTGAAGAAAATGGCAGTCTTGGAGGATGTACGCTATGACATCATATCCCTGCTGACTGCCTTCCTCAAACTCCCCCCTGCCCCCAAATCTCTTGGAACCTAGAGTAGGCAAAATTAATTCATGTCTTTTAAATAGCACTGATAATCTTCACAGTAAAGTCCTGTACCATGAAAGTGATGGGAAACCTTTCTGTTTTATTGCTATACTTTTACTTAAATATTGCACATTTTTGTACAAGCTAATAAAGCATTTTAATACACAAGACTCAAAAAAACCTTTACCATTAGCTTCTAAATTCCACAAAACAAATATTAATCTTTATCTTACCTAAAAACAATTTAAAATAAATAATCTCTGGTTAGGTCTCTACATTTATGGATTAAGAAGGCAATGGAGAGATGGTCATGCCACTAAACTACTGTAAAGTTGCAGAGGTTTCTTCTTATAAAAAGCTGAAGGTTTTTAAACTGGGTTCCTATTTTTATCAGTATTAAATTTCAAACAGAAAGCAGTTTGTGTGTTGAAAGCAAGCCCATGCAGGTTAGCACTCATAAATTACTATAATTGACTTCTGGATTTCTTTCAGGAAAATACACCTGTCCATTTAAAAAGTTCAAAACCTAGGCCCTCACAGAGCAGAAGAGGATAAGCTGAGTAGCTGCTCTTTCAAGTTTGAAAAACCACTTTCTGCATGTGTCTATATGATTTTACAAGCCAATATTTATACTGGCGAAAATAATAATTTGCCTCAGATTGCAGTGACTTGGGAAGCTTTATGGAGGAAATGTCACAGAGCTGGAATAAACCTAGTTAGAAATAGGGTTGGCATATCTTGGTGGGGATGAAAAAGCTGGTTTTTTGAAGGAAAAAAAAACACTGGCGGTCAGTGACATGGGACTTCCTAGAAATTGCCAAGAGCTCTGTGGTTTTGCTATATGGTTTTACCATATGGTTTTAGACAACTGTGATGTTATATCATAGCTTCAGAGGGTAGCCATGTTGGTCTCCAGTAGAAGAACTAGATTTAAGTCCAGTCGCACCTTAAGAAACCAACAAGATTTTCAGGGTATAAGCTTTCAAGAGTCAACACTCTGATGAAGGGACTTTTGACTTGAAAGCTTATACTCTGAAAATCTTGTTGGTCTCCAAGGTGCTATCAAACTCTAATCTATGCCATTGCTTCCCCCATCCACCTCACCCTCCAGTCTCCTGCTGGTTGCTAGACTGTTCTGGCAGCCCTAAATCAGAATAAATGGTCACTTGAAGTATGCCTCAATCTTGCTTTATTCTGTTTTTTTTTTTAAATCTGCAGGCCCTAACTGTCACAATAGCATGAATTCAAACCCATGTGTAATAGAAACAGGGTCACTGAGAGAGAGAGGGAGGGAGGGAGAGACTAGGGACTAGGGACATTGAATTCCAGCTTTCCTGAACACATGAGGCTGTTTTATCAGCTTCAGTCAGACCATCTATTGGTCCATCGAGGTCAGTGTGTTCTACTCAAACTGGTAGAATCTCTCCAGATTTTACAAGTAGAGTTCTTCCTTATTACCTACTACCTCATCATCCCGTGAGCCAATGGAGCTGCGCATATTTGGGAACAGAGAGGTTTCTTGACATATTTTGTTACAAACTTTAATATTTGTGCTTTACGGGAGTTCACCTCTTTAAAAAAACTAAAAAAAATAGGAAAGGCAAAAAGTGCACATAATGGCAGAACAGGATGACAGATGGACAAGGTAGCCTTGGTTTTAAAACTGATTTCATTGTAATCATGAATTTTTCCATACTTAATTTGTCCAGCTGGCAGAACATTTATCCTCCAAATACTTCAAAATAAAAACTAAAGATGGCAAAAGCTTCACAGACAAAGAAGAAATAATTACCAGTGCTATCACAGGCTCTACATAATGAGTGTCTGTGTCAGTAATGCAACATTCTACTCTATTGTTAATAGATGCCCTGCTGTCTCTACAGCAAAGGATTGTAGGTTGAGGATGACAAAATGCAAGATCTCCAATGTGCAACAGGAGGAAATGTATTTGGATCCCCACAGCAAATGAGCAGCATCTGCAGTTTAATTATAGTACCTGCTGATGAGTTATAGAGTCTCTGACATTCCCTGGTCTCCTGCTAGCTATGTGCAGTGGTGTGGCTTGCGCCGATGCAATTAAAGTGGTATCCTCTGCCAGGCAACTAGGAGACTGCCATCATGTTCTGCCACCTTCTAGTTGCCATCTTGTTATAATACATGTAAGGCTGAATTGATAGGCTCTGTAGTGACAAAAATGATTGTAGCAAGGATTCTGTTGAGGCTCCTTTTGTTACACCACCATTCAGTTTTATGTGCCAACCACTGCATTACATCTGGTAACAGGTAGCACTTTTAGGACCAGAAGTGTAAATCATGTTATGTTCTGGTTTCAGCAGGTAGTTCTGGTAGAGTGCCACATATTGTGTTGTTCCACTCCCATTGTTGTTTGCTCCAGCCTAAATGTTTGAAAGCACAAAAGGTCACAGGTTTAATCCATAACATTTGTGTTTATACCAGCCTCCTCTTCTTAAACTGCAGGGAAGAATATTTTATAGAGGACTGGAACAACCAAAACAAAGACATTTATTTATTCAAGTCTTTCTTAAACAGACTCAAGGTGGGTTACAATGGCATTAAAATGACTATAAAATCATTAAAACATAATATAATACAATCCCATTTGGCACATGACAAGAACAACACACTAAATTGCAACAGCCCCATGAGAGATTAACCATCCAATGCAAAAGCCTTCCTGAACAATTCTTCTTTACACAGTATCATAAACTTGCTGAATTTTATGGTATTAAGCCCCTGCACATTAAGTTTTTTATTGTTTGAAAATACACTTAACACAGGAACTTCTACAAGGCCATGAAGCACATGAAGGCAAGGTGTTCTTAAATCCATCATGCACCTGAACGGACTAATACAGCTGCCTCTTACCCACTCTCCACATTCCATCCCTCCTTTCTCTGCTGTTCAGTACTCTGCTTGCCTGTAACAAAACACTTTCACATTTAGTATGGTTGTTTCCTTGATTTCCAAGATGTTGTAATATGTTGCATGTATGAACAGTGACTTGAAATTTGTTACTGTTGACTGTAGAATCCAAGGCTGGGATCCAAAGAGTTATTTTAAGGTCTGCCAAGTGGGACTTTTTCCATTGAACAGCTGAGTTCCCCCATGTCATTTCAAAATTCTTGTCAGTTTCAAAGTGATTTGTCATGCAGTACACCGGCTGCTGTTCACAAAAGACAAATTCAACAGCCCTTTGGGTTACATGAGTGATTGCACACTTCTTTGGATCCCAACTTAAATATGTAAAAACTTTAACAATATATATAGTTTTACATTCACAAACACTGCACAAAAAAAACTGGAGAAAAATACTTCATACCAACAAGACATTTATTCCTATGTTTAATGAATATTAATTTCCAGAACTGATAGAAATAAAACTACCATCCACCAAATATACTAAACAAAATTCCTGTGCATCTTAAAATTATTTTTAAATGCTTGTAACCATGTTTGTTAACAATAAAAATGCTTACAAATACTTTGAGGAAAGTAACTGAAATGCTGTTCTGCTAACAGAACAAGGCAGATTATTCAGCAGTCAGTTTCTTGGACAAAAGAGGGATGTTTACCCCAATATTTTTCTTGTCTCCTCCCAGGTGCAAAAAGCTTTGTTTAAGAGATGTTTTCAAGGTCCACATTATCATCTTTTCAAGAAAACATCCTTCTTTATCATGGTTCTCATGAACCAAAGAAACACATTGGGGAGGCTGACCACAAGGAATTTCAATTAGATTGTTTTCATAATGTTACTTTTGCAAGATTTTTAATATTTCACTTTTGAAATCAGCTTGATCTGTTGAGAAGCTGTTAATAGTAGTGCATTCATGATTGTTAGACAACAATGAAGGGTTTGGTAAGACAAGTGTTACTAAGGTCAGTTAAAAAGAAGCAATTATTAGGCACTGAAGATTTCATTTTCTCAATTTACTAATTAATGAGCAAGTCACTTATGATACTATACTATTTAAAAAACCCTGAGCATTAATCATAGGTAATTTTAATTCATCTTGTAATTATTAAAACCTTCTTATCTTCAGTTGTTCATTTTAATAATGGTGACTCCCCATTCTTTTTGCCCTAAAATAGGTAAGATTACTTGTAAGACAGGAGGGAGAGAAAAACAACTATTTCCCTTCTCAAATATTGTCCGGCCACTAGATGATTGGTGCTGTCTGTGAAGGAGCAGTGACTCAGTGACAGAGCATCTGCTTTGCTCGCAGAAGAGCTCAGGTTTGATCCTTGTCATCTTCAGCTGAAAGTATCAGGAAGTAGGTGATGTGAAAGACCTTGGACCTGAGTACCTGTAAACTGATGGACTGTCTCAGTATAAAGCAGCTTTATGTTTTCATGTTGCAGATGAAGACGCAAAGCTTCATGAGCACAATGGATGCACACAGCTTTCTACTGGACCACAAGTGCCCTAGATCATGGTACCTCTTATATGAAATAACATCCTTTTGAAAGAAGTTCTACACAGTAACTTAGCGTTAAGAAGTACCAATGTCAACATATTTAGGATCAGAATCCTAGAGGAATCAATTAAAGGACATTTGACTTAAAGACACCTTTGACCAAAAAGATACATAACAACCTCTCAACAATATCCTATCACTACAAACACTGTACAGAATTTTAACAAGCAAATAGCCTTTCCCCCTTTCAGTGTATTTCTGCCAGGAGAATGAACATTTGTTTCTGTATATGTACAAAATGAGTAGACGTGTACTTCTGACTGCAGACTATGAGCAAGTTATCTTTTTGTGAAGACCTAGGCAGAATAGATTAGTAAAGGTATTGCCACTGCTTCATCTGAGACATTATCTTGTGCACTCATGTGTGAAGATTTGACAGATGGAATTTCTTTGGCAAGGTACAACAGCTCTGCTTCCTGCATAAGCTATTATATTTAATTAGCTGAAGAAAACTAAATTAATTGTTTGGCAGTGAGATGAGGAGAGATTTCTCTAACATAATGAATCTATGGGTTCAATAGGATTGGCTAATCTTGGAGCAAATTATACAACACTTATTGACATGAGTTAGGTTTAACTGGGGAAGTAAGGATGTCAGGGAAACAAACAACAGAGGAAGTCAATAAGTCCACAGTCAGAGACATTGACATCCATGGTACCATTGTGCCTCAAGGCCAATTCCCCATGCAAATGTGAGTACAGTAGGTTGGCTGGGGTGGTTCTGAAACTGCTCTTTGGTTCCAATAAATAGGAAATATAATGTAGAAAAACATCTCATGGTCCTACAACCTTGTCATCCAGATATAGCATCCCAGCTGAAATATGAAACACACACTGACCTCCTTAGAATCTGAGAGAAGTTGGAACTCATCCCTCTCTGGATCATGCCAGTTCTCTCAACAAAACATACAACTACAATGTGCCTGGAAAGGGGCTAGAATCAGCACTCTGTGTTGCTGAGGTAGGATACCTAGCTTCCTACTTTTAACATGCTGCCTCACTGGATGTTCAAAGGCTGCTACTCAATGAACATGGTCAATCAAGCTCCATAAAAAAAAAAAAAAAAGCAGAGGCAGAAAACACATTAACCAAGATGAGATTATTTATTAATCTCTTTAAACTTCTCCCCCCTCATGATTCTGTATGGGAAACACCATAATATGTACTAAAGGATTGAAACACTTATCTGAGGGATGATTACAGTGACTCTGGTGTTGGCAACTCTAAACTGGAAATGGGGAAACAGATAGGAGAAGGCCACCCAGTCAGTTATGAGTCCAGGCTCATAACTCAGTCTGAACCACTATATTTCTCTTTCTCTATTTATTTGAAAAAAATGTATACTCTCAGCATTCCATGTGTTAAAAGTGGCTAATAATAGACAAAACAATCAACCACATAAAATAAAATATAATCCAACCACCTCTTCAGTACCCAACACAGTTAAACAGATAAACAGAATCTGAAAATGTCCTCTAAAACAGAAAGTCTTACATGATTTATGAAAGACTGGTAAGTGGAAGCAATTCAAACATCTTTCAAAAGTTTATTTCATAAAACTGGTGCCACCACTGAGAACACATGAAATCATGCATACCTATTGGGGATCAGCCTTACTCCAGCCTAAGAAGTATCCCCCTCAGAACTGTGAGGGCATTTATCTGCAATTAAAACAGGGAAACTCAGCCTGGTCCAAAACTCTTCTTATTGGATGACTTTGAACCATTCAGTGTTTCTCAATCTGCCTCACAGGATTGTCATGAAAATAAAATGGAAGGTGGCTGTACATTCTGCCTTCATTTCCTTGAGAAAGGATGGGGGGAGGGAGAGCAATAAATAAAATATACTATCCCTGTTTGAGAAAATGACCAAAAAAAATCTTACTTTTCAACATTGCTAAAAAGCCAGTGTGTTTCTTATTCCGGACTTTGTATGTAGTTATAAAGGAATATTGACACATCAGAGGTGAGACCTAATGCCTGTGCTATTAATGTTCTTTTTTATTGGCTTTTGAAGTATAGAATGGGCCCATGAATAACCTGGTTGTTATGAAGATTAAAGGTGCTGGTTGCAAAACTCTGGTAAATAAAACCTCTCTTAGCTTTTCACTGACAAATCCAGTTTCTCTCCATAGAATTTTCTCCTATAATCCCTTTCTTGGCAGAACACTGCATGGTTTGATATGAGAGCTCAAGTTACCTCCCAGTGCAAATACAACTAAAATAAATAAATAAGAACTCCTTACCTTAAAAGCAAACACTCAAAGGCATGCAGAGTCTGGGCACTATGGGGCTCAGTCCAGACAACCACACTATGTACGCCACAGTCCTCTTGACTTGTTTGGTTCCTAGAAGCAGCCACCAACAGGACAACAGGGCAGGCACCTTTGAACTGCAGCAGCCTTTCAAAAGTAGTTTATTATATGAAAGGGACAACTGCCATTAAAGAAACAAAAAAGTCCAAATTCCACCCTGGCTACATATAACTACCTAGGTGTTTCTGAAGGACTGCTCTGGTTTCATCCCTAGTTATTTGATCCCGCAGTTTTGTTGCATTGACTAAACACAGGAATGGCTTTGCTGTGGGAGTAACCAAAAGGATACAGTGAAAAGACTTTAAAATTGCATGGGAATAAAATGTAATCAGTTATATTTTCAGTGTCATAAAGTAAACCATGTGCAACTTCATGTCTTTGTGTGAATGCATTGTCATTGTTGGCAATTACTTCAGGTTTTCATGAAGATAGAATCAGGTGGGTAGCCGTGTTGGTCTGAAGCAGCAGAACAAAGTTTGAGTCCAGTGGCACCTTTAAGAAAAACAAAGTTTTATTCAAGATATAAACTTCATGTGCACACACACTTTTTCAGATACATTGAAACGGAAGTTACCAGTCCATATATATGGACAGAGGGTGAGCAGCAAATTAGCATACGGCATAATGAATATACTTAAGAGATCCAGGGACCAAATAGGAATAAAAATCTTAGTTTATATAGTTACCATTTGTTTGGGTTTAATTCTGGGGGGGAAACATAGTGAAGAAAATAAATAGCTCAGAATTGGAGAATGATGGGCAGATGTACCCTTCTTAACTGTGGAATGCTGAGACTAATTAACTGAAACCCTGCCATTATGCTCCATTTGTCTCCTCTCATGTTGTATACTAATTTGCTGTTCCCCTTCTGAATAAAACTTTGTTGGTCTTAAAGGTGCCACTGGACTCAAACTTTGTTGTTCAACTTTCCAGTTTGTCCTATTCCTAATCACTAACAGTGCTATCCAAAGAAGGTCTGTGGACTTAGAAGGGTGAAACTCTTCTTAGGCTAGCACTGTAATACATAGTCTGAATCATAGCAGATGAGAACAAAATATTTAGCAACAATCCATCAGCTCAAATTATGCTCCACTGTTCTTTCTTAGAGTATTCACTTGAAGTATTTGCCCATATTTTGTCCCTAGGATTAAGCTTGCATGAAGAGGTATGTTTTCATAAATGCATGGTATTTCTGTAACAGGAAGATTATAGGCAAATTTATTCACAAAACAGTTTTACCATCCTGCACTGCATATACCCTGATAAATCAAACCTGTAAAAAATGTAATCAGAGACTGATCCTGATTAAATCAATCCAGCCGTTGCTGTAGATGTCAGTAGGTCTAAAACTCATGCCTACATATGACTCATGCCTACACAGTTCTCTGTTACAACTTTGGTCTGTCATCTAAGCAAGCAAGAGGATGGTTCACAGAGGATGACTCAAATTCAGATTTTTTTAAAAGAACATCTATGTATTCATTTTAACAAACTAAGCTGATAATCCCACACCATATAAACATAAAAAGAAGTGTCCCTGGATTTCTTTACCATAGGTGTGGTTCTTTTGACGTCAGGTGGTTTCTTTCAGTCTGTGTTGCTGAAGTTTGTTCATCTTAATCCAAAGGTCTAAAAAAGAGTGGGACTATTTCATATGCTTTCAATACCTTTTGACACATATCAAACTGCACATTGTGAAATAGAAGCATCTCAAACTGCTTCTTGCTTTTAAATCTATTAGCCACTTAACCTCTTCCCCCAAAAAAGTGTTGCACATTTTATTGCTACATGTAAAAAATGTCTTTTTATTGAGTTTTTTCTATCTAAACTGAAATAATGTTGGACTAGTATCTTTGTATAGTTTATAAACCTAGACAGCAGATAGTATGGCTAAATCTGTGGATACTTAAAGCCAGAGATTGGAGCCATGAAAAATCAAGAGAGATTTTTCTACAAACCCAAAAAAGCCCCAGGTGAAATCTTTTAAAAATATATTATGGTTTAAAAACACCCAAAATAATAGAAGCAGCGTCTATAACTTTAAGGAAAAATGCCCTCAGTGGCTATTAGGCAACCACAACAGTATTTCCAGCCTTCATGCCTTGGTTGCTGGCAGGGAAAGAGGCAGGACACTTTGCAGTGCCAAGGAAATCCCCGGTTGCACCACCACAATCTTTTCCCAGGCAGGCAGTCACCATGATCTCACCAGCTGCTGGGGAGAAAAGGAGGGAAAGCTGAAAATGGAGGGGGGGGCATATAAAGGTAGTTTGGCTGGTGGCTGGGAAGAAGGAAGCAGGAAAAGGGGGAGAGGCTATGGGAGCTGTCAAGGAATGGAAAGAGGAAATGGTAGAGGAGGGAAAATGAAATGCCCTCTACAAGTCCTTGTGGGTCCACTGCTTGTCAAGCTGGAATAGTAGTCTGGCCTTTCAGGCCAAGCATTTCTTATGGTATGCCACTGAGTGTGGGTAGGGAATAGAGTACTGCATGAAGTATGAAATAAAGGGAAGCTTAACCACATATCAAAAATAACGACAACATAGGAATGCAGAGCAGAGAGATGCAGAATAAGAGGTACATATTTAGTCAACTTATGTGTTGTGTCACATGGAGAAAATGGAAAATCCCCCTCTGTGATGGCTTCTCCAAACCAGCGCTGTACTATGTACCAAGAATTTAATTTAAGTCAAGTTAAGTTACATTACATGCAAATAAGTGATTAAATGCCAACATCTATGGACTTGTTGGACATGTTTTTGTTCAGTCGGTTCTCTAGTTTGTGCCCACAGGATACAACGCAGACAATTATTTGTTGTCTGCATCATATCCACTGATAGGCTGATGCCTGACTGCAGCAAATTGTTTTGTTCCCAGGGCCAAGCTTGAGTGGTGGTGGTAGACATGCATGTCAGAGCTGAATCTTCTGCTATATCCTTATAAAGCATGGCAGGGACTACATAAAGATCATTGGCAACAATGCTAAACTTCTCCCTCTGCTTCTAATCTTCCACTCAGTTTCCAAGACCAAAACTAATCCCCACTGGGAGAAAAACATCTGGGGAGTTTTGGGGGGGAGTCCATATAGGAAGAACACAGAACACTGTCCCATCTGCCTAAGATCTGCTTTAAATTTCCCCAGCCTTCCCTACATTTTATAGGAATTTGGCAAGACAAGTGTTGGGTCATATTGCCGACATGTCTAGTTTGGCTGTAAGCATATATCTTCCAATGTCCCAAATTACAGTTTCTGCTGTGGCTGACATGCTCACAAATGCAGCAATTGTAGTCTCAGTGTTTTATGGAGATTTTGCCTTTTGGGATTTAATACATGTATAAAATGCTGCTTTGCTATTGATTTATTCTGATTGCGATTTAGAATTAACAGATATTTCCCTCTTTGCTATATTTTTGTTTTGTTAATCAATAGTATTTAAAATTAGATTGAAGGACAACCTGTTGAGAATTGTGTCAGTTTTATCCCTTTGATTAGGATCTGAATGTGATATATGTCTAAGTTAAAATTTCGCTTTACCAGGATATCTTTTAGCAATGGCTCTGCCTAAAATGAATCCATTTCTATAGATGAAAGGACAACAAAGCATCATGTAGAAATATGTAGAAATGTGAACTGAAGTTGAACAATGAAAAGCTGGGCTGTCATTAAGGAATAACAGTTACAAGTTACAAGTCGTGGGCTCTGTCCACCACAGGCCCTGCAGCGGCACATACAGTGGCACATATAAGGACCTTTTCCCCTTTCCTTCAATGGGTGTACACAAACACTCCAAGCTCTAGGATTTTACAGGGCATGGGAATCCTATGCAATGGTCCCTCTAAGCTGTGGAGCCCTGTGAGCAAAAAATCTACTTGGTGAGCTACTGGCATTAAAGTTGTGAGCGAGCAATAAATTAGTTTGCTCTGGAGCGATCCTTCCTGAGCTAAGACAAGAATGTGTGAGCTGGAGGCTAAAAAACTGTGACCTAGCTCACACCAACTCAGCTTAGAGGGAACACTGATCCTATGTATTCATCTTTCCATTCATTATATATGAGCTTGTGTTCCTTTACTCAATGAAGGTGGAGAACTGAATGGGGAGATCTGAGAGGTGCACATAAGTCTCCCATTATCTTCATGTGTAGATTGTATATCTATGGAGGGCTGGATTGAGTCCTATAGTTTCTTCCAACATGCCTGCTGTAATTCCTCCAGTATTTCCTTGAATGAGATAACCCTCATACTGTTCTTGAGGGGCAGTTCCCAGAAGCACTCAAGGAGGCAGTGGTGTGCCCCCTTCTAAAAAAGCCATCTTTGGACCCGACTGAATTGGCCAGCTGTTGGCCGGTTTCCAACTTGCCCTATCTGGGCAAGATAACAGAACATAAGAGAAGCCAATGCTGGATCAGGCTAATGGGCCATCCAGTCCAACACTCTGTTACACAGTGGCCAAAAATACCAGGTGCCATCAGGAGGTCCAGCAGTGGGGCCAGGACACTAGAAGCCCTCCCACTGTTGCCCCCCTCCCCAAGCACCAAGAATACAGAGCATCACTTGCCCCAGAGTCCCTATCTATACCTTGTGGCTAATAGCCACTGATGGACCTCTGCTCCATATGTTTATCTAATTCTCTCTTGAAGCCATCAGTGCTTATAGCCGCCACCACCTCCTGTGGCAGTGAATTCCATGTGTTAATCATTCTTTGTGTGAAGAAGTACTTCCTTTTATCCATTCTAACCCGACCACTCAGAAATTTCATTGAGTGCCCACGAGTTCTTGTATTTTGAGAAAGGGAGGAAAGTACCTCTTTCTCTACCTACTCTATCCCATGCATAATCTTATAAACCTCGTTAATGTCACCCCTCAGCCGTCATTTCTCCAAGCTAAAGAGCCCCAAGCGCTTTAACCTTTCTTCATAGGGAAAGTATTCCAACGCTTTTATCATTCTAGTTGCCCTTTTCTGCACTTTTCCCAAAGCTATAATATACTTTTTAAGGTGTGGTGACCAGAACTGTACACAGTATTCCAAATGAGGTTGGACCATTGATTTAGGATATTGGCTGATCTGTTTTCAATTCCCTTGCTAATAATCCCCATCATAGCGTTGGCCTTTTTTATTGCAGTAACCACTGTCTAGACATGTTCAGTGAGTTATCTACTATGGCTCCAAGATCTCTCTCTTGGTCAGTCTCTGCCAATTTGGACCTCATCAACGTGTATTTATAGTTAGGATTTTTGGCTCCAATGTGCATCACCTTGCACTTGGCCACATTGAACCCCATTTGCCATGTTGATGCTCACTTGCCCATCCTCGACAGATCCCAAAATCAAATTTATTGTTACAATCAACGACTAGTGCACTCGATCATTTTACATAAAAACATTTGAATAATAAATATGAGATAAAACCAACGGTGGCATACATACATTTTAAAAACTGACTGTGACTATAGCATAGAGGTAAAATAAGACAGCCATAAAATTTGTGTATAATTTAGATAAAAGACTGAAAAAACCTAATTGCCATTCATTTTATGCTCCTTATAAACTTGGGCACAAAATCTAGCCACCTGTCGTGTTGTCTGGTGGTTCCTGTCAGACAGGAGGTAATCAAGTTTAATTTTATTTGATCTGCCAGGAAACCTTTCTAACAGCAGGCTAATACTCTCCATACGGATCACCCTATGGTATATGCAGTTGAGAAATATGTGTTCTAGAGAGTCTATTTCATGGAGGGGGCAGGAACAGAAACTCAGTAAGTAAGGGGTCCCTTTAAACCTCCCTTCCAATACTGCAGAAAGCAACAACATGCTTCTGTTTAACACGAATGCCCTTCTTTTGTTATTGGATTCAAGAAAATGTGATAGGCTTCTGGAGAGACTATATATTTGGTATTTCCTGGATAGAAAGAGCCAGGAGAACTTAGAAGATCCAATATTCTTTCAGTGTCAGTCACTCTCTGCTTAATAAGTGATTTTGCCTGGTCTATACCAAGATCCAGAAGAGTTTGGGGAGTAAAGCCTAATTTCTGGATGGAATTCAAGACCGCTCTATGCCAATTGGACTGAAATTGGTCCTGCAAGATTAAAGGGAACAGGCCCCTTCCTGTTACCCATTAATACTTCCTGCTACCCATTAATAAATTGAGAGGATACGAATTCTAGCCTCTCCCCAAAGCATTCCTGTTTCCAGTCTGACCCAAGTGTTTGACACACACTTAGGTACTTGTAATAATGCTCTAAGGAATTTAGACTGGACTCTCTCTAGTGGGGTAAAGGAGGAAGATGGTGGCCCCAGGAACATTCCATAAGTCAGCTAGGCCAGTGACTTAGCTTTAAACAATCTAAGAGTGGCCGGAACATCATGACCCCCATGAGACCAATGAAATTTCAAATACTTTTTGCTGTTTTCTCTCCTGCATCAGCTGCACAACTACAATGGATTGTATTGGTGCCAGAAGCTTGCAATACTACACCCAAATATTTGAAGCTGGGGACTTATTCCAGCTTATGCCCCTGAAGTTCCCATCGTCTGATCTTGGAGTTTTCCCCAAAAGCCAGAACCTTAGTTTTCTGATAATTAATTATAACATAAGAACATAAGAGAAGCCAATGTTGAATCAGGCCAATGGCCCATCTAGTCCAACACTCTGTCACACAGCGGCCAAAATATACCAGGTGCCATCAGGAGGTCCAGCAGTGGGGCCAGGACACTAGAAGCCCTCCCACTGCTGCCCCCTCCAGCACCAAGAATAGAGTGCATCACCTGCCCCAGACTGAGAATTCCCAACTATACCCTGTGACTAATAGCCACTGATGGACTTCTGCTCCATATGTTTATCTAATTCCCTCTTGAAACTGTCCATGCTTGTAGCTGCCACCACCTCCTGTGGCAGTGAATTCCATATGTTAATCACTCTTTGGGTGAAGAAGTACTTCTCTTTATCTGTTCTAACCCGATTGCTCAGCAATTATAAGATGTTCAGTGTCACGGTAAAGGGAGATTTCTTTTCAGAGCCCGTTTCAGCCCTATGGAAGTTCTGGAGAGTATTATGACAGATACCTTTGGAGTACGTCACAATCCTCCCTGGTTTTCACCACACTGAACAACTTTGTATCCTCTGCAAATTTAGCCACTTCACTGCTTACTCCCAACTCCAAATCATTAATGAACAAGTTAAAAAGCATTGGACCAAGTACTGATCCCTACGGTACCCCACTGCTCACCACGCTCCACTGAGAAAATTGCCCATTTATACTCACTCTCTGTTTCCTATTAATTAGCCAGTTTTTGATCCACAAAAGGACTTGTCTTATGCCTTACTTACTTAGGAGGGCAGTGGCAAGTCAGTTACAGAGCTTTCTGTATGACACTTCCATTCTAGATCCCTCCCAGTCTGGCTTTCGTCCAGGTCATGGGACGGAGACAGCACTGGTCGCCCTCACAGACGACCTCCGGAGGCACCTGGATTGGGGTGGAACAGCAGTGCTGTTGTTGTGAGACTTGTCGGCTACATTCGACATGGACGACCACCAGCTACTGATCTGCCGCCTCGCCGACATTGGAATTCAGGGACTAGCCTTGCAGTGGCTTGCTTCCTTTCTCCAAGATCAGGGACAAAGAGTGGCACTAGGGGATCAGCTGTCCCAAAGGCACCCATTAGAATGTGGAGTGCCCCAAGGGGCAGTGTTGTCCCTGATGCTTTTTAACATCTATTTGTGCCCTCTTGCCCGGATTGCCCTGAGGCATGGACTGGGTTGTCACCAGTATGCTGATGACACCCAGCTCTATCTGTTGTTGGACAGCCACTCTGACTCCAAACCAGAAGACCTAGACCTGGTTGCCTTAGGCTGAGCCAGCTGAAACTGAATCCGATGAACACGGAGGTCCTGTGCCTGAGTCACAGTGGTCCAAGGGTAGGGATCCCACTCCCAACCTTCAATGGGGCACCATTGGTGACAGCAATGGAGGTTAGGAGTTTGGGAGTGCTCCTGGATGCCTCCCTGACAATGGAGGCCCAGGTACCAGCCACTGCCAGGTCGACCTTTTACTATCTCCAGCTGATTAGGCAGTTGGTTCCCTTCCTCAAATGCAGCAACTTAGCAAAAGTGATCCATGCAATGGTCACCTCAAGACTGGATTACTATAATGCCCTCTACATGGGGCTGCCCTTTTCACAGATCTGGAAGCTTCAGCTGATGCAAAATGCCATGGCCAGGCTGTTGATGGGACTCCCTATCCAGGAGCACATTCAGCCTGTGCTGAAGGCATTACACTGGCTGCCTACAGCATACCAGATCTGCTTCAAGGTGCTGGTTCTTACTTTTAAAGCCCTTTATGGCCAGGGACCTGCATGCCTTTCCCCATATGTACCCCAGAGAGCACTGTGATCAGGGATCCAGAACTGACTGGTCCTCCCGAACATTAAGGAGACCAGGCTGGCGACGACCAGGGCCAGGGCTTTTTTGGTGGTGGCTCCACTCTGGTGGAATGAGCTCCCAGAGGAGACCAGGGCCCTGCGGGACCTCTTACAGTTCTGCAGGGCCTGTAAAATGGAGCTCTTCTGCCAGGCTTTTGGAGTCGCCACCCCCACTGCTATTACCACTGAGAATGCCAACTGACATCATATGGTGAAGAGCCCTGATCTACTGGGACCCCTAATAACTGCCCGAGCCTATTTCCCCCCCTTTATGACAACTGAAGTATCTTCTTATGACATCCAATGCAGACCAACAGTACTGACCCAGAAGACTAGCACTTTATTATTATATTTGGTTTTAATATAGTTATTTTAATGTTGTATTTATTATCTATCTATATTTGGAATTTTATCTGTTGTAAGCCGCCCTGAGCCGGCCCTGGCCAGGAGGGTGGGATAAAAGTTTAACAAATTAATTAATTAATTTTAAAAAATCATATCAGCCACAGTTACACCAGAAATTCCCAAGAAGTGCCAGCCTGAACATATAGGTGAACTAGGCAGTCAGAATTTAAGAGTACCAAATTAGACAGAGGTTGGATTTTTTTTCTATCTAAAAATATATTAATGTGTCATCTCTTATTTTTCTTTATATTGAATGGGAGGTGACAAATTTCCCTAAGGCATCAAATACCCTTGGGCAGGCTGGTCCTTAATTATCAGAGTTATGTGGGGAAAGGATGAAAAGTCACATATAATGTTACCTTTACTGCTGTTTTCCTCTGTACAGCTGTAATCGTTATCTTTTACTCACATTGCTGGTTTATGCAGACTACATTTTGTGTGAGCCAGGTGCTCCACTGATATATCCACAGACTTTTGGGAATGGCTCTCATTTACTATGACTGTAGAAAGTGTGCTACCAAGACAGGAGTGATAGATGTCTCTGTAGAGGTCCCAGTTCATGAGGTATTCTCCACATGCTGTATAGTTATTGTTGAAGAGTGTTGCTTGTAGACAAAATTGAATATGGCACAGTATACTAATCACTGTTAAGATCTACTGTGAAGAATATTATTTTGTGAACAGAAAAAAATAAGGCTTTGAAAAAAATAATACTTGAAAAGGCTAAAATAATTCTGTATAGTGGTCCAAATATGTGGAATGAAAGGAATAATCTATACCAAGTATTTTCTTGGGTGTCTAGAGAAGCCAGTTATTGGCATGTTGGTCATATCACTTTTTAAACAAAATGCTATTTAAAACTTCATTTTTAATTCATCTTCAAATACTTCTTTAAACCCACTTACGTCTTCCTTGTAATTTTCAGTGCATGTGTGCCTGTTTGTGTGTGGCTATCCTGTTGCTTCCATTCATGAATCTCATCTCATCAAACACCAGTTGCAGCTGTGGTTTGGGCTCTCCAGCCAAAACCATAAAACCCAACAGGTGGGCGTGACAGGAGAACAGCCACCAACAGCCTGGGTCACAGCTGTGAGCAAGTTGCTCTATTATTGATGGTGAGGACATGAATCATCTTTCAACTGGGGAAGCAGCACCAAGAACCTGTTCACTTTTGAGAACTGAAATGAATAATAGGAACAAAACCAGAATGAATCTCAGAAAGATTGTATCTAAAGGTTTGTTGATCAGTATTTCATACAGACTTTTGGAAAGATTGTTTGGGATAGAGAAGTACAGAGAGAGAGAAAAGCAACTTTGGGAAAGGTATGTGTGTGTGGTTCAGAGCAAAAGCATGATATTTGTATGTGGGTATCCTTTTTCTCATTTACTGCTACTGCATCCCAAATCACCCCTCCCAAGCCACCTCTGTCCCTGCACAATTCAATACAGCTTTTTTTTAACCTTGAAAAAAAGGATGAGGCTCATAGTATAAAGAGGCAAGTTGGAAAACTCCTTTTCTGGGAGAAGGTCATGTTAGGACAAAGATGATTTGTACAGAAATGGAACAAGTTTATTTGTGAAGGAAACACACGTATAGAATGTAAGTACACATGATCCCCTGTGTTTGTACACTAAATATTCTCTGTCATGCTTTTGAATAAAAGGGGCTCATAAAAGGCATGTGTAAGAGGACAGCCAAGACAAGACAGGGCCAAAAGAGATGTGTTTGAACTAGTTGCTCCACCCAGCCTCTCATCTTCAGAGGGAGAAGAAATGTTTCCACTCACCCAAACAGGCAGGGTCTGATGCACACAGACAGTCTGCAGGCATCAGCCCAAGAAGCCGATGGTTGGCTGGCACATCATCATCTGATTTATGGTGCATAGATGTGTGTATGTGTTAAGCCTTAAATTGTTGAGTCTCTGGCTGGCTACGTTGGTATTACTGGATGGTTGGTGCCTGTTTTCAGCTCAAGAGCTGGCTCTGGTACCAGGGTTTGTTGGCTGTGAATCAGTTCCAGTTTCACACCTGTCTGAGACAATGAATGCCTTGTTAGAGACGTCACCAGCAAAAACTGTCATATGTTTGGAAGAGGCAGAGAACTTATAAAAAGAAGATGGAGGAAATGCTCCTTATGACATGATGGGGAGTGGGTGATCAGGCTTGTCTTGCTCTGAATGCAAACATTTCCTCTGCTAACTTAAAAGTATTAAAACATTCATATTACTTTTGTCACCTTCAACCTCCCTTTCTTGGAAATGAAATTGTGCTGCATGGACAGATGGGCTGCTTGCTTTCAGTAGTCTTCTCAACAGGATCCATGCTTTGCTGGGTATTGTGCTCTTGTCATTATTCATCTTCTGAATTTTGCTGTCCACACAGGAAAATCCATGAGGTGAATAGTAACCGTGGTGGTAGATTCTGCTTTTATTCCCAGGGCTTAACTAGAAGAAGAAGAAGAAGCCAGCAAAGACTTAACTTTATAGCAAAAATAATGGTCCAAATTCTAAGTGGGCAGAGCCGCAGAGCTCCAGTACAACCTTGCCCCTGTACCTCGAGTTAGGATCTGGCAGTCTCTCTTGACAGGGTGGTCTAACACATACAGATGATAATGCTCCCAAAGATGAGAGATTAAATACTGCAATAGGTGAATATAAAGACAGATGCAATAATATGCCTCTGTTAGTACTTGCACCTGCTTGTTTTAAAACCCAGCAAAGGCCCTGGAGTAATGAACTGCAGACAGAAGTCTGATGTTATCTCATACCTATAAACCTTTCTCAGAGTCCACTGGTGGCCAGTATCCAGGATGCTTGAGTTCAGACATATCTGACTGTGTTCTGTGTAAATGGCGCATTCATTCTTCAGTAAACAGTGTTTTGCTGCAGGGCCCAAATCTTTAAAAATGCTTGCAAAGGATGGTAATTGTCTGATTTTGCCTTCAGAGATTCAGCTATTTCAGTGCCCTAAAAGGAGGGGGTTTCCTTTTTTACATTTCATATACTTGAAAGGCAGACAAATCCAAATTTACAGCTGCTTTTAAGAGGCAAAAAGCACCAAGCAGCTACATTTTATTAAGCATTTCAAATGAGTGCAGTGCAAATGCTGTAACATTTCATGCAAGTATCTTGCTTTTATTGTTGTCCAAACAATAAACCAATAGAAGTCAAGCTTAAATGAATGCCATATGTTTAAATAGAAAGTATTACAAAAAGTCCATTGTACAAACTGCTGTATTTGTGGTGAGAAAACCCCACTTATGCTTCCCTGGCTGTCATTTGAACACTCAAGCAACTCTCAATATAGGTTGTCTGTCTGTCTCTTGCAACTCTCTACTATTAGCATAAGTTTGATGTTGTGACAATTCCATTCCTTTAAAATAGGCCAGTGTTTTAAACTGCCATAGTCCACTCCAGGATTTGGTGTGCACAGGAACAGGAAGAAAGGAAATTGTATTCACTGTAGCTCCAGAGAGAGAAAGAACTATGCTCCTGTCTGAAACCATGCTGCCTCCTTATTCTGATACCAAACATTACAAATACAATAAACTGCAAGCAGTGTGTAAAACGCCACACGTACTTCAGCAAGGACTGAGAAACATCGGTGTCTGCAGTGGTGATGGCATCTTGCTGCATGACCAACTGGATGGTGCTGGAGTTGGGGAATGCCAGTGCATCATGTTGCACAGTAGCTTTCTTGTAGATAACCTTTTATTATTTATTCATTTATTCATTTATTTGTTTGTTTATTTATTTGGATTTGGGCGGCTCACATAATAAAAATACAATAGCAGTAAATATATACATCTAAAAACAGTCTTTCGAACAAAAGTTCATAAACTTTTGACATAAGCCTATTTAAAATAGAACAGTTTTGTGTTTCTAAGCACACACAACCTGGTATTATTAACCACATTTATTTAGGAGAACATAAGAGGAGCCAATGTTGGATCAGGCCAATGGCCCATCCAATACAACACTCTGTCATACAGTGGCCATCAGGAGGTCCACCAGTGGGGCCAGGACACTAGAAGCCCTCCCGCTGTTGTCCCCCCCAAAGCACCAAGAATACAGAGCATCATTTGCCCCAGACCGAGAGTTCCTATCTATACTTTGTGGCTAATAGGCACTGATGGACCTCTGCTACTTAAAGTCTCCTACTGATTTCAACTGAATTTCCTTTCAAGTAAGTACATTTAAGATTATAGCCTCACCAATTTCAAGAGAAATTATATTTATGAAAAGTAAATTTCTACATCTTTTGAAGAAGAATGGCAAAGTGACGAAAAAGCCAGACCCCTTAATGGACATATGAGACCATGGGCAATGTCCTATGACACCACTTCTCACTGCTGACCAGCCTGACCTGCCACCCCTCCTTCAGACGGGCAAAAGAGTAGGCACAGATTACAGCAGCTTCACACTGCTGGATTGTTTTTCCATTTCTTCCCAGCCTGTCCTAAGGGCTTGGGCAGAATATAATATTTTCTTATCTCCTTATAGCCTCTGCAAGAGAGATGAACTTGTAGAGAACAAGAATCTGCATATCCCACATCCAGATTCCACTAGCTTCTGCCGTCAAGTCCGAAATAGGGCAGTTGTAAAAGTCAGGCACTGAAACCATCATTTTGTTAATTGGTACTGTCCTCTGAAGCAGAGTTGATTCCTAGCTCACATTAATTTCAGTACTCCAACATATTTGGCTGTGTAATTTCATCCCTACTGGAAACTCTTAAGTGCAATATGCTTATATCTGTGGCTGTAAGATTTAGCTGTATTGTGCCATGAGGTCACGCAACACACCCTTTATGTGGCAATCTCAGGGTCTAAAAGTGAAATGAACATAATGTTGTGAGCTAATAACACAGACTAGACTGGTTGCCAAATGTACAGAGACTTTTTTAGCTTAGTTCTTAAGACCTTTCATCTAAGCAAATTCTTTTGAGTCGAGAAAAAAAAATGACAGTTGCTGCTGTAAACTAACTAGCTTTAATCAGTTGCACTGGAATTTCTGATATTCCACGCTCTTAGTGGACCGATTCATGTTTTGATCAAAACAGGAAGTGCCAGAGGATTTCACAGGAGGAAGAGAATATTTCAAGGTATCTTAAACACATTTCTAGGCTGTGTGGCCTGGCTGCAAGATGGGGAGGAAGTGCTTTAACTATAGATTTCAGGGGTTAATTTCCCCTCCCAGTTTTGTCAGTCTTCCTTAAATCTTAAAACAAATTGTTTGTTTGACGATAGTCCCTTGTGCACAGTTTTTGTGTATTGTGTGTGTTTGCTTGCTTGCTGTTTCATGTGAGCAATATGCACATTTCACCGTAATAGTTTTGTGTTATGGATATGGTTTTCGTACTTACAGTGAAAAAGGCCTGAGGAAATGTCCTGCCTCCCCTTGCTGTTCTTGCCCCTTGCTCATCAGATTGCATTGTGAGGTACAACAGCCAAGTGCCTTTGCCATCTGGAAGACTTTTAAATTGTTTTTATTTTATTCTTTGGGGGCTTTGTATTCTGCTACTACAGAGTAGTAATGATAATGTCAGATCTTTTATTTACTGACTTCCTTCAGTTTTTTATGCATGAGTGGGATGTTGCAGTATTGCCACTCAAAAAGAGTTATCACTGTTTGTGGCACTTTTTCAGTGAATGTGTGGAAGAAGAGAATTTTATATGACAGAAGCTTTTCCTTTCATGGTGCCTGGTTTAACCTCTTAAAGAGCTATACACTTAAAAATAACTGCCATTCAGTATGGAAACATTGATTTCAATAGAATTTACTTTCATGTAATGTTTTATCTATGAAAACATCAGACACCAATAAAACACCATGCCATCAATGAAACAGCAATCAGCAGTGCAAATGCCCACCCCCTTAGCTAGTCACCATAGGCCTGGAAAAATATAATTTTATATGGTGCCTGAAATTAAAAAATGAGTCCCCCATGAAAGTGAGCAGATGTGGTGGTGCTTCTAGCCTCCCACTTTACTTCAGATAGGAGGTCCCAGCCAAAGTTTTTATTAGTCTTTAGGACTGGGGTAGTTAGATTTTAAATATCTAGGGTTCCTAGCCCCAGGTTGGGAAACAGATGGAGATTTTGGAGGGATGGGTTTGGGCATTGTTGTGTAGTGGGTTCGATGCATGAAGAACCAGGACACAGTGTGATTGTTAGCTCATAGTTTACTAGTACACACAACAGAACAGTGAATACCAGCCAGATGGCCAACTATATACAGTCCCTGTGGACCACCCCCAGGTCCCATTGGTGGGTTTAAACTTCCCACCAAGGTTCCTATTGGTGCCCTCTTGAGGTTTCAGGATCCTATCCCTATTGTCTCTGAAAGTCAAGCTCTGGTAAAGGTTGCTGGTGGCATAATGCCATAAAGTCCAACTACTGAAGTGGCCATTTTCTCCAGGTGAATTGATCTCTGTCACCTGGGGATCAGTTGTAATAGCAAGAAATCTCCAGCTATAAATATCCTTTAAGTTTATGAGCTAGACCTTATTTTTTACCTGGTAAATCAAGGTTGAACTCTGGAGGGAGGTTCATACTACTTTGTTTGGTAGCATTCCGTTCCTCCCCACAAGGTGACCTCCACTTTTAAAACTATGAAGGGTACATTTGATGTAACGTTTACTTTTTCTAAGTCAATAATATGAACCAGTATGTCTTTAGATCATCAGAGGTCTGCTTATTACCAAAAGATTTTTTAAAAAAATCACAATCTATATTGTAATG
Organism: Gekko gecko; assembly: GCA_029375565.1. NCBI lineage: Eukaryota > Metazoa > Chordata > Lepidosauria > Squamata > Gekkonidae > Gekko > Gekko gecko. The sequence continues at coordinate 98,942,545 of JAPDNY010000004.1, read as the reverse complement.
TAAAAGAATCTTCAGTTCCATTTCATTTGGTGTTCTGGATAAAGAGTTTGTGGGTTGACAATCTGCTGCATATGTAGAATTCCCCTAGATGAAGTTTCTCTTTATTAGTTTGTGTTCTTTCTTTCTGAGCTCTAGGGATGAGATCATGAAAGCGTAAATGGCTGTTATGTTCAAAGGCACCTTTTATTCCAACAAAGTTTCCCACTGCCAACCTGTATTATTTAACTATCGCAATCCTAATTAGTTCACATCAAGGTCAGTGTTTTTTAGAAAATGAACTGACAGCAAACTGTACAAAGTGAGTTTTCCCCACATTAAAGCTATGGAAAAAAAGTGGGAGAAAAGCACTGAATATATGAAAAGGGCAAGGTTGATAGGAATCCTTTGTTTATCTGTAAGTGAGAGAACTTTAATATCATGTAATTAGTTTATATCTTCAGGAGTAACCTTTCTGATACCAGAGGCAATGTTGTCATAATTATGCCTGTTCTTTTGTCAGTAGACTTTTTTCACATCTAGCTTTTTGCCTCTTTGCTGCTATGTCTTTCTGAAGGGAATTAAAACCTTGTGGAATTCTCAGCCTTATTCAAAATGTTCTTTAAACACATGCTGCAGGGTAGAAGAAAAGTTTGTTGTATCATGAATTTAAATGGGGCTAGATACCTTCCACTGTAAACTTCTGTACAAATCCTTCAGTCCATTGATCCTTACCTTACTAAAGAGGAGTCACTCACAGAACCAAGCAAGATGGGAGTAACATAGGGTTGTCAGGTCCCCCTACCAACTGGCAGGGAATGTTTGAGAAACTCTTGGAGATTTGGGGATGGCGCCTGGGAGGGCACTAGGGTACAATGCCACAGAATCCATCCTTTAAAGCAGCCATTTTCTTCACCAGTTCTCCAGAGTGGTGAGAAGGGGCATACTGGCAGACTGAGTACCTGCTTTTCCTCACCAGTAGGTGTTTTTAACCACCTGGTATAATCACCTCTCACTTGTAGTCCTTGTAGGCCATCCATATGGATTAGCTGCCTTGGGGTTACAAGTATGATAACCCCCTGTTTCTTCTTCTCTGTGAGGCAGATTTTCCCACCAAAATGCTGACTGAGCAGCTTCTTAGTTGAATATTTTAATACTATATGTTCCACCTTGTGATAGAGAAGTTATTTGGCTTTTTCCCAGGCCAGAGATTTATTGTAACTCAGCAGGAGCCCTCTTATAAAATATTTTGGAAATGGCACAAAATAAAGTTGAAACAAAAAGGTTTATTTTGGCCCTGGTCATACGAGCCAGAAAATGTGGGGGGGAGGCGTGGCAGTTCGCCCCGGAGCAAAATAAGGCATGGTAGCCTGATCACACGGGCCACCGGGTTGTCACGCTCTGGCGCAGAGCGCTGATCACACAGCGCTGCTACAGCATGGCAAAAAAGCAGCGCAGCAGAGCACGCAAGCCGCGCTGTAGCAAAGGGCGCATGTGCCAGTGGGGGGGGGCACTGTCAGTGTCTTGCATGTGCGCATGCGTCATTCAGCATTGGTGCACAGATGGAAACTTACAACATCTGGAAACCCCAGGACATGGGTGGGCATTGGAAGCCGCAGGATACTGGCGCTCTCGCGATCAGATGCTGGCCTTTGCCCCGGGGTTTCTGGAAACTAGTACTTCGACCCTAGTAGTTTTTTACTCCGCGTTTTCCACGGGAAGCTGCAGGTTGGCCACGAGAGTGCTACGCCTCCCAGATGTGCTGGTATAATCACGCACAGAAAGTCCGCAGGGCTACCATGCCTTCAGCGGGGCAAATGCTCCGTGTGAACAGGGCCTTTATGGAACAAGCACCGTTGGATCAGAAATAGGGCAGGGGATGAGAAGTTGAGGTAACTGTTGTTGTTTATACAAATTAGAATATTTTGAACAGACAACAGAATATATTCTTAGAGACTCAATTCTTGATTGTGAAAGGTTTGTTTGTCTTGGAGTTTCTTCAGCAACAATGTGTCAATAGTGTTTCATAAAACTATCTTAGGCTGCGGTCAGATGTGTCTTTAGATCCGACTCAGCTGCAAATGCCTGATGAATCTAAAGGACACAATCAGAGAGCAACATCTGGGAAAGGTCTCGCAGTCATCAGCAACCCATGCTGCTCCACCATAGATGCAAAGTTAAAAGACACTGGGGAAAGTCCGGTTCTAATGGTTCCGACAGGCCACAGACAGACTTTCCCCTGTCCGATCACTCAAGCATGCTTCTTGCCATTGGGATGGTCTGCTCATTCCATCCCAACTTGGTGCCTTCCCCCCCCCTCACTTAGCAGTATGCGCATAACTGCATACTCCATGGGGAACCCTCAGTGCGAAGGCGGGATTCTTCATTTATGCACATTGGAAACAAAAGGCAAAAAACCCCTCCCACTCATCCACATGTGGCATCTGATCACACAGTGACAGGCTGAGCCTGCAGCACAAAGGGATGTGTGCTCACGTGACTGTGAGTCAGATTCCTCTGGAGGAAATAGGGGCACTTTCCCTCCACCCCAAATGGCATGTCTGACCACAGCCTCAGTTTCCTGGAAGTTAGTACTTTCTTCCTTTATATAAATACTTATCTTGTGGGATTAAAACTTTCCCTTTTTTTATTCTTGAGGAGTCTAAGCTTGTTTCTCTTTTCACACAAACCCATGGTCTCTTCTGAGTTGAACCCACTGAATAACTGTGTAAGAAATATCCTCCTTTTTCTAGGAGCAATGATCCTTTTCTGTTTAGCTAGACTGGTAGTTTTCAACCTCTTTTCCAGTCTCTTCTGACAAACCTAAGCCCCAGTGCTGGATACTGTGAATAAACAGAATTCAGCTATGGCTGACACTTAGACTTTAAGTTCTGATTTTTGAATTTTTCCTCAAATGTGTTGGTACACAGTAGGGGCAAGGAATTGTGTTCCTTCACTTCTCAAGTGACTTGTCTGTTTCCCTTAGACTGACACACACACTCCTCCTGACTGGCTGATAACTGACTCCCTCTGACAAGATTGACTAGACTTTTGAAAGCTCTCCTTAGCTGGCGCTGACCAGTCAGAGAGAAAGGGGGTGCACGCAGGCAGCAGCCTGTCAATCAACTGCTTTACAGTGAAGCATTAACCCCTGATCTCCCAGCTCTCTGCTTTTGATGCACTAAGCATCCTGGTTTTGGAGGTCAGTTCATCTCAACAAGCTAGCTACACATACTTGTTTCAGCTAGGCCATTTTGTCCCAGTTGGCTAAATTAGGAATTGGGATGAGCTAGCCCAGGTTTAGGAGTAAATGCTAGGGATCCTCAGTAACAAAATGTAAAGAAAAAAGATGAGTCAAACCAGTTTTTGTTCTGGGAAAGTTTGACAGTAGGGCAAGGAGGGCCCATGAGGCAAATAGCCTTTCAATCACCATGATAAGTCTCAGAGTACATAGGATTGCACTATTTGAGCATCTCCCAAAGAACAGAGAATGGCTTCAGTGTTATCATGAAATAAGAGTATTTCAGAAACAGTATATTTGAAAAGGCTCTACACATCTGCTTTAATTATTTCCAACCGAGCACTGACATTGGGACCTGTAAATAGCAGCATGTACTGAGCTGAAGAAATGGCAGTTTTGGTATAATTCATGTACTGTTCTAGCAGGTTATTACATATGTTGCAGAGAGGAAATGTAAACCATATCCCTCACTGACTAAGCACCTTGTTGACCCTGTGTCTCTTCCTCCCCCGGGACTATGTTATGCATAGACTCCACAGTCTAACAGTACTCACACAGGTTAGGCTTTTCCTCCAGAGGACTTGAGATAGCAGGAAAACGGAAGACTACAGTCTCCCTTAATTGCCCATTTCCCTTCATGTTGGAGCAGGATTTTAGAAATATTAGGACTCTACTAAAAATAATAGCAAGAATAGAAATTGTTGACTTTCTCTTTTTATCTTCCCATCTCTGAAGCCCTCAAGATAGTTCAGTTTTAGTTTACAAACATGCCTGTTAGCTATTCATGGCTAGTCAATGACTACTGGCCACCAATGAGCACTCTTCCATTCAAAAGCCATTTCTGAGGTTCCTTCAGAATGTCAGCCAGAAACCACATATATGCAGAGATTATTCTTTTTTAAAGGAAACAGGCAATTTGTCATGACTGTGGTAGCTAATCAAGTTACAGCTTGTTTATTTGGTGCTTCACCTTTTGCATTAGTTTCTCAGGGGTCTATTCCTATACATCAAAAGTGTTCAAGGGATTTTTAAAAAGACAGACATGCATACCACGAATTAAAACTTCACATGGTTCCAATGTACACACATCTGGGGTCTGCATCTCTTGCCTGACTTCCCCATATCCCAATCTCCACTAGTCCTTAGTGTGTTCTATGTCTAGCACAAACATTTAGCAAGATCAGCCCTTTGCCTAGGTCCAGACTTGACTTAGAAGCCTACTTCTAATACTGCCTTTGTGGTACAGGAGGATTGTGGGACATGTTCTCAGGTGTGCAAGACTCAACCACACTTAGAGTTGCTAACTTCCAGGCAGTGGCTGGAGATCTCCCACTTTTACAACTGATCTCCAGGAGAAAATGTCCACTTTGGAAGGTGGACTCTATGGCAATATGCCCCATTGAAACCCCTCCCCAAACCCCTCCCTCTTCAGGTTTAGGCTTGCCAGTCCCCAGGTGGGGGTGGGGGATCCCCCAATTTTGTGGGCTCTGGCATGCCAATGGCCAGCTGGCCGACAGGGGAAACCCCACCTTAAATAGCTGTCCCTGCGCTTCATTGGCAACATGCTGACATCACTTCTGGAAGTGACATCATTGGGATGTTGGGGGTGACACTGCTTTTCCAGCAAGACTCTATGGTTTGTAACTGTTTTTGCCATAGAGTTTCACCCAAAAAATAGAGTGTCCCCCTGACGTTGCCAGCGCAATGATGTCACTTCCAGAAGTGATGTCAGTGTGTCACCAACATCCCTGCTCACCTCTGGAATGCCCCCCCAAATCCCCCTGCCAGCAGGCAGAAGACACCTGGCAATCCTATTCAGGCTTCACTCCCAAAATCTCCAGTATTTCCACCTTAGCCATGCTGGAAGCTGCTCTGACCTGGCTGTGTCTCCTCAAGTGATTGTGTTTCCCAGAGCTGCTTGCAATGACCTAGGCTATGGCCATCAAGCAGACCATCAGGCCCAAGGACTCACAGGGTGCCTGCTCTGCTTCCTCTCTGCCCTTTATTAACCACATTTCAATAAACAACACAGTTAAGGGTCTCCGTGCCACAGAAACTGGGAACCAGAATTTGTGTCCTCCCCATTTCGATTTGTCTGTCTTAACATGGAGGTGGCCTTGTTTCTGTGTTCAGTATGGCCCCTCACCTGTAGTAGGCAATCATACAATTTCATCATTTTAAGGAGACTACTCCTCATGCAGCACATTCATTGATTCACATATTGTAAAATGTGACTCAGAAGTTTTACAAAGAAACAAACAAACCTCAGCTTTGTTAATCTTCTGGGATGGCTTTTGGTATTGTCTAAGTTTTCTATGCTTGTGGATGAAGTATAAAGGTTATCACTGCCATATTTGGCAGCTCAAAGCTCTAAAAAAAAGTTATATATCAGGTACATAACATGCTAATTTAAAACTTTACAAGGTTCTTTTGGGTCATGTTTTTAAGTAGCTCTGATGACTAGAAATGCACCTTCTTTTCCTATAAAACTACTGGAGCATTGTGATTAATAACAAACACACACAAAGCATTAAGAAAACCCTCCCAATACCACAGGACTTTCAGTGCAATGACCAAAGAAGGCAGGCAGCCCAGCAGTTTTGATCTGGGGCGTGATGCAACCCTAAATGTAGTTTTAACAGGACTAATTTCAGTTTCCTATGAAAGTCATTTTAAAGACCCAGGCTTCTGCAGAACTTCTCAAATGGTTTTAATGCCTCAGTAAAACCGCAGAAGCTCTAAAATAAAAGCAAACATTGAGGCATGAGGTCACTACTTAAAGGTACCAGTGCTTTTTAAAAGAGCCTAAGCAAGTTTGGCAATGGTACTGAAACCTGATGTGCACCATTACTCTGTATATTCTTCAGCTATATAAGGAAATGCAGCCAAAGGGTGGCATGAGGTAATCTCAAGGCTACAAGTCAAACATATGAAAACCAATAATGTCATTTGAAATCATATAAACGTACCTGTAGAGGCTTACCTGTAGAGGTTTCTTCAGCTGGTAGCATGTGAAGAGTCACCACAGCATTTGGCAGAACATCAGGATTGTAAAGGCTAGATATACACACTGTAACTCAAATAAGTCTGATACAGAACTGCTTTGGACAGACTTCTGAATGTAGGTGGTCTTAGAAAAACAGAGAGTGACCACAAGGTCTAAATGGGGCATCAAACATGCTCTCAGAGAGCAGGTCTATTCAATGGTGCTTACTCCTTAGGAAAGTGTTCTTAGGATCACACTGTCAATTTTACATTCTCTTATCTGAATCTCTCAGCCCACATGGCTTCAGCCCTCTTTTTTGCATGCCCCTTTTCCTTGTGTAAATCAAACAATTGCAGCTATATTCCAAACCTCAGCCAGCCACATACCAGTTAATGAGAACAGACGTTAACATATACCAGTCATGTGTAGAGTTCCCAACTTCCATGTGGTACCTGGAGATCTCTGACTATTTATCTCCAGACAATCAATATCAGTTTCCCTGGAAAAATTGGCTGCTTTGCAGGGTGGACTATATGACATTATATCATGGTGAGGTCCCTCACCTCCCCAAACCCTGTCCTCTCCAAGCTCCCCCCCCCAAATCTCTAGGTACTTCCCAACCCTGAGCTGGCAACCCTAGTCATGTGCTTTCTCCTTTGGAATTGATGGGCTGATGAGATGCAGTGACATGGGGAATGCCTGGCAGGATACTCCATGGCACATACTAAGGCGTATGCAACCTGCATGTGAAGATACTAGTGTTTCAGCAAACAAAATGGTGTGGGGTGGTGAAGGGTTGTGCTGACCATAGAAGTAGCTCCATCTGATGAGAGGGGTGACAGCAGACAGAAGAGTGGCAGCATGCATATCTAGTTGTTCGGAAACCTCCCTATATCTGCCTCAAAGGCACTGTCTCTGTGCATTTACTAGTGACACCACAGAGCTGAGCAATAAAGTACCAGTGGATTGGGTGAGGCTACTGGCACTTATTTGGGGGATAAGAAGGAGGCTTAAGGGATATATTGCAGTGTTTATTGTATGCATTAGTCCCTTTTTCATATTTTGTAATCCACTTCGAGTCTTAGTGGGAAAGTGGGGTATAAATAAAGTTGATTATTGTGGTGGTGGTGGTGGTGGTGGTGGTGATGATGACGATGATAGTAACAACATCAATAAGGGTACCACTCCAGGTCTTTAAAAAAGTCCTGGAGCTGTGGTTTATATTATACATCATGGCACGTTGGCCAGGAGTTGCCCACCCCTGCTGTAATGGCTCAGTGCTCAGCATGACTGGGCAAGCCCTGGCTGAACAATCAAGTAGCTGCTTTGTCTTTGTCACAGAATGTTTTCTAATATCAAAACATATATATTTGTTTGGTAGAATATTTATCTTCCACCATGCAGACAAATCTGTAAGGCAGCTAAGAAAAAGCGGTTAAAAGTCAACATGCAAATTAAAATCACAGCTGAGTGAAAAGCTTTTTAAAAAAGGCTAAAGAAAATAGTGGGAGCCAGTCAACAACCATAATTCCCTGACAGCATCACTCAACTGTAGGTTAAATAGAGTCAGGGCACTAAGTTGCTGGAAGAGAGCCATTATGGCTTGTCAGAAAAAGAAGACGAAGGAAAAAGCTAGGAGGTGGCCCCCTGTCCCCTGTAGGTGCTCACCATAATCAGCCAGAGGAGGGTACATGGAGCGGGGCCTGCAAACAGGACCTTAACTGTGGGTTGGTTTGCATGAGAATCAGGTGCTCTTAACTTGAGGCTGAAAGATAATGTTTCTCCATAAAAAAGAACAATCATTGCCACTAGTTAAGTTTTGATAAGCCATTAATCATCATATCCACCACCAACCATAGAAATATGATAAAATAAATAAAAGAATAAACTCATCTTGAATTCTTATATTTCTTTATTTCACTCATTTGTACCCAATGGGGACCCAAAGCTGTTTACATCATTCTCCTCTCCTCCATTTTATCCTCACAACAACCCTTTCAGATAGGTTAGGTTGCAAAGAATGTGACTGGCCCAAAGTTACCCAGTGAGCTTCCATGGAACAAGTAGGGATTCAAACCTGGGTCTCCCAGATACGAGTCTGACACTCTTAGCTACTATACCACACTGGCTCTTTACTGGGAAATAGTTTGTGATGTAATACTTTGTAGGAAGAATTTCCACTGCAGTCTGCACCATGGAAAAGCACCCTGCACACTGAAACAGCTGAGAATGGAATTTTACAGCTTGCTCTGTAGTTTTCCAGCTCTCGTGTTCCTGAGAGGTAAGGAAATACTTGTGCTGTTCATCTGCTGCTCTCAATGATGAACTTTTCCTTTGGTAAGCCTCACCTCTTCCAAAGCACCAAAGAATTTAGCTACCGGAAGATTACACAGTTTTCCAAAGGCTGCATTAGGCAAGGTTTCCGACTTGGTGTTGTTATTCAAATAGGAAGATGTTGTGGGAAAAGAAAAATGGCTGGAATAGATGCTTGGAATACATGTATGAGCAACCCACCGTCAACCCCTGTAAGTGTTTGGAGGTCACATTCTAGGTGGGAGATCCACAGTCCACTTGTTTTAGATTTCAAGGACTGTGCCTAATATTGGCATATGATGGAACTGGCGCCAAGTCTCACTTTGGTGAGAAAGAAGGTTGTGATTAGTACTTGCAAGAGCATTTTCTTAGGTTTACAGAACTTGACTACAGATGTGAATTAGCTGATCAGGAAACAGACGGAATGCCAAGTAGGTGAAACACAAAATGAAGCTAACCTGCTCAAGCTGGAGGGAGGAAGAGGAGATGGCAAGAGGCCAAAGCATTGGACAAGCCTTACAGTGCCGTTCTAAGCAAAGGTACACTCTTCCAAGTCCACTGAAGTTAGTGGGTTTAGAAAGGTGCAAATCTGGTTAAGATTGCACTGTTACTGAGTTAATACCACCATGATCCAGGAAAATGACAAAAGTTTGCCCCCCTTTTTTGATCTAAGTCAAACCCATTGACAGGATAATAAGGAAATTACAGCTCTTGGCAAAAGACGTTTGGCAGACATTTCTGCTGGGTTCAATGGCTTGGATCTGACGAAAACAGTTTTGCAATTTTCCTGGATCTTGGAGTGGCAGTGATTGACTCAACATTATCAAAGGATTCCAGGTGACATAGCTGTGCAGCTAATTGTTTACTACTTGTGCTGCCTCTGCCCACTGATCCTTTTGATGTAGATTTTATTTTTGGAAAGCAAACATTTGAAGGAGGGAGGAGGAGAGAGAGGTGCTCTTTGGAGATGAGTTTCAGATGTATTGGCCTCAGTCTCTTCCAAGAGCTCTCTGTCATCTTGCCTGTTACTGGCATATCATCTTCACCACTGATTCACATCCTGCTTCTCCTTTTTTAGAAATACTTCCAGCCCCATGCATCATAGAAAGTTTCACCCCTCATATATGCCACATGCCCAGTGCCTGCCTAGCAGTGACACATGAAGGGCTCATGCCATAATGTGGTGTACCTTGCTCCAAATCTGCATTTGCATTTTTAAATCAGCTGCGTGCTGCTGTGACACCGTCTTTCTCTATGCTTGTTTGAATGTTGCTTGGAGAAGATTCTTTTAAAGCAGTGCAGAGGTGCAATGATAGTGGAGCCGCCCTGAAAGGATGATAAACATATGTGGACATGCAAAAGTATGCTAGCACTGTTGAGGTGTGAAAACGACACCAACTGTGGAAAACTTATTTGAAGATGGAGTCAAAAGGCGGGGACACTGGTGGGAAAGACAAATGCAGATTCGTCCTGTCTGTGCCTGCAAAGAAAGCCAACAGCTGCCATTCACAGATTTGTTCTTCCTTTTCAGTCACAGTCATGCTGATAGTAGCAGGTCATGTCTGAAGAAGAGAGCTGTAGCTTGTGAAGGCTCATGTTGAAACAATTTTTTAAGGTCCCACTGGTTATGCTGTGACTGATTAACATGGCTGCCCCCTTGCAAACAGCTGGTGAGTCAGCTATGCACATGGCGGAGGGGGAGGTCTAGCCCATGGAAGCTTATCCTCAAGTATTTAATGCTGACCATTCAGTGCTAAATGCAGATTTAAAAAAAAAAAAAAGCTGCATGGGAAGGCCACCCAGTGGAGGTAAAAAGTTCCCACTGAAAAGAAAAAATGTTCAAGAAACATCTAGAATAATAGCACTTCTTACTCATACCTGGGATACAAATTATAATACGTAGAGAAGCTACACTAAAATATCTGCATAATTGTGAAAGTGTATCTCTCCTTATAAATATTTATCTTTTGGTTTTGCAAAATTCCATGCACTCCCATTGGCTGTAAAATGCCCTCCCTCAGCCATTGGCCCATCAGCTGCCACTCAAGAGTACTCGCATGCCATTAGCCGGGTGCTGGGTCTGCTCCTCTTCCCCACCCACTCCTCCTGGCAGACAGCTCTGTCTCCTGAGGAAGACAGTTCTCTTGACTCCTGTGAGGGACTGTCCCCTCAGTGGCTGATGGTAGGCAGCCAAGCTTGGTTCTGTGAGTAAAAAAACAAAGGACTTTCAGCATAACCCCCTTCTCCGCCCATAACCCCCTCCCCAATGGCCACTTTCCTGTCAGAATAAATGGGAAAAGGCTCTTTCTCCTGCTTAGCTTCAGCATGGCTGGCTGGCTAATGAGGTGGGCCAGAGACCATCAGACCATTTTCTTCAACTCCCCGCTGTGTGGCTGACTTTCCCCTAGGGCTGCCAATCTCCAGGTGGGACCTGGAGATCTCCCACTGTTACAATTGACCCCCAGATGACAGAGATCAGTTCCCTGGGAGAAAATGGTTGCTTTGGAGGGTAGACTCTATGGCATTATACCCTGCTGAGTCCTTCCACACATACTCCAAATGCTGCCCTCCACAGGATCCACCCCCCAAATCTCCAGGTATTTCCCTAATCAGAGTTGGCACCTGTATTTTCTCCTTTGTCAGTAAAAGGCCCTTTCCACACCTATGTTGGCCTTTGGGAGAAAACTCATTGGGCCCAGTCCTGATCAGGTTGCCAACTCCAGGTGGGCAATTCCTGGAGATTTGAGGGTTGGAGCCTGGAGAGGGTGAGGTTTGAGGAGGGATGGCACCTCAGACAGGTATGATGCCATAGACTCCACCCTCCAAACCAGCCACTCCCTCCTGGGGAACCACTGTTACCAATCTTGGGGGTGGGCTGGAGATCACTCAAAATTACTACTGCTCTTCAGGTAGCAAAGATCAGTTCCTCTGGAGAATATGGTGGACTCTGTCATTATACCCTGCTGAGATTGCCACAGCAAATTGTCACTGAGTGCCCAAAGCTGGGGCACTCTCCCAGAGCCTCTTTCTAGAGCCCGTTGTATTTATTTCCACAACGGGCCTTATTCCTAGTTTTATATATAGCTGAATAAGGTAGAAGTATTGCTCATTAGTCAGTTTTTTATAGTGTTCACTGTTTTAATATTTCTCTCAAAGTCCTACTGGCTGAAACTGAAACCATGGTAGTTGAAATTTGGGTGGCTATTAAGATTAGTACCAGAAAATTGTGCAAGAAGCTCTCTAGTGCCACCTACTGATCAATATGAAAGCTTGACTTTTTCTTCCAATTACCACTCTGGCCTTCCCATATTCAGAGCAATGGTGTAGCAAATACCAAGGACACAAGAGGTAGCACATAGTGCAGTTTCTTTTCCCCCACTTGTGGAGTCTTTAAAAAAAATAATCAAGGGTTATTATATGAAACTATTAAATATTATGCAACATATGCATTGCTTAACTATGATTTTTTTAAGGAAGCCAAACACCACATTTTTGTGGCAGTAAAACAAGATGGGGCATGAATGGTGGTACAGTGCTTTGTATCTAATAGCTTGTTCTGCAGGAGGCAGGAGGCCGAGAACTTGTATCTAACCACAGTGTGAATTACTGTGCCTTAATTCACACCCTGGAGTGTTTTATTGCCATAATTAACTGTTTACATATATTTTCTCACACTATGAAAGGCAAAAAAATGGATGGCACTTGCACACAGGGAAAAACATGGAGAGCTTTGTAGGAAATCAGAAACTGAAGATCATCATGAAGATTCCACACTTTGTGCCTTAAATCACCTTTAAACCTTTCTGAAGCTCTTGTTTGAATACAAAACCAAAAATGTCTGTATCACATTATTTTATAACATTTAAACTGTTGTGTTTTGTTTGGTAAGAAGTGCATTATTATACATCTGTTGTATACTGGCATAAACTAGCACACCTTCAGGTATTCAAACAATAGCCGATTTGGATCCTAGGGCAGAACAATAGAATAGACCTATGACGGACTCCTCCACTGTAAATAACCTATCACTGCTTTGGGATGTGTTTGTGGGTGTGGGGACTGTGCAGATTTCAGGGGGCTCAAATCTCGCTAGTTTGTCTTTCGTTTTGCCTGCTAAATAAACTAAGAGCTGATCACTATCAATGTGTCCAAACTCAGTACTTTACACTGGCAACAAGGATGGGATCCCGATGAGCGAACCTGACTCCAACTGAAGCACCTCACCATACACCAATCTACAGGACATCACACCCGGCATTGCTCCAAGAGTCATGGCTGCCGCTCCAGGAAACATCACGGCTTTCGACCCCACTCATCCTGAGTTCTGGGAAGCGCGGGTAGAGCAGCTCACATACTTCATCCTCTACCAAAATGTTACTGATGCCGGTAAGAAAAAGGCTCTGCTCCTGAGCATGTGCAGCGTCTCCATGGTACGGCTGGTCCAGAGCCTCATTGCTCCCAAGAAACTGGACGTGTCAATGTACGACAAGCTAATCAAAGCTTTGACCGATTATTTTGCGCCAAAACCAACCAAAATGGCTAAGTGCATGGATTTTGTGGCACGCTGTCAGAGGTCCGGAGAAACGGTCGCCATCAACTGCAAGTTTCTGGTGGTCGAGGACACCCTCCTCACCCAGTTCATTTGGGGCATCCGGGACCCAAAGCTCCATTGCAAACTCATCAGAACCAATGAGCTCACATTGGCGAAGGCTCTCTGCCTGGCTGCAGCATTCGAGGAATCGCACCAGGATCTCCAGTCACCCTTCATGCACCAGACTTCCACAGCAGCGGCCTTGGATGCATTGGACGAGGAGGACGTGCTACAGGTACACAAAGATTCACAACCAACCCCCCTCAACTACCAACGCACAAATGCCTTGCGCAAGCTGCAGAGATTCACATGAACACCGGACCTGCCATTTCCATGACGCGGTGTGACAGACCAGTAGGAAACAAGGCCACATCACCTGTGCCTGCCGATCCCGAGGCAACTGACGTCACCCAACTACGCACCAGGAAACAGCAGAGCTGCACAACATCCACCATCATCAGATACATTACTTACCCCAGGATGTCCCTGACAAAATAAAAGTGACTGTGACAATTGAGGGGGCCCCTTGCAAAATGGAGTTAGACATGGGATCCTCCCTGTCCATCATCTCAGCAGAGACCCTCGAAGGCCTCTGCCTGCAGGGAGGTCCGCCGCTTGTAAACACTGGGCTCAGACTAAGGGACTTTCAAAAGAACTCAGTGGCCATTAAGGGGGTGGGCAAGTTCCGGGTGCAGTACAAGGACTTTAATGGACTGCTAGACCTGGTAGTGGAGGAGAGCTGACTCACCAGCCTCTTAGGACTATCATGGTTCACAGCCTTAGGATTTGCGGTGACTGGGGTGCACCACGTGCTAGCCATGGACTTTGACAGTGTGTGTGATGAGTTCCCGGCTGTATTCGATGGGACACTTGGCCGATACACCAGCCCTCCAGTCACCCTCGCCCTTAACCCTGCGGTGCGCCCCATCCACATGGAGGCCAGGCATGCTCCTTTTGCACTGCAACCCAAAATAGATGTGGAGCTGGACTGCCTCAATGCCCAGGGGGTGCTGGAACTGGTCCCCCACAGGCTGTGGGAAACCCCCATCATCATGCCCATGAAGCCCAATGGGGATGTCAGGACTTGTGCCAACTATAAGTGCACAATAAATAAAGCCCTGCAGGACCACGCATACCCTGTCCCTGTCATCAGCCACATCTTGGCCTCCCTGGCAGGCGCCAACAACTCCCCGTGGATGATGCCACTGCTGAGGCACAGACCATTGTAACACAGAGGGGTGCGTTCCGGGTGAGGAGGCTGCAATTTGGGGTCAGCGTAGCCCCAGGGATCTTCCAGAACCTCATGGACTGTTTGCTTAAAAGTAACCCCCGAAGACCAGCCCTTCTTTGATGATGTTCTGATTGCGGCACCCACAGCTGAGGTCTTTGCAGTATGTATGCACATCGTCCTGCAATGCTTCAACACAGCCAGGCTGAAAGTAAAGAGGGAGAAGTGCCTCCTGGGGGTCCCACGGGCCAAGTTCCTGGGCTTTGCAGTTGACGCACAGGGCATCCACTCCATACCCGACAAGGTCAGCGCCGTCATAAATGCACCTACCCCCTCTTCTAAAGTGGAACTACAGGTTTTCCTGGGCCTGCTGAATTTTTATCATTTGTTCCTGCTGCACAAGGTGGCCATCGCTGAGCCCCTGCACCACCTTCTAGACAAGCAAGCTCCATGGATCTGGGGACCAAAGCATGCCACCGCGTTTGAGGCTGTTAAAGTGCTCCTGACCTCCAACGATGTCCTCACCCACTTCAACGAGTCCCTTGCAGTCATCCTCGCATGTGATGCCTCCCCATACTGAGTTAAGGCTGTCCTGGGGCACCAACTGCTGGACGGTCATGAGGTCCCGATTGCATACTACTCCCAGACCTTGTCGTCAGTGGAGCACAACTGTGCCCAAATAGACAAAGAAGCTCTGATGATAGTGGTGGGCATCAAGAAATTTCATGATTATCTGTATGGTCGGCCCTTTACCATTGTGATGGACCACAAGCCTCTGTTGGGACTGTTGGCACCCAGGGTACTCCAGTGGTCCATCTTCTTGGCCAGGTATACCTATGTGCTTGTCCACAGGCCCAATAAAGTGATGGGCCACGCAGAAGCCCTCAGCTGCCTCCCGGCTGGATTCAGCCCCCACACACCAGATCCTCCTGATCAAGGACCTCCCCAACCAGCCCATCCAGGTAGCTGAGGTCTCCCGCCTCACTGCTCAGGACCAGGTCCTCTCCCGTGTTTTGGATTGGGTGGGGAGGGGCTGGCCTGCCAGCCGACTGGGCATGAAATTTGCCATCTTCACCTCCCGGCGGGATGAACTGTTGACGCACAAGGGCTGCCTGTCATGGGGAAGCTGGGTGGGTCTCTGCACGAGACCCACCCAGGGATCATGCGCATGAAGGCTTTGGCCAGCAGTTACGTGTGGTGGCCAGGAATGGACAGAGAGATTGAGGATTGCGTGAAGCGATGTCAAACATGCCAGGAGTCATGGCCAGAATCACCTAGGGCACCAGTGCGATCCTGGGAGTCCATACACAACCCATGGGCCCGTCTACACCTGGACTTTGCAGGCCCCTTTCAAGGATATTTTTTTTTTATTTTAGTGGACTCATATAGCAAATGGCTTGAGGTCATTCCGGTCCCCGCTACATCATCCTGCTCTGCCATCTGAGCCATGTGGAAGATCTTCAGTACTCATGGCATTGCTGACACTGTGATATCTGACAACGGGGAGGCTTTTACCTCGGCTGAGTTCCAGGAATTCATGTGCTACTATGGAATTCAACACATCCACTCTGCCTCCTTCCACCTGGCCACAAATGGGCAGGCCGAAAGAATGGTAAGGACAACCAAAGAATCCCTGAGCCACATTGCACACAGGGATTGGGACCACAGGCTAGCAGCATTTCTTTTCAGCCAGTGGACAATACCACACACATCCACTGGCCACAGCCCAGCAGAAGAGCTGATGGGTAGGTGCCTCACAACTCGGCTGGATCGCCTACACCTGGAACGGGCCCCAGACCACGCAGCTGCCCAAGACTGCCAGTACACACCCCGCGGGTTCTTTTCAGAGGACTCCGTGTATGCAAAGAACTTCTCACAGGGGCCAGTGTGGATCCCAGCCAGGGTCATGAGAGTAACTGGACCTCTGTCATATGAGGTCTCCACAGAAGAAGGCCAGTTACTCCGAAGACATGTGGACCAGCTGCTCAGGCGTGTTCTCCCCACAGGCCCCATAGAAGTTGCAGACACCAAGGATAGAGACGAGGAGTTCCAGACTCCCCAGGAACAAGTGACAGAGGATGACACACCGGGCCACAGGGAGCAGCAGACACCCCACAAACAATCTTCTGAGGGTACCAGCCAAGCGCCGGAACCAGAGACACCAGTGGACTCCGCTCCAGGGCCTGTACCGACTTCTTCCTCAGAAAGGACAGCCGAAAACCCCAACATGAACAGGGGGCCTCTGGCCCTGCAGATGGAGCCCTGCCACTTGACTCATGAGCACAGACACCCAGCATACTTAAAGGACTATGTAAGCTAGGGCCTCCAGACTATGGGGGGAGGGGTGTTATATACTGGGTCAAGCACACCTTTGGGTATTCGAACAATAGCCGATTCGGATCCTAGGGCAGACCAATAGGATTGCCCGGATCCTAGAATAGACCTATGACAGACTCCTTCACTGTAAATAGCCTATCACTGCTTTGGGATGTGTTTGTGGGTGTGGGGACTGTGCGGATTTAAGTGTTGCTAGTTTGTCTTTCATTTTGCTTGCTAAATAAACTATGAGCTGATCACTATCAACGCTTCCGAACTCAGTACTTTACAACATCAATGACAGCCTTGGGTGGTCAAAGAGGACCCTCATCCCTTTTTCACCAGTGGGAAAGCTGGTTAGATCAACCCATTGTATTTGTATCCTGCCCTTCAAGGAGCTCTGGGTAGCCAGAAAATCTCTATTGTAAAAATGTGTAATGATGCTGACCATGAACGGTTCTGCTGCCTGCCTGTCACAAAGGGGCTGGAGAGTCAAAAGGGCTATGGCCATGTTTTGTTGAAAAGCTCTGATCCTAGAGGGAGCAGGGCATGAAGTAATTAATAAGAAAAAAAAGAATAAAAGAAATAAGGTCTGGAGAAACAACCCTGGGTGAGGAAGTACTCCATATGAATGAGGGGAAGGCGAGAAGGCAAGAAACAATGTGAGAGGGAAAGGAATAGTGAGAGAACAGGCAGAGGAGAGAAATTCATATTGTCAGGAGTTGTCAGAAGAAAAGGCTGAATGCCATATATATGGATTTTAAATCACCTACCAGCCAGTAATACCCCCCGAAATCCCAGCTCACAGATTCTTTTAAATATCTTGTATGGAACATCATACTTCTCTGGCTTGCTAAGGCAGCAGTTCTCAGCTGGTGGTATATGTACCAATGGTGAAACACAGAAGAAGTGTGGGTAGGATCCAGAGCTTTCATAACATTTGCTAAGAATCAGCTCTTACTCAATCCTCGTGTCTACCTGGAAGCGTGACGTACCATCTCTGCCAACCTTACCTGCCACCCATTACCCATATGTGACCTTTTGGCATGCTAGTATTACCCTTGGACATTCAGCATTTCTACTAATCCCCCATTTCTCCTGTCCACTACCATGTGTCTTTGATACACCACTTCCTGCCAACTCTACCTGCCAGGGATTATCCATAAAAGCCATGCCAAAAAAATGTATTCCCAACAATGTTACTGCGATTTGTTGTGTCCTTAAATATTATCATAAGTGATAAATATAACAGAATGCCTGTAAACACAGGGCCGGCTCACTCACTAGGCGAGCTAGGCACTCGCCTAGGGCGCACCGGCCCTTAGGGGTGCCAAATGGCGCCCCCCGAAAAGCCCCCCGCCACCCTAACTGGGTGCTGCTGCTGCCTCCCTGCTGCCGCTGTCAAGAGTGCCCAGCTGGGGGGGAGAGGTGGGGTGCGGCATGTCCTGAGTGTGGCATGGCAGCGGCCAGCAGGGACTCTCCCCACCCCCGCCAGTCCTGAGTGCCCGGCCAGGCAAAGGACTCAGGAGGCGCCCTCGGGGGGGGAAAGGTGAGAGGCCAGGCTGTGAACTTTGGCAGTGCGACAAAGCCGCCCACCCGCTCCGTTCCCCGCAGAGGTGCCTTGCTTGCCCCGCGCGAAGGAGGGAGGACTTCGCCCCCCCCCTCCGGGCCGCCTCATGTGTGCAGGAGGGTGTACGTGTGCGGGGCAGTTCAGGGACTCAGCCCTTCTTAAACAAGGGCCGGGGAAAGCCCCTGAGGATGTGGACTTCCCTGCAGACGGTCACCGAGCCCACCTTCCTGACGAGGGGCCCCCGGTGCTGCTTCTGGGTGCTGGCCGGGGCAGCCGCCGTCCGGGTCTTCCTCCTGGGCTTCTTCATTGGTACGGTCGCCAGCGGGGTGAGGAGGGTCTCCCGGGGTGGGCCGGGCACGGGTGGGTTAACAGCCAGCAGAGAGAGTCTTTACAGCCAGAGGAGAAGTTTTCTCCCCTGGTTCAAACTGGGAAGGGGAGGAGATTGTAAGCCACTCCGAGGGAAGGGAAGGGGGAAAACCCCGCCTCTTCCCTGACTTGCCTGGGGCCCCGCAGTTGTGGGGGGGACAGGGGTAACCAGGCACCGCTCAGGCCGCCACCTCCCCCCAGTCTCCAGGCCCCACTGGGAGGTTGGCATCCCCGGTGGGATGGGAGCCACAGGCTGGCCTGCCTAGGGCGCCCAGACACCTGGGGCCAGCCCTGTATAAACATATCAGTGTATGATGTATGAATTAATTTATTCATGGTTATTGACCAGCACAGAAACCACTTTACATTTTGTAACATAGAAAAAAAACATCACATTAAAATAGAAACAAAATTTTTAAAAGACTGATTATAAAAACCATAAAGCCATAATGGTTAAAATTAATAAAACTAAATCTTAGTTCTCCTCTTTTCAAGCTACTATAGATTTTCTAATTCTTTGGGCAAGCCATCCAAACCTAGCCACCCAGTAAGTAACTTCTGCCCAGCTATCTGATAGCAAATTTCTTAAAAGGCAGATTCTTTGCCTGCGAGAGAGGGGGAGTGTCTTAGGGAAAGGAAGAGACTCATGGATGTTATTATATGCTTTACAATAAAAAATTACATGTTCTACAGACTCAATACTATCCACACAACAGGGGCATATCCTTTCTTCATAAGGAGTCTTGTTAAATTTTCCTTCCAGGACTGCAGATGGGAGTACATCCCAACGCATTAATGTAAATGTTCTTCTGTAGTCCTGATTTAATAAATGGGAGAGGTTTAGGGATCACTCTGTTATCTGAAGGACTTGCCATTTCTCTGTCATATTGTCTTGAGATATCCAGTATTCTCTGTCTTGCTGTAAATTTGGCCTTTTCATAACCCATAGAACACAAATATTGTTTAGACAAGCAGTAAGAGGCTAATTTCTTACCTAGCACCTTAAACCAAGGGGGTTCGAAATGGTGTGACATTATTAAACTTGTCAATCCCTTGGGGCAGAAAAGCTAGCTTTAACCAAAATGTTGTCACTGCAATCCATAGTTTTGCCTCAACTGTAATCATGCCTGTTTCTACGCGAATAAGGGCATTTGGAACCCCATTAGGGGCTTGTAGAATTGCTCTCAAAAATTTTGACTGAACTGTGTCTGCTTTCTTAAGGTTTGCTGTAATGTTAATGAGGGTTCCATATGTAAGCCGAGACAAAGATTTAGCCTTAAATAATCTAAGGGAAGCCACAGGACATTTACCCCCTTTGTTCCAGTAAAATTTTTGAATCACCCCAGAGCTCCTTTTAGCCTCTGAGACAACAGTATTTATATTCACCGACCTTGAACCATTTGCCTGGAAGAAAACTCCCAGGTACTTAAAATATGATACTTGTTTGATCGGAATCGTGTTTAGAGACCAATGATAAATTTTTGGCGATTTATTTTTTGCAAAAGCCATTATTTTCGTTTTGGAGTAGTTGACCTCTAGTTTATTTTCCCAAAAGTATTGGGTGAAAGTGTTCATAGCTTTCCTCAGGCCTACGGGGGTTCTTGAAAATAAGACAGCGTTATCTGCATATAAAAAGACCCCAATATGTTTATTGCTTAATTTAGGGGGATGGAACTCAGGTTTATTTAGTTATATTACCAGATCATTGATGTAGAAATTAAAAAGGAGAGGCGCTAAAAGGCTTCCTTGTTTAACCCCTCTACTAGTCTTAATAGGATCTGTGAGGTGCCCCTGTGGAGAACACCTTACCTGTACATAGGTCTGATTGTAGAGAGCCTGAATTAAGAATAATTGTCTGTCGATATTTGTCTCCCTTAACTTCTTCCATAATATATCTCTGGCAACTGAGTCAAAAGCTGATTTCAGGTCCAGGAAGGTGGCAAAAAGAGATACCTTTGAATTAGAAGAGAACTTTGAGATCAAGTGGTCCAATACCACACAATGATCCAAAGTAGACCGGCCCTCCCTGAATCCCACCTGTTATTCTGATAAACAAGAGTTCTCCTCCATCCAATCCCTAAGTTTCCACAGGAGATGTTTTGTGTAGAGTTTGCTTGCTATACTAAGCAAGCTAATGGGTCTGTAGTTGTTAGGATCATCTTTGTTATCTATTTTGTAAAGGGGAATAATCACCACTGTACCCCAATCCTTAGGGATTTTCCTTTGTTTGATCTATTTGTGTGAATAGTGAATATCAGTGTATTTCTCAAAAAAGTGGGCTTTTTGTTTCTATCATAGTGGGACCTAGGTTCTTGTGCTAAATCACAAGGTTCTTGGTGATCACAAGATACGAAAGGTTGAGAACCACTGTGCTAAAGAATTATATTTGTTTCCCCTGGTTGGACTACATTTTCAGTATAGCAACCACCAGGGGTCTTTTCGTAGAAGAACAGCTGCAGGAGCTCATTAGCATATGGTATGCTAATGAGCCATTAGGCTATTAGCATATGCCACGCCCCCTGGCATCACCGGAAGTGATGTCAGAAGGGGAAGCAAAAGGGGGGAGGCATCTTCAAAAGCCTCCCCTTCCCTTCCCCAGCTGGCCTGGGTGGGGGAGCTAAGAGAGAAGGGGTTTAAAGTTTAAACTCCTTCTCATGAGAGCTGGGCCACAGGAGGAAAGAGGGAAGGAAAGAGAGAGAGTAGAAAAGAAGGAAAGAGGGAAAGAGGGAAAGAAAGAGAGGGAAGAAGGAGGGAAACAGGGAAAGGAGGAAAAAAGACAAGAGAAGAAGGTGGGAAAGAAAGAAAGAGAGAAGAGAAGAATGAGGGAAAGAGGAAAAAGAAAGAAGGAAAGGAGGGAATGAAAGAAATTTGGCGGCAATTCAGCCCCATTATATCCTATGAGCCACTGAAGTCAATGGTGAAAACATAGGGTATATTCTGGGAGATGGAGGGGAGGGAGTTTGAGGGAGAGGCTCCAAACTCACAGGATGGCTGTTGGAGCCTCTTCCCAAGATACCCACCAAGTTTCAAGAACATTGGACCAGGGGTCCAATTCTATGGGCCCCCAAACAGGTTGCCCCCATTCCCTCCATTGTTCTCTATGGTGGGAAAAACAGTTAATTTTTTCCCACCATAGAGAACAATGGAGGGAATAGGGGCAACCTGTTTAGGGGCCCATAGAATTGGACCCCTGATCCAATGTTCTTGAAACTTGGTGGGTATCTTGGGGAGAGGCTCCATCAGCTATCCTGTGAGTTTGGAGCCTCTCCCTCAAAACCCTCCCCTCCAGCCCCAGAATATACCCTATGTTTTCACCATTGACTTCAATGGCCCATAGGATATAATGGAGCTGAAATTGACATTCGGTTGCCTGAAAGACTGTCCGGGACGCCGGCTGGGGGCGGGGCTTGGCTCCTGAGCTCCCGGAGCTGCGCTCCGGTCCGCTCCCCCCAAAAGACCCCTGGCAACCACTGGTTACAACTCTGCTGAACACAAAGTCATGAAAAGCCGCTTTGATTTGGGTTGCTCAAAGGACAGGCATTTGTCATTACTGTGAGTGGTGCAGAAAGACTACTGGAAGCAGAGCACAGAATAGTTGTTCAGCTGTCACTGCTGTTTCCAGTTCTGCAAACCAGACATCCCAAAATGGCACAGTGTTTGATATCTATCCAAGTATGTCTTAATTCTATTTGATGTGATTTGTGAGGATTATCTTTGAATTTCTGGATTCATAGGACTGAAATAATTTTCCACATTTCCCATTAAACAATGTGGTGAGTAGCTGGTACAGCAGTTTCCAAGCCTTCCTTTCTTGCTTGCTTGTTTGCTCTTCTTAAGACCATTTTCATAAATCAGCCAATGGACACAAAACCTCAATGTTTTTAAGGTGTTGGGCCCTGGAATGTCCCATCTTCTTCATGCTTCTGTGCCTAGACAGACTGGCATAGGCCACTGCCGTCTGTAGCTTCTCACTAACTGAGTTTGTATTTTACTCACCTAAATCCATGGAATTTCAAGTCATTTGGCTTGCAGATCAGGGTTCCTGATGTAAATGGATTCTATAGAGTATTGTCTTCCCTGGCAATTGCTTTGACTCAGAGGCTTGTCGGTGACTGCTGATTAAGAGCCAGCAGTTGCTCTGAACTGTCGGTTGTCTGACTCTCCCTCATCCTCCATCACCTTGGAACCTTTTGGAATTTGTCTTAGGTGGGCATGATTTGAATATATATGTTCTCATGCCAGTATACAGTGGGGAAACATTTCAGCTTGGATCCTATGTCATTGTTCACCCTGTGTTTCACTGAGGTTGTGGTTGCAAAAATGCTAACAGCAGAGGATGCAAGTACTGCAGCAGCAGACAGTCTCCACAGTGGACTAATGGAAGCACAAGGGGAACAATTTCATAGGATCCAAGTGTTGGCAGAGTTCAGAAATAACTGAATTTCACTGAATTTCACTGAATTTCACTGAATTTACTGCAACAGGATTTTTGCAAAGAAGACAATAACTGACTGCAGGCCATTAATACAACAGAGAGGTACATTGAACTGCAATTGAAAAACATTCAATAAATCGTAAACACTAGAGAATGCTCCACAGCTCCCCTGGGGTACAAGTGGACTAAACTACTCTTTCAGTAGTATTTACAGTAACTAGACACTTAGTGGGCTATCACTTCTCCAACACCTTTTGTCAGTATGTTTTGCCCCAGCATTTATTTTTCTGCCTAACTACAGAGTATGCAGTTTCATTTCTTCTCTGATCTGCAGTTGTGTGGACCCATTTCTATTTACCTGTACATTTTTAAACCTACTCTTCCTCAATTTGGTGTACCTGGCTCTCCCTATGAGGGAGGTTAGATTGATGGTGTGAATGGTCAAAGGTCACCCAGTCCTAATCTAACATTTTAACTTTTTACAACATTCCAACTCGCCAAATGTTAAGTTTCATCCACACATAACCTAGCAGGTTCACAGGCACAAAGAAATATGAAGAAATTGATAGTCTTTTTAAAAAAAAATCCCCTTTTTTATATTAATTCCAGTATTACATGTTCATCCCACTCTTTCAAATATATACATCTCATAGCTCACTCTGAGGGAGGCATATTCTAATCCCCCAAAGGGGAAGACAATTTGGATTCTTCTAGCCGTGCATAAACACTGACAGAAGCCTTGAGCCTTTAAGTTCAGCAGGTGTGAACTAGAGCTCTGCTTGTCTTTTGTACCAGGCCAAAAACCTGTTAGGAATTGAAGGTACAAGATAATGGAAAAGAGAATACCTTCATAGGTTGGATGGGAAGGATCTAGACCTTTCAGTCATTGGAGAGCTCAGATGAACACATTTAGGAAGTGTGAGGAAGCTGACTGGAAGAGACATCTCAGTGCATCAGAGGCATACCAGCCGCTATCAGATTGTGACTGCAAACAGTATATGTTTTTAAGATATTTTCTTTTATCCTTTTAAAAACATTTTTGTCAAAACTATATGTAGATGCTGTAGATTTTTCGGGTTGTCTGGCCGTGGTCTTGGCATTGTAGGACCTGACATTTCGCCAGTAGCTGTGACTGGCATCCTCAGAGGTATAACACAGAAAGATCGAGTACTCTCTGTGTCAAGGTGAGTATTCCAGAGAGTACTCCATATTTTGGTGTTATACCTCTGAGGATGCCAGTCACAGCTACTGGTGAAACATCAGGTCCTATAATGCCAAGACCACGGCCAGACAACCTGGAAAATCTACAGCAGCTAATGAACTCTGGCTGTGAAAGCCTTTGACAACATATATGGGTTTTCTCTGAGCCAATGTGGGCAAGCAGGAGTAGTCATATTTTTTTTTAGCTGATACAGGCAACTTTTAAATCTGGCATGTTCTCTCAGAATTACGCCAAAAGAGATGTACAGCTACAAAGTCAGGTGCCAAACTTTGTTGGTCTTCAAGGTGCCCCTGGACTCAAACTTTGTTCTGCTGCTTCAGACCAACACCTGAATCAATTTTACTTCAAGGACTGGCTGTTTGTCTTGCAAGGTCTATTTAAAAAAAAAAAAAAGAATAACTGTCTAAAAACTTGCTTTAAGGGATGACGTTTGATGACAGAATGTCACTATAAAAATGGCCCTTCCTTATCCCTCTCTTTCATTTAGATACAAGGCAACTTCAACCATCTCCCCCTTGGCCTTATGACCCATCTTATCAATATCTGGGACCAATTGCAACTCCAGCAGTGCATCCAGCAACACCAATTTCACCTGGAAGGGCTAGTGGAATGACATCCCTGTCTGCTGAACTTTCTAGCCGACTGACAGGTAAGTCCCTGATTTGTTTTTTTTTTAATTTGCTAAACCCTGTATTCTCAAGATGTGAGATGGGGCATTAAAGGAGATACCAACAATTGGCAAGGAAGGAAGAATCTCCAGGTCAACCTTTCCTCAGATTCATTATTGTATGTGCCTTCTTTTGCTCATTTCTCCTTGATTCCCTCTTCTGTGGAATGTCAAACACCACTATGTGGCCGTAGTACTTTACCTTCTAATTTGAATGTCTCCAAACTTTTGAGCAGCAGATAAAAATCATTTTCTTTCTTAACTTAGAGGAGCTTTAAATAAGCTTCTCTAAAGATCATATTGTATTTGGCTCTGCCAAGCTCGGTGGGTGCTTGATCTTAGTTGCAGTAAGCCTCCATAACAGCCCTGGGGAGCATTTCTAGACCAAAGGAAATTCTGATGAGGTGCATTGTTGTTAAGTAATAGGAGTGCTATTAACATCTAACCTCTTTGTTTCTGCTCCAGGAATGCAAGTACCTTACATGTTGTATCCCTATTACATCTCTTGTGCTGTATGCAAGAGACTTTGTTCATATATCACACACGAACCTCTTGGCTTCTGAGGAAAACGTACATAGCAAAAATGCAGCTGGCAGCAGTATTACTTGCCACAGCAGCACTCTCAGTAGAAAAGGCTATATGACAGGTGATAGGGACAGAATTTGGGGCAGAGACTTATCAGGATGGAGACAGCTATGAAATCTTATAACTAATCTTACCTTATTCCAAATAATAAGATTTCATTGTTGACAAGTTTTTTGTGAATAACAGAAGCTCTGTTCACATGTTACAGTGAACGCACGCACAACCTGCCTGTATATGTATAAGTCTGTTTCTAAAAGCCAATGCACTGAAGAGAATTCAGCGAGAATTCAGTGCATGTATAAAGAAAATTCAAGTGTGTATGGTACATAGCTTGTACATTCATTCAGTGGAACTTGTGAAAAGGACTGTAGAAAAATGTGCAATTAAAGGTGGTTCTCGTCTGTCCTTCCCTTCCCTTAGTAATTAAAAGGGGTCCTTGGTTGTGGCATTAGATCTTGTATAAGATAACAGACAAAACAATGTTTTGTATCTAAATTATTGATCTATATTTGCATATAAGGTACGAAGTAGTTGCAATGATGCTTAGAGAGTTTTGCATGTGTTAGACAGCTAGTCCAGAACTTGGGATAGCTGAGACTTTCCCCAAACAAGTGACTAATTCTCAGGGTCACCAGCCATTGCTGTTGCACCAATTTTGGCACTTTTTTGGGGGGGGACAGTGGTTATATAACACAGGGGGCTACTGGGAGGCAGTGACTGAATAGCAGTCTCTGTGGTAGCACTCAGAGTTCCCAGCACAACTGGATTGTATGCTGCACCAAGATCTAAAGGCAACTCTCACAGGAAAAAGTGAGCAAATCTAGTCGTAGTGCCAGAAAATGGGGACTGTACTGTGGAACTCTGCCTTTCTCAAAATGGAGTCTGTGTTTTTAAGATTTGAATCCATCCAGCATTGTGACTGAAGGAATAATTCACACTGGCACACCAATCCAAGAGTCTCCTGGCTCTCTCCCAACAAACGTTGTAAACAACTTTCAGAAATTGTACACAAGCCCTATTATGAATGACTTTTAGGATTTGACCCAATTCTGTTTGACCAGAATTGTTTCCAATTCCAACATAAGTCAGATGAATGGTGAGTTTGTAATATGTTTACAAGAGATTTTCCTGTGGAGGCGTGGTGTCTGCCCATGAGAGAACTTAAAAAAAAAAAAACTACTTTCACTTGCTGTTTGTAACTTTTAAAAATTTGTATGGATGACTTTTGCCCTTAAGCAAATGTAACTGGTTTTATAATGAAGCTTTTGTGTCTTGGGGTACTATTTATACTCCAAACACTATTTTGTAAATACATAAAAAGCCTCTAATCTGTATATTCCCCCACTAAATTCACCTTCCCACAGTACATAAAAGTCTATAGTCAATTTCCTTTTTTAAGGGCAGATGGAATACAAATTTGAAATATGTAGACCAATTTTTGAGAGATTATGAAGGATCCAAGAAATTGCCTTTATGCATTGACTGAATAATAGGTCACCTATATCATGACTTCTATATTAACCAGCAATAAATCAGCAGTATTCTTGATTTGTCACCTGACATTGAGGAACAGCTGGCATAAAACATAATTAAAATAGATTTGATATTCATGTAAAGCTTTTTCTACTCCACCTTCTCCATGTTAAGCCCAACATTACCTATTGAATTTTTGCCTAGTGCAGTAATTAAAACCATCCTGGAAAATGAAACAATCCTATTTACAGCTGATGTTTCAAAGGGAAATCTAATCTATTAGAGGTATGCCCAGGTGTTCAGGAGGAGTATTAAGTGGAAAGGCAGACAATAACTATACCTGACAGATCAAGAAAATTTAAAGTACTACAGCATGTCGCAAAAATCTACTGAGAAATGTGTGGAAATATATCAAAGAGGCTTGGCTTCTGGGCTGACAAGTTTTCAGAACCTGACCCTACAATATGTCTAGTGTGCTTTTTAATCTAGTCACAGTACAGACTGTTTTTGTTTTCTTTCTCCTGTCTACTGATTCCCCCCAGCCATACATACACATTCCTTTTATGCAGATTCCACACCATGTCTGAGGTGGTTTTGCCATAAGGAAACATTTAGTTATTGTTGTTTTTAATGCCTCGTAATAACTGGCAAGAAAGAGGAGCCATGATCTTTGTTAATTAGACTCTGTCTAGAAGCTGTTTCTTAAGAGGCCATTATCGCTTTAATCCCTTTTTGAGGGTGGAGGGAAATGGTGGCTGAGAGTTCTTCCATCAAAACTGTTGAAGTACAACCATCACTTCAAACACTGAACACATTCTTTGGAATATTTTCATGACTCATTGTTGGGAGAAGCAGCCCACTTAAAGTCTTCCTGAGCTGAGAGGAACGGAAATATGATTTTCATAAACATCTTCATCAGAATCAAAACATGTCCACATTTGGAGAATTGCTGTAAAACAATGAATATTTGCCTGTTCAGAAAACCTGAATTTATATTACTATACATTTCCCAGTTTATCAGCTATTGTGTAGTTAAACCCTGGGTATTTTTAAAAGCAACAAAAAGCATCAACTTCAGGTAGGGCTGCCAACCTCCAGGTGGTGGCTAGATCTCCAGGTGACAGAGATCAGTTCAATTGGAGAAAATGGCTGCTTTGGAAGGTGGACTCTGTGGCATTATACACCACTGAGGACCCCAACCTCCTCAGACTCCACTTCTGAAAGCTCCAAGTATTTCTCAACCTAGAGCTGGCAACTCTGACTTTAGGGTACTGGAGATGTCTCAGTGGTAGGAAATGAGATAGGTGTTTGTTGGTATTTCTTCTGGAAGTACATTTTTATGATTACAGTGGGGACTCTATCTCAGATATAGCACAAATACAAAAAGCTTTAATAGCAACAATGTTACAAAATCTTTGTTGTAGATAAACTGTAATATAGTTTGTATTTTGATATTTGACAATTAAGTTAATTTATTAAGCTCACTTTTTTCTCCTAAAGTGCCATGTAGTTAGTATTATGTGTTTAAATATTCACAGAATTGTTCTTTTTTCCCTTCCCCAAACCAGGTGCTTCTGACCTAACAGCATTCAGTGACCCACGAGTAGGAATTGATCGTCCTTTCCCTACAATTCCTTCCATTTCTGATCCTCGCATGCACTATCCAGGAGCATTCACCTATACTCCAACACCTGTCAGCTCAGGAATAGGAATTGGTATGTCTGCCATGACCACTGCTACCAGATACCACACTTATCTACCACCTCCATACCCAGGTTCTTCTCAGGCTCAAGCTGGCCCATTTCAGACCGGTTCCCCCTCTTATCATCTCTACTATGGAACCTCAGCTGGATCATACCAGTTCTCCATGATGTCTGGAGGAGATCGGTCCCCTCCACGTATTCTTCCTCCTTGCACTAATGCTTCTACAGGATCTACTCTCCTGAACCCCAATCTTCCAAATCAAAATGATGTTGTGGACACGGAAGGTAGCCATAGCAACTCCCCTACCAACATGGGAACCACAGCAAGGCTAGAAGAAGCAGTATGGCGACCATACTGAATAAATTAGTAGCAATGATGGGCTGGAACTAAAATGTTTTATCTGCTGATGTCCAAGGTTTCCTCATGAATAGCTGTGGGCACTGCCATGTTTATATATTGCTCCAAAAAATAATCAACCCAGAAGTCAGTATTTCCAAGAATGGGATCACAATGTTATCCAATAGATTTTAATCAGTGAGGTGATAACATTCCAGAAAAGTATACTTGTCCAAGGACTGAACTTCTGAAAATGAGAGCATTTAAGATGGCAGTACTCACTCACTTTGTCTGTAGATATGGAGAAAAGTAGATCTCTATGTTTCCAGAGCTGGAGACTTCAAACACAGGTTTGGAGCATGTCAAAGCCTGTAAAGAGTGTTTTGCTTGACATCTGATTTGGAGACTTAAAGCCTAACACAATCTCAATGTCTTAATCATTTTGACATGAGTTAAAAAGAAGTATAGGAAGATTCTCAGAGAGAAACTGTGAATGCTTCTGATTTAGCAATGCTGTGAATGAGAGGTTTTATATCCTGGAATTATTTTTTTTTAACCAAGTTGTATATTCCAAAGAGTATGGGAATTCTTTCTTATTTTTATTATTTTAGGATGCGACTCATCCTTTTTTGCATATCATTTTTTTGTTTCTTTTTTTGGCACCTTAAAATTTGCAAAAAGATTTAATCTTTTTTTTTAAAAAAAGTGCTTGCTTTTCTTGTATTTTGTCATCTGAAGGCATAAATCCTCCCACTTCCAGAGGGGGGTGGTAATTTAATTCTTCCTTTAATATAAAAGAGCAACAGCCTTGAGTCCTTTTCAACTACTGAAAACGTATATGATGAGTTACTCGATATTTATGCTCAGCATTGAAATTTTTTTGTGATACCTTTATTATTTAAATATGCTTAAAAATAAGCACATGCATTTTTGTAGCAACCAAAGTGTAAAATTATCACATATAAAATAGCTGGAATAATTATGGGTAATGTGATTTTTAATTATTTAGAAGTATTGTTTACATTTAGCTCCATTTCACTTTCATCATTCAATATCCAATGATGTTATTTTTGTCCAGTTGAGAGCTCAGAATTATTTTATATGCTAGTATAATAGAAATATATTGGTGTTGGTGTGTCTCCAGTTTATAAAAGAAGAACTTTGCACCAAATTTTGGCACAATTTTATTTGAACAGTGGTTATGGAACACAGGGGAACACTGTGAGGCAGTGGCTGAATAACAGTCTCTGTGGTAGGACGAGGAGTTCCCAACACAGCTGGATGGTATGCTGCACCAAGATCTAAAGACAACAGAACTGAGTAGTAAAATCAAACACAACTGGATGCTGTAACGCCCCATAAGTAAGTAGCTTCTGTATTAGAAGCAGAATCTCACAAAACCCTGGACATTCTTCCCTGAAGTAGTGGAAGATGCAAGAACTCGTTTAAGGCTCTAATCCTAAGCACAATTATTTGGACAGATGTCCCACTGAAACTGTAGGACCAAATAGACATGCCAGACAGCCACATGTCTTTTTCTCGGATTTCTTTGTTTGTTAAAAATAATGGGGAAAGGTTGAGTTTCATGACCACCATGAGGACAGCAATTTTTCAATTCCCATCCCTGATGCTTTTTTCCCCAAAGTGGACAAGATATGGGTATCTATATTACTGGAAGGAAAAATAATTAAGTAGCCCTTCCCACGCATAATTCCTCTCAAACTAGGAGCCCTGTTGCTGGTGGTTTATGGTTAAAGAAAAGGAATGAGATGTGTCTCTACTTGTCACATTTAGATTGGGACCCAGTTCCACAGAAATGCATCTAAAATACTAAAAAGCCCAGTAGCACTTTTAAGACTAACAAACTTTATTGTAGCATAAGCTATTGAGAAACACAGTTTATGCTTATGCTACAATAAAGTTTGTCAGTCTTAAAAGTACTACTGGGCTGCTGGGCTTTTTCCTATTTTGCAGCAACAGACTAACATGGCTAACTCCTCTGGATAAATGCATCTAGGATCTCGAGCAGAGCAGGGTTCTGATCCCATGTTCACTTACTAAGGAGTAAGTTTCATTGACCTCAGCAAGATTTACCTCTGTGCATTGGATTGCATTATACGATATTCGGCATCTTTTCAAAGCCCACAGTTGGCAAAGGAGAAGAAAATAATATTCTGAACTGGTACACAGAACAGACCATCCTGGTAGCCAGTTTGTAAATTTTTAAATATAATAGCTCAACTGTTGTTCTGGGACTATCACTGTTGTCTATTATACCTGAAACATAAAAGGCATCACTGTAAATTTTAAGGCACTATTTTATGTGAGAGTTTGATCTAAATGCAGTTGTACTCTTCATTAGAGAAAAACAACTGATTGTTAGTTAATGGACCTTTTAAAAAAAAATTAGTGGAACAATTGCAGGTCAACTCTTGAGTATTTGAAAGCAGGCCTTTAAATCAGTGTTGGGTGTTTAAAACATGAATAATGGATTCAGTTTAGAAAGATCCTAGGCTGCAGGCAGCAAAACAGCTGGATTAATTTAAAGTATTTTTTTCTTTCTATATATCGCTATATATGTCAGTTTTGCTTTTGCATTATTTGTATGTCTGATGCAGTAGCACTTTGGTATAATTGTTACAGAATAAAGCCGCTGTGTTATCAGTAAGGTCAACGTTCTGCAGAACATTTTGCCTCTTCTCATCCAAAACTCAAAAGATCGTACATTTCATTTTCATGCTTTTTTAGTTTCATATATTATTGTTTTATTATGGTATTAAAAGTGAATACTATGCTCAAGTTGAGTTAATTGGTTTTGCAAGTGAAAGAGTTAAATTTTTCTTTTAAAAAATCTGGAAGATACAAGACAATTCTATGCTTCTGAAATGAAAAAAATGTTTCAATCATACCAAGTGATTACCCTCTGCTTTGTTGACTTTTCATGTACTGACTTCTTATGTTTCAAGTGACATTGAAATGTGTCCTATAACTTTTCCATGGGATTCTGCTTCAAATGTATCACATTATCTTTCATAAGTGCTTACTGTGGACATCCATTTACACAAGAAAAATAACAACCATTTATTATATATGTCATAAATTAGGACACCATACACGATTTATGCCTCAGAA
This sequence comes from Gekko gecko, assembly GCA_029375565.1. Classification (NCBI taxonomy): domain Eukaryota; kingdom Metazoa; phylum Chordata; class Lepidosauria; order Squamata; family Gekkonidae; genus Gekko; species Gekko gecko. Next base: position 98,910,404 of record JAPDNY010000004.1, on the reverse strand, counting down.
ACTGTGTTAGTCTTTAAAATGTCACTGAACTTCTATTTTATTTTGCTACAATAGACTAACATGACTACCCCACTGGAAGAATCAGAAACTGTTTGATATTGTGCCCAGTATTAGAGAAATTCACTGTCCATATTGCTGCGCTTTTGATTAACTAGTTTAGAATCACCTTCCACAAATGGACTGAGATGGAGCCATGCTAGTCTGGAAAGAATGAACTTGACCAGGATGAGATCCTGTGGAAATGCAGTTTTTAGGGTGAGCTCAATTAATGTTACATAACACATAAAAGGCACTGCATATTTATACAGAGGATTGCACTAGGTTTATGTTTCTGAAAGTTGCCAGTATCTTCTTATGCCCATTCTACATTCATTCAATCCTAGCACATCTATATATCATAACTTAAAACTCAGAGGAATTACACTCACAAAGGACTTAATGCTTACTGCTAATCCATCCATTAGCAGTATATAACACTTCATCTGCATCTACCTGCCATTCTCCATTCTGCTGCAAAGTTACCAAACTGCTTTCCTGGAATACAGTTCTCCCTAGATTAAACACTTTCTAGACCAAACATTTCCTAAATTAAGATCACAATCGTATTATTGCCCACCTCATCTATCACTTCATGTTACATCTTTATTATCACTGAGGAACTCTGAATTTAGTGCTGCAGAAGCACACAATCCATTTCTATTCTATCAGAAAACTAGATTTGCCTTTTAGAAGGTACTTCTTGTCACCAATAAGTGTTAGTAAGTTCTAGAATCCTGAATATGGCTAATCATATGTAATTGGCTTAGTTTAAGGACTTCAGAATAACTGTAATTAACACTGAGAGACTTGTTCATTGGCAGATAGTTCTATAATACTGTATAAAACATAGCTCTGAGATCATAAGAACGTAAGAACATAAGAGAAGCCAATGTTGAATCAGGCCAATGGCCCATCTAGTCCAACACTGTCACATAGTGGCCAAAAAAACCAGGTGCCATCAGGAGGTCCAGCAGTGGGGCCAGGACACTAGAAAGGATCTGGAAAAGATCTGTCCTTGTTAGGGTTTATTTTTACTAGGTATTGGTACCATTTAATCTTGCAGAACACTTTCTTGTGTTTAATAACATATACAATTCCACAAGGAGTTTCTTCTAAAGCCACAGTTCTCAGACATTATTTGTACATCTCTCTGGGTCTGTACCACTTCAGAATGTGATTTTCCCCACCCTGAAAAGGAACAATTGCTTGATCATGTAGATTAATACTGAGGGGCCTGTCTGATGATGTCTGAGTAGATGCTAAGAGATGAATATGCAACCTCTCATAAACATGGCAAATAACAGTTTGAAGGGAACAGCAATGCAACTTCTGAATTGTTCATAGGAGTTTCAGTCTTGTAAGGCTGCAGTTCCATTAGACCTTGAGCCACACTCCCTACACCTGAATATGCACACTACCAACTGATCCATTCATCTTTCACCATTTTTCCTTTATTCAAGGAGTACATATTGAGATGACTACATCTAAAGCATTCTGAGCCAGCCACTGATAGATTACTAGATTCAACTGCTTCGATCCAGTGCACAAGCAGAAACATAAATGAATTTAGCACAGTTCTGTTACATAATTTGTTTCACTTCCCTCCCTATATGTTACACTGCCCAGAAATTGCTTTCAAATGTCTTGCACAAGCAGAAGAGCAATTGGGAATACACCATGTTTAACTTTTCCCACTTCTGTTAGGACTCTAGTACATGCAGAAATCTTTTGGCAGATCCAAGCCAATGATTCTCCAGAAGACTGCTCTTCTAGATGATTTCTCACACACTCACACACATGATTAAGGGTTTGTTTGTTTGTTAAAAAAAACACAGGATGAAGACTGCTCAGCTGATCTCCCATTTTGCTGAAACTAACTGGAATCACTACATCCAGCATGTGAAAGCCATTTCCTGTCACCATGTATATCCATATTAACCAAATATTAGAAATAGGTGTGATTCATAATTCCTGCAAGATATTATAAGATTTTACTCCTCAATGTGAATATTTGACTATTCCAAAGAAAAGATACCTATAGTTGAAAATGCTGTCCCAAGCAATATAGTTTTAAAAACAGATCATAACAATAATTAGTCAATGATGAATACTGAGGAATACATTTTTATTTAAATGAACAGCACAGTATATAACCCCATGAATCTGAAGCAGTCATATTTAAAGCATCTTTAATTTACTCAACTTTAATAGAGCTATACTGGCCTTATTTTTACTTTCAATCCAGGCTTTTTGTTTAGGATTGGATATATATCCTCTAACATAATTCTGGAAAGAAATTGTCTTTACCCTCTAGCAATATAAATAAACTTTATTCCTGAGTGCCGAGACTTTTATAACAAGAGTATCCTTTATCCCCTTAAACTGATTTCCTGCAGATATCCCACAACCATAAATAATTCTGAATTTCTTCTGCCCTCAAAATATCCATTACTTTTTGCCAGATAACACATATCCATTGCTCAACATTTTTTGTTTATAACATTTTATTTGATAAGACTTTTTATGCCTTACTACATCTTTCTTGATTTTACTTGGCAATACCAGTCATTTTTCCTTCACTTGTTGTAAAAGGGTTTGTGTCAGGAGACTTCATTGTATTTATGTATGTAAATAGGTTTCAGAAACTTCATAGAAAAATATTGTTAATGCTTGTAAGTATTCAACCTTTTTCCTTTGTTACATCTTATTCTGAACTTGCCTTTGTGTTTGCTGAATACTGTAGAAAACTTGTTTCTTCTCAACTTCATTATTTTAGGATTTGAGATTTAACTCTTTTAGTTACTTTGTAAGCAGTAACAGCATGGCATTGTGTGGACAAATCAAAACCTCTTCACTTTTTTGTAGGAGAAAATGAATGTGCAAACAAGTATGGGTTATTTGTGGTATTCTGGATATAACAGAAACAATTCTGGAGAAAATACATGTTTCTATGAGAAATGATGTGTGGTAAATCTGATGGATGAACACAATGGCAAGCAGAGCCCTTGGTGGAACATATATTTAGATATGTGAGTTCAGCATTTTCTGGGCATGTTTACAATTAACTTACGCTGTGTAAAAGAACTGCCACATCCTCTTCTTGATATTTCTATACAGATCACTTTCAGAAAGGGTTTTTTTTCTTCCAATGATAATTTTGTTCTCTAATTAGGAAGAGAACTGGAGCCCATTTCCCCAAGACTAACAGGTCTCTAGATATTGTTGTATCTGAGTAGGCACTTCCTCTACATAGCAAGATCAATGTGTTCAGGACAATTCATTGTGACTAGGCATGTGGAGCAGCTGGACTGCTGCATTGGTTCTAATGGAAACTTGCTTTCTTTGTACCACAATTTCTTCTGTAAATTCAATATTATAATTAGTGTGAATGACAAATAAACTGTTTGGGAACTATACAAGCTTTTGGGTTTCTTTATTATTTGACTTTGGCCCATTCTGCATCTAGCATTTGCTCCATTGTTTTACCAAACCCACGTTGGAACAGAAAAAGATATGGCTCAAAACCACATACAAATAACCCAGGCCAACACCATACTAACTGCAGAGTCACCCCTGAATGGCCATAAAATGGCCATAAACCTATGAAGATAGTACCATAAAACTGAGAGATCAAAGGAAATGAAACTGGCATGCATGTGGAGGCTATCATAAAATCTGACAATCAAAGAAAGTGAAAGTGGCATGCAATGTAGAGGGGAGTTTCTGTTCCAATGTGGGTTTGGTAAAACAGCAGAGTGACTGCTAGATGCAAAATGAGCCTTTGTAAATAGAGTTTTGATAGCACAGATGCAACCCTCTCACATACAGTTTTTCTAGTCTTTGTAGCCAAAGATATCTGTGGCTGCTACTGATGCTCAACTATCTTCCAGTTTTTCTGACATGCAAAGATGATGGTAGGCTCAGTGTTTCTCATACTGGGCTTTGGAGATTCTCAGAAGGGAATATTTCTTGCCACTTCTGGCAGTGCAATCCTATGCACAATCCAAGCCCACTAATTTCATTTTAGGGCTTTTCCACACATTTTATTTTCATTGCTTGTATGCCAGTACTGCCCTGACCTGGATAGCCCAGGCAAGCTCAATCCCACCAGATCTCAGAAGCTAAGCAGAGTCGGCCTTGGCTAGTATTTGGAAGGGCGATCTCCAAGGAATACCAGGGTCATGACACAAAGGCAGGCTATGGCAAACCACCTCTGAAATGTCTTTTACCTTAAAAACAAGTCTAGCTTACCATCTAGTGGTGCATAATGCTAAAACAGCTAGAACTTTCTGGCTGCCAGACAATCTTAGGATCTCCTAGCTATTCTACACACAGTGCCATATAATTGTTGTTGTTGTTGTTGTATCAGGGGTTCCCTCCCCCTTCCACATGTATTTTGCTACCTCTAGTGGTTGCTTCAATATTTCATTGCTGTATCTCTGGTTTGTTTACAAGCACAAAAAGTGTTCATAAATAAGCTGGAGATACAGTGATGAAATATTGAAGCAAACACTAGAAGGAGCAAAACACATGCAGAAAAGAGTGTGGGAAAGATGCAATACAGGCAAACAAGCAAGGAAATATGCAGAGAAGCCATAGACTGGAGTAACTCTGCATAGGATTGTACTATCATGATACCAAGTGAACATGGCTCTTTTATTCTCCCAAGTTCTCTGCACATGCTGGTAGACATGGGAAGGGGCAGGATACGTCTCCTCATCCCAGCCCAAAATAAGAGAGCTATTCTGCTGTTAAGTTTTTTGCAATTAATGGGAAACTCCAGAAAGGAGAGGGATCTCTCACCTTGCTCTCACTGGAGCAAGTGGCTGACCCAAAAGGTTGAAGACCAGATATACATCTACTAGTTGGCTAGAAGGTTGCTATTGGCCATGTATTAGTCACATTTATAAGCCTCTGTTCCTAAGCCACCCTATATACACACTCTTATATCTTTATGTAAAGGTAAAGATTTCTCTTGCTCGAAAGCCAGTTAAATCCAACTCTAGGGATGCGGTGCTCATCTCTGTGTCCAAAGACGTTTCCATGGTCATGTGGCCAACATGACTAGACACCGAGGTGCATGGAACACTATTACTCAAGTACAAAATGTAGCATGAGAACCTGTCAAGAAGCACAGTGCAACCTAAGGACACAATCCAGGCACATTTAAGTTATTTTAAGACCTGCTGTTTCAATATGCTTAACTCTCTCATTGCAATCCATGAGACTTAGAAAGCTTTGGCTGGGTCATGCTTTATATTTAAACAAGCAACCCCAGCTAGATAGATCTTTACAGAAATATTTAACTATAGACTTCAGGAGTTTGCTTTCTTGTTTGAAATTGCAGGAACGTCTAAAAGTTTCCCAGACTGCTATTAGTCAGCACGAGTCATTGTCTAGGAATTGTTTGGGTTTGCAGCAGAAGGGTAAAGCAAATTAGGAAGAAAATCTAATACACAGGCTTTAAAATGAAGCTTTCTGTCTGGCATAGGACAAATGATATTTAGTCTCAAACTTTTAAAGACATAGTATTGTAAAACAGATGCACAATGAAAATCCATATCTTGTCAACATGTCTTTCCCCCATTTTTTTAAAATGTCCAATAAAGATTTGATTTCACTCTCCCAAGGAAGATGATACTGATGTGAATGTTTCACATGCATCGACTTTGTCTACTGGTACACTTCATCTTGGGTAAAGAAAAAGACTATGTGGGAAAAGTACTGGGGGGGGGGACCTTTCATTCTGGATTGGAGAATTAATGCATCCGTGTGGAGAAGAAGTAGGCAGGCAACATTTTCTCTCATAATACTGTATGCAACACAGACATGTCAAACAGAAGACTATAGGACTGATAGCTCTGATCATTTGATTCTCCCCCTCAGAAAGAAGAATTCATTGGTTGTGGCTTCTATACATATATGACAGAGGAAAGAGAGCTGGTAGGGACATATCTGTTGCTGTGACATGGAAAAAGGATCTTCACTGGGCCTTTGCATCAACTTATCCCTGGTCACAGCAATAATACCCAGCCTTTGAAGATATGCAGGCACCTGTATGATATACATTAAATGAGCAAAATAGCTTTGAATGACACTGCTAAGACTATGAAGAGGCAGGGCAAGTGTGAGGGTGTCCCATACCCTGCACTAATCCATAAGACTCCACAGAAATTAAAAACTGTTTTTTAAAAATGAGATTTTTCAGGACTAGTCTGTGAATAAACTCTTATTTTCCTGAGAGTTCACAGCGTTGATAGGCATGCATGAACTAATTGCTGGCATGGACTCTTATTGGCTTGGTCATAAATCCAGAGTTGTGATTATACTCTTGCCAATTGTAATATTACTGTCAAGAGAGCAGTGTAGCCAGCTGTTTTCCTTTTGGAATGCTTCCAAAGATGCGACACTAACAGCACATGCTGCATCTGGACACCCCAGTATATATACAGAGAGGTATATTTTGTTTTGTTTATTTCCCATATTTAAACCTCAACCTGCACATGCCCAAAATTTTCAACAAAAAAGGTATAAATAGAAATGCATCAAAAAAAACCCTAAAAAATCATAAAGCAAGTTTTAGAAGCCACATTCAAAATGTAAAAGCAGCAATATCTTTTTTATTATTATTTGACCAACAGGAAGGTTGAGTTGACTGAGAGAGGGAGAAATAATGGGAGAAGACAAGACTAGAAAGGGCAGCAAAAATGTAGTGCTGCACAGAATGGGTCACAAGCATTGGGTTGCAGTCTGGCTGCATGCATTAAATTGGGCACTTTTTTCTTGTCAGTTTCTGGCAGGACTCTTGTCATAGATCTGACATGCATAAATTCAACGTGAAGTGGTCCCCCCCCCCATTACCACATTTCCATAATAGGGAAAATGTACCCACTGCTCAGTTTCTAATGTTATGCAAATATGAATGGTACAAAAGGCCTGCCAGAAGAAAGTGTTACAATCACATCAAAATACAGCAAGAACCAGTAGTCACACTGGTAAAGTTACAAGCAGTGAGATCCTGATGAGGCACTCAGCAACCTTGGTCTATCATGGTACATGTAAAAACTAGGCTGAAAAGGTCAGAAAGGAGTTCAGGGGTCTCCAGAAGCTCAGCTTATGCTGAGAATTACAGATTTAAACAAAAAGTTCTAAGGAGGCAAGACCAAACTTAAAATACAGACAGAAAATTGTTACTGTCACAATTGATTCTTACCATTTACTATTGTCCTTTATCTGCTCCACCCTGCTTTCCTAAACCTAATCTAAATCCACAAAAATCACTGTAAAGGCTGCTAATCCTAATGCACCACTGCATTATAAAAGACTACAGGTCAGGCCCTGACATTATAATTGTAAACACATTTCCTTGGAAGTAAGCCATACAGATTTTCTACAAATATTATTTTCAAATGAATAGCTTTGGGAGATCAAAGTCTAAATATGTTAAGTGAGAAGGAAGAGTTCCAAGAAGCGAAAAACTGGGACTCTTTCTCCTATCCGTCAAACATTGGAGATGATTCCTTGGGCTAGAGGTGCAATTCCTGAGAATTTCAGCCCAATTATATGGAGAAAAGATGTTACAACTAGAAACGTGTCTTGCATTTAATTTCCTTTAAGGCTGAGAGCCATTTTCCTATCTGTACAAGATCTGGCACTTTCAGTAACTTAAGTGAAAGGTATAAGCCCTTAAAAAGTTCCATCAAAATCAGAAGGAAAACAAAGACATTTCAGCCAGAAAGGTGTTTCCTATTGAAACTTATGGGAAGCAAAACCAAATCAGAATTATGACTTAATGAAATGAAATGGATCCTGCATACATTTCCACAGGTGTCAGGAAGAAGGTAATTTTTGCAGAATTCCCCTCTGCAAAGTGCTGCTCCTGGGCAACAAAGACCCCAGAAAGAGCTTAGGGAGGGAATCGCAGGTCTCCTGCAGGGGGGTGGGTTCAGTGAAAATCACTCCCCTCAAACACACAGCTGTGGAAATCTATGTGGGATCCAAATCAAAGAAACCAAATATTAAGAATTTGCATGCTGCATTTTGTATTCTTCCTTCAGCCTTCTTGCTTTCTGTCCCTTAGACTGCACAAGATCTCTTCTCACTCTTCAGTAGATGAAAAGTACTGAGACTTACTAATGATTTCAGCTCTCATACTTCATTTCTATTGGAGAACAAGACAAACTTCCTGGCTCGCAGGCCGGTTCATATGTGCAATAAACCCACACCCAAAACATACCCCACACTCATGATAGGCTCTATATAGTAGCTGAGAGTTCTATAGGCTTACAGTTGGAAGCCTAGCCCTCTGAGTGGCTCAGGACTGGGATCCCCTTGGCCATTGTCTCTTGCAGCGAAGCTCGGGCGCTTCACCTGACCACGTGAGGACCTCACCTCGCACGTTGTCGGAGATGGATACATTACAGTAGACCACCTTAAATTTTGTCAAACTATTAACTTCCCATTCCCTCACAGAAGCTTAACTGCAAAATGAACATTAAGTCAGCCAATTAGGACAGAGGCTTTGCCTCTACAAGCAGAATATCCTATAGGTGGAGAAACCATGGATACTCTGGAAAATATAACAGGCTCACAAGATGAAAACTCAGGGCCAGACAACTCCGCCATTGGGATGCAGTGCCATTTAAGAGCCTGGATTTTTACCTTCCAAAAACCTGTGAGGACCTGACCTTGCTGAGGACCTGACCTTGCTGAGGACCTGTAAGAGGCACCAGCCAGGGGCTCCAAGGTTCACAGAAATCCCAAGGGAACGATATGCAATATCAAGGTTTGCTTACAAGGGGATTTTAAATAAAGCATCAAAACTTACACAAAATGCTGGCTAAGCTTCCATCAGCTGAGCCTTGAATACGCACACGCACAGAACAAAGCTTGCCAGAATCCAAAGACACAGGCATTACTAAAATTAGGCATCGTATACTCTAAATACTGGCTACCAGTCAAATAATCATCAATTAAGCTATCCCAAACACTTTGATGAGCCAGGCCATCTTGCACCTGGTGTTCAGTAGTGGGAAGAAACAACTCAGGCTTAGGACAAGGGCTGCTAACAAGCAGGAGAAAGAGAGGAAAGTTCCCTTGAGAGCATTCTCTCACAAGACTCAAGGCAACTAAGCACCAGCATATTTATGTGACGTTGAGATGCACATCCTCGCCCCCAACCCTCCCACTGACTGCCAGGCTCAGAAGGGGGAGGGAAGCATGAACAAATGGAGCCTGTTTTATTTATTGACTCTGTACCGTACTTTATTACTGGTTTTAACTTAACCCAGATCATTTATTGTCTCATTCTGTTGTAAGACGCCCTGAGCCCTGCTCACGGGGAAGGGTGGCCTAAAAGTCCAAATAATAAATAAATAATAAATGTAACAAAGATGGATTTATGGAGGCCAAGCAGGACCATGTACAGGGGGATGAGGAGCTCCTGTCTTTCCTTCCCTCAGCACCATTTTCAGGAGCTGAAATGCCTGGGGCTCTTGAAAATGGCGGGGGGGGGGGGCAGAAGCCCCTCATCCCCCTATTGCATAGTCCCCAGCAAGATCGGGCCCTCACAGCAATTTGAAAGGTAAATAGCCAAACCATTAAATGGTGCTGTGGCAGACTCAGGGACATGGTATTGTCTGGTTTGGCCCATCGAATCAGAGTATTAAGAAAAGGGAATGGCAAAAAATGTGTCCAGGCAAAGCTAGCATGACAGGAGGGCAAGTGAAGACAAATGCCCATCCAGATGACTGCCTTGCTCCCATAGCTGGAAGAAGTCCAGTTCCCAAACACATAGCCTGCCCTAACTGACTGGGGGCCTCTTGCTGGCAGCCAGAGAAAAAAAAAATTAAGTGACGCCAGTTGCATCACTATGTCACTACCAGGGAAAGCCTGATGAGATAGGGTAGCTCTAGGAATCCCTGGAAATTCCAATAATTCCTAGAGCTACCCTGCATCACTTCCAGGTTTTCCCCAAACATGATGTTGAGATACAGTCAACATCATACTCACATACCATGTCCTCCCCCCAACCCTCCCACTGGTTGCCAGGCTCACAAGGGGGGGGGAAAGTATGAACAAATGGAGAGACAGCTGTGGGCAAAAACAAACTACAAATTCCCAGTGACTTTTATGAAGTCTACAGATCCAAAAATGATAGGAAACAAATGCATTGGTGCTACTCCATCACCAGGACATGGTAAATCAGAACCTAGCAACTGGGAAGAAACTGGTGGGAAGGAATATTGGGAGCACTTTTAAGCTAAATACTACTAAATAGAATCATATGTTAAAATTAATGCTGAAATACCAAACATACTCCTGTGGATGTAAATCTTATTGCAATCTTATTGTTACTCCTGGATAAATATGCATAGATTAGGCATTAATCTGAAATAAGGAGATCTTTCTGCTTGGACCCATCCTGTTGATTTTATTGACTCACTCTGTGTAATCAGTCTTGAGTCCAAGTGAAAAAAAATAGACTACAAATAAAGTAAATGAATAAATATGAGGGACAGTGTTTGGCTTCTCAGAACTACTTTGACACTTCCAAATGTTTTTTTCCAATTGGCCTGAGAAGGGCATTAAAGAGGTTTGCTAGTTATTGCAGTGAACAGAAATTGATTATTAACTATCAGAAGACGAAGGTGATGGCCTTTGGCAAGAGACCTAAATTAAGAAAGTGGAGTATAAATGGGCAGAATCTTGAACAGGTAACTAACTTTCGCTACCTTGGCATGATTACCCAAGCCTCAGGCTCTAAGTTTGCTCACAGTCAGGCAGCAGCACGCACGGGTGATAAATCCGCCCAAGGCATACTCAAGTTTTTCCGTTCTACAGGGGGCTATTTCGTGCCAGCAGCTCTGAAACTTTTTAAGGCTAAAACATTAGCCCAGATGCTCTATGGGACGCTACTTGGAGCACCATCCTCTTGTTATGCCCCATTAGAGTTAGTCCAATCGAAATTTCTGAGATCAGTGCTCCAAATTCCAAGGTGTGTTACCAACGCAATGGCACGGCTAGAGACTGGCATGCTGAAAGTTGAAGCCAAGATTACCTTGCACTCCATTTTTTTCTGGTTAAAGATAAATCTAAATCCATGTGGCCTAGTGCCTTTAATCCTGACTGACAATTATCAATCCGAATGGCTGACCTCTACTATTCGGAAAATTACGTGATTAGGGCTTTCCCCTCAAGAGCTTCTGGAAATGGGTGGCGATCAAGCTAAGCTAGCGGTTAGGCAGAGGATTGAAGACACCGAATGCCAATTGGACCTACAGGCGACCCCTGCCTTTACAGCTCCATATAGTAGTAAATACATTGTGGCTCAAGCCTCATATCTATCTGTTCTGGAGTCAAATAAACTCAGGAGGGCGTATACCTTGGCCAGATGCTCTGCTCTACCTTCTGCAGTGCTTGAGGGTAAATTCAAGAAAATCCCCCGAGATGAGAGGTTATGCATGTGTGCATCTGGGGAGATCGTATCTCAGGAACATGTGTTCCTGAGGTGTCCATTATATAACGAAGCTCGCACAAAACTTATTGACCCTCTCTTGGTTGGCCCCTCAGATCAGGATAAGATAGAGAAATTGTTTTCTAATTTCGACCATATAGCGCTGCACCAGATAGCGAAAATTTGTCTTTTGGTTATAAAAACTCATCAGCGTTCAGGCAGCCATTTGAGTTAGGCCTGTCCGATTCTAATCTTACTGATTTTTTATTATCGCTATTTTACCCTTTTAAGATCCAATTTTGTCCAACACTATACCGTACCTGTGGTTTTATTGATCAAAATGTTTGTACAATTTTATTTTTTATTAACTCTGTTTTATCTAAATAGTCTTGCCATCTGGATACTTTTTGTCATTGTAATTTACTTTTATAGTATTTACTTATAGATATGGTTTTATACTGCTGGCTATGTGCTGTAATAATAAATTCATTCAAATGCTTTTTTTCCCTGGTGCCATCAGTAGTACCAGCTTCAGAAACAACAGGCATAAAACTGCCTTATACTCAGGGCCGGCTCGCCCACTAGGCAAGCTAGGCACTTGCCTAGGGTGCAACGGCCGCAGAGGCGCCAAATTGCGCCCCGTCCCTCCCACAAAAAGCCCCTCCGCTACTCCCGCCGCCTCCCCGAGCGCCCCGCTGGGGCTCAGGAGGCAGCAGCAGAGCTTGCCCACCCTCTCCCCAAAGCCCGGGGGGAGAGGAGGGGGGGCAGCTAGTGCCGCCAGCAAAGAGCGCCCTAGCTGGCGCTCAAAATCAATCCGACACTGAAGGTGGGCAGACATCGCTGGGCATGGGGCTGGGGCTTCTGGGCTGGGCCACGGGGCGGGCAGGCGGCAGCATCGTGGTTTCTCCCCCCCGATGGCCCTCCCAGGCCCTCCGCTGGCGTGGGGCTTCTGGGCTGGGCCGCGGGGTGGGCAGGCAGCAGCACGGCTTCTCCCCCCCCTGACAGCCCTCCCAGGCCCTCCGCTGGTCGCGGGGCTTCTGGGCTGGGCCGCGGGGTGGGCAGGCGGTGGTGCGGCTTCTCCCCCTCCCGACGGCCTTCCCAGGCCCTCCGTTGGGCGCGGGGCTTCTGAGCTGGGCTGCGGGGTGGGCAGGCAGTGCCAGCGTGGCTTCTCTCCCCCCCCACGGCCCTCCCAAGCCCACCACTGGGCACGGGGCTGGGGTTTCTTCTCTGTGCTGCGGGGCGGGCTGGCGGCGCAGCTTCTCCCCCCCCATGGCCCTCCCAAGCCCACCTCCGGGCAGAGAACAGGTTCCCCCCCTGGCCCTCCCAAGCCGCGGCCCAGCTCTCGGGCTCTGATGCTCGGGGGGGCGCCAGAAGGTAGCCCCGCCTAGGGTGCAAAGAAGCCTAGGGCCAGCCCTGCTTATACTGAATCAGACCATCAGTCCACTAAGGTCAGTATTAGGTACTCAGACTGGCAGCAGCTCTTCAGGGTCCCAGGCAGAGATCTTTCACATCACCTACTGCCTGGTCCTTTTAACTGGAGATAATGGATTGAACTGGGGATCTTTTGCATGCAAAGCAGAGGCTGTTTCATTGAGCCACAGTCCCTCCCATAAACCAGTAGGATGAAAGAGAGAACGCAGTTTTAAAAGCCTCTAAGTATCATCACAAGTCTCAAGGCTTCAGTGACAATTAAATACATACCAATCTGGCAACAGGGAAGTTGTAATGAATGCCTTTTGGAGCAAAATGGCCTACGTATTTTTCCTCAAGCAGCCGTTTATGCATTGTAAACTATTATTGGTTTGTACTAAAACAATTATTAACTTTACTAGCACTGAAAGAGAATGTGTAGCGTTTGGGCTGATATTATCCTCCTTCTCCCACCTCTCCACTTTCTTCTCCCTGCTCTAGTTATTTCCTTTTCTCACAACTGAGCTTTTGAAACCTCAGTTTTGGTTCACAGTGGGTTGCAAGTGCACCACCAGAGGGCAGTCTTTCCCAGCAGAGCAAAACAAATTGAAATGGAATGCCTGTGTGTCCCCTAAACAAAAATGGCAATGAGGAGACCTAATATGTAGCTGGGAACTGATATCACAGACTGCATGAAATATTTTATGGAAACAGAAGAGCCATCCCATAAGGTAAATAGGCTATGGTGGCAGTCACATGCGCAAGATAACACAAGGGGGGGAAGCGAGGCTATTCCCTCCAGAGGAAATTGACCCACAGTTGCCTGATCACACAGTCCTTGGAAGCTGCAGGGGCAGCCCGCCACTGCATGATCAGATGAACCACAGATGAGTCAGGGTGTTTGGGGTTTTTTTTTGCCGTTTGCTCCCAAGGTGCTTAAACAGGAATTGGTTAATTACATCACAGCTTGAGGGCTCTCTATGCAATGATGCACATACTGTGAAGGAGGAAAAAAACAGCACAGAGTCGGGATGGCCCGATCAGACCATCCCAATGTCATGAGAGCTGATGTGATCAGACAGGGGAAAGTCCATCTGTGGCCCGTAGCAACCCATTTGCTACCGGACTTTCCCCAGAGTCTTTTAACTCTGCTTCTGTGGTGGAGGCAAACGGGTTGCCGACGGGTGTGGGGCACTTCTCAGATGTTTGTGTCTGATCGCGCCCTTTAAATCCGCCCAGCATTCGCACCTATGGTGGTGCCAATTGTGTGTGTGATTGCAGCCTATTTTTCTGAATGCTTCTTAACACCATAATAAACTAAGCCCATTATTGCAGAAATTATGGTTGGTGCTATAACTAGTGCTAATTTTATCGTCACCAATAGGCTGCTTGAAAGTCGAATACCTCTGGCTCTCAGTGACTGTTTTCTTTTGATAGATTCAGGTGAGTAACCATGTTGGTCTGAAGCAGAAGAACAAAGTTGCAATCCAGTTTAAGACCACCAGAGTTTTATTCAAGATATAAGCTTTCGTGGGCATGTGCACTTCTTCAGATCCATTGGAATGGAAGCTACCAGTCGATACATATAGATCCATAAATATAGGTAGTGGGCTGAGCAGCAATGGTTTGGTTACCAACCATTTCTCTACATAGGGAAAACAGGCCAAACCCTATGCCAAAGGATAAATGGACACAAATCTGACATCAAGAATCACAAGACTGATAAACCTATAATAGAGTTCCCACATCCTACTTGGCTGCTAGCAGGGGGACTCCCGATCCTTCCTGAAATTCTTGTAGCATGCATGGAAAGCAAGCACACCACAAGGACATCACCTGGAAGTGATATCATCGCATTTCCAATGTTGGGGGCAATGTTCTAGGTTTTGGGCAAAACTCTATGGTTTTTTGAACCTCAAAACCATAGAGTTTTGCCCAAAACCTAGAGCATTGCCTCAGACATCAGAAATGCAATGACATCACTCCCAGGAGACATCATCACACCAGCGTCAGTGGCACTGACTGGGGGATTCTTGGTGTGGAGCTTTCTCCACTGGCCAACTGGGCCGTGGTGGATTGGGCCCACCGATATTTGGGGACTCCTCTGGCCCCCACCGGGGGAATGGCAACCCTACTGTAGAAGAACACTTCGGCCTTTCAGGACATACAATGGGTGACCTCAAAGCAGCTGCTTTATTGCAAAGGAACTTCAGGAACAGACTAGAAAGGAACAAAGTTTGAGTCCAGTGGCACCTTTAAGACCAACAGAGTTCTATTCAAGGTATAAGCTTTCATGTGCAAGCACACTTCTTCAGATACAATGAAATAGAAGTCATCAGTCCAGTCCAGTCCATACATATAGGCAGAAGGTGAGCAGAAAATTAGCATACAACATAAGACGTTTAACAGGAGGTGGTGGTGGCTACAAGTACGGACAGCTTCAAGAGGGAATTAGATAAGCATATGGAGCAGAAGTCCATCAGTGGCTATTAGCCACAAGGTATAGATAAGAACTCTCAGTCTGGGGAAGTGATGCATTGTATTCTTGGTGCTTGGGGGGCAACAGTGGGAGGGCCTGCAGTGTCCTGGTCCCACTGCTGGACCTCCTGATGGCACCTGGTATTTTTGGCCACAGTGTGACAGAGTGTTGGACTAGATGGGCCATTGGCCTGATCCAACATTGGCTTCTCTTATGTTCTTACATTCAAACAGGAATAGCAAGCTTAGTTTATATGGTTACCTTTTGTTTGGGTTTAATTCCAGGGGAGAACATAATGAAGGAAATAAATACATCAGAATTGGTGGTTGATGGGCAGATGTATCCTTAATTTTGGATTGCTGAGAGTATTTAAATTTAAATTACTCTCCATCCATCTCCTTTCAAGCCTGGAGGCAACCTTACAGCATCTTCTTCTTTGAAGTAATTGGCTTTGTAGATTGGCCTCCATGCCATTCCACAAGTTAATTACTCTCAGCATTCCACAATTAAGGATCTATCTGCACATCAATCTCCCATTTTGACATATTTATTTCCTGTGCTATGTTCTGCCCCAGAATTAAACCCAAACAAATGCTAACCATATAAACTAAGCTTGTTATTCCCGTTTGCTCCTTGAATCTGTTAAACATCTTCATTATGTTGTGTGCTAATTTACTACTCACCCTCTACCTATATGTATGGACTGGTAACTTCCATTTCATTGTATCTGAAGAAGTGTGCATGCACACGAAAGCTTATACCTTGAATAGAACTCTGTTTGTCTTAAAATTGCCACTGGACTCAAACATTTTTCTGTTGCTTCAGACTAACATGGCTACCCAGCTGAGACTAGAAAGGGAAATTGCTGAGTTGCAAGTTATTACAACACTCAGAACAATAGAATCTGCAGGTTTTAAGAGGGATATTGGTTTCTTATCTCACATATGCTAACCTTATTCAGTCCTTACATCTGAATTCTCACCAAGAAGGGCTATACGTCCCCTTTATTTTATTTGGAATAGTAGATTGGCATAGTAATTGTAATGTAATGAATAGTAGAATGTAATGTAATTTAGAATGATAGATTGAAATGTATTTCTCTGGTCTGGGGACAGAGGAGATACACTGCACAGCCAATTATACCATGTCAAAGAAATGGGTGCTGTAAAATGACCTCCACGCTTGAGAGGAGACAGATGGAGCATAACAACAGGGTATCAGTTAATTACTTTCAGCATTCCACAATTAAGGATAGATTTGCCCATCTCTCTCTGATTTTTATATATTTATTTCCTTCACTTATGTTTTCCCCTGGAATTAAACCCAAACAAATGGTGACCATATAAACCAAGCTTGTTATTCCAGTTCAGTCCTTGCATCTGTTAAACACCATTTATTATGCTAATTTGCTGCTCACCTTCTACCTATATGTCTGGCTGTTAACTTCCATTTCAATGTTGCAGAATGCTGCAGCCAGGCTGCTGATCGGCCTCTCTATGAGGGATCATGTTTAGCTGAAAGCACTGCACTGGCTGCCAATAACGTACCGGATCTGCTTCAAAGTGCTGGTTCTTGCCTTTAAAGCCCTGTATGGCCAGGGTCCGGCTTACCTAAGGGACCGCCTTTCCCCATATGTTCCCCCAAGGGCACTTCGGTCGGGGAGCCAACACCTCCTGGAGATTCCAGGCCCCAGGGAGGTCAAATTTGCTGCCACTAGAGCCAGGGCATTTTCAGTGGCGGCACCTACCTGGTGGAAGGAGCTCCCAGAGGATATCTGGGCCCTGTGGGACCTTGCTCAGTTCCGCAGGGCCTGTAAAACAGAGCTCTTCCGCCAGGCTTTTGAGTAGGAGCTGCCGCCACCACTATTCCACCATTGCTAGCCATGCATCATCGCACCGCTGCCGTCCTTGTGTGGTTCCATCGGGGTGCGGGGTGACCCTGGAAGGAGAAGGATGACAGACCATGGGGATGCTGCTGTGATTAAGATCTACCCCATCTTGTGGTAAACGTTCTGTTGTGTATTAGGTGTTTTTTATTCTGTTCTAGATTGTTTTAACCTGTTTTAACCTTGGCTTCATGCCTCGTTGTTAGCCGCCCTGAGCCTTCGGGGAGGGCGGGATATAAATCTAAATAATAAATAAATAATGTATCTGAAGAAGTGTGCATGCACACAAAAGCTTATATCTTGAATAAAACTTTGTTGGTCTTAAATGTGCCACTGGACTCAAACTTTGTTTTCTTTTGAGTCATCTATACCACATATGATCAATCAGGTTTCTTTGCAGCTGGAGCACAATTTTGAGAGATTTGATATCTGGAAACTGTCAACATCCAGCGTTTGGCTGACTCAGTAGGTGCTATTAGAAAATGACCACAAATTAGAGACTTGTTGGGAGCTCATGGGTCCAGTTCTAAATCATTTACAGCTGGCAACAGCCAATTTTAGATGTTACATCTGGGCATACTGGGAGGCTGGCAACCACACATATTGGGAGCACAATGCTCTCATGCATATGGTTACCATGTTGTCTGAACAGGAGCACATATTTTTATATGCACGTACAGCTTCAGTGTGTGCACAAACTGGAACTGAACTACAGGTGGCAGTAGGGGAATGTGTGATGTACTTCAATCTACTTCTGTGTTTTTTATTAACACGGACAAGTCCAAAGCCAGGCTGGTGAAATGGGTAAAACTGGAATCTTAGAGAGGTAAACCCTGCAGTTCTTCTTCTCATCCCAAGGGGCTGAGACAAAAAAAAATCTCTTGTAAGTTTTTTTGTTGTATATCAGAATGTGGGTAGGGGAGTGGCACAAAGACAACTGCAAGAAAGCAGTGTCAGAACACACAAGTATAAAACATTCATAGTAAAATTGCTTGATATTAAAAAGGTAGCGTTTTATCAAATGTTTCAAGATGTTGTTTGCAAAGGGTAGTTTTTAAAAAAGGATGTTCACATAACTGGCCGTAGCTACTAAAGCAACATTCTGCCAGTTTTTCTATATCCAAACTATTAGTATTGAGAATAAGGAGGTAATGCCCCAACCAGCTTTAGGGCTGCTGTGCTTTATCTGACACAATCTTGAACAGCTTCAATGTGTACATTTTCCCTGATGTAGAGATGCAGGGAGGAGACACCGGCACCTGTTCAGTTTCTGGTTGCTGTACAACTTTCAGAAGAAACACAGCAGCAATCATGTTCATGGTCTTTGGATAAATATAAGCTAGCCTCGCTGATTAATTTATTTGGATTGTCCGTAAGTTTCCGTTTTCTGTTGTTCTCCTTAATTTTTAATGGATCATAGTGGTGTTGTTTTTGTTTTTGTTAAAACACATAAAATAGGATGGACAGAGTCATTCTGTTTTTGCTTTCAATCTGCTGGTGATGTCTCTGGCTGGGCCAGGGGTTCTTTGTTTTCTTCTATATTTGTTATCCCCTGTTATGACCTTTCCTGGGTCATAACAGCTAACATTTCACTGACTTTCTTTTTCTGATTTTTGACTTAACACATGCTGTGGTCCCAGCCTTTCTAATCTATGAACCCCAGAAACACTCGCTTCATATCTGCCTGGGAATTTTGTATTGTTTGGGATGAGAAGTGGCCAGTACTCTTGCAATGATGAAGTTGTTAGGTATTCAGTCACAGTTTATAGCTGACAAAAACAACCACATCAAAAATGAAGAGCTGGCATAAAAACTGTGGATGTTCAGGCACTAAATCTAAATGTCCAGGGCTGAAGTATTTGGAGAAGAGCTGGAGAAGTTTGCTAATTGTTTGTGAACTCAGCAGATATTTTCCTGGTTCTCATGGAGCTGCTTATTGCTAAGTTTAAGTTGACAAGGTCATTGTGGGAGCAAGCCTAGGCAGGTATACTCAGGAGCAAGACTCATTTTGTTACACAGAGCATACTCCCTGGGAAGTGCTCTTGGGGTTAAGAAGATCTAAGGTCTGAATAAAAGGAGAAAGTCCAAGTCTCAGTCTGACTCAGTGTAAAGCGGATTTGCATGTTCAAGGACAGAGTTATGCATCATTACATGGGAGCAAGCCCCTTTAAACCCAGTGGGATTAGTATCAAGTAAATATGCATATGATCAGACTAAAACCACTGAAATTCTGTGGTCACTAGGTTTGAAAGAGCTTTTAACAGAAACAATAAACAATAATAAATTATTTTAAAATTGGAAAAAATCAGTAGAAAATATGATGTATTTGTGTGTTTTTAAAGATTCTGTTTTTACCTGCTAGAAATGGTATGTTTTGAATAGTGGTGTGTGAATTTGCTGTCTGTCTGCCCTCCTATTCTTTCCAGATGTGGAAGGGAAAGGGAAGCACAAAGCTACCTCTAAAGACAGCTGCAGTTTAAGAGAAGCTGCTTTTGAGGCACAGAAAATCCTTTGCTGAAAATGAAAGTAAAAATCATCTGCATGTTTTACATTATAACCATCTTAATGGCACAATGCAACAAATTTCAAATCGCTATTCAGAATTGGGTTCAAGTCAAATGCAAATCACAGCTTGCCTAGTTCAGGTGTAATGGCAAACTGTCTGCAGTAAACCCAGAAATAACTAATTATCTCATAATGTGTAATGGGAAAGGAAAGGAGATATTATGTGAGTGAGCCCCAGCTTCCTTAAAGTCTCATTAACATAGAGGCAAACTGATTTGCCATTAAATCTGAGCCAAACCATTATGTTCAACATAGGTATTAATTTTGGGATTTGTCTCTGAGGTCTAGATCATTTTCTTCAGTTAACCCATGAAGGTTCTGTGGAAACACTGAGGGTGTTCTATCTTCTAAAACAGAGTTTAAAGCAGCTTGTATAATAATTGGTCTTACAACAGCAGCTGACTAAAAAGTTACTGCTAACTCTTAAAATATAGTTTTTCTTCAGCAGATGGGAAAACATTTCAATTTAGGAAACTTTATTTGACCTCAGAATACCTAAATCATGGAGTGGGAGATATCTCAGCTACTGGAAAAGGTGAAATGACTTTGGGTTTGGTACACAATAGGGTATTTATTGAGTTGGACCGACTTCCGACAAGTCCTTCTGAGCTGACTTTATCTTCCTACATTTATCTAATCACATCCTTTAGTGCCAGTCTGTGTATAGTTCACTTTTGAATTTTGGTTATTTGTTTTGTTCCTGGGATGTTTGCTAGGTCGACCACTGGCGTCAGCAGTGTGTTCGAAATCGTAGCTTTTTAATGAGCATCCTCATTAAGGGCCAAAATGGAGACAATAGAACACATGAGATTATTTTCTATGTCACTGTTATCTGACCTTCCCTCTTCCCTTACTTTATCCCAAAGTTTGCGTACACGTTTTGGAGGTTCTCCTGTTCAAGCAATGATAGCACGAAGTTAATGTGTTTGCTTAAGAAGAGAAAAGAGCTCTGACGTTGGAGACTATCACTAGAAGGGCACAGAGTAAACCTCAGGAAAGAGAAAAAGACATGTTGCCAAATGTCAAAATGCCGGTAAGTAAAGTGAAATGTGATGGGGAATTTATTTTCTGGCTAATGAAAGGAAATGGGGGTTTAAAAGTAGATAGCCAGAGCTGTATACTTGACCAGACAGAAAACTTGGATGAAAGAGTCTTGACAAACGCTGTGAAAAGATATCCCCAAAGCAGATCTGAGAAATCAAGTGATCCCATTTGCTACCATGAAAAGCGGCATTTTGTTAGTCCTACTCTTGGTAGCCTTTTCTTCAGCAGTTCAGACAATTTCACATGATAATTTACAACATCAGGAAGGTAAGTTATAATCCCAGTCCTGCAGTACCAGTTCAGTGCTTGTCTTGCACAATGCTATTCTTTTAATGGTTTTCCAGATGAAATGCCTTAAGGGGGGGGTGTTAAATTATTTAACTATATGTTGTATTATAGCAAAAGCAACATGTAACTGAGGTCAAGGTTTCTAGTATAGAAAGTGTGACTCAATTGTACCAATAAACTTGCTAGCTTAGACTTGATATTTTTCTATATGTTTTAATCACATTGTCCTAGGTTCTTTTTAAAACTATTTGAGAGGCAGGAAACCATGTATGGATTGTTTGAACAGTTGGCTTCATTTAGTGGGAAATCCTTCAAAATTCTGCCACCAAACTACTACAAAAATATATGAACTGATTTTCTTCTGTTCCACTTGTAGTGTAATGAGGAAATGTTTGTTTCAATAAACAGCAATATGTAGATTTGGCTCCCATGTTTTATTCATTTGAGTGAAAAGCCTGAGCCATTCTGCCCCCCCCCATCAGAACACTTTCATATATGATAATATCAATCTTTTCCTTGTTTTTCAGATAAAAAACAAAGAGCTGTGAAAGAACATTCAGGTAATCAACAAAGGAAGATAGTGGAATTTTTATCAGCATTTGATAAGGTACAGAAAAGTACCAAGACTAAATTGCTTCCCAAGACCACAGACCTTCAAGGTAATTAAACAAACACTACATGATTCATATAATTATTTTCCCGCTATCAACTAAATGCTTACATCAAGCCTCAATGGATGATATTTAATTAAGTTATGCAGCTCTGTCTGTACTATAGCTAAATCATTATCTCAAATATCATACTGACTTTGGTTTCTGGTCTAGTATTAGTGCATTATTTGTTAATGTTATAATACATTATTTGAAATGAGTTAGACACCACCAACTTCAGTTAACTGTTTCTTGCCTGTTGATAGCAGCTGGTAGTCTGATAACTAAGTTTCTGAATAAAAAGTATCACTAGATATTAAATCTCAAAAAGTACTTTTACATTTTTATCTGTTCTAATGATATTTATTTATTTACTCCATTTATACACCACATTCCTCCCTAATGGGGACCCAAAGCAACTTACATTGATCTCCTCTCCTTCGTTTCAACCCTGTGAAGAATATATGCATACAATTCAGATATCAGTACAGTATCTCTAAGTGCCATAATTTTGTAATTGCATGAGGTTCAGGGCACAGTAATCCATCAGTCTGATCATATTAAAATGCCAGTGAACAAAACTGGACCTTGAGGTTTCTGCAGAATGTTTTGCATCAACTCCTTTTGCAGGTTCAATTTTGAGATTCAAATGTTCATGAATGATGAATTAATCAGAGCATATTCTTCTGCATAATGCCTGTATAGTGAGACCATGAATCTAATTATCAGCATTAATTTGCCATGTACCAGTGCCTTGTCCAATATGTACAATGGTAATAATAATAAATGATGTGCTACTATATTTGGGCTACATAATTTTAGTGTCATTGGTGGTCCTGACATAACACTTAGATACTGATCTGGAATGAATTACATTTTAATTGTCTGAAAACTGACAGTATTCAAAGAGAGCCAAACATCATTAGTATCACAGATTACAATGACATATTTGACAACTGATATGTGTGCCTGTAAAGCTATTGCTTTATTGTATGCTAATATTTTACACCAAACTAATTCTATCTTTCCAAGTGTAAAGATGTATTTTCATCATGAAAATACTAGAATGTCTTCTGTTGCATACTTATATACAACCCTTCTATAAAATGAGCCCCTTTCTAACATACAAAACAAAACAAAGGAGCCCATGCTCAGTTAATTGGGGAACAGAAAGTATACAAATAGAACCCAAGTGCAGACTTATCTGAAAAGTTTAAGGTAACCCTATTGCTGAGATACTGGATGTCTTTAAAGGAAGAATGTGACTCTGTGTACTAACCACGGCTCTAAATCAAAAAATGAAAGGGCTGGCATGGGAAGCAGCACTAAATGCTACTTATCTGGAAAGGGTATAAAGTCAAGGCAACCAAGCCTTTCACTTAAACATCAGACCCAATAAAAGAGACATTTTCAGCCCCTGTTACTTTGACCCTACATAAAGTTAGCTTACCAAAGTATTATTGGTCTCAGGCTGAAGACACCAGGGAGTGGAAGCAGAGTTGCTTCCAGCATGTCCTTCAAGCAAAATTCAAAGCAAAATTGTTTGTGGTGGTGGGGCATCTTTGGGGAAAACATCCAAGGAATGTCAAGAGAAGCCAAAAGAATGCTGATAAAACTATCAAAGACCTTGAAAGACATCCTATTTGAAATAAGGAAGAAGATAAAACAATATAAAAACGTCACTACATTTCTACAAGAAAATTCAACTCAATACTGATGGCTCATCCCTGAAGGACTGACTTTTAACTACCAAGGGAAAAAAGAAAAGATTGACTCTTTGGCTAAAGCCAAAACCTTTTTGGAATTACAGCAGACTCCAGCAAAACCAACAGAAAAAAATAAAAAACAACGATATTATGGATAAAAGCGAAGAAGGAGCAACCAGCAGAACCTCTGACTTGGCTTCTTTGGGTGACTTTATGGACTCAGAATCTGAATCGGATCTAGGAGTGGCTTCTCCTAGATTATACAAGGTCAAACTCCCCTTCAAAAAGAAGGAGAAATATAAGCAGAAGAAGAAGCCTAAATGAAGATCTGAGAACTCTCTTTGTATTCTAAAATGTGATATCACATGTGTGTGTGAAATGTGTGTCAGTGAATTTCGAACTAGAGATATTTTAATAGATAAAATTTTTCTAATGTCATTTAATAGGGATCTTTTAAATGTAATGTAGACCTTTGAAAATCCTTGCCTACTCTGTGTGATTTTAGATTAGAACTGTAGTAGTAGAGGTAGGAGGTAGAGAAAAGCAATAAAAATTGTTTCAAAAAACCCAAACATAAAATATCTTGGGAGTTTTATATGTCTCTGGATTTCACCTGAAGCAAAATTCAAAGTGAATTTCCAAAGACCTCCTCAGGCAACGAAAAACCAACAGAGTTTCTATAAAAGCTGCAAAATGTGGTGTGGGGGATAATAGTTTCAAGTACTTAGAGGAACTGCTTTGCTGACTTGGTCGAAGGCTCCATCTAACAATTAGGTGTTTCTGTTTGGCAAATGAAGAGACAATAGAACCATATGTTTGGGTGGCTTGCTTTAAGAATATTTTGACATGTACACACTTCATAGTAGTTCTTTATATAGACTCAAAGGAACAGGTGGTATTTAGTGAATTGGTTGTTAGTGTCAATTCCAAAGAGTTAGTTGCGGCCCAAAAATCAATTAATCTATCCCTCTCTCAAAATTCAGAACAAGCCAATCACCACCACCATGTACAGTTAACAAGGGTACCACAGAATGGCAGTACCAAAATAAGTGCCTTTAGATGAAGAAGCAAGTCAAATCACAATAAGCTGCAATAGGGTGGCACAGCATAGTGGCTATTAACTGATTAACACAACCCAGAATTATCATTATTCTCATTTAATAAAAATGGCTACTTTCAGAGTGTGCATTAATAGTAATCATAGGTAAAAGCATGCCCGTTGAAGAAAGACCTGTTCTCTATCCTACTCTCACTTTAATCTTGTTGCTTCAGTCCAGTATTTCCTGCTCATAGTCTCTAATAGTCAACTTTGCCTCTCCGTATCTACAAGTAGTTGATTTATATGATACTTGTGCAGCTGTGCTAGAATAGGTAGTTATGCAGACCAAGTCAGGGAGCTACACCAAGACCTCTAGTTAGTATAAGGAACTGGAAATGCAGTTTAATGTCAGAAGGCTAAAGAAGGCCTTATAATTATTACCAGTTTGTTCCACTGGTGCTTGTAATAAAGCCTGAGTTAATGAAGCTAGGCCTCTGTTGTCTTTCAATGATCCATTAAAACACCTGTCTGTCTACTTGCTTGTATCTGCAGTATAATAAATTCTAATGAAAGAATTAGGAACTACTTCCAAAGAATCCACTTAGAACTGGATGTACTTCTTAGGGCCAAGTGAGATGTTACATTAAATCTGCGGCTACTACTGAAAATTACAGCTATGTCTAGCTGCTCCTCCCACTGTGTAATGCTTAAAACTTGCTTGTGCTCTGAAAAAAAATGACATTCTATGATTCCATGCTCCATGTCATTGGTTGCTGCTAGAAGAGGTGGTGCATGCAGAATGTTGTGGCATTAGGACAAGTTCTAGTAGACATTACAACTGAAGAAGATACACTGCTACTGTTTTTGGCTGCACACGCATGTTTCACATAACAGGATGAGATGAATTGTTTAATTTGTCTGTGTTAACAGATCAATGTACAGGTTTGTTAGGATCAAGGAAATAATTAGGACTGCTGATTAAGTCATGCCATTTCAAGCCATCAAAGGGAAGGGGAAGGTTGTACAGTCCAAGAGAAACAGTGTGGTATGTTTTGTTGAAAGTGAGAGAGTAGCTATGGGAGCCCCGACAGATATCAGATTGAGCTCACTGGGTGACTTTGATCAAGTCTCTCTGTCTGCCTAATATAAGGCTGTTATGAGCATAAAATAGAGCCATGGAAGCCACCCCAATCTCTTTGAAGGATAAAAATGTAACAGATAGATACATTTCTTAAATTTCTCATTACTTGTCCAATAGTGCCTCTCCAATTGCTATACGGTTTCACAGGATTCTGGATGTACCATAAAGTGGTAATAACATGACCCACTATTTTTACAGAAATCTATAATATAATTTCCATATTTTCATTTCAGTTTACACCAAGATGTTTGGGAAGACAATCAAAACGGTAAGAAATGAGTAATTTTAAAAAATCAACCAGTATCCCAATAACAGATGGATTTTCTATTACCAGAGAGCTACTTTATTCCCACCCTGACCTGGATGGCGTAGGCCAGGGGTGGCCAAACTGCAGCTCAGGAGCCACATGTGGCTCTTTCACACACATTGTGCAGCTCCCAGCAAAGGGGAGGCATGCCTCTCCAATTGGTCTTCCCTTCCCCAGCCAGTGTTCCTTCCCTGGTTAGGCTTGAGGTTGGGGGGGGAGCAGAGAAAGAAAGCAATTTTAAATTTAAATGCATTCTCAAAGCCACCCCCCCACACACACACTAGCCAACTTGGAGAAGGCATTTGTCTCTTTAAATTCCTTCTCCAAGTCAAGCCAGCATGCGTGGAAGTGGGGGTGTGGCTTAAAGGACACATTTAAAGCTATAGTTGCTTTCTTTCCACCTCTCCCTCCCTCCCCCATCTGCTTTCTTTCTCTGTCTTTCTCCCTTCCTTCCTCCCTCCCCCTCCCACCCTTCCCCATCTATTAGCTGATTTTGTTTCTGTTTCTCTCTTTCCTTTCTTTTCATCTCTTTCATTCTTTCCACCTCTTTCTCCCTTCCTTCCTTCCATCCTTCCTCTCCCCTCCCTCCCCATCTATATGCTTTCTTTTTTCTCTTTTACTTCCTCCACTCCCTCCTCCATTTATTTGCTTTCTTTCCATCTCTGTCTCTCCTTCCTCCCCATCTATTTGCTTTCTTTATGCCTTTCTTTCTCTTTTTCTCTGTCTTCCTTCCTTCTTTTCTCTCTTCCTTCCTTCCCCTTCCCTCCCACATCTATTTGCTTTCTTTGTCTCTGTCTCTCTCTTTTTTTCCAGCTCTTTCATTCTTTCTTTCCACCTCTCCCTTTTTTCTCTCTCTCTTAACAAACAAATATCATTGGACAAATTAAGTGTCATTATCAATAGTTGTTTTTATTCCTTTTGTTTTTATTTTTGGCAGTCTCATTTAATGTTAATAAAAAGCAAATTTGCATATTTTTCAATAAAAACTTGTGTGTAATATTTGTTAATATCTTGCGGCTCTCAAACATCTGACATTTATTATATGTGGCTCATACATTAAGCAAGTTTGGCCACCCCTGGCCCAGGCTAACCCAATCTCATTGGATCTTGAAAGCTAAGCAGGGTCAGCCCTGGTTAGTATTTGGATGGGAGACCACTAAGGAACCCCAGGGTCACTACACAGATCCAGGCAATGGCAAACCACCTCTGAATGTCTTGTCTTGAAAATCCTATGAGGTTGCCATAAGTCAGCTATGACTTGACAGCAGCACTTTCCACCACCATTACTTTATTCCCTACCACCAATCTGCTGGTGAGCTCCCCTGCATACATGGAATGCCTATGAATATAAGCTCTCCTTTTATGTTAGTGGAGGTGCCAGACCTCAGTATGCCCAAGAATATATGCAAAGAGCTCCTCCTTCCACTGAAATGAATTGGATAGCCCTGCAAGTGTGGCAGCTTCAACACACTTTTCAAAATCAGCACATCAAGAACTATATTCTTTCTGGTTTACATTTATGTAATTTTAAACATCTTTTTCTCTTGTGTGCTTCATTCTGGGCAGGATGAGTTAGATGACAGTCAGTCTAGTCCTCCTGTCTCTCATGAAGAAGCCATTGTGGATTTTCTGGAAATATATCCTTTAAGTGGAAAGAATTTCAGGAAAGCAACACCAGTATCTTCCAAGAAATCAAAGAAAAGAGGTAGATCTTCCAGCAGACAAATTATATTTCTTCCTACATTGTAATTGGGAGCTGTCTCATACCTAAAACACTGCAGACTTGGTTAGTCCATGGTTATACTTGTTGCATAGGAAGGCAAAATGAAGCCTATCTATGAAGCCTAGATAGTATTGGGAGGTTGATTTGTAGGCCCACACAACCTCAGTTAGCATCAGGACCATGTGGGGAAAGAAGTTTAACCATTCAGCCTGAGCAGAGGCTCAGTTCAATTGAAATAGGCTCCATTGGGTTTTAAAGTGTAGGGGGGTGACCTTTAAAACTTTTCTCCTTTAAATAAGGAAGGAGCCCAGTTTTGATTACCAAAACTGAGTGGAGGTTGAACATTAAACTGTCCTCTCCCTTTCCTGCAAGGCCCCCCAGCGGCAAACTGAGGCCTGCCATTTTCATTTAAAGATGGACAGAGATGTAAGACCATCTCCCCTCTGTTAAGGCTGCAAATTTCACTCCTGCAACAACAGGAGAAAGGGTAGTGCTTGTGATCTGGCATTTGTGTACATTTCATGCATGAATGATAACTCTTGGGAACCTCAGTATTTTCCAAAATGGCTTTACACTAGGACATGCCAGTCTTAGAGGCATGTCCCAGTGCAACAATGACCAGCTACAGCTTCCCTGGTTTTATGTTCTGAGCATTTGTTTGAGGCTGTGGAAATATGGACATATAAAACCATGATCAAACTCCCATATACCTAAATTCCCTATACTTAAACATTTCCAAAATGGAAAGGGAGCAAAGAGGTAGTGGAGAATATAAAATATGTCCAGAATAAGGAAATATCTAGATTACCAAGAGGTCTATGTATATTTTAATATGTTTTTTTATTTATATATTGCAGCCTGCTTTTGGAAGTACTGTGTTCAAAGCAAGTAGGATTTGTGTGTGTGTCTGTGTTTTTAAATTGAGCCAACCAACCATTCTGGTGATTAAGTCCGACAAAGAAATCTCCAAATACCGAAGACTTTCTACATAGAAGATACAGCACAGAATACACATAACTATTTGACCATATTTGCTCTGAGCAAATATATTTGTAAAAGGTTCCTGACAGTATTTAAGATGCATGCCAATTATTTAAAAATAATATAATAAAATGATTTTATACAAACAATGATACATAGTAATAATGATACAAAGTAATAAATAAACAATGATACAAAGTAATAAATAGTTGGGAATATTTGTGGGCAATGTTAAGCCTGCCAGACTTTATTCAAGGGAAAAGGGTAAATGGCAAGCAAGTCTGTTTCTTCCACAAGTGTGCCTCATACAAAAGGCTTGAACTTTCCCACAGAAGGCACTGGAAAATTCTCTTACCATCTCTACCTTCTCCAATGGGAAAGAAGCAGTGATCAGTCTCTTGTACATTTTGTACTCCATTACTCTTGTACATACATGGAATACTGCTATCTTTCACTCTTCCTCTTCACTTTCAGAGAGTATTTTCAGGCACAGGAAAACTAAAGAGAAAGGGAGAAAATAAAAATGGAACAAAAGCAGAACCTGTGTGGTGTACTGGTTAGAGTGTTGGACTAGGATCAAGGAAACACAGGTTCGAATCCCCACTCTGTCATGGAAGGTTGCTTGGTGACCTTGGACCAGTCCTACACTCTCAGCCTAAGTTACCTCACACAGTTCTTATGAGCACAAAATAGAGGAGAGGAGAATGATGAAAACTGCTTTCGGTCCCCACTGTGGAGAAAGGCAGGGTATAAATAAAGCAAAACAAATAGAAAATACCAGCATCGGAGCCAAG
The DNA here is from genome assembly GCA_029375565.1 of Gekko gecko. NCBI lineage: Eukaryota > Metazoa > Chordata > Lepidosauria > Squamata > Gekkonidae > Gekko > Gekko gecko. Next base: position 98,880,898 of record JAPDNY010000004.1, on the reverse strand, counting down.
CTACAGATTTGGTACACCCCTCCAACTCCAAATTAGAAGGGAAACAATGCAAGAAGGCAGGGCATGGTCATATATGCTATGTGCAGGATTTCAACTTTGCTGGAGTGGAGTGGGTGATCTGCTGTGGTATCCTTCTCAAGACATGTTAGACAAAGCAGAAGAAACGGAGCAAAGACTGGTGTGAAGTTGACTGATTCTCCCAGGGCAGGATAAAAGGTGTTGCTTTACTCTATGTAGCTACTTCTGCTGGCAACTTCTACTGCAGTTCACAGATGTCTTGACATCAAATGACCCCCCACACACACACATACTTGTCCGTGCAAATTCATGAATTGTTTTAAGTGGTAGCTGTCATTCATATGATAGCTAAGAAGGCCAATTACTTCCTTGTTTCCTTGTTTGGTTCCTGTTGTTAGTGACAAGGAGCAGTAATGATGACTTGAGGTAGCAGATGGTGTCAGCAGATGGAAACAGGTGCCTGGCTGTCTCTTATGTTGCTCCCTTTCACCGTACCTTCAGTAGCTCATATATGCCACACCCAGAAGGGTTCAGCCTCACTGAAAGTACACTAAACACAGCAGGACCACGGAGATACTACACACAGTAACAAACTGAACCAAACTAAGCCTTGAAATAATACAGAGAAAACCTTCCCAAGCAAGACCAATAAACAGGCTGTGCACAGTCCTTGAATACACTGTGGTCCTCTTGGCTGTTTCTAAGTTGCCAACTTCCAGGTCTGCAAAATGGTTCAGGAGTGTAATGAACCCATTTGGGAGAAAGATAAGGCATGCAGAATATGTAAATTGTATGGTTCCATAAGAATATTGGCTCTGAAGAAGAAAACAGAATCGAAACTCTCTCGGCCAACAGGAGACGTCAGCCAGCCTGGTATAGCCTCCCTGCAGACCTGGAAGTTGGCAACTTAAAAACAGCCAAGATGACCACAGTGTATTCAAGGACTGTGCACAGCCTATTTATTGGTCTTGCTTCGGAAGGTTTTCTCCGTATTATTTCAAGCCTTAGTGCTTTAATAAGTAGTAGTGGAGCATACTAGAATACTTACAGTTATTTCATGTATTGTGTTTGAGACATACGCCTTTAAGTAAAAACTTTGTGTGTCATTAGACCTTGAACAATTGTTATCTCCACGGGATATTTTGATTCACTGAAAGTACAGGCAACAGATTCTCTCTCTTCTTCTCTCCCCAGCAGAGGGATAGAGGGTTACTCCACAGCGCAGGATGGTTTCCCACCAAGGTTTCAGCAAATGAGAGCGGGTGCCTGACTCTCTCCAGCATCAGATCCAAACAACTTCTGTTTCATTTTGCTCACAGAGCATCATTTCCCTGTCTCTTTCTCCTCACTGCAGCCCACTGTGCTTCCCAATAAGCTCTCTAACAGGATGAACTGTTGTTAGGGAGGGCACCATTAGAAGGCTGTCTGAAGAATGGAGCTAGCACAGGGGAGTATACTGGGAGATGCAGTTTGATAAGCACGAGGGCCCTAAGCCATGAAGGGCTTTAAAGATATTAATACTGAATTGAACCCTGAAGCAGGTGTGTAACCAGTGCAACAGCACTGGAGTGGTATCTTCCAAGCAGCTGAACTCCCAGGCAGGAGACTTGCTGCCACATTTTGAACCAGTCCTAAGATACCTTCAAAGGCAGCTCCATGTAAAACATATTACAGAAGTCCTACTTGGAGGTTATGGTAGTGTGGATCAGTATCACTAGGTCAGCAGTGACAAGGGGATGGCTAATGAAATAGCAATTGAAAGAATTCTATGTCTTGGGGTTCTTTTATTTGTTGGTGATGATGTCAAGATATACAATTGCTAAGTTTTTAGAAACTGTTAAGCATCTGCTTTCTGATTACAATATATCATTTTCAAGTTGTTAGTTGCCTTGAGCTTTTGGAAAGGCAAGGAATACCCTTCCCCTCCACAAATATTATTCGTTCTACAAAAAAAAAACAAGCATGGCACAAGATATTTAAGTCAGAATTTGTGTATTTTCATTTCACACTGCAAATCTGTAAGGCATATTAAATGGCTACAATCATTTCATGTGCAGTCTAAATGTATGCATGCATATTTCTAACAATTGAATGTAACAGTAATATTTGTTTAATGAATGCTAAAATATAAAAACCAGCATTTAATTTTGTTATGATAAAACAGATTAGGTTTTAAACAGTTTATCTTTACAGATGAAAAAAGTCAGCATTTAACACCAAATTCAATTTAAACATAAAGAATATGAAGTATAATTTCCTGATTATACAGTCCAGACTAGCATACTTTAAAAGTAGAAAATAACCCTGTAATAAAATTCGTAAGAAAAGTAGCCATCCTCTTGATATGTTCTAAAATAAATTCAGTACAACAAATTATACACCTCAGTCACAGTTGGTACAGAGATGTACAAACAGAGAATCTGGCCAGTGTTAAATGGACAGAATTCATAGTAGCCGCAGTGTATCTTGGTATGGTTTTGATACTGATGTGCTGTGTTTACATCAGTGTTTATTCTGCTTTCCTTTCCTTTACATATTGAACATACATTTTCAGTACCCTGAAAAAAGAAGCCTTATCTTTATTGCTAGTCAATTCATGTTTGTTTAGGGTCTCCAAATGAACCCTGTACTTTAAAAAAGGAGGATAAAGGCCCTCCTGGGGCTCAAACCTGAACCGTATTTGTAGATTTAAATAAAACAATGGGGAGGTAGTGAAAAGACCTAATTTCAGCCGCCAGCATAAATATTTTCCACTTAAATCTAGCCATCACTTACTGACTGCATCATGAATTAATGAGCCAACACAACTCCTATATCACTTGAACTTTGAATTCAAGGCTTCAAGTGTTCAGCAATCAAGTAGTATTGAATGCAAACACAAATCAACACTCAGGTTCAGATCCTGAAAGCTTCCCACTTAATTAAAAGTTAGCTTGAAAGCTTAATTCTTTGGATCACCAAATAGTTATTGGCTGGACCATCCATGCTGAGGCAAACCTGGTAGAGGCACAGAATACAAAACTTGCCCATAGTTTTACAGCAGAGAGAGGGATTATCAAAAGATGAGATTTGTTTGGAGGCACCCCTATGATTTGTATTCAGCTGACATGATATATAGGAAAGGCCAGAATAGTATGGATGGGATTTTGTTTACCTTGAAAGATAAATATTAGATTATTTCGCCTAAAAAGACTTCAGTCAATGAACAAATTTGGCAATAGTTCTGAAGTAAAGCAAAAATAGTAACACAACTTTGAGAAGTGGGTATTTAACACCCCATTTAAGCTGCTGGATTCCTGTGGTATAAGAACACCAAGAAGGCTTAATCTGAGTAGGGCTCAGCTCTGGAATCAATGCCATAATGATAAGCACCTGTGACTTGCATGGGATGGACTTTTCCCATCATTGATTACCCATTACTACACCCCAGCAACATCTGGGATTGGGAATATGAGTGTTCAGCACAGAGGGGCTGGCTTGTGGGTAGCTTTGAGTTCCGACAACACTCTTCATAAAACATCACACAGAACTCCTGCCACAGTACTGTTTTCAAATATCAGCAGATAACATTGCTTGTAGTCCCTATCCTGTGAGCTGATACAGATAATCTTAGGGCTGTAAATCACTCCCCACAATATTTAAGCAGGTGATTGCAGAATGTCAGCCACCATTTTTAAAGGAGAGAAGCTTGTTAACAAAACACATGTCCAAGAACCAACTTCTCTGAGGTTCAAGGGAGTATTTGAGGTAGAAATTCGGCAAACAACTTTTTTTACTGTATGAAGTAGCAGTAAGTTAAAAAAAAATAATGCAATCCACACATTACAACATTTTGCTGCCCTGTCTTTTAATAAAAAGATGGACTTATCAAACTTCCTCTATGCAAAGGGAGCAATCTACATGTGAAAAGGGGGCTTTCTGCAAGCAGATTTGCTGTAACAGGGACACAAGGGTTGCTGAATGGTTAAACAGACAACCACATATGGTTGTTCTGACTGTGCCCATAGCAACACATGTTGAAAATTCCTATATAGCAGCCTGTTCATGGGACCTGCTGATTCCTCTGCGGTGTTTGTGATGTTCTGAATCTTCACAAATATTCTTTCCATTTATCACCACTCTAAAAATCACAATTATTATTTAATCTAGATTTTATTATTGCTCATTTTTTTTCCAGTTTTGACCCTGTACCCAAATACAATACATATACATTTCAGTGTGCAATCTAGATTTTATTATTGCTCATTTTTTTCCAGTTTTGACCCTGTACCTAAATACAATACATATACATTTGAGTGTGCAATTTGCACATCTGTAAGCTGATCTATATACAAAGAAAGTATTCTTGAGTGTGGAGCTCAATAAAACAATTAAACTGATATAATTGGACAGATTAATAATTTAAAACCATATGGGGCCCTTGGACTTTGCTGTTTTCTTTTTCATTAAACTTACTTAAGAATCAGAGAAATAAAACATTTTGAATTATTTCATTCTTTTTGCAACATCCAGATAAGCAAACTCTATTTCCCGATCTGCTGGACAAGTATTTGTAAATTCATCTCTAGCATAAGCATTGTTCAAATATCTCCAGATTCCAGTCATTTCGGATGGAAACTCAAAATTTCTATATTTCTTTGCAACAACCTTAAAAGAAGATAATGGAAGAAATCATTAGACACATGCATTAAGTAATCCATAGAAAATGTAATTCCCTCTTCCCAATTTCCTGGTTGCTATAGGAGAAAAAAGAACAATAGGAATAGAAAACAATAAAGAATTAACAAAATTACAGTCACACATTTTCATGGATTTCATAAACTTTGTGACCATGATTTAAAGATGCATGACTGCATTGCTGGGTAGTTCAGGCTCAATGTTTAAAGGAAACAGCTTTTAATAGAAAGGGAAGTTTCCTGTTTAGGCTTTCCCCTTAAATGTGTACTTTGAACCTAATGATGAGAGGGACAGAATACTTTTTAAAACACATAAATAAAAATATCTCACATAATAAAATTTGATATAAATCTGAGCTGAAATTAAAATCTTCTAATAACTACCTTTCTGACAAATTTGGCACAGACATCAAATCTGCATATATCATCAGAACTTGAAATATTCAGCGACTACCCTGCAGAAAGTTTGGGACTTATTCCTATCTCTCCCCCTCTACACATTCTACTGCTTTATAGTGCAAAGGTAAGCAAGCACATTAACTGAGGGTGGGGAGAAACCATACCTTGATAATATGAAGTTTTGGCAAGAGATTACAATCTGCTAACGTGAGCTCATCATTATCCAGGAATTTTCTTCTGGAAATAGTGAGTTCTTCTGTGCTATTGGCATCAATTTCTTCAGGCAAGGGGTCATTTAAGTAGTCATTCAGTTTTCTTAAAGCCTTAAGCAAAGATTTTTCCAAATCTAGAATTTTTAAAAAGATTTTAAAATACATAAAAGTAATATAGTTCTTAAAGGACATTTCCTCCCTGAACAGACCCACTCACCAAGCAAAGTTGGCTTTTCAGGAGGTCCTGTTGGCTTCTGTCAGAACTTTGACTTTCTCCATAGCAGCACTTCTTATGAATGGGGGTCACTCTGATGCTAAAATAATACAAGTTGGCTTGCTGAAACAGATAGACAGATTTCCCAGCTGCACTAAAGGAGCAGATGGCATTCTTAGGGTGATGCATGACCTGGGAAAATCAGGCAGGTAGTGAAGCATCCTTGAGCTGTCTCCTGTTGTCTGATGGAAGATTTGGCTTTCCCTCAGAGGCCCCAAACACCAAATTGAGGGCTGTGGGCCAGAAGGTTGTAGAGCTATAACTGCAAGTATTATTGATGCACTAATTTGTGGAGAGGATTGGAGAGCAAGCCCACAGTTGTCATTGGAGTGAAACAAAGGGAAGACTTCAAGCCACAATACAAAATATTGGGGGGGGTGCAGGCATGTGGCCTTTTGTTAGTGTAGTCTTTGTCTGGTCCTGGAACCTTAGGGGAATGAGCCAGAGGAGGACCAAAGACTGAGTCTGCGAGAAATACAGGAGATGTTCACTGGAGTAAAAGATAAATCTGTATAGTAATGGATTGTTTTATGTTTTGGCTTTGTCTAGCCAGCCTTGCTATATTTTCCTTGGCTGTAAAATACTTCCTAACTATCTGTGTTTTCTGCTTAATTAGATGTTTAGTAGAATAAAGCTCTGTTAGAACCTAAAGTGCATGTACCTTGGCGGAAAGGAAATTCATTACAGAAACAACTCCAGACCATGTAAGCACATAAGGTGCTCAGCCACAAAAAGTCCTGGGAAGACAGTTCCATCTCTAGTTGGGAAAGAGAGGAGAGCAAGGTGCCAGGAGGTGTTCACTCAGCTTCCTCTGACATTCATACACACCTAACTGCAGTGGACTCGTATATACTGGGAAAATTCCACTAACTGTAGTTTGTCTGGCGGTGTTGGCTGCTACCCTAGTGCTGATTTCAGTTTGGATGGAGAGAGCCCCAACTGGAGTTTCCCCATGAATCCTGACTCCTTTATAATATAGCTCAGGTGCCTAGACAAAAGCAGCACACTGAAAGGAGTTGAGTAGCAGGGGAGACAAGATCGTTACAGTGGTTTTACAGTTGTATTTTATTGTGATTTTTCTGGAAGCATCTTCAAGTCTTAGGGGAAGAACATATTTTTAAAAAATAATAATAATAACGCACTGGAAACAAATGAGGGATAAGACTATTACAGACAATTTGATTCATTTACAACCTTGGTAATGTCTTCTTGCATCATTCACATACAACTTTTTTAATAAATTCAAACTTGCCACTTTGAAAATATTTCTTGTCCATCACCTCTGTTTCAACAATGTCTGATCATATTATATTATTACAGGATATATTCTATTATAACTCCTGGCTTCATAATACAACAGATAGGATTACATTTCTGCTGTTTGGAAATGCCGCCTTCCTAAACGTGTAATTCTTTTCCGGTTACCTAAACTGAAAAAACACTACTAAAGGGGCCAAAACAATGAGTAAAGAGTTTGTGGTAAATTTAAGCCATTCATTGTGGAATAAGCCTTCATGAGCCAGAATGCACTCTGTCACTGATTTCAAAGCATTTAATCTCCCTGAATATAATATCTTAAAAATTGCCACACTTCAGTGAAAAAGTTCAAAGAGGAACTCCGAAAGAATGAAACAGTTGAGCTGGAATTTATTTGCAGATCTGACACCATCAAACTTTGGCTCAATAGGTACTGGGAGTGGCTAGCTCATAGTGACTCCCCAGCCCCCCCCCCCAAGATTTATATTCACTATTCAACTTGCTTTGCCAATTCATTGCCAGATGGGAGTGACCTACATCATACTCTGAAGGGTTATTTTACTATTTTGATTGGCTATTATATTTGTTTGAGCTCTTTATTATGAAGTAATACATTATTTGGATTGTTGAGCTTTTTGGCCTTCCTTTGGCTACTTCCAAACTGAGGTTTTTCTCTGCCTTGGCCCCCAAACTGGAGCCGTACTTGTCCCGTTCCTGTATGTTCCCTGTCCTCAATATGGCTTTTCCCATACCTGCTTTACTCTGATATTTTGGGAACAAATGCAATCCAAGTGTGTTAACATGCTGTCTGGAAGGAATGATGCATATTTTTCCTGCCCTGCAAATATCCTGCCTACATCAGTCCCTTGCAACATCTCCATATCATTTTTCCCTGCCGGGCCACCAGAGGGCACTTTGAGGGCTTTTAAAAATAACTGTAACTGTTATAACACTATATGATGTTATCACCACATAAGTATTTCAAATTTTAATACAGCCAATAGATCACTATAGCAATATAGTGCATGTGTGAAGGACAAAACAAAAGGACAGTGAGTCCCCACGGCAGCTGTGACACCCACGGCCTGGAGAGCTAATGTGGAACTGCTGCAAAGTACATCTGGAAGGAAATGAACGGGAGAAAAGATGGAGAAAGTATGCAGGAAATCACCACATGTGGAAGCTCTGTTGCCAGTGTGCACATCTTTGCATTTGCAGCAGCAGTGGAAGCGACATGGAGAATCCTTGCCTGATAAAGCAGCCTTTGTAATAACATAATACACACTCATGCACACATACACACCCACCACCCTGCTTCTGTCTGTAGTCATGTGTATCTATATTTCAGCCAAGTATGACTAAAATTTTGTGCATCTGACAAAGTGGCTCTGGCTCACAAAAGCATATGCAACAATGTGGTTATTAATTTTTAAGATGCCACAAAACTCTTTGGTGTTATGTACACCAATCTGATCCATCTGTGAAATACAGCCAGTACTATCTGCACTGGGGGCATGAAAAACACTTTCCTGTTTTTCTTTCCTGAAAATATCTATGTTTAGGCTGACTCTGCTACAAAAATGTGAACAAATAAATACTTGATTTCTAAAACTTTTACTTAATTATACCCCATGAAGACTCAGATTGTCTTGAACAGTTCTCTCCTTCATTTTATTCTCACAACAACCCTAGCAGGTAGGTTAGGCTGAGGTATGAGAACTATTGTCCTTGCACAGAAATCTTTTAATATTGCTTTCCCCTTTTCTTATCCATTCTTCCAATCTAAAATGATAATTTGCAAAAGAAATCTTGGCTTTATGTTCTGCTTGCAGAGTGTCTGATTAGCTGCTATTTGAAACAGGAAGCTGGATTAGGAGGCCACTGGTCTGCTGCAAGAGAGCAATGCTTACGTTCTGAATTAACTCAAATGTGAACTTGTGGCTCTCCTGACAAAAATATGTAATCTTTCATTAAAATCTGCCTCCATTCGTGAGGACTGGAAGGTAGCTAATGTCACTCCCATCTTTAAAAAGGGTTCCAGAGGAGATTCAGGAAATTACAGGCCAGTCAGTCTGACGTTGATACCAGGTAAGTTGATGGAAACTGTTATTAAGGAGAGAATTAGTAGGCACATTGATGAACAAAACCTATTGAGGTAGACTCAGCATGGGTTCTGTAAGGGAAGATCTTGTCTCACTAATCTGTTAGTATTCTTTGAGGGAGTGAACAAACACACACACACACATATATATTCTGTAAGCCGCCCTGAGCCTGCCTTGGCGGGGAGGGTGGGGTACAAATTAAAAGAATAAATAAATAAATAATAGGAAACAGAGAGTGAGTATAAATGGGCAATTTTCTCAGTTGAGGGTGGTAAGCAGTGAGGTACCATAGGGATTAGTACTGGGTTCGATGTTTTTTAACTTGTTCAATAATGGAGTTGGGAGTAAGCAGTGAAGTGGCTAAATTTGCAGATGACATGAAGTTGTTCAGGGTGGTGAAAACCAGGGAGGATTGTGAGGCGTCTATTGAGGATGGGCAAGCAGGTGTCAACGTGGCAAATGGGGTTCAATGTGGCCAAGTGTAAAGTGATGCACATTGGGACCAAAAATCCTAACTATAAATACACGTTGATGGGGTCTGAACTGGCAGAGGCTGACCAAGAAAGAGATCTTGGGGTGGTAGTAGATAACTCAATGAAAATGTCGAGACAGTGTGTGACTGCAATAAAAAGGCCAACGGTATTGCTGGGGATTATTAGGAAGGGAACTGAAAACAAATCAGCCAGTATCATAATGCCCTGCATAAACTGATGGTGCAATTTCATTTGGAATACTGTGTACAGTTCTGGTCACCACGCCTCAAAAAAGATATTATAGCATTGGAAAAAGTGCAGAAAAGGTCAACTAGAATGATAAAGGGGTTGGAACACTTTCCCTATGAAGAAAGGTTAAAGCACTTGGGGCTCTTTAGCTTGGAGAAACAATGGCTGAGGGGTGCCATGATTGAGGTTTACAAGATTATGCATACGATAGAGCAGGCAGAGAAAGAAGTCCTTTTCTCCATTTCTCACAATACAAGAACTCGTGGGCACTCAATGAAATTGCTGAGCAGATAAAAGGAAGTACTTCTTCACCCAAAGAGTGATTAACACATGGAATTTACTGCCAGAGGAGGTGGTGGCGGCTACAAGCATGGACGGCTTCAAGAGGGAATTAGATAAACATATGGAGCAGAGGTCCATCAGTAGGTATTAGCCACAAGGTATAGATGGGAACTCTGGGGCAAGTGATGCTCTGTATTCTTGGTGCTGGGGGGGCAACAGTGGGGGAGCTTCTAGTGTCCTGGCCCCACTGCTGGACCTCCTGATAGCACCTGGTATTTTTGGCCACTGTGTGACAGAGTGTTGGATTGGATGGGCCATTGGCCTGGTCCAACATTGGCTTCTCTTATGTTCTTAATAAAGGGCTTCAATACATTTGTACACACATATACCAGAATTCAGCATTGCTCATTAGAACACCAACTTGGGCAAAACAGAACTGGTGGGAGAATGTGATGGAATGAGCATGTGCTACTTGTTTTTATGATGTTGTTGCCCTAGCCAGGAGCAGAGGAGAGTTTTTGCAGAGTTCTGAACCTGGTTCCCTCAGAGGTATCCCAGTGTGGTGTAGTAGTAAGAGTGCTGGTCACTGACTCTTAAAATCTAGAAGGCAGGAATTTACAACCAAGTTCCCCAAATCCTTCTATATATACAGACTAGAGATCACTCCTCTTTTAAGAGTTATCCCCCTTTTACTGGACAGGGATTACAATTTCCCTTTTCAGCTTGAATGGGCATCCTCTCTGATCCTCTCACTCCTTTTGCCTCCTTCCCAGTCCACAGTCAGTGCTTAACCGACTCTTCTTCAAATGTCAATTTCCAGCTGCCATTTCTTAACTGACTCTCTCCACAGAACTCCAGTTGAACAGCCTGTCACTCAAAGGTTCTGAGACTCTGTTAGGCTTTAACAACAGTCCATCACAGGGACCCATAAATGTCACTTTGCTTAGGAACTTTAGATGAACAATACTGCTTTCGTCTAATTTCAAGAGCTCTCAGCATCTTTTTCATCGGCAAGCATCACAGTAATTCCTGCCCTCATCTCCTGACACTACTTGTGATTGTATGTTCAAACAAATCTCTCCTGTTCTGACTAGCTGCAAATGGGGCACAGGCGAGAAAGGGGCTTTGGGCTTCTCTCCCATGGCATTTCACCACTGGAAATGGGATCTGGGGGGCTGTTTGCTCCCCTCTAGCTTCATGTGCCCTGGGATAGACATGTGATGCCAGGTGAGAGAGTAAGCAGGTTTACCTCCAGTGCTGTTTCTGGTAACAAATATATCATGAGGGAAGCTGTTTGCAGCTGAACAGAGAAAAGGTGAGTCCCTGCTTGAACATATAATTGTGAGTTGTGTCAGGAACAGGCAACCCAACTCATGGATTTCATATTTTATTTTTTTACCTATATTGGCATGCCTACCAAGCAACATACTTCTCACTAAGAAACAGACACTATTCTTAACAGACCTGGAATCAGAGGGTCAAGAAAGAAAGTGGGCACAAGAGGTTAGCAGCTATAGTAGGTATTTTAAGTCAGTAATAATGGTATGAAGTGTACAGGTACTTACTTTCATTGGAATCTTTTCTTGTGTTTTTTATGAATGCAGAAAATTTAGCAAATACATCATTTCCTGCAGAGTATGACTGTGGATGGTTTGGTGCAAGTTTCGGATACCTGAAAAATTTAAGACATAAGAATGTTATCCTAATTTATTGTTTCAAAACATTTTGAATAGGAGAATCCTGAAGGGGTCTTACCTTTTGGCAAAACTAAACTAGCAACAATACATCCTAACACATATTAAAACCATAACTTTTTATATAGGGTGGTCTTTAACACCCAGTTGTCTATGAGAGGACTATTCTGTATGACACCAAATATGTATATACTAAATCCAGCACAGCAGGCAGTACCTTGGTGGGGCTAATTTATCTTCTAAGAACTCCTCAATTTTATTCACATCTGTTTTCACTTCACCATCAAAAGTCATAAAAGGAGGGTTCGTTCCTGGAGCCAAATTCTGAAGGTCAGCTGGCTTCCTAAAAAGAGGCAAAATTGTGAGCAGGACCTTGCCTTTCTATATATATCCTTCTGTTTTAGGTAAATTATCTGTTTTGACATTGACATTATATCTAACTGATTCATACAATTTCAAAAATTAGATGTGGGGGCTAACATAGTCACTCACAACAGTCTAGAAAAAGGCAAGCGTTCTAAAAATCAGTTGGATTCAACAGGTATACCTTTCAGCTGATTTAAGGCAACAGCAGGCTTTGCCACCTTAATTTCCATGGTTTCAAAAGTTGCTGTACATCAAATGTTCTTAATAACACAAGAATAGGTTAAGTCATTTGTTTTGTGCTGTACTTACAGCTGATAACAACTGTAGTTTTCAACTAGAAAAGATAGCTCTCATACAAGACACGGCAAATAGATTTTAACAACCTGAAAATTACATGCATGGTTGAACAGCCAGGATTGCCAACTATGCCAACACCCAAGAGGAAACGAACTATTATGACAACAGCCAGCCTTCTCTTTTTAGAATAAATAAGCAGAGCAGGAGACATCTGCACACAATAGTTACTGAATGTATTGAACCGGTTTGAGTCATTTGAATCTGACATGTATATAACAATTGCCATGATATATTAATATTGCGATATTTGGTTAACATAGCAGAGTTTTGCCCAGTCATAGAAGAATGATACTGAGTGCAGTAAACAAATCTTCCAAGAATATATTGCAAAAGGTAAAAAATTATATTTATTCAAGTAGATCCAGTTCACATGCAAGTTACAATCAAAAGAAGAGAAAGAAGCCTAATCTACTTTCCCTATCACAAATAGTCAGCTTCTCCAGCATCATCTGTATGGGAATATGAGGGCATTATATCTACAGGAGAGACCTACAGAGATGTGTGTCTACATGGAAGGCCACGTGAAGTGACAGTGAAAGGACAAAGAGAGAGGAGAGGGCAGAGGGCAGCTCCCAGTTTAAGACAAAGAGAGGCATTCCATTCAAGGAGATAACACCTATATATAACTCAGAGTGATGTAGCACGCCCAAATGTTCAGGCATGCTGAGTGGCTCACTCCAACAACTATTTCCCTTGAATTCCCAGCTTTCATTTTTAAAGTCTTTAGTGCTTTTTATTGTGAAGATATAAAGGTAAAGATTCCAATCATTTTTGTACAGATTGCCTGGAAAGGAATGGGGAGATGAAGCCGCATGATGACTGGAATAGGATGCTCAATTGATTGTGTGGACACTTTCTGGTCACTGGAAAAGCTTCTGCATTTGTAATGGCAATGAATGCAACATGAAGAATTGTCACTGTGTGGCTGAAGCCTATCTACTTATCTGGATTTTTATTTATTATTTTTTTACAGAATTTATACCCCACCTTTCTACTCTCATCAGGGCCACCAAGGCAACTAACAGATTACAAACCTACAGACTAAAAACACATCTTAAAGCCATATAAACCCCCTCCCGGTAATCAAAACATTTAAACTAAGTTAAAATACATATACAATAAAATAAATAAACATAAAAACAACAATTAAATTTTGTCTGTGACATCACTACATCTAACAGTAAACTGGTCATTCCCCATGAGGATGATGCAAACAGCAAAACTGGGCTATCATCAGACAACACAGGGATTTCTAACAACTATAAATGCACTATAAACTATAAATATGACTTTGTAAATCACCCATGATTTTAAAAGCTGTTGTATCTTTTACATAGTTGACTTATTTTTTAAAAGCCTAAAAAAAATGACCCAGTAAAGACAGGAATTTAAGAGAAATTGAGTGTCAGCTAAGGGTGAGGGGATTTAGAATGTACAAAATACAGAGATGCCTGGGAGATTTTATGGAAGAAATTTCCAGATTATTTGCCCCACAACAGTTCCTCAAAGACCCTCAGTCTGTCTCAGAGAGAGAGAGAGAGAGAGAGAGAGAGAGAGAGAGAGAGAGAGAGAGAGAGAGAGAGAGAGAGAGAGAATGAATGTGGGAGGTTATAAACTCACCGTTTCAAGTCCACAGTCGTAACATTGAATATAACACCCTTCAGCCACAGAATCATAAAGAGGCGCTGAGAAAACGGGCAGTTTCCAATACTTTCTCCATCGCTACCAGCCTACAACAAATAAAATTAAACTACTGATTGAAAAGACTGTGCTGTTGAGATGGAACATTTGAACAGTTGCTCAGAATATTTGGAAATATGATGTGTTGCTACAATTATAATAGCAATGTTCAATTGTTATTATGGAAAACAGGATCTAGAGTGTAAAATGTGCTCTCCAGAAAATCAGGTTTATACCTTGAATTCCATTCATAAGAGCTTATTGTGACCATAATCAATACTAAGTATTTACTGTTAGACTGCATTCATAAATATTTTAACAATCTTTTCATCTGTTCACATTCTCTTGAATGGTATAGTTGAATGGGAATAAGTGACAACCTGACAACAGACATCATCCCACTCTAGGCAAAGAAGAATCAAACTCTTCCTCTTTTCCTTGGACTAAATAAGCAACATGCCCTTGTACAACCTGTGCTTGCTCCTCCCTTACTTATGGGGCAAATATCCTCCTCAGCCTTCTGTGACTCTATAGACATTAATCGCTAGCTATACCACCACTGGAAAAGAGAGAGAGATTTCTGCTATAAATTTTACAATATTTCACTCTGTTTTTATATGGTAAGAAGTTGTAACAACAAAATTTAAAGCAAGTCACAATTTAACCAAAGAATGTTGTACTGAATATAGCCAGCAAAACTGGGTACTATACCCCTTTGCAGAAGACTAGATTTAAAAAGTGTGATATTCTTTGCCTATATAGCTCAGGAAAGAATTCTTCATCATGAACTCTGGCAAGAGATTGCTATTTCTGTTTGTCTTAAACTGCGTACAAGGTCAGAAGTACACAAGCAACACATCAAATTCTATTTGCTGTTTATCCTGTTACAAGAATTATGGCTTCAATATGCCAAACTATTTCTAATCCGTATTTAATAACATGGCAGGAGACCAGCTGAACATTGTACATCAATAAGGAAAAAAAAGTCCTTATAGCCTTGTTAAATTCTTAAGGGGAATTATTTCAACAAAAGGGCATTATATTCTGGAACACATTATAGGGCTGGGAAAAGCAGATTAACTAGTACTTTAATTACACGTCTTGCTTTATATTTTAACATACAATACTTCACAAGTTGTAGATTTTTCTCTTTAGATGCAAGCCACATCTAAAATATTTTTTAAAATCTAATATATTTTGAACAAATGCATTTAATGACTGATGGGGAGGGAGTGGGGAAAACTTGGCACTGATAAGGAGGAAGAAAGAACCTTGCAGTTATAATCCTAATTCCTGCCTTGGGGCCAAGTGGTAAAGTTAAAACATGAAAAAGATTGTTTTCTCTTTGTGTGCAGTGATAGCCCCCCCTTAAGATAGAATATGCTTTGGATATAAATTATTAATAAAGAATTTCAACAGAAGGAGGAAAAATGAGAAAGTTTTGAAACCTTGGTAAAGCTGCATGAAAATAAGGCCTTAAAAAGTTAATAATTGTGGCATAGCGGAAATTATATCTCTCACCCATCTTTTATGAAGGATTTTTTGTTATTTTTTTCTTTTCACTTAGACTTGTAAGTTAGAGAAAACAAGTAAAACCAAATTCAGATCAGAGATGGGCAGTTTATTCAGCATTTATAGTCTCACAGGCAGTCCGATTGGATTCTCTGGCACAAACAATGGTTTGTGTTACAGGAGCCAAATTAACATGCTGTACTTAACATTAAAAAAAACCCTAAGGTCCATATTTATTAAAACAGAAAATATAGGTGCCAGTCTACAAAGGCTATACAAGGCTCTTGGATACTGAAAATATGTAGGCAGGTGTATTAAAATGCAACTGACAGTTATTTTAACTTTTTCAAGTTTCAGAAAAAGCATTTTAAATGTAACATCATGATGTTTAGTAATGTATATATTTTATTGTACTTTTTGTCTTACATTTGCTATTAGGAGACTTGAACGGAGTTTAGCAGAATGGCAGGACAAAAGTGCTCTGATTAATTAATATATAAAGGGTTATCATCAGCTATTTGCTTACTAGTTCTAATTTATATGAAGATTTCAAGCATGTTTGGAAGGAAACAGTGCTGCAAGCCATGCCACATAATCCAAAAATGTAAAAAAAGTAGTTATGCGAATCCTTACAGCAAAGAAAAGAGTGCAGTGGCACATTTAAAAGTAATGTATTTATTGTGGCATGGATTTTCTTAGGCAAGAGCCTACTTACTTTCTCGACTGTCTATACAGTGCTAGGGAAGAGCCACCATTCATACATATAGAAAATATAGTCTTCATTACCTCGTAGAATAGACCAGAGATGAACCCTGATGAAAGCAAAATGCATGCGCCCCCTCACCCAAGTCGTATGGAGTTTCGAGCTGGGGTGTCACCAGTATGCTGATCACCCAGCTATATCTGTTGATGGGCAGGTGGCTGGATACCACCCCAGTGAATTTGGTTGAGGGGATGGAAGCCATGGTGGAATGGTTGAAACAAAGCCAGCTGAGACTGAATCCTACGAATCTGTGGCTGGAAGGGGGATTCAGGTTTGGGATGCCAACTCCCGGCCCTTGACAGTATGCCCCTAACAATGGCACCAACTGTCTAAAGCCTGGGTGTGATTCTGGATGCCTCCCTATCAATGGAGGCCAGGATCACAAATGTTGCCAGACTGGCATTTTTCCAGCTACACCAGGTCAGACAACTGGCTCTCCATCTGTCTTGCCCCAACCTAGCCACAGTAATCCACACAACAGTCACCTGCAGACTAGACTATGTAACTCACTCTGCGCAGGGCTACCCTTGAGACTGACCCTGAAACTCCAACTGATCCAGAATGCAGCAGTGCAGGTCCTTATGGGAAACCTGCAAACAGCACATAGTCAACATGTGCTGCACGAGCAGCACTGACTCCAGGTGGACTACCGGATCAGGTTTAAGGTTCTGGTATTAACCTTTAAGGCCCCAGATGGTCTGGGATCCATGTATCTTCGGGACCACCTCTCCTGATATACTCCCAGAAGAGCATTGTGCTCTGCAGATAAGAACTTACTGATGATCCCTGGCCTGAGAGACATCCAGCTGTCTTCAACCAGAACCAGGGACTTAATGTAGTCCCGCAGAGCCTGTAAGGCAGAGATGTCCTACCAGGCATTTGATTGATGGTTTCCACCTGTTCTGACACTCCTGTTTTCTGCCTCCCTCCCTGTGGGGCAGTGGCACAATCTAAAGTTGCTTAGAGCCATCTACTTAGGTTAATTGTTGTATTTTTAACTATGAATTTAATTTATTATTGTGTTTTTGTTGTTGTACACTGCCCTGAGCCCTGTTTTACAGGGGAGGGCAGTCTAGAAATTTAATTTACTACATAAATAAAATAGAGCTCAAGGCAGATTTGGCTCAAATTAAGCCCTGACTGTATTCTTAGATTTCATTTAGGTAGCCATGGGAGATAAGGTAGAAATTCCAACTCAGTCTGTTGCTGCATCTGTACTGCAACTGGAGCAGGGTCTTGTCATGGAAGAGGACTACTTGTGCCCTTACATTGGAGTTATACCACATTCTCAGAAGTTGAGCAAGGGAAAAAATGTTATTAGGAGCTAAAAAGCTAATTGGCACATAATTCCTTCACTCTTTCAACAGGATAGAAACAAACAAAGCAAATGGAATTGCACATAGTTCTTTGTTCTATCATGGGATTTTGTTATCAGCACCAGGATCTGATAACCTTCATATGTCATTCTTAACTCAAAATAACGTGTTTAAGAACAAGAGCTGTGTGATTCCTTCAGAGACCTGGTCAGTAGAGACAGAGAAGGCCTGAACAGCTCCAGAGTCATGAGAGCAATTTACAGCCTGTCAAGACTCATGTCTCATTTGTTAGCCGCCCTGAGCCCATCCGAGGAAGGTGGGGTATAAATTTAATAATAAATAAATAAAAATATAATATATTTTGCTGTATTCTTCCCAACTGCAGCTCCTAGGGGAACAGGACATTTGTGGGCCTCTTTCCTTGTCACTCACCTTTTTGACAGTACTATGTAAACAAGTGCTGTGTGGGAGGAGAAACAGAAGTACGGAAATAAATATTTACATTCATAGAATATCATAGAACAGACAATTAAAATAAAAGGTATGAAGTATAGTATAACCACTGCCTCTCCTATGTAACAAGCAGAGCCAGCAGTTTCAGTGGGCATCAAGAAGAAACACACAGCTTTGAGTAATGGGTGTTTTCATGTAACTTCTGACCACAGTCAGATGAGAACACCTAGGCACTGTGCAATGTGGGTTTCACATGATGAAGCTCTACATGACAAAGCTAATAATTCACAGACATAAGATGACAAAGATGAAGATTCATTATGGTACATTTTCTAATGTTTCAACATTTCCCACAGTTTCTATGAACTGTGTTTTCAAAACATGGCCAATAAGGACCTTTCCTCAAAATATTGTCTAAGATTCTCTACTGAATATTTAGAAGCCGGGCAAAGCTGCATGTAAAAACTTTCTTTTAAAAATAGCTACTTTGTAAAATGAAAAACCTGCTTTGATGTCATAATTACAAGAAACAATCTAAGGGGGATTTTGTCTGTGTTTTGTACCAGGCTATGAAACATACAATTGGGAGAATATCTCTCCTTATAAATAATTATCTTTTGGTTTCGCAAGAATCCATGCGCTCCCATTGGCTGCAAAATGCCCTCCCTCAGCCATTGGCCCATCAGCCACCACTCAAGAGTACTTGCGTGCCATTGGCCGGGTGCTGGGTCTGCTCCTCTTCCCCACCCACTCCCCCTGGCAGACAGCTCTCTCTCCTGAGGAAGACAGTTCTCTTGACTCCTGTGAGGGACTGTCCCCTCAGTGGCTGTTGGTAGGCAGCCAAGCTTGGTTCTG
The DNA here is from genome assembly GCA_029375565.1 of Gekko gecko. Classification (NCBI taxonomy): domain Eukaryota; kingdom Metazoa; phylum Chordata; class Lepidosauria; order Squamata; family Gekkonidae; genus Gekko; species Gekko gecko. The sequence goes on along the minus strand of JAPDNY010000004.1, from coordinate 98,861,960 downwards.
TGAGTAAAAAAACAAAGGAATTTCAGCATAACCCCTCCCCCGCCCATAACCCCCTCCCCAATGGCCACTTTCCTGTCAGAATAAATGGAAAAAGGCTCTTTCTCCTGCTTAGCTTCAGCATGGCTGGCTGGCTGGTTAACAAGGTGGGCCAGCGGCCATCAAACCATTTTCTTCAACTCCCCGCTGTGTGGCTGACTTTCCCCTAGGGCTGCCAATCTCCAAGTGGGACCTGGAGATCTCCCACTGTTACAATTGACCTCCAGATGACAGAGATCAGTTCCCCGGGATAAAATGGTTGCTTTGGAGGGTAGACTCTATGGCATTATACCCTGCTGAGTCCTTCCACACACACCCCAAATGCTGCCCTCCACAGGATCCACCCCCCCAAATCTCCAGGTATTTCCCTAATCACAGTTGGCACCTGTACTTTCTCCTCTGTCAGTAAAAGGCCCTTTCCACACCTATGTTGGCCTTTGGGAGAAAACTCATTGGGCCCAGTCCTGATCAGGTTGCCAACTCCAGGTGGGAAGTTCCTGGAGATTTGAGAGATGGAGCCTGGAGAGGGTGAGGTTTGAGGAGGGGTGGCACCTCAGAGAGGTACGATGCTATAGACTCCACCCTCCAATCCAGCCATTCCCTGATGGGGAACCTTTGTTGCCAATCGCCAGGTGGGGGCTGGAGATCACTCAAAATTACAACTGCTCTCTAGGAGGGATGAGGAAGGAGATGGAAAACTAAAGGTAGGTTGATGGTTGGCTAGGAGGGAGATAGGGTTGTCAACTCCAGGTTGGGAAATTCCTGGAGATTTGAGGGGTCGAACCTGGAGAGGGTGAGTGTTGAGGAGGGGTGGGACCTCAGACAGGTACAATGCCATAGACTCCACCCTCCAAACCAGCCACTCCCTCCTGGGGAACCACTGTTACCAATCTTGGGGGCGGGCTGGAGATCACTCAAAATTACTACTGCTCTTCAGGTAGCAAAGATCAGTTTATCTGGAGAAAATAGTGGACTCTGTCATTATACCCTGCTGAGATTGCCACAGCAAATTGTCACTGAGTGCCCAAAGGTGGGGCACTCTCCCAGAGCCTCTTTCTAGAGCCCGTTGTATTTATTTCCACAGCGGGCCTTATTCCTAGTTTAATCATAAAGCAGACAGAGGCATTATTCAGGATCTAGTTATTATTTATGAGGGACAGCATCAGTCTGATCTGTCAAATGAGTTTCTGCCAGTATTGGTGTCACTTGAAAAAGACAAATGGTGTAAAGTGGGACAAAAACCTGTTTTGGAAGCTGCCTATTGCTTGCTCTAAAATGGCACACGAGAGGCTTATGAAAGTTCAAAATAAACAAAATGTTTTATTTAACTTAGAGGAGAAAAGGTCAGGTGGAATCAGGGGTAGGATTTATGAAGTGAACCAATAATAAAACTAAGGTAACTTTGTAATCACACTAACTCCAGATAATTTGTTATCAACAAGTAAGTGTTTCTGCTATTCAAAAAGGTCTTTTAAAACTTTGTGGAGGGAGGTTTTCTTTTCCATTTCTGTTTAAGCACTCAAGCATAGACTTCTGAGTTTCACTGACTCTTAAAGTCTAGAAGACAAGGCCAGACAACCAAGTTCCCCAAATCCTTCTATATACAGAGACCAGAGATCACTCCTCTTTTAAGAGCTATCACCCTTTTCATTGGGCTGGGATTACGTCCAGCGGCAGATTAATCATTAAGCAGACTAAGCACATGCTTAGGGCACCAGGGCCAAATGGGGCACCACAAAGTTGGGAAAAGGGTGAAAAGAAAAAAAAAGAATGAAGATTTATAAAAAAAAAAAATGATAAAACTAGTGCAAATTGATCATGGTGCACCCTAGGGTTATATTTTTAACATTAATGGTCACCAACTGCACAACAGAGAAGCCTTCCTCACAACTGAAACATGTAAAAAACCCAAATAGATCAGTTATGCTTCTAGAAAGACTCAACTCACTATGTATATTAACAATTGAAGCAGACATTCTGAGAAGTATTAATTTTGAGGATGTTATTGGTGATTTTGCGAAAATGAAATGTAGAAATATGCCTTTCAGGTCATGAGTATTGGAACTTTGATACATTTAACTTGTGAAATATTAAAATAGATACTGTATTGCATTTTTGGAGAACTTTATATAGCCAAAGCTTGGCTTAGTTTGTACAGTATATTGTGTTATCATATGAATAAACTTTTGTATTGCTGCAACCTGCATTGTATATCTAGTCATACAGGTCAACAATTAAAATGGACTGGGTCAGTGTGGAAAGGAGGGGGGCACCAAGATTGGTCAATGCTTAGAGCACCAGTGAGCCTTAATCTGCCCTGACTACATCTCTTAACTAGAAGCAATTTCCCTTTTCAGTTTGAATGAGGATCCTCGCTGATCCTCTCACTACTTTTGCTACCTTCCCAGTTCACAGTCAGTGCTTAACTGACTCTTCTTCAACTGTCAGTTCCCAACTGTCATTCCTTAACTCTTTCCACAGAATTCCATTTGAACAACCTATCACTCAAAGGCTCAGACTCGTCACAGGTGCCTTATATCAATACCTTGAAATGGTTCACTGCTAGACTACAGAGTGGAAACAGGTAAACATATCCACATTGGTGGATATTGGACAACTGAAAACTCAACTTTCTATTTGTAGCCACTGATGCCATTCCAAAATTCTACACATAAGTAATATTTTGTGGATACTAAAAAGGATGTGGAACGCATCAGTGCAAGTATAAGAAAAAGCAGAATCATGTGTACCCTGAGCTACAAATGCAATTAAGGAGACATATGTGCCAACAGAACAATGGATTTTTGCATTTAAAAAGGTACAAGTGTATGCAAGGCAAATTTTGTGCAGTTAAAACTTTTGTGTCTATGACCTTGTATCTTTTGTGCAATATCTTTATAAAAGTTACGTTTGTGTTTACAATGACATGCATTCACTTATGATCTTTAAAATCCTTTCAAAATTCCACATGGAATAAATTCGCAAGAAAATAAAGTTGACAAGCAGGCTACAGGTGGTTGATTAATAATTTGATATCCTAAAAACCTACCAGCCGAACAATTCTAAATAAAAATAAGTCATCCTAGTTTATATAAGTACATATTAAATATTTCTTAAACCATTTTAAATATCAAAAGTTCACTGTATTGCTGGAACGAATGGTAGTCAAACCATGGGGTATATAATTCACAACAGCACAATCTTTCATTAAAAAAACCCTTAATACCACTTATCTCCCCACCATGCCTTCACCTATCAATTTTCCAGGAATATGACTAGTCTCTTTATAGAATCCTGCCATTGGTCAACCTAAATTTTATTGTGATGAAAACCAAACATTAAATAACAGATTGTCATTACAGTTTGCTACCTGAATGGTTTTATTTACAATTCAGCATCCTTTCTGGTCAATATTTATCTGCAAGTGTTAATATTTCAGTTCAAAGGCTAAAAACTTACTATCAAAACAAACAAATATCTGTATAGGGCCCAAAGTTCAATTGCATGATATATCCACGGTCTCACTGTAGGGAAAGTAAATTTGCCATACTCTCAAATCATCACCAAACAACTTGCTGCTCACACAGTAAAGGATCCTGGCTTTATATTTTTTTAAAAAATCCAGTCACCTTAAGCAAACCTGGAGCAATCTGCTTTGCTGTGGATAAGCAATCGAGCTTATTCAGACTTTCACAAATTCCTTTAGTGAACAGAAAAGTGCTTTCATTTAGCATGAAACTGAAGTTCTTCGTTCCCATGTTTGTTCCAGTGAGACTATTTTAAAGTGTTACAGTTCCAGTAAAGAAAATCATTGGTTTCCCAACTTAAATGTGTTAATGTTTAATATTTAGTAATTAAGTCCTGAGCCCACCATACTCACACCATTCTTCAAAAATAATATGCTACACATCACTCAGTATGATTAAAGGGGTTCTTTCCACTTCTTTCAAACCTACAGAAGTATTATGGAATCTTTGCAGCCATATGTTCTAGAGTAAGGAATACAGAAATCCTGTATCACATCCCAAGATCCAATAAGTTTATGGCTCATGTGCCACACTCTTTTGATTCTACTACTTGAACACTATGAACTTACACATGTCACAGGTGGTCAGCATGTTGTATAGACCACCACTACTTTAACTATTTCCTCAGTTTGATGCACAGAAACAAATGCCTCATAATGCAAAAAAGAGAGCATCAACTATTTTTGATGTTTGCAGAATTTTAAAAGGAATGAGATAGGTTGTCAACTGGCCAGGAGAAAAATGTCCTGTCTCTTTAATACAGGCAGAAAATGCAGAAATGAATAGCTGAAGTTTTTCATGGCATAAATAATATCATTCGGTAAATAACATCCCATTGAGTCAGTTGGAAACTTTAGCACCAGGAGACAGAGTAGAATAAAGATGTTCTCTGACCATTTCAGCAAAGTTCAGGCTTCAGTTTTGTACAGGGGCATAGGCTATGAGGTACAGATTCAAACTGCACTGTATTTATTTTAACGTTGTTATAATTTTCTATTTTTCTTGAATAAGACTTAGTGATGTTGGCTGGTGTACTTATTGATATACACCTAATACACTAGTGACAACATAACAGATTTTAAAGCCTAATACAAAAGAAAAGTGACTAGTTACCAAACTGAATGGCTTAGCTAAGAAAACCAAATTTTAGGGCACTGAATATTCACCACTACAAGTTTACAAAGGACTACACCAAAAAACAGAAAGAATACTGAAGACAAAGATGATAAAGCAAAATTGCACATTAACAGAAAATTCCCAGTGTGTTTTGCAGATCTTCTTCAGGGGAATATATTTAGTAGTTATAAGACAAAGACCATGTTGAGACATAGCTCCTCTTAAACAATTAATTACTAAATAAATTCCCATAAGATGATCTTCAAAGTTCACCTGTAATTTTCTATTAAACCAACCAGGGCTATTTTTGGTCAGGAATACACAGGAAGGAGTTTCGGCTGGCTCCTGAGCTAGCCATGCCCAGCAGAAACTCATTAGCATAACAGGCCACACCCAACAGCAGAAACTCATTAGGACTGGCTACATTAGGGGTGAGTGGCCTAACATGCAAAGGAGTTCCTGCTACAAAAAAGCCCTGGGTTTTGAGAACAAAGTAAACAGAATAAGAAGCAAAAGGTGGGTGTGGCTGGATGATCACACTTCTGGTAACATGGGGGTGTGGCCTAATATGCTAAGGAGGTGTGCTGTCAGGGGTATGATCTAATATGCTAAGGAGTTCCTGCTGCTGGGTGTGGCCTATTATGCTAATGAGTTCCTGCTGGGCTTTTTCTACAAAAAAAGCCCTGAAACCAACTACTGGTTTTCAGCATTTTCCCCAGTATATAGCACAAGTACAACATGTGAAGGCAACCCTTATTGGAGGAGACTTTTAGTTTCAAAGACCTTATCCACACCTGTTATGAAAGAGGGTGAAGAACTACGATTATTTTTTCTGCAAAATATTAGATTCTAGGTGTATAAAATTACTTATTCAAATCTTATAGTATTTGAAGGGCTGTCACTTAGGTTGTGATCACACACACAATTAGCCCTAACACAGGCACAAATGCTGGGCAGATTTAAAGGGTGTGATCAGACACAAACATCTGGGAAGTGCCCCACACCCATCGGCAACCCATTCTGCTCCACTGCAGAAGTGGAGTAAAAAGACACCAGAGAAAATCCAGTAGTGAATGGGTTGCAATGGGGCATGGACAGACTTTCCTGTGTCTGATAGCTCCAGCATGCTCTCATGGCATCAGGATGGTCTGATCAGGCCATCCTGACTCCATGCCACTGTTTTTTCCCCCTTCTCATTATGTGCACCATTGCAAACTCCATAGGGAGCCCTACATAGGAAATAGCCTTGCTCCCCCCCGCCCGCTTGTGACAGCACCCTTAGAGGAGGGCAAGGAGCTGTTCCTCTAGGCAGCAGAGAATAGGAATTGCAATAACAGGTTTAAATTAAGGGTGGGAAGGTTCCAGCTGGATATTAGGAAAAACTTTTTTATAGTAAGAGTTGTGCAACAGTGGAATCAGCTGCCTAGGGAGGTGGTGAGCTCCCCCTCACTGGCAGTCTTTAAGCAGCAGCCGGACAAACACTTGCCAGGGATGGCCTATACGGCCCTTTCCAACTCTGTGTGATTCTTTGAGTCTACTAAATGTCTGAAGAAAAACTGGAGGCTGTCCTCAGTGAACTAATATGTAGAGTACCGTGGTTTCATATGTTAGGCCACACTCATAAAGTTTCCTTACTCATAGAGGCTCAAAATGAGGCACTTCCTTATGTTTACAGCAGTTATAATTCTGTAGTTTCTTCAGTCGTAGAGAAACAAACCAGTTATCTGACAACAAAACTCTATAATAAACCACAGATAAATCAGGGCTTCCCAACTAGGAATCTGATTTACCAATAAATATGTCCTATTTTTCTTTTTCTAAAAGTATATTTATAAGAGAAGGGGATGCCTGCCATTAGAGTAGGAATCCATACAGTATGTGATGGATTTTTAAAAAATTAGGGCTGTTTTTGGGCAGGAACGCACAGGAACGGAGTTCTGGCTGGCTCCCAAGTTGGCCACCCCCAGCAGGAACTCATTAGCATAATAGGCCACACCCAACAGCAGAAACTCATTAGCATTGGTTACATTAGGGGTGTGTGGCCTAACATGCAAAGGAGTTCCTGCTACAATAAAGCCCTGGGTTTTAACAACAAAAAAGGTAAACAGAATAAGAAGAAAAAGGTGGGTGTATTTGGATGACCACACTTATAGTAACAGGGGGATGTGGCCTAATATGCTAATGTGCTGTACTGTCAGGGGTGTGGCCTAATATGTTAATGAGTTTCTGTTGTTGGGTGTGGCCATTTATGCTAATGAGTTCCTGCTGGACTTTTTCTACAAAAATAGCCCTGTAAAAATTAAATACAAGCTTCCATGTTATGTGGCGAAATGTGTAAAATGCTGATATGCAATCACTTTACTAAAAATTAGTCTTCCACAAAAGTGTTTGTCAACATGCTACAGGCCACAGTGTTTTTTATTCTGGCAAATAAACCCAGTGGCACCAGATAATGCACTGGCATTGGGCTACTGTACCCATTTAAACCCACTGTGTTCAATGATTTAGGAACACTTCTTTCTTCATAGGAAAGGCCCATCTGTTCAGCAGCAGAAAAAGTCTATTTGTGTGTGCATTGTTTCTGGAGAAAGGGACAGAAGGAGAATCTCAAAAGCTACCATTTTACAGTGCTTAGGCTTGGATTGTCCAGCATACACAGGAGCAGCAGCTATCACCCCATCCCTACTACATAATCCTATACATGTTTACTTAGAAGTAAGCCCTACTGAGTTCACCTAATCTGAGATCATATGTACAGTTACTTGAGAGAAAGTCACACTGAACTCACAGGGATTAATTCTGAGAAAACATGTTTAGGATGGCATTATACATATGTTTTGTAGGTAGCAGACATTCTTCAATTGGGCAAATTTGTTAATATTTAGCATGTACAGTGCTGAAGCCAATGTATGCGTCTAACTGGTTCCAGGAAGCCACATCAAGGTATTCTGTTATTTAAACAACTTTGGACCAAGGTACCTGAAAGACTGTCTGGTATTTTTGGCCACTGTGTGACAGAGTGTTGGACTGGATGGGCCATTGGCTTGATCCAATATTGGCTTCTCTTATGTTCTTATGTCTCCTCCTATAGTGTTCAGCTCACCAGTGAGGATCTTCCTCTCAAGCCCTACTTTCTGTGCCCCGCCTTCAAAGGTAAGGCAGATAGAAACTACAGACAGGGCATTTTGAGATGGCATCTCACCTTTGGAATGTGCCTCCCCCTTGAGGCTCACCTGGAACCTCATTTACTTTCTTTCAGGCACCAGGCTTCAACACATCTTTTTACTCAGGCTTTTAATTAGGAGTTTTATCTTATCAACTTTTTAATGGTCTGTTTCTGTTTTAAGGATAGGTTTTATGCTGCTTGTGTTAATTACAACAAACCAGACCACAGTGTATTTAACTAAGTAAAACACTAAAACACCACGTTGTATAGTTGTACAATTTTTTTATATATCTCTTTTTTATATTATGCTATGTGTAAATGTTTTGAGAATGTTAGACCCAGTATGTTAGATGAAGGTCAGACTAATACACAAGTTGATTACTCAAAACATTTATACTTAGCATCATATAAAAAAAGAGATACAAACAATTGTAAAACTGTACACAGTGATTTAGTGTTTTACTTAGCTTGTGCTTTAACAGCTGGTGTTTTAATACCGTGGTTTTTAATTGTAGGGCACCTCTAGCATAACTCTGAAGCAGAGGCATAGAAATATTCTAAATAAATAAATACTTCTTTGGGTACCAAACATAGTATTGCCAGCTCTAAGCTGGGAAATACCTGGAGATTTTGGGGGTGGAGCCTGGAGAAGTTGAGGTTTGGGTGTAATGTCATACCTCAGCAGGGTGTAATGTCATATCTCCACCTTCCAAAGCAGCCATTTTCTCCAGGGGAACTCATCTATCATCTGGAAACCAGCTGTAATTCTGGGCAATTTCCAACTACCACCTGGAGATCAGCAACCTCACACAGACAACTTGCAAAGATCATAGTGTTTCTCATCCAATGCCACTGTAAAAAGCACCACATTTTGCCTCTGATTTTGCACTATGTAACAAAAGAGGTCTTCTTTAAACTCTAATCAGAACTGCTTTTTCAAACTCTCTGATGAACCAGTGTCAGTGACACTGAACTGTCTTTTCTTCAGTTATTGAAATTTTTCATTCTGTTTGGTCTTTAGAAAGGAAGAAAAATTGGAAGAAAATTTGATGCTTCTAATTTAAAATGCTGTATGATCATTTTGTATCCTGTTTATTTATCAGAATGTTATCCTGAACGACTTCCAAAGAGGTTGGGAAATTCATCATTCTCACCTTTTCAATTTCTCCTCACACTTTTAAATTCCTATGAGGTGGGCTGAGCTAAAGGAGAATGCTTATAATACTATGAGTCCAGACAGTTTCCCCTTTTATTAATACATTAAGTACAAGGTCCAATTAGTCTAGAAATTATCATATTATTACAGGTAATGCTATGGTAGGTTCACAGCCAGATAGTAGAACGTATCAGTTGGCTACCAACCCCAACCACAAATTGTGGATCCCTACACCCAATATCTTAATTATTTATTACATTTATACCCTGCCCTCCCAGCAACGGCCGGCTCAGGGCGGCTTACAGCAGCATAAAAACAACAATAAATAATATAATAATCCTAAAACCATAACAATCACAGTATTAAAAGGTGCTAACAATAATAATCTAATCACCAATAAACAGATAACAATTTAACATTACATCTGCGATGGCACTAAAACTTCCATGCCATCCTAGTGTTTGATCCCGATCCAATGTTACATAGGTGGCTCAGGCTGCTTCAAGAATTTCAGGGGACAGGGCATTCTCCCCCGGGGCGGCTCCTAATAGAATGCCCAGTGGAACAGCTCTGTCTTGCAGGCCCTGCAGAGCTCTACTTCATGTATGCCTATGGTTCTTAGTATGTGAGTTTGGACTTATCAGAGAAAAACAGCATAGGATTCTCCCTATTTCACACCACAGACCAATTAAACTTTGGGGTGCCTCTTAGGAAGAGATGGGAGCATTGAAACTCCTAGATTATTCCCCAGACATATCTATATTTTTAATTAATTTAAAAGGTAATTACTATATAATTATGGGTTCACAAACTAAGTAGGTATTACAACAGCACAATTCTCTTTCTATATATGCATGTAATGTATAATCCCATCCTATGTACCATATAGGAAGCAGAAGAACCAGAAAAATCATACAATTTATACTGTAATACTACAGACAAATTCTTGCTTTTAGGTAACAGTACATACTACATATTATATATTTTATAAATTACTATTGACCTTTGGGGTTCTGCAAAGCTCCATCTTGTCCCCTATGCTTTTCAACATCTACGTGACATTGCTGGCTGAAGTCATCTGAAGATCTGGGCTGAATGGTCACCAATATGTAGATGACACTCAGCTCTATCTGGCATTTCTGGCTAATCCTAAAGAGGCTGCAGAAATTCTGAACTGGTACCTGGTAGCAATTTTGGAATGGTTGTGGGGTAATAAACTGAAGCTTAACTTTAACAAGACAGAAGTTCTACTGATGAGTAGAAGATCTGACTCAGTATATAAAGTGTCACCTGCTGGGCTGTACTGCTCTGGAAGGAACAATTCCATAATTCTGGAGTGCTCTTAAACTCAGGCTTATTGTTGGACAAGCAGGCAGCAGCTGTGGCCAGGAGTGCTGTCTGATCAGCTTCAATTGTGGTACATTGTTCAGGTAATCTACATCTAGATTAGATTACTGTGGTGCAGTGTTCCCTCTAAACTGGGTTAGTGTGAGCTAGCTCACAGGTTTTTAGTCTCCGGCTCACAGATTTTTGTCTTCGCTCAGGAAGGACGGCTCCAGAGCAAACTAATTTATGCAGTAGCCAAATCGCTCGCTCACAACTTTAATGTCAGTGGCTCACAAAGTAGAATTTTTGCTCACAAGACTCCGCAGCTTAGAGGGAGTATTGCTGTGGTGTATATTACTTGGGGTTGCCATTGAAAAGTGTTCAGAAACTTCAACTGGTGCAGAATGTTGCAGCCAAGAGCAGGTCACGGAGTGGGCCATAGAGACTATATTACTCCACTCTTGGCCCATCTATACTGGCTCCCAATTTGTTCCCAAGCACAATTCAAACTGCTGGCTTTGACCTTCAAAGTCCTATACTAGGGGTGTCAAACTCATTTGTTATGAGGGCCAGATTTGACATAAATGAGACCTCGTTGGGCGGAGCCGTTTGTGTCATAAAATGTAATGTCAGGTAGCGGAGATATAAACACAAATTAACACAAAGGTTGTTTTTCTTTTAGTTAAAATAAAAACATGCTTAAAATATTAGCTCTGTAAACTGCAAACCTACTTTTGATTTATTGACAATCACCACAGAAATCTCATGCTTAGAGTTCTGAGTCTAGGACTCAGGTTAAAACATGAAATGGCTGAGTGATTAAGAGAGTCTGGCGAAGCAAGCTATGATGCAGCAGCAGCAGCAGAAGTGGAAGCAGGAGATGGCCAGTACCACTGCAGGTCTGATGGAAGCCTTCTGGGGGCCTGATCCAGCCCCCGGGCCACGTGTTTTGACACCCCTGTCTTATACAGTTTGGGACCAACCTAGTCTAATGCATCCTTATGAACTCATCCAACCATTATGGTCACCTTCTGAGTCCCTGCTCAGGCTGTCCCTGCCTTCTGTGACTGGGCAGGTTAGCAACTTAGAAGAGGTTCTTCTAAGTCATGGCACCAAAACTCTGGAACTCTCTCTCTAGGGAGACTAGTCTGTCCCCTTCTTTTGCTGTCTTCCTCCAATGAGTGAAGACTTTGTTTTTGTCTTGCGTTCCCTCAATGATCCCTCCTTCCTGTCCTGTTTTTAATTGCTGTTTCTATGTTTTTAATGTAAATTTTAGTTTTGGTTTTAATTATGGATTTTCGTTTGGTTTTAATGGTTTTTCAGATAAATTTCTATTTGGTATGGTTTTAATCTGTTAGTCACTTTGCTGGCCCTTATGAGGGCAGAAAGACAGGGTATAAACTTTGTAAACAAATAAATAAAATATAAGGATTATATTTATATATAAAATATAAGGATTAACCTCCTTTCTCATGTTAGTAGATGACTCCTGCTAGCTGGACAAAATGCTACATCCATATATGTGATGAAGCCCATGAGTCCTTATGTTATAATAGGTTGTATCCAGCAATCCATCAGTGGAAAGAGCCTGGATTTTTGACACATCCTAGCAGCCCCTGTTGATGCTTGGAAAGCTAGGGGCTGTAGTGAAGAGGGGGAAGGGGACAAAAATAATTTCCCTCTATCACAAATGCAGCTCTGCTTCTTTCTTGCAGCCCGATCTGCATGGCTGTTTGTCGACGTGGGTCCTTCAGCTTCTGGAATCATCCTTCCAGGGGTCAAAAGGGTCTGCTGAGTAAAGACAAATGTGGCGAGATCTACTTTCTACTGATGGATTGCTGGATACAAACCTCAATGGTGTTATATTGGCTTCAACAGACCTACCACAACAACCTCACCAGGACTTCAAGACTTTCCAGTTTCTAATAACGATCATTAGTCAATTGTAACTATACATCTGTATGCCTCTTCATCCAGTTGAGTGACTTGCATTTCTTGAAAATGAACTTCTGTTTCTCATGACTGCCCTGTTACTAAAACATTTCATTCTCTGCTCCAGAATACACTGGAGCTTCTAATTGCCATATGTCTGCAGGCCCAAAACCTTCAAGAAGATCCACAGTTGATCACACACAAATTTTGCATTGCTTCACTGATCTGAGGGCCGAGTGTCTAGCTTTTCATTACAATGTCTAACTTTACAGACTCCTTGTTGGCTCTACTGCATCTTGTTTCCAGAAGACAAATCATTCCAAAGTCACTTAGCTATTGTATGACTATTTTTTGTTACAAACATTACCTGTGAAAACTACAAGTTGTAGAGGAGGTAATACTTTTTGAGGAAGAAACACAATTCCATAATATGCTTGTGTTTAATAATGAAATAATGAAAAGTCAAAAGCATATTTATATTGTTCAATAATGAAACTGTCCTAGTATAAATGGATTTTCATCTGGCACATATAAACAGTGGTAGCTTAGCAAATGTGCTTTATAATAACAAAAGGATTTGGGTAGCTTATAACCGCACAGTAATCCGATATGGGCTATGGAGAGAGACGTTTGTGATGGAAACACAAAGGAACCTATTTCCCTATATCAGAAAGGATCTGAAAGCTTTTAGGGGCGATTCAGGAGCTTTGCGAAGCTTGCAAACTCTCCACAGCAGAGATTTCAAATCAATGGAAGCCTTCACTGACTGTTCTCTGGTGCACACATCAAGAGGATTCCACTGCAAACTCTCCAGTTGCATTCCCAGCGAAGGTAGTAAACTGTTGGAATGTTTCCTATCCTTTACCAGAGCAATGTGAACAGGGGATTCTTAAACCACGCGGATCGTCAAGAAGCAGGGAATACTTATTTATTCTGCAATAACTGGCGAGAAGTCTTCCGCGTGGAACTGCCTAAGAAGGGAAGGCTTTCCGTGCCCGCGCAGTCCGCCCGCCTAAGCACGGTCATTCAACCAGCCGCTAAAGCCACCTGGACCCGGCGACATGCATGGCGTCCAGGTGGGCGCCGGTGGTGCCTTACCTTGACGAACAGCGAGATGTCGTGCTCCTGCTTCTCTCCTCCCGGGGCGGCAAGCGAGAGGAGTCCCCCTGGCGCCGCTCCCTCCGCTTCCCCTCCCTGCAGGCCGTTGACCCCCGCCGCCCGCTCGGCTTCCCCTTCCGCAGGCTCCTCCGGGGGCTTCCTGCGCTCCCCTCCGTCAGAGGCTCCGCCACCGCGGGGCTGGCTGGCTCCCCATCGAGCTCTGTCCCCGCGGCGCTGCCCTCGACGCCGGCCTCTTCCGCCGCCCGGCCGCCTTCCCCGTGCGCCTCTCGCCCGTCCGCGGCGCTCGCCTCCTCTCGAGCAGCTTCTCCCGGTCGGGCGGGACTCGACGGACGCGCTGCCCTCGGCGGCTCTTCTTCTCCCGGGGCAATCTCGGCGGACTCCCGCTGCCATCCCGCCGCGGCGGGGCTCTTCTCGCCGGGCTCCTCTCCCCGGCCGACTGCTTCTGCCGCCGCCGCCGCCTGCTCGGCGCCCGCTCCCTCCGAGGTCTCCTCTGCTCCGGGGGGCCTCCCTCCGTCCCCCGCCTCTTCCTCCTCTCCGCCGGGCTGCTCGGGGGCTCCGCTGCCCTCGACCTCTTCTTCCGAGCGGCCCCCTCCGCTCGCGCCGTCCGCGTTCTGACCCGCCGCTGTCCCGGGCGCGCCCGGCTCTTCTCGCGCTGCTGCCGCGGGACTCCCCCGTCCCTCCTCGCCGCTCTCCGCACTGGGGGTGGCCTCGGGGCTCCCCGCGTCCCCGTCGGGCGTTATTGGGCGCGGTCCTCCGTCGGGCTCCGGGGAGGCGGCGGGGGGCTTCTCCGTCTCGCTCTCGGGGCTCAGAGGCTCTTCTCCGGCTTCACAGTGGTGGCTGCCGGGGGGCGTTTCGGGTCTCCCGCCTTCGCCGTCTTTTTGGAGGTCCTCTCGAGGCGCTAGGCTGGGGGCCAGGGGCTCCGCCGTCGCCTCCTCGCGCCCCTCGTCCACCGCCTCTCCGCGCTCATTCCCGCCTTTCCCGAGCATCTCTTCGGCGTCCGGCGCCGGAGCTGGCTCCAGCGGCCCCCTCGCTGCCTCGGCCATGCTGACCTCTTCGAGGGAAGGGCTCGCTGATTGCAGGTGACAGGCGCGCGCTTCCCTGGCCGAGGGCCCTGTTGCTGTTGGGCTGTGGGTCAGCTCGCGCTCTGGGGACGGCGAGGCCGTCGCTCACCGTAGGATTAAGTCTGGGACTTCCTCAGCGCCAAGGGTCACGATCGACTCCCCGGCAGGGCGCACGCTGGACTAGTGCGCGCATGCTCGCGAGCAACAGCTAAAGCCTCTGCCTTCACCTTTTCTTTCTTGATTAAGAGAGTATTTTGTTCCCGGGGCTAAAGGGCGGGGGAGGAATGGAAGGATGGCGAAATCAGCCTGACGCCAAGGGGGAGATACAGCAGAAAACGGGCTGTGTGGGTGTGGAAAGTGAAGAGGACTCAAAGGAGGATATCACAGCAATGCCGAGGAAAGAGAGACAAGAGAACAGGTGGTAAAAGGCTAAGAACAAAAGGGAGCAGATGGACAAAACTGGGACACAGAGTTAGTGGAGCAGCTCTTCTTTCCAGAGCTTTCTACTTTATTCTTACCAATAATTCTCATGGCCCTTGTTAATGCAAGCCTCCCCCCACCCTTGCTGAAAGGTTTTGCCAAGCAGGGCCTGGAGGGTGGAGGCAGCAGAACCATTTGGCCTGGGCCTCACATTGGGGGGGAGTGCTCAAATTTATACTTTTGACATTAAATCAGGTTAAATAAAAATGGGAACATTTATTACAAAGTCTTACAATATTCTTTTTCTTATTGTAGTAAATGTAAATGTATTGTAGTAAACATGTAAAATATAATACTATTAATTTTGTATCATCGTTTTTGTACTTCTTCATTTTTTAATTTACTGGGGTAAATGGAAGTGGCCTAAGGCCTCTCTTGGCCTCTGTGAGGGCCTGTTGCCAAGTTCCACCAAGCTGCGGATGGAGACAGGCATTTTGTCCTGTTAGAAACTGGGTAACTAGCAAACCAATCCACATAGCAGGCTGTGAAAGTGCACAAACTCAGTTAAGTCAGTGCCAACTGTGCATCC
Organism: Gekko gecko; assembly: GCA_029375565.1. NCBI lineage: Eukaryota > Metazoa > Chordata > Lepidosauria > Squamata > Gekkonidae > Gekko > Gekko gecko. Next base: position 98,846,512 of record JAPDNY010000004.1, on the reverse strand, counting down.
TTTTTGGGATATCTTTGTAATAAGTGCAGTCAACACGCCCAACCCACATTCAGTCAAAATATGTGCTTTAGACTCATGGTTGCAAGTGGACTGGTCTTTGCAGTGCCAGACAGAACAGAGTGGGGGTGTTCCTCTGCATAGGTGGCTTCACAGAAATATTGAACCAACCTGATAACATGAACCACTTGTTACTATGACCAGAGTCCTGGCTGTGTTAGTGGCAAAGGCATAGACTGTTGGCAAATTTGAGATTACTGGAACAGCATTCATATTGCCATTTTGGCATCTCGCACACTGCTTACTGGGTCACTCATCTTAACAGGGACCTGGTGATAATCTGAATGTTTGACAGATCTCTTAGCTGTACCTGTTTCAAGCCTATTTCATCTGTACCACCATAAAGTAAAGGAATTCAGGCTCTGGCATGCCAAACATTCTTATGTACAAGCCCTAAATCTTACCCTGGGGACATAGAAATGCAGATGGGGCATCACTAAGAAGAATACTTAGGTGCTACAATGAGGTGCAATAAAAGATGCAGCTCTGGGCTCTGAAACCAAATAAGGTTTCTCCTTCAAAAGGTGAAATGCAATAAGGACCATAGAACAAATGAAGGCAAAGCAAAGTAAAAGCAAATCTGTGTACCTTGTTACTCTGTGTTCTGAGGAAGACTGACAAGCTTGTAGCCGCCGCCACCTCCTGTGGCAGTGAATTCCATGTGTTAATCACTCCTTGGGTGAAGAAGGACTTCCTTTTATCCGTTCTAACCCGACTGCTCAGCAATTTCATGGAGTGCCCACGAGTTCTTGTATTGTGAGAAAGGGAGAAAAGGACTTCTTTCTCAACCTGCTCAGTCCCATGCATAATCTTATAAACCTCGATCATGTCACCCCTTAGCCATCGTTTCTCCACGCTAAAGAGCCCCAAGCGCTTCACCTCTGTGAATGAGGCCTGCTTCCTCCTTGGGTCCAGATTTACTCTGGGAAACACCTCCACTTCTCACTTCTGTTCCAAAGTTACCACTGGAGAACTTGAAAACGTGCACTCTGTGTTGTGTTGTTTTGATTGGTTTTGATGAAAGGTATAAAAAGTAACATTTCTTTTTACTCAGGCTTTTATCTTTTTTAGTTGTTTTATGGCCTACTGAGGACTGTTTATGAATATTATTTAGGGTGCTCAGTTGTTGTTTTATGCTGTTTTAATGCCCCTTGCTTGTTTTAATATCAATAAAATATATAACAGGGCTCAGGGCAGGGAACATTTCCAATATACAATTCAAATATCAAGTTAAAAACAGTTAAAAGCAACCTATTCAGCAAAGAGCTTACAGATGGCTCATAAATGTATAGCTTACTGTCCATTCCCAGTGCGGGGAGGAGATAAAGAGGAGGAGGAGAGTTGGAATTATACCCCACCCTTCACTCGGAGTCTCAGAGCAGCTTACAATCTCCTTCCCTTCTCCCCACAACAGACACCCTGTGAGGTAGGTGGGGCTGAGAGCTGCTCTTGAGAGAACCATCTGAGAGAACTGTGACTGACCCAGGGTCACTCAGCTCTGGCTTCATGTGGGGAATCAAAGCCTGTTCTCCAGATTAGAGTCAGCTGCTCTTAATCACTGCACCAAACTGGAGGGGCTAGGCTAGATGGAACCTGTTGCTGTCCTCAACCATAACCTTAGCAAAATATTTCTATCTTACAGGCCCTGTGAAATTACATTAAATCCTGCAGGGCCATGATCTCATTCGGCAGAGAGTTCCACCAAGTAGGCATCAGGGCCAATAGGCCAATAGCTGTATATTTTTTTAGGCCAGGGATTACCAGCAAGTTCTGCTCTCCTGAGTGAAGTGCTCTTTGGGTGATGTACCAGGAGAGGCGGGTCCCATAGATACCGTGTAGGGCTTTGAAGGTCAAAACCAGCACCTTGAACTTGATCTGGTAGTCAACTTGGAGCCAGTGCAGTTGGCAAAGCACCAGCTGAATGTAGGCTGTCAATAGAGTTCCTGTTAGAACCCTCACTGCTTCATTCTTGTCCAGTTGTAAATTTCCAGGTCAGTCTCAAGGGTGGCCCTGCATAGAGCAAGTTACAGTAGTCTAGCCTGGAGGCGACCATTGCATGGATCACTGTGGCTAAGTTGGTGCGAGACCGGAAGGGAGACAACTGTCTAATCTGTTATTGGTTATGTTATTGGATTTATGATTTTATGGTATTTTTTTAACAACCATCTCAAGCAGGTTTCTAGTGAGTGCATATGAGTGCTATAAAATAATAAATCGCATGGCTTTTGTTTTTGCTTTTTGCTACAGACCAAGATGGCTAGCTACAGTCTTTGTAACTGTGTCATGTGCTCTTATTGTTCCCATCTTTAATTTTGTTTCTGGAAATGTGTTTATATTTTAAGATTTTAGGATATGGTAGAGGTATGAATTCTTTTCTTATATTAAAGTTCACACACATTTGGGACTAACAGTCAAAATGACTATTGTTAATCATTCATTTTGAATATTTTTACTTTTTAATAAAATGGTTATTTGTATAGGACTTTGTATGTCTTTTAACACATTTAAAAATAAAATTGCTAGATGGACTTTATTATACCTCATTAATATTCCACAGTGTGATTCAGTATATATCTTTAAATGAAATATGGTTATTAATTCCATATCTCAGTGTTTAATCTGAGGAAGAAATGATCAATACATTTTATTTATTTACAAAAATTATATCCCACATTTCTGCTCAACCAAGGCTTCCATGGCAGCTAACAATTAAAAACAGAACAATATAAAAGCACATCATAAAACTAATTAGAACCAAAACACATATATAAAGACACAGAAATCATCAATTAAAACATAGGAATGAGGGATTATTCAGGGAACGCAAGACAAAATATACAAGTCTTCACCTGCTGGCAGAAGACAGTGATAGAAGGGCAGACAAATATCCCTGGGGAGGGAGAGCACTGCATACTTTTCATTAACTTGCATATTTACATTGAATATCAATTACATTATTATTTTGTATTTTCATAAACATTGACATAGTGTGGACATTGTTAATATAATTGACACATGTGTTTACACTTTTTGGTGTTTGAACTGTAAATTTATCTTTATAGATGGCTGTTCTAATCTTTGTCCTTTTTTTCATTTTCCATCCCATCCCAGTTATTCATTTGAGGTCTAATGTAAGGGTAATGAATACCTTGTAAGATCAATGAATACCAAAATCAACACAGTAACATAAAATCAACAGAGTATAATATTTTACTAATATCACTCCCCGAGAAATCATTCTTACTGAGCTAATTCAAAGTATAGGTCTTTGAACCTATCCCTGAAGGCCTTTATGTAAGCAGCCATTCTTGCACGGCGGACTTCCAAAGTCGGAGGCAGCTGAAAAAGCCCTCCCTTGGATTCACACCAGCCTAACCTCCACTCATTCCAGAAAATATCCCAACCTGAATTCAGGTCTCAGGTTAGTTGATACACAAGGAGGTAGCTGTTAGCCAAATTGCTTTTGATAATTAATAAAAATAGGGAATTATGATTATTAATGTGCAATTGGCATCTAAGGGAGTGAAGCCTATGTATACAGAAGTCCTGCCTTTTCTAGTAACCCAGAAATAAACACAGAAGCCAAGTCTCAAAGAAATGGTTTCTTTACTGGGAAATATATTTCAAGCATACAAATAAATTCACAATCACACACACAGTTATTCAGGCCTAGGAAATACAGATAGAAAGGGATAGCGACATTTGCATTAGCAAGAGAATCATAGAGGGGTGATACGTACCTGTTCTGGAGAGATGAAGCAATCCACAGAAAAATAAGAGAGACTATAAGGGAAATAAGGGTCGTATTCTGAGCCTGCAGAACACGTGGTAGACTCTGGCAGCACTAAAACCAAGAGTCGTGGAGATAGGGTGGGTCTAGAGGTATATGGGAAAGAGAGAGAGAGCATGGTGGATCATCAGGCCCATAGCTATCATGGGGCCCGGCTCCTCATGGTTTTTTGGGCCCCTCCCCTGATCTTCAGCTCCCCCTCCAGCCCCCTCACCCCCTGATTGACCATCTTGTCAGCATTTTGCTGGCTGACTTGGGAGAGGAGCAGCAGGACTTGTTGGGGAAAACAGAAAGAGGAGCGGAGCCATTTCCTGCCATGACCGACCTCAGATTCAGCATTGGCTGCCTTATTTGAAATAGTGGGCAGGCTCTAAACAAAAAGCCCGTCAAATACAAGTTTAAGCCAGCCACCTCACCACTTCCTCCAACTCCAAGCAAACTGCAGCAGCAGCAGAGCATGAGGATCTGAGCCTTCTGCTTGTCCTCCTGCATAGCCCCGGGCCATAGCTCCTCCTTCTCCTTCTCTTCTTCCATCCAATGTTCGGACCCTGGCAGCTCCACCTTCAACAGCTCAGCAGTCTCAGAGGAAGTCTCCTCTGCTGAGCCTGATTGTTTTCCATGGGGCCAGGCTGGCTGGCTTGGGTTGTTGTTTTACCCCCTCATTTTTGTGCTGCTGCATTTCCAGCATCCATTCCTTCCTCCACCATTATGCAGCCTACAGGACTCCAAGTTCAGGTAGAGACCAGAGGGGCTTATGTGGAGGATGTACTAAAAGGAAGGACAGCATTGCCCATTGGAAACAATAGGAGAGACCTGAAGACCTATTGGAAATAATGGGAGCCAGGAATGCCAATTGGCTTGCACAGGCTCTATTGAAATACATTACAACTCAAAAAGAGTTGCAAAGAAAATGCGGACTGGATTTTCTATTAAGGTTTTTGCTCCCAAATACACTGCTCTAGGACTGGAATGATAGGCCCCAGGGTGGAATGACAGCCCCTGGGGATAGGAGATGTGTCCTGGGACTGGAATGACAGGTCCCAGAGTGGAATGACAGCCCCTGGGGGTAGCAGGAGAGTTCTGGAAGTGGAATGCCAGGCCTATCATTACAGTCCCAGGACACATCTCCTACCCCCTGGCCTGTTATTCTACTCTGGGGCCAGTTATTCCAGTCCCAGAATACTCCTGCTAACCCTAGGGGCAGCCATTCCACTGTGGGGCCTGACATTCCACTCCCAGAGCACTCCTGTAATTCCCAGGGGCTGTCATTCCACTTTGGGGCCTGTCATTCCAGTCCCAAAACACTCCTGCTATGCCCAGGGGCTGTCATTCCACTTTGGGGCCTGTCATTCCAGTCCCAGGATACATCTACTATCCTCCTGGGCTGTTATTCCATTGTGGGGCCTGTCATTCTAGTCCCAGAGCAGTGTATTTGGGACCAGAGACCGTAACAGAAAATTCATTCCACATTTTTTTTGCAACTCTTCTTGAGCTGTAATGTATTTCAATGGAGCCCATGGAAGTCAATTGGCATTCCTGGCTCCCATTATTTCCAACGGGCCTTCAAGTCTCTATCTGAAACATTTTTGTGCAATAAACCATTTGTATTTATTATTTAGTTGTTATTTAGAAATATGAGTATGGCATGGCAGTACCACACAGACATATAATGGCAGGCCCCCTGAGAAAAACATTGCCCCCCCCCAAGCAAAAAGTTGTTAGCTACAGGGCTGTGGATTATGCTCTTTTATACACTATTGGGACTTGGGGGGTAAGCTTTGCTTCCCCTGTCACGTCCTTAGTCAGTCCCAGGAAGTTTCCTAATCAAAAGCTAGTTTTGGGAGGAAGGGGGCTTAATGGTTGGGCAGTATTAGCTTCTATTTACTCTTAACAGTGGCACCTTTGAGAACAATAGCTGAAGTGACCGGAGTCATTGTCATCGAAGGTCCATTGATGGCTCCAGTTGATGGATTTAGCCAGGGCTTTTTTTGTAGAAAAAGCCCAGCAAGAACTTATTAGTATAATAGGATACACCCAGCAGCAGAAACTTATTAGCATATTAGGCCACACCCCTAACAGCACAGCTCATTAGCATATTAGGCCACAGTCCCATGTTACCAGAAGTGTGGTCATCCAGCCACACCCACCTTTTGTTTCTTATTCTGTTTACCTTGTTTGCTGTCAAAACCCAGGGCTTTTTTTGTAGCAGGAACTCCTTTGCATGTTAGGGGTAGCCCTTGGGTAGCCAATCCTAATGAGTTCCTGCTGGGCGTGGCCAACTTGGAAGCCAGCCGGAACTCCATTCCTGTGTGTTCCTGCCCAAAAATAGCCCTGGGTTCAGCTGGTATGTGTCAGCCCTCTAATCCTCTCATGGCTGTGGATCCTTTCTCATGCTGGATCGCCTACGTGCAATGTTAGGTGAAGGTGGGGGGGAGGTGCCTGTATGTCAAAGAAGATGCTAGCTCATATGAGGTATGTGGGACTGAGATACCTATTTCCAGAACCAGGGCTGGTTCTATCATAAGATGGGGTTAGGCAATTACCTAAGGGCACCAGATGACAAGGGCACTGCGCCAGATGACAAGGGCACTGCGCCAGATGACAAGGGCACTGTGCCGGCCCCTCACCACACCACCCCTCACCAAAAGAGTCACCCTCACACCAGTCACCACTGGCTCCCTGCTTCCCCGGCTCTGGCTCAGTCCCTTCGAGCAGAGTGCGGAGGCAGTATTGCACAAGTGTGCACGCACGCACCATCCATATTCATCTCGCGAGCGAGAGCCCTGCCCTCATGCACAATTACCCAGGCTGCTCCACTCACGCTTAGAAGAAGCGGCAATCCTCAGGGCACTCAGAACACATGTGTGGTGCGGGTCCCCTTGCTGCCCACAGCCCAAAAGGACTTCGCGTTGGGCGCCTCCGGCTGATCCATAAACTTTGCTGCCTCTCCTGCTCTCCTCAATCACCACCACTGCCTGTTCAGTCATCGGCACAGCCAAAGCACAGTTCCAGTGTCCCTGGAGCTACAACACAGGTAAATGGGGCAATCAATTGGTTACCAGGCTGCATGGGAAGCAACAGGGTGGCGAATCAAGCCAAGGGCTTTCTGGAATGGGGGGGGTCTTTGCTCTTGCATCACAGCCAAAGAGAACGGGGAGGGTTTCAGATCTGCAACAGAAAAAAAGCTTTTCAGCTGGATTCCGAGCAGAGTTACTCTCAAGTAAGTCATGGGGGGAAATAAGTCAGTCATGCTGGAAGAAGAAGAAAAGACTGGATTTATATCCCGCCCTTCACTAAGAGTCTCAGAGCGGCTTACAGACTCCTGAGCTGTGACTGAGTTAGGAAAGCTCCTCCCCTGCCATGAATTTTGTGAGTCTTTCAGGTGCTGCTGGACTCTTGCTCTTGTCTCCCCTTACGCTCCGCCATGACAGTTTTGCTCATCCAAGCAGCAGGGACTCCTGCAGGGCCCCCTCTACCAATGGGCAGAATCAGCAACTCCCCTTCCAGGGGTGCCTTCTTGGTGGCCCCCACTTTGTGCAACAGCATGCCTGAAATCAAGAAGGCTTCCAGCTTTCTGCAATAGGGTAGGTACAGTACAGAAACATTCACAAAGTCACTCAGAGAAATTATCTGGGTCTGTGGTCTATATTAATGTGTATTTGTTGCTGTCAAGTCACAGCTGACTATGGTTTTCAAGGCAAGAGACATTCAGAGGTGGTTTGCCATTGCCTGCCTCAGCATCATGATCCTGGTATTCCTTGGAGGTCTCCCATCCAAATATTAGCCAGGGTTGACCATGCATACCTTCCAAGACCTGACAAGAACAGGCTAGCCTGGGCTATCCAGGTTAGGGTGTCACCTCCCCAGAGGTACCTGTGCTAAACTCGCTCTCTCTGGAAGTTTTCTGCGTGTTGGGGGGGAAAATGCCTATTCACAAGGAGAAATGCAGCAGGTAAATTATGTAAATCTTAAATTAGGTAAAGATGGTAAATCTTTCTCCAGACTTTTTCTTCTAGACTGGAGGGGGAAATTCCAGAGACATAGGAAGTTATATCTAAAAAAGTGGCATCTTCAAGCCCACGGAAGTTGATGCTGGAATAAAATCCTGTTGGTCCCACAACTTTGTTTCTTCTGGGAAAAGAGATAACACAGGATTTTCCTAGCATTCCCAGAATTTTGTATTTCCTTGATAGGGTTTGTCTCAAACAGCTGCCTGTCATATAGAAAGAAATTAATTAGAGAAGTCCTTATGATCACTTCATCTCTGTGGCAGGAAAAGCTTTCACTGGTGTAGTACTATGCAAGGGAATGTCCCTTGTAGGATTTTCAATGTCGTTCCCCCCCACTTGTGCTTTTTAACAGCATCATGTCAGAGGGAGAAATTAATCAGCTGATGCTTTCTTTATGACTTAATCCCTGTGTTGGGGAAAGCATTTTTCATTCTTCCTAAAATGCATTTATGTTTGAAAATTGATGGGCTCATTGGGGGGGGGAGGGGCGCAGAGGCTTGCCCAGGGTCATCCAGCAGCTGCAAGTGGAGGAGTGGGGAATCAAACCTGGTTCTTCCAGATTAGAATCCGCACACTTAACCACTACACCAAACTGGATAACCAGTGTAGATCATCTCACAGGGCGACCAAGGCAGTTTTTGTGCTATTACTGAGTTTGAATACAGACTAAAAGGATGATAGTCTGTTTCATTTAGGAGTACCTGGAGTGGCCACCACTCTGTCCAAGACCTTCCACAAAAGAGAGACTGGATACTGGTTTATAATTTTTTTAGTTCTGAGCTATCTAATGAAGTCCTCTTCAGGAGGGCTCAGAGTCACATTGGCCTTTAAGGCACTGCACCTTCCTGCAGTGAAGGACTGCTAATTGACACCATCTAGCCAGTCAGACCTCCCTGCCTGATTTCACTTCATGAAAGACATCGGCCTAAGGGGCATGTGATAGGCCTCACTCTGCCAAACACCTTATCCACATCTTCAGGATGAATTATCTATACAAACATGAAAAACAGATTATCTATACAAACCTGAAAAACAGAAACCTCAGGAATTCACAGTTCCTCTCATGAAGGAGAATCCAAGTCAGATTGGATGCAAATGATTTAATCCTGAAAATGCCTAGCAAATTGGTTATAATGAGCTGCAGAGGGTTCTGTTTCTGAAGGCCAACTTGCAAAAAGCCTCATGCAGCATAATTGGACAACTCTCTGTGGGTGTATTTCTGTATTTCCATCGCCACAACAGTAGGCTTTCAAGTGTGCTCTAACCTGTGTTCAGTCAGACATGGCCCAACATTTCCTTCTCCATTGCTCTAATAATCTTTCCATGAACTTCAGGTTGCCTGGCTAATTTCACTAAGTGGGGCTAAGCATGTCAGCAGAGAAAGCACCTAAAACTGTCAGAAAACCATTCAAATCCATTATTCTCCAGGAGTGGACCATCCTAATTGGTCCTCAGCTCCTGCAAAGGCCTTGAGTTCCTTGTTGCTGAAACCCTACTAAATAGTTATCTGCCCATGACAATGGAGTTACGTTATTCTCCAGCACCCCAAGATCAGTTGTCTTATTTTTATTTATTTTTATATTTATACCCCACCCTCCCCGCAAACAGGTTCAGGGCAGCTTACAACAGAGCAAAAAATATGCCCATACATAAAACAGAACAAAACAGTAAAACCCAACAAATATTACAAATAAAGGGCCAAAATTTACACACAATGGTCATTCATTTGAGGTAGCTGATTTTTTATGGAGGTAGGTAGTGTCCGGTAGATGCTAAACTATCCAATCCAGCGGTACCTGCCCAGCGCTGTATTGTGGCCAGATCTTCCGTAGAGCCCTCTCCTTACTCCAGTTGCCACCAACATCATTGGTAGTGGTGGTAGCAATAGTGATAGTGGCGGCTCCTACATAAAAGCCTGGCAGAAGAGCTCCGTCTTACAGGCCCTGCAGAACTGTACTAGGTTCCACAGGGCCCTGATGTCCTCCGGGAGCTCATTCCACCAGGTAGGAGCCGCCACTGAGAAGGACCTGGCCCTCATCGCGGCAAGCCTTGCCTCCCTGAGGCCTGGAATCCCCAGGTGATGTTGCGTCCCAGACTGAAGTGCTCTTAGGGGTCTATGTGGGGAAAGGCAGTCCCTCAGGTATGTCAGACCCTGGCCATATAGGGCTTTAAAGGTAAGCACCAGCACTTTGAAATGGATCTGGTATGCTATTGGCAGCCAGTGCAGTGCTTTCAACCCAGGCCGGATGTGCTCCCACTTGGGGAGACCCGTCAACAGCCTGGCTGCCGCATTCTGCACCAGCTGCAGCTTCCGGATCTGCAACAAAGGCAGCCCCATGTAGAGAGCGTTACAGTAGTCTAGCCTTGAGGTGACCGTTGCATGGATCACTGTAGCCAGGTCACCATGGTTGAGGAAGGGAACCAACTGCCGAACCAGCCTAAGATGGTAAAAGGCTGACTTGGCTGTGGCTGCCACCTGGGCCTCCATAGTTAAGGAGGAATCCAGGAGCACTCCCAAACTCCTAACCTCCGACGCTGGCACCGAAGGTGCCCCATTGAAGGTCAGGAGAGGGATCCCCAACCCCAAACCGACCCAACTCAAGCACAAGACCTCCGTCTTCACTGGGTTTAGTTTCAACCGGCTCAGCCTGAGTCACGCAGCCACGGCCTGTAAAGCCCAGTTCAGATCTTCTGGGTCGGAGTCTGACTGACCACCCAGCATCAGATAGAGCTGGGTGTCATCCGCATATTGATGACACCTCAGCCCATGCCTCCAGGCAATCTGGGCAAGGGGGTGCATGTAGATGTTAAATAACATAGGGGAAAGCACTGCCCCCTGAGGCACACCGCATTCAAGTGGGTACCTCCGGGACTGCTGTTCCCTTAGCACCACCCTCTGTCCCTGACCTTGGAGGAAAGAGACAAGCCATTGCAAGGTGAGCCCCTGTATCCCCACATCGGCAAGGCGGTGGGTCAGCAACAGGTGGTCGACCGTATCGAACGTGGCCAATAGATCTAACAACAACAGTGCTGCCACACCACCTCAATCCAGATGCCTACGGAGATTGTCAGTAAGGGCAACCAGTACTGTCTCCGTCCCATGTATATGTACATATGTGCCATCAAGTTGCAACCTACGTAGAGTGACCACAGCAAGGGGCTTTCAAGGCCAGTGAGAAGCAGAGGTTGTTTACAATTGCCTTCCTCTGCAGAGTCTTCCTCGGGGGTCTCCCATCCAAAGACTGACCCTACTTATCTTTTGAGATATGATGAGATTGAGCTATACCATATCGCCTTCCCTCCCCAGATGCCTTACATCCTGCATAAAATAAATAAAATAAATTTAAATCCCCATCTGTTTCTTGTCCCCCTGGCTTTACCTATATAAAATTACAAGGATCTTAACTAACAGAAGTTGTATTAAATAAAAGAGGAAATTTTGAAGGGCAACACAAACTCTTTCATAGATTAACAGTGTTTGCTGATGGAAGTTCAGGAGGTTTTCATGAAATAATAGATTAGCTATGCAAATACGTGTTCGTGTCAGAAACTGGTAAAGTGATATTTGAAAGCTGTTTAAAAATTAGCTTTGCACCAAAGGAGAAGAATATAGGGCATTATTACAGACAATAGCTTTATAAAGTGGTAACTCTGACTTTTCAGAGAGGTTATTTTGGTTTCATAATATATTGACAGGGAACAATCTAGCCAAAGTTAAGCATTTTAAAGTCCCATTTATGTAAACTGAAGAGTAAAACATTTTCTTAACCATCTTACATTGATTCAGTTCAGAAATATTGCAAAACCATGATCTAAGTATTCTAACCATGGTTTGTCTGATTGTCCAAATGCAGGCCACTCTGCCATCAATTCAAGATCTGAAACTGCTGTAGTTTGAAGTTGTTTTATTAATCATACTAGTGAGCAAAGCCCATTGTGGCAGTAGACAACGGGCCCTAGATAGGAAGGAAGGATGGGTGGAAGGAAGGGAGGGAGGAAGGGAGAAGTTGAGGTACAGAGAGAGAGAGAAAGAAAGAGTTAGAGTGGGGGGAGGGAGGAAAAGGGGTGGAGAGAGAGGGAAAGGGGACAGTCAGAGACAGGGGGGTGATGATAGTGAGTTTGAAAGAAAGAAAGGAAGGGAGGTAGGAAGGAAGGGAGAAAGAATGAAAGTCAGGAAGGAAGGAAGGAAGAAGGGTAGAAAGAGAGAGACTGAGAGAGAGAGAGTGGAACGAAGGAAAGAAGGGAGGGAAGAACAGGAGAAAAGAAAGAAGAGGGGGAACAGAGTGAGAGAGAGAGATAAAGTAGGGAGGGGAGAGAGAGAAAGGAAGAAAAAGGGGGGAGGGGGAGGCGCGGGGTGGGAGAGGGGGGGCTTGGTGACCTTCTCCTGTCTGGCCGGATTGGTGGGCAGTGGGAGAAGCGAAGGGGGCGGTGCGTGGTGGCTCCGTTGCTGCTACCATCTCCTGGGGGGGCTGAGCCCAGCGCACAGTGGCTGTCTTGCCACTGTCGCCGGCTCTCTCGTGGCTGGTTTGGGGGGCAGGGCCTGATTCGGGTGCAGGGCAGCTCCCTGGCTGCCGCCGGCTTTCTGGTGGGTGGGCGGGTGGGTGAGGAGGGCATGCAGCCAGCGTGTGGTGGCTGCGCAGCCGCCGGCACTGGCTTTCTCATGGGTGGGTGGGTGGGTGGGGAGGAAGCGCCTGTAGTTGGCGTGTGGTGGCTGCGCGGCCGCGGCCGGCTTTCTCATGGGTGGGTGGGTGGGCAGGAAGGGCCTGCAGCCGGCGTGTAGTGGCTGCACAGCTGCCGCCACTGCTGCCACTGCTGGCTTTCTCGTGGGTGGGCGGGTGGGTGGGAAGGGCCTGTGGCCAGCATGCGATGGCTGCGTGGCTGCCACCACTGGCTTTCTCATGGGTGGGTGGGTGGGGAGGGCTTGCGACTGGCGTGCAGCTGCCTGGCCACCAGCGGTAGCTTTCTTCTGGGTGGGGGGGAGGTCCTGAGTCCGGCGCGCAGAGGCTCTGGCCTCTGCCGCCAGCTTTCCTGGGCCCTCCCGGGGCTTCCTCGGGAGGTCTGGCTCTTTGGGGAGGTCAACTCCACACTCACTCTGTTGATGGTCCTCTCTTGTCAGAGGTCCAGAGCAGAGTGAGCAGAAGACACTGGCCCGGGCTGACATGGGCAGAACTGTACAAAGCAGCCACCCAACCCGGCCAGCCTCTTCTGAGTGACAGTTCATGCCACCAACCTATTTTGGCATGCATAGAACGTTCTGGAGTGAAAATTCAATTATATATAAGGATAGATTGGTCATAACTGGTTTCACATGATGCACAAACACAGACTTCCTGGCTTGTTTTCCCAATGCTACCCCCAGGCACTCCCCACCTACAGTGCTGCCTAGATGGGGGAAAGGCAATGACACCAGCACATGTCAAGACAAACAAGGGTTTGAGTAATCATCTGCAAGCTGAATCCTGGTTTCACAAATGAACCATGGTTTTGAACTACATCTGAACCAGTCATGGAATCAGTGGGATAAAGTGCTTTGTTGGTTGGATGAACCTATATTAGTTGTTGTATAGAACTTGTATACACAGTAAAGGTTTCCCTTCCTTGAAAGCTAGTCAAATCTGGCTCTAGGGGGCGGTGCTAATCTCCATTTCCAAGCTGAAGAGCCTGCGCTGCCCAAAGACATTTCCATGGTCATGTGGCTGGCATGACTAAATGCCGAGGCACACGGAATGCTGTACCACCAAAGCGATACCTATTTATCTACTTGCAATTTCTTGATTTCGAACTGCTAGGTTGGCAGGCGCTGGGGCCAGAGATGGGAGCTCATTCCATCATGCGGCACTAGGGTCTTGAACTGCCTGTCAGGTTTAAAAGCAAGTGGGTCTGGTGAAACTCACACTTTGAGAGTTTTACAAACAGTTTGTGGTTTAACAATCGAGGAAGGACCTCTCGTAACAATGCCGCATGAGTTTCCAGGTCTGGAGAATACACCAAGATATCATCCAAGTAAACGACCACCCCCTTAAACAACAAGGAGTGCAGCACCTCATTTATCAAATTCATAAATACCCCCGGGGCCCCCTGCAATTCGAAGGGCATTACTCGGTATTCGAATTGTCCCAGTGGGGTGTTGAAGGCCGTCTTATGCTCATCGCCCTGTTTTATGCGCACCCTGAAGTAGGCATCCCTCAGATCCAACTTAGAAATTTTTTTTCCTTTGGCTACTTCCGCAAGCAAATCTTTGATGAGAGGCATAGGGTAAGCATTGGTTGCAGAGACCGCATTAAGGCCTCGATAATCGGTGCAAAGTCTTAGGCCCCCGTCCTTCTTTTTGCAAAACAATACTGGAGCTGCAAAGGGGGACAAGGCTGGTCGAATAAAACCTTGAGCCAGGTTTTTATCAATAAATCTACGTAATTCCTCTTTCTCCATGGGGCTCATAGCATAAATTTCCCCCCTTGGCAGTTTCTTACCGGGAAGAATCTCAATAGTACAGTCTGAGTTGCGGTGGGGGGGTAGTTCATCCACCTCCTCCTCCTCGAAAACTCGGGCCAAGTCCCTGTACTCAGGAGGGATGCGATTAATTTCTTCTGTAGCCAAGCATGCCCGTGGGGGTTCGTTATCAGGAGGGGTTCCCCATTCCGGGTCCCACTTATGTTCAGTACACTTTGGGGAGATGAAGTGTACGACTCCGTCCTCCCATAAAATGTATGGATCGTGTCTATGTAACCAGGGGCTTCCCAGGACCAACGGGAACTTGGCTTGAGGGGCTATGACAAATGAGCGGAGCTCCCAATGCTCCCCCGCCCCCACGCATAAAGGCACAGTTTCGAACCGACAGGGCTCCTTCATTGGTGACCCATCCATCTGGGTAAATGTGATGGGCTCTTTCAATCTGATCACCCCAGCTTCTAGTCCCGTAACTAAAGAGGGGTTTATCAAATCCCTCCCGCACCCAGAGTCAATGAGGCCTCGGACCCGGATGTGGGTTGCCATAGCCGGGTTCATTATAATCACAGTCACAAAGAAAAGAGAGGGATAATTGCTCACCATTTTTGGCGCATCGGGGATCGGGTCCTGTTGAGCTGTGCCACTTACAACAGGACTGGCTCGTTTCCCTGCATCTCTATCTCCTCCTCCAGAGACAGAGGATCCATAGGTTCTTGGTTGGTAAAGAGAGCCTGAGGGTTCCGGGGCTTGGCAGTACCCCTCCTCGGTGGGGGTACTGGGCGCCGTCTCTCATCCTCTCGTGGCAGGACTCAGTTGAGATCCTCCTTAGGGCACGAAGCGGCGAAGTGCCCTTTCTCCCCACATCTGAGGCACAGCCCTTGTCTCATGCATTGGTCTCGGAGCCCACCCTGGATGGTGGTGGGTTGCCCTTCGATTGGGTCGTGGAAGTGGCTGGGCAGTTGTTCCCTAGGGACACATCCAGTTTCATGATGCAAAGTCGACTCTCGGCCCGCTCCGCTTCTTCCATCCATCCTTGGAGGGTTCGTGGCTCCTTCGAACTGAGGACATTATTGTGGATGTCCACTGCCAATCCCATCTGATACTGCGGGGCCAAGACCAGGTCTGTCCAGTCTCTGATCTTAGCAGCATGCCTTTGGAATTCTCTGGAGTACTCCCTCACGGCAAGCCTCCCTTGCTTGAAGGTGTGGAGAAAGGCTTCCGCCTTCTGGGCAGCTGCTGGGTCTTCAAAGCAGTTTCTCAAGGCCCACATGAAGTCATCTACATTCCCAAGTTCGACTGCCTCCAAGTCATGTAAGGCTACATACCAACTGGTTGCAATACCCCGGAACCGGGAAGCAATAAACTTCACCTGTTGTTCTTCATCGGGGAAGATGTGGCCCCAGCGTTGCACAAACTTCCCGACTTGCAGAATAAAAAAGGAGACGCTCTCGGGATCTCCGTCAAACGTGATCTCCAACATATCTTTGGGGTGAATCATTGGCGGAACGGGTACCATCCCCGGCCCTGGAGCTGGCGCAGGAGCAGGCAGCGGCTGGGGTGCTGGTGCCGGAGGCGGGAGAACTGGTGGAGGCTGAACAGGAGCCGGCTGTCCAGGGATTGGTCATCCCGGGAGAGGTCTGCCCAGAACCGGTTACCCAGGGATGGGTTGACCTGGGGGTGGTTGCCCTGGAGCAGGTCCTCCTGGAACTGGTTGCCCGGGAATTGGCTGGCCGGGCAGAGGGTGAGCGGGCGGCGAGGGTTGACCCGGACCCAGGGCAGGTACAGGCTGGTTCAGCAAATGCGTACAAATTGCCTGGTCCATCATCCCCGGCAGGGATTGCATCAGCTTACCCATGTCTCGCATCAGCCTTCGGGTATCATCCTCAATAGTATCCATTCGGGTATCCACATCCTTACTAGGACTGGGTCTCACTGGCCCATGGGGAGTATGTCCCTGGGGTAGTCCGAAGCTTCCTCGGGGATCCATCAGGCTATCCCGGCTCTGGCTTCCCAGTAGGGACCAAGTGGTCTGGGTAGTGTCCAATAAATTTCTAGTCCATTCGCATGGTTTCCGTTGAGTGACCCACTTGTCCCACGGAATCAGGCCAGGTTGGTAATAGGTTCAGGGTATCACCCCTCCATGGCTTGAGATTGATCCCGCCGGACTGTAGATTGGGAGGGTGTACGCTGCTCCCAAAGTACTCGTCACTGGTGGGGTGACTGGTCCCACCGCACAGTATGGGACCAGTGCTGTAGTCACTGGAGTTGTCATTACTGGTAAAATCGTTACCGGCACGGTGGTCACAGGAACCGTCGTCACTGGAACAGTAGTCACTGGAACAGTAGTCACGGGAGCCGTGGTCACTGGCATGGTGGTCACTGGCACCGTTGCTGGCGCTCCTCCGGATCCGCTCATCCTGGCTAGGAGATGCGTAGGCCGGATGGGACGCAATGGTGATTCCTGACAATTTCTGTCAGGTTCAAAAGCAAGTAGATCCAAGCATTCTTAAGTATAAGAAGGGCTTTATTGGAATACAGTGCTAAAACCCACAGTATAGAGGTTATTGTCAAGAATGGCGATACCAGTAGCACAAGCATATTTATAGTGTGATGCAAAACTGCAACTAGCAAATGACCTGCAAGCGCAAGCGCGGGAAACTCCCGGTGGGAGAGTTACTTAATGGGCGGGAGACGGCTCCCTCCTCCCCTCATCTTCACAGGACTGGAAAATTCTCATACAAAGAAGAATAGCCCAAAGCCTGCGCTCAAGGCCGCCGTGATAAGACGAGCGGCAGGGAAGAAGCTCCCACGTTACTGCTGGCATACCTACGCAAGCGCAAAAGCAGGGACGAGATAGGGAACACAGCACAATGGATACAGTGTGAAGCAAACAGAAACATTACTGACACTGCCAAACTACAGACCTTCTGGTCTGCAGTTCAGCATCTTATCCTCTGAGCCACTGCAACCCTTATGTATAGACAGTACCATTCCTCAAATAAATGACTGAACATTTCTCTCTCTAATTGCAAGGGATACATGTCTTCTTTCAGGTTCCCACATATTGCTGTTTGAAAACCAGCACTTACATAGCAAGGCTAAGGTTGATGGTAAAATGCAGATCTTCTGGTACCTCCATTGTAATATGCTTGTGCAGCCCCTAATGATGATACACCAGTTTATTCATGAAGAATTGGTTTTTATAACCCGCTTTTCTCTACCTTAAGAAGTCTCAAAGTGGCTTTACAATCTTCTTCCTTCCCTCTCCCCACAACAGGCACCTTGTGAGGTAGGTGGGGTTGAGGGAGCTCTGAGAGAGCTGTGACTGACCCAAGGTCACTCAGCTGGCTTCATGTGGAGAGGTGGGGAATCAAACCCAGTTCTCCAGATTAGAGCTTCCCACTCTTCACCACTATACCAACCTGACTGCAGTTTGATTTCCTCCTTTTAGAAATGGTTTTATTTCTTCAGTTTTTCAGTTCTTGTTAAGAAGCATCTTTTTCTGCTCCGTGAGCACTTATATATTCCATTAAAAGGATCACAGATGAACATTTAGTATGGCTAACCCCTTTCTTGCAGCAATGGCTCTAAATTCTGGCACAACAGTAGCTTATTCAAAATTGTACACCAGTGATACTCATCCAGTGGCACACATGGCTGTTTGACATGCTACCTGTGGCTCTTCCCATCTTTCAGGAAAGTAAGCAAAGTGATTGTCCAGCAGGGCTTGTGGTCAGCAGGTGGTTCCCAGTTTGAAACAGCCACTGCTGGAGGGACAGATGAATAATTGGTGAATCTCCCTGAAATATGGACATCATTCCAAGGATGGAAGTAAAGGGCATGTCCTCTTCAACAACCCTACAGCAACCCCTTTGCTGCCTCTATGATCTCCTCCTAGCTCCCAGACAGCTGCTGGGAGGAAATCAAGCTGGCTACAGAGAAAAACTACCACCACCATGGCAGCCATCCAAGAAAAGAGCAAGGTGGCCACAGTATTGGAAAAGAACATGGCTGCGATCACACACACTAAATAATCCACTTTCAATCCACTTTCTGTGCTCTTTCCATCTGGATTTTGCCAGTTCACACAGTAAAATCCAGTTGGAAAGTGCATTAAAAGTGGATTATTTAGTGTGTGTGATTGCAGCCCATATCTGGTTTACAACGAAGAAGAGAAGAAGACCCTGAAGGGGGCAGCAAGAAGACAATTAGATAGGATAGTGAGGTCAGCAACTTCTCTTCTGTTAAGTCTTATTCCTTCTCTGTCTCCAGATTGCTAATCTCGGGGCAATTGCCTCTTTCTTCAAGGAAGTTCCACGTTAAGTGTTCTCTCTCTCAGCTCGCTCTCTTTCTCAGCCGCGGAGCAGGCAGTTATGCCCCAGAGACTGGCTGAGTGTCAGGGCTTATACATGGAGGCGGGGCCTGGCCTGAGGGACACCTTGGGTTACAATGAGGGGAGGACAAGGTGTGGGAAGGAGGATAAAAGGGTGATGGAGTTGGAGAATGGGGAGGAAGTGGACTGGCAGCTAAGGAAGAGAAGCCAAGAGAGAAAGGGCAGCAAAAATGCACCAATCAGGCTTGGGTCCACTCAGGGTGATGTTAACCCAGTGCCCAGCCCATTCTCTCCAGTTCCTCCAAAGTGGTAAGCCAGAGACAGGGATGGCATCAGGTCATGGGAACGCCACACCGGGCAAGGTGGGACCTGACAACATGGTGGAGAATGCAGGCATAACCTTGGGTTCAGGGTACTGGCCACCTTGCCTCCCCACTCCACCTGGGTGGAAAAGCACCTGGCCCTCCTTCCACCCTACTGGAGAACTGGCAAATGATGGAGGAGATGTCACAGTGAAAGGAACTGGACAACCTGATACAACCATGGACTTTGTTCAGTTTGACCAGTGGTTGGCCAAACACCAGGCTCAACTGCTGCAGGACCTTACCCAACAGCAGCAAGCTTCGCAGGTGGCTCTCATGTGGGACCGCCAACAGGCCATGCTGGCCAGAAGGGACCAGTCTGAATCTGCCAGACCCACAGGGCTGGGGCACAGCCCCTGGCCCCCACTGACAAAATGAGACCCAGAAGATGAGATCAAGGCCTATTTAGAAGCTTTTGAGAGGGTAGCGGAGGTGACCCAGTGGCCCTGTGGACAGTGGGCCTTTATACTGGGGCCCTGTCTTATGGGAAAAGCCCAAGCAGCCCTTGAATCCTTGAAGCATGTCGACCAGGTGGATTATAGTAAGCTGAAGGCTGCCATTCTTGATCACCTTGAGATCACGCCACTGCCAAAAGTTCCAGAGTCTGCAACCCGCCGCGGGGGCAAGGCCTCAAGGGGTCATTGCCACCCTCAAGGACACAGCCAAATGCTGGCTCTGCCCCACTTCCAAGGATGGGTGTTGCATTGTGGAACAAGTGGTTTTCGAGCAGTTACTTCAAGTCCTTCTGACCTGCATATGCCATTGGATCACCTGTCGGAAACCCACGAAGTTGAGTGAGGCCCAGGAACTCTGGGAGAACTTTCAGGCCACTGATGGGTGGGAGGGTGGCCCACAGAGTGAGATCCCCCAACCCAAGAAGACCCTTCCCTCCACAGAGAGACCAGTGACTGGGCCCTCCACAGCCAAACTGAGTGATGCTCCAAGCCGGACTGGGTGGGTGTGCCAGAGTGCTGCCAGGATACCATCTGAAGTACCCTTCCTATGGGGGTGGCTCATGCTCCCAGCAGCTGGGGCATGAGGCAGCCCCAGTGGGAGTAACTTTAACAAGACCCCACTGGCACCAAGTGCCTGATCCCCCCCCCCCCATGGATGTAAGGCCTTGCTTTACATGTGGGCAATGGAGGCACTTGAAATGCAAATGCCCCTTGATGGAATGCGATGCAGGGTGGTGAACAGCAATGCAGACCTTGGCCGTCGGGGCCCTCCCCCTGCTGTCGCTCTCTTGTGAAACTAGGGCAACAGCGTCTGGAAGCGCTCATAGATAGTGGCAGCTCCATGTCCATGGTACAAGCATGCTTAGTTCCCCAGGCTCTGCCAATCCTCTGCACAGCCTCCATCACATGCTTCCATAGGCGGATGGAGTGGTGGGTGTGAAAGGGTGTGTGTGTCCTGGCAGGGTCCCATCGGGCCTCAGCGGTGACCCCCCAACACTCCTCATCCCGGGAATGCCCCTACTGTTGTGACACCTACTTACCCAAAGTGGCACGAAGGGCTGCGCTGACTAAGCAGGAGGAAAAGCCCAAGGGCCAAGCAAGGAGACAGCTGACAGTGGTGAGACTGCAAGGGAGCCCCAGGGATGGCACGGAAGGCACCTCACAAAAAGCAAAGCCCCAAATCCAGGAGTGTTGGCAGGGCAGCAGGAAGGCGCCTGGACCAAGCATGGTGGGGCCAAGTTGTCCGGAGAAGGCTGGCACGCTTGCCACAGGGTCTAACGGTGAAGCATCTCTCTGCTGGCTGCCCCTACCTCATAGAGCCACAGAGCAGGCGGCCATGGCCCAGAGCCCGGCTGAGTGTAGGGGCTTTTGTGTGGAGGTGGGACCTGGCCTGATGGATGCCTTGGGCTCCAATGGAGGGAGAATGGGATATGGGGAGGGGGATAAAAGGGGGATGGAGTTGGAGGTCAGGGAGGAAGTGGACTGGCAGCTGAGGAGGAGAGGCCGAGAGAGAAAGGGCAGCAAAAAGGCACCAGCCGGGCTTGGCTCCACTCAGGGTGACATTAATGGGTCCAGCTCATTCTCTCCAGTTCCCCCAAAGTGGTAAGCCGGAGACAGGGATGGCATCGGGCATTGGGAATGCCATACCAGTCAAGGTGGAACCCGACAGATGGAATGTTCTAGGGAGCCACGGCAGTTCAGTTATTCCTTGGGGAGAGCAGTGAGAGCTCAGGTCTGGCTCAGGAAAAGAGCAGGCACAGTGGAGGGTAGCTCTGGTCAGTAGTGTGGCAGAGTGGTTTGGCTCTACTCAGGGGTCTTTTCGGGGGGGAGCCCACCGGAGCACAGCTCCGGGAGCTCAGGAGCCAAGCCTCGCCCCCAGCCGGCGTCCCGGAGAGTCTTTCAGGCAGCCGAATGTCAATTTCAGCTCCATTATGTCCTATGGGCCATTGAAGTCAATGGTGAAAACATAGGGTATATTCTGGGGGCTGGAGGGGAGGGTTTGAGGGAGAGGCTCTAAGATCACAGGATAGCTGATGGAGCCTCTCCCCAAGATACCCACCAAGTTTCAATAACATTGGACCAGGGGGTCCAATTCTATGGGCCCCTAAACAGGTTGCCCCTATTCCCTCCATTGTTCTCTATAGTGGGGAAAAAAATAACTTTTTTCCCACCATAGAGAACAATGGAGGAAATGGGGCAACCTGTTTGGGGGCCCATAGAATTGGACCCCCTGGTCCAATGTACTTGAAATTTGGTGGGTATCTTGGGGAGAGGCTTCATCAGCTATCCTGTGATCTTGGAGCCTCTCCCTCAAACCCTCCCCTCCAGCCCCCAGAATATACCCTATGTTTTCACCATTGACTTCAATGGCCCATAGGGTATAATGGGGCTGAATTGCCACTGAATTTCTTTCATTCCCTCCTTTCCTTCTTTCTTTTTCCTCTTTCCCTCATTCTTCTCTTCTCTTCTCTTCTCTTCTCTCTCTCTTCTTCTTCTCTTTCTCTTCTCTCTCTCTTCCTTTCTTTCTTCCTTCCTTTCTTCCTTCCTTCCTTTCTTCCTTCCTTCCTTTCTTTCTTCCTTCCTTCCTTTCTTCCTTTCTTCCTTTCTTCCTTTCTTCCTTTCCCACCTTCTTCTCTTCTCTTTTTTCCTCCTTTCCCTGTTTCCCTCCCTCTTCCCTCTCTTTCTTTCTCTCTTTCCTTCCTTCTTTCCTTCTCTCTACTCTCTCTCTTTCCTTCCCTCTTTCCTCCTTCTGTGGCCCAACTCTAGTGAGAAGGAGTTTAAACTTTAAACCCCTTCTCTCTTAGCTCCCCCACCCAGACCAGCTGGGGAAGGGGAGGGGAGGCTTTTGAAGATGCTTCCCCCCTTTTGCTTCCCCTTCTGACATCACTTCCGGTGATGTCAGGGGGTGTGGCATATGCTAATAGCCTAATAGCTCATTAGCATACCATATGCTAATGAGCTCCTGCAGCTGTTCTTCTACGAAAAGACCCCTGGCTCTACTTCTGAGAGAGAACGGAGTACCCACTTGTTAGGCCTGTCTCTGGCAATGAGCAGACCTTGTGCCATTTAGTCTGACTCCTGGGAGAGGGCAGGCTGGTGTGGGTGCGGTCCTGTGTATTTGTTAGGATCCAGCCTAGTGGCTAATGGGTAAAAGCTTCTTTATGTTGGAAATAATTCAAGTCGAAACTACTCTTTAAATTGATGTACCTCAGCCAAGTTTCTCTTTTGTCTATCTGGAGACCTGTGCTGCTGATCTGTTCCTTGGAACCTACTTGCAAATAATAAATCTCCTTTGTTGTTAATACATAATTCCTGCCACAGTGACCTCCATATTCCACTTGTGCACCACAAAACTTACCTCACAGCAGCGAACCCAAAGCCTAGACACTTTAGAATAGCTGGTATCTGAGGGGAAGGCTTCTAGTTTAAAATAAACCTGGTGTCCCCCCCAAAATCATAGGAGGCTGTGTGGATCCCCTCAGTTGATAGAAACAGCCTGTCACCTGCACACAGGTACCTCATCAGGCTGTTATAGGGAGATCTGAGAATCCTCTGTTCTGAGAAGGATTGCAAACTCGGAGCTTGTGTTTCTTGAACAGCTGGAGATGGAAGAGCTGGCAGGGAACATGAGAGGCATATCCAGGTCTCCCATTTTTGTGTAGTAGCCTGCTTCACTGGCCACCCATGTACTTATGCCAAAGGAAAAGGAGGAGAACCAGGCTCTGCAATGGCCTAGAGGGATCCTCTGGGTGCTGCACAGAGTTGCCATGCTCCAAGTGAGGACTAGAGAGCTCACAGAATTACAACTGATCTCCAGACTACAAATATCAGTTCCCCTGGAGGAAATGGCTGCTTTGGAGGGTGGGCTCTACAGCAGTGATATCCTGCGGAAATCCCTCCCCTCCCCAAACCCCACTCTCCTCAGGATCCACCCCCAAATCTTCACGAATTTCCCCACTTGGAGTTGGCAGCTTTAGTGCTGCATCTGTGGTGGACTGGACTGAGCCCTATATGCAATTTTTAAGTGTATTCTTAAATGCTGATCATGTGTAATGGTGCATTCCATCATGTCATATAATGTGTCCAGCTTGGCTGAACAACTGCAGTTAGAAATCTCTGCTATGAAAAAAGAGCGAACAAGAATAACATTTATGGATAGTGTTCTTGGCTCCCACTCAGTAAGCTGATTAGGGGCAATCAGCTCCCTTCCTGGCTGCCTAAATTCATTGTGTTGAGAAGGCGCTTGCTACATGAGATGGAAGCAAGGTATATTGATATAAACAGCAAGGGGAGGAATAGGAAGGGGAGGAAATAAGTGCTCTAATTAACTTCAAGCACATCAGGTATCCTTTGCTTTTTAATGTCATGATTATTTAAAAGGCTTTATGTTTGCAATGCTGTTCATAAGCTTTCAAGATGTCTGTACAACAGAGTTATCTTCTTGTGAAGGGCTCTAAGGAAATCTAAGCAGCCTGCGGCATCCCATGTCATTCAGGAGATCATAGTGTGAATACAATATTTTACACTTTTTAAGAGAGCAGAAGTTGCTTGGGGACCTTAGAATTCTAAGACCTTCCCATAGCCCCCTCAGCAGCCTGCCACCAAGGTTCATTAGTAACATCAGAGCATCCAACAATTCTGATCTGCTTCATGATTGGAAAAGTTCCTATGATGGTTCAAAATGAAATCTGCTCTGAACAGATTAGCATTGCCATCCTAAACAGAGTAAGAATGAAACTCTGCTTAAAATGGCATTGTTAGAGTTCCCAGCTCTGGGTTCAGAAATACCTGGAGATCTGGGGGGTGGAGCATGGGGAGTGTGAGGTAGAGGGGAGGGAGGGACTTCAGCAGGTATGATGCCATACAGTCCACCCTCCAAAGCAGCCGTTTTTTCCCCAGGGGAACGGATCTTGGTCATCTGGAGATCAATCGGAATAACAGGAGATCTCCACGTACCACCTGGAGGCTGGCAACCCTATTGATTCAAACCCTTGGTCCATCAATGTCAGCATTGTCTACTTATACTGGCAGCAGTTCTCTAGGGTCTCAGGCAGCGGTGTTTCTCATCACCTACTGCTAGATCCTTTAACTGCAGGTGCCAGGGACTAGACCAGGGAACTTTGCATGTCAAGCAATGTTCTGCCACTGATCCACAGCTCTTCCCCATTTCCTTGCATTGTTAAGATCCTCTGAGACAGTATGGGGAATCAAATGCAAGGAAAGTAAATGGACAAAGTAGGCCCTTTCATTCTACTGTATACTTTTCATTCTATGTATACTTTTTTTTTTAAAAAAAAGGATGGGCTTTCGTTTTCTGTCTTATGCGCCATACTTTATGTGGAAATAACACATCTGAAATTGTCGCTGATTTCCATACAATTGTCATGATAACAGCAAAGGTTGTGTGCATACTGGAACACAGCGCAGTGTGGTATAGCTTTCAAAGTACTGGCCTATGCCAATGGAAACTCAGTCTCAAATCCCCAGATCCATGAAGCCTACTGAGTGATCTTGGGCCAGTTACCACCTCTCAGGGTTGTTGTGAGGACAAAAGGGCAGCACTGTGGGATTCAGGGGACCACCCTGAACTCCTTGTAACAGAGGGCCCAGTCACACTGACGTTTTGATCGGGGTTCGCTGCTGTTCCCTTGCGCATGTCAGTTTCACGTTCACACAGGCTTCCGGTCGGAGTAAAATGGCGAATTGACACACTTTGCGAGTTGTGCAGAGTGTACTGCGGTATCTGACGACAGTCTGGGCTTTATTTGGCCCAGCGCAGCACTCCCCAGGCGGGGGGGTGGCAAGCAAGCAGCCAAGCCTGAGAGGGAGTTGAGATCGGTGTGGATAAGCTTCGGAGGAAGCTTGTTTACACTTTGATCTCCTTCCGTGAAGAGGGCAGTTGCAAATCAGCACTACAGATACCAGCTGGGCTGAGAATTCAGCATAAATTCGTCATCTACCGACCTCTTTAACATCAAGTTTAACATCGATTACAGAAGAAGCACCGCGAAACCCCGAGATTACAAGCAAGGTAACAAACGAATAAGCGCTTACCGGTTTAAAGAAGAACGCGAAACTGAAACGTACGGATAAGCGTAGAAACCTTTAATGAACTATTCCGCTTGATTTAAAAGTAAAATGAAAGCTTTCCTTTAGAGAAAACGGCTGAAAAGTGACTTTGTTTTGCATTCCTGTGGTCAATCAAGTCTAAACTTTACGTAGCAGAAACGAAACTAACTGTGACTCTATGATACAGGAAGTAGGCTAGAGTGGACGTTTTAGAGGTTGCTGTGCCGGAAACAGACGGACGTTTGATTGTGTGACACCACCTTTACCGGAAGTTGGATTACAGAGACGGACAGATAAACAGGAAGTTTGGAAGGAGCCTACTCTAGCCGGAAAACCATAGAGAAATTGCGCCCGACATTTTGAGGAGGACTAAATTTTAAAAAGTTATTTTTAAGCCGAAAAAGCGCTGATACAAGTTATAAAGGTGGCGATTTGGCTTGAAGATTGCTAATATAAAGATTGATTAGTACTGAAGTCGCTTCCAAAACGGATTTGAGGTCAAGACCTAGAGCTGCGTCATCACCTAGTCCAAGAATGACTGCAAAGGAAAAAAAGAGTGGCAAGCGGCTATGGAAGCGATGGAAAAACGGATGACTGAAGTGGTGCAGAATCTTGGAAAACAAATAGAATCACAGCTGCAACAACAATTGCAACAACAGCTGCAAATACAACTGGAGCAAATAGAACAAGTGCAAGTCCAAGTACAGAAAAAAAATATGGAAGAACTGAAAGAACTGGTACTAACAGAAGTGTCAGGGATTAAAAAAGATACAGAAGAAGTCAAGAAAGAGGTCAAAAGTCTGGTGACAAAATCTGAAGAAATGGAACAGAAGGTTAAAAAATCCCTGTTAGAAAATACAAGGCTGGAGTCTATGATGGAATATAGAGCTACTCAGAATCATCTGAGATTGAGAGGGATAGAAGAGGAGGAAGATCAGGACTTACGAGCTCTAGTAATCAATACATTGACAACTTATGTAGGGGAAGATGTTGGAGATTTGGATCCAGACTTTGACTTGATTTACAGAGTAAACTCAGCTTATGCCAAGAGAAAGCAATTACCCAGAGATGTGATTGTTCAATTCGTGACAACAAAAATGAAGGAAGATGTTTTTAAGAAACAATTCACACAACCGTTGGAAATTAATGGAAAAAAATAATAATTCTGAGAGAAATTCCGAGATCGATTTTACAAGACAGAAAGAAATTCAAGAAATTGACAGACAGACTAAAAGAAATGAATATTAGGTTCAGATGGGAGATTCCATATGGACTTTCATTCGTGTACAATTCGGTGAGATCTACTCTTAAATCTGAAGGAGACTTATACAGATTTAAAGAGAACAATTTTGATGATTTTAAAGATATTTAATTCAACACAATTATGGATTACAAATTTTTATCTTGGAACGTAAACGGACTAAATTCACCAAATAAAAGAAGATTAGTGAATCATTGCCTGGAGAAACAAAAATGTAACATAATTTGTTTACAAGAAACACATATAAGAAAACAAGATAATAAATACTTGATTAATAAAAAATTGGGAGAAGAATTTCATTCCTCAGCAACTAATAAGAAAAAAGGAACAGTGATTTATGTTTCAAAAGAATTGGACCCTAAAAAAATCTTCTCAGATAAAGAAGGAAGATATGTTGGCGTGGAAATATTGATGAACAGAAAAAAGATATTGCTTGTAAATATATATGCACCCAATGGTGCAAAAGAGACTTTCTTCAATGACTTGACTAAAGAGTTGGACTGTTTAAATTATGATCAAATAGTCCTAGCTGGAGACTTTAATGGTACAGTGAATAACATATTGGACAGAAAATCCAAAGCAAGTGGAGAGACAATTGGAAAGTTACCAAAAATTTTTTTTCAATTGATGAAGCAAGAGAAACTGGAAGACGTTTGGAGGAAGTGGAATCCCAAGACTAAGGACTACACTTTTTACTCTAATAGACATAATTCCTTCTCCCGAATTGACATGATTTGGATGTCAGAGGAGATGGCGCAAAAAACTTATAAAATACAAATTTTACCGAAAATTAATTCGGATCATAATCCCTTACTCTGGATATCTAAAGAAAAAACTAAACAACTATATTGGAGAATTAATGAGGACTTATTAGATCAAAAACTAATCAATGAAACTTTAAAAAAAGAAACGAAAAGTTTTTTTGAATTGAATTTAAATAAAGGTACGGATATACAAGTTGTATGGGATGCGTACAAAGCGGTAATGAGAGGTATGCTTATCTCTCTGAACTCCAAGGACAAAAAGCAAAAGATCCAACAACAGAAAGACCTTCATGAAAAAATTCGACAAAAAGAAAAGGAATTAAAGAAAAGACCAGGGAAGAAAAAGATTATTAAAGAGATCCACTTTCTGCAAGATCAGCTGAATGTTTTATTAAACAGAGAATTATATTGGAATTTGAAGAAATTACAGCAAAAAGCATTTGAGGGTGCAAACAAACCAGGAAAGTTTTTAGCGTGGCAATTGAAAAATAGAAAAGAAAGGAATTTTATATCTAAGATTATTGAAGATGGAAAGGATGTTATGAATTTGAATGGTATAAAAAGAGCTTTCTTCAAATATTACGCCAAATTATTCAAAAAGAAAGGAATTGATCAACAGAGAATTAAGAAATATTTGGAGACTATTGAAGTTCCAGAGCTGGGAAAACAAATTAAGGAATCATTAAATGGTTTAGTAACGAAAGAAGAAGTGACAATGGCGATAGAAGATGCAAAGTTGGGCAAAGCTCCAGGACCAGATGGCTTCACAGCAAAGTTCTATAAGAAATTTAAAGAGGAGCTAACCCCCATTTTAGTACTTCTGTCGAATGAGATAAGAAAGACCAAACGGATCCCAGATTCATGGAAAGAAGCAAATATTTCATTGATACCTAAAGAAGGTTTGGATTTGACTCAAGTAAAGAATTATAGACCAATATCGCTATTAAATAATGATTACAAATTATTTGCAAAAATAATTTCGGAGAGATTGAAAAAATATCTGAAAGATACTATAGCGGAAGAACAAGCTGGATTTTTACCAAACAGACAAATCAGAGACAATTTAAGAGTGGTGATAGACGCAATTGAATACTATGACAAGCATCCTGAAAAAGAAGTTGGATTCCTCTTCCTAGATGCGGAAAAAGCTTTTGACAACTTAAATTGGGAGTTTATGCTGCAAGTTATTGAAAAATTAGGCATTGGACAGTTCTTTTTAAACATGATTGTGGCAATATACTCAGAACAAAAAGCGGCTTTGAACATAAATAAAGAAAGGACGGATTTTTTCCAAGTTCAAAAGGGAACACGTCAAGGCTGCCCGTTGTCCCCATTGCTGTTTATTTGGATGTTGGAAATATTATTGACAGCAATAAGAAAAGATAATAGTATTGAAGGACTTTCAGTGAAAGGATTTGTATACAAATATAGGGCATTTGCAGATGATGTGATGTTTATGATTCAGGATCCTATTGAGAAAATACCACATCTGATGGAGAAAATTGAAGAATTTGGCTCAGTTGCGGGTTTTTACGTTAATAAAAACAAAACTAAGGTGATGTGTAAAAACATGACGAAGCAAAGACAAATAGAACTTCAAGAGAAAATCCAATGTGATGTAGTTACAAAGACTAAATATCTTGGAATTGAATTAACCATGAAAAATATTGATCTGTTTAAAAACAATTATGAAAAGGTGTGGCACAGGATTCAGCAAGATATAAAGAAATGGGACACTTTGAATTTATCATTGATGGGAAGAATCGCAACTGTAAAAATGAATATTTTACCACGTTTGATGTTTTTATTTCAGACCATTCCAATACTAAAACAAAGGAAAGTATTGGATTCGTGGCAGAAAGAATTATCCAAATTCGTATGGGCAGGAAGAAAGCCAAGGATTATGCGACGCAAGAGAGAGAGGAGGCCTACAACTACCAAATCTAAGACTGTATTATGATGCCGTCTGTCTAACATGGCTGGAACAGTGGATTAATCTTGAGAATAAGAAGTTATTGGCTTTAGAAGGGCATGATAACAAATTTGGATGGCATGCATATTTATTGTATGGAAAAGTAAAAATGGACAAATTTTTTAAACACCACTTTGTAAGGCAATCACCGTTCGAGACATGGATGAGATATAGAAAATTCTTCTCAGAAGAAAGACCACTTTGGATAGTACCAGCTGAAGTGATTAACCCACATTCAAGAAATCAAGGGTTAGATTGGCTACCTTACAAAAATCTTTTAAAATTAGAAGGGAAAAATTTTGTGTTACAAGATAGATTTGATCTCGAATTTGAATATGATTGGTTGAAATACAGACAGATTTATGATTTATTTAAGACCGATAATAGAGAACATGGTTTCAGAGAAAAGAACATTGAAATTGAAACTGTATGGCTTGAGAAAGGTAAAAAAATGATTTCTAAACTGTACAAGGTTTTATTGAAATGGTACACTGAGGATGAAACTGTAAAAGAGCAAATGATAAAATGGGCTGTAAATGTTAATAATGAGATATTAATGACATCCTGGGAATATTTGTGGAAAAAGTCAATGAAAATTTCAACTTGTGTAAATGTTAAAGAGAATTGTTATAAAATGATGTACAGATGGTATATGACGCCTAAAAAAATTGCTATTATAAATGAAAGTATGTCCAACAAATGTTGGAAATGTAAAAAACATGAAGGGTCTTTTTACCATATGTGGTGGACATGTGATAAAGCAGTAAAGTATTGGACTGAGATCCACAATGAGATACAAAAAATTTTGAAATGTACTTTTAAGAAAGACCCACAGATGTTATTGTTAGGTCTTAAAATGGAAGAAATAAATGTAGCCAAGAGAACACTACTATGGTACTTGATCACAGCAGCTAGACTGATTTTTGCTCAATGTTGGAAACAAGATAAAGTACCTGAAACATGGGAATGGATTAAAAAGACGTTGTTTTTGGCAGAAATGGACAAACTAACAAGAAAGTTAAACAACGAAGAAGATGAAACTTTCTTTGAAGACTGGAAAGACTTTCAAAAATACTTGTTGAAAAATTGGGACATTAAACGTGGTTTGATTTGCTTTGATAGTTATTAAGAAGAAAATGAAATAGAATTAGATTTTTGAATTGTTACCGTTTGTAAGAGAAAATAAGTTTAGAAGTAATTGTAACAGAACAAGAGAGACTTTAATGGGGTTGGAGCAGTGCGGGAAGCCTTGTTTGGGGGGGGAGAAGGGAAATTAGAAAAATGGATATGTAGGTAGGTTTAAAATGTATGAACATGTGATATATCCAATAATAAATTGTATTTACCCAAAAAAAAAAAGTTTCACGTTCACACACACCAATCCGCCTCTCACCCAGAAGCAGGCTCACTCCCGCAATGATGCCAGGTTTTCCTGACCCCTGGAAAATCAAGTGTTTTCCTGGCACTTCCACTTTGAATGCGCAATTTCGCCTATCTGGACAGCCCATCTTTCGCGATGATTGCTATTAGGGCTGTCTGAACGCTCTTTGTGCTTTTTTTTTTTTTAAAAAAGCTTCTGGTTTGAGCGCTTGAGCAAACATGAACTTAATGAATCCATTTAACGTTTAATAATGGACTTATTAAGCGCATGTTTAGTCAAGCGCTCAAGCCGGAAGCGTTAAAAAAAAAAAACGCACAAAGGTGGCCCTGGAGGTGGGAACGAAAGGCGGGGCCTCCGGCAGCCTGGATGGGGCCGGCAAGGAGGATGGCGGAGACGAGGGAGCCTGTTTTCATGGGGCAATGGCGGCAGCAGCAGCAGTGGACCCCCACACACACAGTGGTGACAGGAGCAGCAGCCACCCGAGCCTCCCCATGACCGGCAGGATCGCCTGGAGGGACGGTGCAGTAGCAGGCGAGCGGGTGCTGGAAGAGAAGGGCTGGCTGCATCTAGTCAGCCCAATGCAAAGAAAAATGTTCCCAATTTAAACAATGCCGGAACAAAGCGCAATTACCTTGCCGTGTGACCAGGGCCAGAGAGAGGTTGGCCCTAAGTCCCAGGAGAGCTTTATTTTTCCTTTGGTACTTGGTTTGTCATTAGCCACTAGGTGGCACTGTTTGCTCATCTTTTTGTTATTGCAAGAAACTTGTTGCGGCTGACTGTGGTTTATTGTTTCATACCAGCAGATTCGCTTTTTGTTCCATGGCAACTGCATTGTTGGCAAGGGTGTGGGTGAATTTCTTGCTTTCCATCGATATATATTTTAAAAAGCAAAGACATACAGCCAAAGTTGTGCTGCAGCAGGGAAGACAGACAACTACGCTTTCTCTCTGCTATCATCACACAACCTTCCCACTGGAAAGAGATCAATGTGGGGTGCTGATCTGCGAAATCGTGGCATGTGCTTTGCTTTCTGGTACCCAAGCCTGTTAAATAGTATCCACGTCTGCCAGGGAAGGCGGGATATTTCTAGACTTTAAAAACTGTATACTAAATCACAAATTGCAACTGTATGTGAAAAAGTCAATTAAAATTTCTACATGTGTCAATGTGAAAGAAAATTGTTATAAAATGATGTATGGGTGGTATATGACACTAAAAAAATTGCTAAAATGAATGAGAACATGTCTAACAAATGTTGGAAGTGTAAAAAAAAGGAAGGCTCATTTTATCATATGTGGTGGACTTGTGATAAAGTGGTAGCCTATTGGACAGAGATTCATATTGAAATTCAGAAGATTCTGAAGTGTACCTTGAAAAAACAACCTGAAATGTTACTTTGGGGTTTGAAAATGGAAGAGATAAACCCCAAAAAAAGAACATTGTTGTGGAATCTGATTACAACAGCAAGAATGACTTTTGCCCAATTTTGGAAGCAAGAAAAAATACCAGAAAAATGGGATTGGATAAAGAAGATGCTTTTTATGGCAGCAATGGACAAACTGACAAAGAAGCTTAATGGTAGAGAAGATTAAGAATTTTTTTATAGAATGGAAAGAGTTTAAAGACTATCTCAAAACGAACTGGGATGTAAGAAATAAGTTACTCTGCTTTGATAACTATTAAGAATAGAAAAAAGAAAGTAATGATTGACAATTAGTTAACGTGTTACCTAAGGGTTAGACTATATGTATCAATATGTTTTAAAGCAAGAATTGAATATGGGATAAGTTTTTATTGTTGCTGAATATTGAATGAAACAATAAGCGGGGCGGAGCATCGCTGGAAGCCCGGTGGGGAGGGGATAAATGAAAAAGATGTATTCAAAAGTACTTTGAGATATGGAGCGTGTTAATATATCCTGTTAATAAAAGTTTTATTTAAAAAAAACAAATTGCAACTGTATGCTTCCATCCCAGAATTGCCTACTTACCCTATAGTTAATATTGATGATTGTGCTTGAGACGATCAGCCACTAGGTGGTGGCGGTTGCCTATTTGAGATAGCAAAATTCTGATGAGAGGAGTCCTGAAGTATACTGAGAAATGAAGTACTCCATTCTACATCCTATTGTTTTCCTTTCAGTCCTAAACCTTAATTGTCAGCCAGAGTAGCGGGGAGATGGGGGTGGGAATCTCAAGGCGGTTCGGCACTGATGGAAACTCTGAGAACAGGATATTGTAAGTCCCCGAAATGTTTGGGGCTGTGGCCTAAATCAGTAGCTTCTGGTTGGAAGCAACTACATAAGCAGGCTCAAAAGTTCTGTATTGACCTACAAAATAAGAGTACTTCAGATATTTTATGGTTCCCTGGAACTATGATCTTCTGAGACTTTTTAAAAGCTTCATTTTCAATCCACTTTCAAATGGGATCTATTTTACTAAAACACCGTGGAATTCTTAAATGATACTGTTGTAAATGCAGGCTATTTAGAATAAATATATTATTAGGTGGCTCCCTGAAAGGGGAAAAACGGCACTTCCCGGGACTGTTAAGGGAGGCGAAGGGGGAAGGGTGAGCCATACCCTAATCAAAGATGGCTACCATAGAGCCAAGATACATCGAATTGGGTCACCTGTTGAAGTGGCAGGCGAAACGTCTCATTGGCTTGGATCAAGCCTCCAGGCGTCAGCCGTTGCCAATCACGGCCAATCCAGCCTCAGGGCTACCATGGCGGAGGGGAAAGGGTTAAGCCAAAGTCAAGAGCGGATTGGTCCCTCTTCTGTAGGCAGAGGCAGAGTCTGACTGCCGGGCCTTGTTACTGCCCTTGGCTCCTCCCCTCAGCTCCCCGGCATGGAGGGCCGGGGGGCCGGCTGGAGGGACTACGAGGGGCCCTGCGAAGAAGAAGAGGCGGGGGAGGGCGGGAAGACGGAAGCACGAGAAGAAGCGGCGGCCGTTGTGGAGGCCGGGGCGGCGGCTGCGGAGCCTGAGTCGGACTGGTCTTTCATCGACTGCGACATGGAGACGGTCTCGTTGCAGGATCTGCCCAGCGCGCTCATCGCCTGCAACCTGCCTTTGGGAGTCTTCTTCGTCGACGGCCCGTGCAGGGTGGGTGGCTGGACAGGGCGGGTGGGGTGCGAGGGCTCGGGAGGAAAGGGGGCAAGAGTCGGGCCCTTCCTGCTCTCTTCCCTCCGTCGGAGCCGCTCCGGCCATGGCTCTATGGGAGAGAAACGTTTATCTGATTACGGCCGCTCTGGCTGTTGGAAGCGCCTCCTTTTATTTAGTTACCTCTTAATACATGGGGAGGGGAGGCATGCATGCTTCTGTGGTTAGTGCCACGGGCGTCCCGTGGACCAGTGCTATTATGAAATAGTGGACGGCGGCTATGTGGTGTGTGTTTTGTGGTGCTGTTATCGGATTGGAGCTACAGTACGGGACAGTCGTGTTCTGGAGTTAGGTATAACCCACATCCTTCTTTTAAATAAGTGTTTCCGTTATTTAAACCTCTAATTTAGCATTTAATAATCTTTGGTAATATTATTTGTGTGCTCTTAAAGCTAGAAATATAAGCCTTGAAACCTTTAAAATATACCTGCCTGTTCTCCTTGGTTGAATGATATACCATCTATTAGAGACGTCCCGGTGTTATGAATATTTTCTGGCTTTCTTGGAGTATATTGGGGTTACTGAAGGAAAACAGCTGGGCAGGACCATATGCCCAGGTTATCCTGACTATCCCAGAGTTGGCTGGGATCATGGCGGACTTTTGAAAAATTATGTTCATACTGTAGCAGTTATGTGGGCTGCCTCAGCTTGTGTGGTCCCTTGACCTGTAAAGGTGTTCCCCTAGCCTGAAGTAGTGCAAACACAGAGACAGCAATTTGCTTGTGGGACAGAATGGATCTATTTAATATTAGTTTTTGTACATTGTGTCCAATACAAGTAGAATGGGCACAACTTTTTGGAATTCTGATGTAAATTATAGACTCTGGTTATTGTTTGTCATTCATTGTGTCCTCCAGAGCGCCATCTCCTGCGTGTAACTTATCATTTGGCCATCAGTCCTGGCAGATGAAGAGGCAGTTGTGTTGCATTTAAAAGACGCACTTGGATTCTCATTGCTTTAGGATCCATGGAAACAAAAAGCTGCAATTATGATGTGTCTTGGATGTGAGATGTTACTAAGTAAAGAGCCATGCACATTGGTGGTGTTATATACATAAGGATAGAGTACATGCATGCTGGAGGGGACAAGTGCTTAATTTTTGTTTCCATGTGCACAGTGCAACCAGTGTTTCTCTCGCTGCAGTTGGATATTTGTCTGACCCACAAAGGGAAAACTGTAATGCCTAAAACTTCTTCAAGTAAACTCATTTTGCTTTTATGTCCAGGTTCTTATTTCTGCAGCAGAAGCTTAAACTGTGTGACCAATGTTACTAACACTTTTAAAAGGTAAAATTATGGTAATATATTTCTAGACAAAAGGTTTTTTGCAAGATCTATATTTACAGTCTTTTCAATCATAGTTAATAATTGCCACAACTGCTTTCTTATTAAGCAGCTTATTAGATTTCATGGGTACCCCTAACAATACAAATCTATATTTTTAAAAAGTGTATTCTGTGCTGTTTTACTTTAAATGTTAATTTTAAAATTTGATTCTCTTAAATGATCTCATTATCTATAAAGGCTTAATCAAAGGTTACCTAAAGCTATTGAAAGTTTTATTGCAGTCATAGAAACTGATTTAGGTGACCAGTATGTAACGCAGTAAATGAGCTGCAGTTTACATGAGGGGATCGTGTGCAAATTACTAATTACTTCTGTCATGATTTTGTTGTTGGAAAAATGGGATTCTTCCGCTACCTAGTGTGTTCCTTTGCTGTTGACTGCTTATGTGGGAAGTGGTTATTCCTGCCGGTTAGTGTTGGTTATCAATAGTGGTGGGTAGAGCGATACAATTTGTGGAAATGAATTAAAGAAACCAGAAATTTGGTGGAAAGCTGAAACATATGCTACGCTTACTTCCCTATCAAACCTGAACTTATTTTAAAGCTTTAAGAACATAACATGCAGCATTTTATAACTTAACATCTAAAATTATACTACATGGCATATTTATGGGACCCTAAGCAGAGTTCCCCTGGTTTTAGAGAACTTTGAAGGGTGTGCCTCTTTGTAGGGTGGCACTGTAAGTTTTCAACAGGTATAACTGCAAATATATCCAGCTCCTATAAGCCATATGTTTTGGTTCTGCAAAGAGCCCTGTCCTGTGGGAACTCTTGGCATGATCCCCCCTCTGTTGCCTGGTGATGAAGCTGGTGTCTCTACTGGACTGTCTGGGGCTGCACCATCTCCTGATGCCTTGCCCACCAAGTAGCAGTATCAGATGTGAGGAGTCACTGGTCATAGTAGATGCCAAACAATTGTGTACAGTATACTTAGGATTCATCATGATCTAATACTGTAGATTGTCTTATTTAAGAGTTTTTATGCTGCATGTCTGTTTCTAAGCACAATTCAAAGTGCTGGTTCGCTTACCTTTTAAGGCCCTAAATGTCTTGGGGCCAGGATACTTGAAGACCAGTTCATCCTTTGTTGTCCATCCTGCCAGTTAAAATCTGCCTATCAAGTCCTGCTCACCATGCATCCATGTTCACAGGTGAGGTGGGTAGCAACCAGAGACAGGGCTTTTTCAGTAGTGGCATCATGCCTATGAAATACCATTCCCCTTGAGGCTCATGCAATGCCTACGCTACTCTCTTTTAGGTGCTGGTTCAAAACATTGCTCTTTACCAGAATTTTGATTAAGAAGTTGATCTTGTAACACCATTTTTATAGTTTTAGCCTGAAAACTAAACTTCATTTTGTTCATTATGATTTTATGCTTTCAATGCTGGAATTTAATTAGTATCTTTTACTATTTTCATTGTGCTTTATTTTGTGAGGTACCTTGGGAAGGTTGCTGAAAAGGCAGTGTAAAAATGTTCTGAATAAAGAGTAAAATCTTGTCTTAAAAAGCACTTCATTCATTCTAAAACAGAACATATTTCAGAAATAGAGATGTTGAAGTCGAGAAAAAAAGCAGAAACTTGGGGTGGAGACTTGTTCCCAAAAGAACCATTTTTCCTAATTTTTTAATAGAAAAATTGAGGAGTACTGAAACTGTATAATTTTTTAAATAATTGAAATGCTTAAGAAATGCTTTTTATTCACTCGATGTGTAGCATGACAATTTGGGGGGGGTCTTCAATTTTTTAATGGGAAACATTGGAAAACTTTAGGGAGCTGTGAAAACTCTTATGAAATATAACAAAGTTTAAGTCCGGTGGCACCTTTAAAACCAACAAAGTTAGTCCTGAAATCCTCCCTTAGGCCTATAAGCTGCCCTGAGCCTGATTTGGCAGGGACAGTGGGGTATAAATCAGTTTAGTAAACAATAAATAAATAATAATTCTGGGTATAAGTTTTCATTTGCATGATATTTTATGAATATGCCAATAAATACAATTTTAT
Source organism: Gekko gecko (assembly GCA_029375565.1). Taxonomy (NCBI): domain Eukaryota; kingdom Metazoa; phylum Chordata; class Lepidosauria; order Squamata; family Gekkonidae; genus Gekko; species Gekko gecko. The sequence continues at coordinate 98,809,098 of JAPDNY010000004.1, read as the reverse complement.
ATGCTAAGTCAGTTATAAATGATGTATTTTATTTTGTTAAAGCAGCAAAATGGGTTGAGGTTTGATAGAAAAGTAAATTCGAAGCCACAGGAAAACTGTTCTCTCCTGGGGAAAAAATGCGGGTTGGGGGGTGAGTGTCTGTGTTTGTGTGTGCGAGTGTGTGTATGTGCTTGCAAGCCTGGAAGTCATGGTGACTTCTGGCGACCCCTAGTGGGGCTAGGACATTTCAGACTGGTGGCTTGGTAACCTGCCTCTGCATCATAGCCCTAATATTCCTTGGAGGTTGCCCTTCCAACTACTTGCTAGCATCAGTTTTGAAGGAAATATTGAAATATGTGCAATTTTGGAAATTTACATTTTTTTCACATGTTTTTTTAAAGTGCTCCCCAATTTTTCCATTTTAATTTTGTTACGTCATCGGGGGGGGAATCCCTTTCCCCTGCCTTCATTTCTCCAGTGGTGAGTGACAACTTTTTCTACCTGCCTGCCCTCAATTGCAAACTTAAAACAAAAACTTTTAGTTGTATGCTCTTCTGATGGGCTGTTGAAATCATCCAGATTACTTTTTTTTTTTAGTTCAAAAAGTGTAAGCCTTCCTCCTTTCTGACACTGCCTTGCCCCTTCGGGAAACCTCTGCATGTGCACCCAGTTTAGTTCCAGCTTTCTTTTTGAGAATTCAGAAGGCTAGGGAGTAATGACTTTTTTTGTGTATTAAGGCACCCTTATTGAACATAGTGAATAAGTGAAACCTGTGAACTAGGAAATTCAAATCTAGGTACAGCCAAACTTGCAAGGTTGCCTTAGAAAAGCCACTACTCTGTGAGCTTTAGTTCTCAGCAATGTTCTCTCTGAGCTGAGTTATTGTGAGCTAGCTCACAGTTTTTTAGCCTCCGGCTCACACATTTGTCTTAGCTCAGGAAGGATGGCTCCAGAGCAAACTAATTTATGCAGTAGCCAAATCGCTCGCTCACAACTTTAATGCCAGTAGCTCACAAAGTAGATTTTTTGCTCACAAGACCCCACAGCTTAGAGGGGAACATTGGTTCTCAGTGTGTTGTGTGAGAGAGTCACTTAGGGTAATGCAAGATATTTGAACTAGCCAGGTGGGAATTTTGATTGAATATTTCCCCCCCAATATTGTACCACAAGCTATTTTTGGAGCAGTTTATTTAAAGGCTTACTGAGGACAAGTTCAGAAGAATTAGGTTCATGATTCTTTAATTACTTCATTTATAGCCTGCCTTTATAATTGGCATTCAAGGCAGATTTCAGAATGATAAGTCAAGGCAGTAAAAATATTATATATACAAAGAATTCAATAAAAACAGTGCCAAAAACTGGATTACAAAATTAGAAACCAGTGCAACATATAGGGTTGTCAGCTCAAAGTTGGACAATTTCTGGAGATTTGGGAGGCGGAGCCTGAGGAGGGTGGAGTTTGGTGTAGGTAGCTCAGCAGAGGTGTGATGCCATACAGTCAGCCCTCTATAGCTACCATTTTCTCCAGGGGCTCTGATCTCTGTAGTCTGGTGATCAGTTGTAATTTTGGGAGAATTCCAGCTCCTACTTGGAGGGGCAGCCCTAAATATAAATGACATAGCACATATAATAAACAGTGCAAGAATTTTAAAATGCCTAAGTTTTTCAGACATTGTTAGAATCCTGTTCACCTTGTTAAATGTGCCCATCTGAACTCTTTAACTACTCCCCTATTTTCTTTAAGAATGCTGATTTATTATCATCAGCAGTCACATATATTCAGGGATTTGGAAATGAAATCTTGCCAAGATCAGCCACAAGGGGGTGGAGTAACTTTGTGCTTTTTCCTGAAAGAAGTTGCTTTTAACATTCTGCTACAGCTGAATTCCCCTTCCACAGACACACAAAACCCTTTTTCCACTCCATTCAAAAGCAGTGAAGAGATGCACTTTTCTGGCAATTGTTTTTGGAGGATACTACAAACAGGTGGCGTATTCACCCAGTTTACATCCAGAGATTGACCAAGTAGGACAGATTTCCTTTAAACAGCAACCCCCAGGCCATGAGGCATAAGATTTCAAAAAGCAGTTTTTTATATTTTGGGAATCAGCAGCTCAGATTTAGCATATCATTGAGCTAGTGCATTTCCCCTGCATTTCTCTCATGTCATCAGGTAACTAACGGGATTTGGCAGCATGATGACTTCTGAAGCCAAATGAGTCTGGGCAGTCCATCCTGCTGTCTTTGTCTAGCATCTTTTTGGTAGATATGGGAGAACAAAAATAGGACAGTAGCTGGGAGCAGAATTGCTGTCAAGAATACAAAAAGGGGGGCTGCATAATATCTCACAGACCTCATTTTGAGCCAAAAAAAAATCTAAAAACTTTCATTTCAGCCTCTGTTTCTGCATAGTTCTATGTCTGATGTATTCCTTGCACATTAGGGACAGTTTGAACATATGACTAACCCAGCTTTGCATATCCACAAAAAGTTGTTAGCCTGCTGTCATGATCTGTGCAGGACTGGGAGCAAGGCCTAGTGCGGCCTGGTCCCAGGAGAAACCAGTGTGGGAGTGGAAAGTAGACAGCTTACAATCCCCATAAGGCTTAGCAGTGGTTGTAGCCAATCAGTGTACAGGGATTGTGTGAAGAGACTGTTACATACGTTGTGGGCTGTGGAAAAACAGTGTTCTTTCCTCTCACAGAGCTAAACTGAAGAGGACTGTGATATAAACTCTGTGTGCTGTGAGGAAACTGGGTTCTTTTGCTCTTCTGCAGTCTTGTCTCACAGAGGGGACAGTCTGGTCTGAGGAGAAAGTTCCCTCACTTGAGACGAAGTGAGTACAGGGACAGGCCTGGTATGAAGGCTGTGGGCCTTAAGTAGTAACTAGTTAAGTGAAAGAGGTAGTCGCATTAGATTCATTTATTTTGCCTTTAAACACTGTTATATATTTTAAAGCACCTTATCTTGTTTTCCTTGCCCCAGTAAAACAAAAAACCATTTGTTTTATGGTCTCTGCCTGGTCATCACTATATTTTCTTGGCTTAAAAAGGGGCATTTGGGGGGGGGCTACGGGCACAGCAACAAGGTCGGCTCCCAGAACTTCTCCTGGATGCCACCAGCTCTTTGTTCTATTTAGAGGAGTTTTGGGGAGAACTCAAGCACCACCAGACCTCCTGGAGGGAGTTCAGATGCAAGGGACTTGATTCGGCCCCCCATTTGCTGCAAAACGGGTGGAAGCATTGGATTGTCCCAAGGCAAAGAACGAAGACACACAGTTATGGTGCTATGAACTGCACCAGCTGTGTACGCCCTGAGCAAGAGAGTTAATCTCAGCCTCATCAGTACCATCGATGAAGTAACTACCTGGTAAAACAACATCAGAAGCAGAAGACTTTCTCTTTACTTTATCCTAATGCCCCTGTAATAAATTTTTAAAAAGACACGGAAAGGAGGGTGAGACTCCCCCCAGACACACACCTTGTAGCGGAGCAGCAGAGACAATTCACTTAAAGAAAGTTGAGTGAAATATTGCTTGGGGCAAAGTGAGACTTTTGTGCTTTGATACTGCTGTTGAAAAAAAAAAAGACAGAGTTATTTAGAGTTGATTTTGCTTCTTCGTGGCAATTTTTTATGACGTCATGCTTTATGGCTGGGAATGCAGGAGCTTATGACTACTTCTTAGTGGAGATGTAAACATCCGACTTATACGAACGAATTCTCAGCTGTCAACAGCTTTAAGCAGGGTCAGCTTTGAAAAGAATCACTGATAATAAACTCTGAAAAGACTACTGCTGGGTCTGTGTGATTGTTTTAAAATAGCGGGGGCAAGATCCAAAAAGAAAAATGCCAGACAATATTTGCTCAGAGAACTCTATAGAAATTGATCAACTACAGGTCTCTTGGAAGGAGATTCGGGAGATCATTGTGGATGCAATTACCTCAGCAATCAAGGACATTTTAGAACTTGTAAAGGATAAATATTCTGTGACACCAACCCAAACTATAAGCCAGATAAAGGAACTTCAGCATCAAACAGCGCAAGAAACAGAGCAGTATTATAATTTAGTGGACCCAACCTATAGAGGAAAAGAATCCCAGCAGCGAACCTTGCTAGCTGTAAGACAATACTACAAACAACTTGACTTAACCTATAGAGAAAAGGATCCTCAGCACTTAAAACTGCAAGACTCAGAACAACCCTGCAACCAAGATGAACAAGGCTACAATGAGAACAACAGATCTACTAAAAGACTGTCAAATTGTGCAACCCTCAAAGTTATACTTTATAGAGAAGACGAAACAGAAGCTATGAAAATACTAACCACCATAAAAATGGAATACAGAGGACGAGAGGGACACAGAAAAATGACTTTATTGAAAAAAAGGCCTTTCAAAAAGAAGAAAAGAACAAAACCTAAATAACGCTGTTTAGAGGACTTTGATTTATGTGCAACTGGCTAGGGAAAATGGTATTGGCAATGAACTAACATTGGTGACAACTGAATTCATATACGTGTGTGTGTGTGTGTGTGTGTGTGTGTCCTGGTTCCATGGTCCCGGGCCGAGCCGGGACTCCCCCGGAGGGCTGGAGCCCCTCCCCCTCGCCCACAGCGTCGCCCCATGTACCTGCAGGACAGTCGAGTCTGGGACCGCCGCGGGAGAGTGGGGGACAGTGGGACCCCAAACCCACTGACAAGGAAGCACCCCGACTGGGACGCTGCCTGGTTGTGCTCAGCCGAACCCCCGGAGGCCTCGTGATGGGTGAGGTGGCCCGAGGCAGCTGCAGAGAGGAGCGGCATGATGGGAGCAGCAGAGGACGAACCGCCTGGGCGGTGGGGGCCATGTGCACCTCCGCAGCGAAGCACCTGGCCCCAGAGAGACACACCCGGAACACAACCCCGCCCAGGATGCTGAGCAAGACAGCCTGGGCTCTTGAGCAGGAGGCATGGCCAAGGGGGAGGGAAGAGGAAACGGTCGGGGATTGGTGCTGGGAACCAGGGGGAGTAATAAAGAGCAGCACAGGAGGAGAGGACAGGGAGGAAGCTAGGATGCCAAGGTTAGGGGGTGGCACGGTCACAGGCGACAAGAGAGATGTGGCCGTTGCTCGCTCGCTCTGACAAGCTGACACTGAGGGTGCAAAGGAACCACGAGGTGTGGCATTTAACTCCGTCCCCTGCCATTTCTGAGTCCTCTCCAGCCAGAGCCCTTCTGATGACCCCCCAGGGCAAAGGGAAATTGTATTGACAATGAATCAACATTGGTTATAATTGAAATTATCTTTCTCTTTCTTTTTATATGCATGTATAAAATTATAGCCCTCCCAAAAAACAGTTAGGGAAGATTTTTAGAGTTCTAGGAAGTTTTATAAACAGAAGATAATATAAAATATTAGAGAATAAGCGGTAAAAAAAAGTGACTTAGATTATATATGTGAGAAGGATATTTAGAGAAGGATAACAGAAGATATTAGCACAAATAGAAACATTGTAAAGTTAATTAATAGGTAAAGATAAAGTTAATTTATAGAAGACTTGTAGAATGTTTAACCAGGAGAGAATTGGCTTGGATAGTAATAGAGATGTAATAATTATAGATTGTTATGATTATGCAATTTTACAGTTATATATATTGAGGTAGGATTATTAAAATTGTTAATTTACAATACAAGTCTTGCAAAAATAATAACGGTCCATATGGCAAGAATATTAATCTATATGCAAGAGGCTATCTAAGCGATATGATGATGTTACTACCACTCTCATGTATGTGTGTTTGTTTGTATGTTAGTTAAAAATTATTCTAAAAGGGGGGGCATTTTGGTTGGGCTTGGGAGGGTACTCTGGGCCTTCCCAAGGGACCCTAAGTCCAGAGTGGTGGCGGCGGTGAAAGGTGGCAACCTGCTGGGGTCATGACACCTGCACACACTTATTAATTCACTTGCCATACATACCTATGTTAATAATCTCTTCCATAGTTCCCCAGGCAGATCTATGAAGAGTTTTAAGAAAGAATTAGCATATGAATCAACACCATGCTTAATGTACAAATTCCAGTGGGGTAGTATTTTTTCAGTGCTATCCTAATCACAGTCACTGGATTTAGCAGTTTGCCATCTGTATCTACTAGCACTTTAAGTAGTTGTTGTTCGTGAATTTTATTGTATTTATTGTTTTACTGTATTTTAATTGCTGTTTGCCGCCTTGAGCCAGTTTGCTTTCGCAAGGTGGGATACAAAAAGAAAGTACTAAATAATAAATAAATAAGGATGGCACTGTTTGTCTAGTGATTACTTAAAATACAAATATATTATAGCACAAGCTTTTGGGGGTTAGACTGAGCCTAGAGCCCTGTACATCAGATTCATGTATAGTATGTTCCTGTGAAGTGGGCTCTAGCCTTTACAATTTCATGCCACAATAAATCTATTAGTCACCGTGGTATTGTTTTAATGTACAAATCTGGAGGATTCTGTGGTAATATTGTTTTACAAATGAAGAACTGATGTAGCAAGAGGCTTTATGCATTTGTAGTTGAGTAGAGATTTAACTTTAGCTCCCCAAAGTCTAAATTAAACACTGAAACTGTTAGACTGTATTAGCACACAGTTTCAGCAAACTTTCCTACCTTACATAATTTGTTAGGGAGATAAAAGTATTTTCACCTATTTGTCATGTGATTATATTGATTCAAAATAAAGAACATTACTGAATAGGTAAGTTCTACAATAGAAACATTTAAGTATAGTTTCATTTTTATGAACATATTATTATCTTAAAAATAAAATTCTTTGTAGTTTCTGATAGGGGTGTGCATTTAGCAATAGCCAAACCAAAAAAAGTACCCGAAAAAATCACATATTCGGCTACTGATATAGCTAAACCCCAAAAAGCTGATATTATCTGGCTTTTTTTCAGGTTCATTTTGCTATACTGGAAACAAGATCTCATTTAAACCTAACAGCCTGAGCCGCCAGTCAGCTGTTGGGTTTAAATGCCTTTCATTCCCTCCTCAACATCGGGGAGGGAAAGAAAGGCATTTTAAACATGCCCGGGTTCCCTGCCTGATTATCTTCAGGTGCCCCACAGCCCAGGTGGGCTGGGGAAGGGCTGGCATGCAGACATGCCCTCTACCTTTCCTAAGCCTCTCTGCATTTGCAGAGAAACTCAGGGAAGGGGGGGCATGTTTAAATGCCTTTTTTCCCCTTCCCCAGATTGGGGAGGGAAAGAAAGGCATTTTAAACATGCCAGGGTTCCTTACCTGAACTTTTTCAGGTGCCCTGCAGCTGCAAGGCACCTGGAGAAAATAAGGCAGGAAACCCAGGCATGTTTCCCTTGTGAATTTCACTCACAGCTGACTGGCAGGGACTGAAATTGACAAGGAAATCTGTGGGGCTACCAGAGGGAAAGAAAGCGTTTTAACATGCATCTTTTCCCTCTGGTGGTGTATATCAGACCCGAATATATTCAGCAATACCAAATATTTCCCCAGTCTGAATACTTTGCCGGTATTGGATTAGGGAAATTCGCATTTATATTTTTCGGGTCTGATTTACCCGAAGCCAAAAAAACCAGCATTTTTTTGCAAACCACTTGTTTCTGAATTTTTTTAACATATTCCTGATCTCTCATTCAGTCTGTGAGAGAGTTTTCACGGACTGTTTTGTTCCTTGTTTTCCCACAGATTTTAGGTGGGCATAACCAAAAGAATCAACCTGTTATATAAATAGTCAAGAAGTAGTTGCAAAGTTTCTTTTTATAACTGTGGATTTATGTAGTTAATATATAAAGGAGTTGTGCCTCATGTGTACTTTCGGGGGGGCTGCTTTCCCTTCTGACTTGAGAGACACTAGAAGATATTCTGTTGCCCAATTTAAAGAAGGAAATTTTGCTTGGCTTCAACAAATAATTTCTAGAAAATTTGTGGGAGTTTTGAAGCCATGTGAAACTGTTTTTCAGGGGTTCTTGGGAGGGGGTGAAATATCTGCAATGTTTAGATTTTTACTCAACTTAGGTTGGATCCTAGGACTTCCTTCTGCTGAGTGAGGAACTGCATGAAAGCAACTTTTAAATATTGGTATAGAAACAAATATTTGGCCCTTTTAATCACAAATCTCTGTTTGAAGACTGATTTAAGGGTAGCCTTTCATATTTTTCATAATATTTTTTTGTTTTTGCTTTTGAAGTATGAGAGTTTTATGCTAGTGATTTAGTTTGTGGAATAATTTTTTATCAAGGTGTGTGAGTGTTTGAATATCATCAGTGTCTCCTACAATAATAGTTCTTTAATTTTGAGAGATGATCCACTAAAAATCTGGGGGGGGGGCACGAAAACTAAAAATAACTTGAGCAGCTTGGAGCTTCTTATAGAGAAGTAACAGGCAGGCAGTGAAGATGGTGATTATAAACTGGTTACTTGGTAAATAGGAGGGCATCCCTGTCCTCTTGCTTGTGTGCAAGATATGGACTTTTGTTCCCATGTACTTCTACACATTTGTGGAGAGATCAAGATGCAGTCAGATAAAGGGATAGGGATAGATGGTGACATTGTTCCCTCTAAGGTGTCGACTGCTTTGGGCAAAAATTCTAGCTTGTGAGCCAAAAAATCTACAAGCATAAAAGTTCTGAGCGAGCCTAGATTTTTTAAAAAAAAATTAAATTTCAGTTTACAAACATATAGAACATACTAACATGAAGAAATGGAAATAAATGGAAAGAAAAAAGGGGGGGAAGGAAAAGAGAAAGAAAGGGAAAGGGGGAAAGGAAAGAAGGAAAAGAAAGAAAGGGGAAAAGGGAAAGAAGGAAAAGAAAGGGGAAAAAAAGAAATGGAAAGAAAGCAAAGAGATGAGGAGAAAGGAAGGAAGGAGGGGAGAGGTGGAAAGAAGGAAGAAGAGAGGCCCCCTCTAATGGTGAGCAGCCACTAGAGTCTCTAGGTTTGGCTCCCAAACTTCCAAGCAGGGGGAAGCCAAAGAGAGGGCTGTCCACCCATCAGCTGCTTGCTTTAAAAGGCAGGCAGCCATTTCAGGGCTTCATTTGGTTCCCCCCCCCCTTCAAGTTGGGGGAAGTGAAAGGGAGCCCTGAAATGGCTTCCCACCCTTTAAAGCCAGCAGCTGGTGGGTCCACCTATCAGCTGCTGGCTTTAAAGGGTGGGTCACCCATTTTAAGAGCTCCCTTTCACTCCCCCCTGCTTCCAAGTGGGGAGAAGCAAAAGGTAGCCCTGAAAGGGCTTCCCTCCCTTTCAAGCCAGCAGCTGGCAGGTCCACCTGTCAGCTGCTGGCTTTAAAGGGTGTGACTTAACATCAAATAAGGCTCCAAATATTTTTCAAATATACAATAGTATTCAATACATGAAATACAAAAAAAATACAATAGATAGGTTGGGGATTTAAAGCAATGTCTAACATTTACTATTAAACACTCCCAAAAGAAGGACTTCACAAACTCAAATTTCAATTGACTGAAAAACATGGTCTTCAAATGTCCATAAAGCAAGTACATCCACTTCTTAAGACTTAAGATAAACAATATAAAGTACACTGCAATGAGCAAGTAGATCCAGTCCTTAGGACTTGAGATAGACGCTAAGAAATAGGCTGCAGTCAACTCATCCTCCAGATTATTCAATGAGTTTTCAATGAGAAATTCCTTCATCAGGACTGCAAACGGGGATTCCCAAAGAGGCACAGCCACAGGAACTTCTCAGCCAATAATACCTCCAAACTGTCTTATTGTACAGCAGTGCTTATTTTCCTTTATTCATGATGGATACGTGTAGCCTGACTTTGTAGGTACTCTTCCATCTAAATGAATGTAAAGATGGATCTAGATGATTTATGTTTACTTATCTATTTCCTTAAATTATTGTTAGTTGGCTTTAAAGGGCAAGCAAACATTTCAGGGCTTCATTTAGCTCCCCCGCTTCCAAGTGGTGGGAAGCCAAAGGGAGCACTGAAATGGCTTCCCACTCTTTAAAGCAAAAAAATGTCCAGCAGAACCACCAGTCAGCTGTTAACTTTAAAGGGCTGGCAGCAGTGTTCCCTCTAACTGTGTTAACAACTGGCCCTGGCCTGATTACCAACTGTGTTAACAACTGTACCACTATTGGTACCGACACTATCAACGGTGCCACCAGCTGAGGCTTTATAGCTGGGCATGAGTCAGTGGACAGTGTTCAATTGACAGCCGATATCAGAAGATTCACCATCTTTTAGTATAAGTTGTATGATTTTATACTGATTGATAGTTTTAACGGAATGTTAATGCATTTCATATATGTTGTTAGCTGCCCTGAGCCAGCCGAATGGCAGGGAGGGCGGGATATAAATGTAAATATAAATAAATAAAATAAGCTGTGGAGTCTTGTGAGCAAAGATTCTACTTTATGAGCTACTGGCATTAAAGTTGGGAGCAAGCAATTTGGCTACTGCATAAATTAGTTTGCCCTGGGGCCATCCTTCCTGGGCTAAGACAAAAATGTGTGAGCCGGAGGCTAAAAAACTGTGAGCTAGCTCACACTAACTCAGGATAGAGGAACCACTGCTGGCAGCTCCCCCTCCCTCCCTCCCTCCCTGGGATAGGGGGGGAGGAGACTTCAGCTGATTGGGGAAGCAGAAGTTTGGCTTTGTGCCTTTTCCCCCAGCAATAGAGGGAGCCAGGTGGTACCCGGGGGAGGGAAGGGTGGGGCCAACCCAGGAGGACCCCTGTGCTGAGCTAATGAGCTCTGCACAGGATGGGGGGAATTGGTGCACTAGTGCAGGTTGGTACACCTTAATGGGACCCCCTGATGGTGAGATCTAAGTAACTTGACGCATGAATTGTTTGACATAACTTGGATTCTTTTACTTAAAGAAACCCGGGGGGGGGTTTATAGCTTTTGCATTTTGCTTGATTCTGCTTTTCCATTTGATTCTTTAAAATGATTGTCCCACTTAATCCTTTGTTGCTATGCACCTAGCCAGCTACTTTGCAGCAGATCTCCCCCAAAGTATTGTATGACAACTTACATTAAAAGGCTGTTGTGCTGTCAGTTGTATACTGAGTGGCCTTGGTCTCTGGAGGAAGAGAGCACTTCTGGTGGCTTCTTAATCTAAATAATAATAAAAAATTGGCAGTGCTGTATGTGGAATACTGAAATTATAACCTGTTTTTCTGGCTGCTGCAAATTGGGCAGAAGAATCTCAGGCCTTGAAAAGGAGCTTTTACAGTAGAGGAGTACAAATAATGAATAGGAAAAAAATACATTGTGTGCATGCTGAATGGTTTAAATCACTTCATTTTTACATTGAGTGAGTTAACTGTTCAGTTCTTTTTACTTGGACACTTAGTGTCTTGACAAACAAAGTGTTTAAAAAGATACCACCATCACCACCAAACCACTCCTTTTTTCCATTCTTTCTGTTCCACTGTCTAAAAATGGCAGGAGCAAACAAGGTGATATGAAAAACCTGAACATCAGCATTGTTAAAGTAAGTAACTGATCAGGGACATGTCGTGAAGTCCTCTTCAGTGGTCACTTTTAAAAGATTAAGAGTCTGTTTTATATGCAAAATTAAGAGCTGTGTGAGGCTTCATGGCCTGGGAAGATTGTTAATGTGGGAGGACCTTCATAGCCGACAGTTGGCACTGATTCTAGCAGCAATAGTACAAGTTCTGAATGATCCTCAACGATCCTTGGATTCTCATGATCCCCTTGGCTTAGCAATTAATCACTTCTGGTTTAATGTCAAACCCGTATTTCATTAGGTTTCAAGGCATAAACTGGTTTTCATCTCTTTTTCATTGCCTTCAAACCAGCATTAAACTATGGCTTGGATTCTTGGTTTAAAGAGAAGATAGCAGGATGTATTTGGACGTAACAACAAAGAGGGCAACAGCAGGATGTATTTGGATGTAGCAACAATCAAAAGAGATAAATTGGTTCCTGAGCTGTGCCTAAAGGCAGTGTTTGTGTATGGGTGTAGTGTGCAAAGCCTGAGGATGTCCCTAGGCTCACTTATTTAAGAACAAACAATTTTTTACACATAAATCATGCCAAATCTGTGATTTACAATTTTTTTCCATACTAACCCCCCCATAGGTAAAGGTAAAGGTTTCCCTTGCTCGAAAACCAGTCGAATCCGACTCTAGGGTTGCGGTGCTCATCTCCGTTTCAAAGCTGAAGAGCCAGCGCTGTCCGAAGACGTTTCCGTGGTCATGTGGCTGGCATGACTAAACACCAAGGCGCACGGAACGCTGTTACCTTCCCACCGAAGTGGTACCTATTTATCTACTTGCAATTTCTTGCTTTCGAACTGCTAGGTTGGCAGGAGCTGGAACTAGAGACGGGAGCTCACTCCGTCTTGCGGCACCCGGGTCTCGAACTGCTGAACTACTGACCTTCCACAGCCTGCAGTTCAGTGTCTTAACCACTTGAGCCACCGCAGCTCCTTCAACCCCCCCATACATGATCCTAATTCTTGAAACTGAACAATCAGTTCTTTTAAATCCCAGAAATTGTATTTTTAGAGACTGTTGTTTAGACAACCTCAAGTGTCATGTTGCAGAGCACCTGTGTATAAGGAAATTGGTTGGCTGCACTGCAGCTTGCTGGCATCTTGAGTGCAACATTGACAGTTTTATCTTACTAATAAGTAGGCGAGAAGCATCTGTATGAAAAGCACTCCGGAATCTATGAAAGATCCCATCAGTTGAGTGTGCCTCTCCAAGATGTACTGCTTTGAAGAGTGACAAATACCTCTAGAAATGCCTTGCAGAGCATTAACAGTGGTTACTGTGAGCTGGGACATGCTTCTGTTTACCTTTACCTTTGTTAATTCTGCTTTGCACAAAAGATGGTGCCATATTGAGCATTTGTGTGTTCTGCTTGACCTGCAATGAAAGGTAAGTTGGGATTTTTGGAATGTTTGCCTGGTTTTCTCTGTTTCTCAGTGTGTTTTAATTTTGTCAAACTGAGATTGTTTTTATAAAGTTGTGTAGGTAGTGTCAAGCCTCAGTTTCATTTCTCATTGATTCACTTCACTGCTTGCCATAATATTGGGGGGAGGGAATTCCTGAGGGGAGTGCGTGGGTTGTTTAGAGTGGATGCTTGTAGAAGCCATAACTATTTCTTAAGCTGTGCCCCCAGTGCCGGTTGTGGAGTGTCGTTTGCCTTACCTATAACTAGGGATTTTTTGCACCTTCTGTTCTGACACAGTATGTTTCCAAAAGTAAGCACATCTCAATAAACTACCACTGCTTAAGTGTGTTGTGGAGAGTGTCTTAACTGGGGGACCTGACAGGTAGTAGACAAGGGGAAACTCTTGCAGATAGGATGGAAAAGAAATGGGGACACTAGTAGTGTCTGGAGTCAGTCTTTATCAACTGCTGCATAAACATAACTAAATTATTTAGAATGAACAGTTTAGTTGAAAGCTGGTTGAAATTTGTATGAACTGATTCCATTATATTTTGAACTACATATTTAGAAAGTTGCTGCACATGTGTCCATGACAAAAGAATTGTCATTAATTCCTCCATCCTCAAATCACATTCTTCCTGCCCAGAACAAAATACCAGATCAAGAGCATGACCTGTACAATGTGTAGGACCAGTTATTACTAGGGGTGTGCATAAAATGTGCATAAACCAAGCCAGATAAATACCCGAAAAATGCCTTCTCTGATATACCCAAACCCAAAAAATACTGATTTTTTCCCCTTGTACTCACCTATTTATTACCTAAGACAGGCCCATCATTATCAGGGAGATAACGATGCTGCTCCTGACAACAGCCTTGGTATGAGTGCTGAGGTCCTCCAGGACAACCAGCCTAAGGGTCCTCAATATCCACCCCTGAGACCAGCTCTGTCAGCATCAGGCAGGGAGACTGTTAGGTAGTGGGGTGGGTGGTACACTAACAGAATCCTGACATCAGGTACACAGCTCCCAAACTGGTAGTGTCCTGGAGGGGGGCACTGTGCTTGGAGGTAGAATCATTATAGACTACAGTAACACCAACTCTCCACCCTTGAATTGTCTGTGCATAGCCTATATGTTCTGGTTTTCACAGGTAGCTGATTCTATAGTGGCAAAACTCAAAAGGACCTGACTCAAGTTTTAATCAGTCTTGTTTAGGGTCTTCCCACTGGAGACTGCAGGGAACATCTTTAAGACCATACAAAAACATGAAAGAAATTACAACTGTTTACAGAAATTGGGTGTGTACGTGTGCAAAACCTGAATTACTGGTGTTCAGTTGAAAACTGCCATTGGCGCTTTTCTCCAACACTTAGCTTGGAGTGGAGTTATGAATAACTAGGAATAAGGCCCATTGTGGAAATAAATACAACAAGCTCTAGAAAGAGGCTCTGGGAGAGTGCCCCAGCTTTGGGCACTCAGTGTCAATTTGCTGTGGCAACCTCAGCAGGGCATAATGACACAGAGTCCACCATTTTCTGCAGAGGAACTGATCTTTGCAACCTGAAGAGCAGTTGTAATTTTGAGTGACCTCTAGCCCTCACCTGGAGATTGGCAACAGTGGTTCCCCATGAAGGAATGGCTGGTTTGGAGGGTGGACTCTATGGCATTGTACCTGTCTGAGGTCCCACCCCTCCTCAAACCTCACCTTCTCCAGGCTCCATCCTTCAAATCTCCAGGAATTTCCCACCTGGAGTTGGCAACCCTATCAGGACTGGCCCCAATGTGTTTTCTCTCAAAGACCAAAATCGGTGTGGAAAGAGCCTTTTACTGACAGAACCAAGCTTGGTTGCCTACCAACAGCCATTGAGGGGAAAGTAGGGTTGCCAGGTCTGAATAGGGAAATACCTGGAGATTTGGGGGGTGGATCCTGTGGAGGGCAGCATTTGGGAGGGAGTGGAAGGACTCTGGGTATAATGCCATAGGGTCCCTCTGTCACCTGGAGATCAATTGTAACAGCAGATCTCCAGATCCCACCTGGAGATTGGCAACCCTAGGGGAAAGTCAGCCACACAGTAGGGGGTTGAAGAGAATGGTTTGATGGCCGCTGGCCCACCTCATTACCAGCCAGCTAGCCAGCCATAGAGGAGCCAAGCAGGAGAGAAAGCCATTTTCCGTTTATTCTGACAGGAAAGTGGCCAAGCCGGCAGTGGGAGGGGGAGGGGGTTACGCGGAGCCAAGTTTGGTTGCCTACCAACAGCCACTGAGGGAAAAGTTAGTCCCACAGAGGAGCCAAGCAGCAGAAGTGTCTTCATCAAGGGAGAGGGAGCCTTCTTCCAGTTATTCTGATAGGCAACAGTGGCTGAAGTTGGAGTGGGTGAGGAAGAGGAGCAGACCCAGCACCCGGTCAGTGGCACACAAGTACTCTTGAGTGGCAGCTGGCAGCCCAATGGCTGATGAAACCACACTGCACAGCCAATGGGAGAGCTGGAAATGGCTGATACACTAAGAGAATTATTATATAGAGATTAGAGGCAAGCAGAGGAGATGGTGCTAACTAATCCCCAGCCCACTCCCAGTCAAAATGTTCAGGCATTTGCTAGTATTGACAAAGTACAAGCATAGTCTTTTTCAAGCAGTGATTATCAATTTATACTGAAGAGTTATGTGCTGTTCCTTGTCCTTTGAAAAAAATGCTAAGTAGCCAAATAATGTACCGGTGTCAATACTGCTCATGTGACTATTATAGTATGAGAACCATACTCTCATAGTCTCTTGCATCTCATAGGTGCCATACATAGAAATAGTAATTGTTTTAGATGTTAATCTGTGTTGCACTTGAGCATGGTATAAAAAAAGGGATGTCTCAAAACTTTGCTGTAAAATATATTTTATGGGGGAAACAGCATTATATGGAAAGTTCTGTACTTCATTCTAACTTGTTTTTCCATATCAGTACTTCCTTGGAAAATTCAGAAATGGTGTCTGTCTGTCTTATAAGCTATTTTGGGATGTGTCCTCTCTTCTTACCAAATGCAAGTTTGTGTGTGTTGTACTTTTTACTTAGTTATTTCTACATAGATGTGAAACTGACAACCTCTGAAATCCCATTTGCTGCAGATGATATAGACGTGTACACACACACACACAAACATGTACATATACACATATTGTGCTTGGAAATGGTTTTCATCCCTACTTATTGGGCAAGGGAATTAATAAGGGTGTGGGGCCAGACTAGATCTAGTAACGTGCTACTTAGGAAAGGGGATGGAGTAATATCAAACATTGATCTAAAACAAGTAAACAGTTTATAATAACACAGAGTATATGCAGCATAAATTAAACTAAAGGGTATTTACATTTTATATCTTAAAGCTTTCTTAAAGACATTGGTAATGTGAAATTGATTTTGTAAGCTTATCAAAGTGCTACAGTGCTTTTATTTAAATTATGGTAAAAATGAGAATGCATTCAGTCCATGGGAGTTGCATGAGCCAAAATCACACTGATGGAGCCTTCATAGTTATGGGGAAGCTCTTTGCTTCCCCAGGTCACTTGCACTGGCTAGAATTTGCCACATGTGTGAGTAGCTGTGGGGAGATTTGCATCAGGCACAGCCTGTTTCAGACTTGTATTCTACCCTAACATAGATTCAACTTTGTTGCTTTGGATTCACACTAAAAATGTTTGGCATAACATGGGGAATGCAGAAATTTGCTTCCAAACAGTAAGGGATTGATTAACCATGTTATTGCCCTGAGCACTGTACTTTTATTACTGCAGTTGTTTTTGTTGTTCAGTCACACAGTTGAGTGTGACTCTTCATGACCCCATGGACCACATCACGCCAGGCCCTCCTGTCTTCCACCTTCCTCCAGAGTTTGCTTAATTTCATATTCATTGCATTGATAACACTGTCTGACCATCTCATCCTTTGTTGTCCCATTCTTCTTTGACCTTCAATCTTTCCCAGCATCAGAGTCTTCTCCAGTGAGTGCTCCCTTCTCATTTGGTGACCAGAGTATTTGAGCTTCAGCTTCAGCATCTGGCTTTCCAGGGAACAGTCAGGGTCAATTTCTTTTAGGATTGACTGATTTGATCTCCTTGCAGTCCAAGGGAATCTCAAGAGTCTTCTCCAGCACCATAATTCAAAAGCATTTATTCTTCAGCGCTCAGCCTTCCTTATGGGCCAACTCTCGCAGCCATATATTACTACTGGGAATACCACTGCTTTGACCATATGTTGGCAGGGCGATGTGTCTACTTTTCATTACACTGTCTAGGTTTGCCATAGCTCTCCTTCCAAGGATCAGGCATCTTTTAATTTCATGACTGCAGTCACCATCTGCAGTGATCTTGGATCCCAGGAACGTGAAGTCTGTCACTGCTTCCATGACTTCCCCTTCTATTTGCCAAGAAGTGATGAGGCTGGATGCCATGATCTGAGTTTTTTTGATGTTGAGTTTCAAGCCAACTTTTGTGCTCCCTTCTTTCAGCTGTAGCAAGAAGCTCTTTAGGTCCTCTTCACTTTCTGCCATTAGAGTGGTATCATCTGCATATCTAAGGCTGTTGATGTTTTTCCCAGCAATCTTAATTCCGGCTTGTGATTCATCCAGGCCGGCATTTCGCATGATGTACTCTGCATATAAATTCAATAAGCAAGGTGACAATACACATCCTTGTCTTAGTCCTTTTCCTATGCCAGGGTGCGCAAACTTGCTCAACGTAAGAGCCACATAGAATAAATTTCAGATGGTTGAGAGCCGCAAGACATGAACAAATATTACGCGCACATTTTTATTTAGAAAATATGCAAATTTGCTTTTTATTACCATTAAATGAGACTGCCAACAATAAAAACAAAAGGGGTAAAAACAGAGATTGATAATGATATTTATTTGTCCAATGATATTTATTTGTCTAAGAGAGAGAGAAAGGGGGAGGTGGAAAGAAAGAATGAAAGAGGTGGAAAAAAAGAGAAGGAGAGAGAAACAAAGAAAGCAAATAGATAGGAGGGATGGGGGAGGGAGGAAGGGATCAAATGCATGCCTCTCCTTCACTTCCTCAGCTGCCCTGCTGGAAGCCACACAATATGTGTGAAAGAGCCGCAGTTTGCCCACCTGTGTCCTATGCTAAACCAGTCAGTTATTCCATACCCGGTTCTAATTGTTGCTTCACCGTTCCGAAGAAGAATGGAGATGTGAGAGCAATACTGGATCTCAAGTGGCTCAACAAGAGAGTGATTACCAAAATATTCAAGATGGAAACGGTAAACTCCATATTAACACCCATACAGAAAAGAGACTTCATGGCATCAATAGATCTTTTGGAGGCGTACCTGCACATCCCAATACTGGAATCTCATTGCAGGTTTCTGCATTTTGCCTACCACAACAAACATTATCAGTACCGGGCACTTCCTTTTGGTCTAAAATTGTCAGCA
This sequence comes from Gekko gecko, assembly GCA_029375565.1. Lineage (NCBI taxonomy): Eukaryota > Metazoa > Chordata > Lepidosauria > Squamata > Gekkonidae > Gekko > Gekko gecko. The sequence goes on along the minus strand of JAPDNY010000004.1, from coordinate 98,790,780 downwards.
AGGGTATTCACCAAGGTCTTGGTCTCACTTATTGCTTTACTGAGGACCAAAGGGGTACCACTATACCCTTACCTAGATGATATTTTGGTCAAAGGCACAATATACGAGCTGACAGTTTGGTCATTGGAGACCACGATGACGATACTCCAGGATCACGGCTTTGTGATCAATATAGAAAAGAGTTCACTGACACCAACTCAATCGTTGACCCACCTGGGAGTGCACATAGACATTGTGAGAGTATTTTTATCTCAAGAGAAGCAGGAACAACTGATACTGGGAATGCAGGTATCATGCCAGGATGTGCTACGATGGGCCAGGTTTCACACGAGGCCTCTGCAATGCCTTCTCAGGCCCTTTCAGGACCTGATAGCTCAGAAGAAAGTTAAAAAGATAACACTACCACAGGAGGTGAAATCCCAGTTAGCTTGGTGGCTGGAACAGGACCTTTCTTTGGAGGGAATGCCACTCCGGGATCCAGTTCAGGTGATCATCATGACGGATGCAAGCCTGTTCGGCTGGGGAGCCCATATGAAGGGTCAGGTGGCACATGGGACTTGGGAACAGTCAGAGAAGTCCAACAGTATGAATCTGTTAGAACTAAGGGCAATCAGGCTAGCACTGATAGTCTTCCAGCAAGAGATAATGTACTGTCACATCTTGATTCAGACAGACAATGTAACGGCAAAGGCCTACATAAACAAACAAGGAGGCTCTCGCTTCAAGCAACTTCACAAGGAGGCGAGCCTTCTAATAACATGGGCAGAGACTCATATAAAGTCCATAAAGGCGATCCATGTGGCAGGAAGGGAGAACATGATAGCAGACTGGTTGAACCGGCAGTGGGTCAACCAGGCGGAGTGGATGCTAAACTGGACAGTGTTTACTCTAATATGCCACAGATTCAGATTTCCAGAAGTGGATCTCTTTGCCACACTACAGAATCGGCAAACAAAGCTTTTCGTGTCAAGACTACAACATCCAATGGCACTGGGAACAGATGCACTGCATCAAGACTACAGGTCATACAAAGGGTGGTTCAAAGGGTCATAGACCACAAAGCAGAACTCATACTGGTAACTCCTTACTGGCCCAGAAGAGCCTGGTTCCAGGAACTCATGAGGTTGTTGGTGAGGGAGCCATGGCGATTACCAGTAGTGCCGGACCACCTGACACAGGGAGAGATTGTTCATCCTCAGCCAGAATCTCTAAGACTCACAGCCTGGAGGTTGAGCGGGAACAACTCACAAGCTTAGGCTACCCTGAGGGAGTGGTCAAAATCATGTTAGCAGCCAGGAAAGGGTCCACCAGTAAAGTGTATAATAATACTTTGCAGGTATTCCAGACATGGTGCAGAAGGAGAGGACAGGATCCTATGAGGGCTTCTATATCAGAAGTTTTGTCTTTCCTTCAAGAAGGCTTAGACAAGGGACTTAGTATGAATACATTGAAGCGAAAGGTGGCAGCTATATCAGCCGTCAGGGGAGTCAAGAAAGGGCATTCGTTCTCTAGGCATCCTCACATCAAAAGGTTCCTTAGGGGTACATCTCCGTTGAATCCCCCAGCAGCACACAGTTTCCCATCTGGCACCTTAACTTGGTCCTTAAGGCTCTGTGTAAGGCTCCTTTTGAGCCTATGGCTACTTGCCCATTGAAGGAGTTAACATTCAAAACGGTGTTCCTTGTGAGCATCACTTCAGCGAGGCAGGTCTCAGAGTTGGGGGCCCTTTCCATAGATAAAGACCTATGCGTCTTTCATAATGACAGAGTGGTGCTGCGCACTGATCCCAAGGTTAATTCAGCCTTTCACAGGTCTATGGATATTGTTCTACCATCCTTCTGCCCCAATCCCAAAACCAATAAAGAGAAGGAGTGGCACTGCCTGGACATGCAAAGGGCACTTAGTTTTTACCTGGAGAGGACCAAACATGTGAGGTTGCCTGATTCTCTATTTGTGTCTTTTAGGAAGTCAGCCATGGAAAGGAAGGTTTCACCCTCCTCTCTGAGCAGGTGGATTAGGGGGTGCATATGTCTGGTGTACAAGGCTAGGGGACTGGGCCCCCCACAAGGGGTGATGGCCACATTCTCTTAGAGGGATGTCTACGTCTACAATCTACAGGCTTTCCCTTCATTGAAGGTAGTGTGCAAGGCAGCTACCTGGAGGTCGGTGCACTCTTTTACGAGGCATTACAGGATAGACAAGGTAGCATCAGTGGAGGTGGCCTTTGGCCGTAGGGTCTTACAACGCACTTCGTAGTTGGAGAAGCGGTTGGACCTGCCCTGGAATGGTACTGCTTTTTCACGTCCTAGGAGTAAGGAGTCCAAACTACTGCCCCACTCCTGGACCACCAAAGAATGGAAGATTTGTCTCCACTTACCATGAAGCTTCCTTCTCGGTGATCCAGAGTGTGGCAGTGCTTCCCGCTCTTGTTTTTGGGAGCCGCTTCCCCAAGGGACGGGAGTGTTGTTTTCACTGTCTGCACAGATATAGGTAGAGGGGGTGTTTCACCTGCCCGAGGGTCCTGGCTAGGATGGTTGGTTTATGTTGTTGACCGTTTAGCTCCCCATTGGGAGTAGACTTGTTGTCAGTTATTTTTTCAGTGTGGGGAACGACGGCTTGGAAATCGACTGGGTTTCAGGGGACAAGCCCCTCCCCCCCATGGCTGAGGAGTCTGCCGGCCCTGCCTTCAGAGTGGGGAGGAGCTTCCCAGGAGTAAGGAGTCTGAAGGACTGTCCCACTCTGGACCACCGAGAAGGAAGCTTCACGGTAAGTGGAGACAAATCTTCCATTCTTGATAATAACATCAGTATGTAGAGAGTCAGAGCTGAAACTGAGTGGTCATCCAAGCTGATTATTTGTCACTACTTTGTTTCGTGGTGTTACACAGGAACTATTGTCTACTTTACTTTTGTCCACAGACCTCTATATCTTTGGTTGAAGGAGTAGAGTACGTCTGGTGCTTATAGAATTCTTTATGTAAACATTTACTGGTCCTGCAGCATCTCTCAGAAAATCAGATTCTCTTTTTATAACTGACAGTCCAAGCAAGGAGGTCTCATAAGAGGTTAAAGGGATGTATTTCAATAGTCTGCTCAAGGCAAGCAGTCACCTGTGGGCACTGCAGCTACCTTAGCAGCCTTTGACACTCTTGGTTCTGTTTGAATGAGTATATAGAGCAGCAATATGGGCGTTGCCTTCATTATTCACCTTTCAGATCATGGATACCCCCATTTCTGTTGATGTGGTGTTTCTTCATAGGGTGTTCCAGCAGGTTGTTTAACAAAACAGTCAGATGTGTGGATTGCTGGGGAGACCCACATACAGATGGGCTGCTATTAGAAGGGTCATAAATTGAGATGTTCTCTTTGCAGTGAGACCTGAACATTGGCCTTACAGTAGGCGTTTCTTCTATTCAGAGGTAAGGAGAGCATTCTGCCCTGTTCTGCCCAGTTTGGTGTAGTGGTTAAGTGCACAGACTCTAATCTAGGAGAACCAGGTTTGATTCCCCACTCCTCCACTTGAATCTGCTTATGTGATCTTGGGCCAGTCACAAGCTCTGGCACAGCTGTTCTTGAAAAAGAGCAGTTGCTGTTAGAGCTCTCTCAGCCCCACCTACCTCACAGGGTGTCTGTTGTGGGGAGGGGAAGGGAAAGGAGTTTGAAAGCTGCTCTGAGACTCCCTTGGGTAGTGAAAGGCAGGATATAAATCCAATCTCTTCACTTCTTCTTCTTCTTCTTTTGGGATGGGAAATATTAATGCTGTCATATAACATTCTGTCTGGCATTCTGTTTGAACAACTTATGCCTAAGCATCCTTCTCCTTCAATTGTTTGGCAGGTTTTGTTACATAGTAAATAGTTACCAGGGTTTTATTTTTCCCACCAGGGTTTTATTTTTCCTTGGGGGTTATCTTAGTATTTTCTGTATTCAGTTTCTAGTTACCTGACTTTTGCTGTGAGATATATGGGACTATGGAATTCTCAGACGGATAGGAAGGGGGAGGGGCTGTTTCTATTCAGACTGGACGTTGTACAGTTGCCTCCAAATTCTAATGATCACTCACCAATCAGGAAGCCCTCCGATCATCTGAGTAGAAAGAGCCCCTATGGTAAGCTCCATGTTTTATGCTCTTGTATATGTTGATGTATTTTAACATTTAGTACCAAATATATTAATCTTCTCTACTTTACCTAATATAAAAAAGAGAAGGATATAGGTTCAGTTAACTTAACCACATGAAACACTGAAGTCTAGCTCAGTGTGGGGAGAAGGGGAAAAGTGTGCCATCATTACCAGTAATTTGTGCACTCAGCAATGGTGCATTCTGTTCCATAGGGGTTGAAAAACACCTTGATGCTTTTCAATAATTATGCTTTTGTGAATAGGTGCAAGTAGAAATGTTTGAGAATATTTGGGTATACAAAGTGGGAATAATGGTTTGCAATCAGAATTACCTATGGGTCTGCTTGTGCCAATATTGGGAACAGTTTCATCATATAGTATAGGTGGTATTTCAACTGAAAACATGCGAGTTTCAAAAAGAAATCTTGCCTCTTTTTAATGGAGATCTGACCAAGTGTTAGCTGGATGTGGCCATGGATGAACCAAGCTTTTCAACTCCACCTTTCCATGTGTACCCTGGTTTTTATAGCCTTTAACAAGTGAAAATGTGTATTGCAGTTTATAGACCCTTGTATATAATTACCCTACAGATCCCAAAAATGTATAGAACCAGCAATCTATGTATGAAAGAGTGTACTCACGGACTGATTTTGTAACAGGTTACTAGTAGTAGCATCTGTGGAAGCTGGGATATCACTGGAGCAACCTATTGTTGGAGTAAGAACTTGAAGAGCCGAGAGGAGTTTGTCAGGCCCAAAGTCCTGGAATAAACTCATGAGTATTCTTCCTATAACTTCATTGGTTGAGGCTTAAGAAAGAAACCCTATAACTCACTTGTGTCCCACATTCCCTGTTCAACTATAAGATCACAGACTGGCTTGTGTTAGGAAATTATTGGATAATGTAAATATTTCCTATTACTATTTTGTTTGAGTATCTTTTATTTATTTATTTATTTATTTATATTTACATTTATAGTTCTAGGTGCACCATAAGAATTTGTGAATTACATCCAGATTAATATTTCCACAGGGATTTTTGTTCATGGAGATATTCCAGTCACAAACTGCATTTCTAGCAGCAATAAATGTCCAACATGCCTACCTGTTCTTAAGGGAAAGGTTTCCTGTTCCCCCCCCCCCGATACATTGAGAGCAGCCATTGTGAAAACTTTTCCAGGTTACTGGGAAGAGGAACAGAACCATGAATCACCTATGGAAAATGCTATGCAATTTTCTGTTATCAGGAACTAGTGTGACTTTCCATGGTTTTATGAGGTGGCATAATAGAGCATTACAGGCAGTTATTAGCACAAGCCTTCAATTTACTCAGAATTTTCCAGCAAAGCACTCTTGGTTGCAACTTCCCATGCTTAATTCTTTCCTCAGATAGGAAACTTTTATGAATGTATAAAGAAAAACCACTTGCAGATCTTGTTTTAGTCCTAGGAAAATGGTGTGCAAACTATTTTTAAGAGGGTGGGGGGAAAGTTTTTTCATGATGTATTACCAGTATTTTCAGATGCACACAATCCACTACTATATCTTAACAGTTCTGTTTTCACATGAACTTTTTAAAAAAAGAGTATAAAATGTGTGAGTATTAAATATCAGTAAAATCACCTGTTGTACATGCTTGCCTTCGAAGGAGAAAAGAGCTCATATGGTCATAGCTGGAAATAAATATGGTTTTAGTTTTCTAGCAAACTGTAGTCTTTGTGTGCTTAATGGTGGACATTTGACTGCTGTAAACTTGCTCAGATCTTGAGATGGATCCAAGTTTCTGTTCCTTTTTAATACATCACTGAGTAATGATACTCTTGCTCCTCCTGACATGCCATGTGGATTATTATGTACAAAAACTTCTCAGCAGTAGTGTTTGTAAAAACATTTTAGCACAATGGGTGAATGGAACTACAATACATGTTTTATGGAGAAAGTCTACTGGATAAATTCAGTGGTGATCTTTGTTGTCTCTTTGCAGTTCCACATAAGAGTTCTAAACTTGAACTACTGGTTATGAGAAAGTACATGTGACTTCAAGAGATCAGCTGTGTTAGGTCTATCTAAGAATAATTTTACTGGTTTCCTAATACAGTATCATCTAAAATTAACTCATTTGCCCATATGGTTTGACGTGTGAGGAAAAATGCAATTTAAGCCACTAGTTACTAACCTGATCATGATCATTTTGCTTGTATTAAGATTATGTACTTAGATGCACATTTTGTTTCTTAGAGAAAACTGAGTAACCTTTCTGAGTAAACTAAAACTTTTTCATTCACAACAGAGAAGAATATTATGAAGTCATTATTTTCTGCTAAGGAAGAAAATTACCTTTCTTAAGTCAGATGTTTAATTATAAACAGCTTATACCTCTCATCATTCCACAATTAAGGATACATTAATCTCCAATTCTGACATATTTATTACGTATGCTATGTTTGTCCACTCCCCCCAGTTGAACCCAAACAGATGATAGCCATATATACTAAGCTTATTATTCTTTTAATCTGTTAAAAACACCTTCATTATTCTGTATGCTAATTTACTGCCAACCATCTATATATATGACCTATTTCTGTTTCCATTTCATTGTATCTGAAGAAGTGTGCATGCACGTAAAGCTCATACCCTGAATAAAACTTCGTTGCTCTTAAAGGTGCCACTGGTCTCAAGCTTTGTTCAACCTCTAAACCTGCTAAGTTAAAAGAAATCTCATGAGGCCTTTGTGGTAAAGTGATTTGAAATCTTGTGGAGTTTGAGGATTTTATGTAACATGAACTACAGCAAGCACTAGGGTTAATTTTATTTCTTGCTTCACTTTAAGAGCCTTACAGATATTAGAATTGTTTTACTCGAAGAGCTTCATAGGGTTTTCCTCACTTCTGTGCTGTGCAACGCAGTCTGGTGAAGAGTACTTTGACTCTCAGAAGCTTACCGCCTGAAACTCTTGTTGATCTCTAAGATGCTGCTGGACTCAAATCTAACTGTTCTTTTGACAAGATCTTGCTTGTACCCTGCAATGTAATATAAATTATCTGTGTCTTAGAATGGTTAACTTGTGTTAACTCTTCTTACCATTTATACACCCCCCAGTATATAAATGCAAATGTACATACAAAAATCAGCCACAGTGTATAATGCTTCATCCATTTAGCAAAACAGGCATAATGATTTTATAAGAACATAAGAGAAGCCAATGATGGATCAGACCAATGGCCCATCCAGTCCAACACTCTGTCACACAGCGGCCAAAATATACCAGGTGCCATCAGGAGGTCCAGCAGTGGGGCTGGGACACTAGAACCCCTCCCACTGTTGCCCTCCACAAAGAATACAGTGCATCACTTGTCCCAGACTGAGAGTTCCTATCTATACTTTGTAGCTAATAGCCACTAGTGGACCTCTGCTCCATATGTTCATCTAATTCCCTCTTGCAGCCGTCCATGCTTGTAGCCGCCATCACCTCCTGTGGCAGGGAATTCCATATGTTAATCACTCTTTGTGTAAAGAAGTACTTCCTTTTATCCATTCTAACCTGACTGCTCAGCAATTTCATTGAGTGCCCACAAGTTCTTGTATTGTGAGAAAGGGAGAAAAGTACTTCTTTCTCTACCTGCTCTATCCCATGCATAATCTTGTAAACCTCGATCATGTCACCCCTCAGCCATCATTTCTCCAAGCTAAAGAGCCCCAAGTGCTTTAACCTTTCTTCATAGGGAAAGTGTTCCAACCCTTTTATCATTCTAGTTGCCCTTTTCTGCACTTTCTCCAATGCTATGATATCCTTTCTGAGGTGTGGTAACCAGAACTATACACAGTATTCCAAATGAGGTCACACCATTGATTTATACAGGGGCATTATGATACTGGCTGATCTGTTTTCAATTCCCTTCCTAACAATCCCCAGTATAGCATTGGCCTTTTTTATTGCAGTCGCACACTGTCTCGACATTTTCATTCAGTTATCCACTATGACTCCAAGATCTCTCTTGGTCAATCTCTGCCAGTTCGGACTCCATCAAAGTGTATTTATAGTTAGGAGTTTTTTGGCTTCAGTGTGCATCACCTTGCACTTGGCCATATTGAACTCCATTTGCCATGTTGACGCCCACTCGCCCATCCTCGACAGATGCCTTTGGAGTGCCTCACAATCCTCCCCGGTTTTCACCACCCTGAACAATATCATGTCATCCACAAATTTAGCCACTTCACTGCTTACTCCCAACTCCAAATCATTAATGAACAAGTTAAAAAGCATCAGACCTGGTACTGATCCCTGTGGTACCCCACTGCTTACCACCCTCCAGTGAGAAAACTGCCCATTTATACTCACTCGCTGTTTCCTATTAATTAGTCAGTTTTTGATCCACCAAAGGACGTGTCCTTTTATCCTGTGATTTTTGAGCTTACTTAGCAGCCTTTGATGAGGAACTTTATCAAAAGGTTTCTGGAAGTCAAGGTAAACAACATCTGTTGGGTCCCCCTTGTCCACATGTTTGTTCTCTCCCTCAAAGAACACTTAACAGGTTAGTGAGACAAGATCTTCCTTTATAGAACCCATGCTGAGTCTTCCTCAATAGTTTTTGTTCCATCAATGTGCCTACTAATTCTTTCCTTAATAACAGTTTCCACCAACTTACCCAGTATTGATGTCAGACTGACTGGCCTGTAATTTCCCGGATCTCCTCTGAAACCCTTTTTAGAGATGGGAGTGACATTAGCTACCTTCCAGTCCTCAGGAATGGAGGCAGATTTTAATGAAAGATTACGTATTTTTGTCAGGAGGATCCACAAGTTCACATTTGAGTTCTTTCAGAACTCTTGGATGTATGCCATCCAGGTCTGGTGATTTATCAGTTTTTAAGTTGTCTATCAGTCATAGGATCTGCTCTCTTGTCACCTCAATCTGACTCAAGTCTTTCAATACCCCTTCCACAATCCGCGGTTCTGGAGTGGGCAAGCACTTCTCATCTTCCACAGTGAAGACAGAGGCAAAAAATGCATCCAGTTTCTCAGCCATTTCCCTATCATCCTTCAATACTCCTTTTCCCCCTTGGTCATCCAAGGGCCCCACTGCCTCCCTGGCTGGTTTCCTGCTTCTAATGTATTTGAAGAAAGCTTTATTGTTGGTCTTTACATATTTTGTTATATGCTCCTCATATTCCCTTTTTGCCTGCCTGATCAGAGACTTGCATTTTATTTGCCACAGCCTGTGTTCCCTTTTATCAACCTCACTGAGACTAGCTTTCCACTGCTTAAAGGAATCCTTCTCACCTTTTACAGCTTCCATTACTTTGTTAACCATACAGGCCTTTTTATATACCTATTTGTGCCTTTCCCAGCCTGTGGTATATGTTTTTATGAGTTTCTAGGACTGTAGTTTGAAATAGGCTTCAAGCTTCCCCATGGTTTTGACTCTTTCTACTTTTCCTTTCAGTTTCTTCCTCACATGTCCCTTCATTTCAGAGATGTTATCCCTTCTAAAGTTAAAAGTGGTTGTGTCGGTCTTTTGGGGCAAGTTCCTGTTTATACAAATGTTGAACTCAATAACATTATAGTCACTGTTCCCAAGCGATGCAATCACTTTTACATCTTACCTGGTCTTGGGCGTTACTTAGGACCAAATCCAGGATCGCCTTTCCCCTGGTAGGTTCTGTGACCATCTGCTCCATAGCACAGTCATTGAGAGTGTCTAGAAACTCAGTTTCTTTTCCCCAACTTGAACACACATTGACCCAATCAATGTGCGAGTAGGCAGTTACGGCACAGTTATTTCATCTAGCCGCTGTCTTTAATTCATCATTTTATAATCCTCCTCTGTCTTTTTATCTGGTGGGCGATAACAAATGTCCAATGTTAAACTTCCTTTTAGGCCCACTATTTCAACCTATAGCATTTCCAGAAGTGAATCCAATTCTCTTACCCTCTCAGTCTTACTGGACTATATACCCTCTGTGACATACAGAGCCACCCCACCTGCAACCCTTCCCCCCCATCCTTCCAATGTAATTTATAACCATGAATCACCATATCCCACTGATTTTCCTCATCCCACCAAGTTTCTGAAATACCCATGATGTCTATTCCCCCCCAACACCAAGCATTCCAACTCCCCAATTTTACTTCGGAGACTTCTAGCATTTGTATATAAACATCTATAATTTCCCATTGATGTTAAGCCCGCAACCTTTCTCTTGCTGCCTCAAGACCTTGCCAGGCAGTCCATATCATTAGCCACAATCTCAGTGGACAATTCTAATCCATTTCCTTGTAGAAAAGTAACAGCTACCCCTTCATCTCTTTGAGAGGAGCCATCCCGAATCAGAGACTTCATCTCATGTCGGCTTTCCCCTGATATTCAGTTTGAAAACTGCTCTGCCACCTTTTTGATTTTAAGCACCAGGGGTCTGGTTCCTTCTCGGGACAAGTGAAGACCATCTCTTTTGTACAGATCCCTCTTGTTCCAAAAAGCATCCCAGTGCCTAACAAACTTGAACCCTTCCCCCCTACACCATCGTCTCATCCACTAATTGAGACTCCTGATTTGTGCCTGTCTCTCTGGCCCTGCGCATGGAATAGGTAACACTTCTGAGAAGGCTACCTTGGAGTTCCTGGCCTTGAGTCTTCTGCCTAGCAGCCTAAATTTTTCCTCCAGGACCTCATGACTGCATTTCCCCACATCATTGGTGCCAACACGTACCATGACCACTGGCTCCTCCCCAGCTCTGTCTACCAGCCTGTCTAGAACACGTGTAATGTCCACTGATTTCGCACCAGACAGGCAAGTCACCATACAGTCAGTATGCAGGTTTGCCACCCAGCTGTCTATCTGCCTAAGGACTGAATCACCAACTACCAAGAGTCCCCCTCCCTCCTTGTCCAGGGATGGTTCCTTTGTGCGAAAGGATACCCGTTCACCAGCTGAAGAAGAGGTCCCTTCTAAGGGCACATTCCCCTTATCCTCAACATGGTTCCCTGTTTCCTCTCGACCCTCATGCTCCCTGACAGCAGCGGGGCTGCCATACTCAGAGTGGGACATATCTAACAAGTCCCCAAGAGTCTTCTCCGTGTGCCTGACTGAGTGTTTCTGCTTCTCCAGGTCAGCCACCTTGGCCTCAAGGGAGCCAACTCATTCCCTGAGAACCAGGAGCTCCTTGCACCGGGCACACACCCAAGACTTCTGTCCAATGGGCAGATAGTCATACATGTGACAGTCCGTGCAAAACACTGGATAGCCCCCAACCCCCTGCTGGCATTCTGCCTTCATAATTGCTTTTTAAAAAAGAATTATATTTAATCCCCCTTTTAAAACGCTTTGTATTTTGTGGTTCTCCTTGTAGAAGTCTACTCACCTTACTAGGAACACAAGGAGACTAGGCCCTGGCTTTCTGGCCCTTCCTGGGATTCTTACAGACCCCCTAGGCTGAGAGCCACAGGCCAAGAGCCCTTTGGCGCTCAACCATCAGCTCATGCCAAAGGCTCATGCCTCTGGCAAGGTGCAGCTTTAAATAGAAGCCTCACCCAGCAGAGGGTGGGGCCAGCAGCTATTCAAATTACACCCAGGCAATACAATATAATTACAATCAAACAATCACGCTTTATCAATCAGCCAGGACTCTGCAATATCTTAAAACTCACCCACACACTCCCAAAAACAGTCCTCCCACACAGTACCCTCAGCTAAATCACCTCAGCTGAAAGCAAATAAAAAACACTCCTCTCTAGCAGCTCTGCAATTCTAAATTCTGCATATATGGTATCTTTTTTGTTGTTCAGTCGCACAGTCAAGTCCGACCCTTCGTGACCCCATGAACCAGATTACGCCAGGCCCTCCTGTCTTCCGCTGTCCTCTGACGTTTGCTCAATTTCATGTTCGTTGCATCGATGACACTGTCTAACCATCTCATCCTTTGCCGTCCCCTTCTTCTTTGACCTTCAATCTTTCCCAGCATCAGGGTCTTCTCCAGTGAATGCTCCCTTCTCATTTGGTGGCCAAAGTATTTGAGCTTCAACTTCAGGATCTGGCCTTCCAGGGAACAGTCAGGGTTGATTTCTTTTAGGATTGAATGATTTGATCTCCTTGCAGTCCAAGGGACTCTCAAGAGTCTTCTCCAGCACCATAGTTCAAAAGAATCTATTCTTCAGCGCTCGGCCTTCCTTATAGTCCAACTCTCGCAGCCATACATTACTATGGGGAATACCATTGCTTTGACCATGCGGACTTTTGTTGGCAGGGTGATATCTCTGCTTTTTATCATGCTGTTTAGGTTTGCCATCGCTTTCCTCCCAAGGAGCAGGCGTCTTTTAATTTCATGGCTGCAGTCACCATCTGCAGTGATCTGGGACGTGAAGTCTGTCACTACTTCTACGACTTCCCCTTCTATTTGCCAAGGAGTGATGGAGCCAGATGCCATGATCTTAGTTTTTTTGATGTTGAGCTTCAAGCCCACTTTTGCGCTCTCCTCTTTCACCCTGAGCAAGAGGCTCTTGAGGTCCTCTTCACTTTCTGCCATCAGAGTGGTATCGTCTGCATATCTGAGGTTATTGATCTTTTCCCCAGCAATCTTAACTCCAGCTTGTGATTCAACCAGGCCAGCATTTCGCATGATGTACTCTGCATATAAATTAAATAAGCAAGGTGACAATATACATCCTTGTTGTACTCCTTTTCCTATGCTAAACCAATCAGTTGTTCCATATCCGGTTCTAACTGTTGCTTCTTGACCCTTATACAGCTTTCTCAGGAGATATGTGAGGTGGTCTGGTACTCCCATCTCTTTAAGAATCTGCCATAATTTATTGTGATCCACACAATCAAAGGCTTTAGCATAGTCAATGAAGCAGAAGTAGATGTTTTTCTGGTACTCTCTTGCTTTCTCCATAATCCAGCGAATGTTGGCAATTTGATCTCTAGTTCCTCTACCTCTTCGAAACCCATCTTGTACTTCTGGCAGTTCTCTATCCACGTACTGTTGGAGCCTAGCTTGTAGGATCTTGAGCATGACCTTGCTAGCGTGTGAAATGAGTGCAATTGTGCGATAGTTTGAACATTCCTTGACATTGCCCTTCTTTGGGATTGGAATGTAAACTGACCTTTTCCAATCCTGTGGCCACTGTTGTGTTTTCCAAATTTGTTGGCAAATTGAGGGCAGCACTTTAACAGCATCTTCTTTTAAGACTTTGAATAACTCAGCTGGGATACCATCACCTCCACTAGCTTTGTTGTTAGTAATGCTTTCTAAGGCCCATTTAACTTCGTTTTCCAGGATGTCTGGTTCGAGGTCAGTGATTATACCGTCGTGGTTGTCAAGGACATCGAGGTCCTTCTTGTATAGTTCTTCTGTGTATTCTTGCCATCTTTTCCTAATCTCTTCTGCTTCTGTTAGGTCCCTACCGTTTTTGTCCTTTATCATGGCCAGCTTTGCATGGAACGTTCCCTTGATTTCTCAAATTTTCTTGAAGAGATCTCTAGTCCTTCCCAATCTATTGTTTTCCTCTATTACTTTGCATTGTTCATTCAGGAAAGCCTCCTTATCTCTCCTTGCTGTTCTCTGGAAATCTGCATTCAGTTGGGCAAATCTTTCCTTTTCACCGTTGCCTTTAGCCTTCCTTCTTTCCTCTGCTATGTGTAAAGCCTCATCAGACAGCCACTTTGCTTTTTTGCATTTCTTTTTCTTTGGGATGGCGGTGATTGCTGCCTCCTTTACAATGTCACGGACCTCTGTCCATAGTTCTTCAGGCACTCTGTCTATCAAATCTAGTCCCTTAAACCTATTCTTCACCTCTACTGTATATTCATCGGGGATGCGATCTAGCTCAAATCTGAGTGGCCTAGTGGTTTTCCCAACTTTCCTCAATTTAAGTCTGAATTTTGCAATGAGTAGCTCATGATCTGAGCCACAGTCAGCTCCAGGTCTTGTTTTTACTGACTGGATAGAGCTTCTCCATCTTTGACTGCAAATTATATAGTCAATCTGATTTCAGTGTTGCCCATCTGGTGATGTCCATGTGTAGAGACGCCTCTTCGGTTGTTGGAAAAGGGTGTTCGCTATGTGGTTGCAGTTTATTATACATTGGCAGCATGATTAGACCTATTCAGGTCAGAATATTGGAACATAGGTCACACATTCGTGACCATAACATGGAAGCCCCACTTACTGATCAGTTTATGAAATTTAATCGTGATCTTGACTCGTTTAAGTTTTTTGTACTGTGTTGTAAGAGCAACAGATTTAATGAACTGGATATTGGTAAAGTACTGTTACAACAGGAAGCCAGAATGATATATAAATTTAATACGTTAGCTCCCCGCAGTCTTAATTTAAACATTGCCTACAGTTATTTTTGGAAAAAGTTGTTCTGTGAAAAGTGGTTTCTGGTAAATGCTGATTTTTAAGCATATGTATCATGTTTGCAACACCCTCTTTAAGTGGTGCCAGATGCAGGTCTTTCGGTGCATGCAGCTCTTTCGGTGCATATGGAGATTAAGCCTTATAATTAGAGCATTAGGCTCACTGCGATTATGCTAAATTTCCAATTCAGTCAATGGATATGGGAAACGTTGTTCCCCGGTAATACTTGTATTCATATGATGGTGTGAAATTGGGAGGCTCTGGCACTCGGTAAGAATTGAAACTTTAATAATTTTGTAATAGAGGATGGATGGGTGGATGCATTCATAAACTATGAGCTGTGTTATGGTCTTTTTAGTTTCAGGTTCTACTTTTGACAAAGCAGCAAGTGATATGCAATATTGAAGTCGGCGAACGTGTGAAGCAATTTGGGAACCTGGTTCTTGGAGAACATTTCCCTTTGAATGTCTTGATCTTTTGGAAATTATTTCCCATTGAATGTGTTGATTCTTTAGCCTTTCCTTCTTTAAAAACTTCATGTATATTGTTCTCTGATACACATTTGGAGGTGGCGGAGTACTTTGTGATGTTTAGTATAAAGAAGAATTGATATAGTTTTCTACTTCTGTCATGATCTGTGTAGGCCTGGGAGACAAGCCTAGAGGCCTAGGCCTCTAGAGACCTGTGTGGGACTGGAAAGCAGACAGCCTACAATCTCCATAATGCTTAGCGATGATTGTAATCAATCGGAGTTCAGGGATTGTGTGAGGAGATGTAACTTAAGCTTTCTGAACTGTGAAACTAGGTTCTTATCTCTTCTGTGGTCTTGCCTCACACAGAGTACAACTGAGGGGACTAGTCTAAGAGAAAGATCCCTCACTTGGGACAGAGTGAGTACAGGCAGGAGGCTGGTATAAGAGGGCTGTGGACTTTGAAATAAGTTAAGTGAAATAAGTAGTCACGTTAGGTTTATTTTTGCCTTTAAACACTGTTATATATTTTAAAGCACCTTGTCTGATTTTCCTTGCCCTGTTACTGTATTAATAAATCATTTGTTTAATTGTTCTCTGCCTGGTCATCACGCCTATAGTTCTCGGCTTAAAAAGGGGCATTTTGGTTGGGCTTGGGAGCGTACTCTAGGCCTTCTCAAGGAACCTGAAGTCCAGAGTGGTGGCAGCTGAAGGTGGCAACCCGCTGGGGTCATGACAACTTCTTAAAAGGCTTTTGTAATTTGGTTGGTGATTTCACTACACAGGGTTTTTTTGTTTGTGGTGGCTTCTCAGAGCTCAGCTGGGCCAGCTCTGCCTCTGGCAAGATACAGCCTTAAATAGAAGCTTCACCCAGCAGGGGGCAGAGCCAGGAGCTATTCAAATTACACCCAGGCAGTACAAAACAATTACAGTCAAACAATCACCCTTTCTCACCCTTCTTGAGCAGCCAGGACTCTGCAACAACTTAAAACTCACCCACAGACTCCCAAACACAATTTTGTTCCTTTGCCACTGTAAAGACTCCTTTGTTTTGGCTGCTGTTTGGAATTTTGAAAGAGGATGAGTATCTCTTAACTTTCAGATAAATTTTAGTTGTACAGGCTTTAGTCAAGTGGGAGACAGTATTTCTCTTTGAGGTGGAATGATATGATGCTGGTTACAGTATTTCTGTGATCGCCACTAAGCCCCTGCCAGTTTGCACCAGCACTTCAGTTTTGCTCACCATTTGGAAACAATGCAGACTAGGATCTTCATTGTGCAAATCTGAACAGAGTTACACCTAAGTCCATCAAAGACAACTGGTTTTTAGAAGGGTGTAGCTCTGCTTAGATTGCATTGTAATTTACTTTAATTGATTGCATGTCATCATTTATCAGTGAGTTTATCCCTGCCCTGTTTAACATCCGTGTAAAGCCAGAGATATGGGATAGTTAAACTTTCTTGTTTGTTGTGTTACAACACCTCCTATTGCTTATAGATGTCATGAAATGGGAGTGAAGACCTTATTCTTCCATGAACTAACTCTTGTAGATATTGTATATTTTGACTTCAAAAAAGCATTTCCCAAAGGATTCTGAGGATTAGGATTCTGAGTAAAGATGCTATGTGTATCTGTGGGTAGAGGTTAAGACACTGAGCTGCAGGCTGGAAGGTGCTATGTGACAGAGACCCTAGGGCTATGTGACAGAGTGAGCTCTCTTCTCTAGTCCCAGCTCCTGCCATCCTAGCAGTTCGAAAGCAAGAAATTGCTAGTAGATAAGTAGGGACCTCTTCGGTTGGAAGGTAACAGTGTTCCGTGCGCCTCGGCCTTTAGTCATGCTGGCCACATGACCATGGAAACATCTTTGGACAGCACTAGCTCTTCGGCTTGGAAACAGAGATAAGCACTGCCCCCCTAGAGTCGGATTCTACTGGCTTTCGAGCAAGGGAAACCTTTACCTTTACTTTAAAGAAGAGAAAGCAGGGGGTAGGAATAAATAGACAGCTTTCACAGTGGAGGACAGTGAGCAGTGGAGTTTCCCTGGGATCCCTGTTTGGACCTGTATTATTTAACTTATTTATAAATGAGCATGAACTGGGGGAGAACAGTTAGTGGAATTTGCAGATGCCCCAAAATTATTCGGGATAGTGGGGAAAGGCAGGTTGTGAGTAGCTCCAAACAGGTGAATGAGCAATGAAATGGCAATAAAATTCAATAGAAATAAGTGCAAAGTGAAGCACATCAGGGCAATATGGTGATTGTTCAGAGCATTACAGTGTCCACGTTTATGCTAAGAATATGCATGGCTACAACCGAGTTCTCAGTGAGGCTACAAATTGTGTCCACCCTTACCACTTTGGTGTGAGTTCCCTGATCATATTCCTGTCTTAACCCCTTCCCCCCAAAACCCTTTCTTCTAGAAAATTAATATTTAGTTTGTGGTGTGCTGGGAATACTTTTGGCTGAAGCAGGAGACTATGAGAACATAAGAACATAAGAGAAGTCAATGTTGGATCAGGCCAATGGCCCATCCAGTCCAATACTCTGTCACACAGTGGCCAAAAAGAAGCCCTCCCACTGTTGCCCCCCCCAAGCACCAAGAATATAGAGCATCACTTGCCCCAGACGAAGAGTTCCTATCTATAGCTTGTGGCTAATAGCCACTGATGGACCTCTGCTCCATATGTTTATCCATTTCCCTCTTGAAGCCATCCATGCTTGTAGCCTCCACCACCTCCTGTGACAGTAAATTCCATGTGTTAATCGCTCTTTGGGTGAAGAAATACTTCCTTTTATCTGTTCTAACCCGACAGCTCAGCAATTTCATTGAGTGCCCACGAGTTCTTGTATTGTAAGGAAGGGAGAAAAATACAAAAAATTCAGTATTTTTCGGGTTCAGGTATATCAGATAAGGTATTTGGGGGGTATTTATTTAGCTTGGTTTAGGCCAAACGGGCACCCCTAGTAATATCTGGTCCTACACATTGTGCAGGTCATGCTCTTGGTCTGATATTTTGTTCTGAGCAGGAAGAATGTGATTTGAGGATGGAGGAATTAATAACAGTTCTTTTGTCATGGACAGATCACTATCTGCTTGGGTTTAGACTCAGAGGAATACCAAGACTCTGCCAAGGATAGGGTGGGGGATCTATTAAGATGATCTGCCCTTTGAGCCAGATGGCTCCAAATGGCTTTCTGGTGGCTATAAAGGATTTTCCAGTTGCTAAGGTTGGTGCTTCTGTCAATTCCCTGCTTGATCTCTGGAATGAGGAAATGAACTGGCAGTTGACCCAGGAAACCTGAATTATCAACCAGTCTTAAATGTTCCATTCTTGAGCAAGATGATTGAATGGGTAGTGGCTGGACAACTCCAAGCTTTCCTGGATGAGACAGATTCTTTAGATCTCTTCCAATCTGGTGTCAGGTCAGTGTATGGGCCTGAAATATCCTTAGTTGCCCTGGTGGATGACTTGTACTGAGAGATGAACAGAGGGAATGTTACTGTTGATTCTTCTGGATCTCTCAGTGGCTTTCAGTACCATCGATTATGGTATCCTTCCTGGACTGGGATTGGGAGGCACTGTTCTGCAGTTGTTCTGGTACTCCCTGAAGGGTGGTTTTCAGAAAGCGTTGCTGTGGGACTGCTGCTGAACCCCTTGGCCTTTGGCTTGTGAGGTCCCACAAGCTTCCATCTTGTCCCCTATGCTCTTTAGCATCTACATGAAACCACTGGGTAAGATCATCTGGAGATTTATACTGGGCAGTCATCAATATGCAAATGATGCTTAGCTCTATCTCAATTCCAGCTGATCCCTGGGAGGCTGTCAAAACCCTGAACCAGTGCCTGGAGGCAGTTTGGAGTGCATATAGGCTAATAAACTGAATCTTAATCACAACAAAGTGGAAGTGCTGCTGGTAGGTAGAAGGTCTGACCAAGGATTTAAGATGTCACTGGTTCTGGATGTGTGTGCAGTCCCCTTGAAGGAATAGGTTCATTGTCTGTTCCTAGACGCAGACCAACTGCTGGATAAACAGATGGCAGCTGTGACCAGGAGTGCCTTTTACCACCTTCAACTGGTTAGCCAGCTGCAGCCTTTCCTAGATAGAAAAGATGTAGCCACTGTGGTGCATGCCCTGGTTACATCTCGATTGGATTACTGTAGCATGCTCAATATTTGGCTGCCTTTGAGAAGTATTCAGACATTACAATTGGTACAGAATGCTGCAGCTAGGATGCTGACTGGACGGGGCTGAAAATGAATCCCATCCTTTATGAACAAAACACTGGCTAGGGCATCTACCTGATGTTATGGCATATTTGATCACAGCCCCTGGTCCAAATCTGTCTTAAGAAGAGAAACAGTATGGAGACCTACACTGGTGTGATACTTTTGTCCAGAGGACAAATATTTTTATATCACATTGTAGATATGCATGAAGCACACTAACTCCAAGACATTGTTTGGCTACCCTGAAGCTCAAGAAATGTTTCTGCTCAGTTTCCAGGTGGCCAACCATAATTGAGGTGGGAGGAGCTTGCCAACTGTTACAGTCATGTTCAGAGGCCCTGGTTCAGTGCCCCCACCTTCTGAGATTAAGCAGGTAGCAAACCGGGAGGGGGTTGTCTAGGCCATGGCACCCAGTCTCTGCAACTCTCTCCCCATGAAGATTGTCTTCCCCTTCTGTTGTTGTTTTCCACCAGTGGATGAAGACTTTCTCATTTCATTTGGCATTCCCTCAATGGTCTCTCTCTTGTGGATCACTGCCTTGATGTGGTGAGGGTGCTTGCATGGTTCGATGAGGCTGTGGGCTATGCCATGGAGGGCCATTCAGGACAGACAGGCTACAGCAGAGAACTTAGACAAAATGTGATCCACTGGAAAAGGAAACGGCAACCCACTCCAGTATCTTTGCCAAGAAAACCCCATGGACAGTAACAATGGGCTAAAAGATATGACACCGGAAGATAACCCCCTCAGGTCGGAAGGTGTCCAATATGCTACTGAGGAAGAGCAGAGGGCAAGTACAAGAATGAAGCGACTGGGCCAAAGCCGAAAGAATGCTCAGTTGTTGATGTGACTGATGGTGAAAGGAAAGTCCGATGCTGCAAAGAACAGTACTAGAATGTAAGATCTATGAATCAAGGTAAGCTTGACATGATCAAAATGAGATGGCAAGACTGAACATCAACATTGTGGGAATCAGTAAACTAAAGTGGACAGAAATGGGTGAATTTAGCTCAGAAGACCATTATATCTACTACTGTGGCCAAGAATCCCATAGAAAAAATGGTGTGGCCTTTATAGTCAACAAGAGAGTGAGAAAGCCAGTAATGGGATACAATCTCAAAAACGACAGAATGATCCTGATCTGAATCCAAGGAAAACCATTCAACATCACAGTAATCCAAGTCTATGCCCCTACCACTGATGCAGAAGAGGCTGAAGTGGACCAGTTCTATGAAGACCTACAATACCTCCTAGAACTAACACCAAAAAAAGATGTCCTCCTCATCATAGGGGACTGGAATGCTAAAGTAGGAAGTCAAAAGGTAACCGGAATAAAGGACAAGTTGGCCTTGGAGAACAAAATGAAGCCGGACAAAGGCTAACAGAGTTGTGTCAAGATAACATGCTGGTTGTAGCAAACACCCTCTTCCAACAACCTAAGAGTTGACTCTACACATGGACATCATCAGATGGACAACATGGAAATCAGATTGATTATATCATTTGCAGTCAAAGATGGAGAAGCTCTATACAGTCAGTAAAAACAAGACCTGGAGTTGACTATGGCTCAGATCATGACCTACTCATTGCAAAATTCAGGTTTAAACTGAAGAAAGTTGGGAAAACCTGGTTTGACCTAGATCACATCCCTTCTGAATATAGAGTGGAGGTGAAGATTAGGTTTAAGGGACTAGATTTGATACACAGAATGCTTGAAGAACTATGGGCGGAGGTTTGTGACACTGTACAAGAGGCAGCAATCAGCACCATCCCAAAGAAAAAGAAATGTAAGAAAGCAAAGTGGCTGTCTGATAAGGCTTTACAAATAGCAGAGGAAAGAAGGAAAACAAAAGGCAAAGGTGAAGAGGAAAGCTTTACCCAACTGAATGCAGATTTCCAGAGAACAGCAAGGAGAGATAAGGAGGCTTTCCAGAAGGAACAATGCAAAGTAATAGAGGAAAATAATAGAATGGGAAGGGCTAGAGATCTCTTCAAGAAAATTGGAGAAATCAAGGGAACGTTCTGTTAAAAGCTGGCCATGATAAAGGAGAAAAACAGTAAGGACCTAACAGAAACAAAAGAAATTAGGAAAAGATGGCAAGAATACACAGAAGAACTATACAAGAAGGACCTCAATGACCTTGATGTCCACAACGATGTGATCACTGATCTCGAGCCAGACATCCTGGAGTGTGAAGTCAAATGGGCCTTAGAAAGCATTACTAACAACAAAGCTAGCAGAGGTGATGGTATCCCAGCTGAGCTATTCAAAGTCTTGAAAGATGATGCTGTTAAAGTGCTGCACTCAGTATGCCAGAAAATCTGGAAAACGCAACAGTGGCCACAGGATTGGAAAAGGTCAGTTTATATTCCAATCCCAAAGAAGGGCAATACCAAGGAATGTTCAAACTATCACACAATTGCATTCACTTCACATGCTAGCAAGGTCATGTTCAAGATCCTACAAGCTAGACTTCAGCACTATGTGGATAGAGAACTGCCAGAAGTACAAGCTGGGTTTCAAAGAGGTAGAGGAACTAGAGATCAAATTACCAACATTCTCTGGATTATGGGGAAACCAAGGGAGTATCAGAAAAACATCTACTTTTGCTTCATTGACTGCGCTAAAGCCTTTGATTGTGTGGATCACAACAAACTATGACAAGTCCTTAACGAGCTGGGAGTACCAGACCACCTCACATGTCTCTTGAGAAACCTATATAAGGGTCAAGGAGTGACAATTACAACTGGGTACGGAACAACTGATTGGTTTAGCATAGGAAAAGGAGTACGACAAGGATGTGTATTGTCACCTTGCTTATTGAATTTATATGCAGAGTATATCATGCGAAATACCGGCCTGGATGAATCACAAGCCAGAATTAAGATTGCTGGAAAAAACATCAACAACCTCAGATATGCAGATGCTACCAGCACTCAAACCACTACATTTGAAAAAAATCCATGACTGCACTAAAATCCTTCTAAAATTGTTTTTGTAGAAGATGTGATTTTGAACCCTGCCTGAAGTTTATTTCAGTTTTTAAAAGCGTAGAATAAATGTGGAAACCTCAGCCAGTACAATCTGAATTGGAGAGAAACTCTTCCTTTAATAAGGTCCTTTGATCTTTTATAATCAGTATATTTAAGATGCTGGATCATGAGAACTTGGAGTCTGGCCAGCTTCACTAAAGGTTTATGTTGCTAGAACAGGAATGGGAAATGTGCTGTGAAAAACACGAGTTAATGTGTAAATGTCATGGAAGTGTTTAGGTTTAAAGTGTAGTCTTTCTGACTATATAAAATAAGTAAAGCAGGGCAAAGGTAACTTATGAAGCTTTGATTTCAGTGCTTTTAGGCCAAAGGCTTCATTGTTCCTTCCTAACCTATACCCACATGTTATTACTTCTAGCCATTAAGTGTACAAAATCTGGCTTGTGACTCATAGGAAGGAGAGTTCAGGGCACATTCTTTGAAGTGGGTGTCTGAATTTTTTTAGAACCAATGTTTGTGATGTGTGATCTGTAATGATTTCACATAGTTTTTCTTGCATTTTTAAATTTAAAGCAGGGTGCTGTATTGATGTGGATCTACAGGCATTATTCACATATATATGTATTCATTAATGACAGTACTTATAGCCCTATATATCAGTCCAAAAAACAGCCCAACATGGTAATCTACAAATTTTATTTTTACATTAAATTTGGCTTTTCACATTGGAATTAAAATACCATCTGTTCCTAAAAATATGATGTTTTGGCTCAAAGCTGTTTTTAATCCATTATGAAAAAATTTAGAGTGTTGTTGGAAGTTTAAGGAATGAACAGCACATACAATATTTTCCTTTTCCCATTCCTATATGTTGATCAGTTTAAGTGGACTCAGAAATGGAACTTTCACAATATAAGCTGTTTTTTAATCACAGTGATAATGGGGTTTGTAAATGGCTTACAGGTCAGACAAGAAACACACACACACACACATAAATAAATAAAATTTTATTATTGGCAAGAGATTCAAAGTATTTGTGTAATGTGTTAACAGTTGCCATGATCTTCCACCAGGTGTCAATGCTACCAGAGACATGATATATAGTCAGTGTGTTTAGTATAGTCTGTAATCAAAAGCAGTATTCTATGGGGAGCATGATATTGTCAGCAAGTACTCATTGTCCAGTGTTCATAGGCTGGATTTGGGATAATTGCCAAGTAGTTTGTTGTTAAGTGCATGAAACCTACAGCTGGTATGTAGTAGGTGAATGGGGAAAAAATAAACAGCAGAATAACAGTTTAGTTCTAATAATTTTACAAGTCTACTTATGGGACTGGGGACTTCATACACATCTCCTGTTTTCTACAAAGAAGGGAGCTTGAAGTTACAGTTCAAATCCCAGCTACTATGTCAAGCTTGGGCCACGCTTGCTAAATATTTCCTATTTCCTACACTTATGTTCTGTGTCATTATTCATTTGGTTGTATTATGGATTTACGTGTAGTCTTATACTGTTCCTGTGTTGCACGTAACCTTGCTCTTTCCCATTGCTGTTTATCACCACTGCTGGGAACTGAGGGGGGGGAGTGGATGCATTTGGTTGCCTGCTTTGCTTGGTTAGTGTCAGCTCGTAACAGTTCTCACTCAGGGATCTCCCAAGTGTGTTGAGAACACCTTGGGATGTATATGATCTCATTGTTCTATGTGATCTTGGAGTCTGGGGAGCTTCTAGATAATGTAACTGTCAGCATGCAGGTGGGGGGCAGTTGCAAGGGCAGGGGCAGATGTGTGGTAGGCTGAATGGGAGCAGTGGTTGGTCGCTGGCATCTGTGGAATTTCTTGTTTTCAGTATATTGGCGGAACTGGCATCTGGACACCAGTTCTGACACAGAAGGTGTCTATGCTTGAGACCTCTCTACCTCTTAATAAACAAATTTTGCTGATACAAGAGTGTTTGTGAGAGTGATTGCATCCAGGACTTGACATAGTGTTGGAACTGTTTTAACCTTGATCTCAAAATGCAGAGAGTGAAATCTGAAGCCAATGTCATTCAGATGCTGAAAGCACTGCACTGGCTGCCTATAGCGTATCGGATTAACTTCAAAGTGCTGGTTCTTACCTTTAAAGCCCTATAGGGTCAGGGTCCAACATACCTAAGGGACCGCCTTTCCCCACATGTTCCCCCAAGGGCACTGCAGGCGGGGTCGAGACATCTCCTGGTGGTTCCAGGCCCAAAGGATGCCAGGCTTGCTGGGACCAGGGCCAGGGGTTTTTCGGTGGCGGCTCCTACCTGGTGGAATGAGCTCCCAGAGGAGATCCAGACTGTGCAAGACCTTGTGCAGTTCCGCAGGGCCTGCAAGACGGAGCTCTTTCTCCAGGCCATCAAGTAGGAGCCACCACCATTGCACCTGTGATACCATTGCGCTACAGTGGCCCTGGCAACTGTCCTACGGTTGTTTGCGTGGTATCAATGCTGCTGAATGAGTCCATCTTCCCCTATGAGTACCATGACATCATGTACTGAAGATTCTGAATATTGAGAGCACATCTATTTTTGTATTCTGTCTCTGTATGTTATGGATTTTACTTCTTTTATTGTTTTATCTTGGCATAATTGCCCTTGTGAGCCGCCCTGAGCCTGTTCTGGGGGAGGGCGGCCTATTTCTGAGTGATGTGAAGACTAAATGCTTGTGAATGTGATCACAGTCTGGATAGGAGACAGATAGAGCCCTTTTCTAAGTGAGAATGGAATTTTATTTTTATCCCATCGTACCCCACAAGCAGGCTCAGGGCAGCTGACAACATGCAAGTATAACAGTTTAAAGGATTAAAACATAGTATAATAAAAGATAGAAATTTAATTCTATACATAAAATCACAAGATGATGATAATGCCATTAAAGTACTCTCAGAAAAAATTAGCCCTTGTATGTGTACTAAATCTACTGATTTTTAACGTGGCGTATAAGATCTCCAGGAAGAAGTAAAGAAATTTAGCAAGTTAAAGAGGGAGGTGGTTGCAAAATACATTTTATGTAATAAAGAGGTCAAATAGGTCTTATATGGAGAAAGACTTCAAAAGAGATATTCTCTAGATTCCTGTCTTTTAAAAAGCCAAATGAAAACGATCAAGTTTTTGGAATGTACAAGTCTAAGACTACAGTCTTGTGAGTATGCCTCATTCAAGTGAGATTTGTTTCTGTATATATATGAATAGGGTTGGGCTCCACAGTTTAAGACGTCTCAGTTTTCCATCCTTGTCTCCCCCCCATCCCCTTGCTGGCTAATTACTGTTTACTGAGTAGACTTTGGTCCTCAAACAGTAACTTTTTCCATCTTGAAGTGGGTTGTCCCATTCTAGGGAAGAGCCTGTAGTCTGAGTGCTAAATGGAATTACTACCAATGGAAACTATGCTGCAAGAGGAGTTGATAAAGCAGCTGTCTGGTGCAAACCTCAGCTGTTTTTTCCATCCTTCAGAGCAAAGTTAATTAGCATAGGGAAACTGACTAATGTGCTTACGTCACCTCTTTCCAGTTGAAGCTTACATTTTGTCCCTGCCTGTCTGAAAGCATGGGACAGGACTTTGTTCAGGAATTTGCTGTTGCGTACAGGATGCTCTGAAAACTTTGGAGGGGGGTTTGGGGGCTGGGCTTGGGCCTTTATAAACTCTCTACAACACATAACAGCTTCTTCAAAAAGTGTTTTTCTTAATCTTGTGCTCTGTGCTCGGCATTCTTTTTAAAGAACTCAAGATGCATTTTAGGAACTTTGATTACATTTTTGGCTCCTTAATTGCCTGTGCTGTGGACAGCAGTGTCTTCAGTCAACCTGAAACCAGGGTAAGGTGTATTTTGTTGTGTGTGTTTGTGTGTGTGGTGGTGGGGATACTGAGAAATATAGATGTATCAAAATGACTAAATCACATTAGGACTACAAGCCTTATAGATGCTGCAATGTCAAATTAATTCCATAGTGCCAAGCCTGATGTGCTTTTGTGGAGGTTCTGTGTGCTTCATGAATTCTTAGAATGCTATAGGATTGTTAGATCTTTATACATTATTTTAATTCAATTTTAAATGTAGACTGGTAAACACTTAAATTAAGTATGTATCCATAATATGTGGCAATGTTGGAATGCAGAATATGAACTACATCTCATTGAGTAAATAACTGGGTTAAAATTTAGAGTAAGTTTTTTCAGTGAGTAAAGTGGCTTCTTGGACTTTACAAGTACAATGAAAGGCTGCTAAAGGTATATTTCCCTGGCAAATACAAAGCAATTTTTTCTTCCCAAACTGTTAGGAATGGGTTAGAGAGAAAGGATGGGTTACATAAAATATAATGCTTTCCATTTAAAATGTGGGAAATACTTAAAATATTAACAAGATTTTCTGAGATCAGCATTACTTTGTAATAATAAAGGAGTCTTGTGGTACCTTAAACAGGAACAGATTTATTGTGGCTTAAGCTTTTGTGGACCAGAGCCTACCCATGTTCAAAGTTGTGCCACAATACATCTGCTCACTTAAAGTGCCACATGTCTCCCCTCTATATTTTTTAAGAATGTAACATAAGTACTGCTCTTGCCCTTTTTGAAACCTTTTGAACTATAATTACCAAAGATACAGAAATCTAACCTTGCCTCTTTCTAATAAAGCAAGTGCAGACTGGTTGAAAATTTTGATCTTAAATACTTAATTTCCAAGCATTTACATATTTGTGTTTGAAAATATTTTCTGTCCTCCATGCTTAACTTGCTATTTCCCAAACAGGTTACATGAAAGCTACATCATTTAGAGGTTAAAAACAAGATAAGCCTGTGATCCTTGGGAAGATTTTTTACTGCAGTAGTGAGATGAAACTGCATTTGGTGGTTAACTCAATGTATACTGATCTATCAAGTTTTGAAAAACAGCAGTATGAAAAGTTAAAAATGGGTGGATTTAAAACTGTGGTCTGCCTCCAAAATTCTGTTCCCTCTGCCCCCCACATTAATTTAAAATGTCAGCTGCCTATGTAAATAATTTTAAAAATAATTTGGGGGTTGGGTAGTCACCTGCATGTTCCAATAGTGCATACAGTAAACATCCAGTGCCTTAGATTGGGGTTGCCAGCTGTTGGCAGAATTATCATGCCTGAAGTAATTGGTTGCCCCACAGACCAATAAAAGCATGCTATGTGGGCCAGAAGCTATTAGCCCATCCCTTTTCAGAAATGCAAACATTCCAGTTTGTTACTGAGTCAAAGTTTAGTTGATGCTAAACTGGTCACTTACTGTTTCCTTGAGAACAGTTTAATGCCTGTAACAGCTATGTGACAAACACAAATGCATCTGGTGCAGATTTTCCCAGCATTGAATGGTGGTGATGGCTGCACCTTCTGAACTGCTGTATGTCTTACAGGTTTTAAAGATGCAAATCCCTTTCAGGAGAAGAAGATTATACCTTTATTGGTAAATCTGAACATGTATTGCTTTCATCAGTATGCCCTATTGTGCTTCTTTAACTTCAGTGTATCTAATTCTCAGCATGGCCCATCTGTGGATACTTAAATCTGAAGATTGGTGTCATGAATGGAGAACACAGAAAATGACCAGGTTTGCAGAAAAGTCTGACATGTAAAAATAAAATAAAAATAAATCTAAAAATAAAAAACCTCCCCAACTGATAGAAACTGTGCCTGTAGCTTTATGAAATTAATGCCCTCAGTGGCTGTTGCTAGGCAATCATAACACCTGGCAGCCTGCAAACCTTAGTTTTTGTCAACAAAGGCAGAGGAGAAGGGGGCAGAGCCTTTTCCAGGCCTGCTTTGACCTTTGAGGAATGACTCATTGGGGCCAGGCCCATGAGTAACCACCAGGTTCCATGCAACTTGCATGATTACCCAGAACTGGCTGCTTGCTACTGTTCCACAGCAGCCATTCCACGAAAACCTGTGTTGTGTACCAGTTAGACTTTTGGACTGAGATCTGGGAGGCCCAGGTTCAAATCCCAGCTCATATCATAGAAGTTCAGTGGGTCCCTATTGTGTAGGAAGGTGGAGTATAAATGAGGTAAACAAATAATAAACATAGCTAAAGGGGAGGACAGAAGGAAGCAGGGAAAGCTGAGGATATGAATGCTACCAGGAGGAGAGAAGGAAGAAGTAGTGTGGGGAGGGGTAAACAGGAAGGTGTGGTGACCCTGCAAGTCCTTGCAGGTTCCCCACTGTGCACCTGGACCTGGCTTGTCTGGCACTTCACAACTGCTCTCAGGCTGGTGACTGACACAGTGCAACTCTGTCAGTGGAGGGAAGGAGGAAGAGGTAAAAATGGGGGAGATAAAGGTAGTTTGGGTAGTGAGTGGGAAGGAGAGAAGGAAGCAGGACAAAGGGAGAGATTATAGGGCCTTTCAAGAAAGAGGAAACAGGGAAAATAAGCTGCCCCCCCCCCCACAAGTCTTTGTAGGTCCACTGCTTGTGTTTATTTACTCCAGTTATACCTACCTTTCTTCCTGCTCTGACATTCTAGTAATTATACCATACTGGTTGTCCAGTTGTTATTAGTCTGTGTTGTTACTTTTAATGTCAATAGGTTTTGTCTCTTAATCCTTTTGGGTGCAGCTATTTTGGAAATAATATTATTTCAAGAGAGGCTGTAGCTAATTTTGCAGCCTTGTGAAATAAATCTTATGGAGCAATTCTAAGCAGATGTGTTTGGGGGTAAGTCCCATTTTATTCAATGGGACTTTCTCTCGGGAAATTGTTTTTAGGATTGCGGCTTTGGAGAAGGAGGGTTGCCTCTTAGCAGCTCTTCTTTTGTCACATTGTTATAACTTGGGAATAAATCTTACTGCCTGTGCACATTATAGAAGAATTATAAGAGAATTAATTACATTATGGAGTGCTTGCTTTCTTGCTTTCTTCACCATAATGCAGAATTGTGCACCTGCTCTGACTAGCTGCCTCAAGTGGTAGGTTTGGATTTCTCAAAATTAACAGGCTTGTAAAAATAAATTTTTGGAGCCATAGTTTAAAGGTAATTTATTCTTGCTTTTATGTTAGTCCCCCAATCCTGCCACAATTGTGTAAATGGTTTTTTGTAGTAATTAGAACCTACTTTGCCTTGGTAGATGAAGAGAGTCCAGTGATCTCTTAAAATAAATGAGAAGTGCTATCCAATGCTGGATGAAGGCAACCTTCTCCTACTATTTCTCCCCCCCCCCATCCCTCCACTACACTGTATTTTGTTGAATAAATGCAGTGCCTTTTTTAAAAAATGCAAGAACAGGGAAGGGCTGGGCAGGAATAATTTCCAGTATTCATTGATGCCCTTGGCCCTTGTCAATAAATGCCCATGACATGCTCCACATGACAGATTCAGCAGCACTGGAAGCTGGCTGGGTTGGAAGGAGGATGACTTTTAAATAGGCAGATGTCATTTCAATTTCAGTGTTGGGGAATGTGCAGCAGAGGTTTGTTTGGGGGGTAGGGAGGAAAGATCCTGTATCTCCTTGCTTCCAAAGGATAATCCTTTATGGTAACCTTTTGATAGCCCCTTATTTCCTAGAAGAAAGAAAAATATTGGTCAGGTCTTTAGTTGTTACAACTGCAGGCCACTGAAGTCACTAATAAGGATTTTTAAAACTGATATAAACAGTAAAATGTGACTTTGGATATGAAGGTTATTTACTTTTTAATATTGTTTTTCAGGCCAGATTTGAAGCACTGTTTAGAACATATGACAAGGATGTCACCTTTCAGTATTTTAAGAGTTTTAAAAGAATAAGGATAAACTTCAGCAACCCTTTGTCAGCAGCAGATGCTAAAATTCGGTTACACAAGACAGAGTTTCTTGGCAAGGAACTGAAACTGTATTTTGCTCAGGTAAGATACAAAGGCTCTTTTGGTAAAATGGCTTAATTGTTGCATGTATTGGTTACATTTTTTTCCACCTTTGTTTTCCAGTTTACTTACAGTTGTGGTGTAGTCACACACTAGCTCTATGAGGTAGGTTAGGCAGAATTCTACTGATTTGCTCAAGGTACAGTCTTAATAGCTTTATTGGAGTTTTCTGTATATAAACTCCAAGCTGCTGCATAATCTTCAGTTCTGTAGTTTACTTTTGTACTGTGTGGTTATTTGTATGGCTGAATTGGGAGATCACAAACTGATTGTCT
Source organism: Gekko gecko (assembly GCA_029375565.1). Taxonomy (NCBI): domain Eukaryota; kingdom Metazoa; phylum Chordata; class Lepidosauria; order Squamata; family Gekkonidae; genus Gekko; species Gekko gecko. Next base: position 98,760,451 of record JAPDNY010000004.1, on the reverse strand, counting down.
GGTTTCTTCTTAAAATCCATTTCTGAGAAGAAATGATATTTCATGTCTTACCTCTGCTTTTCCAAATAAACTGGATTGTATCTTAGGACTCCATTCAGCTAAGCACAGGAACAGCTGCATCCACCAGCTGCACCAGAGGAAGGTTCTATGCTTAGCTAAGTGGAATAGTAGTATACAGCTCAATAAGAAAGATCCTGATTTTCTCTTTGAGGTTATTGGACAGCATAGCCATGGAAGCTTCTGGACAGATTTTGAAAATGCGTGAGAGTGGGCTTGATTAGGTATCTTCTCCTTCCCCAAAGCAGGATTTACTGCACCATAAGTGTTCTTCCTCTGAGGCGGAGGCCATCTTGTGGGTGATTCCCAGCCATCACTCAGGGAGGCAGGACTAAACAGAACTTCCTGTTTCCTGTGGTGGAAGTCACCCTAGATTCAGTTTCTTTTCCTGCCTCAGTAGGGAGAGCAGCTAGGTTTAGGCTTTGCCTTATCCTTCGTACTATTTTGAATCCTTTCTCTTCTTCTCTCTCTGCGTTTAACCTGTCTATCCTGTCTAATCTTCACAAAAAGCAAAAAAAAAAAAAAAGACATTTCTCCTCCTTGCCTATCCCCCCACTTCTTCTATTGAAGACCTGGGGCCAGATCTAAGTGCCCTTTTTCCTTTCTAAGAGCACTCTCTCCAGCCTTTATGGCAGCAATGGAGGACAACGACGGTTTCCTCTCCACACCGGAGAATGATGTGCCTGGAAACGGAGGTGCAGAAAGTGACCGTGCGGCCCGAAAAAGGACCGCAGCCGCGGCAGAAGGGCGAGGAGGCAACGATGAGGCGAAGCATGCCAAAATGCGCACGTTAATGGAGCCTGTGCCAGCTCCGGTGACCATTTTAAAATCCTCAGGCCGGCATGTCAAGGAAGACAGGAGTGGCCATATGCACACATTCCCACAGCCACAACGCCCCAAAAATTATGGGTGACAAGAAAGCCTCTCTTCAGGCCAAAGCAGGTCTGTCGAGGCACGTGACGGAGGGGACGACGTGGATTCCGGTAACGCCAATGATTTTGGGTCCCCCCCCCATTTTTCTACTATTTATTTATTTATTACATTTTTACCCCGCCCTCCCCGCGAATGGGCTCAGGGCGGCTTACATAGGGGCAACCATGTGCCAGAGACAAAACAACTTAAAACCATATAAAACAATTAAATAGATAGCATTCTAAAAAAGTAACCATCCTAAGGTGCTCAACAGTTATTCACAAACTCAATCCAATGGCGGTGTTAGTCACAATGATGTTGGTCACAGTGATGTTGATCACAGCGGGTACAGCTAGATCTCCCTCAGCTGTCCCCTCCCTCCACCACATAAGATAGTAACATTGGCAGAGGGGAGTGGAGTGGCGGCTCCTACTCAAAGGCCTGGCGGAAGAGCTCCGTCTTGCATACGGGCCTTTCTCAGACACGCTATAAGAGAGGAAATAGCGCTGTCTAATATCACGGGGGGCAGAGAACAGCATCCCAGATCCCCCTCTCCTTCTCCTTCCACTTCACCTAGGAGACATACGGGAAAACGCCCCTGGCCCACAAAGGCGGCTCAAAAATGGCTTCTATGGGATGAATGTATGCCCGATTTAGTGGAGGAAGGGGATGGCTCCTTATCTCATATCCCCAGCGATATAGAGGAAGGGGAGTTCTCTTCTAATGAAGAAGAAGAAAAGAAGCCTGCTCCCACAGAAAAATCCTTTAGATTCTTTAAGGGAGAGGATATTTCCTATTTACTTTCCAAAACACTCTCTGCACTCCACATTCAGGGTTCCCACCCTATAGGAGGCAAATTGCCAGATGCACAGGACCAAAGGGAAGGTTCTGAAATTACAGATGAGTTTTTTCCTCCTGTTGATTATTCCGAGATGGCCTTTCCCTTCCCTGATTTTTACGCAAGAAAAATGAAGGCAGAATGGGAAAGACCTTTAGCTAACAGACCCGTCCCGGGAGCAATTAGGAAATTGTACCCCATATCATCTTCTGCTTCCAGTATATTGCAGGTACCAACAGTGGATGCGCCAGTGGCAGCTTTACAATCCTCTGGTCTGGTTTCTGAAGATGGTTACGGCAATATAAAGAAAAACCTCGACAAGCGAGCAGAATTTGCCCTATGGAAGGCTCACAAAGCCAATGCCATGGCTATTAAGATGTCTTCAGTAGCCTCTACTGTATCTAGAGCTGCCATCGTATGGTTGAGAAAGCTGATACAGCTTTTACCTAATAACAACTGCAGGCTGATGGAAGGAGCAAATAGAATCCTACACTGCTGACGCAACCTTGGACTCCATGGTATGCGCATCAAAGGCCATGGCATCTACAGCTGGTGTTCACCGCATGGTATGGCTTCGAGCCTGGCCTGCCGACTATCAGTCCAAAGCAATTGTCTCTGCCTATCCATTTCAAGGTGACAAGCTTTTTGGAGAACCGTTAGAACGGATCCTCGTGGAAACCCGAGATAAGAAAAAGGCTCTTCCCAAGATGGTCCGCCTGGGAGACAAAAGGGTTCCTCATTCCTCTTATTCGCCTTCCTTTTGGACTCAGCACACACTACCTAGGTTCCGTCAAGATAGGAGACCTCCTTGGAATAACAGTAAATAGCCCTTTCGTAGGGGAGGCTTTTCCAATCGATTCAATAGACCTAATACCAGCAGACAGGAGAAAGGGGATAGGGACCCGAAGAACCCTAGGGCATGACTATCTACATCTACCGGTAGGGGGACGGCTGACACATTTCCAACATATATGGTCAGCCTCACAAGTTTACACATGGACTATAGACATTGTCAAAGACGGCTACAAAATCGAGTTCTAGACGTTTCCCCCATGCCGTTTCGTAACGTCACCAGTTCCCAAGAACTCACAAAAAAGAGACAGAACAAAATCAGCGATTCTTCATTTGTTAAGTATTCGGGCGATAGAAAAAGTGCCTGTGCTGTTTAGGTTTGCCATCACTTTGGCGTCTTTTAATTTCATGGCTGCAGTCACCATCTGCAGTGATCTGGGATCCCAGGAACGTGAAGTCTGTCACTACTTCCCCTTCTATTTGCCAAGGAGTGATGGGGCCAGATGCCATGATCTTAGTTTTTTTGATGTTGAGCTTCAAGCCCACTTTTGTGCTCTCCTCTTTCACCCTGAGTAAGAGGCTCTTTAGGTCCTCTTCACTTTCTGCCATCAGAGTGGTATCGTCTGCATATCTGAGGTTATTGATCTTTTCCCCAGCAATCTTAACTCCAGCTTGTGATTCATCCAGGCCAGCATTTTGCATGAATTACTGCACACTAAATATTGGCATCACTTGATTCTTGGTCTTTCTCCTTCAGTGGGGGAAGTCATTCAGAATGGTTAGGTCACACCTCCACTTCCTCCAGGCAGGGCTATGTAGATTTTTGCAAGGACCCCATTGGAGAGATCAAAGGCTGACCCTTCAGTTTGGGATAGCCCTGCTGCTCTGACAGGATGCTCTGAGCTCCGCTCTGTGACCAAACTACCAATAAATCCCCAACACCTTGGATTCAGTTTGGCTCACCGGGATCAGATGGAGGAAGAGAGAGCTTCTATGCCTTTGAACACTAAGAAGACGATAGTTTCAGGAATCAAAAAGAAGAAGGATCAGAGGGAGAGGCCCTTTTGGGCAGCTGGGAGGGAACTATGGACTGTCTCCCAGACATCACGTGGGTGGTGGGGAGAAACCTGAAGCTTTGGGCTGTACCTTACCCTCTGATGTCGGTAAGGACAGAGTCAGACGCAGCTGGGAAAACAACACCGGCCAGCTCAGCAGGTGGTAGTCTCAGCCACGCCAATTGCCCTCTTAGTGGAGGCCCATGAATGGTGGCAAGCAGGCCAGAAGATGCTTTCAAAGGGGATTAGATAGATTTATGAAGGATAAGTCAAACAGTGGCTGCTAGCCAAGGTGACTGAAGGGAACCTCCACATTCCAAGGCACTAAGCCTCTGTTCTGACAACAGATGCCACCAAGAGAGGCTGGGGAACCCATTGCCAGGGCCTAGTGGCACAAGGAAAGTGGAGTTGCTCGGAAAGAACACACACCATAACCTAGCTAGAGCTTTGAGCAGTGAGACTGTCCCTCTTAGCCTTTCATTGGTCCTTAGCAAACCAATATGTGTTAGTTTACACAGACAACATGTTGAGAAAAGCACATGTCAACTATCAGAGGGACACCAGATCAAAATCACTGTTCAGTAAAGCCAGACTTCTTGTAATCTGGGCAGAGAAGAACCTTGCCAGTTTAAGAGTAGAACACATCAAGGGCTTGACCAACCTGGAAGCAGATTGGCTAAGCAGCAAAGACCTGGACCTGGGAGAATGGGCCTTGGATCGAGAGATCTTCCAGCAAATCACTTACAAGTTCAGGAACCCAGTCACAGACCTTGTAGCATCTTGAGGTTCCTTGCAAGATTCCATGATTCAAAAGCAGAAGGCAAGGATACATTGATGTACCCATGGGCTAGAGGTTTCCTGTATATCTTCCCTCCCCTCTCACTCATCAGCACACTACTGAACAGGGCAAGAAGGGAACAGGCAGAGGTAATTTTCATGGTGCCATGCTGACCCAGACAGCTTTGGTTCTTGGGCCTGATACAGATGTTGACTGCAACTCTGTGGAAGCTACTGAAAATATAAAATCTCCTGACACAAGGTCCAATTGCCTACCCAGATTCAGCATGGCTTCATCTGACTGTGTGGAAATTGAACAGTCAGACCTAGAGGCACAAGGTTTCCCTTGCAGACATAGTGGGCATCATGTTACAGTTCAGAAGACTCCACTAGAATAATCTGTAACCACACATGGGTATTGTTTAAGGAACGGGTAGACAATAGAAAGTTAGATCCTCTGAAGCCTTCATACAAAGTAATCCTCCTTTTTCTGCATGGAGGTTGGAAGAAAGGTTTACAGTCAAACACTTTACAGAGACAAGCTGCAGCACAGACTAAAGAATTTATCTGCAAAGGTTCTTCAAGGGGGCATGTTGCCATTGGCACAAAAGGCACCCCACACAAGGCCCTAAGAACCGTGTTGAGCCTCCAAGTTGGAAATCTGTGGACCAGGGGGGGTTAACCAGGGAAACACCTCTCAGAAACCTCTTGATGTGTGGATGACTAGCCAAGGACAGCCCATCCTTACCCCTCTGATGGCAGAAATGGTCGCCACCTGTACATAAGGTACTGGTACTAAACCCCTTATCTAGACCCTCCTGAAGGAAGAGGAGGATTACCCCTGTGGACACCTCCATGGGGTCAATACTCCTCTCCCTGCACCATGCATTGAAGACCTGCCAGGTGTTATTATAGACCCTATTAGTTGACCCCTTTCTCGCAGCCAACATGGTCTTAACCACACTATGGGAATGGCCCACCCCCATTAACTTCTGCCTTTCAACTTCCAGACTGTTCGTTTTAATAAATCTGGTTGAGGATGAACTGCCTCCCCTTGAGTTGGAAGATCTTCCACGGGGGGCAGGAGCCAAGGTTCTTGGATGGACAACCTCCTCAAGTCTTGGAACCAGGCCTGATGGGGCCAAAATGGAGCAACTAGAATTACTTCCGCTCTCAGATCAATTATTCTTTGAAACACCTTCTGAATAATTTGGATCAGTGGGAAGGCGTAGAGAAGAGTTCGCGGCCACTCTAGGTGCAAAGCATCTGTTCCTATGGTGAGAGAACTTTTTAACCTGGACATGAACTGTCTTGTCTGGCAGTTCTGTTCCGTGGCAAACAGGTCCACTTCTGGCGTGCCGAATCTCTGACAGATTTGCCCGAACACTGCTCTGCTGAGCATCCACTCTGATTGGTCCACCCATTGACAGCTCAGCCAGTCCGCCACTCTGTTCTCTTGCCCTGCCACATGTATTGCCTTTAACGATAAGATGTGAGCTTCCACCCACCACATCAATTTGCTTGCTTCCTCGTGTAGCCTTTTGAAGCGAGTCCCTCCTTGGTGGTTGACATACGCCTTCGCCATCATATTGTCCATATGGATCAGAATATGACGGCCCTGTATCAGCCCTTGAAATCTTCTTACTGCCAACCTGATTGCTCTTAGCTCCAGGAGGTTCATACTTTAATATCCATGTGTACTGTATCATTCTTCCCTTTGCATGCGCTCCCCATCCGAACAGACTCGCATCTGTCGTGATCACCACTCGGGGGGTGGTTCCCTGAGAGGTACACCCTCGTCGAAACGGTTCAGTTCCAACCACCATCGTAGTTGCTGTCTCACTGACGACAGAAGCTCTACTTTCCGGGACCTCTTCTGTGCTATGTCGGCCTGGAACGGAAGAAGAAAACGCTGCAGAGTTCTCATGTGGAACCTGGACCATTGAAAACTTCCTGACAGGACCCTTGCATCCCTAGAAGTTGTGCTAGGAGCATGACTTCCACCTTCGGTGTCTCCACCACACACTATGTCAGATGACATAGCCTCAGCTGGCGGTCCTGGGATAGGAACGCCCTGTCCCTCACAGTGTCAATTTGTACTCCTAAGTGAAGTATAGACTGACTTGGTATTAATAAACTCTTTGTCTTGTTGATCACGAACCCATGATCTTTGAGTTCCATCAGGGTAATCTCCAAGGAGTGTACTGTCTGTTGATACGAAGACGCCTTGACCAGGATGTCGTCTAGATACGAGAATAAAGATACACCTGCTGTCCTCAGATGGGCTACCAGAGTTACAAGAATCTTGGTGAACACCTTTGGCAATGACTTGAGGCTGAAGGGGAGAGCCCAATGCTGGTAGTGACTCCTATCATAGGCAAACCGAAGGAATCTCCTGTGTGTCTTCCTGATTGGCACGTGGAGATAAGCCTCCGACAGGTCTATGGAGGCCATGAAGTCCCCTTGTTGAATTGAGGCTAGGATGGTTTTCACTGTCTCCATCTTGAACTTCTTGGTTCCAATCCATCTGTTCAGCCACTTTAAATCCAGTATTGCTCGGGCCTCTCCATTTTTCTTTGGCACTGTAAATAAGATGGAGTAGACGCTGTGAGATCTCTCCGAGGCTGAAACTGGTTCTATGGCTCTTATTTCCAGCAGATGGGATATAGCCTGGAGTAACAGGTTGTGCTTCAAGCTGGACTTCTTCTTTGGCATTTCCAGGAAGCGGTTTGGAGGGAAGGACTGGAACTCCAGAGAGGATCCCCTTGAAACCATGTCCAGGACCCACCTGTCCAGGACCGATCTCTGCCAAAATTGGGCAAACTGGAGGAGCCAGCCCCCGACTTCCATTTGCATCTTTTCTCCAGCATAGTCATGCTTGGGCGCCCTTCTTGAGTCCTTTGGTATTATGGCGTTGCTTAGACTGAAAGGGCTGAGATCTTGTTCCCTTGGACTTTTGTTGCCACTTGTCTCTGAAGGACCAAGTATAACCAGGCTTATTCTCTCTTTGTGCATCCCAAAAGGACTGCTGACGTTGCCTGTCACTCCCATCCTTTCTCTTTGAAGGGAGGACCTTCTTTTTATCCTTTTCTTCCACAAGGTATCTCTCCAGGCTGTCCCCAAACAGGTTGGTATCTTAAAGGGCACTGCCACTACCTTGGTACGTGCAGATGGCTCAACATCCCAGTTTCGTAGCCAAGTATTACGTCTCGCCATGACGCTACATGCTATCCCTCTGGCTGATTGCTGAACAGCATTGAGAGTGGCATCCACCACAAAGGCCATGGCCAAAGCGATTTTCTTCAGTTCATCTTTCAGGTCCTTTGGGATGCCACTGTCTGTTTTGGCCAGGTCCGAGGTCCATGCGTAGGCTGCCCTGGCGAAGAATGATCCTGTGACCGAGAAACGAAGAGCATTTGCAGACGCCTCAAAGTCCCTTCACAGTGCTTGCTCAATGCGCTTGTCGCGGTTGGAAGACCATCCGCTCCCAAAGGAAGCACTGAAGTAGACACCAGGCTGTTGATAGGGTCATCTACTGCTGGCAGTCTGAGCTTCTTGGAGGCCTCTGGAAAGAGAGAGTAAAACTTCCCAAAGACAGGGTGAGTTGCTTTCGGTTTGGCAGGATGCTCCCACTCCACCTTCTTAACCTTATAAAAAGCAGCTGGCAATGGCACCCCTGTAGGGTTTCAGGTGTGCTTTAGGCATAGTCTTGTCTAACCCCACAGGAAACTCTGAATCCTTCTCTTCTTGGTCTTTTGGTGTGTAGGACAACTCCAGGGTTCTGATGACCTTAGGGAGGAGTTTACCATACAGCTCTTGAGGAAAAAGCCTAGATTGTACCACAGGGACAACCTCTTCTTCCTCTACTGATAACTCACCCTCTTCTTTCGGGGAGACAGATTCTTCAGAGTCAAATTCAGAATCATGATCACTCAACAGAGGACTATGCTCTTTACGTGCCTTAGTGCTCTTTTTTCTGTGCTTGCTAGGACTAGGATCTTCCATTTCACTGGGACAGTGTCTCTTTACCCCTAAGGGGCCCTGAGAAGGTCCCTCTGCAGCCCTAGTAGCACTCTGGGACTCTTGCCACAAAGCCCTGAGTTCTCTTCTCTTTTCAAGCTTCATCTATGAGAGGAGAATAGATTGGGCTTCATCTCCAGGTGGAACCACAGAGTGAGTAGCAGGAGACTTAGGGGAATCAGCCAGATCAAATGTGCAAGTGGCATCCTGCAAATCTGAGCCAGAGGGTATCCCTGACTTGGCAGCCATTTTGGGAAAGATCTGAAAACGAAAGTAGGGAGGGTCACTCAAAATGGCCGCTTACTGCCTTTTTTAACTCAGTGATCTACTGGCTTCTTCTCTCCCAAAAACTCCTGAACACATCGAAGGGAGGAACCTGAAGGGCTATGCACTGCACATTTTAAAAAAGACAAACTGCCTAAAAGGGATGAAGGCAGAGTGGGGGGGAGGCTCCGCTTTCACAGCCTTCCCCCCTGAAAACACACAGCCACCCTGCATCTCACTACACCCCCCAAATGCAGCCTGCACTGGGGAGAAGAGGAACCAGGAAAGGGAGTAAGGGGGGGGCTGCCCTCCCACGGCCCCCGCAGACCCCGGGAGCAATCTTACAGTGTCTGGAATGACTAGGACTGTCCCTCGGCGTGCCCTGATGTCTGCTTTGCTGTGCGGGAACAAAGGAAGTGCCGGTCGATATCGCGTTTGCCTGGGACCAAGCAGACTCGCCACACCTGTCCCACCAGGTTACGCCAAGCCTGCTGCCGCCTTTCTAGAGCTCAGTGCCATCGGCAGGCTCCAGGAAAAAAGGCTTAAGCCAGTCCCCCCCCCAGACTGGAAGCAAGGCGTGGGCAGCATGTTGCAGTGGCGCGGTTCTCCAGGGGTCTCCCGGGTCCACATCTGCTGAATTCACCACCCACCCCCGCAGCCAGGAACAAGGGATGGGGGGGGGCAGAGAATAGGCAAGAAAAACCTTTCTCTACCTTCTCCTTCCCTTCTGACTTCTTTCTTCTTTTTCTTCACCTTGTGACTAGTGTGCTCCACTGGAGCACAGTCTGCAGCTTCCTGCCCAGAAGGCAGGGCCAGATAGACTGGGAAGCAGGAGCACAAGCCCCTCCCCTCCATGACAAAAGAGTCTGCTGGCCCTGCCTTCGGAGGAGAGGAGCTGTTTCCCAGGAGTAAGGAGTCTGGAGGACTGCCCCACTCCTGGACCACCGGAGAAGTTGCCTTTTTGGTAGCAATAACATCGTCGAGAAGAGTATCAGAACTAGCTGGTCAACAATCCACAAAGAAATTCTGTGTGTTCCATAAAGATTCAGTGTCCTTGAGGACAGATCCCTTCTTCGTTCCAAAGGTGAATTCTGAGTTTCAAATCATAGAATGTTACAGTTGGAAGAAACCTTACAGGTCATCTAGTCCAACCCCCTGCACTCTGCAGGAGCACAGCTGAAAGATAGCCCTACAACATACCCGAAAGATGGTCATACAGCCTCCGCTTGAAAACGTCCAACGAAGGAGCATCCACCACCTTCCGAGGCAGACTGTTCCACTGCTCAACCACTCTTACAGTTAGGAAGTTTCTCCTGATATTTAGCCGGTATCAACTCCCTTGTAATTTCCATCCATTAGATCTAGTCTTGCAATCCAGAGAAAGAGAGAATAGATCTGCTCCATCTTCTACATGACAGCCCTTCAGTTATTTGAAGACTGCAATCATGTCCCCTCCAAGCCTTCTCTTTCTCAGGCTAAACATACCCAACTCTTTCAGCCTTTCCTCATAAGACTTGGATTTCAACCCTCTCACCACCCTGGTTGCCCTCTTCTGGACACACTCGAGCTTGTCAATATCCTTCCTAAAATGTGGTGCCCAAAACTGGATACAGTAGTCTAGGTGAGGCCTGACCATAGCAGAATAGAGCGGAACTACCACCTCCCATGATCTGGACACAATACTTCTGTTAATGCATCCTAAGATTGCATTAGCTTTCTTCGCAGCCATATTGCACTGCAGGCTTATGTTTCATTTGTGATCAACCAGAACTCCTAGATCTCTTTCACATGTGCTGCTGTCAAGCCAAGTCCCTCCCATTCTATATCTGTGCCTTTGATTTTTTGTACCTAAGTGTAGGACTTTGCACTTATCTCTATTGAAATTCATTTTGTTTGTCTCAGCCCACTGTTCCAGCCTATCTAGATCATTTTGAATTCTGACTCTGTCTTCTTCAGAATTAGCAATCCCACCCAGCTTTGTGTCATCTGCAAATTTGATAAGCATCCCCTCTATGTCTTCCTCCAGGTCATTTATAAAAACATTGAACAGTACTGGGTCCAGGACTGAGCCCTGTGGCATTCCACTCAAAACTTCCCTCCACATAGAAAAGACCTAGAATTAAGATAAAGTCTTGCGAGATTTAAAAGAAAGAGGACGTTTTGCACTACCAAATTGGAGGTTATATTACAGAGCAGCAGCATTGACATGGATGAAAGAATGGATCACACTAGAAAATTCAAGAGTATTAAAACTTGAAGGCCATGACCTATAACTAGGGTGGCATGCCTTTACTTGGTATGGGAAAACCCATACGCATAAGTACTTTAACAATCATTGTGTAAGAGCTGCCCTATTGAAATCATGGCAAGAAACACAGAAGCTTTGCTATACTAAAATCCCTAAATGGGTCTCACCTTTAGAGGCATTTGTAAATCCTAAGACATTTACAAAAAAATTGAGCTGGATGTATGAAGATTTATTAAATAACCAAAACAAGCTATACAATCAAGAAGAACTTAAGAAAAAGGGTATAAACTTGAGTTGGTGGGAAAGAGCACAACTTGACTCTAGATACGCGAAAGATCAGACAATAGGTTTTCATTATACACTCTTAGAACTTGATAAAGTATTGCTAGGAGCAGAAGGGAGACATATAAAACTATTATATACATTGTTACTAGATATGAAAATGCAAAATGAAATTGTAAAGGAATCTATGGTTAAATGGGCACAAAACCTAGGTCATAATATACAATTGGAGGAATGGTCTAGAATATGGAAAGTGAATATGAAATTTACAAAAGCTGTTTCATATTTAAAAAGTATATAAAATGTTTTATAGATGGTATGTAACTCCAGAAAAATTAACTAAATGGTATTCAAATGTGTCAAATCTATGTTGGACATGTAAAAAAGAAATTGGTTCTTTTTATCTTATGTGGTGGTCTTGTAAGACAGCTAAAGCATATTGGTTATGGATTCATGAAATATTACAAAAAGTCTTAGATACACCATTCCATCCTGAATTATTTTTTATTGAATATTGTACCACAAAGTTTTACAAAGCAATATATTTACATGGTTGTACATGTAGTGACAGCAGCGAGGATATTATATGCAAAATACTGGAAAACTACAGAAACACCTACAAAAGAAGAAATAGTATACAAGTTGTTGGAAGCTGCAGAAATGGATAAATTAACATTACAGTTACAAGGAAAACAAGAAGAAACTTTTGATAAGCTCTGGTTAAGATTTTACAGTTGGATAGAGGCTTACAATAACTGACCATGAAAACATTGTAGAACAAAATCAGAGATTGCCTCAAATATGTTATAAACAGATTTAGGTGCATTAGATATGATTCATTTCAACTTTCTATGTTAAGCTTACATAAGTGCAGACTCTATCTTTGTAGTTGTTGATTGTGGTTTGTTTGTATTGTGTGTTGCCTTTTTGTAGTGTTCTTTCTTTGCTTTCTGAAAAAATAAAAAAGACTTCCCTCCACATAGATGCAGAGCCATTTATGAGCACTCATTGGGTGCAATTTTTCAGCCAACCATGAATCCATCCAACAGTTGCACCATCCAGCCCACATTTAACCAGCGTATCAACCAACCAGTGGCATAAACTGAACGTGCATAGAGCTCTATGCACCTACCTGAACATAATGGCAAACCTCAGACTAACTGACTCACTGTGTTGGAACCTACCTGAAGGTTTCTTCTCTTCAGTGAGGCGAAGTGATCCACAACCCACCCTGCCTAGAGCAAGTGGAGGCGTGACCATTTTGGATGACTTCGCCCCACTGAAGAGAATAAATCTTCAGATAGGTTTCCGTGGTGGGGGAGGTAGTGGTGTTTGTTATTAATATTAATGTTATTTATCATCTGCCTTTCTCACTGAGACTCAGGGCAGATTACATTATGTAAATCAAGTACTATCAACAAAATGGGACATTCAAAATAGTAGAGTTTGGACTACAGAAATCTGAAAACAAACTGAAAACTCAAATAGCTGAAACAAAGCATGAGCTTTTTAACTTGAAAAATTAAGTGGTGCAGAAGCTACCTAGTCTGGAGCATATTTTCAGTGATTGATAGCAATGCGGTACTGTAGGTCATGGTCCAGTTCTATTTACTTGTACAAAAAGCCCTCTTGAATAATTCTGTTCCACATAGTTTATGGAAAGCCATTCCATAAAGGGGGCCATTCCATAAGGTGGGGACCACAGCAGAGTATGTGCAAATATGGGCAGTTATCAATATTGCCCACTTTCAGGGTAGTACCTGCAGAAGGCCCTGCTGGGATGAGTAACTCCTGGGGATGCAAATAATCCCTGTTTCATGAATATTTTGCCAACTTTGTCAGCCCTCAGTTTCCCCTCAAGTCATGCCACTCATTGTTCCCTGAGTGCCATTGCACTCTTCCTGTTTCATAGCTGTACTAAATTTGTCAAAATAATGATACATGGCTTGTTTTTATCTTTCCAGACTTTACACATTGGCAACCCACACTTAGCACCACCAGATCCAGAAAAACAGTTCTTGATTTCTCCTCCAGCTTCTCCCCCTGTTGGTTGGAAACAAGCAGAAGATGCCACACCAGTTATTAATTATGATCTCTTATATGCAATCTCCAAACTAGGACCAGGTAAGGGGCTTCTGTGGCCAAGTGCAATAGTCAAATTCATTTTTTGCCATTTATTTTTACTATCAGTTCGCTTTTAATTCCTTATTTACACACAACTCCTTTGCCTTTTTTATTTCCCATGCTATTTACCTTGAAATGTTTTTTCCTTGTATTTTTAACATTCGGTTTATTAGAACCACAGTATAGCAAGTAATCATACTGGATAACACTTCTTAGTACTGTCTTTATAAGATCAGTTGGGCTTTGGGGAGGAATTTGAAGGATGTGAGAAGTAACATTGCAAAGTGTTCAGGAGGCAGATCCAGGCGAGGGAACCTAGTACAGCTAAAGCTTCCAAGTTTGCTGATAATTCAAATGCTGACTCTGAATTATATCTGCTTATTAATCATAACTATCACTTGCTGGAGGAACAAATTTTGAAAGGAAAAGAAAGAGTCCCCTGACTCTCTAGAACAATAGGAAGATGATACTGATTTTTGGATGTAAGAGTCATTGGAAGGGATAGCTGCAATGTGTATTGGGAGGGGGGTCATATACTAGGTTTAAGCAGTTTTCTGAAAGCTTTTGTCATTTTTCAAACCTCCTAATATCATTTCTGTCACTTCTTCTGGGTTATACATTTGTGGTATGCAGTAGTAATCAGTTCTCTCCCAAGAAACATTTTGGTTTCTCTACAGTCATGATTCTTGGAGTGTGAAGTTGGCCTTCCTGAAAAGGAGATGGGAGCTTGTGCAGAATGAAAAAATATTCCTGTAATTGTACTGTATGTTGGTGAACAGTGTCTATTTCAGACATGACTCTAGGCATTCTCTTCAACAAACAGTATGTAGAAGGGGAATAAAGTTGACCCATGATTATGCTGAAACTCAGGTGGTTAATGTTAGCCTTGCCATGCTGTATGGAAGGTCCACTTCAGGTGTTACTTTTGTCACACAGGTGCTGCTCCATCATGATCTGTTTGCATGTTGGCCCAGTAACACAGGAGAAAAATAATCAAGTAGGAAAATCACAGTGAAGATGTTTCTTCAGTGCCAGCAGCAGCTCTGGATGTGTGATGGTGGGGGTATGAATTCAGAGCTGATCCAACTCTGAAGTAAATAGGGAAGCCCTTTCTTCAACAGAAGCTTTTTGCACACATCTGTGCTGCTGTGGGCTCAAGGAGCTCTTGAATACAGGCTCCAGTTGTACCACATGCACTTTCTGAGAGAGAGAGATAAAACTTATCTTAACCAGCTTTACTATTTTTTAAACACATTCTAGGAGAAAAATATGAACTTCATGCAGCAACTGACTCTACTCCCAGTGTTGTTGTCCATGTTTGTGATAGTGATGAAGAAGAAGAAGAGGAAGAAGATGCAGTCAAGAAACCAAAACCAAAAATTATTCAAACCAGGAGGCCAGACTACACACCTTCTTACCAAAGCTGAACTGTAGATAGAGCTTTCTCAAGTGCTGTAAAACTGACATGCTCAGTGGAGATGCTGGGGACCTGTGGATGGTTAAAACTTGGATGACATTAGATGTAGAAGTGGAAATTCTAATGTAAAGATATTTTAAGAAAGGGAATGTCTTCATTTCTATATTTTTAATGCTCCACAATGACTGATGAGACAGATTCCAACATTAACTTCCTAAATGTCTTTAAGAGGGTGAAGGCATTAGGTGGCAGTATAGAAATTGTTGGTGTGGTAGAGAGATTTTCGGGTACCCTCAGGCTCTGTTACAAAGCAGCCTTCTCTGTTTGTTTGTTTATCTATTCAATAATTAATTCCTCTGATTCATAGATTAGACATTGTGGCTGCTGTTCTAAAATACATTCACCGGTGAATAAGACCCATTGGAACCAACAGAACAAAGAAGTGCATGTATTTGGGATTTCAGCTTGTAATAGTATGTGATAACAGTTTAAAGATGAAACAAGAGAGGATTAATTTTTTGTATTAGTTTTGTGCATGCATATAGAACTTTAAAAGTAAGTTTGCTTATTTTTTTCTGTCATTTCTAATTTTATATTGCTGAGAAAAATGAAAAATTATCTCAAGTACTGACTTTCCGGGCTTCTTTCTGAATTATGGTTGAATTGCCTGTTCACTTTTCAGTGGGAACACATTTTTAATTTACACCTTCCATTTTGATGCAATATCCCTTTTTGATGTTAACTGCCAATGTTTGGTTTTATCTAGCAATCCTATGAAATGTGTGCATATTTAAACAGGAAGGTAACTTTAAATTCTCAGTGAACTTATTTATATTGGTTTAGACCATCTTGATTTCAAACAGAAATATATGAAGACTTGCAGGGAAAGCTTTTGCTGTATTACAGTTCACAACAGTGAGAAAATATAAGCTGTATTGTCCTAGCCACAAATCTGTATGTTTATAGCTGTTGCTATTATATGTTGTTAGTGGTATTTGAGCATGTTTAATGTATAAACGAATAGGGAATGTGGCATTTGAGAAGGATGGAGTGCCTTTTCCCCAGATATTCCTGCGGGGATTGTTGCACTAGCAGAAAGATTTTGCTTTTTCGTTAATTGGCAGTAGATATTTTATATCAGTGTGTTCTGCTTAGGCATCATAGTATGGTGTAACTTGGTGTTTGATGCCAAGCTTTGCTCTAAGAGCAGCATTTGGTTATATGCTACTAAAGGCGAGCAGCAAACATTGTTCAGTCTCTCTTTTTTTGGTATCATGTTTACAAAAACTAAAGTAACTGCACAGTTGACACCCCACTTCAAGTATTCCTAGGAATCTCCTTTGAATGAGAATGCTTGAAATGAATTTTAAGAGGGTTTTTTTAAAAAAAATAAACACTCTTCTCTATTTGTGATGATTAAGCAAAGGTGTTCTTTTTTTAAAAATAAGGATTTCATTAATTTTACAAAATCTGTCACTGTGTTTGGAACCATTGTAGCCAATGCTGTATAAATATTTATGTGAAGTCAGCAGTGCATAATGTGTACTGTATTTGTAATACTCTGGTTTTGCCCAGTCATGTTTTTTAAAGCCATGAAGCCAATTCAATATAAGTACAAATAGAACACCTGTATGTAGTTTATTTTGTAAAGAATTATAATGCAAGATCTATAATGCACCTAGTTGCAGAGCCCTGCTTGTACTGGATACACATGACTATATAGTTCTTGGTCAGTCACAAGCTCTGGCACAGCTGTTCTTGAAAAAGAGCAGTTTCTGCCAGAGTTCTCTCAGCTCCACCTACCTCACAGGGTGTCTGTTGTGGGGAGGGGAAGGAGTTTGTAAGTCACTCTGAGACTCCAAGTGGAGGGCGGGGTATAAATCCAATCTCCTCCCCCTCCTCCCTCTTTTTCTTCTTCTTCTTTCTTGCACTGGGACTGCTCTCAGGACTTCTTAGATTTTCCTTTTAAAACAGAGGAGTTTTGCAGAATGTCATACTGCAGGTTGATGTGGTTTCCTGTATTATCAGTGTTTCTACAGCTTTGTCTAAGCTGCAGGAAGACCAAGGAAACTGGATGTTACTGCAGGGTGGAACTTTACCACCTGTAACTTCCCACTGTAGCCTGCTGTGTTCTATGTAATGCTGCTCCTGGGTATTGGATTCTCAGGAACACCGGGAGGGGTGTGGGGTGCGGGGAGAAGTCTTACACAAGCAGTTAAAGATTTAAGATTTGACCCAAGATGTCTTACAGCTTAATCCCAAGTGTATTTATCTGTAATTAAGTTCCGTTGCTTTCAGTGGAACAATATGCAGATGATTCTGCTTAGTTTGCAGCAAGGCTGTTTCAGTCTGTTGATATCAAAAGTGTGAACTGCTGAAGAATGTATAAAATTGCCACCTTAGTTTCATGTGCCCAAATATTCCACCTAGACTGGCTTAGGGATTTTAGTTACACTGACATTCTTCTCCTTGTTCTCCATGTGTTAACCATAGAACTGAAGCATGATAAGCAAAACAGACCACTTATTTCCAAAACAGAATTATACTATGACATATTTGATGCAGTCCTATAAAAATACCTCACTGCTTTCAAGCAGGGAGAAGGAAATTTTAATAACAACTATGAGACCAGAAGTATCATTGCTTGTTTCTCTTTTAGCCGAGGTGCTCTGATCATCCTTTTTCATTTAATTACATCATGCAAATACTACAAGGCTTACTACTGAAAGAACGTAAGTCGGTGTTGTTTCTATAGTCTTGCACTTTTGACAGTTTAGATAAGCTGCTATGATGTAGCCTTGATCTAAGCATCTGTCATCATTTCCTACACATTGCAAAATTGTCTGAAGATTACATAATAAAAAATTTGGCTTCTTCCTTCCCCAAAGGTGTACGGATATTCAGTGGAGTTCCATGATGTGCTCTAATTTTACTGTGGAGGTAGTCATGCATTCTGTTTGGATGTTGCATCTCTCTTCTTCAACAGAGCTGGAAAACAAATTGTGATACTTCTGGTGTTATGTGTGAGAGAGGCTGCAGGACATTTGGAGAAAAATTGAAATTCAATAAATATTTTATGCAAGTTTATCAAACCTGTAAATGAGCATTGTTTAATATCAGTATATCTTTAAAAATCCTGGCTTATGATTAGGTTAATAAGTGGTTATATTTGATATCAGTAAATATTTTAAGATACTTTTAATAGCAGAAAGCTTTTTTTAGTTTAGCTTTAAATGACCATGTCAAAATGAGTTAATTAACATAATGCCTTTTATCTGGTATAAAATACACTCAAACTGGATGGCTTGGTCACACCCCTCAGTATAGTAAAGTGACTGAGCGGTGGTACACTGAATGTATCAGCTTATACGTATGTAAAAATCAAATATCTGTACCAGACCACCAGTTCTCAAAAGTTAAACAAAGGGCTTGAGGGCTACTTCAAACACACACATTCCCATTTTTAAGTTGGAATGGTTTTCTTTGTTCATTTCATTTTTATTGTTCAGTAGTTATGGATAAAGTCCACGATCATTACTGGGCTCTTTCTGCTTCCTTACTACAGACTTCTGTACCTTTTAAATAAAACAGTCTTTTTAAACAACTGAGCAAAAGTACCAGCACTTGCATAAGGAGCCATATAAATTGTAAGCTGGCATGAACAGTGGCCTGTTATAATGCTATTTTGTATGCAAGGGAAAACCTCTTCCGTTTTAGGATATCATCTCCTTTTGTTTAGTTATGGCAGGGGTCATTTTGTAGAAAAAGAGGTGCAGGAGCTCATTAGCATAACTTATTCGCATATGCCACACCCCCTGACATCACCGGAAGTGTGTCAGAAGGCAACACCCACCACTCAGGCTCCACTGGACTGTTTTGGATTGCTAGCTATTGGGGGGGTGGGGGGGGATTTACAGATCTGTCCTTGCAGAGGAGGGAGAGCTTGTACCTGAATAAAACTTGGTCTTAAAGGTGCCACTGGACTGTTTTGGATTGCTAGCTATGGGAGGGGGAACGCGCAGATCTGCCCACACAGAGGGGGAGAGCTTATACCTGAGGGGGGACGCTGCAACTTACCTGGCTGCTTCTTGCCACTGAGGGCTGCTGGGAGAAGGGGGCGGGGCTTGTTGCATGTGCCCACCCCCTGGACTTCTTTTTGCTGGAGCTCCGCTCAGGCCCATAGCCAGGATTTTTCATTTTGTGGGGCAAATTTTTTTCTTGTGGTGCACCCATTATGTTTATACTTTAAACCCTCTCTTGATACAAAACAAAAACATTGTTGGGATTTTTAAACTGCAATTCCAGACTTGGGATCCCCTGGAGACTGGCAAAAAAAACCCCATGCTGATAGTAGGCAGATATTGTTGGAAATGCGATCCCCAGGTCCCACATGGAGTACGGCATCCCTTCCTCCCCATCCCCCATACAAAAGAAAACAGGTAAACTTCCTCCTACCTGTGTGGGCCTTGACTTGCGGGCTTGGGAATTGGGTGGGGGCTTGCTTGCAAAAGAGATCACTGCAGCCATGTGGGAAGGATGGAAGGAGTCGGGGCTTGCTTGTTTATTTTGCCTGTGAGGAGGGAGTAGCAGCAGCGTGCCTGGGTATGGAGGCGGGGCTTCCTTGCTTTGCCAGCTGGGTGGGAGGCAAGATGAGTAGATATTAGAGTAACTGAATGCCAGCTGGGTGACACAAGACCGGTAGACAACAGAGTAGCTGAGTGCCATTGCCCAGAAGAGATACAGGCAGCGTTGGCCAGCATGAGGAATAAGTCGGGGGGCCTGCCCAGGGTAGTAAGTTGTGAGGCCCTAGTAGAAAGTCGGGGGGTGGGCCCCAAAATCAGCCACTGTAGCTATGGGCCTGGCTCCACTCCTGTGCGCTTCCGCAGGAAATGACCCCTGAGTTATGGTATATGTATATGGCACACTGGTTTCCTTTCATGATTTCATATAAATTCTCCAGAGATGCAAGTTTTCTGTTTGCTAAACCTTTCCCTGTACATTAAATGCAGGAAGTCTTAAGTATTGATTGCAGTTTGAGTTTTAAAAAAGTAACCTATCCAAGTTTTCTTCCAGCCCAAAATTTCAATGATAAAATCAGAGATATTTCCTCTGTCCTACAGAGGGAGCTGAATATCCAGCAATATAGTATACTAAAGTTCTGGACATGACTTTTTAGTTGTATTGGGGATTTTTAAGCTGCTCTTCCTCCAAGAAGTTTAGGATGGTGTAGATTGTTCCTCCTTCCCCTCTGTTTATCCTCACAATAACACTGAGTGGCTGGCCCATGGTGGGAATTTGAACATTGTTCTCCACTTTCCTTGATCAGCACTGGCTGCTGTACCAAATTGGCCCTGAAAATAAATTCAAAATTAAACTAAGTTGAGTTTGTGATATTTTCCTGTAGTTCCTAGCATTTTGTGCCAGTATTTCAAAAGGCTCCTGAGCCCAGTGACATACCACAGGAAACCTATATTTAAACCAGTAAATGGCAAATTTCAGTAAATTGTTACTGCATCCATTTTCTTTAAGTGTCCTGGGTGTGTTTGTGTGCAAAGTATGACTTCAACGAAGTGTGACATTCTTTAAGGACAGACCCTGCTTAATCTTTGTGTTTGCCAGGTCCAGGCAACAGGTGTTGTTTTGAAAGCTTTTATAGGGCAACTTGAGAATGGATAGTCTAAAAACCTGAAATTAAATAACTTCTTACATTTTCTAGTGCTCAATCAAAAACAAATCTTTCATTCAAGTAGCAGTTACGTATGGGTTTTGCTAGACCCCAAAGGGACTGCATCCTGCCCTTTCCATGAAAGTGTCCCTCTTAAAGAATGCTATGCACAATTTCTTGTTCTTTTTTCATTTATTCCTATGCTTGCAACACCCACCCCTAATGAATGGAAGATGTCATGCAGGAGTTCTTGTATTTTATGTGTTACCGTCAACATGTGCTACAAACAAGACTAATTTTATTTTCCACAATCGCTGGAGGTGCTTCATACCCCTAACTAATAGAGATTTTCTGTGAGGTGATGTATAGCTTTGAACAGCATCATAAAGTGTGAGAAATTAGATCTTTTCATTTTCTTGCAAATATGACACTAAATCAATGAATGATTTAAAACACCATGTCTCTTTAGGCATAAACAGCTCAGACAGTTTAGCTGAGACATATTTATGTCCTGTCTGCAGTTCTAACCTTTTTCATGAGTTACAATAAAGAGTTTCACTTCTTTACATACAGTCTTAAAGAACAGGTTGGGTATCTGCAAGTTAAAATGGACCTGAAATATTTAATATTATTATAGTAGCACCTGTTTGTTGATTTTGGGACAGTCAAGAAAAAATTGATCAAGCCTTTTAAAATGCCTTAAGTCTGCATTCTGAGACAATTCAAAATGTCCATAGGAAGTGAAATCCTAGTTTATTCATAAACAGAGCCTCAACTCAGCAGATGGCTTATTACAGAAAAACTTTTTTAAAAAGGTAAAACTGGGAGGTGGGGTGGGGTAGGCGGAAAAGAAAGGAAGCATTTTGAGATGTATGAAAGGGCATCTGTGAATGTGTTGTAATCAGCCTTCATAATATTAAGTGACTATTCTAAACATGTCATAAGATATAAATGCAATGGTTTCATTTCAATGGATTTTAGACATCAGATGTACGGTAAGTAAATATGAGGAAACCCCAATTCAGCCATATGCTGAAGTGGTTGTATATTAGCCAATTGTTGACAAAACACACAGTGAGATGTCCTGAAAATGTTAATCTCACACTGTGTGCCTCAGTTCTTAATGGGGTGGTAGATGGGATTTGCTTTAGATTAGATGTATCATTTGAAGTATTCTTTGCCATTGGAGGGGTCATAAATCCAGAGTTTAGAATTATTTAGCTGTACTACTAACCCTAGATCAATTTTGTGCTTATAAACATATACCAATAAAATGTAACTACTTGATGGTCAATATATATTATGCACACTGTACATCAGCACCTGTTCTGCAAACGTGCACAAGCACTTTTGTGCATATGCAATTGTGTTTCTCTGATGAAAGCATCAGTCCTGTTGAAAACAGAACAAGCAGCTAGTGATATATGAAGGTTTCTCACTGGTCTAAGTGTTTCTGAACAGAGCTGGAAGGAGCCGTATAGCCCAATCTCCTTTGCATAAAGATACCAAACCCCTTCAGAACACTGCAACAGATTTCCAGGCCTGTTTTTATTTTCAGCTCCCAGCAGATGGAGTGCTCTTGGCAAGCTGTCAGTTACAGCTCTTGTGCTGCCCTGGCATTAGCATTCTCGAATGTGGACAAATTATTCTATGCCCATTTTATGCTATGGATTGTATAAGGAGATACAGCAACTTGTAGCTGGGGGGGGATATGACTGATCTGATAGAGTTTGAAACACAGACACTGTCCTGCAGTGTTCTTATTTATCCATCTATTGACTCTTGACCAAGACTGCTCAAAAACATATGCCTTTTCATTTTTCATCACACCTGTGTCTCATTCCAATTTATATTATGTGGCAGCCACACCATGAAAACAGTAGAATTACCAGTATCTAACACATTTATTGCATGGTGTGCCAGTGCCCCAAATGGTCCAAGGTATCTACCCAACCTATAGTGCAGTATTAGTTCAGCAGGAATAATGGAGAACTTCTCATAAGGTTTTGCTTAAAAGTGGTACCTGTTCACTATGAAAAGTATCATCCAGAGCTGTTACTTTTCTTTGCATAGATCACTGTGGGCTGTGTGTTAACACTATGTTTGGAGGAAGGGCAGCAAGGAAATATTTAGGGTACTTTTCCAGAGAGAAAAATGAAGCCTAAGGAATTAGCAACAGAAACATAGCTGAAGTGAGGAGAAATGTAACTACCCCGATGTTGAACATGGAATGTTAAGTTAGCCCAACAGGTAAATCCTATACTTTCTGGGGTAAATAGGTACCCCAGTGCTTGTTGCTAACAAGAAGGAAACCACAAATGATAATTTTCCTTCAGGGATGTTATGCACCACACTATGACCATTTCTTAAAAGAACAAAATGTTGTTTTTAATTCTTGCAAGAAAAGACAATTATGCATGAGATCCAGGGTAAATTTGACTTTGCTACACATTGTCATGGAAGAAAGAGATAAAAGGTATTCTAAATAACTTCCATATATGATAAAAATATTGTGCATCTTGAGAAGGGGGGGGGACCATAGTGGTAGGGCATCTGGTTCATGTGTGTATGATCTTAGGTTTGATCGCTGCTATCGCCAGTTAAAATGCATTAGGTAGTAGGTGATGTGACAGACCTCTGCCTGAGACCCTGAAAAGCTGTTGCCAGTCAGAGTAGATGA
Organism: Gekko gecko; assembly: GCA_029375565.1. Classification (NCBI taxonomy): domain Eukaryota; kingdom Metazoa; phylum Chordata; class Lepidosauria; order Squamata; family Gekkonidae; genus Gekko; species Gekko gecko. Next base: position 98,737,320 of record JAPDNY010000004.1, on the reverse strand, counting down.
TACTGATCTTTAGACCAGTGGTCTGGTTCACTGTAAGGTAGTTTCATGTGTGTTCAGGTTCTGCTCTGATTGTGGCATTTGCAAGTTGCTGCTACTTGGATCATAATCATATGATTCTCTCTGCTTCTTTGACATAGATGAGGGGGTGAAGAAACTTAGCCTGATGATGATTATGATGATGATCAGAGATAACCTATTCTAAATCTTACAGTTATAGAACTGCTCTCATTTGTATGGGGGGATGGTATGTGTACAGTGACCCAGAGAGAGCTACAAGTAAGAATTCAAGTAGATACCACTACTTCTGAATTGTGTTTTTTCTAACACTTCCCAGAATGGATACTACCAAGTATTATGCAGGCGGTGAGAGGGAGGGGGGAGTCCCCTTTACCACTTAAAAGGGTATGCTGGGGATTATGGGACCTGTATGGACAAATTCTATATGTGTGGTAAGGAGGGGGGATGTGGTGTAACCTAATGAAAAAGCTGGCTAGATCCAACCCATAGAGAGCAGAGGCAAACTAAAGATAATTTTGTGTGAAACAGAGTGAGAATGAAATGTGTGAATGATATAGATAAAAGGCATTACCTTCTAAACTCCTGTGTAGAAGTTGATTTGGGTGTGGTACTGAAGTGAAGAACACATGCTGTCTTGGGCAATGGGGACGTCAACAGCAGTTATTGTGTGTATGATTACAAAGGAGAGTCTTCATAAAAATATTTATAAAAATTTACTGTATGGCTGAATAAATGTTCCATTTTGATATTGCAGAACTCTGTATTGCTTCTAAGGTGTTTACGTTGCGAAATGTTATAGTTTGAAAGTTGTTTGGAAGGAAACAAATATTTATTTTTGTAAATAAAATTATTCTGGAATTTAAGCCTTGTCTGTAATCATTATTTCCACAACATAGAAAGTGTCTGGGTTTGAAAAAATATAGTTGTAAAGGAAGGGGGGAAATACTTTTGAAGTGTACATGCAAGTGTCCCTTTTTTGTCCTAAGAAGACAGAACACTGCATTTATTCTTAGCAACTAACAAACTCGTGTTTACCCTGATAAAGCAGACATAGTACAATATCCCATTACCACAGGATCAGGAGGGGCTTTGCTCCAAGGGAATGGTCTGTACTTTTTTAATAGTACTCTTCAAATTAGCATGGTGTAGTTCTTTGAAAACTGTACACACTTATCCATGTAATGGAATATATGGAGGAGGGATGCACAGTCTCCAAAGAGCTACATTTTGTGGAATGGGAGAAGTTAAAAGGGGGTCAACAATTGGTAGGACACATCTATGGGATGCAGATTTTCTAGTTGCTTTTAAATAGGATTCCATATGTAACTTCTATGTCTGCATCCCTCACAAGAACTTTCATCGCAAGGCCTTAGCATTTCATTTCAAAATCACAGAGCCAGTTCAGACACTTTCTGTTCTGAATAAACAGATTTGTCTCCACAACTATCCACATTCCCAAAAGTATGTGAGGTTGATTAATGCTAATGTGCCAAGATCTAGTGACACTTATTCCAGTGATCACTGTGGCTGAAAACAATGCTCTTCTAAATTTCAGTTCACCCCTTTTCCATACAGTTACAGTATCATGGCTGCTCACATATAAGACAATCTGGTTGTGTGAAAGCACCCATTGAAATGAATGATTACTAAGGCATAGGGGGAGCAAAAGCAGTAGAAAAACAAAATTTTGTTGAAATCTGTTTGCAGCCTGCTAGAAGGGCAATATCAAGCTGGTTAATCAATTGGAAGAGTAAAAGTTTTACATATTTAAGTAGATTCATTTGCTTTGCTGTCTTTGTTATATGTGTTCAATTGTTTCTACATTTCAAAAGTTCTAAGTCTATAGCTACTTCCTCACAAGTTTTCTTCTACTTTGGAGAATGCCTGGACATAAGAAGTATATAATTTCAGTCACTTCAGCTATTAATTTCCTGGCTAGCCTCAAACCACTGCCCTGCAGCCCCAATTCAGCCACTCATCACTACCATATTATACAATATCAAAATTATACAATTACTAGGAATAAGGCCTGTTGTGGAAATATATACAACAGACTCTTGAAAGAGGCACTGGGTCAGTGCCCTGGCCTTGGGCACTCAGCATCAATTTGCTGTGGCGACCTCAGCAGGGTATAATGACAAAGAGTCCACTGTTTTCTCCAGAGGAACTAATCTCTGCCATCTGAAGAGCAGTTGTAATTCTGAGTGATGTCCAGCCCTCACCTGGAGATTGGCAACAGTGGTTCCCCAGGAGGAAATTACTGGTTTGAAGGGTGGTCTATGGCATTGTAGCTATCTGAGGTCCCACCCCTCCTCAACCCCCACCCTCTCCAGCCTCCACCCCTCAAATCTCCAGGAATTTCCCAACCTGGAATTAGCAATCCTATCCCTTTCCCAGCCAACCATCAACTTACCTTTATCTGCCCCTCTGACTTCAGCTTTCTGTCACCCTCCCACACACATCTGCAGCCTCTGCATAGGAAAAGTACAGTCTTTCTCCACAGTGGGGACCCAAGCAGGAGGGAAGCAACCTCAGCAAGGTATAATGACACAGAGTCCACCCTGGAAAGCAGGGGAACTCAGCAGGGTATAACAACAACGAGTCCACTGTTTTCTCCAGGGGAACCGATCTCTGCCATCTGGAGAGCAGTTTTAATTCTGAGTGATCTCCAGCCCTCACCTGGAGAATGGCAGCAATGGTTCCCCAGAAGAAAATAACTGCTTTGGAGGGTGGACTCTCTGGCTTCCATAGACTCCACCACAAAATATCCAGGAATTCCTCAACCTGGAGCTGGCAACCCTAGTCAGGACTGGCCACAATGAGTTCCCCACAAAGGCCAAAGTAGGCCTGGAAAGGGCCTCCTGCCTTTGTCTTTTTACTGACAGAACCAAGCTTAGCTGCCTAGCAATAGCCACTGAGGGAAAAGTTCACCCCACAGCAGGAGGAGAAGAGAATGGTTTGATGGCCACAGGCCCATCTCAGTAGCCAGCCAGCCAGCCAGCCACAGAGGAGCCAAGCAGAAATAGAAGCATCTTTGTCAGGAGAGACAGCCATTTTGGCAGTTTATTATCTCGGGGAAGAGTGTCCAGGCTGGCAGTGGCCGGGGGAGAGGAGCAGACCCAGCACCCAGCCAATGGCACACAAGTACTCTTGAGTGGCGGTTGATGGGTCAATGGCTGATGGAGCGCACAGCACAGCCAATGGGAGAGCAGGAAAATGCCAATACACTGGGCTTTTTAATATGTGTGTGTGTGTGCGTGCAATGTGTACACTTTCCTTTGTCAGCTGCTATTCCTAGATTTTTCTTCTGCCATGCCACTGGAGGGCTTGTTTTATAATTTAGAAAATATGGATAATTCCTGTTGCAATATCATCATCCTTATTCTAATAGCCAAAATGTGCGGATACCTATTCCCACCAACAGGGGGCTCACTGTCCCCCAACAGCTTTTCCTGCATAGTCAGTAGACTTCCTGGGTTTGTAGAAAAATCCAAAAAGTGAAGAAATCCCTTCAGGAACGTTTGAATTCCCCCAAAAGCCTTTTGAAATGGCTTCTGCAGGGACCTAACTCCAGGCATCAATGGTGAGAGATTAGAATGTTGGGATGGGGGGAGGCTTCTAACTGGCTCTGTCAGTAAAAGGGTGGGGGAAGGGCTCTTTCCAGGCCTATTCTGGCCTTTCAGGGAGGGGGGGAGGGAGACTTGGGGCCAGGCCTCACAAGAGTTGCCAGTGCCAGGCTGGGGGATTTCTAGAGATTTTGTGGTGGACTCTAAGGAGGGCTGGGTTTGGGAAGGGAGAGGCCTCAGCTGGGTATAATGCCACAGAGTCCACCCTCCAAAGCAGCCATTTTCTACAGGGAGACAGACCTCTGCTGTCTAGAATCCAGTTGTAATTCTGGGGGGTCTCCAGGGCCCATTTGGAGGTTGGCCACTCTAGGCCAGGCAGTAGTCTAGGGTTGCCAGGTACCCCCTGATTTGCATGACTCACCTAGCCTCGGCTGCTTGCTACCATTCACCAGCAGCCACCCTATGAAAGCCAGTGAGGTGCAGCAGTTAGAGCTTCAAAGTAGGGTCTGCAAGACCCAGGTTCAGATCCTCATCTTGCAGTGGGAGGTGACTGCGTGATTTTGGACCAGTCACATATTTCAGCCTAACCAACCTCACAGGGTTGTTGTGCAGATAAAAAGGAGGAGGGAATAATGAAAGCTGCTTTGGCCCTCACTGTGGAGAAAGACTGTAATTTTTCTAGGTAGAGGGTGGGGGGTGGAAATGGAAAGCAGAAGACAGAGAGGCAGATAAAGGTAGGTAGGCTGTTGGGTGGGAAGGAAATAGGGTTGCCAACTCCGAGAACCACCATTGCCAGTCTCTGGGCGAGGACTGGAGATCACCCAGAATTACAACTGTTGTCCAGGCGACAGAGATCAGTTCCCCTGGATAAAATGGCTGTTTTGGAGGGTTGAGTCTATGGCATCATACCCTGCTGAGGCTGCTTGCCTCCCCAAGCCTCATTGTCCCAAGGCTCCACCCCCAAATCTCCAGGAATTTCCCAACCTGGAGCTGGCAGCCAGGGCCAGCTCACCCATTAGGTGAGCTAGGCGCTCGCCTAGAGCACGCTGGCAGCAGGGGCACCAAAAGGCACCCCCCCACGAAAAGCCCCCCCCGTCTTCCCAGGCTTGCTTGGGTGCTCCGCAGAGCACCCAAGCAAGCCGGCGCTGGGAGGGGAGGGGCGGCGGTTTAAACCTCCGCCCCTTCCCTGGCTTTCCTGGGGGTCCCGCAGCTGCGGAGCCCCCAGGAAAGCCGGTGCTGGGAGGAAGGGGCGGCAGCTAGACCCCCCGCCCCCTTCCTGGCTTTCCTGGGGGTCCCACAGCCATGGAGCCCCCAGGAAAGCCAGCACTGGGAGGGGGTGGCGGCTAGACCCCCCCGCCCCCTTCCTGGCTTTCCTGGGGGGCCCACAGCTACAGAGCGCCCAGGAAGGCCAGTGCTCTGCTGCTGCCCCTGGTCTCCAGGCCCCACCGGGAGGTTGGCATCCCCGGTGGGGGCGCCCCAGGCACCTGGAGCCAGTCCTGCTGGCAGCCCTAAGGTGAATTGATCTCTGTAGCTGGGAGATCCATTGTGATTCCCAGAGTGCTGCCACTGCTGCTGTGGGGGAGTGGAAGCAGGTGGGTGGCTGAGAGCACTGCTGCTCTGTGGAGTAGGGGAGGAAGCAGGCAGGAGGCTGGGAGAGTGATGGGGGCAGAAAGAAAGAATGATGGGGTGGGGGGCAGAAAGAGAGAGAAAGAGTGATGAAGTGGGGAGGCAGAAAAACAAAGAGAAGGATAAATCAGAAAGAGAGAGGAAGTCATATGCATGGAGCAGAAATAGAGTAAGAAAAGGGGGGCAGAGGGGAGAAATAGTGTGAGAGAGGTAGGGGGTGAGCAGAGGAAGCAAAGGTGTGACGAATGAAATAACCATCCTGCAAGTTTCTTGCGAGTCTCCACTTGTCTTTATACTAATAGCCAAGAGTCTCCAGTGTGTGCGGATACTTATTACCACAAATTGGGGGCACATGGAGGCTCAACAGAAATTCCTGCACACTTGAGGCATTCCTTAGGTGTGCAGAAAAATCTGACATGTTTTTTAAAATATACGGGGATATTTAAATCCCCCCCAAAGTAAAATGGGGTTCTCTACTTGCTGATCTGCATTAGAACACTCCGGACCCCAAGGGAAACCACGCCTATGTCTGCGCTGCCACTAGGAACTCTGGGAACAGCAGTTGGAACCACAAGGAAAACCACCCATGGTTATAGCCCTTCACACAAACCGCCAGGGTGACTTTGAGGATTGTACTGCTGTGCCAGTAATTCCCACCCCCTGCAGTCTCCAGGAGATGCTCTCTGAAAGAGGAGAGCTTGAAATCCCCCCTCCAATTTGGCTATAGCTTCTAAGTTTACACAAATACCCTGTGTGGGCAGCAATCAGTCAGTGCTCCTGTCTCAAGAATCCAATCCAGCTTGGGAGTCTTCCTGCCCTTTTGTCATCCTCCTCAGGAGGTGATCAGTTGAAGACTGTTTGGTGACAGAACCAGTTTGTAACAGGCTTGCCTTTCATTTTCTCATCTCCAGCCTTTGCTGGCAACACTCATCAGAGGATCTGAGAGCCGGGAACAGAAAAGACTGTTAATCGAAATAAAGAAGGGACAAATCAAGGTGGTCAGCTGTTTTGGTCTGAAGCAATAGAACAAAGAGTCCAGTGGCATCTTTAAGACCAACAAAGTTGGGGCTACAATTACACTAGATTTTCCTGCTAACTTGGGGGACCTTCCAGGTTTGCAGAAAAATCTGAATCTTAAAAAACAAACAAACACAGATGGGTTTAACCCCCCCAAATAAAATAAATGGTCATTCTCTACACAAGTTCAAGCACAGAGAATGCACCTACCTCCTGTGTGGTTGTCTATGGCTATGGTTGAGCCATTAAAAACAAGAAGCATAAAAATCAGGGCTATTTTTGGGCAGGAACACACAGGAAAGGAGTTCCAGCTGGCTCCTGAGCTGGCCACGCCCAGCAGAAACTCATTAGCATAATAGGACACACCCAACAGCAGGAACTCATTAGGACTGGCTACATTAGGGGTATGTGGCCTAACATGCAAAGGAGTTCCTGCTACAAAAAAGCCCTGTGTTTTGAGAACAAACAAAGTAAACAGAATAAGAAGCAAAATGTGGGTGTGGCTGGATGACCACACTTCTGGTAACATGGGGGTGTGGCCTAATATGCTAATGCGGTATGCTGTCAGGGGTGTGACCTAATATGCTAAGGAGTTCCTGCTGTTGGTTGTGGCCTATTATGCTAATGAGTTCCTGCTGGGCTTTTTCTACAAAAAAGCCCTGATAAAAATTATCCATAATACAGAGCAAAATGTTAAAAAGCTCATTAGATAAAAACTACTAATTAAAAGCTTGGTTAAAATAGATGTACTTTAAAAGAGTAAAATAGGAGACAGGCATGCCTCAAGGGGGAAGGTGCTCCAACTGTGAAATACCACCACAGAAAATGCCCTGTCTCTTGCTGTCACCTATCTCACCTCTTAAGGCAGGGGCACAGAGACCAGGGCTTGAGAGGCAGATCTTAACAGGCAGGCTGTATTGTATAGGAGGACACAGTATTTCAGGTACCCAAGCTGTTTAGGGCCTTAAAGGCAAGAACCAGTACTCTGAATTGTGCTCAGAAGCAGGTGGGAAGCCAATACAGATCTTTCAGCTCAGAAGTGATACAACCCCTGTAACCAACTCTTGACAGTACCCTGGCCACCTCATTTTCAACTAACTGAAGTTTCCAAACCATTTTGTAAGGCAGCCCCACATAAAGTGCATGACAGTACTCTAACCTGGATGTGATCAGAGCATGGATTGCGGAGCCAAATTTGCTTTTAGAGGATGGCCATAACCTGTGAACCAGCCAGAGCTGATAAAAGGCACTACATGCCACGGAGAGGACCTGAGCCTCCATTCTGATCCAATAGCACTCCTAAACTATAAACCTGCTCCTTCAAGGGGAGTACAAACCCCCCAATATAGGCTGGTCCCACACTCCCCAAGCAGCTTCTCCACTGATCAACAGCACCTCAGTCATGTTTGAACTGTGCTTCAGTCTATTGGCCTTCCCATCCTTCTCCAGGCACCTATTCAGGACTTCCGCTGACCAACCTGGCTTAGCTGTTAAGGCAAAATAGAGCTGGATTTCATCTGCATATTGGTGGCACTTCACTCCAAATCTCTGAACTGCCAAAGTGTGGTGCCCACTACTCTGAGCCCAGCCAACCTCTCCAGAGAGACACCATCGTCAATTCTACTGTAACCACAGAAGTCCAGAAGAATCAACAAGGACGTTCTGCCCTGTTACTCTCCTGGTAAAGATCACCAGTCAGGATAACCAAGGCCTTTTTAACTGGAGGTGCCAGGTCCTGAATGCAGGACACTCTAAATGCTGAGTAGATGCCGTGCCATTGACCGATGGGCCATCTGTTAGCAATGCCTGAAGTTATTCCTCTTGGAACAACCTCTTCCATCTCCCAGAAAGTATGAGAGGTAGTGGCTGCCTGCTCCATTACTACTACTACTATCTCAATTTCTATCCCAACCTCCCCGCAAGCAGACTCAGGGCGGGTTACAGAGTCACATAGAGATCATGACTAAAATGACAATGAATAGAATTTAACAATAGAATTTAAGAATTAAAATCAATTGAACAATAGACAGAGCGAGCTTGTTTTAATAACAGGCTCAGATGAGAGTGTTTCAGTGGTGCGGCTGGTTAGCTTGCTAAATTTAATGAATCAGTGCTATCATCCGAAGGAGGCCAAGATGTATTTGGATGCCTGGTGCCTCAACCAAAAGCCCAGTGGAACAGCTCTGTTTTAGAGGCCCTGCGGAATTGTAACAAGTCCCACAGGGCCCTGCTCTCAAGTGGAAGCTTATTCCATTAGGCCCTGGCCCTGCTTGAGGCTAATAAGACATCTTGGGCAGGGGACAACTAGAAGATGTTGCTCGCTAGAACGTAAAGCTCTGCAGGACAAATATGGGGGGAGGCAATCCCAAAGATATGTGGTTCCCTGACCGCATAGAGCTTTGAAGGTTACCACCAAAACCTTGAACAGGATCTGGTACTCTACTGGTAGCCACTGCAGTTGGCACAGCATGGGCTGAATGCACACCTGCACAGATTTTGCCGTCAGCATCCGCACTGCTGCATTCTTCACTAGCTGCAGTTTCTGGATCGGGCTCAAGGGCAGTCCCTCATAGAGTGAATTACAATAATCCAGTCTGATAGTGACCACTGCTTGGGTCACTGTAGCCAAGTCCTGTGAAGTGAGATAGGGAACCAGTTGCTTGACCAGGCCAATCAAGCAACAATGGCAACTTGGGCCTCCATAGAAAGGGAGGCATCCAAGATCACTGCTAAGCTCTTCACCCTTGGTGATGGCACCAATGGTGTCCTATCAAAGGATTGGAGCTGGATTCCCAATCCCAAATTCCCCTGACTCAGGTGCAGGACCCCCGTCTTTGTTAGATTCAGTTTCAGTCAGCTCTGCTGAAACCAACCAGTCATAGCCTGTAGTGCCCTGTTCAGTATTTCAGGAGCTGAGTCTGTCCATCCATCCATCAGCAGATAGAGCTGGGTATCATTGGCATATTAATGACAACCCAGCCCATACCTCTGGGCCAACTGGGCAGAGACAGAGCAGGAAAGAAGCCAATCCACTCCTTTCCCTCCCTTGGTTTTACTCAGAGAGTGAAGAAGGGAAACTTGTGCTGGATATAATAGAATTCAATGTGAACCTGAAGCACTCCCCTTTCCTCCAATTTTACCCCATAGGTATAGCTGAACCTTAAACCCAACCGCTTTGATGTTCACCCATCATTCCCTTCATTTTCCATCAATCAATCTATAATCTCCTTGGATTGCTCTAAGACTGCTTTGAATAACAACAATGGAAACTTTGATGCAAACTTAATTATAGGCTGGAATTACCATAATACAACTGCAGTATGTAGGTCAGTAAGAAATCTTCCTTCACAAATCTGTGGACTTGTGGCTGTGTAGTAACTTCTGCACTGTGACTGATATATCAGCTTATTCTGACCAAGTCTCGGTTTCCACATAATAGATTTAAAGGACCACCTGGAGTCATTTGTTTGGGTTTTTAGCCCTGGGTTTCATGCTGTTGGGTTTTTTTCCTGCTTCCCCACAGCATTGCCGTGCATTACTGGATCTCCCCGGATTTCCACAGCCTTTCTCTGATGTTTCTCAAACCCACTTTACTGCTAAATTTGCAAGAAGAGTGCAGGAAAGACTGGATGGCTACTGTGTGGGTAGGAAACTTGGGATCTTTCCAGCCACATGAAAGCCTTTTTCCCTGACCCTGTCCTTTTGACTGTCATATCCTTTTGCCCACCACTGGGGGACTTTTTGAGTTTTTGTTTTGTTTTAAATTGTCAGTTGAGTATCATTATATCTATATAACATTATAATGATCTCTGAATCTCCAGCTTTCATTTTAAAAAGTAACCCTTTGGCCCTTTTTGTTGCACACATATAAGGCGAAGGGGGTATCTTTGCAACAAAGGGAGCTATAAGGCTTCAAATTGGGAATTCAGAGAACTTGATACACACCGTTACAACATTAAATTGATATAATAATACAATTGCTGGTTTCAGAATAACTGGAAAAGCCCTGGTGTCTGGAGCAGCAGGGAAATGGGGGAAAGTAGCTGTGCAGAAATCCTGTTGTTTCTGCACTGTATTGGCAACCACAGCAGCAACTGGGAAACTACCTCCCAATTTCACAGGTTCACCGGTCTGCATGAAAATAAAGAGAACTGCTGGGCCAGGCATAAATTGCTTAGTGAATCGCTTAGTTCCACAATATATCTCCTGCTATTTGATCTAATTTTATTTTGAAGTGTTAAAGGTAATCACTTCCTTTCAGTGATCTCTTACTGGGCTCCCTCCAGAGTGGCACAATCCAGACTGGAGTAACCCCTCCATTTGCCAATCCATGGCCTCAGGTTGCAGGTCTGAGAATGTGAGCTATGCTAATGAGGGGGAAACAGGTGTGCCTCTTCCAGCTGCTTGTGGCTTGTTACTCACCTATCTCCAGAACCCTATAGGATCCCAGCGGATGTGTGGGTTGCACATGGGAGTGTTAAGAGAGGAAGAAGAGTCACCCGACTTAAAAGCTGCTATTGTCATGCAAATACAAATAATACTCCGGCAGGTGCACATGTGCTATTCACACATGGCAGGCAGCACATGAGCTCTTTTATCTTAGAAGGAAGCTAAGAGCATTGTCACATACCAGTTGATAGAACTACAGAGCAGGAAGACACTCCAAGCTCTCCTAGTCCAGTTGCCTGCCTTAAGGCAGGATTTCTGGTAACTTTGTGGCTAACACAAAGCAGCTCTTGGCCCTTGGTGATATCTACATGCTCTCTGCCCCTGGATAAACAGGAAGCAGCTACTTGAGGAGCTTTGTCAGTTGCTCCAGAAACATGTGGCTTACCTGGCCATGGCTCTTCCATGTTTATCAAGGGGTAAGTGGTTCAGGGACAACACATAACTGCAAGCCGATACATGTTAACAGGCCCCCTTTTTAGTTGTAGAAGTATGTCATTAAGGAAGCAATCTACTGAGGAGAAAAAGGCATGAATCTGAAGAACTGACAAATAGTCCTTTAAATATCACCCAAATTTCTGTAGAATAGCATATGAAAAACTGCATTATCTCTGAAATGTACAGAGAAATTCTGATTTTCATTATGTTCTGCAGAGTTCCCCAGTAATGATGTACAAAGCTCCCCACTTGCTCACCACTGCAGATTTTACCCTTTGATATGCAGCTGTATAGGAGTGTTGGTTATCTTCTAGTATACCCTCATGGTCCTGTTCAGACACTCAGGGGCAATGAGGTTGCAGAGACCCAAGGAGGTAGAATTAACTTGACCTCTTCAAATTTGAGTTGAAAGGTCATGGAGGATTACATTTGGGAAAGTTCCTCTATACTAAAAGTAGAAATACAGCACAACAGCACTCCATGTTGTACTAGTTTTCTTTGCATGGAGGTTTTTTTTAACCCATAGGATCAAAGGATCATTTTTTTTTAACCCAGAGAACTATTTGCTGACTGAAATTGTAGAATCCACTCTAAACCCCCCCCAACTTTCTACAAGAGGAAGAAGAGGAAAAGATTGGATTTATACCCCGCCCTTCACTCAGAGTCTCAGAGCGGCTTACAATCCCTTTCCCTTCCCCACCCACAACAGACAACCTGTGAGGTAGGTGGGGCTGATAAAGCCCTGAGAGAACTGCTCCTGAGAGAACAGCTCTGAGAGAGCCCTGACCTATGCTCCCTCTAAGCTGTGGAGTTTGTGACCAAAAATTCTACTTTGTGAGCTACTGGCATTAAAGTTGTGAGCAAGCAGTTTGCTCTGGAGCCATCCTTCCTGAGCCAAAACAAAAATGTGTGAGCCGGTGTAATATACTGAGTTCGAACGCGTGGCATAGTGATCAGCTCATAATCAGCTCTCGGTGGGAGCTAATGGCAGAAGGTGTTGGCACAGCTGGTCCATATGCCTTCGGAGCAACTGGCCATCCTCTGTGGAGACCTCATACAAGAGGGGTCCTGTCACCCTTACCACCTGGGCTGGGATCCATGGTGGGCCCCGCAAGAAGTTTTTTGCATAAACGGGGTCCTCTGGGAAGAATCCACAGGTGCGTCCTGCATTTCCAGAGTCTGGCTGGGGCACGGTCCGGTTGTAGTTGATCCAGCCAGGTCGTGAGGCACCAACACATCAAGAGTTTCACTGGGCTGTGGCCGGTGGCGGCGTGTGGGGTCATCCATTGGCCAAATAGAAAGGCAGCTAACCTGTGGTCGCAGTCCCTATGTTGGCCGAAATGCTTATCTACGTATTGATCGGTTCACAGTTATATTGAGTTCTGGTCGATGTATACAGAGAAAGTAGTTTTGCCCAGAGAACCTGTTTCCCAAAAGAGAACGCGTGACAAGGTTTCTTAAGTAAAGTCAGTTATTCTCTTTACTGAATAATATCTTTTGAATCACAGGCAAACAAAACAGATGCATACACACATACAACCAAGTTCCTTTAGATACAATAGAAATGGAAAACTATATGGGGTTTTAAACTGGAAGATATTTAGGAGAGGGAAATCACGTGATACTTATTTGATTCCTGAAGCTCGACCTTCACAGTGAAGAATACAAGAGTTGATTCTAACTAAGGATACTCTTACTGCACACTGTTGGAACCTGCCAACACGTGTGAGGATTAGATGACTAGCTAGCTGGCTGGGGAAGGCGCTGAGGGGGAGACCCTGGAACAAAGGTTGAACCTCGTTTTTATCAGCTATTTTGGGGGCTGGCATTAGGGTCTTCTTCCAGTCCGTCCCATTCCTATATCATTGGCTATAGGATGTGGGGTACCCTCCTACTAAGGTGGGGCAATATTGGAAATCTACACCTTTCACTAAAGGGGCATTTGGTCCAAGGTGTGAAGATGGGTTGTCATGGAAACCTTAGAACTGCAGATGACTCTAGCTTGGTCCAAGCCATCAACAGGAAACAGTCTTAACACTTGCAAAAACCAAGCATCCTGTGGGTTACGTGTGGAATTCAAATTCCTCGATGGTAGACAGGTTGTTGTTTATGTCATCCTTTTGGCAGACCATAATGGAGATGCTTTTCTTTTTCCAAGTGCATGATGGGTAGGTGTATGTGCATATGTGTGTGTGTGTGTGTGACTTCATTAGCATGAAAGTGCAGACAGAAGGGCAACTTCATAGTGCAGGGAGTCACATCAAACAAAGCACACAATTTTCCCAAACCAAAGACACTTGCAAGCACCATTCAGGTGTGTGTGCAGGTCAGAAAACAACAAATAAGATATGCTTATCTTATGTTCTCTTATGTACTACTACATTCTCTCTCCCTCTGTCTCTCTCTCTCTCACACACACACTCATGTCCATTTTTGTCCATGGTGCTTTACATAACCAAAAAAGACAGGTCCCTCCCTGTGTCAAGATGCTTACAATTTAAATTCTGACAGTGGAGGGAAAGAGATGTACAAGAGTAATTGTGAGAGAGAGAGACAGAGGGAGAAAGAATGTAGTAGTACATAAGAGAACATAGATAAACATATGGAGCAGAAGTCCACCAGTGGCTATTAGCCACAGGGTATAGATGGGAACTCTCAGTCTGGGGCAGGTGATGCACTCTATTCTTGGTGCTGGAGGGGGCAGCAGTGGGAGGGCTTCTGGTGCCCTGGCCCCACTGCTGGACCTCCTGATGGCACCTGGTATATTTTGGCCGCTGTGTGACAGAGTGTTGGACTAGATGGGCCATTGGCCTGATTCAACATTGGCTTCTCTTATGTTCTCTTATGTTAAATAAAAGCATTTTCAAAGTACATCTCCTAACACCTATGGTTGATCCAGCAGAGCGCATCTTTAGTCATTCTTACCATCCTCTCTGAGGTATTTTAATTTCCAACACCATATTCCTAATGTATAAGATTACAGGTACAGGGCATCAAAAATGTCTTCTTTTTTTGTATTTTTTAATATGTGTGTGGGGGGGTGAAGGTGCACCTGGAAGTCATAGTGATCTCTGGTGACTGACCTCTACTGGGGGCCTGGAGGATATTCAGAGAGGTGGCTGAATAAAACCTGCCCCCACCTCCCAGCTTTGGTATTTCAAGGAGGTCTCGCATCCAAGTATTTCCCAGAGTTAGGGTTGACAGGTGCTTACTCTCTGCCAGCATACGGCTCCATGCTGTTCCCTAGGATCTTCTGTTCTCTCCATGCTGCATCCCCGGAGGCTCATTGTGCAGGGGATGCTCTAGCATTTGGCCAAAAATTCTATGGTCACCATAGAGTTTTTAGCCAAATGGTAGAGCTCTCTGGGTGATGTCATCGCACCAGGCACAGCAGGCACAACTGGGCTCTTTGGGGACAGGGCTTCCCCCCCCCGGCCACTGGCCGATGTTAGATTTGAGCACCCGAAATTGGGGGAGCCCCCACCCCCATTGGGGGGATAGCAGTCATAGCCAAAGTCGACCCTGCTTAGCTTCTGAGAGCTGATGAGACTGAACTAGCCTGGCCTATCCAGGGCAGGGCAGCAAAGATGGCGTTGATCTTAAAAACAGATCTTGGGAAGTCTGTATTGCAACCCCACTTAGGCCCTCTTTGTTCCTAGCTATCATAGAACCAGAATGCATTTATTTCCCTATGATCACAAATATTTGCCCTGTCCCCCAAATCTTCTAGAATTATGATGATCTGAAATAAGAGGTGCCCTTCCCGAATTCTGTCATGCCCAAGTGTCTTCACTGGACTATGTAATCAAATGCCAACTTTTAAGATCAACAGGGAAGAAATTATATATTCTTAACAACCCACACACCTGTTCCTTTTTCATTCTGGGTTACTCACCTTTGTGTGGGGTCCTTATTAACCAAATCTCAATAACCTCTATATTTCCCTTGACCCACAATCCTATGGTTGGAAAATCATATTTGTTGACAGATTACATTTCTTTTACAATATTAAACTAAAATAGGTACAAAAGGGCCAGTCTTTACAGAGAACATCCAAGTCTGGTCTACAGATGTAACAGAATTAGAGAAAACTGAGGTGGTAGAGCCCTGCAGTGGTAAAAGGAACTCTACTACTTGCTGGAAGTGGAGGGCTGTGTTTCAGAATGGTTCTCTGTGGGGAAGAAACTACCAAGGCAGGGAGCAAAGTGGACTAGAACTTTCCTCCCTGGTGCACTGTTTTTATCAGATATTTTCTATTTTTAAAAGGGTTACTATACAGTGTCATATCACTGTTTTCATTTTGAAACAGCTCACTCTCAACAAAAAATATAAACTATCATTATGATATTACAAAACTTAAAGCTTGTTGATATAACAATTATCTAATTAATACCCAGTCTTGACTATTTACTCATTAATGTAAAAGTAAGGCACAATTCTACAAGTCTACCATCATATTTGATTCCTTCCTCCAAATTTAAAAAAAGGATTTCCAGCTGTCTCAAAAATATGCTTCTCCATCTCTTAACTGCATAAGTTCTGATGATTTTGATACTTTCACAGTACCCTAGACTTTTTAAATCTAAAATTTGATTGTAAGATGTTTACTAGTTTTCCAGTTTTTCACTAGTAGCAGTTTTGCAGCCCTGGTGTGCTAGTGTTTTGTTTCACTTCCAGAGAGGGGTTTTAGGAAGGAAGGAAGGAAGGAAGGAAGGAAGGAAGGAAGGAAGGAAGGAAGGAAGGAAGGAAGGAAGGAAGGAAGGAAGGAAGGAAGGAAGGAAGGAAGGAGATTGTTAAAAACTGAATTCCCTCCCTGTTGTCTTAGTGGAGTCCAGCACTTCATTCCATTGCATATGTGAAGTAGGCTCAAATGTGGTGAGAGCTCTGAATGTTGCACATATATAGTAAATCGTTCATATAAACAGTAGTCCAATTCTACCTGCAGAGGGTGCAGCATTATCAAAGCATCAAACATTTCTGCTGTGTCTGCCATACTATACAGCAACTACACTACCCTGAAGGCACTGCCAGCTCTGCACATACATACCTCCTTCACTATGTGAATCTAGTGTGCATTTTTGCATTTTTATCCTTCTCTTTCTCCCAGGAGTGCAATGAGGCACGCATGCCTCTCTCTTCCCCTTGTTTGTCTTCACAATAACCCTGTGAGGGAGATCAGACTGAGAGAAAATGGATGGTCCAATGTCACCTATAAGTTTAGTGGCAGGTGGACTTGAACCCAACTCTTCCCAGTCTTGCACCCTAACTACTACTACATTCTCTCTCCCTCTCTCTCTCTCTCTTACACACACACTCATGTCCATTTTTGTCCATGGTGCTTTACATAACCAAAAAAGACAGGTCCCTCCCTGTGTCAAGATGCTTACAATTTAAATTCTGACAGTGGAGGGAAAGAGATGTACAAGAGTAATGATGGGTGACTATCCCAATGTAAAACCAGTGAGAGCTGACCCAGCTGAGCTCTGAGAAGGAGCAAGGTGTTAGAGCTGCCAGAGGGGTGAGAGGGTTTTTTTTAATTTATTTACTTTCAGCTGAGGTGCTTTAGCTGAGAAGGTACTGTGTGGGAGACTGTATTTGGGAGTGTGTGGGTGAGTTGTAGCAGACTCCTGGCCGCTGGAGTTAGGGTGTGAAAGGGTCATTGTTTGCCTGTAATTAAGTGCCTAGGGTGAATTTGAATAGCTGCTGGCCACACCCTCTCCTGGGGGACGCATCTATTTAAGGCAGGAAGCTTGCAAGAGGCACGAGCCAAAGGGTGAGGCTCTTGGCCTAGGGACTCTTAGCCTAGGGGCTCTGTAAGAAGCCCAGGAAGAGCCAGAAAGCCAGGGACCTCTGCTCCTTGGGTTCCCAGTAAGGTAAGTAGACTTCTACAACAGGAACCATATAAATACAAAGGATTTTAAAAGGGGGGTTATATAAAAGTATTTGTTTAAAAACAATTATGAAGCCAGAATGCCAGCAGGGGGTTGGGGGCTATCCAGTGTTTTGCATGGAGTGTCACATGTATGACTATCTGCCCACTGGTCAGAAGTCTTGGGTGTGTGCTCGGTGCAAGGAGCTCCTGGTTCTCAGGGAGCGAGTTTGCTCCCTTGAGGCCAAGGTGGCTGACCTGGAGAAGCAGAGACAGTCAGTTAGGTGCACGGAGAAGACTCTCGGGGACTTGTTAGATATGTCCCACTCTAGATCTGGCCGCCCAGCTGCTGCCAGGGAGCATGAGGGTCAAGGGGAAACGGGGCACCATGCTGAGGATAAGGGGAATGTGCCCTCAGAAGGGACCTCTTCTTCAGCTGGGGAACGGGTATCCTTTCATACCAAGGAACCATCCCTGGGAAGGGTGGGAGGGGGGCTCTTGGTAGTTGGTGATTTGATCCTTAGGCAGGTAGACAGCTGGGTGGCAAACCCGCATACTGGTGACTTGCCTGCCTGGTGCGAAGGTAGTGGACATTACACGTGTTTTAGATAGGCTGGTAGATAGTGCTGGGGAGGAGCCAGTGGTTGTGGTGCACATCAGCACCAACGATGTGGGGAAATGCAGTTGTGAGGTCCTGGAGGAGAAATTTAGGCTGCTGGGCAGGAAACTCAAGGCCAGGACCTCCAAGGTAGCGTTCTCAGAAGTGCTACCTGTTCCACGCATAGGGCCGGAGAGACAGACACAGATCAGGAGTGTCAATGCGTGGATGAGATGATGGTGTAGAGGGGAAGGGTTCAAGTTTGTTAGGCACTGGGATGCTTTTTGGGACAAGAGGGAGCTGTACAAAAGGGACGGTCTCCACTTGTCTCGAGAAGGAACCAGGCTGCTGGTGCTCAAAATCAAAAAGGTGGCAGAGCAGTTTTTAAACTGAATAATGGGGGAAAGCTGACAGGAGACGAAAAGTCTCTGGTTCGGGATGGCTCATCTCAAAGAGATGAAGGGGTAGCTATTACTTTTGTACAAGGAAATGGATTACAATTGTCCACTGAGACTGTGGCTAATGATAGGAACTGCCTGGCAAGGTCTCGAGGCAGCAAGAGGAAGGCTGTGGGCTTAACAAGCGTGGGAAACTATAAGTGTTTATACACAAATGCTAGAAGTCTCCAAGGTAAAATCGGGGAGTTGGAACGCTTGGTGTTGGGGGGGAAATAGACATTGTGGGTATTTCAGAAACTTGGTGGGATGAGGAAAATCAGTGGGATACGGTGATTCCTGGTTATAAATTATATCAGAAGGATGGGGGGAAGGGTTGGAGGTGGGGTGGCTCTGTATGTCAAAGAGGGTATACAGTCCAGTAAGACTGAGAGGGTAAGAAAATTGGATTCGCTTCTGGAAATGCTATGGGTTGAAATAGTGGGTCCAAAAGGAGGCTTAAAAGTGGGAGTTTGTTATCACCCACCAGATCAAAAGATAGAGGAGGATTATAAAATGATGAATGAATTAAAGATAGCGGCTAGATGGAATAACTGTGTTGTAATAGGCAACTTTAACTACCCACACATTGATTGGGTCAATATGAGTTCTAGTCGGGAAAAAGAGATTGAGTTTTTAGACACTCTCAATGACTGTGCTATGGAACAGATGGTCACAGATCCTACCAGGGGAGAGGCGATCCTGGATTTGGTCCTAAGTAACACCCAAGACCTGGTGAGAGATGTAAAAGTGATTGCACCGCTTGGGAACAGTGACCATAATGTCATTGAGTTTAACATTTGTACAGATAGGGAGTTGCCAAAAAAGACTGATGCAACCACTTTTAACTTTAAAAGGGGTAACTTCTCTGGTATGAGGGGACTTGTGAGGAAGAAATTGAAAGGAAGAGTGGAGAAGGTCAAAACCATTGGGGAAGCTTGGAGACTATTTAAAAATACAATCCTAGAAGTTCAAAAAATATATATACCGCAGGTTAGGAAAGGCACAATAGCTATAGAAAAAAGCCTGCATGGTTAACTAATAAAGTAATGGAAGCTGTAAAAGTTAAGAAGGATTCCTTTAAGCGGTGGAAAGCTAGTCTCAGTGACGTTGATAATAGGGAACACAGACTGTGGCAAATAAAATGCAAGTCTGTGATCAGGCAAGCAAAAAGGGAATATGAGGAGCATATCGCAAAAAACATAAAGGCCAACAATAAAACTTTCTTCAAATATATTAGAAGTAGGAAGCCAGCCAGGGAGGCAGTGGGGCCCTTGGATGACCAAGGGGTAAAAGGAGTAGTGAAGGATGATAGGGAAATGGCTGAGAAGCTGAATGCATTTTTTGCCTCTGTCTTCACTGTGGAAGAGGAGAAGTGCTCGCCCACTCCAGAAGCGCCGATTTCGGGAGGGGGTTTGAAAGACCTGAATCAGATTGTGGTGACAAGAGAGGAAGTCCTCCGACTGATGGACAATTTAAAAAATAATAAATCACCAGGCCTGGATGGCATTCATCTGAGAGTTCTGAAAGAACTCAAATGTGAACTTGTGGATCTCCTGACAAAAATATGTAATCTTTCTTTAAAATCTGCCTCCATTCCTGAGGACTGGAAGGTAGCTAATGTCACTCCCATCTTTAAAAAGGGCTCCAGGGGAGATCCAGGAATTTACAGGCCAGTCAGTCTGACATCGATACCGGGTAAGTTGGTGGAAACTGTTATTAAGGAAAGAATTAGTAGGCACATTGATGAACAAAAACTATTGAGGCAGACTCAGCATGGATTCTGTAAGGGAAGATCTTGTCTCACTAACCTGTTAGTGTTTTTTGAGGGAGTGAACAAACATGTGGACAAGGGGGACCCAATAGATATTATTTACCTTGACTTCCGTAAAGCTTTTGATACAGTTCCTCATCAAAGGCTCCTAAGTAAGCTCAATAGTCATGGGATAAAAGGACAAGTCCTCTTGTGGATCAAAAACTGGCTTATAAATAGGAAACAGAGAGTGAGTATAAATGGGAAACTTTCTCAGTGGAGGGTGGTAAGCAGTGGGTTACCACAGGGATCAGTACTCGGTCCGATGCTTTTTAACTTGTTTATTAACGATTTGGATTTGGGAGTAAGCAGTGAAGTGGCTAAATTTGCAGATGACACAAAGTTGTTCAGGGTGGTGAAAACCAGGGAGGATTGTGAGGCACTCCAAAGGGATCTGTTGAGGATGGGTGAGTGGGCGTCAACGTGGTAAATGGGGTTCAATGTGGCCAAGTGCAAAGTGATGCACGTTGGAGCCAAAAATCCTAACTATAAATACATGTTGATGGGGTCTGAACTAGCAGAGACTGACCAAGAGAGAGATCTTGGAGTCATAGTAGATAACTCAATGAAAATGTCTAGACAGTGTGTAACTGCAATAAAGAAGGCCAACGCTATGCTGGGGATTATTAGGAAGGGAATTGAAAACAAATCAGCCAGTATCATAATGCCCCTGTATAAATCATTGGTGCAACCTTATTTGGAATACTGTGTACAGTTCTGGTTGCCACACCTCAAAAAGGATATTATAGCATTGGAAAAAGTGCAGAGAAGGGCAACTAGAATGATAAAAGAGTTGGAACACCTTCCCTATGATGAAAGATTAAAACACTTGGGACTCTTTAGCTTGGAGAAACGACGGCTGAGAGGTGACATGATTGAGGTTTATAAGATTATGAATGGGATAGAGCAGGTAGAGAAAGATGTACTTTTCTCCCTTTCTCACAATACAAGAACTCGTGGGAACGCAATGAAATTGTTGAGCAGTCGGGTTAGAACAGATAAAAGGAAGTACTTCTTCACCCAAAGAGTGATTAACATATGGAATTCACTGCCACAGCAGGTGGTGGCAGCTACAAGCATGGGCAGTTTCAAGAGGGAATTAGATAAACATATGGAGCAGAAGTCCATCAGTGGCTATTAGCCACAGGGTATAGATGGGAACTCTCAGTCTGGGGGTGCTGGAGGGGGCAGCAGTGGGAGGGCTTCTAGTGTCCTGGTCCCATTGCTGGACCTCCTGATGGCACCTGGTATTTCTGGCCACTGTGTGACAGAGTGTTGGACTAGATGGGCCATTGGCCTGATTCAACATTGGCTTCTCTTATGTTCTTATGTTCAGTGAGGTGTACTGGTTAAAGTGTCAGACTATGATCTGGGTTCAAGTCATTAAACTCACTACCATTAAACTCACTGGTGATCTGGGTGATCAAGGTATTTTGTCATGCCAAAGTATGCCAATAATCTCCTGCGCTGCAGGTAACTAAAATCAAGCTAAGCCCTTGCAGTGTGCTGGAGGGTTGGGTGGAAAATTGGCTGTGACTCTGTCTCTGCCTAACCTACATCATAGGATTGTTGCAAAAATAAAATAGTGGGTGACCTTATATGTCACCTTAAGTTCCTTGGAAGAAAAGTAGTATAAAAATCTAATTTAAAAGTAGGAGTAAGAGCAGTTGCATATTTTTAGGTTTCATTTCAGATGGGAAGAAGGACTAAGGCTTTGTGGAAGAGGTAAGTGCTAAAGAGAGCTTTGAAGGAAGAAAAAGAAAGCACAATATGGGGGTCCTTGGAAGGAGTTCTAGGCATATTGTCCAGACCAATAGTGTATAGATCTGTAGAGCTGTGGCATGACCTCCTTCAACCATAATCCCATACCTGATGCAGCATGCTCTCTGTGCTTTCTCCAGGCACCTGTCTGCTTGCTGCAACCATGTGCCTATTCCTGATTTCAGATCCACCCCTCGTTTCCCCATTCTTCATCTGATTTCCTTTGCATCACTCCTCTGACTCTCTGATTGCTAATAGCACCGAATGGAGCCTCAGGGTCTGATCCCTTCCCTGCTCTAACTGGTGCTTAAGACACACCACTGGATCATAGGAGTCACTTGTCCATGAGCTGTGCCTTGTCATCTGGCTCACAGCAGTATGTTGTTGCTACAAGCAAGTGCAATTTGGGTATCTCATTGCTTTCCCTCTTGAATGGCTTTGTTTATAAGTCATGTGTCTGACTTTGACTTTCTGTACTTTGTTACTGAGCAAACAGGTCACTTCAGTCAACACATCTAATAGATTTTCCAGTAGGAGAATTATTGGGTTTTATAACAAGGGAGATAAAACTATTTGTGGTGAGACTCCATTGAAATTTCTTTCAAAATTGTACATATAGATGTTCCATAATTTTTCTTTTGCAGTGATAAATCTCTAAACACTATAGAATAAACAGTGAAGTATAATATGATGAAATTATTAATGATTTTGTCAGAGCAAGTATGATATACATGAGATACAGATTCTGCTACAGTTCCTGACAGGCACAGACGACCCACTGTGTCTCATGCCATGTTGTACACTGGCACGTATCCTGCCACTGTGGTAAGCAAAGTTTGAAGTCCTCCACCAGCCTAAGTAGTAGTAGACTCCTTAAGTAGCTGCAGAAAACCTTCAAACTGTGTTGAACAGCATGGCAGGATACATGCCATTACAAAGAAATGCTTCTAGCTTGAAAAGTCATTTGAGGGGGCACAGCTGAGAATTTCCTTGCTTCAAGTCATCCCCCAGTGGCTTTTCAAAAGTTTTTACTTTCAAGAATGTGTTTGGAAAGCCATGGCATTGGTAGCCACGAGGAGGAAGAAACTGAGAGCAGAGGGATGACAGGCATAGCCATCATAAAAGGATTGAGGCTGTAAAAGAAAGAAGCTGTAGAGGAGCTTTCTCCCTGACATGCTAGTTTTCTATGGGCAGGGTGTTTTATATGGAGGCATTGGCAGAGTACCAAGAGAACTGTCCCATGTGTTCCACCCCTTTCCCCTCCTAAATGGGTGCATTAGCCTTCTTTCACGACATGATGCAGGTCTGTGCCCCTGTATTTATCTCCCTGTCACAGTGTTGCATGCTGTTCAGGAACCTTACCATGCCCCACTCTTATTTAGCTTGGCAGAGAAGCAGAACTCCATCAACCAGTTTAGTGGCCAAAACAGGTAGACTTTATTTGCGGTTAAGTAAAAGTTTATTTGAAAACAGTACAGAAAAAGAAGAGATGAAGTCTGATTCAAGGAGCTGGAAATTGCTTTGGCTCTCTCTAAGCCAGTATCAGTTCAAATGTTTGATTAAAAATGTGATCATCCTTTACTCAGAAGATACATACTAGGGTTGCCAAATTCCAAGTGGGGCTTAGAGATCTCCCACTTATTACCTTTGATCTCCAGACTACAGAGATCAGTTCTTGTGGAGAAAATGGCCACTTTGGAGGGTGTCCTCTATGGCACTGTACTCTGTTGAGGTCCCACCCCTCCCCAAACCCCACCCTCCCCAGGCCCCACCCTTCAAATCTCCAGGTATTTTCCAACCTAGAGCTGGCAACCCTAATACATACTGCAAACAATGACCAGTGTTCCTATGCACCCACCCCTCTGTTCTTTAGATGCACAAATGTGCTTTCAGAGGCTGCTCCACAGATATGGATTTAGATGTCAGTAGCTTTTAGATGTAGATGGCAACATCCTTTTTGCTCTGTGACCACCTCTAAATAATCTGAAGTGCCACTTCCCAGCACTGATTAACTGAGGGGGATAAAACATCTTTACAAGCAGAGAAGTATTTAGTCAAACCCAACAAAGACCATTAACAGACAATCCATACCAACCCCCACTGCTTTTCTGCAAGGTTTCAAGCATGCATGTGGGATAGTATTCTTCGTTTTACTTCTGGCAGCATACAGCATAATCACCTGCAGGCTGACAGAGTCAGACCTGTGACTGTTGTTCATTACAGAGATGGAAGACTTATAATAAAACCCAATTAATTATGCTGATTGTGTTGGATCTGAAGAACCATGAGCGGACGGAAGGCAGCCACTAGCACAATTCCACAAGTGTGAAGTTCATACATTGCTATAATTGGTCGGTCTTCTAGCAGTACTTGGTCTTGCACAAGAGGTTGCACAAAGTCTTGTGTGCTTTCAAAAGCAGAGAAAACATTTCTGGATTTGATTTCATTTTTCCTGCACAAGACCAAGGCTTAAAGAACCCTTCTTTAAGAAAAAGACGCCTTCAACATACAGAAGGGCTGAAGTGGACCCACCATGGAATATTATTTACATGTATTTACTTATCTACATGTTTACAAAATGGATAACCCTATTATTTTCATAGCATTCCAAAGTAGCACACAAACAAAATGATATACAATTATAAACAATGCAATCATAAAAAACAAAGGAAATCAAACCTGACAAACAGTGAATCATCAAGACAGATAAAAAATAAAAGTCCAGGAGACCATAAAACAAAGCCAAGTGAGAACAAAACAGTCTTTACCTCTCCATGAAACACCTGCAAAGAAGGACTTGTTGAGTCACCCAAGGAACAGCACTCCAGAGCTCTATGACAGCAACTGAGAAAGCCCTGCCTCTTTTAGAGACAAGTCTCCTCTTCAGATAACAGCTGAAGCAGGTCTCCCTGGATAATCTGAAATTACATGGAGGTTCACATGCCAGTGAATGTGTAGTAGGTCCTATAAGCAAGTGTGCAGACCACATCACTCTGCTCCAAAAAGGAAGCTCGCTGTGCACAGATGGAACATGTCCCTGTGTGAAAGTGGATGTCCACTGAGATGTAAAGAAAAGAAAGTTGCCACTGGGCAGTTGCATGGAGACTGGAGGAACTGAGTAGTATGAGAACTGAGATGTAAGTGGGAGATTTAAAAGGAAAAAAATTAAACCAGCAAAGTTCCCTTTAGTTTGGTGGGCTATATTTTGGCTATAGGTAGGTACTGTCTTGTTCCTTGGAAAGACACATGTTCAGAGGATAAGGTCTGGCTCTCAAAGGTCAGGGGAACACCACTCCTTTACCTAGAGCAGCCAGCTTTGCAGCTGCTTTGCCTGAACTAAAATTAGTAAGACCAAAATGAATTTTAAAATGTCAACAGGACCAGGTAAAAATTGGCCCATAGTCATTCCAAGTATAAATTACAACCCTAGAACTTTTAAGGTGGCCATATTAAAAATAAAAACTACCCCATCAATAAAAACCTCAGAAATATAATTTAGCAAAAGAGGCCAGTGGTGCTGGACAGGGTGTGATGGACACCCTGAGGGTTGATTCACACTATATACCCTCCAGAACTTTCTACTACACCTGTACTGGAAGTTCTTTGCATCCCAGGCACTCAGGGGCTGTATTTAGGGTTTCCAGTTTCCAGGTGGTAGCTGGAGATATCCCAGGATTCCAACTGTTCTCCAGACAACAGAGATTGGTTCACCTGGTGAAAATGTCTTGCTTTGTGTTAGATATGAAACTCAGGCAGCAGCTCGTTGAACAGTGAAAACAGCTTTATTTACAGAGCAAGAACAAGATAGGACGACAGAAAAACTAGGGAGCAACAGGCTCTTTTTTAAACAGTCTGGGCTTGCTAAACCACGCACCTTAGTGCAGTAAGGACCAATCAGAATATATACATAAAGACCAATCACATCGTTTCCCTCCTGCACATATCTTGTATCCTGATTGGACAGCTGCGCAGAGTGTCCAATCAGACTTCAGGTTTCAGGATACCATGCTGTAATGGGAGCTGGACTCAGGCTCGTACATTTATGTATGTCAATACATAACACTTTGGAAGGTGGACTCTATGGCATTATACCCCACTGAAGTCCCTCCCCTCCATAAACCCTGCCCTTCTCAGCCTCCGCCCCCCAAATCTCCAGGTATTTCCCAACCTGGTGCTGGCAACCCTAGCTGTATTCTGATTGTGTCCATAGTTCTTGTAGAGAAAGAGCTTCAGCATTTCTCCCCTGCACCATTTTCATGAACTGAAAAGGTAAAAATGGGGTGCGTTTAGACAGCGTGCTGGAGCGGTTTAAACTGCTCCGGCACGATGCGTGTTTTTTTTTAAACTGGAGAATCGCGATCACACTGACCTCCTCCTTCAGAGCTCCCCGCCGTCCTCCTGCAGGTGGGGGGTTTTTCCCCTCTCCTTTGAGCATGCGCACAGGCAGCCCTCTCCCGAACAGGAAGTTTGGCGCATGTGCAGAAGAGCGATCTTAACTGGTCCCCTTAAAGTTTAAATGAAGACTCCTTTTTACATTTTCTCCCCGAAAATGGCCACCCCGAGATCCCAGACTCGTCTAAATGCCTAAACTAGGCACCAGTGAAGCTTTTCTTCATTTTACTTAGGAGCAGAGCTCCGCTCAAGTGCACACCGCTAAGGAAAAAAAAAATGGCGGGCTAAAACCGGAAGCTGGAGGCAGCTTCCCAGAGGGGAGGGGGGTTGAAGCACCCGGAAGTGGCTGGATGGAGTGATCAGACAGAGAAAAGTGCGGCTTGAAACGGAGAATCGGGAAAACACCACTTGGGTAAGTGGTGTCAAAATACTCCAGTTCACAGAGGGTTTGCTCCAGAAAGCGACGGCTGGGGACGGTGGGCAGATGTTGGGCGTGTGAACGCGCATGTAAAAGTCATTTCTGAGCAGTGCTGAAAACGGCTCAAACGGCGTGTCTGAACGCACCCATGGTGGAGCAAGGAGAAGGCTGAAGCTCCTTCTCCATGCACACATTGGTCACAATCAGAATATGGTCCTTGCATGGCTGGGAGGCATGGAACTTCCAGTGCACGTATGATACAAAGTGTGTGTGTGTGTGGGGGAATAGGGCGTAAATTGGCCCTGAGAGATAGTCCTGGTTCTGTGTTCTGTTGTTGATTATCTCCTGACCAACAAGCCCTGTTTTGGCCATTTGGCCAATTCCCCATCATCTTAGTGAGATATGCTGGCCTGCCAATATATACCCTAGAGCAAAGGTGTCAAACTCATTTGTCATGAGGGCTGTAATTGACATAAATTGGACTTTGTTGGGCTGGGCCATGTATGTCATAAAATGTAATGCCAGGTAACAGAGATGTAAACTTTATAAAGGACACAAACACAATTAAATATATTATAGCAGCTATTCCATTGAAGCCTCACATTAAGAGGGTGTGTGTGTCAAAATTAATATTTCTCTGCAAAACTGAAGTTTTATATTTTAACTGTGGTTAGTCCTAAACCTCCCCCCCCCGCCTTAGAAATGTAAACTACAAATATAAATGGTCTGAGCCTAGGACCCAGGAGAAGAACATAAAATGGCTGAGCTTTGCAAGCTTCTCTTCCACACACACACACCCAGGTATACTCAGAGTGTCAGTGGCTCTCCAGGGTCTCAAGGGTTTTTTTTTACAGAGTGGTTTGAGATAAAAATTTTGTTCTGCTATTTGTTCTGCTACTACGCCTTTGAAGCTCCACATTAGGAGGAGATGTGTGTTAAAACATTTCTCTGCAAAACTGGAATCCCTTGAGTTCGCAGAACTCTATATTTTAGCCCTGGTTAGTCCCAAACCCCCCACACACACACTCCCTTTAAATGTGCCTGCCTAAATTGGAAAGGTGTGGGAATAGTGGAATTTTCCAAAACATTTTTTTAAAATAAAAAAGCACAAGGATGACAGCAGAAGGACCCCCCCACACACACAGCTCCTACCTGTGAGGAGGACTGTGGAGGCTGGGAAGTTTGGCAGCCCCACCCTCTGCTTCCTGCTCTCAGAGGCAGCCCTGCCCTTGGCTCTTTATACTCCCCGGCAACTCAAGCTCCGAACATCAAGGATGGGCAGGGGAAAGATGAAAACCCCACTCTCAGCTGGATTTAAAGCCAGGGTGGGCCGACTCCGGCCCACAGGCTGTAAGTTTGACATTCCTGCCCTAGCGGTAGGGTTGCGAGCTCTGGGTGAGGAAATACCTGGAGATTTGGGGGAATCTGGTGAGGGCAGGGTTTGGGGAGGCGAGGGACCTCAGCAGATTATAATGCCATAGTGTTCATCCTCCCAAATTGCCATTTTCTCCTGGGGAACTGATCTCTGTCATCTGGAGATCAATTTTAACAGTAGGAGATCACCAGGCCCCACCTGGAGGTTGGCAACCCTACCTAAAGGACATGAGGGTATACTACACAGGAAGCTCTGTATGACCAAGAGACGGAGGCTGAGACATGAAACAGACATTACTTATAACATGCGGCTGCCACAGGGACTTGCAGTCAGATGGCGGCTGCAAGTTCTTCGTGGAAATTCAATTCTGAAGCTCTTCAGGGATCCAGTTTGAATGGAGACTGTGATGTGGGGAAGGAGGGGAGTACTTCAGCTCATTCCATTTTCGTTTTCCAAACCAGCCCAAGGAAGTGCTTATTTTTTGCATTGGGGGTCTGAGTAGGGCATGTTCAGCCCCCAGATGGGATAAACAATGCCCCCTTGGTAAGTTTGCCAGCTCCATGTTGGGGAATTCCTGGAGATATGGAGATAGAGCTTGAGAAGGGCAGGGTTCAGGAGGGTTAAGGGCCTCAGCAGGGTATAACGTCATTGAGTCCACCCTCCCAAACTGCCATTTTCTCCAGGGGAACTGATCTGTTTAGTCTGGAGATGAGTTATTGTTAAGTATGAGACTTAACGCAGGAGGTAAGTTCAACAAGTGATTCAGCTTTATTTAGCTCCAAGATTAGACCAGCTAAGGGCTAGACCAGCTAGACCAAGATACAGTCAAACACAGCGGTTTATATACACTTCAGGCTGTAGTAGCCACACCCACAGAATCCAAAACGCGCCAATAACATTCGTATAAAACATCCAATCACAGTTCAGGTATAAGGACCAATCATTTTGTACCTTATGACCAATCACAGTTGTTCCCACCATAAGCCCTCTGATTGGGCAATACTTGTGCAGCTTTTCGATCTGCATAATGAGCACCTGCTCAGCTCGTGCTTGCTTTATGTCACTGAGGACATAACAGTTATAATTATGGGAGATCTCCAGGCACCACCTGGAGTTTCACAGCCATGCCCCTGGGTCATTTCAGGTTGGGAAAAGGTGCTGCTGGGAGGTTCAAGGCCCTTCCCCCGTGCCACAGTTCTGATCTAAGTCAGGCTCTTGCCGGCACTTTGGAATTGAACATGCAGCTGCCATCTGATAGCATGTCCCTCTGGTGGTCTTATGTTGAAAGTCATATTAGTAGTTCAGACTTGAAAATCAGCTTTCCTATATGGCTGATCAGCAAAACACTCATCGAGTTTGATTGTCAAAGAAGGGTGAGGAGTGGTGAGTTACTTTTTCCTCCCATCCTACTTTCTTACTCCTCTCCATCCTCATCCTTGATGCTTTTTGCCTCAAACAGTGCAAGAGAATGGTCGTTTGTGCTTTTCCAGGTTGGGGCCTGTTGCTCCAACCAAACATGGCATATAGATCAGTAAGACAATTTTTTTTTACTCCCAGTCCAGAAGCTGTCCAGACAA
Source organism: Gekko gecko (assembly GCA_029375565.1). Taxonomy (NCBI): domain Eukaryota; kingdom Metazoa; phylum Chordata; class Lepidosauria; order Squamata; family Gekkonidae; genus Gekko; species Gekko gecko. The sequence goes on along the minus strand of JAPDNY010000004.1, from coordinate 98,707,972 downwards.
AGGTGGAGAAAGTATAAATGCTCTTTCTTGCCTCCCCTTCTCCCAAGTATGGCTCCTTTTCTGAATGAGGAAATGTCAGAAAAGTATCAGCCCTTTCCCACAAAGTTGTAATTTGCTTCAGGAGGGGAAGGATCAAAACTCTTTCCCCAGGGGACTCTTTGGATAGTCTTCCAGTGTCAGCAGTGCTTGGCAATATCAAAAATGTCTTTCTTTGGCAGAAACTATGCATATTGTTCCATTGAGTACTTTCTTGAACAAATGTTTTAAATGGCATGAAGTGCTTTCAGATGTTCATTCATACTAGATGCCCCAAAACATTATTTAAAAAAATCAAAAATAACAATTAAAATAGCCTGAAATAACAGAAGTCCAAGCAGTTTCCCTTCAAAAACAGAAGCTCCTTCCAGAGGGCATGATTTCCCTCTTACTGGTGCTGTGAGAGAGAAATTCTAATCTGGTTTGTGGTGGGTAGCCATGTTGTTCTGAAGCAGCAGAACAAAGTTTGAGTCTTGGCACCTTTAAGACCAACTGTTTTATTCAAGAGAAGTGTGCATGCACATGAAAGCTTATACCTTGAATAAAACTTTGATCTGAAAGGTGCCGCTGGACTCAGACCGTAACCTGGCTTGGTGAGTGTACTGATGACTCGATGTGGAAATTTAAGTTTATGAGGAGGAGAATGGGGACTTTTGTTGTATTGGTTAACCTGTTCAACAATGTGAACAGGCATCTGGAAGTGACTTGTACTTTTTGAGATGTTTGCTCAAGTAAAGTACTTCAGATGGAACACTATGCATGGTTGCTGCTGAAGAAAAGCATTTTTGTATTGTTGTGGCAGGGATCTATTTTGCATAAAGAATAACAGACCCTTTCTAAGAGCTTTGTCAGAAGGCAGCCAAGGTCAGCAAGATCTGCAGCAGCCGCACTGTGCTTCTGGCATATGAAAGTGCTAGGTAGGAACTTGCGCCTTAACTGGTTGAGAACATTTTAGTTTTAAATCAGGGTCAAAATAAGGAAAAGTGTCCCAGTTCTCATGATTTTCCATCTTCTAGAATTTACATGCATTCCTGGTGGCATTAATTCCTATTCACTCATCCTTTCGTGTTTTGATCAAGTCTGAACATTTCAGGTACGGTAGTTTTAAAATCTGTGAGTCTCTTAAAAACAGTTTTGTGTGGGGTAGGGTTGCCAACGCTGGGTGGGAAAATTCCTGCAGACTTTGGGGGTGGAGGCTGAGGAGGGCAGAGTTTAGGGAAGGGAAGGAACTCAGCAGGCTATCTAATGCCATCGAGTCCACCCTCCAAAGCAGCCATTTTCTCCAGGGGAACTGATCTCTATAGTCTTCAGGCCCCACTTCAAGGTTGAGAACCCTACTCACATCTAAGGTTGCCAACATCCAGGTGTGGCCTGGGGTGTTCCCAGAATTACAGGTGATCTGTAGACCACAGGGATCAGTTTTCCTGGAGGAAATGACAGCTTTGGAAGGAAGATTCTATGGTTTACCATAAAGTCCACCCTCCAAAGCCATGATAGGCATTAGAATCTAAGAGAAATGGAGGTCTAGAGTAACATCGTATCCCCACCATGCTCCCTTCTCTCCCCTGAACTCAGGTACCACCACCAAATCTACAGGAATTTCCAAAGCAGTGCTATCTTCGTATATCTGAAGGAACTGCGTATTCAAACAAACACAATCACTGTTTTTTGTTCATTGTTCTGTGTGATATCTGATCATTCATTGTAAGCTGCTGATGGTGGAACAGATCAATGTGAGATAACAGGCTTGAACAGCAACCATAATTACACATGTAGTCAGAGCAATTTTAGTTTCCATTCTAATTACTTGAACTTTTTTGTTGTTGAATAAGCTATATCAGATTTTTGTATCTGCATTTTTGGTAAGTGGTATGTATGTGCTGCCTGTGCCAATTTCACAGACTTCAGAGACAAACAACCTACCCAGCAGCAAAGACATTTAATTTATATTATACAGGCTTGTTTATTTATACTCCACTTTTCTTTCCAATGGGGCACCTAAGGGGCCTACAACATTATCGTCCCCTCATCCATGTTATCTGCACATCAATACCCCTGTGAGCCTGAGAGTGATTGGTCCAAGGACACCCAGTTAGCTTCCATGGCAAAATGGGGGTTCAAACCCTAGTTCTCCCAGAGCAATAATCATGCTGAGTAGCATCGTTTGTAAAAAACAGACCATATAACAGAATTTCTTTCATATACACTTTCATATACAACAAGATGAGAAATGATAGATTTGAAGATACTGTACCTGGACTTCACTAGTCATCTGGATTCCATGTGTTCTCCTCACCTATTCTAAGAATATGGGTTTAATTTTCCAGGTTTTTTAAAATTAATACAGAGTCTACCTGCACATAGACCCTGCAGTCCATGCCTGTTAAATGTTGTGTCCCATATTGTCCTTTTGTTCATGCATACCACAGTCACTGTGAGCTATGGAATTAGCAAATGCCTTTGCATCATTCATGGCAGAAGAAAAGCAGGAAAATATTTTCAATGTACCATGTCTTGCCCTTCTGCTTTACTAATACAATACAATACAATACAATACAATACAATACAATACAATACAATACAATACAATACAATACAATACAATACAATACAATACAATAAACCTTTAATGGCATATAAATATTAAATTCTGCTTTACTTCAAAACCACCCAAACTAATAATGCCAAAACTGCTTTGTGGGCTTCATTCCAGAAATAATGTTTCACATCCTAATGAAATAAAAGGGAGATAAGGGCAGAGTTAAATGCTGGGATTATCCCACAGATGTTTGTCCAAATCACATAATTATTGTTTGAGTTTTATTTATTTTAATATGAATTTTACCAGTGATTTTAACTTGTCTTATAATGGCCTTTAGCTTTAGAAATAAAGTTGTATTGACAGATATACTGTGCTCACTTTAAGATTAGAGAATTTGAAGTTTAAAAACTTTCATTGTGTTGAGCTAAGTTTTGGTATCTATAGGTAATGTCTTTTAAGGCTTTCTGTTGAATGTATTAGGTGTGGCTTTGTTTTGTTAACTCTAAAATAATCCCTTACTTTGGTAGATTTTTACATATATATTCATTTTTTTAGCAAATATTGGTACTTCCAGGTGTAAATATTCAGTAGATGTGGGACTAGATGCTAACTGTTGGTAGCCTCATAGCATAATTTCTTCTACAAATAACAAGAATAAACTTGTTTTCCTATCAAACATATTGATCCAGTTTTCCAGATTGCAGCCATGTTTTTCGTTGGTGTTGTGGCAGTTCCAATGATTGCACTATTTGTGCAATCAGTTCATGCTTTCATTTCCCCCCATTTCCCCCCATCACAGTTCCATCTATTCACATTCACAATGAGGATTGATTTTCTGTTTCCCCCGGGGGGGGCGGTGTTGAGCATGCACTGATGTGTTGTAGTGTTTCAGCAACCTTGAGGGGGCTGTGCAAACCCCATTAAAGTACATTCCCTGCCCATCACACTACAACTGAAGGTTGTTCCTGCTGTATGTGTATCACCCCTTACTGGTTGCTTCTTTTCTTGCATTTGAGGTGTCTCTCTGATTAGCTCCCCCCAAAATTTCTTAACCTGACTTGCATCAGGTATACAGCTCCAGTGGTGTACCTAGTGTATTTGACTCCTGGAGCAGATTATTTTCAACACCCATCTCCTATATATGGCAAAATTGTCCAGGTCAGGGATCAAGTGGGCTTATTCCCAATGAACTCAATGGGGCTTATGCTCAATTAGGCATATGTGGAGAAAGGCACTTCCAGGATGAGCCTGCCCCAGACTCCAGTTCCTGTGCTTGTTATTGTTATTTCATTTCTATACCACCCATAGCCAAAACTCTCTGGGCAGTTTACAAGAAGTATATTTCCTTATATATAATTCTATTTTGGTGTGAACGTTCCACATGCTTCCACAGCCTTTGGCTCCCTCAGCTGCCACTCTGAAGGTCTGCCAATCCTCTGGCTGCATTGCCTCGCTGCGATGCCTCAGTCCTGCCCACAGAGCCAGTCCACAGAGCTGGCAGACAGCGTCTAAGCCTCGGTCTGGAGGGAGCTGGCGAAGGGTATGGATGCTCCGCTGAGGGAGCAGCAACCCTTCCACAGCCCAAAAGGGAAAGAGAGGAGGGGCCACCAAGAGGGATGCTTCATAAGGCGACCCTGATGACTGGCCAGAAAGGCTGCAGGGGAGAAGGAGGCAGACCTAGTGAGCAGCGGCAAGCCCCTGACAGCTCCTCTTCCTTGGCCACAAGGCAGGTGCTTCGTCAGGGAGATAGCTCAGCAGGCTGCACCACAGAGAAAGTTGGCTTCTGCCTTTCAAAGGCTTCCCCCACCTTCCTTCAGCAGCAGCAGCAGTGCCAAGGAGGGTCTAGCCAAGAGGAAAGGAGCCATAGCTCCTGGAAAGCTGGATGCCAGGAGAAGGACTAGGAAAGAGCTGGCGCCTAAAGTGCCATGGGAGCAGCAGGTGGCACTGCAGCCAGAGCAGGAAGTGCAGGCAAGAGGCAGAGGAAGCCCCGGAAGGACCCGCCAAGGGACTGCCAGGTAGGCAGGCAGGGTGGTTGGAGCAGCTCCCCCTCTCACCTCATTGAGGCAGCTGAGCACCTTGGGGAGTGTCCAGAACTGCCTATCACTCATTGCCATTCATTCAGAAACAGTGGGCTGGGCACAAAGCCTTCTCCCCACACCTGCTCCTCCTCCCCATCACTTATCGCGGAGAAGCTGCTGAGCATGCATGGTCTTTCTCCCCCTCCAGCCAGGGCTCCGCTGAGAGAGGGCTGCCACTCTCAAGAGAGGGAGGCGGGTGGGTAAAAAAGACTGAGTGCCCCCTTCATGTGGTGGGGAGGGTTACTTTGCTGCCCTTTCCATCTTGCTAGCACTTGTTGAATTACTTTTACAATGGTCTTTGCTACTAGTAAAACAAAAATACAATGAATACAAACATTAAGAATTAAAAATTAATTTAGATATCATATAACATTAAAAGACAATAAAATCAGTAAAAAACATTTCTTGGGGGAGAGGTTCCATGAAAGCCTCATGCTCACTTCGCTCTGCCAAGCTGCCAGATTTGTGTGGCGTTATGGCTGATCTCCCAAGAGAAGCTCCACATTTATACATACAAACACCCATCCCTCTGGACGGGTCTTTGGCCAAACAATATTCTGTCATGCTTCCATGAGTGCCAAGGGATCCAGGCCTTTGACACAAGATAGTCCCACTGAACACCTTGAAATCTGCTGCCACCAATGCATGCATAAGAAAATAAATGGGCAATGATTGGCTGCTGGTGATGGGCCTCCCAATGGGACTGACTGTTTGTTTCAGTGCAGGTACCCTCCAGCACTGAAATACTTTAGCGCTGGCATGCAAATATAAAATAAAATTGCTACTCAAACCTGCCCTTTCTGGGCGAGTTTCAGGCAGCAATCCACGAAGCAGAGAAAAATTGTTCAGATTCTGAGCAAGAGGCTATCTAGTGAATTCATTCTACAATGGAAAAAAAAGTACAGGAAAACCTAGTTTAGAAAAGAACAGGGGAAAAACAAGGAAAGACTGGGACAGAATGGGGATGTTAAGAAAGTTGTCGGGACACAATTAAAAAAACCTTGAAACATTGGGGAATGCAAATGGAACATCAAGACTAGGGGCAGGGCCGGCTCACTCACTAGGCGAACTAGGCATTTGCCTAGGGTAGGATGGCCCTTAGGGCGCCAAACTACACCCACCCACCACCCACCAAAAGCCCTGCATCTCCCTGACCAGGTGACCACCACTGCCTCTTTCTCCCCAAGTCCGGCAAGTGCGAGCACTGACTGTGCAGCGTCCTCTTGGAGGATGAGCCAAGGAGGGGAAACCAGGCAAGTGCGAGCGCTGACTGCACAGCGTCCTCTCAGAGGACAGAGGCAAGCCATTTTGGGTCCCTGCTGAGGAGAATTAAATATATACAAATTAAAATCTCCAGGAATTGCCCAGCCAGGACTTGGCAACTCTCTGGGTACGGGGTTTGGACCCTGGCCCAGAGGAGTGCTTCTGCAGCACCCGTAGCCACCGGCAAACCAACCCAATCGAGGTGCTTTCAGTGCACGTCTCCCAAGGCCTGGGAAAGACTTTCAGGCTGACTCCGCAATGCTCCCTGCGGGCAAAGCAATTGCTCGGTGTCGCTCAGCTGCAACAGGTGGCAGGAGGGGCAGATGAGGCCAGAGCTCCGCGCAAGCTCCTCCCCACGCCCTGCAGGTTCCACATTCCAGCGCGCCTCCTCCCAGGGGGCAGGGGGCACTGAGGGTGCAGAGAGGTTCCAGCGATGAGTGCAGCCCAGTGCAGTCTGCGGCTGCTGTTAGGGGAGTCACCCTCCTGCTGGTCGGGGGAGCTCTGGTGAATGGGCAGCCAGGGTGGGGGCGAGCAAATGATGGAGGTGCCAGACAGTCCCCTCCAGCTCAAGCCCTTTGCGTGCCCCAGGGAGGCAATGAGTGCAGTGCCCCTCCAGTGTTCCCTCTAAGATGAGTGAGTGTAAGCTAGCTCAACAGTTTTTTAGCCTCTGGCTCACACATTTCTGTCTCGGCTCAGGAAGGGATGGCTCCAGAGCAAACTAATCGATGCAGCAGCCAAATCACTCACTCACAACTTTAATGCCAGCAGCTCACAAAGTAGAATTTTTGCTCACAGGACTCCACAGCTTAGAGGGAGCATTGTCCCTCCCTCCGGCTCCCCTCCTGGCAAGGTTTTGCCTCCGCACTTACAATGCTGGGTGAGACCCCCCCCCACTCTTGTGTTGCGCCTTCCTCCTGGCTTCCGTGAAGAGGGGCTTTGCAAACCGACACTGCCCCCTTAGAACCCCCTTGCTGTGCCAGCCATGCCATGGCGGGGAATTAGGGTTGCCAGTTTTGGATTGGGGGGCACGGGGGGCACCAGAAGGGATCCTCACCTAGGGTACAAAATAAGCTGGGGCTGATCCTAACTGGGGGTGTCAAACATAAGACCCAGAGGCTTGAACCGGCCCGTCCAGGGCTCTTATGCAGCCTGTGAGCAACTAGTACAAGGAAGGTACAGGAGACTGCTTGGGGGGAGTGGGCAGAATCACTCTGTTTACTTCCACAAAGGCCTTATGCCTAGTAATTGTATAATAGTGGTGGAATAGAAGCTAGTCAGTTTCGTTTCATTTTTTATTCACAGGGTTGCAGCCCTTTTCAAATTTATGAACCTCTAACCCACCAGACATTTGAGCCCTTAGGGTTTCTCCAGTTGGCAGCAGCTTCTACAGCTAGCTAGGTCTACAAGAAAAGCATAGGAGAAGAAAGAGCTGGCAACTAATTTATGGTAGTGGTTAGTCTTTACTGAGGGAAGGCAGCTTGGTATAGCCCAGTCTCATCAGATCTTGGAAGCTAAACATGGTCAGTACTTGAATGGGAGACAAGCAAGGAAGACTCTGCAGAGGAAGGCAATGGCAAACTTGAAAGCCTCTTGCTGGGGTCAGCAAACTGGTTGCAGCTTGACAGCCCATACATCTGTACATAGTCTTTACCAGACCATATCTGTATTATCTGTGCTGTTCTTGCAATTCCTTATTCTAGATTAAAAGGAGCTTGCACAGGCATCAGCATAGTTCTCATATAATAATAGTATTTTCATGTATATAGGGTTTTGCCCTACATTTTCTGAGAAGAGTTTATGTACAGTATTATAATACCTATCTAAAGTAGGACAGTATTAATATATCTGTATGGATTGCATAAGGCCAGTCACATGATTGTGGTATTTGAACCAAGAAGTTCCTTATACAGGTGCTCATTCTCTTAGCTGTAGTCAACATTCTGTGTCACTTTATACAAAGAGATGGCTTGCAGGGACAGGTACATGTTTGCTTGGCACTAAAAAAGAATCCCTTCATTTAGATGAGCCCTAAATGACCAACACATCCTTGGGCAGGCTTTGGCGGTTCTGTTTCAGATTCTACTGCAAACATTACATTTTAAAGATACGTTTGTGACTATTGTTTTGGAGCAGTTGGGGTCTGGGTTTCTGACTCAGATTCTAGTTCACCCTGAGCAATTCTGGGAAGCTGCCTACAGAATTCTCTTAGTGCAACTGCAATGGCAGGAACAATTAAAAGTTAGCCTCTGTCACAGAAGATTGCACAATAATGCACCTGGGGCAGCTCTCTGGGTCAACAGGTTTCTAGCAGTTACCACAGTATGATGCACTTTCTTCAAGAAGAGTATCCATTGTTATGGTCAGGTGTTAGCCAAATAATCCAAAATTGCTCTTTTCAAAGTCTCAGTGTTGAGAAATAAATACATAGGAGAGTGCAATCCCCTCTCCAAACTGGACCTTCATTTCTTTGGCACTGTATAAAGTCCATTTCTTAATACTGGAATTAGTTATACTAGGATGTTTCCAGGTCATTTTTTTCCTCTGCATGGAGAGCAGGAATCCCTCACATAGGACACCCACAAGATTTCACACTCATTCTGAGCATAGCTCATGGGCTTCCTTTTAAACTGGACAAAAAATAAACCAGATCAAAGAGGGCTTGGAGAAAACAAGGACTGCAGGGTGGCTACAGATGGAACACCAGTCTTGATATTCCAGTCACAGCCAATACAGGGAGGGGATGGAGCTAAGCTCTGCTTTCAAAATGGGGCAGCTTTCTATCACATAACATCCTGTCTTTTAGCTCTTTAAAGGTGCTTTCACTGTTTCAGACTAGCTACGCTGTATCCATACAGCATAGGCCTGCCATTTCCCCAGCTGCCATGCATAATCCCCACCTCAGGCCCTAAACCCCTGCCCTCAACATATTGTGGAGCCAGAGGGGGAGGGAATGGTCAGAAAAGGCCTCCCTAGTGATGATCTAGGGATTTCCCTGTATTTCTCTGGTCTTTGCCTGAAAGCGTCACCTGGAAGCGATCTCCACCCCCTCCAGGCACTGTCCACAAATCTCCCAGCATTTGCTAAGACAGTTCTGGCAACCATAGCTACAGCATGGCTGGGTTGAAAAAGAGAAAGTGAGGAAAGTTTTGTGCATGTGCAATGGAGTAAAGTAGTGGGGGAGGGGAGTTGGGTCAGATGTAGCACCATTCCTTACCTATTCCAGTCCCACTTTCCGCTGCTGCCGTAGCAAGGGTACATTTTTGCCCATGCCCCCCCCCCCGATGCAACCCTAGTTAATCAAGCTAGAGCAGTTTTCATTAGTTTCAATGGGACACTTTTCTTTCACTGTAACTTTCTCCCTCCCTCTCACCAAACTGAGATATTCTCAAGGGTTATATTCTTTATGCAAGTGATCCTCCCTGCTGAAGTTTAGGGACATAAAAGAAAGCATCTATGTTCTAGAAGCAATTAAAATTCTTTCTTGCAATGCAGGCACAGGAAACTGTGACAACATTGGCAAGTGTGTTAGGTTTTGTCCTTTCTGGATGTTTTGTCCTTTCTGGATGTTTTGTCCTTTCTGGATGTTGAAATGGCAGGTGGGGAGGGAGTCTATTTTCATTTACAAAACTCAACCTTTTGTCATAAGGAGTACCCAGTCATTTTGATCCTGTGGGTGCTTTTGGAATTTTGAATGGCTGACATAAGCTGCATTCAGACGGGCAGCTAATCCTGCCATTGTCCCGGCTCTAATTTGATCCCGATCTTTTTAATCCAGTGTTGCATGACCAGACAGCTCCCCCATGAATTCCCCTTACCATGCATGGACTCCGTGGTGGATTATCTAGATGGCGTCCACCTAAAGGACCCGCATGGTTGGTTTTTTAAAAAAATATTGTCTGCGCATGCGCATCTGCACCTCAATGTGTACTTGTTTTTCCGCGCATGCACGGAATCGAACAGTTAAAGCACCACCCTCTAGGTACCATTTCATTTAACACAGTTTATAAATTTCACAGGCCATTCAGAAACATGAAATTGTCCAGAACATTTGAGTGGAGCTCTGCGGCTGTGACGTGTGTACGCATTTATCCGCATATTGCTAAGAATTGTTTTAAATGGCGGCCGCTCAGAATGGTCTGGAGTCAGACCATCCTGATGGGAGGATTGCGCGCCGGAATGATCAGATGGGGGGAAGTCGGCCATTGGCCCATCGGCAAACATTAGCCCCAGACTTTCACTGGTATCTTTAAAGTACGGCTCCCTGGTGGGTCTGAACAGGCTGAACATGGAAGCGGCACCTTTCCCAGATGTTGCTGTCTGATCATTCCCTTTAGATCTGCCAGGCACTTGTGCCTGGGGTGGATCTAAAGACCCGTCTGATCAGGACCATAGATAAGTGACGACCAACCACAAAACAGCTGCAATGGGGACTGGGGCCAATCACCACATGTTGAGATGTTCCAAGTTCTCCTACCACAAAGGTAGGTATTTTTGAACAAGTGCTCCCTACAGACACAAAAGTTATTCCTCCTAGGCTTTTCAGAAGCATCTCCCACTCCAATGAGGCGGAAGAAAACCAGTACTGACTTTTTTGGGGGGATGATGACAGAAACTTCATCAAAGAAGCACTAGAACACCTACTGGTGGACATAATTGTACCCACAGGCACATTTATTGGTAATTAAAGCAATATTTATGGGGGTCCTGGAAATTTTATTCTCATCACTGGTTAGTTTTTCACATACAGAAATAATTTGGTGTATTGTTTATCTCAGATATCTTCAGGATTGCCAGCTCTGGCTTGGAAAATTCCTGGGGATTTGGGGGGTGGAGTCTGATGAGGGCGAGATTCAGGGTGCGGTCACACAGCTCGTTTGATCAGGTTTCGCCTCTGTTCCCTCCTGCATTTAAATGAGCTGACTAGATAGGCTGATCCACCTCCCGTGGCGAAGCCTGCTAACTTGCGCAATGTTCACGGTTTTTCCTGCCCCTTGGAAAATCAAGTGTTTTCCTTGTACTCGTGCTTTGAACACGCAATTTCGCATATGGTTGCGATTAGGGCTGTCTGACCATTCCCCACTATGAATTTTTTTTTTTCATGCTTCTGCCTTTGAGCGCATGGGCAAGTCCTTGCAAGGCGCTCCGGGCGACAACAGCTACTGCAGGCTTCGGAAGGGAGGGAAGGTGGAAGAGGAGTAGCCGAAGGCATTGCAGCCTTTAACCCTTCAGCAGCTTAAGGGATCCCTTCCCTCTGAAACTCTCTTTCTCCCACCCAGGATATCGGGGGGCTGAGCTTCCTAGGTCACCCGGGGTGTTTGCAGCCATGGGGGGAGGTGTGTGAATTCCTCAGTGACTTGGGAGCCGTGGCTGCTTCTCCTGTCGGAGTCTCTGCACGGAAGAGCATTTCGCTAATGAGGGACTGACCGAAGTGCCGCTGAGTCCTCAAGCTGTCTCCTGGGCAGGTGGGCTGGCAGGCGAGCAGGCAAGCGGCGGAGAGAGGGGAAGGATTTTCAGGCGTGTGGGTGGTAGAAGATAGGGGCTGGCTGTACCTAATCAGCCCAACCTGAAGAAAAATGTTCCTGATTAAACTAAAGCGGGAACAAAGCGCGATTACCTTGCCAGTGTGACCACAGCCTTAGAGAGGGGAGGGACTTCAGCCGGGTATAATGCCATAGAGTCCACGTTCCAAAGCAGTCATTTTCTCTATGGGAACTAATCTCTGTTGCCTGGAAATCAACTGCAATCCTGGCTGATCTCCAGCCATCACCTGGAGGTTGGCAGCACTAGACATCTTGCATCTCTTGTTTGACATCATGGGATGGAGTGGGAAAGCACTTGTCTCCACACAGAACCCATCTTCAAAAGTAAAGAATGCTAGCAGCAGTTTTGCATCTATCCCCTGCAGGAGCTGCCATGCTTGTCACTAGGGGTGGGGAATGTCGTGTGGTTTCCTTCTGCCTCTGTCTTCTGCCAGTGCCTGCCTTCAGATAACACAAACAAGCAACAACTCTGCCTGCTGCTTCTGTGCTGCCATGTTTGTCTGTCACAGGGGAGAGGGGACTACAGCATGACTTCCCATTACTAGAGATTGTGGGTCTCCTGTCTGACCTACATGTGCCCTCAAGGAAAGCATTCTCAGTGATAGGAGGTTTGCTGATCATGGGATTGTTAAGGAGCCAGTCACATGTATCTTGGAGCCATTTGTCAACACATTTCCGTATATGTTAACCATTTGCAGGAGAGCGTCTGTCTTTGCAATCCTAAGGACACTTTCCTGGGACTAAACAGTATTGAATAACAGAGGATTTGCTTCTGAGCAGACCTGCTTAGACTTGTCCTCTGTGTTTGGAAATCATATTATGAGAATATGTGTGAAAGGCTTTTCCAGCAATATATGTTTTATTGTGATATTTTTGCCAATCTGCAAATTAGGCTCCTGGGCTCCACCTTCTGCCACCAGACACTTCTGGCCATATTAGTAATTATACTGACACGTGTACAAGTAAAGATCAGAATGTAATGCACAAGTTTTGTATTTGCATACGCAGTTCAGTAAAACTGGTTCTCTCTGTTTTCATTTTTCCCTCACATGCCCCAAGCTACACTGGAGCTTAGTCAGCCTAAAGTATGAGCTAATACAGATATAGTTATACACAGCATGTTTTCAGCACTCATGGAATCTGCATTTGCCATGCCATGAATCACCAATCTGCCATTTTCCAACAATGCAGACTTCCAGTCAAATAAATAATCCCTCTGATTATCCAGTGGAAGTTGACACATCTCAGACTTGGATGGCAAACATTTTTTTCTGGTAATGAAAGGAAGTGAGTAGTTCTGTCTGCATGTGCTGTCTTGAATAAAGAAGTTGATCTTGGGCATGGTTCTCACTCAGTCACTGTCTATCAGCATACTAGAAATAGGTGGAAAGTAGGCTTGCTTTCTGCTGAACTGTGCTTAAAGATGTAACATTTGTATTTTAAAAGTTAGAAAATGACTGATTTGAGGGCCGAACTATAAGTCGCTTGTAAATATGTTTATTTAATCCCTACTTGTAGTTGCAAGTACCTACCAGAAAGGCCAAATGCAACATACATAATGCCAGTTCACACATTACAGTGTACACAGATTGGGTCTGGAGTCCTCACTGTAACAGTCAAGTGTGAACTGTAGATCCTCCCTAACTCCTGTACATAAGGTGCCTGACTCAGATGGCACATGGAGAAGTGGCTTCAACCTTCTCTCCTGGCCATTTTCCTGACCTGAAACTGTCCACGGGAGTGCTTTTTAGGCACACTGGGGAAACTCATGTGCATCCAGGGTTGCCAGATCCTACCTGGCTGCCCATGGGGGGACTCTTGATCTTTCCTGTAGTTATTCTGGTACATGTGCAAAGTGTGTGTGCCACAATGACGTCACCCAGAAGTGACTTCATCACATTTCTGGAGTTGGGGGCAACGCTCTAGTTTTTGGGCAAAACTCTATGGGGTTTTTTGCCCAAAACCTCTGGCCCCCACAAACCCTTCTCTGCCGTGCTGTGCAGGGACAGCAGTGTGACTGGCAATGGAGGTTTAAATCAACATCTTGATGGGTTTTAATTTCTGTTACTATTAGTAATTTTAATCATATATCAATTGTATTTTTAAATATTTAAAATGTTGTTAATCACCCAGAGCCTGCTATGTGGGGTGGGCAATTAATACATTTAAATAAATAAATGTTGCCCTTGATGTCGGAAATGCTATGATGTCACTCTGCGCTGGTGCTGGTGGTGCCGGGAGGGAGCTTCTCAGGGTGGGGCTTCCCCCACTGGCCAGCTGGGTCATGGTGGATTGGGGGGGGCAAAATCAGAGGACCCCTGGCTCCATGGGGGAATGGCAACCCCATGTGGATCCCTTGGCCATGTATCATTTTCTGTGATGTATGCAATGGGTCCTTATCTGAATCAAGAGCCCTGTGTACAAGAATTGAGGAGAACCCACAACTTGTGCCTGAGTGTTATACAGGGTGGGGACCTATGTAATGTGAGAAGTGGCAGTAAGAACATAAGAAGAGCCCTGCTGGATCAGACTAATGGTCTATCTAGCCCAGCGTCCTGTTTAACACAGCAGTGAACAGGTTACACTGGAGGGCCAACAAACAGGGCACAGATATTGTTTCCTGAAGTAGAGAAGTGGTGGGTGGGGAGAGGGGGCTTCTTAACCCTTTACCTGCCCACCATTTTACCTCAGCAACTTCTCTCCACTGTTTTCCCCTTAAGGGGTTCCAGAAGCACATTTTCCCTGAACAGGTTTCACTTTTCTTCTTGTTACTTAATAGCTCAGAGTACAAACCCAAGACAATGTGAGAAAGTGGAAGACATAAAGGGAGAGCAATGTAAGGTGAAAGGGCTATAGGTTATATGCAAATAATATAACAAAGACCAGGCAGTCTTTTCTAAAAATGAAAAGCAGCCTTGTGAGGCAATTTAATGCAGAGATGTGTGAATGGGGAGGGGGCTGCCCAGCTCTTCCCCCACCAGATCCTTTCTCACTCACAACTCCTCAGCTCCTTTTTTCCCCCTTGTGTAAGTCCCGTATACCCTTGTTTACCTTACCTTCTGTTTGAAATGGCCTCTGCCCAACCTGCTTCTCAATGCAGAACAAAGCTTTGTGGTCTGCCCTTTCAAAGATGGTTGCAAAAGTTATGAAAAGATCAGGAAAGCCAGAGATACAGGGAAGAGGTGGGGACATTTTCAGAGGGTTTAGAGAAGAAAGAGAGGCACGCCCTGCTTCAGTGTGGGTGTGTTACAAGGAATAAGAGTGTGCTTGGGGGCATGGATCCCAATGTACCACATTAAAACTTTAAGTACATTATTTGTTTCATTCACTCCAACAAATAATGCTCTGAAGTAGATCCTTAAAATAGTTTTGTTTTTTTTACAGACGGGTAGCTGTGGCTGAATGATTGGGGATTCACCCAAACTAAACAGGATCCAGTGTATGCAAAGATTTAGGCTATAACACGTCTCTGCCTTTCTGCAGAGGAGAACAGTAGATTTCACAGGGCCAGTAAATCTGTTAGTGGACTGAGTAAAAGGAGGAGTGACTCCTTTGATTTAATCCTGGCTGTGAGAAATATATCTTTCATAAAAGTCAGACTAAATATTTCAGTGGTGGTACTGAGAATGATGAAGGAAGAAAATGCATAGAACAGTTTGGTGCTACATGTGTGGTAACCTCTCATGACATACTTCCCAGCTTGCTTTGGTTGCTGGGCATCCTTTCTACACCTGGAAGTCTGTGTCTCTGGGTCACCTGCCTCTGTGGTAAGCTACCTCACCAGCTGCTTCTAGGCTCCCTCCCCCGGCCACTTATAGCATGAGGCCGGCTCCTCGTACCCAGATGACAGGTTCCTTCCCAACAAACAAGAGGTGTGAGGTTGACTCCAACACCCAGTCCTCAGGCTTCCTCCCAGACAGGCTCAGAGTGTGAGCCTGACTCACAGCATCCAGGCTGCAGGCTCCCTCCTTCGCACAGCTTGGTGAGTTTGCATGTTTTCCTGTTTATTTCCCAGGCTTTTGTGTTGTTCAAGATAAGCTCTTACCCTTGCTTAACGTCTGCTAGTTGATTGGAAACAGACAGCCTTCTCTACTTGGCTGCACACAGAGCAATGGCTGGCATCTGCTCTGCTCTCTGTGTGTGCTCTCATCTTATGCAGGTTTGTATGGAAAAGTGAAATCAAAGAGTGGGAAGAAATGTTCTCGCTGAATGCAGGATCTGAAAGAACCAGGGGATGAATATTTGAAATGTTT
Organism: Gekko gecko; assembly: GCA_029375565.1. NCBI lineage: Eukaryota > Metazoa > Chordata > Lepidosauria > Squamata > Gekkonidae > Gekko > Gekko gecko. The sequence continues at coordinate 98,692,260 of JAPDNY010000004.1, read as the reverse complement.
GCCATTTCCCCGTAATGCCTGTCAGATTACTGCCCATGTACTGAATGCAAATTCAATGTATCTGGAAGTGGAAGTAAAATGGTTTGATGGAAGTCTGTAGCTATGGAGCGATACGTAGGATGTTGAATGATGCAAACATTTTTGACTGTTGGGTATACTGTGTGTGTATGTGTGTGCCTCATTTTCCCCCCAATTAATATAGCAATATATCTGTAAATGTTATATAGATCTCCAGAAAGAACTGAAATTTTTAAAATGTACTTCTTAGACATTAGTGATTAAAGACAAACATTAGAAACAGCATTTTAATCCACTGTTTATTTCCATGTGAATATCATGATACTGATCCAAAGATATCCTTAGTATGCATTTTAAAGATCTATGGGAAAAGGACCACAGGTATGAGGAGGACTTTTGTCATACTCTCTGATCAATGAAAAACAGTAGCCCTGTTCGCATGTCACAGTGAAAGCCCTACATATATGTGCATACGTCTGTTTGTAAGAAAGAGCCAGTGTACCTTTACATTACAAATGAAAATGAGGACCAGTACCCGGATAAATGTGGGGATTTTAATCACATGTTCAGCTGTACATGCATTTAATGTAACATGAAAATTATTCAACATACATACAACGAAAACATCAAGTGCAGATTGTACGTACATTGTAACTGCATTCATTGTAACTTGTGAACTGGGCTATGGTACCATAATGCTCCATAAAGTAGTTAGGTTCCAGGAATTGCTTGCACACATGTAGGTCACTTCAGAAAAACAACTAAGTGTGCAATGTTACAATAATCAAACATTATGTGGGAATGTTTATACTAGCAACATGCAGTGGATACAGTTAGATGCAGTAACAGCACAAATCTTTAGGCACATGATGGCGGAAAGACTTCATTTTCAAAGCTGATGTAAATCCACAAATTTATACTGACTCCCTTAAAAGGAAGTAAAATCCATACTTCTGTTAAAGCTTTCTTTCTATTAAAATCAAGCACATTCTCTCTGTCTAGGAATGAAAAATATACAAAAGGAATAATATTCATACTTTACGTGCAACTTTTTTAAAAAAGAAGTTTCATTGTTTTTTAAATAGTAAACAGAAAACCAAGAAAAACAGTAGAACCAAGACAGTAAGACATAGAACTGAAAAAACAGCTGCTGGAGTCTATACTCTCCATTTACTATAAACCAATGCCTATTTCGAATCAGTTTCGTTTATGTCCTTTGTTGGTTATTATTAAGATCTATTCCTTATGCTACCCTGATATATTTGCAACCAATGATAAAATCTCTCTCATTTTTTTTCAAAATCACATTCAGGTTTTTCATGTAGCTGTAGCATTAGTTTATCCATTTCTGCTGCATCCAATTTGAATATCAATTCTTCTTCTTTCTTCTAATATTTTGCATAGCTGTGGTTATGACTTGAACAATCTCTCCTTATAAATAATTATCTTTTGGTTCCACAAGATTCCATGCGCTCCCATTGGCTGTAAAATGCCCTCCCTCAGCCATTGGCCCATCAGCCGCCACTCAAGAGTACTCGCGTGCCATTGGCCGGGTGCTGGGTCTGCTCCTCTTCCCTACCCACTCCCCCTGGCAGACAGCTCTCTCTCCTGAGGAAGACAGTTCTCTTGACTCCTGTGAAGGACTGTCCCCTCAGTGGCTGTTGGTAGGCAGCCAAGCTTGGTTCTGTGAGTAAAAAAATAAAGGACTTTCAGCATAACCCCCTCTCCCACCCATAACCCCCTCCCCAGTGGCCACTTTCCTGTCAGAATAAATGGGAAAAGGCTCTTTCTCCTGCTTAGCTTCAGCATGGCTGGCTGGCTAACAAGGTGGGCCAGCGACCATCAGACCATTTTCTTCAACTCCCCGCTGTGTGGCTGACTTTCCCCTAGAGTTGCCAATCTCCAGGTGGGACCTGGAGATCTCCCACTGTTACAATTGACCTCCAGATGACAGAGATCAGTTCCCTGGGAGAAAATGGTTGCTTTGGAGGGTAGACTCTATGGCATTATACCCTGCTGAGTCCTCCCCCCCCCCAAATGCTGCCTTCCACAGGATCCACCCCCCAAATCTCCAGGTATTTCCCTAATCAAAGTTGGCACCTGTACTTTCTCAGTAAAAGGCCCTTTCCACACCTATGTTGGCCTTTGGGAGAAAACTCATTGGGCCCAGTCCTGATCAGGTTGCCAACTCCAGGTGGGCAATTCCTGGAGATTTGAGGGTTGGAGCCTGGAGAGGGTGAGGTTTGAGGAGGGGTGGCACCTCAGACAGGTACGATGCCATAGACTCCACCCTCCAATCCAGCCATTCCCTGGTGAGGAACCATTGTTACCAATCTCCAGGTGGGGGCTGGAGATCACTCAAAATTACAACTGCTCTCTAGGAGGGAGGGGGGAGGAGATGGAAAACTAAAGGTAGCTTGATGGTTGGCTGGGAGGGAGATAGGGTTGTCAACTCCAGGTTGGGAAATTCCTGGAGATTTGAGGGGTCGAACCTGGAGAGGGTGAGTGTTGAGGAGGGGTGGGACCTCAGACAAGTACAATGCCATAGACTCCACCCTCCAAACCAGCCACTCCCTCCTGGGGAACCACTGTTACCAATCTTGGGGGTGGGCTGGAGATCACTCAAAATTACTACTGCTCTTCAGGTAGCAAAGATCAGTTCCTCTGGAGAAAATGGTGGACTCTGTCATTATACCCTGCTGAGATTGCCACAGCAAATTGTCACTGAGTGCCCAAAGCCGTGGCACTCTCCCAGAGCCTCTTTCTAGAGCCCGTTGTATTTATTTCCACAATGGGCCTTATTCCTAGTCATATATATATCTTGTACATTAAACTCTTGTGGTACAATATTCAACAAAAAACATTTCTGGTATAAATGAAATATTTTTATCTAGTATCTTTTTTATTATTTCATGCACTTATATCTAAATTTTTTTTAACTACATCACAAGTCCACCACATATGGTAAAATGAGCCAGTTTTACGTTTACATTTCCAGCATAAATTTGACATATTTGGATACCATTCGGCTAGTTTATCTGGTGTCATATACCACCTGTACAACATTTAATACAAATTCTTTTTATAAGATGACGCTTTAGTAAATTTTATATTAACCTTCCAAACTTTTTCCCATTGGTCTAATTGTATATTATGCCCTATATTCTGTGCCCATTTAACTATTACTTACTTTATATGCAACTTAAACAAAAAGATCCCTCAAATAACAAGCAACATTTCCCTTGTTATCATCAGTGGCTAAACCCCCCACGAATAATAGAATATAATCCTGCAAGCAAAGGCATTCCAGTATGGTATGTTAATGTTGCAATACTATGGAATTATTTAGAAGATGAACCCACTTACTGAGCCACATAATTTCCACCCAGGAAATCACTAACAAAAATCTATTTTCCACATCACACACCATTATTATATCCCCACCTCCAACTGACCACAGGCTAAACACAGCTTTTTCCACCTTGCCATGTCCCCAGTGTGCACAGTTACAAATATTTTGGCCCCGTCCACACGGAGCATTTGCCCCGCTGAAGTCACGGGAGGCCTGCGGACTTTCCGTGCGCGTTCATACGAGCACATCTGGGAGGCGTAGGGCTCCCGTGGCCAACCCGCGGCTTCTCTCCGAAAATGCGGGATAAAAAACTAGTAGGTCCGAGGTACTAGTTTCTGGAAACCCCGGGGCAAAGGCTGGCGTCTGATCGTGGGAGCGCCGGTATCCCGCGGCTTCCGACGCATGCCCACGTCCCCAGGGTTTCCAGATGTTGTAAGTTTCCGTGGGATGCACACCAATGCTGGACAGAGCATGCGCACATACAGGTCACCGACAGCGGCCCGCCCCCCCCAACGGCGCATGCACACTTCGCACTTGCGTGGTGGTCTGCTGTGCTGCTGTTCTGCTACGCTGCAGCAGCGCAGTGTGATCGCGGCGCGGAGCTCGTGCGTGGCAACCCGGCGGCCTGTGAGATCGGGCTACCGCGCCTTATTTAGCTCTGGGGCAAACTGCCACGCCTCCCCCGTGCGTTTTCTGGCCCGTGTGACCGGGGCCTCTGTAGAGCAAATGCTTAGGTTTTCTGACATGAACTAGAGACTTAGGGTTGTCAACTGATGGCTGGCCCTCAGCAGGAGATGACGATGGGGACACAGACATCAATGCAACCAGGGGTCTTTTCATAGAAAAACAGCTGCAGGAGCTCATTAGCATATGGTATGCTAATGAGCTATTAGGCTACTAGCATATGCCACGCCCCCTGACATCACCGGAAGTGATGTCAGAAGGGGAAGCAAAAGGGGGGGAGGCATCTTCAAAAGCCTCCCCTTCCCTTCCCCAGCTGGTCTGAGTGGGGGAGCTAAGAGAGAAGGGGTTTAAAGTTTAAACTCCTTCTCACAAGAGTTGGGCCACAGAAGGAGGAAAGAGGGAAGGAAAGAGAGAGAGTAGAGAGAAGGAAAGAAGGAAGGAAAGAGGGAAAGAAAGAGAAGGAAAGGGGAGGGAAAGAAAAAGAGGGAAGAAGGAGGGAAACAGGGAAAGGAGGAAAAAAGAGAAGAGAAGAAGGTGGGAAAGGAAAGAAAGAAAGAAAGAAAGAAAGAAAGAAAGAAAGAAAGAAAGAAAGAAAGAAAGAAAGAAAGAAAGAAAGAAAGAAAGAAAGAAAGAAAGAAAGAGAAAGAAGAGAAGAAGGAGGGAAAGAGGAAAAAAGAGAGAAGGAAAGGAGGGAATGAAAGAAATTTGGCGGCAATTTGGCCCCATTATATCCTATGGGCCATTGAAGTCAATGGTGAAAACATAGGGTATATTCTGGGGGTGGAGGGGACGGGGTTTGAGGGAGAGGCTCCAAACTCACAGGATAGCTGATGGAGCCTCTCCCCAAGATACCTACCAAGTTTCAAGTACATTGGGCCAGGGGGTCCAATTCTATGGGCCCCCAAAGAGGTTGCCCCTATTCCCTCCATTGTTCTCTATGGTGGGAAAAATAGTTAATTTCCCCCCACCATAGAGAACAATGGCGGGAATATGGGCAACCTGTTTAGGGGCCCATAGAATTGGACCCCCTGATCCAATGTTCTTGAAACTTGGTGGGTATCTTGGGGAGAGGCTCCAACAGTTACCCTATGAGTTTGGAGCCTCTCCCTCAAACCCCCTCCCCTCCAGTCCCCAGAATATACCCTATGTTTTAACCATTGACTTCAATGGCCCATAAGATATAATAGAGCTGCCGGCTGGGGGCGGGGCTTGGCTCCTGAGCTCCCGGAGCTGTGCTCTGGTGCGCTCCCTCCAAAAAAAGACCCCTGAATGCAACACAGCATGACATCACTTCCAAGTAAACCCAGAAGTATTGTCATTCCATACAGTTTCCAGCAATTCCTACAGCATCTCACCAGGGCAACTCAGGCTTTTTCAGTTGTTGATTTTTTTATCAGTAATTGAATATTGTGATATTAATATAATGTTATAAAAAATGTAGCAACTCTGCAAGTTCCTAGTTAAGTCTCTAGCTTCTTCCTTTGCAGAGCTACATCTTTCCCTTCATATCACTGCAATGGAAAGATACAGAGACTTACTTTTTTAAAAAAATGAAAGCTGGGAATTCAGAGAACCTAGTACACATATTGCTATAACAGTATATCAACATAATGATATTTCATTGCTCTTTTAAAAAATGGGGTAGAGCCATGTGTAGAATGTCAGGGGGAAATGATTGCCAAGTGAGCTAGAAAAACTGAATTTTCCAAATCTACATGTCTGCCGTCCAGGTTTTTTTTTTGCAATATTTCCTGAAACTGTGTGGCAAATCAGATTTGGGAAAGATCAGAGAAAAGCTAGAGAAACCCCAAGAGATGCATGAGTACACCATGATGTTGTGACAAAACAGGAAAAATCCTGCTTCCCAACAGCATTTGAACCTGGGGCAGATAATTGTCCTCTGACTGGAAAATCTGTCCTCTGACTGAAATTGTCCTCTGACTGGAAAATCAAACTATACTGGAGTTTTGATTTTAAGTCCATTACAATGAATGAGAACAGTGGATTTGTCAACATCATGGTGAAAGAGGTATTTTCTCTTTCCCTTAAATTCCCTTAAAATTGTTGGGTTAGCTATCATAGATTATGTCCTCTAAGTACAACAAGTACCTCTCCCCAAATACTATAAACATACTAGGGAAGCTCTGCTTATGAGTGTATTTGAATATCCATTATAATAGTGCTTTTGTTGGCATGTACTTCACTACAATCCCAGAAGCCCACCAGCCACACATACAGTATGCCAGTCCCCATGCTGACAAGCAATCATAGTCCCATAGTTACAATCTCTCTCCTTTGAGTTATTTACCATTTTGCTTTGAAGTTTATAACTACTATTGCTGAGAAAGCTGATAACATTGTTATTGTCTCATCACACATAGAGAGGAATCCCTTGTGTCCCAAAAATGATGCATTTAGAGACACTTCAAATATAGCAGTTTCTTACACAGTTATTCCTTTTGTTTGTACACCATGTGCTCATCAGCATGTGTTTTGGGTCTTTTTTGCAGTATGTACTTGTTGCTGCCAGCCCAATTGATGGTACGGTCTGGTGTTGTGAACACAGTAACATGATACTATCAGTCACTTGAGATGGTAGACACACAGAATATGCACAATTTCCACCATAGAAATGTTATCAGTGTAGAAAATTGATCATGGGCAAAGAAACTACAGGTACAGAAGACACAGTCATAATATACCATGAAAGCTAAGTATAATTAAGGGCTAAACTAGATGAGATGCTGGGAGATCTGAAAGTGGAGACAGCTAGAGCAATAGTGGAGGAAGATTTGAGTTGGACCCAGTATAGGATTACCAGGTCCTGCCTGCCTGGTGGTGGGGGACTCCTGGGTCCTGTCCTGGATGTTCTGCTGCACACTCAAAATACACGTGGTGTGATGATGTCACCCAGAAGTGACATCATCAAGTCACCGCCATTAGGGTGACACTCTAGTTTTTGGGCAAAAAACTCTAGTTTTTGACTTCAACACCATAGAATTTGCCCAAAAAACTAGAGTATCACCCCCCCACACATCGGTGCCGTGATGACATCACTTCTGGGTGACATCATTGTATCAGGGCCATCACCTGGCAATGTCCCTGTTCAGAGGTGGGGGTTCCAGTCCCCTAAAAGCAGAGGCACTCCTGCTGGGTCTGGGGGATTGGGAAACCTAACCCATCAGGATGAGGGCAAAGGCTTATTTTAAAGTGTACTCTGTGGCTGGGATGGCAGCAAAGAAACATCAGTTTTCCTCCATCATTGTATCTGCACAATGTAGGTCAGCAGAGCTGTTCTGAGCAGTGTTCCCTCTAAGATGAGTTAGGTTGTGGTCATATGCAGTGTTCCCTCTAAGCTGAATTGGTGTGAGCTAGCTCACAGTTTTTTAGCCTCCGGCTCACACATTTTTGTCTTAGCTCAGGAAGGATGGCTTCAGAGCAAACTTATTTATGCAGCAGCGAAATCACTCACTCACAACTTTAATGCCAATAGCTCACAAAACAGAATTTTTGCTCACAAGACTCCACAGCTTAGAGGGATTATTGATGCTGACTTGTCCAATTTTTTGGGATACATTTCAGTTTATTAAGTCTGAGGATGTTGACAGGGTCCTTGCAAGTCTGAAACCTACCACCTGCTTGTATAACCCTTGACGTTCTTGGTTACTTAAATCTGTCAGTGCAAAGGATGGTTGACTGAGTGAGAGTGGGAGTTTATGCTTCTTCAATAGAGGGGTTGGTCACCTTAGCTTTGAAAAAGGCTGTGGTGCATCCACTACTTAAGAATCCTACCCTGGACACAGGAAATTCCAATAACTATCAGCCAGTGCCATATGGTCTATTCTTTTTTTTTTATGTGAAGTTTATTTATTATTTTTCCAAGTTACAACAAACATTCCTCCATTTTTAACTTTACAATAATATGTCTAAATTTTCACATCATGTTCACCCAATTATAGACACGTGCCCATCTCGCATAGAAGACATCATCACTTTTGCCCTGTAAAGCCAAGCTTAGCTTGTCCATTTCAGCCATCTCCAATAATTTGTAAATCACTTCTCCCTTGGTGGGGAGCTCATCTTGTTTCCAATATTTAGCTAAAAGTATTCTGGCAGTCGTCATAATATAGACCAACAAGTACTTTTCTTTCTGTTTAAGGCTACCAGGAATCATATGGTCTATTCTTGACCAAGGTGATTGAACAGGGGGCTGACCAACTTCAAGTTAAGGTTGCCAGGCCCATCCTGGCAAGCAACAGGAGACCAGGGGGGCTGAAACATCAAGCTTGTTGGGTGACAGTGTGATGTCACCTCCAGGAAAACCCAGAAGTGAGATCATGCCTCTCTAGGAAACCCATAGATTTTGGTGATCCTTAGAGAGGACTGGCATCACTTCTAGGAACACCCAGCAGAACACTCACCTCTTCCTCACACTTCTGGCTGATGCCAGGGAAGCCCTAGAAATGCTGAATCTGTACCTGGAGGCAGTTTTTGAGTGGATGTTGGCTAATAAACTGAAGCATAATCTCAACAAGACAGAAGTGCTACTGATGAGTGGGAGGTCTGACCCAGAATTAATGTGTTACCCATTCTGTTCTACTCTCATGGAAGGAACAGATTTGCATTTTGGGGAGTTCCCTGGACTGAAGTTTACTGCTGGATAAGTAGATGGCAGCTGTGGCCAGGAGTGTCTTTTACTAGCTTTGACTGATTAGCCAGGTGTGACATTTCTTAGGCAGAAAGGATCTGGTCACTGTGATGTATGCCCTGGTTATGTCTAGATTAGATTACTGCAATGTATACTACATGGGGCTGCCAGTGAAAGGTGTTCAGAAATTTTACTTGGTGCAGAATGCTGCAACCAGAAGTGGACCAGGTCATAGGAACCATATTTAGGAATGCCAGACACACACCCCCCCACCCAGTGGAGGCTGGGGTCCCCCAGTTTTGGACACTCCTCTCCACCAAAACAGGGAAGAATGCAGAAAATAAATGTGACATGGCTATGTGACCCAGAAGTGATACAGGCACATTGGGGGTGTTGGGGGGCAACACTCTGGTTTTGGGGCAAAGCTCCATGGTAGAAGCTAATTCTACCATAGAGTTTTGCCCAAAAACCAGAGTTTCACACACACACCCAACATCCCAGTGAGCCTACATCACTTCTGGGTCATGTAGGCACATCACATTTATTTTTGGTGATCCTCCCTGCTCCCAGTAAGTTCACCCCCCCATCCCCCACTGGAAGGTCTGAGGGACCTGGCAACCCTATATCACTCCAGTCTTGGCACATCTACAGCAGTTCCCACTTTGTTTCCAGGCACAATTCAAGGTCTTGGTGTTGATCTTTGAAGCCTTATATGGCTTGGGACCAGCATACCTTAAAAGGCCCTGCTTTGGGTTTTGCACAGCATTTTGCTCAGCCTTCTGAGATGAGGTGGGTGTCATCCTGGAAGAAGGCCTTCTCAGTCATGGCTCCAAAACTATAGAACTTCCCCCACAGAAGGAATCATCTGTCCCTTCTGTTGCTATCTTCCACCAGCAGAAAAGACTTTTTGTTTCATATGCCATTTTCTCAGCCTTCCTGTCCTGTTTTAATTTGTGTGTGTGTGTTTTAGCTTCATTTTAATTGTTGCTATGATATGTTTTTGCTTGGTTTTCATGGTTTTAAAAATATGTTTTATTATGTATTTTGTTAATTTGTTAGCCTTGTTTGTGGCCCTGATAAGGGCAGAAAGGTGAGGTATAAATTTTGTATATAAATAAAAATAAAGAGTGACTCCAAGTGAATGAAAGCAGAAATATATATCAACACAAGAAGCTGTCTTATACAGAATCAGGCTGTTAATCCTGTTGCATATTCATGATTTCACTCATATGCATGCATGTTAATCTGTGTGTTCCTACGTAGTTTCATAATCCCTATAAGGTTCAACTGCTGGTCAGAAAAACTATCAAAAGTCCAGGAACAGTTCTCAACCCGACAGCTGCTTAGTGCAGCTGAAGAAGTAGCATAAGAACATAAGAACATAAGAGAAGCCAATGTTGAATCAGGCCAATGGCCCATCTAGTCCAACACTCTGTCACACAGCGGCCAAAATATACCAGGTGCCATCCGGAGGTCCAGCAGTGGGGCCAGGGCACCAGAAGCCCTCCCACTGCTGCCCCCTCCAGCACCAAGAATAGAGTGCATCACCTGCCCCAGACTGAGAGTTCCCATCCATACCCTGTGGCTAATAGCCACTGGTGGACTTCTGCTCCATATGTTTATCTAATTTCCTCTTGAAACTGTCCATGCTTGCAGCTGCCACGACCTCCTGTGGCAGTGAATTCCATATGTTAATCACTCTTTGGGTGAAGAAGTATTTCCTTTTATCTGTTTTAACCCGACTGCTCAGCAATTTCATAGAGTGCCCACGAGTTCTTGTATTGTGAGAAAGGGAGAAAAGTACTTCTTTCTCAACCTGCTCAATCCCATTCATAATCTTATAAACCTCGATCATGTCACCCCTCAGCCGTCGTTTCTCCAAGCTAAAGAGCCCCAAGCATTTTAACCTTTCTTCATAGGGAAGGTGTTCCAACCCTTTTATCATTCTAGTTGCCCTTCTCTGCACTTTTTCCAATGCTATAATATCCTTTTTGAGATGTGGTGACCAGAACTGTACACAGTATTCCAAATGAGGTCGCACCAATGATTTATACAGGGGCATGATGATACTGGCTGATTTGTTATCAATTCCCTTCCTAATAATCCCCAGCATAGCGTTGGCCTTCTTTATTGCAGCGACACATTGTGTAGACATTTTCAGCGAGTTATCCACTACGACTCCAAGATCTCTCTCTTGGTCCGTCTCTGCCAGATCAGACCCCATCAATGTGTATTTATATTTAGGATTTTTGGCTCCAATGTGCATCACTTTGCACTTGGCCACATTGAACCCCATTTGCCACGTTGACGCCCACTCACCCATCCTCAACAGATCCCTTTGGAGTGCCTCACAATCCTCCCTGGTTTTCACCACCCTGAACAACTTCGTGTCATCTGCAAATTTAGCCACATCACTGCTTACTCCCAATTCCAAATCGTTAATAAACAAGTTAAAAAGCATCGGACCGAGTACTGATCCCTGTGGTACCCCACTGCTTACCACCCTCCACTGAGAAAGTTTCCCATTTATACTCACTCTCTGTTTCCTATTTATAAGCCAGTTTTTGATCCACAAGAGGACTTGTCCTTTTATCCCATGACTATTGAGCTTACTTAGGAGCCTTTGATGAGGAACTGTATCAAAAGCTTTCCGGAAGTCAAGGTAAATAATATCTATTGGGTCCCCCTTGTCCACATGTTTGTTCACTCCCTCAAAAAACACTAACAGGTTAGTGAGACAAGATCTTCCTTTACAGAACCCATGCTGAGTCTGCCTCAATATTTATTGTTATTTAGTTGTGAACAAGTACTGTTCATAGCCCTAGAACCTTGCTTTGAGAATGTAACCAGAGTTTCAAGATGTATTCTAGTCCACCTGTTACTCATCTGCCCACTCCCTTTAGGAACCATTTATTTTATTCAAAGGACACATGTTAGAAAGAGCTATTTCTGTCCATAACTGTCACCATTGTTGGGCGAAATGCTCTCTAGGGGTAGAGCACCTCGCAACAGGTATAATTAATTTCGGGATCTTTTGGTCTATGTCTACGAGGAATGGGCTGCCGCGGGACCTTCCCAGTGAAGAGGCGAGAGACAGGACTCAGAATAATGTTTCAGTTTACTTAGATACACACTACCAATAACAGTTACATTCAACAATAGCAAATCACACACACACATTCAAGAGCTAGGAAATACAGATAGATATAGCACAGTTGCATGAGCAGGTAAACGTTGGTTCGTTGAGGGCGATATTTACCTCCAAGGCGTGGCTCCTAAATCTTCCAGCAAATGGGGTTAGGTAGGGTAGGAAGGATGGAAGAAGGGACACGTGGTCTAGACCAGCTAACAACGCACGTGTATAATTCCAGCTGCAGACTGGAACGAAGCGAGGCAAGGGTTCGGGTACAGGATGGGGGCTTAAGAGGATAAAGCAGACAGACAGAGGTCGTGGTTTCAGCAGCGGCAGCAGGGGAGCAGCAGGGCAAGGCAAGGGACGACCTGAGCTAACCCAGGGATCGCATTTTTATAGCGTCTTGGGTGTTGGGCGGAGAAGGCCAGGCGGTGTACACCTACTGACCCTCCCAGCTGGCTGTGTCAGTGACAATTTCAAATCTTATTGGCTACCCTGTCCGTTGGATACCTGGGGGCTGGACAGAGGAAGCTGGCTGGCAGGCAGATGGTTTCTCCAGGTAGCTGATGGCTCTTCTATTGTTCATGTGCATGGCTCGAGTGGGGAAGGCACTTAATCCCTTCATGCAAATGACTGGCAGAGGAAAAGTCCTTTGTCTGCTGTATGGCCCTTAATCCATGTATGTGACATGCGGCAGGTATGCAATGGAGTCCCTCAGAGTAAAAAGACAGCTTTTTCCCTTTTCTATGGGCTTCTCCTTTGGCATCCATTTTACAGTCTAGCAAGTACACAGACCATGTGGCAACAGCAAACAGTCCATAGCAAAGCCCCATAATGGCGTCGGGGCTAACACCATTTCTATAAAAAGTGTAATGTAAGGATCTGATAAGGCTTCCTACCAGTGGCTTCCAATCAGGGCAGATTTATACTGAGTGAGCATATTCTGTATGCTGTGCTTCCCGTTCTGTTAATCAGTTTAAAACAAGATTTGCCTTAGAGAATTGTAATGGCTATGTATTTAGTTACGTTTGAGAAATCTTAGGCAATCTGATTTGTAATGCATGCATTTTTTCCTGGACCTGTAAGACTGATTTGTACCTGTTTATATTTATATCTATCAAGTTATTGGCTAATTAAAAACATATGCATTATTTTTAATAAAATAATTAACTCAAAGGAGTTCTCCCTTTGTTCTGCTGGCAAAAGTTTTGACATGTGTTGCACTGCATTCACTATGTTACACTGCAAATGTAGACAATCTCTTTTAGAGAGATTGTTCTGCAGACCCTAATAGGTGACATCACAGCTGTGTTCAGCAAATGAGGCTTTAGCTCTCTAAGAGTTGAGTCCATGTAGAGCCCTAGATTGGGTGCAAATTAAATAATTTGTCACAGACCAGCTAGATTATGCATGGGATAGAGCAGGTCGAGAAAGAAGTACTTTTCTCCCTTTCGCACAATACAAGAACTCGTAGGCACTCAATGAAATTGCTGAGCAGTCGGGTTAGAACAGATAAAAGGAAGTACTTCTTCACCCAAAGAGTGATTAACACTTGGAATTCACTGCCACAAGAGGTGGTGGTGACTACAAGCATGGGCGGCTTCAAGAGGGAATTAGAGAAGCATATGGAGCAGAGGTCCATCGGTGGCTATTAGCCACAAGGTATAGGTAGGAACTCTCAGTCTGGGGCACGTGATGCTCTGTATTCTTGGTGCTTGGGGGGGGGCGCAATGGTGGGAAGGCTTCTAGTGTCCTGGCCCCACTGGTGGATCTCCTGATGGCACCTGGTATTTTTTGGCCACTGTGTGACAGAATGTTGGACTGGATGGGCCATTGGCCTGGTCCAACATTGGCTTCTCTTATGTTCTTATGTTCTCAGTATTGTCTGTTCTGGAGAGGCAATGCCTCTCCAGGATATCAGCTAGAGAAAGGTATTGCCCAATACCCAGTACCTAAGATCCATTAACAGAATATGCCAAGAAATTAATTTGGGATCTTCTATTTGCAGAGCATGTACTCTAGCACTCAGCCTGCAGACTACATGTTTATTTGTTTTATTTATGTTCTCACTGAGACTCAAGGCAGATTATGTAATGTAAATCAATACAATCAATGGGATGAGAAAACATCTGATGAACAATGTAATGGGACAAGGATAATAGAAATCTGAAACAAGGCATAAGTATTAAACATGACAGGATAATAGGAGTTAATAATATGAGTTAATATGTTTATTCTGTCTGGACTGAAAAAGGAATGATATAAGTGATAATGTCACCCATTGTTACAAGTAGAATACGTTCCACTGCAAATGCAGACAGACAGTAAACAAGGTCTACAGTTATATGGTCTAAGTTTCTCATGACTCCACTCAAATTAACAGGCCTTCAACAATATACCCCACCTAAAATCAACCTCATTCACCTCATTAATTTCCATCACTTTTTATGCAGAGAATGTTAACCTCAGTATTTGACTATAATTATTCCAGTGTTCTGATTTTAAAGTGTTTCTTTCCCCCAACCCTGTCTAGGAACCAGAAGCTTACGTCCTCCGAAGACAATGGCAATGGTGCCCAATAACACAGATCTAAGCATAATCCTTTCAAGACTGTTAGACTACATAGACCAGACAAGCAGCCTGAGGCCACGACCTGTGGCTCGAAGTGACCACCAGGAAATACTGTTTATTCTGTTATTCATTGGAATCTTTGGCTTCTTCACCTTAGGAGTAATGCTTAGCTACATCCGCTCCAAAAAGCTTGAACATTCAAATGACCCCTACAATGTGTACATTGCCACCGACATTTGGCATAAGAAGGACAAGGCCGACCTGCATGCCAAAGTGGCAGAAAACTACAGATTGTGCTGTGTGTTTGAAAACCCTCTTGCTGTAGAGCAACCTAACAGTCATATTCCTGAAGTGAAGCCTTCATAGCGAATGGCCACTTAATGGAACTGGTGTCGTGCTGGATCTTTCATGAGCACAAAGGAAAGCTCTTGGGATGCATTCATGAATAGCAAAATGACAGAAAAACACCAGTCTTCCAGAAGAACAGCCAAACATAGCAAGGACAAATTCCAAAGGGGGAGTAGCCGTGTCAGCTTGTTGTAGCAGAAAAGACATCTTGAGCTCACTTGGTCAGCAGAGACAGATTGATCCTTTAACTTAACAGAAAAGTTCAGGGGGGGGTGCTGCCTTGGAGGGCCACTGGCAGCCAGCTAAGACAAGCCCCGGCACTGCCACTTTGTTCTGTCCCGGCCTGTCTTTGTGGAGCTGCTAGTGCCACAGGGAGGGGGCCACACCGTTCAGTTTGCTCTTAGGCGGCCTCATGTCTGAATCCATCTTGTCTGTCAGATATAGCCATAGTGGGAAAAGTACATTTTCAGCATGTGTAATCCAATGTACTTTGGATACCTGTATTTGTAGGAATGCTGTTCCTTCTAGCCTGGGTATCAGACTGTATCTCTTCGGGAGACTTATGCAGCCTATTATTCATTTCTACCTTAGCCTCCCCCAAAGCAAAAATGTGGAATAAGCCTCCCTGAATTAAGCCTTAATGAATTTCATAATTGGACAGAGATTAGGGTTTAATCTCACACAGGTCAGATATCCAGCCTGTTGTCAATCAGCTGAAGACAAAGTTAGTTTAATGTGATACTGGTCAAATCATTTCTTTGTGTACTATAGGCCACCTAAATGGTCAGTTTTTAACCATTCCAGACTGATGTCTAGGGAAAGGTGTTTACTTGGAAAATAATACTTTAGTACACATCTGCACGTTGGGGGGAAAGTGGGTTTCCTTTCATTTTAATATTTTCCACTGAAGGTATCAGTAATTGCTAGTTATTATATAACTTCTGTGTTATTTTAAACCAATGATTTATTTATTTTAAAAGGGGGATGATTCCATCTCTATACTATTTCCTCTATAGAGGAACTTCTAATTACATTAAGGGGTTCGGTGGAGGGGAGTCAGTTATAAAAGAACATAATACGAGGTTTCCCAACCGTGAAAAGGAAACAAAATTGCCTTGATTGTGTGTATGCTTTTAACTGCAGCTTGTTCTGCAGAAATCAGCCTCTGAAGCTTTTCATGGCATGTAGCTAAGCATTATCATCTGCTAATGTCTGTCAATCAAGCTATTGTTTAATGTTGACCACCTTGGATTTGAGAATGTGATTGAATTGTACAATCATTATTATTGTAATTCTCCTTTAGAGAATACACTTTTTTCCAAAATTAATAAAGTGTTCCTCACCAACTAGTGTTGCATTTGTCTCATATTTCCGCTGCACTCCACTTGGTGAGAGATTTTTTTTCCTGGCTTTTTCAGTCTTACATTTGGGGGGGAGCAACATTTTGAATGGTTCAGAACTAGTCATTTCTTTCTTCACTCCTAGTCCTACTTTTAAAATACATTATATATGGGCAGAATTCCCCCCTATTAACACATTTGAAAATTTATGATTTCAACTACCCTTTTGCTGAGCTCAGATCTTAAAGTCAATTTTTTCCCTGTCACTTTTAAAAACATAGATATTTAATTATTAGTAGTAATTAATCGACTTCGTATTTGCTTCCTTTGGTTTCAAGGGGAGATACGTTTCTAGATATAACACTTTTCCCCATCCAGTTAAGATGAAATTGACAGGGACTGTACCTCTTCCTGCCAAGCTGCAAAGAGACAGAATAGAAAGCCCCTCTTTTGTAGATTATTGCCATTCTTTCTTACAGAATGGACATAGAAAGATGTGGAAACTCGGGATGTGAGATCTTTCTGCTTTCCCAGGATCCTTGAGTAGACAGTGGACAAAGGGTTAAAAATGGAGCACATGAACAAAGGCAGCTAAACTCTGTTTTTTGCCTTACCTCACAGCACCTCCTGGATTTCAACAATTATCTTCCACACGTCTGATTTCCCATATCAGAGCTAGGCCGAAAGAAACATGGCTCAAACAGTGTAGTACAGCAAGCTGATCTCCAAAAGACAGAGACAAGTTTCCCTGGAGAGGATGGCTGCTTTGGAGGGTGGACTATAGCATTGTACTCCACTGAAGTTCCTCCCTGAATCCACTCAGTAACCAAATCTCCAGGAATTTCCCAGTCTGCAGATGGCACCCCTAGTGAAAGAGGATGCTGGACTAAACAGGCCACTGGTTTGACGCAGCAGGGTTCCCCTCATGTCCCCTCATCATGGACAGTTTCAAGAGGGAATTAGATAAACATATGGAGCAGAGGTCCATCAGTGGCTATTAGCCACAGGGTATAGATGGGAACTCTCAGTCTGGGGCAGGTGATGCACTCTATTCTTGGTGCTGGAGGGGGCAGCAGTGGGAGGGCTTCTAGTGTCCTGGCCCCACTGCTGGACCTCCTGATGGCACCTAGTATATTTTGGCCACTGTGTGACAGAGTGTTGGACTAGATGGGCCATTGGCCTGATTCAACATTGGCTTCTCTTATGTTCTTATGTTCTCTTATGTTGATGCAAAGGAGGGGAGAAGGTTTAACTTCCCTCACACCCTGGCTTGTAAAAATATATACCTACCCACACGGCCGGATCGCCCATTGGGTGAACTAGGCACTCGCCTAGGGCGCGCCAGCCTCAGGGGCACCAAATGGCACCCCGCTCCACCCCCAAAAGGCCCCCCCGCCACCCTAACCCGGCGCCCACTGCCGCCGCCGCAGAAAAGTGCCTGGCTAGGGCGCAAGTCGCCCTCCCCCTCCTCCCTGGGGGGGGAGGAGGAGGACACCAGCGGCGGCCAGCAGGATCTCCCAGCTGCTGCCGCCGCTGCCGAAATTAAAAGCGCCGAAATTATAAGCGCTGCTGAAATTAAAAGGGCAACGTAGGCGCAAGTTGCCCTCCCCCTCCTCCCTGGGGGGGAGAAGGAGGTGGCCGGTGGTGGCCAGCAGGATCTCCCTGCTGCCACTGCCGCCGCCAAAATTAAAAGCGCCCACCTAGGGTGTAAGTCACCCTCCCCCTCCTCCCTGGGGGGGGAGGAGGAGGAGGTGGCCGGTGGCCGGCGGTGGCCAGCAGGATCTCCTTGCCGCCGCCGAAATTAAAAGCACCCACCTAGGGCGCAAGTCGCCCTCCCCCTCCTCCCTGGGGGGGGAGAAGGAGGAGGAGGCGGCCAGCGGCGGCCAGCAGGATCTCCCTGCTGCTGCCGTCACCGGAAAGCACCCACCCAGGGTGCAAGTCACCCTCCCCCTCCTCCCTGGTGGGGGGGAGGCGGCAGTGGCCAGCGGGGACTCCCCGCCACTGCCGCCGCAGCTGCAGAGCGCCCAGCCGGGGCACAGCTTGCCTGCCCTCCCCCTCCTCCCTGGGGGGGAGGAGGGGAGCGGCATGGCTGGGTCTCCAGGCCCAACTGGGAGGTTGGGATCCGTGCCTGCCTGGGGCACAGAAATACCTGGAGCCGGCCCTGCCCACCCATGCATAAAGATTTCCCATTTCAGCCCTGAACTTAACAAGGCTACCCTTTTCTCTCTGATCTCTCTGTGGCAGGACAGCCTTACCGCCCAATAAATACTAGGGTACTTTCTCCCTAGACTCCCCCTGTCAGCTTGCAGTCCAGTCAGGAAACAGGGGCAGAAAGTCATTAATTGCCCACTCTGAGACTGTGCCGCCACCACAGGGTAAAATCTGTCCCCCCCCCAGTGTTAACCAAGATCGGCAGTAAAGGGCTACATATTGTTAGCATTGCCAAGTTCAAGGATCTGAGTAAGGAAGTGTGCGGCTCTTTAGTTAAACACTTTTACTACTACAAGGCACAAAGTCAGGGTAGCTACAAGACGGCTTCTAGGTACAGCAAAGTAAACTAAAGAAAAGTTACTGGCTAGGTACTTACAATACTTAAGCATCTTTGCTGGTTGCATAATGTCTCTACCCCAGGGCACACTTGCAAGCATCCTCTGTTGTTATTCCTCTATCTCATCCTTCATCACAATATACACATGAGCAAGTGTGCTTCCCCCAAAACAACATCATAGAACACAACCCCCAAACAAAGGAACAGCTTCCTTTTTCAGGCCCCTTCCCACATGGTCTCCTAGGGTCGTAGCCAATCTGGGGGACGGATCTTGGGGCTCAAGCCCACCAGAACTTGGACCCTCCAGTCAAGGAGTCTAAACTCATTTGCTTTTAGGTTGTAAATGCCCTCTCTTACCTGGAAAAGTGCATCTTGCCCATACTCTGCCTGTCTCAGGGATGCCAATGCACCCTTTCATCACTATGACTGTCACAGCATATCTTGCCCATCTGCCAGTCATCCACGACACTCCCCAACAGCTACTTTTAAATAAGAATGGCATAAGGTCCTCAATCACTCACCTGGACATAGCTGATCTCTAGGGTTGCCAACTCCAGTTTGGGAAATTCCTGTAGATTTGAGGGTGGACTCTAGGGAGGGCAGGATTTGGGGATGGGCAGGACTCCAGCAGGGTATAATGCCATACAGTCCACCCTCCAAAACAGTCATTTCTCTCCAGAGGTACTGATCTCTGTCATCTGGATATCAGTTGTAACCCCAGGAGATCTCCAGGCCCCATCTGAAGGCTGGCAAACCTACTGATCTCTCCTGTCTCCTTTGGTTTGGACCTTAAGTGTGTATGACTGCAATCCTAAGAAATCTTTTCTGAGAGTAAGTCCCATTGAATGAAACTGGGTTTACTTCCAAATGGACCTGCTCAGAAGTATATTCCATTGTTTTCAAGGGAGATATCCCCCAGAAGAGTATTCATACGACTGTAGCCTCTGTGTGTTTGCTGATACTATTTACAGTAAATTAGATCTATGTTAATTAATAGTTCCCCCCAATGAATTGAGTAATCAATTTTTTAGCCATAGAATTGACTGCAGAATTGATTATTTGTATGCCCTATAAATGTTGTATTAATTTATTTAATTGATTTGGTATTGAATTGATGTTATAAATTGATTAATAAGAGGTTTCTAGTTGCTCGATGGGAAATTTACCGCTAACTATTAGCCCCGTAGAGCGGGCTATTTCATGGGATTATAATCTGACTAAATTTTAAAGAAAAACAGTATTAGTAGGCCGCTAGATTAAATTGGTAGGGTTACTAAATCTGGAATAAGTGGGTGCCAGTGTGTGCCGCTAAGGATTAGCCTGGTGGGTTGTAGGCTGGTTGATCTGAGGCCAACAGCAGGGCTGCAGCTGGTGAAGATTAGCTGGCCTGATGACCATCGGATGTAACATCCCAGTGCTCCTGGGGAGGGGAAGGTATAGCGGTGGGACTAGGCAGGGAAATAAGGGAAGGGGATGGAGAAGTAATCTAGCTTGGCCCCCTTCCAGCCTATGTCCCATTCTAAAGGTTGTTGGCAGCAGGGCTAGGAGTAATGACCCCCCTCCAACATTGGTGTTATGTAACACCAGGTCTATAAATAATAAGACCACAGTCCTTCAAGACTTTTTGTTGGAGCAGAAGGTAGACCTGGCATGTGTGACTGAGACCTGGGTGTGCGAAGGAGAGACAGTATCTCTCTCCCAAGCAGTTCCACCTGGATACTCAGCCCTTCACCAATCGTGGACTAGGGGGTGGGGGGGAGGAGTGGCTCTATTCATTCAGGAGGCTTACTCCTTCAGGGCACTCCCGCCACCAGGGATCACGGGCATCGAGTGTGCCAGCCTGGTATGGGAGGCCGGGGAGAGTTTGGTGATTGGCTGGTGTATCAACCACCTAACGCACCGGCCGATAGCCTGCCATCCCTGATGGAGGCTGTATCAGGCTGGGCATTGGAACACCCTAGACTGATAGTCCTGGGTGATTTCAACGTCCATGCTGATGACATGGCCTCCACCCGGGCAATGGACCAGGTGTCATCCATGGCAGCGCTGGGACTCTCCCAATATGTAATGACCCCCACTCACTGAGCTGGACACATGCTCGATTTGATCTTTTCAGCAGGGGTAACAGGGGACCGGGTTAATGCTCTGGCAGTCCCATGGTCAGACCACCATGCCCTGAGGGCCCGTTTGAATTTTCCACCCCGACCCTGTTTAGATGATGAGCGTATTTTAGCTCACCCGCAGAGCCAGATGGACCCTATGTGGTTCCAGATGGCCCTGCAGGAACCGATGCCCCCTGGCGGCTCATTGGATGAGCTTGTGAAGGACTGGCACAGCCAGCTCTCTGCAGCCATCAATGATATCACTCCTCAGCACCCTCTGCGCTCCCACACTAGGCTTGCTCCCTGTTTTACCCAGGAGTTGCAGCTTATGAAGCGGGAGCTGACACGGCTAGAGAGACGGTGGCGCTGTGCTCGACACGAAGCGACAAGAACATCTTATAGGATGTTTATGAGATCCTATGAGATGGCGGTCAAAGCCACTAAGAGGGAGTTCTATGCGACTACAATAGCGTCCGTTAGCTCACGCCCAGCCCAATTGTTTAGAACAATTCAGCCCATAACAGCTCTGCCGCAGGGCAGACTAAACGCTAGGGAATTGGATATTGGCTGTGAGGCATTTGCGAGCTTTTTCATGGATAAAGTCTTGGAGCTCCGCCGCAACCTCCCCATCACACTTGAAACAGTGAGTGAGCTTGAGGCCCCTTGCATGTCCTCATTTCCGGTTTTGGACCATTTCAGCCCACTTGGCCTGGAGGAAGTCAACAGATTGCTCGCAGCTGTGCGCCCAACCATGTGCAGCCTTGACCTGTGCCCTTTCTGGCTTATTAAAGCCAGTCACGAAGGGTTTCGAGGAGCCCTCAGGGAAATTATCAACATGTCCCTCTCTGAGGGGCAGTTCCCAGGAGCACTCAAGGAAGCAATGGTCCGCCCTCTTCTGAAAAAACCATCTTTGGATCAGGCTAAATTGACCAACTATCAGCCAGTCTCCAATTTGCCCTATTTGGCCAAATTAATTGAGAGGGCGGTGGCGACACAGTTGCAGGGCTTTATGAATGATGCTTCTATATTAGATCCCTTCCAGTCTGGCTTCCACATGGGATACGGGACGGAGACGGCATTGGCCACTCTGACAGATGACCTCCAGAGGCATCTGGATCGGGGTGCTGTGGCAGTACTGCTGTTGTTCGATCTGTCAGCCACGTTTGACATGATCGACCATCAGCTGCTCACCCACCGCCTTGCTGACATGGGGATCCAGGGACTGGCCCTGCAATGGCTTGCTTCCTTTCTCCAGGGTCAGGGACAAGGGTGGCGCTAGGGGAACAGCAGTCCAGGAGATACCCGCTGGAATGTGGTGTGTCTCAAGGGGCAATGCTGTCCCCAATGTTATTTAACATCTATATGCACCCCCTTGCCCAGATTGCCCGGAGGCATGGGCTGGGTTGCCATCAGTACACTGATGATACCCAGCTCTATCTGATGTTGGGTGGCCCTAATGTTATTTAACATTTATATGTGCCCCCTTGCCCAGATTGCCCAGAGGCATGGGCTGGGTTGTCATCAGTACACTGATGATACCCAGCTCTATCTGATGTTGGGCAGCCGGTCAAAATCCAGATCAGAAGATTTGGACCAGGCTCTGCAAGCCGTGGCTGGTTGGCTCAGACTGAGCTGGCTGAAACTGAATCTGGTGAAGTCGGAGGTCCTGTGCCTGAGTTGGAGCAGTGCGGGGGTGGGGCTCCCACTCCCGACCTTTGTTGAGGCACCATTGGTGCCAGCGCCGGAGGTTAGGATGCCTCCTTAACAATGGAGGCCCAGGTAGCAGCCACTGCAAAGTCAGCCTTTTACTGCCGAATCTTCAGCTGATTCAGCAGTTGGCTCCCTTCCTCAGCCGTGATGACCTGGCTACAGTGATCCATATGATGGTCACCTCGAGACTAGACTACTGTAACGCTCTCTACATGAGGCTGCCCTTGTCGCAAATCCGGAAGCTGCAGCTAATGCAGAATGCCGTGACCAGGCTTGTGACGGGTCTGCCTAAATGGGAGCACATCCAGCCTGTGCTGAAGGCACTGCACTGGCTGCCAGTAGCATACCGAATTTGCTTCAAGGTGCTGGTTGACCTTTAAAGCTCTATATGGCCAGGGTCCGACATACCTGCAGGACCGCCTTTCCCCATATATACCCCAGAGAGCACTACGATCAGGAACACAACAGCGACTGACCGCTCGCAGCCACCAGGGCCAGGGCCTTTTCAGTGGTGGCTCCACACTGGTGGAATGAGCTCCCAGAAGAGATCAGGGCCCTGCAGGACCTTTTCCAGTTCTGCAGGACCTGTAAGATGGAGCTCTTCCACCAGGCTTTCAATTAAGAGCTGTCACACCACCAAGAACAACATCTGTGGTTTTGGGCCGGCTCTGGTCTGGGGGGGAATTGTGTGATACTATCGCACCAAGCTGAAGGTCACCAAGCTGGCAAAATTTGTTAGTACACCATCTGATCCATTCAAAGATTGCCATCAAAGATTACCAACACTAGCACTTTAATTGTTAATTGTTGGATTGTTTTAATGGGTAATGTTAATGTATGTAAGTTGTTTTGAATTTTGTACATGGTTTTTATGGTACAATGTACCAACTAGTGTAAGCTGCCCTGAGTCTGCTTGCGGGGAGGGCGGGGTATAAATTGAATAATTAATAAATAAATAAATTAGCCTATCCCACCTTTCTATATGGTACTCAGAGTGGTTCAAAACATCACAGGGTGGGTTTTTTTATCATAAACAGCAAAACAATAAGAAACACATGTAAAAGATCTGGCAGCAATAAAAACAAAAGGCCAATAAAACCCACTGAATAAAAACCCAGCATTAAGTAATCCACATTTAAACTGCATGCCACCTTTCTCACTGGCCTTTCAAATGTCTTTCAGAAGAGAAAGTCATCAATTGGGGTGGGGGAGATACCTGATCAAACATTTGGGTCAGAGAATTCCAAGTCTTGAGGGCTGCAGCTAGGGTTTCCAGGTCCCCCAACCACTGGTGGAGGATGGGGGGAGGGTAGGGCTGCAAGATCCAGACTGGAAAACTCCTGGAAATGTGGGGATGGAGCCTGGGGAGGACAGGAAGCTCGGTGGAGTACCATGTCATAATGTCCACCCTCTAAAGCATCCATTTTTCTCCAGGGGAATTGATCTAATGTAGTGTCTGGAGATGAGCTGTAATTCCAGGGGAATCCCCAGGTCCCACCTAGAGGATGGCAACCCTACCTACAGCTGAGAAGATACTCTCCTTCATACTCACCAGCTTCACTTCATGTTAAGTCAGCACTAGAGCTGCTGCCTGGAGAATAAAATGCCCCTGTAATAGACACTTGATGAGTTGTTACTTACCAGGTGATGTTATTTATCTCCATGATGTCACCAAAAGCTTCAGCAGCCCATTTCCACAGATTAAGCCCCCTAATAAAGGGACAGGGCACTTTTCTTCAGGCCTCTTGGCAACTCTAGTCAGCAGCACACATCAGCTGCAGCCTTGTTCACTCTTTAGAACATCCAAAGATATGTGAGGACCTGACAAGCCTACGGCTGTTTTCTCTGACCTTTATCTCGTAACCATATTTGTATTCAGTACTGGAGAAAGGTCCCTCTACAGTACTAGCAGCTGCCATTGGATCAAACGGCTGGAGGGGCTTACTAGAAAATCCATTTTTGCATATTTGTATGTCCTAGATCTGTATATTTTCAGTTTGTCTTCAGAACTCTCAACAAAATTCCTGTATGATTCAGCATGACCACATTTATTTCCAGAAGAAAACCACAGGACCTACTTCTAAATATGGCCACACATATAGGTTTTTACAGCATGATCCTCTTCATCTTGACTCAGAAGCAAGTCCCACTGCATTCAGTGGGGCTCACTTCTACCTACGTATGCACAGGATTACATCCTCTGTTAACATTGTAATAGAGATATTAAAAGGCAAGGAGGCACTTTGACAATCAACATTTACCACAGTAGAGGCTTTGTGTATAGAAACCATATGTAAAACACATTTGTTATGGATTAAATTCTGTGTTCCAACTTCATTCATGCTTGAAGAACATACAAAAGTAAAATGCTAATAAATTAGCTAACTCCCTATGCACAAGCAAGACAGGTAAAATGGCATTCTCGGTCACATCCCAAGTATGGGTAAGCTTTAAACCTAAATGCAGTTAGTATAACTGTTCATGGCTCCTCACAACCACATATCAAGTATGCTGCAACAGGTCATGTTGAGTCATGGCTCCATAATGCCCCTTACCTTGGCTAGGTGAGACAGTTCTTCCGTAAGATGGTGCCCGGCCCAGGGTCTCACTGAACCCTGAAGAGCCAAGAGCTGGTCTGAAAGAGCCTCTTTCTCCCATATCTAAGTGATGCCTGAGGCTGCTCACCAGGGTTAATTACTGCATCAACACCCTTTTACATACACTCTCCCTGCCAGTTGTGTCCTATTTAATTGTCTAGTTGCAGCACATTATGGTTCCCTAGAATATCAGCAACAAACCCTGGAGCTCCCAAGGAAGTATTGGTCAATGGTAAAAATGTTTTGCCTAGCTCAGAAGCTACTGAATAATGCTACACTGTGCAATAGGGTGGATATATGCAACCGGTGCATGGTAAAAGCACTAGGGAGTTCTCCCTCTGGATCAACCCAGAGGAAGTTGAAAGTCGCTTGTTGAATCCTTTGGATAAATGGTATCTGATATTTGAAAAAATGAATATAGACAAATTTGAATGGGAAAACATAAACTATCTCAAATATAAGTTTCTAGCCTATGGCTAAACTCAGCAATCTCTACAAATTTTTCTTCTTTGACTACGGCTTAGGTATTTTGTACTGTAATGTTTTTCCAATTAAATATTAATTTTTTTTTTTTTTAAAAGCACTGGGGAGGTACTTGCAGGCCTTTTAAAGGTCATGTCTGCATTTTCATTTTTAAAGCAGTCTCAACACCATCTTTCTTTATGCTGGATTAATGCTTGTTCAAGAAATTCTTCCAATCTGGTTCAAGAAGTTCTTCCAATCTTCTAATCCAAGTCCATCACTAGACGGCGCTTTCGGAAGGCGGCTTAGAGTGTTTTGTAACCAGACCCAGTTGAGCCGGTGAGACGCCGCAATCACAATGGAGTTGAAACCATAGGGCAGTAAAATAATGCAGACAGCAGAAATTATAACAGTATAGCAGGAGAATGAATCCGAAAGAGATGTAGACATCTTTTTTTGAAATGGAGCAGAAGCATTGCCAAAGATACCAATGCAGATTTGGCCCGCCAAACAAGTCTTCAAACAAGCATAGAGAAAGACAGCATCACAGCAGCAAGAAACTGATTTAAAAATGGAAATGCAGATTCAACCTTTCTGTATGCTTGGCAGCGTCACAGCAGCATGAAACTGATTGAAAAATGCAAATGCAGATTCAACCAAAATCCATTTTATGCCTGTTGCCCATTGGCTAACATGTAGGCAACTGAAGTGGCTGGCTGGCAGGGCTTGAAGCCCATTGTCCTCCTGTGGCTGCTTGCAATGCTACCCTCCTCAGCTTATGCAGGGGATGGGGAGGGAGCGACATTTCAGTCTTGCAGAACCAGGGCTATTTTGGGGCAGGAACGCACAGGAACGGAGTTCCGGCTGGCTCCTGAGTTGGCCATGCCCAACAGGAACTCATTAGCATAATAGGCCACAGCCAACTGCAGAAAATCATTAGGACTGGCTACATTAGGGGTGTGTGCCCTAACATGCAAAGGAATTCCTGCTACAAAAAAAGCCCTGGGTTTCGACAACAAACAAGGTAAACAGAATAAGAAGCAAAAGGTGGATGTGGCTGGATGACCACACTTTTAGTAACATGGGGGTGTGGCCTAATATGCTAATGAGCTGTACTGTTGGGGGAGTGGCCTAATAAGCTAATGAGTTTCTGCTGTTGGGTGTGGCCTATTATGCTAATGAGTTCCTGCTGGGCTTTTTCTACAAAAAAAGCCCTGTGCAGAACATTTTGCTGCTAACCTTAAAATCACTGTTCTACAACAAAAGAACATAAGAACATAAGAGAAACCAATGTTGGATCAGGCCAATGGCCCATCCAGTCCAACACTCTGTCACACAGTGGCCAAAAATTTCTCCCTTTCTCACAAGACAAGAATTCGTGGGCACTCAATTAAATTGCTGAGCAGTCGGGTTAGAACAGATAAAAAGAAGTGCTTCTTCACCCAGGGTGATTATCACGTGGAATTCACTGCCACACATGGCCGGATCGCCCATTGGGCAAACTAGGCGCTCGCCTAGGGCGCCCCCAGCCTCAGGGGCACCGAATGGCGCCCCACTCCCCACCCCAAAAGCGCCCCCCCCGCTGCCCTAACCAGGCGCCTGCTGTCGCCGATACCGCTAGACCCCCGCCCCCTTCCCGGCTTTCCTGGGGGGCCCGTAGCTGCGGAGCCCTGGGAAAAGCCGGCGCTGGGAGGGAGGGGGCGGTGGCAGCGGCTAGACCCCCCCACCCCCTTACCACTTTCCCAGGACCCTGCAGCTGCAGAGCCCCCGGGAAAGCCGGCTCTGGGAGGGAGGGGGCAGTGGCTAGACCCCCCCCGCCCCCTTCCTGGCTTTCCCAGGGACCCCGCAGCCGCGGAGCCCCTGGGAAAGCCGGCTTTGGGAGGGAGGGGGCGGTGGCTAGACCCCCCCGCCCCCTTCCCTGGCTTTCCCAGGGACCACACAGCCGCGGAGCCCCTGGGAAAGCCAGCTCTGGGAGGGAGGGGGTGGCAGCTAGACCCCCCGCCCCCTTCCCTGGCTTTCCCGGGGACCCTGCAGCCACGGAGCCCCCGGGAAAGCCAGCGCTCCGCCCCCGGTCTCCAGGTCCCACCGGGAGGTTGGCATCCCCAGTGGGGGGCGCCCCAGGCTGTCCTGCATAGGGCGCCCAGACACCTGGAGCCGGCCCTGCTGCCACAGGAAGTGGTGGCGGCAACAAGCATGGACAGCTTCAAGAGGGAGTTAGATAAACATATGGAGCAGAGGTCCCTCAGTGGCTATTAGTCACAAGGTACAGATAGGAACTCTTGGTCTGGGGCAAGTGACGGACTGTATTCTTGGTGCTTGTGGGGGGCAACAGTGGGAGGGCTTCTAGTGTCCCGGCCCCACTGGTTGAGCTCCTGATGGCACCTGGTATATTTGGCCGCTGTGTGACAGAGTGTTGGATCGGATGGGCCATTGGCCTGATCCAACATTGGCTTCTCTTACGTTCTTATGATTGTGGCTTCAGCATGGCAAAACAATCTCATCTGCAGCAGTCAAGCAGCATGGGAGTATCTGCCCAGTGCTGCAGTGCTGGCTCTCCAGTCTGCCCATGTGGGTTTTCCTTTGTACCGCACTCCCTTGCAGTGAGGATACAAGAACTTGCAGGCTACCAGCTGCTGTCCTTTATACAGTTTATATCTCTGGTACCTGGCATTATGTTTATGGCATACATGGCCCAGCCTGACAAAGTGACATTTATAACAGATCCAGTAACAAATGAGTTCAACACCTCTGCATTACGGGGTTTGACCCTGTCTGCCTAAAGACTTGAACCAGGACTTGAGATGTCTTTTTCACTACAGCAAAATCTGGAACTCTCCACCCATTACAGGTATTAATAAACTTAACATAACTCATAAATGGCTTTTGTGTGTGATTACATTTGAATTTGGCATCATTACATCTCATCACGTAGTGCCCTCATTTGATGGCCCCTTGTTTCTGCTGTTTATTTGTCTTTTTCATACCTCCTCCGTAAAATGTCTGTATCTTTGCAGATAAATAAGTGGGCTGTAGTCCATGAAAGCATTTGCTGGAACATTTTGTTAGTCTTTAAACTCTTGTACAGTGTACTTTTAAGCACTGACTCCTTTACTTGTCAATGGCACACAATGGCAGCTGATAAGAAGAAGCATAGGCCCAGAGCTTTAGAATTCATGAAGAGTAGTCACCCCACTTGCCATGCATTGTCTCTGCTATGGGCCAAGCATACAGTATTCAGGGATCAGGTAGTGATGGGGGGAGCCTCAAAAGTAAACTGCACATGGCACGCTTGGTTTCCCATGACTAATTTGGAAATTAGCTTGCGTAATATTTCTAAGAAATCTTGCGTGTTTCTGCATGCTGTTGTTTAAAAAAATAAAACTACTCATTAATTTACTCATTGTGCAGAAGACATCCATTCTGTTTGCCTAACTGCAGAATAACCTCTTCAAAACAATTGGCTGACAAATTACTTCAAAGAAGCATTTGCTATAAAAAGTGATAACTTCTACTGAATTTGACCAGAGACCTTGGCACTTTGACTGGAAAAATGTGACCCACAATCAGCCTCATAGTATGGTAGAAGGCAAGAGTCTGGATTTACACTCTCATTCTCCTGAATCCTGAAGTTGAAGTTACTATTCCTC
This sequence comes from Gekko gecko, assembly GCA_029375565.1. NCBI lineage: Eukaryota > Metazoa > Chordata > Lepidosauria > Squamata > Gekkonidae > Gekko > Gekko gecko. Next base: position 98,663,100 of record JAPDNY010000004.1, on the reverse strand, counting down.
AGCCTAGCTTCACAGGGGTTTTGCGCAGATAAAGAGAGATAAACAAAGGTGTGGGCCATAACCTCCCAGGAGAAATGGCAAGATAAATGTGTTAACCCCTGGTGAGACGTCTTTGGCCTAAAACTGAAATAAATGTTTTAAAAATAAACCAACATGCTGCTGCACGCTTGATAGGTTTATAGTGTGAATATTTGGTTTCTATGGCTGAGTAACAGGTCAGTCTACAAGCTACAGTTGCCATTCTGAAATGCTTTTCAGATGTTTTAGATATTATGGAGCTAGGGAACAGGTTAAACATGGAAGCTGAGCCCTATTTATCTCCATCAACATGGAAGTGCAGACTGTATAGGGTTTGCCAGCTCTAGTTTGGGAAATTCCTGAAGATTTGGGGGTGGACCCTGGGGAAGGCATGATTTGGAGAGGGGGGGTCTCAATGGGGATATAACTCCAAGGAGTCTAACCTCCAAAGCTGCCATTTCCTCCAGGGGAACTGATCTCTGTTGCCTGGAGATCAGTTGTACTCCCAGGAGATCTCCAGCCACCACGGGGGGGTTGGCAACCCTATGGCATGCCTTTAATCCTGAACACTCTCTCACTGCCAAGCTCATCCTGCAAATGTAAGCTTTAATAATACTAACATTTCTAGCCTCTTCACTGTCACATTAATAAAACTTCTTGTCAGGTTTTGTTATCGTTGTTGACAATACTATAGCTTATATTTAGTTTGTCCAGCATAATTAGTAATACAGAGATAAATGATCATTGGTATTTTAAAGTGTTCATTGGTATTATCTGTATTTATAATGTCTAAAAAGAAATAAAAAGGGGTGTGCACTGTGCACTCACAGAATAGAAGGAATGGGTTTATTCTCACAGGAGCACCATCTGGTGGTCACAGGATGAACTATGTGCAAACAACCAATGTGACATCCGGGTGATCAACAAAAAGTATCTTTGGAAACAGGAAATGAAGCACAGGATGTGGTCTGCATTGCTATTTGGTAATGGAGCTGTGAAGATGACATGTTCAACCTTTCTTATAAACATTACATAAGTATCCATTATTAGACAGGGAAACGTGTGCCATAGTAGATTAATGTTTTAGTGATAGAATAAAAAGATCATAATATTTCTGTAATACTGTTCCGAATATTGCAAAAGAAAAAAGTTTTAATAAGGAATGCACTGAATGGCTCTTCCAATTGGAAAGTCAAATACTAATGAAAATACGCAGAATTTAAGAGTCAATTTTTTTAAAATGACCATCGTGAGAGAGTTCTTGTCATCTCCAGTTTTTGTCATCTCCCAGTATCTCCCATTAAAGACCTCAACTGCAAGCAGTCTTCTTTACCAAGATTTCTGTGTTTAATTTAATTGTAGAACCTTCAAAATGTTAGAGATCTGAAGAAGTTTCTTCATTTTGATTCATTATTTCTTCATTTTTAAGAATGGGTGTCAGGTAGCCCTGCCATGATGGATGGAGGGGAGGGGAGGTTGGCTCTGGGCGCCTTAGTGGCGTGACAGGCGGGAGGTTGGAATCTGGGGAGTTGTTGATTTACGCTTAGGGTGTGAGAATGGAATGTAGCTCTGGTTACCCCTATCTCCTGCAGACGGGACATTCTGACCTTGAGGAATCAAGCTGCGAGCTTTCCTATCGCTTTCAAAGCTGCAGCTTTGCTGTGAATAATGGGGGCGTTGGGAACTTCATTAGCGTAGTAACTTTCGATTCCCAATCGCATGGTATTCTGTGACTAGGAGAAGGGGGTCCCCATTCACCCCCTTGCCCTGTATAACTGCTTGCTTTCTGTAACCAAGTCATTCTGAACAATGTACCTGCTTCAGTGAACCTTTCTCTTGCAGCTTTATAATAAATACTATCCTTGCTTGCATCACAAGGCCTGGTGTTTTGCTGACTAAGTTAGGACTCCTGACAGTTTGTTCAGAATCTTCATCAACTTTCGGGACTGGTCGTAAACCCGCAACTCCACAATGAGTGACGGTGAAGAAGACACTCTCCCGATTGAAGAAGAAAAGGAGAAAAGGCCTCCAGGGAAAGACGTACCCAAGGAGACCCCTGACACACATGTGCCGAGACAATGGGGTGGGGAGTACGACTTTGGAGGGCCTTACGGAGACCCGTATGGGGCAGCCTATGGAGGGGTGACCCACCGAGTTGGGCGCAGACGAGACTGGGTGAAACCCTTGGCTGAGACCCACGAAGCGTGGTTTGGGACCCCGAGAGCCTCTATGGGAGCTAGTCACCCCGAGAGGTCGGTCCGAAAGCTCATCACAGCGGAAGCCCCGGAGGACACCAGTCGAGACACCGAGAGCCGCGAGGGTGCCGTGGTGAGGAGGAGGTGGAGTGGGGAGCCGAGCCAAGACCGCCTGATGCGCTTCCTGGACGAATCCCTCGCACGCATCCCACAGATGATCGCGGAAGGGATACGGGAAGAGCGTGAGCAGCAGAGACGCGAGGAACCACCAGACCGTGTTCCTCCCGACCAGCGCCCGGCGCCGGACCAAGACCAAGGGAACGTACCAGCCGGCCCGCCAGACCAACCAGTGGGGCCAGGACCTGGGCAACCACCCCCTCGCCCTTGGGGGTTCTTGCCATCTAAACCGGCAGAACTCCTGGATGCTGATTTCGATGGAGACCCCGAAAAATTCCCGTTCTTCCTGGTGAGAGCCGAGAGGTTTATCAAAACCTGGGGTCACCTTTTCCAACGGGAAGAGCGCATGGTCGATGTCATAGCAGCCCACTTGAAGGGAGCGGCCGCAGACTGGTATGTGGGACTCCACCAAGATGATGGGCGTGAGCTGAGAGAGATCGATTCTTTCATGTGGGCCATGAAAGAGCAATTCGAGGATGTGCACTCTACTAAAGCAGCCAAGGCAATGATCCGAAGCCTCATACAAGGCGCGAGGTCGGTGAGAGACTACACCTCGGAGTTCCGCAGATGTGCCGCTAAACTCCGAGGGGAAGGGAACCTAGTAGACTTCTACAAGTGGGGGCTCAACGCGGAGATCCGCCGAGAAGTCACCAGGAACCAAGACCCGAACACCCTCACGGGATGGATTCAAGCCGCCATCACGATGGAGAACCGGCTGAAGACCATCAAACTGGATGACGCCGCAGCGATGGCTAACAGGGGTCCCACGCCTGCAGCGAAGGGGAAACCCCTTGCCCCGAATCCGAAGCTGAGAGACGGTACCAGGGAACTCCGAATGAAGCAAGGTCTTTGCCTCAAATGCGGAGAAGGAGGTCATTTCGCCGCGAACTGCCCAACGTCTTCTGCACCGGCCGGGGCGCCAAAAGGAGTCAAGAAGAAATTTGACACATCTACACCCAAACAGGTGGCGAAACCGAAGGGGCGAAAGCCTTGCAAGCTAAACCGCTCAGCGAGGCATCCGACTCATCCGATGGCGAGACCGTGCCGCAGGGAAACGAGCCGGACCTGCTGTAAACAGCGCTGAACAGCAGGTCCCACACTCCCAGGCGCAGAACTCGGTGAGCAAACCCCCTCTCTTTTCTTTCTCACAGTGACTGTAATGGACCCGGGTCTATTGACCCATGTGAGAGTACGAGCTCTCATTGACTCTGGGTGTGGGAGAGACCTCATCAATCCCACACTAATTACGGGACTAGGGGCGAAAGTTGTCAAACTAAATGAACCTTTAATTTTTACTCAAATGGACGGGTCCACTATGAAAGAACCCTGTAAATACGAGACTGTACCCTTGAGGGTGGGACTCGGGCAACACTGGGAAGAAAGATCTTTCATGGTTAACCCTGCAGCCCGCTTCCCCCTGGTTCTAGGGAGCCCGTGGTTCTTTGACCACGATCCGCACGTACTATGGGGGGAGGGGAAGGTGAACTTCATCTCCGGGAAATGCCGGTCCCACTTGTGGAAGAAAGAGTGGGGACCCATGACGGGGGGCAACTCCTAGTGACGGCGGGGGTGGCAGACGCGGAACTGGAAAGCATCCCCCCGAGTACCACGACCTGGCCCCTGTGTTTGGGGAGGAGGAGGCCGATGAATTACCCCCCACAGAAACTCAGACTGTGCAATCGAAATTTTGCCCAACCAAAAGTTGCCAAAGGGAAAACTGTATTCTATGAGCCCCTCGGAAAAAGTGGAACTGCGAAAGTTCATTGACAAAAACCTCAGTAGGGGTTTTATACGGCCAGCATCCTCCCCGTTTGCGGCTCCGGTGCTTTTCCGGAAAAAAAAGGATAGGGGGTTGCGGCTATGCACTGACTATCGGGGTTTGAATGCAGTGTCTAACACAAACGCTTACCCCATGCCCCTCATAAAAGACTTATTGGCGGCGGTGGCTGGGGGGAAAATCTTCTCGAAGTTAGACCTCCGAGATGCCTATTTCAGAGTCCGAATTCGGGAGGGGGGTGAATTTAAGACGGCGTTCAACACCCCCCTGGGCCAGTTTGAATATCTGGTCATGCCGTTCGGACTCCAAGGGGCCCCGGGGGTCTTCATGAACTTAATTAACGAGGTGTTGCATAAATATTTGTTCAAGGGGGTCCTTGTTTACCTTGATGACATCCTTTTATATTCCCCCGACCTGAAATCTCATGTGAAACTGGTGCGGGAAGTACTACAAACGTTGCACAAGCATAAACTGTTTGCCAAACTGTCCAAGTGTGAGTTTCACAAAACGGAGATCCCTTTTCTGGGCTACCGCATATCTCAAAAAGGAATTGAGATGGACCCTGACAAGATTAAGGATGTAGTAGGGTGGGAGGCCCCCAAAACGCGGAGGCAACTCCAGGGTTTCCTCGGATTCGCGAACTTTTATAGATCGTTCCTATCAAACTTTGCCCAGGTGGCTCTCCCCTTGACTGACTTATTGAAAACCAAAGGGAAGCCACCCGAATGCACTCGACCTGGAGCTAAATTGGAATGGTCACCAGAGTGCCAACGGGCTTTTGACAAATTGAAAACCCTTTTTACGTCTGAACCGGTCTTAGCCCACCCTAATGAACTTAAGAAATTCATTGTTCAAGTTGACGCTTCAGACGTTGCCATGGGGGGGCGATCCTCCAAGAGGGAGAGGATGGGAAACTGCACCCCCTTGCCTATGTTTCAAAGAAATTTAATGATACTGAACGGAATTGGTCGGTGTGGAGAAAGAAGCGGGATCGATCTGTTTGGCGCTGGCTACTTGGCGCCATTGGCTTGAGGGGGCGCGAGTCCCGTTCGAGGTCTGGACTGATCACAAAAACCTCGAGCTGCTCCGCTCCCCCGTTCCTTAAACGCCAAACAGCTCCGCTGGGCTGATTTCTTCTCCAAGTTTAACTTTACACTGCACCACTTCCCAGGGACGTCGAACTCGCTGGCTGATGCGCTGTCCCGCCTCCCACAACACGACAGTAAGAGGGAGGAGATTCATGACTCGATTTTCACTCCCTCCCAACTGGGAGGGGCAGTTACCACTCGGAGGCAGGCTAAACTCTCCCCCTGTCGCCAGACCCTCCTCCAACGGACTGGGCGGTGAAATTCTCTACAGCTATGACGGATGCGGATAGGGAGGAGGTGGAGGGGGAAGAAGGAATATTCCGTGATGTGCACGGCTGCTGGATTAAGAACAATAAACTCTTTGTCCCACGTTCCCTTAGGGGGAGGTGATGGGGTGGGCGCACGGGTCGAAACTGGCTGGACACACAGGGTTTGTGAAATCTCTCCAGCTTCTACAAAGACAGTTTTGGTGGCCGGGGCTAAGAAAAGACATTTCCCTTTTCACGTCTGGATGTCAAACGTGCTTGATGAGTAAACCTCGGCCCGGCAAACCCCCGGGTGCGTTACAACCCCTCCCCACGCCGGCTCGGCCATGGGAAGTGATCTCTATGGACTTTATTACGGACCTACCCCCTAGCGGGGGAAAACTGTCATCTGGGTGATAGTGGACTTGTTTACCAAACAGGCTCATTTTGTTCCGTTTGCCTCTATCCCCTCTGCCAAGAAACTAGCCTCGGCGTTTTTGCAACACGTAGTGAGGCTCCACACTTTACCTGCTAAGGTGATCTCGGATAGGGGGTGCAATTCGTTTCACGATTCTGGAGTGAACTTATGTCACTGCTTGGGGTGGAGAGGGGGGTTAGCAGTGCATACCATCCAGAATCCGATGGGCAGACCGAACGTGTCAATCAAACTTTGGAACAATATTTGCGGTGTTTTTCCAACTTTCAGCAAGACGACTGGCATTCTCTTTTGCCTTTAGCTGAGTTCTGTTACAATAATACTCAGCACTCGTCGACGGGAATGTCCCCATTTAAAGCGGTACATGGATACGACGCCCCGCCGCTGCCATTTTTGAATTCTCCCGATCTCCCGGCGGGAGACGCTGGAGACTGGTGCAAACACTTACAAATGGCGTGGGGTTCGTTAGCTAAGACTCTAGAAGAGGCTAAGGCGGCTTACAAACTCCAGGCCGACAAGAAACGTAATCTTGCCTGGATCCCTAAATGTGGGGAGTTTGCCTATTTATCTACGCAACACTTGCAGCGTATTCAGCCGAGTCGCAAGCTCGGTTGGAAATTTATCGGTCCCTTTGAGATTGTGAGAGTGATTAACAATGTAACTGTTGAACTTGCTTTGCCCAAATCCCTAAAGTCTGTTCATCCTGTTTTCCATGTAAGGCTTCTACGCCAGGCGCCTGAGGAGAACAAATGGAGACCACAACGACCGACCCCGCCCCCGCTGCTGGTGGGGGGGGAACCTCACTACGAAGTATCGCAAATCTTGGACTCTAAGATCTCTCGCAATCGCTTGTTTTATCTGGTTGAATGGATTGATTTTGGGCCGGAACAGAGGGAGTGGGTGCGGGCGGAAAATGTTCTGGCCCCCCGGCTTATCCGGGCGTTCCACAAGTTGTACCCCCATAAACCAAAGGGGTAGGCTTATTTTCGAGGGGGCTGCATGTCAGGTAGCCCTGCCATGATGGATGGAGGGGAGGGGAGGTTGGCTCTGGGCGCCTTAGTGGCGTGACAGGCGGGAGGTTGGAATCTGGGGAGTTGTTGATTTACGCTTAGGGTGTGAGAATGGAATGTAGCTCTGGTTACCCCTATCTCCTGCAGACGGGACATTCTGACCTTGAGGAATCAAGCTGCGAGCTTTCCTATCGCTTTCAAAGCTGCAGCTTTGCTGTGAATAATGGGGGCGTTGGGAACTTCATTAGCGTAGTAACTTTCGATTCCCAATCGCATGGTATTCTGTGACTAGGAGAAGGGGGGTCCCCATTCACCCCCTTGCCCTGTATAACTGCTTGCTTTCTGTAACCAAGTCATTCTGAACAATGTACCTGCTTCAGTGAACCTTTCTCTTGCAGCTTTATAATAAATACTATCCTTGCTTGCATCACAAGGCCTGGTGTTTTGCTGACTAAGTTAGGACTCCTGACAATGGGGGAGGGAATGAAACTCTTCCATATCTAAGTTTGTTCACCTTTAGTTCTTTTCCCCTTGTCTTTTCTGTGAATTCTGCACTTTTAAATCCCTCCTTTCCTCCAAGGATCTTGGGAGGTTTCACTGTTTTATCATCAAAACCACCTTATGAGGTAGATTAGGCTGAGAAAGAATGAATGTTCCAAGATCACCCACAAAGTAACCAAGCAGGGCTTTTGATACCAGATCTTTATGGGGACTTGGGGGGCATCCATCTGTTAGCCTGATTGCGCGTTATTATGAATAATAACGAGGGGAATTATATTGATTATTAATAAGCAATCAGCTGCGAGAGCGAACACCAATGTATACAGAGGTCAGCCCCGCTGGGAGGAGTTGGTAACAGACCAGGAGACTTGTATGATTGAAAATAAAGTCTTTTACTGAGGTTTGCCACACACAAACAATTACACAAGCTCACACACAATTATTCAAGTCCTAAGAAATACAGAGAGAGGTAAGCACGTTTGCATTAGCAGGTAAGTCGTTGGTGGGTCATATTTACCAGTCGAGTCCTGTAGAGCGTTCCTCAGGAAAAATGGAGGGAAAGAAACTAAGAAAAATGGGGCCACGCGGTCTGACCAGCAGATTGTCACGTGGAAACTCGGCCTGCAGACCAGAGTTTAAAGATGGAGGTAAGGGTTGGGGGATAGCAAGCTGGACATAAGAGGGTCAAAGGTTCGATAGGGGTCGTAGTAGAGAGAGCGACCTGTGGTCTGGCATCCCCTTATAAGCAGGAGGGTGGGGGCTGGTTACCTCCTTGATTCCCGCCTCCTGGTAGTCCGTCCCTGAAAACACCCTATTGGTTGGAAGATGTAGGGGAGGTGTGTGGAGGTGTGCCTGAGGGATGGTCAATACTGAGAGCTAGAAACTTACTCATGTCTGACACCAGGTGATAGCCAGGATGAGTCATTCAGCCACTTCTATTGTGTTGTTGATGGCCTTAGCCCGGCTGTTGATGGCTCTCAATCAGTAACTAGGCAACGATGAATAGATTCTGCCAGGGCTACGTGAAGTCTTGCATGTGAAGGTGGGGGGGAGGAAAGAGGCTGCCTGCTGTAGAAGGAACTCTCAATGGCGTTTTTGGAGTTCCTATTTCTGGTATTTTACTGTGCTTTTGTGTGTACTGGTTTTATTTCATATTTCCTTCATGAGAAACAGGCTGGTAACCTCTGCTGGGCACTGGAGCTGCTGGGCTGGTCAGGAGAAACGTCTCTTGCCTGGGTGTAGTCTCTGCTGGCATCTGGGAAGGTTACCATGTGGTTCAGTTCCTTACACACGCACTGGCACAGTTTATTATTTTATTGCAGTCCAAAAAGAGGCTAAAAAGCCTTGCAGGGCAACACATCGGCCTCTCTAGGAAACACAGGAAACACTACCATAAAACCATAGGGGTTTTGACAATTCCTAGAGAGATCTTCTCAGTTTTACCATAAAGTTCCCTAAGATTTTTGAGAGGTGTGATGTCACTTCTGGTTTTTCCCCCAGAAGTGATGTCATGCCATTGCTGATTGCATTCAACATTTTTATTTTTATTTTTGCTCCTGCAGACTGCTGGAGAGCCGGTGGGTAATGCCTCCTGGGGCCAGGAAATATCTAACCCTCAGTAAGCATATGGCAGCCCTACAGGTCTCTTTAGTCTGAGTCTGACATTCTAACCAGAGAGTGGTTAGAGTGTCCAAACATTCTTTGTTTGGAAAGAGCCAAATAATGTTGGCATTTTTTTTTAACAACAGATTGCTAGCACAATGGAAATGGAACAACTAGAGGGCTAGTTATAAAAAATACAAGCTAATTCCAGAGGCAGATTTTGTGGATGAAATTTAGTTGTGAGCCTAAAATATGAGGAGTGGGCAGTAGATCTCTGGCTGTGTTCTGATGCTTCCCACACCATCAGAATTACACATAAATAGGAATTGGTGGCTGCTGCTCACGCTTGATGTCTCACCTTCTTGGCTGAACTAATAGTAGTGGCCTCATCAAATCAGGTTTGGGACCCTGATTGCAATGTTCAAAGATTGCAATGTTCTCTCCATATTCAGCTCTAGACTTTTTGAGTACTGTGGTAAATTTGTGACAGTCCCATTCTATATTGAGGCCAACATGTTTCGTGGGTTATAATCAATTTGGTATTCTGAGCAGAGCATGAGAAAGAGGCTGGAGAAGCCATGGCTATACTTCATTATGGACAGATCAAAGGATTAGAATCATGGGGCTCAATAACCTCATCAAAGATAGGGGAACTGATTAAAACTATCCACTCCAGAGGCACACAAATTCTTCAGCCCTCCAGTCTGCCCACAGGATATTCTCAGCTGACCTTGTGAGTCTTCCAGCTGAAGCCCTGGTTGATCTTCAGAACAGAGAATTGAGCTGGGTTGTTAATTTTCGGAGGAATTGCTGGAAATAAAGCAGCTAGGGTGGCTGCTAGACCACGGGAGGTGGAACACTTTTAATGAATCCAACTAAATTTGGCTTAGAGTCTGATGTTCAGAGGCCAAGTTGGCAGCAAAGTACTACTTCTCCAGTAGCATTGCATTTTTGCCATCCAGTACAGGTAGTGAATAAGCTTGTGTAGTCTTCCCAAGGAGAACACATGAAACCAACTGCAGTCCAGTCAAACCAGTTTTTGAAGCATTTTGCAGATTGTCACTTGCATCCATTTCAACATCAGTGCCCCATCAATAACAGAATCTGTACCTGCCGTGACCTGGATAACCCAGGCAAGCCCAATCTTGTCAGATCTCGGAGCTAAGCAGGGCTGACCCTGACAAGTATTTGGATGGGAGACCTCCAGAGAATAACAGGGCCAGGAGGCCAGAGGCAGGCTATCAAGCCACTTCTCTGAACGTCCTCCGTGCCCCACTAGGAGCTGCCAGAGGTTGTTATGACTTCCAGGCATGGACACTCACACATGCAAAAATACAAAAAAACCCTTCAATAACAGAATCTGTACCTGAAGCCTCCTTAGCCTCTACTAGTTACAGTTGTGGGATAAATTTCAATTAATTTTACTTGGGAATGCAGACAGTTTGTGGATATCCATGGTATGACATGCTCATTTTGACTCGTAACAGCTTCCCATTTGGCATTCACCAGTATGATCAGCAGAACAGTGAATACATAACTCACCAAGAGTTCTCTTCCTGCTAGATTAAAAGAAAAGCTTGGTCCCTTGGTAAAGAAACAATCTTTGCACACAACTGACCAAATCTATTGTAGAACAATCTTGAACATGCTGTTTGGGGGAAAGTGGGGGAAAGTGGGTAATTACTGAGCAACTCCAGGTTGTTTTCAATGAAGCTAATTATCTAGATCAAGATCAATTTGGCATTAGGCCTGCTTTCGGGATAGAAATAGGCTTGGCTGTCCTTGCAGATGACTTGATTTGGAAAATGGCCACAGAGTGTGACCCTTCTAATTCTCCTTGATCTCTCTGCAGCTTTCAGTACCACTAACTATGGAATGCTTCTAGATAACTGGAACAGATTGGAAGCTGAAGACTGTGCCTTGTGTTGGTTCCACTCCTTCCTGCCAGATATATTGTAAATAGTTGCTGGGAAACAATTTTTCCTCCCAATGGAAATTATCATGTGGAGCTCCTCAACATTCAGCATTCTCTATCATGTTTTTCTGCTTCCACAGGAGGTGAAATTGTCCGAAGATTTAGAGCATGGGACTATCATTATGCTGATGACACTCAGCTCTTCTTTGCCTTTTCATTGTATTCAAGAAGGTGATTTTTTATCAGCTTTGGTTGATATCCCAACTGCACCTGCTAGTGGATGACAAAGATCTGTCTACTGTCATTTGATGACTTCTGAATTAGATCACTGTAATGCAGAATGTGTGCGGTTGACTTGCAAGTGATCCAGAAAGTTCAACGGGTTCAGAAATTGGCTGCTCATCTGCTGACAGTTCTAAGCTGTAATAAGTATATAACATCTGCTTTGAAGCATCTTCCTTGAGTGCTACTTTGTTTCTGTGCCCAATTCAAGGTGCGAGACCTGATTTTTAAAGCTAAATTTCAGGAAGTACATTCTCCTGCATTAATCTGTCCCTTTCCCCAGAAACAATAAACAACAATAAACAATGACAATCAATCCTTGATCCAGGTTTTAACAGTGCTAGGCTGTTCTCAACAAGGGGTAGGCCTTTTTTATGCAGTGGTCTATGTTCTTTTGAAGTTTGCCAGGACAGTCTCTACAGATGGGAATGAAAACTTACTTTTCCCACTATACATTCAGTTATTAGATTGAATAAATTATCCGCTCCTTTGCTTATTCTGAAGCTTGGTTTTGATTGTCCTGCTTTTGCTGTTGGTTTAGGTGCCATTGTGGCCCAAAGATGGTCTATAAACTTGATAAAATGTTTTCAAAACCTGATGAGTCAACTGAGAAATTGACAAGGCTTTTCCCCACATTTGTATGTTTCACTGGAGGAGGAGATCTGGCTGAGGAAAATGGCTCTGCAGCAGGAGGTCTGCAAGATCAGACCAAGACTGATTCCACACAAATAGTTGCCCCGGTTTCAACCCCCCCCCGGCAATAATCGCAGCAAAGGATCGTTTCCACATTTGTTGCCACAGGGTCTTTGTTTGGCTCGAATCTTGGGGTCTTTTCCCCCAGATTTTCCCTCCCTGTCACCTTCAGGTTTTTGGGTTTTTTTACTGCAGGGGTGAAGTTGGGGCACTTTAATGGAGAACTTGCGAATCATGGCTGTCCTCGCTCCTCCTCACTCCACCCCTTTAATGCCCCTCTCTGCTTCCTTCCCTCTCCTTTACTTCCCCCCCACACAACCTCGGCACACAGGGTTTTTTTATTTTCCTGCCTGCATTGCGTTGGAACACAATAATGGGCCATCGATGACTGGTTGACTGGTTAAATGCCCCTTTTAATCTCTGTTTGCTTTTCCCGCATTTCTGTGGAGCAATTCACCATTTGTGTAAACGTAGTGACGTGATTGATGGTTAAAAAGATACCCTTAATATGGATGTGTGGACAAAATTTTTCTGGGGGATGACCAAGGTCATATGTTTCCATTGTCAGGAAGTTGCATTCATGGTGGCATTGAGGTATGGGCACAAAAAGATGATCACTTCTCTGCATCTCTCCCCCGCCTCCCCATCCCACCTGCAACCCCCCCAGCAGTTTTTTTCTGGAGGTTCTGAGTTGCATTGTGATGCAGTACTGTGCAATTGTTGATTTGCATTTAAATATCCCTTTAAATTGACAGAACTGTAATGAAATTCCTTTGGCACAGACAAGGTTTGTCCTCCAGCATTGCACTGCAATGCAATTATGACCAATTGTTTAGTGTCCATATGCATTTATCCCAGTAGTCATTTTCCCATTCTTCAATTTCTATACAAGATAAGGAGATGCATTAATGGTGTCTTGGATGCATGGACACAGCTGTAGCTGGGGTTACCTAGGGGGCTGTTCCTTTAACAACATTGGCTGTCGCCATAGCCCATGGGGTGACCAGTATGCATACGGCCGATCAGAAAATGTTTCAGGTTTTAGGTTTCTGCAGGATGGTCTGGACAGGCACAGGATTTTGGGTAGAGGACCATTCACCATTTTGCGGCATCAGCTTAGCATCTTATCTTTGGTAGCCTCCTCCCTTTTGCCCTGCTAGAATGTCTGCAAGCTCTAAGATGGCTGGAGTCCGGGGTATCTCATGGAAGGAGAAAGAAACACTGGATCTTATAGCGATCTGGGGCCAGGATAAGGTACAGGAGGCTCTTGACTCCTGTCAAAGAAATATTGAGAAATATTGAGAGAATAGCTAGGGAAATGCACGCTTTGGGGCATAAATGGTCTGCATTGTAGTGCAGGACCAAATTGAAGGCTCTTTGCCAAGATTATAAGTGAGTGGTTGGCCACAACCAGAAATTGGGTGTATTGTCGATTTCCTGCCCCTATTTCAAGCAGCTCAACCACATCATTTGGAAGGATGCTAGCGCCCCCTCTCCCCAAGATTAATCCAAGCCTGAAGGCTAGGTACATTAAATTGATTAGGGGGACAGAGCCAGCCCTGGGATCAGAGGAGATGTTCAGTCCAGACCCCAACCTGCTGACCATCAACCATGAAGATCTAAGAACATCCACTCCCATTGACCATCAATGTAAGTACTGGGTGGTTGGGGGGAAATGGTGTTCTTGATGGTGTAAACATGCAGCTAAATGCTCCCCTGCTATTCACTTCCAGGGAATGGGGACAGTATTCCCGACAGTCAGCCTCAAGAGTTCGATAGTTGCAGGGAAGCAGTGGAATCTTTATCTCCAACAGCTACTGGTGAGTGGTATGTGAAAGGTTGCATTGCAACGCAACAATGAGACATTTAAATGTCCGTATGCATTTACCCAGTCACCATTTTCCCATTCCGCAAAGTCTATACAAGATAATAAGATGCATTAATGGTGGAATGGAGTTGTGGACATTGCTGTAGCTAGGGTTACCTAGGGGGCTGCTCCTTTAATGCCACTGTGTTTTGAGAGAAGTACACTCCACTGCTGATGCCCATGTATTCCCCCACTCCTTTTTGTGATATTTGCATTACAACGCTGTAACAACGTGTATTTTTCAAAGGGATTTCCTTTGTTTGGTCACATTGTCTCCTGGGGAATGATGCTGGTGATGGGCACCTTTTTTCTACAGCTATGTTTTGCGATTCTTTAAAAATCACTCTGTAATGGATGGAAGCTTTTTGCCTATAAAAGGGAGACATTTGTTTAAATGCTTCCTGCTGGTAAATGTGATAGCCAAGGTCATGACCTGGAGTATTTTTTCTACCTGAGTGTTATTGGTCTATCGAGATACATGTAGATTTGTTCTTTCATGTGGCTGCTGTACAGTTCTCCACTATGCACACTGTCCTGTGATCTATGTAAGCCAAAACTAGACAATCTCAGGAAGCAGCAGCCACAAATAAATAGTTCCCATAGTGATGATTCCCAGATACTGAGCCTCCCCATTCTCAAGGTAAGGTTAATGGGGGGGGGGTTTCCCCGCCTCCAGTCGGCTGCAAGAATGGGAACTGATGTAAGAGAGGTTTTTTTTAATTTTAACTGCAGGGGAGGATAACTTTGATGCTTTGGGCAAATGAAAATATTTCTCTCCTTGGCTAAAGGCACTGCCTGGCTCCCTTGGGCTTTGGAGCAATGGTTAAGCAACCTTGCTCTGTTTTTGACTAGTTTACTCTTGAAATACTTCACGCAGGGAGATGCATAGAGGGAGGAAGTCCCATGGAAGAGGAGGTGTTAGAGGAACATGATCCTGAGCTTGCCACTGCAACTACACAGGATGCAGGTTAAATGCAGTGTTCCTTTCAGTGTTACAGAAAGCTCTCAAGTAAGGATGTTTATGGCAGCTGAAAATGGTTTTATAATTACCACTGAGGCTAAAATATCATTTGGGTCACTTAACAATTTATTTAAGGCAGATCTAGGACCTCTCCAGTCCATCACCAAAATGCAAAGCATCCCAGATATGTTAGCTTCAGTAGTCCCTGCCAGAAATGGTTTAGGCTTTCCCTACAATGGTTTCTGCTTACCAAAGAATCCAAAAACACCGTGGCAACCAATGCACAACCAGAGAATCTTAATCAATGTAACACTAGAGAATCTTACAGTTACCTGAGACCATGTAAAGATTTTTTAAAGACAGGGCTCATCCTTGCAGTTTTGTTGATACTATCCACGGTGCAACATAGTGCCTGGACTACACATGCTAAGTAACAAAACATTACCTAGGCACTGAACTCTCCTTGTATGCAGCATGCAGTGTTGCTTGTTGATCCATGTGCCATTTGGATTTCTTCCTTTTCCTTTGTGTTAGTAGTGCTAGCTTGTAATCTACTGTATATGGGACAAAGTTGTCTATGAATTACATAATTTCAGATGTGGTGGAGTCAGAGCAATGTTCAAAGACTGTCACACAGCATACCACAGAAACCAGGCTCGCTAACCTATAAACAAGGCAACGTTGTGTGGCCCTACTGAATGACATTGCTGAGAAGCTGCTGGATCAAGGGCGGTCTGACCAGAGGGAGGCGATTGAGTGCAACGACAGTTGGAAGGAAATGGAAGAGCAGAAATTTAAAGCCATACTGGAGGAGGAGGAATGCAACAGGCAGGCACTGCATGAAAGTATCCAGATGAATGCCACCGTGATGAAGTCAGCAGTGGATGCCCTCAGTCATCTGGGGGATATCCTCACAGGTATGCAGGAAAGCACTTTGTCCAGTCCACATTCCCAGAATACTATGAAAAGTGTAGCAAAAGTGTCAGGAACACCAGGGAGGACTTCTACTGGAAGTGATCAGGGTAGATCAAAGGGTAAGAAGTGGAGGTAAGAACACCGCTAGCAGTAGTCAAAGTCTGCTGTACATGGTGACACCTGGCATGCTTCAGTCAGAAGATGACTGTAGGTCAACTAAGCGTGTACGCGTACCCAAGAAATGTTTCATGTTCAGTGACTAGGATTGTTGGTTGAAGCTCTGTGCTGTAACACCTAGAAGAAGCTATTCTCTGTTAAGATTGTCATGTGCCAAGGTTTCGGTTTCGGCGTCGCGAATGGTGGCCGCTTCTCGGGACGCTCCCAGAGGCGGTTAGCCCACGCGCAGTTAGGGGGGGTCTTCGCATGTGCGAAAGACCCTAGTGAGCCTTAGGTAAAGGCTCCGAACCGGGGGCGCTTGGAGAGTAGCCTCTTTGCCGGCAGACAGCCGGGAAATTGAGGCTTTCTCCCTGCCCCAATCGGCCCCGCTGCGGCGTGCCCGTAATGGGACTTAGCGGCGCCACCGAATTCCAGGAGTGAAGACAGCGCTATGGCTTAAAATAAAAAGAAGTAGCATCGAATCGTGAGTTGGAGATCTATTTTGAAGCGTAAATCGGAGCCCCCCTGCATGCGTATAAGCGTTGGGAGGAGGGAGGAGTTCCCACCCCCTTTGAGAAGCAAGATCCACAAAGGGAGCGCGAAGGGGGGCTGAGAGAAGAAAAAGTGTTGGTGAAAGTACCGTTGGGGTTGCATGGAAGATTTTGATTATCTTAGCTTCCTGGGGGATGCGGCACGAACTTTTTAAAAGTAAACAAAAAAACAAAATGTCGATACTGGAAAAAGTCCTGCAGACACCGGAAGAGAAGAGAGGAGGGACTTCCGGTCCAGACAGCCCCCCCAAGAGCTTGCTGTCAATCAACAGGAAAAGGAGATGCTGTGCCCCCTGCTGGAACAATTGCAGAAAATCAACGAAACTCTGTCTGAAATGGATAGTGTTCTCATCAGTCGACAGAAACAGATATCGGAAACAACTAGAAAGATGATGGAGATTGAACAGAAATCGAATTTGATTCTAGATTTCCAGGGCGTTAAAGAAGAAGAGAAAGAAGATCTCGGATTTACCTTGACAAATGTCTTGGCACCCCTAACTGGCAGTGAAGCGATAAAATTAAAAGAAGAGGTGGATGAGGCTCCCAAAGCCTATTCCGCTTTTATAAAAGAGAATACTCTGCCAGTAGAAGGGGATGTTGAGCATAGCAAGCGACAAACTGGAGATCTAATTTCATCTGAAGAGTTTGTGGAGCCCAGGAAGCCTGAAAGCCAGAAGTTTAAGGAAAAAGAGAAAAGAAAGAAGAAGGATTTCATCTTTAAAGTACAGAAACTTCTGAAGAGACACGCCAGCAGGGAGGAAGATGCAGTATTCCAAACTGGGACAAGCGAAGAAGACAGCAGCCCAGGGGAAAGTGGTGATGGAACGGAAGACTTCAAAGTTAAAATGGACTCAATCCACAACTGGAAGAGATTTAAAAAGAAGATATTTTGAGGACTGTTCGTGTAACATCTGGAAGGAGCTGTTTAATTACTAACCCCAATGGACTTTACTAACTGCATTAACAGAGTGATTTTGGACTTCGCAATAGTTAAAAAGAAGATCTTCTAACCACGATAGATGCCAAAATTGGTATTGGTTATTAACCTAAACTAACCCTCACTAACAGGAAAATTTCACTCCATCTTTTTCTTTCTCCATCTGTCTACCCTTCCTGTTTCTTATAAAAAGAATAAAATTCTCTCTTTTTTAAGAGAGTTTTACAAAAAAAAAAAAAAGATTGTCATGTGCCCACCTTGCTACATGACGAGCTGTCCTTGTATTCATAAATACTATAAATACCATAAAGATAAATAAACAATGTTTCTTGGTATTTTATTTTAATTCAATAATACCAACATGTAACAGTGCTATGACAAAAACAAGACTGTGCAGCCGTCCCCCAGTAGTGCTCTTGGAAACACTCAAGCACTATGAGTGTCTTCAGCACCACCTGTAGCCGAAACACCTTCCACTCTCTCTGCAGCTTGGCCTGCTCGGAGGGCCCTTATTTCTCTCTCCATCCTTCTTTGCCTCCTCTCCACGGCCACCAGTCATTCACCAAATGCCCGCACAAGAGGAAAACAAAATTCTCTTTTATTGATTGACTTAAGTGCCTAACATGCAAAGCAGTTCCTGCTACCAAAAAAGCCCTGGGTTTTGACAGCAAACAAGGTAAACAGAATAAGAAGCAAAAGGTGGGTGTGGCTGGATGACCAAACGTCTGGTAACACGGGGAGTGGCCTAATATGCTAATGAGCTGTGCTATCAGGGGTGTGGCCTAATATGCTAATGAATTCCTGCTGGGCTTTTTCTACAAAAAAAGCCCTGCCAACATCTATGTTGAAATGGAATTAGGCAACCATTAACCGTGATCTGACTGTATGACTCTAGAGACAGGGTACTTTTGCCTGAACAGTTCCCAGGTTGTGAAAATATACTCTTCTTTTTTGGTCCTTCTTGTGCATGCCTGTACTAATGTTGCCATTCATTTCACAGTACCTGGTGCTGCAGTCATAGCAGCTGGTGGACTGGTGCCTCCCCCAGAATCCTCCTCTTCCCTCTCTTCCTGCACCACTTCATGTCCCCCCATCCACTTTCCCTGGTGATGCTGGTGGCAGCGGTTCTTCCTCAGGATCACGTTGGCGTGGGTGTCTTGGCCGGTGTAACGATGATGCAAGGTGTAAGAAAAGTTGGGGCAGTCACGGTCTGTTTTGGTATCTTTCACACATAGTTGCCATTCCACCTCCCTCTTACTTTATGCAGTTGCTTATGCTTGTCTCGTATATCCATTCAGTGACAGTTTTTATGTTCAATGGACAGATTCAAACACAAGCACTGAGATCCAGATTGTCAGTTTGGTATGCATAAATGGGACGTGGTAAAGTGGGCCGTGCACTGGGTGGCTGTTGAAAATAAACATTGGAGGACAGAGCGTGCCTTTTCTGAAAACAAAAAACCCACAGGTATATGACAATGATTCTCACAATAATAAAAGCTTTTTTTCTGTCTGTGTGTCTCTATTTCATTTTACTATTCTGCAATCTGATAACAGGGCTGGTTCTATATGTTCTGTGGTTCAGTGTTTGTTAATCTCCTCATACCTAATGAGCCTGTATGAACAAATCACAGTAAGTCACAAGCATTTGTATGACATTGCACTGTACTGGAACAGTGTGGTTCATGTAGAACAGCTAAAACCTAAGCACTCCCAATTCACTCAATGGATTCTGTGTTCAAAGTATCTCAAGAACCATGTGTGGTTTATGCCCAGTCATTAGTATATACTGCTGCTGCAGTTCAATGATATTTGTATTGACTTACACTCATGGTGCCTATCCTCCCAGTGAGGTCTGCCACCATCAGTCCATAGCTGCACTATCTTTCCATGGTGGGGTGTCTGGCCACTTGAATGAGGGATCCCCCCCAGGCATCCAGGCTGACCATAAAGTCAAACTTTACATGCTTAAATTTAAACCTGCATTGGTCTGGGGTACAGTTAAAACCCCTCCTGGCCAGTCTCCTTGCCACAGCCTCATACTTTGCTTTGGAGGAAAGGTGAGTGCTGGCCATGAACTCTGCAATGTGCCCCGAACAGTGGATTATGTCCAGCAGGTGCTCCACCTCTTCATGCGGCCAGAATATGCCTCTCCGTGAGGTGGCCATTTTCAGTGTAATGGTGCAACATTACTCCAGCCCTTCGTTGTACTTTCATTTTTGGATAGCCAATCAGAAATTGCAGCCCACCCTGTTTCCTGCCGCTCTGAGCAACTTCCCCTGTATTTTTAACCCTGTAGCCCCCCTGAAACCCAAACAGAGTTTGGTGTGAATGGGGATGGTTGCACATGTTGCATTTTTCCTGAGCCAAAAGTGGGGCGGGGGGGGGGTTCACCAGTGCGTGTTGGGGCACTGAAGGTGGGATCAGCTCTCCGGCCTCAATGGCACCAATGCATTGTGGCATCCCCAGGCACCCGAAACCATCCATTATCTGTAAAATGAAAGAAAAATCAGACACACCATTCCCCATTACCACAAAGAATTGTTAAAGGAAAATGCAGCAAAGTAGCCAGCCATTTTTAATGCTGGCATACCAATATAGCGCAACAATGCAGCAGCACATGGTGATTTTTTTTGAAAGGATTACCTTGCCAATCTTGTTGCCTCGACACACCATGCTCAAATATAATTCCAGCTTGATGCAGAAGCACACTTCAAGAACAGTTTCCCCAACAGTGGACAGGCTGATTCCAAATGGCTCACTGACTTCACAGTAGGTGTCTGTGTTTGCCAGGTACCCAATGGCTGCAGCCGCACACTTATCTGTGGGGATTGGTGAATGCATCTTCATTGTTTGTCATTCAAGCCTTGGTTGCAGGACAGAGACAATTGCCATGAAAGTTGAATAGGTAATTCTAAAATGTTTCAACCACTGCTCACCGCTCCAAACTCCAAGAACAAAATTTGCCCACCAGTCTGAACTTCTTGGGTAAACCCAGTACCGTCTGGGAA
This sequence comes from Gekko gecko, assembly GCA_029375565.1. Taxonomy (NCBI): domain Eukaryota; kingdom Metazoa; phylum Chordata; class Lepidosauria; order Squamata; family Gekkonidae; genus Gekko; species Gekko gecko. The sequence continues at coordinate 98,642,764 of JAPDNY010000004.1, read as the reverse complement.
ACTGCATTCCAACAAGCGCATGCCATCTCTGACGCTGGTGACGAGATGCCGATAAATGATGGTCTTGATCACACACACCTCTGTATGAGACGGAAGACTGCAGTTCATGGAGATATCTTCTTCTCTTTTGCGATCTTCTGACAAAAGTGAAAACCAAATTGAGGGAGGAAGTCAAGCTGAGTGTGATCACCTGAAACAGGGACATGATTACTTTTACTGCTCTCACTCGCCTAGGATACATGATGGCGACAAAGGTTGCTGGTAGCACTGATATTCAATGGAGTTCCCATTTTTTGCAGGCAATGAGGTTTAAAGGCACCAGTCATGTTTGTGTTACAATGTAACCACGCATGCACAAGACATACGTGTTTCGGTCCAGGTGTCTTAACCTTTCATCCCATTTTCCTGGGGATTTAAATTCAAAAATCTAAGTGGCCAATCACCTGTTGGTAGCTTTGTAACATAAGCACACATGCACCAATTTGCGTTTTATGTGGGTGGATGCATCACAATGCACCCACTCACATATGCATAGATCACACCTGTGGGCAGGTGCATTACAACGCAACCCAGCCTCCGTTCAAAAAAAAGGAGGGGAAACAGAAGGGGAGGGACCATTAGATCCAGGGCAAGGCGGCATGTGGAATTGAAAGCCCAGGACAAACCCGGGTCAGATGTCATAATGCAGAAATGCCCGCATAGAATCGGGCCAATTAGACCTGGAAGGAAAGGAAAGTAAACCGTTAGTGTGGAATCACCCCAACACTGATCTAATTCAGCACTGTTTCCCCAAAGAGGCCAACCAGATGGCTCTGGATTGCCTCAAAGCAGGGCCTGGAGGCCAAAATAATCTCTTTCTGTTGTCTCCAGCAACTAGTATTTGCCTAGCACCATGGGAACACATGAAAAAGAGAAGGAATTGGGTAAGAGATCTGTGCCATACTTATAAGCAGTAACCAAAGAGATACTTCCATGTAGAGGAAAAAGTGAAAATGTGAAAATGCCATTTTCACAATAATGGAAAAGTCTTTGGAAAAAATGAAGGGTACGGAGCTACAAATGTGCTTCAGAGAGAATGCATCTGCTGTCAGATGACACAAAATACCCAGGGTGATTGACAAGCAATTGTAAATCCACATTCCTGCATAGCATTCCTTCATTTAGTTATTTAATTTTTAAAAACCCTTATACCTACACATTGAAACAACTGCATTTCAATCTTTGGCATATGCACATCAACACTGGGAGAGCTGACTATAAAATCCCTACTATACCATACTGGCTTTGGATGCAGTTAATCTCTTACTGCCCTGCCCTGGATAGCCCAGGGTAGCCTGATCTTGTCAGACCTTAGCTAAGCAGGGTTGGCTCTGATTAGTTTTTTGATGGAAGACTGCCAAGGAAGTCCAAGGTCACAATGCAGAGGAACCGCCTCTGAATGACTCTTGCCTTGAAACCCCCACATGGTCATCAGAAGTCATCTGTGACAATGGCAAAAAAATATTAAAGCCTCTTACTGGGCTATCTGAAACATGCACACCCTGAGTCTCTAACAGAAATAATCTTTAATGTCTTTTTGCCAAAGTGATTTCAGAAAGACTTAAGAACTATTTGAAAGATGCTATATCTGAATAACAAGCCGGGTTTTTACCAAACAGACAAATTAGAGACAATTTGAGGATGGTGATAGATGCTGTGGAATATTATGATAAGCACCCAGAAAAGGAAGTTGCCTTTTTATTTGTAGATGCGGAGAAGGCCTTCGATAATTTAAACTGGGATTTTATGTTTCAATTGATGGAAAGAATGAACATTGGACAGCCCTTTTTGAACATAATTAGGGCGATTTATTCGGAACAAAAAGCAGCATTAAACGTAAATAAAGAAATAACGGACTATTTTAAAGTTCAAAAAGGAACAAGGCAAGGTTGCCCATTATCTCCACTATTGTTTATTTGGGTTTTGGAAGTATTGTTGGCTAAAATAAGAGAAGACAAAGAAGTAAAAGGATTGACAATCGGAGGCTTTACCTATAAATACAGAGCATTTGCGGATGATGTAATGTTTTTGATTGAAGATCCAGTAATTAATTTACCAGTGTTGATGGAAAAGATTAAGGAATTTGGAGATTTGGCAGGATTTTATGTAAATAAGAATAAAACAAAGATTTTATGTAAGAATATGGCAAAAGAGAAACAGCTGGAACTGCAGGAAAAAAACACAATGTGAAGTGGTGAAAAGAACAAAATATTTAGGAATTGACAATGAAAAATATAGATTTATTTAAGAATAATTACGAAAAGATCTGGGCCAAGGTCCAACAAGACATAAAAAAGTGGGATACTTTGAATTTGTCATTATTGGGAAGAATATCAGTAGTCAAGATGAATATTTTACCACGCTTAATGTTTTTATTCCAGACGATTCCAATAATAAAAGACCCTAAAGTGTTGAATGCATGGCAGAAAGAAATTTCAAAATTTGTTTGGGCTGGAAGAAAACCGAAGATTAAAATGAAGAGTTTATGTGATGCAAAGGAAAGAGGTGGATTTCAGTTACCTAATTTTAAATTGTATCATGATGTGGTTTGCCTGACTTGGTTGGCCCAATGGGTTCGTCTGGACAATAGAAAAATGTTGGCGTTAGAAGGACATGACCATAAATTTGGATGGCATGCCTATTTATGGTATGGAAAAGATAAAATGGACAACTTTTTCAAACACCACTTTATAAGGAGAACATTGTTTGTGACTTGGACGAGATACAAAAAATTTTTTTTTGAAGCAAGACCATTATGGATTGTACTGGTGGAAGTAATTAAACCATTTTCAAGGCATAAAGGCGAAGACTGGATATCCTATAGAGATCTTTTGAAGCCAGAAGGTAACAGCTTTGTAATAAGAACAAGAGAGGAGCTACAATTCGAATATGACTGGTTAGATTACAGACAGATTTATGATTTATACAAGGTCGATAAAAGAAGTTATGGTTTTAGGAAGGAGAATAATGATATTGAAGTTGTGTGGGTGGAGGAGGGAAAAAGGTGATTTCTAAAATTTACAAGGTTTTGTTGAAATGGTATACTGCTGACGAAATTGTAAAAGAACAGATGGTAAAATGGGCTATAAATATAAATAGAGAAATAGAAATGTTATCTTGGGAGGGTTTGTGGAAAAAGTCATTCAAAATTTCAATATGTGTTAATGTAAAAGAAAATTGTTATAAAATGATGTATAGATGGTATATGACACCAAAAAATTGCTAATATGAATGAGAATATGTCTAATAAGTGTTGGAAATGTAAAAAGAAAGAGGGCTCATTCTATCATATGTGGTGGACTTATGATAAAGCGGAAAGCTATTGGACAGAGATTCATAATGAAATGCAGAAAATATTGAAATGTACTATTAAAAAACAACCTGAAATGTTACTCTTGGGTCTTAAAATGGAAGAAGTAGATCTGTCCAAAAGAACATTGATATGGTACTTGATTACAACAGCGAGAATGACTTCTGCTCAGTATTGGAAGCAAGAGAAAATACCAGAAAAATGGGATTGGATTAAGAAGATGCTGTTTATGGTAGAAATGAAAAAATTGACAAAGAAACTTAATGGTAAAGAGGATGCAGAATTCTTGACAGACTTTAAAGACTATATTGAAACAAATTGGGATGTAAAAAATAAGCTATTTTGCTTTGAGAATTATTAAGTAGTTAAAGAAAGTTATGACTGAATAATTGTTAAAATGTTACCTATGGACTAGATGGGAGTATTGAACATGTTGTTACTGAAGGTGGAGTAATGGAGAAGAATTTTAATGATATGGAATATGTTATGGTTAATGGGGGGATGCATTGCAGGAAGCCAAGAGGGAGGGAGGGAGGGAGGGAGGGGAAAGTAAAAAAGGATATACCTAAGATTGTTAAGTGCTATGGAATGTGTTATATATCCTATTAATAATAAAAAGTTTTAAATAAAAAAAAGAAATAATCTTTAATGTCTTAGTTAGGAGGATTAAGAAGCTTACAGGTAGGGATCCAGAGAAAGCTTGCCTGGTCTGGCTTGGCAGGAGGCCAGCAGGGGGGATGGAAATAATGAAGGCCTGTGCTTAGAAGAGTTGGATCATGGAAACGAAAGAAGGCTTTACAAGTGTGGATCTGTCATGAGCTCCAATCAGCTCAGCATTCTTCATCAGTGGTCTATTTCCAGCTTTGAAATTTCCATGTGGAGTTTTAGTCATGCATGACTCTAATGTCTGTTTTTTTTTCAGTTGGCTGCTTCTTTTCTCCTTCCTTTCTTGCTTCCTCTCCTGTGCCAGCATCTCATTGGTCTTACCATATAAGTCATTTTCTTCAGAACCTTCCTCAATGTTGGGCAGTATTTTTGGACTTCCTTCATTTTTGCTGCATCCACTGGTGACTTTTGCATTACAACAGAAAGTGTTTCCTTAATAAGGTTAAGTTTTGTCATTTCAGTGCCTAACAATTCTTCAGTCAAAGCCTGAGCTTCCTGCACGGCTTACTTATTTTTCCAGCCAGCTTAGCCAGTCTTACTTTAACAATACATTTTCTTCCATGATCCATTTTTTTATGACGCTTTTCTTGTTCAGATGCTGGACTGCTTTTCGGGGGGGGGATCTGTGTAGCAGGTGACTTTTATCCCCTTCCCTTTTTCCCTGCTGAAAAAAGCCATCCCCCTAAGCCGCTTTTACTCCTGAGGGAGAAAAGATACGGGCACCCAGGGGTGGGTGGGCTGGTTCTTTAACATCCCAGCACATGTCTTTGTAGACTACTGCCTTGGAGGACTACTGGCAGTCAGGAGCCCTTGTGGTGCTGGCTTGGCATGGACCTGCATGATGAAGAAGAGGAATGGCCTTCATTCATCCATTTATTTATAGGCCACCCCTCTTGAGAATTATAAAAGCATCAGCATAAAAACAAGACCAGACATAAATACATTCATCAGCCTAAATTCTTATGGTCGAAGCAGACCATGAAAACAGCTAAAAAAAAATGGGTCTTGGTAAAAAGAAAAGTTTGGTCTAGCACCCAAAGGGCAGTCAGGTAGGCATCAGGGAGGGCACTCAATGGAAGGTCACTCCAAATGTAAAGTGTCACCACTGAAAAAGCCTTGTCTCTGGTCACCACCCACCTTACCTTTGCGGGCAGGAGCACAGAAAGCAGGGCCTTAACTGGTGGGCAGTCAGTACAGGAGGAGATGGTCCTTCATGAATCCTGGCCCCACATCATTGTGCTTGGAAACAAGACAGGCAGCGAGCACAGATCCTTCAGCACAAGGATGAGACAGTTCCTGTATCCAGCCTTAGTCCCTGGATAGTTTTTGCCAGTTACAGTCCAGTAAATATGCCAGTTGCTTGTGATGTTAGATGTGGGTACTCTGCCCAGTTCAGATTTGTACTCCAAATTAGTATTTTTTGTAATAATGGAACTTACTTTGAAGCAAGTGTGATTGGGAGGAGGAAAAGTTTCATGTTTAGTTAGGGCAGGCTTACCCACCTTGTGACCCATTAAACCAAATCGTGTATACATTAGACCCCCTCCCAATTTTTTAAATTCATAAGCAAGTAACAAAAACAGGTTTACTAAGTCCTGGTAGGCCACCATAAATGGCTGGTGGCTGTACAGATTCCTTGGTCAAACATGTCCAGACCTGAGTTAGGCCACCCAAGCAGCAGCTCCTGATTAGCTGCTTGGTAAGACTTTTCATGTACAAGATGACCTACATCTTGAGTTGACATGAATGGGTACATTCCCATTTGTTCATTTGTCACCCAGTATTTCCTTGTGTTTTTTTCCAGGAGGAAACCCAGAAGGGGAGAAATGAGGTCAGGCAGCAAATTTCTTGCCATGCTAATTGCCAATCAATCCTTGTCACAGATGTGGCAGTTTACATTGCAAAGTTTTCCTGCTTTGGCAGTCACACAGTAATATTGCAGCAAAAGTTGCTTTTGTCCTCATGAGCCTACTACTTTTATATCCTTTAAAAAAACACACACATTAGTTGTTTTTGAAACACGGTATATGGAATGTTATGCTTTCTTTTGATGAATTTTTAGTGGTATTGTCGCAGTAGGTGCTCTAGAAATAAATCAGCCTCATAAAAATAATTGCCCGTACAAAGGCCATTCATTTTAAATATATGTGCAGTTGTGCCTTCAATAGGTGGACTGATTTTTCTCTAGCTTGAAGGGATTATTACAGTACCACCCTAAGAAGAGTTACAGCCTTTTGAGTCCATTGAAATCAATGGGCTTAGAAGAATGACCCTGTTTAGAATGGTGCATAATGAGGCTCCACACAGATGTACTTTGAAAGAGGAGAGGGTTCTGAGATTTATTTGTTACTGGGTGAATTTTGTGTGTCCTCATGCATGCATCTGGTTCAGGAATGGAAACTGATTAGAAATTAGGAAAATGGCAGCAGGCCAGTTGCCCACTGCATTATTAATTAAAGTGCCCAGTTATCTGATTTTTGTTATGGTTTCTTTCAGGCCTGTAGCCAGGATTTCTTAAATTCTTTAAATAATTCAGGGGGCACTGAAATTAAAATAAAAAGTGTGTTTTTTTGTTTCTTTAAGCTCCGGAAGCCCAGCTGGGTGCTCAGGGAGAAGAGGAGACACAGGAGGAAGGAGAGGCAGAAGAGGAGGGTGGGCAAGACAAACTGGCTGGCAGGTGCTTTGGCCTGCTGCCTCTGCTCCTGAGCCCCAGAGGCCCATGCCTTTGGCCCGGCTCCATTGCGCCTGCTTTCGGGCTGTGGTGCTGCACCACAAGAGCCTTGAAGCGCAGCTGTCCCCTGGCAGGACACCAATCAACCCCTCTGTGCCCACTCACTGTCCTGTACCGACCGTCAGTGCCCGGGAACGCAGGCAGGCAGGGGTATACACTCACTTGCTCTGCCTGGCATGGGAGGGACTGGCCGGGGCCGGAGACAATGAAGCAGAGGTGGGGTGGAATGGAGCACCTGGGGGCCGAAGCAAGGGAGGAGGGCCATGCGGGGCTGCCGGGTACTTTGCTCATGGGCTGGCCGGTGAGTGCTTCTCAGCTGAGGCCTGCCTGGTTTTCTGCCTGACTGTTGCCTTGAATGGGACAAGCAGGGGATGAGTTGGTGGCGAGCAGGCAACCTTTGCAGCCCCTCATTTGGCAGGGTTTAGTTTTTTGTAGCCGTCCAGCTGAGGCCTTCAGTCTGCTTCTCCCTAGGCAAGCTGGAAGCAAAACCACTCAGCCAACCAGGCCTGGAAGTGATCTCACCAGCGAGCCACTATGGAATAAATGAAGGCCAGGATGGGGGGGAGGACAGGCTGATGGGCTTCTGGGCGGGCTGCAGCAGCCAGTGGCAGCACGTCAATCAGCGGCTCCCAGAAACTCTCCCGACAGCACATTGATGGCCAGTCTGCAGCAGTCGGGGCCTCCAAACGTAACCAGGTGCTGCAGGGCAACCATGAGCCCCAGCTGGGGTGGGGTTGGTCATTTTGTCTCCCCCACCCCCCTTTACAGGGGTGGCTGGAACAGATGCGCTGGCAGCCCACTTCGCCTCCCTGTCTTCCAGGCATTGGGTCAATGGGACAAGGCCCAGAGCTGCCCCCCCACAGCCCAGAGGCAACTAAGCAGAGCGGGCCAGAGGGCGCTTCCTCGAGGGGCAAGTTGCACCGTGCAATGAGTAGCGCTGCAAAAGCCATCTGGGGTGCTGCAGAAGAGGGTGGCATCCAAGCAGACATGGCGGGCAAGCTGGCTAGCAAATCCACTGCAGAGTCTGGGACTGATTTCCAAGGCAGTGTGGCCAGGATGAGGCAGCCTGATCTTCTGGTGCCTCGCCTGGCTGGTTTAATTAGGGAGCTGGAGCCTTCTCTGCCACCTTGATGTGCCTGACCTCGTTCTCCAATGGGCATGGGGGTTCGGCAGGGCTGCCACCTCCTCCAGTGACCGTTCCCGCCCCCGCTCTGGGACTTCCATGTTTGGAGTGCCTGGCAGCCTCTGGGCATCTTTCTGCCAGCCCCAGGAGCAGGCCAAGTGGAAGTCGTGGGGCCTTGGAAGGAAGTCAGGGGGCCAGGCCCCGGGAGGCCCCACCGTAGCTACAGGCCTGGTTTCTTCCCAGGTTGATGTTCATCCAGCTTCTCTTCTTCAAACTGGAAAACAACAATTTCCTTCCAGAGCCCCTAGTCAGAAAGTCGTTCTCATACTGCAACTACAGTGAACAGACTTCCAGGGTGGTCTCAGTGCAGGAATTATGTATGTCTGCATGCAGCCTTCATAGTGTAGGAGGGAATTCTTCCACATGCTTTGATTTTTGCCTTTTTGTAGAAATAGAATACTTTCATGTTTCTTAATCAGCAGTTCTGTTAAATGAATAGAATCTATTTCTGTATCTCAAAGTTTCTGTGTGACTAAATATTTGTTAAACTGAACAATCACAAACACCTATTTTAAAAAAAATTAGGCTTACAAAAGTCATTTGCTCTGCCACCCAGAATATTAACATCTGTACTGAACCATCCTACACATAATCCAAAGTATAGCTTGAATTATAGGTTATTTCATATTCATCAGTTTGATGATTCTTTGTTGCCAACTACAGATCTATGCTGATATTAATAATAAAAAAATTATTCATAATATAAATGCAGTTTAAATTTAATCAATGCTATTGTACATCTCAAAGAGCCCTGTGTGACAGACTGCACTTTAGAATCTTATGAGTGCTGTGTAAGCAAGTAATAGACTGTGAAGGATTGATTCCTCACAGAGACAGAGAGCCTTGAGTGACAGGCTGCTCCAAGAGATCCAATTGGTTAGCTTCAGTTGAGCAGAGAGAGACTTTAGAACTGAATGCTGAGGAGAATTCAGTCTGAGTCTAGCCCTGTCAGAGAAGAGTTGGGTGCTGACAGAGTCTGAATTCAGCCCTGATTGAGAGGGGTTTAGCACTGACAGGATTTGTGCTTTGCCTGACTGAGAGTAGTTTAACACAGATGGAGTACTGGGAAGTTTGGCAGAAGAAGTAGGTAGTTAGGTGAAGACTCCCATTCAGGTCAGAAAAGGGGATAGATCTTCGAGTGAGAGAAGAATTTCTTTACCCAGTTAAACAAGGAGGTAGCTCTGAAAAGTGGAGAGATCCCTGGTCTGCTGTATTTGGAAACTGCCTTTTAAAATTCTGAGAAGTCAGTTAAATCTCAAGAAGAGCATTGGTGTGTTTACTGAAGGAAATTGTGGACAGAGTATCCCTGCCTTCTGGAAACCAAAAGAGCCAAATACAGTCAAGAAAGTATACTGGAGTGTTTGGAAAACACTAAAACAAAAGCCTCTCATCTTAAGGATTCTAAGTCACTGTGAAAAGCTTAAGAAACTCTCAATTGTTTAAAAGTTGTAGTCTGTTCTGTACCGATTTACCTCAGAGTTCTTTATTGATTTACCTCAGACCTTTTACCCCGATTTCACCTGACCTTTCCCCTCTTGAGCGCCATTTCAGTAGTTTAAGTAAAAGAGGGAGGCCTTGTACCTTCCCTCAAGTTCCTGGGCTGAGCCAGCAGCAAAATATCATATGGTGACAGGGTGGGACAGTCATTGTTCTTCACAAAAGAAGAAAATAGATAAATAAGGCTGCTCAGTCAGAAAGGGAGAGAAAAACAGAGGGAAAATCTTACCTTTGAGGGAGGGAACTGGGATAGGTCCCATACCTTGTCCATATGTTTACAGTGGATTCCTAAAAAGAGTTACATACTTCTGAATCCAATGAAATCAGTGGGATTAGAAAGGTGTAACTCTGTTTCAGATTGTACTGGCATTCTCTAACTTTGGAGGGAAAAATGGAGGACTTTGGAAATAACTAAATAACCAGGGGCTGGTGTGCAGTTTAAGTAAAATAGGAAACACGTAGCCTGAGATGCTGGTCATGAATGTCCTGTTATGAGTCACGATATTCTCCTGAACAAAAGGAAGAAGCCAAATGTTACCTGGGTTTTCCTCCACTTTAATCCCAGAGCACAGCATGTTCCCCTAGGTAAGTTCATGGTCCAGTGCCGAGGCATGGGGGAGGAGTTCTGAAGATAAGTCTTGCAGATACAAATCTCAACTATCAATTACATAATTACTGTTAATAGTCAAGCTTCACTGGCATGTACCAAAGAAACAGGTAATTGCTCAGTGACCAGTGAGCTCACAAATAACAATCATAGTGATTGACTTGAGATGTATGATCAGAAAAAAGTTACTCAGCAAAACAAGGCCTTCCTACTCAGCAAATCTTGTGAGTAAGAAGATTCAATCTCATAGAAGCCATTTCTTCCACTCACTTTCCAGTCAGCTTCCCAAGGTAGAAATGCCAAGAGTGATATTAGAGTCACCCCTTGAAGTATATTTTGACTGGCCATGGCCAGAGAGGCAAAGAGCCCAACCCCATCTACCCAATCGGTACACCAGAGCAGCTGTTGATTGTTGCCACTAATATCCAATGGAATGTCCTAGTATTTTAGGAAATAAGAAGACTTTCACTCCTTTCAACCATATATCCTAGCTTGCTTCTCAATGGAAGCCAGCTATTCAGTAGCTCCCCCCCACCCCGCAAGTTAGGAATGGTATCATACTATTTAGTATGAAATAAAATGTTGAATTGTCCTGTAGTACAGTCCTGATTTCTAGTAGCTCCTTATGAACCAAGGCGATACAAGGCATTGAATCTGAAACTTTTTTATATTGTTCAATACACCCTGCTTTCCCAAGCAGTGAGCAGTTCCAGGGTTAGCATTTCTTGGCATTTCTTGGATTCCCTTTAGAGAACAGAACACTGGAAATATGTAGGGAGGTTTTTTGGTAGTGTTTGCTTTTTACAAAGATACAGGTAGAGGATAGATGGAGGCACAGAAGTATTCCAACAGGGTAGCAGATTCAATATCAGATCTCCAGAGAGAGATCCTGCACCCTAAGATCAATGACTGGCTATGTAGATGGTGTCTTCAGGAAGGTTTGGATTTTTGGACCGTGGCTTATGTTTTCGAGATGAAGCTCTTCTATCGGGAGATGGTTTGCAACTCACAGGGGAAGGAAAAAATGTGTTTGGAAACAGCCTTGCAAACCTAATAAGGAGAGCTTTAAACTTAATCCTGTGGGGGAGTGAGACAAATGCAAAGCCCAGTATGATGCCAATAACTGGAGATAAGAACTCTGAAGTTTTGCGGGGAGTGGCACATGTTCTAGATGACATTAACTCACATGTAAGTGCAGAAACAAAAACCTTAGGGTACATAAAAGATGGAGTCCGATGTCCCTACATTAATGCAAAGAGCATGGGAAACAAGCAGGAGGAACTTGAAGTCCTAATACAGGAAGGGGACTATGACCTAATAAGCATTACTGAAACTTGGTGGGATGACACTCACAACTGGAATATTAGGATTGAGGGGTATAACTTATTTAAAAGGGACAGACAAATAAGGAAGGGTGGAGGAGTCACATTATATGTAAAGGAGGTATATACTTGTGAGGAAATACATGAATCTGAGCATGTCTAGTTGAGAGTCTCTAGTTAAAATAAAAGAGATAATAGTGATATTATGGTGGGGGTCTGCTATATACCACCAAACTAGGCAGAGAACTTGGATAAGACACTCCTAGAACAGATTACAAAGTTCTCAAAGAGATGGGACACAGTGGTAATGGGAGATTTCAATTACCCGGATATCTGTTGGAAGTCCAACTCTGCTAAAAATGAAAGGGCCAATAAATTCCTGACTTGTCTTAGGGACAACTTCATTTTCCAGAAAGTGGAGAGGGAAATAAGGGGATCTGCTATCTTGGACCTGATTCTTACCAACAGGGAAGAACTGGTTGATGAGGTGAAAGTAGTGGACACCCTGGGTAGTAGTGACCATGTAATTTTGGAATTTACAGTCTTGGGAAAGGTAAAAGCTGTACGTAGTCAGGCATATAGGTTGGACTTCAGGAAAGCAAATTTTGACAAACTTAAAGTTATGCTGGGTAGAATCCCATGGTCATAAATACTTAAGGAGAAGGGAGTTCAAGAGGGGTGGGAGTTTCTTAAAAGTGAAATACTGAAGGCACAATCACAAATTATTCCTATGAGAAGGAAAAGTGGGAGGTGCCTAAAGAAGCCAAGGTGGCTCCATAGCTTTCTAAAGATTTTAAAAATAAAAAGACTAATTCAGAACGTGGAAGGAGGGCCTTAAAACCAAGGATGAATATAAACAAATAATCAGTGCTTGTAGAGAGAAAGTTAAGAAACTTAAAGCTCAGTATGAGCTTAGGCTAGCGAAAGATCCTAAAAGCAACAAAAAAAGGGTTATTTTCTTATGTTCAAAGTAAGAAAAAGAGCAAGGACATGGTAGGCCCATTGTGGGGATAGGGGAAATTGTAACAGGTGATGAAGAGAGGGCAGAACTGCTCGATTCCTACTTTTCCTCAGTCTTCTCTTGTGAGGAAAATGGTGCTCAATGTGGCAAAAACAGAACACATAATGAAGGAAGGGAGTTGCAGCCTAGGATTGGCATAGGGGTAGTACATAAACACCTAGTTTCTTTAAATGAAATTAAGTCCTTGAGGCCAAATGAACTGCATCCAAGGATATTAAAACAACTCGCATATGTAATTTCTGAGCATTATTTTTGAGAATTCTTGGAGAATACGTGAGGTGCCAGAAGACTGGAGGTGGGCAAATGTTGTCCCCATCTTCAAGAAGGGGGAAAAGGAGGTTCGGGGTAACTACCAGCCCATCAGTTTGATGTCTATACCTGGGAAGGTTTCAGAACAAATCATCAAACAGAGAGTCCTTGAGCATTTAGAAAGAAAGGACAACTGTGATTACTAAGAGCCAGCATGGGTTTCTCAAGAACAAGTCATGTCAGAGTAGCCTTATCTCTTTCTTTTTTTGAGGAAGTTACTACCTTGCTGGATCAGGGGAATGCTGTAGACATAGTTTATCTTGATTGCAGTAGGGCTTTTGATAAGGTTCCACAAAGTATTCTTGCTGACAGATTAGTAAAATGTGATTTGGATCCTATGACTGTTAGGGGGATCTGTAACTGGTTGACAGATCACACCCAAAGACTGCTTGTGAATGGTGCCTCTTCTTCTTGGACAGGAGTGACAAGTGGAGTGCCTCAAGGATCTGTCCTGGGACCTGTTTTGTTCAACATCTTTATCTATGATTTGGATGAAGGGATAGAAGGAATGCTTATTCAATTTGCAGATGATACTAAATTGGGAGGGGTAGCAAATACGGTAGAAGACAAGGGTGATCTTGACAGTCTGGAAAACTGGGCTAAAACAAATCAAATGAATTTAATAGTTTTCCATATTTTTGGCCACTCATCTATCTCTGTGTTACGGCCTATATCCCTCATCCAAGAAATCATCATAGCTTTTATTATTTCATTTAACATATAATCATCTAATAAGAATTTGTACAATTTCTGGATCATTTTATCATTTGAAGATAGCCATATTTTGTCCAACTCGTTTTCTGTGTGATAAAAACCATTTGCCATATCTTTATTGTATCTAGATTTTAACTGTACATTTTCCCACCACGATAGTTTAATATTATGATACAAAAATAGGTTCTCCTCTGTTTTCAATTTATTTGTTTTATCTAATAATACTTTGTAGCTTTCTCTGTTGTATCTTGTAGTAAGTGATGGTTTTATAAATGCTTCTAAAGATGAGACCCATTTAGGTGTTTTTCTGTAATATCTCTTTTTTATAATATTCCAAGTTTTTACAAGTGCAGGTCTTAATATATGATACTGAAAATTGGAATAGATTTTGTCCTTCCCATACCAGACATACGCATGCCATCCCATACATAAATTGTGTCCTTCTAATTTCAAATATCTAGTGTCCTCTAGATTTATCCAATCTTTAATCCAATTTAAGGAAACAGCTTGATAATATAGGTTCCAATTGGGAAGACCAAAACCTCTTTCTTTTCTGTCTTGTAATATTTTCCATTTTATTCTAGCTTTTTTAGGGTGCCAAATGAATTGTCTGGTTACCTTATCAAGATCTGTAAAAAATTGAGTTCTCTTTAAAACAGGAATATTTTGAGCTAGAAACAAAAGTCTTGGGAATATGTTCATTTTTACCATGGCTATTTTTCCCATGAGTGAGAGATGCAGTTCCTTCCATTTTTCTAGGTCTTTTTTTAATTTCCTCTAACAGTTTATTGTAATTGTCTTCTATTAGATTACTATTTCTATTAGACAGGGTAATACCTAAATATCTAACTCTTTTCACTATTTCCATTGCGGATATTTTTTAAATTTCTTGTATTGTGTCAGGTAGACAATTTTTGGTTAAAAATTTAGTCATATTAAGATTGATTTTAAGGCCCACAACAAGGCCATAGTCTTGGATTACTTCCAACCAATGAGTGATAGAGATTTTAGGGTTCTCCATAATAAACAGCAAGTCATCAGCAAACGCAAGCAATTTAAATTCTTCTCCTCTTAGTTTAAGACCTTGTATCTGTTCGTTCTCTCTCACTAGATTGTTTAATGTTTCCAACACAAAAATAAATAATAGAGGTGATATAGGACATCCCTGTCTTGTCCCCTTCTGAATCTCTATATTTTGGGAAATGTCTCTGTTTATCATAATCTGTGCATGTTGTTCTTTGTAAATTGCTTTAAGGATAGTCAAAAATTTTGTTCCACACTCCCATATATCCAACTTTTGCAATAAAAAATCCCAAGAAAGGTTGTCGAAAGTTTTTTCGGCATCTAGAAACATTAATACTGTTTGTTTCTCTGGATGGGCCTCGTAGTATTCTAAAACGTTAATGACGGTCCTGATATTTTTTTTCATGTACCTTTCTGGTAAAAAGCCTGTTTGGTCTTGGTGAATGATTTGTGTTAATACTCTTTTCAATCTAGTTGCTAATATACTTACAAATATTTTGTAACCCGCATTTAGTAATGATATAGGTCTGTAATTTTTAATTTGGTTTCCCTCTGTGTTTGGTTTATTAACGTAATTATTGCCTGATTCCAAGAGTCAGGTAGTTTACCAGATTTCCCTATATTCTGTAGTACTTCCTTTAATGGAAGAATTATCTGATCTTCAAATACCTGGTACATTTCTATTGGAAGTCTGTCTGGACCCAGCGCTTTCTGTCTCTTTTGTTTCTTAATCAATTTTACTATCTCACAGATTGTGATTGGATTATTCAAGATTTGTTTCTGGTTTTCATTAAAATTTCGTTTATCCCTTTTTGACAAATATTCTTTAATGAAGTTAACATTCTCATTTTCTTGCCAATATAGATTTTTGTAAAACTTTTCAACTATATTTTTTAAATCTTGCATTCTGTATTTTTCTTCACCTTTTTCATTTCTTAGAGCTAGTATTATCCATTTTTCTCTTTCTTTCCTAAGCGATATTATAACCATCTTGATGGTTTATTACCATTTTCAAAATGATACAGTTTAGTGCATTCTATAATTTTTGCTATTTCTTGTGTTAAAATTAAATTCATTTTATGTTATAACAATTTAATTTTACTTTTGTTTCTTCAGCTTGTGAATTAGGGTTAGAGTTGGTTTTCAATTTATCTTCTTCATTTTTGATTTGTTGCTTAGTTGTTCATAAGTGTTTCTCTTCTGTTTCTTTTCCCATACATCTTGGTTAATAAACCATCCTCTAATAAATGCTTTGAATGCATCCCAAATTATGTGTATTGACATACCTGGTTGTATATTTCTTTTAAAGAGATCTTGAATTTCCACTTTAGTTTTTTTAACAATTTTTGCATCTCTAAGCAGGCCAGTATTCATTGTCCATCTAGCTTTCTTTTGTATATCTTTGAATGAAAGCATTAAAGGGTTGTGATCAGCAAATACATTGGGCAAGATCTCAGATTATACTAGTTAATTTAGGATTGTTAATGTCACCCATGCTATGTCTATTCTCGAACATGAATTGTGTCTTGCCGAGTAATACGTGTAGTCTTTCTTGTTTATATTCTCCAAGCGTTTATCAAATTGTATTCATCAGCTGTTTGCAAAAAAGTTTTAGATAAAATTGCTCCTGATCTTCTGATACTTCTCTGATTTTTCGTATCCATTTCTGGATCAAATACAGCTTTATAATCTCCTATAATACATAGATTTTCACATTTTTAAATTAATAACACTTTTCTTAATTCCTTAAAGAAGGCACCTTGATTTTGATTCGGTGCATATACATTGACAATTAAAAATTCTTTTCCTTGTCTTGTTATTACAATGGCCACAATCCTTCCATCTTCTGAAGCACAGATTAGCTTGGGGTGTAAATATTGCTTTGCATATATCACTACCCCTCTTTTCTTTTTGTCATCTGAAGCTAATTTTTTTAGACAATTTTTTATTTTTATTAGACAAATATTTTGTGTCTTCCTTTTTAATTTGGGTTTCTTGTAAACATACAATGTCCACTTGTATTTTTGAAATTTGATGGTAAATCCTTCTTCTTTTTTGTGGGCTGTTAAGTCCATTTACATTTATAGAGATAATTTTGAATTTTTTAGTTCACTCCATTTTTATTTTTGTTATTTTGTATCCTACTTCTATATTGGAATCTGGTTAAAATCTGTGAGGGGATCCTGCCCGGCCTTTTCCTTTCCTTTCTAGAAGATGCCTTTTTGTCTTTCTCTGCTTCTTGGTCTATCTTATCTTCTTCTACATCTATTTCTTCCTCTCTTTCTTCCTCCTCATCTTTCTGCCGTCCTAAATCTTCTCTGTATCTTTCAAGAAAGTTCTCAACTTTAAAAATTGAATCTATTCTTTGTCTTTTACCTCCATATTCAAATAGGAACCCTTCAGGTATTAACCACCTATAGCTAATATCATTTGCTCTTAAGAAATCAGTCAAGATAAAATAGTTATGCCTTTTTTCTCTCACTCTCCAGGGGATCTCTTTCAAAAATTTACTTCCATGTCTTGAATAGTGACTTTGCTTTGATTTGAGGCTCTGAATCTTTTATCTTTCATTTCTTTTTTATAAAATTTTATGTGGACTTCTCGTGGGGCCTTATGTTTTCTTGCGTAGGAAGAGTTTCTTCTGTAGATTGCCTCAATTTCTGATGAAATCTCTTATTTTGTCCCTACTTCTAATTGTTCTGCTATATTTTGAGCCACTTCTTCTTTCAAGTTTTTTTCTACGTTTTCAGGTATATTTTGACACCTTAGTACTACAGCTGCCTTATCCATTTCCAAGTTAATTAGGGATTCTTCTATTTTATCCTGTTTTGTTTTTAATTCTTGAATCTCATATTCCAACTCCTATACTTTCTTTTTTATTTTGTCATTACTAAATGAGATTTTTAATATTTCCTGTTTATTCTCTATAATTTGTTTTTTTTAATTTCCTCAATTTCTGTTGTTATCTAATTTGTTATTTCTTCCATTTTTAAGTGTAGGGGTTCAATTTCCTTCTTAATTAATACTGGAAGAGTGTTTTCTACTGTTTCTTTTATTGCCTGTGATACTCTCTCTTGGATCATTGTTTTCAATTCTTTTATGGTCATTTGTGCTAGACACATTGTGCTTGGTTTCAGTTGGCCAAAACTTCCTAGTTGACCAGGTGAAGGTAAGGAAGCTTTCCTAGTGCCACTAGAACCAGTGGCCATAGGTTGTAATTTATTTGTTTATTTTTTATTAATTTTGTCCTGACTCTCCTGATTAGTGTTTATAGGCTATATAAAGTCTTTCTTTTATTCTGTTGAGATTTTGCCTCTATGTTCCTTACTTATATCTAGTTATGTGGGTTTTTATTGCCTCTGTTTTCTTTTTTTTGAGAATCTCTGTATAGTCTCTATAAAGTCTCTATTATTGCAGTTAATGTCTTTGTCCTAACACTTTGTCTTTATTCCCTTCAGTTCTATTGGTTCTCCTTTTCTTGCTCCTCTCCTGTTCTTGCATCCCCCGTCACTCTCCTGTCACCACTTCTCCTTGTGGTTTCCTTCTGCGCTGTCTTTCTCTGCCATCTCCCCATTTCCACATCACCACTCCTCTCTCCTGTGATGCCGCCCCTCTCCACTGTCTCAAGATCTCTGCGTCACCACACCCCGTCATGGCTGCTTCAGTATTGGAGTAGCTTCATCACCAAAATGGAGGTGTTTAAAGAAGTATACTGGAGAAAAGAAGAAACAAAAGATTTTTTGTAGCTAAAGATGTCTGCATATAAGGTTCCTCTTGCCCTTCCAAACCTGTCTCTCCATTTCCCACTACTATTGAGCCTATTATGTAAATAGCTGCCTTAAGGAAGTAAAGTTCCATGGCTTCTCTGAAGAGGCTAAGGGTGTTCCCTCTTTACCTTGCTGCCACTTCATTTCCATAGGACCAAGTCCTATGAAGAAAGGTTGAAGGAGCTGGGTATGTTTATCCTGGAGAGGAGACGACTGAGAGGTGATATGATAACCATCTTGGTGTAGTGTTTAAGTGCGTGCACTATGATCTGGGGGAACCAGGTTTGATTCCCCACTCCTTAACTTGCACCTGCTGGATGACCTTGGGCAAGTCATAGTTCTGGCACAGCTGTTCTTGAAAAAGAGCAGTTTCTGTCAAAGCTCTCTCAGCCCCACCTACCTCACAGGGTGTCTGTTGTGGGAAGGGGAAGGGAAAGGAGTTTGTAAGCTGCTCTGAGACTCCTTTGGGTAGTGAAGGGTGGGGTATAAATCCAATCTCTTCTCTTCTTCTTCTTCAAGTACTTGAAGGGCTGGCATATGGATGATGATGCAAGTTGTTTTCTGTTGCCCCAGAAGGTCAGACCAGAACCAACAGGTTGAAATTAAATCAGAAGAGTTTTCAGCTAAACATTAGAAAGAACTTCCTGACAATTGGAGCAGTTCCTCAGTGGAACAGGCTTCCTTGGGAGGTGGTGGGCTCTCCTTTGGAGGTTTTCAAATAGAGGCTAGAGCCATCTGACAGCAATTCTGATGGTGTGAATTTAGGCAGAAGATGAGAGGGAGGGCAGGAAGGGTTGCATCAGTGCTTAGTTCTTGTGGCCCTTTTTTACACGCCCAGGGAAATGCTGAGCATCACTTTGGGGTCAGGAAACAATTTTTCTCCAGGCCAGTTTGGCTGGAGATCCTGGAGGGTATTTGTCATCTTCTGGGTGTGGAACATCAGTCACTGCGGGTGTGGAGGGGGAGGTATTTGTGAATTTCCTGCATCTTGCAGGAGGTTGAACTAGATGACCCTGGAGGTCCTTTCCAGCTCTATGATTCTATGATTCTATGCTTCAGTCAACTCACAGTGGTGTCTGTTTGCTTCTATCTCTTTCTTTTCCAGGATCTCTTCACACTGACACACTCTTCCACCCTCCCTTTTCCAAGCCCTGATGGGCACTTGGCCAGAGCCATTTCCTGACACTTAAGCACACTGAGAACATCAAGACACATTTCAATTAATTTTGTCATGACAAATAGTCTGATCCACAGTAATCAAAATCCAAGATCAAAACAATACACACAATACATGGCCCACCACTGAGGTATGGCTCATCATCTGAGTCTATTTATTTATTTTAAAATGACTTCCCTGCCATTCATTGTCTTACAAATAATCAAGGATCCTACAGACTGTATACAAGATAAAAATAATAGCCTTATACTAAATCAAAGCAATGATCCATATAATTCTGAACTATCTAATAAGGCCAACAGCAGCCATCTACAAGACTTTAACAGCCCTGTTGTCCACCAAGATATAGAACTGGTGATGGCAGGGATTGTAGGTTAGTAGTATCAGTAGTTAATATAAAATATGCTGACTCCCTTAATATGTTGTATTTTCACAAAGAAGAATGTGCTGTTATCTGTTAAACTAGTTATTTATTTATTTATGCTATTTATAGTCATTTTTTCTCACTTGGACTAAAGGCAGGTTACACAGAGTCAATACAATTAATAGGATGAGACATCCAATTAAACAATAGGATTAGGGTTGCAGAACCGACCAGAAATCTAAAAAACAGAACTGAAGCAAAACCTAATTATTAATGTGACTCATGAAATGATGCCAAAACTATATACTAGGATACTACTTACAGCAAATTGATTTTGAGGTGAGGCCAATGTACACTGCATTACAATAGTCTAGTCTCAATGTTACTATGGCATGGATCCAGATGGCCAGATCAGCCATATCAAAGTAAGGGTCCATCTTACAGGCTAGGCTGAGTTGGAAGAAACCCCCTTTTTCAGCTGCATTAACTTCCTTCTCCAGCAATAATGTTGTGTCTAGTATAACCCTGAGGTTCTTAACTGAGCCAGCAATGGTCTGCTGGACTCCATCAAAAGTGTGAAGCACAATGTCTTTCAAGATTTGTGCCTTTCCAACCAACATTGCCTCTGTCTTTTCAGGGTTTAGTTCCAATTTTTTCACTCTTAATCAGTTTACCACACGAGCCAGGCAGTTTTTCAGGACCTCTACTGCATCACCAAGAGATTTGGATAAGGATATGCAGAGTTGGGTATCATCCACATCAGGCCCATAGCTTCATTGGCTCATTTCGGGCCCCGGGCCCTGACATTTCAAAGGCCCCCTGACTTTCCATCTGCCACCTCTTCTTGCCTTCCCCTGCTGCTAAATGGCATGGGGAAAGGTATCTGCACTGCCCGTCAGGGCCCTTCATGGTTTGGTCCTCCCTGGCAAAGCAGCGGGGTTTCCTGCCCTAAGATGGAGCTCTGCTTAACTGCCAGGCTAAGGGAAGCCTTGGCCATCTGGCTCCTGTCACATGCCATTGGGAATGTGGATTGACACTGGAGGGGTAGGGCAGCGCAGTCTCCTTTGCTCTCCACCCAAAGCTGGGATCCGGAGGTGGGCTGTATGGCCAAGGACCTGGATATGGCAGGCAAGGCACTGCCGGGCTGGTCACCCGTCTCTCCAGCAGCCAGCCTGGGCCCAATTGGCACTGAGAAGCCAAGGACAGAGCGGGGCATCTGCACTACACACACCCTTTGGTGGCCACCATGAGGAAAAGCACCACCCGCCTGTATCTGTCCTGGCCAGGAGGCCAGAGGAGAGAGGCACAGGAGGATAGGGTCACTGCACTTGAGGCTTTCCCTCCTTCTGAATCTCCAGGTGGGGGGTGGAGGAGAGACACAGTTTCTCTGCAGGGCTCTGCCAGCCAGGGCTCTTTTGCACAGATTGGAAGACAGGGGGCTGGAGAGGCGGAGGAAGTGCTGCTTTGGCCAGAAGGTGCCGTCCTCCTCCGTGTGCTCTGGAGAGAGATCCCTGGCATGTCTTAGTTTCCCCGGGCTTTGCAGAGGCCTGGGATGCCATCTCAGTCTCCGCTTGGCAGCTTCTGAACCTGCCCAAGTCCTGGGGAGGGGATTCCCCTAGCTTGAATCCCAGAGTGGGAGCCCCTTTGCAAGGTGCTAGTGGTTTTGGCTTGCCTTGGGCATCCTTGTGCACATGCCCCCATTTCACGGGGCTGCCCCTCCGGCTGCTCCTTGCAGAAGGAAGCACAGAGGATGCCAGCCCCGAGTGCCAGGCAAGCCCCACTCTTTTGGCACCACCCCTCTCCTCTGCAGGATCTGGAGCCAAGGGAGAGCTTAGTGGGCTGGTGCTGGGGATGGCAAAGCAGTAGGGTGCCGTGGTAGTTAATGAGAAGACCAGCTGAGGCAAGGGCCAGCCAGCCAGTGTGCATGAGTTTTTCAATTTTATTTTTATTTCAGTGCCCCCCAAATTTTTACAAGGCCCCCTGATTTAAGAAATCCTGGCTACAGGCCTGATCCACATATTGATGACAACCAATCCCAAAGCTACACGTTATTTGCCCTAAGGGCTTTACATAGAGACTGAAAGCGTGGGGGATAGAACTGTGCCCTGTGGAACTCCACAGGATAGATCCCACACTGATGATAACTGGTTTCCAACAGCAACTATTAGAGTCTGATCCATGACAAATTATTTGAACCAGCTTAGCACACATTCCCAAATATCCGCTTCTGCCTCCAAGCACCTCAACAAGATGGTATGATCTACTGTATTAAAGCATGCAGGTAAGTCCAGCAAGAACAAAAAAGAGGCATGGCCTTTGTCTACACTCAAACAAATCTCATTAGATAAGGCTAGCAGAGACATCTCTGTTCCACAAATCCGTCAGTCAGGATTCAATCTACTAAATTTACTAATCATAACTCTTTATTACTAAATTTCATATTATGTAAGGATGTAGTGAGGGTTTTGATAATTGATTCATTGTGCTCCTAAGTGTAGCATTTAAATTTTACATAGGTCACTGGAGATACACTTCAAGAAACTAGGTCATCTTGTTTGGAAAATTAATAGCGTTGTATTTAAAAGGAGCTTTGGGTCCCTATGAACACCTTAGAGTCCCACACAACATAACAGGCAATCCCTCATACACTTATTTTCTTCATGCATTTCCATATGGACAAGGAGGACCAGCCTAAAGTGTAACAAGTGAATGAGACAGCAGGCATATTATTTTGATTAGCATTCTGTTACCCTGAGCCAGTGAAAAGTAGGGGTGTTGTACTAATGTGATGACTCATTTCTTCAAAGAAAGAGGTTACCAGGCTGACTGACTTATTTGTAGCATCATCGACTTCTGGCCCATGAAACGATCCCCCGTCTGGTACAACAGAGAATAACCAAGATGAGGAGGAGCTGCATTTAAGTTTGAGTGTACTGTATCCTGAATGAAAACTTGAAGAAATTTCTAATGAAATACTTCTGAAAGTATTAACAGCTCCATTCTCAAATAGGAAAAACTGGACACTTTTTTTTAAAAAAAGCCATTACTTTAATTAAAATGCTACATAGTAATAAATGTGTTGAAGTCTGAGAAATGGTTGCAACTAGTAGTTGTGAATACAGCAACTATAGATGTATTTCAAAAATACAAATGCTGGTGGACTATTTATTAATTTTACAAAATTTATACTGCACCTTTCTGCCCACATCTTAAAAACCATTAAAACTCACAAAAACACATCATGAATTAAAACCAGAGTAAAATTCATATAGAAAAACATAAAATCAACAATTAAAACACTGGGCAGGAAGGAGGGATCACTGAGGGAACACCAAATAAAACACAAAAGTCTTAATCTACTGGCAGAAGATAGGGTTGCCAGCTCCAGATTGGGAAATTCCTGGAGATTTGGGGTTGGAGCCTGGGGAGGACAAGGTTTGGGGACGAGAAGGAGCTCAGTGGGGCATAATGCCATAGAGTCCACCCTCCAAAGAGGCCACTTTCTCCAGGGGAACTGATCTCTGTAGTCCAGAGATGAGCTACAATTCCAGGAGATCCCCATGCCCCACCTGAAAGCTGGCAATCCTAGCAGAAGATGGCAATGAATGAGTCTTCTTCCAGAGTTCCAGAGCTTTTCCAAACATAGTTCCAGAGTTTTGGTGCCATGACTGAGAAGAACCTTTCAAAAGGCAGGAGAACCCAAAGCAGGACCTCAGAAGGTGACTATAGTGGCTGGATAGGTTCATATGGGAGCAGGCAGTTCTTCAGGTATGTTGGTGCCAAACTATGTAGGGCTTTAAGGGTCAACACTACCAATTTGAATTGTGCCTAGAAACAGATTGGGAACCAGTGTAGATGGGCCAAGACTGGAGTGATATGGTCCTTTTGACCCACTCCAGTTAACATCCTGGCTGCAGCATTCTTAGCCAAATAAAGCTTCTAAACCAGGGGTGTCAAAGATAAGGCCCGGGGGCCAGATTTGGCCCATCCAGGGCTTTTATGTGGCCCACAAGCACCTGGTGTATGGGAGGGAACAGGAGACTGCTCAGGTGGGAGTGGGTGGAGTCAGACAGCATAGAAGCATCTGCCCAGTGCTGCACCGCTGGCTGTCCAGTCCACCCATGCGGGTTTTCCTTTGCACCTCCTTCCTAATGCATGAGGGCTTGCAGTGGGGATACACCAACTCGGAGCTTACCAGCTGTTGTCCTTACAATTTGTATCTCCTGTACTTACCATTATGTTTTATGGCACACATGGTTTGGCCCAACAAACTGTCATTTATTTCAGATCCGGCCCTCATAACAAATGAGTTCAACACTTCTGTTCTAAACTATTTTCAATGGCAGCCCCACACAGAGTAAATTGCAGTAATCTAATCTAGATGTAACCAGGGCATGCACCACAGTGGCCAGATGATTTCTGCCCAGGAAAGGCTGCTGTTGGCTAACCAGTTGAAGATGGTAAAAGGCTTTCCTGGCCACAGCTGCCACCTGCTTATCCAGCAGTAAGCCTGGGTCCAAGAGTACCTCCAGACTATGGACCTGTTTCTTTAAGGGAAGTAAAATCCTGTCCAGAATGGGTGATACCTAGGGATGTCAGAACTCCCCAGTGGAGGTGGGGGTCTCCTGCTGCTAGGCCCCATCTCTCCACCACTGGCCAGCTGACTGGCAGGGGGGAATTACCCTCCCCCCCAAAGGAGGAATGCCCGGCATTTCAGTGATGTGCCTATGTGAACAGGAAGTGATGTAGGCATGCTGGGGGCAATGCTCTGGTTCTTGGGCAAAAACTCTATGGTTAGAAGCTAATTCTGAGAGAGCAAATCGAAAAGAATAGACATGATTGCCATAATATTAATAATCCTGGAGATTTGTTTTAGAAGATACAGTAGGCCAAGAATTAATGGAAGTCAAATGGTCATATTACCTAGTGGTGGGGGGAGCCCCATACAGATAGTCCCTTCCCAGGTTATTGTTTCAATTATGTGTATTTACAGAAAGCAACATGAGCTTACTGGATGGCAAAAGGGGGAATGTACTCCATATACATAGAGAATGTGTGAGTCATACAGACTTTGGTTTGCCTTCCTGAATAACACTTAGAGCAACTGCTCATGGCATTTGCCTTCTTTGTAGTCATCAAGAGGAATCAGCTGTAAATAGTCTGGGCCCAAGATGATATCTGAAGGATCGTCTCCTCCCTCATGATGCATCTACTAGCTAAGAGTTCCTTCTCTGGGTATCTTGCCAATGGAGCTTAAACGGATGGTAAGCCAGGTGAGAGACTTTTCCATAGTGGGTGCCTCATCTCTGGAACACTTTACTCTAAGAAGTCAACCTGGAATCTTCACTGCTGGCATTAAAAACACAAGTTGTTTTTTTTTAATGATTTGACTGAATTTTGTGTAGCTTTGATCATTTTGCTTATGTCTCCTGAGATCTATTTTTGCTATTATTGGACTATTCTTGTTCATTTGCATCATTTATACCCTACCTTTCTCCCCAATGGAGACCCAAGGTGGCTTACATCATTCTCCTCTCTTCCATGTATCTTCACAACAACCCTGTGAAGAAGGATAGGCTGAGGGTGAGTGACTGGCCCAAGGTCTCCCAGCAATCTTCCATGGCAGGTGGGGGGTTGAAACCTGGGTCTCCCAGATCCTGCTCTGACATTCTAACCACTACACTTTGCTGGCTCTAAGGCCCTGTCACTTTATTTGTTAAAGTTCTGGGGGAAGGGCTTGTTTGTTTGTTTTGCTGATTATTTCATTAAAAGTATCTGTCGTGGGTTTTTTTTTTTTTAGTTATCTTGACATAGGCCACTTGTTACAGTTACATTTGAATTTCCTTTGGCATATTATGCTTCAATAAAGCAGGCAGGTAATGTATCAGTACATTTATATCCCACCTTTCACCTCAAGATAGCACACTTGAGGCAGTCAATCCATCCAGGTATTGACCAGACCAAGACCTGGTTAACTTCAGCAGGGTTGCTGAATTACTTGTTTCCCAATCATACCCTCATACTCAGGGCCAGTGAGAAGAAAGGCCAAGAGGGCTATTTGGCCTTGACCTAGGGTTTCCAACTTCAGACTAAACCTGGAGTTCTCCTGGAGTTACAGCTGATCTCCAGAATACAGAGATCAATTCCCTTGCAGGAAGTTTCAGCTCTGGAAAGTAGACTTTATGGCATCACATCCCCACTGAGCTTCCTCTTCTCCCTAGTCTACACCCTTCTCAGGCACCATCCCCAAACTCACAAAGCACCACCAAACTCACAAAGCACCTCCCTGGCAAAGCATGGGCCAGAGCTAGCAACCCTGCCTGGACCTCAGACTCAAAGGAGGCCTCACATTTAGAATTGGGGGGGGGGGGGATTTGATAAGCTTTGCAACTTTTTTTTATAGAATAAAATTCAAGTTCAGTTCCAGGAGGGGGAAACATGGTAAAGCAAATAAATATAATAAAGCTGGAGATTGATATGTAAATATACCCTTCTTAATTGTGGAATGCTAAGAGTAATTAACTGAGACCCTGTTACACTCCATCCATCTTCCCTCAAGCATGGAGGTAACTAAGAGCATCCTTTTTATGATGGGGAATTCCCCCAGAATTAAATCCAAACAAATGCTGACCATATAAACTAAGCTTGTTATTCCTGTTTAGTCCTTGCATCCGTTAAACATCTTCATTATGTTGCATGCTAATTTGCTGCTCACTGCCTACCTATACGTATGGACTGGCAACTTCTATTTCAATGTATCTGCAGAAGTGTGCATGCACATGAAAGCTTATGCCTTGAGTAAAACTTTGTTGGTCTTAAAGGTGCCACTGGACTCAAATGTTGTCCTCTTGCTTCAGACCAACACAGCTACCCACCTAAATCTAATTTGTTTTTATGTACACCATAGTTTTCTTTCTAGTTTCATTATGCCTAGGGGCTCGTAAAATATTATGGCTGATGGTAAGGTGTACCCAGTTTTCCTTCTAATTCCTGTATTTTAATAACAGTAGAACTGATTAAACGAGGCAGGAGTATACAGCCTCTGTTTTGCACACATTAGTTAAATACTATTACAGCTAAGATAATATCTGGTTGCTGGAACTTCCATGGAAACTACAGGGCTAGTTTCAGCAAGTGTTGTAAACTGTGTTGTGAGTTACCCATTAGTCATGAAATGGATGTATATATAAAGTAATGTAACATACATTGATATGGCATTTGAGGGGTGTGCAAACTAAAGCCACGCCCAGTACAAGAAGCAGGGCATACCAAGAAAAGATGCAACATCATGGAGTTACTTCACCTCCAGGTTCTGGAACAATGTTCCTTTCTTCCTTTTCCTTAACTTCTTTTGCCCTGAGGTAAAAATACTAAACATGAAAAGCATTTTACGTGGTAAAAGATGTATAAGCAACATGCCATGGAAAACCATGGCCCTGGCACGTACTGTTTCCTTTTGGCAAATTTCCTATGTTAAGCAATAAATGCTAATCCATCTACAATTTTGAACTGAGCTTCAATACTTCCAGTATGGAACCAGTGGAATTGCCAAGAAATTGTACAACTAAAGAATATGTTTGCGTCTTCTCTGTAACAGAAGGTTCTTCACCTCTTGTGTTCCATTTTTTGCAAGCATTAAAAGCAGCAAATATCTTGGAAGATCTTTTGGGAATTTTGAAATACTTATAAATTAGTAAGCCTCCAAGATGGACTTTCTCATGAGTAGGTATGCACAAATGCATGCCCTCTGTCACGTGTACCACTTCCTTGAGTATTTGATTGCTGGAGGGAACAAGAAGCCACGCCCCATCCCTAGGTTCATTATATAGTTAGTCAACCCAGGGCTTGCGTTAAATTTGCCTCAGAAAGCATAACTCCTAACATCAGGCAGCAGAGCATGAAATGTAAGTATACTAATTATGCCTGGGTTTTGTTTTGTTTTCATTTCATTTTGTTTTGTTTCTGGTCTCAGACTTTTTTTGGTCTGTGTACTTGCCTCTGTTTTCAGTAATTAATACTTAATGTAAGGACGGGGAGAAAGCAATCACTTTTCTTTTTGCAGATGCAAAGGTTGGTTGAGGTTTCCCACCCTCAAAGAAATTAAAGTATTTAAAATATTGAGGGTTTTCCCCCTCAAAGAAATTAAGATATTCAACATATGTTTTTGCTTCCCTTCTTTTCAAAGAATGCTCATCATTCTTTTTGAGAGAGACCTTATGTTGCAACTAATCAGTCTTTTAAATGGACAGTCGCTACTTTTTATGGGCTAAGGACAGCTACGCCATGCCTACTGAAGGTCCCGGGTTCAGCCACTGGCATCTTCAGTGAAAGGAGCTCAGGCAGCAAGTGCTGGGAAAGGCCCAGAAAGCCAGGCAAAAAGACTGGCCCAATGGTCTAGTTCAGTATATGGCAGCTTTCTGTGTTTCACATATGATATGCCATTAGTGCAAATGCCACTGTTTCTGCTTGATTTTCCTTTTTCCTTTCTAGGCTGAATCCGTGGCTATTTATATATTTCATGTATTTACATACGCCTTCAGAATTTTACTGAGCCAGAAAATGTGCAACCTCCTTGTAGATGCAGATGTGTCTGTAACTTAACAGGACAGTGTTATTTGACACAGCTGCTTAGGAGAGATGGGTGACAGAAGCAGTTCTTCCTTGGGCTGGAGACCAATTGATGCTGTAATGGTACTGTCATTTCATTGATATTTAATTACTTGATGTATTTTAGGGTTGCCAACCTACAGGAGGGGCCTAGAGTTCTCCTGGAATTATAACTTATCTTCAGACCACAGGGATCAGTTCCCCTGGAGAATATGGAAGCTTCAGAGGACAAACTCTATGGTATTCCATAGATTCTAGGTGAATTTTTTTTCCAAATTCTTCCCTTCACAGGCATCCCCCCAAAAATCTTCCAGGAATTTCCCAGACTGGAGTTGGCAACCCAAAGTTCAATGCCTTTTGGTTAATGCAAATACTGACTTTGACTCTGATATGTACTTGTCCCTGCTATATAAAGGCCAAACTTTGTAAAGGTGTTGAGATTTATCAATCTGTAGCAACTTGTAAATCACCTGAATCCGAGGCAATGGAGAAACTGTATGTTTTACAATGGGAAGTTAAGCCTGTGAAAGGTCTTTTCCCACAGAAAAGCATGGACAGATATAGATATGTCTCTGTGCGGAATTATAATTAGTACTTTTTAGAACTGAGTGTGCACAGACAAAAGGCTGTTAGCTAAATATCAGACAATGGTAGTGTTGTGGTTAGAGTGGCAGACTAAGACTAGTGAGTCTTGGATTCAGATAACATCCAGCCCTAAAAGTCACCACTGGTCAGTCTTCGGTAGGGTTGTCAGCTCTGGATTGGGAAATTCCTAGGGTTTGGGGGTGGGGAGGCAACTGGGGAGGGTGGGGTTTGGGGTGGCAAGGGATTGCCACTCTCCCAAACAGCCATTTTCTCCTGGGAACATATCTCTGTCATCAGGAGATCAGTTGTAATTCCAGGCCCCACCTGAAGTCTGGAAACTCTAATCTTGCCCCCCACACACACACTTCTCGACTTTGGTAACTTGCCACATACCATGTGAGCTACCTCCATAGAAAGTATTGACTTGAAGGAATAGGAAGAGATACTAAAACACTGCCTATAATATTTCACCTGCATGTTATTTCACTGAATGAGGAATATGTATGTGTGAGCTCACCAGTATCTTCATTCCCATATGGAGAGGGTTGGATATAGGTTTAATGTGTTGTAAATAAATAATATGATTTGATAGATTGATATTATCTACAAAAACTCACATCTAGTTAGATAGTAATTCTGGGTATTTTATTTAGAGTTTAGCTTCTGGGTTTGGCTGAAATCTCCATTCCACACAACACATTTCAGTTTATGATCAAGTAAGAAAAAAAGTTTGTCAAATGGAGGGAAATTTTGGGGGGGAAATGCATTGCCTTAGTGTCTATACTGTTTGGGGATTACCATTCAGTGATACTTTTCGCCCACTAATTTGGGTGAAAGTTCATTTAAAAAAAAACCCATATTCCTTGATTTTAGCATCCAAAAATCGGAAAACCCACAATCTTCTCACAGATTTATGTTTTCTGTATTGAATTTCCCACAAACACAGAATCCCCCAGTGTAAAATAAGTTGATCATCTGATGATGACAAACACACCCAGTATTTTCTCAAACAGTATGCCATGCTGGAAATGATGATTCAGTAGCTGCTATTATTGGTTTACAAACTTTACTTTGGTTGATATTTTTCTTCCTGTTTAAGAATTCTTGGTCTGCAAGATAAATCAATTTCTAAACCATAGATTCCCTAATATGTTCATGTTGTTCTAACCAGGAAGTTAAAGGATGTTTTTGTATTATAAGAAAGTACTTGGATTATGTGTAGAAAGACCATAGGATTCTGTAAAATAAGTATTACAATGCTGGAAACCAGAACTAGGCTACATTCATGATGTTTGTGATCACTTTTCTGGCTAGTAAACAATTTATTTGATATATTAATGTTCATATAGATCAGTTGGATCATTTCACCTATTTGATAATAGTTTTATGTTTATTGTATAAGAGTTTATATGTCCATTTGTTAAAATCACCAGGACCTACAAATTCAAGTCACAACTGCGTTGTAGATTTGATCAAGAATCAATGGCTAAATCTTTCTGCAAATATTCTCCTCTCTGACTCCACTTTCTCTATGGGAACCCAGGAAAGTAAAAATTTTCTCCTAAAGTCATACATTTTGTAGAAATTAAGAGAAATCATTATAGGGACTCAGCAGTAATGACAAAGATTCTAAATACTTGCAAGAACATTACAGATAGAAGATAAAAGGGCTGCATCCACATGGCTGGTTTGCTCCAACTTGGTTTTCAAAGTGAAGTGCTGAGTTTGTGTGTGTGTGTTTGAGGATTCACATAATAATGTCCTCTGGTCATCTACTCTCCTTGTTTTTCCCTGCTTTGCTCTGATCTTTCTAGGAAGATGACAACCTAAATGCATGTGCAGCTGTTGGATGGAAAAACATACACATTTTACTGCCCATCGTCCCTCACAACTTCCATTTCCTTCTCTATTTTCATTTATTTATTAGGATATTTATACCCTGCTTTTCTCCCCAGTGGGGACCTAAAGCAACATATATAATTTTCCTGTTTGGTGTAGTGGTTAAGTGTGCGGACTCTAATCTGGGAGAACTGAGGTTGATTCCTCACTCCTCCACATGCAGCTGCTGGATGACCTTGGGCAAGCCATAGTTCTGTCAGACCTGTCTTTGAAAGGGCAGTTCTTGAAAGAGCTCTCTCAGCCCCACCTACCTACAAGGTGTCTGTTGTGGAGAGTGAAGGGAAAGGAGTTTGTAAGCCACTCTGAGTGAAGGGCAAGGTATAAATCCAGTCTCTTCTGCTTCTCTTTCTCTGTTTTATCCTCATAATAATCCTATGCAGTAGGTTAGCCTGAGTAAGGGTCTGTTCAGACGGCTCTATAGATCCGCGGGAGGCATGAGTGCCTCATGGATTTAAATGTAATGTCCAGACATCAACATCTTGGAAACGTCCATCTTCCATGAGCATCCCATTTTGCCACACTTCAGAGCTGTACTAAAAAGGTACTACTTTAAAACTGGAGTTTTCCATTCCCGACGGGCCATTCACAGACTTTCCCCCGTCTGATCGTTCCAGTGCGCGATTAAAAAAATGGCGCCCATTCGGGATGGTCTGACGTCAGACCTTCCCGAATGGGCACCATTTTTAAAAATCTTGATTCTGCGCATGAGTGAATAAACAAAGCCACTATATCACGCCTATATGTATGTGCAAAAAGGGGGGGGTTGTTTTTTTTAAAAAAGCCACCGCGAGTGCCTCCTTCAGTGGATGTCACTTAGACACTCCACAGCGGAAGCAGCACACAGCAAGGCGATTCCCCAGGTGATGTCTGGTCGTGTGAGGACAGATTAAAAAGATCAGGATCAAATGTGAGCCAGCATAATGGTGGGATTAGCTACCCGTCTGAATGCACCCTAACTGACCCAATATCACCCTGTGAGCTTCCCTGGCAAAGTAGGGATTCAAACCTGGGTTTTCCAGAGCCCTAGTCCGATACTTTAAGCACTACCATGCCATCAGAGGGCTTAAAAAAAAAAATCAGTGGTTACTTTGTCTCTAAATCATTATAACACTATAGTGATATAGCAACCACTGATGTTATTTATTTATTTTAGTTGGCTGAAAGCTCGATGGTGTCTTTGTGGAGGGGACAAAAAAGGGAAGGGGCATTAACCCTAAAACCTGGGATCCAGAACCTAAAAAGATAAGTCAAACAGAATAAAGGGCCAACAATAAAAACTTAATTTATATAGTATGAAAAGATACATGTATTTATTAACAAAGAGTTAAAAAGCATATAAGGGTTTAAAAAAACTCATTAGTTAGCTTTCTCTGTGGCCTCTTTGAAGATCTGGGAAGTTGTACCTGAGGAAGGAGGGTTAAATCCTTACTTCCTGTGCCAGTTCCCCAATCTCTCTCTCTCATACACACACACACACACACACAAATGCAGAAATTATCTGTGCCAGGAAAGAGGGAAGTACCATCTACCCCCACCCCACCCTGGCCCAATTAAGTGTAATTTAAGTAGCAGCAATTTAGACACAACATGGAAGGAAAACCCACCACCTCAAGTGCCACTTTTCTGGTCTTCAAAGCAACTACACTGGGATGCTATTTCTTTTTTTAAATTGGGATATTCTGATTGCAGATCTCCATTGCTGCTAGTTTGACCCATAAGCTACATACTACAATGTGTGATCTGTGACTTTAAAAAGATGAAACACAAGCTTGGAACCATACTGGAGCTCCAGTGCTTTCTTCCCTCATACGTAACATTGCAGGAGGCATTCCAAATCAGGACCATATGTGTTGAAAGAGATGTAACCTTTTCCCCTGGTTTGTATGGTGTCTGTCAGTTTCCAGTATTGGAGAAAATACCTGTTCAAGAGTGAGGAAGACTGATTGTATGGCAGAATAATATGCAACACCTCCAGGACTGCCAGGAAGCTGGGGAGAGGAGTTGTGGCTCCCCAGACTAGATGAGGCTAGATTGCTGCATTGATTTGCTGAAACAGTAATGAAACCCTAGCATTGTCATGTTGGTGCACTGAAAGGCTGACAGATGGTTCATTACTTTTCAGAGAAAGAAAGGCTAGGAAGACTTTATCCACAACAAATGATCAGTGTCTGACGACACAGGAGAAGCTTGTCTGGATCCTTGCAACAGTTCAGTTCAGGTAACTGTTACAGAACTAATATTCTAGTTGGGAACAGAGAAAATATTGTTTAAATTTATTTTTCGTAACTAGAAGTCAGCAGCTTGGTTGACATTCCTAGACAACCTCCCTCCCATGAACAGGCTTTGAAAGAATCTCCTTCACTGCATGCTGTTTCTCAGTCCCTCCTGCCTAATCCCAGTCCTAACCCAACCCCCTTTCTTTTTTCTGCCTCCTAACTCCAGATTGGTCCCCACAGTCCAACGACATGCTTCCTCCTGGTTTCATACACACAATCTGATGAAGTGAATTCTGACTTGCAAAAGTTTAGGTTGGTATAAATTTTGTAATTATTTAAAGTACCCTTGGATACCTGTTTCATTCATTTCCTACATTTCAGAATCATAGAGTTGGAAGGGATCTCCAGGGTCATCTAGTCCACCCCCTGCACAATGCATGAAATTCACAAATACCTCCCCCTCCACACCCACAGTGACCACTGTTCTACACCCAGAAGATGACAAAAAACCTCCAGGATCCCTGGCCAGTTGCTCTCTCCCACCTTCACATATCTCTTACCCCGCTCATCTTCATCCTCCATCTGTGTCTCTTCCCTTCTCCTTATTGCATGTATGTTCCTGGCAAGGCTCCATTGCCGCCACAACAAGGAAAGATTTGTGGCAGAAGTAAGTAAAGCCCTGGATTGAGAGTCCTTCTAATTTTACTCATTAATTCATCTTGCAGTAGCATAGGAATTAGCAATAGCTAATGCTGGATTCTGTTACCCAAGAGGATCCATCTCTGCCATGCTTATTATAGTTACACAGTACAGGTAAAATGTACTTATGTGGTGTTGTAATTCTATGACTGTCTCTGCTAAATATACATGGTGTATGAAGTGCAAATCTTACTCTTTCAACACATGGATCACGGGCAATTTGAATGTTAATGGATGCAGACATTCCAAGAGGTCCAGTCACATGCTTCATGCTAGAGTAAACATAGCCATTAAATTATAATAGTACTCAAGAGGGAAGAGGCAGGTGGATTGCCAGGAATAGCAAACCTGAATCATCCAGGATGTTCCTGCAGCTTCACATGGCCAATGACAACTTGCATCAGGACCTTACACAAAATCATTCCCCAAAAAAGTGCTTGAAAGGAAATGCCTTCCTGTCCACAATCAAAAGTAAGAATCAGCAGAGAGCTGGGAGAAGGGATGATATAAACCAGCTGCTGTCCAAAGAGTTTAGGGTGGACAGAGATGGCTGAATGGCAGAGGAAGAATTCCAGATGGAGCTGCAGTTTGTATTGAGGTTTGTGCCTCACTATGATCTTCTACAAAGGCAACTCCACCTTGATGATATTGTAGAAAATATTTCTTTCTTCCATAGGACTTTTACATATATAGTTGCATGATTTTTAAAAATAGGTTTTTGTAATTTGATAGGTAGCAAGTTGGTCCTGGTTTATATTAATAGTGAGAAATAGCCATGGATCTACAAACGGATAAGCTGAAATATGACATAATTAACTTTGATGGTGCTGTGTATAAAGAAGTAGGTGTTGATGTTCTGAAGATGTGGATAATATCACTGTATTTGGAAAAGTCAGCAATAAGAGAAATAAAGGTGTTAGCATATAAAATGTGTTAGCTTTCCATCTAATTACAGCAAGAGCCAGTTCTGTACGGGTAATGTGAGGTGCGAATGGACAAAGACCTCCATGGCTGCTTCCACTACAATTCTGTTCCTTGAGTACTGCAGAAATCAGGTATTTCTCCTCCCAGGACAAAGAAAAGATACAGCTTTTCTTTTCTGTTTCTGATGTCCTAACATGCAAGAAGAATCAGTTATGCATCTATTGTGCTAGATGCTGCTCAAACAATGCATTGACAGTGATTCCCAAGTGGTAGCACCAGTTTGACAAGTGAATGGACCCATGTTATTTTCATGACAGCTGATATAGCAATAATGCTGTACCTCAAGGTCAGCAGTTCTTGGGAAAAGGACTCAAAAATGGTCTAGGAGTGTGATTGTTTGTTGCAAGTGGAAAGATAAAGCACACAAAGGTCAAACTCAAAACACCCTTGGAGATCTCCAGTGTTGAATGTGATGTTCTCTCTGTTTCTTTTTGCTTTGTTTTTGCAGTGTGAGTGGCATTATAAAATGAATGTCAGTGACACAGAAGCAAGCTCTGTGCTGAAGAATTTGCTCCAACTTTATGTGCAACAAAGGGATAGAAAAAGTGTCCGGTGCTGTAATTACACAAACCCCTATGTTCAGGAGCAGGAAAATATCATGGCATCTCTATTCATCCTGATTATTGTTGGGTTTTTTGGCTTTCTCCTCTTTGCTTTGATGCTCAGCAATATTGTTTTCAAGAAGCAGGAAAATTACATGGACTGCATTTATCGTGAGACACGGCAGACAGCTGGAAGAAAACTATCACATGAAGACAAATTGGCTGTCCTCACAAAGAGTTTTACTTCAGAGCTAAGCCATATTGACCAGTGTCAAAAGACTGTTAGCTGCAACACAGCACCTGAGGCTTCAAGCACAGAGTCAGTCCTGAAAAGTGTATGAAAATATACTCCCTGATGCCCTATGAACTGTAAGTACTTCTGTTGCTTACAGAAGTATGGGACTAAGAGCCTGGACCAGTTCTCTGTGAAGCTTAGATTCTTCAAGGCAAGCTTCCAACTCACAGCTGAAGATAACAGTTCTGTCCTCCTGAACAGTGCTAATGTATTCCTGTACCAGCCCTGTGCTTTCTGGTGGGAAACCAGTAATCAAGCCCAGAGTTGCAGGATCGTTTTATATGCTTTTCAGCCTTTTTAATATACTGTGTAGTTCATGGAAGAAGAAAACTATCTCCTTCCTTATATTTTTTTTACTGTGCCATTGTGAAGGCTAGCATTTTTTCTAGCCATGACCTGGCCATTCTGGGCATTAACATGGATGGCTTATTTATTTATTATTGTTCAGCACTGATGTTTATGCTCCATGTTTCAAAATAAAGAGTCATAAGCTGTCCTAAGAGGAGGTCCACACTGTCTCAGGGGAAAGTGAAAGAGCAGAGATAACATGGAGTTGACTCACACTAAAGCCCATATTAAACTTAGGGCAGAATTACACACAGGAAAATGAGAGGTGTTTCCTTGCCTCTACTTCACATCATGGGCTACTGGTGGCAGGGATGGGAATCATGATGTAGATCCAAACAAGCCTCCAATGGAATTGTGTTTGCCTCCATAATTCACTTGAGTTAAATCCCAAGCTGTTATAGGGTTGTATGACAAACTAGCCCAGCTCCCTCCCTCAGAGGCAAGATTTTCCCTCCATTTTTTCCCTTTCCCTTTCTGACTGAGCAGCCCTATTCATTGATTTTCTTCTCTACTGAAGAACTATGGCTGTCCCATCCTAGACAGTATGAAATTTTGCTGCTGACTCAGCCCAGGAACCTTAGGGAAGGATCAAGATCCCCCTTTAACTTAAACCGCTGAAATGGCACTCAGGGCTTTTTAAAGTTCAAAAATAATAAAATATTTCATTCAACATAGAGGGGAAAGGTCAGGTGAAATCAGGGGTAAATTTCTGAGGTAAGTCAATATAGGCACAATCTACAGTTCATGTGTGTCAAGCAACTGAGAGGTTTTTTAAGCTTTTCAGAGTGACTTGGAATCTTTTAGATGAGAGGCTTTTGTTTCAGTGTTTCCCAAACACTCCAGTATAATTTCTTGAGTATGTTAGGCTCTTTTGGTTTCTAAAAGGCAGGGATACTCTTTCCAGTACCCAAACGCCTTCACTAAACACACCACTGCTTTTCTTGAGTTTTACTGACTCTTCAGGATTTTAAAAGGCAGTTTCTAAACACATCTGATCGGGGATCACTCCACTCCTCAGAGCTATCGCTCTTTTCCAACTGGGTAGGGAATTTCTTCTCTCATTACAAGATCTATCCTCTTTTCTGACCTCAATCAGAGTCTTACCCAATCTCCCCAGTTCTCCATCTGTGTTAAACTGCTTTCAGTCAGGGCTACTCACACACAGTGTCAGTACTAAACCCTTCTCTGTCAAGGCTAGACTCAGACTTGTCAATACTAGACTCTTCTCAACCAGGGCTGAATTCAGACTCCCCTGTCCTCCACATTCGGCTCTCAAGTCTCTCTCTGCTCAACTGATGCTAACCAATCAGATCTCTTGGAGCAGCCTGATACTCAAGGCTTTCTGGGTCTATGAGGAGTTAACCCTTCACAGCCCATTGCTTGTTTACACAGCACTTCTGAGCTTCTAAAAGTACAGTCCATCACAGGCTGCTTCTATTCATGAGTTAATTAGGGAAAATACATGGCCCTGATGCCCTTGCCAGTCATACAAAGCCATCCCCCAAATACTAGGGGAGATCACAAAGTGCTACTTTACTACATGAAACAGTTTTGCCCTACTTCACTTATTCATCAAGATTAGTTTATAGATACTTAGAACCCTTTTTAGCACAAGGGATGTTCCAGGCTTTAAATCTCTGAACAATGACTATATATATGTAGATGTTATTTTCTCCTGCCCCACGTTTTTAAAAGTGAACAATATTAAAAGCTTGCTCCCAACTTCCATCCTGCTCTCTCAACCTTCTGTCACACTCTAGAAAGACCATGAAATAGCACCCCGGCCAGGCTGTACACATAGGGAATAGAGACGGTTCAACACTCACCACTTCGGCTCAAGTTCTGCTCACTCATTGCAGTTGAGGAGCTCAAACCTGTTCAGCAGGTTACTTTTAATATAGTCAAAAAGTACAGTACTATGCAATTAGCAACATTTAACATATGCACGTTCTAACACATCACATACATAGACCTGTCACTGCTACATGCTGTGTGGCAGCCAATTTTTAAAAGGAGTGAGGAAGCTAGTCAGTCAGCCAATGAACATAACTATCGTTTTTGTTTTATGTTTTACTCTTCTGTGCTCATTTAAATTTGTGTTTTCAACAATATTTCATGCATATGCATTTTCACATAACTGTATGGGAATTGTATCTCCTCCCATGTCATTAGACCATACATGACACTGTAGGAGAGTCAATTTCACCAACTGCACAGATGCAAAAGCACTCCAAAAAGACTGGCACTACAACCATCAGCTATTATGCAGCCATAAAGCTGTTTGGAAGATGTTTGAGTGAGATGATAGTGAGGTAAGGCAATCTGAGGTTCAGCTCAGAAATGAATGTGACTCTTGAACACTGGATGCATTCACCTGTTAAACATGTACATCACAAAGTTAGAGGAATCTCTAACAGCAGCTATCTTGCTTCTCAGCAACTGCTACTGAGTCCTGTGCAAGAAAGTCAGTGGGTTCCAGTCTAGGGCACAGAAGATGGGAAGTAGAGCTGAACACTGTATAGGCACCTCTTCTGTCCATCAAAGTTGATGGGCCCAGTCTTTAAGTTGTGTGGGTGGTATACTTTCCAGACATTACCTTCTTATCCTGCTCACATGATCATTCAAGTCTGTGACAGCTACAGTTTTCCCAGGCTTACTTTATCTATAACAACCACTGATAGGATACAAGTGTGCATATTTATATGATGTACTGAACAGGATTGGCTTCCTGGTCCCAATCAGCAAGCTCAAGCCGGCACAGTTGGATAGCAGAGGTCAGTGTACTGAATTCTTCTCTTGGCATGACATTGTGGTCCAGGGGCATAGTCAGAAAATTTTGGGTGGTGGGGCATTGGGAAATCCTGGGGTGTGTGTGGAAGAGAGAAGGGTGGGGGAGAAGACTTCTTTCCACCTCACCAACAGTTGGAGAGGCGTGGGCTTGCTGGGTTTTCTTCTTGCTTCTGCAGCTGAAGTCAGCTGCGGAAGCAGGAAGAAGACCATGGCCCACATCTCTCTGACTGTCATAATTAATTTTAATTTTATTTTATTCAATTTATACCCCACTGTCCCTACTAAGGCAGGCTTATTGTATAAAAATACAATTAAAATCCATCATAAAACCATTCTAACTAATCAAACCAAAAACAGATTGGTTATCCTAAAATGCATAAATGCGCCCTTCCCGGTGCTGGGGTGGGCAGTGGCCATGGCTAATGGGTGAGGGGTCGTGCTTCCAAAATGTCCCACCATAGCTGTTGTAGTGTAGTATGACTGGAAGATAGCACAAGCTAACTCAAAATCATGGCTGTCAGGGGCCCAAATGGCCACAAAAAAGGACCATCCATGGCAAAGATGTGGTAGAGTCCTAAGGTGACAATACAAAGTTTTAATCATTAGAGTATTAGGAAAAAGTTTATAGAATTTATTTATTTATTTATTCAATTTATACCCTGCCTTCCCTGCCAGAGCAGGCCCAGGGCAGTTTACAGAAGGATAAAACATAAGTAAAAAATTATAACATAGATAAAACCATCTAAAAACAATGCAATATCATAAACTGCTAGCTAGATGCAAACTAAATACTTGGGGATGGCGACAGCGTTAATATATTCTCTGGTCTGCCTTGCTCATCAGTTTCTTGGTCTCTGTCATATACATGTGGCAGGCACAGACTGTAAATGGTGGAACCAGGGAACAGGGCTCTGTGATGTTGGTAATGATCTTGGTGGCGGCTTCTTAACCAAAGCCTGGTAGAAGAGCTCTGTCTTGCAGGCTCTGCAGAACTGAAATGGTCCCACAGGGTCCGGATCTCTTCTGGGAGCTCATTCTACCAGTATGGAGCTGCCACTGAAAGGCCCTGGCCCTGGTTGTTGCCAGTATGACATCTTTGGGGTCCGGGAGGGTCAATTGGTTTTGGGAACCTGAATGCAGTGCTTGCTGGGGTAAATATGGGGAAAGGCAGTCCCTCAGGTATGTCAGCCCCTGACCGTATAGGGCTTTAAAGGTGAGAACCAGTACCTTGAAGCAAATTTGGTATGCTATCGGCAGCCAGTGCAACACCTTCAGCACAGGGTGGATGTGCTCCCACATAGGGAGGACCATCAGAAGCCTGGCCACTGCATTTTGCACTAGCTGCAGCTTCCAGATTTGTGACAAGGGCAGCCCCATGTAGAGAATGTTACAGTAGTCCAGTCTCAAGGTGACCATTGCATGGATCACTGTTGCCAAGTCGTTGTGGTCAAGGAAGGGAACCAGCTACCTAATCAGCTGAAGATGGTAGAATGCTGACTTGGCAGTGGCTGCTACCAGGGCCTCCATAGTCAAGGAGGCATCCAAGAGCACTCCCAAGCTCCTAACCTCTGACACTGGCACCAACAGCACCCCATCAAAGGTCAAGAGTGGGATCCCTGCCCTTGGACCACCCCAACTCAAGCACTGGACCTCCATCTTCATCAGATTCAATTTCAGTTGGCTCAGTCTAAGCCATCCAGCCATAGCCTATAACTGTTTAGAGTCAGACTGGCCACCCAACAACAGATAGAGCTGGGTGTCATCCACATACTGGTGACAACCCTGCCCATGCCTCCAGGCAATCTGGGCAAGGGGGCGCATATAGATGTTAAATAGCATCAGGGAGAGCACCACCCCTTGAAGCACTCCACAGTTTAGTGGATGCCTTCGGGACAGCTGTTCCCCTAGTGCCACCCTTTGTCCTTGACCTCAGAGAAAGGAGGCAAGCCATTGTAAGGCAGACCTCTGAAGTCCCGTGTCAGCAAGGTGGTGGATCAGTAACTGATGGTCAACTGTGTCAAATGCTGCCGACAGGTCCAACAACAAAAGCACTGCCGATCCACCCCAATCCAGATGCCTCTGGAGGTCATCTCTGAGAGTGAACAGTGCTGTTTCTGTCTCATGGCCTGGGCGAAAACCAGACTGGAAGGGGTCTAAGATGGAAGCATCATCCAAAAAGCTCTGTAACTGAATTGCCACAGCCCTCTCTCTTATTCTGTCCAAGTAGGGCAAGTTGGAAACCAGCCGGTAATTTGCCAATTTGGCTGAGTCCAAAGATAGTTTTTTCAAGGGAGGGCAGACCACTGCTTTTTTGTGCGAGCGAGGGACTTATTGATGATCTCTCTTAGGGCACCTCGAAACCCATCATGGTCAGCTTTAATTAGCCACAACAGGCACAGATCTAGACACTATGTGGTGGGGCGTACAGCCAAGAGCAGTTTGTCGACTTCTTCTAGGCTCAGTGGACTGAAATGATCCATAATCTGACTCAAAGATGTGCATGGAGCCTCGAGTTCGCTCACTGTCTCAAATGTGGTGGGGAGGTCATGACAGAGCAACAAGACTTTATCTGCAAAGTGACACACAAAGGCCTCACAGCCAATGTCCAATTCCCCAGCATTTGGCCTGCCTTGTGTCAGAGCAGTCATGGACCAAATTGTTCTAAATAATTGGGCTGGGCATGAGCATGCAGACACAATCATAGCCGCATAAAATTCTCTCTTCATGGCTTTGACTGCCATCTCATAGGATCTTATAAACATCCTATAAGAAGTTTTTGTAACTTTGTTGCGGGCATGCTGCCACCATCCTTCTAGCCATCTTAGCCCTTGTTTCATAAGCCGCAATTCTTGGGTGAACCAGGGGGTGAGCCTAGAGCAAAGGCACAGAGGACATTGGGGAGTGATCTTGTCAATGGCTGTCAAGAGTCAGCTGTGCCAGTCCTCTACAAGCTCATCTAATGAGCCTCCAGGGGGCATCAGATCCCACAGAGCCATCTGAAGCCACATAGGGTCCATTTGGCTCTGCAGGTGAGCTAAAATACGCTCACCACCTGAACAGCGCCAGGGTGAAACATTCAGACAGGCCTTCAGGGCAAGGTGGTCCAACCATGGTACTGCCAAGGCAGTAATCCGGTCCACTGTAACCCCCACTGTGAAGATCAAATCAAGCCTGTGGCCAGCCCAGTGAGTGGGGGTCATTATATATTGGGACAGTCCTAGAGCTGCCATGGATGACACCAGATCCGTTGCCTGAGTGGAGGTTGCATCATTGGCATGGACATTGAAATCACCCAGGATTATCAGTCTAGGGTATTCCAGTGCCCAGCCTGATATGGCCTCCATCATGGATAGCAGGCTATTGGCCAGGGCATTGGGCAGTTGGTACATCAGCCAAATCACCAAACTCTCCCTGGCCTCCCACACTGGGCCAACAAACTCAATGCCTGTGATCTTTGGTGGCAGGAGTGCCCTGAAGGAGAAAGCCACACAAATGAATAGAGCCACTCCTCCCATCTGCGATTGGTGAAGGACCGAGAACCCAGGAGGGGCAAGCTGGGAGAGAGCTATGGTCTCCCCATCCCGCACCCAGGTCTTGGTCATGCATGCCAGGTTTACATTCTGCTTGCACAGGAAGTCCCGAAGGACCATAG
Source organism: Gekko gecko (assembly GCA_029375565.1). NCBI lineage: Eukaryota > Metazoa > Chordata > Lepidosauria > Squamata > Gekkonidae > Gekko > Gekko gecko. The sequence continues at coordinate 98,600,417 of JAPDNY010000004.1, read as the reverse complement.
TCTTATTGTTTATAGACCAGGTGTCAGAAGATCTGACTCCTTCAGACTTGTACATTCCTACCTGGGGAAAGACCCATGTGAACTAATGGCTACAAAATGTGGTATCTCCCTATATAATAATTCTGTTTTGGTAGTGGCACTCTCCTGAACATTTCACACTCTCCCAAATCAGTTGGCTCCCTGATCTGTCACTCAGAAGCTGTCTCTATCCACTGGCTGCATTGCCTGAGTCTTGCCTCCAATATACTAAACAGTTTGCTGTTTCTCTCCCCCCAATAGTCAGTCAGAACATAGAGGTCATTTGCATATGCGGCTTGATTGGCCTTTGCCTCTAACATTCTAAACAGTTTATTGTTGCTGTTGGGAGTCATTGAATGTGTCCTGAGGTAAAATACATATCCCAATTTCCCCTTAAACGGCCACTGGAGTTACCGATCTCCCTGTGGGGCCTGGAGATCTCCCAGAAATCACTGTGTTCCCCAGCCACAGCACATCATTTACCCTACCGAAAATTTCCCAGCTATTACAATGGCTGTTTTGGGCAGTGGACTCTAGGGCATTATATCCTGCTGAAGTCCCTCTGCACCCCAAACCCTGCCCTCCCCAGGCTCTACCCCTCTAACTCTAATCTGGAAGAACCGGGTTTGATTCCCTACTCCTCCACTTGCACCTGCTGGATGATCTTGGGCAAGCCATAGTTCTGGCACAGCTGTCCTTGAAAAAGAGCAGTTTCTGTCAGAGCTCTCTCAGCCCCGCCTACTTCACAGGGTGTCTGTTGTGGGGAGGGGAAGGGAAAGGAGTTTGTAAGCCACTCTGAGACTCTCTTGAGTAGTGAAGGGTGGGGTATAAATCCAATCTCTTCTTCTTCTTCTTCTCTATCCAGCTGTTGATTAAGGTAGTTTAGCTGTACGATTCCTAGTGAGATGAAAAGCAGCTTTTCCTGTAACAACTTACAAACCTTAAAACTTACAGGTCTTAAAAAATGTCATGGCTTTGTTGCACAGATGTAACATGCAATTTGCTTCTACATACTATGTTCTATGGAACACATTGAGAGCACTATATAAATGTGAGGGATTAAATAGTGCATCTTCTGCCCAGAGATTTTGAAAAGGCACAGCAGCACATGTGTTTCAAGCAATCCTAGCCCAATCATGGATGCCTGCCTATCTACACTGTAGGATCCAGGTTCAGTCTCTAATGTAGCCATGTAAAGGTTCACAAGTGGCAGTGTTAGGAAAGACCCATACCTGAGAGTAAGGAAAGCTGCTGCCAGTCAAAGTAGTCAATAGTGGGTGAGATGAATCTATGGTCTAGCAGTCTAAGGAAGCATCATATGTTCATATGCGATACTGAACCCACATTGGTTTTTCCAGACTTTGACCCATTCTGTACATTTCTGGCTTAATGTACAATACCTACTGAGAAGTGTACAAATATACTCTTTGAACATAGCGTAGATATAAAGAACATGCTCTTTCAGCAATGAGCATTGTGGAAATACAAATTATCCCATTTCACAGGGAAACAAAATGTTCGAAGAATTTTGAGTTGGGTAGGTAGCATTTAGCAAACTTTGTTTCCTATTATTCCTATACTAACAGGGAGCAGAAGGGAAATAACCACTCTCATTTTGTCAAAATCCTTGCGCAAGAACTCTTAATAGGTAACTTCTTCAGCAGTTTGCATGCTTCTGCTTGAGCAAGCTCTTGTGCAATTTGAAGATCTGAAGATCATCTTGGAATATTATTTTCACTTTTCTTGCACAATGCTGTACTCTGAATTGTAAGAAATAGCCTTTCTGTGAGCAAGATGCATCTCTGGCACCCAGAATGAATACTTTGGATCCACTTCTATGTCAGATGAAGGTTCACCATGGAATGGCAACCACATGCTAGTGAATATATTTATGCTGGTTTTATTATTATTAATATTATTTTATTTTTAATCGATGGTAGGGTTGCCAGCTGCCAGATGGGTCCTGAAGATCTCTCAGAATTGCAGCTGATCTCCAAACAAAGATCAGCTCCCCAGGAGAAAATTGTTACCCAAAGAGGCGGTCTCCTAATTAATTGGGGAAAATAGCTTTTAAGGAGACAAAGCGAGAAGCAGGTAACTGGGATCTCCATCAATGTTTATAGGGATTTTCCCTCAGAGAACTGTCAAAATAGACCAGCCAAGTGTTCAACTGGTAAAGTTCTTTATCGAAAAGAAACAGAAGGAGCAAAAAACCCCCCACAAAACACTGGGAACGCACACAAGCTAACTAAGAAAAAACAAAAGGGAGGAAAGGGAGAAAGCAATTTCAGGGAGGGCTATACAATTACCAATCTTGAAGAGTGAGGTCCATGGAGACAGCAGTGTTTCACAGGCCATGTTTCACAGAGAGAAGGAAGAGGCCTATAGGCAAGTGGGGATGTCCAGAACACACCCACCCACACTGCAAGGGAGTGGAGAGCTTACGGTTGCAGGGGAAATGTTTCCGGGGGGCTATGCTGATATGGTTTCTGGAGATGGACAGATGTTTGGGAGAGACTTTGATGTGTTTCAGACAATGTTTTGGGAGAACCTTGATGGATTTTCCTGAGGTGTAATAAAGGTATAAGTGTACTTTGATGCCCTATCTGGTATGGAAAATAGGGTTCAGTTTTTCTACTTCAGCGTAAATGAGTCAAGAAGACAACGAAGCTGGAGCTTCTTGGGGAACCTATTTCTTTAATTATGCATCTCCTTAGAGTGGGGAGAGGGCTGTTAGTCAGCCAGCTGAAATGACTTCAAAAATAAAGAAATATTTCCCCAGGCCTGTTTCTGGCTTGTCTCTGGCTGGACTCCATTTTGTATCACTTTTGGGCCAGACAGTGTTTCATAGTTATGATTTTTGAGATGATATTTGCATGAAGGGTGTTTCTCTTTCTTTCTCTGTGCACTAAACTGCTCCTCTGTAGGATGAGGGGTCTGACTGCAAACAAAATGACTGCTTTGGAGGGTGGACTCTATGGCATTACACCCCACTGAGCTCCTTCCTCTCCCCAAGCCCCGCCATCCCCAGTCTCCACCCCCAAAATCTCAAGGAATTTCTCAACGTGGAGCAGGCAACCCTAATTGATGGTCGTTTTAAAAATTAAAAAAAAAATAAAAATTAAAAAAATTCTAAACCACCTGGAGTCTAATATATGCAGAAAGCCAAATAATATTAAATACATTTCAAATATGTAGTTGGAAGAGCATCTGCTTTGTATGCAAAAGGTCCCAAGTTCAATCCCTGGCATCTCCAGCAAAAAGGACCAAGCAGTAGGTTATGTGAAAGACCTCTACCTGAGACCCTAGAGAGCCACTGACAGTTTGAACAGAAAATACTGACTCTATGGCCCAAGGATCTGATTCAGCATAAAGCCGCTTCGTATGGTCATACTTCCTTCCTCTTTTAAGTTAAAAAAATCAGATAACAAATTGTCTCTTTTTCTATTGTTCACTATTGTAATGTTCAGTATGTAAAAATGTTATAATGTAGTTTTTAGTTAATTATAGAACAATTGGCTGCCACAAATTTCTCTCTTGGCCTCTCCTGCAGCTACCTCGAGGACCACAGCTGCCCCCTGGGCTGCTTTGCTCTGCTTCCACGCCCAACACGGCTTCTGGGCTGCTTCATTGCAACCTCTATGCCCAGTACAGTCCCAGGCTGTCCTGCATCTGCCTCTGGGTCCAATATAGCCTCCAGCCTACTTCACCTCTTCTGCAGCCCCCAGGATGGTTTGCTGCTGCAGAAGAAGATGAGTAGTAAAGAGTGCTCTCTCTGCTCACACAGAAAATGCCACTTTACTTTTGGGAGGATTTAACCCCCACCATGTATTTAAAAACAAACAAACACCAGACTTTCTGCAATCCTGGGGAGGGCCCCAAGTTTGAAGAAAGATCTATTCAGTGTCCACATGGCCCAGATCTGCAGATTTTGCTATCCACAGCTGGGGGCCATAGGTGGCTAATAGTATATAGATTAGACACCCAATAAACAATGCTATAGGACTAGGGTTACAATTTGAAACAATGCAAAAATATAATGGTATATCATAAACAACACAGAAAATTAAATTGCAAAAAATATAGTAAGAGCAAGATACAGTAAACTGTGGAACAGGCTACAATCCTTTCCCCTTAATAAAAATGCCTTCCTGAACTATTTGGTTTTACATAATCTGCAGAATGATAAAAGTGTGGCCACTTCCCTGAACTCTGCAGGCAGTCCATTCTACAATGTGGAATGCATATTTAGGTGCTGCTATCAATCTGACCCATTTTCTGGGTGGCATCTTCAAGTGGATTTGCTCAGATGAAGTTTTGCTCAGATATCACAGCAGAGCAGGGGAGATGATCACGCAGATAGGTGGTCAAAGACCTTGAAGGACTTGGTAGGTGGTAACCAGAAGCTTGAATTGAACCTGGTAACTGATAGCTAACCAATGGTGTGGCTGCAGAATGGGTGTAATATACATACTCTGCCAAGGTATGCCTTGAAAGCTGGGCACTGACAACTAAGCAGCAGTGCTACTGAGCCCGTATTTGTAGAAAGAATTACAACATGCTGGGCATCACCATGCTAAACTGCTAGGATTACTAGCCCCCAGTAGAGATATTTCACATTTGACACATGAATGTCAACTGCACTGATAATGATGGCTACACATGGCCAAGAAAGATATTAAATTACATGTGAAAGGGGAGAATATCTTATACTTTGTGCTGTTAGTTTGAGGTAAGCAATTTAATAATCACTAGCAAGTTGGTCCTTGTTTTAAAATAGGTAAAGGTAAAGGTTTCCCTTGGTCAAAAGTCAGTCAGATCCAACTCTAGGGATGTGCTACTCATCTCCGTTTCCAAGCCGAAGAGCCAGCACTGTCCAAAGACGTTTCTGTGGTCATGTGGCTGGCATGAGTAGACACCGAGGCACACGGAACGCTGTTACCTTCCCATCAAAGCGGTACCTATTTAACTACTTGCAATTTCTTGCTTTCGAATTGCTAGGTTGGCAGGAGCTGGGACCAGAGACGGGAGCTCATTCATATACATACACACACACACACACACACTCATCTATATGCATATATATATATATATATATATATATATATGAATACTCATTTATCTATCTATCTATCTATCTATATAAGAAAGTCCCCTCACCATAAAATCAATTCCCAGACCAAACCTCTGGACCTAGAAACACAAAATTCAGGGAAAGTACTCCTACCATGACGTAGATCCTCACTAATAAGGGATTTTTAGAAATTCAACCCCGAAGGGGATCAAAAAGGGTAAAATATGTTTCCCCCATTGCTTCCTATATGGCTGCCAGGCTGCTAACTCCTTGCAGCCCCCACTCTCTGATTGGTCAGTTACAGAGCTGACTGTTCTGAGGTAAGAAAAAACTAGTTACAGGAGATGCAGAGAGCTTTATGTTTTATGTGGCCTGCTCCAGAATGAGCTCACGAAGCAGCCTGGTGATCCTAGCACCTGAGGGCAGAATCACCAGTGTGGTCCTCATCAAAGGCTCCTAAGTAAGCTCAATAGTCATGGGATAAAAGGACAAGTCCTCTTGTGGATCAAAAACTGGCTTATAAATAGGAAACAGAGAGTGAGTATAAATGGGAAACTTTCTCAGTGGAGGGTGGTAAGCAGTGGGGTACCACAGGGATCAGTACTCGGTCCGATGCTTTTTAACTTGTTTATTAACGATTTGGAATTGGGAGTAAGCAGTGATGTGGCTAAATTTGCAGATGACACAAAGTTGTTCAGGGTGGTGAAAACCAGGGAGGATTGTGAGGCACTCCAAAGGGATCTGTTGAGGATGGGTGAGTGGGCGTCAACGTGGCAAATGGGGTTCAATGTGGCCAAGTGCAAAGTGATGCACATTGGAGCCAAAAATCCTAAATATAAATACACATTGATGGGGTCTGATCTGGCAGAGACTGACCAAGAGAGAGATCTTGGAGTCGTAGTGGATAACTCGCTGAAAATGTCTACACAATGTGTAGCTGCAATAAAGAAGGCCAACGCTATGCTGGGGATTATTAGGAAGGGAATTGATAACAAATCAGCCAGTATCATCATGCCCCTGTATAAATCATTGGTGCGACCTCATTTGGAATACTGTGTACAGTTCTGGTCACCACATCTCAAAAAGGATATTATAGCATTGGAAAAAGTGCAGAGAAGGGCAACTAGAATGATAAAAGGGTTGGAACACCTTCCCTATGAAGAAAGGTTAAAATGCTTGGGGCTCTTTAGCTTGGAGAAACGACGGCTGAGGGGTGACATGATCGAGGTTTATAAGATTATGAATGGGATTGAGCAGGTTGAGAAAGAAGTACTTTTCTCCCTTTCTCACAATACAAGAATTCGTGGGCACTCCATGAAATTGCTGAGCAGTCGGGTTAAAACAGATAAAAGGAAATACTTCTTCACCCAAAGAGTGATTAACATATGGAATTCACTGCCACAGGAGGTGGTGGCAGCTGCAAGCATGGACAGTTTCAAGAGGAAATTAGATAAACATATGGAGCAGAAGTCCACCAGTGGCTATTAGCCACAGGGTATGGATGGGAACTCTCAGTCTGGGGCAGGTGATGCACTCTATTCTTGGTGCTGGAGGGGGCAGCAGTGGGAGGGCTTCTGGTGCCCTGGCCCCACTGCTGGACCTCCGGATGGCACCTGGTATATTTTGGCCGCTGTGTGACAGAGTGTTGGACTAGATGGGCCATTGGCCTGATTCAACATTGGCTTCTCTTATGTTCTTATGTTCTTATGTCTACAGAGAAGTCCTTCATTAGAGGAGAAGAAAACAGTATGTATGTCTCACTTCATTTTTTACACTACAGTCTTCTTCATTAGAATTCCTACAACAAATGTTACATTTCAAACTTCACATATTATAACTGGATTTATGGAACTCAAATACCATAGCGAAGCACAGGTATCAGGCTAGTGTTTAAATAAAAATGATCTGTTCAGAATCAAACCTTTCTTAAAACAAATAGAAAAACTCATGCATGAAGTACAAGAAAAAAAAATCCAAGGACTCAGAGAGAACTCGAGGATGTAATCTTGCCTTTTCTTCCATGAGTTTCCACCTATACCCAGGGCCAGCTTCATGGCCACAGTAATACTGGGGGGAGGCATATTGTACATAATCTGTCTCCACCAATGTTCCCTCTAAGCTATGGAATCTTGTGAGCAAAAATTCTACTTTGTGAGCTACTGGCATTAAAGTTGTGAGCGAGTGATTTAGCTGCTGCATAAATTAGTCTGCTCTGGAGCCCTCCTTCCTGAGCTGAGACAAAAAATGTGTGAGCTGGAGGCTAAAGAACTGTGAGCTAGCTCACACTAACTCAGCTTAGAGGGAACACTGGTCCCCACATATAAGTGACAAATTGATTCGTAAACCAAGAGAAACCCCAAAGCTATTTTTATTTACTTTACTTCATTTATACCCTGCCTTTCTCCTCAATGGGGATCCAAAGTGGCTTGCATCATTCTCTCCTCCATTTTTTCCATTCATATACGCTGTGAGGTAGGTCAGGCTGAGATGGGGTGACAGGCCCATGGTCACTCAGCAAGTTTCCATGAAAGAACGGGGAATTGAATGTGGCTCACCCAAATCCTAGTCCAACACTCTAACCACTATACTATGCTGGCTTTCTAGTATTTAGTAGCCTGCCATTTTACAAGGCTTATTCTGATCTACGTGTGTAATTCGGAGCCCACTAATAACTCCTCTTCCCCATCTTTCTTAGTGGCTTATTTTCATTATATAAAGTGAGAGCTGAAGTTACCAACCTCCAGGTAGGTGCTGGAGTTCTCCTAGAACTACATCCCAGCTGAGCTTCCTCCCCAAACTTCACCTTCCCTGCCCTCCACCACCACCCCATCTTCAGGAATTTGGCAAGCCAGAATTGGCAGCCTTACAGGAGCATAAACAGTTTAAGCCGTGTTATAAAATCAGTGTTTTCTCTAAATGAAATTAGATTTTTACAGCTGCTCTATGATTTATGGTGTTATTCTTAATTCAGCATAACACCCATTGAACACTGTAGCTTTTACTTTTGAGTAAACCTCTACAGCATTGGGCTATTTGTTATTATTTGTACAATTTGTTACTATAATGCATGACAGCATTATTCAGCTTTTGTGTAGGATGCTATTGAATACAATATGCAGTGAAGTCCATTGTGAGGTCATCACTGGTCCTTCACATCATCAGAACATTGCATGTACTTCAATGTATTCAAAGGTCCAAGATGCATCGCATTGTGAATCCACTTTTAAAGCACATCATACACCGGAGTTACCTTGACCCTACTTTGAAAAAACAGTGTCTTCAGTATCTAAAGACACTAAGAACTCTGCAGTTCAGTGGTTACAATACCATATATTTAGGAGAAACTGACATTTTGGAAAGCCTAATCACAGGGGAAAAGGTTCCTCAAGAAGGCAATCTCAACTGGCCTGTATGGACAATCGTACATGCTGCTAGCAGTCAAGGATGGGTACCATGGAAATACAGAGTGTTTCTAAGAGATGATTTACCTTTAAACCAGCAAGAAGACATCTTCCAGGAGTTATGTGACTTCTTGTCTGTAACCTATGGAAAGTGTGCTATTGTGGTCAGAGAGAAAAGACCAGCAAGAGTGAAAAATGAAGAGTCCAGTCAAGAGGAGGAGATAAGTGAGCCTCAGCCTGAATCTCCCCTGTACTTATCCAGTATCAAGTGCTGCCTAGGGATTGCCAAGGCCACAGGTCACGAACTTCTCTCAGTACCTTTCCCCTACAACTACCTCCACCCTATGGATACTGCCTGGTCATCTTTAAAGTGGTTTGTCATCAGTAACAGAAAGAACTATTCTCTGAAGTCCATAGAGAGGACCTACTCATATCAGTGCATCCTTTTCAGCGACTTGATTGGAAAGGGAATAGAGAAAATGAGCCCTAGCAAATGGAAGGCAGCAGTTAGCAAAGTGCGACGATGGGAAAACTACTACCTGGACAAGTTTTCCCATCCAGCAATTTCTTAAATGATCTCTGACTGAGCATTAGCAGGTCAGTAGACTAAGTCAAAAGGGCTCGTTGGCTTCTGTGTTGCTATTTGAAATCACAAGCAGTAATAAAAGAAAACTTTTTAATATGACTCTTTGTGTAATATGTTGCCGGGTTTACAAATGCTATTTAAATAGATGGATTTAACCCAGCTGTGAGGAAAGGACACATCAACAATGATCCTTCAGCCAACTTATATATTACACAGAGGATATTGGACTGGATCTACCCATGGGTAATTTAAATTTTTAAAACCCCACTGGAGTGTGTGTAGATTATTTGGCCTGGGGAACTGATGTAGGTGGAGAAAATCAGAGCAATGACAGTGGATTAGACCAATAATTGATCTAGTCTAGCATCCTGTTTCATTCAGTGGCCAACCAGATGCTCATGGAAGGGCAGATGCTCATGGAAGGCCCACATGCAGGGCACAGAGTTCATCCCCATGCCACCCTTCCAAAAGAAATCCCACCTACCTCTTGAGCTGCGTTTGAGGGGGAAAGGACAGGTATAATATGTGCACCTACTACTTTCCCTTCTGTTGGCTAATAATTAGGTAAGGAAATTTCTATATGTGAAATAGTGCAGGTTGTTGCCAATGCTCCTTTTAAGCTCTGGAGTCCTGTGAGCAAAAATTCTACTTTGTGAGCTGCTGCATAAATTAGTAAGCTCTGGAGCCATCCTTCCTGAGTGAGGACAAAAATGTGTGAGCCAGAGGCTAAAAAACTGTGAGCTAGTTCACACTAACTCAGCTTAGAGGGAACATTGGTTGTTACCTTCCTTCCCCAGTACCACAGCCAAATCTAATTCTCCTCTGTCACTGGCAGAGGAAAACACTAGGGGGTAAGAATAGCCTTGCAAAAGGACCCTCCCCTCTCTGTACAGGGGGAGAAGGAAGGAGCAAAGCTTACTGTGTCTCCTGCCCAGCTCCCACCTACCCAACTTATGGTGTGGGCCTGGCTTTTGTCCACCTGGCAAGAGCAGTGGTTTCCTCTCTTGCTTTTTTGCACATGGTGGCAGTCACTGGTTTGGGGGGGGGGAGCACTGACAATCCACCCCTGCCTACTGATGCTTGTAAGTGTAAATTATATACCAGGGAATTCAATCACAAATCCCTGGTTTAATTAGTTTGACCTTTAAACACCAAGTACAACATCAGGATGATGGTGATGATATAGACAATAACTTATAAGATTGTTGTAAGAACACCTGAGACAACATCATATGTGGAGCTTTGAGAATTTAAGTAAAACAATAGATAAATGCTCTTTTTGTGCCCAGTCCAAGTCTAAAATCATGATTTTTCTCAATGAAGAGAAGTCAACCAGCAAATGTAGTTATGGGACAGCTACTATTTCATTCTGACATTCAGTTTCCCATAGCATTTGATTTTGTATTTCTAATAACAGAATGGTGCCAAGTAATCTCAGCCTGCCAGCAGAGAAGATTACATCCGAACAAGGTAGAATCCAATGTAATTCTTGTTGAATTAAATTGCTGCAATTTCTCTTGAAAACCACCTACAGCTGACTGTCACAACCTCATCCAACAATCTACAGATATAACACAGGTCAGGAAGAGGAATTTAGAATACAGAACTTGATTATAGATGCAGAATGATCACATAAGAACAGGCCAACTGGATCTGAACAAAAAATCTTACCTATTCCAGTATTCTCATTCTCCCAGGATCAGCAAGATACCAGAAAACCTAAAAGCAGGAAAGGAAGCAAGACCCTTTCCTGGCTATTGCTGCTGATGTTTAGATGTGCACTGCCTCTGGATATGGAGATACCATTTAGCCTTCATGAACCATGAATTTGTCTAGCTCCTCATTTTAAACAGGATTACTTGTTAATTTTAGTTCTGTGATTATTAAAAAAAACATGCTGGAAATGGCTCTTTAATCCAATGGCTCTTTAACCCTTTCCTCCCTTATTGCTTAGTGCCACCTCGAGCCACTTTTACTGCCCCTGTAGAAAATGCAAGGGTACTCTTCTCCTCCATATTTCTACCTCTCCCCTCTGCTACTCTCCCCTTTCAAAAAGCTCCATTGAGCTTTAGGTATTACATTTTCACCTTGGTCTTCCTTCAAGGAGCTCAGGGCAGCATACATTTCCCCACCCCTGTTTATTCTCCCAACAACTGTACAAAGTAGGGGAGGCTGACAGAGAGCTTGATCTGTTTATAGTTACCCTGCAAGCTTTGGATCAGAGTGGGGATTTGTATTCAGCTTTCCTTTGTTGTAAACCAAAGCTTGAACCATACTGGCTGAATTATTCTATCCAACCTTCATGTATTATGAATTTAAACAATTTCTGGGCATTTTGAATAGATATGACTCATTTACTGTCCCCTTCAAGCTCTTGTTGACAAATCCACATAATTTTTAGAAATTCCCTTTTGAGAACCATATTTTTCTCTCACCTTTCCCCCGGGGAGTTCAGGATGGCATACTGGGTTCTAGGATCAGTATTGGGGCCAGTACTATTTAATTTATTCATCAAAGATCTGAAACAAGGGGTGAGTAGTGTAGTGCCCAAGTTTATAGATGATACAATATCAATCAGGATGGTGAAAACCAAGGCTGATTGTAAAAAGCTCCAAGACCTCCACAAACTGGTGAATGGGTGACAATGTGGCAAATGAAGTTCAGTGTTGTTGAGTGTAAGGCGATGCATAAGAGAAGCCACGATGGATCAGGTCAATGACCCATCTAGTCCAACACAGTGTCCCACAGTGGCTAAAAACCAGTTTGGTATAATGGTTAAGTGTGCAGACTCTAATCTGGGAGAACTGGGTTTAATTCCCCACTCCTCCACTCACACCTGCTGATGTGACCTTGGTCAGTCATAAGCTCTGGCACAGCTGTTCCCAAAAGAGCAGTTTGTGTTAGAGTTCTCTCAGCCCCACCTACCTCACAGGGTGTCTGTTGCAGGGAGGGGAAGGGAAAGGAGTTTGTAAGCCGCTCTGAGATTCCAAGTGAAGGGCGGGGTATAAATCCAATCTCTTCTTCTTCTTCTTAAAACCCAGGTGCCATCAGGAGATCCATCAGCAGGGCCATAACTCCAGAAGCTGTCCCACTGTTGCCCCCCAAGCACCAAGAATACAGAGTATCACTGCTCCAGAGATACGGTTCCATCTATACCTTATGGCTAATAGCCACTGATGGACCTCTGGTTCATACGTTTATCCAATCCCCTCTTGCTTGTAGCTTGGCCACTTCCTGTGGCAGTGAATTCCGCTTTTAAATTTCTCTTTGGGTGAAGGAGTACTTCTTTTCATCTGTTTTAAACCTACTGCTCATTAATTTCATTTTAGAAAACAGAAGACTAAGGGGCAACATGATAGAAGTTTATAAAATTATGCATGGAGTGGAGAGAGTTGACAAAGAACTTTTTCTCCCTCTCCCAAAATACTAGAACTTGAGGGTATCCAGTGAAGCTGATGGGCAGTAGGTTCAGGATCAAGACAGACAAAAAGAAATACTACTTCACACAGGGAATGATTAAAATGTAGAATTTGCTGCCAGAGGATGTAGTGATGGCCACAGGAATAAACAGCTTTAGAAGGAGTTTAGGTAGATTCGTGGACGATAAGTGTATCAATGGCTACTAACCACAGTGACTGAGGAGAACCTCCACATTCAGAAGCACTAAGCCTCTGAATCACAGAGCCAGGAGGCCTCGGCCAGTATGACCTGTTGTTGGCTGTCCAGAGGAACTGGTTGGCCACTGTGTGAGACGGGATGCTGGACTAGATGGTCTATTGATCCAGCAGGGCTCTTCTTATGTTCTTATGTACATAAGAATATTTTATCCTCACAACAATTCTGTGAGATACGTTAGACTGAGAGGGAGGGACTGACCTGAGGTCATCCAATGTGTTTCATGGCAGAGTGAGGATTTGAACTCAGATCTCCCAATTCAACCACTGTAATCACTATACCATACTGGCCGTTAAATCAAGCATGATTCTGATGGACAGTTTAGGCAACTTTTCATTTACATATATATGGCATTATGATTTCTAGTTGCTTCAACCATTTTTACATCCTGCCCTCTAGTGTTCAGTGTTGGGGGGAAAGGTTCCTTCTTCCTTCTATGATAATTTCTGAGGATGAGCCATGTTTTTTAAACACTATTAAAATTTATTGCACTGTAAGCCTTCATGAGTCTGACCTTTCAGATGCATATGGAGTGGAAATTCTTTTATTTTTTTATAAGTAAGATTACAGGGGATGGGGAGTGGTAACAAAGAGACCTGTTGTAAATCCTGTTGCAAACCAACCTATACCCAGAGTCTCACACCTGTATGTTACAGCTCTATCTTCCCCACCCACTTTCTATGATCTTGCTTATAAAAATCTCTGTAAAGATTATTCACTCCATGCATCTGAAGAAGTAGGGTCTGTCTTTTGAGAGTTGAAATAAACCTTGAGTCTTTAATGTGCCACTAGGCTTCCGTTTTATTCTTTTACTAGGAACAAAGCCCGTTGTGGAACTGATACAATGAGCTCTAGATGGATGTGGGGCCTTTCCTCCCCCCAGCCCCATGCTTTCTTCCCGCTCCCCAGACCCCATGAGTGGTGGGGTGAGGGGACAGGCTGGCAGCAGTTCCCTGGGTGGGCTGTCTCTGAGCAGACAGAGACCCCCCTCTGCTTTCCACCCTGTTCCGAGAGCCTGTTGTCGAGGGGCAACCGGCTAGGCCTCCCCTGGTGAGTCGAATGGCTTGCAGTCCGCCCCTCAGGCCCCTGACCCTTTTTCCTCCACTTTATCTGCTCAGGGACCCGATGGTCTCCCTTCCACTGCCTCCCCCATGCCCCCAACCCTCTCCCCTCCCATCAGTGGTGCTGGCCATACCAGCAGCCTCATCCTGTCATCCCTGTCCCCAGCTGGAGTGTGCCGTGTCTGGGGCAGCCACAGCACTGGCTGCCTCCCTCCCTCCTGGCTGTCTGCTGTCCCTCCCCACAGTCCTTCACCTCAGAGCCGTCCTCCTGCTGCTGGTGTCATGGCTGGGCGGAGTGGAGGCAGCGAGTGCGGCGGAGGGAGGAGCGAGTAGGCCACAGATGGAGGCTGCCAAGGGAAAAGGCAGCATCAGCAGTGCAGGCTGGCTCAGGCCGGGGTGGGCGGGAACAACCAGGCCACGGCGAGGCCAGGCAGGCCCATCCTCCTCCCTCCCTGCCAGAGCGGCCGCCAGAGCATTCATGCCATCCGATGGCTCTGTGGAGACTGTGGGCAAGACACTGGTGCATCCAGCAGCTTGTGGGCCGCCACTGTCTCCCCCCAGGCCCCTGACCCCCCATCCTGGCGGCCTCATCCCATCATCCACTTCCCCAGCTGGCGTGTGCTGTTTCTGGTGTGGCTGTGGTGCTGCTGCTGGCTGGCCTCCTCCCTCCTGCCTGCCCGGTGCCCCTCCCCACATTCCTTCACCTCAGATTCCTCCTCCTGGTGTCGCTGTCATGGCCAAGGTGAGTGGAAGCAGCGAGCACAGCAGAGGGGGGAGGGCAAGCAGGCTGCGGACGGAGGCTGGCAAGGGAGAAGGCGATGTCAGTGGCGCAGACCAAGCCGGCTCGGGCCAGGGCTGGAGGGAGCAAGGAGGCCGTGGTGAGGCCAGCTGGAGCCATCCTCCTACCTCCCCACCAAAGCGGCCACTGGAGAATGAGGGCAAGAGTCTGGCCAGGGGCTCTGTGGGAACGCTGCAAGGCAAGGCAGCCAATGGATACAGACTCGGGGTGAGTGACACAGCAGGGAGCCAACTGATTTTGCCACTCTTCGAATCTTGCCACCCCAAATGGCTTTTATATATAAGGAAAGATGTCCTAACCAGTTTGGTGTAGTGGTTAAGTGCACGGACTCTTATCTGGGAGAACCGGGTTTGATTCCCCACTCCTCCACTTGCACCTGCTGATGTGACCTTGGGTCAGTCACAAGCTCTGGCATAGCTGTTCTCTCAAGGACAGTTTGTGTTAGAGTTCTCTCAGCCCCACATACCCCACAGGGTGTCTGTTGTGGGGAGGGGAAGGGAAAGGAGTTTGTAAGCCGCTCTGAGACGCCTTTGGGCAGTGAAGGGCGGGATATAAATCCAATCTCTTCTTCTTCTTCTTCTATTAATCAGAGGACAGAATGTGATGGAGAAACACCTTTGGGGATACCTTTTGATACCCAAGCTATCTGAGGATTCAAAATTGATCCCAAGGGTACCAGGCGAGCATACTGGCTTAGTCACATCCAAGGAAAAACCCCAGGGTCCCCGCGTTTACAAGACACCTTCATCCAGAAGGACAAATGCCCAGTTAAATGGTGCTTGTTAAGAAGTCTCACCATTCTGAGTGGAATTAATCTCTCCTGCCCCATCTGCATTTAGTAATTAGCATATGGCTTAGAAGTGCCAGTTTCAAAGCTAGCTTTCATATGGCCAGTCCTCAATCTACAGGAGATGTTATGCCTAACCTCCTCATAACAGGATGGACAAAAAGTCCGAGAAAAAAAATCCAGCTCAAAAGTATAATATTGAAAAAGAGAGCTTTTCCGGGGGCAGGGGGAGGAGGATAAAGTCAGAAATACCAGGGGAAATGCTATTCAGTCCTGTGATACTGATCCTATGATACCGATTCTTCACCTTGTAACTTTCTAAAAACATGTAGGGATGATGTAATGAACTATTTACTGAGCTGTACAGAAATTAGAATTACACACCCCTTGTGTTTGCTTTTCTAAACATAGAATCACAAATGCTACCAAGCATATAATCATATTTTGCCACTATGTGGATAGGTGTTATTTGGCTTTTCTGCCTTCAGCCATCTTTGCTTTCACCATCTCTGTTCTTGTGCCTCTAAAATTGTGAGGTTATTTGTCACACAAGAGAGAAATTTTCATCATTTTGCTATAGGGGACTGAATGTTACACAACTACTAGAGTAATGAGAGCTATAATTTCTTTCATTTTAATATGCAGTATATAAAACATGCTACAAAAAAATGAGAGATGCAATGAAATGGCACCATAATATTGAAAGACTGAAAGACTCCCAACCCTAAAATAATTTCGGATTGGTGCTCATTTAAAAAAAACCCTGGGAAGGAGAATATCCTTGACTTCCCCAAAGAGAAAAGTATTGCCAAATTGTTCTTAGAATTTTCTGATACATAGTCAAAAACTACTTTTCTAGAGCATAACCATTGCTTCTTGAAAGCCAGTATAGCATTGTAGTAGCTGCAGTGCTGGCCAAGGAGAATTGGGTTCAAATCCTCCTTGAACATAAACCATACTGAATGACATTGGGCTGGGAGCAAGAGAGGAAGACAGAAAAAGAAAGGATACCACATGGGCTGCTCCCCACCCCATGCTGTCTTATAGTACAGCTGGGGGAGAGCAAGAAAGATGAGGGGAGGGTGATAACAGCAGGAGCTGAAAAGAAGGACCTGCCACAAAGAGGATGAAGTGCTACTTGTCATAATCACCCCCCCCCTCAGCCTCTTTCCTTTCACCTTTTCCCCCAAACCATGCTATGAGATGGCGGTGAGGGACTTCCACATTAGTAACCATAACCAGACAAACATGAGAATTATTAGATATTTGTGAAAAAACATGTTGAAAGTATCATGTCTGGTTAGGCCCTCAGCCTCACATGGTTGTTGCAAGGAAAACATGGAGGAGGAGAGAACCATGTATGCCACCCTGAGTTCCTTGAAGGAATAGCAGGATAAAGGCATAGAAATATTGTTTGTCACTGATTGCTAGCCCATTGCTGGGAACCCCCCAGGAATTTTCCAGGGGCAGAGCCCTGGAAAATAGCATCACTAGTGCAGGACCGGCCCGAGGCTTTTTTGGGCTCTAGGCGAGGCTAGCTTGTCGCACCCCCCCTCACCGCACCCCGCCTCCTCCTGCTCCTCTGATGGGCCCACTCCTGCCTCGCCGCTGCCGCCTCCTCTTCCTCATTGTTCTCCAGCTGAGCATGTCTTTCCCTTCCTCCCTCTACCGCCGTCGCCCTTCCTCTACCACCATTGCCACATCAATCAAAGTGGTGCAGCTGAGTGAGGAGCCCACCCAGCTGCCGGCTGCCTAATCGGGCAGAAGGGTGCAGTGGCAGGAGGGGAAGACAGGGGGGGAGAGGTCACAGAGGGACCAGGCAGGAGAGAGGCTGAGCAGGGCAGCCACCGGCTCTCTTGGCAAAGGCACATCACTCCCAGCCGGCCCAGAGGCTTTCAACCAGCTTCACAGAGGGGTGGTGGGCTGGCGCTTTTCTCCCCCCCTCGCTTGCTCGACTGCTCTAGCAAACAGCTTCATCCCTTTAACCCTCACAGCGCTGGACACAAATTAAAAGGCTTCCCGCCCTGTTTCCCACTCCCAGACCCAGAGGGATGGACTGGTGTTCAGCCAGGCTGCCTGCAGCGATGCCCTCTGTGGCTCAGTGGGGCTCCTTGGGAGTAATCCTGCCCTGGGTGGCCCTCCCACACAGTCCCCCCCCACTGTCTTGTTCATTGAACCTCTCCTCTCTTGAATCAGTGGATTGTCCCGACTCGCTCTGCACCAGGGTGCCCTCAGCCCTCTGGGCTCTTCCCAAGCTATTCCGCCCCCGCAGTGAGATTCTGTCTCTTATGGGATTTCAGAGAGGCACCGCTGCTTCCAAGGAGACTGAGCTGGGTGGAGAGAGAGAGGGAGAGAGAGATGGGGAAAGAAGAGAGAGAAGAGGGGGCCAAGGAAGGCAGACAGGCAGGTGAGGGAGAGGAAGAGAAAAGGAAAGGAAAGTGGGCCAGAAGAAAGGGGCGCGCTGTGGAGCGGGTGCCCAGAAAGCCATGCTGGGGGCAGGCAGAGGCGGTGGCCTCACTGTACCCCTCGCGACCCAGGAGGAAGGAGGGAGGGCGGTCACATTGGGAATCGGGGGAGAGAAGCGGCGGTGGCCAGGATGCGTGGCACGAGCTTTTGGCGGGGGTGGGGGCTTTGGGCGGGGGAGGGCGGCTCCAGTTCAGCGCCCCCATGATGGCCCCACCCTAGGCAAAAGTCTAGTTCACCTAGTGAATGATGGCATGATGTCATTTCTGGGCAAAAACCTGGAAGTGATGTCACATGCACATACATACACCCCACAATGCTCTAGGAATCCCTCAGATTCCTATGGTAAAGATTGTAGAGATTGGTACATTGGACCTACCTGAAGATTCCTTCTCTTCAGTGGGGGAGAAGTCATCCAGGAACTGGTTAGGTCACGCCTCTGCTCGCTCGATAGGCTATGCAAATTTCTTTGTTGCATAGCTCCTGTTGGAGTGGCCCTGGCTGACCTCTCCAGTGATGTCCAAGCCCCGTCCGTGGAACGCTCTTACTATGCGTGCGTTGTCCTCCACGTTTTCGTGATATTTTCGTGTCACTCTTCCGATTTTTAAGCCACCCAGGCTTCTTCCGCTGCCTATTTGGGTGGGATGTGGATGACTTCTCCCCCACTGAAGAGAAGGAACCTTCAGGTAGGTCCAATGTACCATTCTCCTTCAGTGGGGGGAAGTCATCCAGGAACTGGTTAGCTGTGCCCAAGCTATTTTTCTGGGGTGGGTGAGCAATTGTCCGTTGTGGAAATATCCACGACTTGCTGCAAAACTCGTCTGCCAAAAGCCGCCTCCGCTGATGCGGCCTGGTCTATCCGATAGTGTTTTACGAAAGTTGAGAATGATGCCCAAGTAGCCGCTCTGCATATTTCGTCTACCGTGGCTCTTGTTGCAAATGCCGCTGTTGTAGCAGCAGCTCTTGTGGAATGTGCCATCAGCCTTTCTGGCGGCGTGAGGCCTTGTATCTCGTACGCCTTAGTGATGCACTGTCGAATCCAGTAAGCCACTGATGTTTTTGAGGCCTTTTTGCCCTGATTTGTGACTCCGTAGGTCACAAACAATCCGTCCGAGCGACGGAAGGCGGCCGTTCTGCTGAGGTATATACGTAGGGCCCGCCGGGCGTCCAGCTTGTGCCATGCCTTTTCCTTGGTGTGTACTGGCTTCGGACAGAAGGAAGGCAATGTGATCGGCTGGTTTAGATGGAAGGCATCTTTGGGAATGAATGAAGGATCCATCCTCAATGATACAGAGTCTCGCTGGAATATGCACAGCTCCTTTCGTGCCGAAAGAGCGGCCAGTTCTGATACTCTCCGTGCTGTAGTTATCGCAATAAGGAAAGCGACTTTCCATGACAGAAAACGCAGTTCAGTTGTCTTTAAAGGTTCGAATGGAGGTTTTGTCAGTGCATTCAGCACCTTGTGGAGGTCCCAAGTAGGGAACCTGTGTCAGACCGGGGGAGCCAGCTGACTCGCTCCCCTGAGGAACTTTTTTATATAACTGCTGGAAGATATCTTTCTTCGTGCTTTGCTACCCATACATGCTTGTATGGCTGCCACCTGCCGCTTGAGGGTGTTTGGTCGAAGACCCCACCTCCAACCCTTGGAAAGGAACAAAATGACCTCCTTATCCGTGGCCTGGCTGGGTTGGATGTCCTGAGACGAGGCCCATTTTGTGAATGTTCTCCACGTATGGCTGTATATTCGATGCGTGGAGGGTCGTCTTGCCTGGAGCATGACTTCAGTCACCTCCTGCGGAAACCCCATGCTGACTAGTCGGGTACGCTCAATTTCCATGCTGTCAGTTGCAACCATGCTGGGTCCGGGTGAAGAATGGGCCCTTGTTGCAGTAGGTCCGGTCTCTGTGGTAGTGTCCACGGTTTCTCTGTTGACAGTTGTACCAGCTCCGAGAACCACGGTCTTCTTGGCCAGCGTGGAGCCACGAAGATTACTGTTGCCCTCTCCCTCCTGATTCTGCTGAGCATTGCTCCTATTAGGGGTGTAGGTGGGAAGGCATATAGGAGGCCTTGAGGCCATGGATGAGCTAGTGCATCTGTCCCCTCCGCTTTTTGATCGTGGTATCGGGAGAGGAACCGATCGACTTGGTGATTCCGGGAGCTCGCGAGGAGGTCCATCACAGGCGTTCCGAACTGCAGTGTGATCTGAGTGAAGACCTCCTGGTTTAGTGCCCATTCGCCCGGGTCCAGGTTCTCCCTGCTGAGCCAATCCGCCTGCTGGTTGGATAGACTCTGCAGGTGTTCTGCCCTGAGGCTTGATGTGTATCTTTCTGCCCATTGTAGTAGGGACCTTGCCTCCTTGAACAGGGATTTCGACCTGGTGCCGCCTTGTCGGTTGATGTGTGCCTTTGTGGACATGTTGTCGGTCCACACTAAGATGTGCTGGTTTTGTGCGTGGTGGTGGAAGGCCCTCAGTGCTAGAGGGACTGCTCGGAGCTCCAACCAGTTGATGCTGTGGGATGCCTGGGCCGGGGTCCACCTGCCTTGCGCGATCAGGTGTCCGCAGTGTGCTCCCCAGCCCCGTTTGCTCGCATCTGTGGTGATCACCAGCTGTTGTGGCCTCAGGAATGAGATGGCCTTGCTCAGGTTTGATGGTTGTGTCCACCAGTGTAGTTCTCTTCGGAGGTCTTCCAAGATTCTTATTGGGACGTGTCGCTTCCTGGCAATGTCCTGTTGAAACGGCAGCAAGGTCCACTGTAAGGGCCTGGCATGAAGTCGTGCCCAAGGGATCAGGTCGATCGTGGAGATCATAAGTCCCTGCAGCATCGCCAGCTGCATCAGGTCCACCCGTGGTCTGGTCCTGATCTTCGCCACTAGGGTCTGTATCTTGACCTGTTTGTCTACTGGTAGTGACACTGTGGCTTGCCTTGTGTCTAGCCTCGCGCCCAAGTGCACGAGGTCCTGTGTGGGAGTCAAGTGGCTCTTTTCTTTGTTGATAATGAAGCCGTGCGCATTCAGGAAGGCCTTGACCGTTTGCGTATAGCAGTCCGCTGTCTGATAGTCCCCCGCACGTAGAAGGGCATCGTCCAGATAAGGGTGGATGTGTATTCCCTTCATGCGCAAGGCCGCTACCAGAGTCACCAGAACCTTGGTGAAGACTCTGGGTGCCGAAGAAAGGCCAAATGGTAGTGCCTTGTACTGGAAATGCTGATCCCGGAAGCAGAAACGCAGAAACTGCCTGGAAGAAGGATGTATTGGAATATGTAGGTAAGCCTCTTTGAGGTCCATGGAGGTCATGAAGTCTCCTTGTTGCAATACCTGTAGGATGTGGCGTAGGGATTCCATCCGGAATTTCCTCCTCGCCACCCATTTGTTGAGGCCGCGTAGATTTAGGACCGCTCTCCAGTCTCCTGACTTCTTTGGTACTACAAATAGCACAGAGTATGTTCCTTTGAAGCGTTCGTTTGTGGGAACACTTTCTATGGCGCCGATCTCCAGGAGGTGCCGTATCGCCTCCTGTAGCTGTCGAAGGCGCTCCTTGTTCCTTGGGGCTGGTGATGGTTTGAAACTGTGTGGGGGGGGTTGCCAGTGAGTTCTATTTTGTAGCCCTGAGATACAATCCTGAGCACCCACTGGTCTGAAGTGGTTAGGCTCCAGGCCTGCGCAAACGCCTGGAGCCGGCCCCCAATCCGGTAGTCATGCTGATTGTTTCCTGGGGGGGGCGGTCTTGTCAGACCTGTAGTTTGCATTGCTTCTAGCATTTGATCTTGCGCCATATTTGAATGATTTAAATGGCCTTTGGTCCCGGCCATTTCGCCCCCTTCGCATGCTGAATTGGCCACGAAAGGAATGGGAAGGTCTGCTCTTGTATTCTCGTTCCCTCCTGTGAGCAGATGAAGGCATTGCCTTCTTCTTCTCCCTGGTTTCCACCAGGGCCTTGTCCAAATTTGACTCTCCAAACAGGAGGCGGCCAGAGTACTTCTCCGTAGCCAAGTTACTTTTTGATAACGTGTCTACCTTCCAATGCTTGAGCCAAATGTTCCGACGGATGATAATGTTGGCGGCCTGTGCTCTGGCGCAGAATTGTATGTTGTCCTGAGAGGCATCCGCTGCAAATTCCGCAGCTCGTTTTATTTTTAACAGCGACCTCCATAGATCTAGGGGGGACACTTCCTGGTTTTGTAGGAGGTTGTCGGCCCAAATGGCCGTGGCCCTAGTGAAGTTGGACAGTGCCGCCGCTGAGCGTATCGCCAGTGAGATGGCCTCATGTGCCTTCTTCAGGGCAGCTTCATTCTTCTTGCCCATGCCATCCTTCAGGACGTTTTCCCCGTCCTTTGAGAGGACAGCCCCTGAGTGCATGGCCACCACCGGGGCGTCCACTAAGGGTACCCTTAGGTCCTCCATTGTGTCGTCGGGTAACATATAGAGGTACCGTGCTATTGAGAGAAGAGATGCTCCTCCCCCTGGGTTAGCCCATTCTTCCCGTATCACATCCTCAAAGTAGTCTGGAAAGGGTGAGAATGTCTGGACCTTTATCGGTTTCTTGAAACCTCTGGGATCTAAGTTCGCAGTTGCAGATGATCTAGGTTTCTCCGTCACCTCCACCTGGTAGTTAAGCGTGGAGATGACTTTTGTCAGAAGGCGCTGGAAATGCTCCATTTGGAATAGGCGAGACGAGGTGGGTTTGACCTCTGTTTCGTCTCCTGACCATTCCTCCTCCTTTTCGTTGGGATGTGAGGAAGAAATGGTGGAGGCTGCCTCCATCTGCTCTGAACTAATGCTGTGCAGGCGTTGTCTCCCTGCCGTAACACCAGCCAGTGGCCGTTCCAGCCCCCTGTGCACGGTGGCCTGTTGTTGTTTGCCTTCCGCCTCTGAGGCCCCTGATGCCTCACTGTGGGCCGGGTCCCTGAGGTCCCTGTGCTTCTTCCGTGGAGAAGGGGACCTGGAACTTGATGATGAGTTGGAGTATGAAGGATGGTGTCTCTGTCTCCTCTTTGAGGACCTGGTGCAACCTCTGCCCCTGACTCCCTCGCACTCTTGTGCCTGGGTAGTTAGGGTGGGAACCCCCCCTTGCGGTCCTGCAAGGGCCCATTGTGGGGTCTGCCAAGGCCCCCCCGCCATTGGCCACATCCACGGGTGCCCTGCCATGAATGTTGGGGGAATGAGGCCGCCCTGGCCCGCCCCGCCAAGCCTCTGAGGTGGTGGTGGCATGGTAGTGGCAGTTAATAATGGCTGGGCCTGGGAAAAGTGTGGTGGGGGCGGCTGTGTGGCCCCCGCCCATGGTGCTGGTGGTCCTAGAATCCCCCATGGGGCAAAGGGCAGGGCCTGCGTAAGCCCGAGGCCGCCTGGTCGCGCTGGGGTCTCCCCCGGATAGGATGGAGGGGGCAGGGATGCTTGCTCCCCCCTTGGGCAAGATGGCTGGGTTGGGAGCCACTCGACACTGCCACCCTCTTGTGTCCCCGGCTGGCCTAGAACTGGCCCCGGTACTGGCCCTGGTACCCCCGGCTGGGATGGCAGGAGCCCCGGTGCCGGAACATGGGACGACGACGGAGCCGGCACGATCTCTTCCCGCTCTTCTCCCGTCGGGGCCCTCCCCCCTCCTGGAATGGGCTCACCCGCTGGGCTCGCCGGCCCCGTGGCTTTCCCGCGGCATTTTTTCATCTTCCCGGGCCCACTGGCCGCTCCGGCAGCCGATTTTGCCTCCTTCTTCTTTTTGCTCCGTGGTTGCTTGCCGGAGTCCGGGGCTCCCGTCGCCTTGCGACCGTCACTTCCGCCGCTCGCTGTTGCCGCGGTGGCAGCGCCGACCTTTGCCACGTGCGGGGGGGGTCCGCAGGGTCCGGCTGGCTCCATGCGATCAGCCGTTCCCGCGGAGGAGGAGCTGACGTGCGTTGGTAGCAGCGCGGTTCCCAGCCGCTGCACGTTCTGCTGC
Source organism: Gekko gecko (assembly GCA_029375565.1). Lineage (NCBI taxonomy): Eukaryota > Metazoa > Chordata > Lepidosauria > Squamata > Gekkonidae > Gekko > Gekko gecko. The sequence goes on along the minus strand of JAPDNY010000004.1, from coordinate 98,576,627 downwards.
CCAACCCCCGAAGCCTCGGGAGTTATCGGCAGCTGCTCCTCGGTCATGGGTGCGGCCATCTTGTCTCTGTCTGGGTTCTCCAGGGTTTGGCCGAGGGTCTTCAGTCCTCTGGATCCTCTTCTATGTAACCTCTCTCCTTCTCTGGTCCCAGAAGTAAGGGGAGTAACTGGAATTCCCGTCTGAGGTATTTGTAAAGTTTCTTCCCTGTTCTCAGGGTTTTTTTTTCCTCTGGTTCTAGGCTTGGAGCAGGAGCTCCAGTGTCCTACCGAGCGCAGGGGCTATGCAGGAACTGGAGAGGTCAGCCAGGGCCACTCCAACAGGAGCTATGCAACAAAGAAATTTGCATAGCCTATCGAGCGAGCAGAGGCGTGACCTAACCAGTTCCTGGATGACTTCCCCCCACTGAAGGAGAATGGTGGTCTTCCTAGAGCATCATGGTAGCATGTGACAGCACTTCTGAGATTTCACCTGGAAAAGATGTCATGGCATCGGCAACTGGATGCAGTGGTGGGAGACGGCCAGCTACAGCCTGATGGCCAATTGAGACATTACACTTGTGTAAAAATGGGAATATTTCTGTGTGGTGTATCCCATCTTTGTGAGGTGTAGGTCATTAAAATGTGCATGTTTACATATGTGCATGTTTACATAATGTAGAACACAGCAACTAAAGCAGGCCAAAAAAATAATAAAAGCTTTTATAGTAAAATGCAAGTTTCCAGATTTTGCAATGCCAGTTTGACTCACAGCATGTTTCTGCTGCTTTTGACTATAAAGCCCTAAATGATCTTGAGTTTCCCCATATAAACCTGCCAACCGAGTCCCTCTTCCTTCAAAGGTTGGGATGGGGATGTCATAGGAAACAATCCTAAGTAAGTTTCATGTTATTTAATGGGAATGTGTTCTCAGGACTGCAGTGATGCTGTGGTGCTTTCCTAATGTGCCAGTTATCAGAACTTTCTCCTTGAACAGGTTTCCCTCCTACTATTCCCTTTACTACGTTTTATGTACCAGGTGAAGCCCACCCAGTATCCCAGAGATTTTGATGGTATTAAAGACCCTCTATCGATTGCTTTATCTATTTTTTTTTTGTTATTTGAAGCAAATTGTATAAGGCAATTTTGTTCACATTCCAAGTGTAGAATTTAGTCTTTGGGTCCTGGCCAAGCCGCTCCCTGAATAAACATGTGGAGGAAAATACTAATTTTCACCCACATTGCCTGGAGAGGTTCCATGCTGGTAGTGCTGGTCATTTCTTTCTCCATCTGATATGCACTTTAAAAAACAAACAGAACACCTCTTTTATTTTCCATTGCCAAATTACTTTGTGAGCTACTAGCATTAAAGTTGTGAGCAAGTGATTTGGCTACTGCATAAATTAGTCTGCTCTGGAGCCATCGTTCCTGAGCTAAAGACAAAAATGTGTGAGCCGGAGACTAAAAAACTGTGAGCTAGCTCTCACTAACTCAGCTTAGAGGGAACACTGCTCCTGAGCATGTGCAGGCCTGCATGTGCCATCCACATTTTTTATATCTCATATGACTTCCATCACACCCAACTTTATCAGCAAAGGCAGCTCACTGAACTTCCACAGGATGGCAGTATGAGATGCAACTTTAAAAACTGTGGGAAAATAGGCCAGATGCAGAAGATGCTGCTTTATTGATTTGAAGCTTTGACGCAAGCAGCTGTGGGGGGCTACTGATTTGATTGAGAAAGGAGATAAGCAGAGAGGAGGTTAAGCCTCTCCCTACCATGCTATTCCCCCAATCTATTACTGGCTCTGCAAGGGGTGGGGTGGGGGAAAATGAGCATCCCAGGGCAGCTGTTTTGAACTACAAAAAGAAAAGTTTGCAGCACATCGAGCTTGGCAGCATCCCCCAAGTTTAAAAAAAATGGGTTGGCCCTCCCTGGTTGTCACTAAAGACAAACTAGGCTAGCAGGGATCAATATTCTCCTCTTAATATGATGCCTTCTGGACAACAGGTACAGATATGAAAGGATCAGTGGGGGGGAGCAAAGATAGAGGGGGGCAAAGCAGCACTCTGATTTTCCTGTCAATTCCACCACACATTTCTCTTGGAAGATCTCCCACAGTTTAGAATCCTTGAATTTAGTTTACATTAGAACTACTGTCACTAGCTTGGGATTCCCCAGTTGTCACAGATGTTAACTAGTTTAAAAATGCTATTACAAAATGAATTTTACATTATTTCATTTCACCTGCTATTTGTAGCCATTTGTGATCCTGATGTTTATAACCTGTTTTCATCATAAGCTTGTGCCTGTATGTGTGTTCCTAGTAAGGATTCATTCTATGCCTCTCACATAGTGGGCTCTAGTCCACCAAAGCTTATGCTTCTAGAGAATAAGGTTGCTGCCAACTGCTTGGAGAAAAAAACGTCCTGCCACTGCAACAGAAGCTGACTAGGAAATTAATTTACCAGATGAAGGCATTTACCATGACGTGCTTCAGCAGCCCACTTCCACGCATTAGGCCTCTATTAAAGGGACAGGACAATTGTCGCCAAACCTTTTAGCAATCCTAAAATAAAAACATGCTAGTATTTAAGGTGCCTCAATAGTCCTGTTAATTATTATAACTGTTGCATGTTTCTGTTATTGTTATTTAAGTCTTTAAAACCTTGACTACACTTTCCCACTGAGGTAGATAACTTGCTTGGGTATACAATAAAGAAGTAATTCAACATAATTGTCATGGAACCATTAGATTCTTTACCTTCAGAGACGTTGACCCGTCATTAATACTAACATCCTAGATAGCTATACATCCATTACCTGGTAGGAATATTTGTTATGAACTCAGGCAACCTAAAGTAACATGTCCTGCAGAGATGTTTCAAAGAAAATCAAAAGGTCATGTTTAAGCCAATGGCCATTAAGCACTTACATGCAACCACCAGGGAGGAGAGCAAAACACACATGCTTACCTCTCCAACTGAAACAAGCAGTTGTGGAAAAAAAATAGTTTTTTGTCCTAACTTTGTACAGAATTTAGCTTGGTAGATAAGGTTACATTTCAAAGCGAGGATGACAAAATAATTCCAGAGGTGAGGAACATCTGCCTTTTCAATTGAATGTAAAATCTTGCTTTTCTTCTCCATTCCACTGAAAACTAAACTGCATCCAAAGAAGCCCAATCCACCTATAATTAATCATGAAGGCCCACTGAAACCAATAGAACAAGTGAATTGCGACTACCTCAAGTCCCATTTGTTTAAATGAGACATTATGATTATATTTAACTCATTTGATGCCCACAGAAGTTAGATTCAGCAAATTATAATGCACTTTAAAAATAACCTGGTTTGGAGAAAACAACATCCATTCAGACAATTTTAAATGCTTTTTTTAAACAATAGTGACCTTACATAAAGAATTTCCAGTAGAAGTCATTAGTGTTTTACAAAGAGAGCTTTTATTGTATAAATAGCCAGCAGAATGTTCTTATTAAATATACAAAAAAAATCAACATGTTATTTAAGTAAACGTTGCTCTTGAAACTTCATTCTTCTGGCAGAGCTTTGTGTTTCACTGAAGTCATCAACTCTCCCAGAAAAGGAATCCAAGCAAACTGCCAAAAGTCTAAAAATCTGCACAAAAAACACAGTAGTTACATTTGCAGTAGCTGATAAAAATCAGCTTATCCTCCTACAGGGAATGACACATTTGCAGTCAGAAGGAAAATTCTTCAGCTATGATGCCACAGTAGGACATTCTATTATGTCTTCATGCTATTATGTCTTAGGATGGAACTATATGTCCATAGCTAGGGATGGGCATGAACTGGAAAAATGCAGCCATAAACTGAACCAGGAGGCTCCTGGCCTCTCAATTCTTTCACTTTCTTGTGCAGTCAATTTAAAAGATACACAAGAAACCTCGGAAAACAGCTGAATAGCAGGAAGGCACTCCCTGAAGCTCAGCTGTTTCAGCTTCTTGTGCAGGGACTGCACAAGAAACCCCAAAAACCAGCTGAGCAGCAGAGAGGCACTCCCCGGTGCTCAGCTGTTTTTGCAGTTTTCACGGGGAACTGCTTTAAAAGTTCATAGTCGTTTGTGATGATAGACCCATCATGAACTTTGGTTTGCAAACCACGAACAGAGCAAAATTCATGATAAATTTTGCTTCATGGTTCAGTTCCTGCCCATCCCTATCCATAGCCACATCAGGCTATGAAATCCTGGCCATTGCTTTTGTTCTAGTGGAAAGAAGTGATGGAACAAGAGGTGCTTAGCCTTTTCTCCCAACCCATTATTTTGCTCCCTTCAACCTCCCTCCAGCCTCTTTTCATCCCTTCAGGATTCCTGATTCACAAAGGGTTCCTGATTGGGAAATACCAAAGTATTCTTAGGGAGAGCAAATCCAATATGAAGCCACCCATTTGTTTAAATCAGGGGCTTCAAAATTTGTTGAAACTGTGGGCACTTTTGGTGTTTGGAGAATAGTGATTGGAAACCACAACAAAAAAAATAGCTGTTGTGGGTGCTATTATGGGTGCCTTGTTCAGTCATGAAAAGTTGTGCTCCAATTTTGAAAATTTTCAGTCATGAAAATTTTGGGCTCCAAGCAAAGCATCCTCCTGTGTTTGAGGCAAAAGTCAAATTCAAATTAAACAACAATGAAAGCAAATATCTTTTAATAAACACAACAGTTAAACAGGCTAAACAATGTTTAGCCATTAAAAGCCTTTGCAGATTAACATGTTTTCATTTGGCACTGAACAAAGCCAATACAAGCACCTCACAGATCTGTCTGCAAAGAGGTTTTCCATAAATGGAGCACTTCAACCTAAAACATTGTCTCCCTTGTTGCCACCTGACTGATTTCTAAGGACGGGGGCATGTGGACGAAGCCTCAGAAGTGACTCTCAACAAATTGATATAGGAGAAAGCAGCCCCATTAGGTAGGAGATGTAGGAATTCTGAAATGTGTGAAGTGTCCCTCAGCTACAGGCACCCAAGGTCTTCTATACCAGCATATGTAAGACAAAAGAGCAATATACCCAATTTCCCCCTTTCTGAATGACTGTGTAAATTTAAGGATGCTAAACTAACACACTGCTGTTAGTAAAGCCACCATGAGGCATTTCCACATTACCAAACATCAGTCATGCCAATCTGACCATACCTCTTAAGACTCCTCAGTTCTGTTTCTTCTCAGCTTCCCTTTTCTGTTTCTCCTCCTGTTCTTTTTTCATTTTTTCTTCAAGCCTTTTCCTCTGATACATTTTCGCACCAGCAAACGCTAAGCAAAGGATCAGTGTTTTAGCTGCTAAAATGTACATAAGCAGTGGAAAATTTTCCAGCGCCTAAAATGGGAGGAAAAACACACAAACACACATTCAACTACAGTAATTATACGATAAAACCAGAATTGCATAATATGTGTAGTATGCTTTTTAAAAAGAAAGAGACAGCCATACTATGAAGCAGCAGAGGCTTCAGTTAAAAGGAGTAAATAGGTGGGGAGAGGACATATTTTACATTTTTCTCACAAGTCATTTTACCACCTCCAAGATGCTTTTACCCTATGGAGGGAAAGCTATGGGTGAAATCCAGGCAGCTTTTTCAATCTCTCTCACCCAATTCCTCTCCCTAAAAAAACCTAATGCTCTCTCTAAACTGTGGAGTCTTTGTGAGCTACTAGCATTAAAGTTGTGAGCAAGTGATTTGGCTACTGCACAAATTAGTTTGCTCTGGAGCCGCCCTTCCTGAGCTAAGACAAAAATGTGTGAGCCAGAGCCTAAAAAGCTGTGAGCTAGCTCACACTAATTCCGCTTAGAGGGAACACTGCCTACAACAGCTCCTATTCCACATGGCTTTCGTGCATGCAGATCCCAGGACACCCAGAATAACTTTTTAGATGTTCATACAGGACCTTCCCCCACACTTTTCACCAGTGAAAAAGCAAATTGGATCCAGCCCTATGCTATGTACTATAGTCTTCCCTAGCAGAGATAAAAGCAGTAATAATCTGGAACTAGGTACTTCATGTTGTTCTGCTCTAAGCATTTTGAACAAGTGTGCAGAGTACAAAATTATTTCCTATTTTTTCCCAACACACAGTATTTATCATAGGTTTAAAATAGCAAATCTATACACATACATGATAAAAAAGTTTACCCACCAAAAGAAACAATCTCTCCTTATAAATAATTATCTTTTGGTTTCACAAGATTCCATGTGCTCCCATTGGCTGTAAAATGCCCTCCCTCAGCCATTGGCCCATCAGCCGCCACTCAAGAGTACTCGCGTGCCATTGGCTGGGTGCTGGGTCTGCTCCTCTTCCCCACCCACTCCCTCTGGCACACAGCTCTCTCTCCTGAGGAAGACAGTTCTCTTAACTCCTGTGAGGGACTGTCCCCTCAGTGGCTGTTGGTAGGCACCCAAGCTTGGTTCTGTGAGTAAAAAAACAAAGGACTTTCAGCATAACCCCCTCCCCCGCCCATAACCCCCTCCCCAACGGCCACTTTCCTGTCAGAATAGATGGAAAAAGGCTCTTTCTCCTGCTTAGCTTCAGCATGGCTGGCTGGCTAACGAGGTGGGCCAGCGACCATCAGACCATTTTCTTCAACTCCCCGCTGTGCGGCTGACTTTCCCCTAGGGCTGCCAATCTCCAGGTGGGACCTGGAGAGCTCCCACTGTTACAGTTGACCTCCAGATGACAGAAATCAGTTCCCTGGGAGAAAATGGTTGCTTTGGAGGGTAGACTCTATGGCATTATACCCTGCTGAGTCCTTCCACACACACCCCAAATGCTGCCCTCCACAGGATCCACCCCCCCAAATCTCCAGATATTTCCCTAATCAAAGTTGGCACCTGTACTTTCTCCTCTGTCAGTAAAAGGCCCTTTCCACACCTACGTTGGCCTTTGGGAGAAAACTCAATGGGCCCAGTCCTGATCAGGTTGCCAACTCTAGGTGGACAATTCCTGGAGATTTGAGGGATGGAGCCTGGAGAGGGTGAGGTTTGAGGAGGGGTGGCATGATGCCATAGACTCCACTCTCCAATCCAGCCATTCCCTGATGGGGAACCATTGTTGCCAATCTCCAGGTGGGGGCTGGAGATCACTCAAAATTACAACTGTTCTCTAGGAGGGAGGGGGAGGAGATGGAAAACTAAAGGTAGGTTGATGGTTGGCTGGGAGGGAGATAGGGTTGTCAACTCCAAGTTGGGAAATTCCTGGAGATTTGAGGGGTCGAATCTGGAGAGGGTGAGTGTTGAGGAGGGGTGGGACCTCAGACAGGTACAATGCCATAGACTCCATCCTCCAAACCAGCCACTCCCTCCTGGGGAACCACTGTTACCAATCTTGGGGGTGGGCTGGAGATCACTCAAAATTACTACTGCTCTTCAGGTAGCAAAGATCAGTTCCTCTGAAGAAAATGGTGGACTCTGTCATTATACCCTGCTGAGATTGCCACAGCAAATTGTCACTGAGTGCCCAAAGTCAAGGCACTCTCCCAGAGCCTCTTTCTAGAGCCTGTTGTATTTATTTCCACAACGGGCCTTATTCCTAGTCAACTATAAACAAGTTTATTAAATAATAAGCATGCAAGAAACAAATGATATTTGGATAGCTTTGCAACTTGTAAATATGTTTTACCTATCCAATATAAAAACTAAAGACAAACTCCCATAAAAACCTTGAGTGTACATGTACCTAAATATATTTGATTGGTCAAATGAAGCCCAAACATAGGGATGCAAGACCCCCTGGTGGGGCAGGGGTCTCCCGGTGCCAGGCCCCACCTCTCCATCATCAGCCAGCTGGCCACTGGGGGGAAATTACCCACCCAATAGGGAGGAACACCAGAAATTAAAGCAACATGCCTACGTGATTTGGAAGTGACATAGGCACATTGGGTGTGAAACTTTGGTTTTGGGCCAAAAACTCTATAGAATTTTGCCCCAAAACCAGAGTGTTATCCCCTGAGGTGTCTACATCACTTTTGGTCATGTAGGCACATTGCTGAAATGCCAGGTGTTCCTCCTGGCTCCCACTAAATTCACCTCCCACCCCCCACTGCATGCTCGGAGGGACCTGGCAACCCTACCAAAACTGCCTCAGAAGGGATACCATTAGCATGCCAGGACACCTTTTACTACAGTTAACAGATACTAGTTGCTGTAGATTTTCCTGGTTGTGTGGCCATGGTCTTGGCATTGTAGGACCTGACGTTTCGCCAGTGGCTGTGACTGGCATCCTCAGACGTATAATACAGAAGGATGTAGTACTCTTATCTTTCCGTGTTATAGCTCTGAGAATGCTAGACACAGCCACTGGCGAAACGTCAGGTCCTACAATGCCAAGACCATGGCCACACAAAATCTACAGCAACTAATGAACTCCAGCCTTTGACAACATATAGTTAACAGATAAATAACAGGCAGTATCCATTGATTTCAGTGGACTTAGATGGGAGTACCTCTGGTTAAAATTCCACTGAGGATCTCTTACTCCTCAGGTATGTAAACATGTGTGCAATCAGAAAACATGTGTCACTGGATCTTATGGGATAGGATAATAAGCAGTTTCATTCATTCATTCATTACTAAACTAGATGCCAGGAGCTTATATTTGTTCACCACTCCATCATAAATGAAAGTAATAATTTACTTAAAATATCCAGAACCCCGCTCTCCAATGAAATGTTTCAGAAAGTTCACCCAAACATATTTTAAAAAATTAATTAAAGATTCATAATGTAAAAACATGAAACAGCAGCATAAAATTGGCTGATAAAATTCCTCAAGTAAAACTATTAAATACAAATGTATAAAGGAAAAAAACCAGAAGTGGAGAAATTGCCTAAAAGCACATATCCATTGTCAGAATAAAAGCAGGACACGTATGTTCTGAGGGAAAAGTGGAAAGACAAATTCCCTAAAAGCATGGTAAAATAAAAATATTTTTTGCTTGGTGCCTAAAAGACTGTAGATTAAGCATCAGGCAATATTCTCGGGGTGGGGGAAGAATTCCAGTTTTGGAGACTCAACAAAAAAGGCCCCCTTTTCCAGCATCTGACCCCTTCTTAATAATGTTTTTAAGTTTGCATTGGCATTCTCTTCTATCCATTTATAGAAAGATAATTTTCTAAGATGTAGGTAAATTTATTTAAAAGGTTTGGCAAAGTCAAATGTATTTCCAGTGACAGGCCATAATTACCTCATTATGACAGCTCTAATATTTCAAATTGCCTTCAAAGGCACGGATTAGGGGTCATGCATAGGAGAAAGGCCTCAGGCAAAGTGGAATATTTATCATAGTGTAATTTATCTGAGGGACAAAACTATGTTATGAAGGAAACAAATCAGATCTCCTGATTTTAATTAAGGGTTTAAAGTAGACTCAAGGTAGGGTTTTATGGGGAGGGGGGAAAGGATTTGGTTCATGCTGTGCTGTTGGTAGAAGGGGTAGATTAACTTCTTCCCCAGTCAAAATATAGACTGCATGTGTGTGTGCACACGCACACACAGAAACTGCTATTAGCTACTCCAGGGTATTTCTTTGTTTTTGCCCATTGTGACTAACTGACGTCTGGAGGGACAGTTTTAATCAGGAAACAGCATGTGCTAAAAAACCCAAAATCACTTTTCTCACCTGTTCTGGCCCCTATTTCATGCCATTCCCCTCCCAAGCAACTGTTCTGCATCCTTTTAAAAAATGGGGGATCTGGTTTCCTATGTAACATATAATTTGGCCCAAATGGTTCTCCAGCATTACCAGATGGTTGCTGCCTCCTAATCGCATCACATTATACTCCACATTATGCCCTTAATTTTAAGCCACATTATACTTTTAGACATACCCGAATCTATATTAAGAAAATGTATAGTGCTGCCAGCATGAAGAACAGAATTATGGTGTTTTCTACATACAACAGCAGATTTCAAGCATGGGTTAAGAGAGGCGGGAGAAGAGACTGTGTGTGTGTTTGAATGATTGCTCCTGTGTGAGTGAAAGTGAACATAAAGAACAACAAATGGCATTTAGTCTAGAGTCCCTGTCTTATTTAAGCTTGTGCTGACAAGGAGACACTGAGTTGGGTCCAAAGGTACCACTAACTATGAAGCATTCCACCAATGGAACATGCTATTTCCACCAAAACAAGGCTGAACAAAACATTGGATCCAACCCGCTAGTAAAATTTTGTCTTGTGAAGGCCGTATGTATACAAGAAGAATACTGAACAATTACATTTCCCAGAACATGTTTTAAACTAATTTGTTTTAATAATGTTACCCGCCCTGAGTCTGCCCACGGGATGAGTGGGATATAAATGCAAATAATAAATAAATAAATTTACATTATTTAATAACATTTCCTTATTCTATGACAGCATCACTTCTCCCCCATCCCTGCTCATAACAGCTCCTCTTACTTTGCTGACACCAGGCAAGGGGGGGAAAGGGCTCTAGAGCTGTGCTGATGTCTACTAGGCTGGCATATTTTGGAATGTGTGGGTTGTTACTTGTCTCCCTCCTCCCTTCCCCCTCTCTGCCTCTGAGACGTATTGTTATCTATACTGTGTCCTTGAAACTTAGCACAGCCTACTCCTAGTTTCCTGCTGAGAATGCAACCGTTGTCTCTTTGCCCGCATTTCCAGATGCTTGTTTATTGGCTTTGATATATCAGCAGGTCATGTATGAAAAGGGTATAACTGGGGTTCCTAGACTGTAGCCTGCCATTCCTGACACAAGAGTTCATGATGCCCTATGTACTAACTCTCAATAAACTGAAACTTTTTTAAAAATAATATATTTATTGGTTTTCTAACATTGTATACAAATACATTACATCATCCAATTTCCAAAATATGAGTCCTCTATACATTATGTTCTACCCATTTTTGTACTCTTGACCTTCTTTTGATTACAACATTATCTTCAATCCCATGCAACTGAGCATGTACCCCATCCATTTCCACAGCTTCCATCAATTTAGCCGCTATTTCTTCTCGAGCAGGTAGCCTATCCGTCTTCCAATATTCTGCTAACAAAATCCTAGCAATTGTTAGAATATGCAGCAGAGTATACCCTCGATATGTTTGTTGATCACCTGTTACTATATTTAACAAATAAATCTCCAGTTTTAATTCTACATTTACATTCAAAATTTCCCAAATTATATTTTGTACCATTCTCCAATATTTTTATATTTTTAACACCTCCACCACATATGGTAGAAGGTGCCCACATTCTGCATTTCCAACACTTATTAGAAATAGTCTTCTGGCATCTGGCATTTCTGTCAGGTGACCAATACCATCTATGATGCATTTTGTAAACATTCTCTTTATATGAAACTGCCTTTAGGAATTTCAGTTTTTTCCAAACACTGTGCCACTCCTCTAAGTCTATTGTATGGCCTATGTCCTGCATCCAGGAGATCATAGACATTTTCACTATTTCATCCTGCAAAGATTCCTCGAGTAACCAGCTATAGATTTTTTGAATCAACTTATTGCTCGACGATAGCCAAATCTTATCCAATTCATTCTTACTTTCCTCAAACCCACAATTTACATCTTTGTCATACCTAAATCATAATTGGGTGTTCTCCCACCAAGATAATTTGATGTTATGTTAGGCTGCTAAAATCTCCTCAGACTTTAACTTCTTCCTTTTATCTAATAATATTTCGTATTTTTCCCTGTGTACCTTTGTTATAAGTGAGGGTCTCACAAATGCCTCTAATTGAGATACCCATAAGGGGGTTTTCTTGTAATAACATTATTTTATATTATTCCATACTTTGAGCAATGCTCGCCTTAACGTGTGTCGCTCAAAATTTGCATAGATTCTGTCCTTATCATACCAAATGTAGGCGTGCCATCCCATACAAAAATCATGGCCTTCTAATACCAAGCATCTTGTGTTCTCCAATAGTATCCACTCCCTTATCCAACTTAAGGCTGCCACTTGATAGTATACTCTTCAATTAGGTACTCCTAATCTGCCCCTTTCTTTTTTATCTTGTAAGGTCCTCCACTTTGTTCTAGACTTTTTCAGCGACCAGATAAATTGCCTGGTCATTTTGTCTAACTCCTCAAAATATTGTAATTTCTTGACTATTGGTATATTTTGTGCTAAGAAAAGAAACCTTGGCAATATATTCATTTTTAAAATTGCTATCCTCCCCATCGTTGATATATGCAGATCTTTCCATTTAGCCAAGTCTTTTCTTATTTCCTCCAACAGCTTATTATAATTATCCTCCATTAACGTACTACATTTATTTGACAACATTATACCTAAATACTTAACTTTTTTCACAGTTTCCATGTTAGTTATATCCTGTAGCTCTTGCAATGTTTCTGATAAACAATTCTTAATCAACAATTTAGTTTTTCTGATATTAACCTTGAGACCAGCCACTTGCCCATATTCTCTAACCCCCAACAGATTTGGAATGGACCCTAGAGAGTTTTCCAAAATGAACATCTGCGAATGCCTGCAATTTATATTCCTCACCTTGCACCTTCAGCCCTTCAATCTGTCTATTTAGCGTTTAGTGAAGACAGTGGACACCCTTGCCTTGCACCTTTCTGTATTTCTATAATATGAGTCATATCTCCACTTACTACAACATGGGCATATTGTTTTCTATAAACTGCCCTAATCATATTCAAAAACATCTCTCCAGGATCCCATACTCGGAGTTTTTGTATCAAGAATTCCCAAGATAAGTTATCAAATGCCTTCTCGGCATCTAAGCACAGTACCATTTTTTTCTCAGGATGTTATTCATAATAATCCAAGACATTAATCACCATACGTAAATTTGCTTTGTCTCTTAAGCAAAAAACCCGCCTGATCGGGATGTATCGTTTGTGCTAACACGTTTTTAAATCTGGCTGCCAAGATATTTGCAAATATTTTATAATCTGCATTTAAAAATGAGATTGGCCTATAGTTTTTAATTTCCTCTCCTTCTGTGTTTGGCTTATGTATTAAGGATATAGCTGCATAATTCCATGTCTCAGGTAATTTCCCTGCTGTCCCTGTCTGTTGTAACACCTCTTTAAATGGAAGGCAAATCTGATCTTCAAACATTTGATAGATCTCTGCCAGTAGTCCATCAGGACCAGGTACTTTCTTTTTCTTTTTCTTCTACTTCTTTATTGCTTCTGTCACTTCACACATGGAAAATGGTTGATTCAAGAGACGTTTTTGATCTTCATTGAATCCATCTTTGTTATGGTGCTCTAAGTATTTCTCTATTTGGTATGAGCTCTGTACTTGATGATATAAGGATTTGTAAAAGTCTTCCACTATCCTCTTTAGTTCTTGATGTTCCTATTTTTCCTCACCCTTTTCATTTCTTAACTTAACTATCATCCATTTATCTTTCTCTTTTCTAAGTTTGTATGACAGCCATCTTGATGGTTTATTTGCGTTCTCAAAATAGTATTGCCTGGTATATTCTATTTTCCTTGCTATTTCCTGTGTTAAAATCAGGTTCATTTTATGTTGTAACAATTTTAACTTGACTTTTATTTACGCCATGGCATCATTATTTTTCCGTTTTTCTTCTTCCAATTTTATGTGATTACTTAGCCTTTCATACTTCTTCATTTGCTTATTTCTCCAAGCTTCCTGGTTGATACACCACCCTCTCATATATGCCTTAAATGCATCCCATAATATTTCAACTGGCATATCAGGTTGCAAATTCCTCTTAAAGAAATCAACTATCTCTTCTCTGAGTAATCCGATATTTAGCTTCCATCTACTTCTCTTCTTTATTTCTTCAAAGGATAATGTTATCGGATTATGATCTGCAAAAGTATTTGGTAGTATTTCAGTATTTATTAATTCTTTAAGCATTCCCGCTGTTGCCAAAGCCATATCATCCTTGACCATGCTTTATGCCGTGTTGAATAGAATGTATAATCTTTCTTCTATATGTTCCCAATAAATTATATTCCTCCACTATTTGCATGAAGGATTTAGGTAAAGTTGCTCCTGGCTTTTTAATTCTTTTCGGATTTTTCCTATGTAATTCTGGATCTAAAACTGCATTGTAGTCTCCTATTATGCAGATGCTTTCAAACTCTTTCAGTTTTAGTACTTCCTGTAACTCTTTGTAAAACCTCTCCTGATTTTGATTCGGTGCATATATATATTAACTAGCATAAAACAAATCAGCATGTATATATTCTTTAACATATGTCAGAGAAGAGTGGAATAAACTGACACTTCTGAAGGAATGTTGTTAAGTGACTTGACTGGGAACCCTGACAGCTGCACCTATGGAGCTTGCTACACATTCTTCTGGTTCATAGTCAATATAATAGCATTAGACAAAAGACCCTGAGTCAGAGGATGACTTAGCAAGAGGGACAAAGCTGGGAGACCTAGCACAGATAGCATTTTCAGGGGCCACATGTGCAAGCAATAGCTCACACAAGTGCAAACGGTGCAGAACTGAAGGAACTGCTTAGAGAAGGCTATAGACATGACTTCTGTGACCAGTGCCTGAAACATTTGTTCACAGGAATAATCACTGTGATCTTCTGTGAAGAGGTTCACTGACATCATACTGGGCACTCAGCAACTATTTCTACCGATAATTCCCCCCACCCAAAACAATCATCATCACTGACTACTAGATTTTTCCATTAGGACCCCTTTAAAATGTACTACAGATTAAAAATACTACAAAAGCATGCCTAAATTTGCATTGGAGACAAGTGGCAGGTTACCACCAGAACTGCATGGAAGCTGCATGTTTTGTTTTGTTTTTTGTTTTTAAAAAAAACTTTAAAAAGAAGCAGCTGTACAGAAACACACACGCACCCTGACTGGGTCTCAAGGGGAGGGCAAAGGAGATGGTTGCACCAACGCCCACAGGGACCCACCCAACCTCCCGGTGATAGGCATCGAGGGGCGAGCCAGGAGCCAGCTGAGGGACCTGCGGTGGCCGTGAAAGCGCGAGCCCAACAGCCAGGACTTGCCCCAGCCAGAAGAAGCAGAAGGCGAGGGTGTGTGGGAGGGTGGAGCAGATGCTAGGGGAAAATAAAGAGGAGGGCATGAGACGCATCCAGGGAGGATGCGGTCAGGAGGAGGTGCTTCGGGAGTGAGCTGTGAATTGGGAGGAAGTCAAGGAGTGAGACACTCAGCTGGGACAGAGAGAAGAGCGGAGAGGGCCTGGGAGCTCCAGTCTCCAACCCAACGCTTGCCCCAAACCTCGTGCCTGACAGGGTTCCTGGAATAGAACCCTGGTGCTGGAAATCCAGGAGTCTTAGGCCAGCATGGCGCCAAGTCCTCCAGTTTCCCTCCTGATGCCTGCTCCATCTGGGCTGGCAGCCAGGCGGAGCCGGCTCCTGACAGTGGTGGCCCGTTCAGGGAGAACCTGAATGACACCCACACCTATCCTGCCCCCTGGGGTGGGTGCCCCCGGCCTTGCGACAGGATAACCCGCCCAAAGGGACGATGATGGACCCAGCGGCCAACCCCCAGGCCACAGTGTTCAATATGGCCCAATTCATGCAATGGGTGGCGGAACACCAGGAACGCATGATGCAGGAGTGGGTCTGCCAGCAACAAGAGACCCAGGTTGGGCTGATCAGGGACCTGTGCAAAACATGGAAACAAACGCGGGCCACAAGCTACCCCTATGGGCCCCCGTGCAAGAGTGGGAACCATTCATAGTTACCCTCTACCTGTATGGTCATGGGGTCTGCGCACTGCTAGACACAGGGAGCACCATTTCCATGGTCTGGGCTGACTTGATTCCCCTGTACATAACAGTGAGGTGGTGGACGCAAATTAATTGCTTTTCACGCCACCTGCACCAGTGGCTGGTGGTGCACCTCCCCATGATTATCCAGGGTGAGGCACAGATGCTAGAGGCAGCTAAAGTGCCTAGCCTTCCGTATCCAGCCCTGATAGGTCGTGACCTCAAGGCATTTCAGTATCTGATCCACCAAGCCTCGGCTGAGGCGACAAGAGGGAGCCCCCAGTGACTGCCTAGTCGATCCAAGGATCCCCCCTGGCTCGGCCAGGGAGGAGAGTGAGGAAGAAGCAGAGGTGGGAGAACCAGCTGCCTGGGAGACTGATCCCCACTTCCAGGCTGCACAGCAGGAAGATCACTCATTGGAGTCAGCCCGCTGCCTGATAGCGGTAAGTGACAGTCGCTCAGTGAACGCTTGGTTGGCCCACCGTTTCCACTTCGAGTTTAGACAAGGCACGTGGTACCAAGTGGTGAAGGGTCACGGGACCCCACGGAGAAGTGGCAGCTGTTAGTGCCAGAGACCAACCGCCCCTATGTTCTCAAGCAAGCCCATGACTGTTTGTGCTCAAGTCACCAAGGCACCACCAAGATGGAGGCAAGAATCCTAGACCATTTCTTCTAGCCCCCGCTCTACCACAACATGCAGCAATTTTGTCAGTCATGCCCCACATGCCAGCAGCAGTCACATCAAGTGCCCCCCACCGGCACCTCTCCAACCGTTGCCGGTGGTCCAGGAACCCTTCTGGCTGATGGTAATGGACTTTATAGGACCCCTACCCTGCACGCCACAGGGCCATCGCTACATCCTGGTCCTGATGGACTACGCAACCCAGTTCCCTAAGGCCATGCCGCCGCACACCATGTGAGTGTTGGGGGTGGTAAAAGCGCTGTTTCAGCTGTTCTCGCGGTCTGGCATCCCACATGAACTTTTACCCGACCAGGGCTCCCCCTTCCGAGCGAGCCTGTTAAAGAAACTTTGTGACTCACTGGGGGTGTGGCAGGTATTTATGTCACTGTACCACCCCCAGACTGATGGACTGGTCGAATGATTCAACCAGACGCTGAAGGGGGCCCTGAAGAAGCTGGTAGAGGATAAGCCACACCAATGGAACCTCTTTCTGGATCCCCTGCTTTTCGCTTTGCAAGAGGCCCCCCAGGCGTCTACCGGCTTTAGCCCCTTTGAGTTGGTGTTTGGACAGCAACTGAAAGGGATCTTAGCAGTGGTGGAGCGCCAATGGGTAGACAAGCCATCTCCGCCACCAGTGGACCCGAATGAGTACATAGAACAACTCCGCAAGAGGCTCCATTGGTCCAACCAGCAGCCGCAGTTAAACCTGGGGAAGGCCCAACAGGAGCAACGGTGACAGTACGATCATGGGATGTGCCTACGCTCCTTCTAGGTGGGCAACCAGGTTCTGGTGCACCAGTGGGCGAGCCCTCACCCAGGGCCCAAGGTGTGGGAGGGTCCCTTTCTGTTCCAGGCCATCTTGGGGCCAGTCACATACTGGGTCCAGTGCAGGACCCAAGGGGGGGGTTGTGCACACTCCACGTCAACCACTTGAAGGCCTGGAAGGCCTGGAACCCAGAAGACTGTGGGTTGATGGCCCCAGTCGAAGGGCTGACCCTCCCTTCCCCACAGTGGAAGCTGGGGTCTGAGGAGCTCACAGGCGAACAGAAACAGGACCTGAGGCACCTACTCAAGTCCATACCGGGAGTCTTTTCCCGGTGTCCTGGTGTCACCACCCATCTGGAACATGTGATCAGGACGGGACCCAGTAAAGTAGCTTGCTCCATGGGGCGACCCTTACCCTGAATGTGATGGGCAGATGTCCAGAGGGAGACCGAAGAGATGCTGGCCCTCAGGGTGATCAAACCTTCATGAAGCGCTTGGCACAACCCGGTTGTGTTGGTTCCGAAACCCAATGGGAGTACCTGGTTTTGCATAGACTACCGGGAACTCAATCGGGTTTTCCAGTTCGATGCCTACCCATGCCACGGGCCAAGTTGCTCCTAGATCAATTGGGGGCTGCCCATATGGTATCGGCCAGACCTGACCAAACGCTACTGGCAGATGTCAGTCTGACAGGCTGACAAGGAAAAGATGGCCTTCGCCACCCCATCCGGCTTATACCAGTTTGTGTGCATGCCCTTTGGCTTACATGGAGCAGCCGCCACATTCCAGTGGCTAGTGGGCATGGTCCTGGCGGGGTGTAAGGGCTACACTGCCACGTACATAGATGACATCATAGTGTTAAGCCCCAACTGGCCCACCCACTTGAGACACCTGGAAGAGGTATTGCAGGCGTTAAGGAAGGCAGGACACACCGCGAACCCCGGAAACTCTTTGGTTTCCAAGAACTAAAATATCTGAGCTTTGTGGTGGGACAAGGTCAGGTTCAACCCCTCTCCTAGAAGGTTGTCCAGATCAGGGAGTTCCCAAAGCCTCAAACGAAGAAGCACCTCCGCTGCTTCTGGGGGCTCCTGGGATATTATAGCCAGTTCCTGCCCCACTATGCTACCAGAGCTGCCCCTTTCACAGACCTTCTGTGAAAGGGGTGTCCAAACGCCTTAGTGTGGGAATCCAGAATGATAGGGCATTCGAGGGACTCTAAGAGGCCCTGGGACAACAGGCGGCCCTATGTAACCGGGATTTCACCAAACCCTTCTTAGTCCAGACTGATGCCTCCGAAACGGGAGTCGGTGCCATCCTAGCTCAAGTTCAGTAGGGCGAGGAAGTTCCCATACTGTTCCTGAGTCGAAAGCTGTTGGAGGCAGAACGGCGATATTCGACGGTCGAAAGTGAAGCCTTAGGCCTTAAATTGCCCATCAGAGCCCTTAGCTTTTACCTCTGTAATAATTCCTTTGTCTTGGTGACCGATCACACGCCCTTACAATGGCTGTATTGGATGAAGGACCACAACACCCAGGTTCTGAGGTGGTACCTTTCTCTCCTCCCATACAGGTTCACCATTCAGCATCGCAGAGGCTGTCAGCATGCCAACACCGACTACCTCTCCCGCCCCTTCGAGGAACCTGAGGACGACATGACACGAGGGGGGGGAGTGTCAGGGGGTGGCAGCAACAGACGCACCCCCGACTGGGTCTCAAGGGGAGGGCAAGGAATATAGTTGCACCAACACCCACAGGGACCTACCCAACCCCGAGTGAGGCGCTCGGCCAGAACAGAGAGAAGAGAGGCGAAGGCCTGGGAGCTCCGAACTCCAACCCAACACTTGCCCCAAACCTCGTGCTGGAAACCCAGGAGTCTGAGGCCAGCATGGTGCGAGTCCTCCAGTTTCCCTCCTGACGCCTGCTCCACCCGGGCCAGCAGCCGGGCAAAGCTGGCTCCCGACAACACCATGTTGTCATATTTAGCCTACATTTTAGAGGTGCTTTTTTCCCTAAGAACAAAAGTGAGAGCAATACTCAGTTTATTATTTCATTTGCTTTAACATTTCCTTTTAATAAACCAACCATATTATCAAACAATTACTTGTTTTGAACATTGCCTGTTAACAGTTCTGTTATTCTGAGAAGTGACAAGGATCATGTGGAGTTAGGAACTGCACAGTACAAGCGGACAAGATCAGACATTCATCTCTTGAGATAAACTGGCATCTTCCTGAAGCTGAGAAACAAGCAGCTGTATAAATGTAATAACGGACATGTATAGAAATTGAGGGGGACCAGTTTGCAAAGCAATACATTCATAGGGAAAAAATATGTAAATGTTAGCAACCTGTGGCACCGAACAACTGTTCCTTTAGACAAAGCACTGAATTCTTGAAGAGCCATTCATCAATGACACAGAACATACTGAACTCTCTCTTTTTAATACTACAGTTTTCAGAGCTTGTATAAGCTAAAATGTCCTCACCTTCCAATTCAGTAGCAACATCTTGAGTCTTTGGTAAGGTCAAGGCTTACACCCGAGGCTGAATCAAACAGCACTGGTCAGATTTATAAGAAACTAGCTGGGTTAACGAGCCACCTGAAAAAAAAGTTAGAAATATATTCAGCTAATCCATTTGTGCCTCAAATATATAGGGGCAGAATCAGCTGATATAAATATCCAGCCAGTCTGCTTGAATCCAAGAAGTTCACTATCCCTGCTGCTTGGACAGAACATTCAAGAAAGTTCTCAGTGACAGAAAGGGGACTCCTTTCGCTCAGAGTGACAGGAGCAACACCCAGTTGGAGCGTCACGCAGAGCAGAGAATCTACTGTCTGGGGACAGGTGTCACTCCTTTATATGGAGATGGCTATCCTCTTCCACTTGCAGCAGATTCCAGCAGCTATCTGGCTAAGTGACACTGACTTCTTTGTAAATATCCCATGCACACAGATCCAAATCCTGTTCAGGTTCCACTGAAAACAATGGTACTCATTAGATGACTGAGATTTAGCTGAAAACTCCCCCCCCCCAACACACACACACACTGCAAGTCTGTTTTTCCTTATTCCGATGGACGTCAGACATGGAATATCTAGGCCTGGACTTCATCTCCTACTGGTCCCAAAGTTAAAGCATCCATTCAATTTGGTGTAGTGGTTAGGAGCATGGGCTCTAATCTGGGAGAACTGGATGATTCCCCACTCCTCCACATGCAGCTGCTGGTGTGACCTTGGGTCAGTTACAAGTAATTTCAGAGCTGTTCTCTCAAGGGCAGTTCTCAAAAAAGCTCTGTCAGTCCCACCTACCTCAAAGGGTGTCTGTTTTGGAGAGGGGAAGGGAAAGGAAATTGTAAGCTGCTTTGAGACTCCTTCAGGTAGTGAAGGGTGAGGTATAAATCCAATTTCTTCTTTTTCTTCAGGGAAAAACCCCATTATAGCATAAATAGAACAGAAGGAAGTCAAGTTAGCTTCCACAGACTCCATGAAGAGACTACTATTTTTTATTTACTACAGCTAAGAATGAATTTGGATATTCAGAAAAAACACATTCAGATTTCTTTGGGCAGTTCTGCAGAACTATCAATTAAAAGCATGGGCAGAACTATCAATTAAAAGCATGGGTGGGAAGTTAAGTATTTGAATGTTCTGACTTTCAGTAAATGCATTTAGGACTATGATTGCAACTTGACGTTTGTTCCACAACACCATGCCCATATCCATTTTGAGTACCCACTCTGCAAGGTCACCAATCAGCAGTCACTTCTTGGGGCCATATTAGATTTGTACACTTCAACTGTCTGTGGTTAACCTTGATTTGTATCAGCTGAAACCCTGCAAAAAAACCACAAATAAGTAATGTGCATTGGATAAGCAAAAGTTTTTACTTCAAAAGTTAACAGAAGCACAGTTTATTCAAAATAATATCAGTGGCTTAAAAAGGAACATCACATATTGTGCTTTCAAGGTTAAGTCTGGCTAGAAAGTCCTGGAATCACTCAGGCTGCCAGTGTTTTATATTTCTGAGATAAAGGAGAGATATGAGTTAACTGTTGTGATTGGTTGACCTAGAAATGTAAAGTCCCTCTCAACAAAAGTATAACAAGAAAAAAAGTATGACAAAGACAGTATAAGGATTTGAATTAAAAGTATTGAAGTTTTCACATAAACAACAGAAAAGCGTAATTGGTAATGGGCAGAACTGATTGACTATTTTCTGACCAGTTACATAAAGACTCCACATGAGCAAAGATAGTTAAATGCATATAACCAGGGCCACTCAGAAGGGTGGCCAGGAAGGTTTGGGCCTCAAATTTAGACATGTTAATTTTCTGGCACTTTATAAGTTTTGTAATTTGTTTTTATGCACATCATGTGTTGCCTTTTTAATTTTTTTTTAATAGCTACAGACCTCAAAAGCTGAGAGTGATCCAGGCCTTTCTGGACATCTGCAATGACCTGCATGTAATTAAACTCTGATTGCTGTTTCATGTAAAAAGAAATGAATATAGGGATCAAGCAATTTACAGCTTAACCCAGACCCTCTATTCCACTGCTTATCACTCCTTGCAAACTGCCCCCTAGGGTTGCCTGGTCTGGGTTGGAAAATACCTGGAGATTTGGGAAGTGGAGCCTAGAGAGGGTGGGGTTTGGGGAGGGACCTCAGCATGTTCCAATCCCACAGAGTTCTCCCTCCCAAGCAGCTATTTTCTCCAGGAGAACTGATCTCAGTCATCTGGAGAACAACTGTAATAGTGAGAGATCTCCAGGCGCTACCTGGAGGTTGGCAACCCTTTGCCCCCATGGCCCAGAAAGAGTTCCAAAGATCTATCTACACACACACACCCTGTGGAGGCAAAAGTAACTATGGGGTATGATTCAAAGCACAAAACGGCTGGCAGGGAAAGGGTTAAACAGCGACTGTTCTTTTTTTGCTCTAAATTGTTCTGAAACTGGACTGGATCTCTTTCTTTTGAAAAGTGGCCTGGGGGGGAGAGAAGGAGAAGAAGAAGAGGAGGAGACTGGATTTATACCCCGCCCTTCACTCCCCAAGGGAGTCTCAGAGCAGCTTACAAACTCCTTTCCCTTCCCCTCCCCACAACAGACACCCTATAAGGTAGGTGGGGCTGAGAGAGCTCTGACAGAAACTGCTCTTTTTCAAGAACAGCTGTGCCAGAACTATGGCTTGCCCAAGGTCATCCAGCCAGGTGCAAGTGGAGGAGTGGAGAATCAAACCTGTTTCCCCCAGATTAGAGTCCACGCACTTAACCACTACACCAAACTGGCATGCCATACAGCCATGCCCTACCGTTGCCAAGGATACTTTTACAGCAGTTTGCACTCAATGGTCATGGATATGCTCCTTTACCTGAATTTGTGCAGATAGCTACCATGCTGCAGAATTATGTACGGTATGTACTCCCAGAAGCTGAACAGCAGCTGGATCAGCATCCAAATGACACTTTTACAGCAGTTTGCGCTCAATGGTCATGGATATGCTCTTTTACCTGAATTTGTGCAGATAGCTACCATGCTGCAGAATTATGTATGGAATGACACTAACTGTCTTTCTCTCTCTCTCTCCCTGCTTTGGCTGTTCATCTACCCTGCTAGCCTATCTCTCTTGCCATTGCCATGTACACGTGCATTCCTCTGTACTGTTGCTCACACCGAAGTTGGCTCAGGACAACAATCAAGTCGTGGCTGATCAACTATCACCAACTGGCCACCTTGTGTTTGACCCAAGAATGCCCTTGCAGAGGGGGAGGCCTACCTTTATGGTGGCGTCACAGTGGCATCTGGCAGCAGTGATAGCAGGAATTAGGTTTTCCAGTCTCCCTGGCCCTGCTGTAGTCTGCATACACAAGCAGGTACTTTGCTAAGGAACAGACATCACCCAATCTGCCACATTTTAAAAAAGAGGTTTTGGGTTTTCTCTACATACTGAGCAGTTTAGAGCATTTATTTGGGCCATCCTCAGCATCACAAGATAAAAACCAGGGAGGGCAGTTCCATCTTTTGACTATCACTAGCATTTATTTCTATATGACATTGTCAGTTACAAATAATCAATGGCTTAGATTTAAATGTCATTGTTTCATAGCATTAGGGTTTTTGTAATTACAATAAATTTATCTTGTGCGCCAAAGTTATTTGACCAGGCAATTCACAATTTTTTTAATCTGTCAAATGACCAGCCATAGAAGTCACAGGAGGAATTGTGCGCCAAAGTTATTTGATCAGGCAATTCACCATTTTTTTAATCTGTCAAATGACCAGCCATAGAAGTCACAGGGCACAGAGGCAGCCAGTTAGACTTCAAGTTTGAGAGAGGGGGGCAATTACTTAACCCCTATTTAGCCCTTTCCCTTCATTTATCTTTTTACTTAAAATCACTGATTGCTAAGCTGATTTTCCATCCATGGGGAGACAAATAAGCATACAAATAAAAATAGTCAGCCAGACTGCTACAGTAAGTGCATGTGTATGCTTTTTTCACACATCCATGGCTTTAATGGTGTGCTGGCCCTTTAAAGACTAAATTCTGAGTGGCAGAGAGTGTGTGCATACAATACAGCCATACACACCATTCCCTGTTTCTTCATCTGGAAAGCGTGGCAGCAGAAATAGAGGAACAAAGTGAATGCAGCAACAAGGAAACAAGATACATGAACAACAGGCAAGCACTTTCTTCACAGTTACTTTCCAGGTTCTTTAGAAGCAGCCGTAGAAACAAATTTGGCCTTAGGATGACAATAAGGGTAGTTTTTCATTTTGTAGTTTTAAGCCACAAAGTTTCTATGTGACTGAATACATATTGTCTAACTCATATAACTAGTTCAATATTGGTTCTGTTACTCCCATCCCAACATGTTATAAAATATACACATCCTGATCTATACAAGCTTACATTTGTAATGAGTGAGTTTTAGGATCATGCCAAAGATTCATATTGTCATGAAACTGGCATTGTGCAGCAATGTCTAAATTTCACTTCCATAGAAGTAATTCTACTGTTTTCCACCTCCCATTATTAGGAGAAAAATAGCAGATATCCATGATGTGGGTGATTATCATCCCTCTGGACATTCTGCTCTACAGCTGGCCATGAATCCTCAATTCAGCTGCTTCCTCAAAAATGCTGAATCCTCCAGTCATTGGTTAACATGGAAATGCCACCTTGACAGGAGCATACCAAATGACCACAGTGAAGTGCTCAAAAGACATGACAAAGCAAAACTTCTTGGAGCCAAGAAAAACATGAACAAGCAGCCAAACTGCCACTTTAAAGGCAACCAACCACATGGAAGCTGTTCCACTTGACAAGTCATTTGCAAGCCCCAGCACACGTGCTACCATTTTCCTGATACCACTCAACATAGGGAGTATGTGGGGGTCATCCTGGTGTTCACATCTCGTTTACTAAAAACCACATGAATGCTTTATCATGCATATTTACCCTGAGTACTCTGTTTCAAAACCCTTGAATTATGAACTGCAGTATAACTACACAGTTATCTACGTCTGCAAACAGGCAGAGGTGCAATCAACTACTGTATTGTAAATTTTAGTATAACTAGTTAGGTTCTGAATTATAGATGCCTGAATACAATTAAAGTGGAATTTCGTTGAACTTATTTCTCACCCCCGGAGAATATTCAAAAAAATACACTGAAAGGGGCTATTTCCAAGTAAGCAGACATAAGAGAAAGCCGCAGCCCTAGCTCGTCAAGCTCTGTGGGACTCACTTCGGAATAAACACAGGCTCAACCTATCCGACGAAAATTTTGAACATGGTTAAAACAAACACTGAAAATACAGAGCAAAACAATTTTTTAACCCCCTTCTTGATGCGCATTTTGGAGACTGCTCCTGTTGAAGTTTACTAGGAAGTAAGCTCCACTGGATCCAATAGCGCATGCTCCTAAACGAATCTGCGAAGGATTTTAGCCGTGGGTATTGAAAGGAACAAAACGACCGTGAAGTCATAACAGTATCATAACCATAGTACTTTTATGCACACTATGCACATTAAAATATAAGAAATAATGCCGACACTGTAAATTTTCCTGAGATTCGCCCACCCCAGTTCAGAGTTTACCGTCTTTCATTGTCATGCGTTTTCTGATTTAAAAGAGCAAGTTCGGCACACTACCTTATCGCAGTCAGCCATTAGCTACTGAAAGACTACAAACTACAACTCCCACAACCCTTTGCTGTTAGAAAACTACGGGTCCCAGTATTGCAACAAAAGCTAACCTCTGTAACGCTAGTCCAGCTGGGGGAAGGATGGTCTAGGTCTAGGACATTTTGCATGATTAAGGGAATAGCGGGATAAAAGTGATACAGACGACAGGCATGCGTTTACAGATTTCTTTTGTCTGGGCAAGTTATCATTGTTAGATGGGCAACATAGAAAGTTTGTAGAGATTTGAGATGTTAAGAGATTGTTTGATTTTTTTTCCAAATTCAAATACTGGGAATCAAGGTTGATACGGGACAGAAAAAAAGCCGGAACAGGCAGGAATGAGCATTAAACAAAAAGTAGTACTGCCAAAAACAGTGGAATGTGTTAAAGGGCACTTCAGAACTATATTTGGGAAATCAAAATGCAAAAATATTATGTGTCTATTAACCTTTCCAAGTCAAAATGTCTCCATGGAACAGGCATTAAACAGATAATAATACCACAAAAAACAGTGGGATGGTTAAAAGGCACTCCAGAGCAATATTTTTGAAATCAAAACACAGTTGTGGATTTATTAACCCTTTCCATGGCAAAATGCCTGTGGAAAACCACAGAATGGGTATTAAATGAATAATAGTACAGCAAAAAAAACCTGTGGATGCATTAAAGGCACTCCGAAACAGTATTTTAGAAATCAAAACACAAAAATGTTGTGCATTTATTAACCCTTTCCAGGCCAAAATGACTCCAGAACCCATGGAACAGGCAGCAATGGGCATTAAACAAACAATATTACTGCAAAAACCAGTGGGATGCCTTCCAGACACTAGAGAACAATATTTTAGAAATAAAAATGCAGAATTTTTATGCCTTTATTAACCCTTTTCAGGCCAAAATGTCTCCATAACAGATTGGAACAGGCATTAAACAAATGATAGTTCTGCAAAAAAAAATAGTGGGGTGCATTACAGATGCTCCAGTACAATATTTTAGAAATAAAAACACTGAAATGATACACCTTTCTCAGCCAAATGGCTTCGAAACAGCATTAAACAGGCCTGAACTAGCATTAAACAACTAGTGCTGAAGAAAACAGTGGTATGTGTTAATGACAGTTGAGAACAATATTTTAGAAATGAAAACACTGAAATTTCACTCTTTTATTTATAGGGTTGCCAGTCCTGGGTCGGGAAATTCCTGGAGATATGGGGGTGGAATCTGGGGAGCATGGAGTTTGGGGAGGGGAGGGACCTGAGTGGGGTATACTACTACAGAATCCATTTTCCAAAAGTGCCATTTTCTCCAAAGAAGCTAATTTCTGTCATCTGGAGAGGAGTGGGAGGAGGAGGAGGAGAAGAAGATGAAGAAGAGTTGGATTTATACCTCCCCCCTTCACTTGGAGTCTCAAAGCAGTTTACAATCTCCTTCCCTTCCTGTGAGATAGGTGGGACTGAGAGAGCTCTGAGAGAACTTCTCTTGAGAGAATAAGAACATAAGAACATAAGAGAAGCCAATGTTGAATCAGGCCAATGGCCCATCTAGTCCAACACTCTGTCACACAGGCCAAAATATACCAGGTGCCATCAGGAGGTCCAGCAATGGGGCCAGGGCACCAGAAGCCCTCCCACTGCTGCCCCCTCCAGCACCAAGAATAGAGTGCATCACCTGCCCCAGACTGAGAGTTCCCATCTATACCCTGTGGCTAATAGCCACTGATGGACTTCTGCTCCATATGTTTATCTAATTCCCTCTTGAAACTGTCCATGCTTGCAGCTGCCACGATCTCCTGTGGCAGTGAATTCCATACGTTAATCACTCTTTGGGTGAAGAAGTATTTCCTTTTATCTGTTCTAACCCGACTGCTCAGCAATTTCATGGAGTGCCCACGAGTTCTTGTATTGTGAGAAAGGGAGAAAAGTACTTCTTTCTCTACCTGCTCAATCCCATTCATAATCTTATAAACCTCGATCATGTCACCTCTCAGCCGTCGTTTCTCCAAGCTAAAGAGCCCCAAGCATTTTAACCTTTCTTCATAGGGAAGGTGTTCCAACCCTTTCATCATTCTAGTTGCCCTTCTCTGCACTTTTTCCAATGCTATAATATCCTTTTTGAGATGTGGTGACCAGAACTGTACACAGTATTCCAAATGAGGTCGCACCAATGATTTATACAGGGGCATGATGATACTGGCTGATTTGTTATCAATTCCCTTCCTAATAATCCCCAGCATAGCATTGGCCTTCTTTATTGCAGCTACACACTGTCTAGACACTTTCAGCGAGTTATCCACTACGACTCCAAGATCTCTCTCTTGGTCCGTCTCTGCCAGTTCAGACCTCATCAACGTGTATTTATATTTAGGATTTTTGGCTCCAATGTGCATCACTTTGCACTTGGCCACATTGAACCCCATTTGCCACGTTGACGCCCACTCACCCATCCTCAACAGATCCCTTTGGAGTGCCTCACAATCCTCCCTGGTTTTCACCACCCTGAACAACTTTGTGTCATCTGCAAATTTAGCCACATCACTGCTTACTCCCAATTCCAAATCGTTAATAAACAAGTTAAAAAGCATCGGACCGAGTACTGATCCCTGTGGTACCCCACTGCTTACCACCCTCCACTGAGAAAGTTTCCCATTTATACTCACTCTCTGTTTCCTATTTATAAGCCAGTTTTTGATCCACAAGAGGACTTGTCCTTTTATCCCATGACTATTGAGCTTACTTAGGAGCCTTTGATGAGGAACTGTATCAAAAGCTTTCTGGAAGTCAAGGTAAATAATATCTATTGGGTCCCCCTTGTCCACATGTTTGTTCACTCCCTCAAAAAACACTAACAGGTTAGTGAGACAAGATCTTCCCTTACAGAACCCATGCTGAGTCTGCCTCAATAGTTTTTGTTCATCAATGTGCCTACTAATTCTTTCCTTAATAACAGTTTCCACCAACTTACCTGGTATCGATGTCAGACTGACTGGCCTGTAATTTCCCGGATCTCCCCTGGAGCCCTTTTTAAAGATGGGAGTGACATTAGCTACCTTCCAGTCCTCAGGAATGGAGGCAGATTTTAAAGAAAGATTACATATTTTTGTCAGGAGATCCACAAGTTCACATTTGAGTTCTTTCAGAACTCTTGGATGAATGCCATCCGGGCCTGGTGATTTATTAGTTTTTAAATTGTCCATCAGTCGGAGGACTTCCTCTCTTGTTACCGCAATCTGATTCAGGTCTTTCAAACCCCCTCCCGAAATCGGTGCTTCTGGAGTGGGCAAACACTTCTCCTCTTCCACAGTGAAGACAGAGGCAAAAAATGCATTCAGCTTCTCAGCCATTTCCCTATCATCCTTCACTACTCCTTTTACCCCTTGGTCATCCAAGGGCCCCACTGCCTCCCTGGCTACTTCTAATGTATTTGAAGAAAATTTTATTGTTGGTCTTTATGTTTTTTGCGATATGCTCCTCATATTCCCTTTTTGCTTGCCTGATCACAGACTTGCATTTTATTTGCCATAGTCTGTGTTCCCTTTTATCAACCTCACTAAGACTAGCTTTCCACCGCTTAAAGGAATCCTTCTTACTTTTTACAGCTTCCATTACTTTATTTGTTAACCATGCAGGCTTTTTTCTATACCTATTTGTACCTTTCCTAACCTGCGGTATATATTTTTTCTGAGCTTCTAGGATTGTCTTTTTAAATAGTCTCCAAGTTTCCCAAATGGTTTTGACCTTCTCCACTCTTCCTTTCAATTTCTTCCTCACATGTCCCCTCATACCAGAGAAGTTACCCCTTTTAAAGTTAAAAGTGGTTGCGTCAGTCTTTTTGGGCAACTCCCTATCTGTACTAATGTTAAACTCAATGACATTATGGTCACTGTTCCCAAGTGGTGCAATCACTTTTACATCTCTCACCAGGTCTTGGGTGTTACTTAGGATCAAATCCAGGATCATCTCTCCCCTGGTAGGATCTGTGACCATCTGTTCCACAGCACAGTCATTGAGAGTGTCTAAGAACGCAATCTCTTTTTCCCGACTAGAACTCATATTGACCCAATCAATGTGTGGTTAGTTAAAGTCGCCTATTACAACACAGTTATTTCGTCTAGCCACTATCTTTAATTCATTCATCATTTTATAATCCTCCTCTATCTTTTGATCTGGTGGGCGATAACAAACTCCCACTGTTAAGCCTCCTTTTGGACCCACTATTTCAACCCATAGCATTTCCAGAAGCTAATCCAATTCTCTTACCCTCTCAATCTTACTGGACGGTATACCCTCTCTGACATACAGAGCCACCCCACCTCCAATCCTTTCCCCCTTATCCTTCCGATATAATTTATAACCAGGAATCACCGTATCCCACTGATTTTCCTCATCCCACCAAGTTTCTGAAATACCCACAATGTCTATTTCCCCCCCAACACCAAGCATTCCAACTCCCCGATTTTACCTCGGAGACTTCTAGCATTTGTGTATAAACACTTATAGTTTCCCAGGTTTGTTAAGCCCACAGCCTTCCTCTTGCTGCCTCGAGACCTTGCCAGGCAGTTCCTGTCATTAGCCACAGTCTCAGTGGACAATTTTAATCCATTTCCTTGTACAAAAGTAATAGCTACCCCTTCATCTCTTTGAGATGAGCCATCCCGAACCAGAGACTTTTCATCTCCTGTCGGCTTTCCCCCATTATTCAGTTTAAAAACTGCTCTGCCACCTTTTTGATTTTGAGCGCCAGCAGCCTGGTTCCTTCTTGGGACAAGTGGAGACCGTCCCTTTTGTACAGCTCCCTCTTGTCCCAAAAAGCATCCCAGTGCCTAACAAACTTGAACCCTTCCCCCCTACACCACCGTCTCATCCACACATTGAGACTCCTGATCTGTGCCTGTCTCTCCGGCCCTGTGCGTGGAACAGGTAGCACTTCCAAGAAGACTACCTTGGAGGTCCTGGCCTTGAGCTTCCTGCCCAGCAGCCTAAATTTCTCCTCCAGGACCTCATGACTGCATTTCCCCACATCGTTGGTGCCGACGTGCACCACGACCACTGGCTCCTCCCCAGCACTATCTACCAGCCTATCTAAAACACGCGTAATGTCCGCTACCTTCGCACCAGGCAGGCAAGTCACCATACGGTCAGTATGCGGGTTTGCCACCCAGCTGTCTACCTGCCTAAGGATCGAATCACCAACTACCAAGAGCCCCCCTCCCACCCTTCCCAGGGACGGTTCCTTGGTACGAAAGGATACCCGTTCACCAGCTGAAGAAGAGATCCCTTCTGAGGGCACATTCCCCTTATCCTCAGCATGGTGCCCCGTTTCCCCTTGACCCTCATGCTCCCTGGCAGCAGCCGGGGTGCCAGATCCAGAGTGGGACATATCTAACAAGTCCCCGAGAGTCTTCCCCGTGCACCTAACTGACTGTCCCTGCTTCTCCAGGTCAGCCACCTTGGCCTCAAGGGAGCAAACTTGCTCCCTGAGAACCAGGAGCTCCTTGCACCGAGCACACACCCAAGACTTCTGACCAGTGGTCAGATAGTCATACATGTGACACTCCAAGCAAAACACTGGATAGCCCCCAACCCCCTGCTGGCATTCTGGCTTCATAATTGTTTTTAAACAAATACTTTTCTATAACCCCCCTTTTAAAACACTTTGTATTTATATGACTCCTGTTGTAGGATACTTACCTTACCTTACCAAGGAGCCAAGGTCCCTGGCTTTCTGGCTCTTCCTGTGCTTCTTACAGAGCCCCTAGGCTAAGAGCCACAGGCAAAGAGCCTCGCCCTTCGGCTCGTGCCAGAGGCTCGTGCCTCTTGCAAACTTCCTGCCTTAAATAGAATTGTCTCCCAGGAGAGGGTGTGGCCAGCAGCTACTCAAATTCACCCAAGGCACTTAATGACAGTCAAACAATGACCCTTTCACACCCCAACTCCAGCAGGCAGAAGTCTGTTACAACTCACCCACACACTCCCAAATACAGTCCCTGACACAGTACCTTCTCAGCTAAAGCACCTCAGCTGAAAGTAAATAAATAAAAATACCACTCACCCCTCTGGCAGCTCAAACACCTTGCTCCTTCTCAGAGTTCAGCAGAGAATAGTGACTGACCCAAGGTCACCCAGCTGGCTGCATGTGGAGGAGTGGGGAATCAAACCTGGTTCTCCAGATTAGAGTCCACCACTCTTAACCACTACACCAAACTGGCTAATCCTTGGATATCTCCAGCTACCACCTGGTGGTTAGCTACCCTATTTATTAACCCTTTTCCAGCAAAGGTAATTCAACATGGCATACAAGACAGTTTCACCCCCCACACCACACAAGAAACCAAACTGAAATTGGAAATTTTCTAACAAAACACCTGCAGGGCAGAAATGGTATTCTAATAGAAAGAAGCTCCCAAATGGTACAGGAAGAGAATGAGGAGTCAGAAAAGGGCTCCCAGGTTAGACGAAGGGAGGCATCCCATTCATTAAGAAGATAACATATATACGCATCTGGAGTAGCATGCAGCACCACCATTGTTGTGATATTGGAATAACATCACTAGCACTTATTGTATTGTTTTAACAAACTGTTTTAATGGTTTTAATTATTTGATTGTTGATCTGTGTTCTAAAGTATCTGTGGTACTATTGTTTGTTTAATGCTGATTCTGGTCTGTTCTGGGGTGTTCAGGAGGCATTTGGCTGAGAAAAGGTTAATAAAAGCATGAGAGTTCCACATTTTCATTTCTAAAATATTGTTCTTGAGTGTCTGTTACACATCCCACTATTTTTTGCAATACTATGGTTTGTTTAGTGCCTGTTCCTGGGTATTCCACAGGCATTTTGGCCTGGAAAGGGTTAATGAAAGCACACGAGTTTCATGTTCCATTTCTAAAATATTGTTCCAGAATGTCTGTAATGTATCCCACTGTTTTTTGCAGTACTATTGTTTGTTTAATGCCCATTCCAGCCCATTCCAAGCTGTTCCAGTGTTTACCCGGTCCCCATTGATACAGCACAACCATGCCAGTGCAAATTCTAAGGTGATAATGATGATACTGGATTATGAGGCACCAGCCCTGCCTGGCCAGTAAGGCACAGCCTCACATGATTAATTGGGGGACAGGCATTTATGAGTTTTTGTTTTGCAAATATTACATCTAATGCCATGGAATGGAACGCTGAGAAGTATATTTCCAAATTTCCCAATATACTATTAAAAATAAGAATGCGGTAAAGTGGGTACACTTACCAGAAAAGACCAGATTTTGTGAGTGAAAAAAGAGGACACTGTTCACCAGCAAGATTTTTTTTTCTTAGATGCCCTGACAAGTAAGGACTTCTTGCTGATAAATGAAACAGGGCTGCAGAAATCACTTCTACGCATGCACGCACACACACTTGTATATGGAAAACTATTTATTAATAAGTTTATATACGTAGCTGCTTATTTTTACTGAAATGGCAAGTTTGCACTGAAATGGCAAAGAAATAACACAGTAAGCAAGTAATGAAAGAAGAAGAAATGTCCCCCACATAAATACCAATTTACCTATCACTAAGCATTTCTGTGATTACAACACCAGTACTTGTACACCCATGATGAAGTGGCACCTGAATACTTGTCAGAAGATTTTATCTCCCCAAGTAGAGTTAATTGTTCAAGTAGGTATTTGTAGAACTGAAGGCATGAATAGTCACATAGGTTATACTGCAGTAACAGAACACCCATTATAGCATCAATGACACATGTTCCTTAACAAAATTTGAGTCTAGTCCTACCTTTAAGATCAACAAAATGTTATTCAAGGTGTAAGCTTTTGTGTACCTGAACACTTCTTCAGATATATTGAAATGGAAGTTACCAGTCCATGCATGTAGGTAGAGAGTGAGCAGCAAATTAGCATACAACATAATCTGAAGAAGTGTGCAGGCACACAAAAGCTTTACCTTACATAAAACTTTGTTGATCTTAAAGGTGCCACTGGACTTGACTTTTGTTCTGTTGCTTGAGACCAACATGACTACCCACCTAAATCTGTTCCTGTCATCTGTCCACTGGGCATTTATTAAAGAAGATATTCTCCCAATATTTGCATTATGTCCTGGAATGCAGGGGGAAAATTGTGCTACTTTAAGCAACTCAAAATGGCAGTCTGCCTTGCAGCACTTTTGAAAGTGTTTAACCCATTTGACACCCACTGGCACACTTTTGAAGTCTTCATCTATTTGAGCACTTTCAACAAAAGTCCTCAGGTTATACAACTGGTCAAAACATTTTACATCATCCACCATCACATCTTGATTTCTCAAGTACTTTATGGTATGCTGAATGTAATAAAATGAAAGGGTACAGTACTTTTACAGTTCCGCAGGGCCTGCAAGATGGAGCTCTTCTGCCAGGCTTTTAATTAGGGTGATGAACGTCCCTTTCTTTTCACTGGGCCTCTACTCAATAGGTCAGAACTGCATATTAGAGTTGGCATTTGTGAAGTTTTAATGTTAATGACAACGGCACTGGATGAAGGCCATGGTGGTATTTTATCTGTATTAATTGTATATATTGTATTTTATTAAATTTGATGTAACCCACCTTGAGCCTGCTATGTGGGGGAGGGCAAGTAAAAGTCAAATAAAAGAAATAAAAAATATATAAAGTCATCCAATGAATACAGTCAAATTCATTAAAAGAAACTGTCAATTTTTGCAAATATTCCAAAAACAATTTGTACAAGAAGCTTCTTCCATAAACAGACCAACCTCTTACTCTAATCCATCCTTCTTTCCTTTGTTTAGGATCTCTTTTGTTTTCAGTGAAAAGAAGGCAGCTTCAATTCTGTGTTGCAACATTCGACAAACTGACTGCAATTCAGTGAAAACCTCCAAATGTAATTTCCTCCTTTCTATTCCCTGGATTTTTGTATGGAACCTTGACATTAAGGAATACAAGTGCTAAGTTATGCTTCTGCTAAATCATTTTCAAAGAATTTCTTCAGTATGGATGGTGGATTAGACTGAGACAGAAAAAAAAGATTTCACACCAGGAAACATCTGCAGTAACCATTCTACGGCAGGAAATTACCATTATTGCCATATGACAATAATGGTAATTTATATAAATGAATTCACAGTAATGCTTGAGATTTTCTGATCTTACTGTATATATGGATAAATAATTGTAAATCTTCCTTATGATGCATTCTATGTCTACAGACCATGTGTCTGCTCTGTGCTGTATACAGTTGGGAAGGATGTGTGTTGGACAACCAGCACCAACTAATTCTCTCTTTATTCATGCTTCAAGTCATAGAAGACATTTTTGCTTCCAGAGCAACTGACTCTTCCAAAATCAGTGTTCATGTTGTCACCAGAGAATGCAACACACTTAACACTTGTGAAACACAGTCCACTGTCATTTCCAATTTTTCACTGAGCATGCTAGTCAGCTGTATCAATTTTGATTTAATATAATGAACTTTGTGAAAATATGGTATCACAACAGGGAATAGTTTTTGTGACCCATAGTTGCTGCCATCTGTGAAAACACCTAAACAAAATATTTCATTTAAGTCCTGAATTGCCATAGCAACAGTGTGTGGCACAAGCACTCTGTTGACAGTGGCCTCGACTTTTGTTCTTGCACAGGAAACTTTTTTCACTGTGTCTGTATCAGAATATATCACTTGATTTAATTTTGAAATGCAATCCATAGACCTATATAGTAGGTAATGTTTTACAGCATGAAATTACAATGCTCCTGTCTAATCCTCTATTAAAATCATTATGCCTGTGGCCATCACCATATCCTATGGCAGTTTTAATCACATTTTCATTACTTCCTTTTATCTATCTGACTCTATCGCCATCAACTTCAGTGTGTGTCCCCGAGTTCTGCTATTTTGGAAGAGACAGAAAAAGTCATCTCTATCCATTTTTTCTGCCCCATGCATCATTTTATAAATTTCTGTCATGTTCTCCCTTAGTCTTCTTTTTTCTAAAATGAAAACTCCCAGTCTCTTCAGCCTTTCATTAGAGGAAAGGTGCCCTACCCCTTAAATATCTTGGTTTGTCTCTTCTGTACTTTTTCCAGCTGTGCGATGACTTTTTTGAGATCTGGCAACCAAAACTACACACAGTATTCCAAATTAGGCTGCACCATAGAACTATATAGAGGTATTATAATATTGGCATTTGTATTTTCTTTTTTTTTTTTTTGTAAAACTCTCTTAAAAAAGAGAGAATTTTATTCTTTTTATAAGAAACGGGAAGGGTAGACAGATGGAGAAAGAGAAAGATGGAGTGAAAATTTTTTCTGTTAGTGAGGGTTAGTTTAGGTTAATAACCAATACCAATTTTGGCATCTATCATGGTTAGAAGATCTTCTTTTTAACTATTGCAAAGTCCAAAGTCACTCTGTTAATGCAGTTAGTAAAGTCCATTGGGGTTAGTAATTAAACAACTCCTTCCAGATGTTACACGAACAGTCCTCAAAGTATCTTCTTTTTAAATCTCTTCCAGTTATGGATTGAGTCCATTTTAGCTTTGAAGTCTTCCGTTCCATCACCACTTTCCCCTGGGCTGCTGTCTTCTTCACTTGTCCCAGTTTTGAATGCTGCATCTTCCTCCCTGCTGGCGTGTCTCTTCAGGAGTTTCTGTATTTTGAAGATGAAATCCGTCTTCTTTCTTTTCTCTTTTTCCTTAAACTTCTGGCCTTCAAGCTTCCAGGGCTCCATAAACTCTTCAGATGAAATTAGATCTCCAGTTTGTCGCCTGCTATGCTCAACATCCCCTTCTACTGGCAGAATATTTTCTTTTATAAAAGCGGGATAGGCTTTGGGAGCCTTATCCACCTCTTCTTTTAACTTTATCGCTTCACTGCCAGTTAGGGGTGCCAAGACATTTGTCAAGGTAAATCCGAGATCTTCTTTCTCTTCTTCTTTAACGCCCTGGAAACCTAGAATCAGATTCGATTTCTGTTCGATCTCCATCATCTTTCTAGTTGTTTCCGATATCTGTTTCTGTCGACTGATGAGAACACTTTCCATTTTGAACAGAGTTTCGTTGATTTTCTGCAATTGTTCCAGCAGGGGGCACAGCATCTCCTTTTCCTGTTGATTGACAGCAAGCTCTTGGGGGGGCTGTCTGGACCGGAAGTCCCTCCTCTCTTCTCTTCCGGTGTCTGCAGGACTTTTTCCATTATCGACATTTTGTTTTTTTGTTTACTTTTAAAAAGTTCGTGCCGCATCCCCCAGGAAGCTAAGATGATCGCAGTCTTCCATGCAACCCCAACGGTACTTTCACCAACACTTTTTTTTTCTCTCAGCCCCCTTCGCGCTCCCTTTGTAGATCTTGCTTCTCAAAGGGGGTGGGAACTCCTCCCTCCTCCCAACGCTTATACGCATACAGGGGGCTCCGATTTATGCTTCAAAATAGATCTTCAACTCACGATTCGATGCTACTTCTTCTTTTTATGTTAAACCATAGCGCTGTCTTCACTCCTGGAAATCGGTGGCGCCGCTAAGTCCCATTACGGGCACGCCGCAGCGGGGCCGATTGGGGCGGGGAGAAAGCCTCAATTTCCCGGCTGTCTGCCGGCAAAGAGGCTACTCCCCAAGCGCCCCCGGTTCGGAGCCTTTGCCTAAGGCTCACTAGGGTCTTTCGCACATGCGAAGACCCCCCCTAACTGCGCGTGGGCTAACCGCCTCCGGGAGCGTCCCGAGAAGCGGCCGCCATTCGCGACGCCGAAACCGAAACCTCGGCATTTGTATTTTCAACCATTTTTCTAAGAATCCCTAGCACCTTCTATTTTTCAGTGCTTTTTCCAGTGTCAGAGCAATATCTTCTACTTCTTGAAGCATTAGATCATAGCGCCAGCCATTTACCTCATCTCTCCTTATAAATAATTATCTTTTGGTTTTGCAGGATTCCATGTGCTCCCATTGGCTGTAAAATGCCCTCCCTCAGCCATTGGCCCATCAGCCGCCACTCAAGAGTACTTGCGTGCCATTGGCCGGGTGCTGGGTCTGCTCCTCTTCCCCACCCACTCCCCTGGCAGACAGCTCTCTCTCTCCTGAGGAAGACAGTTCTCTTGACTCCTGTGAGGGACTATCCCCTCAGTGGCTGTTGGTAGGCACCCAAGCTTGGTTCTGTGAGTAAAAAAACAAAGGACTTTCAGCATAATCCCCTCCCCCACCCATAACCCCCTCCCCAACGGCCACTTTCCTGTCAGAATAAATGGGAAAAGGCTCTTTCTCCTGCTCAGCTTCAGCATGGCTGGCTGGCTAACGAGATGGGCCAGCAACCATCAGACCATTTTCTTCAACTCCCTGCTGTGCAGCTGCCTTGCCCCAGGGTTGCCAATCTCCAGGTGGGACCTGGAGATCTCCCACTGTTACAATTGGCCTCCAGATGACAGAGATCAGTTCCCCGGGAGAAAATGGTTGCTGTGGAGGGTAGACTCTATGGCATTATAACCTGCTGAGTCCTTCCGCACACACCCCAAATGCTGCCCTCCACAGGATCCACCCCCCCAAATCTCCAGGTATTTCCCTAATCAGAGTTGGCACCTGTACTTTCTCCTCTGTCAGTAAAAGGCCCTTTCCACACCTATGTTGGCCTTTGGGAGAAAACTCATTGGGCCCAGTCCTGATCAGGTTGCCAACTCCAGGTGTGCAATTCCTGGAGATTTGAGGGATGGAGCCTGGAGAGGGTGAGGTTTGAGGAGGGGTGGCACCTCAGACAGGTACGATGCCACAGACTCCACCCTCCAATCCAGCCATTCCCTGATGGGGAACCATTGTTGCCAATCTCCAGGTGGGGGCTGGAGATCACTCAAAATTACAACTGCTCTCTAGGAGGGAGGGGGGAGGAGATGGAAAACTAAAGGTAGGTTGATGGTTGGCTGGGAGGGAGATAGGGTTGTCAACTCCAGGTTGGGAAATTCCTGGAGATTTGAGGGGTCAAACCTGGAGAGGGTGAGTGTTGAGGAGGGGTGGGACCTCAGACAGGTACAATGCCGTAGACTCCACCCTCCAAACCAGCCACTCCCTTCTGGGGAACCACTGTTACCAATCTTGGAGGTGGGTTGGAGATCACTCAAAATTACTACTGCTCTTCAGGTAGCAAAGATCAGTTCCTCCGGAGAAAATGGTGGACTCTGTCATTATACCCTGCTGAGATTGCCACAGCAAATTGTCACTGAGTGTCCAAAGCCGGGGCACTCTCCCAGAGCCTCTTTCTAGAGCCCGTTGTATTTATTCCCACAACGGGCCTTATTCCTAGTTGACTATAAACTGGTAAATCCTACTTTTTGTTTCCTGTAATTTAACCAATTTTTAGTCTATCAGGGGATCCATCCTCTTACCTCCTGACTGTTAGGTTTACTCAGGAGTCTTTGGTGAGGTACTTTGTTGTTCAGACAAGAATAAAAGAACATGAAAGACACTGCAGACTTGGCCAACTTGAAAAATCAGCAGTGGCTGAACATAGCCTAACCCAAACAGGACACAGCATTTGGTTCCAAAACACTGAAAGACTGGACAACACTTCCAATTACCATGTCAGATTACATAGGGAAGACATTGAAATTCATAAACATAAACACAGTTTCAACAGGAAAGAAGGAAGGAGTCTCCCCATCTGCCTGGCTTCGGACTGTTTTGCGCAGGTTGCCAGGTCCCCTTGCCTTCGTGGTGGGGGGATTTGGGAGGCATTCTAGGGGTGGGTGGGATGTCACATACAATGTCCTCAACATGATGACATCATCTAGAAGTGACATCATCATGTTAGTGATGCCATCATGCCAGGGATACTGCATTCAGTGCTCTGGTTTTGGGGCAAAACTTTATGGGGGTTTTGCCTTCAATACCATAGAGTTTGCTAAAAACAAAAAAGTGTCTCTGTGCAACATCCTTGGTGCAATGATGTCACTCGGAAGGTGTTTGAGGGTGGGGTTCCCTGCTAGCCAGCTGGCCAGCAGTGGATCAAAGCCCCCCAAAGCAGGGGAAAACCTAACTGGGCTGCACAAGGGAGCACAATGGAGCTGAGCCTGTGGGGAGAAGTCTTCAGGCTATTTTGCACAGCCCCATTTAAAGGCTTTTCCCTGCAGGCCCAGAGACTGTTTCATAAAGATCTGATTGAAATGATTACTGCATAATTGGATTTTTTTCCTCCCAGTTTCTTTAGTAAAGCAGGACAAACAGTGTGTGGATTTTTTCAACCTAGAATTTTCACTTAGCCTTGTTAAGCAGCTCACAAGGGTTGTTGCCTGAAATGTAAAAACACAAATCAGCTTCCTCATACTTTGCATTTAGATCACATAGGCTTAAAACAGATAACACATCCATTTGCCTGGAAATATTTACATGACATTGTTTAATATTTAACTTGTTTTGAAAGTTACAATGACCTAGTATTCTCCCCCATCCCACAGACGCCATGAATTATTCTTCCATCCCTCTCAATTCATGTTGTGTTGATTTCTCAAGCAGATTTTGGGCTTAGTTTGTCCTTCACACCAATATTTTCATGAATGGTACACTTAAGATCATTCTGGAGTGGGATTTGGCTTTTGTACTTTCCCTCCCAGTCATCAACAATATATTGGTGATAAGGGTCATTGGAGTGTTCTTGTCTTTTTGATTTCACAGTGCTCACTAAGATCGCCACAACAATAAAGGAGAAGATGCCAATCATCACCATAAGATACAGAATGACATAATCAAGGTTTTCAGCTTCAAGTCTTCTTTGCAATTCCTTTTGTTCATTTGTGGTATTTTGACGCCAGTTATTCATATAGTTGAGGAATACATCCTTGAAAGTTTTTTCCAGAGACTGGGTGAAATTCTGTAATGCATCCATGTTTCCAGTGAATGGTTTCTAAGAACAAAAACAGAAAAGATACGTTATCTGTGGCTGTTTCCACAAGGGTGATTTTCTCTGCCCTGGCTCTCAAACTGCAGCATGGTGTCTTGCAGCATTCATATGACCTTCTCCTCCTCCCATTCCCCTTCCATAACCCATCACAGTTTCCTTCTTCTGCTCTGATGTTTCCAGAATCTGCTTTCATTGGATGTTTCTGAAAACAACAGAGTTAAATCAGGTTAACTGCACTTGGACAGGAAGATGCGGATTTCCAAACCTCACTGTCCACATCTAATGCCATTTTCTCTCTCCCCATTCTCTCATGCCCACCATTACCTCCACGCACACCCCAGTGACTTTTGCCAGCATTTCAAAAAAAAAATGGGTAATAATTCTGTCCCTATAACACTATATCAATATACTATAGCAATATAGCAACTATTGTTCTTTTTGAAAGGCCAGCAAAAACACCCAAAAGTAGTGGTACAGGGAGAAGAAAATGGCAGACACAAGGGAATAGGGATGGAAAGCCAAGAATTGTCCAATGGGGATGACTGTGAAAAGATCAGGCAGAAGGTCTCGGGTAATCTTATTGAAGGCATAAAGTTCATAAGAAGCAGATGATTTGATTTATGAGGGGTTCAGTTCTCAATGCATCAAATGTGAGCTTAAGACAACTGAAAAAAATAAAAGACAACCTACAGAATAAAATTTGTAACATTCAAGGACAGAGGGGTACTTAAGATTCACGGATGATGGGAGGATCCAAAAGTCAAGATTCTTCTGCAGTATTAAAATGATTTGAAAAGTTATCCATCTTTAATTGCCACAGCATGGTAGTTAGAAGCATGGGCTCAGGGGACTGTATCAACTGAGTTATTACATAGTTACCCTCCCCTTCCTCCAAGGAGCTCAGGCTGACACAGTGGTCCCTCCTCTCTTACTCCTGCAACAACTCTACAAAGAGAGACAGCCACTGCCTCAAGGTCACAAAGTCAGATTGGTGGTACAAATTAGCACACACAGTATTTCAGATTTAACTCTTCTTCCCCACACTATCACACTTCACAACTGAGAATCAATCTGTATGTTTTGTTGCAGTTCCCTGGTTAGATCTCCCACCTTGCACCAACCTTATGGTCAGACAAAGATGCAAGTAGCATGACCAAACTGGTATCATGATATCGGGGGGTTGTATCATGGACTGAAGGGATCCTAGCAGAGAGAAATTTAGCCTTAAAAAGCAGCCACAGGGAAGGAGAAGTTGAATTGGGGCTAATATGCTAGGGAAGAGTGGGGTAACTTTCTCTCCAACAGTTGAAACATACATACTCTAGGCCTTGGGATACCAGAGAAAATAGCTGCCCCAGGAGAGGGGCTGGTTTTGATTAGATAAACAACATAGATGGAAAGAGTTAACACACTCCCCAAGTATTGTGACCATCCCAACAATCCAACTGGTGCTTTTTAAGACTAAATTATGTATTGAGGAATCTGATAATAGACTGGAACTTGCTATGCCTTCATTCACATAACTTGCTTTTAAAAGCCAACTAACCAGTTATTATTAATTTTCAATACAGTCCTAAACCGAGTTACCTCTACATTTGTTGAACTCAATGGGCTTAAAACAGTTTAACTCTACATGTGATGGCATGGATTGACATCTTACATACATCCTGATTGTACATCTCAAATTGTTGCTCATTTTTACCATATTCCCATTTCATCTAGCACTTTTCCAGCTTTGTTTTAAATCCAGGTTAGCATTTATTGAGGAATTAAGGATAACTTACCTGCTCTGGACTTCTGTAAATGATGTTCACAGCAACAAAGAATGTACATGAATACCATTAAGATACTCTTGGACAGAACAGAGAAATCAGGTAGAATTTTTTTTTTTTACCTTGCACAGCTGAAAAATACTGGTACTGATATATCTTTAGAGTAAATAAATTCTTAAATCTAATCTTACTGGGAAGTTAAACATTGGCTGACTTTCAATAGGTAACCTTGATGCTTGGCACCATACATAAAATACATTTAGACTCTAAGTTATTGCAATATAAAATTGAAAAGGAACAGCTTGTATGTCTGTGTGTTTTACATTTGTTATTCTACTCTGACCTCTTCTCAGTTCAGTCCTGATGATGTTGTGGTTGCCTAGTATAGGTGCTAGTACTTGGTGCCTAGTATAGGTGCTAGTACTTGGATGGGACTAGTGTAGTGTAGCGTAGCGTAGCGTAGCGTAGCATAGCATAGCATAGCATAGCATAGCATAGTATAGTATAAGTGCTAGTGCTTGGTGTCTAGTACAGGTGCTGGTACTTGGATGGGAGACCACCAAGGAAGTCCAGGGCTGCTATGCAGAGGAAGGCAATGGCAAACCCCTTTTCTCAACTCTTGCCTTGAGAACCTCATGGTCCTGGGTTGCCATGAGTCAACACACAATTATTATGATTATAGTTTTAGTAAGAGTGAAATAAAGTTGGAAATACTAATAGAGGAACAGAAAATTTCAGCATAGTGTTTTGGTTGGCATTCCATGTCATGGGTATTATGTGGAAAAAAGACTGTACCATTCTTATTACAAACTGAGAATCATTCAGAAAAAAACGTACAGACTCTTTGAGGAGATTATAATAGGTACTCATAGATTACATGTATATAGATGGCCTCACATTTGTTTACTTTTGGATTATTCTCATTGAGCTCTCCAGAACAAGTCTCTGGAAAACTATCAACATACTAGATGCATGGAGTCTTCTTTGTACACAAGACACCTGCTGCAGGTGTCAAGGATTTCAAGGCTTCCACTGGGAACCTTAGAGGGCAATCCTAAATCAGTCCATTTAGAAAGGGACTTACTCCCAGGAAAGTGTTCTTAGGACACTGGAATATGAAGCTGTGAGTTACCATAGATTGTGTGTTTGGATGCTGAGACACAGAAAAAACTGGATGTGTAAATATCAGCCCCTAATGTTAATACTAAGACCTTTATCCATGTCAGAGCAACATCTTCTACTT
This sequence comes from Gekko gecko, assembly GCA_029375565.1. Classification (NCBI taxonomy): domain Eukaryota; kingdom Metazoa; phylum Chordata; class Lepidosauria; order Squamata; family Gekkonidae; genus Gekko; species Gekko gecko. The sequence continues at coordinate 98,533,409 of JAPDNY010000004.1, read as the reverse complement.
ACTGAAATTTAGGTGTTAGACCATTGTGCCAGCCACTTACCTCATGGACTATAAACTGTAGTACACACCCAACAGGTCTAGATTGAAGAATCACTATTCATGGACTTCACAGCCCGCGTCATCCTAACACACTCTGTTCTAGGATCTGGAAGAAGAACCAAATTACAAAGTGGTACAGACTTACTGGAGAGACTTCCAATAGTGCAGGAGCAATCCAAGGTCTAAAGTCAGCAGTTATTTTAAGCTAATATATTGCATATTAAATTATTTTGTGCGCTTTGCTGTTTGGTTTCTCTAAAATCAGAAAGCCCGTAATGGTTTCCCAGTAGTCATGATGTTGTATATATACCCACAGAAGATGGAAAGCCCTGCTCTAAAGATCATTACCATTTTATAGGCCATTTTGCCACTTAATGATTGCCAGAGCAACATAGTTGGCCGGAACTATATCTATATTCTGTAAAAAAAAAATTCCATTAGCATTTATATTGTTGCCAATAAATTCTGAGAATTTCACAATCAACTCACCTTTTATTTGTTGTTGTTTTTTCTCATGGATAAGGTGGAGGTGAGGTATAAGAAGCGGTAGAAATAATAACTTCAACTTTTGTATGAGTCAGCTTTCCGGCTGTAACCCTGAGCCCTGAACACACAGGAAAACATATTCCCTTCCCCCCCCCCAATGCAGTCAGCAAAGTTTCTGTCTTCTTAATATGTAAATACAGTTTTGACTGGAGAAGGAAATGGCAACCCACTCCAGTATCTTTGCCAAGAAAACCCCATGAACAGTAACAAAAGGCTAAAAGATATGACGCCGGAAGATGAGCCCCTCAGGTCGGAAGGTGTCCAATATGCTACTGAGGAAGACCAGAGGGCAAGGACGAGTAACCCCAGAAAGAGTGAAGCGGCTGGGCCAAAGCCGAAAGGACGCTCAGTTGTGGATGTGTCTGACGGTGAAAGGAAAGTTCGATGCTGCAAAGAACAATACTGCATAGGAACCTGGAATGTAAGATCTATGAATCAAGGTAAGCTTGACGTGGTCAAAAATGAGATGGCAAGAATGAACATTGACATCTTGGGAATCAGTGAACTAAAGTGGACAGGAATGGGCGAATTTAACTCAGAAGACCATTATATCTACTACTGTGGCCAGGAATCCCGTAGAAAAAATGGTGTGGCCTTTATAGTCAACAAGAGAGTGAGAAAGGCAGTATTAGGATACAATCTCAAAAATGACAGAATGATCTCGGTCCGAATCCAAGGCAAACCATTCAATATCACAGTAATCCAAGTCTATGCCCCAACCACTGCTGCAGAAGAGGCTGAAGTGGACCAGTTCTACGAAGACCTACAACCGCTCGTAGAACTAACATCAAAAAATGATGTCCTCATCATCATAGGGGACTGGAATGCTAAAGTAGGAAATCAAAAGGTAACCGGAATAACAGACAAATTTGGCCTTGGAGAACAAAATGAAGCAGGGCAAAGGCTAACAGAGTTTTGTCAAGAGAACACGCTGGTCATAGCAAACACCCTTTTCCAACAACCTAAGAGGCGTCTCTACACATGGACATCACCAGATGGGCAACACCGAAATCAGATTGACTATATAATTTGCAGTCAAAGATGGAGAAGCTCTATCCAGTCAGTAAAAACAAGACCTGGAGCTGACTGTGGCTCAGATCATGAGCTACTCATTGCAAAATTCAGACTTAAATTGAAGAAAGTTGGGAAGACCACAAGGCCATTCAGATTTGACCTAGATCACATCCCCGATGAATATACAGTAGAGGTGAAGAATAGGTTTAAGGGACTAGATTTGATAGACAGAGTGCCTGAAGAACTATGGACAGAGGTCCGTGACATTGTAAAGGAGGCAGCACTCACCGCCATCCCAAAAAAAAGAAATGCAAAAAAGCAAAGTGGCTGTCTGATGAGGCTTTACACATAGCAGAGGAAAGAAGGAAAGCTAAAGGCAATGGGGATAAGGAAAGATTTGCCCAATTTAATGCAGATTTCCAGAGAACAGCAAGGAGAGATAAGGAGGCTTTCCTGAATGAACAATGCAGAGTAATAGAGGAAAACAATAGATTGGGAAGGACTAGAGATCTCTTCAAGAAAATTGGAGAAATCAAGGGAACGTTCCATGCAAAGCTGGCCATGATAAAGGACAAAAACGGTAGGGACCTAACAGAAGCAGAAGAGATTAGGAAAAGATGGCAAGAATACACAGAAGAACTATACAAGAAGGACCTCGATGTCCTTGACAACCACGATGGTATAATCACTGACCTTGAGCCAGACATCCTGGAAAGCGAAGTTAAATGGGCCTTAGAAAGCATTACTAACAACAAAGCTAGTGGAGGTGATGGTATCCCAGCTGAGTTATTCAAAGTCTTAAAAGAAGATGCTGTTAAAGTGCTGCACTCAATTTGCCAACAAATTTGGAAAACACAACAGTGGCCACAGGATTGGAAAAGGTCAGTTTACATTCCAATCCCAAAGAAGGGCAACGTCAAAGAATGTTCAAACTATCACACAATTGCACTCATTTCACACGCTAGCAAGGTCATGCTCAAAATCCTACAAGCTAGGCTCCAACAGTACGTGGATAGAGAACTGCCAGAAGTACAAGCTGGGTTTCGAAGAGGTAGAGGAACTAGAGATCAAATTGCCAACATTCGCTGGATTATGGAGAAAGCAAGAGAGTACCAGAAAAACATCTACTTCTGCTTCATTGACTATGCTAAAGCCTTTGATTGTGTGGATCACAATAAATTATGGCAGGTTCTTAAAGAGATGGGAGTACCAGACCACCTCACCTGTCTCCTGAGAAACCTGTATAAGGGTCAAGAAGCAACAGTTAGAACCGGATATGGAACAACTGATTGGTTTAGCATAGGAAAAGGAGTACGACAAGGATGTATATTGTCACCTTGCTTATTTAATTTATATGCAGAGTACATCATGCGAAATGCTGGCCTGGATGAATCACAAGCTGGAGTTAAGATTGCTGGGGAAAAGATCAATAACCTCAGATATGCAGACGATACCACTCTGATGGCAGAAAGTGAAGAGGACCTAAAGAGCCTCTTGCTCAGGGTGAAAGAGGAAAGTGCAAAAGTGGGCTTGAAGCTCAACATCAAAAAAACTAAGATCATGGCATCTGGCCCCATCACTCCTTGGCAAATAGAAGGGGAAGTCGTAGAAGTAGTGACAGACTTCACGTTCCTAGGATCCCAGATCACTGCAGATGGTGACTGCAGCCATGAAATTAAAAGACGCCTGCTCCTTGGGAGGAAAGCGATGGCAAACCTAAACAGCATGATAAAAAGCAGAGACATCACCTTGCCAACAAAAGTCCGCATGGTCAAAGCAATGGTATTCCCCGTAGTAATGTATGGCTGCGAGAGTTGGACTATAAGGAAGGCTGAGCGCCGAAGAATAGATTCTTTTGAACTATGGTGCTGGAGAAGACTCTTGAGAGTCCCTTGGACTGCAAGGAGATCAAATCAGTCAATCCTAAAAGAAATCAACCCTGACTGTTCCCTTGAAGGCCAGATCCTGAAGCTGAAGCTCAAATACTTTGGCCACCAAATGAGAAGGGAGCATTCACTGGAGAAGACCCTGATGCTGGGAAAGATTGAAGGTCAAAGAAGAAGGGGACGGCAAAGGATGAGATGGTTGGACAGTGTCATCGATGCAACGAACATGAAATTGAGCAGACTTCAGCGGACAGCGGAAGACAGGAGGGCCTGGCGTAATCTGGTCCATGGGGTCGCGAAGAGTCGGACTCGACTGTGCGACTGAACAACAACAAACAGTTTTGACAGAATTAGTATTTAACTGTTCTACCAGGGTAAAAAGATCACAAAAGTATATGTTTGTATGTTTTTAAAAATTATCTTGCCAGATTCAGAAAATGGGACGACATGGAATATGGGGAGGGTTATCAGATTTCACACATATTACTGGGGAAGTAATATACCTCAAACCACTGTCATACACAAGAAGGCCAAGGGAACAAGCATTTATCGATCCTATCAACCTGTTCAGAGTGCTAATTGTTAGGTATGTGTAGCTATCCAACCCTTTCTATTAGCAGTAGGTTTCAGCAGACTTTGATTCTTGTTTTAAGCCAAACCTTGGCGGGGGGGAGGTAAAATCTTCCAATCATTAAGCAATTGTACTAACAGCTTTTTAACCATGCATCTGAATTAGGCTGTAAGCTTTACTTAACAGACAGTGTTGCCAACAAGAGTGGGGGAAAAAAATCATGTCCCTTAATAGAAGATTAGTGTGTGGTGATGGAGAGGTAGCCCTGACCTGGCCTGAGTTCAGACTGGCAGTTTGCTCCGGTAGCCAGTCATGGCAAAAAAGCCCCGGAATAAACTGTTCTGGGTTTTCCCATTCACACAGCCCGGGCTGCTGCCAGAAGATACGGGGCAGAGGCACACGGGAGCATTCAGACTGCCGCGCCAGGGGCGCGCCGTATTCGGCGTTTCCCCATTAATTCGGCTGTGGGTGTATGGGTGTATGTGCGCATAAGCGCATTTTGCCAATTGGGGGAGGACCCCGCAGTGCCGGGCCCACATTGGGCAGCAGAGCAGAGCATGGCCAATCATACTGCTGCTGCCCAATGCAGGTTGCTCCCAGCTTTTCGGATGCGCGTTCAGACTTCCCAGAAGCAGAGAAACGCGTGACACACGCGGGCTTTCGGATTTGCTACTAGATTTATGAGGTATCTTTTTAATCTGGCAGTGAAGCACAACAGCATGGGTTGGCTACAGGTGGGGGACGCCAGGCAGATGTGCCTGTGTGAATGCCCAATTTACTCCAGGATTGAATCATCACTGGCCCAGGTCCCTACCAGGGCAAATTGCCAGTCTGAACTCAGCCCTGGATAGCACAGGTTATGATATTGTCAGAGCTTGGAAGCTAACCAGGGTCAACCCTAGTTAGTACTTAGATAGGAGACCACAAAGGAATACCGAGGCTGCTATGCAGAGGCAGGCAAAGGCAAACCACCTCTGAACATCTCTTGCTTTGAAAACCCTGCAGGGTCACCATGAGTTGGTTATGACTTAACAGCAATCTCTCCTTATAAATAATTATCTTTTGGTTTCACAAGATTCCATGGGCTCTCATTGGCTGTAAAATGCCCTCCCTCAGTCATTGGCCCATCAGCCGCCACTCAAGAGTACTCGCATGCCATTGGCCGAGTGCTGGGTCTGCTCCTCTTCCCCACCCACTCCCCCTTCAGACAGATTTTGCATGTCAGATGTACTGGCAGACAGCTCTCTCTCCTGAGGAAGACAGCTCTCTTCCCTCCTGTGAGGGACTGTCCCCTCAGTGGCTGTTGCTAGGCACCCAAGCTTGGTTCTGTGAGTAAAAAAACAAAGGACTTTCAGCATAACCCCCTCCCCCGCCCATAACCCCCTTCCCAATGGCCACTTTCCTGTCAGAATAAATGGGAAAAGGCTCTTTCTTCTGCTTAGCTTCAGCATGGCTGGCTGGCTAACGAGGTGGGCCAGTGACCATCAGACCATTTTCTTCAACTCCCCGCTGTGCGGCTGACTTTCCCTAGGGCTGCCAATCTCCAGGTGGGACCTGGAGATCGCCCACTGTTACAATTGACCTCCAGATGACAGAGATCAGTTCCCCGGGAGAAAATGTTTGCTTTGGAGGGTAGACTCTATTATACCCTGCTGAGTACTTCCATACAAACCCCAAATGCTGCCCTCCACAGGATCCACCCCCCCAAATCTCCAGGTATTTCCCTAATCAAAGTTGGCACCTGTACTTTCTCCTCTGTCAGTAAAAGGCCCTTTCCACACCTATGTTGGCCTTTGGGAGAAAACTCATTGGGCCCAGTCCTGATCAGGTTGCCAACTCCAGGTGGGCAATTCCTGGAGATTTGAGGGATGGAGCCTGGAGAGGGTGAGGTTTGAGGAGGGGTGGCACCTCAGACAGGTACGATGCCACAGACTCCACCCTCCAATCCAGCCATTCCCTGATGGGGAACCATTGTTGCCAATCTCCAGGTGGGGGCTGGAGATCACTCAAAATTACAACTGCTCTCTAGGAGGGAGGGGGGAGGAGATGGAAAACTAAAGGTAGGTTGATGGTTGGCTGGGAGGGAGATAGGGTTGTCAACACCAGGTTGGGAAATTCCTGGAGATTTGAGGGGTCAAACCTGGAGAGGGTGAGTGTTGAGGAGGGGTGGGACCTCAGACAGGTACAATGCCATAGACTCCACCCTCCAAACCAGCCACTCCCTCCTGGGGAACCACTGTTACCAATCTTGGGGGTGGGCTGGAGATCACTCAAAATTACTACTGCTCTTCAGGTAGCAGTAGTACCTGAAGATCCCAAGCTTATCTAAATGCTAAAACAAGTGATGATTTAAATGTCGATTTTCTAAACACAGTGGCAGAGCTCCACCTATGTGCACACTGCCAACGCATTAAAAAAATGGCAGGCGAAAAGTGGAAGCCTCGGCCAGCTTCTGAGTGGGGAGGGGGTTTAACCCGGAAGTGGCTTGACACTGCAGGAGTGATCAGACATCAGAAAAGTGCGGCTAGAACCAGAGAATCAGGAAAACACCACTTGGGGACCTGGTATCAAAATACTCCATTTTAAAGGGGATGCAGAAAGCAACGGCTGGGGATGGTGCGCAGATGTGGGTGTGTGAACGTGGATATAAAATCCATTACTGAAGCATGCCGAAAGCGGACTAACTGGCCCGTCTGAACACACCCACTGGTTGTTATATTTTTAGCCCTTTTGCTAACATAGAACTTACTTCATTGGATTTCATCTACCATGACCCCACTACCAAGATCTCTTTCATGTTCATATCTGTCTACTGATCTATCAACAGTTAAGGGCAGGGGGCGGGGCTGTCCCAAGGAACTTCATGTGAATTTCTTTGCCAGTTGATCGCACATTCACCCAGTTCAGAGAGATTCTTCTGTAGCTCTTCAAAGTTTAATCAGGTTTTCACTGTCATAAATAATAGTCTGCAAACCTGGCTGCCTCACTTTTCATGCCTGGCTCTTGATCAGTCTTAAATAACCTCAGTACTGGTCCTTGGAGAAACTACAGATTACTTCCACCATTTGAAACAGTGTCTGTTTTTGTTGCTGTCCTCTGTTTCCTATTGCTTAACAGCATACCAACCTATAAGAGGATTCATCCTTTGAACTCATGACTGCTAATGTTACTCAGTAACCTTTTATTCCTTTTTGAACATTCAGATATATAATGTCCAATGCTCCCTCTAAACTGTGGAGTCTTGTGAGCAAATTCTTCTTCATGAGCTACTGGCATTAAAGTTGTGAGCGAGCAATTTGGCTGCTGCATAAATTAGTTTGCTCTGGAGCCATTGTTCCTGAGCTAAGACAAAAATGTGTGAGCTGGAGACTAAAAATCTGTGAGCTAGTTCACACTAACTCACCTTAGAGGGAACACTGATAATGTCTACCAACAGGGTCAGTTCAAGGTGTTTTTTAAAAAATAATTTTTATTAGTTTTCCACAAACAAAATTGCAAAATTGCAACTAGTAATTTTGCAACTATATGAGTTAAACAATATTATGTCTTTTCACTTAAAAATTATCTAAGCAATCTACTATTGATTTCACTTGATAACATATATTCAGGAGCTCTTACAGTAAATTTTCATATTTTCTCAGCATCTTCTTATCTTTAGCAAAGCCCTTTGCTTTATAATAATTCTCGCTAATTTAGCTTTAATACAAAATACATATCAATGCCCATTTTTCCCCACTATCATCTCTCACTGTTTAATTTCTTTTGAATACAACACATTCCATTTGGTTACATTTTAGTAAACATTCCCTGACCCAATCTTATAGGAAGATAGGTTTCTTAAACACATTTTATACAAAAAGTTTAATTTTCTTTCTCTTTGTCTGATATTTTCTTCTCAATAAAATCTTGTCTCTGTGTCTTTTTCCTTTGAAGACTGCATAGGTTCACTTTGAAGTTAACAGTATGTAGCTTAAGTTGGTTTTTGCATGCCTGTGTTCTATCTTCTCTTTTCTCTGAGGTCGCTTTTGCTTCCAGAATTTGGTTGTTTCTATGATTGTCATTCTCTTTGGTTCTATAGCACCCACTTCCATAAGTGGTTTGGCTTCCTTCTAATTGGGTTTGTGTTTTTATACAACATTTTCCTCTGGATTGAAGAAAAATTCTCTTGTTTGCAGATTTTTTCTGTGTCTGTGAAAGTTTGGTGCAAAAATTTATCTGTGTCATTTGTAAATTCCATTGAAGTAGTTAAGCTTTTATTATGTAGTTTAGCACAAGTTTCTTTGATTGCTAATTTAATAAGAACATAAGAACATAAGAACATAAGAGAAGCCAATGTTGAATCAGGCCAATGGCCCATCTAGTCCAACACTCTGTCACACAGCGGCCAAAATATACCAGGTGCCATCAGGAGGTCCAGCAGTGGGGCCAGGGCACCAGAAGCCCTCCCACTGCTGCCCCCTCCAGCAACAAGAATAGAGTGCATCACCTGCCCCAGACTGAGAGTTCCCATCTATACCCTGTGGCTAATAGCCACTGGTGGACTTCTGCTCCATATGTTTATCTAATTTCCTCTTGAAACTGACCATGCTTGCAGCTGCCACGACCTCCTGTGGCAGTGAATTCCATATGTTAATCACTCTTTGGGTGAAGAAGTATTTCCTTTTATCTGTTCTAACCCGACTGCTCAGCAATTTCATAGAGTGCCCACGAGTTCTTGTATTGTGAGAAAGGGAGAAAAGTACTTCTTTCTCAACCTGCTCAATCCCATTCATAATCTTATAAACCTTGATCATGTCACCTCTCAGCCGTCATTTCTCCAAGCTAAAGAGCCCCAAGCATTTTAACCTTTCTTCATAGGGAAGGTGTTCCAACCCTTTTATCATTCTAGTTGCCCTTCTCTGCACTTTTTCCAATGCTATAATATCCTTTTTGAGATGTGGTGACCAGAACTGTACACAGTATTCCAAATGAGGTCGCACCAATGATTTATACAGGGGCATGATGATACTGGCTGATTTGTTATCAATTCCCTTCCTAATAATCCCCAGCATAGCGTTGGCCTTCTTTATTGCAGCTACACATTGTGTAGACATTTTCAGCGAGTTATCCACTACGACTCCAAGATCTCTCTCTTGGTCCATCTCTGCCAGATCAGACCCCATCAACGTGTATTTATATTTAGGACTTTTGGCTCCAATGTGCATCACTTTGCACTTGGCCACATTGAACCCCATTTGCCACGTTGACGCCCACTCACCCATCCTCAACAGATCCCTTTGGAGTGCCTCACAATCCTCCCTGGTTTTCACCACCCTGAACAACTTTGTGTCATCTGCAAATTTAGCCACATCACTGCTTACTCCCAATTCCAAATCGTTAATAAACAAGTTAAAAAGCATCGGACCGAGTACTGATCCCTGTGGTACCCCACTGCTTACCACCCTCCACTGAGAAAGTTTCCCATTTATACTCACTCTCTGTTTCCTATTTATAAGCCAGTTTTTGATCCACAAGAGGACTTGTCCTTTTATCCCATGACTATTGAGCTTACTTAGGAGCCTTTGATGAGGAACTGTATCAAAAGCTTTCCGGAAGTCAAGGTAAATAATATCTATTGGGTCCCCCTTGTCCACATGTTTGTTCACTCCCTCAAAAAACACTAACAGGTTAGTGAGACAAGATCTTCCCTTACAGAACCCATGCTGAGTCTGCCTCAATAGTTTTTGTTCATCAATGTGCCTACTAATTCTTTCCTTAATAACAGTTTCCACCAACTTACCTGGTATCGATGTCAGACTGACTGGCCTGTAATTTCCCGGATCTCCCCTGGAGCCCTTTTTAAAGATGGGAGTGACATTAGCTACCTTCCAGTCCTCAGGAATGGAGGCAGATTTTAAAGAAAGATTACATATTTTTGTCAGGAGATCCACAAGTTCACATTTGAGTTCTTTCAGAACTCTTGGATGAATGCCATCCGGGCCTGGTGATTTATTAGTTTTTAAATTGTCCATCAGTCGGAGGACTTCCTCTCTTGTTACCGCAATCTGATTCAGGTCTTTCAAACCCCTCCCGAAATCGGTGCTTCTGGAGTGGGCAAACACTTCTCCTCTTCCACAGTGAAGACAGAGGCAAAAAATGCATTCAGCTTCTCAGCCATTTCCCTATCATCCTTCACTACTCCTTTTACCCCTTGGTCATCCAAAGGCCCCACTGCCTCCCTGGCTGGCTTCCTACTTCTAATGTATTTGAAGAAAGTTTTATTGTTGGTCTTTATGTTTTTTTGCGATATGCTCCTCATATTCCCTTTTTGCTTGCCTGATCACAGACTTGCATTTTATTTGCCATAGTCTGTGTTCCCTTTTATCAACCTCACTAAGACTAGCTTTCCACCGCTTAAAGGAATCCTTCTTACCTTTTACAGCTTCCATTACTTTATTTGTTAACCATGCAGGCTTTTTTCTATACCTATTTGTACCTTTCCTAACCTGCGGTATATATTTTTTCTGAGCTTCTAGGATTGTCTTTTTAAATAGTCTCCAAGCTTCCCCAATGGTTTTGACCTTCTCCACTCTTCCTTTCAATTTCTTCCTCACATGTCCCCTCATACCAGAGAAGTTACCCCTTTTAAAGTTAAAAGTGGTTGCGTCAGTCTTTTTGGGCAACTCCCTATCTGTACAAATGTTAAACTCAATGACATTATGGTCACTGTTCCCAAGTGGTGCAATCACTTTTACATCTCTCACCAGGTCTTGGGTGTTACTTATGACCAAATCCAGGATCGCCTCTCCCCTGGTAGGATCTGTGACCATCTGTTCCACAGCACAGTCATTGAGAGTGTCTAAGAACACAATCTCTTTTTCCCGACTAGAACTCATATTGACCCAATCAATGTGTGGGTAGTTAAAGTCGCCTATTACAACACAGTTATTTCGTCTAGCCGCTATCTTTAATTCATTCATCATTTTATAATCCTCCTCTATCTTTTGATCTGGTGGGCTATAACAAACTCCCACTGTTAAGCCTCCTTTTGGACCCACTATTTCAACCCATAGCATTTCCAGAAGTGAATCCAATTCTCTTACCCTCTCAATCTTACTGGACGGTATACCCTCTCTGACATACAGAGCCACCCCACCTCCAACCCTTTCCCCCTATCCTTCCGATATAATTTATAACCAGGAATCACCGTATCCCACTGATTTTCCTCATCCCACCAAGTTTCTGAAATACCCACAATGTCTATTTCCCCCCAACACCAAGCATTCCAACTCCCCGATTTTGCCTCGGAGACTTCTAGCATTTGTGTATAAACACTTATAGTTTCCCACGTTTGTTAAGCCCACAGCCTTCCTCTTGCTGCCTCGAGACCTTGCCAGGCAGTTCCTGTCATTAGCCACAGTCTCAGTGGACAATTGTAATCCATTTCCTTGTACAAAAGTAATAGCTACCCCTTCATCTCTTTGAGATGAGCCATCCCGAACCAGAGACTTTTCATCTCCTGTCGGCTTTCCCCCATTATTCAGTTTAAAAACTGCTCTGCCACCTTTTTGATTTTGAGCACCAGCAGCCTGGTCCCTTCTCGGGACAAGTGGAGACCGTCCCGACTTCAAAAGAAGACTTCAAAAAAAGAAAAGAAAAGATGATGTTATAGGAAGTCATTTCCATATAAGCAAGTTTCATTTAAATGTCCCTGTTTTTTCTTCTCTTTTTAATAATAATCAAAGACTTATGCAGTTTATATTTCCCATAGCAAGTGATAGAATGGTCAGATAATAATGTTTCTATCCTTTTTTTTTTTACCCTTATGGTTCTTTAAATGTGTTTATATCCACAACTTTTGCTAGCCATTTAGGCCAAGGAGGGGGGGAGCCGCTCCTCCTTTCCTCTTCTTTATAGATGCTCAAAGGGGGCTTAGTCAAAGGGACTCTGGATTCTTTAATGTTGCTTTTTACCAGTACTCACAATTTCTTCATTGATGGAGGAGATGAGGCTTTGGACTCTCTTTGTCAGGTGTCCACAGCTTATGCAGACATGGCGGACCATGTCTGCGCAGCTCCTTCTTCCGCTTCGGGGTGATCCTGAGCTTGAACCAGCTCGCTACTGCTAGCAGGGCATTCAGATCGCATCCCCTGCTCCCGACCTCTCTCCAAGAGATCAGGTGGAACTCGGGAGCCCCAGAGTTCTGTGGAAAGACACAAAGAGTTGGGGTGCTCAGGAGCAAGTCTGAGCACCCGCTGCATTGCTGTGCCACAGCCTGGAAGTCCAGGGCTAGTTCAAGGTTTTAAAGGGCCCCAGGCAAAGAGTTCCCAGGACCCCCTCACCTCTTTTACCCACCACCAGGCCTCCTACCCTTCCACCCATCCATATGCCTCCCACCTCCCTGTGGGTGCTTCCCTACCCACTGGGAAGCTCTCCCACTGCCCATACTCACCACTGCCTGCAGATGTTTCTCAGTGGTACTGAGCAGTGCATGTAGAGCAGAGCATGGTAGAATGCTAGCAAATAAGTGAGTTGACAGCAGTGGCCTCTACCAAAGCCCTGGGCCCTGGCAGCTGCCACACCTCAGGGTATGTTGACACCAGCCCCATCCACCAAATTACCCCTATCTATATTTGCAAGTTCTAAAAGGTTGTTGAGGCAGGACCTTTGCATCAGTGATGCTGATTCTTCCACAGCAAGGGTTGGATGGGTTTCAAACAGTAGTTACATTTTATGGGTATTTTAGAAACTGTTTATGTGTCAGCCAGGGTAAATTGTGAAGCTGTTTTAGTCTTAACAGTAGAAATTACTGCTAGTTTGTGCTATTTCAGCCAAGCCAATTCATAGAACTAGACAACACAGTTATACTTTATCTTATATTTTAGTAGCAAAGTCAGCCAATCTGTGGATATTTAAATCTGGTGAATGGAGCTGTGAATGGACAAGACAGTTCTACAAACCTGAAAAGGATTTTGGGTTTGCAGAAAAATATGAAATAAAAAAAAATACATTGGGGTCTTTAAAAATTCCAAAAATGATAAAATATGAAATAAAAATTTTAAGCAACAGACCCCCTCAGTGACACTGAGTGACACAGTGACACAGTAATCCAGGCTGGGTTCTGCCAGTAAAAGGCAGGGGAAGAAGAAGAAGAGAAGAGGAGATTGGATTTATACTCCACCCTTCACTACCCAAGGGAGTCTCAGAGCAGCTTACAAACTCCTTTCCCTTCCCCTCCCCATAACAGACACCCTATAAGGTAGGTGGGGTCGAGAGAACTCTGACAGAAACTGCTCTTTTTCAAGAACAGCTGTGCCAGAACTATGGCTTGCCCAAGGTCATCCAGCAGGTGCAAGTGGAGGAGTGGGGAATCAAACTCGGTTCTCCCAGATTAGAGTCCACACACTTAACCACTACACCAAACTGGCTGGCAAGGTCCTTTCCAGGCCTATTTTAGCCTTTGAGGGAAGACTCATTAGAGCCAGGCGAGAGTCTAGGGTTGCCAGCTCCAGGTTGAGAAGTTTCTAGTGATTTTCTGGTGGAGTGTGAGGAGGGCAGGGTTTGGGGAGGGGAGAGGTCTCAGCCAGATTTAATGCCATACAGTCCACCTTCCAAACCAGCCATTTTATCCAGGGGGATAGACCTCTGTTGTCTGGAGTTCAGTTGTAATTCTAGGCGATCTCAATGTCCCACCTGTAGGCTGGCAACCCTAGGTCTGGCAGCAACCCTTAGGTGACTTACTACCAACTGACTTGCATGTAGGGATGCCAGTTCCCAGGTGGGGGCCCCCAATTTCATGGACTACTGCCTGCCTCCAGCCAGCTGGCTAGCTGGGGGGAGCCCCAACTCCAAGAGCAACCACTGGTCTCCCTCCCCCATGCAAGATTTAAAGGGCCCTCCAGCTGATCACCTGGAGCATATGGCCTGCCAATCAGCTGGAGGGCCCTTTCAAACTTGCAGGAGAGGAGGGAGAGGGGTGGCCACTAGCTGCACACCTGTGAGGGCCCCTTTAAATGCTTTTTTACAATTGTGGGTCACCTGTGCCTGAACTTCAAGTGGTGAATTTGCTGCTTGCAGTTCAGGCTGCCTCCCTAACATAAAGATGTCACTTCTTCATGACATCATCACATTGGGGATGTTCCCTCCCCTCCAGGGATGCCCCCCAAAATCCCCTGACAGCAAGAGGACAGGACCTGGCAACCCTGCTTGCCTGACTCAACTAAGGCCTGGCTGCTTGCTATTGTTCAACAGTAGCCACCTTATGAAAATCAATGTGGCATACTGGTTACAACTTCAGAGCGGCATCTGGGAGACTCAGGTCTGGATCCCCAACCAGGAGCTGGCAACCCTGATCTCTCTAGCTGCGAAACTGTTATCTCTAGCTGGGAGATCTGTTGTGATTCCTGGAGAAGCGCCGCTGCCATTTCTGCTGTTTGTAGGGGGGAGGAAACAGGTGGGCGGCTGAGAGGGTGATGGGAGCAGAAAGAGAGAGTGATGGGGTACGGGCAGAAAGAGAGAAAGAGAGAGATGGAGTGGGGGGCAGAAAGAGAGAGGAAGTGACAGGCATGGAGGACAGAGAGAGTAAGAAAAGGGTGACAGGAGAGAGAAAGAGTGTGAGAGAAGTAGGGGCAGAAGGAAGGAAGCAAAGGAGTGGCTCTCCACTTATACATCTCTAACAAGCTGAACTATTCCTAACAAAAAAAGGAAAAGACCTCTAATGGATCCTAGACAGAAATAAATGTTTTTTGTTTAATTTAAACAAGTAACGCACAGTGTTCATGTATCTAACTGTATTTCCACTTTGTTTTCGAAAGTATTTGGGACGGTGGGATGTGTATCTGTTCATACTGAACAAGCAACAATTGAGTTCTAAGATCATAATCATAATCAACACATGTCATGCAAAAAAATTGTGAAACTCCACTTTAGTCTTTCAACACACCACAGACCTAAATCAATGTAAGTTTTTCATGGCTACTTCTGGTAATACAGGTGTAATGTATCCAGTTCAGCCTGTGGCTCGACCACGTGCTCTAGCCGGCACAAACCGATGGAGCACAGGGCTAGCTAAGGCTGAGCTTCGTTCCAGGAAAACAATAGAACAGGGGCTCCTCAAGCCCCACCAATCTGGCCTTGAATATCTTAGGAGTTAAGTGGATCAAGTTTGAATGATCCTATCACGGGTGGAGTAGGAGTTGAGGTGTGGGTTTGCTGGGGGATATAAGCCGGCCTGCAAGCCGGCTAGTTCGTCTTGTTCTGTAACTAATAAAGTATGTGAGAGCTGAAATCACTCATCAGCCTCAGTACTTTTCACTGGCGACGAAGGTGGGATACCAACTCCCTCCATGAACAATGACCACGAAACAAGCATCGCTACCTGCTCCAGCGCTGAAAGCATCGAACGCCGCCGCCGAGCTTCATGTCCGCTTCTCCGGCTCCTGGACACAGCCCCGCTCCCAAGCACCGCGGACCCCAAGAGCAGCCCCGCTGCCAACGCCACCACCTCTACGCCTGAACCGTGACCTCCACGGGCAAACGCAATGGCCGCCAGTAACAAGAGCTTCCCTGCCTTCAACATCTCCCATCCCGCACACTGGGAGACCTGGATCAAGACGCTGGATCACCACTTCAAGATCCACGGCATCACAGATGCGGGTACAAAGAAGGCGTATCTGCTACACTACTGCGGCATTGAGGCACACCTCCTCCTAAAGGACCTGGTGGCACCTCTACAGCCGAAAGATGCGGCAGCCACCTACGAAGTGTTAGTCAAGGCATTTACTGACCACTTGGCCCCGAAGCCCACAAATTTTGCGTAACGAATGAAATTCTTCGCAAGAACCCAGGGCCCTGATGAGACATCACCGGAATTCCTGGCCAGCCTGTGCCACGCAGCGACAAGGTGTGCCTTCCCCAACCTCACGGATGCCCTTCTAAATCAGTTCCTGGTGGGTCTGAAGGAGCCAACACTGCGCCGCAAACTCATCAGCCGTGACGATCTCAATCTGGAGACCGCAATCAAGGAAGCGGCCGCCTATGAGAAGTCCCACTCTGACTGACGGCAGAAGGTGGTCCACCGCCTCCAGGACTCCGGCCCATCCGACGACTCTAACGATGAGGAGGTCCTGCAGGTAAACCGCTGACTGCCACAGTGCACCCCATGCAGCAAGGGATCCTCCGCAGCACCGACTCTCTGCCTGTGCCAGCTGTGGCGATGTTCACGAGCGCCAGACCTGCCATTTCCGGGATGCCATCTGCAGGACCTGCAACAAGGCCGGACACATCGCCCAGGTCTGCCGCTCCAAGGGCAAGTGCCAGGTGCTCACTGCACAGCTGGACGCCTCAGGCCTGCACACTGTGACGGCCCAACACCAGAAGATGGTATGTAACTTGCCCCCAAACAGCCCAGACAAGGTGCATGTGACTGTCCAAATTGAGGGGTCCCCCTACCAAAATGGAAATAGACTCTGGGTCCTCATTCTCGATAATTTCAGTGGAAACCCTCAAAACACTATGCCCTAAGGGGGGACCCCATCTGCACAAGCCACAGGGGTTGACACTGAGAGATTTTAACAAAAACCCGGTGGCAGTCCGTGGCTGGGGCAAGTTTAAGGTCCAATTCAAGGGGTTCTCAGGCCTGCTGGACCTGCTGGTAGTGGAAGGGCACCTCTCGAGTCTCTTGGGATTGTCGTGGTTTAAGCCCCTGGGACTCCAAATAGTGGGAGTAAACCACCTCAGGACCACGGAGTGGGAGGCAATTTGTCACAAATTCCCCAAGGTGTTTGATGGGACTCTGGGGAGGTACAACGGGACTCCGATATCGCTAGACCTGGACCCCAACGTCCGGCCTATCCGCATCAAGGCGCGGGGCCCCCCAATAGCAATGCGGAGCAAAATAGAGGCCGAGCTCAACTGTCTGGTCGAACAAGGAGTGCTGGAATCAGTCGCATCAGCGTGCTGGGAGACCCCCGTTGTGATGCCCATAAAACCTAATGGGACCATACGCATTTGTGCAGACTACAAATGCACCATAAATAAGGCCTTGCAGGACCACGCCTATCCGGTCCCTGTAGTGAGCCACGTCCTGGCCTCTCTTACGGGAGCCAAGGTTTTCAGTAAACTAGACTTGGCACAGGCTTACCAGCAGCTGCCAGTAGATGCGGCCGCTGCTGAAGCACAGACCATCACCACCCACAAGGGGGCTTTCCGGGTCACCAGGTTGCAGTTCGGGGTTTCTGTGGTGCCAGGGATTTTCCAGTCTTTCATGGATTCCCTGCTTAAAGGTATTCCAGGAGTCCAGTCCTCTTTAGATGACATAATCATCGCAGCGCCGGACTCCACCAACTTCACCGACCGGCTGCACCAGGTCCTTCAGAGGTTCGACGATACCGGCCTCAAGGTGAAGAAAGAAAAGTGCCTCCTGGGGGTTCCCCGCATCAAGTTTCTTGGGTTTGCAGTCGATGCACAGATGAAAAAGTAAAGGCCATCACGCAAGCCCCGTTCCCCACATCCAAAACGGAACTGCAGGCTTTCCTAGGCTTCTTAAATTTTTATCATGCTTTTCTACCTCTGAAGGTCGTGGCGGCGGAACCCCTCCACCGCCTGCTCGACAAAGAGGCACCGTGGGTCTGGAAGCCTGAGCACGTGGCAGCGTTCCAGGGGGTGAAGGACTTGCTGGTCTCCAATACTGTACTGCATCACTTCTGCGAGGCGTTGCCGGTATTCCTCGCATGCAACGCCTCGCCCTACAGGGTGGGGGTGGTGTTGGGGCACAGACTGGCAGGTGGCCGGGAGGTCTCGGTCACCTATTACTCGAGGACCCTGTCTTCTGCGGAGCGTAATTACGCACAGATAGACAAGGAGGTGCTAGCGATAGTGGCGGGGGTTAAAAAATTCCACCACTATCTCTATGGCCGCCCGTTCGAGATCCTGACGGACCACAAGCCTCTCCTGGGCCTCCTCGCGCCCAATCGGCAAACGCCACAGATGGTCTCGCCCAGTATTCTCCGCTGGTCCATATTCCTGGTGGGGTACTCTTACGCCCTCACCCACCGCCCAGGGAAGGCCATGGGTCATGCGGATGCCCTCAGCTGCCTGCCGCTGCCCATCACAGACCCAGACCCGGCCCCCACCCACGAGATCGCCCTTCTGGAATCACTGCCCGGTCAGCCCGTCCACATCAAGGAGGTGGCCCGTCTTTTGGGCTGTGACAAGGTTCTCTGTCGGGTCTTGGACTGGGTGGGGAGAGGGTGGCTGACAGCTAAACAAGACCTGGAATTTGCACCTTTCATTGACAAGCTGTCGACCTACAAGAGGTGCCTAATGTGGGGGGGTAGAGTAGTCATTCCGAAACCACTACAGCCACGAGTGCTGAACGACTTGCACGAGCACCACCCCGGGGTGGTCAGAATGAAGGCTCTGGCCCGGGGGTATGTCTGGTGGCCGGGGCTGGACCGGGACATTGAGGACTTGGTAAAAAGGTGCCAACCCTGCCAGGCCTCCCGACCTGCACAACCAAAGGCTCCGGAAAGGGCCTGGGAATCCTCTCACCGCCCCTGGTCACGCCTGCACCTTGACTTTGCAGGCCCGTTCCAGGGGCAGCTGTTTTTTATACTTGTAGATGCCTACAGTAAGTGGCTAGAAGTTGTGCCGGTACTGTCCACCTCCTCCCGAGCGGCCATCAGAGCAATGTGGCAGATTTTCAGCTCACACGGACTCCCCGACACCCTGGTCACCGACAACGGAACGGCCTTCACGTCCAGGGAGTTCCAAGAGTTCACCCGTCAGCATGGAATTCGCCACGTCAGATCGGCCCCATTCCATCCCACCACCAATGGCCAAGCCAAATGGCAAAGGAGGTGCTCCGCCAGGCCGAAGGAACAGACTGGGACTTTAAGCTAGCTTCCTTCTTGTTTGGCCAGAGGACTATCCCCCATGCGACTACCGGCTGAAGCCCAGCGGAACTACTGATGGGCCGACGTCTCACCACCAGGCTAGACCGGTTACACCCCAATCAAGCACCAGAGCAGGAACCTTCCACAGAAACTCCAGAGGCTGCACGGGGGTTCTTCCCAGAGGACCCGGTGTATGCTCGGAACTTCGCAAAAGGTCCCCCTTGGATCCCAGCCAGAGTGGTACAGGTCCGAGGCCCTCGATCCTATGAAGTCTCCAGAGAGGACGGCCAGATTCTGCATCGACACATTGATCAGCTATGCCACCGGGTGCTACCCCTAGAGCTGGACGAGGGGGAGGAGTGGAGCGAGCCAGCTCGGCCAGACACGGCAGCGGACTCACCAGAGGAAATTCCCAGGAGCCCAACCCCGGCCAACCATCAACCTCAAATGAAGCACCGGGTGAGACGGTGAGCCCAGCCCCTCAGACACCAGAACGGCCGCTGGATTCCAAGCCAGCTCGGGAGGCAACCAGTTCCCCCATGCCAGAACTCCGCCATTCTATGCGGGAACGACGGGCTCCCAGCTACTTGAAGGACTTTGTGTGTGGGTGTTTATTGGACCAAGGGGGAAGGAGTGTAATGTATCCAGTTCAGCCTGTGGCTCAACCACGTGCTCTAGCCGGCGCAAACCGGTGGAGCACAGGGCTAGCTAAGGCTGAGCTTCGTTCCAGGAAAACAATAGAACAGGGGCTCCTCAAGCCCCACCAATCTGGCCTCGAATATCTTAGGAGTTAAGTGGATCAAGTTTGAATGATCCTATCACGGGTGGAGTAGGAGTTGGGGTGTGGGTTTGCTGGGGGATATAAGCCAGCCTGCGAGCCGGCTAGTTTGTCTTGTTCTGTAACTAATAAAGTATGTGAGAGCTGAAATCACTCATCAGTCTCAGTACTTTTCAACAGGAAAAGAAACTGGACTGAAAATATGTAACTTAATAGGGCTTTAAAACATGTTATGGATTTTTATTTCTAGAAAGTTGCAGGATAGGTGTTTGAAAGGTGCTACAAAAATGTATTCATGGGTTTTTATTAGTTCCTGACTCAAGCAAAAGATTTCTAAAGGGCAAGTTATATGTTTTATGCAAATATGCCACAACAGTGATTTCTTTATATGAAAAACAGGCTGATGAGCCTGCAGTTTTGAGCAGGGGAACAGTCAGTGGGTGATATTTGTAGCCTTTCCCCTTCCAGCCTTTTTTGTAACCACCATTGCTTCACCAACTGTTTTCCCTCCACAGGGAACAGAGGGTAAACAGGCATCTGCAACCCTGAGGGTAGAAAGGCACATGGGAAGTCGGAATTTTAAGTAGAAAAATTATTGGTGACAAAGGGGTTAACTTCCCCTTCCCATCCTCCCATGGTATTTTTCTTTTTTAAAAAATCCTGGAGTTTCATTACTTGCATTTATATATAATGCCTGGTTTTGAACAATAGAAGGAAGTAGAAAGGGCTTTATTCTTCCCAAGAAGTAAGAATAAGGGAGGGTATGCTGTTTAAAACCTGCAGTCAGTGATGGAACTCCAATGGAAACTTTAATGGAAGGCAGGGAAAGGGAATTTTCTCCATCATGGGGGAAATTTCTTAAGCAACAGATGCTTCTTAGAAGCAGCATCAGCAGCAGCTTGTATATCACCAGGCCCCCAACAGATTCTGTTTAGAGTCTGAAGTTGCATCCTTGCAACAGCCCTGAAATCAAAGTTCCATATCAGGAATATGCCGTAGAATGTTCCAGTTAATAGCAAGCCTGATGTAATCCCTTGCCCAAATAAAGAATATAAAGCCCTGGTCATTATAGCATCCCGTTTCCACCTGTGGGCAGTCAAATGAGACTCATTCCCTGCTCCCCCCCCCACCACCACAAATGGCAAAAGGGTGAGGAGGCTATGCACACAGACAAGCAGGAACCAGCTCTTCAAAGGAGCACATGAAATCCCAGCATCAGATCCCTGCCATCACTGCATCTTCTAATATCAGCAGCAGCCCTGTTCCTTCCCATTCCCAAGTTGCCTGGCTTGCCTTGGCACTGTCCTATTGCTATGGTGCCCTATCAGTGGCCTTGCACAAAGAGGAAAGCTGTAACAGTTTTAAATGTACAGTAATCTGGATGAGATAAACAATAATGTGTATGTGTGTGGCAGGGGGATGCCTCATTTATCAGGCTCAATATTTAACTGAGATTTAGGGTTTTACAGTTCAATGGCCTTAGCAGGGTATTCTGTTTAGGATTGCACTGCCAATCAATTTGCCCCACTGCTGGACCTCCTGATGGCACCTGGTATTTTTGGCCACTGTGTGACACGGAGTGTTGGACTGGATGGGCAATTGGCCTGATCCAATATTGGCTTCTCTTATGTTTTTATGTTCTTAATTAATCCATTAACTGTAAAACCTTAATTCAACTATAGATTAAAAATCATTGTCAGACCCAATCATTGTCAGTTCATGTTCAGGCAAGTAAATTGAAAATTTTAGACTATCTGAATGTAGGCATTTGGCTTTGCTTTCTCAGTTCAGATACTCTAAAAATTTCCATTTACTTGCCTAATGAAAACAAAGATAACTGGATACCACTTCCAAATATGTTTATTGGACATCAAGTTCTCTGTCTCAGTCATATCTCTTAATTTCTTGAGTTTTTCAAACAAGTATAATTTGATATGAGATTTCTGAACATCTTGGAACTTTCTGAGGTATTTATCTAGCAAGCTAGGACAGTTTGTGCTGTCCCCACCAGGATACGATATTCTGGAGACTATATTGGGTATTATGGGAAAAACCACTGCTTTGTTTTCTAAAGGGCACTGAGCCATTTCATCCTGGGAGCAGAAGGCTAACATTCCTCTTCTAAGCACATCTATCTTCAAGTAAGGCCTAGTCCTCCCCCAGTAATAAAGCTGTTTCTGGGTTGCATCAAAAGAAGTCTTTAAAAGAAGGAGCCGTGCTCCCCTTGTTGTTGTGTGTTCCTGACTTACAGTTGCTGTTTAATAAAGCTGAAATCACTTGAAGCTGAATCCTTTGTTGAGTCTCATACTTAACAATTGGCGACAAGGATGGGATACTAGAGCGGGTAGGCAGCCCCGCTGAACCGAGACAGCAACGGCGGATGAGGACACACACCCGGTCGAGTCGGCTGAGGCTCCACGAGCAGTAGTGGCAGCACCATCAGCCCAGATGGCCGTAAATCCAGCGTTCGAGGAGTTCAACCCAGCGACAGAGGACTGAGACTCTTACCTGGCATGGTTTGAGTTTCACCTCCAGGCAAACCAGATCATGGACGAGGCGAGGAAGAAGGCGACGCTACTGAGCTCCTGTGGCAAGGCCATCTTCGACATCGCTCGGTCCCTAGTTGCGCCCACCGAGCTTAGCACAGCTACATGGTGTCAGGTTTGAAATCAAGTAGATCCAGTCATTCTTGCACAAAGAAAGCTTTATTAGGATTATCTTGCTAAAACCCACAGTAGGAGGTCATTGTCAGGAATGGGGGGCAAAGCAAAGCAAGCCAACTTATAGTGTGATGCAATGAAGCGCCTAGCGAATAAAACTTGAGCACTCGCGCGGGAACTCCCGGCGGGAGAAATACTTAATGAGCGGGAGACTACTCCCCCCCTCCCCTTGCCTTCCCAGGACTGGAAAATTCTCAGCTTAACAAGAATAGCCCAAAGCCTACATTCAAGGCCACCGTGATAAGGAAAAGCGGCAGGGAAGAAGCTCCCACGTTTCTGCCTGCATAGCTACGCAAGCGCAAAGCGGGGTAGGAAACATAAAACAATGGATTCAGTGAGAAACAACAAAGGCACCTTTTCTGACATTCTGCCCTTCCCAAAATACCACCCGCCCACCACTCAGGAAGGAGAGAACAAGGGCCCTCCAGGTTTATAAGGGTATCGAGAGTGAAAGTCTTTTAGGTGATCAGGTGCATTGATATCAGATACTTTCACCCACTCCCTGTGTTGGGGCCCAAAATGTACCCATTGAATAAGGTACAAGAGTTGTCCACGAAGAATCTTAGAGTCCAAAATATCAGCAATTTCATAGTGCTCCTCATCGTCAACCATCAGAGGGGGGAGGAGCCGACATCTCAGCTTGCCATTTAGTCGGGGGTAACGCAGGTTTGAGGAGGCTGTAATGGAAAATTGGATGTATTGCTTTAAGAGATTTAGGCAAATCTAGTTGTACAGTTACTTGATTTACACATCTCAACACTTTGAAAGGACCAATATATTTCCAAGCAAGTTTTCTAGACTGCTGCGCTAGCCTTAGGTTCTTGGTTGACAAATACACAGAGTCTCCCGGTTGCAGCTTCCATCCACCTGATCTTTTTTTATCGGCCTGTTTTTTGTACTGTGCCTTGGCTTCATTCAAAGTTTCAACAATCAGGGGCCAAGAATCACGGAAAGTTTTACACCATGCTGAGGCTTTCCCCCATTCTCACCAGGCTTTAAGAACGGGAGAGGGGGCTGTCATAACCCATGGCAGCTTTGAAGGGTGACATTTTTGTTGAAGCGTGCCATGAGTTGTTGTACGCAAACTCCGCCAATGGCAATAAATCAACCCAATTGTCCTGTTGATAGTTAGAAAAACATCTCAGGTATTGTTCCAACGTCTGGTTTACTCTCTCCGTTTGCCCATCGGTTTCAGGGTGATAGGCAGTACTGAGAGCCCGTTCAATACCCATTAGAGTCATTAATTCCGACCATAACTTGGAAACAAATTGAACCCCCCTGTCGGAGATTATCTTGAGTGGTAACGTATGTAGTCTGGCAATGTGTTGGAGGAATGCTTTGGCCAAGACTTTGGCTGTTGGCAAACTGGGGAATGGTATAAAGTGAGCTTGTTTAGAGAATAAATCCACGACCACCCAAATGACCGTCATATGTCTAGAGGGGGGAAGATCAGTGATAAAGTCCATAGAGATTACTTCCCAGGGTCTGCTCGGGGTGGGTAGAGGCTGCAAGAGACCTGGAGGTTTCCCTGGTCTGGCTTTGCAACGATTGCACGTTGGACAGGACTGTATATAGAGGGATAAATCCTGTTTCATTCGGGGCCACCAGAAACCACGTTGCAGAAGTCGTAAGGATTTTACATATCCAAAGTGCCCCGCAGCTTTTGAGTCATGAACTGTCTGCAACATTTGGGATCGGGTAGCTTCTGGGACAAACATTTTATTTCCCCTGTACCAGCAGCCATTCGGACCACAATTCACATCGTCTCTGGCTTGTAAATTATTTATTTCCTGCGGGGTGATGTCAGTTAGAAATTGTTTTTCCCAGGTTAATGTCTGGATGGGATTCATTGATGCTTGTTTGGCTTTCCGGGTTACAACTGCACCAACCAACTGTTCTGGGGTGAACATAGACTCCCTTACTTCGACCCTCTTAGAAAAATGTTGGGGAAGGCGGGAGAGAGCATCCGCCAGATGATTGGCTTTCCCTGGGAAATGGTGAAGGGTAAATTGAAATTTGGAGAAAAACTCAGCCCACCTGAATTGTTTAGCATTCAGATTCCGGGGTTTTCGCAGTACCTCGAGATTCTTATGATCAGTCCAGATTTCAAAAGGTACTTGGGACCCCTCTAACCAGTGTCTCCATGTGATCAATGCTAAACGTATAGACGCAGCTTCTTTGTCCCAAATAGGCCAAAATCTCTCAGTATCATTAAATTTCCTTGATACATAAGCAAGGGGTTGTAGCTGTTTCTGAGCGTTCTCTTGCAAAATCACCCCACCCATAGCAGTGTCCGATGCGTCTACTTGGACCACAAATTTTTTTGTTTCATCAGGGTGTGCTAGTATGGGCTCAGACGTGAACAACCGTTTTAGTTGTTCAAACGCTTGCTGACACTGCGGGGTCCAGTCCAAAGGGGCCCCTGGCACCGAAGCCTTAGATCCCTTCCCCTTAGTCTTTAGTAATTCCGTGAGGGGAAGGGCTACTTGGGCAAAGTGTGGCAGGAATTGACGGTAAAAGTTGGCGAAACCGAGGAAACTTTGGAGCTGTCGCCTAGTTTTGGGGGCTCCCACATTAATACATCCTGGACCTTTTTTGGGTCCATTTCCAACCCCGCAGAGGATATGCGGTATCCCAAAAAGTCAATGCACTCCTGGTGAAATTCACACTTTGACAGTTTGACAAACAGTTTGTGTTCTAAGAGCTTTTCCAAAACTTTTCGCATAAGGTTGGTATGGGATTCTTGATCCGGGGTATAGACCAAGATATCATCTAAATAAACAACCACCCCCTTGAATAAATAGGGGTGTAACACTTCATTAATTAAGTTCATGAAGACCCCTGGTGCCCCCTGTAAACCGAAGGGCATCACCCGATATTCAAATTGCCCCAGCGGGGTATTAAAGGCAGTCTTGTATTCATCCCCCTCTCTGATACGAACCCGAAAGTAGGCATCTCTTAAATCCAGTTTAGAAAACACTTTCCCTTTAGCCACCTCTGTCAGTAAGTCTTTGATGAGGGGCATTGGGTAGGCATTAGTTGCAGACACTGCGTTAAGTCCCCGGTAATCCGTGCAGAGTCTGAGCCCCCCATCTTTCTTTTTACAAAACAATACAGGTGCTGCAAAAGGGGATGACGCTGGTCTGATAAATCCACGGGCCAGATTTTTATCAATAAAACGGCGCAGTTCTTCCTTTTCACTTGGACTCATAGCATAAATTTTCCCTTTTGGTAATTTCTGGCCCGGAAGAATCTCAATTGCACAGTCGGAGTTACGGTGGGGGGTAGTTCATCAGCTTCCTCCTCCTCAAAAACCCTGGTTATATACTGGTAATCCTCAGGGATGCGATTAAGGTCCTCCGTGGCTAAACAAGCTCGTGGAGGTTCATTGCATGGGGGATTTCCCCACCCTGGGTCCCATTTGTGTTCTGCACATTTTGGGGAGATAAATTGTACATCCCCTTCTTCCCATAGAATGTAAGGATTATGTCCATGTAACCAGGGGCTACCCAACACTAAGGGAAACTGGGCTTGCGGAGCTATCACGAACGAGCGTAGCTCCCAGTGGTCACCAATGCCTATTCTTAAAGGAACAGTCTCAAATCGGCATGGTTCCTTCATTGGAGACCCATCCATCTGCGTGAAAGTTATCGGGTCTTTCAAGTGGACCACGGCTGCCTCCAACCCCATAACCATAGATGGGTTTATGAGATCCCTCCCGCACCCAGAGTCAATGAGAGCTCGAACCCGAATGTGGGTCATCATTGCGGGATTCATCACCAGAACAGTCACAAAGAAGAGAGAGGGGTAATTGCTCACCAGTTTTGGCACCTCAGGTGTTGGGTCCTGCTGTGTAGCGCCATTCACAAACAGGACCATTTCATTTCCCTGCATCTCACTCTCTTCCTCCAGCATCAAGGTATCCGCTTGGTCGGGGCTAGCAAAAAGAGCCCGCGTGTTGCGTGGTTTTGCTGTACCTTTTCTCGGGGTAGGGGTTGTCCACCTTCTGGGCTCTTCTTGTGGTAGAGCTCTATTGGTATCCCCTTTCGGGCATACTGCGGCGAAATGCCCTTTCTCCCCACACCGCAGGCAGAGGCCCTGTCGCATACGCTGATCCCTCATTCCACTTGGGGTGGACGTTGGTTTGGGTCTGGCTTGGCCTGCCGCAAAACTGGGACGGTTGTTACCCAACGAGAGGTCTAGTTTCATCATACGCAAGCGACTTTCGGCCTTCTCGGCTTCCTCCATCCAACCCTGGAGGGTGCGGGGTTGCTGAGAGCTGAGGACATTATTGCGAACGTCTACAGCTAGTCCCATTCGGTATTGTTGGGCCAAGACCGCATCGGTCCAGTCTCGAATTTTCACGGCGTGCCTTTGAAACTCCCTTGAGTACTCCCGTACTGAGAGTTTGCCTTGTCTGAATGTGCGAAGGAAGGCTTCAGCTTTTTGGGCCGCCCCCGGATCCTCGAAACGGTTTCTCAAGGCCCACATGAAGTCATCTACATTCCCCAACTCCGCTGCCTCCAGATCATGAAGGGCTACATACCAGCTGGTAGCACTCCCCCGGAACCTGGATGCGATAAACTCCACCTGTTGTTCTTCGTCCGGGAATACATAGCCCCATCTTTGCACAAATTTTCCAACTTGCAATATGAAAAAAGACACAGTCTCTGGATCCCCATCAAATGTGATCTCAAGCATGTCCTTGGGGCGGATTACCGGGGGGCTGGCGCCATGATCGGTACCGGAACCGGCTGCATGAGGGGTGCAGGAGCCGGGGGTTGAGGCGGAGGCAAAACTGGTGGCTGGATGGGTCCTGGTTGCCCTGGCCCAGGTCCTGGCGCTGGGACGACCGGTGGAGGTGGGGCTGGTGCTGGCTGGCCCGGCCCCGGCCCTGGGGGAACTGGTTGGCCCGGCCCTGGACCAGGTGGTACTGGTTGGCCCGGCCCCGGGCCCGGAGGAGCAGGAGGTGGCCGTCCCGGTATCAACGGTGGCACCGGGGCTGGTGCCGGTCTAGGTTGTGTCAACGGATGGGCTCGAATTGCTTGGTCCATCATCTGGGGTAGGGACTGCATTAGTTTGCTCATATCCCTTACCAGCCGACGAGTGTCGTCTTGAATAGAATCCATGCGGGCATCAGTATCTTGGCTGGATCCCGTTCTGGGAGATCCCCGAGACACCCTCCCTTGGGGAAGCCCAAAACTACCTCTGGGATCCAAAAGGCTGTCCCGGCTCTGGCTTCCCGGCATAGTCCAGGTGGTCTGGGTAGTATCCAACAAGTTCTTAGTCCAATCGCGTGATCTGCGATAAGTCACCCCTTTATCCCAGGGTGTTGGGACTCCTGGCACATAGGTTCGTGGAACCGCACCTCCCTGACTTTGTATAGGCCCGGCCGGGCTGTAGATCGGGAGTGTGTACGGAGCACCAATTGTGCCAATCGATGGCGGGGTAGCCACCCCGGCTGCTGAGTAGAGTATGGGTGCCGCCAAAACTGTAGTTGTAGTCACCGGAACAACGGTGGTGGTCGGAACAGTGACCACTGGAGCTGCCACAGTAGTAACTGGAACCGTGGCTCCTGAAGCAGTAGTCACTGGAACGGCGCCCGTGGCTCCCACAGTAGTAATCACCGGGACTGTGCCCGTGGCTCCCTTCCCCGCTCCGCTCATCGTGGTAGACGGCGGAAACTGACGGTGAGGGAATGATGAAGGATTCCTGACAATTTCTGTCAGGTTTGAAATCAAGTAGATCCAGTCATTCTTGCACAAAGAAAGCTTTATTAGGATTATCTTGCTAAAACCCACAGTAGGAGGTCATTGTCAGGAATGGGGGGCAAAGCAAAGCAAGCCAACTTATAGTGTGATGCAATGAAGCGCCTAGCGAATAAAACTTGAGCACTCGCGCGGGAACTCCCGGCGGGAGAAATACTTAATGAGCGGGAGACTACTCCCCCCCTCCCCTTGCCTTCCCAGGACTGGAAAATTCTCAGCTTAACAAGAATAGCCCAAAGCCTACATTCAAGGCCACCGTGATAAGGAAAAGCGGCAGGGAAGAAGCTCCCACGTTTCTGCCTGCATAGCTACGCAAGCGCAAAGCGGGGTAGGAAACATAAAACAATGGATTCAGTGAGAAACAACAAAGGCACCTTTTCTGACACATGGGCTGATATCATGGCGAAGCTCAAGGGCCATTTCGCGCCACAGCCGTCAAAGATAGCCTGCAGGCATGCTTTTTACAAGCGGTGCCAGGGCCCAGCTGAATCGATAGCCGAATTCGTCACCGCCTTGTGGAAGGCGGCCCAGCCTTGCGGTTTCACCGACCTGGAAGAAGCCCTCCTCAACCGACTGGTGTGCGGCCTTCAGGACGAGTGCCTCCATCAGCACCTGTTCGCCGATTCTGAGCTTACGTATGCTGTGGCCTACGCTGAGGCCGTTGCCACTGAGGCCGCCGACAAATCGACCCGAGAGGTGCGACAACGACCGCCACCAGCAAGTAAAGAGCCTGCGGTCCACCAGCAGTCCACCGGCGAGGCTGACGGCGTATGCAGAACCAGGGAGACACGACCACCATGGACCAGACCGAAGACTCCAGTAGCGTGTTCCTGTACCGGCTGTGGAGGCAAGCATGACAGAGACCTCTGTTGGGCCAAGGAGCTGATCTGCCGCTCCTGTGGCAAGCGGGGTCATCTGGCCCAAGTCTGTCGTGCCACCAAAAGATCTCCACCGTCTTTGTGACATGCAGACCCCAGGGTTCGTGTTCAAAATGACGACAAGGCATCTGGCTGTCATCAGACCGACTCCTGCTGCTGCCCATCAACGATCCTGGCCACCGGAGGCAAGCCCAGCAAGAAAATCTACATGACGGTTCATCTGGACGGCGTTCCCTGCATCATGGAGGTGGACTCCAGATTGTCCATCACCATCATCTCTACAGAGACGTGGCAACGCTTGTTCCTGAGGCGAAGCCGCCGCCGTCTGGCACCAGTGTCGACCCGCTTGACCGACTTCCAGGGATGGCACATTCTGTTGGCGGGAAAGGCGACCTTCCACGTCGAGTTCAAAGACCGTAAGGCTGAGCTGTCTCTCCTGGTGGCAGAGGGTGAGCGGGTTAGCCTGTTGGGCCTCAACTGGTTTGAGGCATTGGGGATCGCTATCACTGGTATCAACAAAATTTGTGTAAATAAACAGGACTCGTATAGCGAGTTTCCTGAAGTGTTTGGTGAGGGGCTCGGCATGTACACCAGCCCTCCGGTTTCTTTTGATTTAGACCCTTCAGTTTGTCCGATATGACTGAAATATAGGAAGGTCCCGCTCGCGCTCAAAGCAAAAATTGAGTCAGAGTTAGATAAATTGGTCAGTCAGGGTGTTCTTGAACCAGTACCCTACGGGAAGTGGGAGACTCCAATTGTGACGCCTGTCAAGGCCGACGGGTCTATACGAATATGCGCAGACTACAAATTTACAGTTAACAAAGCTCTGCAGCAGCATTCCTATCTGGGGCCGGTAATCAGCCACGTACTGGCGTCACTGGGAGGGGGAAAAGTCTTTGCCAAGCTTGACCTGGCTCAAGCTTACCAGCAGTTGCTGGTGGATGACGCAACTGCTGAAGCCCAAACAATCATTACCCATAAAGGGGCTTTCAGGGTAAAACGATTATAATTTGGAGTAAATGTCGCCCCGGGCATTTTTCAAAGGCTAATGGAGGGGCTCCGTGGGCTACTCAGTATCGTGCCCTATTTCGATGATGTTTTAATTGCGGGCACAGATGATTGTGAACTGATGGCTTGCTTAAGAGCAGTGTTGAGTCGTTTTAAAAATGCCGGGCTGCGGGTTAAGCGTTTGAAATGTGTTGTTGGGGTAAAAAGAGTTGAGTTCTTGGGGTTCCTCGTAGATGCAGATGGGGTCCACCCCACACCCGACAAGGTGGCGGCAATCCAAAACGCGCTTCCACTCCAGTCCAAGAAAGACCTCCAGTCCTTCTTGGGAATACTCAACTTTTATGGTGCCTTTCTGCCACAAAAGGCATCGGTCGCTGAACCTCTGCACGCTTTGCTCCACAAGAACGCTAAATGGGAGTGGGGTGAGCGGCAGAGGCGGGCATTCGCTTCAGTGAAGGAACTTTTGTCATCGAGTGCAGTCCTGACGCACTTCGATGAAAACAAACTGCTGGTGCTTGCAGCTGACGTGTCTCTTTATGGGGTGGGTGCCGTTCTCAGCCACCTGATGCCAGACGGATCTGAGGCACCGATCGCATTTTATTCCCGATCCCTCACTAAGGCAGAAAAGAACTATGCCCAGATCGACAAGGAGGGCCTCGCCCTAATTGCAGGAATAAAGAAATTCCATGACTTTGTTTATGGGCGGCAGTTCCTCCTTGTGACTGATCACAAACCTCTCCTAGGCATCTTCTCACCAGACCGGCTGACACCGAACATTCTATCACCCCGGATGCTAAGGTGGGCGGTTTTTCTGTCGGCATACGATTTCAAGCTGGAGCACCATCTGGGGAAGGCTATTGGGAATGCAGACGCCCTTAGCCGCTGCCCCGCACCATTAACTGACTCTGGCGAAGAGCCAGAACTGGACGTTTTGGTGCTGGAAGAGCTCCCGGAGGCACCGGTCACCTCCACAGACATTGCCACTGCATCGGCAAAGGACCCTTTAATTGCCCGAGTTCTCTATTGGGTGTGAAGGGGGTGGCCGGCCGGGAAGGTGGAGGCGGAGTTCAAACCGTTTGTTTCCCGCCAAAATGAATTATCTGTGACTAAGGGCTGTCTGCTTTGGGGAAGTAGAGTTGAAATTTCCTCTAAGCTAAGGGAAAGAGTCCTGGAGGCTTTGCATGCGGGCCATCCAGGAATGGTTCATATGAAGGCCCTCGCCAGAGGGTACATGTGGTGGCCAAACATTGATGCGGACATTGAGGTTTGGGTTCGGAACTGCATGTCCTGCCAACAGTCCTGGCCAGAACCACCTCATGCTCCTGTCCAGCCCTGGGAAAAGTCAAGGAGGCCATGGTCCTGCCTCCATATTGATTTTGTGGGCCCGTACCATGGGCAAATGTTTTTCATATGTGTAGACTCTTATTCCAAATGGTTGGAGGTTGTAAATATGAAGTCAACAGGGTCCAGGGCTGTGATTAATGCCCTCAGGAAGCTATTTGCAACCCATGGGCTGCTGGACTGTGTCGTCTCTGATAACGGGCCACAGTTCGTTTCGGCAGAATTTGAGGGGTTCCTGGCTGACAGTCTTATCTGCCATGTAACATCGGCCCCATTCCATCCGGCCTCTAATGGACAGGCCGAGCGTATGGTTCGGATGACAAAAGAATTGCTTGGGCGCCTGACGTGCGGGGATTGGAATCAGAAGCTGGCCTCTTTCCTTCTGAGGCAACACATTACCCCATGTTTGGCAATGGGGCGGAGCCCTGCTGAACTACTTATGGGCCGAAAGCTGTCTACCCTCCTCGACTGTTTGCACCCTGACCTGGACCAGTCCAAACAACGGTCTGAGGAACCAGCACAGGGGAGAGTGTTCCAGTGTGGGGACAAGGTTTTTGCCCAAAACTACGGCGAAGGTCACTGGTGGCTACCAGCCGTGGTCACCAAAATAACAGGATCCAGGCTGTACGTGGTCCGGCTTCCCAGCGGACGGGAGATTCGCCGCCACGTAGACCAGCTCAGGGAGCGCTGGGCAGACTCAGGCGCCGAGTCAGTGCCCGAACCTGAGCTGGTCCCCGAGCAGGAGGGGCCTCCCACCGAGGAGGTGAGTGCTGCAGAAGGGGATTTGGAGTCTGGGCAGACCCCAACTCCAGAGCCTGTGGTCCCTGTTTGTGTTCCCCCTGACTCTCCTGTGAGAGAGGTTACCAGGGCTCCAGAAGAGTGTGCCGCTCCAACTCCAACGGAGCAGAGACTGCTGCGCCGTTCGAACCAAAGCCAAGGTGCCCCCCCACACCTGAAAGATTATGTTTGGCAGGGTAATGCTCCATCTTAGGGGGGAGGAATTTGTTGTGTATTAAACTGTAAATCAAGCCTATACTTCGCAATGTTAAGCTTGACTCTGAATGTGGCTCCTCAGCTGTCGCATTACTATTGGTCGGTTTCTGCGAAACCTATGCAAGTAGCCAATCACTGTGTGATAATGTATCTAAGAGGGAACGTCTCTGATTGGACTTTATCCCTACAATATTATTGGTCGTTAACTTGTTATGGGTGTGGCTTTGTCAGCCCAGGAGAGTTTAAAAGAAGGAGCTGTGCTCCCCTTGTTGTTGTGTATTCCTGACTTACAGTTGCTGTTTAATAAAGCTGAAATCACTTGAAGCTGAATCCTTTGTTGAGTCTCATACTTAACAAAGTCTACAGGTGGGGTTCATGTGATTAAAAGCTTCATCTGTATAGAAAACTATGTGACAGACAAAAGGATAAACTAGACTCTTCCTTCCTGGCATCTAGTTTACTTTTTGTAGGAAATATTTTGTGTAGAGAAACATTTAATCATGAGAGTGACACCTAATGTCTGAAGTGGTAAAATTCAAACAGGATTGTCAAGGCTCAATTTTATTCCTTTTTTTTTTTTTTTAAATACAATTTATTATTGGATATATCACATGTTCATACAATTTAAACAAACCAATACATATCCATTTTTCCCTCTCCCTCTCCCCCCAAACAAGGCTTCCCGCACTGCTCCAACCCCCTTGATATTTCTCTTATACAATTACATTTACTACTAAACATATTTCTTTTACTAATGGTAACAATTCAAAGATCTGAGTCTCTTTCCACTTCTCCTCAATAGCTGTCAAAACAAATCAAACCACGTTTTACATCCCAATTCTTCAACAAGTATTCTTGAAAGTCTTTCCAGTCTCCGAAAAACGTTTCGTCTTCTTCATTGTTTAATTTTCTTGTTAATTTGTCCATTTCTGCCATAAACAACGTTTTTTTAATCCATTCCCATGTTTCAGGTACTTTATCTTGTTTCCAACATTGAGCAAAAGTCAGTCTAGCTGCTGTAATCAAGTACCATAGTAGTGTTCTCTTGGCTACATTTATTTCTTCCATTTTAAGACCTAACAATAACATCTGTGGGTCTTTCTTAAAAGTACATTTCAAAATTTTTTGTATCTCATTGTGGATCTCAGTCCAATACTTTACTGCTTTATCACATGTCCACCACATATGGTAAAAAGACCCTTCATGTTTCTTACATTTCCAACATTTGTTAGACATACTTTCATTTATAATAGCAATTTTTTTAGGCGTCATATACCATCTGTACATCATTTTATAACAATTCTCTTTAACATTTACACAAGTTGAAATTTTCATTGACTTTTTCCACAAATATTCCCAAGATGTCATTAATATCTCATTATTAATATTTACCGCCCATTTTATCATTTGCTCTTTTACAATTTTGTCCTCAGTATACCATTTCAATAAAACCTTGTACAGTTTAGAAATCATTTTTTTACCTTTCTCAAGCCATACAGTTTCAATTTCAGTGTTATTTTCTCTAAAACCATATTCTCTTTTATCGGTCTTAAATAAGTCATAAATCTGTCTATACTTCAACCAATCATATTCAAATTCCACATCAAATCTGTCTTTTAACAAAAAGTTTTTCCCTTCTAATTTTAAAAGACTTTTATAAGGTAGCCAATCTAACCCTTGATTTCTTGAATATGGATTAATCACTTCTGCTGGTACTATCCACAGTGGTCTTTCTTCTGAGAAGAGTTTTCTATATCTCATCCAAGTCTCGAACAGTGATCGTCTTATGAAGTGGTGTTTGAAAAATTTATCCATTTTTACTTTTCCATACCATAAATATGCATGCCATCCAAACTTGTTATCATGCCCTTCTAGAGCCAATAACTTTTTATTTTCTAAATTTATCCACTGTTCCAACCATGTTAAACAGACGGCATCATAATACAGTCTTAAATTTGGTAGTTGTAGACCTCCTCTTTCCTTTGCATCACATAAAATTTTCATTTTAATCCTTGGCTTTCTTCCTGCCCATACAAATTTCGATAGTTCTTTCTGCCATGTATCCAGTATTTTCCTTTGTTTTAATATTGGAATAGCTTGAAATAAAAACATCAAACGCGGCAAAACATTCATTTTTACAGTTGCAATTCTTCCCAATAACGATAGATTCAAGGTATCCCATTTCTTCATGTCTTGTTGAATCCTGTGCCAAACCTTTTCATAGTTATTTTTGAACAAATCAATGTTTTTCATGGTCAATTCAATTCCTAAATATTTAGTCTTTGTAACTACTTCACACTGAATTTTCTCTTGAAGTTCTGTTTGTCTTTGTTTCGTCATATTTTTGCACATCACTTTGGTTTTACTTTTATTAACATAGAATCCCGCAACTGATCCAAATTCTTCAATTTTTTCCATCAATTGTGGTATTTTGTCGATTGGATCTTGAATCATAAACATTACATCGTCTGCAAATGCCCTGTATTTATATGCAAAACCCTTCACTGTGAGTCCTTCAATGCTGTTATCTTTTCTTATCGCTGTCAATAATATTTCCAATATCCAAATAAACAACAACGGGGATAACGGGCAGCCTTGACGTGTTCCCTTTTGAACTTGGAAGAAATCTGTTCTTTCTTTATTTATATTCAAAGCTGCTCTCTGTTCTGAGTAAATTGCCACAATCATGTTTAGAAAAGACTGTCCTATATCCATTTTTTCAATAACTTGCAGCATAAACTCCCAATTTAAATTGTCAAAAGCTTTTTCCGCATCTAAAAAGAGGAATCCAACTTCTTTTTCTGGATGTTTGTCATAATATTCGATTGCATCAATCACCACTCTTAAATTGTCTCTAATCTGTCTATTTGGTAAAAAACCAGCTTGTTCTTCCGCTATAGTATCTTTCAAATATTTTTTCAGTCTTTCCGAAATAATTTTCGCAAATAATTTGTAATCATTATTTAATAGCGATATTGGTCTATAATTCTTTACTTCAGTTAAATCCAAACCTTCTTTGGGTATCAATGAAATATTTGCTTCTTTCCATGAATCTGGGATCCGTTTAGTCTTTCTTATCTCGTTCGACAGAAGTACTAAGATAGGGGTTAGCTCCTCCTTAAATTTCTTATAAAACTTTGCTGTAAAGCCATCTGGACCTGGAGCTTTGCCCAACTTTGCGTCTTCTATTGCCATTGTCACCTCTTCCTTTGTTACTAAACCATTTAATAACTCTTTAATTTGTTTTCCCAGCTCTGGAACTTCAATAGTCTCCAAATATTTCTTAATTTTCTGTTGGTCAATTCCTTTCTTTTTGAACAGTTTGGCGTAGTATTTGAAGAAGACTCTTTTTATACCTTTCAAATTCAAAACATCCTTTCCGTCTTCAGTAATTTTACTTATAAAATTCCTTTCTTTTCTATTTTTCAATTGCCACGCTAAAAATTTTCCTGGTTTATTTGCACCCTCAAATGCTTTTTGCTGTAATTTCTTCAGATTCCAATATAATTCTCTATTTAGTAGAACATTCAATTGATCCTGCAGAAAGTGGATCTCTTTAATAATCTTTTTCTTCCCTGGCCTTTTCTTTAATTCCTTTTCTTTTTGTCGAATTTTTTCATGAAGGTCGTTTTGTTGTTGCATCCTTTGTTTTTTATCTTTAGAATTCAAAGAGATAAGCAAACCTCTCATTACTGCTTTGTACGTGTCCCATACGACTTGTATATCAGTACCTTTATTTAAATTCAGTTCAAAAAAACTTTTCGTTTCTTTTTTAAAGTTTCATTAATTAATTTTTGGTCCAATAAGTCCTCATTAATTCTCCAATATAATTGTTTAGGTTTTTCTTTAGATATCCAAAGTAAAGGGTTGTGATCTGAGTTGGTTTTCGGTAAAATTTCTATTTTGTAGGTTTTTTGCGCCATCTCCTCTGACATCCAAATCATATCGATTCTAGAAAAGGAGTTATGTCTGTTAGAATAAAATGTATAATCCTTTGTCTTAGGGTTCCACTTCCTCCAAACGTCTTCTAGTTTCTCTTGCTTCATTAGCTGGAAAAATTTTTTTGGCAGCTTTCCAACCACCTCTCCACTTGCTTTGGATTTTCTGTCCAATACATTGTTCACTGTGCCATTGAAGTCTCCAGCAAGGACTATTTGATCATAATTTAAACAGTCCAACTCTTTAGTCAAATCATTAAAAAAAGTCTCTTTTGCCCCATTGGGTGCATATATATTTACAAGCAATGTCTTTTTTCTATTCATCATTAATTCCACGCCAACATATCTTCCTTCTTTGTCTGAGAAGATTTGTTTAGGTTCCAATTCTTTGGTAATGTATATCACTGTTCCTTTTTTCTTATTAACTGCTGATGAATGAAATTCTTCTCCCAATTTTTTATTAACCAAATATTTATTATCTTGTTTTCTGATATGTGTTTCTTGCAAACAAATTATGTTACATTTTTGTTTCTCTAGCCAATGATTCACTAATCTTCTTTTGCTTGGTGAATTTAGTCCATTTACGTTCCAAGATAAAAATTTGTAATCCATAGTTGTTTTGAATTAAATATCTTTGAAATCATCAAAGTTGTTCTCTTTGAATCTGTAGATGTCTCCTTCCGTTTTAAGAGTAAATCTCACCGAATTGTATGTAAATGATAATCCATATGGAATCTCCCATCTAAACCTGATACTCATTTCTTTTAACCTATCTGTTAGTTTCTTGAATTTCTTTCTGTCTTGTAAGATCGATCTCGGAATTTCTCTCAAAATTATTATTTTTTTCCCATTAATTTCCAACGGTTGTGTAAATTGCTTCTTGAAAACGTCTTCCTTCATTTTAGTAGTCACAAATTGAACAATCACATCTCTGGGTAATTGCTTTCTCTTGGCATACGCTGAATTTACTCTGTAAATCAGGTCAAAGTCTGGATCCAAGTCTCCAACATCTTCCCCTATGTAAGTTGTCAATGTGTTAATTACTAGGGCCCGTAAATCTTGATCTTCCTCCTCTTCGATTCCTCTCAATCTCAAGTGATTCTGAGTGGCCCTATATTCCATCATGGACTCCAGTCTTGTATTTTCTAACAGGGTTCTTTTAACTTTCTGTTCCATTTCTTCTGATTTTGTCACCAGACTTTTAACCTCTTTTTTAACTTCTTCTGTATCTTTTTTTATCCCTGCCACTTCTGTTAGTACCAGTTCTTTTAACTCTTCCATATTTTTTTTCTGTACTTGGACTTGTACTTGTTCTATTTGCTCCAGTTGTATTTGCAGCTGTTGTTGCAACTGTTGTTGCAGCTGTGATTCTATTTGCTTTCCCAAACTCTGCACCACTTCAGTCATCCGTTTCTCCATCGCTTCCATGGCAGCCTGCCACTCTTTTTTTCCTTTGCAGTCATTCTTGGACTAGGTGATGAGGCAGCCCTTGGTCTTGACCTCAAATCCGTCTTGAAAGCAAGTTCAGGGCTAATCAATCTTTATATTAGCAATCCTCAAGCCAAATCGCCACCTTTATAACTTCTTCCAGTGCTTTTTCAGCTTAAAAATAACTTTTTAAAATTTAGTCCTCCTCAAAATGGCGGGCGCAATTTCTCTATGATTTTCTGGCTAGAGTAGGCTCCTTCAGAACTTCCTGTTTATCTGTCCATCACTGTAATCCAACTTCCGGTGCCACACTCTAAAACGTCCGTCTACTTCCTGCACAGCAACATCAAAAACATCCACTCTAGCCTACTTCCTGTATCATAGAATCACAGTCAGTTTCGTTTCTGCTATGCAAAGTTTAGTCTTAGCTGACCACAGGAATGCAAAACAAAGTTACTTTTCAGCCATTTTCTCTAAAGGAAAGCTTTCTTTTTACTTTTAAATCAAGCGGATTAGTTCATTGAAGCTTTTTACACTTATCCGAACGTTTAGATTTTGCCTTCTTCTTTAAACCGGTAAGCAATTGTTCATTTGTTACCTTGCTTGTAATCTCAGGGTTTCGCAGTGCTTCTTCTGTAACCGATGTTAAGCTTGATGTTAAAGAGGCCGGTAGATGACGGATTTATGCTGAATTCTCAGCCCAGCTGGTATCTGTAGTGTTGATTTGCAACTTCCCTCTTCGCGGAGGGAGATCAAGGTGTAAACAAGCCTCCTCCGAGGCTTATCCACACCGATCTCAACCCCGCCTCAGGCTTGGCTGCTTGCTTGCCACTCCCCCGCCTGGGGAGTGCTGCGTTGGGCCAGGTAAAGCCCAAACTGTTGCCAGATACTGCTGTCCACTCTGCTCAAATCGCAAAGTGTGTCAATTCGCCATTTTAACTCTGGCCGGAAGCCAAGGCTCAATTTTATTCCTTATGCACTTTTATATTTATCACAGGCCATTTAATGAGATTATTTGGAAATTTGGAGCTCAGTGTCATCAGCATATTAATGACATCTCAAGCCTCAGAAGCATATGTCTCCATCATGAACCCATACCTGCCATGGGCTAGTGGATGGTAGGACACGAGGTGAAAATGAAGCTAAGCAAGTCAAAGGTAAAGTTGGTGTCAAAAACCAGTGCTCTGGAGGGGAACATGCTGCTGCTCAGCTACTTCTGACTAAAACAAGTTTTGTAATTCCGGGAGATTTGGGGTTGGAGCTTTCAGAGGGTAGAGTTTTGGAAGAGGAGGCAGCTCAGTAAAGATGTGATTCAATAGAGTCCACCCTCCAAAGCTGTCATTTCCTGTAGGGCAACTGATCTCTGTAGTCTGGAGCAGGGCCGGCCCCAGGTGTCTGGGCGCCCTAGGCAGGACAGCCCGGGGCGCCCACCCCACCGGGGATTCCAACCTCCCAGTGGGGCCTGGAGAGGACCCAGCCTTGTCCTGGGTGCCTCGCGCAGCTGCTAGGCGCCCGGGGAGAGCTGGGAACGTGGCGGCGCGGCTCTCCCGGGCCCCTCGCAGGTGCCAGGCGCCCGGGGAGAGCCGGGGAAGGGGCGGCGCGGCTCTCCTGGGCCCCTCGCAAGTGCGAGGCACCCGGGGAGAGCCGGGAACGGGGCGGCGCGGCTCTCCCTGGCCCCTCGCAAGTGCGAGGTGCCCAGAGAGAGCCAGGGAAGGGCCGGCGCGGCTCTCCCGGGCCCCTCGCAAGTGCGAGGCGCCCAGGGAGAGCCGGGAACGGGCGGCGCGGCTCTCCCAGGCCCCTCGCAAGTGCGAGGCACCCAGGGAGAGCCGGGAACGGGGCAGCGCGGCTCTCCCGGCCCCCTTGCAACTGCGAGGGGCCCGGGGAGAGCCGGGAACGGGCGGGCTTGGAATGCCTGCCCCTTCCCTCCCAGCGGCAGCGCGGCTGGGGGGGAGAGAAGCCGCTCCGCCGCCCCTGCCTCCTCTCCCCCCGGCTTTGGGGAGAGGACGGGCAACCTCCGCTGCAGCCTGCCGCCTCCTGAGCCCCGGTGGGGTGCTCAGGGAAGTGGGGGGGGCTTTTCCTGGGAGGGGCCGGGCGCGGTTTGGCGCCCCTGCAGCCGGCGCGCCATGCCCCCAGGGAGGAGGGGGAGGGCGACTTGCACCCTCGGTGGGCGCTTTTCCGCGGCGGCGGCGGCAGGGGGATCCTGCTGGCCGCCGCCGGTTTCTTCCTCCTCCTCCCCCTCCTCCTCCCCCCAGGGAGGATGGGAAGGGCAACTTGTGCCCTAGTCGGGCGCTTTTTGCGGCGGGGCGCCCGGTTAGGGCGGCGGCGGGGGGCTTTTTGGGGGAACGGGGCGCCATTTGGCGCCCCTGAGGCCGGCGCGCCCTGGCAAGCGCCTAGTTCACCCAATGGGTGATCCGGCCATGGTCTGGAGATCAATTGTAAATCCAGGAGACCTCCAGGTCCACCTAGAGGCTGGTAGCTACAGCGAGGCATCTCGGGGCTAGGCCCCCCGACTTGTTGTCAAGGCCCCCTGACTTCCCATCTAGCCCAGGGCATCATGGCCTTCTCCCCTGGATTAATTTGATTAGCCAGTGCCCCCTAAGAAATTTAAATGCCCCCTGACTTAAAAAATCTTGGCTACAGGCCTGCTGGTAACCCTATCTAAGTCTCTCTCAACCTACTATCCCTAAAATGCTATTAAGAATGCATAAATTCCTTTCATCATTTAAAATCACTGTTACAAGGGTTTGTGTTGACAAAGTTATTCATCCATTTATTTAAGACTTAAAGCAATTACACTGGTGGTTTCTGGTGTGCTTCCACTTTCAGATCCAGATTTTGGTGTTTACATTTTAAACCCTTCGCAATCTGGGTCCCACATATGTGAAGCAGCTCTTCTCCCTGTCAATGTTCCCTCTAAGCTGTGGAGTCTTGTGAGCAAGAATTCTACTTTGTGAGCTGTTGGCATTAAAGTTGTGAGCAAGTGATTTGGCTGCTGCATAACTTTGCTTGCTCTGGAGCCATCCTCCCTGAGCTAAAGCAAAAAAATCTGTGAGTTGGAGGCTAAAAAACTGTGAGCTAGCTCAGACTCACTCAGCTTAGAGGTAACACTGCTCCCTGTATGAACCTGTATATCAGTTATGCTTATCATACCAAAACCTGTTCTCCAGATGTTGCAGGTAATGCTACTACCCATTCTCAAGGATTGTCAGGGCCAATTCACATGTTACAAAGTCTACAAGGAAAAGGGGCTTTGGCCTGAATGCACACTATTTTCCCAACCTGAAATGGTCCTAGGGAACTGCTATTTCCCCACTGGAGAAATGTAGCCATCAGTATGTGTATGTTTCTCGACTGGGTGAATAACAGTTCCCCTGGGCCATTTCAGGTTATTAAAATGGTGGTGGGGGAGGAAAGGTTGAAACCTTCTCCTTGCCAACTGCAGGCCAAGGTTATGGACTTCAGAATATGTAAATCAGAGCAGTGGCAGTCTCAACTCTTTGGAACATACTCCCAGGTGAGGTCTGTACAATATCTTCACTCCAGGCTTTTAGAAGGACAATCAAAATAATGCTTTTCTTTGTGCTTTTGTTTCAGTGGGTAATAGTGCAGGTTGCTTTAGCAGGAGCAAAAGTAACTTACAGCTCTTAGCAATACTGTCTGTCTTGCAGAGCTTTCTCACTGGTACTCCTTACTAGGCTGTACTGGTTTACTTTCTTCCATACCTTATAGGGACTGGTCTTTCTTTGGTGTGAGTTGGATACAGAATTGTAAACTTGGTATTTATGTCAAATCTTTGTATGTGAAAAGTGAAGATATTTGTTGTTGTTGTTGTTTTACTGTTCCTGGTTTTTATGACGGTGTTGTGTGGTGCTTTGTAAATTATCAGTCTTTGAAAGGAAAGGTGGGTGTGGTGTATTTACTGTATAAATCACAATCAAACAGTCTATCTGACTTAGTTTAGTCTTGGGGAGTGAAGTCCATGCTCATGAGTTCTGTTTGTTAGAATTGTAGACTACATGAGCTGCCTTGTCCTGAAAACAGCTGCT
This sequence comes from Gekko gecko, assembly GCA_029375565.1. Taxonomy (NCBI): domain Eukaryota; kingdom Metazoa; phylum Chordata; class Lepidosauria; order Squamata; family Gekkonidae; genus Gekko; species Gekko gecko. The sequence goes on along the minus strand of JAPDNY010000004.1, from coordinate 98,491,582 downwards.
CTATCCTTGTATCGTCTTGTTAACAAATGGGTGTTGTTTTGAACTTACCTATCTTTGCTTTGTGAACCTAAAAGAGGGAACCTGAGTGGATACGCTAGTCCTGATTTGCCATCAGAAGGGACCATTACATTGGGATACTCTACTATTTTCCATTGTTTTAATTTAATATCTACCTAGGACACATTTATAAAAACAAGACATTTGAATTTTACTTTGAAGATCTAGTTGTTGTTTTTGCTGTCAATTTGTAGCTGACTTAGGGAGACCCCATAGGTTTTTCAAAGCAAGAGACATTCAGAGGTGGTTTGCCATTGCCTACCTCTGCATAACACCCCTGGAATTCCTTGGGGGTCACCCATCCAAATACTAACCAGAGCTGACCCAGCTTAACCTCTAAGGTCTGATAAGATCAGGCTAGCCTGGGCCATCTAGGTCAGGGAATGTGGATTTAGTTTATCTTTGATCAAAGTACAGTGAGGGAGCATTGCAGAACGAAATGCCTTAGCAAGTGAACAGAACAAACAAGGTTAAATTCTTGTGATGATACTTTATTCATTGTAACTTTTTTTTTGGTACGTGGTGGAATGGCTCCACTGATGTGCAAGCATCACTCTATTCAGCTCTCCAAACTGTCTAGGCAACCAGCAACAGGAAACTGTCTAGGCAACCAACAACCATCTCAAGTCCCTGTCCAGCAAAGCACTGCTCTCCTGACTTGCCTAGCTCTTGGAGGGGTTGTTATCTGGCTCTTTCTTTGGTGCAATACCACCAATTGGTTGTTCTAAGAACAACCCATTAAGAGGTCCAGTACTCCCAGCTTCCCTACTATATTGCCATTATAAGGCTCTGCCTAGTGCCAGCATCTTCCACAACCCAAGGTCTGGTTACCATGAGGATGGCTTGCCACACTTGCACACTCCCAGGAAAATAATGGTTTAATAACATAAGAACATAAGAGAAGCCAACATAGGATCAGGCCAGTGGCCCATCCAGTCCCACACTCTGTGTCGCACAGTGGCAAAAATTACCAGGTGCCATCAGGAGGTCCACCAGAAGCTCTCCCACTGTTGCCCCCCCCAGCACCAAGAATACAGAGCATCACTTACCCCAGAGTCCCTATCTATACCTTGTGGCTAATAGCCACCAATGGACCTCTGCTCCATATGCTTATCTTGAAGCTGTCCACGCTTGTAGCCGCCACCACCTCCTGTGGCAGTGGATTCCATGTGTTAATCACTCTTTGGGTGAAGAAGTACTTTCTTTTATCCATTCTGACCTGACTGCTCAGCAACTTCATTGAGTGCCCACAAGTTCTTGTATTGTGAGAAAGGGAGAAAAGTACTTCTTTTTCTACCTGCTCTATCCCATGCATAATCTTATAAACCTTGATCATGTCACCCCTCAGCCATTGTTTCTCCAAGCCACAGAGCCCTATGCGCTTTAACCTTTCTTCATAGGGAAAGTGTTCCAACCTTGTTATCATTCTAGTTGCCCTTTTCTGCACTTTTCCCAAAGCTATAATATCCTTTTTAAGGTGTGGTGACCAGAACTGTACACAGTATTCCAAATGAGGTCGCACCATTGATTTATATAGGGGCATTATGATATTGGCTGATCTATTTTCAATACCCTTCCTAATAATCCCCAGCATAGCATTGCCCTTCTTTATTGCAGTTACACACTGTCTCGACATTGTCAGTGAGTTATCTACTACGACTCTAAGATCTCTCTCTTGGTCAGTCTCTGCCAGTTTGGACCCCATCAATGTGTATTTTTAGTTAGGTTTTTTCGCTCCAATGTGCATCACCTTGCACTTGGCCACATTGAACCCCATTTGCCATGTTGACACCCACTTGCCCATCCTCAACAGATCCCTTTGGAGTACCTCACAATCCTCCCTGGTTTTCACCACCTTGAACAACTTCATGTCATCCACAAATTTAGCCATTTCACTGCTTACTCCCAACTCCAAATCATTAATGAACAAGTTAAAAAGCATCGGACCCAGTACTGATCCCTGCGATACCCCACTGCTTACCACACTCCACTGAGAAAATGGCCCATTTATACTCACACTCTGTTTCCTATTAATTAGCCAGGTTTTGATCCACAAAAGGACTTGTCCTTTTCTCCATGATTTTTGAGCTTACTTAGGAGCCTTTGATGAGGAACTTAATTGAAAGCTTTCTGGAAGTCAAGGTAAACAATATCTATTGGCCCCCCCTTGTCCACGTTTGTTCACCCCCTCAAAGGACACTAACAGGTAACGTGAGACAAGATCTTCCCTTACAGAACCCATGCTGAGTCCGCCTCAATAGTTTTTGTTCATCAATGTGCTTACTAATTCTTTCCATAACAACAGTTTCCACCAATTTACTCGGTATCGATGTCAGACTGACTGGCCTGTAATTTCCTGGATCTCCTCTGGAACCCTTTTTAAAGATGGGAGTGACATTAGCTAACTTTCAGTCCTCAGGAATGGAGGCAGATTTTAATGAAAGATTACATATTTTTGTCAGGAGATCCACAAGTTCACATTTGAGTTCCTTCAGAACTCTCGGATGTATGCCATCCGGGCCTGGTGATTTATCAGTTTTTAAGTTGTCTATCAGTCGTAGGACCTCCTCTCTCATCACCTCAATCTGACTCAGATCTTTCGACACTCGTCCCAAAATCCGCGGTTCTGGAGTGAGCAAGCATCTCTCATTTTCCACAGTGAAGACAGAAGCAAAAAATGTATTCATCTTCTCAGCCATTTCCCTATCATCCTTCAGTACTCCTTTTACCTCTTGGTCATCCAAGGGCCTCACTGCCTCCCTGACTGGTTTCCTGCTTCTAATGTATTTGAAGAAAGTTTTATTGTTGGTCTTTATGTTTTTTGCTATATGCTCCTCATATTCCCTTTTTGCCTGCCTGATCACAGACTTTCTTTCTTTTCTTTTTTTTAAATCCCCCCAAAGGGTTTTTTTATTGCATTTTCTAGATATCTACAGAAAAAGGGAGGGGTACTAACAAACATAACTACAAGAAGGGGAAGATAGGAAAGAGAATCCAAAACGTGATGATTATATATAGTGCTTACAAATGTGGCATTAACAAATAAAAACTTTCAGTTGTTAACCTCGAAGGTGACAGTTGAGTACATCGCTTATGAAGCTCTAGCTCATACAGACTGTTTGGAGTATACTTCTGCAATACACTAACATTTCTTTTGTACAAACATCAGGCACTCTCATCATCTCATTGCAATAATTTCTGCCTATTACTTTCTGCCCCTCTAACTCCTTAAAAATTTTATCAATCGATACATAGAGTCCAATAGCATTTAAATACCGCTATTAAAAACATCCTATGCTAAATGGTTTAGCATAGGAAAAGGAGTACGACAAGGATGTAAATTGTCACCTTGCTTATTTAATTTATATGCAGAGTACATCATGCGAAATGCTGGCCTGGATGAATCACAAGCTGGAGTTAAGATTGCTGGGGAAAAGATCAATAACTTCAGATATGCAGACGATACCACTCTGATGGCAGAAAATGGAGGACCTAAAGAGCCTCTTGCTCAGGGTGAAAGAGGAAAGTGCAAAAGTGGGCTTGAAGCTCAACATCAAAAAAACTAAGACCATGGCATCTGGCCCCATCACTCCTTGGCAAATAGAAGGGGAAGTCGTAGAAGTAGTGACAGACTTCACGTTCCTAGGATCCCAGATCACTGCAGATGGTGACTGCACCCATGAAATTAAAAGACGCCTGCTCCTTGGGAGGAAAGCGATGGCAAACCTAAACAGTATGATAAAAAGCAGAGACATCACCTTGCCAACAAAAGTCCACATGGTCAGAGCAATGGTATTCCCCGTAGTAATGTATGGCTGCGAGAGTTGGACTATAAGGAAGGCCGAGCACCGAAGAATAGATTCTTTTGAACTATGGTGCTGGAGAAGACTCTTGAGAGTCTCTTGGACTGCAAGGAGATCAAATCAGTCAATCCTAAAAGAAATCAACCCTGATTGTTCCTTGGAAGGCCAGATCCTGACGCTGAAGCTCAAACACTTTGGCCACCAAATGAGAAGGGAGCATTCACTGGAGAAGACCCTGATGCTGGGAAAGATTGAAGGTCAAAGAAGAAGGGGACGGCAAAGGATGAGATGGTTAGACAGTGTCATTGATGCAACGAACATGAAATTGAGCAAACTTCAGCGGACAGCGGAAGACAGGAGGGCCTGGCGTAATCTGGTCCATGGGGTCGCGAAGAGTCGGACTCGACTGTGCGACTGAACAACAACATTAAAAACATCCAAGTTAGGCTTAAACATGATTCTCTTCAAAGAAAACTCTCCATTTACCCTCTTATTAAAAAAAGAAAAGAGAGACAGACAAACTGGAACCTCCATATGCATCACATAACACCCCTTTTCCCTTTTCCTTTTATGGAGTTAGCCTAAATTAATAAAGTCCTTTTAGAATTGATTTAACCATTCATTATCAATTTCTGTAGAAACCCTTTCCCTTAATTTTTCCCCAACATACCCCCTTAGCCAAAAATCTCATCTCTGGAAAGGGCTCTTCACTATAGAATCTTCCTCAGTCTTCTTTAACTCAAAGTCCATTATTATTAAAACATAACCACTTTTCGCCCAACCTTCTATTAGCTTTGTCCCCCCATCAAAATATATAATACCTTTATTTTTTAGGAGGAGAGTTTCCCCTCCCCCCCCGCTTATCGTAGGAGAAACATAACTACATTGCTGTCTCATCCAACTTTCAATTACTTCCGAGTTCCTAATGATGATTCAGTTTCGTTTTAATTTTAACTGCGGCACAAGACGCCATCTCGACAGAAGCACTCCAAAGTCTGAAGTCTGTTTATCTTCTCTTTGTTATCAAATCACCAGGGTCCCATAAATCCATCAGATCTTTACACCGCCTCTAAAAGTTCTCTAAATTAATCAGCCTTATTTCCAGCTCATTCCGAAATTGTTTTCTTTTTAGGCAGAAGGGAGCTTCCCCCCCACTTCAACCTTCAGCCTTTCCCAGCCACCACTTACAGAGATATTTAGAGTTTCTTTAAGAAGAAAGAGGGTTCTTCAATGCCTAAAAAAATTACTTTCAGATGTTTGCACAGTCCCTTTATCTTTTGAGAGGGGGAGTTTCCCCCCCTCCGCCTGCTAGAGATGGATCCTGCATCGTTTCCAACCGTCACTCAGAAAACACTTCAAACTAATGTAAGTTTCCATTTCCATTCAATACTTCTCTCTTTTCTATTTATGCTTCTTCTTCACTTCCCCTATCCTTAAAAACCATCATTTTTATATTATTATATTGTTATGCAGGGGGAGGGAGTTCCCTTTCCCCCGCTTCTTTTCTGGGAGAGAAGGGGAAGACTTTATTCCAACTCAGTCTCTCACTATGATGTTAGCAGTCTTTAAAGGAGATTCTAATTCTTCCTTCTAGCCATTTCTAGCTAGCCATATAAAACGCTTTCAGTTGCTGTTTTTAAAGTCCCAAATATTTGCTTGTGTGTTGCTCAATTCATAACTCTCAGTATTCCTCCGTCACAATCCCTTCATTTTCCATTTCTCCAATGTTAGTTTCCTTTATCTAGTCCTCCATGGGGGGGTCTACCATTGTCTCCCCCACCCATGCTTGGGAGGATATATTCTTCCCTCTGATGCTTCGTTAACTTGTACTCACACTTCTTCAGTAAGAAATCAATTCAGCCAGTCACTTGATTACTGCTTAATCACCATCCGCTTGGTTTCCGGTATGCAAAGCCTCGGCCATTACTGGAACACAGCAGAGAGACCGTCGGGGCAAAAGGATGCCCCCACCCCCTGGCTAGAGGCCGGGGGGTGAACCTCAGCACCCCCTGACTCAGGGCTCATCCTGAACCCTGGGGAAGAACATACGATTGCCCTCCCTCTCTACCTGCTGGTCTGCAGACCATTCCCCCAAGAAAGGGGAGAATGGCTACCGTCAGCTTGCCAATCCAGAAGTCGAGACTGATCACAGACTTTCATTTTATTTGCCACAGCCTGTGTTCCCTTTTATCAGCCTCACTGAGACTAGCTTTCTACTGCTTAAAGGAATCCTTTTTACCTGTTACAGCTTAACTTTTTTTGTTAATCATGCAGGCTTTTTTCTGTACCTATTTGTTCCTTTCCTAACCTGCTGTATATATTTTTTCTGAGCTTCTAGGATTGTAGTTTTAAATAGTCTCCAAGCTTCCCATATGGTTTTGACCTTTTCTACTTTTCCTTTCAGTTTCCTCCTCACATGTCCCCTCATATCAGCAAAGTTACCCCTTTTAAAGTTAAAAATGATTGTGTCGGTCTTTTTGGCCAGTACCCTATTTATACAAATATTGAACTCAATAACATTATGGTCACTGTTCCCAAGTGGTGCAATCACTTTTAAATCTCTCACCAGGTCTTGGGCATTACTTAGGACCAAATCCAGGATCACTTCTCCCCTGGTAGGTTCCGTGACCATCTGCTCCATAGCACAGTTATTGAGAGTGTCTAGAAACTCAATCTCTTTTTCCCGACCAGAACACATATTGACCCAGTCAATGTGTGAGTAGTTAAAATCACCTATTAAGACACAGGTTTTTTTGTCTAGCCACTATGTTTATTTCATTCGTCATTTTATAATCCTCCTCTATCTTTTGAGCTGGTGAGCGATAACAAACTCCCAGTGTTAATTTTCTTTTTGGGCCCACTATTTCAACCCATAGCATTTCCAAAAGCAAATTCCAAAAGCAAATCTTACTGGACTGTATACCCTCTCTGACATACAGAGCCACCCCACCTCCAACCCTGCCCCCCATCCTTACAGTATAATATATAACTGGGAATCACCGTATCCCACTGATTCTCCTCATCCCACCAAGTTTCTGAAATACCCACAATGTCTATTTTTCCCCTAACACCAAGCACTCCAACTCCCCGATTTTACCTCGGACACTTCTAGCATTTGTATAGAAACACTTATAAATTCCCATACATGTTAAGCCCTCAACCTTCCTCTTGCTGCCTCAAGACCTTGTCAGACAGTCCATATCACTAGCTACAGTCTCAGTGGACAACAGATCTCCTGACATTTGTTTTAAATAGTGTGTTCAAACAGAGGAGGTATAAGTGGTACGGAGTAGGGAGGGGCATGAACCACAAAATGAACCTTGGTTTGAGCATGAACCAGGCCGGTTCATGGTTCACAAACCAGGGGTCTAGAAGAACATTTCTCCCACAATCCACCCATGAACCATAATGTTTTTCATGGAAGTTTGTAGGAGACATGTTCTTTGGCTCTGAAGGCATTTAAATACCTTTAGAGCTCATTTCTGGTTTGGCAGTCTGTCACAGAAGTAAGCTGCCTTTGGAATTCACTTGGGTGGGGCCATGGGCTGTTGGTGGGCTCTGACAGCATTTAAATGCCTTCGGGGCCCAGTTCCGGGTGGGGCTTTTCTACCACCTCCCAAACTCAAGAACTGGTTCGGGAAACAGAAAAGTTTGAGTAAGGTTCATGGCTCGTTCAATTAAATGAACCCCGAACCCCAAAGAACCACTGTTTTCCCAGTTCGTGCCCTTCCCTAGTACAGAGATCAACTACCAACATTTAAAATAGTAAAGAATTTATTAAAATGTTAAAAGTCCACACACACACACTCTGCACAGCAAGGGATGCAAAAGAGCAAAGCATGCAAAAGAAAGGCACAAATATGCAGTCTCCTGTCTTTCAACTCTGCACATGAACTAGCCAGGGTTATTCTAAGGCAGTCTCTTTAAGCTTAGAAATGATGGCATTCTAAAAGCTTCTCATTACCATGGAGTCTTTGTCCAAGAAGACACCGCTTTGTCTGTTCCACATGGCAATGGCAACCATCCAGATGAGGCTCCTTCTCTCAGAAGAAACTAGCCGGAATGGAACCTCTCCCTGGGTGCTAAGGAATTTTATTATCTTTGTTTGCCCATTCCTTGTGGGTCAAAGAATCACATCCTGAGGTTTTCATCAAGATACATTTTAGCATCTCTCTGTCCCTTCTGGGTGCCAGATTCCAGCTAAGGTGTGAGCTGAACATTTTATTGTCTGCAGCCACAATGGCCATTAGCATTTCCAAAGCTTTGATGGTTGGTACTTAGTAATGCTTGGGAGCAATTGACTTCGTCCCTCCTGCCTGTCTTCTGGTACAGAAAAACTTTTAAACTTAAATGTGGACGTTTTGTAAAGTAAGTAAAAAGGTATTTATCCACATGGTGTATTAGCCCTCCTGCTTTGGCAGACTAAGAAGTACTGGAATTTAGCCTCTTAGCAAAAGCAGTTTCATTTCTAGTACCAGTTCATTTGGGCTCTTGCTAGCATCCAATTCAGTTCAAGGTTTTAATCTGATATACCTTTGTTGTTTTAGTGACCTGATACAAAAACCTGCTGTTTTTGTACCATCCATATGGACACCTCTTCATGATATTTAAACAATCCTGATATTATTTTGGATACTGTATACAGAAGAAGAACATGACAGGTAACGCTGCAAATGTTGGCTGTCATTTTCAAAATGACCACACTGTGTCCCCAAAGTGCTATAATACATTACTAAGTACACTAATGATTGGTTTCTATTTACAATACATAATGAGACAACTTTGATATAATTCCTTGCTCTGTGTGACTAGCAAAAAGTAACAGTGACAATCAACTGTAATTACCAATACATTTATTACCTATCTTTTTATCATCACTGCAGTCCTCTGATGAAAATCATGAGTATTCTAGTTATACAATATGGAATTGAAGGATCAGAAGTTAGATGGAATTGAAAAAGCTCAAAGAAGGGTAGCAGCGCTACATGCAACCCATGGAGGAGGCACAGGCAACTTTGATACAATTAGCATAACTGATGCATAGGTTCCTATAGGGTTCTAGTCTGTCCTTTTCTTTCTGTTTTGCTGCTACTTTGCCTGTAGCTGGCCAACAGATGAGCATTGCCTCCCTGCCAGCATCCTCCTAAGTGGGATCTGCCCCCTTGGCACATGGATGCCTTTCCCCAGTGGAGCTATTGTATAGGTGACTGAAATACTTTCAGTGAATGTGCACTTTTGGGTTCTCTCATTGATGCCCATTGTGTGCATTCCCCTTGCATGGCAAAAGGCTGGTGTTTCTTGCTCCACCCACCCACCCACCCACTCGTGCAGAAAAGGTTTTGATTTTTCTATTGCACCTCCTGTATAAGCTACAGAAGCATGTCAGTGCTATGGTTCGAGTGGCCACGTTTCACAGGGTATATGTCCAGCAAAAGAGACCATACTTGCAGGAGGGGACTTGAACCCACCTCTACAGGGCTCTCTGGAGTGTGTTCCCACCAATGCATCTCCTGGTCTCACAACCATTCTACTTCTGGTGTAGGGCACTCTGTTCTGTCCCATGTTGTGTTCTGCATGCGATTGAAGGTGCCCTGACATCAGGGGGTGTGGCCATGTCACTGTGCATTAGCTGCCTGCTCCTGTCTTCCAGACACTGGCATGTCATTCCCTGAATGATGGGTGTTATTGCTATGGTGCAATTTTTATGGCTTTGGGGTCTTTCCTGCACATCTCCTCTCTGCTTAGCAAGTGTAAAAATAACAATTAATGGCACCAGCACTGCATCTGGTACACCAGTGCTGGGGTCTTAATATAGGGGTGTCTTAATGTAGGACCGTAATATAGTGGGTCTTAATGTAAGGCAGTAACTCTTTTAGGCATGGACTCCTTTAAGGAGGGGGACAGATAATACTAATACTACAGTCATTAACATGGCTTCTGTTCTGGCATCTACTTTTAGAATTCTAGTTTTAGAGACAACGTAGAATACAAACCTGCCTAGATTTGTATCTTTATCAACATTACATAGCAAAAAAAAAAAAAAGTTGCCAGCAACTAAATAGTTATATTTCTAATAACTCCCAATGATTAAAGTGTTCTGCATTAATGGACCCCATCATTCAGGATTATGGAGTAGTGAAACTGGCACCAAATAGGTTTTAAGACTTTAAATCCAGCATCATTTAGAACTATCAGATTTCATGCATCAGCAATTTTAGCAAACAGCTCATAAAAAAGAGTTTAACATTTTTTCCATTGAGAGTTCATTATGGCTTTATTTACATGGTCTCATAATAAAAAAAGTTACTACAGAAGTTTCTGGTACACTTAAAGGAAATGTGAAAAATAAAAGAAAAAAACCTAAACCCTCTGGGAAGCAGGCATGAAGAGAAATGTTCTTTCTTATGTATAGACCTCTCCCAAAGGAGAATGTTTTGAAAAGAGATTAAAAACTGAGAGCACAGATGGACTTGGAATACATTCTAAAATGTAAAGTAAAATTTATTATCAGACATCCTTCACATTATTTTAGGGTTTACGGGGAGGCAGAACCGTCACATGTATTGCATCAAGGTTGAAAGTAGTAATTTTTTCTTTACTAATATTTTTGACTGTTGATTAAGTCAACAAACATATTCGGCTGTGATCACATGCAGAATTAGCCCTGCCATAGGCGCAAGTTCTGGGCAGATTTTAAAGGTGTGGTCAGACACAAACATCTGGGAAGCGTCCCACACCCGTGCGCAACCCGTTGTGCTCCACCGCAGAAGCAGAGTAAAAAAAACACTAGGGAAAGTCTGGGAGCAAACGGGTTTGCTACAGGCCAGGAATGGACTTTCCCCTGTGTGATCATGCCAGTGTGCTCTCATGGCGTTGGGATGGTCTGATCAGGCCATCCCAACTCCATGCCATTGTTTTTTCCCCCATTTGGTATGCACATCAACGCACACTGCATAGGGAGCACTCAATGCGGAGATGCGGATCATCAATCCCCCATTGAAGTGCACAGGAAACATGCTGCAAAAAAAAACCCCGATTCAACCATGGTTTGCGTCTGATCACGCAGTGGTGGGCTGCCCCCGCAGCTCCCAGGGACTGTGTGATCACACATGTTGTGTACTGACCCAACCATGTGCACGATCTGGCTTCAGGTGGCCCACACGTGGTCATGTGAAGAGCAGGAGCTTCACTCCACCAGAACAATAGACGGTCAGATCCTAGTTCCCCTTCCAATCGGGAGACTAGGATCCTAGAGTTAACCTAATCACTGTAAATAGACCTATCACAAGTGTTGGGGTGTGTTTGGGGGTGGTTTGGTTTTGGGATATAAGCTGGCCTGTGAGCCGGCTTCTGTGTCTTGTACTTCACCTAATAAAAGTATGAGAGCTGAAATCACTAGTAAGTCTCAGTACTTTTCAGCGCAACTGCAGGTCAAATTATTCCAGAGCAAATAGCCTCACTTTCCCCCACATTATCTCACGCGTGTGGCTGCCACCTTAGGTCCTGATAGAGTAAATATTTATTTGTTTGAAATATTTGAACCCCACTTTTTGGGCAGAAGTGGTTAACAACATCAGTTTTAAAATGTGAAACAATATAAGCAATTTTAAATAAAAACAAAGATCAGAAAATCAGGTGAAGTCAACATAAAATATCTAGTCCAGTCAGAGGGATCTATAACCAGGAACCTCCAAATGCCTGTTGAAAAAGATCGTAATGGCTGCAATCATACAGAAGGGGGAAAAGGCGGGCAGGAAGCAAGGCTGTTTGCCCCGCCTGCAATGACGCACGTTTGCGCAATCAGACTTCCCGCTGCGCACCTGCAGTTCCCCATAATACTGAGTTTTTGGCAGTAGCTTTTTTCCACGCTACTGCCACATGCAGCGACGCCCAGCCAACGACTCCGGGATGCCAGACAGATGTGTCTGTCTGATTGCGTCCCTTTAATCTGTGGGGGAATTGCATGGCTGCCGTTGCTTCCAGTACGTATGATCGCACACAATGTATGTTTATCCCACCTTTTCTCCAAAGAGCTCATGTTCCCTGTCAAGCTCCGTCCATGGCCCAGGAGCTGACCCACCCGTGGCCATGGTGTCTGTTCTCCCACTGGGGTTGGCAGCACTCAGAGTTGGGGAGGGGTTGTCAAAGAGGAGTTACGGTGGGGCCTCAGACCAGCAGGGGACAGAGTTAGCATCACCCTTGTTAGCCCCTCTGCCAGCATGCATTGGATACCCCCTACTTCTCTCTCTCGCTCACTCTCAGACTCTCTTTCTGTCCTGTTCCTCTGCACGCTCTTCCTCCCCGGCCCCTCCGAATCTCCCTCCTTTTTTCCCCCCTGTTCCATTTCCAGTGCCGCCCATGCTCCCCACCCCCTTCACTCCCAGTCTGGCCCCACCCCCTGTGATAAGCCTGAATGCCCTCTGGGCGTGCCGGGCATGGTCGCAAGTGTGCCGGCAGCAGTCCTGTTGGCCCAGAGGCCGTGCCGCCGCTGCCACCAGCCAGACCCCCTGTTGTGCCTGCCATCATCCCGAGGCCTCCAGACTGGGACATTCTCCCTTTCTGTTTTTTAACCTCCTAGCACTGCTGTGAGGTAGATTAGGAGCAGAGAATGACTGGACCAAGGCCACATAGCAAGTTTCATGGCGGAGAGGCTATTCGAACCTGAGTCTCTTAGATTCAAATCTGAAACTCTAAATGCTACACTGGTAGTCTTAGGCACTGATTGTCTTACCTATGGGTTGGTGGAATGCCATGTGGACCTCTCTAAACAGGGAGTTCCAGAGTCCGTGCCAATATGAAAAATGGCCTCTCCTGCATATTCAACTGTCATATCTCCAATGGGTAACATGAAGTAGGACATCCATAAACTATCTGGGTAGATTGACACAGAAGAAATTTCTTAAGGTATCTTGGTCTCAGACTATTTCGGGCCTTAATATCAAGATCGGAACCTTTAACTGAGTTAAGAATCAGGTCTGGGTGAAGGTTTTTATGGGAACATGGGTACAGGATGCCTATTGATCCCTGCAGCAAAGTTCCTTTCTCCCCCATCATTGCTCCCCTTTTCCCCTTCCAAATGCAACTCTTTTTCCTGCCCCACCCCTCCCCCAGTCTAGAAACAACAGAAGCAAAGGACTACTCTCACACACTACATTTAGCCTTCAGTGATGCCAGTGGATCTAAGAACAAAAGCATCAGGATGCTCCTCCTTCCAGGGTGCCTCTTGCCATGGAGTGAGAAATTGCCTCCACAGAAGAAAAATAGTTGGTTTTTATACCCTGCCTTTCTCTACCCTAAGGAGTCTCAAAATTGCTTACAATCTCATTCCCTTCCTCTCCCCACAACAAGCACCTTGTGAGGTAGGTGGGGCTGAGCAAAAGTGCAAATCTAGAGTGTAGCTCAGAAATCAATGATCTCTCTATCCAGAAGAGAAACCATGACAATGGCTTTAGAAAGTTTCGAGCCAAGGACCAAGCTTTTGGGTAATGTTGAGTTCATCGGCAATTTTTTATTTGGCTGTTTTCTAATGAGACTGACACCCTAATGCTGTTTCAGCATTTGTCTTTTCTTCCAAAAATGACAACTTCATATTTTCATTCCTATTCCATCTTGGACTTCTGAAAATTCATAGGGATTGTTTGCTCGTATTAAGCTTCTATCTATCCTCTGCAATGGAACGGTGAAAGAAATATCTTCAGGTTTCTTAAATGTTCATGTCTGAGAGTCCACAGAGGTTTTATTACTGACCAGTATAAAAATCCAGGATCCTTTCCCTCTATATTTTAATCTATTCCTCAGAACAAGCAGTGAAATTATGAAGCTCCCTGAAATAACTTATATTCTAATATATTGTTAATAGCTGCTACAGTTTAGTAGCGAATGCTATATGTGTATTAATTTTTTAAAAAATACATTCTTTATGTGATCAATCAGTAAAAATTGATTGAGGCCTCATCTATACATGCAGCAAGATGGGTGGTACCTGCCTAAGAATGGATTGTACCATTTCAGATTGGTAGTAGGAAACTGCATTTGTTAATGTTGTGTCTGTTAAATAATGTCCCTTCAAACAGAAAACTAGCATATCAGGGAGAGAGATGCTAACACCGCAATCAATTTGCAATGCAAGTTCTACACTCAAAGAGGCTTTCTATTTAAAGAGATTTTAAAATAGCCAGTCACTTGTGTGATACCCTCAAGAACCTTTGAAGGATCCATACCTCTCTTTCCTTACCTGGAATCTCAGCGATCACTTGTCAAATTAGATTGGGGCTGTGTGTGTATTTACTCCAGTTTTACCTGAGACCTACTTAAAACACATAAAAATCAATAGCTGGTACCACTTACTGGGTTAAAGATCAATAGAATGCATATTTTATGGTGGCTTCAGTTGATAGATCTAACTGGAGTTCCAAGTTATTCCCCTGTTTTGTTGTTCTACACACATAAAATACTGTGTAGAGCAGCAAAAATGGGGAAATTACTCCTCCGCCCCCAGGGCTATGTGACTGTTGGAAACCCAAGTTAGGTCTTGGGAATCCAGACCCAACTTGTTAAAAACTTGAATGTGTAGTTTGGCCATCAGTAACTTAGAGGAAATCACAGAGGTGGTACTATGGGTGAGGTAATATTAGTTAGAATTAGGGATGTGCGTTCAGTTGACTGGCTGCCAATATAGCCGATCCTGAGTAAAGCCGAATTTTTTTGCTTTTGTGGGGGTGATATAATCAGCTATACCAAATAGCTAATGGTGGGGAGGTTTAAAGGGCTGCAGAGACATTTTCTGTTTGCCTCTATGTATCTGTCTATAATCTACTACTGCTCATACAGCTATAGTCTTAAGCAGAAAATAAAATAGTAAAATAAAATAAATTAATGCCTTACTTGATACTCTTCTGTTTGTTTGTTGCCCCTACAAATTTTGCCACAGACACAGTAACAGAATCATTTGTATCAGATAATAACCAAGTCACCTGTGCCCTCATACTGTCAGATGCCAATTTGCCTCTAGGGCTCTTTCCTACCTTTTGCTCTGGTTTCCAGAGTAACAGGAGGAAAGGGGAAGAGGCATCTCTGCAGCCCAATGGCAAAAGCACCTTAGGGGGAGCCAATCATTGCAATGCTTTTGCAAATGGCATTGCATTGCAGATTTACAACTTGCAAGGTTGTTGGCTTCAAATGTGGAGTCCAACTAAGTAACTATCTTGCTTTCCCCACCCATTTCCCAGGGAACAGGAGAGAGGGGGGAAGAAGTAATGGCAATTTGGCAAATAGGATTTCAGAATAGGAGGGACACTGCTCTTTAGCCAATCACAGAAGTTTGTTCTTTTTTGAAATTCTATACATGGGCAAAGAGCATAAAAGCAAGGGTTTGGCTGAGCTAGACTCCATTGCTGAGAGAGTTTTGGAGAGTGTGTGCTGGCTTTGGCTTCAGCTGGTGCTCTGAGCCTGACTCTTACTGCCTGAGAGACTCTGCTGTGGACTTCAGATCAGATCCTGCCTGCCTGGAAAAGAGTGAAGACAGCAACTAGTTTGACTGAACAACATTTTTAAAAATGTTTTCTTGTTTTACTGTTAGTTGTTCTTTGGGCTTAGTGGGTGTTAGGATGTTTGGAGGTGTGAGGCCAAGGACCTCAGGCCTTTTTTGTTGTTGTTGTTGTTGTTCCCTTTGGTTTTATTCTTAGGTTTTAGTTTCTTCTGGTTTTGTGGCTTGCAGTTATTTTTGCGGAGTTTTGTTGTTGTATGGGCCTGGTGGTAGGTTGCATGAGGGGGAGGCCAAGGGTTCCTTCCTTCTGTTTCGGTTCTTGGTTTTGGTTCTTTGGAGTTTTTTTAAAACATGGTTAGCACATTTATTTTTGGTTCGTTTTTGGTGTGTGTGGGTTCTTGTTTTTTTAATGTTATTTTACTTGACTTTCTCTCTCTCTCTCTCTCTCTCTCTCTCTCTCTCTCTCTCTCTCTCTCTCTCTCTCTCTCTCTTCACCATCCTTCACTGTTTTTTCCTTCTTTTTCTCTTTTTTGGGGAGTTTGGAAGGTAAGCCTTTTTTTCCTCTGCTTTCCCTCCCTTTTATTTTCTTTTTCTTTTTTGGTCTGGTGAGCTGTGTGTATGTGTGTAGAGGGGCTTTTGGTTTAGTGCTTGCTTTGCTTTGGTTCTTCTATTAAGTCCTTCCCTCTACCTTTTTCCTCAGTAGTCATCCCCCCGGAATTTCTTCCTTTAATTTCTAGAAGGTTGGTTTGAGGTTCACTGTTCTATGTTCCAAATGTTTGCTTCTTGTTTCAAGGGCCATTGAGTACAATACTTAGGTGCTGCTAAATAGGCTTTTAGTAATAAGGGTCTGTTTTAGGAATTGTTTAACTTTTAATTAAATTTCAGCATAGGGTTTTAGTTCCTCCTTAAACTACTCCAGTGCTGGGAGGATATTAAAAGATGCAAGGTTGTGTGTGTCTTCAAAATAGTAGTATAAGAGCCTAGGGTCGCGATCACATGCACAATTAGCTGCACCATAGGTGCGAATGCCAGGCAGATTTAAGGGCATGATCAGACACAAACATCTGAGAAGTGCCCCGCACCCATCGAGAACCCATTTTGCTCCATCGCAGAAGTGGAGTAAAAAGACACAGGGGAAAGTCCAGTAGCAAACAGGTTGCTACGGGCCACAGGTTGCTATGGGCCCTGTGTAATCACTCCAGCGCACTCCCATAACATCAGGATGGTCTGATCAAACCATCCCAACTCTGTGCCATTGTTTCCCCTCCGTCTCAGTATGCAGATCATCTCACACTGCACAGGGAGCCCTCAGTGCAGAGCTGTGAATGATTGATCCCTCATTGAAGTGCACTGGAAACACAGAGGAAAAAAAATCCAACTCACCCGCAGTTGCATCAGATCATGCAGTGGTGGGCTGCACCTGCAGCTTCCAAGGACTGTGTGATCACGCAACTGTGGGTCAAATTCCTACAGAGCAAATAGCCTCGCTTCTCCCCCCACTTTATTTTGCACATGTGACCACCACCTAGATTAACTTTTTTAAAAGCAGCGTGAAGTGCTCTGAGTTCAGTGAAGGCAGGTGCTTTTAGACAAGTTTCCCTTTAGGTTGCCCTGTAGTTTTTCAATTTTCAGGAGGAAACTCCTGCATTTCCATAAAGGGAATCAGACTTGTTCCAATGGAATCTAGTCAGGAGGAGTTTAATAAAGAGCCTTTAACTTTTTAAAAAGTTTTCTATTCTATCTCAAGGATAGTTTATTAAATCTTAGTCAGGTTTCAGTATAGGAAGTTACTAGTTCTAAAGATCTTTTTTAAAAATACAACAAGAAAGAAAGAAAGAACTGAAGCAAGCATAGTTCTTAGGTGGGAGGGTTCATAAAAAGGTGTCAGACTCTGTAAGGTTTAGGTTGCAGTGCAGGTAGTTACCTTCCCCACAAGTACTACTTAGACAGAGTTTGGCCCAGGGTAACAATGAGTGGCAGGAAAGGAATGCAGCAGGGGACTGGGGGTAAGACTAAGGCGAAGAGTAGTGGGGTGGAGGGGAAAGGGAGAGTTGTGGCTTTTCCCTCACCTGTGCATAGGACTGCTCCACAGGTGCAATCAAGAGGCCATGCAAGGCCTCTTCATTGAGGCTGGGGCACCCCCTGCAGAAGTGCCTGCAGGTGCTAGCACTGGGCAGGAGTCTGTTGCTCAGACAGCCCTTCCTCCAGCTGTTGTTGCTGAGGCTCAGCAGCAGAAGGAGGAGCTGTCTGAGCTGTCTTTTGGGGTGATCTTTGGGGACAAGAGTGTTCCAGCTCTGGAGGCCTCCCCAGTGACCCAGAAGCTTCTTGAGGAGCTAGAGGAGAGGCTAGATTCCCCTTCTCTGGTTCTTCCAAAGTCCAGCAGGCCTTCTGAGGAGGAACAGGAGGAGATGCTGGAGGCACAAGAGGAAGAGATAGAGGTGCACCCCAAAGTGCTGCCATCTCAACCCCTTCCCCCTCAGGCACCTTTTCCTGTCCCTCAAGACCTGGTGTCTGCCCCAAGCTCCTCACAGGAGACAGCTCCAGGGGTGCCTGCAGCTGCTGGTCAGCATGGATGCCCCTACACTTCTGAAGTCTGGAAGCACTTCCAGCTGATGAAGGATCTCCGCTTCACACACTCCCAGCTGTATAGGGGCTGGATCAGTTGAGGGAGAGAGCTCAAACTTTTCTTGACTATTGGATTGCGGTCCCGGTGGTACCACCAGGCAGTCCCAGAATGTTCTGCGGTAGTGAAAGGATGCCAAGTATCTCTGACAGAGATGCTTGGAGAGGTTGGCATTAGGGTGCCTGGGGCGGAACAGCATGCAACTAAGAGGGTCACTTGCCTCATTGCCGAAATAATTGCTATAAATGGCTTCCCCTTCTCCAAGGTCGAAGATGCTGCTTTCCACAGGCTGCTCCAGGATGCCTATCTCTAGAACATACCTCCTGCTCATGCCACACTGAGAAGGCCTGTGTTGCCCTCATTGTGCAGGGCTGCCAGGGACCATGTGAAGGCACAGTTGTCCCACAGTCATGGGAGAAATGTGCAATTCACATCTTGACATCTGGGCCTCCCCTCAGGCTCATGAGGTATATTTGTTGCTGACTGTGCTCTGGTGGCAACCCACCAACATTGGGGGTGGGGGTGGAGAAACTACTGTTAGGCAGGATGAGGGCCGCTGGGCTGGCTGTTGCCAGGCTCTGCTCCATGCTGAGGTACTCAGTGGAGTGCTCACAGTGGACAACGTATCAGTCACCATCGAAAAACAGTTAGTGGCATGAATAGGCAGGGACCTCTCCATGGGCT
Organism: Gekko gecko; assembly: GCA_029375565.1. Taxonomy (NCBI): domain Eukaryota; kingdom Metazoa; phylum Chordata; class Lepidosauria; order Squamata; family Gekkonidae; genus Gekko; species Gekko gecko. The sequence continues at coordinate 98,472,930 of JAPDNY010000004.1, read as the reverse complement.
TCATGGTGACCAATGGTGGCATGAATATGAGGGCAGTGGCACAGGCATTGGGCTTCGGGCACATTTACTGTGCAGCTCACCTTCTCCACATGGTGGTTTAGAATGCCTTGGGGCTGCATTCTGCAGAGAATCCCAGTTTGGACACTGAGATCTGTAAGTTCAGACATCTCCTCCAGAAATGCTGGCATATCACAGCTCACTTCTCTTGCAGTGTGAATGTCACCTATCTGCAGTGCAAGAAGCAGACATTGACAGGTGTGCTGGTGCACCATCTGATTGGTGATGTGAGCACTTGCTAGAATTCCACCTGTGCCATGCTCAATCACTTGGTGGAGCAGAAGAAAGCCATGAGTGCCCTGATCTCTGAGACTGGAGTAATTCAAGAAGAGAGCCAGCTCACCCAGGAAAAGTGGTTGACCATCTTTCAGACTGTGGAAGTTCCTAGGCCCTTTTAAGAGCTACACAGAGATGCTCTCATCTGACACAGCAAGTCTGGCTCAAGTGATCCCCATGATCCAAACAGCTCATGAGGACTTGACTTTCTTTCTGGAGCCAGCTTCAGGGCATGCAGACATGGTTCCAGCAGTGCATGTGCTTGTGAAAAGGCTGCACGATGGACTCAAGGCCCACCTTCTCACACAGCAGAAGGTCTACATTTTGGTGACTCATGCATCAAGGGCAAGATCGCTGAGTGGGCTGATGAGATCATTCATTGGAGAGACAAACTCTCCTGGTGAGTTGAGTGCATGGAGGCCAAGAGGGGCACGTTGGCGTGAGCTGAGGAAGAGGACAGTGAAAGCAGCTCCACTGCTGTTCATCCCCCACCTCCCCCACTAGGCAGCATCCCCGTCCCGTGGCTACCACCACGATGATCTGTGAGATGGCACTCATTGGGTGGATACTCAGCCCCTCTGGGAGCAGTAGGCAATTGAGACAGGACACAGCAGCTGCAGAGTCAGCTCACATCACTCATGACTGCTCCCCTGGAAAGTTGAGCAGTTGGTGTTCCTGAAGGTCAACCTGCCACTGTTTGGCTACCCGGTCCAGGACTTTGAGGGTGACTGAAGTGAGCGCATACTTGTGCCTGCATCCTCTCTCAGTCTGTGCTGGGAAGTTGGGGAGAAACACACTTCCCAAAATTAAAATGAGACTAGAAAGAAGTAGCAGGGCCATTAACCAGTTGGACTGGCACAGAAATGCCCCACCAATCTCCCTACTGCCATTCTGAATCCAACTGCACCAATATACCTCTACAGAACCCCAGTAGGAGTGCAGCACAGGGTGATGTTGAAGGTGGTGTGGTCACAAATTCATTCACTGAGTCACCAGCCACCCCAAATTAGAACAGCAGCAGCACAAAAACTGTTGTTCATCTTGATGGAGATGAAAAGTTAGAGTAGGATAGCTGAGACCTGTGTGCCAAACAGAAACCAGCAGAACCTACAGGAGGACCATAAATAATGAAGCTAATTTGCTGTGAAACATTCTTCTTTGCAGGGGTGTGAGGTGGGAAAGGGAGAGCCTGTGGTGAAGGGCAGCTGCAGCACCTAGGCTAAGGCTCCTCCACTGAGGCAGTGATGGTTGGTGTGCACTGCACCTGCTTAGAGAGGAGGATCAGGGTGGACACAATCCCTCCTTCTCACTTTCTGAGACCTTCCTGGGGAAATGGTGCATAAGGTTTCTCTGTGTTTGCCCTTGGCTTTGGAAGAAGACAAAACATTACTGGGCTTCTGAGTGTTCTGCTGGGCTTCGACTGCCCTTGCTTCTGCCAAAACAAATTTTGTTGTGACATTGGTTAGTTCTGTTGGATTTTGCACTGCTGCCACATTGACACTGGGTTGTGCTACTGGGCACTGTTGCACTGGTTCTGCTGTCCTTGCAACTCCCCTCCCACTCACTCAGATTATAATGCTGTGCTTGAAATCAGTCCTATTGAGCTGGCATTTGTCACAATGGCACTGGGTTATGTATTGGTTAAGAGCGGCGGACACTAATCTGGAGAACCAGGTTTAATTCCCACTCCTCCATATGAAGGCAGCTGGGTGACCTGGGGTCAGTCACAGCTCTTTCAGAGCTCTCTCAGTCCCACGTACCTCACAGGGTGTCTGTTGTGGGGAGAGGAAGGGAAGGGTAAGCCACTCTGAGACTCCTTTGGGTAGTGAAGGGTATAAAAACCAACTCTTCTTTTACTGCTGCTTCTGCTGCTGCTGGACATTAGTAGGTTGGCACCAGGTTGTGCTGCTCAACACTATTGCACTGTTCCTGCTGTCCTTGCAATCTCGCTCAGATTGTGATTTTGTGCTTGATATTAGTTCTGTTGAGCTGGCATTTGCCACAATGGCACTAAGTTCTGCTGCTGGGCACTAGTTGGTTGTGCTGCTGGGCACTATTGCACTGGTTCTGCTGCCCTTGCAAAAAAAACAACAACACCCTTCCTCCTTGCTTGGATTGTGATTCTGTGTTTGATATCAGTCCTGTTGAACTGGCATTTGCCACAATGGCACAGGGTTCTGTTGCTGGGCACTAGTAGGTTAGCACTGGGTTCTACTACTTGGCACTAGTACATTGCACTGGTTCTGCTATCCTTGCAGGAATGCCCCCCTCTCAGTTTCTACTTCAGATGCTCAGATTTGACCTTAATCTTGTTGGGGTTTGGCAGTCTACCACAGTGGCACTTGTTCTGCTGGGCACATTGCACTGGTTCTGCTATTGGCCTTGCAAAAATGCCCCCCACGTACACACACACTTCATTTCTACTGCAGAGATTCTCTGAGGCATTCTGCTGGGCTTGTATTGTCTTACTATTCCCCCCATTTTTGCTCATATATAGAATTTCCTTATTGAACCCAATAAATCCAAAACTAAAAAATCTGAATAGAAGTAATCGTACCATAAAATTAAAAATAATTACAGATAAACAGACCTGAATCCTCTGGTGTTTTTTACACACCTAAAACCTGTCCAAATATTCAAGGTGCATGCATATTGAACAGCTGGGAGTTGTTTGCCTTGATGGAAAGCTATGGGACTTACAGTACCATGCTAAGCCAATTGACTTCAATTAAATTAGAAGGGTATAACTCTGTTACAATGGCACAGTTAATATCTACTCTGTTGCAGTCATTTTTCAGAACCATTGTCTCTTGAAGTGGGTATTTCCCAAGGTCCAGGAGTTAACTTTCTTTTCTGATGTTCTAAGTGAGTGGAATGCAGAGGTCTTGATCATGTGGATGCACATGGGGATCTCACTCTGGTTGAGAGGTGGATCCCCATGTTTCATTATTTTCTTTTATGCAGCTGGCTGTACATCACACAAGGGATTCTGAAGCTGCCAACAGGACAAATGTGAGAAACACAAGCTTTTCTCATAGATCATCACCTCATTCTCATAGTGGATTTCATTTTCTCTCCCAGGTCTTCACTTACTCAGAAGCACAATGAAATTGCTATTCAGCCAGCTTAAGATAGTTTGCAGTACATTCTAATGATTGTTATTCCCAGGCTTGACCCTATTGTATAAGGACTAGAAACATTAAAGATACATTTTATTCAAGCATCTCTCTATTCACATATCTTTTTATTTAGTCGACCTTTCATTCTGTTTTAGTGGAAATTAAACAAAAGAAAATTGCATGGGTTTTGTAACCCTGATCATAAGAACATAAGAGAAGCCAGTGTTGGGTCAGGCCAATGGCTCATCCAGTCCAACACTCTGTCACACAGTGGCCAAAAATACCGTGGGGACATGTGCTTCACAGACGTCCGGCAGTGGGGCCAGGACACTAGAAGCCCTCCCACTGTTGCCCCCCCCCAGCACCAAGAATACAGAGTATCACTTGCCCCAGACTGAGGCTGCGTTCAGACGGCCAGTCAATCGCGCCATGAGCCCTCCTAAAATTTTATCCCAATTTTTTTAATCCAGCCTAGCACGACCAGACGCCCCCCCATGAAATAGCCTCACCGTGCGTTGTTCCCACCGTGATTTGTCTACACGGCATCCATCGAGGATTTTTTAAAAAAAAGTTTTGTACATTCGCATAGGCAAGGCTGCGCCTCCTTGGAGAACTGAGGCGATCGCGGAGGGTTTTCAGCAAAGTCCCGGTCCTCCCCCTTGCCATTGCCATCATGATCAATGGAGGGACTATTTTGCAAGTTAGAACAGTCCTTCCCCCTCCATCTCCCATCGCGGTAACATCTTGTCCCTAAAAGAAATAAGCATGAATATTACATTCCTCATAGCGCTTATCGCTGAATGCGTTTCCTCGTTAAAGCGCACATGGGGTTTCAATTTTTAAAATCGCGCCCCCGTCGGCTCGGTCTGACGACAGACTGAGCCAACGGGAGCATCGCGCGCTAATGGAGTGACCAGACGGAAGAAAGTCTGCAGTTGTTGCGCGGGTAAGCGAAAACCCTACATTGAAACTGCTACTTTTTAAATCAGGATTGGAGGCGCAGCAGAACGGGATGCCTATGGGACCGGAATATTTCCCAGATGTTTCTGTCTGGTCGTGCATTTTTGATCCGCAAGGGAGTCGTTCCTATGGTAGATCAAAAGATCCATCTGAACACACCCTGAGAGTTCCTATCTGTACCTTGTGGCTAATAGCCATTGATGGACCTCTGCTCCATATATTTATCTAATTCCCTCTTAAAGCCGTCCATGCTTGTAGCCGCCGCCACCTCCTGTGGCAGTGAATTCCATGTGTTAATCATTCTTTGGGTGAAGAAGTACTTCTTCTTCTTCTTTTTATCTGTTCTAACCTGACTGCTCAGCAATTTCATTGAGTGCCCCACGAGTTCTTGTATTGTGCAAAAGGGAGAAAAGGTCTTTTTTCTTGACCTGCTCTATCCCATGCATAATCTTATAAACCTCGATCATGTCACCCCTCAGCCATCGTTTCTCCAAGCTAAACAGCCCCAAACACTTTAACCTTTCTTCATAGGGGAACGTGTTCCAACAGTTGCCCTTTTCTGCACCTTTTCCAATGCTATAATATCTTTTTTGAGGTGTGATGACCAGAACTGTACACATAAGAACTGAAAGCTCTCAAAAGCGCTTTCCTACACCATGCCTCTGTAACCTCAAAGCAATCTGGAAAAATGATGGATCCTCACATGGTTTTCTAGAGCTCCCATAATGTTTTCCCTGTGAGTTCCCTGATAAGTGTTGCTACAATGGCTTTTCAGATCTCCATACTAAGTTGCTGGTACTCTGTATTAATTCATTCCTCCTCTATTTCACACCATCAATTGAAAATAAATGAGGAGGGATCAGACTCCTCCTACTCTGTCCTATTTAGGATTCAGTTCCTCTCCACTCCTGGGGATTCAATACAAAGATCTTCTGTCAAATTTTATTTAATAACAGATTTACATCCTGCACTTTTGCCCTCACTGAAGGACTCAAGGCAGCTTACAAATCAGCATCCAGTATAAAGCAATACAATTCCATGAAATTATAACATCTGTTTAGATAACATAAACATCAGAGAAAAGTTTGCCATGCTATCTGTTGACCACAGTAATATCTGCAGAAATATCCAGGAGCAAAAAATGAATGATCCTCCTCTCTCCCCAGCTTTCATCCTTTACAAAATTACAATTTCCCCTCCATTCTCTGTGTCCTCTAGTTTTACTATCATGTTAGAAAAGCACAGATTCACAATATAGGATCTGAATAAATCTCTGTGACTATGTTCAGCGGGCACTGGAAATCTTGTAAGAGTGATGGGAGTTCATTTTCAAAGATCTCTAAAGTGCAAGATTATAGAACTATATTCCATAGCACTTTTTAAAAAACCTCCTTGTCCCTGGGGAAAAATAGGCTTTAAAAAGACTATGTGGTCAGAAATCCCATGGATTGGACTTGATCCAATGAGCAGCCCAAAGGAGGGCTGAGGGGAAAGAACCCTGATTTGATTGCTAAAATCAATTTGATTTTGCTTCCATAAGTCCACTGATTAAAGGGGAACTTACTTCCAAATATGAAAACAGCTCATGCCTTAAAAATCAGTATAGAAATTTCTGCATGCAATTTGTACTCTATGGTACCCAAGGTTTAATATTAGCACACAGGAAAATATCTGCAGGAGACAAAACCAAATATTAATCAAGACAAGATCATTTTATGCCTTTCAATTACAGGGAGTTCTCACTTACTGATAGAAACATGGAGATAGATCACGATGGGTAGCCATGTTAGTCGTTCTGTAGCAGTAGAAAAGAGCAAGAGTCCTGTAGCACCTTAAAGACTAACAAAATACGTGGCAGCAGGGCTTTTTTTGTAGCAGGAACTCCTTTGCATATTAGGCGACACACCCCTAATGTAGCCAATCCTCCAAGAGCTTACAGAGCTCTTCTTACAGGGGCTACTGTAAGCTCTTGGAGGACTGGCTACATTAGGGGTGTGTCGCCTAATATGCAAAGGAGTTCCTGCTACAAAAAGAACCCTGTGGATGTGAGCCTCCGTGAGTCACTGCTCATACCCTGTCCCATATTTTGTCAGTCTTTAAGGTGCTACTGGACTCTTACTCTTTTCTACTGATACAACCATATTTCCTAATGCTCTTGTATTTTCTTGGACAGTAGTTCCAAGGAGATCAAGAAATGAAAGTGTTCTGTGTAACTAAAGATGTGACTGAAAGTGATGTGCTCAAACTAAGATGGTAAAATAGAGACTGAGTCCTGTGAGTTTTTGCCTTACAAGACAGTACAGATCTTGTTGTTGTTGCCAAAGAGCAAATGACCAGAGAATTCTCATATAGGTAAACTGGAACTGTTTTCTGAGGGATCGCGCCAAAACAGAATTCTGGAATCTCTTTGGCAAAATGTTTTTAAAAATGTTTAAAAGTTCATGAGTTTTCAGTATACAGATTGAAAACTTCATTTCCTTCTTGAGAGTTCCAGCACCTCTTTTTTTAAAGCAAAGAACAACCCACAACCCTGTAGGTAAATGTTTAAAGATCCACTAGCCTCAACATCTTATTCTCCTAGATATTCAGTTGTCTCATGAGCTGACATCAGGAAGACCAGTGCCTTAGCTCTTTTGAGTTGTTTGTTTTGTTTTGCACCTTGAATGAAGAGTTAAAGGGTCATACTATCCCATGTTTGACAGAAGTTCCATCAGGAAAAGATGCTTAAGTGGCTTTAGGATGACACAATGGCTTTTGCCTAAAACCAGCATTTTACAGTCATTGTCCCAGTTACTGTCATTTTTTGTGTCTTGATAATAACCCCCACAGGGTATTCTTCATCATAAGAGCATAAGAGAAACCATGATGGATCAGGCCAATGGCCTATCCAGTCCAACACTCTGTGTCACAGAATGGCTAAAACCCAGATACCATCAGGAGGTCCATCACTAGGACAGGAACTCCAAAAGCCCTCCCCTGTTGCACCCCAAGCACCAAGAATATAGAACATGACTGCCCCAGATATAGTGTTCCATTGATAGCTTGTGGATAATAGCCGCTGATGGACCTCTGTTCACTTTTCTTTATGAGTGACCAGAAGTCAGTTTCTCAGTAACAGTTCAGTTAATCAGAGAAACTGACTCATGATGCTGCACAAAGCAGTTCACCAACGATCACCGAGAGCTTAATCTTAGCCCAGCACTACCAGACAGAAATGCTAAATCAGAAATCTTACTCAAGTCTGACCAATTCAATCAAGTTGGTATTGAAGAAGTCGTCTTCTCCTCTGAACACTGTAGGATAGGAACACTGCCAACAGGGACAACACTTCTCACAGTGCCAATGAAGGCATCCCGGCTCTAAGGATTCTTACAGAGACTCATCACCTTCTGCTGTCTTTCTCTCTATGCTGGATGGTTTGCCATTGGAACAAATGCATCTGTACATCAAGTCCAGTATGAATGGAATGGTGGAAATGGAATGCATTGGAGAATGGAGGGTGATAGGGCTCTGCATGCTCTATACATAAAACCATATCATGCCCGCTAGTCCCTTTCCCAGCTAGTTCTTCATCACACTTCTACCTTAAACATGTTAGAAAGCTTGAGCTGAGCTGAAGTGGGAAACTGCCGTGTGGGGGGTAGTATTTCTATACTGAACTTATGGGATTTTTGCTGTGCTTCAAAACACAGTAACCCAGTTTTTCATTCTTATTGAATGTCTGGAGTAGTGTACATTCCAGATTTTCTCAACTGTTTGGCTTTTCTTGGGAATTGGTTTGTCTGAAATTTACATTGTGTTTCTTTTAATTATTCCATCAAATGCCAGTTAATAAGTTTCTCATTTATTTGACCAGATGTTGCATATAATCTGTCATTTAGCTGGCATTCAAAATATTCCAAGAGAACAACTACCAGAATTTTTGAAACTACATGAATGCATGGGAGATTTTTAGAGAAGAGAATCTAGAAAATTTACTACATTAGCTTACCAGCACTAACACTATAGCAGTGAAGGAGATCTATCCCAATTTATGTAATTAATTTTAATTAAAAGTTAAGCCAAACCTCATCTTCATTTGAATACTCAGTACAAATGTATTGAGGATATTGCTCAAATCTGTCTGTTCTAGATCTTAGGTAACAAAAATGTTATATTAAAAACTTCATATTTGGCCTCCTTGCCCAAGAAAACTGTGGCTTGTTCTAACAGAAAATTATTTTAATAACATTTATATTCTTTCTACAGTTGAACATCTTGCTTTGGTTTTAGCAGAGACGAAGGTGCAATGTTCTGAATGTCCCTAGAAATGCTTTCATATTCTCAGAACTGATGATTTCAGATGGTAGTGCCATGCTGGCACCAGAGAATGGGAGACAACAAGGACAAGCTTCCAAGCACTCCTGTTGTACCATCTCCATGTGAAACATGGAATCAAAGTCTAAAGGCCAAAAACAAACTCTTCACATTCAAAACCCTCAACCTCAGATTATATTGTTGAACTTCATAATTACCTTGTTGAAAATAGGAGCTTGTCCAGTTGGCAGTGCACAATTTCCCCTAGACATTTTTCTGTCTCTCAAATTGTATGATGGATGCTCCAGCTGGTTAGTGGATACTAGAAGACCCTGTTGACTAGGCAGGAACCTATCTGGAAATACAGCATTTCCCCACAGCAAGGAAGGCTGGTTTGGGGGCTTGGTGCTTCCTTTCTCTGCCATAATATGACCAACGCTCTCCTTAATGGTGGGGAAGGGCTCTGGCCCACAGTAGTAACACTTTGCGTTTACCATCCTAGAAGTGTCTGTTTTCTCCTGCCTCCCTCTCACCATTATGGTGTTTCTCTAACTATTGATAGCAATAGAAATGTATATTATCTGTAAAACGAAAAAAAATCCTATACAAGCAGGGCTCATTTCCTGCAGAAGTGCACAGGAGCGAAGCTCCGGCAGTAAGAAGCCCGGGGGGCGGGCATATGCAGCAAGCCCTGCCCCCTGCTTCCAGCAGCCCCCGTCACTTTTCCCAGCCCGTTGGCCAACCCAGCAGAGCACTGCCACGAGCTGGCCCTTCAGCTGCTCCGCCACTGCCTGGACCATGTCACCCAGCCTGCCCATGATCTGCCTGTCCTCATGCCAGCCCTGACGTGGCGCCTCTGCAAGGTGGGCCCTGGCTACTCTCGTGAGGCCTGTGAGGAGCTCTGCCCTGGCCTCCTGTGCCTACTTGGCCTCCTCCTGCACCTTCTGCCCTGCCACCGCCCTGGCCCCCTACCTGCTCTAGGCCAAGCATGTCCTCCGTGCTGCCTCCTTGACCCATGAGCAGCCACACACTTTCCTGCACTTGCTGGTCATCCAAAAGAGTCCAGTGGCACCTTTAAGACCAAGGTTTATTCAGGTACAAGGTCTCCCTCCTCTGTGAGGGCAGATCTGTGTGCTTCTCCGCCCCAATAGCCAGCAATCCAAAACAGTCCAGTGGAGCCTGAGCAGTGGGTGTTGCCTTCTGACACACTTCTGGTGATGTCAGGGGGTGTGGCATATGCAAATAAGTTATGCTAATGAGTTATGCTAATGAGTTCCTGCACCTCTTTTTCTATGAAATGACTCCTGTGTACAAGCATAAGGAACACAATCCCCTGGTAAGAGAGAGTGCCGACAGGCTACAACTGAAAAGGTTTCTCTGAGAAGTAGCAGAACCAGATAGCTCTGTGTCACTTGAAGGAAATGAATGCCACATTAACTGTAGTGGCCCGAGCCAGTGGTAACGCCTTTGAAACTAAAACATGGATGGGCAGAAGGTCTCCCAGGAGAGACCAGTCAGTTTCCAAGCAACTAAAAGTAGCTCTCCATCCCTCCTCCAGTGCTGCTGTTATCCTTTCTTTTAAAGCTACTGTGGCAGTTTCTGTCCTCTTTCTCACCTAGGGACCTCACCTTTGCTCCAAATGGGAAACGATGCCAGCACCTCTTGGCAACCACCTCTCATCCTCCTCTTCTTCCATGTACTCACACATGCAATTTTGTTTTGGATAGGAAAGGAGAATGCTATCAGTTCTTTCTCCCTGCATCAAAGCTGTGATTTGCTTCTTCCAGGGAAAACACAGAGGTAACTGTATATTTTTTTCTCTGCAAGGCAAGTTAAATTCAGGGAGGGTAATAGTGTGCTTTGGGAAACCAGCAAAGGAAATGTTTCCCCACCCAACCACTGCAGCCCTGCTCTGAAATGCTGTACATTGGGTATGAACTGCCATTTTCTGGAGCAGGCACAAATCTACCATTTTATGACTGGCTGTACCCACCAGGCCAGCATTCTGTGACTGCTAGCTCCAAAGTCTCCAGGGGGGGGGATAGTAGTTTCCAGAAAGTCTGGCCTTCCTTGAGCTAAAATATATTATTTTAGGTTGAGCTGTATATTGAAAAAACAAAAACCTCTGGCCTAACTATATCATGGAGCAGGAAAAATAAACATTATAAATTAGGAAGCAGTGACACCAGAAAGAAAGAAAGAAAGAAAGAAAGAAAGAAAGAAAGAAAGAAAGAAAGAAAGAAAGAAAGAAAGAAAGAAAGAAAGAAAGAAAGAAAGAAAGAAAGAAAGAAAGAAAGAAAGAAAGAAAGAAAGAAAGATTTGATTACATTGCATGACCGTGAGACAAGACTTTTCTTCAAGGACAAGGTGTTTTTTGTTTGTTTTTGTTTCAGAGGCATCTTATAGATGGCCAGCTGAGCAGAGTTGCACAGTTTTCTCTTGTGACAGTTCTGCCAGTACAAAAGCCAATCTGTCTTTCAGAAGACCGCGAGGGGAGCATCCTTCTGTCTCAACAGGAGGAAGTCATGATTAAAATGTATTTCATTTTGAAAAGTCACATTACAGAGAGTGTCCCACTATTTGAGGAAGGGATGCTGTAACATCTGGGTGGAGGTGATGGAATTTGTTCTTTGCAAAAGGCTTTATGGAGTCACTAATGAGTACAGGGAAAACAAATCTGCTGTACAGGAAACCATGAAGCGGTGAGTGAGGTTTTACTGGGACTGGTCATATTCCTATGGGTGTTCCTCTAATGTTAAATATTGGCAAGTAGTACCATACTATTTGAAAGACTATCTTATAAAAACAATCTACATTGTACAGAAATCATGCTCTGTGAGCCAAATTATGATTAAAAAAAGACTATCTGATCCAAATAAGTCAAAGTATTTCCCCTAAATTTCAAAAGTAATTCTTACTTACTTCTTGGTTACTGTTTTCACAACCAGAGTCCTAAACAGCAAACCCTCACCCCACAAAAAGAGACCCTAAAATATAAGAATATAAGAACATAAGAGAAGCCAATGTTGAATCAGGCCAATGGCCCATCTAGAAGAAGAAGAGAAGAGTTTGGATTTATACCCCGGCCTTCACTACCCAAAGGCGTCTCAGAGCGGCTTACAAACTCCTTTCCCTTCCTCTCCCCACAATAGACACCCTGTGAGGTAGGAGGGGCTGAGAGAACTTCTGACAAAAACTGTCCTTGAGAGAACAGCTGTGCCAGAGCTTGTGACTGACCCAAGGTCACATCAGCAGGTTCAAGTGGAGGAGTGGGGAATCAAACCCAGTTCTCCCAGATAAGAGTCCGTGCACTTAACCACTACACCAAACTGGTCCAACACTCTGTCACACAGTGGCCAAAAATACCAGGTGCCATCAGGAGGTCCAGCAGTGGGGCCAGGACACTAGAAGCCCTATCATTGCTGCCCCCCCCAGCACCAAGAATAGAGTGCATCATCTGCCCCAGACTGAAAGTTCCTATCTATACCTTGTGGCTAATAGCCACTGATGGACTTCTGCTCCATATGTTTATCTAATTCCCTCTTGAAACTGTCCATGCTTGTAGCTGCCACCACCTCCTGTGGCTGTGAATTCCATATGTTAATCACTCTTTGGGTGAAGAAGTACTTCCTTTTATCTGTTCTAGCCCGACTGCTCAGCAATTTCATTGAGTGCCCACAAGTTCTTGTATTGTGAGAAAGGGAGAAAAGTACTTCCCTCTCAACCTGCTCAATCCCATGCATAATCTTATAAACCTCGATCATATCACCCCTCAGCCGTCGTTTCTCCAAGCTAAAGAGCCCCAACCGTTTTAACCTTTCTTCATAGGTAAAGTGTTCCAACCCTTTCATCATTCTAGTTGCCCTTCTCTGCACTTTTTCCAATGCTATAATATCCTTTTTGAGGTGTGGCGACCAGAAGTGTACACAGTATTCCAAATGAGGTTGCACCAATGATTTATACAGGGGCATTATGATACTGGTTGATTTGTTTTCAATTCCCTTCCTAATAATCTCCAGCATAGCGTTGGCCTTCTTTATTGCAGTTACACACTGTCTAGACATTTTCATTGAGTTATCTACTACGACTCCAAGATCTCTCTCTTGGTCAGTCTCTGCCAGTTCAGACCCCATCAATGTGTATTTATATTTCGGATTTTTGGCTCCAATGTGGCCAAGTGCATCACTTTGCACTTGGCCACATTGAACCCCATTTGCCACGTTGACATCCACTCACCCATCCTCGACAGATCCCTTTGGAGTGCCTCACAATCTTCCCTGGTTTTCACCGCCCTGAACAACTTCATGTCATCTGCAAATTTAGCCACTTCACTGCTTACTCCCAATTCTAAATCATTAATAAACAAGTTAAAAAGCATCAGACCAAGTACTGATCCCTGTGGTACCCCACTGCTTACCACCCTCCACTGAGAAAGTTTCCCATTTATACTCACTCTCTGTTTCCTATTTATAAGCCAGTTTTTGATCCACAAGAGGACTTGTCTTTTTATCCCATGACTATTGAGCTTACTTAGGAGCCTTTGATGAGGAACTTTATCAAAAGCTTTTTGGAATTCAAGGTAAACAACATCTATTGGGTCCCCCTTGTCCACATGTTTGTTCACTCCCTCAAAAAACACTAACAGGTTAGTGAGACAAGATCTTCCCTTATGGAACCCAAGCTGAGTCTGCCTCAATAGTTTTTGTTCATCAATGTGCCTACTAATTCTTTCCTTAATAACAGTTTCCACCAACTTACCTGGTATCAACGTCAGACTGACTGGCCTGTAATTTCCCGGATCTCCCCTGGAGCCCTTTTTAAAGATGAGAGTGACATTAGCTACCTTCCAGTCCTCAGGAATGGAGGCAGATTTTAAAGAAAGATTACATATTTTTGTCAGGAGATCCACAAGTTCACATCTGAGTTCTTTCAGAACTCTCGTATGAATGCCATCTGGGCCTGGTGATTTTTTAGTTTTTAAATTGTCCATCAGTCGGAGGACTTCCGCTCTTGTCACCTCAATCTGATTCTGGTCTTTCAAACCCCCTCCCGAAATCAGTGGTTCTGGAGTGGGCAAGCACTTCTATCTTCCACAGTGAAGACAGAGGCAAAAAACGCATTCAGCTTCTCAGCCATTTCCCTGTCATCCTTCAGTAGTCCTTTTACCCCTTGGTCATCCAAGGGCCTCACTGCCTCCCTGGCTGGTTTCCTGCTTCTAATGTATTTGAAGAAAGTTTTATTGTTGGCCTTTATGTTTTTTGCGATATGCTCCTCATATTCCCTTTTTACTTGCCTGATCACAGACTTGCATTTTATTTGCCACAGCCTGTGTTCCTTTTTATCAACCACACTGAGACTAGCTTTCCACCAATTAAAGGAATACTTCTTACCTTTTACAGCTTCTATTACTTTGTTAAGCATGCAGGCTTTTTTCTATAACTATTTGTGCCTTTCCTAACCTGCTGTATATATTTTTTTCTGAGCTTCTAGGATTGTATTTTTAAATAGTCTCCAAGCTTCCCCAATGTTTTTGACCTTTTCCACTTTTCCTTTCAATTTCTCACATGTCCCCTCATACCAGAGAAGTTACCCCTTTTAAAGTTAAAAGTGGTTGTATCAGTCTTTTGGGGCAAATCCCTATTTATACAAATGTTAAGCTCAATAACATTATTGTCACTGTTCCCAAGCGGTGCAATCACTTTTACATCTCTCACCAGATCTTGGGCGTTACTTAGGACCAAATCCAAGATCTCCTCTCCCCTGGTAGGATCTGTGACCATCTGTTCCATAGCACAGTCATTGAGAGTGTCTAAAAACTCAATCTCTTTTTCCCAACTAGAACTCATATTGACCCCATCAATGTGTGGGTAGTTAAAGTCGCCTATTATGACACAGTTATTTTGTCTAGCCACCATCTTTAATTCATTCATCATTTTATAATCCTCCTCTACCTTTTGATCTGGTGGGCGATAACAAACTCCCACTGTTAAGCCTCCTTTTGGACCTACTATTTCAATCCATAGCATTTCCAGAAGCGAATCCACTTCTCTTACCCTCTCAGTCTTACTGGACTGTATACCCTCTCTGACATACAGAGCCACCCCACCTCCAACCCTTCCCCCCCTATCCTTCTGATATAATTTATAACCAGGAATCACCGTATCCCACTGATTTTCCTCATCCCAGCAAGTTTCTGAAATACCCACAATGTCTATTTCCTTCCCCCCAACGCCAAGCATTCCAACTCCCTGATTTTACCTCGGAGACTTCTAGCATTTGTGTATAAACACCTATAGTTTTCCCATGCTTGTTAAGCCCACAACCTTCCTCTTGCTGCCTCGAAACCTTGCCAGGCAGTCCCTATCATTAGCCACAGTCTCAGTGGACAATTGTAATCCATTTCCTTGTACAAAAGTAACAGCTACCCCTTCATCTCTTTGAGATGAGCCATCCTGAACCAGAGACTTTTCATCTCCTGTTGGCTTTCCCCCAATATTCAGTTTAAAAACTACTCTGCCACCTTTTTGATTTTGAGTGCCAGCAGCCTGGTTCCTTCTCAGGACAAGTGGAGACCATCTCTTTTGTACAGCTCCCTCTTGTCCCAAAAAGAAGAAGAAGAAGAGATTGGATTTATACCCTGCCCTTCGCTACCCAAAGGTGTCTCAGAGCAGCTTACAAACTCCTTTCCCTTCCCCTCCCCATAACAGACACCCTGTGAGGTAGGTGGGGCTGAGAGAGCTCTTGACAGAAATTGCTCTTTTTTCAAGAACAGCTCTTATCAGAACTATGGCTTGCCCAAGGTCATCCAGCCAGGTGCAAGTGGAGGAGTGGGGAATCAAACCCAGTTCTCCCAGATTAGAGTCCACGCACTGAACCACTACACCAAACTGGCTCACAATTGAGAATGGGAGTCCAAATCAGTGATGACATATAAAAACACATATAGGGTTGCCATATCCCCCTGGTCACCAGTGGGGGATAAGACTGCCAGATCCAGGTTGGGAAACTCCTGGAGATTTAGGGATGGAGCCTGGGGAAGATGGGGACCTCAATGGGGTACAGTGCCATAGAGTCCACTCTCCATTTTCTCTTGGGGAACTGATCTCTAGTCTGGAAAGAAGCTGCAATTCTGGGGGAATCCCCAGGTCCCACCTGGAGACTGGCACCCTAACACAAAATTCCTCATGGTCTCAGTTTGTTCTCTCTATATTTTGTTTGTATATGTTATGCTCCTTCTATACTGCTTTGGAGAGTGGGAATCCATGGCATTATATCCTGCTCTCTTCCCCCAAACTCTACCCTCCCTGCTTTCTACCTCCAAATCTCCAGGACTTTTCCAACTGGGAATTGGCAGCCCTACTGAACCCAGTGCAGATGACACTAGCAGCAAAATCAGCCCGCTCCCTGACAAAGTAGGCATCTCTACTTACTTGGAGGGCTATCCCAGTATGCAGAACAGTACGACTTGGTAAATTAACTAGAAGGGGGGGGGGGAAATCTTCCAAATCCTAATAAGAAATGAGAATGTCCTTGGAGCACAGAATGCTGAGAGTCAGTTAAGAGGAAAAATGGGGACAAAAATCAGCCTGCTCAAGCTCCTGAATCCTGGATGGGAATTTCCAAAGGGCTCCTCCTCCCATGACTCTTTTCTGTCACGCACACCCACACCATCTTGTAACTATTACTTTTCTGATGCTAAGAAGCTCTACAGAGCAAGGGTCCTTTTGGTAAAGAAATGATCTTCTTATTTGTAATTTAGTAAGTGTTGTGTATGGACCTCATTGTATGGTCTCCTAAATTCTCATGTGATGCAAAAGCACAAACTTTTTAGTGGGTTCTAAATCAAGCCACATATTTTAGTTTTATGACTGTAATCTTGCCCAAAGTCACACAAGACTCAATCCCAACAGATATTTTACTTTGATTATATTGGAATAAATCATAACACAAAATATTTCGGACATTTGTGCACTAAAGCTGAACAGAAATGCATGATAAGAGCAGGTAGGCAGAGCTTTGGGTGGGTGGAGATGAGGGAAGATGTGGCAGAAGTGACTTGTGACTGGGCTTGGTATTAAATTAGCCATGAATTCCTGTAGCACCCCTAAAATTTGAAAGCACCAGCTACCACCATTCCTTCCATTGTTTGCATATGAATAAATGGTAATGTAATATATATTAATAGATGCAATTCCTTGCTGAGAAGGATTTAGAATCTGCAACAATTAACTTGGTACAGAATACAGTACAGTGGAATTTAGTTCATGATGTCCCATTAGGCAATGTTAAGCCAAAGAGCTTAAAGATCAGTGCTTCTAGCATAACGTGCTCTGTTAGGTATGTTCTCAGGCAGTAGGAATATTCCAAGAAGTACTTAATATTAAATTAGCCATGAATTCTCTATGCAACCATTAAGCTATCTGGCTTATGACCATGTAGAACTTTTGTGTTTTTCTAGATACAGAGGAGCTGAAATAGAGGACCAAGCAAGAACTAATGTTACAGTAGAACCACAAGCAAACCTGGATGCCTGCTTCTTCAATAGTGCTGGGAGGAGGTGATCTGCAGGCACAAGTAGCAATTGGGGCAAGGGCAGTTCATTCTCCCAGTTGCTTCTGCTTCCCCTCCCCTGTTTCAGTCCTAGATTCTTGTTTGCAGTGAAATCTCGGTTACCAGACTTTGGTATGTACAGTGCCCGGCTTTGTGTAATACTTTGTTATACCATGAACAGGAGACACGTGTTCAAATCCCTACTGAGTTCATTGGTTCCATCAACAGCTACTAACCATGATGACTAAAGGGAACCTCTATATACAGAGGCAGATAATTAATAATTATTGTATGGCATTGTGTGTAGAATAGCCAGGAGATCGTAGGATTGTCTGGCAGCTGCAAGTTCTATCTCTTAGTTTGTGCGCCACTAGGTGACAAGCTAGACTTGTTTTTAGGGGCTGAGAGAGCTCTGAAAAAACTGTGACTGGCCCAAGGTCACCCAGCTGGCTTCATGTGGAGGAGTGGGGAATCAAACCTGTCTACCACTCTTAACCACTACACCAAATTGGCTCTGAATACCAGTGCTAGGAGGCAGCATCAGGCAAAGCCTTGGCCTGTATGCCCTGTTAATTGGCCCTCCAGGGCAGCTAGTTGGCCACTGTATAAAACAAGTTGCTGGACTAAATGGACCAGTGGTCTGATCCTGCAGCATTCTACTTATGTTTTTACAAATTTGGACCATCATTGTTTCTCAGGATGTTGAGAAGATTAAAAAGCAAAGAAGAACCATGTTTCATGCCTTTGGATGAAGGATGAGATAAATGCAATATAACCAATTTCAGAGCAAGCATTTCTGAAATAAGTAGCGCTAAAGAACTCCAGAATTTGGGGTATAATATTATATTGCTTAAGAGCTATCCATACAATGGAAACTTCTCAGTATAAATTATTTCTCTAAATATCTTTCTTGGTGTTGAGGTGTTGCCTGTATTCTTGGAGGGATTAAAGTTCTCCATGACATGACACATAAAGAAACAGAATGGGTTGGAAAAAATGTGCTTTGATTATCACAGCAACAGCCTCACTGACTGCAGCTTGGCCTCTTTCTTGCTACTTGAGCTTCTTAATTATAGGTTTGGTGAAAGCTTTTAGAAAGTTTTATATGCAACAGAGTACCAAGTCAGAGAAAGTTCAGCATCAGTCATTTGTACAAAAACTAATATATAGAATATTGCAAAGTATTTGTTCAGCTCTAAAAAAATCACAAAAGGCTGGCAATGACAACCCACCTCTGTATGTCTCTTGCCTTGAAACCCCTACAGTGTTGCCATAAGTTGGCTGTAACTTGATGGCACTCTACATGCCCACAAAAAGAGTGCCATCAAGTTCTTTGCAATCTATGGAGGATCCAACATGAATCTGCTACAGGATTTTCATTTCAGTGAATCTTTTCTCTGACCCTTCAGACATTATGAAGCTAATGGGATCAGAGAGAGAGAGAGATGTTCTTCCCTAGCTTATCTTAAAGATGCAAGCCAAGAAAGTAAAGGTTTCCTTTGCTTGAAAGCCAGTTGAATCAGACTCTAGGGGGAGGCGCTCATCTCTGTTTCCAAGCTGAAGAGCCAGTGCAGTCTGAACATGTTTCCATGGTCATGTGGCCAGCATGACTAAACGCTGGGGCGCATGGAACACTGTTACCTTCCCACCCAAGTGGCCTATTTATCTACTTGGAATTTCTTGCTTTCGAACTGCTAGGTTGATAGAAGAAGCCAAGAAAAGGAATATACAAAGTTCAGTACATGGTCCCACCTGGATCATTGATGAAATCATCAAAGAATTTAAGCAGCTTATTAATTTATGGCACAGCAACCTCTGTTTAATGTAAAAAGTTTGGGTTACCAAAATAAATCATAGCAGCTGGTAACCTCCAAAGTAGTAATGCTCCAGACTGCATTCACTTGACCCACTCAGCTTTGTCCACTCAAGATTCCTTGTGGCTCATAATCATCTTTGTGATCTGGGCCAGATGAAGATCTTTTTTATCAACTAACAATGCAATCCTAAGAACACGTTCCTGGGAGTAAGCCCGTATCACATTTAGGGCTAAGCCTGGTACTGTTGCTCTACCCAGGGTTTCCAGGATACACAAATACAATAACAAGCACAGAAATATACAGGATCAGGGCCTACAAACCAGTGAATAGTTGGATATTCAAAGATCCAGTCCAAGAATCAGGGTAGGAGAGTTGAGGGTCCCAGGGTCCAGTTACAAGGCTTGGGAACAGGTGCAGGACACAGGGGTCTGCATCCCAGGTGTGACAAACTGACCTCCAAAACCAGAATGCTTAGTGCATCGAATTCAGAGAGCTAGGAGATATGGGGTGAATGCCTTACTGTAGAGCACTTTCATTGACAGGCTACTGCCTGCAAGCACCCCCTTCTCTCTGACTGGTCAGTGCCAGCTGAGGAGAGCTTTCTAAAGTCTGGTCAGTCTTGTCAGAGGGAGTCAGTCATGGTTTGGAATTTGGCTTGGCAGTTGCCAGTCAGGAGGAGTGTGTGTATCGGTCTGAAGGAAACAGACAAGTAACTTGAGAAGTGAAGGGAACAAACTCCTTGCCCTTACTGTGTACCTTGGCATTTGAGGAAAAGTACAGAAAACAGAACTTAAAGTCTAACTGTCAGCCCTAGCTAAATTCCATTTATTCACAGTCTCCAGAACTGGAGCTTAGGTTTGACAAAAGAGACTAGACAGGAGGTTGGAAACTGCCAGTCTAGCCAAACAGAAAAGGATAATCGCCCTTGAAGAAGAAGGATATTTCTTACCCAATTATTTAGAGGTTTCAACTCAGAAAGGACCCCTGGTTTGTGTGAAAAGGGAAATGGCCTTAGACTCCTCAAGAGTAAAAATGGGAAAGTTATAATCCCTCAAGGGAAGTATTTAAATACAGGAAGAAAGTACTAACTTTCCAGGAAACTAAGATAGTTTTAAGAAACTTTATTAAGACACATTGTCACTGAAAGAAATCTCCAAAACAAATTTCTTACAGTTAAAAACTGAGTCTCTAAAAATATTAGCTTCAACTGTACTCTGTTGCCTTTTAAAAATATTCTAAAGAATAAGTTACCTCAACTTCTCATCCCCTGCCCTATTCCTGATCCAACTTTGCCTGTTCAATAAAATCAGCCCTTCTGTTTGACCTTTACTTTGTGTCAAGTGCCACTTCCAAAGGGATTTATGAGGGCTTCTGCTGAATTACAATAAATCTCTGGCCTGGGCAAAAGCCAAATAACTTCTCTATCACAGGGTTGGATACACAAAGTTATAATTCTATAATTCAAATATATTACTAAAAAGCTGGTCACACAGAGTAGGGAACAGTGTTTCGGCAGGAAAATCTGCCTCACAGAGAAGAAGAAGCAGGGATCCTTCAGGACCAAGGACAGATTACCAGAAACAAGGTACAAGGCAGCAGGGTTAAGGTACAGCTCTTTTTGCTAAAAAGGTTATAAGCAAAGCTGCTTCCACACTCAGCCTTGCTCAGTGTGTTCCTTTTATCTTTATCCTTTGAGAGCCAGGTGTCACTCCTTACAATCATGTTCACCTTCCTACAGGTGCAGGTCTTTTACTGCTCCCCTATCAGCCTGTCAGTCCTGGTCCTGCAAGGACTCCACTCCAGGAACTAATGCTGACCATTGCTGAACAACCAAGCAGGTGCCCCACTGACTCCCCTGAGCTACCACACACTCTCTTCTTTCTCTATGCTCTACTGGCTCAGGAGAGGCTGGCTTCCCTGTGGCATCCTTTCTTCTCCTGGAAGATCGAACAGCCCAGCCATGATTGGGAAGCAGTTTCCCTCATTGAGTCTGCTGCTGGATCCATCTGCTCAGGTGGGGATTTCATTGACGTGGGGCCTGATTCTTCGGATGCCTCTGAAGAGGAGGAGGGGGCAGCTAGCTGGACCATGACAGCCCCTTTGAACAGACTCAAGCAGAGGTCTAAATAGACCTTCTTAGGGTGGATCTTTAAGAACATGAGTACACCAGTGTTTAAAATGAGTAAAGGGTAATTAAGGAAGATGTTACTCTGACCTGGATAGCCCAGGCTAGCCTGATCTTGTCAGCTCTCGGAAGCTAAGCAGGGTTAGTTCTGGCCAGTATTTGGATGTGACATGGAAGCAGGCAATGGCAAACCACTTCTGAATGTATCTTCCTTGAAAACCCTATGGGGTCACCATAAGTCAGTTGTGACTTGATGGCACTTTCCATCACCACCTCCAAGGAAGGTATTCACATAAGTAAAAGTCTCTTAGCTTAAAAGTAGCAATTCTTAATTAACATATACCAGGGGACCCAATGTGGTCCCCACGAGCACCATGATACCCACTGACACCTTTTCTGGTGCCCACCAAGTGTTTTTAGGAAGTGGGTGAGGCCAGGTAGAGCTTTTGCCCAGCAAGGCTTCTGATTGACTGAGATTTGATTGGCTGTGCAGATTTTTTAAAATGTTGCTTTGACAGTAGCTGCTGCCACTGCCCAAGGGCCTGCACTGTGTTACTAAAGTTAAGCTTTTATAATCACTTAGTGGCTGATTCCGCCTCATGTGGCAAACATTTTGTGGCAGCCATTTTGTTGCTGCAGTCACCATGCCATAACAGAATTCCAAATGTGCTCACAGACTCTACAAGGTTGAGGACCCCTGACACATATGAACAATTTATAGACACTAATATAGAAATACTTAAGGGTTATAGAATTTCTGGATAAGGAAATCCTTGATTTTTCCATTCATTTCTTTGAAGCCCCACCCAGCATCCCACCTATTGAGGAAGGCAGGCTATGGCTCTCCCAACACTACTGTCAGAGACATCAGTGTTTCTCATATTATTTATAATTATTTTAGAAGAGGTATACCTTGCTTTTTTCTTTAAAAGCACTTAACAAAGCAGCTTACCAATGTAAACTTACAACATACATATAGTCAGAAACACCAGTAAAAACCACAGTGAAAATACCATATTAAAATGTGAGATAGCAGAAACTATTTTCAAGCACACCCAAAGTTCTTGTGGAATAAATACTTCTCCAGAAATTGAAGTTCCCAAGTGTATCTCAGGAGCACAGCACAAGGAGAGAAGGTGCTTCCCTCTTCCCTCTTGCACTGTTTTTGCCAAGTGGAAATGGCCATGAGGGTACTGTTGCCCTGCTGTGGGACCATATGCTGCAAACCTCATAGGATCTTTTTCCCTATTAGGGGCTCCAGAAAATGTGCTTACCTTCGCAACTGGTGCAATCTGGAGTGCAAAAATGGCAAGCAGGAAAACGATTTAGCACCCCTCCCTCTGCTGCTTCCCAGCTCGAAACTGTGCTTTTGTGATGTTGCTTTTCCTTGTTAAAAGCAATTGTCGGGTGTTATGTGTAACATCTAGCAAAGTTCTGGGACAGGCTGAGAACAACAACCCTTTGAAAAGGTCTCGAAGAGAGTTCTTTGCATTCCCACTGAAACATAATTATGGAAAAAATTTGCTTGTCACCTCTGATTATTATTATCTGACTATTACCTCTGTTTTTGGGCTGTGTTCTAAAAAGAACAACAAGCTTTAAAATAATGTCTCCATGGTTGAATATGCCTGTTTGAATAGAAATTGAGATTCCTTGGGGTATTATAACAATTTGGAATCCTGTGAATGTGCTGCATTATGGATGCTTGAGGGATGAAACCATTTTGTGATTAGGCCAGAACTGCAAGTGGCTGCCATCCCTCATCTAAACACATTGGCTTAGATCCCCTGGAGTTTCTCTGTGGACAGAAGTATTCATGTTTGTGGGATGTAACTTTCTCACTCCCCCCACTCCCACAACAGTCTGAGACGCACCCCAAATCCTGTTCCTGAGAGTCCCTTAGCCCCAGAAAAATATTTTAGGAACGCTTCAGGCTGAGAAGGGAGAGGAGAGGTGAGAAATTGCATTCTGCAAGTGGAAATCCTTTAACCTATGCAAAAACTTGGGGGAATCTAAGCTATTGACCCCCATCTAAGGACATAGAAAGAACCTTGTTGTATCAGACAGTGATCCATCTAGTCCAGCATCCTGTTTCACACAGTGGCCAACCAGTTACCCTGGAGGGACGACAACAACAGGGCATGGCAACATCCCTTGATGTTGCCTCATGGGGCTGGTATTCAGAGGTTTACTGCCTCTAAATGTGGAAGTTCTCTTTAATCACCAGTGCTAGGGGCTGTTGAAAGATCTATCCTCCATGAATCTGTCTAATCCTGTTTTAAGGACATCCAAGACTGTGGCTCTCACTAGAAGCAGTTGCTATTCATGCCTGCTTCAACCACCGCCCTTAGAGATAGGTTATTATTTACATTGCTCAACAGTATATAAAATGGAAATGACTCAGACTTTCCAGGAATTCCATAGCTGAACAGAAAAATGAAACCAGATCTTCAAGAACAAGTGTTTGGGTTAGGGTTTAGGCTTAAGGTAAGGTTTAGGATTAGCATTAGGGTTAGGGTTTGGGCCAGGGTTATAGGTTAGTGTTTGTGTTAGAGTTACCACTAGGGTTAGGGTCAAGTTTAGGGTAGGGGTGTGAGTTAGGGTTATGGTTAGGATTAGGGTTAGGGTTAGATTAGGTTTCAGGTTCGGGTTTGGGTTAGGGTTAGGGTTTAGATTTAGGATAGGGTTAGGATTAGGATTACAGTTAGGGTTGGGGTTAGGGTAGGGGTTGGGGTTAGGTTAGGATTAGGATTAGATTAGGGTTAAGGTTAGTGTAATGTTTTGGGTTAGGGATAGGATTGGGTTAGGGTTAGTGTAGGGGTTAGGGTTCAGCTTAGAGTAGAGGTTAGGGTTAGGGTTTGTATTAGGGTTAGAGTTCAGATTAGGGTTAGACCGTTAGGGTTAGGGTTGGGGTTAGGGTAGGGTTAAGGTTAGGGATAAGGGTTTCAGGTTTGAGTTAGGGTTAGGATTAGGTTTAGGGTTAGGATTAGGAAAATAAAGGGTTTTTTGGTGTTATTTTTTTTTAGGAAAATAGAGTTTTATTTTTTAAATCCTTTCCACATACAAACAGATATTTTATAACAAAGTTAACATAAAAACTGTGAGATATAAACTAAGAAGTATAAACTGCATTACACGTACATAATGAAAACCAATTTTTTAACAAGCAAGTAAATTAACATACACATATAATTTTAACATATTTTAACATATTTCTAACAGTACCCCAAAGTTAAAAAGGGGTCATAAATTCACAAACATTCATTTGTCAACTCTAACCAATTATATTCCTACTGTTTATTTCAACATTTGTTACAACATGTATCTCAACATTTATTTTAACATTTGTTCTAACATTTATTTAAACTTTTTATCTCAGACTTTAAACTCAACAAATATCATCCTAAATTTCACCTTTGTTTTTTTAAATTTTTATTTATTTATTTATTTATTTATTTATTTATTTATATTCATTATTTAATTGAAAAAATAAGAAATTATACAAAGGATTACAGAGATCCCAGTTCCAATCAATAGCCAACCCACCATCATTATAGTACAAACTTCAGCTCTAGATCTTTTCTACAGGCTAATCTTATACCCGCTCTCCCTCTCCTCCTCCTCCTTCTGTCTCCTTTGTTTCTTATGGTTCTTAGGTCTTTTTTATATCTATGTAAATATAAATTTTGATCTTTAAACTCTTAATGGTCTTGTCAGTCTTCTGATGTCCACTACCATGTTCCCTCTCCCCAAGAATTCTTCCTGAAGAGAAAGGAAACAAGGATAGACCACTTCAGGGAAACAGAGGATTCACTGCCTCATACCACTTCCAACGCTTCCACCATATCTCCTTTTTAGAATTTTTCTTCTCCCAGATTTTTATGTTCTGTAAAGAGTGGTGTACGTGAATGAGTGTACCTTTAATTGGGGTAATTTTTTAGAGGTGGCCTCTTTGTATCGGTTTTGTAATATGATCTGTAATACCACCAGATTCATCAGTCGTACCACCAACCACGATACGTTAACAACCCTCCCATTTTGGGAATTCTCGGAGACTAACGGTCCATCTAACCACCTTTGCCCCGGAAAACTATATCCTCCCTCTGGTTCCAGTCCAGACACTATCGTTTCCCACTTCTGATGCAATAAGAAGGGCCATTGTGACATCTTAGCTATATGAGCCCATTCTGCCTGAGCGGACACACAAGCAGAAACTGCATGCGCGATAGACTCCGGGCTGGCAGACTCCCTGTAGGTGACTAGATGAGGACCAGCGGCCAATGCTAACAGAGCCATACAAATGATCCTAGGGCAGTCCCGTTGTTCTTGGGTTATACCGTATCACCGCCCTCCCACACATAACACCTGGTGGTAGGCCCGCCACCTGAGGTCTCTGAAATAATAGGGAATGGTCTTATCACAGAAGGTAAGTATTGGAAACACGTTGGCCCTGAGATATGGAAATAGACTGTCTTTCAGGGCTCTCCCTTGATAATAAGGTTGCAACCTTGCATGTTCCAACACCTCCCAATACAACAAACCTGTCTGCCCTCTGTCTCCTGAACAACGCCTCTTAACCAATTGGGCCTCTATATTATACTTTTTCAGTACCTTCACTGCCTTAAAACAAAACTTGGAATAAATAAAGTATTCGACGCCATAAGTTGGGGACTTGGTTTCTCCTTGTGCCACCATTCCCTTCCCCAGGGGGAATTTCCCCAACATCATAAGAAATCATACCCATACATTGATTTCCAAAAAATCAGGTTGGGTTGACTTCATAACCTTCAGCAGTGTTCCCCAGTTGGTACTTACAAAATTACATAAAAATCATAAATGAATGTCAACTAAACCCAGACCGCCATTTTTCTCCCTTTGATAGGATACTAGTCTGGACAAAGGAAAAGTCATCCTACCAAATAGCCATCTAAAGATTTTTCGTGTCACTTCAGATAAGATACACTCAGGAGGAGGGAACACATCAGCCAGATAATTAGCCGCCGGTATACAATATGTCATAAAATATTGTAATTTTTGTCCCGTGGATAGTCTCCATTTTTCCAGTTGTTCCATTGTGTGTCTTTTCCAGATGTGCCAATTTTCCTTCCATCCATTTTCCATTAAATCAAAGAATATCCCCAGAATTTTTATCATTGGATATTCCTCCACCGTTGGATTTACATCAGTTGTTTCATTTGTTTCAGTTGTTTCGGTATCTTCTTTCCTTTCCCCATCCAACAGTGTCATATCCTGTACCAAGATCTTTCTGTCCTTCCCATTCAGATCGTAGGCCCATAGGATATAATGGGGCCGAATTGCCGCAGAATTTCTTTCATTCCCTCCTTTCCTTCTCTCCTTTTTCTCTTTCCCACCTTCTTCTCTTCTCTTTTTTTCCTCCTTTCCCTGTTTCCCTCCTTCTTCCCTTCTCTCTCTCTCTTTCTTTCCCTCCTTCTTTCCTTCTCCTTCTTTCCTTCTCTTTCTTTCCCTCTTTCCTTCTCTCTGCTCTGCCTCTTTCCTTCCCTCTTTCCTCCTTCTGTGGCCCAACTCTAGTGAGAAGGGGTTTAAACTTTAAACCCCTTCTCTCTTCATTCCCCCACCCAGACCAATTGGGGAAGGGGAGGCTTTCGAAGATGCCTCCCCCCCTTTTGCTTCCCCTTCTGACATCACTTCTGGTGATGTCAGGGGGCATGGCATATGCTAATAGCCTAGTAGCTCATTAGCATACCATATGCTAATAGCCTAGTAGCTCATTAGCATACCATAAGCTAATGAGCTCCTGCAGATCTTTTTCTACGAAAAGACCCCTGGGCATTTGTATTGTTTTAATTTGTTGTTTTAAAATGGTTTTAATTGTTATTGTAAATTGTATTAATATTGATGGAACCTGTCCTGAGCCTGCTTGCAGGGAGGGTGGGATACAAGTCCAATAAAATTATTTAAAAAATAAATGGCTGAGGCCCCTCCCTTCCCCAAACCCTCCCTTTCTCACTCTACCCCAAAATCTCCAAGAATTTTCCAACCTGGAGTTGACAACCCAAGCAGGCCTTGCCCCAGAGATTTCTCTTTCAGAATAGGCCTGGAAAGGGCCCTGTCCCTTAAGCTACAGGCTTTCATTATATCATTTTTAAAAAAATTTAAAGCTACCCGATGTTGTTGTTGTTGGATTTCACATATTTTTGCAATACTAGGGCCCTTTTCAGGTTTGTAGAAAGATCTGTTTTGCCCATTCACAGCTCCAGTCACCATATTTAAATATCCAAAGATAACCCTACTTGGCTATTAGAGCATTAAGCAAAAGTAAAGGTTTCCCTTTCTCGAAAGCTAGTCAAATCCGACTCTAGGGGGCAGTGCTCATCCCCATTTCCAAGTCGAACAGCCAGCACTGTCCAAAGACTTTTCCGTGGTCATGTGGCCAGCATGACTAAATGCTGAGGTGCACGGAATGCTGTTACCTTCCCACCAAAGTGGTACCTATTTATCTACTTTCAATTTCTTGCTTTCAAACTGCTAGGTTGGCAGGAGCTGGAGCAAGAGATGGGAGCTCACTCCATCACACAGCACTTGGGTCTCGAACTGCCAAGCTACCGAGCTTCTGGTCTGCAGCTCAGCATCGTAATCTCTGAGCCACTTGGGCCCCTATTAGAATATTAGAATACTACTTAAGGGTAGCAAAGGTAACTAAGATTATTTCTAATTTCCTTTTTGCTGTCCTGTTTACCCTATAAACAACACAGTGTTTCCAAGCCCAATTCAATATGCTGGTAAGCCATGTGTGTGGCTTGGAACCAGCATACCTACTATCTACTTCAGTATGAATGCGCCTGACTATTACAATCATTTTCAAGGACCTTCTTTGGGTTCTCCTATCATCTGATGTGAGAAAGGCCTTCTCAGTTGTGATTCCAAAGCTGTAGAATGCCTTCCACAGTGAAATTTGTCTGTCCCTCTCTATCATTATCTTCTGCCAGTGGGTGAAGGCATTTTTGTTTCATTAGGCATGTCTTTATTAACCCTTTCCCCCCGTATGTGTGTGTGTATAGTTTTCGAAGTTGGTTTTTAAAGTTCACTGCCTTGAGGGCCCAAATTCGATGGAAAGGCATTCTTTTAGACTTATCAGAAGCATACTTTCCAAGAGTAAGACAACAGCACTGACTTTCATGGCTGAGCATACAAGATAACATTGAAGAGACAGATTCAAAGCATAGGGAAGCTATTGTTGTACTGTACGAAATGCCAGGAAGAACATACCACATGAGTATAAACCTGAGTGCCCTATAGTGCTGCAGGCTGTGTCATATGGAGAAAACAGTGCATTGCTGTGCGATGAAGACATCTGAGAGAAATGTCTATAACGAGACTGTTGTTGTGCATGGTTCTTTTCAAAGTGTGAAATTCATTTGCAGGGGGTCAATCTGTCTCTTCAGAGATCCTCTGGAAATGACTAGGAAGGTAAAAGCAGTAATCAGGTTGCCTTTTTATTTAGGCAGTAAGTGCCTTCAAGACTCCTGAACAAATAAACCTGTCCTCACTTCTATCATTTTGCCATTGATAAAAGACCGTTTATATACATTAGTCACTTGTAGATCCGGTATCTCCTATGCACAGGACGCAAACCCACAGGAGCACATTTATTCATTTCAGGCTCATGACCCATGCTGACCTATATTGGAGAGACAATTGAGCTGTTCTTTCTTTGATGTAACTAGAAAATTCATACTCACATGCACTGCACATCACAAAGGCACATTTGGCTATGGTTGACAAGTGTACAGAAATTGGTCATATTGGTTTAAAAACTTTGTTTATGACTTTAACGTGTCATTGGAACACTCAGGATAAAACACTGCCCATGTTAAAATAATGACAGTTTCTTTTGGTTGCAGCTGAATCACTGGTATGTCTCCAACCATCTGTGGACTTCATGAGGCAGGACCTTCCCAATTCCCACACTTGCTGTGGTGTACTGAACCCCCCCTCCATTTGTTCCTGAAGATCAGCAGGTCCTCAGGAGCAACATAGGAGGTAAAGCAGGAGAGGAAAATAAGCAGAAATTCCTACTCCCTTTTCTGAAGATGTAGTGGCACTCCAGTCTTTAGGACTGTGTGGCTGGATACCTGACTTACAGGGCAAAGTTCTCTACTCAAAGTGTCATCCAGTAAACATAAAGGATGCAATTTTTTCTAATAATAATCCAGTATTATAATTTGCAGTATGTGGTAGCCCTTTTGTTCTCTGACTCTGTAGTGCCAGAGGTAGTAATCAGATGTTTAACAGGAAAAAAACCTTCTTTTTAAAAATAATACATAGGAATAAAGATGGTGTCTAAAGACATTAAGTGATGGTATATAGTACTTAAAACTAGCCTAGCCAAAACCTTCCAATCTCTCTGCTTTAAAGATATTTAAAAAAACATAAAAGAGAGGCTAGAAACTGACAAATGAGCAGAATGGAATGGTGATGACAAAAAGAAAACAAAGCAAGGAAATATTAACATGATTAAGTAAAGGAGCTAAGGCATGAACGTCTTTGGCTATCACACCCTCTTTGTGAGGCTGCCAGTTCATACTTCCCTGCAAGGGTCTTTTCATAGAAAAACAGCTGCAGGAGCTCATTAGCATATGGTATGCTAATGAGCTATAAGGCTATTAGCATATGCCATGCCCCCTGACATCACCGGAAGTGATGTCAGAAGGGGAAGCAAAAGGGGGGGAGGCATCTTCAAAAGCCTCCCCTTCCCTTCCCCAGCTGGTCTGAGTGGGTGAGCTAAGAGAGAAGGGGTTTAGTTTAAACTCCTTCTCATGAGAGTTGGGCCACAGAATGAGGACAGAGGGAAGGAAAGAGAGAGAGTAGAGAGAAGGAAAGAAGGAAGGAAAGAGGGAAAGAAAGAGAAGGAAAGGGGAGGGAAAGAAAGAGAGAGAAGAAGGAGGGAAAGAGGTAAAAGAGAGAAGGAAAGGAGGGAATGAAAGAAATTTGGCGGCAATTCGGCCCCATTATATCCTATGGGCCATTGAAGTCAATGGTGAAAACGTAAGATATATTCTGGGGGTTTGAGGGAGAGGCTCCAAACTCACAGGGTAGCTTATGGAGCCTCTCCCCAAGATACCCACCAAGTTTCAAGAACATTGGACCAGGGGTCCAATTCTATGGGCCCCCAAACAGGTTGCCTCTATTCCCTCCATAGAGAACAATGGAGGGAATAGGGGCAACCTGTTTAGGGGCCCATAGAATTGGACCCCCTAATCCAATGTTCTTGAAACTTGGAGGGTATCTTAGGGAGAGACTCCATCAGCTACCCTGTGAGTTTGGAGCCTCTTCCTCAAACCCCCTCCCCTCCAGCCCCCAGAATATACCCTATGTTTTCACCATTGACTTAAATGGCCCATAGGATATAATGGAGCTGAAATTGACATTCGGCTGCCTGAAAGACTCTCCCGGATGCTGGCTGGGGGCGGGGCTTGGCTCCTGAGCTCCTGGAGCTGTGCTCCAGTGCGCTCCTCCCCAAAAAGACCCCTGCTTCCCTGTCACAGAACACAAACTAAGGCAGTTTGCAATGCTCATCTTCAGTCTGAAGCAATCATTGCAGCAGCAAGAATTCTTCTAAATCTTGGATAATAATGCAAGCCACAGAAGACATTCACGTTGCTTGCATGCTTGCCAGCCTCTTCCCCAATTTCCCTGGCTGATGGAAAACTACATTCCCCAGGGTCTCTGGCATCTAGGATGCTGCTGTAACAGTATTCCAGCAGGCATCAAGCATCAGGACTCCAATGAGATTTCTCTGCTGCTGCAACTGCCAGACAAGATAACTGAAGAAAGGGCAGTGTTGTAGGGTACAGGAACTCCTAGGCAGGGTTTGGGGCTCATGGGGGGAGGGCTTTGGACCCATCATACTCCTGCTTATGTCACTGGGAGCACAACTTTCACCAAACTGTTATGTGGAAGAGGATTACACAGCTGACCATTTGGTATTATTGGTCAGCTTTGTGTAATTCCTGTAACTTTTATGACATTTCCTGACAGTGGGAGACTCACAAGAGTACCAGACAGTTATAGCACAAACCTGATAATGTAACTTGGTGGACTGCTGACTGCAAAAATGTAAGGATAACCAAAGAGAGATCACAAGATAAATGTGTCAGAATCAGGGCCAGCCTGAGGTTTTTTTGTACCCTAGGTGGGGCTACCTTCTGGCACCCCCCCCCACACCATCAAGGTTCCCCAGGGCGAGGGAGGGCTCCCCTCCTCCTCCTCCTTCCCCCTCTCACCCACTGCCGGGGCGCACCGGCAAGCCAGGGAAGGGGCGGCAGTTTAAACCCCCATCCCTTCCGTCTGAATGCAGGCTTGCTGGCACGTCCCACAGCTGTGGGGTGTGCCAGCAAGCCAGGGGAAGGGGTGGGGGTTTTGGTGGGGCGCAGGGGCCTTTTGGTGCCCCTAAGGGCCGGCGCGCTCTAGGTAAGTGCCCAATTCGCCTAGTGAGCAAGCCGGCCCTGGTCAGAATGGAAACATAACTTATTGTCTGAAAGTGAGTCCAGTATAAAGAATTGGGAGGGTTTTCTAAAAAAAAACTAAGGACAGTTGAATATGAAGAAACATTAAGGTTTTGACATTTCTGGGCTCTTGGATTTGTAAGTTTTTCATGGCTTTTCCATGAGCTTTGCCATTTTAGTTTTATTTCTCCTTTAAAAAACCATCTGTTATACATTTGACAATTCCAGCTTTCTCTTTAAAAGTGCATTTACAGGGGATTTGGGGGGGGAGGTTATGTGAGACAATTGAAAACCATCTGCAGTACATTTGATAGCTCCTACCACAAACCACTGATTCACTGAAGTTTGTGCACATTGTTTGTTTGGCTATCATGTGAGAATGATCATGTTTTTCTCTGTTAGTGGTTCTCAAAGTTCCTACCAATAGACCTCTGTATCTCTTGGGCTTTCTTTGTCTGTTCAGCATATTACTTGGTTGGCCAAATTTCAACAATACCCCCCCCCATAGATGCACCTTTAACAGTGGGTTCATGTGCAATTAGCAAGTGACACAGAAAGCTTCATCTGCTGATGGCTGCATAGAAAACTACTGTGTCTTGCTATATTTCTTAGCAGTGTGCTTTATGGCAGAATGTTTCATGCCAGCACTACTGAATAAGTTGTTTTACAGAGGCTTTGTAACTGTGAATCTGTCCTGGTAAGGCACATTAAGCAATACTACAATTCTCAGGCAGAGCTGAATGTGGCTTTCATACAAAGGACAAGGGAAGAGTTAGGTAAGTATTTTGCTATTTGATTGCACCACTCCAAGTGTTGGGGCAGATCTTCCAAATGTATCCTGGTTCCCAAAGTGGTCCATAGTGCCCCCTGGGGGGCACTGGAATGATCCAGGGGGGCGGTAGGAGCCTTGGGTGCAATTGAGGGGCATTGAATTAAAAAAAGGGGGTGGTGGAAGCATAAAGAAAGAAAAGTCCAGAACCTATCTAAAGCAGCCTTTTCCTGCCTTCTCCTGGTCTTCTCTGGGATCAGGTGTTAGCCAAATTGCCTTGAATTGTTATTTAATATGGGGAGTTATGATCTTACATCAGGCAATAGGCAATATGGGGCCAAGCATCTATGTATACAGGGGAACAGTTCCCTCTAGACCCACCAAATAGATGCTGACGTCAGTATAAGGTGATTCTGTTTACTGAATACTATTTCAAGCATACAGTAACACAAGCATACACACTATTATACAAGTTCTAGGAAATATAGATAGAAAAAAATAACACATTCGTATTAGCAGGGTGTTTTGTTGATTGGCAATACTTTATCTGTTCTGTAGTTAGATGGAGTGAATCTCAGGAAAATGAGGGGACTATGGGATGCTGGGAAGACGGTCATGCCCTGAGCCGGCAGGCACACAACGAGACTCTTGGCTGTGCATCCGTGAGTCAGAAGCTTAGGGTAGGAGGAGGTCAGGTAAAAGAGCAAGAGTGCAAGTAAGAGAGAGAGAGA
This sequence comes from Gekko gecko, assembly GCA_029375565.1. NCBI lineage: Eukaryota > Metazoa > Chordata > Lepidosauria > Squamata > Gekkonidae > Gekko > Gekko gecko. Next base: position 98,439,743 of record JAPDNY010000004.1, on the reverse strand, counting down.
GAGAGCTGGTATTGAACCCTCTCTTTTATTAAGAAGTTGAGGGGTGGGCTAAGCTTGACCACCTCTCTGGTTAGTCCGTCCCCCAAAAATCTGCTGACTGGTGCTGGGGTTGAAGGTCTGGGGATTGGGCAATGTTAGACCTAATAGCAAACTAGGTTGGGCAATGGTACCTGATGGGATTATGTCCTGTGCTGGCCACAGTCATTGTTCTCTTGCTGTCTTCTGACTGCAGTTTCGACTTAGTGATGTATTAGGTTGGGAGAGAACAGGTTGCCTACGTGTGGGGAAGGAGACTCTGTATGGAGTTTGAATCCCCTGTCTTCTGGCCTGGCATGGCCACTGCCTGATTTCTCAATGCTATGTATGGCTAGGGAGCTGGTCCACCTTGTTACAGGAAAATGGAATGGTGACATGCAGGAATCATAGACACTGTTTCACAGGAAAGCTTTTCTTCTTCTGGATGTGTGTGCTGTAACTGGTATCACTTGAAAGCACCTTGCAGTTCAGTCCCTGTCGCACATAGCTAGCAAAGTTCAGGTTTTCATAACTTATGAGTTTATAAAAGCACAATAGGTGCCTAGTAGGGCAACACAGGGAGGGAGGGGGAGAGGGAGAGGGGTCCTCACAGCAAACCACAGCCATGCATTTGCAAATTGCAAATGTATGTGCACCCTTGTAAGGCTGTGGTGGCTGCTGCTGGCCTCTGGCTTCAGGCCTTCAGCTGCTGCTGCTCTGTCCCTGCCTTGGCCTGCCCGCCTGTGTGGGTCGTGGTGGACTCTACCTGAACTGAAGAAGACATCTAAAAGGTAAGATTTGGGGGAAATACATATTATTTTTAAAGGGGGATATTAGTAAAAGGACCTTTTAAATTACTTTACTTTAGGTTATGCGGCCTGCTTGGGGTGCTTTGAGTTACAGTTCTGTTGGGTGTGGGGTGGGGGTTGCTTAAGCCTTACTCTTTTACAGTTAATAATTTTGAGGGAAAGTGTAATGTACTCGGTCCTGACCGCGTGGCACCTGGGGGGCTCCAGAGAACAATCAACTAAGCGGATCCTAGCCTGCACCAATCAGATGGCTAGGCTCCCAGCCGAGAGCCCATGGAACTCTCAGCCACTGTAAATAGCCTATGACAGAGTGTGGGTGTGTTTGGGGTCGTGGGTTTTCACTGAATATAAGCCGGACTGCGAGCTGGCTAAAGCTGTCTTGTTCCTGATCTTGAAATAAAAGTATGAGCTGATTTCACTCTGCTGACTCATCAGTCTCCGTACTTTTCACTGGCGACGAAGGTGGGATTCTACCTCCCATGAACAACAACCTGGAAGATCTGAGCATTGCATCGAGACCCAGCACCGAGGCCACCACACACCGCTCAGCATCAGCCCCTGATTCGCCGGTTCTCGCTCACTGCACCGCTGACTCCGAGCGCAGCACTGCACTGCTCCACACTTCTGCGACTGCTGCCGACACTCCCGAGCCTCCATGTGGTCTCCACACTATGGCTGCTGCATCTGAGAGCCTCCCCGTTTTTGACATCTCCCACCCCACACAATGGGAAAACTGGCTAGAGACACTCGAGAGTCACTTCACCATCCATGAGGTCACCAATCCGGGTAAGAAAAATGCCTACCTCCTCTGGCACTGCGGCATGGAGGCACACCTTCTCCTGAAGGACCTAATAGTGCCCCGGCTGACCAAAGATGAGACATATGACACTTTGGTCAAGGTGCTGACAGACCACCTGGCTCCCAAACCAACAAAATTTGTGGAGCGGATGGACTTTTTTGCAAAGGTACAGAGGCCCAACGAGACCGCCTCCAAATTTCTCGCAGCTCTGTGGTGGGCCACCACCAAGTGTTCGTTTCCAGACTTGGCTGATGCTCCTTGTGGGCCTATGGGAGCCCAAGCTCCAGAGGAAGCTATTCAGCCAAGATGATTTAGACCTCAACAAAGCAATCCGGGAGGCCACTGCTTAAAAGAAGGCCTATCAAGACTGCTGCGCCAAGGCAGTCCACTGCACACAAGCAACTGTTGGTTCCGACATCTCCAATGATGAGGAGATCCTTCGGGTCCAATGCCCCCCTGCCCAGCGCTCTCAATGCTCCACGGGATCCACCGTGGCAAAAGCAGCCCCAACCCCCATGTCCTGCGCCAGCTGTGGCGATGCTCATGAGCACCAGTCTTGCAGATTCTGGGATGCCATCTGCAGGACATGCCACAAGACTGGCCACATAGCCAAGGTTTGCCACTCTAAGGGACAGCATCAGAGGCCCATGGCCCAACTGAAGTTGGCAGATCTGCACTCCATTTTGATGCACCAGCAGACACTGGTATGTAACTTGCCCCCCCGATGGCCCCGACAAGGTGCACATGACTGTACTTATAGAGCGGTCCCCCTGCCAAATGGAAATGGCAGCCGAAATTTAACACTGTATGCAAGGAATTCCCCAGGGTGTTCGATGGGACACTGGGGAGGTACACCGGGGGCCCCATTTCTTTGGACTTGTACCCCAACATTCGCCTCATCCGCATAAATGCCCATATTCCCCCACTCGCCATGAAACCTAAAAGTGAGGCAGAGCTCTTGGTTGAGCAGGGGGTGCTAGAACCGGTTGCATCCATACGATGGGAGACTCCCATCATCATGCCAGTCAAACCGAAGGGGGATGTACATATCTGTGCAGATTATAAATGCACAATAAACAAAGCCTTACAAGACCATGCTTACCCAGTTCCGGTGGTAAGCCATGTCTTAACCACTCTGCCAGGGGTGCAGATTTTCAGTAAGCTGGATCTGGTTCAGGCCTACCAGCAGTTACCAGTCGATGTGGCCTCTGCAGAGGCGCAAACAATCTCTACGCACAGGTGGGGGGGTTAAAGTAACTAGGCTGCAGTTTGGTGTGTGTGTGGCTCCAGAGATTTTTCAATCATTTATTAATTCCCTGCTCAAAGGCATCCCTGGAATGCAGCCATTTTTAGATGATGTGATCATTGTGGTGTTGGACCCAGCCACCTTCACTGAACAGCTCCAATCCGTACTGCAGAGGTTCAACTCCACTGGCCTCAAGGTAAAGAAAGAAAAGTGCCTCCTCGGGGTGCCCACATCGAGTCCCTAGGTTTCACCGTAGATGCACAAGGGATCCACCCCATGGACAATAAGATTAAAGCAATCACACAGGCCCCCCCTCCTTCTTCCAAGACAGAACTGCAGGCTTTCTTGGGCCTGCTCAATATTTACAACGCATTCCTGCCCCTGAAGGTGGCAGTGGTGAAACCTCTCCACTGTCTCCTGGACAAAGATGCTCCATGGGTCTGAGGGCCCACGCATGCCATGGCTTTTCAAGGGGTCAAGGATTTGCTGACATCGAATTTTGTGCTGCACCACATTGATGAGTCGCTCCCGGTGGTCCTGGCCTGTGACACATCTCCCTACGGAGTGGGGGCGGTCCTGGGCCACAGGTTGCTGGACAGCTAGGAGGTCCCGGTCACCTATTATTCACGGACCTTGTCATCAGCAGAGCGCAATTACGCACAAATAGACAAGAAAGTGCTGACGATAGTGGCGGGCGTTAAAAAATTCCACCACTATAAGAGCGCAGGCACGGCATGGCAGCATGGAGCATCCGAAGATCACTCTGGCAACTTCCTGATTCTTAAAGGGGTATTTTGTTGATTTGTTGATCTGGGGGAAGGAGTGTGCGGCAGCAAGGGGCTTGATCCAAGTCCCTGTGAGTGTGGCTACTCTCAGGAAGACTGGGATCACCCCCAATGTGGGACCTGAAGCTCTGAGCTCATTCTCCATGAGCAAAGCCATTGCTCCTGCATCGAGGAGGGGGGAGAGAAACTTATGCCTGTGAAGTGCTCCTGTGAGTAACTCTGTTAAAATGAACTTGCTTTAAAAGGGTAGCTGGTGGTAACAGTTAGCCCTGAAGGGAGTAGCAAAGAAGGGTGGGTTTAACTCTCCTTGGATAAGCAGCCAATAAATGAAAAATCTAATTGATGGCAAGCTAATAAAGTGGAGCAGGGTGAGATTGGTGGAGAAATAAACCTCATTTATAAAGGGAAGTGTTTACAGTACCTAAGCCTTAAGTTAAAGGTGGCAGAGTGAAGTTTCACACAGATCCTTTGCCTGACTGCAATCGTTTATTGGTAACGGAAGGAGGCTGCTGAATGTTGAACACCCCATTAAAGAGGGGGGTACACAAGGAAGAAGAGAAGTTGATGATCTGAAAATAAGAAGTAGGAGACCCCTTGCAGCACACTCAAATTTTTAACCCTGGAAGAAAAGATTTTATCGGGAGCCCCTTTGCATTGATCCCAACTATTATCCCTATTGGGGCAGGGTGGAAGTATAGATGGCATCTCAAGCCTCTGTGCAACGCTCTCAAATTTTAACCCTCTAGGGGTGGGATAGAAGACCAGAAGCTTATGTTGTTTTAAACTCATCCTTAAATTACATTATATGTGTTAGTGGTCCTTAACGATGGGAAAAATCTTTAAAAGTTAAGCTGAGAAACTGTCTAGCTCAGATTAAGGTATAAAGATAGTTGCTCTGAAATAAGCTAGAGTAATTGGTTTGGGGGGCTTTTTCATAGGTAAAATACAGAGTCAGATTGATGAAAAGGGAAAAGAGGAAAGAGACACCATTTGAGAGACATTGTCTGGGCAGAAAGCCAATTTTTAAGAAGGTCTGGTAAACAACTAGCTGGTAAGATTAAATAAAATTCTGGGTGCTCAGCCAAAGTGCTCTAACCCAAACAATCATTTGGATTAGTGTATACAAAGGCTGGGTGTACAGCCAGGTTATAGAGGTTGTTCCTAAACATTGGTTGGGTAATAGATAAAGAATTTCTTCCTCCTCTTCTGGGCTTTTGGACTGCAACTGGGCATGTAGCAAGTAAAAAGAAGAGGAAGCAGTTTATAAATCTTTTGGAATAAAGGTGGAATATAAATGTAAATTTCTGAAATAGAGGAGTGGAACTAGAAAGGAAAGCTAGTAAGGGCAAAAATGTCAAATCAATCAGACCAAGGGAGGAAAACTCCTGGAGCGTCACCAGGACTGTCCAAGAAACGCATCTAAGAAAAGGAGATGAAAAACACTTAAACATTAAGGGGCTAGGGAAATCATTTGTAGCTTCAGATGGAAAAAAAAAGAAAAGAGGAGTTGCCACCTATGTTAAAGAATATTTACAACCAGAATTACTGTACGCATCACAGGATGGAAGAATTGTAACGGTGGCTATTCAGAGACAAGCTAAAAGGACAATTATAGTTAACATATATGCACCAAATCAACACCAAGAAAAATTCTATAAAAGACTCCATAAACTTATTTTGAAACAGGACTTTCAAGAAATCTGTATAACTGGAGACTATAATGTGATAATTGACAAGAAGGAAAATAGAAAAGCAAATGTTCACGGGGGAAAAAATGGGAGGGAATGAGTTCCTGGAATCACTGTGCAAGATGATAGAAGAATGACAATTAATAGCTGCCTGGAGAGTGCAAAACCCAAAAAACAGCAATACACCTTCTTCTCTGCTAGACATGATTCTTGGTCAAGACTTGATATGTGCTGGATTTCAAGCACAATGACTAAAGTTTTATTGGAAGTGGAAATTGAGGTGGAAATTTATGCAGATCATAGACCAATCACTTTGGAGTTGCAAGGAACAAGACCCAGGAGTAGATGGACTCTAAACCTTTCTATATTGAAGGAGAGAAAAGTAGTAAAAGTAGTAAAACGATTGACAGAGGAATTCCAATTTTTTTTAAGGAAAACATACGGCCGGGAATGCCTATGAAAATTGTTTGGGATGCATTCAAGGCTTATGCGAGAGGCCAGTTAATAAAGGAAGCTGCCTGAATAAATATGATGAGAAATAAAGAATACCTAAATCTGCAAAAGGAAATTTGTGAACAGGAGGAGAAAGAAATGACAAACCCAGTGGAGACAAGAAGACAGGATAAGATTAAATTGCTATGACATAAAATGAACTGCCTACTTTCATACAAACTAGCAAATTCCTGTTTTTGGTGCTGCAATGGCGGTCGCTCTCCCTGACACTCGGGGGAGCAATTCGCACACCAGCGGCACGGAGGGAAGCCGCCATCATGGTTTCCCCATGGAGCCCTAGGGATTGGCTCCAAGCCATAGGGCTTTTGAGGAGTAGCCTCTTCGACAGTGTAATGCTGGAGAATTGAGGTGCCCCTCTGCCCTGACAGTCCTGCCGCTGTGTGGCCTTTGGGCACAAGCTGGGCTGACAGGAACAAGTGCTGGAGATCAAGCGGAATTGGGAGGATGTAAACAAAATACATACCAGTAAACACGGTCAAACGGGACTGACAATGAGTTAGATGTAAACGAACTTTGAAATAAAAGGAAAAAAACCCTACCCCCTCCTATCTTCAAGGCGAGAGAAAGGAGAGACACCTCTGACTTGTGTGAACAGATAAGTGGAAAAGGGGGGGATGGGGAAAAATAAGCGATTGGCTTGTTTTGAGAGACTTACCCGAGCGGATTGAGTATGGAAGTGATTTTCAGAGGTGGTGAAATAGTGAGTGACTTAAGTAAACAATACGCCATGTTGGCAGGTGCGGGGGAAAAAGGAACGAAAATGAAACCAATGGGCAGCCAGAGTCCATATCATGAAACTCCCAACGGTTGCCATCAAGCCCGTAATGGAACAACTTGGTGGTATTAACCAGCAGTTGGTCACACTAAATCAAAACTTTGCATCACAGCAACTCCAGTTGGCAGAAATGGCCAAAAAGATGGAGCAAATGGTGGAAGTCATGAAGGAGATGTACGCCACAAATAAGAATATGAAGAAAAAGATGAGAGAGTTAGTGAATAAGCAGAACTACCAGGAAACTCATTTGCTGCAATTACAAATGGAAAAAGCTAACATGGTCCTTAGATTCCAGGGAGTTTCTGAATCAGCTAAAGAGGACCTGAAGAAAATACTCAGTGAAATTATCGCACCAGCAACAGGCTTGAAAGCGGAAGAAATTACACATGATATGGAAACAGCATATAAGGTGTATTCGAATTACACCAAAAAAAAAATAGCCTGCCTGGTCAGATTCTCAAGAAGACAGACCAGAGATGCAATCTTAAAAGCAACATCAGCAACTCCACTGAAACTGGGGAATACAACTATCAAGACTTTAAAAGACATTCCATTTGAAATTCGTCAAAAAAGAAAAAACTATAAGGACTTAATTCTTTTTCTCCAAACCAATCAAATTCCATACAGATGGGCAGTGCCTGAAGGTGTCATCTTTAAAATCAATGACAGAGAGAGAAGATTGACTCCATTTTTAAAGCCAATGAATTTCTAAAACACCATCTAGGATCTAAAGAAAAAGGAGAAACCAGGTCAAGTGGCTCCACCCCTTTGGAGATGGATGAAGACCTGGCTGTGGAAGAGGGAGCTGCTGCCATCAAATCATCTTATGACTTTGGAGATAGAAAGCCTAGATAAAGACAGAATGACTCTGTAAATTGCCTTTATGAAGCAAGCTGGAGGGGGTGCTCTGGAATCTCCTCATAACAACTAACAAATTAACAATTTAGCTGAGATAGACAGGAACTCACAACACATATTGTTTATTAACACTAAAATACTCACGTTTAGCTTAACACAGATATGATCTCCTTCTCCTGGGGTTTTAGTATAGTGTGGGTTTACTTTTCTTTATCCCTAGATGTAGTTCCCTTTCCCTTTTTTTCTTTGTAGTTTTAGTAGTATATACAAAAATCAATTAAAAAAATCCCCTTCGGGGGGCCAAAAAAAAACTAGCAAAGAAATTGACGTTTGCTAAACAGAATTTCTTTGAAAATGCTAACAAACCAACAAGATGGCTAGCTTATCAAGTTAGGCAGCAGAGGGTAAAAGCACATATAAAATTTTTAAGAAAAAAGAATGGAGAAGAAGTAAACAGGATACAAAACTTAAAGAAGATAGTGGAAATTTTTTATAAAGATTTATATAGAAAGACAGATACAAGTATAGATCAAGTAAATCAATATCTGGAGAAACACCAAGTTAAAAAATTTACTGAGGAGCAAAGAAAAACACTTCATCAGCCTATTATGATGATGGAGATGGTGGAAGCAGTGAAAAGACAGAATAAGGGTAAAGCACTGGGACCGGATGATATATTGGCAGAATTTTATCTGGTGTTTGAAGAACAATTACTCCTGCAGCTGAAAGAGATTTGCAAGAAAACAATGGAAGGAGAAGAGATTCCAGACTCGTGGTGAGAGGCAACAATATCTCTAATACATAAACCAAATATGGATGAAAAGGAAATTAAGAATTACAGGCCAATTTCTTTATTAAACACAGATTACAAGATTTTTGCCTCTATTATACTGGAAAGATTAAAGAGAATATTGGCAAAAACAATACACAGAGATCAAGTGGGATTTTTACCTAAAAGACAAATAAAAAACAATTTAACATGTATTTTGGATGTAATAGAATATTATGAAGCACACCCTGAAAAGGCATCGGCCTTAGTCTTTTTAGATGTTGAGAAGGCCTTTGACAATCTGAGTTGGTTCTTTGTATTGGAAACTTTGAGGAAAGCCAAGGCAGGACTAGAGTTTACTGAGATGATTCAAGCTATTTGTATGAGACAAACTGCCTCAGTTACAATTAAGGGCGAGTGTACAGAAAAATTTGAAATACAAAAAGGGACAAGACAAGGATGCCCTTTGTCACCATTGTATATTTTTGCATTGGAGATGCTAAATGAAGCAATAAGATATAGTGAAAAGATTAGGGGACTGAGGGTGAGTGGAGGAGAATTTAAACTCTTAGCTTTTGCAGACAATTTGGTATTTATACTTGAGGATCCACTGCCCTCAATCCCCGCTTTGAATGAGATGTTGTGGGAATATGGTCAGGTGGCAGGGCTGAAGAGTAATATATATAAGACAAAAATTATGACTAAGACTATGAAGACGGAACAGAAAGAAAGGCTACAAGAGATTTCGGGTTATCAATTGTGTGATAAAGTGAAATATTTGGGAATTAACTTTACAAATATTTATTTATTTATTTATTTATTTATTATGGGATTTATACCCCGCCCTCCCCGCAAAACAGGCTCAGGGTGGCTCACAAGCAATGTAAGTACATACATAAAACATATTTAAAATACACCCGTTAAAACATATTATAAATACAAGTATAGGATCTTCCTATTCCAGACAATCCCAATTCTCCAAAATTATGAGATATTTAAAGAATTAGACAGGATTGTTTCAAAGTTTATTTGGCAAGGAAAACTGCCAAGAATTAGGCTGAAGGCGTTATTTGGACTACCGACTTGGACATTATATTATAGAGCAGCAGCATTAGCCTGTATTAGAGAATGGATTATGTTGGAGGATAGGAGGACACTGAGTTTGGAAGGCCATGACTTAATGATGGGCTGGCATGTGTTTTTTTAGTATGAGAAGGCCTCCACACATAAATACTTTAAGCAACATTGGCTATGGGCATCATTAATGAAAGTGTGGGAGGTCATTCAAAAGAGTTGGTTTACAAAGATTTCTAAATTGACTGCGCCATTGGAAGCATTTACTTTACCCAAGTTATATGATGAGGATCCGCCAAAAAGATATATGGACATACTGGATTCAAGAAATGAGCTTAAATTGGAGGAAGACTTATCATGGTGGCAGAGAGCACAGATAGAATCTAGATATACTAAAGATAAGAAGGTTGGATTTAATGAGAACCTTACAGAGATGGAAAAGGTTCTGAGTGCACCAGAGGAGAAATTTATAAAGAAAGTGTACATATTATTGCTAAAAGAAGTGATGGCAGATGAAATTGTTAAAAGTAACATGATTCAATGGGCCCAGAATCTAGGCTATAACATTGAACTTGAGCAATGGGAACAGATATGGAGCAAAAATGTTAAAATAACTAAAGCTGTAGCCTACAGAGAAAATATGTATAAGATGTTTTATAGGTGGTATGTTACACCAGAGAGAATTGCGAAATATGATGATAAATGTGCTAACAAGTGATGGAAATGTGAAAATAAGACAGGCTCATTTTATCATATGTGGTGGAGTTGTGAAATTAGTAAAAAATACTGGACATGGGTGCTTAGGTTGATTCAGAAAATTTTAGGTAGAGCAATCCCATTTAAACCGGAGCTATTGTTGCTAGGTATACTACCTAAGGAGACGAATAGAAAAGACCGCTATTTAATAATATATTTAACTACTGCAGCCAGGATCCTATATGCAAAGTACTGGAGGACTACCCAAATACCAGTAAAACAAGTATATATTGCTAAGATCTTGGAGGCGGCAGAGATGGATAAGCTGACGTTGACTTTGAAAGGACATACAGATGCCACCTTCCAGTACACTTGGTCTCGATTTTACGAATGGTACAAGTTAAGTGAGTAGGAGGTGTTAGAATTAAAAGTAGTAGCTGTATAATGGCAGGAAAATTTCAAATGTAAGTAGATGGTGTCATGGAAAAGTTACTCACATAAAAAGTGATTAGAGTAAATAATAGATATGACGCATGAAGGATGTTGAAGAAACGCTGGAGAATACCTCCCGTACATGTTGTATGTTGTGTTGTGATGTAGTCTCTATGTAGTGTATTGTATTATACTGTATTGTTGTAGTGTTGTTCAGAAAACTAAATAAAATTCTGCCCCTAGGGGCAGTTTATAAAAAAAAATCCACCACTATCTCTACGGGCAGCACTTTACAGTGGTGACCAACCATAAGCCCCTCCTCGGTCTCCTGGCCTCCGATTGTCAGATGCCCCAGATGGTCTCTCCCAGGGTCCTGCATTGGTCCATTTTTCTGGCAGGCTACGCCTACATGCTCGTCCATCGGCCAGATAAAGCCATGGGGCATGCAGACGCTCTGAGCCACCTTCTGCTGCCCACTGTGGACCTTGACCCTTCCCCGGCCCACAGGGTCGCCCTCATGGAAGCCCTTCCAGACCGGCTGGGAAGTCGCCCGCCTCACGGCCAGGGGCAAGGTTCTCTGTTGGGTCTTGGACTGGGTGGGGAGGGGTGGCCTACAGTCAAGGAGGGCCCCGAGTTCACGCCGTGCGTCTCATGGAAAGATGAATTTTCAGCATATAAAGGTTGCCTGGTGTGGGGAGGTTGCGTGTTGATTCCGGCCCCACTCCAACAACAAGTCCTAGTGGTGCTACACGAGCACCACCTTAGGGTGGTGAGAATGAAGGCATTGATGAGAAACTATGTCTGGTGGCCGGGATTGGACCAGGACATTGATGACAAGGTAAAATGGTGTCAGCCCGGCCAAGCCTCACACCCTGAACTGCCCAGGGCCCCAGAGAGGGCCTGGGAATCCTCACACCACCCCTGGTTCTGGCTCCACAGGGACAGCTGTTTTTTATTCTATTGGACGCCTACAGCAAGTGGCTGGAGATAGTGCCGATACCGTCAACCTCTTCGAAATCCGCCATCAAAGCCATGTGGCGGATCTTCAGTGCCCAGGGCATCCCCAACACCCTGGCGACGGACAACAGAACAGCCTTCACGTCCAGAGAGTTCCAGGAGTACACCAGTTACTATGGAATCTGCCACGTCCGCCTGGTCCCATTCCACCCCACCACCAACGGACAGGCCGAGCACATGGTGAGGACCACAAAAGATGCACTCTACCGGCTAGATGCAATGGACTGGGACTATAAGATGGCATCGTTCCTCTTCAGCCAAAGAACCACCCCACACACAACCACGGGCCGCAGCCCAGCCAAGCTGCTCATGGGCAGACGCCTCACGTCAAGGCTGGACTGCCTCCATCCAGATCGAGTGCCCGAGCGAGAGCCCAAAATCGAATCACTGGAAGCTGCCCGAGGGTTCTTTCCGGAGGACCCGGTGTATGCACAGAACTTCAGCAAGGCCCCCCCCCTGGATCCCAGCTAGAGTGGTGAGAGTCAGGGCCTCCGGCTCCTACGAGGTCTCCTACAAGGATGGCCAAATCCTCCATTGCCACATCGACCAACTCCGTCGACAAATGCTGCCACTGGATCTGGAGGTCACCGAGGAACCTGAGGCTGCCGAGCAACCAGCCACAAACCCTTTTCCTCAGGACACCACTCCCAGCCTGTCTACCACCCACCAACTGACAGAACCACCCGAGGCATCAGCAACTCCGCCCAAGCCGCAATCGCCTCACCACCTTTGGCCGGCACCCCACCGAGGGCAGCAGCACCAGCTCCGGTTCCAGCTGAGACTGAGCTCCGCCGCTCCACACGGGAATGTAAGACACCGACGTATCTCAAGGACTTTGTGTGCGGGTGTCTTCGGACCAAGAGGGGAGGGGTGTAATGTACTCAGTCCCGACCACATAACACCCGGGGGTCTCCACGCAGTCCTGCTAAACCTCGGAGCTTCGCTCCAGAGAACAATGGACTAAGCGGATCCTAGCCCACACCAATTGGAGGGCTAGGCTCCCAGCTGAGAGCCCATGGAACTCTCGGCCACTGTAAATAGACTATGACAGAGTGTGGGTGTGTTTTGGGGCGTGGGTTTTCACTGAATATAAGCTGGCCTGCTAGCCGGCTAAAGTTGTCTTGTTCCTGATCTTGAAATAAAAGTATGACCTGATTTCACTCTGCTGACTCGTCAGTCTCTGTACTTTTCAGAAAGTTTTAAAAGTTTGGTTTGCATTTAAAAGTATTTCTGTTGGATTGTTTTCTAAAAGTGATTGTCGTAATTGCTTGTTGGTGCGGTGGGGGGGGGAGTTGCTCAATGTTTTTAATTTTGTGATTCAACTTTTGTCATTGGTTGTTTAAATATTGTAATTTTCGGGTCCATTTTAAAATATATTTCTTGAGACTGTACTGCTGTGTGTCTCAAAGAATGTCAAATTCTTTGTAGTCTGCAGAAGTTATGCAAATGGACTGCGCAGGTTGGTGTGTTGTGGTGTCTTTGTATGTAGATGTATTGTATTGTGTGTGTATTGTGTATTGTGTGTGTATAAAATGAATAAAAAGTGGCCTTTTGACCTTTCCAAAAAAAAGAAGAAGTTATGCAAATGGAGCACATTTAATGGGAAAAGCCAAGGATTGCAAATTCTGACTCCCTTGTAGTTGGGCTTGTGAGAGTCACTGAGACTTGGTTGCATGTTTTGAAGCAGGACTTTGCAGCTGGGAAGCCTGAAGTTAAAGTGGAAGTTCTTCAGAAGCTTCTTTTTCTATTTGGGACAGCCATCTGGTCAGTGTGGTACAGTGTTTAAATGTCAGACAAGTGTCTGGGATATCTGGGTTTGAATTCCTGCTCTGCCACTAATAAGTAATGATTTCAAGATTAAAGAAATTGGGGTATTGGATTGCTCTTTGGATTGCACTATGTAAACTGCCTTGCACCTAGTGTGCGGGTGCAAGAGAGTAATGATTTCCAGATATTTCAAAGCTGGCTTTCCCCCAACAATTCATGTGTGTGTGTGGGGGGGTGTTATTCCCCATTGATGGGAAGAACTATAATTCATGCCCGCTGCCAGTAATATTAATTAATTGTTTTATAAATAAACACAGAAATTTTACTTTTTTTACAGATAATATCATGGCTGAACCTAAGAAAAAATATAGACAATATAGTATTCAATATTTGAACTATGGCTTTATTCAGTTGCCTACAAACAGTACATTACCGATGTGCCTGATTTGCCAAAAACTTTTATCAAATGAAGCTATAAAGCCTTCAAGACTACAAGAACATTTGACAAAAGTTCATGCTGGTAAGAAAGATAAGGATTTATCTTATTTTCAAGCACTTAAAGAAAACTTTTTGAGACAGCCGACATTGGCAAAACTCTTTTCAATAGCATCCAAACAAGATGACAATGGGCTGCATGCTTCTTACAACATTTCATTACTGATTGCTAAATCAGGAAAACTGCATTCTGGTGAAGAACTAATTCTACCAGTTATAAGTGAGGTAATACGCATCATGCTACACAAGCCAGCATCTGATATTATCATCTGATAAATTTCTTTTAGCAATAATACAGTGCAATGAAGAATTGATGAAATGGCTCAAAATGTTGAAGACTCATTATGTGAATAAACGTCTCAGTTCTCTATAAAGTTTGATGAGTCAACTTTGCCAGGAAATGAAGTTTTGCTTTTAGCATACATGCGATTCATAAAAGAAGGAAAAATTTGCCAAGAATTATTCTTTGCTAAAAATTTGCAAACTGATACCAAAAGAGAATCAATATTTCATGCATTGGAAGAGTTTTTTAAAGAAAAAGAAATTCCCCTGAGTAATATATTGTCAGTTGCTACTGATGGTGCTCCAGCGATGATGGGGCGCTACAGGGGGTTTCTGGCATATTTAAAAAAAGTGGTTCCAAATGTATTCACTATACACTGTGCCATTCATCGTCAACATCTAGTTGCCAAAAATCTGAGTGAACGTCTACATAAATCATTATATCATGTCATTAAAGCAGTCAACAAAATCAGAAGCAATTCATTGAATGAGAGATTGTCTGGACAACTTTGTATTGAAGACGATGAAGAATTCAATCGCTTGCTGCTTCATACAGACGTTCATTGGCTATCAAAAGGTGCCTGTTTGGATTGGTTTTATAAACTCTTTGACTCAGTGCTAGAGTTCCTAGAAAACAAAGATGATGCTTTACAAGCCAACTTGATTGATTCCAAAAAAGACATAACTTATTTGACAGACTCATTTAATAAATTTAATGAAATAAATCTACAGATCCAAGGTGATGAGCTGAATTTAATCAAAACAAAAACTGTCATTTCTGCATTTGTGGCAAAACTTCTTCTGTACAAACGAAAGGATGAGGGGAATTCAGCCAGTTTCGAAATTTATCAACAGTAGAAAAACATGATGAAGACTTGCTAACCTATTGTCAGCACTTGGAGGCTCTCTATTCTGACTTTAATCAACGATTTGAAAATATTCTTAAAATGAACATACCCGACTGGGTTTTGGACCCTTTTCAAGGACAAACACAGAAGAATCTCCAGAATTACAAGAAGAACTTATAGAAGTAACAACAAATGAGGAATTGAAATTTAAATTCAAAGATGGCTACCAACAATTCTGGCTGCAAAAGCAGATATCTACACTTTATCCTGGATTATGGTCTATAGTGCAAAAGTTTCTAATTGCATTTCCTTTAACATATTTAGTGGAATGTGGGTTTAGTGCAGTCACAAATCTGTTAACTAAAAAAGGAAACTGACTGCAAATAGCTAATTGCAGTGATTTAAGATTGCTGCTGACAAAAATAGAGCCAAACATTAATAAATTGATAGCAGTGCACCAGGTTCATCCTTCTCATTAGGATTATTTTAATGTCATTTGTGATTTTTATTTTAATATTATCCTTTGTTATCTTAATTTTCTGTGTGTATGCAAATGTTACTATGGTTGATTTTATAAAATACTTTTATGATTTCAAGCTTCAAAGTGTTTTATTTACAACAACATCTTTTTTATTATCTGCAAATTTGTCACTGCATCTTTTTGTCCACTTCTTGAAGGTAGATTTCCGGGGCGGCACTGAGTCATTTTTTTCCCAAAAGGGGGCAGTTTGGGAACCATTGCTATAACTGAATGGTGCCTCATTCAACACAGAAGTGTCTTGGACTGTGGTCATTTCTGTATGGAGTTTTTGCTCCAGCTGGGCTTCTTAACTATACCATTCCCCCCAAAAAAAACTTTACATACAGTTTCATTTGAAAGTCATTGTTCTGCTGATTTCATCCCAACTTTCCCCTGTGTTTTTTCAAACCACCTTTGTGTTAATGTTTCTGGAAGGAACTAATGTGAAGCATTTTTTGTGTGTGAAGTCTGTAAAGTTTGCTGCACTTTCAAAGGTTCTGCTCACGTTTTCACACACTGCTTCCCAGTCACCTCCCAGTCGTCATCCCCAGCTGTTGTATATCTCTTGGTAGCCCCTACCATTAAGAAAAATCCTTGCAACCATGTTGATATACCTTTGTAGCAGATGACTATAAACTGAGTTTTTTGGGGAAAGGGGTTTTGTCATACAGTGGAATGGTATGGTTAGCTATTAAAGTTCCTTTTGTTCCTCTTTAATGTGTTCCCTGCTAAGGGACAGCTCCTATCTCTGAGCTGATCAGACAAAAGGTGGTTTAGTGAGTTCCCAAACAGCCACTCATACACATATTTTCCTATTCTCTGGGAGGCCAGGGACCTCCCAAGTGGATGGAAATGGGGGTGAGGATAAGAAAGAATTCTTCCTGGTTGTGGTCGCTACTAGAACATTGAATTTCAAGGGGGTAGGTGGAAATGAGGTTTTCCATAGCTAAGGATTAGAGGCCCAGATGGCAGAGTGTAGTGTTTGTGTGTGAAAGAGAGAGGGGGGGGACTATGGAGCTGGGGCTCCACCCCTCTCCTTCTTTAATGGGGTCCCAGTAGGCCTGCACAGGTGTGCTTCTTTTTGTTTTTCATGTTTTGTTAGGAGGGGGCAAGGGTGGATGTTTAAACATGCTTTCTCAGGTCTAGAAAAGGCAGAACTCTCTCTTGCCTGGGAACACCACCTAGTGTCAATACAGCACATCTGCGAAAGGAAAAAGGGGGAAGGGGATAGTCGATCACTGCCTCTGCAGTGGCAAAACAGTTTATCTATATATCTAATTCCCAAGTGGCCGCCTGAATGCGGATATCTAAATCCGCACATTGGGGGCACCTGGGGGGCAGGGAGATTGTGCAGAAAAATGTAAAAGGTTTTAAAAGCTGTACGGGGAATATTTAAATCCAAAAAAAACTATGAGCGTTCCCTGTGCATGCGCAGGAAACGCTCTGGGACCTCTCCAGCAGGCCAGCGGCTGAGAGGTGCTCAGGCCTCACTGCGGTTGCTGGAGGGGAGGGAAAATCAGTGCGGGGGGAAGAACATCGGCCCGGCGGTTGGGAGGCACTCAGGCCAGAGGGGGAGAGAAGGCTTACCTGAGGAGCTGCTTCTGCAGACCGGGAGCCTTTCAGAATACTCCCCCCCCCGCGCGAGTATCGCGGGTCCTGCTTCTTGTGGTATTCTATTCTTTGCACCTAGCTATTAAAGAATATAAAGCTGACATGAATGGTTCCTTGCTGTGTGGTTTCATCTTTTCTCTGAGATTGATTTATATATCTTGAACTTTAAGAAGAAGAAGGTTTTAAGTGAATACTCCCTTACCAACCAATCTTGTCCATGTTTACATAGAAGTAAGTCCTACTGAGGGCCTAACTACATGCTAAACAGTTTTCAGTTCCATTCTTCATCCTGTCAAATCAGATGTTTCAAACATCAAACTCCCAGTGATTTTTAACCTTTATTTTCAGGTGTATGGGGGCCTGATTTGGATTAAGATGGTGGCATGTGGGGTGAGGGGGCCTAAACCTCCCCCCCATTTCCGTTTTCCTGACCTGAACCTACCCTGAAGAGTCTATTGCCTCCTGGAGGAACTTGCTGTACACCTTCAATACACACATAGACCATCAGTGCATACAAGTTTTCCCAGCAGGGCAAACAGAAGTTCCCTGGGAAATTTCATGTTGGGAAAATAGTGCAAGGGGTGGCTTACATCTCCTCTTTCTCCCTCTGTGTTTCTGAATGGGGTTCCAAAGTACCCAAAAATACCCAGGCTTTCCTGGATGACGCTTCCACCCTTGATCCTTTCCAGTCCAGTTTCCACCTGGCCATGGGACGGAGACGGCTCTGGTTGCCCTTACAGATGACCTCTGTAGACATCTCGATCAAGGCGGGTTAGTGCTGCTGTTGTTATTAGATTTGACGGCAGTGTTTGATATGGTTGATTATGATCTTATGACCCACCGCCTCGCCGATGTAGGAGTCCAGGGTGAATGGCCTTGAAATGGTTTTCCTCCTTTCTCCATGGTCGGGGACAGAGGGTGGTGCTGGGTGAGAGGGTCTCCCCGTGGTACCCACTAGAATATGGAGTGCCGCAGGGGTGATCCTCTCACCAATGTTATTTAACATCTATTTGCACCCCCTTGGAGCTGCGGTGGCTCAAATGGTTAAGACGCTGAACTGCAGGCTGTGGAAGGTCAGTAGTTCAGCAGTTCGAGACCCGGGTGCCGCATGACAGGGTGAGCTCCTGTCTCTAGTTCCAGCTCCTGCCAACCTAGCAGTTCGAAAGCAAGAAATTGCAAGTAGATACATAGGTACCACTTTGGTGGGAAGGTAACAGTGTTCCGTGCACCTTGGTGTTTAGTCATGCCGGCCACATGACCATGGAAACGTCTTCAGACAGCGCTGGCTCTTCGGCTTTGAAACAGAAATGAGCACCGCAACCCTAGAGTCGGATTCAACTGGCTTTCGAGCAAGGGAAACTTTACCTTTACCTTTACTGCACCCCCTTGTCCAGTTAGTCCGGAGTTATGGGCTGGGCTGCCATCAGTATGCTGCTGACACTCAGCTTTATCTGTTAATGAATGGCCATCCATCCTCCGTTCCTAGAAATTTGGCTGAGGCTTTGGATGCTGCGGCTGGATGGTTGGGGCAGAGCCGACTGAAATGAAATCCATCAAAGACAGAGGTCCTGTACCTGGGTTGTGGGGGTTTGGAGGTGGGCACTAGGCTTCCCACACTGGAAGGGGCGCCTCTGGTGCCGGCCTAGTCAGTGAAGAGCCTGGGAGTAACACTGGATACCTCCTTATCTATGGAAGCCCAGGTTGCTGCAGTCGCCAGATCTACATTTTTCCATCTCTTCCCCCTGGACTTAGCTACAGTGACCCATGACTTCCAGGCTTGATTACTGCAACTCGATCTACGCAGGTTTACCCTTGAAGTTGATTTGGAAATTTCAGCTGGTACAAAATGCAGCAGTGAGTCTGCTGACGTCAACGCCTGTGCAGACCCACATTTAGCATGTGCTTTATCAGCTGCATTGGTTGCTGGTTGAGTACCGGATCTGCTTCAAGGTGTTGGTAATTACCTTCAAAGCCTTATACAGTCTAGGACCAACATACCTAAGGGACCGCATCTTCCCATATACACCTCGGAGAGTCAACATCTCCTAGTCATCCCTGGCCCAAAGGATGTCCGCCTAGCCTCGACCACGGCTAGGGCTTTTTCTGCCCTGGCCCCCATCTGGTGGAACATGCTCCCTATTGAGATCAAGGTCCTGCAGGATCTTATTCAATTCTGCAGGGCCTTCAAGTCGGAGCTGTTCTGCCAGGCCATTGGCTGAGGCAGTGGGTGTCCACATATGCCCCCCCCCCGAGATTGCAGTCTCCCACCTACTGATAACTGGCCATACCTAGTTACATCAATGGGCCAGATTCTCTCTACGGCAAGCATGACTACTGATTTAATATGTTTTATTGGGCTTTAAATTTTATTGTATTTATTAAAATGTTGTAACTCGCCCTGAGCCTGTTTATGGGATGGGTGGGATATAAATGTGAAAAATAAATAAATAAATAAATAAATAAATAAATGGTAGAAAGATTGCTGTGAGTTCTGCATTTGAAATGTCTAGTTCAACAGGACTCAGGAAAGATTCGGAAACAATGTTGTATAAATTCAGTGGGATTTATTTCTAGGTAAATAAGCACACTATTGCAGTCCTCCTTAATTCCTCTTATATTCTCAAAGGACAGCATTTCTGTCTTTTTGTAGCTACAAACTAATATGGTCACTTTTCTGAAATTCAGGGGTCATTTTGTAGAAAAAGAGGGGCAGCACCTCATTAGCATAACGCATTAGCATAACTCATTAGCATAACTCATTTGCATATGCCACACCCCCTGACATCACTGGAAGTGTGTCAGAAGGCAACACCCACCGCTCAGGCTCCACTGGACTGTTTTGGATTGCTAGCTATGAGGGGAGCGCGCAGATCTGCCCTCACAGAGGAGGGGGAGCTTATATCTGAATAAACCTTGGTCTTAAAGGTGCCACTGGACTCTTTTGGATGGCCAGCAAGCACAGGAAAGTGTGTGGCTGCTCATGGATTGAGGAGGGTGGCGCAGAGGACATGCATGGCCCCAAACAGGTAGGGGGCCAAGGGAGTGGCGGGGCAGAGGTGCAGGAGGAGGTCAAGTAGGCACAGGAGGCCGAGGCAGAGCTCTTTGCAGGCCTCACTGGGGCCTGCCTTGCAGAAGCACCGCACCAGGGCCGGCATGAAGATGGACAGAACCTGAGCAAGCTGGGTGCCATGGCACACACAGTGGCAGAGCAGCTCGAGGGCCAGCTCACGGCAGTGCTCTGCTGGGTCAGCCAGCGGGCCGGGAAAGGTGAGGGAGGCTGCTGGGAGTAGGGAGAGGGGCTTGCTGCATGTGCCTACCCCCTGGGCTCCTTACTGCCGGAGCTTCGCTCCTGTGTGCTCCTGCAGGAAATGAGCCCTGCTGGAATTCATGTGCTTTCTGTAAGGCAAAGAACTCTTTCCCTAGGAATTTCTGGCACCACACTGTGTCTGTGACAGTGAACAGATAAATACCCTGGATGTCACAAAGGGAGTATGATAGTGAAAACAATCCTGTTGCTTGTTCCAGTGTCTTGGCAATTAGTGGCATATTACTTCTCGACTTGGACATTACTTTATGTTGTCATGGCTCACAGCCCCATCCTCCACACATGTCTCTAACACTTATAAAAAACCATCCAAATGCTCATTGTCAACACCACATTGCTTCATAGGTTAGTTATGTGCTTGTTTCCATTATCTGATTTCTGTTCCTATATATTTTTCATAAGTTTTGTTAATCATAAATGCTCCAGTGACAAACAATGCAGTGTTAAGCAGAGTTACGTCCTTCTAAGCCCACTGACTTCCATGGATCTAGAAAAGTGCAACTCTACTTAGGATGAAACTGATAGTATCCTGGACACAAGATTAATGTAACTATTTCTGATCTATATTTAACATTTGTGATTCTAGAGGGGTGAAGAGACGGTTACACTGTCATATTACTCAGGTCCCTGGAGAGCATAATTTTTATGCTAGCCTCTGTATCCTCGTAACTTTTCATGAGCCGCTCCCTCTATCTCTTAGCAATTGAGCTTCTGTAGGATGCTAAAAATACTGTAAGATTTACAACATATGACTGTCCAGTGCCCTTTGGGTTTCTAGCTCATGTGGAAACTTCAAAGTGCTTCTTTAACAATTGTGTAAGAAAATGAAGTTCATATGACTCTGGATAATAAAGAAGGCAGTTTTAGTGAACTGGAGTGGTATGTTGTCCATCAATGAATTAGATAAATAGGTAAACTTAAAATGAGAAAGAGAAAGAAGATAAATTTATGAGAAAGATATTTTGTATATATCTCTTTGGAAGGGGGTGATCATGGTTATCAGAAACACTGTCAGCTTTGTAGACGACTAGTATGGGCACTGTAAGATGGAAGAAGCAATTCTACATCATGAAAGTCTCTGATCAGCAGCACTGACTTTGAAGTCTCAGCTACCACTATGTCCAAAAAATCCTGTTCTTTTCTAACCTTGCCACAGTTTATGCTAGGGACATAAAAATTAATACTACAAAGGTTATCATATTAAAAATTAATACTATGGAGGTTATCATGTTGTATTAAAACCTACCATTCCTGTATGGTCTGTGGTTTTTCCCCATAATCCTCATTACAAACTGTAACTAAGTTTGACGTATGATTTGTGACTAACACAGTGTAATCTCCATTGAATCTCAGTGAAAAAGGATGAGTCTAAGTAAATAAATAAATGTAACTGCATAGGTCCATCTTAATTTATCCTTACCCTTCTCCTTCCCCCTTCTTTCTGATGTTTCCAGTAGGCTATGTTAGATCAGCAACAGGGACTTGTCTATTTTATTTTTGCTGCTATTTTATTTACATAACCCAGTAAGCTTCTATCTACACCAATGGTGCTGTATAATTAATACTACTGTAATTTCCCCACCAATCACAGAATCATAGGGCAGTTCTTTGAACATAAGAACATAAGAGAAGCCAATGTTGAATCAGGCCAATGGCCCATCTAGTCCTGTCACACAGTGGCCAAAAATACCAGGTGTCATCAGGAGATCCAGCAGTGGGGCCCTCCCCACTGCTGCCCCCTCCCTATTGGGATTCCCTAATAGAAATACCTCAAATGGAAAACGTAACAATAAATTATGCTTGTGGTAGCATTCACTTTCTCAAGATAGGAAGGCACTGGAGTCTCCAATGGCAACTGATTCTTGGAAAGATTTGTTGACAGCAAGATAAGTTAGATGAACAGCAGCATTCTTAAACCTCTTCCTAAACCTATCCTACTTCTCCTTGAAGACGAAATTATCACCAGGCAACAAAAATAACTAAAGTCCTTTTGTTGTAGCTCCAGAGCTCCAGATGCAAAGGAGAAGAACCACAAGGAGTTCACTGGCATGTATTTTGTGGGCAAGCAGGGAGAGGTAGGATCTAAATACAAAACTGGCTATATTGGTTTGATGCAAATATGTTCCTTTAAAAACAAAACAGACTAGTATTTAATATATTTTCCATTCTCACTAGCCTTCTTGCCTTCACATTTATGGCCACAGGTCACATCATATTGGACAGTGAAATGTAGTCTGTGAGATGTAGAGTGCTTTCATTTAAAAAACGGTGACTCTGTTTCGACCACAGGAGTTGTAGTGGGATTAGAACCTGATCCATGGAATTTCCGTTTTAAGCTTTTCCATAATATATTATTTGAATTAAAATTAAGACTTATGTAATACATAACATTTAATAATATCAATTTAAAACCCAACCAATAGTATACTGTGGATTTAATAATGAATTTATCAGGGTGCGATCATACGTACCAGAAGCAACAGCAGCCATGCGATTCCCCCGCGGATTAAAGGGACGCGATCAGACAGGCACATCTGTCTGGCATCCTGGAGTCGTCGGCGGGGCGTCGTTGCACGCGGCAGTAGCGTGGAAAAAAGCTACTGCCAATAACCCAGTATTATGGGGAACTGCGGATGTGCGGCGGGAAGTTTGATCGCGCAAATGCGCGTCATTGCAGGTGGGGCAAACAGCCTCGCGTCCTGCCCGCCTCTTCCCCCTCTGTATGATCATAGCCTCAGTCTAGTATCAACATAGTATCAGATGTCAAACATCAGTATCAAATATTACATGACTCAGGGTGATACAATTAATCTGAAATTCAGCCATATTTATGGCTGATTGTTTAGCCTTTGTCTTTATAACAGATGCAATAAACAAAGCCATTCTAAAAGTAACAAATTTAGCTTTATCTGCCACTATTTTAGCCTGATTAGGCTAATATGCCCAAGTACTCTCTAGGGCCAAATTCAAACTGACAGAGACGTTTCACAAATGGATTAAAGGGCTGGTTCACACGGGCACATATGTCAGGCGTTCCCCAGCCATACTCAACCCATCTTGTAATGCTTCCCTTTCGAGTTTAAAAGATACCAGGTGAAAGTGGTAGCAAACCCTGGAGAGTGCATTCATCCCGCGTTCATCCTGCTTCCCAGAAGTGTGAATGCAAACAAGCTGATCCGGTAGGGATGCTCTTATGCACATGAGCACTTATGTGCATGAGTAGGGATGCTCTTATGCGCATGAGCGCTTATGTGCATGAGCACATAAGCACATATCATCAGATTACATTACAAAAAGCCAGTTACAGCTGTGCCTTCACCAGGGGTGGGCCAACAGTGCGAACACTCCCTTGCACATCCTCCCCAGTATGCTCCTGCATCAGTCGGTGCAGTGTGACCAGGAAAAATTGGGAATAAATTGTTCCGGGTCTTTTTGCCACAACTCCCTCGCACTTCAAACTGCCAGTCTGAATTCAGCCTAGGATTTTAAGATGGGCTTGACATTTCCTTTCAGTCTTGTAGAAATTTATCAACCTTGTTTTCAAAGTTCATTTATTAGTGCAGCTTGTTTGATGCTATCATGATGATAAAGTCCTACAAGGCTGGAAGGAAATTTCAACTCCATCTAAAAATCCTTGAAAGCAGGGCTATTTTGTGGCCGAAACGCCCTGGAACAGTGTTATGGCTGACTTCTGAGCCCGCCCCTTCCTCTCCCCCTTGGCACCAGGCTGCATTTGTGGTGAAGCCCAGCTGCGTTGTGGTCAGTGTCGCTCTCTTCTTGGTGGGCAAGGCAGTGCCCATCACGTGGCTCTCCACTGCTGCCCCCACGCTTGCAGCAGCTGCTGCTGCTGCCACTGAACAGAGGGCAGCTGGGAGATGGTGATCCTGGAAATCCACTCTTCCTGTCTCAGGCCCGGGCCTTCCCTCCCTTCAGACAGCCTCTGCTGCCCACCCCCTGATGACTAAGGTGGTGGGGCAGAGCAGAGCAAAGGACTACAGAGCTACAGGCCTGTCCTTCGCTTTGGCACATTGGTCGGTCTCGCTTTCCTCAGCTGCCACCACCATGTGGGTGCCTGGGATGGGATCAATTCGCCTCCTTCTGCTCCTGGCCTCTATTTGCAGGGGACTTTCCTTGGGGTCCCAGGAGTTGCGGTACCCACCTAAGCAAATAGGTAGGGGGGAACCAAACATGGGACTGGCAGGCAAAGTTCACTGCAAAGCAATTCCCCGCTCCACTCAGGTTGTTGGCATTGGTCAGAATTTGTCTGGCCCGAGGTGGGCGGGACACCAAATGGGAGGAGATTAGCATGTTTCCCTTGCTGTCCCCCAACTTTCTGGTTAAAACTTGATTTAAAAGTTCATACAAAGCACAGAGTCTCATTTAAACCCGGCTGCTAGCATGTGCTATGGCTTCAGGTGGATAGCTTTTAGGGGGAGCAGGCTCTGCACATGCTTAAGTGCACTCATGTCTTTATAGTGATTTTTTAAAAAGCTTTCCATATTGCTCAGAATCACTTTGCCCGTGATATTTGTCCTTTTTATTTAAATAGTAAAAAATGGAAGGGGAATACTCTTCATTTGGGGCCAGGCAAAGACATTCTCGCACTTAGCCTAAGTGCCAGAATTTTTGAGAACAAAATATGTTAATCTTACCTATAGCCCCACATTTCCCCTAATCTTCTGCAATTATTAAAAGCAGAACCATAAAACGTTTTCAGGAAACTTGCAAAAAAAACAATTTTCCACAGTATTATGGAGCTGTGCAAACAGGAGTTGTACAAGACTGATCCTATGCTTATTAACCTGGAAGTAAGACTTGCTGAGTTCAGAGTGACATAGGCAGATACATGTTCACAGAATTGCAGCCCCAATTTCCCCCATTTTACCTAATGATTTTATCGCCTGGTTTCATTTGCTTATGGAAGTTTACTTAAGGTCTGTAACTGGCCTTAACCATCCTTAATTGGCACAGAAATACACATTGGCACAGAAAACTGGCCTTTGTCACAGAAATACAGAGAAGGGAGACTATGACGAGGTGTAGCTCATCTGTGTCACCAAGCAAGCCTGGGGCAAATTTGGCAGTTGTTGCCCCAGGTAACAACAGGTAACAATTTTTCTTTCTTTCCCTCTTTCCCTCCATTCCTTCTCTCTTTTCTTCTCTCTCTCTCTCTCTCTTTTTCTTTCTGCACATATCTGCATGTCCCCCCATAGCTAGCAATCCAAAAGAGTCCAATGGCACCTTTAAGACCAAGGTTTATTCAGGTACAAGCTCTCCCTCCTCTGTGAGGTCAGATCTGTGACCACATTTCTGGTAACATGGGGGTGTGACCTAATATGCTAATGAGTTTCTTCTGTTGGGTGTGGCCTGTTATGCTAATGAGTTCCTGCTGGGCCTTTTCTACAAAAAGAGCCCTGCTTGAGAGTACTTGGGGATATTTTCACTTCAGCATTGGCAAAAAATTTTGGATCACACATTAATTAAAATATATATCCTGCTGAGGACAGTAGGGTGAGGATGACCCTAGACTTCCCCTTTCCTTAGCATGCTCGGGCACCTAACCCAGTATCTACCAGGCCTAGTGGGGCCAAGGATACACACTCTAAAGATCCACAGGCCAGCCAGCTTTTTAATGGCAAATGGCCCTGTAAGAGTCAGCCAGCCCTCTGAAAATTAGCTGTCTGGTAGCTCCACCCTCAGGGTCGAAAAGTTGAGTGAGTGAGAAGAGATTGCTTCTAGGCCAGTGTTTTTCAACCACTGTGCCATGGCACACTAGTGTGCCATGAGATATTGTCTGGTGTGCTGTGGGAAAAATTCCAATTTCATCCGTAACATATGAACAATTATAAAATAAAGTATTATTATTTCATAAAAAGTAATTATAAAATAATTTCTTTGTGTTTATTTGATTCCTATTCAAGAGAATTACTTTATATATAGTCAATATAGGCACAGAGTTAAATTTTTTTAACATTTTCTAATGGTGGTGTGCCTCGTGATTTTTTTCATGAAAAAAGTGTGCCTTTGCACAAAAAGGTTGAAAAACACTGTTCTAGGCCACTATTGGTCTCTCACAGGCATGGCCAAGCTTCCATAAGGCTACTAAGTAGTGGGAAGTTACTAGGCCTGCCTGGGGCATAGCTAAGGCCTTTAACAGGTTTGAAGGAGGAGGCCAATGAGTATAGCTCAAAGGGGAGTAAACCTAGGGGAGAGGAGGTGAAAGAGGATGCTGCTCATCCCCCTCTCCACTAGGCTTGCCAAGCCCCCGCTGGGGGTGGGGGAACCCCCAATTTTGACCCCCT
Source organism: Gekko gecko (assembly GCA_029375565.1). NCBI lineage: Eukaryota > Metazoa > Chordata > Lepidosauria > Squamata > Gekkonidae > Gekko > Gekko gecko. The sequence continues at coordinate 98,413,117 of JAPDNY010000004.1, read as the reverse complement.
TACCCGCTTTTTGAAACCTGGCACCGGGGGACAAAATGGCGGCCGGAAGAGGGACGCTCTGTCATTTTAGTCCTCCAAGTCTCTATGGCCATGAAAGCCATAGAGAGGAGGGCTAGAGCGTCAGTTCCACTTCCCTCTAGTGTGCGCTGCTGAGTGATTTTCCTCCCTCCAGTCCCGCCCCTGTTGTTTGCAGCCGGAGCAGCCTGAGCAGTTCTCAGAGCCCAGAAGAGTCAAGGGTCCAGAAAAGTAAGGTTTGGGCTGGCCCAGGGCTCTACCTCATTGTCTTGTTTGTTTTTCCTTCATTTTAAAAGCACAGGCAGTCATTTCAGAACTCCATTCCCCCCCCCCGCCTAAAAGTGGGAAGGAGTGAAGGGAGGCTTGCAGTGGCTACCTGCTCTTTACAGCCGGCAGTCCAGGTCCACCTGCCAGCTGCTCATTTTAAAAGCACAGGCAGTCATTTCAGAGCTCCGTTTCCCCCTCCCCCCCCCAAAGCAGGAAGGAGTGAAAGGGAGGCTTCTAATGGCTTCTTTCTGTCTTCCTTCCTATCATTTTTCTGCCTGCTTGTCTTTCTATCTTCCTTCTTTCCTTCCTTTCATTTTTATTTTTCTCTTTCACTCCTCTCTTCCCATCTTTTTTCTACCTCTCCCTTCCTGTCTCTTTTTCTCTCTTTCTCTCTCTGTTTTTCTGTCTTCCTCTCTTTTTCTTACTTTGCCTTTTTTCTCTTTCTCTCTCTTACTGTGTTTCTGTCTTGCTTGCTTTCTATTTCTCTCTCTCTCTTTCTCTCTCAGTCCATTTTTTTCTTTTGGTGCAAAATGCCTTCAGCTCATACACACAATGCCACTTCTGTCACCTCTTCCAGATGATTCCTTAAAGTCCATCTATTCTATGAATTGTTTGTAACTGCCCAGTCCCCATTTTCTGCTGAAATTGACCATTCCTACTGAAGACTAAACTGCCTGTTTATCTTCTCTAACTTTGTCTGGTCGGTCTTTCTTTCTTAAGGGAGGAAAGATTATATTTGAATAATTTCTATAATTAATTTTAAAAAAACAAAGCCTGTCTGCTCACAATTTTAAAGCTAGCTCCATAGCAAACACATGTTAACCCTGTAGGGTTTTCAAGGCAAGAGACATTCAAAGGTGGTTTACCATTGCCTGCCTCTGCATAGCAACTCTGGGCTTCCTTTATGGTCTCCCATCCAACTACAGACCAGAGCTGACCCTGATTAGCTTCCAAAATCTGATGAGATCAGGCTAACCTAAGCTATCTGAGTCCATGACATGGTATTATGTAGGCAGGGCTGCTGTGTGGGTGCCTCCCAGGTTGTCATCTCCAACCTGTTCTTGAGAGCACAATCATTAGGGAAGAGCCACGTGACAGAAGTGTAGTTTTGGTGCAGTGTGCTGGAAGTGAACATCATCAGAAAGGATGGAGCTTGAGAAGTGACATTACCTGCCGTTTGACCTGGAAGTGACATCACAGGAAGTGACATCACAAAAGTCTCCTGGCTCCACCCCCAAAGTCTCCTGGCTCCACCCCCAAAGTCCTCAGATATTTCCAAAGTTGGACTTGGCAACCCTACTCTCCACTCTGTCTTGGGTTGCCAGGTCCAACTCAAGAAATATCTGGGGACTTTGGGGATGGAGCTAGGAGCTTTGGGGGTGGAGCCAGGAGCCTGTGATTTCAGTCCCAAGTACACCCCCCACATCCAGAAGGTTCCTGTGATTCCATGGTAGGAGCTGTGCTTCTAACACAGTGGTTGCTCTCAACTTATTCTCCACCCAAGCCAAACACACTGTACCATTTATGGTTGCCAGGTGAGGCTGACAAGTCAGCGGGGGACTTTCCAGAAGCCTACAGGAGAGGTAAGGGAAGAAGAAGAAGGAGAGGAGGAGGAGATTGTATTTATACCCTGCCCCTCAGTCGGAGTCTCAGAGCAGCTTACAAACTCCTTCCCCTTCCCACAACAGACACCCTGTGAGGTAGGTGGGGCTGAGAGAGCTCTTTCCAGAACTATCCTTGAGAGAACAGCTCTGACAGAACTACAGCTTGCCCAAGGTCACCCAGCAGCTGCAGGTGGAGGAGTAGGGAATCAAACCCAGTTGTCCCAGATTAGAGTCCACGCACTTAACCACTACACCAAACTGGCTCCAATCATGAATGAACTCCAAAGGGAGTTCTGGCTGTCACATTTAAAGGAACCACATTCCTTTTAAATGCCTTCCCCATTGGAAATAATGGAGGATACGGCACCTTCTTTTGGGGCTCATAGAATTGGACCCCCGGTCCAATATTTTTTAAACTTGGTGGGGGGTTGAGGAGAGGCACCAGATGCTATGTGGAAAATTTGGTGCCTCTGCCTCAAAAAACAGACACCCCACCCTAGAGCCCCAGATACCCACAGATCAATTCTCCATTATACCCTGTGGGGACTGGTCTCCATAGGATATAATGGAGCACCCAGCGGACATTCCCTTTCTGATAACCCTGAAGCAGTGGGCGGGCCTCCAAACCAGGGGATCCCCTCCTTCCAAATTGGGATTATACAAAAACTGAGCATCACAGTGTTAGGAAAATATGCAAAAGTATAGAGCACTGTGTATTATAGATGTATGTTCAAGGTAAATCAATTTTGTGTTTTTTATTTTATTTTTTTATTTTTCTATACTATTATATAAATATTGGTATCAAATATGATCAAAAATAGGTTTCACCCAAACAAAACATCAAAGTGCAGGTTTACATTCTGTACAAATATTCAGACAGCACCTTGTCAGTATCACAATCACTGGAACTCTAGTAATTTACCTATTTTGAGGACTGTGATGTATATAAAGGACATAAGGTGCAATAATTTCTCTTTGTGAGCACAAAAACTCTTAAGATAGCAGCATATTTTCTAGGTTTCCATCAGAACCCTTGTGGCAGACATAATAACCTATCTAGGATAACATATCCCTCATCCCTTATCCTACTAGATATGTTATTATGTCTGCTGCAAGGGTTCCAATGGACTTGATTCTTACCTTTCATTGTGGCTTAAGGCAGCTTACAAATCACAAATTAATGGCTTTGCAATGCCTACTTTAAAGGTCTGGAAATAGCAGGCCCTTGCTTTACTTGCTTAAAAGTGGCTCCAGGCAGAGCCAAATTTCCTGATCAGTAAAATCTGTGAAGATAGTAAAAGACTGTGTGGGGTGGTGGGCTGCAAGTCAAATTTGCTCGGAATTCCTATGAAAGGTCTTGCAAAGTCTCACATGGTCCTGCTTTTGAAATGATCAAAGTTTTTAGAAGCATGCACATTTAGCGGGGCAACAGCTGAGCCACATGTTGTACTTGGCTATGGCTTGACATTCCTGTGGGATTTTTCATATCACATCCCCATTGTTCAGTGCAGGCACACTAAGAATCCTGACCATCACAATGTGAGTTTCTGTGTTCCCACTTCATGTCAATAGCAGCCACTTGGGAGAGCAGTGAAATTCATAACCTACAGGCCAAGATTCCCACAGAGAATTGCACTAGGCGGGAGAAGAAGCTTGAAACTTGCCATGACAATATCATTGTGTGTCAGATGTTCTGTGTAGCCTATGTGTTACACTGACATCTGTTGAAGAAACTGGGTTTGGATCCAATGAGAAGGGATCATAGCTCAGAGCACCCATTTTACATACAGAATGTCCAAGGCTCAATCCCTGGCATCTCCAATTAAAAGGGTCAGGCCACAGCCAATCATAACAGACAATATTGACTTTGAAAGATCAGTGGTCTCACTCTAAGGCAACTTCATGTGATTCTGTTTCACTAATAGCAAAGCCTTCTTCCGTCATAAAGAGACTTGTATCAGTAGAAGAGTTATGTTCTACCAATTGACCAGCAGAAGGTCCTACTTTTAATTCACACCAGATGTTCGTAGTTGCATGTTTTAACTCGCTGTGTTATATGATAGACCAAGAGCTTGAGTTTCTGGGAAAAATCAAGAAAAAGAAATTAACTGGGCTTTTTGGTACAAAATGAGATTTGCTTTATCATTCACCCATACAATATTTGGAAGAAGCCATCTTAGTAGTTCCTGTTGCAAGGATTTGTGTTTTAGAGTAGTCTTGGGAGCTATTAATGGGTATACTAGTATCAATTTTTTATTTTTATTGCAACTTAAATTATATGACACTTCATAAAATTTAAAAAACTGAGTCTGAACAAACAGAACAGAAAACTATCTAAGGCTGGGTGGGGATCATAACTGTTAAGGCAATAGTTAAAGTGCATCCATCACCTATAACAAATGCATATGTATTTTGTATGTGTTGACCAAAACCCAATATTTAGGTAGACCTGCTTAAGCCAACTGAAATCACTGGATATAAACGTGCCTCAGTCTTCAATAAATTGGGGCTATTTACTTTAGGGAACCACCACTCATGGCCACAGAAGGTCATGTCTAGCTGTACACAGAGGTTGAGGAATAGCAAAGTATGAGAGACCCAAACCTGCCACCTGTTGTCTCAGAGTACAGGATTTGTAGGGAGCCAGGAGACAAGTGACCCACCGCTCTTGTAAGCTTCTTCTACTGCCAGTTCTGTCTATGGGTGTTGCCATCCATTGCCATCATGGCTGAATAAATGTTGAGGGAATCTCAGCCAAGAGAATGAATAAATGACCTGAGATGAAATCTGTGGATTGGGGTTAACATGGCATCACATATGGTAAAAAATGGGTACAAGATGTTAGCTGTAATGACAAGACCTGAACAGGATTATAGTCTGAGGGCCAATGATTTAGCAACCTAGCAGAAGCTAAACAGTCCTGGGGTTGATCAGTTCCTAGATTAGAAATCCCACAAATGCCCACCTCCCCAGAGTTCCATGATGGAAAAACAGCAGACTGTAGGTGTTGTAAAAATTATAGACCATTTCTGTCTGGACAATATATGGATCCTTAGAGGAGATTGTAATGACCAGTCTTTCCCATATTTTTGCAGATTCCCAGATTAAGGACAACCTCAAGAGGCAAGATAAGGTGGGGAAAGGTGGCAAGACCAATAAAAATGTTCTGTTATGACTCATTCAGATATGCCTGGCAAAACAATGGTTCTCAATTCCTTCCAGTCTTCATGGGAATAATCCCACTGTGTAAATTAGTATGTTCTGTTTGTTCAAAAGATATGGATGTGGCAGATGCTTTCGTTTTCTCAGAGGTAATCGAACAAAGATCTGTGCCTCTCTGCACGACTGGAAACAAAACAAATGGAAGGGAAAGTAGGAAAATCTAAGGAGGAAGTAGTAAATGAAATAAGATGTGTAAGATTAAGACTGTTGGAATGGAGGTACTGAAACTGAAAGGGAAGTTGCACGAAACCAGTCAATATTCATACCCACTATACATTTGAAACTATTATTTTGAGATGTCGAATGGGAACATAATACTTATAATAATTTCCCCACAAATTCTGTTATTCAGATAAATTACAGTGTATCAACTACTTTGTCTCAGGTTTTTTTGTAAAGTTGATTTTCCACCTTTCATTCTTTTATTTTATTTTATTTTTGCATTTTTAACTGTTTAATCAATTACTTAAAATGCACATTAATAGACATCAATGTAAATCAATATAAGCAAATTGTATAAATATGGAGAAATAAAATATGCCCATGTTTTAATGCATACTTCACACCCACCACACACACACTAGCCTGTGTCCAGGTACTGTCAGGAAATAATTTCAATAAGCACTGCAGGCCTGTGCTTCATATTTTATAATGAACATTAATTACAATGAGATGAAGAGATGCAGTAAGTCTCCCAATAGTTTTCAATGCTCCCCTTAGTTTTTGTTTTTTTAAACTAACACAACGTGATGGGGGGGTTAGCCTAGATCTCTTCCAGGTGGTCTGTCACATTCTGGAAGCTTGGTACATGAGAGAACATTCAGAAATATCTCCTTCCCCCACTACTTTGATGGACTAATCTAAAGGGCAAATTCAAATCAGATTTCTAGCCTCCTCATTTGTATATTTCCAGTGTAGCCTATTTTTAAAATATTTTATTTTGCTTTTAATTCCCATAATACAAGTTTATACAAAATGTCATCACAAAGTAAGGAATAACATTTAAACTAATTTATCAAATATAATCTACAATATGCCCAAATTGGATTGATTTATAATATATCTTTTGTCCTATCTTTATAATCCACTTGGGAACATTCCCACAAACTTAATTCTATGTTCTGAAAATATATCATTATATAATTCATACATCTTTTGTTTTTCTTACCCTCCTTGACCCCATATCAATTTTTAATTGATATTAATTATTATTTGTTGATTTATTTCTTTACACTTCTAATGTATAATTTTATTATATAACTATTATGATGAACACCTTTCATTCTTTTAGGAAGTGTTTAGTTAAAGAATTGCAGAAAAGATTAAATATTTATTTTGTAATACCGTTTGTTATTTTCAAATGAAATGTAATGGTATATATGTGTTTTATCAAGACTTTTCCTTTTCATTTTGGAAAATTATGTTAGAGGAATGTTAAAATCCAAACTTATCCAGCCTTTGAACTCCCAATAAAGTCTTTAATAGGCTTATAATTATAAGGTTTACAAGGTTTAAATGCCAAGTTTCCATAACTCCTCTTCCAGTGTTTGTTTTTACCACCCCTGCTATTGCCCCTGCTATTGTGTATTATTCTGTGCCATAAAAGAAGTGAGAGTGCAATAGATTCCTTGGTACATCTCTCCCTTAAACTGCAGAGCAGATGCTGTGCATGCCCTTGCCAGCCCAGATTGTACAGCAAAAAATGTTCCTTGCATACTTAAAGTATATTGTTCATGGCTCTCTTCATGAAGACAGCCATGAACCAGCTGTAGTTTATATTCTTATAAATCAGCAATATCTAGCTTATAGTTGTAAAAATGACTTTAAAGAGTTCAAAGTTATGCGCTTGATACATAAATGCTGCATGTTCATCCTTCTCCAACTGAAACATCAACAGGGTTTTTTTTAGATGCATGAACATGAACTATGAGGACATGCCACAGACACAATGGTCATATTACTTCAAAAGTTCATTGGGGTGAATTCTTAAATCCATCTGAATTCTTGAGTAGTTAATCACTAAGGACCTCATCATACACAGTGTGAAAGGTTCTGCATGCATTCATTCCAGTGTAATGTATGCATACAGCATGTTTATTGTTTACAAACATGTATGTCAAAAAGATAGCGTGGATTAACCATGGCACTCAGTGACAAAGGTTCATATGACACTTGGATAATACATATAATTCAGCCATAAGTCATGGAACATTAAGGATAATTAATGCATGTATGAATTAGCCTCATAAACATTGGGGGAAATAAAGTCAAAATACAGAATTCTAAAAAGCAAGCTCTTGTGCATAATAAAAATACATTTCCCGCCCATATATTTTTGAACATTTCCCTGTAATGACTTCACGGAAAAAAGCTTTTCCAAACATATCAACAATGTTTCTACTCTCACTGTCTTCTTTTGTTAGATACCTAAGAAGATCCCCATGAGTCTCACAAAGATGGATCATAGCTGTATACCTGTTTCCTTAGCAGTGTGTTCTGTTGAGTTCAATGGAGTATATGTGCATATTTACTGCTGACTTACATCACAGCCTTCAGTTTATATGGAAGTGAGTTCCACTGGCTCAGTTCAGACATAAAATGAAATAATGGTTTAATTAAACTCACTATAATTAGTACAATCATACAAATGCAAGGGTCCTCACTATCAGTGGTTAGTTCAGGAACATCAGACCAGGATTTGAAAACATGGTTTGAAGACAGTCTTAGTTCATGGGACCCACAGAAATACATATCCTGGCCTATTTGCTGGTGCTTCCACCCCACAACAATACAGATCTTGGTATCAGCTAATTCTCTCTGGTTGAAAGAGGGAAGGCAACGAAACCAATATATGAAGGCAAACATGGATTTGAATGATCAGCTGTGAGCTGAATCCTGCTTTCACCATCATTTTTAAAAGCACCACTGAGAATGTTTTTATGTTATGGAACCAAGCCATGAACCTCAGTGGGTGTTGCACCCTAGTAAATGTGCTTATAGTTGTAGCCTTAGATTGCAGTCCTGCAGTAAAAGCAACAGAACTCAGAAGCACTTACTTCTGTGTTAGCCTGTTTTGGACTGGGCAGAAAAACCGATCTAATTTTTAAGCTCATTATTTTATCAAATGTTTTCAATAGGGAAGCATTTGTTTCCATCAACTTTTATATACACAGCCAGGGTATTAGCTTGCCTGCTTTTAGTCTTAAATGCTCCATGTTTTTTTCACATCCTCTCAGTCATCTTGTCCTTAAATTCTCTTTCATTTTTATTGCTCAGCTCCAAATTCTACTGGTATGGTCAGTGTTCTTAATTTTCTCCTGCTTGTTGCTAATGGCACATCATAATCTGGATACAATCTGTAATGTTTATAGAAGGTCCTTCAACAGATCCTTGGTTGTGTGTTGGGGGGTGGGCACAGTGCCATGCCAGAGCATATGTGATGGATGCAAAGATTCAGTCCCTGCCTTCTCCATCCAAAAAAGGATTTTAAGAAGCAGAACTGAGAAAGTCCTTGCCAATTAATCCAGTAGCAATTACCACATGTACACACATACTTCTGGCCCTTTCCCTTAAAATTTATCTTACAGAGCTGGTAGAAAGAAAGGGTGCTGCTATGGCTTTCAGTATGAATCCCCTATATTGTGGACACCAAGACTCCAGAGAACTGAGTATCCCCAAGGCTTTCAAGTTAGTGACATTTTTTTACACATTTGCAGGGGGCACTGTTAAGAGATTTCTATGCCACTTTGCTTCCATAGGACCCAAAATGGCTTACAGAAATCTCCAGCCCAAATAAAACATTATTCAAATTAACAAAACAAACACATTCTGGTCTGGTCCTATTTCACTAGGCTGGCTAATGTAGACGCCTAGGCAGTAAGCCACAGACTGAACATTTCAGCTCATGTCCAACGGTCTCTTTCCCAGACCACACCTAGCGCTTATATCTGCAGGCAAGAAGAAGGCAAAAACACAGCTGAGATGATGTGCAGCCATCAAACATCTGGAAGAGGTTGTTTTAAGCTAATGGCCTGTTTGCAAAATGCTTCTTTGCAAGTGGGGGGGGGTCAGACCACGATACCTTGTGAGAGCTTTCATAACCTCCTAGCACAATGACTGTATCTCTGAGTGGTGCCAGCTGTGGGTGGAGACTGGCCATACAAGAAATCAACTCTACTACTGTAGGGGAAAAGGAAAGCAGAAGTGCTGAAAGGCCAGCTTCACTGGCTGTTCACTGAGAACAACCAGCTCGGCCCATCAGTGCAGCTGTTACATAGGGTAATTCCAAACAGCCAGACCTCTGCTACATCCCCAGCCATCTGAAGGCCAGCAACAATGAAAAACAGACAGGCAGCTTCTCTTTTGTTGCATGTAAATCTCCTAGGGTCACTTTGCACTGACCTTTTTCTCCATTATTGACACTATTTGTTCAGTCATCAGTTCTTCAGAATCCAGGCAATGTTCCTCCCACTCTCTTGCATTTCAGTGTTTACTCTGATTTTTAAAAGTATTGACCTTTAGCAACTAAAGCAATTGCAACATTCTCCTGTCAGGTGTGAAATGGCATCATGCTATTGCTACACCTGCTTCAGAGGACAGAGTGACATTGACTCAGCTTTCTCTGCATTACTATCCTCCTATTTTTCTAACATTTCTTTGATGTCCCTCACTCTGCAATGCAATGAAAATAGCCAGGGAAATAATTATCAGTATCATCAGTGATCTTTTCTTTTTAAAAAGCAGTTTAGTATTAATTTTTACAATGGTTCTTTGTATAGGATGGCCAAGTCTAGGATGGGAAATATCTGGAGATTTGGGAGTTGGAGCCTGAGGACAGTGGGTAAGGATGGTCACAAACTGGCTGATGAAACTCAAGTTCATTACGGATTTTGGCTGGTTCGCGGTTCGCAAAGTGATGTTTGTGAACTAAAGAGCTGCCACGAACTTCCACAAATATTGATGCTGTTTGTGACAGTTTGTGAAGAGCAGAAATCAGGAGGTTATATGGCTCTGAGCCATGTAAACCCCTGCTTTCTGCTCTTCATGAAAAACAGCTGAGCCACAGCGAGCAGAAAGCAGGGGGTAAAATGGCTGGAAGCCATTTAACTCCCTGCTTTCTGCTCCCTGCTGCTTTTCACAGAGACCAGAAAGCAGGGGTTTAAATGGCTCATGCACTGATACAAACTAGTTCAGTTTGTAAACTGGTATATCTGTTCATGATTCAGTTCATCGTTCAGCCACAAACCGAACTGCAAAAATGTAGTTCATGCCCATCCGTAACAGTGGGGACTGGGAAGTGGAGGGACTTCAGCAAGGTATAATGATATAAAGTCTACCCTCCAAAGCAGCCATTTTCACTTGGGAAACTGATCTCTGTCATCTGGAAATCAGTTTTAAATCTAGGAGATCTCCAGGCCCCATCTGATAATTAGCAATGCTAATTTTGAAATAAAAATGCTTGCTTTGTGTTGTCTTTTGCCAGCAACAGCAATGACAGGAACTGTAGGAAAGAGTAGACAAGTGAAGTTTTCCTGGAGATCACCAAGGAAGAAGGAGGAAAGTTCTCTTTAAAGAGAGAGAGAGAGACCTTGTCCCTTTTCTTTTCATTCAGCTTCTTACCCTTCTTGGGCTTTGCTTCCCACTCCCAGAAGTTAATTTACTCAGCTGTGCTGCCCTGCCCTGTCCTTTGGATTGATCTTTCCTGGCATCTTGTCTGCTCTTTGTTGTTCCTTTTTTAATGAATGGGGGGTTGGTTAACATTTGAGGTCTTGAGACTGTGTATGGGAGAGAACAGGACTTGTACTACCATGCAGTCAACTCAACAAATGGTTTTTTTGGTTGCTCATGTAGATTTTCCCATCCTTATACCTGTATGATGTAGTTTGATTTCTGAAATTTCACCACAGGAGGACAGTAGTGTTCCCTTAGCCAGTCTGTAACTGCAAACAAAAGATAGAATCTGAAGAAATTATGGTTTGCCACTTGCCACATTTTCCACGCAGAACAATAAATAAAACCTTTGATATTTCAATTATTTTAATGAAAATGTTAATGAAATGGATGCAAAATCAAATTTGTATATTGATTCAAGCACTAATCTCCTGCTAGGAAGGGGGGGGGATCCTGATTTGTAAATCAGCACTGCTATCATCCCAGTTGAGCTTGTTGTTTATAACCCTGTAATGGGACCTCAAGTTGTTAGTCTTTAGTGTGCCACTGGACCTTTGTTTTTTTCTGTAAAAGACAAAGCCTAAGGGTGAACCTGGTTTTCCTAATAAGGACACGAGTTATCCAGCTAGATCAAACCAAGCTCTACCTACTTCAGAATTCTGGTTCCAGCAGTAGCCCGCATGATGCCTTCAGGGATTCACAAATGAAGGAAGAAACTGTCAGTTTTCCACTATTCTCTGTTCCCAACAACTATGGCTGTCAGCAGTACATATTGCCTTTTTGCAGCTCTAGTGGTTAGTTACTGATAGACCTATCAATAAAAGAGTCACCTAATAATGCTTTACTATGCATAATCTTAATCCACTAGCTTTCATTTTGTGGGTTGATAGATTTGTGTAGTACAACACTCAACCTTTATTCGCATGAAAAAGCATAATGTATCAACTCAAAGCAGACAGATTGGTTGCAAATTTCACATACAGGGCAGCACTTTTTTCATGCTATCAAGTCCACATCTCAATGCACTCAAGAACATTTGCTCTACTGTTGCATAGGTAAAAAAGGTGATTCGCCTCTGGTGTTCCTCAAAAATTTCAGAATGTTGGAAAGAAACATTTTCCATTGTCAGTTTCAGCCTCTTCTCACCACTGCCCTTAAGCACCACTGCCCTTGTATAGGATGGCCAAGTCTAGGATGGGAAATATCTGGAGATTTGGGAGTTGCTGCCCTTAAGCAAACACAAACAGTTTCATATAAAGATGGATGGTATTTTCAGGTGGATACTTTTCTTCACTAATTCCCAAAGATGATGTAATTGGTTTCAGCTAAGAGGATTTTTAATTTGTTGCTATTGCTAGTTAGTGTTTTTTAAAAAATGTTTTCACATCTTGCAAAAAGAAATCTTGCAAAAGAAAAATGCCCCTTTCAAACAGTAGCACAGGTAGTTACTTCCTGCTTCTGTTCCAAATAGGCAATGATATTATAATTTCTTCCCCACAATTCTTAATTTCAAGAAGAGATGTTGAAGCTCAATCCTGAAAAATGTAGGACTCTATAACTTCGAGTATGGCAGAACACTCGCTCTGCACCATTGTACCAATCCTAGACATTGTTCTTCAAAAATATTTTTCTTTATTTTTGCAATAAATAAAGCAGTTGACAACTGTGGTCTTCACAGCCAGGGAAAACAAATGGAGTGTGGCTGGAAGTACATTAAATATGGCATGTGGAAAGGATGGGTAAGGGCGTGAGGTACACTGGGAGCAGAGAAAGCTACACTATCAAGAGAAAGGAAGGAAGAGAATACTGGGGTGGGAAGGTCAAGGAAAGGGAAGAGTGTCTGTGAAGCCTGACCATACATTAGAGTATGGTTCCTCATTGTGCAGGCTTTGAACATCATAACTGTTTTAAATAAGTTCAAAGTGTTGTAAGAACTAGGCAAAAAAACACACACAAATTGGAACTGGATAGGTGTGGTGGTAGAGAAGAGAAAGGGAGGGAGAACAAAGCAGCAGAACACACACTCACACTTCTGTATGCTGCCTTAAATGGCACAAGTGACTGAAGAGGCTTGAGTGTTTACGTGACTAGGGTGGGGACAGCCAGGTGGTGGTGTCACCTTCTGTGGTGCAAGTAGAAACAATCAGTATAAGTTTTAGCAGTTGTGAAATTATTTATTTATTTAACTGGGCTTCTAGCCCTCCCTCCCCTGCACAGCAGGGCTCAGGACCGGTTACAACAACTGATATATACAACCAATGATGATAATTATGATCATTATATGAATAAAACAGAAAATAGATGTTTCATAATAAAACACGACATGTGACAAAGCAAAGAACAAAAAGAATCAGAGTTTTTGTCACAGAAGCCCAAAATGCTATCTACAGCATAGTAACAAAAAGATGTCATGCAGCAAACAGATGGGACCGTGCATTTATTTCTGCGATTTGTTCCAGATAAAACACATTTTAAACATGCCTGTTCTGAAAGCACTCTAGACAATGTGGTCAATGTTGGCAGAGTTGGCAGGAAACAATCCAATTCACACTTTGGAGTTTGCTTTCAATGAATTTACTACAACAGGGTTTTGCAAAAAATAACTGACTGCAGGCCATTAATGCAGCAGGGAAGCCTTCAGAGCACAAGTGCAAACACATACTAACACACAGCAGAAAAAGAAAGAACAAGAGGTAGGCAAGAGAAAACATTCAATAAACCCTAATGTTAAGTATGAGACTCAACAACGAAGTAAGCTCAACAAGTGATTCAGCTTTATTCAACAGCAAACTCCAACTCAGGAACACACAACACAGACAGTGGAGCACAGCTCCTTTTTAAACTCTCCCGGCTGTCAAAGCCACACCCAGAAATAGTTAACGGACCAATGGCAGTGCAGAGTTAAGGTCCAATCACAACTGTTCCCGCTTTGCAATATTATCACACAGTGATTGGCTATTTACACTGGTTTCGCAGAAACCCACCAATACGAATGCGACAGCTTAGAATCCACATTCCAGAATCAAGCTTAACATAGGAAAAGATAGGCTTGATTCACCTTTCAATACACAACAAATTCCTCCCCCTAAGATGGAGCATTTCCCTTCCAAACATAATCTTTCAGGTAGGGAGGGGCACCTCGGCTTCGGTTTGACCGGCGCAGCGGTCTCTGCTCCGATGGCGGTGGAGCGGCACACTCTTCGGGGACTCCGATGGTCTCTCTCACAGGAGAGTCAGGGGACACTAACACAGGGGTCTCAGGCACTGGAGTTGGGGGCTCCCCAGACTCCGAATCTCGATCCGCAGTACTCACCTCCTCGCCGGGAGGCCCTTCCTGGACGGGGACCAGCTCAGGCTCGGGCACTGACTCGGCGCTTGAGTCTGCCCAGCGCTCTCTGAGCTGGTCAATGTGGCGGCGTATCTCCCGTCCGCTGGGAAGCCGGACCACATACAACCTGGACCCTGCCACCTTTGTGACCACGGCTGGTAGCCATCTGTGACCTTCCGCATAATTGCGGGCAAACACCTTGTCCCCAACCAAGAACACTCTCCCCTGCTCTGGGGTCTCTGACCGCTGCTTGGACCTGTCAAGGTCAGGGTGCAGTCGGTCCAGTAGGGTAGCCAGCTTACGGCCCATTAAAAGTTCAGCTGGGCTCCTCCCCGTTGTTGAACAGGGGGTGATGTGTTGCCTCAGGAGGAAAGAGGCAATCTTCTGGCTCCAGTCCCCACACGTCAGGCGCCCAAGTGACTCCTTCGCCGTCCGTACCATCCGTTCGGCCTGACCGTTGGAGGCCGGATGGAACGGCGCAGAAGTCACATGGCGGATGAGGTTGTCTTTAAGGAATTTTTCAAATTCCGCTGACACGAACTGTGGCCCGTTGTCCGAGACCAAACAGTCCGGCAGCCCGTGGGTCGAAAACAACCTCCGGAGGGCGTTGATGACTGCCCCGGACCCTGTTGACCTCATGGGTATCACCTCTAACCATTTAGAGTAACTATCTACACAAATAAAAAACATTTGCCCATGGTATGGTCCCGCAAAATCAATATGGAGGCGTGACCAGGGCCTCCTCGTTTTCTCCCAGGGCTGAATGGGAGCCTGTGGTGGTTCTGGACGGGACTGTTGACACTCCATACATTGCCTTACCCAGGCCTCAATGTCCTCGTCCAGCTTCGGCCACCACACATACCCTCTGGCGAGGGCTTTCATGTGAACCATGCCAGGGTGGCCCACATGTAACGCCTCCAAAACATCCTCCCTCAGCTTGGCGGGAATCACCACCCGACTCCCCCAAAGTAAACAGCCCTTTGTTACCGATAGTTCGTTCTGGCGCGAAACGAACGGTTTGAATTCAGGCGCCATTTTCCCTGCCGGCCACCCCCTCCATGCCCAATTAAGGACACGGGCAAGCACAGGGTCCTTAGCCGCCGCAGCGGCAATGTCTGAGGAGGTTACTGGTGCCTCCGGGAGCTCTTCGAGCGCCAGAATGTCCAACTCCGGCTCGAGTTCTTTGTTGTCCAGTGGTGCGGGGCAACGGCTCAGGGCGTCGGCATGCCCGATAGCCTTCCCCGGGCGGTGCTCAAGTTCAAAGTCATATGCCGACATGAATACTGCCCACCTCAACATCCTGGGGGACAGTATGTTCGGCGTCTGCCGGTCCGGGGAGAAGATGCCCAGAAGCGGCTTGTGATCTGTTACAAGGAGGAACCTCCGCCCATAAACAAAGTCATGGAATTTTTTAATTCCGGCGATTAAGGCGAGGCCCTCCTTGTCGATCTGGGCATAGTTCTTCTCCGCCGCTGTAAGTGATCGCGAGTAGAAAGCGATCGGTGCTTCCGACCCATCCGGCATGAGGTGGCTGAGAACGGCGCCCACCCCGTAGGGTGACGCGTCAGCCGCAAGTACCAAGAGTTTGTTCTCGCCAAAGTGGGTCAGCACCGCACTAGACGAGAGGAGTTCTTTGACGCCCGTGAACGCTCGTTCCTGCCGCTCTCCCCACTCCCACTTTGCGTTCTTGTGGAGCAGAGCATGCAGGGGTTCTGCAATCGATGCCTTGTGGGGCAGGAAGGCATGATAAAAATTTAGGATCCCCAGGAACGACTGGAGATCCTTCTTTGACCGTGGTGGGGGCGCGTTCTTGATGGCGGATACCTTGTCTGGTGTAGGGTGGACTCCATCCGCATCAATCAGGAATCCCAAGAACTCTACCCTGTCTGCTCCAACCACACATTTGGAGCGTTTGACCCTCAGTCCGGCTTCTTTGAACCGGCCTAGTACTGCTCTGAGCCGAGCCATGAGTTCGCACTCGTCAGAGCCTGCCACCAGAACGTCGTCAAAATAGGGCACGACTCCAGGTAGCCCACGCAGGAGCCCCTCCATCAAGCCCTGGAAAATGCCCGGGGCTACGTTAACCCCAAATTGTAGTCTTTTGACCCGAAATGCCCCCTTGTGGGTCACGATGGTCTGGGCATCAGCAGTTGCATCGTCTACGGGCAACTGCTGATAGGCTTGGGCTAAGTCAAGTTTAGCGAAAACTTTTCCTCCTCCCAGTGAAGCCAACACATGGCTGATGACCGGCACTGGGTAGGAGTGCTGCTGGAGCGCTTTGTTCACAGTACACTTATAATCAGCGCATATGCGTATCGACCCGTCTGCCTTTACGGGCGTTACTATGGGAGTCTCCCACCGACCATAGGGCACCGGCTCCAGGATACCCTGATCAACTAGCTTGTCCAGCTCTGCCTCGATCTTTGCTTTAAGAGCGAGGGGTACCTTCCTGTACTTCAGTCGTATGGGACGCACTGAAGGGTCTAAATCAAAAGAAACCGGGGGCCCAGTATACAACCCCAGCCCTTCCCCAAAAACTTCAGGGAACTCCTGATACAAGGACTCCCTTTTATTGTCGCAAATGCTGTTAATGCCAGAGATGGCAATACCCAGAGGCCCGAACCAATCAAGGCCCAACAAACTGACCCTCTCACCCTCTGCAACCAGGAGGGACAGCTCAGCCTTCCGGTCCTTGAACTCTACCTGGAAGGTAGCTCGTCCCGCCAACGGAATGCGTCGTCCCTGGAAGTCAGTGAGACGCGTTGTTACTGGAGACAGGCGACGACGGCTCCTCCTCGGAAATAAGCGCTGCCACGTCTCGGTGGAGATGACGGTGACGGATGAACCGGAGTCCACCTCCATCGTACACGGAACGCCGTCCAGCCGAAGTGTGACGTGAATTTTCCGAGTGGCCTTGTCACCGGTCGCCAGGACGGTCGAAGGGCAGGTGTCAGTCTGGTGGCAATCGGACGTCCTGCTGTCATCTGGAGGCCGAACCTTGGGGTCTGTTCTTCGCGAAGACGGTGGCGATTTCCTCGCAGCTCGGCAAACTCGAGCCAGATGACCTCGCTTCCCGCAGGAGTGGCAGATGAGCTCTCTAGCCCAACAGAGGTCTCTGTTGTGGTTACCGCCGCAGCCTGCGCAGGGACGGGTCGTCGAAGTTCTCGGTCTGGTCCGCGGTGGGCGTGTCTCCCGGGTTCGGCACACGCCGTCGGCGTCGCTGTCAGACTCGCCAGCGGACTGCCGGTGAACTGCAGGCTCCTTGCTGACTTGGGTCTGCCGCTGTCGAACCTCTCGCGTCGACTTGTCCGCGGCCTCTGCTGCGATGGCCTCGGCGTAGGCAACCGCATACGTCAGTTGGGTGCGGGCGAAAAGACGCTGTTGAAGGCGCTCGTCTCGAAGGCCGCACACCAAACGGTCGAGGAGGGCGTCTTCCAGATCTGTGAACTCACATGGCCTTGCCGCCTTCCGCAAGGCAGTGACGTACTCAGCGATAGACTCGGAAGGCCCTTGGCACCGCTTGTAAAAACGTGCCGGCACGCTATCCGAGACGGTTGTGGCGAGAAATGGCCTTTGAGCTTGGCCGTGATCTCAGCCCACGTCGCTGCACTCAGCTCAGTCGGAGCGACCAGGGATCGGGCGATGTCGAAGGCGGCCTTGCCGCACGAGCTCAGGAGCGTCGCCTTCTTTCTCGCCTCATCTGTTATCTGATTCGCCTGGAGGTGGAACTCGAACCGTGCCAGGTAAGAGTCCCAGTCCTCCGTCGCCGGGTCGAACGCTTCGAACGCCGGGTTGACGGCCATCGGGGCTGTCGGTGCTGCCACTTCTACTCGTGGAGCCTCAGCCGACTCGGCCGGGTGTGTGTCCTCGTCTGCCGTTGCGATCTCGGTTCAGCGGGGCTGCCTACCCGCTCTAGCATCCCATCCTCGTCGCCAATTGTTAAGTATGAGACTCAACAACGAAGTAAGCTCAACAAGTGATTCAGCTTTATTCAACAGCAAACTCCAACTCAGGAACACACAACACAGACAGTGGAGCACAGCTCCTTTTAAACTCTCCCGGCTGTCAAAGCCACACCCAGAAATAGTTAACGGACCAATGGCAGTGCAGAGTTAAGGTCCAATCACAACTGTTCCCGCTTTGCAATATTATCACACAGTGATTGGCTATTTACACTGGTTTCGCAGAAACCCACCAATACGAATGCGACAGCTTAGAATCCACATTCCAGAATCAAGCTTAACATAGGAAAAGATAGGCTTGATTCACCTTTCAATACACAACACCTAAACTCTAGAGAATGCACCACAGCTCCCCCTAGGGTGCAACTAGACTAAACCACTCTTTCAGTGGTATGTACAGTAACGAGACTCTTAGTTTCCCCTTAGTTCTCCTTCTCCAACAGTCAAATGGCAATCATGCTTGATCTAGGCCTGGGTTCAGAACCCAGCTCAGCCAGCAGCCATAAAAGAAAGCCAGGTGAATGAATCTTCAGGGTTCCTGCTATGCTAAGATCCAAATTACATACAACGCATTTTTCAATGACTCAGGTCAGGGACCACACAGCAGCTGCAGGGAATGTCATTTTAAAAGGCTGCAGGGGCCCAGTTTGGCTTAGAACCAGATTTGGCTCCTCCCTCTCCCCCTTCTTTCTGAATAATAATTATAATTATCATATGGCATTGTGTGTAGAATAGACAGGAGATCCTAAATTTGTCTGGCAGCCAGAAGTTCTAGCTCTTTAGCAGTATGCACCATTAGGTGGCAAGCTAGACTTGTTTTAAAGGCAACAGATATTTCAGAGGTGGTTTGCCATTGCCTGTCTCTCTGTCACGATCCTGGTATTCCTTGGTAGTCGCCCTTCCAAATACAAGGAGAAGAAGAAGAGGAGGAGGAGGAGGAAGAGGAGATTGGATTTATACCCCACCCTTCACTTGGAGTTTCAGGCTGTGGTCACACACATTAAGTAGTCCGCCTTCAATACACTTTCAATACACTTTCCAACTGGATTTTGTGAGTTCACACAATATAAATCCCATTGCAAAGTGCACTGAAAGTGGATTGAAAGTGGATTATGTAGTGTGTGTGACTGCAGGCTCAGAGCAGCTTACAAACTCCTTTCCCTTCCCCTCCCCACAACAGACACCCTGTGAGGTAGGTGGGGCTGAAAGAGCTCTTGACAGAAACTGCTCTTTTCAAGAACACCTCTGACATACTATGGCTTTCCCAAGGTCATCCAGCAGCTGTGAGTAGAGGAATGGGGAATCAACCCCGGTTCTCCTAGATTAGAGTCCATGCACTTAGGCCCTTTCCACAGTCTCCTTTTAATCCATCTTTACCGCAGTGTCGAACAGACACACCTTTATTCCGTATTTTTTCTCCATTTCTACATATATACTGCTAAACTGTATTGAAACTTTTACCCCAATTCTAGATTATCGTTTCGAGTCTGTTTTGATGCTCCTTCTTTTCCCTCTAGTGTCATTTCTATGATTTCACAGCAGATAGCGTCCTGACCCATGCTTAACGCAGACAGCACTGTTAATTTCATTTCATCCCCCCCCCATTCTGCCTCATTTTGCAGAGGAGCAATTTGCCGATAACATGTCTTCCTCCGGTCACCCAGCCAAGCTTCCATGGCACAGTGGAAATTAGAGCCCTAGTGTCATGGAAAACAGTGGAAGAACACTCCTGCTACTTTCAGGCACTGTCATTCCACTCTGGGGCCTGTCATTCCACTCCCAGAACACTCCTGCTACCTCCAGGGGCTTTCCACTCTGGGTCCTGTCATTCGTATTCCAGAGTACTGCTGCTACCCCCAGGGGCTGTCATTCAACTGTGGGGCCTATCATTCCAGTCCCAGAACACTCCTGCCACTTCCAGGGGCTGACATTGCACTCTTGGTCCTGTCATTCCACTCCCAGAACACTCCCACTACCCCTAGGAGCTGTCATTCCACTCTGGGGCATGCCATTCCACTCCCAGAACATTCCTGCTCCCCTCAGGGGTTGTCATTCCACTCTGGGACTGTCATTCCAGTCTCAGAGCAGTGTATATGGGACCAGAGACCTGAATGGAGAATCTATTCCACATTTTCCTTGCCACTCATCTTGAGCTGTAATGTATTTCAAAGGAGCCCACCAAGTCAGTTGGCATTCCTGGCTCCCATTATTTCAAATGGGCCTTCAAGTCTCTCCTGTTGTTTCCAATGGGCAATCCTGTCCTTCCTTTTAGTTCATCCTCCAGAGGGGACAAAGCCCTACAACTAGTAGTTAAGCAGGATACCTCTCCAGTTGTTTTGGCAGGGGTGAGTGGGGTTATTCACCTGAATTTTGTCTCAGTTGGAAATGGGGTTGCCAGCCTCCAGGTGAAGGCTGGATATATCACTGAACTGAAATTCATCTCTAGACTATAGAGATCAGTTCCCAGGAAGAAAAGGGCAGTTTCCGAGGGTGAAGTGTATGGTACACCCCTAGATTCCAGGTGGAATCCCTCTGCAAATTCCTCCCCCCACTATCCCTGCCCCCTCTTGGAAACTCAAGAAGGTATGACACTCAATAGAGTCGGATTCGACTGGCTTTCGAGCAAGGGAACCTTTACCTTTACCTTTTAGGGTCAAGATGCAGAACCCCACCTACCTCACGGGGTGTCTGTTGTGGGGAGGGAAGGGAAAGGAGTTTGTAAGCCATTGAATATAAATTGAATCTCTTCTGCTTCTTCTTGGCAACAGTGCATCTGCACAGCACAGATCTAGAGGAGTCAGCTATGTTAAGAGTCTATTAAACAGGCAGGCCTTTTCTCCTTGGATCTTTTGGTAACTGTTTAGTATGCCACTCAACAACAGGATTTCAGCAAAAGTGATTTCAGCTTTATTAGTAACAGCAAACACCAACTCAGGAACACACCAACAAACAAGTGGAGTACAGCTCCCTTTTTAAACTATCCCGGGCTGTCAAAGCCACACCCATAACAAGATAAGAACCAATAAAAATACAGGGATAAAGGCCAATCAGGACTGTTCCCTCTTTGATACATTTTCACACAGTGATTGGATATTTACAGAGGTTTCACAGAAACCAGCCAATGGTAATGTGACAGATGAAGAGCCACGTTTAGACTGAAGCTTAACACGGTAAGTATAGGCTTGATTCACACTTCAATACATAACAACTCCTCCCCCCTAAGATGGAGCATTACCCTTCCAAACATAGTCTTTCAGGTAGGGAGGGGCACAACGGCTTCTGCTTGACCGGCGCAGCGGTCTCTGCTCCAATGGTGGTGGAGTGGCACACACTTTGGGACTCTGATGACTTCTCTCTCAGGAGAGACAGGGGGAACCAAGACAGGGGTCCCAGGCTCTGGAGTTGGGATCTGCCCAGACTACGATAACCGTTCTGCAGCGCTCACCTCCTCGTCTGGAGGCCCCTCCTGCTCGACGGGGACCAGCTCAGATTTGGGCACCAACTCGGTGCTTGAGTCTGCCCAGTGCTCTCTAAACTGGTCTACATGGCGGCATATTTCCCGACCGTTGGGAAGCCGGACCACGTACAGCCTGGACCCTGCAACCTTGGTGACTATGGCCAGTAGCCACCGATGACCTTCTGCATAGTTGCGGGCAAACACTTTGTCCCCCACAACAAACACTCTCCCCTGTGCTGGAACCTCAGACCGCTGCTTCGACTGGTCTAAGTCGGGGTGCAGGCGGTCGAGAAGTGAAGCCAGTTTACAGCCCATTAACAGCTCTGCTGGGCTCCTCCCAATCGCAGAGCAAGGTGTGATGTGCTGCCTTAAGAGGAACAAGGCAATCTTCTGCCCCCAGTCCCTGCAAGTCAGGCGCCCAAGTGACTCCTTCGCCATCCAAACCATCCGATCGGCCTGGCCGTTGGAGGCTGGATGGAACAGGGCAGAAGTCACATGGCGAATGAGGTTGTCCCTGAGGAACCCCTCAAATTTGGCTGACATGAACTGTGGCCCGTTGTCCAAGACCAAACCGTCCGGCAGCCCGTGGGTTGCAAACAGCTTGCAAAGGGCATGGATCACTGCCCCTGACCCAGTTGACCTCATATTTACAATTTCTAACCACTTAGAAAAGGCATCAATACAAATTAAACATTTGCCCATGGAAGGGGCTCACAAAATCAACATGGAGACGGGACCACGGCCTCCGACATTTCTCCCACAGCTGAATGGGAGCCTGAGGTGGTTCCGGGCGTGATTGCTGGCATGACATGCAGTTCTTAACCCACACCTTTATGTCCGCGTCCAGATTGGGCCACCACACATACCCTCTGGCGAGAGCCTTCATATGGACAATTCCCGGGTGGCCAGAGTGTAACGCCTCCAACACTCACTCCCCAAGTTTGGCAGGAATTACCACATGGCTTCCCCACTATAAACAACCCTTTGCCACCAAAAGTTCAGTTTGGCGCAAGACATAGGGTTTGAATTCTGATGCCAATTTACCCACCGGCCACCCCCTCCATGCCCAATTGAGCACACAGGCGAGCACAGAGTCCCGTGCTGACGCAGTGGCAACGTCCATAGAGGTAACCGGCACCTCAGGTAGCTCATCAAGAGCCAGAACGTCCAAGTCCTCAGCACCGTCAGAGTCCACAGGCGGTGCACCCTGAATAGGAAATTGAGGCCTAGAATCTTCAATGGCTAAAGTCTATATCAGAGTGTATTCAGATGGGCAGCTAATCCTGCCATTATGCCAGCTTGAATTTGATCCCGATCTTTTTAATCCATTGTTGCATGGCCAGACATTCCTCGGGGAAATGGCCTTACCGCGCGCTGCCTCTGTTGTGGTTTGTCTAGATGGCATCCACTGAAGGAGGCGTGTGCAGTGGGGGTTTAAAAAAAAAAACTTTTTGCGCATGCGCATAGACGTGACAGCACGTCCTTGTTGATCCGTGCATGTGTAGAGATTTTTTTAAATGGCACCCGCTCGGGATGGTCTGACATCAGACCACCCCGACAGGAGGATTGTGCGCTGGTGGAATGATCAGATGGATGAAAGTCCGCAGTTGTCCCACAGGTAACCGTAACCCCCAGATTTAAAGTGGTATCTTTTAAGTACGCCTCCGAAGTGCGGCAAAATGGGATGCCCATGGAAGAGGGACATTTCCCAGATGTTAGTGTGTGGACAGTAACTTTAGATCCGTGAGGCAATCGTGCCTCGCGCGGATCTAAAGAGCTGTCTGATCGGACTCTCAGAAGAGAGCGTCTCTGATCCAGTTCCGGATCCACTGGATTGTCAGTCTGTGGAAACAATACCAATAGGAAAGCTGGATCATTCTCTACATGCCTTGGGGCTCCTTAATTAACTTTCCACCATTTACAGGCAGATCTGAGCAGGGAGGCATCCATTGTTTTAAAAGTCAAGTGACTGCCCCAAGAAGACATTTTGAAATACTTCTTGATATTTAATTTTCTCTATTCATTAATAATCACTAATACCCATCATAGCAAAAGGTTAGTTTGGCTTTAAAGACATGATATTGCCAATCCACAATGTGGTGTCACTTTAAAAACATGTTTGTGTGTGTGTGTGTGTATATATATATATATATATATATATATATATATATATATATATATATATATATATATATATATATATGATAAAAACCACCTTGCCCTGAAGAGTGCATAGTACACATAATTTCTTATAGAAACCATGTTCCTATCCTAAAGACAAAGGACAAGCGCACAGTCTAAGTGCACTGGCTCCTTCTTACAAACAGGTGAATACACATACATGCAGGCTGTATGTTCATTCATCGTAATGTGAATATGGCTACAGTGGAACCTATTTACATATACTGCTGGACTGCCAGGTCTGAAAGTCTGACCCCCTGGCCTCCTGGCCTCCAAAGCCCTGCTGGTCCTCAGCTGGGTCTCATTGAACCCTCCAGCCCCCCTCCCCACCCATGCTTTGCTTCAAACGTTTTTTTTAAAATGGATTATTTCTGGTGTTTTGTGGGGAACAAATGAGTAAAGAATTCTGCAATTTTTAAATAACAAAGCTTTTAAATTACATGGCTTAAGTGGTGACCAGGACAGTCACAGAGAGATGCTTTTCCTGCAGTGAGTAGCTCTTGCAAAATTAGCATTTCTAAGCTAACTTTTGAATTGTATTGGTAAAACTTGCAGGAAACAGGCCCTAGGGTGTCATTGCATTGGAATAGGAGTGGAGGGGGGCCCTTCTTTCCTCAAGTTAGTTTTTGTTTGCCAAGTAACACCAGGTGTTGAACTGATTAATTAAAAATTGTCTCTATTTAAAACATTATCATAGTGTTCTTGGAAGCACATTTACCTACTATGAATCTAAATACTCAGAGTATGGCTGTGTCAATAAGAAGAGTTACTCATGATAAAATTTCTTTCTTATTCCAGTGCAGACAATACTCAAAAGAATAGATGACCTGGCTTAGAAGAAGACTTGGGCAAGCGGGGGGGGGGACAATTATATCAGCATTGATATAATAATGGAGACCTGTTGATGGAAGGGCACGGCTAGAAGGCTGTCACCACTGTTATGTACTGAATGTGAATCGCTCCTATCTATTCACATGTTAAGCTTGAGTCTGAATGTGGCTCTTCAGATGTCACATTGCTTTTGGTCGGTTTCTGCGAAACCTGTGTAATTACCCAATCACTGAGTGATATTGTTGCAAAGAGGGAAGGGTCCTGATTGGCCTTTATCCCTGTATTCTGATTGGTCTTTAACTTGTAATGGGTGTGGCTTTGACAGCCCGGGAGAGTTTAAAAGAAGGAGCTGTGCTCCCCTTGTTGTCGTGTGTTCCTGACTTGCTGTTTAATAAAGCTGAAATCACTTGAAACTGAATCCTTTGTTGAGTCTCATACTTAACAACCACATTTTGAAACTGCATTGGCGATTCCCTTTTAAAACTGGATGTTCAGTTTTGTTTTTACATTTCTAAGTCTTGAGAAAAATGAGGATAATCTTTCCCCTATACTCTGCTTCATAAATAAGGTTTTATTCACAAGAAATGGAGGCTCCCAGCTCTTGCAGGCTTCATATTGACTCCTTGCAGTGTTTAATTTGTTTTGTATAAGTCTTATTTTGTGTATATTATTCAAGCTTGCAAATATACCTTTACAGCAACACAATGCAAATGTTGTCAGTATAACTTTTATCTTTATTTCAACCTTAATGTACAGTTCATTGCAAATGGTGGTTTATTAGTAAAATATTTTTGAAGGACAAGCAGGTTTGCAGTCCCCCCCCACCCCCAGCTCAATGCAGGCATAACAATTAGCTTTCCATTGCCTCAGGTTGGCTGGGGGACAAGGATGTCAACTCCAGGTTGGGAAATTCCTGCATATTTGAGAGATGGTGCCTGGAGATGGTGGGGGTTGAAGCAAGAAGGGACTTCAGACATATGTAATACAATATACTCCACCCACCAAAGCAGTTATTTTCTCCAGGGGAACTAATGTTGCCAGCGTCTAGGTGAGGGCTGGAGGGAAGAGAGAGAGAGACAGAGAAAGAACATTGGGGGCAGGAAGGAGAATAATGTAAACTGCTCATCCTTAGTCTCTCACTAGCAGAATGAGGGCCTTGGGTGCCAGCTCGCTGGTTCTCCCCCCAGTCCAACAGTTGCGTCCATTGCTGCTGTGGGGGGGGGGGAGGAAGGGGGTGATACCTGGCAGTCCCGGTGGCTATGAGGGAGAAGCCACCCCACCCTCAAAATCATCCCATGCCCAGAACTGCTCCTACAGAGCTTGCAAGGAAAACGAGGGGGAGGGAAGACTTAGCGGGGGGGCAGACAGAGAGAAAGAGAGAATGATGGGGTGGGGTGGTATAAAGCAGGCAGAAAGAGAGTGATAGGGGTAGAAGGCAGTCATGGGAAGAGAATAGGAAAAGGGGTGGCAGGGTGCCAGAACTACCACACGCATGTCCATGTTGACAGTTACTCATCCAGGAGCAATACTTGGATCTCCTGTAAAGATGTGGTACAGGTGTTGGAAGCAGGCACATTGTGCTGGGAACTCCCTGCTGTTTAGTTTGCCAGACAAGATGCAGGAGGAAAGAAAGGGAAGAAAGCAAGGAAGACAGGAAAGCCCACCTTATGCCCCGCCCAGCAAAAGTTGATTGGCTGAAATATGATGGTGCTGGGTGGATTATCTGAAACATGATGCTGGTAATGGGCGGAGAATAGTACAGGTGAATGCCACCTCCTGGCTGGAAAAATTATCAAGGGAGATAGGGAAAGGAAAATGGGCAATGATTCTACATGTGCGTTCTCAAACCGGATTTTACTAAAAAATCCATCACAAAACAAGTCTCAGAAAATGCACATCAATTGTGTAGTGACACTGGTTTGGTGACGGAATCACCAAAAACACATGTAGAATAAAAATTTAAATACAGGGCAACTGTGGAGTGAAGGCGGAGACAGATGTGAAATGCAAATCCTCAAAGAGCTCTGAACGCAGAGCAAAATGCCAATGCAAAAAAGACCTTAATCACTACACCAAATTAGCCAGGGCCGACCCTGCTTAACTTCCAAAATCTGATGGGATCAGGCTAGCCAAGGCTATCCCTTCTTTCCTTTTAACTTTTGATATTACCTCAGTTATATATTTTGCCAAACAACTCCTTTGCTTTCACATGGCAAGGATTCTGTTTTGTATTCATCTGCATTACAAGTGCAAAGATATGTGCATTTGACAATGATGTTTTCTGTGCAATTTTCTCCATCAGCTGCCATTTTCCCTGCACATTTTCCCCACCACACCACTGGAGGGCTTTTTGAGGGACTGTGGCAGTTGCTATGGCTGGTTCCGGTTCAATAAAGCTGTCCTCTTAATATAGGCTTATGAGGTGATACATAATAGGTGATATTCACTTCCGTGCCATAAAAAGCTTCACCTGCTCATTTCCACACATTAAGCTTCTATTAAAGGGGCAGGATTTTTTTCTCCAGGGCAATGGGAAAGCATAATGCCAACCCCCTGGGGTGGTGTCCTGATGAGGGTCCTATTTTAAGGGGATTGGCTCCAGCAATGTCACAGCCCCATCTAACTCAATGGGACCAGCTTCAGAATAACTGAGCTGCTGTTTTTTGTGACTTGAGAAACAATTTCTATCATTCTGTTTTTCTGATAAAGATTCACCTGTTTCAATAAATAGGGAGGGTTTTTAAAACTCTGTTTCCAGAGAAATCAATGGCATCAGTACTTCAAAATGTTTGTGACTCACCTTCACCACCCCCATTCCCTTTAATACACATTAATATTTGCAAAACAGTGTTGTTTGTGCACCTTCAGAAACCATTGAATAACCTGAATAAAATCTGTTACCAAATTATTCCTTTAGACTAATCATTAAGAAAAGGAAAGAAAAACCCAAAAACGTAGAGCTGAATTATGATAAAACCTCAAACATAAATGTAGTATTCTGAAACATTTGGTTCCGCAAGTGCTACACATACAGCTTTTTAAAGTAGATTGGCTTTACTTGGATGCTGGATGTTGGGAAAGAAAGTGCACAAGGCAAATGGGGTTGAAATACAAATTCAAGTGATTCTACAGGACTGTCTCTCCCCGTATGTGCCCTAGAAAGTCTTGCACTCTGCAGTGCTGATCAGGGGTCTTTTGGGGGGGAGCGCACCGGAGCACAGCTCTGGCAGCTCAGGAGCCAAGCCCCACCCCCAGCCACGTCCAGGGAGTCTTTCAGGCAGCCGCATGTCAATTTCAGCTCTATTATATCCTATGGGCCATTGAAGTCAATGGTGAAAACATAGGGTATATTCTGGGGGCTGGAGGGAAGGGGGCCTGAGATAGAGGCTCCAAACTCACGGAGTAGCTGATGGAGCCTCTCCCCAAGATACCCACCAAGTTTCAAGAACATTGAGCCAGGGGGTCCAATTCTATGGGCCCCCAAACAGGTTGCCCCCATTCCCTCCATTGTTTTCTATGGTGGGAAAAAAGTAACTCTCTCTTAGCTCCCCCATCCAGGCCAGCTCCCTCCTTTTGCTTCCCTTTCTGACATCACTTCCGGTGATGTCATGGGGCGTGGCATATGCTAATAGCCTAATAGCTCATTAGCATACCATATGCTAATGAGCTCCTGCAGCTCTTTTTCTATGAAAAGACCCCTGATGCTGATCAACACCTTCTGGTAGTCCCTGGTCCAAAAGACATCTGCTTGGCCTCAACCAGGACCAGGGCTTTCTCTGCCCTGGCCCCAGCCTGGTGGAACATGCTCCCATGTGGGACCTGTTACAGTTCTGCAGGGCCTGTAAACTGGAGCTGTTTCATCAGGCTTTTGGCTGAGGCAGTGGACATTCAATCCATCTTGGCCTCTCATGCTTACAAAAACACATTATCAAACTAACCATCTTGCAGGAGACACTATGGACTGCTCTGGAGTTTGTGTCTTTGTTTGTTGCCACGTTACTTGATTGATTGTTTTAACTTGGTTTTATTGTATGTTATTGCTATTTTATTTATTATCTAATTGATGTGAGCCATCCTGAGCCCATTTTAGGATAGGGCGGGATATAAGCCTAAAAATAAGTAAAGTCTTGGGACATAGTTGCTCCAGGACATTATTAATAACAACCATAGTTCAATCTGATGACTGGTGTGAAATTAACTATGAGAGTGACTAGTTCAGGTGTTGCAGGCACTAAATCTAGGGCTGCTTCCATACAAATGTGTTGCTTTGCCTTGCCATGCCTCCCACACTGGAGTGATTGGTTTGTTTGTTGTGGCATCCACTGGGCATTGTCATGCAGTTGTCCATCTTCCAGGTTTTCTCTGACTCACTGCAATCTTTCCCAGGCTTGCTTTGGTTCAATCTTTCCAGAAAGATCATTGCCTAAGTGGGCTTGCCTACCATATCAGAGGGAAGGTGCAGAGTTTTGGACCTTCTTCCTACATCTGGACAATTTCCCCTTGGTATCCCCTTGTACCCACCATTCCCTTCCTTTTGCCACCAGCAGACTTTTTGCTAGATTTTTAAAACTGGTCATATAACCCTAGGTAGCTATAGCTGATGTTTTTAGAAAGCTACCTAAAGCCCTCTGGCAGGGTATGGTGGGAAGAATGGGAGGCACAAGTGGATACTGGAGAACATGGAGAACATGAGTGCACAATGGACACTTGTTGCTGCATGGAACAAACCTAGCTCTTACTCTTCAAAGTGAAATCAACGCTGTCAGAACTAACAGCAACTCCCAAAGAGGAGCACAGAGCTGGACTGGGCCAGTTGCTTTTACTTCTGCTGATACACAGAACATTCCTCTGTTTGGAGAATTTAATCTAATTATATTAGGGAGTAATTCACTACGGGTATACAGTAATCTATGCAAAAAGCATTTCCAGTATAAAGGGATCAAAAAGAACATGAGACAAGGCTTTCCTGGTGTCTCCTTTATTGGCTAGATACAGGCAGCAGCTTTTCAGTAGTTTTGAAGCTGTGTTGTAGAGTTTGATTGTCTCGGGTACACACATGAGTTTTTGTGTCCTTCAATCTCTAGTGAAACTTTTCACATTTTTCAGAACATTTTCATGCTGCAGCATCTTTCATGCCAAAATAAGCCCTTGAAGCATGACCAGCTGCTATAAGAGACATGTGTGTATTTAGGTATCACTGTGTCAGAAATCTGTTGGGTAGCGACTGTGATGTACAGCACAGTTCCACAACCAACACCTTGCAATGCCCAGAGCACTTTTGGATCTGGATGTTCGGGTGGGAAGCAACTGAAGGCATCCTGCTGAGCTTTAGAAAGTTCATCCCATTAATTGGAAGGATGTTTCTGAGATTTCATTGAGTTGTCCATGCATACAGTGCCGTGAAGCCTTAACACCTCTAACCACATCCATATCACAAAAATAAGGTTTTCTTGTAACCTTAATGCCAAAAGAGGCTGTTTCCTTGATTCTTTAAATGCTTAGGGTTAGTAAGATAAGTACCTTGTTGTGATTGTTGGATGTACTTTCAGCAGAGAAGCAGTAAGGAAGCAGATTGGGTTACATTGGTCTAACTTCTAGATGAGGCTTCAGTCACATGTAGCAGATGTTAGTTTGGGGAGAATGAGACATGCACAATAATCAGTCTGTTAGAAAGAGATTGTCCTTGGGGCAAGATAGTATAGCCTACTGCTATGTGAGGAGGGAACAGAAAACAATGCCAAGGAGAAGAAAAATGAAATCAGTTCCCACTGTGTATTAAACGGAAAGGACGAATCAAAACAACCTTGAGTAGTGCAAACCTCCCGTGTCTTTCTCAGAGCCTCCACTCTTCATATTTCACTTGGCAAACTGCAAACCATCAAAACAGAAAGACTCACCATCTCTCAGAAAGATAAACCACAGACCAATTTCAATGCATTGTAACAGAAGCAGCCTACATTCCTCTATTTATTATGGAGAAGCAAATGCAACAGCGTAATTAACAGAGAATCCCTCTTGATAGCTGAACTGAGCAGCCAGCTGGCCAAGGACTTCAACTTTTAACATTGCTGACTAAAGCCACTCTTCGGCTAATTCTTCTTTTGGGGAGAGATTTCTGTAACTATTAACCACTCACACTTTGAACTATAAGAGCATGAGTGGTTAATGCACACCACTTTGCATGTGAGCCTGATCAAGACTGTGACCTCACACCATTTTAAATTGCCTCTCTGGAGGCTGTAAAATGGTGGCACCATCTCCAGGTTGGACCAGGGTTACCATCACATCTAGACGTGCCCTCATTTGTCCCTTCTAAGAGAGCTGGCCCTCAAAAGAGGAAACTGTCCCTCAGAACTAGGAACACTATTAAAATAAAAAAATTGTACTCACACTTTGTATTTATCACTGTAAGCGCAACAAGATTTGCCATCTTCCAGGTGGGGGTTGGAGTTGTCATGGAATTACAGCTGCTCGCCAGACAACAGAGATCATCTCTGGAGGAAATGGGAGCTGTGGAGAGCAGACTCTATGGTATCACATCTTGTGGAGTTTCCTCCTCTCCTCAAACTCTACCCTATCCAGGCTCCATCCCAACTTTGTCTCACCCAGGATAATGTAGGTATGTAGGACAGTGACAGTTTTCTTCAGTCATACAGTTCTTATTTTATCTTCTTCCATCCTGGCTAAACGTCTACATTTGTGACCTTCATGGTTTTCCTGCTGGAGGAAACCAGAGAGAACTGCCACCCAACAGACAGCAGTCACAAAGGAGGGCCACTATGTCCTTGGAGTTTGGTGGATGTGGGCTTAATTCATCTGGGTTCAAAATCTCTGCATGTTTACTGATTCTTCCTGGGCAAGCCACTAAATAGTGTCAGTTCTCCTTATGTAAAATGGGAGGTATGTTACAGCTAATGAGGCTATTAACTGAATGAGTCAGCTGAAGATGGTAAGTGGTGAGGATGAATAAAATAAAACTAGATCACAGTGTCTAAATTAGTCATTGTGTACCAGAAGAAGGCATCCAGAGAATCATTGCTGATTCATTCATACAACAGCCCCGTGAGCTAGATCATAAGACCCATTTTACACAAGGAGAATCGATACAACTGAGTGGTGGTGACCTATCCAAGTCAATGCTTTGAAAGCTGCATACAGCTCCGTTGACACAGGTCTGCCTCCAGCAATGAATATAGAGGTCTTTTTAACTATCAGTCATCTGATCTTTGTAGCTGGTAAGAGGGAAGTGATATGTCTGGCATACTTCCCCCATTAATACACTTCATTATCATGATCCTTAACATACCTGTGAGGAATTATAAAGATTATTCCTTTTCAGATTTATTTTTCCTTTAAGTGTTAGTAGTTTCTCTCTCCCTATCAAGTAGCTTCTCAGTTTTCTGTGGCTAGGCTCTTGCAGTGAAAAGGGTTATTTTCTTATACAGCATAGCTTCCAAGTTTCCTTTTCAAAGAATGTTCCCTTTTTCCAAAATGTGGCAGCTTCAGAACATAATGGATGTTACTTCATAACACACATACACAGGCTGCATTCATAACTCACAGGAGATGCAATTGAATAAAAACAGGTATTATAAGTGTGTGTGTGCATATCTGTATAAAATTGCTTTTTTTTAATGATGACCCAGCAAGTCTTTTTTTCTTGTCATCTAAAGAATAAAGAACATTGTTTTGTGCCCTTGGCAAAAAGGTAATAATCCCTTTCTTATTTTACATGTAACTTTGTGGTAGAAAAGGAGCAGTGGTATATATGTTATGGCTTAATTAAAGCAAAGTATTGCAAACATGGGAAGAGTGCACTTGTCCTGACCTGAACCTATGCTGATTTCATGCACTTTCATGAATCAGTCCATATTTACCAGAGACTGTTCCCAATTTCTGTTAGGAGCACAGTAGTTTGGGCATATTAAAAAGCTGGCAACCTTAAAGCAGGCAGACATGAGTTTTCAGCAATATGTAAGAGTGGAAAAGGACAGTGACCCAGTGATCCTTGGTAGGATAAAAGGAATGTTGAAGTACATAAGAGGGATCCTATTATCACCTATACATTGCTCGAGGGTATGTGGTCTGCTGTCTGCCTTAGCAGCAGACATGGCGATAGTAACATAAGAAGAAGGGTCATCATTTGCAGTACAGGTTTTGCAAATATAAGATGGTCCCATGTTCTTTTCCTAGCCTGTAGCTAATGATAAGGCTAGCAGACGTCTTTAAAGCCAGCATGATATAGTAGTGAGGGCATCAGACTAGGATCTAGA
Source organism: Gekko gecko (assembly GCA_029375565.1). Lineage (NCBI taxonomy): Eukaryota > Metazoa > Chordata > Lepidosauria > Squamata > Gekkonidae > Gekko > Gekko gecko. The sequence continues at coordinate 98,380,307 of JAPDNY010000004.1, read as the reverse complement.
AGAAGACCCAGGTTCGGATTTCACTCTGACTTGAACTTTATTGGGTGACCTTGGGTCAGTCAACCTCTCTCAGCCTAAGCTACCTCCCACGGCTGTGAGTAAGGTTGCCAGCAAGCATGGAAAAAATTGTGTAAGACTGGGCAGCTGGAACTTTCATGGCATGGAGGTAAATTACATCACTTGGTAAATTACATCTATTAAGCCTTTATTACAGGAGCAAGACACTTTCCCCTTTTTTTGGAGAAAGGACAGGATAAAATGTACTAAACAAAATAAATTTTATGATAATTAAGTAAAACTTCTAGGCTGTTAAGAATGTAAGCGTATCTAAGGAGAGGGGATGTACTAATAATAATTGGTTTTACAGCTGAAGTGTGCTGTGAAAATGAATTCAGTTGCTAATCCAATTGCTTCAAGCCCTTTGAGCTTCATGATAGATATAAATGGTTCCTCCAAGAAAAAAAAAAGCTTGTCTCCAAAAAAAAAAGTCATGGCAGAAGCTGGCCTTGGCTTTATCACAGAATGGCATGACAAAGCCGACAGGACATGAAATGTCTCTGGTTCAGGACAGCTTATCTCTAAGGGTGCGGTCACACGGACCTTTTGATCAGGGTTCGGCACTGTTCCCTCATGCATGTAAATTTCACGTTCACATGTGCCAATCCACCTCCCGTGCCGAAGCCGGCTCACTCCCGCAATGCTCCGGGTTTTCCTGCCCCCTGGAAAATCAGGTATTTTCCTGGCACTTGCGCTTTGAAAGCGTGATTTCGCCCATCTGGACAGCCCGTCTTTCGCAATGATTGTGATTAGGGCCGTCTGACCACACTTTGTGTGTTTTTTTGTTTTTTTAAAAAAGCTTCCAGTTTGAGCGTTTGCATAAACATGCACTTAATAAATCCATTTAAAGTTTAATAATGGAATTTATTAAGCACATGTTTGCTCAAGCGCTCAAACCAGAAGCATTAAAAAAAAATGCACAAAGACAGCCCTGGAGGCAGGAACGAGAGGTGGGGGCTATGGCAGTCTGGACGGGGGGCCAGCAAGGAGGATGGGGCAATGGTGGCAACACCACCCCCCACAGCGGCGGCAGGAGCAGCAACCACCTGAGCCTGCCCCGTGGCTGGCATGATCGCCTGGAGGGACGGCGCAGCAGCAGGCAAGCGGGTGGTGAAGAGAGGGGCTGGCTGCATCTAGTCAGCCCAACCCAAAGTAAAATGTTCCCGATTTAAACAAAGCGTGATTACCTTGCCATATGACCGCACCCTAAGAGATGAAGGGGTAGCTGTTACTGTTCTAGAGGGAAATGGATTAGGGCTGGCCACTGAGAGGGTGACAAACAATACTGACTGCCTCACAGGGTCTAGAGGCCACAGGAGGAAGGTTGCAGGCCTAACATGTCTGGGGAATTATAGATGTTTATATACAGATACCAGAAGTGTCCAAGGTAAAATGGGGGAGCTGGGATGCTTAGTATCAGAGCAGAACATAGACATTGTGGACATCTCAGAAACTTGATGGGTAGGGGTGTGCATTTTTTGGTTCAGATATATTGGACTCCCCCCAAAAATGGTATTTCTGAAAAATCCCAGATCCCAATATCAATATGGTATTTCGATCAGGGATTTTTCAGAAATCCCGAACGTTTTCAGGTCCAATAGACCCAAGAAGAAAAATACCAATTTTTTTAAAAAGTGCAGCCTAACCCTGGGGCTTGCTTGACTTCTCCTGCAGTGCAGTTTAAACTGCACCGCAGAAGAAGCTGTCTCCAAGATCTGCATGCGACATGGAGGTCTCTCCCCACAGCATGCAGACCTGGCTGGGAGGTCTTCTCCTGTGGTGCAGTTTAAACCCAGTCAATGTTGTTTACCTAGATTTCCAGAAAGCCAGGGCTTTTTTTGTAGAAATTAGCACATTAGCATATTAGGCCACATCCTTGACAGCACAGCTCATTAGCATATTAGGACACACCCCATGTTACCAGAAGTGTGGTCATCCAGCCACACCCACCTTTTGCTTCTTATTCTGTTTACTTTGCTTGTTGTCAAAACCCGGGGCTTTTTTTTTGGAGCAGGAACTCCTTTGCATGTTAGGCCACACAGCCCTAATGTAGCCAATCCTAATGAATTTCTGCTGTTGGGTGTGGCCTGTTATGCTAATGAGTCCCTGCTGGGCGTGGCCAACTCAGGAGCCAGCCAGAACTCCGTTCCTGTGTGTTCCTGCCCAAAAAGAGCCCTGCAGAAAGCTTTTGTTAAAGTTCCTCATCAAAGCCTCCTAAGTAACTCAACTGTCATGAGATAAGAGGACAAGTCCTCTTGTGGATTTAAAATTGGTTAATTAGCAGGAACAGCTGACATTAAAGATTTTATTATATAGTGCTAAGATGGCCAATGGGGGGAAGAGTTGATGAAATTTCAATATATGATTCAACTGTCATCCATCCAGTATGGACCGTTATATAAGTTAAAGAAATGTTCTTCCCACTGATCCTTAGAAGAATAAGAATCTAGTTCTTTGAATTTCCAACTAGACACTAAAACTTTAAGAACACAAGTAAAGCCATGCTGGATCAGGCCAATGGCCCATCCAATCTAACACTCTGTGTCATACAGTGGCCAAAACCCAGGTGCCATCAGCACGTTCATGAGCGGGGCCAGAAATCCAGAAGCCCTCCCACTGATGCCCTCCAGGCACCAAGAATACAGAGCATCACTGCCCCAGACATAGTGTTTCCTGTATACCTTGTGGTTAGTAGCCAGTGATGGACCTCTGCTCCATATGTTTATCTAATCCCTTCTTGAAGCTATCTATACTTGTAGCCACCACTGCTTCCTGTGGCATTGAATTCCACTTGTTTACTCTTTGGGTGAAGAAGTATTTCCTTTTATCTGTTCTTACCTGACTGCTCATTAATTTCATTGAGTGCCCATGAGTTTTTGTGTTGTGAGAAAGGGAGAAAAATACTTCTTTCTCTACCTTCTCTATCATATGCACAATTTTGCAAACCTCTATCATGTCATTTCTCAGTCCTTTTTTCTACAAGCTAAAGAGCCCCAAGTGCTTTAACCTTTCTTCATAGGGAAAGTGTCCCATCCCCTTAATTTTAATTGCCCTTTTCTGCAATTTTTCCAGTTCTATAATATCTTTTCTAAGGTACAGTGTTTGTATTGGGGGAGGTGGCAATCTGTATTGGGCTTTTCTCCTCAAATGGGGACCTAAAGCTATTTGGGTATCATTTCCTCCATCTTTGTTTTTGTTCTCACAACCCTGTGCAGGGTACCTTAGGCTGAGAGAGTGACTGGCCCAAAATCACCCAACAATGTCTATGGCGGAGTGGGGCTTACAGAGCTGGGTCTCCCGGCTGTTAGTCCCCATGCTCGAACTTCAGCACCACGTGGTGCATGTGTCTTTGTGTCTTTGTGGAAGATCAGGTCTCTAAGTGAGACTAAAGTGCAAGGAAAGGAGTGGTCAGAGGAAGCAGACTTGAGATTTGGAGGGGAGTGAATTGAAGTGGATGATCACACATAGGTGGTGGGAGAAAAGGGCTGGTTTAAGAGTTCTGGTCATTGACAGGTGGTGGTGAATCCTTGGAGGGGTCGTTATTTCTGTGGTGGATTAAGCAAGTGTTGAGGGCAGTGGCTCCAGTTCCTTGAAATATGTGTACATTTTGGAGTGGATCTCTTTAAGTGAGGAAGAAACCCTGCTTTACACACAAAAATTCTTTCAGGGCTGCACAGAAAAAAAAGTTGCTGGTCTAGTGTAGTCAGGAAGTGTGTTTTCAGAGAGGGAAGAGGTGGGAGGCATACTCAAGGTGAATTACACGTAGCGAGTCAGTACAGTCAACAAAATGGGACATTCACGCTGCTCCCCACCTACCAATGAAAGGATGCCACAAATTGCAGGTAGGTGGGGAAGCGGTGTGATGTTGTACTGAAGAATAAGCTTTCTGAAGTTGGCATTAGCGAATTTTACCAGTTTGGGTCTCTGAATTACCCCCAACTTAAAGCTTTTGCTTCTAAAATTCTGTCTATGTTCAGGACAATGTATGTCTGTGAACAGCTCTTTTCTGTAATGAATGTCAATAAATCAAAAGCACGTTCTCAGCTTACAGATACACACCAAAACAGCATACTCAGGATTGCTACAGCACAGACGTTGACTTCAGATTTTGATGTAGCAATTCAGAGCAAGAGGCATCAGTTATCAAAGACTGTTAAATAAAGGAAACACTACACAGTGACTACTTTTTCGGGGGACTTTTCCCAGAAGTCTGCCTTGCCACTATAACTGGGTGGCTGAGAAATTTCCCAGCGTATATAAGGTCCCAAGAGGTATTATGTCTTTCTGTTTTACTGCTCCACTTGGACTCATCTGTTTTCAAATTACTGTATCAGCTCTGTGTGATTCCACATTAGAATAAACCAAGAGAATTTTCCTTCATGTCCCAATAGCTAACCGTCCTTCAGAAACAATGAGGCTTCTCCTTTAGAGTAAATAATAGCATTAGTCCGCCCAGTACTCATCGAAAGAGCATATATCAGCTCACAGAGCCTCCAGATATTCTTGTGGACTAATCTAGAAATCCCCCTTGGCTTGCCTATTAGAGAACTGGATGTATTTATAGATCTGCTTCACTCCTGTTTATTTTATTCAGCATCCCCTCTTGAAAGGGCAGTTGCAATATGCATAATGCATCAGCTACCAATAAACTCACAGGGATAGGTAGCAGGCTTATGCTTTTTTTCACAGAGAATTATATGAAGTCCAAAAGAAAAGAGGCATCTAAAAATAATGCCTTGCTGCTGAACATGCAGATGATTTTCTCCAATTTTCCACTGACCTGCTGCTGTATGCTGCTTGTAGCATTAAGAGCAAAGCTTTGAGCAGGCTCAGTATTTTTCCATGGACATCCAAGCACTTGGAGAGTAATGCTGTGCAAAAGAGGACAAGTGTATGTTTGACCTGGCTCATTTTCAGGGAAGAGCAATTGAAAACCTCACAGTCTGTTCTGTTGACTTTACAGGCTTCCTATCTAACCAGCAATTTTCATGCTTCATCACTTCTTGGGAGGTGACTGAATTTCTTTGACTGAAGGGGGAATGAAAATGAATCACAGTGACCACACTTTTAAGGTGAAAATGTGCTGGCTGCAATGGGCCCCAAATGTCCGTTATGTTTATGTTATGTTTATGGTATGATGTTTATGGTATGGTATGGTATGGTATGGTATGGTATGGTATGGTATGGTATGGTATGGTATGGTATGGTATGGTATGGTATGATCCTGTGTAGTGCAGTGGTAGGGTTGCCAGTTGTCTGGAGGAAAAGCTGAAAAGGAGACCTTCCTGCCAGACTGAGGCTTGTTCAGTATCAGACAATGCTCTGCAGATCAGGGGAAGACTCATAGTTCTAATGCAGGAAGTGATCTTTTGGCAAGGACTGACCCTGACTTGGGTCGGGAGATGACGACAAGCTAGCCTTTCAGCTTTGCAGAGTCAGTTGCCACCAGCTATGCAGAAAAGGAAGGATGGCAACATGTATCTGTCAATATGTAGGAAAAAAATTATTCTCTGAATCAGCATGTCTTTAATGCCACTTAGACTATGTAAAAGAGCTTTATCTGAGGTAATAATCAGTCCAATGTTTTATATGCAACTGTATGCAATAGTTTTATTCTTAACAAAGGTAAATCAGCTCCGTTTTCAGAAATGCTAGCATTCATCAAAAGTCACTGGAGCTGCACTTACACCAAATGAACATCCTGAAAGGATATATAAACCCAGGAGCAGCTGCCTAAATGGCTAGCACTGTCTAGGTATTAGGGCTGCCTCAATGCAGAATCAGTGGTCCTTTCTGCACTTGGATCTCATCCCTGGTTTTATCAGAGTTCAGCTTGTGACACAATACCTTGCATTTATCCTTAGTTATAACAACATCTGTTTATCCTGGGACAAGTGTGGGACAAAACCGGGGTGACCTCAATGTAATGTGAAAACAAAAAATACCCCAAGATAATTACAGGGTGAACTCAAGTGTAGTGTAGAATGTAAGTTTGGGGACAGGGTTGAACCAGGATATAAGGTCTAGTGTGGAATCACCCAGTATATTGGAAGTGGCATGTCTGCTGGTTGTGATCGATGGTGTATGACTCTTTATAAATCCAGGCACATAAAAAAATGGTTTACTTAGGGGACCCATCAGTGTAATTATGTCACAACCAAGGAGTTATTAATGCATAAGGGAAATATCATTGCATCACAAGCAGAAAATAGAAATCACCAAATCAAATGCATCATAAAACAATGTGTGCATATTGTGCAACAGAATAGTCAAAACATGATTAATTCACTGAATCATGTTCTCTAAACAAGAAAAAAAAACAGAATAAAGCCCAAACTAGATTTTTTAAAATGCATAATTAAAATTAACACACACACACCTCTTAATACTGGAATCCTTTAATAAATACTGAGGATTAGAAACTTGTTCATTTCTTAAACCAAAGAGAATACTTTCTGGGATTAAAATTCTATAATTGTGTAGGATGCAAAAGAAAAATCCACACATATAGCAAATAGGTTATCAACTCTGTCTACGTTGAAAATAACGCTAGCAAACAGCCATATTATGATCCCATTGCTACCAACTACAAAATTCTGAACTAACTGCCATGTCCTGGATAAAAGTTTTACAGTAGCTATAGGTTAATAAAATAATGAGGTGACATTTACTGAGCATTTCTATTGATGCAACAGAGTTGCACCTACAAACTTGTAGCCACAATACACATAAATGACATGGTTTTGAAAACATGTTCAAAGTATAGTAGAATCCTCAAATATATTACAAAAAGCCCAGTTCTCAGTTACAGCTTCACTGATAGATTTAATCTGCAGCTGATAATTTAGAGATGAATCTTGACCTGGTTTTTTTTTTGGTTTTTTTTTAAATTAGTCACTGGAGTTGCTAAATATACTCTGCCTTTGAGAACTATTTGACATGGATTGCTTTTACAATGCATTCATTCCAAAAAAGCTGTCTTTTTTCATTTTACAGTAATGTTAAATGAAGAAAGCCAAATTTAACTACCACTTTTAGAAGTTGATGTTGTTATTCCAGATTCTGTAATCCCTCTTTTGTAACAAAAATGTATAGGGAAGCCTGAGGGCATTTCTATTTATAAGATCTCTGCTTCACAGCTCAAGGTTTCAAAGAATCAAATTAAATCAAAGATTAACTTTGAAGTCCTTTAGCCTAAAGCAAGGGTTGTTCATGAGACAATGAACAATACAAAGACAGTATCTTCAGGGTATCAGACAGATATGTTATAAAATTCAACTGTTTACTTACAATTAACCTTTTGTTTATGAACCAAGGGTTGTTTTGTAAAGAATATATCATTGGAAAATGCTTCCCATGACTTCTGATGTCAATGTGAGCAAGCTGGATAGCCACAGGACACTATAGTATAAGGATCATACTGACAAAGCAGACATCAGTTTGGAAAACTACAAGTGTCCACTCTCTTATCTTTGCAGAAGTGGAAGGCTCCATGTAATTCATTATTCTGACATGGGATGAGATTTGCTTTCCCATGAAAACAGCTTCCAAAAGGAAGTTACTCTCTATAAGAAAGCAATAATTTTGTTGCAGAACAGAGGAATCCCTCTGAAATATTGCAGACTGTTGGTAGACCACATGTCTTAGCAGGAGATTAAGGATACTAAGACATAATAACAGTCCAAAACAAAGTATAGATGTCTATTTCCATTGAAGCTGTATCCTCTGCTTTCACCACACATTTGCCACTTCTGAAAAGTGCAGGTAGGAATTCAGTTCTGTGCTGGGAGGAGATAGATGGTTGTCTCAACTTGTTGACCACTAATTCACTGACTGAGCTGGGCAGACTTACTTGCAACTCTAAAAGCTTTAAAACTGGTTAGTTTGTGTATTTATGACATTTATAGTCCACCTTTCTCATTGAGAATTAGGATGGGTTACAGAACTGGAAAACAATGTAATAAAACAGTATAATACAAACTTTAAACAATGCCATTTAAAAACTGCCTAAAATTCATAAGCAGGGAGGTATCATATACTAGTGATGTGCATTTGAAAATTAATCAAAATACAGACCAGATCCCCTCTATTCCCTAACCCAGTTACTAAACAAGTAGTTTACCAGAAGAAAAATACAGCAGGATTGGCTGAAGAAAAAACAGTGTTTTAGAGGGTAGAACAGTTGATCTGCAGTAGAACAGAATCAAGGCCAGTAGCAATTTAAATACCAACAAGAGTTTCAGGGTATAAGGTTTAGAATCAAAGCTCCCTTCATCAGACACAAGTAGAAATGGAGATCTCTGAGTCCTTTCATCCTAGTCAGAATGTGAGAGGGTGTTATAAAGAATGCTTGTAAAGAATTCAAAGATACCATAAGAACATAAGAGAAGCCAATGTTGGATCAGGCCAATGGTCCATCCAGTCCAACACTATCACACAGTGGCCAAAAGTACCAGGTACCATCAGGAGGTCTACCAGTGGGGCTAGGACACTAGAACCCTCCCACTGTTGCCCCCCCCCAGAACCAAGAATACCATGCATATTGTAATCTGCTTGACTGGAAAAGAAGTGGGGCAGAAAATTAGAATCTGTATTGAGATACGAATCCTATGTCCTCATTCAGCCCTGGAGTGTCCATTGTTCTGACTTTGATCATTTCTGCAGTAGTGAAATTCCCTACATTGATGTTTTTAGAACTGCACATTATGTGAAATTTTCTACAGCTTTTTCCTCACCAGGCACAAACCCAAAGTTTTCTCCTCCTTACCCCATGTTTTTGGAACTACTAAAACTGGGAATTCCAAAAATGCGGGGTAAGAAGAAGAAAACTTCAGGTTTGTACCTGTTGAGGAAAAATCTACTGTGGAAAATTTCACATAATGTGCTGTTTTAAAAGCATCAATACAGGGAATTTCACTACACCAGAAAGGGTCTTAGTGAATTATCTCAAAGTCAGAAATCTTGTAATTTCCCCTTGAAATTTCTCTGTTTTGAGGACTGCCACTCTGAGGTTGGTAATGGGAGGACCTGGAAGATTAAAATATTCTCCTACTAGTTTTTGAATGTTGCAATTTTTAATGTTGGATTTACATCTGTTTATTCTTTTGGATAGGAACTGACTTGTTTGTCTGATGTAGAGAGTGAAAGAATATTGCTGGCATGTGATGGCATATATATGGCTAAACAATGAACAAGTGAATGCACCTGAGAAGGTACAGCTGGCTGGTGTTGTAAGGTCCGGTTACTGTGTTGTCACAGTGGATATGGGGACCGAAGTGGCATCTTGGTTTATTGCAGGCCCTAGTCCCAGGGTCCATGTCCATGTTTGGAAGAGTATTGGTGTGCATGAGAAGTTGTTTAAGGTTAGGAGGCTGTCTGTGAGAAGAAAATGTTTGCCTCCGAATGCCTGTGTGAGAGGAGTATCATTGTCCAATAGGGCTGCCACCCCCCAGGTAGTAGTGGGGGAATTGCCTGCTTTCATGGGCTCCAGCCCACTGGTGGCCAGCTGGATGGAAGGGAAAAACCCAACCCCCAACAGCCACAGCCAGGTGTGATGTCATCACACTGGGGACATTGCATGACAACATTCCGGTATTTTGGGCAAATACCAGAATGTTGTCATGCAATGTCCCCAGTGTGAATGTCACTTCTGCATGACATCATTACACTGGGGTGTTGTGCACGGTGATGTCACCCCACCCCACCCAGTCCCAGGAAGCTCCCTCCCATCCCCCAACAGCAGAAGAAAAGGACCTGGCAACGCTATTGTCCAGCATTGGTTGTAGGTAATTAATGATGTGTTGGGCTGGCTTGAGCTAGAGATGTAAAATTTCCAGAAATTTTGAAGCTCGGAAAAAAAACCAGGGTTTTTCCAGTTTTTTTTCAGGGGAAAATGGAAATTTTTGGGAAAATTGAAAAAAATGTTACATTAGCACTTCTTTTTCTTTTCCAGATTGAAAGTCATTCTGTTACTTTAGGAACATAAAACATGACTATGGACAATTTTACTTGTCATGAAATTATCACAACTAGCATATTAAAAATATAGTGTATCCAAACAATTATTACAAACAGAATTTACTTTTTAAAATAATATTTATTTGTAATTGTATCAAATGGAGCAACAATCTCCCAAACCGTTTACTAGTTTATGTGGAACAGACAAAAAACACTCCACAAAACAATTTTTTAAAATCCAGAAGTAACAATTATTCATATTTCCTCTCCACAGTATTAATTTTTTAAAAAACCATTCTCATAAAAAGAATTGAAGAGGGGGGAAGTGTATAGAAGGGAGTGTGGGACTAAGTTTCAATGAATGGGCATGAAATTTATTCAGAATCATTTTCTGAGCTGTAATTATCAGAATCAGTTTCAGTCTCTGCTTTTGCAGCTACTCTGTTGTGTCTGCCATTATCACAGTTATTATGGACCTCTAAAAACTGAAGGTTTGCCTGGATTGAAACAAGCTTCTCTACCCTTTCACATGTCAGTTTATTTCTTGACTTAGTGTGAGTGTTTCCAAACATAGACCAGATTTTTTCACATACTGCAGAAGATGGAGGAATCTGAAGAAGGCGAGCAGCAAGAGGAGTCAGAGGCTGTGTTGTGCAAAGACCTTGCCACCATGTTGCAGGAGGAATATGTTTGGCAGAATCCCAGATTGCATTCCTGGACCAAATCCCTGAAGATGTTCTATATTCTGCAACATTTGAAAGTACCTTCCCAACATCAAGTCCTAAATGTGATGCTTAGTTTGTAATCCAGTCAAATGCAGTAACAGTGCTATCACCACTTATATTTCCACCTTTGAATCTTGGATCCAGCAGATTTACAGCAGCATGAATTCGATGGCAACAAAATTCTTCCCCTTTTTAAATAAAATCTTTCACTTTAGTTTCTTCTACAGTTGCAAGTGGAGATATACTGAGATTTTCAAAAACAGTTGTTTTTATCTTGGTCATTAGATAAGGAATTTCTGACAAAAGTGCACTATCTGATTCAGATGCAGTGATTGCTGCAGCAATTGGCTTTAGAATCTTCAGGGAATTTTGCAGCTGAACCCAGAAGACATCCTGATCAAGAACAGTGTTTCTTACACTCCTGGGTACTTTAAGATCTTCAACTATTACTGTATCTTGAAGAGCTTCTTTGTTTTTTAGCAAACTTTCAAAGGAGATCACCACTCCAGCCCACTTACTACAGAGCTTCAGTGTCACTATTTTATTCTTTGCATTTTTTCTGCTTGCTTCTTCTTGAAAACTGCAGCTACAATACAAGTACCTTTTACATGTTTTATAACTTCTTTTGCTTGTCTATAGATCATTTGAAGGGTGTCCAGTTTCATAATATCATTAAGAAGCAAGTTTAGGCCATGAGATGCACATCCTATTGCAGTAATATGTGGATACTTATCCATTATGATCTCCCATGCTGCTTTCATGTTGCTGGCATTGTCAGTTAGCAAATCAAATACTTTACCACTCCCAATTTTCTGTAGGACTTCACATATTTTATAGTTGATATATTCTCTAGTATGTCTGTTCTCTCTTGTTTCAATGCTTTTGTAAAAAAAAAACTAGTTGAGGTGCTGTTATAACAAGATTTATAATCCCTTCTCCTCTCACATTTGTCCATCCATCTGAAAGTAGTGCAAGACACAGTGCTTCATTAATTTTTCCTTGCACAGATTCCATTACACATTCATATTCCTACTCCAAAAGAGGCTTGCTCAAAGAATGTCTGCTGGGCAAATGGTATGATGGTCTTAGTAATTTTAAAGCTTCCTGCCAGTATGGATTTTCAGTTATTGAAAATGGTGTTCCAGAAGAATATATTGCTCTTGCAAGAGCTTGATCAATTTTTTCCTGATCTTCAGGTGTCATCTTGTCTACAAATGAATTAATTGAATAATTTTTGGATGCAGCTCTCTTCACTATCTGTTCACTTGAAGGTGCTGCTGCTGGGACAACACTTTGTGTTGCTGCTGATGTTACAGATGGAGTAGAAAGAGGACTTCTTAGATGAGAATGCTGAGAAAAACTATGTGCATTTTCATCATTGTGATCCTCTTCACTTAGATCCATGAAGGATTTTTTAATATCTACAGGACACTTGTTTCATACAAGAATGGGTTTTGTCATCTTGGTAGCATTTGGAAATGCATATTTCATCTGAAAATATTTGCAAATCACATTTTTCTTCTCAGAAGAACTTGTAATGTGAAAATGCCTCCATATGCTAGATGTTGGTCAGACCATTTTCCTGAGGCAAGTAGGAAGAAAGACAAATAATGTAATGGTTAGTTTGTAAGAAGACACTAATCTATGGTTGTAGATGGGGGTGGGGAAATAAAAAAGAGGTTAGTAGTAATTAAATTATTATTTACACAAAGGTTATAAAGATAAACTAATATAGCTAAATGTTTCAGTGTTCTGGAATCAGATAAATGAAAACTCTTACCTTTTTAAAATAAGTATATACTTTCAGGTCCTTTTTGTTGCTCTGTATTTTCTTCCAATGCTTTGAGGCCTAGTGAAGCCTGAGTGCCAGTATACCCACCCACATGCAAAACCAAAACTGAAACTTTTTTTTTCTTTTGACAATAGCACCTCCTAAAGGAAGAAATGCATCTTGTTCTTGCATTGGAGAGTTCAGTTTGTAAGGACTTGCTTGCCCTCACTGCACAGAAATTAGATTAATCTGATACCATATATATATTTTTAGAAATTAATTGGAAAATATTTGAACACCTTGTCTTAAAATATTTTATTCATCATGTTAAAATAAACATTCCATAATCATTTTTTTCTTTTCTTTTTTCAATTTTTCCAGTTTTTTGGGAAAAAACCAAAAAGGCTTCAGGAAAAAAACGGGGGGGGGGGAATGGATTTTTTCCAAATTTTTCCGGTTTTTTTCTGGGGCTTCACATTTCTAGTTTGAGCTGAGAGCTATATGTAACCACCAGTTCCTTCACTGGTGAAAAAAGTAGAGGGGGGTCCCCTATGACCACCAAAAGTTTATGTTTAGGATCACAACCTGCTTGGATGAAAGCCATCTGGAATTGGGGCTATAATAAGGAAGGAAATTAGTTGAAATTGAGCTTAAAAGATGGCTTGGTCCAACCCAAATCTTATTTACCATTTCACATCATGATGTTTTGTTACATGACATAAAAATAAATGTGCTTGACATTCTTGTCATTGCTTGTTTATTAATTTTACCACATTCACCAGTGGTGGATGAATTCATTGCTTAAGCAGTTACTTTCTATACTATTTCCAATATTCAAATTAAAAGGAGCTTTTTAAGGCAATAATGGACTTATGAGAGCCCAGGGAGAATTTAGGTTAGAGTTAGAGTTGGCTTTTTGCTATGGTTATGAAAACCATTGTTGCCCCTGTACTCATATACTGCTATATGTTTGTTATAGCTTTAATAAATTTACATGGAACTCTGAAGAGGTTAGGATTAGATTTTGTGGTAGCAACTATTAGGTAATTTGGTCGTTAAATTATGGAACTCTGAAGGCTGAAAAATGAGTTTGTCTCCTAAATTATTGGGCTGACTCCTAAAGTCAAAGAAAATTTGTCAAGGCCTAGATTAAAGAATAAAACAAATTGGAAATTACCTGAATAAGGTTTCTGTGTGCAGCCCTGTCATAATTTGTCTTTGTTCTCTACTTGGTTCTAGGGATCAATACATTATTTTTTTAATTTAAAAAATCTGGATTTAACATCTAGGTTAGTGCACAAAGTGGAAATTAGTAAAAGCTTTATTGACAGACATTTCTCTGAAACATGCCCAGGCAATAAAGGTTTCATTTTGTACTCTGCCAGTGATGCTGTAAGTAACTCTCTTACACAGCCCAAAGAATTCTGTTTCTATCTTCTATCCAAGCTTTTATTAAACCCTTATTCTAGCAGCCAGCCTTAACAATGATGTCAGCCACTTATATATTACTAGATTAACAAGTCTGCCCATTAAGCACTTGACCTAATAAAGTTAAAATTGCTGCATGATGGTAAGCTGAAAGACTGCATGCATACACATAAGCACACACACATACATACATGCATACTCATGCACACAAGCAAGCAAACACTCAAGAAATTCATGAGGGATGCCCATTGTTTTTATCCCTGCCTCAATAGCTAGCTCACACAATGGGAAGAGCTCTGTAAGCACTTGGAGAATTGGCTACATTAGGGGTGTGTTGCTGTTATGTCTTCAGAGACATAAGTGGCAGCATAAGCGAGCAGGTGCTCATTATACGGATTCAGAAACTGATATTGCCCAATCAAAGGGCTTATGGAGGGAACATCTTTGATTGGTTATGGAATGTAATATGATTGGACTTTATCTGTACATTGTGATTGGATGTTATGCATTAATGTAATTGGACATTGTTATGACTGAGGGCATGGCTACCTCATATCACACTGTATATAAACCGCTGTGTTTGACTGTATCTTGTCTAGCTGGTCTAGCCCTTAGCTGGTCTAATCTTGGAGCTAAATAAAGCTGAATCACTTGTTGAACTTACCTCCTGCGTTAAGTCTCATACTTAACAAGTGGCGACGAAGGTGGGATATAGCGGGTAGGCAGCCCCGCTGAGAGAATCACGGAGGAAGTTCCGATCGACCGCGAGCCTCTAAGGGAGCCGTCCGCTCCAGAAGGCGCCACGATGAGCTCCAAGTTTCGGTTTGAGCCGTTCGAGCCGGCGACGGAAGACTGGGAAGCGTACCTTACCCGGTTCAAGTTCCACCTCGAGAGCGGCGGAGTGACGGATGCTGCGAAGAAATGAGCCGCGTTACTTAGCTCGTGTGGCAAGGAGGTGTTTGACATCGCCCGCTCACTTGTCACACCTGATGATATCAAGACCGTGCCGTACGCCACGCTGACAGAGAAGTTGAAGGCCCACTTCGCGCCGCAACCCTCTGAGATCGCTTCCCGGCACGCGTTCTACGAAAGATGGCAAGGCTCCAGCGAATCCATAGCCGAGTTTGTGGCAGCCTTGAGGAAGTTGGCAAGGGCTTGCAATTTCGCCGATCTCGAGACAGCCTTACGAGACTGGCTGGTCTGCGGTCACCGCGATGCCAAGCTGCAACAACGCCTGTTCGCCCTCAAGACGCTGACATTCAAGGTCGCGTTCGAGAAAGCCATCGCCGCTGAGGCTGCTGAAAGGTCAACGCGAGAAGTGTGACAGCGGCCTGCGGCAGCCGAATCCAGCATTCACCTACAGGTCGAGGACCGTGAGCCAGCGGCCGCCGTGGATGACGTACGAGAGCCTTGTTCCAGCAGCCAGCCACGAACCCAAGTGAAGACTGCGCCAGCGCGTCAGTGCCTTGGTTGTGGCGGGAAGCACAAGTGCGACACCTATTGGGCCAGAGAGTTGGTTTGTTGGGCTTGCGGAAAACGCAGGCACATCGCCAGAGTCTGCAAGTCGAAAAGATCGCCGCCTACCTCGCCTCCGCAGTGCTCTCAATTCCGAAGCAAGGTCAACACAACCTGCTCTTCATCCCTGTCGTCCCGAAACCCGACCCTGTCGTCCAACCCCTCTTCATCGTCCGTCCTCACCACGGGAGCATCCCGGAGGAAGAAGATTTTCCCTTTCGAAGTCGATTCCGGGTTGGCTAGAACAATCATTTCAACGTGCACATTGGATCGTTTTTTTCCGAGCCAAAGCCGCCGCCGCCTCCTGCCCACTGACGCCCATCTTGCAGATTTCCAAGGGCACCGAATCCCATTGGCAGGTGAGGCGGAATTTGAAGTCCGTTTCAAAGAGCGTAAGGCGGCTCTGTCCCTGATTGTTGCCGAAGGGGACAGGGTAAGCCTGTTAGGGCTCGATTGGTTTGAGCCATTAGGCATTGCTATTTCTGGTATTAATACGGTATGCCATGATAAATGGAATTGTTTGTATGACGAGTTTCCTCAGGATTTTGCAAAAGGGCTGGGAACTTATACGGGTCCCCTGGTTTCATTTGAGTTGGATCCAAATGTTAGGCCTATCAGGCTAAAATATAGGAAGGTGCCGTTAGCATTACAACCAAAGATTGAAATGGAAATTGACAAGCTCCTAGAGCAAGGGGTCTTGAAGCCAGTTCCGTACAGCAAATGGGAAACGCCCATCGTTACTCCTGTCAAACCTGATGGATCCATATGTATTTGTGCAGATTATAAATGTACAATCAATAAGGCATTACAACAACATTCCTATCCTGTACCTGTGATAAGCCATGTACTTGCATCTCTTGGGGGAGGCAAGGTTTTTGCAAAATTAGACCTTGCCCAGGCATATCAACAGTTGCCCGTAGATAACAATGCTGCGGAAGCACAAACCATCGTTACGCATAGAGGTGCGTTTAAAGTTAAACGCCTACAATTCGGGGTTAATGTCGCACCTGGGATCTTCCAGGGTTTAATGGAGGGGTTGCTCAGAGATATAAAGGGAGTGATTCCCTATTTTGATGATGTGCTTATTGCGGGGAAGAGTGATGAAGAATTGCTTGAAAGAGTCCGGAGTGTTCTGAAGTGTTTCAATAAGGCTGGGTTGCGAGTAAAATGGGGAAAATGTGCGATTGGGGTCTCAAGTGTCGAGTTCCTGGGGTTCAAGATTGACGAACAAGGTGTACACCCAACCCCTGGAAAGGTAGCAGCTATACACAATGCACCCAGACCTAAGAATAAAATGGAGTTACAAGCCTATCTAGGGCTAATCAATTTCTACCACTCATTTCTGCCCCACAAAGCTTCGGTAGCCGAGCCATTACATCGGTTGTTAAATAAAGGCGCGAAATGGGTTTGGGGACAGCTACAGGAAAAAGCATTTGCAAATGTTAAAGCGTTACTGACATCTGATAGCGTGCTGACTCATTTTGATGAAGGTAGAATGTTGGTTCTGGCGGCTGATGCATCGCCATTCGGTATTGGGGCAGTTTTGAGCCACGTAATGGAAAACAGGTCTGAGGCGCCAATTGCATATTATTCAAGGTCATTGAGTAGTGCGGAAAAGAACTACGCACAAATTGACAAAGAGGGTTTGGCGCTTGTGAGTGCGGTCAAGAAATTTCATGACTTTTTGTATGGCCGCCGTTTCCTCCTGGTAACCGACCATAAGCCGCTCCTGGGGATATTCGCCCCTGACCGCCCAACGCCTAACATCCTATTGCCCAGGATGTTGAGATGGACTTCGTTCCTCGCAGCGTACGAGTACGATCTGGAGCACAGGCCAGGAAAGTGCATCGCACACGCTGATGCCCTGAGCCGCTGCCCTCTGCCTGAAACTGGTCTGGATCCGGCTCCAACAGCAGACATCTTTGCACTGGATGAACTGTCAAAGTCTCCCATTTGGTCCGCGGACATTGCTACTGCCACTCAGAAAGACCCAACACTATCCCGTGTTTTAAACTGGGTGTGGAGGGGGTGGCCAAGTGTTTGTGTTGAGCCTGAGTTCAAAGCATATTGGGGGAGAAAGGCTGAGCTCTCTATTTCAAAAGGGTGCATCCTGTGGGGAAATAGGGTGGTGATTCCCCCCAAACTAAGGGAAAGGGTGCTTGAGTCTTTGCATGCCGGGCACCCAGGCATCGTACACATGAAAGCCCTGGCCAGAGGGTACCTGTGGTGGCCTGGGCTCGATGCTAACATCGAAGAAATGGTTCGAGGCTGCATAAGCTGCCAGCAGTCCCGGCCTGATCCTACACACACACCACCAGCAGCCATGGAGAGAGCTGAAAAGCCTTGGTCAAGCCTGCACTTTGACTTTGCGGGGCCAATCAACGGCCAAATGCTCCTGGTGGTTGTGGACTCTTATTCAAAGTGGCTGGAGGTAGTTCCGATGAGGTCCACGACATCGGCAAACCTAATAAAGGCTTCGTGCCAACTCTTTGCCACCCATGGGCTACCTGAAGTACTGGTCAGTGACAACGGCCCTCAACTGACCTCTAGGGAGTTCGCCGGCTTCCTAGAGGGATACGGCATCCGGCACATCACCACAGCCCCGTTCCATCCCGCTTCCAACGGCCAGGCAGAGCGGATGGTTCGGACGGCGAAAGAGACCCTCGCCCGACTGCCTGGCGAGGACTGGGACCATTGAGTGGCCGATTTTCTCCTGTGGCAGCATGTCACACCGAGCTCTGCCACAGGGAAAAGCCCGGCCGAGCTGCTCATGGGGAGGAAGCTGACAACCCTCCTCGACCGCCTGCACCCAGACCTGGATGGCAGCAGAGCTGTACGGGCCGAACCGCCCACGCCATCCAGGGAGTTCCAGCCCGGGGACTGGGTCTTTGCCCGTAACTACTCTGAGGGGCACCGGTGGCTTCCCGCCGAAGTCACCAACCGTTTGGGGTCCAGGATGTATGTCGTGAGGCTATCTGACGGCCGAAAGATACGCCGCCACATAGATCAGCTCCGGCAACGGTGGGCTCCTGCGGAACAGGAGCAAGAGGCCGGAGATCCATACGGGCCCAGGGAGCAGTCCCACTTGCCTCCGGTCGAGGTAAGTGCTGCTGGTTCTCGGCAAGAACCTGAGTCAGGGCAGAACCCTGGACTCATGGACCCTGGCGAGCCTGTCAGCACAGCAATGCCTGGCGCTGAGACAAGTACAGACCCTGAAGCCCCAGAATTAAGGCGGTCACAGCGAAGCAGAAGGGCTCCTCCCTACTTGTCTGATTACGAGTGTGTTCCATCTAAGGGGGGAGGAGTTGTTATGTCTTCAGAGACATAAGTGGCAGCATAAGTGAGCAGGTGCTCATTATACGGATTCAGAAACTGTCTGATATTGCCCAATCAAAGGGCTTATGGAGGGAACATCTTTGATTGGTTATGGAATGTAATATGATTGGACTTTATCTGTACATTGTGATTGGATGTTATGCATTAATGTAATTGGACATTGTTATGACTGAGGGCGTGGCTACCTCATATCACACTGTATATAAACCGCTGTGTTTGACTGTATCTTGTCTAGCTGGTCTAGCCCTTAGCTGGTCTAATCTTGGAGCTAAATAAAGCTGAATCACTTGTTGAACTTACCTCCTGCGTTAAGTCTCATACTTAACAGTTGCCTAATATGCAAAGGAGTTCCTGCTACAAAAAGAGCCCTGGTTGTGGGGGACAACTCCACCTCACCTACCCACAGCATGACTACCTCAGCTTCCTTGGTAAATGTGGCTGTGGTGGCAGCTCTGGCTCTCCTCTTTCCCCTAACTCCCTGCCCACCACATGCAGTGGCTCCAGTTCTCCCCTACTTCTTTTCCCTCCTCTGTTTACCTGGCACATACAGTGGTACTTTTTCTGGCTCTCCCACCTTCGCCCTGCTTAAACATTGGCAGTTCCTCCTTCTCCCACCTTGACTCTGCCTGAAGGGGATGCTCCTTTATATTGTCTGCTCAAGCTGCTCAAGGTCTGCAGAAGAATACCCTCTATCTGAACTTCATTAATTCTCTTATCTATTGATCCATATGGGAACCAGGTTTAGAATTTGATATATATGTATATAATATAAAATCTGTTTTAGGGTGCTGATAAATCTGCTAAAAAGACATTCCTTATTCCAAAAGCTCAGAAGTATATGAGCAATTACATAGCAAACGTCTCCAGACATCATATATGTCTTCTTCCCATTCCTTTTTCTTTTGGCAGCCATATTGGGTTGGAACCCCAAAGGTCATGTTCCATTTCTACCAGTGGAACATAAATTTCCCACCTCTCCTAATGAGTTACCAGAAATTCTGCTCTTTGGCAGGGGCAGAAGGTACTCAGGAACAAGGCATAGGGACAAAATAAATAAATAAATAAAATGGGAATCTGCACTGATATAAGGCATTGGCAGAAACTTTCCCTTAGTAGAAAATGACTTATGTATCCAAACAAGCACTCTCAAACTAAATTAAAATAGCAGTATAAATAAAAATTCTGAAACAGCAGATTTCAGACTTTTAATCTGTCTCTCTATCAGTTGATCCATATACACTACTGTACATAATATTCAACATGCTCTGAAGACAAAACATACTGAAAGATATTACAAAATCAAAGTTTGTGCTAGTCAGTGGTGTACCAAAGGTGGGATGGGGGCATGGTCCACCCCAGGCGCAGCTTGAAGAAGTCAGATGGAGGACCCTCAAAATCAGCATCATGTTGTGTCTTTCCTTTTATTTTTAAAATGCGGTTATGGCTGCAGCCATTAGAGGTGCAGAGAAGTTTGAGCATAGCACAGAGCTCTCTAGGATCAGCTAGACTTCCCTTTCTCCAAGACTGAAGCAAACTTGCTTAACAACAACAGAGCTAGGACGCTGATAGTAATTGCCAGCCTGCAGGTCATTTTCTTCAGTAGTCTAGCCTTTCTTTCTTCCTTTCCTTGCACCCAGCTCAACCAGGTCTCGGAAAGCAGAAGTTAGGGTGTTGCAGCAAAATAAAACAACCTCTCCCTCTCTCCTTTTCCACACTTTTCTCATTCATTTCTGTCTCCCTTCACCTAATTTTCCTGGGTTTCCTTGGTCTCCTTGGTCTCAAGACCTTCTCATCCCTATCCTGCTTGGTGACCAAATTTATTTAAGAGCAGTCTAGTAGCAAACCTTTGTTAATAGTATGAACAGGAGGCACTGGGTTTGCTGGGCACTGTACATTGCACTGGTTCTGCTGAGCTTCCATCCCCCCCTTGCTTGAATTGTGATTCTATGCTGGACATGAGCCGGCATTGCCACATTGGCACTGGGTTTGCTAGGTACTATACATGTCACTGGTTCTGCTGGGCTTCCCATGTTTGGACTGTGCTTTTATGTTTGACATCAGTCCTATTGAGCTGGCATTGCTGTAATAGCTCTGGGTTCTGGTGAGCATCCTGTGATTGCACTGGTACTGCTGGGTACTCTGTATATTGCACTGGTTCTGCTGGCCTTGCAAAAATACTCCCCCACCTTTAGTTTCTGCTGCAGAGATTGTCTAGTTTGACTTTAGCCCTTTGGAAACAATGGAGGGTGGGAGCATTGTCTTTGGGGGGTAGTGTTTCTTAACATCTGGTCTGATGATGCTTGCAATCACTATTTTGTGATGTTTTGGCTAGTGTTAGTTAGTAAAAGTTAGTACATACAAAGGCAAATGCCTAGCTCTCAAAAATGCCTTGTAGATGTTTGGGATGGTCAGCTTTTGGGCTTCAAAATGGAGAACAGAAGGCTTCCCAAGTGCCTGCTCAGAACACAAGTGGTGTGATTTATTTATTTATTTTGCCATCATGTCACAGCTGACTTATGGTGACCCCATAGGATTTTCAAGGCAAGAGACATCCGGAGGTGGTATGCCATTGCCTGCCTCCACGTTAGCCCTGGAGCTATCCAGGTCACAGCTAAGCTGAAAATAATGTGACTGGCTCAAGATCACCCAGCAAGCTTCCATGGCATGAATGGGGATTTGAACCTGAATTTCTCAGATCCTAGTCTGACACTAATCACTACACCATGCTGGCTCTTGTGATGGGACAGCATGTTGGAATCTGATTTTTTTTTTTTTACTGGCATGATTATACATACAAAGTTAAATATGATATTTTTTCACTGTCTGTGTTTCTTTTATGGCCATTAATATTATTCATTTTATTTCATGATTATTACTGAAAATAATTTTGTCATATTGAGGAGGGCCTAGCCTGATCTCATCAGATTTCAAAAGCTAAGCAGGGCCGATGCGGAGGCAGGCAATAGCAAACCACCTCCGAATGTCTCATGCCTTGAAAACCCTACGGGGTCACCATAAGTCAGCTTTGACTTTATGGCAAAAAAAAAAAATAGAGGAAGGGGGGTGTTAAAAAATTTTCCACCTCAGACACCAAATAGATTAGATATGCCACGGGTGCTAGTTATCTTCCATGGATAGTTTTATGCACGATCTTAACAAAACTGTTCTAAGATCTTGTTCACAAATATTTTGAAATTCAAAACATGATCCTAGGTCGTCGTTTGTCTAAAATGCCATGAAATCATAGCTGACTTATGGTGACCCCATAGGGTTTTTAAGGCAAGAGACTAACAAAGGGGGTTTGCCATTGGCTTTATCTGCATAGTGACCCTTATATTTCTTGGTGGTGTCCCATCCAAATACTAACCAGGACCAACTCTGCTTAAGCTTCCAAGATCTGACGAAATTGAGCTAACCTAAGCCATCCAAGTAAGGGCAAGTAGCCTTACATTCACGCAAATTCTGCTATAATAGTACAAAACACCCAGAATGCAATAAGTAAAATTCACTTTATGTTCAAATGTAACAGATAGTAATATAAACAGTAAATATTTGATTCCAATGAGTAGCCATGTTGGTCTGAAGCATAATAGTTGCATAAAGTATCAGTATAAAATTCCCTATCAATATGAAATCCAAATGCCATATTCCAAATGCTCACAAATGCCATTTAGTGACAGTAAAAAGACAAAATTCTTCACATAGGTTATTAAGATAGTTTGGCTTTAATGGATGGAATATTCTAACTGGCTAGCGACTAAAAATCATGTGAAAAACTCAGTTCATTTATTTCCCTTTAAATGAGTTCTCCCACAAATGTAACCTTAGGCCTTCTCCTCCTGCTATTTTATAAAATCTCATATGTATCTCTCTAGGCACTCTGTTTCTTCTTGCATATGCTGAGTTCATTCGATACACAACATCTATCTCATCCCATACAATTTGGAATTTGTCTTCTTCCAAATATGCTGCTAAATTTTTAGATATTTCCTTTTTAACAACTTCATCTGTTTTTTCAGGAATGTTTTGAAACTTCAGCATATAAGAGGCTTTATCAACCTCTAATCTGACCACAGAGTTCTCAAGAAGATCATATTTTGCTTCCATACTTTGAAATTTCTGGTCAACCATCTCCGATTTCTCTTGTAGTTGACTAGTAGTCTGTTTCAACATAGAAATCTGTTGGATATTTTCTACAATTTGTTTTTGTATTCCTGAGTCTAGGTGGTTACTTGCAAGGCCAAAGCATCAAATTTTGCTTGTAGTGGTTCAACTTGTAAAGCCAAAGCATCAATTTTTTCTTGCAGTGGTTCAACCACCATTGGGAGTGCATTATTTATAACTTGAGGAATTGCACTCTGTATAGCTTGTGGAATTGCACTCTGTATAGCTTTATTTACAGCCTCTTTGATCATGTTCTGCAACTCCTGATTTTGCATCTTTGTTAAGGTTGATGCCACAGATTTTTGTACGGTTGGGGAATGTAAAGTAAATGGAAGATATTTTCCTTTAAAATATCAATTCCTCCCGCACACACACTCTCCCTTCTTTTTTTCCCCTTTAGTTTACGCCTGTTTATATTACCATTCAACAATATTTACTTAACAAAGTCTTTGTGTTCCCAAACATACTACTTTTTGATAGTTCCCATAGATTCCTTTATCATAGTAACAAGACAAAACATTCATACCCTGTGGTTCAATCAAAAACAACAATTCATTGCTGTCCAAGATTGTATTTTAACAGCCAGATGAAAGGGGGGGAAAAGAAATGATAGTTCATCACAGTTCCCCTCTTCAAACAACCATCTAAGGTCTTACTACTCTTTAATACTTTAAGTAATAGTTCTGTCCAATTCCAAAAGGTCAAAATATCAAATTGTCTCCAAATGATGTTCCAAACTAGTTCAGAGTTATTATATTGCAATTTCCAAGTCAGGTTGCCAAGTATTCTAATAATATATATTTCAGTAGAAGTCTCACAAGGGAGTAGTATTAGTATTGTTCCATAATTTTTAACAATGTTCCATTAGAAGCCTTTAAGTCCTTGTAGCTGCTTCAAAGTTATTATGCCAAAACAAAATAAACTATCCACTTATAAAGTACATAAAATCTGAAAGAAAGAAAAGTTATTTTCCCAATAAACCAGCCATAAATTGGAAAAACTGAAGTAATCCACCAGACTTTGAATCACCCTTTATAGTCCTCCAATCTTGTCAGTTAAAAAAGAAACATAAATCCATCTCTTTATATAAGAGATAGAAAAAATAAGGTGAAACATAATAAAACCAAATTAATCCACCAGGAGTTCAAAAACCAAAGAAAAAAGGCTCAAAATACAAGTTTAGTAATCCATCAAATGAAATTATTTGTTCCAAATACGTCTGAAATTAAAAATCAGGTAATCTTCAGACCTTAATAATCAAAAGAAAAGAAAAACAAAAATCCAAACATAAAAATTAATCCACCAGGTTTAAGCCAGTATGCATCTTCCCACATCCAGCATCCAGGTATCTTTCCGTCACCACTCCAAAAACCATAATAGCCCAAGTCATTCAAATTATCAAAGTCACTCAGATATAATAACATCCTTCAGAAAGGTCAGGGAAAACCATGCCATCTTCCTCAGCCTCATACGCCAGAGTTCTTAAAGAAAAAAAAAGTTGCAGCCTTCTAATGTTCTATCTCAAAACATTTTAAGTGTTCTGCCATGCTTTCCCCAGAAAATATTTCTTAAATCCAGAGGAAGAAAGGTTCAGTCACTCCGCAGGTTAATCCCAAAGGTTAGTTTCAGTTCATTTCTTTAGGTGTAAAGCCCGAGCAACTGCTCTTAGCCACATAGTGGGGGGAGAATCCACCTCCCTTTTCTCTCACTCCCAGGTCATTACACTTTGTTAGATAGTTGCAGTTATAAATGTCAGCCAACTGTATTATGATACAGTCAAACTGGGTAGATCAATACTCACAGCACAAGGTTGAAATTGAAGGATAGAAGTAAAGTGTAGATTCTTTAGGTGGAGTAAAGCTCCAGAAGTAGGTCGACCATGCCTGTGTGCTCGTGGCTAGTCGTGAGCGCTCCCTTTCCGATTTCTGCAAAGGAGCGATGAGGGATCTAAATGGACGCCACCACATCCACAAGCCCCCAAATCAAGCTCCCCACCAACACCTGCCTCCGGGAGGTGTTTTGGGAGGCCAGTGGATCTGCCCCTCCCCCTGAGATCGGGAGGTTCAGTGGTTTTCTCTGGGAACTCTGGGAAAGACCCGCTGAAAATGGCATGCCACAGACCAGTTCTCCCACAAATGTAACCTTAGGCCTTCTCCTCCTCCTGTTAAAAGCAAACCATGAAGAACTTGCAAAGTGTCTTACTGTTCTTTGCACTATTTTCTACAGCTCAAGCCCTCTAGTTCTCCTTAGCCCTTTAAAAAAAATAACACCTCAGTTTCAGCAATCCAGCAGCCACTGAAAAATTTCAATTGATAAACATTGCAATGAGGAATCTGACTTCGTACTCTACTCTCCAGTTTAGTTAGCCAGTAAGAGAAGGCACAAATTTACACACCAAAATATGAGAAAAATATTAAATTTAGACGCAAGGAAGTTGATATAAGCCTTTAAAAGGCTTGTTTCATGGGCTGGAGAACTGGATGGCATATTATATTAAAGCTATCATTCTGACTGATAAGCTTTTACATATAAAAACCATTTCTGCACTAAACATGGGTACAGCGACTGCTGCCTATATTTTTCAGGTCCATCGGTTTCCATGAGTCTAACATGGAATTATTTCTGGAAGAATCTATGGGGAACAATTAAATATTATGTTTTAGGACTTGCTTCCTAAACCTGGATAGTGGCAGTGCCAATTTAAGTTATAATATCTTCACAGTAGCTGTTTTAAACAACATAAAGATTTCTTTTAGCAACCACATTCAGTCGTTGATATCTGTCCCATCTATAAATATTTTAACTGAGTTGGATTTTTTTAATGATGTCATCTAAGGAAAGGTTACAATATAAAGGAGGCACATGAGGCTGCCTTATACTGAATGAGACCACTGGCTCAGCCCAGTCAGTATTGTCCAATCAGGTTGGCAGCAGCTCTCCAGGGTCTGAAACAGAAGTCTTTCACATCACTTGCTACCTGATCCTTTCAACTGGAAATGCCAGAGTTTGAACCTTGATTCTTTTGCATGCCAAGTAGGTGCTCTACCATGACCCCTCCAGACTTGTACATGTTTGGTGGGAGAAGCATTTTGAATTCTCCTCCATCGTGCCCTTTTTCCACTCAAAATCCCTACCACTTCTGTTTGTTTTATCTCCACTGGGGGGGGGGAGGAATCAGGTTCTTGTAAATTTCCCCCAGTAGGGATAAAATTACCTTGTATGTGCCAGTTTTTTACAGCAAAACAGCATGAGAAGAAAGAGTTAAATGGCCTCTTTTCTCCACTTCCATTAAATCACAGACCCCTCTCCTCGAGCTGCAATCTGTTACATATATATTTTAAAAATCTTCAGGAATATAACTATGAAGCTACATGTAGAATGTAGTTCTGCCTTAAAATGACATTTTTCTTGTAACTCCTGGGCTAATTCTCAAGCAGATATAAAGCCTTGGTATGTCTTTAGGGTGATGTTTCACTGAAGGGAAAGAAAGGGCTTTTTTGCATTTCCCCCCTGTTAGTTCTGACTCCATACTGCTTTGGTTCATCACTTGATTTCTGCATGTATTTTTGTGCCTTTAGTTTTTCATATAGGATTTTTGTTTGTTTGTACCCCCGCCCCTGCATTTTCCTTGTTTCTTTTGAGACCACTTTTACCTCTTCTTTTTGCTCATACATAAAATTTATTTCAGGTTTCTTTATCCCGCCCATTCCCACCCATTTCCAGCCCACTTTTTGATGATTAGACTGTTGTCATCATCAAACCACTCCCTCTCCTCCCGCCACCCTGAAGACAAGTGGTTTCATTTTTATGTGTTTTTAAGACTCTGCAATATCAATACATCAATATGCTGCTGTAATGATAGGTCAAGCAGGTTCTCTGAATTCCCAGCTTTCATTTTTTAAAAAGTATGTCTCTCTCTGCAAGCTGGGAATTCAGAGAACCTGTGTGACCTATCATTATAGCAGTATATCAATATATCATAAGAACATAAGAGAAGCCATGGTGGATCAGGCCGATGGCCCATCCAGTCCAACACTCTGTGTCACACAGTGGCCACAACCCAGGTGCCATCAGGCGGTCCACCAGAGGGCCAGAACTCCAGAAGCCCTCCCACTTTTGCCCCCCCAGCACTAAGAATACAGAGAATCAGTGCCCCAGACAGAGTATTCCCTATATACCTTATGGCAAATAGCCACTGATGGACATCTGCTCCATATGTTATCCAGTCCCCTCTTGAAGCTTTCTATGCTTATAAGAACATAAGCGGAATATATATCAATATGTGTATGTACAAAAAAATTAAAAGGGAGGTGTTGTGATGCCACCAGTGATGACACCAACCAGGGACAGTGCAGGGAAGGGAGAGACAGACACCTAAGGAGGTTAGGGCTCAGCTGTACTCGGTCCTGCGCAATTGGTCTTCACCTGGGAAAAGTGGGGAGGGATACAACTGGGAGTAAGGTTTCCAATGCATACACATGAAAGCTCATACCTTGAATAAAAATGTGTTGGTCTTGAAGGTGCCTCTGGACTCTAAATTTGTTCTGCTGCTTCAGACCAACACAGCTGACCACCTGGATCTATAAAGCTTCCATAATCTCCCTCCCAATACAGACTTCCATTTTGGGGCAACCCATCACCTCTCTATTCTCTTTGTATTGGTTTCTCTAGTTAGCCACATGGAAAGATTGCAATTTTAATTAAACTGACTGTTTAGCTTAAACTAATACAACCAAAGACCATGATTTACTGAATTTTTTTACTGAATTGTTTTTTTACTGGATTGCCATACATAAATTCCAGCAGTATTGTTGCCATTGAACAGTTCAGTTTCATTGTCTTGTGCTTCTGTCTTGCTCCCTCTCTTCCTATTCTGTGTTTTGGTTAGGTCAATAAAATTACTATCTGATTAAGTATCTATCTCTCTTTCATCTTTCCCTGTCTGGGAGATTTATTGCACTAAATCTGTGCCATGTATGCAACATATTCATGCATCTCTATCTACAAAATGCAAACTACAGGCTTCTGCATCCTCGGTTTGTATCAGGGTTGTGCTGAGAAGAGAAAGGTTGTTTAACTCTTCAAGTTTTGTGGTTTTGCTGATCAAACCCCCATTTTTACTACTAATACCCTGAATAGTGCCCAGAAGCTGACCAATTGCTAGTACAGTTGTTCTAGAGCCACTCTGTATGTTATAGATGTCATGTTTGCCACACAATGGAGCTCCATGAAATGGCTATAGTATGCAAGAGCCCCATTCATCACATGGATCACCCTAATCTCATGGAAAGATTACAAACTATTACCATGAATTCCTGAAGATACTTGATGCTGGAACAGAAACTCTGCACACCATTCAGGCATTCCACATGGTAAACTGCACACATACATACTGCATATGCTGCCATGAGGTTCCTGCCTGAGTCTGTCAAGTCATGACCATGAAACAAAAAAAATCAGCCTTCTGAATGGTCTGCATGTAATTTTTCAGTATTCCTACTAGTGTGCCGTGAATGAAGATTGGCAGAATGCTTAGAAGTATATGACCTGGGGACTTAGGAATCTCAGGCAGTGCCACAGTACAGGACAGTCAAATATTACAAATATATCTCCTTGTAATGTTCTTCCATGGATGCTTATTGATTTGTTTTAAAGAAAAAATAGCTTTGCTTAGCTAGCATTTTGTTAAATTCATATATAAATCTTAAATTTGTCAGTATCATTTAATTAGCCACTTGGAATGATTGGTAAACTTGGAGATCACTGGGTATTATACTGGAGGGCACAATTTCAGGAAAATAACAGACAACTTTTGATCTGTTTCTCCTCTTAGATGCTTTTAACAGCATTTAGAAATATTAGATCAGAGGAGAAGGAACATTATATTCTAAATCTAATCAGTAAAAATACAGCTACCAAGGCCATGAAATTATATCACTGAATAGTAAAGGCATAATTAGCAGGACAAAATATTCTTTTTCATAGAGTTCTTTTGATGGTATAAATTTAGCTCGACCCTTGTATCTTTGAATTTCCATGAAAAACAACTTATGGTCACTAATCTTTAAAATCAATCAGAGGGGAGACTTCTACTATCAGGCAAATTACTGCTGTATTTCAGACTTCAGAAAAACATGCTTACTTGCCGTATATGCCCTGAAGATAGAACAAAGCCACGGCTTTGATAGCCTAGATGTCACACCCATAAAAAGTGTGTTGAACCTGCTTCTCCTGATGAAGCTAATTTTGGATTCCTCTGTGATTTAGAGCTGAGGGCAATTTAAGGAAGCAAGGGAACCTTTACCTTTACCATAATTTAAACCAGTGGTCTTTAACCTTCACAACTAGGGACCCACTTCTAACATCCAGGCAGCATTGAGTTACAACCACAGGATATCAGATTCAAGTGATGGGAAGTGGAAGGGTCAAAGCTATGATCTCACTGGTAGAGCATGGGCTTTGCACTACAAGTGAATGTGGCACATTGGGGGAACAAGTG
Organism: Gekko gecko; assembly: GCA_029375565.1. Taxonomy (NCBI): domain Eukaryota; kingdom Metazoa; phylum Chordata; class Lepidosauria; order Squamata; family Gekkonidae; genus Gekko; species Gekko gecko. The sequence continues at coordinate 98,350,855 of JAPDNY010000004.1, read as the reverse complement.
GCTGAGCGGGGGTAGCTTGCCAAGGGAAAGTTTTTGTAGGGAAAAGGATCCATGAACCAGCCTGTGTTAAAAAGGAATCTGTTGCTCAATGACCTCACTCCACTGGCCTGTTGTTCTTGTCAGTATGTGTGCAAAGAGATGCAGAAGGCATGGCATGCTTGCTATCCATGCAGGTGCATTAATAGTAGGATCTTTCCAAAACAGCATGTGAACATCATGTGGTTTTCCATGTTTATTTTAGTCATGTATGTTTTTCTTTGGTTTATTTATTTCCTTTAATGTTTTCTTTAAAAAATAATATCCCAAATATACATATTTTCAAAACTTCTCTTGTAACAAATAAAATTTTACATAAATATTAATGCATACATGACAGAAACAAAAAAGTAACCTAATTCAATGAAACAAAAGTAACCTAATTTTTTAAAACTTTGCTTATGTCAAATTATTTTAAAGATTTTTATCCCATCTTTCAGCCCAAATTAGCTTCCAAATAAAATCAGCATAAAATGGGATAAATGTAAAAAAAAAAAAATCTTGGAAAAGGTAGGTGCTAGATTTAATTGAGAGCCCTTTTATACTCCAAAGATAATGTCAGGAGCTTGGTCTTTTACAAAGCTTCCACTGTGAGAACTAACAATACAGGGCATGGGTGGCACTTGCTCTGAGAGATTTCTCCTCCTAGTAAAGCTCAGGTAAGTGAGTGCAATTGCAGTCTGCAGAAAACTGCTTCTGCTAGAACAAGAGCAACAAGAAAGGTGAGAGTTCACAATTATTCACCCATAGGCTGAGTTCAGACTGGCAATTTGCCCCGGTAGGGATCCGTTTCAGCGATGCTTGAAACCCGCACTAAACAGGGCATTCACACAGGCACATCTGCCTGATGTCTCCCATCCATAGCCAACCGGTGCTGTTCTGCTTCACTGCAGTGTTTAAAATGATACCTCATGTAACCAGTAACAAATCCCGAAAGCGCATGTGTGTCCCGCATTTCCACGCTTCCAGGAAGTCTGAACGCTCTGCCGATAAGCCGGGAGCAACCCACGTTGGGCAGAAGGCAGCAGCGGTATGATTGGCCGTGCTCTGCTCTACTGCCCAATGCAGTGCCGGTGCTACAGGGTCCTCCCCCAATTGGCAAAATGTGCTTATGCGCATGAGGGCATGAGCGCTCATGTGCACATACACCCATACACTCACAGCCGAATTAATGGGGAAGAGCCAAATACAGCGCGCCTCCAGGGCAGCAGTCTGAACACTCCCGCACAGCTCCGCCCAGTATGCTCCGGCAGCAGCCCAGGCTTTTTTGCCGCAACTGGCTACCGGAGCAAATTGCCAGTCGGTCCTCAGCCATAGAATAATTATGTAGCCTCCCTAACAAGCTGCCCAGGAATATTGCATGCCTAACAGACCTGCTTGAACCTGTTCATTTGAAACCATCTTGACTTTGATGTGTTATTACAACAAGGAATATGCAACATTTTCTCATCACTGAAAACTGCTGCATTTCAAATGGTTATTAAAGCTTTGTTGTTGTTCAGACGCACAGTCAAGTCTGACTCTTCATGACCCCATGGAACACATCACGCCAGGCCCTTTTGTCTTCCATGCTCCAGAGTTTGCTTAATTTCATGTTCGTTGCATCGATAACACTGTCTAACCATCTCATCCTTTGCTGTCCCCTTCTTCTTTGACCGTCTATCTTTCCCAGCATCAGGGTCTTCTCCAGTGAGTGCTCCCTTCTCATTTGGTGGCCAAAGTATTTGAGCTTCAGCTTCAGGATCTGGCCTTCCAGGGAACAGTTAGGGTTGATTTCTTTTAAGATTGACTGGTTTGATCTCTTTGCCATCCAAGGGACTATCAAGAGTCTTCTCCAGCACCATAATTCAAAAGAATCTATTCTTTGGCGCTCAGCCTTCCTTACAGTCCAACTCTCGCAGCCATATATTACTACTAGGAATACCATTGCCTTGACCATATGGACTTTTGTTAGCAGGTGATGTCTCTATTTTTTATTATGCCGTCTAGATTTGCCATCACTTTCCTCCCAAGGATCAGGCATCTTTTAATTTCATGGCTGCAGTCACTATCTGCAGTGATCTTGGTTCTCAGGAATGTGAAGCTAAAGCTTAAGGGATCTAATTCTCTTCTAATGCACAAGTCCTCATTATATCTCTCTTTCATCTGTGAATATAAATTATTATTAAACAAAGGAACAACCCAAGCCAATTTTAAAGGTTGTTCTATAGTTTGAGAAAGATACTTTATTTTTGTACTCTAGGTAATCAGCTCACTCTTCCCAGTTCACTTTGATTTGTAAAAAGAAGATTCTCTTATATTTGTTTTCAGAGTTTAGGTCTACATTTTCAAAGGATATAATTATAGAAGGCTAAGAAATGTCATTAGTCCAACTTCAAAGTCAGTCCTAGCAATTAACTTGTCACAACAGAAGCATGTCTCTCTTTACAGAGGTTTCACATATTTAATTAAGCCCTAACCCATCTCAGAGAAATGTTAGTGACCACTGGAGAACCACTGCCTTAGCACAAATTACATCTTTGAATGGAAATCGATTTGTTTACACCAAGTATTCAAGCAGCTGGTCAGTACAGCAAATGCTTATTTTTAAGTATTAAAACCATTATGGGAAATCTGTGTCCTTTCCAGAGACCCAATCCCACAAACTTCTGTGCTAAGTCAGAATTAAATAGCAGTCCAGTAGCACCTTAAAAACTAACAAAATCCATTTCAGAAGAAGTTTCTACAAGTTAGAATTCATTTCACCAAACAACAAGAGCTAATTCAGCAGTTCTCGAGATGTGGCAGGCGCAACCTATCCCCCTCAGTTCTGGCTTGGCCATAGTCACTGAGGCTGCCAGCCAAGCAGCCACCACAAGCACTATGTCCAGGGGCTCATTTCAGAGAGGCATCCTTTGGCTGGCCCTTGTGCATGATGATAAAAGGTTCATTTAAACAACTCCAGCTTCCCAGCAACAGCAGAACAACATTAATACAGTGTTTTAAATTTCACTTTATTAAAAAAGTACACCTTGGATCTTCTGCTGATTGATAAGAGTTTTCAAATATCATAATAATCCATATTAAATATTAAGCAGCTCACTAAAATATTTAAAAAGTATTACTATGTACACTTCTATGAACTGGATAGTTTTAAACTCCTTAAAATGTAAGCCTGTTTGAACATACTGCGTGTTTTTCTGCAAAAAAGCAGATTCAGGCATCAACAAGTTTCTCTGGCTGCATATTGCATAGCATTCAGAACCATCATCAAGAAAGCCCTGCTTCATCTCACATCCCTGTCTCCAATTCTCCCATGTTGGTCTACCTTTACTGATGTAGGGAATCCCAAACAGGGACTCTTAGGTAGATTTTATGGGCAAGAGAACTGGCCAGATAGCACTGGCAGTGACACAGAGCTGAACGGCAGTATTCTAGTTGTAAAGAATATTATTTCAACTCAACCTGAGAACACCAATTTAGAATGCAGGGAGGTTAGGTCTATCAATAAGTATTACAATAACTAAATAAAGCCTTCATCACAATGAAGCATTTCTCTTCTGAAGTTATTTAATAACAAAGGCATTCATCAAGATTTCTATCAGTTATTGCCATAGAAGAAAGGATTATCAGTACATCTAGGAAACCAGTCTTTGATGGAGAAGGAAAGCCAAAGTGGAGAAAAGTGTAGTAGAGTTGCCCACCCAGGTTCCCATACAAGAAAGTGCTTGAGGCCCCACGAGAGGGACGGCTTGCCTGCGGATTAAACCGGTGCGATCATACTTTAACTGGGAAGCGTCATACTCCCGTCTCTAACCCGCAGCTTCAGCCCGAAGATGCAGATTTAAAAGCTACCGGGAACCATGCAGTATTTTCCTGATAATGCACGGCACATGCAGGCGTCTGATCAGGAAGTGCTGGTAGCCCGTCGCAGCCAGCACCCGTCAGTGTCCCACGCATATGCACAAACGCCTTGCTGCTGTGTTGCCTCATGAGGTGTGATCATCTGCGGAGGTTTGGGCAGGGAGCCTCAGGGGAAGGTGAGATCATGCTACCACACGTCTTTTTGCTCCGGTTCTAAAAGCCTCCCGTTCCCTGCGGATTATCCTGCTCATGTGACCGGGGCCTGAATTAAGCTTCTTAGCTAAAAGCAGCCACTTGCAGTTTGGCTCTTGCTATCAGCTAATTCAGTTCCTGGTTGGCTCCTGCAATTTCTTTTGTGGATAAAATGAAGGAACCTTCTCTGTGGCCTCCAATTCATGATACTTAACAGTGGCAGTGAGAACTGCATCCTTGAGGAACAGAGAAGTCCCCTGGGAACTGAAGAAAGCACAAGTTACATGAGCACGGCTTAAGCGGTGTCCTGAGCTGTGCGGAAATCACTTCAGAGTGTTTGGTTCAGTGGAGCAATCTTGTGATAGAAAGCTAGCCAAAGGCATATTGAAGAATTTAACTCTACATGCCCTCAGCTAGTGGGAAAACTATGTAACTTGAATGGAGTTTTACATAGCAGCAAATGGCATTACAGACCCACACAGGAAACTCACTATATTATTAACTGTCCCTTGACTCAGCTTGGGTTCTGATAGCACCAGCTCAATCAACTGATGCTCCTTATGGGGTTATCCAGACTATCTTAAGATAATATTTTTCACCACAGTCCTTTGAAATAGCTAAAGAGATTTTTCTGTGCCCTTGGAGTGCTCCCTAAGTGTGCAGAAAAATCTGCAAATTAAAAAAATACACAGGGAGGTTTAAATTGCTTCCAAATTAAAAAAGTGTTCTCTGCACAAGGACAGAGAACACACTTACCTTTTGCAGCGCAGCAGCTCAGGAGCTGCGCTGGGCCCAGCATCAGCAGCACCGCAGCCTGGGAGACTTGCTGGGCTCAACAGTAGAAGTGCAGCACCCTGGGAGCTGCATTGAGCTCAGTGACAGCACAGCAGACCAGGAGCTGCAGTGGGCACAGCATCAGTGGCATGGCAGCCCGGGAACTACGCTGGGCCCAGGGGCAGCTGTGGTGGAGATGCAGGCCCAGGAGTTGTGCTGGGTGCAGGCCCATGAGAAAGTGGAGATGAGGGAATCCCACTGGCAAGTATCGAAAGCCTGCACATGGCTTTCTTCAGTGCAGCTGGCCAGCTGCAACTTTCCCCAACGTGGTCAGAAAAAGAGAATAATGGGGGGGAGGGTATTATAGGGGTGGTAGAGGAAGAAAGAGAAAAAGAGAAGACTGACACTAAGAATGATGGAGAGAGATGAGAAAGAGAGAGAAAGTCATAAGTAAGAATGAGACATGAAATAAGAGAAGGAATGGGAAAAAGAGACAGACTGGGAGAAGGGATGGTGAGAGAGAGGAATAAGCAAAGGTAGAGAAATGGGATGGCTGATGCCACAAGTTTCTTACAGGTCTCCACTTGTATTCTGTATTTGCTTCATAAGATGATTTAGAACTTATTGTTAATCACTTTCAGCCATGTGTGCAGTATCCCACTAGAAGAAAGTGACAATGACCATCCACATCATGGAAGTCAGTTTTGCATCAGGATTTTCAGCCATCTCACTAGAGGCTTACTGGCAGCTATTTCCATACAAGGGCCCAGAGAGTACCTCTTTCTGCTCCATATTTATCAGAGTTAGAAATCTAATAAATAAATGTAGCTTGGATGGTGCAAACAGCCTTTAGATACCACTCAGTTAATTTTACTATCCTGCTTATGGAATTAGGTCAAGTTCTTATTGTAGCTGGTATTTCAAAAAGTATATGAGTTGATCTAAGTTAAAGTGTTCAGATATTTCAGTGTAGTGTTTCAGCCATATGGCTCAGGGACAGCTCAGCTTTCCCATGTAGCTGAGTCTTCCAAAAGAGCCACTACAGCAACTTTAAGAATCTTCTTTACAAAAGAGGGCTCTTATATACCATATGCATTTAAAGTCTTTCAAGGCAAGGTGGTTTCCCAGCTTACACATGGTTCACAGACATGTCTGTACAATTACTACCATAAACTAGAAGCAATCCAGTCCAAATTCCTCAGATCCTTATTTGGAGTACCTTGTTGTGTACTCAATTCCCTGCTTAGGCTAGAAGCAAGGTTAGTTCCACTAGAAGTACATGCCTGGTTCCAAGCTACGTGCTTCTGGCTCAAGTTAAACCTTTCCCCGCCCCTGGATTAACTTCATTAATCCTATCAGACAATTTTCACTCAAGGTGGATAAGAGCAATAGAGGACAAATTGCAACTACTTGGTTTCTCCAATACAGCTTTATAGCATCTTGCATACCAAGGAGCCAGAGCAGTAATCAGACAGAGAGTATGGGACACCACCCTTCATGTTGACAGATCATGGGTTCACTTTGCTCCAGCAGTGAGGAACTGTAACAAAAATTTCATTCCATCAGGTTACCTTTATACATTAGAATTCCCCAAACACTGCAGAGCCTTTACTCTGGCCCAGTTTAATGCCCTCCCAGCCAAGATTCTGCACTCTGACATATTTAACAAGGCAGAATAACACGGTCTAGTGTTTTAAGAATTTTATTACTATTAATTGTATATCTTCTGTACATAATACCTATTTTATGCATCCAGTGTGTACTATGTATTGCTGATGTTCTTGACTGCTGATCTCGGATTGTTATAATAATGAACTATTACTGTTAAGATCTGTGAAGGCCGTTTTCCTTCACAATAACATAACCTTTCTTTGTCATTAATTTCGTAACACTGTGTCAACCGATTGGAATAGAAACATGCTTGTTCTGAGATCACAGACCAGCTTCTGTGCACCTCGTTACAGAGAACAATTATTTATTTTCTATGACTGATCCTGTTCACTAACAGACTGCTACAGAATTGTTTTTTAAGGGAGATCGTTTGGGAACTAACAAGGTGAACAGATCTGCAATGTTGTCAGCTTGGAACTTTTTCAACAGATTCAGAATACAGTGTGACTTGTTACCTCAGTACAATGGCAGTTTTAGAGAAGCATTTTAAGGAAAGGAAATATGTGAAACACAAGTAGAATACAGCCTGGGGAAAGGTGGCATTTCCATTGCAAATCAAATGTCACCCTTTATTCATGTGACTCAGTGATTGTTTCCCATATATGGTTAGATTGTTTGTTACTTTAAATGGTCTCCAAGGATTTAGGATTGTGACAAGGTATATTTCAAGACAGATATAACCTCTCCTTTTTACACTCTGTAGCTTCATTTCAGTTATATATTTCAGACATAAAAAGGAGAAAAGTAAAGGCTAGATTTTCTCAGCTCAGCATGTAAACTGCAAGTTCAGGACAGCTCCACAATGCTTGCCACTAGAACAAAGGGGTTTTTGGAAGCTGTAGTTATGGGGGAAACACCCACTCTGGGATCTATATGAAGATGTTACTGCTTTTTCCAAATGTATATTTCAGAATAACTGAGAATAATAGAAGACTTAGTTTAATAATGCAGTTCACAAGTAAAAGAAAATGATCATACAAGAAGGTATCTGAGGCTGCAGTCAGAGATGCCTTTAGATCTGACATAGCTGTGAATGTCTGACAGAACTAAAGGGCACGATCAGACAACAATCTCTGGGAAAGGTCCCGCAGTCGTCAGCATCCCGTGCTACCCCACCACAGAAATGGAGTTAAAAGACACCGGGGAAAGCCCGGTCCTAACACTTGCCAATGGGCCATGGACAGATTTTCCTTAGTCTGATTGCTCAAGACCACTCTCAAGCCATCGAGATGGTCTGCTCATTCCATCCCGCCTCAGTGCCGGGTTTTTTTCCTTGCTTAGCAGTATGCACATAACCGCATACTCCATGGTGAACCCTCTGCATGGAGGTTCGATTCCTTGTTTATACACATGGGAAACAAAAGGCAAAAAACCCACTTGTTCAAGGTGATGTCTGATCACACAGTGACAGGCTGAGCCTGCAGCACAAAGGGGTGTGTGATTGCATGACTGTGAGTCAAATTCCTCCAGAGGAAATAGAGGCCCTTCTCCTCCATGCCAAATGGGACGTCTGACTGCAGCCTGAGAGAGCTAAAGAGCTATTGGTTTTTAAAGAGCATGATTGATATGAATGTGCAGGCCAAGTAGAGTAGATTAGGGATGGGCACGAACTGAGAAAATGCAGTTCTGTTCTGTTCTGTTTGTGGTGGACTCACAAACTGAACCTCAAACCAAAGCAAACTAAAATGGCCTCATATGAACGGAATCACTTCAGCAACTTTGTGATGCAACAGAACAACCCCTCCCTGGTACACTAGAGACTCCAAAGTTGCAGGAGATCTCCAGCTGACTCTCCTATATCTGCCCACCAAGTTTGGTGAGGATTGGATTTCAGGGTCCAAGTTACAGCCCACCAAAGAAGGTGCCCCAAGGAAAGTGCTTTTGAAGAAATTTCAAGCACAGCTTGACAGTGCCTGTAGGGCAGAGCCTGTGCAGGCTAGAGGCATCAAACTCACAGCAGACCTTCTCCTCCAGTCTCAGGAGTCACCCACACTGCTGCAATCACCTTGCCAGTGATGTGAGTGATAGAGAATAGCTCTGGAGCCATGGCACAAAGGGAAAGTTCCCCCTCCCCCCAAACTCCTGAACGAAGCCCTGGAAAGGCCATGCAGAACATCACCAGCGATGCAAGCAAAAGGCTGGCTCCAGGGACCTGAAACCAAAGGAAGATCTTTTAAATGCCTGAACATGAGATGACATCTGTGGACATTGTGTCTTGCAGCCCTGAAAGGATGGGCCATGCACAGTGACGAGGTGAGTGACTGGGATTCAGGTCTGACTTTCTGAGCCTTTAAACAAATGGGAGACACACATCCCCAGCCCAAATGCAGACAATGTCATACCTACTTCACTTCCTGCCAAGGCTGCGGCGGTGACTTGAACTTGGTGCCAACATCCTATACCCCGGAGGGCCATTATTATGAACTGAGATCAAGGCAGCTCTTAACCAGTGATTTGTTTAGTCAGCTCATAATTTAACATAGGATAACAATACATAAAACGAGATAACTTATATACGTTTTCAACGGGACAAAACACCCCCCCTAAACAGTTAACAACCAATGAACAGGCAGGGCTTAGGACCAATAGGAATTGTTCCCACTGAAGTCAATGACTCTCCAGATTGGCCTATTTGCAGCCTAAGCCAATCTGGTTTAGTACAATGCAATGCTGTGCTATTGTGGAGCTGTGCCATAAGTTCAATATATATCATTCCTAATCAAATACGTAACAGCCATGCACTGCCATGTTCTTGCCAGCAGGGCAAATGAGAGGATGGCTCAAAGCCATACATTAAATAGCACCTTATTTACATTTGAAACCTTGTTTACAACTTCAACATGAGGGCTTGGTCTCCTGGCTTGAAGACTGTCTCTCCGGCTTTGGCATCGTACCAGGTCTTCTGTTTCTGCTGGGCTCTTTGCATGTTGTCTGCAGCAGCTATTCTCAGTTCCTGCAGTTTTCTTGTAGCCCCTGTAAATAAGTGACTCCATCTCTGCTTTCAATGTTCTCTCATCCCATCCATGCTTCTATAGGGATCTCCATCAGTCCTTTTGCCTGACATCTGAACAATAGTGCAAAGGGACTCAAACCAGAACTTTCTTGTGGCACTTCATAGTAACCAAATAACAGATGTTGAAGTCTTTGATCCCAGTCATTAGGATGCTTCTCTGCATACAGGGCCGGCTTGCCCACTAGGCGAGCTAGGTGCTTGCCTAGAGCACGGCGGCCGCAGGGGCGCCAAAAGGCACCCCCCCATGAAACGCCCCCCCCGCATCTTCCCAGGCTTGCTTGGACGCCCCGCAGAGCGCCCAAGCAAGCCGGCGCTGGGAGGGAGGGGGGGCGGTTTAAACTTCCGCCCCCTTCCTGGCTTCCCTGGGGGTTCTGCAGCCATGGAGCCCCCAGGAAAGCCGGCGTTGGGAGGGAGGGGGTGGTGGCTAGACCCCCCCGCCCCCTTCCCAGCTTTCCTGGTGGCCCCGCAGCCGCAGAGCCCCCAGGAAAGCCGGTGCTGGGAGGGAGGGGGCAACGGTTTAAACTGCCACCTCCTTCCCGGCTTTCCTGGTGGCCCCGCAGCCACAGAGCCCCCAGGAAAGCTGGCGCTGGGAGGGAGGGGGTGGCAGCTAGACCCCCACCCCCTTCCCTGGCTCTCCTGGGGGCTCTGCAGCTACAGAGCGCCCAGGAAAGCCAGTGCTCCGCCGCCGCCCCCGGTCTCCAGGCCCCACTGGGAGGTTGGCATCCACGGTGGGGGGGCGCCCCAGGCTGTCCTGCCTAGGGCGCCCAGACACCTGGAGCCAGCCCTGTCTGCATACGACTTTAACATGTGATTCAAGGTGCCATTGAATCTTTCATTTAGTCCATTTGCTTGTGGGTGTTAAGCTGTGGTGGTGATATGTTTGATTCCACAAGCGTACAACAATTCTTTCATCACCTGGGACATGAATGCAGTTCCCAATTCCGTGACCAGTTCTTGTGGAAAACCTAGCCTGGTGAACACAGTCAGTAAGGCTTCTGCTACAGTTTTCAATTCTATGTCCCTCAATGGTATGGCTTCCAGGAATTTAGTTGCATAGTTCCTTCTAGTGCTTCTAGGAATTTAGTTGCATAGTTCCACCACTGGGTTGCTCTGGTGACTAGTTCTACAATATCCACTCTGATTTTAGAGAATGCTTCTGACACAAGTGGAACAGGTTATAAGAGTCCTTTAGTTTTATCTTGTGCCTTGATATCTTTTCCCATACTAGAACAATAGAATCTTGCTTGCAACCTAACTCTGGTCTTGTTGATCCCTAGATGTCCTGACATAGATGTTTCATGGGCTAGTTTAAAAGTTGAAATCTATACCTTTTTGGGATCACTAGCTGTTTGCACTTCTCCCAGATAGCAACACATTTACACCTCAAAAATACACTGTACAAGTCTCTGGCCTAGGATCTTAAACAAACAAGGAGTTTCAATTGTCACTTCTTAAGTGGGTGTCTCTGCCTTTTGCCACAATTCTTGCAAAGATTAATCTTGTCTTTGTTCACTGAGACATTCTGCAGCATGAATGTCTTGAAACAAACCATCTCTCATATTGGGCTTTTCTTGTCAATTCTCTGCAGAGATACTACAATTGGTTTTTGTAGCAACCACTTGAGGATTGAGCCTAGCCTGCTGCTCTGAAACCCGACTGTGTGGTCTACTCCTAGTCACTACATTAACTGTTTTGGCTTGTGAGGCCAGATCATTCCCTAATATAATTGGAATGTCCAGTTCTCCCCACACTCCTCCATTTGTCCTGGAATCTTTTGTATTTAATTGGGAGTTTTGCCAAGTTCATTTTAAACTCTGGACAACTGATTCCTTTGATTCTGTATTTTCTTCCTGGTAAGTATTGTTCTTTCTTTACAAATTTAGGTTTTATTAAGGTGATTTCTGCCTCTGTATCTCTCCAGCCTATTACTTCCTCATAGTTTATGTCTACAGATTCCATATATTCCCTGTTTAAATTCACCTGCACTTTCTTTACTTGTTAGACTCTAGCTCGTCTCTTTCTTCTGGTGCAGGGCCTGGTGGGAGTTCTGTAACTGCTTCAGTCCTTTTAACTAATTTAACAGTCTTGGCTGAGCTTTGCAGTCTTCCTTTGTCTAATTTTGGACAATAGGCTGTCATGTGTCCCTCTCTTGACAGTTAAAACACACTACCCCCCCACTTTCTATTTGACTCAGCACTGTACCACCTTGCAGGGTTGGTTTTAGATGGCTTAGTTTTCTCTGAGGTGCCCCAAACTTTATTTTTCATGATGGGGAGTGGGAAAAGAGATCCTTGCAAGTCCCTTTCTATCTCATCTAATAAATTGGTGGCTTCATCTACAGTTTTTACCTTTTTAAACCCTCAGATACCATCTCAGTTGTATGGAAACTTGTCTATAAAATGGTTCTAAGCCAATTAATTGCTTCAGTTCTTCAAAAGTCAGTACTTTGCTTCCCTCAACCCATCTGGTTAAGGCTGTGTCCAAACAAAATATGTTTCACCCTATTTTCTTTTAATTTCTCTAATGGCTTTTCTACTTCACTCAACGGTTAGCCTAAATCTAACCCTCACTCTCTCTTTTAAAAGAAAATAATTAGATCTCCTTATCTCTTAGTGAACTTCATTCAGTCCTCCACAAATCTGTAGGTACAAAAAATCATTCTGTCCTCATCTGGGACCCCAAGGTCTTGACAAGTTCATTCAAAACTAAAGAAAAATGCCTCCACATCATCCCCTTTTTGATGAAGTGGACATTTCTTTTGTTCCACTGTGGTACTTTCTCCATTTCTCTGTGGAAGTGGCAGTTCTGCCTTAACTGTATTTCCTTCATCTTCATATTATACATTTGTTTTTCATGTTCCCTTTCAGAAAGCCAGTTTGGTGTAGTGGTTAAGTGCGCAGACTCTAATCTGGGAGAACTGGGTTTGATTCCCCACTCCTCCACTTGCACCTGCTGATGAGACCTTGGGTCAGTCACAAGCCCTGGCACAGCTGTTCTTGAAAAAGAGCAGTTTCTGTCAGAGTTCTCTCAGCCCCACCTACCTCACAGGGTGTCTGTTGTGGGGAGAGGAAGGGAAAGGAGTTTGTAAGCCGCTCTGAGACTCCCTTGGGTAGTGAAGGGTGGGTTATAAATCCAATCTCTTCCTCTTCTTCTTCTTTCCTCTCTCTCTCTTCTATTGTGCCATCATAGCTTTTCATGTTCTGACTGAATTTTGGCTTATCATCATCATCATCATCATTCAAATTTCTATCCTGTCCTCCCAGCCAGGGCTGGCTCAGGGTGGTTTACATAAAATTGGCACATAATTTACAATAAAACATAAGTATAAATTTAACTTAAAACAATTCTAAAACCAGTTGGACTGTACAACATAGTAAAGTGCTAGTGTCATTGATTTCACGATGGCTGCAGTTATTCAATTCTCCCCTTCTCACAGTTGGCTTCTTGATCTTCGTTTGACTGTCCTTCCAGTGGCTAGCTCAGGCTGTTGTTAGAAGTTCCATGGGAACAGGGCTCTCTAACCTTCAGCTATCAGTTGTTAATGATGGAGAAGGCTCCAAAAGCCTGGCAGAAGAGCTCCGTTTTACAGGCCCTGTGGAACTGCAAAAGGTCCTGCAGGGCCCTGATCTCCTCTGGGAGCTCATTCCACCAGAATGGAGCTACCACTGAGAAAGCCCTGGCCCTGGTTATTACCAGCCTGGCCTCCTTGAGACTTGGGAGGGCCAGTTGATTCTGGGCCCTGATTGCTGTGCTCTCTGGGGAACTTGTGGAGAAAGGTGGTCCCTTAGGAATGTAGGCCCCTGACCATAAAGGGCTTTAAAGGTAAGAACCAGCACCTTGAAATGAATCTGGTATGCTATCAGCAGCCAGTGCAGTGCCTTTAGCACAGGCTGGATGTGTTCCCGAGTAGGGAGTCCCATCAAGAGCTTGGCTGCGGCATTTTGCACTAGCTGCAGCTTCTGGATTTGAGACAAGGGCAGCCCCATGTAGAGACCATTACAGTAGTCTAGTCTCGAGGTGACCATCATGTGGATCACTGTCGCCAAGTTGTTGTATTCGAGGAAGGGAACCAACTGCCTGATCAGCCAAAGATGATAGAAGGCTGACTTGGCAGTGGCTGCTACCTGGGCCTCCATTGTTAAGGAAGCATCTAGGAGCACTCCCAAACTTTTAACCTCCAGTGCTGGCACCAAAGGAGCCCCATCAAAGGTTAGGAGCAGGATCCCTACCCCCGGACTGCCCCGACTCAGGCACAGGACCTCCATCTTCATTGGATTTAATTTCAGCTGCCTCAGACTAAGCCAACCAGCCACAGCTTGTAACGCCCGGTCTATATCTTCCAGTTTGGAGTCAGACTGGCCACCCAACAACAGATAGAGCTGGGTGTCATCCGCATACTGGTGACATCCCAGCCCATGCCTCTGGGCAATCTGGGCAAGGGGGGAAATATAGATGTTAAAGAGCATCGGGGACAGCACTGCCTCTTGAAGCTCTTCACAATCCAGTGGGTGCCTTCAGGATAGCTGTTCACCCAATGCCACCCTTTGTCCCCAACCTTGGAGAAAGGAATCAAGCCACTGTAAGTCCAGTCCCTGGACTCCAGTGTGAGCGAGGCGGTGGATCAATAGCTGATGGGTGACCATGTCAAACACTGCCAACAGGTCTAACAACTACAGCACTACCATTCTGCCCCAATCCAGATCCCTCCGGAGGTCGTCCATAAGGGCAACCAGTGACATCTCCATCCCATGGCCTGGGCGAAAGCTGGACTGGAAGGGATCTAAAATGGAAGCATCATCCAAAAAACCCTGTAACTGAGTTACCACTGCCCGCTCTATTACTTCGCTCAAATAGGGCAAGCTGGAAACCGGTTGATAGCCAATTCAGCTGGATCCCAGGATGGTTTTTTCAAGAGAGGGCAGACTACTGCTTCCTTAAGTGCCCCCAGGAACAGCCCCTCCAAGAAGGACTTGTTGATGATCTCCCATAGGGCACCTCGGAACCCCTCATGGCTAGCTTTAATTAGCCACAAAGGGCACAGATCAAGGGAGCAAGTGGTAGGGTGTATAGTTAGGAGCAATTTGTTGACTTCCTCTAAGCTGAGTGGGCTGAAGTGATCCATAACCTGACTAGAAGATGTTTGCTCACTGTATCAACTGTGGCAGGGAGGTCACGGTGGAGCAACAGGACTTTATCTGCAAAATAGCTCACAAAAGCCTCACAGCCAATGTCCGATTCCTTAGCATTTAGTCTGCCTTGCAGAAGAGCAGTAATGGACTGAATCATTCTAAACAATTTGGTTGGGCATGAGCATGCAGACACAATCGCAAGCATATAATACTGTCTCTTAGTAGCCTTGACTGCCACATCATAGGATCTCATAAATGTCCTATTAGTTGTTCTTGTACCTTTGTTCTGAGTGCACTGCCACTGTCTCTCTAGCCATCTTAACCTCCACTTCATCAGCCGCAACTCCTGGGTAAACCATGGAGCAAGCCTAGATTGGGGGCACAGAGGGTGCCGAGAAGCAATCTCGTTGATAGCTGTCAAGAGTCAGCTGTGCCAGTCCTCTACAAGCTCATCTAATAAGCTGCCAGGGGGCTTTGGATTCTGAAGAGCCATCTGAAGCCGCACTAGGTCCATTTGGATCTGTAGGTGAGCAAAAATAGGCTTGCCATCCAAACAGGATCAGAGTGAAGCATTCAGATGGGCCTTCAAGGCAAAGTGGTCTGACCATGGTACTGCCAAAGCAATAATCTGGTCCACTGTAACCTCCACAGTGAAGATCAAGCATGTGCCCAGCTTGGTGAGAGGGAGCTGTTACAAACTGGGAGAGTCCTTGTGCCGCCATGGATGACACCAGGTCCACTGACTGAGTAGAGGTTGTGTCATCGGCATGGACATTGAAATCACCCAGGACTATCAGTCTAGGGTGTTCCAATGCCCAGCCTGATATGGCCTCCACGAGGGACGGTAGGCTATCAGTTGGTGCATTGGGCGGTTGGTACACCAGCCAGATCACCACACTCTCCCCAGCTTCCCACACTAGGCCAACACAGTCTATGCCAGTGATACTCAGTGGCGAGAGCACCCTGAAGGAGTAAGCCTCCCAAATGAATAAAGCAACTCCTCCCCTGGCCCCCTAGTCTGTGATTGGTGAAGGACCAAGAACCCAGGAGGAGCCAACTGAGAGAGAGCTACTGTTTCCCCTTCTTGCACCCAGGTCTCAGTCATGCACACCAGGTCTACAGCCTGCTCTTGCAGGAAGTCCCAAAGGACCATGGTTTTATTGTTTATAGACCTGGTGTTACACAATGCCAATGTCGGGGGGGGGTCAATCATCCTAGCCCCACTGTCTACAACCTTTGGGATGGGACATAGGAGTCTACTTCTTTATCCCCTTCCCTTAACTCCCTGCCCAGTCCCACCGCTGTACTTTCCCCTCCCAAGGAGCACTGGAATCCTTTGCCCGATCATCTACCTGCCTGCTCATCTTCACCAGCTGCAAGGGTCAATATTAAAAGCCTAGTTGCTTGAGGACATTCTAGCTCTGACTTAGCCACACAGGTGCCTTTTGGACCTAAATTGGAAGATGTTCTAATTCAGCAGCTGTGCTTTTGTCACCAGATACATGACTTTCATCTTTTGAGGCCTCACAAACATCTTTGTCTGGTGTCTTTAGATCTTGCTGCTTAACCTTACTTTTCTTGGTCCAATATTCACTTATTGGTTATCTTATTGTAATATGTATTTAAGTTACATGTACCTCAATATTGTTTGACCTCTGAAGAAGGCCCCAATAGGGCAGAAACATGAGTATTGGCCCTTGTGTTTAGACCACCTTAACTTTTTTACAAGGCTTTCATTGGGCCCTTATATGTCTTTCTAATAAATACATGTATTTTTGTATATTATAAGTTTTAACTGGGTTTTTAATATTGGCCCTTTATTAGACTTCTTTCTTACCTTTGTGGTTCTAGAATCTGGTTTTTGAGTCAAGTTTGTTTCCCCTCCCTGTGTCTTACTTCACCAGCTGCAAACCAGTTGTAACCTCAGACCAACCAAGATGCCAAAACAACCTGGGTAGTCCCTTGACAGCAGGCGCTGGTTCACACTAACTCCTAAGTATGAAATAACCCAGAATACAAGGATCAATTCAATTACACACCCTCCTAATTTTAGTCTAGTTGCCTATAGACACCTTCCCCCCCCCCTTTTATATAACCCAGTCGAATTAGCCAGTAACTTAAATATAAATAATGGCTAATACCAAATCTTTGGCAATTTTCTTTAAGCACCAGATGACCTCTTGTTAATAAATTTGTACATTTAGATGCCAAATTAATTAATTAATCAATCAATTCATCACCTACAGGGCATATAATATAATCAATTCATTCATCAAATCAATCCATAATTAATTGGAAAATGTCAACAAATAACACATTACACAATTTCTATATCCTAGCCCAATTAATTAAGTCTAAACCTAATCGTTCCCTATGGTTAGCCGCCTGCATCTGCTGCTAGTTGGTAGTCCGTGGGTGCGTTCAGACGCGCCGTTTGAGCCGTTTTCAGCACGGCTCAGAAACGGCTTTTCCCTGCGCGTTCACACGCCCAACATCTGCCCACCGTCCCCAGCCGTCGCTTTCTGGAGCAAACCCCCTTTGAAACGGAGTATTTTGGCACCACTTACCCAAGTGGTGTTTTCCATGATTCTCCGTTTCAAGCCGCACTTTCCGCTGTCTGATCGCTCCATCCAGCCACTTCCGGGTGCTTCAACCCCCCCTCCCCTCTGGGAAGCTGCCTCCAGCTTCCGGTTTTAGTCCGCCATTTGTTTTTTTTTCCTTACCGGTGTGCGCTTGAGCGGAGCTCCGCACTTAAGTTAAAAAAAGAAAAGGTTCACTGGTGCCTAGTTTAGGCATTTAGAGGAGTCCGGGATCTCGGGGAGGCCATTTTTAAAAGGACTCTTCCTTTAAACTTTAAAGGGACCTGTTGAGCTCGCTCTTCTTCGCACCGGCCAAACTTCCTGTTCGGGAGAGGGCTGCCTGTGCGCATGCTCAAAGGAGAGGGGGAAACCCCTCCCACCTGCAGGAGGACGGCGGGGCGCTCGGAAGGAGGAGGTGAGTCTGAGCGCGATTCTCCAGTTTAAAAAAAAAGCGCATCGTGCCGGAGCAGTTTAAACCGCTCCAGCACGCTGTCTAAACGCACCCCATAGGTAGCAGTCCAGTTTCAAACAGCTAGGGCTCAGTGCATCCAGTGATCTTCCTTGGGCCAGGTAGTCCAATAAATGGGTGTGAGATTTTATTCTTTGAGCCCACTCTCCAATACTGTACCAGTATTTGCCCACCTCTCCAAACTCTCCATACAAGCAGTTCCTATGGGAATTGTGAGTTGCTGAGGTCCATGGTTCTTTGTTGTTTCTGCCACTGCAGTCCCTGTTGGTAAGCCTACAGGGGCTGCGTGCTGCCAAGGTCGTGCTGCCAGCCATAGTTCATCACACTCGGGGCTCAGCTGGGGAGATTCCAGAGGGGCAAAGACCTTCTTTGGGCTCCCAGGCCCTGCCCGGCCATCTGGAGCACTCCTGCGAGCACCAGCAGCAATTGCAACTACAGCAACAATCTAAGATGAACCTCAGCAAAATGGCAGCAGCATAGGCCAATCTGAGCCAGCGGAGACTGGAACATCCCACAGCCAGTCCCCATGCACTCACTGCTGGCAGAGCTTTTACCCAACGCCACGGCTGACTCAGTTCTGACTCAATTCTGGATAATTTTTCTGACTCAGTTCTGGATAATTCTTTTTCTGCTTCAACTTTGGCTTTTTCTGCTTCTGTGTTCACCTGTTCAACATTCATTCTCATAATTTATACCTTCTGACTAGGATTTTCCTCAGCTGTTGTTTCTTCTCCCTGACTATCTCTCTGGGTCTACCTGGTGGTATGATTTCTGACAGAAATTCTGTGGTAATTCTTCTCAAATTCATCAAATATTTTCTTATTTTGGTTTGTATCTGTGGTGGGACAAACTAGTTGTGGGTTTGTTTGTTTATTTATTTAGATTTATACCCCACCCTTCCTTTTTTTTTGTATCATGACGCTACCACCAAATATGATAGCCTAGCACTGCCTCCTCACTCAAATGCACAATTTGCCTTCAGTTTTTTCTTCCTTTCTGGCTGAGCAGCTCCTTTATCTGTTTTCTTCTTTTCTGAAGAGCTATGGCTGTCCTACCCTGTCACTTTATTGTATTTTGATGCTGGCTCAGTGCAGGAACTTGAGGGAAGAGATGATCACCTCTTTAACTTAAACATCTGAAAATGGCACATAAGACACTTTAGAACATTCAAAAATAAATGACCGAACTTCTTATATATAGACAGACACCAACTCTCTTAGATCTTTGCAATGTTTTCTCCTATTCTCATATGGTTGGTAGAGAGGACTCTATTTTTGCTGCTTCTGTGTTTCCCCTTGATTTGCAGCTATCTTCCGTTTTGCAAAAATCATGAAGATCACAAACAAAGCACCTTTGGACTTCATGTGGATAGGAAGGTGTGTGTTCAAATTCAGGTCAGATCCCAGCACCAAGATGAAAGGGTCTGTTGCTCTCCATCAGTGGTATTTAAATCCCATGATCCACTGCCTCAGTATCCTGGGTGAAGTTAGGCTACAAAAGTGATATACAAAGAAAAGGCCAAGTTTGGTAAGAATAAGTAAGTATTCCTATGTATGCTTAGAACCAAATTTACATTTTATACACAAAGTTATGCAACAAAACACGGTCCCTTCTTCAAAGGAAAAGTAGCTTGAGAGTGCAGAAGTCAGCAGTGGAGGTGTTTAACTCTTTAACTGCCTGAAAAGTACTGAGACTGACGAGTGATTTCAGCTCTCACATACTTTATTAGTTGCAGAACAAGACAAGAGAAGCCAGCTCGCAGGCCAGCTTTTATTCCCAAGGAAACCCACACCCCACACATACCACAGCCCATTATTGGGCTATTTACAGTGATTGAGTTATGTCTGAGGATTCCGGCTCCCCGATTGGAAGGGAGCTAGGGTCCTATAGTCCATTGTCTTTGGGAGCAAAGCTCAGGCCCTTCGCCTGGCCGCATGGCGGGCTGGTTTGAACCAGTCCGAGCACATGGCTGTCCTGAGCCCATGTTCTCGAGTGGATACATTACACTGCCTGAAGGTTTTCTCCTTTATCTAGCCCCAAACATCTTGTCTCCCACAAGCTTCCTGCCTGGGCTGTTAGTCAGCTCTTTTTTCTGCAGGGGACAGTAAAAAGTTAGGAGTTTTAAGCTGAAAGGAAAGCATGACACTACAATGTGCTTTCAGTGCCCTTAGTCATAGTGACCTTTTGGAACAGGTAACTGTGCTGGGAATTGGAGGCATCATAGTGCAGCAATTCTCCTCCTATGTGTTAGACAGACTCTTCAAAGTGGTGCAGTGCGCTACTGCTGTATCCCATGGGACCTATCCTATAGAACCCTGCAAGGTCCCATTTTGTCTTCCATTTTATGTAAATGCATGGTGAAAGTTATCTGAAAATTTGGAGTAGAGAGGGTTCATCAATGTGCTGATAGCATTATTTCTCCTTTGCAACAGAGCCAGACATG
Organism: Gekko gecko; assembly: GCA_029375565.1. Taxonomy (NCBI): domain Eukaryota; kingdom Metazoa; phylum Chordata; class Lepidosauria; order Squamata; family Gekkonidae; genus Gekko; species Gekko gecko. The sequence goes on along the minus strand of JAPDNY010000004.1, from coordinate 98,330,706 downwards.
GCAGCAGAAGTTCTGAGTAGATGTATGGCAATGATGGGGGACTATATATGGATGAATTAACTGATGTTCATTCTAAGCTAGACAAATGCTAATGACCGGGAGTTCCTGTTTTGCTGGGGTCCACTCCTGTAAGATCCAGGTGCATAATTCCGGGACATTCAACATTATGTCTAAATTTCCTGCTGGGGGGTATAGCCTTAAGTGCCATGGCTGCACTTAGAGAATAATAACTTTGCCACTGTGACACAGGTTTTGATAATCTCCAGACTGTACTGTTGTAGTGCACTGTCCATGGGGTTGTCTTTGAAAGGCCAGATGCTTGAATTAGTGCAAAATATGGAGTTCTTATCTTACCATGGCAGTGAGCCAGGGGGACTATAGTACATCTGTGCTAAAACATTAGCAGTTGTGGCCTATTTGTTTCTGGATACAATTCAATGTGCTGGTTTTAATCTTTAAACCTTTAAGCAGTCTGAGCTAGATTACAGTCTTTACAGTAGGTTCTACTGCACATTCCTTCCTTTTCTGAAGTTGGACTGATGGGGGGGAGTTTTTCAGAAACAACCCTTTCTTTTAAATTTCCTGTCTCTTCTAGAATGGCAGACTTAGCTGGGAAATTTCAGTTTGCTGCAGATGATGGTGTCCTCTGGACGGCAGCATTGTTCAGCACTTAGCTCACTGATGAGGTGGTTTCTTACAGAAACCTCCTTTCCCTTTTCTTTCTTTTTTGCCATCAAGTCACAGCTGACTTACAGCGACCCCACAGGGTTTTTGGGGCAACAGATGTTCAGAGGTGGTTTGCCATTGCCTGCCGCTGCATAGCCCCTGTTACTCCTTTGTGGTCTTCCATCCAAATATTGACCAGGGCCAGCCCTGCCTAGCCTTCAATATTTGATGAGATTGTGCTAGCCTGGGCTTCCCCGACCAAAGCACAGAGCTATTTGGAGGTAAGTACTCCACACGGTGTGTAGTACCCTGCACCATCTCCATATGTGTTTTCATTACACGTCTCCATCTTGATATCATTTCCCTTTTTAAGTAAAATTATACTCTTGTGCTGTACCAATATGCCAAGAAAGTGTCAGCAACAAACTCCAGAAAAACACCCCTTTCCACCTCCCAGTCCACATGTTTGTATAGTGACTGCATGTCTCCTTCCTGCCAGTTGACACTTGCTTCCATTAGTCTCTCTGAGTTTTTGGTCATTTAAAAAAAAAATTAAGTGGTGGAAGGATTAAATGCAATGTGTACAGATTGTTATTATTTCTCTATAGAGATATATTGCTATTTTGCATTTTTTTAAAAAAGACTCAGCTCTGAAAAGGTACCTGTGAATCAAAAATGTCCAGTGTTTAACAGACGACCTAGAGAGGATCATGGTCAACTCATGAGATAGACCCTGACCCAACCCCTGCCTTAAAAATAGGACAAGAAAAAAAACACACAATTGAAAAAATGGTGGTCTTTTTAATAATAAAGTGAAAGTAAAGGTGAAATGCACTATGTACCCAACTGATGTTATTTCTCTGCAGGAATATATCACTGATATGCATTTTTAAATAAATAAATAAATAAATAAATAAATATGACTCAACACCAAAAATGGCAGCAAATGGGTATGACATCTGGAAATGGAGCAGATCTTCCATGGGGGGGGAACACAACAGTGTTTTTGAGGAATGCATTGGAGCAAAAGAAGGTTTGAGATATATCAGAGGAAACACATGAAAAAAGCAGCACAGGTATATAACTGAACAAAACTATGTGGAAATTCACCCCTCCCCCCCAAAAAAACTAAGGTCAGGATGAGAACTGCCACAATAAGGCTGTCTGAAAGACATCTCACTGAAATAGAATCACCTACTGATCCTGCACCATTCCTGCTGTTGTGTACCAACTGAGGACCACACACATGGTCGCCTTTGCATGCAGTCATGCGAATGGGCAAAGCTTCGCTTCCTGAGACAATAGCCAGCACGGATCCTAGGATGGACCTATCAGTCAGCCAGTATCCAAGCAGTAACCTATGTGGAATTGGGGGCACTGTAAATAAGCCTATCACGGGTGTGGTTGTGTGTGGGGTGTGGTTTGCAATGGGGATTTAAGCAGGCCTTGGGTCCTGCTGAGTTTCTGTCTTTGGTGACTGGAATAAATAAATTATGAGCTGATTCAGTAACTACGGCATCCAGAACCTAGTACTTTACACTGACGATGGTGGGATCCCATGAGCACGCCTAACCCGGCATCCGACACAGAATGGCCATCTGACTCTTCAGACTCAGCACAAAGCGAAGTACCATGCATCAAGGTCCAGCTCACCATGCCCGCATCACCACGCTGGACATGGCTGCCACTCCGGGACAAATATTTGTCTTCAACTCCACTCACCCTGAGTTATGGGAGGCATGGGTTGAACAGCTAGAGTACTTCTTCCAGGTCCAAGGTACCGACAACAATGCTAAGAAGAAAGCGTGGCTGCTCAGCATGTGCAGAGTCACAACGATCCACCTGGTACAGATCCTCATCACTCCCAAGACCCTAGAAGCCGCTACGTACGGTGAGCTGGTCAAAGCCCTCACCGGCCACTTCACTCCAAAACCATCCAAGATGGCGATGCACGTGAACTTCTTTTTGCACAACCAAAGATCCAGAGAAGTGTCCACCACATTCATGCTGACGTTTGCAGGTTGGCAATCTCCATGACTTCTCCGCCATCAAGGATGCCCTCTTAAACCAATTTGTTTGGGACATCCGGGACCCGAAGCTCCGAAGAAAGCTTGTCAGCCATGAGGACCTCAACTTAGATCAGACACTGTGGGTGGCCATGGCATTCAAAAAAGCCCAGCAGGATTGCCAGGCTCAAGCGACCCATCAGGCCACCATGTCTTTAAGCCTCGAAGCCTCAGATGAAGACAAGTTACTCCAAATCTGACAGCCCACCCGCCACAACTCACGAGCTCCATCCACGGGTTCCCCACTGGCAAGGACCATCATTCAAGCACACATGAAATCCACCGCCCAAGCACACTGCACCAGCTGCAGTGAAGACCATGAACATCACTCCTGCAGGTTCCACGACGTGACCTGCTGGTCCTGTGGCAAGACCGGCCATCTAGCAAGAGTTTGCCGATCCCAAGGAAAACATGGACAATGGGTGATGGCACACCAGGAGGCAACGGAACTTCACACCACGAGCCTCAGCCACCAGCATCAGGTAATGAATTTGCCCCAAGATGCCCTCAACAAAATACATGTAACAGTGCTACTAGAGGGGTCCCCATGTGAGATGGAGATAGACACAGGCTCTTCTTTCTCCATCATCTCGGCAGAGACTCTCAGGAGACTCTGCCCCCAAGGGGGCCCCTCCTAGACAAACTGGGCGGCATCACCTTACAGGATTTCCAGAAGAACCTGGTGGCCATCAAGAGGTGGGGCAAATTCAGGGTGCAGTATAAGGACTTCAAGGGGTGGTTAGATTTGCTGGTGGTGGGAGGCAGGCTCACAAGCCTACTGGGACTGTCATGGTTTGGGCCCTTGGGGTTTTGAGTGTGTCAAGAATTGGCTCTTTAAGAGCTGTGGGTCTCTGCAGAAGCTAGACAGCTAATGTGGTTTAGCCAAGAGAAGAGGCATGACAGCACAGTCAACCTTGACACCTGGTATCAATTACCGGCTAGGAAGAACCATTACAGCTAGAAACTGTCAAAGAGTCACAATGACTCAGCTAGATCTTGACAGGAGACCATCTAAGCTTGCCATGTGCTTGCACTAGTGACATAGTAATTGAATGACAGGGTGAGGCTAGGCTCAGGAGATTGGCTCAGTCTGTCTTGGTACAGAGAGACAGCCAGGGATACTACGCTGCTGTGCTTGCATTGCTGAAGGCTTGTCGGATCAGGTGCACAGAGACTTTGTTCCAAGGCCGTGACTGCCAGAGGAAGGACTGCAACTCTTGGCACCAGCACAGCTTCTCAACCAAGCTGCTTTGGGCATCTGCCCAGGGTTAATTAATTAGGATAGATAGCTAGGCTTCTGTTTGTTTGTTTGTACTTTGATCGCTTATTTTCTCCCTTACTTTTATGTGTTAATCTTTTTTGTAATAAAAATATAGTTTTAATTGGAGTGAGTCACTGACCCTTGTATTTTGCTTAAGGAACTTGTTAAGCTTGAGGGAGTCTCTAAACAAGCTTCCCTCACCCTCTCTCTTCATGTGCTGGTTGAAACAACCCTGAGAAAAGGAATCTAATAGCCTGGTAGTCTCTGGGAGTAGCCTGGCTTCAGGCAATAATACAGCGGCGGAAGGGCGGGGTCATGACAGAGTGACCGGGGTTAACCAAGTGCGGCCACAGGACTTTAAAGCTGTCTGTGACAAGTTCCCAGCCATGTTCAATGGGATGCTCAGATGCTACACTGGACTTCCGGTTTCCCTCCATCTGGACCCAGCAGTATGACCCGTCCACACGAAGGCCAGGCACGCCCTGTTTGCATTATGGCCAAAGATAGATGGCGAGCTAGACCACCTGGTGGAACAATGGGTCCTTGAACCTGTCCCTCATGCCTGCTGGGAAACCTCCATCATCATGCCAGTGAAGCCAAATGGGGATGTCCGGATATGCGCAGACTATAAATACAGCATCAATAAAGCTCTACAGGATCATGCATATCCTGTCCCTGTCGTAAGCCACATGCTCGCCTCCCTAGCAGGTACAAAGATTTTTGGTAAGCTAGATCTGGCCCAAGCATACCAGCAGCTAATGGTGGATGATGCCACTGCCAAGGCCCAGACCATAGTGACCCACAGGGGGTCATTCAGGGTGTGGCGGCTGCAGTTCGAGGTTGTTGTTGTTCAGTCGCACAGTCGAGTCCGACTCTTCGCGGCCCCATGGACCAGTTTACGCCAGGCCCTCCTGTCTTCCGCTGTCCGCTGAAGTTTGCTCAATTTCATGTTTGTTGCATCGGTGACACTGTCTAACCATCTCATCCTTTGCCGTCCCCTTCTTCTTTGACCTTCAATCTTTCCCAGCATCAGGGTCTTCTCCAGTGAATGCTCCCTTCTCATTTGGTGGCCAAAGTATTTGAGCTTCAACTTCAGGATCTGGCCTTCCAAGGAGCAATCAGGGTTGATTTGTTTTAGGATTGACTGATTTGATCTCCTGGCAGTCCAAGGGACTCTCAAGAGTCTTCTCCAGCACCATAGTTCAAAAGAATCTATTCTTCGGCGCTCGGCCTTCCTTATAGTCCAACTCTCACAGCCATACATTACTACGGGGAATACCATTGCTTTGACCACGCGGACTTTTGTTGGCAAGGTGATGTCTCTGCTTTTTATCATGCTGTTTAGGTTTGCCATTGCTTTCCTCCCAACGAGCAGGCGTCTTTTAATTTCATGGCTGCAGTCACCATCTGCAGTGATCTGGGATCCTAGCAACGTGAAGTCTGTCACTACTTCTACGACTTCCCCTTCTATTTGCCAAGGAGTGATGGGGCCAGATGCCATGATCTTAGTTTTTTGATGTTGAGCTTCAAGCCCACTTTTGCGCTCTCCTCTTTCACCCTGAGCAAGAGGCTCTTTAGGTCCTCTTCACTTTCTGCCATCAGAGTGGTGTCGTCTGCATATCTGAGGTTATTGATCTTTTCCCCAGCAATCTTAACTCCAGCTTGTGATTCATCCAGGCCAGCATTTCGCGTGATGTACTCTGCATATAAGTTAAATAAGCAAGGTGACAATATACATCCTTGTCGTACCCCTTTTCCTATGCTAAACCAATCAGTTGTTCCATATCCGGTTCTAACTGTTGCTTCTTGACCCTTATACAGGTTTCTCAGGAGACATGTGAAGTGGTCTGGTACTCCCATCTCTTTAAGAACCTGCCATAATTTATTGTGATCCACACAATCAAAGGCTTTAGCATAGTCAATGAAGCAGAAGTAGATGTTTTTCTGGTACTCTCTTGTTTTCTCCATAATCCAGCGAATGTTGGCAATTTGATCTCTAGTTCCTCTACCTCTTCGAAACACAGCTTGTACTTCTGGCAGTTCTCTATCCACGTACTGTTGGAGCCTAGCTTGTAGGATCTTGAGCATGACCTTGCTAGCGTGTGAAATGAGTGCAATTGTGTGATAGTTTGAACACTCCTTGACATTGCCCTTCTTTGGGATTGGAATGTACACTGACCTTTTCCAATCCTTTGGCCACTGTTGTGTTTTCCAAATTTGTTGGCAAATTGAGTGCAGCACTTTAACAGCATCTTCTTTTAAGACTTTGAATAACTCAGCTGGGATACCATCACCTCCACTAGCTTTGTTGTTAGTAATGCTTCCTAAGGCCCATTTAACTTCGCTTTCCAGGATGTCTGGCTCGAGGTCAGTGATTGTACCATCGTGGTTGTCAAGGACATCGAGGTCCTTCTTGTATAGTTCTTCTGTGTATTCTTGCCATCTTTTCCTAATCTCTTCTGCTTCTGTTAGGTCCCTACCGTTTTTGTCCTTTATCATGGCCAGCTTTGCATGGAACGTTCCCTTGATTTCTCCAATTTTCTTGAAAAGATCTCTAGTCCTTCCCAATCTATTGTTTTCCTCTATTACTTTGCATTGGTCATTCAGGAAAGCCTCCTTATCTCTCCTTGCTGTTCTCTGGAAATCTGCATTCAGTTGGGCAAATCTTTCCTTTTCACCGTTGCCTTTAGCTTTCCTTCTTTCCTCTGCTATGTGTAAAGCCTCATCAGACAGCCACTTTGCTTTTTTGCATTTCTTTTTCTTTGGGATGGAGGTGATTGCTGCCTCCTTTACAATGTCACGGACCTCTGTCCATAGTTCTTCAGGCACTCTGTCTATCAAATCTAGTCCCTTAAACCTATTCTTCACCTCTACTGTATATTCATCGGGGATGCGATCTAGGTCAAATCTGAATGGCCTTGTGGTTTTCCCAACTTTCTTCAATTTAAGACTGAATTTTGCAATGAGTAGCTCATGATCTGAGCCACAGTCAGCTCCAGGTCTTGTTTTTACTGACTGGATAGAGCTTCTCCATCTTTGACTTCAAATTATATAATCAATCTGATTTCAGTGTTGCCCATCTGGTGATGTCCATGTGTAGAGATGCCTCTTAGGTTGTTGGAAAAGGGTGTTCGCTATGACCAGCGTGTTCTCTTGACAAAACTCTGTTAGCCTTTGCCCTGCTTCATTTTGTTCTCCAAGGCCAAATTTGTCTGTTATTCCGGTTACCTTTTGATTTCCTACTTTAGCATTCCAGTCCCCTATGATGATGAGGACATCATTTTTTGGTGTTAGTTCTATGAGCTGTTGTAGGTCTTCATAGAACTGGTCCACTTCAGCCTCTTCTGCAGCAGTGGTTGGGGCATAGACTTGGATTACTGTGATATTGAATGGTTTGCCTTGGATTCGGACCGAGATCATTCTGTCATTTTTGAGGTTGTATCCCAATACTGCCTTTCTCACCCTCTTTTTGACTATAAAGGCCACACCATTTTTTCTATGGGATTCCTGGCCACAGTAGTAGATATGATGGTCTTCTGAGTTAAATTTGCCCATTCCTGTCCACTTTAGTTCACTGATTCCCAAGATGTCGATGTTCATTCTTGCCATCTCATTTTTGACCACGTCAAGCTTACCTTGATTCATAGATCTTACATTCCAGGTTCCTATGCAGTATTGTTCTTTGCAGCATCGGACTTTCCTTTCACCGTCAGACACATCCACAACTGAGCGTCCTTTCGGCTTTGGCCCAGCCGCTTCACTCTTTCTGGGGTTACTTGTACTTGCCCTCTGCTCTTCCCCAGTAGCATATTGGACACCTTCCGACCTGAGGGGCTCATCTTCTGGCGTCATATCTTTTAGCCTTTTGTTACTGTCCATGGGGTTTTCTTGGCAAAGATACTGGAGTGGGTTGCCATTTCTTTCTCCAGGGGACCACGCTTGGTCTGAGTTCTCTGCTGTGGCCTGTCCGTCCTGGGTGGCCCTCCGTGGCATAGCCCACAGCCTCATCGAACCACGCAAGCCCCCTCGCCACGACAAGGCAGTGATCCATGAGGGAGCAGTTCGAGGTTAGTGTAGCATAATAGGCCACACCCAACAGCAGAAATTCATTAGGATTGGCTACATTAGGGGTGTGTGGCCTAACTTGCAAAGGAGTTCCTGCTACAAAAAAAGCCCTGGACAACAAACAAGGTAAACAGAATAAGAAGCAAAAGGTGGGTGTGGCTGAATGACCACATTTCTAGTAACATGGGGTGTGGGCTAACATGCTAATGAGTTTCTGCTGTTGGGTGTGGCCTATTATGGTAATGAGTTCCTGCTGAGCTTTTTCTACAAAAAAAGCCCTGCTTCTGTTATTGCTCATTGGTCAGCCACACATTTTTATTTTACACTTAAACATATACACCAACACAAATTGGAATACACCTCTTTAAGTAGACTCTTAATTTGCCAAAGAACCTAAACCCAAAAAGGCATGAACAGCTCAACAAAGGGAGCATAGCCATCACCCTTTTCACATAGGTTTCTGAGAGTTCTGCCTAGGCCATGTCTCAGTAAAAGGTTGTTTTCACCAGCTCCATGGATTATTTTTTTCCTCCCCCAGGGTAGAGAGTGATCGTTTGACAATGATGGCTCAGGATGTCATCAGGAAGGACTGTGATGCTCCACTCTATCTGGGCTCTATATTCCAATTCTTTGGTAGTAGAAAGTGTCATCAAATCACAGCCAATTTATGGTGACTCCATATGGTTTTCAATGCAAGATGTGTTCAGCTGTGGTTTTCCTGCCTCTGTGTAGCAACTCTAGACTTCCTTGGTGGTCTCCCATCCAAAGACTAACTAAGGCCAACCCTACTTATTTTCCAAGATCTAAGGAGATCAGGCTAGCATGGGCCATCCAGGTCAGGGCCCAACTACTCTAGTATCCAACAATTCCCAACTACATTTAAATACTTGAGATAATTTATTGAGCTACAATGTCAGGCCCCGGGGTCCAGCCTGGGGTCACGCCACTCCTTCTGGGGGTCAGCAGAGGGGTCTGCTAGAGGGGGTCACTCCAGATCCTCAGAAAAAGGGTAGGGCAGAGTTGCATCACTCCTCTTGCCCATCCCATTTAGGGACTCTCCAAAGGAAGGCCGGGTATACTCTCTCTCGCCAACAGGCCTTCTGACAGTCCTCTGCTCTTTTCCTCCCCGGCTCCTGACCCCAAAGTGGCAATCAGCATTTCCATGGGCATGTAAGAAAGGGCCACAAGAACTAAGCACTTAAGGAAGAAATCTGAGGAATGCTTGATTAGTACATGCCACATGCCTGGACCTCATTTTAAAGGTGATATGGAAAGGAAAGATGGTGCCTCCACTGAGCCCCAAGCTGATGCATGCCTGTGCTCATGAACAGTATTTGCTAAAACTGTCTCCAAGTGGAATCAAAATGTATATCATGTAGGTAATAGATTGTGGTTAGAGTTTATACTAGGATCAGAATGACCCAGGTTCAGATCCCCACCTTACAACAGAAACTTGCTCTGTGACCTAGGGCCAGTCACACACTCTCAACATAATCTACCTCACAGGGTGATTGTGAGGTAAGGTTGCCAATCTCCAGGTGGAAGCTGGAGATCTCCAGGAATTACAACTGATCTCCAGGCAACAGAGATCAGTTCCCCTGCAGAAAATGGCTACTTTGGAAGGTGGACTAGGAATAGGAATAAGGCCCGTTGTGGAAATAAATACAACAAGCTCTAGAAAGAGGATCTGGGAGAGTGCCAAGGCCTTGGGAACTCAGCGTCAATGTGCTGTGGTGACCTCAGCTGGGTATAATGACACAGAGTCCAGCATTTTCTCCAGAGGAACTGATCTCTGCTACCTGAAGAGCAGTTGTAATTTTCAGTGATCTCCGGCCCTCACCTGTTGTTCAACAAAATGAGAGTTAAAAATGACAGTATCAATTGGGCTTCGCAATATACTCCCTTGGCCATGCCCATAAAAAGGACTGTAGAAAGGTTATGGAATTTGGTGGAAGATATCCCAGGGTGCAGCAATTCCCCAGTAGTTGGTTTTAGGAAAACCAAGAGTATTAAGGATATAGTGGTACGTTCTAACTTTAGGGGTTATACAGATAACAACGCACTCACCCCTGGGCACCATAAACTCTTGCATTGTACAATTCTTTATTTAGCAATGGAGGGGGATGTGATTAACCTTCCCAGTCAATATCAGATAAAATTGTCTAAATTTTCAACATGTTCAAGTGCAAACATGGTGTACCTGATCTTATATGCCTGTAAATTAATTTATATCCAACAGACATCTAGACCTATCAAGGTACACATCCTGGAACATATTTCACGTATTAAAAATAACATTTCTGAGGCTGCTTTAACTGAACATTTCAATACTAAGAAACATAAATGTGATGATTTCAGATACATAGTGCTCTTTGTGGCAGATAAAACTGCGAATACATGGCAAGTTCTCCTTCAGGAGGAGGCCAGATGGATTCATAAACTTAATTCTCTTACACCCAATGGTCTTAATGCTGAATTGGACCTTAGCTGTTTCTTATAAGGTCTGTACTTGTATAATTTGTTGTGCAGCATAGGTTCTGACTCATGTAAGATCCTGTGGGTTTGCTATTGGGATTTCATCCTTTTGATGAGTGCGTTTGTAAATTAGTGTAAGATTCTGTGGGTTTGCTATTGGGATTTCATCCTTTTGATGAGTGTGTTTGTAAATTAGTGTGAAGTAATGGGTTTCTTGTGTGTATAATTATGTGGCATTTTAAATGGTGTTCTTCTCCCTCTGTCCTTTTGCTTCTGGTATAAGAAGTTTGTTCTGTCAAATGGGTTTACTATCAGGATAATAGCAATTACTGATGTATTTGAAAGAGTAAAAGTTTGTTAAACCTCATCTGGTAGAAGTGGGTAAAGGATTATAATTTGTAACACCTCATTGGCTTCTCTATGCCTCAAGGCATTTCTGCCTTGTAAATGGGTTTTGTCCCTTTAAGATGCAAGTCTGGCAAACAGCCGGCTGGCAGTAATTAAGGGCTTTAGATATGGATAAGTAGTTTGGAAGAATGTATTAACATTACACTGATGGATACAAAGAGTCTCACCAGGAGACACAAGCTGTAAGATTGTTAAATGGATTAATCTTGCAAGTATGGTAGATAACAATCCGTTGTTTGAATAGCCTTGTGTTATATTCGTGTTAACATTAATACTAATAATGGATTTTTATATTTTTACATTATATATAGGATATTTTGATATTTCAACGCTATTCTGTTTGACAAAGGTGCACACGAAATGAGATAATATGCATAATCCGTTGTGTGGTGGTGTTTGAATTACATTGAGTAAACTGAATTTTGGAACAAAAGACTTTCAGTCTGTGGAGACTTGTGACGTAACACATCACAGTTGTTGTTTTCCTCTCTACTCACCTGGAGATTGGCAACAATTGTTATCCAGGAGGAAATGGCTGGTTTGGAGGGTGAAGTCTATGGCAGTGTACCCGTCTGAGGTCCCACCCCTCCTCAAACCTCACCCTCTCCAGGCTCCACCCCCCAAATCTCCATGAATTTCCCAACCTGGAGTTGGCGACCCTATCTCCTTCCCAACCAAGCATCAACCTGCCATTATCTGCCCCTCTGATCTCAGCTTTGCATCTCCTCCCACCTCCCTCCTGGAGATCAGTTGTAATTCTGAGTGATTTCCACCTGAGATTGGCGACAGTGGTTCCCCAGAAGGGAATGGCTGGTTGGGAGGGTGGAGTCTATGGCATTGTACCTGTCTGAGGTCCCACCCCTCCTCAAACCTCACCCTCTCCAGGTTCCATCCCTCAAATCTCCAGGAATTTCCCACCTGGAGTTGGCGACCTTATCTCCTTCCCAGCCAATCATCAACCTACCTTTATTTCCCCCTCTCTCTTCAGCTTTCTTTCTTTTCTTTTTTTTTTAACCCAGCAAAAGCTGGGCCATTTTATTTTTCGAGAACAGAAAAGATATTACAAGACAAACATCCTACCAATTACACAAACATACAAACATACAACAGTGGAGCTCGTACTTATTGACCAATTATTTTGTATAGTGTGTTTACATCTCATCTTATTTTAAGCATCTTTCCTTGGTTAAATAAACAAATTTGCATGGTGAAACATATTGTTTAAGTCTTCATAATTTCTGTATATAGTCCTCAATCCATCTATAAAGTTCAAACCATGTATTTTCAAAAGTTCCTTTTTTTCCCCTTGTAGGTGGAGAGTTAAATTACCCATTTCTGCTGCTTCAAACAGTTTATTTATGATTTCTTCTTGAGTAGGCACTTCTTTCTTCCAGTATTTTGCATATAAAATTCTTGCTGCTGTTATAATATGTACAATTACAAATATATGTTTCTTTCTAAAAGAGCTTGGAATAATGTTTAATAAAAATAATTCAAAATTAAATGGTATGTTTATGTCTAGTATTTTTTGTAACATTCTATGTATCTATATCTAATATATTTTAGCTATCTTACATGTCCACCACATATGGTAAAAAGATCCAATTTTGCTTTTATATTTCCAACATACATTTGACATATTAGAATACCATTTAGCCAAATTTTCAGGAGTCATATGCCATCTATAAAACATTTTTATATACCTTTTCTTTGTACGAACTTGCTTTTGTAAATTTTACATCTAGTTTCCACACCTTAGACCATTCATTCATTTGTATATTATGACCTATATTTTGAGCCCATTTAATCATTGCTTCTTTTACCACTTCATCTTACATTTTCATGTCTATTAAAACATTATAAATTTGCTTTATATATTTACAATCATTCTCAAACATTATTTTATCAAGCTCTAAAGGTAAACCATAAAAACCCAGTTACATTATCTTTAGCAAATCTAGAATCTAATTGTGCTCTTTCCCACCAATTCAACTGTATACCACTTTCTTTAAGTTCTTCTTGAGTCTGAAGTTGATTTTTTTTGTTCAGCAAATCTTCATATATCCAGGCTAAAGCTTTTGAAAATATCTTGGGGTGTACAAATGCTTCTAGGTATTTTAGTATAATATAGTTTCTGTATTTCATCCCATTGTTTCAATAATGCTGCTCTTAAAATATGCTGATTACAGTATTTATGGGCATTACTTTTCCTATACCACACAAATGCATGCCATCCTAGTTGTAGATCATGGCCTTCCAGTTTTAACAGTCTTGAGTCTTCTAGTATAAGCCATTCTTTTATCCAAGTTATACTGGCTGCTTTATAATAGAATCGCCAGTCTCGTAACGAAAATCCTCCTCTACTTTTTTATCTTGCAAAATTTTCAGCTTGATTCTAGGTTTTTTCCCTTGCCAGATAAACTGTCTCGTTAGCTTGTCAAGTTCTTTAAAGTATTGTTGGTTTTTTATTATTGGTATTGTTTGAAATAGAAAGATCAGTCTTGGTAAAATGTTCATCTTTACTGTCGCTATTCTTCCCATAGATGATAGGTTTAACTGTTTCCAATTTTGTAAGTCCTTCTTGATAGTTTCCATTTGTCTTATATAGTTTTCTTTGAATAGAGAGCTACATCTATTTGTTAGGTTTATTCCCAGATACTTTATTTTCTTCTTAACATACATTCCTGAACATTCCTGGATCCTTTGGGCTTGGTTTTTAGTACAGCTCTTCAATAGTATTTTAGTCTTTTTAAAATTAATTTTCATTCCAGCATAACTGACCGTATTCTTTTATAGTCTGCAGGAGATGACCTATTGTTATTTGTGGCTCTTCCAAAATAAAAACCAGATGATCTGCAAAGGCTTGAAATTTATATTCTTCCCCTTTAATTCTGAGTCCCCTAATGGAGTTAAGTCTCCTTACTCTTTCACATAGCACCTCTAAAGCAAAAATAAACAAGAGAGGAGATAAAGGGCAACCCTGTCTAGTTCCTTTTCGTATTCCTTTGTTTTGTAAAAGATCTCCATTCACCATTATTTTAGCAGACTGATATGTATATATTGCTTTCACCATTGCAAAGAAGTAGTCTCCACATTTCCATGCTTGTAATTGTTCCAGCATAAAGAACCAAGTCAGGTTGTCAAATGCCTTCTCTGCATCTCAGAAGACCAAAGCCATTTGTTTTTAAGGGTTGGCTTCAAAATATTCCAGCACATTCAAAATTGTTCTTACATTATGTCTCATTTGCCTCTTTGGCAGAAACCCTGATTGATCCTGGTGTATTAACTGTATCAGGACTCTTTTCAGCCTTTTAGTTAGTATGGATGCATAAATCTTGTAGTCCACATTCAACAATGAAATTGGTCTATAGTTCCGAATTTCTTTTTCATCTGTGTCTGGCTTATATATCTGTGTCTGGTAGTTTCCTTTCCTTTGCTCTGCTATATTCTGTATTGTCATTTTCAATGGAAAGGCAACTGGATCTTCAAATGATTGATAGAATTCTTCAGGGAACCCATCTGGTCCTGGTAATTTCTTTTTCTTTTGATTTTTAATTGCTTCAACCACCTCCATATATGATTTTGGTTCATTTAATACTTTCCTTTGATCTGAAAATTCCTTATGGCTATAATTTCTTAAGAACTCTTTAATCTGATCTTGTTCGATATTTTCTTGTTGATATAGAGTTTGGTAAAAGTTTTCAACAATATCTTTCAAATCTTTATGAACATTTTTTTCTTCTCCTTTTTCATTTGTCAAGATTTTATATGTTTTTTTATCTGCCTCTTTCCTTAGTTTATATGCTAACCATCTTGTTGGCTTGTTTGCATTTTCAAAAAAAATGTTTTGCATATGTTATTTTCTTTGCTATTTCCTGAGTAAGCAGGCAGTTAAGTTGATGTTGCAGATTTTTTCTTGAGTGTTCACTGACAGGATTCATTTTAAAATTTTGTTCTTCTTGTTTAGTCTGTTTTTCAATCTGGATATATTTCTGCTTCCTTTTTCTTCTGTTTCTTATATCTTGATTCAGACACCATCCTCTCACATAGGCTTTAAAAGCTTCCCACACAATATCCATAGACATATCTGGTTGGATATTCTGTTTTAAAAATTCCTGGAATTCTTTTTTAGATTCTTTAACAAAATCTGGATTTTTCAACAGCCATGTATTCATTATCCATCTATTCTTTTTGGAAGTATCTTGTAAAATCAAAAGTAGTGGGTTGTGGTCTGCAAATGTTAAAGGCAAGATTTCCACTTCTATAATATCATTGATCATAACTGTTGAGATCCATGCCATATCCAGTCTTGACTAGGATTTGTGTCTTGCAGAGAAAAAAGTGTAGTCTTGTTTATTTATGTTTCTAATTCTCCATGCATCAGCTAGAGAAATTCTTCCACCATACTTATAAACGTGTTAGGCAGTTCATTGGCTCTTCTCTTTTTCCTTTCATGGGTTTTTCAGTCCATGGCCTTGTCAAACAGTGCATTGTAGTCTCCTACTATACAGATTTCTTCATACATTAAATTGGAGAGAGTCTCATGTAGTATATAAAAAAAAAATGTCTTGATGTTGGTTTGGTGCATAGATTTTAGTTATAAGTGTAGATTTGGCTTGCCTTGTAATTTTAACTATTAACAGTCTTCCATCTTCAGAGTCATAAATTAGTTCAGGATGGAGGTGTTCTTTCACATAAGTTATTACTCCTTTTTTCTTTTTTTGTCTGTCTGCCGATACAAAACATTTTCCAATCTTTTTGGCTTCTAAAAGTTTTTTTATCTGTTTCTTTAATATGTGTTTCTTGTAAGCAAACTATATCCGTCTGCAGGTTTTTAAGCTGGTGAAAAAAAAATCTTCTCTTTTGTGGAGCATTCAAACCATTGACATTAATACAAAGTATTTTCAGCTTCCTTTTATCCATCTTTAGCATTTTTTTGAACCATTTCTATTCTTGTTGTAGAATCTTGTAACCATGTGACGTGGGGGAATTTTAGCTCCTTTCTTGCTGTGGGTGGGTGTACAGCCTGTGGCTTTTTGTTCTTGGGAATTCTCCTGTTCCTCAGGCTTGTCCTCCTCTTCTTCTTTGTCCTCATCCTCTTCTTCCTCCTGGTATCCAAGTTCTTCTCCATATTGTTTTAAGAAGTCTTCAATTTTGAATATGGAATTAATCCTGAATCTTTTCCCGTCGTGAGTAAAAAGTATTCCTTCTGGAAATAGCCATCTATAGTTCATCTCATTTTCTCTTAGTAAGTTGCGAATAGTCTCTTCTTTTTTCTCTTACTCTCCAAGGAATTTCTTTTAAAATCTTGACTTCTGTCTCTTGCAGTTTCAACTTCTTTTGGCTTGCCATTCTTAATATGTAATCCCTTGTAGCTCTCTTGTGAAAACTTACATGTACCTCTCTGGGCAGTTTGAGTCTTCTTGCATAAGAAGAGTTCATTCTGAATGTAACATCTATGTCTTCAGTTACAACTGTTCAGTTCCTCCTTCCAGATAGGCTGTTAGCAATTTTGCCATGTTGGCTTTAATATCTTCTCCAGTCTGTTCCAGAATGTTTTGGAATCTCTAATTCAAGTTGCATCACTGAGTCCTCCAGAGATTCTTGTCTGGTTTTTAATTCCCAAGTTCTTTGATCAAGTTCTTCCATTTTATCATGTAGTTGAATTGTAGTCTGTGTCAATGTACTGATGTTTTGAGTATTTTCTAAAATCTGTTGTCCAAGTTTCTCTGTTTGGGAAGTAATCTGGGTAGTTAGAGCATCAAGCTTAGACTGAATAGGCTTAACTGATGCCGGGTTTGCTCTAGTTACTGCATTATCCACTGCTTGAGGAATAATACTATTAGCAGCAGCTGAAAGGGCAGTGTTAATAGCCTGAGGCATTGCTGACTCTATTGCCTTGGCTACCACATCATGTATCAAATTATGAATTTAGTGTGTTGACATCTTGGCTAAGTTTGCTGCCACAGATTTAGCGGTGTTTGGAGAAGGCCCGGCTCTACCAGAGGACATGTTTCCAATATACTTCAATAAGATCAAGATTCAATATGGAGATTCAGAATGAAGTACACAATATAAAATAGTTATTTCAGCACAGTATTCTCAGTATTCTCAAACACAACTCCTCCTTCAACATAAACACCAAGTGCACCCACAAGCTATACAACTCTGCTGGTTTTTTTCCCTTTACATATTCAGACAATGTATTTCAGTAATAGTTACAATAATCTCAATGTTCCCACTTCTTGGCTAAGTTTGCTGCCACAGATTTAGCGGTGTTTGAAGAAGACCCGGTGTAACAGGCTGGATTCACCCCCCAGCCAGAGCAACCCCGGGGTTACTCTGGCCTAGCCTAGAATAACCCTGGAGGGGTTACTGTAGCCTAGGCCAGAGTAACCACTGCTGGGCCAGGCCAGAGTAACCCCAGGGGTTAATCCAGACTAACCCCTGCCAGGCAAACCTCTGCCGGGCTCTGTTGACTAATAAGATTGGATTCATACCCCGTTCTTCACTACCCAGAGGAATCTCAGATTGGCTGACAAGTTTCTCATGGAACTCAAACCCTCAGAAGCTGACACTGTGCTGGTTACAATGACATTTAATTTACCACTCTATATTGGGGACTGGGAGACCCAGGTTCAGATAGTTTGGCATAGGCAACTTTATACCCAAGGGGTTACTTTGGCCCGGGGTTACAGGTTGTTGTGTTGTGCAGTTGGGGTAACTCTGGCGTGGCCCGGCAGAGGTTTGTCTGGCAGGGGTTAGTCTGGATTAACTCCTGGGGTTACTCTGGCCTGGCCTGGCAGGGGTTATTCAAGGCTAGGCCAGAGTAACCCCGGGGTTACTCTGGCTGGGGGGTGAATCCAGCCTGTTACACTGGCTTTACCAGAGGACATGTTTCCAGTATACTTCAATAAGATCAATATTCAGTATGGAGATTCAGAATGAAGTACACAATATAAAATAGTTATTTCAGCACAGTATTCTCAGTATTCTCAAACACAACTCCTCCTTCAACATAAACACCAAGTGCACCCACAAGCTATACAACTCTGCTAATTTTTTTTCCCTTTACATATTCAGACAATGTATTTCAGTAATGGTTACAATAATTTCAATGTTCCCAAAACAGTTTCTCTTTATAATGTCAACAAAAAAGCAGTTTCCCTTTTATCTCACCAGCTATTACTACAGTTCACAGAATAGATAGACCTTGTTTTGTTTCTAGGTAGAGTCAAAAAGTTTCTGTTAAGACTAGTACAAGTTAAAAACTAAGAAGGGAAGACTGTAAGAGTTCAATGTTCAAAAGTCAAAAATCAATTTCAATCTTACCAGTCTTTCTCAGTTTATAAAGACTTCAATATAACAGTAAAGATGGTAAAAATAGCACAGATAATGCATTTATAATTCCATAAAAGAGATTTTTTGTATATCCACAGATTTGAGAGTTGTTGCACAAGCCATAAGAGTCAGTATTCCATCTAATATAAAATAAGGTTTAGAAATCAGTTACTATCCAAAGGGGGTAAAAGTGAAAAAAATAACATGAAGAGAGGAGAGAAGAATAATGTAAGCTGCTTTGGGTCCCCACTGGGGAGAAAGATAGGGTATAAATTAAGTCAGTAAATGAGTAAATAACTGCTCAGAGCACACACATTTTACTATGATATGATTCTAAAGAAAGGATTACTTTAAATGTTATATGTGCTGTTATCTAAAGAGGAAACAAACTAAATATGTTCCCCGGGAATTTTATTTCTCTGTGCCATTGTTTATTTTTAACACTGTCTTTTACTAGCATGGACTGCGACAATTGTTATAGACTTTACACCTGAGAAAGAGAGCTACTTTAAGCACTGAGGACAATTTTGTAAAAAAGGAGACTCTGAATTTGAAAAGACAGCATCTCAGGGTGCAAAGATCCAAGATCTTCCAGCTGTTTAATTTTTTAATACATTTTTTAAAAAATAAAAATTCTCTGTTGTTTGAATGGGGAACATGGTGCTGGGAGAAGGGAATTAACCTGCAGTTGACAACCTCTAGGCAGGGCCTGGAGTTCTCCCAAAATTATAACTGATTTGCGGACTACAGACATTAATTATCCTGGGAAAAGTGGCCACGGTAGTGGCAAAATCCTATGGTAAACCATAGATTCTAGGTAAAACCCCTCCTCAAAATTCTCCCATCCATAGGCACTGCCCCCAAATCTCCAGGAATTTCCCTGTCTGGAATTGGCAATTCTAGAGGAACTTTTCTTTCCAATGCTATTTCCCCATTTTAAATTGACCCCACTGTAAGTACTAAGGTACTATTTGCCTCAAACGGAAAAAAATCAGGACACCAGATTCACAAGTGCTGACAAATATACATGTGACAGGGAATTGGAGCGTCTCATGCCTTTTTGCCTATCAATACATCTTATCTGTAGATCTTTGTATCTCTTTATAGATCTATCTTTGCATATCTTTACTGAAACGTGTATGCCTCAATTCATGCATTACATTTTAATGTGCATACTTCATATGTTTTAGGTGTACAATTAACAAATGCATTAATGAGACAAACATGTGGAGTGGTCTTTCAAGAACCTATAGTTTGGGCAGCTAGCCTTCAAAGGAAAACCCCTGGGATCCAGATTCCTAACTCCTGCTGTGTTATTTTAGCTTCTTCCATGCAGCTAACCTTTGCTCTGATGTGTCTTGGGAACTAAGCCTTTCCCATTCTGGGTCTAAGCAACAGTTGCTGACAATTGAAACAGCTGATGTGAGCTAACAAGTAGCAATTTTGACATGAAATGGGTTTTGGCTGCTTGTTGACACAGGCTTGTATTGAAAGAACTGTTGGGAACAGTGCCATAGTGGTGAAAAACGCCATCAAGTCAAAACCGACTTATGACAGACCCATATTCACCAGCAAATTCCAAAACTCTACTTTTAGTAAACGTGTTACATATCCTGCTCTCCTGCCTTTTAGTATGCTAATTTTCAGCTTTCATAGCATTCTGAGTAGGTTGCAAGTCTTGTTTTAACGGAAGCTGTGAGGTCATAGGTGACAGGAACATGTTTACTGGTGCAATTAAACTGCATTTTTAGTGAAATAATACTTCTCTGGATAAATTAAAAGCAAGAGCATTACTTTGATTTTGCCAGTCAGTGGTTAAAGCAAAGTTATTGTATCACTTTTTAAGGCTTGTGACTAAGTCTTTATCCTTGCATACCTACTTCAAAATCCATGTGATGCTTCATTCAAAAGAGAACTGCAGAGTGAAAATCCAAGTTAAAACCAGAGCTCTTATAGTGCAGTTTGTACACAGAACACTTCCTTATCAGATCATTGTTGCAGTTAATGCAGTACCGTCTCCCATGACTGGCAGTGGCTCTCCCTGTTTTCTAGTTCTAATACTGGGGATCTTGGGAACCTGGAACCTGCTGCATGCAAAGCATCTACCCTACCACAGCTGTGATCTTTCCCAACAGAATAAGTACTCTCACACTGAGCAGATCTGAAGGAACAACTTATCAAAGAAATGTACTGTCAGAGGGTGGTGGGGACCATGCCAGACTTCCCCCTTCTTGGCAGCCTATGGGATCAAATCCAGCATCTATCAGACTCAGTAGGGCTGCTGATACACCCTGTAAATATCCACATACCAGCCAGCTGATCTGTGGCAACTGGCCCTCTAATAGCTGACCCTCTGACAATCAGCTGCCCAATAGCTCCACCTTGGGGGGTCGCAAATGGGAGGGATAAGAAAGAGTTTGATTCAAGGCCACTATTAATCCGTCACAAACTGGGCCATAGTGTCGTAGGGCTTCTGGGTAATGGGAGGCCAGTGGGCATGTCTCTGGCAAGGCTGCAGCCTTTAAAAAGCTTGAGGGAGATGGCCAAGGGATACATAACCAGCTTTGGCTCCCAGCTCAGAAGGGAGTAGTGCTAGGAAAGAGATAGTGGAAGAGAGTGCTGCTTAACCCCCTCACACCTCTCTGACTGAAGGCAATAGAAGGCATTTCAGCCTGGTAAATTATGGCTGAGGCCCAGGACCCAACATATGCCCTACCTCAGGAATGTGCAGAAAGTGGATTGCTTCAGATGTTTGTGGTTTGTAGAAAAGCACAAAATTCCATTACATGAAGAGGATCCCAAACAGATGTCACACTTTGGCCATCTGTCACAATGACCTGTTTACCCAGTGGAAGATCAAAAAAGAATTTCCCCAGTCTGACACATATTCTTCTTCTTTGTACCCAGCTCTAGTTTTGCACACTACACTAAACAATTTTGTGACTATGCACAAGCACGACAGGATCCTGAGATAACATTTAATTGCTCAAAGCCTCATTTGCTGGGAGTTCTGAATGAATTTTTTGTTGGAAAAGGCAATGTCTGGTGTACAAAGAAGAGAAGACGACCCTGCAGGGGGCAGCAGGAGGACAATTAGATAGGATAGTGAGGTCAACACCTTTTCTTATGTTAAGTGTCATTCCTTGTCTGCCTCCAGATTACTACTCTTAAGGCAATTTCCTCTTTTCTTCAGAGTAGTTTTACATTCAGTCTCTCTCAGCTAGAGATGTAGTTAGGAACCTCTTTCTGTCTCCTTTTTCCTATCAAGTATATTAGTTCCTAAATAAACCTTTATCTGCTCTTTAATCAAGCTGTGCACCTGCTGTGTTAATTATTCTGTCAACAATTTCTACCTTTTTAAAAGGCAACTCCTCACTCCTGAGCAAGACTTTGTCATCTTGTCAAGCTTGTATGCCTTGTGTCGGGTGAGGGTGATCCAAGAAGACCATTTGTTTAGTTATCATGTAACTGTTTTTCTTCTGTTTTTCTGTATTTTGTAGTTCACCATGTAGATTTTCCTCAATATCTTTTTGTATGTACACAGGAATAAACCTGTTACAAATCGTACTTTTTACTTGGTGAGACTTTAGGTTATCTGACCATGATCAGTTGCTTTATGTTCATACTACCATACAGATCTAAGAACTGGGAAACCCTGCCATGTTCGTTTCACACAAGTACACAGACATACATTCAAAGGGGGAAGTACTGACTGACGTAAATCTGATAAATCCTCAAAATCCCCCCAGGTGGTGGCAGGAGAGTATCTAAAGAAGTATTTCTGTGGTACAAGAGGGCTAGGCATGTACTGAGTGCAAAACAGGATTCAGAGAAGCTCCAGGATCTATAACAAGATTGGTGTAGTGGTTAAAAGCAGCAGACTCTAATCTGGAGAACCAGGTTTGATTCCCCACTCCTTCACATGAAGCCTGCTGGGTGATCTTGGGTCAGACACAGTTCTCTCAGAACTCTCTCAGCCCCACCTACCTCACAAGGTGCCTGTTGTGGGGGAAGGAAGGAAAGGTGATTGTAAGCTGCTATTAGACTCCAGGTAATGAAGAGCAGAGTATAAAACCAACTCTTCTTCTCCTTCTCTGTCCCATTTTATTTGACTATTTAGTCCTTACTGTTAATTCTTTCTAGAGAGATAAATTGTGCATCTGTAACTGATGTTCTTTTGAGTAGTCCTCTGGGAATTCTTATAGATGGGATTCTGGGCTTGCAGAAATTGTCTCTGGAACTTCTGTCGCAGCCTTGTGACTCTGTTTTTGAAGATATCCCATTTAAAAATTAAAGGGCTAGAATAATGGGACTGTGCTCATCTGAGTCTATGGGTGGCCCAGTGGCTGCTTGGAAGAAACCTCTGTTTGCTAATAGTGACCAGGTAAATTGTTAATAGGAGCTGCGGTGGCTCAAGAGGTTAAGACACTCAACTGCAGGCTGTAGAAGGTCAGTAGTTCAGCAGTTCGAGACCTGAGAGTGCTGCATGACAGAGTGAGCTCCCGTCTCTAGTTCCAGCTCCTGCCAACCTAGCAGTTTGAAAGCAAGAAATTGCAAGTAGATAAACAGGTACCACTTCTGTGGGAAGGTAACAGTGTTCCATGCACCTTGGTGTTTAGTCATGCTGGCCACATGACCATGGAAACGTCTTTGGACAGTGCTGGCTCTTCGGCTTTGAAATGGAGATGAGCACTGTAACCCTAGAGTTGGATTCGAGCAAGGGAACCTTTACGTTTAAATTGTTAATAAAAATTCTGTTCTAGAGCTGTAACCAGGGAACTGGTGCATCTGTTTTCCCCCTCCTGAATTTGTCCCCTGACTGTATGCTTCAAGATTGAAAGCACTTTATTCACTCAATTCCTTCTTCCCACCTGCAAAAGTGATGGTTTTAAAAAAGAAGAGAACCAGCAGTGTGGGAAGTGGATGGGTTGTGTGTGTGACTACAAAGTTAACCATCAGGTATAGGCACTTGTGGTCATATGGGACACTGTTAATTGGACATACCTGGAGATAGTTGCTATAAAACAGTTACTGAAAACAAATATTCCAACTGCTTTCTTATCAAGCGCTTAATTAACTGGCAGGAATACAGCCCAGAAACTCACAGAGGCCTTATCTTGAGCTAAGTGCCTTTTGATATTTATGGGTACCAGTTGCTAGCATAGAACAATATTATCAACAACCCAACAAGACAGTTACTGTGAAGGGACATGCTCTTACTGGGAGTATCTTTGAGTCCTATCTAACTAGAAGGCAGAAGACCTATTAATATCCAATGTGTATATATTTCCTGGAATTTTCCAGATCTGGAAGGATAAGTGTTAAGTTTACATCTTAAGTAAGATGGCAATGATAGACATTAGCTTAAAACTTTACACTGAGTCTTTTCCTTGACAATCCTTAAACAGGTGGATTGCACTTTAGAGCTGACATTTCACTTGCCCCATGGGACAGGAACAAGAAAAGCCTCCTTGAAGGGTAAGTGGTAAGGATCAGAGTTTAGTCCAGAAGCTATGTAAGAATCAATGGGAAGCTCCAAGTTTGAATAGAAGGTTCTTGTGGAACGTTATATCAGAACAGACAAAGATTAACAGTCCCTTTCAAAAAAAAAAAAAAGAAATTTGAAGCTGCAAGAAAATAGTGTCCATCAGCCGAAGTTAAAAAAAAATGAAAGAACACATCCTTCAAAATGTAGTTTTGTAAAGTATTATTAAATATCTGACACTGTGTGTTATGTAGAACTTAGGTTATGTGAAATGGTAAAGGTATAACCATGTAACTGCCTAAGGAGGTCTATGGGCTTTCTTTTCTAAAGAGCTACTCATGGGACATATCCATCAAACCACTCGGCTGCTGGATTCTAAATTCTGGTGTAGACTACTACCCTGATGCTGGGATAGGAGATGCAGTACAGGGGGTAGACTAATAAACAATGATCGAAGTTGAAATAGCTGTTTTATGAATCATGATTTCAGTGGTCATCAGAAATCTGTTAAAATGTAATTTATTAAATGTTATTTTGTGTGAAAAGCAAGATAACTAGAATGAAACATGGAATATCTGATGGATCCCATTAATCTCCTCGTGAATGTATTCCACTGAGCTTCTCATTGCTGACACACTCTCAAGAAGAACTACCAGCAATCTGTGTTCAGGGAAATGAACATTTACATTGTCATCTCCCCCACCCCCCACATCTGCAATCATTTAACTTTCCACTTCTGTGTCACCCAGCTACTCCTGTATAAGAATCTAACAAGTTTGTCTTTACAGGTATCATGGATAGTAACCAGGATGATGTAATGCTGCACGTACTAATCCCAGAGTTTTTCCCTTCAGAAGCTGCAGAAGCCAAGTCAGTGTTTTGTAGCCAAGTTACAGAGACAGATGTAGTCAGGATATTGCATTTTAAAAAATATTAATAGTATGACCCACAGAATGAGCCCTAACCCCATTAGGGATGCATCTGTCAAAAGGTACAGAAGGACAATTTGAAGGCTGGTCTACAGAGTACCTCAGAAAGTATAGGCTACCTCTTGTCAAAAATGTAAGTTCGTAACGCATGAGGGACATTGGAAGGTGTAGAAATCACAAAACCCATTAAGGTGCTGGATTCTGAACACTGACTGGGTCAGATGTCAATGAAATGGTGGCACTCAAATCTGTGAGGCAAGGACCACAAGTGGGGGTAGTTAGAACAGGTCAGATTATTTGAATCCATCTGACTGTTCCCAATGGGACTAGTGTCTGCTGACATACAGGCCCAGCGATTCTAAAAGATTATGAGTGAACTGTCAGCACTTCAGCACTCAGCATGTAACCAGCTGCTAATAGCTAGGCATCTATGTAGGGTTAGGTAGAAAGCTCTGATTGGGGAGGGAACAGCCATCCTCCTAGAACTGTCAGTAAGACAAAGAGTAGAACCCCAAATTGTATTGGAGCCAACACTGATTTTCCACGAACACAAGATGGCAATTTTAATGAATCCCACCCTTTAAACACCGACATACTCATATGTAGAGGTCCTAGGCTCAATCAGTTTTTGAAGTACATGTATAAATGCTGTAAGCACATTTGCTGGGCCATGGCTGGAGCTACCCTTTGGTCTAAGGCCCTGGTGGCGAACCTATGGCACGGGTGCCAGAGCTGGCACTCGGAGCCCTCTCTGTGGGCACAGGTGAGGAGCTGAGCCTGCTTATTGTGCTGCTGCAGCTGCTGCACCAGCTGGCCAAACCCTGGGCCCTGGTTGGAAAGCAAACACCACATATGAGAGGAAAAGATGTGCAAACCCCTGATGCAGGCGCCCCACTTGTTGACATGGGGGAGGGAGAAGAGGGGAATCGCTTTCCCCGTGGGCTCCACCTTCCTCACAGCCTGACACCAACCCACAATCTCTGCCTACTCAAAGCCCAGGAGCTGCTCAGCAAGGAATTCCCACAGCCTGACCCCGCCCCCTTAGCCCGGGAAAGTGCGGCAACTCCCCTTCCTTTGCAAATGTGCGCTCCAATCCATGCCCCTTCTGCCCCCAGAGGAGTGAGGCTGAGCATTCCCAGGTATGCCCACTCAGGATCGTTGCCAAAAGTTGCATCTGTGTGAGTGCACCACTTCAGTTTCCAAACCCGCCTTCTTTGGGGAGGTGCACTATTCCTCCTCCCCCTCCTCCCTCTTTGGCTCTCTGCCTGGTCTCTCTTGCTGCACCCTCCAGCGTCCTGTGCTGTAACCTGGAGTCCGAAAAACTTTAGTACTCACCCCCTTTGCTTCCTTTCGGGGCTGCCCCGCTGCTTTGGGTGGCATGTCTTGTGAGCCTGCTCAGAGGCTGTGATTAGAAGGGCTGGTCAAGGAGTTGGACATGGAGACTGTTTTGGAGCTGGTGCTGCAGGAGGGGGTGGCAGCCAGCGCTGTGGTGAGGTGGCTCAAGGTGAGCCAGAGCTCCCGCCCTGTGGAGATAAGGCGCAGCATCCCTCCCCCTAATTATAGCTTCCTGAGAGCTTCCAGGGAATCACACATAGGGCACCCCCACCCCCATGATGAAAGACTGTCCCTGAACTTCAGAGCTCCCAACTCTCCAGCGATGAGCTGGGGTGGAGGGACGAGGCAGAAATGAATAGCCGCTTCAAAAGCAGTACCTGATCTTGTACATACTTATTCAAAATTAAGCACCACTGAGACAACCGAACTTGCTTTCAAGTATGAGAGCATAGGATTGTGCTTTTAGTTAGATTGTAAATTTGCTCTGGCTTTTCACATTCATGGGAATAACTAAAATGTCGTTTGGAGGACGGCGGATGTATGGGATGTACTAAAAGGAAGGACAGGATTGCCCATTGGAAACCATGGGAAACACCTGAAGGCCCACTGGAAATAATGGGAGACAGGAATGCCAATTGACTTGCATGGACTTTATTGAAATACATTACAGTACAAGTAGAGTTGCAATAAAAATGCGAAATGGATTTCCCATTAGGGTCTCTGGCCCAAATACACTACTCTGGGAATGGAATGAGAGACCACAGAGTGGAATGACAGCCCCAGGCTGTAGCAGGGTGTTCAAGAACTGGAATGACAGGTCCCAGAGTGGAATGAAAGCCCCAGGGTGGAGCAGAAATGTTCAGGGACTGGAATAAGAGACCACAGAGTGGAATGACAGCCCCAGGGTGAGCAGGAGTGTTCAGGGACTGGAATGAGAGACCACGGACTGGAATGATGGCCCCTGGGGGTAGCAGAAGTATTCTTCCACTCCGTGGTCTCTCATTCTGTGCAGCCTTGATATGCTTTGGGGGTGGGTCACCTGGTTGAAGTGCTCAAGTTGAAGTGCTTTATTTGTTCATCGGTCAAGATTTGCAGCATCAAAATTTAATTTACTTCGAATCAATCTAGAAGTGGCAAATTCCACTGAGTGTGCTGTTTTTCTATCTCTTTCCCATGGAAGGGGGAAGAGGGCTGTCACTTTAGGTGTGAAAATGTGTAAGATCATGTTGATAAAGACAGACCAGGTAAATAGGAAGGATCCTGTCCTGTACTAACTGGAAGGAGTTTGTGTGTATGACGTCAAATGCAAACTTCATGCCAAATGCAAACTTTTACCTTTCAATAAAAAGCTGTTTGTATCATTGAAAGCTCTGTTATTGTGCTTTTCTTTTAAGACAAAAGATGTTAATGAATTCTTTTTTCTAAACTAAAACCTCAGTATTCAGGTTAAATTGCCGTATTGGCACTTTGCAATAAATAAGTGGGATTTGGATTGCAGTTCGGGCACTCGGTCTCTAAAAGGTTCGCCATCACTGGTCTAAGGCTACAAATCTCAGAGTATTTGCCACCATAGGCCCATTTAACAATTTTTATATTAAAGTATAACTCATATATTTTAATTTGTTCTATTTACTGAGACACAGAAACTCTGTAAATATGCACTCCTTTGTGTTTACTTATTGTAAACAGGGACTCACATAGATATACAAGACATCTGAAATTAGACGTCGCATAAATCTTGGGCTGGGACAATTAAAGTTTGCCTTTCTTCATAGTTTGTGGCTCAGTATTGGGCACTGTATTCACACATTTTTCATCTTCTGGGCTGAACACTGGGGAAATAGAAGGTTGTCATGTTTTTCTGCAGGACGTTGAACTAGAGATCCCTTTGATGTCTTTCAGCTCCATGACACTTTGAATATTCTAGTGGATGCTTGCTTCTTTTACATATGAGGCCTTAAATTATTGATGGATGTCTTCTTTTGACTTGTGTAGTAAGGATGCAATCCTACTCCTACTGAAGTCAATTGACCTTAAAAGAGCAGTGTTGCAGCTTCAGACAGCAATTTTCTTCTGATTAAATTTTCATTAGTGATCTTCATTATTTTATTACCTAACATTCTGGCAATGAACACTGGAGAGGGCAGTAACTCTAACTTCAAATATTGAATCACCTGCAGCTACAGCAATGAAGGTTTATCTTCCACAGTGGAAGCTATGTCTGCAATGCCAGTGAAAATAGAATTTCCACAGAAACTATTTATAGAAATTGTTGCCCCCACCCTTTAATGTAACTCACCATATTTAAATGCTATAATGCTATAGAGCATTATGCTCTATAGTGAGTGACACATTTCTGCTTAGGAGGTTCTTTCCACTTAAAATACAAAAAGCAAAACCAGTAGGGCCCTGTGTTGCTGCCCATTCTTCTTGAGGCCCAAGCTCTTTGCAGAGATGCTCAGACATCTATAATTTTCCCCATTGTCCTTTTCCATTCTTCTCCAGTTCTGTAACATAATTTTTGAGATGGCTGCAACCACAACTATGCCCACAGCATTTCAAGTTTGGGCCTACCATTAATATGCATGATGACAATGCAGTAACTGATTTATTTTCAACACCTTCCTTAATGATTCCCAAAACTGACTCTGGTGGCGGTCACATGCACGAGATAAACCAAGGGGGAAGTGAGGCTATTCCCTCCAGAGGAATTTGACCCACAGTTGCATGATTACAAACTCCTTTGAAGCTGCAGGGGCAACCGCGGGTGAGACGCAACCATGAATGAGTCAGGTTTGGGGGGGGGGGTTGCCATTTGTTTCTGATTTCCTTAAACAGGGAATTGATGAATCGCATCTCAGCACTGAGGGCTTCCTATGGAGCGTGCGATGATGTGCATACTGAGAAGGGGGGGGGAAGACAACGGCATGGAGTCGGGATGGCCTGATCAGATCATCCCGACGCCATGAGAGCACGCTGGAGTGATCAGACAGGGGAAACAGGACTTTCCCTGGTGTCTTTTTACTCTGCTTCTGCGGCAGAGCAAAACCGGTTGCCAACAGATGCAGGGCGCTTCCCAGATGTTCGTGTCTGATCGCACCCTTTAAATCCACCCTATGGCAGCTAATTGTGCGTGTGATTGCACCTTCTGTCTTTTTCCATCATTGTAGCACATTGACAATTTTAGTGAGCTTTCTAGTATGAACCCCAAATCTTTCATGCGTTGTTTAAACCAGTTTAGACCTCTTTTGTGTATGTGTGAAGTTAAGAATTGTTTAGTTTCCCAGAATACTTTGTATTAATTTATACTAACTTTAATCCTCCATTATTCTGCTTCTTTGCACCAGTATTCCTTTAGGAGCCTCTCAGGAATTTTATTGAACAGTCTGGTGCCCTTGGTTGCCAGTCGTGATTCCAGATCATTAAACAGCAGTGGACCCAACAGTGCAAGTCTGCCCATGGAGGGCTCAACTAGCTATTTCCTTCACTAAAGCAAACTGGTCATTCCTACTCTATTCTTCTCTCAGCATCTCTACCAATTTCCAAATATGACAGTACTTTGCCATCCCAGCTCTTCCCCTCATTGTCTTCCACCCATTCTTCTATGGTTTCCAAATAGTATTTTGCCTTGCTGACTCCTATGCACAGCATGAGAAAGGGGTGCAGAGGGAAGTCTGAGGCCAACAAACACTAACTAGATCCTGCCTGGCATTGCCATATTGGCTCAATCTCTGTCCTTCCCCTCAAAGTTTTCCCCTGGAAAATCTCACCAGCTCCTATAATTTTATATTTTTTTGAAAGTGCTAGCACTTTAAAGATTAGAAATTTTAGTCATTAATAATGTCCATGAATCAAATAAAACCCATTGATTTTTAATGTTAGTTGTCTTTGTTGTTGTAGAGTTTATTATTGAATAATTATTTTCCATGTGCTTCTTGTGAGTCTTGTTTGTGCACTCAGGATGAAAAACATATTGCTAACTTGCACATACAGCTGCCCTTAGCTTAGCTTGATTTAAAAAAATAAACCACACACAATTATCCAGGACTATGTGAGCCTTTTGGTAGAAGGTAATATACACTCCAAACAGAGCTCCAGTTATAAGGGGCCTTAAAAGTTGTTACATGCTAGCAGCTTAAAATAGTTAATTACCAACTTGGGGAGCAGATTCAGTTAATTTATATTTGTAACCAAAAAAAGAAAGTGTGAATTAAGCTTTAAAAGGGGGAAGAAATAAATAGGTATTAGTTGCAAACTGTTTACACACACATTTCTGATTTAGGGGAAAGGAATATTTAGACATAAGCACATTGGCATAGTAGAACATTTTGTGGTAGTGCATAGGTTGAGTAGTCAATACGTCTGCTTAGTATTTTGAAATCTGTGGCTCTCTCTTGCCTCTTGTCAATGCAAGAGACACACCAACTCTATGATTCTATGATTAGACATCAATATCTTTTCTTTCTGTTCAGGCTTTTTTAGGTCTGGTGGCCTGCTTTTACCTTAAAGGTGGTGTTTTCAAAGCATTCCTGTTCTTACTTAAATCAACAGAACATAGGTGCTATTTTATGTTTTTATATGTTTATGTATTTTGGCACATGGTGCCCTGAGTTGTGAGCTGCCCTGAGCCGGTTTGCGGGGAGGGCGGGACAGAAATTTAACAAACAAACAAATAAATAAATAAATTTTGCCTAGACCAGGACATATAAAAGTAAGAAAGTAACCATGCAGGGTCAAGATAAGAACATAAGAAGGAACCTGCTGGATCAGACCAGTGGACCAGTCTAGCATCCTGTCTCACAGTGGCCACCCAGTTATTACGGATTGCCAACAACAGGGCATTGAGGCCCGATGTTGCTTCCTGGCACTATTCAGAGGTTTACTGCCTCTGAATATGGCATTTCCTTTTAGTCATCAAGGCTTTTAGCTGCTGAGAAACCTATCCTTCATAAATCTGTCTAAACCTGTTACAGCCATTTACACCTGTGGCCACCACTACATCTTCTGACAGCAAATTCCACATTTTAATCACTTGTTGAGAAAAGGAGTATTTATTGTTCTCTCTCCTGAATTTACTGCCCATCAGCTTCATTGGATGCCCTCAAGTTCTAGTATTTGGGGAGAATGAGAAAAGTTCTCTGTCTCTCTGTCCCATGCGTAGTTTTATATACCTCTATCATTTCCCCCCCTTAGTTGTCCCAGACTCTTCAGCCTTTCCTCATGGGAAAGGTGCTCGAACCCCTTTATCATTTTGGTTGCCCTCTTCACAGTGGTGACAGACAGTGTGGTGTAGTGGTTAAAGTGTCAGACTAGGTCCTGGGAAACCCAGGTTTGAATCCCCACTTGTGCTAAGGAAGTTTGCTGGGTGACCTTGGGCAAGTCACAAACTCTCAGCCTGACTACCTCACAGGGTTGTTGTGACGATAAAAAAGATGAGGGGGAAATGATGTAAGCTGTTTTGGGTCCCCACTGGGGAGAAAGGCAGGATATAAATAGAAACAAATAAAAATTCTTTACTTTTTTCAGCTCTGCAGTATCTTTTTTTGAGATATGGTGGCCAACTGGTACAGCAATATCTACATCTCTCATCATGTATTCAGCCCTGCTCAGAACTAAGTTCAAGATCACTACCCCTCTTGTTGGCTCTGTAACCAACTGTACTAGTGCACAGTCATTTATGATATTAAAGAATCTCATTTCTACAGCATGACTTGAGCATGTATTTACGCAGCCAATATAAGAATAGCTGAAGTCACTCAGTATCATAACATTATTTCCTTCTTCATCTCAAGATCCGGTTTGATCAGGTAGATGATAGTACACTACCACTTTTAAGTAACTTTTAGGGAGCAGTATCTCCACCCATATTGCTTCTGTCAGGGAGTTCATTCTCCTCATGTTTTCAAACTTATTTGATTCTATGCCTTCTTTGATATATTTATGTATTTTACAAAATTTATATCCCACCTTTCTGCCTTTACAAGGGCCACTAAGGCAACTGGCTATAAAATAAAACACTTCTGCTGGGAGAAGGATGCCACTCCTGACCCAACCTGTCCCCAGCAGACTGAACACAACAGAGGCTTACCTGGTCCCGGGCTTCTACAACTGGAAGGGAAGTGACTGCATCCCATTGATCTTCTCCATTCCACCATCTTTGTCAGAGATCCACTATATCTAAATTATTATTTAGCCCCAAGCACTACAGCTCCCCTATCTTGGTTTCGAGGCCTCCAGCACTGGCATATACACAACTATAATGCATTTCTCTCTCCAACAATCCTCATCTCCCTGGGCCCTTTTGTCTCTGCACATGGCCCTCTGTTGCTATGTTCTCACTCCCAAGTTGTACTGGGAAATGTACATTAGGAGGAGGAGGAGGAGGAGGAGGAGGAGGGGATTGGATTTATACCCACCCTTCACTACCCGAAGGAGTCTCAGAGCGGCTTAAAACTCCTTTTCCTTCCCCTCCCCACAACAGACACCCTGTGAGGTACGTGGGGCTGAGAGAGCTCTGACAGAAACTGCTCTTTTTCAAGGACAGCTCGGCCAGATCTATGGCTTGCCCAAGGTCATCCAGCAGATGCAAGTGGAGGAGTGGGGAATCAAACCCGGTTCTCCCAGATTAGAGTCCATGCACTTAACCACTACATCAAACTGGCTATTCCCATACTTATGTTCTAAATAAAACATGCACTTTAGTTTTAAGAGATACAAAGATCACTCTAGTGAATCTTCTGGGAACAGCTGATACCAGAGCAGATGTGAAGCTAAGCAGGTATTGACCACATCAGTTCCCTAGCCTATCCAGGGAATTTTGATTGCTTCCTTTCTTGAAGGCATTCAAGGACCTTCCCCTATGTTATTCTCACAACAATCAAGGTGGATTATTATATGTGTCTGGCCGAAGCACAGGTCAAGGCTGAACAGGGATTTGAACCCCCTCTCATGAAGTTCTAGTCCAATATTCTTGCCATTCTAACACACTGAATGGGATGGGGAACCAGTAGAATCCCCTGTATAAGTACAACTATAATAAATGAACAAAAAGATTCACAGGGCTAAACTCTCTAATATATGTAGCCCAACAATAAAAAAGGAGACACATTACATTTATTCAGATGTATTTCACTCTTTCTTTTCTTTTCATGAGTTGGTTGTTGAACACAGATTAACATACTGAAGAATGATCAAGTGCAAACTCAGTCAAGAATTCTTTTTTGGCTTGAAAAGGGAATAATGATGGAAATCTTACTGAAGACTTGAAAAAGCAAAGAAATGAAATAGACAGAATGAGAAGAAAACTGCCAAGCCTTTAATTGCTCTATACACAGAAGATACCTGGAGGAGAGCATGGGGGGAGAATGTATTTGTTGGCACTTTCAAGCCTACCTGCTGCTTTCCCCACTATAACAACCAACTGGGGAATCTTACAGAGTTAACACCTGGCCTAACATGTTCCCACATGTAAACTACCATTTCACTTTGCTTTAAGAAAAAAAAAGCTAAAGCAAACATAATGCATGTTTATCCATATCACTTCCATGAGTTCCATGAACTAGCACCTAGAATAGCATTTATGGTACTATCACTAAATCTCTGTGTTAGTCAAGGAACAGAACTGAGAACAGAGCACAGAAATGTAACCCTAACATTTCTTGTTAATTCAGTGTCTTCATACTCAGCTTTGTAGTGGTTTTGTAACTTAATTGTCTTTTGTTCAGTGGTGCTTAGTTCTGGATACGTATCTATAACATTACAAACCTAAACAGAGTTATGCCTTTCTAAGTCAGTTGCAATCAGTCAGTTGAAATCCAAGCAGCAGGTTAAACTTAAAAATACATTCCTTTCAGTCAGTTTTCACACTAGATATCAAATAAGAACCAATTGCTCAATTCACAACAGAATAACCTACATCTTTATTATGCTGAAATAGCATATCAATAGGTACCAAGTCACAATATTATGTATTGACTTTGCATATCCTATATATGCTTACAACTGGACTTAGGTTGCAAAACAGTCTCCATGGCTATGAGCTCTTTATTTCTTCTTCATATTCAGTTTCTCTTCATAGCTGACTGGGATTATACCCATACATTCTTCAGTCTTTATCACATCATGTTTCAAAACAGTAGACCGGATTACATCAATGTCACGTCCTAAATACTCCAGCATCTCTGAAACAGCTTCTGTTGGGGAAACAAAGTCTATCAAAAAATACCTGTAATGAAAGACAAAAAAAAAAGTCTATGTCAACAACCATAGAATTTTTTTTATACCATAAAAATTTAAGATCATACTGACATTTGGATTGTCAGAAATCAAAGTTCTAATAAGAAAAAACATTTTATAGGTTTTAATTTACCTAACCAACAAGACACATGGTCATATTCCTTATGATCCTAGTTCTATGCATTACAGTTGCAACATGTTTGTTGCTAGGCCTTTACATCTAAACCACTTTCAAAATGGTACACTAACTCTCCAAAATAAAGATTCTTTACCGGTAGCTTACATTAAAATGGCTATCTGTAGAGTGACAAACAAATGTTCTATATTTGCATAGAGCATCTCTGGGCACTTTTTGGTACTCTAGTTTTGTACATAAACAAACACATACATACACCTCTCCTTGAGGGATGATTTCTGTTCAAATGTACAGAACAGCACCTCTTCAATCCAAATAAAATCAAAGGAAATAAATGCAACTAAGTAACTGGTTTTCCTTCTCCACTGTCTCTGTCCAGGCAATACATATAGGAGACTGGTGAACAGTCCTCCCTGGAAATGCTACTGTCTGCTCTTAAATGCATGTCCAGTGCTTCGTGAATAGATCCTGAGGTCAAAATGGTATCCATCTACTCGATACTGAGCAAATATTTTTGTGTGTACTCACAGACTGAATGAGTTGGGTTAGTCGACTGCTTAGAACCTCACATATCTCCAAGGCTCTTCCCCACAAAGGAAGTCTTGGAGAAATATGTGAAATGACTGTATATTAAATGTTAGGCAATGTGCTTTTCACATAGAAAGCAGGCAATCACTGTGCCTATCTGTGGAAGGAAGTTTTCCCCCATCGCAAGTCCAAAACTTTTTACAAGGATTGCATGCTGGGAAAACCAAGATGTTAAAAAAACACTGAAAGAAACGAAAAAGCAGGGTAGTGGCTAATTAAATTTACAATCAAAAGAAATAAATGCAACCTTTAAAAATCAAAAGACACTAAAGCTCTCAAAGGAAGAAACCCAGAGAGCATTCCCTGAGTTGCTATTCCTCACAGTAGTCTAAGGACACCTGAGCAGGAAAGAGCTCACCCTCTCTCAAACAATACACAGTTGATCATAGAGCAGCCTCTGAAGAGCACATCAGTTTCCTGGCAATATGCCTAAAATGCTCCTGAAGTTACAGAAACCATGTGTAAAACTATATCAAGAGTACAAAGAAACACATTTTGTAGAAACATTGTTTCTCCTGGGAGATCACTGTAGTGGTGCAAGTGGAGTATGAACCCAGCAAAAGATGCTTAGTATCAGAGATCTATGTTACACAACAGGTAACAGAAGTGTCTCATTTTTTTTTAATTGCTTTGTCAAGAAGTGATTTTTTTCTACAAAAGGAAATAGTAAAAATAACAAAGGGAGCAACAGAAACAATTCAAATAACATAAGAGAAGCCATATTGGATCAGGCCAATGGCCCATCAAGTCCAATATTCTGTGTCACCCAGTGGCCAAAACCCAGTTGCCATCAGAAGGTCCACCAGTGGGGCTGGAACTCCAGAAGGCCTCCCACTGTTGCCCCCCAACCACCAAAAGAAGCTGGCATCCACAGTAGAAGACAGGCAGCCCCAATTTGAACTGCTTGGCATTCATTCAGAAACCCATCATACCACACTATAGATTGTCATCAGTCTTGGCAACATTGCAGTTTTATACACTCATAGAACTTCCCAGCGGAGCTGCGGTGGCTCAAGTGGTTAAGACACTGAACTGCAGGCTGTGGAAGGTCAGTAGTTCAGCAGTTCGAGACCCGGGTGCCGCATGACAGGGTGAGCTCCTGTCTCTAGTTCCAGCTCCTGCCAACCTAGCAGTTCGAAAGCAAGAAATTGCAAGTAGATAAATAGGGACCACTTCGGTGGGAAGGTAACAGCGTTCCGTGCACCTTGGTGTTTAGTCATGCCGACCACATGACCACGGAAACGTCTTTGGACAGCGCTGGCTCTTCGGCTTTGAAACGGAGATGAGCACCGCAACCCTAGAGTTGGATTCGACTGGCTATCGAGCAAGGGAACCTTTACCTTTACCTAGAACTTCCCAAAATTCTTAGTATCAGGGAAGCGTCTTCAGGCTACCATCCCTATTTTGACAAATACAAGACTGGGCCCTATGATTCTTTCCCCTTAACAACAGAGCCGTGCTTGAGAAGAACATGCTTCATCTTCCAGAGGAAAGCTCCTTGTGCTGGAGGAAGGCTCTACCAATAGCAGAACAGAAGGAGAAATCTCTCCCATATGAATGAAATGAAATGGCAGACCAGCCATACACATGCAACATACAGAAGTTCATGAACAAACTGCAATTTTCTTGTAATGTGAACAGCCCTGAAATCCTCATGTTCATGCTCTTCCTCCTTCTTCCATCACATGAGTGAAATGGATACTGAAAACTTTCCCGATCAGGGAGGTCTTCATCTAACTACAATCTGTTACGACTGGCACAATAAATAATTGGAATTGGTTTTTTACCCACAACCTAAGTTATAAAGGAGCAGGGCTCTTTTTGTAGCAGGAACTCCTTTGCATATTAGGCGACACACCCCTAATGTAGCCAATCCTCCAAGAGCTTACAGTAGCCCCTGTAAGAAGAGCTCTGTAAGCTCTTGGAGGATTGGCTACATTAGGGGAGTGTCACGTAATATGCAAAGGAGTTCTTGCTACAAAAAGAGCCCTGTAAAGGAGGATTAAACAGTGCAAGTCTAAGGAATTTCAGTTTCATTCACATTACAAAAAAGTTGTAGCTTGTTTGCAACATCTGAAAACAGTGACAGTCATGGATCACAGCAATCTGGCAAATAAATTCAAAATACGAGGATTCCCCATGTGAATTCTGAAAAAAAGATCAATTCTTATTGCCAATTTAGGGATTTAATCTTAGCAGAAAAAAGTGACATGTTGCATTGATTTTTTTCATGGGGTGCTTACAGCATTTGATCTTAAATAGGTCTTGTAGCAAACTAAGGAATAGAGAACTTTAAAAGGAAAATTACCAAAAAAACCCACAAACCCTCTTGAAGGGACTTACTCCCAATGTGCCACTGGTAGTGTCACTTTAACAGGCCCCACCTCAAAAAGGTTGGTTTAGAACATTACGTTGCCTTTTCCTCTCTATGACAGGCAGTGGAAATTTCCACTGCTGTGCTGCTGATAACTAAAAGCAACATGGGGGATGGGAGAGACAAGCTATTGGTGCATTATCTTTGTTGTGCTAGAAATTTTATCTAAAGATATAAAAGTGCAGCACTGGGGAAATACAGTTTATTAGTTGTGTCAAACATCGCTATTCTTAGCACAAGAGTGAGGCCACAGGTCTGATCTGCATTTATGAACAAAAGGATTTGCTTCAGAAAAACAAACCAAAAAAAGATATGAACTGAATCAGACCATCAGTCCATAATGTCAGTGCTGTCTAATCAGACTAGTGGCAGCTCTCCAGGGTCTCAGGCAGAAGTATTTTATATCAGCTACTGCCTGGTGCTTTTAACTGGAGATGTCAGGGATTTGAACCCGGAACCCAGTGTATGCAAAGCAGAGCATCTTCCACTGAGCCACAGCCCATCCCTGATAGCAACTGTTGTTTAGGAGGTGAGCTAAAATTCTGCTCATCAACAGAAAATGTTATCAGGACAACCATGAATGTATTTCTATGGAATCCAGGCAACTATAATGCACACAGCAGTTTAAAATTTGCCTTCATTTAAAGCACTGGTTCCCGAAGTGGGCAATACTGCCCCTGGGGGGTGCTGGAACGATCCAGGGGGGCGGTAGGAGCCTTGGGTGCAATTGAGGGGCATTGTACAAAAGTTTCTAATTGCATTTCCTTCAACATATTTAGTGGAACGTGGGTTCAGTGCAGTCACAAATCTGTTAACTAAAAAAAGAAACTGACTGCAAATATCTAATTGTGGTGATTTAAGATTGCTGCTGACAAAAATAGAGCCAAACATTAATAAATTGATAGCAGTACACCAGGTTCATCCTTCTCATTAGGATTATTTTAATGTCATTGGTGATTTTTATTTTAAAATTACCCTTTGTTATCTTAATTTTCTGTGTGTATGCAAATGTTGCTATGGTTGATTTTATAAAATACTTTTATGATTTCAAGCTTCAAGTTTTATTTACAACAACATCTTTCTTTACTATGTGCAAATTTGTTACTGCATCTTTCTGTCCACTTCTTGAAGGTAGATTTCCAGGGGGACGCTGAGTAATTTTTTTTCTGAAAAGGGGGCGGTAGGCCAAATAATTTTGGGAACCACTGATTTAAAGCAACAAAGTGAACGGACACACATGTTTTATTTGCTAACAAAGCTGCTGTAAAAACAGCTCCCAAGTCTAGAAGAAGTCAGCAGTATCAACCAAGCAAGAAAAAAGAAATCAGGAAAATTCCACTGATTTATTGCAGATACCAGTTATTTTGGTAATTATGCTGCATTGTAAATTGGACAGTTAAAATGTAGGACAACAGTATCTTTTTTCTGCCAAATAGTAGAACTAAAAGATATGAAAATATCTTTAATATTCATTTAAGATCAGAGAAGTGATGGGGGTTGAATATCTAATGTTACGTAGGCCATGTTTAAAAAAACCTGATTCTAAATATACTGAAATATTGAATTCCCAAAGGATCACCTTAATCAACACCAGAGAAGCACCTGCATTCAAAGCTGTCTTTATGATCCTGGGGTGGGGGTGGGGATTTCACATGACCTTGTGCGACTGAGTACCAAAGGAAAACTACTTAAGAGTGTTCCTACAACATTTCCATATTTTGTAAAGAATAAATTTCAGTGTTTCAAGCTCTACTCATACACAGATGCCTTACTAAATCAAGAACATCTTTAGATCATAAGAATGTAACCTATAGAATCACTTGTCTACTGTCAGGCAAGAGCCAAAGTACTTTCTCAGAGGTACTTGGCACTTCTGGTAAACATAAGCATGGAGGAAATCAAATGAGACATTTTAAATCTTGAATAGTGTAACCTTTCACTTACAGATCAA
Organism: Gekko gecko; assembly: GCA_029375565.1. Taxonomy (NCBI): domain Eukaryota; kingdom Metazoa; phylum Chordata; class Lepidosauria; order Squamata; family Gekkonidae; genus Gekko; species Gekko gecko. The sequence continues at coordinate 98,291,391 of JAPDNY010000004.1, read as the reverse complement.
TCTATAGCCCATGGAATTCCATGCAAGGTAAGTGGGGCAGAGCTCTCTAAGTCAGCGTCACTTAACACAAACAAAAAACAGTCAGGAAAAAAAGACCTCTGGAGCAGGGCAGGGCGAAATTCCAGGACTGGAACAAAGAGACTAGGGCCTTTTGTTTTGTGCTGGAATTGAGAGATGGCAGTTGCCTCAGCACATTCGCTCACAGGACAAGGTTTTCAGTTTCTCTTTCTGTAACTATTGAATTAAGTATTCACAGACTTGGCAAAATAACACCACAAATTCATCTTAAAGAAGGCTAGGTGTAATTTCCAGTTCAATGTGCTAAAGTAAATCTTGTTTTGGTTGTATTAAATAATAAAAAAGGATCTTACACTCAGAAGAAACAAACAAGGCCCTTACAAGGACAGTTATATCTAGTGGCCCATATCAATTTGTGAGAATTTCTAGACTCCAATAACATTATTTGATTGTTTCTGAACAAAAAATCTATTAACTCAAATAGCACCCAGTGGAGTCCTAGTTCCTAGCAGTAGGGTTCTATGAATTCAGTCTGCTAGATAACCAACAGACATCACTTATGTTTCCACTTATGTCAGTAACTGAACTTTAAATAAACCAAAGACATTGCAGTGATTCAGGGAAAAAGAAAACACAGCAGTCCTGCTCAATGTTGGGTGACAGTATTTTCACGAAAACAACAGGTACCTGCTTACTTGGTATCTTTTACAGTTCTGAAGGGCCTGCAAGATGGGACCTTTCTTTTTTAAAAAAATATATATTTTCCAAAACTACAAGAAAATAAGGAAGGGGAACTATAAACTACAGGAGAAAGTAAAGATAACCACTAAAAACCCAAGAGGTGGTGGTCATATAACAATATAAAGCTTTAAATGATATAAAAAAGAGTAATTTGTTACATTAAACATGATCATATAAACTGCTTAAATACTTCAAGTCCTGATAATCTGACTTAGTAAAGAACAATACCAAAGAACGTTTAAGTTCTTTCCCTCAAACGATATCCTCCCTTGGGGGCAGCCGCCCCACGTTTCGAGTCCAAGTCTTCTCCAGTAGGTGCTCCAGCATCACTTCCCTTGCTGCTCTCCTCGTCATCTTCTTCTCCTGTTGGTCCAGGTTGTTGCTGCAGGAACTCCTGTGCTTTCATAACAGAGTCAACCTTTTCCCTCTTTTCATTAAATTTGAAGAGTATGCCTTCAGGTACAATCCATTCGTAGGTTATGTTTTTCTTTTGTAGAAACAAAGCCAAGTCTTCATATTTTTTCATTTTTTCCATTATTTCAAAGGGAATGTCTTTCAAAACTCTTATCTCCTTGCCATCAATTTTAAGAACAGTTCCATTTCTTGCCTTTAAAATCTGATCCCTCACATGTCTTCTGGAGAATCTAACCACCACCTCCCCGGGCAGATTATTTTTCTATATATATTCAGAATATGATCTATAGATCACATCCATCTCACTTTAAAGAGCATCCACTTTCAAATCTGCAACCAGTCCCAACGCATCGCTCATAGTTTGCTTAAGATTCTCCCCCTTATTCTCAGGAACTTCTTGAAATCTCAGAATAAAGCTTGATTTTTTTCATTTGAAGCTGCAGAAGCTGGGCTTCGTCAGAGTTTCTCTTCTTTTTCATCTCCTGCATTTGCTTTTTAAGCTTTTTAGTACTGGCATCTACTTCCTTAAGATTCTCTGCATGTTGCTCTGTTTTGTTTTGATTTAATATTCCTTTTATTAATTTTTAAGCAAAAAACAAACACACAAACCTAGCAAACAAACAACAAAAACAAACAAACATATAACTTCAATCGCTGATAGATACATATTTACAAAGTTCTTCGGTTTTACAATGTTGCTCTGTTTTTTTCATAGTCTCGTTTAACTGTAGTTGCTGTGCAGCAAAATAAGTGTCATCATTTGCTCCAGCAGGGGTCGCAAGGCATCTGTTAGCATCTTAGAGAAGTCTATGGTTACATCCGGTCTCATGACTGCACTCCCTGGGCTAGCACTTCCTGAAGGGGGCTTAGGTTTGCTTATCTTTCTCCGTCTTTCTCAGCAACATCTTTGAGGATGTTTACATTTAAAGAAAATTACCAAAAGCCTCTGGAGTCTAAAAATCACTTGTAAGTCTCTTGGAAAGTCCTTACTAAAGTCTCATTCTGCTTTCAAATCCGTCCCCCCTCATGCTTTAAGCCTGATTTTGTTATCATGGGGGGGGGGGTTCCCACCCACCCCTCGCTTGCTTTAGGGGGAAACAAGTCTCTAGTACTTGTTTCAACCAGCACTCACTTTCAATGTAGATCTAGTAGATCTCGCCAACTGTCGTGTAATATGCTCGACCTCCACTTGCTTGTCCTGGTGTGCGTCTCTGAGTCCAGTACTGGAACATAGCGGCGAGACAGTCAGGGCATGGAACCGCCTCAATCCGCCAGTGACATGCTGGTGGAGAGGCAATTCTTAGCGCCCCATGGCTAGGGATCCATCGCACAGGTCTCCAGGAGGGCGCGTACAGTCACTCACGGATCACATCCTCAGGAGATCCCAAGAGATGTGTCCGCCATTAGATCGCCAAACTGGAAGCTCCAAGACAGAGCTCTTCCACCAGGCCTTCAATTAAGGAGCCACCACCATCACCATCACTATCATCAACATCATTACTAAAGGGGGACCCAACTCTGCCATCACAATCTGTGCGAGTTGTATATATGTGATAAAGATCAAGAACTGATGAACAAAGTAACCATTGCTGCCATCCTTAATTTACAGTTATAACTTGCGAGCACTTAATATTTTGAATTGTTGTTAGATGGTTTTATTTGTTTTTACTGTTTTTATGTTATTCTTGTAAGCCACCCTGAGCCTGCTTCAGCAGGGAGGGCGGGGTATAAATTAATTAAATAAATAAATAAATAAATAATATAGTTCCCTTCTTTACACAGATAAAAGTCCTTGCTAAAACACAGCCCCTGTGTGGACCATTTTGAAATTTCTAAGCAAAATGCTGTGATACACTGCAGCACAGACCCAACAAAATTGGCTTCTGGTCACTACAACACACCAATGACTTGCATCCAACGAAGTGCTGCTTCTAACACAGGGTACAATCATGGAAAACTAAGGTGTCCTTACATCTCTCAGAATTCCAGCACATAATCCGTGGAAATCAACTGCATTTTATGTATGCTGAATTGTACCATTAGTACCTAATAATCTAATAATATTCATCTATTAGTATTATTTAATTAGCACCTTTTGGAATATTTCATATAGTTTTAGGATTATTTAAACTGTTTACTTGTGTGTTTCTATTATTTTATGTAAGCCACACCGAGCCAGCTTCAGCTGGGAGGGCGGGATATAAATATAAATGATTAGTATAACCCTTGAAACAAGACTCTGGATGACTCTGTTAATCACAACCACAGTTTTGCAGTAAGAACAGTAACAGTAAATATGTTGTTTTCATGTACCTTTAGACGTAGTACAAACTGTCACAGCTTGGCTGCCAGCCAACAGGCACAGCACAAAACCAAGTAGGTGCTATAAGAGAGCTTGTTGTGCCTTCCCAGTTCATGCATATGCATAAAAACAGAACTATGCATGATTGTTATATGTGCCAATCTACAAGCAATTTCTCATGCTTTTTTCTGCACGAGACTACTTCCTATCTAGGATAGGTGAGCTGCAACCAGGAAGACATTCCTGGACTGGCAATCGTCCCAAATTTCTAGAGCCAGCCTGCATAAGCTTCTTGAGACTGTGCCACCTAGGCAATTTATATAACACAAATCTGTGGTATTGTCCATCAGGGCAGCGACTGTGTGGTGAGACACCACGTGGCAGAATGACTGGAGGGCATACTTAACAGCCAGAAGCTCCAGAAAATTGATGTGCTTGTGCGATACATGAGTTTCCAATTTGGAGCCCACACATAAACCCTTGCGATGTGCGCCCCAGCCCCATAAAGATGCATCCATCATTATGATTAGGGATGGGGTAGGTGGATGGAAGGGTGCGCCTGCCAGCAGGTTCTCTCAATTCTTCCACCTTTCTAGGGAGACCAGTATGTGAGGCTGGATGGTTAAGCATTGAGACTGGGGTTGACACTGAGGATGGAAATGTTTCAGGAACAAAAGCTACAGAGGCCTCATGCAGAGTCTGGCAAACATGATCATCGCAGTTGTGGCAGCCATCATTCCTAAAAGACATTGAAGCTGCCTTGCCAATGCATTGCCCTGTGAACATAACTTGAATCAGACAAATGATATTTTCTGTCCTCTTGGGGAGAAGGAAGGCTTTGCAGGCCCACGAATCTAGAATTGCTCCTATGAACTGGACCCTCATGGAGGGATTAAGCATTGACTTCTTGTAGTTCACATGTAGGCCCATGGAGTTCAACAAAGCCAGAGTTGAACCTATGTACTGTAGGAGAGCAGTTTTGGAATCTGTCACTAGCAGCCAGTCGTCTATATATGGGAAGATCTTTATCCCTTGCAGGTGTAGATGAGCAGCAATGATCACCATCATTTTTCTAAACATCTGAGGGGCTGTAGACAGCCCAAAAGGAAGAGCCTTGTACTGATAATGCTAGTCCCCTACTGCAAATTGAAGAAACTGTGACCGTGATGTATCGTGATGTGGAAATAGGCATCCTATAAATCCAGGTTTGCCATCCAAATGCGATGCCCTAGAAGGGGGAGGATGCTCTGCAATGGCGTCATTCTGAACGTCTTGTAGACAGTGAAGTGATTGAGGTCCCTGAGGTCCATAATGGTACGAAGGCCTCCATCCTTCTTGGGGACCATAAAATAACGATAATAGAAGCCACAATGGTGGTTGAGTGGATGGACAGGTTCTGTGGCTTGCTTGTTTAGCTGACTTTACACTTCCTCTAGGAGAGTGACAAATGGCGGAGTGGCAATGAAGGTTGACAATTTTGGAACCTGGATGAACTCTATCATGTATCTGTCTGAGATGACGGACAAGACCCACTTTCACCTCCAGGTGGAAAGGTAAGGGTGAAAGTGAGTGGGTCCTACTAGTGATAGTGGAAGTTCCAAGTCAAAGACCCTGTTTGGGGCCTTTGGAAGCTTTGGCTCTGGATTGAGTAGTGGCAGCAAATCTAGATTTGTTTCCGTAAGAGTGAGAAGGCATATGTGGAGATCTCTGTTGCCATTGCATTTCAGGAGATGACTTGTGAAGGGGTCTATGAGACCACAATTTGTTCCAGGGTTTGGATTTGCTCTGTCTGGAGGAAGGAGATACTCCTAGATTACGTGACATCATGATACTTTTATCCAGATCCTGGAGAACAGTATCTGTAGTGGAACTGAATAAGCCCTCTCCTTCAAAAGTAAGGTCATCCATGTACAACCTAGTATCATGCTGCAGAGACGTGGAACACAGCCAGGTGTGGCGACGGAGGGCTATAGCCAAGATAAGTGTCTTAGTTGCCACATCTAGTGTATGATTGGCTGAGTTGAGTTGTTATTTAGCCAATAACATACCCTCCTTCTGGATCTGCCTGGCCTGGTGGTTGAAATCTTCAGGTAGGGTTGCAATAAATTCAGACAATTATTCCCAAAGGGTATATTCGAACCTTCCCATACAAGCTGCATAATTTGAAGTTTTAATGCCCAGTGCACCAGCTGAATAAAATTTTCTTCTGAAGGAATCTAACTTCTTTCCTTCTTTATCAGGAGGCATGGAGTGAGTGTGCCTGCCTTTCAAGGATGAGTTCACCACCACAAAGTTCAGTTTGGGGCCTTTGGAAGCTTTGTGTGTGAACAGGAATTCAGCACCTGTTTCCTGGACCTCGTACGTATGGTCGATTCTGTGACTAGAAATGGGAGTGGAGGCTGGGTGAAGCCAAGGAGCATTCACAGCCTGCAACAGTACTGAGGTCATAGGAAGGGCAACAGCTGTCAAAGTGTCCATCTGAACGATATCAAAAACTGTTTTGGTGACCATGGGAGGAGGTTGTACTATGGACAAGGTTAAGGTATTGGCCATTCTCTTTATGAACTCTCCATATGACTTTAAGGCTTCTGATGGAGAGATTGGAAGGCCCTCCAATACCTTCTGCGGAGGGGAGGGATTTCCAGGGTGTTCTGAACTCTCATCACCCAATTCTTGCGCAGAATCGCTGGATGAGTCAGACCGGTCCGATGGATGCGAGTATTGGGCCGGATATTTTTAGTATCAAAGGTGTCAGCATTGATGGGACCATCTTCTGCTTTGGCACTGATTGATGCTTATGATACTTGTCCATTGGTATCAACGGAGGTCAGGTTCAGTTCTCGATACCAAGAGAGGTGGGAGGACATGGATTGCCAATCCCATTCTGTCGGCATGCAAGGAGGAAGCCAAGGCATGCTGGCCAACAGTGGGTAGGCTCCATGTAGGAATTGCCATTGGCGTTGGTCCCATGGGGCCGGAGATGGGAGAGGCGGTCCCAGAAATCAATCCCGATCACACATGGCAGGGGGAGGGCTGCGTAAAGTCATGGCCCCCGCAATCAGTGTAGAGTCTCTTGACACTGGAGGATCGGGACTGTTAAGTCCATGTACTGCTCAGAGTCCATGAGCTGTATCAGACATGGTATGGGTGGGGATGTTCCACCGTGTGGTCAACTGCGGACCGGTGAGTCAAGCAGGTTAGGCAGGGGCACAGAGGACGGTTCCGGTACATGGTGAGGTGTCAATGGAACCTTAAGTGGGAAACCTTTGGTCTCTCTTGTGCTTCTTCTGCTTGACAGGTTTAAGGTCCCTACGCTCTCTGCATTTCTTAGCAGAAGTGTAGGTTTTGGATTTAGATGTTGGGACCAAGTGTTTGAGCATCAGTAGGAGCCAGTGTCAGAGACACTGTGGCAGTCGATGCAGAAGCTGGGTCAACACTGAGGCGTCGCCCAATATTTCCTGTGATGACATCATTGGGGGAGAGAATGCTCATTCCAGCAAAGTGGTACAAAGCCTCGCAACTCTGTTCTTGCTCAGTTTTTTCGAGAACTTTGAGCAATGCAAACAAGAATCCACACGGGGAGTTTCCCCAAGGCACAGAAGGCAAAGGGAGCATCCATCAGCGGGTGCGATCTTACTACCACATTTCAAACACCACTTAAAGAAGCCCCATCGTTTGGCCATAGGCTGGGAGGGGAGGCTGCCAGAGAAGGGTGACCCATGGAGGGCTGCACTCTAGGTAGTGTCACTAACTTGCAAACTTATTTCTATAGGCTGAAGACTGGGAAGGCCAAGGAGAAGGAAGAGTCAAACAGGCCCAAAAGAGAGAAAGTTACCAACCAGAGCGGAGGAGGTCCTAACAGCGCATCAGTCAGGAGAAAACTGGTGGGATCATCATGCTCCTCCCTATAGTCATGCGCAGTGGAGCCCCTGCATGTGACTTGAGAGCGGGCGCGAAAATCCCTTTTAGCTTTCAAGTTTACCAATCAGGGTCAACGCAGATGCACTATAGCCTAGAGGTGTGATGCACAGAGACCACGAAAAAGATCTAAGCTATGCTGGATGTTTTCTTTAGCAATCTACATGAAGTTGATACATGTTTCGCTAAAAAAAAAAATCAAAAAATCTGAACCAATTTAAAGTTACCAGTTTAAAGACTCATCTCTGCAGTTTATATGATAGTTTATATGATCCTGACATATCTGCCAGAGAAAAAAATGATAAACTGCAAAGGTTTTCCGTCCAGTTATACACATTTTCACGTTATGTGGCTAGATAAATATATCAGCTTGTTATTTTTGATTATTAAATACAAGATCTATTAAATGTTAGTTGCCTAGCAATGTTCCATCATACTTGCTGAAAGGCAGTTTCCTTTCAAAAAATATTCTAAAGGAGTTTAACAGCAAACAAGCCTAATAATAAGCAAATTAAAGGGGAATTTTGTAGTACATTCTTACCATACCTCTAAAACTTTGATTTTCAACATGACAAAGTGGTACATTTTGTTTTGTTGAAGATAATTTACCTCAAAAGTAGCTAGTATAGTGGCTATAACATATTATTCTTTTGTTTTCCATCAGTGTCATCTTTAATAAAAACAGATCACTAAAACAGTAGGCCAAAACATGCTATTCTAATGGGAATAAACTAATATTCCAAATCAATGTCGTCACCATCTTACCAAAGTCACTGGCTACTGTGCAAAAAAAATGCCGCCAGGTGAAAACAAGGGCCTGCACAAGGAAGATACCCCTCTGAACAAATTGCCAAGGTAAGTCTGAAATACAATTTCACTGCTGTATTTACAATGCTCAGGAAAATCAAATAAATCAAGAATCTATGTTTGTATTGATTTAAACCTGGCTCATAAATCTGAACAATCTTCCCAACTCCCAGGGTAACTAATTTTCCGATCACTGAAACACTTGATTCATAGAGTTCAGACTGGCAATTTGCTCCGAGAGCCAGTTACAGAAAAAAAGCCCTGGAACAAACTGTTCTGGGGTTTCCAGTTCACACAGCCCAGGCTGCTGCTGGAGCATAGCGGGAGGAGGCGTGCTGGAGCGTTCAGACTGCTGCCCCGGAGGCGCGCTGTATGTGGTGTTTCCCCATTAATTCAGCTGTGGGTGTATGTGCACATGAGCACTCATGCGCATAAGCGCATTTTGCCGATTGGGAGAGGACCCCGCAGCACCAGCATTGGGCAGTAGAGCGGAGCATGGCCAATCATACCGCTGCTGCCTTCTGCCCAACACGGGTTGCTCCTGGCTTATCGGCGGAGCGTTCATACTTCCAGGAAGCGGACAAACACGGGACAGAGGCGCTCTTCGGGGATTTGCTACCGCTTTTATGAGGTATCTATTAAAATAGTTTTAAAGCGTCGCTGAAACGGGGCTCTGCTGGGGCAAATTGCCAGTCTGAACTGAGCCAGAGACAACAAAATAGAGGGAACGTTAGATTCTTACACATGAAAGGGCATAGACTTCTAAACTGTGCTGACTTCTTAATATTTATTAATAAATGTTTCCACTGGGAATATTTACTCCCCACTTTCTTTTTTATAAAGAAATTTTATTGTTTTTAAATAATAAACAGACAGAAAACCAAGAAAAACAGTAGAACCAAGAAAAACAGTAAGACATAGAACAGAAAAAACTGTTAAGTGCTGGAGTCTATACTCTACATTTACTATAAACTAAATGCTTATTTTGAATCAATTTCATTTACACCATTTGTTAATTATTATTAAGATCTATCCCTTATACTACCCTGATATTTTTGTAACCATTTATAAAATCTCTCCCATTTTTTTTCAAAGTCACTTTCAGGTTTTTCATGTAACTGCAGCATTAATTTATCCATTTCTGCTGCATCCAACAATTTGAATATCAATTCTTCTTTTCTCGGGACTTCTTCTTTCTTCCAGTATTTTGCATACAAAATTCTAGCTGTATAAATGGATATTTTTATCTAGTATCTTTTGTATTATTTCATGCACATATATCCAATATTTTTTAACCACATCACAAGTCCACCACATATCGTAAAATGAGCCAGTTTTACATTTACATTTCCACCATAAATTTGACATATTTGGATACCATTTCATATACCATCTATAAAACATTTTATACAAGTTCTCTTTATAAGCTGACGCTTTAGTAAATTACTCCCCACTTTTCCTACGTTCCAATTAGAAGCCCATAACAACAGTGTTCAGTCATAGACCACACTCAAAGGAACGCTATGGGCATGCAGAGGAGAACCACATATACAGCTCTGATTGATGACCAACTTGTCTCCTGAGCTGTGGGAACAGCTGCTGAGACAACATCAAAGCCCCAGCTGCATTGCACAGCTCTTCGGCACATTCAAAAATCACTTTTTTGGATGGCAGCCCTAAGCATTTGTTTCTTAACAAAACAGCACAAGGGGAGGGGCCTAGATGTGAGACTTATGTAATTCATACCCTCCTCTTGTGTGGCGTTGATTATGCTTTGAGATTTTATACGGCAGGGTCCTTTCTCCCAGGTTTTCCAAATTCCTCACCACGGCTCCTTTCTCCAACAAAGCCTCCACTGTGCGTTTCAGGGTTGCTGCCACCTCAGGCTTTAAACAAAAAAAAGAAGATACAAATGTGTTTTATGATACAAGGACAATTAGCACCATACACTAATCTGGTGAGAAAAGATTTGCAAGATGGTTGAAGAAACCAGAAATGATGTTTAGTGGGAAAGAAATCCTGAACATTTTATTCTTGCCCTCCTCTGACTGCCAATATCAGAATGGCAAAGTTAGCTGTCAATAACTAACATGGAGACAACTTTTTTAAAACACCTTTGGAAGCCACAACTCAGTTTGTATTTAATTTCTCTTTCAGATATATAATCCTGACAGATTGTTATTCTTTTTCTAGGGATTAACAATTATATAGGGTGCCCAGCTAAAGTGAACTATATCCTATGAGTACATCTTTAATGCTGTTAATGATTGTTATAAATATATAGGCAATGGGCTTAGCGTACTCCATATAACTATTAATCCACTTAAAATGTATAGTGCTAATTGCTATTTAGTACTGCAGCATCAGAAAGAAAGATGGAATACAAGTCTGAGATACAACTTTTGAAAAAAATTTAATGCTTCACCCATGTTCATACACAGGTTGATAACAATTTAGTCTCCAATTCCAGCTAAATAAATTTTTGTTGTTCAGTCGCACAGTCGAGTCCGACTCTTTGCGACCCCATGGACCAGATTACGCCAGGCCCTCCTGTCTTCCGCTGTCCGCTGAAGTCTGCTCAATTTCATGTTCGTTGCATCGATGACACTGTCTAACCATCTCATCCTTTGCCGTCCCCTTCTTCTTTGACCTTCAATCTTTCCCAGCATCAGGGTCTTCTCCAGTGAATGCTCCCTTCTCATTTGGTGGCCAAAGTATTTGAGCTTCAGCTTCAGGATCTGGCCTTCAAGGGAACAGTCAGGGTTGATTTCTTTTAGGATTGACTGATTTGATCTCCTTGCAGTCCAAGGGACTCTCAAGAGTCTTCTCCAGCACCATAGTTCAAAAGAATCTATTCTTTGGCGCTCAGCCTTCCTTATAGTCCAACTCTCGCAGCCATACATTACTAGCTAAATAAATATCATAGAACAAATGTAACTTTAAAAGTAGATATATTTTAGATGGATCTGTAGAAAGCAAATGAGCATAGGAAAGATCTGTATGACAAAAATGAGAAAGAATATATACACTGTGTGCTCAGGTCATTTTGTTTTTGTATACCTTTCGTCCTCTAATGCAAAAGGGATTAAGATGGAAACAAACAGATTAATAAAGTTACCTGTCTAGAAAAAAAATCATGACTACACTAAATTCATGAATACTACAAAAAAGTAACTCACAGATTAAGCAATATCAAGAACTACACTGGGTTCAAGAAAAACAGGTTGCTTACCTGTAACTGATGATCTTCGAGTGGTCATCTGTGCATTCACACCCATGGGATCCAGTGCACCTGCGCTGACCTGGTTGGTGTCTGTGTAAAGCTCACAAAGGGATTTTCGCGCCCTCCGCCCTGAGCTTGCGCGGGAACCCCCACTGCGCATGCCCAGTGGGCGGGGGCACTGACATCCCGACAGTTCCTTCTGACCACTATCAAACCTAGCCACGTGTGAGAACAGCTGAGGATGACAGCAGTGGGGAAGGACGGGCGGGTGGTGTGAATGCACAGATGGCCACTCGAAGATCATCAGTTACAGGTAAGCAACCTGTTTGTCTTCTTCGTGGTCTCTGTGCATCACACCCATGGGAGATTAAAAAGCAGTGGCTCACCTGGCGGTGGGTGTTGGCAGACTCAGCGAGCCGCAGTGGAAAGGACCAGATGACCCTAGTCACCCTTCTGTTCCGCACGGACGTCCAGAGCGTAGTGCTTGATGAACGTGATTGGCGTGGACCATGTAGCTGCTCTGCAGATGGACATGAATTATGCGCCCTTCAGAAAGGCAGTAGAGGTCGCCATGGACCTGGTTGAGTGAGCCCTCAGGTGAGGGGGGAGCGACTGCTTCGCCAGGGAGTAGCAGAGTTTGATTGTTCCAACGATCCACTTGGAGAGACGTTGGGAAGAGATGTGCAACCCTAAGGACGCTGCACTGTACAACAGAAACAGTGAGTTGTCACGTCTGGTTGGCTGGGTCTGATTCAGATAAAAGAGAAGTGCTCTCTTGACATCCAGGGTGTGGAGCAGACGCTGCTCTTCTCCCTCAGGATGTGGGGAAAAGTCCAGCAAGAATATCTCAGCACTGAGATGGAACTCTGAAACAACCTTCGGGATGAAGGAGAGGTCAGGCACCAGATGAACCCCATTAGGGAGGAAGACCAGGTATGGCGGGTCATGACGCAGTGCCATGAGTTCTCTGACCCCCCTGGCTGAGGTGATGGCTACCAGGAAAGTCATTTTCCAGGCCACATATTGGAGCTCACAGGTAACCATGGGCTCAAATGGTCGTCTGGTGAGCTGTTGGAAGACCAGAGGTAAGTCCCAAAGTTCTGTGGGAGCAGACATGGGGGGATGCAGTCTGATCAGGCCCTTTAAGAATTGCTTTGAGGTCGGATGCGAAAAGATTGTATAGCCATCCAGACCCTGATGGTATGAGGAAATTGCAGCCAGGTAGACCCTGACAGACAAGTGCAATAGCCCTTGATCCTTGAAGGACACAAGGAAGTCAAAAATCCAGTCCAGACCGATGGAATTAGGTGACTCTTGAGGGGAGTCTAGGAAAGAGAGAAACCTGCGCCATTTCCTTCCATATGACTGACGTGTGGATTCTTTCCTCGCGTTACAAAGAACCTCTGAGACCCTGGCAGAGAATTTTATGGCTTTATTCTCCAAGCCGTAAGTTTCAGAGTGTCGACCTCTGGATGGAAGAACATTCCCTTCTCTGCAGACAGGAGGTCTGGAACTCTGGGGAAGTGGTGGTACTTTCCCTTCGCCAGCCGAAGTAGGATTGGGAACCAGGGTTGCCTGGGCCACCATGGCGTCACGAGTATGCAGTTCGGACGGACCTTGAAGAGCTTGTGGACTACTCTCAGAAGCAAGGGCAGAGGGGAAAACATGTACAGGAAACCCCGTTCCCAAAGAAACAGGAGGCCGTCTCCTAGGGAGAGTGGATCCTTCCCCCCTTGGCTGCAGAAGCGTGTGCACTTCGCGTTCTCCCTGGAGGTGAAGACATTGATGGCTGGAGTGCCCCATTGATGGAACAGTGGTAGGAGGTAAGACCACTTCAGTTCCCACTCGTGGTGGTGAGTGTGACCCCTGCTGAGGAGGTCCACTTCCACGTTCAGAATGCCCGGGATGTGAGTGGCAAGAGGGATGATCTGATTGGCAACACATCAGTCCCTTAAATTCATTGCTAGGTGACAAAGGGTTCTGGACACCATTCCTCCCTGATGATTTATGTAGCTGAGTGCCGTGGTATTGTCCGTCAGGACAGCTACACAGTGACCCCGTAATAGTGGCTGGAAGGCTTGCAGGGCCAGTTTGATGGCCAACAGTTCGAGGTAGTTGATATGCTTGGCCGCTGACTCCGCATCCCACCAGTATCCGATGCTGACGCCGTTGAGATGGGCTCCCCATCCCCAAAGGGAGGCGTCCATCGATATTGTGTAGAGAGGGTTGGGGAGGATGAAGGGGGCACCCTGTGTGATGTTCGGTATGGACATCCACCAAATCAGAGAATCCCTTACAGACTGAGGAGGAGTGAGGGATTTGGATTGAGGCACGGAAGCCGGTTTGAAAGCCTTCAGAAACCAGAGTTGGAGAGGTCTCACACGGAGATCGACGTGGATGGAGGACGACGACATGGAGAACGTGAGCGATGCCGACGGGGCTCACAGAGTTCTTGATCTCTTGATGGGAGCCAAGAAATAGAGGAGAACCAGTAAGGCATGTCAGGACGGTGCTCGTAAGCATACCCTGGTGATCCATATGGGTACCCCGACGGGGATTCATGAGGTGACCGAGAGGAACGGTATCTATGTGCTCGTCGGTTGAACTCATCCCACCGAACACGCTCGGGCCGGTATGGGGAACGAGATCTTTCTCGGGATCTATAACGATGGCAAGGAGAGCGTTCACTTGCCCAAGAGGCCGTTGAAGGAGAACGTGGTGTGATCTCCTGCGTTTCTGAAATCAGGTTGACCTCGAGATCAGGGGGTGCAACCAATGGTACCTTTTTCGGTAGACGCCGAGAGTCCTGCACCGGAGGGTTCAGCTGCCTCGGTGGTGAGTCCAGGATTTCCACGGGTGGTTCAGCATGGACCCTAGGCAGCTCCGGTTCGTTATGCTGGGCCTGAAGGGGTTGCTGTTGACGTTCAGGCTGCGTAGCAGAGCCCCTGGGAGGATTTTCGCCACCCACACCGTGGGACTTACGCGCGTCTCCCTTCTTATGGGTGACATCACCCTTGACCTTATCCTTTTTGGATTTTTTAACAGGCGTTGACACTGTAGAAGCTGGCACAGACGTGCCCTTTTTCTTAGAGGCTAGTGCCGTATCGGAAGCGGACATGCCTGGTTTCAGTGTCGAGGTGTCTTTCGCCGTTGACGCCGTTGATGGTCTCAGGATCGACTGCTCGCCTTCCATAACGGAGGAGGGGGGAGCAAGAGCGGACTCCCAAAGCGCAACTTTGAGCCTCGCAGCCCTGTTTTTCCTCATCTGGTTGGAAAATCAGGCACAGTGGGAGCAGGCTTCCGGACGATGACTCTCCCCAAGGCACAAAATGCACAGAGAGTGCTCGTCTTGCAGAGCGAGTTTACTCCAGCAGACGGAGCACCTCTTAAAACACCCCCAACGTTTCCTTTCCATAGACCGACTCGGCCGAGGCAGTCTGAGGAAACGGGGGGGGGAGGGACTGGGTCCAAAGACCAGGGAAAGTAGAATGAAAAAAATTCCCCAAAGTCCCTAAAAACAAAAAAATTAAAAAAGGAATAAGAGAGAGAAAAAATGTAAAATCACTGCCGTGAGGCAAAAAACAGTTTTCTCTCAGCACCAACCAACAAAAGCTGTTAACAGCGTGGCGGTCAGAAGAGAACTGGCAGGATGTCTGTTCCCCCGCCCATTGGGCATGCGCGGTGGGGGTTCCCGCACAGGCTCAGGGCGGAGGGCGCGAAAATCCCTTTGTGAGCTTTACACAGACACCGACCAGGTCAGCGCAGGCACACTGGATCCCATGGGTGTGATGCATAGAGACCATGAAGAAGATCTCTACCAAACACACCATAAATATTACCACAAAGTTGTGACTAGCTCAGACTACAGCATGAGAGTGACCTATCAATCCTGTAAAAACTACATAAAACACATCTTACATTTGCAGTACAAAGCTTTGCACCACTTAGTGTTCATTTCCTACTTTTAGAGCCAGTCTTCCCTGTCAGCATGATACTGCGAATAATGGGACATAGATCTCTCATGATGCAAAAACAGGTAGGAAGAGTGTGCTCAACCTTTTCAAGATCTAATCTACATATCTAAAATCCAAGTTGCCAGTGGGATTGCAGGGCACCTACATACTAATTCCCAAAATCCCCTCTGCGTGCTTCTACTTATTTCTGCCAACAGAGAGCTCACTGTTGAGGTTTTTCTACAGAGGTTTTTCTACAGCCTCAGGAAACTCTGTGGATCTATAAATCCAAAAAGTTAAAAAAATTCAAAATGTTAAAAAATCCAAAAAGTTTTTTTAAAAAAAAACCTCTAGGAGGGTTGAATTCCCCCCCATACCTTTTGAAATGGCCACCACAGGGATCTACTCCAGGCATCGACAGTGAGAGATTAGAACGCTTCTAACTGGTTCTGTTAGTAAAAGGCAGGGAGGGATCCTTAGAGCTAGGCCTGAGAAGGGCTGCCAGTGCCAGGCTACGAAATTCCTAGAGATTTTGTGGTGGAGTCTAAGGAGGGCTGGGTTTGGGGAAGGGAGAGGCCTCAGCTGAATATAATGCCACAGAGTCCACCCTCCAAAGCAGTCATTTTCTCCAGGGAGACAGATCTTCTTTTGTCTAGAATTCAGTTGTAATTCTGGGGGTTCTCCAGGCCCCACTTGGCAGTTGGTAACCCTAGGCCTAGCTGCAGTCTAGGGTTGCCAGGTCCCCCCTGGCCACTGGCAGGGAATTGGGGGGGATAAGGTTGCCAGATCCAGGTGAAATTTGGGGGTGGACCCTGGGGAGGACAGGGCTCTCATTGAGGTACTGTGTCATAGAGTCCACCCTCCAAAGCATCCATTTTCTCCATGGGAAGTCATCTCTATAGTCTGGAGATGAGCAGTAATTCCAGGTCCCACCTGGAGGCTGGCTTCCCTAGGCAGCACGGCACCCTTTGGGTGACTTGATATCACTCGACTTGCATGACTCAATTAGGACTCTTCAACTAGCAAGCAAAGACACACCTGGAGAAAAAAATATTTTGGGACTTTAAATACCTATACCTATTTATATATGCGTTGTTTCATGTATTACAAGCACTTTTTGTACAGTTTCATTTGTGTCTTGGCTTGCTAGTTGATTTTGGCTGTGACCTTTTGTTATTTCTATCTTGCTACTCTTGGGGGGCATTCAGACAGCGTGCTGGAGCGGTTTAAACTGCTCTGGTCCGATGCGTGTGTTTTTTTAACCTGAAGAACTGCGATCACACTAACCTCCTCATTTGGGGCTCCCCGCCATCCTCATGCAGGTGGGGGTTTTTTTCCTCTTGTTTGAGCATGCGCACAGGCAGCCCTCTCCAGAACTAAAAGTTTAGCCCATGAGCAGAACAGCGATTTCAACATGTCCCTTTAAAGTTTAAATGAAGACTTCTCTTTAAATTTTCATCCCAAAACTGGCCTCCCCAAGATTCCGGACTCGTCTAAATGCCTAAACTAGGCACCATTTAAGCTTTTCTTTCCTTAACTTAGGCGCGGAGCTCCACTCAAGCGCACATCACTAAGGCATTGAAAAAAAATGGCGGACTAAAAGCAGAAGCTGGAGGCAGCTTCCCAGGGGGAGGGGGGGTTGAAGCACCCGGAAGTGGCTCGATGAGTAAGTGGTGTCAAAATACTCCGTTTCAAAGGGGGTTTGCTCCGGAAAGCGACGGCTGGGGACAGTGCGCAGATGTTGGGTGTGTGAACACACACATAAAAGCCGTTTCTGAGGCATGCCGAAAGCGGCTCAAATGGCGCGTCTGAGTGCACCCATAGTTTATTTGATTTTGCTACTCTTCAACAGCAGCTGCCCTATGAAAGTCTGTGTGGTACAACAGTTAGAGCAGGGGTGTTAAACATGCAGCCCAGGGGCTGGATCAGACCCCTGGAGGACTTCTATCAGGCCCGCAGTGGAACTGGCTGTCTTCTGCTGCTTCTTCCAGTTCTGCTGCTGCTGCGTCATTATAGCTTTGCAGCTTACAGATACACACCTGAACAGCATACTCAGGATTGCAACAGCACAGAAATTTTGATGCAGTAATTCAGAGCAAGGGGTGTCAGTTATCAGACACTGTTAAATAAACAAAATATTGCAAGAGTGCTAATGTTTTAAGCATATTTTTATTTTAAGTTAAAAAAACCCTTTGTGTTTGTGTCCTTTATAAAGTTTATATCTCCGCTACCTGGCATTACATTTTATGACACATGTGGCCCGGCCCAACAAGGTCTCATTTATGTCAGATCCAGCCCTCATAACAAATGATTTTGACACCTCTGAGTTAGAGCTTCAAAATCGGGTCTGCAAGATCTAGGTTCAGATCCCCATCTTGTCGTAGAAGCTAACTGGGCGATTTTGGACCAGTCACATACTTTCAGCCTAACCAACCTCACAGTGTTGTTGTGCAGATAAAAAGGAGGAAAGAATAATGTAAGCCGCTTTGGTCCCCACTGTGGAGAAGGACTGCCTCCATCCTCCAAACCAGCCATTTCCTCCATGAGAAGTACCATTGCCAGCCTCCAGGTGAGGGCTGGAGATCACCCAAAATTACAACTATTGTCCAGGTGACAGAGATCAGTTAACCTGGATACAATGGCTGCTTTGGAGGGTTGAGTCTATGGCATTATACCCTGCTGAGGGTGCTTGCCTCCCCAGGCCTCACTGTCCTAAGACTACACCCCCAAATCTCCAGGAATTTCCCAACCTGGAGCTGGCAGCCCTAAGGTGAATTGATCTCTGTAGCTGGGAGATCTATTGTGATTCCTGGAGAGCTGCCACTGCTGCTGTGGGGGGAGAGAAAGCAGGTGGGTGGCTGGGAGCACCACCATCACTGCTGCTGCTGTGCGGGGTAGCGGGGGGAAGCAGACAGGAGGCTGGGAGAGTGATGGGGGCAGAAATGGAGAGAAGAGAGAAAGAGTGATGAGGTGGAGAGGCAGAAAAACAAATAGAATGATGAGGGGGCAGAAAGAGAGAGGAAGTAACATTAATGGAGGAGAGACAGAGAGTAAGAAGGGGGGGCAGAAGGGAAAAAGAGTGTGAGAAAGATAGGGGAGGAAGCAGAAGTATGAGGAACGGGATAACCACCCTACAAGTTTCTTGCGGGTCTCCATTTGTACAATATATTCTTCACTTGAAGCCACTTTAAGGAATTCACAGGATAAACACAGCTTCATACCTTTCTAGCTTCCCTACAAGAATTTTGGTAGTTTTTAAGATAATGTTCTATAATGTCCCCAAACCTTCATATCAGAGATCACATATGTATTACACTCCACATTCCCATCTCTGTTTCTTTATAATAGCCCCACTGCTATTTCTTTCTTCTCTAGCATCCCAGCCACACTCATTAGTATTTCTTTCTGTATGTCTCAATAACTAGAATGACTGCAAGCATTTCACCCACTCACAGCTGCTTCCATGCCATTCCCAGGCCACTTTTCTATCTCCGTCAAAGCTTGCACTCTCTTTCCATTCTGGCCCACAATGCCTGTGGGACCTTTGTCTTGGAACCCCACAGATCATGCTATGGCTGCCATCATCTCTCAGTGTTCCAGATTGCTCTCAGACTGTGAGAGGAAGCTTCCCACTTAGCTCAGACCTAACAAATGGCCTGGGAGTGCTCACTGCTACAGCCTCATTCAAGGCAAATTAGTCTGGACCTGACCAGCACTTACATCATAGGCCACAAAGATCCATTTTAGGATGGGGTACATTAAATGTAATCTTTGATTTTGATTCCACCACGCATGCAGGCGAACGTCTTCACTATCTGCTGTTTGCTTTCTGCAAACTGGTCAAGAGTCATACTGGCATCTCTCATGAACTACTCAAGATTCACAAACTGAAACTGAGCCATCTTTTTACTTTTTCTTCTTTAAATACATAGCCATCTCAACATCAGCAAAGTCATTATTTTAAATTTGTATGAGTAGGTTTAAAAAGTAATTGAAAACAGAGCACCCACAGATGTTACAACCCCACAGTACTTGCGAAATGAGCAGGATCCCTATGTGTGAAGGGTAAGTTTCATAGAATAAGCTGTACTGGGGCCAGTCTTCACATCACAAAGCCAGTGTCTGCTCATGATCCATATTGATAAGAAGCATGTACAGCCAATGGCCCACCACCATTGTCATATCTTCAAACTGCCCCAATGAGCTGCTATTGACTTCACTAAAAAAAATTATGTGTAGCTGTGTAAGTAACACGATTTTTGCAATGGACAGTTCAAGACCCCAAAAAAGGCATGGGATAGGAGGCTGAAACACTTTCCTCCTGCATTCTTCAAGCAGCAAAGGGCCAGTGTGAATCCGGAAAGCACAAAACTCCAACTGCACACTTGACACAAAGTCTTCATATTGTCCTCTGACAAACACAAGGATGTTTTAATGCAAAGATTGGCCATCCTTATTCCACAAAAGCACATAACTAGTTATCAAACAGCAAATCAAACAGTTCATTAATACAACATCTTTATGCACCTAAAATGATGTTCCACTTTAACTGTATAATATTCGTGTGTTTTATTTAGCTTGTACAACAGGGGACTAAAGATGAAGAACATTTGCTTGCATACTGCTGAGTGTTAGAAGATAGAACCATTTGAACTGGGGGGCTAAATCCAGGGGACATACTGCCCATCCACAGTGTGTTTGAAGTTTGATTGTGTTTATATGAAACTAGGAATAAGGCCTGTTGTGGAAATAAATACAATGAGCTCTAGAAAGAGGCTATGGGCAGGTGCCCCAGTCCTGGGTGACCTCAGCTGGGTATAATGACACAGAGTCCACCATTTTCTCCAAAGGAACTGATTTCTACTACCTGAAGAACAGTTGTAATTCTGAGTGACCTCCAGCCCTCAACTGGAGATTGGCAACAATGGTTCCCCATGAGGGAATGGCTGGTTTGGAGGGTGGAGTCTATGGCATTGTACCTGTCTGAGGTCCCACCCCTCCTCAAACCCCACCCTCTCCAGGCTCCACCCCTCAAATCTCCAGGAATTGTCCAACCTGGAGTTGGCAACCCTCTCTCCTTCACAGCCAACCATCATCTTACCTTGATCTGCCCCTCTGACTTCAGCTTTCCATCTCCTCCCCCCTCCCTCCTGGAGTGCAGTTGTAATTCTGAGTGATCTCCAGCCCCCAACTGGAGATTGGCAACAATGGTTCCCCATGAGGGAATGGCTGGTTTGGAGGGTGGAGTCTATGGCATTGTACCTGTCTGGGGTCCCACCCCTCCTGAAACCTCACCCTCGCCAGGCTCCAGCCCTCAAATCTCCAGGAATTTCCCACTTGGAGTTGGCAACCCTATCTCCTTCCCAGCCAATCATCGACCTACCTTTGTTTTCTCCTCACTCTTCAGCTTTCCACCCCACCACCACCTGCAGCCTCTACCGTGTTCTGAAGCTCTGACTGCTACGTCACATTGGCTGTCATACAGGGGCCATCTCAGCAGGATATAAGGACACAGAGTCCACCATTTTCTCCAGAGGAACTGATCTCTGCCATCTGGAAAGCAGTTGTAATTCTGAGTGATCTTCAGCCCTCACCTGGCAACAATGGTTCCCCCAAACAGGCACTAAGGGGAAATGTATTTTACCTCAGAACAACAAACTGTTTAGAATGTTAGAGGCAAAGGCCGCACATGCAAATGATGTCTGTGTTCCGAGGCAAAGCCCAATCAGGCCACATATGCAAATGACCTCTGTGTTCTGACTGGCTGTGGGGGGGAGAGGAACAGTAAACTGTTTAGAATATTGGAGGCAGGACTCAGGCAAAGCAGCCAGTGGATAGGGAGACTCTCTGAATGACAGATCAGAAAGTGAACTGATTTTGGAGCGTGTTGGAATGTTCAGGGGAGTCTATGACCAAAATGGAATTATATATACCGGCAGATACAAACATTTCAGTGAAATAATAAGGGATTATTCCTCTCTCTGTTTTGCTCACTTTGAAAAAGACATGGTTTCATTCACCTCTGAAGATTCTTTCTTCTAACTTGGTGGGAGTTGACTTCAATTGTGGCATTTTTCAGAAGCTGATAATCTGACCAGACTTCCTTAGCATTTGTTTTACAAGAGTAGATACAAAGCTGTCATTCAGGGGAAAAGGGCCACTGCAAGGCGCAAGCTCCTCAGTTTAAATGAAAGAGTATAGGGCAGAGGTGTCAAACTCATTTGTTACGAGAGCTGATTTGACATAAATGTCACTTTGTCAGGCTGGGCCATGTGTGCCACAAAATGTAATGCCAGGTACTTAAGATATAAGCTTTGTAAAGGATACATGCAAACCCAAATAATGAGATTATTTTTACTCAAAATACAAACAAAATAAATTGATTCCTAGCAGTGAAAGCAATTGATTTAATGGGGAACCCACAAAACCCCCATACAAATTAGTTACTTTTTGTATATATAGTACTTTTAGGATATGAGTCATTGTACTTTTACAGCACATGCCCCCATTCACCCAGCCTCAGCAGCCAAGTACAGCTACAGTCCATCTCCTGCTCTTTGTTTCCTCTTGTCCCCCATCCTACCTCTGAGGATCTCCAACGGAGTGCCATGGGTCACAGGACTTTCAAGCGTATGTGATGTTATTCTTCACTTTCCCTTCTTGGTGTCTTCTTTGACTGAAAAGCTGTCCTATAAACAACTGGGTGTTGTTGTTTACCAGCCCAGGCATATCGCTGCACAACACTACAGCAGGGCTGAGGGAAGGCCTGACAAAGAGGTTTTTCCTAAACCTCCAGGGGGTGCTTTTTGTCCTCCCACAACCCCTTTTCCCTCTAAGACTGAGAACAGGTCTGCGGAGAAGGGAAGTTGCTGTTGCCCACCCACTTCAACACTCACTCTGCAGCTGTTCAGAAATGTCGTGGTGACACTGGCACCCCTTTTTCTCTTTGCACCTCCACTCACTTCCAAGGCCAGGTCTTTCCCCTCAGAGTGGCTTGCACAAGACAGCTCCGTTGCCTCCCAATCCGTACACCAGCCCTCCTCCTCCCCTCTTCCCCATGGGCCCCATCCCTTCATTGGCAAACTGCCACTCTGAATGCCCATTCTCACCAACCCTCTCATGGTAGACATTTGAAAAAACATGAAGCCAGTTGGTGCAGTGGTGGCAGCAATGGCCATTTGGCTCTGCCCCTTATGTGTTGGCTTTGCCAATCCTTGCTGAGCTGCTGTTGAAGGAGGAGGGAGAGAACAAACACCATGCCTCCTCTTTCTCTACCTTTACTTTCCATTCCCCCTCACTATTTTACCTTAGCCTCAGCCCCACCCCCTAGCCATTTCCTTCCTATTTCTTGACAGCTTGACACATACACACCTCCCTGTGTGCACCTGCTTGCCCACTTGCCCCCCCCCTTGAGCAGCCTCCTGCCTTTCCTTCCTTGCATCAGTTGCTTGTGGGCTGGATAAGAGCCCTGGATGGGCCAGTTCCAGCCCCCGGGCCATATGTTTGACACCACTGGTATAGGGCATTAACTTGGCAAAACCTATTGAATACAATGGTCTAAAATTCTCACTCTTCAATATTATGTGTGTAGAGGCTCACCAAGCATCCATTTATTAAATGCATTAAAATAGCAGCATTTTGTTTCATATACATGTGTATATTAAGTGGTATGAATCTGAATAGTAGGCAAGTAGGCACTACTCAGTATGAGGAGCAGTTTGGGAACAAAATGGAAACAATGATACTTTGAATAAATATCCAATTTAACAGTGACGTGCTTTATGGAAAAATTAATTTTCTGAAAAATGCTTTGACCCTAAATAGAGTGCTGATTTAACAAGTTTATTTTGACTTCTGTTTAGTAAGCAAGTTTAAAGAGTACCCCATGCTAATTTTATGTCTCAATAGCAACAAATACTTGAAATGAAATGTGCGATGTGTGGTTTAGACGTTATGCTCACACTAATTATTTTACTTTTTTAAAGACAGCATGCTCCCTACCCTTAGGCTGGAGTAGGTTTCTCTAGCCCTGACTGACCTGGATGGCCCAGACTAGCCTGATCTCATCAGATCTTGGAAGCCAAATAGGATTCGCCCTGGCTAGTAGTTGGATGGGAGATTGCCAAGGAAGTCCAGGGGGCTCTGCAGAGGCAGGCAATGCTAAGCCAGTTCTAAATATTTCTTGCTTTGAAAACCCCATGGGAGTCGCCTTAAGTTGGCTTCAACTTCACATCATTTTACATACAAGTTCCTCCTGGCTACAAAGCCTTCCTCCAACATGGGCCTTTTCTCCACACTATTTCCTTTCCTCTTAGCAACCTCAGTATCCTCACCTTTCTCTGCTTCCTTCTCTTCTCCCTACCCAGTACCTAACCTACCTTGTTCTGCCCCCCATCTTCAGCTATATTACTTTTCCACTTCATTTATACCGAACTTCTCTCTCCACAATGAGGACCCAAAACAGCTTATATCATTTTCTCATCCATTTTATTCTCACAAGAACCCTTTAAGAATAGGCTAGCAATGTGTAACTGGCCCAAGATCACCCACAGCAGAACAGTGGTTTGAAGATGGGTCTCCCAGATCCTAGTCCAGAGGTGGCCAAACTGCAGCTTGGGAGCCACATGTGGCTCTTTCACACAGTCTAATTTAATGTTAATAAAAAGCAAATTTACATATTTTTCAATTTAAACATGTGTGTAATATTTATTCATGTCTTGTGGTTCTCAAACATCTGACATTTATTCTATGTAGCTGTTACATTAAACAAGTTTGGCCACTCCTGTCCTAGTCTGAAACAATAATCACTATATAACACTGGCTTTTGTGAGGTGGCTGTCCCTCCACCTTTCACTGATAGAAATCAAGACTTGAAGGTGAGCAATACTGTTGTGGTTCCCTAGCAACTCCCACAATGGCCACTGAAAGAGCATTCATTTCTTTAAAGCTACAGGTGCTACTTGCTATAGGGGCTGGGTTAAATTCAATGTATTTCTGAAAACTTTTTTCAGGTTTGTGGAAACATTTGTCTTGTTCACCGCTCTAGTCTTCAGATTTAAGTATCCACAAATTTGGCCATGTTGAGGATTATATTGATATTATGGAGGAAATACCTACTTCTGCAATTTTGTCACTGATTTGTCCTCAACTGGCTTGCTCATGATGTAATGGGGAATTTTTATCCCTGCTGCATCTATCAGCATATTAAGAATCTAGAGTATTTTGCCCAAGCGTATGCTCATTGTTTCTGAGTTGAAAACAATAACTAAACATGTGGAAGTTTGGAGCTATCAAAATTATGCTTCAGTTTCTTTGGGAGTGTTAATCTCCACAAAGAGGCAAACAGACAGCCACCAAGGCAAGAGAATTCTTTCCCTAGCCAACTTGCTATGCTCCACTCTCCATGCAGGGAAGACCTGCCATCACCACATATACTAGCTACCAAAATACTCTTAACCCCTTTCTACCACCTACCCAGCTTGCTCCAGTGACTATATTTTCTGCCTCCCCTCATATGCTTTCTCTCAAACACTGTCAGGGAAAACACATACCACTTTTATTGAACAAGCTGAGGAGGAAGAGGAAAGAAAAAAGCTAGAGTTGTGCAGCAACTGTGATCATAGCAGCTTCTTCCAACCATTCCCTCTTGTAGATAGGCAAAGTGTTCTGCCATGCATCCTTTGCTTCTCCCTATGGAATTGCATCCCTGATTTTTGTGAGGTGGGAACCCACACTCTCAGTCATCAGCACAAGAGGACTTTTGAAGGTGGGTATTGGCTGTGTTCTTCCGCTCTTCTGCTGAATTACTGTATGGTTTATAAGCTATGGTTTATTTGTTGTAGGCCTGTTGTGACTTATTTTCAACTTTTAAATGAGCCACAGTACCATAGAGGGAGAAAACTAGGATCAAAATGTTTTAAAATGATAGTGCAGTTGCTGAAAGCTCTTAGTGACAGGAACAAGTGTACAGTCAGAAACAGAACCTTCTTTGCAAGAAATATGGGGAAGATCACATCGATTCTCAAGCTTCAGATATACAGTTACTAACGCAGGAATGGCCCTCACTTTTTTGCAGACTGGTATCACGTATGCACACATGAACCGACTGAAGTGTGAAGCATCTCCAAAGTTAAACTTATCTGACATGTACTACATGAGATATGTGTTGTCAGAAACCTCCACAATCAAAAGATATTACAAAAAAACATAAAAAGATGAGAAATTGGCATATGCAACTTTACTTGACACTATATTTCTAAAATCGCTTCAAAACTACTTGTTCATGTTTTTGTACTTTTATTGGAACTTTGTACATAAGTATTTAAACATACAGTAACTTCAACAGGACAAAATGTTCAAAAGTAATGTAAACTGCAAGAAACACAGTTTTAATTATCCAAATACTCTAATAAGAGTTTTAGTTTGAAGACTAATGAAGAAGGCAAACAATATACATACAGTATACACAGGACTAGGAATGAGAACTGAGTTTTTCATCAGAATTTACTTCAAAGCTATTCTTTCTATGACAAATTTGTAGTTGGACAGTGGTAATATATAATTAAGGTATTACTTAACATTTCTAAATCTACATTCCTACTAAGTTTCAAATAGATCTCCTTCTCCAATCACGGACATTTTTAAAAAGTGACCAAAAACCCTGAAACCAAATTGGATAAAAAATTATTTGCAGAATTTGGGTGACATTGAAGAATTTCTGACATGCTGAACAATATCATTCATTTTTAGTCAGTAATATCTTTTATTTATTGAATGTCTTTAAAAAAAAAAAGAAAGAAAAGAGCAGGTCATTTTATATAAAAGCCACAGAAGCACAAGAACAAAGGAAAAATATTTTACATATATAAAAACCTGTAGAATACTTATATCAAAAGGTACAAGGTAATAAGCAGCATCACATTGATACTGTACTTAAAAATAAGATGAAAAACAAGGATTTCTCTAGCAATATTAGAAAAGAATTCACTTTCTTCTTGAAGAAGACTACTAACATTTTTGCACAGCAACTATTTTTATATCCTCATTTAAAAGCGTGACACTCAGTATTGTCATATGTCTTCACCATCTTTACTCAGTGTCTGACTTTGCCCAGTGAAGCTGATAAATGTCATGGAAAAAGTGTCACCAGATGTCACTACGTAACGTATTTAGATTGGATATCATCAGAACAGAAATAAATTACTGGTTTTAAACCAAACATCCAAAATGTTTTTTAAAAACCTGTTCTGGGGGGGGGAGCTGTTAAGCCAAGTGATTTCTCACAGTGAAAGTAAAAAATCTTAAGTATTCTTGAACTGTATTCTAGAACTACTCTTTATCCTATAGCTAATTAAAAGCACACTAAAAATATCAAGTTAGACACAAACCATTTCTCTTAGAACATTTTACACATCTTTGATTTAGAACATCACATGTAACAGTGTTAGTTTTATTTTCAAAACATTTACTTTTAAGGGCACAGAACATACAAACAATGAACATCCGCATTTTAAATACATAGGAATGTTTTAAGATTTCCCTTAAAAACAAAAAACTTGTGATGCCAATGTTTCCAACCGCTTGCATGTATACATTAAGAAATATTACAACACGCTGTGCCAACATGACCCCAATGCATCATAATTTAAGGGTTAAAATATATCTGTAAGACTTTAAACAGCCAAATTTCTCTGTCTTACGAGGACTTTTATTAGTGATAGCTGTTAGCCCATTCCCCCATTCCTTTCCTTCATTGGGAATTTTTTTACACTAGCCAGGTAATTGAGACACAAAAGAAATACCTTTCTCTGTTTTCTGCAATAGCTATAAAAAGAGAAAGGAGAAAAAAGAGAAGAGAACACACAGAGACATGTAGCCAGTCTTCATTTTTGAATAAGAAAGCAGTAAAAGTAAAAATAAAAAAACAAGCTTTGGTAAGAATGGGAATTTTTACAATATCTTCACAACACAGAGAACTATATCTTTCTCTGACTACAGTGCAAAAAAAAAGCCCTCATACTTTACAAAATAAAGCTATTATTATCTTGTCCATTTAAATATGCACATAATTTTTAAAAAGAAATACACATCATTTTAAAACAAAATTTGAGTCCAGTGGCACCTTTAAGACCAACAAAGTTTAATTCTGAGTATAAGCTTTTGTGTGCATGCACACTTCATCAGATACACAGAATCATAGAATAAGAGTTGGAAGGGACTTTCAAAGTCATCTAGTCCAACCTCCTGCACAATGCATACACACATACAAGCACACAAAAGCTTATACCCAGAATTAAACTTCGTTGGTCTTAAAGGTGCCATTCAACTCCAACTTTGTTCTATTGTTTCAGACCAACACAGGTACACGCCTGAATCTAACATCATTTTAAAGTAAGCTATGAATGTCTGAATTAGTCTCGATCAAGTGTCATGTTCATGTACAAGGCAATAAATTGCCACAGAAGTCCAGAATGAACTCCTACACAACTAAGAGGTCCAATGATGGAATTCTTACATGGTCCTGAATCTAGGCTACAGCCAAAAAGCTTAGGTCCTATGAACCAGTAGCAGTTTATAGGAAGTAGTCCCTCTGCAGTGTGCCTCTTACAGAAAAAAGAATCTTAATAAATACTACTATTGGGGTTCTATTCTAATCTACACTGAAAATCACAAGACCGAGAAGCATATTTATGGAATGAAACCAATCTATTTCTAGAATAGTTTAAAAGACAGTACATATTGGAAAGTGCCCTGACCTGGGTGGCTCAGGCTATCCCAGTCTCATCAGTTCTTGGAAACAAGGTGGGCCCTGGATAGTATTTGAATAGGAGACCACCAAGGAAGTACAGGGTTGCTATGCAGAGGCAGGCAAACCATCTCTGAATGCCTCTTTTCTTGGAAACCCTGTGGGAATGCCATAAGTTGGCTGAAACTTTTGACAGCACTTTCCACCACCACCAAATGTTGGAAATTCTGTTCAACAGCAAGGATAATGAAAAGGGGCAAAGATTTTACAGTTTTAACATTTACTATTAAAACAGCTCCCACTTAACAAAACTGACAATAAATAGGGTCCCAATAGCAAAGTTATATAAACGTCTATGGTTAGGAAGCAAAATAATTATGATTTGCTGAACTATTTCTCTTAAGGGTTATGCTTAGCACTACTCAGAAGAATTATATATCAGAGGGCTACACAAAGCAAAAATCTGGGGAAACATCTCTGAAGAATAAAGCATATTTCCTATTAATTATTCTACATACCCAGATCTTCTTTGAAAGCAAAACAAATCATCACTACCAAGCAATAAGCATTAATATTTAGCTTAAGCTACAACCTGCTGTGAAGTCAACTTTAGTTTTAAAGACTAGAAAAGACACAAAGAAGTATCTAGAAAAATAGAAATGCTCCTTCATGGCATAGGTAGAAATGCAAGAATCAGGGAAGTATTTTCATCACAGATGAGATGCACTAACCTAACAAGGTTATATTTTGCTACTAAAAGGCACTGCAACAAGCTACCATACACTTTCTTACTTTAAGGAAAAAGCATAATTACAATGTATTCTAGGAGGAATATTCAGTAGACATAGTAAAGAAATAATAGAAAGGAAGGCATATGGGAAGCCCAATTAAATATGGTTCTTGTAGCCACTGCAGGACTGAATCAGAGGGTCCCCATAAGTTACATGTCAAATATTTTTCTGCTAAATATCAATAGCACGAAATATCATCGCCATGTTTCATCATGGAGACTATGCTTATCACCTTTTTGCAGCACACAATGGTATGTAGTAACAGTTCCTCTCTCCCCACCATCTGAGCAACACAGTATGCCTCTCCATATTTTCCCCAAATGCTGCAGTAATTTGAACTAGAGTTGTCCTACTGCTGCATTCCCTAACTACCTTTGACTTAAAGGTACCATTGGACTCTAAATTTGTTGTACTGCTTCAGACCAATATGGCTGACCAACAAGTTAAATTATTGGCAGGGATTCTGGGTTAGAACCTGGCAATCCATGCTCAAAAGCAAGGGGAAGTAAACATATCCCAAGAAAACCAATAGAAGCTGCCTTATTGGACAGATAATACTGTTGGCCACAAAAACCAAGCAAATTTTTGAAGATCCATATATGTCAAGTAGCAGGTAATTGTCTTCCTTGAACCTTGGCAAGGTTCTGTGCTGCAGTCTGAACTATCAAATGGACCAGTATTAAGGAGACTATGCAGAGTAGTATGCACTTGAACTATGGCAGTATTACATGAAGAGTCAACATAAAACCAAACCAAAATAAATTATGCCATACATTCGCAATACTGCATAAGTATTAACATAGTTGGGATTAAGACAGAAGGAATATTGGACATTGCTATTTTACTGTGGCAGTAAGGCCTGAAACATGGCTTAGTTTATACAAGGCATCTAGGGGAAGAGCAAAGGGTGAGAGCCATACAAAGGATCCCTGAGCTAGCCCACCTGCACAGAACAGCTGGCAATGCATTCAACACAGTCATTTCTCCAAGTGCCAGCATAACACAGCAACACCTTCCTACTTAGTAACCTTTCCCAAAGGTGGCAGATCTCATTCGCTCCATTTAGTCCTGGAAGGCCACTGGTTTAAGCAGAAGCTTGGCCTAGTATACCAAGGAACCTCTCAGTTTCTCATTACTTCCTGTGAAATTTCTCTAGTGTGTTACAGGACATTCTGCTTGTTACAACAGCTAAACGAGGTTCAAACTAATAGTTCTGTGTGTGCACCTTTTATCATATTCTACCAACAGTTAATAACAAGTGTTGCCTTACTAACCAAGGGATTCTGCTGAAGCACTGTGATTTCTCTCATAGCAACATGATTAAGGATGGCAACACTACCAGTAACACTTCCCAGTCTGACTGTTACTTATTCTATAAGGTTGTAAACTACTCCAAGAGCCCTGATCTGATCTGAGCATTTGGGAGCATAATTAACAGGAAGAAGCACTTTTAATAATTAGATTTGAGACCTCTCAGCTCTCATTACTATACCTCTAGCTATAGAAACTCACCATTTGCTAAAAACTGAGCACAATCTTAAACACATTTCCTGACCTCAAAAAAGCACAGAGGCTCCTTGGCCCCAGAAAGTGCTTTTTAAGAAGCATATGCAAGACATTTTAGTCTCCCTCTATAGCCCTGTTCACACATTTGATCATGTACACACTGAATGGTCAGAGAGGGGAGCAAGGCAGTGCCCACTAACCCCACCTCTGACCTCTGTATTCAGTGGAATGTCTGATCAGATATGTGCATATGTCAGCTCTTCCACATGACCACAAATGGTATAGTAAACAATGGCCCAATTTCATACACACTTGTATGTACATGATATCTTGGTTCTACATGCCCCTCTGAATTCACAGAAGTATCAGCAGGGTCAACAGGTGCATCCATTTCCCTCTGTGCACAAATATCTGAACAGGCCTATTATTCACCAGCCAAGAAAAATAATCCCACATTTTTTAAAGCAGAAAAGGCATACAAGAGCACAATACTTGTGCTATTTTGTGTTTCCACATCCACATCCATCTCTAAACCATTTTAGAAAATCATTATACAGCTGATAATGTGCAGCAGACAATTTAACGCAAACTTATAAAAAGATTTATGTGGTTAATTTTGTGAAGGATTGCTAAATCATTTTCTCTTAAAGTCTGTACTGTAGAACTACTGATTACCCATTTTAATAATATATAAATTCAAATATGAGAAGCCCTCATATCTAAAAGATATATTTTATTTCAGTATGCATTTATAAAGAAAATATGAAAGTCCATCTCCCTTCTCTCACCACTTAGAACTTCATTTTGCAGAACTTTGAAAGCCTCTGTATGTGAATTTAAACATTTGCCATAAAATGCTCAAACAGCTTACATCTTTAAAACAACAAAATATCAGCAAAACCTCTGGTCCATCCAAGTAAGGGGCAAACAGAACAGGGACCTCCAAAACAGATGTTAATTGCCAAGTTCATATAGGAATACACAGTCCTCAAAATAGTCTGTCTCAGACTACCTAGCACTTTAAAGGAAAGAACCATTGTTTTGAATAGTGCCCTGAAACAATCTAACAGCCAGTGAAGTTTAAGAATGGTTAAGATATCCTATGTCAGTTAGTACTCTTGCTGTTGCATTCTGAACAATGTGACGTTTCCAGTATTCCAAGGCAGCCCCACATCAGCAAGTTATAGCAATCTAACCTGGATGTGGTCAGAGCATGAAGAACTGTGACCACATCTTGCTGTTCAAGGAATAGCTTAGTCAACCACCCAAAGCTGATTAAAGACTCTATATATAGCAGAGAGACCTGAGCCTCCACCAGCAGGCACAGGTTAGTCTGTGCCTAAGAATCTGGCTACTGTCAACAAGAATCATCTCAGCCTTGTCTGGACTGAGATTCACTTTATTATTCTTCATCCAGCCTATTACCATTTCCAAGCACTTGTTCAGAACATCCTTTATCCACCTGACTCTGATGAGATGTAGAGTGGGGTGTCATCAACATTCTGATAACAAGTCACATCAGATTTCTGGACCAGATCCCTATGTAGATGCTCTGCTGTTATTCATTGCTACTTGGACATCAAATACAGATAAGCAAGAGTAAAAGAACTGGGTTTTTTAATATTTGATTTTTATCTAGAAAGGAGAAGCAATTTTAGGATTCTGCCATGCAGATCTTCAGGCCATTTGAAATACCAAGAGATTAGATAAAAACCATGTGGAGGACCGTCTTGATTCGTAGCAGAAATTAGATCTGGTGTTTGAAGAATACAAATGAAGAAAAAAAATAAAAAGTAATTCGAATAACCCAGGACATGACTTCTGAGATTCAAAATATTCTAAAGCATTCTTCATAGTTAAAATCTTCTTGAAGTGTTAAATTGTAATATCAACACAACTGTTAACTTTTGCTTAACCTTTGACTGGGAGCTTTCACATTCCACCTTCAAAACCACAGATTTCTTTTTACTTTGGTATCTTCAAATCCACGATTTAGTACTGCACTAACAGTGCTGTTCTAAGCAGAATTATACCATTCTAAGCCCACTGATTTCAACAGAATTAGAAGGCTGCAACTCTGCTTAGGATGTCCCTCAATATTCTGTACTATAGCAGAATCTCATATTGGTTGAAAAATAATTTGGCTGACATTAATAGTGTAAAAGATGCCTGAGATGTATGACAGACAGATACACATATGATATAGATAAATATTTTTCCAAGGACTAATATCTCTATTTGTATTTTTTTTTACCATACCCTTAAACTCCTCATTCATTCACAAAGAGAAATAAACAAACATGAATATTCCAATTGAGCACACACAAACTAGTCCAGTATTTAGTAGCAATTTAACTTTTGGAGTCTCTTCCAGCATCTGTAGACAAACACTCTCTTCTTCTTCCTTATCGTGGTTGTCTCTTTTGTTCATGTTTTTACTTTTAAAGCCACAGAACCAATTTATGAATTTCCAGTGTTTGTCACTACTTTCAGTCTCTTCCTCAGTCTTCTTTTCACCCATAAGAGCTGCTTGTCCATTAGAATAGCAATCTACGGGTGTCTCAACTTCAGAGTTACTTACAGAAATCACTGGATTAATGTCATCTGTGCAGGTAATTAAAAGATTGATATTTTCAGGTTGATCACTTTTAACATTTTCTTCAGATTTACCATTTGAAGAGATATTTTCATTGTATTTTAAGATGGTCTTCTCTTGTGCTTTAAATGAATCCTCTGCTGAAGTGCTTTCCTTTACAGTCCTGTTTTTCACAGACCAGAATGTGGTTGTCCTGATTTGTTCCTTTGAAGGTGGTGCTGTAAGAAGGCTTACAACTATAGCCACAATTCCAGTGATCCAGAATAATGCAGTAGCAACATACATGTAGTGGATACTTTTGATGAAGACTGGCCTAGTGTCAGGTTGGTTACATTCAGGAACACGATAGATAAACGCCAGTATCAGTCGTACAGTTCCCAGGACAAATCCAACCATTCCACCACAGAAGGCACCTTGCTCATTGCAACGCCTCCAAAATATGCCCAAAAGAAACAGAGCAGCCACTGGTGGAGTCAAATAATCTGCTACCTCTTGAATATAGAGATACATTTGGCCTCCTTGCATTTCCACAATTATTGGGACCCAAGCAATGCTTATAACTACCATGAAAGCAACAAACATCCTTCCTACAATCATTAGTTCTTTAGATGATGCATTCTTGCGTATGAGGAGTTTGTAGACATCAAGTGTGAATATGGTACTGGCACTGTTAAATATAGAATCCAAATCACTCATTAATGCAGCGATCATTACAGCCATCATAAGTCCTCGCAGACCAACAGGAACAAGCTGCATAACCAAACGTGGATAGGCAATGTTAGAGCATCCAGCTCTGCTTCCACAAACTTGCATGCAATGTTCTGGATTAATACATGCAATATCATCAGCAAACAGTATTCGTGAAATCATACCTGGAACAACTATAATGAACATAGGCAAAAGCTTTAGAAAGCCTGCCATCAGAGTAGAGCCTTTGGCATGAGAAATATTTTTTGCTGCTAAAACCCTCTGAACAATGACTTGGTCTGCACACCAGTACCATACAGAGGCTGGAGTCTGTCCCAAAAGGAACCCAGGCCAAGGAATGTCTTCATCTGTTGGCTCCCGCAACATTTTCAGTGCATCGGGCTTTGGGTCAACATGACAAGAATTTGTATTTGAAAGGTTGTATGTCAGCATAATTGCTGTAATATTTGGTGATGCTAACATGTACCTTCTTTTAACTTCTTCAAACCCACCAACTTCTGTAATACTTATGATCATAAGTGTGAGGGCACCAATAATCATAAGCAAAGCTTGAACAGTGTCTGTATAGATAACTGCAACAAGACCCCCAGTCACTGTCAACAAAGCAGTCATTCCAATCAACAGTATAACTGACAAATAAAGATTCCAGCCTAGAGATTCTTGAATAAACAATGCACCTGAATACAAGTCTACTGAAAGTTTGGTGAAAATATATAGAATCAGAGACAACACTGCAAAGTATACTTGAATTCTATGCCCTCCAAAACGTTTGAACAAGTACTCTGGCATGGTGTATACTCCAGATCGTATGTAGACAGGAACAAAGATCCATCCTAAGAACTGCAAAAGCATTAAGGCGTTGAACTCCCATGCCCCTACTGCAAATCCACTTGCTGCTCCAGATCCTGCAAGCCCAATGAAGTGTTCACTCCCGATGTTGCTCACAAATAAAGAAGCACCAATCGCTACCCATGTCATAGATCGTCCTGCCAGGAAGTACCCACTTACAGTGCTTCGATTGTATTTCCACATGGCAAAAAAGCCTATGCACAGCACAAGCATAAAATACAACACCACAATGGCAATGTCTGCTGGTTCCAAAGCCGCCCTCATCTTTGTAAATAAGGTAATTTCCAGTGTTCAAGTCCAGGTAACAGACCTCGAGCCTTAGTAAGACAAATCAGTTTACTTTTACAAATACTGTGGATCAAATTCTTTGTCCATTGGTTTGCTGTCTTGATGGCAGTAGTTGTGGTACAAACTTTGAGAATTTGTTTTCTCCGCTTCTTAAATACTTAGCACGCACTTTTATTCGACAATCCACAAGAGCATCACCATTAACTTTGTTGATGTAGGAGAAATTCTTAGTTGCAGCTAAGTCTAGTGAGGCCTACTGTACCAACCCTGCAAGGCAGCAAAGACAAAAGATAAAGATTTTATTAGAGAAGAATTTCACTGATAATCAGAAAAAACTGAATTCTGTCATAGCAAGTAGTTGACTAGAGACTTTCTTCCCTTGCAAATTTTAGGCAGCATTTTGCATCAAGGAAGAAATCTATTTTAAAACAGTGAACAGGGTTCAGTATTGAACTAAAAGAACACTTGCTTGTTTTGAATAAGAAGCCTGACTTGCAGTAACATAGGTCCTTCTGATTAAAAACAAAAAACTTCAAATAAAACACAGACATCGTCAAACTTTTATTCTGGTCATGAACATACCAATTTTACAATCCATTCAAATGTACAGTTTAAACTGTATCACTATACAATTTAAAGTCATTAGAAAATGTAAGATATATGCCAAAATACATGGCAAGCACTCAGTGGCCAAGTACACAATGGTGTTCCCTTCCCCACCAACCGGTTTCATTGACTTCTCTAAACTTCTACTGAATTCCCCCTAAACAGAGAAATGTGACCCCATATGGCAGCTACATAGTGTATATTTCCCCCTCCCCTACAACTTACACAACTACTTTAAACTTTGGAGTAGAACAGCATACATATATTTAGAAATCCACACATCCTAGCACAGTACTGCATTTATTCAACTGCAGTGCTGACAAAGTACGGAAAACCCTGCAGACCATGGAAAGTCACATGGCACACTGGTGCATGGAGGGGAATTGGAAATTATTATAGCAGGGCCTCAGGCAACCAAAAAGAAAGTATACAAGTGCCCAAGACAGCCTTTAGCATCAGAAACCATAAAATGTGTGACCAAGTTACGGCACACACAGTAGCAGTTTTCTAATGGCTCTGACTAGGGTGTGTAATCAGTTCTGCACTTCTGCCCAACTCTCCTAGCTCAGTAGAATAGAGTAAACACCAAACAAGGCTGCTGAGTGGGATTGTATACAGTGCAGGTATACTGTATACCGTACAGTACATGCAGTTTCTCCTATTTTGGACTCAACATACTGACATGCCTCAAGAAGACTTAGATGGGCTTCCAGTTAAGCAATAGGGAGAAAAGGAAAGAGTAGGAAAGACAAGACCAAAACTATAGAATTTGTAAGTAAGCCTAGGCTGTCATATTATCCTTCCCTATTATATAAAAGAGTAGTGGTCAGTCAGCTTGGCCATATAAGGGAAAAATGCACGGCAGAATCCATTGGCCATGGGGGCTGCCACTCAAATGTGGGCCCCTGGCCATTGGCTGCTGTGCCTGGCTGCGTGGGCTTGACACCGCCCATGCATCCAGCAGCCAGCCTCCCGAACTCAGTCTGCAGCCAGCCGCCCCACACAACACAAGCCCGCCAAGGGCAAGGATGGGGCCTTCGGGGTGGCGGCTGGCAGCCCGAGCCCGGGCCCACCACCACTGGACAGAGGTGGGGCACCGATGGAGGGAGCCAAGGGGGATGATCAGGACTTCGCGTCTCCGGCTGGCAAGGGGAGGACAGGGCCTTCGGCACGGTGGCTTGCAGGGCACGCACAGGGCCGCCATGACTGGCCACTGCTGGGGCGCCAAGGAAGGGAGGCAAGGGAGAGGACAGGAACTTCCCACCGCCGGCGGCGGCCTTGCCCTGACAGGGCCTTAGGCAGGGACCCAGCTAGCGCCTGTTGAATATGAGACTGCAACAGACTTTGCCACTAGTATGGTACTAAATACAATTTCATCACACACACACACACACAATATTTAACCCTGCCAGTTTATAGCCATCTTTTCCTTTAGACGGCTGTGTTCCCCCCCCCCAAGGTCAGTGAACACTACTTTTCTAGTAACACAAAACCAAACTATGAACACAAAAGACACACAAACATTAACAAGTTTAAAAAGGGGCAAATGTACAAAGGGGATTGAGGGTGAAAGTATGTGGAATGAGGAGGCCAAACAGAAGAATTTAAGCATGTGCAAAACAAAGAAGGAAGATGCAATGAAGAAAGCGGAGAAACAGGCCATACAGAAGAATACAAACAGATGTGAACTCAGGCTTAACTATAAAGTTAAGTCTTAGTTCATTATGTTCTCAAATCAGGTACAGAACATACACCATCTTTTATGTAAGAAACAAATATAAGTAGCTGAAATTCCATTCCCCCTTGTATTTAGCATAGTGCTCCCACTCACTAGAAATCCAGAAAGTTCAGGACATGAGTCTGGGAATTGCTTATAACATCATCCCTTCCTTTACCTAATGATGTGTAAGCATATAAACCAGTTCCAGGGCAGCATTACTGCAATAGGAAGTTGAAGGTACACATACAGGGGAGAGAAGAAAACAAACTCAGTGAGATGATCTGGAGTGATTCACTGCAGAGGTCAACAAAAACCTTTAGACAAGAACTAAAGGTTGGGGTCTGGGGAGAGGACACAGCAATACAGTAGATATGTCTGTGGCCAGAATGCATTATCGATTTCCAGCTATCATCCCACCCCAAGTTGGCTTTTACATGCCTAGTAAGGGGAATGCACACAGAGAAGCATTTTTCTACACATC
Source organism: Gekko gecko (assembly GCA_029375565.1). NCBI lineage: Eukaryota > Metazoa > Chordata > Lepidosauria > Squamata > Gekkonidae > Gekko > Gekko gecko. The sequence continues at coordinate 98,253,725 of JAPDNY010000004.1, read as the reverse complement.
ATTTACATTCTCTGGATAAAACAGATCAATGTACGAACGTAATACCTGCACATGTTAAATTCTATGCTACTCAAGAAGGTTCAGTGGTCATTCCAGAATATATTTGTTGTAAAGTAAGAACACAGAAGAAAGCTATAAATGTCTTCAGTGACACACAAGACTAATTCAGGGAGTAACCCTGAGCAGGTCTACTCAGAAGTAAGCCCCATGTTATTCAGTGGGGCTTACTTCCAGGTAAGTGTCCTATGGTCTATAGCCTAAATCAATTAAAACAGCCACAACTATAATGGGAAAATCATGTTGTCCAAGGAATAGCAAATATAAGTACAAGGCAATATTATAAAACCTTATTTAACACTACATATTATGATGTTTGTATGCGGGAATACATTTTATTTAAATACTGATTCTCAGACATAGACATAGTCTACTGCAGAGAGATAATGAGCTTTACCCAGAAAAGTTAGTTGTGTGCTTAAGTTCCACTGAAATTAATGTTAGTTACAATTAAATTTCCATTGTGTGACTAATTTACTTGGCACTGGCTTCGTATTATTTCGTTGATTTTCTTCACCCCAACACATCATTTTCCTTCCCTCCTTCCTTCTCTCACTCACATATACAGATACCAGCTTCCATTGTACTTACTTTGGGATTGATTAGTATTTTAATTGTGAGGACACAGGATTATTTATAGATGTGTATAGCTCACATAGATTTAAAAAAAGAAAAAAAGTTCTCTGTACTCTGAAATTCAGAACTCATTCTTTGGTACCAGTACTAAAAGTACCCACTGTGTCTAAGGATCTTCAAATCAAATGAATAGAAAGTTTCATTTAAGTGATTAGTGGTCAGGATCTACCTCTAGACCAAGATGATTGCAAAAACTTCAGGATGTTTCAATGTTAATATGCACATATAACCAGTACATGGCAGATACAGTCCACATGCTGAAACAAACTTCAACCTGATCTGGCTGGTGGACCAAGGGAGGGAGGCAGGTGATCTTGTCATCATCCCCAGGTGCTTTTTCAAGTGCTGAAACAGCATGTCTGTGTTGGTACTTGAAATGGAGGAGGGGGGGACAGAATCTCCTGGTCCCCTGCACTACTACACATTGCATTTTTCTATATGGTTACATTCTTCTGTAAAGTGGCATTGGCAGCATAGCATGCAATTTAGCCCTAAGATGCATCATTCAACCTGTGCAAAGGGACATCAGTCCATATGGTATAACTATTACTAATCTAATGTGATTTATTGATGTTAAAAAACCTGCTTTTCTCCTGTTTGGGCCCCAATGGAGCTTACAACATTATTCTCCATTCATTTTATTCTCACAACAAACACCCTGTGAGATAGGTTAAGCTGAGTGAGAACAACTGACCCAAGATCATCCAGAAAACTTCTATGGCAAGGTGGGGATTCAGACCTGAGTCTTCCATACCTAGTCCAACACACTAACCACCTGGCTGTCATAAATTACAGAAGTTTGAAGAACTGAAACCATTAAGTTATGGTGCCTGCAAAGAATGCAAAAAATCAAGTGACTTTTAAGACTGTTCACAGCCTTGTTTCAATGGTTTATACGTGAACAACCACTGCTGTATGAATACTGCAAGTAACCAGTCAAGAAATCAGTTTGTTAGGGAACAAACCAGAGATGCAAAATAGCCAGTGGTGCAACATAGCCAGAGATGCAACATAGCTTTGTCAAAAAAAGGCTGTCCACACATTCAACTCCACCTGCTCGATTAAAGGACAATGCATTCATGCTATACTCCCATTTTGTTCCATAGTTATCTGTAAAATGGTTAGCCTGACTAGAGATATGAAGCCCAGAAAAAACATGGACTCATTCAGATGGGAGACACACCCCGACAGACACACATGCAGCTGAAGATTTTTTGGAAAAATTGAACAATTGAGGGAGTACTGAGGGGAAAATCCTATGAAATATCTTCTCTTTCAGAATTAGCGAAATTATTTTTAAAGGTAAGGTGATACTCAAGATATGTACTATGAAGATTTTTATGTAAGAATCTATTTTTTTCTGTTTTCACCTTTTATGGTTTACTTTCTTAGTGGTTAGAACTAAGATATAAGTGCTAGATTAGCATAGGGTGCAGCAGTTTGCAGATTTTCTCTTCCTTCTGCAAAAAACTAAGGCATTTATACATCTGTTAGCACAATCCCATAACATAAATATGCCAAATAGGAAAAAAAAATATTCTAAGTCATAAATTATGTATTTTATTCTACTAAAGAATAAAAATAAGTTTAGGCTGAATAAGAAAGAAAATATTGCATATATAGTTATTTCATTTTCCCTTAAATTTCCACAAACACCATCAAAAAAGAGAGACATTTTTTCGTTGTGGATTTAAAATTTTTGGAATGTTTAAATCTCTATTCATTTGTTACTATCAATTTGTATTTTACTTAGGCTATTCAAGTCACGATCAGATCACTTTGAATCCCAGTATTATTGCTAGAATTCTTTTAATCCACCATAACTGTGCCTCACCTGCAAGCAAACTTATTCCAGTTTCAACAATAACAAATCCTGTGTTGTGCTGTAAAGCTGAGAAAGGCAATAGGTAATTCACACAAAATCTCTTGCAAAGGGGCTAACTTCAGATGTGTTGTTGATTTATTCTATATTATGGCCGAGGACAGACTGGCAATTTGCCGCGGGATGGGACCCGGGCTGACAGCGACTCAATATCGGAGTAAATGGAACGTTCACACAGGCACATCTGCCTGGCGTCTCCCACCCGGAGCTTACCAGAGCGAGCCTCGCGCTTCAGAGCCGGTTTAAAAAAACACCTGTTAAAAGCCGTTGCAAATCGTGAAAGCCTGCGTTCGTCGCGCGTTTCCCCACTTCCGGGGAGTCTGAACGCGCAGCCGAAAAGCCGGGAGCAACCCGCATTGGGCATGAGGCAGCAGCGGCGTGATTGGCTGAGCTCCGCTCCACTGCCCAATGGGGTGCCGGCGTTGCAGGGCAAAAAAAAAAAAAATCGCCGAAATGCGCTTATGCGCATGAGCGCATGAGCGCTCATGCGCTCATGCGCACATATGCCCACAGCCGAAATAATGGGGGAACAGCGAATATAGCGCGCTCCGGCGCGGCAGTCCGAACGGTCCCGCGCGCCTCCGTCCCGTTTCTTCCGGCAGAGGCCCCCGCTGTGTGGACGGGAAAACCCGGTATCGTTTACTCCGGGGTTTTTTGCCGCGACTCGATACCGGGGCAAATTGCCAGTCTGTCCTGGGCCTATGTATGGTCACAGATGTGCTTTTAAAGTTACAAAGCAAGGACCTCTAAGCAGTTCTGGAATAGCTAACCTGCTTTATGTGATCTTAAATGTGCATGGGGAATTTCACATTACCCTTTTTAAACCGTCATTGTCCCATCTCAGAATAAACCAGTACAGGGACAGCTGTTTCCCACAGCCTCTCCCCTACCAGTAACGAGCCATCTCTGAAGTGGTGTGTCATTTCAAACTGTGCCACTTTGTTTTCCCACCCTTTTTTGCCTGCATGGGTGATCTCCGTCTTTTTTTTTTGGAACATTCGTTTGAGAGCACTATGGCGTTGTAACACAACCCCAAAGCAACACAATAGCAACCCCATTGGGATGCCTGGACCACTGAGATACAAGTAGTTCTGGAATAGCTAACCAGCTTTATGTGATCTTAAATATGCATGTCTGGGAGGTAAAGGCAGCATGGCACAGCTCAATCTCGTCAGATTTCAGAAGCTAAGCAGGACTGGTACTTGGAAAGGAGACCACCATTGAAGACTCTGCAGAAGAAGAAAATGGCAAACCACCTCTGCTTTTCACTTGCCTCAAAAGCTCCTTGCTGGGTTTCCATAAGTCAGTTATGACTTGACAACACTTTATACACACACAAATATGCATCAAGATGGATAGCCAAGTTAGTCTGTCTGTAGCAGTAGACAAGAGCAAAAGTCCAGTAGCATCTTAAAGATTAACAAAATATGTGGCAGGGTATGAGCTTCTTTGAGTCACTGCTCACTTCTTCAGATACCCTGCCACATATTTTGCTACTCTTTAAGTGCCCTTTTCTAAAATTTGCATGTTTAAGTGCCAACTTGCTGCATCAGACTAGGATTCTATAGTTCAGCATTCTTTGCAGTAATCTCAGCAATTAACTTCCAGAAATTAGTCGATAATCCAACATGATCTACCTCCTGGCCATCCCAGTCTTGTAGCATCACACATTCAGCTATCACATAAAAGAATTTGGCCATAAAATAAACCAAATAAGAATTCAGTTAAAGTACATAATTACTTTAGTTAAGCTTCCCAGAGAGGTAATTTTACCTGTGCAAGAAATTATTTATACAACCCTAACACCATCAGTGAATAGTTGCTATCAAATATTCCCCCATAGCAACAGAGAAAACTCTTCAGCATTAGCACTATAAGTAAATTAGATAATTTTAATTGCTTTTTGGTGGTTTTTACTCTCGATTGGAAGCAAACAGCTATTGATCAGCAATATTATTTTAATGCAGATACAGATGTACCAAACTATTTTACTATGTTTTCAGAACAGTCTTTTAAGATTCAGGCACAACATGCTTATACTGTGTGGTTAATTTTTAAATGCTACCCAGTGCCTGTGAGGCCGGTCACTTACACTTTTCTTCATACCTTTCATCAAAACTGACAAGCTACAACATACACTAGGTGGCAGATGTCTAAAAAACAAAACAACTTTTTCTACCCATTAACGAACCTTGAGGTACCTTGTCCTTCTAATCCTAAATCGTGGACCCAAAAGGATATTATAAACAAAATGTTTTGTTTATCAATGGTACTTTCAAAGCATAACACCTAATCTTATATTCCAAGGATGCCCCAGTGCTAACCCATAAATGCCAAAACACATACACCCACCAGTACACACATTTTCTTGTTATGATGCAGTAAGGATGAGTCAAGCTATTAAAGGAACAAACATAGATGACATTTTAGCCCATCAATCCTGTATTCTTTTCCTATAGTTTCATAATCATGGTTTGCATCTTTTGTTTTATTCTCAAAGTGGGCTTAAATCACTACTAAAAAACACAACCTCAACTTTATCACATTTTCCTACATAACTTCTCACAGTGATGTTTTCATTTGGGCGAGCAGGCCTTGTGTTTCTCTGTTACACTGTTTGCACGCCTTGCTTATCTACAGGTAGAGGAACTTCATCAAAACACTCTTAATTCTCTTTTATAGCTTGCTGCTCTAAGACTTTTTTTAATGAATTGTAGCTGAATTGCATTTAAAAAGTGGAATTGTGTCTAAACTCCCAAATCATTTGAGATTTTTTAATTTTATATTAGACATTTGAGTCAAGGGGTCAGATACACAGCCTTGTGAGCTCTAAACAGATAATGGATTCCCCCCCAAAAAAACTGCTGTCACCCTCACCTGGCTATTACACAGAGCAATAATGAAGGCAGGCACCTCAAGCCTCTTAAAGGCATTTTTACTTTGAAGAGAGTGCCAATGGAATTAAACAACTTACTCCTAAGAAGGTTCAGGGTACAAGCTAAAATTTTAATTGGAGGCTAAACTCACCTCTCAGCCATGAGACAGCAAATCCTATGGCCGAGTTCAGACTGGCAGTTTGGCCCGAGATAGGCATGTTTCAGAAACGTTTCACAAACAGATTAAAGGGCCAGTTCACACGGGCCGTTCCCCAGCCATATTCAATCAGTCTTCTAACCAGTGTTCCCTCTAAGCTGAGTTAGTGTGAGCTAGCTCACAGTTTTTTAGCCTCTGGCTCACACATTTTTGTCCTAGCTCAGGAGGGATGGCTCCAGAGCAAACTAATTTGTGCAGCAGCCAAATCACCTGCTCACAACTTTAATGCCAGTAGTTCACAAAGTAGAATTTTTGCTCACAGGACTCCATAGCTTAGAGAGAGCATTGCTTCTAACACTCCCCTCCCAAGTTTAAAAGATACCAGTTGAAAGTGGTAGCAAACCCTGGAGAGCGCGTTCATCCTGCTTCCCAGAAGTGTGAACGCAAACAAGCTGATCCGGTAGGGATGCTCTTATATGCATGAGTGCATAAACGCATATACAGCCGCGCCTCCACCAGGGGTGGGCCAATAGTGTGAATGCTCCCTTGCACCTGACCGGGAAAGCCCAGAACACGTTGTTCCGGGTCTTTTTTGCCACGACTCCCTTGTGCTTCAAACTGCCAGTCTGAACTCGGCCTATGAATCTCTCTGTTTTACAACTATGTTTGGTAGTAATAAAAAAATAGTACTTTACACAATTGTTCCAAGTATATCAACCTACAAATGACATGAATCACAGGAACCACTTATGATGCTTCATCAACTATGTTTACTTCTCTAAAGCAACACAGAGCAATGGTGTACCACTCATGCAATGAAGCTCACAGTGGACTCTTAGAAACTACCCAAGTTACTGGCAAATAGTCAAAACCAACCTTAAGCCCACATCTACATGAAAAAGGTATAATGGGGCTTTTTCTACCAATGAGGACCCAGCATTTTCATACCTGCTTACAACCTCGCAAATCTCCAATGGTAGAATCTTAATACTAACCCCAGACTCTGATCCAAAAAATCCCACATGCTGCTGCATGGGAAGATGGTTGGTACTGGCAGTTTAATAGCTCCTTTCTGCCAGATATGGTTGCTCTAACAATAAAACAGATGCAGCATGTGACTGAGCACCTTTTCATACTTCAGAAATGACAGCTCTCAGAAGCCAAAGCACTCTAAATCATGTTTGAAATATTGTTGATTACTGTTCTCACATCTAGAAACTTCCGAAAAAATGAGGCAGGAAAATCAGATATAAAATTAATGGAAACACACAGATACACACAGAAGAAGCAGGCAAGCAGGGGACCAAACATTCCAATAATTAAGATAGTATGTAAAAATAATCCACATGAGACCCAAATGGAAGGTACAATATATGTTGCAGACAACTGGATATAAAATACTCAGACTGCAATTTCTAACCTGAATAGTTAAACCTTACTTACCAAGCAATCCTAAGCAGGTCTACCCAGAATCCTACTCAGATCTACTGAATGGAGCTTACTCCCAGGAAAATATTCTTAGGATTTCCATCTGCAAAACTACAGGCTGCTACATTCAAGCAATTTTGTCAGAACACAGGGCAATCCTTAAATATTAGTGATATTGCTTAACAGTCATTTGAGGGAGATTTTTAATACCCATCAACTACCTGTGCTAAGAGTACACATTAAGCTAGTCTGAAGATTTTTCAAGAGACTATTTCCCATTACTGAAGCATTCTGTTAACAGTATCAAGACAGCCAAGGAGCACACAGCAGCCATGGCTTCTGGAATTTTAACACACCACTATTTACACTCACTTCCTGACAAGAGTGGAGCAACAGGCCTGCTTTCTTCTCTTCAACATCACCATTAACGGGATATCTCGGCGAGTGTAAACAATGGCAGAAAATGTTCCAAAAAATTCCCTGTCACACACAGCCCTATCAAAACTCTGCCCTACAGACAATGATAAAATCTGTGTTTGCCAATAAACTGGAAAGCCAATCCTCCATAGAGGAAGAAAGATAGATTAGACTCGCCCCACACACACGAGTCGTCAAAAGAGAGCGTCTATCTTAAATTCACATACCAATTACAGTCATGTACAGTAATGATATATAACTTTTTAAAGAAGAATCTTCTGAGATTGCAGGTCACCTTCCTTTCAGGTAAATACGGTAGCTGATGTGCTGCCGCAGCAAGCAAAGGCGGCAGGGCATGCCAGCTAGTGACACCGCCACGCAGGGAAAGGGCATGGAAGGAAGTGCCTTCACGTGGCCGGCTGGACCCGTTATGTTACACAGCCTATCGAGCATCCGCACAAGCGAGTACGAAAGCAAACAAACTAACTAAGTAGCTGACCTCCTTTATAAACTGGGAAGGCCTTGCCTTTTCACACTAAGGAAGGGGAGAGCACAACACACGTGCCCTTTAAGTATGGGGGAGAGCGAAAGGCGAAGCCGCAGGATGATGCTCTCAGAGTCAAGAAAGCTCTTCTTCCAACAGTTGCTCCCCACCCTTTACGAAAGGAGGACAACGAAGAGTCCTTCCAGCGCCAACTGCAGCGGAGGAAACGGAAAGACATCCCGCAGGGGAGAAGGGATCAACCCAACAGACAGAGAAATGGTAAGAAGCGAGGAAAGGTGGGGAAGGGAGGAGCCCTGGAGACCGCAGGAGCGAGGAAAGGCAGGAGCACCCGAGAGGAAGGCGGCGAGGACAAGGGGCAGCAGGACGAGGGCCTCCCTCATGCGCACTCTCACTCACCCTTTGCATGGCTTTCACGATCAAAGCCAGCTCATAGCGCGGCATCGTCTGAGACGGGGCTCGGGATCCTGAGAGCAGGAGAAAGCGGCCGTGCAAGAGGCGTGGAGACGACTGCAGCGCCCACCAGGCCCGGTCCCAGGCTGTACAGACAAGGAGTCAGCGGGTGTGTGTCGCTGTTTAAAAGGCGCCGGCAGCGGCGCACACTGCCTGGGGCCGCCCCCTTTTGCTCTCGTCAGGCGCCGCGGCTGCTTCGCGCTTTCCTTCTCCCCCCTGCCTCCGCTCCTCTCTTCTCCCTCCCTCCTCCACCTCTTCCTCGCTAAGCCAAGTGGATCTCCTTCCCGCCCAGCTCCTCGTCGTTTCGAGCGGACGGCGTGAGAGGGAAGCTCTTCGTACGGAAGAAAGTGGCACGGCAACACGCGCGAAAACCGGGACTCCAAGCGCCGCCTCCTCTTCCCGTAGTCATGCCCAGCCCGCCTTTCTGGATTTTTCCGGGGCTGCAGCTACTACCGCAAGAAGTGGAAATTTCCACAGAGCCGCCCCTCCTCCCCTCCGCACTCCTCCTCCCCTCCCTCTCGAGGCCACACATGGGAAGTCACCGGGAAATGAGTCCCTGCCTGTGCAAAACCGCCTCTCCAGTGTATAATACTGAAGGTATGCAACCCTCGTCAAAACGCCCACAGACAGAAACACGGGATCAGAACTGGGATCTGTCCTAACACCGACAGTGTTACGCTTCTACTCGCCGGAGTTTTCTGGGTTCAGAAGCGTCTAGAAATACCTGCACTCTCCTAAAGGTCCTGCTGCACCAGAGAGATCACTCACAGAGAAAAAGATGTGCCCAAAACAAACGCCAGTGCCTTGGGCACTCCCACAATAAGTGATAAGGATGGGCACAATCATACACTCTCAGTGTCCCAAGAGCATCTACAGAACCTGGCTCCCCTATTTGCCAGAGAATCTGCCACACCTTTTCCAGCACTGATATCTGTAACGTTGAAATTAGGAGCACAAAGATATGCTAGAAACAGGGACAGGGTAAAAGCCAGAACAGCCCGGAACGGGCACTAAACAAACAATAGTGCCGCAAAAAACAGTGGCATGCGTTACAGCCACTCCAGAACAATATTCCAGAAGTGAAAACACGGAACTCCCACCCTTTTATTAACCCTTTCCAGGACAAAAAGCCTCCGGAACACCCCGGAACGGCCCGCAACGGGCACTAAACAAACAATAGTGCCACAAAAAACAGTGGCATGCATTACAGCCACTCCAGAACAATACTCCAGAAGTGAAAACACGGAACTCCCACCCTTTTATTAACCCGTTCCAGGCCAAAAAGCCTCCAGAACACCCCGGAACGGCCCGGAACGGGCACTAGACAAACAATACTGCCGCAAAAAACAGTGGCATGCATTACAGCCACTCCAGAACAATACTCCAGAAGTGAAAACACAGAACTCCCACCCTTTTATTAACCCATTCCAGCCCAAATAGTCTCCGGAACACCCCGGAACGGCCCGGAACAGGCACTAGACCAACAATAGTGCCACATAAAACAGTGGCATGCATTACAGCCACTCTAGAACAATATTCCAGAAGTGAAAACACGGAACTCCCACCCTTTTATTAACTCTTTCCAGGCCAAAAAGCTTCCGGAACACCCCGGAACGGGCACTAAACAGACAATAGTGTCGCAAAAAACAGTGGCATGCATTACAGCCACTCCAGAACAATATTCCAGAAGTGAAAACACGGAACTCCCACCCTTTTATTAACCCTTTCCAGGCCAAAAAGCCTCCGGAACACCCCGGAACGGTCCGGAACGGGCACTAAACAAACAATAGTGCCACAAAAAACAGTGGCATTCATTACAGCCACTCCAGAACAATACTCCAGAAGTGAAAACATGGAACTCCCACCCTTTCATTAACCCGTTCCAGGCCAAAAAGCCTCCAGAACACCGCGGAACGGCCCGGAATGGACACTAAACAGACAATAGTGGCGCAAAAAACAGAGGCATGGATTACAGCCACTCCAGAACAATACTCCAGAAGTGAGAACACGGCACTCCCACACTTTTATTACCCTGTTCCAGGCCAAAAAGCCTCCAGAACACCCCGGAACGGCCTGGAACGGGCACTAAACAAACAATAGTGCCGCAAAAAACAGTGGCATGCATTACAGCAACTCCAGAACAATATTCCAGAAGTGAAAACACGGAACTCCCACTGTTTTATTAACCTTTTCAAGGCCAAACGGCCTCCGGAACGGGCACTAAACATATAATAGTGCCGCAAAAAATAGTGGCATCCATTACAGGCACTCCAGAACAGTATTCTAGAAGTGAAAATATGAGACTCTCATGCTTTTATTAACTCTTTCCAGGCCAAATGGGAATTCAGCAAGTAACAGTGTCACTAAAAATGGTGGGATTTGTTACAGACACTCCACAACAATATTTTGGAAATCAGTACATGGAAATGTTGTGCACTCATTAACCCTTTCGAGGTTGAAATGCCCCTGGTACGTGGGGGGGGGCGTGTTTCATAGTTGAGTGGATGCATTTCTACCTGAGTGTAATTTTCAGGAGTCATGCTGGGTAGCTGTTGCTCACTCTTTTTGTCTTTCTGCTATGGGGTTCCACAGACAATTGTACCTGCTTGCATTAGTACCACATTCAAACAAATATTTAGGGCTACCTCCACCAGTTGGTTAAATTATTAGATCACTTTGCTATAACTTCAGCTGATTTTTCAGTGACAGTTACTTTGTACTTGTAATGTACCCAAGCCGACCATGTGCTCTGACCGGTTCTAACTGGTCCACCATGCAGCCAAGCAAAGTGCTGAGCTTGGACTTTGAGGACAAAAGACTGAGGGTCTCCAATCAGGGAACTAGGTGTACTGCGGAATGGCAGCACACCTCCTGTTGAAGGACTTAATACATCCTCGGCTGCCCAAAGACGAGTCCTACGCCATGCTGGTCAAAGCACTGACCGGCCACCTGGCCCCTAAGCCCACAAAATTTGTGGAAAGGATGGATTTTTTTGCGAAGGTCCAGGGTCTGGACGAAACCGCCTCTGATTTCTTTGCGGCTCTGTGCTGGGCTGCCACGAAGTGTTTGTTCCCTGATTTGGCAGATGCACTGCTAAACCAGTTCCTCGTGGGATTACAGGACCCCAAGTTGTGGAGGAAGCTGGTTAGCCAAAATGACCTGGATCTCAACAAGGCGATCTGGGAGGCAATGGCATATGAGAAGGCCCACCGAGACTGCCACACCAAGGCGGTCCACCACACACAAGCAATGGTTGGGTCTGACATCTCCGACAACGAGGAGGTCCTACAGTTCTGACGCCACCCAGCCCAGCACTCCCAATGCCCCACCTCTGCACCCTGTGCCAGCTGCGGTGAACCCCATGAGCGCTGGTCTTGTAGATTCCGGGACGCCGTCTGCCGTACCTGCCAAAAGACAGGCCACATCGCCAAGGTTTGCCGCTCAAAGGGACAATGCCAGCAAACAACGGCACAGCTTGACTCATTGGATCTCCACACCATTTTGGTCCACCACTAACAAAAGGTATGTAACTTGACCCCAGACGGCCTAGACAAGGTGCATGTGATGGTCCTTATTAAGGGGTCCCGCTGTCCCATGGAAATTGACTCCAGCTCATCATTTTCCATAACCTTGGCTGAAACCCTCCATTCCTTGTGCCCCAACGGGGACCCCATCTGCACAAGTCATAGGGTCTCACATTGCAGGACTTCAATAAGAACCCTGTGGTGGTCCATGACTGGGGCAAGTTCTGGGTCCAGTTTAAGGGGTTCTCGGGATTCCTCGACCTGTTGGTGGTGGAAGGGCACCTCACTAGTTTGTTGGGCCTCTCCTGGTTCACACCCCTGAGCCTCAAAATATCAGGGATCAACCAGATCTGGATGACGGATTTGGAAGCGGTCTGCAGAGAGTTTCCAAAGGTGTTTGACAGGACTCTGGGGAGGTACACCGGGGACCCCATCTCTCTGGACCTTGACCCAGCAATACGGACCATCCGCATTAAGGCACGGCTCCCCCCCTTAGAGATGAGAGCAAAAATAGAGGCCGAGCTTGACCACCTTGTCGAGCAAGGGGTGCTGGAACCAGTAACGTCTGTGCACTGAGAGATCCCCATTGTCACGCTGGTTAAACCGAACAGTGACATGAGGATATGTGCCAATTACAAGTGAACTATCAACAAAGCCCTGCAAGACCATGATTACCTGGTCCTGGTGGTAAGCCACGTATTGGCCTCCCTAGCGGGAGCCAAGGTCTTTCGTAAGCTGGATCTGGCACAGGCTTACCAGCAACTGCTGGTGGATGCGGCCGCCGCCAAAGCACAGACAATCACCACGCACAAAGAGGCGTTCCAAGTAACGAGATTGCAGTTTGGGGTCTGTGTGGCACCAGGGATTTTCCAATCATTTATGGATTCCCTTCTTAAAGGCATTCCAGGAGTACAACCCTTTTTAGATGATATGATCGTCACGGCAGTGGACTCCACAATTTTTGCGGACCGACTCCGACAAATGCTCCAGAGGTTTGACTCCGCCGGTCTCAAGGTGAAGAAAGAAAAATGCCTTCTAGAGGTGCCCTGCATTGAATTTCTGGGGTTTGTGGTGGATGCTCAGGGAATCCACCCCACGGACGATAAAGTGAGGGCGATCACATGTGCTCCCCCCCTTCCAAGGTGGAACTGCGGGCTTTCTTGGGCCTGCTCAACTTCTACCATGTGTTCCTGCCCTTGAAAGCCGCAGTAGCAGAACCACTTCACCACCTACTGGATAAAGAGGCAACCTGGGCCTGGGGACCCAAGCACGTGGCGGCCTTTCAAGGGGTCAAGGACTTGCTCACCTCAAATTCTGTCCTGCACCATTTCAATGAGGTGCTCCTGGTGGTCCTCGCTTGTGACGCCTCCCCTACGGGGTCGGGGCGGTCCTGGGCGACCAGCTGTGGGATGGCTGGGAGGTCCCGGTTGCTTATTATTCAGACTTTGTCTTCTGCGGAGTGCAACTAAATGCAGATAGACAAAGAGGCATTGGTGATAGTGGCTGGGGTCAAAAATTCCACCACTACCTCTACGGTTGGCCCTTCACAGTATTGATGGATCATAAGCCTCTCCTGGCTCTGGACCACCAGACACCCCAAATGGTCTCCCCCAGGTCCTCAGGTGGTCCATCTTCCTCGCAGGGTACACCTACACCCTCCTACATCACCCCGGGAAAGCCATGGGCCACGCAGATGCCCTCAGCTGCCTGTCACTGCCAGTGATGGATCCCAACCCTGCTCCTGCCCACACAGTTGCCCTGTTGGAGTCGCTTCCCAACTGCCCGGTCCACATGAGGGAGGTGGCCCACCTCACAGCCCAGGACAAGGTCCTCTGTTGGGTCCTGGACTGGGTGGGGAGGGGGTGGCATTTGGCCAAAGAGAGCTCAGAGTTTACACCATTCCTCACAAGAAAGGACGAACTGTTGGCATATAAAGGGTGCTTGATGTGGGGAGGCTGGGTGGTGATACTGGGCCTGCTCCAGCAGCGCATCTTAGAGGCTCTGCACAAGCACCATCCAGGGGTCTTAAGAATGAAGGCATTGGTGAGGAGCTACGTCTGGTGGCCGGGCCTTGATCGGGACATCGAAGAGAAGGTAAAGCAATGCCAGCCCTGCCAAGCCTCTCGCCCCGACCCGCCCAGAGCACCAGAGAGAGCTTGGGAGTTCTCCTACTGCCTCTGGTTGCGACTCCACCTGGATTTCGTGTGGCCATTCCAGGGGCAACTGTTTTTCATTCTTGTGGACTCTTACAATAAGTGACTGCAGGTCTTCCCTGTCTCCGTAACATCATCAAGGGTGGCTATCAAAGCGATGTGGCGGATCTTCAGTGCCCAGGGCCTCCCAGACACCCTAGTGATGGACAATGGGACAGCCTTCATGTCTGGAGAGTTCCAAGAATTCACCATTACAGGATCCGTCACTTGGAGAAACGACGGCTGAAGGGTGACACGATTGAAGTTTATAAGATTATGCATGGGATAGAGCAGGTTGAGAAAGAAGTACTTTTCTCCCTTTCTCACAATACAAGAACTCGTGGGCACTCCATGAAATTGCTGAGCAGTCGGGTTAGAACAGATAAAAGGAAATACTTCTTCACCCAAAGAGTGATTAACATATGGAATTCACTGCCACAGGAAGTGGTGGCAGCTACACACATGGACAGTTTCAAGAGGGAATTAGATAAACATATGGAGCAGAAGTCCATCACTGGCTATTAGCCACAGGGTATAGATAGGAACTCTCAGTCTGGGGTAGGTGATGCATTCTATTCTTGGTGCTGTGGAGGGCAGCAGTGGGAGGGCTTCTAGTGTCCTGGCCCCACTGCTGGATCTCCTGATGGCACCTGGTATTTTTGGCTGCTGTGGGACAGAATGTTGGACTAGATGGGCCATTGGCCTGATTCAACATTGGCTTCTCTTATGTTCTTATGTCCACTCAGCCCTATTCCTCCCCGCCACCAACGGGTTGGACTCCATCGATTGGGACTACAAGTTGGCCTCTTTCCTTTTCGGCTAAAGAACAATGCCACACTCCACAACGGGCTGGAGCCTGGCCAAGCTGCTGATGGGCAGATGCCTCACATCAAGGCTGGACCGGCTCCATCCAGACCGAGCACCTGAGCAAGAGACGGCCATCGAAACTCCAGAAGCCACCCGAGGGTTTTTCCCTGAAGATCCCGTTTATGCATGGAACTTCACCAGAGGGCCTCCTTGGATTCCAGCAAGAGTAGTGAGAGTTTGAGGGCCCCGCTCCTACGAGGTCTCCAATGAGGATGGACAAATACTACACCGCCATAGTGACCAACTTCACAGACAAACCCTGCTGGTGGAGCCGGAAAACTTCGGGGAACCAGACACGCTTGAGACCACCGATCTGGTAACCACACCGGGCCCATTGGAGGAACCGTGCAACCCAGCCATCGCTAGTCAGCCTCCAGACCCTGCAGGGCCAACCCAGGGGCCCGCCAGCACATAGCCTGTGGACAGCACTCTGCTGAGAACGGCAGTGATGGCTCCAGCTTCAGAGACATTGGAACCCCACTGCTCAACCCGAGAGCGCAAACCGCACCCATACCTGAAGGACTTTATTTGCGGGTATCTAGTTTCAAACCAAGGGGGAGGGGTGTAATATACCCTAGCCGACCATGTGCTCCAACTGGTTCTAACTGGTCCACCATGCAGCCAAGCGAAGTGTCTGAGCTTGGACCTTGAGGACAAAAGACCCTCGGCTCCTGAGTCCCCTCCAATCAGGGAACTAGGATCCAAGAGGTTAATGCAATTACTGTAAATAGACCACTCACGGCTGTTTGGGGTGTGTGGGGTGTGGTTTCCTTAGGGAATATAAATCGGTCTGCGAGCCGACTACTTTGTCTTGTTCACGATCTAATAAAGTATGTGAGAGCTGAAATCACTTGTCAGTCTCAGTACTTTTCACTATTAGTGATTTTAAATGTTATTATAGTGGGCCTTGGATTTTGGGAACTCTTTACCTTGCTATGGAGTCATAATACAGAATATTAAACATGGCCCTTTTCTTCTAAGAATGAATAGTATTTCTACTAATATGCCACATATGTGGATTTTTGGTAGCATGCAAATTGATTTGAAAGACACAGGATTACTCAGATAACTATTCTTTACTCTGGAAGCCATTTTTTAAACAAGCACCCCGCCACCGCAAAACTTGAAGACACCTGAATGAAGAGGACTTAAAGTCATTTTCTTTCTCTCTGTTCCTCAGAGGAAAAAGTTTACAAACTAGAGGACGGTAAAGATTTTTTCTCCTGTCAAAGTTCCGAGGTGTTCCACAGGCATTTTGGCCAGGAATGGGTTAATAACTGCAAGGTATTTCTGCATTTGGACTTCCAAAATATTCTTCTGGAGTGCCTTTAACACATCCTACTTTTTCTTGTAGGACTGTTGTTTGCTTAAAGGCCGTTCCAGCCCGTTCTGGGCTGTTCCAGAGGCATTTTGGCCCAGAATGAGTTAATCAGTACACAATATTTCTCTGTTTGGATTTCCAAAATATTGTTCTGGAGTTTCTATAATGGATCCCATGGTTTCTTGCGGAACTGTTGTTTGTTTAATGCCCATTCTGGCCTGTTCCGAGGTCTTCTGGGGGCATTTCAGCACAGAATAGGTTAATAAGTGCACAATATCTCTACATTTGAATTTCCAAAATATTCTTCTGGAGTGTTTAGTGCCCATTCCGGGTGTTCCGGAGTGTTCCGGAGGCTTTTCCGGAGTGTACCGGAGGGTGGGAGTTCCGTGTTTTCACTTCTGGAGTATTGTTCTGGAGTGGCTGTAATGCATGCCACTGTTTTTTGCGGCACTATTGTTTGTTTAGTGCCTGTTCCGGGCCGTTCTGGGGTGTTCCGGAAGCTTTTTGGCCTGGAACAGGTTAATAAAAGGGTGGGAGTGCCATGTTCTCACTTCTGGAGAATTGTTCTGAAGTGGCTATAATACATGCCATTGTTTTTTGCGGCACTATTGTTAGTTTAGTGCCCGTTCCGGGCCGTTCCAGGCTGTTCCGGGGTGTTCCGGAGGCTTTTTGGCCTGGAACGGGTTAATAAAAGGGTGGGAGTGCCGTGTTCTCACTTCTCTAGTATTGTTCTAGAGTGGCTGTAATGCATGCCACTGTTTTTTGTGGCACCATTGCTGGTTTAGTGCTCGTTCCGGGCCATTCCGGGGTGTTTCGGAGGCTTTTTGGCCTGGAACGGGTTAATGAAAGGGTGGGAGTTCCATGTTTTCACTTCTGAAGTATTGTTCTGGAGTGGCTGTAATGTATGCCACTGTTTTTTGTGGCACTATTGTTTGTTTAGTGCCCGTTCCAGGCTGTTCCGGCGTGTTCCGGAGGCTTTTTGGCCTGGAACGGGTTAATAAAAGGGTGGGAGTGCCATGTTCTCACTTCTCTAGTATTGTTCTGGAGTAGATGTAATGCATGCCACTGTTTTTTTGCCGCACCATTGTTGGTTTAGTGCCCGTTCCGGGCCATTCCGGGGTGTTCTGGAGGCTTTTTGGCCTGGAACAGGTTAATGAAAAGGTGGGAGTTCCGTGTTTTCACTTCTGGAATATTGTTCTGGAGTGGCTGTAATGCATGCCACAGTTTTCTGCAGCACTATTGTTGGTTTAGTGCCCGTTCCGGGACGTTCCGGGGTGTTCCGGAGGCTTTTTGGCCTGGAACTGGTTAATGAAAGGGTGGGAGTTCCGGGTTTTCACTTCTGGAATATTGTTCTGGAGTGGCTGTAATGCATGCCAGTGTTTTTTGTGGCACTATTGTTTGTTTAGTGCCCGTTCCGGGCCGTTTCGGGGTGTTCCGGAGGCTTTTTGGCCTGGAAAGGGTTAATAAAAGGTTGAGAGTTCCGTGTTCTCACTTCTGGAGTATTGTTCTGGAGTGGCTGTAATGTATGCCACTGTTTTTTGCGGCAGTATTGTTTGTTTAGTGCCCGTTCCGGGTCGTTCCGGGGTGTTCCAGCGGCTTTTTGGCCTGGAACGGGTTAATAAAAGGGTGGGAGTTCCATGTTTTCACTTCTGGAATATTGTTCTGGAGTGGCTGTAATGCATGCCACTGTTTTTTGCGGCACTATTGTTTGTTTAGTTCTCGTTCCGGGTCATTCCAGGGTGTTTCGGAGGCTTTTTGGCCTGGAACGGGTTAATGAAAGGGTGGGAGTTCCATGTTTTCACTTCTGAAGTATTGTTCTGGAGTGGCTGTAATGTATGCCACTGTTTTTTGTGGCACTATTGTTTGTTTAGTGCCCGTTCCGGGCCATTCCGGGGTGTTCCGGAGGCTTTTTGGCCTGGAACGGGTTAATAAAAGGGTGGGAGTGACGTGTTCTCACTTCTGGAGTATTGTTCTGGAGTGGCTGTAATGCATTCCACTGTTTTTTGTGACACTATTGTTTGTTTAGTGCCCGTTCCGGGCCGTTCCGGGGTGTTCTGGAGGCTTTTTGGCCTGGAACGGGTTAATAAAAGGGTGGGAGTGCCGTGTTCTCACTTCTCTAGTATTGTTCTGGAGTGGCTGGAATGCATGCCACTGTTTTTTGCGGCACCATTGTTGGTTTAGTGCCCGTTCCGCGCCGTTCCGGGCCGTTCCGGGGTGTTCCGGAGGCTTTTTGGCCTGGAACGGGTTAATAAAAGGGTGGGAGTGCCGTGTTCTCACTTCTCTAGTATTGTTCTGGAGTGGCTGTAATGCATTCCACTGTTTTTTGCGCCACTATTGTTGGTTTAGTGCCCGTTCCGGGACGTTCCGGGGTGTTCCGGAGGCTTTTTGGCCTGGAACTGGTTAATGAAAGGGTGGGAGTTCCGGGTTTTCACTTCTGGAATATTGTTCTGGAGTGGCTGTAATGTATGCCACTGTTTTTTGTGGCACTATTGTTTGTTTAGTGCCCGTTCCGGGCCGTTCCGGGCTGTTCCGGGGTGTTCTGGAGGCTTTTTGGCCTGGAAAGGGTTAATAAAACGGTGGGAGTTCCGTGTTTTCACTTCTGGAATATTGTTCTGGAGTGGCTGTAATGCATGCCAGTGTTTTTTGCGGCACTATTGTTTGCTTAGTGCCCGTTCCGGGCCGTTTCGGGGTGTTCCGGAGGCTTTTTGGCCTGGAAAGGGTTAATAAAAGGTTGAGAGTTCCGTGTTCTCACTTCTGGAGTATTGTTCTGGCGTGGCTGTAATGTATGCCACTGTTTTTTGCAGCAGTATTGTTTGTTTAGTGCCCGTTCCGGGCCGTTCCGGGGTGTTCCAGAGGCTTTTTGGCCTGGAACGGGTTAATAAAAGGGTGGGAGTTCCATGTTTTCACTTCTGGAATATTGTTCTGGAGTGGCTGTAATGCATTCCACTGTTTTTTGCGGCACTATTGTTTGTTTAGTTCTCGTTCCGGGTCATTCCAGGGTGTTTCGGAGGCTTTTTGGCCTGGAACGGGTTAATGAAAGGGTGGGAGTTCCATGTTTTCACTTCTGAAGTATTGTTCTGGAGTGGCTGTAATGTATGCCACTGTTTTTTGTGACACTATTGTTTGTTTAGTGCCCGTTCCGGGCCGTTCCGGGGTGTTCTGGAGGCTTTTTGGCCTGGAACGGGTTAATAAAAGGGTGGGAGTGCCGTGTTCTCACTTCTGGAGTATTGTTCTGGAGTGGCTGTAATGCATTCCACTGTTTTTTGTGACACTATTGTTTGTTTAGTGCCCGTTCCGGGCCGTTCCGGGGTGTTCCGGAGGCTTTTTGGCCTGGAACGGGTTAATAAAAGGGTGGGAGTTCCGTGTTCTCACTTCTGGAGTATTGTTCTGGAGTGTCTGTAATGTATGCCACTGTTTTTTGTGGCACTATTGTTTGTTTAGTGCCCGTTCCGGGCCGTTCCGGCGTGTTCCGGAGGCTTTTTGGCCTGGAAAGGGTTAATAAAAGGGTGGGAGTTCTGTGTTTTCACTTCTGGAGTATTGTTCTGGAGTGGCTGTAATGCATGCCACTGTTTTTTGTGGCACTATTGTTTGTTTAGTGCCTGTTCGGGGCCGTTCCAGGGCGTTCCGGAGGCTTTTTGGCCTGGAAAGGGTTAATAAAAGGGTGGGAGTTCCGTGTTTTCACTTCTGGAATATTGTTCTGGAGTGGCTGTAACGCATGCCACTGTTTTTTGCGGCACTATTGTTTGTTTAGTGCCCGTTCCGGGCTGTTCCGGGCCGTTCCGGCTTTTACCCTGTCCCCTAGAAACATATATGAAAAGTTACAAAACCATCATGCCCCCAGAAGACAATTGGTTGACGCAGTCACTGCACAGTCACTACACTCTGGACTGATTGGCATCTTCCTGACAACCATGTATGCTGACAAATACCCTCACAGTAAGCCCCATACATGTGTTTCCAATATGTTCCAGAAAAATTGCTTAAAATCTGCACCAGACTTTGTTGTGCTGAATAATGACAAATACCTAAATAGCATGTACATTTTCTGTCTTATGTACATACACTATAGTCAGTGATATCGGACGAATGCCAGTGAATCCCGGCCACAAAATTCTCCCAAATATCCATACCAATAGTGCTCATAACATTTATTTAAAATGTGTATGTGTCACCTTTCTCCTGAGCATCTTAGGATCCAACAGGCCAAAATGCTTACGTTGTGTCAGACATATGCTTCCATATTATATGCACTTCAAACAACTTATAAAATGACATTCGAGAAGCAGCTTTAGGTATTCTGTACCTTGCACACTTACTTCATTTCTCTTACAGTGTAATCGTAAGAACACTTTCCTGAGAGTAAGCCCAGTTGGACAGACCTGAGTAGGATTCTGAGTAGACCTGTTTAGGATTGTTTATTATATATACCTAGTTCATAAAATTATGTCTTTACAAGTGCTCCCTTCATCAGTATCAGCTCCATAATTATTTAAAAATTTTATGTTCAAAGTCTTTAGCTGGGAACCAAAGCAGCTTATCACATTGTTCTCTCTTCCCCCACTTTATCGTCACAACAACAACTTTGTGAAGTATGTTAGGCTAAGAGATTGTGATGAACCCAGGGTCACCTAGGTGGCAGTCAGACAGCAGGCTTAACATGATCTGAGAACACTGCTAATTAGTCCATTTCTCCCTGGGACAGAGTTTGTTTGATCACACATTCCATCCTGAACCCGCCACAACACACAATCACCCCGCATTGGATCGTTCAGACTCCCTCACCCCCTTTTTTTTATGCCATGACAACTGTATGTGCATATCTGCATCCCCACACCCTCAGTTGTTTGTGCATGCACACAACAACAATTGTGAGTAACCGCTCCATGGAGACAAGTCACTGATCCCTCCGCGCCCTCTGCAGACTACTGTAATGTGATTGGTTCATCTCCTGGCATGTCAGTCCATATCGGCAAAACCGTTGAGATATGTATGAGGAAGAAACAAGTTCTGGGGATGAGCTGTTGGGCAATACCGGCTGGCAGAATGAAACGTACTATTTTACCCTAGAATTCACCTTGGCACTTGGAATGGAGGGGGCTTTTTAAAATGATTTTGCGAACAAGTAGGTAAACAAGGGGGAATACCAACCAGTTGGGTGACCGAGCGCCAATATGGAGCTTCTCAGCCATCAGTCAGATATGCACATATGCGCACCTTGCTAAACCTAACAAAAAAATGGCCAGAGACGATCATCCCAACTGCACCGCATGATTGTGCGATATCAGACATCCAGAGAGGTGCACCGAATCCATAGAAAACTGTTTGAACCGGACTTAACCAGGTGACTATTTAATCCAATTCAAACACAGAGACCCATGGGATGCCAACTCCCCAATAACAGGGGGCAGATGTTGACGTCTGAACATGCATTTTTAATCCATCAGGTATTAGTACTAAAGCCGGATCAAAATGTACATCTGACTGCACCCCTAGTGAGTTTTCATGGCACAACAGCTACTCAAACCTTCTTGTCCCAGGTCCTAATCTGACACTCTAACCACTATGCCATAGTGGGTGCGTTCAGACACGCCGTTTGAGCCGTTTTCGGCACGGCTCAGAAACGGCTTTTACCTGCGTTTTCACACGCCCAACATCTGCCTACCGTCCCCAGCCGTCGCTTTCTGGAGCAAACCCCCTTTGAAGCAGAGTATTTTGACACCACTTACCCAAGTGGTGTTTTCCATGATTCTCCGTTTCAAGCCGCACTTTTCCCTGTCTGATCGCTCCATCCAGCCACTTCCGGGTGCTTCAAACCCCCCTCCCCTCTGGGAAGCTGCCTCCAGCTTCCGGTTTTAGTCCGCCATTTTTTTCCCCCCTTAGCGGTGTGCGCTTGAGCGGAGCTCCGCTCCTAAGTTAAATGAAAAAAAGCTTCACTGGTGCCTAATTTAGGCATTTAGACGAGTCCGGGATCTCGGGGAGGCCATTTTCGGGGAGACAATGTAAAAGGAGTCTTCATTTAAACTTTAAAGGGACCAGTTAAGATCGCTCTTCTGCGCACGCGCCAAACTTCCTGTTCGGGAGAGGGCTGCCTGTGCGCATGCTCAAAGGAGAGGGGAACCCCCCCACCACCTGCAGGAGGACGGCAGGGAGCTCCGAAGGAGGGAAGGAGGAGGTGAGTGTGATCGCGATTCTCCAGTTTAAAAAAAAAAACGCATCGTGCCGGAGCAGTTTAAACCGCTCCAGCACGCTGTCTAAACACACCCAGTGGCTCACAAGATACCAGAATCCTGATTAAAATATATATACAAGTGTTACACGTGTGTTATCCCACAAAAATATGGCAGTATTCCATAATATTTATGTCTCAGGTGGTACACAGAAGTGCCTAAATGCTGAAATATGCTTTCCCCATACACTTACCTGAATTGCTTCCAGAGCACCCTTTAGGCTTCTACATAAACAACTACAGTTGCCATTTCCGAATAGTAAGATGGTATAATTATTAACTTTCAGGATGTAAGATGGTGCTATGTTTTCCAAACCCAGTTTGTAAAGTGAAGTCCTTTTCCTCCTGAAGTTGTCCCGAGAACATTTAATTATGTTGGCGTGGATCAGGATATGTCACCTTGGAAACTAAAAACATACAAATGTGTGTAAAGACTGGCATCTCAAGTTAACTCCATACTTGACCTTTCAGAATTGCTGTGTGTTGACCCTTCCTTGCCTTTTCCCTGGTGGTCTTTGGCCACTCCTCCAGGCATACCAGGTATGCTTCTGTTTTCAACTAGTTTCCATAGAGGAAGGAGAAGGAATATTGTTGTTTTACATTATTTCTTTGGAAATGTTCGCATTAGCACAATTTCTCATGTGGTTAAATTAAAACAAATATTCAAATCTGATGTGGAATGGTATAGTATAGTCTGATCTCATCAGATATTGGAAGCTAAGCAGGGTCAGTATTTGGATGTGAGAACAAAGCCTTTGCAGATGAAGGCAATCGCAAACCATCTCTGCTTATTCACTTGCCTTGAGAAACCCTATGGGATCGCTATGGCAGCTGCAACTTGACAGCACTTTAGACACATACACTCAAATTTTAACAAGATATATGGCACTGGTAGTAAAACAACCTCACCCTTGGATGAACTCTCATATTCTTATTTTTTATTTTTTTAAATTCTGTGTTTGTTTTGGCTGTTTTATTAGACTCTAATCTAATGCATTAGACAGTGGGCCACTTATGGAACAAATTAGATATAGGACTTGGTGTACTATGCTGAAGAAACCCCTGGGGAAAAAGTAGTTTAGCATTCACTTCTACTATAGTCACTGGGCCATTTTGCCATTTAGGAAGAAGACAGTATTGTAATCACATGTTGTGGTTTCTAGGCAATCCCCAGATGGTTAGGGATTAATATGTCACCTCTCTGCTTTTAACCCATCTGTACAGCAATCTCCATGCTTCACAGGGGTGCATAAATACACTTCTAACAGGCAACAACAGGTAAGACTTCCAACTCTCTGTACCAAAATTCTAAATTGTATGCTAAGGAAACCAAGATTTTACACTCAAAGTAAATCAGGTTGATTAAAAAAAAAAAGAGATACTTTTTCCGATTGCCAATAAAATAAGAAAATTTTTACACTTTATTTTTGTGCTCCATCTTATAGATAAGTTTTATAAAATGTGGATCTTTTTTTTTAGCCTGGAGGGGTGTGTTGACATAAGGAAAGGTATGGATAAGTAATAGGTCCATGAGGTATACAATTTGGGTGGAGGCATTTTGGGAAGAAGAAATATCCTTGCAGGAACACACACAAGCCCAGGCCAAACATTTTGCATACTCACAGTAGAGAATCACAAGGCATACCAGCTTTGACAGCGCGCAGCAAACCTTGACTGGAGCCGACTTAGAAAGTATCAATTATGTTTGGTGAGCATAAATTTGTTCCTGTTTGGTCAGTGTCTCCTCTCTTAACATTCTTATAGTTTAAAGTATAATAAGGTAGATAAATTGGGAATAAATAACATTATGATAATAATCCTTTATTTATAGAAAACACAAGACTGTGGGATATAGAGGACAGAAAAATCAGAGACAACACTCACTGAATGGTATAAGTCTTTATTGTACAAGAATTTTATTCCAGTCTAAGCTTGTTTTTGTTTCTGATATGCTTTAATAATTCATAATCTTTAATAGTTTATAAGCAAATATATTTATGACTTAAGGTTAAGAAGAAATATTACTTCTGAGGAAGTTCAGAATCGAAACGGAGGCACATTTCGGAGGCTTCGTTAAATGACACTGAAATTGACATAAATGACAAGTATATCTATGAAAATGAAATAGACATATTGATTTGTATTTGTATATATTTGTTAGTATCATTCTGTATCACACATTTTGTTTCTTTATTGCATTTATTACATTGTTATATCCCATAGCTACGTCTCCCCGGCTGTTTTCTCCTTTAATGATCACTGGAAGTGTGTCAGAAGACAACACCCACCACTCAGGCTCCACTGGACTATTTTGTATTGCTAGCTATGGGGGGGAAGCACATAGATCTGCCCTCACAGAGGAGAGAGAGCTTGTACCTGAATAAACCTTGGTCTTAAAGGTGCCACTGGACTCTTTTGGATGGCCAGCAAGCACAGGGAAGAGCGTTGTTGCTCATGGGTCAAGAAGGGCACGGAGGACACTCATGGCCTCAAGCAGGTAGGGGGCCAGGGCGGTGGCAGGGCAGAAGTGCAGGAGGAGACACAGAAGGCCAGGGCGGAGCTCCTCGCAGGCCTTGCGGGAGTTGCTGGGGCCCACGTTCCAGAGGTGCCACACCAAGGCCAGGATGAGGACGGGCAGAGCCTGGGCAGGCTGGGAATCATGGCCCAGGCAATGGCAGAGCAGCTCGAGGGCCAGCTTGCAGCAGTGCTCTGCTGGGTCGGCCAGTGAGCCAGGAAAGGCAAGGGAGGGCTGCAGGGGGCAGGGCTTACTGCATGTGCCCACCCCCTGGGCTCCTTACTGCTGGAGCTGCACTCCTGTAGGAAATAAGCCCTGCACCTAGTCCTTTTTTAACTGGAGATGCCAGGGCTTGAGCCTGGGACCTTCTAAATGCCTCCAAGCAGATGCTCTGCCACTCAGACACAGCCCCTCCCCCGTTTTTCCTTCTATTGTTAGAGTTACCAGCTTTTAGTGCATTTATTTATTAAATGGATTGTATTACAAATTGTGATATAAACATAGCCCAAGGCAGAGTACAATAAAACATCGGAGGGAAATACAATGCAAGTGAAAATAAAGTAACAGAACAACAACTAGTAGATTAAGAGCAGCATTTAAACTAACTGAGCCAGCAGGCTATTCTTAAAACAAGCAGAAAACTTGATGGAATAAATACATTTTTGTATTGCTACTGTTGCTTAATAAGCTTCTGGTTTTTGAAAAGGAATCTGTTTAGCCAACGAGAAAAGCAATAAATGGTGATGAAATCTTAACTGGGAATCCTTAGGATAGAAAATTTGATATGATACCTTCTCTTTTTTTTAATTAACTTTATTGAAATTTCATAATACAGAAGAAAGAAAAAACTAGAAAAGAAAAAAAGACAAGAAAATATAATTCAGCGTGTATGCCTTCTCAATACAAGTTAAGGATAGCTTACAATTCATATTATCTAAATATGTAGTATCCTCGTGTCTAATATATAATAGTCTTATATTCATATTTATCCTTAATCCACACATAGAAAGGAGTCCAAGCATCAACAAAGCCATACCCATTTGGGAATTTTCGTATATATTTTAGGGCAATTTTTTCCCCAATTACTCAATATAGATTTCCTCTGATATACCTTCTCAAAGAGATGGATTGTAATGATACTGTAGTGGTGAAATAGCTTGATGGTAAGAACAGAGGATCTGAGTTCTGATAATAATCAATCCAAACCACATGGATGACCACAAGCAGTCTTCCTTGCTAAGTGGAAATTTCATTTTTCCAGGTGATTCAAGGACAGTGAGTATCAGCAAAAAGTTTGAGTATCTATGTATATTTTAGTATTTATGAATTGTTGATGCCTGAACAATATAAGTGAAATTAGTGAAAAGTTGTAATTAGGGTTGCCAGATCCATGTGATGATGATGAGGAGGAGGAGGATGTATTAAATTTCTGAATTACCCCATCCCTGAGTATCCAGTGCTCTGGGCGATTTACAACAGGTTAAAACATTCAAAAATACAGATTAAAATCAACAATCAATTAATCTTAGTTACGCAATTTCCAGATGGTGTCTCTAATATAAAAACCTACTCTGTACTGTTCTTCCATCTCATGGGC
This sequence comes from Gekko gecko, assembly GCA_029375565.1. Taxonomy (NCBI): domain Eukaryota; kingdom Metazoa; phylum Chordata; class Lepidosauria; order Squamata; family Gekkonidae; genus Gekko; species Gekko gecko. The sequence continues at coordinate 98,227,075 of JAPDNY010000004.1, read as the reverse complement.
AGGGTAAGGAAGAGGCCAAAGCGGGCAAGGTAGGAGTGAAGAGGAGGGTGCCAGCTATGATGGGAACTGTTGCTATCCTCAGCCAAAAGCCTGGCATCTCTGCCTTACAGGCCCTGCAGAATTACATTAAGTCCTGCAGGGCGCTGGTGGAAGTTGGCAGACAGTTCCACCAGGTCGGAGCCAGGGCCAAGAAAGCCCTGGCTCTGGTTGAGGACAGCCAGATATCTTTGGAGCCAGGGATCACCAAGCAGATTGCTCTCAGCAGAGCATAATGCTCTCCTGGGGGCATACCGGAGGTGGTGGTTGTTGTTCAGTCGCACAGTTGAGTCCGACTCTTCGCGACCCCATGGACCAGATTACGCCAGGCCCTCCTGTCTTCCGCTGTCCGCTGAAGTTTGCTCAGTTTCATGTTCGTTGCATCGATGACACTGTCTAACCATCTCATCCTTTGCCATCCCCTTCTTCTTTGACCTTCAATCTTTCCCAGCATCAGGGTCTTCTCCAGTGAATGCTCCCTTCTCATTTGGTGGCCAAAGTATTTGAGCTTCAGCTTCAGGATCTGGCCTTCCAGGGAACAATCAGGGTTGATTTCTTTTAGGATTGACTGACCCAATATTGCCTTGTAGGCGATATTGTAACAGGGCTGGAACATTATGGAACATTAATGAGGAATCTATCATCTCTTTGTTCTGTGGAAAGGGAAGTCAAGGGAAAAGAGGAGTTTACACCCATACTAAAGAGCAACAGCTGGTATGATGAGGAGTGTAGGGAATTGAAAAGAGCAATTAGACTACAGTACAGAACAACTAAAAAGACAGGTCTTCAGAAGGACCTAGAAAAGATTAGATCACTTAAACAAGAGTATAAGAAGACTATTAAACTTAAGAAAGAGCTAACTTCTCAAAAAGACTGGTCAGCCCTACATCTAGCGATAGCAAATAATGACCATAAGCTCTTTTGGAACCTAATTAAAAACTCTTCTCTTCCCTCACACCACCAGACAGATATAACCACATCTCAGTGGATAGCCCATTATAGTGCCCTCCTTCAAAGTCCAATGGTACTTACATCATCCAATAATACAGAACCCCGACTTTTAGCTGAGAATATGGGAAGTTGGCCAGCGGTTTCCCCCATCCAAATTACTAACATAATAAAACATCTGAAAAGGGGAAAAGCTCCTGGGCCAGACTTCATTCCTCCGGAATTATTTTTGATGAACCCTACTTGGTGGGGCTCCTGTTTAGCTCCCATCTTTTCACTAATAAATAGTTCTGGTGTTATACCAACTGAGTGGAAGCGTTCAATTATAGTTCCAATCTACAAGAAAGGCAATAAGGCTGACCCTCACAATTACTGACCCATAAACTTACTCTCTATTCCAGGGAAAATATATGCAGCACAGCTCCTTGAGAGATTAACGGATTGGATTGATCAGGAGGCGATTCTCCTCCCAGAACAGACAGGTTTCCGCAAAGGGGTTTCAACCATGGATCACGCCCTTGTTTTACATCATTTAGCGAGCAAGTCTTTGGCTTCCCCAGGCGGGAAACTGTATGCGGCCTTCATGGATTTGAAGACCGCTTTCGATTCCATCAGTCGTAGCAGACTATGGTGCAAACTGACAGAAACTACAATAGACAGAAGGTTACTATCTTTAATTATGAACTTATACACCGATACCTCCGCCCAAATTAGATACAATTGGCAAGGCCAACTTACTGCAAGTTTTCAAACTAACAAGGGAGTGAAACAAGGCTGCTTGCTCGCCCCAGCTTTGTTCAATCTATTTATCAATGATATGATCCCATTTGTGAAATCCCAGGCCAAACACCCCCCTTTTATGGCAAATATACCAATTCCAATCCTTCTGTACGCAGATGATGCCGTTCTTCTCTCCAAAACAGAACTGGGCTTAAAATCAGTAATAAACACATTTATTACATACTGCTTAAAAGAGGACCTTAAAGTTAATTATTCCAAGTCAAAGGTCCTTAGATTTTCCAGAACATTCCACAATGGACCTAAGATAAGCGTATTGGGCGGGGCCTTGGAGAGAGTCCTCTCCTTTAGCTACCTGGGCATCACTTTTAATTACAATCTATCATGGAAACCGCATGTCCAGGCAGCTCTTAAAGCTGCAAATATCACAGCTAAGGCGATAAAAAAATTCTGTTACTCCAAAGGTGCAAACCACATACCAGCTGCCATTAAGATTTTCAATGCCAAGGCTATCCTACAGATTCTTTATGGGTGTGCAGTGTGGATTGAAGGAGTATCTGAAACCCTTGATTCTCCCTTACACACCTTTTTGAGGGAAATTGCGGCAGTTCCTAGATGCGTAGCGGGAACTGCACTCAGGGTTGAATTTGCTCAACCATCAATTGAACAGAGAGCCTGGCTCGCAGCTTTTAAGCTGTTCATGAAGAAGGATGTTCAGGGGGCAGCACAAATAAAGCGGGTTTCTCACATTTAATCCCCCATGACACCTACAAGAGCAGCCGATCCAAGTTAATCAAACAGAAACTAAAAACCTTGGGGATTGATATATCAACCCCACTACCTAATGAGTTGTTCAGAGAAATTAAATTGAAATTAAAGGAACTTGATTTCAGTAGCACCCTTCAAAGAGCCCGGCGTACTTGCTCGGGTTTATCGTTGGGTCTTGCCCCCCCTGAGACGATTCCAACATATTGCTATACGCTTAAGATCTCAAGACAACATCGTGCTTTCACCCTGGCGAGACTTAACTCTTTCCCCTCTAAGGTGCTTTTTGGCCGTTTTTCGGGACTTCTGTTTTCGGAACGACTGTGTGATTGCGGACAAGAGATGATAGAAACTATGGACCACATAATGCTTCTCTGTCCCAAGTGGAATAAGGAAAGAGAGAGATATATTACTCCTATTCTGAGAAAAGAAAAACTCCCTTCCCTCCCTTGGGTAGTCTCAGTGCTACTCTCTGATAATACTATTGACAAGCAAATCACGGCTAAAGTGGCCTCCTTTTTAGCTGCAGTGATCAGGAATGTAAATTTGTCCGAATCTAATTAGTTCACCCCTGATAGCTGTTGACCACGTACAAACTGATAATTTTAAGTGTTTCTTTTTTCCTTTTTCCTTTGGGGGGGCGCGGGGGGCATGACTCTGGTCCTTTATCCTTGTAAAATGATTGACTTGCTAATATCTGCCTGAATCTAGTGCTGGTTACTTGTTTATACTGCACTGTTGCTATGGCTTTATGCTAACGCAATAAAGATTATTATTATTATTATTTAGGATTGACTGATTTGATCTCCTTGCAGTCCAAGGGACTCTCAAGAGTCTTCTCCAGCACCATAGTTCAAAAAAATCTATTCTTTGGCGCTCGGCCTTCCTTATAGTCCAACTCTCGCAGACATACATTACTACGGGGAATACCATTGCTCTGACCATGCGGACTTTTGTTGGCAAGGTGATGTCTCTGCTTTTTATCATGCTGTTTAAGTTTGCCATCGCTTTCCTCCCAAGGAGCAGGCATCTTTTAATTTCATGGCTGCAGTCACCATCTGCAGTGATCTGGGATCCCAGGAACATGAAGTCTGTCACTACTTCTACGACTTCCCCTTCTATTTGCCAAGGAGTGATGGGGCCAGATGCCATGATCTTAGTTTTTTTGATGTTGAGCTTCAAGCCCACTTTTGCGCTCTCCTCTTTCACTCTGAGCAAGAGGCTCTTTAGGTCCTCTTCACTTTCTGCCATCAGAGTGGTATCGTCTGCATATCTGAGGTTATTGATCTTTTCCCCAGCAATCTTAACTCCAGCTTGTGATTCATCCAGGCCAGCATTTTGCATGATGTACTCTGCATATAAATTAAATAAGCAAGGTGACAATATACATCCTTGTCGTACTCCTTTTCCTATGCTAAACCAATCAGTTGTTCCATATCTGGTTCTAACTGTTGCTTCTTGACCCTTATACAGGTTTCTCAGGAGACATGTGAGGTGGTCCGGTACTCCCATCTCTTTAAGAACCTGCCATAATTTATTGTGATCCACACAATCAAAGGCTTTAGCATAGTCAATGAAGCAGAAGTAGATGTTTTTCTGGTACTCTCTTGCTTTCTCCATAATCCAGCGAATGTTGGCAATTTGATCTCTAGTTCCTCTACCTCTTCGAAACCCAGCTTGTACTTCTGGCAGTTCTCTATCCACGTACTGTTGGAGCCTAGCTTGTAGGATTTTGAGCATGACCTTGCTAGCATGTGAAATGAGTGCAATTGTGTGATAGTTTGAACATTCCTTGACATTGCCCTTCTTTGGGATTGGAACGTACACTGACCTTTTCCAATCCTGTGGCCACTGTTGTGTTTTCCAAATTTGTTGGCAAATTGAGTGCAGCACTTTAACAGCATCTTCTTTTAAGACTTTGAATAACTCAGCTAGGATACCATCACCTCCACTAGCTTTGTTGTTAGTAATGCTTTCTAAGGCCCATTTAACTTCGCTTCCCAGGATGTCTGGCTCGAGGTCAGTGATTATACCATCGTGGTTGTCAAGGACATTGAGGTCCTTCTTGTATAGTTCTTCTGTGTATTCTTGCCATCTTTTCCTAATCTCTTCTGCTTCTGTTAGGTCCCTACCGTTTTTGTCCTTTATCATGGCCAGCTTTGCATGGAACGTTCCCTTGATTTCTCCAATTTTCTTGAAGAGATCTCTAGTCCTTCCCAATCTATTGTTTTCCTCTATTACTTTGCATTGTTCATTCAGGAAAGCCTCCTTATCTCTCCTTGCTGTTCTCTGGAAATCTGCATTCAGTTGGGCAAATCTTTCCTTTTCACCGTTGCCTTTAACTTTCCTTCTTTCCTCTGCTATGTGTAAAGCCTCATCAGACAGCCACTTTGCTTTTTTGCATTTCTTTTTCTTTGGGATGGAGGTGATTGCTGCCTCCTTTACAATGTCACGGACCTCTGTCCATAGTTCTTCAGGCACTCTGTCTATCAAATCTAGTCCCTTAAACCTATTCTTCACCCCTACTGTATATTCATTGGGGATGCGATCTAGGTCAAATCTGAATGGCCTTGTGGTTTTCCCAACTTTCTTCAAGTCGGAATTTTGCAATGAGTAGCTCATGATCTGAGCCACAGTCAGCTCCAGGTCTTGTTTTTACTGACTGGATAGAGCTTCTCCATCTTTGACTGCAAATTATATAGTCAATCTGATTTCAGTGTTGCCCATCTGGTGATGTCCATGTGTAGACGCCTCTTAGGTTGTTGGAAAAGGGTGTTTGCTATGACCAGCGTGTTCTCTTGACAAACTCTGTTAGCCTTTGCCCTGCTGCATTTTGTTCTCCAAGGCCAAACTTGTCTGTTATTCCGGTTACCTTTTGATTTCCTGCTTTAGCATTCCAGTCCCCTATGATGAGGAGGACATCATTTTTTGGTGTTAGTTCTATGAGCTGTTGTAGGTCTTCATAGAACTGGTCCACTTCAGCCTCTTCTGCAGCAGTGGTTGGGGCATAGACTTGGATTACTGTGATATTGAATGGTTTGCCTTGGATTCGGACCGAGATCATTCTGTCATTTTTTAGATTGTATCCCAATACTGCCTTTCTCACTCTCTTGTTGACTATAAAGGCCACACCATTTTTTCTACGGGATTCCTGGCCACAGTAGTAGATATGATGGTCTTCTGAGTTAAATTCGCCCATTCCTGTCCACTTTAGTTCACTGATTCCCAAGATGTCGATGTTCATTCTTGCCATCTCATTTTTGACCACGTCAAGCTTACCTTGATTCATAGATCTTACATTCCAGGTTCCTATGCAGTATTGTTCTTTGCAGCATCGGACTTTCCTTTCACCGTCAGACACATCCACAACTGAGCGTCCTTTTGGCTTTAGCCCAGCTGCTTCACTCTTTCTGGGGTTACTCGTACTTGCCCTCTGCTCTTCCCCAGTAGCATATTGGACACCTTCCGACCTGAGGGGCTCATCTTCCGGCGTCATATCTTTTAGCCTTTTGTTACTGTCCATGGGGTTTTCTTGGCAAAGATACTGGAGTGGGTTGCCATTTCCTTCTCCAGGGGATCACGCTTGGTCTGAGTTCTCTGCTGTGGCCTGTCCGTCCTGGGTGGCCCTCCACGGCATAGCCCACAGCCTCATCGAACCACGCAAGCCCCCTCGCCACGACAAGGCAGTGATCCATGAGGGAGCATACCGGAGGAGATGGTCCCAAAGATATGCTGGTCCCAAACCACTCAAGACCAGTACTAACACCTTGAATCTGACTTGGTATTCCCCTGGAAACCAGTGTTGGGAAACTCCTGGAGATTTGGGGATAGAGCATGGGGGAGGACAACCTGAGGGACCTCAGTGGCATACAGTGTCATAGAGTCCACCCTCCAAAGCATAAATTTTCTCTAGGAGAACTGATCTCTGTAGTCTGGAGATGAGCTGTAATTTTGGGGGACCCCCGGACCCACTTAGAGACTGGCATCCCTAGTTATAATGCACTTACAGAGTTATATCCTTTTAAGTCAGTTGAAGTCAATAGGTGTAACTTCTTAGGACTGTACCACTAGACACTTTTCTTTAATAAATATAGTTTATATTAGCCTTAATGCCTTCAATACACTGATTTATTTAGTTAGTTTATTTTAATCAGCTATTTTTCCATTCTAAAAATATTCTTTTTCTTTCAATGGAAGTAATGTATGGGAATTGAATAGAATGCAGCTAAATTGAGCTGTGGTGGCTCAAGTGGTTAAGACGCTGAATTGCAGGCTGTGGAAGGTCAGTAGTTCAGCAGTTCAAGACCTGAGAGTGCTGCATGATGGAGTGAGCTCCCGTCTCTAGTTCCAGCTCCTGCCAACCTAGCAGTTCAAAAGCAAGAAATTGCAAGTAGATAAATAGGTTCCACTTTGGTGGAAAGGTAACAACGTTCTGTGCGCCTTGGTGTTTAGTCATGCCGGCCACATGACCACGGAAACATCTTTGGACAGTGCTGGCTCTTTGGCTTTGAAACAGAGATGAGCACTGCAACCCTAGAGTCGGATTTGACTGGCTTTCGAGCAAGGGAACCTTTACCTTTTAAAATTCATATCACTCCAAGACAAAGAACAATACCCTGCTAAACTGAGGTTGCAATGTCTTAATTCCTATACAGTGCAATCCTTTGGACACATTTCTGGGAGTAAGCCCCATTGAATAGACCTCAGTAGGATTCTGAGTCCGGTGAATAAAATTATTCTCCATTATATGTGCATAATGATTTTGGCTTAAATGATATTTAAATTTAAATTGAAAGTATTCACCTGGATAAACAGAAGTTTCTGAAGAAGTCTTTGGTAATGACATTACATAGATGCCCTCTTTATAGCTTACTGAATGGCATAAACAGTTCCCATACACGAGTATTTAACCACCTCATGACCTTGCTTATGACTGCTTACACAGAAAGGAAAGAGGTATGACCCATATCTGAAAGTGGCTTTTGAAGTTTTTTAGAATAACAGAATTTGTCACAGATAAAAAATATCGGGCTTCTCTTAGTGAACTAAGAAATTAGTTGCCTTTCCTTTTGCCCTTCCAGCTGACTGTGTTCTGTAATTTGATACTTTTAGAGAATAGCTCTCTCAGGCTGAAAGGTAAGCAAGCAGCTAGCAATGGAATTTTCCTTTGCTTCTTATGTATTCAAGCCAAGCCAGTGTGGTACATCGAGCTATAAATGTACAGACAGGCAGGACAATTCTATAGCCCAGCAAAGACAGCTACCCTTACGTCAGAAATGATACTTCTCTAATTAATTGATATCCATTCATAAGTTCTCTAAGCAGCATTATCAAAAGCACAATAGCAGCAGCAGGAGAAAAGCTATCTAGGCAATCCAGTTGTGAATGAGAGCATGGAGTGTGTGTAGATGAAATCATACCGACAGTGTATAGATGAAATTATACAAACAAGTACGGCCACTTCCACGGCAATACCAGCCATTACCCAACCATCTGAACTCCATAAAATGCCTCACCCGCTAACATAAGCATCAATCAACGCAGGGCAATGGCAGCAATGCCATTATGGCCTCAATCCATTCCAAGTCCTCTCCTCTCCCATACCCAAGAGACAAGTGTGCTACCCAAAATGAGTTCATAGTGCCTTCTCCAGTACATATAAGAGATAACATCATTTTGGTGCAGGACCCGATGCCACCAACCTTTCCCCAGCCAGGGGCTCACAAACAGCTTGCAAACAATGACCTTGGAGCCAGGGTTACACAGAGAAGGGGAGGACTGGCATTACAATTAGAATAGTCAGTCAGATCTATAGCTCAGTGGGTAGGAGGCATGCATGGATAGCCCATGACTTTCCAGGAGAAGGGTTACGGTTTCCTTGTTGGAACAGTACTCCCACACAGGCACTAATCATAATACTTCATGCTACTCAGTTTTATCGGTGCATATGTATGAAGACTAAGCTTTTTTCATGAATGGAAGGGTAAGAATGAATGGATGCTCCACAGCAAAGTCATAGGAACATCCCTGTGAACTGTCTAGTAGCATAGTAGACAGAGCATTTACCATGGAAAGCAGAAGAAGTTTTAGTCCCATCCTAATGAGAAAGAAGTGCATTAGTTGAGCTCCCTATTGACTTTCTTAGTGCATGGTGAGAGCCTACATGTATTTGGGCAAAAACTACTTTTTGGGGCTACTGTTGACCTGGGGCATGGGGGGGAGATAGGGACTATCGCTTGTCTCTGTAGATGTTGAATAACCTCCTGGTTGCTCATGAAGACAAAATGAACACAGAAATAGTTTTGAATAATGGCGAGCCATTGTAAGAGTTGGCTCCTAAGTGCCCATTAGAAAGTTGCTAAGTATGTTTCCACCACCTCAATGCACTCTTGCTTCTTTATGTCTCAAGTTATCAGGGGTGCAATCTTGGGTTGCTGATGCCTCTATGGAGGGGGCACTTGTCAGAGTACAGTGTGCTGGTGTCTGGACAATATTCTCTACCCATTAGAGAGAGTTGCAAGCAGTTCCATCTGTTCATGGCCACTGCAAGGGAATACCCTGCAGCTGGCTGTTAGGCCAGTATACCAATAGTTAGATTAGAATGTTGAATGTTTACCAGTAAAGGAGCCTGCATTCCCCTTCTTTAGGTAGAAGTTTACATGCATTTGGGCATTGAGGGGACCCATTTGTGCAAATACTATGCTTATCCTGTATCCTTTGTGCAGGGGGTATAAATACTAACCATTAAGGGAAGGAGAGGGGATGTTAAGCCAGAACATAGCTTATATACGAAGACTATTTGTAAAGTGAAATATCCCTTGAATTACCAAAAGTCAGGGCTATTTTTGGACAGGAACGCACAGGAATGGAGTTCCAGCTGGTTCCTGAGTTGGCCACGCCCAGCAGGAACTCATTAGCATAATAGGCCACCCCCAAAAGCAGAAACTCATTAGGACTGGCTACATTACAGGTGTGTGATCTAACATGCAAAGGAGTTCCTGCTCCAAAAAAAGCCCTGGGTTTTGACAACAAATAAGGTAAACAGAATAAGAAGCAAAAGGTGGGTGCAGTTGGATGACTACACTTCTGGTAACATGGAGGTGTGGCCTAATATGCTAATGAGCTGTACTGTCAGGGGTGTGGCCTAATATGCTAATGAGTTTCTGCTGTTGTGTGTGGCCTATTACGCTAATGAGTTCCTGCTGGGCTTTTTCTACAAAAGTTGTGATTGTACTAAATGTAGCATAGAATCTATAGGATGTTTATTGTGATTTTAAAGATTTTTTAGGGTTTCCAGAAAATCTGGTGGTCCCAGGGATATGACAGAGGCAGACAGCAGACTTTTATTGGGAGTCTACTGTGGTAGACCCTGAGTTCACTGCTGTTCTTGACTTCTGCTGCATGTCCCCTTTCAACATTATCTAAATGGCCCCCTGTTCCATTTGTTCCATGTGGTTTACAAAAGTTATTCAAAAGTTATTCCACCGAAAAGTTATTCAACAGGAAGCATGAATTAGGCATAATCTTCATAAAATTAGGAAACTCTTTGGCTTTAAGTCAAATGTTTTGAAATCTGAAATTGTTTTAGAAAGATTCCATGCTCTACTAGATACCTGAGTGGCTGGACAACAGCAGCATACCACATTTTGTATGTTGTACAAAATAGGAAAAGTACATATTAAATGGTAGTGGGCTAGAACAGAAATATGAATTTAAAGGATGCTACTATATATTTCACTTTTGAAATCCAACACAATTTTACTGTGTCAAATATCAGCCCCACCATATGGGGTTACTGATATTTCACTGCTTCTATTTCAGCTCACCTTCAACAGCTTGGATGATACATTAGCCCTTTAGATAAAACCTATACAAGTAGGAAAATTCCACTGTCTCACTGAATTTATTTCCTGTTTGTGTGCAATTATCATCTCTCTCTGTCTCTCACACACACACTATCTCTTCTGCCTAACTGATCACAGAAACCCGATGATAAACAAGTGTTCTAATAAGATTTAAATACAAAAAGAAGAAACTGTTGCAAGAAAGGGAAGTAACAATAGCACACAAATTTGCTGGGAGATATTGGACTCGATCCAAAGAACTATGTGAATATCTCCATGCACCTGAGAGAGCTTTGGCCTCATGTTTCTCAAACAGCACCACTGCTGCATAGCAAACGCTTTCTAAAACTGAGGAGAGTTTGAAAAGTGGGTTGTAATATGCACCAGGGTGGGGTTAGTGTATGTAACAAATTCACTTACAACAAGATGACCCAGATGCAAACATATACTTCAAGTACACACTAGGACTTAGGAATGTCCAATGGAATTTTGACATCTGAAGAACATGCTCAGAAGTCCCAGTCTTCCTTGTATGCATAGAACTGGTCACACTATTCTTTCAATTCTGTATCTCATGACTGCCCTTAACTGACAGTTAGAGTGGTTCCTCTAACTTCCTGACAGTTAGAGTGGTTCCCCAGTGAATCAAGCTTCCTCAGGAGGTGGTGGGCGCACCTTCTATGGAGGTTTTCAAACAGAGGCTAGATGGCCATCTGACAGCAATGCTGATTCCGTGAATTTAGACAGATCATGAGAGGGAGGGCAGGAAAGATTGCATAAGTGCTTAGTTTGTGTGACCATTCCTTACATGCCCAGGGAAATGCAGATCACCACTTTGGGGTTAGGAAGCAATTTTTCTCTAGACCAGTTTGGCTGAGGATCCTGGAGGGTTTTTTGTCATCTTCTGGGCATGGAACTGGGGTCACTGGGGGGGTGGTATTTGTGAATTTCCTGCATTGCGCAAGGGGTTGGACTAGATGACCCTGGAGGTCCCTTTGAACTCTATGAATCTAAGGACAAGTAGCAACTGATATGTATCCCGCTATTTTATTGTCAACTCTCTTGCCCACGACTTGAGAAACTAAAAAAACAGACAACAATTCACAATTTCTGGCAAAATGATTTTCCCTGCATATAAAACATTCAATTTTTTTCTCCCTTTTAAATCTCTGCATATGTTTCAAACTCAAAACAGACATCTCATTAGACAAAGCATCCTGACTAGTTCTGGAGTCATATTCTTCCTTTAAAATCATCAACAAATCATCAAGCATTAGATTCTTTTGGTGTCTTAAAATCATTGCTAGTTCTCTGTAACTTGTAGGGAGCCCATTCAGCATAGCTGCAATCATGTCTACTTGGTCAGGAGTCTTCCCAAGTTCTTTCAATTGATTGTAAGTCCCCATCAGCTTCCTTAATTGAGTTGGTAAAGAGTCACTTTACTTGGGGTGGAGCTTTGGCATTTCAGAAATGGCCGCAGCTTCTCGCACTAGCGAGAGACATGTGCCATGAATCAGGGACAGGAGAAGGCACGATGGTGCATGCCTTCCAAAGCACCCTTGTTGATGGGTGCCAAGCCAGGGAGCTTTTAAGAGAGCCCTCTCCCCGGCTTGTAGCCGGCATAGGAGAGCTTCTCCCTGTTCCGATGCTCTGTCTCTGATTCCCAGCAATGGCATAGAAACGACTGCTCCAGCAAGCGATCTGGAAGTTCAGCGGATTTATCTCTACTCTGTGAGATCTGTTGGATCTATATCAAGCAAGATCCTAGGGAGACCTGTTGGATCAACTGACTAATGAGTGAGTTAAGTTGAAGCGAGACATCAATCAGTGTGCTGCAAAGTCCCCATGGTAGAAGGGGGAGGGGGGAGGGAATGCCCTACCCCCCCAAAAAAGCAATTTATCAAAGTGTTAAGGGGGAGACTAAGCAGACCAATGAATTTATTACAACAGGGGAATTTCCAAGGGATTTTAAGTTGCTTAAACAGACCTGTGAGACTTTGACTTCATAGCAGTTAAAGTAAATATCCTTCCAATATGGAGATTGTGGTGTAGGAAGAAAATGAAACCAGCCCTTCTTCAGGAAGAGTTCAAATGAAGAAGCGTATCATATGACATAGCTGGCCTGGGTCAGGTGGTTTAGCTAGCCTTAGAGACTCTTCCTACTTTATCAGAGTGAACTTTTTTCACCCTCTTGGCCTTCAGAAGGCATTGGATTTAAAGAGACAGTATTACTATCAGAAAGCCTTTACTTATGGAATATTTCTAAGGAAGCTGGGTTATAATTGGACAGGCAGGTTGGTTAAAAAGCGATTTATCTTTAAGCGAAGGATTGGACTTGGACTAATCCAAAACATAACCACCCTGCAAAATGAAGCGATGGACTCTTTAGACTACAGACAAGCATGTAACAACTGTAACAAGGACATTAAAAGTGCTGAGAGCCAGAAGATCAGAGGAAAGACACTACAAGAAACAAAGTGGACTGTCTTTAATTGTAGAAGTGGAATTTGAACTTTGAGAGTTTGGAGGGGGGGATGTATTATGTGAAGCCATAGTCAGCAGGTGTCTGTTGATGGGAAATAAGGATGGAAATTTTCATTGTTGTACCAGCTAAGCGGATCTTGATGATTAGAGAATTAAAATTGAATACTCCTCAAGTCAAAACATTTTCTACGAGAAAATAGCTTTGGTTAAAAACATTGTATAACTTCCAGACCTTGGGTTCTTAGTTAGATTTCTTTGCTTTATCCTATAGTTTGTAGTGTCCCCTTCCTATTTTTCTGTTGTAGTTTATAGCAAATAAATTTAAAAAATCCCCTACAGGGGGCCAAAAAAAAAGAGTCACTTTAAAGTCAAAAATCTGAGCCTTCAAGTCATAAGTCTTACTGGTTGTCTCCCCTCCATACATCTCCTTCAGGTGCTCAATCATTAATTTGAAAAGTTCTATGGTATGCAGGCTGGGGACATCATGACAGTTAACTGAACCCATAATTAAGGATTTGGCAAAGCCATTTAGTCTTCTGAAGGCACTTTTGTCTGGCTAAGTTGTAGGGAAATCTTTTGTTAAAGTATCTTCAGCTCCATACATTTGCTGTCTATTCTTTAGGAAGCTGAGCCACCAATTAAAAGTATGCTGGGTTAACTTGAGTGGACCTAACACCCCTGGGTTGAAATCCCCAACTTAGAACATAGTCATATCTGTTGCAGAGGCTTCTGTAGAAGATGAAGCTGTACTCATTTTAGCAGGCATTCACAGGGTTAATCCTGTTTTCAGAGCAGGGATGCAAGAGCTGGCTGGAAGTGATCAATCAGCTCCTAGTGTTTCCTCCTAGCTCCAGTCTCTCCAGTGGTGTGGGCTTCAAATGCACAGAAAAACTTCGAAAAGGAATAATCTTTAGCTGCTCCTCTGTGGCACAGGAAGACTGGTATAGGGAGATCCGCAAATCACACGTGAATCTGGGTCGTCACCTTTTCACAGCTGCAGTATGCTTGGCAGGAAGAGCAGGGGGAAAACTTGCAGAGAAAAAAGTGGTCATTTTAAAAATCAAGCTTCAAAGCCTTCGAGCAAACTAGCCTCTCTATCAATCTAGTGAACATTTAAAAACTTGCTTTTACTTAAGCATACCACGCAAGACCAGGTAACTATCTTCTGCTACCAGAATATGATGGGAAATTGGTAAAAATTGTTAGATATTCAGAGTTTGCAATGGAGCTTTGCTTCACTGGTGAGAAGCCATTTGATTTCTATGTAAAAATCTTTATTTCTGAAGGGAAGGGTACACAGGAAAATCAAAAAACACTTAAGACTACATGCTTGCAACAGTAGACATGCAGATAGTAATGGAGATTCTTCCTTTCTTCTTGACCCCTAGAAGGAAATCACCTGAATGTATTAACCAATGGTTGTTAGTAAATAGGCTTCAGTTTCATGGGCTTTCTTTCAATTGGCTTTCTGCCAGGTTCCCTTCCAGGTCAGTCTAAACAACAGCACACAAGGTAAGCACATTAACCCTATAATGACTGACTTTAGATCTTGCAACACACATATTTCCAACAATATTAAGTTCTTGATTAATGATTAACAGGGTTCATATCCTTAGTAAATATTGTTTTCCCACATATCTTCTCTATAGAAAATGTCCCTAACAGTAATCTGTTTAAGTAGAACCTCATTTTTCAAATAGAAATGTTGTACTTTCAAGGGGACTATACTCACTCTTCCAACTTTGCCAAAATTGTCTTGTTCTGCTAATGTGGAGCACTTCAATAGAAGTGGCAATTGGATCAGAACCATTTATTATCTCTTTACCATTCCCTACAGAATCATAATATTATTCTTGTGCAGCCAGTGTCTGTTTTCTGCCAAATAGCTAGTTCTTTGAGGGAAAAATTACAATACACACAGGTATGGTACAAAGTAAGGAGAAGAAGCCATCTCATCCCAAGTGGCCAAACACTGTGCTCATAACATACATCAAAACTACTACTGATAATAAAGATATTGAGGTTAAATTAACATTATAAACAAATATGTGCAATTTGAAGGCTGCATAGCCTGCTTAAAAATGGCTGGCTTAAACAATAGTTGTATATCTTTCATCTCCCTAATGAAGACCCAAAGTAGCTTGCAAAATAAAGCTCCTCCTTTATTTTATCCTTGTAACAACAATCCTGTAAGACAGGTTAGATCAAAAATGTGTCACTGGCTCAAGGTCAATAAGCTTCCATGGCAGGGTAAGGATTTAAACTTGAGTCTCAAAGATCTTAGTCCAACACTCTAACTGCTATATCACATCAGTTGCCTCATTGTAACCTTACAATGGAATCCTGTCCTCAGTTAAAAAAATACAAATATCATTATATCAAGTTTCTATAGCACACCAAAAATCAAAACATCTAAAAAACCTAAATGATACTTCTTCCTAATTGCTGGAGAAGGCTCATCTTACAGGTTTAAAAATAAGCCTTACAAAAGCAAGATTGAGAATAGCTTCTTCTCCCAGTCAGTCAAAGTTGAAAAAGAACTGGAACAAAGAACCTGCAAAGAAACATGCCTTAGCAAAATAACAAGCACCCAATTATGCCCTTCCTCCATATGACAAGCATCTCCAACCTGAACTTCTCAAGCCAGTTATATGGTTATCTTGAGATAAACAAGATAATGACTTCATGATCTTCATCTAGCCACTTCCCCCCTCCTTTCACACACAAAGGGTCAAATTGCTCCAGATGATTTTTTCTTAACGGGGAACACCTGGATGGCACATTTTTCAATTAGATATTTGAAGGGTGCTCAGTTGTTAACCCTTATGTTGCAAACTGAAACAGGCTAAGAAACAAATCAGGCCTCAGCATGACACACAAGGCAAAGTCCCACGTAGGGTTGCCACATACTTACTGCACAATGCCGTTGCCAGGAAGTGACGCTGGGCGACGCTCTGGCAATGGGGCTGGAAACTCAATGGTACCATCGAGTTTCCAGCCCCATTGCCAGAGCGTCGCCCGCTGTCGCTTCCTGGCGATAGCATTATGTGCTGCGTCTCCCCCCACCCCAGGAATGGTCCTGCCACGACGTATCCGTCCCCCGCTGAATTATGGTAAGTTCTTGAGAAACCTGGTCCCACCTCCAATTCATGTCAGCAAATTATGTCATAATTAAATATACACCCAGTGAAGTAACTAGAGACCCACCATGCTCAGTTGTCTCCATCACACATGGTACAGCCTCAGGTGTCTGTCTGATTTTTTCCATACTGCTCTTTGTCCAAGGAGCTCAGGGTAGCATGTATAGCTCTCCCGTCATCATTTCACAACAATCTTGTGAAGTATGTTAGGCTAAAAGCAGGGGTCTTTTCGTAGAAGAACAGCTGCAGGAGCTCATTAGCATATGGTATGCTAATGAGCTATTAGGCTATTAACATATGCCACGCCCCCTGACATCACCGGAAGTGATGTCAGAAGGGGAAGCAAAAGGGGGAAGCATCTTCAAAAGCCTCCCCTTCCCTTCCCCAGCTGGTCTGGGTGGGGGAGCTAAGAGAGAAGGGGTTTAAAGTTTAAACTCCTTCTCATGAGAGTTGGGCCACAGAAGGAGGAAAGAGGGAAGGAAAGAGAGAGAGTAGAGAGAAGGAAAGAAGGAAGGAAAGAGGGAAAGAAAGAGAGGGAAGAAGGAGGGAAACAGGGAAAGGAGGAAAAAGAGAAGAGAAGAAGGTGGGAAAGAAAGAAAGAAAGAAAGAAAGAAAGAAAGAAAAAGAAAGAAAGAAAGAAAGAAAGAAAGAAAGAAAGAAAGAAAGAAAGAAAGAAAGAAAGAGAGAGAGAGAGAGAGAGAGAAAGAAGAGAAGAATGAGGGAAAGAGAGAAGAGAAGAATGAGGGAAAGAGGAAAAAGAAAGAAGGAAAGGAGGGAATGAAAGAAATTCAGTGGCAATTCAGCCCCATTATACCCTATGGGCCATTGAAGTCAATGGTGAAAACATAGGGTATATTCTGGGGGCTGGAGGGGAGGGGGTTTGAGGGAGAGGCTCCAAGATCACAGGATAGCTGATGGAGCCTCTCCCCAAGATGCCCACCAAGTTTCAAGAACATTGGACCAGGGGGTCCAATTCTATGGGCCCCCAAACAGGTTGCCCCATTTCCTCCATTGTTCTCTATGGTGGGAAAAAAAGTTATTTTTTTCCCACTATAGAGAATAATGGAGGGAATAGGGGCAACCTGTTTAGGGCCCGTAGAATTGGACCCCCTGGTCCAATGTTCTTGAAACTTGGTGGGCATCTTGGGAGAGGCTCCATCAGCTATCCTGTGAGCTTCGAGCCTCTCCCTCAAACCCCTCCCCTCAGCCCCTAGAATATACCCTATGTTTTCACCATTGACTTCAATGGCCCATAGGATATAATGGAGCTGAAATTGACATTCGGCTGCCTGAAAGACTCTCCGGGACGCCGGCTGGGGGCAGGGCTTGGCTCCTGAGCTCCCGGAGCTGCGCTCCGGTGCGCTCCCCCCGAAAAGACCCCTGGCTAAAAGAGACATAGGCCAAAGGTTACACAGCAAGCTTTCATGGTAGAGGACATGAACTTGGATATTCCAGTTACTAATCTGACCCTCTAACTACTACATTACACAAGTATATGTGTTTTTTTGTGTGCCCTACAAGGTAAGTAAGGTAGGGAAGTTCACTGAGGAAAGGAAAACACTCCTTACAACAGGACCCCAGAGATTGGAGCCATGGGCAGAAAAGGCAGAGCCTTCTACAAACCTGAAAAAGTCACTGGTTTGCAGAAAAATCTGGGGGGAAAGTATACTGGAGGGTTTAAACACACACACACACACCCAATACTACAAGCACTGCCTGTAGCTTTAAGAAACTCAATGGCCATTGTGGCCATTACTAGGCAACCATAACAGTATTGCCAGCCTTCAAGCCTTGGTTTCTGTCAGCAAAAGGCAGGTGGAGGGGTCTTCGTAGAGACTGGCCCTTTCCTAGGCTGTTTTGTCATTTGAGGGAGGACTCATTGCGGCCAGGCCTGGCAGTAACAACTGGGTGACTTGCTACTACACATCTTGCATGTCTCACCCAGGCCCAGCTGCTTGCTACAGCAGCCACCCCAGAAAAGCCAGTGTGGAATAGTGGTTAGCATTTCAGACTAGGATCTAGGACAGTGATGGCGAACCTTTTAGAGATCGAGTGCCCAAAACCCACTTATGTATCGCAAAGTGCCAACATGGCAATTTAACCTGAATACTGAGGTTTTAGTTTAGAAAAAACAACTCATACATACATGGTAGCAGATGTTTTGGTAGTGGATTGACAGGCCACAGAATGCAATGACAGCTTCTGGGAGTAGTGTCAATGCTCTGCACCTAGAATCGCAAACTATAGAGTGGAATAAATACTTTACATTTTAGTTAATATTTCTGGAAGGTGTGTTACTATCTCCAAATTAGTTCCACCTCAGTAATTATCCTGCCTGTCAGCTCCTCAGTTTCTGTACAAATTCATGAGGTTGATATGAGGCACCTCCTCTGTTGTCAATTATAAATCTTGCTCTAGTCCTCTTCCAGTTCCAGTTCCAGTTCCAGTGTCCAGTTCCGCTGCCATCTTGACCTCAAGGTTCACTTTGTGTGTCACACTCTGCATGAGTTCCTTGCACACTTTTGCCCACTCTGTTGACCACTGACTGCTCTGTCTTCTGCAGCGGTCATTCTGTGTCTGCACCCACCACACTGTGCCAGAATTACAAAGGTGCTGCAGGCTGAAAAAGGTTGGAGACCCCTTAGTTAGAGTATGGGTTGGGATTTTTCAAAGAGAATATGGAAGGGATGACCTCATGAATATGTAAGGAAACTGAGGAGATGGCACGGAGGACAATTACTGAGGTGGAGCTGATTTATGACAGCTAAACACCTTAAAGAAATGTTAATAAAAATGTAAAAAGTTTAATTCTATGCTACGATTTGCAATTCCAGTTGCAGAGCATTGAGTATTCCACCAGGGGCTATCATTCCACTCTGGGGCCTGTCATTCCAGTCCCAGAGTAATGTATTTGAGACCAGAGACCTTAATGGAAAATCCATTCCGCATTCGTTTTGCAATTCTTCTTGAGCTGTAATGTATTTCAATGGGGCCTAGGCAAGTCAATTGGCATTCCTGGCTCTCATTATTTCCAATGGCCCTTCAAGTCTCTCCCATTGTTTCCAATGGGCAATCCTATCCTTCCTTTTAATACATCCCCTCTAAAGTTGCTCCTGAGTGTCAGAGGATGTTTGGGAATGGTGTGGGATATGGTGCAAGGTGCTGCAGTTGGAAGGAGGAGTCTGCAGAAATGGAAGACTTCTTGTAAAAGTAGAAATTTCTGCCACTCATGCAAGCAAGGGGTTGGATTCAGCCCTAAGTGCAAATAAATAAAATAAACTTTGACATAGATTGGAGGAGGACCCCAGTCAGACTTAGAAGTGGGAAAATGAAAAGCTGTTTGCAACTAGGAAGAAGGTGAAAGAAAGGAAAGGCGCGTGTGCAATGTGTACCTAACATGGGATATTTTAAATGCAAGAAATCACAATAGCCCCATGTTACCTTTTCCAAATGAAAGAGGGGTACTCCTACAAGCCATCATTAATCTCATACATATATATGCAGAAGTAACCCCCCCCTTCAAAATGACTTTAAAATAAGCAAGCTTGCAGCCCTTCAATAGGTATGTTTACATTCCTCTAAAAGACCTCTGCAATTTTGGGCCGAGAATGCCTTCCAGCAGAAAACAACGCTTCTATTACAGTAAGGCAAAGGATTCTGAAGAGCAGGGACCCATGCAGTGTAGCAAAAGCAAGCTCTGTCCTTGATTTGGAGAAGGAATTATCACATATTGCACAAATAGGTTGAGAAAGGCAAGCTGCTTTTTTTTTTGCTCCATGTTTAGAAACCTCCAGCATGCATCTGCTACAAAGGAACAATCAGATCGCGCCCAGATTTTAATTCCAATGGCAAACCATCGATGCAGTCTCAGTTTCCTGCCCCTTCTCTATGTGAATGCGTGGGTCTGTACCTTGTTCCCACACTCACCCCCAACCCCACGCACACGTACTTCCAGGATCCAAATTCTTTGATTTATTTTCTGCAGATTGCAGATAGGAAAAAGAAAACATATGTTGGATCAGGCCAATGGCCCATCCAGTCCAACACTGTCACACGGGAGCAGCTCCTAGTGTCCTGGCCCCACTGCTGGACCTCCTGATGGTACCTGGGGCCAGGACACTAGAAGCCCTCCCACTGTTGCCCCCCCAAGCACCAAGAATACAGAGCATCACTTGCCCCAGACATAAGAACATAAGAGAAGCCAATGTTGGATCAGGCCAGTGGCCCATCCAGTCCAACACTCTGTCACATAGTGGCCAAAAATACCAGGAGCCATCAAGAGTTCCAGCAGTGGGGCCAGGATGCTAGAAGCCTTCACACTGTTGCCCCCCCCAAGCACCAAGAATACTTGCCCTAGACTGAGAGTTCCTATCTATACCTTGTGGCTAACTGCCACTGATGGACCTCTGCTCCATATGTTTATCCAATTCCCCCTTTAAGCCGTCCATGCTTGTAGCTGCCACCACCTCCTGTGGCAGTGAATTCTGCATGTTAATTACTCTTTGGGTAAAGAAAGACTTCCTTTTATCCGTTCTGACCCGACTGCTCAGCAATTTCATGGAGTACCCACGAGTTCTTGTATTGTGAGAAAGGGAGAAAAGGACTTCTTTCTCAGCCTGCTCTGTCCCATGCATAATCTTATAAACTTCAGGGCAGATGGAAGCCTTTGCGCCTGCTGTGTCCTCCCACCACCCAAAGATCAATTGAGTTGGCGCTCCACTGGGGCTACCAAGAAGAAGAAGAAGAGAAGAAGAGTTTGGATTTATATCCCGCCCTTCACTGCCCAAAGGCATCTCAAAGCGGCTTACAAACTCCTTTCCCTTCCCCTCCCCACAACAGATACCCTGTGAGGTAGGTGGGGCTGAGAGAACAGCTGTGCCAGAGCTTGCGACTGACCCAAGGTCACATCAGTGGAGGAGGGGGAATCAAACCCAGTTCTCCCAGATTAGAGTCCGCGCACTTAACCACTACACCAAACTGCCTCTCTGTCAGTCTGCCTGGCTTGTGGGCGGGGCTTAACAGTCCCTCTCTCAGGATGAAACTTCATGTGGAGGTGCTAGCGGAGGCCAAAAGAGAAGGGGTTGCACCCACGCAACCCTGGCCCTCCAGGACCCCCCTGGCCCCTCAACCCTTGCCTTGCCTAGGTCACATTGAGGGACAGCCGAGGCCCTCAGCATTCAAAAGCAGGCAGGCCTATTGTGTGCTGGAGACAAGATGAGCCCGAGGGGCGGGGGCTGCCCCAGTTCCCCCGCTGGAGTCCTCCTCCAAAGATCGGGCCTCCTCGACTCCTGCTCCACTTCTGGCTTCAAACTGCATGGGAGACCCTGCTGGGCTCCCTGGGAGGGATGCGGTCCCCCTCGAGCCCAGCCTCAGTTCGGACTGCTCCGTCCCTTCCTCTCGACTGAGGGCAGCATCACCGACAAAGAGCCTCAAGGCAACTGCTGGCCTGCCTGCCTACCTGTCGGCTCAGGGGTCAGGAGGGGGGCAAAGGCTCCGGCAAAAGTCGGGGAGGACTCCTCCAGCCCAGGTCAAGGCGCAGCAGCAGTAGCTCCCTGCAGCCAAGCCCGCCCGCCCCTCTCCCCCGAGACAGGACAGGAGGCAGCTGCGCCCCAGAGGCGCCTCCCAGCTTTGGCTTGCCCGCTGCATCCCTCTGGCTGGGCCGGCTGCTCCAGTCCCCAGGGTAGCCCCCCATGCTCTCCCTTCCCAACTTCTCCCAGCTGCGCTCCGCCTGGAAGGAGAGCCTGGTTCCTGCCCTGCCCAGTGATAGGGGCTCCCTCCAGGTGGCCTCCATCACCCACGCCCCACACACAGCCCCCCGGGGCTCAGCTCAGGGCACCCAGTAGCTGACAGCGGGTCCCAGGAGGAGGAGGGGCAGCCCGGGAAGAGTGCTGGGGTCTCCAGTCCATTGGGACTGGGACCCCCACACCACCCCTGGAGCCACAGGGGTCCCCCCTCCCCCAACCAGACTGCCGTGCCCTGGAGGCCAGGGAGGGAGGGGACCTGGCCAGTGGCCACAGCAGCACTAGTGGTGGGGGGCTCTTGCCGGGCTGTGGCTTGAAAGCAGCCCCACTGCCCCCACCCAGGGAGAGGCAACCCAGCTCGGAGAAAGCCCCGACTTCCATCCCTCCCCCCACCAAACTTCTTCGCCTGTTGGCCTGGCTGGCGAGACCAGAACCCATCTGGGTGCAGCCCCCCTACCAACAGGTCCAGATTTGGAGGGACCAGCCCCCTCGGTGTGCAGCAGCAGCAGCAGCCTCCCCCCAGCCTCTGGCTCACCAGTGGTGGATGTGCATGGGCAGAGAAAGGGCGGTGGGTGGGTGGGTGGGGTGCTCCGGAGGTCTTTCTCTGCCTGCGCGCCTTGGCACATGGGCAGAGAAAGGTGGCAGGTGGGTGGGGGGCATCCAGAGATCTGTGCTGGGGTGCATGCCATAGGTTCACAACCAGGGATCTAGGAGATCCAGGTTCGAATCCCCATTCTGCTGTAGAAGCTCACTGGGTGACTTTGACCCAGTCACACACCCTTAGCCTAACCTACCACACATGGTGGTTGTGAGGATAAAACAGAGGAGAGGAAGAGAATATAAGCTGTTTTGGGTCCCCAGTGTGGAGAAAGATGGGATATAAATTCAGGAAATAAATAATAAATATCGCTGAAGATGGGTGGCGGTGGTGGTAGATAAAAGGTAGTGGGAAGGAGAAAAGGAAGTAGGAAAAGTTGAGACTATGGAAAAGACAGAAGGGAAAGAAGAACAAGTTGGGGAGGGGGTACAAGAGAAAGTGAATTATGTCCTGCATAGGGCTGCCAACTTCCAGATGGGACCCAGAGATCTACTAGGATTACAACTCATCTCCAGATGACAGAAAGCAGTTCTCCTGGAGAAAACGGCTGCTTTGCAGGGTGGACTGTTTGACATTACACTCTGCTGAGGTCCTGCCCCTCTTCAAACCTCGCCCTCCCCAGACTCCACCCCCAAATCGCCAGGAATTTTCCAAGCTGGAGATGGCAACCTTATGCCCCACAAAGTCCTTGCAGTTTTCTCACTATATAACTGGACCTAGCCTAACAGCTGGAACAGTGCAACTCAACTGCAGTTTTCCAGGGGAGAGGCTACTGGGGAAGAGGAGGGTATCATAAGTCAGTCTGTGCTGAATGCTGGCTCAGATTTCTCAAAGGAAGAGCTACCTGCTAGCTCTCAGCTGGTAATTGAACAGCTGGCTGCAACTGGCTCTGAGCCAGAAGGAGAACAACAAGCGATCAGGGGACACATCCTACTGCTGAAACTGAGCCAACTCCTTGTAGCTCTGAAGCAGTAAACAAGTCTTCAGAAGCTATTCCCAGCCCACCTAGCTCACCCACACCCTTGCAGCGCTGATGCTGTCAGAAATGCTTGGAGATGCAAGAAAGGAGAAGTGTGAGGCTTGTGCCCTGTTGTCAGCCGTCAACTGAAGAGATGATTGAATAGTGGCTTCCGGTCGGAGTAAAATGGCGAATTGACACACTTTGCGAGTTGTGCAGAGTGTACTGCGGCATCTGACGACAGTCTGGGCTCTATCTGGCCCAGCGCAGCACTCTCCAGGCGGGGGAGTGGCAAGCAAGCAGCGAAGCCTGAGGGGGAGTCGAGATCGGTGTGGATAAGCTTCGGAGGAAGCTTGTTTACACTTTGATCTCCTTCCGTGAAGAGGGCAGTTGCAAATCAACTCTACAGATGCCAGCTGGGCTGAGTATTCAGCATAAATTCGCCATCTACCGATCTCTTTATCATCAAGATTAACATCGTTTACAGAAGAAGCACCGCGAAACCCCGAGATTACAAGCAAGGTAACAAACGAATAAGCGCTTACCGGTTTAAAGAAGAATGAGAAATTGAAACGTACGGATAAGCGTTGAAACCTTAAAGGAACTATTCCGCTTGAATTAGAAGTAAAACAAAAGCTTTCCTTTAGAGAAAAAGGCTGAAAAGTGACTTTGTTTTGCATTCCTGTGGTCAGTCAAGTCTAAACTTTACGTAGCAGAAACGAAACTAACTGTGACTCTATGATACAGGAAGTGGGCTAGAGTGGAGGTTTTGGAGGCTGCTGTATGGGAAACGGATGGACATTTTATTGTGGGACACCACCCTTACCGGAAGTTGGATTACAGAGACGGACAGATGAACAGGAAGTGTGGAAGGAGCCTACTCTAGCCAGAAAATCATAGAGAAATTGCGCCCGACATTTTGGGGAGGACTAAATTTTAAAAAGTTATTTTCAAGCCGAAAAAGCGTTTAAATAAGTTTTAAAGGTGGCGATTTGGCTTGAGGATTGCTAATATAAAGACTGATTAGTATTGAAGTTGCCTCCAAGACGGATTTGAGGTCAAGACCTAGAGCTGCTTCATCACCTAGCCCAAGAATGACTGCAAAGGAAAAAAAAGAGTGGCAAGCAGCTATGGAAGCGATGGAAAAACGGATGACCGAAGTGGTGCAGAATTTTGGAAAACAAATAGAATCACAGCAACAACAACTGCAAAAACAGCTGCAAACTCAATTGGAGCAAATAGAACAAGTGCAAATTCAAGTACAGAAAAAAAATATGGAAGAACTGAAAGAACTGGTACTTACAGAAGTGTCAGGGATAAAAAAAGATACAGAAGAACTCAAAAAGGAAGTCAAAAGTCTGGTGACAAAATCTGAAGATATGGAACAAAAGGTTAAAAAACCCTGTCAGAAAATACAAGGCTGGAGACCATGATGGAATATAGGGCTACTCAGAATCATCTGAGATTGAGAGGGATAGAAGAGGAGGAAGATCAGGATCTACGGGCTCTAGTAATTAAGACATTGACAACTTATGTAGGGGAAGATGAAGGAGATTTGGATGCAGACTTTGACTTGATTTATAGAGTGAACTCAGCCTATGCCAAAAGAAAGCAATTACCCAGGGATGTGATTGTTCAATTTGTGACAACAAAGATGAAGGAAGACGTTTTCAAGAAACAATTTACACAACCGTTGGAAATTAATGGAAAGAAAATAATAATTCTGAGAGAAATTCCGAGATCGATTTTACAAGACAGAAAGAAATTTAAGAAATTGACAGATAGATTAAAAGAAATGAACATTAGGTTCAGATGGGAGATTCCATATGGACTTACATTTATGTACAACTCGGTGAGATCTACTCTTAAATCTGAAGGAGATTTATACAGATTCAAAGAGAGCAATCTGGATGATTTTAAAGATATTTAATTTAACACCATTATGGATTACAAATTTCTATCTTGGAACGTAAATGGACTAAATTCACCAAGTAAAAGAAGATTAGTGAATCATTGGCTGGAGAAACAAAAATGTAATATAATCTGTTTACAAGAAACACATATTAGAAAACAAGACAACAAATATTTGACTAATAAAAAATTGGGAGAAGAATTTCATTCCTCAGCAATTAATAAGAAAAAAGGAACAGTGATTTATATTTCAAAAGAATTGGATCCTAAACAAATCTTCTCAGATAAAGAAGGAAGGTATGTTGGCGTGGAAATATGGATGAACAGAAAAAAGACATTGCTTGTAAATATATATGCACCCAATGGTGCAAAAGAGACTTTCTTTAATGATTTGACTAAAGAGTTGGAGTGTTTAAATTATGACCAAATTGTTCTTGCTGGAGACTTTAATGGTACAGTGAACAACACATTGGATAGAAAATCCAAGGCAAGTGGAGAGACAGTTGGAAAGTTACCAAAAAATTTCTTTCAATTGATGAAGCAAGAGAAACTGGAAGATGTTTGGAGGAAGTGGAATCCTAAGACTAAGGACTATACGTTTTATTCGAATAGACACAACTCCTTTTCTCGAATTGACATGATTTGGATGTCAGAGGAGATGACGCAAAAAACTTATAAAATACAAATTTTACCGAAAACCAACTCTGATCATAATCCCCTACTTTGGATATCTAAAGCAAAACCTAAACAGTTATATTGGAGAATTAATGAAGATTTATTGGATCAAAAACAAATTAATGAAATCTTAAAAAAGGAAACGAAAAGCTTTTTTGAATTGAATTTGAATAAAGGTACGGATATACAAGTTGTATGGGATGCGTACAAAGCGGTAATGAGAGGTATGCTTATCTCTCTGAACTCTAAGGACAGAAAACAAAAGATCCAACAACAGAAAGACCTTCATGAAAAAATTCGACAAAAAGAAAAGGAATTAAAGAAAAGACCAGGGAAGAAGAAGATTATTAAAGAGATCCACTTTCTGCAAGATCAGCTGAATGTTTTATTAAACAGAGAATTATATTGGAACTTGAAGAAATTACAGCAAAAAGCATTTGAGGGTGCAAACAAACCAGGAAAGTTTTTCGCATGGCAATTGAAAAATAGAAAAGAAAGGAATTTTATATCTAAGATTACTGAAGATGGAAAGGATGTTATGAGCTTGAATGGTATAAAAAGAGCTTTTTTTAAATATTACGCCAAATTATTCAAAAAGAAAGGAATTGATCAACAGAGAATTAAGAATTATTTGGAGACTATTGAAGTTCCAGAGCTGGGAAAACAAATTAAGGAATTATTAAATGGTTTAGTAAAGAAAGAAGAAGTGACAATGGCGATAGAAGATGCAAAGTTGGGCAAAGCTCCAGGACCAGATGGCTTTACAGCAAAGTTTTATAAGAAATTTAAAGAGGAGCTAACCCCTATTTTAGTACTTCTGTCAAATGAGATAAGAAAGACCAAACGGATCCCAGATTCATGGAAAGAAGCAAATATTTCATTGATACCTAAAGAAGGTTTGGATTTGACTCAAGTAAAGAATTATAGGCCAATATCGCTATTAAATAATGATTACAAATTATTTGCAAAAATAATTTCGGAGAGACTGAAAAAATATTTGAAAGATGCAATAGCGGAAGAACAAGCTGGATTTTTACCAAACAGACAAATCAGAGACAATTTAAGAGTGGTGATAGATGCAATTGAATATTATGACAAACATCCGGAAAAAGAAGTTGGATTCCTCTTCTTAGATGCGGAAAAAGCTTTTGACAATTTAAATTGGGAGTTCATGCTGCAAGTTATTGAAAAAATGGACATTGGACAGTCTTTTTTAAATATGATTGTGGCAATATATTCAGAACAAAAAGCGGCTTTGAATATAAATAAAGAAAAGACGGACTTCTTCCAAGTCCAAAAAGGAACACGTCAAGGCTGCCCGTTATCCCCGTTGTTGTTTATTTGGATATTGGAAATATTACTAACAGCGATAAGAAAAGATAATAATATTGAAGGACTTACAGTGAAAGGTTTTGCCTATAAATACAGGGCATTTGCAGATGATGTAATGTTTATGATTCAAGACCCAATTGAGAAAATACCACAATTGATGGAAAAAATTGAAGAATTTGGTTCAGTTGCGGGATTTTATGTTAATAAAAGTAAAACTAAAGTGATGTGCAAAAATATGACGAAACAAAGACAAACAGAACTTCAAGAGAAAATACAATGTGAAGTAGTCACAAAGACTAAATATCTTGGAATTGAATTAACCATGAAAAATATTGACTTGTTTAAAAACAATTATGAAAAGGTGTGGCACAAGATTCAGCAAGATATGAAGAAATGGGACACTTTGAATTTATCATTGATGGGAAGAATCGCGACTGTAAAAATGAATATCTTGCCGCGTTTGATGTTTCTGTTTCAGACTATTCCAATACTAAAACAAAGGAAAATACTGGATTCGTGGCAGAAAGAATTATCCAAATTTGTATGGGCAGGAAGAAAGCCAAGGATTAAAATGAAAATTTTATGTGATGCAAAAGAGAGAGGAGGCCTACAACTACCAAATCTAAGATTGTATTATGATGCCGTCTGTTTAACATGGTTGGAACAGTGGATTAATCTGGAAAACAAGAAGTTATTGGCCCTGGAAGGGCATGATAACAAATTCGGATGGCATGCATATTTATGGTATGGAAAAGTAAAAATGGATAAATTTTTTAAACACCACTTTGTAAGACAATCACTGTTCGAGACATGGATGAGATATAGAAAATTCTTCTCTGAAGAAAGACCACTTTGGATTGTACCAGCTGAAGTGATCAATCCATATTCAAGAAACCAAGGACTAGACTGGCTACCTTATAAAAATCTTTTAAAATCTGAAGGGAAAAATTTTGTGTTAAAAGACAGATTTGATGTTGAATTTGAATATGATTGGTTGAAGTATAGACAGATTTATGATTTATTTAAGACCGATAAAAGAGAATATGGTTTTAGAGAAAAGAATATTGAAATTGAAACTGTATGGCTTGAGAAAGGAAAAAAAATGATTTCTAAACTGTATAAGGTTCTATTGAAATGGTATACGGAGGATGAAGTTGTAAAAGAGCAAATGATAAAATGGGCGGTAAATGTTAATACAGAGATATTAATGACATCTTGGGAATACTTGTGGAAAAAGTCAATGAAAATTTCAACTTGTGTAAATGTTAAAGAGAATTGTTATAAAATGATGTACAGATGGTATATGACGCCCAAAAAAATTGCTATCATAAATGAAAGTATGTCTAACAAATGTTGGAAATGTAAGAAACATGAAGGGTCTTTTTACCATATGTGGTGGACATGTGATAAAGCAGTAAAGTATTGGACAGAGATCCACAATGAGATACAAAAAATTTTGAATTGTACTTTTAAGAAAGACCCACAGATGTTATTGTTAGGTCTTAAAATGGAAGAAATAAATGTAGCCAAGAGAACACTATTATGGTACTTGACTACAGCAGCAAGACTGACTTTTGCTCAATGTTGGAAACAAGATAAAGTACCTGAAACATGGGAATGGATTAAAAAACGTTGTTTTTGGCGGAAATGGACAAGTTAACAAGAAAGTTAAACAACGAAGAAGATGAAACTTTTTTTAAAGATTGGAAAGACTTTCAAAAATATCTGTTGAAAAATTGGGATATTAAAAGTGGTTTGATTAGCTTTGACAGTTATTAAGAAGAAATGGAAAGAGAATTAGACTTGTATTGTTACCGTTAGTAAGAGAAAATAAGTTTAGAAGCAACTGTAATAGAATAAGAGAGATATTAATGGGGTTGGAGCAGTGCTGGAAGCCTGATGTGGGGGGGAGAAAGGGAAAAAAGAAAAATGGGTATGTATTGCTATGTTTAAATTGTATGAACTTGTGATATATCCACTAATAAATTGTATTTACAAAAAAAAAAAGAGATGATTGAATAGTTTCAGGATGTCTGCCAAGGAATTGGCTGGGAGTTTAGCTTGTTAAGACTTGGCTATAAATTCAGCTGGGAGAAGCATCAGTTTGTGGATGCAACAAGAATACTTGTTACTGAGCTAACAGCCTTGCTGCTACTTGACCTCTGCAACCTTGAACCTTGGAATGGACTTCACAACCAACTTTTCTAGAACCCCTGACCTTTGACTTGCTGCCTAGAACTCCTTGAACCTAGGCTGAACTTTGGTAAACCTGCTCTCTGGAACCCCTGACTTTTGGACTGGATTTTGGTTACTCTGCAACCTTGCCTGCTGGATCCTAGCCCGTGCCTCCTGGGGAAGTTACATCAGTACAGAGGGGAAAAGGAAGCCCAAGATGGAACCAAAACCTCTCACACCACTTTTTAATTTACATTTACATTAATTTCAATTTTCCTGTTTAAATTTTTAAATTCATGATCTGAGGCTAGTGATAAAATATTAATCAAGAATTCCCAGTACCCATGACTGCAATTAGCATCTTATCACTAGTCTCAGATTGCTAAATAAAAAAAATGTAAATGACAGGGGAAATTAAAAAGTGATGTGACAGGTTATGGTCCCCTGCTGGTATTGGCTTGAAAGGAGGATTGGAGAGGAGGCAAACGGCAGCATCCCCAGTACAAAAAAAAAAAAAGATTTCAGTGCTGCATGCAAGGAAATAAAAGGGGGGAATCATCAGTGTGGAATGAAAGTGACCTAAGATGCAGAGAGAGAGAGAGATGCTGGGATGGGAAGCCTAAAATGGGCATTTCCCCACTGAGAAAGTTATGCTGGGGAAGAATGCTGAAGGACCCAAGCTTTGAAAACATTTTCCCTTTAATTCATTCATGCAATAAGTTGGGGGGGACCATTTTGGCAGGCTCTGGAAGCCTAACAAATTGGCAGTTGAGCAACATGGACATTCAGCAACCTGTTGAATTTAGGAATCACTTGGGATTGATCCATTTGGAGGAGAGAATGCAATTGGCACAGAAGAGTCTTTAAACCCTCTGCATGAAAAGACAGGCAAGTCAATACAAAAGTGATGCATGACCTCATAGTGTAATGTTGACAATACATATATGAATTAAGAACCAAAAGGTTAAAAAAATAAGAATTAAGGGGCCAAATAATTGGATTTCTCTACAAAAAACTACAATGTCTAGAGTGAATGTTTAATAAATTATGCTTGACCACTGAAGAAGGCCATTTGGCCAAAATGCGTATAGTCAGGGTCGCATATGGTTCATGTTTGAGATTTATATATGATTTTATTCTGATTCGAGGCTATTATTTGGGCCTATAACTGTTTTTAACCTTATTATAATAAATACAAGCTTTTTGTATATTTGTTTCTATCTATGTTCTGCGGGGAACAGGAAGAAAATCTTAGATAGGTATTACATCAATGTAGTTACTCTTTTGAAACTCAAGGACAATGAACTCAAGCTTGGGTTCACACTCTGAAAAGAGTGGGGGCAAAAAGGGAGCCACTGAGCACATTTTTCTCAATTGGCTGGCTGGGTACAATGTTTTCATGGGGATTGTCTTGTCTGTTCATCCAGAAACTAGTGGCCCTACAAGCTCTGATCAGCCTTACCCTGGATCAAAAAAAGTACACACTTAAGGAGATTCAAGTCTTGCTGGGCCACCTTAATTTTGCTTATAGAGTAGTTACACCTGGGTGTGCATTTTGTGCCCAGTTAGCCAGGTCCACAGCTGGACTCTGTTCCCTTCATCACCATATTAGGATCGCCAAGGCCATGAAGACAGATCTGGCAGTTTGGCATTCTTTTCTTTCCACCTTCAATGGTGTTTCTATTTGGCAAACCCCATTTGATCTAGGTTCCTCCATGCAAATTCATTTTGACACTTCAGGCAGTATTGGTTTTAATGTATATCTTGCTGATCAACTGGTGTGTTCAGCACTGGCCTGGCTCCTGGTCTGGGTCAGACATTCTGAGAGATCACACCTTCCTCGAATTCTTCCTGGTATCAGAAATTGAAAGGTGCAGTTCTCATGTGGTAGCCGAGATCATCACTAAAATTCTCACTCTGAGTGGGTCATGCGCCTTGTGTGCAGATTAGTCTTGTAATGTCTGTCTTGTAACATCTCTTTTCCAGCACCATATATTGCAGGTATAGACAATGACATCCTGCACACCTTATCTTGCTGTCAGGAAGAGAGGTTTCAGACCTTGGCCCCATCAGCCAACCACCACCTGGACCTCTTCCTGGAAGACCTGTGGCCCCTTGGCAACATTTGATTATGTAGGAAGTATTCAATTTCATCACTCACTCTATTCAGCAATCTTATTTCCAGGCTGTGGTGGCCTTTTTGGCATTCTGTTCTGCTAACAGTGGCAGTGGGTCATAGCTGGCCTCAGAGGCCTTGGTCCTTCAATATCTAGCTTCATTAAGGTACCAGGACCTGGCACACAGGACCATAGGTATACACCTTGCTGCAATATCATTTTTTAGCAAAACATAAGGTTACATGTACCCCTGTCACACTTTTGCAGCTCACAGGGCCACTGAGGGCTGGAAGCAGCTTAACCCTTCCGCACCTGACTGATGCCTGGCGCCCTATAACTTTGGGTGCGTTAGCCACACTTTTGCAGCGGATTCTGGCTGTTCATTGGTCTGATTTTGAAGGGCCTTCAGCTACTGTGAACTGGTTTTGGCTTCAAAACACATCTTATCCAGTCAGGCTGTGGCACTTAGTAATGTCTACATCACCAGACACACTCTGCAGCTGTTACTGCAAAGATCCAAAATGGACCAGAAAGGGCATGGAACTTACTTGACCCTCCATGCTGCTGGAGCAGGTCAACCTTGCCCAGTGCTTGGCACCAGCATGCCGTTTTCCCTGCTGTTCCTGGCCCTCTCCTTCTGCGTGTGGATGGCTCTTACCTAACTCATTCCTGTTCACCAGTGTTTTGAGGGCAGTTATTGTTGAGGTGAGTCCCCCCCCGGGACTTTCACACACACTCTTTTCAAATTGGTGTGGTTACTTCAGCTGCTGAATACAGCCTCCCCCCAGACAGCATTTGCTCCATTGGCTGGCGAAGGTCGCAACCTTCAAATCTCGGTCCACCCTCAAGCATGTCCTTTCTCTCATTCCTCTTCTTTTTAGTCTCCACAGGATGCCTCAGAACTGTATCAGGCACAGTACTGTGCCCTGTGCTGGTTGTTATGCTGCTACTTTGGGCTGGGGAGCATCATTGGAGCTGGAGGACTGTCTTTGAGTAACATAGTTAGGATGCACTGGGATGCCTTCCTGCCAACAGTACTGCATGCTATGGCTGCCACAGGCCTTGGGGTCAAGCGTTATAGTGGCATACCCAGCTTGGGTGCATTTGCTCAGCTCCACTACCAGGTGGCAAGGGTTCCACACAGAGGCTTGTGCCTTGGTGGGACCACTACTCCTGGTTCCCCCAGCAGGCAGGGTGAGGATGTGTTTCATTGGCTGGCATGTGGATTGCCCAGTATACTGGATCCTGCCCTTATGCTGTGCCAATGCTCCTTCTGTTGTAATCAGTAAAACTGTGGCCTGTTTTTACTCCAACATCTGGTATTCTCTGTGTTTGTGTTTTGTTCTCTTTCCTTTTCTTCCTCTTTGGTGGCCCATTTGCCCTTGGGGCCACAACAGAGATGCATTGAATGTGGCTGCTTTCCAGAAGATGTCCCTCACCAGTCCCAGGCATAGTAGTGCATCAATGAGAACCACAATGTGGAATTCTGACATTTGGATCCATTGGCCAGGTAGTTGTGGTGAAAACTGCTGTTAAGTCACAGCCATCTTATACTGAACCCATAGGATTTTCAAGGCAAGAGACAGAGGTGGTTTGCCATTGCCTGCCACTGTGTAGCAACCCTCAACTTCCTTAGAGTTTTCACATCCAAGTACTATCTACGGTTGACCCTTCTTAGCTTCCAAGATCTGATGAAATCAAGCTAGCCTGGACCACCCTAGCAAATTTAGGGCAGCTGGTTTTGACAGCCTAAAAGAGGTGACCACTATCTCCCTACAATCCCTTAATGTGTCAGGGGTGTGCTTGAGCTAAGCTGCAGGTCTGTCAATAAAAGTTGTGGGATTGTTGAACCAAAGTCATGCATCACATTCTCCTTCTTGAGTGCAGGGGCAAATTGCCAGGGTTGCACAATTCATAGCACAATCCTAAACAGTTATACCGTTCTATATCTAAGGGTGTTAATCTTCTTATGATTGCATAATCAGTTTAGTTGAATGGAGCTCTATGGTCTGTTTGGCATATTTGTCCATCCCCAAGGTACTTCACTTTCAGCCAACTTATAGCACTAAAATGCTTGGTCCTCTCTTATTTACTGAGTGGAAATTCAACTGCAGAATTTATTCCCAATAGATGGGGGGGGTGGGGGATTGTCACCTTTGGAGGATGGATTTCAGATCAATAGGAAGAGCATTACCCACACTAACAGAAGTACACCAAGTCATTACAGGCCATTATATTTTGGGCTGTTGCTGTTTGTCAACTTTTACATGGCCAACTGAGGATTTATCAGCCAACCATTTTGGACCATTAGCCCGTATCAGTCAACAGCTTCGAGAATGTACGCATACATATAACAGAAAAGCCAGTTTGACAGCTGAGCTTGATATATGGTCTAATATATCCTATATTCCATGGCAGCAGTCAAGGTAAGATTGAAGGTGCAAGGGAAATGTTTGCCTTCTGTTTGCATTATCTTTAAGATCACTTCCTTCCCCATACCCTCACACACACTAAATAATATGCCACTTGTTCATTTTAGGGGTGACTTTAAACCCTTGCATTTTCAGCCACAATTCCTAATTTAAAAATTACTCCTTCATGATAGCTCAGGGTTCCAAAGGATAGCAAAGCAAATGCCCCGGAGTTTATAGTGTGACTCTGCCAGTTTCAGTCCTGATTTATTGAAGCTCTGACTGGGGCACTTAGATTTTGCTTCTGCCAAATAATGTGGTTGGAATGCCTAGTTATTTTCCCATGTGAATAACAAGGATACAAAAAATAGATCTGGAAGACTTCTGCAGTTCAAAGAATTAACTGTCGTGTACAAAACTTAACCCCTCTCCTTTTTTAACTGTAAGTTAAGCAAATCGCCACTGCCTTGTTTCTCTTAAAAATATTTCATTTGTGGTTATATAATATAAATAAAGCACTATAGTTTTGAAGTTATCACACTTCCCAACATACAACTTTAAAGTCCTTCTCTCTGTTTTCTTCCTGATCTCTTTTTCTTGATTTTCTGCCTAAAACTGTAAATGCTTCTAACAAACTGCCCAATTTGGACTCTTACTATGTGTGCTACCAAGTGGGTGGGTATTTTGTTTTTGTTTTTTCTGTAATGAAAGAGCCAATTTATATCCTTTTATGGAACTTTTTATTACTAACTGCAGTGGAACAATTTTCTAAAATAAAGACTCTTTTGTTTATGAGCCTGTTGTGTTGCAAAAAGCAATACCACTTGTTGCATTTGGGAGTGTCTTAAAAACTCTTTTAAGGACAACAATATTTCAGGCATCTGTGTGTACGTTACTTTTCAACAGGATTACATACTCCTGTATAAAGACTGATGACCCAATCCATTATTCTGTGTTTGGGATTAGGCAGAAGTATATGTAAATGGCAAATAGGATGATTGAATGTGTCCAGACATCCCTTTTTAAAATCTAGAGCTTTCTTGTTTCAGCCCCGCTTCAGCTGCACACACTGTTATGGGGGGGGTGACTTTTCTTGCTGTGAAACTCCCTTAGAGCAAGGGTTCCCTGGCAAACACCCTGGTAACCAGCCACCATCACCCAGTGCCTCCTGAGAACGTCTAGACACAGTATTAGAACATCTAGCACAGTATTAGAACAACAATACAGGGTAGAAACCCTAGAAAATACCTTATAATCAACTATGTAGCACCTGTACAATCTAGCATGTGGGGAAGAGATTCAGAGAAATACCCCTGAGAAATCAATTGTAGTAAGAGAAGCACAAAAAAAGTCCTAATAAAGAGGTTTATTATAAGGGGGGGGAGGCTGTTTGAAGTTGTTAAAAAGTGGTGGGGAAAGAGCAAAACAAAATACAGAGAAGGCATGCAGCAACACAACATGGAGCTGTTCAAATAAAAAGTGACACAGTTGAACTAAGTCAACTGGACATATATTACCTTGGCTCTAGCTGGTTCCTTGGAGCATATACAGAGTTCCTAGCACCAACAAGAGCCCTTAACCCGTACCCAGCTTCCTGTGGACCCAGTGTCTGCTGAAGATGAAACTCTGCAGACAAGGAAAAACCCCAGATGTCCAGATATTTATGATAAAATGGAATTGAACCTTCTTTCTATGAGTGACAAGCTGCTTTAGCAAGTCCTGGGCAAAGCTCCATCTATGATGTCAGAGACTACTGCTACCAATCAGAGACATATAAAACATAGCTCCATCCCCATCAAGAATCTGATAGTGGCTCAAAACATCCATAACAAATAGGTGGTTTAGCCCAAGCCAGATTGTCCTTTGTCCAAAAGGGATTAACTCAGTCAGGATGATCTAACCTGGAATGGAAATGAATGGGTCATTCTAATGTAACCCCCCAGGGGTCCAGGATCCCAGACACTCTAGGGGGTGCTGTTGCCCTAGCAAGGGTCAGGGTGTTGTCTCACACAAATACATGAGCATGTACAAACACGCTCACAGAGCCACGTGCTTGCTTCTTCTGGGAGCAAAGATCATGCTATTGGTGAGAATACATGAATAATACAACCATTTATATGAGTTGATAGTTCTCCTTGTCAGACACAACCACACACAGCCAGTTATGTAGGCTATTCTTCTTGATATACTTATTTGTAAAATACTTCACATACCTTTAAAATACGATGCCAGTCTTTTCAATCTGATTAACACCTTGTTGAAAGAAAAAATACCAGTGGGATAGGAAAGATCTATGCCATTAACTCTTAATGTTTACATTTTCAACTTTAATGTTTTCCTAGCTCTCAGATAGCAAAAACTAAGATACATGTGCTAAGGTACCATATAGCATAGCATTTTGGTGTATTTGTAATTTTGTAATTTGTAATTTTGCTTGTAGAAAATAAAAATTAAGGCATTTACACTAAATTTGCCAAATAATACAATTTTATATGGTAACCAAGTTACAAATTATTCATTTTATGTTTTAAAGCAATAAAATAAATTTAGGCCTGATAAGAAAGTACTTCATATATTTTGATTCTTCTCTAAATGTCCAAGGGTTTTTTTAATGAAATATTTTCCCATGGCTTTGAATTTTCCAGTCATGTTATATCTCTAGTTGACTTTAGCCACATATGCCAGGTCAGGGAGGACTGCAGAGAAAGGCATAGCAAAATGGAAATGTGCGGGTATAACACATGTATGGACCCAGAGTCAAGCCCTACAGAAGGCTACCAATAAGACAGCTCTCAAGTTCCACCTGGGGTATTGCAACAAACATGGTCACATGGTATGGGCCACTGTTGAGTGTTCCACTTGCTGATCATTTGATAAGCAATCCCCACACAGCAGCTCAGTAGGTTCGTTGCTGTCATTTGCTCTTATTCTTCTCCGTAACCTTTGTGCTCAACTTTTCTTCCTACCCATCATGCAGGATGCGTGGCTTATAAGATGCCAGGTGTGATCGTGCACCCTGAAGAGCCTCCTCCACCCCTTGCTAGAGCACAGTGGTGTGGACAGCAGAGGAAGCCCTCATCCCTTCCCAGGCAAGTCCCATACTGAAGACTCCTGAGACCAACTGGGATCAGGCAGCAGGCAGTAACTCATACCTACCTACCAAATAGTGAGCAGACTTAGACACAGCTGTGACACTATTGGAACAATATCAGGCATACTGAAAAGAAGCCAGATGAATGGGGTTGCCAAATCCCTTATTCCAGAAGGGTTTCTGTGCCTTTGCAAGCTGCACTCAAGGAATTCAGGACTATAGGGAGAGCTGCTCCTGTCACGGCTTGCCCACAGGAGGTGCAACTATGCTGTTCGTAATTGGTAAGCAATCATGCAGTGGCTAGGCTAGAACAAAGGGGCTGGCAGGGCAACCAGAAGTACTCTAGGGAAGCACTAAAAGCTATCATTGCCTGAATCTCAGCAGGCAATATTCAGTGGTACATATGTGTGTCCACAGAAATACTGAATAAAGTGTTTTGCTG
This sequence comes from Gekko gecko, assembly GCA_029375565.1. Classification (NCBI taxonomy): domain Eukaryota; kingdom Metazoa; phylum Chordata; class Lepidosauria; order Squamata; family Gekkonidae; genus Gekko; species Gekko gecko. The sequence goes on along the minus strand of JAPDNY010000004.1, from coordinate 98,189,669 downwards.
GCCTATGGTATGCAGGACAATGATGAAGGCAGTAATGTATTTGACTAACTTTCCTGATCAAATGGACTGAATTACTCAAAGAAGCTGGAGATTTTCTCTCCAAGATGTAACCAAGAGAGATTCGCAGTCTCATCCTTTGCATGGTTACATGGTTATTGGAAATACTTTCTACTAATTTCAATGGGACTGACACTGTCAGGTAGCTGTGGATAGGATTGCAATCTTGGGCTGCACTTCCATACACACATCCTGGGAATTTGGTCCATCTGAAATCAAGAGAATGTACTTTCAAGGAAAAATATTTAGGACAAGGCTGCAAGCTTCACAGTTTTCAGGAATGTAGCCTTGACCAGTGTGCTACACATTCCACACTAAGTAGGCTGAATCACATATATTGTGGAATTTCACCATCTCCCCCCTTTTAATGAGAGTTTACAGATCGGCTATACTAGTTGTTTAATCCCATAACTAAAACAAACAATGAAAACACTTTTTACAAGAATTGGAAAGATATCCAAAGTAAAGCAACCGATTCTTTACTGGCAAACCTATTCTTGGCAAATATACATAATCCCCCACCTATAATTCTAAATAGAAATAATAAGGAAACCAGTAACTAAGTAAAACAAATTAAACTGATGGAATTAGGACACTCCTGTGGTGACTTTCATAGTTTCTTGATGCAAAAAAGATAATCCTGAGGTTACACAAAAAGCCATTTCACAATACTTTTCAAAGTAGACAAAACCCCTCAGGTTTAGTAGCAGTGAACAGTTTTTCATGGGGAATCAATCTTAATTCTGGATATTATCATAAAGCATGTATTTCTGGTGCCAAAAATACTTTAGAACAAATATTAGGAAGTGGCAAGCACCAGGCTTAGAAGGGACACCACTGATTTGTTTAAAAATCTCATCAATGGCTTAGACTGTCTGCCAACAATTGACATAGAAACTGACTTCACAGGATGATTTCATCCCTGCTTCTCCTAGTAGCACAATATAAAGCTAAATCCATATACTTCTGAAACATACTGTAAGCAAAGTAGGTTGTTACTTGTCCATGGCACTTCTGGACTTGTTATTAATCTAACTAAACAAAATATGACCCTATCAGCATGTAAGAAGAAAAAGTACTCTTTTGACCTCTCTGATGTCACAATGAGCCAGGAAGTTAAATATTTTGCAGCACTAGAAGACCTCAAAATTTGATTTCACAGTGCCTTGACAGTTTTCCTTGATAGTTCCATGGCATGAATATGTGAGGGCTTGGGTATGCCCAGTGAAAGATTTTCCTGTTAATTTGTTTTTGAAAATCTGCATTGTATATTAGTATGTGAATTTCATAATGTCACTGCATGTAACAACAATCTCCTTAGTATGTTCAAAATAACATCATCATCATCATCATCATCATCATCATTATGAGTATTATTATAAGTATTATTATGAGTATTATTAATATTATTATGTGTTGATCACCCTATCCCAGCTTATGCCGGGCTCCAGGCAATGTACATGGGGGCATAATGCCATAAAAACATATAAAACATTAACATTCTACAGACAATTTAATAACACTAAAAACCCGAATAGAGTCCATGATGATGGTGTCCTGGAAATTTCTATCCCAGCTCTGGGCTACCGGCCAGTTTCTGGGCAGGGGGAGAGGGAACTCATAGCAGCAATTCAGAAGAGGGAAAAGGAAGGGAGGGTGCCAGCCAAGGGGGAAAAAACTGTTGCTGCCCTCAACCAAAAGCCTGTACATAGATTGTAGTGGAAAGCAAACCAATACACAACTTAGGAAACGGGGGGGAAAGCAATACTGGAATATAGATCATTTCATGAACTTAAGTAATTATATATGTTTATGGTTAGATTCAGGGTTTTTTTTGTAGAAAAAGCACAGCAGGAACTCATTAGCATAATAAGGCACACCCAGCAGCAGAAACTCATTAGCATATTAGCCCACACCCCTGACAGCACAGCTCAATAGCATATTAGGCCACACCTCCATGTTACCAGAAGTGTGGTCATCCAGCTACACCCAGCTTTTACTTCTTATTCTGTTTACCTTGTTTGTTGCCAAAACCCAGGGTTCTTTCGGGAGCAGGAACTCCTTTGCATGTTAGGCCACACACCCCTATTGTAGCCAGTCTTCATGATTTCTGCTGTTGGGTGTGGCCTATTATGCTAATGAGTTCCTGCTGGGCGTGGCCAACTCGGGAGCCAGCCGGAACTCCATTCCTGTGCGTTCCTGCCCAAAAATAGCCCTGGTTAGATTATACTGAACTTTCAACAAATTGATGAAAATGCTATAAAATATTGTTATGTAACTGGTATACATAAATAACACAGCTTGAATCTCACTCCTATCTAGGCCTGGTATCCAGAAGACCAAACTCTGATTGGCTACTCTGCTTAGCAGGCCAATCAGGAAGCTAGAAGGTTATGGAGGGAGACAAATGTATTGGTTGTTATGTTACTGTTTCGATTGGATATTTATGCAACAAGGGGCATGGCTCTCCTGTTTTTGTGTTGTTTCCTGCCTTTGTAAATAAAGCTGAATCACTGTTCATGAGCTGCTGCCTTAAGTTTCGTACTTAACACTGGCGACGAGGATGGGATGTAATGGGTAGGCAGCCCCATTGTACCACCGCCACCATGGCAGATGAAGCAGGTCTATCCAGGTTCCCGGAAAAAGAAGGATAACACCCTGCCAACCCACCGGCAGAACCAGCATGAGGGATGGCAGCCAGCGCGAAGTTCAAGGCTTTCGAACTGGAGCTGGAGGACTGGGACTCGTACATCGCTCGCTTTGAGTTCCACTTATGGGCCAACCAAATGGAGGTGGAAGCCACGAAGACGGCAATGCTGCTCAGCTCCTGTGGTCAGGCCGTGTTCGATGTGGCCAGGTCCCAAACAGACATCTTGACTGTTTCACTTGCTGAAATCACTAGAAAGTTGAAAAGTCACTTTGCACCAAAACCATTGCAGATCGCCTGCCACCATGCATTTTACAAATGTGACCAGGAGGCGAATGAGTCGATAGCCGAGTACATTACGGTGCTAAGAAAGGTGGCCAGGACATGTAATCTCCCCGACCTGGAGGCAGCCTTACTCAATCAGTTTGTGTGTGGCCTGAGGAACGAAAAGCTCCAGCAGAGGCTATTCACAAAAACAGAGCTGACCTATGCTACCGCCTACACTGAGGCCATCACTGCGGAAGCCACAGAGAGGTCAACCAAGGAGGTGAGACAAGCCAGCAGTCCACCTCATCAGCGCCTGGAGAAGTCAGTACATCAAGATTCTGCTACTGAATCTGAGGGTGAGGATGATGATGTCAACAAAACTCGTGTGGCAAGGTCCTGGTGGACCCCAGTGATAGCTGCGCTCTGGCAAGCCTGCGCCAGTTGCGGCAGAGCACACGACTGAGACAGATGTTGGGCATGTGACCTCAGATGCCAGGCTTGTAACAAGAGGGGCCACTTGGCCAGGGTGTGTCGAGCCAAGGCAAAGCAAAAGTCACCACTATCTTCACCATGGCGGAGTTGCAAAGCGCAAGACATTGGTGCTGCGAGGACCACAGACTGCAACAAGACCACCTGCTGCTCCTGTCCCACGACCATCATGAGCACCGGACCCAGGGCCAGGAAAAAGATTCACGTCACCATGCTGCTGGACGTGGAGCCGTGTGAGATGGAGGTCAACCCAGGATCAGCGATGACCGTCATCTCCTCGGAGGTGCTGCAGTGCTTGTTCCCCAGAAGGAGCTGCCACCATTTGGCACCCAGCTGGGTGCACCTTTCCAATTTTCAGGGGCAGCGTATTCCTGTGGCTGGGGAGGCTGAGTTCGAGGTACAGTTTAAAGGTTTTAAGGAGACACTGAGTCTCCTGGTTGCTGAAGGGCATAGAGCCAGTCTGTTGGGATTAGACTGGTTCGAGGCTCGTGGCATTGCTGTGACGGGGGTTAACCAGATCTGTGCTAATAAAATGAGTTCCATCTATTCCAAGTTCCTTGAGGTGTTCGATGGGTCACTGGGAAGGTATATAGGCCCGCCAATAACTTTTGACCTGGACCCTTCTGTGGCGCCCATACGATTGAAGTACCGGTGGGTGCCCATCTCACTCCAACTGAGAATTGAGGTGGAACTGGACAAACTGGTTGCACAGGGTGTACTTGAGCCTGTATCCCATGTGAGGTGGGAAACCCCCACTGTAACTCCTATTAAGCCTGATGGGTCAATTCGGATTTGCGCCAATTATAAATGTACTATCAATAGGGCACTACAACAGCATTCATACCCTGTTCCAATCATAAGTCATGTGTTGGCGTTGCTGGCAGGGGGCTGTATTTTTGCAAAACTTGATCTCGCTCAGGCCTACCAGCAGTTACCTGTAGACAAATGTGCCGCAGAAGCACAAACGATTGTTACTCACAGGGGTGCATTCAAAGTTAACCGCTTGCAATTTGGGGTGAACGTGGCCCCAGGTATTTTTCAAAGGTTGATGGAAGGTTTATTGAGGGATCTAGCAAATAAACAAGCACTGCACAAATAACACAGACCACAAGTGCTCAAAAAGTTATGCACAAAAATCAATTTATATAAGAGGACCACTATGACACACGCCCCCTTTTCTATATACAAGTACTGTGAGGGTCTGCATGTGGTGCCTGGTCAGAGCTGCTACTGATTTCTTCTGACCAGTCCTCTATGCAAATCTACAATAGTCTCTTCAGGGTAATTGTTTTACTTCTTGGTCAGGGACATGTGTAAGGACCACTGCTAAGTGTATTTACCGTGAAATAGATAGGCACCACAGCTTGCTAACTTTAAAACTGAACAGGCTTTATTTACAAACAACACAACAGGGGGATGGAAGTTGTACAGAGGATATTTTGTTTCCTTTCAGGCTTTAGCTCTTTCCTTTATGTTCACTTAGGCTGTATGTTTATTACTTTCCATTCATACATAGATCTTCATCAGTTCACAACACACACCTCAGATCTCACTCTCCAGTCACTCCTTTAGTGGTTAACTTTTGGCTGGCCCTTTGAGTCTAACTGGTCACCTAACCAGCCTTCTTGACTCCTCTCTTCAGCCTTTGCTCAGCCACTATATAAGTCCCTGTGGAGCAGTGTCTTTGGTGTCTGTGACCACTCACTTTTACTCTCCTCAGTATATTAGAAGAATCAGTGCAGATTACTCTTAAGCCCCAGTTCTTTACATAAACTGTTCACAGGCTGTTTCCACAGAGCTACAGAGATCCAGTTCACTGACAGACTCCTTGTTAGCTCTCTGTCCCAGGACAAAACTAAACTGCTGCTTCTCAACTGCCAACTCCAAATGGACCATTTGGTCTGTTAAACGCCAGTCACTGAGGGTTCCGAGCTAAATGGCCCCCTCCTCACTCCGTCACATGACTCAGCAGTGTTCTATGTTTACTTTCTTTTGTTCCCAGATCTTTAAGTCTGTCACAACCACATATATCAGTGAAACCAAAATTACATCATATAGTATGCAGGTCTATAGATAGTACAAGTCCATAAATGGTACACAGACAAAATGGACGAAGACTCCGGATTTTGATCTTCGTTTCGATAATTCTTCAATAAGTTCACACTACTACAATTGCAAATAAAACCAAATAATTATTATCATATATTACAGCCAAACCCATGTTCTGAATACTAACAGAATTTTTTTTTACCTTCATACAGTACTCATAGTGTACAGAAGAATCTTAGAAGGAAAAATCCTTAGTATAGCATTCACAGTGTATAAAAGCCTTCAATTCAATATTACAGGAAAAATTCTGAAACAAGGAAAAATAAGAAAAATGCTCTTATAATATTATTATTTGCAGTTGCAATATACAAAGAAATATTAAAAGGGTCACTATGCTCACCATTCTTATTATAATCATTCAAAGCCAGGCATCCGATCAACATTTATGAGCACCTGCAAATATCTTTCATGTATTTAGTATGTCTTTGTCCCTCTAAACTAAAGGTCGAACTCATTTGTTACGGGGGCCGGATCCAACATAAGTATTACTTTGTTTGGCCAGGCCATGTGTGCCATAAAATGTAACACAAGGTACTAGAGATATAAACTTTATAAAGATGATTTCAGATGCTGAATGGCAATAGTAGGTGTGATTGGATTAGGTGTGATATGCAGAAGAGTGGTAACAAGACAGGAAGCCTAGTTCTCAATTTGGTCCAGGAGAATGCAAAGAATAAATGGAAATAAGTCTGAAGAAGTGAGCAGTGGCTCACAAAAGCACATACCCTACCACAATTTTGTTAGTCTTTAAAGGTGCTATTGGACCACTATTAGAAACCACAGCATTCAAAAACCAGTGGGGGAACATTTTAACCTTCCAGGGCATTCAGTTGCTGACAAGAGTAGCAGTTCTCTTGCAAAGGAATTTCAAAGGGAGATTAGAAAGACAGACTGCTGAATTGCAAGTGATCATGAAGCTCAAGACAATGCAAACTCCTGGACTGAATTGAGACCTAGGTTTTTTCTCTCTTTACCAATGCTTGCTATTTTCTTTTGGCATCTGAAATCACTTCACTCTCCAAGATATAAGGACAGATGGACTCACATTCCAGCTGTAGCTGAGGAAGTGAGCAATGATTCATGAAAGCTCATGTCCTGCCACAAATTCTGTTAGTCATTAAGGTGCTGCTGTACTCTTGCTCCTTTTCAGTAATAAGGAATGCAAGCTATGCTGTTAGGTTTCTCCCACACACACACATCTGTTAGAAATGGAAAAGGGGATCTCTCCAAGTGCCATGGGATGAACTCTCTCACTCATTCTTATACCTGGAATAAAACATTTTTTGATCTTAAACACAGGACACTTCCCCCTCCTTACTGGGAATAAAACAGGATTTTTTGCTTAAACACAGGACTCTCCCCCCTCGTACCTGGAATAAAAGTTTTTTGGTCTTGAACACAGGACTCCCCTCCATACCTGGAATGAAACTTTTTTAGTCTAAGTACAAGACTTCCCCCACACACCTGGAATAAAATGTTTTTTTGGTCTAAATACAGGACTCTCCCGCCCATATCTGGAATAAAACAGTTTTTTAGTCTTAAGCACAGGACACACATCTGGAATAAAACATTTTTTGGTGTAAACACGGGACTCTCTCTCTCTTTCTAGCATGCTCCTGCTGGCTGGCTGGCTGGCTGGCGCTCTCTCTCTCTCTCTCTCTCTCTCTCTCTCTCTCTCTCTCTCTCTCTCTCCGAAGAAGAAGAAGAAGAAGAAGAAGAAGAAGAAGAAGAAGTATAATACCTGAAATAAAACATTGCTGGTCTTCTAGAAAGTCCCACGAGATGACATCCCCCCCCCCATGTCTCTATTCCTCCCCCTTCCTCCCCAGAGGCGGAGCGGGGAGGAGCCCTCAGCCAATGGAGGGAAGGCTTTCTTTCTCTTCTCTGAAGTAGGAACTAGGAGAGACTGGCCAGAAGGAGCTGCGATGTTAGAAATGGAAGCAGGAAGCAGCACAGTGTCAGCTTCTCTCAGGCCAGATTGCAGTCCTGTGCAGGCTGGATGTGGCCTGCAGACCATATCTTTGACACCCCCTGCTCTAAATACCTTCCCCCTTCTATTTTAAGTGTATAGCAGAGTGGGGAGTTGAACATGAGACTTCCAGATCCTAGTTTAAAACTCTAACCATTCTAACTGTAAATATGGTGGGGGGAGTTTTCCTTTCAATAAACTGGACAATTTTAATAATTTTCACTGTTTCAGCAGTTTTCCATAGCCCATATGCTCATATGCATTTTCCAAAGACCATGAGCTTTCAAAAGGTACTTTGTGGGTACAAATAAACTGTGTAGATTCAAAGCCATTCAGTAAAAAGACTGACAGGTGGATGACATTTGCTAATTTTGTGAGTGATAACAGTAATACTGATACTAATACTGATGTTTAAATCCATGCTGGAGTAGTTGGATTTTTGTTGACTTCTTTTTGGAATTGTTTCTTAATTTTCCTGTAGTTTGTCATGAATTGAAATCCATAGAACATCTAGTGGTACTGGGTAGTTAATGGTTGTTAATTTTGGTTTATTTTTTAAAGCTTTTGTGATTTTTTGTGTGTGTGTGTGTGTCTCAAGCAGGTCTTCAAGGGGATAGTATATACATGTTTTTGAGAAATAATAATTCTGATAAAGATCTTTGATGTAAAAACTTTGCTAAAATAGTGAATGTTGCATTATAGAAAAAAACACATATGTTTTCCCATGTATGTGTGCTGTTAGACAGGAGAGCACCTTACATTGAATAATAGCCGGCCTGTTATGTATTGAACTGAATCAAGCCTATTATTTTCTATGTTAAGCTTGATTCTGGAATGTGGATTCTAAGCTGTCGCATTCGTATTGGTCGGTTTCTGCGAAACCAGTGTAAATAGCCAATCACTGTGTGGTAATGTTGCAAAGAGGGAACAGTCCTGATTGGTCTTTATCCCTGCAATGCCATTGGTCTTTAACTTGTTATGGGTGTGGCTTTGGCAGCCCGGGAGAGTTTAAAAAGGAGCTGTGCTCCACTGTTTGTGTTGTGTGTTCCTGAGTTGGTGTTTGTCGTTAATGAAGCTGAAATCACTTGTTGAGCTTACTTCGTTGTTGAGTCTCATACTTAACAATTTGGCGACGAGGATGGGATGCTAGAGCGGGTAGGCAGCCCCGCTGAACCGAGATTGCAACGGCAGACGAGGACACACACCCGGCCGAGCCGGCTGAGGCTCCACGAGTAGAAGTGGCAGCACCAACAGCCCGATGGCCGTCAACCCGGCGTTCAAAGCCTTCGACCCGGCGACAGAGGACTGGGACTCTTACCTGGCACGGTTCGAGTTCCACCTCCAGGCGAACCAGATAACGGATGAGGCGAGAAAGAAGGCGATGCTCCTGAGGTCGTGCGGCAAGGCCGCCTTCGACATCGCCCGGTCCCTGGTCGCCCCGACTGAACTGAGTGCAGTAATATGGGCTGATATCACGGCCAAGCTCAAAGGCCATTTCTCGCCACAGCCGTCTCGGATCGCATGCCGGCACGCTTTTTACAAGCGGTGCCAAGGGCCTTCCAAGTCAATAGCCAAGTTCGTCACCGCCTTACGGAAGGCGGCAAGGCCATGTGATTCATGGATTTGGAGGAAGCCCTCCTCAACCGTTTGGTGTGCGGCCTTCGGGACGAGCGCCTTCAACAGCGTCTCTTCGCCCACACCCAACTGACGTATGCGGTTGCCTACGCTGAGGCCATCGCAGCAGAGGCCGCGGACAAGTCGACACGAGAGGTTCGACAGCGGCAGACTCAGGTCAGCAAGGAGCCTGCAGTTCACCGGCAGTCTGCCAGCGAGTCTGACAGCGATGCCAACGGCGTGTGTCGAACTCAAGAGACATGCCCACCGCAGACCAGACCGAGAACTTCGACGACCCGTCCCTGCACAGGCCGCGGCAATAAGCACAACAGAGACCTCTGTCGGGCTAAAGAGCTCATCTGCCACGCCTGCGGGAAGCGAGGTCATCTGGCTTGAGTTTGTCAGGCTGCGAGGAAATCGCCACCGTCTTCGCGACGAGCAGACCCCAAGGTTCGGCCTCCAGATGACAGCAGAACGTCCGACTACCACCAGACTGACACCTGCCCATCGACCGTCCTAGCGACCGGTGACAAGGCCACTCGGAAAATTCACGTCACGCTTCAGCTGGACGGCGTTCCGTGTACGATGGAGGTGGACTCCGGCTCATCCGTCACCTTCATCTCCACCGAAACGTGGCAGCGCTTATTTCCGAGGAGGAGCCGACGTCGCCTGTCTCCAGTAACAATGCGTCTCACCGACTTCCAGGGACGACGCATTCCGTTGGCGGGATGAGCTACCTTCCAGGTGGAGTTCAAGGAACGGAAGGCTGAGCTGTCCCTCCTGGTTGCAGAGGGTGAGAGGGTCAGTTTGTTGGGCCTTGATTGGTTCGAGGCTCTAGGTATTGCCATCTCTGGTATTAACAGCATTTGTGACAATAAAAGGGACTCATTGTATAGAGAGTTTCCTGAAGTCTTTGGGGAAGGGCTTGGATTGTATACTGGGCCCCCGGTTTCTTTTGATTTAGACCCTTCAGTGCGTCCCATACGGCTGAAGTACAGGAAGGTACCCCTCGCTCTCAAAGCAAAGATCGAGGCAGAGCTGGACAAGCTAGTTAATCAAGGTATCTTCAAGCCGGTGCCCTATGGTCGGTGGGAGACCCCCATAGTAACGCCCGTAAAGGCAGACGGGTCAATACGCATATGCGCTGATTATAAGTGCACCGTGAACAAAGCGATCCAGCAGCACTCCTACCCAGTGCCGGTCATCAGCCATGTGTTGGCTTCACTGGGAGGAGGAAGGATTTTTGCTAAACTTGACTTAGCCCAAGCCTATCAGCAGTTGCCCGTAGACGACGCAACTGCTGACGCCCAGACCATTGTGACCCACAAAGGGGCATTTCGGGTCAAAAGACTGCAATTTGGGGTTAATGTAGCCCCGGGCATTTTCCAAGGTTTGATGGAGGGGCTCCTGCGTGGGCTACCCGGAGTGGTGCCCTATTTTGATGACGTTTTGGTGGCAGGCTCTGATGAGTGCAAACTCATGGCTCGGCTCAGAGCAGTACTAAGCCGGTTTAAAGAAGCCGGACTACGGGTCAAACGCTCCAAATGTGTGGTTGGAGCAGACAGGGTAGAGTTCTTGGGATTCCTGATTGACGCAGATGGAGTCCATCCTACACCAGACAAGGTCTCCACCATCAAGAACGCGCCCCCGCCACGGTCAAAAAAGGATCTCCAGTCGTTCCTGGGGATCCTAAATTTCTATCATGCCTTCCTGCCCCACAAGGCATCGGTTGCAGAACCCCTGCATGCTCTGCTCCACAAAAATGCAAAGTGGGAGTGGGGAGAGCGGCAGGAACAAGCTTTCACGGCCGTGAAAGAACTCCTCTCGTCATGTGCGGTGCTGACCCACTTTGACGAGAACAAACTGCTGGTACTTGCAGCTGACGCGTCCCCTTACGGGGTGGGCACCGTTCTCAGCCACCTAATGCCGGACGGGTCAGAAGCACCGATCGCCTTCTACTCGCGATCACTCACAGTGGCGGAGAAGAACTATGCCCAAATCGACAAGGCGGGCCTCGCCTTAATCGCCGGAATTAAAAAATTCCATGACTTTGTTTATGGGCGGAGGTTCCTCCTTGTAACAGATCACAAACCGCTTCTGGGCATCTTCTCCCTAGACCGGCAGACGCCGAACATACTGTCCCCCAGGATGCTGAGGTGGGCAGTCTTCATGTCGGCGTACGACTTTGAACTAGAGCACCGCCCGGGGAAGGCTATCAGGCATGCTGACGCCCTGAGCCGTTGCCCCGCACCACTGGACACCAGAGAACTTGAGCCGGAGCTGGACATTCTGGCGCTTGAGGAGCTCCCGGAGGCACCAGTTACCTCCTCGGACATTGCCGCTGCGACGGCTAAGGACCCTGTGCTTGCCTGTGTCCTTAATTGGGCATGGAGGGGGTGGCCAGCAGGGAAAATGGCGCCTGAGTTTAAACCGTTCGTTTCACGCCAGAACGAGTTATCGGTGACGAAGGGCTGTTTGCTTTGGGGGAGTCAGGTGGTGATTCCCGCCAAACTGAGGGAGGATGTTTTGGAGGCGTTACATGTGGGCCACCCTGGCATGGTCCACATGAAAGCCCTCGCCAGAGGGTACGTGTGGTGGCCGAAGCTGGACGAGGACATTGAGGCCTGGGTAAGGCAGTGTATGGAGTGTCAACGGTCCCATCCAGAACCACCACAGGCTCCCATTCAGCCCTGGGAGAAAATGAGGAGGCCCTGGTCCCGCCTCCATATTGATTTCACGGGCCCATACCATGGGCAAATGTTTTTTATTTGTGTTGACAGCTACTCTAAATGGTTAGAGGTGGTGCCCATGAGGTCAACAGGGTCTGGGGCAGTAATCAACGCCCTCAGGAGGTTGTTCTCGACTCACGGGCTGCCGGACTGTTTGGTCTCGGATAACGGGCCACAGTTCGTGTCAGCGGAGTTTGAGAAGTTCCTCAGAGACAACCTCATCCGCCATGTGACTTCTGCCCCGTTCCATCCGGCCTCTAACGGTCAGGCCAAGTGGATGGTACGGACGGCAAAGGAGTCACTTGGGCGCCTGACGTGTGGGGACTGGAGCCAGAAAATTGCCTCTTTCCTACTGAGGTAACATATCACCCTGTGTTCAATGACGGGGAGGAGTCCAGCTGAATTGTTAATGGGCCGAAAGCTGGCTTCGTTGTTAGACCGCCTGCACCCTGACCTCGACCAGTCGAAACAGCGGTCAGAAACCCCCGAGCAGGGGAGAGTTTTTCTAGTTGGGGACAAAGTGTTTGCCCGCAATTATGTGGAGGGTCATCGGTGGCTACAAGCCGTGGTCACCAAGGTAGCAGGGTCCAGGTTGTACGTGGTCCGGCTTCCCAGCGGACGGGAGATACGTCGCCACGTAGACCAGCTCAGGGAGCGCTGGGCAGACTCCAGCGCCGAGTCGGTGCCCGAGCCTGAGCTGGTCCCCGAGCAGGAGGGGCCTCCCGCCGAGGAGGTGAGTGCTGCGGAACGGGATTCGGAGTCTGGGCAGTCCCCAACTCCAGTGCCTGAGATGCCTGTTAGTGTTCCTCCTTCTCCTGCGAGAGAAGTCGAAGGAGTCCCCGAAGAGTGTGCTGCTCCACCGCCATTGGAGCAGAGACCGCTGCGCCAGTCGAGCTGAAGCCGAGGTGCCCCCCCCCCCACCTGAAAAATTATGTTTGGAAGGGTAATGCTCTATCTTGGGGGGGGGGGGATTTGTTATGTATTGAACTGTGAATCAAGCCTTTTCTTTTCTATGTTAAGCTTGATTCTGGAATGTGGATTCTAAGCTGTCGCATTCGTATTGGTCGGTTTCTGCGAAACCAGTGTAAATAGCCAATCACTGTGTGGTAATGTTGCAAAGAGGGAACAGTCCTGATTGGTCTTTATCCCTGCAATGCCATTGGTCATTAACTTGTTATGGGTGTGGCTTTGGCAGCCCAGGAGAGTTTAAAAAGGAGCTGTGCTCCACTGTTTGTGTTGTGTGTTCCTGAGTTGGTGTTTGTCGTTAATAAAGCTGAAATCACTTGTTGAGCTTACTTCGTTGTTGAGTCTCATACTTAACATGGCCCTTCTTGCAGAGTGGCACCAGTGTTAGTCTAGCAGAGAAGGAACCATACATTCTCTTTCCTTGGAATTTGGCACACCAATCATATTATCAATAAAGATTAGGGTTGCCAGCCCCCAGGTGGGAGCAGGGGATTCCCCGATTTCCCGGGCTGCAGCTCACTGCCAGCCAGCTGGTTAGTGGGGAAAGCCCCACCCCCCACAGCCATGGCTGGGTGCAATGTCCCTGGTGTGATGATATCACATGAAAGTGATGTCATCACACTTGGGACTTCCATGTGGCAGTGTTGCCCTGCCCCCCACACCCCCTGCTGTCAGAAGAAAAGGACCTGGCAACCCTAATATAGATTCTGTATGCACAAGCGTTCTCAGAACAAGATACAGATGTGCTTTAAACTTTGTACCAGTCAAGAGACTGGGGACTAGCTGGAAAGGAATGCAGCTATACTCCATCCAAGGCTATTTTTAAGTAGAAGAAGCAGTTATGCCACTGCAAATGTACCAAACAGAAGGCAAAGACCACTTCTCTAAGAGGTAAAAATATGCCATTGTCCCAGAAGGCTCTCACGGCTATTATTGAACTTTGACAGACTTTTTAGTGAACAGTTTTGAAGAGAGGATTAGAAAATCAGAGGCCCAAAGCAAGATGCTAGAAATAGTTATAGTAATGTATGGCTGTGAGAGTTGGACTATAAGGAAGGCTGAGCGCTGAAGAATAGATTCTTTTGAATTATTGTGCTGGAGAAGACTCTTGAGAGTCCCCTGGACTGCAAGAAGATCAAATCAGTCAATCCTAAAAGAAATCAACCCTCACTGTTACATAAGAACATAAGAACATAAGAGAAGCCAATGTTGAATCAGGCCAATGGCCCATCTAGTCCAACACTCTGTCACACAGCGGCCAAAAATACCACGTGCCATCAGGAGGTCCAGCAGTGGGGCCAGCAGTGATTCCCTGGAAGGCCAGACACTGAAGCTGAAGCTCAAATACTTTGGCCACCAAATGAGAAGGGAGCACTCACTGGAGAAGACCCTGATGCTGGGAAAGACTGAAGGTCAAAGAAGAAGAACCTTGTTATCAATGCAACGAACATGAAATTAAGCAAACTCTGGAGCATGATGGAAGACAGGAGGGCCTGGCGTGATGTGGTCCATGGGGTCGCAAAGCGTTGAACTTGACTGTGCGACTGAACAACAAGAAGAGATGGTTGGCCTTCAATTAAATAAAATTCAGAGATAAAGGAGAAACAGTATCATCCTTGGGAGTCTCCCAAGTACCCAGGCTCAAAGTTATTCTCAGCATTCTTCATCAGTGCAGCATAATTTACATTCCTGTTCCTAACCATTTTTCTTCAGGGTTGAGTGGAGTTTCAGAACTCAAAAGGCAACACAATATTCCCACATGGTAGTTCAAAGCAGCCAATAAAAAGAACTGAGTAGAGAACCTGGCCATTTTTAAAGAGGAAAGAGAGAAGAGGATCCACTAATAAAATTTGTGCAGGATATAGTATGAAATAGCTTTCTAGCATTATCAACTTTTCCAAACCTGAAGCAGGGGGAAAGAAAGCAACATCATATTGGGTAGGAGAAACTATATTCTTCTAAATGTGAATATATATTTATTTTCTTCATTTATATCCTTCCTTAGTGCCCATTGAGCACCCAAAACAGCTTACATCCTTCTCCTCTCTGACATTTTAAGTCTCACAACAACTCTAGTGAGGCAGATCATGCTCAGACTGCATGACTCGCCCAAGGTCACAAAGTCAGCATCTGTGGCAGAGTGGGAATTCAGATCTTGGTAACCAAGATCCTGGCCCAACACCCGAACCCCTACACCACACTGCTTCTCACTCAATACTGAATTATTCAACGGGAAAAAAACAATTGGGCAACAATGGCTTATAGGCTACTGCTACAAGAGTCTCAGAGGAATAACAGAAAGTCATTATAAAAAGTGTACTGTTCTTTTTTGGTCCTTAGAACCACTCAACATCAGATAAACTGATGGAAGAATATATCAATATTCTGCACTAGACATATCAAAACAATGGGTACCCAGAGCTTTGCTGTGAATACAATCACCAGGCAGGCATACCTTGATCAAACTCCTCAATTAAAGCTGAGATGAGCCTCCTCACCCAATGACCTTGCCATCAATGTTCAGTGCTCAGCTTGGACACTTTGCCAAGCAACTTTGCATCTGTGCAGTAGCTGCTTGTGCCTTGGTGGGTCAGATTCATTAACTTCTGTATTGCAACTTAGAGCCCCATTTGCATCTGCATAGTTGCAAATCAGTCTTCTGGATCACTGGAGAAGACTGCACATATTCTCCAAGGTCATGGTCAGGTCATTAAAGGGATTTTCATGCACAGATCACTTACAAGTTATCTCCTCTTTACACAAATTTATCCTTGATCTTCTGCCTTTACTTTCAGTTGTTATAGTGGGCCCTGTGTGCCAGGAACACTGCACTGCAAGAAACTCTAAAATACATCCATTTAGTGGTTTTAAAGATAATTTTTCCTATGGGAGGAGGGAGAGGAAAACCAACTATAACTTCCATGAGGAAGTGTAACATGCGTGAATTGATCTGGACAGATCTGCAGCCATTAATGGTAATGTTGTCTTAAGGCACACAGAGATATGAAAGGAGTGAATCTCCACCCAAAACGTCAAATGTTATTTTTCCCTTTTAACCATGAGCCTTTTATGTAGGAGGAAGTGCAGTGCCAGGCCTGGGGGGATGGGGAGGATGGCAGTTGTAACAGGGTGTCTGGTATATAGTTGTCTTTTCCTTGTAACCAGACACATTTGAGCTATTCTGATGCAAACAGTCTGTCAAACATTTGGCTTCCATGACTGCTACCCACAAGCAGGATGTGAACTCAATTGGCAGGTAATGTAACTTCTCTTATCAACATTCATATAAAACTTCAATCATATAGAGTCAGGGTAGATTTCATAACACCTGTTGCTTATACCTCTTTTTGGGTGCCTCATCTGAGAACATAATACTAGAGGAAGATTTTAAGAATTCCCCTTGGCATAACTGGTAGATTTGTTCATGACCACAAATGCAGCACCGTTGTCTATTGTTCCTTCATATCACGTTTGTGTAACGTGTTTTACCAGTCCATATTACTAGTCATCTTGTAGTGTCTTCATGCACAATCCTAACCTTGAGTTACACAAGCCGGAAGAGGAAGGATCACTACTAAATCCCCTTGCACGATCTGTGCAAACATTGTACCATTGTAAGTATGACACTGGGTCATGTCTGCATCTTCATTTTTAAAGCAGTCTTGATGTCTTTCTTTATGCTGGAGTGATGCTTGTTCAAGAAATTCTTCCAAACTGGTTGATTCAAGTCTTCATTACTAGGTGGCGCTTTCAGGGATGGCTTAGAGTGCTTTGTAACCAGATCCAGTTGAGCCGATAAGACACCACAGACACAACAGAGTCAAATCCATACGGCAGTAAAATAATGTAGACAGCAGAAATTATACTGATACAGTAGGAGAGCGAATCTAAAAGAGATGTAGACATCTTTTTTTGAGATGGAGCAAGAGCATTGCCAAAACAGCGGAAGATACCAATGCAGATTCGACCTGGTGATACACTACTGGAGCAAGAAGCAAACGGTGGAAAAGCTGGGGTGTGGTGAGGGAAGAATAGGGTTTAGTTGGAATCCTGTGTGTACATAGAGGTTAGTTCTGGCCCTAACAGCACCTTACATTAAGTCTGCAAAGGAGGCTTGCTGGGACAATATTCAGGAGACAATTGACCAAATCAGAGCAAGCCAATAACCTGAATGGGGTATTGGTTCATGCAGCACTCCCTTTGATTGGCTACAACACTGTACTGTTTCTGTGTCTCTGGCTTGACTGCTCCCTCCTATTTTCTATTGGGAGACAAAATTTGTAAGGGCTGCGTCCGTGATAGCCCAGGCTAGCCTGATAGTGAAGCTGAAGCTCAAATACTTTGGCCACCAAATGAGAAGGGAGCACTCACTGGAGAAGACCCTGAGGATGCTGGGAAAGATTGAAAGTCAAAGAAGAAGGGGACGGCAAAGAATGAGTTGGTTAGACAGTGTTATTGAGGCAACAAATATGAAATTAAGCAAACTCCAGAGCACGACGGAAGACAGGAGAGCCTGGCATGATGTGGTCCATGGGGTCGCGAAGAGTTGGACTCGACTGTGTGACTGAACAACAACAAAGTCTGATCTCAGAAACTAAGCAAGTTGGCCCTGGTCCGTATTTGGATGGGAGACCACCAAGGAAGGCCAGGATCCCAATGCAGAGGCAAATAATGGCAAACTGCCTCTGAACCTCTCTTGCCTTGAAAACCTTACAGGGGTGCCATAAATCGGCTGCAATTTGACAACAAAAAAGCCTGAGTGGTTGAAGTGGGCTACAGCTTTGTATCATTGTGTATGTGGTGCTGTCAATATACTGTATTGGCAGGAAGAGATAATTCAGGGAATGGCCAAAGGGCATTACATCTTTCCATCACATCTCATTCTTATATTTGTTCCTGTGGCTATGTGCCAGTCAAAAAGGTGAACAAACATAGGATGGCTTTTCTTGGTCCAGTTTTGGTAAAGCTCTTTCAGTCTGCACTGTATGGGCCAAATTCTCCATTCAGAGAAAACGTGAGTATGGAGCAAACATAATTTTAAGCCATTTTAGCCCTTATATTTCCCAATCCCAGCATGCCTTAAATTATGCTGGTTTTGTAACAGGCCCTCAGGGATAGCTATGCAAGCCCAAAATAGCTCGTTTCAGTGTGTCCAGTGCCCTTGGGTTGCCTTTTTAGTGGGAGCCTGTCAGAGCTGCGGTGTGGAACTCATTTAGCATACAGGCCTAGCTCCCTTCTTCACTAACTATTTGCCAGCTTGTCTCAGAAGAGAGCCTGGTTCCACTTTAGGGTTGCCAGCCTCCAGGTGCGGCCTGGAAATCTCCTGCTTTTGCAACTGTTCCCTGACAGAGATCAGCTCCCCTGGAGAAAACAGCTGCTTTGAAGGGTGGACTCTATGGCATTGTACCATGCTGAGGTCCCGCCCCGCCCCAAACTCCACCCTCTCCACTCGCAAAGTCACCAGGTATTTTCCAACCCAGACCCGGCAACCCTATTCTACTTGGTGCTGTATTGAACCCCCTTCTATTGTTTTGATTTCTGAAGTGAATGACTTGGGTATTTAAGATTATTCTAAAAATGTGGCTACAGTATTTATTCATGAGAAACTATTTACTAGCACCTACTGAGGTCTTGCCTTCTCTTTCCCTCACTGGTGCTGGCTTCCATTCTTTCATCTTGGCTGGATATGAGCCAGCCCCTTTCTAGTCTCTCCATCACTCCAATCCAGTTCTTTCTATGGACTTTGACTCCATAGACTCCAACTGAAGGCACAATTACAGGTGCTGCTTCAGGATTCAGGAGGGGAGCTTTACAGAAGAGAGTGCTTAGCCTTTTCTTTACTGCCATTTTGCCTTTGCAGCTCTCCTGCTCTCATCCGCTTCCTCCCCCAGAAACACAGACACATTTAATTCACAGTCACTTGTCTAAAATATCACAGGAAGAAATAGGCTTGCCAACTTCAGGTTGGTAAATTCCTGAAGATTTGGGGGAGGGAATATAGGAAAGGTGAACTTTGTGGGGGGGGCAACCTCAGTGGGGTATAAGGCCATAGAGACCACCCTCCAAAGCAACCATTTTCTCCAGGAGACCTGAACTCCTGGTTGTAATTCTGGGAGGCTTCCTGGCCCCATCTGGAGGTTGGCAACCCTAGGAAGAAATGCAGCCAGGTCACAGATGAAGTGCTTGGCAACAGTTTTCTTCTGCATCCCCCTTACACACTGGCTTGGCCTGTCAGTCCTTCCTTTAGTATCCAGCTGTGGCTGTTTGTGTTGATCCATGAACTTCTAACATGAAAGAATAAGCTGAACGGCTCTGTTTTAGAACATGACAGACAAAACTAGGCAAGACAATAAAATGTGCCATGCTAGCCAGCCATGCCCTAGACATCCTGTGCTCAGGGACACCGTGTCTGCAGGCTGGCCCACCTGTGTCCTGCACCTTCATTCAGGCAGTCCCAAGGGTTTCTATCTGCCCTTCTCTGAGAGCTAAAAAGACTGAAAGGCAGAAAAGACTACTGATTTCTTTCACCACTGGATCCAGGGGCTTTCCTCATCAAGAATAAAGGCAGTGACTGGGTGTTGATTTAAACAGGCGATAGAGATAGGCTGAATATCTCCCCCTTTAAAATGCAGACTAGAGGCTGTGTTTTCTATTGTCATGAAAAAGGATCGTAGTTCCTTCTTCAGTAAATCTGAGCGAAATCAGGTTTCCCCATATCCTGTGGTCATGTCCACATGTGTTATCCGCCCCACATTCAATGCTTTTGGGATGCGAGTATTTTTCCTGCTTCTTCATGGCATCATGGTGCATTTGTGTACCTCCTGGTGTTTCCCCGGCTTTTTGCTGATCTTTCTCAACCTGCCTTGCTTCAAAGTTTTGGGAAAGATCACAACAAAGCCTGGATAGCTACTGTGTGGGTGGGAAAATTCAGTTTTTTCCTCTCTGGGCAACCATTTTCCCTGACACTGTCCCTGTGGCAGCCATTTCCTCCCCTTCTACCAGAGGGCTTTTTTGTTCTTTTAAAATTGGTACAACAAAATTGTTATATTAATATAACATTGTTACAAAAGATATAACAGGTTTTCTGAATTCTCAGCTTTCATTTTTAAAAATTAAAATTTTAGCCCCTTCAATTGTGGAGTAATAAGGGGATAGGCATATCTTTACAACTGAAGGGGAGACCTCCTTATTTTTAATGAAATGTTATATATGAATATATAATAAACTATCCATTGTTATTTTGATTTCATTTCATGCAGTTCCTTTCCCATTGCACTGTTTTATTATGGTTAAAGTACTTGCCTAAAATAAGGAAATATGTTTTCTGTTACCAGTTATGACAAAAGTGTCATATTTGACCTTGGAGTTTGGAAGAGTAGAGGTCTGATTTATTTATTTATTATTAAGACATGAACAGTTGCAGTCAGTAAAAGAGAGTTCTACTATTAACTGGTCAGAATTCAAGTCTGCCCCAAGCTATTTTCCAGCATATCAAGCTACAATAGTTAATATATACCAGTGATGTAGTTCTACCATTTGCGACAGCATAGACTAGAGGCAGCCTTCTAGTGTAAAACCAAGGAAGAGATGCCCCTATTGCTTGACTACAATCTTCTTAACAGATCTTCTTCAAGTGTACCTGAATAATACCTTTTCCCTTCATCATCTTCAGTCTCAGTTTGCCCTGGTAGATGATTTCCAAATATAAACAATTATGGGAAATTTCCATATTACTTTGTTAGACTTTTCAGTGGCCTTTGATACAGATGATCATTTGATCTTATAGTTTGGGGAGATCTGAAACCATTCTGTGATGCTTTCAGTCTTTTTGGTCTCTCTATCAAATAGATGACAGAGCGTTTCCATCAGGGACATGGAGTTATCTGTATGTGTGCTTAAGTATGGTGGTCCCAGAAGATTTCATTCTTTTTCCTATACTCCTTAACAACCATCAGTAACCATCACTGTTTTATCCCACCCTCCCTCAGGGCAGCTGTACTTCACAGGGTACACCCCACAACACTCCTGTGAAGTATGTTAGGTTGAAAGGAAGTAAGTGGCCAGTATCACTCAATAGCTGATTGGGGATTTGAACCTTGTTCTCCATAGCCCTAATTCAACACTCTAACTGCTATGGTGCAACATGCAGCCATGTCACAGCCAACTTTTAGTTACCCAGTAGGGTTTTCAAGGCAGGAGATGAGCAGAAGTGGTTTCCATTGCCTGCCTCTGTGGAACAACCCTGGACTTCCTTCGTGGTCTTCCATCCAAATAGTAACCAGGGCCAACCCTTTTGAGATTTGACAAGATTGGCCTAGCCTGGGCCATCCAGATCAGGGCACCGTGACCACTACAACACACTGTACGACCTCAGATTATCCAGAAGCTGGTGTTGGGTGTCATCACTATGACATTGACACCTATCTATACATCTGATTAACAAAGCTTCCAAATGCTGCTGGCACTGTGTCAGCGGTCCCAGTCAAAACACTCAACGTTTCCTCATGAAGTTTATTGAATTATTCAGTTTATTGAGGCCAGTACTTAGACACCATGATCTCTCGTGTCAGGAATGACTGACAAACCCCAGTTATACCCCGCTCGAACTAAACCCCCTGATCCCCCCAAACAAATAAGCAAGCACCTGGGAGCACAGGGAAAGAGCAGCAGTTATTTTCTCAGCGGGAAAGCAGGAGCAGGCAGAGACTAACTTCAAGGACACCAGACAGATAACCAGGCAGTATAAGGAACGAGGGGGAAGGGAACAGACAGCGGCATCCCACACATTCCAATTCATGGCAGCTAGCTGACACACTGTTATAAACTAGTACCTGGATGCCATGGTCAAGTGGTTGAAGGGGAACAAGTTACCAATGAATACAGGCTAGACAGTGATGGTGCTGAGAATACTGATCTTTGGTATAGGAGGTCTATCTGCAATGATTATGTGGTGTAAGGTTAGAATTTTATGTATTTATTTACTTTATCTCTTCCTCCAAGGAGCTCAGGGGAGTGTACATCAGTCTCCCTTCCTCCATTTTGCCCTCACAACAACCCTGTGAGGTTGGTTCAGCTAAGAGTGTCTGACTGGAGGTTACTCAGCATGCTTCTATGGCAAAGTGCAGATTTCAGATCTCCCAGATCCAGGCCTGTAGCCACAGTGGAGAACAAAAGGACAAAAATCATTTGTCATGCCCCCCAAACAGCACTAGGAATTGTTATGATATCTGTCACAAGCCTTCTGCCAAAAGAACAGGATACTGGAGGTGAATGGCTGGTTACGTAGGTGGTGCTGTCGAGAGGGATTTGGCTTCCTGGACCATGGTATGTACAGGGCTGGCTCGCCTACTAGGTGAGCTAGGCGCTCGCCTAGAGCGCCGGGCCCGCAGGGGCGCCAAATGCCCCCTCGCCCCCTATGGAAAGCCCCACCACCACTGCTGCCGCCTCCCCGCCACCACGAAGAGCACCCAGTGGGGCTCAGGAGGCAGCGGCAGAGCTTGTCCGCCCTCCCCCCTCCCCCCTGGGGGGGAGAGAAGGGAGGGCGGCAGCCAGCAGGGACTCCAGCAGGTGCTCAAAGCCAAGCGCTCCAGCCAACGCTCGGCTCAAAGGGAAAGCCGGCACTGGGAGGGAAGGGGCGGGGGCTAGAACCCCCACCCCTTCCCTGGCTTTCCTGGAGGCCCCGCAGCTGCGGAGCCTCCAGGAAAGCCAGCGCCCTGCCGCCCCCTAGTCTCCAGTGCTCGGAGGGAGGGGGCTAGAACCCCCGCCCCCTTCCTGTCTTTCCTGGGGGCCCCGCAGCTGTGGAGCCTCCAGGAAAGCTGGTGTTCAGAGGGAGGCGGCGGGGGCTAGAACCCCCGCCCCTCCCTGGCTTTCCTGGAGGCCCTGCAGCTGCGGAGCCTCCAGGAAAGCTGGCGCTCTGCCGCCCTCCCAGTCTCCAGCGCTCAGAGGGAAGGGGCGGAGGCTAGAACACCCGCCCCCTCCCTGGCTTTTCTGGAGGCCCCGCAGCTGCTAATCAGGGCCAACCCTAGCAAGTGTTTGGATGGGAAACCTCCAGAGAATAGCAGGGCAGGGAGGCCAGAGGCAGGCTATCAAGCCACTTCTCTGAATGTCCTCTGTGCCCCAGTAGGAATCACCAGAGGTCACCATGACTTCCAGGCATGCACACTCACAAATGCAAAAAATACAAAAAAGGGGGGAGAAAGAAAGTAATGGCAGCAGGGTCCGAGACAAAATTTCCCCCATCTTTTCTCAAGCTGTGAGTGCTGTGAAATATATTCATGTGCAACCATCACATGTTCACAAGTTGCATGCCAGCTCATATGAAATCTTATCTTAGGTTAGATTGGTGCAAAAAAGACAAATGAATTGAAATTCAGTGTTGTGTTTCTACTAAGAGCCCATTGACAAACCACTACTACTGATACTACTCCATGTAAGTAATCCTGATGCTGTCTGAGAACTGAGCTCTGGCAGGCAACAGTTCTGCTGCTGATCGTATTTGTGATTGCCTGAGCATTCATTATGTTTGTTCCCATAAATATCTTCCTGGGATTGTCATGACCACTTAGATGGTGAAAAAATATATTGTGCAAACTGGCCCTTAGAAGGCACAGAAAATAAGTATTCGCATACCTAAAAGGGTCTTTTGTGTTCGGTTTTACTATTTGTTTACCTGGTCACCAGACAGAAGTCTTTCCAATAAGAGATCAGAAAGCTGGTGTTTGATGCTTTCTTTGGCTTTCTTTGATCACACAGGGAAGAGATCCAGGGCTCTTCATGCTCTGCTTACACCTGGACCCCTTTCCTTTTTTTCTTTCCATGTGTCCTGTGTCCACCTAAGCGCCTCCTTTCCTTCCTTCCTGTGAGCCACCTGCCAACTGTTTTGCAGAGGCTCTGCTCCCACAGCAGTATGTGTAGCTTTATCCTCCACTGTTTCTGAGCTGCTGGCTTGGATAGGAGCCAGCCCTCCCCAATTTTCTCCTCCCAGTAACTGGAGGCCACATTAACGGCTCAGCAGAGGTACAAATCCAGCTGCAGGCAACTGGCCACGGTCCAGGAGGAAGTATGCAGAAAACTCAAAACCACAGGCAGTGCTCGAGCCACACCAAGTCTCTGAGTTATCCAGATATATCCCATGGGAAACCAAAGAAAAATGGCACAAGGCAAAGGGTATTCTTCATTTAACCTTAAAGCTGCAAACACAATCCCACAAGAACTAACTGGAAAAGGTTTTGTGTACGTGTCTCTAAAAGAAGCAATGAAAAACAAATAGCTTAAAAAGCAACAGCTGCATAGAAAGATATTGTGGTCCTATTCAGTTATTCACTAATATCAGTATATTTGCATAATGTAGTCTCAAACATATGTATTCTCAGCAGAAACAGAGAAAGCAATAAGAAACCCCCCCAAAGCCTAGTAACAGTAAGATCCAGTGTAGCAACACTGGCACCATATTAATTGGTGGGGAAGAGAGAGTGTCATAGATCGATGCTATCCGAGTATTACAACTCTTGGGTGAGATAAGACTGCTTCTCACTTCCCCTGCATCAGCACACCATAATGCTGTTCTGAGGGGATAAATGTACCATGGTATAGTGCTGCCAATGTACCAGTGAGACATTGGAACCTACATAACTCTTTCTCTGGCATAGCATCACCAGTGCCGTAGAGAAACGTAGTTGAGTGGGGACAGGGTAAGGGAGAAGTGGAGTTCTGAAAAGAATCTGATCCTTAATTAGGACTTGCTTCCATCCTGTGATAGCATAATGTTACGCCTGCAAAAAAGATAGCATAGTTAAAACACTTCAACCAGAGCCCTAGATGACTTCATTGGGCCCTAGACTTCATGACCTTTTAGTTTTATTCTAAGTGACTACATTTCCTGAGGACTATGCAGTTGACTGGGAGGAAGGAAGTGGATTTCAGGGGATCTTAGGTCATGGAGACCATCTGCTCCTATGGCTATGCGGTTAGAAAGATATGTGGTGGATCTGGGTTTGAATTTTTGCTTCCCCCCTCCAAATAGGGTTGCCAATCCCCAACTGAGGGAAGAGATCCCCCTGGTTTGGAGCCCCTTGCCCCACTTCAGGGCTGTCAGAAAGCGGGGGTGGGGTGGCCACTGAGCGCTCCATTATACCCTATGGAAACCAGTCCCCATAGGGTATAATGAAGAATAGGTCTTTGGGTATCTGGGGCTCTGGAGGCCTCCTGTTTTTTGAGGTAGTGGCACCAAATTTTCAGCATAGCTGGTGGTACCTCTCCTAGGAAAAAAACCCCATAAGTCCCAAAAGAAGGGAACTTTACAATGGAGGGAAAGCATTTAAAAGGAATGTGGTCCCTTTAAATGTGATGGCCAGAGCTCCCAGCTTGTCAGTGTCACCTGGCAACATCACAAAAGTGATGCCACAAAACTGATGTCACATCCTGGCTCCTGGCTTCACCCCCAAAGTCCCCAGATATTTTCTGAGTTGGACCTGGCAACCCTACTTTCAAAGGTCATTGTTGTTATCAGAAAGGCAAGCTTTGCTCTGCAGAGATTACTTTAAAACCTCCCAATGATGGGTCTCAACCCCATACTTCTTTCCTTTAGCATTGTTCCGTCTCACTAAGCAACCACAGGGTTCCTGGTGCTAATTCCTAGTGATGGTCCCAGTGATCTTCCCGACATGGTTTTCACTCTTCCTTACTTCACTCTTCACTCTTCCTTACTTTGTGCACATGGCATTCTTCCTTGCAAAAAGCTTTGCTTCCTTCATGAAGACACTGCTACCACTTGGTGTGTTAGCTCATGGATGAGCCTATGAAGGAGCATTATTCTAGACTTCATAGCCTTCATGGAATAATGTTCCAGCAGGGCCTCTGCCGGTTTACCATCGTGGAGCAGTATTGGGACCCACGACTTTTCACAGAGCCCTGCCATCAGCTCCCCCTGTGCCTTTCCTGCCACTTGCCTGTGTACCCTTCACCCATCCATTTGCTTGTGAGAGCTGTGCCAGCCAGCACTGACAGAAAAGGCCATGTGGGCAATATAGATAGCTGCAAACACATATGAGGATGTGCAAAGGGGGTGGGCATGCAGTTGGGTGGGTGGAGTTGCCAATTTCCAGCTGGGTTCTCCTGAAATTACAACTGATCTCCAGACTACAGAGATCAGTTCTCCTGAAGAAAACTTTGGAGGGTAGACTCTACAGCATCACAACCCCATCGAGCTCCCTCTCCTCTCCAGACTCTGCCCTTCCCAGGTACTGTTCCCAAATCTCCAGGAATTTCCCAAGTCACAGCTGGCATAAGGTTGGTGGTGGTCTCTCTGCCTAGGGTCCCCCAAAACCTGGAGCTGGCCCCATAATACTCTAGCACAGATATTACTCTTAAACTTCTTTATGGCTGCCTCACTGTGCTGCTGCACTTTTGCCATACCAACAGCACAGTCAACAGAAGAAGAAAAATGGATACCTTTCCAATCACAACATCTAATTGGGTCCTAAGTTCCTGCCACTCTGGCTATGGAACCAACTGGCTGGTATTATTGTAATGGTACTCATTCTTTTTCTGCTGGCTCTGCCTATTGTTATGGCAAATGGATAGGTTATATATATTTGTGCTCAGAGAGGATTAAAACTCTTTTCTGGAGTATGCCTTGGACTCTGTAACTAGAGGTGTTAATTGCTGTCCTACCCAATGTGTTGAACGGCCTCTTTAGGGCTGCCTCATTGTGTTCTGTAAGTGCTATAGGCTGGGTACAGGATAAGCCAATTGTTGCTGTGCACTGATTGGTGCCTTTCCCGATGTGGCTAATTGTCATGAATATTTACCAAAGCATAGGTATCCTTTAACTTCATGAAGTTTTTTGCCTGCTTTTCTGGTTACAGCTCTGTCCCCTCATAGCTCTGTTAAGTAAAAGTATTTGTAAAGGAAGCAAGAGAACCAGAGCAAATGATCAAAGCACACCTTAGAAGAAAGAGGAGAATTGTGTATCTCAGCTGTTTCCTATGTAATGAAATAATGGTTGATAGGCTTAATTCAGACTTCATGAAATTCTGTCATCTATTTGTTACATGCCTTAGGAGAATGAAATTGAACACACAGATATTCAGATTTTTTCAGATAAAACATGAAGAACTGTATGCTTTCCACTGCTTTTTTTTAAAAAAACCTTAATATTAAACTGAGCAATACAGTCACTGTATAGTAATTAGAGAACAGAATTTAGATTGGACAATACTAATAGAACGAAAATCCAAGTAAACATACTGTTGTGTATTAATACAAACTAAAATGGCCACGCCAGCGCTAGAGAGATCATGCAATCTAGCGCATCTTCGGGTGCTAAAACAATAGCCACTGCGGATCCTAAGGTGGACCAATAGGGTCACCCGGATCCTAGAGTTAACCTATGGGGAACTCTTATACTGTAAATAGCCAATCACAGGGAGTGGGGGGGTGTTGGATGTTGGGTGCTGCATGGATAAAAGTTGGCTTTGGGACTGGCTAGTTTTTCTTGAGTTACGAGCTGAAAATAAACTATGAGCTGAAATCACGCGTCTGAACCCAGTACTTTACACTGGTGATGAGGATGGGATCTCGATGAACAAGCCTGACTCTGACGAGCTCCAGGGCTCCGCGCCTCACTATGCTCCCCACACTGATGAACTCCAGGCCTCCACACCGTGCATTGTCACCCGAGTCATGGCTGCCGCTCCGGGACATCTCCCTGAATTTGACACCGTTTGCCCCGAACTGTGGGAAATGTGAGTAGAGTGGCTCAAATACTTTGTCCATTTCCAAGACATCAACGACGAGAAAAAAAAGAAATCACTGCTGCTCAGCTCCTGCAGAATTACAACTTTATGGCTCATGCAGGACCTCCTCACACCAAAATCCCTGGCAGAGGTGAAGTACGATGAGCTGGTCAAGATGCTCACAGACCACTTCGCACCACAGCCAACCAAAATGGCGAGGTGCTTAGACCTTTTTGCACACCATCAGAAGGCTGATGAAGCAGCCACCGATTTCCTGGCGGCCCTACACAGATTGTCTACCAAATGTTCTGAGATGGTCTATCTTTTTGGTGGGGTACTCATATTCGCTTGCCCATCGGCCTGGCAAAGCCATGAGACATGCAGACACTCTCAGCCACCCACCCCTATCTGTCATGGACCCCAACCTGGCACCCACTCACACGTTTGCCCTCTTGGAAACGCTTCCCAACTGCCCAGTACACGTGAGGGAGGTGGCCCGCCTCTCGACCTGGCCATAGGTGTCAACTTCAGGGGGCCTTGAGGGCTGAGGCTACCCCCGAAATTTTCCAGGGGTGACTGAGCCCCCCTCCCGGGCAACCAGGCTCACAAGCCTTGCCAACACCACCCCACACCACCCCTAACCCATTTTGAAAGTAGAATGTTTTTTCCCTCCACTTTCTGAGACTTCGGGTGGGGTGGCAGGAAACAGGGCTTGCTTCCCGAAAGCTAAGCCCCACCCCCAGCTCCCAGAAACTCTCAGTTGGGCCTGGTGGAGCTGGGGGCTGCACATGTTTTCAGTGCTTTCAGCTTTCCCACGCAGAAAGGTAAGGCAGCGAGGGTGGGGGGATGTTTTCAGGGCTGGGGTGGTGGGCACTAGGCAGAGAGTGCCAAGGCTGGCTGGCTGAGGCCAGCCTCGGGGTGGCTGGGTGCCCGAGCACCTTTCCTGCAGCCTTGTGCTGCTGCTGTTGTTTTCCCGCTCCCTGCAAGGCTTGCCTTGCAGAAAGCCATGCGAGGAGGTTGGGGGGAGGCCAGTATTCTTGGAGGATTGCCGGCCTCGGGGAGGCTGGGCACCCAGCGCCCTTGTTCTTCTAGTTTTTTTTTTTCCCTTCTCTCCCTGTAAGGCTTGTCTTGCAGAGCCATGCAGGGATGTACTAAACTGGGATGTACTAAAAGGAATGACAGGATTGCCCATTGGAAATAATGGGAGAGGCTTCAAAGCCCACTGGAGATAATGGGAGCCAGGAATACCAATTGACTTGCATGGGCTCTGCTGAAATACACTGCAGCCCAAAAAAAATTGCAAAGAAAATGCAGAATGGTTTTTCCAATAAGGTTTTTGGGCCCAGATAGGCTACTCTAGGACTGTAATGACAGTTCCCAGAGTGGAAAAACAGTCCCTAGCAATAGAATCTGTGCTGCATTTTAAGGTGGAGTTTCTAAGCAGTGTGCTAAGAAGGCACCTGTTCCTCAGCTTAGCCCAATCCAGGGGCATTGCTAGGGGGGTTCTCAGGGGTTCCCAGGCTGCCCTAATTTTCTGGGGAGCCCCTCCCTAAATGCCACATCGTTCCACCTCCATAGATAGTGACAATGGCCTGTGATGTCACTGGCTCCTCCCTATGATGTCATTGGGTCCCAGTTCTTTTAACAACTTAGCAATACCTCTGGCCCAGCCCCAGCCCACCCTGGGAAATTGCAAAGTCTACGCCCTAAGATCCTCTGCCATGTTTTGGACTGGGTGGGGAGGGGGTGGCCGGTGGCCAAGGAGGGCCTTGAGTTCGCTCCGTTTGTCACCAGGAAAGATGAACTGTCGACTTACAAAGGGTGTTTAATGTGCGGAGGCCGGGTGGCAATTCCAGCTTCGCTTCAACAGCACGTTTTGGAAGCTCTGCACGAGCATCACCCTGGGGTGGTAAGGATGAAGGCATTACTGCAGAGCTATGTCTGGTGGCCAGGCCTCAATCAGGGCATCGAGGACAAGGTGAAAAGGTGCCAGCCCTGTCAGGTCTCTCGCTCCAATCCGCCATGGACCCTGGAGAGAGCCTGGGAATCCTCACACCACCCCTGGTCTTGGCTGCATCTGGATTTTGTGGGGCCATTCCAGGGGCAACTCTTTTTCATTCTGGTTGACTCTTAAAGCAAATGGTTAGAAGTCATTCCAGTGCCATCCACTTCCTCGAGATCCACCATCAAGGCCATGTGGCGGATCTTCAGTGCTCAAGGACTCCCAGACACCCTGGTACTGACAACGGCACCACGTTCATGTCCAGGGAGTTCCAGTACTTTACTTCCTACTATGGGATCTGGCATGTGCATTCAGCTCTGTTCCACCCCACCAACAACGGTCAAGCAGAGCAGATGGTCCAAACTACCAAGGATGTCCTTCACCGGCTCGACTCCCGGACTGGGAATACAAACTAGCGTCTTTCCTTTTTGGGCAATGCATCACCCCACACACCACAATGGGAAGAAGCCCAGCAGAACTTCTCCTGGGTCACCACGACACGCATGGACTGGCTACACCCAGACCAGGCCCCGGAGCACAAGCCGGGCACTGAGGACCAAGAAGCCGCCCGAGGGTTCTTTCCAGAAGATCCCGTCTACGCGCAGAACTATACCAAGGGCTCGCCTTGGATTCCAGCACGGGTGGTAAGGGTCAAGGGCCCCTGTTCATATGAGGTTTCCCGCAAAGATAGAACCATGCTCCACCGACACATCGACCAACTCCATCGATGTGTGTTGCCTCTGAAACCGGACGATCCCGAGGAGTCCAAAGCCATTGAGGCCCTGGAGCAACAGCCTTCCCCAGTGACCGTCAGCCCAGTGGAGACCACAGCCACGCCATCCATCCACCAGGGTCCCGACCACTTCACACGAGCCCTCGGAAGCACCATCAGCTCCACCGGCACTGGACAGTTCACCATTGAGAGCTTCGGCGCCAGCTTCACTGACAGCCCCTGCCACCGCCGCTCTACGAGGGAAAGGAAACCCCCTGCCTATTTAAAGGACTATATCTGCGGGTGTCTTTCAGACCAAGAGGGGAGGGGTGTAATGTATCCAGCACAGTATATGTGTACAGGCCAGCCATGTGCTCGGACTGGTTCCAGCCGGTCCGACCATGCGGCTGGGTGAAGTGCCTGAGCTTTGTTCCTGAGAACAATGGATGGTCGGATCCTGGTTCCCTTCCAATCGAGGACCTAGGATCCAAGGAGATAATACAATTAGTGTATATAGACCAATCACGGTGTTTGTGTGTGTTGGGGTGTGGGTTTTCGTGGGAATATAAGCCGGCCTGCGAGCCGGCTAAAGTTGTCTTGTTCCTGATCTTAAATAAAAGTATGAGCTGATTTCACTCTACGAACTCATCATTCTCAGTACTTTTCAGCAGGCGAGCCTCAAGCCAACCAATGATGTCTGGCAGGAGCAGCCAGTGAGCTCCACCGAAGCACCAGCGCCAGCAACCACAGACACAGGCACCCACTGCAACATGGACATCCCAACACAGGCAGCCACCCAGGACCCTGAATGAAGCCCCTCCCTGGTCACCGTAGCAGATCCAGCAGCCCCCCAAACGGAACCACACCACTCAAACTGGGAATGGCGCAGGCCCGCGTATCTAAGAGACTATGTGTGTTAGAGGGTTCTGAACTATAGTGTTGTGTATTAATATGAACTAAAATGGCCACGCCAATGCTAGTGAGACCATGTGGTCTAGCGCACCTTCAGGTGCTAAAACAATAGCCACTGCGGATCCTAAGGTGGACCAATAGAGTCGCCCAGATCCTAGAGTTAACTTATGGGGAACTCTTATACTGTAAATAGCCAATCACAGGGAGTGGGGGCGAGTTGGGTGTTGTGTGCTGCACGGATAAAAGTCAGCTTTGGGACCAGCTAGTTTTTCTTGAGTTATGAGCTGAAAATAAACTATGAGCTGAAATCATGCGTCTGAACCCAATACTTTACACATACTTAGTCAGAATGATCTAGTTGTTTGTTTTGGGCTGAGTAATGTCAAGTTAATTTTATATCTTAACTTCAAACATTTATTCTCAAAGGATAAAACAGAAGCCCTTTTCTTCATCTAAGTTTTAACAATGATTTTTCATGGAATATGGGGAAATATTGTATAAATAGACTGTGAGTCCAATGTGTATCAAAACCAATGCTTCACTCCTGATTCCTTGGGACATGTAACCAGCTGTTGGTAAGACTGGGAATAAGACATGCTCCTGATCAGCTTAATACTTTTGAATCTCTAAACTCTTAAGATCTTTGTGATGTAATTTTTTTATGTGATGCAATGATTATGTCTGTTCTGTGTTTGAAATAAAGTAAACATTTATTGAATTGAGTCTCCTGAGTATTGGTATAATTAAAGATAAACTCTGTAAAAAATGTGGCTCCTGATCACTGTGGCTCAGTTAGAGTTGCCAACTCTAGGCTGGGAAATTCCTGGAGACTTTAGGGATGGAGTCTGACTTGGGCCGATCCAGCAAGGGACCACTTTTCCCCTTGTTTGCTCCTGGGAAAGCCAAATATAACTCTCACTTCAGGGTTTCATCATTTCCCCTTAAATGGATAGGTGCTTTCTTCCTGCTCCAGATGGTACTAAACCAATCAAGTGATCTCTCATGGAGGAGGAGGAGGAGATTGGATTTATACCCCATCCTTCACTACCCAAAGGAGTCTCTGAGTGGCTTACAATCTCCTTTCCCTTCCCCTCCCCACAACAGACACCCTGTGGGGTAGGTGGGGCTAAGAGAGCTCTCTCAAGAATTGCCCTTGAGAGAACAGCTCTGAAAGAACTTATGACTGACCCAAGGTCATACCAGCAGCTGCATGTGGAGACATGGGGAATCAAACCTGGTTCTCCCAGATTAGAGTCCGCACTCCTAACCACTACACCAAACTGGCTGAATAAGGAGAAACCTTATTCCTTTTTTTTTTTTTTTTTTTTTTTTTGGGGGGGGGGTTATTGGCTGACCTGTTCCCACTTCTGCTAGAGAGGCTGCCCAAAGGGATTGCCTATTTTGGGAGCTTAATTAACACAGAGAATCATGGGTAGCGGGATGGGACTCATTACAGGGATAAACACGTGGCTGAGATTCCTGAATAACCAAGGGTCAATCTTAATAAGACAGGTGTGTTACTCATACAATAGGAGGCCAATATATATTGCAGCTGTTGGTGGAATGCAGATGCTGGGCATCTGTCATTTTTCCTGTTTTGGCTTTTGTTTCTACAGCCATTGTAGTGCCATTTCATAGACTCATGGCTACATTATGCTAACATTAGACCTGGCATAGCAACTGCAAGAGGGTTGCAGTGAGGACAGAAAGATAAGACTAAATTACCCATAACTCACTCTTGTCCTAACAGAGCCTCTTGTGTCAAAAGAAGTACCACTGGTGGAAGAGGAAGAGGGTGGGGTGCTTGCTTCTGGTTCTCCTTCTTCACTGTAGCTCCCTCCCCTTCAGCCACATGGCCTTTTGTCCAAGTGGGTCTTGCTAACTCCAGCATCAGTTTTTAGAAGCTTCAAGGAGTTGCTTGAGGAGGGGGAGGACATGAAGTATCCATGGCTGCAAGTACTCATGTGCTTGCACTGTGTTGGATATATCCCATTTATTCTGTAACAATTTATTTCTGATGGGAAGAGATACGAAACAGAAGAGGGCAGAAAGTAGAAATGGAGACACACAAATAAATAATTTACAATAGTAAAACATTCATAACAAATCAGAATAGACTGGCTTTCCCTTCCAAGAGCTCATATAAAACCAACATGAAATGTTGAATCTTTACATATCTAAGTCATATGGCTAAATACAGTAGGGTGAAGTCTCTAGCCGTGGTTGCAAGAAAAAAAAACAGGGAATGATCCCATTTGGAAATGAGGCTCTCTCCCAGTAGACCCGACATGGAACAGAAATGAATTGCTCTGTTCTCATAACTTTGCTTACTTTCTGAAATTCTTCATTGTTACCTTTGAAAAATGCTGAGGTTACATTTATTTTCATTTTTAAGCCCGTCTTTGGCCCTAAGGTTGGGCCCTTAAAGAGATTTATAACTCTAGTTAAAATAAATTTAAAGTACAGTTTATTACAAAAATGAGATCAAAAGTAACATCAACATTGAAAGTATTTGCCTCTCTGTACACATTCCACTAAGGATGTTTTTATTACAGTAAATGGTATATTTATATAACTTCATCTCTATTTTCCATGCCCTTCTGCTTCACCACTCTTTTCTGGAGACTTTTAGATATTATTGTACTCCCTTCAAGTCTATTCTGTTTATGGAGCAACAAAAACAAATACTGATTTGTTGTGTAAGATCTTGATATGCTTCTATTTGGGGGGCATGGCTGGGAAAAAGCAGATTTTTTCTCAAGCGAATGCCTCCATTGCCATAGAGATTTCTATGTGAAATGTGGGTTGGTCTAGTGTCATTGAGCAACTCAGTCCCTGGCACAATTTGGTGCAGGATTTAAGTATTAGTGGACAGATTTGGAAAGAACGCTGATATTGTAAATAATGCTGATATTGTAAAAGGAGAAAGACTGAGGAAATGACTGACCCAATATCTTAAGATTTGTGCTATGCAAATTGGTGGAAAACAGGACTAAGAACAGAATTTTTAAATATATAGAAGACAAAGCCTTTCTGGGAGAGAATCAGCATGGCTTCTACAAAGGAACGTCTTATCACCCTCCTAAAAGTCTTTGAGGATATCAGCAAGCATGTTTGCACCCATTCCTGCAATTATACTGTGGTACTTATAAACCAGAATTCAAAGAAGCAGTCCAGAACTGATAGCCAGTTTGGTATAATAGAACCTGGGTTTAGATCTCCATTCAGCCATGACAATCCCTGGGAGATGGTGGGCCAGTCAGTCTTCTAACTGAAAGGATGGCTGTTGTAAAGCTAAAACTGAGAAAAAGAGAACTAGGTATACTGCCATGAACTCATTGGAGGAAGTATGGAGAAACTATAACGTGTAACATTCAGATAGTATATACGCACACACAGTAGGACTGTGCACTTGTAAAAAGTGTGGTATTTTTCAGATTCAGATTTTGGTAAGGGCATAAATACAAGTATTCTGGGTTATTTGGGCCCCAATACTGGTTTGGTGCTCAGATTGGGGGGTTCTTTCAGAATTCTTAAATTATTTGAGTCCATTATTCCTTATGGGAAAACTTTGCAGGGGCTGGAGTGGCAGTTTTTCAAGCAGATACTACCATAATTGCAAGGAACCTGGTCCTGACTGTCCACTAAAGACTCTCCAAGTTTCACGGAGATTGGATCAAGGTGTCCAGTTCTGCAGACCCCTGAATAAGGTGCCCCCAGGCATCCTAAAAGTCTTCATTGTTTCATATGGAGGGGGGAATGCCATGCTTTCACCAGGACAAAGAAGTCAATAGCCAGCCATACAAGAGCAAGCAGCCACTAGCCAAAAGCCTCCTAATGCAAACAGAACCAACAAACCCTACATAAACAATTTCAGACCAGAGAATCCCAGCAGCACTGCAGGCCAATGTGGCAATCACATCAAACCAATGTTAAACCAGAAAATCCAAAGCAAACCAACTTAAGCAAGGGACACTGTTGCAAGCCCAACAGAACCAATTTCATACCAGTAAATCCAAGACAAGCCAACCTGCCAAGCAAATGCCACGACCTGGCAAGAAGATACCCTATAAAATCAAATAAAAACAGTTCCAGGAGCCTTAAAATGCTGGCCCCAAGTATATCCATACATTCCTGAATATTTCTGGACGGGGGGGACCCACTGACCAGCATGCCGTAAAATCCCAAATACCATCCAGATACACAAATATATGAAAAAATACTGATAAGCTAGCTTTCAGAGATATATTTGGACCAGAGATATTTGAAAGCACATCTCTAACACACAGGGATCTGAAGCCAGAGGGATGGCTGCTATTTCTTAAGAGAAAATACACAGGGAAGGGATGTTAGCTCAGTAGTAGAGCATCTGCTTTGTATGCAGAAGGTCCCATATTCAATCTCTAGCACCGCCAGTTGAAAGGACCAGGTAGTACATGATGTGCAAGGCCTCTGCTTGAGACCCTGGAGAGCCACTGCCAGTATGAGTAGAGAATACTGACCTTGAGGGACCAGTGGCCTGATTCAGTGTAAGCCAGCTGCATGAGTTTGTGTGTGTTCATGTCTTTAACAGATTTCTTTCTCAGAATAATCCGACAAAGTAGGACATTGCCTTTTTATCTCATAGATGGGAAATGGGGCTAAGAGACAGTAGCTGGATTCTGAAAGGTAAGCCAGTTAGGGATTTGAACTCTAGCTCTCTTAACCCACTTGCTTTCTGCAAGTGTAACCCCGATGCCACTAGGGGGTTAGAGATTTAAGCTGTTTCAAGTAAGGTGGGGGTTTTTGTTTTCTTTTTAAAGTGCAATTTTCCTTGAGTGATTGGTGGGCCTAATGGAGCAGGCAACTTGTTTCAGGAGGACTCCAGCTTGCATGCAAAATTGTGTATCAGTATTTTAGGATTACAAGCAGTCATTGGAAAGGAAGAAGACAGTCAAGGCAGAGCAGAGCTGTGGTTCATTCGGCTCCAAAAGACTGGCTTGAGACTGTGAGACCTTAGTCTGTTTGGGTGCAACAGGCCTGAGCTGTTTACATTAATTATTGCTCTGTATACCTTGTCATTTCAGTCTTATGTATGAAAAGAGGGGGAAAGTACTTGAAATGTGCTTATTATTTTCATAACGATTACACAGTGGGAACACACTATCCAAACTCTTGAATTCCCTCAATTTTTTAATTTAAAAAAGATTTGTACTGAAATCACTCTTTGAGTTTCTATTTAAGTAGTTTACACAGGCTCGCACATTTCTGTCCGACAAATGGGCAGCATGCTGAATTATATATGTTATAGTAGAACAAAGTTTGAGTCCAGTGGCACCTTTAAGACCAAAAAAGTTTTATCCAAAGTATAAGCTTTTGTGTGCAAGCACACTTTGTCAGACACAATGAAATGAAATCTTCTCAAGCCCCAATTAAGGAAACTTTGTTGGTCTTAAAGGTGCCACCCCTGGACTCAAACTTTGTTTTGCTGCTTCAGACCAACACGGCTGCCCCCCCGAATATGATACAGTTGTTTGTCTGCATATATGTTTTTGCAGCTGCTATTGTTAGATAACATTTTAAGTCATGGATAATTATATGTAAGGAAAAAATTAAGTACTGTAATATACTAGCAATATATTTGATGACAATCCTGATTATTTATGAATTTATTTTTCAGTTCAATCATCTAAAAGTATGTGTCCGTGGTACTGAAAATGTTAAAAAGTAAATAAATCTGCAGGGATCATTGTCAGCCTTAGGACTTTAAACCTAATTTAGTGTTCACATATTTAACAGTTTCTTTCATCAAAACAGGAAGTTGAACCATTTGATCCACCTGTGATCAGCTGATTCAAAAAGGAAACACCATCTGGTTTCCCTTGCTATTCATCAGAAATGTCT
This sequence comes from Gekko gecko, assembly GCA_029375565.1. NCBI lineage: Eukaryota > Metazoa > Chordata > Lepidosauria > Squamata > Gekkonidae > Gekko > Gekko gecko. The sequence continues at coordinate 98,152,578 of JAPDNY010000004.1, read as the reverse complement.
ATGTGGGGGGGGGGGGAGAAGACAATGAGAATCAGGAGTTGAGGTTGTACACATATCGGGCCTAACTGGAATTTCTGAAGGTTTTTTTGGTTTAATTCAGACAGTTTTATTTAGCTGCTACCGTGGAGGTGCAAGGCATTTCCTGGAGAGTGACTGCCATCTGGGAGGAGCTGATGAACTGAAACACAGCTGAGAGCCATTACCCCAGCTGGACACTAATTTTCAGGAAATTTCCTGTGGCCAAAAGCCTACTGCACCACAAGAACGGGTGGTGGTGGGGGAAATAATACTACCTCCCTGTTTATGGAGAGGGGAGGAGGTTGCAAGTGATATTTTCCTCCATTCCGTTCCCTGGAAAATTAATGCCGCATCAATGAGTTTACTGGAGGTCTATTTGTGGCACTGGTAAAATAACATAGCTACTGGCCCACTTTAAAATATCCTTTTTTAATTATTAGTGGGTGTTATTTCACTGCAAACTGCAGGGAGCCATTAATCACAGGCCACAGAACCAGGGCTTTTTTCCGGGGGGACCACGCCGGAATGGAGTTCTAGTGCCTCTTCGACAAAATTCTTTTTAAAATGTTTAAAAGTGCATGAGTTTTCAGTATGCAGACTGAAAACTTCATTTCCCTCTTGAGAGTTCTGGCACCTCTCTCTCTCTGTCTCTCTCTTTTTAAAGGCCCTGCACAGAACCATCATTCCCAAAGCATTAAAGTCCAAACACAAACTAGAATTTGGACAGTAGTCAAATTAATGTTGAAGGTAAAGCTAAAGGTTTCCCTTGCTCGAAAGCCAGTCGAATCCAACTCTAGGGAGCAGTGCTCACCTCCATTCACAAGTCAAAGAGCCAACGCTGTCTGAAGATGTTTCCGTGGTCATGTGGCCGGCATGACTAAATGCTGAGGCACATGGAATGCTGTTACCTTCCCACAGAAGTGGTACCTATTTATCTATTTGCAGTTTCTTGCTTGCAAACTGCTAGGTTGGCAGGAGCTGACGCTAGAGACAGGAGCTCACTCCGTCACACGGCACTAGGGTTTTGAACTGCTGAGCTACCAACCTTCTAGTCTCCAACTCAGTGTCTCAACCTCTGAGCCACCAAATCTGCATGTATCATACAAAGGAATATAGCTGTTCTCCATCTTTTACAGTTTTGCAAAAAGCATTTGGTGGCAAATGTTGCTATTACATTTTCGCTAGATTGATGAGATAATTTCAAAACATGAGAAAGTACATACGAAGGCTCCCTGTTTATGATATTAAGCTTGTGTTGTGTCCTGCATCACTGCAAGTCAGTTTGGATAACACACCATCAGTCATGGTGAGAGAGCAGGAGGGAGAAGCATTCCTTAGTTCATTCCATACCTGGCATGACAGTACCATCTTTGACATCAGGGGTGTCTGCACATTGCTGCATTGCCCAGTTTTATTCACAGTTCTGCATGTGTCATTGAAATCCTATGTTTAATGTGATGTGGCACCCAGAAGTGCCATTTCACCCACAAAACTATTTCCTGGAGCTCACATGCTTCTTGAGTCTTGGGGATAAGATGGAACAGAAAAAAGGGCATTTTTACTCCTTAGCAACTGACTGGCTAGCTGAGTTCTAAGACCATCCTAGGCAGGAGCATCATAGCCATGGGCCCTCAGCTTGGACATAGTCACAGACTTTCTTCTCTGGAGAGCAGCCATGTTGGTCTGCGATAGAACATTCGAGATCAGTAGCATCTTAGAGGCCAATAAGATTTTCAGGGTATGAGCTTTTGAGAGCTGAAGCTCTCTGGTATCTGACAAAGGGAGCTTTTATTCTTGAAAGTTTATACCCTCAAAATCTTGTGAGTTTGTAAGGTGCTACTGGATTTGAATCTAGACTTTCTTGTACCTCTCTTATAGCCACACAATATACTGAGACTGACTGCTGCATGACAGCTGTTTTGTGGCAAGTGCCAAATACCCCTTCCCAGCTTTCCAGAAGGGACTGCAGTATCCAGAATTTAATCATGTTTACAGAGCCAATGGATGTCAAACCAGACAATGCACCCATATGTGGACATCTACTGGCTCTACTTAATCTGTGTGTGTGTGTGTGTGTGTGTGTGTGTGCGCGTGCGTGTGTGTGTGTGTGTGTGTGTGTGTGTGTGAGAGAGAGAGAGAGAGAGAGAGAGAGAGAGAGAGAGAGAGAGAGAGAGAGAGAGAGTAATAGTCTTATGATAAAAGACAGCTGCATATGTGATCATACTGTTATTTAGAGCTGATTAGGTACCTCTGTTTTCCCCCCAAGATCTGTAAAACTGCCCTAGTCGGTTCAACAGATAAGTGAGTGGTGCTGCAGGCTGATTCTAAACGTTAGGCTTGGACATTAAGCCTCATGGCTTATTCCTAATACATAAATTTACAATCACAGCTTAGTTTATGTTTTCCAACCTAATGTTTCCACAGATCTTTTAAACATAGATTTGCCTAACTTTGCATCTTCTTCATTGCAGAGTAAGCATATTATTAAGTAACTGCTACCTTCAACAAGAGCACGTAGAATATGCACTGCAAGGGATTTGAATGGTAATTGCCAAGGCTATTGAGATTAATTTAGAACTGGTCTGGAAAAAGTGTTTGAAAATATCCTGTGGGGACCTGAGTTATGTTGGCAGGGGGTTGATGAACTAATAGATTTTCCCATCATTATATTATGTGATTATCTTTTCAAAACCACCTAGAGGACCAGTAGGTAATTCATTACATACAGCTGCTTTGTACTTGTTATTTCAACACCTCTATCCTAAGTCTATCTTGAGAGTCCCTTGGACTCTATCTTGAGAGTCCCTTGGACTGCAAGGAGATCAAATCAGTCAATCCTAAAAGAAATCAACCCTGATTGTTCCCTGGAAGGCCAGATCCTGAAGCTGAAGCTCAAATACTTTGGCCACCAAATGAGAAGGGAGCATTCATTGGAGAAGACCCTGATGCTGGGAAAGATTGAAGGTCAAAGAAGAAGGGGACGGCAAAGGATGAGATGGTTAGACAGTGTCATCGATGCAACAAACATGAAATTGAGCAAACTTCAGCGGACAGCGGAAGACAGGAGGGCCTGGCGTAATCTGGTCCATGGGATCGCGAAGAGTCGGACTCGACTGTGCAACTGAACAACAACAATCCTAAGTGCCTGTGCTGCCCTGCACTGACCTAGCCATGCTGCTCCAACAATCATGTTTCACCTACCTATGTGTAATTTTGTGGTGTTCGGCCTTACATGATAAGCAAGTCGGCCCAGAGAGTGATGTGAGCTCAGGCCAAGAGCAGATGAATACCCAGGATAGGAAGAAAGGCTCTTTGATGGTGGGCTCCAAGCTTCCCCTTCAGCAGTGGGCTACCCAGACTAAGGTACAGCAGTTACACTGGAGTTTTATAGCAGTCAGGTGGCACAAGAGTGGCTCTCTGGTATCACTTGACTACCCAAGCCAGTGGATTATGGGTTATGATGTGACTGTTCTAGCTGGAATGAGAAGCCCTGAGTGAATTTTCCCCACCTTTTACTGAGGTCTGCTTCCTGCATTTGTAGTTGTGGGCTGGAACATGGGAAGCTTCTAGCATGGACATCCCATCAGTTTATCTGGCTGTACCATTGATCATAAGTGTGGATCATTCTTTGGAGCATCACTGGACTTTCTCTTTTGGCCATCCACTGACGCTTTGCAACTGCATAAAGAGCTTTACCGCCGTACAGCATCTAATGCAGACTCTTGCAACTGAGTCATGCACACTGAATAGCAATGAAGTTATGAGTAACCATAACTGAAGTTAACAGCTCTCTGGCATGTTGTTGGTAAAAGCAAATTTCACTCCCTTTGTAGAGCAGAGCAAGCCTTTAATTTATTATTTTAATACCACTAGGAAAGATAAGCTTTATTTTCTTCCACCTACTTGAATGCTTGCACATAAATGCCAGGCATTTTGCACATCACCCTGAGGAGATTTTGCACTTGTCAGTCTCTTTTACCCCAGACATGAGAAGTATTTGTAGTTCATGAATTTTCTCCATTTTTTATTATACACTGTATAAAATTCAGCCCAGGATTGGCTATAGTCTCCATTAAAGTCAACGGGAGCTATGTGGCACAACTGAAAGGGAAGGGGGAGGGGAATAAGCACATAATCTCTTAGCATAATTTCTATTTGCAAACTGCAAATTAATATTTTACAGTTTAAGAAACTATAATTGAGATTTGACCTGCACAACATAGTAGCCAGTTCTATGCATGATGTATATAGCCTTGCTGCATAGAAGCGTTGCTAAGCAACACGGCATCATCCAAGCAAAATCAGCATTAACTTGAAGTGGCTGGTAACCAGGGCTGGTTAAACGTGACACTCAGCATGCCAAGCTATGCAGAAATAGCTGTGCACATTTTGCTCAAGGAAATGTTGGCAGATTCTAGATATTATTTCATTTTCTTTCATATTTCTTGAGGAATTGTTGGACTGCATCCTATTATATAACATTCCATAATTATTCTTTGATGGAAAAATACCCTTGGTCTCTTAATTCTCTAAAAACCTGATTTGGAGAGTAGTGGAATTTTACAGCTTAATCCCATAATGCTTTGTCTTAGTCCCTTGGCCTGCATATTACCTCAGCCTAGCCATGCAGTCAGATCACAATGATGTGACTCACTGTTGCAGCTAAAGATAGACATTGCCAAAGTAGTCTTGAATTCTGTATGCCAAGTGTGTTCATTTTCCTTCTTTTTTGAAGTTCATCATGACATTCAGGAGAGTTTCTTTCAGGTTAGCAAGTGGATGAGTAAGCAGGTATTGTAAATATTGTTGCAAGACCCAGGGCAGGGGGGGACAACAGGGACTGGACAACTTGAACACATGAAATGCCGAAGGGCAGGGTTAAGCAGAAGGAGGCCATGCACAATTAAACTTGGATTTTTAAAAAATAGCTGAATGTCCAATCACTATTATACCACTGCAGAACTACAAATCAGGAAACCTTAGGGTAGAGGAAAAAGGATGCCAACAAAATGGCAGCCTAAAATATTATTTAAAAGGTAGGGCGATGAAGCATTGAATGTAACTCTAAACCTGCATCCCAATGCACTCATAGTCCTATGATTAAAAACAAGGACATTGTCTAGTTTTTTAGAATTACTTCCCTAAGGAAAGAATTGTTTGATTGTTATGGGAGGTCCTGTGCAATTATACATATCCGTCGTAACTCCCTGATGGCAAGAAACCAAAAACGAGCTAGATTCTACTCTGCAATCCTAAATATAAGCCAAATCCAGGGGCGCAGACTTTCCCATTTGCGGGGGGGGGCTGGGCCAGAGGCATTGCTATGCTAGGTCCTTAAAAGAACAGAGACCCAGTGACACAGGGATAGGTAGGAGCCAGTGACATCACAGCCCAGTGTCACTCTCTATGGAGGTGGAGCCATGTGGGATTTAGGAAGGGGTTCCCCAGGAATATAGGGGGGGCCTAGGAACTCCCTAACAGTGCCTCTGGGCTGTGCTAAACCCAGGAAAGGGTGGGAGTTGTCCAGTGGTTATAGTAGTATCTCAGCAGTCTCCTACTGTGTCCTTTTTTTAAAATTCAATTTTAGAATAGTCACTTTAAAATCTGCAAATATAAATACCATGTGCCTAAGATGAACAAATTGACACAAATTTGACAGTAAGGAAGGCAACACAGAAAAGTTTGTAGAGGAACTTTTTAAAAGTTTCCCTGGACGTTCCTTCACAGGAGCCTTGTTTCTGCCTTATTTATAAGGGTGTACTGAAATCTACTAAATCAGGGGTGTCAAACATGCGACCCAGGGGCCGGATCAGGCCCCTGGAGGGCTTCTATCAGGCCCGCAGTGGAACTGGCTGTCTTCTGCTTCTTCTTCCAGTTCTGCTGGTGCTGCATCATCATAGCTTTGCAGCTTACAGATATGCACCTGAACAGCATACTCATGATTACAACAGCACAGACATTTTGATGCAATAATTCAGAGCAAGAGGTGTCAGTTATCAGACTCTGTTAAATAAACAAAATATTGCAAGAGTGCTAATGTTTTAAGCATGTTTTTATTTAAGTAAAAAAAACCCCTATGTGTTTGTGTCCTTTATAAAGTTTATATCTCCGCTACCTGGCATTACATTTTATGACACACATGGCCCAGCCCAAAAAGGGCTCATTTATGTAAGATCCAATTCTCATAACAAATGAGTTCGACACCCCTGTACTAAATTATGGCATCACAGATTGCTAGGGATTGTTATTCCCCTCCGGGGGCTGTCATTCTAGTACCATAGATTGTCTTCCTAGGGACCATAATTCCACTCTGAGGGCTGTCATTCTAGACCAGAGGTTCCCAAACTTATTTGGCCTACTGCCGGCACTTCCACATTAGTTCCCTCCCAGTCCGGCTTCTGACCGGGACACAGGAGGGAGATGACATTGGCCGCTCTTACGGATGACCTCTGGAGGCATCTGGATCAGGGTGGTTCGGCAGCACTGTTGTTGTTGGACCTGTTGGCTGCGTTCGACACAGTCGACCATCAGTTGCTGACCCACTGCCTCACCGACATGGGGATTCAGGGGCTTGCCTTGCAATGGCTTGCTTCCTTTCTCCAGGGTCAGGACAAAGGATGGCACTTGGGGAACAGCAGTCCAGGAGACACCCACTTGAGTGCGGAGTGCCGCAAGGGGCAGTGCTTTCCCTGATGTTATTCAACATCTATATGCGTCCATTTGCCCAGATCGCCCGGAGGCATGGGCTGGGATGCCACCAATACACTGATGACATCCAGCTCTATCTGATGTTGGGCGGCCAGTTGGACTCCAGACCGGAAGATCTGGACTGGGCACTGTAAGCCATGGCTGGTTGGCTTAGGCTGAGCCAGCTGAAGCTGAACCCAAACAGAGGTCCTGTGCCTGAGTGGGGGTGGTTTGGGGGCAGGGATCCCACTCCCAAACTTCAGTGGGGCACCATTAGTGCCAGCGCTGGTGGTTAGGAGTTTGGGAGTGCTCCTGGATACCTCCTTAACAATGGAGGCCCAGGTAGCAGCCACTGCTAAGTCAGCCTTTTACCATCTTCGGCTAATCCGGCAGCTGGTTCCCTTCCTCGACTGCGATGACCTGGCTACAGTGATCCATGCAATGATCACCTCAAGACTAGACTACTGTAACACTCTTTATACGGGGCTGCCCTTGTCGCAAATCCAGAAGCTGCAGCTAGTGCAGAATGCCACAGCCAGGCTTCTGATGGGCCTTCCTAGATGGGAGCATGTCCAGCCTGCGCAGAAGGCACTGCACTGGCTGCCAATAGCATACCAAATTTGCTTCAAGGTGCTGGTACTTACCTTTAAAGCCCTAAATGGCCAGGGTCCGGCGTACCTGAGGGACCGCCTTTCCCCCAGAGAGCACTACGGCTGGGGTCACAACACCAATTGACCCTCCCAGGCCCCAAGGATGCCAGGCTCACTACCACCAGGGCTAGTGCCTTTCCTGTGGCAGCTCCATACTGGTGTAATGAGCTCCTGGAAGAGATCAGAGCCCTACGGGATCTTCTAGAGTTAAAGACGGAGCTCTTTCACCAGGCTTTAAATTAGAAGCTGCCCTCACCACTACTACCAACATCTGTGGTTATGAGCTGGCCCCAGCTTTGAGATCAAACCAGACCATTGCGTGATGCCAGAAGATCGCTGAGTCGGAAATCGTCTGCTTGGTACATCAAATAGCATGCCATCTCAATTAATGATGGAATGATGATCACTACTAGCACTTTATGATTATCTGATTGTTTTAAAATGTTTAAAATGTTTTTATGTGGATTTTATGGTACTTTGTACCTACTAATGTGAGCCGCCCTGGGCCTGTTCGCGGGGAGGGTGGGATACAAATAGAATTAATAAATAAAAATAAATAAAGAAGTGGACAAAAAGATGCAGTTTGTGGATCTACACCTGGATTGTTCCAGCCCACCTGGATCATTCCAGTGCCCCCCAGGGGGCAGTATTGTCCACTTTGGCAACCAGTGTTCTAGACTCAGAACACAGATTCTATTCCTAGGGACTGTCTTTCCACTCTGGGGGCTGTCACAAGGGCATAGACTTTCCAATTTCCCGGGGGGTAGGGCTGGGGCTGGGGCTGGGGCAGAGGCATTGCTATGCTAGGTCCTTAAAAGAACTGAGGCCCAGTGACATCATAGGGAGGAGCCAGTGACATCACAGGCCATTGTCACTCTCTGTGGAGGCAGAGCCATGTGGGATTTAGGAAGGGACTTATTGACTTTGACACCAAATGATGCTTTTAAAACACTCTTAAATCTAGGGTCAGAACTCCCTGTTCATATGATTTATCTGTGGCATATGAATTCAAGGAAAATGAACTCAGGCTGCTTTCATACAGGGAGGTGTTCTAAATTTCAAAGACCGTAATTCCACTCTGAGGGCTGTCAATCTAATCCCAGAGCACAGATTCTATTCCTAGTGACTGTCTTTCTACTCTGGGAGCTATTGTTCCGGTCCCGGAGTAGCCTATCTGGGCCCAAAGACCTTAATGGAAAAAACCATTCCACATTTTCTTTGCAACTTATTTTGTCCTGCAATGTATTTCAGTGGAGCCCATGCAAGTTAATTGGCATTCCTGGCTCTCATTATCTCCAATAGGCCTTCAAGCCTCTCCCATGGTTTCCAATGGACAATCCTGTCATTCCTTTTACGCATCCCAGTTAGCTGTCCCTTTGAAACTGTACCACACCATTTTAAGTAACAGCAAAATGAACAGCATGAACATGTACAGAATGCACATTTCTTGCCAATGTTCTTTCTGGGCTGCACACAGGACAGAAAGAAATTTTAAAAGGCATGCCCCTCTCCCAATCTTATTTATGCAGCTGGGTTTACCATTGAAAAATGAAATGGAAATTGAAAGAAGAGCTTAGGAGTGGTTGAGCAGGGCCCCCCCCCATGAAAAAACCCAGTTGTTCTCAATCAAGGATATATAGACCCAAGTAAAATAAAATAGAGACACATTTTCCCCCAAAATGTAAATTGGAGCCCAGCAAGTATGTTGGGCACAACAGAGGCTTTGCAGTTTGACTGTTGCTACATTGAAAGTGGGTGGAGACAGCCAGGGTAAAGGAATATACTTTCTTTTCTGATAGACACCAAATATATTCAAGGACTGATATGTTCTGGATATCAAAAACCTTAGTTATTAACCCAGAGTGTGCCAAGATACAGCCAAAAACCTGATGGATCCAGCCGCAAGAGACCTTCTCTTCCTGTTGCAAGGAATGTTATAAAATCTCTTTCCCCACTCAGCTTTTCCTGTCTCCAGAGGGCTGTCTTCCTAAAGACTCTCTAGCACAGAGGTATCAAACTCATTTGTTATGAGGGCCAGATCTGACATAAATGTCACTTTGTCCGGCTGTTCCATAAAATGTAACACAAGGTACCGGAGTTATAAACTTTATAAAGATGATTTCAGATGCTGAATAGCAATAGCCAGCTTGATCGGATAGGGTGTGATATGCAGAGGGGTAGTAGGAGAAGAGATATCTGCACTGGTAATGAGACAGGAAACCTAGGTCCCAATTTGGTACAAGAGGATTCAGTCCAGGAGGATGCAAAGAATGAATGGAAATAAGTCTGAAGAAGTGAGCAGTGACTCATAAAAGCACATACCCTACCACAATTTTGTTAGTCTTTAAAGGTGTTACTGGACTCTTACTTTTTCTACTGCTATTACAAACCACAACATTCAAAAACCAGTGGGGGGACACTGAGTCAACATCTTCATTGAGTTATCTACCACTACTACAAGTGGGTGGCTGCTGATCTTACCAATTTACAAAGAACCACCTTTAGAAGGCTCTGTTCAGATGACCAGAAATGTGGGTCCTCTAAGCCATGAAGGGCCTTGTACATGGTAACCAGCACCTTGAATGGAGCCCACTAACTGACTGCAGGGAAGTTTTTTCTAGCATAAACACACGTGAAGCTGCCTTATACAGAACCAGACCCTTGGTCTGTCAAAGTCGTTACCATTAACTCAGACTAGCAGCAGCTCTCCAGAGTCTCAGGTTGAGGTATTTCATATCACCTACTGCCTGGTCCTTTTTTTTTTTGAAACAAAATTTTATTGGAGTACATTCAACATTGTTAAACATCATTACCAATACAGTTTAAAAAATTACATCCCATCCCCCCACCCACCCCTAATAGGCTTCCAACACTGCTAATAACAAGAAAAGAATTAAAAGGTAATCAAGTTTAAACTTATATCAATCGACAAACCAGGTAACGCAATTCTAATATGTAAAAACCTGACTCTTTCAAACCTAGTTTCCAAAAGGTACAGTACAATCCGGTATTTGTTTCCTTTCTCATTCAATGTCAATACGAATCAAGATTGTACATTTTCCCTTTCATTCTATATTCAGTTTCCATGTAGAATTTCAGGCCTTCCCAGTCTTTTAGATATTGTTCTGCCATTTGTTCATTTAGTTTTTTCGTCATTTTGTCCATTTCGGCTAGGAACAACAGTTTCCTTAACTAGTCTTGTATATCTGGCACCTTCTCCGCTTTCCATTGTTGAGCAAAAGCCATTCTTGCCAATGTGATCATATACCATAGTAATGTCCTTTTTTCTTGTGGAATTTTTTCCATTGTCAAACCTAAGAGAAGACGCTCCGGACTTTTCCTAATAGGAATTTTTAATATCTACTGCCTGGTCCTTTTAACTGGAGATGCCACAGCAAAATATAGAGCCCTGAACAATCTTTGGATATTGTAAAGAGATGCCCAAATAACAACAGCCAAATAACATCACAAGACTGGGGTAGGGATGAGGTGGCACACTCCCCAGCAATTTTAATCTGAACAGCAAGGGAGAGCAGAGGAAATTGATCACGGAGAAGGTTCAGGATTGTGAATTGTTTTCTAGAATATTTCAGCACCAGCCAAAAGGTATAGTAAGTCATCATACCATCTACATATTGATGCATGGAGACTTTCTGCAACCTTACCCTTTCCCAGACCCATGGCAGTCAGGCTATAAAACATGATCAAGGAATGCACTCAAGCACAGAGAGGAAAATTATATTCTGCATCAGTAATTCATGGCCTGATGTGGGAACTGATCCCAGCTCAGGATATTTCCAGAGGAGTCTGCACTTTATTTATTTTTATCTGCAGCTTAACATCGCAGGATCAAATGCCTTTGTCTCTTGTAAACATCTTTCCATCTCCTACACTGGGATCCAGCAAAAAGTCTAAGCCCTGCATTTATTTGGGTTATGAATTGCTGTAATTAATGCAGCCATTGATTGCTTCCCTCAACTTTCCACTAAAGACCATTTCCATTTTTAATTCATAGAAAAAGCAAACAAAATTGGAACCCAGACTTCTGGGCCACCTTTTAAGCCCAACAAAGTTGTATTCAAGGCTGGAGTGCACACTTCCTCAGATATTAGTTCCTTGGCTGACCCACACATACTGAGAACAAGAATACAGAGTGGATCACCCAACCCCTGCCACAGCAGTCCCAGTGGTGGTGAGAGGGGCCATGGCTCCATCCTCATCCAGAGACTCCAGTGCCAGCTTTTAAGACCAACAAAGTTTTGTGCAAGGCTGGAGTGCACACAGGGGTTCGTGGCTGCATCCTTCCCTTCTCCCATGGCTCCTTTGAAGGCAGAGGTATGACCCAGGGATGGGGGTGAAAATCCACACACACACCCTCCCAGCCATCCGCTTCTCCTGGGAGCAAACAGGTTAGAGCATGCAAGGCAAGAAAGCTGGAGTCTAGAGACTCCAGTGCCACCTTAAGACCAATAAAGTTTTGTGCAAGGAAGGGTCAGCATGGCCCTCCAGATGCTCCTGCTGGCCCTGGGAAATGGAGAGTCGGAGGAAAAGGACCCCGATGTTAGTGGCACTTTTAAAGACACACAGACAGTTTTCTTCTGAGTGTAAGCTTTCCTGGGTAAGCATGCTTCCTACCTTGCTTTCTCTGTGTGCACGCGGGAAACCAGCAAAGCCGGCCTCCAAGTGCAGCCCTCCAAGCTCCTCTCCAGGCCAAACTGAGGACTGCTGGAGGTGGGGCTTAGCCCTGACTTCTGTCCCACTCCTGCTGGGGGAAGGGAGAAGCCCCAGCTCAAAAAGACATTCCTGCCCCTGACAAACACAAGCACACACACATCACTTCCCCCTCCTCTCTCCCCCCCCCCATCACACACACACCCAGGCCAACATACATGTGAACTTTCTCTTCTTTTTACAAGTGCAAAATGACCCTCCAGCTCCTCCTCCTTGAAAATCACCCGGCTTTCCCTCCCATCGGATCCCCAACCAGCCTCTCTCTCGCCTAGTTCCCTGGGACTTACTCACTCCCCAGGAAGTGTGCCTCGGAGGGCAGCCTCCATGCCAACTTGTCCCTCTGGCCCGCCTCCCTCCCTCTGGACACATTCCAGGCTCCTGTCTCACAACCACATTTTTACACTCTTTGACCTCTGCCCCCCCATCCCATCATCCCTTACTCTTTAGTGCGCACTCTTTTGCCAGCCCAGCCCCACCCACAGCATGAAAAATGGCATCCTGTCAGTGGGGACTTAGTTTTTTTTATTTTTTTTACTTCCTCGGACTTGGAGGCCAGGTAGAGTTTCAAAGAGGCCTGTGGAGGGACTTGCTCAGCTTGATGCAAATACAACTGATTAGTACCACAAGTGTGACCTGCCCCTGCTCCAGTTGGGGATGTTTTGGGGGAAGACGGAGGGGGCAGGGCTGGCGGAGGAGGGTCAATTTTGCAACAGTGGTGGGTGGCTTTGGGAAGAGGAGGAGGAGCTGGCAGTGCCTGAAGCCAGGCATGTCTCCCTACGCCTCATGCACAATGCATGCAAGTGCAGTGCATGGCTGGAGGTGGGTCAGCCTCCTTGTCTTCTGCCCAGCTGTGGCTGCTGCTGCTCCTTAGCCGGGGCCTGGGGGCGAGAAGGCGTGGTGGCATGAGGGCAGTCAGTGCATGGCACTGCAGGGGGGAGGGTTGCTCCTGGGGGGGGCTCAGTACCTTTGGGGATGGCACAGGCTCCTCAGCCCCCCCCAAGATTATGCCTATGGGCTGTCATTCCAGTCCCAGAGTAGCCTGTCTGGGCCCAAAGATCTTAACGGAAAAGCCATTCTGCATTTTCTTTGCAATTTTTTTTGTGCTGCAATGCATTTCAGTGGAGCCCATGCAAGTCAATTGGCATTCCTGGCTCCCATTATCTCCAATGAGCCTTCAAGCCTCTCCCATTGTTTCCAGTGGGCAATCCTGCCATTCCTTTTGTACATCCCAGTTAGTTGCCCCTTTGAAACTGCACCACACCATTTTAAGTAATAGCAAAATGAAGAGCATGAACATGTACAGAGTGCACATTTCTTGCCAATGTTCTCTCTGGGCTGCACACAAGGCAAAAGGAAATTTTAAAAGGCCTCTGATCTGCATGCCCCCCTCAATCTTGTTCATGCAAATGGGCTTACTATTAAAAAATGAAATGCTAGTTGAAAGAAGAGGTTAGGAGTGGTTGAAGCAGCCCCCCCCCATGAAAAAACCCAGTTGTTCTCAATCAAGGATATATAGACCCAAGTAAAATAAAATAGAGACACACTTTCATGTAAATTGGAGCCCAGCAAGTATGTTGGGTCCAATAGAGGCTTCACCGTCTGACTGTTGCTACACTGAAAGTGGTTGAAGCCAGTCAGGATTAAGAACTATACTTTCTTTTCCAACAGACACCAAACATATTCAAGGACTGATATGTTCTGGATATCAAAAAGTTATTAACCTAGAGCATGCAAAGATACAAACAAAAACCTGATGGATCCAGCCACAAGAGACCTTCTCTTCCTGTTGCAAGGAATGTTATCAGATCTCTTTTTTCGCTCAGCTTTTCCTGTCTCCAGAGATTTGTCTTCCTAAAGATTCTTCATCATTTGGTACATCCACATATATGCTTGGAGAAGGGAGGGGGATGTTTAACCATCCCTTTGTCTATCCTGCTAGCTCAATTAGCATTTGTAAGAAGGTGAGCCTGACTTCCTTCTTTCTAGCCCAGAGGAAAAAACCCAAGCAGGAAAGTTTTAACCTGGATATTGCCTGGGTGTGCAAAAAAAAAAAATTCGGTAAAATTCGGATTTGGACCCGAATTTTTTTGGTATTCCCGAAAAAACCCGAATACCTATACCGGTAAAGCATTGAAATCCGAAAATTTTTGGGATTCCCGAAAAATTCGGGTCCATTATATCCAATGGGGCCATTGACTTCAATGGCAAAATTTTCTGGAAAGTTTGCAGGGGGCTGGAGAAGGGGGGTTGAGGTAGAGACTCCAAATTTGGACTGTAGCTGCTGGATTCTCTCTCCAAAAGACCCCCCAAGTTTTGAAAAGATTGGACCAGGGGGTCCAATTCTAGGGGCATCCAAAGAGGGTGCCCCCAGTTCTCCATTGTTTCCTATGGGAATGGATCAGGAAAGCAGATTCTCCCTGTAAAAAAACCTGAGAGGTGTGGTGGTGGTGTGAGGGGGCATGTTTGCCAAGCCAGCAGCAGACCATGTGCAATCACTACCCCACCAACCCCAGGTCTCTCCCAAACCAACCCTAAGGAAGAATAAAATAAAGAGAAAAGAAATTAAATTTAAAAGTGCCCTAATAAATCAAACCAGTCTGAAGTCTTCTGAGGTATTGATCCGAGGTCCACGAAGAGCAGGGAGGAAAGCAGGGCAGACTCAGGAGCAGGGGCAGCAGAAGCCAGCCAGCCACAATCTCCAACAGCCAAGCCAAGCCAAGCCAAGCAGCTCTCTCTCACCAGCCAGCAGGATCCAGGAACACAGCAATGAGAGTCAGCCCAGAGACTGGCTCCTTTTATGCTCTCTGAGCATACACAGAAGGATTTCAAAAAGGAAAAACCTTCTGTGATTGGCCAGAAAGCAGATGCCAGAACCCTATTGGCCACCACAGTGCTCCTTCCCTGGGAAAGGAGCAAACTGGTGGTTGGGCTGCAGGCAGCAACAACAGCCTTGCAAACTTGCAAACTGCAATGCATTTTGCAAATGCATTGCAGTGATTGACTGTCTGGAGCCTCCTCCCCCCCCCCTCCTGGAAACAGGAGGAAAAGGCGGGAAAGAGGGGTAAATGGCGGGAAAAGGAATTCCTGGGCCCTTTAACAGTTTAAAACCCCCCACAATGCCGGTTTTTTTGGCAATGCCGAAAAATGCTGAAAAAATCCCGAATTTTCCGGGATTTTTTTTTTTTTGGAATTCGAAGATTACAGTGAATAGCCTGTCCGGGATCCCGAAAGCCAAAAAAAACCCTGAAAATGCTTTTTTTGGGTTTTTTTCTGTTTTGGGATTCCCGAATGCACACCCCTATGCCTGACATTGGTTGCCCTGGGGGATGCTAAGTCTCCCCTGGAAAAATTCGGGGGATACTCAAGTGCCTGAGCCCTCCCCCCCATAGTTTACGCCTATGGCCAAATCTCATTCACATCATCCTGTGAAACTGTTTTCCTCTTGTGTATTTCATGTGCATCCCATTGCAATTTATCCACTTAAATGGGGGGATAGAAGAATGATTGAATTCTCTTGCTCCAACAAGGATCAAGGGTAACAGAACTGCTGAACTGGTGTGATGTTACTTGGGTAGGGAGAATCAGAGTGACTCCCCAGTGTCCTACAGTTTTGAATGCCCCATACTTCACCACAGAAATCACCAATCACTTGGAGGATGGGTTGAATATAGGGTGAGGTTGGCATTCAGGGTCCATGTCAACATGCACTTTCAGCCCCAAAGCTATAGCTAACCCATCCTGAATACTGAACAAGTTGCCAAGGTAATAGAAGTCTTTTGGAGGTTTTACGAGACTAGTGGGAAGTAGGAGGAGCCCCACACCCTTTAGGGACAGACTTGACTGCTGGCAGAAAGGACACAAGTGGGCAGAGGTGAGGCATGGTGGGTGATCACTCAGAGACTGAGTCCATCCTGACACTGATAAGGGAGCTGACAAAAAAGAGGGCATAGTAGTACTAAATCTTGTATTTTCAGAGTGCTTCAGGTACTCTGCCACAGGATTTTAGATACTCCCACATACCATGATTCTCAGTTCCACTACAGAAGGGTATCCTGGTTGGCCATGACCCCCCAAATACAGTTATGCTCCCTCTATGTACTGCTGAAAGCAATGGGGAGCACAGCCACCTTTTCAGGTGAACATCATGTTATGTCTGGACATGTGCAATCTTCCACTCAGGCTTAACTGCTGCAGCTGCTAGTAGCCAGCATAAGTAGGCATGTCTGGGCTTGTCTGGGCAGGCCACCTATTTGGAGCTTGAAGCTCCAGAACAAAGGCAAGTAGGATCCTGAAACCTGCCTGCGGATTGGCCCTTGAGGGCAGCCAGCCAATCTGGAGGCTGGAGGCCATTTGAAATCACCAATTGCATGGGGGCTGGGAGTGGCCTAGGTGTGTATAGTTAGGGCAGTTGCCCCATGTAAAGCATTCCTGTTAAGGTGCAATAAACTGCTGCCTTCGCCTCTGATGTGTTAAACCCACTATTTAACACATCAGGTATTGCCAGCCCCAACTTTCATCTGCATACACCTCAATCCCAGTTTGAATGTATGTATGAATGTATATACTGCATGACCAAGTCTAACAAGGCAAGCACAGAGCATGGACAGCAATCACCATGTTTTGTGCACCAAGATGGACCCTGCTACAATGAACACAGTAAAAGATGTTGCAGCAATGACCATAGCAAATGCTTCCAAGGAAGCCTTTTGGGGAGCAACTGGGGAGTGCCAACAGGACAAAAGCAATTAGCCATGTCAGGTTATAAAACAAAGACACCTCACCCCATATTATCTTTTACTTGATACCCACAAGTAACCATTAACACATTTCTGTAAAGGGCCCTGTGATGGCCTGAAGACTTCCAAGTCCAATCTTGTCTGCAAAATTCCCAAAGCATCGTATCTCCTGTTTTGTAATTCTGAATTATAATTCAATCAAAAATCCTGCTTCCTGCTGCCCTTTCCTTAGTTCTATAGTTTTCTCCTGATAAGTTGCCCAACTCCCAGGTAGTCCTTTCTCCTCTGTTATAATCTTTAGTTTCCTGAAAATAACCCATTTTATCCTTGTGACCCCTTCTTACATGCCCAGGGAAATGCTGATTGCCACTTTGGGGTCAGGAAGCAATTTTTCTCCAGGCCGGTTTGGCCAGGGATCCTGGAGGTTTTTTGACATCTTCTGGGTGTGGAACAGGGGTCACTGTGGGTGTGGAGGGGGAAGTATTTGTGTATTTCCTGCTTTGTGCAGGGGGTTGGGCTAGATGACCCTGGAGGTCCCTTCAACTCTATGATTCTATGATTCCTATGGCCAAAAACAGTATAACTAGCTTGGATTTAGAGCCAGTAATTTGAGTCTGACCTGGGCTACAACAACTGCAAGTCAGGCTACCCACATAGTGGATCCATCTTTCTTTCATCTGATTTCTTCACAGACTAGGACAGATATGTCTTTGCTCCCCCCATCTTGATCTCTCTCCCTTAATTTTCCACACAGAGAATTGGCACTTTGTTCCTTTCTGCTATTTAGGCCTATATCTGGAAGACTGGACACCTCTGCTCCAACAGATTCTACTTCGCCTGTGTCATATTCCCACATTTATACCTTTAGCTTAAAGATTACTCCTTCTTCTTCCACTGTGCTATGGCTTATTCTGATAAGAATGTCAGTCTTTCTTCCTCTGTGTATCCCTGACTGTATTTCTGGCAAAAGGGTGGTTGTTAGCACTGTGCAGGATGACAGGAGTTTCAGACTATTTGAATAGAGCCTGGACTTTTGGGGGTGAGTTTACTACTACCTCATTTTCACTGCACCATGGGGCTTAGCCTGGGAGAAATGCTATGGTCTCTTCCCTGGCTATTTGCTTGTGAATTGTGCTTTCATGGGGGAGATCAGCCACGACAAAGCTTCCCTTGATCGGTAATGTGGAGACATCATTAGTGCATAGAACTGCAATTGGGTGGCAGCAGGGATGACACAAACACTGTGGGAGTGGGCAGTTGTGACACTGACCCTTATTTATACTGCTATACATGTGTTTATTCTGGGAGCACATTGATTGTGACTGCATTGTGCTAGTGTAACATTGGTATGAGGAGAATATCTTACAGTTCAAAACAATGTATCTGAAGAAGTGTGCATGTACCCAAAAGCTTATATGCAAAATAAAACTTTGTTGGTCTTATAGGTGCCATTGAACTTAAACTTTGTTCTGCTGCTTCAGGCCAACATGGCTACCCATCTGAGTCCAAAACCCTATTTCTTCTGCAGCCAGAACACTTGAACTATCTCCATTGTTAGCTGCTGTATTATATTGTACCTATTCTGCTCTTGGCATTAATTGGAGGTGCACTGACCACTTCATGGAGACCAATTAGAAAATGTTGTGCAAGAATGCTGTAATATAAGCTGAACTTTAAAAGCCCTCCTAGTCTATCATCCATCATTTGATTATCAAAATAATGACTATTTGCTCATTATCACCTATCCAAATCATTCAAGCCATGAGGTCTGCTTGGTGGCTACCCTTAGTGGGAAGGCTTGCCAGATGCCTGCAAAAGGGGAGTGCTCATCTTAAACAAAGAGGCTTATTTTCTAAAGATGAAGTAAGTCCAAGAACTATGGGATTTGTTAGGAGTATTTACGCCTTACCAGTTCTAGAGCACTAAGGTCAAATGAGGGGGAACAGAATTTTCATTTTACTGCATTTAACACAAGCCAAGTTTCCCTCTACTTGTGCGTATGTTGTTCAGCTTCACTACAAAAACAACTAAATTTTAGCCATCCCAACTTTCAGCTTTATTCACGCTGCTTGGACATCACAGACAAAACCCATGAAAATTGTTTCATACTACATTCAACAAATGGAATGTGAAAAAAAATCCTGTACCTGTCCTTTGAAGTGTACAAACACATACTTGCTTTGAGAAAAAAAGCTATTTGTCAAGTTTCCTGTGTGCAGCATGGAGAGGCAGGGGAACCTTATTCCAGCATTCAGTTCTCTCTTGTAGTGCTCCTCCTGTCTTATCCTCCAATTCATTATAAGCAATAAGGTCTCAATCCAGAAAATACAGAGGTGCCCTCCTGCCCATTGATGAATAGGACATCTATGAGCCTATTAATGCCTATAATGTTCAGAGTCCTGCAAACTAATCTGCTCCAGATGCTTCCAACTACTAGGTGTAACCTAACTGACTCTACTTGGTATACCTCTCACACACAGGGTGCGCTCAGACAGCATGCTGGGAGCGGTGTAAATTGCTCCGGTCCGATGTGTTGTTTTTTTAACCCGGAGAATCATAATTACATTGACCTCCTTGTTCCGGATCCCTGCACAGCTCCCCACCGGGAGCGTGCATTGGTGTGTTTTTTCCCCCTCTCAGCTTGAACATGCACACAGGCAGCCATCTTTAGAACTAAAATTTTAGTGCATGCGCAGAACAGCGGTTTCCACACTTCCCTTTAAACTTTAAATGGACACTTTAAATGAATTTTTTACCCCCGAAACTGGCCTCCGTGAGATCCCGAACTCATCTAAATGCTTAGGCACCATTCAAACTTTGCTTTTACTAACCTAGGAGTGGAGCTCCACCCAAGCGCACACCGCTGAGGCTTTAAAAAAAATGGTGAACGAAAAGCGGAGGCCTGAGGCCTCCGCGGCAGCTTTCCAGAGGGCAGGGGGTTGAAGCACCCGGAAGTGGCTCAACACTGGAGAGATCAGAAACAGAAAAGTACAGCTTGAAACGGAGAATCAGGAAAACACCACTTGGGTAAGTGGTATCAAAATACTCCATTTTAAAGGGGGTTTGATCCAGAAAGCGATGGCTGGGGATGGTGCACAGATGTTGAGTGTGTGAACGCACACATAAAATCCATTCCTGAAGTGTGCTGAAAGCACCCACAGTCATAGGCAAACTGCCCTGCATAATCCAGAAGGAAGGGGAGTCATTTGTTTTTGTTTACAGCTGGGCTTTTGTGAGTAAACAGCATCAGCTAAAAATGCAAATGATTGCAACCAATGTTCCCTCTAAGCTGTGGAGTCTTGTGAGCAAAAATTCTACTTTGTGAGCGACTGGCATTAAAGTTGTGAGCAAGTGATTTGGCTACTGCATAAATTAGTGTGCTCTGGAGCCATCCTTCCTGAGCTGAGACAAAAATGTGTGAGCCAGAGGGTAAAAAACTGTGAGCTAGCTCACACTAACTCAACTTAGAGAGAACATAGATTGCAACAACAGTTCAACAGGCCCTTTATGTCTTACAGAATTGTGTTTTCATATAGATTTCATCAAAAGGATCCAGTTGAGGAAGTAATTTCATACAATGACTTGTGGAGTGTGCTATGGTCAGCAAGTATCAGAGATGGACATGAATTGGCTCACAAATGAATGTTCATGACAAATTTTGGGAGGCTCAGGGTTTGCGAAGTAAAGTTTGTGGCAGGTCAATGGGCACAAACTTTCCACAAACTTTCAAGCTGTTTGTAGAGGTTTGTGCAGGTTCATGAATGGATAAATTTACAGACAGACTGTTTCCCCTCAATCAAAATGTTTACCAAACTTCAAAGCAATGGGGGGGCGGGATTCTCCAGCCTTTGACGTTATCTCTTTATTTCTGGTTTCTATGGGCTTCTATCAGAAGTATTATCCATTTGTCAGTTTCAAACTAGTCTTGTCAGTTTCAAGAGGCTCCCCTCCCTTGCAGGAGCTCCTTTCCCTTCCCTGCCCATTTTCTTCCACACAGCTTCCAAAATCCCTCTCCCCCACTTGGAGTGTGATTCTGTGCTAGACATCAGTCTTGCTGAGCTGGCATTGCCACAATGACACTGGATTCTGCTGGGCATTCTTTGACTGCAGTAGTACTGCTGAGCAATCTGTACACTGCACTGGTTCTGGTGGGCTTGCAAAAATGCCCCCCCACACACACCTTCAGTTTCTACTGCAGAGATTCTCTGCCTGACCTTAGTCCTGTTGGGTTTGCATTGCCACAGTTGCACTGGCTCTGCCGTGCTTGAAAAAAATGCCCCCCTTCAGTTTGTACTGCAGGAATTATCTAGTGTGACATTCGAATCCCAGAGCATGAATTCTATTTCTGGGGACCATCTTTCCACTCTGGGACCTGTTATTGTAGTCCCAGAGCAGTCTATCTGGGCCCAGAGACATTAACTGAAAATCCACTTAGAAATTTCATTACAACCATTTTGTGCTGTAATATATGTATTTATTTATTTATTTAATTTGATTTGTATCCCGCCCTCCGGCAGAGATTCTCTGGTTAAAAGTTAAAACATTAAAACACAGATGCCCGTGCAAGTTATTGACATTCCTGGCTCCCATTCTCTCCAATAGACTTCAAGCTTCTCCCATTGTTTCCAATGGGAAATCTTGTCATTCCTTTTAGTACATCCCTCTGCTGGGCACTAGTACATTGCACTGGTTCTGCTGGGTTTGCAAAAAATGCCCCCCTTCAGTTTCTCCGGCAGAGATTCTCTGGTTTGACCTTAGTCCTGTTGGGTTTGCACTGCCACAGTGGCATTGGTTCTGCTGGGCTTGCAAAAATGCCTCGCCACCTTCAGTTTCTACTGAGAGAGTCTCTGATTTGGATTTAGTCCATTGGAAACAATGGAGGATGGGGCACCTTCTTTGGGGCGCTGTAATTTGGATCCCATAAATTCAACCCTCACCAAACTTGAAGGGAAGGTAGAGGAGTCAGCCAGAGATCCATTGCAAGTTTGGTGTCTCTAGCATCCCCAGGGGGGATGTTCTACCACATCACAAACCTCACAAACCAAACCAGTTAATTTGGCCCCTAAAAGTTCGTGATGGTTCATGGTTCGTGAACTGGACATACCACAAACCATGAACCAAACCACATTTTCCCAGTTTGTGCCTATCCCTAGTAAGTACCTATGGTAAACTCAGCTCATCCTAGTTTCTCAGCAGTAGACACACCGCTCTCTGTACATTGTGTAAAATACTGTTAAATCATGCATACACGGGCTAGGCTATCAGCAGCCTATCTGATTAAATTCAGAATTTGGTCACTGGAAAAACTAATCCAGGTCCACTGGCTTGTGAGGCCCCTCAAGGCTTGGTGTTATCACCAACACTCTTTAATACTGATATGAAGCTGGTAGGAGAAACCATCTGGACCAATCAGCTGATGACATCCAACGGGTGGCCATTTCAGTCCTAAACTAATGCCTGGATGAGGGTAAACAAACTGAGAATTGTTTGTATTTGGTGGTATTAGGACATTAGGACAAAGGGCTTCCAGGTCAGAAGTATAGTTTCCAAGTAATATTGAACCCTGGCACTTAAGTATAGTCTCTGGAATGAGAGCAGGAAAGAGAAGGAAGAAGGAGAGACCAGGTCAGAGCTGCACTATTAAGTGATATTTATTTTCTTCTTACTGTCTGACTTTATGGCAGCTTTTAACCAAGCCTAAGGTATTTCAGTAATATCATTCTTCAAACCTGACTCTATTAGTAATCGTCTCTCAGTCCATAACAACAGCAACATCTAGTGTTGAAAGAACCATCTGCACAATGCAAAAGACACAAGTTGAAGAAAAGACTTAAATACTAACATCTATACCACCTACTTCCTTATGAACCTACCCAAGCACTACAGGCATCTTCAGAGGCCCTGCTTCGGGTGCATCAGCCTTCTGACATAAGATGGGTAGCAACCAGGGAAAGGGCCTTCTTGATAGTGGCACCAACACTCTGGAACTCTCTCCCCAGGGATATTTGTCTGTTCACTTCTGCTGCCTTCTTCAACTAACAGGTGAACACTTTTTTGCTTTGGTGGGGTTTGGGGTTTTTTTGGCATTCCCTCAGTGATCCCTCCTCCCAGCCAAATTTTTAATTTTTTTTGTCTTGGTGTATTTTAGCTCTGGTTTTAATTGTTTTAATAATGCATTTTTATTGGTTTTAAGATGTGATTTTGTTATATATGTTTTGTTGCCCACCTTATGAGGGCAGAAATGCAGGATATACATATTGCAAAATAAATAAATAGCAGTACAATCTTAAGCAGAGTAACAACCTTCCAAGACCATTGACTTCAATGGACTTAGAGTGTAACACTGCTTTGGATTGCAAGTTAGAGACCCAACCTCTGTAAAGAAAGTCTAGAAATCTATTGAACAGTAATACAAAGCAGACCAGGTCCACCACCACCCCGGGGTGGTCTGAATAATTCTGTTACCTTGGGCAGAGCTAAAGGATAGGGCTCCGCCCCTCAAAAAAGGGATATATTGAAATTAGAAGAAAACACGAATTATACTTTTAACAATAAAGCAAAAATATTTACCAAAAAAATGGTGGAAAAAATAAATAATATACAAGTAGGTATTATATGAGGTAACATATTAGACAAAATAACAATGTATATCAAACCCCCCAACCAGTATGTATTTATATTTGTTTGTTTTTTGTTGAGCATGAAAAATAAAAATCTTTAAAAGAAAGTGAGGGAGACAGGGCAAAAGAGCCAAACCCCCCCCCCACACACACATTCCAGTGTAGCCAGCCATTTGGGCTTGGCCAAGTGGAGCAGCTTCCTCGTGGCTCTGGGCTTGGCCAGGCTGGGTGGGCACGTCCTCTATGTTAGAAGTGAAGGGCTTTGTGCTTTCTCGCAGCCTCAGACTTCAGAGTGGAATTATAGAAAGCCAGAGTGATAGATTGGTCAAGACTTATATATCACTTCCTTTCTGCTGCTCTATATTGTCCCTCTGATGTGCAGACTGCTACTTTCAGGGAACCTTTCTTCCAGCTAACACCCTCTCTCTCTCTCTCTCTCTCTCTCTCTCTCTCTCTCTCTCTCTCTCTCTCTCTCTCTCTCTCTCTCTCTCTCTCTCTCTCTCTCTCTCTCTCTCTCTGTCTCTCCCTCCCTCCCTCCCTCCCTCCCTCCCTCTCCCCATCATGCAACCCAGAGAGCAGGACATGCTTTCTGTGGCCCTTTCACATTACCATTCTAAATCAGATGTTATCTGTTGTTGGCTCGGTTCTGAGTAAAGCAATACAGGGACAGAGGCTTCATACAGCGAATTTCGTTCCGTTAATGGGCCATCTCTGAAGTGATCTGGCCATTTCAAGCAGCGCTACACTTTATTCCCTGCCCTTTTTCATCACACAGTCTTCCTCAAACTTTTTAAAAAATGTTCTAAGTTGTGCCAAGGCATCTCAATGGTGCTGCTGTAACACTGAAGTGCATATTGGCCTAGCACTGTAGTACTCAACTTAGAATGTTCAAAAAAAAGTTTGAGAAAGATCACATGGCACTATTGAAAGCTCTGTAGACATTTTAAACATCACACTAGCAATTCAGAAGTGCAAAGATGAAAAGTACTGAAACTGACACATGTGGGTTTCAGCTCAAACCTTTACTTAGTGATTCAGCAACTAACAACAGCAAACTAGTCAGCTCACAGGCTGCTTCTATGTCCCTTTACAAACACACCCATGACACACACCCACACATGTGATAGGCGATCTCATAGGTCTTTACACCAGGCTCCCTGTTAGCCCGTTGGCTGCGCTTGGGGAGCCCAGGGCTCTACTGTTTCGGTACCGTCCCCGCAAGTACACAACACCCCTCCCCCCATAGTCCAGAACATGTCTGGAACACATAGTCTCTTAAGTATGCCAGTTTCTGCCGTTCCCTCAATGAGATGTGTCCACCGAGATGATGGAGGTGATGGAGAAAGATGACCACATGTCTAACTCCATTCTGCAGGGGGACCCCTCTATCTGAACAGTCATGTGCATTTTATCTGGGGCATCAGGGGGCAAATTCAGTACCTGGTGATGGGCGCAGGTCATGGAATTCAGGTCCGACGATGCGGAGTGTGTTGCCTTCTGGTGCTGCAGGGTTCCTTTGGAGCAGCAGACCCGTGCTATGTGGCCAGTCTTCCCACACGTCCTGCAGATCGCATTGCGGAACTGGCATGAACGCCTCTTGTGGTCGTCTCTGCAGCTGGCACAGGTGGTGGTGGCTGAGCTGGCAGGGTGGTGCGCGGGCCCAGATGAGCGGTGGGCTGGAGAGCTGGCCTGGCCAGGGCATCACAGCTGGTGGACCTCCTCAGGGTCAGAATCGCCAGAGTCCGCAATTGCGTTGGTCTGGTGTGCGGTGGTGGATGCCTGTCAATCCCTTTGAGACATCTCGAATGCCATTGCCATCTGGAGGGCCTTCTCTAATTTCTGCTTGTCGAGGCTGACCAACTTGTGCCAAAGCTTCGGCTCCCAGATTCCCCACACAAACTGGGTCAGCAGTGTGTCCTCCATGTCAGGGAATTCACAATCTATGGCCAACCATTGGATGTTGGCCAGGAAGTCAGGAGTGGTCTCACCCAGTGTTCCCTCTAAGCTGAGTTAGTGTGAGCTAGCTCACAGTTTTTTAGCCTCCAGCTCACAAATTTTTGTCTTGGCTCAGGAAGGAATGCAACAGAGCAAACTAATTTATGCAGTAGCCAAATTGCTTGCTCACATCTTTAATGCCAGGAGCTCACAAAGTAGAATTTTTGCTCATAAGATTTCACAGCTTAGAGGGAACATTGGTCTCACCCTGTTTCTGGACCCGGGCGAGGAAGTCAATTCGCATGGCCATGACTGACAGCTTTGGGGCGTAATACCTGTTCAGGGCCTTGATCAGGTCGTTGTAAGTCGCCTCTTCCATCTTCTTAGGCACGATGAGGCTCCGGGCTAGCCGTATCGTGGCGACGCTGCATGTGCTTAGGAGCTAGGACTTCTTTAGATCCGCGTCCGTTGTCTTCTGAATTTTGAAGAAGTGGGTCAGTTGTTCGACCCAGGATTCCCATAGCTCAGGGTGGGTTGAAGGTAGGGATCTGTTCCAGAGCAGCAGCCATGACTCGAGCATGTGGCGGTGAGTGATGATCCGTGGAGCAAAACACGGTGCAGGGAGCGGTGCAGGGTGCGGTGTCCACATGGCAATCGGTGCTCGGTGCCGGCTGGAGTCAGGCGTGCTCAATGGGATCCCACCTTCGTCGCCAGTGAAAAGTACTGAGACTGACAAATGTGGGTTTCAGCTCAGACCTTTACTTAGTGATTCAGCAAGTAACAATGGCAAACATCAGCTCGCAGGCTGCTTATATGTCCCTTTACAAACACACCCATGACACACACACACCGTGATAAGCTATATACAAGAACTGTGATCTCATAGGTCTTTACACCAGGCTCCCTGTTAGTCCATTGGCTGGGCTTGGGGAGCCCAGGGCTCTATTGTTTTAGGTAGCAAAGCTTGCTGAGCCGATCGCCACGTGGCTGCCCGACCGCGTGCACTGTCCCCACGAGTACACAACAAAAGAAGAGGTGAAAATGGAAGAAAGCAGTTTATCTCAATAACAGTTCAACCACGCTTTGCTAGCCGGACACAAGCGGCTTTGTATAAAAAGGTGAATAAAATCTATTTGCAGCCAGTTGCTAAAACGATTTGAGTCTGAAATGACACAAAAAATCTGTTAGCAACCGGCTGCCTGAAAGGAGCCTGCATCATCCGTCCTACTTTAGCTAGTTTGTTTAGAATACTATCTCTACTCTATCCTGTCTAGATTTGAGTTTCTTAATAAAGGACACATATAAGTTTACCAAGATAAAGGCTCTTTGTGAACTTTTATTTCCTCAAGCTGCAACCTAACACAATTCCAATGTGTACTGTCACTCTGCAAATCCTATCACTCTACAGATAGTGAGGGGCTAGGACAGGCAGTTGCCTCCTGTCAAGAAACTGGCATTGTCCTTGCTGTTCCTTGGTCTTTTCAAAACTTTGGCTCAGGCTTTTGAGCCTAGTAAGTTACAGAAGGCCCCTCTTTGGGAAACTAATGTCATGATGACTTGCAAATTCAGAGACAGAGAGATAAAAGTTGAGATGAATGCAGGTGCAAGTGAGATCATGGGGGCTTCAAGGCTGAGACAGGGAGTCTTGCATCTCACAACCACAAGTAACCATGGGCAGGGGTGAGTGTTTGCTTGACTGTGGGCATGTACTAGCTGCAAAAATAAGGGGTCAAGTATCTTAGTTATATACCTGATTGATCAACCAGGATCAGGCCAGGTGCAGGCAGTCTGGCATAAAGAAAGATAATTCATTCTAGTTTGTACCTTTGGACCATCCTGTTAGGGGAGCTTGCAAACCTCCCCACCCCTTCTCTGAGATCAATCTGGAAGAGAGCAGACTCACTCAAGTGTTTGGCTGACAGAGCATACAATTTTATTAAGAATGATCATTCTTGATGCGAGTGGGCAAGAGTACTCAGGTCTTCTTATCAAGCTGGCATACTGAACAAGATTCAAAGTTCTTCCTTTATAGGATAAAACAGGCAAAAGGTCAGGGCCTGGTATTGGTGGGGGGCGTTCAACCATTCTGTTCTTAAACATAATTCATCCTACACTCTGTTTAGAGTACATTCCACATTCCTAAGAGAGACATAAAGAAAACAAAACTTATATACCTTTCTCCCTGCAAGATAACATGGAACCAGCCGGGGGATCTGCGCATGCGTCAACTCAATTAAGACGCTCCCAAAGCTGCCTCCCAGAGAAGTTTACTATTAAGCCGCCAAAAAGAAAGATAAACTTTGATAAACACCCTGAAACATCTGTGAAGGTGGAGGAGAACCAGAAAGGATTGGCTCCGAGCAAATTTCTGAGGTGAGAGACATCTGTTACCTTTGTACTCCCTAGAAGCGAGCCTGGTGAAAGACAGAGAAGGGAGAGGCATTGATAATGGCGACCAAAAAAGAACTGAAGGATTTAACTCAACTCATTACCACCTTCGAACAGAATGTTAGGGGTGATATTAAAGCTCTTCAGAAAGACTTGAGACAAATGGCCTCAGAAATTAAGAGCATAAAAATTACGGCTGATAAGGCAGTTCAAAAGGCCGAAGCTAATGAGGCTAAAATTAAGGAACTGACTAACAGATTAGCTTCTGTAAACGACCGTCAAAGGAGAAGAAACATTCGCCTATCAGGCATTCCTGAAGATATCGCACAGAAAGACCTTGAAGGAAAGCTTGTTGAGTGGTTTCAACACTGTGGAATTAAAATAGAGCCAGAGGAAATTGAGAGAGCACATAGAGCCCTGCGACCAAGGCCAAGGCCGGGAGCAAAGCCAAGAGACGTTATTATGGCATTTGCAAGAGAGAAAATAAGGGATAATATTTATAAAACCCTAAAAGCACAGAAGGACTTGCAATTCAATGGATCTAAAGTGATCATAAGGCAGGACCTTTCTCCAGAAACGTTGCAGCAAAGAGCAATATTAAAACCGTACACTCAGAGGCTTTTTGATAATGGAATACTGTTCACATGGGGATACCCAGCGGTAATTTTGGTGTTCAGAGAAGGTAAACTGCTGCGTGCAAAAAACCCAGAAGAGGCAAGAAGAATGCTGGAGAGACTGGGAGTCAGTACGGCATCATTAGACCCAGAAAACTTGGAGGACCAAGAACGTGAGCTGCAGGAAAGCCTCAATAATACTCCAACCAGCAGTGAAGAAGAAGGAGAGTCGAGTCAGGCACTGCAAGGCAAGGCAAAGCGACTGAGAAAAGACACTAGTGGCTCTTAGGTTACATCTGGCATTGTATAATAAGGAGTTGTGTAGAGCTATAGAACTGAATTCATTTTATGTTTGATGTTATTTAAATGAATATATTAGGAATTAAGGAAG
The DNA here is from genome assembly GCA_029375565.1 of Gekko gecko. Lineage (NCBI taxonomy): Eukaryota > Metazoa > Chordata > Lepidosauria > Squamata > Gekkonidae > Gekko > Gekko gecko. The sequence goes on along the minus strand of JAPDNY010000004.1, from coordinate 98,123,808 downwards.
GTGGCTTATATTGGAACATTGAAATAAAAATAACCTTGGCATTAAGGGAGGAAGAGATGGGAATGCGCTCCTCAATCAAGTGACGAAGAGGTCAGGTGGCATATGCCAATTGTATTCCCATCAAGGGAAGCTCTTCGGGAAGAGGGGAAGGGGATGGGGGTGACCACCAGAGTAAAAAAGGATGAAAATGAGCACACATATATGAAATTTTCAAATGAAAATGGTTGAGTCAATAAATTTACTTTCTTTGAATATAAATGGTTTGGCTTCAGAGTTAAAGAGGTACAGATTAAAAAAGATGATTAACAAACAGGGGATAAATATAGTATGCCTCCAGGAAACCCATAAAGGCAAAAAAGATAAAAAGCCTTTGCTAAATTCACCATTATGGGAAGTAAAGGGCGAAGCAAGAGGAACTAAGAAGGCAAGAGGAGTAGCGATCCTTACACGTTCTGATTTAAAAATGGAAATATTAGATCAAATATCTGACTCAGAAGGAAGATATGTTGTTATGAAATTTAAGTTGAATAACAAGATATTTACAATAGCTTCTATATATGCACCAAACACAGGGCAACTAAGATTCTTAAATAAGCTATTTCAAAGGTTACAGAATTTTTATGAGGGGGAGTTGATTGTGGCAGGAGATGTTAATTATGATCTTAAGAAAAGTAAAACTTTAAAGCTTAAAAAGTGGAAATTGAAGGATGTATTTACTTATGGGGGGGAAACACCACAACCTACATACTTTTCGAATAGATTTAAGACCTTTTCATACATAGATTACATTTTAATAAAGGAAACAAGCAAGATGGAGGTGGTGAAAACAGAAACTGAGCCTATATGGATTTCGGACCATGCCCCTCTGATAGCACAATTTAAATTAAGTGAAGAACAGAAAGAAAATATCTGGAAATTTAAGGCTAATATGCCATTAACAGAAAAAGATCGGATGGACTTAAGAAAAGATATAGAAATGTACTTTAGAGAGAATAGGGATTCAGCTACGAAAGAAGTGGTCTGGGACGCCGCTAAAGCAGTTATAAGGGGAGCCTATATAGCTAAAGAAATTAGAATTAATAGGGAAAACAATAAAGAAAGAAATAGGAAAGTAACTGAAATTAGACAAAAACAAAAGGAACTTCAGGAAAACTATAGTAGCAAGACTCAAGAAATTTTTAAAAAACTAAAAAAAGAGTTAGAGAATTTAGATTCCCTATCTTTATGGAAAAAAGAAATACTAGTGAAAAACGAATATCAAAGAATTAATATCAATACAATGAAAAGAATGGCCAATTATCTAAAGGCAAGAAAGGAAAAGCAAACAATAGGATGTATTAAGGGAGATGGGGGAAAAAGTTTTTTAAAAATAATTACATAAAAGAGGAATTTGCTAAATTTTATCAACAACTATTTAAATCTGGGGGAAATCAAAAAATTGATGAACAATTGGATAAGAAACTAACGAAAGAACAAAGCGAAAACTTAAATAAAGAAATTACAAGGCAGGAAATAGCAGAAGTAATAAAGGGCTTAAAAAATAGGAAATCACCTGGGCTGGACGGATTTACGGCAGAATACTATAAGGAAATGGCGGACCTGCTGATTCCAGAAATGCAAAGTGTATTTAATTATATATTAAAAGGGGGTAAAATGCCAGATTCATGGAAGAAAGCGGAAATAATGCCGATACTAAAACCACAGAGAGATCCTTTAGATGTAAATTCGTATAGACCAATTAGTTTAATGAACCAAGATTATAAAATCTTCGCAAAAGTGTTAGCCAATAGACTGGAAAATATTCTGCCAAAATTAGTCAAGGAGGATCAATATGGCTTCGTTAAAAATAGATCTATAGCCCATCCTCTAAGAAATATATTAAATGCCCTGTTTTGCAAAAATAAGAAAAATTTAACTTTATTAAAATTAGACGTATACAAGGCATTTGATACCTTAAATCATAATTATTTAATGCAGGTTTTGGAAAAATTTGAATTTAGTGGACCATACTTAAGTGCAATAAGGGAAATCTATAGGGGCGGTAAAGCAGTTATTAGGATAAATGGAGGGCATACCAGAGAAATTTTAATTCAGAGAGGAGTAAAGCAAGGCTGCCCACTATCCCCCATGCTATTTGCACTAGCAATGGAGCCTTTAGCAGATAGGATTCGAAATAGTGGCAGAATTCAGGGATTTCAAATAGCTAAGGAAGAACTTAAACTAAATCTTTTTGCGGATGATATTTTACTGACACTAACTAACCCATTGCAGGCAATAAGAGAATTGCTAGTTATTCTAGAGGATTTCAAACTAATTTCGGGGCTTGGTGTTAATATTAAGAAATCCGAAATAATGTTTCTTAATGTAGATAAGGATACTAAAAGAGAGATATTAGCCTTAACGGGGATGAAATCAGACGTTAGTAAAATTAAGTATTTGGGAGTATACCTTGACAAACATATAGAGAGGTTACAGAAAATCAATTATAGTAAGACTTGGTCAAAGATAATAAAGAAAATGAAGGAATGGAAGAATAAACATCTGAGCATTTTGGGGAAAATTAGAGCAGCAAAAATGTTTCTAATACCAAAGATGCTATACCTATTCCAGGTGCTTCCAATAGAAATTGATCAGAAAGTTATAGGGAAATGGGATGAAAGTATTAAAAGCTGGGTGTTTGGTAGGAAAAAAGCAAGAATATCAAAAAAATTGGTATATATGCCCCAAGATGATTTAGGATGGGGGCTACCATACTTACAAGCTTATTATGACGCATTCCAGTTGAAGGCATTAATGGAGTTAGAATGGAGGACGGAGGATAAATGGGTAAGATTTGAATCAGCAATCAATAAGGGGGTAGGCAGCAATGGAATCTACACTAGAGATTTGCAAAAGGAGATAGGAAAAGCAACAGGCCCAAGGAAAACAGCTTTGACGGTTTGGAAGAGGTGGAGGTCAACTTTGCTGCCTCAGACTTCAAAGTGGACCCCACTTAAATATATTTGGGAGAAGGAGATGAATCCAAAATTTTGGGAAGCCCTTAAGGAGGAAGGCATAATTAGAGTCAAGGATATGTACAACTCACAAGGGAATCTCCTACCACTTCAGGAGCTGAGCCAAAAAATGGGGAAAAGTTATTGGCTACACTTAAGGGGACTATCCCATTTAATTAAACAAGATAAGTATATAGAAGCCATAAAAAGGGAAGACAACAACTTAGAAAATGTATTATATGTGGATGAAATAAGGAAAGGATTGGCAGGAAAAATTTACCTTGAATTGGTGAAAGATAAGGAGTTTATACTAAGAACCTTAAAAAACAAATGGAATAAAGAAAAACAAATAACTTCTGATGATGTCAATAAATTAATGGTGAATTTGAAGAAAATCAAATTAGAAAAGTACAGAGAGCTTGAAAAGAAGATAATTTTGAAGTGGTATAGAACCCCTGCCCAACTGGCATATATGATTAAAGGTATGAAACCTAACTGCTGGCACTGCAATGCGAAAGAAGGGTGGTACTCTCACCTATGGTGGGAATGCCCAAAGGTTATAGATTTTTGGGAAAAGGTACAGGGGAAGATAGTAGGGCTATGTAAGGTGGATCTTAAAATAGATGGAGATTTATTATTTATGGGCATACTGGGAAACAATAACATCGAGAGACAAAATCAGGATATTTTCAAAGCAATGTTATTAGCTGCGCATGCTGTGATTGCATATGGTTGGAAGGAGAACTTAAAATGGTCTTTAGATAGATGGAACGAGTATTTATATGAATATATTCAGTCGGATATATTGGAATGTATGAAACAAGATAAGGCATGGGATGGAAAGATGAAGGAGATAAAAAAGAAATGGTCGGTATACTTTCAATGAGTAAATAATGGAGAAGCCAATCTCGCTATACTCGAAAAAATGGAAAAAATGTGCTCATGGTTAAAAATTTAAATGTGTAGGTATATGATGGTCACCTTGTGGGGGGTGGGACAAAAAAGGGGGAAAATGTATCATAAGAGAACTGGGATTGTATTGTAATGTAATAATAATTTATGATGCAAATAAAAAATTAAAAAAAAAAAAAAACATGGAACCAGCCCTTGACTAAGGTATAATTGTTTAGAGATCAGAAGATCAAAGATCAGATTTTGGGTAAGGGTGAAAATAAGGGCAGGAACATTCTAAAATACAGCAAATCAATCCAGAGGATAACAGACCAATCTTCAGGCTCACTAATCAAAGTTATTGCAAAGATCTTAAATACTTGCTAAATTCTTAGCAAGAAATAAAACTCTTTAACAATCCTTTTTGATAAATACGAGACAACACACCGGAGGTCAGTTCAAAAAGTGATTTCAGCTTTATTTCAGCTCCAAGTTAGACCAGCTAAGGACTAGACCAGCTAGACAAAAATACAGTCCCAAAACAGCAGTTTATATACACTCCTGGCTGAGATAGCCACGCCCACATACTGTACAAGAACCAATAACATTTGTACAACATAACCAATCACAATCCAGGTATAAGGACCAATGATTTTACACCCTGATACCCAATCAAAGATGTTCCCTCCATAAGCCCTTTGATTGGGCAATACTGTGCAGCATTTCCGATCCGCATAATGAGCACCGGCTCACTATGCTTCCCATTATGTCTCTGAGGACATAACAACTCCTCCCCCCTTAGATGGAACACACTCATAGTCTGCTAAATGGGGAGGGGCCCTTCTGCTTCGCCCAGATTGCCTTAACTCCGGGGCTTCAGTTGTTGTGGGGTCAATGTTGGACTCAGCGCCAGGCATTGCTGGGCTGTCAGGGTCCACAGGGTCCGAGAGTGCAGGGGTCTGCCCTGCCTCAGGTTCTGGACAAGAACCAGCAGCACTCACCTCGTCCGGAGGCAAGTGGGACTGCTCCCTGGGCCTGAAACAATCTCCGGTCTCGATCTCCTGGTCCGCAGGAGACCATCGCTGCCGGAGTTGGTCTATGTGGCAGCGTATCTTCCGGCTGTCAGATAGCCTCACCACATACATTCTTGACCCCAATTTGTTGGTGACTTTGCCATTAAGCCACCAGTGCCCCTCAGCATAGTTCCGGGCAAAGACCCAGTCTCTGGGCTGGAACTCCCTGGATGGAGTGGCTGGTTCGGGCCGCACGGATTTGCTGCCATCCAGGTCTGGGTGCAGGCGGTCGAGGAGAGTTGTCAGCCTTCTCCCTATCAGAAGCTTGGCCGGGCTTTTCCCTGTAGCACAGCTTGGAGTGACGTGCTGCCACAGGAGAAAATCGGCCACTCGATGGTCCCAGTCCTCGCCTTGCAGCCGGGCGAGGGTCTCTTTCGCTGTCCGCACCATTCTTTCCGCCTGGCCGTTGGAGGTGGGGTGGAATGGTGCTGTGGTGATATGCCGGATGCCGTAACCCTCTAGGAAGCCAGCGAACTCCCTAGAGGTAAGCTGAGGGCCGTTGTCACTGACGACCACTTCAGGCAGCCCATGGGTGGCGAAAAGTTGGCGCGAAGCCTTTATTGAATTCGCCGCCGTTGTTGACCGCATGGGAACTACCTCCAGCCACTTCGAATAGGCATCCACCACCACCAACAGCATCTGGCCGTTGATGGGGCCAGCGAAATCAACATGTAGCCTTGACCAAGGCTTTTCAGCTCTGAACATTTCACTCGGAGGTGAGCGTGGTGGATCAGGTCGGGACTGCTGGCAGCTCACGCAGCCCCGAACTCGCTCCTCGATGTCAGCATCGAGCCCAGGCCACCATAAGTATCCCCGAGCCAGGGCCTTCATCCGAACAATTCCTGGATGCCTGGCATGCAGGGATTTCAGTACGCTCTCTCTAAGTTTGGGGGGAATTACTACTCTGCTTCCCCACAGAATGCAGCCCTTAGAAATAGAGAGCTCAGTCCTTCTCCCCCAATATGCCTTAAACTCAGGCTCGTTACACACACTCGGCCACCCCCTCCACACCCAGTTTAAAATACGGGAGAGTATTAAGTCCTTCTGGGTGGATGCAGCAACATCTTCGGACCGGAGTGGCGACTGTGGCAGTTCATCCAACAGGCAAATGTCCGCTGTTGGAGCCGGATCGAAACCAGTCTCAGGCAGAGGGCAGCGGCTCAGAGCGTCAGCGTGGGCGATGCATTTTCCTGGCCTGTGCTCAAGATCGTATTCGTAAGCAGCCAGGAACAGAGCCCACCTCAGCATCCTGGGTGACAATATGTTAGGTGTGGGGCGGTCAGGGGCGAAGATCCCTAATAAAGGCTTGTGGTCCGTAACTAATAGAAAACGGCGGCCATACAAAAAGTCATGGAACATTTTTACTGCACTTACAAGTGCCAGGCCCTCTTTATCGATTTGGGCATAATTTTTTTCAGCCCCACTCAGCAACCTAGAATAATAGGCAATTGGTGCCTCAGACCCGTCAGGCATGACATGACTCAGGACTGCCCCAATACCAAACGGCGACGCGTCAGCCGCCAGAACCAACATTTTTGTTTCGTCGAAGTGCGTCAGGACACCGTTTGAGGTTAACAATTTTTTCACATTTTGAAAGGCTTCCTCCTGACGCTGCCCCCAAACCCATTTCACACCTTTATCCAATAAGCGGTGTAACGGCTCGGCTACCGAAGCTTTGTGAGGCAAGAACGCATGGTAAAAATTAATGAGCCCTAAATAGGCTTGTAGCTCTGTTTTGTTTTGTGGCCTGGGCGCGTTATGAATGGCTAATACCTTCCCTGGGGTTGGGTGAACTCCCTGTTCGTCAATCTTAAATCCCAAGAATTCTACGCTTGGAACCCCAATGGTACATTTTTCTTTCTTTACACGCAACCCAGCTTTGTGAAACCGCTGTAACACCTGCTTGACCCTTTCAAGCAATTCCTCCTCAGATTTTCCCGCAATCAGCACATCGTCAAAATAAGGAATTACTCCCTGGAGGCCTCTAAGCAACCCTTCCATTAATCCCTGGAAGATTCCTGGTGCGACATTAACCCCGAATTGGAGGCGCTTGACTCGAAACGCACCTCTATGAGTCACGATGGCTTGTGCTTCTGCAGCATTGCTATCCACAGGCAGTTGTTGATAAGCCTGGGCAAGGTCCAATTTTGCAAAAACCTTGCCCCCCCCAGAGACGCAAGTACATGACTTATCACAGGTACAGGATATGAGTGCTGTTGCAACGCCTTATTGATTGTACACTTATAATCTGCACAAATTCTTATAGAACCATCGGATTTGACAGGAGTAACGATGGGTGTTTCCCACTTGCTATATGGTACCGGTTCTAAGACCCCTTGCGCAATGAGCTTGTCGAGCTCCATTTCTATTTTTGGTCGCAATGCTAACGGTACCTTCCTATATTTCAACCTGATAGGCCTTACATTTGGATCCAGTTCAAATGAAACCAGGGGACCTGTATAGGTTCCCAATCCCTTTCCAAAAACCTGAGGAAACTCGTTATACAAACAATCCCATTTATCACAACACACTGCATTAATGCCAGAAATAGCAATGCCCAACGGTTCAAACCAATCAAGCCCTAAGAGGCTTACCCTGTCCCCTTCAGCAACAATTAGGGACAGAGCCGCCTTTCTCTCCTTGAAGTTGACTTCAAATTCAGCCTCACCGGCCAACGGAATTCTGTGCCCTTGGAAATCAGCAAGACAGGCGTCAGTTGGTAGGAGGCAGCGGCGGCTTCGGTGAGAGAAAAGTCAATCTAGCGTATGCGTCGAAATGATGGTTCTAGCCAACCCCGAATCGACTTCGAAAGGGCAGGCAACGCCGTCAAGATACACGGTGACGAAAATCTTTTTCCTCCGGGGCACTCCCGTGGTGAGGACAGTCGACGAGCAGGGGTTGGACGACGGGGCCGGGTATCGGGACGACAGGAACGAAGAGCAGGTAGTGTTGACCTTGCTTCGGAATTGAGAGTGCTGTGGAGGTGACGTAGGCGGCGACCTCCTTGATTTGCAGACCCTGGCGATGTGCCCGCGTTTTCCACAAGCTCGACATACCAGTTCTCTGGCCCAACAGGTGTCGCGCTCGTGCTTCCCGCCACAACCTAGGCACTGACACGTAGGCGCAGTCTTCACTCTGGTCTGCGGTTGGCTGCTGGAACGCGGTTCTCGTATGTCATCAACGGCAGGCGCTGGTTCCCCGTCCTCGACCTGGAGCTGGATGCTGGAATCAGTTGTCGCCGGCCGCTGCCGTACCTCTCCCGTTGCTCTTTCAGCAGCTTCAGCGGCGATGGCTTCCTCAAACGCGACCTTGAAAGTCAGCGTCTTCAAAGCGAACAGTCGTTGCTGCAACTTAGCATCGCGGTGACCGCAAACCAAACGGTCTCGCAAAGCCGTCACGAGATCATCGAAATTGCAAGCCTTTGCCAACTTCCGTAAAGCCGCCACAAACTCAGCTACAGATTCGCCAGAACCCTGCCGCCTCTCGTAGAACGCGTGCCGGGAAGCGATCTCTGAAGGCTGCGGCGCGAAATGGGCCTTCAACTTCTCCATCAACGTGGCGTACGGCACGGACTTGATGTCATCAGGCATGACGAGTGAGCGGGCGATGTCAAACACCTCCTTGCCACATGAGCTAAGTAGCGCAGCTCGTTTCTTCGCAGCATCCGTCACCCCGCTGCTCTCGAGGTGAAACTCGAACCAGGTCAGGTACGCCTCCCAGTCTTCGGTCGCGGGCTTGAACGGCTCGAACCGGTGCTTGGAGCTCATCGCGGCGCTTCGCGGAGCGGACGGCCCCCTCAGAAGCTCGCGGTCGATCGGAACTTCCTCCGTGGTGTCTCAGCGGGGCTGCCTACCCGCTACATCCCATCCTCGTCGCCAGTTGATAAATACGAGACAACACACCGGAGGTCAGTTCAAAAAGTGATTTCAGCTTTATTTCAGCTCCAAGTTAGACCAGCTAAGGACTAGACCAGCTAGACAAAAATACAGTCCCAAAACAGCAGTTTATATACACTCCTGGCTGAGATAGCCACGCCCACATACTGTACAAGAACCAATAACATTTGTACAACATAACCAATCACAATCCAGGTATAAGGACCAATGATTTTACACCCTGATACCCAATCAAAGATGTTCCCTCCATAAGCCCTTTGATTGGGCAATACTGTGCAGCATTTCCGATCCGCATAATGAGCACCTGCTCACTATGCTTCCCATTATGTCTCTGAGGACATAACACTTTTTGACGAAATTGGGCCTTGTATGGCCAAAATACCTGCTCCTTGGATTTTGGACTTTGAAACTGTATCTGGACTTTATGTTTTAATCTGGTCAGGTAACATTTAATTCAGAGGACCAAAAAGCCTGTATAAGTATCTTAGGTTAGATTTTATTTTCCTTCTTGCTTTAAAACTGCTCTTATAGTTCTACACCTTTGCCCATTTTTTTTTAAATAAACCTTATTATACTTCTATGGTGTTACTTGTGTTTTGGGGCTTCAATCTAAATAGATACAAATAATCTCTTACAAGTCATTTACTCACCACATAAATTCTACATAGATGGAAGACTTCTGAAATTACTTTTGCGGCACGTTGCTCCTAATTCAAGTCTGTCTTCTCAAATACCCACCTTGCAAGCATGTCATTTAAACTCTCCAGACAGTACTCACAACAGGTGTCACTAATTAACAACATTCAGATTCTCAAACTTACCACACTGCTACCACCCAAATAGCCATAACTTTCACAAAAAACATGAAAGATCAAATTCCTGATTCAGACCTTTTGGTTGCAAAGTCTGTAAACGAAAGATCTAGAATGCTTCCTAGCATAATAAAGATCTAAGTACATCCGGCCGTACTTGTAAATGACTTGTAAGAGATTATTTGTATCTTCATTGTATGTCTGCTGTTTGTTTGGTGACATTTTTGTATTTTTTGTATTTTTATATTATGTGCGGTGAGGATTCTTTGATAAAGACAAAGAAATGGGCTGAAAGTAAACTGGGACCCCATCAGAATCTTTCACATGCTGCATTGTGTAATTAAATAGAACACACTGTTTGTTTCAATGGGTTGTTGTAAGAAGTAGACAATATTGTCTTTTGTAGTATTTGTATTGATACAAATAACAAGGATTGTATGTAATATAAGTCCAGGTGATTCTTCAACACAGTCCTTCGTAGGCAATGCCAAAGAGGTTGTTATGGAAGGGCCACAGTTGACATCCATTTTTACGAGGTCAGAGATGGGATCGAAGGTCTTCCATTTAACTGATCTAAGCTTAACCAGCTTATCCATCAACCTTCTCAGTCTATTGATCAGCTCCCATTGTTTATGATCAGACAATTCAGGAAATGCCTTTTGTATATCTTCATCAATATCGCTATTGTCCACAATCAAATTTGAGAAAGCGGGGCTCAGATTATCCTCCAGAGAGGCTACCTCCATAATTGGGACCTTAACTTAGTCCTTACAGTGACTTTTACTTGAAGTCACAATTCTCCTCACAATTCTTCCCACACTCTCTGGACATACAAATGATCACCCACCACCACCTTCCTGAGTTTCAGGCAGCAAATGGGATTGTGGCCTGCCACCTGAATGAAGCTCCTGCAACTATAACTCCAACGGTGTGGGGGGGGTAGCTTCAGGACAGCACTGGAGTGGGGACAGCGGGCTGCAGGGCAGTGGGCCCCTGGGAAACTGTCCTATGCCCATGACTGCCCTGCACTCCCTTTACAGTTGCTCCTTAACTAGCACATGTGCACTAAACAGAGGCTACTGGCATTCTCCCAGCATAAATCCATAGAAGCATGTTAGACTACTGTAGAAAACAAAACAGAAGTCCAGTGGCATCTAAAAAACTAAAAATATTTATTCCAGTATGAGCTTTCATGAGTCAGAGCTCACTTCTTCATGCAATTTCCCCTGCATTCTTGTCTAATGCGTATGTCTGCCTGGCAGGCTAATATGGGAGCTGCCAATTACATTTGATTAGAATGGAGGAGTTAAAAAGGCTGTCTACTGTTCCTCCAACTGAAGTTGTCATCACCTGCCTTCCCCTCAAACTAGTATTTGCCCTCCAAAGTTTCAAAACACAATATCACTATATGTAATATTTGTTGCTTTTTCTTGGGGTAATAGAATCTCACAACAGCTTAAAATGAAATAACACCAGAATATCACTGTATTAAGCATCAGTTATAAATGCAAAAACAATACAATTTTAAAAAAATCAAATAATAAGGGCCAAAGTATTGTCCAACAAAGAAACTGATCTCTTATGCATCCCCTTACCCATGTCTCCATCAAGGCTGACCCACCTCAGTCTGACAGAACTGTTCCTTTGCCTCAAACCTAAGACCCTGGAGCAAGACTCTGATAACATAACCAAGCCTATCACAGATTTGGTCCACAGAACTCACAGCACCACACCTTAAAGCTAAAATAGGCTTTATTGTAAAGAAAGTAAAGAAAAAGATTTTTTTTTAAAATACAGAGTTCAAGTGAAGAGTTCAAGGACACAACAATAACAAAGCCAACATCTTAAATATACTTACTGAGAAAAGTTCTTGCAGTACAGATGTTCTTAAGGTATTTCTTAAGGCTTTGACTAAAATCAACATGATCCAAACAGATGTAACACATGGAAGTTGAGGGATAAGGAATAATAGAAAGGGATGGGATAAAGCCTAGCAAAATACACAAAATATTCTGGGTCCTAGAAACATCTGATCTCTTTCAACCAATCATCACACTGTTTTGGGAGAACCTTCTGGAAGACGAGTAAACTCCTTGGGATGCTAACAGTTACTAACACCTTTGGAGCCTTGGGGGAAGCAAGGAGGCTGCCAGTGAGGCAGCAGCCAACCAGCAAAGTGACACCACATGGCCCGATCCTCCGACCAACCAGCCGGGCCGAGCCAGACTGCGGAGCGGGTGGTGTCGGGACCTTGACCCGCTATGTGAGGTGGTGACAGCAGACCCGAACGGGCCATCAGCTGGAGCATTGGTGGGAGGAGACCAAGGCCGGCTGGTGAACCCTCATCAGGGGAAAAACAGAACGGGCGAAGGGTGGCCGGGTTAACAGCTGTGCTCAGCATCCTCGCCACTAATTCCAAACAAATGAGGCTGGGAACAGACAGGAGAAATGGAGTGGAGGGGGCAGTGTAGAGGAGAAGTCCCTGGAACTTCCTCACACAGCCTGCCACAGTTTCCAAGGGTAGGTCCATTCTCTGCACGGGGACAGTTGCTGCTGTGGCAGCTGGAGCAGCAGACAGGAGGGTTAGTGGCCTGGTGACTTCCCTCACGCTATTCCCGCACCTCAGTGAGTGAGTGCCCTGCGCATGCCCAGAGCAAGCGGCTGTAGTTTTGGAGGGATTTAAGTATCCCCTGTATATTTTTTTCAACTTTTCAGATTTTTCTGCACACCTAAAGACTGCTCCAAGTGTGCAGGGAAATCTCTCTGCCCCCCAAGTGCCCCCAATGTGTGGATTTAGATATCCACACGGAAGGTGCAGCTTGGCTTTTAGATATACAATTTTAAAATTTAAGACTATATTGAAGAGATTTAAATTTTATGGAATTGCTTAAAATTATATATGTGTTAACTTTTGGTTATGTAATATTCAAAATGATATAAATTGAGTGGTAATCAGATCTATATAAAGGATTATAATTTATAAATATTTTGATAGGGATTGGGGGAGATGGTATTGAAAATTATATAACAAAAGCTATGTATGTGTTATACTTTGGCTATGTACCATTTTTTTGATGTTTATAATTTAAGTGGCAATTGGACTTATATAAGGGATTATAAACAAATAATTTGATGAGGATTTGTGGAGATGATAATGAGAATTATATAACAAATTGTATAAATTAAAAATGAAAGAAGACTTTTGTACTTCTGTATTGCATTAAGTTTGATCATAGAAAAGCAATAGATGTATTGCATTTAATTTGATATAAGGATTCTAAATGTAGGGGAACAATATCCATATGTTTGTAGACTGCTTAGACAAGAAAGTAATTATTAGAAAATTGTTTAACCTACTGAGTTGCAAAATTTAAAGATAGATGTATAGAAATATAGTACTATAATGTTTAGAGGTTGCTTAAATAGCTAACATATTATGACAGTAAGCACGATATTTAGATTTGTAGGTATGTATGAGATAGTTTAAAGGATAAAATGCTACAGGTATAACTCTCATATATGTATGTACTAGGAATAAGGCCCATTGTGGAAATAAATACAATGAACTCTAGAAAGAGGCTCTGGGAGAGTGCCCCGGCTTTGGGCACACAGTGTGACTTCGCTGTGGCAACCTCAGCAGGGTATAATGACAGAGTCCACCATTTTCTCCAGAGGAACTGATCTCTGCTACCTGAAGAGCAGCTGTAACTTTGAGTGCTCTCCAGCCCTCACCTGGAGATTGGCAAAAATTGTTACCCAGGATGAAATGGTTGGTTTGGAGGGTGGAGTCTATGGCATTCTATCTGTCTGAGGTCCAACCCCCCCTCAAACCCCACCCTCTCCAGGCTCCACCCCTTAAATCCCCAGGAATTTGCCAACCTGGAGTTGGCAACCCTATCTCCCTCCCAGCCAATTGTCAGCCTACTGTTATCTGCCCTCTGATCAGCTTTCCATCTCCTCCCCTCTCCCTCCTGGACAGCAGTTGTAATTCTGATTGATCTCCAACCCCCACCTGGGGATTGGCAACAATGGTTCCCCAGGACAGAATGGCTGGTTTGATGGGTGGAGTCTATGGCATTGTACCTGTCTGAGGTCCCACCCCTCCTGAAACCTCACCCTCTTCAGGTTCTATCCCTCAAATCTCCAGGAATTTCCCATCTGGAGTTGGCAACCCTATCAGGATTGGCCTCAATGAGTTTTCTCCCAAAGGCCAAAATAGGTGACAGGACCAAGCTTCATTGCCTACCAACAGGCACTGAGGGGAAAGTAGGATTGCCAGCTCTAAGTAGGGAAATACCTGGAGATTTGGGGGGTGGATCCTGTGGAGGGCAGCATTGTGGGGGGCGCAAGGACTCAGCAGGGTATAATGCCATAGGGTCTACCCTCCAAAGCAGCCATTTTCTCCAGGGGAACTGATCCCTGTCATCTGGAGATCAATTGTAACAGCGGGAGATCTCCAGGTCCCACCTGGAGATTGGCAAAACTAGGGGAAAGTCAGCTGCACAGCAGGGGGTTGAAGACAATGGTTTGATGGCCACTGGGCCAAGATTGGCAACAATAGTTCCCCAGGAGGAAATGGCTGGTTTGGAGGGAGGAGTCTATGGCACTGTACCTGTCTGAGGTCCCACCCCTCCTCAAACCTCACCCTCCCCAGGCTCCACCCCTCAAATCTCCAGGAATTTCCATACCTAAAGTTGGCAACTTTATCTCCTCCCCTCTCAACAGCCTCTTCCTAGGCAAAATTCTGTCTTTCTCATTAGCAGGGAGCAAAGCAGCTTACTCCATTCTCTTCTGCTTTGTGATCTATACAGCAACCCTGTAAGGTAGGTTAGGCAGAAAGTCTGTGGCTGGTCCAAAATCACCCAGGCAGCTTCCATAGGGATACTCCTGCTGAACAGGAGCAAGCAGCCAGGGCTAGTGATGCCATGCCAGTCAGGAGGCATGAAGTCACCCTGAGAGTGCTGGCAGGCCTAGGGTTGCCATTGCCAACAAAGACAAATTGATGCAAAGGAGGATGGAAAAGTCTCCATATCTCTATTTTGCCTTAAATTGGTTTTGATGCCAGCAGAGTGAGAAAATGCCAGAGGCTCTGGGTGGGTGCCCCATGGTAAATGTACCAAACAATTCCTAAAGATTTTCCAAAACACTACTCTGTCGATAAATCATTTTCTAGATTCACAGCGTCCCCTGCCAGAATGCAACTCATCCCTAGCACTTTGAATTAGTACCAGAGCTTTTTTTGCCTTGTGATATTCTGTTTGTGGTGTGATCTGTCTTTTTTGTGGTGTGGCATGGTTGTATTATTGGGTTTGTTTCTTTTGAAGGGGAAGTGTTATGAGTGATGACATATTTTACCTCAAAATATACCAGGTCGCATATGCAACTGACAGTTCCAACTGTCTTGCTGGGGGGTGGGGTGTTGAGGTGTGGAATGGAGTGAAGTCCAATCAGCTTCCATATGCAGATGACCTTGAAATCCTGGCCCAATCAGAGAATAGTGGCCTAAGCTGCAGTGGGTGGGAGAGAACTCAGGCAACACAGCTAGTGGATAGGGACAGCTTCTGAGTGACACATCAGACAGCCAACTGATTTTGTCCAGCACAGAACTTTGCCACCCTAAGTGGCTTTTATATTTATAGAGAGATGTTCGTTTATTTGTCATGTCTTGTTTGAAAATAATAAAAACTTTCTAAAAAAAAAAGTGCATGAAAATCTATACCTTGAATAAAACTTTGTTGGTCTTAAAGGTGCCACTTGACCCAAACCTTGTTCTACATGGGAAAAGGGCATCATACAGGATTAGTAGTTTTTTTTAAATTAGGTATTCTTTTGGCAAAATTGGAATCCTACTAGTGCCGCAGAATGTTAGAGATCAACAAGGGTCTTGTCTAGGGTCTTTGGTTTTCTGAAAACCAAATTAGAGAGGAGGTTGATAAATCGTATTAATATCCACTACACTACTTATTAGGAGCTGTAGTGGCTCAAGTGGTTAAGACGCTGAACTGCAGGCTGTGGAAGGTCAGTAGTTCAGCAGTTCAAGACCCAGGGTGCCGCATGATGGAGTGAGCTCCCGTCTCTAGTTCCAGCTTCTGCCAACCTAGCAGTTCGAAAGCAAGAAATTGCAAGTAGATAAATAGGTACCACTTTGGTGGGAAAGTAACAGCGTTCTGTGCACCTTGGTGTTTAGTCATGCCGGCCACACGACCACGGAAATGTCTTCGGACAGCGCTGGCTCTTCGGCTTTGAAACGGAGATGAGCACCGCAACCCTAGAGTCGGATTCGACTGGCTTTCCAGCAAGGGAACCTTTACCTTTACACTACTTATATACCTAATGGGTAATGAATAATGCGTTTCTCATCTGTTAAATAGACGTGATTACAGAGAGCACATGAGTTCACGCTGCTTTTTTCTGAGGGCGGGGGGGGAGGAGGAGGAAACCCACGCTGATTTCTTGAGTGAATTGCGTACCCGTTTTAGCTTCGAGACGCTGATTGCAAACCTGGATGCTTTGGAAGAGAAACTTCATGCCTTGTGAACATTCTCCCTTACTTACTTTGTTGGTCTTAAAGGTGCCACTAGGCCCAAACTTTGTTCGATACACATCTGTTTATACATCTCGCTCACCTCTCGTTTTCGCAGGACACTAGAGTTACTTCCTCTATAAAAACTATAATTCCCAGAAAGCTATTTTCCAAGGTACCATGTGCCGAACCCTCTGCGCATGCGTCTTAGTCGCCGGCAAGGCGAGGGAGGCCCTGATTTGACCTAGAAGAGGAGAAGATGGCGGCTGCTGTGGGGTTATCCCAAAAGGTGAGTAGTGGAGAAAGACCTTTGGGGTGTGTGTGTAAGTCTCCTTGTCGCAAGGATGGGAACAGGAGCGGGTGGTGGGGAAGAGGACTCCCGTTGAAGGGCTAAGGCGTCATTTTCCTTGTTTTTGAGATTTTAATGCAGAAAACAGGCGTACGTTCCGGTGCTTGCTGGGACTAGGTCGTGTCTGTCTGCGTGACTGTGTGTGTAAAAAGGGTTTCCATTAGCGAGGACCCGCAAAGCAAAACCTTCTTCGTTGCTTCCGAAGTCTCTTGTAGCGCCCTCATGTCTTTGCCCCAGATCCTTTGACTTCGTTGGTGTTACTTCAGCCCCAAACCCCTTTTGCCAAGACATCCGAATGTGGGATTCTTGAAGGAGGCATAGTTTCTTTCCAAAAGTACCGTGGTAAACAATAAAGAAGATTCAGGTTTCCAATAAAGATTTTAAAACAAAAAAATCCGGTGGAAATGAAGAAAGATACAGGAGCTTTTCTGTGTATACCTGTATTTTGTTTGTTATTTGTAGGCTGCCTTTTTCACTGAGATGCAACGTCCATTATACAGTGTAAATCAATGCAATACATATATTAAGAAATGTAGTAGGACTAGGAATTATAGAAATTTGAAATGGACCTGTAGTGTGAATGGAGTGTAATTATTAAACATGACATGTTAAACAGTTCAGAACATGGTACTGCATCAGTTGCAATACAGTGTATTTTCCTGGGCCTGTCTGTTGTGATTTAACCCTATTACAAGAATGTTCTTCTGAACAACAGTGAAATACCAAGAGCGTGGGAGTGTCTTCCTGAACAATTCAGGCAGGCCATTGTACAGAGCCACTACAGACAAGGTTAATCTTGCCCATCTGCAAGGTGGCACCTGCAGAAGGCTCTGCCTTGATTACCAAAGTTGTCATGGTGGGATGTAGGCAGAGAGGCAGTACTGCAGATATTTGGATCAGAGGTCCTGTGTAATAAACAGTACCTTGAACTAATTGCAAAATATATGCATGCTCCACCTAGCTCCCGCTAATAAGCAAGTTGCAGTGTTCTTCATCAAATGTCTTCTAATAAAAGAGGTAATGGCTCCATATGATCTATATTTTGGAGAAAAGGAAGTATTCAAATATTTCTAGGCTCAGAAAAGATTGCATTTAAAGGTCACATGATACAGGTTTATCTACACTATCTGCCCTACAGTCTGCTACCAGAGTACGGTATCTTAAGATACCTCCGACGCAAAACTTTAGATTGTCGGGCATTCAGGCACACCTTATAGTGAAGAACAGTGAAATATGAGCTCTCCAGGTGGAAAAATGCCAACAAATTGAGTAGAATAAACACGTTGTGCTCTACAGATTGTGCTGTTATAATTGTACTTAAATAGACATTTCTTAATCATTCCTCTGGTATCATGTCTGATAACTGAATAAAGGGAATCCAAGGAAAGATTGAGGAACTGTAGTCCTTGCTCAACAGGTTTATCCCAATGGGAAACATAAGAGTCCTCTCTGACTAAGCTGAGATAGCCATCTTGGATGTCAGAGTGGATAATTTTAACTTTAAGAGAAAAAGCCTTCCACCAGGCCTGAGTGTCAAGACATGGTCCTCCCAATTCAGCTCAGAGGGTTACCACTACACAATTCAGAATTCTGCAGATGGTATGTAGGAATTTAAGAAGAATTGAATTGAAGGATCCCCCTATTTTGTCAATCCAGATACGAGCCCCATATAAACTTTGTGCAGTCACCTTGGCATTAAACAATTTGATGACGGCTGGGATATATTGAGCCCCAGATGAATAAAGGAAACAAGAAATGGTATTTGATATGGCTGCAGCCAGTATTTTAACATGAGCAGCTTGCACTGACCAAGTTAATCTCTGGTCAAACCAGACCCCTAAGTATTTAAAATAGGGGACCTGCTCAATATCATTACCATGAATTTTCCACTTGTGGTGTAAATTAGAAAGTATGAGGTGTTCTTTCAAACAGTAAGTGACAAAAGCCTCTATCAAAGAGGACAGTGTTGTTCTTGATAGGAGAACTGCATCATCAACAAAAAGTAGGATAGAAACTTTAATGTTAACAATGAATGGACAATGACAGTCCTGGACAGAGAGAGCAGGAATCATATCATTGATATATAAATTAAACCGTGAAGGGACCAGCACTCCCCCATAACACACTCCCTGCTGTAGGAAGATTATGTTGGAAAGTTGTCCGTCTAACCTGTAGCAGACTTGTGCAGTGGGACTATATTAGTTGCAATCTTAGAAATATTTTAAAATAACAAAGAATGAAACAGTCACGTGCCCTTGAGTTACCTTAACAGGGTGGATAAAAATCAATGACTAAAAAACAAAACAAAACAATTTTTTAAAATTTAAATTGGATTTTTTTAATAAAATGCTTTTTGAGGAAAAATCTATCTAAAGATAGTTTTCTATTTAAGATACATTATAGTCCAAAGGTTATTCATCATGAAATAAAGATTAGTTTTTAATTATGTAGCATGTGGCTGTATATTTGTGCAATGTTTAAATTTTTTGGTAAACGAGTTCCATTAATCCATTCACAATGTCATGCTCTTCCAGAGGTTTCTGTAAGATTATTGGGCAATTTTTCTATCTAGAAACTATTATTATTATTATGCTTGGTTTTACAGTTCTCAAAACTGTGAATTTGTGTCTGCTGAGATCACATGGCTCTTCTTCAGAGCAAAAATGTTATAAAATAAACATACAGATTTGACAAAAAGACCTTAATCCCATTGTTCCTTTGTGAATCTATGTACACAGAATCAACCCCTTCCCTCTTAAGTGCTAAGTTTCAAAAAATCCAATGAATAGAAGATTGATGGGAGTGGCATAGATCTCCCTTACCTTACCTTAGCAGCTTTTACAGTTTTGCTGAAAAATACTTGGACTAGAGCTTTGTGGCACCTGTCCAGAGGAAAGACGGCAATGCCAGAGATTTGGAGCAGTCACTGAGAATGACTCCCTGTGTGAGGTGTTGTAAATTGATTTGCTGGTATTAGTAGGAAGGAGACCTCCGCCAACATGAGATTGTGTGTTCTGGTACAGGAGAAATTGGGTTCCTGGTGTTTACGCTATGTAAGTAAAAAAAACCCCAGAACCTACCTACTTACAATTTTAGTAGAAGCCAATGCTAGAACACTGCTCAAAGTGGCACTCTTCTGTTGGGAGGTTGATTTCTGCTGGAGCTCAGGTTTGAAACAGTCTCTCCTGCCCCCAAACATTGCTTGAAACGCTAACTGAAATAATAATTTGGTTTTTGTTTAATTTTACACTCAGTTCAATAAGTTTCAAATGAAAAACTAATGATTGGGCTACCTAAAGCATGATGAAGCCAATCTGTGTTATTTGAGTATGACGGGTAAATTCTTGAGTGTCCTAACGTTTCTTGATGTTAAGTAAGGAAATTATTGTTAATACTTATTTCTTTTTGTCATGTGTTTGGAAACAGTAATGTGCATGTGATTGTATTTGCCTGCATAAATAGTTTTGCACAGTTGATGGGGCTGCTAAAATGTCATATCCGGTCCTAAAATCCAATTATTGTCCTGCCCTTCCTTCAAAGATCCCAGAGCGATACATGTTTTTTCTTTCTCATTTTACTCTCTCGGTAAGCCTGTGACTTTCAGAATTCCTTTGCTAATTGGGCTTTGATGTCTGAAAATTAGCATGGAAATAGGTATATTATCCCCCCTCCAACTTATTTTTAGAAAATTGAAATTCTGAATTTCTTTTTATAGGTGTGTCACTTCAGCACCTCTTTGGTCAGGCCAGCCTCAAAGTTGGTGCAGGTACGTTTGCTTAACATTTTTAAAATTATATTGACAGATTGCTCCAGCATTTTTAAATTCAGTTTACATGGAGAAGCTATAGGATGGGAATTTGGACCTGTAACTTAGTTTATATATGTGTCAATACATGGGGTACTGTAACTACTTAGGAAGTTATGGCTGAAATGCAAAGCTTGATGTATATGAACACATTATGTATATGTCAGTAACCCTGGTGTACATTCTGAAAAAGCAAATGCATTTTGTATTATAAACATTGCCTAACTTACCTAGGCCAGGATCCAAAGAGCTACACCATGGGTCCCCATCCTTTTTGGGCCTGAAGAAGATACCTTTGAAATTTTGAGAGAGGGTGGTGAGCACCACCCTGAAATGGCTTGTGCAGGAAGCAGAGCCAAAAAACAGTTCTTCCTTCTCCACTTTGTCAAAGAATCACAGAAGGAAAGCTGATGAAAGGAGGGAAGGAGAAAGAGAAAGGAGGGGGATAAAAAGAAGGAGAGCTTGAAGGCTGGGATGGAACCACAAGCCTGGGTGCTTAGCAGTCCTTCTGATCTTCCAGTGGATGAAGCTACTATTGCAGCTGTGGAAAATGCTTCCATCTGAGTGGTAACAAGCCCTGCCTTACCAACAGCCCCATCCACTTTCTGGAAAACTCAGTAGGTGCCAGGGGAAGTTGTGGCAGGTGCTGTGGCATCCATGGGTGCAACACTGGGGAACCCTGAACTGTTACAATGATTCTGCAGATCTAAGAAGGATTTGAGTTTCTGTTTCTCAGACAGCAACCCTTGCCACAGAGGAAACTGCTCTTGAAAATGGTGGGCTTTGGAAAGGATTGTAATGTGGAGTCAATACATCTGCTTTTCAAAGGAAGAAAAATCAAATCCCTGTTGTTAGACCAATTGTAATCTATCTTTCCTCATAAAGGGCCCAAGGCAGCTATAAATCTGCATTCACTTCAGGATCCCCATAGAGGCATAACCTGTAATAATTGACTATGTATAGAAATGTGTGGGAAGGTTTTTTTTTAACCATATAGTCACTCACTACAGAAAACCAGTTTCTTGTGCACTTGCTGCTGCTATGGAAGTGAATTTATTGGCTACCACATATTGCACAGTCCTGAATGGCATACTGGTAAACCACAAATTCATTCCTGTTGGATCAGATAATACTGGATTAAGTGTTCATTGTCTGGTCCTTAACTGTTTTGGTGTTCTGCATATCCATTGTTCCTCAGTGGACAGTGGGTTTCTAACAAAAACACCATGCAATACTGAAGTTGGCCTACCTTTGTTGGTTTTATGTTTGTATCTCATTGACTTAAGGCTGTAGTGTGCTAATATTTTGAAAACAATCCAGCATCTTCATTGTCATATGCATTATTTTTGATATTTACTGTCTTGTATTCTTTGCCTGATTTTTTTCCCCCATAAAGCCCCCGATCCAAGTGTATGGACTGGAAGGCCGATATGCCACTGCACTCTATTCTGCTGCTTCTAAGCAGAAGAAGTTGGATCAGATCGAAAAAGAGCTGAGTCGAGTATCGGTAATAAGATTTTTGGCATACACTTATTACACCCCCTTAGTATTACACCCCCTTAGTATTTATTTCCATTGAAAAAGTTGGTTCATTTCGTTTACCTAGAAGACAATTGAAAAATAATTTGAGGATAATAATGGACGTGTTAGAGTATTATGAGGAACATTCAGAGAAAGAGCTAATGTTAATGTTCCTTGACGCAGAAAAGGCGTTTGATAATTTGTCTTGGAATTTTTTATTGGAAAAATTGAATAATGCCGACTGTGGACAACAATTTTTTACTATGGTCAATGCTATATATAAGGTTAATTTCGCAAAAGTAATTGTTAACGGAGATACAACGAATAATATAGAAATCCAGAAAGGTTCTAGGCAGGGTTGCCCGCTTTCGCCGTTGTTGTTTATCTTTGCACTGGAATCCCTAAATAATGCAATTAGGGAAATTCACTAATTCATGGTTTAAAAATAAGAGGGGAAGAGTACAAGTTGTTGGCGTTTGCGGATGACCTTGTATTTATAATGGAGGACCCGGAGGTATCAATTATATATTTGATGGAGACTATTAAAAAATATGGAGTGGTGGCGGGACTTAAGATAAATTATAAAAAATCTAAAATATTGCCGAAAAACTGTTCGCAAAATTTGTTACAGAAGATACAAGAAATTAATCTGATGGAAATAGTAAAGAAAGTAAAGTATTTGGGATTTAATTTTACAAACAAATGCAGTTCATTGATAGAAGATAATTATAATGTGTTATTGGAGGAAATTAGAAAAGATTTGCAGAATTGGAAGAAGATACCCCTTTCGTTTATGGGTAGAATTGCATTGGTTAAAATGAATATCTTGCCCAGATTTCTATTTTTAGCACAGAGTATCCCGATTTTGAAAAACCAGAAATATTTTGAAGACTTAAGTAAAATCACAAGACAATTTATATGGTTGCATAAAAGAGCTAGAATAAAATGGAAAGTTCTGCAAGATAAAAAAGAAAGGGGTGGAATGAATGTACCCAATTGGTATATATACTACCAAGCGGCCGCCCTGGTCTGGATAAAAGAATGGCTGACATTAGATAATGATAGGTTATTAAAATTAGAAGGACATGATTTGTATATGGGATGGCACGCATATATTTGGTACGGTAAAGATAGAGTACATTCGAATTTTGGTAGACATATGTTAAGGGGTGCACTAAATAGAATATGGTCTAACATAAAAGAAAGGTGGTATAGGCAAACTCCAAGATGGGTCTCTCCTCTCGAAGCATTTATAGCGCCATCATTGTTAACTATGAATAAGAAGGAAAGCTATCAAACACTGTTAAGTAAAAATAATAAATTGAAATCCGAGGAAAAATTAGCAAGGGAAAATAATTTAACTTGGTGGGAACAAGCAATGTTGCGTGATAGGTTTCAAAAAGATGCAGTAAAAGGGTTTGAAGATCAAAACAATCTAGATAAGATTTGGCTTTCGTCAAACAATAAGCTAATACAGAAATTATATGGTTTTCTGTTAGATGAATACGAGCAGGATGAGATAATTAAAACAACTATGGTATCTTGGATGAAAGATCTCGGTGAAAATGTAGAAATTGATCAGTGGAATAAGATTTGGAAATCAGTTAAATACATGAGAGCTATTACGTATAAAGAAAATATATACAAAATGTTTCATAGGTGGTATTGGTCCCCGGATAAATTAGCCAGATGTTACCCTGGATATTCTAGTCAATGTTGGAAGTGTAAAGCTAATGTTGGGACCTTTTACCACCTGTGGTGGAAATGTGATAAGATACAAAATTATTGGAGAATGGTGTGGAGAATGATTCAAGAGATATTGGAGAAAAATGTAGCACTGAGACCCGAAATATTTCTGTTAAACTTGATACCGAATGGATATAACCAACAGGAAGTGTATTTGTTAACATATATAATAACAGCCGCTCGCTTATTGTTGGCAAAGAATTGGAAGATAGATAGAATACCCTCAAGAGAAGAACTTATAATGAAATTGCTTGAGTTAGCACAATTAGATGATCTGAGCTTGATGTTACAAAATAAACATGAAAAGGTACACACTGAAAGATGGTTAAGGGTGTATAAGTGGTTAGATAAAGTAAGAGATGTATAAGACTCTAGTGTATAAGTATGTTATATAATGGAAATGGAATGTATTGATGAGGAAATGTAATAAAAAGAGTATTTTAAAAAAAAAGAAAAAGTTGGTTCATTTCGGAAAGATCCTGTGGTAGATACTATTTCCTTCCATTTTTGCCATCAAGTCACATCTGACCCTTGTGGTGTTTTCAAGGAAAGAGGCAGTTAAGAGATGGTTTGCCATTTCCTGTCTCTGCATCATGACCCTGGACTTCCTTGTGGTTTCCCATCCAAATACTAACCAGGGCTGACCCTGCTTAGTTTCCAAGATCTGATGAGGTCAGGCTAGCCTGGGTGTCCAGGTCAGGGTGCTATACCAATAACAAACCAAAATTCTCTGTTCTTTAATACGCTTTCGCATATGTTCTGAAAACATGAATTGTACAGTTTGTTGGTAAATTAATACATTGGAGATTTAAAATCAGTTTTTTCAGATAATTTTTAGAATGTTTTCTTTGAATACATGCAAATTGGTGTGAGTCATTCAGGTAATATTAAAGGTGCTTTCTGAACATTATTTTGTCTGTGATGCATACGTTAATTGTCGTATCATTAAACAACCCCTTACTTTTGAGATACTTTTAAAACTAAACTGCACTGTGAACAGTTTTGATTTTTAGAACTAACTGAAAGCCATTTCTAATTTTGACCATAATATTTCTGTTGTTCCCTTTGCAGGCACTTATTAGGGACCCTAAATTGTCTGGTATTGTCATGAACCCTCACATAAAGGGCACAATAAAGCAAAAGGCTGTGAATGATGCTTTAGTTAAAGAGAAACTGTCTCCTATCACTGTCAACTTCGTCAGTAAGTAGTCTTCTTTCTGGATTAGGGACTACTAGTCTTGCTGTGTCAACTTGTTATTGAAAGCACAGCATTTCCTTGTTCTTTAATAGTCACGGTTTTAAAAGTTATCTTTATAATTTCTCATTTGTTGTACTTTCTGTACAGGTTTTATATAAAATGCTGGTAATCCTTTAATCTTTTCTTTAAGATGTACTTGCTGAAAATGGTCGCTTACGTTACACCCCAGGTGTCATTTCTGCATTTGGTAAGATCATGAGTGCATACCGTGGGGAAGTGCTGTGTTCTGTTACCACTGCCCAGGTAAGCTAATGGCACTGAAGACTCTCCTTAACTATTTTTGTGTTGTCCAGTGGTTTCCTGTGATGAAAACAAACAAATAGAAGAGCCCTATGTCTGCCAAGTGAATGACATTTTATTCATAAGCTCCTGAGGGATTGTTTTGGGGTAGCTATTAAAAAAGGTAAAAAGAGCCACAGCAGTCATGGCAGAATGTACCTTTGTTTTTTCCTTTGGTTTGCTTGGCCCATTCAGTCAGACTTAAACTCTGTGAAGAGCCAGCAAACATTTCTTCTTCTGGTACCTTTGCCTGCCCTCCTCCTTTTAGACAGGAGAATGTTCCACTTTCTGGGATAACAGTAGTTTCTCACAGACGTGTTGATGGTAGTTGAGTCTCTTTGCTCTGAATGGAGCATTGATTCTCCATGAATTAGTATTCCAATTCTGGACAGGCATGCTAGATCCTTTAAATAATTCAAGCAGTCTGTTTAATTTTTGCAAAGAAGGTGCAAAGCTCTCCTTGCTCTACTGGTGACATTTCATGCAGTGAGGAGGGATGCTAGTTAAGATGGGGATAATCTCACCTTGTCTTATGTTTGCAGTGTTGGGATCCATGAAAGGTTCTTTTTATCCTTCTTGGAGTACAGCATATTAACTGGCATGATAAAGGTGCTTCTTTTATAGCGTATCTGGACAGAGTTCCTCTTCTGTACTGAGAACATGCTTGTCAGTATCTTGCACATCTTAAAAACATTTTTCACTTAGAAAAAGCCACAGATTAAAAGAGTTACTTTTTCACATTCTGTTTACTAAAGGTTATTTTCAATTTATGTAGTTAATATCAGGATACTATGTCTGGCGGGTTAGCCTTGCTGTTTCTAAACAAATACCAACATTTTTCATCTGTTGTGTGTTACACCTGAAAACTAAACATTTGCCTTTCCATTGTACCTTTGTATTTAACTTAGAGACCTCTCTCTCCCCCTACCCCTGTTTCACTTTTGGTTTTGGCCTGCATTTTGTAGCCCTTGGATGACACTAGTCTTACTGAATTGAAAACAGCTTTGAATGGCTTCTTGGCTAAAGGAGAAATATTGAAACTGGAGGTTAAGGTATGGGAGCAGTTCTGTCTTAGCAAGCTACCTGAAATTAAAACTTTGAAAATATATCTAATAAAAAGCTGGCAGTTCATCTTTCTAGTCTTGTTTGCCATGGGGACAAATAGATCAGTAGAGAGGAAAATAGATAATAAATTTGGCATTCTAGTTACTAGATCATTAAAGTCTTTTGGGGCTAAAGAGAATTTTGTCAGCCTGGACAAAATATGCAGTCAATATAAACAGGATACATAAGTACTAAACATTTTATTGTCCCCCCTATAACCTAGCATAGTCAGATAACTCTGTTACAAGAGCCGTTATTAAACCAATCATACTGAGTTCAGGACAGCCAACAAAAATGGCCATATACACATATATTTCGTCTGTATCTGTGTTATAAACTATACTTGATAATATTGATTAGACAACAAGAATGCAAACTTGCTAGGCCTTTCCTTCTGTAACATAGGAGACTGATGTGAGTATCCTGCTTGATTTTTTTTCTAGACTGACCCATCAATCTTGGGAGGAATGATTGTCAGCATTGGGGATAAATATGTGGATATGTCTACAAAGTCCAAGGTTCAGAAACTGACCAAGATAATGAGAGAGGCTGTCTAGTGTTCATCACAAGATATTTTTCATGAAACTTACTCAGCAGTTAAGGAAAAAACAATAAAAACGATTCTTTAAAAAATGGTGATTTGGGTGGCATTTTATTTGATACTCGGAAAAGACTAGTGTTTCATTAAAACAAATCCCAAAATGGCTACTTAAAAAAAATATTTCCATTCAATAAGTCTGCTTTTCATATGCTATTCCATATATTGTAAAATTGATACTGTTGTATATATAGGAATTCCAGTCTTTGATTGACTGTGAGGAACCTTTCAGACTGTCTGATTCTTGCATTATGGGCCACCACAGCATTGAAACTTTCTCCTCATTAAAATGGACCTTTAGATGTCGAACCTTGCCATATGAAAGACACATCGGACTGGCTCTGTGAGGCAGCAGGCCCCACTCCAGTGATTAAGTGTCTGGAACAAGGGAATAAACAGGTAAATTTAGCAAGTTCAGCAGCAGTGTGAGGAAGCCAGGGCATTAATCTCTCCATGTCCCTAAAAGGGTAAGCAGACTTTCTACAACAAATCTACATAAATAGAAAATTTATGAAAAAGGAGATTTTTTAAAAAGCCGTTATGAAGACAGAATGCCAGCAGGGGGTTGGAGGCTATTCAGTGTATTACACTGAGTGCAACATTTATGACTATCTGCCAGCTGAACGTAAGTCATGGGTATGTGCTTGGTGCAAGGAGCTTCTGCTTCTCAGGGAATGAGTTTGCACCTTTGAGGCCAGGGTGGTTGACCTGGAGAAGCAGAGGCAGTCAGTTTTTTTTGTTGTTCAGTCGCACAGTCGAGTCCGACTCTTCACGACCCCATGGACCAGATTACGCCAGGCCCTCCTGTCTTCTGTCTGCTGAAGTTTGCTCAATTTCATGTTTGTTGCATCGATGACACTGTCTAACCATCTCATCCTTTGCCATCCCCTTCTTCTTTGACCTTCAATCTTTCCCAGCATCAGGGTCTTCTCCAGTGAGTGCTCCCTTCTCATTTGGTGGCCAAAGTATTTGAGCTTCAACTTCGGGATCTGGCCTTCCAGGGAACAGTCAGGGTTGATTTCTTTTAGGATTGACTGATTTGATCTCCTTGCAGTCCAAGGGACTCTCAAGAGTCTTCTCCAGCACGATAGTTCAAAAGCAGTCAGTTAGGCATATGGATAAGACTCTCGGGGACTAGTGAGATGTGTCCCACTCTGAGAATGGCAGCCCCGCTGCTGTTGGGGAGCATGAGGGTCAAGGGCAATGGCATTGTGCTGATGAAAAGGGGGAATGTTCCTTCAGAAGGGACCCCTTCTACAGTTGGTGAACAGATATTCTTTTGCACCAAGGAACCATCCTGGGGCAGGGAGGGAGGGGGGCTCTTGGTAGTTGATGATCTGATCCTTAGGCATGAAGATAGATAGGTTGTGAACCCACCTACTGAGCACATGGTGACTTCCTGCCTGGTGTGAAAGTAGCAGACATTACACGTGGTCTAGATAGGCTGGTAGACAGTGCTATGGAGGAGCCAGTGGTCATGGTACATGTCAGTATCAACCATGTGGGGAAGTGTAGTTGCGTGGTCCTGGAGAAAAGTTTAGGCTGCTTGGAAGGAGACTCAAGGCCAAGACATCCAAGGTAGCGTTCTCAGAAGTACTGCCTATTCCATGTGCAGGGCCAACTAAACAGGCACACATTAGGAGTCTCAGTGCGTGGATGAAATGATGGTGTAGGCAGGAAGGGTTGCTTTTTGGAACAAGCAGGGCCTGTACAAAAGAGACGGCCTTCATTCGTCCTGAGAAGGAACCAGGCTGCTTGCACTTAAAATCAAAAAGGTGGCAGAGTAGTTTTTAAACTAAATCTTGGGGGAAAGCTGACAGGTGATGAAATGTCTCTGGTTCAGGATGGCTCATTTCCAGGGGTCTTTTCGTAGAAGAACAGCTGCAGGAGCTCATTAGCATATGGTATGCTAATGAGCTATTAGGCTATTAGCATATGCCACGCCCCCTGACATCGCCGGAAATGATGTCAGAAGGGGAAGCAAAAGGGGGGAAGCATCTTCAAAAGCCTCCCCTTCCCTTCCCCAGCTGGTCTGGGTGGGGGAGCTAAGAGAGAAGGGGTTTAAAGTTTAAACTCCTTCTCATGAGAGTTGGGCCACAGAAGGAGGAAAGAGAGAGAGTAGAGAGAAGGTAAGAAGGAAGGAAAGAGAAAGAAAGAGAGGGAAGAAGGAGGGAAACAGGGAAAGGAGGAAAAAAGAGAAGAGACGAAGGTGAGAAAGAAAGAGAGAAGAGAAGAGAAGAATGAGGGAAAGAGGAAAAAGAAAGAAGGAAAGGAGGGAATGAAAGAAATTCAGTGGCAATTCAGCCCCATTATACCCTATGGGCCATTGAAGTCAATGGTGAAAACATAGGGTACAGGGGTCTTTTCGGGGGGAGCCCACCGGAGCGCAGCTCCGGGAGCTCAGAAGCCAAGCCCCGCCCCCAGCCGGCGTCCCGGAGAGTCTTTCAGGCAGCCGAATGTCAATTTCAGCTCCATTATATCCTATGGGCCATTGAAGTCAATGGTGAAAACATAGGGTATATTCTAGGGGCTGGAGGGAAGGGGGTTTGAGGGAGAGGCTCGAAACTCACAGGATAGCTGATGGAGCCTCTCCCCAAGATACCCACCAAGTTTCAAGAACATTGGAGCAGGGGGTCCAATTCTATGGCCCCCTAAACAGGTTGCCCCTATTCCCTCCATTGTTCTCTATAGTGGGAAAAAAATAACTTATTTTCCCATCATAGAGAACAATGGAGGAAATGGGGCAACCTGTTTGGGGGCCCATAGAATTGGACCCCCTGGTCCAATGTTCTTGAAATTTGGTGGGTATCTTGGGGAGAGGCTCCATCAGCTATCTTGTGATCTTGGAGCCTCTCCCTCAAACCCCCTCCCCTCCAGCACCCAGAATATACCCTATGTTTTCACCATTGACTTCAATGGCCCATAGGGTATAATGGGGCTGAATTGCCACTGAATTTCTTTCATTCCCTCCTTTCCTTCTTTCTTTTTCCTCTTTCCCTCATTCTTCTCTTCTCTCTCTCTTTCTTTCTTTCCCACCTTCTTCTCTTCTCTTTTTTCCTCCTTTCCCTGTTTCCCTCCCTCTTCCCTCTCTTTCTTTCTCTCTTTCCTTCCTTCTTTCCTTCTCTCTACTCTCTCTCTTTCCTTCCCTCTTTCCTCCTTCTGTGGCCCAACTCTAGTGAGAAGGAGTTTAAACTTTAAACCCCTTCTCTCTTAGCTCCCCCACCCAGACCAGCTGGGAAAGGGAAGGGGAGGCTTTTGAAGATGCTTCCCCCCCTTTTGCTTCCCCTTCTGACATCACTTCCGGTGATGTCAGGGTGTGTGGCATATGCTAATAGCCTAATAGCTCATTAGCATACCATATGCTAATGAGCTCCTGCAGCTGTTCTTCTACGAAAAGACCCCTGATAGGGTATATTCTGGGGGCTGGAGGGGAGGGGGTTTGAGGGAGAGGCTCCAAGATCACAGGATAGCTGATGGAGCCTCTCCCCAAGATACCCACCAAGTTTCAAGAACATTGGACCAGGGGGTCAAATTCTATGGGCCCCCAAACAGGTTGCCCCATTTCCTCCATTGTTCTCTATGGTGGGAAAAAAAGTTATTGCGCTCCGGTGCGCTCCCCTCGAAAAGACCCCTGCTCATTTCTAAGAAATGAACGGGGTAGCTGTTACTATTCTAGAGGGAAATGGGTTAGGACTGGCCACTGAGAGGTGACAAACAATATTGACTGCCTCACAAGGTCTAGAGGCCACAGTAGGAAGGATGCAGGCCTAACATGTCTGAGGAATTATAGATGTTTATATACAAGTGCTAGAAGCATTCGAGGTAAAATGGAGTTGGAATGCTTAGTGTCAGAGGAGAACATAGACATTGTGGGCATTTCAGAAGCTTGGTGGGATGAGGATAATCAGTGGGATACAGCTCCATCTGTTCCTTCTCAAACGTGGGGGCAACAGTATAGTATCCTCTTCTTTGAGATGGTGCAATTGGCTGTGCAGTGTATCTCCTCTGTCCCCAGACCAGAGAAATACATCCCAATCTACCATTCCAAATTACATTACATTCTACTGTTCATTACATTACAATCTACTACTCCAGTCCCCTATTCCAAATAAGAAATAAAATAAAGAGGATGTATAGGCCTTCTGCGGGATGGAGTGTCATAGGGTCAAAGGCCCTGGTCACACTACAAAGGTAACTGCGCTTTGTTTAAATCGGGAACATTTTTCTTCGCATTGGGCTGACTAGATGCAGCCAGCCCCTCTCTTACAGCACCTGCTCGCCTGCTGCTGCGCCGTCCCTCCAGGCGATCCTGCTGGCCACGGGGGAGGCTCGGGCGGCTGCTGCTTCTGCCGACACTTGGGGGGGGGGTGCCGCCGCTGCTGCCGCCATTGCCCCACGAAAACAGTGTCCGCAGTGTCCGCCATCCTCCTCGCCGGACCCATCCAGGCTGCTGGAGCTCCCGCCTCTCGTTCCCACCTCCAGGGCCGTCTTTTGTGCGTTTTTTTAAAAGCTTTTGGTTTGAGCGCTTGACTAAACATGCACTTAATAAATCCATTATTAAACGTTAAATGGATTTATTAAGCGCATGTTTGCTCAAGCGCTCAAACCAGAAGCTTTTTTAAAAAAAAAAAAAGCACAAAGAGCGTTCAGACGGCCCTAATTGCAATCATTGCGAAAGATGGGCTGTCCAGATAGGCGAAATCGCACATTCAAAGCGGAAGTGCCAGGAAAACACTTGATTTTCCAGGGGTCAGGAAAACCCGGCATCATTGCGCGAGTGAGCCTGCTTCGGGGTGGGAGGTGGATTGGCGCGTGTGAACGTGAAACTGACATGCGCAAGGAAACAGCAGCGAATCCCGATCAAAACGGCAGTGTGACCGGACCCTCAGTTAATTATTCTCAGCATTCCACAGTTAAGAAGGGTACATCTGCCCATGAATCTCTGATTTTGATATATTTATTTCCTTAACTATGTTTTCCCCCAGAATTAAACCCAAACTAATGGGACTATATAAACTAAGCTTTTTATTCTTGTTTGGTCCTTAACATCTGTTAAACATGATTATGTTGGTCCTTAACATCTGTTAAACATGATTATTATGCTGTATGCTAATTTGCTGCTCACCTTCTACCTATATGTATGGACTAATAACTTCCATTATGTAAAAGAAGAGGATTTATACCCTGCCTTTCACTCAGAGTCTCAGAGTGGCTTACAATCTCATTTCCTTTCCCCTCCCCACAACAGACTCAGTGAGACAGGTGGGGCTGAGAGAGCTCTTTTCGAGAACTGCTCGAGAGAACAACTCTGAAAGAACTTGTGACTGACCCAAGGTCACACCAGTAGCTGCATGTGGAGAAGTAGGGAATCAAACCTGGTTCTCCCAGATTAGAGTCCACGCTCTTAACCACTATACCAAACTGGCTCTCCAAATTGTATCTGAAGAAGTATGCATGCACATGAAAACTTATACCTTGATAAAACTTTGTTGGTTTTAAAAGTTGCCGCTGGGCTCAAACTTTGTTCCAGTGTATAATTCAGTTATTGGTTGGGGTGCGTAGGGACAGGGATGTGAACAGCACATCTTGTAGTGAGCAGGAATGGTTCTACAAGCCCTGATTGCTCAAACAATTATCTTTTGAATTAATGGCAAGATGTAATGAATGGTGGCATCCTCCATTCTTTGCTACTTGTACCTATGGACAAATTTACATGGACTGGTCAAGGCATTGTCCATGGGACAGGTGTACCCTGGGGCAGTATTGTTTAGTGAAAGTATGGTTCCCTTAAAATGTACAATCACCATCAGCCCATGAACTGTGAAAGTTTTTTCCAATTTCCTACTACTTTGTAAATAACAAATGAACATTTAGACACATTTTACAAGATGTTTCAGGCTTTAGGGGAGGACATTGTGCAGCATGATATGTGCACTGCTTCCGGTACCAAGATCTCTGGCTAGGCAAAAGATTTGTGAACCAATGACTAGATGAAGAGCAAGGGGGAAGCCTACAGCTTTCCTTGCGTTATGGGGGAGTGAACATGATACAGTAACTGGTCTGGGCCTGAACCCCTACATTTATGGCCCCTGACTTGAAAGCTTAATTGATCTTTGAAATTGTTATTGTTTCAGAAGGGAAACACTGATTCAGATCTGACAAAGTGACTTAAAATACCAAAGAGCTGGGGAATTTGTCAGCCTGCGCTCAGGATGCTGGCTTGTCCCTATATTGTGACTTTAATTTCTTTTGCCATCATATGTAGTATTGAACAAACACAGCTACATTCAGCTTACAAGTCTTGAGTAAAAGTAGGACAGCCATAGAAGGTTAGAACAGTGACATTTAATATTGTTTTTCCACCAACAGAAGTATTTGTACCTTTTTTCCTCTACAATGTGTTATTTTCATATACATTATATTTCATAATATGGGAAAAAGGAAAACATGGGTTTTGTTCTATTTACATACTTTAATTCAAACATCTTATAACAACATTGAAAAATAGAAACTTAAATTCGTTTTAAATTGTTTTTCAGCCAGTCAGTGGTAAACAATTGCATGCCTGTAAGTTAAACTTCCTCTAAAACTTGGTCAGTCAGTCAAAAGTTTCTAACTGAAGTGTGTCTCCATTCAAAAAAATACATAAGTATGTAATTTCTGATACAAAATTCTACACTATCTTCAATAAATAAATAATAAAGCAATTCTTAAAAGTATGAAATGTAAACTTTTTTGTCCTTCCAACAAACAGTATTTTTAAAAAACAATTGCTGAAGATAATATAGTGGTCTCCCTGGAAATAATAGTACACAGATACTTTCAAGCACAGTTTACACTTATCACCAGACTGTAGCTACCTATCAAGTTATCCTAATTTCCTAATGGAAATAAAAATGAGTTTCTGTGCTTGAGAACACCCTCTCTACAGGAAACATGGAAATTGGTACCAAAACATGCAAACAGCAGCAAAACCAACACATCTTACGAGAACATTGACATGCTAACAGAACAGTCAACACTTCCCATTCTGAAAGTCATTACAAATATACCTATTTATGCATGATCCTTGGGCATCAAAATGAAGGGCTGGAAATGAGAAAGTATGTACTTGGTACCAAAATGAGCATACAATGTCTACCATTGACATTGACATTGTTCCTACTTCAGCATAGTTCTTAAGAACATGTTTCTCCTGCTCAAAGCACTTTTCTGAGTCAAGATTTCCATGTGCATTACAGTGAACAAATCCTTATATTTGCAACATTAACTCCTTTGACTTTGGGATGTCTTACTTTGCAGAAACTTGTCACACCTACTAGGGAAACTGACATGTTTACAGTGAACCAGGATAGGAGTCATCACCTTGATGAGCTACCACCCTGATTAACAGACCATGGTGTCCATTTTATTTAGGCACAGTACAATGTAATCATCTCTTCTGACTGCTTTTTCAGCCCTGCCTATGTCAAAAATAAATTAGCAATCCTGAGCCAGAGAAACCACTTCCTTTCCAGCTTTTTTACAACCCAGCAGCAGTTTTAACAAGTTAGTGGTATACTACAACACACAGCAGGACTTAGTCATCTTTGCTAATTGCAACTACAATCATTTCTATACCACTGAAAACGTAACTGAAAAAGCACTGAAATGGGGAAGCACACTAGTTGGAGTGACAGATATCACAATGCTGATGACAAGCACAAAGCATCAGTCCCATTCAGAATCTAAAGGAGCTTGAGTAACTAACTAATACAGAGGGCCTTGGACCAGTAACTCAGACTTTAATTCACAAAGCATTTGTTTCTTTGCAAATTAAATCAAACTCATGAAAGCATTTCACACTGGGTACCTGTCATTTATACTTTGATTCATCATATTATCCTTCTTGAGATGATTTTTCTTTTTTAAAACAGATTTAAATATTCATCACAAACTTTCTAAAAAGAAATCCCAGTATCTTACATGGCAAGAATTCTTTCATGTTATATGTATTTTCTATATAAATATATTCACATTTATACACCACTCTGTGGGGCAATAGGCACAAAGTTTCTAGAGGAAATTTACAGAGGACCTTCAAAAACGAATCAGTAGCACCCTCTTTTGATTAGTTTGCATACTGCAGTAACCAGAAGGAGGTGTGTTGTTTTGTTTTACATGCCTGGGTCAAACATCCTGAAAACTATAGCAAAAAGTTCCACAGAAAAACAAAACAAAAAAACACCAACAGTATTTCCTCACAAAGTGGGAATTAGGTTTTCTGCAGAGATTACCCAGATATAAAGTGTGTTCTTAGCATTGTAGTTTCTATAATCTTTTTGACAAGTATTTATCTCATATAAAAGTATAAGAATTTCTAGACAGGTTCTGTAGACACCTATTGCAATGATTGCAGTGTCGAAGAAGTGGCTCCATGTCAAGGTTCATCAAACAGCTGCAAGTCCAGTCGAACAACTATCTCTCCCGTTGGTACTTCATGGAGGAGAAGACACTTCGTAACTGGTCCCTTTGAGCCCTGATCTTTCTTAATATCTGCCACCCGGATTTCAGTTCGGCCCAAGAAGTCTGAAATATAATACATACCCAATGATCAGAAATACCATCTGAACCCACCAAGAGATCAATGAATTCAAAAATAGCATGAACCTTCGAAGTCATATTGAAAACTAAGCCTTAGTGATAACTGGGAATGAAACTCCTGTCTTTAGAAATCAATTTTTCCCTTGCTTGCAGTATTGTTTTTTCCAACACTGCCTGCACCTCCTCCAACAAACAACCATTTCACCTTGCCTTTGGCACTGGATGAGCAGAAATGGTCTGCTTTTGTAAGCCTGCTTTCAGGGAATCATCTGTATGGTAGATTTAAGCACTCCAATGTGAGAATTGGAGAAGGAGTGGAAGATTTTGTAATTAAATCTATTCTTCACATCTCTAACCTCAGTACCTTCAGGAAGAAAAAGGCCAGCACCAGAGTTTTCTTTTGTGTTTTAGGACCACTTTTCACCACCACCCTTACCAGAACTTACCAAAAGCAAAAGGGATACTACTTACCATCTGGGGAGAACTGATCCCTCTCAAACACCGTTATGCAGAGGACATCCTGTTCTAAATCTTTGATAAAGAACTGGCAGTTAGAATTCCATTTGGGGTTGAGAGTGTCCTGTATAGTCTTGGTGATGTGACACTGAGAACCCATCGTTACTTCACAATACGGGTTACTTTTTCCTGAAAGAATTCAGATAGATGCACAGCTGTGATGTTATTTTCACATGCCTGGATTTTGCAACTTGTCTTTATGGCTCCTGCAAAGAAACTGTTGTATCTCCATCATCTGAACATAAGCAAACTGAGTGCATGAATGCCCAAACCAGAATCTGGCATCAAACAAGGTCGATCCCAATGCCAGGCCTGTGCAGCTTGTGAGTAGCAGCCATCAGTGGTGACTCACCAGGAGCTCAAAAAACCTCCTGAGTTTACTGTTTGCCTGCAACTACAGAAGGGTGGGGGGTGCAATTATCAAGCTTTCGCAGACTACAATACGTGCCCAGTGGGACATGTGAGGCTAAGTAAGTCACAAGTTGTGAAGGCTTCCACTATATGTACCAGCTAATAGAGTCCAGGTAAGAAGAATCAAAATAGCTTTTCGCCTGATAATTTTGTTTATGCTAAACAGATCAGAACAAATTCCAGAAAGAAAGCCATATAAGTGTGCCGCAGTCAAAACAACAAATTTATTGTGGCATAAGCTCTGCCTTTGATGGAGCACATTCTGACTCATAAACGCTATGCCACAATCATGGGTTAGTTTTTACGTAGGGATCCAGAACCTAAAAAGGCAGAGCTAGACAGAATAGAGGGCCAACAATAAAAACTTAATTATATAGTATGAAAAGATACATGTATTTATTAAAGAATTTAAAATCATATAAGTGCCCAATCGCAAAGAGCAATTTTACTGAGGAAGCTTTGGCTAAACAATCTTTGGAAGGCACTTTCTGGACCAGAAATTATTATCAGTGAAACATTTGGCATATGATTTCACTTTTGGAGACCTCATTTATACTTTTATTCTGTGCCTAGTGGTTTCACTTTGGAACAGTTCTTTTCTGGTCCATCTTGTATCTATGTTACATAATAGCATGATTGTATTGTACTATGATATAAGCCAATATGCTCCTCATTATGTTTGACCTCTGAAGAAGGCCTACACAGGCCGAAACGTGTCAGGTCAAGTCCATTGGCCCTTGTGTTGCTAAATTTCAGCATTTTTACATGAGGTGTGATTTTAATTCTTTGTTAATAAATACATGTATCTTTTCATACTATATAATTAAGTTTTTATTGTTGGCCCTCTATTTTGTTTGATTTACCTTTTAGGTTCTGGATCCCAGGTTTCAGGGTTAAGTCCCTCCTCCTCTTTTTGTCCCTTGTTAGTTTTTAAGTTGCCATGAGACTTTCTTTTGATACAAAAAAATCTATAAAGGTCTTACCATGGGATCTGCATGGTTTCAGTTCAATACCTTCAACAACGTTCACCATTAGCCTTCCAATACCAGTTGCCCTCTGGGACCGGACTGTGGTAAGAACAACAGGCAAAATGCATTAAAATAGCCTTTTGACATTTCTGGGAAATCTTATAAAGGCAGTCCCCAATGCCATACCTAAGTATGCCTTTTCTCTTTTCTTCTTCTCTGTTTCTATGTAAAGTTCAGAAGCTGCTTTGATTTTCTGAACCCAAGCCGTCCTTCAACAAAAACAAAACAAAAACAAAACAAAAAAGGAAGGTTAGGCATCAGGAATTATAAAATATATGCTGATAAGCAAAGCTGCTGTTTACATGCCACAGGTAGCATGACTGCATTAATCCTTTTGCCCATGGATGAAGGCATTCATTCTCTTCAATTAGGCCAAATTCTCAGTGGCAAACTTGGGTCTGGGCTGGATGACTTTTGACTGTCAGTGAAGGAGGACTCAAACAATTGAATGCTGAATGTTTCACGCAATTTTATGAAAAATTATACAGCACAACCAATCCCAATCCGGCAAAGATCCAAGAATATCTGCAAAAGAACAAATTAACCAAATCTTTAAAACCAGAACATCGTCAAAGCTTAGAACAACCTATTTCAAACAAAGAAGTATTGGAAGCTATGAAACAAAGTCCAACACAGCCCCTGGCAGCGATGGTTTCGGACCACTGTTCTACAAAATGTTTAATATTTTACTGGCAGATCACCTGGCAAAAACTTGCAATCACATATTAGACACAGGAAAAATGCCTCCGTCCTGGAGAGAATCTCACATAATCGCCCTACCTAAAGATACGAACAACCGAGACACACCATCCTCCTACAGACCTATTGCATTATTGAACTGCGACGCAAAGATCTTCACCAAAATTCTAGCAAACAGGCTGCAAAAGATCATATTGGACTATATATCACCTGATCAGACTGGATTTATGCCTAAAAGGACAATGATGGATAACATTCGTCGTACTTTGAACATAATTTCTCATTGCAAGGATCAAACAGAAGAATCCATATTATTAACAATTGATCTAGAAAAAGCCTTCGACAGCTTGGAGACAACATATCTTAAACAATTACTAAGGACAATGAATTTTGGAGGAAAATTTTTAACAGCCATTGACACCTTGTATGCCAATCTAATGGCAAGGATACAAACAAATAACACCTTAGGACGAGTCATTTCCATGCAACGCGGAACAAGACAAGGCTGCCCTCTATCGCCTTTGCTCTTTGCTTTAGCAATTGAACCTTTAGCTACAGCTATCAGAGACAACCATTCTATAAAAGGCATTAATATCAACAACATTGTTCATACTGTTAGCCTATATGCTGATGATTTAGTTATATTCTTAGCAGAACCGGAATCATCATTGCCAGCACTACAAGAAATTTTCTCAAACACCCAAGATTTATTTGGCCTGAAAGTAAATTTGAACAAATCAAAAATAATCCCGATAAAGGTTAACTCAAACACACAACAAAAAATTCAAAAAAACTTTCCCTACAAATGGATATACACCTCTTGGAGATGCTTGGGAATTTATATCCCCCCAGATCTGGAAGATCTAGTTAGATGCAATTTACAAGATCCTCTCAAGGAAACCAAGAATCAAATGAAACAATGGGACTCAATGGGATTTTCCTGGGCTGACAAAATCAGTGTTATTAAAAGTCTGATCTTACCGAAGATTTTATTCATACTAAGAGCTCTCCCAACACAAATAA
This sequence comes from Gekko gecko, assembly GCA_029375565.1. Classification (NCBI taxonomy): domain Eukaryota; kingdom Metazoa; phylum Chordata; class Lepidosauria; order Squamata; family Gekkonidae; genus Gekko; species Gekko gecko. The sequence goes on along the minus strand of JAPDNY010000004.1, from coordinate 98,084,700 downwards.
CAAAGAAAGACTTACTCAAATGGCAAAAGGCTATTCTTCAATTTTTCTGGAGCTATAAGAAGCCTAGAATCAAATTCACAACATTGAAACGTTCCTCCAAAACAGGAGGCCTGGATTTTCCAGATATACTCCAATATTATGAAGCTATACATTTATCTTCTATAGTACGGATATTAACAACAGAGGTCCCTCCTACATGGCAACATATAGAAGAATCCAAAAATGATTCAATCCCATTAGCGGATTTAATTTGGAAAAGCCCTAAGGAAAGGAAAATTAATTATTTATCACAACCTTACATCAACACTGCTCTAACTATTTGGGACAGACTTAAAACTAAACTGATACCTGAAGATTCACTGTTAACGTCCTTTTTAAATCAAGAATGGTTCCCACCGGGAAAAGATACGAAAGCTTTTCAGAGATGGAGGCAGGCCGGTTTGACACGCTTAATAGATCTGACTGATAAAGGCATTTCACTCACCAAAGTGGCCCTGGAAGAAAAGATTGGAGACCACATCCCGTGGTTCCAATACCTTCAGATCCAACACCTACTGAGGACTAAACTTCCTAAAGAATCATCTCCATCAACTATCTCAGACTTTGAGCTATTAATTAAAAATAAGAACAATGATATCAAAGGGTTAATTTCAAGAATCTACAAAATCTTAAACGAAATCTCTAAACAAAAGGTCTTAAATATACAACTTCAATGGCAAGAAGACTGCCAAAACAGGATACAAGTTGACTCCTGGAGAGACATTTGGACATCTTCCAGCTTTTCTTCCAAAAAATTTTGTATCAAACTAAATGCTTTTAAAACAGTAAACCGCTGGTATTTAACACCTGCAAGACTAAACCGAATCAACTCAAAATACAGCAAATATTGTTGGAAAAATTGTGGACAAATAGGCGATTTTTTACATTGTTGGTGGGCTTGCCCTCATATTCAACAATTCTGGTCTCAAATCCTGGCACAAATTTTTATCATTACAGGTCACAGTCTACCCGCACTCCCAGAGACAGTCCTGCTTGATGTTCTTCCGGAGAGTTGCAAAAGAACTACGCTAAAGAACTTAATTTCTACATTACTGTCAATTGCAAGAATAATACTTGCACGGAACTGGAAAGAAAAAAATATCCCCACACTTACAAGTTCGCAAAATTCATTATGGGAACACTTCATACACGGGAAAATCACATTCCATCAAACACTCTGGAACTCTAAATCCTATCAGAAACACTTTCAAGCAACATGGTTTTCAGTAATTCAATATCTGATTGAAGGTGAAATTATTCCTAAAAGTAAATATTATCAGGAATTACTGTTTTTCTAAATCACTTAGGTAATCTATAGATTGATATTGGAAATATAACATAACAACTGTTCATAATGCAACTGCCACAACTATACCCAGATAAATGTTTTGTTGAGTTTTCCAAGGGCAGTTTACAACTTACTGTTTACTTGTATTCTTTTGTATACTATATCTTGTTGTTGTTTTGTTTTTGTTGTTGAAAAATACAATAAAAATTTAAATTAAAAAAAAAACAATTGAATGCTCCTCCATGTAAAAATGCTCTCTGCATAGACAGCTAGATATCAGGGAGAAAGGTTCTAGCCAGTCTCCCTCACATGCTAGCCTTTTTATGTGCAGGACATTTTTTGTAAGGAACATTCAGTCATGTTGAATTGTACTTGCAGTCTGCACCCCACTCATAGGCTTACCCCCTCAGTAAGAACTAGCATTATATACACAGGGTCCTCTTGGTATTCCTGGTGGATACCAATGGCCCAAATACAGTTGTAGTATATTTCATATGTGCTACAGCACACCAGATGTTTACAAAATGTTCCTAACTTAAGAACATAAGAGAAGCCAATGTTGGATCAGGCCAATGGCCCATCCAGTCCAACACTCTGTCACACAGTAGCCAAAAATACCAGGTGCCATCAGGAGGTCCATCAGTGGGATCAGGTTCTATTCATTTCTAGACACATATTCTTATTCATTTCTAGACAAAATAGATTACTTCTGAATCTTAATTTCTATCTATGTTTTATAAACTTTCACAAGGCCTTTGTATCAGATTATTTGGTAAACCTGTGCTTAACTATTTATTTATTTTGAACATTTCTATGCTATCTTTCAAATCAACACAGAGACCTCAAGGTGGTGAGCATTAAAACATTCAAATGAAAAAAGAGGGAAGAACCCCTTCAAACAGACAGACAAAAGTACAGAAGGGTATAACACATAAGTGGAAATAATGTTCAGTAAACCACCTTGAGCCCCCTAACTGAAAATGATAAATATATTCATATAAAGATATACAAAGAAGATAACAATGTCAATTTTTACTACTTTCACAGTACATAAGTAGTATCAGATGTATAAAAGGAACATACAAAAATGAATAAAGAGAATTAAAAGATGACCAAAGTACAGGAGAGGTCTTTGTTAGCATCAGGAGCTGGTGGAATCCTATACTGAAACAAAGCATGTGTTGTTATGTGTAAGAATTCTTCCAGTGGTCCAGTTCAGTGGCATCTTACCTTTCATTTATGCTTTCCGCACGAAGTGTATAGACTCGATCAATGTGAGAAATGTGAAAGATGGGCTCATCTCCAGAAGGATCCGTGGGTAGTTTGACCAAGACCTCATTCAGAAATATGGGCTGCAAACATATGAGGCAATGGTAGATTAGGCAAACTCAGGTGTACCACTCAGCATACAACTGAGTGGCATGCACACTCTCTAATAGGTATTATTTTGTTACTTTCACAAAACTGAAAGAGTATAGCCCCAATGTCTGACAGTTTCTTAACTGCAAGTCTGCACTGCCCAATTAAAACACATTAATTAGAGCCCCTGCAGTAGACTGGGCTATCATCCCCTTAAAACTGCCACAGCAAGACTTCTGATGTAAAAATCAGTGAATAAAGCACTCTGAAGAAAAAACTTATTAGTCAAAAGTCACTGTTGTCCCAGGCATATAGCCAAGGTGATTGATACAAAACACAAGGAACATGATGTGCTCTCAAGAGGGAGTCCAGGAAGCAAAATAAGCAGATGCTCTACCCATACCATCAATCAACATGGCTGCCAGTGCTAACTATTAAGAAGATCATTTGTATTCCAGCTTCATGCAGAAAACCTGGATTCAAGGAGGGTAAGGGAGGAGGTCATGCTCCAGGCCCTGAACCGCCTTTGCACACCATGGTCAGAAAGAATATATCTTTAAGACATTAGGAAGTGCTGAGAATCATACTTCCATGACCTTCTAAGGCCTCACAGTCTACTGACACAGGGAAACTTGGACAGGTACAATGTATCATTTATTATAATAGTATATTTGATAATCCAGTTCCTACCAATACGATAGCAAAATGCTACAGAAAAATATAAATTTGTAAACTGAAATTAAAAAGACACCCACTCCAGATGTAACAAGCTAGTAAGCTCTGAGAATAGTTGACAGCCCTCCAGAAGCACAGAATACTGAAGACAGTTGTGTATCAGTGAAGGGGGTGGAGAGAAAAAAATGGCTTGCTTGAGCATCTGACAGTTACAGTATCCTGGAGGAAGAGCAGGGTTAGGGGATACATATTCCTTTCAATCTAAACCCCCTGACAATCCAGGATGCTGTAAGTCTGAGAGATGGACAAGCCTTCTTGGGCTTATCGCAGAACTGGGCTTGGACAAACAGTTGCAAATCAATCAGCAAGCTAAACTGGAAATAGAAGATCTGACCTATCCCCCCCCACATCCTCACCTTATGGTAGTGACAAATGATAGTATGCAGCTTGCAAACGACATTTGCAGAGATCTCCAGATACATTCAGGATACCACTGAAATAGTGCCTGAAGCACTAGGTTATGGTGGAGAAAGGTGAGTGTGGCTGGGACACTTCAGGAGAGACCTTCTTCCTGCATACTCATAACCCAAGAATTTTCTTCAGCAGTAAAAAGTCTCTAAAGTAGGTGTATGAAATTAGGATTGGGGGATGCATGCAAGACCAGATGAGTGCCTTCCTGCTCAGCAGTCCTCCCTGTAGGCCAACTGAGCTACAAGCACTAAACTTCTGAGGTTTAGGTACTAATGAAAAGAAAGCAACTCATCCAGCCCTGGATTATAACCACTTTTTATAGAACAAGAAGAGGAGATTGGATTTATACTCCGCCCTTCACTTCCCAAAGGTGTCTCAGAGCGGCTTACAAACTCCCTTCCCTTCCCCTCCCCATAACAGACACCCTGTGAGGTAGGTGGGGCTGAGAGAGCTCTTGACAGAAACTGCTCTTTTTTCAAGAACAGCTCTTATCAGAACTATGGCTTGCCCAAGGTCATCCAGCCAGGTGCAAGTGGAGGAGTGGGGAATCAAACCCGGTTCTCCCAGATTAGAGTCCACGCACTGAACCAGTACACCAAACTGACTCACAATTGGAAATGGGAGTCCAAATCAGTGATGACATATAAAAACACATATAGGGTTGCCATGTCCCCCTGGTCACCAGTGGGGGATAAGACTGCCAGATCCAGGTTGGGAAACTCCTGGAGATTTAGGGATGGAGCCTGGGGAAGATGGGGACCTCAATGGGGTACAGTGCCAGAGAGTCCACTCTCCATTTTCTCTTGGGGAACTGATCTCTAGTCTGGAAAGAAGCTGCAATTCTGGGGGAATCCCCAGGTCCCACCTGGAGACTGGCACCCTAACACAAAATTCCTCATGGTCTCAGTTTGTTCTCTCTATATTTTGTTTGTAGGTTATGCTCCAGAAGCATGGAGTTAACCACTTGTCAGGTAGCCCTGTCATGTTAATGGAATGTGAGGGGAGAGCATCTGCCTCCCTCTCCTCTGAAGGTTCTCACACACTTTCTTATCAGATCCCGTTGACCTTGTTGCTCCAGCTGGAGGCTTATACTGGGAACTGTAACAGTTTCTGAAATGTTTTTTCTAGCTTGCCCACTTCTACTGCCCGTGCGTGCGAAATGTATCAATTGGCTTTTGCTGGGGGGCGTTGTTTGAATGTAGTATAACTTTGCAGGCTTTCCTGTATGTAGTCAATACAGAAACAGACTGTACACATGTCTTTAGTACTGTTCCACTATTAAACATTGTCTTCTGAAGAAGCCCTATGTCGTGTGACTGACTGAAGAATCTGACACCACCATACAAATCTGTGTGATTCTTTTTAGTGGTATCCACAGACTTTACCAGGGCTTTTTTTGTAGAAAAAGCCCAGCAGGAACTCATTAGCATAATAGGCCACACCCAGCAGCAGAAACTCATTAGCATATTAGGCCACACCCCTGACAGCACAGCTCATTCACATGTTAGGCCACATACCTCATGTTACCAGAAGTGTGGTCATCCAGCCACACCTACCTTTTGCTTCTTATTCTGTTTACCTTGTTTCTTGTCAGAACCAAGGGCTTTTTTGGTAGCAGGAACTCTTTTGCATGTTAGGCCACACACCCCTAATGTAGCCAGTCCTAATGAGTTTCTGCTGTTGGGTGTGGCCTATTATGCTAATGAGTTCCTGCTGGGCGTGGCCAACTCGGGAGCCAGCTGGAACTCCGTTCCTGTGCGTTCCTGCCCAAAAATGGCCCTGCTGATAGGCAAACAAACTGGGCATGAGCACAGAGAGGCCAAAAATTCGTTCAAACCCTTTGCTCGGCGGACACTGTGGAAGGACAGCAATTAAAGCTGCAATGCATTTTCTCTTGCCTTTTCAGTTTATCACCATGTAGTTGAGTGATTAAATGTAAAGTTGCCAACTCCGGGTTGGAAATTCCTGGAGATATTGGAGGTGGAGCCTGAGGAGGGTGTGTTTTGGGGAGAGGAGGGACTTCAGTGGGGTATAATACCATAGAGTCCACCTTCCAAAGCGGCCATTTTCTCCAGGGAAGCTGATCTCTGCTGCCTGGAGATCAGTTGTAAATCCAGGAGAGCTCCAGCCACTTTCTGGAGGTTATCCAAACAACAAGGGGAAAAAGACTAGTATCACAGGAATCCCAAATAGATAAAGTCCACTAGTAGAAACACCATCAAGAATTGGCAAAACAATATATTAAACAATTATAAAGTTGGTGGTGTCACAACAACAACATTAATGCATACTGTAACTATAGTAAGGCATAAGATGCAATATTTCCTCCTTCGAAGATAAGACATAAAGTCCATGTACTCAGTCTAGCTTGATAACTTGATAGGAGGAGTCCACATAGTCAAACATTTTCCAAACAGCCTTTGCAAAGACGCCCATTCTAGATACTTGGAAGATGCATTTCCTTTGACAACTTCAGTTTACTAGCTGTGTAAGTGGAACCTGATTTCAGCAATTTCAACAAACCACAAGGTACATAGTGTAAGAAGCGAATCATAGGTTGGCAATCCCAATTTGGTGTAGTGGTTAAGTGCGTGGTCTCTAATCGGGGAGAACCGGATTTGATCCCCCACTCCTCCACTTTGGCAAGTGATAGTTCTAACAGAGCTGTTCTTGAAAGAGCGGTCCTTGAAAGAGCTCTCTCAGCCTCACCTACCTCACAGGGTGTCTGTTGTGGGGAGGGGAAGGGAAAGGAGTTTGTAAGCTGCTCTGAGACTCCAAATGAAGGGCGGGATAGAAATCCAATCTCCTCCTCTTCTTCTAATTGCAATAGGAGAAATCTATGTGACCTCAGGAGAGACGATGGTAACGTGACACGTTTTAGTGCTTCCAAGTGTCAAAAAAAGTTTCTTCATGTATTAGGACAAGGGTAAAAAGTATGATTAATATTGTTGTGGAACTTTGAACTCATTTTGGATAGACTAAGAAAAAGTATTGAAAATGCTTTAACAAAAATGAAGTCAAGAGGTCCTGACTTTAAGCTACATGTTGCTTAGCAGAGGTGAAATATTGTAAAGGACAGTCAAACGCAATCTTGGGACTGTTGCCCAAATGGCACAAACATGTACAACCCTCGATGCTTGGAGTGCATCACTTATGTGTCAAGCACACACATGTGTATTCCTGGATAAAATTATATTAAGGGGTTACTGCATGGTGTATACTGGGATCCTGAACTTGAGTAGCTCTTTGTTAACGGAACTATCAGTATTAGTTTCTGGAACAGAAATAAAGGTGGAAAATAGAATCCAATTCAAACCTTTGTTTGGAAAACAGGGAAAGCAGGAGGCGCACAGAGCACCAAGCCCTCACGTAAAAACACAATAGAACAAAGTCTGAGTCCAGTGGTACCTTTAAAACCAACAAAGTTTTATTCAAAGAGTTAAGCTTTCCATGTGCAAAGCACATTTCTTATTCCATGCAATATACTGGGTTCTAGAGGCGTTCAGTGATCAGCTCATATTTATTAAGTGATTTCAGTTACTCCAAAAGACAAAACTGCGGGGCTGAGAACCTGCTTATATTCGTGCCCAACAACACACCCCACACATACCCACTCCCCGTGATTGGCTATTTACAGTGCAACCCTAAATCGATAGGTCCATCCCAGGATCCTGGTGACCCATTGTTCAGGTAACTCAAGCTCAGTCCATTCCCAGTGCTGTCCTGTGTCAATACATAACATTCCATTTGTCTGAAGAAGTGTGCTTTGCACATGAAAACTTACACTTTGAATAAGACTTTATTGGTCTTAAAGGTGTCCCTGGACTCAAACTTTGTTCTGCTTCAAACCAACGCGTCTACCCCCCCTGAATTTTTGTAAATACACGTAGTAAATTCTAATACTTAAGTGATACAATGATCACAAAAGGAAACAAAAGAAGGGAGCTCTTAAGTATGAGACGTCAGCCAGCTCTTAACAAGTGATTCAGCTTTTTTGGAACTCAGGGCTTTTTTTTGTAGAAAAAGCCCAGCAGGAACTCATTAGCATAATAGGCCACACCCAACAGCAGAAACTAATTAGCATATTAGGCAACACCCCTCACAGCACAGCTCATTAGCATATTAGGCCACATGCCCATGTTGCCATGTTGCCAGAAGTGTGGTCATCCAGCCACACCCACCTTTTGCTTCTTATTCTGTTTACCTTGTTTCTTGTCAAAACCCAGGGCTTTTTTTGTAGCAGGAACTCCTTTGCACACCCCTAATGTAGCCAATCCTAATGAGTTTCTGCTGTTGGGTATGACCTATTCTGCTAATGAGTTCCTACTGGACGTGGCCAACCCAGGAGCCAGCCGGAACTCTGTTCCTGTGCGTTCCTGCCCAAACATAGCCCTGGACTTTACTAGTAAAATAACATTTTCATCACCAAGGAGAATACATGATCCCAAAGGCCAATCCAAAAGGACGAGCAAATCTAACAAAACAAACTATCTATAGACAGTTAACAAAAACTTGGCTCAAATACAGTGGAAAAGGCACATTTTCACATGGATTAAGATAAAAATTATGATTGCTGTTCTCTGTCTGAAGTTTAACCACAACTGCAAATATTTACAGATTTCTAATCTGGGCCTTGACCAAAGTCCACATGCACATTTTACCATAATAATGCTAAGAGAAGGGGGAAGGGAAACTCTGTTGCAAGTAAAATAGTTAGTGATGCTATAAAAGTATTTTAATGTTGTTGTCTGTTTTAGTTCCCATCCCCTCATTAATCATAGCAAGTAGCGACTTTCCCTTAGAAACAGAAACAGAATCTATTTCCAAGAAAAATCATCAGAATTTGTTGATCAACATCACTCAGTATGACTTTTTTAGGAATTCAGGAAATAACTACATTTTACATGATATGGATAGAGATTAGCTGTGTACAAGTATTGTGGGTTCATGGTAATGTGACAAATTCACCTGTCTGTTTCACTGCATTCCTATGCAACAGGAAGCTCTGAGTGAAATTTGGTTCCCCACTGCATATACATAGAGCACAACAAACTCATTTTGGTTTTTTACATATTGTATGGTATATGTGGTGTATATGTGGTTTTCCTGCACAGAAATATAAGAATTATCTCTAATTAGGTAGCCCATATGCAGCAACAACCAGCATCACTGTCTATGCTTTAGAAGAGGAAGAAGAAGAGATTAGATTTATACCCTGCCCTTCACTCGGAGTCTCAGAGTGGCTTACAAATTCCTTTCCCTTCCCCTCCCCATAACAGACACCCTGTGAGGTAGGTGGGGCTTAGAAAGTTCTTTCAAGAACTGCCCTTTCAAGGACAGCTCTGACAGAACTATGGCTTGCCCAGGGTCATCCAGCAGCTGCAAGTGGAGGTGTGGGGAATCAAACCCGGTTCTCCCAGATTAGAGTTCGTGCACTTAACCACTACACCAAACTGGCTAGTCTTTGGATTTTCATCAAAATATCAACAGTTTACTTTGAAGTGGTACTTACTGTTTTGTACATTTTATACTGCAGATTTGACTTGGGGCTAAAAACCTTATCTGTACCAGATGAACCAAGAGGTTTTATGATCTGTGTCAGCAGGAGGAAGTCATTGAACAGAAAGCCATACAATTCCTTGTTGCTCTTGGCCTTGTAGAGTTTCCCACTGTGCAGAAATTTGCGTGGCCCCAAGCAGTTTGTAACAGAATTAAAAACAAGTTGCTGCAGGGGACAAAAATACAACAGGGAAATGTATAAAATATATTTGTCATTGTATTATTGGATGCAGCTGAAACTATGACAACTATTTGGGTTCATTTTGCAAAGATGGCAGCTGATATTATGGTCTCATCAGGAAACACATTTGCTTAGAGGTATGGCAGAACTTACTCTTTTTGCTACAGATGCTCCTTTGGATTTTAACCTTTCTATCAGGCTGAGCTTACTTATGAGAGTGAGGAAGAAGGTACAAGTATCAATACCTGATCACTTTCTCTGAGGCTGTGGTTGACATAGAAGATAGGAGTCATGAGTTATTAAAGCTAGGAAAGTGTATTTAAAATAAGCTGACCCCAAGTTGACTTCTCTTTGCTACCTGCTGAACTAGTTTTGCTTTTTAAAGTTACCTTATACTTGATTTTCACTTAGCCTCTCTACTCAACAGTTCTGGCAGAAGCAACAAATATCCAAGTGATAGGAACTGGAATAGCTGTCAGTATCCTGCTCAAACAAAATGTTCAGAACTGGCGCTTCTCAAAGCAGGATTTCAGCACATTCAGCTCATTACAAATTACATCGTACTGACTTCTGGTTGGAGTAAAATGGCGAACTGACGCACCTTGCGATCGTGCAGGGTGGATGGTGGCCCCTTCTGACAGTTTGGACACTTTGTAATGCCCAACGCAGCATCCCCCAGGCAGGGGGCTGACAAGCATGCAGCAAGGTCCAAGTGAGAGTTGAGATTGGCATGTATGAGTCTCGGAAGAGGCTCGTTTACGCTTTGATCCCCTCTCCAAAGCGGGCGTCTGCAAGACAGCACTTCAGGAGCCAACTGAGCTGAAGAATCAGCATAAATTCGTCATTTCCCGACCTCTTAAGACAAGAAGATCAATTGGATAGTAAAAAGAAACAAAGCGAAACCCCAAGATAAACATGCAAGGTAACGGATGTATTTTGCTTACCGGGATGAAGTTCTAGCAAAAGTTAAAGCAGCTGGTTAAGCGTATAAGACTTGTAAGAAAACAATTGGTGCATTGTGGATTAAAAAAGAGTTCGTCAAAGTGCTAAAATAGTGAAAAATTGACTTTGTTTAACATTCCTGCAGTCGTGAAAAGATATAGAGCGAAGTCAGAGACCGAAACTAACAAAAAAGATCGCGAGACTGTGAAAGAGTGGAGTTGCAGGCAACTGTTTCCGACTGGAACTGTGACCAGGGAATCAAGAAAGAAGGCTAGAGCAGTTTTGGGAGGACCGGAAAGCTGGTAGGTTGAGAAGCTTACTGGAGGTCAGTTTAAAAGGAGGGACAGGAAGCAGGAAGTTTATAGAGAGCCTACTCTAGCCAGAAAAACCATAGAGAAATTGTGTCCGCCATTTTGAGGAGGACTAAATTTTGAAACTTAATTTTGAGACTTTAATTGACTTTAAAAACGTGTTAAAAGGTGGCGATCTGCAAAAACACATTCAGGACAATCGGAATACATATAAGAGAAGAATTAAAAGTGAGATTAACAATTCAAAATGGATCCAAAATCAAGGCACAGAGCAGCTTCTGCAGCAAGTCCAAGCATGGCTGCGAAAGAAAAGAGAGAGTGGCAAGCTGCAATGGATGCAATGGAAAAGAGAATGATGGACGCAATTCAAGGATTGGTGGAACAGGTAGAGCAACAGTTAGAGAAACAAATGGAAAAACAGCTGGAGCAACTGGAAGAAGTACAAGAGAAGAATATGATGGCATTGAAATAATTGATGGTAGCAGAGGTGGCAGAAATTAAAAAAGAAGTGGCAGGCATGAAAACTCAAGTTCAAGGTCTGGTAGTAAAATCGACAGACTTAGAGCAAAAAACACAAGCTATGGATAAAAAAATTGAATTGGCACAGTAAGATAATCGGAGACTCGAGTCAATGATGGAATATAGAGCGATGTTAAACCATCTGAGGCTAAGAGGGATTGAGGAAACGGAGGATGAAGATATATGGTTGGTGGTGATGACAGCACTGACAGAGTATTTGGGAGAAGATCAAGGAGAGTTGGATTCGGATTTTGATTTAATTTACAGAGTGAACTCAGCATATGCTCAAAGAAAGAAATTGCCAAGAGATGTGATTGTGCAATTGGTAACAAGGAAGATGAAAGAGGACATCTTTAAGAAGCAGTTTACACAACCATTGGAGATTGATGGCAAGAAGATAATAATAATGAGAGGACTCCCAAGAATGATCTTACAGGATAGAAGGAAATATAAAAAGCTGGTTGACAAGCTGAAGGAGTTTAATATTAGATTCAGATGGGAAATACCACAAGGTCTGTCTTTTACCTATTGTACACTAAGATACAGGATCAACACACTAGACGAACTGTATGGGTTCAAGGCAGATAATAAAGTAGACTTTGGAGATATGTAAGACAAGACACTATGGATTACAAATTTCTATCATGGAATGTAAATTGACTTAATTCACCTAACAAAAGAAAATTAGTGAAATATTGGTTGGAAAAACAAAAATGTAATATTATTTGTTAGCAAGAAACCCATATAAAAAAACAGGACAGTAAGTATTTGATTAACAAAAAATTAGGAGAAGAGTTTTATTCATTGGCAGGGGAAAAAAACCAAAGGAGTTGTGATATATGTGAAAAAAGAATTGGATCCAAAAGAAATCTTTAGTGATAAAGATGGGAGATATATTGGAGTGGAACTTACAATGCTTCAGGAAAAAACACTGATTGTCAATTTATATGCGCCTAATGGAGCAAAAGAGAACTTTTTCCAAGATTTGATGAAGGAATTAGACCAAGTGAATTATGATCAGATAATCCTGGCAGGAGATTTTAATGGTACAGTAAACAATAAATTGGATAGGAAATCAAAGAAAATTGAAGAAAAGACCGGAAAATTACCAAAAGCTTTTTAAAAATGATGGAGCAAGAGAAATTGGAAGATGTGTGGAGAAAAAGGAACCCTAAAGTTAAGGATTTTACTTTTTACTCCAATTGACATAATTCTTTTTCCAGGATTGACATGATTTGGATGTCTGGAGACATGGCGTTAAAAGTGCGGAAAGTGGAGATTTTACCAAAGACTAATTCCGATCATAATCCGCTAATATGGATGCTGAAAGAAAAGGTTAAACAGTTTCAGTGGAGAATGAATGAAGATCTGTTAGATAAGAAAAAAACTATTGAGATATTGCGTAAGGAAACTCAAGCATTTTTTCAAACGAATTTAAACCAAAATGTGAAAATACAGACTGTATGGGATGCTTACAAAGCGGTTATGAGGGGATTACTCATATCGTTAAATGCGACTGACAGGAAACAAAATATGAGACAACAAAATGATTTAGAAGAAAAGATCCAGCAAAAAGAAAAAGAATTAAAGAAAAGACCAGGGAAAAAGAAAATTATTAAAGAGATACAAATTTTGCAAGAACAAGTGAACATAATACTTAACCAGGAGCTGTATTGGAATTTAAAGAGGTTACAACAGAAATCCTTTGAAGGCGCAAATAAGCCAGGAAAAATTTTGGCATGGCCATTAAAAAACGGGAGAGAAAAAAGGATAATAAGTAAAATAATTGATGAGAATAAAGAAATTGTGGACATGAATGGTTTGAAAAGAGTTTTTTTAAGTACTATGCGAAATTATTTCAAAAAAAGAAGATAGATCCGTAAAAAATTAAAGAGTACTTGGACAAAGTAGAAATTCCAAAAATTGAAACAAAAATTAAGGAAATGTTGAATGGTCCAATCCAAAAAGAAGAAATCAATAGAGCGATAGAAGACGCAAAGTTGGGGAAAGCTCCAGGTCCAGATGGATTCACCGCAAAATTTTATAAAAAACTCTTCCGCTGACCCCAGTTTTGGAACTTTTATCAAATGACATACAGGAGACCAAGTTAATACCGGAGACATGGAAAGAAGCCAATATATCACTCATACCGAAAGAAGGACAGGATCTAATGGACGTAAAGAATTACAGACCAATTTCTTTACTCAACAATGACTACAAATTGTTTGCCAAGAGAATTTCAGAAAGATTGAAGAATTATTTGAAAGATGTTATCACAGAAGAACAAGTCGGTTTTCTACCAAATAGATAAATCAGAGACAATTTAAGAATGGTGATAGACGCAATTGAATATTATGACAAACAGCAAAGAGGTTGCGTTTCTATTTGTGGATGCCGAAAAAGCCTTTGACAATCTAAACTGGGACTTTATGTTTCAAGTGATCAAGAAAATGGATATTGGACAGCCCTTTTTAAACATAATAAGGGCAATATATTCAGAACAAAAAGCAGCGTTGAATGTGAATAAAGAGATGACAGAGCATTTTAAGGTTCAAAAAGGGACTAGACAAGGTTGTCCGCTATCCCCTTTATTGTTCATTTGGATTTTGGAAGTACTCTTGGGGAAGATAAGAGAAGAAAAGGATATAAAAGGACTTACAATTGGAGGTTTTACATATAAATATAGGGCATTTGCGGATGACGTAATGTTTGTAGTTGAAGAGCCAATAACCAACTTACCATTGCTGATGCAAAGGATTAAGGAATTCGGGGATTTGGCGGGATTTTACGTTAATAAAAACAAAACAAAGGTGTTATGTAAAAATATGATAAAAGAAAAGCAAGTGGAACTGCAAGAAAAATACAATGTGAAGTGGTCAAAAAACCAAAATATTTAGGAATCGAGTTGACAATGAAAAATATAGATCTTTTAAAGGATAATTACGAAAAGTTTTGGAGCAAAATTCAGCAGGATATAAAAAAAGTGGGACACTTTGAATTTGTCGCTACTAGGAAGAATATCAGTGGTCAAAATGAATGTTTTACCTCGTTTGATGTTTTTATTTCAGACCATTCCGATAGTAAAAGAAAGCAAGGTGTTGAATCTATGGCAGAAAGAAATTTCCAAATTTGTATGGGCAGGAAGGAAACCAAGGATTAAGATGAAGATTTTGTGTGATGCAAAGGAAAGAGGAGGATTTCAATTACCAAATTTCAGATTTTACCATGATGCGGTGTGTTTATCAAGGTTGGAACAATGGATTAACTTGGACAACAGAAAGATGTTGACGTTAGAAGGACATGATCGTAAATTTGGTTGGCACGCCTATTTATGGTATGAAAAATCCAAAATGGATAATTTTTTAAAACACCACTTTATAAGAAGATCACTGTTTTTGACTTGGATGAGATATAAAATATTTTTTTTCGAAGCAAGTCCACTATGGATAGTACTGGCGGAAGTAATTAAACCATCTTCAAGGTATAAAGGACAAGATTGGATACCTTACCTTATAGAGACATTCTTAAAGTAGAGGGGAGTAGTTTTGTGATAAGAACAAGAGAAGAACTGTATTTTGAATATGACTGGTTAAACTATAGACAGATTTACGATTTGTATAAGACAGACAAAAAGAGGTATGGTTTCAGGAAGGAGAATAATGAAATTGAGGTGGTTTGGGCGGAGAAAGGGAAAAAAGTGATTTCAAAAATTTATAAGGTTTTGTTAAAATGGTATACTGAGGATGAAACTGTAAAAGAATAAATGGTAAAGTGGGTTATAAATGTAAATAGAGAAATAACTATGTCATCGTGGGAGTGTTTGTGGAAAAATTCAATGAAAATTTCAACATGTGTTAATGTGAAAGAAAATTGTTTTAAAATGATGTATAGATGGTACATGACACCAAAAAAATTGCTAATATGAATGAGAACATGTCTAACAAATGTTGGAAGTGTAAAAAAAAAGGAAGGCTCATTTTATCATATGGTGGTGGACTTGCGATAAAGCTGTAGCTTACTGGATGGAAATTCAAAAGGAAATACAGAAAATCCTGAAATGTACCCTGAAGAAAGAGTCAGAAATAATGCTTCTAGTTCTCAAAATGGAGGAAGTCCATGTGACAAAGAGGACATTGTTTTGGTACTTGATTACAACGGCGAGAATGACTTATGCTGAATGTTGAAAGCAAGAGAAAGTGCCGGAAAAATGGGACTGGATAAAGAAAATGCTTTTTATGGCAGAAATGGACAAATTGACAAAGAAACGTAATGATAAAGAAGATGATGAATTTTTTGTAGAATGGAAAGATTTCAAAGACTATGTTGAAATGAACTGGGATGTAAAAAATAATTTACTTTGCTTTGACAGCTATTGAGAGTAGAAGATAGAAAATAATGATTGAATAGTAATTAAAATGTTACCTAAGAATTAGATTAAGTAAAGGAGAGTGTTTGAAATGAAGAACTGGGGAAAAAAACCCAGAAGTTTTCAGTGTAACTTGAAAATTGAACTGACAAATAGCCGGGGTGGGAGCTTTGCTGGAAGTCATGAGGGGGGGATGGAGGGGATAATAGAAAAGGATATGTTTAAAGAAATACTTGGAAAAATGGAATATGTCATAACAATAATATCCCATAAATAAAATTTCTTTAAAAAAAACAAATTACATCTTACTCTCTCCTTTTTTTAAAAAAAAAAGCATCCATGTGGTGCTTCTGCAGTTTTGTTTTGTTTTGTTTTTGTCAAACACTTAAATGCTCTAGCAAACTATTATATTATATACGGTCTTCATGGTTAGCATCACAGCTGTCAGGACATTTTCTGCATTCCTGTTATCTTCATTTTTGCTTTCCTGATAACCTTATTAATTAGCTTTTTCTTTAATGGAAAAAAAGTGAAAGAGGTAGGGAACTTAGGAGGAATCCCGCCCTCCCCCTTTACTATCCCCTGTAATGATATAACATTATGCTGACAAAAGTAGAAGCACAGGTTAAAGCAGCCTGGCTAAATTCAATGCAGAGCACCAGACAACTATCCCACACCTCACTCCTTCCATCCCCCCAGCCACAATGGATGATTCATACTAATTCTGCATACCACAAGGAGTATATAAAGCTCGGCCTAGGAACACAGATGCCATATGTTTCAAGGCATGACACAAGGCTCTTTCTCACATCGTTAGAACTATGAGCACCTCAGTGATGGAGAGTTTTAAACAACCAACATATATTAATTTTCTCCTCCTAATTAAAGCTAGATGAACAACTTCTCAGAAGGCTTACAGGAATCCAGCCTTATAACTCCAGATACTAGCACCTGCCTGGAATCTCAACTCTACTGTTTCACCTAGTATTTCAAGGATAGGGAATTCTATACTGTCTAAGGGGAAACCTGTAGAGTGTGTGGCAATAGACTTCTATGGTTGCCTCCTATTCTCTGGGCCTTGGAGTCTTTTGCCATGGGAGTCAGTGTTCACTCTGACATAATGGATACCAGCACTGGACTGCAGGATTAGCCAGCTTGCCTCTGAAGTAATTAATATATTTGTCTTGCTACAACTTGAAATGGCTACTTCTCTGGAACAGCTACTTAAAATATTGCTAGAACACACAAATTATATTGGAGTGACACAGAAGCAATAGTTCATGGTTTTTTCCAATTTGAGATGAAAATAAGCTTCAACAAACTTGATGCAAAATCAGTTTATGATTTGGGTGGAATATATTACTACTATGAGGAAAAGTTATGGACTGAACAGAAATGGCAAATTTCATTTCATCATGGGAGGAGAAAGCAATATTTGGGTAGAAGACAATAAAATTGGGAAAGAGAGAGAGAAAATTAGCTGATTAAAAAAAAGATTAGTGAAGAGCAGTACAAAATTTTAACTGTTAAAACAGCTACATTATTTCATTGCTGAACTTGAAATCATTCACAGGTTCAGAACAATGGATCCCCCCCTGAATAGGGACACAGGATTCTTATCTCACTACAGATGCTAATTTTCTGCCCCCAAGGCTTTCCCCTCTGCTTTAACCAAGCTGATCACAATCTGCACTGTACCTCTGCATCCTGAGCTCCTTCTTTACAATGCCCCTCCCACCTTCTGGCTGGGATATAAAGATTTAGAGATCTCCATTCCTAGTGATATCTGACAAAAGGACTCTCGAGAGCTTATATCCCGAAAACCTTGTTGGTCACTAAGGTGCTACTGGACTTAAATCTAATTATTTCATATGACTGCCTTGGAAAACTAGTAAGCATACTATCAGAATCAGAGAATTGGAAGGGGCCATAAAGGTCATCTAGTCCAAACCCCTGCTCAATGCAGGATCAGCATAGAGCATCCCTGGCAAGTGTTTGTCCAGCCGCTGCTTAAAGACTGCCAGTGAGGGGGAGCTCACCACCACCCTAGGCAGCTGATTCCATTGTTACACCACGCTTACTGTAAAAAAGTTTTTTCTAATATCCAACCAGTAACATCCTGCCCTTAATTTAAACCCATTATTGTGAGTCCTATCCTCTGCTGCCAACAGGAACAGCTCCCTGCCCTCCTCTGAATGACAGCCCTTCCAATACCTAAAAAGAGCAATCTTGTCCCCCCTCAGCCTCCTCTTCTCCAGACTAAACATTCCCAAATCCCTCAGCCTTTCCGCATAGGGCTTGGTCTTCAGGTCCCCGATCATCCTTGTCGCTCTCCTCTGCACTCACTCCATTCTGTCCACATCTGATGCAACACTTTTCAGCAGGACTGCAGGCTTACCTCAGATAATCCTTCACACTGAACATGAGCCTGGATCCATTCAAGTCTGTCTGAATTCTCCTTCTCACGTACACCTTCATTGACCTGAGAACAAAGTTCCTCTGCTTTCTCCAAAGCATGCTTCAAATGGCTATAATCTGGATGGGTTTCAGGAGTATTTTCTAGTATCTACAGGAAAATGAATAGTTTCAGTTTCTTATAAAGCTGCAAAACCCGTTCCTTTTACCAGGTTTAGTCAGTCTATCCCTACCAAAATACATGTAAGCCTCCAACAATGTTACAAAACATTATTAAACAAATCCCATCTAAATAAGTAAAAAAGAAAAACACCCCAGTTTACTTTGTGCCCCCAAAAGTATAGATTACTTTTTTCAAAAAAAATCATTTCTGGCTTTTGTGCGTTAATCAAATATAATCTGAAAATTTCATTGCCTTTATGATTTTATACCTTACTCTAATTTTCATTTAAAGAACTATGAGTTTGGCTCCAGCAGGAATTTTCCACTAATGGAAAGGCAGTAATTTTCACCAATTCTTCCTCCACTTGCAGACTTGCAATTCATCCCTTGTACAGCTCCTGATCATGCACTGCCCCTCAGGAGGAACATTGGAAGGGGAGAGGTTGGAAAGTACATTTCAGTGATGTAAAGCACCTTCTGTTAGCAGATAATTACTGCTGGATCTGGCCCATGGATCTGATCGGCCCTAATGTGAGTTATCTCCCTATGTAGAAACACAGGGTCCATTCTTCTGATAAAACTATTTTACACCAGATGGGTATCCCAATAAAGAAAAAAAATCAGAATTTGACTCTTATTTTTCAGTTATAGCAGTTCTGATACCTCATTTTCAACGCCAGTAAAATACTTACATTTTTAATTATTAGAGGATATCGAGTTACTCGTTGCATAGGCTTTAGCAGAAAGCTTGACAAGGGCATCCCTTTGCAGCGAGGGTCCATAGCTAATCTCTGAAATATTAACAAAAAGTTGCTTGTTTACCAAGTATAACATAAAACTGCCTCTCTCTGTGTGCTCTGCATTTAGCCAAGGGTGGCCTCTTGGTAGCATTTGCCTTAGAATAGAAAGGACATGCTGGGAATCCTAGAATACATTGTCAGTGGTTGTTCACAGCTTATGAAAGCATGACAAAATGTGGGCATCCTCCAGAGAATCTGAAGAGCTTGGCTTCTTGAGCCACAGTTGTGCATAGTAAAAGATGAAGAAAGGAACCAGTTCAAAAGTGAAGGTGCTTTGTTTACATTTGTTACATAGCAAGGGTTCATGACACACCAGGAAGTAAGTGAATGAGCTCCTGCAATGAAAACAGAGAACCAATATTGATATTCTCTTACTTTAACAAACTCCTTGAACTCGGGAACTTCATCCGTTTTCTGCTGGATGAGGGCTGCCCCGTTGAGCTGACAGCTACAGAATCTAATGTAAGGCTGCATGTGTGGAAGCTGTGCTGTCAGAATGTCTCCTATCATTTTTACTGGCATCCTTTCTCCCGACATTTTCTTACGAACACGCAGTGCCCTGAGCACAAAGCAGAAGAATAGTAGAGAGATTATGAAATCTGCTAAAGGTGAATAAATGCACATTAAACCAATAGAAATTTATTACTGTAATGAAAATTATGGAACAATGGAACAGCCATAATTTGATTAGCAAATTAATAAAAAGGATAGCATGGACTCTGATCTCCCCTAGCTAAAGGACTTCTCCTATGGGAACATCTTTCAGTATATCTTCAAAATGAATTGGATACACAATGTACATAACAGAACTATAGATGATGACCAGCTGGTAACCTAGGCAACCAAGGGAGTTAAGTGGTACCCAACTGAGGGAAAGCTATTTCTTCTCTCTGGGGTATGGGAATGTAGTTGAGGTAACAAGAGAGAAGAGGTGAGAGGAGGACTCTTGCTGAAGGCAATAAGTAACTCCACATAAGAGACTGGGGAGAAAGAGGACACACCTGGATGGGTGGCTACTAAGAAAGCCTCCAGTATAAAGTTTAAAAAATGGGAACCGTCTAAAACATTCAAGGGGAAGTACCTGCCCTCCTTCCTAAGACAAGTACAACTGTGGACAACAACTGGAAGGATTGAAGATCAGGCTAGATGTTCAGAGTTGTGAGGTGTATTTGATGCTGGGAAAACATCTCAGGAGGGGAGAGAACAGGATATTTGTACAGTTATTTATACACACTACAATGTGTGTAGTGGTTGTAATACTAGATTTGGACGGTGGAGAGCTAGTTTCAAATACCTCCTTGAGCCATATTCTGAGTAACTTGGATAAAGGGTGGGATATAGATTTAGGGAATGAAGGAAGGAATGGTTGTATTTATTGTTGCTCCTTCTGTCACTTTCCCCATTTCTCTCTCCTCTAACAGTATGTTGGCTTGTGTGTGTACTGAGTGTCATCAAGTTACTTCTGACTCACAGCAACCCTATGAATTAACATTCTCCAAAATGTCCTATCATTAGCAGGCATTCTCTCATGATGTTGGCTTATACCTACCCTTCTGCCTTCCTCTCTCTGACATGATGTTTATACTTTGTCACATGAATATTTTCCCCTTTGTTATGGTGTCACCGTTATGGTGTTACTGCTCAAAAACCCCAGGGGTGTGGAGCGGCAAAATATTTGTGAATATTTTTAAAAATCAACAAATAGATCTAGATCTCCTCCTTAGGAGCTTGTCCTTGCCATCCTACTTCTGACATGGTAGAAACCTGAAAAGCTTTCTTGAATTCAATCTCTCCTTATAAATAATTATCTTTTGGTTTCGCAAGATTCCATGCACTCCCATTGGCTGTAAAATGTCCTCCCTCAGCCATTGGCCCATCAGCTGCCACTCAAGAGTACTCGCGTGCCATTGGCCGGGTGCTGGGTCTGCTCCTCTTCCCTACCCACTCCCCCTGGCAGACAGCTCTCTCTCCTGAGGAAGACAGTTCTCTTGACTCCTGTGAGGGACTGTCTCCTCAGTGGCTGTTGGTAGGCAGCCAAGCTTGGTTCTGTGAGTAAAAAAACAAAGGACTTTCAGCATAACCCCTCCCCCGCCCATAACCCCCTCCCCAACGGCCACTTTCCTGTCAGAATAAATGGAAAAAGGCTCTTTCTCCTGCTTAGCTTCAGCATGGCTGGCTGGCTAACGAGGTGGGCCAGCGACCATTAGACCATTTTCTTCAACTCCCCACTGTGCGGCTGACTTTCCCCTAGGGTTGCCAATCTCCAGGTAGGACCTGGAGATCACCCACTGTTACAATTGACCTCCAGATGACAGAGATCAGTTCCCGGGAGAAAATGGTTGCTATGGAGGGTAGACTCTATGGCATTGTACCCTGCTGAGTCCTTCCACACACACCCCCAAATGCTGCCCTCCACAGGATCCACCCCCCAAATCTCCAGGTATTTTCCTAATCAGAGTTGGCACCTGTACTTTCTCCTCTGTCAGTAAAAGGCCCTTTCCACACCTATGTTGGTCTTTGGGAGAAAACTCATTGGCCCAGTCCTGATCAGGTTGCCAACTCCAGGTGGGCAATTCCTGGAGATTTGAGGGATGGAGCCTGGAGAGGGTGAGGTTTGAGGAGGGGTGGCACCTCAGAGAGGTACGATGCCATAGACTCCACCCTCCAATCCAGCCATTCCCTGATGGGGAACCATTGTTGCCAATCTCCAGGTGGGGACTGGAGATCACTCAAAATTACAACTGCCCTCTAGGAGGGAGTGGGGAGGAGATGGAAAACTAAAGTTAGGTTGATGGTTGGCTGGGAGGGAGATAGGGTTGTCAACTCCAGGTTGGGAAATTCCTGGAGATTTGAGGGGTTAAACCTGGAGAGGGTGAATGTTGAGGAGGGGTGGGACCTCAGACAGGTACAATGCCATAGACTCCATGCTCCAAACCAGCCACTCCCTCCTGGGGAACCACTGTTACCAATCTTGGGAGTGGGCTGGAGATCACTCAAAATTACTACTGCTCTTCAGGTAGCAAAGATCAGTTCCTCTGGAGAAAATGATGGACTCTGTCATTATACCCTGCTGAGCTTGCCACAGCAAATTGTCACTGAGTGCCCAAAGCCGGGGTACTCTCCCAGAGCTTCTTTCTAGAGTCCGTTGTATTTATTTCCACAACGGGCCTTATTCCTAGTTAAAATATAAAACAGTTTGTTGCAGTCAAAGGAGCCTTGGGATTCTATTGATTTTGCTGCAGTTGAGAATTCAGCTCAAATACATACGAAATAATATTTGGCATTTATGTAGTTCTTTAGTGCATCCTCTTGTTCTAAGCCTTATGACATCCCTGTATGCAGGTCAGTATTATTATCTACATATTGCAGATTGGAGATTGAGAAAGGGTGGTTTTCTAAGGCCACTTAGTACATTTATGGAAGAGATGAGATGAGATTCAGATTCACAGTTTTAGCCATCAAACCACACCAGCTCTTTAAACATTACAGTATTTGCTGTTTTCTAAAATAGTTTATAAAAAAACAGGGCTAGTCTAGCACCCCAGATCTGTACTGAAACCAAACAAACAAAACAGCTTCAGATAAGGAGACAAAACAAAACTGGCAAATAGGATTTGTAACGGCAGTTGTCTAGGACAATTCTATAAATGTGCTCATTAAAAAATACCTTTATTGTGAATCTGGTAGAAGCTTTGTTTAAATACCATTTTTATAGCATTGCATTTTGCAAAATGTCTGTACTTTCCTGTCTATAGGCATTTTCCTTATGCCTCATCTATTTGCCGATGTTTCAGACTTCACCAAGAGACAAACATAAACCACAGTAAAAGCCAGTTATTTTAATTTCCCACAATGCTTTTTCTTCCTATGTCATGTTAAAATATTGCAAATCTTCAGAAGACACCCTCCCCAACAAATATTACTGCTGCTGATTTTTTTAAAAGCCACTTACTTCAGTAGTTTAATATTGCACATAATTAGCTCTTTCCAGTTTACAAAAATCATAGCACCCTCCTTTTCTGTTAACAGCTCTGAATCCATTAGTGGCTTCTGGAAGATCTGGAGATTGAGAAGGAAAAGACTATATAATAGACTTGTTCACTGTGTCTAAATTACCTTTGAGATCTCACTTTAAAGACCTGCAAAACCCAGAAGTTGCTGCCCCCCCAAATCTACCACATGAGGCCACTATTTGTTCAACTCTCAGATTCAAGTTAATGGGACCTTAAAAACTTCATCTGGATCTCACCCACAGCAATCAGAATAATATGAAACAACAATGTATGCCGTGGACCTTGACCTGGATAGCCCAGGCAAGCCTCATCTTGTCAGATCTTGGAAGCTAGGTAGGGCCAACTCTGGCAAGTACTTTGATGGGAGACCTCCTTGGAATACCAGCAGTTGGAAGGTGGGGGCAGGCTTTATTCAGCCACCTCTCTGAATATCCTCCACATTTATTTATTTATTATTTTTCGCATTTATATCCCACCCATCCTGTAAATGGGCTCAGGTGGGTCACAACATTTCAATAAATACAATAAAATTTAAAACACATTAAACCATATAAAATCAATAGTCATGCTTGCTGTGGGGAGAATCCAGCCCATTGATGTAACTAGGTATAGCCGGTTATCAGGAGGTAGGCAACTGCAACCTCAGGCGGTGCTATATGTGGACACCCACTGCCTCAGCCAAAAGCCTGGTGAAACAGCTCCGTCTTGCAGGCCCTGCAGAATTGCATAAGATCCCGCAGGGCCCTGATCTCAATAGAGAGCATGTTCCACCAGGTGGGGCCAGGGCAGAAAAAGCCCTGGCCCTGGTCGAGGCTAGGCGGACATCCTTTGGGACAGGGATCACCAGGAGATGTTGACTCTCAGAGTGTAATGCTCTCTGAAGCATATACGGGAAGAGGTGGTCCCTTAGTCCCAGGCCCAGGCCATATAATGCTTTGAAGGTAATTACCAACACCTTGAAGTGGATCCGGTACTCAACCAGCAACCAACGCAGCTGCCTATTGGAAGGAGCTGGGGAGTCTCTAATTATAGTTAATGTTTCTATTCCTCCCTGCGTAGTTAAAGAAACATGGGATTCCACATGGGATGGTCTTTTAGGAATGCTGGAAGATTTAGAACTAAAATTCCCAGGAAGGGCTCTTTTAGTGGTGGGGGATTTTAATGCTACGATAGGCCCAAAAGGCCCGGCTCTCACCAAGAGCTTGGACCTCGTTTCAGACAATAGTCTTCCTAATTGTCTGTCCAGTTTTAAACAGTTTAAGGACTCCCACATTAATCAAGCAGGAATTCCTCTTGCTCAGTTATGTTTAAGGTTTAATCTGTTAATTTTTAATGGAACTCCTGTATTTGTATGCTAATTTGCTTCCATTAATAACTGCTTTAATCCCATCTCAGCTATACTTATTAACCAGTTACTTATGCATCTTGAGTCTAACTAGCCCTTCCTGGGAACTACCCCCCCATTTCTATCAATATGTAAGGCTTGAGAAAAACTATTTCAATGTAGCTGATGAAATGTGCATGCACATGAAAGCGTATGCTCAGAATTAAACTTTGTTGGTCTTAAAGCTGCCACTGGACTCAAACTTAGTTCAGTCCTAAGTAGAGTTAAATCCTATTGCCTTCAGTGGACTCAGATGGTTATAACTATGCCTAGGATTCTACTGTGAATAGCACAGGTATTAGCATTAGTTAATCTTGCTATGAAATTTGCAAGGCTCTTTTAACATTATTGATCCCTTGTCAACAATCTCTGTGCAGGCAAGGCGGGATATAAATCGAAATAAATAAATAAATAAATAAATTATCCTTCGTGGTGATGAATTCTTCAAGACTGTCCCCTTGAAAAACTTTTTCCAAATTATCCTGATTACCAAGTAACTTATATTTTTGCTTGTATGCCCTAAGACTGTTCAAAATCAGCTGCATTCATATTAGTGCAATAAGAACATAAGAGAAGCCAATGTTGAATCTGGCCAATGGCCCATCTAGTCCAACACTCTGTCACACAGCGGCCAAAATATACCACGTGCCATCAGGAGGTCCAGCAGTGGGGCCAGGACACTAGAAGCCCTCCCACAGCTGCCCCCTCCAGCACCAAGAATACAGTTCATCACCTGTCCCAGACTGAGAGTTCCCATCTATACCCTGTGGCTAATAGCCACTGATGGACCTCTGCTCCATATGTTTATCTAATTCCCTCTTGAAACTGTCCATGCTTGTAGCTGCCACCACCTCCTGTGGCAGTGAATTCCATATGTTAATCACTCTTTGGGTGAAGAAGTACTTCCTTTTATCTGTTCTAACCCGACTGCTCAGAAATTACATGGAGTGTCCACGAGTTCTTGTATTGTGAGAAAGGGAGAAAAGTACTTCTTTCTCCACCTGCTCAATCCCATTCATAATCTTATAAACCTCAATCATGTCACCCCTCAGCCGTCGTTTCTCCAAGCTAAAGAGCCCCAAGCATTTTTACCCAACAATAAATTGTAGAAGTTCCCAGACAAGGACTTTGAGGTGTCTCTCCTGTGGAAATGTGCAGTAACGTGAACCAAGATCTTCTTCTGCTGATGACAGCTGGAAACATAAAAACATGAGTGGAAATGGCCTTTGTACCCTCAACTGAAGTCCTGGTATAGCAAAACCTCTGATGTAGTAGTAATGAAAAAACTGACTTGCCAAATAAATGTTGTTAAACAGGAAAACACAAGTGTATTATAAACCATGATGAGTAGCCATGTTAGTCTGTCTGTAGCAGCAGAAAAGAGCAAGAGTCCAGTGGCACCTTAAAGACTAACAAAATTTGTGGCAGGGTATGAGCTTTCGTGAGTCATTGCTCACTTCTTCAGATACCTGAAGTGAATTATCTAAGGTATCTGAAGTGAAGTATCTAAGGATCACCAGATCACGGGAGGTAGTAGTTCCGCTCTATTCTTCTATGGTCAGGCCTCACCTGGAGTACTGTGTCCAGTTTTGGGCACCACATTTTAGGAAGGATGTTGACAAGCTCGAGTGTGTTCAGAAGAGGGCAACCAGGATGATGAGATGGTTGGAATCCAAGTCTTATGAGGAAAGGCTGAAAGAGTTGGGTATGTTTAGCCTGGGAAAGAGAAGGCTTAGAGGGGACATGATTGCAGTCTTCAAATATTTGAAGGGTTGTCATGTAGAAGATAGAACAGATCTATTCTCTCTTACTCCGGATTGCAAAACTAGATCTAATGGGTGGAAATTACAAGGGAGTCAATACCAGCTAAATATCAGGAGAACCTTCCTAACTGTAAGGGTGGTTGAGCAGCAGAACAGACTGCCTTGGTAGGTGGTAGAAGCTCCTTCGCTGGACATTTTCAAGTGGAGGCTGGACAACCATTTTTCGGGTATGTTGTAGGGCTATCTTTCGGCTATACTCCTGTGGAGTGCAGGGGTTGGATTAGATGACCTGCAAGGTCCCTTCCAACTCTAACGTTCTATGATTCTGCTCTTTCCAAAGTTATGTTGCTAGTTTCGTAACTGGTCACTGAACTGACTGGTTTGGTTTTACAAATATTATCCCCTGGAAGCTTCCATACAACACCCAACACAGGTCACTAGAGCTCAAAGCTTTACAAAACTCATTCCCTTATGAGACAAGCAGAGCAATTTACAAAACACACACAACTCATTCACTTATGAGACAAGCAGAGCAATTTACAAAACACACACAATTAGCCTCACCTCTGTTACTAATTGTAGGTCATTCACATAGTTTTCTTCTGTTACAATGAGTTCATGGATATACCCCTGCCGTTTCCTTTCAGTAGGAGTCAACATGTCCAGGAGATGCAAATCAGCACACCCTGGAAGAGACATAAAATGCATGGTGTTGAACATTACCAATATTCCTGATAAGCACCATCAGACTGAAGTGGTACAGCCTAGATAGGCTAAGCACCTTAGTGAGAAGGAGGACTAACACTGGTAGCTAACTATGATCCCAACAAAATCCATTCAGAAAGCTGAGAAACTACATGGACAGAAAAAGGGGAAATGTAAGGCACTGTCTAGGAGCGCCTTCATTACAAAGCACTGTTACACATTACATACAAACACAGAGGGAGGAAAAGTCTCCCAATTATGGATTGTAGGATACAGCTCTCAGTTGATACATTTAAGAGGGTATCTTTCTCTAAGACTTTTCTTCCTGGTTTTTAATGTTATATCTGATCAGTTTCCAGCAGAGTATCCAAGGAAGTGTCAGAGACAGCCTCTATATAGGCAGTGGGAGAAGACCACTTTGATTTATGGACTCTAAAGAAGGCAAATGGGCAACATCCATATATGATGCCTGACAAATACACTAACAAGGACCTAGGTAAGGACACTTCTAGAGCTATGAAAAAGGAGGCCCTAATATTATGTAATGATCAAACGACAACCACAAAGAAACTCAGGTCTCAAATTTATGTGATTGATGAACTGAAAGGCTCCCCCTTGCAGAATGAAAATTGTAAACAGATTTCAATTAACGTCTTCAGGGTCAATGGGATTTGATATTTTTCTTTTAATGAGATTTCTGTGGTAACTTTTTCTGATAGTGTCAACAGTATGCTAGGGAGTAGATTGAGTAAATAAACCACCAATTCATTTTTTCTTTTCGCAGAACCAAAAAATAATAATCACATGACAATGTAGGGCTGAAAGTATGAAAAGTGAAATCATACCAGGTACGGATCTAATAATCTACAATACTAACCCTTTCCATTGTTAGATCAATCTGCTTCCCTCACCGGGGGTGGGGGGTCTTTAAACCCACTGATAGTCCTTCAGCATAATGAGGATCTAGGGACTTGGAGAGTGGGGTTTCCATGAAAGGATCAGGAACGTTTTAATACAGCACACTCTAGGAGTCCCCAACCTTTTCTAGACTGTGAACATCTTTGGAATTCTGATACAGAGTGGTGAAAGCAACCACAAAATGGCTGCCAGAAGAGGCAGAATCAACTACTAAATGTCAGAGAGTGAGTTTATGCATAATTGTAATAGTAACTCTCCAACATTTCATGCAGAAACTCTTTTTAATGGGATGCCTTTTAAAACAGACATATTTTGTTGCATACACAAAGCTTACCTTCAATAACTCAGCAAAGATCCTTGTGCTGTGGTGGCAGCTGCTGCCAAAGTACGTTTAAAAAAATCTGCACAGCCAACTAGATCTTTAGTGGCCAATCAGAAGCCCTGCTGGCTGAAAACCCCACCTGCCCTTCCCACTCTGTAAAAACATTTGGTGGGCACCAGGAAATGTGATAGTGGGTACCATGGCACTCATGGGGACCATTGCTCTAGAAGATGGACAATATGTATGGAGGTTTTGTAATGTTGTCAGCAGAGTACCCAAGCTGTATTTGGGTCATCACAGCTGATGCAATTTATTACAGTTCCGCAGGGCCTGCAAGACAGAACTCTTCCATGAGGTGTTTGACTAAGGAGCCATATCATACACCTGGGAGTGTCCCTGTGCCCTGGCTTTACCACCTTTGCCAGTCTGTGTCCTGACCTTACCACCGCTATCTTCAGCCTGTACCCGCCAAATAACAAGTGACCAACTGAGCTGGTGTGAAGTTACGGGAATTATACTGTCATCTAAATCATATTATAAATAATCTTTGCTCCTGTTTACTCGATAATGTTCCAGTGTTTTAGTTGTGTTTTTAATTAGTGGTATTTTATGTTATATGTTATGATAGATTTTAATTGTATTTTTATGAAATATTTGTAAGCTACCCTGAGCCCGCCTTGGCGGCGAGGGCGGGGTATAAATTAAATCAATAAAATAAAATAAATTACCTGCCTGTCATTGTTAGGGAAACACCAGATTTGTCAGTTCCTCCCCAGCCATCTCTTGTTCTAATGTGTCAATGTCCTACCAGTGCAGTGGCCTTCTCACCAGTCATACCAGGGAACAAACTAGCAATAGTGGAGAATCACAGTGCTCCACTCAGAGGCATTGTCTCCCTGCTCCCTTGAAGAATCCATGATAGCTTTCATGCTTCAAATCTTTTTCTATACATGCCCCAATGAGAGAAGGTGATCCTCACCAGAAGACCAGTGACAGACTTTTTTTGTTTGTTTTCAATTGACCATTAGCAACACGAAAATAAGTATCAGACATAGGTTGTAAAATATTTTATTGATCCAAATGATGTTTGTGGTGAAGTAGTCTCATAGAACACTTAACATCCACCTCTAAATCAAACTAAAAATAGAGTAGGTTCTTATCAATCATGGTCTGTTTCACATGCTATCCTATTTATACATCAACTAAAATAATGAACACTTGATCAACCTAATCTGCATTTGTAATACTAGATCCTACTTTGAGGTTCAGGCTGAAGATTAAAAACCAAGAATTTCTCTGTATGTCAAAAAAAGTGTGTTGCTAAATTTTTTCAGGTTGACTAGAAATGCAGAGCAATTCATTTACAATCCTGAGTTGTATTAAATCCAAAATTTGCCAATACATTCCCATTTATGTCATGGCATTTACCACAGGAGTACATTCACCTCTCGAGGATCAATATTTTTAAGGTCCATGTTACAATTAACGGTACAGTTGCCTCCTCGAACTCTACCTTCACTCTAAAACTCTATACATCATATCAGTAATTCCAAGCTTCATTTCTTGCTGCTCTCCCACATTGCTGGCATTTCCTTGTCTCTTTCCTGCTTCTTACGGTTGCTAGCAAATGTACCAAATTAGCATAACATACCTTTGTGGGGAGTACTGCCACTACTGCTATAAAATAAGCACTGTGTGTTTACATTGTACATGTGTGGGGTTTGCACAGAAATTTCTTAGACTTAATACAACCCCTTTCATTTTACAGTTTAGAGATGCTAGTATTCAATTTCTCCACCCCCCATACACATATACACGCTTGTACGTTTTATGGCTGCTATTAATGCTTCATTTATCCCATGAAGTGGGCTCCATAGTAGTTATGTTACAGTCTTTAAAGTGCCTCAAAATTCTGTTATTTTTTGCTGCAACTACTCCTCTGGATTTTGTCAATCATATTCACCCTCTTAGAGGACATCAGTCCCAAAATATTATTTTGACATTGGCCTGCACAGTAAAAGCAGGAAACATAACTTTAGCTCATTTGAACAAAGTTTGAGTCCAGTGGCAACTTTAAGACCAACGAAGTTTTATTCAAGGTATAAGCTCTTGTGCACAGACACACTTCTCCCAATATCTTATACCTTGAATGAAGGCCTTATAGGTGCCACTGGACAAAGACCTTGTTCTTCTGCTTCAGACCAACGCGGCTACCCACCTGAATCTTAACTCATTTGAGGGGTTTTTTAATCTTTCCCAGCAGCAAACAACAAGCATGAACAAATTATATAAATCTGTGATAAAGCCAAATGCAGAATACACAGTTCTGAGTACTCCATCTAAAAACAGATCAGTGGCTCTTAACTTTTAATCAATTACTGTCAACTGAGTCACAACATTATAATTGAATTCCTTCTCCCAATTTAATGGAATTAAAATATTTATAGGCCACTCTTCCCCCACTGATCACTGTAGCTCAAGAATATGATCACCAACTCCAAGTTGGGAAATTCCTGGAGATTTGGGAGTGCAGCCCGGGGAGGGTGGGGTTTGGAGAGCAGAGGGACCTCAGCATGGTATATTGCCATAGAGTCCACCTTCCAAAGCAGTCATTTTCTCCAGGGAAAGTGAACACAGTCATCTGGAGATCAGTTGTTATTCCATGAGATCCAGTGCTCTAGGTGGGCCTGAAGGTTTGCAACCATATTCAAGGTTTGCAACAGTTAAAAGAAAACAGGAAAAAATAGGCTACATGACTTTCCCCCAAATTTATAACCTCCTTGTGAAATTAACTGCAGAATGCTTACCTACAAAGAACAAGCTCATATTTCTTACAGAAAGTGCTCCTCTGAATCTCCTGGGGGGGCACTCTGTAA
The DNA here is from genome assembly GCA_029375565.1 of Gekko gecko. Classification (NCBI taxonomy): domain Eukaryota; kingdom Metazoa; phylum Chordata; class Lepidosauria; order Squamata; family Gekkonidae; genus Gekko; species Gekko gecko. Next base: position 98,053,632 of record JAPDNY010000004.1, on the reverse strand, counting down.
TGGTGGAGCAGCCACCAAAAAACAGCAGGCCTCTGCTGGAGCTACACTGAACACTCGAAGGAAGGGCTCCATCAGGAGGTAGTCTTGGAATGTTAGGAGGTGACAAACAAAGCTCAAAAGCAAATAAAACATTCAATGAGACCCTTAAGACTAATGGCCATCCGCCAACGCCTTAATGTTAGTTATCATTCCTATGTATTCTGTGCCACTTTAATGGCCATGGGGAGAAATCTAGGATTTTATCCTGTGAGCAGAGTGAGTGGTAAGAAAAATTCTTTTTTGCTTGCTCTCAGAACCAAACTACAAACTACTCAGACCCATGCATGCATCCCATAGCCACTGCCATTTTAGAATGAGTTGTAGGTTTTTTAAAAAAAGTGATGCAAGGTCCCATTCAGACTGGGCATGTGGCATAGTGGCTCCAATTGTTTCCCACCCTTTGGGCCTTTTCAAGTGTCAAAACAGGCTGTTTGGCCCTCAGAAGCAAGTGGGAAGAGGCTGCCTAAAATCATGAATGTTCCTCAAGGTTTATAGATCATCCCCTGGTGGGAGCAAGGGCGTAGACTTTCCAATTTCCCAGGGGGGGCTGGGGCTGGGCCAGAGGCATTGCTGTGCTAGGTCCTTAAAAGAACTGAGGCCCAGTGACATCATAGGGAGGAGCCAGTGACATCACAGGCCATTGTCACTATTTATGGAGGCGGAACCATGTGGCATTCCTGGCTCCTATTATCTCCAGTGGGCCTTCAAGTCTCTCCCATTGTTTGTAATGGGCAATCCTGTCATTTCTTTTATACATCCCAGTTAGTTGTCCCTTTGAAACTGTACCACACATATAGAGTGTACATTCCTTGCCAATGTTCCTTCTGGATTGCACACAGGGCAAAAGGAAATTTTAAAAGGCCTCTGATCTGCATGCCAATCAAGGATAATGATGTGTGGCATAAACATGAGTTAAGTGTTAAGTGTTCTCCCTGGATGGTGTACATACCAAGAACATATCTGTTGCCATTTCCCTCTCTTCCTGCTCACCACTCAGGGAAACAAAAGCCCTGTTTACATATTACAGTGAACATATGTCCATCTTGCATGGACATATGTTGTTAGAAAGAGGTAATATACTTTTGTGTTACAAATAAAAGCAGCCTGCCTGCATCCTCCCCCCAGCCCCAATGGCTCAGAAACAAAGCATGGCATGGGCAAAATCCTCTGCAAAGAACCCTGGAGAACCACTGCCAGTCTGAGCAGACAATGATGACACTGATGGACTGATGGTAGAGAGACCATGCTTTGCGTGCCAAAGGATAAAGGTTTAAACCGAGGAGGTCTAAGAGAACAGCTGTTGGAAAGGATCTTTCTCTGTCTGAGCCTGTAGAGCTCACCTGCATCAGAGCAGACCATGCTGAAGTAGATGGACCAATGGCATGAAGACCAGTGTGGATTGAGGAGACCCATGTTCAGATCTACATTTTGCATGACACTTACTCGGTGATACTGGGACAGTTAGATTTGAGTCTAGGAGCAGATTAGGGAATAAGCTTCCAAGAGTCAAAGCCCCCTTCATCAGACTGGGTGATATTGCCATTGTTGTGAGGTCAATATAAGGGAAGGGAGACTGGAGGAAGGGTGGAATAAAGAGGGGATTGACAGACAACATGTGAGCAGCAGAGTCCATTGGGATGGAAGAGGAGTTTACAGGAAAAAAATAGCACCAACTGATGTGACCAAGAACACAGATCTTCCCAAACTAAAACATCATAAATTATAGCCTGAACATGAACCTATATTGTAATGCATTAAGTGATGTAGCAGTGGTAACAAAACCTCTAGTGGCATTTAGTTGAACTTCCTGGACAGACAGATGTATTTTCGGTTGCCACTGGCCAAACTGGTCTGACTTTAGAGAGTTGGGACAAGCAGCAAGGCTTGAGGAAGGGGATGTAGATCCATGGTTATAGAAAAGAAGGGGGCTAGGAACTGAGAAAGCAAAGCAGTCCAAATGAAGCACAACATAGAAAGCTGTACATAGTTGAGAGGAATTAGAAAGGAATGGAGATGCACAGTTGGTGTGAAGTACATTTGAGAAATTATAGAAACAGCATGGAAGTTTCTTAGTTGGGGTTAGCTACAATGCTATTGCAAGGTCCACAGAAACCTGTATGACATTTTCAGACATTCTTTCTCATATACTTTAATTGTTTATCCCCTTCCTATAACAATTCCTCATCAGTCTAACAGAGGCATCCTACTGAGGTCTATCCAAGGGGGCTTCCTCCCAGGGAAGTGTCCTCAGGATTGGACTATAAAGAGCTCTATTCAAATCCTTAACCACTGAGCTTGCTAATACTTTCTATTCTTTCAGTTCCTTAGATCAATTTGCCCAATCCCCCATCAAACTCAAATCTTATTGGCCCTTGCAATTATGAGTAAATTATTATTACACTTCTATCACATGGCTCTTTCCTAATGATTGTGGCTCCCAAGAATGGGTTGAAGATGATTGCCTGGGAAGCACCCACACAGCACCATGCCATGGACCCAGATGGCTCAGGTTAGCCTGATCTCATCAGATTTTGGAAGCTAAGCAGAGTCAGCTCTGACTAGTATTTGGATGGGAGATCTCCAAGGAATACCAGGGACATGATGCACAGTCAGGCAATGGCAAATCATCTTTGAATGTCTGTTGCCTTGAAAATCCTACAGGGTTACCATGAGTTGGCTATGACTTGCTAGCATTTTACATCACACCAGGGCAAGGTGTAATGTATAACTACTGTCAGTAGCATGAGATGGACCCACAGCTCAATTGGCTCTCATATCACTGCCATAGCATACAAAATAGTAAAACACTCAGTAGCACCTTTAGGACTAACAAACTGTATTGTAGCATTATTACTGTAACACAAGGGTTTTCAGAAAGCCACACAAACTTTTCCAATCTCACTTCAGTGCCAGTTCCAGTCCTCAAACTCACAGAGAAACCCAAACACTCTCATTTTTGGTAGAATGACACCTCTCCCCTCCTCCACCTGGGTGGTTTGGCAAATGTAAGCCAATGCCAGAGGTTTGCATGCACCAAGTCACACAGCAGAACCAGAGCTTCCAATTTCAGCACTGGAGCTAGGGATGCCAGCCTCCAGGTGGGACCTGGGGATCCCCTGGAATTACAGCTCATTGCCAGTCTAAAGAGATCAGTTTCCCTGGGGGGGGAAATGATGTTCTAGAGGGTGGACTCTATGGCATTGTGCCCCACTGAGGTCCCTGTCCTCCCCAGACTCCATTCCCAAATCTCCAGGAGTTTCCTAACCTGGATTGGGCCACCCTCCCCTCATCCCCCAGAGGTGGCCAGGGGTACCTGGCAATCCTAACTGGGGCTATTTTAGCAAGGGAGGGGGGGGAAGCTGGGGGAAAAACATATAGATTGGGAAAGAGAAGTGAAAGACAGAGGGAAGGGAAGAAAGTCAGACTGGAAGGGAAGCAGCCTGGAGTGGGGGTGGGGCAGCTGCCCAGCGTTTCCAGCTCTCACACATCTCAAGGGAAAGGGAAACAGAAACAGAAAGAGAGAGAGGGACAGAAAGCGCAGCCCCCCCTCCCGATTACAGGAGAAAGTGAGCCCAGGATTTTCTGTATCCTGGAGCAATGTGCTCCTTGCAGCACAAGGGTTCCTGGGTTTTGTTTTCTCCTGCAGCCCAGTTTAAACTGGACTGCAGGAGAAAGCAAGCCACTCATTGATGGCAGGGGCAAGCAGAGGCCACAGAAGGGCCCCCCACCTTCCCCCTCCCTCCATTCTTGCCCAGCTCCCCTCCCCAACCCTCCATCCTCCCCACTAAGTGGCAGCCAGGCACATTCTCATGCTGGCTCTCCCACCTCCCCTGCTTGGACTTGCAGGATGGCTGGGTGGCTGCAGCCCTGGGCTCCCACCCAACCCAACCCACCTGAAACAATCCCCCACTCCTTACACCCCCACCTACTTACCCTTCAGGCTGGTGGCGGCAGCAAGCAGAGGCAGCATGTGCTGCCTCGAAGCCAGCCTTCACGTGCAGCTCTCCACATTGAACTGAGCGGGGCTGCTGGGAACTGTGGGTGGAGCTTAGCTTCCAGGAGGAAGCAAGCCCCCACCCCTTGACTTCCCTCCCACTCCTAGCCCAGCCGAACAGTCTCAGAAAGCGGAGGGGAAAACCCTCCGCTTTCAAAATGGGGTGGGGGACGGGAGGGGGGTAGAAAGGCTCTGGCTGACACCAGTTGCCTCGGGGGGGGCTCAGTACTTTCGGGGGAGGCTTGAGCTCCCCAGCCCCCCTGAAGATGATGCCTATGGGTGGGAGAGCACGTCACCCATGTCAAGAATCACAGAGCTAAGGAAAGAACTCACATTTCCTAAATGAATGAAATGCCACCAGCACACAAACTTCTAACAGTATCATTGAGAGCTCTTCTGCAGGCCACAAGTAAGGAACTTCTGGTTTTTATAAATACCTGGATATGCTTTACTAAGAATGGCTTTGAACTAGTTCAGAGAAAATGTTTATATTGGTTAAAGGATGATTTATCTGTTAAGGGCCAACAGGCAATTATGTGCATGAAGAATTCGTTAATCATCGTTTCTGATACACTGAAGTAATGACTGAAAGTACTAAATGTGTATATATAAGTTTAGAGGATTTGTGGGAGAATATACAAGTATAGGCAATATTGATATGAAGTAATCTTTTTAAAATATGTTAAACATGACAGCTGTGAATTAAAAATTAGCTGTTCCAATCCCAAAGCTTCTGGCCTGTGTACCTGTTGTATTGGGAGCAGCCTTTATTTGCAAAGCAGAGATGGAACTAGATATTTCTCCAACTGCAGAGTTTTAAAAATAGAAAATATCATTTCAAACCAAAACCAAAAAGGTTTGGCATACCTTCCTTTGGAAAAAGCCTGAGGTGATGGAGGTATTTTTCCTTAGGCCAAACCAGGGCTTTTTTTCGTAGAAAAAGCCCAGCAGGAACTCATTAGCATAATATGCCACACCCCTGATAGCACAGCTCATTAGCCTATTAGGCTACACCCCCATGTTACAAAAAGTGTAGTCATCCAGCCACACCCACCTTTTGCTTCTTATTCTGTTTACCTTGTTTGTTATCAAAACTCAGGGCTTTTTTTGTAGCAGGAACTCCTTTGCATGTTAGGCCACACATCCCTCATGTAGCCAATCCTAATGAGTCTCTGATGATGGGTGTGGCCTATTATGCTAATGAGTTCCTGCTGGGTGTGGCCAACTTGGGAGCAGCTGAAACTCCATTCCTGTGCATTCTTGCTCAAAAATAGCCCTGGGCCAAACAATGAACCAGAGGTCCCCCCAAAAAAGTACTAAAGCAAAGCATAAGTATTAACATGACATATTAAATGATTTCAGCAAGCTATACACAGTAGTATACAGCACAGTCCCTAATAATTTATTCAAGCAATTTTGTGAAACCTCTACTAGTGTGACTCTTTTAACTGAGTAGAAAGCCCTCTTGAACAACTGAGTTTTGCAGTTTGCAGAAACCCAGGAGAGCAGGAGCCTTCCTGACCACTTCAGGCAGGCCTTTCTGTAAGGTGGGGGCCACAATGGAGAAGGCTGATTTTGCCCATTTGCAGTTAGCAACTGCAGAAGACCCTGCTCTGATGAGCCAAGCTTTTGTGGAGGAGCATAGGGGGAATATGCAGTCTTCCACATATAAGGGCCCAAGGCCGTGAAGGCCTTTGTATGTCTTAGCAAACACTTTAAACTGAGTTTGGTAACAAACGGGCAGCCAATGGAGCATAGGCAGAATGGGAGTACTATGCATGCTCCATCTAGATTCTGCTAATAATCAAGCTGCAGCAATCTGGACCAGCTGGAGTTTCCAAGGTGATGGAGGGGAGGTGATTTTGGGGGGAGACCAATGTGCAGTGTACTACAGTAGTCTAGTCTTGATGCTACTGTGGCATGGATCCAGGTGGCCAGATCAGCCATATCACGTTAAGGGGCCGCCTTTCAAGCTATGCTGAACTGGAAAAAAGCCTTTTTTCAGCAGCATTAATTTGCTTCTCCAGTAATAACGTTGGGTTCAATATAATCCCAGGGCTCTTAACTGAGTTAGTAAAGGTCAACTGAATTAATCAAAAGTGGGGAACACAATGACCTTCAAGATCTCCACCTTCCCAACCAACATTATCTCTGTCTTTTCAGGTTTTAGTTTCAATTTGTTCACTCAATTTGTTTAGTTGTTCAATTTGTTCAATTTACCACAGTAGCCAGGCAGCAATTCAGGACAACTACATATCATCAGGGAATTTGGATAAGGCTATATAGAGCTGGGTATCATCTGCATTATTGTTGATATTAGTGGTACTCTTTTGCCACTGAGTTTGCAGACCTGAAGACCATTCGCATACACACACACACACACACAAACTGAAACAATATATTTTTTCTTCAGTGAGCACAACTTTTCCCAGTAGTAGGAATTGTCTGAAGGGATTCAAGGGGTGGTGGACTAAGGGCCAAAACAGATGATACTATGTGTCCTCGAGTCTGCCACTGGGATATAGTGTCATGTTGATTTTTAAAAAACTTTTAAAAGTAGTCTAGTTTGGCCTTCAGTGGGAACCTCTAACTAAACAAGCTGCCAACACCCACCTTATTCAAGAAGTAGTAAGTATGAAGTTGATTCATTTGAAATGTCCATGTTGGAGGAGAGTTTGGACTACCAAAAAGACAAATCAGTTGGTTCTAGAGCAAATCAAGCCTGAAATCTCCCTAGAAGCTAAAACGACTAAACTGTGACTATTGTACTTTAGTCCCATTATGAGAAGACAAAGAATCATTGGAAAAGACAACAATGCCAGGAAAAGTTGAAGGCAGCAGGATAAGAGGAAGACCCAACATGAGATGGATTGACTCAATCAAGGAAGCCAAGGCCCTTAGTTTGCATGACCTGAGCAAGGCTGTTAACAATAGGATGTTCGGGAGGTCAATAATTCATAGGGTTGCCATAGATTGGAAATGATGTGACAGCACTTACCACACACAGTGACTATGAAATCCATCTATTAATGGACATTTTCTGAAAACTATCTTTGTTCTGAAAACTACCTTTGTAAATTTTTGTCTAGTAATCTTCCAAGCATATCTTTTTGTTTCCAACCACTTAACAATATCAAGTCATTGCTTGTTGGGTTAAAAGCAAAACACATGGGTCCATTCAAACCACTAGGAATTATTTCAATATGGGAACAGATTTTCATTCTTTAGATGCCTTAAAACTAGTTTACTTATCTATAGTATTTCTATTCTGCTTTAACAAATCTATCCTTGACGCTTCAGAAAACATAATGAAAACCAATAAAAATAAAACTCAAACAAATGACAATTAAAAAAAAATCAAGACCAGTAGCAAAATAACTTAATTGATAACAGTCATTTTCAAAGGCCTGCTGGAACAGGTATATTTTCAATTATCTCCAAAGGAGACAAGAGATGGAGTCAAGCAAGTGTTCAGGGGACAGCATTCCACAGTATCAGGGCAGCTATTGAGACCACCCTGATTCTAATGGATACCAGCTATGCATAGATATCATAAGAAAGGCTTCATTGGTTACAAAGCTATATCCCAATTCATCACGCTCTACACTTCTTCTCCGTTTCTGCATGTTAGTGGTTAAATATACTTTATTATGAGTATTCATATTCCTATGGAACTAACATACAAAAATCTACTACAATTCTACATTAACGGCCTATGAAGTTCATTAATATTCCTTAACTAAGGTTCAAAATATAATTTTTCAAGGCTGTCCAATGTTTTGTAGCTTAATAGGATTTGAAGCCAGGTATACTAATCCAAGTTCAATTTCTACCCACAATTTCTGTACAAAAGAGGGCAAGAAAGATTATTAGAGAAGATTTATATCCTACCCTTCATTTGAAGTCCCAGAGTCGCTTATAATCTCCTTTCCTTCCCTACAACAGAGACCCTGTGAGGTAGGTGGGACTGAGAGAGCTATTTCAAGAACTGCTCTTGAGAGGACAGGTCTGAAGGAACTTGTGACTGACCCAAGGTCACGCCAGCAGCTGCATGTGGAGGAGTGGGGAATCAAACTCAGTTCTCCCAGATTAGAGTCTGCACTCTTACCCACTACATCAAACTGGCTCTCCCAGAGGGTTGGAGTATCTTTCCTATGAAGAAAGGCTGGAGAATCTGGGACTTTACAGTCAAGGGGAAAAACAGATAAGGGGAAACATGACAGGTTTATAAAATTATGCATGGGATAAAGAACATGGATAAAAGGAGCTTTTTCTCCCTCTCCCATAATACTGGAACTTGGGTACATCCAATGAAATTGTTGGGAAATAGTTTCAGAATAGACAAAAGAAAATACTTCTTTATTCAGTGAGCAATTAAACTGTGGAATTCACTACCAGTGGAGGTAGTGATGGCTACCAGCATAGATTATACAGATTCATGAAGGAGAGGTCCATCAATAGCTACTAGCCATAGTTCCTGAAGGGAGCCTCCCTTTACAGATGAAGATGGGTAGCCGTGTTAATCTGCCTGTAGAAGTAGAAAAGAGTAAGAGCCAGTTTGGTGTAGTGGTTAAGTGCGTGGACTCTTATCTGGGAGAACTGGGTTTGATTCCCCATTCCTCCACTTGCACCTGCTGATGTGACCTTGGGTCAGTCACAAGCTCTGGCACAGCTGTTCTCTCAAGGACAGTTTCTGTCAGAAGTTCTCTCAGAGGGTGTCTTTTGTGGGGAGGGGAAGGGAAAAGAATTTGTAAGCCGCTCTGAGATGCCTTTGGGCAGTGAAGGGCGGGGTATAAATCCAATCTCCTCCTCCTCCTCCCAGCAGCACTTTAAAGATGAACAAAATTTGTGGTCACTGTTTTCATGAGTCACTGCTCACTTCTTCAGAGGCAGCAAACCTCTGAATACCAGTGCTGGGTCAGCAGCAGGGGTGGGCCTCAGCCTCTATGTCCTGTTTGTGTGGTCCTCCAAGGCAACTGGTTGGCCACTGTGTGAAACAGTATGCACAACAAGATGACCCTTTGGTTTGATCTAGCAGGCTCTTATGTTCCTACTGAGCCATGCTGGCTTTCTATGTAGCATTGTCCCTTTGGTCCAGTGTAGGACAGAATGACAGGGAATAAAAGAGAAAGAATTTCCCTAACTACTGAGTTACTTTTTCATAAGCCTGCTAAAGGTTTATAATGATATTTTAAACACTATGAATCTGGGTATCATCCCAGAATGCTTTGTACAACCATGAACATGTAGCTGGAGAAAAAGCAGTTGACATAGAACAAGTAAATATTAGACTAAATGATCTCAAACAGAAATAGCTGGAGAAATGCCAGCACGATCACAAGCCAGCAGTGTACTAATAAGTGATAGAAAACTTGTATCAATTATTTTAAGCTGGCCATTTAGAAAACACTGAAGTTTGGGAATCAGGCTGGAAAAACTGCAACTATTAGCTGTTTACAAGGCAGTGTTGCAGATGACCTTTAATAGGTGAAATCTGAGATTTGTGTATTCTCTTGTAGATAATGTGACTTCCTACATTCAATACGTACTCAACCAACAAGAACACAGAGACATTTATTCTAGATTTTATATGAAGAATTTAATTATCTATACATGTAGCTACTTGTAAAGGCTGTATTACAGTTGTTAAAGCTGCAAGTTTTATATATTTATATATTTTACATTCATATCAATGAAAATACTGAAGTGCAATTGAATAAGGAGCTTCACTTGTTCTTTGCACCACATCAATGGAGATAAAAGAATTCTACAACATTGCCAGCATAAATTTAGGAACAGAAGAAATACATAAACATAAAATGTTAAAGTCATTAGTAGAGCTTCTATATTGTGCTTGAGGCAATAGGGCTTTTCTACCTGTGTGCTGGCCACACCAGGCATTTTGTTAAAAGCTTATAACTAATGTACGAACCACAAACATAGCTTAGACTACAGAGCATCTACATAAATTTGACTGTAAGCTCCATTTAATATTACTTGTATAAATTCCACAGTCTATTTTAAAAAATGTAAACATTGGAAATTAATTGCAGGAAGATATTTCTATACATTCTTTTTGTCAAGATAATTGTTCAAGGGATGCTGTTCCATAGTCATTAAAAAGTAACAGTGATAATAAAATTTTACTTAACTTGAAAAAGGTCATGTTTAATGCTCAAGAAATGAATGAATGTTGTAATCTATTAATTTTATATGAAAATGTAAAAAAATCAAATCTGAGACATAACAAAAAGGTGCTTACTATATGTAGTTACAAGTAAGTGTGCAAAATATACTATAATGGGAATAACTGTATTATACATGGATATTCTCTCTTGTACATGGAAGGAAATTAATTTCTTCTGTCCATGATGTATTACAAACATATACTACAACACCACCCAACACATAACAGTACAAGAAACAAAATACCTTAGCTGAACTTGTGATTGGGCACATTTTAATTTCCTTTAAACCAGACTAACTCCTGTTTGTTTGTTTTTAATAATGTACAAAAGGAAAAAGAGACAAGGACACCAACAACATTGGACAAGTGAAAAATAAAAAATACAAGTCTCAGATTTATGAACATTTGGAACAATTCTAACAGCACATGCAGCATTCCTTGATAGTGGGTCTTTTTGCAATACAAAAATTGCAGTGACAAAGGTTTTCCTTTAAACAGCTAGAATAGGCATTTAATAATAATAATAATAATAATAATAATAATAATAATAATAATTGTACTACTAAAGCACCTGTGGGAAAAAGGTGGATAACTATGAAAGCCACAAAAGGACCCACTATCCTGTGTTTTTTAAAAAAAATATTTTTGTAATTTAGCTTCTATATCTGTAGATATTAAATAAAAACATTGCGATTACATGCAACTAATGTAAAATGAGGTAAACTGCTCTGCAGTGTGTTCTTCTACTCAGAAGGCAGTAGATGATCATGCTGGAAGTCACATGATCAAGGCTGCATCTCCCATCATCCCTCTGGACAGTGATATGGGATAGTGGGTCTCTTTGAGGACTTTCAAGCCTGAGTGGGGGATGGACAACATATGATTCCTAGAAAAAGGAGGAAAACAACACATAAGCAAAACAAAACAATGAGCAAAATTCAAGCTAGGAAAATGAGCCAGGCACGTAAACAGCATGGTGCAAAAATGATAAAGGTAACATGCTACAAGGGGAATGGAACTAAAAACCAACGCATGTTTAGGCTTGCAATACAGAAGGTCTTCAAAGAGAGTTAGGCAATAGCAGTGGCCAAGCTCCAAGTTCTGCAAAACACAGCAGAATACCAGCAATGCTGCATGTCTTAAAGTACTATGTAAGCAACTACTGTGAGAAAATAGTCACTTACATTGCTGGCTTGGGTCCATATCTGTTGTCAGTTTCACATAGTTGGATGGGAAGAGACCCACTTGCCCATTCACTTCTCCTTTCCACCAGTCAGGGTCTTCCTTATTAAGGACGTTAATGATCTGGCCTTTGCTGAATGCCAGTTCATCATCATTCTGTGCAATGTAGTCATACATACCAATTACTTGGCACACTGTAAGACAATGAATAGCATTTCAGACTGAAAGTGTCCACTGAACAAAAACTACTCATCCATAGACTTAGGTTGTCCTGGTTCCCATATTTTGGTCTGACAGGGTAGTGCTTTAAGCACTAGGGAAAGTAGTATTCCCTCACCAAATACTAAGCCATGATGATCCTTAGCTTTCTGGCAAGTTTTTGCCTTCTGAGGGCTCATGCAAGCCTATTTAACACGAGCAGTAAGCCCCACTATGCAAGCACACTTACAATGTTTCATTCAAATATGCAATTTCCTCTGTAGGACCAAGCTCAAAAAGGACTAGTACTGCATGTCTGCATCAGAAGCCAGCTGTGTACAGGGCTAATGGGGAGGGAGGAGCAGAGTAATGGTTGTTTGAGCTGGAGGAAAAGGAAAATGTTTAAGCTGAATGAATGTAGGGTACTTTAACCATTCTTTTAAAGCAACAAGAAAATCCATCTGAGACATGGGGACTGGGTTAAGCCAGACAACTAAATCAGTACTTGGCCAGTATTTATTCCATCAATTTATTCCATCTATTGGCCTTCCTTGCTGATGCTCGCTGATGCTTTCCATCCAATATGGCCCAACTGATAAGATTTTATAGTCTGGCTTATAGTCCAACTGATCCAGTTCTGAGAACATTGTATTTGTACATTACAGTGTCATCTGTTCTCAACTCATATTCTTTAACTGTTTAAATTATTTATTTCTTATATTGTTTTAATTGTTATTTTGAATCGCTGTTGTAATCTGCCCTGAGCCTGCTTGTGAGGAGTGTGGAATATAAATTTGAATAAATAAATAAATAAATAAATTTGGTAACCGTGTTGCAATGGCACAGGGAAGAGAAACTTCCCCTGTAGCTTGACCTGCATGTATTTTTTATACACATCCTTGAAATCGGTCCCTTTTCTAGGGATTTTGAAGAAAGCTGAGAGAGAGATTTTCCTTCAATCTGATTGTTCCTCTGCCAGCCTGAAGGAAGAAATGAGTACTGCCAGGCAAATAAGTAATTTGTGCCCTAACTGAACTTGAGAGAGTCCCTATTGCATTACAAATTTGTGTGCTGCACTATTCTTCTGTTAAGAGATATCCTAAATTATGTCATTTACATCCATTTCACACCACAGGGGGCATATGCCAGACTAACAAATAGGCTAGCAAGGCAACTCTCTGTTCTACCCATTTCAGTCAAAATAAAGTTATGATTAACATAGCTAAGAAAGAAGAGTTACTTTTTGATAAGACATTTGCAAATGCTCATTAAACTGCTGAGGTTTCACATTCTATATAAATATATTTCCTGTTAATGAACAGTGTTTTGATCCGTATGAAATCACCTCATGATTCTATCAGTCTTAAACCATACTCACTACTGTCGTGTTGAATGCCACAAATAATGGCAGCTTTAACTACTGGGTTTTGTGATCTCAGAAAAGATGGGGAAATTTGGTGATTAAAGCCATACAATAAAGAGGGACAGTATGTGAACACCACATAAGCATTGATGTAAACAAAAATATTACATCTCTAAACAAGAACAATGAACAGGCAACAATCTCACACACAATGAAAAGTAAAAATACTCCAATATATTAATTCCAGGGAAAACAATTAACATGGGACTAAACCATGACATTATTTGAAGGGGATTAAAATACAAATTGTGTAGCACATCATAAAGTACTGCGATATATGCAGCATGATGCTGTCAAGGATATATATCCATGTCTTTGCTCATATGGCATGATACTCCAAAGGAATGAGGTTCTAAACCCTTCTTGAGTAAGCAGAGACCTTGTCACTAATCTAACTTTGTGATGAACCACGAAGTTTCGTGGAGATTCATGGTTCATGAGACCCCACGAACCTCCATGAACATCCATTTTCCCAGTTTGTGCCCATCTCTAATTATGAATCCACAATGCATAATGAAAATACTTCAGCAGGGCATCAATAGAAAGTTAAATAAGTGGATATATAATTCATCTGAAGCAAAACTCCAGTAACATATAAACTGATGCTATGGCATAAATTACCATTCTCACTGAAGAGCCATCTTGATTCAATCACAGTAATTAGTTCTGTTGAAGAATTTTAACTGCTTGTGCTATTCCAAATGTTTATGGGCAATATTAAGCATAGCTTCCGTTTGGAGACTGACATCCCTGTTTCATCCTTCAAGCTGGGTTAGTGAAATACAATACACACTAGTAAGAATGTATATTGTCCTCTATATGGACTTTTTTGATTTGATAGTATTTTTAGCCACCAAGTCTTTTTTGACAAAAGCCAGGATAAAAATATAATGCTAAATTACTGGACTATAGGTCTCTACAAAGACAGTTAAAAATGAAAAAAACAGTGTGGCTGAAAGGAAAAAAACCTGAATGTTCATTTAAAGAAGCAAATATTTTTGAAAGCCCTGTGGGCACAAGACACTATTTCATCTCCATAATCTATTTGAACAGTTTTCCTCAGAAGCTTACCAAAGGTTCGTCACTGAGAACATTAATAATTGTGAACAAGCTTCCTGAATGGCAACTTGTTTCTCACTATCAATATTATCCAAGGTGTGGGGTGTGTTTTAAGGTCCACTCCCTAGTTTCTTAGGATGATGAAAGGCCTGCCTAGTGCGCCAGGTGAACTTACCTGTGCTTTCTGGAAGATGCCCTAGAATCTTCTGCAACAATCAGTGGTTTGTGGCATAGTCTCATACAGCAGACAAATCCATGTAAAAAGTTTGCCTGAAGGGAGACAGTTTACCTAAAACATGGGTAGAATATATTGCTGTTAACTTACCTGAAGGTAATGCTGTTGATTTAGGTGGCTCGGTTGGTGTTGTTTTACTAGTACCAGGGCTCAAGAGTTTCACATAATTAGCAGGAAACCAACCTATCTGCCTTTTTTTCCCACGAGCCTAATGAGAAAATACTACTTTAGAATTCTGTGAACATTACTCTGTGCAGACAACCAGAAGTATAACAGGCTAAATGGCATATATGAACTGTAAACAAATGAACAGATTATTTAGCAAATGTAGTGTGCCATCTTAAGAACAGTTATATCATTCTAAGGCTACTAAAGTCACTAGGTTTCAAAGATTCTAATTTTGTTTCGGATGACACTGATAATGAACTATTTTTGGCTTTTCGAGAGTCCAGAGACTCCATAAGAATGTATCAGTATTTTCTAGTACAGTTTCTCCAAAAAGTACCACTTTTTCCATTATTTATTTCTGTAAATATAACTGCATCTCTTACTGTATAGGACATGATTAAATCCCATTAATTCAGTTTCTTCCCTTATTGCATTGCACAAACAATCAAGAAAACTATGGCTCCAATACCCTGGCACATCAAGGGACAAGCATATAAAGTACTTGTGGTCTTTAACACTGACCATAAATTACAAAGACCAAGAAACGAATTCACTTTCTATTATTGTCCTGTTTTTAGACTTCATCTACCTCTGACTACACATTTAATTCTTAAACCTACACCATCTTTGTGGGTCTGGTTTATTTTAGGCTGGGTTATCGACAGGATTTTTACAGATATTTCTGTTTTCTATACACTTTAGTGCAGTTAAATGCGCAAACACAAATATGATTAAATGCAGGTATAACATAAGGTGTATACATGTAGGATTTCTTCACAGTCTTAACAGCACAATAGCTGGAAACCTCTCTCTTCAACTGTGAGAGAGCTACCAGCACTTTCTCTTTCTTCTGCCTCCATCTTCTGTGGTACAAGATAATAGCCAAACAAGTTAACAACTAAAGCATTAGGATACATTGTTTCTCAATCAAGTGCCTGAAATATTAGCCCAAGAAAATGCTGACAACTGAAAAAAAATGTGTCTGGCTTGAAATATCATCTATGAATTAGGGGTAGAGATGTGAAGGCCCAGAAAAAGTCAGAAAAGGCACTCCCAGGACTTCCCCCCAATTTTTCCAGCAAAAGATTTCCAGCAATATTTCTATGAAATATTTTCTCTTTTGAAATAAGAGAAATGTTTCTTAAGACAAGGTTTTATGCTATCAAAATGTTGAGTATATTTGGAGCTTCCGGTCATGGCAATCGCCATGGCAGACGTCTCCTCCTGGGGCTCCCGGAGAAGCCTGCCAGCGCCTGCGGCTGGGTGGGGGCATGATCGTCTGTACCACCCCAGGAGTCCTTGGGTTGGACTCCTAGCCATAGGGCACTAGAGAACCCCCCCCCCAAGCACGACAAGCTGGAGAAGGGGGGGCTCCTCCAAGCCCTGACGGGCCCACTGCAGAGCGTCCCGAATGGGAACAAGATCAGCACACTGGAGCAAGCGGGCAGTGATCCAGCGATTATGAACGCAGAGAGACAAACGCTAAAAAAAGCAAGAATCACCCGCAGACGTTGTGTGCCCCTAAAAGGAAATGAGGGGAGGGGGGGAACCTCCTCCCGCTAAGGACTGCTTGCAAGCAATTTTAAAGTCAGAAAAAAGGAGAGGGGACGGTAGTAAAAAGCGACTGAATGGAAATAAAGAGACAATGAGAGCTTACCATTTTGATTAAGAACTTCCAGAGACTTTGACAAACTTTTACGAAAAGTAAACAATCCTCTAGCATGGCGCCGCCAAAAGACCCTAAGGACAAACTAACGAAAGTTAAGCCTCCTTCAGGAAGTTCCAGCCCTTCAAGTTCTGTGCCTAGACAGGACTCAACCGCGGAGCTCCAAAGGTTGCTGTAGGAGGCGCTTCACCCTCTGCTGGAGAAAATTACAGCTATTGATAATAAGCTATACGCACAACAGGCGCAAACAGTGTTAAATACACAGAAAATCGAAAAAGCGGAGCAGGAGCTTAAAGAGATTGGTTCCAACTCAAAAAAGATGAATAAAAAACTGCAGGCACTTCAAAAGAAGTGCCAAATTGAAGAGTCTTGTGTTTTACAGCTGCAAATGGAAAAGGCGAGCTATGCATTGAGACTTTAAGGGATCAAAGAGGAGAGAGGGGAGAATCTGAGACAGATTGTAAGTGATTTGTTGGCTCCCTTAGCAGAGATGACATCGGATCAACTTCAAAGCGAAATAGATACAGTCTTTAGATCGTATTCTGAATTTATCAGAAAGAATAATCTGCCAGGGGAAATTACAGTAAGATTCTCCCGAAGAAAATTGAGAGATCAACTATTGAAAGCGACCAATGGAGTTGCCTTGAAGTTGAAAGACAACTGAAGGACAATTGAAGGACGTTCCATTTGAGATAAGAAGGAAGAGAAAGAAATACAGAGACTTGGCATTATTTTTACAAAGCCACAAAGTGGCCTACAGATGGTTGGGATCTGAGGGACTGATCTTTAGATATGCAAATGGCAAAGAAAGGATAAACTATGTTGAAAAGGCTTCTGCATTTTAGCGTCAGCATGGTGGACCACCAGGAGAGGGAGAAGGAACCCCCGATGGCACCAAGGAGAGCAAAGAAGAAGGAGAGACTGGATCTTCTGATGAGGACTCAGACTCTAAGTTAGGGGCAGCACCTCCCAAAACAGGCTATCAGTTGAGAGGGAAAAGAGGGAAAAAGTAGAATGTCAATGTTCTCTGGAGTACTTAAAATTATTTCATTCTAGGGCACAGCTCTTTATGAAACTGTAATTGCTGGTGAAATATCGGAATGTTTTATTAGCTAGATGATCATTTTTGGCGAAAATTTGTATTCAAGAAGTAGAGTTTAAATTTTAAAAGCTATGCATGGTCACCAATTCTTGGGGTTTTAGACGGTTTTCTTTTCTTTCACCTGTAGACTGTAGTTTCCCCATCCCCAGTTCTCTGTGTATTGTAGACTCTTTTTTTTCTTTTCTGTATGTAGATTTAGAAAAAGCAATAAAAAATCCCCTTTGAGGGGCCAAAAAAAAAGTGTTTAGTATATTCTACATAAAATATACTGTGTTATAAAATGATAATTTTGTGCATATTTTCAAGACTATGTTTATTGTTTAATTGCTAGTGTTTTCTACAACATGCTATAGTGCATGATGACAATAAACCACTGAAGAATTGAATTTTGTAAAGTTTAACTTGATATCCAAATGTTCTGCTTGTCTTATTGTGATTGTATGAGACATTTTCTGTCAAAATTATCCAATTCTTTTTGCTTACTATAAATTTGTGTTTTCAACTTTTATTTTTTCCTGCCTCAGAGGCAGAAACACTAAGAGACATGTGCTAAGGTAGCACAGGATACAGCAGTTTGCAGTGCACCCACACTCTTTGTACTATTGGGTATAATCACAACTATTTAATTTTTTTGTTAAAATTTAAAGAACTACAAATTATACATTAACTACATTACAAAATGATGCCCTTTGTGTTTTTAAAACAGTAAACTATGTTCAGCTTTGATTAAAAAGTATTGAGTATGATCTATGGCCTAGCAGCTCCAGTTTTTGTGCCTACCATATCAAACTGCTGTGCCATCTGTCTTGTTTATAGCTTTGCTTACATTTGTTTTAACTATTTATTGTGGAAGATTTTAATAAAATGTTTTAATCCCTGTTGTGAAATGTTTTAACTCCTGCTGTCATCTGCTCTGAGCCCGTTCACTGGGAGGGCAAAATATAAGCCGAAACAAACAAACAAATAATATATTTCAGTTTTCTACAAACACAAAGAAAAAAATACACATATTCCTCTGAAACAAATCCGTTTAACTTCCTCCTCGGCTTTAAAATTCCTAGAAATGTTACATCTACAGTTAAGGTATAACACCTTTAACTTCAGATGTTTAATTATTAGCTTTGTATTGTATCCCAACTGTAAAAAACTTTTGCCTTGTACACAAGTGAGAGAAAAACAACAGAGTGACTAACTTGAAGCTCTCCTTCCCACCATCCACCAGGATTCTTCTTTCTGATAAGAATCAGCTGACCAGGGGCAAGTGTAAGCTGCTCAGGACCTGTCGCAGTATATGAGGCAATAACCTGAGCAATTTCTGTTAAGTAGAAGAAATATTTTCATTTATCATTAATCTGAAAAACTTGTATCACCTAATTTAACAATTTTACTGTGCCACCATTTATACCAAGACTGAGTTAACTTAAACACACATGTTCAAACACATATTGTCCCGGCTTCTGACGGGACGGCTTGGCCAGTGACAACAGCAGCAGAGGGACGGCCCTGACCACACCCCCCATTGATGCTGGAGAACTCACCTGCCTCCCCAATATCTGGGACTGCAACAAGGGGGTGGGAGAAGCGGAAGCCAGGTTGGCGTCCTGGCTTTTAGTGGGAGGCGGGGCACGAGGACGGGAGGAGCCAAAGGGGGTGAGGGAGTAATAAAAGGAGGAAGAAGGGAGGCGGCCGGGGAGGAGGAATGCTGGGATGGCTGGGGCTAGAGAGAGAGAGCTGGAATAGAGAGAAGGAGCCCCATATGCGAGAAAGCCTCTGAGCAAGAAGCCAGACTCAGGATGGGCAAGAATGGTGCGGAAACCCCTCTGATGATCCCGTCTTCTGAGGCCGCTTCTCCCTCTCCTCTGTCAGAACTCCTCGCGGCCCCCCCTTTGGCCCCTCTGCTCAAGCCAGGGTTGGCGGAACTTGAGGCGCACATGCCCCGAGGCAGTACCAGCGACGGCCACTGGAGGTCGTACAACCGCCGACAGCAGAGGGCTCAACACATATGAATGTTTTCACTATAGCATATATTTGTTTAGAGAGCATTTAGAGAAAAAACACTAGAGACAGCTATATATATTAGTCAATGGAAGAGTGATAAATGTCACATTGAGGGTATTAGATCCTTGAAGAAATAGGAACTGTTTTGCTGAAATGGGTAGCAATTCCTAGAGAGTGGCTAGCATAAATAGTCAAGGACCAGCTGGTGGTTAGCCCTGGATGCAAAAAGGCAGTTATTATGGTATCAACTAAAATCAGAGATCCAGCAGGGTACAGCTGAAGCTGGAGCTTGCTGATATTGGACACAGGCATGGTACTAAGCACAACATTAATAAAAATGGAAGTAGTTGCAAAGAGAGCAGAATAACTACTGGGAAAGTGAAAGACAAGTACGCTAAAGCTCAATGCAAAACCAATTTAGGGTTTCGGTAACTGAGATCAACAAAGAAATGATGCCCTAGTCCTGAAGAATTTTCAGAGGACTGTAAGCAAGGGTCATTTCATAGAAAAAGAGCTGCAGGAGCTCATTAGCATACAGTATGCTAATGAGCTATTAGCGTATTAGCTCATTAGCATATGCCACACCCCCTGACATCGCCGGAAGTGATTTCAGAAGGGGAAGCATCTTCAAAAGCCTCTCCTTCCCTTCCCAGCCAGCCTGCCAAAGTGGGGGAGGGAGCAAAGAGAGAAGGGGTTTAAAGTTTAAAGTCGGGATGCAGGAGAAAAGAGGAAGAGAAGGAAAGAAGGAAGAAAAAGAAAGAAAGAAAGAAAGAAAGAAAGAAAGAAAGAAAGAAAGAAAGAAAGAAAGAAAGAAAGAAAGAAAGAAAGAAAGAAAGAAAGAAAGAAAGAAAGGAAGGAAGGAAGGAAGGAAGGAAGGAAGGAAGAAAGGAAGAAAGGAAGAAAGGAAGAAAGGAAGGAAGAAGGGAAGAAAGAAAGAAAGAAAGAAAGAAAGAAAGAAAGAAAGAAAGAAAGAAAGAAAGAAAGAAAGAAAGAAAGAAAGAAAGAAAGAAAGAAAGAAAGAAAGAAAGAAGGAAGAAAGAAAGAAAGAAAGAAAGAAAGAAAGAAAGAAAGAAAGAAAGAAAGAAAGAAAGAAAGAAAGAAAGAAAGAAAGAAAGAAAGAAAGAAAGAAAGAAAGAAAGAAAGAAAGAAAGAAAGAAAGAAAGAAAGAAAGAAAGAAAGAAAGAAAGAAAGAAAGAAAGAAAGAGAAGGAAGGAAGGAAGGAAGGAAGGAAGGAAGGAAGGAAGGAAGAAAGGAAGGAAGGAAGGAAGGAAGGAGGGAGGGAAGAAGGAAGGAAGGAGGGAAGAAGGAAGGAAGGAAGAAGGAAGGAAGGAGGGAAGAAGGAAGGGAAGAAGGAAGGGAAGAAGGGAAGAAGGAAGGGAAGAAGGAAGGGAAGAAGGGAAGAAGGAAGGGAAGAAGGAAGGGAAGAAAGAAAGGACGAAGGAAGGGAAGAAGGAAGGGAAGAGGAAAAGGAGAGAAGGAAAGGCGGAAAAGAAAAGGAGAAGGGAAAGAGGGAAAGAAAGAAAGAGAGAGAAGGAAAGGAGGAAAAGAGAAAGAAAGAGAAAGAAAGAAAAGCAGGAAAGGAGGGAAAGAAAGAGGGCAAAGAGATGGGGGAGTTCTGGGGGGGCTCTCCTACCCCCCCATCAAGCCCCCTGGCCACCCCCACACTTACCGCGATCAAGCTTCTGCCGGTGGGGGGCCACTTTGGGCATCCCCCGGGCCACAACGCTTCTGCATGTGCCTGGGGACACTGGCAGGGGGGCCTCTTCGAGCGACCCCTGGGCCATAGCACTTCTGCACGGGCCCGGGGACGCCGGTGGGGGCCCTCTTCAGGCATCCCTGGGCCGCAGCACTTCTGCATGGGCCCGGGGACGCCGGCGGGGGCCCTCTTCGGGCATCCCCCAGGCTGCAGCGCTTCTGCATGGGATTGGAGATGCCAGTGGGGGGCCTCTTTGGGCATTCCCCGGGCTGTAGCGCTTTGGCGCGGGCCGGGGACACCGGCTGGGGGCGGGGCTTGCCACCACCGCCATTTGTGGTGGCTCCTGAGCTGCCGGAGCAGTGCTCTGGCGTGCTCCGGCCCCAAAAGACCCCTGACTGTAAGGTATTTTTTCAAGCACAAAACCTTACTGAGTCTTTTTGTACTTTTAAAATTATCCTGTTGCCAGTGGTTTGTAAATTAAAAATAAAGACTACTGATGCCTCAAGAAAGGTTTAGATGAAAGTAACTGTTGGATGGAAAGAACTAAGCAGTCTTTGCCTCTTCCCAGACCCGAGTCTCTCCTCTCCGATCTGCTCCTGAGGATGAGTGATCTTTGGGAATGTCATAGGATGCAGGCTCAGCAGAAATTTATTTATACTTCAAATTTATGAATTGTCCAATCCCTGAGTGCACAGGGCCCTGGGCGATATACAGCAAACGTTATCAACATAACATTAATGAAATTAATAATTAACTCATTCCTATGTTATTAAAATTATCTCCAGATGGCATCACTAATTTAGTTTTAGACCTACTCTGGACCGTGCTACCATCTTGCGGGCAGGGCGAGAAGGAGGCTGAAGCAAAAAGATGGAAAAGGAGGGTGCCAACCATGATGGAAACTGTTGCTGTCCTCAACCAAAAGCTTGACAGAACATCTCTGCCTTACAGGCCCTGCAGAACTGAATTAAGTCCCAACGGGCCCTGGTGGTATTTGACAGAGAGTTCCACCAGATCGGAGCCAGAGTCAAAACAGCCCTGGCTCTGGTCGAGGACAGCCAGATATCTATGGGGCCAGGGATCACCAGTAGATTGTTCTTAGTGGAGCATAATGCTCTCCTGGGAACATACCAGAGGAGGCAGCCCTGAAGATACGCAGGTCCCAGACTCCTCAAGGCCTTAAAGGTCAACACCGAAACCTTGAACCTGACTCGGTACTCCAGTGGAAGCCAGTGTAGCTGGCGCAGCACAGGTTGTATATGTATATAATGCAAGCACCATTTCCAAACAGTGTATAATATGTAATGTACAATAGGATATGAAATGATATTTTTTATGAAGACTCTGGATAAAACTTCATTTCAGATGTAATATAAAAATGTAATTTCAAGTCCCAGTCTTCCTAGCATACAAACTATGTTAGATGCAAATCTAAAGAAAATCTTCATAAAAATAAATGACTGTAATAAAAACTGAACATATATTAAAACAAGGAATTTTCAAGGGAAGAATTTAAACAGAAGTATATTTTAACCAGCAAGCAATTTCATTGGTATGCAGAAAAAGAATCATTCTCCAATTGAATAGGCATTTTTGCATTCTGGAGTGCTTTCCTTCCAACAGTTCTAAAGACAGCTGTCTTCCATTGTCACTCAATATACATTTACTTGCAACTGAGAAGCACAACATGGTCCAAACATCCTGCCACATTATTTGAATTTATGCTTCCTCTTAGGTGGTTTTCTAAAGGTCAGCTGTATCAGGAACTCCTATCCCAGCACTGAGCTAAATGTAAAGCCAGTGCTCAAAACATTTGTCCAGAAACTATGGCACAGGTTTCAAAACGGAAGTGAAATAATCGAAAATCTCTCATCTAAACCCTTGTCACTTACATAAAAATGATGTAGGCTATTTCAAACCTATAGCAGACAGACTAGCTGTGAAAGCAGAAGAATGACATTTTATAGGCATTATTTTAGTTTCCCTCAGACCAAAACTCACCAGGTTTCTTGCCTAGGCTTCCTGTTTTCCCAGCAGTTCCAGGCACCTTTAAATAATAAGAAAAACATCACTCATATTTTCATAAAGCTATCATTGTATACTGAGGACAGGATCTATAAAACCATACACAGGAAGCTACCTTATACCAACTGAGGCAGACCGCTGGTCCATTGACAGACACAGATTCTGCAGATGCAGGCACGATTTTCACCAACTTCTCCCTCTCATGTCAGACCTCAGACACACCTCCCCAGTAGTTCTTGAGAGTTCCCTGGCATTTTGGGCTGCATTAGGAGGTGAGGAAGTCCCACACTGCTGATAAAATCCCTTCCATCATCAGAGATTGTGCAGGAGCCAATACAAAACTGGAGCTGTATTCTATAACTGGCAGCAGCTCTCCAGGGTCTCTGAGGTCTCTCACAATACCTACTACCTGACCCTTTTAACTAGCGTTACTAGGGGATGAGCATGGGATTTCTGCATGTAATAATAATAATATCTTTCAATTTATTAATCGCCCAATCCTGCAGAGCTGCTGGCTCTGAGCGATGAACAGTTACTCATATATGACAAGGGACTAACAATGATTCATCGGGGTAAGGGAGGACAACATATAAAGTCTTTAAATCACAAACATTTTTGCAGCCGATGGGGATTATGTTCAGCTGTAGGCTCAAGCATGTTCCAGAGGCATTTACTCGGCTTGGCTGGATGACGTCAGCTGTTTTTCCTGGTGCTTTTAATTGAAGGAACATTTTATGGAACAACTGGTCATACAATCTTTGAAAAAAATATATAATTGACCAGAGAGGAGCACCACTGGACATGTGATTGTACTGGAGGCCTCATTTGCAATTTTGTATTTTTTTTCCTTGCCCAGTGGTTAAACTTTCCTTTGTTTTCTGGTCTTTATTGATTTCAAACTTTATATATGTATGGTTGTATGCCTTTCTGTTTATATAATAGCCAGTGTGTTCCATATGCATGTTGTATTAGACCTCTGAAGAAGGCCTGCTAAGGCCGAAACGCGTCAGGTCTATTTTATCAGCCCTTGTATATTTTTACAATTCTTTATGAGGTATGAATGGGCCCCTATATAATGTTTTAATCTGTTTAATAAATACATGTATGTTTTTTAAATGGATTTTAAATTTGGCCCTCTTTTGTTTTGGAGTAACCTTTTCAGGTACTGGAGTGGGGAATCAAATCCGGTTCTCCAGATTAGAGTCCACTGCTCTTAACCACTACACCAAACTGGCTCTCACCAAACATTTTACACACAGGTAGGACTGTCGACTCTGCCCACAAGTTCATATGCTAATCCTTTCAAACCCATTGCTTCTGTGTATAAATATTCTAACAGTGTACAGCAATGGGGATAGGAAGGATTACCTAAGGCAAGGTAAGAGGCAAGGAGATGTAATTGGAGGTGGCTATATTAGTTACTTATTTACAGATGACCAGGCTAGAGCCTAGATGCTGGCAAAAGGCACTCCAAGTTTCTGCCTCTGCATAGTGCTGAAATCTGGTGGAAACTATCAGAAAAACAGGTTGCTTACCTGTAACTGATGATCTTTGAGTGGTCATCTGTGCATTCACACATCTGGGATATAGTGCGCCTGCACAGACCTCGATTGGTTCCTCTTGAAAGCGAAAGGGATTTTCACGCCCGCTCCCCCATTACGCGCTGGCCCCACTGTGCATGATTAAGGGAGGGGCACGACAATCCCGCCAGTTCTTTCCGACCACTGCAATCAGTCTCAGAGTAAGACAAGAGGAGAGGACCGAAAGCAGAAGGGAAGGAGAGTAGGTGGTATGAATGCACAGATGACCAGTCGAAGATCATCAGTTACAGGTAAGCAACCTGTTTATCTTCTTCGTGGTCTCTGTGCATCACACCTCTGGGAAATTAGCAAGCAGTAAACAAGCCCACCTGGAGGAGGGAGCTGAAGGTCCTAGACTTGCGCCGCCTGCAACCCTGCCCGTCCCACAACAGAGCGTTGATGAAGACGCCCACCCAAAGCGTAAAGTTTCACAAGCGTGTGGGGGGTGAGTGGGTGACCCATGCTGCTGCTTGACAGATGTCAGTGAGCAGCGGACCTCCCAGGGAGGCTGTATACAAGCCCACTGCCTGGTGGCAAGCACTCGAAGCGGGCCTGGAAGTAGCTGTTTGGCCAGTAAGTAACACAGTAAATGGTTCCACAATTCACCTAGATAGACATTGCAAAGAAACCTCTTCCCCGCACAAGTGTGCTATAAAGACGAACAAGGCCCGGTGACTGACGGAATGACCTTTTTCCATCGGGGTAGAAGAGCGTAGCTCTCTTAATGTCCAGAGTAAGAAGCCTGCATTCATTGTCACTCATAAAAGACGGGAAAACATTGGAAGAGCAATGCAAGCTCACAAATGGAACTTGGAACAACCTTGGGCACGAAAGAGACATCCGAGGCCAAGGTGACACCATCAAGTAGAAAAACCAATATGGAGAGTCGCAATGGAGTGCAGACAATACTCTCACTCATCGTGCTGAAGTAATGGCTACAAGGAAGGCAGTTTTCCACGAGAGAAACTGCAGAATAGACTCGGCCATGGGCTCAAACGGTTGTCTGTTGGTCTGGACAGCACTAGATGTAAGTCCCAGAAGGGAGTCAGCCCACTAGCCAGAGGAAAGAGCCGGGTGAAACCCATTAGAACTGCTTTGCTTGCGAGTGAGAAAAAACGGAATAACCGTCCACCACAGGATGATTGGCATAGGTGGTGGCCAAAAAGGCTCTTAAAAAAGAGCAACTAAGACCCAACTCCAGGTGGGTCAACACTAATCCGAAGAGTACCCTCAAGCCCGAAGGGGGTGGTGATAAACCCAACGATTCAAGGCAAAGTGAAAGCCTCTTCCACTTCCCTTCAATGGCAGTGCATGTAACTGGCCGCCAACGGTTCGACAGGACTAGGTCAATCCTGCTAATGTAGTGCTAGGGAATCCTCCATGCTATGAGCTCAAGATGTGGTATGGTATGAAGTACTCTGCCCTCCTGAGCTGGGAGGAGAACTAGTGCCCGGGGGAAAAGGTATGTATGTGCCCCGGGACATGAGGAGTAGAGTAGGGAACCAGTGCCAACATGGCCACCATGTTGCCATGAGGATGTGTTGAGGTAGCTCCTTCACGATCCTGCTGAGCACTCTGGCAAGTTGAAGGATCGGTGGGAACAGGCAGACGTGCCTATGAGACTCTGGGAACAAAAGCCCGTCCCCCAGAGACATTGGGTCCGGTCCTGCCCTGGAACAGACAGATGACACTCGGTGTTCTGATGGGTAGCAAACGCATTGATTTTTGGGTGATGCCACCTGTGGCAAACCGGTTGTAGGTAAGCCCAATCGGCTCCCACTCATGGAGGGATGCACCTCCCCCATTCAGAACATCTGCCTACACCTCGAGCAATCAAAGCAGGTGAGCGACAGAGAGGACATGTCCCAGGATTGACTCTTGGTCCAAATCTCCTGGGCCAGTGGACAGAATTCCCTGAACGCTGTTCCACCTTGTCTGCCAGGCTTGCCACCGTATGGTGGGCCACGAAGTGGCGAAATACTTAGTGTATACTGGACAGCGAGCAGTTCCAGGAAACTGAGGTGATTGTAGGCCACACGAGGTTACCATCTGGCACCCACACACAAACCTTGGGGTTGAACTCCCCCATCCCCATAGGGATGCATCCGTGGTAAGGTCAGTTCGAGGCTACAGCAATCAGGACGAAATGGAAGACCTACCTGGAGTGGCTACCAACAGAAGGAAGAAAGGACATTCAGTGCAAGATTCGGACTTTGTGCCCGTGGCTGGGAATAAAGGAAAAGCAGAGGGGGGAGGAGGGAGGGAGAAGGGATATAAACCGTTATGAAATGTACAGGTTAAAAGATAATATGTCTATATAAAAACTATATAAAACTACATTAAAAAAAAGGTCAATTCAGGGCTGGGGCTGGAATTTCCAATGTAGGGAAATCAGTCCATGCACAGGTAGCATGAACCATTAAGATTGGGGCTGCCATAACGAAACAGAAACGTTTGAGGAACCACAGCTGAAGCGGCCTCATCTATAGTCTAGCAAAGACAAGTACCGCTGTGGTGGCAGCCATCAGACCCAAGAGCTGCTGGATCTGCCATGCTAACGCATCTCCCTGTGTTCTATCAGGTGGATGAGAACAATAATGCCTCCACCCTTGAAGGGAGAAAGGTTCGACATACAGTTGAATCCAAAATTGCTCCGATAAACTGGACTCTTAATGACGGGAGGAGCATTGACCTTTTTGACGTTCACCCTCAGGTCCAACGCATCAAGGGTAATCGGCGTTGAATTGACATGGTTGAACAGGGTTTCCTTGGGGCTTGCTACCAACAACCCATCGTCTGAGAATGGAAAGATCCGTACACTCTGAAGGAGGAGGTACACCGTGATGACAAGCGTCATGTCTGTAAAGACTCTGGGCACTGTTAAGAGCCCAAAAGGGAGGGCTTTGTACAGAAAAAGGCCCTCCGTGACTGCAGGACGCAAAACTACCTGTGAGATGGGTGGATATTCATATGAGAATATGTATCTGGCAGGTCCAGGGTCACCATCCAACACCTTCGCAGAGAAGGGAAGGAGGCGTAATAATGTTGCCGTACAGAATTCCTGATAGGAGATAAACTGGTTGAGTCCCCTGAGATCCATAACAAAACGGAATCCTCTGTCCTATTATGGGGACTGTAAAATAACAGCAGTAGAACCTGTGCTGACGATGCGCCATCAGAGCTGGTTCTGTAGCGCCCTTTGGAGAAGGTTCTGAATACCTTACAGGAATGTAGTGGATGATGGATTAATATGAAGTTGGGGCTAGAGGTGCCTGGACAAATTCTAAGGGGTACAGGAGTCAAAGGCTCTGCTTGGAAGCTTTTGAAGTCTCAGCCACAAGCTGAGAAATGGAGGACAAATTTGAAGTGTGCCCATAAGGGTGGGAAGGCACAATGGGTAAGCAAAGCCACTGTGTTTCCGGAGATGACTTAAGAGAGGGTTTGGGAGACCAGGGTTTGCTCCAAGACTTTGACCTGGATGGATTAGAAGCTGATATAACTCCTAAATTGCCTGACATCTGTATTTTGTCAGGATCTTGTAGGGCCGTATCAGTCGTGGGGCTGAAAAGTCTCTCACCTTCAAATGGAAGGTTCTGCAGAAGGGCAGTAAAATGCAACCAGGCATGACGTGGTTTGCCATTGCCTGCCTCAGTGTAGCAACCCTGGCATGCCATGGTAGTTTTCTATCCAAATAATAACCAGGACAAATCCTGCTAGCTTCTAAGATCTAACAATATCAGGTTAGCCTGGGCTGTCCAGGTCAGGGTTCGGAGGATGGTTATGGAAGTAGTGTTTTGGCGGCTGCATCCAACGTGTGCTGAGCTGCACTGAGCTGATGCTTAGTCAGAAGCATTCCCTTCTTTGAAACCTGCAAGCCAGATGGTTAGAGGCCTCAGGGTGGTAGCAAGAAATTCAGACATCTGCTCCCAGAGAGCAAACCGATAACTCCCCATACATGCCATGTAGATTGAGGTCTCGATGCCAAAAACTCCTGCAAACAAATGACTGCGTCTATCCTTAAAGGAAGAGGTGTCACGACAGAATTAGAGTTAAGGTGGGTAAACAGGAGTTCAGCACCCTGCTCCTGCGCCTTACATTGCATGATCTACCCTCCGACTCAAGATGGGGATAGATGCTGGGTAGAGGTGACCATCTGGACAATACTGAACACGGAATCTGTCACAATGGGCAGAGATTGCACTGTAGACAGAGTGAGCGTGTTAGCTATCCATTCGGCAAAAAACCTCCAAGGATTTAAGGTCTTCTGAAGGGAGATTGTGAAATCACTACCCACTTGTTAAGGTGGCGCAGGTTCCAATGGGGGATCGGAGTTTTCGTCCCTTGATTGGAAAAAAGTGTGGAGAAGCGGAGAGCTCAGATGGCTCGGAAAGACATAGGAAACATCAGTACCGATGGAATCGGAATTTAATGGATCTTAAAATTAGAAATAGCCAGGTGCGACGGCTTGGGAGGTCTACCTGTTGCCCTCAATGGTTGAGGCCTCGCAAACTCTGGTGTCGAAGGAGGATCTCGATATCGGGAGGGTCGATTGACGGTTCCATTTCCTAGTGAAGGTGCAAACCATGGCATACTGCCCATAAAGGGATGGGCCCCTTATCAGTATTGCCACAGCCCCTGGTGCACGGGGGTGGGTGGCGGGTGTATCAGTGCTGATGGCTGTTCTCGATCATCAGCTCAGGGCAGTGACAGACAGACCAAAGGCTTTGGCTCCACGGTCGTACTGCCAGTTTCTGACACTGGAGGACTGGAAGATCCATGAGAAGTTCATATCCTGCTCTGACGTTGAGCTGGATAGGACACAGCGAAGGCGACCGAAGTGCACCTTGTGGCTGCTCTCGGCACAGAGAGTCAAATGAAGCAGCCCCCGTAGGATTCAGTGCCGTGGCCCTCCGAGGGGTCAGAGGAGTTTGCACAGGGGGAGTTGTCTTATGCTTTTTTAGCTTGACTGGCCGAGTATCCTTGCCTTCCCTGCATTATAGAGGGAGTATAGGCATCGGATGAAGATGTCTGGTCCGAGCGTATCAGCATCAGGCATTCGATATCTATATGCGTTGGCATCAGGAACCAGTCGATGCCAAGGTGGCAGTCGACATCAACGCATGTCTTGAAGTGTCCTGATGACATCAGTGAAAGCGTGAACTCTGAAACATGATATGAAGTCTGGCAGCTCTGTTCTTCCTCGTCTGCTAGAGAACTTCATGCAAAGAGCAGAAGAGTCCACTCGGTGCAATTCCCTGAGGCATGAAAAAATGAAGTGAGTGTGCATCTGGGGGGGGGGCAATCTTTACTGCTGCACAAAGGCACCATTAAAGAAAACCCCACCTCTTGGCTATGGGTCGGGAGGGGAACACACTACAGAGTCCATAGAAACAAAGCACTTTCACTTAACAAAATAAACAAAAAGAAAAAACGAGGAACAGGCCTAGAGCCCAATTTTTTTACCGACCAAAGCAGAGAAGATTCTACCAGCGCGGCAGTCAGAAGAAAACTGACGGGATGGTTGTGCCCCTCCCTTAGTCATGCGAAGTGGGGCTGGCCCGTGATGGGGGAGTGGGCACGAAAATCCGTTTCGCTTTCAAGAGGAACTGATCAAGGTTGGTGCAGGCGCACTATACCCCAGAGGTGTGATGCACAGAGACCACGAAGAAGATTATTTAGTAAATATGCTACCAGAACTCTTAGTCAGACTAGTATACTGCGTTTTGAGAAACTGTAATCACTGTGTGTTTCTGTCTTTGTCATTTTTCAAGACAGATGGGAAAGATCCATGATTCCTGTACCCACAGATCACTGGATCCAACCTACAATGAGTAATGTGTGTATTTCAGTTATCAGAGGAGATTGGATTTATTCTATTTCCTGTTTGCAACAACATATTGAAAAAGTTATACATCTACAGTGTTGAAGGGTGTTTTTTTAAAAAAGTGAAATAACCCTCTGAATAGGTTTCCTCTCATTAAGAAGCCACATCTGGTACTCTTAGATTCACATGAAGGATTGTATTTGTCTTTTAAAAGTGAAGCAAATCGATTAACAGTGTTGAAGGTTTAATAGTATTATAGACAGCTGCCAGCTGCATTCTTTCTCATGAACAAATAACAAGACTAAACATTAGTCACAAACCATCAACTCACAATGCCTAATTCAATGCAGAAAGTGTGCATTGCAATCCAGAATCAAGTGCTAATGACTTCAGTGGGATTTATGTATTACGTTATGCACTAATTTTGCAGGAAGACACTCTTCCTTAAGAAGTTCAGTCACATATGTCCCATGCTGAGAATTCCCTAGTAACATGGGAACTGTACAATTGACAGGACTTTGTTCCATCTATGATGACTCATTTGTCCTGGCTCCTCCTCTCTGGTTGATAAGACAAGTAGTTGAGAGAACTCCTGTAACTACTTTCTTCCCTTGGTCAAAGCAGATGTCAGCAACAAATCCCGCTCTGTGACCACAGAGAAATTCTGAATCCCTGGATGTTGTTCACAACATGAAGATTACCCAATTTACCACAGGGATGAGACAATAATAGAAATAGTTGTATGACACGAAGTTGTGACTGACTCATGGTGATACCAAGACCATGGTATTTTCAAGGCAAGTGAGGAGCGGAGGTGGTGTGCCACTGCCTTCCTCTTCATAACAATCCCAGACTTCCTTGGTGGTCTCTCATCCAAGTACACAAGCTGTAGAAGTTTCATGTACCCAATAATCTTCTCTGCTGATCTTCTGACTGATACTAGTGACAACAGAGGGCATCCTGCATACCCTCATGAAGCTTTGTGCAAAACATGGAGGAATCAGGGCCACTGTTCCCTCTAAGCTGAGTTAGTGTGAGCTAGCTCACAGTTTTTTAGCCTCTAGCTCACACATTTTTGTCCTAGCTCAGGAAAGATGGCACCAGAGCAAACTAATTTATGCAGTAGCCAAATTGCTCGCTCACAATTCTAATGCTAGTAGCTCATGGTAGAATTTTTGCTTGCATGACTCTACACCTTAGAGGGAACATTGATCAGGGCTACCGTGTACTGGCATCAAGAACAGACAGCCTAGTTGAACACAACTGATGTCTGTCTACTTATTTCCTCCTGCAGTGAAAAGAGCATGAAGATTTTACTATTGTCCCTGAACGAGGGTGCAAATAAATCTAATGATTGTTTGTGAAATTTAACAGATTTTCTCAGAATTGTCAGATGATGGCCTCTATGGTTCTGTTTACTCTTTTGACAGATATACATAATCAGTTAGAGATTGGTTTTGGCATTCTTCCATCCACTTGAGCTGTGGCTCTGTGGAAGAGCATCTGCTTGGCATGCAGAAGGTCCCTGGTTCAATCCCTGACATTTCCAATTAAATGAATCAGGTAGTAGATGATGTAAAAGACCTATGCCTGAGACTGTAGAGAGCCACAGGTCAGGCTGAGTAGACAATACTGACCTTACTGGACTGATGGCCTGATATAAGGCAGTGTAAGACAGCTTCATGTGTACATTTCTCCCCAAACCATTCCAGTTATTCATTTTGTCAGCTTGTGATTATCTACAATAACAGATGTGAAGAGAGATATTGTGCATTAGTGTGCACAAGCGCACACACAGACTTTACCTCAGAATCTTTCAGTCTGACATAGTTAGATGGAAATACTCCTGATTTTTCACCCAGTGTTCCTGTCCACCAGTCTCCATCCTTCTTGGTCACTAGAATTAAATCCCCTTGTTGAAAAGTTAAGTCTCCTTGTTCTGAGCTCTCGTAAGTGTACATGGCAATATATTCTAAAAATGTAAAAAAATACAGAAGTGAGAAATGGCTGTGAATTATCAGTTACATTGCAAATCTATTTTACAAATAAGAAGTAATGCATTATAACCCCATTTCTACTCTTCAGTTTTGTGAGGGACAGTATTGTTCTCTCAAACTGACTTTAAGTCATTACTTAAGAGGGAGCAGGGCGTTCTTCAGTGGAAAGCACTGTATCATTCCTCAAAGAGGACTTAATTTCTTGTCATGTTCCACCAGCAGTAAAAGTTACTACAGCGGGTATATTTTTTTCTCCTTGAGTTACCAAAACTTCAAATACTTACATAGGTTATTTTTTTGTAAATAAGTTTTACAGTCAGAACATATAAAGAGATCCTACAAAAATAACCAATACATTTATACATACCACACTTGAACCATTAACGGTTCTATCCTAAGGACAGTTTCATAGGAATAAGCCTAACTGAATAGACTTGAGTAGGATTCTGAATAGACCTGATTATGATGGCACTAAGTATTAGCTAATCATCATGGAGCCATATTTAACTGACATGGCAAATTTTTGCCTGACGTATTAAGAGTCAAGTATACATTCATTTGTTTTCTACAACAGGTTAGATCCAAATTTACATGGAATAACACTTCTACTTGTGCAAGGGAAATGTTCAGGATTTCCCAGGAATTCACTTGAAAGTTACAGCTTTTCCTCCATGAAGTTCCTGAAAGTCCCACAACCTTTAGGAACAGTTTTTCTGGTGGCATAGGAGGCAGGCACACAGAAAACAGTGGGAGATGGGAAAGGTTTGTTCAATAAGTGGTACTCTGGTTATGGTACTTTGGATTAAACCAATGAATGGTTGATTTTGCTTTTGAATTTTAAAATACCTCTCAAAATAACACATATGTTGATATTTTAGACATACACAAGTATATTTAAATTTCAAATCTACTTAAAAAAGGTGATCAAACCAAACTTTCTTCTACTGGTAAACAAACTAAGGCTGCAATCACACCCACTAAATCAGGGATGTCAAACAGGTGGCCCAAAGGCTGAATCTGGTAAAGAATTGGCTGAGGCTTCTCCCCCTCCTCCTCCCAGGGGGAGGGAGGGAACAGCCAGAGCTTGCTTCCTGGCCAGGCTGCAGGAGACAAAGGGAAGCCTTTCTTTCCTTCCACTGGCTCCTCCCTGAAGGCAGGGAGGGAATGAGAGAGAGCTTGCTTTCCTGGGCTGCCTCAATTGCATGGGAGAAATACCAAGCACCTTTAAGACAATCAAAGTTTTGTTCAAGGTATGAGCTTTTGTGTGTCTTGCTACAGAGTGTGTGTGTTTTGTTGGGGTCTTTATGCCAGGGCTCTCCTAGATGCAACTGGGTTCCTGGCCCCTTTTCAGTGTATTCACACTCTCATCATCCAGTCCTTCTCAGTAAGAAAGCAATGTGAGCTATTTTCGAGGAGGAATAACAACAAGCCAGTGAGGTGGATTAGGCTGGAAGTGTGTGTCACCCAGCACATTTCCTTTGTAGAAAGTTGTAGTTATTTCTCTGGGGAAAACTGTAGTTTTGTAGACAAACACATGACCCTCAGTCTGTGTTAGGATGCCTTCTCATGTTCTTAACCAGCACAAGAAGCAACTTATGTACAAAAGGTTGCAATGCCCAGCCATTTAATGTTTTCCCCTGTGTCCTAGATTCAGAACATTGAGCATGAGGTTTCTGTAATGAGTGCCAATAAATCAAAAAGGGCCATTGGTACTTACCGAAAAGGGTCCTTCTCCTCTGAGATAAGGAGGACATCTTGTTGGGTGTTTCCCACTCTATCCTTAGGGAGGCAGGAACTAAACTTTGCTTCCTGTCCTCTTGGTGGGACACGCCCCTTCAGCTCAGTTTGGAAACTCCAAGCAACAGTAATGACTGAAACAAACTTCAAACAACTGAATCAACACGTCTTAACTGCACGACTGCAACCCGTTAACATGTAAGGAGCGAATAAGGACAGGAAGGACTTATATACATAATAGAGAGCAGTGCTAAGGAAGAAAGAAGAAAGAAGAGAAATGATGATGATGTGGGAGGAGCCAAGATGTCCTCCTTATCTCAGAGAAGGACCCTCCTCGGTAAGTACCAATGGCCCTTTCTCTCTCTGAGAGGAGGACATCTTGTTGGGACCTCCCATAGCAGTGTCCTCAGCATTTGGGTGGGTCATCGTCAACCTCTGTCAGTACCTGTTGAAGGACTCTCTGTCCAAAGGCCACGTCAGCTGAGTCAAAAACATTGATCCTGTAGTGTTTAATAAACACGGAAACAGAGGACCACGTGACGGCCTTGCAAATTTCTTCCACTGTGGCACAGCTAAAAAAAGCTGAATTTGTTGCTGCACTTCAGATTGAGTGAGCCGTTATGCCAGATGGAGGAACCAGCTTTTGTGCCCTATAGGCTTCAGCAATGCAGTACTTAAGCGTAGAGCTGATGGTAGACTTGGACATTTTACATCCCTTATTAAGCAGAGAAACGGAAATGAACAGTGATTCTGACTTCCTGAAACTACTAGTACGGTGGAGATAGGTCTTCAAAGCCCTGCAAATATCCAATGAGTGCCAAAGTTCTTCCTTCGGATGGGACGGATTCAGACAAAACAAAGGAAGACAAATCTCCTGCAACCTATGGAATCGAGAATTCACTTTAGGCTGAAGGGTAGGGTCTGTGGTCAGCACCACTTTATCTTTGTGAAATACACAAAACCTGGGTTTAGCAGAAAGGGCACCAAGCTCTGAGACCCTACGAGCCGATGTTACAGCGACTAGAAACAATGTTTTCATTCGTAACCACTTGAGAGAGATCTCCTTTAATAGGCTTGAAGGGATGCTTAGTTAAGGCATTGAGGACCACATTCAATTTCCATGTGGGGAACCAGTGAGATGTTGGAGGATTTGGAAGCAACGCTCCCCTAAGAAAGCAACGAATGTGTGGATGTCTGGATAAATCCCAGCCCTTAAAGGTAGGTAGGACCGTAGATAGGGCCGCCACTTGTCTACGTAGCGTGGAGGCCTTTAGGCCAGAATCATGGCCGTCTTGCTGGAAGGCTAGGACATTCCAAATGTGAGGTTTAAGAGGGTCGATCTTTTCCCTCTTGGCCCATCTCACGAAGGCTTTCCAGGTGGTATTGTAGATCTGACAAGTGGATTGCCGCCTGGAGGCCAGCATGGTATCAGACACCTTATCTGAATAGCCTAGCTTGCGGAGGTGTTCCCGCTCAATCACCATGCGGTGAAGCGCAGACAATCTGGGTCTGGATGCCAAATGGGTCCCTGGGTCAGCATGTCCGAGGTCACCAGCAGATGTAAGAATGGACGAAGGGCCAGGCGTTGGAGTTTTGAGAACCACGGTCTCCTTGGCCAGTATGGAGCCACCACTATGATTTCTGCCTTTTGTTCCTGTATCTTCCTCAGGAGCCTTGGAAGAACTGGGGTTGGTGGGTATACAAATAGGAGTCCAGGAGGCCACTGAGACATCAATGCATCGGTTGCTTCCGCGTCCCAGTGGTAAAATCTGGTGAAGAACCTCTGTACCTTGAAGTTGAGTGGGGACGCAAACAGGTCTACTACCAGGTGGCCGAAGTGCTCCACTATGAGTTGAAACACATCCTGCTTTAGGGACCATTCCCCCTCTTGTAATCGACATCGACTCAGCCAATCTGCTTTGGTGTTCAGGACTCCCTTCACATGTTTGGCCTTGATGTAGGCTATGTTGAGTTCTGCCCACTTCAGCAGCCTGGAGGCTTCCTGGTGAAGATGGGAAGACCTGGATCCCCCCTGGCTGTTGATATACGCCTTCGTGGAAATATTGTCCGTCCTGATCAATGTTGTAAAATATTCAAGAGTATTTAATTACTCAGAGTATCGATGGATCTTGCTCTATTGGAAAGAAGAGATTTCTTTGTGTTTAAAAACCTTTATTGCTAAAGATAAAAGGTATACAGGAAACCTACAAATAAACAAACATCTAAGAGCTACATTTCTAAGCTGCTTACAGTTCAAGTCATGGCTACTAACTAACACAGACAAAGAAGAAGATGTGCTTCTTCTTGACCCCTTGGAAGGAAGTCACCTGAAACAAACAACCAATCTGTATCACAATAGGAGTTACTTTTCCCGGGCAAATGCCCCATTGGCTCTGTGCCAGTTTTCCCTTCCAGGTCAGTCTAAACAACAGTAACACTGGTAAACAAGTTAACCCTATAATGACTGGATTGTCAGACCTTGCAAGTACATACATTTCCAACACCCCTTCTCAAGGTCTAACATGTAAGTCATACATACACAAAACATTATTCATTATTCACTTCAACATTTGTACCAATCATATTCAACATTTTACGTAGACGTTCAAACTTCTCTTTGGTCAATGGCTTAGTCAGAATGTCAGCCACCATTTCCTCTGTACGACAATGCTCAATATCTATCAGCTTCTTCTGGTACAAATCTCTTACTAAAGCACACTTAATACCAATAGATCTACTTCTTGCAGTGGTGCTTTCTTCCTTACATATAGTTATACAAGCCTGATTATCCTCAAACATAAGTACAGGTACAGGTTCTCTTATTCCAAAGTCCTTTAACATATGAAAAATCCATTCAAGTCTACTACAAGCACTTGCTGCTGAAACACATTCAGCTTCCGCAGTAGATTGCGCCACAACAGTTTGCTTTCTGCTAGTCCAGTCTATTAGTCCATTTCCGTAGAAAAATAGATATCCACTTGTAGACTTATAATTGTCCGATTCTTCTCCCCAGTTGGCGTCCATATATACGACTAATCTGGGTCCCTCAGACGGTGCAATTTTCAGTTGTAAGTCCATTGTTCCTTTCAGGTACCACGCCAGTTTCTTCATTGCATTCCAATCATGATGATTAGGTGAACTCACTTTCCTGCATAAGATGCCAACTGCCGCTGTGATATCTGGCCTCGTGGTTTTGCTCAGGTAGAGAAGTTTTCCAACTGCTTCTCTGTATTCTCCAGTGTCTCTGAGTGGTTTTCCGTTCTTTTCCTTCAGATATCCAGGTTCCATTGGTATGGATGATACATTACAGCCTTTCATGCCAATAGATTCTACAAAGTCCATAATCTTTCTTTTCTGACATAGAAGAAAAGTTCCATCTTTGAGTCTCTCAATTTGTATTCCGAGGTAGTGTTGTACATCTCCTAGTTGTTTGACTTCCACATCTTTATTCAGTCCATCAGCTATTTCTTTGACATCCTCTCTGTTTTGACAGGCCACGATCAAGTCATCAACATAAACGAGAACATACTGATAGTGTCCATTTTTAATCCTAGTGTATAGACAAGGTTCAGCTTTCCCTTGTTCAAAACCTTGCTTCTGTAGCAGTCCAGTAATTCTGTCATACCAGGCCTTTGCTCCTTGTTTTAGCCCATAGAGTCCTTTGCTGAGTCTGTAGACATAATCCTCTTGTCCTTTGGCTTTAAAACCTTCAGGTTGTTCCATGTAGATTTCTTCTGATAGTTCTCCATTGAGAAAAGCAGTCTTTACATCAAGATGCTCTACTATCATGTCTCTCGATGCCGCAACACTAAGAAGTGTTCTGAAAGTTGCTTGGTCGGTAACTGGAGCAAAAGTTTCAAAATAGTCAGTCCCATATTCTTGTGAATAGCCTTTAGCTACTAGACGTGCTTTGTACAGCTCCACAGTTCCATCTTCTTTATGCTTTATTTTGAAAACCCATTTGCATCCAACAGGCTTTCTCCCTTGAGGTAGCTTAGTAAGAGTCCATGCTTCTTTCTCATATATGGATAGTATTTCCTGTTCCAATGCTTCAATCCATCTATCTCTTTCACTTGCAGGTAAGTTGCATATTTCTTTCCAGTTCTTGGGTTCTTTTGCAGATTGCACAGTTTCACAAAATCCATATTTCTTTGGTGGTTGCCCTTTAGTGCTCCTTTCTGACCGTCTCACACTGGTTGTGGGTTCTGCTGCCTCCTCTGGTGTGGTTCCCGCTTCCCCTTCTGTTCTGGTAGTTTCCTCAGAAGGTAGACCTGCCGGTTCCCCGGTGATCACTACAGGTAACCATGCCACCAACTCTTCAGGTGCAGTCCCAGGCGTCTGTGGATCAGTTGCACTGGAAACACTTGGCAAATCACACTCATCAACAAATACAACATTACGTTCTTTAACTGTGCGATTTTGGGGATTGTATATTCTATATCCTTTTCCACCAACAGGATACCCTACTACAAATCCAACTTCAGCACTGGGGTCAAGTTTTCCCCTTCTCTCCTTTGGTATGTGGGCATACCCTTTGGAACCAAAAGCTTTGATGTGCTTTAATCCAGGCTTCTTTTTAAACCAGGCCTGAAAAGGAGTGATTCCAGTAAGCTTTGAGGGTATTCTATTGTGTAGGTACACCGCTGTGTTTACAGCTTCAGCCCATAGGCTGTTTGGCAGTCCAGAATGCATTAGCATAGCTCTACACATTTCCTGAATTGTTCTATTCAGCCTCTCAGAAGACCCATTTTGCTGAGGCGAGTATGGGATAGACACCTTGTGTTCAATCCCTTCACGTTCCAGAAACGCTTTAAATTCAGCATTGCAATATTCTCCACCTCCATCAGTGCGTAAGCTTTGA
Source organism: Gekko gecko (assembly GCA_029375565.1). NCBI lineage: Eukaryota > Metazoa > Chordata > Lepidosauria > Squamata > Gekkonidae > Gekko > Gekko gecko. The sequence goes on along the minus strand of JAPDNY010000004.1, from coordinate 98,014,661 downwards.
GGTGCTTTGCCAAATTTGTTTTTAATTGTGGCCAGGTAACATTTGAATTTACTCAGTGTCTCATCTTTACTCTTCATCATATACACAAAAGTATATTTCGTTTTGTTCTCAGTAAAAGTCACAAAATATTTATTCCCGCCACAGGATGGCGCTAGTGGACCAACAAGATCACTGTACACAGTCTCTAGAAATCTCCCATTAGTAGTAGGAAATTTTTGAGAATATTTTGGGGCGGTCCCTTTAGCTTTGAGACACGTGTCACATTTCTCCTTTGCCTTATCACAATTCACAACAGAGATTCCACATTCCTTCAACAACCTTTCAACAGACTGTATGCTCCTGTGTGCAAACTTCAAATGCCATGCATATAAGCAATTCTGATGATTACAAGAGTCATTGCTAGTTTGACAAACTTGTTTCTCATCATTAACAGTTCTAGGTTTCACATTGGCATCTACAAGATAATGAAATCCATCTCTTTCTTCCACTTTGAATGCAAAACCAGGCCCTTTAGCAAGAATCTCACTTGTCTTGTCTGTTCTAAGCAACACACTGTGACCACTGTCCATAAGCCTTTTAGTTGAAATCAAATTATCAGCTGCTTCAGGGACTAGAGCCACGTTCTGCAACTTAACATTAATTACTTCTCCACTAGTAGTGAGAAGTCCAATGGCTACAGTTCCCACGCCTCTGACATCAAGTAATTGCTTATTAGCTTGGAGAATTCTTGGCCTATTGTCAGTATCAAGTTCAGAAAACAGTTCCTCATATTTGCAAACATGCATGCAGGATCCAGAGTCAATTAAAAATATTTTCTTATTTCCATCAATATCATCATCATCACAGATTCTAAAAGCATGATCCTTTCTGTTAGCATGGTGATTCCCATGTTCCTTTGTCTCTGGTTTGGAGCGGCTGCTATAATTTCCTCTACCACTGGGTGTCTTGCCTCTCTGACCACGTGCTCCAAAAAGCTTTTGTCTGCCTTCTGCTTTAGACTCACTGTCTCTGGCATTTCTAAATTCACAGAATGCAACTTTATGATTCCCTTTGCATAAGAAACACTGAATTTTCCTTTTAAATCTTTGCCCATGTTTCAAACTCAGTACAGACATCTCATTAGACAAATCATCATCATTGCTCCTTGAGTCATATTCTTCCTGTAAAATCATCAGTAAACCTTCAAGACTTAAATCATCCTTATGTCTTAGATTCATAGCTAAATTCTTGTAACTCTGTGGTAGACCTCTAAGAATTGCAGTGATTAAATCAATTTCATCAGGTGTTTTGCCCAATTCCTTAAGCTCATTATAAACGCCCATTAGTTTGCTCAGTTTCTCAGGTAAATTGTCAGTCTCTCTTACTTTAAAGTCAAAGATCTGTGCCTTTAAGTAATAAATCTTACTTGTAGTCTTTCCCCCATATTTCTTTTTCAGATATTCAACCATTCCTTTTGATGTTCCCACAGTATATAAATTTGGCAAATCTTTATAATCAATAGACCCAAGAATTAGATTCTTGGCGTAGCCATCCAGTTGTTCAAAAGCACTTTTCTCTGGCTCATTTTCTGGAGGGGTCATTGTTAAGACATGTTGGGCTCTCTGCATTTGCAGCTTTACTGTGAGAAAACCGTGCCAGTGAAGAAAATTGTGGGGCGTCAGTCTTAAGGGCGCAAATTCCCCTGAGTGATGGAACATACTCACAGTCGTGGGTGCTGTTTCTCTGGGTGTAGAAGTTGAGGCTTTGGCTGTGGAAGATTCAGCTTCACTCATCCTTAGGCTGTAGCAGGCACACTGCAGGAACTCACAGGGTTAATTCCTTTCCTCAAGCTGTGCAGCTGGGAGCGGGAGACTTCAAAACAATCAGCTCAGCTTTCCTCGTCCGGGCTCCGAAGCGCACGTAGGAAAAAAAAATTCAAAAGGTTTTCTTTCAGCTGCTCTCCAAAGTGCAAGCTAGCGTAAAGTGGGGATTCCTCCAATCAGCAAGAATTAAAGTACTCTCACTATTTCTGGCTGCAGCTTTGTTTGGCAAAAAGCAGAAAAACTTTGCAGAAAAATTATTTCCTTTTAAAATAAGCCTCTACCTGCTAGCTCAACTCAGCTCTCTCTTTATCAATCCAATGAGCATTTCAAAAACAAAATTCAACCATCCTCTGCTACCATTTTGTTGTAAAATATTCAAGAGTATTTAATTACTCAGAGTATCGATGGATCTTGCTCTATTGGAAAGAAGAGATTTCTTTGTGTTTAAAAACCTTTCCGGCAATCCGGGGCTGGAAGTGTAGCAGAGCTAGTCTGATAGCTCTCAGCTCTAAGAGGTTTATGGGCAAGCTCCTTTCCTCTTTGGACCACAGGCCCTGCACTGGAGAATTGAAGGCTGGCATCGGTGACAATTTGTTTCCAATCTTCGGTGTGGTACACTCAACCGCATCTCAGATTTCACATGTTGGTCCACCAGGAAAGGCTGGTCTTCACCCGACAGGACAGCTTGAGGGGAAGTTCCTCTCCTCTCATAAGTCTGAATTGATAAGGCTGCAGAACTTGTTGGAGAGGTCTCATATGCCCATGGAACCATGTCGATGCAGGATATGAATAGACCCATCAGTTTGGTGAGTGTCACTGGAGATGATTGCTTGTTCTTGACGACCGGACAGCATAGCTGTTGTATGTTAATCTCCAGTAGCTAGATCATTAGGATCTAGGATGACAGCTACCTGTCAGCTAGTGTCAGCTGATGTACTCAGAGGACAAGTCCCAACTTGTTCTGCCTGGCACTGAACAGTGTGCAGTCACTGTGACTCAGCAGTCCACTGATTGGTGGAGGTTTGTATATATGTCTTTGTACTACTGCCATACCTTTTCCTTTTGTATATTGGATGCCTGGCGTAGCACTTTGCTTGTGAATACTGTGAATAAAACTCTTGTATATAGTGTACCACTGGACTGCCTTTGTGTGGTTACTATAAGAGGTTCCTCTGCTGGATCTGCAGTGCAAGCAGGTGAGAGACTGGTGGCTGGGAAGTCCTAGTAAAGGTTTGGGGGCTTGAACCGTTAAGACATGCACCCCGCAACAGGGTTATGGGCCCAGACCTTAACGGGTTCGAACCCAGCCTGCTAAGGACTCAGCCCAGTCTGAAGGAGAGCCAACTTGGTGCGAACAACCAGTTCTGCTTTCCAAGGAACGCCGGTGAGCCATGCTGAAAGGTGGTGTGTGCAGCTGTGAGTCCAGGAGCTGAGGTGGACGGTTACTGCATTCTCCAGGAGTGGGGGAGTGACCTGCCCAGATAAGCCTGTGTGCAGCAAGAGCCACGCCGGAGAACAGACGGCAGTTCCAGCTTGTGAGTGTTGGTGAGTTGGGAGTGGATTATGGCTCTCATGCCAGCTATGCAAGTGGTGGACAAATTAACTTCTACAAACTACGACGTTTGGGCTTTTAAAATGAAGCATTACCTCATTAGAGAGGGGATTTGGCTGTATGTTGAAGACCCTCCTGACCCTGTGCCTGTGGGAGACCAGCCGAAGGCTAAACGAGCCCTGGCATGCATCGTTTTGTCAGTGAGTGACGATCAACTTATTCCTATTACGTCAGCAACTGATGCACGGGAGGCTTGGCAATCACTTAAAGATGTTTATGTTCAAACAACGGCCGGGACTGTGATGTCTTTAACACGCCGCTTGTATAGAAAAGTTCAAGCTCCAAATGAATCAGTTTGGGAGCATGTCAACGTGCTGACTGAACTTTATCAACAACTTGAAGGCAGAGGTAAACAGACTGATGCTCAAGATAAATGTTATCTCCTACTCAGTTCATTAAACGAGGCTTTCGACCCCCTTATAGTAAATTTGGAGGGGTTGCAGCCTGCCCAATTGAACCTCCAGCATATAATTGGGAGAGCTTTGGAATATGAAGCGAAACTAAAACCTCAGCAGTCTCTGTCTGCTCCGGTTGCCTGCCAGCGAACTAATGACTGTGTGGGAGTTGCCAGTGGTAGTAAAAGCTTCAGCAGAAGTTTCAAAGAGGAAAAGATAGAGCCAGCTACAGCTCTGCAAGTAAAACGCTGTTATCTGTGTGGCTCAACAAAACATGTAAAAAAATTCTGTCCTTCAAACAAAAGGAACAATCTTGGTGGTCGCTCTGACACGTCGTCGAGTCATCCTTCTGTGTCTCTTGTCACTACCAAAGAGGAAGACAAGTCTAAATGGGTTCTTGACAGTGGTGCAACTGTCACAATTGTAAACAGTCCTGACTTGTTGATGAATGTGCGGGATGCTCAACTACAACATGTAAGCCTTGCAGATGGTCACGTTGCCGAAGTGACTTGTTCTGGAGAACTAGCCCTGCAGTGTCTAAACCACACCTTCCAGAACGTAATCTGTGTTCCAACTCTGGAAAGTAATTTGCTTAGTGTTCTGGCACTGGACCGTGACAACTTTGAAATTATTTTTGGTGGGGAGCAATGTCTTATTAAGAAAGGTGGAAGGGAAATTGCAAAAGCTAACCTTGTAAATGGGGTGTATGTATTGAATAGCTCTGTTCTTGCAGCTACAGCAAGTGTTCCTGGAAATAAGGATCCACATCATGAGTGCCTACATCTCCTCCATTGCCGGTTAGGCCACGCCTCCTTCAAAGCAATTAATGAAACCCTTGCTTTAACAGGTAAAGAAGGTGTTAAGGCTTGTAATACTTTTCTTGATTGCCAAATATGTAAACAGGTTAAATCTCATGCTTACCCTGTGGCACGCAAAAGCAAAAGGGAGTCAACTTATCCTTTGCAACTAGTACATGTTGATATCATAGGTCCTTTTGCACCCAGTGTGTCTAATAATCGCTTTGCCCTGACGGTGGTTGACGATTTTTCAAAATATGTTTGGACTTATATTTTAAAACATAAGTCTGATGCCTTTGAGTCACTGAAATATTGGTACAAGAAGGTAAAGAACCAATTAGGGGATCTCAAAGCTATACAAACTGACATGGGTTCTGAATTTATGTCAAACAAAATGAAACAATGGTTAAGAAATCTAGGGGTGAAACATCGTGTGGCAAATGTTAGCATGCCAGCGGAGAATGGGGTTGTTGAAAGAAAAAATGCTACTTTACAGACGGTTATGTATGCCATGCTCGCTGATGCACAATTGCCTAAACAGTATTGGGCTGAAGCCTTAAAATATGCCACTTTTGTTACAAATAGGCTGTGGACAAGAGTAACAAATTCCATACCATATGCAATGTTGTACCAAAAAATGCCAAAGTTAGACTTTCTGCGTGTGTTTGGTTCCCAAGCATGGGTAAATGTACCATTGAATCAGCGCAGGAAGGGTGGTCAGAGATCCAAACTCTTGACTTTCATAGGATGCCAGTCTGGTATGAAGGCTTATAGGTTTGTCAATGATCATAACCAACTCAGTTTTAGTAGGTCTGCCAACTTCACTGAGGGAAGAAATTGGCACAAGATTCATGGTAACACACTATATGAAAAGGCAATGTTACCACTCTCAGGTGATCAACAAACTGTGTTAAATTCTGAGGAGTCTCAACCTGGCTCATCTTCTCAGTCTACTGTTTCAAGTGATGTACAGGCTGAAGCCAGTACTCTTAGAAGGTCTGAAAGGAGCAACAAAGGTATTCCTCCTCAGAGATATGGTTTTGAAACACAAGTTGTAAATATGGTCTGTGTAAAGGAGCCTACATGTTATTATGATGTTACTGTAATGCCTAAAGATGAAAAACAAGCCTGGATGCAGGCGATGCAAACTGAATATGATTCATTGTGTTCAAATGATGTGTTTGAACTAGCTGAAGCACCAGAGGGTAGCAGAATCATAGGTTGCAAATGGGTGTATAAATTAAAACCTGTACAGGGTGGTCAACCTCAAAAGAAGGCTAGGTTAGTAGCTCAAGGCTTTTCTCAGCTTATTGGCGAAGATTTCGATGAAACTTTTGCACCCACAATAAAAAGTCATACTTTAAATGTGGCCCTGACTAAAGCAGGTATAGAGGGAATGCATGTTCAACACTTTGATTTCACTACAGCATATTTGAATGCAGACTTGAAAGAAGCATTGTACATGTAACAAATCCCTGGTTTTGTGACTGAAAATCCAAATCTGGTATTAAAACTAAAGAAAGGCTACAACAACTGTTAATTGATTTTGATGTAAAGCATGATATGCCTGTGATTGTAAAATGTGACAATACTACAGCTGAAATGTAAGCAGATGCCCAAGGTATAAGGCCTAGATCTAGGCACATTAACATTAGATACCAAAATGTTAGGGATATTGTCCAAAGAAAAATAGTATCATTACAACACTGTATGTCTAGTGAGAATGTTGCAGACATGTTTACTAAGGGCTTGAATGAAACACAATTCTTGAATCTTAGGGGGAGACTCAACATGATCCTACCTACTGAAGCTTAAGGGGGAGTGTTGTATGTTAATCTCCAGTAGCTAGATCATTAGGATCTAGGATGACAGCTACCTGTCAGCTAGTGTCAGCTGATGTACTCAGAGGACAAGTCCCAACTTGTTCTGCCTGGCACTGAACAGTGTGCAGTCACTGTGATTCAGCAGTCCACTGATTGGTGGAGGTTTGTATATATGTCTTTGTACTACTGCCATACTTTTTCCTTTTGTATATTGGATGCCTGGCGTAGCACTTTGCTTGTGGATACTGTGAATAAAACTCTTGTATATAGTGTACCACTGGACTGCCTTTGTGTGGTTACTATAAGAGGTTCCTCTGCTGGATCTGCAGTGCAAGCAGGTGAGAGACTGGTGGCTGGGAAGTCCTAGTAAAGGTTTGGGGGCTTGAACCGTTAAGACACGCACCCCGCAACAATAGCAGATTTATCTTTTCTGCCTTGGAACAGGGAAGGAACAGGCAGTTTTGTGTCGTGTCTATGATGACCCCTAGGTGTTCCAAAGACTGAGATGGAGTCAGACAGCTTTTCTCCAGATTGACTAGAAATCCATGAGACTGCAAACAACTGATGGTTTCCTTGATGTCCTGGAGAAATTTGAGATGAAATTCAGAACGGATCAGGAGATCGTCAAGATAGAGATGGACATGGACACCCTTTTTCCGTAGCAAGACAATGGGGTATATTAACATCTTGGAAAACACCCTTGGGTGTAGAAAGGCCAAAAGGCAGAGCTCTGAACTACCAGTGTTGACCGTTGACACAAAATCTCAGGAATCGTCTGTGTCTGATGAAAATGGGCACATGGATGTAGGCCTCCATGAGGTTGATAGACGTCAGGAACTCTCCCGGCTGGAGGGCCTCCATGATGGATCAAAGGATTTCCATCCGAAAACATCTTAGTTTTACAAATTTGTTTAGCAATTTTAAGTCCAAGATGGCCCTCCAGCTGCCATTTCTTTTTGGGACTGTGAAGAATATCGAGTAAATTCCATGTTCCTTCTCAGAGGGAGGAACTGGTTCTATGGCCTGAATGTTGTAAAGATGTTGGATAGCATCCAGGGTTCTGAGTACCTTGACTGGGTCTTTTGCAGTCGGTGAGGGGACCTAACGATCTGGAGGGCTGGTCCAGAGCTCGATGGAGTAGCCATTGGAGGTAACTTCTCGAGACCAGTTGTCTGCGTTTGAGTCGACCTATTGCTGATGAAATAATAGCAGATGTCCAGCCACTGGAGCTGAAGCATAGTCATGCTTTGGGGGCTTTGTTGTCTCTTCCAGATTTGTCGTCTCTGGGAGGGAAGTTCTTGCCCAATCGGTTGTGAAACGGATTTCTTCTAAAGTTCTGTTTGTTCCCCAATTAGGCCTTCAACTATCTCTATTGAATCTGTAGGAGGGTCTTTGGCCACGAAAGGAGACATTTCCAGAGCCCCTGTAATCTGGTCTACCCAGGGACTTGGGCATAGCTTTTAAGAGAATTTTGTCTAAAGAATCGCCAAATAAACAATCACCCTGAAAAGGGTAAGCAGTTACAATGGCCTTCACGTGTAGGTCCGCCTGCCACTCCTGGAGCCAGAGGGTTCTCCTTGCTACTACTGTGGAGGCCAATGCTCTGGAGGAAAAAATCATGGCATCCAAGGTGGCATCTGCTGAAAATGAAGAGGCCTGCAGGAGCCTATTGATGCCCTCTGCCAGACGTTTGTTTGAGTTAGAGATGAGCTGTACCATCTTTTTAGACCAAGCTATGGAAGCTCTCACAACGACTGTGGCGGTAACTGAGGCCCTAATGGCCATGGCAGTCACCTCATGGGCTTTTCTCAGTGCAAATTCTGCTTTTCTATCCAGGCTGTCTCTCACCATGCCTTCTCCATCCTCCGAAAGCAGCCCTGAAGTCTGGAGTGCAGTTATTGGAGCATCCACCAGAGGGACCTGCAAGAACTTACCAGTAAAATCAGGTAAAGTATACAACTTTTTAATATTAGGAGGACAGTGCTTGTTAGCCATGGGCTTGGCCCACTCCTTTATCAGCTGTTTTTCTAAAAACTGAGGAAAGGGAAAAACTTTCTGTGTCCCAGGAGTTCTAGGAAAATAGTCCTTACTTCCTCTGGGTCTATACTCATCAGAGCCACTGGGATCATCTGGTTTTTGTTTAGGTTGTAGCTCTAGAGCAGACAGAGTCTTTTTAAGTAAATATTGATAGTCCTCATACTTGAAAAACCTCATAGAAGGTTCAGGAATCTCCATCTCCTCTTCCTCCTCCTCATCGGATAGGAATTCTCCTTTCTCTCTATCTCCCAGCTCATTATTCTCAGCCTGTGAAGGATTCCAGAGATGGTAGTCAGGCAGAGCGGAGAGGTAAGCTTTTCTAGCAGCCTTAGTGGGCCAGCAAGGGCTATGCTCCACAGGACAATGGCAGTCCAGGTCCCCCTGGGCAAGGTGGCTGGGACAGGATTGTGATGGGACTTGACCCCCATCCCCCGTGGAGGATCCCCGATGGAAGTTGGTAATTTCCTCTCTCATAGCTTGTCTAAACGCCATCATAATTTCTGGGGTGAAAATCACACTACCGCCCCTTTCGGGGTTACTCACGGATAGTCCTGCTGGTGTATCGGGTGCTTGACTTGGGACCTCTGTCTCAGTTTGGGCATTAGGAATGTCAGAGACATTGGTAGCCTCCATTGCCTGGCTTATGGAAGCAGCAAAAACTGCACTGCAGCCTTCTCCCTGTTCTTCGGGGGTTCTCCATTTAGCAGCTGTAGCTAACATGGTGCCCGCTGCGTGCTCCAGGTCCAGAGGAGGCAGCCGCTTTTTGGTAAGTTTTTCTTTTCATATGGTTAAGCTCTTCACGGCAGTAGAGGAGGAAGTCGCAGCTTTTCCCTTGCTCATTTGAGCCTTCGGAGGGGGGGGTGATCTCTCTCTCTTCCCTCAAAAGAAAGCCGTCTGATCCGTCCCATTCCAATATGCTCCAGCCAGGTGTCGGACGGAAGAGATTTAGTCAGAGAAAAGGAATAGAGGAAAGGGGAAACCAGCTCAGGCAAGGGAGGAGAAAACAGTCAAAGGTAGAGCAGAAGAAAAGTTTTTGGAGAGAAGGAAATCCAGAAGGTTGAAAGTGAAACAAAGGCACAAGTGCCAACTTTGTGCTGCTCTCCCTACCGAGGCAGGAACAAAAACTGACCTGAAGGGGTGTGTCCCACCAAGAGGACAGGAAGCGAAGTTTAGTTCCTGCCTCTCTAAGGATAGGGTGGGAAACTCCCAACAAGATGTCCTTCTCTCGGAGGGAGAAGTAGGTTTGCAGCTTACAGATACACACCTGAACAGCATACTCAAGATTGCTACAGCAGACATTTTGATGCAATACTTCAGAACAAGAGATGTCAGTTATCAGAGACTGTTAAATAGACAGAATACTACAAGAGTGCTAGTGTTTAAAGCATGTTTCATTTAAAGTTTTAAAAATCTTTACTTGTGTTTGTCTGTGTCCTTCATAAAGTTTATATCTCCGCTACCTGGCATTACATTTTATGGCACACATGGCCCGGCCCAACAAGGTCTCATTTATGTCAGATCCGGCCCTCATAACAAATGAGTTCAACACCATTGCACTAAATAATCCAATTTCAATGCACTTTCCCACTGGATTTTACTGTGCGAACTGGCAGAATCCAGTTGGAAAGTGCACTGAAAGTGGATAATTTAGTTCGTGTGACTGCAGCCCTAGTTAATAGTCTTCTATCCATTTATGCATTTTGCCCAGTCAAGCAACTCTTCATGGTACATAAGCTTCCAATTCCTTTCCATACAGCCAGTAGCTCCAAGGGATAAAGGAAAGCATGCACATGGAGCTTCCTCTCCAAACAAAGGCTTGTATCTGCTCTTATCACAGTAAACATGGGCTGGAATGAACTCTCTCAGAGTGGACTTCTCATTTTTCAAACCCATTTTTACCCTATATATTTCATTTTAGAGTCTTGTATTTTTTTAAAAAAATGTATGTTTCTCTAAATATTCTTCCCACTATAGATAGCCAAAACACTTAACATAACACTTATGCAAGGATTTGCATAAAACTGTGCCTCTTTATAGCCCTACAAAATAAATAAAAGGTTAACATCACCATTAGTATCAAAAAGGAATTTAGTAAGAACTTTTTATTGTACTTTCAGAGCTGACAAGATCACATTCTTACCTTCTCCCAATACAGCAGATTTTGTAACTGGTGATACTGTCTTTAAGTTTGCAGGACTCTCTGAAGATCCCGAATCCATGCTTAAAGGAAAACAAGTGTATGTGGGTAAATTGCTGTAGAACAGGATGATCTGAAATCAGCAAACTAATGCAAGTCAAAAAAATATTTGATAAAGTTACCAATGAAAAGTAAAATAAAATTCAGTACTACTTCCACATTGTATAGTTTTAAAAAGTTAACGTTTTTAACAAATAGACTATTAAAATTACAATTTTACACAACCCCTTTGCTACTGTACTGATATTGCTATTTTAGTATACTGATCACATAGAGCTCCTATAGTGTCCAACTAAGACAAGTAAGGAAAATACCTTGTTGATTTCCTTATAGGACCTGAAATAAGCTTCACATATGATTTAGGAAACCATCCCTTTTGACCTTGAACTTCTCCAAACCACCACATATCTTGCTGTTCTAATACCGTGATTATATCATTCTTGTTAAAATTAAGATGATTGTCCTTCTTGGCTCTCCAAGGATACAGCGCTTGAGCTTGAAGTCCCTCCACTTTTTCACCCTAGTTCAATACATGAAGAGAACATAATTTATGAAGTGTCTTTCAGGAAATATGTGCTTCAAGTGGTTGACATGGTTTAGATCAGGGATGGCCAAACTGTGGCTCAGGAGCCACATGCAGCTCTTTCACACATATTATGTGGCTTCCGGCAAGGCAGCTGGGGAACAGAAGATTTAATTCACTTACCGTGAAGCTTCCTTCTCGGTGGTCCGGGAGTGGGACAGTCCTTGACTCTTTACTCCTGGGACTTGCCCCTCCCCTTCCAATGCAAGGCCGGCAGACTTTCGGTCCTGGAGGGGAGGGGCTTGTCCTCTGGATCACCAGTCATAACCCAATCCAAACTCCTCCCCTAGGTACCTACACAACACTTAAAACATAGAGAGAAGACCAGGAAGAAAACCCGCCAGTCCCCCCGCCAGAAACGACGGGAACACCACAGGCATAACCAACCAACAGAAACTTTATTTAACCAAAGCATTGAGAGAACATATACAATTTCAGCCGGAACCCCCACTCACTGCAGAGGCAAACCCTCAGAACCTCCCTGAAAACAACAGGCCTTAATAGCCACCGGAACTCGTTCCTCCAAACGGGTGGGTAGGACTGCCCCACTCCCGGACCACTGAGAAGGAAGCTTCATGGTAAGAGAATAAAATCTTCCGTTCTCCGGTGGTCCGTGGAGTGGGGCAGTCCTTGACTCCTTACTCATAAGAACATAAGAGAAGCCAATGTTGAATCAGGCCAATGGCCCATCTAGTCCAACACTCTGTCACACAGTGGCCAAAATATACCACGTGCCATCAGGAGGTCCAGCAGTGGGGCCAGGACACTAGAAGCCCTCCCACTGCTGCCCCCTCCAGCACCAAGAATAGAGTGCATCACCTGCCCCAGACTCAGAGTTCCCATCTATACCCTGTGGCTAATAGCCACTGATGGACTTCTGCTCCATATGTTTATCTAATTCCCTCTTGAAACTGCCCATGCTTGTAGCTGCCACCACCTCCTGTGGCAGTGAATTCCATATGTTAATCACTCTTTGGGTGAAAAAGTATTTCCTTTTATCTATTCTAACCCGACTGCTCAGCAATTTCATGGAGTGCCGACGAATTCTTGTATTGTGAGAAAGGGAGAAAAGTACTTCTTTCTCAACCTGCTCAATCCCATTCATAATCTTATAAACCTCGATCATGTCACCCCTCAGCCGTCGTTTCTCCAAGCTAAAGAGCCCCAAGCATTTTAACCTTTCTTCATAGGGAAGGTGTTCCAACCCTTTTATCATTCTAGTTGCCCTTCTCTGTACTTTTTCCAATGCTATAATATCCTTTTTGAGATGTGGCGACCAGAACTGTACACAGTATTCCAAATGAGGTCGCACCAATGATTTATACAGGGGCATGATGATACTGGCTGATTTGTTTTCAATTCCATTCATAATAATCCCCAGCATAGCGTTGGCCTTCTTTATTGCAGCTACACACTGTCTAGACATTTTCATTGAGTTATCCACTACGATTCCAAGATCTCTCTCTTGGTCCGTCTCTGCCAGTTCAGACCCCATCAACGTGTATTCATATTTAGGATTTTTGGCTCCAATGTGCATCACTTGGCACTTGGCCACATTGAACCCCATTTGCCACGTTGACGCCCACTCATCCATCCTCGACAGATCCCTTTGGAGTGCCTCACACTCCTCCCTGGTTTTCACCACCCTGAACAACTTCGTATCATCTGCAAATTTAGCCACTTCACTGCTTACTCCCAATTCCAAATCATTAACAAACAAGTTAAAAAGCATCGGACCGAGTACTGATCCCTGTGGTACCCCCACTGCTTACCACCCTCCACTGAGAAAGTTTCCCATTTATACTCACTCTCTGTTTCCTATTTATAAGCCAGTTTTTGATCCACAAGAGGACTTGTCCTTTTATCCCATGACTATTGAGCTTACTTAGGAGCCTTTGATGAGGAACTGTATCAAAAGCTTTCTGGAAGTCAAGGTAAATAATATCTATTGGGTCCCCCTTGTCCACATGTTTGTTCACTCCCTCAAAAAACACTAACAGGTTAGTGAGACAAGATCTTCCCTTACAGAACCCATGCTGAGTCCACCTCAATAGTTTTTGTTCATCAATGTGCCTACTAATTCTTTCCTTAATAACAGTTTCCACCAACTTATCCGGTATTGATGTCAGACTGACTGACCTGTAATTTCCTGGATCTCCCCGGGAGCTCTTTTTAAAGATGGGAGTGACATTAGCTACCTTCCAGTCCTCAGGAATGGAGGCAGATTTTAAAGAAAGATTACATATTTTTGTCAGGAGATCCACAAGTTCACATTTGAGTTCTTTCAGAACTCTCAGATGAATGCCATCCGGGCCTGGTGATTTATTAGTTTTTAAATTGTCCATCAGTCAGAGGACTTCCTCTCTTGTCACCGCAATCTGATTCAGGTCTTTCAAACCCCCTCCCGAAATCGGTGCTTCTGGAGTGGGCAAGCACTTCTCCTCTTCCACAGTGAAGACAGAGGCAAAAAATGCATTCAGCTTCTGAGCCATTTCCCTATCATCCTTCACTGCTCCTTTTACCCCCTTGGTCATCCAAGGGCCCCACTGCCCCCCTGGCTGGCTTCCTACTTCTAATGTATTTGAAGAAAGCTTTATTGTTGGCCTTTATGTTTTTTGCGATATGCTCCTCATATTCCCTTTTTGCTTGCCTGATCACAGACTTGCATTTTATTTGCCACAGTCTGTGTTCCCTTTTATCAACCTCACAGAGACTAGCTTTCCACTGCTTAAAGGAATCCTTCTTACCTTTTACAGCTTCCATTGCTTTATTTGTTAACCATGCAGGCTTTTTTCTATACCTATTTGTACCTTTCCTAACCTGCGGTATATATTTCTTCTGAACTTCTAGGATTGTATTTTTTAATAGTCTACAAGCTTCCCCAATGGTTTTGACCTTCTCCATTCTTCCTTTCAATTTCTTCCTCACATGTCCCCTCATACCAGAGAAGTTACCCCTTTTAAAGTTAAAGGTGGTTGCATCAGTCTTTTTGGGCAACTCCCTATCTGTACAAATGTTAAACTCAGTGACATTATGGTCACTGTTCCCAAGCGGTGCAATCACTTACATCTCTCACTAGGGTGTTACTTAGGACCAAATCCAGGATCGCCTCTCCCCTGGTAGGATCTGTGACCATCTGTTCCATAGCACAGTCATTGAGAGTGTCTAAAAACTCAATCTCTTTTTCCCGACTAGAACTCATATTGACCCAATCAATGTGTGGGTAGTTAAAGTCGCCTATTACGACACAGTTATTTCGTCTAGCCGCTATCTTTAATTCATTCATCATTTTATAATCCTCCTCTATCTTTTGATCTGGTGGGCGATAACAAACTCCCACTGTTAAGCCTCCTTTTGGACCCACTATTTCAACCCATAGAGTTTCCAGAAGCGAATCCAATTTTCTTACCCTCTCAATCTTACTGGATGGTATACCCTCTCTGACATACAGAGCCACCCCACCTCCAACCCTTCCCCCCATCCTTCCGATATAATTTATAACCAGGAATCACTGTATCCCACTGATTTTCCTCATCCCACCAAGTTTCTGAAACACCCACAATGTCTATTCCCCCCCCCCCAACACCAAGCATTCCAACTCCCCGATCTTACCTTGGAGACTTCTAGCATTTGTGTATAAACACTTATAGTTTCCCATGTTTGTTAAGCCCACAGCCTTTCTCTTGCTGCCCCGAGACCTTGCCAGGCAGTTCCTATTATTAGCCACAGTCTCAGTGGACAATTTTAAGCCATTTCCTTGTACAAAAGTAATAGCTACCCCTTCATCTCTTTGAGATGAACCATCCCGAACCAGAGACTTTTCATCTCCTGTCGGCTTTCCCCCATTATTCAGTTTAAAAACTGCTCTGCCACCTTTTTGATTTTGAGCGCCAGCAGCCTGGTTCTTTCTCGGGACAAGTGGAGACCGTCCCTTTTGTACAGCTCCCTCTTGTCCCAAAAAGCACCCCAGTGCCTAACAAACTTGAACCATTCCCCCCTACACCACCGTCTCATCCACGCATTGAGACTCCTGATCTGTGCCTGTCTCTCCGGCCCTGCGCATGGAATAGGTACCACTTCTGAGAAGGCTACCTTGGAGGTCCTGGCCTTGAGTTTCCTGCCCAGCAGCCTAAATTTCTCCTCCAGGACCTCATGACTGCATTTCCCCACATCGTTGGTGCCGATGTGCACCACGACCACTGGCTCCTCCCCAGCACTATCTACCAGCGTATCTAAAACACGCGTAATGTCCGCTACCTTCGCACCAGGCAGGCAAGTCACCATACGGTCAGTACGCGGGTTCACCACCCAGCTGTCTACCTGCCTAAGGATCGAATCACCAACTACCAAGAGCCCCCCTCCCACCCTTCCCAGGGACGGTTCCTTGGTACGAAAGGATACCCGTTCACCAGCTGAAGAAGAGGTCCCTTCTGAGGGCACATTCCCCTTATCCTTAGCATGGTGCCCCATTTCCCCTTGACCCTCATGCTCCCTGGCAGCAGCTGGGCTGCCAGATCCAGAGTGGGACATATCTAACAAGTCCCCGAGAGTCTTCTCCGTGCACCTAACTGACTGTCTCTGCTTCTCCAGGTCAGCCACCTTGGCCTCAAGGGAGCAAACTCCCTCCCTGAGAACCAGGAGCTCCTTGCACCGAGCACACACCCAAGACTTCTGACCAGTGGGCAGATAGTCATACATGTGACACTCCATGCAAAACACTGGATAGCCCCCAACCCCCTGCTGGCATTCTGGCTTCATAATTGTTTTTAAACAAATACTTTTCTATAACCCTTTTAAAACCCTTTGTATCTATATGGTTACTGTTGTAGAAGTCTATTTACCTTACTGGGAACCCAAGGAGCCAAGGTACCTGGCTTTCTGGTTCTTCCTGGGCTTCTTACAGAGCCCCTAGGCTGAAAGTCCCTAGGCCAAGAGCCACAGGCCAAGAGCCTCACCCTTTGGCTCTCACCTTTCGACTCGTGCCAGAGGCTCGTACTCCTGGGACATAATACAGCAGTACCTCCCTAGGGTAGGTCTAACGACTTCCGGTGTTTACAAGGCCTGCTGCAGCACTCTCCTGCCAAAGGCAGCCGAAGCTGAAGCCAACTTATCAATCCTATAATGTCTCGTAAGTGAATGGACTGGTCTCCATGTGGCAGTCTTGCAAATGATATCGAGGGACGGGAAGGCCCTATACACTGCCGACGTTGCTGCCCCCCTCAGGGAATAAGCAGTGACCCCCTCTGGTGACACTAACCCCTGAGCCTTGTAGGCCTCGGTAATGCAACCTCTCACCCACCTACTGATAGTGGCACAGAAATGGGCTTCCCCAGACTTCCCTTTCTAAAGGAAACAAACAGGCACTCCATTTTTCTGTACTCTCTGGTCCTGTCCAAATAAAAACTCAATGCTCTACGGACATCCAGACGATGCCAATGTTTCTCCATCTCATGTACTGGGTTCGGACAAAAGGAAGGAAGTATGATGTCCTCAGACCAGTGAAAAACAGAATTTACCTTCGGGATGAAGGCTGGATCTGGTCTGAGGACCACCCTATCAGCGTGAAAAACACAAAGCTCCTTATTCACAGACAATGCTCACAATTCAGATACCCTGCGAGCTGAGTTGACCCCCACTAGAAAAACTGTCTTGAAAGTCAACTCCTTCAACGGGCATGACGCCATGGGTTCAAAGGGTGCCGTGCAGAGCGCATTCAACACCGTGTTTAAGTTCCAGGTGGGAAACCTGTGGACTTGAGGAGGATTAAGGAAAACCGCCCCCTTCAGGAACCGCCTGACATGCGGGTGTTGCCCCAAGGAACTACCCTTTTTGGCTCCCCTTACCGCGGACAGGGCCGCAACCTGTCTCTTGACCGTACTTGTGCTCAGACCTTTCTCTAGCCCACTTTGAAGAAAGGCCAAGATATCCCCCACCCGAGCCTGGAAGGGGTCCAAACCTTTCTCCCTGCACCACGTCTGAAAAACCTGCCATGTCTGATTGTACACATTGTAAATAGACTGCTTTCTAGAGGCTAACAGAGTAGCAACTATCCCCTTCTCATAGCCCAAGGTCTCTAACAACTGCTCTTCAATCTCCAGGCTGCTAGGTTTAACATCTCTGGTCTGGGATGCACCGTTTTTCCTTGCATCAGCAGGTTTTTCCTTGGAGGTAGATGCCAAGGTCCCGCCACTGAGAACCTCATCAGGTCTTGGAACCACGCGTGTCTCAGCCAAAAGGGCATGACCAGGATCAACTAAGCCCTCTGATCTACCATGTTCTGAATCACCCGGGGTATGAGAGGGAAGAGAGGAAAGATGTATATCAACCCCTCTGGCCACGAGCAGCTCAGAGCATCTGTCCTCCATGCGTCTGGTTCCCGTGACCTCGACAGAAACCTTTTTACTTGTCTGTTCTTCTCTGTTGCAAACAAGTCCACTTTTGCCCTTCCAAATCTTTGACTTATTTGACGGAACACTTAGCCAGTCTGCCAGCATGTTCTCCTGTCCTGGCACATGAATTGCTTTTAGAGAAAGAATATGAGATCCTGCCCACGTCATCAGTTGTGATGCCTCCATGTTTAGTCTTCTGGATCTCGTTCTGCCCTGTTTGTTGATAAAGGCTTTTGCTGTCACATTGTCCATTTGAACGAGTACGTGCCTGCCTGCTAAATGGTTTTGGAACCTGACCAGGGCGAATCTGACCACTCTCAATTTCAAAAAGTTGATGCTCCTGTTCAGCTCTTCCCCCGACCAGGTACCCTGTGTCATATGTCCGGAGGTGTGGGCCCTCCAACCAAACAGGCTGGTGTCCGTTGTCACCACAATTCTCTTGGGCTCCCTCAGGGGCACCCCGATGCCGGGAAGGCTCCAACCACCATCGCATTTCCTGTTTCACCATCAAGGGCACAAGCACCCTCCTGGCCCTCTTGTGCGCAATGTCCTTCTGAAATTGAAGAAGAAACCTTTGTAGTAGTTGGGTATGGAACCCGGCCCAAGGAACCAGATCCTGACAAGAAACCAGAAGTCCCAACAGACAGGCTAGGGTCATAATTTCCATTGAGGCCACTGACAACACCTGGTTCAGCAACAGCAACAACTTGTCCTGTCTCTCCTGTGTTAAGAAAACTCTGTCCTGCACCAAATGAATCAATACCCCCAGGTATATTAAAGCCTGGGACAGCTCCAGCACGATCTTCTCCAGGTTTATAGCAAACCCATGATCCTGAAGAACTTGCATCGTCAACTCCAGGTGTCGCCTCGCTTGCTGGAACGTCTCTGCTCAAACCAAGATGTCGTCAAAATAGAGGAATAGGGACATGCCCTTCAGCCGCAGCACTGCCACCAGTGTCATCAGGACCTTGGTGAACACCCTCGGTGACGACTTCAGGCCAAATGGAAGGGCCCGATATTGGAGAAGTTTCCCATGATAGGCAAACCTCAGGAACTGACAATGCGTGTCCCGGATTGGGATGTGTAGGTAGGCCTCTGAAAGGAGACCATGAAGTCCCCTGTCTATATGGGCATAAGGACTGATCTTAGGGTTTCCACCTTGAACTTCTGCGTCTGTATAAATCGGTTCAGCCACTTTAAGTCCAAGATGACCCTGACATCCCCATTCTTCTTGGGGACCATAAAGAAGACGGCATAAACACCTTTTGATCTCTCTGCCTCTGGAACTTCCTTTATGGCTCCAATATCTAGTAGATGTTGGAGCATTTTCTTGAGAAGGTTGTGCTTGGTTGCAGAAGGTTTCTGTGGTAACTTCAGAAACTAACTTGGAGGAAAACTCTCAAATTCCAGGGAATAGCCAAGAGAGACTGTCTCCAACACTCTGTGACTGATTGTTGCCACTGGAGAGCAAAGTGTTGAAGACATCCCCCTATCCCTGTAGGTTCCAATTTCATTGCATAGTCACGCTGAGGTCCCCTTCTTGGGACCTTTGGAGCTCTGACTAGATTTTCCAGAGAAGGGTTGAGTTCTCTTAGGCTGTCATCTGCCTTTGAAAGCTCTATTGTAGGACTGTCTGTCATTTTGTCTAAAGTTGCGAAAGGGCTGAGACCATTTCTTCAGTTTATCATCTTTCTTCTTTGAAGGCAGAACCTTCTTCTTATCTCTTCCTTCAATCAAATACCTCTCCAATCCTGCACCAAAAAGGTTTACGCCTTTGAAAGGCACTGCTGCCACCTTCGCCCTGGCCGACAGGTCGGTGTCCCAATTTCGGAGCCAGGTGTTGCATCTCACAGTGACACTACAGGCCATCGCTCTCACAGATAACTGAAGCACATCCAGTGAAGCATCAGCTGCAAAAGCCGAAGCCAGGGCTATCTTCTTTAGTTCGTCTTTTAGACTCTTGGGAATGCCACTGTCCACCGTTGTAAAGTCTGAAGCCCACGTATAGGCTGCTCTGGTGAACAAGGACCCCATTGCAGATGCCCGAAGGGAATTGGCAGAGGCTTCAAAGTCCCATCTCAGCGCTTTTCCCACTCGCTTGTCGCAGTTATCCTTAGGTAAGCCATCTTCATCCACAGGAAGAATAGAGGTAGAGGACAAGGAGTTTATTGGATCATCCACCACTGGTAATTTTATTCTTTTGGTGACTTCTGGAATGAGAGAGTACAATCTTGAAAACATTGGACTAATTGACTTAGGGTTAGCAGGATGCTCCCATTCTGCCATCATGATGTTGTAAAAAGAGGTTGGCAAGGGCACCCCTGCTGTCTTGGAATTCGACTTGGGTATGGCCTTCTCAGACCCCTTCGTGTCTTCTTTAGACTTGGGTGTATAGGAAAGTTCTAAGGTACGCAGCACTTTTGACAATAGCTTATTATACAGTTCCATAAGAAACAACCTAGACCGACTGAGTGGAACTGCTTCTGCTTCTTCTTCTTCTTCTTCCGCAGACAGCTCTCCCTCTTCTTTACCTGATCCAGAGGCATCAGAAAAGGAATCCTCCTCCTCCAAATCACTAAACAAAGGACTCTGGTCTCCCTCTGTCAAGGAAGATTTCCTGTCCTTCTTTCTAGGAGAAGTATCCTGGACGTCAGTTTTCCTATGCCTTTTGCCTCCATGGGAAGGAGTTGTTTTCCTATCCCTTGGTGTCTGTCTCCAGAGTTCTCTAAACTCTTTTCACATTTCTTCCTTTAACCAGGAAAGCAGGGGGATGCGTGCGTCTTCCCTGGTCATATCTGCTCCCTGGGAGTCAGTCCTAGAAATCTGGGAAGTGTCCAATTCCTCCTGAGAAAGTGAGCTGGAAGCATCGGCTGTTTCTGCCATTTTGGTCCAACCCATGACTCAGAAGGACGTAGGCAGGATCACTGGGAGGTTTCGTTGCTTCTGTGCTGGCAAGCTTGTGGGCGACAATGCATGGCTCCATGATGAACCAGGATTGCGCCAGCCTAAACTGCACCACCCGGCCGTCGTCTCTACCCTCACCGCTCTCTCCCAATCTCCCCGACAGTTCAGGGCAGGAGAGTATTCCTACTGCGGTCGGAGAACCGCGGGGACGAGGGTAGCTCTTGGCTGCCGCGACCATCTGGGCGCCTCCCAGAACTGTGGGCAGCCACTCTCCGTTTTTCCCACAGAGGATTTGGAAGCGTTGGGAAGGTAACTCCGCTTCCTCCATCTCCCTTCACTAACTTTCTTTTCTCAGCTACAGCCAGGATCTTCAGGCTCTTCCGAAGCACAGCCGAATGTCCTGCAAGAAAGGCAGGGCCGGTAAGACTGGTGATCCAGAGGACACGCCCCTTCCCTCCAGGATCGAAAGTCTGCCGGTCCTGCATTGGAAGGGGAGGGGCAAGCCCCAGGAGCAAGGAGTCAAGGACTGCCCCACTCCACAGACTACCAGAGAAGGGAAGGGAAGGCATGCCTCCCCAATCGGTCTTCTCTTCCCCAGCCAGTGTTCCCCTTCCTGTGTAGGCTCGAGATGGGGGGGAGCAGAAAGAAAGCAACTTTAGCTTTAAATGCATTCTCAAAGCCACCCCCCAATGGCCAGCTTAGAGAAGGCATTTGTCTCTTTAAATACCTACTCCAAGCCAAGCCAGCTGGCGTGGGGGGCTTGGAGGACACATTTAAAGTTGCTTTCCTCCTAACTCTCCCTCCCTCCCCCATCTATTTGTGCTCGCGCGCTCTCTCTCTCTCGCTCTCTCTCTCTCTCTCTCTAAGACAAATAAATATCATTATCAATATTTGTTTTTACCTCGTGTTTATTTTTGGCAGACTCATTTAATGTTAATAAAAAGCAAATTTGCATATTTTCCAATAAAAAATTGTGTGTGATATTTGTTCATGTCTTGCGGTTCTCAAACATCCAACATTTATTGTGGCTCTTACACTAAGCAAGTATGATCACCCCTGGTTTTGATACAACTCCATTATATTATGCTAGGTATTAGCTTTGAGTTGTATGATGTGTCTGTAGGGAATTTCACATTACCAAGATTCTGCCGAATTGAAGCCGTTTCTGATTTGTCTTGAAGTAAACCAGTACAGGGCTGCCATTTCACACATGGCTTTCCCTGACCGGAAAAGAGCCGAATCAGAAGCGGTTTGGCAATTCAGACTGCACCGCTTTGTTTTCCCGCTGCTTCCCACCGCACCTTTTTTTAAAAAAATGTTCGCTTTAGAGCGCTATAGCACTATAGTGCTATAAAACAACACTGCAGGCATTCCAATGGGGTTGCTATGATGCTATTGCGCTATAGCGCTATAGCATTATAGAGCTCTAAAGCGAACGTTCACAAAAAAAAAGCCGGAAATTGCCTGCGCGGGCGAAAAAAGGCGGGGAAAAAGCGAATCGGATCCGGGAGAAGAAACTGACGACTACTTGGAAGTGGTTGACAGGTAAAACGCTTCAGCCCCGTTTCCTGAACGGGACAGAAGCGATTCTGTGTGAAATTAGAAATATATTCCGGTAGGGAACCGGTTCTAAAATGGTTCTGTCTGAAATGCCAGACCAGAAACCGTTTTGGGAACCATTCCTCTTCCTGATTATATCATCTGTCTGAAATTCCCCTGTGTCTGTATTTCCAATTACGTGTGTCCATGTTATTATACAAGACACTACTTTGCTAACAAAGGGCTGGATCCTATGAACTGTGCATGGATCCCTTTTGCTTCCCCTAGGAGCTCCAAGGCTTCCGAAAAGCTACTGCTAGGGAGACTGTGGGAGCATCATGGATGAAATGTAGTGGGATGCCAGGGACTGCAGAGAGAAAGGAAACTCAGCAAGATCACCTCCAATCCCCTCTTCCACCAGCAGGAACTGTTTGTAGGAGAGGGATTTGGGGAGTGTTACCTAATTTCCCCTCCTTTCTGCTGTCTCCTGTGCCCCATGAAGCTCCCATGATTTCCCATATCAGTTTTGTGGAGGTCTGGAGAGAGACAGAAAATAGCATTAAATCATTATCAAATAATGCCAGTATGTTATCAGGCACTAAATCAAGACAGTACTATTATGCATTTCACAGCCTTAACAACTGGAAAAAGAATTCCTAAACTGTTTATTGCATCTCTGTTGCCCACAGATATTGCTGACATGCCTATTTTTAGTGTTCTGAACACACACAATAATGAGTCAGTCCACTGGTCTATCAAGGTTAGTACTGTCTACTCTGATTGGCCATGGATCTCCAGGGTCTCAGAGATCTTTCATCTACTAACTGATTAACTGAAGCCAGAGATTCATCCTGGGACCTTCCGCATACCAAAAATGCTCCAGCTTAACAGTCATAGCCCCATGATCTATAAAGGATTAAACAGCTTTATATGGAGAACATATTCTTTGACATATACAGTACACAAATGTAAAACATATCAATAGGGACAGAAGTGCGTAATGCTTTTCCCACAAAAAGAACAACTCACCTGACCCAAAACTGGAGAAGGAGAAGATCCAGTGACAGTGGCGGGAGTGAAGGCAGATCTCTGCCTCAGCTGCCCTGCACTTGGCACAGTAAGGGAAGGCTGAGTTGCCCAGGCATCCCAGTTATCTGTCTCTTGCTTATCACTAGTACTTGCTGGCCATCTGAAAAAGAAAGGCAGAGGTATAACTATACTTACTATAGTCGATGCTATTCTGCTTTTATTCCTATACAGTGTGTGACTAAGATATACTCTTCAAAATACTGGATCACACCCCAGATGCTATTTAACTGAAAGCCATTCCACATTTCCTTCTTCTCTGAAACACCACTGCTACTATGAGGTCTGTCCACAGTAATCAGAAAACTGTTGTATGAGCATGCCAGGCCAAAACACTTTCATTTTCCTAGCCTTTTCAGGTGATTCCCTTTCTCAAGCAGTATCAAACATATCCCATCATTAGATTGGGGGTGTTCTGCTGTTAGAACTGCAATTTTTAAGGACAGGTTTACATCTTTTGTCTCTTAGTGCTGTTTTTTAATAGTTACTTGCCTATTTTTCAATAGTTACTTGCCTATTTTTTAATTTGCTTGTTTTTTGCTTTGTTTTTGTGTATTATAGATTAAGCATATCAGTATGAAGAGTGTGAGATACAACTGTTTTAAACAAGCTAATAAACACAAGAAACACCTAAAAGAGAAGAGAAGAGATTGGCTTTATACCCTGCCCTTCACTACCCAAAGGAGTCTCAGAGCGGCTTACAAACACCTTTCCCTTCACCTCCCCACAACAGACACCCTGTGAGGTAGGTGGGGCTGAGAGAACTCTAACACAAACTGCTTTTTCAGGAACAGCTGTTCCAGAGCTTGTGACTGATCCAAGGTCACATCAGCAGGTGCAAGTGGAGGAGTGGGGAATCAAACCCAGTTCTCCCAGATTAGAGTCCGCACACTTAACCACTACACCAAACTGGCTCTCCTAGAAGCAAGATGCTTTCAGACTCCACTTCTAACCTCTCGTCTTTGCCTGTAATCTTCCTGAAAGTCATTACTGCTGGTTGTGGGTGCCTGACTGCATTCCAGAATTCTTAGTATACATCTTCCACAGGCCTGGAATATCTTTTGAATATCTTTTTGCAAATATACCCAATATCTGAGAGCACACTGCAAACTTCTCCACCCTATGCTACCCTAACACATTTTTGCCATCTGAGAGTTAAGGAAAAAATGTTGAAGGTAGAAAACAAAAGAAAGTATTATTTCAACAGAAGCTGTCTCAGTCAGAACAGGTACAGCATATCTGAACATTACAGCATATCAATTGATGCCATTATTTGCTTTTAAACAATAAACAAGATTTTGAGAATATGTTGTGCATGTCTACAGTATACACAATCAATATTACTAATGCTGTAGGTAGCCTTACATAAACATTTTCATACTATACATTTTGAGTAAATCCTTGTCTTAAAAACCATTTCACACATTGCAGCAAAAACCCCCAAAAACCATAGGAATTTTTTTCAGTGCTGTCCCAAATCCCATTTTTCTTCTGGAAAAACTGAAAAAGTCCTCATGGAAAAAACAGGGTGGGAACCAGTCCCCCCACTCAGGGGTTTTTTTTATGTCTTTCCCCAGGGCTTCAAATCCCTAGATGTAGGTAAAATAAACTGGGGGAGGGGGCTGGATTAAGGCCACAACACTGTAAAGATTAACCTTCCCCTCCCTAGACAAAATTTCCAGAATTTATCTCTTTTCTGCTGGGCTAATGGCAACTTTGGGGAACAGGCCAGTTTTATCCAGTGCAAAGGGGAGTGGAAAGTTAGATCCTGCTCAGCACTATGGCCCCAATCCAAAATAGATCCACAGCTGCTTTTAAATAAATTGAAAGATGCTGGATGAGCTGATCTCTCAAATCTCAAATAGCTGCAGCCTGTAGTGCAGAGTGTATTTTCTTCACAGAGAAGTTGTAATAAAGGGAATTCTAATTAGGTTTGTAGACTCAAAAAGTGTGTACTGCCTCCGTAAGATTACGCCTGTGTGGTAAGAGTTCAATGATAATGCAAGAGGGTTTATAATTACCTTATGAGTAAAAAAAGGTACTTAAACAATTTTCAGAGACCATCTGTTACATCTCATTTTCCTAGACTGACTCCAGCGGCTGGGGGGGGGCGACAACCCCAAAGTGCAGAGGAGATAAGGATGTTCACATGCAAATTCTTAGTTGATTGTATAAAAGAGGCAACTAGGGCAAAAATATTACTAGGTTAGGATAACAAATGTATTCATCCACCTTGAGGTGGAGAGCTTGGGAGAAAGTTGGGTGTATATATATATATATATATATATATATTAAGTATATTCCTAAAAAATAATTGTCATTTTGTTTTGGCCAGTGTCTGTAAATGGAAACCAACACTAGAAAGCCCTTGGGCAACTGTAGCCATTTGTTGATAATGCTTCTTTATTCAGTGCTAAGATTACATTAAGATAAAGATCAAAGAGAAATCCCAAAATATCCCCCCATTGTTAAAACTGAGACTCTAAAACTGCCAGGCTTTGTAATCCCCCCCCCCGCCCCAAGATCATAGATGGAAAAGGTTTTAAAACATTTTTAAAACTGTCATATGACAAATCTACTAACATCTTACAGAACAGTAATTTTTATGAACTTGTTTGTTATCCTGAGCTAGCTTCATTGTTCCATGTATATGCCAAAATGCACTATGTGTGAGTAGGTGAAACTGTGTTTTTCCTGAGGTACGAGAATTCATTGGCAAGGTTACATTAACCCTCTATGTATAATTCCCTTCTAGAGTTATAAAAGAAGCATTGAATCCTAATGAAACCGTACGTTGAACTGAAGTCTGCCCAGTTGTTGGCAGTAGTACTTGATTCTGCAGGGAGAGGTGGTGCCAGGGGTGTTGTGGGGGTTTCACGCACTGATACTTTAGGGGCAGCTGTAGTGTCGATAACTGGCTTTACAGAGTTTGGAGTTTCATTTTCAGAAATCCTTTCCGCATAGTTTGCAGGAAACCATCCAGTTTTCCCTTTCAATTCACCTCCAAGCCATCCAGGTTCTCCAGTTTGGCTCTCATCCACCTGTATGAACAGAACACAGTTTAGCAATATGGAATATAAAGATATAATGTTATCCATAATTAATTATATTCTCCAAAACCATGACATTTAGCCAATCAGAGATACCATAACTACTTGCATAAAACTGGAGTATATGTATAGGAAACATGGCAAAGTCCTGACAGAAATCAAAAGCAGAAATTGAGAAATACTGCTATTCCTTCAAAAAAAATTATACCCAAGAAAAACTATCGGCTGCAAGCCTCAATAGCAATGGGGTAGACCCAACCTCCAAGGAACCTTCCTCCAATCAAAGAGCCCCTTACATTGGAGGAAGGCTTCAAACACAGCTCAACAGAGTGGTAGAATAAGGATAGGAACCACCTCAATAATCTTGAGAAGGATTATTTAAGTAACTGCTTATTCTAAACTTTTCTGAGCCATAAGCCACAGCACTAAGATATACGATGCTGAAAATTTAAACCTGCAATTAAAATTAACATTTACACATTACTATCTTTTCCGCATCCTCAACTAAAACTTGCAACCATACCTTCGAAACCCTGCAACTTGAAAAGAAGTCATTTTATGCTGACTGAAGAGCAGCTTGGATGAACAGGTCTGAATCTATGGCAACAGAAACCATTTCCATGTTTGGTGTAGTGGTTAGGTGCATGGACTCTAATCTGGGAGAACTGGGTTTGATTCCCCAGTCCTCCACTTGCATCTGCTGGATGATCTTGGGCAAGCCATAGTTCTGGAACAGCTGTCCTTGAAGAAGAGCAGTTTCTGTCAGAGCTCTCTCAGCCCCACCTACCTCACAGGGTGTCTGTTGTGGGGAGGAAAAGGTGTTTGTAAGCCGCTCTGAGACTCCCTTGGGTAGTGAAGGGTGGGGTATAAATCCAATCTCTTCTTCATCATCAGCAGCAGTATGGGAACGTCTCACTTCCGCCTTCCAAATGTAGCCCAAAAAGCTACCCCTTGGGGGACAGAAGGCCCTCAGGACTCATAGTTTAGTTTCCTTTCCCCATCCCACACTTTTACACCATTTTGTTCTTACATTATCAAGTGGAATACCTTTATTAGTCTGTTGCAGCACAAACATAAGTTGTGGCACTTTAAGTACTAGGATATTTATTTAAATCAGGGCTGTCAAACATGCAGCCTGCAGGCAGGATCAGGTCCTCAAAAGGCTCCAATCTGGCCCGCAAGGCCCTAGCTGTTTTCTGCTTCCTTTTCCAGTTCTGCTGCTGCTGCCATGTTGCAGCTTGCTTTACCAGACTCTCTCAATTGCAAAGGAGAGATAGATAGACGATTGAGTCTGGTAAAGCACTGTGCGATTGAGTCTGGTAAAGCACTGGCTGAGACTCCTCCCCCTCCCCCCTCCTCCCAAGGGGAAGGAGGGAACCAGCCAGAGCTTGCTTCCTGGGCAGGCTGCCTCGATCATATACAGGAGACAAAGAGAAGCCCTTCGTTCCTTCCACTGGCTGAGGCTCCTCCCTGGAGGGAGGGAACAAATGAACAAGAGAGAGAGCTTGGTTTGCTGGGTTGCCTCAATTGCATGGGAGAAATACCAAGCACCTTTAAGGGCAACAAAGTTTTGTTCAAGGTATGAGCTTTTGTGTGCCTTGTTACAGTGTGTGTGTATTCTGTTGGGCTCCTTATCCTGAGTGTATGTGTTTTGTTGGGCTCCTTATGCCAGGGCTCTCCTGGGTGCAACTGGGTTCCCTCCCCCTTTTCACTGTATTCATGTCCTCATGAGCCAGTCTTTCTCAGTAAGAAAACACTGTGAACTATTTTAGAGGAGGAATAACAACAAGCCAGTGAGGTAGATGAGGCTGAGAGTGTGTATCCAGACCAAGTTCACCGAGCACATTTACTTTGTAGGAAGTTGTAGTTATTTCTTTGGGGAAGACTATAGTTTTGTAGACAAACAGTCCTTGAGCATTTAGAAAGTATGGCTGTAATTACTAAGAGCCAGCACAGGTTTCTCAAGAACAAGTCATGTCAGACTAACCTTATTTCTCTCTCTCTCTCTCTCTCTCTCTCTCTCTCTCTCTCTCTCTCTCTCTCTCTCTCTCTCTTTGAGAAAATGCTCCCTCTAAGCTGTGGAGTCTCGTAAGCAAAAATTCTACTTTGTGAGCTACTGCTATTAAAGTTGTGAGCGAGCAGTTTGGCTACCACATAAAACAGGTTGCTCTGGAGCCATCCTTCCTGAGCTAAGACTAAAATGTGTGAGCCGGAGGCTAAAAAACTGTGAGCTAGCTCACACTAACTCAGCTTAGAGGGAACACTGGTTATTACCTTGCTGGATCAGAGGAATGCTGTAGACATAGTTTATCTTGATTTTAGTAAGGGTTTTTATAAGGTTCCACATAATATAAAGGTAAAGGTAAAGGTTCCCTTGCTCGAAAGCTAGTCAAATCCAACTCTAGGGTTGCGGTGCTCATCTCCGTTTCAAAGCCGAAGAGCCAGCGCTGTCCAAAGATGTTTCCATGGTCATGTGGCCGGCATGACTAAACACCAAGACGCACGGAACACTGTTACCTTCCCACCGAAGTGGTACCTATTTATCTACTTGCAATTTCTTGCTTTCAAACTGCTAGGTTGGCAGAAGCTGGAACTAGAAACAGGAGCTCACTCCATCTTGCGGCACCCAGATCTTGAACTGCTGAACTACTGACCTTCCACAGCCTGCAGTTCAGCATCTTAACCACTTGAGCCACCACATAATATACTTGTTGACAAATTGGAAAAACGTGGTTTGGATCCTATGACTGTTAGGTGGATCTGTAACTGGTTGACAGATCACACCCAAAGAGTGCTTGTGAATGGTTCCTCATCTTCTTGGAGAGGAGTGACAAGTGGAGTGCCTCAAGGATCTGTCCTGGGACCTGTTTTGTTAAACATATTTATCAAAAATTTGGATGAAGGGATAGAGGGAATGCTTATTAAATTTGCAGATGATACTAAATTGGGACGGGTAGCAAATACAGTAGAAGACAGAGTCAGGATACAGGATGATCTTGACAGGCTGGAGAACTGGGCTAAAACAAATTTAATGAATTTCAATGGGGATAAATATAAAGTTCTGCATTTAGGTAGGAAAAATCAAATGCATAATTATAGGTAGGGGGAGATTTGTCTTGGCAGTAGTATGTGCGAAAAGGATCTAGTGGTCTTAGTAGACCATACACTGAACATGAGTCAGCAGTGTGATAGTGGTTGCTAAAAAGGCAAATATGATTTTGGGCTGTATCAACAGAAGTATAGTGTCCAGAACATGAGATTTGATGGTACCACTTTACTCTGCTCTGGTTAGACCTCACCTAGCATATTGTGTTCAGTTTTGAGCACCAAAATTTAAAAGGCTATAGACAAGCTGGAACGTGTCCAGAGGAGAGCAACAAAGATGGCGAGGGGTCTGGAGACCAAGTCCTATGAAGAAAGACTGAAGGAGCTGGGTATGTTCAGCCTGGAGAGGTGACAACTGAGAGGTGAGATGAAAACCATCTTCAAGTACTTGAAGGGCTGTCATATTTTCTGTTGCCTCAGAGGGTCAGACCAGAACCAATGGGTTGAAATTAAATCAGAAGAATTTTCGGCTAAACATTAGGAAGAACTTCCTGACAAAGCGGTTCCTCAGTGGAACTGGATTCCTTGGGAAGTGGTGGGCTCTCCTTCTTTGGAGGTTTTCAAACAGAGGCTAGATGGCCATCTGACAGCAATGTGGATTCTGTGAACTTAGGCAGATCATGAAAGGGAGGGCAGGAAAGGTTGCCTTAGTTCTTGTGGCCCTTTTTTACATGCCCAGCAATCCTGGAGGTATTTTGTCATCTTCTAGTCATGGAACAGTGGCCGCTGCTGGTGTGGAGGGGGGGTATTTGTGAATTTCCTGCATTGTGCAGGAGGTTCGACTAGATGACCCTGGAGGTCCTTTCCAACTCTATGATTCTACATGGTCCTCAGTTTATGTCAGGATGCCTTCTCATGTTCTTGACCAGCACATGAAGCAACTTATGTACAAAAGGTTGCAATGCCCAGCCATTTCATGTTTTCTCCTGGGTCCTAGGCTCAGAACACTGAGCATGAGATTTCTGTAATGAATGTCAATAAATCAAAAGTAGGTTTGCAGCTTACAGATACACACCCGAACAGCATACTCAAGATTGCTACAGCACAGACATTTTGATGCAATAATTCAGAGCAAGAGGTGTCAGTTATCAGAGACTGTTAAATAGACAAAATATTGCAAGAGTGCTAGTGTTTTATTTAAAGTTTAAAACATCTTTAATTGTGTTTGTCTGTGTCCTTTATAAAGTTTATATCTCCGCTACCTGGCATTACATTTTATGACACATGTGGCCTGGCCCAACAAGGTCTCATTTACATCATATCTGACCATCATAACAAATGAGTTTGACACCCCAGATTTAAATGTAAACTTTCATGGGCAACAGCCCAGTTCATCAGGAAATCTGTCAATTTTTAAAAAAGTTTTTTTATTATACAAGATTGCAATATAAAGCAAGCTAAGGCAATATAAATTACTTACAGACATAGAATAGTGGTAACAGTAGATCTAATTGAATATCTTATTGTCAGAGTCCCCAGTCACTCATGCTCAACAACAGGCTTTCAGAGAAGTGCAATTTATTGGGGGGGGGGTACTTGGGTCATCATTCAACACACTCCATGTCAGGAATGGGGTTTAGGCGGGGAGACAGATAATTATACCCAGTTCATACAATACATTAGGAGGACATAAACCAATGAGGGGGGGGTAAGCTTGCGCGCCCAGAAGAAAACAGCTTACAGTTCCCAGGGGGAAAAGTGGAGCTCAGCTTCAAGGGCAGAGTAGAAATAACAGGCAGAGGCGAGAAGCGCATTCCAAGGAGGGGGAGGGGGGAAGCGAGGGGCCAGCTGGAGGAGGCAGGCCAGGTAAGAAACACAGACACAGACAATCCGTGGTGGCGTTAGCCAACACTTATCTATTAGGTTTAAATATCTATTATTTATTAACCCATTTATTTACCAAAAATTTAGTTCTTCTATTACATTTGGTATTTCTTCTTGATGTATTAAGTATTCTAGTATAGGGAACCAAATTGTGATAAAATTAGATGAAGTCACCAGTGAATATGCATCAGTAAGTTTGTCTGTAATTTTAGCCATTATGTACATATTCCAGAGTTTCATATGCCAATTTTGTCTAGTTGGACTTTGTTTTTCTATTGTAACGCAACAGCATTTTTAGCTGCTGATAAGATAGCACTATATGATCTCTGAACATGACTTCAGTTTCCAACCATTTAAAAATATGCATTCCAGATTAAAAAGAACAGTTAGTCCAGTAATATGTTTTATTTGTTTTCTTGTACATCTTCCCAGTAGTTTTTCAATTTGGGACATTCTATCCAGCAATTTGTCCACACTTCTTCCAACATAGTGGTTTTACTGATGAAGTAATGTGTGACAGTTTTTGAGGTGTAAGATACCAATAAGTGAGAATTTTAAATGTTTGTAGCATTATGTCTGTAATATTTGAATTAAAAGGAGACAATGGCCATATTTGTTGCCAATTATCTTTAGTTAGAGTCTTACCACATATTGTATGCCACCATGATTGATATGATAGTGTAGTATTTCCCTAATATATGTTGGAAATTAAATATTTTTAGATGTCTGAAATTGTTTGTATGTTTGTTCGAATTCTGTTAATGGTTGCTTAAGAATTTTATCTTCAGGGGCCCTTCTTTGGGTGTCCTTGCTGTCTGAGGCCAGATGGCTGACAAACTGAGAAAGGGCTTTCTCAGCCATGATGTCAAAATTATGGAATTCCTCCTCAGAGAGATTGTAGCGTTATGAAATCAGACTTTTTACACTACTTATTATAAGGTGCCTTATGGTGGTGATGAGCTAGATGAGAACCAATAAACTGAAGTTCAATCCAGACAAGACTGAGATGTCATTGGTTGA
The DNA here is from genome assembly GCA_029375565.1 of Gekko gecko. Lineage (NCBI taxonomy): Eukaryota > Metazoa > Chordata > Lepidosauria > Squamata > Gekkonidae > Gekko > Gekko gecko. The sequence continues at coordinate 97,982,498 of JAPDNY010000004.1, read as the reverse complement.
CAGTAATGCTGACTATGGAATAAGGGTGTGTGGATAGGGCTCTGGTCACGTCCAGAGTTGATTATGGAAATGCTTTCTACATGGGATTGCCTTTGAAGACTGCTCAGAAACTTTTATTTAAAACATTTTTATGTCACCTTTCCAACCAGTTTATGGTGCCCAAGATGGCAAAGAATTAAAAGACACAGAATACAAACAACAATTAAGCAAAACACAGAAAGAACAGTCAGTGAAGGAACGCCAAATGAAACTGTTACGCCTTTACCCTCTTGTGGAAAGCAATGATAGCGGGAAACAGACAATTCTTTTCTTACCATAATGATGTCTCCTGGCTGGATAGTGATTTCATCATGGCTTCGGGATTCAAAAGGATATAGTGCTCGATAATATACTATTTTTACATCTTCCTGAGCAGAAATTGTTAGTGGAGCCTTTTCTATATTCATAAAAACAAAAATATTTAAAAGGTTATATTATATGTGAAAATCAGGTCTTTTGACTTGCATCAAAGTGTCTTATACTACCATAATACTTCACATTTTTACCTCCCGTTTTGCAGAAGAGAAAAGCAGAAGTACTCTACCATAATTAAAACTAGTTTATACATGCACATTAATTGTCTCCAATTATTTTGTACCTGCACTTGACCAAGGAGCTTGGATAGCCAGCTTTGCTGGATCTTTATGCTGATGAAAAAGTTTATTCAATTTTTCTTGTACTTCCTGTTTGTTCTTGTCTTCATTTTCTTTGTTCTTACTTAATTCTTCCCATTTTTGCTTTTCTTCTTCTTGAATTTTTCTTGGCCTCTGGTGTTCTTCTTCCTGCTGTATTCTATCAAGCCACTGTCTCTCCCGTTCTTGGATTCTTCTAATTAAAGAAACAGAATAATAAAATGGGCATGACATAGAACTATATTTCAGAATCTGAACATACCTCTTGTGACTATTATTATTAGTATTATTAGCAGCACCTACTGAGAGCACTGTAATAAACAGATTCACCACTGATAGAAGCTGACAAATAAGAGAAGCTTATTGTGAAGTTTCTCTGTTGAATGTGTAGGACAAGGCAGAAATGTTAATACTTCTTCCAGATAAAACAAAGTTTACACCAATTCCCCAGAGCAATATGTCCAAGTTTCAGAATGATCAAATGGAAGGCTTTATATTTTTAGAAAACAACCCACCATAGAAAAATAAATCTGAAATCAGTGTATGCACCATTCTACTCTTCTACGAGCTACCAACAAAGGAAAGTCAAAGAGAGAACAATGCAAGCCTGCAGTGGGGCATTTGAGGGCCTGGTCCCCTGACTTCTTGCCAAGGCCCCCTGACTTCCATCCACCCCCCAGGTCCCCCAGCTCTGTGGGCCACCCAGAGGACTCCCAACTCTCTGGGTCCCCAGAGGACTCCCCACTGCCACCCCTTCCCCAAGCGTGGCTTGCTTCCCTGCATAGGCAGGCAGAGTGTGAATGCTGAAGAAGTGAGTTTTTTAAAAAATATATTTTTTATTTTGTGATGTCAGTGCCCCCCAACTTACCTAAAGGCCCCCAAAATTACAAAATCCTGACTATGCGCCTGGAGCAATGCAAACAAAGTTTGACCCAGCACTACAGATTCTGATGAATGTACAAAAGTCTTAAGATTGTCAGGTCATCTCCCTGACAGTTCAGGATCTACCAAGATCCCAGGCTACCAAAAGAAACCTCTACTGAGCCAGTTTGGTGTAGTGGTTAAGAGCGCAGACCCAAATCTGGAAGAACCAAATTCGATTCCCCACTCCTCCACATGCAGCCAGGTGGGTGACCTTGGGTCAGTCACAGTTCTCTCAGAGCAGTTTTCTCAGAGTTCTCTTAGCCCCACCTACTTCACAGGGTGTCTGTTGTGGGGAGAGGAAGGGAAGGAGATTGTAAACTGCTCTGAAACTCTGAGTGAAGGGTGGGGTATAAATCCAATCTCCTCCTCCTCCTCCTTCATTTTGATCTGCCCCCCCCCTTCATAATTCCACCCCCCATCTGGAATCTCCTAGTGCCTCTGACTTTGGGCCTTTTCTTTAAGCCTGTCTATCCCATCCTCTTGAGAGAATGCACTTCAAAATCTGCCTAAGTCCTTTTTTCTGTTTATACTGGTCCATTTGGAAATAAGCAGACATTCCTTGAACATGCATTAGAACATGTGATTTGGTAATTATCTGCTGGACAGCAGCTACACTGCTTTTAAATAAACATGGTTGCTACTCTATGTTCTGTCCTCTTAGTCTGTTATAGTTCATGTCACGATCTTTTGTAATTGTAATGAGTACATATTCAGTCACATCAGGCAGGAGGGTGGGGAGCTGGGAGCAATGATCTGTTTAAGCTCCACAGTGTTATGAGCAGAAATTCTACCTTGTGACCAAAAAATCCTAGTAGCATTAAAGTTGTGAGTCTACAATTGACTATCATGTAAATGGAAGATTTCCTTCACATACTGTGAAGCTTCCTTTCTCGGTGGTTCAGGAGTGGGACAGTCCTTACTCATGGGATAAGCTGGTAGCAGGGTCGGCTTCAAGCTTTGATCCAGGCAGGGAAGGGCTTACCCCTAGAGGCATTCCAGTCATCTCAAAGCCCGCTTCTCCCCACAAGGCAAACTATTAGAAGAAAGGACACTTCTCCAAACTGGAGTAACTGCTATAAATTAGTGAAGTAAAAACATAGCAGAACCTTCCCTTTACATTTCACAGTGACAAGAGGGAAAAACTGTCCCCTATTACATGTGGCCAATCTGCCAATCAGATGTTAAACCTGGTAGTTTGCATACCTCCCCCCCCCCGTAAACCAGTGAAGCCACACCCACAAATTGGGCAGACAGGACTGTCCCACTTCTGAGCCACCGAGAAAGGAAGCCCCACGGTAAGTGAAGGAAATCTTCCATTCTCCAGTGGTTCAGATAGTGGGACAGTCCTTACTCATGGGACGTAAAAAAGCAGTGTGCCCCAAGGGAGGGTCAGTTTGCTTCCTCATTTACAGGGTGTGTTGGAACACTCTGTGGCCGAAGGCCGCCTCAGCTGATGCCAACTTATCTACTCTATAATGCCTAGTGAAGGAATGTACAGACCTCCAAGTGGCTGCTCTACATATTATTTCCAGCGAAGGGAATGAATGGTAGACAGCTGATGTTGCTGCTCCCTGTAAGGAATGTGCCACAATCCCCTCGGGAGGTTCTAGATCCTTGGTCTTGTAAGCTAGGATAATGTACCCCTTAACCCATCTGCTAAGAGTGGCGGTAGACACTTATCCCCCCAAAGAGGACCTTCTGAAAGACACAGTGTTTCTGACTTTCTCCATTGCTTAGTTCTATCAATATAGAAACTAAGAGCCCTTCGAACATCCGGGCAATTCCATTCCCTTTCTTTATTGTGTTTAGGGTTTGGGCAGAAAGTAGGCAATACCACCCCCTCTGCTCTATGGAAAACAGAATTCACCTTAGGCACAAAGGCCAGATCTGGGCGAAGGACCAACCTGTCTTTGTAAAACACACATAGTTCCCCTATTGACTGACAATGCCCTCAGCTCCAATACCCTATGTGCCAAAGTTATTCCCACCAAAAATAATGTCTTAAAGGTTAGTTCCTTTAAGGGGCATGAAGCCATGGGCTCAAAGACATGCTTATACAAGGCCCTCAGGATGATATTCAGATTTGAAATAGGGAACCAGTGCACCCAATGTGGGCTTAATAGGGTGGTACATCTCAAGAATCTTTTAACATGAGGGTGTTGAAGCAATGACTTTCCATGTCTTAGCCCCCGCACTGCTGACATGGCTGAAACCTGCCTCTTCAATATGCTAGTACTAAGACCTTAGACTCTAGGCCATCCTGCAGGAACCGCAGGACAGCACTGACTGAGGCTTTTAGGTGTTCTATCTCAGGCTCCACGCACTAGGAGTGGAACACCTGCCAAGTGGTGGTGTAAACCCTATTGGTGGATCCTTTCTGGACGCTAACATGGTTGCTATAACCTTATCTGAGTATCCCATTCCATCTAGCAGCTGTTGCTCAATCTCCATGCTGTGAGGCTGAACATTTCTGGTCAAGGATGTTATGTTAGACCTTGCATCAACAGATCCTCTTGTACGGGGAGGCACCATCGTTTTGTTTTCAGGTCCTGAAACCACACTCTTCAGGACCAGAACAGTGCTACCAGTATCACCTCTGCCTTCTGTTGATGTATCTTTTATATCACTTTGTGCGTTATTTGCACTGGTGGAAATGCATAAAGGAGCCCTTGTGGCCAGTCACAATTGAGTGCGTCAGTTCCCGTAGCCTGATTGTCTCTTGTTCTGGATAAGAACTCTGGAACTTGACGGTTTGATTCTGCCGCAAACAAGTCCAGCACTACTATTCTGAAACTGTTGCAAATCTGAGCAAAAACCATCTTGTTTAACATCCATTCTGACTGATCCAGATGCCTCCTGCTCAGCACACTGTCTTTTCCTGCCACATATATCGCTTTCAATTATAATAGATGACTCTCTGCCCAGACAATTAATTCGCTCGCTTCTTTGTGTAGGGTATGAACTCTGGTCCCATCCTGCCAGTTCACATTTATTTATTTATTAGATTTTTATCCCCCCCCCCCCAGCTCAGGGCGGCTCACACACAGAGTAAAATTTCAATAATACGATAAGATAAAATCACATCAGTTAATATAAATACAATTTTAAAACCAAGACACACAAAAAATAAAGTGCTAGTAAACATTTCCTCATTTGTAGACATTTCCTCATATGCCTTTGTTGTCATGTTGTCCATCTGGACAAGTACATGCAGTCCCAATAGCAATTCTCTGAACCTCAATAAACCCAGCCTTATTGCCCTGAGCTCTAGGAAGTTTATGCTCTTCAAACACTTCATCCTGAGACCATTCTCTCTGTGTCATCTGTCCATTCAAGTGGGTTCCCCACCCTGAAAGACTTGCATCTGTAATCATCACTATTCTTGGAGGGTCTTGTAGCGGAACTCCCTTTTGGAAGCAGATTGGTACTTACCACTGCCTCAATTGTTGACATACTTCCTCTAGGAGTTGTAGCGTATGGTATCACTTGTGTGCTATCTCCTCCTGGTAAGGAAGAAGAAATCTCTGCAGTGGTCTGGCATGGAACCGTGACCACCGTACAACTTCTTGACAGGACACCATCCTGCCCAAGAACCATCAACTCTGTCCTGGTTTTCCCCAGTACTTCTGCTAACAGGGACCGAATGTTCTGCTCTCTTTCCTGGGATAGAAACGCTCTGTCTTTCATCGTGTCTATTTGTATACCCAAATGAACCAGCCTCTGAGTTGGCTGAAGGTTGCTGTTCTCCCTGTTGATTACAAACCCATGATCCCTCAGGGTAAGGACCGTTAGGTTGGACGCCTCCACGCTCTCCTGAAATTATGGCGTTATGATTAGAATGTCATCCAGCTAAGGAAACAATGCCACTCCCTGTAATCTGCAATATGCCACCAACGTTACTAGCACCTTGGTGAATACTCTCGGCAAAGATTTTAAACCAAATGGGAGAGCCCAGTATTGGAAATGCTGTCCGTCGTAAGCAGATCAAAATAATCTCTGGTGAGCCTTGCAGATGGGGACGTGTAGATAGGCTTCTGACAGGCTGATAGATATCAGAAAATCCCCCTCCTGAATGGCCAGTAGAATGGACTCGAGAGTTTCTATTCTGAACTTTCCAGGCCTTATGTATTTTGTTTAGCCACTTCAGGTCTAGGATTGCCCTGACATCCCCATTTTTCTTTGGAACTATAAAGAATACTGAGTATACTCTTTGCTTTTGCTGGGAGGTTGGTACCCTTTCTATCGCTCCAATGTCCACGAGACGCTGAATGGCTCTTTCCACTGATGGTGCTTGTCCAGAGTATGATTTTTTGAAACTTGAACAAAGTGATCTTGGGGAGTGGAGCTGAATTCCAGTTCGTAGCTGTTGGATATCATGTCCAACACCCACTGTCTGTTACCATGTGTTGCCACCAGTTTGCAAATGACTGCAGTCTGCCTCCAATCCCCAAGGGCTTCCTTGGTCTTGCATAATCATGCTGCAGCAGCTTTCTTAGAGTTTTTGTTAGTGTTCTGATCACTTTTGTTGGTGAAGAAGGGTTTGTTGTTATGAAATCTGGATTGCCACTTTCCTTTGAAGGATCTGGAATAGGAAGATTTGTGTCCTCTTTTAAATCATGAAAAGGCTGAAACCTTTTACGAGGCTTGCCATTTTCTTTTTGGATGGAAGGACCTTTTTCTTATCTTTGTCCTTTATAAATGCCTATCTAAGCCATCTCCAAAAAGGTTCACCCCTTTAAATGGGACTGCTGCCACCTTTGCCTGGGCAGCCTTGGGGTCTGCCGATTGCAGGAAAGGAGGACTCATCACAGCTCAGACAAAGAAGGGTCAGGTTCCTGTCCATAGAGCTACTCCGCCAGTTTGGTTTCTATGCAGACAGGGAGGTAGCTGGTTCATCGGCATCGCCCCATTGCTGGCTGGCAGCTGCAGACTCTACCACACCCCTTGTCCACTTAAAGGGGAAGGCTCCCTGCCTGAAGGTCGGAGGCTGGTGGGAGTCTGCCAAGAGCTGTTGGTCCTTCACGGTAGCTGGGGACCTCCTGGCACCGCTGGCTTTCTCCTTTTCAAGCCGCCGAAATTGCACAGGCTGGTGCTGTGGCCCGACTTCTTCTCTCTTCCTTCTTTCTTCTCTGTTCACTGTGCTGACTAGCGCTGCAGAAGCATGTCCTACTCTGGAGCAGGGCCAGCAAGAACTGGAATGCCTCTAGGGGATAAGCCCCTCCCCGCCTGGATCAAAGCTTGAAGCAGACCCTGCTACCAGAGGAGGAGTCATTTTCCCCAGCTCCATTATAGCCTATGGGAACTGTTATAGACAATAGGTCCCATAGGCTATAATGGAGAACCACTTCTGGGGTGTCTGGGGCTCGGGGGGGATTTTTTTGAGGTAGAGTCACCAAATTTGCAGCATAGCTGCTGGTGCCTCTCTTCACCCCCCCCTCCAAGTTTCAAAAATATTGGACCAGGGGGTCCAATTCTATGGGCCCCAGAATGAGGTGCCCCTATCCTCTATTGTTTCCAATGGAGGAAAAATGCCTTGTGGGCTGAAAGCAGTAATCCCTGCACTGCCTGTTTAAATTTTGTACACCAGCACTCCCTAGCACAACTTAGAGGGAGCTATGGTTGGGAGCCCTATCAGAACTATTTATTTTCCATGAGGCATTGCACAGAAAGTTCTCATTTCTCAATATGTTTTTTCAGAGCAGTGAAAAATGGTTCTCCAGGATTTCTGCCCTGACCACATTTACCAAAAAAGAGTACCTCTAGCACCACCTAGCTACATGCAAGGCTTGGTCTAAGTAACATCAAGACGTTGCACTCGTTGTGTCTTACAAACCAAGCTCATGTGTTACAGCGTTGCTATATCCACCATTAACATATGGATTAATAAATATAGGACCTGGCCTATTGAGCCAACTCCAGTTTGTACGCCAACTGCACCCTTTCCTAGAAAAAAATAGCTCACTGTGATTGTCCTTGCTTTCATCACTGTTAAGGTTAGATTATTGTAATGTAGTCTGTACCTCTGAAGATCTCTTTGAAACTTCAGCTGGTCCATTGTGTTTCAGAAAGGATGCTGACAGGGAAACTATTAGTTTATATCTGGGTGAATGCTTAAAGTTCTGTGTAGTCTGGGCTCAGGATTTCTGAAAGATTATCTATATATGAACCTACTTATTCATTGAGATCTTCTTCAAAGGCCCTCCTCTGCATAATGCTGCCCAATGAAACGTATTTGTGAAAATGGAATATAAATAAATAAATGCTCCTTTGAAGAGTATCTCCTTGGGCTCCATCATTTTTCAGCATTATAATGTAACAGCCTGAGTTTCAGCAGTAGAAGAAGAGATTGGATTTGTACCCTGCTCTTCACTCAGAGTGTCAGAGCAATTTACAATGTCCTTCCCTTCCTCTCCTCAAAACAGACACCCTGTGAGCAGTGTTCCCTCTAAGCTGAGTTAGTGTGAGCTCGCTCACAGTTTTTTAGCCTCCAGCTCATACATTTCTGTCTTAGATCAGGAAGGATGGCTCCAGAGCAAACTAATTTATGCAGTAGCCAAATAGCTCACTCACAATTTCAATGCCAGCAGCTCATAAAGTAGAATTTCTGCTCCCAAAACTCCACAGCTTAGAGGGAGCACTGCCTGTGAGGTAAGTGGGGCTGAGAAAGCTCTGACAGAAACTGCTCTTGAGAGAACAGCTGGCTTATGTGGAAGAGTGGGGAATCAAATCTGCTTCTCCAGATTAGAATCTGCTGCTCTTAACCACTATACCAAACTGGCTCCAAGACATCTACCGCTCATAAAGACACTATCTAGGGATATATACTGATAAGCTGTGTCCATGTAGGAATTAACACAGTACGTTTAGTAAACCAAAAAGTGGAGAAACATGCCCCTATGTTGAACTTCAGTCTTCTTTCAATATATAGGCAGTGGATCTTCTGGAAACTGTCAAGAGATCCAGATGTTCAAATTTGTGCATTGTGGAAGGCCTATGGCTCAGTGGTAGAACATCTGCTTTGCATGCAGAAGGTCTCAGGTTCAATCCCTGGTTTCTCCTGTTAAAAGGATCTGGTAGTAGGTGATGTGAAAAACTTTGGTGAGCAGGGGAGTTCCGGTAATGGCAACTTGCAACTCAGACATGTCTCTGGGATGCTCCCGGGACATGAGCTGAGCGCCAGCAGTTCGGAGGGGGGGTGAGGAATCACTACTCACCAGGAGCCTTGGGGCAAAGGTTCCCAGCCAAGGGGCTTTGAAGGGGGTGTCCTCTTCTCCAGCGCAATGCTGGAGGATCGAGGCGTTCCCTCGCCCCAGTGGTCCAGCCATTGTGTGTCCTTATGGACTTAGAGGAGCTAGCCGGAACAAGCGACGGAGATCGGGCGACCAAACAATCGCAAGCAATGTCGGAAGACGAACAGAGAGCAGTGAGTTTAAAAAAGCATTGAATTGGCAGCATAAAAAGAAAGCACCCCCTTGGCAGAAGTGTGGGAAGCGAGCGGGGAGGGGCCCCTCCCATACGCAGAGACATTAAAGCAGATTTGTAAGGGGGGAGCAGAAGAACAAGCATAGAAACCAATTTTGAGAGCCTTACCAGCCGAAGTTAAAGCAGAATTTCACAGCACAACAATTGCAATTGGCAGAAAACACCAAGAAAACAGAGCAAGTGATGGAAAAAGTGAAGGAACTTGATGCCAGCTCTATAAAAGCAGGAAAAAAATGCAAATGCTAGAAAAGAAGCATGTTTCATCGGAAACTCAACTACTACAGCTACAAATGGAAAAAGCAAACATGGTACTCCGGTTCCAAGTGGTGTCAGAAACCCCTAATGAGAATCTAAAGCAACTATTGAGCGATGCATTGACCCCAATGATGGATTTAAAAGCAGAAGATATCTTAAGCGAAATGGATGTGGCTTATAGAGCCTACTCTACGTACATTAAAAAGAATAATCTGCCTGGGGAAATTGTCGTGAGATTCTCAAAACAGCACATAAGAGACTTAATCTTAAAAGTGACTACAAACGCACCCCTGAAAATCGGAGGCAACAGTATAAGGATTTTGAAAGACATCCCATTTGAGATAGAAAAAAGAGACACAAGTACAAGGAATTAATCCTTTTTTTACAAACAAACAGCATTGCGTACAGGTGGTTAATTCCCAAAGGTGTCACTTTCAAGATAAAAGAGAGGAGAGAAAAAATTGACTCTGTTTTTAAAGCTCGAGAGTTTTTGCGGCTGCAACTGGGAGGTCCAGAAGAGGAGAAGAAAGAAGAAGAAGACAGCAAGTCTACTGAAGAGATGGACTCTATGTCCTCTGATGAGTATTCTGATGCAGATAAGGGGGCGGCGGCTCCCAAACAAGGCTACCAACTGAGAGACCATAAAAAGAAACAAAACAAGAACTGAGACTCTGAGAGCCAAGAAAGCTTTTCTTTTCTTTATTTTGGGATGACTGGGGGAGGGCTCTTGAAATGGGAAAGTAGTTAAGCTGATACAGTAGTGGGTTTTTTAGATCACACTCAATGTTTTTCTAAAGCTCTTTTTGGACTTACTTAGATATAAGCATTTTTGAAGATCTCCATCTCTTGGGGTTTTAGTCAGTAGTGGTTATCTTTTCTTTATCCTTAGTTTAGATGGTTCCCTCCCCCTTTCTGTTGTAGTTTTTGTAGCTTTAAAAAATGCAAATAAAAAATTCCCCTTCGGGGACAAAAAAAACCCCCAAACACCTTGGTGAGCAAACACCAGTCAAGACCAACCATCTGATTTAGTATACGTCAGCTTTATGGTTCATAGCAATTGTGAAATAAAGTTCCTGTAAATTAACTTACCTCTGACTATCTTTTTGTTTTTCCAGTTCCGTCTTTTTCTCTTGCTCCTTTTGTTTTAGCTTGTCAGCTTCTATGCTTTTTTGCTTCTGCAGCTGCTGCTTATTATGTATTTCCCTCAGCTCCTGCAATAAAGGAGTAATCTATTACCAAATGCTTCACAAATATATTTTAAATGGCTCCATGTTTCTGAAGTGTGAGGAACCACATTTTGGGGAGTAAAGTAACCTTACATCAACCACCAGATTGTTCAACTTTACTGTGCTTTAAGTCCATTAGAATAGTTGTACCAAACATCTTCAAACTACCACAAGTCTCTGTGGGTTCATTAGGTGCTGCATGGGGACAGATTTAAACTGAACAGTGGTTCTTAACCTTTAACCCACTGCCACCACCAAGTATCCAATATCCCACCACGGAATACTTCCAATTTATTAAAGTATTTATATATCACCACCTTTCCTACCAATCATAGCAGATCACAAAAACCCTGTCTCTCAGAAAATTAAAAGAAGTACAAAGCTATAGAACTTTCCCTCAAAATAATACTGTGGTATTAACTGCAGTGTGCAAAATACCCAGCTAAAAAGAATTTTGATCTAACATTTCTTATGAAAGATGGACCAGAAAGGGGGCTTCCCCATCTCCTTGGGGATAATGTTCTGTAATAGGGATGGGAGTGAACGTAAAAAGGACAGTTCGGTTCTGCCAACAACCTGAACCCCAAACCAAAGTGACCCAAATGTGCCTCACCCAAAATGAAAAGGTCCAGCAAGTTTGGTTTCCACTTTCTCCACGGTTGGGAGAAAGGGGGTGGGGACTGCCTGGAAGGGATTTCCCCTCCACCTTTCTCCCAGCCACAGCTCGGTGGGGCCAGGAGAAATGGGGGGATTGCCCAGGAAAGGACTTCCTTTCCCCCTTCTCCTAGCCACGGCTCACCATGGCCAGGAGAAGGGGATTGCTCAGAAAGGGGCTTCATTTAACCCGTTGGTTAAATGGCTGGCAGCCATTTAAGTTTTCGGTTTTGCTGTAACGTTGGAGCCACTACTGAAAAAAGGGAAGGCCTTTGCTCTGGCTGAATGGACTGCTCAACAGAAGGTAACAATCAGAATGCAGCCTTGGGAGGATACTTATTTATTTATGATCCGCCTTTCAAACATGGACTCATGGCAGATCACACAGAGTGAGTCAGTACTATCAACAAATTGGGGTATTCAATAACTAATGTATTAGGATAAAACATGGTTGCACTTACCTGTAACTGATGTTCATCGAGTGTCTTCTGTGCTGGCACACAAGGGAGCTGCCTGTAGGCAGGCCTGCCGCAGGAGAACCTTCCAAGAGCTTCTATAAAGAGTATTCACTCCCCCTCCCCTCTTGGAAGAGATTAGTGAAGCCTTTTCCCCACCCATTTGGTCACATGATGAGGGGAGGGGGAGGCACCTTTCCCTCAGTCCTAACCTGCCGCCATGGGAAAGCTATAGATGTCCACAGCGGGGAAGGAGGGAGGGATGTGTGCCAGCACAGAAGACACTCGATGAACATCAGTTACAGGTAAGTGCAACCATGTTTTCGTCGCCGTGTCTTCTGTGCAGTCCCACATGGGAGAATAGCAAGCTATAGTGAAAAAAACGGAGGCGGGTGTGGACGCAACCAAAGAACAGTTTATTTGAACATCGACTGTAACACTGCTTTACCCACTACAGCATCACCCCGGGAATCAATGTCAACCAAATAATGCTTGATGAATGTCACAGAGGAAGACCAGGTGGCTGCCCTGCAGATCTCGGCTACACTCACCGCTGCGGAGAAAGCCGCTGAAGAGGCCTGGGCTCTTGTCGAGTGAGCACGGACCGGAAAAGGGCAGGCTAAATTTGCAGATGTGTAGCAAATGCGAATGGCCGAAGTAACCCATCTAGAAATGGATTGAGGACTAACACCTTGACCCTTCTTGGGACCAGAGAAAGCAACAAACAATTGACTCGTATGGCGAAATGAGGCTGTACGGTGTAAATAAAACAGCAAAGCCCTCCTAACATCTAACGCATGCAAGTCCCTTTCAGGTGCGGAGGAGGGATTAGGAAAAAACACAGGCAGGACAACGTTTTGAGATAAATGAAAGGTAGTAAGTATTTTCAGGTGGAAGTCCAAGCTAGGACGCAGGACCACCTTGTCCAAATGGAACTTAAGGAAAGGTGGGTCGCACCGCAGTGCACAGAGCTCACCGACCCTATGCACTGACGTAATAGCTACCAAAAAGTCAACTTTATACGACAAGAGAGAGAGAGGACATAATGCCAATGATTCAAATGGTGGTTGAAACAAATGTGTCAGGAACATAAGAACATAAGAGAAGCCAATGTTGAATCAGGCCAATGGCCCATCTAGTCCAACACTCTGTCACACAGCGGCCAAAATATACCACGTGCCATCAGGAGGTCCAGCAGTGGGGCCAGGACACTAGAAGCCCTCCCACTGCTGCCCCCTCCAGCACCAAGAACAGAGTGCATCACCTGCCCCAGACTCAGAGTTCCCATCTATACCCTGTGGCTAATAGCCACTGATGGACTTCTGCTCCATATGTTTATCTAATTCCCTCTTGAAACTGTCCATGCTTGTAGCTGCCACCACCTCCTGTGGCAGTGAATTCCACATGTTAATCACTCTTTGGGTGAAGAAGTATTTCCTTTTATCTGTTCTAACCCGACTGCTCAGCAATTTCATGGAGTGCCCACGACTTCTTGTATTGTGATAAAGGGAGAAAAGTACTTCTTTCTCAACCTGCTCAATCCCATTCATAATCTTACAAACCTCAATCATGTCACCCCTCAGCCTTCAGCCATCGTTTCTCCAAGCTGAAGAGCCCCAAGTATTTTGACCTTTCTTCACAGGGAAGGTGTTCCAACCCTTTTATCATTCTAGTTGCCCTTCTCTGCACTTTTTCCAATGCTAGAATATCCTTTTTGAGATGTCGTGACCAGAACTGTACACAGTATTCCAAATGAGGTCGCACCAATGATTTATACAGGGGCATGATGATACTGACTGATTTGTTTTCAATTCCTTTCCTAATAATCCCCAGCATAGCGTTGGCCTTCTTTATTGCAGCTACACAATGTCTAGACATTTTCATTGAGTTATCCACTACGACTCCAAGATCTCTCTCTTGGTCTGTCTCTGACAGCTCAGACCCCATCAACGTGTATTCATATTTAGGATTTTTGGCTCCAATGTGCATCACTTTGCACTTGGCCACACTGAACCCCATTTGCCACGTTGATGCCCACTCACCCATCCTCAACAGATCCCTTTGGAGTGCCTCACAATCCTCCCTGGTTTTCACCACGCTGAACAACTTCGTGTCATCTGCAAATTTAGCCACTTCACTGCTTACTCCCAATTCCAAATCATTAATAAACAAGTTAAAAAGCATCGGACCAAGTACTGATCCCTGTGGTACCCCACTGCCTACCACCCTCCACTGAGAAAGTTTCCCATTTATACTCACTCTCTGTTTCCTATTTATAAGCCAGTTTTTGATCCACAGGAGGACTTGTCCTTTTATCCCATGACTATTGAGCTTACTTAGGAGCCTTTGATGAGGAACTGTATCAAAAGCTTTCCGGAAGTCAAGATAAATAATATCTATTGGGTCCCCCTTGTCCACATGTTTGTTCACTCCCTCAAAAAACACTAACAGGTTAGTGAGACAAGATCTTCCCTTACAGAACCGATGCTGAGTCCACCTCAATAGTTTTTGTTAATCAATGTGCCTACTAATTCTTTCCTTAATAACAGTTTCCACCAACTTACCCAGTATCGATGTCAGACTGACTGGCCTGTAATTTCCCAGATCTCCCCTGGAGCCCTTTTTAAAGATGGGAGTGACATTAGCTACCTTCCAGTCCTCAGGAATGGAGGCAGATTTTAAAGAAAGATTACATATTTTTGTCAGGAGATCCACAAGTTCACATTTGAGTTCTTTCAGAACTCTCGGACGAAAGCCATCCGGGCCTGGTGATTTATTAGTTTTTAAATTGTCCACCAGTCGGAGGACTTCCTCTCTTGTCACCGCAATCTGATTCAGGTCTTTCAAACCCCCTCCTGAAATCGGTGCTTCTGGAGTGGGCAAGCACTTCTCCTCTTCCACAGTGAAGACAGAGGCAAAAAATGCATTCGGCTTCTCAGCCATTTCCCTATCCTCCTTCACTACTCCTTTTACCCCTTGGTCATCCAAGGGCCCCACTGCCTCCCTGGCTGGCTTCCTACTTCTAATGTATTTGAAGAAAGTTTTATTGTTGGCCTTTATGTTTTTTGCGATATGCTCCTCATATTCCCTTTTTGCTTGCCTGATCACAGACTTGCATTTTATTTGCCATAGTCTGTGTTCCCTTTTATCAATCTCACTAAGACTAGCTTTCCACCGCTTAAAGGAGTCCTTCTTACCTTTTACAGCTTCCATTACTTTATTTGTTAACCATGCAGGCTTTTTTCTATACCTATTTGTACCTTTCTTAACCTGCGGTATATATTTTTTCTGAGCTTCTAGGACTGTATTTTTAAATAGTCTCCAAGCTTCCCCAATGGTTTTGACCTTCTCCACTCTTCCTTTCAATTTCTTCCTCATATGTCCCCTCATACCAGAGAAGTTACCCCTTTTAAAGTTAAAAGTGGTTGCGTCAGTCTTTTTGGGCAACTCCCTATCTGTACAAATGTTAAACTCAATGACATTATGGTCACTGTTCCCAAGTGGTGCAATCACTTTTACATCTCTCACCAGGTCTTGGGTGTTACTTAGGACCAAATCCAGGATCGCCTCTCCCCTGGTAGGATCTGTGACCATCTGTTCCATAGCACAGTCATTGAGAGTGTCTAAAAACTCAATCTCTTTTTCCCGACTAGAACTCATATTGACCCAATCAATGTGTGGGTAGTTAAAGTCGCCTATTACGACACAGTTATTTCATCTAGCCGCTATCTTTAATTCATTCATCATTTTATAATCCTCCTCTATCTTTTGATCTGGTGGGCGATAACAAACTCCCACTGTTAAGCTTCCTTTTGGACCCACTATTTAAACCCATAGCATTTCCAGAAGCGAATCCAATTCTCTTACCCTCTCAATCTTACTGGACGGTATACTCTCTCTGACATACAGGACTACTGTTGGACTCCATTGTGGAGTAGGTGGATTGACTGGGGGAAATTTATTGTACAATCCCTTCAGAAAACATTTTGAGATTGCATTAGAAAAAGTGGTTTCGAATCAATCCCGAGATGAAAGGCCGAAATGGCAGCAAAGTGAACCTTAACAGATGAGGTAGAAAGATCCTCGTCTACCAAAGTCAAAAGGTAATCCAACACTTCCATCAGGGGACAAGATTCAGGTTCTATTTTGCGTTCATGTGCCCAAATTGTGAACCTCCGCCACTTGGCCTTGTAGGACTTCCAGGTGGAGGGTTTTCAAGAAGCTAACAAGATCTTAGCCACTCGATCGGAACAGTCTGTTACCGTGAAATAAACCATGCGGTTAGGTACAGTTGTGGGATCTGAGGGCAGCATGTTTGGTCTATGACCAGCAAGTCTCGGACTCGCAGCAGAGGTCTCATTCTGCCGTTTGATAGTGACTGAAGGATTGAGAACCACGACCTGCGGGGCCAGAATGGTGCTATGAGAATGGCTGTGGTGCCGTCTTGTCGCATCTTCGTCAACACCCTCAGTAGGAGCGGGAAGGGTGGGAAAGCGTAAAAGAGGACACCAAACCATCTTAGAAGAAAGGCATCTCCGAAGCAAGCCCCCTGTTTTGGAGCCATTGTGCAAAATAGGTCGCAACGGCTGTTCGTGCTAGATGCAAAAAGGTCGATGGCTGAGTAATCCCAAATGTGAAACAGAGGCTCCAGGTATCGAATTGGAATCGACCACTCGTGTGCTAGAAGAGACGCTCTACTCAGAGAATCTGCTAGGGTGTTGTGACAACCAGGAATTGCTATGAGGTGTGACTTGTGGTGAATGGCCAACTCCCAGAGGGCGGAGGTTTCTCTGCAGAGTCTTATGGAACCAGTACCACCTTGTTTGTTGATATAGAATTTGGTACTGGTATTGTCCGTAGACAGAAGCACCGTCTTTCCCACTGTCAAGTCTGCAAGACAGAAGAGAGCGTATCTTACTGCTCGGAGCTCTAGGATATTGATATGTAAAGTGGCCTCGTATTGTGACCATCGCCCACTGACCTGTCGAGTGCCACAATGAGTCCCACAGCCCTCTAGAGATGCATCCGTAAAGACGTGTATGTAAGGGACAGTGTACGCCAGTGGAAACCCTTGAATGAGATTGGACTTTTCCATCCACCATTACAGAGAATGAAGGATTGGGTGAGGGATGAATAAGCATAACCAATGGGGATGTACATCCATAGTGAAGTTTATCAAAAACCAATTCTGTAAGGGGCGCATGCGTAAACGTGCATACTGCACCGTAAAGGTAGTAGAAGCCATGAGACCCAGCAGCTTTTGAATTGTGCGTGCTTTTTGGTGTCTGCAGTGTAGGAATTGATTTCCTAGCCTGTGAATGACGTTGACTCTCTCGGGAGGTAAGAATGCCTTATGGGCCAAGGAGTCCAGACAGGCACCTATGAAAAGTGCTTTCTGGGAGTTTTGGTTTTGGCGGAGCGCATGGCGGACGCCTTTCTGGGACGCTCCCAGAGGCGACCAGCCCACGCACGGTCGAGGGAGACTCCGCACAAGCGGAGACTCTAGTGAGCCTTAGATAAAGGCTCCGAACCAGAGGGCGCCTGGGGAGTAGCCTCTTTGCTGGCCTGATGGTCAGAAAATTGAGGCTTTCCCCCTGCTCCAGTGGCCCCACTGTGTAGTGCCCTGATGGGACCTAGCAACGCCACTGACTTCCCGGAGTGAAGAAGCAGAAGATTGCTTTAAAAAGAAAGAACCGGCAGCAAACCGTGAGATGATGATCAGTTTGAAAGTGGATTAAATGCACTCACCCCCTAATCATACAAACGTATGGGAGGAGGGAGCAACCCCCCCCTGAAGAAAACGGGATTTATAAAAGAGAAGAGAAAGGGGGTAGAACGAAAAAGCGAATTAGCAAAGTTACCTTTTGGGGTCTGTTGAAAGGAGAGGAGAATAGACTGTTTCCAGAGTTGCGCAGCACGAGCTTTTAAAAGTAAACAATAAAAATGTCGGGGCAAAAGAGAGTCCCGGACAAGCCGACAAAGAAGCTGGGAGGAACTTCCGGTTCTAGTTCCCATCCCTTGGAGCCAACTGTCAATCAACAGAAAGATGAGATGCTGCGCCCTCTGCTGGATCAAATGCAAAAAATCAGCAAAACTTTATGTAGCATGTAAAGTGCTCTCAATAGTCAACAGAAACAGCTAACAGATACAGCCAAGAAGATGGAGGAGATTGCAGAAAAATGCCTGATATCGACGGAAGACACCAAAAAAATTAAGAAAAAGGTCAGCAAAATAGAAAAACATCAAGAGATGCAGGAAAAAAAATATTGATGCTACAGATGGAAAAATCAAACTTGACTCTCCATTTTCAGGGCATAAAAGAAGAGGAAAAAGAAGATCTCAGAATGCCTTTTTTGGCGAATGCCTTGGCACCAATAACTGGCAAAGAAGCGCAAAAATTAAGCGAAGAGATGGATTTGGCTTATAGAGCCTATTCCAACTTCACAAAGAAAAATAATTTGCCAGCAGAAATGGTTGTCAAGTTTACAAAGCAACGTACCAGAGATCAAGTTCTAAGAGTGACTTCAACAATGCCCTTGAAGATTGGTGAGCTGAACATAAGGATTCTAAAAGATGTTCCATATGAAATTCGTATGAAAAGGAAAGCATATAAAGGACTGACCCTGTTCTTGCAAAAGTATCAAATTAGCTACAAATGATGGATCCCAGAAGGATTGGTTTTTAAATTTAAGGATAAAAGAGAGAAGATTGACTCCATCTTCAAAGCTCAAGAATTTTTGAAGAGGCACGCCAGCTCAGAGGAAGATGCAGAACTCGCCAAATGGACAATGTTAAGCAGTGAAGAGGACAGTGGCCCGGAGGGAGGAGACGAAGAATCAGAGGATGGAAGAGCAATGAAGGGCCCGACATATAATCTGGGAGACTTGAAAGGGAGACAACCCAAAACATAAACATTTGCTCGTGAAGCGTAAGGATGGACTGTATCGATAACTAACCCCAAAGGACTTTACTAATCTAACTAACAGGTTTATTTCTGAATTACAGTAAATTGAAAGATCGGTCAACCACGGAAGAAGCCAAGAACTTTATATATACTAACAAAAAGATTAATATACTAATAGTGACTTCACTTACCTCTTTTCTTGGTCCCTCTATATACCTTCCCTCTTTCTGTATTAAAAGCAATAAAATTATCTCCTTTTTAGGAGAGTTTTACAAAAAAAAAGTGCTTTCTGGGATGGAATTAACCTAGACTTGGAAAAATTAATGACAATGCCCAACCATTGAAGTGTTTGAACTGTGAAGGCTATTTGTACCATGAGGTGGTGTCTGGACCCTGCTACCAAAAGCCAGTCATCTAAATAGGCGTAAATTGCACAACCCTGTAGTCTCAGATAAGCCACTACAGCTGAGAAATATTTCGTAAATACCCGGGGGGCAGTAGCCAGCCCAAATGGTAAGACACAGTACTGATAGGTAGTGTCCTGGAACCTAAAACGGAGATATTGCCTATGATCTTCCTGTATGGTAATGTGAAAATATGCATTTTGGAGGTCAAGGATGGCAAACCAATCCCCTGGTTCAATAGGCCGGTATACCTCCTCCAAGGACAACATACGGAAATATCTAACCCTTAGGTAGGCGTTGAGATCTCTCAGATCCAAAATCTGTCGAAGGCCACCGCCCTTCTTTTGGATGAGAAAGTAATTAGAATAAAAACCAACATCCCCCTCTCCCGCAGGGACTGTCTCTAGGGCGCCTTTGAGTACCAAGGTCTGTATCTCAGTCGCTAGTGAAGAGGTCTACGTACGCAATGTGGTAACCTCATGAAATACTGGGGGTCTGTATTGAAACTCTAAAGCATAACCAAACTTTATTATATCCAGAACCCAACTATCAGAACAAATTACAGACCAACGGTGGTAAAAAGGAACGAGACATGCCCTGAAGAAAGGGGGAACCTTTCATTGCGAAGGTCTAGATCTAGCGGAACCATTCCTCAGGGATGGTCTAGGCTGCTGGTGTCGTGGCATGAAGGAAGACTGGAAGCTCCCCCTGAAGGACTGAGGGGGATTAGCTTGAAAACGGTATCCCCTCCCTGTACCTGACTGCTGGTAGTGATGAGGAAAGTACCTTAATTTCTGAACAGGTGGCTGTTGGGGAGGCCCAAGTATTTAGCCCTAAACTTTGTCTTCCTGACCTTCTCCAGGACGTCATCGGTCTGATAGCTAAATAGTGATTTACCCTCAAAGGGCAGATCCTCAACTCGGGCCCTAATGTCTAAAGGCAAAGCCGAGGTGCAGAGCCAGGAGTGCCTACGCAACACCACGGCCGAAGCTATAACCTTGCTTGCTGCATCCGCAGCGTGCCTAGCGGCGTTCAATTCCTGTTTGGCCAGACAAGTGCCCTCCGCTTGTATTCATTTGACATGTTCCCTCTTTGCCTCAGGAAGATCTTTAAGGCACAGGGTCATCTGGTCCCATAATAGGATCTGATATCTTGCCATGATAGCCTTGAAGTTAGCTACTCTCAGCGTCAAGGCTCCAGAAGAGTATATCTTGCGACCCAAGATATCTAACATCCTACCCTCCTTATCTAAGGGAGATGAGTGAGGCCCTCCCATCTGTTTGGATGGGATAACTTCAGCGACTATGGAATTGGGTTGTGGGTTGTGATACAGAAAATAAGCATCCTCCTCTCTGATTTTATATAAATTTTCTATCTTTCTAGTGGAAGCAGTACTGGACGCTGGATGCGCCCAAGCATTACGGGTGATTTCCCTAATACCCTTCACTAAGGGAATTGCCACTGGACCAGTATTGGATGCATATAAAATGTCCATGACTGGATCGTCTTCCAGAGGTTTGGGTGCGGCATAGTCGATTTTCAGAGCCTTGACCATGCGAAGCAACTGTTCCGAGTAGACATGTAAGTCTTCGGTCGGAGACACCAAAGCAGGATCGCCAACAGTGTCAGTTGGGGAAGGCAGAGATGTACAGTCAGAATCTGCATCGGAGATGTCAGCTGATTCTTCCTGTAAGTGAAGAGGGTCGGACGACGACTGGATACCCTTCGACTCTGGGGACTGTCAGTGAGGCTTCGAAGACAACTTAGATTCAGCAACCGAACGCCATGAAGACTGGCTCACACTGCGACGAGTGTGGCGTGATGCTGAGCGAGTGCCATACCAGGAAGGAAAGAACCACGGAGGCATATGCTCCCAACCAGGTGGGCAATCCCATGGAAGGGCTCCCCATCCTCTAGAACTGGAGGAGCGAGACCTTTCAGACGGAGGAGAATCTGTCACACTCAGAATCTCGATATCGTCTTTCGACGTTGAAGGAGCCGGTGAGACGTATCGACGTCGAGCGAACCCTTCTGGACTGGAGGACGGGACCCGACATCGACGAGAGCTCGGGCTACGACGTCGAGTAGATCGGGAGTGTCTAGACGTTGAAGACTCGTGTGGCAACGTCGACATGATGTTCGACGTTGTGGTCGCCTCGACGTCGAGGGACGGATTTTCGGCAGCGGACTGCCACGCAGGAGCTAACGGCGGAGATGGCGTTCGCGTAACCACTGGCATTGAGGGCGACTTGGAACGACGTTTCTTGTCCGTTTTAGACCGTTTCAAAGGTGGCTGAGTAGAAGCCGACCTATTATGGGGAGTCCCTGCCAGTTTTGATACTGGCTTATGGGAAGATTTTGTGCCCTTAGCTGAGGTCTTCCCCTGGGTACAAGGGGAGGAAGCAGCGGCTGGGGTTGAAAGCGCTTGTTCCGAAAGCGCGGCTTTTAACCTCAGGGCTCTCTCTTATTTCGTCCTGGGTGTTAAATTACTACAGATCTCACAAGAAACTGTATTGTGGGCCTCACCCAAACATAGCAGGCACTTCAAATGGTCATCTGTCAAAGCCATCTTTGTGCCACACGCTTGGCACTTCTTAAACAAAGCCATCTTCCAGTAGAGACAGGTTGTATGTGAAGAAGGAACGCTGAGGTAAAACGAAGAAGCTCAAGGTCTGCCCTTTCCTCACGGCGGCAGAAAAAGGACTGAGGGAAAGGTGCCTCCCCCCTCCCCTCATCACGTGACCAAATGGGTGGGGAAAAGGCTTCACTAATCTCCACCATGAGGGGAGGGGGAGTGAATACTCTTTATAGAAGCTCGTGGAAAGTTCTCCCGCGGCAGGCCTGCCTACAGGCAGTTCCCATGTGGGACTGCACAGAAGACACGACAATGAACATTTGTTATGAGGGTCAGATTTCATAGAAATGGGACTTTGTCGGGCTGAGCCATGTGTGTCATAAAATGTAATGCCAGGTAGCGGAGATATAAACTTTATAAATGACACAGACAAACACAACTAAAGATATTATAGTAGCTATGCCATTGGAGCCCCACATTAGGAGGGTGTGTGTATGTAAAACTAATATTTCTCAGCAAAACAGAAGTTCCGAGAGTTTGTTGAACTCTGTATTTTAACTGTGGTTAAAAAAAACACCTACAAATATAAATATCTAAGCCTAGGATCCAGGGGAAAAACATGAAATGGCTGAGCACTTGCAAGCCTCTCCACACACACCCCAGGTCTACTCAGAGTGGCAGTGGCTCTCCAGGGTCTGGTTTTTTCCCCTCAGGGTGGTCCTCTTCACCACTTGTTCTGCTATTATTCCATTGGAGCTCCACATTAGGAGGGTGTGTGTATTAAAACTAATATTTCTCTGCAAAACTAGAATCCCTTGAGTTTGCAGAACTCTATATTTTAGCACTGGCTGGTCCCAAACCTCCCCCCCCACACACACAATGTGTCTGCCTAAACTGGAAAGGTGGGGGAACAATGGACTTTTCCAAAGCAATTTTTTTAAATAAAAAAGAAGCACAAGGATCACAGCAGAAAGACACCCCCCTCCCATGCTCCTACCTGTGAGGAGGACTACGGAGGCCGGAAGCGGTGGCTGGGAAGTTTGGCAGCCCCACCCTCTGCTTCTGGCTCTCAGTGGCAGCCCTGCACTGTACTCTCTGCTCAGAGGTAGTCCCACCCTCTGCTTCCTGCTCTCAGAGGCAGCCCTGCCCTCGGCTCTTTATACTCCCACATAGCTCAATCTGAGAACAGTGAGGTCGGATAGGGGAGTGGGGAGAGAAGAGATCCCCACTCCCCAGGCTGTAGGTTTGACACCCCTGCATTAGGGTATTAGAAGACTGGAACAACCAGAAAGAAGTATAATATAAATATTAACATGACACAATAAGTGGTACAAAAATTACATAATAGGAGCCAACTTAAAATATACTACATACAGAAGTAAGGACCACAAGTCCCAATCATTTACCCAAGTAAGTTTGTAAAACCATTTTGCACTGGGCAACCTTATTACCTGTGCAGAAAAGTCGTCTTGAATAGTTTGGTTTTATATCGTTTGCGGAAGGCCAGAAGAGTGGGAGCTTTCCTGACCTCTTCGGGCAGGCCATTCCACAAGGTGGGAGCCACAACGGAGAAAGCACATGTATGGGCAGTTGTTGATTTTGCCCATCTGCAGATTGGCGGCTGCAGAAACCCTTGCTGACATGAGCAGAGTTGTCATGGTGGAGCACAGAGAGATAGGCAGTCTCATGAATAAGAGAGACCAAGACCATGAAGGGCTTTATATATGATAGCCAGTAACTTAAACTGAGCTCAGTAACAAATGGGCAAACAATGGAGGGTTTGCAGAATGGAAATAATATGCATGCTCCATCTAGGTCCCACTAATAGTTGAGCTGCAGCACTTTGGACCAATTTGAGCTTCCGAATTGATTTTGAGGGGAGACCAAAATACAGTACATTACAGTAGTGCAGTCTCAGTGTTACTGTGGTGTGGATCCAGGTGACCTGATCAGCCGTATCAAGGTAAAGGACCATCTTTCAGGCTATGCTGAGTTGGAAGAAAGCCTTTTTTCAGTAGCATTAATTTGCTTCTCCAGTAATACCATTGGGTCTAATATAAGAAGAAGAAGAGAAAAGATTGTATTTATACCCCACTCTTCACTACCCAAAGGAGTCTCAGAGTGGCTTACAAACTCCTTTCCCTTCTTCTCCCCACAACAGACACCCTGTGAGGTAAGTGGGGCTGAAAGAGCTCTGACAGAAACTGCTCTTCTTCAAGGACAGCTGTTCCAGAACTATGGCTTGCCAAAGATCATCCAGCAGGTGCAAGTGGAGGTGTGGGGAATCAAACTTGGTTCTCCCAGATTAGAGTCCACACACTTAACCACTACACCAAACTAGTGGATAACCCCAAGGCTCTTAACTGAGTCAGCAATGGTCAGTTGAACTCCATTAAAAAAAAAACATACAATGTTATTCAAGGCCTCTGCCTTCCCAACCAGCATTATCCCTTCTTTTCAAGGTTTAGTTTCAATTTGTTGACTTTTAGCCAGTTAACTACAGTGGCCAGGCCGAGCCCGTAGCTAGAACAGGCCTCATGGGGCCTGCCCTCCTGTGATTTTAATGGGTCCCTCCCCCGATCCTCAGCTCCCCCTCCCTCCCCTTGGCCCTCTCACCCCGGATCAATCACCACGTCGCACAGTCAGGACTCAGGAGAAGAGCAGGATGAGAGGATAAAACACAAAGAGGAACGGAGCCTGAGTCCCCACCCTGACCTCAGACCATTGGCTGCCTTACCCTGCCTCTCATTGGGCTTTTGGAACAATGGGTGGGCTCTAAGCAAAGAGCCCGCCAAATACAAGTTTAGCTGACACTTCCTCTTCCTTGCAAACTACAGCAGCAGAGAGCAGGTGAGCAAGGCTCCCTCTAAGCTCTGGGGTCCTGTGAGCAAAAATTCTATTTTGTGAGCTACTGGCGTTAAAGTTGTGAACAAGCGATTTGGCTACTGCATAAATTAGTTAGCTCTGGAGCCAGCCCTCCTGAGCTAAGACAAAAATGTGTGAGCCAGAGGCTACAAAACTGTGAGCTAGCTCACACTAACTCAGCTTAGAGGGAATACTGCAGGTGAGCCTTTCTGCCTGTCCTGCACAGCCCTGGGCATAGCTCCTCTTTCTCCTCCTCCATCAGACCGTTGGACCCGGCAGCGCAGCCCAGCTTCTGTCCACCTTCAGCAGCTCAGTAGCAGCAGCTGGCTGGCTGGCTGGGGTTTGTGGATTAGAATTACCCCCTCATTTTTGTGCTGCTGCATGTCCAGCATCCATTCCTCCCTCCATTGGTGTGCAGCTTGCAGGACTCCAGTCCAGGTAGAGACCAGAGGAGCTCATGTGGGGGCAGTAGGGGGTGGGTGGGGGTCTCTAGTTGGAATTGCAAAGCTGATTTGGCTTTAAGTACCTTGGTTTCCATAAGGATGGTGATTGGGGGGGGTACTTCCACTGAATCTGCTTCCTTGTCTTTGTTTCCAGTGTGACATACTGTGGGACTTGGCTTAGCCTTGGCCCTTGTTTCAGTGCTGGGATTCTCTAGTTGGATGGTAGATTGGGGGGGGGGTATTTCCACTGAATCTGCTCCCTTGTTCCCCCCACTCACACTGTCTGCATCCCCCATGATTCTACTTTGTTCCCTCTCACCCTGCTCCACTCATTTCCTCCTTCTCTTCCTGGCTCTCCTTGCTCTCCCCCCCGCTCTTTAGTATCTTCCACTCTTATCCCTCACTCCCATTATCTGGGTGGCAACATCTGCTGCTATCTGAGGTTGTTCTAGCATACCAAAGTACCACCAGAATATTCTTTCTGCAGCATCTATGCTTACCCCCCACATCTGTCTAGCATGCATTTAGAGTATGGGAAAACAATATATTCAACCACAAGGACCAGTCTATACAGATTCCACCAGTGTGGGAGGAGGGGGGGACACTTTCTGCTGAAGAAAAAAAAATAAGTTCCTTCTTCACTCTACTGTTGCATTCATATGTAGGAGGTGGGCTGAGGAAATATGTGCCTAGCTGTAGTCTAGTCAGCCAGTTCAGCTCATCTAGTTGAGGGCTGTCTGTGTGTGTTGGTGGGAATTGGTTTTGGGGTGATTTGATGGTGGCAATATCATATAGTGATTAGAGTGTCAGGCTAGATCTGGAAGATCCAGTTTCAACTCCCCACTCTGCCATGGGTTTCTGGGTGAGCCTGAGCTAGTCACACCCTCAGCCTAACCTCCCTCACAGAATTCTTGCAAGAAGAAGGGGGGGGCATAACATAAGCCACTTTGGAGCCCTCTTGGGTGGGGGGAAAGGCAGGGCATAAGTGAAGTAAATAATAATAAATAATTTCCACTGACTCTGATCTGAGACAAGGTTCAAATTTATAGCCAGAGAATGAACAGCAAATTAGCATGCAACAGGATGCAACATGATGATGATCAAGAGAGGCAAAGTGACACTATATAACAAGTTAAGGTTATAAGGTCAACAATTGTAAAGCAATAAATATGTCGAACTAGCAGATAAATGTCTAAAGTTGTCTTTTCTAGCTGTGGGAAGTGACTGCGAATCTTCAATCTCTCCTGCCAGGTGTGGAAGACAATTAACACTACCTCCCCTCCAAAAAATGCTGTTATTTCAGCAGACATCCTAATATCTCTTGCATACATTCAGTATTCTAATATACTATCCTGCAAAAGAAATACACTAAAATACATTAAAATGCAGAGATTTTTTAGTCTTTCTTGTTGAGAATACATATGTGAGGACTATAATATGCAATAAACCACTTGTATGAGCATGGCATGGCAATACCATACAGACATATAATGGCAGGCCCCCTGAGCAAACCATTCGCTCCCTGAGCAAAAAGTTGTTAGCTATGTGGCTGGGCCAGGCAGTGATTCAGGACCTCTACTGCATCAACAGGGGATTTGGATAAGAATATATAGAGCTGAGTAGCAGCAGCATATTGATGACAAACAACCCCAAAACTACGAATGATTTGTCCTAGTACATAGAGACTGAATTGCACCCTGTGGAACTCCATAAAATAGGTTCCACAATAATGACAACTAGTGCCCTGACCTGGATAGCCCAGGCAAGCCCAATCTCATCAGATCTCGGAAGGTAAGCAGGGTTGACTCTGGCAAATACTTGGATGGGAGACCTCCTTGAAATACTAGAGGCAGGAGGCTGTGGCAGGCTTTATTCAGCCACCTCTCCAAATATCCTCCAGGCCCCCAGTAGTGGTCAGTCATCAGAAGTCACCATGACTTCCAGGTGCACCCACATACATGCGCGCGCGCACACACACACACACACACACACATATAATGAATACAAAAAAAATGAGTAACGACTAGTTTCCAATAGCAACCCTTTGCATTTGATCCATAAGGAATTATTTTACCCAGTTCAACATACATCCCTGATTCCTACTTCTGTCTCTGGGTGCCTCAACAAGACAGCATGATCTACTGTATCAAAGACTGCAGATAAATCCAGTAAGAGCAACAGAGAGGCCTGGGCTTTGTCTACACTCAGACAGAGAAGAAGTGGCAAGCAGGCTCATGACAACATAAAAACAGCATTGTAGGCAACCTTCTTATAACTCATAGGTATACCTGGATAAATAGACATAGATCTTATATAAACATTCAATGAGATGGTTATGTGTGATGGCCACTTACTCTGTGCCATTTTGTAAAGGGGTTGTGGAAGAAATCTAAGCTCAGGGATTCCAACCTTATTGCTGGATAAGCAGAAACAACTATCCTTCATTTGCTGTTGGAAGCAATTGCAAATAGGGAGAAGGAGACTGCCTAAAATCCTGAACGCTGCCCAAGCAGGGTTGCAGCATTCCCATGAACCTTCACTCCAAGTTTCTGCAAAACCTCTCTCCGCCATTTCATGTAGATGTTTTCATATTTATTTATTTTGCAAAATATATATCCTGCCTTTCTGCCCTTTCAGCCCACATCCATTCTAACAACTGCCTCCAGGCACTGGTTTAGAGTTTCTACAGCATCCCTAAGATCAGATACAAGCACAAGATAGAGCTGAGTGTCATCTGCATGTGGGTGTACAATCCAGTCCAAATATCCAGATGACATCACCCAGCAGTTTCATGTAGATGTTCAAGAGCATAGGGGACAAGATGGAGCTTTGTAGGACCCCCACAGGCCAAAGGTCAAGGGAGTGAGCAGCACTAACTTCTGAAACCTTCTTTCCAGGTAGGAGCAGAATCACTGCAAAAAGGTACCTCCCAGATTCTAGTCTGGAAAGGCATTCCAGAGGATACCATGATCAATGATATCAAAGGCCAATGAGAGGTCCAGAAGAATCAACAGAGTTGCACTGCCTCTGCCTCCAGAGTAAATCATCCATCAGGGCAACCAAGGCCCATAACCAGGCCCAAAGGCAGACTGGAAATGATTCAAATAATCTGCTTAATCCAGGAAATCTTGAAGTTGTCCAGCCATCACTGTTTTATCGCCTTGCTCAATGATGAAACCTTTAAAACTGATCAATTTATTGAGACCACCTGCACCCAGGGTAGAGCTAGAAGTGGATGTACCACTGCCTGTTTTAAGGCTGAGGAAACAACCACCCCCACACAAGAAGGCATTAACTACTGCACAGATCCAGCCCGCCCACCCACCCCAACAGATTTAAATTCTTGTACTAACAAAGAATTTGCAGATGCACTGTCAGGTTAAAAGCTAGTACATTTCTGTTGATGCTGATGTTAAATTTAGGAGTTCTACTCAAATATTTACATAATTTATTCTCCTTCTGAATTTGCAGAATTGTATTTGATTGACTACATAATCGGGGCTCTTGACTTGCAGAAACGATAAACTAAAATTTGTCAATTACCTATGTCCATTCAGTAGTCAAAAATGTTACTTCCTCTACCTTATAGCATTTTAGATTTACTTGGACAATAGCAGTTGACATGGTTACCTTTAGCTGATTATTGAATATATCAATCTCTTGAAGTTTTGATCTGGTTTCTTTCTCTACTTCATCTAACTGGTCACGAAGCTGCTGGCGTGCTAATTCCTTCACTTCTAAGGCTCTTTTGACTGTGAGAAATGAATCTCCTGTTATTGAAAAATACATATTTTATTACACTGAGATATTCCAATCTCAAAGCAATATTTAAAACAATGCAGTTAAGGGGCTGGAGCCTAAAAACTAAAAAGTGAAATTCTGCTTGCAGAACTACGCTTTCTGGCTTCTTCACTCCTCTGTGGTCTTCTGCCACCCCCCTTCCTTCTGGAACAGAATCTGATAGAGCATTGAGGAGGGACAACTGGCAGAGACCCCACTGTATAAGAGCCTTCTTCTCACATTAAGGCACCACTGGATTCACGCCAAGGTGAACAGTGAGCTGTAGCTCGTCAGCTTTTTTGCTGCTGAAAAACAAGGAAGGGCTCACATGGACCACCAAAAAAAAGCTATGCTGTGGATCATGGGATCGGAATGTACAAGCCCATGTTAGATGGAGGCTCTATAAGGAAGGAGACTGGGTGAATGAAAAAGCTGCTTGAAGCCAGCCCAATGTTTTAAATATACTTACTGTGCAAACTATTTTGTTGAACCTGTTTTAAATGATCATTAAGTAACTGTTTTTCTGGAATTAGCCTTCCAAGCATTTGCTGAGATTCCTGAAAAGAATAAAATAGGAATGATTGCTTATCTTCAGTTTTGCCTCAGCAACAAGTTTTAAACCACTTTCAACTTATGTGGAAATACTTTGTTCACACTTCATTAACACAATACTTAAACTACATGTGAAAATAAATAGTAAAACTTTATCCCCGATCACATAAAAGTATGAATAAACCAAACAGGGATGAAATGCTTTATAGATGGTCGCATTGCTCGTAAAATGTCCTGATACTTCATAGAGTTCCAAATTAAGCCTAGGACTAAGGACCACCTATTTGTCTTTGTATAGCAAGCTCTTATGAACAGATTATATGTCTACAAACATATTTTTCCCAGGATACATAATGCAGAATTTATTAAAGAGGTAATACATTCCCTCTTCATTAACATGTTGTGGGCAACTGTGCATACAACATACAGATACTACAGTAGCCAGTGCACTGATGTGTAATGGGGATGTAAAAACTGATTGTAAAAATTCACACCACAGACACAGGATTTAAATCAGATCTGTTCCAAGCAAGAACAGTGGTAGATACCAGCAGCCTACTTAAGTTAATCAATGCCCAGTGTGGCTAACGGCCCTGTCAGTCTGCCTCTATACCTGGCTCTTAGAATCTTGCTCCTCATCGCCCAGCTAACAAGACTTTCAGGATAGCAGAAGAGTTCACTGAGTTGGCAGAGTGGACCTCTCTCTGTTTTCCTCTTTCCCAAGAAGCTGACCATTTATTCCCAATCCCCTCTCTGAGGATTGGGAGAACCTTGCAACCAAAATGTGCCACAGGATGGGGGTGCTGCATGACAAGGAGGGGGAAGACAAATAAAACTGCCTCCTCCATCCTCTGCTGATTCAAGGCATGAGTGAAAGAGAAAGAAAGGCAATTTTATCCAGTGCTCCATATTGTTTCAGAGCCCCATTCTGTGGTGGACTTTTTTCCACGAGGCTTTCCTTAAAAAAAAAAAAAAAAAGAAACTTTTTATTATTTTTATCCTACAAACACTACAACACTAAAATACTAAACTAAAAAATAAGCTACACAAGGATCATGCAAAATGATTAGTCATTAGCTTAATCAAAGTTCCCTCTATAATAAGGTTAATGGAATGTAGCTATTTCTTACATTTTCTGTTACTCACTGGTATTTATATGATTAAATCAGGTAGATACAACTTAAACAATTTAAACTTTCAAACTTATAAGATTCAGTTATTTCATTTCTTTCCTCTATGTTTCTTTTCATCAAATTTCCATTGGACTTTCAGAAGCTTGGGGGCCGCAGCCCCTTTTTCAGAATCGGAGTCCTCATCTGAGATACTACTCGCCGTACTTTCCGAACTTCCCAACCCATAAGTGCTGCTTTCTTCTTCCATGTCTTGTTCCTCTGTTGTTTTCTTATCACTCGCTAATCCTTGCTGCAGTTCCAGCTGTTTTTTTATCTTTGTAGTTGAAGAAAAGTCCCTCAGGTATTATCCATCTGTATGGTGTAGAGTTTTTCTGCAAAAAGCTGGTTAAGTTTTTATACTGTTTCCTCTTTTTTCTTATTTCGAATGGTATATCTTTTAACACTCTGATTTCCTCATCTTTGATTTTCAAGATTGACCCATTTGTGGCCTTGAGCACCACGTCTCTTGTAGATCTCTTTGAGAATCTCACCATTATCTCCCCAGGCAGGTTTTTCTTCTTGATAAATTCCAGATATGTCCGATGGATCATATCCATATTGCTTTGTAATCCATCCACAATTAAACCTGTCATTGGGGTCAATGCTTCACTTACGATTTTCTTCAGATTCTCACCCTTCTGTTCAGGGACACCTTGAAATCTCAGAACAAAAGATGATTTTTCCATTTGGAGTCTTAAAAGTTGATCTTTGACAGAGGTCCTCTCTTTCTTCCCAACATCCAGTCGTTGTTTAATTGCTTTTGTCTTGGCTACAACCTTTTTCACTGATTTTGCCATATCCTCTGCTTTTAAATTAGTCTCTTTCAGCTGTTTTTGGAGTGTTTCAAAATTATTATTGATCTGATCCAACAGAGGGCACAATGCTGTCACCAGCATATTAGGAAAGTCAGTATTTACTTCCTGTTTACTAGCTGGATGTGCTGATCTTGTAGTTCCAGGAGAGTGCTTTGGTCTCGTCGCCATTTTTTCTGCCCGACCAGTTAATGTTTACAATTTATGGAAAGTTTTTAAAAGTCAGTGAAAGTTTATTTATCAAGTCGCTTCAATTAAATCTGTATTTTACTTGATTCAATCCAAAATTGCCGTTGCTCCTAGTCCCTTAATCGCTTAAACGGTTTGTTTAAAGTTAGGGGGGGGCAGACTCCCTCCCCCCTGTTGTTACACATCAAGGCTTCGGATGGATGCTTAACCATATAACCAGGAAGAGAGAAATAACACTCACGCTTCATTCCATGCCAGCTGCAGAGGTAGGGAAAGCTTTGTAATTTCGCTAGATCCCTTGTTCACTCGTCTGGTGTGCCATGATGGCGCCGCGGCAGCGGGACCTTACAGAGCAAGGAGGAGCCTCAATCCCTTGGCCGTAGCCTCGAAAGAGGCACCTCTCATGCCCCAGGCTGGGAGTCCCCTCCAAGAATTCCGAGGGGGTCCGGAATTGTCTGGTACCCCTTCTGTCTGCCACGTCACGGGCTGCTCCTATCGGAGCCCTGAAGTAGTGCACCCACCATTCGAGTTGCCAAAACCAAAACCCTTCCACCAGGCTTTCCTGATCCTCAGAGACGAGTTTTAGGACAAGCAGCAGGTTATTGGGGAAGACAAGCCTGAGCTTTGCCGATTCTAACATCAAATACCAACTACATTTACTAGAATTTTGATGCTACTCTGCTTTTGCCATCGCCATTTAAACCTGATGTTGTGTTTTTAAGCTTTTACCTATATTGTTTTAGCTACAGCATTTTATGTAAGCCACCTTGAGCCTCCTTTGGCAGGGAGGGCGGGATATAAATAAAATAAAATGAAATAAATTCTGCCAACTCCTTCTGTGAATTCTTCCACTGGACTCAACCAATGACAGTTCAATCTTTACAGTGAACTTTGCCCCACATTTCATAGACACTTTTTGAGGGCTAGCGTTTATATCCCCTGAAGTTGTATTTCCTAACACAAGTAAGTAAGTCTAGGCAAAGTGTTCAACAACCCATACTTGTTAATTCCAGTTTCCCACAACATGACAATTTTCAGTCTGATGTATTGCAGCAGAAGAGATGCAAGCAAAGGCTATCAATCCTATCAATAGGATTTAAGAAAGCATTAACTTTGCTGGCCTGGGACTTGAGCTTTTAAAACAAAAACAAAAAAAAATATTCCAGAAAAGCAAACAGTCTAGCTAGGGGAAAAGCAGGTCTTAAAAAATAAGTATTTCCTAACACCAAAATATATGTAGAAGGACAAGGTGAGCTATTGTTTTATAGCTTCGGAAAGTTATTCTCATTTTCTTTGTTCTTTTTTTCTAAGTACAACTGTGGAATCAAGTACTATGCAAGTTTTAAAAAATGTCACTCAAGATGAGTAAAATTTTGGCCATGCAGTTATTGTTTTATTGTTATTTATTAAAAATATTTCAATTCCACATTCCTCTCAACATGAGATCCAAATGGGTTTGTTTATAAATATTTTATGTCAATTAATAAATATAATATGTAGAGTCTCAGAAATGAATGGACTAAGGAGTTAGATTGACCTATTTTGCCAAAGCAACAGGATATGGCCTTAAAGTCTATACCTACTCTCTCTATGGATCTTAAGCTGAGACTTATTCAGCAAAAAATTATGTTTAGGATATACTAGACACCAAAGTGACTCTTTAGTAAAGGGCTGAGTAAAGTGTCTTAATTGTTGGCCTTGTAACTTACTGGATGCACCCTTTAAACATATGCTTTGGGAGAGATCTTCTAACCGTGATGGATGCTAAAAATAGTACTAACTAAAACTAACCCTTATTAACAGAATATTTTCACTCCATCTCTTTTTTCTTTCTCCAGCTGTCTACCCTACCCTTTTCCTATAAAAAGAATAAAATTCTCTCCTTTTTAGGAGAGTTTTATCAAAAAAAAACAAAACACATATGCTTTGGGAGCGTCTAGTCATTCAGTTTCTCTGGGAAGAAGTTATTACTCATATCAATCTTGTATAAAATGTTCATTGATTTTTGAGGATTCTTATGTACTTTTAAACTATCTGCCCATCTCTTGAAGGCTAACCGATGGTCAACAAAAATGAACCCTCCGTGCCCTTACTAGAACACTGGAAAGATAAAAGCCCACCTCCCAGGCCCATAACCAGGAATTTTGTAATTCAGGGGGCCTTTAAATAAGTCAGGGGGCACTGATGGCACCAAAAAAACCCACCTCACTTTCATAGCGTTTGCACTCTGCCTGCCTACGTGGGGAAGCAAACCGCGCTTGCGGAAGGGGCAGCGTTGGGGAGTCCTCTGGGTGGCCCAGAGAGCCAGAGGCTGGATAAAAGTCGGGGGGGAGCCCTTGGCCGGAAGCCAGACCCCGGAATGCCCCACTATAGTTACGAGCCTGCCACCTCCAGTAGATCAATGGACTGAGGACCTTAGAATTGTATCAACATTTGAACACATAGCATATAGAAGGCAATTCTGTATGGACCTATTTTTGGATATTTGGAAATGGGTTACAGAAACTTAAATAACTGCCACCACTACTGTTATATTTTTGTCTTGTCTTTATTTTATTTTTTAAAATTTTCCCCTTTTAAATCTTATTTAGTTGCTGGATTTTAAGTCCCCCCCCCCCATGTTCTCCCCCCTCCGTTCTTATGAAGGAAAGAAATTTTAAAAATTGAGATCCAAGGGGGTTTACAAAATCAAATCAATAAATCCATTATTATGTTAACATTTCTGATAATTACCAATTCGTATTATTGTCCACTATGTGCCATTTTGTACTGTCAATATCAGAACAGATTGGATGTAATAGCTGAATATTTTAAGACCACCACACACTTACTTGTAACTGCTGTTGCAAATGCGTAATTTCTGCTATTCTTAGCTCTCTAGATTTGTTTGTGCTCTCAATCTCTTGTCTTTGGGTAGATAATCGACATCTGATATCCTGAAGTTTACCTTCCAGTTGATGCTTTTTATCATTCTTCAACAGGAAAAAAAAATATTGGTTTACTCAAGTTTTAATTAGAATACAATATGGCTATAATATTCTTAGGCTGTTCTGTAAACTGAAAGAAAAGCTGACTATGGGAACTACTCTGTTTTATAAGGAACACATTTTGTGGCAGTTTTGAATAATCAGTATAGTAAATGGAGCATCAAGTTTCTTGCAAGCAGTTTCACTTACTAGAGCTTCCAATTCAAATTCTAAAGTTTTTTTCTTGGCTTTCAGAACAACTATATCCTCTTGTTCTTTGTTCCTTTGATTCAGGAGTTCTTGCCTGCGATTGCGTTCCCATTCCAGTTGTCTTTGCCTCTCAAGTTCCCTTTTTGCAGCCTGCAGCAGAGTGCATATGAAAGTAATTAATTGCCTTTTATAATGTGTCTCCCCTTATAAAGCAGTCAAACACAAAACTAGTATTTTGGATGAACTGGATTTATGTTAACAGCATACTCTTACGGCCTCTTACATACTCTTACAGATATACCCTCCCTGCTAAGCCTCTGTGGTTCAACAACTGTGAAAACGTCTCTGTGCCTCTTGACTATGTGTACACAGTAATGTTTAAACTGGAAAACCTTGTAATTAATACACCATTTTCACTATGCTGTATATAGCATATGCTAGAGAATGCAGGTGTAATGTCTAAATTTAAGGAGATCCCACATCCAAATTATCTATACCACCTCCTTGCTCAGATGTTATTACTACTCTAGAGCTGAAGGTATAACAGTAGAAAAGGTCTGCAAAATAAAGAAAGAAAAAGGGACACTTTTGAGATACTGCCTAGTGAACAAAGATTTGGGCAATGTTAAACCAGGCTGTTGTGCTTTACAACATTCTATCTAATACATTATATCTAAGCCCATACATTATGTCTTTGAAATCAAAGAAGTCAGGGCATATAAAGAACAGTTAACTTAAAAAGGAAAGCAACCAGCTTTCTACCGATTTATTTTAAAATGTATAGCTTGAAGAGAACCTCAAAGTAGTTTATAGCTAGATTATCACAATAAATATCACAAATTATGCCCAAGTGCCAGGCAATATATTAATCAGGCAAAACCAACCTAAAAAGCTACATTTTAGAACCCCACTCAACTACAAGCAACCCTAGAGGGCCTCTCTGAAGAACAAGCACACAGCAAAGAAACAACTCCTTCCTTTACTTCTGAAAGCAGGACTCCTTGGATACCTTTAAAGCACTCAGGAGCACACTGTCCTTCAGGGAACCTGTTCACAAGCCACACAAACCTTTAAAGGTCAATACGGGCAATACAAATTACACTCACAAAATAAACTGGGAGCAAGCATAATTAAAATGTAGCTGTCATGGTAACAGACATAAATATGAAAGAACTTGGTTCAATGTAGAGCCAAATTTCAAAGTGAGAAATGGGTAATTTTTTTACACTTGTGAAAGCCTTGCATGGAAGTTAGCTAATTTGTTCCTGTCACAATTTACTAAGGAATGGATTTCCTCTTATACATTAAAAATAAGCACTTTAATATATTTTTTTCAAAATTTGTTTTTAGACAAGTAGGTATTTCTTCTGAAACTGGCCATTTACCTCACGCCTTTCTATTTCTTTCCTTCTTTCTTCTTCCCTTTGACGTTCCAGCTCGCGTTGTTTTTCTAGCTGTTTCTCTAACTCCAGCTGTCTTTTCCGCTCCTGTTCCTGTCGTTCACGTTCCTTCCGTTCCTGCTCTGCCCTTTCTAACTGCGCAAGGCGCTCTTGCTCTTTCCTTTGCTGTTCCAAAAGGGCTTGTCTCCGCTTTTCAAGCTCCAGATTGCCCCGTTCAAAGTTCTCACGTTTTTTATCTTCAAACGTAACTTAAAGAAAAAGAAATTAATACATATGGTGTAAATGGAATTCTTCATTTCAGAATTTTTAGGGATGA
Organism: Gekko gecko; assembly: GCA_029375565.1. Lineage (NCBI taxonomy): Eukaryota > Metazoa > Chordata > Lepidosauria > Squamata > Gekkonidae > Gekko > Gekko gecko. The sequence goes on along the minus strand of JAPDNY010000004.1, from coordinate 97,946,243 downwards.
GTATTCTACAGTGTTTTAATACCAAAGATACTTAGAGCTTCATAATTTTCCATTTGCCTACAGTGTGCCCCTCATGGTGACTACTGTAAAGTATGGACACAAGAATGGATAGTTACAGATCTAGAAACAAGTTCCTGGCCATGTTTTCAGATATGTTTTCCCACCTCATATATTTTGGTGGTTACTTCAGAAGTTCACAGTGGAAAAACAGGAACTGGTCTCATGACCTATGAGGGTGTCCCTGTCATGCATTCCTGGCAGAATAACTGAAATATGAACAATTCCCATTTAATAAATGAAATATATACCATAAAGGACACAGGTAGTTGCTGTAATCCTTTGGACATTTCTTTTGTAGTGTAGAAAGGACTCAAACCTTATTTATTTAGAAAAAAATTATGCCACTTCTCTATAATCATGCTTGAGACAACAGCTCCCATGCTGCAGAGGTAATGTCAGAACGCCCGATCACGTGGGAAACCATCAGTGTTTCAAATCCAAAAGCAGCAGCACTAGAGTGGGAAGAAATTAGGATGTGGGCTCCTCCTACCTGAGCAAACGAATCAAGGGTGCTTCTACATCACTTATTGCTGTTCCCCCAGGCATGCTCAGGGCAGATGGAATTCACCCTAATCTTATAACACACAACCACAAATCCTTCTACTGTTGGCTCCAGACCACCACCCCCAACTATAGTTTACTCCTACTCATTTAAACACTAACTCACCGGGCAATTTCTTTTCCAGCTGTTGCTGTTCTTCTTCTAATACTGGTTCTTCTGGTAACCTTTGGTCTACAGACACTGAGCTTGTGACAGATACCCCACTGCCAGAACGAACTCTTCTGCCAGTAAAAAGAAGTTATAAGTTCAAAATATGGATCTGTGTTCAATCTTGCGGTGATGAATTTTTGCCACATAATTAGCTAGTCAAAGTATAATATCAGTTACTGATGGATAGTTATGCTGTCCCTGATTTTCTTTTATTAATGTTATTTTAATTGTAAGCTGCCTTGAGCAGGATTCTGATGAGTTTCAAGAATGTTACGCTGTGATGCAGCTCATTTTCAGAAACACACTATGGATCACTTCATACATGCATTTAACATATCTTGATTTTTATCAAGTGATTAACACAAAATATGTGAACTAAATCCACATAAATGCAAGGCATTAAAGAAAATGAAAACATTCAGTCTTGAGATGTTTCATCCATACATGTAAGCTATGATGTGACTTTGCAGCAACTGATAAAAGTCACATTCACTTTTTACAACAGACTCAGGATATATTTTTACTGTAGAGCAGCTCTAGGGAGACTGAATTCTTGTGAACTTGCCATGTGTACAGTAGACCAGAAAAGCAAAGTTCACAAATAACTTAAAACCAACTGTGGATGGCTGCTTGTCTGTCAGTCCCTTTGTCCTTGTGGCAAACCGGTCATCTGAAATATTTGTTATGAGATCACACTTCTGTGCTCTACTGCTCAACAGCTTTAAAAGCATTTGTCAAGCCATTTGCAGTCCTGAATCATGGTTCAGACAATCAGTTGGCTGTGAACTAAAGATAAGCAGTCTGATACAAGCACAGCTGTGTGAACTGATCTCATGAAAACTTTAATTCAGCCACCTTTAATTCCCCACCTCAAAAATGATTAACCTGAACTTCCAGAAGGAATAGAATATTGAGGGTCATCTATAATATATGAAACTTAAGAAAAACCACAATACAACATGCTCCCCACATCACAATAATCACGATCATTTTATTGAATTCCCCAGAAATGAACAAAACACTATATGTACCACCTTCTAGTTTACTACTAAACATGTCAGATTTAAATGCAGTGTTGCAATACTTTTACCTAAATGAAGGAGGAATATATTCCGGAGACAACACTGGTGGCAGTGGCTGGCCTGACATAGCCATGTCGATTAAGTGCATAGCCAAAATGAATTCTTCTGCAGTCAGTTTTCCATCCTGGTCAATATCTGAAAGATTCCTATTGAAATAAAGTATATTTTTGGTCTTTTGTCCCTCAAAGCCAAAAGACAGCACAGCTACATGCCTCCTCCAGTATCAGCTGGGAGTTGCCCAGTTTGATGCCCCTGACCCCCATGTTCAGAAGAACTAACTGTTCTCTTTGTGTGAGAGATAAGGGTTTTGCCACTATCAGTATTTTAAAGCTGCTTTCTACATTACTTTATTTCCCCCCTTCCCAGATCCATTTATATTGTGTGCTTTTTTAAGGGGAATATGCTGCCAGTAGATACAACATTCACTCACATGATGTAAAATTAAGGGGTACACTAGAAACTCTTGAGTTAGGGCTAAACCTGTCCTGTAACCTTGCTTCTTGAAGGAACCCCACTTTTCTTGTCCTTGGCTAACAATCTTTATTATTTATGAACTTCTACTACACTGTTTTATCCTGCCCTGGAGGATGTATAGTTTTCCCCTCCTCCATTTTATCCTGATAATCACCCCATGAGATAGATTAAGTTGAGAGAGGGTAACTGGTTCAGTGTCAACCAGTGAGTTTCAGTGATGATGCAGAAATATAGAAAATAACTTGCCATTGAAAATCTGCTTCCATGTAACTTAAATGTGTACTACAGAGAATGAAGCCTGTGTACAATTTAGAGGATATATAAGTTTGTTCTCTTAAAATGTTAATACTGAGTCCCAATATAATGGGCTGTATCAAATTAATCATCCATCCACCTAGAGAGTCATGGGATCCACATAACAAAAAGCTACTTGGGCCAAGCGCTAAAGAAAAGAAGAACTGGGTAAATCTGCCCCTTTCTTCCTGCCTCCACACAATGAGCTCTGTTTACAAACAATGGAGAAACTGGCAATTTCACCCATCTCTTTCTTCTCACTGAAAACCATAACTCATATGGCTTTCTCTCCACGCAGGTCATGGAAATCCAGGCATTAAAATGGGCTGGTCTTGCTTCAGCTCAAAACAAAAAAGTGCAGAGTAGCCATTTATATAAACTCACATTTAGATGTATTAGAATAATTAAAAGATCAAAATGGAAGATACCTAAAAATGAGACTCCTGGAAGGCAAGGTGTGCATGATAGCAACAATACATGAGCCAATTATGCTAAAGTTAATTCTTTGAGGGTTTTTTCCAAATAATGCTAGAATTTCAAGAGGAGGATATAATGATCTTTGGAGACATGAATGGAGTGCTAGGTCTAAAGAAGGGCAGATCAAGGAATTAAAGGTGGTAAATTACCCAAAAACGTATTCCAATATTTGGAAGTGCTGAACTTAGAAGACACTTGGAGGATCAAATATCTAAAGGGTGGAGATTTTATATTTTTTTCAGAAAGACATCAAATGTACTCAAGAATAGCTATGTGCTGGATATCAAAAACCCTGACAATAAACCTAGACAAAGTGGAGAGTCAATCAAAGATATTTGCAGATCATAACCCCACAGAAGTAGTTTGGCAATGGAACAGAAAATCAAGAGGAAGACAGAGACTAAATGATGGTCCTTTACTAGAAGAAGACATAATAAGCAAATGTAAAAAAGGTTTGGAAGAATTTTTTAAAATAAATAATACAGAAGGAATGTCTTCAGCCATAATTTGGAAAGTAAGCAAAGCTTTTAGTAGAGGAATTTTACTAGCATCTGTCACCAAAAAATCCAAGAAAAGTCAGAACAAACCAAGATAACTGTAAAAAAAATATCCAGAGATTGAAGAGCATAGATGAGACAATTAAGAAACCAATTAGATATGTTAGAAATAGAAGAGATACAGAAAAAATTAAAAATTTTAAAGCAAAGGCATTTCGAATATGCAAACAAACTCAGCAGATATTTGGCATATTGTATTGTATTAGGAAGGCGATAGAAAAAGGTGTAATAACAAGTGTAAAGAAGGGAGATCAAATTACATATGCAGAAAAAGAAATACAAGAACAGTTTATCACTACTCTTACAGGATTATACAAAAAGAAGTCTGTCTCAGAAAAAGGAATAAAAGAATAACTAAAAGACATCCCAACCATAAAGTCTGTCAGAACACAGAAAATTTTAAACCAAACAGTAACATTTCAAGACATTTCCCAGTCAATAAAAATATGAAAAAGGACAAAGCTTCAGGCCTGGATGGGCTAACAGCAATGTATTACAAACATTTTCAAGAAGACTTAATGATACAATTACAAAAAGTTATGAATAAGATAAAAGAAGGAAAGACAAGCTGAAGTGGCAAGAGGTGTACATAATGTTAATATATAAAGAAGACAGTGATGCAACACTACCACGGTCATACAGACCTATTTCTCTGCTGAACGTAGATTACAAAATCTTTGCCACAGTACTGGCAGAAAGACTACGAAAATGTATACCAAATTTAATACACACTGCTCAAACAGGCTTTGTACCAAAGAGGTATATGAAAGATAATATATGGTTCAGAATAGATGCAATCAAATTTGTGAACAAGAAGAGAAAGAAAAGCAACATTCTTGTTTCTGAATGCAGAGAAAGCATTTGACAATTCAACATGGCCTTTCTTACTGAATGTACTTCAAAATATGGGCTGTGGCTCTGAATTTTGGAACTGGATGCTAGAAAGCCAAAGATTTTAGAAGGAGGAGGGTTGAACCCTTCACTCAGAGTCTCAGAGCGGCTTACAATCTCCTTCCCCTTCCTTTCCCCACAACAGACACCCTGTGAGGCAGGTGGGGCTCTTAGAGGTCTGAGAGAACTGTGACTGACCCCAGGTCACCCAGTAGCTGCACGTAAAAGAGTGGGGAAATCAAACCTGGTTCTCCAGATTAGAGTCCGCCTCTCTTAACCACTACACCAAACTGGCTCTCTCTCATTTAATAAATGGGAAACTAACAGAAGCTATTGAAAAAGGAACACACCAGAGATGTTCTTTGTCACCTCTACTCTTTATTCTAGAGATAGACATTTTAGCTACAAAGATCAGACAAGACACAAGGATCAAAGGGATAAAAGTGGATGATACAGAGTTTAAAATGAAAAACTATGCAGACAATGTGGTTTTAACAGTCTTGGATCCCCAAAAATCGCTATAGTATGTAATGGATCCTTTTAAGGATATGTATTTAACAGAAAGAAGACAAAAATGATAACTAAAGTTTTAATGCAACAAGAAGATATTATAAAAAGTACAGAATGTACAATAGCCACTGACCCCATTAAACATTTGGGAATAAATGTGACTGAGCAAAACTGTAATCTTTTCAAAAATAATTACCAAAAGATTTGGAAATTGATACAAGTAGATCAATCTAGATGGAAAAAATTAAAAGTCTTGTGGCTAGGAAGAATCTCTGCAATCAAAATGTTACTTATACATATAGAAGAAAGAATACTGAAAGAGTGGCAGAGACAGATAAACAAATTTATTTGGAATGGCAAGAAACCAAGAGTAAACTTTAAAAGATTACAAGATGAGAAAAAGAGAGGAGGATTAGCAGTTCCAAATATAAAATCATATTATCAAGTGGAAGGCCTAGTCTGGATTGTGATTAAAAACCCAAGACAAAGAATAGTAGAACTTGAATCAGCAGATCTAGACAAAGGCTTACACAATTATTTATGGATTAAGAAATCAACTAAAACAATTATAACACAAGAAAGAAGTCATATAATCAGAGATTGACTTTTGAGAATATGGTTTACATGCTGGAATTTATTGAGCCCTCCAAATTCTACACTTATGTCCCCAATTGAAGCTTATCATGATAACAGAAATAAAAATGATTTTTTAATGTATGGTAACATGACAAATGCTCAGGGGAAAATCAAGTCTTGGCAAGATACTAAGAGAAGAAGGAATAAACATTCAATGCTTGCAATATTATCTATCAGCTTCAAGACTAAAGAAATCCATCAAATCCTGGAAGGTGGAGCTTTAAGAGATGCAACTGAGTTTGAACAGCTAATTATAAAACAAAAAGAGTATTTACTACAATGGATATATGTTATTACTCCAGCTAGAAACAGAAGAAGAGTAAGTGAAAAAATGTATGATCAAATGGATGCAGAACTTTGGAGAACAGATATCTATGCATCAGTGGGAATGGTTATGGGAAAAAGAAATCAAGTTTACAGTCAGCCAGGTGTTAAGAGAAAACTGGTATAAAATGTTTTTAAATGGAATATGAGAAAGCAGACAAAAGCTATAAAGGAAAATGCTGGATATGTCAAGACGTGGATTGAACCTTTTTTCATATGTTGTGGACTTGAAAACAAGCAAAAAGATATTGGAAGGAAATACATAAAAAAATACAGAATGTATTAAAATTTCAATTTCCTATAGAGCCTAAGAATATGCTATTAGGGCCCTGACCTGGATAGCCCAGGGAAGTCCAATCTCGGAAACTAAGCAGGGCCAATTCTGGTAAGTACTTGGGAGATCTCCAAGGAATACCAGGGCTGAGACACAGAAGCAGCAATAGCAGGCCACCTCTCTAAAACTAGGGGTCACCAGAAGTCAGCCATGAATTCCAGGCATATACAAACACACACACAAAATACTCATCCCCCCCCCAAAAAAAAAAAAAAAGAATATGCTATTAGATATACTGCCTAAGAAATTACTGAAATTTTTGGAGGAGATATTCAAATATATGGTGACAGCAACTAGAATTATCTACGGAGCAAAACAGAAACTAGACGTCCATCCACGCTTAGAAGAATGTGAAAATAAACTTGCTGAATATGCAGTAATGGCAAAATTGAGAAACAAATCAATTACAAAATCTGAGGAGAGATGATGTATTATACAAGCAGAAGACAAATTTAGAAGGAAAAATAGTTAAAATTGTATATAAATGTATTGCAATGTAGAAGGAGAAGGAGAATAAGTTTTAAATGTAGCATATTGAATTCAAATGTATAAGGAAGTGGATTCTGAGTAGAAACATCTTTTATTTTCTTATTATGAGATATATTCCTTTTGTACTTTGATATATTACCTATTTGTTTACAGTAATGGTGAATATGCAGAAGTGGCACACATATATAATACTGAATATGCAGTAATGATGAAACCAATAATGTAGTTTCAAAACAGATTGGTTATGAAATTTGAAATCTAAAACATTGAATATAAATGTACCCCCAGAGAAGTAAATATCATATTTTATAGACAAGTGTCTTAAAAATTATAATGGGGGTGGGGATGGGAAGAAACATTCTGTTTTATATACTCTGTTATATATTATATATAACTAGGAATAAGGCCCATTGTGGAAATAAATACAATGAGCTCTAGAAAGAGGCTCTGGGCAGGTGCCCTGGCCTTGGGCACTCAGCATCAATTTGCTGTGGTGACTTCAGCAGGGTTAGGGTATAATGACACAGCTTACCGTTTTCTGCAGAGGAACTGGTCTCTGCCATCTGAAGAGCAGTTGTAATTCTGAGTGGTCTCCAGCCCTCACCTGGAGATTGGTAACAATGGTTTCCCAGGAGGCATTGTATCTTTCTGAGGTCCCACCCCTCCTCAAACCCCACCCTCTCCAGGCTGCACCCTTAAATCTCCAGAAACTTTCCAACCTGGAGTTCGCAACCCTATCTCCTTCCCAGCCAACCATCAGCCTATCTTTATCTGTCCCTCTGACTTCAGCTTTCCATCTCCTCCCCCCTCCCTGCAGCCTCTACCTAGGAAAAGTTTCTCTGCAGTGGGGATCAAAGCAGCTCACATCATTCTCCTCTCCCCCTTTTGATCTGCACAACAACCTCATGAGGTAGGTTAGGCTGAAAGTCTGTGACTGGTCTGAAATCACCCACTCAGCTTCCACAGCAAGACCCAACTCTGAAGTGCTAACTGCTACATTACACCGACTGTCTTGGGGTGCCATCTCAGCAGGGTAAAACAACACAAAGTCCATCATTTTCTCTAGAGGAACTGATCTCTGCCATCTGGAGAGCAGTTGTAATTCTGAGTGGTCACCAACCCTCACTTGGAGATTGGCAACAATGGTTCCTCAGGAGGAAAAGTACATTCTTTCTCTGCAGTGGGGACCAAAGCAGCTTATAGCATTCTCCTCTCCCCGTTTTGACTTGCACAACAACCCTGTGAGGTAGGTTAGGCTGAAAGTCTGTGACTGGTCCAAAATCACCCACTCAGCTTCCACAGCAAGAACCTGGGTCTGACAGACCCTGCTCTGAAGTGGAAACTGCTATGCCACACTGGCTGTGGTATTGCCTGGTATCACAACTGAACTCCAGACAGCAGATCTCTCTCACTGCCTGGAGACAATAACTGCTTTGGAGGGTGGACTCAATGGCATTTTATTCAGCTGAGGACTCTCCCCTTCCCAAACTGTGGCTTCCATAGACTCCACCACAAAACATCCAGGAGTTTGCCAACCTGGAGCTGGCAACCCTAGTCAGGACTGGCCTCAATGAGTTCCTCACAAAGTCCAAAGTAGGCCTGGAAAGGGCCTCCCCCCCACCTTTTTACTGACAGAACCAAGCCTGGTTGCCTGGCATCAGCCACTGAAGGGAAAGTAGGGTTGCTAGCTCTGAATAGGGAAATACCAGAGATTTGGGAGTGGATCCTGTTGAAGGCAGGGTTTGAGGAGGGGAAGGACCTCAGCTGGGTATAATGCCATAGGGTCTAACCTGCAAAGCAGCCATTTTCTCCAAGGGAACTGATCTCTGTCATCTGGAGATCAATTGCAACAGCAGGAGATCTCCAGGTCCTACCTGGAAGTTGGCAACCCTAGGGGACAGAGAGCCACACAGCAGGAGGAGACAAGAATGATCTGGCAGCAGCTGGCCCACCTCAGTAGTCAGCCATGGAGGAACCAAGCAGAAGCTTCTTCATCAGGAGAGACAGCCATTTTGGCAGTTTATTCTGACAGGGAGGGAAGAGTGGCCAAGCCAGAAGTGGGTGGGAGAGAGGAACAGACCCAGCACCCAGCCAATGCCATGAGAGTACTCTTGAGTGGCAGTTGACAGGCCAATGGCTGATGGAGCGCACACCACAGCCAATGGGAGAACTGGAAAGTACCAATATGTTAGGGGTTTTATATATATCAGATTATCTCTAATATACACAATTATGTTACATAATCCCTTTATCCCTTTCTGTATTCCCTTTATACTATCACTCTGTTTTCTTATATGTATAAAAATAAAAGGGACTGGTGTGGGGAAGAAGAGCCTTGTGTTGCCAGGGGCACTGCCTTTTACTCTTGGGTAGGTCCAAAACAGGGGTGCCCTACTTTCTAACCTGAACCAAAGTCCACAAAAGCCAGGCACTTTCAGCTTGAACCACAGAGTCAGGCTGCAAGTGGTCTGCAAAAAGGGATTTCATATTCAGGTTTCATAAGGTGACCTCAGAGCAAGCCTCCAGTCTCCCCCCCACCCACCCAGCAGAGATTATGGAATAACAATGAGTTCCAGAGGTAAAGTCTTTAGAAGCCACCTGGCACTCTCCAGTATCTCACCCAGCCTTTTGTGTCCTATGTGTAAATTCTTTGTCTTTCCTACCTCTGTCCCTCAAGATACCAGGATAAACCAATCAATCATTCAAATGTTTAGCAATCCTTCCTGACACTAATCAGGGACGTGTCCCATCTTTTGTCCACCCTGGACAGGACCATTAGTAAGTCAGATAATCCATTTAACTAGCTACCCAACACCTGGCTTCTATTGTTAAATCCAGACCCTGCCTCTCTGGAAGCTCATTGGTCATACCTAAGGTCTGCCCCTACTGGTATCACACACTCCTGGGACTCATCATTAGTCCAGGTAATCTATTGTTCTCACCTGAGACCAGCCCCCAGGGCCACCCATTGGTCTGCATTCTTTGCCAGTGCCTATATCCCAGCACACACATGGCCTTAGACTGTGTGTTTTCTGCCATGATCCAAAATGGTAGGCCACCCCTGAACTCTCTGAGTTTAGGCCAGAATCCATGGACCTCTGCACATCTGGACAGGTTGTATCACCCCTCTATAACCCATCAATCACCTCTGCTTCCTTAGTGTTATACTGTGTGAATATTGTGTGTATGCTTGAGAATATTTAGTAAAGAAATCATTATTTTAGCTACCCAGTTTCTGTGTCTGTTCCTGGGTGCTTGGGAATTCTAACTCTGGTATACACAGGTCAGATCCTACGGATAAGCCAAATTGCATATTAATCATTATAATTCCCCATCTTTATTAAATAATAGAGCAATTTGGCTAACACTTGAGAGAATTCACATCCACCAGCGCCTTCTGTTGGTGGTGTGATGGATACAACCCAAGACGGGACACTTTGGAGTGCACAATGAGTTTTGTAGAAAAAAAGACAAATGAGAAAATTAACAGTGAATTAAAGATGACCAGAAGAATGGGGAGGAGACATGTCACTTCAATTATGTAATATAAGAAATATTTACCAAATTGTAGCCAACTGGGTTTGTGGTAAGCTTGATTGCATAAGAATAGTTCTTGCTTGCGGACCTAATGAATTGGAAGCATTGAAACATGTAACATACCACACAGATTTAGTTTTTAGTACACAACTTTCAAAACAATCACACGGGATAAGGCTCATTCAGTAAATAGTAGTACTAGCAAATCAGTTCTTTAGAGGCACTCAGGTTTTGAGAGAAATCAAAGTAGCTACTACATTCTCTCCCTTTATTCAATTTTTTCAACACTATTGGCCTATTGTATGGAGACGCTGTATAAATGAATGAGTGCATATTTAAATTAATGAGTGAACATTTATACAGCATTTAGTTTTCAGAACTATGTGGTTTTACTTCAGATATAAAAATGTGATGTGTACCTGTGTAAGCACTTACATGAGGTAGCATTCTTCACAAACATGTCTATTAAGCAGGTATGCTGTTACCTATATGTTTTCATCACACACACTGGGTGCCAACACAATTTGTCTGCCATTTAATTTATAGTCTGCCTTTCTCACTGTGACTCAAGGTGGGCTACATGGTAAGTCAGTACAATTAATAGGATGAGGAGGCATCTAATCAACAATATAATAGGATTGGATTGCAGAAATCTGAAACAAGGCATAAGTATTAAACATGACTTATTGAACAATGCACGAAATGGTATTAAATAAGCAGAAATATAATACAGTGAGAACAATATAAAACATACAGCAACAGATAATATATATTAGTAGTAAAGTCCACAATTCTATTCCTTCAATTGAAATATCTTTCTGAATCATTCTTTTGTAATACAGCCTTATGTCCTATATAAAAATGCCCTCCTGAACAGTTCTGTTTTACACAGTTTGCCAAAAGCTAAATCTGTGGGTGCCTTCTTGACCTCCTCAGGCAGTCCATTCCATAGGGTAGGGGCTACTTCAGAGAATGCACATGTACGGGCATTTGTTGATCTTGCCCATTTGCAGGATGGCACTCACAGAAGACCCTGCTCAAATGAGTGAAGTTTTCATGATAGGTCACAGGAGGAGAACCGTTCCTGCAGATATGAGGGTCCAAGGCCCTGAAGGCCTTCGTATATGATGGCCACTACCTTGAATTGAACCCAGTGACTAATGGGCAGCCCATGAAGTGGATTCAGTATAACCCCTGAGCTCTTGACTAAGGCAGCAAGAATCAGCTAAACCCCATCAAAAGTGGGAACCACAATGTCCTTCAAGATCTCAGGATTTCCAAACATTACCTCAGTCTTGTCAGGATTCAGTTTCAGTTTGTTCACTCTTAGCAGTGGCTCAAGACTGCTATTGCATCCTCAGAAGATTTTGGATAGAAAGATAGTCATACCGGCCATGTGACCACAGAAATGTCTTCGGACAACACTGGCTCTTCGGCTTGGAAACGGAGATGAGCACCGCAACCCTAGAGTCGGATTCGATTGGCTTTCGAGCAAGGGAAACCTTTACCTTTACCTATTGTCAGCATACTGATGCCATTCAATGCCAAAGCTACAAATTATTTCTCCTACAGGCTTTTCATAGATTGAACAGCATGGGGGCTAAGACTGCATCCTGTGGAACCCCACAGGACAAATCCTATAATTATGATAACTGGTCTCCAGTGGCAACCCCTCAACTCAGGCCTGTAATAAATAATTTAAACCAATACAAAGCACATCCCCAATATCTATTTCTCTCTCCAAACATCTCTGTATGTTAGCATGCTCTACTGTATCAAAAGCAGCAAGAAAGTCCAGTAGAAGCAACAAAGAGGCACAGACGTTGATTGTCTACATTCAGACAAGATCATCAACTAAAACCACCAGTAGTATCTCTGTCCCACAGCCTAACCTGAAGCCAGACTGAAAAGAGTATAGAGCGTATGAGTTATCCAAGGAGACCTGGAACTGGTCCACCACTGCTGTCTCAATCATCTTACCCAGGAAGGGCATATTTGAGACAGGGTGACACATCACACTTCTGGTTGTTTCTTTAAATTAGGGGAAGGATCACCACCTCTCTGTGGACAAGGAAGCAGGATGGTCAAGAGTTCAAAGCACAAGTGGCAGTTTTCACAGTTCCCAAGATTCTGTCTACATCCATCATAGTAACTGGGTCAAGCTGACCCCAAACCAAAACAGATGTGAATCAGCCTTCTATCACAGACAATGGCCATCATAAACCAACGACTTCTTTGGATGATTATGGAATCAAAGTATACTATCAAACTATATTCTCAAATGTGATCTGCTGACAGAACCAAGGTAATTAAGGGGTATAAAAGTTTTCTCTTCTTCTTAAAGGTAATGCAAGGACAAGGCAAACAAGAACTGTTCAATTTGTACAAATTCTATCCCTCACCTTCAAACAATCAATGGGAATTTGGAACTTTTCCTAGCCTTTTCTGGCAAGAGGCTTTTAGCACACAAATGTATCCTGTGTACATGTTTCTTTTTTAAAAAGACTATCCACTTTGCACTGAAATAAAGATAGTCTTATGTGTATTAGGCTGCTCTAGCAATAACAGCAGAGATGAATGAAAAGGGAAGTCAATTGCCAAGCTTGCTTTCCCATGGATTAGACAGTTTTATGACCTTTCTATAATGTTATGATGCCCTCAAACTGCCTAGCTGATCTTGGGGTGGTAGGGGAGAGGAAGCTGCTCTGTGTTGTTGCATTTTCTTCATACTGAGCTAATCTGTATACTACATTCCTAAGTGGAGCAGGCTCTAGGCTATCTTTATTCTAGCAGTCCAATGAGAGAATGGGAGGCAAAGAGAAGTTAGTTCATTCCTTCTGATACAATATCTTGCCGAGGCAGCTACTCTGGTGAAAGAGACATTATACTTTGCATTTGTAAGCACTTTTCAATGTGCATTATAATCACTTTCAGTAATTCCCACAACAAACTTGCAAATGGATGCCAGTTTCATTATCTCTATATTACCAGGGTGAGTGTAGGAGCTAAGAAATCAGTAGCTTACTTAAGGCATCTAATAAGTAGATGGCAAAGCTAAAGACTTCAAAGCACATACTTCATTCTTTTAACCGTAACACTAAAACAACATCTACCATATTTATTTCAGAGTCCACAATTCTAAAAACAATTATTGTAAACAAAAGCATTTGCTAATACCTGTTAAGTGTCCACTCATTGTTTTATCATGGCTATTGAACAGCTGCCTATATTTCAATCTTGACGACTGTGGAACAGCCCATTCTGCTGCAGGAGATGTACTAGAATTATTTAAAAAAGCAGGTAATTATACATTCCTATAAGCAAAACACAACTGAATAAAAGATAAATAGTTATGGTTTTAAAAAATTCTAACAGCTTCTCAATCGGTCTTATTTATCACTGAATGTTATTAAATGAATTTGTCAGAGTCAACATGTTTTTCCAAAGAAAAGTTCTCATGTGCTACCTATAAGCCTCTTCTTGTGCTCTGTCTTTTTGTTCTGACCTCTCCATAAAAATGCACATGTACTATACGAACACTCCATACAGCATTCAAGCTTGTCCCTTCTTTTCCCTGTGTCCAATTTTTCTTTATTTTGATATGTTCTAAACTGTGTTTCTTGTACATTGCTTTTGGAATTTGTAATTACAGAAAATCAAAAATAGCACAATTGTTAATGCAGTTAACACAAAAATAATAAATACTATCAAAGATGATACAAGCAGCTATAATACCAGCTACAACACATACAGACTCAAAACATGGCCAAACAATAAGACAACACCTAGACAATACATAAAAATGTCAACAGACAGGCCTTATGTGGTATTCCAGAGTGAGGCCAGAGAATTCAGACATCATGCCAATCACAGTTAATGCCAAAGGTCCACAAAATGCGCTCAACAGCTTGTGAATGGCAAGCATACTTTTTAAAGATTATGTAGGGGTTCACCCCAATACCTTTCCAAGCCAGAAAAAGAGCAAGACATTTCCCTGACCTTGCTCTAAGTGTCAGAGATGTCTGAGCTCGCTTTTTTCCAAACCACACCAAGCTCAGTGCAACAGAAACAAGCCATTGCTTCTCTTGGCCTTGGAAAAAACTGGAATACCTATGAAGCCGAATATGGCACTCAGTGGCAAGTACAAATTTTGGCCAGCTATCAAGGCTAGCCAAGATCTGTGAACCACTGATTAGCACAAACCAATGTTTATAAATTCACTTCAATTTATACAATTTATACAATTACTCAACTGTTCACAAAACAGTCAATTCGGACATCATTCAAACCATAGTTAAGCTACCTTGACTACAGTAATGGCAGATTGTGTTTCCGCATGGGGACATGCTTCTCTTGTTCCCTGTTGTTGCTACAGGTGTCAATATAGCACAGCGGCAATGAGACTTGAACATGGCAGGTTTCCCCATATTTTCCCTGCTACAGTTCCCCAGCAGTGGTCAATTTACAACAAAAATAAAAAATCCCCCCTACCCACGGCAGGGGAAAATAATCAATGTAGGGAGAAAGGAAATGGCAACCATTAGAGCAGGACCAGGAATATCCAACTTTCCCACCCACATGGCAGCCATTTAGGCTTTGCAAACCAGGTTTGGGAAAGATCAGAGAAAAACTAGGGAAACCCTGGGAGGTGCTCAAATGCACGATGGTGTGGGGATGAAAGGAAAAAAACACTTCTGAAAAGCATTGAACCTGAGTCAAATAACTTGCAGGGAAATAGCCAATGTCTGAATTGAGTCTGCCATTGCTAATACCAATAATGTCCTACTGTAGTCCACCTTTATATGGTCTTACCAAGGTTGAGATACCCTACACAAAACCTTTGCTACTGATCTTAAAGGACAGCAAGATCCGTATGAGCAAGGTGGTACTTAAGGTATGCTGGACGTGGGCCTTTAAAGGTTATAACATGCATAGTGACTTTAACTCAGAATTATGAAGGCAACCAAGCCAATATTGAATAAATCCCTTTAGTAGTTTATTCTTGACAATGGATAAGCTATTTCATTTTGCACTACTGAAGTTTCTGGGTTAACAGGCCTTTAATGGGAAAGTAACATAAACAATACAGCAGTAACCAATTCAAAGGTTTACTATGGTATGAATGAACACATCCAGCTCCTCATTCTTTGGAAAGCCATTCAGTTTGTGCACTGGATGGAAATGAAGAAAACACTCCTGGCAAACTGCAAACTTAAATAAGCATAAGATCCCAAACAGCTTCAATTTTTTAGACCTTAACTAGCCCATAACATTCTCCAGAGTTCAAGCATTGCTTCAGATATATCACTGACAATCCCAGATTGGTTTAGAAAGAAAGATAGTGGTCAGTATAATCAGGGAGACCACACTGAGAAGCAGATGTATTTCACTTAATGAGCTTGTATAGAAACAGCTAACACCATAGTTCTTAGCAGCAGATTCCATAATTTTGTTATGTGATTGAAAAATACTTTCCTTTTACTGTCCAAAACCTTCGCAAATAAATTTCATTGGACAGTACCAAGTTTTAGTGTTATGAGAGTGCATACTGTAAGTCATATTTCATAGGGATAAGTAGCAGGCCTCCCAATACTACCATCTATGACTCTGCAGAGGCATGGAGCTGCAGCTGGAGCCAAGCTGCATCTCCCGCTACAACCCATTGCGCCTCAAGAGGTCTGGGACAATCAGTTTCCTCTGTCTATCTCTAGACTTGAACTGTCTATCATACCTACTAATATAGTCTCTGCTATGTCTCAGCCTGAATCCAGAGCAAAAACCAGTCACACATCACCCCTTTAGTCCAGAAATGGGAACTCAACTCCCATCCCCTCAAACAGAAGCTTCTTTGAGCAGGGGAAGAGGTTACTGATACAACAGGGTCTTCTGAAGTGGTGTTACCTCCTCAGGTGATCAGTGGCCATGGGGGAGATGGCGCAGTGTTCAGGGAAGAGAGGCCAGTGTCTTGTGACAGTTCTCGCAAGCTGCCTAGGTTCGGTATAGTGCCTACACAAGATGTTGCACACTTTTTAAACAGGGCTGGAAAGCTGTTCAAGGAGCAAGTATGACTTCCCACTCAAGGCAGCATGGGACAGGGATCACCAGAAGGAAGAAGATCTGAGCGCTGTAAACACCCTTTCCCTTCAGAGCTGTTGACACAGGGAAAGCCAACATAGAAGGCATGTGCTGACCAAGGCAAATATGGGGCAAGCTCATCTGCACTGGGCACCCTACCAAACACCTGCCCAAAGGTATCACTTTGTATTTATCAAACTTTGTGCAAACCACAATTTGTACAGTAAATTGCTGTTCTCTTTCCATTTTTTTCTTTTTATTTTATCCTCTGAAAAATTCTCAGTACACCTTTAGGTGCTCCTATATGAAAATAGGATATGTCTCTTTTAGTCATTTTATTGCAATACTGTCAGAAATAAATTTTGATATGTTTATTTTTTTTCTTTTTGGTCTCTAACATTGAGATTTTTATTTAAAGTTTAAATATTCTCCAAACTTCAGAATGCATGTTGCAACTGATGGAAGCAAAGTGTTTAATTAACAATAAATTATGCACAACATCAGAGGAAACCAGTAACTGGCTCACACTGCCATAGCAAGGATGATTTAAAAAAAAAAAATTATGTGAGGATGTAACACGACAAGCACAAAAAGGAAAACATGGAGATCTAGCATACATGATGAATGTGGTAGAGAGGCTCTGCTGCTAAGAACAGAAATGGAAGGAAGACAACCATTTAAACAACACAATGGCATAGAGCTTTGTTCAAAACAGCAATGCTAAGATAGCAGAATATGGGCACTGTCTACAAACTGAGCAGTGAAAATGAATTTTTTTTTAAAAACCTGATAATTCACAAATTCAAGACAGTACACACATTATCAGTTTTGTATAATAAATCTTTGCTATTTTTAGGCACCTTTCTGCAATACAAGGAAGATGTGCAATATGAAATGTCTTCAAGTATGTATATAATTATGGTTACACACAAACATCTCCAACTGTGACAGAAATGCATTCTTCTAACTTCAGACTTCATTCTTTTGAATTGCACCATTATATTCCAAGGTCACATCACTGAAGCTACATATTTGCATGCAGCCACTTCCCTTAAATTGAATGGGACATCTGTGCCCAAGTAGCTGCTGGACTGCCATCTATGACAAAGTGACCAAACTGCATAAAGAAAAGCAGATGCACTTACCCAGGAACATCAAAAGATTGTGCCTTTTGCAATTTTGCATTTAACTGAGACCCTGCACCAGATCTACTGAAGGAAGAACTCTTTGGCAATGTGGCTGAAACACAAAAATTACATATTAACCACATTAAGGTTAAGTGCAGCCAGGCAGTTAATGGTAGGTGATGAATCCCAATTACTTGGTCATGTACTGAACTATCTATTAAGCAAACAGTAGATGCTGTTCCAGGCACCCTTTTTATTTTGAACTTCTAATTTAAAGCACAATAAAATTCACTTAAACTGACTAATATTAGCAAACTTGTTCATTTATTAAACTATAATGACTAGCTATGTAAACCTATCAAAGACCTATGCGCCAGAACTGTTATCAGTTCAAGAGCTAAAATAATCCCACTACTCAGGGAATACCTACATTTTGTTCATGGTTATGTTTAATTGCTTTTTTGATAACATATGAAAATGCAATTTAAAAATAATATTAAAATTGGTTCTCTTTTAGAGCTTTAATATTGGCCGAGTACAGACTGGCAATTTGCCGCGGGATGGGACCCGGGCTGACAGCGACTCAATATCGGATTAAATGGAATGTTCACACAGGCACATCTGCCTGGCGTCCCCCACCCGGAGCTTACCGGAGCCCTCGCGCTTCAGTGCCGGATTTAAAAAACACCTGATAAAAGCCTTCGCAAATCCAAAAGCCTGCGTTCGTCGCGCGTTTCTCCGCTTCCGGGGAGTCTGAACACGCAGGCGAAAAGCCGGGAGCAACCCGCGTTGGGCACGAGGCAGCAGCACTGTGATTGGCTGTGCTCCGCTCCACTGCCCAATGTGGTGCCGGCGTTGCAGGGCAAAAAAAAAAAATCGCCGAAATGCGCTTATGCGCACATATGCCCACAGCCGAAATAATGGGGAAACAGCGAATATAGCGTGCCTCCGGCGCGGCAGTCTGAACGCTCCCGCGCGCCTCCATCCCGTTTCTTCCGGCAGAGGCCCCCGCTGTGTGGACGGGAAAACCCGGTATCGTTTACTCCGGGGTTTTTTTGCCCCGACTCGATACCGGGGCAAATTGCCAGTCTGTCCTCGGCCATTATAGGGTTTGCATTCATACAGTACATTCTAGAACTTCAGCTACACAAAGAATTACAAATCAATTAGCAAACTAGTATTAAAAATTCAAGCATACCAGGATGACCAAAAGCAGGCAGAGGCTGGATAACAGCAGGCGCTCCATTGGCAAGAGGGGGTACAGCTGCCGTAGGAACAGAAGATACTAAAGGTGGAGACATTCCCACTACAGGAATGGATGCCATTGGCACAGGAGCAACAACTGTAAGAGGTGGCATACTGGGAAGACCACCAATCCCTGTAAGGAAAGATTTTCACATTTGGCATCATCTACACTTTTATTCATGCTATTTACAAAGCAAAGAATTATATAGCAATAAATTTAACATTAGGCTAGAGGTGAAAATGAAAATAAAAAGGTGAAACCATCATGACTACCCTAATACTGATCATGGGAATGTCTTCCAAAGCAAATAGTTCCATCAAATTGTTAAATGCAATTTTGACAGAAGGATAACTAATATCTGCTTTAGAGAAAATAATTCACTTTGCGGAGCAGAGAATGATGTATAGCAGCATGCAAAGACTCTAACATTTTGTCAGCCTCCAGGTGGGGCCTGGAGATCTCCAGCTGACAGAGATCAGCTCCCCTGGAGAAAATGTCTGCTTTAAAGGGTGGACTCTATGGCATTGTACCATGTTGAGGTCCCTTCCCTCCCCTCCCCAAACCCTGTCCTCTTCCAGATCCACCCCAAAAGTCTCCAGGTATTTTCCAACCCAGACCTGGCAACCCTACTAAATAAATCAACATCGGGAGGGTATCTGCTCTTACCAAATCCTGGTGCACTAGAAATGGCAAGGGGAGGCTGTTTCATAATAGGAGGCAATGTAGAAGGGAGCTGATAACCTTGTAGTTTTAGTTTGATAAGCTTCATAGCTATAGAAAACTCCAGCTGATCCATCCTTCCATCATTGTTCATATCTGCAAGAGCCCTACAAAAAACATTTGGGTTTTTTTTTAAGCATGACCTTGGAAACACTTCCAAAACAATGATTCCTAATTCGAAACTCTGAACGTATGAATTATTAGTCCATCTTCTCCAATACTGTCTACTCTAACTGGCAGCAGCTTTCTGAAGCCTGAGGAACAGCACATTCCCAGCCCTGCTACCTGAGATCATTTTGAAAGCAGAGATGCCAGGAAGCAAAACTACAATCCTCTGCATACAAAGCCTGCGCTCTGCTACCAAGTGTTACTGTCCCTTAGCCATTTAGTCTAAACTATCACATATGCAAAGTTCAACACTGAGATCAAAGTGCACTGAATGCTTGCATCCCCTACACTTATGTCTCCAAAAAAGCTACTTCTACAAATCTTTTATATTTAAATTATAAAAAATGAGGACTAGCAAGAAAACCCTGGGGAGCATGATGAAATATTTTGCCAGTACATCTTTGCAAAAGCCTCCCCTAAGAAAATTGCTTAGAACCATCTTTATTGTCATTTAAGTTCCAAATGAAGGTATTTTTGTTTCAATTAGCTTCTGTTAAAATTACACTATTGGTTATTTGTTTTTAGGTCATTTTAGTCAATTCCAGTTTATTTTTCAGCTGGTTTTTATCTGCAGTTTCAAATATGAAATTTGGCTGATTATTTTATGCTATATATATTTTATGCAGTTTAAGGAATCTGCTGTTTGCGTCTGTATGTCATTTTAATGCATTTTTTTACTGTTATGTGTCATCTTGGACATCTTCTGGAAATTTAATTATTATAAAGACAATAAAGCTATCTCAAATGTTTTATATGCAGCTGACAAAGTTATAATAGATTTTTTTGTTGTTCAGTTGCACAGTCAAGTCCAACTCTTCGCAACCTCATGGACCACATCACGCCAGCCCTCCTGTCTTCCACTGTCCTCCGGAATTTGATAACACTGTCTAACCATCTCATCCTTTGCCATCCCCTTCTTCTTTTACCTTCAGTCTTCTCCAGTGAGTGCTCCCTTCTCATTTGGTGGCCAAATTATTTGAGCTTCAGATTCAGTATCTTGGCCTTCCAGGAAACAGTCAGGGTTGATTTCTTTTAGATTTAGATTTACTAGTTGTTTTAAATATTTATTTGTAAGCAAATAAGCTAGGAGAACTCATACTGATTCTGACAGATCCTGTTATAGAGCACTGTGATGGACAGCCCTTAACAACAGGTTTCCTAGTGCAACAATTTTAGAGAGCTGGGAGGTGAAGAGTTAACTCTTCACTGGAATGGAGAGCTTGAGTGACAGGCTGCTCCCTTCCCCCTTCCCTCTGATTGGCCAGTGCCAGCCAAGGAGAACTATATGAGAGCATGGGCTTTTTGGAGTCATTCACCCAGTGGGTCTTTGGGGAAGTCAGACAGTCAGTCAGACTGCTTCTGACAGAGTTGGTTGGAGTCAGCAAGTCTGACAAAGTCAGTCAGACGGGTTCAGCTTTGTTGTTAAGGGAAACGACTCCTCACCTTAACTGTTTTCTGTCAATTCTGAGGAAGGATCCAGTATCAGAACTGAATGTCTAAGAGTTAGCCTAAGCTGAAATCTTACACAGACACCAGAACCGGGATTGAGTTTTTGGTGAGGGCGACTGGGTAATATCCTAAAACTCTCTTTCAGGCAAAAGGGGGGTGGTTAATATCTTCTGATGAGAAAAACAGGTTGCTTACCTGTAACTGATGATCTTCGAGTGGTCATCTGTGCAGTCCCACACATGGCTTGGGCGCCTGCGCACGACCTCGATCGGAGAATCTTCTAGAGCTTCACCTCAGAAGAGCTTTTGGCAGGCTCTCTTCCCGCCCTGGGGTGGAGACATGCACTGCGCATGCCCAGAGTGGGGGAGAGAGCCGCCTCCCACTCAGTTCCTTCGACCACCACTGGCAAGGCCAAAGAATCCAAAGAAGGAAAACTGGAGATCCCAGCAGCGGGGAAGGCCGGGTGGGATTGTGGTACTGCACAGATGATCACTCGAAGATCATCAGTTACAGGTAAGCAACCTGTTTATCTTCATCGTGGTCTCTGTGCAGTCCCACAAATGGGTGATTACAAGAGCTGAACCAGTTGGAGGAGGGAGCTGGCAGCTGCAAAGGACACAAAAATACTGGTTAAGACACAACATCATCATCAAAACAAATCACCCACGGGTCCTACCTGAGGGTGCAGCAGGATCAAGCAAAGAGAGATCGCAGCACCGTCTGACCAAAGGCAGCATCCCGTCGGGCTCGGACGTCGAGTGCGTAGTGGGTCATGAAGGTCGATGCCGAGGACCACGTAGCAGTCGCACAGATGTCTTCCAATGGGACACCCGCCAGGAAAGCGGTGGAGGTTGATACCGCCCGTGTAGAATGGGCAGTGAGACAGGTAGGAACAGGTTGACGTGCCAGCTCATAGCAAAGAGGAGATTTACGTATGGGCTGTGTCCTATGCAGATAGAAAGAGAGCAGGGCTCTCTGAGAGGCATTAGTCGGGTTCGGAAAGAAAGTAGGGAGAACAGACGACTGAGAGAATTGAAAGGCAGAGATGACTTTAGAGAGGGAGGAAGGATCTGTTCTAAGGACCACCTTCTCCCTGTGAAAAATTGTATAGGGGGGATCGGCCCTAAAGGCAGCTAGCTCCCCTAATCTGCGTGCAGTGGTAATGGCTACGAGAAAGGCCGTTTTCCAGGAAACTAACATGAGGTCAGTGGTAGCCATAGACTCAAACAGTTTAGCCATGAGTTGAGAAAGGACCAGGGACAAGCTCCAGGAAGGCACCAACAGTTTCCTAGGTGGGCACATGCAAAGGAGACCCCTGAGGAGCATCTTGGTGAGACGATGGGAGAACACCGAGGATCCTTGGATCAGGGGATGATTGGCGGAGACTGCTGCCAGATGAACCCACAAGGATGAGTACGCGAGGCCAGTATCCTTCAAGTGTACGATGTAGGCGATACTTTCACGGAGAGATGATCGAATCGGATCGAAGGAGTGATCAGCAGCATAGGATTGGAATCTGTTCCACTTGAACTGATAGGAACGTCAAGTAGAAGGCTTCCTAGCATTCAGGAGGACTTTAGAAACCTGAGGCGGGAAGTCTAGGGCTGGATTTTCCAGGCCGTCAATCTGAAAAATCCCGGATTGGGATGGAGGATCTTCCCTCGGGCCCAATAGAGGAGATCTGGGATGACGGGGAGGGGACGGAAGGAGCGACAGGAGAGTTGAAGCAGGTGCGAGAACCAGACCTGGCATGGCCACCACAGAGATTAGAATGCAGGAGGTTCTTCTGCACGACCCGAGAGATGAGAGGGAATGGAGGAAAAAGGTAAAACAGGGTTCCATTCCACTTGTGGAAAAAGGCATCCCTGAGCGACCGAGCAGATGGGGGACCCCTGCTGAAAAACAGGCGACATCGAGCATTGTTGGCAGACGCAAAGCCGTCGACAGATGGGTGACCGAACTCTTGAAACAGAGGTCGACGATACCGGAGGGGAATGGACCATTCGTTGTCCGATGAGGCAGAACAACTCAACCGGTCTGCATTGACATTCTGATCCCTGGGAATATGTATCGCCGAGAGCGTGATGGAGTGATCGAGGCACTAGGACCAGAGGTCTATCGCTAAGTTGCAGAGACAAACAGAGGCAGTGCCACCCTGTTTGTTGACATAATAGACGACCGTGGTGCTGTCGGAAGCCACTTGGATGACACGGCCTCGAAGGGTCGGGAGAAAGGACCGAAGGGCCAGATAAACTGCTTGCAACTCCAGATAATTTATGTGGCGAGTTGCATCTCGAGCAGACCAAGCCCCTTGAGCAGTGAGCGTTCCGCACTGGGCTCCCCAATCCCAGAGGAAAGCGTCTGTGGTCAACAGTAACTTGGGAGGAGGAGGTCGAAAGGGCATCCCGGAAAGGAGGTGGACAGGTTGAGCCCACCACTCGAGAGAGTCGAGGACGGTTTGCGGGATCGACAGAATCATGTGCCAAGGCCTCCGAAGAGGATCAAAGGTGTGGAGGAGCCAGAGCTGAAGCGGCCGCATTCTCAGCCGGGCGTTGCGGACAACGAACACCGTGGAGGCAAAGTGTACGAGGAGCCTCATGACAGAACGGACAGATTGTTGGGGAGACGTCTGAAAGGAGGACACCATCGTCCGAATGTCGGAAGCCCTCGATTCTGGGAGGAAAGCCGCTTCGAGGTTGGTGTTGAGCCGAGCCCCAAGGAATCGAAGGATTTGGAGGGACTGAAGGGAGGACTTGGCGACGTTGACACAGAGTCCCAGGGCATGGAGGAGGGAGAGAGTCTCCTGAATGTTGTGGAGCAACTGATCTGGCGTTGGAGCTACAAGAAGCCAGTCGTCGATGTAAGGATAAAGAGTGACTCCCCGTTGGTGGAGCTCGGCCACCACCACAGCCATCAGCTTGGTGAACACCCGCAGAGCAGTAAAAAGGCCAAAGGGAAGCACCCTGTACTGGTAGTGGGCATCTCCAATGGCGAACCGGAGAAACCGCCAGTGTTGGGGGCAGATCGTGACATGGAAGTATGTGTCTTGGAGGTCGACTGACGCGAGCCACGCCGCCCGTGGAATCAGGGGAAGGATCGACTGCAGTGACCATTCTGAATTTCTGATACCGAATGTAACGGTTGAGATCTCGAAGATCCATAATTGGTCTGAACCCGCCGTCTCTCTTGGGAACCAGGAAATACTTCGAGTAGAAGCTGAGAGTTCGTTGCGCCTCCGGGATGACCTCGATGGCCCCCTTGGCAAGGAGATGGAAACCTCGAGATCGAGGAGAGGGTCTGGAGGCGTGACGACAAAGTGTGGGAGGATCGGAGGCGAAATGAACTCTATGGCGTACCCGACCCGTAGAATGGTGAGGATCCAGGAGTCGGTTGAAATTTCTTCCCAGGCTGGTAAAAAGGGGAAGAGATGGGTCCGGACGGAAGGAGTATACGACGTCGGGGAAGGGAGATGGTGGGGACAGTCAAACAGACTGTTTAGGCTGTGGCGGCTTTTTGGTAGATTGGGAACGGTGTTTGGAAGGCGGGCGAGAGTCATAGGGCTTCCTTCTCCATTGGGAGTGAGGTGCCGGAGATGGGTATCATCTGGAGCTGGGAGGCTTCCAAGGACGGTTCCAAGGTCAGTAAGGGGCCGCCGAGACTCCGAGGTTTCGGGCCTGTTTTCGGCTGTCGTCAGCAGCTTTTAACACTTCGTCGGTGGTGGAAGAGGCCATCGCCGTCAAAGGGAAGGTCTTCGACACGGAACTTGAAGTCTGGTTGCAAAGAGGTGCCCCGCAGCCAAGCATGACGCCGGAGAGCGACGGAAGAGACCAGGAGTTTAGATGAACAATTAACGGCATGATGTACCGAATTGATCTGCTGCTTTGATATGGCACAAACCTCAGACAAGGCAGCCGAGAGAGTGGGGCGATGCTCCTCTGGAATGAATTCCAGGATAGGACGGACTGCATTGGCGATGTTGAAGGTGTACGCCGACAGATAGGACAGATAAGTATCGACACGAAGATTCATGGAGGCCAGAGAGTACATCTTCTTGGCCAGAAGATCCAGCTTGCGACCCTCGCGGTCAGGAGGCGCAGACTGGCGAACAGGCTGTTTTGATCTTGAGGAAGAGTGGACAACCATCGAGTTCGGTGGTGGCTGAGAAACAAGAAACTTGCCAGGATTCTGTTGAATTTTGTAGAGGCCATCATAACACCTAGAAACCGGGGGATCGAGGCCAGGTGCTCCCAAGAGTCTTTGAGAATCGAAAGGTGGACAGGAAGCAAGGGCAGGACGGTGGATGGAGGAAGGTCGGCTTGCACCAGTCTGTGAACCACGTCGGTCACAGCTGGGGATTCTGTAGAGCCCTGGACTTGAAGAGCAGTTGCCATCCTCGTAACGAGCTCCAAATATGCTTTAGGGCCCTCAGTAGGTGAAATCGACCCAGAGCGTCGATGCTCGTCCTCAATCCGAGAGACCTCGGGATCGAACTCCGCCGAATCTGACCTGTCCGAGATCGACATGGGAGAGGAGGATCGTGGTTGAACGAGATCGACGACTGGGTGCTCGACTGGAGGACGGTACCGAGGTTCCACTGGGGAACTCTTCGGGGCATCTCGAGGTCTCGAGGGTTTGGAAGGCTGTTCCCGAGGAAGGGAACGGGCCGAGGCAACCGACATGGAGTGCCAAGGGCGGTCAGGGACATAGGTCTGGTCCACACGTTCGGAATGCCGGATCCAATCATAATGGTGCCTCTCCGGTGTCGGGGACCTGGAGTAGTAGTAGGCCGCATCCGGGCATTCCTGACATTCCTTGAAAGTCCAATCAGAAGGGAAACTGGACGATGATGGAGACTGCCTACGGATCAGTCTTCTCCTGTCATATTGTGATCGGGACCGCAAATGGCGGTGCACTGCAACAGAGCCCTCGTCCAAAGTGTGGACCGGGGTAGTAGGATGCCTCGCTGGAGACCGGGAACATCCTCGAGGGGACAAGTGTGGAGGCGACCTCGTCGACTAACCCAAAGGGATCAACCTGGAAAACAACAAGTGGGTATGCTGCGGGGTGCGTTGTCGAGCCGCAGACTTCTGAGAAGTTGAGGGCAGAGTCGGCATCGACGTTGACAGCCCAGTCACGACGATGGGGTCCACCCTCGAAACCGAAGCAGATGGCGGGGCCTTCGACTTCGAAGGGGTCTTATCTTCAGCCCGCTTAGGTTTCTGTTTCAGTGCCTTCGAGGAGGTGTCCGATTTTTTGGCCGCAAAGGCCTGGGAAGCCCCTGAGGACATTGTAGGATGTAGAGCCGATTCTAAAAGAAGAGCCCTGAGCCTAACCTCTCGATTACGTCGAGCTTGACGAGTGAAACTTGCGCAGTGAGGACAAGTATCCACTCTATGGGCCTCACCCAAACAAGTTAGGCAAAAGTCATGCCCGTCATTAGATGGAATCTTAGCAGGGCAACGACGACAGACTTTGAAAAACCTGGTTTTTCCCATACAAAGTCCCCACCCACCCTCCAAAGAAGGGGGGGGGTAAGAGAAAAGATAATAAGAAAAAAAAATTGTTTTATAAGATAGAAAAAGACAAAAAGAGGAAAGAGGAAGATAGCAAAGGAGAAGAAAAAGAGATATACTCAGCTGAGGCAACGATATGAGGGAACAGCAACAACGAGGCGTGAACATGAAGGCGGTCGAAGAAGAACTGAGTGGGAGGCGGCTCTCTCCCCCGCTCTGGGCACGCGCAGTGCATGTCTCTGCCCCAGGGCGGGAAGAGAGCCCGCCAAAAGCAATTCTGAGGTGAAGCTCTAGAAGATTCTCCGATCAAGGTCGTGCGCAGGCGCCCAACCCATGTGTGGGACTGTACAGAGACCACAACGAAGATGAATAATTCCTGCTCAGTTACACGGGGGAGGGGGGTTGTTCTGAGGAGACTCTTGGCCTGTTGTGAGGAGATAGAAATAAACTGTGCTTTCCAAAAGGGGGAGAGTTTAGGTACACAAATAAAGAGATCATCTCTGGGAAACCTGAAGAATCATAGGAAACTATATGAAGAAACATTGCAACTGTAACTAAAATACTCAAATGCCTCTCACTGTTAAGATCCAAGAATATATGAAAATAAGCTTTAACAAAACTTTTTAAATTGTTAAAGGTAGTATAATCTATATTAACAATTTTTACCTCAACATTTTGAGCCCGACTATACCTATTCAATCCCTGCCTGTTAAATAAAATCATTATTCCTATTTGAATGTAATAATTTCTCAACTGCTATCTGAAAGAGAAAAACAAGAGGGTTCCTGCTTATCCCACCAAGTTCCTGGACTGGGCTGAAAGACAAATTAGATTTTTGTGACAGAGTAGGTTTTTAAAACCATAATTAAATCCATGCTACTTGGGGCTGCTCAGTCACAGTTGGGAACAATTTTTTTGGTGGGAAATCCTGCCTGATAGTGGGGAAGTGCCAGGGATCCATCCTAAGCTCACTGTACGACATATGAAGTGGCGGTGATAGCAAGTAAGAAATATTACTGCTGTGCTACTATTGCATCAGCTAGTGCACAACCGTCCCAATTGTTTAAGGTAACACAGGATCTACCAGTGTCTAAAATTAAACCTTCATTGTATAAGGACCAAACAATTAGCTGTGATTCTTTTGCAAAGTTTTTTGCTGATAAAATATCAAGAATATGCTCTGATCTACATGCTGACTATAACATAGGTCCACAGGAAGAACTGCCCAATATACTCCCTGTTCTATTAATTGACCATTTTGACCCTGTTTCTTTGTTTTTTAAAAATTTTAAAAGAGTCATACAGTTTAAAATATCTAGCTAGCCAGATATCTCGTACATCATACTTGCATACATGTTACCATTTTTCCTTGCCTTAACTTATATTCAAACACCATAAATCAAAAAATCATAAATCTGTTCACAATTAGTTTTTCTATATCCTATCTGCTATATTTCAATTTGCCTACAATCGACTGTTCCTAATCAACTCCATGTCTATAAACCTGAAAAAGAAAAGAAACAGGCATTTCCTAACTATTTAAAAATACTGATTTGGAAACATTATCTTTTTTATATATGTTAACACTCTATTCTCTTTAAAATGTTCTTTCATATCAATAATGTTGACTTTAGAACTCCCATTTACTTACAAACTTTTCAAAGTAAGTTATATCTCAATTCTTATCATAAAACCAAGAATCCTTGACGTTACACTGAGTCCTCCTGTCTATTCTCTTTTATCCTTTAGATCCTTACACATTCTCTGCATAGACTGCCCTACTTACACATTTCCCTGCAGTACCAATTTTATTTTTCAAACTGCTCCATGTCTTTTTGTTTCCGCTCAATTAAAATATTACAAATAATCCAAGTATATTTCAAATCAGACAGCCTTTGTACCTAAATACAACTTTTAATCTCCATTCAATTAAAACATTGCCAATAGCCCAGGTATATTATTTCAAATTAATTGCAAAGACAATATTTCTTTATATATTTATTACTTATAAAGTTTCCGGTTTTTTAGTTCTCTGTAAATTTCTCTTAAGAATTATCACTATTTTGTGTCTTAAATCTTTGTAGATTTCTCCTTCTTCTCTGGGCTTGCTTGTGTAGAAAATCAAACAGGTCTCAGCTTGTATTTCAAACTCTGCAAACACATTGTTATGTCTAGCAACCGCAAAGACTAAAGTCTCTGAATAGTCAGAATAAGAGCTGGGTGTTTCTTCCGTTGTGGTGGCCAGATCTCCTGACAGACTGTATTGCTCAGCGTTTCGCATCATTGGTGATGACAGCTGCATTTGACAAACAGGTGATTCCGATCTCTCAAAGCCAGTCAATGTTTTTTCCAGGGCATGAAGAACAGCCATTACCATCTCCATAACCATCTTTTGCTTTATACATTCCCAAAAGTCTTCTGACATTTGTAGTACCTCTCCATCTCCCTGAAAATCCTTCTTTTCAGATGCAATCAAAGAAGCCATTTCGTTCTTTAGCTAGCAGCTGGGAAACGACAGCCTCTATAACATTGCGCAGTTAGGAAATGTGAAGTTCCATCGCCATTTTGAATCTAACCTCCTGTTTTCTTTTCCATAAATCACATAAGCCTCAGTTCTTTTAAATTTATCATCCCTTTAATGATATTTTCCAGCAAGCAGACAGAAGATTTCAATACGTTGCTTTGCTCCTGTATTTTTATTGCGTTGACTCCTCAAACTCTGCTCAGCCACTCACCAAAGAGTGCATGGGGGAAGATTTATGAGGGCAATAGAGTATTCTTTTCCATGATTGAAGGTTGTAAAGAGTAAAAAATACAACATCAGACGTGCTCCCACGTCTGTTTCCTTGAAGCTTCTTGCACAGGACGATCCAACCCCTACTCCTGCTGTTTGCCACATGTGGGAGGCTCAGAATAAAGTCCTTTGCAACTGATACCTTGCATACAAAGTACTAGTTGGACTCTTGTCATAACCAGTAACTGGAAACTCCAGCAAGTCCACTAGAAAAGCTCCAAAGTTGGTGAGATTCAGGGAGCCCTGAAAATCTCAACCACACCGTTGCACAGAAGCCCCACCCTCATTTTGACCCTGTTTCCATGATGTATGTTAACAAACTTCTGGGACCAGAGAAGACCACTGCTTGTGCCCTGGACCCTTTCTCATCCTGGCTTCTAAAATCATATAAAGACCACGTTAAGGAATTCTTAGTACTATTATAAATCAAGCAATAACTCAGAGCACCTTCCCTCAACCACTCAAAAAGGTAGTTGTCTCTGTTACTAAAAATAAAAATCTCTATAGATAAAATGATGTAGCCAATTTTCACCCTGTCTCTAATCTGCCTTTCCTAGGCAAAGTGATTACAAGAGCAGTAGCAGGCCAACTCCAGATCTTCTTGGATAACTCATCTGCCCTAGATCCTTTTCAATCTGGTTCCAGACAGGGTTATTGTCCAAAAGCAGACAAAAGGTCAGGCCTCCTTGTTGCTTCTATTGGATATATCTGCTGCCTTTGGCATAGTGGACCATACCATTTTGTTGAGATGCCTACAGGCAAAAGTATGCATTGGGACTGTGCACTGGACTGGTTCAAATCATTCCTCATGGACTGGACCTCAGAAATTGCCACTGGAAAATCAGTTATCAGTGTGGGACCTATCCTGTGAGGGTCCCATACAGCGCAATCCTGTGCTCTTCAATCTTTATGTAACCCTATGCTCTTCAATCTTTATGTAAAAAGTCCTTAGGCCAAATTATTCATAGTTTGGGGGTTGGCTGTCATCAATATGCAGATGACACACAGCTATATATATCCTTATCAAAATCTCCTAATGATACAGTAGAGGTCCTAAATTCCTGCCTGGCTGCTGTGGTTAAATGGCTAAGAGTGAACAAACTGAAACTAAATACTGGAAAGACAGAAGTAATATTGGTTGTGAAGGTGGAGGTCTTGAAAGATATTATACTCGCCACATATGATGTGGTTCGTCTGACCCTTGCTGACTCAGTTAAGAGTTTCAAGTTATACTGGACCCAACATTATTGCTGAAGAAGCAAGTTAATGCAGTCACAAAAAAGGTATACTTCCAACTCAGCCTAGCTCAAAAAATGGTCCCTTACCTTGAAAAGGCTGATACAGCCACCTGGATCCATGCCATGGTGACATCGAGACTAGGCTACTGTAATGTACTGTACATTGGTATCCCCACAGAATCAATCTGGAAACTCCAGCTGGTGCAGGATG
The DNA here is from genome assembly GCA_029375565.1 of Gekko gecko. Taxonomy (NCBI): domain Eukaryota; kingdom Metazoa; phylum Chordata; class Lepidosauria; order Squamata; family Gekkonidae; genus Gekko; species Gekko gecko. The sequence continues at coordinate 97,915,325 of JAPDNY010000004.1, read as the reverse complement.
CCTCAGCTGGGCTATTATTGGGCGCTAGATGCAGCATGCATATTAATCCCTTTATGCAGTCACTCCACTGCACCTATCAGCTGCCAGGTCTAATTTAAGATACTGGCTATAACATACCAAGTCTTCATGGCCTTGGACCCTCATATGTGTGAGACCATCTCTTCCCCCCATGCTGTGCCATGACAGCTTTGCTCCTCTTAACAGGGGGGCCTTCTGCAGGTATCAACCTGCAAATTGGCAAAATCAGTAACTGCCCATGCATGTGCCTTCTCTGTTGTGGAATGGTCTGCCTGAAGAGGTCAGGAAGGCTCCCACTCTCCTGGCTTTCCGCAAACTATGCAAAACTGAATTGTTCAAGAAGGATTTTCTATGCTGGCAATAGGACAGAACAGTACAACCGATTCATGAGGTTACTTGTACATAAGAACATAAGAACATAAGAGAAGCCAATGTTGAATCAGGCCAATGGCCCATCTAGTCCAACACTAGTCCAACAAATTACTAGGAACTGTGGTCTATATTATACTATAGTTCATTGTAAATTGGATCTGACTATGTAATCTTGCATCACTTTATGTGACATATTACCACTTATGGCATCCTTTAAATCTGTTTTTTAGATTTCCGCTGGTTCTACAATCCAAATGCTATTTCATTGTTTAAGAAGAAGAGTTTGGATTTATACCCTGCCCTTCACTGCCCAAAGGCGTCTCAGAGCAGCTTACAAACTCCTTTCCTTTCCCCTCCCCACAACAGACACCCTGTGAGGCAGGTGGGGCTGAGAGAACTCTAACACAAACTGTCCTTGAGAGAAAAGCTGTGCCAGAGCTTGTGACTGACCCAAGGTCACATCAGCAGGTGCAAGCGGAGGAGTGGGGGAATCAAACCCAGTTCTCCCAGATAAGAGTCCACGCACTTAACCACTACACCAAACTGGCTCACCAAACTTTAATGAATGCCCCATCCTGCTGATTGTATTGACTAACTCCATGTAATCAGCCTTGAGTCCCAGTGAGAAAGGCAGACTATAAATAATGTAAATAAATAATGTAAACAAAGAAATAATAGTTTATTACCCATAACTAAGAGATATCCATCATTAACAGTTTACTACAAGTATGATTAATAGGTCCTCTAAAAAAGAGTTTGGAACATCTTGTATCTCATTAGCAAGCCACAAAGTCAGAGATAGCTAACATTTAATGCTTTTCTTGTTCTTGCTTTATTATTGGAAAGAATCATTTTCTAACTTGCTTCATCTTCACATCTGTGTAGTCTACATCCCAACTTCTGTGAAAATGTCAGGGTGGATAAAAGCATGATTTTTAAAAAGATTTAAATGGTTTAAAATGTTTCAGTCATATATACATTTAAAAATAACCTACATTGGTAAAAAAATCTACAGTTAATCCAAACATACATTATTTTAAAATACTCTATGGCCCTCTTCTGAATACATGAACATTGTGGGAAAATATTTTATGTCATCATATAGCACTATTGTTCATGTGCTTATATTATGGCTAGATATGGGAGTCGGGCACTGGCAAGTTACCCCAGGTGCCTGTTGATCCATCTGATTTATGCCTCAGGAATTACCTGATCTTAGCACTTCATTTTGCAATTATAAATATTTTTCAATGTACCTAACAGTTAAAAAATAATGATCTGTCAAGTAACCAACAGAAGTACTTGTTTCTGGATGAGATTTATTTTTCTTTTGTGGAGTAAGACAGGGCAATTATAAAGAAGTTATAAGAGAAAAGAGGCAGAGTAAAACAAAGGAGCAGTGGAAGAAAGAAACATCTTTTACTGCTGATTTCAACCAATACATGTCTACAAAAAACTGTTTGAGACTAGCTGCAGGTAGTAAGACAGATCCTATTTGAAGTTACAAGCACTGTTATCTAAAAACAAGCATTGTACTGATTTTCTGAAATGGTAAAAATGTGAAGTTAAGTATATAAAGAGATTATGGTGTACCTTATATGCTGTATGCATTTTACAGTTTGTAGCAATTAATTACCATGCATTTTTATTCAGAAGTATCTAATAAATGAAAAATGTTGATTTAAACCAATGATTTAAATAAACTGGCCTTTTATTCTTGGTGAATTAAACCAGCACATATAATACCTCTGATATCTATGATACAGCCTTCCTGAAAATCATTATCTTTTAACTTGAAGCATAAGTTTCAGGCTGTTCAACAAACTGGGATGGATCAGCCACTCTGCTCACCAAAGTCTGAGGCCTTCCTCCAATCTAAGAAACTGTTCTTTTAGAGGAAAAACCATTTAAACTGGAGAAAGGCTCCCAATTGTGATGAGCAGAGTGTCTGTATTCTCCCCAACCTGAAAGCATTTAAGAGCTCTTGTAGCCCTATAAATCTGACAAATCACTGTTACATTGGCTGCATGAAAAAGACATTGAATGAAATTATTTTAAACGGTATAAAATTTCAAATACTTTCACCCAAGATCTGGATGAAATTGGTGGCAAGACAACAAGCGGTATTGTCAAAATTCTGATTCCATTCCAGATCTGTAATATAATGTATCTACTGGACAAAAATGCATAACAAGTAAAAATATGTAACAGAATTTTCTATATTGTTATTGTTGCCAAGTGTCACATAATGATGGTCTGTCCTTAACCAAAGGACACTTTATATCCACAAGAAAAACACACTATCTTTTTTAGCAGCTTTCATTATGTAAAGTTTCATACAAGGGAACCTTTTCGGAAGTCTGCTTTATTTCCTTCCAGACTTTAAATGTTCTCTGTCATAAAGCTGCTGTCAGTGATACTGGAATTTATTGCTGTGACCAGAAATTTAGACAAACAAAAGACAAAAAAAAATTCTGACAATGTGAAAAATTTAGTTTAAACAGGGATATATTTCACAGAAATTGTAAAGTCTTTGGTTTCAAAAGGGAAAGTATAATGCAGTCTACTTGTCCTCCCTTCTTTCCAAGTTTCAGCGTGAGTAGAGCAAAACTCATGCCTACTGCAATCTGGTTACTGTCTTCAGAAGCATTAGAGCTTGATTTGAAAGCCTACATAAAACACTTCTTAATGGATTATGGACTCACCAGCCACAAATCCCATAAAGAAGAGGCCAGTAAAAGAATTATGCAGAAAGCAGAAGCTCACTGTCAGTTCTACAACAGCAAATGGCATTTTGGTAAAAGACAAATGCATCACAAAGGACTGTTGTTTTGGATGCAGCAAAGTGCTAATTTTCAGAATTTTTAAATAAAAAACTTACCATATCTGTGCTAAAACTGGTTGAGGTAACCCAGACTGGAAAAAAAAGTTCCTAGCTTGATCCCCTGTAAAGAAGGAGGTAGTTATTTCAAGTAAGAGCCATAAAGAATTAGCAAATATCAAGAAGCATTTATATCATGCTTTTACAGTTCAAAATGCTTCACATACATTTTCTGAACAATCTTTACAATAACCTTATAAATAGGTCGGTATTATTTATTATCCCTGTCTGGCAGACAGTGAGAGGAATGATGCCTAAAGTATGTTCCTGCTAGAGGCAAGGTATGAACTGGTAACTTGCTAGTTCACAGATCAACCTCTTTGGGCCAAACTACACCCAACATTTAACATGTGGTCCCAATAAGGAGTTGCACTTGGACACCAGCTCTGAATTCCTTGTGGCAACACAATTTGGAAACACCACAGGGGTCAGACTCTGAAAGGAAACACAGCTTGAGGGAAGAAGGGCTTTTGCCCCCCACATGCCATTTCCCTAACCTGAAATGGCCCCAGACAGTGTTATTTAACTCACGGGTGAGGACACATTTGCAAGTATTCAGTGCACATGCAGCCCTCCCAGAGCCATTTTGGAGTGGAAAAACAGTGCACAAGGAGGCAGGAGCCCCTCCTCCCTCCACACCAGTGTTCCAACCAGAATCAGGTCCTTGCAGCATTTCTAATTTGAGTTGCTATGGCAAACTTGTAGCTGTTGAATGGCTGCAAGTCCTTGTGGCAATCAAACGCAAAATGGAACACGTAGCTTGGGCCTAAAAGAACAATATCATACATCCACAATAAATATACTATTCTATTAACAAGTTATACATCTCTTAAGTATTTGTTTAGAAGAATAGGAACATGAGAAATATGCGTGACTACAAACTGAAACATCTGTGCTTTAGTCAATAGGAAATTCACACTATATTAACATCAGCTTAGATAGAAGAAAGGGAAACATATGGTTCCTGCTGTCTAGTCTATTTTAATGGCTTTGATTTATTGGGATTTATGCCTTGGAAAGCAAGGAAGCAAAACACTTTCTCCACAGGATGTATTCTCACCAATAAATAAATGAAACACATTCCATGTATTTTTAAGGGAGCACATGTAAATTCAACACTGCTGTCAGCCAAAGAAGTATGGCAAACAGGCATAGCAGCACAGAATAAGCAACATGTGAACACCTGTTACATTCCAGGAAGAAATTTCCACTTCTATGAGTGTGAATATATCCCATCCCCTCTCCTCAGTCTCCTGACCATCCAATCAAATCTCTAATACTTTATTGCTTCATGTGGACAGATGACTTAGTCATGGAGATGTCATATTCAAATAACAGTAGTATAGACCAGTTTAAATTATTTCTAGACTATCTCCCAAAGTTCAAGACAGCTCATGAAAACAAAAATATAAATAAAATTTGACAACAAAATCAGCAATAAAAATGCAAATCCAAAACCAGGTTAAAATCCTAAAAAGGAGCAATTAAAAGCCAGCAGAGTAACCAGCAGACCTGCAATACTGAAACCTTTATAAACACTGCCAAGAGAACAAGGAAGTCTTCACCTAGTGCCTAACACTTAACAGCAGGTAGCAAGAAGTGACAAGAAGAGAGTTCCACAGGTAAGGCACCACTACATAGAAAGCCTTCTTCACTTATGGCCGCCATCTGATTTCAGAGAACAGGGCATATGAAGCGGGGCCTCTGATGATGACTTTGATATCCATGCTAGTTCATAAGGTAGGCAGTAGTTCTTAAGGAATTTTTTTAAAAAAGCACCTGTATCTACACTAAAACTAGGTTAGAGATAACCTAGACTGCAAAAAAAGTCCTTTATCTCCTTATCTGGGGCTTTTGAGATCTTTCATATGATTTTGAGATCTTTCATATGAGTAATAAGTGAATAACATTAGAGAGCAAGAAGCCTGCTATTTTCTGCTTCTGCTGCTCATGCTGCCTCTATGCTTCCCAATGATAACTGAAGCAGCACACAAGGATGGGCAGAAAATGGTCTTCTGGGATTTATTTATTTATACTTTCAATTTATATTCCGCCCTCCCTGCATGGGCAGGCTCAGGGTGGCTTACAACAGGTTAAAAATAACAGAATAAATACGGTAAAACATGGATACATCAATAAAGCCAAATCTAAAATTTCAATTAAGCAATCATATTTATATGTAAAGTGCTGTTGCATATAGATGGCGGTAGCATCTCCAAGGCTATGTCAGATGGTAGAGAATACACTGTGGCCATACCCTTGTCACTAGCTGTTCTTGTTGTTCTCAACATGAGGGCCTTAACTGCTTAGTTGTTAGCAGTTCAGGTGTTGTCCATGTGTTGGTGCTAGTGGAGGCTCCTAATCGAAGGCCTGGTGGAAGAGCTCCGTTTTACAGGCCCTGCAAAACTGTAAAAGGTCCCGCAGGGTCCTGATGTCTTCCGGGACCTTATTCCACCGGAATGGAGCCACCACTGAAAAGGCCCTGTCCCCGGTCGAGGCCAATCTGGCATCTTTCAGACTGGGGAGATCCAGGCGGTTTTGTGACCCTGACCTCAGTGCTCTCTGGGGAACATATGGGGAAAGGCAGGCCCCCGACCATATAGGGCTTTTAAGGTCAAAACCAGCACCTTGAAATGAATCTGGTACGCTACTGGCATCCAGTGCAATGCCTTCAGCACAGACCGGATGTGCTCTCGTAAAGAGAGGCCCATCAGCAGCCTGGCTGCTGCGTTTTGCACCAGCTACAGCTTCTGAATTTGGGACAAGGGCAGCCCCATGTAGAGAGCATTGCAGTAGTCTAGTCTTGAGGTGACCATAGCATGGATCACTGTTGCCAGGTCATTGCGTTTGAGGAAGGGAACCGACTGCCTGATCAGCCAAAGATGGTAAAACAGTGGCTGCTACGTGGGCCCCCATTGTTAAGACAGCATCCAGGGGCACTCCCAAACTCCTAACCCTCAGCGCTGGCACCAAAAGCACCGCATCGAAGGTTGGTAGTGGGATCCCTACCCCCAATCCACTCCAACTCAGGCACAGGACCTCCGTCTTCGTTGGATTCAATTTCAATCGGCTCAGCATAAGCCACCCACCCACCACGTCCTGAAGCGCCTGGTCCAGATCTTCTTATACCAGTGATTCTTTATTCAGTGCATATGATATATCAAGCTACATTATTAAGGGGGGGCGGGAACAGAGGGAGAATTTGTCTGTAAGTCTTGATACATAATCAAGAAGTTCTGAAGTTCCAGTTGGAACAACTGCACAAGTGGGATTTTGCAGGGCTTACTCCTTGCCTGACCTTATAGATGACATTAAGACACACATAGACACCTACACTGCAGAACAAAGAAAGAAGGCAGGCTGCTCATTGACATGGGTAGTTGCTACCATTACTGTTTAAAGTTTCACACACTGCTTTGTACAAATCCTACTTCTGTGGTAGAGAGGTGTAGGGGAGTTCAATGTTCCCTCTAAGCTCCACAGCATTGTGAACAAAAATTCTACCTCGTGAGCGAAAAAAGCTAATAGTGTTAAAGTTGTGAGCAAGTCTACATTTGACTATTGCATAAATTATTTTAGAAGATTATTTTCATAACCTTGTAAAAATCTCAGGATGAATCATTTTAAACTATATTTAAAGAATAATTACAACATTATAAGAGAAAACAGAATCAAGTCAAATTTCATTGCAAAAAATGTTGTTCTCTACAGGGGTAGACCAGGCCTCCGGAGAACAGGTCTACCCACCCCAGTCCACTATACTGGTAGACCAGGCCTCCAGAGAACAGGTCTACCCACCCTAGTCCACTATATTGGTAGACCTGGCCTCAGGAGAACAGGTCTACCCACCTCTTTCCACAATATTGGTAAATCTGGCCTCCAGAGAACAGGTACACCCACCCCAGTCCACTATACTGATAGACCTGTTCTCTGGAGGACATATTGGTAGATCTTTCCACCATATTGGTAGATCTGGCCATGGACCATTGCCTTGCACTGACCGTTAGAAAACATACCAGCACACAGGAGAGAAAAAACTCTTCTTGTCTTCTTTGGTTTTTTAGTGAACTATGACAACCAGCATTACAGCTCAAGTGTAACAGAGGTGGAACAATCACCGTCAGAACCCTGCCTAATGTAACAAACAGGAAGTTGCTTAAATGTCATCAACCTGCCCAAACTACTTATTTATTCAAATATTTATACCCCACTTTCCCCTGTAATTCAAGGCAGCTTACAAATCATACTGAAAACCATAATAGGGGTATGTGAAAAACAACTGCTTTTTTCTGGCTCAATTATAGCCTATGAGACTATAATGGAGAATTGATCCAGGGGTATCTGGGCTCTGCAGCAGCATAGCTGCTGCTGCCTCTTCTCACCGCCCCCCCTCCCAAGTTTCAAAACGATTGGACTGGGAGTTCAATTCTATGGGTCCCAGAAGGAGATGCCCCCATTCTCCATGGTTTCCTATGGAAAAGAAAAAAATGTGAGTTGAAGCTGGAATCCTCTGAACTAGCCTCTGAAATGTTGTGTGCCAGTGCCCCCTAGTGCAGCTTAGAGGGAACTGTGGAGGGGACTGGTGCTTAAGCCCAGCACCTGTAGAATCATATGGGACCTTTAAAAAGATGCAGTTCAAAGTCCCACATGGACAAGACTTTGAGACTCTAATAGCTTAACTTGGGTCCTATCAAAACAGGCAACAACTATGAATCCTGTGCCAAAACATAATTCTTAGGCATTAGGTGCCCCTGATTCCCCATAAAGAGTCTCCTCACACACCTTCTAACCTGAAACAGCCCCAGAAAGCTGCTATTTGTACTACTGGGAAAATTTACATGCAGCCCATTGGTACTGCTTATCTTCCTGAGGGGGCAAGCAGCAGCACACTGCTGTCTGCTTCTCCTTCTCTGTGTAGGATGTAATCAACAGTTAAAGCCATTTTTTTTCATGCATGCCAGAAAAAGAAATACTGTAGTTGCAACAGAGAGCCTGTCTCTCCTCTTATCACCCCAGAATCACAAAAGCAATTGCCTAATTCTTTCATTTCAATTCTTTAGCATTTTGGGCAACATACTTTAAAGAGTATCTTTGCAATCACATTACACTGTTTTACTGAGCTCACTGCAAGTATGTCTAGGCTTCTTCGCCTTGTAGTCGCTTAAAACACAAGTATGATGTCACTTGGGTACACGACCTGGGCTGGGGCAACTGCTACTTGCCCCAGGGAAGCACCAAATTATATGGCTGAGGAATGGACATTATATAAAATAATGCATTACCAGTGATAAATCCAGATACTGGTTTCAAACTGTGGAACTGTTGATCATGCTTAGCTCTCTCATCCACAGTTACAGCCCAGATGTCCAGGTTGCCTATTTGTAATGAAGAAATTGAGAAAACAAAAGGTTTATTATAGAAGAATCTCTATTATTCCCAATATGTTTAGATTTTACAACACCATCCAATTAGAAAATATTTTCTCCATCCAGGAAGTTATTTAGGCAGCTCCTAGAGGTCCAAGGCATTCTAAAGGTCTGGAAGTTCTGTAAGAGATACAGGAAACTGTGGACTACTCTGTGGAGGTCTGCCCCATAGGTCTATGTAGATCTGCCCATATAAGCAGGCGATGCCTTGGGGTGCAAACAACATGAGCTTGATGGCTGAAAGGACAGCAACCACCAGATCACCAGTAGCAACCATATACTTTATTTTGGTGACCAGCAGGGACACCTCTAGTATAAGACTAGACAAGCCAGTTAATTTTTTTAAAAAAGCTGACAACAGCACATGGAGAGAGGAACTGCCTCTTTCAAAATACAACTGGGCTGCATCCTGTGCCATCAATATCACAGGTTAGAGAAGAGGAGTTCTTACAAAATAGCCACCACTTAGCCTCTAAAAATTTCCCTCAACAGATAGCAGGCATGAAAGGGACACACTTGTGCTGTCATTGTAGAGTAGCCAGCAAGAAAGCTGAACCTCACTGGCTACTGGAAACAAAGGCTAGCTAACAAGCTCAGACAAAATCTGTAGATCCCTCCCTGTTGAAAACAGGTTTATTACATTGATATGTCTTCACTTGACTTTCTGAAATGATTGATTGGCCCACAGATCATGCATGAGGTCCTCAGATTGTAGTTCCTGATGGATTTGCTCCAGCCATCCCTTCGTCCTAGAACAACCCAAGAACACTTCACCTCACACAAGTTTTAAATCATTTTTCCATAACAAGATTAAGAGAAAGATTTTTGGTTCTTAAAATCAAGCTATTTATTTGGGTAAAATATTTTTGAAATAAAATTTATTAAACTAAGATTTTTAAAAATGTCCTGGTGCTTACCCCCATAAGGTGTTGGAAATTGAGCCATGGTTCAGTCAACTTCCACTTGCTATTTGATGCCTGAAATAAAGAGTGGTACATTGGAACTGGCATGCAACAAGAGCAAAAACAGTAACAACTTATTTCAGAGCCAATTTGCTATATTATATAGGGTCGCTCATTATACCACTCACTGATATACAGAAAAAAGTCTGAAGAAATGTGTAAACTGGGTAAATGTAAACTGTGGCAAAAGTCCAGTCAAATGCTACAAATGCCCATCTTCCACCTTGCTGCTGACTGCACCAACACTCCCATAAACTATATTTCTTCTCTGAACTGTGGCAAGGTCCTTTAGTTCTTGTCTATCACTTCGTCAGTCACATCATTACCCCCCCCACACACACACACACACTATGGACTTATTAGAGACTAGGCAAGGCAAAAAGTCTTCCTGTGTGACTTTCCATGGGGTTGCGGTAAGAATGAAAGAATACAGCAATCAGCACAGGGCAGCTACCTGTACTTAGTTCACACACATATCTAACAGTGAGGGATGTTTTGCTGCTGTGAAAAGTCGAGAATTGTAGCTGCTTTGCACAGGTGGCAGCAACTGTTTGAATGACCCTGAGCCTTTGCAGTTGAATGAGCAAGGCCACTGCCTTGTCAGCTTTGCCTATACTCTGCTGCTCCGCCTCATTCCCAGTGTCGGTTCTTCTGCAGGTTTACATAGCTTGAATAATATAGACCCCTTAACTGAAGCTCATTTGCCCCAACACTGAACTTCAGTTTGGAGTGAAAGGGCACCATGTTATCACACAAATGGCCAAACTCGGGCTGATGCTGGAGATCCAAGTTTAGCCTTAAAAAGCAGCTGTTTGAAACAATGACAGGCACTTTATTTCTGCAATCCTGCTTCAAAATTCCAGAGGGGCAGCCATGTTATTTCACTGCAGTGAAAATCAACAGGACTCCTGTAGCCCCTTAGATAAACAATTTTTCTTCGGTTTCAGTTTATATGGACTACAATTCACTTGTTTTTATTTCATGCTTTCAAGGATTTCAGGTATAGATTACAACAGGATTTGCCGATGTGGTGCCCATGGGCACCATATTGCCGGCTGAGCTTCCCAGAAAGTGACCAGGGCCTTTGTCAGACAGGGCTTGTTACTGGCTGCCCTCATTCAAAAGAAAGGGTATTCCATGGATGCAACAGCAGCAGCCATCACAAAAAGATCAGAATTAGTAAGCATCCAGACCTGTTGTTCCATTCCTCTTCAGATACTTTCCTTCTTTTTATTCCCTCTTCTCTTTCTCCCATCCTTCCCTTGGACTTTCCTTTGTTTCTTTTACAAAGTAAAAAGAAAGGTATTTTACCTGTAGTAGCCATTTGAGCTTTGGCGCCATCTCCTGCGACAGCTATTTTGGGGTGGTATTGACCAACCCCTCTTAAAATTTCAAAGGTGCCCCCAGGCTCAAAAAGGTTGGGGACCCCAGGACTACAACACTGAGGCATATTTCACAACTGTCTTGGTTGAACACCACTTATCCATTCACACTGAGCATTTACACAATACAGTATCTGTACGTTTGCTATACATTCATAAACTTCTGAGACCACCTTCTAAAATATTAGGTCTTCTTGTAGTCTTTTTGTTGTTATTTTTGCACTTTTTTGTGTGTGCATGTGTGCCCGTGCCAGGAAGTCATGGCAACCTCAGCTGTGGGGATTAATGTGATATTTATTAATTAGAATATAAAGGAGAACATTGATTCTTGTTTCCCCATGTTCACACATACAAACACCACTCAGGAACACCTCTTCTCCATTCAGAGGAAATCAAATTTGAAACAATTATCAAAAAGTGAAGATATTAAAAAACAAGATTTCACATTTTATTCTACCCATCTTAAGTCCTGGTCTAGAATTGACATGGTGTGGACATCAACTTCTCTCTTAGCAGATGTTACAGAGGTGGAGATATTACCAGCAACTTACGCTGATCACAACCCTCTGATGATAACGTTTCAAGATACTCCCAAAACAACAAGGTGGACTATGAGGACATGGATGTTAAACAATGAAGATTTTGTTAAGGAATGTAAAGAAGACTTTGGAGACTTCTTTAAAAGAAACATAACACCCAAGATAAGTATAGCTGTTGTTTGGGATGCCTTTGCAAGGGGGAGACTGATCAGATGTGAAATTTGGTTACGTAAACAGAAAAATGCAAAATATCAGCTACTCGTGAACCATATTAAAAAGGAAGAAGATAAACTGAAAAAAGATCCAACTTTAAAAAACCCAAAATTGAATACAACAAAACTACAACACCAATTGAATAGCTTATTAACACAAGAAATGGCAATAAAACTGGATTACATGAAGCAATACCACTTCGAGAACGCCAACAAACCTACTAGGTGGCTGGCTTACCGACTACGGAAAGAAAGAGAGAAGAAATATATTAAAACATTAAAGAATGAATAAGGGAAAGACTGTTATAGGATGGAGAATTTTAAAAAAATTGTAGAAGGATATTATAAAGAACTATATAATCAGAAAGAGCAAAAATTACACAAAATAGACCAATTTCTGAATAAATATAACAAAAGGAAATTCACGAAAGAACAGAAAAGGATTTTAAATGACCCAATCACAATGTGTGAATTAACTGAAACTATTAAGAACTCTAAGAAGAAGAAGACTCCAGGGTCAGATGGACTCTCGGTAGAATTCTATCAAATTTTTGAAAACCAAATATCACTACCTTTGAAGATGACAATCCAAAATATCTTAGAAAAAGGACAAATTCCAGACTCTTGGAGAGAAGGATTAATTACCCTGATACCTAAACAGGAGTGTAACATCGCAGAGGTAAAAAATTATAGACCCGTCTCTTTACTCAATGCTGATTATAAAATATATGTGTCAATTTTAGCTAGCAGGCTGAAAAAAGTATAACAACAAACGATTCATCCAGTCCAGGCAGGGTTTTTACCTCAAAGGCAATTGAGAAACAATGTCAGGGTAATTTTGAATACCTTGGAATTTTATGAAGCCCATCCTGAAAATCAGATGGCCTTGTTGTTTTTGGACGCAGAAAAAGTGTTCGATAATTTAAGTTGGAATTTCTTATTGAAGCAATTAGTTTCCTGGGACTGTGGAGAGGTATTCTTGCAGATGATTAAAGCAATATATGATAAACAGCAAGCTAAAGTCTTTTTTAATGGGGATGGTACACAAACTTTTCAAATACAGAAGGGGACAAGGCAGGGTTGCCCTCTCTCACCATTGCTCTTTATTTTCGCGTTAGAACTACTTTGTGATATAATAAGAGAAGACGATGGTATTAAAGGTTTAAGCATCAAAGGAAAAAAATTTAAATTACAAGCGTATGCAGATGATCTTGTGTTTATTTTAGAGGAGCCGCTGAGCTCAATATACCAGTTGCTTCAAACTTTAAATATATATGGCAAAGTGGCAGGCATGAGAGTAAATTTTTCAGAAAACTAAGATACTAACTAAAAATTGTACAAAATAAATTGATAAACGATTACAGGAGAGGTCTGGAATCGAAATATGCAAAAAGATTAAATATCTAGGAATTGACATGACAAAAAAATGTAGTGTGCTTTTTGAAGACAATTACAAGAAAATTTTGATTGAGATTAAAAAAGATTTAGAAAAATGGAGAGGTCTGCAAAGATTGTCACGTTTAATTTTTATTTTCCAAACTATCCCTATAGTTAGCAATAGGAAATTCTTTCAAGAATTAGAAAAAAGCATATCTAATTTTATATGGCAAGCCAAGAAACCGAGAATCAAATATAAACTACTGCAAGAAAGAAAGAGAAAGGGAGCTTTGGCTTACCAGATTGGTACATATATTACAAAGCTTTAGTGATTATATGGATAAGGGATTGGCTAGTGTTGTCCAATGTGAGGCTACTAAAATTGGAAGGTCATGATCTTGCCATGGGTTGGCACGCCTCAATATGGAACAATTTTGAACAGAAATACTTTTAAAAACATTTTTTGCGAAATGCACTGCTGAGAGTGTGGAATGAAGTCAAATGCTTTTATACTAAAATCCCAAGATGGGTTTCTCCCACTGAAGCACTTACAAAACCAACATTATGTAACTTGGAATAGAAGTGCTGTTACGATATTTTACTAGATGGTAATAATAAGTTAAAGGAGACAGAAGCTTTGGTGAATCAAGGTATTGAATTGACATGGCTAGGAAAATGGCAATTGGTATCTAGATTCGAGGAAGATGAAAAAAAAGGTTTTTATAAGAACCCAATAGATATCGATAAGATATGGTTAAATTCTGGAGAGAAATTGATTAAAAAGCTATATAACATTTTGATTGATATTAAAATGCAAGAGGAACTATCTAAAATAGCGATGAATCTGTGGGCTAAAGACTTAGGCCAGGATATCAACTGGGATAGTTGGGTTAAAATTTGGAAAACTAATTTTAAAATTACTAAGTCCACATCCTTTAAGGAAAATATTTATAAGGTAGCGAATAGATGGTACCTGTATCCAGCAAGACTATCCAAATTCTCTACAGCATTATCAAGTACATGCTGGAAGTGTAAGCAGAACGTGGGCACATATTTCCACATGTGGTGGACGTGTGGTAGGGCACAATCATATTGGCGGATGATCCAAAAAATGTTACAGGAAATTATTCTATCTTCAATACCATTAAAACCAGAATTGTTCCTCCTGAACATGATTCCCGAGGTATTTGGAAAACCAGACAAAATAATATTGGTTCACACCATAACTGCTGCTAGAATTCTATACACGAAATTTTGGAAGTTAGATAAAATCCCGGCAAGGGTAGAGTTTATACATAAAATGTTAGAGGTTGTAGAAATGAATAAGTTGTCTATGGTATTGAAAGGGAAAGAAGAAAAATACTTTGAAGACACCTGGTTAAAACTATATGAATGGTTAAAAGATAATAGTTGAAAGTTTAAGCTATTTTATTTCAATATTAATTTTTGGTTCTTCAAGCAATGCTGTTGGAGGATTCTCGCACAATGTATATCACTTGAATTTGTTTTTTCTTTGTATATTGAAAAAAATAAAAAGAGGAATAATAAAAAAGAGTGAAGATCTTCTGCCTCTACCAGAACAGGGGAAAGAGTGGTCCCAAAAGGCTTATTCCAGGAAGGCCTACTGATTCCAAACAAATATTTCAAGCTCTGGTTAAATAATCCTTATTCTATTTCCCAGACTCTTTTGTGTGTGTGCGGATACCTATTCCCACCAACAGGGGCCTCACTCTCCCCCAACAGCTTTTCCTACATAGTCAGTAGACTTCCTGGGTTTGTAGAAAAATCCAAAAAGTGAAGAAATCCCTTCAGGAACGGTTGAATTCCCCAAAAAACCTTTGAAATGGCCTCTGCAGGGACCTAACTCCAGGCAATCAACGTTGAGAGATTAGAATGTTGGGGGGGGGGAGGCTTCTAACTGTCAATAAAAGGATGAGGGAGAAGGGCCCTTTCTTTCCAGGCCTCTTTCGGCCTTGGAGGGAGGGAGGGAGGGAGGGAGGGAGCCTTGGGGCCAGGCTGGGGAATTCCTAGAGGTTTTGGGGTGGAGTGTACAGAGGGCAGGATTTGGGGAAGGGAGAGGCCTCAGCTGGGTATCATGCCACAGAATCCACCCTCCAAAGAAGCCATTTTATCCAAGGAGACAGATCTCTGCTGTTCACAGATCTCTGGAGTTCACTCTCCAGCAGGCCCCACTTGGAGGTTGCCAACCCTAGGCCTGGCAGCAGTGGGCACTGGCAGTGGATGGGGGTAGTGGGGTTGCCAGCTCCAGGTCTAGAAACTCCTGGAGTTTTGGGGATGGAGCCTGGGGAGGACAGGGACCTCAGTGGTTTACAATGCCCTAGAGTCCACCCTCCAAAGCATCCATTTTCTCCAGGGGAAGTTATCTCAGTAGTCTGGAGCTGAGCAGTAATTCCAGGGGATCCCCAGATCCCACCTGGAGGCTGGCATCCCTAGGCAGCACCCTCTGGGTGACTTGATACCACCTAATTTGCGTGACTCAACTTGGCCTGGCTGCTTGCTGCTGTTCAGCAGCCACCCTACAAAAGCCAACAGTGGTGCAGCAGTTAGAGCTTCAGTGTAGGGTCTGCAAGACCCAGGTTCAGATCCCCATATTGCAGTGGAAGCTGACTGGGTGATTTTGGACCAGTCACATACTTTCAGTCTAACCAACCTCACAGGGTTGTTGTGCAGATAAAAAGGAGGTGGAGAAAGACTATAATTTTCCTTGGTAGAAGCAGTGAGGGAGGGGGTGGAGATGAAAAGCTGAAGACAGATAAAGGCAGATAAAGGTTAAGTTGGCTGTTGGGTGGGAAGGAAATAGGGTTGCCAACTCTGGATTGGGAAACTCCTGGACATTTAAGGGGTGGATCCTGGGGATGGTGGGGTTTGAGGAGGGGAGGAACTTCAGACCGGTATAATGCCATAGACTCCACCCTCCAAACCAGCCATTTCCTCCATGAGAACTACCATTGCCAGCCTCTGGGTGAGGGCTGGAGATCACCCAGAATTACAACTGTTGTCTGGGTGAGAGAGATCAGTTCCCTTGGATAAAATGGCTGCTTTGGAGGGCTGAGTCTATGGCTCCACCCCCAAAAGGGAGAAAGAGTGTGAGATAGGTAAGGGTAGAGGGGAGGAAGCAAAGGTGTGAGGAATGGGATGACCATCCCACAAGTTTCTTGCGGGTCTCCACTTCTACTTAATAATGCTTAAGAACGAATTATAAAAGAAAGTTTTACTTTTGCAATTCCTGCTTAAACAAAAGGCCAGTCCCCTTGAAACTTTCCACAGGCTTTATTCAGACATATAAACTTCAGTCTGTTCACGACAACAATGATCCATGAAGTATTTGGGCTCACACATTCCTTCAACTTTCCTACTGAACATAGTACAGAGGCTGAAAACTTCTTGATTTGGAACAAGCTTCCCTTGGCAACATCCAAGGCCGTATTCTCATCACCTGGCTTATTCTTATCAATGTCTGAACGCAGCCATAAAGTCTACATAGCTCAGCATACTGAACTTTAAAAAAATTATTTGTATATTTATACTCCACCTTTCTCCCCAGTGGGGACTTAAGGGAGCTTACAACATCTAATTTAGCCTTACAATAACTGTGAATTAGTTTAAGTTTAGAGGGAATGACCCAAGTAACCCAGCTAGCTTTCACTTTTAGAGTGGGGATTCAAACCCAGTTCTGCCAGATCCTGGACCAGCACGTTAGTTACTACACAATCCTGGCTCTCATTTTAAGAAGCTACACAACATAAAATGCCCCCATGGAAAACTGGATGTTCCAACTTTTAATTCTGGAGATTGGTTGAAGTCACTGAGCTGTTGTGATTCTGTCTGTCATAGTCAATTATTACTCTGTACTCTTTACTGGACTACAATTTCAGTCTCAAAGCTACAGCAGGTTTTTTCCCCCTATTTACCATTTTCCAAAAATGAAGATAGACAGACAGACACATATGTACATACACTATATACAAATGTTGCTTCCATACTAGAGCATGCAAGACAGAAAATTGAATTGTATCTTCTTTGATTCATAGGATTTTGCTTTGTTTTGATGGAAAGAACATTTTGGTTTCTTGTTTAGAAGTTAAAAACCTCTAAATATATTTAGGTTCTGTACCACTTTAATTTCCAATCATGTATATGTTCAATCTACTTCCATTTAGCTCAGTGAATTGCTTGCATATTCTGAAAAAAATCAGCAATAAATAAGTTCTGCTAGAGGAAATTTTAATCAAAAGTTACACAGTCATGTTTGGAGAGCAATTCTAAACAGAACTACTCAGTGGGACTTACTCCCAGGAAAGAGTTCTTAGGATTGCACTGTTACACTTACCTTTGTGGTAAAAATTGCAATCACAAACATAAGCAGGATCAGGACTGTTATTATACAACAAATATAATTAAATTTAAATTTACAGAACAAATACCATGCTAATGGTAGGAAATAAAGTTGTCAAAAATACAAAGAATCATGCAAATCTTCTCAGGTTTTTGAGTCCAATGACATCTTTAAGATCAACAAAGTTTAATTCTGTGTATAAGCTTTCATGTGCATGCATACGTCTTCAGATACTTTTCAGGTGTTGTGTACTTTATTAGAATGTTGAACTCTCATCAGCAACACATCTGCATTAGAGCCCAAGCCGAGGAGCTGTGTATCACCAAACGGAGGAAATTAAGCATGGGGCCACACTGTAATGGAGACCAATGAGTAAGCAAGGGAAGATGAGGATCAAATACAGGGGGAAACTAGTATGGATAGGACAAGACAGTTCTGATATAGTGAGAAGTAGATACTTGGCAAAGTGCCCAGGCCTGGAATGAACCCAGGCATTTCCACAGTGTACCCAGCAAACCAGAAGCTCATTCAGCCTACAAATAGTGCAACAGGGAGAGACAGATTTTAAACCCATAAAGCATAGTTTCTGGGATGGCATTGAACAGCCAAAAGTTCATTAACTTCAGAATTAATTTTTAGTACCTACAGGACTAGAGCAAAAACTGTTGTACAAATGCATGTTTCAGGCCAATGTAGTTTATTGATAAGACATCAGTGTAAGACAAAGACATGGCTGACACGGGCCTATCCAGACTAATGTCCCAACACCCAGCAATAAGATCTGCACAAATCCTGCAATTACAAAATTTCAATCTAAGGAATGCATGGTTGCGAACATGGATGCAATCAGCTCCAACCAATATCCATAACCTGATAAACTCTAATGAGAGGCCCACAGGTTTGACAACAGTACATACTTGTAAGTTTATTTCCACTCCTTCATAGGTTCACCAAAGTTTTAATAGCCATTTGTCAAAGAACAACAGCTCATTCTACCACTAGTGAGCATATGCATATTAAGAATGTATTTACTGCATTTAAACTGGAAACACCACAAGTAACACTATTTGGTCATGACAATTTGTTTTCAGATTACATAATTATCTCTATCACACATCTCAACTTTTCAAATTACCAACATACCCAAGTGGCTAGTTTAACCATCCCTCTATAAATTCAAAAGAAAGTCTTTGCTTAAGTGAACAATTTTAATAAACCAGCATCTTCATTTTTTCACACATAAAGGCATGATGTAATATTCAGGTGGGTAGCCATGCTGGTCTGAAGCAACAGAACAAAGTCCAGTGGCACCTATAAGACCAACAAAGTTTAATTCTGGGTATAAGCTTTAATGTGCATGCACACTTCATCTGATACACTGAAATATGTGATGAAGTGTGCATGCACATGAAAGCTTATACCCAATGTGGTGGAACAGGCCCACTCTGGCATGCAGGCCCTATTCCACCCTGCACTTCCAGGTTTTCCCAATACTTGGAGAGCCCCCCCTCTGGTAACCCACCACCGCCACCTGGTATTTGCAGGGTTTGCCCACTGGGATAGGGCTCCCAGCTTCCCTTTCAAGTTTGGAGGCCTTGCCTCTGTGTCTGTCAAACCCTGCTATGCTGTGCTTGCTTGGGTTGCCATAATTCTTGGGGGAGGGCATTCCTGTGGGTGGGTGGGTGGGGGCGAGTGAATGAGGGAGTGCTTGAGACCTTTGCTTTTAGAACACGTAACTTTTCCACCAGTCATCCTCCTTCCACTCCTCTTTCACTTTCCCAGGGGAAGGTTGTTTCCTCTCTTGCCATCAACAGCCCCACCAGGGGAAGGTCGCCTTGAATACATTCTTGTGTCATCTCGGACTCTAGATTACTCTCAGACTCTCCTGGTTGGCATGGCAATGTTAGGCAGAGTGTGTGTGTGACGCACGCTTGGGGGATGGATGGGACCTCCTTGAATTTTCTATAATAAGATTGTACCCGCCAAAAGTCTTTAGTTATAACATGGGAACTTTCTGGATCTTGCATATTACTCTAATAAACTTATCACCTTCACGGCTTGTTCGTGCTGCCAGCAACGAGTTGGCCATTTTAGCACCGAAGATCTCCAAAAAGCCATGCTTCAAGGGATGGGAGCCAGAAGAGAACCCGCCCCCCTGCCTGGCAGCCACAGGCGATGCTACAATCCTCCCTGCGAAAATGGCACAAAAACAATGTGGGAGTCTCTCCAGCTACAAAACGACCTTGACCTCTGGCCATGCCAATCTCTCGGCAGGAGATTTCATTGCAGGTCTTTCCTTTCATGGCCAAGCCCTGCCAGTTCAGGCAAACTTCTCTCTGCAGATGGGTAATGTACCTGGGGTACCTTGCACGCCCATAGATTTCTTTGTTCTCATGAAACAGGCGATGGGACAAGAAATTCACAGTATATGTCAGCCAGCCAGCCCCATTGTTGAGAGGTCTGATTCCAATCCTGCTTCTCCTCCTCCAACACCCTCCCTGGAACCCAGACTGCCTCCTAGGGGGAAACAATGGCCCACCAAAGCTGCTCAAAAGAGACCCCTGAATGGGAGTAAGGACAAGGAGCCCCAATGGGAAGAGTTCCTACCCATTGATAGTGATACTGAGAGAAAGGAGGAGGGAGAATTTTTATCTGATGAGGAGGAGGAAGAGGTGTTTGTGCCTGAGCCATCCACCCGCCTCTTTAAGCCAGAGGACTACCAGTTCTTATTGGCAAAGACTGTAGCTGCCCTTCAACTCCATGACACATCCACAGGGGAAGAAGAGGCTAGACCAGGGACCTCCAGATTCGAGACCATGGGAATGGAGGAATTTTTTCCCAGGGACGACTTCTCCCCGAAAGTCTTCCCTTTTCCTGAGTGCTATGAGAGACAGATGAAGGCTGAAAGGTCTAAGCCAACAGCCAACCGACAATTCTCTCAGTCAAAAAATTATATACTATGCCCTCATTTGTACACAAGATGTTGCAGATACTCGCAACTGATACCCCAGTGGCCACTTTACAATCATCGGTTCTCCTGTCAGAAGATAGTCACGGCACAGTTCGCGACAACTTTGACAAAAAAAGGGAGTCAGCTCTGAGGAGAACACATGAAGCACTGGCCATAGCCATCAGAGCTTCTGCCATGTCCTCTATAGTTTCTAGAGCTTCCATCCTTTGGATAAGAAAACAACTACTCTCCCAGAAAATAGCAAATGCTTCCTGGAAGGTGCCAGCAGAGTTCTGAAAACCAACACCTTTACTGCAGACACTTCCTTAGACATCCTTACATTTGCATCCAGAGCTCAGTAGCAGTGGCCAGATGACTTCTCTGGCTCAGAGCCTTGCATTTCAAAAACATTGTTCTGTCTTATCCTTTCCAAGGAGAAAAGCTGTCTGGAGACACTCTAGAAAAGATTTTGATCGAAACCAGAGACAACAAGAAGGCAATGCCTAAGACCCTTTGATGCTCTGACAGGAGATATGTTGGCAAACAGCCTTTTCAGACTCAGCATATGCTACCCAGACCTAGACAGGACTCCAAGAGATCATCCTGGGGCTACTCACGCCAGAATTTTAAGAAAGGTAACTTCAATTCAAGGGCCAACAGACACCCTTAATCCTGCGTTGAAAGGCTGGACTTGGAGACCAAGTCCCCCGAAGCATGACTCACCAGATGTACCAGTGGGTGGGCATCTGCTTCATTTTCAACAAACATGACCAGATGCTCAAGCAGACACCTGGACCTTAGAGGCTGTCTCTCAAGGTTATTCCATAGAATTCGAGAGGCATCCACCAGAGCTCTTCATCATTTCCCCCTTACTCAAGAACCCCCAAAGAAAGGAGCTTCCGTTTTTGGCATCTGCTATGGTGGCTACAGTTTCCCGAGCTCCTGGGAACCGCGTGCCAGCGCTTGCGGCTGGGAGGGGGTGCGATTGTCCACACTACCCCCAGAGCCCTTGCGTTGGGCTCCCAGCCATGGGGTGCTAGAAGAGCTCTTCCTCCAGTGACTAGCCGGCGAAGGGGGACTCCTCCATGCCCCGAAGGTCCCACCGTGAAGCATCCATGAATAGAACTAAGAACGCACACCAGTACAAGCATTTGGTGGCCGAGCGTATGAGCTATAAAAGCGGTGATAAGACTGAAATGTGAGTTAAAGCTGAAGCAAGAAACACCAAAGAAATAGCTGAAAGCTAACCCCTTAGAGAGCGAGGGGAGGGAGGGAACTCTCCCCCAATAAGAAAAAAACAAATGAACTTTGCGCATCTGAAAGGGGGGGGGTGGACTATAAAAGCAAAACAACCTGAAATAGAGAGCTTATAAGAACTTACCAGACTTTCCAAAGAGTTTTTAGAGACTGTGGGAACTTTTGTAAAAAGTAAACAACTTAGGAACATGGCACCTCCGAGGAGGGAAGAGAAGGACAAACAAATGAAACCTAAACTGCCAGCCGTAAATGCCAGCCCAGCGAGTCTTGCTCCTAGACGGGACACAACTGCAGAGCTCCAAAGGATGCTGACCGAAGCGTTGCAACCTCTGCTGGAACAAGTAACGGCACTGCACCAAAGGTTCGATGCACAACAAATGCAATTGACAGAGATGACAAAAAAGCAGAAAAAACAGAGCAAGAGCTTAAAGAGGTCGATGCCAATACCAAGAAGCTTAAAAAACAACTACAGACGACGGAGAAAAGGAGTGTAATTAATGAATCTCATTTGTTACAGCTTCAAATGGAATGGGCAAGCTGTGTCCTAAGATTTCAAGGGGTCCCTGAAGAGAAGGGGGAGAATCTGAAGCAGATCATGTGTGATTCCTTAGCCCCAGTAGCAGATGTTAAAAGCAATGTATTACAAAGCGAAATTGATACGATCTTCAGGTCATACTCAGAATTCACAAGAAAGAACAATCTGCCAGGGGAAGTAATGGTGAGATTCTCCAGAAGACAACTGAGGGACCAAATACTTAAAGCAACAACTGGAGTCACTTTGAAAATTAAGGACAAAGAAATAAAAGTGTTGAAGGATATTCTGTTTGAAATAAGAAGGAAAAGAAGGAAATTCAGAGACTTGGCTTTATTCTTACAGAAGAACAATGTCATCTACAGATGGATCATTCCTGAAGGCATAATCGTTAAATTTATGGGCAAGAAAGAAAAAAACTGACTCTGTTGAAAAGGTGCGAGAGTTTTTGCATCTTCATATTCATCCAACAGGAGAAGAAGAGGAGAAAGACAACAGCACCAAAGAAAGTAAAGAAGGAGTGGCATCTTCCGATGAGGACTCTGAGTCAGCATTGGGGGTGCCAGCCCCAAAAACAAAATACCGGTTGAGAAAGAAAAAGGACAAAAAATGAAAAGTTTTTACTCTCTGGCATCTCTTAACATTTTTTATTATGTATAACCATATTTTGCTCTTTATGAAGTCAGATAAGAGGAAGTTTCAAGGTTTCTTTTAGTTTAATTATATTTTCAGATGACCACATTCAATGAATTTGTATTGTAACTTTTAGCTAAGAGCTAATTTTATAAGCATTATGTATGACCACCATCTCTTGGGTTTTTAGTGGGTTTTCTTTACTTTCTCCCTTAATTTGTAGTTCCCCTCCCCAATTTCCTTGTAGTTTATAGAAAAAGCAATTAAAAATACCCTACAAGGGGACAAAAAAAAAAGAACCCCCAAAGAAGGATGATTATTCAAAACGCGATTCAATACCTCCTGGACATCAAAGCAGTGGAGCCTGTACCATTACACCAGAAAATTCCATTTTCTTCACAGTCCCCAAAAAGAACGGGGACAGGAGAGCCATTCTAGACTTCAAGATCCTGAACAAGTTCATCAAACTCCAGCACTTCCGGATGGAAATGCTACGCTCAGTCTCAGAGGCCATCCAACCAAACAAATTCATGACATCAATAGACCGCACAGAGGCATATGTCCATGTTCCTATCCTGCCTTCCCATTGTTAGTTCCTGAGGTTCTGGGGCAAACTTCATCTTCAGTTCTGAGCCATGCCTTTTGGGCTCGCCACAGCACTGCGGGTATTTATCAAGCTCTTGATCAATCCAACTGTTCACCTCAGGGAGCAAGGCATACATGTCAACCCATACTTTCATGAGCTTCTGATCAGGTCAAACTCGCGAGAGAAATCTCACCAGGACACTCTAACCACAATACACTACCTTCAACGTCATGGATTCCTGATGAACTTATACAAATGTTCGTGCTGCTGACAGTCAAGAACAACCTGAAGTGGTGGACCATGGACACCAATCTAGTTCAAGGCAGGAGATCCAGATATTCACGGATGCAAGCCTCAAGGGCTGGGGAGCTATGCTAAACAATGATATGGTTCAGGGTTCCTGGGGAGAACACGAAGCGACCCTACCTATCAATATGCTAGAGCTACAAGCCATCTGCCTTGCCCTACTACACTTCAAGGACCAGATTCAGAATGGCCATGTCTTGATTCGAATGGACAATGTGTCAGCAAAGACATAGATAAACAAGCAAGGAGGATCCAAATCATCAATGCTTCGCAGAGAAGCGGTACGGATACTATCGTAAGAACATAAGAGAAACCAATGTTGGATCAGGCCAAAGGCCCATCCAGTCCAACACTCTGTCACACAGCGGCCAAAAATACCAGGTGCCAACAGAAGGTCCAGCAGTGGGGCCAGGACGCTAGAAGCCCTCCCATTGCTGCCCCCCCCCAGCATCAAGAATAGAGTGCATCACCTGCCCCAGACTGAGAGTTCTTATCGATACCTTGTGGCTAATAGCCACTGATGGGCTTCTGCTCTGTATGTTTATCTAATTCCCTCTTGAAACTGTCCATGCTTGTAGCTGCCACCACCTCCTGTGGCAGTGAATTCCATATGTTAATCACTCTTTGGGTGAAGAAGTACTTCCTTTTATCTGTTCTAACCCGACTGCTCAGCAATTTCATTGAGTGCCCACGAGTTCTTGTATTGTGAGAAAGGGAGAAAAGTACTTCTTTCTCTACCTGCTCTATCCCATGCATAATCTTGTAAACCTCGATCATGTCACCCCTCAGCCGTCATTTCTCCAAGCTAAAGAGCACTTTAACCTTTCTTCATAGGGAAAGTATTCCAACCATTTTATCATTCTAGTTGCTCTTTTCTGCACTTGTTCCAATGCTATGATCTCCTTTTTAAGGTGTGGTGACCAGAACTGTACACAGTATTCCAAATGAAGTTGCACCATTGATTTATACAGAGGCATTATGATATTGGCTGATCTGTTTTCAATACCCTTCCTAATAATCCCCAGCATAGCATTGGCCTTTTTTATTGCAGTCACATACTGTCTAGACATTTTCATTGAGTTATCTACTACGACGCCAAGATCTCTCTCTTGATCAGTCTCTGCCAGTTCAGACCCCACCAACGTGTATTTATAGTTAGGATTTTTGGCTCCAATGTGCATCACCTTGCACTTGGTCCCATTGAACCCCGTTTGCCATGTTGATGCCCACTCGCCCATCCTTGACAGATCCCTTTTTGATAAAGTTCCTCTTCAAAGGCTCCTAAGTAAGCTCAAAAATCACGGGATGAAAGGACAAGTCCTTTTGTGGATCAAAAACTGGCTAATTAATAGGAAACAGGGTTCTCACCACCCTGAACAACTTTGTATCATGCGCAAATTTAGCCATTTCAGTGCCTACTCCCAACTCCAAATCATTAATGAACAAGTTAAAAAGCACTGGACCAAGTAATGATCCCTACAGTACCCCACTGCTTACCATCCTCCACTGAGAAAATTGCTCATTTATACTCACACTCTGTTTCCTATTAATTAGCCAATTTTTGATGCACAAAAGGACTTGTCCTTCTATCCCATGATTTTTGAGCTTACTTAGGAGCCTTTGATGAGGAACTTTATCAAAACCTTTCTGGAAGTCAAGGTAAACAATATCTATTGAGTCCCCCTTGTCCACATTTTTGTTCACCCCCTCAAAGAACATTAATAGGTCAGTGAGACAAGTTCTTCCATTATAGAACCTGTCACACACGGGCGTGGCCACCCCGCCATCCCGGGAGGAGCTCGGGATGTGGTCTGGGTGCAGGTCCAACATGAGGGTTTCAAGGTGTAGGCCTCAGATGCAGGGGCCTGCTCTTCTAGGTTACGTCACCTTACTTGAGAGTCAGGTCCCCTCCCAGACTGCAGTCGTCAGAACGCCAAGCCTCTGCTTCTCTCTCAGAGGCTCTCTGGCCACCCTTCTCCACTCCAACTTCCTCCCTGGCCTCTCCTCTTCCCCTCTTTTTATTCCCACATTCAGCCTGTGTCCTGCCCTCCGTCCCAACTCCCATGCTACCCATTCACTCCCTGGCCTGCTCTCCTGAGAGCCGCTCAGTCAATTGGTGCCAGCACAGCTCGTCCCATGACCTGGGCAGGGCCAGTTGTAGTCCCTGCTGGTGCTGAGTTTGGGCATGTTGCTTTCCTGCTGTTTCAACGGCTGGTGTCTTCCTGGCTTCGCAACGCCCTGCCGGCTCTCTCGGGCACTTCTCCAACGCCCCGGCATCCGGCCAGCCTTTTGGAGCTCTTTCCCGGTCTTGGTCCCAGCCAGGCCGTCCTCCGTCACGGTGGATTCAGGGTGGGGAGAGTGCGAGTAGCCCTCTGTCCATATCTGGGTGGCCTCCTCCTTGCCTCGGGACCCGTGCTCCAGTAAGGGCCATTGTTGGGCGGAACTTGGTCCTCCCCTGCTTCTGCTGTCTTCTCCCTAGGGCCTGCGGCGTCGGGTTCCTGGGCTCCGTCCTCAGGGGGAGGGTGACCCAGTCCCGCGTCAGGCCAGAACCCATGCTGAATCTGCCTCAATAGGTTTTGTTCATCAATGCGCCTACTAATTATTTCCTTAATAACAGTTTCCACCAATTTACCTGGTATTGACATCAGACTGATTGGCCTGTAATTTCCTGGATCTCCTCTGGAACCCCTTTTTAAAGATGGGTGTGACATTAGCTACCTTCCAGTCCTCAGAAATGGAGGCAGATTTTAATGAAAGATTATAGATTTTTGTCGGGAGAACCACAAGTTCACATTTGAGTTCTTTCAGAACTCTCGGATGTATGCCATCCGGGCCTGGTGATTTATCGGTTTTGAAGTTGTCTATCAGTAGTAGGACCTCCTCTCTCATCACCTCAATCTGAATCAGGTCTTTCAACACCCCTCCCGAAATCAGTTGTTTTGGAGTGGGCAAGCACTTTAATGCAATCTTAAAAAGAAGGGATATTAAAATGCATGATGCGGTGGGAGAAGAAAAAAGGCTTGGAAATGGAAAAGAACATCAAAAGGCATAGTTGGGGCAAGGCCCCCCCGGCTCCTGCAGAAGCAGCCCCGCCACCAACTCAACCCCATCCCATCATTTCCCGCTGATTTAAAACCTTCTGTCCTTCCTGCGATCCCTTTGCTTGGCCATACTAAAAGCCCCCACACACACACTTGCTCTGAAGTCAAACCGGACTCCCCTCCCTTACACACACACTGGATTGCCAGACCTATGCCACAGAGCCCAGCCCCCAGGGATACTTCTTGCCTGCCTGAAACAGTATGGAAGGGAATGGAAGGGAAAGGGCATTTCTCTTTTTTCTCCCCTGCTCATGCAGAAATAATGCACCCTGAACTCACTCACCTCAGCCTCCATTACTAAATACACCCTTCAAGTCCCCAGCCAGCACAAGGAGAGCAGTAGCCGCTTTTCTTTTCTCCCTCCTTCGGTTTTGCCATGTGGAAAAGCCCTTTTCCAAAGGACCTGGAAACTTTTCCCCTCTCATCTGGACTGGCCCACCTCTCCCTCCTCCCTTCTGCCTGCCCTCCTGCTCCAGGGAAGCCTATGGGCAAGCACGGGGGTGAGCAGGCACAGGAAGAGAGCAAGAGAGAAAGATGGCAGTCCTCTCAGAACCCAGGCAGAAGCTACAGCAGCCCAGCTAGCATCCTTTGCAAGTGAGATTTCTTCTCTCCCTATCTCTGGCACTGGTTGCTGGGGGAGGCTAAGTGCCCACTGGAAAGTTTACGCCTATACTGCCAAGGCGGGGGGGGGGGAAGCAAAGCTCCAGGCGGCAGCATGAGGAGAGGGCTGCTGGGACTTGGGAGCGGGGCTTCACTGTTTACTTTAATGCAGGAGCGGCACTCTGCCCTGCTCCTGCCTCAAATGACCCCTGATGCCTACCATCCTTCTGTCCAACTCCGACACATCCCAAGAAGAAGTTATGGCATACCCTGGATGTTCAGAGGGCACTGACATTTGATCCGCACAGAAAACTTTCAGTGTTTGGATTCTCTGTTCATCAATATTTCAAACCTCAACAAGGGGAAGAAGATGTCTTCAGCAGCCTTATAAAAACCTGCACTATGGAAGCATACAAAGCTCTTGGTCTTGAGGTTCCTCAGGGCATAACAGCACACTCAGCCAGGAGCACTGCCACCAATGCGGCCTTCCTCAGACATGCCTCTGTGGAAGGGGTCTGCAAAGCAGCAACCTGGTCTACCCTATTGACCTTTGTGCGACATTACAAGCTAAACCTGTATGCATCGGGATGCAGCCTTTGGGAGAAGAGTGTTGCAGCATGTGATTTCAGACAAAGACGACATCCCATGCGGATCTTAAGCACTGCTTTGGGAGTGCCCAAAGATAACCTCTGCCTCAGAGGGAGAGTGGACCTTTGGACACTTACCATGAGGGGTCCTCCTCTGAGGAAAGGAGGACATCTTGTCCTCCCTGAGTCTTCATTCTTCTTTCTACTGCTGCACCTTTTCTGACTTCTCCTGCTGTTCCTGTTTGAAGGCCTGTTACCAGTTAAATTTTGTTTCTTCATGTTGGAGTCTGTTATAGTTATTAGAAAGTTTTCATTCTACTGCTGTGCAGAGTCCCCAAACTAAAAGAAAGGGGTGTCCCATATGCCAGACAGAAAGGAGAAGAATCTAGTTCCTGCCTCCCTGATTGGATGGTGGGAAGCACCCAAAGATGTCCTCCTTTCCTCAGAGGAGAGGGATCCCTCACAGTAGGTGTCCAAAGGTCCATTCCCTTTCCACTGACCTGGTAAGGCCGGGTCAAGGAAGCTTTTCCTGAAGCCTCCAGAAATTTCTTCCTGAAGTCTTTCTAGTCTTAATCCCTCCAAATCTCTGTTCCCTGCTTGGGGAGGGGGGAACTGGCCCATCTAATAATCTCTAGCTAGACCAATTAGCATTTGTATGAAGGTAGGCTGAGGTAAGCCTGAAAAGCAGTTAAACGGACTTCCCCCCTTCCTGCCTGTTCTCTGCCTATGGGGGGGGGGGACTTTTAAAACCCAGAGTGAAGGTTTAGCTCGTTTAAAGAAAAAGTGCATTTCATCACACCCAGAATTAAAACTTTGTTGGTCTTGGAGGTGCCATTGGACTCAAAGGCGTGAGGTATTAATAACTACAGCTGTGTTCACACCAGCTTAAAACTACGTCAGCCAAACTGTGAACCAATACTGAACCAAGCCATAAAATCTAAATGGCAGAGATGAGCAGCAGTATCAGTGTTAATGGACTCAGTGCTCCAACGTTTCTACAAGACACCATACAGCCTCTTCCCACACTGAAGCATCAGTGGCAAAAAAAGAAAATATGTCTTCTAGCTTTACGCAGTGGCCTGTTAGAATGTGAGCATTCACGCATAAGAAACATAACTGATGCATTAATTAGAGAATGAATGTGTGTGCATTTGCACAATTATGGACACTGGGTTTAGAAGAAAGAGACAATTCTGATATAACATTTGGCATTCATGGGTCAACCTTTTCAAGTGCCCCAAGAACTGAGCAAGTTCTGGTCAATTATGCCTGTGTGTTGATACGTCAACTGGTGAAGTATGTAGGACCTCTGTCTTGGCTGTGTGTTCAGACACAGGGTTCTTTTGATTCCCTAGCTACCAAAAGCGATCTCCCCTCCTGGTCATTTTAAACATTCAAGGCAACTGTCTTCTGCTCCTCCTTACTTCAAGAGAACTTTACTTACTGGTGGGATGTCCGTGCCTCGCCCCATTGGGCCTGTGCGGTAGGGGTTCCTGCGCAGGTTCAGGGCGGAGGCGTGAAAATCCCATTGTGAGCTTTGTACAACACCGACCAGGTCAGCACAGGCACATTGGATCCCATGGGTGTGATGCACAGAGATCACAAAGAAGATCCAATGTTTTACAGGCTTTTATCACATAACTATCAAGCATCTAAATAATATATTATTTGTAATGAGTGATGTATCAGAAGTAAGAAAACAGTGTGGTGTAGTGGTTAGAGCACCAGGCTAGGCTCTAAGAGACCCAGGTTCCAAGCCTACTCTGCTTTGGAAGCTTGTTGGGTGACCCTGGCCAAGTCACACACACTCAGCCTAACTTGCTTCTCTGGATTGTTGTGAGGATAAAATGGAGGAGATGAAAAGAAGATAAGCTGCTTTGCATCACCACTGGGGAGCAAGACAGCATATACATGAAATAAATAAACAAATAAATAACAACTCTTACTTCAGGGCTGTCATTATAATATACCATTATAAAAATAGCATTCTTTACACTAGTTTGCCAATACAAAAATGACACAATCAGCCTCTTTAAATTAAAAAAAATAATGCATAGGTAAAACACAATGAGTCAATCTAGGTAAAATTCTCAGGAAAGCTCTCTGAACATGGAAAAAGAAACTACAGGGACAACCATCCAAAAGACCAAAATGCATATATTTCAAGTAGGGATAAGCATACTAATAACTAATACAGTGATCTTCACCCTTTCCAGAAGCAGGACCCACAGAGTTGCAAGCAAGCACAGAACAGGAACTCACGTGACATCATAACTACATATAAGGAAAAAAGGGAGCCAGAGTTATGACCTCACCATTGTCAAGGTGTGGACTACAGGCAGCAAACCAAAAGAGCTGAGTACAGGAAACACGTCAAGCACAAGGAATTACACTAAACTGAAGAACATGCCAAGAGATATAACTCTTCAACACTATGACTTCACCTCACCATCCTATTGGTCCTTTCATTGCATATTATATATGCTTCCTGTGTGTAACTCTGCCATATGATAAATAATAAATATTGAACATGCAGAGAGGCAGGAGGCATGGCTCCTTTGCTCTCCACGTAAAAGGCAGCAAAAAAAAATCCCTAAAAACAGTGTCTGTTATCCATTCCTGACCCCCATGGGTTGAAGACCACTGTACTAGAATATAGGAACATTAAGGCAACTATTATGTGCAATTTGATCTAGCTGTTATGCTTTCTTTTTAAAATAAATTTATCTTACAAAAGGATGAAAAGCCATCAGTATCTTCACTCTTGATATTTTAACAGTAATCATTGTTTTTTATAGCTCTGTGTTCCTAAATTCCTTTGAGTTTAGCATGGGAATTCAA
Source organism: Gekko gecko (assembly GCA_029375565.1). Taxonomy (NCBI): domain Eukaryota; kingdom Metazoa; phylum Chordata; class Lepidosauria; order Squamata; family Gekkonidae; genus Gekko; species Gekko gecko. The sequence goes on along the minus strand of JAPDNY010000004.1, from coordinate 97,884,406 downwards.
TTCAGATTACCTTAATATGAAGAATCTGAGCAAGAAATAAATAATATATTTATCACTAAGTAGCCATTTCTCTTTTTTGCCTATCAAAATAATAATTTTGGACTCAAATACACAGTTTATCATCTGGAAGATGTGGAAAGTCAAGGCAGCAATTTAGATTATACTGTTTAGTCAACTTTATGAAGTTTACGCACACAGCAAATTCAGTTTTAAGGATGAGCAGCAGAATTTTCTTTTGATCTTATGGCCCTGACCCCTTGAACTGTACAATCAGAACTGCCAACATACACTGGCTTGTAGCATAAAGCATACAGCTATATAGCTACCACATGGCTCTAATTTATTATATAGCTACAGATTTTCAAGTAGGGATAAGACAAAAAAATTAATATCTCTGGCAGTCTTCAGGGACATGTAAACAATGAAACTTCTGAGAATGAGACAAACTTGAAGGCCTCTTCTTTCTATCGATGCCAGCACTATTGCAAAGGCTCCCATTGTGTCTACATCTTTGCCAGCCTTTGAAATCCAAGATAGTACTTGCAGTTGTTTAAAACTGATTTACTTGGTAGAGCACTCCATGAAGTTAACAAATTTCTGACTATGCCTGATTATTATTTACATTAACAAAACATTCAAATTATGTGCAGGCAGATTTTCAGTGCTGGCTTTTATGTTGGGACAAGCATACAGTGGAGAAGAGTAAAGGTTTATTTGATGAAGACTAAAAATTTACATTATTTTCACAACAATATTCCATTTACAAAGCTATCATCTATTCTTATTTATTTAAAATATTTCTATGCTGCCATTTCACCCAAACAGGGCCTTCAAAGCTGACCCTCTAGGAAATTACTTCCCTGTGACAGTTCTGAATAAATATTTTACAATAACAGGAAACTTTGTATAATTTTATAATGTTGGAAGCATCTTTCAGGAAGTATTAGAGAAGTAACTGAAGAGTTTAGAGCAACAATGCATACAGAACTTCTGATATTTAGAGCAACAAGAATTATTGGAGAGAATTCTAAAGCAAAACAATTTCTAATTTAAATGTTTTTAAAAACTGTATCAGTACAAAAATTAACAGTAGTAATTATAACAGTACATCTGTTACAGTCATTAGTCTAACCTTTTTAGGGATAAATAAAATATTCACTTTTACATTGCAGTACAAAGAACTGGCTGACTTGGATTTGAGTTAGGGTTACTAACCTCAAGGTGGGGCCTGGTGTTCTGCATGAATTATAACTGATCTCCAGACTTCAGAAATAAGTTTGCCTAGAGGAAATTGTATCTTTGAAGGGCAGACTCATTCCACAGAGTTTAGGAGAAACACAATTCCTAGAGTGGCTACAGATGGTGAATGCTCTAGAATTTCTATTTCTCAACCTATGGCATACCATAGAATTCAGGAGAAACTGATTTGGTGCCACATGTGGGGAGGGCGGAATATAAATCGAAAATATAAATAAATAAAAACAAATAAATTTACAGGCAACAGTCAGGACAGAGACTCATTGATAACTAAAAGAGGAATGGAACTGCTGTTGTCTGGAGCCCTCCTATGGATCAGAGTGATTTTTCTCCTTAATGTTGAAAAAGTGGAAGAAGATCTTGATTTTTTTAAAAGGTTGAATAGAACATAATTCAATAGTATTCAGTTACACCAGAAAAATATTTAGGACATACAGAACACATGCTTACAGAACCATACAAGGGATGTAAGGCAGTAGAAAAACACTGGAGGGGGAGTGACATGAAGTGGGAAATTTGAGTTTTGGTGGGTGGAAAGTAGTAGTTGCCTTAAAGGAAGGGAAAGAATTGGAGGAGTTTACATTTGACCTAGACATGTTATCACAAGATGGGGCATCACATTCTCATTGCGCTCCCTCTTCTCCCCGGGCAACATCCCTCAAATACACAGGATTTTCCCAAGCTGGAGTTTATTTATTTAAAACATTTCTATGCCACCTTTCCACCCAACCAATGTCCCCAAGGCCACAAACATCAAAGCACTAAAACAGTTATGACATTAAAACAGCATTTAAATTAGACTGTATGTAAACTCAAACACAAACAATTCAACCAGGGAGGAGGACCAACAACAATTATTAGGGGGAGAGCCAATAAGAGTTATTCAGGGTACACCAATCAAAACAAAGAAGTGTTCACCTCTGATGGGAAAACAATGATTGAGGGAGAAAAACAAATCTTCCTGGGGAAGGAGCTCAAAAGTTTTGGCACTCTGACCAAGAAGGCCCTTTCGTGAGTTGCCACCCTCTAACCTTAAATAGTACAGGCACCTGAAGCAGGACTTCCAAAGATGACTGGGAAGGATGCGTAGGTTCATATGGGAAAAAGCAGTCCTCGGATACACTGGTCCCAAGCCATATAGGTTTTTAATAAAAAGTCAATACCAGCTTGAATTGAGCCTGGAAGAAAATTGGGAGCTAGTGTAGATAGAACAAGACTGGAGTAATATAGTCCTATGACCCACTCAAGTCAACACTCTGGCTGCAGCATTCTGTACCCACTGTAGCTTCTGGACACTGTTCAAGGGCAGCCCCACACAGAACACATTGCAATAATCTAATCTATATGTTATCAGGGCATGCATCACTTGGTAAGGTTTCTCCTGCCCAGGAAGAGTTGAATGGTGAAAAATATTTCCTGGCCTATGCTGCCACCTGTTTATCCAACAGAAGGCCCAGGTCCACCAGCACTCCTAAGCTACAAACCTGCTATTTTAGGGGGAGTGCAACCTCATCCAGAACAGGATCTATACCAATGCCAGGGTCAAACATTCCACCATCAGTAGCACCTCTGTTTTTTCAGAAGTTTTAGGCACCTGTTCACAGCTTTCACAGCATCCCCAGATCTGCTAGAAGAGCTGAGTGTCACCTACATATTGGTGGCAAGCCAAATCTCCAAGATGATGTCACTCAGTAGCTTTACCTAGAGCCTTCCACTTGGTTCTGGGCAAGTCAAAAACATAAGGACAACCAGCTCTAATATATTATAAGACAGACAACAGAAGGATGTTACCCCCCCAGTACAAAAATGGTAGCCCAGACTCAGCTGTCTTCTGGCAATTTGGTTCCACATGCGAGCAGTAGGATCATTTGCCAGCCACTGAGATTCAGAACATATACATGCTTTGGAACCTTATCAGATCCGCAGGCTGCATGTCACAGGGCAAGAGCCCTAAGGCTCTCACTAAAGACTTGACAACCCTAGCTGTCTGACGTAGTGCTTAGGTCAGTTTTCTAAACATCTGGCAAGGGTCCTAAAACCCCATCATTTGCTGATGCCTCTCAAACTGGCATTTGACCAATCCCACATACAAAGATGCTGCAGTTTTTAGTGACTTCAGGCCTTTGCAAAACATATGTAAAGCAATGTAATATTTAAAAACATGTTTTAGAGTAGTATAGCAGTGTCCACTGCCAGGAAAGTGCTATTAACATCAAGGCAGCAGCCAGAGGCAGCGAGGCCCTGGCAGCGAGGCCAGAAGCAACTGGAGGGCTTCTTACAACAGGGAGTGCAGATGCTTTGAGAATCGTGGACTCGCCCATGCCTGGAACAGTAAGGCCATGGTAAGTCATCCTGCACGGACCAGAATAGCAGCGTCACTCACAAGATGGTGTTATTAACATTGAGGCAGCAGCCAGAGGCAGCAAGGCCAGAAGCTGCAGAAGGTCCTTATAATAATCAGCCCAACTCCCAGGAGGAACAGAATAATAATCTTTTGCAAAAGAAGATACTATTTGAAGAAATCTTGCTTTTCTTTAAAATCAATTACTTGAGGCAAATAAATTATATGCCAATGTGGGAGACATTTAAGGCTTATATTAGAAGCTTTCTCATTTCCCAACAAGCTTATTGGAAAAAATCAAAAGTGGTAACTAGAATGGAAGTTTTGGAGGTGAAAAAATTAAGAAAGTAAATATATAAAGACTAAAAGTTTATATGATAGGGAATCTGTGGAAATCAGTTAAAGGAAAAAAATGATGCTACACAGCAGCAAAACCATTATTATGCTCTAAGTAGAATGCTTTTGAGCATGTTAATAAACCAAGGAAGGTATTTGCAAGAATTTTAGCCAAGAGTAGAAAGGATTTCCCCAACAGAGATTAGATCCGGGCCAGGGAAACTAATACGACTTCTAACACCAATTGCAGAGGAGTGTAAAAAGCAGTATGAAAACTACAGAATGGAAAACCCTAATTCAGAGAAGATCAGGAGATTTTTGCAATTATTGCCTGCTCCGAAAATTTCAGAGCAGCACAATGAATGACTGAATAGGCCTATTGCAACATCAGAAATAACAGAAGTAATTAAAAAACTGAAATTGGGGGAATATCCTGGACCGGATGAGTTTTATAAGACCTGTATTAAAATATATATCTCCTTTATTGAAAAAATTATATGCCCAGTTTCTAAAAGAAGGCCTCCCTCCTAAAACCTGGGTAAAGGTGAATATAATGGTGGTACATAAGGGTAGGAAAGATACAGGTTTAGTCTTACCTTGTTGTCCTATTTCCATACTGAATACCAGGGGTCTTTTCGTAGAAAAAGAGCTGCAGGAGCTCATTAGCATATGGTATGCTAGTGAGCTATTAGGCTATTAGCATGTGCCACACCCCCTGACATCACCGGAAGTGATGTCAGAAGGGGAAGCAAAAGGGGGGAAGCATCTTCAAAAGCCTCCCCTTCCATTCCCCAGCTGACCTGGGTGGGGGAGCAAAGAGAGAAGAGGTTTAAAGTTTAAACCCCTTCTCACTAGAGTTGGGCCACAGAAGGAGGAAAGAGGGAAGGAAAGAGAGAGAGTAGAGAGAAGGAAAGAAGGAGGGAAAGAGGGAAAGAAAGAGAGGGAAGGCGGAAGGAAACAGGGAAAGGAGGGAAAAAGAGAAAAGAAGAAGGTGGGAAAGAAAGAGAGAAGGGAAGAAGGAGGGAAAGAAGAAAAGGAGAGAAGGAAAGGAGGGAATGAAAGAAATTTGGCGGCAATTCGGCCCCATTATATCCTATGGGCCATTGAAGTCAATGGTGAAAACATAGGGTATATTCTGGGAGCTGGAGGGGAGGGGGTTTGAGGGAGAGGCTCCAAACTCACCAGGTAGCTGATGAGCCTCTCCCCAAGATACCCACCAAGTTTCAAGAACATTGGATTAGGGGGTCCAATTCTATGGGCCCCCAAACAGGTTGCCCCCATTCCCTCCATTGTTCTCTAAGGTAGGGAAAAACGTTACTTTTTCCCATGGTGCTGTTAGTAGCTCTGGGGGGAGGAGGTTTGAGGGAGAGGCTCCAAACTTTCAGGGTAGCTTCGGGGGCCTCTCCCCACATACATCCCCACATCTCAAAGCAATTGGACCAATGGGCCTAATTCTATGGGCACCCAAACAGGTTACCACCACTACCTCCATTGTTTCCAATGGGGAAACCCAGCCAGCAGCACTTAAGGCAGGCAAGCAGGCAGCACCAGCAGTCAGACTCTCCCAGGGAATCTCAGGGAAAGTGAACTGTCTTAGGAGGTGCTTGTTTGCCATGAGAACAAGTGGCACACTCCAAAACAAGTGGCACTGTGGCAGTGCAAGCATGCCACAGTGCCACACAGAAACCCCAAAAGACCAAAAGGAACAACATTTATATATGTATAAATTGATGGTGCAACCTCATTGGACCACTCACACCACACACACCTCAAAAAGAGTATTTATAGCACTGGGAAAAATGCAGACAAAGGGCAACTGCAGATGAAAGGATGTACTTCTTCACCCAAACAGTGATTAATACATGGAATTCACTGCTACAGGAGATGGTGGTGGTGGTGGTGGTGGCTGGCATGAATAGCTTCCAGATGGAATTTGACAAATGTATGGAGGTTGGAGCAGACAGGGAAAAAACAAACCAACCCCCCCCAAGCAACAGCAACCAGCAGAACTTTTTAAAGTTGTAAACCTGTAAGAACCAAAAAACCTTTCATCTTTTCTAACTTCTAACCTGACTGCTCAGCAATTTCATTGAGTGTCCACAAGTTCTTGTCTTGTGAGAAAGAGTGAAAAGTACTTCTTTTTCTACCTACTCTATCCCATGCATAGTCTTGTAAACCTCTTATCATGTCACCCCTCAGTCATTGTTTCTCAAAGCTAAGATCCCCAAATATGATAACCTTTCTTCATAGGGAAAGTGTCCTCCTCTTATTATTGCAGTTGCCCTTTTCTGCATGCCTGCCTTAAGTGCTGCTGGCTGGGTTTCCTCATTGGAAACAATGGAGGTAATGGGGGTAACCTGTTTGGGTGCCCAGAGAATTAGGCCCATTGGTCCAATTGCTTTGAGGCGTGGGTGTATATGTGGGGAGAGGCTCTCGAAGCTACCCTGAAAGTTTGGAGCCTCTCCCTCACCCCCCCCAGAGCTACTAACAGCACTGTGGGGAAAAAGTAACTTTTTTCCCACCATAGAGAACAATGGAGGGAATGGGGGCAACCTATTTGGGGGCCCATAGAATTGGACCCACTGGTCCAATGTTCTTGAAACTTGGTGGGTAACTTGGGGAGAGGCTCCATCAGCTACCCGGTGAGTTTGGAGCCTCTCCCTCAAACCCCCTCCCCTCCAGCCCCCAGAATATACCCTATGTTTTCACCATTGACTTCAATGGCCCATAGGATATAATGGAGCTGAAATTGACATTCGGCTGCCTGAAAGACTCCCAGGACATTGGCTGGGGGGCGGGGCTTGGCTCCTGAGCTGCCGGAGCTGTGCTCCGGTGCGCTCCCCCCCAAAAAAACCCCTGCTGAATACCAATTATAAAATCTTAATAACAATCCTGGCTAATTGATTAAACTCTTTTTTTTTTTAGTAAGTATACCAAACTGGATCAGACTGGATTTTTGAAGGGAAGGTTAATGTTCTGGAGTATTAGGAAACTCATTAACCTCATCAACCTGGCTAATGTACAGTGGTATCTATTTTATAGATGCAGAGAAAGCAGTCAACAATATTGAATGGAATTTTTTACAGGAAGTCCTAAAGGACTTTGGGTTAGGGGGAATCTTTTGTAAGTAGGTGAGTTTGATTTATTTCAACCCCACAGCTCGAGTTAAGGTTAATAACAGACTATTGTCTCCCTATCAACTACACTATTAGCTAAGACAGGGTCATTGTCTGTCTCCATTTTTCATTTAATTTTCCAACAGACGTTCTAGCCATGAATGTCAGACAGAGTTCCAACATTCAAGGTATTAAAACCCAATATGCTTTATTATTATATGTGAATGATGTAGTCCTTCCTTTACAGAAGCCAAAACAGTCTAAAGGGGAACTAGATAATATCCTCAATAAATTTAGCCAGCTATCAGGGTCTAGAATTACTAGAGAAAAATTGGTCTTGTTAGGTCTATGGATATAGAAGAAACAGACTGGAAATTTCAAATGCTACAGAAGTAAAGTGGCAGGAAAACAATGTTAAATATCTGGGAATTCTTTTCTTTAACAATTTGTTAACAATGGTGAAGCGAGAACTGAGACGGCTAGAGAGACGGTGGCATCGAGCCCGCGACGAGGCATCAAGAACATCCTATAGGACGCTTATGAGAGCCTATGAGATGGCAGTCAAGACCGCAAAGAGAGATTTCTTTGCGGTCACGATTGTATCTGCTAGCTCACGCCCAGCCCAATTATTTAGTACAATTCAGTCTTTGACGGCTCTGCCACAGGGCAGGCAAAATGCTAGGGAATTGGATATTGGCTGTGAGGCTTTTGTGAGCTATTTTGCAGATAAAGTCTTGGCACTCCGCCGCGACCTCCCCGCCACAATTGAAACAGTTAGAGAACTTGAGGCCCCTTGCTCGTCTTTGGGGCCAGGTTTAGAGTGTTTTAGCCTGCTCAGCCTGGAGGAAGTTGACAGATTGCATGTATTTGTGCATCCAACCACTTGCGACCTTGATCTGTGCCCATCATGGCTCATTAAAGCAGGCCATGAGGGGTTTCGAGGTGTCCTGCAGGAGATTATCAATAGTCCGTCCTCGGGGTGCTCAAGGATGCGATGGTCCGCCCCCTCTTGAAAAAGCCATCTCTGGACCCAGCTGAATTGGCCGACTATCGGCCGGTGTCCAATTTGCCCTATTTGGGCAAACTTATTGAGAGGGCAGTGGCGTTGCAGCTGCAGAGCTTTCTGGATGATGCTTCCGTCCTAGATCCTTACCAGTCCGGCTTTCGCCCGGGTCATGGGACGGAGACGGTACTGGTCGCCCTGACTGACGATCTCCATAGGCATCTGGATCGGGGCAGTGTGGCAGCTCTGGTGTTGTTGGATCTGTCGGCAGCGTTCGACACGGTCGACCACCAGTTGCTGGCCCACGCCTCACCGACGTGGGGATTCAGGGGCTTGCCCTTCAATGGTTTGCCTCTTTTCTCCAAGATCGGGGACAGAGGGTGGTGATAGGGGGACAGCGGTCCCGGAGACACCCCCTTGAGTGTGGGGTGCCTCAGGGGGCAATGCTGTCCCCGATGTTGTTTAACATCTACATGCGCCCCCTTACCCAGATTGCCCGGAGTTGTGGGCTCGGGTGTCATCAATATGCAGATGACACCAGCTCTATCTGATGTTGGGGGGTCAGTCGGGCTCCACCCCGGATGACCTGCATCGGGCGATACAGGCCGTGGCTGGGTGGCTCAGACTGAGCTGGCTGAAACTAAACCCGGCAAAGACGGAGGTCCTGGGCCTGAGTCCGATCGGTTCGGGGCTGGGGCTCCCTCTCCCGGCCTTCAACAGGGTACCTTTGGTGCCGGTGTCAGAGGTTAGGAGTTTGGGAGTGCTCCTGGACTCCTCTCTAACGATGGAGGCCCAGGTAGCAGCCACTGCTAGGTCGGCCTTTTTCCATCTGAGGCGGGCACGGCAGTTGGCCCCCTTCCTTGGCCGTGATGACCTGGCCACGGTGATCCATGCGACGGTCACCTCAAGGTTAGACTACTGTAACGCTCTCTACTTAGGGCTGCCTTTGTCGCAAATCCGGAAGCTGCAGCTAGTGCAGAATGCTGCAGCCAGGCTGCTGATGGGCTTCTCTAGGAGGGATCATATTCAGCCTGTGCTGAAAGCGCTGCACTGGCTGCCAATAGCGTACCGGATTCGCTTCAAAGTGCTGGTGATCACCTTTAAAGCCCTGTATGGCCAGGGTCCAGCTTACCTGAGGGACCACCTTTCCCTACATGTTCCCCCAAGGGCACTTCGGTCTGGGGGCCGACATCTCCTGGAAATTCCGGGCCCCAGAGATGTGAGGCTGGCTGCCACAAGAGCCAGGGCTTTTTCGGTGGCGGCTCCTACCTGGTGGAAGGAGCTCCCAGAGGAGATCCAGGCCCTGGGGGACCTTGTCCAGTTCCGCAGGGCCTGCAAGATGGAGCTCTTCCGCCAGACTTTTGAGTAGGAGCCGCCACTGCCGCTATTCCACCTTCGATATCCCACCTCGATAACCCGTGCCATCGCACTCCCGTCATCTTGGTTTTAAATGTTGTGTTGATGCTGTATTGTCTGATTTTATAATTTTATCTGTTGATATTGTTTTATGTTTCTTAAATTGGCATTCATGCCCACTGTTAGCCGCCCTGAGCCTTTGGGGAAGGCGGGATACAAATCAAAACAAACAAACAAATAAATAAATAAACCTATTAATAAAAGAGTTTGAAGAAGAACGTAAAAAATGGAATAGTTTTTGGACCTCATTTTAGGGTGCATAGGAATGTTGAAGATATTGCCTTGAATTATCTTCTTTTTGGAATTGTCATTATCAGTTAACTAGCTCTTGCTATTTTAAGATGCAATCGTTATTCAATAAATTCATATGGAATTATAAAAAATGAAGAATACAAGCTAAAATTATGCAAAGATCTTGGCAAGAGGGTGAACTAGCAGCTCCTTGTATTGAAAAATACTACCACGCTTCCAAATTAGCAGCTATTTCTCACTGGATGAGGTTAAACAGGTCTGGAAAGGTGAACAGCTATGGACTGATACACCATTGTCAATATGGATTTGTAGAGAGGAAAAGACTCCAGAATGATGCTGGTAACACTTAAATTTGGAAAGCCTTAGTGAAGGTTTGGGGAAAAGGTTAGAACTATTTCAAACCAAAGGATTAACTCTGTATGACAATTTTAATAGGAAAAATTTTGCAAGGCTTTTGATCAAGGCATGTTTAATAACTGGACTGATACTGGTCTAATAAGAGTTGTGGACTTTTTAAAGGAGGGAAGAATCTTGACTTATAGTAAGGTAAGACAGAAGGCAGGAGATGCTTATCTTTCAGAATATCATTATCTGCAAATCAGAAGTTTCATGACAATGAGGCAACAACAAATAAATATTGTGCAGGACTTCCTGGCTTTGAAAAGATAACATACAAGCCTGGAAATCAAACTAAAATGGTAGTTAATATATATAATTAACATATTTGGACAAAAAATCCTTCCCTTATAAAGCTAGAATGGGGAAATGATCTAAAAATAAACATTAGGGATGGGGAGTGGCTCTACCTGCACAGGAGGATTAAGAAATGTTCACTGAATAAAAATAAGATAAAATAGAGTGAAGATGTCATACCAATGGCATTTAATATTGGACAGGGTAGTGAAAATAGGGAAGGCTGTTTCGATCAGATGTTGGAGATGTGGTAGTGAAGACGGCCCATTTCTTCATCCTTGGCTGTCTTACCCAGTGGCAAAAGTATTTTGGAAATAAGTATACAATATATTCAGAAAAGTATTAGGGTCTAAAGTCTCAATGGATCCTAAACTTGCCTTAGTAAGTATATTTCCCAGAAGACAGAAATCAGAAAGAATGCAATTGGTTAACTCTGGCACAGCACTGGGAAAAAACTAAGCTTCTTGAACCTAAGGTTTGGATGCAGAAAACATGGTTTACCCTACTAATGAATAAAACAATGGTGATTAAAAAATTACGGACAGAAGAATATTCAAGAACATGTAAAACCGTAGCAACCATTTGTTATTTATTGGAACAAAAATAAACCTCACAAAAATGTAGGAAAAAAAATCCTGAGATGTATTTCAATTTATGTGAAATGGTTTGGAATGTATTTATAGGTCTGTTTATATACTTTATATTGAGTAATAATTTTATCTAGCCACATATTATGTATGTTAATTGAAGATGTATATTAAAGGTATATTAAATATGTTTTAAAAAGTCAGTAAGCTGTAAAATTGCTTTCAAAGACCTCCATTCTCTAGTTCAATAAATAATGACTATTATTTGGATACTGAAAAGATAGTTTTGGTATTTAGTTTATCAACTATGGCAGATTTCCTTGATGACTTTAGGAACAGTGTAAATAAGTAGAGGACCCGGCCTCAAAGCACAAACACCCTCACATTTAAGCACAGGGGAGAAGTTGGTTCTCAACTAATTTGACTGCGAAACAAACAGGAAACAGAACAATGTAATTAGATGCTGATTAACAACTTTGAAGACATGCTGCATTTTTGTCATTTACCAATATTTGGCACAGATGCACCAATTATCCTGTGATGATCACTATACTACAATATTTAGAGACTCAATCTAGCAAGAATGAGCTACCTTTAAAAAAACTATGTGCACATAGGTGAGCTTTACTCTGCCCTATCTTACAGCATTCCAAAGACAAAGAAAACTGTTGACACACTAATTTTAGCACATGCAAAGAACTGTGCATAACATGCTCAGTTGTCAAGTTATCTATTTCAAAAGAATTTAACTCTCAGTTACACAAGTCACTAGGTCACTTCGTCACTTGCATTACTTGTTAGCTCCATATCAGATTACTGATTACAGTATCCACTCCTATAATGAGAGGAAATATCAAAATTTTAGCTGTAGTTTTGATTTGACCTTCACAGCCAATCAGGTGAATTTATGTTGATTTTTTAAAACATATGTATTTGTGGTTTAATTCCCCACCCCACCTTAGTTTACAAATCAGTAAACCACATAGGTACCCCTCTTGTACCAGTTTCCATGCACAACTGAAAAATATTAATTACAGCTTTGAATCTGCAAAATTTGCCTAATATTATACTGGCAATGGCATCAATTCATTGTTATTAATTTTATGAAACAATTAATCTTTAGAAATTGAACATTTTTGGGGGGAGAGTACTGGGAAATACTCTGCCTCATATCTGAGGGGGGAGGTGGTTCTCCTAAGTCACAGGAACTTTTTGCTGTGAACTTCATGGCAAACAAATGAAGAACGAACATGCCTACCCTCATGCCCTTAAGCATAATGGTCAGCTCTGTGTTAATCTACTTGATTGGTGCACTCAAACTTAAGCCTGTTTATTTGGAAGTCAACTCTATTACCTCCTATGGAATTTTGTTGAGTGTTCAGAGGCCTAAGACTGGAACATAAATCTAGTTTCTTAGGGAGCAATCCTGAACAGATCTATTCAGAAATAAGTACCACACTATTTGGCCGTGTTTAGTCCCAGGAAATTGTCATTAGAATTGCACTGAAAATTTACAAGTTCTAAGGATACCTAAGGAATTAATAATAATGTAACTGTTCACAACTGAAGAAAGAGAGAGAAGCTAAAACAATCAATTCCTTTTTCTGAAGCTTTAAGCAACACTTTCTCTGTTAACTCTGAAGAAAAGATTCTGGACTTAATACAGTGGAGAAATTGTTCTGAAACAGCTCATCTGTGTGAAAACATGACTGTTGAAAAGCTGCCAAAGTGAGAGCATACAAGTACTAATCATACAAGCTTGGCCTGTGAGCTGCATTCACTTAAATGCCAATGGTCGTGTGGTATGAGTTAGAGACCATTTCCCTCTTTTTGTCTGCGTGTCTTGCTAGAAATATGCATTTCCTTCACATGCTACTGGCTGGTTTTCCTGACACCTGGAAGAATCTATAGTCCTACTTTAATCTACACAGAAGTGTAAGATACAGTAGTTTTCTTCTCCTATAATTTCCTAGCCGGAACTCTGCCTTAAAAAAAAAAAAAAGATCTAGAAAGTAGGATTTATTTAAAAGAAATACTGGAATCTGAATTTAGCAATAATAAGGCAATGAAACAAAGAACAAATGCATAATACAGGATTACATATCAAGGATCTGATGAGGAATAGGTATAGCGACAAGATACAAGCAAATATATTATCAAGCCTTTTCCCTATACACAAAAATCACAAGTCTAAAACAGACCCCCAGAAGTAATTTAGGATGCTATCCTAAGCACGTATACTCTCTACTCAGCGCAACGGATCTTATTTCTGAGCAAACATGCTTAGGAGCATACTGTTAGTCCATCTTTCTATGCCAAGATAAAATACTTCAGTTTTACAGAAAACGTTGCACTGAACAAACCAAGAAGCTTCTCCAAACACCCCCTTTCACTATCTAATTTTTCAAGTAGAGGTTTCCTATAAACATTCTACATACTGGCTCAGGATATTTTTAAACATTTTCTCATTGAGATGAACATTAGATGTCATGCCATTAGCAGTAAAACTGAAGAACTGAAGGTATCATTCTGGTGCTATCCTCCTTGCAACTTTTCACATCAAAACGAGCTATCATGGTACACACATCAGATGCAACATACATTTCTTTCATCTCTTTGTTGGCAACAGGGGGGCCATATAATACTACAGAGGGGCAGATTTGTCCTAGAGGCCTCCAGTTGATAATCTCTAGGCTAGAACCAAAGAGATGTTTGACAGCCCTGTTTTAAAATGCACTGTAACTCTACCAAATCTAGTATGACTTCTGACTCTTCCAACATACCAGTTGGTACATACATTCATCTTAGAAAACACTGTAAATCCCAGACCACCTATGGTCTAGACCAGGGGTCCTCAAACTTTTTAAACAGGGGGCCAGTTCACTGTCCCTCAGACCGTTGGAGGGCCGCCGCGTTCGCCCCTCCCCCCACGACCAGCCTGCTCGCCCCGCCACCGCGTTCGCCCCCTCCCCCCACGACCAGCCTGCTCGCCCCGCCGCCGCGTTGGCTCCCTCCCCCCCCCACCACCGCGTTGGCTCCCTCCCCCCCAGCCTGCTTGCCCTGCCGCCGCGTTCGCTCCCTCCTCCCCACCAGCCTGCTCGCCCCGCCGCCGCGTTCGCCCCCCCCCATGACCAGCCTGCTCGCCCCTTCCTCCTCCTCAGCTCCTGGGCGCTCTTGCCGCCCAGGGCTGCTGGAGGAAGAAAGAGGCCGCGGGGGCGCTGCTGCTGCGCTCCTCGAGGAGGAGGCGGCTCCGGGGGGGGGCGGGCATAAACACTCGGCGGGCCGCATAAATGTCCTCGGCGGGCCGCATGTGGCCCGCGGGCCGTAGTTTGAGGACCCCTGGTCTACACTCTAGGCAATCATCTCCAATTTAGACATAAGCATTAAAAGTGTACTGCACTCTAAATCTTTAAGCTCAAATCCTGTGACAGAATATATGACAAGTTCCATATGATATCAGCTAAGTTAATAACCTTGGCCCCATCCTCAAGTGCAATGAACTGAAATAGTGCAGATCACGCCAGGCCTTTCTGTCTTCCGCCGTCCTCTGAAGTTTGCTCAATTTCATGTTTGTTGCATCGGTGACACTGTCTAATCATCTCATCCTTTGTCATCCCCTTCTTCTTTGACCTTCAATCTTTTCCAGCATCAGGGTCTTCTCCAGTGAGTGCTCCCTTCTCATTTGGGGGCCAAAGTATTTGAGCTTCGATTTCAGTTTCTGGCCTTCCAGGGAAAAGTCAGGGTTGATTTCTTTTAGAATTGATTGATTTGATCTCCTTGCAGTCCAAGAGACTCTCAAGAGTCTTCTCCAGCACCATAGTTCAAAAGAATCTATTCTTCGGCACTTAGCCTTCCTTATAGTCCAACTCTCACAGCCATACATTACTACTGGGAATACCATTCCTTTGACCATGCAGAATTTTGTTGGCAGGGTGATGTCTCTACTTTTTATCATGCTGTTAACGTTTGCCATCGCTTTCCTCCCCAGGAGCAGGCATCTTTTAATTTCATGGCTGCAGTCACCATCTGCAGTGATCTTGAATCCCAGGAACGTGAAGTCTGTCACTAGTTCCATGACCTCCCCTTCTATTTGCCAAGGAGTGATGGGGTCGGATACCATGATCTTAGTTTTTTTGATGTTGAGTTTCAAAGCCAACTTTTGCACTCTCCTCTTTCACTCTGCGCAAGAGGCTCTTTAGATCCTCTTCACTTTCTGCCATTAGAGTGGTATCGTCTGCATATCTAAGGTTGCTGATCTTTTCCCCAGCAATCTTAAATAGTGATACTCATTCTCATTACAAACATATTCATTAATAACAAGGCCAAAAAGCATTACTAGGTGTAAAACGGCATACATTAGCAGAAGCTCATTGTTGTCATATAGACTGTATCTGTAAAATATGCTCCAGATGTCAAACAGCAATGGAGTATCATTAAAAAAATGAACTTCTTTAAAATAGTTACTGGACTACTGAAAAATAATCTAGTACTGAGCTTGTTCTTACTAGTTAATTTCCTAAAAGGTGCAAAAAAACCCACAAACCCCACCACACCATACACAAGTACACACACAAACAAAAAACTGAGCCAGATCCTTACATGTATTTAAAGAATGAATTAGTTGTGTTCTACTAACCCAAGGCACATAGAAGTGCAAGAACATAACAATGGCCTTGCCTCTTCCAAAACTAAATGCCAATGTCCCCAACTGGCAACATCCTCTTCCATCAGAAGACTATGAAGGGAATAAGGAATAGAAAGAGTAAACCCAAGTCAAAAACACAAACGTAGACACTCTCCCTTTCCATTTTGTTAGAGAACGCCAGAATGTAACACAGAGATTTCCCTTTACGAAACTATGGCTGCCCTTAGGCAGCGATTTCTGGCTTACCAGGAATTCCCAATCACGGACACTAAGCTAATTATTTCTGCATTCTCCAGTTCAGATTCCTGTTCCCTCTTTTCTTCTGTCAGAATTTTCGATTTAAACAGACATAAACAAGCCGATTCGCAAAAACCATGTAACTGATACGCAGATCCCGCTTTTTCATGCGAGGAAGACCACATTAGCCCTTTGCTTGAGCCGGGTAAAGTTAAAAAGCTATCGAAAACACGCTAGGCATACACTCTGGCATGGCCCCCGATCCTCACTTCGCTTGTTACATTCTCCCGCAAGTAGAGTCTCAAAAAGGTTGGCGGTCTGCAAGACCAGCAGATCTAAGAATAAAAGAAATCACGGCCGTCGGCAAAGAACTCCAGGTAGGCGCACCGGATCTCCTGTCCTGTTACACATCAGACACCTAAGCCAAGGAGGAAAAGATTAAGAAAGAAAACAAACAGGGATCTAGATATGTCCAAGAGACTGTGGAGAAGACAGAGCCGGGTAGAAAACAATGGGCTAGCTAGAAGCAGAAGAAAGGGCAGCAGGCACCAGTGGGCCAGACAGATGTACCCCCACTGGCAGGCGTAAGGAGGGCGGCTGGAGAGCCCCGGGAGTGTGCGTTGGGGAAGGGGGTGAGGACCCCACCAGCCAGGTTCTCACCAGCGCGCGTGCGCTCATCTCGCCAGGGTGACCCCCATGCTCCCCTCCGCAGCGCGCCGCTACCTCATATCTGTCGGGGCTCGGGCGTCCCTTTCACACCCGAGACAAGGACGGAGAGGCAGCGGCAAAGGCCACCGCCTCCCCGAGACGCACCATCCCCTCCCGCGTCGGCTCCTGCCGTTACCGCCGCTTCCGCCCCCTCAGCCACCACCGTCTCGCCAAGGGGGAGGGGGATGAGCTGCCCAGCTCCCTCTCACAAGCGCCGAAGGACTGCGCAGCCTCACCCTCCCATCGCTTGCACGAGACAGACACAAAACCTAAGCAACCAACCAAACCTTCGCCAACCTGTAGATCCCGCCTCATCCTGATGACGGACGCGCCTATTCACCATTAGGAAAACGAGAAAGGCCATGGAGTCATCGCTTACGGAGACCTCCGGCATATATTGATAAAGCGACCAAGTAAACCAGACCGGGGGGGGGAGGGGGGGTTGAGGACTCCCTTCGCTTGTGTGGTTAACTGATAAATGAAAATTAACCCTTTTCGTGTGTATGTAGAAAATACACAAAAACACATGATATGATGATATAGTATACGATAGAAGCACGAATCGCGGGCGTTCCCAAGGCGTAATCAGGAGTCTGGCATCATAACGAGGCAAGTTCGCCTTTCATTCAAAAGTGAACTATTTCTCACACAGCTACCATTCTTATTTTCTCCCCCTTAAGCAATTACAGTGTCAATGCGTGCTGCATCATGGAACCAAAGAGGCACTACGAATTGCTCTGCATGCTGGGAGCTGTAGTTTTTACGTGGGTGCTCCGGCTGGAATGCAGAGGCCGAATTCGTTCTAGTCAGGAGTGACTCCTCGATGATCACTTCTCTCATGTACGCAGAGTAATAGTTGTGCCGGTTAACTGCTGTCCGTTTTTCTGTGTGACTCCGTTTTAGAGTTTCCAGCCAGGATAGACGCTCCCGCGGGGCCTGTGAGAGGTAATGGATTTGTCATAGTAACCGGGGTCGCTTCGGGTGGCGTGACTGTGAATTTGAGGGTTAGGCGGCTAGCGTCCGGTAGCTTTTCTGCCGTCTATTCACATTGCTCCATGGCTGCTTAAGAATCCTAGTCCTTTTAAAGGGAAGGTTCCTGAACGTGAGTACCTTCCATTCCGCGTCTGCATAACACCTCTGAGGCTGCAATGTGTGATAATGTAACGGCCCTTACCGCTTGTGTCAGGAGTGACTCTGATAGAAGGTGCTCTGAATGAAATGGAATTTTCTAGTGGTCGTAAAAACTCATGCATTTTCGAATACTGTTTTGTAGCAATCCATATTAAGAGCCGCCTGTTTTTTGTATACAAGGCTACTATAATCTAGCTGCCGTGCTTGATATTTTACCTGCTTGCAGCTCTGTGTAAAATCCGATGTTTATGTCACTTTTGTACTGTGGAGGTAAGCCTGAAAATGAGGAAATAGACCAAAAGATGTAGATATTTAGTGAGGATTCAAGAATGAAACTGAGGAGGAGCAGTGAAGATTACAGAGAACAATCTGTAATCTACAGTGGCTAGGGATACTAGCCTCCAGGTGGGACCTGGGGATCCCCTGGAATTACAGCTCATTTCCTTGATGACAGAGGTCATGCCGAACTCATTTGTTATGAGGGCCAGATCTGACATAAATGAGACCTTGTTGGGCCGGACCATGTGTGTCATAAAATGTAATGCCAGATAGTAGAGATATAAACTTGATAAAGGACACAAACACAAAGGTGTTTTTTTTTACTTAAAATGAAATCATGCTTGAAACATTAGCAGTCTTGCAATATTTTGTTTACTTAACAGTGTCTGATAATTGACACCTAGATGTATTGTAACTGTGTAGTTTGACGTTTCTAAATGTAAAACATCTAACATTTCTAGCATCATGAATATATTTGACATAATAGACAGTGGAATCCTATGCAGCAACAGCAGTCTAAGCCGTTGAAATTAGTGATGAGTATACCTGCATAGGATTACACAGATAGTCTAGCAAATGATATTTTATACGGTATAAAAGGGGTATAGTATGGGACACAATTCAGTCACAGCTAAGTATTTTAAAATCCCTGTTGTCCTGAAAAGGAAACAGTATACATTGGGGGTGTCAAACATGCGGCCCGGAGCATGGATCAGGCCTCCGGAGTGCTTCCATCAGGCCCACAGTGGAGCTGGCCATCTCCTGCTTCCAGTTCTGCTGCTGCTGCATCATAGCTTGCTTGGCCAGACTCTCCTGATCACTCAGCAATTTAATGTTTTAACCTGGGTCCTAGACTCAGAACTCTCAGCATGAGATTTCTGTGTTGAATGCCAATAAATCAAAAGTAGGTTTGCAGCTTACAGAGCTAATGTTTTAAGCATGTTTTTATTTTAAGTTTAAAAAAATCTTTGTGTTTGTGTCCTTTATAAAGTTTATATCTCCACTACCTGGCATTACATTTTAT
This sequence comes from Gekko gecko, assembly GCA_029375565.1. NCBI lineage: Eukaryota > Metazoa > Chordata > Lepidosauria > Squamata > Gekkonidae > Gekko > Gekko gecko. The sequence continues at coordinate 97,865,381 of JAPDNY010000004.1, read as the reverse complement.
GGCACACATGGCCTGGCCCAACAAGGTCTCATTTATGTCAGATCCGGCCCTCATAACAAATGAGTTCCACACCCCCGGTATACATTTAACTCTGCCACTGAAATCACTGGGAGAATTACCACAGAATCCAAACCATGTTTACTCAGAAGTAAGCCACAATGAGCTCAGTGGTACTTACTCATGGGTAAATGTGCACAGTCTTGCAGCCCTAAAATACCTAACAGCAATAAAACATCTGCAGTCACCAGGGCTGTGCAAAAGAAACATGCAAGGCAGATACCCTGGCTATATCCTACCTTCTAAGGGACTTGCTGTATCCAAACTCTTCAGGGTTTTTTTCCAACCCTCTGCAGAAGATCTCTTTCTAACCTTTCTTTAATGCTGCCACTTCAGTACTGCCACCATCTATCCCCCTAGTCAGCTGGGACCAACATGGGAAGCCAACCAATTGGCTGCAAAAGTCTCTCCCTTTCCAGCTTTCTTTGCAAAGTCAACAGGATTTCTGCAGGAGCTACCCGACTGGCTGCTGAGTGGTGGATTGGGTTGTTTTTAAACCCAATCTGTGGGTTTAAACCCCATCTGCTGTGATAAAAAACAAGTACATGGGTTGCTATTTTATCAAACCATAGATGAAAGAAAGAGTGCAGGCACAGAGTTTTGTTGTGCTGGTTGCAGGCATACTTAATTAGAAAATAGTGGACATTTATATGTGCAGTATATTCTCAGTTTATTTCCTGGGCTGAAAGGGAAAATATTGGACTGTGCAGTTCAAAACTGGACACCTGGAAACCCTAAGTTTAAATACTTGGTTGGTCTGTGTGTTTCAGAAAAGGTCAGTAACTATTAACATTGCCCCAACCTGGTTTTCAGGGAAGCTTATTTGTCACTTCAGATTTTCTCATAAATTTTGAAGGGACTTTAGAGTTCCCCAGAATACAATTTTAAAACCCTTGATCTATCCTCTCCCTTACTCAAAGATATTTTAGTAGGCTGTCAAGCTTCATCTGATTCCCAGAGTAATGCATATAAAAATATGTTTCAGTCTGGGGACCCTAAATTCAAATTTCAGGTGAACCAAAAACTCACTGGTAGCTCAAGGACCAAGTCATAAGAACATGAGAACATAAGAACATAAGAGAAGCCAATGCTGGATCAGGCCAATGGCCCATCCAGTCAAGCACTCTGTCACATAGTGGCCAAAAATACCAGGTGCCACCAGGAGGTCCTTCAGTGGGGCCAGGACACTAGAAGCCCTCCCACTGTTGCTCCTCCCAAGCACCAAGAATATAGAGCATCACTTGCCCCAGACCGAGAGTTCCTATCTATACATTGTGGCTAATTCTGCTCCATATGTTTATTCAATTCCCTCTTGAAGCCATCCATGCTTGTAGCCACCACCACCTCCTGTGGTGATACATTCCATGTGTTAATCACTCTTTGGGTGAAGAAATACTTCCTTTATCCATTCTAACTTGACTGCTCAGCAATTTCATGGAGTGCCCACAAGTTCTTGCATTGTGAGAAAGGGAGAAAAGTACTTCTTTCTCTACCTGCTCTATCCCATGTGTAATCTCTAAACCTCTATCATGTCACCCCTCAGTCGTCATTTCTCCAAGCTAAAGAGCCCCAAGCACTTTAACCTTTCTACATAGGGAAAGTGTTCCAACCCTTTTATCATTCTAGTTGCCCTTTTCTGTACTTTTTCCAATGCTATAATATCCTTTCTGAGGTGTGGTGACCAGAATTGCACACAGTATTCCAAATTAGGTCACACCATTGATTTATAGAGGGGCATTATTATACTGGCTAATTTGTTTTCAGTTCCCTTCCTGCAGTCGCACACTGTCTTGACATTTTCAGTGAATTATCTACTATGACTCCAAAATCTCTCTCTTGGTCAGTCTCTGCTAGTTCAGACCCCATCAATGTGTATTTATAGTTAGGAATTTTGGCCCCAATGTGCATCACTTTGCATTTGGTCATATTGAACCCTGCTTGCCACGTTGACGCCCACTTGTTCATCCTCGACAGATTCCTTTGGAGTGCCTCACAATCCTCCCTGGTTTTCACCACCCTGAACAATTTCGTGTCATCCACAAATTTAGCCACTTCACTGCTTACTCCCAACTCCAAATAATTAATGAACAAGTTAAAAAGCATTGGCCCAGTACTGATCCCTGCAGTATCCCACTGCTTACCACCCTCCACTGTGAAAATTGCCCATTTATACTCTGTTTCCTATTAATTAGCCAGTTTCTGATCCACAAGAGGACTTGTCCTTTTATCCCATGACTGTTGAGCTTATTCAGAAGCCTTTGGTGAGGAATTTATCAAAAGCTTTCTGGAAGTCAAGGTAAACAACATCTATTGGATCCCCCTTTTCCTTGTTCACCCCCTTAAAGAACGCCAACAAGTTAATGAGACAAGATCTTCCTTTACAGAACCCATGCTGAATCTTCCTCAATAGCTCACATGTTTTTATTCTTATCTGGGGCTGGGGGAATGGACCTATAACTGTTTTAAAGAATTACCTACAAACAATCATGGAAAAGAACTGTTTTATACTTACACCACAAACATAAACTCGTTTACTAAAAGAATGGTTCCCATTGATCTCAATATGTGTTAGTGAATCATACTTTATCCATAAGAAAAAACAGGTGGCATCATTATCCTTTGTTTTACAGTTGTTAAATAAGGAGATTCATTAGCAGAGCTTATATTGTTATGGTGGGACCACAGATTTTAAATATTCACTTTCTTTGATTCAGTGCTGCACCAGTGGTAGTGAGTCGTGACATACAGATAAATTCATGTTCGATGTTATTTAGCAGAAAGTGTATTACTTTATATTGCCTTTCCTTCTCTTAAATGTCTTCTAGATTAATGGATATATAAAATCTTTGTTATGAAGTATGTTCACAAACTTTATTTCATTTTCCTCTCTATCTTAAGGTAGCTATGAAGGGCTTATATTGGCAGCAGACTTTATCTGTAGAAGAAACAAATTTTGTTTTCTTGGAGAAGGTGAGTTAAAGTGCTATCCTGGGAACACTTTGCTTGGCATTAACTAATGTTTGAGTCCAGTGGCACCTTTAAGACCAACAAAGTTTAATTCTGGGTATAAACTTTGTGGTTGAGTATGATTCTGAGTAGAGCCACTTAAGGGTGGCACTTGTATTTTCTTTTAAGGGTAGCACTTATATTTTCTATACTATATGTATCCTACAGATGCAACATATGTGACACACACATATGGTTTGTACTTTCTCATGTAAGGGGAAGCACAGAACAACTTCATGACCATAACAGTATTCTCTTGCTCAACATAAGATTCTATATATTTCTGTCCCCAGTAGTTAATAAGAAAATACATTTTTGACAGGTGTAATTTCTCTTTCCAGCATTGAGATTTCAGAATTCTCTTTTCTGTGTAACTATTAAAGACACAAGAACCCTATCCCACACTGAACCAAAAAGTCTTAATTATTAGATGGGGAATAATGTGAGGGGAAAGACTAAGAAGCAGTTTTTTATATAGTAATACAGTGGAAACAGATGATTTTTTTAACAGCAAATGAAAATAATGAAAAAGTTAGCTCAGTCTTATAAGATCTTGGAAGCTAAGCAGGGTTGGCCTTGGTTAGTATTTGGATGGTAGGCCACCAAGAAATACTCTCAGGTTGCTACACAGTGGCAGGCAATGGCAAACGACCTCTGAACATCTCTTGCCTTGAAAACCCTCAGGGCAGGGGTTGCCATAAGTTGGCTTCAACCTGACATCAAAACAACAACAAGCTTCTGGGCATGACCAGAGCATGTGACTAAAATCCCTAGCCTCATGGCCTTTTGTCATTCTTGAAGTATTCTTTTAGAACGTACAATTGGTACATTTTCAAAGAGAAAGAACAGTTTGGGCAATATCAACATTTTCAAGGAGGCTATCATTCTGAACCATGAAAGGTTAAACAGTGTATGCCTTTTTAAATCTTGTTTAATTTGTTGCATAATGATAAATGGTTATCCTTATACAGATCCTTTACATTAAAACTTTAATCATATTCAAACATATTTTACAGTAGACTGAGAGCACTCAAGATTAGTCAATTTTGAAATAGCTTTGTACATTATGTATATTTCTATCTATATTTACCACAATTAAGTCAATTTTAGTTTTATTAATCTTATATCCAGATAACATATTGTATTCTTCTCAGGTTGTGCTCAGTAGATTTCTCGGGGTTTTGAGTGATACAAGAATATAATCAGCATACAATCTTTAAATCCCTTTCCACACCTTTTATCCCTGTTATCTTTGGGTTACATCTTATCAATTCTGTAAGATGTTTAATGTCGATAGCAAAAAGAATGAGAGAGAGAAGGCAATCGTGCTTCGAACCTTTGCCAAGTGTAATGGGCGCCAATAAAATTTTATTCCCTTGTTGATGTGCTTTGGGCCAATTGTAAATCGCTTTTATTATATGAAAGCAATTGCCTTTAGTTGAATGTCTCTGAAGAGTGAAACAAAAAGTTCCACTCTGTTCTTTGGAATACCTTCTAACAGCATTAAGGCACTTTTTTCCCACCATAGAGAACAATGGAGGAAATAGGGGCAACCTGTTTGGGGGCCCATAGAATTGGACCCCCTAATCCAATGTTCTTGAAACTTGGTGGGTATCTTGGGGAGAGGCTCCATCAGCTACCCTGTGAGTTTGGAGCCTCTCCCTCAAACCCCCTCCCCTCCAGCCCCCAGAATATACCCTATGTTTTCACCATTGACTTCAATGGCCCATAGGATATAATGGGGCTGAATTGCCACCTAATTTCTTTCATTCCCTCCTTTCCTTCTCTCTTTTTCCTCTTTCCCACCTTCTTCCCGTCACTCTTTCTTTCTTTCCCACTTTCTTCTCTTCTCTTTTTTCCTCCTTTCCCTGTTTCCCTCCTTCTTCCCTCTCTTTCTTTCCCTCTTTCCTTCCTTCTTTCCTTCTCTCTACTCTCTCTCTTTCCTTCCCTCTTTTCTCCTTCTGTGGCCCAACTCTCATGAGAAGGAGTTTAAACTTTAAACCCCTTCTCTCTTAGCTCCCCCATCCAAACCAGCTGGGGAAAGGAAGGGGAGGCTTTTGAAGATGCCTCCCCCCCTTTTGCTTCCCCTTCTGACATCACTTCCAGTGCCATCACTTCCAGTGATGTCAGGGGGCGTGGCATATGCTAATAGCCTAATAGCTCATTAGCATACCATATGCTAATGAGCTCCTGCAGCTGTTTTTCTATGAAAAGACCCCTGAACATACTGATCTTACTGCAGCAAGATGTATCAAATTGCCTGACACTAAAATGTTATTACATCTGTTCCAATGAAATTGTGAAATATTTTAACATGTTGGTTGTGATACATAAAAGTAAAGTTAGCAGTACAATCTGTCAGTAATTAAGTAATTATGGGTTCCCTTGCTTGCTCTTCTCCTACTGTATCTTTTTGTGGCCACAATCCAGTGAAAGCAAGTGTAGATGGAAGGGAAAACTCTGCATCATCAAAAATTTATTTTAGTGGAACTGAATGTTGCATTAAGAAATGTGTACAGCATTCTATTAGAGAAAAGCAGTTTTCAGATGCATATTTATTTTTACAAACATGCATATAGAATCTCATAAAGCAAAAAGTAGTTTTGGTATTGCAGTAATCCTGCCTCTAGATCAATGGGAAGTAACATGCATCAGTCAGGAAGATGCCCTCTTTATTCAGTGCAGGAAGTTCCATAACATCTTGTGCATTGTTGTACCCTCCTCAGAGCATGGTCCTTGACTCTTATTTTGCCTTATGGTCAGATATTTAACTTCTTGTACAAAAAGATTAGCAGGTTATTGTTGCTTCCTACTTATATGCTCTGTAGTATGCTGTTTAGTATATATGTCATGTAATTTCATTCTAGGATAACCTTGCTGTTTTGAAAGACAACCATGTAAAGGTGCAAGTTAAAGCCTGTGCTCTCAGCTGGATTGATACAAAGGTATTTATTTTTAGAAAACTGAAGAGTTTTGCCTGTATATAGTAACAGTGCATATGTAAATGACAGTGAAATCCTAAGCAGAGTTACACTCTTCTAAGCCAATTGACTTCAGTGGTTTTAGAAGGGTATGGTGCAACTCTATTTAGGATTGCACTCAACATGACCATTTCACTTTGTACTGTAAAAGAAACAGAAAATGGACAGGGACAGAGTAAAGGAAACAAAAATTCAGTTCCTTGCTTATTAGGTAAAGGTTTCCCTTACTTGAAAGCCAGTCGAATCCAACTCTAGGGATGTGGTGCTCATCTTCATTTCCAAGCCGAAGAGCCAGCACTGTGCAAAGGTGTTTCCCTGGTCATGTGGGCGGCATGACCAGACACCGAGATGCATGGAACGCTGTTACCTTCCCACTGAAGTGGTACCTATTTATCTACTTGCAATTTCTTGCTTTCGAACTGCTAGGTTGGCAGGAGCTGGGACCAGAGACGGTAGCTCACTCCATTATGCGACACTTGGGTCTCGAACTCCTGAACTACCGACCTTACGGTCTGCAGTTCAGCGTCTTAACCACTTGAGCCACCATAGCCCTCTCCTTGCTTATTAGGATGTAGGAGACTGCTGTTGTATTGGTTGAATAGAATTCCAGGCTTTGTTGTCAGCCTCTACATTTTCCCCCTTCAAGTAACAAGTCTGTCTAGCCATTTAAAATGATTACTATTAATGTAGTTAATTTTATGAATCTAGTCCCTATTCACTGAAGCCTGGTGATCAAGATTTACCTATTTCATTAAAAATTAGTGTGAAAGCAAAAAAATTCTAATACCTAAATAGCTGGCTTTCATGCTGCAACCATGTGCAAGCTGTTTGAAACCTCATGGCGATCAGTCTACACAATACCCATAGAAAACGGAGCAGCCTGTATAAATTTCATCCATCATCTGGAGAGTTTCCCTGCAGCTACTAGCTGCCATCAGGAATGCGTACTGTCAGTGATGAGATTTTACATACTGCAAGGGTGATCATGCATTGACATGGGGAGAGGGCTGGCTCAGTGATAAGAGTATCTGCTTTGTATGTAGAAGATCCTGGGTTCAATCCCTGGCATCTCCAGTGAGAAAGATCAGGTAGTAGGTAGTGGACAGTACTGACTTTGATAGACCAGTGGTCTGACTTGGTTTAAAGCAGGTGTGTGTGTGAGAGAGAGAGAGAGAGAGACAGACAGATATGCACTGCAGTCATAAAAACACTTTTCTGGGAGTAAGCCCCATTGTATAGGATTCTGAGTAGATGTGCTTAGAATTGCTTCCTAAGTCTACGTGATGCAGGCCCATAGCTACATTGGAAAATTTTGAGGCCCGACCCCCTGACTTCCTATTTACCCCAGCTGGATTTGTGTCAAGGGTCCAAAGCAGATCCCGTGCTCCTTTGCCAAGAAAGCACCCAGTTAGCTCCGGTTCCGATGGCATGTCCCTGGAGCCACCCAGCCCTGTGAAGGCCAGTGCCCTCGAGTGCCTCCCCTGCTGGAGGGACTGGCTCCTGCCGGGGAGGGGGGGAGAGCAATCCCTTGTCAGGCTCTGGGGAGAAAAGGAAGCCAGGCCCAGCTGTGAGGCGACTGGGGAGCCATGCTAGCCACAGGCCTCATGGGGCCATTGTGGATACAGCCTCGCCGCACTTTCCAGCTTTGAACATAAGAACATAAAAGAAGCCAGTGTTGAATCAGGCCAATGGCCCATCTAGTCCAACACTCTGTCACACAGTGGCCAAAAATACCAGGTGCCATCAGGAGGTCCAGCAGTAGGGCCAGGACACTAGAAGCCCTCCCACTGCTGCCCCCCCAGCACCAAGAAGAGTGCATCACCTGCCCCAGACTGAGAGTTCCTATCTATACCTTGTGGCTAATAGCCAATGATGGGCTTCTGCTCCATATGCTTATCTAATTCCCTCTTGAAACTGTCCATGCTTGTAGCTGCCACCACCTCCTGTGGCAGTGAATTCCATATGTTAATCACTCTTTGGGTGAAGAAATACTTCCTTTTATCTGTTCTAACCCGACTGCTCAGCAATTTCATGGAGTGCCCACAAGTTCTTGTATTGTGAGAAAGGGAGAAAAGTACTTCTTTCTCAACCTGCTCAAGCAATTCTCATCTTCCGCTGTGAAGACAGAGGCAAAAAATGCATTCAGCTTCTCAGCCATTTCCCTATCATCCTTCAGTAGTCCTTCAGTAGTATCTTCAGCAGAAGATGAGAATTGCTTGACCACTTCGGAACCACCGATTTCAGGAGGGGGTTTGAAAGACCTGAATCAGATTGAGGTGACAAGAGAGGAAGTCCTACGACTGATGGACAATTTAAAACTAAGAAATCACCAGGCCTTGAGTTTCCTGTCCAGCAGCCTAAATTTCTCCTCCAGGACCTCACGACTGCATTTACCCACATCGTTGGTGCCGACATGCACCATGACCACTGGCTCCTCCCCAGCACTATCTACCAGCCTATCTAAAACACGCGTAATGTCCGCTACCTTCGCACCAGGCAGGCAAGTCACCATACGGTCAGTACGCGGGTTCGCCACCCAGCTGTCTACCTGCCTATGAATCGAATCACCAACTACCAAGAACCCCCCTCCCACCCTTCCCAGGGATGGTTCCTTGGTACGAAAGGATACCCGTTCACCAGCTGAAGAAGAAGTCCCTTCTGAGGGCACATTCCTCTTATCCTCATCATGGTGCCCCGTTTCCCCTTGACCCTCATGCTCCCTGGCAGCAGCGGGACTGCCAGATCCAGAGTGGGACATATCTAACAAGTCCCCGAGAGTCTTCTCTGTGCAACTAACTGACTGTCTGCTTCTCCAGGTCAGCCACCTTGGCCTCCAGGGAGCAAACTCGTTCCCTGAGAACCAGGAGTTCCTTGCACCGAGCACACACCCAAGACTTCTGACCAGTGGGCAAATAGTCATACATGTGACACTCCATGCAAAACACTGGATAGCCCCCAACCCCCTGCTGGCATTCTGGCTTCATAATTGCTTTTAAACTAATACTTTTATACAATCCCCCTTTTAAAACCCTTTGTATTTATGTGGTTCCTGTTGCAGAAGTCTACTTACCTTACTGGGAACCCAAGGAGCCTAGTTTCCTGGTTTTCTGGCTCTTCCTGGGCTTCTTACAAAGCCCCTAGTCTAAGAGTCCCTAGGCTAAGAGCCACAGGCAAAGAGCCTCACCCTTTGGTTCGTGCCAGAGGCTCGTGCCTCTTGCAAGCTTCCTGCTTTAAATAGAAGCTTCCCCCAGGAGAGGGTGTGGCCAGCAGCTATTCAAATCCACCCAGGCACTCAATTACAGGCAAACAATGACCCTTTCACTCGAGCAGCCAGGACTCTGCAACAACTCACAGCTCACCACACACTCCCAAATGCAGTCCCCCACACAGTACCTTCTCAGCTAAATCACCTCAGCTGAAAGTAAATAAAAAACACTCACCCCTCTAGCAGCTCTAATTCCTTACTCCTTCTCAGAGGTCAGCTGGGTCAGCTTTGTGCTGAGTGTTCCCTGCAGGATCTTCTCAAAATGGTACAGGGGGGCAGGTTGGAGACGCTGGCAGAGAGATCCCCATCACGAGCCAAGGGGGGACACTCCGAGGGGCTGTCTGTGGATTGATGATGCGAGCTGCAGTGCTGGCAAGGGCGTGAATTGGAGACGGCGTTCCACCGGCCCATGCCGGTAGGGGCAGAGAGGCATGGTGAGTCCCCATGGTCTCACAGATCACCCGGGGGGCACCTCTATGTTCAGGCTGCAGACAGGGTGGAGGAGAGACACCCCCCCCAAGCCCAGTGGCCCCAGTGCTTTCAGGAGGGATTCGCTGCCCCCTTCCATGGCTCCTTGCTTCAGCGGAGGTGGCAGCGGTTATGGTAGGGGGAAGGAAAGGCGAGAAGTGCTTTAATCCCACTGGATCCTGGCACGCCTTTCCCTCCAGCCAGAACATGGGAAGACCAGCTGCGGCAGGAGCCAGCCAGCCTCCGTAAGTTTTTTAAAAAATTATTTTAACTTTAGTGCCCCCCAACTTTTTAAAAGGCCCCTCAAACTGAAAAATCCTGGCTACAGGCCTGACGTGATGTGCCTGCTTCAGCAGTTCTTTGGTGTCTTTTTGGGCTGTAACAGAAAGTGAATGTTTTCTGCTTACATGTGAAGCTTACCATTTCCTTAAGTGCTGTGTTCTATAATTCCTTAGTCCTTTGGAAAATGATTGAACAACATGCACCTCATTACTTACAGAATCAGAACTGCATTATAAAACGTTAAACGTTCAAAAGTATATGCAGCATAAAGATTCATTTATTACATTATCTGCTCCTACACTACTGCAGCTTATTGTGCTCCTTCTATAAATGCTTTATAGAAGAACTCTGAATTTAAATGAATTAAAAATGAGTTATGAAATTTATTTTTTTAGTTTGACAGGTATCTGACTAAACTTGAACGCAACCTATTTAACTTTGTATATTAAAAGAAACAGAATGGGGATTGGGACAAAGTAAATGACATGATGATTCAAGCAAGATGTTGTTAATCACATCGTGAATTGTATTAAAACTGATTTAAAATATTAATAGAGAAGTCTGTGTTCAAGTAAATTAGGGGAAACCTATTTGTGCAGTTAAGTTTTCAGCAATTAGGTAAACCAGCTGAAATCCTAATTGGAGATTATATTCATATCACAACTGTTAGGCAAACTTTCTTTTGTTTACTTCATTTTATAGTCTGCCTTTCTCACAAAAACTCAAGGTAGATTCTTTAGGTATCCAGTATCTACTTTGCTAACTGCCCATGGACAGACTCAGGTTTTTTTTACGTGGACATAACAGAGTATAGGCCAGGGGTGGCCAAACTGGGGCTCGGGAGTCGCATGCAGCTCTTTCAGACATATTGTGTGGCTCCCGGCAGGGCGGCTGTGGATGTGAAGGGGAGGCATGCTTTTTCTCTCCCTCCCTCCCTCCCTATTTGCTTTCTTTGTTTCTCTCTATCTCTCTTTCTCTCTTCCTTTCCACCTCTTTCCTTCTTTCTTTTCACCTCTCTCCCTCTTTCCTTCTCTCTTTTAGACAAATGAATACCATCAGCAAACAAATAAATATAATTGGAATATAAATATAATTATATCTGTTTTACCCCTTTTGTTTATATTTTTGGCAGTCTCATTTAATGTTAATGAAAAGCAGATCTGCATATTTTTCAATAAAAATATGTGTGTAATATTTGTTCATGTCTTGCGGCTCTCAAACATCTGATGTTTATTCTATGTGGCTCTTACATTGAGCAAGTTTGGCCACCCCTGATATAGCTATTGTGAGGAACTGAACTTCTGCGCTACACCCTAGTCTGTATTATCAAAGGTATTGGATTTTAGGGTCACGTCATCCACCCCTTCCATCCTCGTACTCTGACTGATTGATTTGAGTCAAGTTTTGATATTGGAGGCCATATTTTCTCCTTCCATATAATATTTGACTTATGCAATATGTGTACTAGTCTTGGCAACAGAATCCTAACTGTTAATTGACTTAGCTTTTATCAGAAATCAAGATGGAGAAGGAATTTCTACCTGTTGGGAGGGAAATTGCTGGTGTTGTGTTGGAGAGTGAGTATACTTATTAACATAATGTTACTGTAACCTTTGAGAGCAAATAATGAGTGTAGAGATCAGTGAGCATCATTTGAACTGTATAAAATCAATTTATTAATTATATATAAAATTAAATTCCCAGTGCTTATATAACTCTCTCCCAATGTTCTGTTATGCATTGGTAGAAGAAACAGAGTCCAGAACTGGTCCATGCAGGCTTGAGTCAATTGTTGGAAGTAATCAAGTACAAGGAGCAGGCTTAACCCCACCCCATTGTGCCTATAAACACTTTTTCCTTTATATCTAAATGGCTACCATCAGTTCCTGAAAGAACAGTAATTCTTGACAAATGCTGGTGCAGTGGATGAAAAAGCCTCCCTAAAGGTCCTAATGCTAGGTGGTGGAGCTAATTTTGACAACGCCATTGTGATAGGGAGCAGTGTCCCTCCTCCTGTTTTCAAAGTAGTTTTAGGTTTTTAATCATGCTCATTTCAGTTCTGTGCTGCCAGCATAGCTCCATAAAGCCCACAAGGTAAGGTTATAACAATCAAATCTAAAACAAAATTCAATTTTAAGAGTAACTAAAATATACACAATACAATAAGAAAAATAGCCTAAAAGCAGCAATAAAATATATCGTAAAACCAATTTTCAGTCATTGATAAAACAATAAACACTTCAGGCCAATCACCTAGCATACATTGAAATCCTATAATTTCTGACATTCTTTAAATGGAGAGATTGAGCTGACCATCCCTGGCAAAGGAATTTCCATAGCATGAAATATTCAAGAATGCCATTCTCCATGCACCAATCAAACTGATTTTAGACAAAGAAGGAATTTGGAGCAAGGCCTCTGCTGAGCAATACTCCCTCTAAGTTGTGGAGTCCTGTGAGCAAAAATTCTACTTTGTGAGCTACTGGCATTAAAATTGTGAATGAGTGACTTGGCTTTTGCATAAATAAGTTTGCTCTGGAGCCATCCTTTCTGAGCTAAGACAAAAATGTGTGAGCTGGAGGCTAAAAAACTGTGAGCTAGCTCACACTAACTCAGCTTAGAGGGAACACGACTGCTGAGCTTTATAGGGTAGAGGGGCAGCATTTTCCCATAGCTTACTTCTACCAAGCCGTGAAGAATCATTCCTGCTGCATTCTGCATAGCACCATCCTAATTTCTATGTCTTGGACACACTACGCTAGAATGCAGAAACTCACAATTGCCCTGTATAGTCATTCCAGCAGCAAAAAAAGCCTGCTGGATCTTGACCTGTGCTCCGTAGGAGCAATAGCTTCAGTAATTAGTTTTAGGCAGTTTGGTGTAGTGGTTCGGTGCACAAACTCAAATCTGGGAGAACTGGGTTTGATTCCCCTCTCCTCCACATGCAGCTGCTGATATGACCTTGGGTCAGTTACAAGTTCTTTCAGAGCTATTCTCTCATGAGCAGTTCTTGAAAGAGCTCTCTCAGCCCCACCTACCTCACAGGGTGTCTGTTGCGGAGAGGGGAAGGGAAGGAGATTGTAAGTTGCTCTCAGACTCCTTCAGGTAGTGAAGGGCAGGATATAAATCTAATCTCTTCTTCTCTAACTATACTGATACCCAGTCAAGAGTATTCTTCACTGCTTCCCATTCCTCATTGAAGTCAGTTTCCATGGGTACAGCAAGAGGAAAGGCAGTCCTGCTTTTCCAAGCCTATGCAGACCTGAACTAAGCATAGCAGCCAGGCTCTGAAAAAAAATCCCCCCCTACTACTACCACTACCACAACTATTAGAAACTGCAAACAAAATGCTGTTTCCAGCTTTGGGAGCATAGTTTACTTCAAATGTTTGAAAAAGCCCTCAGTATGTGGTTCTCTGTTCTTTATTACTTTTATTACATCTAGTACAATTAGCAACTTAAGCAGAAAGTGCACATTATTGTACTGCAGTAATTATTTTAAAATCACTTTTATCAACATTCAATGACATGAGCTTTAGGAGCAAAAACAGGTATACAAAAATGAGCCCCCCTTGACAGGTACTCCTTTATAAGGGGGTAATTGTATCCTTCCTGAAGAAATGACAGTTAAATTAATATCCTGGGTGAATATTGCCTAAATTGGTTTTTGTTACTATTTCAATAAGGAGATAGTCTCTGCCTATCTCTTTTCCAGACCCTACTCTCTCGCAGTCCCAAACAGCCCCTAATGGACTACCATACATGTATTTGGCCGTGAATCATAGGTTTGCAACCTTGCAGCTGGATATCATGGGCTGCCACAGCTCAGGAAAAAAGGGAAGAAAGACACTGGCAGTCTTTTCTCTGGGATATGGATGGGGTGCAGATGTACCTGATTAAATTTCTCTTGGACTGACCAGTACATGGGTTTTACTCATGAGTCATACTTTGTATCAGTCTCATTGCTTTTTGTTGCAGAATTATTTTTCCACAGATCATACTGGATTAGTGACCTTGGGAGAGTCTTATATTTCACTGCACCCTATGATTCAATGTGTTTTGCATGTCCCTTGAGGTCTTTGCCTTGTAAGCACTTCTTTTTGCTTGTACCACTCTTTGATCTGTATTGAGTAGACTGATCTGGGGGCATAAGGAGGTTTCTGCATAGATGGCTGATGGCTCAGACTCAGGCAGGGAATTAAGCCAGATCGTCTCTTTCCCTATGATTCCTCACAGGAGTGCATTCTACTGGACATAACTAATCTACTTTCCTTCTATGGGGGAGGACACTGAGCTCCAACTCAGAGAATTTTGCCAATATTTTTCTTTCTGTTTCACCTTCATGGATCTTAGCACTGTCCCTCACTACTTCACACTTTCTGTTTATTTGAGACCAGGAATCATAGCAAGACTGTATTGTAAGTCAGTGTTAGTATATATGATTCTTTCAAAAAGTACAATTTGTTTCAACTGAAACTTATTTTCCCTTTGTGTTGTTTTCTTCAAGTTGGGAAAAAAGTGTCCTCCTTTCAGCCACATGATGAGGTAGTAGGTAAGTGTTGCTGTGTTATGCAATTCAGTAAAATGTTTAAATTTTAGAATTGCATCAGGACCTTTGTTATAAGTTTTCACTCAACACTGGATATTTGTTTTCATTCTCAAATATTGTTCAGTGTTTTGGAGAGCTTCCAAAACATTCCAGTCATTAGAAGCTAATGAAAATTTTGCTGTTGACACTGATCATAGAATCACAGAGTTGGAAGGGACCATGCAGGCCATCTAGTCCAGCCCCCTGCTCACTGGATTATTTATTTGTTACATTTGTATGCCACTCTTCCTCCAAAATAGTCCAACAATTATTTTTAGTCTCACAGCAATGCGCCCAGATACAGAGACTTGTCCTATACCAACAAACTTCATAGTTGATCAAGAAATTTGTATCTAATCTTCATATCCAACTGCAGCATTCTAACTGCTGGATCAGATTGATTCATGTTGACATTGGGCTATACAAGGCGACACAGTGATTTCAGATAATTTCCTGTCTCCCACAGCAGCCCACCGAAATCCCCAGACTGTTGTTCCTAGGAGATAGGGGAGCCACAGAAACAACATGAGGGGTGAGTTTGGGGGTGAGGACTGCAGCAGGAGAGGGGAACTGGCAAAAATCACACACACATTCCCTTCTGTTGACAATTGTTATTGTGAGCCAACAATGGAATGTTTTATAAGGAGTTGTAAGGAAGAAATTGGTCTTCTCTATCTGCCTATTTTATTTCTGTCACAATGACCCCAGCTATTTAACAAGGCCCCTTCTCATTTTTTCTTTCTGCTCATGTAAAAGGGTGATGGTGTAGGAGTTTACTCTTTTACATCCCAGTGGAACTTCCAAACGTGAGGGTCTTGTTATTTCAATAAAAAGAACAGTGTTCTCCACCTTGGAAGGGAAAGGAGCGGAGGGCAAATAAATAATTTCGAACTTAATTTAGGCAGTTAAATTCTCACAGGATTAAAAATTCCCACTTCATAGTGGGCATGGTTGAAGCTTTGGCCTGAAGCACTTCTCAAGTATTCTTTCCCAGGTAGCAGTTCTTTAGAGTCCTGCAAGTGTCCTTGGGATAAAGCAAAGCTGTCTTCTCTCATTCTGTCCTAGCTCACAGGTCTTAGGTGATTCCTATCAGTCATCAATGGTTCAACCAGTGTTCACTCAGGATTCTGTCTCAGGGAGAGGATTAGAAAGGGTGCACATGGTGTCCCACAAGGACTTGCTGGGGGCTTCTCATTTTCCTTTCACCACTATTTCTCCTTTCCTTTCCCTTCCCTGACATTCCTCATGGTCTTTCCCTTTTTGCTGCTTTCTTCTCTTTCACACTCATCACCAACAGTTTGGTGTTGTGGTTAAGAGCAGCAAACTCTAATCTGGAGAACTGGGTTTGATTCCCCACTCCTTTACTTGCAGCTGCTGGGTGACCTTGGGTCAGTCAAAGTTCACTGAGAGCTGTTCTCTCAGAGCTCTCTCAACCCCACCAACTTAACAGGGTGTCTGTTGTAGGGAGAGGAAGGGAAGGAGACTGTAAGCTGCTCTGAGACTCCGAGTGAAGGGTGGGGTAAAAATCCAACCTCCTGCTCCTCCTCCTTTGGCCTGCCTGCCCCAGTTTTCAGTGTTTCCTCTTTCCCTCCCCTTGGCAACATCTCCCTGGGGTAACTATGGCCCAGTTGTGTGGTTCTGAACCTACAAGGACTTCTGGGGGAGCACCTCATTTTCCTCTGTATCCCCTTCCTCACACAATTTCCTCTGACCCTCCTCCTGGAAACCTCCATATCCTCATTTTTCCTTGTTTGTTTCTCTCCCTCCCATCCACCAGCCAACCTACCTTTTATATGTCCCCCATCTTCAGCCATATTTATTTACTCTATTTATACCCCATTCTTCTCCCCTCCATTTTATTGTCATAACAGCCCTGTTATGTAATTTAGTCTGAGAATATATCACTGGCCTAAGGTCATCCAGTAAGCTTCCATGGGAGACTGGTGATTTGAACTTGAAAACCTAACCACTATGTCACACTGGCTTTTCGTGGGATGGCTGCTGTTGAACGGTACTGGGTTAATCATTCAGATCACATGGTAGCAAGTTGCCTGACGGTTTTTTTGAGGCCTTGCTTTCTTCATAAGTGCTCCTTTAAAGCCCTGAAAATGATTTAACTATCCTTAGATGTGTCTATGTTGAGAATTACATATATTGATGCTTCTTAACTGGCTCCTGGGTAGAACTGTGTGACCGTTTTCCTTACCTGTTATCCCCAGAGGGGACAGAATAGAAAATATTTTTTAATGGTGCCAGTTAAGCATTTTTTTAAAGTCCAAGGTTGTTTCCTTTGCTAGAGAAGGAGAAAGCCAGGAAGAGTGACGGTGTCTGTGCAGGCCAGTTCTCCCTCTAAGGTGGAGGACATCTTTGGGTGCTTTCCACCATCCAGTCAGGGAGGCAGGAACTAAATTCCTCTTCCTGTCTGGTGTGTGGAGCACCCACTATCTTCAGTTCTGTTCCTGCCTCTAGAGGGAGAGCAGTTCCTTAGCAAGCTCTTACTAAGCCTTTAAAAAACTTCAGAATCGATCTTCTTTTCCTTAACCCCCTCCCTTCCTTCCTTCCTTCCTTCCTTCCTTCCTTCCTTCCTTCCTTCCTTCCTTCCTTCCTTCCTTCCTTTCCTTCCTTCCTTCCTTCCTTCCTTCCTCCCTTTAAACTAAAGTTCTTTCTATCTCTCACCTTCTTTTTCTCTGAGAGTCTTTAAAGGACTGCCCCTGACGCAGCGGCTCCCTTTTCCTCAGGCCCAATGCACACGGAAGCGAAGAGGCGCTCCTGCGCCATGGACGCCAGTGTCCAAGACGAGTTCCTAGATGCCGAGGATCTTGAAGCAGCAACTTCACTGCTGCAGTCGTCGGGGACTCATCCAGCACCGACATGCCTTCTCAGCTTGTGCGAGCTGCTGGCGACGCATCGGCCATTTTAGCGCCGCAGAAGAAGCCTCGCACGCAAGAGACACAGATGGAGAACAGCTCAGTCCCCTACAGGGAGAGCGTGAGGACTACACCCCCCTGCCCAGTGATTTTGGCAGAAAACCAGGTTGGGAGTCTTTTCCGCTCCAGAGCGAGGCTCAATCATGACCTTGCCAACCTCCCAGCGGAAGGTCCAGGAAAAAAGGCTTTTTGCCACAGAATTCAGCCTTGCCAGCCCTAGCCAACACTATTTTACTGCCAAATGTACAGGGACCCCCTGGTGCACCCCTTGATTTACTCTTCTTAATGAAGGAGCAATGAGAGAGGAGATGGTTAATATAGCTCGCTCCTCAGCAGCTGATGATACTAGATCTGGCTCTGAGTCATTCTCCTCTCCCCCCTCGCCAAAAAGAGTACCTGGCTCCTTACCACAGGGAAGAAAGTGGCCAACTAAGGCTGCCCAAAAATGACCACTAGAGGGATGTGGAACCAGGGAACCACACTGGGAGGATGACCTTCCTCCTGATCCTGATTCTGAGGGATGAGAGGGAGTTCTTATCAGATGAAGAGGAAGAAGAGGTGTTTGTGCCTGAGCCATCCACCAGTATCTTTTATCTAAGACTGTGGCAGCACTCCAGCTTCACAATACCTCTAATGGGGAGGAAGAACCTAAACCAGGGACTTCCAGGTCCAAAACGCAAGGCATGCGAGAATTTTTTCCAAAACATGCATCCTCACAAAAGGTTTACCCACTCCCAGGGTATTTTGAGTGACAATTGAGGGCTGAATGGTCTAAACCAACAGCCAACAGGCAGTTCCCACAATTGGTTAGGAGACTGTATACTATGCCTTCATTTGTTCATGAGATGTTACAGGTACCAGCGGTGGATGCCCCAGTGGTGGGTCTCCAACATTCTGGACTTCTGTCAGAAGACAGCCAGGGCACGGTTCAAGACAACTTTGACAAGAAAGGCAAGGCAGCCCTACAAAAGGTCCACGGGGCCTTGGCCCTAGTCATGAGGGCCTCGGCTATCTCTTCCACCATTTCCAGAGCTTTAATAGTTTGGATGCGAAAGATGATTCAGTTCCTTCCTGAAAACAATAAGTGACTACTAGAAGGAGCAAATAGGGTGCTAAAGGCCAACACCTTCCTTGGACATACTTACGTTCACCTCCAGAGCAATGGCTTCAGCAGCAGTGGTCAGACTTCTGCTGTGGCTTAGAGCCTGGCCAGTGGATCTGCACTCTAAGAACATCGTCCTGGCTTACCCATTTCAAGGAGAAAAAGTGTTCAGAGATGCCCTGGAGAAGATCCTAGTCGAGACCAGGGATAAGAAGAAGGTGATGCCCAAGACTCTACGTCGCTCTGACAGACGATATGTCAGCCTGCCGCCCTTTCGCACGCAACACACCCTGTCCAGATCTAGACAAGATATGAAGAGACCATCATGGGAACAAGTGAGACAGTCCTTCAAGAAGGGTCCCTTTAACCCCAGGAACAACAGGACATTGACCTTTCGTGTCGACAGATCTGATGCAGACGTTAAATCCTCCAAGGCATGACTCCTTGGATGTTCCGGTGGGTGGGCACCTACTCCATTTTCTTGATGCATGGACAGACGCTCACATAGACGCCTGGTCCTTGGATATTATTTCTCATGGCTATTCCATAGAATTCAAGAGATACCCACTGGAATGTTTCCTAATCTCTCCTTGCCACAAGAATCCTCAGAGAAGACTGATAACGCCGAAAGCCATACAGCATCTCATAGATATTAAGGCCGTGGAACCCATTCCTCTTCAACAACAAGGCCGGGGAGTCTATTCTATATTCTTCACGGTTCCCAAAAAGAACAGGGACTGGAGGGCCATATTAGACCCCAAATACGTCAACAAGTACATCAAACTACGATACTTCAGGATGGAGACTCTTCGTTCTGTTTCAGAGGCGATTCAACCCAATGAGTTCCTGACGTCAATAGACTTAACAGAGAAATACTTGCACGTCCCTATCCTACCTTCCCACCATCAGTACCTATGATTCTACATGGAGAAATGTCCTCTTCAATTTCAGGCCCTCCCCTTCGGCTTTTATTTTTTTTTTTTATAAAACTCTCTTAAAAAAGAGAGAATTTTATTCTTTTTATAAGAAACGGGAAGGGTAGACAGATGGAGAAAGAAAAAGATGGAGTGAAATTTTTCCTGTTAGTGAGGGTTAGTTTAGGTTAATAACCAATACCAATTTTGGCATCTATCATGGTTAGAAGATCTTCTTTTTAACTATTGCAAAGTCCAAATTCACTCTGTTAATGCAGTTAGTAAAGTCCATTGGGGTTAGTAATTAAACAGCTCCTTCCAGATGTTACACGAACAGTCCTCAAAGTATCTTCTTTTTAAATCTCTTCCAGTTATGGATTAAGTCCATTTTAACTTTGAAGTCTTCCGTTCCATCACCACTTTCCCCTGGGCTGCTGTCTTCTTCGCTTATCCCAGTTTTGAATACTGCATCTTCCTCCCTGCTGGCGTGTCTCTTCAGAAGTTTCTGTGTTTTAAAGATGAAATCCTTCTTCTTTCTTTTCTCTTTTTCCTTAAACTTCTGGCCTTCAAGCTTCCTGGGCTCCATAAACTCTTCAGATGAAATTAGATCTCCAGTTTGTCGCTTGCTATGCTCAACATCCCCTTCTACTGGCAGAGTATTCTCTTTTATAAAAGCGGAATAGGCTTTGGGAGCCTCATCCACCTCTTCTTTAATTTTAATTCAACAGCGCCAAGGGTGTTCACCAAACTTCTGGTCAACCTGGTGGTGAATCTGAGAGAATGGGGTGTGCGTGTTCACCCGTACTTGGACAACCTCTTGATAAGATCCAGCTCTCAGGAGAAGTCACTACGGGACACCCAGACTATGATCCAATATCTGCGTTCTCACAGATTTCTGATAAACCTGGGGAAATGCTCACTCCAACAGTCTCAATGCCTAGAACACCTAGGCATGATAATAGACACCAGACAATGTTCACTTTTCCTCACCAGAGAAAAGATGGAAAAGACCAGGAGGCTAGCAGAATTAGTGATCAGGAGTACCCATTCTCCGCTGATGACCTTGGCCAAATTGCAAGGTCTGCTAGTGGCCAACACAGAAGCGCTCTACTGGGGGCATCTTCATCTCAGGACACTTCAGGCCTTTCTCAAGCCATATCAGCTCCAAATTATGGAAAAGGCGAATCTTGACCTTAAAGTGCCTCTACGAGTCAAGAATAGCTTGGTGTGGTGGACCAAATCTGACAACCTTTACCAAGGCAAGTGATTTCTGATACCACACCAGATCCAGATGTTCTCAGATGCCAGGCTCAAGGGCTGGGGGGTGACGCTGGACAATCATCCGGTCCAGGGCCTCTGGTCAACTCAGGACTCAAAACTGCCCATCAGCATCCTAGAATTGAAGGCCATACAACTGGCTCTACTATGCTTCAAGGACCAGATCCAGCAATGCCATCTACTAGTCAGGACCGACAATGTCTCTGCCAAGTCATATATAAACAAGCAAGGGGAATCCAAGTCATCCAAACTTCACAGGGAAGCGGATCTCCTCCTGTCCTGGGTGGAGACGCATCTGGCCTCGATATGAGCCATCAAGGGCACGGCCAATGTACTGGTGGATAGGCTGAGCCAGGAAACCATACAACCTGGGGAGTGGCTCCTGAAAAAAGAACTCTTTGAGGCAATAACAATGAAGTTCGGCACCCCCATCCTGGACCTCTTTGCCAGTCCACACAACCATTAACTACTGAGGTTTATGACCAGGTTCTTTCATCCGAGGGCAGAGGGAACAGATGCCCTGACTTCTATCTGGCCGAAGGGTCTTCTCTACTTTTTCCCTCTGATCCCCATCATCCCCAAACTTCTGCGGAAGATCAAAGAGCAGCGAGCAGAAGTTTTGGTGGTGGCTCCACAGTGGCCCAGACCCCCGTGGTTTTCAACCCTCCTACAGATGTCTGAAACAGTCTGACACAATCTCCAGACATGCTTCATCAGGGACCAGTGTGGCACCCACATCCAGATTGGCTCTGCTTAACCGTCTGGAAATTGAACAGAGCAATTTATTAGAGGCTACTCATGTGAAGTCGTAGACACTATGCTGGCCTCATGAAAACCATCAACTATTAAAATTTACAACACGTTTTAGAAAGCCTTTGTGTGATGGGCCTGGAGGAAGATGGTTGATGTACTTCGCCCTCTGATGGATGCAATACTGGGGATGGGACTCAAGCCAGCTACACTCAGAAAACAGGTTTTGGCGTTGGCAAATGTCCTTCCAATGATGAACGGCTTCCAGTTGACTGACCACTCTGACATCTGGCGTTTCCTTCGTGGAGTGACCCTAAAGAGTCGTCCCACAATTAATCATTTTCCCACCGGGGACTTTACACTGTACTGTCAGCATTAACTAATCCATCATTTGAACCAATAGGTGAAATACTTCTGCATTGGCCCCACCTAAAAACCATCTTCCTCGTGGCCATTAACTCCGCCTGGAGGATTTCTGAATTAGGAGCACTATTGAAGTCTGATCTCTGCATATTCCATAAAGACAAAGTAGTCTTACACACGGATCCAACGTTCCTACCAAAAGTACATTCCAAGTTTCATTGTTCTCAAGAAATTTATTTCCCATCTTTCTGTCCTTCCCCGAGTCATCCCAGAGAGAAATCCTGGCACAAGTTAGACGTGCAAAGATTGCTCAAGACATACCTCATTCGCACGGAGCATTTCAAATGCTCAGATCCCAGGATGGGTCAGAAGATGTCAATGGCGACCAACAGCATGGCCAACAAAACCTGTATTAGAGAGGCCTACAAAGCTCAGGGCCTAGATGCACCTCCAGGCATAACAGCTCTCTCAGTCAGGAGCACAGCAATCAACACAGCATTTCTGAAGAACACCTCCATAGAAGAGGTCTGCAAGGTTGTGACCTGGTCTTCGACTTCTATCTTTGTTAAACATTACAAGCTGAATCTCTATGCATCAGCGGATGCTGCCTTCGATCAAAGAGTGCTCCAGCACGTGATGCAAGACGAAGACAACAACCCACCCAAATTGTGAGTACTGCTGTGGGAGTGCCCAAAGATGTCCTCTGCCTCAGAGGGAGAATGACCCTTGGACACTTACCGTGAGGAGTCCTTCTCTTCTGAGGAAAGGAGGACATCTTGCCCTCCCTACTTCTTCGTTCTTCTATTCCTCTATTCTCTATACCTTGCTGCAGGTGCACTCTTCCCTCTGTATATTGTTCTTGTTAATGCCACTTGGTGGTTGTTCTTGTTCTCATTTTGAGTTCTTTACAACTATTAGGAAGGTTTATTTTTTCTGCTGTTGGGAGTCACCCGAACTGAAGATAGGGGGTGCTCCACATGCCAGACAGGAAGAGGGAGAATTTAGTTCCTGCCTCCCTGACTGGATGGTGGAAAGCACCCAAAGATGTCCTCCTTTCCTCAAAGGAGAAGGACCCGTCACGGTAAGTGTCCAAGGGTCATTCTGCTCATTCTTGTTCTTATTTAAAGAAGTATTAGGAGAAGTGGAGAGGAAGGAGTGAAAGAACATGGGAAATGGAGCACAAACACTGATAGATAACTCCACCTGTCCCATCAG
This sequence comes from Gekko gecko, assembly GCA_029375565.1. Classification (NCBI taxonomy): domain Eukaryota; kingdom Metazoa; phylum Chordata; class Lepidosauria; order Squamata; family Gekkonidae; genus Gekko; species Gekko gecko. The sequence continues at coordinate 97,842,186 of JAPDNY010000004.1, read as the reverse complement.
AAATGGGCGGGCTGTAGTTGTCCAAAGGGGAGCCTATGAGAAGCTTGCAAGTAGTTGTTGTTTCAGTAATAAGCCAGTTTGGAATAGCGGTTAACTGCAAGGACTCTAATCTGGGAGAACCAGGTTTGATTCCCCACCCCTCCATTCGCAGCTGCTGGATGGCCTTGGGCAAGCCATAGTTCTGTCAAAGGTGGTCTTGAAAAAAGCAGTTTCTGTTAGAGCTCTCTCAGCCCCACCTACCTCACTGTTGTGGGGGGGCGAAGGGAACAGGGAGTGTAAGTCGCTCTGAGACTCTGAGTGAATGGCAGGGTATAAAACCAATCTCTTCTTCTTTTCTTCTAATATTTAGCTCCATAACCATTATTCTGTAGTTAAAGTTTATTAAAAAATTCTTTTTCTGTAAAATGTGTGTTCATAAAAAAGTGGAAGTTGATACAGTTCTGACCCCATCTGTTATCAACCATAGGAAGGGATATGTAGGCAAAAGTTTGCTGATGTTGCCAACTTTTATCTCTTGCAGTTGCATTATGTTGAATTGACATAAGCTAATAGTGATTTGTTTGGCTAATAATTCTGCTTGTAAATGTGATACTTGTTCCATATGGCTTGAACAGTATGGTTTTGTTTTCATAGGAATTTTGCCTCTGGATTCAGAAGAGTCTGGTTTGTGTGAAGTTATTGGCATTCATGAGCATTATTTAGGTATGTATCTCCTATTAGCTAACAATTCAGTTTACTGGGTACAAAGGCCTAATTGACAGTTAAAAACCATGTTACTTAAGTTGAAACATTGAAAATGGTGTGTAACTAACAGTGGCTAAGTGCCCACAGATGCACATTGTCTTAAACTGAAGTTTTAAATTCTGTATAATCAAGCTTTTTCAGTACAATAGTAGCAGTACATTACTAGTCTATGAGTTAACTTCCCAAGAGAAACCACAAGCGCTGACTCATCTCTTTTACTTCTCTTCTGTGACTTCTCTTCTTGCTTCACTCTGTCTTCTTGCCGATTGACCCTGAACCTTCTCAAACAAGCAGTTTCTAAAGCAGTGTTCACCTTTACTTTGAGCTTTCAACTGTCATCTTTTTTTCTAGGGTGTCTTTGTTTTACTTTTGAAGGAATTTACATACTAAAGAGAGGGGAAAACACTGTGCAAATCCAAAAGATCAGAAAGTGGGGGTGGGGGACAGCATGATATAATACCAATATCTCACTCACTTGATGTTGGGGTTGCATTCTTCAGTTTTTAAGTTGTTGTTTGTTTACTCAGTGGAGAGTTGGATTTGGAATTCCATTGTCATCCCCCTCCCCCCCAAATTCTGTCATTAGACTGTTTTTGGCATCAGGCAAATCTGAGTGATGATCTGCAGTCCTTTCCACACTGTGCTTGTTCTCTATATTCAGTTGTGTTTGTTCTGAAATAATAGTTACTGGTTTCGATAGACCAAAAGTCATTTTGCAGTTTCCCCCCTTCCAGTGCAGACTGCACACTATGGTGTTCCTAAGGGTGCCCAGCAGAGCTTTGTTTTCCCAACAGCGGACTCTCTCAAGTGTATCACAGTTTAGTTTTGTTTTTAAATCAGTGGGGAGAATTAGTAAAATAATGTTGAAAGTTTGGCTTTGCTTACGAATGCCCTTCCTCATACCTTATTGGATTGGAGGATTTATCTATTTATGAGCAGCTGTCCAAGAATGTGCAGACTTCAAACACTGACATTTTTGTAAGCTGTTTTCATAAACTGAATATAAGCAAATCATGTATGATTAAAATTATAGGCTAAAGTACATATAGGCTGTCAGGCAAGAGCCTAAAGTTCTTCCTACTTATAATTCCTTGCTCACAGTTTAAAAGAAGCTGCAAATAGACCTTTATAACTGGCAGTTATATCTGTGTATATATTCATCACTTGTTGACAATAGAGTTTCTAGCCAATGGCTGGCCACCAGCAGGAATCCAGGGGGGCAGGGATATTGGGGGGTACTGTAGAGTGATGGTGTTATGTCACTTCTGGGGGAAACTTGAAAATGACATCATACCTCTCTAGGAATTGCTAGAAATCTATGATAAAACTATAGTGTTTCCAGTGATTCATGGAGCGACATGACATCACCTCTGGGGTTCCCCTGGAAGTGGTATGATGCCATTGCTAGAAGGTATTCCTACCAGAGTGCCAGTGCGCAATGGGAGTTGTGGGTGGGAGTTCTCTTGTAGCCAGTAGGCACGTGGCAAGCCTAGTTGACACTAGAGTCAAGTAATGATTGGCATGTGTGACTGAGCCACACCGATTAATCACCATAGACAGTGCTCTTATGCCATCTTATACCAACTCAAATACTGTTCAGTGAAGACTGGTGATCTTCAGGGGCACTATACTGAAGGACACTTTGTTCCTTTTATTTCAGAAATTGTTCAAAATAGAAAAAATAAGGAGTCCTTTTAGATGAGGATCTCTTTACATCCACTTTTATTAAAGTTCATAGACATTTCTGCCAGATATCAAAAACCAACAAGCTGAAATGTTGCTTCAGAAGTCAGCCAGCAACACACCCTAATTTAATTCTGCCCTAGTGTAATCATTCTGAAACTCTGTTGTGTGGTCTTTAATAAATGATTAGACAATAATGTTGGGATTAATTATACAAATATTTGTGTGTGCTTCACACCATATGGAAAACAGTTTCCTCAATTAATTCACATTGCTATGCTATCAAGATGTAGGTTTTCCAGTACTTTCCAGTGTAATCCTATGCAGAGCTGATTTCAGTGGATTTAAGACTGAAATAACTCTGCATGGAACTATACAGTAGGATATTTATTTTTATGAAACTTCAAATGACAGAGAAAAGGAAGGGAGGGGAATGGAAGGTTGGTTGAAGAAAGCAATATTTATTTAAAGCATTCCAGGAACGACAAGCCTGTATAATACTTGCCAGCATCAATTTGATCCTCGCCCAACAAACACAATCAGGCTGGTTTCAGAATTAAGAGTGCTTAAGCTAACTGACTGAACTACACCACTGCACCAATGGATGTGGAAAGGAAACAGATAGTGATTATAATGTTAGAATTCTTGAACTGAATATTCTTTCATTGATGTTTTGAATACTGTGCAGACGGCATGTGTTTCCCTGCCCCCATTTTATTACCACAGTCTTTTTTTGTTTAGTAACAAAAGTTGGTTGTTAGGCAGCCTAGATATCATTTAATTAGAATCAGAATCAGATTTTCTCATCTGTGTGGTTTTATTACATCAAATCTTTAGTTGGTTTGGAATAATTGCTGTCAAACCTCAATGAAACTGGTCTTGGGATTCTCATTATTCTAAGCTGTATTATGCTACAACATACAGTGTCTCAACATACATCTTTTGAACTCTTCCATAGTTGTGGAAGAAGCTGTTTGACTATAAAATACTTGCAATTATTTTACAAATCACTTTACAGTACTTATTTTTCCACATTCTGATAGCCTGGTTTCTACTTTTGATTATAAAATCAGTCATCACACTCTTTCAAAAATACTACAAAATAACTGAACATTTGCTATCAAACAATTTTAAAGAAAGAACATACATATCTGCTTATAAAGTTGTTAGCTTAAAGACACCTGGCAAATTTGCAAAACATTTTATTTAGTGTCCTCTTGGAAAGCATCACTGGACAACTCGCCAATTATTATTTTTGTAATAGACAAGATATTGCTCTCTTTTGTTGTTGTTGTTCAGTTGCACAGTCAAGTCCAACTTTTCGTGACCCCATGGACCACATCATGCCAGGCCCTCCTGTCTTCTGCCATCCTCTGGAGTTTGCTCAATTTCATGTTCGTTGCATCAATAACACTGTCTAACCATCTCATCCTTTGCCATCCCCTTCTTCTTTTACCTTCAGTTTTTCCCAGCATCAGGGTCTTCTCCAGTGAGTGCTCCCTTCTCATTTGGGGGCCAAAGTATTTGAGCTCCAACTTCAGTATCTGTCCTTCCAGGGAACAGTCAGGGTTGATTTCCTTTAGGATTGACTGATTTGATTTCCTTGCAGTCCAAGGGACTTTCAAGAGTCTTCTCCAGCACCATAATTCAAATGCATCTATTCTTCAGTGCTCAGCCTTCCTTATGGTCCAACTCTCGCAGCCATACATTACTACTGGGAATACCATTGCTTTGACTATGTGGACTTTTGTTGGCAGGGTGATGTCTCTACTTTTTATTATGCTGTCTAGATTTGCCATAGCTTTCCTCCCAAGGAGCAGGTGTCTTAATTTCATGGCTGCAGTCACTGTCTACAGTGATCTTGGATCCCAGGAACATGAAGTCTGTCACTGCTTCCATGACTTCCCTTTCTAGTTGCCAAGGAGTGATGGGGCCAGATGTCATGATCTTGATTTTTTTTTTTTTTGGCCCCCCGAAGGGGAATTTTTTTAATTAGCATTTTCTACACACTACAAACTCTAACAGAAAAAAAGGGGATAGGGAAACATCTACACTAAAGGAGAAAGAAAAGATAACCACACTAACTAAAACCTGAAGAGATGGAGATCTTCAATAATGCTTATATCCGTGTTAGTCCATAAAAAGCTTTAAAAAGCATTGAGCATGATCTAAAAAAAAAAAACACCCACTACTGTTTCAGCAGACTATTTTCGCAATTCAAGAGCCCTCCCCCAACCATCCCGTAATAAAAAGGCTTCGTATGACTTTCAGAGTCTCAGTTCTTGTTTTGCTTCTCCTTGTGATCTCTCAGTTATAGCTTTGTTTGGGAGCAGCCACCTCCTTTTCTGCATCAGAGTCTTCGTCAGAAGACACCAAGTCCAACTCGCCTGTAGATTTGCTGTCTTCTTCTTCTTTCGTCTCCTCTTCTAGACCTCCCAGTTGCAGCCACAAAAACTCTCGGGCTTTGAAAACAGAGTCAATTTTTTCTCTCCTTTTATTTTGAAAGTGATGTCTTTGGAGATTAACCACCTGTATGCAATGCTATTTATTTGCAAAAAGAGGATCAGTTCCTTGTACTTCTGTCTCTTTTTTCTTATCTCAAATGGAATGTCTTTTAAAATCCTTATATTGTTGCCTCTGATTTTCAGGGGTGTGTTTGTAGTCGCTTTTAAGATTAAATCTCTTATATGTCTCTTTGAGAATCTCACCAAAAATTTCTTTTTAATATACACAGAATAGGCTCTGTAAGCCACATCCATTTCGCTTAAGAAGTCTTCTACTTTTAAATTCGTCATTGGGGCCAGTGCCTCGCTCAGTAATTGCTTTAGATTCTCATTGGGGCTTCTGACACCCCTTGGAACCAGAGTACCATGTTTGCTCTTTCCATTTGTAGCTGTAATAATTGAGTTTCTGATGAAGCATGCTTCTTTTCTAGCACTTGCATCTTTTTCTCTGCTTTTGTAGAGCTGGCATCAAGTTCCTTTACTTTTTCCACCACCTGCTCTGTTTTCTTTGTAGTTTCTGCAAGTTGCAATTGCTGTGGTGCAAAGTTCTGGTTCAAAGTTGTCAGCTGCTGGTTGACGTTAGTCATTTGGTCCAGTAGGGGGTGAAGAGAATCAGCTAACAGCCTGGAGAACTCTATGGTTTCTTCCGGCCTCGGACTCATGCTGCCTGGTGATTTCGCTTTCTGTCCTTTATCCAGTCACCTCCCCGCCATCTTTATGGATTTGTTTACATTAACTGAAAGTTTATAAAGTCTCTGGAAGCCTCTGATGCGCTTGAACTTCGATTGGTAAGGCTCTTAAATTTGGTTTCTATGCTTACTCTTCCACTCCCCCCTTACTGAGCTGCTTTAAAGTCTCCATGTGTGGGAGGGGTCCCGCCCCCACTCGTTTCCCACGCTTCAGCCAAGGGGGGATGCGTTCTTTTAAGCCGCTGATTCCACACTTTGCTTGTCTTATGACATCGCTTGCATCGTCTGTTCGCACGATCTCCGCCGCTTGTCCCGGCCAGCTCCTCTAAGTCCATTTGGATGCACAACGGCTGGACCACTGGGGCGAAGGAGTGCCTTGATTCTCCAGCATCGCGCTGGGGAAGAGGCCACCCCTTCAGAAGCTCCTTGGCTGGGAGCCTTTTCCCCAAGGCTCCCGGGGAGCAGTGCCCCCCCTCCAAACCGCTGGCGCTCAGATCGTGTCCTGGGAGTGTCCCGGAGACACGTCTGATCTCAAGTTGCCATTAACCAGAAGTCCAATCTTGATTTTTTTGATGTTGAGTTTCAAGCCAAAATTTGCACTCTCCTCTTTGACCATGAGCAAGAGGCTTTTTAGGTCCTCTTCACTTTCTGCCATTAGAATGGTATTGTCTGTATATCCGAGGTTGTTCTCTTTATTAATTTTTCAAACAAAAAGAAAGAAAAGAAAAGAAAAGAAAAGAAAAGAAAAAGGGTATAAATACATATCCACATCCTTTCATTGCATCGCACTATTATAATCAGTTAATTGTGCCTAATACATAAATTATTTTCTTCCTACTACAGTTAACATTGATCAATTTATATCCCAAGTTCACTTTCAGTCATTTCTAAAATATAATTAATGCACTACTGTACAAATTTTATTTACTATTCAGTCATAGTATCTATAGAGCACTTATAATAGGGGAAAAAACCCAGCAACAACACAACAGCCCCATTCAGCATCTTGATTATATACTTATTATCAATCTTTTGGCATGTTATGATTACCACTTCCTTCCCCAATATCAACTTTAATTCCTCCTACAAACGTATTTAATTAGACGTACAATCGAAACAAACAAACAGACTAACAAAGCCAGAAATAACACCAACCCTAACAATTGGTCTCATTTATCTACTTCCGAATCTGAATAATAATAATAATAATAATAAACAAATGGTATATACTTTTGCCTTTTCCCACTTTGCAATTTATCCAGCATCAAACACTCATTTTCCCCAGGAGATACTATGGGAACCTCTTCTTCATACATTATGACAAGTAAATTACATTATGACAGAATAAAAAAAAAGCCCACATACCAAAAAGAGTAAATAGAATAAAGAGAAAAGGAAAAAGAAAGGAGTGCTCTTATAGACTTCCATCCAAACAGAACAGTTAGTAAATTACATCTTTTAATTAAATTCTCTTTATCATAACATTACATTCCTGTCTCCTTCTTACTTAGACCATGTATCTCAAAATAACTAATTATATACACCACTGAGCATAGTTTTAATTTTTTAGTTTTCCCCCCTCTTTCCATAGCCTCTTTCTTTTTTTTAATCTTCTCTAGATGCCTTAAATCTCTGTACTCCCATGCTTTTATTTCCAGATTTTCTTTTTCATGGTTCCTCAAACCAGACCCTACTCTTTTCATAGTCTTAGATTTTTTTTCACAGTCCGTTGTTTCATTTTCTCTCGTCGTCTTTCTCTTTCCTCTCCAAGGGCACTTCAGAAGAGGTCTCTTTCTCACTTTTGGCTCCACATTTGTTGATTTCTCATTTTCTGTGAACAAAGTTTCTGTGGGCAAAGTTCCATTATCACATATCTCTCTCTTTCCTGCTCAGTGTCTTGAGCTTCACCCAAACTCTGCAAAAATTGTAACTGTACTTGCTCCTTATTATTTTCCACCTCCAAACAATAAGGTTGATCATTTTCAACGAGGTTTTCACAAGCAACTTTAACAGCTTTACCAATTTCCAAACACAAAACTTTCTGGAATTGTTCCCACGTAAGCTCTCCAATTAATGTGTTCTTGTCTATCTCTTCATTATCCTCAGCCAACTCCATTTTCCAGCTCAAACATTCGTAACTTTCAGTTGAGGGGATTCCTAAATGTTTCAACTAGTTTCTCAATATATCATCCTTTTGGGTTATAATATTAACGTTGCTCCTAAGCGCATAGTCAAATTTCAAAAGGCATAAAGTTCTTTCTTACCCCTACCATGTTGCATCAAGTTTTACTTCCGAACATCCTTTACAGCCGCTTTCTCAATAGTTGGGACTATCTGGCGAGGGTATTAAATTTCTAGTTCTTCCTTGTTACCACTTGGGTCTATATGATCTCCTTTGCGATGCGATGATTATATAACAAAAAAAAAAAAAAGTATAAAAACGGTTGGTCGCCACTATGCAAGAACATGACGAGCATGCTCCTGCTTCTTCCAACGCTCCTGCATCAGAGCAAAACCAGCCACACCCCCGTCTTTGCCTGAGACGGGGATGGGTCAGGACAAGCTCCTTGCCACCCAGTCTCCCTCCAAGAGACCAGGCGAGCCCGCCCAAAACTTGGGGGGCTTCAAAAAAAGCGAAGAAAAATCAAGCGGCTTTGGAGCATCCCCAAAGCCGCCCATCGTAGCACCGTACCGGAACCGGAAGTCCGCCCTATATCTAAGGTTGTTGATGTTTTTCCTGGCAAGCTTAATTCCAGCTTGTGATTCATCCAGGCTGGCATTTTACCTGATGTACTCTGCATATAAATTAAATAAGCAGGGTGACAATATACATCCTTGTTGTACTCCTTTTCCTATTCTAAACCAATCAGTTGTTCCATATCCGGTTCTAACTGTCACTTTTTGACCCTTATACAGGTTTTGCAGGAGACATGTGAGGTGGTCTGGTACTCCCATCTCTTTAAGGACTTGCCATAGTTTGTTATAATCCACAGAATCAAAGGCTTTAGCACAGTCAATGAAACAGAAGTAGATGTTTTTCTGGTGCTCCCTTTCCTTTCTCCATAATCCAGCGAATGTTCGCAATTTGATCTCTAATTCCTCTACCTCTTCGAAACCCAGCTTGTACTTCTGGCAGTTCTCTATCCATGTACTGCTGAAGTCTAACTTGTAAGATCTTGAGCATGACCTTGCTAGTGTGTGAAATGAGTGCAGTTGTGCGATAGCTTGAACATTCCATGGCACTGCCCTTCTTTGGGATTGGAATGTAAACTGACCTTTTTTTTTAGTACACTTTATTAGGTTTTAGGTTATACAGGGGTGGGGCAAAAGGGAAAAACAAAATAACAATTCTTCTGCATGTAACTGTTCTCCACACATCAGACATCTGTGGAAATTTTAGAAGTTCATATAGGCTACTTCATATTATATCAAAGAAATCATATCCTTATATTTCTTTCTCATCCAATCGTAAAAAGGAGTCCATAGTCCAATGAAGTCTTCTTCCATTTGCCCTTTTAGAATCAAAGTGAGTTTGTCCATTTCCACACTTTCCATGGTCTTCATTATTGGGCCTTGTTCAGAGGGTATTGTTGGAAGTTTCCAAAAAGTTTCATATAAGATTCTAGCTGCTGTTACCACATGGATTATAAAATATTTTTTATTTTTATCAAACTCATCTGGTATACAGTTCAATAAAAACAGTTCTGGTCAAAAGGTTAATGAAATCTGCAAAACCACCTGTATAACTTGTGTACAGTTTCACATGTCCGCCACATATGCTAAACGTACCTACATTTTTTTATACTTTCAGCAACTATTAGACATGTTTTTATACATTTTAGCCAATATATCTGGTGTTAAGTACCATCTATAAAACATCTTATATAGATTCTCTTTAAATGCAACCAATTTCATCATTTTCACATTCACTTTCCACAGTTTACTCCATTGTACAAAATCAATATTATAACCTAGATTGCATACAATCTTTAACCACTTCATCCTCCATTTTCATTTGCATTAAAAATACATACATTTTCTTGATCAACTTATCATTAGATGAACATAACAATTTTTCAAATGCACATTGTTCTAAATAAAAACCAGATTTTCTATCTTTAGCATATCTAGACTCAATTTGAGCCCTTATCCACCAATCTAGATTAACACCTTTCCTTGTTCATTCTTCCTTTGTTTTTAAGCATGTTTTATCATCTAAAACAGGGGTGTCGAACTCATTTGTTATGAGCACTGGATCTGACATAAATGAGACCTTTTTGGGCCAGGCTGTGTATGTCATAAAATGTAATGCCAGGTAGCAGAGATATAAATTTTATAAAGGACATAAATGTGTTTTTTTTTACTTCTTCTGGGTATTCTTGCCATCTCTTCCTAATCTCTTCTGTTTCTGTTAGGTCCCTACTGTTTTTGTCCTTTATCAGGGCCAGCTTTGCACAAAATGTTCCCTTGATTTCTCCAATTTTCTTGAAGAGATCTCTAGTCCTTTCCATTCTATTCTTTTCCTCTATTACTTTGCATTGTTCATTCAGTAAGGCCTCCTTATCTCTCCTTGGTGTTCTCGGGAAAGCTGCATTCAGTTGGGTAAATCTTCCCTTTTCACCTTTGCCTTCACTTTCCTTCTTTCCTCAGCTATCTGTAATGCCTCATCAGACAGCCACTTCACTTTCTTGAATTTCTTTTTCTTTGGGATGATGCTAATTGCTGCCTCCTGTACAATCTCACGGACCACCATCCATAGTTCTTCAGGCACTCTGTCTATCAAATTCTTCACCTCCACTGTACATTCATAAGGGATGTGATCTAGGTCAAATCTGAATGGCCTAGTGGTTTTCCCAACTTTCTTCAGTTTAAGCCTGAATTTTGCAATGAGTAGCTCATGATCTGAGCCACAGTCAGCTCCAGGTCTTGTTTTTACTGATAGAGCTTCTCCATCTTTGACTACAAAGAGGGTTGGAAGAGGGTATTTGCTATGAGGGATGGATGAGGGTATTTGCTATGACCAGTGTGTTCTCTTCACAAAACTCTGTTAGCCTTTGCCTGGCTTCATTTTGTTCTCCAAGGCCAAACTTGTCCATTATTCCAGTTACCTTTTGACTTCCTACTTTAGCATTCCAGTCCCCTATGATGATAAGGACATATTTTTTGGTTTTAGTTCTAGGAGGTATTGTAGGTCTTCATAGAATCGGCCCACTATAGCCTCCTATGTGTCAGTGGTTGGGGCATAGACTTGGATTACTGTGGTGTTGAATGGTTTGCCTTGGATTCAGACCAAGATCATTCAGTTGTTTCTGAGACTGTACCCCATTACTGCCTTTCTTGCTCTCTTGTTGACTATAAAGGCCACACCATTTTTTCTACAGGATTTCCATCCCCAGTAGTAGATCTGAGTTAAATTCACCCATTCCCGTCCACTTTAATTAACTGATTCCCAAGAAACAGCAAATTAAACATTCTATGTCAAAATGGGTGATAGAAGTGCAAGCTTAAAGGTTAGTTTAAAACTTGTTCCAATATGTATGTTATTCTTTCCAGCATGGTGTAGTGGTTGAGTGGCAGACTCTTATCTGGAGAACCGGGTTTGATTCCCTGCTCCTCCACATGAAGCCTCCTGGGTGAACCTGGGCCAGTCACAGTTCTCTCAGAACTTTCTCAGAGCCACCTGCTTCATAAGTGGACTGTTGTGGAGAGAGAAAGGAAAGCTTGTAAGCCAATCTGAGACTCCTTAGGGTAGAGAAAAGCAGAGTATAAAAACCAACTCTTCTTTTTTCCCTCATTTTCCCTTATGAAACAGTTCATAAACCTGAAAAGGTCTCCTGGCCGAAAGCAGTAGGGACCATTCGTGATGGTGTTCGTGCATACACAGCTCTACACTACCTTTCCTACGTCTCTCCTGAAAAAACTGTGCTTATAATGGATGGAGCAAGTGTAGGTAACAAAAATACTGTTTTAATGACATGCCATGAAAATTGCTTTGGAAACATTTTATTTTCTTAAATGCTCATTCAGTGTACATTTGTCTCGCTAGAATAGGTACATTGGAATCCCATGAAACTATATTTGTTTTTCCTCCAAGAGTTTCAGAAAAGGGAGGAAATTTTTCATAATTCACTGTCACTGGAAACCCTCCCTATAATCCATGGTTTATTAAATACTTAATCCTTATGGAGCTGTTTCTCCACCTTGGCTTCCAAACTACAGTGGATTATTATTTTTATTTTTGAACATCCATACGAAATCATTCTCCAGTCATCCACTTTACAGGTTTTCCCTGCCTTCAGTACATTCTTTTTCAACCTGGTTTGGTTTGAATTTCCCAGAATGAAGGCCAAGTACATTACCAAGTATCTGGATGGGCCTATTCCTTCCCTTAACTGGCTCACTTGTTCATTCTTTCTCCTGGGTTCCCTTTTATCCTGACTCCTAGTCTGCCCACCCCTTTACTGGGCCCAGTCCAGCCCTGGCTCCACCTTCCTCTGGAAATGATAAAGAGAGGTGGTCAGTTACGTGCTCTCCAAACTGCTAGTCCCCCCCTGCTTTTTCCTGTTGCTTAGGGCTGGAAGACACCTTTTCCTGTCTTTCCTTTGAGCTCAGCCTACCTGCAGGCTCTCATTCCCCTGGGCTATTGTGGGTGGTTAGCTTCCCCACCTCTCTTCCTCCTTCTGCTGGTGGTGTTGCTGCTGCCAAGTGGGTTGGGGCCCCTTCAGCAAGCTAGCCAGTGAAGTCCTGCCTCAGGGGTAGGCTGCCTTCTCCTGCTTCCTCCATGGTCTCCCCCGCTGGCCTGTCACTGTTTTTCTATAAGGTCCTTCTGTGCTTTCAACTGTCTGCCACTCGCTGGGGAGGGGCGTCAAGTTGGGGCCTAGACCCAGACAGTGTGTGTACATGTTCAGTGTGAGTGGGGTTTTTTAATGTTTTTTTTCTCTGCAGCCCTTTGGTACAATAGCTATTCAGTTAGCACAACATAGAGGAGCCAAGGTCATTTCTACCGTGTATAGTTTGGAAGACAAAGAGTATCTTGAAAGGCTTATGCCTTCTTTGGGTGAGTTATGTTGTTTGACACTAGTAAAGCAAACAAGAAAGTTAACTTGGAATACATTTTTGAGGTTTTCATGAGAAGTCTTAATATTTACATACAGTGAAATCTCACTAGGTAAAACTTTTGTTTTTGACAATAATTTCTGTTAACTTTCCTTCTACCTTATGGAGGAGAAGGAGGGAATTGGGCTATAGCAGACCTGTACAAAGTTGTGACCTGCTAAGCCAACATGAAGTCCATCAGCATGGTTGCCTATCTGAGGTTCAATACAGCTGCAATCCTATCTGCACTTCCCTAAGAGCAAAAAACATTAAATAACATGGGGTTTACTTCTAAGTAGGCCTGGTTAGGATTGCTCCACAAGCCTCCGGTATTTGGACCTTTCATGGATCTGGGAGGAAAATGGGGGAGGGGTTCAAACTGCTGGCAGGCCACAGTGCGCACTTTCTGATATGCAGTCCTTATCATAGAAACATTTATTCTAAATGTACAAGTGTTCAGTTTATGAAACACCCTTTAATAAAAAAACATGCCATACTAGAGTTCAGCATTGTTGTGTTTGTAGCTTTTTTAATTTATCGGTAGCTTACTTGTTTTTCCTGTCAGCCATCCCAAAAAAGTAGGGCTGCATCAGTTTTATAATGTTAGCTGTTAGGCTGAATGGCAGACTAACTAGTATCTGCTGACCTATGAGTGTTCATAACACTTCCTTTATTATTCTGCTTGTTTGAATATTGTAAGCTCAAGGGCTGAAATTAAGAAAAGTATGTTGCTTTGAGTTCTAGTTCAAACAAGACAATTTCCAAAGTATTTGCAAGTGTTGTGTCAGAATGTAGAGGTAGGAAGGAAAAGTCCATTAACACGTCCACAATTATCTCTCATGTGAGCATGATATTAGAGTGGCATCCATGATGAGTTAAGTAGTTAGCAGTGCTTCTTGCTGGATAATGTAGGTCTTGGATTACAGAGTGGAAGAATTTGGGAACCTGCAATATTCTCTGAAAATAAGCTACTAAAAGAAAAAAGTAAGACAGAATTCAGGGGGGGAAATTGCACAGATGGATTGTGGCATAATTAACAAATGTCTTTTCGTTAATGAAACAGCTGCAAAGTTTCTCCTTCTCCCAAAGACTTCCCTTGTGTATTAATGTCATTTTTTGTACAGCGGTGCCAGATGTCTCTCCTTTTTTGTTTGTTTTTAAGTATGCATCCCATTTTAAAGACTTATCTTTTAGACAATTATATTTCCATGGAACTAGTGAATGGATGCCTTACCCCTTTTAGAACACCCCATCTTCATAAAGCTCTACAGTTCCTCATTTGTCCCTTCATTCTGAAACTGTGTTTTGCAAACTTCATATAAAGTAAATGGCTTCTGTACTGTACACTGCTATATATTGCAACTGTGGCATCTAGTGTGAGAGCTGATCCTCTTGCTTTTGTAACAGTGTGAAAAACGAAAGTCTATACAGTGCAGAAAAAAAGAGAACTGAACTGGTAGTTGCTAGTTAATAGCATTTCCCTAGCCAAACAAAATACACTTCTGAACCAGGTTAGAAATTGTTTTCACAGGAAATTTAACTATGAATAGTTGGACTTCAGATTAGAGAAATATATCATAAAATATTTATAACATAGCCAAGCCTTATATAGCATGGCAGAGAATATCTTCTAATGGTAGGCACAATGAATTTTAAACACGGTACAGAGTGACTGAAATAAAAGCATTAAAATGTTTCATATAAAGTCTAAGTGGCCCTTTTAGCCTAAGAGAATAGCCAAATCAGTATATTATGTAGTTTACTTTATAATTTTATAAGTTTACTTTATAACAGCAAATTACTATCTAAGTAGCAGCTCTAGTGTTGTCATTGGGGAACTATGGGGGCAGGGTATAGTTTGTCTTTGTACTGCAAATGATATTACATAAACAATAAGCCCAACTTGAAATGGCACAATCTGTCTGAAACAATTGCCTCTCTCCTGCATTATCTCTTCTCCTCCATAAAAGAGGCTTAATATGTCTTAAAATAATAAAAGAGACAATTTAACTGAAATTAAAAGCTGCTAAAAACCTACAGTAGAATAAAAGACGGGATTCTAGCTTTGATTAAAGGATTGGTAGTGTAAACTTCAAGATCTTCATGGTCTCTGTGCATCACACCTATGGGATCTAGTGTGCCTGCGCTGATCCAATCAGTGTTGTACAAAGCTCACAATGGGATTTTTACACCTCCACCCTGAACGTGCATGGGAATCCCACTGCACATGCCCAGGAAGGTGGAGCACAGACATCCCGCCAGTTCTCTTCAGACCGTCATGCTGTTAACAGCTTGTTTCTGCTGGTCAATGAAGAAAATTCTCCTCACGTCAGGATTTCTTGGATTCTGGTATTTTTTTTCTGGGGTTCTCTCCTTTCCGTTTTCAGTCTTCTAAGAAAACAAAAAAAATAATATATATATTTTTCTTTGAGGGTTGCTGCTCCTTTTTTCTCCGGCGGCTCCCCCCCCCCCCGGGATTTTTCCCTCACCCAAGAACTGTTTCTTCATTCTGCCTCTTAGTTTATGGATAAGAAGTGGGAGTGTTTTAAGAGATGTGTTGGCTGCGCCAGTAAACTTGCCCCTAGAGATAGCCTTGGAGAGTCTCATCACCTGGAGTGAAATCACTGTGCAAAATTCTCCAATCAGAGGCAGAAGAACAGGGCAGCAAGGCTTTGAGTCGCACCCTGGAAATCAGCGATGGCTTCGTTACCTCCGCAGACAATGGTCTCTCAGACTCCTGTGAAGTCTTCGCAATTGATGGTGGGTCCATCAACATCGACCGCCTCGTCAATACCAACAGTGACCCATCAACCTAAATCTGCGTTGGGCATTTGCCCTCCCACTTCCAAGAGGCAGCCATCGAAATCGGTGTCATCCACGTCCACACTGGCTAAGAAGAAAAAGAGGGGCAGGCAGGTTAAAGAAAAACCTCACAAGTCCTCTACCTAGACAACGCAGTGTGGTGGTGCTGAAGGGCTCGGCACTGCATCCAGATCAGCAGTTGCATCCCGACGTGGAGTGTCCAACTGTACCAGAGCTGCCTATGGTGCAGTCAGTACCCCCTACTGAGCTTTTAATCTCTCCATTTAGGCAGCTGAACCCCCTGGTTTCAAAAGCTGATGTGGGCACCGGACTGGTATCGGTTTTGACATCCGATGTCAAGGAGGTGGTTCTTCACAGGTCACCTGGACAGGACCATTCACCGTCTGCTTCCTCCTGGGCCAGTGACCACTTGGGTCTGGAGCTCTTGTACCCTCCTTCCAAAAGATCACCGGTCCACGGGAGGCATCGATATCAATGGGACGATTATCCAGGCTGTCCTCATTCTGGATGCAGCCTTTCTCGTTCACCACATCAGGATTCTAGAACTGGATCCCCTACTTACCTGGAAATGCCTCTGCCTCCTCCATGGGATCACTGTCATCACATGCCCTACTGGTTTGGCTCTTACTCGCTGTCAACCTCTATGCCTTGGCTTACTCCAGTTAGACGAAGTGACTGAGATCGCGGGTCACATCACTCCCGCTCCCACAATCATAAAACAAAACCGTCGGCATTGATTTCTCGACCCCCAGAGGACTTCCAGAGACCTTCTTCTCCTTGGCGCCCTCAGCCTTGCCCTCTGATACAGAGTGCTCCGATACTGGAGACTCCCCGCCAGCTGACTGACTCTGCTGCAGGGCTGCCTATTGGGTCGCCACAAAGCTCTTCAAAGACTGACTCTGATGTGGAGGGTTCAGATGTGGGCAGTTCATCTGAAGATCCCTCACTGAAACCTACAGTGTCTGACAACCTTCCAATTTCGCCATCAGAAGACCTCTCCTCATATGGAGATTTAATTAAGCAAATGGCACACTCCCTGAGACTTTCCATTGTACAGCCTCAGCCTTCAGTATCGGATGCGGTCTTCGATGTTGTACAACTGGACACATCACAGCGATTGTGCTTCCTATGTCAGGCATGCTACTCCAGGCAGCTAAGGCTCCATGGGATAAACAGTCTTCGGCACCTGTTTCATCTAGGCACCTTGATCACATGTATAAAGTGCAGGAGGCTGGATCAGAATTCTTACATGTTCATCCTAAGCCAAATACCCTGGTTGTATCCTCTTCGTCTAGGAACAAGCGAATGCACGCCACACCGTCTGACAAGGAGAGGAAGAAGTTTGACTCGTTCGGGAGGCATTTTTATTCTGCAGGGGCCCTCAGCATTAAAAAATCTAATTACCTCACCTGTATGAGCTGGTACAAGTATGCCCTATGGGAACAACTCAGTGACATTTTATCCTATGTTCCTAATGAGAAATGTCAGGCCGCTAGGAAGCTACAGAAAGAGGGTCTACTCCTCTCTAAATAATTGATTATTTCATCTAAGCACGCATTGGACACATTCTCCAAGACAATGGCCTCCCTTGTTGCCCTCCGCAGGCATTCCTGGCTTCGTACCACTGCTCTGCCAGCTGATACCAGGGCTTATATAGAAGACTTACTTTTAGATGGTCAAGATCTTTTCCATGCTTCCACTGATGTCGCTCTGCAGGATATGGACAATAGTATTAAAACGTCCAGGTGCTTGGAAGTTTCTGCCTCATCTAAACAGTTCAGGCCGCACTCTTGGTCTCGCTATGGGTCTAGACATCAGTTCAACAAACCGTCGCCTGAGGGGAGTTGGAGACCTCGTCAATCGCCCTCGGGGAACAGACAACAGTTCCCTGCTAGGCTGAAGTATGGCTCTGCGCAACAACACTCCATAACTAAACAGTCTAAGCTGTCCAAACAGGGTCTTTGACTTGCCTCCATCTGTCAATGACGGTCCCACCTGCCTCTCCCCTTACCTCCAAGCCTGGTGCAACATTACCACGGGCCAATGGGTTTTGTCTATTCTAACCCAGGGTTACGCTATCAAGTTTCTAGATTCCCCCCCCATATCAGTGTTTGTGGCCACCCCTCCAACACCATTCCTACTCAAAGAAGTATCCACTCTTCTCACGAAACATGCTATAGAGCCTGTGCCGCTGGGGCACTGGGGAGCCAGTTTCTACTCCAGCTACTTTGCGGTTCCCAAAAGGGATGGGGGCCAGCAGCCAATTTTAGACCTGAGGGGGCTCAATTCCTTCATACAGTACCACAAGTTCAAGATAACATCCTTGCACATTATTCTGCCGCTCTTGACCGAAGGGGCCTGGATGGCCACTCTCGATCTTCAGGATGCCTATTTTCATTTGAACATCTATCTCGCACATCAGAAATTCCTACATTTCATGATTGGAGGTTGCCACTACCAATACAGATGCCTGCCCTTTGGTCTCAGTATGGCACCCCACATCTTTACCAAGACTATGGTAGTGGCTTATCTTTGTCTCTGCAGCATTACAGTATTCCCATACATAGATGACTGGCTCCTTGTTGTACCCTCCCCAGATCTGCTACAGAGTCACATTGCTTGATCCCTGGCGATTCTGCAGTCTCTTGGCCTTCAGGTGAACCACAGAAAATCTCATCTGAACCCATCACAGAGGGTGCAGTTCATAAGGGCAGTATTGGATTCCACGGTGCGCAAGGCCTACCTGCCACAGGACAGGGTTGTTGCCCTAACGTCCCTTGCAAGACACGTACAGTTCAGCGACAAGTCCTCGGCACATCAGATCCAGTGTCTTCTCGGCCTGATGGCAGCTACACCGGCGGTCCTCTGTTTTGCCAAGCTTCGAATAAGGTCTCTACAGATGTGGTTCCTCAGGTGCTTCAGTGGCCGAGATAACCTTGGTTCGCCACTCTCCTCTCTCTGTCTAGGGGTCGCTACCATCTTTTCCCGTCTGTTCCAGATTTACTCCTGGCGGAAGAAGGAGCAATTCTCTTTCACGAGGTACACAAACTCAAACTGATAGCATGGTATGTGGACAGTCAAAATTTTCCTCTTGCATCTCCAAAGTCTTGCTGAATGCAAGGAAGGAGTCTACTCGCCGCTCATACCAAATGAAATGGTCCTGTTTCTTGACATTCCTGCAACCCTCTGCCTCTTCCCCATTGTCAGTGGGCTTGGATCGTGTTTTGGACTATTTACTAACCTTGGCAGAGCAAGGTCTTTCCCATTCTTCGATCAGGGTATACTTATCCGCTATTTCTGCTTACCACATGGGTATTGATGGTTTTTCTGTGTTCTCACACCCTGTTTCTAAGAGGTTCTTCAAAGGTCTTCTTCATCTGTATCCACCGGTCTCTACTCCAGCGCCATTGTGGAACCTGCCATTGGTACTTCGCCATCTTATGGGCAAGCCTTTTGAACCGATGGCAACTTGTGATCTAAAGTACGTTGCATGGAAGGTTGCCTTTCTGGTTGCAATCACGTTGGCTAGGAGGGTGGGCGAAATCCTAACCCTCCATCATGACCCACCGTTCCTGGTCTTCCTCCCAAATGGATTGAGATTAGTACCAAATATTTCTTTTCTCCCCAAAGTGGTCTCCAAATTTCATCTTCATTTTTTTTTTTTGCTGGACTTTTTTCCTTGCCCACAGAATGATGAGCAACTCCTTCTTCATGCACTAGATGTTAAGAAGACATTGATATTCTTCCTCAACAGAATGCGCTCAACTAGGAGGGACAATCACCTATTTGTCTTGTACTCCGAGCACTCAGCAGGGCCCAACGCCTATCGAAGTGGATAGTAGAAACAATCGAACTGTGTTATCTTTTGGCTAAGCATCCACTTCCTCTGCATGTCAGAACAAATTCCATAAGGTCCTTGGCTACATCTACAGCCTTCTTGAAGGGTGCTTCATTGTCAGACATCTGTAAGGCTGCGGCTTGGTCTACTCCGACCACATTCATCAAGCACTATGCCATAGATGTTCATGGAAACCAAGGAATGGACTTTGGTCGTTTGGTCCTTTTGTCGGCAGTGCACTGAACGCCTGATAGCACCCACCTCCAGGTGAGCCACTGCTTTTTACTCTCCCCTAAGTTGATGCACAGAGACCACAAAGAAGATAAGCAGGTTGCTTACCTGTAACTGATGATCTTCGAGTGGTCATCTGTGCAGTCACACTGCCTGCCCATCCTTCCCCACTGCTGTTGCTTCAATACACATTTCTTAAGTTGTTTGACTTGACAGCAGTCAGAAGGAACTGGAGGGATGTCCATGCTCCACCCTCCTGGGCATGCACAGTGGAGTTCCTGCACACATTCAGGGTGGAGGTGCGAAAATCCCATTGTGAGTTTTGTACAACACCGATCAGATCAGTGCAGGCGCACTAGATCCCGTAGGTGTGACTGCACAGATGACCACTCAAAGATCATCAGTTACAGGTAAGCAACCTGCTTTTCCCTGAAGTTTTTCAGAAAAAGTATTTAACAGAGTAAATGCTTTGCATGGATGGCTTTAATATATAAGCTATAGCTGGCTCTCAGCTTCACCCTCCCCCAAAGGTTACAGACTTCCCCCCATGAGAATAACTACTTTGTAGGTGAGCCTCAAGTAAAGCAAATAAACTCTGAAGGGAAATTTGATAAGCCCTGTTTCCAGACAGGTTCCCTCAGCAGGTTCAAGGCTGCCGTTTTATCACACAGAAGTCCTTCCTACACAGCCTGTACACATAATTTAGGAATGTTGGGCGCTTGACACAATGCTTATTCCTCACACTGAAACAAGCTTTCTTCCCTAAGCCAACCCACAAAACCCTAACTAAAAGCCAAATAAAAGCCTAGCTAAGCTGACGCTCTTTTCCAGAGCTGCAATTCCCTGACGAAAGAAAAAAAGTTTTTCTTTATCCCACACTAGGGAGCAAAGCCCGTTGTGGAGGAAGACAACAAGCACTAAAAAGGAAGGGAGGGAGGGAAGAAGGGAGGGAGGGAGGAAGGAAGAGGGGGAGAGTGAAAGAAAGAAGGAGAGAGGAAGAAAGGAAAGGGGGGAAAGGAAGGGAAGAGGGGCGGAACGGGCTTCTCTGGGCCTTCTGGGCACATAGAAGGCCCATAGGATGGGGAGGGGGCGGAAGGGGCTTCTCTGGCCGACTGGACCCATAGAAGGCCCAGGGAATGGGGGGAGGCGGAAGGGACTTCTCTGGCCGACTGGGCCCATAGAAGGCCCAGGGGATGGTGTGGAGGGGCGGAAGGAGCTTCTCTGGCCGACTGGGCCCATAGAAGGCCTAGGGGATGGTGTGTGGGGTGGCGGAAGGGGCTTCTCTGGCCGACTGGGCCCATAGAAGGCCCAGGGGATGGTATGTGGGGGGCGGAAGGGGCTTCTCTCACCTGCCTCAGCCTTGAAGGTCTGTCCCTGCGCTCTCTCTGCAGACGGTCCTCTCCTGTCAGAGGACCGGAGCAGGCTGAGCCAAAGATACTGGCCGGGGCTGACGTGGGTGGGACTCCGCCAAGCAGCCAGTCAGCCCCGGCCAGCATCTTCTGACTGCCAGTTCTTGTGCCGAATCAATTGTGGCAAGCATAGAATGTTGTGGAACCAAAATTCAAATATATATAAGGACAGATAAGCTGAGGCTGGCTCCCCCTTCCCATCCAGTGGAATTCCATGGGCTCTGATTGGCTGACAGTCACTTGGATTTGCATGAAGCCTATTGGTTCAGAGCCCTGGAGGAGAGGTGGGACTTTTGTGGATGATTACCACAGAGACTGTTACAGAAAATGATATGGAGAAGGCAGATTATGGCCTCAGCTGGTGGCTTATCTCCACCAAGCTATTTTTGCCAGAACTTAAAAAAAAAAGTCTGCGTAATTTTGCTCCACCAGAAGATTGCATTCTACTGAATAAGCAAAGGCTGGCATAGTCTTTGCGATTAGAATATATAGTGAAGTATTTTGAATATACATTGCTGTAAGCTTTGTACATTATTTTGAGTTGTGCAGTAAAAAGAGATAACAAATCAAAGAAATGATAATGGGCATGAGCTAGCCAAAATTAAAAATTAATATGTGGCATAGATTTTATTAGGAGTGTTAAGCATGCTAAATCAATCCTCTTGCAGACAGAGATTTTCTACACAGAGACATGCTAACACAGATGCAGCTTGGAGGGATTTCCATAGGGTTCAGTGGATCCATCCTTCCCTCTCCTAGCCAGCCCTTGAACATGGAATGTGTGAATGAGAGCACACTGGCCATGATTCATCATAGAAGAGAGGGATGCTTCCTATCTGCAGCCTATCCCTAAAAGCCCTAGCCTGCTAGTGGCCATTGCTGTCAGCTGCACAGGGTGGCCTGGATATACTATGTGGGACATTTTTACTTTCCTCCCAATATGAGTAATGGTTAGTAAGCTATGGGGTGTGTGCCTGGAGAGACAGCCATAGAAGAGAAATGAGCAAAGAACAGTCCACTCAGGCATTTGATAATCCTCTCTATCATGGGCTCTGTAAAGTCCACTGAAAAATAGATCATGTCTTTTGTGTTTAAGAAAATGTACTATATTTGATTTTTGAGTGTTTTTTTTAAATTGGCTATTTCATTCTTTTTTTTTACTTTAAAAAGTACCAAGCAACCATTAGCATTAAAGAACAGCTTCACAGTTTCTATGAGAATTTTCATTAACTTTAGGTAGTTCACATTAAGCACAAAAATATTCCAAACTGTTTGTCAAGGTAGCCAATAAGCTTGCAGACTAATTTTTGATATCTGTCTTGTTTCCTGCAGTCTTACTGACCAATTGTACATTTTATTGAGGAAAAGAAAATGTATTGTTCTCCTTGTGTCCTCGGTTTCTGGATTGGTTTGAAGAACAAAAGCTGCATTTTTTTGTCTAAGATATTGTGGAAATTGTCTTATCCCATCTAGCTCGTATTATAGATGAATCAAATGGAAAGTATGACCTGACAGAAAACTGTTTGGAGGAAACTGGAGGATTGGGAGTTGATATTATCCTTGATGCAGGAGGTCTGTAATTGTTCAAACACTCTTATTAAATATATATTACTAACAAATTCAGTAATACTCCAACATATACTTTTGTATATTAAACTTATTTATTGCCATATGCCGGACATAATGTCGTCTCTTTGTATATAGGAACTAGGGAGAAGGCCCATTACAGGCACAAATGCAACAGTGCTAGCCAGGGTGGGCAGCCGCAGGGGCCCCCGGCGGTGCGAGTCTCCCTCCCCTGGGCAGCGCACGTGGAAGGCGAGGAAGCTGGGGCAGAGAAGGAAGGGCAAGCGGGGGCCTGAGGAGGACTCCTGGCTGCTGAGCCCGAGGACGGGCTGGCAGCGGCCAGTGCACCACCAGCAGAGAAGCCACAGACTGCCTGGCCCCCTGGGAGGCACCCGTGCAGCCTCAGCAGCCAGGGTGGGCAGCAGGCAAGGATGAGCCGGCAGCGGCCAGCACGCCGCCAACAGAGAGGCCCAACAGCCACGGGCTGCCCCAGAGGGCTCCGAGTGGGCCACCAGCTGGCCTCCCTGAGGGTGCCCGCTAAGCTCCATGGTGGGGTAGTGGCGGCCCAGCGATGGCCGTGGCAGCGGCCCAGCAATGGCCGAAGCGGCTCTCCAGCAGGGCGCACAGCCTCCCCAGGCCCATCATCTCTGGCGGCGGTGTACACACTGAGGGCCACACGCTCGCCACTAGAAGTGTGGGCGGGACTGAGGCCACAGCACTAGCCAGCCATTGGCCAAGGTTTGGAGTGGCAGGTCCCATGGCCAACTGATTTTGGTGTGAACCACCCCAAAACGCTTTTATATAATAAGAGGGATATTAGAAGGCCACAAGAGCAGCTCTAGAGTTGATATGTGAGGCATTCTCTGATAAAATCATGAATTATGTTTTGATTAAACTGAGATTATACATCCATCAGAGAGTAACTTAGTACAGGGGTTCAGTTGGGTGAGAGAGTCAAGGTATGTCATATATGCTGTTACTGCTGGTGGAATGTGGATGGTCTAGCCAGCAGCTGCATGAAGGATTTTCTGTGCATAATTATATTCAATATAAAATCTAGATGATGTGTACTATTGGGGGGGGGCTCTTGAGTTAGTGGTAGTCACAGACTAAACACCAGATAAATCATTTAAAAAATGCCTGAGTCACAGCAGTTTTTTTCTCCCTTTGTGTACTATAAAGTTATCAAAAATGTTATAACTTTGACTAATTGAATATCACAATATTTGTGGTAGTAGCATGAACATCCTGTGGTAGTATTCAAATGGAGACCAAAACTTAGAGTCATAACTTCTTTTTCTTTTTTAAGAAGGCTGTGGAACATAAAGAGAGGAAATTTAATAGTTCATTAAGTTTAAAATTTGCTATTTCTACCACAGAATATTTTATTTATTAATTACAATATTTATATCCTGCTATTCTGATAATTAAACTATAGTTAAAGGTAGCTTGCAAAAACCATGCCACACATGGACAGACAAAATGGCCCTACGTCTAACTCTACAGCACATATCCAGATGTAGAACACTACTTCCTTTCAAAGACTAGTTGCAAAAGCTTTTTGAGGACTAAACTACACAATACAATTGGCCACTGATTGGGTTGGGGGGAATCTTGACCTGTCAAACTTTCCCCGCAGCCACATGGAAACTGTGGGGAACTTACTCAAGCACCGCAGGGTGCGATTGGGATAGAAGCACCTGGGCAGGAGGGCCTCCAGCTTTCCCCTATCGCACTTTCCCCCCCAGACCAAAACAGGTCCATAGGGCATTACTGAATACTGCAGATGCAGCCCAGCAACAGGGCAAAAAGTGCCCCCAATGCATTTTGTCTCAGGGAAATTGGTGCAGATGGGTAGGTTGAAGCCCCTCATCCCAGACCCCTAGCACTGTGGTTATGATCCAAATTAGGCCCTGCAGCTTTTGGGTAAGTTCCCCCACAGCTGCCATGTGAGGGAGTCAGGACAGGGGAACCTTGAGCCAAATCATGGCCAAATGTATCATGTGGTTTGGCCCCAAGTGTGCCTCCAGAACTGTATCAACATCAGGATCCACCTGTGCTCCAAGTGTGGCAGATCTAACATACTTCAGGGATGGGAAGCTCAGGAGAAAGCGCTACAGTGAGAGTCCCATTATATGGAGACCATATTTCTCACCTTTTACCTCCTGCTCCTCATGATGCTGCTACAAGACCCATTTGGGGTTGCTAAGGCAGTTCAAAATTCTGTCCAAGCTCAGTGATTTCTATTTACCTCTTAATATTATGGGGGGGAAGTTCCCCTACAGTTTTTTAAATAGATTGATTTTTTTCCTGCATTTGTAGAATTCTAAATTATAGCTCTGGCTAGCTCCATTGATACAGATTTTTTTGATATGGCTCCTGTCCATGTTAGATATGGCTCCTGTCCATGTTAGACATTTGCAGTAGTTCCTGAGCAAAATTCCTGCCATTCCTCTGTTAAGGTTATGCCATTTGCTTACTTCTGCAGGCCTTAATCCATTCTCATTGCTTCTTTCCAGAATACCAGGAGAGAAGGGTGAATTAGAAATCCCACTGGAATCAACATGATGTAGGTGGCATGCTTTTGCAAGGGGAGGTGCTTGCTGCCTGAAAGGGGAGGTGCTTGCTGCCTGAACACAGTGGAATGTTGCATCCAAGCCACTGATCCTTCTCCCCTTGCCCCCAGCAAAAGAGTGCTACTTACATCATATCTGCAAATCTTTATTCTATGATGTCCATGAGCATGAGGAGAACAGTAATGAAACTGAATTGGGGATCACGCTGGGCCCTGGGCAGCTGTCCAGCTTTGCCAGGTGTTGTCAACAACAGTCATGAATCACCAGCAGTCAGGGAGGTGAGCTAGGAAAATAATCTTCACAACATGATTTTCAGTTGAAATACAAAGAATAAAAATGAAAGTCAGTGCCAAATATTGATATTGGATAAACATAGGTGAATCCTGAATACATTAAAAAGAAGTTATGAAACTATTAAATACCATGGTTATTCTCTTAGGAAATGTGTTTCCTTTTTCAGTGAGATTATACAGTAAGGAAAATGAAACAACTTCACAACAATTGCTACCACACAAACATGATATCATTACACTGCTCAGCGTTGGAGGCCACTGGGTTACCACAGAAGAAAATCTTCAAGTAAGAATGGATATTCTGTGCAGTCATTGCCAAATGTTGGTCTCCGTCTTAATACTAATAGTGTCTAGTATTTTTTACATTACATGAATAAAATAAAGAGTACAGGGAAATATCAGAGATAGTTAATGAATAGAAAGCATGAAATCAGGAGTAGAGGGGGAGAGATCACGAAAAGTTACTTGAAAAGTTCGTTTTCAAATAGAGGAGAAGCAGCCGTACAAAGTAGGGAAGGTGATACTTTTTCACAAATACTGAAGACAGAGCAAATTAGGAAAAGAATATGAGAAGCAACAGTAGATGTGCTTGTGCAGATGGGAAGAAGAGGAAGGTCATAAGAGGATGTCATGGAGGAGATACAATCAGGGCACAAGGTGGAGAATTGCAGAAAACAGTTGTTGGCAAGTTGGAACTGTTAAGCTCAGTGGAAGTCACTGATGGTTGCAGAGCTGTCCCCCATTCCCTTCTCCCCAGCAGCCCCTTCCAAGCCTGAGAAATCTGGCTGCTGTGGTTGAGGGACACTTGTGGACAATTGTCAGGGGGCTACAGTGAGGCAGGGTGAAATTGTCCACTCCTTCCTCTTCCATCAGCTCAGGAAGAATAACTTCATCTTCTCCCCACTACATCCACTCAACCTGCATGGATATTATTCCACACAAGTCCTATGACTCTGGGAATCAACTTTCCCAAAGTCGGAAGATGCTGCTATGGGGGAGGGGAGCATAAGAAAGTTCCCAATTCTTCTGAGTATGGATACTGAGATTCAGCCTTGAAAGTGAGGCACAAAATAAAAGGCAGCATCTGTAAAGCAGCATTGATGGTAAGTATGTCCCTCCTTGTACCCCAGTATATGGGCTGGTACCTTCACCACCAATGCTTGCCATGGAACAAAGAGGCTTCCCGTCTTCAGCAAGTAGTATTTTTGCTTAGTCTCTGCGCAAAATGTTTCCTAAAGACGATAGGAAAGGGTCTATTGAAAGGGCAAATCAATCCAGTAGCTCTCAAGGCAAAAGAAGGACATGAAACACATGCAGCCACCTTGATACCAGGCCCGTAGCCAGGATTTTTTTAAGTCAGGGGGCATTTAAATTTTGTAGAGGGCACTGGCTAATCAAATTAAAGGAATTCCCACACCTGCCACCACTCAGGGGCCCTGGGCTGGATGGGAAGTTGTGGGACCTTGCGAGTAAGTCAGGGGGCCTAGCCCCAAGATACCCCACTGTAGCTACAGGCTTGCTTGATACAACCAGTCAGCTAACATTTGGGGCAGTATTTAGCACAAGCTTAGCAAACGAAACAAACAAGTATTTTGTATAATAATAAGGGGCTGTTCATTGGAATTTTCTAGTGTAGCATGAATCCATTGTTACAGCATTGAGTGATAAATATTCTGAGTGCATAATAAAGACTAGTGCAATTCTTGGCTGATTATAAATTTACTGAAAACAATTAAATTTAATATCTGTATCTAATTGCTTATTAGCAGGAAATTTCTATCAGTTATCCACATGTACTTATATTATTTTGGATAATGACTTCAACTAGTTTTAATTTTTTTGGTTTTTAGTTGGATCCTCCAGATATTCGTTGCCTTTTCCTCAAAGGTGCTACAGTTTCTTTTCTAAATGAAGAAGTGTGGAATCTGTCAAATTTGAAACAAGGAAAGTATCTTTATATCCTTTCTAACATTTGTGGGAATGATCATCTAATTGATGAATAATTTACCTGAACAGAGTGGTAACAAAGTGTATATATATTGTCATAGTATCATCAGAATATTCAATGATTTTTTTTAAAAAAAAAAATTAGTTTATATACAGAAAGGGGAAAGGAGGAAGAAAAGAAAAGTACAAAAATATTTAAACATTCCAATTTAGCATTCTGCATGCATATCTTCTCATTACAATTTCACAACTATTTCATCTATCATTATTATTCTTCGCTTGATCTTATTTTCTTAATACTTAAGTTTTAACCAGTCATAGAATGCCCTCCAGGGTCCCATAAATTCTTCTTCCATTTTTCCTTTTAATGTATTTGTCAATTTGTCCATTGCACCACATTCCATAATCTCCAATATCAGCTCATGTAGCGTTGGAATCTGCAATGTCCTCCATGGCATTGCAAATAAAATTCTGGCAGCTGTTATAACATGTAAAATAAAATATCTGTGATTCTTATCTAACTCTTCTGGTAGACAATTTAACAAAAATATCTCTGGCTTAAGAGGTATTTTAGTAGTCAGGATTAACTGTAAGAAAGTACGCACTTCAATCCAGAATTTATGAACCTTTTTACATGTCCACCACATATGGTAATATGACCCAATATGGTTATTACATTTCCAACACATATTACTCAAGTGTTTATACATTTTAGCCAATCTATCTGGGATTAGTTGCCATCCATAGAACATTTTATATAAATTTTCTTTGAAACAGATTTAGTCAACTTAATATTCACTTTCCTTATTTTACTCCACTGTGACAGATGGATGTTATAACCCACATTTTGCATCCATCTAACCATACATTCTTTAACTATTTCGTCCTGCATTTTCAATTACATCAGCATACCATACATTTTCTTAATGAATTTCTCTCTTGAGGTACATAATAATTTTTCAAATACACATTGTTTTAGGAGGATTTTAAATGATTATTTTATATTATGTTTATGATTATTTATGTAATTCTATGTGAGCCGCCCTGAGCCCGTCTCGGCGGAGGAGGACAGGATATAAACTGAATAAAATAAATAAATAAATAATTGTTCTGAATAGAATCCATCTGTCTGTTTATACTTACTATATCTAGATTCCACTTGCATTCTAGTCCACCAATCTAAGTTTATTTAATTTTTCTTTAATTCTTCCTGAGATTTTAAATTATTTTCATCATCTAACAATTCTGCGTATCTAATAACTACTTGTTCTGACATCAAAGTTGGTTGAGAAAAAGCTTCCACTGGAAACACCCATCTTGGAATTTTATTATATATCAGTGGACGAATCTTTTCCCACATCAGTAATGATCTTCTTATCATATGATTTTTAAAATATTTATGTCTGGAGGTTTTCCCATACCATAAAAAGGAGTGCCATCCCAGTTTTAAATTGTGTCCTTCTAGAGCCAGTAGCCTATGATCTTCAAGTAGAATCCATTCTCTCAGCCATACCAGACTTGTTGCTCTATAATAATTCTTCCAGTCTGGTACTCCAAATCCAGCATTATCTTTCACATCCTGCAAGGCTTTCAATTTGATTCCTGGCTTTTTCTCTTGTCATATAAAATTCTGTGTCAGTTTATTCAATTTGTAAATTGAAAAAAAAATTGTTTAATGTACATTGGCAGTATCTAAATAAAAACATATGTAGTAAAACGTTGATTTTCAAAATTGCTATTCTGCCCATTAGTGTTACTTGCAAATTTTTCCTTTTCTCAAAATCCTTTTTAATGTCTTGCAACACTTTATTATAATAATCTTTCATCAGGGAACTACATTTCACTGTAATATTAATACCCAAATTTTTGACTTTCTTCTCCAGTTGAAATCTAGTCAGCTCTGATATTTCAAGTCTTTGTTTCAGTGTCATATTTTTCATAATCCTTTTTGTCTTCTGATAGTTTATTTTCATTCCTGCCATTTTTCCATATTCATTAATCAAATTCATCAATTGTTGTACAGAATCCATTGGGTCTTCTAAGATAAATATCAAATCATTAGCAAAGGCCTGTAGTTTATATTTATTTCCTCTTATTGATGTCCCTTTAATAAGGGGGTCTTTTCTAATAGCTCTTGTCAGAACTTCCAAAGTCAGTATAAACAACAATGGAGATATTGGACAACCTTGTCTTGTCCCTTTTTCAATCCATATATTATCAGTCAATTCATCGTTTACTACTACTTTCACTTTCTGCTTTGTGTATATAGCTTCAATCGCCCTTATGAAATTAATCCCGAAATCCATTATCTTTATCTGTTGAATAATAAATTGCAAGCTGACATTGTCAAATGCTTTTTCAGTGTCCAAAAATATCAAAGCCATATTTAACTATTTTTTAAAAATAGGTTTGGTGCAGAAGTTCCTTTCTCTTTATTACTGGGAGCTGTAGTGTTAATGATAGTTAAAACCAGTGCAGATCTTCACTATGGTCATAAAGCCGATTCTTGGCCTCTCAAACATGGAGAATGGGCATGCTACTTTTGAACAAGCCTACACTGTAGTCATTTTAATAGTACTCTATACAGCTTGCCTTTTTAATTCATAGATATACTGGGAGACTTTCAAGATTACACTGAAAAATTAATATGTTCCATACAACATTACAGGAAATGTGGAAGTTATTCTGAGAAGGGATGTTCTTCTGGATGAGATTACACAGTAGTCAACTAGTTGCCCTTGAAGGGGCAAAAAACAGATCATAGAGGCCTACATCCCCTGATATTGCCTCCCAGCACTGAGTCTGAGAAATAAGGCCAAATAGAAATGTTCTAAACAAATAAATGTTGAGAATATTTGAATTGTCTCTGTTTCATCTGCTGCAGTCATCTCACACAACATCTAAGATGCTGAGCATACAGAACTAGCTAGCTGGCTTGGATCCCAGCACATTTCATTTTAGAAATTAAAAAGTTCATAAAGAGAGATACTTTACAACAGGGGTGTCAAACATGCCCCGGGGGCCAAATTAGGCCTCCAGAGGGCTTCCATCAGGCCCGCACTGGAACTGGCCATCTCCTGCTTCCAGTTCTGCTGCTGCATCATAGCTTGCTTCACCAGACTCTCTCAATTGCTCAGCCATTTCATGTTTTAATCTGGGTCCTAGACTCAAAACTCTGAGCATGAGATTTCTGTGGTGAATGTCAATAAATCAAAAGTAGGTTTGCAGCTTACAGAAGATTGCAACAGCACAGACATTTTAATGCAATAATACAGAGCAAGAGGTGTCAGTTATCAGATACTGTTAAATAAACAAAATATTGCAAGAGTGCTAATGTTTTAAGCATGTTTTTATTTTGAGTAAAAAAAAATCCTTGTGTTTGTGTCCTTCATAAAGTTTATATCTCCGCTACCTGGCATTACATTTTATGACACACATGGCCTGGCCCAACAAGGTCTCATTTATGTCAGATCTGGCCCTCGTAACAAATGAGTTTTACACCCCCGCTTTACAGGCCTTTTGGTATGGTTTTGTTTAGTTCGGTTTTATAGTTTTTCTTTTATTTACCCTAACCTAATGATGGGCTTAATGCTCTCTACGGTTTATATTTAACTGCAACAATTGTAATGAGTAATTTCTAGGGCAGTGCTTTTATAAGAGCATTTTATCAATTTTTATGTTATATCATGATGTACCACATCAATATGTACTTGTTGTTGTTCAGTCACACAGTCGAGTCTGACTCTTTGTGACCCCATGGACCATATCCAGTCAGGCCCTCCTGTCTTCCACCATCCTCTGGAGTTTGCTGTTAAGAACATAAGGGGTGTACTTCTGGATAAGACCACACAGTAGTCAACCAGTCACCCTTGGAGGAACAACAAACATAGCATAGAGGCCTACGTTGCCTGATGTTGCCTCCCAGCACTGGTATTCAGAGGTTTACTTGCTCTAGATGTGAAGACTTCCTTTAGTCATGGCTAGTAACCACTGATGGATCTATCCCCATTAATCTGTCTGATTCCCTTTTAAAGCTATCAATGCTATTGGCCATGACTGCATCTCCTGTCAGTAGTCTCCACAGTATAATTACGCATTGAGTAAAGAATTACTTCTGTTTATCCTGAATTTATGACTTATCAACTTCAGTGGGTGTCCCTGAATTCTAGTATAATGGTAGAGGGAGAATGGTTTTTCTTTCTCTATCCAGTTTTTCAGAATACTCCAAAAGTTTGGTGAGGCAAGAGCTTCCCTTTGCAGAAGTCATGCTGCTTTTCTCTCAGCAAGCTTTGTTCCGCAATGCACTTAGTCATTCTGCCTTTCATAATAGTTTCTACTAATTTACCCAGAATAGATGTTAAACTAATTGGCCAGTAATTTCCTGAGTCCCCTCTGGATTCCTTTTAAACAACTGGTATAGCGTTTTCTATTTTCCAGTCCTCTGCCAATTTAGTGAAATCTCAGGCTGATAACATGGGTTAAACTTTATTGCTTTGTTTACAAACAGGCTCTCAGAGTCATTGTTTTGAAGTGTGTTAACAATTGCTGTGCTAAAGAATTCTCATTTATGACATATCATGCTAATCCTTATACTAGAGTAGATACCAGTTCCATTGAGTTTTTCTGAAACAAAGTTGATCCATAGATTGCCTTGCCCTCCTGCCCCTGACAATTTGGCGTCATTAGTGTTCGGACTGCTGGGGGGAGGAGTTTTTCCTCTCTACTCTAGCTCTTCCCAATATAGCACTTTACTTGCTTTCAAAGAAGCCAAATGGCTTCCATGTTTTCTAGAGGAGAAAGTAAATGCTGCCTATCACATTGATGGGCATGCTACTGATAGGTCAAGGAATAAGAATCTCATGAGATATGGGTTACTTGATTGCTATTTAATACAAAACACATTGCTATTGTTTTAAAATAAAAATATTGTTTTTATGTATAACCAAATACAGCCTATAAAAGCACTGTGATTATGAGAGTACTAGCACATATGCTCACAGATATGTTGTTTTCCTTGACAAACTACTAATATACGTATTCTAGAAGATATAATGGAAAAGTTATCAAGTGGTGTTTTTAGGTATGACATATTCCTGAAATAGATTTCTACAAGCTACAACATAAATAGTGCTTGCTCTTTGTGTAGCTCCATGTCACTTAAAATTCATAGGTATTTCTCTAATGCAAAGTATGATACATAGTTGAATTCAAAGAATGATGAAATTAGTTGTGTGAGTCCAAGAGGACTGTACTCTGTAGTGCTGCCACCTCTCTGAATATCCTCCAGTAGGAGTCATTCACCAGAGGTCGCCATGACTTCCAGGTGTGCACACATGCTCATATGAAAAACACAAAAAATACCCCCCATATGATAACAATAAAGTAGGGAGCCAGGTTTCAAATAGTAAAACCCATGTGTAGAAATAGTAAACCCCCTCCCTCCTTTCCTGTACAACCCCAAGGCAAATTTAGGCTTCATTAGCCTGAAATTTGCAATTTGATCTGTCACCCTATCTGATGCTAAGCTATAAGTGTTGCCAAAGCCTATCATTCCAAACCTTGACTTCTTGATGCAAAGCATGATGATGATATGGGCTGGGACCAAGGATTGCCAGGCAGGATTATTTGTATCACAGCATGTACTACCACGTCTGAAAAGTACTGAGACTGACGAGTGATTTCAGCTCTCACATACTTTATTTAGATCAGGAACGAGACAACTAAGCCGGCTCACAGGCCAGCTTTTATCCCCAGTGAGCCCACACCCCAAACACACACAACACCCGTGATTTGCTATTTACAGTTAATTGAGTTACCCTGGGCTCCTCGATTGGAAGAACGCGAGGAGCCTACATTCTATTGTCTAAAGACACGAAGCTCAAGCCCTAGCCTGGCCACGTGGCGGACCGGTCAGAACCGGTCCAAGCACATGGTAGCCCTGCGTCCATGTTTCCCTGTGGATACACCACACTCCTCCACCCTTGGTCTGTGAGATACCCACAAACAAAGTCCTGTAAATAAGGCGGAGGCCTCTTGACCCTCATAGAGTGTCGGAGAGCCGGGGCCAGGGAAGGTGCCGGTGTTTGAGTCGGGGAGCCTACTGGTGCCAAGGGGCATGGTGCGGTTGTCGCATCGTCGTCCGCGGCCATCGGAACGTCCGGCACCGGGGGCATTGGTGCGGCCACGGGGCTCTCTGCTGGACTGGGGTGCCGCGCTGCGGGTTGCGGCTCTCCTACTTCCTGCAGGCCGGGATCCTCGTAGTCCTCTGGTTCCCGTGGCTCGACCCGACAGCGGAGCTGATCTATGTGGCGGTGCAGCACGGTGCCATCCTCGCAGGAGACTTCATACGATCGTGGTCCCTGGACCCGGACCACCCGTGCCGGGACCCAGGGTGGTCCCGCTGTGTAGCTCCTGCCATACACAGGGTCCTCCGGGAAGAACCTCCTGCTGGTGAGTTGGTCCTCGGAGTCCAGCTCGCACTCCGGTGCCCAGTCTGGATGTAACCTGTCCAGGTGTGACGTGAGGCGGCGCCCCAGGAGGAGTTCTGCTGGGCTGCATCCCGTGGTGGTGTGCGGGGTGATGCACTGACCAAACAGGAAGGCAGCGAGCTTATACTCCCAGTCTGGGGAGTCAAACTTTCGGAGGGCGTCCTTGGCGGTCCAGACCATCCTTTCCGCTTGCCCGTTCGTGATGGGGTGGAATGGCGTGGAGCGTACGTGCCGGATCCCATAATACGTGGTGAACTCCTGGAACTCTCGGGAGGTGAACGCTGTGCCATTGTCTGTGACGAGCGTGTCAGGCAACCCGTGAGTGCTCAGAATCCGCCACATTGCCCTGATTGGCGGCTTTGGAGGAGGTGGATGACACAGGGACAACCTCCAACCACTTACTATAGGAGTCCACCAATATGAAGAAAAGCTGCCCCTGGAACAGGCTGGCAAAGTCCAAGTGGAGGCGTGACCAGGGGCAGTGGGACGACTCCCAGGCACGGTCCGGGGCTCTTGGTGGTTCTGGGCGTGAGATCTGGCAGGGCTGGCATTTCCTCACCTTGTCCTTGATGTCCCGATCGAGGCCTGGCCACCAGACGTAGCTTCGTGCTAACGCCTTCATGTGGACTACGCCTGGGTGGTGTTAGTGTAGCACCTCCAGGACCTGTTGCTATAGTGGCGCTGGGATCACCACCCGGCCTCCCCACATCAAGCACCCCTTATGTGTGGACAGTTCATGCTTGCAGGATGCAAATGGGGCGAACTCGGGTCCCTCCTGGCCACTGGCCACCTCCTCCCCACCCAGTCCAAGACACGGCAAAGGACCGGATCCCGGTCGAGGTGCGGGCCACCTCCTGCACATGGACCGGCTGGTCCGGGAGCGCCTCCAGGAGAGCAACCATGTGCACTGGGGCCAGGTCGGGGTCCGTGGTGGCCAGGGGGAGGCAGCTAAGGGCATCCGCATGTCCCATAGCCTTCCAGGGTCAGTGCGTGAGGGAGTACACGTACCCCGACAGGAAAATGGACCACCACAGGACTCGGGGCGAAACCATCTGCGGTGTTTGGCCGTCAGCGACGAGGAGTCCCAGAAGTGGCTTATGGCCCGTCAAGATCTCGAAGGGCCGGCCGTAGAGGTAATGGTGAAACTTCTTCACCCCAGCCACAATCGCCAGCGCCTCCTTATCAATTTGAGCGTAGTTCCGCTCCGCCGAAGATAGAGTCCGGGAGTAGTATGCGACTGGGACCTCCCGGCCGTCCGGCAACCGGTGCCCCAAGACTGCCCCGACTCTGTAGGGAGAGGCGTCGCAGGCGAGGACCACCGGGAGCAACTCCGAGAATTGGTGGAGGACCGCGTTTGACACGAGTAAGTCCTTAACGCCTTGGAAAGACGCTGCCTGCGCCGGGCCCCAAAACCAAGGCGCGTCTTTGTTGAGGAGGCAGTGGAGCGGCTCCACCACAGCCGCATTGAGGGGCAGGAACGAGTGGTAAAAATTGAGCAGGCCGAGGAACGCCTGCAATTCCGCCTTGGAGGAGGGTGGGGGGGCGTGCATGATGGCCTTCACCTTGTTGTCTGTGGGTGGATCCATTGCGCGTCCACAGCGAACCCCAGGAACTCGATGCGGGGCATACCCAGGAGGCATTTCTCCTTCTTTACCTTGAGGCCGGTGGCGTCGAACTGTTGTAGGACCTGGCAGAGACGATCTGCGAAGGAGGTGGTGTCCAGCGCCACGATGATCACATCATCTAGAAAGGGCTGCACTCCGGGGATGCCTTTTAGGAGAGAGTCCATAAAAGATTGAAAAATCCCGGGAGCTACACAAACCCCGAACTGAAGCCTCGTGACCCGGAAAGCCCCCTTGTGGGTCGCGATGGTCTGGGCCTCTGCGTCGTCGTCATCCACGGGCAGCTGTTGGTAAGCTTGTGCCAAATTGAGCTTATCAAAGATTCCTGCCCCTGCCAGGGAAGCGATGACATGGCTCACCACTGGGACCAGGTATGCATGGTCCTGCAGGGCCTTGTTCAGGGTGCATTTATAATCCGCGCAGATCCGCACGTCCCCGTTCGGCTTTACTGGCGTGACAATCGGGGTTTCCCAGTGCACAGATGCCACTGGCACTAGCACCCCCTGCTCGACAAAGCGGTCCAGCTCGGCCTCAATTTTCGCTCGCATGGCCAGGGGCAGGACCCCTGCCTTAATGCGGATGGGGCGGACAGCCGGGTCCAGGTCCAGGGAAATGGGATTCCCAGTGTACCATCCTAGGGTCCCAGCAAACACTTTTGGGAACTCCCAGCAGACCGCCTCCCAGTCGGCTGCCCGGATTTGGTTAAGCCCCGATATCTGGAGTTCCAGGGGCTTGAACCATGAAAGTCCTAATAAGCTGGTGAGGCGCCCTTCCACTACCAACAGGTCCAGCTGCCCCGAAAATCCTTTGAACTGGACCCAGAACTTGCCCCAGCCACGGACCGCCACAGGGTTTTTGTTAAAGTCCCATAACAGTAGACCCTGTGGCTTGTGCAACCGGGGTCCCCCCCTTGGGCATAAGTTGTGGAGAGTCTCGACCGAAATTATGGAATACGAAGAGCCGGAGTCAATTTCCATCCGGCAGGGGGACCCTTCAATTAAGACGGTTACATGCACCTTATCCGGGCTGTCGGGGGGCAATTTACATACCGTCTGGTGGTTGACGGAAACGGTGTGGAGGTCCTCGGTCTCAATCTTTGCCGTGAGGCTCATACGGTGACTCTTGGAGCGGCAGACCTTCTCGATATGTCCTGCTTTGTTGCAAGCCCGGCAGATCGCGGAGCGAAATCGACAGGTCCGTCACTTGTGAGCACTGCCGCAGCTGGGACTTGGCCTTCCGGTTCCGCGGCAGTCGCTGGGATGGTCGATGGCGTACCCGGAGCACCTCCTCATCCTCCGATACGTCGGACCCTCGCATTGTTTGCGTGCGGTGGACTGCCGAGCTGCGGTGGTCTTGATGGTCCTTTTCGTAGGTTGTGGCCTCCTGGATTGCCTTTTCCAGTGTGAGGTCATTGTTGCTCGCCAGTTTCCGCCGTAGTTTGGACTCACGGAGGCCCACAAGAAACTGGTTCAGCAGCATGTCTGCGAGGCTTGGGAACTCGCATCTCGTGGCCACCCGCCGAAGACCCGCCAGGAACTCCGTGGTGGACTCGTCTGGGCCCTGGACCCTCGCGAAGAACCCCAGCCGCTCGACAAATTTTGGGGGTTTTGGCGAGAAGTGGTCCGTGAGGGACTTTACCAGTGCTGCATAGGACTTCCTCTTGGTGGTCTTGGGGTTTATGAGGTCCCGCAAGAAGAGGAGGGTGTCGACGCCGCAGACACTTAGGAACAACTGCTTCTTTTTCTCGGCATCCACCACATCATGATAACCGCAGTGGTTCTCCAAGGTCTCCAACCAGGCATCCCATTTCCGCGGTTGTGAGATATCGAAGGCGCTGAGGTGCGTGGTGGGCGCGGTCATCTTACCACGGGGGTGTGAGTGGGGTTGTGAGTTGCCAGAGGCTGCAGTGGTCGGGTTGGAACTTTGAAGCCGGGCGGAAGGCGCGCTGCTCTCAGGGTCAGCGGTGTGGCTCAGGAGCGGTGCAGGGAGCAGCAGGCTCAATGCGGTGCTCGGGAGCACGGCTTCGGTAGCGGTGAGCGGTGCCGTGCTGCTCTCGGGGTCAGTAGTGCTGTGCTCGGGAGTGGTGCGATGAGCGGCGAGCTCGATGCGATGCTCTTCTTCGTGGTCGTTGTTCAGGGAGGGAGTTGGCATCCCACCTTGTCGCCAGTGAAAAGTACTGAGACTGACGAGTGATTTCAGCTCTCACATACTTTATTTAGATCAGGAACAAGACAACTAAGCTGGCTCACAGGCCGGCTTTTATCCCCAGTGAGCCCACACCCCAAACACACACAACACCCGTGATTTGCTATTTACAGTTAATTGAGTTACCCCGGGCTCCTCGATTGGAAGAATGCGAGGAGCCTACATTCTATTGTCTAAAGACACGAAGCTCAAGCCCAAGCCTGGCCGCGTGGCGGACCGGTCAGAACCGGTCCAAGCACATGGTAGCCCTGCGTCCATGTTTCCCTGTGGATACACCACAACATCATTTTGCTCCTTCTGCTCCATTAAGGGAGTGTGGGGGCTGGAGTGGAGGGGTAACCCTGCTGGTGCCTGATGATGTCATACTTTCACAGTATGGCCCACTTGGTTCCAATCAAGGTAGATTCTATTACTCACCCTTGGTTTATAGTATCCTGGAGGGCTGAGGAGATTTGTACTGCTGTCAGAACGCAAAAGCACATATTTCTCTTCTTCCATGTGATTTGTTGCAGGTTCACACACTGGTCCTTCTCATCCAGAATTGAGCACCTATTGGTATGGGAATGAAATAGTGGTTGGTCACATAGTCCTAATTGCTCCCTGACACCACCCTAAAGCTTTTAAGGACTTTGCCCATTTTGACAGTAAAAGACCTTGGAAAGAGGGTAGGACTGGATTAAAATAGCTTCCACATTCTAATTAACTGAATTCCCTAGGGTTCTTTAAACCATAAAGGAAGCAGAACCATTAATGGGTTATCTTATCCTGGGGAATTGGAGGGGGGGAATTAGGATAAATGTGGTGTAGCCTCACACTGGGACACCCCAACAGTTGCATTATCTGCCAGGTCCATATCAAACTGGTGATTACAGTACCCCTTCCACCATGTAAGAGGAGACATACAAATAATAATTTTAGCTTTGTTTTTTATTTGACCTGCACAATGATTGTATGAATTCATAATGTTTTAATTTTGGTTATTATATGTATTTGTGCTTTTGTCTTCCCTGTAATAACAATAATTATGACTTTGAAACTGCCAAGCTTGAATGAATCTTTAGATTTCCACAATGGAAAATTTTCCACTTGCAAACCCTGCTTAAGAGGGCCAGCATAGTGGTTAGAATATCAAACTGTGTGTTGAGTTCCTAATTGGCCCAGCAGTTCTCTTAATTTCTTGCATCACTCAACTTGTTCCCTCAACAGTAAAACTGGTGGCCCCTGCTGATCACAGACACAGCCTAACAGGGCCACCAAGGAACAACAGGGATGTTTCTGCATACTGAAAACCTCCAGAATATGTGGAACAATTACTTTTTGCTTCTCTACCCACCCCCTCCCCCATGAAGACTTGAGCATGCATACTGCCTCATACTGCTGTGGAACCATAACAACAGAGCTTTTATTCTGCCCATTGACTGACTAATTGGAAGCAAATAATTTGCTGCTTGTGTCCATCCAGCCTAGTAGCTAATTATGAGGTTGGGGAGGGGGAAATTCCTATATTGGTAGTACTGGAGAGTGAAAGGTAAGGAGCAAACTACTTACAATAAGAGCTAGGCAAACTGCCCTATAGCAAAATAAAGATGAGAAATGTTGAGGCTGTGAGCAACAATCCTTTAAATGTTAGAGAGAGCTTTCCTGTAGTAGTACTGTTGGGGTTCAACAAAGCTGCCTACCGTAGGTCACTTAAATAGCACTAAAGGGAAATTTAAATCTGAGACAGTAACGTTTTTGTATTGTGACTTGACAGTAGAACTCCCAAAGCCTACTTGTTGGTTCCAGATACAGAGGCAAAATTTGTATGTCATATTTAAAAATGCATTGTAATTGAGTTATTTGCACAGTCAATGAAAAGTGCTCTGGGATAATCTGCTTGTGCTCCTATGTGGTAAAAGAAGCCTATTTAACATCAGGCTTGTGTGCCAGTGCATGATATTGAAAACAGCCTGTTTATTCTTTGCTACCCACTGCATTTACATGCTCATAACCACTGTGAAGTACAGTTGAATTATCTTTAACACTAGAAATGCATAAGTGGGGACCCATTTCCCCCCATCTGTGCTTCCCCTCTTCTCCCCCTTCTCATTCATTCTCCCTTCTACCATCCCTTTTCTTACTCTCTCTCTCCTTTGTGCCTGTCATTTTCTCTCACTTTCTGCCCCCATCACTTTCTTTCCTTCTTATCTGCCCTACCCCATCTCTCTCTCTCTCTCTCAACCTCCCACCCCATCACTCTCTCTTTCTTGCCCCCCATCACTCTACCAGCCTCCTGCCTGCTTCCTACTCCTCAGGTGGAGTGGTGGCAGCAGTGCTCCCAGGTGTCCACCTCCCCTCCCCACAGCACTGGTGGGGTGGCTCTCCAGAAATGGCTGCTTTGGAGGGTGCAGTCTATGGCATTATACCCTTTCTGAGGTCCCTCCCCTCCTCAAACCCCATCCTCCCCAGGTTCCACCCCCCCCAAATCTTCAGGAATTTCCCAACCTGGAATTGGCAACGCTATCTCTTTCCCACCCGAAAGCCAGCGTACCTTTATCTGCCCTGTCTTCAGCTTTCCATCTCCTCCCCCTCTATAGCTGTACCTAGGAAAATGACAGTCTTTCTCCACAGTGGAGACCAAAGCAGCGTCTCCTCTCCCTTTTGTCCACACAACAACCCTGTGAGGTAGGTTAGGCTGAAAGTATATAACTCATCCAAAATCACCCAGTGAGCTCCCACAGCAAGATGGGGTTCCAACCTTGGGTCTCACAGACCCTATTCTGAAGCTCTAACCACAGCAACACCCTGGCTTTCATAAGATGACTGGTATTGAACAATAGCAAAAAGGCAGGCCTAGTTGAGTCATGTAGGTCAGGTGGTATCAAGTCACTTAGAGGCTGCTATCAGGTCTAGGGTTGCCAGCCTCCAGCTGGCACCTGGCGATCCCCCGAAATAACAGCTGAACTCCAGACAATGGGGATCTGCCTCTAGAGAAAATGGCCACTTTGGAGGGTAGACTCTGTGGCATCATACTGTGCATTATACCCTTCCCCAAATCCTGCCCTCTTTGGAATCCACCACAAAATGTCCAGGAATTTCCCAACCTGGACCTGGCTACCTGAGTCAGGCCTGGTTCCCATGAACCCTTCTCAAAGGCCAAAATAGGCCTGGAAAGGTCCTGCCCTCTCTCTCTGCCTTTTTACTCACAAAACCCCAGCAGGAAATACTGTGGTTGCCTAGCAACAGCCACTGATGAAATCTGTTTTTTAAAGCTACAGGCACTTCTTTTATCATATTTACATTTTTTTAAACTTCCCAAAGTTGTGTGGTAGTGGTGTTTTTAT
Source organism: Gekko gecko (assembly GCA_029375565.1). Classification (NCBI taxonomy): domain Eukaryota; kingdom Metazoa; phylum Chordata; class Lepidosauria; order Squamata; family Gekkonidae; genus Gekko; species Gekko gecko. Next base: position 97,801,150 of record JAPDNY010000004.1, on the reverse strand, counting down.
GTCATATTTTTCTGCAAACCTGGAGCCCTTTTCAGGTTGGTAGAAAGATCTGCCTTGCCCATTCACAGGTCCAGCCACCAGATTTAAGTATCCAGAGATTTGCCAACTTTGCTGTTAGAATATAAGATGTAATACATTGCTTTCTATTTGTTGTGCTTCTCTGTGTGGTTCCAGGGAACCTCGTCAAACTATAATACATTCATTTTCCTTGAGCAGTAAGGTTTGCATTACTAAAATGTAAAGTCTATTGCAATTGTTCTGAAATGTGTTTTTTCATCTGAGCATACATTCCAGACACTTCTGATTGTTCTCTTTTAGGCCTTATTTGGATGAGCCAATCCCATTGTATGAAGCTAAAGTCGCTATGGAAATGATTCAGAAGAATCAAGCAAGAAAAAAACAAGTTGTCCAGCTGTGAAGTACATATTTCTAGCTTCTAAGGCTGCACCTTTGCATAGTGTGTATGTATACAGTAGTGATCACTAATAAGTAAATCTTTAGCTAATGATACAATTACTATTTTAAGATTCTTTTTACATCTTGGGGAGAAATGGGAGGTTTTCTAAACTACAAATTGAATCTTAATCTTCTCCCTCCTTTCCCAAAGTAAAATCCTTCTCTTGAAGAAGTGATATTTGTTTTTGTCATCATTCTTTTTTTATATTTGGTAGTATTTTTGTTTTATTGGGACTTCTGCATACTATATTGGATGAAGCTAAGAGGAGGAACATTTTATTAAAATTGAAAGGTATAAGTGGAAAACTGTTCATATTGGCAAGGACATCCAGAAGTGCTTTCTTAAACTGACTTGATTCTCATGGTGGTTTTGCTATGACTTTCTGATTCTCCTGTGATAAAATCCTACTATTGAAGAGTTTTAATATATGACTAAGTCTGGAACAAATCACATAACTCAAACTTAAAATCCTTTTTAATGTAATGTTCATTACAATTTTGCTTCACTGTCACATAAGCTAAAAAAATGTACATAGAAATCCTACTCAAAGGAATGGGATTGGGTTATGTAAACAGGTGCTGTGTGACATCTGATATCCCACTTACACATTGTACTTACTCCATGGCTTGCAGAGAGCCACATTTGCAATTAGCAACCACCAAAAGATCCACATGACTACTGCATGTCCTGTGTGCCACCTCACACGACACACAATTAATTTAAAAGGTTCTTATCAGAGTATCTCTTGAGCATGTAGGGTTGTCTCTTCCTCGCACTGTTAAACCTACGTGCCCTTTATTTCCCTTGCAGTCTTCTTGCTGTCTCCCTGGCACAACGCTCACAAATCAGGTGAGACCAAGATGGTCAAGGCTAATCTGCCTCATGCCAGGGAGATAGAGCAAGAAGACAGCAAGAAGAGGGTGCTCAGATAGTTGGAAAAAGTACATGTATGTCTGAAGGTGTCATACTGAGTCAGGCCATTGGTTTATCAAGGTCAATAGCATCTGCTGTGACTGGCAAGGTGTCAACTGAACAAAGTTTGAGCCTAGTGGCACCTTTAAGACCAACAAAGTTTAATTCTTGGTATAAGCTTTCATGTGCATGTACACTTGTTCAGATACTGATTAACTGGAGATTCGAGGGTTTGAATGTAGAACTTTCTGCATGCAAAGCTGATGTTCTACCAATGAGCTACAGTTCCAGGCAGTGTTATCTTTTTCATGTAACTCTCCTTGATGCTTGAACTACTATGAGAATTCACTATATACTCAATGAAATTAGAAGTGGACAGACTATTCTGTGCAAACCAATTAAATTGTTAGGTATGTAAGCTGTTCTGACAGCTATGGGGGGAAAGAAGAGGGGGCGTGGACCCTGAGGCGACTGACTGCTGGACTGGAAAATATCCTGTCCCCCACTTCTGGCTTCTCCAATAGACACTTTAAACCCCAGCCACCCACAATCAAGATAAAAAGGGAGACACAAGGTTTGTTTAAAGGGCTGGTAATGTGTAAGCTATGTCGCAGGTCCTGACTGCTGGCGAAGTGGCTCACCAGGGAAAAGATAGAGACTAAGGGTGGGCTGCGTCCCAACAACCCTTAGGCTCCTAGCAAGTTTTCGGATCGGACAACGTCGGCCCGTCCAGGAGTGACCTAAGAACCTTAAGGAGAAGGCATTTGTGCGCAGGAGAAAACCTCTTCTGTCCCCTGCTGTCATAAAAGAATCTCACAGTCAAGAGGAACTTCTTTCAGTCCGACCTTGCCACAAAAGACTTTTTTATATCCAACAGTAACAGTTACAGCTTCCTCTCTCGCCACAAAGGCAAGGCAGGTTTTGGAAGTAGGATCCCTGTCCTCTCACGGTTTACCTGGAAGCCAAAAACAATGCGGGTTTTGGGAGTAGGCTTTCTGTCCTCTCACGGATTACCTGTGAATCAAAAGCAATGCAGGTTTTGGGAGTAGGCTCGCTGTCCTCTCACGGATTACCTGTGAACCAAAAGCAATGCAGGTTTGGGAGTAGGCTCTCTGTCCTCTCACGGATTACCTGTGAACCAAAAGCAATGCAGGTTTGGGAGTAGGCTCTCTGTCCTCTCACGGATTACCTGTGAACCAAAAGCAATGCAGGTTTGGGAGTAGGCTCTCTGTCCTCTCACGGATTACCTGTGAACCAAAAGCAATGCAGGTTTGGGAGTAGGCTCTCTGTCCTCTCACGGATTACCTGTGAACCAAAAGCAATGCAGGTTTGGGAGTAGGCTCTCTGTCCTCTCACGGATTACCTGTGAACCAAAAGCAATGCAGGTTTGGGAGTAGGCTCTCTGTCCTCTCACGGATTACCTGTGAACCAAAAGCAATGCAGGTTTGGGAGTAGGCTCTCTGTCCTCTCACGGATTACCTGTGAACCAAAAGCAATGCAGGTTTGGGAGTAGGCTCTCTGTCCTCTCACGGATTACCTGTGAACCAAAAGCAATGCAGGTTTGGGAGTAGGCTCTCTGTCCTCTCACGGATTACCTGTGAACCAAAAGCAATGCAGGTTTGGGAGTAGGCTCTCTGTCCTCTCACGGATTACCTGTGAACCAAAAGCAATGCAGGTTTGGGAGTAGGCTCTCTGTCCTCTCACGGATTACCTGTGAACCAAAAGCAATGCAGGTTTGGGAGTAGGCTCTCTGTCCTCTCACGGATTACCTGTGAACCAAAAGCAATGCAGGTTTGGGAGTAGGCTCTCTGTCCTCTCACGGATTACCTGTAAACCAATCGGTGGCTGCGGGCAACCTTCCCAGTTCCCTTACGCCAACCAAAGTTCAGAGTCCCGGCTCCTTCGTCCTGGCCTCAAGGCACGCTCTGAGGGCATTCCAGCTCGCCCAGGCAGCCTATTTTTGCAGGTTTTGGCTAAGCAGACTGAACAGGTCTACCGCCCTTTGGATCATCCACTGAACCAATTTGGAGGTTTCTGAAAAGCAACTCTCTGGCCACCTCAGTGGGATCAAGATTTACCTCTAACTCGTTTCCCGTCCTGAACACTTCTAAGTGCTTTTATGGGGGTGGGAGGTTATACGTGCCTGCTTGTATGTGTGTGCTTGTGCAAACATTGGGGCTTCTTCGGCAGGTCCTCTTCGTAGTCACGCCAACGGTTTCTACCCACAATGGAAAGACTGGAGCACGACGCGAGTTGCTCCAAGGGGCAGAGTGAAAAGGAGGCACGGAAAAGTCCCACCCGCGATAGATTGCCTTCTACTGGCCAAGCACGCAAACAGAAACCTTTCACACAGCTAACCAGATTCTCAGCACGAAACCATTTCTCCACGTCCGCAGCCTGAAGAAGGGATGGGTTGAGTCATCCGTTCTCCACGCTCATGGGACCAGCCTCACACGGGGCACCAAGATCTGTTAGCCGAAATGCTTATCTATGCATTGATCGGTCTAAACTTAAATTGAGTTCTGGTCTAAGTATACAGAGAAAGTAGTTTCGCCTGGAAAATCCGTTTCAAAGAGAACACATGACAAGGTTTCTTTAGTAAAATTAGTTATTCTCTTTACTGAATAATATCTTTTGAATCACAGGCAAACAAAACAGATTCATACACACATACACACAAGTTCCTTTAGATACAATAGAAATGGAAAACAATATAGGGTTTTAAATCTAGAGATGTTTAGGAGGGGGAAAACACGTGATACTTATCTGATTCCCGAAGCTCGACCTTCACAGTGAAGAATACAAGAGTAGAGATCTAACTAAGGGGAACTCTTACTACACACAGTTGGAACCAGCCAACACATGTGGGCTCCTTGGTCGCGATTCCAAGGAAGCACAGCAGAGTTACCTATAGTGGACTCTAGGTTAATGGGGTAAGGTTGGGTGACTAGCTAGCTGGCTGGGGATGAAGCTCCGAACAAAAGGTGAACATCGCTTTTATCAGCTATTTTGGGGGCTGGCATTAGGGTAATCTTCCAGTCCGTCCCATCCCTATATCATTGGCTTGTAGGATGTGGGGGGTGCCCTCCTACTAAAAGGGTGGGGGCAATATTGGAAATCTACACCTTTCACTAAAGGGGACATTTGGTCCAAAGATGTGAGTTGTCATGGAAACCTTAGAACTACAAATGACTCTAGCTTGGTCCAAGTCATCAACAGGAAACAGTCTTAACACTTGCAAAAACCAAAGCATCCTGAGGGTTACGTGTGGACTTCGAATTCCTTGATGGTAGGCAGGTTGTTGTTTTTATCATCCTTCTAGCAGACCATAATGGAGATGCTTTCCTTTTTCCAAGTGCATGATGGGTAGTGTATGTGCATAGGTGTGTGTGTGACTACATTAGCATGAAAGTGCAGACAGTAGGGCAACTTCCTAATGCAGGGAGTCACATCAAACAAAGCACACAATTCTTCCAAACCAAAGACACTTGTAAGCACCATTCAGGTTTGTGTGCAGGTCAGAAAACAACAAATAAAAGCAGTTTTAAAAGTACATCTCCTAACAAAGCTGTTTTCACAACTGACAGATACTTCCCAAGTTCAAGGTTGCTCTTTCACCACACAGAGCTCCTGACTGCAGAACCTGTATCCACGTTAGGAATGTTGGTCCCTTAACAAGATGCTTATTTCTCTCATTAAAACTTTCTTTCCTAAGCTGACCCCAAACCCTAACTAAAAGCCAAATAAAAACCTGGCTAACATGATGCTGTTATCCAGAGCCACAATTCCCTGTCTGAGGGAAGAAATCTTCCTTTTCCCTTGCTTACTTTCTCCCATCCAGTGGAGCTCCATGGGTTCTGATTGGCTTAAAATCACTTGGATTTGCAAGAGGCCAAAATCACAGGAGTAGATTTAGAGCCCTGAAGGAGAGGTGGCATTTCAACATCTACTGACTCCTAAATCTGAGCTGTTGCTGTCCCAGGAACAGAAAATTGATGGTGATGCCTTTGCAAAGTTGTTTTTGCTGATATAAATCTCTCAAATGCATTCTGATTTGGATGCTGATTGTAACATTAACATGAATGGACCATTTTGACCCAGTTACTGTGATAAATGTTGACAAGCTCCTGGATCTGCAAAGGCTACCACCACTTCTGTGCTCTGGAACCATGTACTTTCTGGTTGTGACCTTAACAAATCATTATTGACCATCATAAATCACTACTTAAAAAAAAACACCCCTACAGAAAAGTGATGTGTTCAGTTATTGCCCTGTGTCTAATCTGCCCTTCCTGGGCAAGGTCACTGAGAGAGCAGTGGTGGACAAACCTAAAACCTTCTTGGATAATTAATGTGTTCTAGATCCTTTTCAGTCTCATTTCAGGCCAGGGTATAGAATGCAGATGGTGCTGGTGACTTCACCTGATGAGCTCCATCTGAAAGCAGACAAAGGCCATGGACTCTTTGTGGCTTCGACTGGATTTGTCTACTGCCTTTGATACAATGGACCATGCCATATTGTTAGGGCATTTGGAAGTAGAAACAGATATCAGTGGATGTGCTCTGGATTGGTTCAAATAATTTCTTATGAACTGGACTCAAAGGGTTGCGAATATATTGAAACAGAATTCTTACAAGTTGGAGGCAATGTGGGCTGGGAAGCCTGAGGTCTTGGACATAATGTTTCCCACCTTTGATCAAGTACAGCTGATCTTTGCTGACTGTTAAGAGCCTAGGGATTATGTAAGACCAAGCATTACTGCGGGAGAAGCAAGCTAATGGAGCCAGGAAAAAAAACACTTTCTTCCAACTTAGTTTAGCACAGAAAATGGCACCCAACTTGACTTGGCCAGTCAGACCACCAGAATCCATACTGCAGTAACATCAAGACTAGACTACTGTAATGCACTCTATATAGGTCTCCTCTTGAAGTCAGCTCAGTTATTACCAGGAGCTAGTTGAAGCATGCATATTACACCCATGCAGTCACTCATCAGTTACAGGTTCAATTTAAGGTACTGAACATCACATATCCTTCATGGACCCTCATATTTGTAAGACCACCTCTCTCATTTGTTTCACTGCAACTCTGCTCATCTGAGCAGGGCCTTTTGCAGCTACTGCCTTGCAAATGGGTAAGATCAACAACTGCCTGTGCATATGCGTCCTTTGCTGTGGCCCCAGCTTGTGGAATAAATATCTAAAACTGCCTGTTATCTTTGCTACATGCCTTATATTACAACAAAGCCAGAGATGGAAACGTTTTACATAATCTTGTATGTAATTGGTGGCATCAAACATATGCATAGACTATAACAATTTCAGACCAATACATCATGTCTTTCCCTTCTCTGTCTACATTAGGGTTGTCTTTCCTGTCTCAACCCTCTGTCTTCATAGACCTTAAAGCAATATTACTGGAGTGGGGGATCACCTTTCAGTATTTTAAGATTCAGCTGGGTAGCCTGTTGATCTGAAGCAGCAGAACAAAGTTTGAGTCCAGTGGTATCCTTAAGACTAACAAAGTTTAATTCAAGGTATGAGCTTTCGTGTGCAAACATACTTCTTCACTCTTCAGATACATTAAAACGGGTTGGTGACTTCTGCTTCAATGTATCTGAAGAAGTGTACGTGCACACAAAAGTTATACCCAGAATAAAATGTTGTTGGTGCCACTGAACTCAATGTATTTTAGTAGTTTAATAGCACTGGCGTTTCGGTGGAATTCCACCAGCTCACTGGATCCTGTTTGGAGGCCCGAACGCAACACGGGGGAGGGGGCGACGAGTGGACATCTATGCACAGAGAAAGAAAGAGACCTCCCTCCATTCTCCACAGACATCCTTGCCGAGATCAGGAAAAACTGCAGCCCAGCGCCTGCCACCGTTTGCGGCCTCCTCCGCCACTACCGCACAACTACAAGGCGGGCTGAGGAGAAGAGTGCGGAGCGAAGCTCAGTAGAGATTGGCTGGCTGCTGCGCGGGCAAACAGAAGGAGCAGGACCCGCCTGCGGGCGGAGCCTTCGCCTTTACGCGCCAAATTCGTTTCCGAGGCCCCGGCTGACCAGAGAGGTTTTCTTCTTTGGAGGTTCTCCACGCCGCTGCCGCCATGTGTTCGGTAGTCCCCGACTATTCGCCGGGCTTCAAGAAGCCCCCTCGGACGCTGCGTCTGAAGCGGAAAAGGCTTCGGAGGAGCCAGCCAGCCCCTTCCACCGGGCAGTCCCCCATCGCGGCCGTTTCCAGCCCTCTCGTAGGCCCCGCTCTCTTCCCTCGGCCCTTTCCCGGCATCCGCAGGCGCAACCCTTTTTCGAGCCTAGAGAATACTCCGCGCCCGCCGCTTCCCCAAGGGCCCAGCCAGTGTTTCTCTCCGACGCAGAGAGTAGCGGAGAAGGAGCCGTCATCCACTGGGAACGACGCACGCGCCGGCTCTGGTGAAGAGGTGACTATTACGTTTTTTCCATGATCGTATTAAAATTAATAAGCCTTTCTGAGCTTATATTTTATTTTATTAATTCAATTTTTATCCCGCCCTCCCTACCAATGCAGGCTCAGGGTGGCTTACATTAAAAGGATTAAAAATATATTAAAACACAAATACCTGTTAATACAATATAGCTTCATAATGTATAGACATAACAAATCACAATAGAAAATAGAATAGGATGCCAGTGACATCCCAGGCCAAGATAGGATGGTCCAGAGTGTTGGTCTCTTGGTGATAGAAATTTATGGGCAGAGTTAATTCTTGCTCACTGAAACAAATGAAAATCAAAGTGCTTAACTTTGGCTGGATTGGGCCCCTTTTAATTAAGACAATTTCAACAAATCCAGGTCTGGTAAAGATCTAATGGAATGATGAATTATGTTAAGTAGTCCCAGTAACTGGAGTAGAATAAGCACAATCCTGCTCATATAAGAATTACAGGTGCCTGTTACAATTATTTTTTCCTAGTTCTTAAATGGTCTTAAGGAAGGCAAGACCATTTGGAAAGAAGAGTTTTATGAAACATCAACACCAGCTTTACTTGATGTAAGTGTCTCTACAATTGATAGGTGCTTGAGGATGTTTGAATTTTTATCTCATGAAACTTAGCGATATGGTGCTGTATGTGCAGGAGTGGTCTTCTCATACACAAGGAGTTTCATGAGCAGAGAGCTGCATTCGTGTACTCTCTGCATACCTAAGAATGCATATATGGCTCCAACTGTATTCAATGATCTTTGTGTCAAAGTATGAGATCGTAACTTACCCAATGTGTAACTTTTCTGGGGGTTCTACTGGGTAAACTGTTGTCACTTATGCCTTTGTGGAACATGAGCAGAGAGAGTGGTTGGGAACTAAATAAAAATCAGAGTTAAAGGTATCATGCTCATTGGGTAGCAGTAGAAGAAGGGAAGGGGAATAAATACAACTGAAGAATTTATTCCTAAGTTTATATGAACACTGATACAAACAATGCTCTGCCATTTCAGTAATATTTTCTTATTTTTTATGGTCCATTTTTTAAAAAATGGTGGATGCTGAACCTGTCCAGCACTGGGAAAGGTCTCCTAAGCAGTAGCCTTTCTTCTCCCTGCTGTTTTAGCAAACTTAGTCCTATGAAATGAGTCTTCCTCCTTCCACATTTCAAACTGTGGTTAAAAGCTAATGCTGGTGATCATTGGTGCAGATGTATGCCTACTTTGTTCTTCAGGCTGACAAGGAGGTCTCTTTCTAAATATTTTACTGGTGGCATTAATAAAGCAGCTGCTTTGTTGTAACTTTCAGTATTTGTGTTTTGCAAGGACCCACATCAGACCGCTTCCCATACTGAAGTTTCTTCACCAAGTTACGAATTTCCTGCAGATTGGAGCATTAAAACTCGTCTGCTCTTCAAATCTCCCCATTCATTCGCATGGGCGGATCATTTAAAAGCACAAGAAGAATCTCAAGGATATGTCCAACATTGCAGAGCCACATCAATAAACTTGCCCCAAAGTATTCAGGTAACTTATTCTGTTTACCTGTGGGTTGTAAGGACTTGATCCCATCTGCCTTGAGATGGAAAGAAACAAAAGGTATTTGTGCAATTTCTGTAATAAATGCACTTGTTTACAGAGCTAAATGTTGTAAATATGAACAGCCAGACACATTTCCTGGGTCTTTGCCTCCCTGGGTTTAGAACTATGTATTGAGCAAAATAGTCCAGACACTGGACTATCACACTAAAGAAGAGTACTTTTAAAAAATTGTAAATATGTAATAGGCAGTGTTCCTTCTAAGCTGAGTTAGTGTGAGCTAGCTCAGTTTTTTAGCCTCTGGCTCACACATTTTTGTCTTTGATCAGGAAGGATGGCTCCAGAGCAAACTAATCAGCAGCCAAATCACTCGCTCACAACTTTAATGCCAGCAGCTCACAAAGTAGAATTTTTGCTCACAAAACTCCACAGCTTAGAGGGAGCATTGGTAATAGATGATCTAAAATTCTGCTTTCTGATGTTACCATTGAGATTGATGATTGATCATGCTGAACTGAGTCAAAATAGAATACTGGATCTCAACCTGCTTTCTAGACATAGTGCATAGTCTAGCCATAGACACCTTTGCTAACATAAGGGGCGTGTTTTCTCTTTACTTCTGTTTTCTGCCTTCTAAGTGGCTTGTGAATTTTGCTTAGTGGCAGGCATGGATTTGAATAAATGACAGTGTTCTTTTTTTCAGGGGAATAGCCATTGTTCCTTTGTCCAGTATGCTTTGGTGCAGCACAAAATGTTCTATGCTAGGTACATCATAAAGTGACCCATTCCTTTTTTCATGCCATTTTCTTTGCCAGAGAGGCAGAGGGAAATCTGCATGTGTGAGGGAAACCTGCTTATTACCCCAGCCCTCCCTTCTCACTCAGCTTACTTTGGTAGCCACAACCACTATGTTCTTTTTGTTGGATATTGTAACTCTGCAAACAAGAGGATCTGGGAGGGAAAGGGTTAAGAGAATTCTCTCAGGTGCACTTGGCAGTTGGCCCCAAACTCTCATCAGCTAGATGTTGAGCTTGTCTTCTGTTTTATATAAGACCTCCATTCTTTCTTTTATCTGGGCTTGGAGCTGTAGCAAGTTAATATTTTTTGAAGTTAATCTGTTCACAATAAGTTAAATGTACCTACATGAATATGTCATGTAAGATATGCCAGGTTGATGTAGTGGTTAGGAGCTTGGACTCTACTCTAGGAGAACTGGGTTTGATTCCCCACTTCTCCACATGCAGCTGCTGGGGTGACCTTGGGTCAGCCATCAGTTCTTTCAGAGCTGTTCTCTCAAGGGCAGTTCTAGCTCTCTCAGCCCTATCTACCTCATAGGGCAGGGGTGGGCAAACTTGCTCAACGTAAGAGCCACATAGAATAAATTTCAGATGGTTGAGAGCCGCAAGACATGAACAAATATTACGCACACATTTTTATTTAGGAAATTTGCAGATTTGCTTTTTATTACCATTAAATGAGGCTTCCAAAATAAAAACAAAAGGGGTAAAAACAGATATTGATAATGATATTTATTTGTCTAAGAGAGAGAGAGAGAAAGGGGGAGGAAAGAAAGAATGAAAGAGGTGGAAAGAGAGAGAGAGAAACAAAGAAAGCAAATAGATAGGAGGGACGGGGAGGGAGGAAGGATCAAATGCATGCCTCCTTCACTCCCCAGCTGTCCTGCTGGGAGCCACACAATATGTGTGAAAGAGCCGCATGTGGCTCCCGAGCCGTAGTTTGCCCACCCCTGTCATAGGGTGTCTGTTATCGGGAGGAAGGGAAGGGATTGTAAGCTGCTCTGAGACACCTTTGGGTAGTGAAGGGCAGGGTATAAATCCAATCTTCTCCTCCTCCTCCTCCTCTTCTGTTTTTGTAAGTAAAATTTTTCTCTTGTTACCATTGAAGTCAGATCATCTTTATAATTTGTTTAATTTGCATAATTTCTCCCTTAACTGGAAAACATGGAGAATCAGAGATACTACATAAAGTGACTGTGCTTCCAATGCAGTTGATTTTTATTATATTTAACCCAATATTTTTTTCTACTTGCAATTTGAAGAACAGATAGGGCCTATGTGCGTGCTTGTGTTTTGTGAACTACTTTACACATGTCCTCCTCCTTGGCCTGCAGCCCAGTCAAGTGTTTCTAGGCTATGCATGGAATGAGCAGTCGGATGACCTGACTTTGACCACAGCCCAAGATCTTTAAAAGGAAAAGATCTTTATTTACCAAAATATAGTCTTGGCTCACTAGAACACAAGGGAATGGAAAACCTATATCAAAATACTACAGGGTGCTACAGAACGAAGAAAATAAATATAACACTAAGTTGTACAGTCAGTGGTGTTTTCATCCTTGGAATTCCAAAAATAGAGGCTAGTCAAGACAGACTTGACTCCATTAGTTTCCCTCAGTCCTTGTCTTGCACACCTCTAACAGGATATCCAGAACTGTTAATTGTTCATGACCCAGCCGGGAGGGTTTCACTTTAACCTACTGTGAACTGGGAGTGTAGCGCTCTCCACCTTTTTGCCAATATAATCAAGGTGTGTGTTCCAAAATCAGGATATCCAAATAGCCATCAATCTTGCCCCTTGCTGGGAAGTGGTCATCTGCATTCTCCATAATGGAGATGCCTCTCAGCGTAGTATCTCAGGAGCTAATTGATTAATTTCCCAGGAAAGTACATTTTCCTGGAGGTCAGGGCTTGAGTGTTAATCAAGGTATCCTGCATTTTTCTATCATAAGAAACATAACTAGTTTGCAAAAAGCATCCTGAATCTTCTTTTTAAGAAACTACATATTTGCTAATGGCAAAATATGCTGTAATGGCCAAACTAATGAGTAATATAAACAAAAGATCGATGAAGGAATTTAAAAGGAAATGGAAAACTTCTTATGCCGGATTTCCAGTTTAAGCGTTTTGCTGCTCGGTCACATCCCCGTCTCACTCCAGTGGGGTTGTGCCAAGACTCGGCTGACGGGAAGGGTCTGAGCAGGTCCCAGACCCTCCCGGGGTCTCTGTAGAAGACCCCCAGCCTGGAGAGCTGAGGAGAGCCTCTTCCAAGGCGACGGCCAAGGAATCGAGGCTCACCTTTATCTCCGAAAGGTTCCGTCGCCGAAAAGCCAGCATGGCGCCGAGAGACGATTGCCGGATCAGCAGACGCGATCAACAGCTGTTGAAAAGCTTCTAAAAGATCTCCAAGGCTGCAAAGCGTGAGTCAAGCATTGTTCAGGTGATTTAAGCGAACAAAAGCCTTGGTAGTAATTAGAAGTGCCTAAGGGCAAAGCGGCAGGGGGGAGGGAGACGCTCAAGAGTTCACCCCCCCCCCTTTTGAAACAACACGGTTTTAAAGCGATCTTTAAGAACAACCTGGAATTAAGCTATGCGCATAAGAGGATTGGCGAAAACAAAAGCTGCAAAATAAAGAAAAGCAGATTAATTTTTGCTAACTTTTATTTTGTTTTGGGAAACTTACTTCTTGTTGATATTATGGCTGGGAGAGGGCGGAAGTCAGGTCTGGAGAAAAAAACGTCAACCGGAAATGGTATGCCAACGACTCCCTCCCACAACCAGGAAGTAGCTGCAGAGATGTCTGCATTGCTGGCGAATGCACTGCGCCCCCTAATGGAGCAGATGACTAATCTCAACGCGAAAATGGATAATTTGCAAAAGCAGATGACTCAAATGGATAGAAGGACCTCAACAACGGAAAAGACTTTAAAAAAAATGGAAAAACAGACTGAGAGTATTAATAAAAGAGCGGATGAAGCAGAAAAGGAGAGACTCTCCAATAAAAATCAACTAATACAGCTACAGCTGGAAAGATCTATGCACATTCTCCGATTCCAAGGGGTTCCAGAAGAAAAGAACAAGGATTTGAAGAACATTTTGTCAGAGACTTTGGCTCCAATAATGGATTACAAACAGGAAGACTTACTGAAGGAAATGGACTGGGCCTACAGGGTTTATCTGGATTTCATCAAAAAGAATAAACTCCCTGGAGAAATACGTTTGAAATTTATGAGAAGATCTACCAGAGACCGAGTACTAAAAGCCACGCAGGGGAACCCTCTAAAAATTAAGAATGAAGAAATAAGGATATTGAAGGATATCCCCTTCGAAGTTAGAAAGGGGAGGAAACTCTACAAGGAGCTTACTCTCTCTCTACAGAAGAAGGGGGTCCCATACAGATGGCTGTTTCCTGAAGGACTGAGTTTTAAATACGGGGACAGAAAATACAATACTGACTCTGTTCCTAAGGCTAAAAAATTTGTGGAGCAACACTTGAATCCAAAGCAGCACAACAAAGACAAGAAACCGAGAAAAGCTGAGGAGGAAGAAGTGGAAGAAGAGGAATCCTACTCACAGGATTCAGAAAGCAGTAGTCCAATACTATTTAGTTCTTCAGGCACATCGGAATCAGAGAAAGGAGCAGCCGCTCCCAAACCCCGAGGAAAGAAGAAATACAAGAAAAAGAGACCCTAAGACCAAGATAATCGTGGAAGATGCAGTTTTTGATTAACTAAGCGATTTTTACAATTATTTTTTTTACTTTTATAATTTGTTAACCTTTCTATAAGGCTCTGTAACACCAGGTGACAAATGATACAAATGTAACCAGATCGTGTCACCTTGTTAGTCTTCCCCATGTCCAGTAGAGGTTTGGGTTTTTTTCTTTCTTTTTTTTCTCTTAGAAGTAGGGCTTAGTTTCCTTCCCCCATCCTGGTAGAGTTTTTTTGTGTATTAGTTTTCCCTACCCATGTCCCATAAATTTTTAGAGGTAGAGATTAGCAACCTTTCCCCATATCCCATAGTAAAGTAAAATCAATAAAATCCCCTTCGAGGGGCATTAAAAAAAAAGAAAAATAAAACTTCTTATGCCTATTATAAAGATGAAAGATAAGTAATATGAAGTCATTGAAACACTGTTTTATTTAGATTCTGCTATAGTTTCAGTTTAGAGCTATATATACTAGCTAATTGATTAATATAATAAATATAATTAGTACTAAGTATTTTATGATATAAGATCTTACATATAATCAATTTAAGATGTAAATTTAGCTTATACTGTACATTTTTGAAATGTCTTTAAAATGCATCATTTGCTTTTTTAACTGTAGTGTGATTACAGCAAGTATAATATATAAGATATATTAATGCAGGGGTGTCAAACATATGGCCCATGAGCAACTGGCTCCCTCCTGCTTTCTGCATCACAGCTTACTATTGCCCAGCTCTCGCCAGCTTCCTGGGGAAAGCCAATCCTCTTTTCCCTGGATTTGCTGAGGGCTTCTCCCCTCCCCCTCCTTTGGGGAGGAAGGGAGGGGGGGGGAGAATCCCATGGCACCTTTAAGACCAACAATGTTTTATTCCAGGTATAAGCTTTTGTGGGTGCACACACTTTCTCAGAGAGAGAGAGAGAGAGTGGATGGGAGGGGAAAGGAAAGAGCTAGAAAGAGCAAGGGAGGGAGGGAGAGGGAGAGATCCCCCTTTCCAGTTCTAACTGATGGGGAGGAAAAAGAAACCTAACAGCACTCCTTGCAGTCTTTATTAGTGGAAGGGAGCAAGAATCCAGAAGCACTAACAAAATTTGTGGCAGGGCATGAGCTTTCATGAGTCACTGCTCACTTTTTCAGTTACAGCTAGAATGTGAGTCCAGCTGTCCTTATATCATGGAGCGTGAAATGATTTCAGATGCCAAATGACAATAGCAGGTGTTGTAATGAGACAGGAAGCCTAGATCTCAATTCAGTCCTAGAGGATGCATTGTCTTGAGCTTCATTATCAGTTGCAATTCAGCAGTCTCTGTAATCTCTTTTTGAAATTCATTTGTAAGAGAACTGCTGCTCTTAGGTCAGGAACTGAATATCGAAGGTTAAAATGTGTTCCCACTGGTTTTTGAACGTTATAGTTTCTAATAGCAGTAGAAAGAGTAGGAGTCCAGTAGCACTTTAAAACTGACAAAATTTGTGCTGGGGTATGAGCTTTTGTGAGTCATTGCTCACTTCTTCGGACTTATTTCCATTTATTCTTTGCATCCTCCTGGACTGAATCCTCCTGGATCAAACTGAGACCTAGGTTTCTTGTCTCGTTACCAATGCAGATATCTCCATACATTTTACATCTTTCTATATCACACCTAATCCAATCAAGCCTGCTATTGCCATTCAGCATCTGAAATCATCATTATAAAGTTTATATCTCCAATACCTCATGTTATGTTTTATGGCACACATGGTCTGGCCCAACAAAGTGACATTTATGTCCAATCGGCCCTTATAACAAATGAGTTTGGCACCTCTGTGTTAATGTTTTAAAACTATTCAAGAATATATTGTTATGATAATTCTAAATATTCAGTATCTGATAGTTAACATTAAATAAATTCCTGATTTTAAGCCAATTAGTTCATATAGTTTATTAAATATTTATTTATTTATTATCTAATTTATACCCCGCCCTCCCCACTTTACAGCAGGCTCCAGGTGGCTTACGGTAATAGATATGGTACAGTTAAAATCACATAAAATCATCTAAAAAGAATTCGACAGTAAACAATCATAATTTATAAAATGCTGCCTAATAAATAGTTAGTTGTTATAAGATGGCGTTCTTAAGAGTGTACACAGATCTCACCATCATTCTGCTCAAGTTCTTCCTAACAAACAGGCAGTGCAGGCTAGTTGTCGGGAACCAAGGGCCAGGGTCATAGGTAAAGCTGTTAATGTGGCAGCTCCTAATCAAAGGCCTGGTGGAAGAGCTCCGTCTTGCAGGCCCTGTGGAACTGTAGACGATCCAGCAGGGCCCTGATCTCTTCCGGGAGCTCATTCTTCCAGTACAGAGCCGCCACTGAAAAGGCCCTGGCCCTGGTAATAGCAGGCCTGGCTTCTCTGGGACCCAGGAGGGTCAGTCTGTTTTGTGACCCCAACCGTAGTGCTCTCTGGGGTAAATATGGGGAAAGGCGATCCCTTAAATATGCCAGATCCTGGCCATATAGGGCTTTAAAGGTAAGAACTAGCACCTTGAAGCAAATTCAGTATGCTATTGGCAGCCAGTGCAGTGTCTTTAGCACAGGCTGAATGTGCTCCCACCTGGGGAGGCCCATCAGGAGCCTGGGCGTAGCATTCTGCACTAGCTGCAGCTTTCGTATTTGCGACAAGGGCAGCCCCATGTAGAGAGTGTTACAGTAGTCTAATCTCAAGGTGACCATCACATGGATCACTGTTGCCAGGTCATTGCAGTCAAGGAAGGGAACCAGCTGCCTAATCAGCCAAAGGTGGTAAAAAGCTGACCTGGCAGTGGCTGCTACCTGGGCCGCCATTGATAAGGAAGCATCCAGGAGCACTCCCAAACTCCTCACCTCCGGCACTGGCACCAACAGCGCTCCATCGAAGGATGGGAGTGGAATCTCTACCCCCGCACTGCCCCGACTCAGGCACAGGACCTCCGTCTTCATCGGTTTCAGTTTCAGCCGACTCAGTCTAAGCCAGGCAGCCACAGCTTGGAACGCCCAGTCCAGGTCTTCCGGTCTGGAGCCAGACCGACTGCCCAACATCAGGTAGAGCTGGGTGTCATCAGCGTACTGGTGACACCCCAGCCCATACCTCGGGGCAATCTGGGCAAGGGGGTGCATATAGATGATACCCACCAAGTTTCAAGAACATTGGACCAGGGGTCCAATTCTATGGGCCCCAAACAGGTTGCCCCCATTCCCTCCATTGTTCTCCATGGTGGGGAAAAAGTAACTTTTTTCCCACTTTGCTGTTAGTAGCTCTGGGGGAGGGGGTTTGAGGGAGAGGCTCCAAACTTTCAGGGTAACTTCGGGAGCCTCTCCCCACATACACCCCCATGCCTCAAAGCAAACCCACCCACCCCCCAAAGACCCCTGGTTTTTTCAGGAGAGGGCAAACCACTGCCTCCTTGAGTACCCCAGGGAACTGTCCCTCTGTGAGGGACTTGTTGATAATCTCCCTCAAGGTGCCTCGTAACCCGTCACGGCTAGCTTTAATAAGCCATGATGAACACAGATCAAGGGAGCAAGTGATAAGGTGAACAGCTAGGAGCAATTTGTCAACTTCCTCTAGGCTGAGTGGGCTGAAATGATCCAGAACTGGAATCGAAGATATGCATGGAGCCTCGAGAGCTCGCTCACTGTTTCAAGTGTTGCAGGAAGGTTACAGTGGAGCGACAATACTTTATTTTATTTATTTATTGTTAAATTTATATTCCGCCCTCCCCACAAAGCAGGCTCAGGGTGGCTTCCAAATCGCATAAAATACGAGTAAAATATACAACTGTTAAAACACAACAATTAAAATAATACAGTACAAGATGCAAAATTCTGGCAGCAATTAAATTCGATTGAGTAGGGTGCTTCAGATGGTTTCCACAAAAGCTGGATGTTCACCTGCTTGTCAATTCCTATGTCAACTGGCTGATTGTAAGAACTAGATGTTCTTCAGCTCATCAGCTCTCCTGGCAGCTGCTCAATGGTACAATTACAGGCCAGGCACTACAGCGATGGCGGCAGCCCCTAATTAAATGCCTGGCAGAAGAGCTCCGTCTTACAGGCCCTGCAGAACTGAGAAAGTTCCCACAGGGCCCTGATCTCCTCTGGGAGCTCATTCCACCAGGTAGGGGCCGCCACCAAAAAGGCCCTGGCCCTAGTAGCAGCTAGCCTGCCCTCCCTCAGGCCAGGGAGAGTCAGGCAGTTTTGAGACCCAGACCGTAGTGCTCTCTGGGGTATATACAGGGAAGGGCGGTCCCGTAGGTATGTTGGACCCTGGCCATATAGGGCTTTAAAGGTAAGAACCAGCACCTTGAAGCGGACTCGGTATGCTATTGGCAGCCAGTGCAGTGACCTTAGCACTGGCTGGATGTGCTCCCATCTAGGGAGACCCATCAACAGCATGGCTGAGGCGTTCTTTATCCACAAAATAGCTCACAAATGCCTCACAGCCTATGTCCAATTCTCTAGCATTTGGTCTGCCTTGTGGCAGTACGGTTATAGACCGAATTGTTCTAAATAATTGGGCTGGGCATGAGCTCATGGACGCAATTGTGGCTGCATAGAACTGTCTCTTCACAGCCTTGACTGCCATCTCATAGGATCTCATAAACTTCCTATAAGATGCTCATGTAGCTTCATCTCGAGTGCGACATCACCGTCTCTCTAGCTGTCTCAGCTCTTGCTTCATAAGCCGCAACTCCTGGGTGAACCAGGGAACAAGCCTAGAACAAAGGTGTAGAGGGTGCCAGGGAGCGATCTCGTCGATGTCTGCGGAGAGTCAGCTATGCCAGTCCCCTACAAGCTCATCTAATGAGCCGCTAGGGGGGCATCGGATCCTGCAGAGCCATCTGGAACCGCACTGGGTCCATCTGGCTTCGCGGGCAAGCTAAAATATGCTCGCTGCCTAAACAGGTTTGGAGTGGAAGATTCAAGCGGGCCCTTGGGGTATGGTGGTCCGACCATGGGACTGCCAAAGCAGTAATCCAGTCCACTGTTACCCCAGCCGCGAAGATCAAATCAAGCATGTGCCCAGCCCGGTGAGTGGGGGTTACATTTTGGGAGAGTCCTAGTGCCGCCATGGACAAAACCAGGTCCGCTGCCTGAGTGGAGGTTGTATCATCAGTATGGACATTGAAATCACCCAGGACAATGGTGTTCCAGTGTCCAGCCTGATACAGCCTCCATCAGGGATGGCAGGCTATTGGCTGGTGCATTAGGTGGTCGGTACACCAGCCAAATTGCCAAACTCTCCACAGCCTCCCACACCAGGCTAGCA
Organism: Gekko gecko; assembly: GCA_029375565.1. Classification (NCBI taxonomy): domain Eukaryota; kingdom Metazoa; phylum Chordata; class Lepidosauria; order Squamata; family Gekkonidae; genus Gekko; species Gekko gecko. The sequence goes on along the minus strand of JAPDNY010000004.1, from coordinate 97,781,991 downwards.
CACTCAATGCCTGTGATTTTTGGCGGTGGGAGCACCCTGAAGGAGTAAGCCTCTCAGATGAATAATGCAACTCCTCCCCCCCCACCCCCTAGTCCACGATTGGTGAAGGACCGAAAACCAAGGAGGGGGCAAGCTGGGAGAGAGCTACTGTCTCCCCTTCCTGCACTCAGGTCTTGGTCATGCACGCCAGGTCTACGTTCTGCTCTTGCAGAAAGTCCTGGAGGACCACGGTCTTATTATTTATAGACCTGGCGTTACACAACGCCAATGTCAGAGGGGGGTTATCTATCCTAGCCCCACTGCCAGCATCCCTTGGGATGGGGCGCAGACTGGATGAGGGCCGAGCTTTTCTATTTCTTCACCCCTTTCCTTTACCATCCTGCCTGGCCCCACCGCTGTGCTTACCCCCCCCCCGGGAGCACCGGAATCCCTTATCAATCCAATGGCAAGTTTCATCATGACAGAGAGAAAATAATCCTGAATATTATGAATATGCTGTATATTACATATTTTAAATGCTATATATTAATCATATTCTGGATAATCCTTATAATATGTATTTTTATTTATTTAATTTATATCCCACCCTTTCCAAATGGGCTCAGGGGGTAACATCAAGGCATATAACAATAAAAATTAGTTAACACAATTAATCTAAAAACAACTAAAACCAGAAACTGTTAATCAGTTAAATAGTTAAAAGATGGCAAGCAATAATTCAACGCCCCCAGAAACCAGATATATGATACTGGAGTCACCTTTACACAGTCCCAACATTCCACAGGTACATGATTCAGACCCGCCTCTATACAGGGCAGTATCTATATGAGCTCAGTACAGGGTGGCCAGCTAGTTGGGTGTCCAGTGCCTAAACTAAAGGCCTGGTAGAACAGCTCCATTTTGCAGGCCCTGCAGAACTGTAATAAGTTCCACAAGGCCCTGATCTCAAATGGGAACATGTTCCACCAGGTAGGGGGCCAGGACAGAGGAGGCCCTGGCCCTAGTTGAGGCTAAGTGGACATTCTTAGTGCCTTTTTCTACACTTTTGCCCCCTTTCCCTTTTTTCTTTCTGTATCCCTATTTTGTTTTAAAATAATAAAAATATATATCAGGAGAAAAAGAAACAGCATACTGCTTATTGCTATCTTGCAAGTTAGTAAAATCTTTTCCCTCCCTCCTTTTTTTCTTTATAACATTGCATTAAGAAGCAGCTCTATGAAACAGCATGGCATACTGTTTTTAAAAGTGGAGCCCAATATAAGGCCTCCAATTACAGAAACAATTTATATTAAGCAATTGATCACATTATACTAAATATGAAAGAAAAGTTTTAGAGATTCTGTAGATAGCCTTTGACCTCTGAAAAACTGAACAGGGCATACATATCTATGTAGGTATGTGATAATGACTGAGTAGACCCTTTCCATTGATCCTGGTCTTATAATAACATCCAGATGGTATAGATATTTGGCATTTCATTTTATGAAGAATGCAGTAAAATAGAGTTTTATTATCCTATGAGCCTTTTGGAGTATGAAAAAGGCTTGGCATTAGAGGGAGATTGTGAAGTTGCATTTCAGATTCTGTGTAAGAAATGTTATAAGACAGATACAAGTTCACATATTAAATAGTTCCGTTTGTCCTCCCTTTAAGATAATACTTGCTTCTAATTGTGAATATTGCTGTAAATGCTTTTGAACTTCTTGTAAATAATCTTTCTGCATGTAACTTAACACATTGCAATCTTAGGAACCAAAACTCTCTACAGAACTTCGATGTGCTCTCCAGCAAAGCCTCGTATATTGGCTTCACCCATTCCTGCCATGGCTGCAGCTGTTCCCTCGTATTGGGGCAGACAGAAAAGTTGCTGGAAAATACAGTCCTTGCTCCCATGATGAAGCACTGCAGCAAGTTCTTATGAGTGAATGGTAAGTTGGAATGAAATGCATACTCAACTGACAAGGAAAAAATCTCTAGGGAGAAGAGCAGTTTTGGGCACAGTAGTGGCAGGTTGTGGAAAAAGTGAAGTACCCGTTTTACTCTACCTTTGGTGTGTTGTACTTATATAGTGTTGTACTTATATAACACATTTCATATGTTCAAAGTATCAGTTTTAAGAGGGGCTGTTATAAAAACATTCCTCTAATGCAGGTTGGTGTTTTGGGTCTGAGGAAAATAGTGGCTTGCCTATAGCTACCAGACAAATTTACTGCGAAGAGAATATTTGAATTCAAGGCTTTGCAATACATATTTGATAGTGTTTATGCTATTCCATTTAACTACTTCCTGGTAATTTGTATTGCTTTGCACCTTTCCATACAACCACTATGCAACAGGGTATATGTGTCCAGAGTTCATGTGTCTTCAAGATGAGCTTTAGTGAGTTAGGGCAGTGCATTTTCTTATCTTCTGAAAGTGCAACATCTGTACCTAAAGAAAGTTCAATGCTTTTCTATATATCTATTGTGACTGCTTAGTGAGATATGGTTTTGAGAGTGTCACAAGCATTTACAGGATGATGGATAAGTAATGAGCAGCTATTACTTTGTTTTTGTTTTAACTGTTAGATAACCCTCTTGTTTTGCTGCTTTCAGATATGAGGCTGACCAGTTCTGTATGATGTTCTTTAACCTACAGGTCTCTCAGTTTTACCTCACTTTATAATCTGCTGAGAGCCAGACTGTGTCCCTATTTCTACGTTTGCACTTACCAGTTCACTGTGCTGTTCCGTGCAGCAGGGCTTGCTGGAAATGATAAGATCACTGCACTGATTTCTCCCACAACTAGAGGTTTAAGAGAAGCCATGAAAAATGATGGTAGGAGAGACCTATCTTATATAAAGTCTCAGTGATTTATTGAGCCCTCTAGCATGCTCTAGTTAGACTTCACCTAGAGTATTATGTTCAGTTTTGGGCACCACAATTTAAAAAGGATATAGACAAGCTGGAATGGTGAGGGGTCTGGAGACCAAGTCCTATGAGGAAAGGCTGGGTATGTTTAGCCTGCGGAGAAAATGACTGAGAGGTGATATGATAACCATCTTCAAGTACTGCCATATATAGGATGGTACAGAGTTGTTTTCTGTTACCCCAGAAGGTCGGACCAGAACCAACAGGTTGAAATTAAATCAAAAGAATTTTTGGCTAAACATTAGGAAGTGTTTCCTGACTGTTAGAGTGGTTCGTCAGTGGAACAGGATTCCTCAGGAGGTGGTAGGGTCTCCTCCTTTGGAGGTTTTCAAACAGAGGCTAGATGCTCATCTGACAGCAATGCTGATTCCATGAACTTAGGCAGATCATGAGAGGGAGGGCAGGAAGGGTTGCCTCAGTGCTTAGTTCTTGTGGCCCTTTCTTACATGCCCAGGGAAATGCTGATTGCCACTTTGGGGTCTCAAAGCAATTTTTCTTCAGACCAGTTTGGCCAGGGATCCTGGAGGGTTTTTTTTGTCATCTTCTGGACATGACAGGGGTCATTGTGGGGGTGGTATTTGTGAATTTCCTGCCTTGTGCAGGGGGTTGGACTAGATGACCTTGGGAGTCCCTTCCAACTCTTATGATTCTATGTAGCTAATACATATAACTGTTAGTTTGTTCTTTTCTTTGCAGGTATTGAATTTAATTTACCTTTCCAAAAAGTTAAAAAAAGAAAATGTAATTCTTCAGCATCCAACTTAGAAACAGGACTTCCTAGTGGTCCTGAGACAATAGGCAAGGATGCTGAAACTGATGAGTAAGTAATCAAATATCTAAAATTAGCTGTCAAGTGAAGTGCAAGTAGATCTTTCCCACCTTACCCCAGTAGCCTCTGAAGATCTGATGGTCAGCATTTCAGGAGCCCTGCAGACAAAATGCACACAGGTTGTTGTGAAGAATAATTGGGTGGCATTGCCAACCTCCCCCCCTCCCCAGTTCTATGGAACCAGAAGAACAAAGAGGAGTGATGTCACTAAATTTCCTCTTCTTAACATCACATGCATTCCCATGTCTCCTATCAACCTTTCAGAGCTCAAGGGGGCATCCTGGGCAGGTGGGAAAGTGCACCCTTGTCCTCAGTTCATAGAATCCAACCCTTTTCTTTTTGTATTGAAATCCAGGTTTTTCATTCAACTGCAAACATCCTTTTAAAAACATATTTACTTGCATAATGAGTATTAAAAGATTTGCTAAGATGTAAATGGCATCCATGGAAAAATGCACTTTTAAATTTCCAGGAATATAAACTCATTCTGGTGCAACTTCAGGGAATAAAGCAAATTTCTCGGCCTCTTTTTCTTCCACTCATCTGATTTTCTTCCTGTGGCACTCGTTTTATTTCTTCAGAAACAGCTGTGTTAGGAGAGCATTCTTTGGTTTGATTCTTACAATGGTATTTTCATTATTTAGGGAACAAATGTTAAGTAGTGGCGATGATGATGAAGAGGGATTTTCATGGTTGGAAGAGATGGGTGTTCAAGACAAAATTAAAAAACCAGATGCAATTAATATCAAACTGTATCCTTCTTTGAGGTAACACATTTCCTTTAAACAGGAATTTAGCCAAAATTAATATGCAGGAGCAGTTAAGGTGACAAATTCATGTTGGGCCTGTAACTTGGTGGTAGTTATGCACTGCCTGGACCAGGAACATTTTTTATTAAACTCATTAGGAAATGAATATGTTTGTTTGTTTGTTCCTTCTTTTCCTGATGTTTCCTGGTCTCCTATTAATTGAGCCATCCTCCCTCTACTTCCTTCCCTTCTGACTTCACAACGTCCCATTATCCTGTCTTCCCTTTCTCCTTCTCTGCTTGATTTCTTGTCCTCACTCACACAAACATGCACAAAGGGCAGCCTGTTGTGTTTGTATCTTCAGATATGTTTTGGTTAAAAATAAAGAACTTTGCTTGCCTTTTCAATGCAAGGATATATTAAGCACATCTTTGCTCTGTAATAGCACATGAAATTAAATATAGGGATGGCCTAGTAGAGTATTGAGAGTGTTATATCTACTTCATTTCCATGCATTTTTCCTTGACATCTTTGTAGCTGTAAAGAAAGAAAAGAGGTACAACTAGATCACAAACCTGAATCTGTTGTACTAGTGCAAGGAGCAAACACATTCACTTTACTTAACTTTTTGATGAACTGTAAAAGTTTAGTGGCTTCTGCAGGCCCTCAGGCTGGAATTCCTCCTACATTGCTGTCTCCAGTTGCTTTTAGAGGTGCAACGATGCAGACACTCAAGGTAAAAAACAGCCATGATTTTTCTTCTAAATGTTGTGTACATCTGACCCTGTCTGTTTTCAGGGAGGAAAGACCGTCACCTTACATTAGATTCTGTGAATCCCATCCTGCAGTGGAACATGCCTCTTTGGCTGGAGAAAAGTTCCTCGTGGAAAAGTTTCATAGAATCCAACACATTAACTTTTATCATTCCTATTTGATCTAATTTACTATGGACTCTATTCTACTATTGTGCTCAGGGAAGTGAAGCTGCCTTCTGTCAGAAGAGAATCTTTTTGATTTTACTACACTACAAATAAGCTGATGATCTGAAGACTTGCATTTTTCTCTTACCTATAATAGTAGCATGATTATATGAGACAAAGCTTCTGCAGTATTTAGTCCAATGCAAGATCCCCCCCACACACACACATATGGATTAAAAATATGGTGGTTTTACATTCGCACACAAGTTAGTTATGTTCAGTAAAAAATTGGGAGGGGTATGTAATATGGAGGGGTATCTTACATCCAGGGTCACCTCCCTTTTGACTATATATGGTATAAACAGCTATCCCGATCTCTTGTCTTATGCTCAGTATTTTATCACGCAAGACCTCAATCTGAGGTAAAAATCTTTGTTGATCCTGCACATTTAGCCACCGTTTCTGGCGGGCTGACCAATCCCTATAATTTGTGGACTGGCATTTAAGTGGGTATTTTGCAGAGAATTAGCATTTGCAATAGGATAAGCTTAGAAATTTTTCTTTCCCACAGCTATCTACTTGTGTAACTATGACAGTGCCCTGTATACTCAAAGTTCAGCCTTTCATGTATAGCCCATACATCTGCTTTCCATTCCGTAATGGGCATCAGAACTTTAGCCTGCAGCTACAGCATACCCCTTCCTTCAGGTTCGTAGGTTATTTCTTTTCCTACTGAGGAAATGTACTTAGGGCTACAGATGTTCATTTTCTTCCTCCTTTCCCCATATACCAGTTTACATTTTTCTGTAGGTGAAATTGGTCCACAATAAATCTCTGATTTGAGTTCAGAGACTGATGGTTGATTTTTTAAATCTGTGAACTTATACACCTTATTCAATATTCTATTTGCAGGCTCGAAGCATAAATGTGAAAACACAAGTTCATTCACAGTACAAAGATATATTTAGCTTGGAGATTGTGGGCCCCATCATGCCTCATTCTTTGCATTCCTTATCAATGCTGCTCAAAATTGCTCAAAGGGGAACCTTTTCTGCTATATGTTATGCACATGAGCCAACAGCAGTGTTCAATACAGGCACAAGCAATGAGAAGAGCTTAACAAAAGTAAGTAGATTCTACTGGGATCCATCCAAGTGGGAGAATACTAATAAGACTTTAGCTACTGGGGAGTGTGACTGAGAGTTCTTGGATACTTGTAGACTAAGCGACAAACTAGATGTGTCCTCATATCATGGCTGATATGAGGTCACCGTCACCATTTTAAAATCATTTAAAAATGCTGGAAGGGCCTGATCATGATCATCAAGCCCACGGAGCAGTGCGCTTGTTCCTCTACTACCTTTTCATGTGTCTAAACAGCTGTTGGGTGTGCACAGATGCACGCACAGCCATTTAGGCAGTTGATAAGGCATGGGGGCAAGAATGCCTCAGCTCACTAGTTTGGCCTCAAGAATCCAATAATCCTGATGAAATAGTATGAAATCAGTAAATTAATGTACTAGCATTGGAAATGTTCTGTGTGTCTCATGGATATGAATTTTCACAGGAATCCAAAGATCTCAGTAGGACTGGACTGCATCCCAGCACCTTGAATCAACTGGTACTCTCTTCAACATTAGGGAAGTCTTCCATTCGGCTCTTAGAAATGAATGATTACATCTATACATGGAAATCCTAAGTAAACAGTGTCACTCAACAAATAAGTTGCCATTGGCATCAAGTTGCTGTTATGCCCATCTAAAACAGCACTGCAGGATGATCATTTTGCTTATAAAACTGTAATCTAGTTCTACAGTGGGTTAACTTTCATAATGAATGGATCAAACTTGACTATTCTGTGTCGTTTAATACCACTGCCTCTTTACAGCAAACAGCTGGATTTGTATTTATTTTAAATTAAACTTCATAATGAGGAGCCTTGTGCATTTTTCTTGACTATTTTGCAAGACAGACCAGTTGCTAAAATTACTGGCTAACTCTACCCCTAATTAACCGGACTTTCCCCCCTAACTTTTGTTTTTTAACCCCTCCCTGTTACCCTTTCAAGCTGCTTTTGCCTTGAGGAAGAAGATACAGGTACCTGTATTTTCGTGGGGAAACAGCATGGTAAGCACTGAGTGCAAACTGCAAAGATGATCCGCTTGTGTAGATATCAGAAATGCTCTAGAACTTATTTGCAGACCAACAATAGCGGATGTCTACCAGTAACAAAGGGAGGGGCTGCATATTTCCTGCCTTTATAATTTGTTATCATATCAGCCATAGGTACATTTGCAAGCCCGCTGTGACACATCACAAAAGGGAAGAGTCAGTTTTCACTGCTAATGATTTTACTAATGGAAAGGCTATTCATTCTGAAGGAAATTAATGTTATGAGTTCAGGGAAATTAGTTTGAGTTCATGTGTTTTATGTGTGCTTAGGATCTGGTTGCATGCTGCAGTTATCCTAGAGACACAGGACTCTCTTCTGTGAACCCAAGCCATTTGCCTTTCCTCAGTGCTTCTAGCTCTCCAGGACTGTGCCTTAATCAGGCTGAATTATTGGGGAGGAGGCATACGCAGACACACTTTGGTTGGGGCCAAATTACTATATGCTGGATTCAGAAATTTAAACCAAACTGTAACAATTCAATTTAGGTCTTTTAAAATTTTAGCTACTGCTACCTCATACTAGTTACTTTATATTTACAGGGCCAGAAATCTTTAGACTATGACACAGGAAAATTATCAACATCCTAAATGCTTCACTCTTTTCAAAACACAAATGATACTATAGTATCACCTGTTTATTCACAAAGCACATTTATGCCAGCCCAGTATATTTTATTTTCAGTTATACCAGCATAGGTAGTGTTTTACATATTCTAATGTATTTAAAAAATGAAAGCTGTTAAGCTTTTTCACTTCTCATGGTATTACATTTATAGTGCCATATCCTGTACAAGACTTGGTTTTTCTAGAATGCAGACACTATTAACATAGTTGTGCTACTAAAATCTTTATATAGGAATGTTCTTCAATGTCTGAGGTTGGAAAACATTTCTACAAAATACATCCTTGTGTTAAGTGGAACAGTTGGTAATCAGTAATCAAAACTGATACTGCTAGCACTATGGCTACTTTGATGCTTCTCTTTCACTACAGAAAGTCCCTGTTACCCCTTCAGGGGACCTACAAAAGTAGATGTAGACAGAGTCAATCATGAATCAAGTCATGATAGGAATCAAGCACAATAAAATACCATCTCATGATATAGCTTGGTAAAAGAGAAATTGTCATACAGCTCCATCAGAGAATAGCTTTGTGATTCCATAGCTCTCCCCACCCCCAAATGAGATTAATGACCAACACTTGTGGGTTAAAAGGTGACATTCTGTCCTACAGGGAAAATCCACAATACCACCTGCCTGCCAGAAAAAGCATTGGATTTTCCATCAAAATAACTCAAGTATAAAAACTTGGTCCTGCCAGAAAAGGGTAAAAAAATGTTGAGAATATGAGGGCTTGTTAGATTGTTTTGTCCCAGTGCTTCATGCCATTTGTCCACTAAGGTAACTCCTTTCAATCCCTCATACTTCTGAACTCTAATTCAGCCCAGTCAGCTGGACACTCATACAGTTTTCTCTCCCACCTGCATTCTCTTTCCTTGGGGATGCTACCAGCTTGTTAGATACAATATATCCACTGCCAGTAGGTGCTGTGTAATTGCTTTTCATATTCTGGGTTGTCATATTGCATCTTGGCATTTTTTCCCTCCTTCCTGTCTATTCTGTACCCAGCACTATTTCAGGGCTTTTTTCTTCCCTAGTATCTCCAGACATCACCCCTGGTACATGCTGTGTATATATAGATCAAGGATCCCAGAGTTTGAGAGATGGGCATCTGAAGGCCGCATAAAAGTACCATTCCCTTGGTTAATACCCCTAAACTTAAAAAAAGCAGGAAAAAACCACATCAGGGTTCCCCAATGCGGTGCCCACCAAGTGTTTTTATGAAGTGGGCAGGGTCAAGTAGGGCTTTTGCTCAGCAAGGCTCCTGACTGGCTGTGCAGATTTTTAAGAACACTTGGGTAGCTGTCACCACAACATAATAATCTTCACAAGGATACTGAAGTTATGCTGTGGCAACTATTTTGTTGCTGTGCTCATCATGATGCCAACTTCAAATGTGCCTGTGGGCTCAAAAAGGTTGGGGATCTCTGCTCTACTTTTTTTACTTGGATGTCAAGGTGATATGAGTGATTCATCATCATTAAGAAATTCCTCTAAAATAGCTAAGATCCAGAATCTTTACATTAGGAAGGCATATTTGGATAGGTAGTAAGAATTAGGAATCCAATTGTGGAGAATAAAACACCATTACAAGGTACAGAATAAAGTTTCTCTATGATTTCTATACATGCTCACAGTAGAAAAATTTAGTGAGGCACTAGCCCAAACACTATGAAACAGCTGAAGGGCGGAGGGGTATAACCTTAGTCCATTTTGTCTATCCCACACAATTTTATTGGCATTCTTTGCACATCTAGTTTATATGTTCAATTAATTGTTCTTTCCAGCTTTAATCTGAAGACTAAATACTAGAGAACTGACTTGAAATGCAGCAAGGTTTGCTTCAGAAAATTCCAAAACAGAATACACTAAAAATTTATGGTCAGCTATATCCTTCATATGTCACGATATGAAGTTAGTAGGATCCTTTGGCAAGTTTAATCAAATCATCTATACATATAGAAAGTGTTCTTCCATTATTTTTACTTTATCATATGCAGAAACATTCTTCAGTAATGTACACCATTGCTTGCTTTCAAAGAATTATTGAACTTATGCTAACTTACAGCCAAAAGGTTAGGCTCAAAATAGAAGGTAGTCAAAGGAAAATTATAGTTGGAAACTAGATATGATTGGCATCTTGTTTCTTACTGGAGGGAGACAGAATTTTATGCACTGTTCATTAGTCAATAAATCAGACAATGAACTTGTGCAGCTTTATTAACAAGGTGAGTACAACATTAGGATCATTTATACTCCTCATCCAATTGTATATTAAAATCCATAGTAACCACAAATTTATACAGTGACATCAGGCAGTGTGTTTAAGGGCAACAGGGCAATTTGATGTCTTTTATACTGAAACATGCAGAGACTTTTTATGGTACCATTTTTATCCGTCCTATTGCTGGATATGCTCCCTTCTCATATGAGGTTTGAATATTTTCCTGAAATGGTCAGTTGCAATGGATTATTCTGCTAGACTCCAAACATCAGGACTCCAAACAACAGGAAGGAGAAATGACTGACATCATCCAGCAAACACTCATTTGTTTTCTTTATCAGTAAAATAAGGACCTAAAAATCTGTCTAGCACTAACTGCTAGCTACTTTTCTAAAGTTAACAGACCATACAGGTTTTGACTACAACAAAAACTTTACCGAAATCATAGGAACTGCATCGTGGTACAAACAAAAAAATTTTACATTCCATATTCCAAGGAAAGTTGGTTACATTTCCAAACACATTACAGATACCTTCAGAGTTATAGATTGATTTTTAGTCATTTAAGAAATAATTACATCACTAACGTCAATAATATAAACATACCAAAACTAAATGTGATTTAAATACATTTCCCATGTACAAAAAGAAAAGCCTGAAGGTGTCTGTACAGTTTTTTCCTTTACAATGAACTGCTAATGTATGTACACAATGACAGGAAGGAAATACCATTTTGTGTAGAATAAAATCATCTCAAAATGTTGATATAAAAACCATAGTTAATTATGTGAGGCACTCCTGAAGCTGGTGGCATTAGCCAAGAGCTCTTTTGGTACAATACCCAATGCTTGAAGAGCTACAGTAGCTGCTGTGGCTTTAGCAAGCTTCTTATTAGGACTGGCAAATGTAGGTTTATGTTCAACTCCATTGACCATCACCTGTTTGAGAAGAGGGGAAAAAACACAATTGTATAAAATTATCAGGTAACACCTGTTTCTCCTTTCTTCAACAAAAAACTACAGCTACACCCCTTCCTACACAACTGCAAAAGCAGAATTTGTTCACTTAGCATGAATTGCTATTCTGGGTGGTTTAGGTATGGGCAAGTCTGTATTTCTGGGGGAAGCACCTCCTCTGGTCACAGGCAGCATCTTAGGCTTTTGGTGACTCCAGAGGGAGAAGCTTCCCTCAACAATTTCCAGACTATTCCCTGTAAAAGCCCCCGCTAGCAGAAGCAAACAATCCAACGGCCTTAAATGACCCCAACAGGCAAAGAACAGGGTAGAGAGATCGTTATCACCAAATCTTAAATGTCATAAACCTGTTAATATCTATACAAGCCATCTTTCAACAGCCATCCCAAGATTATCATACCAACCACCCTTTCCAAGGGTACTAAAAATAAAGGTGGGCAGATGCCCCACCCTCATACTAGCAAGAACAGAAAAAGGAAAGTGAATAAATAAATTTCCCTTTCTCCAGTGGTAGGGGTGAGACAGTCTGTACTTCAGTGATGTAAAAAAGATGTTAATTCCAACTGCTATATGTCACTTGAGCTATAATTCCCAACTAGGACACCCTTCTGCCGAGGAACAGCATCCACTGAAATGGAGGTTTTAGAACACAAGTGCCAAGCACAGGCCTGTAGCCAAGATTCTGTGGCTTGTGCGGCAAAAAAATTTCTGGTGGGCTGCCAATATTTTTATGTCAGCTCCAATTCACCCCCAAGCCCAATGGCCACCCCTCTCCCTCCCCTCCTACAAGATTTAAAGGGCCCTTCAGCTGATTGGAGGGGAGCACATGGCCCACTGGAGGACCCTTCAAATCTTGCAGGAGGGAGGAAGAGAGGCGTACATCATCCCCCACTTCTTCTAAAAAAATCTCTTTATTTAAAAAAAAAATCTTTTAAGGGACAAAGCCCTCAATAGCCCCACTGTAGCTACAGTCCAGAAGTGAAATCACGAACCTATTATCCCAGCATACAGACACCCAAAGAAGTTCCCTGTATGTCAGAGAAATGGAGAATGCAATAGTTTTTTCTAGAGGTACAGAGTCCCTAGACTGATATCACAGATCTATACTGCCCATAATCTATGACACTAACAAAGAGGATGACTCTCATATTGTTAGGAAGATTTGTTAAAAAGAGGCAATCAGTAACTCAGACTTCCCAAAGTCCCAGATGCTAAACACACAAAGGGCTAAGAACCCTTAATATCCATGCATCCTATGATCCTAAGTAATGTCCATGAGGTAAGCCTTTGACGACTGACACTGGAATCCCCTGCCAGAAAACGGTACAAATGCAAACCCAAAACCTGGGTGGAGGGCCAGGTCCTCCTGCATATAATGAAAGACTACTATTCCCTTTCAGACCTGCAAGGAAGACAGCAGATGAAGGCAATGGCAAACCATCTCGGCTTCTCACCTGCCTTGAAAGCCCGTTGCTAGGGTCACCATAAGGCAGCTGCAATTTGACAGCACTTTAGACACACCAACAAATTCCCTTTCACTATATACAGAAGTGAAAACATTTTTTTCTTTTTATTTATTATTAACAAAAGCATCAATCCATAATTTAAAGATACAGTAGAGTTCTATAAAATGTATTAAGCAACACTTCATGTTCTGTTAAGTAGTCTATAACTGGATACCAAATGGCAATAAAATTTTCTTCTTGTCTTGTAGTCTGCATCATAAACAGATTATGAGCTGTGAATTGTTGGCATTTTAGTGTCTTTCCAATAATACGCTTAAAACTGTTCTAGCAACTGAAAACATAACATTTGTTTTGGCATTATAACTCATTGTGTCCCAATAGTTTGATAATACCATCTCCATAGCAAAAGAGAAGTACATCTAGTAATAGATTCTCTTTCAAAAACCTGTGACCAAAATGAGTTGATGTAGGAACACCCCCACCAACAATGGATAAAATCAGCTATGGAGCCGCAACGGGGATCTATAGAAGGGTTAACTCTATGCAGATTAGCTGGAGTCTTATACCATCTAGCCATTATTTTATATGATTGAAAGTGAACATCAAATGTTTTTGATATATTAGCTAGGAAGCCAATATTTTTCCCTGCGTTTCACTAGACAATACATGTCCACATTCTATATTCCATTTTTTTTAATAACTTGTTAGTTTCCATGGAAAACACAACAGTGGCCACAGGATTGGAAAAGGTCAGTGTACATTCCAATCCCAAAGAAGGGCAATGTCAAGGAATGTTCAAACTATCGCACAATTGCACTCATTTCACACGCTAGCAAGATCATGCTCAAAATCCTACAAGCTAGGCTCCAACAGTACGTGGATAGAGAACTGCCAGAAGTACAAGCTGGGTTTCGAAGAGGTAGAGGAACTAGAGATCAAATTGCCAACATTCGCTGGATTATGGAGAAAGCAAGAGAGTACCAGAAAAACATCTACTTCTGCTTCATTGACTACGCTAAAGCCTTTGATTGTGTGGATCACAATAAATTATGGCAGGTTCTTAAAGAGATGGGAGTACCAGACCACCTCACATGTCTCCTGAGAAACCTGTATAAGGGTCAAGAAACAACAGTTAGAACCGGATATGGAACAACTGATTGGTTTAGCATAGGAAAAGGGAGTACGACAAGGATGTATATTGTCACCTTGCTTATTTAATTTATATGCAGAGTACATCATGCGAAATGCTGGCCTGGATGAATCACAAGCTGGAGTTAAGATTGCTGGGGAAAAGATCAATAACCTCAGAAATGCAGACGATACCACTCTGATGGCAGAAAGTGAAGAGGACCTAAAGAGCCTCTTGCTCAGGGTGAAAGAGGAGAGCGCAAAAGTGGGCTTGAAGCTCAACATCAAAAAAACTAAGATCATGGCATCTGGGCCCATCACTCCTTGGCAAATAGAAGGGGAAGTCGTAGAAGTAGTGACAGACTTCACGTTCCTAGGATCCCAGATCACTGCAGATGGTGACTGCAGCCATGAAATTAAAAGACGCCTGCTCCTTGGGAGGAAAGCGATGGCAAACCTAAACAGCATGATAAAAAGCAGAGACATCACCTTGCCAACAAAAGTCCGCATGGTCAAAGCAATGGTATTCCCCGTAGTAATGTATGGCTGCGAGAGTTGGACTATAAGGAAGGCCGAGCACCGAAGAATAGATTCTTTTGAACTATGGTGCTGGAGAAGACTCTTGAGAGTCCCTTGGACTGCAAGGAAATCAAATCAGTCAATCCTAAAAGAAATCAACCCTGATTGCTCCTTGGAAGGCCAGATCCTGAAGCTGAAGCTCAAATACTTTGGCCACCAAATGAGAAGGGAGCATTCACTGGAGAAGACCCTGATGCTGGGAAAGATTGTAGGTCAAAGAAGAAGGGGACGGCAAAGGATGAGATGGTTAGACAGTGTCATCGATGCAACGAACATGAAGTTGAGCAAACTTCAGCGGACAGCGGAAGACAGGAGGGCCTGGCGTAATCTGGTCCATGGGGTCGCGAAGAGTCGGACTCGACTGTGCAACTGAACAACAACAAAAGTTTCCATGTGTCTAGGTCTAACAAGATTTTATACATTTTAGACAGTAAACCTGTAGTATATACTGGAAAAGTTTTAAAGATCACTTCAAATGCAGTCAGAGGTCCAGAAAGGGAATTTTGTATCTGTTGAGAGGACAGAAGATATTGAAGTTGCATATATCTATATCCCCAATTTTCCTTCCAATTACAATTTGGTTAGAGGAGTTTTATTATCTACTAAATCTTTCAAACTTACAACAAACTAAATCGCTCAAACTTGAAAGCGGCATATTCAAGACCTGGAGAGAACCATTTTTGATTTATAAATGTAGACCATGGAGAAATGTCCTGCATCAAATGTTTTCTATATCTATTCCAAATTATGACAGTCGCCTTTAAATACTGATTCTGGGAATAGATTTGTCCTCTGTCTCTAGGCAGGTTCCATAAAGTTTCTAAAATTGTAAAAGGAGATGTAGCCATTTCCTCAGTTTTTGCCTAATTAGCCATACAATCAGCCTGAAGCAATCGAATAATATTCACAAGGCTAGCTGCCTCATAGTAAAGAGCCAAGTCAGGAAAATCTAGTCTGCCACTCCTCTGTGGCCATTTTAGTGTATTAAAACTAATCCGATGAGATTTATGATTCCAAAAGAAAGTGAAAACATGAAGCAGAGTCAGACCAAAGACTCATCAAAGGTCTAGCACTATACACTACAAATGGCAGAAACTCTAAGGCTCAGGTAGGATTCTTTCACATCCACCACCCTTTCTATTTAAGACAGGCAGGCTGAGAGTGATTCTCTCCAGGACAGTCAGAAAACTTCCAGGGAAGAGTCAACATTCAAACCTAGGATTCCCAGATCCTACCTGTAAACTACTACCCCTTCCAGGAGAAGCAGGGAAACCTTTGCATAAGGCAGAAGCTCTACAGATGAATGACAGCCCGTATTGGTGGATACAGAAAAACAAGTAAGCAAACAGTGTTGCCTCTAGAATTCCTAGAGTCCCTAGGAATGCAAAAGATGCCTGTAACTTGAACAGAGCAAGCCATTCCCTGTAGGTTTTCACCTGGGGAATACACTCACACACCAAAGTGATTTGCTTCTTTACAAGGGAAGCCACCTGGGAAAGATTGTAAAGCTGGAACTACTACATGTTTTCAAGCCATGAGCTTGTAAAGAACCCAGGCTTTAAAGAGAAAAGCAAACTAACTTAAAGCAGCTGACTCCACAGAATCCTTAGGACTGTAGGAGTTCTGACCATCTAGGAAGCCATCCAGCTCAGCCTAATTTATTATATAGCAGTTGGGGAATTAACCCTGCATGAGCCTATGATCTGAGCAGTGTACAGTCCCCTTTCTGATCGTTATCTGCTTGAACTAGAATACTCTGAAGATTCTGATAATTCATTCTTCTCTGATTGGGACTCACAGATGCAGAATCCAGCCCCTCTAACAATTAGGGCTTGGATGGAAGAATGGGCAAAACACCATCCCCTGAACCCTTCCTTTGAATCATACAGGCTGCATAAGCTGTAGCTGTTAAGTGCACCTGTAAACAGTCCTATGAGAAGGCCAAGTTAATGGTGGTTCACACCAACTGACCTGTGTTTACAGAAGGGGGTGGCGGCAGCCAAAGTCCCCCTCTGTGGTAGGGAGGAGTCTTTTCCAGGGCTGCTTTGTCTTCTCAGTCCAGCACTGCATGCCTCTGTGAGGCCACTGCCTGCAGGAGCTTCATCACACAACCCACCAGGCCAAAACTGCCTATACTGTTGCTTCTTCTTAAATACCACTTAAAACTCCCAACTAAACAGGAAATGCATTGCTATGAGGCCTTTAGCCACAAGCTCTCTATTGCAACACCCTCCATGCTGTAGAGGAGAGGGAAGTGTACTTCGATGAGGCTCCAACCCCAGTATTCATTTTTCTGAAATAAGCCAGAATGTGTAACATTCACTAGCTATTGCCTACTTCAACTCAAGCAGACACATAATGTGAAGATACGAAGTTAGAAATAAAGCCACAGGGAGTTTAACCACCTTTTGGAGTATGTGAAGACAGAAAACAAACAAACCCTTCCCTTACCTTAAAGAGAAAACATTTGCGATGATCAGGCCCATTATCAGTCACCAACACAAATGTAGGCGGTGGCCACCTTCTTTTGTTACAGGCCTCCATCAATAATGAAATTGGATGCTTGCCTAAAGGGAAACACCAAGACAGATTCAGGTTGGTAGCCGTGTTGGTCTGAAGCAGCAGAACAAAGTTTGAGTCCAGTGGCACCTTTAAGACCAGCAAAGTTTAATTCTGTGTATAAGCTTTCATGTGCATGCATACCCAGAGTTTCGATGGTTTTAAAGGTGCCAATGAACACTGAAACTAGTGTAACATAGTTTAAAGATTCACCTGCAAGATCTTTCACCGCACTGAAAGCTCCATGTCTCTTCTGTGTCTTTTCTCCTACTGCAACCAAACCTAAACAAAACACAGAAGTAAATGCTGGTTATGTTCTTCAATTTATCCACTTCTAACATCTACACCAAACATTACATCGAGATCTCTGTACAGAAAGCCAACTTTCGAAAATAGTCCCAAAAAACCAAGCAACAGCAGCACTCTGCAAGAGCACAGCCACATGCTTCAAAGCTTTTCATTTGATGCCATTTCTCATCTTTATTCTAATATCCTGACTTATGTTCCACCAAATCAGCTATTCAGCCAGTTACAACACAATGTTCTTGCTTTCATTTTCTCAGATGATTAACAATGCCACTACTGCGAAATCAGTTATTTTTATATTATGGTCTACAATGTGCTTTCAAGTGGTCCATGACACACTACTACAAAAGGCTGAGATTGTTTTAAAGGTGCTGTAGGTGCTTGCCCTAAACATGCAAGCCCTAGCATGATTTGCCTGCTCTCCAGCAACTTTTTATTCAACTATATGTTTTTTACCCTTCCCATTTCAACTCCCTGAGCCCCACCTCCATCTTTACTACATTTCAATAAGTCTTAAACATTGGCACAGAAATTGAGTTAGAAAAGTGAAATTCAGAAGGCACAGCAAATGGATACAAAAAACAGCTTGTTGCGCTTGCACACTTCCTCCCACCCCTCCCTGTGGTATATGGAGTGCAACAGACCAGCAGGTTTTGGAAGCCCTGAATCAAGCTGGAATTTATCATGATATGTAAATACAGATGCTATAGGAAATTAAAGTTTGTTTCCTTTCTAAACTTAAACAGAGTTTGAAATCCTGGTTTTAAAGAGTGTGTCCCCTATTCAGAGGGGGCTGAATAATCTTCAGTTTGCCCAAGCACTTGCATTCAGAATCAAAGCAAACTGAGGCTTGATTTGAAGCTTCTCAACCATAGAAGTCCTTCAATCAAACATAGCACAAGGGGGGTTTCGGTTTCCGGCGTCGCGAATGGCGGCCGCTTCTCGGGACGCTCCCGGAGGCGGTTAGCCCACGCGCAGTTAGGGGGGGTCTTCGCATATGCGAAAGACCCTAGTGAGCCTTAGGTAAAGGCTCCGAACCGGGGGCGCTTGGGGAGTAGCCTCTTTGCCGGCAGACAGCCGGGAAATTGAGGCTTTCTCCCCGCCCCAATCGGCCCCGCTGCGGCGTGCCCGTAATGGGACTTAGCGGCGCCACCGAATTCCAGGAGTGAAAACAGCGCTATGGTTCAACATAAAAAGAAGTAGTGGCATCGAATCGTGAGTTGAAGATCTATTTTGAGGCGTAAATCGGAGCCCCCTGCATGCGTATAAGCGTTGGGAGGAGGGAGGAGTCCCCACCCCCCTCGAGAAGCAAGCTATTCAAAGGGAGCGCGAAGGGGGCAGAAAGAAAACAAAGTGTTGGTGAAAGTACCGTTGGGGCTGCATGGAAGAATGTGTTCATCTTAGCTTCCTGGGGGATGCGGCACGAACTTTTTAAAAGTAAACAAAAAAACAAAATGTCGATAATGGAAAAAGCCCTGCAGATACCGGAAGAGAAGAGAGGAGGGACTTCCGGTCCAGATAGCCCCCCCAAGAGCTTGCTGTCAATCAACAGAAAAAGGAGATGCTGTGCCCCCTGCTGGAACAATTGCAGAAGATCAACCAAACTTTGTTTAAAATGGAAAGTGTTCTCATCAGTCGACAGAAACAGATATTGGAAACAACTAGAAAGATGAAGGAGATTGAACAGAAATCAAATTTGATTCCAGGTTTCCAGGGCGCTAAAGAAGAGGAGAAAGAAGATCTCGGATTTACCTTGACAAATGTCTTGACACCCCTAACTGGCAGTGAAGCGATAAAGTTAAAAGAAGAGGTGGATAAGGCTCCCAAAGCCTATTCCGCCTTTATAAAAAGAAATACTCTGCCAGTAGAAGGGGATGTCGAGCATAGCAGGCGACAAACGGGAGATCTAATTTCATCTGCTGAGTTTGTGGAGCCCTGGAAGCTTGAAGGCCAGAAGTTTAAGAAAAAAAAAGAAAAGAAAGAAGAAGGATTTCATCTTCAAAACACAGAAACTCCTGAAGAGACACGCCAGCAGGAAGAAGGATGCAGCATTCAAAATTGGGATAAGTGTAGATGACAGCAGCCCAGGGGAAGGTGATGGAACGGAAGACTTCAAAGTTAAAATGGACTTAATCCATAACTGGAAGAAAATTAAGAAGAAGATACTTTGAGGACTGTTAGTGTTACATCTGGAAGGAGCTGTTTAATTACTAACCCCAATGGACTTTACTAACCGCATTAACAGAGTGATTTTGGACTTTGCTTTAGTTAAAAAGAAGATCTTCTAACCATGATGGATGCCAAATCTTGGTATTGGTTATTAACCTAAACTAACTCTCACTAACAGAAAAAAATTTCACTCCACCTTTTTCTTTCTCCATCTGTCTACCCTTCCCTTTTCTTATAAAAAGAATAAAATTCTCTCTTTTTAAGAGAGTTTTATAAAAAAAAAAAACATAGCACAAGGGGAAGAGGGATGCGCAAAATCCTTCCAAGCCTTTGTTTCTCCATTGGCATGGAGCAGGATTTTAAACCCCCAATCTTTTCTTTTCTAAATTTTACAAAAACATATCCTCTTTCTGTTCCTGGTCTCATTGTATAGATTTGCTGATCTGCACTCCGTGGCTGAGTGTGGAATGTAAAATATGACCCATAGATCAGAGCACTTAGTGGTTTTCAGAGACAGAAAAACAGCAGTTCCCTATCTAGGCATGTCAACCTTGCAATGCTTTCTGTAAACTGTCACTTGATCTACACCGTGCTTTCAAGTAGAATGGATAGGACTCTACAAACCATGATCAGAATGTTCATGGAAACTGTCTCTGGCCAATTGCTCTGGAGCCCTCTGTGCCCCCAGAAAAACTGCTCTTGGGGGAGATACAGTTTGAGGTGAAATGGGCAGAAGCCACTTGCCTTCCGGCACATGAGTTTCAAAGCAAGTGCTCACACAAGAGTGTGGGGGACATAATTTTGGCTGATTTCCCCTTGTTGCAGCCCTCCATGCAACATTTCCCTGCGCTCCTGAGGGTCCCCCACCCTCCGAAGCAGCTCTTGGAATGGGAAGGCTGCAGGGGAAAGAGATCCAACTGTATGACTAAAATAAAGGAAAACGTTAAAGAGTTTGAAGTCATTTTTCAAGTTTGCACTGAAGAACAGTATATATAATGCCTAGCAACAACTGCCCACTGCTTAGCAACACTGCCAATCACCATGTAACCTACATAGATTCATTACTTGGGTTGCAGCACATAGTATGTCTTCAACAAAATACAGATCAAGCTGAGCTGCAACTTGAAAGTCTAGTGTGCAGGTATAACAGTCAGAATCTAAGAAAGTGTACTGGTCTGCAAAGAAGTCATAAATCAGCATAGCGATCCATAATAGAATGAAGCTTAATAAACACTAGTTTACCTAATTTGCTGAAAACTCCTTAGCTTTTAAAGCAATCTTAGAGGAATACATCAATATTTGGTCATACTTGCCAACTGCTTGCAATGATCCTCTATCACTCCACCTGTGTACCACATTAGGCCTTCATCACGATTTACATTCACATTTGGCACTCATAGCACTGAATTAGTTGTTTATGGAGCAACAAACATTTGCAAAGAGAAGTCATTTTAGAAGGAAACTAGATAAATGAAATTTGCATCTTTTCTCAATAAAGCTCTGCTAAAGAAAGAAATGTGACCTTCTAGACCACACACTCAGTGAGCAATTGAGTACTGCTCAATCTATTGACTTATTTTGCTAACATATGAAAAGGGACTACACACAGAGGTGTCAAACTCATTTGTTACAAGGGCTGGATCTGACATAAATATTACTTTGTCGGGCCAGGCCCTGTGCGCAAGGTAAAATGTATTGCCAGGAACTGGAGATATAAACATTCTAAAGTACACAGGCAAGCCCAATTAATGATACTATTTTTAAATCAAAATGTAAACAAATCAATTGATTCCTAGCAGTGAAAGCCTCAATAAATGTATTTAATCATACACAAGTCTCAGTTTTTCCCAAGAAATACCATAAAAGGGGTGGTATTCTATATTTCCATACAAATTAGTTATTTTTTGTATATAAAGCATTTTTAGGAGATGAGTCATTGTCCTTCCAAGTAAATAAGGTAGATTTTCAGCACACACCCCATATGACCAGTCTCAGCAACCAAGCATGACTACAATCTGTCTCTCACTCTTTGTTTCCTCTCTTCCCCTCGTCCTAACTCTGAAGACCTCGAGGGGCACACCGGACTCCCCCCTCTACCACCCCCATGAGGTGGGCCAGGCTGAGCAACTGGCCATGGGTGACCCAGACAACAGGAGGAGGGGGGTCTGGAGCTGGCTCTCCCAAATCCCCCCACGCCAATTCTCATCCCTCCTGCATTTCCCACAGAAGCAACGGGGATAACAGAAAAGCTGTTTCTGATACTTCCGGGGGCATTTTTTGTCCTCCTGTAACCCCTTTTCCCTCAGAGGCTGAGAAGGGAAGTCACTGTCCCCCACCTGCCCCCAATACTCACTCTGCCTCTGGGCTCTGCAGCTGTTCAGACATGCAGCAGCAATATCAGTACCCCTTTTTCCTGTCACTCTTCCACTCCCTTCCAAGGCTGGGAGGTCTTTCCCCTCAGAAAGGCATGCACAAGACAGGCCAGTTGCCTCACAAACCACAAGCCAGCCCTCCTCTCTTCCCCACTGGCCCTGCTCCTTCATTGGCAAACCACCATTCTGTGCACCCACTGCTGCAAACACCCTCACAGCTGCCCTTTGAAAAAACTTGAAACCAGTTGGTATGGCAGTGCAGGCTGCTTGGCTCCATACCTCCCATGTAGTGGCTTTGCCAATCCTTGCTGAACTGAGGTCGGAGCAGGTGGGAGGGGGAAAAACCCCACACCTCCTCTTTCTCTACCTTTGCTTCCATTGCCCAGACACTATTTCACCTCAGCCTCTTAGCCGCACCCCCTAGAAATTTTCTTTCTATTCCCTGACAGTTTCACCCACACATACTTGCCACACGCTCCCTCCTCCCCCAGAAGCCTCCTACCTTGCCTTCCCTCCCTCACACCAGTTGCTTGTGGGCCAGGGTAAGAGCCTTGGATAGGCTGGATCTGGCCCCTGGGCCATACGTTTGATACCCCTGGACTACAGGGCCCACTGCATCCCTTGCAATGTAATTCCTTGCACAGCACAAAAAAAAAGTCCCCAGACATCAAATCCTTGTGTAGTGAACAGATTATGTATGATATTTTGACACATGTGCTTAAATCAGATCCTTCACCACCTGCAGAGGTGAGTGATCAATGATAACACTGCTCATCATCTGGTATTGAATGGACTGTAGAGCTACATGAAAGTAGTGGAAGGAGGAACTTTATTCCAGATGCTATCCTCTGTAAACTGGACAGTGCTACAGCAGTCAAGTGATCCTCAATCAAAAATCTGCTTACATGTTTGGAACACCTTTGCTGAATGAGGACAATTAATGAACATTAGTCAAACTCAAAAAAGGCTCACCTTTTCGATCTGTCTTAAAATCAACTAAAATAGGCTCCTTGCTTCCTTCTTTATTTTTCCCCAGGCCTTCTCCTTCTCTCCATCCCATCTTTCTCATTAGTTGGGCACCCATTCCTCCAGTTACAGGAGCAGCTCTGAGAAACTGATCCTACCCAAAGAAAAAAGTACAAAGAAACACATCGTTTAGCCCTTTCTTTAAAAAATAAATCACAGAAGCTTTCAAGAGTTTTAATTTATCAGTCAAGTGGAACAAAGACATGTTTTCCCTCATATTTTAAGTCACATTTCATGTGTTAGAAACTTTTTCACAAATGTATGTAGAAACAGTTTAAAAGTAAATATTTTAATCCAAAATAATCTATTTCATTTACCCCTGCACTTATAAAAATAAAAACAAGAATTTAAATTGGTTTCAATTAATATCTACTTTTCTTGTGAAAGCACTGTTAAAGGTAACTGGCAAAAGATGTACCTAGTTATTGAGTAAGATGGAAACACTTAGATATAAAAATTCTGATATTAAGCAGATTTTTTAAAAAAATCCAACATTTTCCCCATTTTACACAAACTGTACACTTCATTTGTTCTGAAAATCCCCATGAGAAAGATCCAAGCATTTCTTTAAAACAGAGAGTAACTTAGCCACAGTTCAATAATAGCATGTAACAACTTTCTTGAATTATCATTAGAGTCGTACTATTAGATGGTGTAAGATTATCAAACAAGTTTAAAGGCATTCTCTTTGCTGTAAAGTACTTTAAAAACTCCTTAAACGTTTACGTACCTAGGCCTCGATGGCCGCAGTGTTGTGAATAGTAGGGCTGGCAATGACCGTGGCAAGGAGGCAGCTACAAGGCAGATTTGGCCCTGAAACAAGTTTCCATATAGAGGGGTGAAAGTTCACAGGCTATTCTGTGAACTACCATCTCTCTTTTCTGCTCCACCCAATGACCCAATGCAACAAACTGCTAGTGTTAAATATACACATCGGTAATGAAAACAATTATTCTCATGTAGTCTTTTGTAAGATACAAAAGTATCAACCTACACATCAAGTAATCCTTTGCTTTCAATGAGATTTAATTTTCGTTTTCATTTACTGGAAAAAAAGACTGTGAAAGCAAGTGAAGAGCATAAATCAGTCTAATGAGTGATCTACTCTTCATCAGAATTACGACACACACCCTTGGCAATATGAATCAAGCTCCCCATTTCCTGATGTTATGAAACCAAAAGGTAAAATTTCCAGAACATGTGTAACATCAGTTCCACTATAACACCTGTACATCATGCAACGGGGTATTACTTAGAAAAAGGTGCTCTGATATAAGGAAAAGCTGAACTGAGGCAGGCATTACCTCTCTCACTAAAATGTTTTGATTGGTGTAAGCCATGCAGTCTGTATACAGAGACACATTAGCTAACGCCAGATACCAACTACCTGAAGTTGACACACCTAGAATGGCTTTTACTTACTTCCATTTTTATCCTCCCTCTCTTTTGCAGGAACCTCTCATTAGAAAAAGGCAACCATGCAGAGAATGATACAAACCCCAGACAATGTCACCCAGGATTCCGACTCCTCTTTTGTACCTGCTTTGCAATGATAGAATGTTCATCAATGTCTGCTTCATCACCAATGTGCACCCAGTTCACAAAGACGACACAGACTAATTTTTCTGATGAGGACTTTTAAAGTTGCAGAAATTTATCATACACTTCCCAAGATAATAGGTGGGGTAGCCTTTTCAGGTTTAAAAGCAAGACAGCAGTCTTAAACCCAGAAAAGAATTTAAGTCTGTTAATGTTTTTGCAGTTCAACTTTGAAAAGCAAATATATAAACAGAGTATCCCATCTCCCAAATGGTTTCTCAGTTAGCCAGTCCAGTGATTATCATGCTTCTGTATTTTTAAGGGAGAATCCAAAAGAAGCTTGGGAGTGGGGGCTTAAGTCCAACTGGAACCCATGGGGCCTAAGTCCAACTGGAACCCATGGAGCTTAAGTATTTAAATGCCATTGATTTCAATGGGACTTCAGAATGCCTCACTTCCTCTGGACTGCATCTCATAAATCTACCAAATGCAGCAGAGTTGACACAGCTAGTTTTATTCACTGAATATTTGGTATCCAAATAAGTCTTTGAAGATGAACAAACTATTTCAGAACATTTCCTAACCGCAGCAACATGTGAATTGGTTTGATGCATCCAGCTGAGAGGCTTTTCTGCATTTTACACGGCAGCTGCCAATGCAGAAACTCTTCAGACTGAAACAGCATTAGCAAATTTAGATAGTTTAGATAACACTTCAGATAGTTATGTGCTATATACAAAGCTCAGTGAGCATCATCTGGAAATTGGAAAAGTGTTTGAAATGACAGAGACACAATACCATTAGGACATTAACTCACAGTGTGATTACGGGAGAAAGCCCTCTCTTTCACTCTGCTCCTAAAGGAATGTTACTCTAACAATAACTCCCAGTTAGCAAGAAATCCTACAAAGTACTACCTGTGTGTCTATACAAAATAGACTACTACACCAAAGTAGAGTCAAGTATCACTGATCTAAGCAAGATGGAGAATTAGAATATTCTAAATATTTATTAAAATATTCTAGTGTAATTTTAACAGCAAAGATTAGTTTAAAATAATAGAGACCTGTATCTTTATTTTCATTAGCAATCCAATAGCACTTGAAATATATTCTCATTCCAAAATTTACTACACTGCTTCTCTGGCACTTTTTCTCTGTGAATCATCAGCTCCTCTTACGCCAAGGAAATTAATGTATTTTAGCTCTCCTACCAATAGACAGAGCCAAAGTCTGATGACGCCATTTCCTCTATCTAAGTTTAGGGAAGGTTGATCCACATTAAGTTTACAGGACAAGCAATTACAACCTAATAAACAGCAAGAACTTCTGGAAAGAGGAATCAGCACCAAAAATGAAAGTCCATTGTGATGTCTAGATTGGCACATGAAAAGTTAGGAACCAAAGAGGTAAGAAATTACAATTTACCAGATTCATTCAATGCCAAGAAGAGCCCACACAAATGGGAACTCCAACAATACCCAATCCTGGGTGCAAGGGTGAATACCTATAAGAAAAACACAGAACAATGGACTACAGTGAGCAGACCATGTCTGCTACTGAGTGTATTTGCATAGCCTATAACAACTGTTATATAAACTTTAGTTATATTGCTGTCTAGCAGACAGACCATCTATTCTGACCCAAAACAGTGTTTCCCACGATGCAGTCACCAGCACTTCTTGTGGGCACATGTAAATAGGTTGCCCATTGAAACTTGATTTTATTAAGCAGAGACAGCCATGAAAAGATGGTGGCCAATAAATAGAAGGCAGAAAGCACAGTTAGAATGAATTCTCTATGCCTGTAGCGTAACAGAACATCAGAGGTCACCAAGCACAGGACGGAGGCAGTGTTGCCAAATCTGGCCTCAAAGAAACCAATATTCTGCACTCAAATTAAGTTATTCATATCTACTTTGATTCAGCTCACTGAGTCAGACCATATGTACCTGTTCCGCTAACAGCAGCCTTTTCCTCCTGAGCAAGAAGCCTTTTTACTGACACAGGAGGCTCTTGCATCAGAAGAGCCTCATGCATCCCTGGAAGGTTGCTTGCACCAAAGGAAAACACCCTCCCTAGTGGAACAGATCCATAGAATTCAACACACTGAGTTTGGGGGTCTCAGAGCTACTAAAGTGAGAGTTAGGTGAAGTAATTGGGAGCTGTGCAAGGCACTTCAGTCCTGCTTCCAGATCACTGGATTCCATACCAGCTCACTGTGGATTCTGAGTCTTCAGAGCAGGTATATTCCATTTTCCAAGTTATTTTCTGCAATCAATTACAAAAATGCTCCTTTTCAAAAAAAGCTGACTTTCAAAATACCAAATGCTAGATTCTGTGCTTCTGTAAATGCGTGTATATGGATATGCAAATAAAGCAGTCCTGCCCTAAAATATATTAGCAACAGAAAGCGCTTTTGTTACAGACAGAAAGTACTTTTGTGACCATTTTTAACCAGCCTTAATTGAAACCATTAGTTTAATACATCCCAACCTGTTTTAATTTGCTGGTACAGTAAATATACAGGTTCTGGAAAGCTTTTTTTCCAGATTACAATGAAATGATCAGAGATCCATCACTTTAAAATTTAAACCTTCCAAGAAAGTCCAGAATTAGCAAGCATTTTTCACACCTTAATCAAACCGGAAACCTATCAGCCCAGCTTCTAAACGAAACGAAAATGTCTACCCCCCTGCCCCCAATTCCCTTGTCTGTTTTTACAAGGAGATGCTTACTTTGTTGGTGAATCTTGCATTGCTCTCAGGAGGCATTAATATTGGCAGTCATTGACTTCTGAAGTAAGGGAAGATCATTATTATAGTTCAACACCAATGAAGCTCTACCCCCTTCTCCTATAAATTTTTCAACTGGGCACTCACAGCAGCAGGACTCTTGTTCATTGCAGCAATCATGTATGGTCAGCGCAGTCAAGGCCCTCCAGATGAAATCTAGATCCTGAAGGGGGACACAGTACTGGAATAGGGGGAGCTTCAGAAGAGTGCAGCTTTCAGGTCAACTGAGTAACTCATACATACAAACACTCTCACATGCTCATCCCTACTTTACCCAAAATCTCTTGAAGAGCTGCTCTTCCTTTCAGAAATTCCTTATTTAGCCAGCTCCCCTCTTCCAGGGAAGTGAAATAACATCTTTTCACTTATCCCAGTTGGCAATCAGGGTTGTACAAGAAAATATTATTTCAGAGCTTCTAGTGGCCCAAACTTTTTTTATTAACATACTACAAGCTTACCTACAAAATTTGGTAATATATAATGTGAAAATTAAAACTCAAATAATAAAATCAAAGCTTTACAAAATTATTTGGTGTAATAAACTTGAGGCTTAAAAATTAGGTGATGCTTCTGAAAAAAATTAAATATTTTTTAGATTAAAAACAAACAGAAAACACATAACTAGGCCACTATCAAAAAGTGCTACTTCAGGCCTATGGTACGTCTAGTAGATTATTATTATTTTTAATTTTTCCATTTGAATGGCAGGCTCATCTGCCATATTAAAAACTGAATCAGTTTCAAAAAAGGCTTGCCATGTGGCATGGGAGGGACTACCTTTTGAGAAATAAACCTCCTTTGTGCACAATGGATTAGTTGTATAGTTCTAAAGATCAGGATCTATGTATTCTACAACTTCACTCTCCAGAGGGCCTCCAGTGTGTTACCACAGACTTATGATCAACATGCAAATACACAAAACCTAAAGGAAGAATGAATGTGTTGCATACGTACTATGAAAAGTTTAATTTTTTTGCATTTGTGAACCGATTACATCATTGAAGTTAATGCAAAACAGAAATAAATTCTGACTGAAGCTGTTCCTTTAGGAACACTGTTGAACAGAAGTGTGCGTGCGCACGAAAGCTCATACCTTGAATAAAACTTTGTTGGTCTTAAAGTTTTATTTATGTATTTATTTATTTACTGGATTTATATCCCGCCCTTCCAACGGGGGCTCAGGGCAGCAAACACAGACTCTAGCTTGGTTTTATTGCTTCAGACCAACACGGCTGCCCACCTGAATCAACCTGATGCCCAAATGTTTTAAATTACTTTAAAAAAATCAAACAAATGAAAACCAAACCAAACAACAGATTGCTACTGGTTTTTAAAAGGCAGCTTCCTTTCTACATCATGAAGCATATTAACAGGCATCACGTTAACTCAAAATGGCTGCTGAATTTCAGTATGTTTTTCCTGCTCAATTTTTTAAATAAAAGGAAATATTTCAGACTTCAAAATGTAGATGCAGTATTTCACACCTTAAATAAATCATCAATGCCACTCAAGGTTCCCTCACGAATTCACCACACAGTTGCATGACTATAGTATTTATAAAATGCAAAAGCATCACAATTCTTTGCTCAGAGTGGGGGAAGTGAACTTTTATTGCTTTGGGCAATGGTGAATGAGCCTTATTTTGGTTGTGGTTACTTACAAAGAAATTAAATGCTCAAATCATAAGCATTTTTACTTGGAGGTTAAATCCCACTGTAAGCAATGAGACTCACTCCCAAAAATCACAAAGTAACTCCAGAATAATGCCAGTCTAAATCCATTGATTTCAGTAGTATCACACTGGACATAGGATTATGCATAAGTGAACTGAACACCAACACTGCTGTAGAAAAGCCTTTTCATTACAGAGTTTAAAACAGCACAGCTTTCTCTGGCAGAAGGCACCTTCTGCTACATGCACCTGCAGAAGGCTCCTCAAATCAGAGGAAAGAGGAACAGACCCACAGGATCCAACCCTTTATTCTGCTGTTCTTCTCATAGCATCTTTATTTGCCTCACTCAACTAGAAACCTGCAAGGAGGAAAGGGCAATACATCTCTCTGTAATAAATCTGAAGTTTTCTGATGAAGAGCCCTCTCAAGATAATACTCAAAAGATATCTAAATAGGATCACTTTCAAACTGCATATGATCTTCCTGAAATCTTCCTCAAATTGGAGAAACTATAATGTGAGCAACAAGAGGACCTCTGGAACAATAAACAAGGGTTTATCAACGCAGAAGCCCTCTGGATTCAGGAAGCATACAAATACAGATGGTGCCAAGCATGATAAAAGAGCATAGTAGATCAACCTCAGAGGAGAAATTTTCTACCTAAGAATTCTTTGGTATCCAGTGTGATACAAACTACATAATATGAACAGAGGAGGGAAATAACAGATGGAAATGTAAGTGCTTTACTGCCCCTACTTGATATTCAAACAAATGGTCATTATGCTAAATTTCCCCACCAGCACTCTTTCCACACTAGGCAGATCCACCTTTAAAGTCCTATTGACCACTGCAATAAGAGTAGAGATGACTAAAAGGACAGACTTATGGATGGTTTAGGAGACAAAGCAGAGGCAGGGTGTTAAAATTTTGATTTTTATGAAAAGATTTGTGTGTTATAAAACTGCAGGAGAGCACTACTGCCCAGAGTGGACAGTTGTCCATCTCTTGAGAAGCCTAAGAAATGGGGGGCCGCAAACAACCTAGAATAACTGGTTTCACATGACACCACCAGCTACACTGTGAATTAAGTACTTGGAACTTCTATAGCTTCTGAACATCTGCCACTTGATCCATATAAAAACAGTCTCTCCAACAAAGCAAAGTAACTGTTAAGTTGCTATAAAATGGCAAATGCTTAAAGATGGACACAATCCCAAGCTTGTTATTCACACTTCTTGCTGCAATGGGGAACACTTTGAGCTCTTCTGTTTTTATTTAGGTTGTCATGATTCAAGAACCACTTGTCCATTCTACTTGGATTTTATTAAAAATACTGGCATTTGCCTAATGTGGATACACTGCCAATTAAATTACAGCACATAGGGTCTTTTGTGAACTGTACATGGGTGATGAAAGACAAACACACAAGAGAAGCATCATTAAAACCTTTCCTAAACTGGTTGCTGTGATTCCATAACAGCAGCAATCCATAACCACTGGTTCGCCACTTTTATTCCCACAAAGAAAACCAGTTCAGCAGATAAATATTTACAGATAATATATTTACAGTGTTTCCCATATATTTTAATTACAAAAGTGTAAAAGTGTATAGTACATTTTATCAACAGAACACAATTATAAAACTCTCCAGTTACTGTATCTAGGTGCTTATTTTAACTCAACTACACTCAGCTCTACTGAATCAACAACAGCCCACTTTTCATATCAGCTGGCTCCAAAAAATGGTATTCTATAAAAACCAATCAGAACTAGAAGTGGATAAAATTAATTCTGATGGAACAGTGTACACTGAGATAAATTATTTCTTGTCAAGGCTGTAAAAATATACATATGCTTGCCAAACATACAAGCTCACTCTTCAGGGGTTTCCTGAACTCTTACGTATAGTCAGTTCTCAAACCCACCTGCATAGTGCCAATTCCAGATCAGAGAACAAGCTCAAAGTTTCCCTGGAGTTTGCTCCTTAGAGCCCTCAAAGTTTTTGTTGACTTTGTTTTGGTCATCTGTTCTTTCCCTTTTTTGGCACTTCTTTTCATTTTACACTTATATATTCTTGTCAACTAATTCAAATCAGATGCATTTATGTTCTGATCCTCCTCCTCCTCCCTCCATTCTACAAACACTCCTGCTCTACATATAAGCAGCTGCACCCTGTTAGTCCTGGGCCAGCAACCTATACAAGCACTTTTTTCCTGCCTTCTTCTATGAGACACACTCAATCGATTACCCTACTACCTTTCTGTATCCCTCTGTATCAGACAATTGTTCTCCCCTCTTGGAGGGGGGACAAGTCAAGTTTCTCCCACATTTTATCCAACACTGCAAAAAAATCCAGAATAAAGTCTCCTCTTCTGAGAGCTGACCAGGCAAGTTGGACCCTTTCAGATGGTACAACTAGATCAGGCAGGAATCAGAAGTCGGGGGGGGGGGTGTTAATAACTAAGGCACAAAACAAGCCTCCATCTCACTGTGAGAAGTAAAAAAGTAGATAATATTGAACACTACACAGAGCCTCAATCTTCATTTGCAGCTTCATCTCTCCAGTTCCAAAGCTGTATCCAACAAAGGCAAGTGAGCAAATGCATTTTTACAGCCCTGTTCATCATCCAAAATTCTACTTAAATCAGGAATCAGATTCAAGTTCTGATGAGGTCAGTAACAGAACTACCACAGTTGATTGTACCCACATTTCAGGGTAACTTCAGCACAAGATAACAGTAACCATGGGAGTAATACATGTTTTAATACGTCAGCATAGAACATTCTCCCAGTTTCTACAGTTCATCTACCAAACCAGTATTAACACAGAGCTAATTAGGCACAGTAGATACAGATTCCAAAACAAGAGCGCGCGCACACATCTTGACAGAGCACAAAAGTAAATTAACTCAGTTTATTTTCTGCACATATTTTATGAGGCTATTAGTGTCCTAAGTGTGTCATTATCACTTCTTCCAGTGATTTCAAAGGAGCTTAACCTGTGATATTTGGACTCATCTGTCTGAATATCATCTACCTTTTTAATCCAAGCCTGTGGACCGCTGTTGGATAACTGTTCTGAAGATAAGACCTGTGCACCGGTACTTCCTGTAAACTGGCCTGGTAGAGAATTCAACTGAGCCCAGGCATCAATCTGCAATAGTAAGACAGCATAACAATATAATGAACTAACAAGTTCTCAAATGTGGATATGCATATGAAAGTCATTGAAGAAGCACATTTCATTTCAAAACAGTTTAAAATCAAATGTTCTGACAGCAAGTCCTCATTCAGTATTTCAGAAATCAATGCAATTTTTAAGAGAAAGAAAAACTGTACTCTCTCTGCTCCCCATCCCTCAGGTCAGCAGGAATATATCTTTCTTTACCAAAGATTCAGAAGTCAGTTCCTTAATTTTTTTAATTTGACACGGTCACATATATATATGAACCAGTGCCTTGAAGGAGAGGTCAAATGGATAAAGGTGAATAAGTTACAACCTAATCCAAACAATTTGAGGTGATGCTGGTACAGAGCATTATTGTTCTGAAAGGGATTGGCTTGACTGGGGTAGATGGTACTGTAGATACCTCATCTCACCAAGTGAAGAATATAGGCTCATGAACCTAGACCTGTTTTCTGAAAAGCAGTTAGGAGCTGTTGCCAGCAGTGCCTTTTTCCACTGGCATCTTACACACTGATTCTTCTCCCTTCTAGACCAACCTGACCTTCTCATGCTGATCTATGTGCCTGTAATTTCTAGATTTAATTGCTTTAATGCACTCCATGTAAGGCTGCTCTTGAAGACAGTTTGGAAGCTTCAGCAGATCCAGAACATATGCCACATTTTTGTCACATGGAATATGCCAGCTGCATTAGTTGCTGATCTGCTTCTAGGTGGGCTCAATTCAAGATACTGGTTCTAACTTTTAGTGTCCTTCATGACGTACCTGAAAGATCGACTTTCTCCAAATAAGCCCGTACGTCAGCTGTGATCAGCCCCACAGACCCACTTGCGGTGCCCTCACTCTGTCAAGCGAGAACGGTAGGGGTAAGATCTAGAGCCTAATCAGTGGAGTCACCTACCTTCTGGAATTCTTTACCAAAGTAGGTGAGGGAAGCTGTCACTTCTTAATTATCACTGAGGATGCAGGACTTTCCTCTTTAGATGAGCATTTGACTGAAGAGTTTTAATTTCACTGAGTTCTGTTTTGATGTTCAATAGTTAATTTTGATCTTTTGACTATTTTTAAGGTTTTATGTTTTAATTCACTTGCAAACTGCTCTGAGCATAGGATAAAGTGGTGTAAAATTTTGGATTACTATTAAGACTAAGAGCAAAATCTAAGAAAGCCACTCTGAACCACAGTATGCAAAACAATATAGTTTTTAAAATCTGGTATTGTGTTCATGCATTTACTGACCTGCAAAACAAACTTTAGTTTTTTATCCCAGTAGGGTTTTTACGGTAAGGGACATTCAGAGGTGGTTTGCTATTGCCTGCCTCTGCATAGCAACCCAGAAATTCCTTGAGGGTCTCCCATTCAGGACTGACCCTGTTTAGCTTCCAAGATTTGATGAGATTAGGTTAGACTGGGCCATCTAAGGATTTATCCTATGCTATATAATTTTAGACTAAAATAATCCAGTCTGCTAGCACAAAAACTCTACAATTAATACAATCACATGGATGAATAAGCATGCTGTCTGATGAAATGCTGTTCTGTAAATCACGTTTTCATCAGGTGGCAACAAGTAACAAGGTCTTTAAAACACCCTTATTGTAGCAAGCCTTCTGCCTGCTTGGTGTGTGTGTTTGGTTTTTGCTTCCTCTGGATGTTAAGTTTCATCTAGAAGTTTTTCTATCTTATTTTGGTTGATTTTAATGTGTGTCCCCCTAGGTTTGGTTTTACAGTAATAACATTGGGTATGCTGTTAGCTACTTTAAGGATGTTGTACCAAAATATGGGATATAAGCATTTAAAGTACATACATCAAAAAGTTATCTGGAAACCAAAAAAAAAATCTAGCATACCCGTTCCTGTGCCCGATTTAACAGGCACATTGCCTCCAGATCAAAAGTATTTTCAGTAAGCCTCTTCTGAGCTATTGTCCGCTCATTCAGTGCAGAGGAGATGTCCACAGGCTAGAGGGTAAATATAATATTCAGAAAAGAAAGGAGAAAAGGTTTAATAAACATCTATATAAAAGCCCAATATTCTGTCACATTCTAATATGATCAAGGAACAGAATCATGGATACGCATATTGACAAAAAGGTTACTGGGTTAGTCAGGGAGCAACTAACTCCCTACCTCAATGGCACACATATAAGTGAATGAGATTAACTCAGAATCTCCTCTGTTTGCATACAAATCTTTAGATCTGCCTACGAAGGCTTCATGGATTGCCACCTACACTGTATATATTTTGAAGATTTACTGCTGCTTTCTTTAAAGTTGTTAATACCTTTCTGATTCCTACCTCCAGAGTAGCTGGATTAGGGAAGACATCGTCTTTGTTTTCCTCTTTGTTCTTCTCAACCGGAACCCATTCTCCATATGCACTATCTGCTTCTTTTTTCCTGTGTTGAGATCCAGAAGAGACAGGAAACTCCTTTGTCAAAGTAACCTGATTTTTTGGAGGCGCTGGCTTTATTGTTGGAGTCTAAAAAAAAGCAGACTACAATTATGCATAATCATAGGCAATACTGGTATACATATATTCTTACAAATTCTTAGTAGTATGTTTAATAAAAAAATGTGTGTACCAAATTAACCGGCTGCAGTAGGAGGAACTGACATTAATTGCCCCCCTGTCATAGAGATCCCCCAAATCCCAGGGAAAGCAGCAGAATTAGCAGGTGTTCTTATTTTGATTATTAGTGAACATTTATCTATTGTTTTACTGATGCAGCATCTTTGTATTTATTACAGAACTCATTTGTAGGCAAATTTGTGAACTTAACTAAAAAGGCAGGATATGTTCTATAAACAATAAAATAATTCAGGAGTTGCTGCAATTGTATTAATATTTATTTGTAAGTACTGTATCTACTCAAAAGGTATGTAATCAAGAAAAAGAGGGGGTCATCTTACATTCACATACAAGTTAAAGTATGTAAATAATAAACTTTTAATATATTTTATATGTAATATGGGGGGTTACCTTACATTACCCTTTCGGATAAATTTCATAAATTTGCAATAAGCCAATATTACTCCAGTTTGCCAGATGTCACAATTACTTCTTTTCTCTAAAATTATTACATAAGAAAAATAATCCTATAATTTGTGATTTTACAGCACTTACAGTTAAGTTGAAAAAAATAGGTTTGGGTTCATTGAGCTTAAAGGGGTGATTAATAAAGGGATGTTCTTCTTCCTCTTCATCAGACACATGAGGTTTATTTACAATCACATCATCTTCCTGGCTCTGTGCAATCTTCTTGCATTTCTAAAAAAAGCAGACATTTCTTTAAACAATCCATTCTGCTGTACATGAATGAAGACAAGAAATATGTAACTCAGTAGCACCATTTTCATGATTAGAGCAGTGCATGTATCAGAACCCTGGGATCAGTACAGCACGCCCTGCTGAGATTGCCATGAAATCAGCCCAAGTGGATGGAATAAAACACCTAAGTAAAGCTTGTTTGTAGACTGTCTAACCTGCACCCACCATAAATGGAATCATGCCCACACACACAACATGCTAAAGCCACTTTATCACTCCTACCAGATAAATAGTCCTATAAAACATACTGCATTCTATATCCAAACCTAATTATGAGATTTAAAAAAAAAATCCTGTGATTTCTGAAACAGATTTTTATCAGGCTGAAGCAGAAATCACTTTTATTGAAACATTATTGGTTTTTAGGCTAAATTTTCATATTTCACTCTTACCTCAGTGAGTTCCATTATTGTCTCTTTTGCTGACTTCTGGGTAACTTTCTCTTCCTTCTTTTCTGGAGTAACAACAGGCATTAGGCTCGGTGGCAGAGGCACACCAGCCTTGGCACACATGGCAGCTGCATTTGCTTTGGCTATTTCAAGTAACTGTGCCTTGTCTATAAGAATATTAAACATTTATTCATTACTTCATGACTAAGTATCAATTCACACAATGCTTTTGGAATCCATTTTAGTTCTAGTGTATTAACTGTAAAAGGGGAATGAAAAGTAATAAATATGCTTTCTTTTTAAGAATTCCATTTGTTTTGTAAGTTCACTTTCATTGAAGTTCTTCTTTTATTATTTCAAAAAGACATTTATTTATATTAGTTGACCACAATGATACATGAGTGAAAGGGAACTCATAAATCTTTCTGGCCCTTCTTCTTCCCACAGCAAACCTTCCAGAAGGGTTGTGTTGCAGTTTGCATGACAAAAGCCAAGAAGCCCAGGATGGGAGGTGTAACAAGAAAGTGAAACTGGGCAAAATCTCGCCCACTTCTTCTACCAGTAGCACTTTTGTTGCTGTAAGAGGTGCTGCTATCCCAAGTTGGAACGATTTTGCCCATCTTCCTCTCTACACAGCTTTTCAGAGGCCTCAAGTTGCTAAGGTAAGGAAAAGTAAGGAAAAATCTGCAAGCACCTTCCAACTGGTGCTTTCTTAAACACTGAGATTTTAGCCATATGTACATTTCTTTGAGATGGAACCTGTCTAGTGCAAAGGCAGTAGTCCTTGAAGAAAATAAATTTTTCTGCCCTCCCACTGCAGCCTACTATCTTGAAAGTGAGACCCCAGGGGCAGTCACAGTTGACCCTGGAAAACAGCACAAGGTTTACAGCACTCAATCCACAGTAAACAACTGAATTATCTCCAGGGCTTGAAAACTGATGCCTACAGTACAGCAAAAGGGGTCACACCACAACAGATGCATACTGTCTGATACAGGTAAAAAGAGCTTGTTTCAACAAAAAACATTTTTCAACAAACATCCAGGCTTCTCCCGAATACAGAATCTGGCCCTCTGGCCCATCTGAATGAGGAGGGATTAGGGAGCTGGACCCAGACCAACAATCTAGGCTCAAAACCTGTTTAACAGAAAGGCTACAATTTACCCTGCCTCTATACTATTTCTCCCCAGAGAACTTCAAATGAAATAATATTGAACACGGCTATATATTATCATAATCCTTTACACTGCATCTCAAAATATGTGAACTCCTTAGCTTCCTTCAGCAAACCACACTATGCACAGTACCACATACAGAAAGTTTGTGAACCAGAAATCCTGATATTAACCATACATAAAAAGGGACTGACTAAAATAGAAGAATATTGATGCAAACTAAAAAACTGGGGAACATGTTACAATAAAGCTCTGAAAGTGAATTACCCAAATCAGTCAGTCGTTTAGGTGACCTGCTTGAAGATCTGGATCTCCGATGATCAGGCGATACACTAGAACTCCGTCTTCTCCCAGTGGATCTAGAGGTGCCCAGCCGCACAGGTGTTCGACTTCGAGACCGTAATCGGAGAGCTACTCTGTAACTGTCTCTTGAATCAGACCTTCTCCTTCTTCTGTCAACAGATCTTGATCTGTTTCTACGAGATCTCCTACGTCTCTCCCTCGATAAAGATCGCTGTCTTGACACTGATCTTGATCTAGTTCTCCTCCAGCGTTTTGAACATGATCGTGAGCGAGTTCGAGACCGTGAGCGAGATCGATGATCAGATTTTGATCTTGAGTTCCTCTTCCGTGTTAACGACCGAGAACAATTCCTTCTAGAGCGTGATACTGTTCTATGGCTGTGAGATTTGGGTTCTGAACATTTACTTCTTGATCTTCTCAGCCTGTCTCTGTCTTCTGTTTTATCCAGAGATCTGGACCTGGACCTAGACTTAGATTTGGGATGTTCAGGCGATTTTGCACGATTACACACAGAAGCTTCCAAAGATTCAGTTCCCATTGTTTTTTCAGGAGATTTAGACTTCGATCTAGATTTGGAAGACTTCTCTTTTAATGCATTTGAAGAGTCTTTATCCTTTTTTCTTTCAGAAGATTTGGACCTGGATTTTGATTTAGACTTCTGGCGATCAGATGATTTTGATCTTCTGTGTCTAGACTTCACTGAAGACTCTCTTTTTTCACCAGATTTTGTGACAGACTTATGATCAGATGACTTGGATCGTCTCCTTTTTGATCTTGATGAAACCTCTATTTTGTCAACAGATTTGGATCTAGATTTGCAGTTCTCAGAAGACCTGGACCGTCTTCTTTTCGACCTTGCTGAAGTCTCTCTTTTGTCAAAAGATTTTGATCTTGACTTGCGGTTATCAGAGGACCTGGATCGTCTCCTTGTTCTCACTGAAGTCTCTCTTTTATCAACAGATTTAGACCTGGACTTGCGATTATCAGAGGACCTGGATCGTCTACTTTTTGCTCTTGCTGCAGCCTCTCTTTTTTCAACAGATTTAGACCTAGACTTGCGATTATCAGGGGACCGAGATCGCCTACTTTTTGCTCTTGCTGAAGTCTCTCTTATATCAACTGACTTAGATCTAGATTTACAGTTATCAGAGGATGCAGACCGCCTTTTTGCCCTCACTGAAGTCTCCCGTTTGTCAACAGATTTAGATCTAGATTTGTGATCAGAAGATCTAGATCGTCTCCTTCGTGCTCTCACTGAAGACTCCCGTTTGTCAACAGATTTAGATCTGGATTTGCGATTATCAGAGGACTTAGATCTCCTTTGCCTTGCCCTCAGTGTCTCTTTGTTTTCTGATCTGGATCTAGATTTGCGGTTGTCAGAAGACCTAGATCGCCTTCGCCTTGTCCTCAAAGACTCTCTTTTGTCCACTGATCTGGACCGAGACCTACGATTTTCAGAAGATCTGGACCGTTTTTGCCTTGTTCTCACCAAGATTTCTCTTTTGTCATCAACTGATCTGGATCTAGACTTATGATGATCAGAAGACTTGGACCATCTTCGCCTTGACCTTACTGAAGATTCCCTTCTGTCAACAGATTTGGATCTAGACTTGTAATTATCAGAGGATCTAGATCGCCTTCTCCTTCTCCTCACTGAAGTCTCTCTTTTGTCAACTGATCTGGACCTAGACTTGTGATTATCTGAGGACCTGGACCGTCTCCTCCTTGTCCTTGTTGATGTTTCTCTTTTGTCAGTGGATTGTGATCTAGACTTACGATGATCAGAAGATCTAGACCGTCTCCGTCTTGATCTTATTACAGTTTCTCTTTTATCAACAGATTTAGATCTAGACTTGTTATTATCAGAGGATCTGGACAATCTTCGTCTTGTCCTGACTGATTCTCTTCTGTCAACAGATTTGGATCTAGACTTTCGACGATCAGAAGATCTGGACCGTCTCCGCCTTGACCGTAGTGAACTTTCTCTTTTATCAACTGATTTGGATCTAGATTTATGATGATCAGAAGTCCGAGAACGCCTCCGTCTAGATCTTATTGAACTTTCTTTGTCCTCTTTTCTCTCAGCAGATTTTGATCTAGACTTACGACGAGAGGAAGAATGCTTTTTCCGGGAATCAGAATCATTCTTGCTTCTAGAGCGTGCTCTTCGTGATGATGCCTGTCTAGAGATGGAACATGATCTAGACTTTTTTTTACGTTTTTTTGATTTGGAAGGAGATTTTGACCTACTCTTTTTGGCTTTTTTCCCACTCTTGCTTTTGTCTTTACTTTTGCTGCTTATTTTTTCACTTTTCTTGTCTTTTGAAATACTTTCATCACTTTCTTTCATTATCTCTGAAGACTCTGGAACAGCTTCTGAATGTTGATCCTTCAAAGAGGTACATGAAGATGCTTCCAGGGCCTTCTCTATTATTTTCACAGGTTCAAGAGCAGCTTCTGAATCTTTTACCTCCACAGTTAATTGTTGACTTGCTGCCAAATTATTTTCTTCTGCCCCACATACGTATTTTAGAGATGCTTTTACTATTTGCTCCTCCGAAGACACCAGTGTAGTTGCTTCTGTGGTTTTTTCCTTGATCGAGCACAAAGGTTCTAAAGTTGCTTCCAAATTTTTCACCTCCACAGTGAGTTCTGAAGACGTTTCAGAATTCTCAGCTTGGGCTAATTCTGCATGTTCTTTCATTTCTCCCATATACACACATTCTGAATTTTGCTCTGAAATTTCTATGCCCTTTGCATTCATGTCTTCAGCTTTCACAGCAGGAATAGATTTCAGAGATTCTTCAGAGACTGCTTCTGACACAAGCACAGAAGTTGAATCTCTTTCTGAATCGGGTCTCTCCAAAACTAGCAGAGATTCTCTGCTTTCCTCAA
Source organism: Gekko gecko (assembly GCA_029375565.1). Taxonomy (NCBI): domain Eukaryota; kingdom Metazoa; phylum Chordata; class Lepidosauria; order Squamata; family Gekkonidae; genus Gekko; species Gekko gecko. The sequence goes on along the minus strand of JAPDNY010000004.1, from coordinate 97,741,707 downwards.
AATACATTCCTTTTTCTTTATCAATAAGGGACTGGACAGTTTGAGCATCTTTTGATTTCCCAAGAGATTCACATTTAGGAATTGCTTCAAGATCTTTTAAGTGCATAAGCTCTGAACCAGTTTCAGATTTTCCAAATCCTGTGTCTATCAACTCTGTCATACTCATAAATCCTGAATTTGCTTCTAAATTTTTAACATCTACTACATGTGCCATTTCTGCAAAAGGTTCTGAATGTTTTCTCTCCGTTCGGCAGACTGGTTCTACGTTTCCATAAGTTTCCATTATATCTGGCATGTGTGTACGTTCTATAGCTGTTTCTGAACATTTTTCCTGAAAATGCAGCTGTATTTTGTCTGAATTCTTCCCCATTTCTGCAACCACAGATGATGTAGTAGATCCCAAATCTTTTATTTCCATGGTGCCAGAAAGCTGTGGAGTGTTTTCCGAAACATCCTGCACTTCTTGATATATGAGACTTTCTTCCACACATCTTGCTTTCACAGCGCACATAGTTAAAGGTTCTAAATCTTTTCTTTCCCGAGCATGTTTAGATTCTGGTTTCGTTTCCACCTGTTTCAAGCAGATAGCCTCTGAAGTTGTTTCTGAAACTTTCTCCCCTGAAATGTATTCAGATTCTGGAACAGCTTTGTAGTCAAATAGCTCCTGCACACAGTCTGTTTCTGAAACTGATTCAAAATATCTAACTTCTGTTTCTGATTTTAGAGGAGTCTCAGAATCAATTATACTTAATGCTTCCATTTCTGCAGGTGTCTCAGAAGACTCCAACTCTGCTGAGCTTGCATATGTTGGTGTTGTTAGCTCAAGTATTCCTTCAGAGTTTGTAATTTCAAGCACGCACACAGACTCTGAAGACTTTAATTTGGATGTATTTTGATTTGTTGCAGGAGGTATTGGATCTTTTGCTTCCAATACTACTTCACAATTCAATGTTTCTCCTTTCATTCCTGATGTAAATAGAGATTCCACAACATTATCTGAATCTGCCAGCTGCAGCACACAGATAGGTTCTGAAGTTGTTTCGAACTGCAATGTTGTTGCTTTTACCTCCCCAGCATCTACAAATTCAGAATTCAATTCTGAATCTTTTACATCCACCATAAAAATAGACAGTGTTGCATCACAATCTTCAGTCTCTGAAACTTGCACAGATTCACAGACTGATTCAGAATACTTTTCTACCAAAGCTGCTTCTGGTTTTAGATCTGTTCCAGATTCCTTTTCTTCTGCTTTGTTTACAATTTGCAACATGCTTTCTGTACTGCCTGTACCTACAGCTGGTTTATGCTTCTTAAAGACTTCTGAACCATTTGGAGTTGCTTCATAATCAAAGTTAGTATTTACACCTTTTTTGGCAAGTGATTCTAGATTTGCTTCTAACATCTGATTTGCTTCTGAATTTTTTGTATCTGTTACAAGACCAAAGTCAAAAGTTTCTTTCACTATGTCTGCAGGTGCCACTGATGCTAGCAAATGTTTTACTTCTTCTGCTGGTTCAGTTCTTTCAGATGCTTTTAAGTCTTTATCCTCTGCTGCATTGACAGGAATAGGAGTTCCTTCTATACTTATCACTCCTAATGTAAACTGTGATGTTGGAACTACATGTGTCTTTTTAACAACTTCCAAATTTTCAGTATCCAAAACACACAGAGTTTCTGAATTCACTTCCAAACCTGGAACAGTCAATGCTTTATTTCCAAATGCTGTATTTGATTCTTGCATTTCATTTTTCTTTGGAGATTCTTCAATACTTTCTAAGAAGTGAGATGCTGCTACTGATTCATATTCTGGGAGATCTTCTGTCTCTATACCTGCTCTGTGGGAAGATTCCAGTTCTATCTCCAAGTCCTTTGCATCCACTATCTTAGATTCTGAAATTATTTTTGAACCTTTTGGGTGTATCATGTACAAAGATTTCAGGAAGTTATCTGAATTTGTCTGTGCGATAGACAATGATTTGGTACAATGTTCTGAATCTATGACTTCATTAACCTCACTCGATTCTGAAGCAATGATCAGATCTGTCCCTGATGCATATGGAGAATCTGGGGCTACTGTAAAACCTGTTGCTTCTGTGCTTTTCTCCAATTTCTGTTTTTCTTGCAACTGAGTTAATTCATTTGAAAACAGAAGTTCTGCACTGGGTGCTGTGTATTTAACTTCCAAAGCATGCTGAGAACCTAAGTTTATTTCTTGGTCTTTTGTTTTCACAAACTGCAAAGGTTCTAGATTTTGTACTGCATGGTGGCTTGAAATTGATTCAAAATCTGCTGCAATATTCAGAAGTTTGGAAGCATCTTTTGGATCAATTAGTGCAGACATCTCCAGTCCAGAAGTTTTATTAGGGCTGTCCACATCCAAAACAGGTGTAGATTCTCCAGTTTCTTTTAGTTCTTGTACCACTGATATGGCATCCACTTCTGGCGTTCTTTCTGAACTTAGAGTATTCACCTGTTGGAAAGATTCTGAAATGAATAACAGGCCTTTAATATCAGCAGATGGCTGCTTTTCTGTTATGTCTTTTCCCTTCAAGTATCCTGATTTGATTTCCTGTTCTGCTGTCTCAGCACCATTCTGGCTGCTCCCCACACACTCAGTAGTATCCAATGCCTTCTCTTTTACTCCAGTCACAGAATAAGGAACAGTTTTCATGTCTTTCCTTTTGGTCATGGCTTCAGATGGTACAAGCGTTTCCAAATATTTCACATCTATCACTGCTTTAGAATCGACTTCCCTATTTTTCACTTCTCTGTGCAGATATTCTAATTTTTTTTCTAAATCATTCAGCTTTACTACTGCTGCAGATTCTACAGTGTTTAGGTCTTCAACTTCCCTAGCAGGCAGTGCTTCAGAGTTGTTTGCATCCTCCATGTGCAGCAATCCTGGAACTCTTCCTGAACTTTTCAGCTCCATCACACCTTCAGGTTCTGTATAAAGTGCAAGACTGTGTTCCGAATAGTTTGTAAATATCATATGCAGTGATTCTGAAGCAGCATCTAAATCTCTCTCTTCTTCCTGTCCCTCAGGCTTTAGATTAATTTCTGAACCCTTTCCTTGTGCAATCACATCAGATTGTAAAACATCTTTCATTTCTGTCATGTACAGAGTTTCTGAAATAGTTTCTATTTTCGTCAAAGTCACTGAAGGTTGCTCTGGATTCACCTCAGTCTCATTTTCTATATCTGTCACAGCCAAGTGCTTTGAAATATCCAGGTATTGTGTTTTTGCAGAATTATCCAGAGTTTCTGGAGCCGTTTCTAAATTATTACTTTCTGTAACTTTTTCAGATCTTGGAATGCTTTCAGGAACTTTCACTTCAACTACTGTCTCAGAATCTTCAGGAACATCCATATCTCCCTTCTTTTCCACTGCAGTTTCAAAAGATGCTTCCAGATAATTAACTCGAGTTGCTTCCACAGATTCTAGATTCTTCATACCCACCACTCCTTCTGGAATACTGCCCCACTTTTCTTTTTCTGATTCATACACATCGATCTCCTCAGATTCTGCAGCAGCTTCTAAACGTTTTGCTTCTACTTCTGCATCCAAAAAATACGTTCCAGAATCAGCCCTCTTTATAACCTCCAATTCTGGTGCTCTTTTAAAATCTTTCACATCTGCTACAATTCCTAAAGATTTTTGATATTTTGGTGGATCGTTCAGTTCCATCACAACTGCAGAAATCTGAGTTTCTTTTAATTCTCTCACTCCTATTGTCTCAGGATCAAGAGATGCTTCCATGCATTTACATTCATCAGGTCCTGTACTTCCTTCTGAATCTTCTGGCCGTATCTTAGGTTTAGGTGCTAGATAGGATTCAAAATCTTTTCCAGTAACTGTATACATAGATTCTGGAATTCCTTCCAAATCTTTCTTTTCTATCCTAGACTGTGTCTGTAGATTTTTTTCCAAATCTTCCATCATGGCAATTTTCTCAGAGTCTTGTTCTAATTCATCTTTCATATCTGTAAGTGCATCATCTTTTGGACTTCTTTCGGAAGCTTTCACCTTTGCTTTGTTCAAAAATTCTGAAGTTGCTTCAAAATCCTTCCCCACCACCATAGCCAAAAATCCCAATGTTGTTACTGAATCTTTAGCTTCTGCATTTGTCTCCAAAGGAGTTTTCATGAATTTACACCCAGTCTTTTCAGATGAAACTGTTTCTGGTTGTGCCATGATTTCTGGATCCAAAGATTCTGAGAGAGAATCCAACTCTTTTGCCTTCATTGAATAAGATTCCACCCTGGTTTCCAAGTCTTCTAGCTCCATAGCCATGAACTTTGGACTATTTTCAGAAACATCTATATATTCTGCTACGTGCAATGCTGAACTAGTCTCAGGTTGTTCCATTTTTTTCATACTGGTATCATCTCCTTCACCATCAGCAGTATTTAAAGATTCATCCTCTATATGCAAATCCACAGCTAGGTTGGTATGCTGGCAGGTATAACTCTCCAATTCTCTCTCACTGGTTAGCTCTACTTCACAGAGTTCCTGCATACTGATTAATACGGAATCGTCTTCAGATGCATCCAGCTTGCTGGTTTCTGAATTAGACGCATCATGTGAATTTGACAAAGATGAATTTAGATTTTCATACACAGTTTTTTCCGTAAACCACTGAGAATCATGTTTCAAAGGAGATGTAGGCCCTACATCCACATTCTCTGCACTCAAAACTAAGCTTTCTGGATTCAAAAGAGAAGCAGGCTGTATATCCCCAAACCCTTTGTGGTCAGAGTTTAATTTTGATTCCTTGGACTGCTTCTTATATTTTTTCTCTTTTTTCTCCTTCTTTCTTTTCTTCTTTTTCTTCTTGTCTTTGTGTTTCTTGTCCTTTTTAGACTTCTTCCTTGGAATTTCATCTTGCACTTCATCAGGTATGCCTCTTTTAGTGGAACGAGACTTATTTTTCACTGTGTCCTGTCCAGCATCTAAAAAAAGCCAATTTTGTTAGAATTATTAAAACATAAGAATGCAAAGAGTTGTATCCTATTATTCAATTCTGCTTACAGCAGTTTTCTGCCTGCAAAAATACTTTTCTGGCAACAGAAGAGGCTCTTTGCAGGTGAAAGTTTCTTACCCCAATGGAAGAGACTCACAGGATACAACCCAAATAGTATCATGTAACATTAAAAGCTATACAAAAGTCCATGCAAAAGGCTTGATCTTACAAGGGTCAATGAGAAGCTGTATTCTGCCAATTTTGTTGGGGCTACTGTTTACAAATTTACCTAGATTCTACAAACTATACAACAGTCTTTTCTTCCTCAGGAAGAAAAATATTTAGGAATACAAAATAACTGTTTTTAAACAGCGATGTGGCAGCTAAGGCACAAAGAAGTAAATGAGCCATATTATCTGGAAACAAAGCTTTCTATGTTATATAATTAGGTACTGATCCAAGGATTTAACATGCATGCTTGACTACATTCATATCATTAAATTCCCTAAGCAAATGACTGGCACTGTTAAAGTAGCCATATCAAAAGTATGATATATCATATTTGAATCTGAAGGCACATGATAAAGCAAACTAGGTGATGTTAAACAGGTATGGATCCAAACAGTGCCAGGATGGAAGTCAACCTCAGAACCATATGTTTGATTTCAATTCAGTTAAGGAGAAAATGTGCAATATAAACACTAAATATAAACAAATACCACAAGAATCATTGATCATATGGGCATATAATATTTGACTCCACTCCATGAACCACACGCGGTATGCTGTCAGCAATCCAGCACAGCTCCATTCCATATCACTCCTGCTGAAGTGGATCATGATTTGTTTTTATGAACTTTTCAAAAGTGTTTTAAAGAATAGTTCAAATTCAGTCTAATTTACTAAGCAGAACTAACAATACAATCTTTATTTTCATATAGAAGGAGCAGACAAAAGACTTGAACAAATAAATGTTTGTTTACAGTTGCTTGGCATCAGATCCACCTCTCTACAAATTTCCACTGATAACAGTGATAGGGATCGTGATTTGGACTGAGACAACAGCACCAAGGAGGGGACTTTATATTTCCCATTGAAAATTTTGCCTCCCCAAATTTTGCATGTTTTCCCTTTAGGGCATATTCCAGCTCACCACCATTAGAAACACAGGACAAAGTTAAAGGGATCCCACTCCAGTATGATATTCCTTACCCCTGCAACCATGGATTTCCAAAATCTTATTAGACTATTCAGTCTGCAGCTAATTAGTGCTACCATCTCACCCATCTATATACCTGCTTTTGGGATTTGCCTTGTGGAAGTTAGGAAGCCATATTTGTGATCGTGTTATTAGGAGTGAACATTTATTCCTAGCTAATTTTACATAGTGAATGTAAGATTCCATGTGCAGCAAACAGTAAACATGTCAATTTTATGCCTTCTTGTAAGATAGAAATAAAACATTTTGAAATACAGGACTAAAATTAGAAGAAAGCAATGCTAATCTTTTAAAACTGGATTCAAAATTGACAGTGTATGTTTAGAGAAAATAAACAATTTCTCATTTACCTGGTTTGTACTGTGGCTCTGCACCCAAGACCTCTGATAATACTTGCTCTATCTTCTGTACTAGTGGATCATTCTGAAGAGCTCCAATTGTAACATCAGCAGAGTTTACTTCCTCAGAAGAATTTATTTCACCATTCTGTTGGCCTACCTTTCCACTAAACAAGAAAAATACATTAAAAACCTTGTTTAAGAGGCATATTTAAATATATTTTAACATGTGAAATTAAAATATGCTAGAAGTAAAACAAACAAATCAAGTATATGAGGTAAATATTAAAGTTTCAAGTCTATTCACATACATTCACTTCCTGAACAAAATAATGAGCTGGATCCTGTCAAACTTTGAGAACAAAGTGGTATGAAGAACTTGCACAGGAGCTGGGGGAGGTTTCTGCTGAATCTCCCTTCTAGCTGTCCCTCCTACCACCAAATCTCACGTAGTTCCCAATGGTCCCCCAAACCCTCAGGAGCAGCTTAGGGGAGGCCACAGAGGGCTGCATAGGAAAAGGAAATTTCCTACTGTGAACCCTATCCAAAGTCTGATCAAATCCTATCCAATATAAAAACCAAACTGTGGCAATCCCCCCCCCCAAAGAGAAACCCTCAACTAGCAGAATCTGGGAGTCATATTTATTTACTTAAAATATTGATATGTTTAACTTTCTCCTTAGCATCTCTCAGGACCCAAGGTCGGCAACCAAACGATAAAATAAATTTTATAAAATAAACATCAAAGCAACAGATAAATTAAAAAACAACAAGGTATGCCTAGGCAAACGCAAAAGCTCTCAGCAACAGCAGTTTTGCAGATTCACTGGAAATAGAAAGCCACAGAACTGTGAAAACAAGGCTTCAATTTTTTTTTCTATCTTTAAATAACACCAAATACAATAACAATAAACACTTTCACATCAGTTACATAGGTTGAAGATGACAGAAGGTGACAGGAATGGTAGTCTCCGGAATGAAGATTCCGTTTCGACTCTGAAGGAGTCTTCTTCCAACCCGAAGTTAAGTTGTGTGGATGAGTTAAATCATTTCAAACCTCAATCCTTTAAGGACATTCTGAGTAGTTTCAGTGTTCCATTTAACTAGTTATAACAGGGAAAAAACTTCCTAACATCAATAAATCAGACTGAGGATTGAGGTTTGAAATGATTTGACTCATCCACACAACTTAACTTTGGGTTGGAAAAAGATTCCTTCAGAGTCGAAACGGAATCTTCATTCCAGAGACTACCGTTCCTGTCACCTTCTGTCATCTTCAACCTATGTAACCGATGTGAAAGTGTTTATTGTTATTGTATTTGGTGTTATTTAAAGATAGAAAAAATTTTGAAGCCTTGTTTTCACAGTTCTGTGGCTTTCTTTCTATTGTATGAGAGCTGTGACCATTCTCACTTTCTGACTGAGATTCACTGGAAAGCCAAGAATGTAGGAGCCCACCCCCCACCTCTTCTGAGAGCTTGGTCTAGGGATAAGGAGCTGCCACTGAAAAGGCTTGTGCCTGGACTGTTACTGAACAACACACAAGGTGGTACTAACAGCAGACCAGCCGAGAAGAACAAAACTACTGCATGAGAACACAGGGAAAGATGATTCTTCAAGTACATGGGTCAATAAAGATGATTACTGTTCAATTAGACCCCAAAACTAATTGGCATCTAATGAAGGGACCTCATAATAAGAGTGATATGTTCCCACTGGCAGGTCCCAGATAACAGTTACCATTTTTTCCAGCAGCTGCAGTGGCCAGTTCATCTTCAAGGGCAGTCCCACATAGAGCATGTTACAGTACTCTAACTTGAAATTACTGAAACATGGGATCAGCATGGCCAGACCATAAATTTGCAAACAGGGACCTTGCTTACCAACCAGATTTAGCTGGGACAAAAGCATTTTTCACTGTCATGGACACCATTTCTCCAACAAGACTCCCAGATTTCTAATAGTTTATCAGCAAAAACAGCAAGCCATAAATAATAGAAAAAATAACTTGGCCATAATGCAAGCATCACTTCTGTCTTATCGCAATACAGCTCCAGGTTGTTCTCCCTCAGCCACCTGACCACCACACTCAAGATACTGGGCCAGGACAAAAAAAAGCAGAAACTGGTGACTTATTCAGACTAAAATATAACCATCTCTATACTGCTCCACCCAGATACACTTCACCATCCAGGTACCTCAGCAGTATTGCAGGGTCCACTGTATCAAAGACTGAATGCAGCATAAAATTCTGCTACTAATCACTGTGGAAACCTCCAGTGAAACACATGAACAGTGAAATTACACACCTACAGTAAATCAACACACCTGCAGAAAATACAATAAATATCCTTTTAGTATGTACAGTAAGAGTAACAATAGTGCCCATCATTAAACCAAGGTATCAGTGGCTGTATCATATGTTCAGATACAAAAGGGGACACAAACAGAAAACTGGAAACTATTATAGATGCCCTCACAGTTTTTTTTACATTTTGTTTGCAGTCTTTCTTTGAAGTTTCTTCCCCTAAGTCAATTGACAACATATATATCAAAACATTTAAAAACATGTAATAGCAACTATGCTTTTAACATAATATGTAGTTCTGGATAGATATAATCTATTAATCAGGAGTATTAATCAGAATTTCAGCATTAGAAACATGAAACTATATGCATCCTAATCACATTTTTTTTACATGATGATCCTAGTCCATGATTTTGCAACCTCTTTGAAGGATCACTCCAATGTGCTACGCATTGGGCTGCCCTTGACAACAATCTGGAAACTGGTATTGGCTCAAAATATGCCAGCCCAATTATTCCCAGGGGCTAGCTGATAGGAACATTATCTTGCTGCCAATTTGTCTCCAAGTTTAATTCAAGTTGATGGTTATGACCTTTAAAGTCTTTCATGGCTTACAATCCACATAACAAAACATGTTCCCATGTGCCAGCTGCAGTCTTTGGACAGCCATCGGCTAGCTGTTCCCTTGCTTAGAGTAGTCCACCTGGCATTGACTAGGGCCCATGGTTTTTCCATCATAACTTTCACATTATAGAATAGGCTCCCTGAGGTCAAAGGGGTACCAACTCAAGGGGTATTTTATAAGAGGCTCTGCAAGGCCATTTTATTTCCTAGGTGGTATGAACCAGGGTGGTATAGTGGTTCGATTGGCAGACTAGGATCTGGGTTACCCAGGTTAGAATCCCCATATTGCTACTGAAGCTTACTGGGTAACCTTGGGCCCATCAAACAGTCTAACATACCTCACAGGGTTGTTGTGAGGATACAAATCGGAAGGCAAGGCAGGATACAAACTAGAAGTAAATAAATAAATAAAATAAATAACATGGAGGAGAGAAGAACAATGCTAGCTGCTTTGGGTCCCCACTGGGGGAAAAGGCAGGGTATATAAATAAAGGAAATAATAAATGAGTGCAGGAGGGTTATTTGAGGTTATTTTGCACATTTTAAATCTGAATCTGTAAACCATCTTGAATCACACGGAAAGCCAAGATATAATCAACTTCCAAATATTTAATTTGGTTATAATACAAGTAGAGATGTAAAGGAGTGAGGGGAAAACAGGAAAAAATAGCTGAAAAATAACTATTGAAAAATAACTACTATGAAATATTTTCTATTTTGGAATAAGTAAAAATTCTTTAAATTCCTTAAGAACTTTTGACTTTAGTCACTCAAATGTAGCATGATGGTGTTTATGTAAAGACCATTCTAGAATGACAATACCTGTGTATATGGTAGCACACTACATTTTTCTAAGACAAGAGATTTTATGCAAATAAAGATAATACCCTGATAAAAAGTTCAATGTTTTCAGTTTTGTGAAGACTTAACTTAATATTCAAATAGGCTGCTAGTACAACTATACAACACTATTTCTGTCTAAATATACTTTTATTCAACTTTTTCCCTACCTTGCAAATGTCAAAATTGTAAATAAATGTAGTTGGTAGAATACAGTGCATGTATTTTAAATTAAGTTTCCCCACAGAGTCAAAATTTCTCAAGACAGACCTATGATGGCATATGAACAAAGGAGGATTACCACTTTGTTTCACAAAAGCATCTTCAAAACTAAAGATTATTACTATTTTAATACCGAGCAAATTTGCTCTGACGTAGTATAGATACAATTTGGATATCTATAATATTTCACTGCTTCTTCTAGGGAACCGCCTCAAAATTAGAAAGCCTGTAGGGCTACCAGATGCTGCCAATGAGCACCGCCCACTTTTCTTGGGTGTTCCATATAATCTGTATAGTCAAACAGACATTAACTTATCATTCCCAAATGCCAAGTCTTTTTTTCTAATGAATGAAAACACTAACCATTACACATCTAAAAATTCATAGTTATGTAACTTATTTTTCTCTATACCCAATAATCCTCACACCAAAAAAAGCAGAATAACATGCAAAAATTACCAAAGTATGAGTGGCTGCAATTTAAATTTACATGTTTCACAAGTACATATTCAAAGATTTCTAGATTCTTGAATAAACCACCAAGAATCTTCACCAAAATCCACACTATAACATTTCATGACTAAGTGATTTAATTCTAACCTAAAGAACTGTACTATGAAAAAATGTTAATTTAATCTTATAAAATCTTCCTTCCAAGGAACCACTAACAAACTCTAGCTATTCCACCTTTCTGCCCATTCAGGTCCATCAAGATGGCTTATTCATTGCCAAGAGCCACTACATAAGTTTATTTGTATGCATTACCTTCCTTTTACTGCACTGTACTCTATCTTTGTAAAAATGTTTAGCAGTATGGTGTACCATGCCTAAACAGTTTTTTCCCCTTTTCATTCCTGTATTTTATCATTTGTACTGTTTACAAATTCTGTAATCTCACTCCTACTGCAGTTCAGTTGAATCAATGAAAAATGGGCCTCAGTGACAGGCTATTAAGTGAAGCAAATGGGGGCGATTAACTTTCCTGAAGTTCCCTGCACCTAAGACTTGTGCAAAAGTCTACTACTACTCAAACTACTTCCACAAAATACAGCTCTTCAGAGCTTTCAGGGACTGGGACGCATTTACAAAATCAACTAATCATCAGATCACTTAGAACTCTTAAATACTCCAAAACTTCTTGTTATTCAATATCTGGATACCTCACTGAATACTTTATTGCCAAGGCCATTTTATGACCCTTCGCCAAACTCCTACCACCTCCCACCCTTGTGGCCCCTCTCAGAGGCCCTTCCCTCTCTTTACCCTGCGCCTGGGCCTCCTCTCCGTGCACTGCTATTTCGTTATTGTATAAACGCCCCCGCCAGAACAGCATTCCCCCCGCCCGCACCGTTATCACTCCTTTCTCCCCACTTCAGGGCCCTTCCGGCCTGCCTCCGCTGCCCCTCCCCCACTCCATCCGCTTCGCCCGTTACTCCTCGCACATCGCCAGATTCCTCCCCACGCCCACGCCTCGCTACAGTACCGCTCCCCTCCCCCTTACCTGCCGAACTGCTGCTCCTGAATCTCCCGGAACTTACTAACCACAAAGGACCGAAAAATTTGCTCGATGTTAGTCGCCATGACAGCCTCGCAGCACTAACCCCCTCCTTCCCTCCGAGACGCAGATCCGCCTGCCCTCTACAATGCAACACCGGAAGTAGATGCGACTGCCCTCACTTCCGTCGTGCTCTCTGGAGGCTGATTGCTGGCTTAGTTAGGGGTGGAGTCTGAGGAGCCAGCGAATGGCCACTCTACCATCGAAAGAAACCATAGAGAAGGCCAATTCCGTGTCGAAAAGGATGTTATGCTGTATATAACATCAGTTACTAACCCCGCCCCCCACCCACCCCGTAGCTAGCGCGTGAAGCACTGTGTGAAGTCGGGGGCGGGGGGCTTACAAGATAAGAGCAGTAATTTAATTGACTAGAGAAAGCAGCAAAGGCTTTCCTTGTCATGTTAACAGCCACTGTGGTCTTCCGTGTGCCGCCACATGTAAAACAAACGGAAATGTTCAAAGAAACAGCCAGCAGCTGCGGAAGCAGCGAAACCTTCGTTTTTCCATTCCTCCTCTAGTCAAGATGGCCATGTTGGTGCCACCGCAACGGTCCGTTCCCACGCCGAGCCTGGATGATGGCGGATTTCCTGGCATACGAGTTGTGAGGCTGCGCTAGGTTTATAGAGTTTCTCCTAAAAATACTCCTAGGTGAGACTCGAGAGGTTCCGGAGTTTGTACATTAACAGGAGGCGCGCACCCAATTATGTGTGTAATGTTTCCAGTGCCAAAGACTACTAGAATGAGAAATGATATAAACAACTGTGATATGAACAGCAACTAAGAACATATTGTAGGGCAGTCTCTTCTAAGAACTAAAGTAATGTGACCTTAAGGGAAGTCCACAATTCTACTTGTTCCCCAGCAATCTTAAAAATAAATGCTTCTAAATTGTAAATTCTGTGCTATACATATTAACTTATAATAATGAAATCTACATACATCAATATAAGGCTGTAGCTAATTTCCATATAAGTGTGTATGAGTGCTGCTGTTGTTATAGTATTTGTCTCTGTTGTTAGTACGTAAGCCAAAATATAGTTTAAAACAGGTCCTCCAAATATATATACATTATGCCCCATAATAACAATAAAAACCTAATTAAATATATTTTGAGCCTTTACACACACATTTTAAAACACTGAGAGCCAGTGTGTGGTGCAATGGTTAAAATCTCTGGCTTGGATCTGGGAGATCCAGGTTCTGAATGCCCACTCTGCAGTGGAAGCTTGTTGGATGACCTTGGGCCATTTATCCACACTCAGCCTGAGCCACTTCTCAGGCTTGTGATGATAAAATGAAAAGGAGTATGTATCCCCATTGGGTCCCCATTGCAGACAGAAGCAGAGTATAAATTAATTAAATTGAGTCCCCAACCTTTTTGAGCCTGTAGGCACCTCCGGCATTCTGACATAGTTGTGGTGGGGTAGCCACAAAACAGCTGCCACAAAATGGTTGCCACAGAAGATGGAGCTAGCCACAAAATGGATACTGCAGCTTACTTTTGATCACACAGTGAAGGTCCTTGTGCTGGGGTGGCAGCTGCTGCCAAAGCAATGTTTATGATTAAAAAAAACCTCTACAACCAATCAAATCTCTGATGATCATTCAGAAGCTGGAAAAGCCTGGCCCCACCTGGCCCCACATTCTAAAAACACTTGGTGGATCCCAGGAAAGGTGTCTGTGGGTGCCCTGGTGCCCATGGGCACTTTGTTGAGGACCCCTGAATGAAATAAAGTACATTGTGTGCAATCCCATACTATGCATCTTTGAGTCAAAATAATGTAATTCTGTCCTATGCACACTTATAGTTAGGGTTGTCAGGGGATAGGAAGGGTAGGGTTGCCAGATCCATGTTGGGAAAATCCTGGAGATTTGGGGATGGAACCTAGGGAGGACAGGAACCTCAGTTGGGTACAATGCCATAATGTCTATCCTCCAAAGCATCCATTTTCTCCAGAGGAAATTATCTCTGTAGCCTGGAGATCATCTGTAATTCTGGGGTATCCCCAGGTCCAATCTGAAGGTTGGCATCCCTACAGTGCAATTCTATGCAGAGTTACACCAGCCTAAACCCATTGATTTCAGTGGGTTTAGACTGAACTAATGCTGAGAGCCAGTTTGGTGTAGTGGTTAAGTGCGCAGACTCTAATCTGGGAGAACCAGGTTTGATCCCCCACTCCTCCACTTGCACTTGCTGGATGACCGTGGGCAAGCCATAGTTATGGCACAGCTGTTCTTGAAAAAGAGCAGTTTCTGTCAGAGCTCTCTCAGCCCCACCTACCTCACAGGGTGTCTGTTGTGGGGGGCAGGCACAATGTCATAGACTCCACCCTCCAAACCAGCCAGTCCCTCATGGGGAACCATTGTTGCCAATCTCCAGGTGAGGGCTGGAGATCACTCAAAACTACAACTGCTCTTCAGGTAGCAGAGATCAGTTCTTCTGGAGAAAATGGTGGACTCTGTCATTATACCCTGCTGAGGTTGCCACAGCAAATTCACACTGTGTGCCCAAAGCCGAGGCACTCTCCCAGAGCCTCTTTCTAGAGCTTGTATTTATTTCCACAATGGGCCTTTGTTGTGTCCTGGGATCAGAAGGCAGAGCTGGCGAAATACAGCCAAGCTTCGCTCTCTGAGAACAATAGGGACTAGGTTCCTGAGCTCGCCAGTAGTGAACCAATGGCAGCAGTGGCGGGCGATTCAAACCCGCCAATAGGAATATAGGGCCGTCCCCCCTAACTGTATATAGTTGGCCTCCGGTCGTTACTGTGTGTTCTTGTCTTATGTGAAGTACGAATAAACGCGTCTTCTCTTATGTCGTCGTCCGAGTCATGAGGCCCGAAACCCCGTACTTTACAGCCTTATTCCTAGTTATTAATAAATTAAGGCAATTTGGCTAACATATTGTTCTATAACATACTTTTATGGCCCAGGCTAGCTTGGTTTCATTATATTTAAGAAGCTAAGCAAGATCAGCCTTTGTTAGTATTTGGATGACAGACCACCAAGGAAGTCCAGAGCTGCTTTGCAAAGACAAGCAACAGCAAACCACCTATGAACTTCTATGCCTTGAAAACCCTACGGGATTGCCATAAGTCAACTGTAACTTGACAGCACTTACATATACATTCCAACATACAAGGTTATAGTCCAACATATATTTACTAAGGAATATATCTCATAATTTTTTCTGAATTAATATGTCTTATTAAAACTTCAGAACAGAGGCTCCTATCCAGAACACTGTAGGCATGCATTTTTGTGCTTTTAAAAAAAAAAAAATCCCAGGCTTTTTCCTCCTGGTTCTTTTAACACCACTTTTACCCTGATCTCATTCTGGAAACAGATTTTGAGTGACCTTTTCCCTTGTGCATGTTTCTGTTGGATTTCTTTTTTTTGCCACCCAGTCCCACCCACCTCCACGCCATTTTTCAGAGATTCAGCTCTTGTCGACATCAAACCATGCTCCTGAAGACCAATGGGGTTTTTTTGGTGTTTTTTTTAAAGGCTCTAAATTATTGATATACGGTTGTAATGATAGGTTTGGATGGTCCTCTAAATTCCCAGCTTTCATTAAGAAAACCCCTTCCCTTGGGAGATATGCCTTTTACTTTATGCAGGATTGCCATTTCTGGGTTAGGAAATTCCTGAAGATTTAGAGGTGGAGCCTGGGGACAGCAGGATTTTGGAAGGGGTATAATTCCGTGGGGAGGGGGGCTGTGATGCCCCTAACGACACTAGCACCCTCATTTGAAAATCCTGATTATTTAAACCAAGTGCAGAAGAAAATAAACTGACTCCATAGCTGTGAAAATGAAGAGGGAAGGCAGACATGTGGAAGAACCATGCCCAAACTGATTCTAATGTTTGTGGATCAACTGCCAAGAAAAACAGGAGTAAATCAAGCCTACAGAAAAGCCCATTTGCTGGAGTTTTACCAGTTATTAGGACCAATAATAACCTTGCTTATTTAATTTATATGCAGAGTACATCATGCGAAATGCTGGCCTGGATGAATCACAAGCGGGAGTTAAGATTGCTGGGGAAAAGATCAATAACCTCAGATATGCAGACGATACCACTCTGATGGCAGAAAGTGAAGAGGACCTAAAGAGTCTCTTGCTCAGGGTGAAAGAGGAGAGTGCAAAAGTGGGCTTGAAGCTCAACATCAAAAAAACTAAGATCATGGCATCTGGCCCCATCACTCCTTGGCAAATAGAAGGGGAAGTCGTAGAAGTAGTGACAGACTTCACGTTCCTAGGATCCCAGATCACCGCAGATGGTGACTGCAGCCATGAAATTAAAAGACGCCTGCTCCTTGGGAGGAAAGCGATGGCAAACCTAAACAGCATGATAAAAAGCAGAGACATCACCTTGCCAACAAAAGTCCGCATGGTCAAAGCAATGGTATTCCCCGTAGTAATGTATGGCTGTGAGAGTTGGACTATAAGGAAGGCTGAGCGCCGAAGAATAGATTCTTTTGAACTATGGTGCTGGAGAAGACTCTTGAGAGTCCCTTGGACTGCAAGGAGATCAAATCAGTCAATCCTAAAAGAAATCAACCCTGACTGTTCCCTGGAAGGCCAGATCCTGAAGCTGAAGCTCAAATACTTTGGCCACCAAATGAGAAGGGAGCATTCACTGGAGAAGACCCTGATGCTGGGAAAGATTGAAGGTCAAAGAAGAAGGGGACGGCAAAGGATGAGATGGTTAGACAGTGTCATCGATGCAACGAACATGAAATTGAGCAAACTTCAGCGGACAGCGGAAGACAGGAGGGCCTGGCGTAATCTGGTCCATGGGGTCGCGAAGAGTCGGACTCGACTGTGCGACTGAACAACAACAACAGGACCAATCCAGTTTAAATCCAGCTATACTGGTTTTACTACATTACAAGCGTTTATCTTTCATTCAGAACTGTGTATCTTGAATGCCTTAAAGTCACATGAGATCTCAAAAATCTCATTCACTCTTTGATAAACTAGACATCTTTCTTTCCTTTTTAAACTCTGGATTTATGCCAGCATAAATATATAGGATCGCAGTATGCATTGTGTCGAGCTATTAAAAGAAACAGAGAAAAGTAGTGCGAAAGTCATATTTTAGTTCTTTCAAAAAATAAGTTATTTTGTTTGATCTAGTAGAAAAGTGTAAGAGCTTAGTAGCACCTTAACGACTTAGACTAACAGCATTTGTGGTAGATATGATGAGCTTTCACAAGTCACTGCTCACTTCTTCAGATATAGTACTCTGAAGAAACGTACAGTGATTCACAGTAGCTAATAGTAAAAGGTAAAGGTTCCCTACCACTAATTTTGTTAGTCTTTTAAGGTGCTACTGGACTTACTCTTTTCTACTGTTACAGACAGACTAACACGGCGACCCATCTTGTTTGATCCAGTAAAAGCGAATGCGACACAGAAGGGAAGAACAGTTGTACAGGTTTAGTAAAGTGTCAGAATGGAATGCCTGCAAGGTCAAAGATAAAATGTTACGCCTCCAATTTACTCAGAGCGCAAGTCGCTTGCTTTTAATTGGTTTGGGTTCGCCTGTGTAGTCTCAGATTATATATGTGCTAAAGAAAGGAGATCGTCCCTTCACTTGACTACGTTCCTAAAGCCTTGAAATTACCATATTCTTTTTCGTCTTCCCTGGGAAGGGTTAAGGAGCGAAGAAACTGTCTGCAGCATTCTGGGAAGTGTAGTTCTCAGTATGTGCCCTGTAGAACGATATGATCATTCTTTAGAAGCTCCTGCCGAAAAAGTAAGTTTTTGCTCTCTTGGAGTGGGGGGTAACGAACGAAATGCATGATTCTAGTATTTTCTTTAAAGAATATGTAGTAAAATACTTGCCGTTACATTTCTTTTAAGATTTCTCTGGGAATGGGGAGTGTTTTTTTCTTTCCAGTTTTAGGGGGCCATGTGCTCAGCACTTAGACGCTGCTTCCTTGCTGTTTCTCTGAATTTTTAAGTGGCTTTCCCAGTGCACAAGTCCCATAATCGTGCGTTGAATAGCAAACACTGTATTTCTTACGAGTCGCTTGCAAAGGCAAGAAAGATGCCCAGTGTCATAACTGTAGCTTTAAAAGAAATTTAAATACAACTTTGCATTTTTAAAAATTAAAGTTTGTAATGGCTTTTTAAAAAGTTATTTCAACGTGATTTGTAATGATGTATAGATTTCATATTGCACATTTTAAAGGAAATGTGCATATTTTTGTCAACATTGGAGTCTCTTCTCCTGCAGTTCCCCTTATATTCAGAGTACTATATATGTATCTATGCATGGACCACTGGAATTACATCTGTTGCCCTGACTCCATATTTTTAAAAGTAATATGGGAGTATGAACTTGTCATATTTCATTTGAAATAATTTTGTGTGCAGGGAGGGGATGCAATTAATAAGTATGAGGTAGTAATATTGTAAGTAAATTTTTAGTGTCACTTC
Organism: Gekko gecko; assembly: GCA_029375565.1. Lineage (NCBI taxonomy): Eukaryota > Metazoa > Chordata > Lepidosauria > Squamata > Gekkonidae > Gekko > Gekko gecko. The sequence goes on along the minus strand of JAPDNY010000004.1, from coordinate 97,723,191 downwards.
CATTTATCCATTCTGGATATTTTTAATGGTTTCCAATCTTGCTGTTCTATAAAATGTTGCTTAATTAATCCAGAGTGTGGGAAAAGCTATTTTCCTGCTCCAATCATGTATTGCTCTAGGTGAGAAATGGGAATCAGCTGTTTGTCATCAGGTTTGTTTCAAAAATTTTTAGCATCTAATAACTAAGAGTACCAAGACTTGCATAGCCCAGGCTACCATGATCTTGTCAGATCTTGGAAGCTGAGCAGGGTCAGCCCTGGCTAGTATTTGGATGGGAGACCACCAAGGAATACTAGGTAGGGAAGGTTATTGGGGATAAAGAGCGATTTCATTGGGCCACCTCTGATTGCAGATGTACATGTGAAGGCTAGATCATACTCTCGCATACCACTGATGTCAGATCCAGGTGAGTAGCCTTGTTGGTTTGAAGCAGTAGAACAAAGTTTGAGTTCAGTGGCACCTTTAAGACCAACCAAGTTTTATTCAAGGTATAAGCTTTTGTGTGCAAACACACACTCTGTATCTGAAGAATTGTGCTTGCACATGACAGCTTATACCATGAATAAAACTTTTTTGGGCTTAAAGGTGCCACTGAACTCAAACTTTGTTATACCACTGGTATGTTACATAAATTTGTTTGTTTTGACGCAGTATTATTTAGAGTGTTGCCTATTGTTCTCTTATTTTTTCTGATTAAGAAACTGCATATGATCATATTGTTTTTCAGATATTGGTCAGAAGCAATGAAATTAAAATATTTTTGATATTACTGGTACTAGGATTGTTTCTGATGCTATGAAAGCCATTATTTCATTTTGAAATAATATACAGTGATGGAATCTTTAGAATAGGATAAAAGGAATTAGATAACAGAACCCATTCCATGCACAGATATTGTAGAATATATAATTCCATTTAATGAGTTGGTGTTTATATATCAGACTGCTGCTAGAACATCTTAAATTTTGAAATGTTTTATTTGTGTATTTATTTGTTTAAAACATTGTTGCACTGTGGAGAAGTATGGATTTTTGAGAAACAAGCTCAAAGCTATTTTAGATTTGCAAAGCTAGTTGTATACTTCTTTCGCTCCCATCATTTTCCGAATTAAATGGCAAGTCAGTTATCTATTACTCTTTTATCCTACCTTTTCCTACAAGAAGGTCAGGATGGCATGCCTTATTCTCCCATTCCCCACTTTATCCTCACAGCAACCCTATGGAGTAGGTTATGCTGAACAGGTGACTAACCCAAGGTCACCCAACTGAGCTTCATGGCAATTTGATTCCAGCTCTTCCTAGTCTGATACGCTAACCACTATACCACATCAGCTTTTCCATTAGCTACAATTTGATTTCCTTAGTAAAGATAAAGATCTCACCTAGCATAGAAAATACATAGGAATGAACCCTAGCGTTATATCCACTTTTTAAAACCATGCTCTCCTGTTTATTGGCTAGTTGGATTGTGTCATCAATAGAGTTCTAATTGGCTTGTAGCTGGAGGCTGCGATCTCTCTCTTGTGTCTGTCTACTGAAACATCCAGTTTGCCACACTACATCACAGTAAGTATGTTGTTTGTTTCTAATGATTTGAACCAGTCTCCTCCACTGATACTTGATGTTGTAGACCAGTCCATAACTGGAAGGGTGCCATTGGTTTTTTTGCAATAGTAAGCATGTATTCCAAGAAATATCTTCAGTATAAGGCTGCAATCACAGTGGAGGCTTGCTGCAATCTGGCGTGCCTCTAATTGCACCGGTTTAAAGTGTTGCGGGAAAGAGCAACCAGATAGCACGCCCTGGGGCAATTTTGCTGCATGCTCGTCTGGTTGGTCAGGCATTCACATTACTGCGGTGCCTCAATCACGGAGCACACTGCCTGGTTGTTTTTGTTTTAATGCAGGTGGGTGCATGCACATATCTGCATATAGGCAGCAACTCCAATTAAAAAAACAGTGGCAGAAACAGATCTGTGGGTTCAGACTTCCGTTCCGGGTTTCTTTCACAGCAGGAGAGTTCAGACATCTGGGAAAGTGGAGTGGAAGCACTGGCATCCATAAACACCGGACTTTCCCCAGTACCTGATTACTCCACTTCTAAAGCAGGGCAACACAGGGTGCCGTCGACTGGGGCACAGAAGGCAGAAGTTGCTGTCTGACTGTGCTCTTTAAATCCGCAAGGGTAATGCTGCTATATTGAGACAAAGTACTTGTGTGACTACAGCCTAAATCTGCTGGATTTGCTACCAGATAAAAGTATTTAGAACAGTGTAGCTAATGCATCTTACTCTGTAATGTAATTCACAAACTGTAATTCATTAATTGCACTGAGAGCAGGATAGTAACTAATAGAATTATTTTTGATACAAAAGTATATCGTCTCCCCTGCCTTTTACTGAGAGAAACGAAGATTTGAAGGCTGACAATATTGTTGTGGCTGCCTAACTCAAGTTCTTCCAGTGAGCCTTGTGGCACAAAGAGTGGCAGAACCCACTAGTGCCAGTTGGGCACTCTGTCCATTATTATACTATCCTTCAAATCCTAATTAAAAGATAGAGTAGAAGGTAGCTGTCTTGTTCGTGCTGTCAGAAGTTTCTTTTCAGCCTCTTACCATCCCTCTAAAAAGGAAAAATGCTGGACCAATAATTGCTTTCACTTACATTTCTAACAGCTCTGGCATGTATCTGACCAATCACAAAGTTTTCAGAGCAGGACTTTTATCCCCCCCTTTTTTGCAGCCCACTGAGACACTCCATATTTTGTTCCTGAAAGCCAGCAGAATCAGCTGTGTGACTGGGTGCATGCCATCGATGGTGAACATGTTATTTCAAGAAGCTTTTTATGGGATGTACATTTGCACAAGGGTTTTAACAATCCATTTCTTCTTCAAAGAGGAGTTAGACAAGCATCTACCAAACTAAAACCACAACAAATGTCAGAATTACTAATAGCTAAAAACTTGTCCTGCTTGCCCACCCCCCCTTCATTTACTGGTCATCACTGTGGAAACCTAGGACTGGGTAATCAAAATATCCTTGGAAGCTGGACTGTCTCATTGTGAAAAGTGGGTACATGGTTAGAGTCTGGCAATTTTCTGCTATTGCTTATTAAGGGAAAGCCTGCTCAATCTTACCTGTGAAAAACTTCAAGTTTAGCCTAGAAAAGAGTGTTTGGAAGGGGGAGCTTCCTTGACAGCCCTAATGAAATGTACAAGTGACTAAATGTCACCTTCATAAGAACATAAGTGAAGCCAACATGGGATCAGGCCAATGGCCAATCCAGTCCAACACTTCGTCATTCAGCAAATGTATGTCTTAATACCTAAACAAGCAAATCCTACTTCTCTATGCCTGACATTGGAAGGTCAACAACCGGTCTTTTTAAGGATGACTCTGCAGGGGATGGGGAAGGTAAATGCAATGTTTGCAAAGATTGCAACAGAGGGACTGCTTGCTGGAGTGAAATGATGAATCCTTTACTTAGAATAGTAGAGAGTCTTGTACTTTAAAGACTAGCGAATTTATTGGGACATAAGTCTTCATGGGTTCAAGCACATTTCATCAGAGGCATGAAGTGTCATATTCAGCTGGCAAAGAGATTTATATCCAAAACTGCTAACATCAAAAGGGTAGGAGAATAAACAATTCAGTCAGTTTGGACCATTCCCAGCTATTAATGAATTGACAAAGCAAGATGAATCTGAATAGTGTGCAAAACCTGTGAGAAAGAACAATTTTTGTAGCGAGCTAAACATTCTTATGTCCCAGTTTGCATGTATCAAATCTGCATGTGGATTCCAACTCAACAGCTTGTCTGTGCGAGCTTGATGTAACAATTAAAATTATCGTATGAAAACAAACCGCAAAACCAAGAGAACAGATCTACTCAGAATTCTACTCAGGTCTATTCATTGGGGCTTCCTTCCAGGTTCTTAAGATTGAACTGCAGGTCTCAGGATGGCATGATAGGATGGCATATTATTCTGTTGCTCAGTATAACACTTAATATTGTGTATGTCCTACTTTTGCACATCCAGATGGCTGATCAAGTGCTTGTGATTGGTAGTGGCGGCCGAGAACATGCTCTGGCTTGGAAATTGGCTCAGTCACCACATGTGAAGCAGGTATTGGTTGCTCCAGGAAATGCTGGAACAGCCAATAGTGAGAAAATCTCTAATTCAGGTAATTTTTAAAAAGTGAAGTAAGTTCAAATGTATAAAATAGAGGGATGAATATTTCAGTCTTTTCCACCAATACATTTTGGATTTCTTTTCCTCTCAGCTGTACCTTGTGAGTTTGTTGAAGCAATTAAAATACAGTAGAACCCTGGAACTGATTGTCCTTTCAAACTCATTCATTTTGAACACTGCACAAACTTAAGTCTGTATATATAGTACTATCAGAGACATTTCTGGTGGAAAGGAATCAACGTGGTGTTCACTTGGTTTTCAAGGGAATAGTCCCTTTTCCTGATCTCTCCCACTTGAAAGAAAATGCGGTTATTCCCATTGACACTTCTGGACTCTTATGGCAGAGATTAGCTTCTCAGTGACCTGCCTGAAAGGAGGAAGTGTCTGGAGGAGATGCTCTTCATATTCTCCATACAGATCTTACCTGCATTAGGGGTCTGGATTTGTATGCATCTGTGATACATTTTTTTGTACACAATGGGCATTCTACTGCCAGAAGCAGATCTTCCTCCAGTGTCCCCCTGGTAAAAAGGCACTGCTGTGGGTTGGAGGCAAAACAACAGCGATGTCTCACATGGGATGGGGCGCTGCAGTAAGGAGGGGAGGTGGGCAAGATGACCCTGCCTCTCTCTTCCATCAATGGAACATTCATAGGATACAACCCAGTATGTTTGGTGGAGGTCATATGCTACCTGCCTGCTTCCTTTTGTTGCTAGTTTTGTGTCATCAGTTGAAAATAAAATTGGCCTCTGGTTCCAGTTTCATATTAAGTTGTGGGAATCATTGCTTGGCTATTAATGTTTTTGTTCTTCTTGGGTTACATAGAGAACCCATACAAAATTTGTTAAAACAATTGTGGGTTTTCAATAGTTGTCTTCCGGGGCTATGTGAGGATATCTGATGGAATGTCCTTTGTAACTGATTTTGTGTCTGTGGGCTTAAGCGTATAATATATTCAATAACCATTTAAATGGGGCTACAGCCTATGCGTGCTCAGTTTTACACATTTTAGCCCTGGTTTGCTCTTGTTGCCTCAGAAAAGGAATGAGGTTTTGCATCAAGGTATACATTGCATTGAAAACAATGCCGGGCAAATGGGTGAATTTCACTGCTGGATGCACATCTATTTTCTGCCTACTGTTCCTGATTCAAAGAAACAGATCCAAATACTGAAGCCTGCTTCCATGCTTGGATCTCCCTCCATGAACTGAGGCATTTGGCCAAAAGTTAAATCCTTAGTTTTGGTATGCTCAGTAAATGTGACCATGTGTAATTTTAGATATAACCACATGACAATCATATGATCCAGAGCATTAAGAAAACTCTCTCAGTATTTAACTGAGTTAACGCTGGTTTCCTCTCCCAGTAACCTCATCTTTCACATGAGAAAGCCAATTTTATAGTCATGATTGCATTTTTCTTTGTAAAATGCCATTCTTAAAGTGCTGCATTTTTTTCTGTTTCTATCCTAATGAAAAGAAAAGCTGTTTGTGTGTGTTTGTGCGAGTGCATGCACACATCTAGTCACTTCCAACTTATGGTGACCCTATGAATTAATACCATACCAAACTGCCTATGTTAACAGCCTTGCTCAGGTCCTTTACTGAATCAAGCCATCTCATCTTTTTCTGCTGCCTTCAACTTTTCCTGTCATAGTTGTCTTTTCCAGGGAATCTTGTCTTCTCATAGTGCAACCAAAGTATGATAGCCTCAGTTTGGTCATTTTAGCTTCTTGGTAGAGTTCAGGCTTGATTTGACCTAGAACTCACTTATTTGTCTTTTTGGAAGTCCATGGGACTCTTCTCCAACACCTGATTTCAAATGAATCAACTTTCTTCCTATTATTTTTCTTCACTGTCCAACTTTCACACCTTTACACAGTAATTGGGAATACCCTAGTTTGAATTATTTTGATCTTAGTTGCCAGTGACATATCCTTACACTTAAGGATCTTGTCTAGCTTCTTCATGGCTGCCCTTCCCACTCTCAGTCTCTTTCTGATTTCTTGATTGCAGTGTCTCTTTTGGTTGAGGGTGAAGCCAAGGAATCAAAAATCTTGAAATTCAGTTTCATCTTAAATTCATCTTAAAGAAGCTGATTTTTATAAAAACGAGAAAGCTTTCTGATTATGTGACATTTTAAAACAAATGATTCACATGCATAACAGCATCTTGGTTCAAAAGAGTTCAGCTGATTTCATTTAAGCATTTTAACCTGGGCATGCTATAAAGGTCTTTTTAATCTGTGGATATATTTATTGTGGCAGCACATTATGCATGTTCAAGAGTCCAGTGTGTTGACATTCTTCCAAATATCTTTTCAACCCAGTTTGTAATTTAGAAGATACCAAAGGAGAGTGTATCTGCTGGATTTGTTCAATAGAAATAGGCAAATGCACATTCATTAGATAATTTATATAAAAAAGCCACAGTTCTAAGAATGCAAAACAGCAGCCTTTCATGCTGCATATTTTTTTAAAAAGCTTGCAAGCAAAATGAGGCATTCTTGAAATGACAGATCACTTGTGAAGGTTGTTTAAAGAGCGCTTTGAACATTATGATCCAACAGGGAAAGGAGATATGTACAATATGATTGATTTATTCATCCACTTTTTGTGTCTCTAGTGTAATGTCCAAAGTTTTGTAGCTGTATTGTGTACATCTTATTGTTAGAAGTATATACAGCTACACTTTTCAAATGTTGTTCTCAAAGGTAAAAAGTAGATGCATAGATAATTTGTGTTCCTTTGTTTTCGATTGAATTGTAACATCTGGCAGCAACCCAGGTTTTGAAGCAAATGCCTCTTGGTTAGCTAAGATACATTGCTTCATGTTTGGCAAGGAAAGTGCAGTTTCTGCCCCCTACATCCAACCAATGCTCATCAGGCAGACCGAGGGGCAGGACTTTGTCCAGGTCAGTTAGCTCAAGAACCAGTTCACTTTAGACTTTGGATTTATTTGCTCGTGATAAGTCAGAAAGTAATGTTACCCTTCTGTATTTATTTTATCTTCTGTATAAGCAAACATTGCTCTTTGAAATGTCAGTCATGCTGTTTATTAAAACTAACATGTTCCGATATCTCCTTATAAAAAGAAGGGCAAATCTCAGCAACTTCGTTCAAAATACATTCCCCTTTTCTCCATGAGCTTTCTCCCAGATATTATGTCACATGAAAGCTTAATGTTCCCGTCTTGGATCCTGACCAATAACCTGGACCCAAAGGACCCAGCTAAGGCACTCAGCGTTCTGAGTGTGATATAACTTGAAACACTGCTGTGTACAAATGAAAATTTTTAAATCTTTTGTTCAAATCCTTCTAGAGTTGTAATTAAGCCTGCTATCATGGGAGATAATAGAAAATATTGGCGCATATCCTAACACTTCACCGAGCAAAATTTGAAGCCCTTCTTTAGCCTAAGGAGCATTTCTTCAGCTCAAGTGGTTATTTTTTTGAGTAACAGAGCCACTTAAGTTGGTGGAAGCCTCCTTAGGCAGTAGGAGATAGCTGGTTTCCAGTCAGGAAGACAGTACAGGCTGTATGACTGGGATTAGATCCCACTTCAGCTCTGAGTTCAAGACATACCACTGAGTCTCTGAGAACATCTCTGGGGGAGGGCTTCCTATTCGAGGCCCTCCTGTAACATTAACCTTCCTTAGTGGGCTGCTTTGTGGTCAAAGTGCTAGTCTGAATCCTGTGGAAACAGATTTAAAAAATAGACCTTACAGCTGATTACGACTAAGTTATGCTTTGTGTCTACTCTTAGCTGTCTCTATAAATGATCATGCTGCTCTTGTGAAGTATTGCAAAGACCAGAAGATTGGACTTGTGGTGGTTGGTCCAGAAGTTCCTCTTGCTGAAGGTATGTCTATACTGAATTGTAAAAGTATTTTATTACACAATTCCTATTTCTTATTGAAAGTATTCGCTCACAGATTGATTTTTAAATAAATGCTGCAATTACCTAGCAAACAGTTATTAGTGAATGTTTTAAAGTCTACATGGATTCAATGTTCCCTCTTAAGCTCCACAGTGTTGTGAGCAAAAATTCTACCTTGTGAGCAAAAAAAGCTACTATCATAAAAGTTGTCAGCAAGTCTACATTTGACTATTGCATAAATTATTTTTAGAAGATTATTTACATAACCTTGTAAAAATCTCCGAATGAACTCTTTTAAACTATAGTTAAACTATATTTTAAGAATAATTTAAACATTATTAGAGAAAACAGAATCAAGTCAAATTTCATTACACAAAATTTTGTCCTCTGCAGAGGAAGACCAGGCCTCCGAAGAACAGGTCTACCCATCCCTTTCCACTATATTGGTAGACCTGACCTCAGGAGAACAGGTCTGCCCACTCCTTTCCACTATATTGGCAGAGCTGGCCTCCAGAGAACAGGTCTACCCACCCATTTCCAGTATATTGGTAGACCTGACCTCCAGAGAACAGGTTCACCCACCCAAGTCCACTATATTGGTAGATCTGGCCTCTGAAGAACAGGTCTACCCGCCTCAGTCCACTATATTGGTAGACCTGGCCTTGGACCGTTGTCCTGCACTGACCCTTAGAAAACATACCAGCACTTTGGGAGGGGGGGGACTCTTGCAGTCTACTTTGGGTTTTTTAGTCAAATATGACAAGCCGCATTACAGGTCAAGTATAACAGAGGCGGAACAATCACTGTCAGAATGCTGCCTAACCTAACAAACAGGAAGTTGTGTAAATATTATCAACCTGCCCAATCTCCTTATTTATTCAGATATTTATATCCCACTTTTCCCTGTGACTCAAGACAGCTTACAAATCATACTGAAAAACATAATAGGGATGTGCAAAAAATATTTTTTCTGTCTCAATTATAGCGTATGGGGACCGTTATAGTCAATGGGCCCCATAGGCTATAATGGAGAATCAATCTATGGGTATCTGGGGCTTGGGGGGGAGGCTGTTTTTTGAGGTAGAGGCACCAAATTTGCAGCATAGCTGGTGGTGTCTCTCCTCAAAAAAAACCCCCAAGTTTCAAAAAGAAGAAGATGCCCCCATCCTCCATTGTTTCCTGTGGAAGCATGATTGTGAGCTGAAGCAGAAATCCACTGAGCTGGACTCTGAAATGTTGTGCACCAGCACCCCCAGTACAGCTTAGAGGGAACTGTGATGATAATGTGTGTGCAATACAGAATACTACAATTATTAGTTACAAAACACATTTTTGGCCTTCATATTTGGCAAAGAGTTCAGAGACCAAAAAAGCTGGACGTGTCTAATAATTACTTGGCATATAGGTGCAATTCTTTGTCCTACCGCATGACACCCAGTTTATAAATTTATGCCACTGAATTTACCCATTGCTATTCCAGATTTATCAGAGAACTGATACAGTTAAGAGGTATATTTCCTGCCTTGAAAATCTCTAGTTGCTAGCTCCAGCAGTAGTTATGAGTGTCCAACATATGTAAATCTTACCTCATTACTGTTATAAATTGTAGAAAATCTTGTTACTTTTTAAAGAAGTATTTGGCGAGGCCATATAACTTTGAGATATTTTTCTTGCTAGGAATTGTTGATGATTTGACAGCTGCTGGTGTCAGATGCTTTGGTCCTACAGCAAAGGCAGCTCAGCTAGAATCCAGCAAAAGCTTTTCGAAAGCTTTTCTGGATAGGAATGGCATCCCAACTGCAAGATGGAAAGCTTTCACCAGTGCAGAAGAAGCTTGTACCTTTATTACTAGGTAAATCATCACTCAGAATCATTAAAAATTTTGTTCAGTCATCCCTGCGTTTGGAAGTGTATCCACAGCTTAGTGTTGGTGAGCACTCCCTGTTAATTACTTCCTTTTCGGGTTTTTTTTGTTTCAAGGGCAGAGTTCCCTGCTCTTGTTGTAAAAGCAAGTGGTCTGGCTGCTGGGAAAGGTGTGATTGTTGCTACCAATAACGAAGAAGCTTGCAGCGCTATACATGAAATAATGCAGGTGAGCTGAAGGTATCCTTAAACTTAAAAAGACATAAATGTCTTGCACTTGCCATCAATATATGCAGTAACAACAAGTTTCACTCTGAGAATGCCATTGTTTCCTAGTGAAGGTGAGGAAATTATGTGAGATCATGCCTAGTCCTGCCTCTTCTCTGTTTGCTGTCAGCCTTTGTATTGCAGATGACTTGAAGCTCATTTTCTGGACCTAATGGAACAAGCAGAGAAGGCTGGTCTCTGTTGCCAAAACTGTGGGGAAGAGAGAAAGTTCAACAAAAATGGAGGGTTAATGGTTTACATCCTATAGCTGATCATGATGTTGGGAATTATTTCAAATTATGTGCTTGAAGATAAACTCTTACTGAAGAATTTAATGGATTAGATTTCAAAACAAAAATCACTATCCTGGCCAAAAAAACCCCACCTTAACTGGCACCTGCTTTTGTATGGTTTCCAATTAACTGTATCTAACTATATATCTATCAAGCTCATTTTTATCCTGCCTTTCCTCTGAACAAGTCAGGGCAGCACATATGGTTCTCCTCTCTTAATTTTTTTGCTCATAACAGCCTTGTGAAGTAAGTTAGGCTAAACTAGAGTGACTGATGCCAGGTCACCTAGTAAGCTTCATACCTGAGCAGGGGTTTGAACATGGACCTCCCCTGTCATCGTCTGACACTCTAACCACTACTTCATATAGTTAATAATTTATTTAATGCCAATATGAACAAATATTTTTAATCATTACTTAATTTTGTTCTGTTAGTATTCAGCAAAACCAGGACAGAGTTCAAGATGCCTATCACTAATTTTAGAAGTGTCTCTTGTATTCCTCTGAACTGAAAACAATAGCTTTCATCTCAAATAGTTCTAGCTTGGAATTTGAAATGTATAAGAACTGATAGAGTATCTCCAGCATTTTTAATTGGTTAAATTGATTAATGTCAGCGTGATCTGATATGGGGGGGGGAGATGCCTTGACAGTTATGGTGATGGAAGGGAGCTGAGGCATCCTTGTGGCTAGGAAGAAGGGGAGAAGGTGCTCTTTGTCAGATTCTGAGCATCCTTTTCCAACAGGGAGGAATAACTTGTTAGTCATGTTAACACCTCTTGATTGGAGAGTCCAGGTTTGGCAGGCTTGAGCCCCAAGGTTCAGCACCCAGATTGACTTAGACCCTGAGAGTACACATGGGGGTGGGGTCTGAAAAGGGGAGCTGTTCCTTTGGGGGCTCTTTGTTCAGGAACTTTTTGGAGTGTGGGTTTTACCATGAAGGATGACAGAGGAGAATGATGCAAAAGAGAGTTGCAGATGCACCAGGGATGGGGCCATCTGTCAACTGCTAAAGAACAGATGTCACATGGATTGTGAATACATAGTCAGCAACTATTTGTTTTGTTTTATTAGTGTACTTAGTTTCTTTCCTTTTAAATACCCTGAGTTTGTGCCTTGTACAAATAAAGTTTGTTTTATTTGAGAGACTCTGCACAAGTCCTTCCCCACCTGCTTGGCTACTTGGTGTGCTGCAGAGCAATACCTCTGTGAGGTTGGCTTTGGGCAACCCACATGAGAGAGAGGCGGGCAGGATTTTACCCAAAGTGGTAACAGCAGCAATAAAGGGAGGCTAAACAGAGGGTGACAGAGACAATAGTCAGCATTTGAAAATAAAAGCAGTTCAAGAAAGAGATCCCTACTGTGGCTTGGATTTCTGATGCAGATGGATGGAGAACATTTTTAAAAGATTTTCTTCTGCCTTTTCTGCTCACTTAGGCCAATTCCCTCTGTCAGAATACTGTTATAAATGACAAGTCTGCAAATAAGATAAGACATGTGTATACTTCTAATGCAGGATAAAACCTTTGGAGCTGCTGGAGAAACTATTGTTGTTGAAGAACTTCTTGAAGGAGAAGAAGTTTCTGTAAGTGCATAATGTCTAGAACATATTCTAGGTGTCCAGTTCAGAGGTGAGCCCAGACTCCACAGAAGCAGCTGCCAAGGGCCCAGAATGCCCAGAGGACAGTCAGGACATCTTCCACTCCCTTCACTTGTGCATGGAGCCACCCCTGACAGATGGAACTCACCCGCCAGCAGCAAGGGACCAGGAAGGCACAGCAATGGCAACCCAAGCTGCTGCAGAGCAGAAAATGCCAGCCATAAAGCAGACTCTGCAATGGTCAGGCCAAGAATGCTGGGTGGCAGTGACCCCCAGAGTCATAGCAGCACTGCCAAGTAGCAGGCCCCCAGAGCCCTGGCTGCCCAGGTGGATGCTTGCAGCTAGTGGTGCTGACCCCACCTCTTAGCAAGCAGCTGGACATCCCATGGCAGGGCAGATGGCCTAGGGTGATGTGGGAGAGGGGTGATTGGAAGGGAGGGGCCCAAGGATCAGATAGCCAATGGGTGTGGAGCCCCAGGGAGGGGAATGTAGACTGTCCAGTGGCTGTATGGGCCCGAGGGAGGGCAAGGCTGGGGATAGATGGGGCAGCAGAAGCAGAGGGTGGCACTTAGTGGGGAATAAAAGGAGGTTCCAGGAAAACAGGCTGGGAGATAGCAGTGGCTAGTGACCCCAGGCTGCTAGAGGGTTAAATCCAGTGGGGAGGAGGAGGAACCAGGTGATGAAGTCCCCTCCCATTCTGAGCCCTGGGGAAATTACCTCCATGCAGCAGGCAAGATGGCAGAGCACAGGCCCGTTCTCCCTGCCGAGACAGGCTCAGGGCGGCTTACATTAAAAGGTTAAAAATATATTAAAACACAAGTGCTTATACAGTACAACCTCATAAAATACAAAACATACCAGATCATAGTACAAAATAGAGTAAAGTGCTGGTGGCGGTGGCATCCCGGTTCCTGAATAAGATGTTCCAGAGAATGGCCCCCGTCAGTATCTGCCTAACTGGCTATTGATGTTGGCATAAGGGCCTTAACAGTTCAGTTAGTATGGTTAGTGTTGTTGATGTTGCTAGTGGTGGCTCCTAATCGAAGGCCTGGTGGAAGAGCTCCATTTTACAGGCCCTGCGGAACTGTAAAAGGTCCCGCAGGGCCCTGATGTCTTCCGGGAGCTCATTCCACCAGTGTGGCCCTGCCACTGTCATCCTTCCAAAAGTGTTTCCCCCCCCTTGGAGTAATGCCAATGGGAATAAAAAGCCTAATACACAAAACTATTCTTCTCTTTCTCTCATTAGGAGCAGTGTATTGTTCATAATGATGGAGTTATTAATAACCAGCTTTATAAGCCTGAAAACCAAGTGCATCTGTTGAGTACAGTTCTCTAAGCTGTCTGTTATTTCTGATTTTCTTGCAGTGCTTATGCTTCACAGATGGTGTCACTGTTGCTCCCATGCCACCTGCCCAGGATCACAAACGGTTAATGGATGGGGATCGGGGTCCAAATACTGGTGGCATGGGAGCATATTCCCCAGCACCTCAGGTAAATTGCTCTTTGTACAATGACCCTTTGGCAGTGTGTATTCCTAAAGCTGATGTGTTCTGCTGTGAGGAGGGAGAAGTGGAAAAACAGTATTGTGCCACTGGAAATAAACAAGCAAGGCACACTGATTCTTCTTGTCAGAGCTGGTGAAATTTTTTACTTTCGTCATGCTCCCTCAAGTCTGCCATAATCTTTTAAGAAGAAGGAATAATAACAAACATCCAGTAGTATCAAACTTGCTTACTTGCAGCCAGATGTCTGAACTGTCTCAATTGAAAAGTGTTGTATCTAACATGATGGTTCAATTGCAAAACACAAGTGTGATGTTGCAAGTGTGGTGTTGCACATTTAGGCTAATTATATTCTACATCTGTTAAGGCTTATCACCTTTCACGTTGCCTCCCATTATGGTATAATAATCAAATATGATGGTGAGTGGTAATGATGATCATGTGATCACAAATACTATAGAATGCTCACATAAACTAGGCACTGAACAAAATCTAAACTAAGGCACAGGCCCAACCCACAGGATTAAACGTGACACTCAAAGCAAGGGAAGTGGAGGGAAAGGCATACTGAAGTCAGTCTGGAGCAGGCATTTGTATCAGTTTGGAACAGATCTGTCTTCCCCTTGTCCTTCCTGAGGGGGAATGGTGCCATCTACCAGTACCCTTTGATTCTCTGGATGGTGACTCCCCCACACATACACCTCTGAAGTCACAAGGAAATGAAGCGTGTTCTTGCTGGGAGAGACTGGGGGAATTAAGGTTACCATCAACCTGGAGAAAAGATGTCCATCCCCTTTATTAGAGGTTTACTGTGTGAATATGGGCAGGTGACGGTGTTCATAGCATGGAAGTAAACAACATCACCTGCTACATGATGTCCCATTAAGCTTCTGTTAGGTGGCGGGACATTTTTTCTCCAGGTTGCTTGCGACTGTAGGGGGAAAGCCTGCTCCCTGTAGCTATTGATTTTCTGTCTGATGACTACAACCAGGCTGGTCTTATAAGTTTCATACATTTAGGTAAAATGATAGTGGTTACTGCCCCAGAATAATATGGCATACAAATTTGAGTTTAGAGTTCATAGTTTCTCATCACCTGCTGACTTGTAGCCAGATGTCTGAACTGTCTCAGTTAAAAAGTGTTGTATCTAACATGATATAACAGTTTTATCAGTGATGGTTCAGTTACAAACACAAGTCACCACCTCATCAAGGGGTAAATTCACACACACACAAACCAGTCCTTACTTTGTCAAGTAGAAAGCATGTGTGTATGGTACAAGTGCAGAGCATTGTACTATCTTTGTAGAGAATATTGTATTATTATTTGCATGGTTTTTCTTGAGAGAGATGCACTATTGTAAGGTTCCACATACAATGAAAACATTGTACTAAGCCCTGGAACCATTTTCCATTTTACCTTAATTGTGTATCTTCTGTTGATTTTTTAAAATTATTGCAAACTTGTCTCTTTAACCAGTTGTTTAACTAGTGAACTTTAACTACGTTTTCACTTAATACGATGTGGGAGAGGGAGGGAAAGGTACAACAAGGGGGACTGAATTGTCCCTTAAATGCTTTTACTGCTGAATTGTTACATAAGTTTTTTTATTTATCAGAGAAGACTTGATTAATGGTAATCTTGGATTTTAAAGATTAAGAAAAAACTAATCGCCACAGGTCGTCAATTATGCACATGACCATCTAAATCAAAAATTCTAATCCATCTAGGCCAGTATTGTCTATTCTTGTGACTCTCCAAGGTCTTAGAGAAACATCTTTTCCAGCCAGTTCCTGGGACTGAACCTGGACTATCAGTAGGCTGAGCGTATGCTTTACCACTCAGCTATGTTACCTCCCATTAATAGTTCATACATGAATGTTCCCAGAAGGCAATAGGGGCATTTGTTCCCCTGTAGTGCAGAAAGTCAGGCCAGTGACCCATTGCCTCATTTAAGAGATCTTGCCCATCCCCATATTTTTTTTTCTGGGGTCACCCTTGAATCTGTAGACTATGAAATAATGCAACAACAAAAAAAGCCTGGAGTTCTATGAAATAATGAAAAAACCTTAAAAATCACTTATTAAAATGCCATTTTTAAATAACATCTTCTTAGCTATCCAAGGATCTGCTTCTGAAAATTAGAAATTCTATTCTTCAGAAAACAGTCGATGGTATGAGAAGAGAGGGTATCCTTTACATGGGTAAGTGGGAGATGTACCGTCATATCTTTTGCTATCATGTCCTTCCAGCAGCACCATAGCCAGAAACTTTGGGTTGGTGGGCCATGGGGAAATTTTTGTGAGGCAGTGGGGGATGGGGGAGGGAAGGGGGGAAGGAGAGGGGCGGCCGCACACCTTTTCCTGAACTCAAAGCAGCGATGTTGTTTTTCAAGTGGGGGCTGCCTGCACCTGAACTCCAAGCAGTGAATTTGCCACTTGGAGTTCAGGGAAGGCGTGCAGCTGGCAGCTGCCCCTTTCTCTCACCTCCTGCAAGATTTAAAGGGCCCGCTGATGTGACATTAAAAGGGCCCTCCAGCTGATCGGTGGAAGCATGTGTCCCGCTGATCAGCTGGAGGGCCCTTTAAACCTTGGAGGAGGGGAGGGAGAGGGGCACCTGCTGGAGGGCCCTTTTAATGTCGCAGAAGAGTAGGGAGGGGGGAGAGGGGCAGCAGCTGTTGTGGAGCGTGTCCCAAAATGCCTCACTGTAGCTACGGGCATGGAACTGCAGCTGTAATTGCTGTGCTGCCTCCAGAACTGAAAAAGCCATGAAGAAATTCAGCCATCTTTGGTTACCGCATTTTGGATTATGTGTATGCCCAGCCTTTACTGAGCTGTATGTAGATCTCTTTTCCTAGACTGGGGAAGTGGATCCCACACATGTTTTTTACTCTTGGAGAAGACTAGAATATACATGAACACAGTTCAGCCTCTTCTCCCATGATACAATCAGCAGAGGGAAGAACCATAAGAAGGCAACTCTAAGCCATTCAGAGCCAACATGATAGTTCTAGTCAGTTTTTCTCCCTAATTTCTCCATAAGTATTCAATAGATGAAATATGTTCTAGAATTTGTATGTGTTAGAGGGATGGGCATGAACCGGCTCATGAACAAATGTGACGCATTTTGGCCAGTTAGTGATTCGCAAAGTCAAGTTCATGGAAGGTAAACTGGCACAAACTCAAGCTGTTTGTGCCAGTTTGTGAGTGGAGACATTTCCAGACAGACTATCTCTGCCCAAAGCAACAACTTGGAGGGCATGTAGAGGACCTTTCAGAGAAGGTTCCCTGTGAATATGATGTCTCTAGCTTGCACGGGATCTGTTGTATATACTCCTAAACCTCCTGAACCTGTGCCTGTCAAAATGACTGCTGACAGGTGGTCATTTTGACAGGCACAGGTTCAGGAATGTGTAGAACAGGACTTATGCAAGCTAGAGACACCAAACTCACAGCAGACTTCCCCCTTTACATGCCCTTCAAGTCTCTAGCTTGCACAGGATCATTCTGTACACTCCTGGACTTCCTGCACCTGTCAAAATGCCAGCTGACAGGCAGTCATTTTGACAGGCATGGGTTCAGAATTGTATAGAACAGATCCTGTGCAAGAGACACCAACTCACAGGTAATCTCCAGCTGACTGCCCACTACCTGTCCACCAAGTTTGTCAAGGATCAGATTTGCAAGGCCCAAGTTACGGCCCCCCCAAAGAAGGTGCCCCCAGGAAAGTGCTTTCTGGGGAAACGACCTGCATGTGCTGTCTAGCACACCAGGGAGGCAATTCATGAGGCGGCTAAAAGTTTGTGTCAGTCTGTGGTTCACAAATGGAGCACACCACAAACCATAAACTGAACCACATTTTCCTGGTTTGTGCCTATCTCTATTGTGCTATACAGTGAAAACATCTGCTGTAGAAAGTAAACAGTCTGTTGTGTATTCAGTGGCAATGTTTCAAAATTTATAAATACAAACTGTTGTGGACAAAGTTCTGTGGACCTGTTATATAGTTACTTGTAGATATCTGAAAGACTTGTAATTCATAAAGGTCCTCAGTACATTGTAACTTTTGAATTAGGTGTGCTCTACGCTGGATTGATGTTAACCAAGGATGGACCTAAAGTTTTAGAGTTCAACTGTAGATTTGGTGACCCTGAATGTCAGGTGAGTGACTATAAGAAAAATTATTACATTGGTAAAAAAAACCCAGTCTGTTAACCCATTTCTGTCTCAAATCTGATTGCAAAGATATTAAAAGAAAATACAGTACTTCCAAGTATATGTAAGGTCTTGTAAACAATGTAGCACTAATTCAAATGCTTCCTCTGTACTCTCATGATCTTTTATTTCCCTGGGGGTTCATTTTCTAACTTTGTTACATGTTTATTTCATGACATCTGGCCACCTATATGTTATCTTGTGTTTATCCTTGCATAGGTAATTCTCCCACTGCTCAAGAATGATCTTTATGAGATTATACAAGCAATCATTGACAGGAAGTTATCTGGTCACATGCCTGTTTGGCATGAAGATTATGCAGCTGTAACAGTGGTTATGGCTAGTGAAGGCTATCCAGGAACCTATGCCAAGGGTTTGGAAATAACAGGTAGGTAATTAAGACATAGAACCAAATCATGTACCCAGTTGATACAGTACATTTCTACCTTT
This sequence comes from Gekko gecko, assembly GCA_029375565.1. Classification (NCBI taxonomy): domain Eukaryota; kingdom Metazoa; phylum Chordata; class Lepidosauria; order Squamata; family Gekkonidae; genus Gekko; species Gekko gecko. The sequence continues at coordinate 97,704,935 of JAPDNY010000004.1, read as the reverse complement.
ATATGATTACCTAGACTAGGTTATGAGTTTCTTTGAGCTTGTCTGTTTATCTAAAGTGACAGGCACTTATGTTTTAACTAGTGGAAAACCATTGATGGTTTTTCGCACAAGGGACCAGCAACTTTCATTTCTGCTTGAGAAGGCTGAACTGATTATTTATTTATTTAAATTTATTTAAAATGAATAGATTTTTTTTGGCTTGTTTCTTGTAATGCTTGCCTAAAGTAAAAGAAGAAAAGCATCTTGGTGGTATTCCTGTAGAGATTTGGATTAAACTTTTTGCCAAGTTCTTTACAAAAGTACTTTGGCCAAGTACTTTATTAGGGCTCCTACAGTGTAATTTCCTAGTGAAAAACTGTAGGCATTATGCTCAGTGTCCTGTCCTTTTAACATGAATTCTACCTTCTTGAAAGGCTGGAGGGAACAGTGTCTCTTTTTCCTAGACAGTTTTAAAATAAGGATAGCCTGGCCAGCAGGCTATACTACTAGAATGCAAGTAAAGCACAGGGCAGAAGAAGGTGAGTGAGAGTAAGGATGTTTGCATGCATTTGTGTCTATGGCCTCCTTTTGATGTGAATGCTAGCAAGGCAGCCATGTGGCTTAACATACAAGGACCCAGAAGTATTAGTCCCATGTACAAGAGTGCACTGAGATTCACCAGCAACTTTTACCACAGTTTCTGTGGGCAGTCATATCTAACAGTATAGTATTTCAGATATGGAAGTAGAATTTCATGGACAGATTTGAGACATGTGGATCTGTACTAATCCACACACTGTTATAAATGCATATAGTATTTCACTTTGTTCATGTATTTCCACAGTTGCTTGATCATACAATAAATACATGGCAACTTTTTAAATGTAATCTTTGTCTTTGCACTTGCACTGTCACCTTGCAGGATTTTCTCAGGCAAAAGAGCTAGGCTTGGAGGTGTTCCATGCAGGCACAACCATAAAAGGTGGCAAAGTGGTGACCAATGGAGGCAGAGTCCTCACAGTTACTGCAATCAGAAAGGATCTTGTATCTGCACTGGAAGAAGCCAACAAAGGTGTAGGAGTCATTCAGTTCAGTGGTGCCATTTATAGAAAGGATATTGGTTATCGAGCTATAGCTTTCCTGAAACAATCCAGGTATCTATCTGAAGCTGAAGATCTGTCATAAGAATTTGCATTAACTTTATGTTAACCAAAGATTTTAGTATCATATCTCATTACATAATTATTGCATGATTTAGTATCCTTCTGTTCTTACACTTTATATAACGTATAATAATATTCTAATGAATTCATAACTGTCTTGTTTGTGATTTCAATAACAAACATCAAGGATTAAATTAACTTCCTAATCATATGTATTTCTTTTACTGAAGACCTTTAAAACATTGACTAGCATTTGTAGGATAGATTATTAAAGAAGTATTAAAGAAGTCAATCTGTCCTGGCTTGCTCCTCAAGAAGTCTAGGAATTGCGCCACAAAGTTAGAGCTTTGGAAGGGAGAATTCTCAGTATCCATTCAAAACTTTATTGCCCAGATTCTGTGAGAGAAGCTAGAACAGCAGAATCACTTTTATAGAGTTTCCTATATGATATACTGGAGAACTAGTGTGTGAGGTGTATTTCCTTTCATCACTGGACAATTGGTTTTGACCCTTTTTCAAATATTCTGGGAAGTCTCCTAAGGATGTCTCCCACTATACTCATACTTTTCCCAGCAGAAGGTGCTAATTTTAATTATGCTGAGTCAGACTGGTGAGGAATATTAGCAGAATCTATTCTCTCATTAAGTTTCCATTCTTCAACAAATAGTTGGCAAAGAGCATTATTTTGGTTCCCATTTAATTCAAAAGTTCCACTGCAAATAAGCAGGGTTTGTGAGTTGGAGAAATCCTTAGGGCTTGGTACACACAGTTGTTTAGCCACATCTCTAGAAGTAGCAATGTGGTTCTACTCTTGGACATTTTTATCAATGCAGGCTCTTGTAGTATTCATAGAGACTATTCTCGTAAACACTGACTGGGAGAAAGGTATTTGTACCAGGACAATTGCTTCAGTAGCTGTCTTCCGCAAACGCACCCACCACAGGCGAATTAGTCTAATGCTTCCATCAGCTTAGTGCTTCCATCAGAGCCTCTTTGACTGTTGTTGTCAGTTTTAAACTATTAGAAAAATGCTACTGTTTGGAAACATGATCTTATATAATATATGAAAGGCTGTTAGCGTAAAGCCGTCTTTGCTTGAAAAGACATCACATCACTATACTGTATTAATCTGGTGTATACAATAAAATAAACTTATAAACTAAACATGGCACAACATCTAGTTATATTTCTCCTGTGTATACTGTTGATCAATGATGATAATCTCTGTGATACAATATACAGTACGATAAATTTTATTTTCCAATGTACTTGTTGTCGCATCATATATAACCACATGTCTGCTAATCATGGTGCTTGAACAGTCATGGAGGATCTAGCTGTGCTTCTAAGTCAGGGGTCCTTAGAGTTTTCTGAGCCTATGGGCACCTTTGGAGTTTTGACACAGAATGGTGGACATAACCATAAAATGGTGGCTGCAGGAGGTGGACCCATGACAAAATGCTGCTGCAGGAAGCGAAGCCTGCCACCAAAAGTCAGGCAGTGAGGTCATTCATTAACTCTATTAGTAAGTCTTCAATATTTCAGGCAGTACATCAGGATGGCTTTTAAAATGATCATGTTGTTTAGTCACATAGTTAAGATCCTTGTGCTGCGGTGGCAGCTGCTGCCAAAGCAACTTTTTAAAAATCTGTACAGCCAGTGGCTAGTCAGAAGCCCTGCTGGTTGAAAGCCCTACTTGGCCCTGCCACTCTCCAGAAACACTTGGCAATCACCAGAAAAGGTGTTGGCAGGCATCATGTCACCCATGAGGACCGCATTGATGAAGTGGTTATCCAGAGCTGAGAAAGATGTCAAGAGGCCTCAGCTTCCATCTGATCAGTTCTGGATTGAGCTTCAGCATTATTCAGCCTCAAATAATGATTATCTCCCTTAGAAAGCTATTGAGTAATTTGTCTCTTGACAGCACAATCCAATTCAGAGTTACACCCTTCTTGAAGTCAGTGGGCTTTAAAGGATGTAACTCTGCTAGGACTGCAAAGTAAATGAGCAAGTAATACATGTACTTAAAGCATAACAATACTTTCACAGACATGAATATGCAACATATCTCTCTACACTTTAATCCCATTTCAATAAGCCAGGAATCACTTCCCATCACTCCACTATATTCATGTGGGAAACAGCCAGTGAGTGCTAGATTTGGATTTGGGGATCCTGAGTTCAAATGCAAACTGATCCCTCCATGTTTGGGCATATTCAGAAGCCACTTTCTTAATCTGTAGCTACCACAATGTAGCTGTTGTGTGCACTGCTAGAAGCATGCGCTGGAGAGTCAGACTCCATAATTTACACTATTCTTTGTTTGAGTTTGCAGGGAGCTGATTCTAGCCAAATTACCACATAAGCAGAAGCATAGGGATCATAGGCACTAGGACAGAGCTACTGATCTCTGAACTCAGATTTATCAGAATAGTTCACCATCTGAGAAATAGGCCTCACACAAGAGGCAGCAAAGCAGGGCCAGTAGGCAATCCTGGTAGAGTTCCAGATCATTCTTTCTAGCTTTGCATTTGCCCCATAAAATAGTTTTGCATATACATCCTTTGATAACCAGCTATTCTGCCCTTTTAGGGGCTTGACTTATAAAGACAGTGGTGTAGACATTGCAGCTGGTAACACCTTGGTCCAGAAAATTAAGCCTTTAGCAGCTGCCACATCCAGACCAGGTAAGAAAAAAATGTGTTCCTTTAATTTTTTAAAAAACTCTTGTTGTCATTAATTCATATATGACAGAGGTCAGTATCTATATTCACAAATGGATTGTAATAATATACAATTAGTATTAACTGTCTTCCCCTGAGGTGTCAGGTTTTTGAATTGTGCTGCAAATATACATGTAATAAAGTATTTCCTTGGCATAATTATTCAGTGTTTGATAACCATCTCTTAACTCATGTTGGCAACAGTTTTGATTTTGCATTTTACAAAAGGTAAATCCAATAAGGCCCTGACCTGTATGTCCCAGGCTAGGTTGATCTCATTATATCTTGGAAGCTAAGCACGGTTAGTATTTGGATGGGAGACCACCAAAGAAGTTCAGGGTTGCTACACAGAGGCACACAATGGCAGACCACCTCTGTTCATCTCTCGCACTGAAACCCTACAGGTTTGTCATAAGTCAGCTGCTACTTGACAGCATTTTCTACCACCAAATCCAGTACGATAAAAGTGAAGAAAACAGGCCCTGGATAATTCGGTTTCCTCATCTATCATTTTCTGATTGAGTGACTGTACAATTATACATGGGAGATAGGATGCAAAGTGAAAATATATTCTGTCCCTTGTTGTGCTTTGCTTTCTACAGTGTTATTTCAGGATCTAAGGAAGGGGGAAATGGACTTAATGCCAGTGTTTGGGGACAATTAGATTGCTATGGAATGCTTCATTAATTTGTGTCCCAGTTAGTCTGATACATCATGGCTGCTCTTTGGTTCTTATGAAAAAAGCAAGCCTGAGATCACATTTGAGCAATAAGGCTAAAGGCACTCAACAAACACCTTACGGTGTTAACAAGCCCTTCTTTCTTCTAATTGGTAGGCTGTAATGCTGACCTTGGAGGGTTTGCTGGCCTCTTTGACTTGAAAGAAGCTGGGTACAAAGATCCAGTTTTGGTATCTGGAACTGATGGTGTTGGAACAAAGCTTAAGGTAATGAGAAGGCGGGCATGAGTGGATTTCTTTGCAACTTTGTAAGGTGCAACTATAATAAGCACAGTGATCTGTTAGAGTATCAGAAACACTGTTTATAGAACAAAGTTAATTTATATATTCACCAAAGTTCCAAAGGTCTCTTGTATAAAATTATATATAAAGAACAGCAATATATTACAGCCAGTTCAAGAGACCCATTAAGAATCTCATAAGTCCAGTTCCAATACTTCTGAGAAAATAATTAAAGTGTAAATCCCATTCAGATGAAACAGCTTCCCTCTTCAAAATGAATTATCCTTTTTCCAAATGAAAGATAGCTCTTTCCAGATGAAAAGTATTCTTCTAAAAGAATAAATCTTTTTCCACATGAAAAGTAGCTCTTTCCAGATGAAAAGGATGGGTTGCCAGCTCTGCTCCCATTTCGATTAGACTCTTCATCAGTAATATCTCAATCTAAAGATAAGGAATACTTCCAACTGATCACACAATAACTTTAACATCTTACAATCATATTAATAGAAAAGACACTAACCAAATGCTATTCAAATACAGTTCATCAGCAAGTTTCCAAAATCCCACTATGACAGTCATAAAATGTTCCTGTTAGAAGGAACCTGATCTATCTCGCAGGGTGGTTATGATAATTAAATGGCAGCAGATGGGAGAACCATTTCTGTCTTCCCAAGTTCCTTGGAGGAAGATTGCCAGGTTGCCGGCAATCTTATATGGAAAAGCCTGATGGGCCACTCTGGCTTGTGGTGTTCTTCCACTACCTGTGCCATGCCTAACAGTGTCCCTCCCCAAGGGCTCTGCCACTCTGCTCCTCTCTCAGCCATCACCTGCTCAGTGCTCCCTGCAAATCACATCCATGGAAGCATTGTTCCATCTTCCCAGTTAGATTGCTCCCTTACTGCAGTGATATCATCTGATGTGAGCCATACAGCAAAACCCTTTGAGAATTAGTAACTGAACAGTTGCTTGGAGGCTTTGAAGAAACTGTCCAAAGGCACAAGCTATAGTCCAAAACCAATTCTGTCTCTAATCTCATTGCCAGAAGTGAAAGTTGTCTAGAAGCATATCACAGTCTCCTGGGAATAATATTGTCATAGTTATCAATTTAAAGGGGAGACTCTTTGGATACTAAGCTGGTTCCTATACCTCCTTTCTGCCAGCTCAAGAAGCCTTCCACTGATGCAAGAGGCAGGGAGGGTGATTTTTCGCTGCCTTAGTCCCCCACATTGCAGCTGCCAGTTTTGTGTGGCTTTTAATCCACATGCTTTCCCCAGCATCGTCTTTTGTTGTGCACACACGTGGCTTCTGGGGGGACTGAGAAGACATCAAAGACCCTCCTTTGCCAGCACCTTTTGCTGGGGCTTGAGGGAATCCAACCTATCATACTTACAAGTCATATCAAGTTCTGAAAATGTTTCTTTTTTCCCCTTTCTCCTTCCAGATTGCCCAACTGTGCAACAAACACAACACAATTGGCCAGGACTTGGTTGCCATGTGTGTCAATGATATCTTAGCTCAGGGAGCTGAGCCCCTTTTCTTCCTTGACTACTTCGCCTGTGGGAAACTAGACATTGAGGTGGCTCAGGCAGTCATAGCCGGAATAGCTGAAGCCTGTACACTGGCAGGATGTGCCCTTCTTGGTATGATAAGCTATTTTCTCTCTGGATTTTTTTAAAAAAAGCTTTATATTCCCTGATAGTTTATGTAATGATTCCTTGTTTTAGTGTGTGTGTGTCTTTAAATGTTTGGTTGGAGTGCAGTGCTAGAAGAGTAGAGTGATTGAGGGAGACAATTGTACTGTGATTGGAGGATGACTGAGAGTGTAGGAGGAGTTGTTTGCAGTGAATCTTTGTGTGTGTCTTAAAGTCAGAGTTTGAGAGTGAGTCAGTTATAGAGTGATATGACAGAGTTCTGTGTGGAAACTTAAAGAGTTCAGTATATATGTCTTTAAAAAGTTTAAATGTGAAGGAGCTATGAGAAGGGTCTGTGAGACTCTAAAGTTATGCTTAGCCAATATGGCTGCCTAAGTGAAAGAGAGATTCCTGTCAGAGTGGGATCTTATTGTCAAAAAAGACTCTGTGTGATACCTTGCCAGTTTATTTACCAGTTCCTTTCCCCCAAAACAGTTACAGATAGCCAGCAACTTATTTTTGTTCCTTAATCAATAAATCATGTTTTGTTTAATTTTAAACCAGAATTCAGTTCAATCCTTCCTCAGGGCCACATAGATCTCTGAAAAGCCTAGACCCTAAGTCACATTACCAGCAGCAGCAACAGAGAGAAGATCTGGAATTTCTTAAAATTCCTGGTGGCAGCAGAAACTACCCAGTTTATAAACACAGAGTATAATTTTAAAGTGGAAAACAGTTCCCCCAAAAAGCAGTGTGCCAGTTTAAAACAAGCAACTGCTGTTGAAGAGAATTCACGTGCTGTGCCTGCATTAGTGTGAACCTAAGTATCAGTTGCACATTGAATATGCAATGAATTGACATAGTCTGTACTGCAAAAGACAGCTGATTGGAGGGTGGGGGGGAGAGAGAGAAGAGGCAAGGTTAGCTCCATGTTCCTGCCCTGTAACATGCTTTCTGTGAGGAGATAGAAATGGGAACCAGTTGTATGCTATCGCCTTGTATATGGAACCTTGTACACTGAGAAGATTAAGACCATGCCACTTTCCCTACAAGCTATTTATTGAAGCAGGATAGAACATGATTCGTTACTTTGTCCAGCATTTCATATCCTGAGCTCTGCAAATTCAGAGAAGGGAGGTATATAAATCTAAATTATAAATAAATACATATACATCCCTTTCTGAAGTGACATGGGAATCCTTGGAGAACAGCAGCATTCAAGTAGAACTTATTCTGTGCACTCTTTTAAAAGAATAAGAGGGGCAGTTTGAAGTGTTTATTGAAGGGGAACAGGAGTGGGTATTTGTGCTTTTAAGGAAGTGTGGAAAGTGAACAGCTATCTTACTCATTAGAAGAAAAACAGAGAGGATAAAATGTCCTGCACTGATGACTTTCAGTGCCTAGCTGCAGTTTGACTCCTTATTCCCTCTCATGAATTCAAATAAAAGTTACACTTTGTTACTTGAAGAGACTTTTCTACAGAGAATCAAAGGGCTGCTCTGGGGTAAACTGAAGTGTACCTTAATTGAGGACTCTTTATTCTTTGTGCTGCCTTTTCCCTAGAACATACTGTTACGTTGAAGGCTGCAGTTATCTCTGTAGGTTTGTTTTCCATATGCATGAAGGATCCCCCCCACACTGAGGAACATTCAGACACTTGATTCCCAGCCAGCAATTAAAGTTCATCAAGAACTACTATTTGACTGTCCTGACTGTGATGTTTAGTCTTCCTTTCAGTGTATGGCCTTTTTGATTTCTTTTTCTCTCATCCTAGGTTCTTCCCATAACAAAATTTCCCCTAAAAGCACGGGCATGTCCTCACAGTTCAAACGGTTTCTTTTTTAAAAAAACAACAACCCTCCATTGTTCATTAGTCAGCTTTCCTTCCTGTTGCTGATTATTGTTGTCTCTAAATTAGAACTGAACATTTTTTCATTACAGGTATCTTTGTTTAAGGAGTGGAAAACATTTATGACTGGCTGAGCTTGCTATATTTTGTGCACATAGAAAGCCAGCAATCAGGATTCTCATAATGGCCACACCTACTTTTATCTAACCCTTGTATTGTCTTTTTCTGTCCCTTTATCCCGCCCCAGGTGGAGAAACTGCTGAAATGCCTGGCATGTACCCCCCGGGAGAATATGACCTGGGTGGCTTTGCAGTTGGTGCCGTAGAACGGGGGCAAATGCTCCCCCAACTAGACAGAGTTGTCGACGGGGATGTTATTATTGGAATTGCTTCCTCTGGCATCCATAGCAATGGATTTAGCCTTGTGAGGAAGATCATTGAAAACTCCCCTTTCAGTTTTTCCTCTCCATCAGTGGGTGGCTCTGGGGACCAGACGTTAGGTAAGAACTGTGTGAATCCTAAGTTTTGATCTTCTGGATAAAAGATAAGGTTTAGTTCTGGTCATCAACTGTTGAAAATTACTGGAATGGTTTAGTTTGTATCAACGGCTATGCTTTATAATGTATTCACTTACATTACAAGATTGATGTAAGGCCACAATACCCCATTTCAGCTTGCATTTACTGTGGTGCTGTGGTGATTCTCTGACCACTTATCTTCACAGGAGAACAACTGCTTACCCCTACTAAAATCTACAGCAAGGTTCTGTTGCCAGTACTTCGTTCAGGTTGTGTGAAGGCGTATGCCCACATCACTGGAGGAGGGCTGCTGGAAAATATTCCACGTGTCCTCCCTGGAAAATTTGGTGTCGTCTTAGGTAAGGAAATCTGAAGGAATATCTGTAAATATGATAGTGAAATGTACTTCTCAAATACTGCTTCCTTCCCCATGATCTATATTGGATTTTTTTAACCTGAAAAGACACACATTTACAGTAACTTGCTTTGCTGGTAAATATTTCTCTTCTGGCATTTATATCACTAAGCAGCAAACATGCTTTCAAGACAAAGAGTTTTCAGCAGCAGTATAAAAAGTGAGCAATTCAGCAATGCGAGTTTTCAGCTTAAACACAAATTGCCCTTTTTTTGGATTGCAAATGCCGTGATGTAAGGGAAAGAATAACATGATTATCCCACAAAGTTTTCTGCTGCTTTTTTCCTTGTGTCTGAAAGTATTTGATTATTCTACCTAGTTCTCCATATGTCTGCCAAATGTAGAATTGCCACCTTTTGTCCTGCAGAAGACTCAGAGTTTTTAAAGGCCAGATGCCTGCAGAAATTTAGAGCAAGTTTTAAAACTGCCATAGAAGAATCCTTATCCCAGTTTCTTATCTTCTTAATATTGCAGCTATTCATCTAAAATTCTGTGAAAAGTATCCCAAGGAAGTTCTTCTAGTTTATTAGTTATATCTGAGAGACGCATCCAGCATATTTAAGCTATGGCTAAGGGAAGACAGGTATATAAAGAAGCTAGGAATGAAATATTTTCTCTCTCAATTGTCCACTGAAACTTATATTGCTCTTGGGCTTATAGATGTTACATTTGCAAAGTGCATTAAAATGTACACTTGAAACATGAGAACTATATTTTTTCTCTTCTGGTCTGAATGTTTGTTAAAATTCAATTCTGTTTTCAGATGCCTTGAGTTGGAAAATACCTGAAATCTTTTCCTGGCTCCAAAAAGAAGGAAACCTATCAGAAGAGGAAATGGCTCGGACATTTAATTGTGGGATTGGGGCAATCTTGGTAGTGCAGAAGGAGCTTGCTGGACAGGTTTTGAAAGACATCCAGAGGCATGAAGATGCATGGTTGATTGGGAAAGTTGTACCCCATCAATCAGGTTACTATGCTGAGCTGCATCTCTCTGGGGATTGTTTGGAAAATTGTTTGCTCATATATATATATTATATGATGACTGTGATGTGCAAAGGTAGCAGCCCTAAATTCTGCAGTTGCCAGATGCAATGGATAGATGTGTTTTGAAGGGAAGTAGATTTCCTTATTATTTGAACCCCGCTTACATGAAATTTACAAACTTCCTAGCCTTACGTAAATCTTACCCACATTCCATCATGATAGATTCAGAATAAACATTAAAAAGAAACTTTAACAACCATAAAAGCAGTTTGACATGAAATAACTTGCCCAGGAAGGTGGTAGACTCTCCATACTTGGAACATTTCAAGAAGTAGGTGGACAAGTATTTGCTAGAGATGCTTTTGGTATAGAATGTCCTGGTTTGGGGGAAGGAGATTGACATAAATGGCCTTTTGGATCCCATACAGTATTATGAAATGAACATATGTATCCAGGTGTTTGGGGTCAAATATGGTACTTTAGAAGTCCAGTCATTATTGTATACTTGGAGTATATCCTGTTTTTGTCATCTAATATTTCTTCTGTGAATTCAAGGCTCTCCCCATGTTGAAGTCAACAACTTGCTTCAAGCCTTACATGCAAATAAGTTACAGATGCTACACAATCAACAAAGCAAAACAAGAGTGGCTGTCCTCATCTCTGGAACAGGTGAGATACCTATATTGCAAAAAAGTGTGGGAAAAGAAGTTCGGGTATCTTTAGAGCCCTAGTCCATGATCTTCTGGCAGGCAGCTATAAGCAATGGATTCCCTTAGTGGCTGTTGCTAAGTAACCACAATATTGCAAGGTGGGATTCTGTGACTAAAAAGGCAGGGGGAGGGGGCAGGGTCCTTTCTATTTTGGTCTTTGAGGGAGGACTCCTTGGGGCCAGGCCTGACGAGGGCTGCCAGCTCCAGGTTGGGGATTTTGTGGTGAGTCTGAGGAGGGCAGGGTTTGGAGTGGGGAGAGGCCTCAGTCAGATATAATACTATAGAGTCCACCCTCCAAAGCAGGCATTTTCTCTAGAGGGACAGATCTCTGTTGTCTGGAGTTCTAATTCTGGGAGATCTCCGGATCCCATGTGGAAGCTGGCAAACCTAGGCCTAGTATCAACCTCTGAGTGAGTTGATACCACCTAACTTGTTTGACTCAACTAGGGATGGGCACAAACCGGCTCATGAGCCAAAATTCAGGCCAAACCTGGGCCGGTTCAGAGCTCAGGAACCAATGTTCAGGGAAGGCACCTTCCCAAGCATTTACTGGACTTTTGGCCATTTCAGTTCGGCTGTTCTGGGCCAGCCATTTAAACTTAACAGCTGAGTGGTGCAGGGTCCACCACTCAGCTGTTAGGTTTAAGTGGCTGGCAGCCATTTAACCCTTCAGTTTTGCTCCCTGCAACTTCAAAGGGAGGGAGCAAAACCAAAGTGTTAAATGAAGCCCCTTCCCAGGAGATCCCTGGGTGCGGCAAGCCATTGCTGGGAGAAAGGGGGAAAGGAAGTCCTTTCCCGGGTTATTCCCACTCCTTCTCCTGGCTCCAGTGAGCCATGGCCAGAAGAAAGGTGTAAAGGAGGTCCCTTCCAGGGCAGTCCCTGCCCCCTTTCTCCCAGTTGTGGTGAGCTGTGGCCAGGAGAAAGGGGGAAACAAACTTGCCGGTTTGGTTTCGTGTGGGGCCCATTTGGTTTGATTCGGGATTCAGTTTGTGGGCCAGCATTTTTAGGTTCGTGCTCATCCCTATGTTCAATAGCAGCTACCCTATGAAAGCCAGTGTGGTATAGCGGTTAGAGCTTCAGGGTAGGGTCTGAGGGACCCAGGTTTGAATCCCCATCTTGCTGTGGAAGCTCACTGGGTGATTTTGGACCAGTCACATACTTTCAACCTAAACTACCTCACAGGGTTGTTATGCGGATAAAAAGGAGGAGAGGAGAATAACGTAAGCTGCTTTGTCCTTATTGTGGAGGAAGGTGGGCATAAATGAAGTAAATATATAATAAATATCACTGAAATCAAATAAAATGTAGGTTGGTGAATGGCTGAGGAGACGATGGGGCAAGTAAAAGGGAGAGGTTATGGGGGCTGATGGTACAGGGGAAAGTGAGGCACCCCCCACAAGTCATGAGGATTTTATACTATGCAAGTGAGCCTGGCATAGGGGCCAGCACCTCATAACTGGGCCATAGTTTTCTTAGACAGAGGCTGCTGGGGGTGGGGAGAGGAAAACTTAAGACAGAGGGACAAGTAAATGGAGATTAGCTGTTAGGTGGGAGGGAAATAGGTTTGCCAACTCCAGGGCAGAGGGCGGACTCTATGGCATAATACCCTACTAAAGTTGCTTCCTCCTCTAAACTTGCCCTCTCAGAATTTCCCAACCTGGAGCTAGCAGCCCTAAGGGGAACTGTATTTGGGAGATCCATTGTGATTCTGAGATCTCCAAGTTGGCAACCTTAGAAGGAGAAGGAAGCAGGAAAAGGGAAGTGCTATGGGGGCTTTCAGAAAAGGGAAAGAGGAAATAGTGGGGGAGGCCAAAGTGAGAGTCCTTGAGTCCTTGTGGTTTCCCACTTGTCTTCTCATGATTTGTGCAGTCTCTTTACACCAATATGAGTACTGCATAAAACAAATGAAGTGCCAGTCCTAATGAAAAGGCAGTTGCCTAGAATGACATCAGTATGTATTTGAAAAAGAAGTAGGACAGACTTTTCTAAAATTGTCTAGTGGTTTTTTGAGCAAGGGAAACCTTTACCTTTATCTTTTTTGCAAATATTAGGGAAGTTCTGCTGATTAAAAAATGGGTGCATCAGTGGTAGAGAAGAAAAAAACTTGGCTAACATTTTTGGAATACACTGTAAAATGTTGTCTTTTGTACCACACCAGAAATACTAAGCCTGAAATTCTGTGCACATTAACATGAGTGAAGCATCATTGACCTCAGTGGGAATCACTTCTAAGAAAGTATTCATTGAAGCAGACTGCGTGTAGTCTTTTGGAGGATTAACAGTGCAATCCTAAACAGAGTTATACTCTTCTAAATCCATTAAAGTCAATGGGCTTAGAAAGGTGTAACTCTTCTTTGGGGTCCATTGTTTTATGATTTAAATGACAGCATAGCTGGGGATGGATGTCATGAAGATATTGGGTAGGTTGGATTCATTATTAAAGTTTGTTTTTCAGGTGCTTATTGAGTTGACAGGCTGTTATTTTACTACTTTATAAAACTTTTTCAGAACATTTAAATATATTTTCAGTATGTCTGCAATTATTGTTTGGGATTCTTCAGGTACAAATCTGGAAGCTCTAATAACCAGCACTAAGAAGCCAAGCAGCTACTCACAAATAGTTCTTGTTATTTCTAACAAAGCTGGTGTAGAAGGGCTGAAGAAAGCTGAAAGAGCTGGCATTCCTACCAAAGTAAGAAACTCATGTTCAATGTAGCACTTCTTGTTGACTGAAAGAAACATAGTCACAAAAAGAGAACGTATTTGTTGTAATTTCTAAACGTATCCTTTCTATCCTATGCCAGTAATACTGGCTCACTGAGACATGGTACCAAACCAAGGTTAATAATAAAACTTTATTATGGTTTTGTTTTAATTGATAGGCCAAGGTTTGTGACTGGCCAGCAAATCAGAATCCAAGATATGAAGATGTGAAACGAAATATTAAGAAAATCCAGTTGTACCACTATAACTAATGCTTATATTTACACAGCATGAGTTTTTTATAGGTTAATCTTTACTTAAGAACATAAGAACATAAGAGAAGCCAATGTTGAATCAGGCCAATGGCTCATCTAGTCCAACACTCTGTCACACAGCGGCCAAAATATACCAGGTGCCATCAGGAGGTCCAGCAGTGGGGCCAGGACACTAGAAGCCCTCCCACTGCTGCCCCTCCAGCACCAAGAATAGGGTGCATCACCTGCCCCAGATTGAGAGTTCCCATCTATGTTGTTGTTGTTGTTGTTCAGTCGCACAGTCGAGTCCGACTCTTCGCGACCCCATGGACCAGATTACGCCAGGCCCTCCTGTCTTCCGCTGTCCGCTGAAGTTTGCTCAATTTCATGTTCGTTGCATCGATAACACTGTCTAACCATCTCATCCTTTGCTGTCCCCTTCTTCTTTGACCTTCAATCTTTCCCAGCATCAGGGTCTTCTCCAGTGAATGCTCCCTTCTCATTTGGTGGCCAAAGTATTTGAGCTTCAGCTTCAGGATCTGGCCGTCCAGGGAACAGTCAGGGTTGATTTCTTTTAGGATTGACTGATTTGATCTCCTTGCAGTCCAAGGGACTCTCAAGAGTCTTCTTCAGCACCATAGTTCAAAAGAATCTATTCTTCGGCGCTCGGCCTTCCTTATAGTCCAACTCTCACAGCCATACATTACTACGGGGAATACCATTGCTTTGACCATGCGAACTTTTGTTGGCAAGGTGATGTCTCTGCTTTTTATCATGCTGTTTAGGTTTGCCATCGCTTTCCTCCCAAGGAGCAGGCGTCTTTTAATTTCATGGCTGCAGTCACCTGCCCCAGATTGAGAGTTCCCATCTATACCCTGTGGCTAATAGCCACTGATGGACTTCTGCTCCATATGTTTATCTAATTCCCTCTTGAAACTGCCCATGCTTGTAGCTGCCACCACCTCCTGTGGCGGTGAATTCCACATGTTAATCACTCTTTGGGTGAAGAAGTATTTCCTTTTATCTGTTCTAACCCGACTGCTCAGCAATTTCATGGAGTGCCCACGAGTTCTTGTATTGTGAGAAAGGGAGAAAAGTACTTCTTTCTCAACCTGCTCAATCCCATTCATAACCTTATAAACCTCAATCATGTCACCTCTCAGCCATCGTTTCTCCAAGCTAAAGAGCCCCAAGCATTTTAACCTTTCTTCATAGGGAAGGTGTTCCAACCCTTTTATCATTCTAGTTGCCTTTCTCTGCACTTTTTCCAATGCTATAATATCCTTTTTGAGATGTGGTGACCAGAACTGTACACAGTATTCCAAATGAGGTCGCACCAATGATTTATACAGGGGCATTATGATACTGGCTGATTTGTTATCAATTCCCTTCCTAATAATCCCTAGCATAGCGTTGGCCTTCTTTATTGCAGCTACACACTGTCTAGACATTTTCATTGAGTTATCTACTATGACTCCAAGATCTCTCTCTTGGTCCGTCTCTGCCAGTTCAAACCCCATCAACGTGTATTTATATTTAGGATTTTTGGCTCCAGTGTGCATCACTTTGCACTTGGCCACATTGAACCCCATTTGCCACGTTGACACCCACTCACCCATCCTTGACAGATTCCTTTGGAGTGCCTCACACTCCTCCCTGGTTTTCACCACCCGGAACAACTTTGTGTCATCTGCAAATTTAGCCACTTCACTGCTTACTCCCAATTCCAAATAATTAATAAACAAGTTAAAAAGCATCGGACCGAGTACTGATCCCTGTGGTACCCCACTGCTTACCACCCTCCACTGAGAAAGTTTCCCATTTATACTCACTCTCTGTTTCCTATTTATAAGCCAGTTTTTGTTCTACAAGAGGGCTTGTCCTTTTATCCCATGACTATTGAGCTTACTTAGGAGCCTTTGATGAGGAACTTTATCAAAAGCTTTCCGGAAGTCAAGGTAAATAATATCTATTGGGTCCCCCTTGTCCACATTGTTCACTCCCTCAAAAAACACTAACAGGTTAGTGAGACAAGATCTTCCCTTACAGAACTCATGCTGAGTCTGCCTCAATAGTTTTTGTTCATGAATGTGCCTACTAATACTTTCCTTAATAACAGTTTCCACCAACTTACCCGGTATCGATGTCAGACTGACTGGCCTGTAATTTCCCAGATCTCCCCTGGAGCCCTTTTTAAAGATGGGAGTGACATTAGCTACCTTCCAGTCCTCAGGAATGGAGGGAGATTTTAAAGAAAGATTACATATTTTTGTCAGGAGATCCACAAGTTCACATTTGAGTTCTTTCAGAACTCTCAGATGAATGCCATCCGGGCCTGGTGATTTATTAGTTTTTAAATTGTCCATCAGTCGGAGGACTTCCTCTCTTGTCACCGCAATCTGATTCAGGTCTTTCAAACCCCTCCCGAAATCAGTGCTTCTGGAGTGGGCAAGCACTTCTCCTCTTCCACAGTGAAGACAGAGGCAAAAAATGCATTCGGCTTCTCAGCCATTTCCCTATCATCCTTCACTACTCCTTTTACCCCTTGGTCATCCAAGGGCCCCACTGCCTCCCTGGCTGGCTTCCTACTTCTAATGTATTTGAAGAAAGTTTTATTGTTGGCCTTTATGTTTTTGCGATATGCTCCTCATATTCCCTTTTTGCTTGCCTGATCACAGACTTGCATTTTATTTGCCATAGTCTGTGTTCCCTTTTATCAACCTCACTAAGACTAGCTTTCCACCGCTTAAAGGAGTCCTTCTTACCTTTTACAGCTTCCATTACTTTATTTGTTAACCATGCAGGCTTTTTTCTATACCTATTTGTACCTTTCCTAACCTGCGGTATATATTTTTTCTGAGCTTCTAGGACTGTATTTTTAAATAGTCTCCAAGCTTCCCCAATGGTTTTGACCTTCTCCACTCTTCCTTTCAATTTCTTCCTCACATGTCCCCTCATACCAGAGAAGTTACCCCTTTTAAAGTTAAAAGTGGTTGCGTCAGTCTTTTTGGGCAACTCCCTATCTGTACAAATGTTAAACTCAATGACATTATGGTCGCTGTTCCCAAGTGGTGCAATCACTTTTACATCTCTCACCAGGTCTTGGGTGTTACTTAAGACCAAATCCAGGATAGCCTCTCCCCTGGTAGGATCTGTGACCATCTGTTCCATAGCACAGTCATTGAGAGTGTCTAAAAACTCAATCTCTTTTTCCCGACTAGAACTCATATTGACCCAATCAATGTGTGGTTAGTTAAAGTCGCCTATTACGACACAGTTATTTCGTCTAGCCGCTATCTTTAATTCATTCATCATTTTATAATCCTCCTCTATCTTTTGATCTGGGGGTGATAACAAACTCCCACTGTTAAGCTTCCTTTTGGACCCACTATTTCAACCCATAGCATTTCCAGAAGCGAATCCAATTCTCTTACCCTCTCAATCTTACTGGACGGTATACCCTCTCTGACATACAGAGCCACCCCACCTCCAACCCTTCCCCCCATCCTTCCAATATAATTTATAACCAGGAATCACCATATCCCACTGATTTTCCTCATCCCACCAAGTTTCTGAAATACCCACAATGTCTATTTCCCCCCCCCAACACCAAGCATTCAAACTCTCCGATTTTTACCTCGGAGACTTCTAGCATTTGTGTATAAACACTTATAGTTTCCCACGTTTGTTAAGCCCACAGCCTTCCTCTTGCTGCCTCGAGACCTTGCCAGACAGTTCCTATCATTAGCCACAGTCTCAGTGGACAATTGTAATCCATTTCCTTGTAAAAAAGTAATAGCTACCCCTTCATCTCTTTGAGATGAACCATCCCGAACCAGAGACTTTTCATCTCCTGTCAGCTTTCCCCCGTTACTCAGTTTAAAAACTGCTCTGCCACCTTTTTGATTTTGAGGGCCAGCAGTCTGGTTCCTTCTCGGAACAAGTGGAGGCCATCCCTTTTGTACAGCTCCCTCTTGTTCCAAAAAGCATCCCAGTGCCTAACAAACTTGAACCCTTCTCCCCTACACCACCATCTCATCCACACATTGAGACTCCTGATCTGTGCCTGTCTCTCCGGCCCTGCGCGTGGAACAGGTAGCACTTCCGAGAAGGCTACCTTGGAGGTCCTGGCCTTAAGTTTCCTGCCCAGCAGCCTAAATTTCTCCTCCAGGACCTCACGACTGCATTTCCCCACATCGTTGGTGCCGACATGCACCACGACCACTGGCTCCTCCCCAGCACTATCTACCAGCCTATCTAAAACACGCATAATGTCCGCTACCTTCGCACCAGGCAGGCAAGTCACCATACGGTCAGTACGCGGGTTTGCCACCCAGCTGTCTACCTGCCTAAGGATCGAATCACCAACTACCAAGAGCCCCCCTCCCACCCTTCCCAGGGACGGTTCCTTGGTACGAAAGGATACCTGTTCACCAGCTGAAGAAGAGGTCCCTTCTGAGGGCACATTCCCCTTATCCTCAGCATGGTGCCCCATTTCCCCTTGACCCTCATGCTCCCTGGCAGCAGCCGGGCTGCCAGATCCAGAGTGGGACATATCTAACAAGTCCCCGAGAGTCTTCTCCATGCACCTAACTGACTGTCTCTGCTTCTCCAGGTCAGCCACCTTGGCCTCAAGGGAGCAAACTCGCTCCCTGAGAACCAGGAGCTCCTTGCACCGAGCACACATCCAAGACTTCTGACCAGTGGGCAGATAGTCATACATGTGACACTCCATGCAAAACACTGGATAGCCCCCAACCCCCTGCTGGCATTCTGGCTTCATAATTATTTTTAAACAAATACTTTTCTATAACTCCCCTTTTAAAACCCTTTGTATTTATATGGTTCCTGTTGTAGGAGTCTACTTACCTTACTGGGAACCCAAGGAGCCAAGGTCCCTGGCTTTCTGGCTCTTCCTGGGCTTCTTACAGAGCCCCTAGGCTGAGAGCCACAGGCCAAGAGCCTCATCCTTTATTGGTGGGATTATTTGCGGTGGACTTCATTGGTGGGATTATTTGCTGTGGACTGGGAGTCATTTAGCAAAATATTTATCCATGCATATTTAAAAGGCATTAAATAAGGATTTTGCCTATAAGGATTGTGGATGGAGAAAAACAATGTTAATCGCAGCTCTTATAATGTGAGAAGAAACTGTAATCCCTGTTTAGGTTCTGAATGAGACCTTCAAATTTTTGAATAAATTCCTGTCTGCCAAGGGAGAATTCCATTCATTCATCCAACTAAAACTGTTTTTAAAAGTCTGGTCTGAGGTCTCTGCTGGCATCAACAGAGAGGCAAAAATATTCACACACAGGTTGTTTTTTTAACAATTTTAACAACAGCAGATTCATGTTCATTTAATCTTTTCTCAGATGCAGGCCTGTCTGCCCAACATAGACTGCTGATGGGCATTTTCTGCAAGACTGAATATGTACATAACACTGGTAGAATCTTGGTTTGAACTGGGTTTGCAAACCTACCCAGTGGTTTGTGGAAACTATGGTTTAATACAGTATCTGCAGTAGGTCTGAGTCTCTGTCATTGTGGGCAAATATATTTTGACAGGTCTTATGCTTACTACATGAAAGTGCCCCCACTGACTAATAGAATTTATTTTGTACTCAGAGTCACAACCTTAATCAGTTCCTTCAGTGTTACTGTTCATAAGGTGAGATGCCTTCCTGCCTGTCACTCTTCTCACAATTAATAAAATACATTGACGTTATAATCTATCACAAAGGAGGATCAGACTTAACTTAATGTGTCAGTATAAAAATCATAACTCAGTGGACAGAAAGATATAATTAATAGGTGTCAAATATTTTTTTCCAGAATGTGTCCATTACATACTGATTATTACATTTTATAGAAGTCTGCTTTATTAAGTAGGTGCTCTCATAAAACAAATATGAAGCCCTACAGCAAAGGAAAACCTATAAGACTTCTAATGCTTCAGTTAAAGGATTTTTGTACAACTGCAGTTTATTCAGTATTGATGATTAATTTCTCACCTCATCCATCCATTTACTAGGTGGTCTTGTACAGCCCCTGTCTCCCCTATCCCACAACATGGAAGTGATAATATTCACTACTGTAAAGAGGCATAGTTAATAATTGTGCTGATAATGCAAGTGAAACATTTTTAATGTATTAAAGAGATCTTGGCTCTAGTATCTTAGCCCAGATCTGCTCTTTAACTCCTACCTGATTATTGACAGTGTCAGCCAAAAGGCTAAGAGTAGTGAGTTCCGACATGCTGCTTCTCTCTTCCCCATAGAACATCTACTGAGCCAAATCAAAATTTGTGGACGACTGCGTTGTTGTTGTTGTTATTTTGATGATAAATGGGCCATGATTGATTGTCTATGCCTCTGAAGAAAATACTGGCAGTCTTTAAGCAGCGGCTGGACAAAGATTTGTCAGGGATGCTCTAGGCTGATCCTGCACTGAACAGGGAGTTGGACTAGATGGCCTGTATGGCCCCTTCAAACTCTTTGGTTCTATGATTCTGTGATTCTATGATTCTACCTCTGGAGAATTCAGATGTGTTGATTCAGACTCATATGGAATTCTGACTGCCTACGTTTGCTTAGTCAGAGTTCTCAGCATTTCTTGTACTTTAGTGAAAAAAGACTAAATTAATTCCCCCCCACAAATCTTCTTTTACCCTGTTTTGTGTCTTAGGTGATTGATCACAAGCTGTACAGCAGTCGTGCAGAGTTTGACAGTGCAGTTGACAAAGTCCTTGAAGAGTTTTCGACTGAGCTGATTTGTCTTGCAGGTTTTATGCGAATCTTATCTGGTCCTTTTGTCAGAAAATGGAATGGTAAGTGCAACTGAATATATTGTATATTATCTTAAAATGTGCATACAGTTCAGCATTGTGTATGACACATGAAGTAGGCAAATAAGGCAATCACTTTCAATCAGAGAGATTTTTGTCTTAATTCCCCAGTTTCAAAATTGTATAAAGTTACTCGCAGGTTTTGAAGGACTGTGACATTTCCTAAAGATTTGAGGGAAGTACATCTGTATCTGCCATATTAACAAACTAATTACACTATTGCATCCTCCACCATTACTGCTTCTACAATGTTGTTAGAAGTTATTTCTTGATAATTTTCTCCTTAGTCGTAATGGTTTTACTGTGATATTCAGTAAATTCTGTATTCTTTAATTTTGATACTGCTTAAAGGGGGGAAAATAAGAGGGAAATCCTGTTAGCTCTCCATCATGTTAGATCTCCACCCAAATCAATACACTTGAGAAGCCTTAGAGTGAGGGATTTCCTTTCTCAGCCTTTATGTAATAAAATAATTACAACTCATCTTTATGTCCCATAAGAATAACATTCAAGCTTTATAGGCCTTTCCATAGGAAGAAAAAGCCTTTATAGACAGTTTTTGATTTTATTTTCATTTCTGAGTTCAAAGAGTGTTGGTTTGGCTGATGGCATCACATTGGATGCCCTGCATACTGTGTGTCATGCCAACCATGCAGCCCAATTCTGTGAACCCTGATCCTGGGAATTCTGCACCTTTAATGCCTGAGCACGAGTTCCCTGCACCCTTGGAAGGAACCAACCTAAGTCCTGCAGAGGATGAGCACCAGTTAACAGGAGAATTCACACCTGGAGCCACTCCTGCAGAGCCAAGCACGAGCACTGTGCCTCCTGATTCCCCTCCAACTGTGAATCGTTTGAGAGATCAAAGACGACGGGACCTGGCAACACGACGCAAAGAGGCACGCATGCGAGGTCGGTGTTCTCTCAGCCCGGAGTATTGACAGGAGCCCGGACTCCAGGAACAGCTGGTAATTAGCTAACAAGCAGAACAGGCTTTTAAGGCGGCCCTCTGGAATCCCCAATTCGTGCTGGCAACTAGTCCTTTCGGACCAAAGGCTTTGCACCTCGGATTCTGCATCTCTTGGTTCCTGGCATCCTGCTATCAGTTGACTTCCTGATTCCTGACTCCGGTCCGTGTTTTGGCGTTCTTCTGGCTCTTGACCCCTGGCTCTGCACCTCAACTCTGACTCTCGGCAAACTGGACTCAGACCTTCGGTAAAACCTTGACTATGCATTTGTTTTTGTGTATTGGGACTTTGACTCTTCGGTATCCTGCTCTTTCTGGCTTTGACCCTTGGACTGGACTTTGAACTTTTGCTCTCTGTCTTGCCCCACTGGCTCCATCGTGACACTGGGCAAAACAACATCACAAATAACATAAAATACATAGGTTAGGAAAGGCACAAATAGGTATAGAAAAAGGACTGCATGGTTAACAAAGTAATGGAAGCTGTAAAAGGTAAGAAGGATTCCTTTAAGCAGTGGAAAGCTAGTCTCAGTGAGGTTGATAAAAGGCAACATATACTGTGGCAGAGGGAACACAGGCTATGAGAAATAAAATGCAAGCCTGTGATCAGGCAGGCAAAAAGGGAATATGAGGAGGATATTGCAAAAAATATAAATCCCAACAATAAAACTTTCTTCAAATACATTAGAAGCAGGAAATCAGCCAGGGAGGCATGACTAAAGGATGATAGGGAAATGGCTGAGAAGCTGAATGCATTTTTTTCCTGTCTTCACTTTGGAAGATAGGAAGTGCTTGCCCATTCCAGAACCGCTGATTTTAATAAAAGGCAAAAGATTTATGCGATCTGAAGAGAAAGTAATGAGATAACCTATAGATGGATTTTACCGGAAGGACTGTTCTTTGTCTATGAAGGGAGAAGATTCAGAATAACATCGGTATTCAAGGCAATGGATTTTTTGAGGACCTATGGAGAGGAGCTGTCAGACGATCAAGAAGACCGGGAAGATAGAGAAGGAGAAGTGGGAAAAGAAGCGGATCAAGAGCCCCAAGGGGTGATGGCCTTACCGCAAACACCTCAAAGACCGAAAAGATTCAGATTTTAGAGATCGCCAATTAGTACAAAGCAAACGGCAAAAGATGAACAGAAACAACAGAAACAAAACCTAGATGGATAGAAAGAAATTAAAATTTATCTCAGTGAATGTCAATGGCTTAAATGGACCACAGAAAAGGAGAATCTTTCACCAACTTAAAAAACATAATGCTGATGTGACTTGTATACAAGAGACACACATCATAAAAAGGGATTAGAAATATTTGAATGTTAAAAGATTGGGGGAAATTTTCATTGCCTCGGACGAAAGGAAAAAGAAAAGAGGAGTAGCTACCTTTGTCAAAGATCATCTGCAACCAGAATTAATCTTTTCATCCCAGGATGGAAGGATTTTAATGGTAGCCATTCAAAGACAAGCTAAAAGAATAATGATTGTAAATATATATGTGCCAAACCAAAATCAGGAGAAGTTTTATCAGAATCTTCATAAACTTATCTCAAAGCAAGAATTTCAAGAAATTTGTATTATTGGAGATTATAATGCAGTCCTTGTTAAGAAGGAAGATAGAAAAGCGAATGTCTTTGGAAAGAAAATGATGGGTAATGAGTTCCCTGAAGCGTTATGCCAGATAATAGAAGAATGCCGTTTAGTAGACGCCTGGAGAGTGAGGAATCCAAAAAGACAACAATATATTTACTTCTCTGCTAGACACGATTCATGGTCAAGATTGGATATGTATTGGATTTCAACTACAATAGTTAAAGATTTGTTGGATTCGGAACTTGAAGCAGGTACTTATGCAGATCATAATCCAGTTACTTTGGTATTACAAGAAACAAAGCCTAGAAGTAGATGGACATTAAATCTCTCGATTCTGAAGGACAGAAAACTAAAACTACACTTACAGGAGGAATTTACTTACTTACTTGTTTATTTATTTATTTATTCAGCTTATATACCGCTCAAGCCCCAAGGGGTCTCAGAGCGGTTTACACGATATTTGATCCTTCTCTAACTAGGGCCACAATCAATGGGGAGGGACATCCTACCAGCACCCCGAGCAGGGCTTCCCGTTCTCTTCCAGCGGGGCTCCAGGCGTCCGCGCTTCCGCCTCGGTGTACTCGAGCCCCTGGCAAAGATCTTTTTTTTTTCCTGGGCCAGGAGACTTCCACAGCAGGCCCTTCTCTGATGCACAGGCCCGTGTTGGCTTTAAAGAAAATACTCAACCAGATACAGCGAGAAGGATTGTATGGGACACATTCAAGGCAGTGGCCAGAGGTCTCTTAATAAAAGAAGCTGCAAGAATAAACGCTAAAAGAAATAGTGAATACACAAACTTAAAAAAGGAAATCCAGGAACAATAGAAGGGAATAATGGAAGAAGGCGCAGAGACAGGGAGACGAAGCAAAATTAAACTGCTTCATAAAATGAACTGCTTGTTAACAACTGAAATAGCAAAGAAACTGACCTTTGCTAAACAGAACTTTTTTGAAAATGCTAATAAACCGACGAGGTGGCTTGCATATCGAGTTAGACAATGAAAAGAAAAGAATGGGGAAGAAACAAATAGAATCCAAGATTTGAAAAATATAGTGGAAGCCTTTTATAAGGACTTGTATAGAAAACATGATACTAGAGCTGAACAAATAATTCAATATTTGGAAGAACATAAAGTTCAAAAATTCACAGAAGAATACAGAAAGGTACTCAACCAACCAGTTAACAATGATGGAGATGGTGGAAGCCTTAAAAAGACAAAATAAGGGTAAAGCACCAGGGCCGCATGGCCTTCCAACTGAATTTTATGGGAGTTTTGAAGAAATACTCCTCCCACAATTGAAAGAAATATGTAAGAGCATCATGGAGGGAGAAGAAATTCCAGATACATGGAGGGAAGCTACAATTTCGTTAATTCACAAGCCAAACATGGATGGCAAGGAAGTTAAAAATTATAGGCCAATCTCACTATTGAATGCTGACTATAAGATATTTGCTTCTATTATAGCAGAAAGATTTTAAAGAATTCTGGCAAAGACGATACACAAAGATCAAGCAGGGTTTCTACTGAAAAGACAAATAAAAAATAATCTTAGGTGTATTTTGGATGTAATTGAATATTATGAAGCACATCCTGAAAAGAAAATGACCTTAATTTTTTTGGATGCAGAGAAAGCATTTGATAATTTGAGTTGGTGCTTCGTACTGGAAACATTAAAGAAGGCAGAAGCAGGAAAATAATTTATTCAGATGATACAAGCAATCTATACAACTCAGACTGCAATGGTGATGATTAACAGTGAGAGGATCAAATGTTTTGAAATACAAAAAGGAACAAGACAAAGTTGCCCATTATTGCCACTGCTATATATCTTTGCATTGGAGATATTGACGGAAGAGATAAGACATAACCAAAAAATGAAGGGATTAAAAATACAAGGGGAAGAATTTAAGCTATTGGCTTTCGCTGATGATCTTGTATTTATTCTGGAGGATCCATTATCTTCTTTAGATGAACTGAAAAAAAGTGTTATCGGAATATGGACAAGTGGCGGGGTTAAAAATCAATATTGACAAGACAAAAACTCTGACCAAGAATATGAAGACTGAACAGAAAGATATATTTACAAAGACAGTCAGGTTATTAACTGTGTGACAAGGTTAAATATTTGGGAATACATCTTACAAATAAATGCAGTGCGCTACAGGAAAATAATTATAACCAAGAATATGAAGACTGAACAGAAAGATATATTTACAAAGACAGTCGGGTTATTAACTGTGTGACAAGGTTAAATATTTGGGAATACATCTTACAAATAAATGCAGTGTGCTACAGGAAAATAATTATAAATTATTATTAAAAGCAACAAAACAAGACCTTGGAAGATGGGAGAACTTGAAAATTTCACTAATGGGACGAATAGCTTTGATTAAAAGAGTATTTTACCAAGATGGATCTTTCTTTTCCAGACGATCCCAGTACTGAAAAACCTCGGAATATTTAAAGAACTGGATCAAGCAGTAACTAAATTTGTTTGGCAAGGTAAAAGGTCCAGAATAAGACTAAAAGGCTTACAAGATATGAAAGAAAGAGGGGGCTTGGGCCTTCCTAATTGGACTCTTTATTATAGAGTCGCAGCTTTGACATGGATTAAGGAATGGATTATGCTGGAAGATAGGAGGATATTAAAACTAGAAGGACATGATTTACTACTGGGCTGGCATGCATTTCTTTGGTATGGAAAAGCTTCAGCCCACAAATATTTTAATCAACACTGGATACGGGTCGCATTAATGAGAGTATGGGAGATGATCCAAAAGAGTTGGTTTACTAAGATTTCTATGTTGGTGGTACCTACAGAAGCATTTACCTTACCTAGACTATTTAATGAGAATCCTCCAAAGAGGTATTTGGATATTTTGAACTCAAAAGATGAACTTCAATCGGATGAAGATTTATCCTGGTGGCAGAAAGCACAAATCAAATCAAGATATGCTAAGGATAAGAAAGTTGGATTTAATAAGACTTTGACAGAGATGGAAAAACTATCGTGCACACCAGAGATGAAATTTATAAAGAAAATGTATATTTTACTATTAAAAGAATTGATGGCAGATGAAATGCTTAAAAATAATATGGTTCAGTGGGCAAAGAATCTAGGCTATTGTATTGAGTTAGAACAATGGGAAGAAATATGGAGTAAAAATGTCAAAATAACTAAAGCGACTTCCTATAGAGAGAATATGTATAAAATGTTTTATAGATGGTATGTAACACCTGAAAAAAATGCAAAATATGATACTAAATGCTCTAACAAGTGTTGGAAATGTGGGAATAAGACGGGCACATTCTACCATATGTGGTGGACTTGTGACGTTACTAAAAAATTCTGGATAGAGATCCACAGAATGATACAGAAAATTATAGGGCAAGCTGTTTAATTTAAGCCTGAATTACTACTTTTAGGTATTTTGCCTAAAGAGGTAACAGAGATGATCGATATTTGTTAGTATATTTGACAACAGCGGCTAGGATTTTGTATGCAAAATATTGGTGGACTACCCTGATACCATCTAAGCAAGAATACACCACGAAGATATTGGAGGCTGCAGAGATGGATAAGCTCACATTGACTATGAAAGGACAATCTGATTCCACCTTCCAAAATACATGGCATCACTTTTATGAATGGTACAGTTTAAAGAGTTAAGAGGTATAAAAACCAACGAATACCGAACTTATTAATTAATAGGAAATGATTAAAATTATAGAGATATGCACGTAAAAGAAAATTGGAATTGCTGAAAGATATGAAGCAAAAATTGTGGAAAAAACTGGAT
This sequence comes from Gekko gecko, assembly GCA_029375565.1. Classification (NCBI taxonomy): domain Eukaryota; kingdom Metazoa; phylum Chordata; class Lepidosauria; order Squamata; family Gekkonidae; genus Gekko; species Gekko gecko. The sequence continues at coordinate 97,677,840 of JAPDNY010000004.1, read as the reverse complement.
GTGTAACCCCCCCATAAGTGTTATTTGTTTTGTCAGTTAGGCGTTGTTTGTTATGTAGATTGTTCGCTATGTAACTAGGTGTTGTTTGTTGTGTAGATTGGTTTGTTTTGTATGTAGTTGCTTTAAAATAAAATAAAATTCTGCCTCTAGGGGCAGGTTTCAGAACCACTGATTTTAGGAGGAGTGTTGAAAGACTCAGATTGAGGTGACAAGAGAGGAGGTCCTATGACTGATAGACAACTTAAAAACTGATAAATCACCAGGCCCTTATGGCATACATCCAAGAGTTCTGAAAGAACTCAAATGTGAACTTGTGGATCTCCCGACAAAAATATGTAATCTTTTCATTAAAATCTGTCTCCATTCCTGAGGACTGGAAGGTACCTAATGTCACTCCCATCTTTAAAAAACTGTTGCTGTGCTCTACTATTTATGCTCATTGTTCTTCATTGTTTTATCTTAAAGTTTTAAAATAAATTTTTTTAAAAAGGATTCCAGAGGAGATCTGGGAAATTACAGGCCAGTCAGTTTGATGTCAATACCAGGTAAGTTGGTGGAAACTGTTATTAAGGAAAGAATTAGTAGGCATACTGACAAACAAAAACTATTGATGGCTTACAAGTACAACAGACTCAGCATGGTTCTGTGAGGGAAGATTTATTTATTTATTATTCAGATTTATATCCCACCCTCCCCAACGGGCTCAGTGAGATCTTGTCTCACTAACCTGTTATTGTTCTTTGAGGGAGTGAACAAACATGTGGACGAGAGGGACCCAATAGATGTTGTTACATTGACTTCCAGAAAGCTTTTGATGAAGCTCCTCATCAAAGTCTCCTAAGTTAGCTCAGTAGTCATGGGATAAAAGGACAAGTCCTCTTGTGGATCAGAAACTGGCTAATTAATAAGAAACAGAGAGTGAGTATAAATGGGAAATTTTCTCAGTGGAGGGTGGTAAGCAGCAGGGTACCACAGGGATCAGTACTGTGTCTGATGTTTTTTAACTTGTCCGTTAATGATTTGGAGGTGGGAGTAAGCAGTGAAATGGCTAAATTTGCAGATGACACAAAATTGTTCCGGGTGGTGAAAACCAGGGAGGATTGTGAGGCACTCCAAAGGAATCTGTCAAGGATGGGCGAGGGGTCGTCAACGTGGCAAATGGAGTTCACTGTGGCCAAGTGCAAAGTGATACACATTGGGGCTAAAAATCCTAACTATAAATACATGTTGTCTCTGTACTGGCAGAGACTGGTGAAGAGAGAGATCTTGGAGTCATAGTAGATAACTCACCGAAAATGTTGAGAACAGTGCGTGACCACAATAAAAAAGGACAATGCTATGCTGGGGATTATTAGGAAGGGAATTGAAAACAAATCAGCCAATATCATAATGCCCCTGTGCAAATCGATGGTGTGACCTCATTTGGAGTACTGTTTACAGTTCTGGTCACCACACCTCAATAAGGATATTTATAGCACTGGAAAAAGTGCAGAAAAGGGCAACTAGAATGATAAAAGGATTGTAACACTTTCCCTGTGAAGAAAGGTTAAAGCACTTGGGGCTCTTTAGCTTGGAGAAACAACAACTAGGTGGTGACATGATCGAGGTTTACAAGATTATGCATGGGATAGAGCAAGTAGAGAAAGAAGTACTTTTCTCCCTTTCGCACAATACAAGAACTCGTGGGCACTCAATCGCTGAGCAGTCAGGCTAGAACAGATAAAAAGAAGTACTTCTTTACCCAAAGAGTGATTAACACTGCCACAGGAGATGATGGTGGCTACAAGCATGGACGTCTTCAAGAGGGAATTGGAAAAACATATGGAGCAGAGGTCCCTCAGTGGCTATTAGCCACAAGGTATAGATAGGAACTCTCAGTCTGGGGCAAGTTTGCACTGTATTATTGGTGCTTGGGGAGAGCAACAGTGGGAGGGCTTCTAGTGTCCTGGCCCCACTGTTGGACCTCCTGATGGCACCTTGTATTTTTGGCCACTGTGTGACAGAGTATTGGACTGGATGGGCCATTGGCCTGATCCAACATTGGCTGCTCTTATGTTCTTATGTTCATTAAGGGTGGAAGATGGTGAAGCTCAGTCTGAAAAGATTGTGAAGGTCCTTGGGTTATACAAAGTCCAGGAATATGAAAGGAGATGTTTTAGGTTAGGTTAATAGAGAACAGGGAGCTGCGGTGGCTCAAGTGGTTAAGACGCTGAACTGTAGGCTGTGGAAGGTCAGTAGTTCAACAGTTCAAGACCCGAGAGTGCCGCATGACGGAGTGAGCTCCCGTCTCTAGTTCCAGCTCCTGCCAACCTAGCAGTTTGAAAGCAAGAAATTGCAAGTAGATAAATAGGTACCACTTCGGTGGGAAGGTAACAGCGTTCCGTGCACCTTGGTGTTTAGTCATGCCGGCCTCATGACCATGGAAACATCTTTGGACAGCGCTGGCTCTTCAGCTTTGAAATGGAGATGAGCACCGCAACCCTAGAGTCAGATTCGACTGGCTTTCGAGCAAGGGAACCTTTACCTTTACCTAATAGAGAACAATGTGAGGGGAAGTTATGGCAAATACATATTTTTCAGCATTTTGCCCTCTGATTTTTTTCCTCAAGGAGAAAAAAATAGAAAAAGGAAAAAAAGAAATCTTAGCATCTGAACTTCCTTTAAAGAAAATTCTCTATTCTAAAGACATTCATTATTTGTACTTAACCTCCTTCGTCATTTGTACTTAATGGCCTTCATTAAATTTCCAAGGTCAGTGTCTGCATGGTTTAAGAGCTGTGCAAATGCATCCTGTGTGAGACTGGTCTGTATCACCACTAAAGCTTACCTCCTCTGTAGAGATTCTGTTTTAGGTGTTGGTAGATTGCACTATGGATCCCATCTTCAAAAGTGAACTAAAGAGCTAACTGGATTTCTGGGCTTGGACCCATCTGTTTACCTCCTAATTTTGTTTTTTAAATTTTACTTCTGGGGAAAATACAGTTGTGGTGAAAAGCATCACATCTTTGTGCATATGTGCAAATCAAAGAGAAAAAAACCCTCCCCACAGTGAGAACAGTCATTGTAAGTGGGAGGAGAGAACTTTGCCTCCTTTCCATCATCAAGTAAGAATTAGCATGCTGTCACATATTGATGACTGTTTTCAATTGCACCCGTATAGATGATGCTGTGTATATGCATACACACACACACACACACATTCATGCTCATGTGCCATTGCTTATACACATGTATAAAAGCCAGTACCGACCTGCAACAAACATACATTGCTGTTCATCCAGGAGACCCAGGTTTGAATTTACACTCTGCTATGGAAGCTTGTTGGGTGACCATGGGCTAGTCACACATTCTCAGCTTAACCTCCCTCATAGGGTAGTTGTAAGGATAAAATGGAGAATGTGAAAGTGTTGTAAGCCATATTAGGTCTCCATTAGAGAAAAGGGGGGTATAAATGAGGGAAATATACAGTAAGCATGCACTGGTCTGTAGAAAACTCTTCAGTTTGTATTTTGCTTGAATAGGTTGTTGCAGTGAATATAATACATCTGATTTTTTAGTGCATTATTGTGTCCTGATGTAACTTTGATGCTTGATCCAGCATGTCTGCTCCAGTAATAAGGCAAGCATTCAAAGAACTTGGGAACTAATTCTCCGCACCCTTAGAAGCTTTAGGTTTGTATTTCCCAAACAGCATCCTCTCTTCCCCCAATACCACATGGAAAAGTGCTTTTAAAACTAACGGTGGAGTAGGGAATGGGAAAGTGAAGGACTAGAAGTAAAAAATGTCATAAAGTTAGCACAAGCCCTGTGAGTGAACCTGAGCAACTATTTGGACCCTGACTGAAGTCTCCGCTTAACGGCAGAGAGGATGAATGAGTGCCAGTGGCATGCTGGCAGTACAGATGAAAGGCTGGTGTTTTCTGCTTCATTGCTATTTGCACTTGCATTTGCTTAAAAGAAAGGAATCTGCTAAATAAAAGATGATGGCATGTGTTTTTAATTGCCATCTGTTATTGCAAGAATATGAAAGATAAAGAGATACAAAAAAAAGTTTGGGTTGCTTATCATTCTATTTATTTAACTAAAGATGTAGAAGAAAAAGGAAATCCTGTTCAGTTTTGCTTTCTTTGTTTTGATGAATGCAGCGTTAATTCAATGATTCTGTAAGAACTGAGGTGAGAACAAAGGAAAACACATTCCTTTTTTTCTTTCTAGGGAAAATATTGAATATTCACCCTTCTTTGCTGCCTTCATTTAAAGGCGCCAATGCCCACAGGCTGGTATTGGAAGCTGGAGTTCGAGTCACTGGTTGCACGGTACACTTTGTTGCTGTAAGTTCACATCTTCTGCTAGTTTGTTAATAATAAGACCACTTTGAAGGCCTTGCAGATTACACTTAAGCTGTAGTTAATTAAAATTAAACTAAAAAATATCTTTAGCCCTTCATAAGTAGTGTATAAGTGTAATCTAGTAGGCATTATTTACGTGGACTTTCAAAAGGCTTTTGACAATGGCTGAAGACTCCTGAGTAAGCGTAGCAATCATGGGGAAGAGGACCGGTCCTCTCCTATGGATTAAAAATTTGGTTAAAGGAAACAGAGAGTAGGAATAAATGGACAGTTGTCACAATGAAAGGAAATAAGCAGCGGGGTCCCACCAAGTTCAGTACTGGGACCAGTACTATTTAATTTATTTATGAATTATTTGGTATTGGGGTAATGTAGTGGCCAAGTTTGCAGATCAGATCAAAGTGTTGAGGTTGGTGAAAACCAAAGTGGATTGTGAAGAGCTGCAAGAGGATCTATCAAAATTAGGTGAGTGGGCAACACTATGGCAAATGATGTTTAGTACTGGTAAGTGTAAGGTGAGACACATTGAGGTTATAGTGGATAGTTCAATGAAAATGTTAACTCATTGTGTGGCAGTAGTGAAAAACTTGATGCTGGGGATTATTAAGAAAAGGATTGAGAACAAAACAGCAGCAACTGTAATGCTCTTGTATAGAGCCATCATATGGCCTCATGAAATACCGTGTACAGTTTTAGATGTTGCAGAGCTGGAAAAAGTACAAAGGAGGGCAACCAAAGGTGATAAATGGATTGGAGCACCTTGCCTATGAGGAAAGGATGAAGTGTCTGGGACTTTTTAGCTTTGAAAACAGAAGTCTAAGGGGGATGTGACAGAGGGTTATAGGATTAAGCATGGGGTGGAGAAAGTAGATAAAATGAGTTTTTCTCCCTCTCCATAATAATACAAGATATTGGGGCACCAATTAAGTTGATGAGCAATATGTTCCAGATAGACAAAAAGAAATACTTATTTACTCAACAAGTAATTAAACTGTGGAATTCACTGCCAGTGATGGCAGCAAACATAGATGGCTTCACAAAGGGATTAGACAGATTAATGGAGGATAGGTCCATCAATGGCGATTAGCCATGGTGAGTAAAGGGAACCACCATATTCAGAGGCAGTGAAAATTCTGAAATCCAGTGCTAAAAGGCAACATTAGAGGAAGGCCTTGGCCTCTGTGCCTCATTTCTTGCCCCTCCAGGGTAACTGGTTGGCTGCTGAGTACAGAAGGATGCTGGAATAGATGGATCACTAGTCAGATCCAGCAGAGTTCTTCTCAGGGGTCTTTTGGGGCTGAAGCACTGCTCTGGCAGCTCAGGAGCCACCACAAATGGCAGTGGCAGCAAGCCCCACCCCCAGCCGGTGTACCTGGCCCGCACCGAAGTGCTGCAGACCGGGGGATGCCCGAAGAGGCCCTCCTGCCAGCTTCCCCAGGCCCGCGCAGAAGAGCTGTGGCCCGGGGGACGCCCGAAGAGGGGCCCCCCGCCGGTGGAAGCTTGATCACGGTAAGTGTGGGGGTGGCAGTGGGCTTGATGGGGGCTGGGAGAACCCCCCCCCAGAGCCCTCCCCATCTCTTTGCCTTCCCTCTTTCCCTCCTTTTCTGCTTTTCTTTCTTTTTTCCCCTCTTTCCCTCCTTTCCTTCTCCCTTTCTTTTCCTCCTTCCCTTCTCTCCTTTTCCTCTTTCCCTCCTTCTTCCCTTCTTTCTTTCTCTTCTTCCCTCTTTCCTTCTCTTTCTTTCTCTCTTTCCTCCTGCATCCCAACTCTAGTGAGAAGGGGTTAAACTTTAAACCACTTCTCTCTTTGCTTCCCCCGCACACCTTGGCTGGCTGGCTGGAAAAGGAAGGGGAGGCTTTTGAAGATGCTCCCCCTCCATTTGCTTCCCCTTCTGACATCACTTCTGGTGATGTCAGGGGGTGTGGCATATGCTAATGAGCTAATATGCTAATAGCTCATTAGCATACTGTATGCTAATGAGCTCCTGCAGCTCTTTTTCTACGAAATGACCCCTGGTTCTTCTTATGTCCACAAATGCCATACAAAATGAAGCTATATTGCAGACTCTTAAAAACATTAAAGAAGGTGCCATCCATGTTACTTCAGGCAATCTGGGGCTACCAGAGGAAAGATCCAGGGCCATGTAGAGGATAAATGTACAGTCTAAATGGAGGACATCACCAAAAGAGCTTGGTGCAAGGAGCTCAGAGCAAAAGTTCATACAAAAGAATGTCTTGGCTTAGAATGTATAATATTTACTGCCTGTCCACCTCTCCAAAGTTTTTGACCTTTCATTCCAGGAGGAAGTTGATGCTGGAGCAATCATCTTTCAAGAGGCAGTTCCAGTGAAGGCTGGAGATTCAGAGGAGACCCTGTCAGAACGAGTAAAGGAAGCGGAGCACAAAGCTTTCCCTGCTGCTATGCAGCTCGTGGCGAGTGGAGCAATACGATTGGGAGGAGATGGGAAGATAATCTGGGCGTCAACAAAACAAAACTGATCCACTGCAGGGTATATAATGGTGTTAAGAAGCAAGAAATAGCATTGGGATGGGCTTGTTTGTGTAATTCTTTAGCCTATGGCAGCAGCATCTTGTAGTTCTGACCAAGACAAGGTGAGAATGCTGACAAAGCTAGACTGAGAAAGGAATGTATTTTCCACTGTTCAGAGTTTATGCTCTGGCTGCTTAAAACAGAACTGTACAGAGTGCAGATCCATGCAGCAAGTTATTTGTGTGATTTATACAAGTTCATCCACACCATTCTGTGGGTTTGTGCATGAATGTTTTCCTAACGGGAAACCTCTTCACTCAAATAATAGAACACAAATTACACGGAGTGCAACATCCTGGTTCCATATGCAGCACATCCATGCTTAAATCAGACCTCATAACCAGTGTTTTGATAGACTAAGTGTATTGCCAGGAAAGTACTACCAGATTAAAACTATTTGTGATCATATAGTATTAAAAAATTAACACCATATTTTTCTGCTAAATACCAGATCTGTGCAGAATCAAATCCATTCATATTCTGTGCCGTAAGTACTGGTGGTAAATCTTCTTGTATTTGGTAATTCCTTAAAAAATAATTCAAAAAACACTCTGCAGTATTCTTAAAGACTAGTGCTATAGTTATTAACTCTTCTTAGGATTGTACTGCTGCTCCCCCCACAGCATTTCTAAATATATGATATATAATACTGTGACACACTTGAATGAGTATTACAGTTTAACTCATCACTTTGTAGAAGCATATGAAAAGAACAAATAGATATGTATGTTGTACAGAGCTTTTAGCTATTTGCAAAAAAAAAGACTCCAGCCATAGTACTGATACATTTCTGTTGCCTGTTTTACATCCAAATGTTCTGTGATCTCAAGTCCCTTAAGAAAATAAGAGAAGCCAATGTTGAATCAGGCCAATGGCCCATCTAGTCCAACACTCTGTCACACAGCGGATGCTAGAAGCCCTCCCACTGCTGCTCCCTCCAGCACCAAGAATAGAGTGCATCACCTGCCCCAGACTGAGAATTCACATCTATTCCCTGTGGCTAATAGCCACTGATGGACTTCTGCTCCATATGTTTATCTAATTCCCTCTTGAAAGTGTCCATGCTTGTAGCTGCCACCACCTCCTGTGGCAGTGAATTCCATATGTTAATCACTCTTTGGACCCTTCTAATAAAACGTTTCGCCAGTATGAAAGTATACTTTTAAAATAAATTCTAGATGATAAACAATATTTTTCTCCTTGTAACAGTTGAAAGTAACCTGCAAAGTGTGCTGGTGTCTACGAAACAGGCATTCAGGAGAGACTTGCAGATGGCAGGGTTGACAGGTGCCTGAAACAAGCCAGTGGGCTTCTGGTTTTGAGAATCAGGTTCTAAACGGCAGTCTTAAACCTACTCACAAGGTCATACAAAGAGAAAAGCTTGCATGTTGTACCTGGATTTCAGGGGCCATGTTGAGATTTAGATATACTGATGTACTCAGAGGCCCTTTCCACACTCTGCTTTTAATCCATGTTCACTGCGGTGTCCTCCAAGCAATTCTGCACTAAAATTGAATTCAACCTTTTCTTTAATCCAGATTTTTTCCCATTCTGCACTAAAATGGAGTTCAATCTTCTTTTTATTCTGTTTTTTTCCCATTCTGCATTACATTACCTCCCTTCAGTGGTCAGCCCGGTTTCAACCTGCTGTTGCCCTGGGTTATTTGGATGCTGTTTTGTCCTGGACTTAAATTACCTCAACTCAAACACTGAGAAAATCCGGAGTGACAGGCAAATGCAGAAAGGACCTTGAAAAGAACCTGAGTGTAATGAACTCTTTGGATAATGAGAATTATTAGAGCTAAATACAGACAGAGTGGGGAAAGTATCAGACAGGCTTCTGCAAAATGTATGTGAATCTTGACACTCCAGATAAGGCACCATATGTTAGGTGATCAGCAAAAAATTCATGATGGGAGTTACTTAGGAGGAGATTCAGATCTGCTGTGGAAACCACTGCCAAAAGGTCTAGTTTAAGTTGTTTGAAGTAGACATCTGACTGCAGAATCTGAAGAGGAAAAGAATTAATCTGCTTTGCATTTACAAGCTGCAAGGAGAAACATGGGGTAGTGGCTAACACCAAATATTACCGAGGCTCTTTATTAGATTGAATTGTCATACAGTAATGAGGAGCAGAGGAAATAGTATTCAGTATAGTAGTTTAATTAAAAGAAAGCAGCAGTCAAAAGTCATTTCTACACATACCACTGATAATAAATTGTGTTCACTGGCTAGCCTGGAGATCATAGCATGAGACTAATATCAAGCAAAATGAACATTGCTACAAATTCATTATCTGCTGACAGTTTCCCTTTCCACATGAAGGGCAGATGAAGAGAGTCTGCTACAAGTAATTTTTCTTTCCCTGCATGCATTGAAGCACATTCACTATAGTACGAGAATGCTTACAAAATGTCAGCTGGGGAAAAAAATAGACCCCTAGGAATCTAGAACCACAGGAGAGAGTAAACTTGTGCACTAAACCAATGCCTGTAGCTCACATGAACAATCCCAATTTCACCTGCACCCCCTTGCTTACTGCTTTTGGTCACCAATGCCCAGCTCCTCCAGCTGATGATTGCATATTTTTGTCTATCTAGTCAACTGTCCTCTGTTGAAAGGTGCAGAAGCAAGGAAAGCAATCTAGTTTCTCTAGGGGTTCTTCCTTGCTTTAACTCACACCTATCTGGGATTGAACTCTTTGGTCAGTAAAGATAGTCCAAGATAACAATTTGTCCTTGAACAGATTAATATGTAATTGAGAAAAGTTCAGCATCTCCATTACAAATTGATCTTAAATGGCCCTATTTTACATGACAGTATCTCAGTCCCACTTTAGATATCACATACTGTACACAGGAACTGAGTTGCCAGAGGTAAAAAGGTAGCCTGGGGGAGGGGGGGATGGTGAACATGCACAAAGCTTGGCAGGTGACCTGCTGTGAGATCCTTCCTCTCATGTTCCACCCCAGTGGAAGTCACAAAGCATGGTAGGTGTGGGAGACAGATGAGATAAATGTATGAATCATTTCAACCCAGCTTTGCACAACAGCTCACATTTTCCCTCTCAGTCTGCTGCTGAGGGTTCAACCTCAGTTCCATTCTCTCCACTCCTTGTTACTGTGGCTAGTGCTGTGGTGCCAACAGTGGCACAGGCCGTGCGCACCATTGCTCTGATATCAGCAAAACTGTGTTGCAAAGGCCACATAAAACAAACTGTAGGCTGGTGAATACTAAATGATGGCAAGTAAAAGGACAAGGTCTCCATATTGTGTCTATGAGCCATACTCCACCCTGTTCTAAGGTAACAATTTTGGTTCCAATGCTGTGATTTTTAGCAATGGAAACCAATGGCTATGGCTAAAGACTAACAGTGCAATCCAAATTAGTTACACCATTCTAGGACCTTTGAGTTCAGTAGACCTAAAACGGTATAATTCTGCTTGCGACTGCACTGTAAATAAGGTCCTAGAATAAGTTACAGATCAAAACCAGAATTCTGTATACAGACTGGACTACCATTACTGCTGCATTTGTTATCCATTGCAATACTGTAGCTGCTATTGGGGAATGTGAGAGGAAAAACAACCCTGCCTTTCATTCTGACGGATTAGCAGCCAACTTTCTCATTTCCAGCAAGTTTTGCCATCAGCACCTAGTTGCACCATTCCACTGGCAACTAGCTGCAGAGCAACAGGAAATGCTCGGCCCTCTGCTTCTTTGACCTTTTGTGACACAGTCTCCTCTGTGTCCTCTGCTTTCATGGAGGCAGGCTCCTGTACAATTATCGCTTCAAGACTAGAGTCCGCCTGAGAGGAAGAGAAGGAAATTAATGAAGTGCTGATGAGTGAACAGTGTGAAGAGCAATAGGGAAACAGAAGGGGGATGTTTGCAGGGGGACTGGAATTTGGCCACAAAGAGGTTAGCAGAGATTCCACTTATAATATGAAGAGCAGGAGGATATGTCCAGAGGACGGCAGCAGTGACGAGAGCAGATTTAGAGTACAGTACAGCTGGGCTAAGAGGCAGGATAGCAGTGGATGGGTAAAGATGTTTGCTTAAGAATGAGGCTAAATGAGTCACAGATTAATATTCTGATGACTGCTAGGCAACTGACATGGACTGAGGAGGAGAGCAAGCAAGGCTCTGTTGCCAGGAACAAAGAGAAGAAGGCTCCTTTGCACAAAATGAGGCACAGACATTGCAATATTCCATGGTCTGAACTCTGCCAAAACTTTCGGTTACAAATGCAACTACTATATACAGCAGCCTGATATGATACATTGCTTTTGCACAGAATCATCAGGGTATTTGTGTACATTCCGAAGAGTTTTTGCTGACACAGAAAAATACTTACAAGTACAAAATGCACTGTGCAGCCAGCAACTTCGTCTGCAGCTGGAAGTGTCTGTCTATGGACATTGCTGCTTTTGGTTAACGGTGAAAGTGATGGATATGTACTCAGAATTTTCCCTAAAATAAATAAAATCCCTGTTCACAAATGCAAAAGAACATGAACAGATACAGAGAAAACTATTACCCAATAATACAGCTCACAGGTTGAAAAATCAATGTTTGAACTCAGTCTACTCATGGGATCCTGGTTTTGGAAGACATTGCCAAATCCCTTCTGAGTACTCACTATGCGAATCATCCCAGTTACTTACCATTCCATTTTTTAAGAAAGTTGCTACTCAGCACTCGCACAAATCCTGCCAGACAGATCAATTCAATGGAGAACTCTTCAAGGACACTGTCTATTGTGCCATCATATTCTGATCGGCTTCCATACAGTTTGTGGTCAATTACCTACAAAATTAAGGTGAATGCTGGAACATAAAAACCACCTGCCCCCTTCCAAACCATCAGCATCCAAAATAACAGAATGAATAAAAAACTAAAGAACCACTTGATAAACAACAGAAAAAGCAAACTTTTGCTGGCAAATCAATCTCTTCAGTTTCATTGAGCTCTTCCAGGAGTCAGAGATAGACATTTGGAAGCCATTCTCAATTCATTATTTGCTGTCATCAAAGAAGTAAGTAGCAAGGGATCCACTCACAGGAACTTCCACGGCATGCGTTATACCTCAGGGCCGAGTACTGCATCCCTGTCCCAGTCTGCAATCTGCAGGCCCTTCCTCTACATACATATATCCTGTCATAATGATGGAAGTACTAGTAATATTTAATTCAAGTTCTCTATTTTTTCTGTTAGTAGCAAAGCCAGTCATATCCTCCCTGGCTAACTGGAATACAGGTGAAACCAGCCAGAAATGGTCTTGTATAAAGGTGACATTTGTTAACTGATACATATAATTGTCTTATGTTTAGATCATAATGAAATAGCCAGGTATAATAATATTAATGCAATGGAAGGGGAATGCTCCAAGTGAAGGCTTTCTCTGCTTTATCTCAACAGCACAAGCACTGCTTTTTAATAAGTGAATTTAACAGAATGTTCTTACTCGGGTAGGGATGCCAGCCCGGCTTGCAGTCTTCAGTTCTTCCACTCCAGACCTGCTGGCAATTACCAGTACAACTTGTGCACAGCTTGCCGGCTCTTTTGAGTATGTGAGAAGTGCTGCAAGGCTTGTACCTCAAATTTAAAATAAATTAACATAGCTGGCTCAGTCACCATGGTTAGTAGCCATTGATAGACTTATCCTCCAAGAATCCATCTAATTCTCTTTTAAAGCCCTTTGTTCCTATGACCATCACTAGATCCTCTGGCAGCAAACATCACATTTTAATCTCTGTGTAAAATAATCTCCTTTCGTCCATCCTGAACCTACTGCCCATCTGTTTCATTGAATGCCCTCAAGTTCTAGTATTTTGGGAGAGGGAGAAAAAATGCTCTCTGTCAATTCTCTCTACTCCATGCATAATTTCAGAGGTCTTTTTGTAGAAAAAGAGCTGCAGGAGCTCATTAGCATATAGTATGCTAATGAGCTACTAGGCTATTAGCATATGCCACACCCCCTGACATCACCAGAAATGATGTCAGAAGGGGAAGCAAAAGGGGGGGAGGCATCTTCGAAAGCCTCCCCTTCCCTTTCCCAGCTGGCCTGGGTGGGGGAGTAAAGAGAGAAGGGGTTTAAAGTTTAAACCCCTTCTCACTAGAGTTGGGCCACAGAAGGAGGAAAGAGGGAAGGAAAGAGAGAGAGTAGAAAGAAGAAAAGAGAAGGAAAGAAGGAGGGAAAGAAAGAGAGAAGGGAAGAAGGAGGGAAACAGGGAAAGGAGGCAAAAAGAGAAGAGAAGAAGGCGGGAAAGAGGAAAAGGAGAGAAGGAAAAGAGGGAATGAAAGAAATTCGGTGGCAATTCAGCCCCATTATATCCTATGTCAATGGTGAAAACATAGGGTATATTCTGGGGGCAGTAAAGGATGAGATGGTTAGACAGTGTCATCGATGCGACGAACATGAAATTGAGCAAACTTCAGAGGACAGCGGAAGACAGGAGGGCCTGGTGTAATCTGTTCCATGGGGTCGCAAAGGGTCGGACTCGACTGTGCGACTGAACAACAAAAACATCTGTTTTATTCACATAACTTGGGTCCATAATCCATGTCAATTATATATTGCTGAGATTTTCAGTGCTAAATATGATCTCAGAGTGATCTGAGTAATGGTGTGAGAGAAGTAAAATGTGAAGATGTGTGACTGAGTGGGGCTCAAGACCCAGTGTGAGATGTAGGTGCTGCTGTACTGATAGGGAATACTGAATATAATGTGGTTGATTTCAACGTTCATATCAATGGAAAGTTGCCTCCAAAGTCCAAAACAGTCAGATTTGATTTCAAAAGAGGAAACTTAACCAAGGCTGCAATCACATGCAGAATTAGCCACACCATAGGTGCGAATGCTGGGTGGATTTTAAGGGCATGATCATAAGAGAACATCGGGGAAGCGTCCCGCACCTGTGGGCAGCCTGTTTTGCTCCACCGCAGAAGTGGAGTAAAAAACAAACAAACTAGGGAATATCCAGTAGCAAACAGGTTTGCTAAGGGCCAGGAACAGACTTTCCCTGTGTGATCGAGCCAGCGTGCTCACATGGCATCAGGATGGTCTGATAGGGCCATCCCTACTCCATGTCATTGTTTTTTTCCCTGTTTCAGTATGCGCATCATCGCACACTGCATAGGGAGCACTCAGTGCGGAGATGCGGATCATCGATCCTCCGTTGAAGTGCACCGGAAACACATGGCGAAAAAAACAACAATGATTCACCCACAGTTTGTGTCTGATCACACAGTGGTGGGCTGCCCCTGCAGCTCCCAGGGACTGTGTGATCGCGCAAATATGGGTCAAATTACTCCGGAGCAAATAGCCTCGCTTCCTCCCCCCGCGTTATCTCACACTTGTGACTTCCACCAACAATGAGGAACTAGTCAGAAGGAAGTTAGAAGGGAATATCAAGATACAACCCCCTCCAGGATTCTTAGAAGCTTTTTTTTTTGGTCATCAAGTCACATTTGATTTATGGTGATCCCTGGTGGGTTTTTCAAGGTAAGAGACATTCAGAGGTGGTTTGCCATTGCCTGTCTCCATGGTGACCCTGGTATTCCTCTGTGGTTTTCCATCCAAATAGTGGTCAAAGCCAACCCTCTTTTGTTTCCAAGATCTGACAAGACTGGGCTAGTCTGGGCTATCCAGGTCAGGGCAGAAGCTATTTAGAAGCCCATTAAGACCAGATAGAATGCATACCTCAGGTAAGAAAAGGTACCATCACCAATTGTAAAAGTATGTGTGTGTTTAAAAAGCCATGTCAAGGAAGGCATTAAAGACAGAAAGGCTTCCCTTAAGGTTTACCCAAATGAGGTGAAAACAACGAAGCACAGTTTCTGGCAAGACAAAGGTAAGTTTTGTTCCTGAAATCACTAAATAAAGTAGAGCTGTTCATTTCAATGTGTCTTGAACCCAGGATTTAACAACAATATTGTAAGTAAAAGAGAATTTGAGGAACAGATTGCTGAAAGAAGTAACACAAAAGAAAGGAAATACTCAGATCGTAGGGTAATTAGTTTTAGGCTTACCTGTTCCAGAGATGAGAACTGCAACTTTCACTTTTCTTTTTGTGCCAGTGGCCCAGAGAAGACTGTCCCCATCAGAAACAGTCTGCAGAAACGAGGATCTATTTTGCTGCAACACTTCACAAAGATTCTTGATTTCTATCTGAGGACACCCTTTAAAGGAATATAAGGTGGTTAGGTGAGCATATTTAAAATATAGCAGCTAAAAACATTTAGATTTAAAATCAGAAGTGCTGGAAGTTTGCTTATAGTTATAACTTCTAGTGGAAACCTCTGACTCCGCTGTTCTACCAGAAAAACACTGGCAGCAAATAACCCCTGAAGTTTATTGCCTTTTATCTACACTTCCCCAAAAATCAGTTCTTACTTTGCATTTAGTGCTTCGATATGATACCCAAATAGCAAAATAAGCACACATTGTAACTTCACTGAAGCATAAAATTGTTGTGTATTTCATGACCAAAAGCACAAATGCTTTTCCCAATAGTCATAAGCAGGCTCTTGTGTCGGGGGAGATGCCAGCTATTTCAAGCTTTTGTATCCCATATTCAGAATTAAAATAAAAGATTATGACACATGATGTGCATAAAAACACACTGTGAAACATATCAAATGCCAATAAATTAACAAGCGTCTAAATCTGAAGACCCCTTTGAGCTTCAGGTCAAAGCCCCCCTGCACACATACTAGAGGTCGGTCTTTGGTCTTTTATTTAAAAATAGGGAAAACAGAGAATTGGTAGATCTACTAGTTTCCAACTTTCATTAAAAAATTTAATTGTGCAGTATGTACGGTGGCTCAAGTGGTTAAGACGCTGAACTGCAGGCTGTGGAAGGTCAGTAGTTCAGCAGTTCAAGACCCGTGAGTGCCGCATGACGGGGTGAGCTCCCGTCTCTAGTTCCAGCTCCTGCCAACCTAGCAGTTCGAAAGCAAGAAATTGCAAGTAGATAAATAGGTACCACTTCAGTGGGAAGGTAACAGCGTTCCGTGCGCCTTGGTGTTTAGTCATGCCGGCCACATGACCACGGAAACGTCTTCGGACAGCGCTGGCTCTTCGGCTTTGAAATGGAGATGAGCACCGCAAACCTAGAGTCGGATACGACTGGCTTTCGAGCAAGGGAACCTTTACCTATGTACCTTTCCCTTTATAACTCCATAAAAAAGGGGCTAGAACTTAAAAAAAACACCCTGGGAATTAGCAGATTATGGCCCTGGATCATTTTAACATTATTATGCTGCACTGACCTAGGAATTCTCATATGAGAAAAAAAAGTCCTCCAGTGGAGAGAGGAAATGGTAGCTGAATGTTTGAGACAGGATGCTGGACTAGATGGACGATTGGTCTGATCCAGCAGGACTCTTTTTATGTTCTTATGTAAGGAGTCTGAGGAAAAGCAATGAAAGTAGAAGGGCAACTACTGTTTGGATGGTCCATTCCCACTGTGAATTACTTTGTATTTGCAGCAGCAATGAGGACTAAACAGGAATCATTTCAGTATGAAAGCAGTCTGAGCTTCTCCAGGAGGCATGAGGCAGATATTCCAGCAGCCCCAGAACTGAAGATGATTGGCACAATTTCAATTATACATGAGATCTAATTGAAGAAGAAGCTGCCTGGTCCTGCAGATGACAAGCTGCAAGATCAACCAAGATAGGGGAGGAGGAGAATAAGCACTGTCTTGGGCCACAACAGTACTTACGTAAGCAAAGATTAACTTTCCCAGTAGCAGCTAAATCTAAGTTTGTATTCTCCATTGCAATCAAGCTGAGCACTGGAAGCACATTTGCCTTGGAACACCATGAATGCCATTAACACCTTTCTAAGAGCTGAGAACATTCATTACTTTAAATAATGCAATCTTTACAATTACATGGATTTCTCCTAGATCTGCACAAATTAAGTAGCATAGCTGCACAAATGTAATACAAATAATTTAACACCAATGAGAGTCATTGTTGGATATGGTAAATTGTTCTAATTTCTGCTTAGGTAATTCAGTAACCTGCAAGATGGCGTATTACTTTCCCAATCAACCATGCATCTTCATGGTTTTGTACATCCTTCAAAACTTTTCTGGCCAGCTCCTTCTGTACTACCAACACAGCACCAATCCCGCAGTTGAACATCTGAGCCATCTCCCTTTCTGAAAGGCCTCCCACTTCTTGCAGCCAAGAGAAGATGTCAGGAATCTTCCAGTTATGAGCATCTGAAAATAATTGAATTTTGAGATGACAATACTGGGCTTCTGCAGCCAATGTAGATTAGACAGTGCTTTCCCTATGATAACCTTGGCATAGGTTCATTCTTTCTACACCACCTCTAATGAGCAATGCTCGATATAATCCAGAAAAAAAAATAACCCACACTGGAGAGACAGATACCCAAACAAATGAATAAAAGCAGAAACCTCCTCTTACAAGAGTGTCCTGGGATTTCTTTTCCTTCTATCTGAAGAAGTGAGCTCTGTCTCACAAAAGCTCATACTAGAATAAATTTTATTTATTTGTTTGTTTATTAAATTTGATTGTTGACCACCCTTCCCCATAAGACAGTGTTCAGGGCAGTGTTAGTCTTTAAGGCACAACTGGACCCATTTTGTTTTGCTACAATAGAATACAGCTGTTGTCAAGATATTGTCCTTTAAGACCTGTAAGTGTTTGCTGAAGCTAGACAGATAATATGCTTAGCTGGATGAAGTAAGCATAGCAGCACAGCCAGGGCCGGCTCGCTCACTAGGCGAGCTAGGCGCTTGCCTAGACCATGGGCCCTCAGGGGCCCCAAATGGCGCCCCCGAAACCCCCCCACCGCCCTAACCGGGCACCTGCCGCTGCTTCTTCCCAAGCCCTGGGAAGATCATCTAGACTTGCCACGTGCTGACCACTAATTAGCCAGTAATTGGTGACACCTAGACTGCTATTTAGTGAGAGGCGAGGCAGGGCAGAGAATGAAGATCAAGAGGAAGTTGTATCTGCTCATGGTGCTGCTGGTGTGAGAGGCTGGGATGTTTGCTGCATTCCAGGCAGCTTTCCAGGAGGCACGTTGGGATATGGTATCTTTCTGATAAGGCTGTTAAGCTGGAAAGAGGACTGCTACTCCCTGGCCTCCACCCAACTTCTCCAGTTGCTGCTGCTTTAAGTGATTGTTAGGATAAGTATCTTAGGTAGCTAGATAAGCTGTATGTTTCTTTGTGTTTGTACCTTACACACTACCCTTTTCCCTTACTTGTCTGTTTTTATTCTTTATTAGCTTTTGTATTAAATCACCTATTTTTAATTGGATTGAGTCACTGACCCATGAATTGCTATTGGTGTAAATTAGGCTTAAGAATTACAAACAGTAGCCTTTCTCTTTTTTTGTGCTTGTTGGAATGACCCTGAGCAGGAAAAACAACCCTGTAGTCTCTGTGGATACCTGGAGAGGGAGTGATAATACAAAGGCAGAAGGGTGGGGTTGTGACAACTCTCTCACTGGTATTTCCATCATATGCTTGGACTTGGTGAAGAAACTGAGAAGTCCTGCCTTTAGGAATGGCTTGTTTCACTTCAGGCTCCACAGAGATTGTTACAACTCCCAGTGTCCTTGCTTTTAACTAGAGGACAAGGAGTTTCCAGCAGGGGAAAACATCATCCACACACCAGACAGGGCTCAAAGAGGGTTCAATGGAAACAGGAATATTCCAATAGTCCAGAACAGAATAATTCAGTAAATGGGTTAGCAAATCTGTTACAACAGCAGTTGCCAGATACAGACTGAATATTTATTCAGATAACTCCAGAACATAGCACAGCTCTGACTCTGGTGGTACTCTGAACTGACTGTCATTGTTCTAGATCACCACAGGAAAAACCAAATGACCAAGCAAGTTGTCCTATTTCCATGGATAGTTTCAGCCCCAGCCTTTTGGTGATCCTGTTTCCTAGTGGGAATTCTTCTTTTCTAGACCTGGGCTCCACCTCCACTATCGTACTTCCATTCTTCTTGCCTTTGTTATGAAGAAGCTGGGTCAGAAGGGATGTCTATGGGTGATATAAAGGAGATAATAACTGTATCTCTCAGTGGAACCCTTCAGTATTCCCAGGAATCCCCAACAGAGACTAGGACTTGGTCTATCCTCTCATTTCTGTTTTCTTTCTGAACAAAATGAGCAGGAAGTGACACTAGAAGAAGAGGTTGGATTTTTACCCGGCCCTTCACTACCCAAAGGTGTCTCAGAGCAGCTTACAAACTCCTTCCCCTCCCCACAACAGATACCCTGTGAGGTAGGTGAGGCTGAGAGAGCTCTGACAGAAACTGCTCTTTTTCAAGAACAGCTGTGCCAGAGCTTGTGACTGACCCAAGGTCACATCAGCAGGTGCAAGTGGAGGAATCAAACCTGGTTCTCCCAGATTAGAGTCCACGCACTTAACCACTACACCAAACTGACTAGACAGTAACATTGAGAAGTGAAAACAAAATGAAAAAAATTCTCACTTCCACTGGGTGCACGTCAGTACTCTTTTACACACTGTTCCTCTGTCCTGTTCAAGGTGTTACAAAGCAAGTGGTGAGGTGAATGATGGCTAGGTTTGCTGATGAGACTATGGAACTAGAAGGGACTCTGCACTTTTTCAGTGCATGTCACTATGAACAACAGTTATTAACAAGGAGGTATATCAGAACCAACTCACTGGTCTCCTCAAGTCTTGAAAATCAGTTTTCACAATTATATAATTAACTTCTGACTACAAAAACTGGGCCTATACTAACTGCATGTAAATAATATACATGATTTTTTCCACTTACCCAGAATTACACTAAATTGTTCAGAAAGGATTTGGGGAAATCTTCCCAGCAATCCTCCTTCAGCAATATGGATGAAGGCTTTTACATTTCCTGACTGAAGAACAGGCAACAGGACTTTGCTATAGATTTTGGATGGGGTTAGCAATTGCTCTCCTGTAAATGTATGAGTAAATTAATTTAAACAGAATATAAAATCATTATAAAAACTTTACAGCAGTTAGGGCAAGATAGATTCCTTGATACAAAATGTCTTCTATTGCTTTGAGAAACAACATGGATGATACTAAGCATGTTACATATCAAAGACATTTGAATATATGTGACTGAAATTAAAATAAAGACATAACAAAGTTAAGAAATAGGCCATAAATTTAAAACCAGGCAAACACAAACAGGAAAATGAAGTTTTAGTTGTGAAAATTTGCTAATCAGTACTGTGTTCCATGAATGTAAAAAAAGGGGAAATGTTCTTATACCTAAAGTCTTGGCACCACAGCCACCAGAAACAGGAGAGAAATAGTGTAGGGAGGACGTTAAAATAATTTTCCTCACAAGGCTGAATCCTTGAGTATGAAGACCAGAAGAAGCTATTCCAATTAGGACATCTCCATCAGCAATTCTCTCCTGCTGAGGAAGCTTCATTCCTCGTTCCACAGCACCAACTGCAAAGCCAACAAGGTTATACTCTCCAGGTGAATACATGGCAGCCATTTCGTTAGTGTCTCTTCCTGTGAAAGTGAAAAAGGTAACAACAGTTTGTAAACATTATCCATGTCCTACTTCTAAGAATGAATACTAATTCAATGGATCTAACTTTTATACAAATATGCTGAAAGTTGCTAAGATTAAGGGCTACTCAATGTGCATACATAGCTTCTACCAATAGGGCTGCCAACTCCAGCTTGGGAAATTCCTGGAGATTTGGGGGCAGTGCCTATAGAGGGGGAAATCTGGGGATAGACGTCACCTAGAACCTATGGAATACCATAAAGTCTGCCTGCTGATGCTGCCATTTTCTCCAGGGGGCTGGATCTCTGAAGTCCAGGGATCAGTTGTAATTCTGGGAGAACATAGATATCCCTCAAACTCAGATCCATGAGATCCTCTTAGCTAGCCTGTATTTCCCAAGACTTGGTCCTGCCTCCCATGTTCAGATCTAACCGTCTGGATTTTGCACTCCTACCACTAAACGTGATAGCAACCAGGACAAAAAGAAACAAGTGATCATACCTAGTACAGTACATCCTGCCAGTTTACAAGCTTCAGCTATTCCCTCTGTGATTGTCTGAGCCACTCCAACATCAAGTTTCCCACAAATGCAATAGTCAAGGAAGAGGGGTTCAGCTCCCTGACACAAGAGATCATTGACACACATGGCAACCAAGTCTTGGCCAACCTTGTCATGCTTATTGCACAACTGGGCCACCTGTAAAGCAAGGTAAACCATTTATTTATATAATATCAGTGCATGTTACAATTTATTTACTACAAATATAAGAGCTGGCAGTATTTAAAAAGTCTTGTTGCAATGTTACAAACATCAATAATTTTTCAGTACATTTATGTTATTCCCTAATGGATCTTTTCTATTGTATGTGAATTTAATTCCAGCAATTGTCCAGATTTTTTTAACTATTCTGAAACTGGTGGTGGATCCATTCATCCAATATACTAAACAACTTTTTACTCCAGGACAAATTCCTTGCAGGGCAGAATCCACAGTGGGGGGGGGGGATAACTGTTCCCAGTTACATACTTTACCACTGATAAACCAATGAAATTCCTGGAGATACTCCCCTGAAGTGTGTGTATAAAGTGTCACCAAGTTGCAGCCAACAAACCCCATCAAGAGTCTTTCAAGGCAAGTGAGTAGCAGAGGTGATTTGTCATTGCCTTCATCTGCAGAGTCTTCCTTGGTAACCTCCCTTCCAAGTACCAACCCTGCTTAGCTTTCAAGATATCATGAGATTGGGCTATACCGTGCTGCCTTCCCTCCCAATCCCTCTGAAGTACTTAGTAAAAAAAACAGACTTTGGTCTGGGCACCACTGTGTGCCATGTTGCAGGGCATAGTCTCCAGAGTCTGGAGATGTATGATTTCTGGTGGTCCAAAGGTTCTTTTGCAGTGTAGCTGCTTCTAATCACTTAACTTTCGGTTCTCTAGGGAAGGGACCCACACTGTGGAACACTCAGCACTAAAACCAGGCTTTTGACCAAGGAACAGTGTATGTCCCCTCCCTTTTCAGGACAGAGTTGCCTAGAGTCTGAAGCAGGGTTGCCAGACTGTGCCTGGCCACTGGCAGGAGGGGTGGGAGTGGGGACATGGGGGCACATTGCTGCTAGCATGATATCACTTCTGGAGGAAACCCAGAAGTGATGGAAGGTTGCTCTAAAAATTGCAGAAATTTCCTGAAATTCCTAAAGCTATCTGCTGTCACTTCTAGGTTTTCCCTGGAAGTGATGTCATCATAACACCAACACTGCCATTTTTTAATTTTACACCAACACACGCCATTTAGAATGGCACTGAGCAATGGAGCTTGGGGAGGGTGTCCCCTGCCCCAACTGGGGGCTTGGCAGCACTGATCTAGGGTGTATAATTCAGAGCCATCCAAAGCTAGCTTTGCCATGCAGAGGTGTTTAAGTATCATGAATATATGTGGTCAAGACTTTTTTTTGTAGAAAACAGCAGGAACTCATTAGCATAATAGGCCATACCCAACAGCAGAAACTCATTAGCATATTAGGCCACACCCCTTACAGCACAGCTCCCTCCCAGGGTCAGCTTCCCCAGATGCTCTGCGGCTTGCGGGGCACATGGGGAACCCGAGGGAAGGAAGGCAGTTTAAACTGCCTTCCCTCCCTGAATTGGATTGGCTTCCCCAGGCACCCTGTGGCTTGTGAGGTGCCTTGGGAACCCGAGGGGGGAGGCTGTAGGCGTGGCCAACTTGGAAGCCAGCCGGAACTCCGTTCCTGTGCATTCCTGCCCCAAAATAGCCCTGTATGTGGTGTATGTGGTGGATTGGAAATAAGGAACCAAAACCCACCTTCAGCCTTGCTGTGGTTTACCGGGTACTTCACAGCCCTTTCTCCTTGCTCCTGGTTTTGCAATACCAGGGAGCAGCAATCAAGAACATGGACTGAGATTCTAGTAGATATCCACAGAGATGGGCATGAACTGGGAAAACATGCTTCAGTTCGTGGTTTGTGGTGTTCCCAGTTCGCGAACTATGGATCATCACAATTTTTTTCACGCTAGATGAACCAGTTCCATTTGTGATGCAGTAGAATGCCCCCCCTCCAGCATGCTAGAGACACCAAACTCATAATATCTCTGGCTGACTCTCCTCAGCCTGCTCTGCAAGTTTGGTGAGTATTGGATTTGGATTACAGTGTCCAAATTGCAGTCCCCCAAAGAAGGTGACCCCAGGAAAGTGCTTTCTGGGGAAATGACAGGCAGAGTTTCAGGATTGTATAGAATGGATCCTGTGCAAACTAGAGACACCAAACTCACAACAGCTCTCCAGATGACTCTCCCCTACCTGCCCTCCATGTTTGGTGTGGATTGGATTTACAGGGTTTGAGTTATGCCCCCCATAAGGAGTTGCCCCATCCTCCATTGTTTCCAAAGGACCATGAACCCACAGAATCTCTCAATAGAAAATGAATTTGGGGGGCATCTTTACAAGCCCAGCTGAACCAGTGCCACTGTAAATTCAACAGGACTAAGATCAAGCCAAGAAAGTGTTTTTTGGAGAAATATCACAGGTTCAAAAGTATATAGAATGGACCCCTTGCAAGCTACACACACCGCACACACAAGGAACCTCATCCTGCTGCCCAGTCCTCTACAGTATATCCAAGTTGGGGTGGATTACCTTTCTGGGGTCCCAGTTACATAACCCCCAAAAAAGGTCTCCCCAGTGCTCTCTCTGGAAAAGACAGCTGCAGTTACAGGAGTCTATGGAACGGCTCAGGAACAAGCCAGTGATGGAAATGTCACCTGGGCAGGCCTCCCCCCCAGACACTGGAAGCAAGGTAAGCTTGCGTACACTCCCAAACTATGCCCATATGCTTGTGCCCCCCAGGACTCCAAAGGCAGATTCTGAAGGACAGAAAGGCAAACATGACAAGAGACTTCTCACAGGGGTTCCCCAAAGTTACCCTACAACAATTTGGCAGGCACTCCAGTCCCACCAGACCAACGGAAATCAGAGTTTTCCACTTAAAGTGATTCATTTTGGGGGTTTTTTTGGCCCCCCGAAGGGGATTTTTTATTGCATTTTCTAAAAAACTACAGAAAAAGGGAAGGGTACTAAAACACACTATAAGGGGAAATAGAAAAGAAAATCCAAGGTGTGGTGATTGTATATAATGCTTACAAATATGGCATTAAGAAGAACTTTCAGATCACACCCATGGAATCCAGTGCGCCTGTACAAAGCTCACAATGGGGTTTTCACACCTCTGCCCAGGGCCTGCGCGGGAACCCCTCCACTGCATGCCCAAGGGGGCGGGGCACAGACATCCCGCCAGTTCTCTTCTGACTGCCGCGCTGTTCGCAGCTTTTTTGTCGGTTGGTGCCTGAGAATTTTTGCCTCACAGCAAGGATCTTTCAAAATACTTTTTTCTTTCAGTTTTCTTTTATTCCTTTATTTTTTCATTGACTTCTGTCTTAGGGACGCTTCAGAGTGTCTTTTTGGGGGGGCTCCCCACGGTCTTCGGACCCTGTCCCTCCCCCCATCCATCTGCCTCAGGCAGAAGCCGGTTTATGGAGAAGAAGTAGGGGTGCAGGCCCGTAGCTACAGTGGGGCATCTCGGGGCCCAACCCCCTGACTTATCTCCAAGGCCCCCCCACTTTCCATCCAGCACAGGCACTCCCTTGGGTATGTGTGCAGGGTGCCCCCTGACTTATTTAAAGGCCCCCCAAATTAAAAATTCCTGGCTACGGACCTGTGGGGGTGTTTTAAGAAGTTCTCTTCTTGTGGCAGCAAGCTAGCCCCCCGAGACAAGCACTCTTTTTGTATTATTTGCCTGGGCGAAAGCCACCGGCCAGACGCTTGTACTTTCTGTGCCAGGTTTTCAAACCAGACTTGGAAGAACAGGGCTGTGAGACTTAAAGTTGCCCTGTGGGAGTCTGCTCTCGCCCCTCTGTCATCGGCCATGGATGTCGATCATTCCACTTCGAGACCTTCGACATCATCAGCATTGCCCCCAAAGGACCAACCGGTGCTCTCCACTCCGAAGCCACCACGGACAGGCAAGTCAGCCTCTGATACAGGACTTGCCCCTTAGAAAAAGGGCACTTCCAAGTCAGCCTCTTCAGTTTCTACACCGATCAAGAAGGCCAAGAAGAATAAATCCAAGGGGCATACTGCCCATAAGTCAGGAGACTCGCATAAGTCTCATGATGTGAGCAGCGTAGCACCTCCCAAGGGCTCTGCACTGCAAGTAGATATGCAGTCACAACCCTTCCAGATGCACCATACCACACTGGAGCTGCCGAAGGTCCATCAGGACCCTCCTGTTGAGATACTCGATTCTCCTCCTAGGCAACGGAACCCTCTGGTGCCGGATGTCAGGCGCCCCCGAAGAAGCCTCCTTCGGTATCACCCTCTGACGTTGAGGTAGACTTGATCTCGGATATGCAAGCTGTTGGTCCTCACTCCCCATTGATGGCTTCCTGGGCCAGCGAGTGCTCCGATTGTGCTCAATACCAAGCGAAGGTCAGGTCCCGCTCTCCCCACTGTGGTAACCGGGATTGATGGGATGACTACGGCTCTCGCTCAGACAGATATCGTCCATCTCGGCCACCTTGTGAATCCCCATCGGGATATCCATATGGACCACCAATGTACCCTTTTGATCACCGTCATGATATGCCTTATTGGTTTTCGTCCATGCTGTGGCTACCGCTGAGAGACCAGGAAGATTGGAATGCCCATTGTCCTCAGTCCCATTCCCCCCGTCATTGTCCGCCCTCAACGTCGATCTCCAAACCACCACCCTCCCCACCTCTGTCAAGCCTCTCCCGTCAATCACCACCGAAGCACCTGTCGATACCGGCACTGCTTCATGACACCGGCTCATATTCTGAGTCTTCACCGGGACTGTCGGATGCCAAGCACTCTGATGATGACTTATCCCTGAGAGACCATCCTCCTAAGCAGACCGTCTCAGAGGATATTCCAATATCTCCTTCAGAGGATATGATCTCCTACGGCGACCTGATAAAAAGGATGGCTCACTCCTTACAGTTGCCAATAATTCAATCACAACCCTCCATCTCCAATGAGGTTTACGATGTCATTGAGATTGATGCTTCGACACCAATAGCCCTACCCATGTCAAAGGTTCTCCTCCATGCAGTCAAAATGCCATGGGAAAAACCGTCATTGGCGCTGGTGTTGACAAAGAGGCTCAATCACATGTATTGTGTGCAGGAAGAGAGTGCCACTTTCCTGTATATCCATCCTAGCCCAAATTCAATGGTTGTTTCCACTTCTTCGAAGAACAAACGCTCCAGTGCCACCCCCTCTGACAGAGAGAGTAAGAAGATAGACGCCTTCAGACGGCGCTTCTATTCCGCTGCTGCACTGGGAATCAAGGCATCAAAGGACATCACCTGTCTCGGGAGGTACCAGTACTCCTTGTGGCAGAGGATGGCGGAGTTTCTTCCCTCCGTGCTGGAGGATAAGATGGAGGAAACACGGTCTGTCCAGAAGAAAGGTCTCCTAGTAGCCAAACAACTACTCAACACTGCAAAGCACACTCTGGATGCTTTCTCCACATTGATGGTCTCCTTGGTGTCTCTTCACCGGCATGCTTGACTGTGGACCATCTCTCTACCCCATGATATCAGGTCCTACATCAAGGACCTACCCTTTGATAGGGAAGCGCTTTTCCACACGTCTACCGACTCGGCATTGCAAGAGCTAGATAAAAGCATTAAAGCTTCTAAATCCTTGGGTGTCTCAGCGCCTACACGATCCTACCATCAGAGGTCTCGTTATGCACCTAGGCGTCAGTACTCCAGCAAGCCGTCTCCAGACAACAACTGGAGGCCGCATTAATCTCCTGTAGGCCACCACCAGCAATATGCCTACCAAACAAAGTCAAGGTCGGGATCCCACCAGCAGCAGTCCAGACCAAAGACCCAGCGTGGGCCCAAGCAGGGTCTTTGACTCTCTCCACTCTCTGTTGATGGGGACAACCCGTCTCTACCCCTTTCTGCCCGCATGGTGGATTATTACCACCGATTCCTGGGTCTTATCTATCCTGACCCATGGGTATGTCATCGAATTTGTGGACCTACCTCTCTTCCCAGTCTTCCGCCCCACCCCTCCCTCTCCCATCCTTCTGCAGGAGGTCAACTCTTTACTGCAGAAGGATGCAATAGAGTCGGTCCCGAAGACATCGGAACAGACAGAGTTCTACTCCCGCTGTTTTGCAGTTCCAAAACAGGATGGGGACTGCACCCAATTTTAGACCTCCGGAACCTGAATGTCTTCATTCGATACCACAAATTCAAGATGATGACCCTACAAGTTATCCTCCCTCTTCTGTCCCAGGGATCCTGGATGGCTACCACTGACCTCCAGGATGCCTATTTCCACCTCAACATTCATCCCTCCACTGGAAATACCTCCATTTCACCATAGGAGAATGCCACTTCCAATACAAGTGCCTCCCCTTCGGTCTATCCACGGCGCCAAGAGTCTTCACCAAAACGATGGTGGTGGTGGCCAATGTTCCCTCTAAGCTGAGTTAGTGTGAGCTAGCTCACAGTTTTTTAGCCTCTGGCTCACACATTTTTGTCTTAGCTCAGGAAGGATGGCTTCAGAGCAAACTAACTTATGCAGTAGTCAAATTGCTCGCTCACAACTTTAATGCCAGTAGCTCACAAAGTAGAATTTTTGCTCACAAGACTCCACAGCTTAGAGAGAACTTTGGTGGTGGCAGCCCACCTTCGTCTTCAGGGAATTACCATCTTCCCTTATATCGACGACTGGCTCTTGGCAGTGGACTCCTCACAGCTCCTGCGCAATCACATTGCTCAGACACTGCACCTCCTGTCCTCCCTTGAACTGCAAGCCAATCTACCAAGATCACACCTAGAACCCCTTCAGAGGGTGCAATTTATTGGGGCTCTCTTAGACACAGCCTCTTGCAGGGCGTACCTTCCCGCCGACAGGGCTATAACCCTAGCTTCTCTGGCAGAGACTGTCAGCACTTGCCCTTCCTCCACGGCATTCCATATCCAGCGCCTTTTAGGGCATATGGCAGCCTCTATGGCTGTTCTTCTGCTGGCAAAACTCCATATGAGACCTCTCCAGCTCTGGTTTCTGAAGAACTTCAAGCTGACACGAATGCCACAATCCAGGGCACTCATGCCCCCACAGACCGTGCAGGACTCTTAGCGGTGGATTTTGCACCATTGGTATCTCAAATTAAAAACATAGTTCTAAAGCATTGGCATATTGTGGAAGGTATTTTAGGCTGTCAAAATCATCCTTTTATGGGATTTAGAAGAACTAAGGTGATTCACTAGTGCATTCTGATTTTCAAATTTGCAATTCTGATACCATAGTGACACCCAGTCTGCTGCTCAGTCTGCCCACTTGTCTGGAGAACAAGTAGAATTGAGATTCCAAGCAGAAATTTTGTAGATGAGTTAAAAAAAATTTCTTCATATTATACTAAACGGGTTGTATATCTTTTAAAGTGCCCCTGTTTATATTTGTATGTAGGAAAGTCAACTAGAACCATTAGAACTTGAATGATTGAACATAGGTCCTGCATTAGAAACTCACATCTGAATTCTCCTTTAGTGCAACATTACATGAATATGAAGCACTCTCCTAATGATTTTCAGTTTGCGGTTCTGGAAATACTTAAAACTCACCAATATATTAGTTTAAATGTTCAAAAAAGATTGAGACAACGTGAAGCATTTTGGATTTTTAAACTCAAAACATATGATCCTTATGGTCTTAACCAATCATTAGAATTTGGCTGTTACTTATGAGTTGTTGTAACTTACCTCTATAATTTAGCTGTAGAAATAGTTACTGGTTTTTTCATTTACCCTTATGGTTTTAATCAATGATTGGAACTTGGCTACTACTTATGAGTTGCTGCTACATAGTTGTTACTTACAATTAGAAATAGTAATGGTTTTTTCAACTCTTTGTCACCTTAAATCTTTGACTGCTATGGTGCCTAATAGAGATTAGCTATAGTATATTAAGCCTTGGGTGTTGACTACTCTTTGAGGCTTACCGACTATTGCAGCGCATGTGCTATTGTTGATTGGATGCCTGGCTTTGAATGATTATAATAGGAATGGTGAGCATAGTGACCCTTTTAATATTTCTTTGTATATTGTAACTGCAAATAATAATATTATAAGAGCATTTTCCTTATTTTTCCTTGTTTCAGAATTTTTCCTGTAATATTGAGTTGAAGGCTTTTATACACTGTGAGTGCTATACTAAGGATTTTTCCTTCTAAGAGTCTTCTGTGCACTATGAGTACTGTATGAAGGTAGAAAAAAATTCTGTTAGTATTCAGAACATGGGTTTGGCTGTAATATATGATAATAATTATTTGGTTTTATTTGCAATTGTAGTAGTGTGAATATTGAAGAAGAATTATTGAAACAAAGGTCAAAATCCGGAGTCTTCGTCCATTTTGTCTGTGTACCATTTATGGACTTGTACTTTTTGAGCACTAGTGGTCTGCGTTATTTGTGCAGTGCTTGTTTATTTGCTGTATACTGTATACTGTGATATCGCATTTGTTAGGACTATCATCACCAACATTACCCAGGGGGGGCCCCTTGCTCCTCCCCAACCAAATTTACACAGTAACTACGAATGCCTCCCTTTGGGGCTGGGGAGCCCACCTCAATGGTGTCAGCATAGGGTACCGTTGGGATGCTCTCACAGCAACTCAGCACATCAACTACCTCGAGTTGCTGGTGATCAACTTGGCACTACAGGCCTTCCAACCTCTCTTTCGAGGACAATGCGTAGCCGTTCTGACAGACAACACAATGGCACTCAGCTACGTCAACCGTCAGGGAGGGACGGTGTCCTGAAGCCTTTGTCACCTAGCAGTTGAACTGTGGGAGTGGTGTGTTGCCAACCAGATCATCCCTGTGGCCACTCACATTCCAGGCTTCCTAAATGTGGGAGCGGACCTCCTCAGCAGGGGTCACACACGGCACCATGAATGGGAGCTGAACTGGTCATATCTCCGACCCCTCTTCCAGGAATGGGGCACGCCAGAAATAGACATCTTCACTTCCAGGACAAATGCAAAATGCACTCTCTTCTGCACTCAAGGAGGAACAGATCCACCCTCTCTAGGGGACAGCCTGCTCCATCCATAGGGGAACTCATCCCTCTACATGTTTCCTCACTGATTTTGAGAGTTGTGCACAAACTGGCCAAAATTCGTCCAGATTGCATCTTGATAATGCCATGGTGGCCCCGTCAACCCTGGTTCCCTATCCTCCTTCATCTGGCAAGAGGCAGGTTCCTGCACTTCCCCAGGGTTCCAGACCTCCTCACGGCGGAGAATGGGACGCTGTTCTATCCGGAAATGAGCACTCTAAAGTTGACAGCTTGGCGAATAGAGCCTTAACCTTTTCTGCCAGAGTCTCTGAGGTCCTCTGCAATGCAAGGAAGGAATCCACGCGTCTCTCATATTAGAGGAAATGGCGTAGATTCCTTTCCTTTCTTCCTGCCTCTATTAAGTCACCAACTTCAGTAGGATTAGATAAGGTCCTCGACTTCCTTATCTCCCTCAAGGACCAGGGGCTCTCCCACTCATCCATCAGGGCGTACTTGGTGGCTATATCCACATACCATAATGGCAGGGATGGTTATACAGTTTTCTCCCATCCAACATCTACAAGATTTTTAAGAGGCCTCCTCAGACTACATCCTCCAATAGCTACCCCTACAGAGTTGTGGGACCTCCCGTTGGTGCTCTGACACCTCACCAGAAAGCTATTTGAGCCCATGGCAACGTGTGACCTGCAGTATGCCGCTTGGAAAACAGCTTTCTTAGTAGCCATTACATTGGCTAGGAGAGTCAGTGAACTCATGGCACTATGTCATGACTCACCATATTTGGTCTTACTGCCAAATGGAGTGCATCTGGTGCCGGATCTATCCTTCGTCCCCAAGGTCGTCTTGGAATTCCACCTAAATTCTGAAATTTTCCTACCTGACTTCTTTCCACATCCAGAGGGGGGAAAGCAGTGATTACTTCAAACCCTGGATGTCAAGAGGGCACTCCTCTTTTATTTGAATCAGACTCAACCTACAAGAAAGGACAATACGCTGTTCTTCTCCTACTCTATGACCTCTTTAGGGTTGCGCATTTCACCTCAATGCTTCTCTAAATAGATTGTTGGAATGATCAGACTGTGCTACTATCGAAACAGTCTCTCCCTCCTCACCTGAGAGCACACTCTACCAGGTCCATGGTGACCTCTACAGCCTTTCTGAAGGGCACATCACTTTCATCCATCCACAGAGTGGCTACGTGGTCCACGCCAACCACATTAATCAAACACTACACTCTGGATGTTCATGCGCAACAGAAGGGCGATTTGGGTCATTTGGTCCTGTCCGCTGCAGCTCACTGAGTCTGACAGCACCCACCTCCAGGTGAGCAACTGCTTTTTAATCTCCCATGGGTGTGATGCACAGAGACCACGAAGAAGATAAATAGGTTGCTTACTTGTTACTGATGATCTTTGAATGGTCATCTGTGCATTCATACCGCCCGCCTGTCCTTCCCCACTGCTGTCATCCTCAGTTGTTCTCACATATGACTCGGGTTGATAGCGGTCAGAAGGAACTGGCGGGATGTCCATGCCCCGCCCCCTTAGGCATGTGCGGTAGGGGTTCCCGTGCAGGCCCAGGGCAGAGGCACGAAAATCCCGTTGTGAGCTTTGTACAGCACCGATCAGATCAGCGCAGGCGCACTGGATCCCATGCGTGTGAATGCACAGATGACCACTCGAAGATCATCAGTTACAGGTAAGCAACCTGTTTTTGTTAACCTTGAAGGTGGCAGTTAGATCAATCTCTTATAGAAGCTCTAGCTCATACAGACTGTTTGGAGTATACTTCTGAAATACACTTAAATTTATTTTATGCAAACATCAGGCATCCTCATCATCTAAAAAACAATAGCTTCTGCCCATCTGGCTATTACATTCTGTCTGTTAACCAACCATTACCTGCAATCCTCCCAACATCCAAAATTATTTAAGTGAAATTACTAAATACATCAAAATTAGACTTGAACATCCTTCTTCTAAAAGATCACTCCATTTATACTCTTATTAAAAAGAAAAACAACAAAGAAAGAACCTAAATAGGCATCAAGTAACATCTCCTTCACCTCTCCCATTAAAAATATTAGTCTAAGTTGATAAAATAAATTTAAATTTCATTTGCACAATCATCACCAATCATCCATCTTTTCTATGTGAACCCTTCACCCCTATTTTATCCATACCTCCCCCCTTAACCAAAAGCATTATCTGCAAAAATTCTTCACTGGAGAATCCTCTTCTCTCAATCTTCTTCAGCTCACAGTCCACATCTTCTAAAAATCCGCTATCTCCTGAACAACTAACCCACGTATCCACCTTTCACCCAACATTCCATTAGCTCTGTCCCCACCATTAAAATGCCTAGTAACTTTATTTTTCACTTGTCAAGGGCTGCCCCACTGCCCCGCCAGTCTTTCTCAGTAGTGTTTATTGTTCAGTTAAACTTTCGACTTCCTGAAGAGGATTCAGTTTCGTTTTAATTCTTTCGATGCAACAAGCACCATTTTCAGAGGGGTCTGTTTATCTTCTTTTTATTACCAAATTGCCAGGGTGCTATAAATCCATCAACTTGTTCTCACAGTCATCACTCACTGAGATGATTAGAGTTCCTTTGAAAAGGTAAAGGACAATTTCCAATACCTAAAGAGGTTGCTGCCAGATGTTTACATAGTAGCTTTGTCTTTCGAGGGGGGGTTTCCCACTCTCTGTCTGCTAAAGGAAAGTTCTGCTGCATTTACAGCCACCATTCATAAGACCACTTCACCACTCATAAGTTTTTCCATTTTATTTTATTTTATTTTATTTTAACATTGTTATATGGGGGGAGGGAGTTCTCTTTCCCCTCCGCTTCTTTTTTTGAGGAGGGGGTAGACTTCGCTTCACTCTGACTCTTACTGTGATGTTTTTGTTGTTCAGTCGCACAGTCGAGTCTGACTCTTCGCAACCTCATGGACCAGATCACGCCAGGCCCTCCTGTCTTCCGCTGTCCGCTGAAGTTTGCTCAATTTCATGTTCGTTGCATCGATGACACTGTCTAACCATATCATCCTTTGCCGTTCCCTTCTTCTTTGACCTTCAATCTTTCCCAGCATCAGGGTCTTCTCCAGTGAATGCTCCCTTCTCATTTGGTGGCCAAAGTATTTGAGCTTCAACTTCAGGATCTGGCCTTCCAGGGAACCGTCAGGGTTGATTTCTT
The DNA here is from genome assembly GCA_029375565.1 of Gekko gecko. NCBI lineage: Eukaryota > Metazoa > Chordata > Lepidosauria > Squamata > Gekkonidae > Gekko > Gekko gecko. The sequence continues at coordinate 97,644,574 of JAPDNY010000004.1, read as the reverse complement.
TTAGGATTGACTGATTTGATCTCCTTGCAGTCCAAGGGACTCTCAAGAGTCTTCTCCAGCACCATAGCTCAAAAGAATCTATTCTTCGGCGCTCAGCCTTCCTTATAGTCCAACTCTCACAGTCATACATTACTATGGGGAATACCATTGCTTTGACCATGCGGACTTTTATTGGCAGGGTGATGTCTCTGCTTTTTATCATGCTGTTTAGGTTTGCCATCGCTTTCCTCCCAAGGAGCAGGCATCTTTTAATTTCATGGCTGCAGTCACCATCTGCAGTGATCTGGGATCCCAGGAATGTGAAGTCTGTCACTACTTCTACGACTTTCCCTTCTATTTGCCAAGGAGTGATGGGGACAGATGCCATGATCTTAGTTTTTTGATGTTGAGCTTCAAGCCCACTTTTGCGCTCTCCTCTTTCACCCTGAGCAAGAGGCTCTTGAGGTCCTCTTCACTTTCTGCCATCAGAGTGGTATCGTCTGCATATCTGAGGTTATTTATCTTTTCCCCAGCAATCTTAACTCCAGCTTGTGATTCATCCAGGCCAGCATTTCGCATGATGTACTCGACATATAAATTAAATAAGCAAGGTGACAATATACATCCTTGTCGTACTCCTTTTCCTATGCTAAACCAATCAGTTGTTCCATATCCGGTTCTAACTGTTGCTTCTTGACCCTTATACAGGTTTCTCAGGAGACGTGAAGTGGTCTGGTACTCCCATCTCTTTAAGAACCTGCCATAGTTTATTGTGATCCACACAATCAAAGGCTTTAGCGTAGTCAATGAAGCAGAAGTAGATGTTTTTCTGGTACTTTCTTGCTTTCTCCATAATCCAGCGAATGTTGGCAAGTCGATCTCTAGTTCCTCTACCTCTTCGAAACCCAGCTTGTACTTCTGGCAGTTCTCTATCCACATACTGTTGGAGCCTAGCTTGTAGGATCTTGAGCATGACCTTGCTAGCGTGTGAAATGTGTGCAATTGTGCGATAGTTTGAACATTCCTTGACATTGCCCTTCTTTGGGATTGGAATGTAAACTGACCTTTTCCAATCCTGTGGCCACTGTTGTATTTTCCAAATTTGTTGGCAAATTGAGTGCAGCACTTTAACAGCATCTTCTTTTAAGACTTTGAATAACTCAGCTGGGATACCATCACCTCCACTAGCTTTGTTGTTAGTAATGCTTTCTAAGGCCCATTTAACTTCGCTTTCCAGGATGTCTGGCTCGAGGTCAGTGATTATACCCTCGTGGTTGTCAAGGACATCGAGGTCCTTCTTGTATAGTTCTTCTATGTATTCTTGCCATCTTTTCCTAATCTCTTCTGCTTCTGTTAGGTCCCTACTGTTTTTGTCCTTTATCATGGCCAGCTTTGCATGGAATGTTCCCTTGATTTCTCCAATTTTCTTGAAGAGATCTCTAGTCCTTCCCAATCTATTGTTTTCCTCTATTACTTTGCATTGTTCATTCAGGAAAGCCTCCTTATCTCTCCTTGCTGTTCTCTGGAAATCTGCATTCAGTTGGGCAAATCTTTCCTTTTCACAGTTGCCTTTAGCTTTCCTTCTTTCCTCTGCTATGTGTAAAGCCTCATCAGACAGCCACTTTGCTTCCTTGCATTTCTTTTTCTTTGGGGTGGCAGTGATTGCTGCCTCCTTTACAATGTCATGGACCTCTATCCATAGCTCTTCAGGCACTCTGTCTATCAAATCTAGTCCCTTAAACCTATTTTTCATCTCTACTGTATATTCATCGGGGATGCAATCTAGGTCAAATCTGAATGGCCTAGTGGTTTTCCCAACTTTCTTCAATTTAAGTCTGAATTTTGCAATGAGCAGCTCATGATCTGAGCCACAGTCAGCTGCAGGTCTTGTTTTTACTGACTGGATAGAGCTTCTCCATCTTTGACTGCAAATTATATAGTCAATCTGATTTCGGTGTTGCCCATCGCCTCTTAGGTTGTTGGAAAAGGGTGTTCGCTATGACCAGCGTGTTCTCTTGACAAAACTCTGTTAGCCTTTGCCTTGCTTCATTTTGTTCTCCAAGGCCAAACTTGTCTGTTATTCTGGTTACCTTTCGATTTCCTACTTTAGCATTCCAGTCTCCTATGATGATGAGGACATCATTTTTTGGTGTTAGTTCTATGAGCTGTTGTAGGTCTTCATAGAACTGGTCCACTTCAGCCTCTTCCGCAGCAGTGGTTGGGGCATAGACTTGGATTACTGTGATGTTGAATGGTTTGCCTTGGATTTGGACCGAGATCATTCTGTCATTTTTGAGATGGTATCCCAATACTGCCTTTCTCACTCTCTTGTTGATTATAAAGGCCACACCATTTTTTCTACGGGATTCCTGGCCACAGTAGTAGATATAATGGTCTTCTGAGTTAAATTTGCTCATTCCTGTCCGCTTTAGTTCACTGATTCCCAAGATGTCGATGTTCATTCTTGCCATCTCATTTTTGACCACGTCAAGCTTACCTTGATTCATAGATCTTACATTCCAGGTTCCTATGCAGTATTGTTCTTTGCAGCATCGGACTTTCCTTTCACCGTCAGACACATCCACAACTGAGCGTCCTTCGGCTTTGGCCCAGCCACTTCACTCTTTCTGGGGTTACTCGTACTTGCCCTCTGCTCTTTCCCAGTAGCATATTGGACACCTTCCGACCTGAGGGGCTCATCTTCCGGCATCATATCTTTTAGCCTTTTGTTACTGTCCATGGGGTTTTCTTGGCAAAGATACTGGAGTGGGTTGCCATTTCCTTCTCCAGGGAATCAAGCTTGGTTTGAGTTCTCTGCTGTGGCCTGTCCGTCCTGGGTGGCCCTCCACAGCATAGCCCACAGCCTCATCGAACCACGTAAGTCCCCTCCCCACGACAAGGCAGTGATCCATGAGGGACTGTGATGTTAACAGTCTTTAAAAGAAAACTTGCCATTTCTAGCCAGCCAGTTGATGTAGATTTTCAGGTACTATTTTTAAAGTCCCGAATGTTTGCTTATCTGTTACTCGGTTCTTAAATCACAGCACTCCTCCATCACAGTCCCTTCAAGCTCCATTTATCCAGTAGTAATTATTCTCCTTTATCTGGTCATCCGGAGGAGGGCGTAGTTACCTCCCCCCCATGCTTACAGGGATAAACTTCGCCTCCCTCTGATGCTTCATAGCTTTTACTCACATTTCTTCAGTTACTTCATGGATTCAGCCAGTCGCTTAATTAGAACTTGATCACCATCACTTGGTCCGGTACGCGAAGCCTCGGCCAATACTGGAACACAGTGGAAAGACTGGGGCAAAAGGATGCCCCCATCCCAAGGCTAGAAGCTGGGGGGGTGAGGAACCTCAGTGCCCCCTGACTCAGGGCTCATCCCATGAGCCCTGGGGGGATGCGTACGATTGCACCCCCTCTCTACCTGCTGGTTTGCAGTCCATGTCCCCGAGAGCCAGGAATAACAGCTGCCATCAGCCTGCCAAACGGAAATCAACCTCCACTTAAAGTGATTAGTGATGCCAGCCATTACAGAAAGGCAGACATCTGACAGTAGCCCCAAAGTAAACCCACGACAGCTTGGCAGGCAGGGAACTTCAGCCCCACTGGACCAGTGGGAATCAGATGTTTCCGTTTAAATTGACCATGAGGTAGGTGTTGTGTTACAAGATAGATTTTGTTGTTTCATGAGGTAGGTGTTGGGTGAGGGGGTGGGTAGGTATTGGGTGAGGAGGCAGCCATCCTCCCACCTAAGCACCAAGAGCACAACCCTCAGGCCACCTGCTAGATCCCCCAGACAGAAGGACAATAGGAGACCTGGATCTTACCCTGTGAGGTCCAGAGAGGTGTAGCCCAGAAAGGGGAGAGGAAAGCTAACTTGTTTACCCTGGCTGGGTCCAGGCTGGAGCAGTGGTGGCTGAGAATGTCTCCCAGGTGGGAGAATGCCTGCTCACTCTGGACACTGGTGTGGGGGGGGCAGGAGTGGAGACTCATGGCCACGCAAAAGAGGTCAGGCCAGATGGCAGCCTTGCATGACCTGTACTCCAGAGGATCAACAGAGGTGGGCTCAGGGGACTTGGCAAGGTACTCCCTCACCATCACATCTGCCGAATCCTCCACCATCACATGCCTGGCAGCACCACTACTGCACACCTCCCAGTTCATCACTGACAACCAGTAGCAAGGGCTCTTCCTGGTTGGGCTCTAAGGCAGAGGTGCCAGGCTGGGGCTCCGCCTCCTGTTCCACCTGCTGTTCCCTCTGGTCGCATCTGTTGGCTTGTAGCCTCCGCGCTTCTTTGCAGAGCTCACACTTCCATTGCACAAGCTCTGTATTCCAGAGAGCAATGCTGCCTTTTATTCGGGGGTTACAGATACAGGCCAGCATGTACTCCCCTTCCTTACAAAGAGGAGTGCAACTTGGTGATGATCCCCACCTGCAACCTCTCTGCCAAGGCCCTGATCTATGGGAGAACAGGTATTCCCTCAAGACATGGCTGAAGTGCAGAGGCCAGCGCCTGGTCCAGCCCTTGAATCAGGGGGGATGACTTGCCCCAGGCTGGCTGTATGGGTACAGAGTACATCAGTGGTGTCCTGGAAGGACTTAAGGACAATACACCATTTGGGAGAGGGTCAGCCAGTCATGAAACTGATGCTGAGCTCCTCTTCCCGAGCAGGATGGTCATGGAGGAGACAACATCCTGCACCATGCTCTTCTGCTCCACCAAACACACAATCAACATGTAGGTGAAGTTCTAGCAGGTGGATAAGTCCAGGATGAGCTGCATGAGAAGTGGGTGGCTAGGGACCAAAGTGGGTGGCTAGGCACCAGCTGGTCTCCAGCAAGGCCTGCGTCTCAAGGATGGCAGTGCCCCAGGTGGCCTTGACAGTGTTCCCCAGCCCCAGAGCATCTTTCACCACGAGGTGAAGCGTGTGCATCAGGCAGACAATGTCCTTGAGGCGCACAGCCTTCACGGCTGCCAGTATCTTGGTGCTGGCATCTGTGACCATGTGGCCATGGACAATGTTGCTGCTGCGCATCCACTCTCAGGCTACTCTGTATCACAGTGGTGATCTGCACCCATCCCTTGTACATGGAGCAGAACCACTTTGTAGCCTGGTGGCAGAACTGTCCCCTCCTAGGTCCTGGGCTCTGCCCTGACAGTCCAGACAGACAGGTCCTCTGATTGCCACCAGTGGGCAGTGAGGGAGAGGGGGCCTTGCTGCTGGCTGCCTCAGAGGTCTGCCATAAAGTGCATAGTTTTGCCTTGCACTCTGGAGAGCTCACACTTGACCATTGCCACTGCAGAGTGGTACATGGAGGGCAAGACTCAGAGGGGTGTACTGAAGGCAGGAGCAGCAACAGGGAGTTGTGTGGAAGGGGAGGATGTTTCCCCCCTCTCTGAATCACTCTCAGACTTCTCCAAAGAGTGTTCTCAGATCTCTCAGGTCTCTGGGCAGTGCTAACAACTCTTTGTCCTCTGTGGAGAGCCCCAGGAACAGATCAGGGAAAGGAGGCTCTGAGATCTCTGGTAATTCCCTCCTAAGGGCAGGCTCCTGTGGGCTGGCGGGATGGGTTTGGTGCCTGGAGATGGGGGTCTGTGGCATGGGGGGAGACTTGAGAACTTCTTCCCCCATGATGAACATCCTTTGCACCTGCTTTCACCCACTCATGGCACAGAGAGCTTGGTTCACAATTAGGAGAGGTGGGAGGGTATAAAATGTGGTCCTCAGCTGAGGAACCCACTAAGTCCCTCTGCTCAACGTGAGCAGAGATGGGTGGTTCAGAGCCCTGATTCCACCTAACACCCCCAAAACTGCAGCAGAGGAGAGGAATCACAATTAAAATGTGGGTCCTCAGCCAAGGAACCCACTAGCTAAGCCCGTCTATGTTAACCTAGCCCAGCCCAGGCCAAATGCCTTTTGTTACAGGGTTGCAACACAAAATTATAAAACCCTGTAGTGTGACTGTTTACACACCAGTCTGATAGTCTGCCACCAGTCCCTTTTTCCTAACCCAGTAGTCAGAAGCCAAAGGGCAAAGCTTCTAACCCTCCTGGGTCTAAATCAGAAAATCCACCCTGTGAGGTTGGCTCACAGAAGGAGTTTCTCACAAAAGACAAGTTACTTGCTAGGTGGCCTGTCAGTCAAGGTGCTAGATTTAGATTGAGAACTGTGAACACAAATAAGCACAAAAGTAAATTAAAATATATTTTTATTAAGGTGCAAAATTACTTCAAACAAGAACAAAAGGCTGTGAGAATAAAATAAGAAATCTATAGATTTAAATGCTAGCTAACACTGTTAGACATTGGTTCCAAGTTACAAGATATTACCCATTCTCAGATGGTAGCTGCAGTAATCCAGAGTGGCTCTACTCCCACCACAGGCCAGAGTTGAATGGCCTGTGCAAGCAAGTGTCCAAGATGGCTGAAAGTGAGCGAGAAGATGTCTACATGGCTAGGTCTCAGGTTGCCATCATCAAGCTGAGAATAAACTAAAATCTTACTTCTTTATGGATGAAGGACCTTTGTGGTGCTAAGCCTTTGCACCAAGAAGTTCTCTTTGTGATGACACGTAGCCAAAGTGTTGTACCAATGATTGAACTAGGGTTGCCAAGTCCCATCTTCACCCCCAGCAGGGGACTTTGGGGGGCATTCCTGGAGAGGGCGGGGCATCCTCAACATGATGACATCACGTTGGGGATGTCCCCCCGCCCACCAGATCTTCCAGAGGTGCTGGCTCCCTGAACTTAAAGGGACCCCTTTAAGTGCAGGGAGCTGGTGTTTCCCCCCGCGCCCAATCTCCACAGAGATCAGGCACGTGGCCCACAGCCACCCCTCTCCCTCCTCTCTCTCAAGAGAGAAAGGAGAGTGATGGCTGCGGGTGTTGGGACTTGGGGGGGGCCTCCCCCGGCAGTCAGCTGGCCGGTGGCGGTTAGAAGCCCCCCCAAAAGTGGAGGACCCCTGCCAAACCGCAGGGGTTGGCAACCTTAGGGTTCTGAGCCACCTTGTCTCTCTGCTCATGAAAAGCAGAGGGGCTTAACTAGTGGGTTTCTCAGCTGAGGACCTACGTTTTGTGATTCTTCTCCCCTGCTGGACTTTGGGGGTGTGTATTCAGGTCTCTGAGCCACTTGGCTCTCTGCTCATGCTAAGCAGAGTGTAAAGAACTTTGGTTCCCTTAAAATTCTGTTCTGATTCAAAATTTGGTTCAGGCTTCATATAGGCCTGCTTGTGACTTAAACAGAGTTCAAAACTGCCTTGCTGAGAAAGAACACAGCTGTGAGGGGAAGATGGGGAGGTTGGCACTGCCTTCCCCAGTTAGGTGCATTCCTTCCAATTAAGCCATGATTTGCACCTATGGGAAAGGGGCCGAGTCTAGCTGCAGATTGGCTCTGTGCCTTCCTCCCAGGTCAAACCACTGCTTAGGTCACCTGTTTAATCTAGTATCCCCTGCTTTTGGGGGGCTTCTACCTGCCGCCAGCTAGCTGGCTGCTGGGGGAAGCCCCGCCCCCAAGCCCCAACACCCGCAGCCACCCCTCTCCCTTCCCTCTTGAGAGAGAGGAGGGAGAGGGGTGGCTGTGGGCCACGTGCCCAATCTCTACGGAGATTGTGCACGGGGGGGGGAACGCCAGCTCCTTGCACTTAAAGGGGCATTTCTCCCCCATGTGTACCTGATCTACATGGAGATCAGGCATGGGGGGGGGAAATGCTGGCTCTCTGCACTTAAAGGGGCCCCTTTAAGTGCAGGGAGCTGGCACTGCTGGAAGATCGGGGGGGTGGGGGGACATCCCCAATGTGACATCATCATGTCGGGGATGCCCCACCCCCTCCAGGAACGCCCCCCAAAGTCCCCCACTGGGGGTGAAGATGGAACTTGACAACCCTACAGAACCCTGAGTCCACCTAGCACCAAAACTCCAGCAGGGAAGAGGAGTTCCCAATCACAAGGGAATGTGCTCTGTTAGTTCGCTTTTAAGAAGTTCCCTGCTTCTCTCTGTAACTGCTAACAGTGAGAAAAAAATAGGCTACAGAGCTGAGGGCATATATATAATTTACCGCTCCCATAGAGTAGAATGGGAACTCTGTTAGCGGAAATATTTGTGCTGGTCACTCTTCGACAAACATTGCTTCACAAACCACGAACTGGCCAAAATTTGTGATGAACTTTAATTTGTGAGCTGGTTCATGCCCATCCCTAGGTATCCATGTATGGCAGATGAACTATATTCAGTACGCTGGGCTACGAGTTGTGTGGGCTAGGTCTAAAGGAACTGCATGTTGTGAAGCTGAAAACATACATAGGTTTGATACCTTTATAAGCATGGGTCAATTGTGTATTTATGGATTTAGCCAATACTGATTTATGATATCACACTATAAAATTCTGTACAACTAATAATACCTATGAACAAATCTCAAGCTTACCTTCAGCTTTGTCCCAATGCCTTTAGTTTGTGATACTAAAATAGGATCACTGTGCCCAGATGCTCTCAAGTCAAACAGTCCAGGAACACCCCCTTGCTGCTTATGGCTGCCTGCAAAGCACACAGATGTCAACAGCATTGCTAGTGAAACCTGGAAATCTTATCAGCATTTTCCCCTCACAGAAACATCAAGCCTTTAGCGCTAATGGGATGAAAAAAGGGGGTTCTTCAAGAGGGAGAAGTAGGATTGTGTCATACATGTACTTGAATGAAATGGTATTTGCATGGATTATTGAACGCCAGAGAAATTAGGGTTGCCAACCTCCAGGTGAGGCCTGGCAATCTCCTGGAATTACACTAGATCTCCAATCTACAGAGTTGAACTCTCCAGAGAAAATCGCTGCTTTGGAGAGTAGGACTCTATGGCATTATAACCTGCTGAGGTTCCTCCCTTCCTCTCCCCAGGCTCCATCCCCAAATCAGTTGTAATTCCATGAGATTTCCAGGCCCTAAAACAGCCAGAAGAATCAATTTGTATGATTGTGAGCTGAAAAAAGATATTGTCATGGCTACAAAAGTTGCTACAACTGTATCTATGCACTGAGTGAAGGATTCTTTGAGAACTGTAGGGCTGTATCAGACAGGAAAGACTTTCTGAACCAGCTATATCAGACATGAATATCAGACAGCTATTTCAGATAGAAACCAGCTATATCAACCAGCTGTATCAGTCAGGAAAGACTTTCTGAACCAGCTATAGGAACTCTGAAGCAAAACAGGCAAATTGGTATATGATGTTTCTACTGGGAAGGAGGTTATAGTGACACAGTCCACTGTTCTTGCTGCAAACCTGCAAAAGCTAGAAACATGCCACCAGAGCACACTGTGAAATCTCATAATTGATTGTTATAATTGTTAAAAACTCCTTTTTAAAATACTTGGATTTATCTATAGAAAATGTGATGCCTTATTTCTACTCTAGTCTTATACAGTACCAGGAAAAAGCAGCAGGCACTGTCATGGTTGCAAAGTGAAAGCTGAGAAGCCTGTTTCAGATTCACCCACATTTGCAATCCTGCAGTCCAACAGCTGTTTGCTGTATTCTGTTGCGCTATTACAATATGTGCAGTTAAAACAAAAGAAATTTCTACAGAAAAGCTTTGCCTGTGCAGGCTTCTGGCTATGTCAGTATAGAGCAAGGCAGTTATAAGCATCATAGAAATAGTTTCTGCAAAATTTTGGGTTGAATATAAACACAGTGACATTGAAAGCCGTTGCATGCGTGGGTGTTACTCATAAGTAATTTTCTTGTGCATTTGTGTGGTTTGTGTTAGGGAAACCTGAAAAATGAAAAGTTTCTTCCAAACACTGGGATAATTAATTGATCTATCCTATCCTTACCTGATCTGGAGCCATTTACAGTTAGTAGCTTAGGTGGGTGAAACAAAGCACTGCAAGCTACCGAATCTGTAATTTTCTCCTTATATGATGGGCTCCTAAAATAGAAATATACCATTGTTGCCATGTGAACAATTTCATTCTAAAATGAATGGTAGTCAGAAAACCCAGGGCTTTCATACTTGCTGGGTTAGCCCAAATCATCTGTCAGAGCCTTTGCTTACATACACAGACTGTCTGAGGAATTTCATAGCCTGATAACCAACATCTTTTCTGTAAACTGCACCCTGGAAACAAATGACTGCTAGTCCTTTGTAGGCAGCTTCCAGTGCTGATGTGAGATCATTCTTAAGAGCTGTTACTGTAAGAACTCTGCCTCCATTAATCATCACTTTATCATCTTTTATGGTGGTGGCTCCATGGAAGACCTCCAGGCCCAGCTCTTTTGCTTGAAGAAGTCCTACAAAAAATAAAGGAAAAAATGCTTTATGGTGCATTTTAGAGAAAATTCTTTACGTGCAGGCAGTGGTATTGCTAATTACTATATTTCTTGATCACTGGGTCTCAACTTTTTTACTAGAAAAACACCACTTTGTATTTTGAGTGGTATTTTCAGCAAGAAATGTATATCATAAGTTAGTTATCCCCAAAACGATGCTGGAGAGTACCATGCCACCGACCAATGTGTCTCCTGGAGCCTGCTTCCTTCTTCTCCAAAAAAAGCCAATCTTTTGTGCCTGCAAAGAGCTCCCTTTTGGAAACAGCAGTTTCCATCAAAGAAGGATGCTTGGCTAAAAAACAAGTGTTTTGTGACTGGCCCTAGACCCATGACAGCCAGTTTGTGATAGAACCCATTCAATGTTCTCAGATTTCTAAAATTGCCTATAGGCTTATCAAGTTGTAGTAAGTAATTAAAAAGTACAATCGAGGCAGGTGTTTTTTCCATGACAAAGAATAATTACCATCAGTCACCACATGAGAGTATTGACTATCTTGTAATAGCATTGGTAATAACTTTAAAAATTACCAGTTATTTCCCTGCCTTCATTATAAGATACTGGATAGCCTTCACTTGCCATGACAACTGACACAGCAGTACAATCATCTGCCCAAACCAACGTGGAATCATGGAGCCTTCCATCAATGGTATCCTGTATTACTTCATAAAGATCACTTTTAAGAAGTGGAAGAACTACCTGCAGAATTGGACAGAAGAAATCTCTTACATTTCTTATGATTAAAATGGAAATTGAGAGGAATTAATAGATTGTTGGTAATAGATTGTTATAAATTTACTCTGCTGTAGCAATCTCACAATTGCCGATTAAAAAACACAAGAGTCCTCTAGTGACAGGGAAAATGACACCAATATGGGCAGCAGGATCTTCAAAAATGTGAACCTTCTGGTTCAGATGACTACCTACCATATTTGGTCTGTGTTCTTTCCAGAAAGATTGTATCAAGACAGATCTGAGAAACAATGTATCAAGGATAGGGAAAGTCTGGAAAGAGAAGACTTGGGGAACATATCATGTGGATGGTCCAAAACCCTGCTTCAGTTTGAAAGCCAAGGTGGAAAAACAACCTCTGCATGACTGCAGCCGGAGTTAAACTGACATTGCTGGCTCTATGGTAGTCAATGGGGAAACTGAGGTTGCATGAGATGTGGTTTTTTTAATCTGTTTTATTTATTTAACAAAGAATTAAGTCTAACAGCATACATTGTTGTAGGTTACAAATACAAGATTAGATAGAAAACTTTTAGCAAGAATCTCATTGTCATTAATTCACCAACTAGACACAGTGTCCAAATACTGACTAACCTCTAGCCAACTCGACCTTGCATGAGATGTGTTGTTATTACTATACATACATTTTTTATCTTATCCTTCCTGCAAGGAGCTCAGGAGAGCATAAATGATTTCCTTTTCCCCATTTTTTCCTCACACCAACCCCGTGATGTAGGTTAGACTGAGAAATAGTGACTATTGGCCTAAGGTAAAAAAATGACTTTGCCACACAGTTACATGTTAGACATTTTAATAGGCATATTTAGGAACAATACTAGGGGTTGGAATAGAAATATGATGATTTATTGATTAAAAAGAATGTATATATTGGAGGAATTAGTAGCTCTGCACCAATAGGGATGGGTACAGACCAGGGAAATGCAGTTCGTTTGGGTTCACAATTCATGGCATGCCCAGTTTGTGAGCCATGGACCATCATGAACTTTTAAAGGCTAAGGTTTGTGATGTGGTAGAACCTGCCCCCATTTGCTAAAGACATCAGACTTGCAGGGATCTCCAGCTGACTTTCCTCTACCTGCTCTCCAAGTTTGGTGAAAATTGGATTTATGGGGTCCAAATTACACCCCCCCCAAGAAGGTGCTATTGGAAAACAGCAAAAAAGCAAGGGCAATAGAATTCCAGCAGAACAGAATCAAGTCCCAGAGAATCTCTGTAGTACAGACTGAAGGTGGGGGGCATTTTGGAAGCTCAGCAGAATCCAGTGCCCAGCAGAACCCAGTGCCAATGTGACCATGTCAGCTCATTCACAATCCAAGCAAGGGGGCATTTTTGCAAGCCCAACAGAACCAATACAATGTACAGAGTGCCCAGCAGTACCAGTGCAATCACAGAGTGCCCAGCAGAACCTAGTACCAATGTGGCAATGCCAACTCAACAGGACTGATGTCAAGCACAGAATCACAATCCAAGCATGGGGGGTTGGAAGCCCAGCAGAACCAGTGCAATGTACTAATGCCCAGCAGAACCCAGTGCCAATATGGCAATGCCAGCTCAATCACAATCCAAGGGGGGCATTTTTGGAAGCCCAGCAGAACCAGTACAATGTATAGAGTGCCCAGCAGTACCAGTACAGTCACAGAAAGCCCAGCAAAACCTAGTGACACCGGCATTGTGAGCTTGAAAGTACTGATCTCAAAGCGCAAATCCAAAGATGGGGGTGGGATTTTGTAAGCTCTGTGCAAGGAAATGAGAAGTGAACACAAAGGAAAGCCAGTAAAGGGCCTCTTGAAACTGATATGACTAGTTTGAAACTGACAACAGTGTTTCCAAGGCTGGAGAATTCTGCCCCGCCCCACCCCCCCACTTTGAAGTTTGGTAAACATTTTGTTTGAGTGGAGACAGTCTGTCTGGAAACGTATCCATTCACAAATTGGCACAAACCTCCATGAACTGCTTGAAAGCTTTCATGGAAAATTTGTGGTGGTTGACCTGCCATGAACTTCAGTTTGCAAACCATGAACTAGCCAAAATTAATCACAAACTTTAGTTCATGAGCCAGTTCGTGCCTATCCCTATGCACTAATTCCCTGAAATCTTGGGGAGAACAAGTGATTGGAAGCAAGGAAATAAGCTGGAAATGTACTGGTTAAGTGTGGGGAGAAGGGAGTAATGAAGTCTAAGGAGTAAGAAAGAAAAAAAGCTCTTCTGTAATAAAAGAAAGGACTATTACAATCTATTACAATTAGTCAATATGATTTGGTAACTGGGGCAAAGAGCTCTGTATACTGACTCAATCCAGTTGCTCATGTTGCAAAAAAAGATTTATTAGTGATATGAACTGGAATGTTTTGTATTTTTCCCTAATAATATTGGGTTTTTTAACATATGTTTAGAGTGTCTTGCTGACCTCTCATGCCTATTTCCCATCTACTAAGTATATGGCAGAAAGTGATTTGTCCTCAAACTGAACCTCTGCTATAAACTTAAGTAAAGCTGAAACCACACACTTTTAAAGAAAACCTCTGAGTGGGGGCTGTAGAAAAGGAAGTACTGGGAGCAAAACAGGCAGTAACAGAATGAAATGCCACCAGTCTCTTTCAACACATTGCAGCTTTTTGAAATGTCCTGAGAGGTGGCAGCAGAAAGGAGGCAAAGGGAGTTGGTCAAGTGGGTAGGAGTCAAGTGAAACACCCCACTGGATCTACTGCCTAGGCCAAACAGGCAATAGCAGAGGAAGGTGCTGTTGACCATTTCTCCATATGTGCTGGTGGGAATCACCTCACCTCACTCTGCTGCTTCCTGTTTTGCTAGTCAGTCACCCAGTGGGTTCCATGACTGAGAGGGAGTTTGAGGCTTGTTTTCCGAGTCCAACCATGACATTACTGACAGTAACCTCTAGTTCTGCCAATGCTACTGCCTCCCCCATACAACACTGTACTACATAAACACCAATGTATGACATGGTTATCATGTGCCCAGTGATAGTGGCTGTTACAGATGTACTACAAACAGATACCTCACCAGCCCTCCCTCCTGAGTGAGTTGATGATGCCACAGTGCAGTATTGCTATATTGTAATGCTATACCACAACTACACAAATTACATCTATCACAAAAATTTTATTTGTAGGTTCAGTGGTTCATAAAATTTGGCTGTACATATCTGTCTTACCTGGCACTGAGGATCACCAAAATGACAGTTAAAGCTTATGACTTTCATACTATCTTTGGTAAGAATTAAATCTATTTGCAACACACCTGGAGGGAAAAAAGAAGAATCAGAGAATGAAGCAAGCTAGATGATGATGATGGAGTTAGATTGGAGTAACTTCACGTAGAATTATACTCTTAACTGTATAATCCTAAATTCAGGTGGGCAGCCATGTTGGATTGAAGCAGCAGAACAAAGTTTGATTTCAGTGGCACGTTTAAGAGCAATAAAAGCTGCGAACACACACACTAAATAATCCAATTTCAATCCACTTTCAATGCACTTTCCAACTGGATTTTGCCAGTTCACACAGTAAAATCCAGTTGGAAAGTGTAATGAAAGTGGATTGAAAGTGGATTATTAGTGTGTGTGATCAAAGCCAAAGTTTTATTCAAGGTATAGGCTTTTGTGTGCAAGCACACTTCTTCAGATACAGTAATAATCCTAAGAACGTTTTACTGGAGGTAAGCACCATTGTCTAATATGGGACTTACTCCTGAGTAGATGCTCTCTGGAAGCGCAATCCTAAAAATACTTTCCTGGAAGTAAGCCCCACTGAATATACCTGAACAGGATTCTGAGTAGACCTACTTAGGATTGCTCTTTCAATGTGCTAAACAGCATAGCCTACAATTAAGTGATACATGCCAAATTTGTAGATGTGATGCAAGATCAAGTTTTCCATTCATAAAATGAAACTCATTGTAAGCTGTTGCATAAAGGGTATAAGAATAAAATGTTTCAAGATGCTGACCATCTAATGCTAAACTCTTAAAACAATCCAGAAATAGCACAAAAGTGTCACATGTAAATGCAACACAACAATAGCTCTGAAGGAACATCATTAATGAATGTGCATGCTTACCTGCATATGACATGCCTTCTTTTTTCATACTGACAAGAATGTGTTGAAGGGTGCCTTTAATTTTTTCTAGAAGAACTTCAGAAATCTAATGAACAATAGAAAACTGACATACTAATAGTCATCTGTGACAGATCAATGTAAAAAATCAACTTACACTGATGTATTTGAAAAAAATTACTGATCATAATTATATGTATGGAGGAAGTATAAGCTATAGTATCATCGGGAAGTTATTTATTAGAATGCAGATTGTTTCATGGGTTTTAAACATGAAACAATAATATCCATAATAATATCAGTTTAGATCCAGACCAATGTTTCTGCTAATGGAAGGGGAGGTATAATTTATACCTTTCCCCCTTTCCGCTACAGAACTGTGTCTTCCAGTAGTAAAAGTTTAACCCAGTACAGCACTCTCTTGTAGCAACACATTTAGCATGAAACAGCCTACCATTGTCACTATTTATTTTGGGTAAGTCAGATGCCATGGCACCCACTGATACCTTTTCTGGCGCCCACCAAATGTTTTTAGAAAGTATGCAGGACCAGCTTATGATTGGACCAGGGCCAGATTCCAGTCTTTAACAGAGATTTGATTGGCTCTGCAGGTTTTTAAAAACTTTGTTTTGGCAGCAGCACTGTGGCACAAAGATCTTCACTGTGTGACTGAAGGCAAGCTGTGTCAGCCATTTTGTGGCTGGCTTCACTTCCCACAGCAGCCATTTTGTGGCTGTGCCAACCAAGCTGTGTCAAAATTCCAAGGTTCCCCCAGACACAAGAAGGTTGAGGACCCCTATGATAAGGAAAGAAAACCATCTCTTTCTACCTGCACGGCTGGCCAAAACCTTCCTACATTAATGTATGAGACTAACAGAGATACCTTAGGTTTACTGGTTTTAATAGGGCTAAAATTATCATAAATGTTCTACCATGCTGAGAGGAACATATTTTTATGCTATGCTGCTTTGTTGCACTGCACTGTGGTGGGGAGAAAACACTGCTGCCTACAGTACTGTGGAGGGGTTCCTAGAGAAAACAGAGTATATGACTTCCAGGAAATAAGACTGAGCATTTGAGCTTTTCCACAAGAAATCCTTTTTAGACACTGAAAACAAACCTCATTGTACCTGAGATACAGGACCATAAGCTCCCATTCCTACAGTGCTTGGACCCTGGTCTCCATCTAGCAGTCGCTTCTGGACCTGGGTTGGGGGCATGGTAGCAAAAGTGACTCCATCCACAAAACATAAGCACTGTGAGAAAATGCAAGAAAAAGACCATCAACAATGCACTAATATATTAATTTCAGCCAGTAATCTGCATACAATTGCCAACTTTAACCACAGTTTGATCTACAGGAATTAGTTGTGAAGCTTTTCATAGCAGGGATATGAACTTTTTTTTTGCCATCAACACAACTGACTTATGGTGACCCCATAAGGTTTTCAAGGTGGGAGACATTCAGAGGTGGTTTTTGCCACTGCCTGCCTCTCTGTTGAGACCCTGGTATTCCTTCACGGTCTCCCATCCAAATACTAACCAGAGCCAATCCTGTTTAGCTTCCCAGAACTGACAACTGGGCAACCTGCACTATCCAGGATAGGGCAGATTAACATTATCACCAGCTAATAGTTGTAGAGCCCTGGCCAGGATAGCCCAATCTCACCAGATCTCAGAAGCTAAGGAGAGTCAGCCCTAGTATCTGGATGGCAGACCTTCAAGGAATAGGGCTGTGCATTGGTTCTATCTGAGCCAAAATAATAGCTGGAAAATACCTTATTGCTATTTATTGGCTATTCTTTTAGCCAGATATAGAGAGAGGTATATTTTTGGCTTTTGAGCATAGCCAGTCCTGGACAATCCCCCCCAAAATCAGGATAGCCACAGTTAAATGGCATTTAAAGAGAGTGCACTCCCCTTAAATGCTGTTCTCAGCGAAGTTGCAGCTTCACAAACATATTTAAAGGGACTGCGATGCCATTAAATGCCTTTGGCTCCATTATAGCCTATGAGGACCATTACAGTCAATGATCCCCATAGGCTATAATGTGGAATCTATCTAAGGGGCATGTGGGGGTCGGGGGCTGTTTTTTGAGGTAGAGGCATCAAATTATCAGTGTAGCTTTTGGTGCCTCGACTCAAAAGACCTCCCAAGTTTCAAAAAGATTGGATCAGGGGGTCCAATTCTATAGACCCCCAAAGAAGGTGCCCCATCCTCTATAATTTCCAATGGAGGGAAAAAACAGCAAAAAAACGGGGACTGGTGTCAAACCAGAGAGTCTCTGCAGTAAAAACTGAAGGGGGGGCATTTTTGCAGAACCAATGCCAGCTCAACAAATCCAAGCAAAGGTGCTTTTTTTTGGCAAGCCTAGCACAGCCAGTGCACGTACAGAGTGCCCAGCAGAACCAATGCCTCTGTGGCAATGCCAGCTCAACAAATCTAAGCAGGGGGGGTTCCAAGCCCAGCATAGCCAATGCATGTACAGAGTGCTGAGCAGTACCAGTGCAATATACCAGTGCCCAGCAAAACTCAGTGCCTTCCCTTAAATGCTTTCTTTTCTTCCTCCATTGAAAACAATGGAGGATGGGGGCACCTTCTTTGGGTACTCTGTAATTGCAGTGGTTCAGCTGGGCACACTGTACATGCACAGTCCGTGTGGTGCTTGCACCACCCTTCCACTCAGATCCATTGAACTGGCATTGCCACAATGGCACTGGTTCTCTGGGGCACTCTGTACATGCACTAGTTCTGCTGGGCTTGAAAAAATCCCCCACACCTTCAGTTTCTATTGCAGAGACTCTGGTTTCACATCAGTCCTTGGTTATTGTTGTTTTGCTGTTTTAAGGGCATCCCCTGGTCCAATCTTTTTGAAACTTGGGGGGTTGTCTGAGGAGAGGCGCCAGAAGCTATGCTGAAATTTTGGTGTCTCTACCTCAAAAAAACACCTCCCAGGCCCCTGGAGACCCCCAGATAGATTCCCCATTGACTATAATGGTCCCAAAGGGTACAATGGAACAATAAATAAATAAATAAATAAAATCAGGATTTCCAAAAAAAAAATACTCTGAATCCGAATACTATACTGGTATTGGAATTTGGATTTTTTTCCAGGAATCCTGAATTTTTGGGGGTCCGATATATCCAAATAAAAAAAAAATCCGGATTTTTGTTGTGTCTGCACACCCCTACCAAGGAATACCAGGGTCATGATGCAGAGGCAGACAATAGCAAATCACCTGTAAATGCCTCTTGCCTTAAAAACCGTACCGGGTCGCCATAATTCAGCTGTGACTTCACAGCATGAAAAATTAGTTGTAGATAAGGCTACTACTAAACGCATAGTTGCAAGAAGTCAGTGAAAGTTGGCAGTCTGCCTCTTAGTCCTCTTATTGGTTGTTAGCCTTTTCCCAAAATTTCTACCCCTCTCTTGTTTCATAAAATGTATATGCCATCTCTCCAATGATCTTCTTGAGGTTGCTCACAAAATAAAATAAAAGACAATAAATTCATAAAAAACAATATCTAAAATATCAGCATTAAAACTAGCTGTAAACCAAGCCAAGAGTCTGCTTTGGGCATAAGATTTGCACAAAAACTTGGGAGTTCCTGACAAATTTTTGACAATGAATGGAAGGAAAAATAGCCAGATTTTGCTGAAGATTCTGACTCTGATAACCCTGCCTTCTCAGGGTCCTTAAAATAGGTATATGTACAATTTAATATATTTTGATCTACAGTTTCATTACTATATATCAGTGTTCCTACATGCAAAAGCCCATATAGACAACAGAGAATGCGCAACAAAATCCCTGCATTAGAATAGGAATTTTGAGGCTTGCATTAGGTAGTCTAATAAAAACAAACAACATTTGACATTATAAACACTTCAGGTGAGGCAAGAGGAATTTTGTCTGTTTCTCAGATGTGGCATCTTTGTTTTTAAAAGTCGGTTGTTTTCATCAGTAGGATCTGTCAAATCACTGTCTGATGTTTCCTCCTATAAGCAGCAGTTGTTTTATTCAGCGAGTTTTATGGTATCCCTGAACTTATTTTCTGTGTAAGAAACTAGTGTAAATTACAACTAGTAAATTACCGCTAATCATTGATATTTCACCCAACATTGTACCAAGAACAACAAAAACACCTTTAAAAACAGGAGATAAACAATCCAAATGAATGAAGATATCTCTGATCATATTATTTAATGAAAAACGTACAGAAACCTCTTCTCCCGTAAGAAGTTCTTCAATGATCACTGTCTCTCTGGTGTTTCCAAAAAAATTGTCCTGTGTGATAAATATGACATGCAGTAGTCAGATTTCCTTTCTTTCAATCCTCCCTTGTTAATGAAAAAGCTGTCTTTAGGTCATCGCCTCGTATAAATTGTCACTGTTCCTCCTTCACAGTGAAATCTCCATTAGATACACATTTTCTTAAAGGGCTATGAAATGAACCTTTAGTACGTTTTTATTAGATATAATTTGCAGGTTTTATCACATAAAAGTATTTTGTATAGCAGAATGTTTCTATGGGATCTTGGGCGTATAAAGCAATGGATACCTCTGGCAAAAAAAAAGCAGACCAAAAAAAAGCAGCATTCTGGAGACAGAAGTGGTGACCCGCAAGAAACATGCAGAGAGGAGGCATTTCCTCCCCCTACCTTTGTTTTCTCCCCTTCCTCCTACTTCTCTGCCTCTTACTCTTTCTCCGTTCTGCAACCACTTCTCTTACTCTCTACTCCATGCCTGTCACTCTCTCTGTCCCATACCCCGTCACTCTCTTTCTCTCTCTGCCGCTACCCCATCACCCTCTCTCTCCTTCCGATTCCGCATCAGTCTCCCTTTCACACTCTCTCTCTCTCTTTCTGCCCCCCACACTGGTAATCCCTCCTTGTGAGGCAAAGAACCCTAATTTCCCTAAAGGGTTAACATGAATATTGGAAGGCCTAGTTCTTCTCACAGGTGTTCATGATCACAGTGTTAAACATAAGAACATAAGAGATCAGGCCAATGTTGGATCAGGCCAATGGCCCATCTAGTCCAACACTCTGTCACACAGCGGCCAAAAATACCAGGTGCCATCAGGGGGTCCAGCAGTGGGGCCAGGGCACTAGAAGCCCTCCCAATGTTGCCACCCCCCCAAGCACCAAGAATACAGTGCTTCACTTGCCCCAGACTGAGAGTTCCTACCTTGTGGCTAATAGCCACTGATGGACCTCTGCTCCATATGTTTATCTAATTTGCTCTTGAAGCCGTCCATGCGTATAGCCGCTCCCACCTCCTGCGGCAGTGAATTCCATGTGTTAATCATTCTTTGGGTAAAGAAGTACTTCCTTTTATCTGTTCTAACCTGACTGCTCAGCAACTTCATTGAGTGCCCACGAGTTCTTGTATTGAGAGAAAGGGAGAAAAGTACTTCTTTCTCTACCTGCTCTATCCCATGCATAATCTTATAAATCTCGATCATGTCACCCCTCAGCCGGCGTTTCTCCAAGCTAAAGAGCCACCAGCATTTTAACCTTTCTTCATAGGGGAAGTGTTCCAACACTTTTATCATTCTAGTTGCCCTTTTCTGCACTTTTTCCAATGCTATAATATCCTTTTTGAGGTGTGGTGACCAGAACTGTACACAGTACTCCAAATGAGGTTGCATCATTGATTTATACAGGGGCATGATGATATTGGTTGATTTGTTTTCAATTCCCTTCCTAATAATCCCGAGCATAGCATTGGCCTTTTTTCTTGCAGTCACACACTGTCTCGACATTTTCATTTGAGTTATCTACTATGACTCCAAGAGCTCTCTCTTGGTCAGTCTCTGCCAGTTTGGATCCCATCAACGTGTATTTATAGTTAGGATTTTTGGCTCCAATGTGCATCACTGCACTTGGCCACATTGAACCCCACTTGCCATATTGACATCCACGCGCCCATCCTTGATAGAGCCAGTTTGGTATAGTGGTTAAGTGTGCATAATCTAATATTGAAAAAAGAGCAGTTTCTATCAGAAGTTCTCTCAGCCTTGCCTACCTCACAGGGTGTCTGTTGTGGGGAAGGGAAGGGAAAGGAGTTTGTAAGCCGCTCTGAGACGTCTTTGGGCAGTGAAGGGCGGGGTATAAATCCAATTTCTTCTTCGTCTTCTTCTTCTTCTTTGGAGTGCCTCACAATCCTCCCTGGTTCTCACCACCCTCAACAACTTTGTGTCATCTGCAAATTTAGCCACTTCACTGCTTACTCCCAACTCCAAATCATTAATAAACAAGTTAAAAAGCATTGGATCAAGTACTGATCCCTGTGGTACCCCACTGATTGGGCCCTTATATGTTTCAAAATTTTTGTTAATAAAAATATGTATCTTTTTATACTAATGTTATATTCTGGGATCGAGGCAGCGTTTCGAAAACAAGTGATTTCTTTATTCCACTGAGAACACACAACACAATAAGAACCTTCAGAGAAAAATGCAATATATACATTTTGAACTAGCGGGGCCATGCACCCTTAGTACCATAATATCCAATCACAGTAGGGAGCTTAGGACCAATGGGATTTGTTCCCGCCATCAGTCAGAGTCTTTCCAGATTGGTCTGTTATGCAACAGCGACCAATCTGACTGCAGGGTTTAAGATACTTGAGAGTCGATGGAGTTTGTGCCTGAAGCTCCAGTTTAGATTACATTGCATAATACATAAGTAAATACATAACACCCCTCCACCCTAAGCTAGGGTCCAGGGTCTTCCCTGACTTGATGGAATGGTCCGTCGGAGTCCTTTGGGAATTGTAGCACTTGAACTCTCAGGTTCTGTAAGCTGCGTTAGTTCTGCATGAGTTGAGTGCGGGGTGTTGGTGTACAACCCCAATCGTAGACTGGGGAGCGTTGCAATTCATAGACTGAGGAGCATTGCAAGTTGTCTCTGGCCCAATAGTTGATTGGGGAGCGTTGCAATTCATAGGCGGTCACTCCTGTCAGGGTTGGCAGGATACTGGGCCTCCAGCACCTGGCAGCAACATTAGGGGGGAATGGCCATGTGATTTCCTCAAAGCAGGCATCCCTTGTGAACCAACAGTTTGTGTTGACGTGACTTGCAACTCTGGAACTCAGGGGTTTGACAGCTGGATAGGTGGATCTGCCAGGTGGATGGCCACACCCAGTTGAGGACCTGGGAAGTCATGGGTTTCTGCGATGTGATATTGTAGGCATGAAGCAGTGACTGCGAGAATTCCTCGATGGTCCTTCTTCTGCAGGCAGGGGATTGGTCGATGTCCGGTTCCCGGATCGGCAGGCATCTACCTGAATCGGCATGACTGATGGCTTTTCCCGACCCATTGTACAGTTCGTGGCAGTATGCTGGCCTGAAGACCTACCAATGAGTTCTCGGTGAAAGAACTGGAGGGGCCTGGTTTGCTGGACCCCTCTAAGGCGGATGCCTAAGGCATAAATCAATCATGTTCCAGAAGACTGGGACGATGTCCTTCAACCACTACAATGCTCAATTGGCCGTAAAACTTTTAATATTGAAACATGAATTTGCCGATTCCTGCAACGGGAATGCACTGTCAGTTGAAATCAAAGAGGTGGAGCTTGCCAGGCTCGAGCTGTCACTTGCTCCATCTGGGGAATAGCCGGCGTAGAGTCTGCATTGAGATGATGGTGAGCACTGATCCTGAATCAACCTCCATCTTGCAGAGAGCATTGTCGAGGACTACAGTTTCTTTGATTTTGTTTTTTGTTTGGAGATGCATGCTGTACACCAATGAGTGGTAGATGCAGTTGTTTGTCGAGTGGTAGTCTGCATGCGCAGTAGTGTCCCTTGATAACGATAAAAATCTACTATGTGATATTCTAGGTGACATTCTGGGTGACGTCTTGTCTTTAGATGAGCGGCAAACCCAGGCAAGGTGTCCAATCTTCCCACAATCCCGACACTGGGCCTCACAGAACTGACACTTATGGCGCTCATGGTCACCCCCACAACTGGCACAGTTCTTTTTCTTTTTTTTAATCATTTATTTTGAATTTTCAACATACTAAATACAACAGACATGTTTAATATTTACATACTTTCGAGTCATTCCCCCCCCTCTTCCTATCTAACCATATATACAACTTCTTCCATCTCTTTTCAAATACCTCGTATCCTTTCCCTTGCAAATATACACTTAATTTATCCATTTCAGGCATTAACAACATTTTATGCATCAATTCCTCCTTAGAGGGCATTATATCTCCTTTCCAGTACTTGGCTAACAAGATTCTTGCTGCAGTAATAATATACACAGTTACATACTTGTCTTCCTCACTTATCCCATCCAGGAGTAGGTTCAGCAATGCAATTTCAGGAGTAAAAGGTATTTCATACCCCATTATTCCTTGTAATAGTTTGAATACTGAGGACCAATATTTACGCACCTTGTCACATCTCCACCACATATGCATGTAAGTACCCACATTGCTTTTACATTTCCAACAATCTGAATCCTTTTTATTATAACATTTTGATATCCTATCCGGTGTCCAGTGCCATCTATAAAATAGTTTAAGTATATTCTCTTTAAATGGGATTGCTCTCATCCAGCTCACTGCCTTCCAGACTTTGGACCATTGTTCTAACTCTATGGTGTGATCTAAGTCACTCATCCATGTCACCATATTCCTTTTCACAGTCTCATCTAATAAATACTCAGATAATTAAAAAGTATATATTTTTGTATTTGTTTATCACTTGAGGAAAGCCATATCTTGTCGAGTTCATTATTATTATCATAGAATCCTATTTTCTTGTCTTTATTAAATCTAGATATCAGGCACAACTGGTGCATTTTGAGATGTGAGTGGGTCGTTGACTGGAGCGCTTGCGCCTCTCAGTCTGTGTTTGGTAGACTGTGTCATGCTCACTGTCAGACTCTTCTAGGAACCCCTGATGCACCAGCTGCAACTTTTGGGGTGTTGATGGTGTTCTGGACTCACGCACATCTCTGGTCAACTGGTCAGCAGTTTCTGCCACTATTGCCTCTTCATATGTGGTTTGGAATGTAAGTTCTCTTGCGGTGAACAGTTGTCGTTGTAACTTTTCATCCTGCAGGCCGCACACTAGTCTGTCACGGAGTCTATCATTTAAGTCTGTGAAGTTGCACTGTCACGCTGCTTTCCAAAGTGTAGTCACATACTGAGCAATGGACTCGCCTTGAGCTTGCTCACGTTTGTGGAATGTGTGCTGACATGCGATTTCTGAAGGCTTATGTGAGAAATGGTCACATAGTTTGGCCTTGATTGCAACAAATGCGGTGTCCTTGAGTTCAGCAGGCACAACTAATGTTTTAGCCACACCAAAAATGTTCTTAAAGCAGATGCTGAGAAAGGTGGCTTTCTAGATATTTGCGTCCGTAATCTGTTGAGCTGTAATATAGAACTCAAACTGGGTGACGTAGGTGTCCCAGTCCTCTGTAGTCGAATCGAACGGTTCGAAGTGGCCCTTGGTGGCCATCGTGGTTTTGCGCTGGAGCAGCAGGTGCTTGTGTTCTCTGGCTGCTTCTGAGGGCCAAGGTGACACTTTCTTGCCGGCTGTAGTGATCAGCTTATGGTTCTGTGGGGCTCCCTACCCACAGCATCCCATCCTCATCACCAGTGTTATATTCTGGGATTGAGGCAGCATTTCGAAAACAAATGATTTCTTTATTTCACTCAGAACACACAACACAACAAGAACCTTCATAGAATTATGCAATATATACATTTGAACTAGCAGGGCCACACCCCCTTAGTACAATAACATCCAATCACAGTAGAGAACTTAGGACCAATGGGATTCATTCCCGCCATCAGTCAGTGTCTTTCCAGATTGATCTGTTAAGCAACAGCAACCAATCTGACTACAGGGTTTAGGATACTTGAGAGCAGAGTCGGCTTGCTCAGTAGGCGAACTAGGCACCTAGAGGGTGCCGGCCCTTAGGGGTGCCAAAAGCCCACACACACACCAAAAAAACCCGCCCCTTTCCTGGCTTGCCGGGGCACCCCGCAGCTGTGGGCACGCAGGCAAGCTGGTGCTGGGAGGGAAGGGGCGGAGGTTTAAACCCCTACCCCTTCAATGGCTTGCTGGCATGCCTTGCAGCTGTGGGGCGCACAGGCAAGCTGGCACTGGGTCGGAAGGGGTGGGGGTTTAAACTCCTGCCCTTTTCCTGGCTTGCAGCTCTCCCGCCCTCGCCCTCCCCCCTGGGGGAGGAGAGGAGCGGGGGTGGCATGGTGGGTTTCCAGGTCCCACCGGGAGGTTGGCATCTGTGCCCCACCTAGGGCACAGAAAAACCTTGAGCCGGCCCTGCTTGAGAGTCAATGGAGCTTGTGCTTGAAGCTCCAGTTTAGATTACATTGCATAATACATAAGTAAATACATAACAACTATATACATTAAGTTCTTATTGTTGGCCTTCTATTCTGTTTGACTTACTTTTTTAGGTTCTAGACCCCACTGCTTACCATCCTCCATTGAGAAAATAGCCCATTTATACTCACTCTCTGTTTTCTATTAATTAGCCAGTTTTTGATCCACAAGAGGACTTGTCCTTTTATTCCGTGACTATTGAGCTCATTTAGGAGCCTTTGATGAGGAACTTTATCAAAAGCTTTCTGCAAGTCAAGGTAAACAACATCTATTGGGTCCCTCTTGTCCACATGTTTGTTCACTCTTTCAAAGAACACTAACAGGTTAGTGAGACAAGATCTTCCCTTACAGAACCCATGCTGAGTCTTCCTCAATTGTTTTTGTTCATCAATGTGCCTACTAATTCTCTCCTTAATAACAGTTTGCACCAACTTACCCGGTATCAACATCAGACTGACTGGCCTGTAATTTCCTGGATCTCCCTTGGAGCCCTTTTTAAAGATGGGAGTGACATTAGGTATCTTCCAGTCCTCAGGAATGGAGGCAGATTTTAATGAAAGATTACAGATTTTTGTCAGGAGATCCACAAGTTCACATTTCCCCCCCCAAAGTAGTTTTATTCATTTTTCAATTACAGTAGGACTGGTGATTTATTAATCTTTAAATTGTCTGTCAGTCATAGGACCTCCTCTCTCATCACCTCAGTCTGAATCAGGTCTTTCAACACCCCTCAGAGGTTCTGGAGTGGGCAAGCACTTCTCATCTTCCACAATGAAAACAGAGGCAAAAAATGCATTCAGCTTCTCAGCCACTTCCCTCTCATCCTTCAGCACTCCTTTTACCCCTTGGTCATCCAAGGGCCCCACTGCCTCCCTGGCTGGTTTTCTGCTTCTAATGTGTTTGAAGAAAGTTTTATTGTTGGTCTTTATGTTTTTGCTATATGCTCCTCATATTCCCTTTTTGCCTGCCTGATGATAGACTTGCATTTTATTTGCAACAGCTTGTATTCCCTTTTATCAATCTCACTGAGACTAGCTTTCTACCACTTAAAGTTCCTGGAACTACCATCCTTATTTCTTTCAAGACTGGATGTAGGAATGTAGTAAATGGGCCTAATCATGAGAGCCTTTGTTTAGTAGTATAATAGGATGAAAGGGGGGAATTAGGAGCAGTTGCCAACATCCTCTGGAAAGTTTCTAAGAAGAAGAGTTCAGCTACTGATTGGACCTGAGAGACTACCTGATGTCATAGGGTATAGGCCAGAGAGAGTTATGCTAACTCTGGTATACTTAGATATGTTATGCTTCATCATGATGGACTACAACATACAGAACACTTTTACACTACTGCTTGGATTTTATGCTGCCATCTAATATCAAGGTATTCAATGTATTAGAAAAGTTAGCTTATTTATTTCCTTGTTGCTAACCTATAAAGATTGTACTGCAAAGTGAATTATTTTAATAATTTAATAAACTTTTATACATTTTTTGAGAGCATCCAACCTCAAGGGCTCACAAGTTTGGGAAGTTGTTTAGGGGTTCCAAGCAGGGAACCCAGAGCAATAACCCAGGGGGATATGGCCAGGGTCTAGGGTTGCCAGGTCCACCCTGGGGGGGAAACCCCACTTGATGGGTCCATTACTTGCCAGCCTGGATCGGGCCGCTGAGAGGAACCCCACCCTCAAAGTGCCAGGATTGTGGAGACATGCCCAGCATGATGACGTCATCACGTTAGGCATGTTGCGTGGGGACGCTCTATGATTCGAGGGAAAACACTATGGTTTACCCTCAAATGATAGTGGTCCCACCCCCAACGCGCCCAATGCAATGACATCACTTCTGGAGCAGCAGCGGCAGGAGCAGCAGCGGCAGGAGGATCCCCAGCAATGCCTGAGTTGAGGGGGGAGGCCTCCTCCTCCTCCTCCACTCTCTTTCTCCTAGTTAGCCAGGCCAGCACTCAGCCTGCCTGCCCTCCCCCAGACCACTGCATAGCTGCTCAAGTTGTGAAGCTAGACAGGGAGAAACAGGCGGTGGGCAGCGGCATCCAGGAGGGGGATTGGCAGGGGAGGGGAGAGAAAGAGAAGCAGCAGGACACTCTCCCCAGCCCACCTACTAGTGCTAGTCCATCAAGACCACCCACCCACCCACCACCACTGCACCACCGAGCAAGCCAGGCACCTCCTCCTGCTGTGGCTGTGGCCACTTCCATTGCCACCGCTGTTCTGGGTGTTGCTGGCTGGGAGTGGAGCGAACCCAGTGGGGAAGCAGCCAGGGCACTCAGTTGTCTGGTAGCCAGGTCTGAGGCAGTACAAGTGGCATGGGAGGGAGGGGCCCAGAAGAAACGCTATGGGAGCGGGCTCCATAGGCCCCATGTTAGCTATGGGCCTGGCCCCAATCCACAGATTTAGATATCTGCAGATAGGGGCCGCACTTGAGAAATAGTATATAGATGAATGAGAGAGAGATTGCCTTAGCTGCTTGGCTGTTATTAGTTTTACTGAGGTCCAGTTATGGAGTTCAACACAATCAGTTCAACAAATACGAATGGATGGCATTTGTGCAATTTCCCCTTCTCTCTAGCAAAAAAGGAGGGGGGACAACTTCTCCCAACTCGCTAGTGCCGCAGGGCATTTCTGCACAAGGATCCTCTAGCTTAGAGCTGGTTTTCAGGCGGGATCATAGGGGGGTGCTGGAGAAAAAGGGAAGGAAGGGGAAATTAGCCTCTGTAAGTTCCTTGCACAGTTCATAGAATATATTGAATATATACAAAACATGTATGGCACTCCATGATCTTTGGAAAAAGGTTAGGGTTGTCAGCCTACAGGTGGGGCCTGGGGATCTCCCACTTTTATAACTGATCTCCAGCTGACAGAGATCAGCTCTCCTGGAGAAAATGGCTGCTTTGAAGGGTAGACTCTATGGCATTGTACTATGCTGAAGCCCCTCCCCTCCCCAAACCCTGCCCTCTCCTGGCTCCACCCCCAAAGTCTCCAGGTATTTCCCAACCTTGGCAAGGTGGGATACAAATTGAAATAAATAAATGAATAAGAAAGTAGGATAAAAAGTATATATAGAAAACATGGCATATATACCACAAAATTCAAGGTATTTCACAAATGACTGTGATCATGGATTTGCTTTGATCTTCAGGCTTATCCTTAGAAATCAAAATCTAGCACACAACAGATTTAACACAGAAAATATAATAATGGCTGGTCCTAGTACAAAGTTTCTAATATATCACTGTACTGTAAAGTACATGGATACAGAAGATATTGAGGAACTTCATAATGAGATTGATATGGCCTACCGAATAAACACAGCATATGCAAGAAGAAATAAACTTCCTAGAGAGGTATATGTGAGATTTCATAAAAAGAGAAGAAGAGATAAAATCCTCAAAGCAGCAAATGAAACATCCCTTCAAAGACACAGAAATAAAAATGTTAAAAGAAATCCCATGGAGAGTGAGAGAGAAAAGGAGAGAGTATATGGAACTTACAACACTTCTGAGAAATAATAAAATTCCATATAGATGGCTACTTCCAGAAGGTATCCTTTTTACTTACAAAGATAAAAGATACAGAATCAACTCAACTTTCAAAGCAGAAGATTTTATCAAAGCATATGGAGAAGATCTGGAAACAGAAGAACCAGAGAACACAAAAGAGGATAACTGTTGTGTGTATGCGGACCACCACTAGGGGTACACCACATAAGTCTGAAGCTTGGGACAAAAAGACAATAGGACCTAGGATCCTAGTCCACCTCGAGTACGCCAATTAGACCTTGGCGGGAAATTCAAACCCACCAATGGGACTAAGGGTGTGCTGGGTGGGGTGTATAAAGTTGGCCCTTGCGGGGCTGGGGCTGCTGTATGTGTTATGTGAAGGAAAAATAAATGCATCTGAACGCATGTCGTAGTCCAAGTCTCCATGCGGTGAACCTAGTACTTTACAATAACTAAGATTTACAAGGAGCATCAGGGACAACAAAAAAGACCAGAAAAACCGTAAAGGTTACAACATCCCAAATTGTCACAAGACTTAAACTGAAGCACAAAGAAGGTACCAAATCCACTGCCAGCTCGCCCACTAGGCGAGCTAGGCGCTCGCCTAGGGCACTGGGGCCCACAGGGGCGCCAAACCGCCCCCTGCCCCGCCCCCAGTGAAGCCGGTACTTCGAGCCCTTCCCCGGCTTTCCAGGGTGCGCCGTTACTGCGGCATGCTCAGAAAAGCCGGCGCTGGGGCTGGGAGGGAAGGGGTGGGCATTTGACCGGCCGCCCCTTCCCCAGCTTTCCTGGGCATGCCGCAGGTGCCGCAGGCCCAGGAAAGCCAGTGCTCCACCCCCACCCCCCGTTTCCAGGCTCCACTGGGAGGTTGGCATCCCCGGTAGGGTGGGCGCCCCAGGCTGTCTTACCTAGGGCGCCCAGACACCTGGGGCCGGCCCTGACCAAATCACAACAGCAAGATGGATAAAAGAGAAGTAAAGATAATCTCAATAAATGTTAACGGATTGAATGCACCCCCAAAAAGAAGACAGATATTTCAACAACTGAAAAAGATGCAACTAGACATCATATGTCTACAAGAGACTCATATAAAATATTCAGATCAAAAATATTTGGAAATTAGAAAATTTGGAAAAGTATTTATCTCTTCAGATAAGGAAAAGAAAAAAATAGATGTAACATATGTGAAAGAACATTTACACCCGGAGCTGGTATATAGCTCAGAAGATGGAAGAATCCTGATAATTCAGATACAAAGACAAGGTAAAACAACCTTGATCGATGAATTGTTACAAAAAAGTTAAAATGTAATATACCTTATGTGCCAGAGTTATTTTTGTTGAATATATTGTCAGAAATTTTAAAAAGCAATACTCTAATCTTATTATACATGTAATGACAGCTGCAAGAATATTGTATACTAAATACTGGAGGAAAAATGAAGTACCTTCAAAAGAAGAAACCATGAATAAAATACTTGAAACAGCAGAGATGGACAAAATTAACATTAATTTTGAAAGGAAAAAAATGAAGAAAACTTTAAGAATAAATGGTTAAGATTTTACAAATGGATGGAAGAAACCTACAAATAAATTATGTGGACATACAACTGAAAGTCAAGGAAATATGAACTATAACTCCTTTTTTTAGTTATAAGCAAGGATATGTTTTAAAATACAATGTGGAAAAAAATTAAAAATACAATTTGATAATGTAATGGGGTAATTTAACAAATTAATGTTGCAAATGGAAGTTCCCCTTTTGTTGTATGTATGTTTGTTTATTTTGTGTTTGTTTTGTATGAAAAATAAAAAAAAAATCACTGTTGTTTTGGAATTTACCTGAAGAATCTCCTGCACTGCCTTGCAGGATTCCTCTGTGCTGGATGCAAGAATTACTTCTTTGTGAGGACCAAGACCACTAGGCCTTACCACCAATGTTGGAAAATCTGCACTTTAGAGAAAAGTAATATCTTCAAGTTGTGTTGTAAAAGTTTTCATTTTAAAAAGATCTGGTAAGCTACATTTGACAAAGGCAAAGGAGTATCATGGCACAACTAACATCATCCTCAGAAGTTTTTATTTTATTTTCCTTCATTTATATCCCACCTTTCCCCCCAACGGGAAATCAGTTTATATCATTCTCCTGTACTCCTTTTCATTTTTACAATAACCCTGTGAGGTAGGTTAGGCTACCCAAGGTCAGCCAGAAAACTTTCATGGCAGTGATCTGAATGTGGGTCTCACAGATCCTAGTCCAAGCACTATGTCATGCTGGTTTACCAGACAAAGGGTTATAGTTCTGATCCATTTTATTTACCTTTCTCAAACTTTAGCAGTCCAGGGACCCACATTTTGATTTAAAAAAAAACAACAACCAAAGGCTGGTTGAATAGGGCCAGAAATGTTAATCTCTCCTTATATATAAAAGAGTTTTGCTGTGTCTCCTGGACACGCTTCCACAGCCTTTGGCCCGCTCAGCTGCCACTCTCACAGTCTCCCAATCCCATGGCTGCATTGGCTCGGCCCTGCCCACCAAGCCGGTGGGCAGCGTTTCACCCTTGGTCTGGAGGGAGCTGGTGAAGGGGATGGATGCTCTGCTGAGAGAGCAGCAACCCCTCCACTGGGAAGAAGGAGGCAGATCTAGCAAGTGGTGGCAAGCAGAGGAAGCACTAATCTTTGCTGCCCCTCGTGGCCCCTCTCCCTTGGCCACAAGGCCTGCATCGCAGACAAGGCTGCCCAGCGCCTTTCAATGGCTCCTCCGCCTTCCTTCAGCAGTGGCGGCAATGCCAGGGAGGGTCTGGCCTAGAAGAAAAGAGCTGTGGTTCCTGGAAAGCTGGACTCTCTCCTGAGGAAGACACTTCTCTTGACTCCTGTGTGGGACTAACCGTCTCCTCAGTGGCTGTTGGTAGGCAACCAAACAACCAAGCTTGCTTCTGTGAGTAAAAAAAATAAAGGAATTTCAGCATAACCCCCTCCCCCGCTTGGCCACTTTCCTATCAGAATAAACCTAACATGCCTCTCACTCCTTTTTGGCTCGACCATGGCTGGCTGGCTAATGAGGTGGGCCAGCGACCATCAGACCATTCTCTTCAACCCCCTGCTGTGCAGCTGACTATCCCCTTGGGTTGCCAATCTCCAGGTGAGACCTGGAGATCTCCCACTGTTACAATTGATCTCCCGATGATAGAGATCAGTTCCCCTGGAGAAAACGACTGCTTTGGAGGGTAGGCCCTATGGCATTATCCCCTGCTGAATCCTTCCATCCCCTTCAATGCTGCCCTCCATAGGATCCACTCCCCAATTCTCCAGGTATTTCCCTAATCAGAGGTGGCAACTGTGCTTTCTCCTCAGTGCCTGTTGCTAGGCAACCAGGTTCGGTCAGTAAAAGGCCCTTTCCACACCTATTTTGGCCTTCGGGAGAAAACTCATTGGGCCCAGTCCTGATAGGGTTGCCAACTCCAGGTAGGAAATTCCTGGATATTTGAGGGATGGAGCCTGGAGAGAATGAGGTTTGAGGAGGCGTGGGACCTCAGACAGGTACAATGCCGTAGACTCCATCCTCCAAGCCAGCCATTCCCTCATGGGGAACCATTGTTGCCAACCTCCAGGTGCGGGCTGGAGATCACTCAGAATTACAACTGCTCTCTAGGAGGGAGGGGGAGGAGATGGAAAGCTGAAGCCAGGGGGCAGATAGCAGTAGGTTGACAGTTGGCTGGGAGGGAGATCAGGTTGCCAACTTCAGGTTGGGCAATTCCTGGCAATTTGAGGAGTGCATTCAGGAGAGGGTGAGGTTTGACCTCAGACAGGTACAATGCCATAGACTACACCCTCCAAACCAGCCATTCCCTCATGGGGAACGATTGTTGCCAGTCTCCAGGGGAGGGATTGAGATCAGGCAGAATTACAACTGCTCTTCAGATGGCAGAGATCAGTTCCCCAGGAGAAAATGGTGGACTCTGTGTCATTATACCCTGCTGAGGTCACCACAGCAAACTGGTGCTGAGTGCCTAAGGCCGAGGCACTCTCCCAGAGCCTCTTTCTAGAACTCATTGTATTTATTTCCACAATGGGCCTTATTCCTAGTCTGATATATATAAAAGCCCTAGCATATTGGCACTCTCCAGCTCTCCCATTGGCTGTGCTGTGTGCTCCATCAGCTATTGGCCTATCAATCACCACTCAAGAATACTTGCACGTCATTGGCTGGGTGCCTCTCTCTCCTACCCACTCTCTCCTCTCTCACACCCACTGCCAGCTTGGCCACTCTTCCCTTTCAGAATAAACTGCCAAAACTACTGTCTCTCCTGATGAAGATGCTTCTCTGGCTTGGCTCCTTTGTGGCTGGCTAGCTACTGAGGTGGGCCACCTGCTGTCAAACCATTCTCTTCTCCTCTTGCTGTGGGGCTAACTTTCCACTCAGTGGCTGTTGCTAGGCAACCAAGCTTGGTTCTGTCAGAAAAAAGGCAAAGGCAGAAGGCCCTTTCCAGGCCTACTTTGGCCTTTGTGGGGAACTCATTGGGACCAGTCCTGACTAGGGTTGCCAACTCCAGTTTGGCAAATTCCTGGATATTTTGTGGTGGAGTCTATGGAAGCCAGAGTTTGGAGAGGGGAGAGACCTCAGCTAAACAGAATGCCATAGAGTCCACCGTCTGAAGCAGTTATTTTCTCCTGGGAACCTATTGCTGCCAATCTCTAGGTGAGGGCTGGAGATCACTCAGAAGTAAAACTGCTCTCCAGATGGCAGAGATCAGTTGCCCTGGAGAAAATGGTTGCTTTTCAGGATGGACTCTGTGTCATTATACCCTGCTGAGGTTGCTTCTCTCCTGTTTGGGTCTCCACTGTGGAGAAAAATTGTACTTTTCCTAGGTAGAGACTGCTGGTGTGTGTGTGGGGAGATGGAAACCTGAAGTCAGAGGAGCAGATAAAGGTAGGCTGATGGTTGACTGGGAAGCAGATAGGGTTGCCAACTCCAGGATGGGAAATTCCTGGAGATTTGAGGGGTGGAGCCTGGAAAGGGTGGGGTTTGAGGAGGGGTGGGACCTCAGACAGGTACAATGCCATAGACTCCACCCTCTAAACCAGCCATTTCCTCCTGAGGAACCATTATTGCCAATCTCTAGGTGGGGGCTGGAGATCACTCAGAATTACAACAGCTCTTCAGACGGCAGAGAACAGTTCCCCTGGAGAAAACAGTGGACTCTGTGTCATTATACCGTGCTGAGGTCGCCACAGAAAATTGACGCTGAGTGCCCAAGGCTGGGGCTCCCATCCAGAGCCTCTTTCTAGAGCTCGTTGTATTTATTTCCACCATTGGCAATTATTGACTAGGGATGGTGTCTCTCTATCTGTATTGTAGGGTTACCAGTTCCAGCTTTGGAAATTCCCAGAGATTTGAAGGTAGAGCCTGGGGAAGGCAGAGGGGAAGGAGCTCAGCAGGGATGTGATGCCAACGAGTTCACCTTCCAAAGCTGCCATTTTCTCCAGGGAAACTGACTGCTGTATGCTGGAGATCTGTTGTAGCTCTGGGAAAACTCCAGTCCCAACCTGGAGATTGGCAGTCCTACTCTGAGTCAATTTTATGAGTTCCTGCCAATAAAAGGGAGAAGTTAGTTCTGTTCTCTTCCCCTGAAGTATAGGTCCTTGGCCTCCATTTCTAGAATATTGTGAGGGTCCAGTTTTTGTGTTAGCTGAATGAGTGCAAAAGATGTTTGCCACCCTCCTCCCTTACAAAGTACATGCAAACATGGAGTACCTGGAGACCCCCAGCGGTCCCCGGACCCCAATTTGAGTAATGCTCATCTACTATATTTTTATCTTGCCCCTTCCCACAAGAAGCATATGGTTCTCTCCTCCTCCTTTATTTTAACTCTATAACAAATAATCATGTTTCATGGTATTAGACCAGAGAAAGGCAGGAGTGCAATTAACAAGAAACACTGAAATTCAGTGAAGACACTGAAATTGTTTTTACCTTATTCACATGATATACCATTTCACAGCTATTTTGACATGGGTATTACTTTCTGGCCACCTGCGAATCAGCTTATGATTTCTCCAGCTTGTAAAATTACATTAGTTCATTATGTAATTATCAAATGAGCTAAACAGCAGTTAATAGCAAGTTAACTGAGAAAAATAACATTTACCTGGTAATAAAAGTGCAAGCTTCTTGGGGATTGGTAAATGCTCTCCACCTTGCTGTTGGAATTCCATGATGATCAAGAAAGGTGTTAGCAAAACTCCTGTTTGTTCCCAATTGTGCAGCCTTGGCTGTTGGCCCAAAACATCTAACTCCAGCAGCTACCAAGTCATCAACAATTCCTGATAATGGAATACTGACAGGCTCAGTCAGAACTTCCTAGATTACCGTTAAGAGGAAATGCTTAAGAGCTTCAGCCTTTTTAATTTTTATTTTAGAAAAAGGAAGATAAGTATGGGGAGATGAAAGAAGGGGTGTACAGAACATAATATCTCCCAAAACACTAGAACTTGGGAGTCATCCAATTAAATTGATTGGCAATAGGTTTAGGACCATCTTTGTTGATTCAAACCAGGTATGAGATAATGATAGCTTTTCAGAAAGTTGGTGTTAAAATAGTAGCATTGCTGCCATTAGTGCACAAACTCACAGCCTCAATTCCCAGGTTTTGCAGGATTTTGTGGAGTTTCCTGACCTTATACAACCAGCCGGACAAAAGACAACCATGGAATAAAAGAAATCAGTGTATGCCACACCATTTAAAGATCTTTTGCCAGTTCCTAGCTTTATAATTACGTAATAGAATTCATATCCACTAGATGTTTTATGGCCCCCAGCACATAGGGCTTTTAAACAGAACTAGACAAATTCATGAGGAATAAGTGTATCATTGGTTAGCAGCCAGGACCACTTAAGAATGAAGATCCAAGGCAGGATATCTCTGATTACCAGATCCCGAGGATAGACAGGGATATTGATCTCCATCATGTTCTGTCTGTGGACTTCTAAGGGTTATCTTGCTGACCAATGCTGAATTGAGATCCAACAGGACAATTCTTAGGGTGAATTTTTAAATTGTATTTACTAACAGAGAGCCACAGGAATGTGCTCAGACTCAGTATTAATGACTTCTGATTCTGTATAGCTTGTTCCCTGGGGCGATTCCAATGAGAACTATCCTATCCAGAGCTCCAGAACAGCAAACAATGGGCTGGTACCAGTTGCAAAAGACTTAACAGTTGAAACTAGGCCTGCCATCTGTATCATACTTCAGATAACAGTTCTTTATTTATGTATTTCAGAAATACTAATGGAAAAGAAGAAATACTTTATAATTGCAAAATTCAGCTTTAATATATTACAAGGATCATATATTCTAATAAAATACTGGCAATAGTCTCAACTTGTTCTTACAGTCTAAGAATTAGTTCCTCATTTTGGAGCTCTTCAGATGGCAGCCATTTCACCAAACTGTCCCATTCCCTTTTGTATTATACTCACCCCAGTGCCCTCTAGCAAGTATTAGGTTCCTTACTCTGTGCTGTGCCACTTCTGCTGTTCAATACTGGACTCGTTATGTTTCACCTAATACTGAGTCCTTGATCCCCCCCCCCCACTTGTTCTCATCTTACCAGCTGCAAGTAGAGCTTCTGGTCCAGCAATCACAAGTCCAATGTTATGATCTTTACAGAACTGGGCAAGGATAGTAGGATTGCTAATTAAAACAGCTGAAATAGATAGGAGAGGTTAATAATTAACACCATATTCCTAGATGTCTGTACAGGAGCATTGTAGAGAGCCTCAAGATAGCAGAAGGAACCATATTATTTGCCTTGCGCATGATGTTTCACTGTCAGGCTAGGTCCAAAACAGTGTAAAACTAGACTGCAGGGAAGGTCCTCATTTCGCAGAATGACAAAAAAATTCCAGTGACCTCGCTACTTGGGTTGAAGACTTGCGGCATTTTCATAACATTTGCTTTATGTACAAACATATAAATAGAGCACAGATGCAGGCAAAGAATCACTTCTATATGGCAGGTTGATCCTACCTCAGATCAAGGGCCACCAGCAAGATCCTGGACCTGAACATGCTTCACTCAGCTCACAGTTCTCTTTCTCCTTCCAGCTCCATCTTTTTTCTATTACATTTTTAACCTGCTCTTCCATCAAGAAAGTCAGGGTAGTATGCATGGTTGTACCCTCCTCCTTTGACCCAGAGTTATTTGGCACTAGGGAAAGACCAGTCCTTCCTGGTGTCAGCGGTTTCATCCTGCATCCCTGGAAGTCTGATCAGCCCATCGCACTCTCAAGCCGTTTGGGAAATTTTATATATTTATTTTATTTATTTTGGGATTGATACCCCGCCCTATCCGGTAGCTCAGGGCGGCTAACAAGTGGCCAAGCCGAGTTTCAGAACTAAAAACAATAACAATATTGCATACAATAAAAAATTCAATACAGCAGTAAAATTCATATAAATCTAAGATGCACGATACACGGTATCCCACATTGGCGGCGGATTTCTTAATTGCATGGGCACCAGGAGTAGTATATCCCAGCTCACGGGCATCCATCTTTCCAGATAATGGGACAGATGGATGAAAGGCTCTCAATGATGGCATGATAGCGGTGGCGGCTCCTCCTCAAAGGCCTGGTGGAAGAGCTCCGTCTTGCAGGCCCTGCGGAACTGCACTAGGTCCCGCAGGGCCCGGATCTCCTCTGAACGTTCCCTTCCAGTTTGGGGCTTTTTTGGAGGCAGTTATTGAGGTGTGTGTAACTGCATATTCCGCCCCGCCCCCCCCCCCCCGAGCTTCTCAAAACTGTTTTCTTAAAAAACAAACAACCTTCTGGCTAGTTAGTTCACATTATGTATTCACATGAGGCATGATGTTTCCAAATGTATATTTATTTAAAATATATTGATATCCATTTAGCATAACACACTTATTTCTTTACTCTGTTTAGTTATGATATTTTTACCTGAATTAAAGATTTTCCCACTGTTAGCTGTTCCAGCATTTCCTGGGGCAACTAGTACTTGTTTTACATGTGGTGAATGTGCTAATTTCCAAGCTAGAGCATGTTCTCTGCCTCCACTGCCAAGCACAAGCACTCGATCAGCCATCTAGATGTATGAAACCACAGACACCATGTCTTAATTACAGGAATAACATCTTAATCCTGTATACTTTTCTTTGGAAGTAAATCAAGTCTGTACACATTCTGTACGCATACAAAATAAGCTCATGGAAGGGGGCGGGGAGAAGTGAAAATACGGAATACAGAAAACAAAAGGAAAACTCATTTTACTTGCAAGTTCTTTTAAAATGTTACATTTCTGGTGCACTGACCACAGATGCTAGAAACAGTCAGCCATCTCAGTACATTCAATCACCATTTTGTTGGAAAAGGGCAACATGAGTATTTTGCAACTTTAGTATGTGCAAATGTGCACCTCCCAAAATCTGGTTTTTGCATAATGTATACTGAAGCTGCAAAATATGTTCTTTGTCCTTTTTAGACAAAATGGGAATTGTGCATACTGAGATTACTATGCATAGCGAGCTTTTTTGGTGCCTTTTGCCTTTGCTCTGCACCATACTCACACTCAGAGACTGTAAGAGTGCATTATTTGTCCCATTAGGAGGCTGCATATGCAAGTACTCAGCAGACGTGCAGCCTCTCAGTTAGGCAATAAAAACCCTCCCCCACCCTTTGTGATGCACAGTCTATTTGTCTCCTGAAAATAGACACTGAGGGGGGAAACAGGAGCACTTCCTCCCTCCCATGCCATGGTCCTCATCCAAACCAGTCAAAAACTTTAGAAATTTCCACAAGTCTGTATGGTAAAGACAATAGAGGCTAGGGTAGGCAAGCTAGAGTGTTACTCAGAAGTAACATCACATCCTCCCGGAACTCTGCCCCCCTAGGCATGGTTCCCAGAATCCCACAGAATTTGCCAAGACCGTGTTGGGAATCCTAAATTTGGCCCTAGGAAGAAACTCTCAATTGAATCTCCTTAGGTTGGCAATTTGACAAGTCTTTGTGACAGATACCAGGTATGATATCTGTATGCTGATTCTATCCCTCCCTCTAAATCTAGGACACGCTTTGCTTATCTTTGAGTAATGAGTTTATGATTCAACTGAATTCTCAAAACAGAACAGGTCTATTTCTTCTAAAATATAGGGATCTTTCCATAACAAAGGTAAGTTTAGCTGCTATATTATACATGACACTTTTATTTTCATTTCTTTATTTTTATTTACATTATTACAGTCTTCCTTTCTCATAGGGTCTCAAGGCGGAGTACGTATAGTGAGTCAGTATAATCAACAAAATGGGACATTCAATAGCCAATGCATGAGGATTTTAGAAGTCTGGAACCACCAGAAAGAACTGAAGCATAGCGTAAGTATTGATGTGACACATTATGCAGTAAAGGATTTACATAAACAGGATTCTTCTTGCAATTAGCTATACATAGAAGTATAGACCACAGTCCCAATTATTATCCAAGCAAGTTTGTAAAGCCATTTTGTGCCTATTACTTGCGCAGAAAAGCCCTCTTGAATAGTTCACTTTTGCATAGTTTGTGGAAAGCCAGGGGGAGTGGGAGCCTTCCTGACCTCCTTGGACAGGCTGTTTGACAAGGCAGGAGACACAATAGAGAAAACACACCTACAGGCAGTTGTTGATTTTGTCTATTTGCAGTCTGATACCTGCAGAAGCCCCTGTTGACTTTAGCGAAGTTGTCATGGATGGTGGAAGCATCTAAAAGAGTCCTGTGGTGATGAGTGGCACCCACTGGAATGGTATTATGTTAGGGTCAGAAGAGTAATCAGCAACAGAGCTCTTTGGTGCTGGGTATGAGTACTTGTGTTTAAGATGTCACATTCAATCAAGGAACTCAGTTTACTCACCCATGATAAAATATGTGTGTTCCCATGTTTGTTATTCCATCAGAAGGAGAATCACTTACACTTATGCAAATTGCCCTCCTGATAAAATATTGACACTGGCATTTGCACAGCATAACTGCTGAAGGGTAAAAATTACAGGTTTGTCTGTAATGCATTTACACATGTACCAAAAAAGAACATCTGTTTACTGTTTTTCAAACAATAAAGATTCAGTATCACAACTGGAAATATAATTTCCAGAATTATAGAACTCAAACAAAAAAATGGACAGGAATGGTGTGTTAGAAGAACACTGTAATTGATTATCCCACTATTATTCCCCACAGCTGTAATCTGGACTTCTTTCAGTACCATAGCATTCTTCATTGATGGTGTAATCCTAAGAACACTGTTGTAGGAGCAAGCCCCCAATAAATAGACTTAAGTAAGATTTTGGGTAGATTTGTTAGATTTGAGTGCAGTAGCACCTTAGAGACCAACAAGATTTGGGGGGGCATAAGGTTTTGAGACTCAAAGCTCCCTTCTCAGACAGAACTGTTTAGGATTGCACTGTTAATAAGCTTGATCTTGACATGAAATGAGAACAAGAAAGCACAAATGTCAACAATAAATACTCACTGGATATGACCTTTAACAGCCATGCTGTTGACATTATATAGTCCTCCCCTATGAAATACACAAAGAGTCATGAAAGATGCCAGTTTTTCTAGTTGTGACAGAAGCACTGCATTTACCATGAATTTTCTGAATAATGTATTTGCATTGGGGTTTAGCATATAATATTCTGGAATATTAGCATATAATAGTCTGGGAAAATGTAGCAGAAAATGAGTGAGCAGAAAATGACATCAGAATTTTAGCAAATGTGATGTAAAGCCAGATCATAGCAATGGAAATAATATTCACTTTGAAATGAATAATATGATCATCTGTGAGGATACTGGATAGAAAAACTAATGGGAGCAGGGAAGGAATGGGTCTGGCCCTCCCTTTCCAGAAAAATACTGGGAGTCAAAATGACCACTTAACTCTGCACAAAGTGCCAGAAACCAATGGCTACATGCACACATGCACAAGCACATGCGCGCGCGCACACACACACTACCTTTGTTATGAGGGAACCTGGGTATCAGAGACATGCAAAGGTGACACACTCTATTCTTGG
The DNA here is from genome assembly GCA_029375565.1 of Gekko gecko. Lineage (NCBI taxonomy): Eukaryota > Metazoa > Chordata > Lepidosauria > Squamata > Gekkonidae > Gekko > Gekko gecko. Next base: position 97,603,483 of record JAPDNY010000004.1, on the reverse strand, counting down.
TGCTGGAGGGGGCAGCAGTGGGAGGGCTTCTAGTGTCCTGGCCCCACTGCTGGACCTCCTGATGGCACTTGGTATATTTTGGCCACTGTGTGACAGAGTGTTGAACTAGATGGGCCATTGGCCTAATTCAACATTGGCTTCTCTTATATTCTTATGTTCTTAAAGGTGTGAGTCCTCAGCTAGCCAGGATTGGCAATGAGGCTGAAAAGCAAGCAGCCACTTGCTCCCCTTGAGCCTGAGGGGCAAAGAGGAACTGGCTCCCAGTAGGGGCGTAGACCTCTCAGTTTCCCAGGTGGGCACAGGGCTGAACCTGGTCCAGGTCCACCCTTTGTAATCTATATTAAATTACTAAAAAATGAAACTATTTATATTTCCAAAAGCTGTCAACAATTATTCATGTGGTTTAATCTCAGTCAAAGAAAGAGGACTTTGTGAGTGGAAAGATGTCATGAACTCTTTCACTGAGACAATTTGAGTAAATATTTCATGAATGTATGAAAGGAAATATTCCTTCCCCTTCTCTCTTTTTCTCACAACTTAGTCTGAGTGTGTGGTTGGCCCAAGGTGTGCTTCGTGGCCAAGTGGAGATTTGAATTCGGTCTCCCCAGTGCTAGACCAACAACTATTCCACTCACATACTGGGTACTCAGTAAGAATCTCCAAATGCATCTCAGAATACACTGTAAACCCTGGCCCTGAAATTATGGGAACATTTGTTTGACTGAAGTAGGGTCCAGAACAGCAGAATCACCTCACTTTTTATAGTTGATGAACCAACTTTATCTACTCCCTCCCCCATGTACAGAGACAAAAAACAAAAATTGCTTTTCCCATATCTTCCATTTCTTTTTCTCTAAAGCTGCAAATCTCAGGTTACCAAAATTTGACCCACAGGCCTCTACTCCCCTGTCTGCCAACACACATGGATAAAGCCAGTAATATTCCCATGTCCTCCATTTCTTCTCTAAAGCTGCAAGTTCCAGGATACCAGAATCACCTTAACTTCCAGCATTTGAGTCACAGGTATCTGTCTCCCCACTGACACACATAGCTAAAGACAGAAATATTCCTTTCCCCTCAATTTCTTTTTCTCTAAAGCTTCAACAACCAGGATACCAAAATCACCTTATCTTCTAGTATATTGATAATCCACAGGTTGAAAGTAGGGGCTTTAGGCAGAGCTTCCAAAGATCCCAAGGAAAACATGAGGTAAGGCAGTGGAGGGATGCTCCTGTGTAACAAGTAAATGTCCCAAAGTCCCAGAGAAAGAAAGTGGCGTTGGCAGCCTCTTTACAAGTGGAGAGGATAAGACTGCACAGCTGAAGCCTAACCAGCTTCATGATGCTACCTGGCAGCCCAGAAGGCATTTTCCCCTCCGGGAAATTGGGGAGGGCCTTGAGCCCCACTGCTCCCTGTACCTGCCTCCCAGGTGTACATCCTTTAAGCACAATACTGCCCCAAGGGTACAGGGATGAGTGTCTCTTACCAGTTTAAGGGACTTTACAAGGCAGAATTAGTGTGTGGGCCCATCTTATTGCAGGGCTCAGTCTCTCCCACCCCCCAATAGGATGCCACACACACACAAAGCGATGGAAAGTGTCATCAAGTCACAGCTAGGGATAGCCATGAACTGGGAAAATGTGGTTTGGTTCATGGCATGCCCAGTTCATAAACCACAAATTCTCACAAACTTTTGGGTGCCAAACGAACTAGTTAAGTTTGTGATGCAGTAGAATGGTCCCTCAGTGTGCTTGAGACATCAAACTTGCAGGGGATCTCTGGCTGACTCTTCTCTATCTGCCCTCCAAGCAGGCCCAGAGCTATAGTGGGGCATCTCAGGGCTAGACTTGCTGGCAAGGCCCCCTGGCTTTCCATCTAGCCCAGGGTGTCATGGCCTTCTCCCCCGGATTAAATTGATTAGCCAGTGCCCTCTGAGAAATTTAAATGCCCCCTGACTTAAAAAAATCCTGGCTATGGGCCTGCCTCCAAGTTTGGTGGGGACTGGATTTACAGGGTCCAAGTTACACCCCCCAAAGAAGGTGCCCCAGGAAAGCGCTTTATGGGGAAATTACCACCTGTCATTTCCCCAAAAAGCACTTTCCTGAGAGCACCTTCCTTGGTTTTTTTTTTTTTTTTTGCAAAATTCAGATCCTGTAAATCCAATCCTCACCAAACTTGGAGAGCAGGTAGAGGAGGGTCAGCTGGAGATCTCCTGTGAATTTGGTATCTCTGGCTTACACAGGACCCATTCTATACACTCCTGAACCTCTTAGTGGTTCAGTGTGTGGACTCTAATCTGGGAGAACTGGGTTTGATTCCCCACTCTTCCACTTGCAGCTGCTAGATGACCTTGGGCAAGCCATAGTTCTGTCAGAGCTCTCCTTGAAAGGGCAGTTTCTGTCAGAGCTCTTTCAGCCCCACCTACCTCATAGCGTGTCTGTTGTGGGGAGGGGAAGGGAAAGGAGTTTGTAAGCCACTCTGAGACTCTGAGGAATTTCACATTACCCTTTTTAAGCCATTTTTAAGCCGTTATTGTACCATCTTGGAGTAAACCAGTACACGGCTGCCATTTCACACAGCCTTTCCCCTACCATTAAGGAGCCATCTCTGAAGTGGTTTGGCATTTCAGACTGCACCACTTTGTTTTCCCGCCCTTTTTCGCCCACGCGGGCAATCCCCATCCTTTGTTTTTTTGGAACATTCATTTTAGAGCACTATACCACTATAGCACTACAACACAATACCAAAACAGTGCAGTAGCAACCCGACTGGAATGTCTGGACTCCACTGGGATACATGAGATGGCTATATCTGCCACCTGGAAACAAGTACCTCATTGGATACAAGCTTCAAGCGGGAAATCAGGGCATTAGTGATTGGTGTGACAGATGTTGCTAACCCTTGAATGCCCACTGTGAGTCAGGGGAAGGTGATGGGTTGCCAGGTTGCCAGCTGGGGAGAAGATGCTCATTGGACAGCAGGTCCCACCAATCACTGATGCCCTGATCTCCCACATAAACCTGCTGTCCAATGAGTACTTGTTTCCAGGTGGCAAATGTAGCCATCTCATGTATTCCAGTGGAGTCCAGGCATTCTAATGGGATTACTATTGCACTGTTTTGGTGTTGTGTTGTAACATTATAGCATTATAGCAGTACAGCACTCTAAAACGAATGTTCCCCCCCCAAAAAAAAAAACCACGGAGATCACCCACGCAGGCAAAAAACGTCAGGAAAACAAAGCAGCTCAGGAGGAAACGCTACAGGGCATTTTACGCAGCACCCCATAGCACTTCAGAAACAGTATAGAAAAGTGAAGACCGTTTGGAAGCAGTTTGCAGGTAAAACAGTTCAGAAACGCTTCCCTAACGGGACAGAAGCGTTTCTGTCTGAGAGTGAAAATATATTCTGGTAGGGAACTGTTACTAAAACGGTTCTGTCTGAAATGTCAGACCAGAAACCGTTAGGGAACAGTTCCCGAACAAGAATATATTGGCTGTCTGAAGGGCAGGGTATAAATCCAATCTCGTCCTCCTCCTCCTCCTTCTCTTCTTCTTCACCTGCACCTGTCAAAATGATTGCCTGTCATTGACCTCCAAGTTCTGCCCCCCTGTTGCTTTGAAGTTCTGTAAACATTTAGATTGAGCAGAAGCAGTCTGTCTGGAAATGTGTCTCTTCACGAACTGGCACGAACCTCCATGAACAACTTGAAACTTTGTGCAGAGTTCATGCCAGTTAACCTGCCATGATTGTCACTTCATGAACCACAAACTGCCAAAAATTCATCACAAAGTTTAGTTCATGAGCCTGTTCATGCCCACCCCTAGTTACAGCCAACTTTTGGCAACCCCATAGGGTGTTCAAGACAAGAGACGTTCATAGGTGGTTTGCCATTTCCTGCCTCTGTATAGCAACCTTAGACTTCTTGGTGACCTTCCATCCAAGTACTAAGCACGGCCAACTCAGCTTAGCATCTGAAATCAGACAAGATTGGGCTAGCCTGGGCCATCCACACACATATATATAATTAAATATTTTCCAGTGTACTCACTTACACAGCCCAGTATTCAGCATATTAATACACAGACAAGTAAAGTGGTAGACTTCAATCTGACCACAGGGTTTTAAAGCAAATACACTCTCTGGTTGAGGCAGTAAAAAACAACAACACCCCTCTCCTCACATACACACACTATTTCTTTAATCAGAATTAACCCCTAGACTGCTTTTAGCCCTGGAAAGTATAAAATGAACAAACACACACAAAGGTACTCCTATCTGCTTTCCCCCCCTTATTGAAGCTAAAAGCAATGTGAGACGGGGAGTTAGTCCCTCCTCTTCCCTAAACCACAAGGCCTGTCCCCAGTGCCCCCACTGTGGCTGCTATTTGAAGTTATATTACAAATTGGGGAATCTGATTACGAATCTCCAACACAATGTACAGTTGCCTCTGAACAAGCTGATATCTAGCTTTGCAGCTACCTTTTAGAAAACACAGTTAATGGTGCCATCCTGAGAACAAAACATTACACAATGTGATGTTGTTTTAATAACTGTAAATAACTGTAAATATATTACGTACTCTGTACTGCTCAGTTTGAGTCTCTAAGATGATAGTTCCCTCATTCCCCCACTTTAAATTGACTACTGCTTCCTCAAAAAATATACAAACCAGCTGTATTTGTTTTCATGTTTTGAGACAGTCACAAAATTGCATTAAATATTATGACAGAAAAATCTTCACAGTATCTCTATGAGAGATCACTAGTTTTCATTGAAAATCAACCTGAAGTATTCTGTCAGTTCAAAACAAACTTTTGTAGTGATCCCACGCGTGCTCTGAGTGTTCATCAGAAAAGCAGTACATGAATATTTTCAATAACTACATAACATATAAAAAGTGACCATTATTTCCAGTATGGCTCAGTTTTTCATGCTTGATTTAATGCAGTCTTTCACTATAATTCATGTACATTTAAGAGGTTATTGTAGCATAAATTCATCCCCAGATCTGCTTGCAAAAATAGCAGTTACTTGATCTTAGCACCTCAGGGGAAAAGAGGCCTAAATATGATAATCAATTTAAAACATCACTTACCAAATATTCCCAAGTTATTCTGAAATGTACAGAAGTCAGACGTTCTCTTTCTTCTAAACTGCAAACAGCAATGCTAGGAAGAAATTGCTCAACTGATATCAGGTTAAGTTACACAAACGATTGGTGGGGGAAAATTGTTTTGTTCTTAGCTAGGAAACTACTTCAGTCCATACCGCTGACAGAATCCGCTGCCTGTAACTCTGACTTCTTGTGACCAATCACAGAAGACGAAAATACAGTACATTTGCATTAATTGCATTGTATGATGTGGCTCAAATGATTTTCTTATACAGACAGAGAAAGATACAAAGCAGGAATAAAAACATATTTGTAAAAGCTATAATTTTATGGAAGCAAGTCAGAAGACATTAGATAAAATCCAGACTTATTAGTAGTGTGATCAATATTTCAACAGCATAGCTATACACTAGTAAAGTTGCAAGATACATTTCCCATGTCAGAGAGATGGTATTGTGCTAGCCAAATAAGTACAGTTGAGAGTTATATATAAATGCAGCAAATTTATTTCACTAACATGTGGTAAATGTAGTAACTGGCATTTCTGAACCTATTTCTGAGCATATTATGCTAGGATCCTGATTATTTGATCACAAATTTAAGGATGACAAGAGGATTTCCTTTGTCATTCTGAAATTCATGATCAGATATTCAGGATCCTAGCATAATATGCTCCTACCCGGGTTTTTGTCTAAGTGATCTTTAGTATGAGATGCCAATGGAGAAATGCTGCTAATACGTGAACAGATTTGCCACGGAGATCTGCTCATTCACAAGGTGTTCAGAACAGGAGCACTTGACCATCTTCCGATACTTTGATGCTGCTTGCCCTGTGATGCAGTCCTAGATAGATTTATACCCTTCTAAGCCTGTTGAACTCTTGGTATAACTCCTCTTGGTTTTGCACTGTATGGTCTTGTTAAGTATGAGACTTAACACGAAAGTGATTTCAACAGTGATTTTCAGCTTTATTAAACACAACAAGACGAATGGATAACACAAAAACAGTGGAGCACAGCTCCTTTTTAAATAGTATGGGCTAACAAAACCACGCCTCTACTTTGGTTAACAACCAATAATATTTGAGGGATAAGGACCAATGAGGCTTGTTCCCTCCATCTGACAAAGGTTAGTCAAATGTAGGAAAGGGGGCCAATGTTAAAAACTTGATAAAGGAAATATAAAAATACATGTATTTATTGATCATAACTTTAAAAATATATAAAGGCCCAGTCACACGTTATGTATAAATAACAAACGATAAAACACAAGGGCTTATAAATCTGACCTGACGCGTTTCGGCCTACATAGGCCTTCCTCAGAGGTCAATAGTGAGGAACATATTGGCTATTATAAAAACATATAGTACAATCATATACATACAGAGCATGAATACAATAAGGACCAGAAGCAAGATAACCCACCAGGCATAGGCATATCTTGAAAGTAAGTCAATGGTATATATTTATTTATTGGCAATATATTTATGGTTTATTTGTTTTAATACATGTGTTTAATTTTCCATTTGTTTATCTTTCACAGCAACTTGCTTCTGGTCCTTATTGTATTCATGCTCTGTATGTATATGATTGTACTATGTTTTTATAATAGCCAATATGTTCCTCACTATTGACCTCTGAGGAAGGCCTATGTAGGCCGAAACGCGTCAGGTCAGATTTATAAGCCCTTGTGTTTTATCGTTTGTTATTTATACATAACGTGTGACTGGGCCCTTATATATTTTTAAAGTTGTGATCAATAAATACATGTATTTTTATATTTCCTTTATCAAGTTTTTAACATTGGCCCCCTTTCCTACATTTGACTAACCTTTGTCAGGTTCTGGATTCTAGGTTTTAGGTTCAGTTTTTCCCCTCCCCCTCTTTTTTTGTGCTTGTTCCCTCCATAACATTTCAGTCAGTTCTGATTGGTTACAAACAGTGCAAAATCAAGAACAACCAACAGGATTGTGGAGGCTTACAATCCTGATCCTGACTTCAAGCTTAACATGTAAAAGAATACAGTCTGTTCACAAGTCAGGACATAACAGTTCTGTAATCCCCATTCTGAAGAGAACAGATTGACTTCCTAGAGAATGTTTGCCCAGAGAATAATATAAGTAACATAACAAACATTGATAACATTGTGGGGTCCACTAGGACTTAATGATGTTATATGCACATACATCATGAAGTGTAAATGCATGTCTGATTATGATATCATATATACAGATTGTCACAAGTTTATCCATACATATATTTTTCAAGAAACTGGTGTGTGTGTTTGTGTAACCTAGCAATACACTACACCAGTCCATAAACAAACTATACCAGTCCACAACAAAGTACAGGGAGACAGAATTTAACACATGGCTGTTCATGCATTAGAGAAACTGTAATTGTATTAATATGAGACTAGTGTAACAGATCAAGGATGAAACCGCAACAAATGTTCAAAGTAAAAATATTAGAATTGATCCACCAGTATGCCTCCAGCAATATCCCAGCAGATGTCCACAGGAAACCCACACAGAACATGTTAATGATACACCCATCCCAATATCATCTCCCACCCTGCTGTGTGTCCCAAATAACTAGTTCTCATAGACATACTGCTTCCAAGCACAAGTTTCCATTCAGCCATCACAGCTAGTAGTTCTTGACAGATCTATTTTCCATGGCAGTTGTTCTTGAACAGTGAATCACGATCCACTAAAGAGTGGTGAAGGCAAGTCACAAACCACAAGGGAGAAGGAACAACGTGAGCTAGGTGAGAAAAGGGTCTGGGAGGCTAGATGACAAATCTGAGTTTAATTTTAGCTCTTGTGAAAAATGGTCATGTTAATTTAGCCTTTTTGCTCAGTAATACGAAATATATTTAAACACCAAATACTAAACATCAAAAGTAAAATAGAAACTTGTTCAGTGTTAGCTAGTGTGAGATTCTTATGTTTTACGCTGGGGAGGGGGAAAGGAACATGGAGCTACTTTTAAAGGATAGTGTAGAATGGCGTAGAGAATGTTTAGAGTTACAAAAACAGGTGAAACTAGCCAAGATACAGATAACAGTACCCAGGAAGCAGCCAGTCAATCAAAAACTCTATATTTTTTTTGTCCAAACCAACCAGTGTCTGGGGATTTGTCAATCATCTGGCCTGCCTGTAAACAATACTTGGAATATTTGGAAACCTTTTCCTTTAGTCCCAAGTGTATACTCGTCAGACATATACGCTATGCTCATGTACAAACGAGCTGGCGATGTGGCTGAGTCCTTGCATCACAAGGAAAATGTGTTGTGGGCTTGGGCTGTGATTCTCTCAGGAAAAACTAATACTGTCAGGGCTACACGTGTAGACGGCAACACAGCAAATTACATGGATATGCCGAGAACTATGATAATGATGAGCAAAAGGCACAGCGCATTAATGAATCCACGGGGGGGGCAGTAGATCCTTATAAGCAGAACGACACCGCACACTCTTTTCTGTCTCGGACCCACTCCTCCTTCACTCCACCAAGCCGAGCAGTGACTCACGAAAGCTCATACCCTCCCCCAAATTTTTGTTAGTCTTGAAGGTGTTACTGATCTCTCGTCCTGTTCTACTGCTACAAACCAACACGGCTACCCACCTTGATCTACTTTCCCATAATTTACTGTGATTGGTCCACTGTGGAACCAGACTGTATGACGTCACTGCACCTCCGCAGCACTACATCTCCCACCATTCTTAGCGGCACAACAAACGACATGTGTGCCTTGACCTAGCTTGGTGGGCGTGGAGTTGTATTAACAGCCTGCTCGAGAGTCAATTGGTATGCAAAGATCGTTTGTGAAAGGGTAAAGTGATAAATATCTCTATACTTCCGGATGGGTTGTTTGTTAGCAGCAGGGTCAAAGAAGTGTGGGAGCTTGCTGGGCTGTATTAGCGGTGGAAGAGCAGGGAATGAGTCAAGGTCAAGGCACGGCAAGGGCTTTTCATGATTTGCTTTGGTTGTCTAGTTTGCGGACTTCCAGAGAGATGAAATGAGAGAAACAGGAGAAACCAGGAAGAAATTCTCGTGGAGCCTGAAAGATGAGCAATATTCTATCATTAGTTTATGCGGTGGAGTACAGCCTACGGTCTGAGTTTCAAAAGCATTGCAATCCATAGATTCAGGTGGGTAGCGTGTTGGTCAGCAACAGAACAAAGTTTGAGTCCAGACTCCAGTGGCACCTTTAAGATAAACACTGGCCTCAAACTTTTGTTCTATTAAAATCCATAGAAAGGTTGCCAATTCACTCTGCCAATTCCTTATTGTTTTACCCTCCTGACAAGGGGAAAGGGGCAGTGTTACATAAACATAAGAACATAAGAGAAGCCAATGTTGAATCAGGCCAATGGCCCATCTAGTCCAACACTCTGTCACACAGAGGCCAAAATATACCAGGTGCCATCAGGAGGTCCAGCAGTGGGGCCAGGACTCTAGAAGCCCTCTTTCTTTTCCTACAGTCTCTGTTGCTTTTCTAACACGTTGGAGGGAGAGACTGATTTTTCTCAAACATTTCTCAACAAAGTTGGAGAAGTCTCTTTTATACAGATAACTTATTTTAAGAATTTTTGTAACTAGGAAGTGGGAGTTTTGATATAACACAGGAATTGGTACTGCTATGCTAGGGAGAATATTACATAATAGATGTCAATAGTTTATATGTTCATGATATACACACACAGAATACAACTGAGGGAGAGCACTTGGGCTATCTCCCCCTCCAAGAGTCTCTAAGTTTCAGGGATCATTTGGGTTTAGCTCTGGGCATGTGAAATGATAATGAAGTGCAGTAAACCTTGAGCCCCTGGCATTTGTAGAAAAAAGGTTAGCAATATAGATTATAAGGAGTCAAGTTAGTATTTCAGTGAGTGTACTAACAGAGTGGCTTAATCTGACTCTATGCACTACTTTGGATAGTAAGAATTTACATTGGATTTGTTCAATGGGATTCTTAATTTCTCCACAATGCTGGGAGTCAATTGCCTTGTAGACATAAAGAATGATCATGTTCCAACCCTTTAATGGAACGGAAGGTAATGTATTTGCTTACCAGTTTAGAACATTCCTTAATTTTCTGAAGTAATGAAGAGGGGTGAGGGGGGCAATGTGGCTCAGGAAGAGCCTCTGCTTTGCAAGCAGGAGATCACAGATTCTATCCCTGGCATCTCCAGTAGGTAATGTGAAGGACTTCTACCTGAGACTCTGGAGAGGAGCTGTCAGTCTGAATATACAATATTGACCTTAATGGACTGATGGTCTAATTCAGTATATGGCCTATCATGTGTGATAGGTGATTGCAATCCTAAGCAGAGTCATACCCTTCTAGACCAGTTTACTTCAGTAGAAAGGTGTTATTCTGGTAAGGATTGCACTGTGCATCTGGGAGAATATGATTCCTGTAGTAACTGGACAACTGTGATTAATCTGTTTGGAATGTACTTGCTTGGTTTTAGTTGACATAGTTGGGCTGTCAACTGATTAAATATTTTGAGTTGCTAAATCACCTGGCTTTTAAACAATTAAATTTAAATAAATTTGATCAGCCCACAGAGAGATAGATTGTATAAGGTAACGATGTGAATTCACAAATTAATAAAAGAAGCTACTATTCATTGTTACAAGAAAATTTCATCTTCAGTATTCTTTTCTATCAGTTTGTAAATCCAGAATACTGATTATCATATGATAATAGGCCATAGTATCAAAATGGTTAAAATTCCACTGATATTCTGGAAGATCAAGACAGATCATAAATGTAATACAAAAAGCACAAGGACTTGACTTCTAAAGTAATTCTGTGTATATATGTGTAGACATCTAGTTTCTATTTTCTAAAACTATATCCTAGAAAATAGCCTAAAATGTCAATAAGTAATTTAAGACTTAATCTCCAATCTGTTTTAAAAGTTATAATTATCCTTCTATTGGAATTTATTCAGATTTTCAAATAGGTGATGATTTGCATTAAAACTGCACTGAAGAACTATGAAGTGGTTTTGTGTGGTACTGTGGAGAAAATACAATGTCATTTCTGGTCATACTCAACACTGGTTCTAAAGAAAGAAAAACAAGTTCCATATTACTGCATCTACAGCCATAGACAGTTGTCAGATCACAAGCCTAAAAAAATTAAAGACTTTTACATGCTGCTTAAACTTCAGGAAGGCTGCTCTTTGGATGATGTTAGAAATTCTTACCGAGATCTTGCCAAGAAATACCACCCAGACAGTGGTTCGGTTACAGCAGATGCTGCAAGTTTTATGCAAATTGATGAAGCATACAGAGTGGTACTTAATGATGTGGCTGAGAAAATTAAATCAAATGAAAAGGAAGAGGAGGAAGAAGACAAATTCAAGTCTGTAGCACCACAACACAGACAGTATTTAAGTTTTGAAGGCATTGGTTTTGGTACACCAAGTCAAAGAGAAAGACAATATATGCAGTTTAGAGTTGATCGGGCTTCTGAACAGGTCATGGAATACCGCAAACAGAAAATGGAGAGCCAGTCCACTATGAGCACTGCAATGTTGGCAAAAGATGTAAGGCAAAGTAAGAAGGTAAAAATCACCCAGGCAATTGAACGGTTGGTTGAAGACCTCATTCAGGAATCTATGGCAAAAGGAGACTTTGATAACCTTAGTGGTAGAGGAAAGCCTTTACAAAAATTTTCAGACTGTCTGCATATTGATCCTATGACTCACAATTTGAACCGTATTCTGATAGACAATGGATACCAACCAGAATGGATTCTAATGCAGAAAGAAATACGGGAAACAATTGAAAAACTGAGGAAGGATTTGATTGCTTCCAGGACTAAATTGGGAGATCCAATGACACTGCATAAAACAAAACTCTGGAACGAGGTCTGTGAACAGTTTACAGAAAATATCAATAAATTAAACAAAAGAATTAATGATTTCAATTTAATTGTCCCTATTCTCAGCAGACAGATGGTGCACTTTAATGCCAACAAAGAAATTGTACGTGCACAAGAATTCTGCAAAGCCCAGATAAAGAAAACAAGGGCTGAAGAAAACACAAAGGAGATAGAACATGATCATGGCAGAGAATTTGATCTTAAGACCAGCTTTTTAAAATGGATGAATCTTATTTTGAAAGTAAGATCAAGATTCTAAACCTACATCACTTCCACAAACCATTCTGTTTTGATTTACTGACACAACAAACTGCATTTCCTCCTTTGCCATCAAACTGTACAAATGAATCAGCACCAGTAAAACCGTGGGTTTGTCAAGATTCCTGCATTTTCATGTATGTCAAATTAGATTTAAAAAGAGATTGTTAGTCAAGTTATATTTACAACATTTGGAAATAAAAATATATATGAAATTAATTTCAGGAACATCATTGTTTTGGAGTTGAAAGATCATCACTCATCTTCAGTAGTGCTTATGCTGGAGGCAAAATGATAGCAGCACTAAAATCTGCCACTTGAAGAAACTGCTTTGTTGTGTCATCTGTTGCTCCACATCCATTCTTTTCCATTCCATTGCTGGTTGAGAATGGATGGGAATCTGGCTACCATTTTTTTACAAGTGTTCTCTGGAGCTCAGTGTTCCTCAGTGATGATAATGCTGCTTTACAATAGTGCTGCTGACCATCTCCCCCAAAGGGCAGGACTGGCCTAACCGTATAAGTGACCTAGGCAGGTACCTGGGAACCAGCTGTTAAGGGATGCCAAAAAGCTCATGCTGAGCGCCTCCTCTCCTTTGGGCTCCACAGCCACATTCACCCATGTGCCACTAAGGGGCCACTGGTAGAGTCTCCAGCTGTGCACCCAGTGTGGCCAGTGGAAACACTGGGGGGAGATAGGAAGAGAGGAATGCTGTGCCTGTACCCACCTACTAGCCAAGCCTGCCTAGGTGAGAGGAGCATACAGAGCCAGCCATCTTCACCCTTATGTCAGCAAAAGATCAGCAGTTGCTGTAGCTGAACTGTGTGCCCAGCAAGGCCAGTGGAGGTACAAGGAACAGAAGGGATGCTGCTTCTGTATCAATCAAGCCTGTCCATGCACTGGGTGTAGTGGTTAAATGCGCGGACTCTAATCTGGGAGAACCGGGTTTGATTCCCCACTCCTCCACTTGCACCTGGCTGGATGACCTTGGGCAAGCCATAGTTCTGATAAGAGCTGTTCTTGAAAAAGAGCAGTTTCTGTCAAGAGCTCTCTCAGCCCACCTCAGGGTGTCTGTTGTGGGGAGGGGAAGGGAAGGGAGTTTGTAAGCCGCTCTGAGACATCTTTGGGTAGTGAAGGGCGGGGTATAAATCCTATCCTTCTTCCCTCCGTAGGGCTCCAATGGCATGGTTCCTGTGGGGAGAGTAAGAATCTTACCTCAGTGATTAATATGCAGTAATCCTCTAGAAATGAATAGCTGGATGACTATTTATTTAATTTGACTTTTATCCTGCCCTCCCCACAAGCAGGCTCAGGGTGGGTCACAAATCACAAAGTAGTATAATCAAATGGTTAAAACCATATTTCTCATAAAACACAAATCAAACACAAAACAAGGTGAATTCACCTCAGCAGTGATGCTCAGGTTGAGCTGGATCCATTTGGCCAGCAGGTGGAGATAGACTTGGGTGTCTGCTGCCTCATGCTATATATGGACTAATGCTATACATGGATTTGTATCTACTGGAATAGGGTAAGGAGGTGAGTTTTCTATGGGTTATCAGTAGATTGTTGTTCTTATTTCTTGATGTTTTTATATCCCCACGCATATTCTTAGGAAATTGTTACAATTGGTTTGGGAATACATGCTGCTTGAGGAGCCAAGGCAAGACAGTGCTGAGAGTTGCTCCCAATTTGAAGGCATCCCTCTCACCCATGTTCAAAGCTGCTTTCCCAGTGTGCCTTCTGGATCTGCCTAATTTCATGCTCCCACTGCCTCCCTTCCAGTATTAAGAACATAGGAAGAGCCTTGCTGGATCAGGCCAGTGATCCGTCTAGTCTAGCATCCTGTCTCACACAGTGGCCAACCAGGTATTCTGGAGGATCAACAGCAGGGTATATAGAGGCCAAGGCCTTCCCTTGATGTTGTCTCCTAGAACTGGTATTCAGAGGTTTACTGCATCAGAACGTGGAGTCACCTTTCCTAGTAACCACTGATGGATCTATCCCCCCTAAATCTTATGAAATCCTCTTTTAAAGCCATCTATTCTTGTGGCCTTCAATACATTCTCTGGCAGAGAATTGCACAGTTTAATCACTCATTGAGTGAAGCAGTACAGAAGAGCCAGTTTGGTGTAATGGAGTCTAATCTGGGAGAACCAGGTTTGATTCCCCACTCCTCCACATTCAGCTGGAGGTATGACCTTGGGTCAGTTACAAGTCAATTCAGAGCTGTTCTCTCACAAGCAGTTCTTGAAAGAGCTCTCTAAGCCCAGGGCTATTTTGGGGCAGGAACGCACAGGAATGGAATTCCAGCTGGCTCCCAAGCTGGCCACACCCAGCAGGAACTCATTAGCATAATAGGCCACACCCAACAGCAGAAATTCATTAGGATTGGCTACATTAGGGGTGTGTGGCCTAACATGCAAAGGAGTTCCTGCTCCAAAAAAAGCCCTGGGTTTTGACAACAAACAAGGTAAACAGAATAAGAAGCAAAAGGTGGGTGTGGCTGGATAACCACACTTCTGGTAACATGGGGTGTGGCCTAATATGCTAATGAGTTTCTGCCATTGGGTGTGGCCTATTATGCTAATGAGTTCCTGCTGGGCTTTTTCTACAAAAAAAGCCCTGTCTAAGCCCCACCTACCTCACAGGGTGTCTGTTGTGTGGAGGGGAAGGGAAAGGAGATTATAAGGAACTCTGAGACTCCTTCGGGTAGTGAAGGGTGGGGTATAAACCCAATCTCCTCCTCCCCCCCTCTTCTTCTTCTCCTCCTCCTCCTCCTCCTTTTGTATGTCCCGATCTATTGCCCATGAACTTCATTGGGTGCCCTCACATTCTAGTATTTTGGGAGACAGAAATTTCTTCTGTTCATTCTTTCAACCCCATCATAATTTTATAAATTTATGTCCCTCCTCAGCTGTGTTTCCTAAACTGAAAAGTCTCTGTAGCCTTTCCTCACAGCTTTTTGAGATAAGATGACCAGAACTGCACACAGTATTCCAGTTGAGGCTGCACAATAGATCTATACAGAAGCATTATAATATCAGCTGTTTTATTTTCAGTATCTTTCCTAATATAATAATCCCTAATATACAGTTTTCCTTTTTCACCACTACAGTACACTGGGTTGACACTTTCATTGAGCTAACTACCATGACCCCAAGATCTTTTCCCCTCTTGACGTCAGCAGCTTCAGACACCATCAGCATCTACCTAAAGTTGGGATTTTTTCTTCCAGTGTGTATCGCCTCACACTGCCCTACATGGAACTTAATTTGCCACATTGTTCCCTATTCAAGACAGATCTTTCTGGACGTCTTCACAATCCACTTTGGTTTTCACCATCCTGAATAATTTTATGCCATCAGGAAATCTGACCATTACACTGTTCACTCTCAATTCCAGATCATTTATGAACATATTAAATAGCAGTTGTTCCAATACCAATATATGTGGGGCCTCACTGCTCACTTCCCTCCATTGAGGGAACTGTCTGTTTATTGCTGCTCTCTGCACCCTATTATTTATCCAGTTCTTAATCCATTAAGGCAGGGGTGTCAAACATAAAGCCTGGGGGGTGGAACTGGCCCATTCAGGGCTCCAATCCGGCCTGTGAGCAACTGGTGCAATGGAGGAAACAGGAGGCTGCTCAGGGTGTGTGTGAGTGGGCGAAGCCACTCTGATTGTGGCTTCAGCACAGCGGAACAACTTTGTCTGCAGCAGTCAAGCAGAACCCCTTCGCTTCAGTGGCAGCCTCACTGGTAAGTTGCGAGCTGCTGCAGCCAGGTTAGGGTTCCAAGGTGAGGTTGCATGCCTCTCTGCTCATCCTCCAGTTCCGGGGCTGTTGTCCCAGATGGCCACGGAGATCAGCATTTGCACATGGGGGGCACACAGATCTTTTGCTGGGGGCTGCTGGCGGCCACCTCCACCTTCCATATTCATGCCCCCCATGTGGCAGCTGTGCTTCGGCCCGGGGACGTTCTTTGGCAGTTTCTTCCATACATTGGGGACCTGTTCCTGCCACCGAGCACATGACTTGGTGGCTGGGCATCCTCTCCATGGAACACCCAGCAGCCTTCAGCTGTTGGTGGCTGCTGCCTCGTATGGGGCAGTGCTGAAATTTTTGGCTATATTGGTCACTGGATGGCCAAGAGCCTCTGCCATACACATGGCCTTGTGTTTACGATGCCCGATTCCCCATCAGATAATCCAGCGGTCTTCGGCCTGGGATGGCTGCTGCCACATGGGAGTGGCACAGCTTGCTGACTATCTCTGGCAGCATTGCCTTGCCATGGATCACCCGGCAGCCTTGGCTGGAAGGGGCCGCTGCTGCATGGGCATCTCCAACCTATTGGACTTTGCTTGGCCCACTGTGCACGTGATCTCGTGCCTGGGCCATTGTCCCCTGCTTCCGCAGCTGGGCGGGGAGTTAGTTCAACTTGTATTCCCAGTCCCCTTTCATGGTGGCCCAGGGGCAGGGGAAAGGTTGCAACACCCAGCCACTTTGCGTTTTTACCCTGGGGCCTGGTCTCAACAGCATTGGCAGTGGGAGCATGCTGGGGAAGGGGTTTGCCCCCTCTCCAGGCAGCACGGGGCATGTGCCCAGTGCTGCACCACTGGCTCTCCAGTCCACCCATGTAGGTTTTCCTCTGTGCGCACCCCCCATCCATGGGGCCTTGGAGTGGGGACACACCAACTCGGAGCTTAGCAGCTGCTGTGCTTTATAAAGTTTGGGAAGAAGAACAGCTTTTTTCTCTTGTACCAGTTCTTTTATTACCCAGTCCTCTTCTTCCCTATTTGTCAAAATTGGTGCCAAAACTTCCCAAGGCCTTCTGAGGTTTGTAGGCCCAGCCTCCCCTACTGCTAGCCAGGCTTCCTGGGCCTAGTAGGCCTCTGGTGGCACAGCCCAGATCATGACAGGTGCCCACACTGTCAAGGGTGTCCTTGTGCCAATGCAAGTCCTTCCTGCTGGAAGCCCAGCAGGAGGAGGAGAGGGGTGCTAGGGGGCCTGGAGAGACTCAAAGAGGTCCCCCAATGGCTCTCGATGTGCCCCTGTCCCCCGCACCCATGTCTCTTGCTACAGCAAGAAGCCCCTCCAGGTTCCCAGCAACCAGTTACAGATGTTGCCAGCTGCTCATCCATTGCAGACCCTTAGAAAAGGCTTCCTGCCACTTGCAGTAGTTCTCTGCTTCCACTTGATTGCCACCCACATGAAGGAAGTAGTGGCCATCCCACCATGGCAAGATGCTGATTCCCTTGCCCTGCCCCACTCCCTTGCTCACGCCATGGCCATAACTTGCCAAGAGGTGGCTGTGGGTGGTGGGGCCATGAGCCACTCACAGAGGGAGTAGGTTGTGTCCAGGGGGGAAAGGGCAGTGGCCACACAAATGAGTGTGGCTCTGGCTGCCCGCCACCTTCATGATCACTCTTCCCTTTTCCCACAGGGCCAGGCCAGAGCAGGCAGGCACTCCTTCCATAATCTCTGAATCTCGGAGTGCATCATATTCACTTGCTACCAATACTGTATGTCTGGGTGACACATTGATGGTGGAGGTGGCGCCATGCCCACCGGTACCACATTATTATAGCTATTATTCCATACAGTTTGATCTAATCTTTCTTGCCGCTAATGAAAACAAAGCGACTCTGTTAGAGCTGGCCATGGCTGGGAGGGCGGGGTATAAGTATGTCAGAACTGCAAGTTGTTCTAAGAACAAAGCTTCTGGAGACAGACATGTTTCAGTGAAGCAGAATATTTTATTGGAATAATACACTCTTGCAAGTGTGGGTGATCAATTCAAATGAACTGAACATGCCTTGTATTTGAAAGCAGGCAGTTTTATACTTCCTTCCCCGACGCTTTGGAAAATAAGAAACGCCCTGGCCAGTCCCCATAGGCTGGAGTACGTGACTCACATTCTCAAATCACGTCTTGCCTTTAGGACCCCGTGACAACACGCCTCTGATTACTCTTCCTCTTTTCCTAATTAGTCCACTCCTCTAAATATGCTAAAATCTGTTTACTTTCTCCTAAAAAAAGTTATTAATCTTCCCAGCCTTCCCCTGACATTTTTCCACCATCTACTGCAAATGTCACTCTCGGGTGAGCCTGGTCATTCTTGTGTCATGTCTTCCTGTTACTGGGCTTTCAGACCGCAGGATGTTCTATCCTTAGGCCTGTCTCCTTTCGAAATGTTCGTTGGACAGAGTTAACTTCCCATTTTTCTGTTGATTATACTCTGCAAGCAAATCAAGAATAGCAAAGCAAACATGTCTCTATGCTGACCATTGTGTTTCTGAATAGGTACTTTCCAGATGGACTAGACATGATCTCCCTTTCTCTAATCTTAGGTTATCTGGCTTTTTAGTCTTATAGATTCATGAAGCAAATGTATTAAGTTTCCAAGATACAAGCTTAACATTTTAATCAATAAAAATCTTCATTTTCATTTCTCACAAGTATAATAAATAAATAAATAAACAAACAAACAAACAAACAAACAAAAGAATCCTCATCTGCAAGCAATAGTATTACTTTTTCCAAGTCTGAAGCTCCTTCCCACATGGATAGAATATTAGTAATAAAGTCAACTCCTTCAGCTCTTGTGCTGGTGTTTTAGTACTTAACAGCTCCTTTGGAATTGCATACTTCAACTGAGTAAAATCCAGATATTCCTTATAGCTCTTAATATGTTTCAAAAGGGAGCAAAACTTTGACAACTCAGTGAATGCTGAGAACATTCTGGATTTTTTTCCAATAAGACAGGATTCTAAAATTAGCCCTTGCTTTCATAGAAGGGATACCAAGCTCAGCCCTCATTAATGCCACTGGAGAACCCTTTGGCAACCCAGGAATCTGTCTCATAAAAAATTTTTGTATTGTTTCCAATGAATCCAGAATCTGCTCTTCCCAACTCCATATTTCAATACCATAAAGTAAACTAGAAATTACCTTACTGCCAAACAGCTTGATAACAGGGTCAACCATACAGCCTCCTCGGGAGAGAAAAAAATCCACTATCTGGTTTTTCTTCAGATTGCATAAATCGTTCACCCACCAGTGTCAGGCTCTCATCAGCACCCTCCTTCGTTCAGACAGCACCTGTCTGGATAGGTTTCACCTAGACAGAGCCACCATCCAGGCCCTGTGCGAGGAACTTGGGCCAGCCCTCCAGGGCCAAGCTCCCACTCCCCATGCCATCCCTGTCTTGCAGAAAATCCTGCCCTCCCTGAGGCCACCGGATCCTTCCAGGGGGTCATTGCAGAGGTGCTCGAGGTGCTGCAGTCCTTGGCTAGCTGCTGCCTTACACAGCTTTCTGGATGCCATGCTGCAGGAGCATGTACGCTTCCCCACCAAGGAGGGTGACTTTGTGCCCATTAGGGCAGGATTCACATAATTTGGAAGCTTCCCCAATGTCGTGGGGGTCATGGACTGCACACACATAGCCCCCATCACCCCCCCGGAGGAGATGCAGGTCTACCATAATCACCACCACTTTTACAGCCTGAATGTTCGGGCCTCCTGTGAGTACTAGGGCATCTTCATGGACCTCATAGCCAAGTTCCTGGGCAGCATCCTTGACACCCAGATCTTTGCATCATCTAGCCTCAATTACCTCTTGGCTGTCTGACCGGAGGGCAAAGGATGCCTCCTGAATTAATATGGTGGACATGGCTGGGTGGGCATACAGCACACACCTGATGCCTCATGTGCCATTCCCTTTAAGTGGCCAAGGGTATCTCCTGCTGCCATATTTGCTGACGCCATATCCCGAAGATGACCCAACAGACTACGCAGCCTACAACCAAGCCCACCAGCAAATAGGCATGGTCATCAAGTGGGCATTTGGCCAGTTGAAGATGTGATTCCAATGCCTCCATCACACAGGAGTGTGGTGCAGCCTCTGGCAGTGGCAAAGCTGTTTGCAGTTTGTGCCATGCTCCACAACATTGCCATGTGGCAGTGCCTCCCACCTCCCCTTGGTGGGGCTGGTGTGGGGGGCCCATGGGCTGGGGTACAGGACCCTGAGCTGCCATGGGGGCTTCTATGAGGCAGGACCATAGGGGCCATTTAAAGCAGGAGTGTGTGCAGGCATGCATCTGGTGGCAGAGGCATACTGATGGCTGCACTGGCAGTCGGGGGGCCTCCCCTCAGCCCAGGCGGGGAATGACGGACCCACTTGTTATAAAAATAAATTCCCAGTCAAAAAATGGAGTCAAAAGTGAGGAGGAAAATCTTAGTGTTTTAATTGCAACCAAAACACCTGAAAACAGTTAGGCCAAGCAGCCTAATCAAAATTGACAGCTTTCTGGGCACAACCAGGAAGTACATGGAATTTTATATTTGAAATTACATCATCACACCATCATCATGAAAATAACATTCAAAAAGCTTAATTGGTTACAAAAAATTAAACATCATTTAAGTAAAAATTCCCTTATTGGTCAAATGTAAAGAAAGGTATGTCTGGAAAGGTGTGTCTATGCAACAGCATCAATTGTTTACTGAACCTAACCTGAATAACATCAATTAAGAATTCTGTACACCCAAACAAAGGTGGTTTTCTCTGATACGGACTAAAATCCTTTTTGACCCAGACACTGCGAAATTGTAACCTAAACAATTAAAAACCATGAACGTAATACCTATCTTCTTCTACCAAAAGAATGTTATTGTCTTGTCTGCTAGCATCAGCAAAAAAATTAATCCAACCTAGAAGAGAAAGGCCTAATACTTAAAAAGGCCTTTATTACATCCTAAGAAAATCTTGCTTAGGAAAGAAACCTATAAAACCAGAAAAATATGAATAATCAGAAAAAGAGAAATGTTATAATCCCATTTATACTACACACTGGTGGTTTGCCCATGTTGCCTGAACCCCACTGAACCCCACTCCCGACCTTCATTGGGGCGCCACTGGTGCCAGTGCCAGAGGTTAGGAGTTTGGGATGCTCCTGGATGCCTCCCTAATAATGGAGGCCCAGGTTGCAGCCACTGCCGAGTCGGCCTTTTACTACCTTCGGCTGATAAGGCAGTTGGCTCCCTTTCTCGAACGCAGTGACTTGGCAACAGTGATCCATGCGATGGTTACCTCGGGTTGGATTACTGTAATGCCCTCTACATGGGGCTGCCCTTGTCACAAATCTGGAAGCTGCAGCTGGTGCAAAACGCTGCGGCTAGGCTGGTGATGGGACTCCCAATACGGGAGCACATCCAGCTTGTGCTCAAAGCATTGCACTGGCTGCCTATAGCATACTGGATTCACTTCAAGGTGCTGGTCTTGACCTTTAAAGCCCTTTATGGCCAGGGTCTGACACACCTGATGGACCACCTTTCCCCATATATGCCCCAGAGAGCACTGCATTCAGGGACCCAGCACCAACTGGTCCTCCCAAGTATCAAGGAGGCCAGGGCTTTTTTAGTGGCGGCTCCACTCTGGTGGAATGAGCTCCTGATGGAGATCAAGGCCCTGAGGGACCTTTTGCAGTTCCACAGGGCCTGCAAGACGGAGCTCTTCCGCTGGGCTTTTGGAGCCACCACCACTGCTACTATCACCACCGTTACTGTCAATAACAACTGATAATTATGGTGGAAGCCCTGAGCCGTAGTTCCCTGAGACTATTGCCCGGTCCATCCCCCTCTCCCCCAGAATGGAAGCGAACCAACAGAACTACTGAATATTGGAATTTCTAGCACTTTAATACTGTTGATTTTAACACTGTTTATATTATTGTACGATTCATTTAAATTGGTATTAATTGTGATTAATGTGTTTTATGTACTATGAAACTTTATCTTGTTGGGAGCTGCCCTGAGCCAGCCTAGGCTGGAATGGGTGGGATAAAAATCAATAAAATAAAAAAAATAAAATAAAGTAGTGCATGAGAGTGCCACCAGCCCTGTTGGACCTCTCCACACATGCTGGGGGGGGACATTAGAACTGATCAGAGGCATTGGAACTGACAGGATGGTCTGCTTGCCAGTATGGATTGAACACAGCAGCACCCCTGGGTGCACCTGGCCAAGTACAGAGCTCAGTCTGGTCTGGGGACGCATGCCCATGGCCCAGCTGCTGGAGCCATGGTGACCTCTGACATCCAGAGATGTTGGTGATGTTGCTGACATGAGAGCACATGGGATCATTGGGACCCAATGGCTGTGGCCAGGAGGTGGCCCAGCCCTATCAGCCATTCTGTTTTTCACATTGCTTAGGATCCCCTGAAAAGGGCAAGGGATGACAGTGATTACAGAGCTAGGAATTTCCACCACATGAGTTAAGTCATGTGTCAGTCACACCTCTGGCTGGATGGCCCTGGGCCCTGGGATGCTAGTACATTTATGGAATCTGGCTCCCAACAGGCAGAGACAGCATTTACCATCATGGTTGCTGTGCTGCTAGAGGGCCATCTGAAAGGATGACACGCATATTGTTTGTGGTGTTCCTCACTAGTGCTGTGGGTCGCTGATGTCACCCAGTTGCCACTGTTGTTTGCTGTTTGAACTCCTGAGTTGTAACCTGCCCTGAGCCTGTTTACAGGATGGGCAGGATATAAATGCAAAAAATAAAAATAAATAAATAAATACCCAAATATAACTCAGGGTGGCTGGGATCTGGATGCCCTAGGGAGGCATCCACTCTGCACCACTTTCAGCTATCAGATGAACCTCACTGTGGTGGTGGACCTTTATGCCAATGGCTTTGTTCCAACAATGGGTCCAGCACTCCTTGTCAGGTCATGCCAGCCCACTGGAGTCAGCCACCTCCCCCAGGGCCACTCAGAAAGCGAACACCCATGGTATTTCCTCCTCAGAATGCTGCTGTCCCAGGACGTCTCCTTCTTCCATAAGGTGAGCTAGCCAACCTGCCAATCATGCCTGTGTGGCTGTGGGAACGGCAACCTCCTGCTGTCTATGTTTCTGTGACTGCAGTCTTGCCAGGATGAGGCCCCCACCCTGCTATGTCCACCAACTCCTTGTTGCTTTCTCAAGTCTGATGCTGCTAGGAGGCCCCCGGGTGACGGTTTCCGCACCCTCCTCATCTGAGTTGGCATCCTGTCAACACCTCCCATGGAGGAGAAATGGCATAAGCACCTCCAGGGCATACTTCTCCTGGACAGGAAAGGGTGTGGCCATCATGCAGAACTCGCCAGCGCATAAGTTGGAGGTGCTTGCTGGCCATCATGGTAGGCACAGGGGAGGTATGGGGGTGGGCGACTGGGAGCCTTGCTTACCTGTTCACACGCGGCTGCCCCTTGGGATTCTGGTGGAGGGCCTGCTGTACCTGTGTGGACTGAAAACCAGGAGAGACCAGCCATGAAGAGTGGACTTTGCTCTCCCTTTGGTGCATTCCCCCGAGGTGCCTGCCCAGTGGTGCTAGGTGCCCTGTCTGTGTTGTGCCCACCACTGGGGTGCATGTGTGCTTTCTCTAAGTCTGCATGGCAGGCAGCTGTCTGACAGGATTCCTCGCCATGCACCCTACTTCTGGAATTCTGGGGCAACTTCCTGGAACTATTTGTAGGGTAGGGGACCATGATTGGATCTCGAGGAGGGGCACAGCCGGAGCAGGAGAGTGTTCTGATTGGGTGTGCACTTAAGTCTCCTGAGCTGCTTGGGGTTCCATGGGTGTGGCCACAGCTGTGTGGAAGGGAGTGAATTTGAAATTTCCATGGCCGCCAATGGCTATGATGCTATTTTTGCCAGCACAACTTTGTGCCTGCTTGGGAAGGTGTTCCCACACTGAAAATCCTTTGGAAGCTGCCTGCCACCACACCCCCTGGAATGCCTACATCTACAGCAGCAGGGAGGTTTGTGCCATTGCTCTGCCAGTGAGCAACTGCAGCACTCCTGCTCCAATGGGACTCAGCAGTGCTACACCACTAGTGCCTGCACCAGTGTAACCTGCCCTTATTCCAGTGTAACACTGAGTTATCCCAAGCATAGGAGTCAGTCGGCTGCCTACTCCAATCCCCCCCCCCATTACTCAGTAAGTTACCTCGGACAGACATTAGGCTAACTGGCCCGTAATTTCCTGGTTCTCCTCTGGACCACATTTTAAAACTTAGTGTTAATTTATGTTGGATAGGGTTGCCAACTGCCTAGAGTGCTTAACAGCACACTGGACTAAAAGGATGTACAGAGGTGAGAGAAAGCACAGATGACAGCTGGGTACATCTTTAGAAATGGCATGCACACGTTTCAGGGTTCTGAACAAACAGGGAATTGCAACCCCTCTCCTGACATTGTGCTAAGACAAATTAAGTCCAAAGTCCTCTTTCTCAAAATGCATTGCCATACTGCTAATTAAAATGAAAAGACATACAGGATCACAGATTGGAAAGGTAGTGTTCTGTTGCTTGTTATTCTTCCTCCAAGCACTGCTAATAGATATCTTAGACAATCAGTTGACCATGTTCTTTCTTTGGGATTAGCCTCATTTTCTCTAGTGCAAAGTACTAGGGTTTGAATGCTTGCAAAATGCAATGCCCCCTGGATCTTGTTCAAAAAATAATTAACACCACACACTTACTGAATAAAAAGAACAAAGTTTGAGGCCAGGGGCACCTTTAAGACCAACAAAGTTTTAATTCAAGGAATAAGTTTTTGTGTGGAATTACACTTCCTCAGATATAATGAAATGAAAATTACCAGACCATACATATAGGTAGAATATTTTATTGAATAAAAAGTAGTGTTGCAAAGCACTAAATGGAAGAGATTTTATAGTTACTGTGGTAACATTTCTATAGATTCAGGTGGGTAGCCCTGTTGAAGAAGCAGAGCAAAGTTTGAGTCCAATGGCACCTTTAAGACCAACAAAGTTTTATTCAAGTTATAAGGCAGCTTTCATGTGCACACACACTTCCTCAAATATCTTGAACACTGGACTCAAACTTTGTTATGGTAACATTTCTGTCACATTGTCTTATGACTAGTTTGCAGGAATGAGCAATATCAGTGGGGTTAGGGAAAATGCTGTAATGTAAGAAGTGTCATTTCTTCAGCCGCTTTTCCCTCAGCTTTCCACAATAATCTGAAAATAAGGAAGTAATTCTCCGAAGCAGCCGAGGCACTAAAACAGTAATCGTTGAAAAAAGCACGAGGAAGAACGGCAAAAACACCGGCGGGAACATCTTTAGAAATGACATGCACACACATTTTGTTAATCTAATACAAGCAAAGAATGCTTTGATGTGCAAAACTGCAATTTCAGAAGTAACGAGTTCTATATCTAGGCCCTCACGAGCGCATGCTTCCAATCAATTTACAGATCCCCCCCCCTCCCTTTAAGTCGCACCCCGAAGGCGGGGCAGCCAAAAGCGCAGCTACCCTTGCGAAGAAACAACTGATCGAAATGGTGAAGAGCGAAGCTATATGACGCTTTCATGACGCCCTGCGCCTTCCCGGTTTGGAAGCCTGCGCCGAGCTAACCGCCCAATCAGCTGGCTCCGTAAGTAGCGGCCCTTTCTCCCCCATGATGACGCTCTATACTGGATGCCGAGTGGTCAGAATTCCTGTCACTCCTTCTCATACCGCCCGGTGGCGGAGGCTGCCAGCCAGCCAGCTTGAGACAGCGGATGGAGGAGCGGAGATCTTTCCAGGTGAGGGGGCTGGAAGAGGAAGGCGCTGTTTCCCTCCCCTTTCCGACTGGGTCCTGGAGGGGCTTGTGTTTAGGTGGCGATAGACATTTATTCGTTTTCATTTTGCTTTTTTGGGGGTTGCTTTGTTCCTGTGAAGAACTGTGAGGTGATTTTCGGGGTGTGTGTTTTGTTGGTCTCGAGGGCCGCCCCGTCCATTATCACGAGCTGTTGGTCCATTCTCCCCCCCCCCCCCGTCTTCCTTCTGTATCGGCCGTGAAGCTGAGCATCAGCGGGAGGCGCTTTGTTTCCCGTTCAGGTGGCCGTTTGGTGGGGGAAAGGGCACTTCCTCCTCTTGCTGACCGGCTCTGGTGGTGGTGGTAGGAGAGGCTTTACAGCCTGACCTTCGTGTTGTTAAGGGACTGTAAAAGGGCAAGGAGGGCTTTTAGCGGGGCACTTACCCTGCCCTGCCTTTAGAGAGGACTAGGAGACATAAACGCGCGCTCTCTCTCGCTGTGTGTCCCACCCATCTTTTCAGAAAGCGAGATTTAAATTATCCCCTTACAGTTCATTTCCCAAGGATGAGATTTCCTGTTTGTATTTCTTGTTTCCTGTGACTTTTGGGGAGGGGTGAAGCGAAGTCACGGGATGATCACCGTTGTGGGAATACTGAGGCTATGGTCTCTGGCTTGCCAGCGCATCTTTCACCTGATTTCCACACACACAGCGATTAGTTGCACCCTTATGAGTTTTTTAATCTAGTGAAACCGGTTTCACTTGTGGGACTACGTACCATGCTTGGAGACTGAGTGCAGTTTTATCTGGGAGCTGGCAAAGATTATTATCTCAATGGAGCCTCAGCAGCATGCAACATTTATTAAATCCTCAATAAAAGACTTCAAAGTTCGAAAGTTGTATTCCTTAAGGGATTTAATTGCTACTGAAGCATCTGCCGTGTCTTACTCTGTGCTGCACTAGTCAAACCTAGTGTATTTTGCTTGTTGTCCTGAGCTGAAGGTGGTCCCCAACACATCATATTTTCTGGAGGTTTTATTGATATTGCTTCTTTCTAGAATTGGAAGGTTCCTTTCACTTTTCTTTTAGTTTCTGTTCCTAAACCCAGGATCATTGATTCTCAACAGCTCAGCTCTGTTCTTTGCTTTAACACTGGGAAGGCTTGAAGATATATTTGTCCTCATAAGCCTCTCTGGATCACAATCCTGTGACCTCTTCCTTAAGGAATTTGTAACTGATATGGAGCATGTATCTATATGCACTGATCACTCATGAATGGATCTGTCACTGATCATCTGTTATTTTTTTATTGAGGTAACCCACCAAGGTTTATTTACCTTCTGTAATCTGAGCAATGTGCCCTCCCCCAAACACATACATTGTGGTATGTGTTAAAAGAAGGCTGAAAGTAAAAACAACAAATGTTTCATTTTTACCTTGAGTGCTCAGGTACTTTTGGGCATATGAGGGGCAGTTTCATTATGAAGCGTGCTTGCGTCAACTTAAAAAATGTTTTCATTTAGCCATGTTAGTCTGCAGTAGAACAGTTAGATTCAAGTCCAGTAGCAGCTTAGAGACCAACAAGATTTTCAGGGTTACAGTTATAACTCATTCAATAAAATGTCAGCAAAAACTATAACTATAAAACACAACTTTCCAAATTATAGTATTTCCAGTAGCCTGATGATGAATTTCTCATTTTTGCTCCCATAGTCCAGTGTTTGGGAATGGTTTGATTATGGGGTAGATGTTTTGACCATGCTCATCAACTCAGAAAAAAAAATGTTCAACAGTTTCACTTAAAACTTCATTTGTGCAGTTGTTGGGTTAGGTTCATGTAGGAGGCTTGCTATAGCTAGTGTTCTAGGCTTTCTAGTTTGTCCTGTTCTGATCCTGTGTAAAATACTGGGAAAATCAGCTATTTAGAAAAAAAATGTATTAGTATTGCTGCTACTTTTGGATTTTTAGATCATGCATTTACTATTTGTAGTCAGTTTAAATACAGAATTTATGTGGGCTGTATGTTTAGGTTTAACCAAAGAGAAGCCTTGTACTTGGACTAGATTTTAGAAAGGTTCTTTACAGCAAAAAAAGAAAAAAAGAGAAAAATCTTGCATTAATGGCATGTTTCTGGAGAGCTGGCACTTTCTAAATACATTCTAGTAAACACATTCTTTCCTCTCCCTTCAGTTTCCAGAAACAAAACCAGCAAAGTAGCTAATATCCTTTGAACCCAATCCTGTTTGTCCCCTTGAATTCAAGATTCTTGCTACATAAGTAGGAAACTTCTCTACAGTTGAGTTTTGTGCTCTTTTATGCCATCTGATTAGTTAGTTTGTAAAATTGGTTTTAATATTTTTATATTAATTTATGAATATTGTTTAATGAATGTTGTTACCCACTATGAGCCCTGTTGGGCAGGGCGGGTTATAAATATAATAAATAAACCTACTTAAATAGGAAACTTATAAAAAGGAGGATTTAAAAAAGCAATTATGAAGGTAGAATGCCAGCAGGGGGTTGGGAGCTATCTGGTTTATTGCACTGAGTGCAACATATGACTGTCTACCAGCTGGACAGAAGTCATGTGCTCTGTGCATGGAGCGCCTGGTTCTCAGGGAACGAGTTTGCACCCTCGAGGCCAAGGTGGCTGACCCGGAGAAGCAGCGACAGTCAGGTACCTGGATAAGACTCTTGGGGACTTGTTAGATGAGTCCTGCTCCGAGAATGGCAGTACACTGCTGTTAAGGGGAATGAGGGTCAAGGGAGAATAGGGCACCATGCTGAAGAAAGGGGGAATGTTCCCTCAGAAGGGACTCCTTCTACAGTTGGAGAACAGTATCTTTTTGTACCAAGGAACCATTTCTGGGCAGGGAGGGAGGGGGTCCTCCTGATTGTTATTTTTATTTTTTATTTTGGGATTTTTATCCTGCCCTATCCCACAGATGGGTTGCATACTGACCGCATGGTGACTTGCCTGGCTGGTGCAAAGGTATCAGACATTACACATGGTTTAGATAGGCTGGTAGAGAGTGATGGGGAGGAGCCAGTGGTTGTGGTACACATTGGCACCAACAATGAGGGAAATGTAGTTGTGTGGTCCTGAAGGAAAAAACTTAGACTGCTAGGCAGGAGACTGAAGGCCAGGACCTCCAAGGTAGTTTTCTTAGAAGTGCTGCCTGTTCACATGTAGGGCCAAGCAGCCAGACAAAAATTAGGAGTCTCAATGTGTGGGTGAGACAATGGTGTAGGGAGGAAGGGTTTAAGTTTGTTAGGCACTTGCAGGCTTTTTGGAACAAGGAGGATCTCTACAAAAGAGACAGCCTCCACTTGTCCTGAGAAGGAACCAGTTGCTGGTGCTTAAAATCAAAGAGATGGCAGAGCAGTTTTTAAACAAAATCTTGACAGGAGATGAAATGTCTCTGGTTTGGGATGGCTCATCTCTTAAGAGATGAAGGGGTTGCTGTTACTGTTCTAGAGGGAAATAGATTAGAACTGGCCACTCAGCAGTTGACAAACAATATTGACTGCCTGACAAGGTGTAGAAGTCACAGGAGGAAGATTGCAGGCCTAATGTGTCTGAGAAATTATAGATATTTATATACAGATACTAGAAGTGTCTGTGGTAAAATGGGGGAGCTGGAATGCTTTGTGTCAGAGGAGAACATAAGAGAAGAAGAAGAAGAGATTGGATTTATACCCTGCCCTTCACTACCCAAGGGAGTCTCAGAGTGGCTTACAAAGTCCTTTCCCTTCCCCTCCTCACAACAGACACCCTGTGAGGTAGGTGTGGGGCTGAGAGAGCTCTGACAGAAACTGCTCTTTTTTTCAAGAACAGCTGTGCCAGATCTTATGACTAACCCAGGGTCACACCAGCAATTACATGTGGAGGAGTGCGGAATCAAACCCAGTTCTCCCAGATTAGAGTCCACACACTTAACCATTACACCAAACTAGGACTATAGTTCCCAGAATTCATTATATGTTTAAGGATACAGTAAACAATCTATCAATAAAATCTGCCTCAATTCCCAAGGCCCAGAAGGTAGCTAATGTAACCCCCATCCTTTAAAAAGGTTCCAGAGGAGATCTGGGAAATTACTGGCTGGTCAGTCGATCGTCGATACCAGCTATTAAAGATAGACTTGGTAGGTACATTGATGAACAAAACCTATTGAGGAAGAATCACCATGGATTTCTTAAGGGAAGATCTTGTATCACTAATCTTTTAGAGTTCTTTGGGGGGTGAACAAACATGTGGCCAAGGGTGACCCAGTTGATGTTGTTTACCAAGACTTTCAGAAAGTTTTTGATAAAGTTCCTTATCAAAGGCTCCTAAGTAAACTCAGCAGTCATGAGATAAGAGGACAAGTTGTAGGTTAAAAGCTGCTTAATTAAGAAGAGTATAAATGGGCAGTTCTTACAGTGGAAGGTGGAAAACGGGTGTGCCGTAGGGCTCAGTACTAGGTCTGGTGCTTTTTAACTTGTTCATTAATGATTTGGAGCAGGGAGTAAGCAGCGAAGTGGCAAAGTTTGTGGATGACGCTAAGTTGTTCAGGGTGGTGAGGACCGGGGAGGACTCTGAGGCACTCCAGAGGGATCTGTTGAGGCTGGGTGAGTGGGTGTCAACATGGCAAATGAGGTTCAACGTGGGCAAGTTTTGGAGCCAAAAATTCTAACTATAAATATATGTTGAAGAGGTCTGAATTGGTGGTAGCTGACAAGAAGAGAGATCTTGGGGTCATGGTAGATAATTCACTGAAAATAATAACTGAGTGTGCAACTGCAACAAAAAAGGCAAATGCTTTGCTGGGGATTATTAGGAAGAGGATTGAAAACAAATCAGCCATTATCATAATGCCCCTGTATAAATCTATGGTGCGGCCTCATTTGGAATATTGTGTTCAACTCTGGTCACTGCACCTCAAAAAAGATATTATAGCGTTGGAAAAAGTGCAAAAACTGGCAACTAAAATGATTAAGGGGATGGAACATCTTTCCTATGAAGAAAGGTTAAAGAGGTTAAAGTTCTTTAGCTTGGAGAAATGACAATTGAGGGATGACGTGCAATGCTCCCTCTAAGCTGTGGAGTCTTGTGAGCAAAAATTCTGCTTTGTGAGCTACTGGCATTAAAGCTGTGAGCAAGCAATTTGGCTACTGCATAAATTAGTTTGCTCTGGAGCCATCCTTCCTGAGCTAAGACAAAAATGTGTGAGCTGGAGGCTAAAAAACTGTGAGCTAGCTCACACCAACTCAGCTTAGAAGGAACTCTGGTGACATGATAGAGGTTTACAAAATTATGCATGGGATAGAGAAGGTAGAGAAAGAAGTACTTTTCTCCCTTTCATGCAATACAAGAACTTGTGGACACTTAATGAAATTTATGAACAGCATAGAACAGATAAAAGGAAGTAGTTCTTCACCCAAAGAGTAATTAACAGGTGGAATGTGCTGCCACAAGAAGTGGTGGTGGCTACAAGCATAGACAGCTTCAAGAGCGGATTGGATCCATTGGTATTAGTCATAAGATTGGTCTGTGGATATTAGCCACAAGGTATAAATGGAACACTATATCGGGACAGTGATGCTGGGTATTTTTGGTGCTTGGGGGGCAATAGTGGGAGGGCTTCTAGAGTATTGGCCCCACTGATGGACCTCCTGATGGCACCTGGGTTTTGGCCATTGTGTGATCCAATATGGCTTCTCTTATGTTCTTATGTTCTTTCTGGTAGGATTATGACCCTAGTTTATTCCACGTTGTCTTTAGACACTGATACTAGTTTTTGCCATCCAGAGGTGTTCCTGAAACTTTATTCCAATTTTTTCATAACTTGAATGATGTTTGTATTGATTCAGTATCATAAGTATCAACTCTATCCTGTGTATTTACTGTAGTTCTGGCTGATTTTTATATATACATTATGAACATATTATATATTGTATCATTTTACTTGGATTT
This sequence comes from Gekko gecko, assembly GCA_029375565.1. Classification (NCBI taxonomy): domain Eukaryota; kingdom Metazoa; phylum Chordata; class Lepidosauria; order Squamata; family Gekkonidae; genus Gekko; species Gekko gecko. Next base: position 97,571,655 of record JAPDNY010000004.1, on the reverse strand, counting down.
TGTGGTCTAGGCATTTTTAAAGAGAATGCTTTCTAATCTAGTTCATACAAGCAGAACTGTACATAAATCTCATAACATTTAACATGTGATGAAGAAGTCTGTTCTGTTCTTTTTCACAAGATACTATGTATACACATGAATAATATATAAATAAAGAGCATGGGAAGTGAAATTACTTGCTGTAGTTTTCTGGACACCCATGGCTTTGGCTGGGACTGAAAGGTGGGTTTCTGCTGTTACTGTGATGCATGGGTCTTTTCGTAGAAAAAGAGCTGCAGGAGCTCATTAGCATATAGTATGCTAATGAGCTATTAGGCTATTAGCATATGCCACGCCCCCTCTCTGGAAGTGATGACAGAAGAGGAAGCAAAAGGGGGGGAGGCATCTTTGAAAACCTCCCCTTCCCTTCCCCAGCTGGCCTGGGTGGAGGAGCTAAGAGAGAAGGGGTTTAAAGTTTAAACTCCTTCTCACTAGAGTTGGGTCACAGAAGGAGGAAAGAGGGAAGGAAAGAGAGAGAGTAGAGAGAAGGAAAGAAGGAAGGAAAGAGAAGGAAAGAAGGAGGGAAAGAAAGAAAGGGAAGAAGGAGGGAAACAGGGAAAGGAGGAAAAAAGAGAAGAGAAGAAGGTGGGAAAGAAAGAGAGAAGGGAAGAAGGAGGGAAAGAGGGAAAGAGGAAAAGGAGAGAAGGAAAGGAGGGAATGAAAGAAATTCAGTGGCAATTTGGCCCCATTATATCCTATGGGCCATTGAAGTCAATGGTGAAAACATAGGGTATATTCTGGGGGCTGGAGGGAGGGGTTTGAGGGAGAGGCTCCAAACACACAGGATAGCTGATGGAGCCTCTCCCCAAGATACCCACCAAGTTTCAAGAACATTAGATTAGGGGGTCCAATTCTGTGGGCCCCCAAACAGGTTGCCCCCATTCCCTCCATTGTTCTCTATGGTGGGAAAAAGTAACTTTTTTCCCACTATAGAGAACAATGGAGGGAATGGGGGCAACCTGTTTGGGGGCCCATAGAATTGGACCCCCTGGTCCAATGTTCTTGAAACTTGATGGGTATCTTGGGGAGAGGCTCCATCAGCTATCCTGTGAGTTTGGAGCCTCTCTCTCAAACCCCCTCCCCTCCAGCCTCCAGAATATACCCTATGTTTTCACCATTGACTTCAATGGCCCATAGGATATAATGGAGCTGAAATTGACATTCGGCTGCCTGAAAGACTCCCCCCGGCTGGGGGCGGGGCTTGGCTCCTGAGCTGCTGAACCTGCGCTCCAGTGCGCTCCCCCCCAAAAAAGACCCTTGCTGTGATGTCATATGATTTATTTAGTTTATTTCTGATTTTTAAAGTGATATATGTAATACTGTGAAATATAATAGCTCAGTCCTAAATTATTGCTTTAATATTTCATCTATTCCTTATATCTAGGTATATCTAGGTATAAGACAGACTATTTTAATTTAGCTGATCCTGCAAGGAGCACAAGACTATTAAGTGTGAGCTATGAACCAGGAAATCCCTGATTCAGATCTCATGCCATCCATGAACTCACTAGTGGCCTTGGGCAAGATATTTGCCAAATACTGAAGGCCAGCTTGGTGTATTAGAGAGTGCCAGACAAGTTGCCAACTGCTGTTTATCCTGTAAGTGAAAATACATTGTATCCTAATAACTCATCTCCTGGGTCATGTCTAACTTAGCTTTGAACATACAATCTAATGGATAACCCAGTTAAGAAAGAGTTTTAAGGTGACTTTCCCTCTGATCCTGAACACATAACATGAAAATAATCCCACGGATACTCTTTGAGTTTTCCTCTTTCCCCCCTGTCTTTTTAGGACTTGGAGGCTTGTGAAAATCTGATGTAAATACTGTTAAAGAAGTGAAATACGGCATTAAAATGGCAGGCTTCCTAGACAATTTCCGATGGCCTGAATGTGAGTGTATTGATTGGAGTGAAAGAAGAAATACAGTTGCTTCTGTGGTAGCGGGCATTCTGGTAAGACCAACAAAAAATGTCAAATCAGTTTATTATAAATCATTATTTCATCCCGCTCATGCATTTTAACTCCTTATAAATTATTAATATCTGGCAAGCATCCACTTTTAGAAAAGCTTATAGTGTCTCTTTGGATAACAAAGTTAGTCAATTACATTGTTGCCTTGGGCCACCTACTAAGTGCAGTTGTTCTTCTCAAAGAGAGATGTTTGTGTTGGCCCAGAAACATATACTGGATGGACATACGCTAAAGGACAAGCTCACAAGATAACCAGTTAGAAGTTCAAGTGTCCCAAAGATCCAGTATAAGAATGCATGTAAATTTGAACTGGGAATTGTTGCCGTTAATGAGTGAGAAGCTCTCACAAATAATAAAATGTCCACATCACAGGCTCTGTCATGGCTTGTACAACGGAGATACAAAACAAATATAGAAGTAAAGTGCAAATCATGATCCATGTGCAAAATGACCGACATATATTTGTGGCAAGTTCTGCCATCCTGAGACTGACCTCTTCAGCTGCCAGAACCTTTGTTGTGCTAATACTTGCCTTTGAGTTGTATGAACAGTTAAGGAAGCTGTTCAGTTTCTTTTCTTGAAAACTGGATGTCATCCAGAGTTCTGAGACCACAAGCTCACTAGATCAGCATAATGCCATGACAGTTCAGCACTGTTCCAGGCACATTTGATACTGGCAGTCTTTAATCAGCAGTTGGACAAACACTTGTCAAGGATGCTCTAGGCCAGGGGTGTCGAACTCATTTGTTAAAACTCTTGCGATATTTTGTTTATTCAACAGTCTTTGATAACTGACACCTCCCAAACCTGCCCCCTGCAAACGGTGCCTGCCTAAAATGGAAAGATGGGGGAATAGTAGGGTTTGGCAATGCATTTTTAAAAATAAAACATCAAGAAAAAGCACAAGGATCACAGCAGAAACTAAAAATATAAAATGCTCTGAGCTGAGGAACCTAAAATGGCTGGGCATTGCAAGCTTCTCCTGTCCTCCCCCAGTCTACTCAGGCAGTGGCTCTCCAGTGTAATGTCCCCCTTTGGCTGTGGGTTCCCAGGTTAGAGTACTCACTCAGGCACCCGTTCTCAGGTCCATTCAGCAAAGACAAGCTGGCCCCTTCCAGCTCTGTGATTCAAAGTGCCAAAAGTGGTGATTGCTTTCCTAAAATGAGTGTTGAATTCTTAAGTGACATATGGAGTTGCTATGGATTTGGATAAAGGCCTTTATACTTCAGCTTGGATCCTGGAAATGAGTTCTGTGTGCTGGATAGTCTCTGCTTCAGAGTGTGTTTCTTCTTCTGTTAAAATTCCTGTTTGCACAGGGGGTCAATTGAAAACCATTGACCTTGTGCAAATGGAAGTTTTAGTGGAAGAGGAAGCACATTCCACCGCAGAGAGTAGCTCGTACGTGCAGAACTAATTCAAAGGACTCAAGTCTACTACTCAGCTCAGCAAAGTTTGGAGCCTTCCGCCATCTTTAAGTGGCTCTTCCACAGGTGGCAAAAAGTTTCAAGCTTTGCTGAGTGTAGTAGTATACAGGCCAGCCTAATCGATTAACTCGAGGAATTTTGTTTAGGATGACAAAAGGCTGTTGTGAGAATCTTGTTCCTTTATTCTGGCTTTTAAAAATATTAACTTTCAACAAGAATATGAAAAGCAGGTTAAAAGATTTTTAAAATCTTGTGCTTTCTGTCTTGTCATAGAAAGGGTCTGTTTGCATAAAACTCAAGGGGGCAGCCATCCACTTTCAAGACCAAAATAGATATATCCTGATTAGATGGTTGGAATGATGTCAAAAATGGTAGATAATGATTTGCACTTCGTTTCTTATATTCACAACTATTTCTTCAGTCCTGCATCTGTCTGTGTTTAGCCTTTTTAACAGTACATCTCCTGAGCTACTTTGGCTCTTAAACACAGTTTGCAGGAGAGGAGGAGAGATGAATTAAGAAATCATGGAAATGCTGTGTCACACTATTGCCTCTACTTTGAGCTCATCCATAACAGGTCACTCTTGCAGTTCTGTCTTGGAGGCATCTGTTTCACAAAAATACAGAATATATTTACTGGTAATACCTAGTCTTTTAACGTTTTTGGCCTCCAGTAATGCCAAGAAGCTGGAAGGATCTCCTAGGCCCAATCATAGCATATTGCCTATATAAACTTAGAAACTTGATTTCTGTTGTGGGACTGAGAGGGTAGAACTCAAAACTAACGTAGTGGAGAAGTGGGTTGAATTATATAGGTGGCCTCTGTGTAGATTTCTAATATGGGCACTTGTCTTGTAAGTTTTTTACAGGTTGGTGGATAATGATAGATGCAGCTGTAGTTTATCATAAGCCAGAAGAGATGAACCATGCATTCCATACTTGTGGGGTGTTTTCCACGTTAGCCTTTTTCATGTAAGTACATGCAAGTAAATTCCATACTTCAGAATAGCAACTGTTGTTTGTAAATTGTCTCGAATAGCAAACTCTTGTAGGGAAAACAAACAGAAGTCTTGGGACACCTTCAAGACTTAACAGCTTTTTATTTGAGCCTGAGCTTTATTTGAGCTTTCATGTGTCTGAGGTACACAACCTTTTTGGTCAAAGTACCTCAAGCCCCATAATATCTACCTGTGAAAATATTACTGTGAAGAGACAAGAATTGTACTTGGCCAGATGCACTGCTTCGGGAGCAAGCTGAGACCCAGTCACATTGCCAGGGCCTCCAGGGTTTTGCCTTGATCCCTTGGGAAAGAGCTGGTCCTGTATGCTGAGCAAAATGGTCTGGTGTGCCACTATTTGACAAGTATGGTAGGGATTACCTATCTCTGCTCTAGTTGTTAGCCCAATTGCTCTATTTTAAATATAGCAATTGGTTTATTATTATTATTATTGGATTCTCGCCTGTATATACAGAGAATGCTGCTAGTCTGTAATGGTTCCCAGTAAAAGACACAGAGACCAGGTATAATTAATAAAATATTATTTTACTGAATATAATCCTTATTTATCCATTCACAAACACACAAACAGTATTCAAACATTCACACACATAAAATAGAACTAAGAAAGCAGAGGGGATTGATGGCTTATGGAGAGGTGATACTACCTGTCAGATGTGCAGAAGTCCATGAAGAAGGATTGTGGCCTAAACCCAGAGGGTTCAGGGGTGGGCTGCCATTTTGGCTCATGGCAGAGACACACACCGTCTGAGGCCATGTGTCTGCTGGGATATACCCACTGTAAGACAATGCAGCCCAATGGGTGACCCTGGGGGCTGGTCTCAGGTGAGAACAAAAGATTTCCTGGACCAATGATGAGTCCCAGGGGTGTGTGATGTCAGTAGAGGCAGACCTTAGGTATGACCAATGGGCTTCCAGAGAGGCAGGGTCTGGATTTAACAATAGAATCCAGGTGTTGGGTGGCTAGTTGAATGGATTATCTGACTCACTAATGGTCCTGGCCTGGGGGCTGGACAGAGGAAGCTGGCTGGCAGATGATCTGGCCAGGTAGCTGATGGATCTTCCATTGTATGGTTTGACTGGCAGAGGAAAAGTCCTTTGTCTGCTGTATGGCCTTTAATCCGTGTAGGTGACATGCAGCAGGTATGTAATGGAGTCCCTCAGAGTAAAAAAGACAGCTTTTTCCTTTCTCTATGGGCTTCTACCTTGGCATCCATTTTACAGTCTAGACAGACCATGTGGCAACAGCAAACAGTCCATAGCAAAGCCCCATAATGGCATCAGGGCTTACATATCCCCCCCTTGCAGACGTGGCAGTGTCAGATGACATCGTCTGCACATACACACTTCGATGGAGACTTCCCGGTATCTTGAGGGACAGAGGCAAGAAAGACAAAGAAACACAAAAGGCTGGGTAAGGTGCTGAAGAGTGCCAGGTGGCTTCTAAAGACTTACCTCTGGAACTCATTGTTATTCCATGAGCATAATCTCTGCTGGGTGGAGGGGAAGACTTGCTCTGAGGTCACCTTATGAAACCTGAATATGAAATCCCTTTTGCAGACCACTTGCAGCCCAACTCTGTGGTCAAGCTGAGAGTGCCTGGCTTTTGGGGACTTTGGTTCAGGTTAGAAAGTAGGGCACCCCTGTTTTGGGGCTACCCAAGAATAAAAGGCAGTGCCTCTGGTAACAATTCCCCCCCTTGAAGCCGTCTTTAGGCGTGAGCCAAGATGGCTTCACTTCAAATGATGTTTCGCTGCCGTTGGAGTTCCATATGACCAGAAAAGAAAAGACAGCTGAACAAGTTAGAGAAAGAATTTACAGGGGAAGGCTCGGTGAGGGAGTCAGGCATACCGGCTATAAAAATATATCTTTCTGGGAACCAAAAGGAAAAAATAAAAAAAAATGTTTTAAAATAAGGAAGGGTGAGTGCCTCTGTGTATGTGTTTGCAGGGACCTTCTGCACATCTTCCAGAGAGACATGACTACTGTACATAATGCTACCTATAGCAAATCTAATGAAGGCTTCTAATTATTATAAAGCAACAAAAAGGAAATGCAAGACATCCTAATAATTCTAAAAACTTATAAGCTAAAAACATATCTAACTCAAAGGTTACCAAAATTCCTAAACAATTAGACAAATACAGAAAGCAAAAATTGGTGGGTTAAGCAAACTTGAAGCAGAAAGATAACTAAAAGCAATGCAAATGCTATGCTGGAAGAATTGAGAATGAATGTGTGTAAAAGCATGATTACAAAACATTTAGAACATGTGAGCAACAACATGAAAATGACATGGACCAATGAATAAATACAGTCAGTGATACAAATCAATTTGAGCTTCAGTTGAACATTACAGATAAATGTGGGTAAGGGACATTGATCCATTTTTGAAACCACCCCCCCTAGGTACCCAAGTTGACAGAAGGCACAGGCAATCTGAGCCTTAGTGTCATGCTTTCAGGGACCAAAAAGCAATTCTTGGGTCCCAAAGTAATAACTGGGTGGGTGCCATGAGGTATTTGCAGCTGGTTGTGAGAGTTGCCTGCCCTTGAGGTGGCATCCAATGTCCATGAGATGGTTTGCAAGCAATCTGGAGGACCAGAGAAGGCAGCTGGTAAGTTGGCAGGTCCTTTGCTGAAACTGGAGCAAAGGCAAATTAGGAGGCGACTTGGGTGCGTAGCAAATAGGGAGCAATGGCTTTGGCAAGACCACGAGGTCTTGTAGGCTGAACAGGAATCTTGGAAAGTCTTTGATGCATATGCATAGCAAGAGTATTCTCCAGGTACAATTGGAAATAGCTGAACGTTCAGTTTTTATTATGGTGACCAGAGCAGAGTTCCAGGTGAAGATGTGCACAGTTTGGAGGCGCCAAGAAGTTATAAAAAAAAATGGCCAAACAAAAAAATGTTTAAAAAAAAAAGGAAATTAAGTTGCCATGGCTATTGTAGAAAAAGTTGGAGGCCCCCAGGGAAAACTGCCGGCTTATGGGGGTGGGTCATACCCCAAAAACAAAGCTAACAAAAAGCTGGAAAGCAATAATTATTAACACACATATAAAACAAACAATTCCTACAATAACTTATAAGATGTGCCTTTACTATCAGGCATAAGACTTCAATTGCAGGTTCAGATTTTCAGTTCCTGCAGATATGAAAGAACTTGAGAGACAGATTAACAGGTTTGCATGGATAGAAAGATGCTCTAGCCATGCAGGGATAAAACTTAAATAGGAGAATAAACTTAGAGCATCAGGTACTGATTGTGTACCTCAAAGAGGAAGCCCTTAAACAAAATAAAGATGAAAGAATCAAGTAGCTAAATTACAGACAGGATTGAAAATCCAAGAGAAGAGAAGAGGCAGTAGCCCTTGATAATTCTGCATGATTTAAGAAGTCGGCCAAAGATCACACCACAAGAGAAGAGGAAAGAAAAAAAGTTGTCTCTGGCACAGGCTTTGTGCCAGCAAATAGTTCTTCTGAGCATGTACAGAGTTTCTTTCCTTGCTAGTAGAAACTGGGCTGAAGGGGCCTGGGCATATAGATTACTAGAACAAAATCAGAAGGGATGTGCTGCCAGACTTAAACCCTTTAAAATATTCTATGGTAGCTATATATAAACTGATATCAAAACTAAAGAAACGTTAGCCCTAAAGGTGGGGCTTTAAGAGAACAACTAATTCCAAAACCAAAAGAGTATTTATAAAACCTTAAAGAGATGAAATAGTTCTAGATCACACAAATTTACCAAGAAATTTTAAAAAGAGATTCCCTTCTATAAGAATGGGAAGATAAGACAAAGCTTAAAATCGAGATGCTGTAATAAAAAAAGGTTTAGATCTTTTACAGATAAAATCTTAAAAAGGACAGGAAAACTCAAAGTAAATGAAAACAAACAAAAAATCACAATAAAGGAAAGCCTTAAAAATATATATTTCCACAGTATCTCCCCCCTTGAATTCCCAGAGAAACCTTTCTCTGTGAATTCTACAAAAGAAAGTAAAAGATGTTAGCAGAGTTTATGAAATCTTATGGAGGAATAAAAACTTGATAGTCTTGAAGGCGTTGAATCTATACTGTTAGGCTTGCTTTGCCATTTGAAGACTAGAATGGAATAATGAAAAATAAGTATGACATAATAGTGTCATTATTTCATTATCAGTCATGTCAGCACTTTTCTGGAAGCTTTTTACTGTTTCACATGGTTGAAAGTAAAATAAAATAATTTCAGTAACTATTTATTAATTTATAACAACTTATAACAATTATAAGTGTATATGCAATGTGCTGTTTATTACTCTCATAAAGAATGGGTTAAATGGAATAAAGATAAGCATAATGGAATTTAAAATTATTTCTTTAAATCAGGTCTTCGCAATTAGGTATTGTATGAGAGGCCTGACTTTTCATTAAACCCAGCTGACTCAGTTATCACATTTGGGGAGCTAATTAAATGCTAGGAGGTAACATTTTGCCCTTTTTATTGGTCCTAGGGCATCTGGTTTGACTGCTATGATAGTTCCAGGGCTCTGCTTAGGATTTATTTACCTCATATATACTCCACTTTTGTCCCCTGGGGCCACTCAAACTGGCTTACAGCATTTTCGCCTTCTCTATTTTATCCTAACAGCATCCCTGTGAAGTAAGGCTGAGAGAAAATTCTTAATTATTCCTGTTAATTTTTAAAATGAAAAATCTCCTCTCTGAATCCCAAACAAGCTGTAATTCCATTAAGTAAAATCTAAAATACTAATTGATCTTCAGAGCATTTGTCATCCCAATGGGCTGTTATGCATGTAGAATTTTGAATAAGTGGTTTGCAGTTTGGCAGACATCCTTGGTGTGATTGCGTATGCTGCGTGATTAAGACAGGATTCTTCAGCCTGAATAACTGTGAACCCATGAAAATTTCTTAATCAGTTATGATTAGTATTCCCCTAAACATAGGAAGCTGCCTTTTACTGAATCAGACCATTTGTCAATCAAGGTCAGTATTGTCTACTCAGACTGGCCAGTGGCTCTTGAGGATCTCAGGCAGAGGTCTTTCATACTACCTGCTGCCTGATCTTTTCAGCTGAGGATGTTGGGGATTGAACCTGGGACCTTTTGCGTGCCAAGCAGGTGCTGTACCAGTGAGCCACAGCAGCTCCCCAATAATTACCTTTCTCTGGTTATTTCTGATATATTACTTCAAAGAACAGTTAATCATCTCTCCAAAATCTCACATTTTTACATTCTCTTTTTTTAAAACAAAAATTTTTATTGGAAAAAACAATCAACATTTTCAATAACGGTACCAATACAATTTCAGAAAAAGAAAGTTCCCAACCCTTCCCCCCACCCCCCTAATAGGCTTCCAACACTGCTAATAACAAACAAAAATATATGTTAGACGGTAATCAAATTTAAACTTATATGCATTGACAAACCAGGTAACACACTATATAAAACCTCAACCATTGCCACATATTCTTAAATAACAGTATAATACAATTCCAAATTCATTTCACTTCTCGTTCAATAACCATATGTATCCAAGTTATATATTTTCCCCTTCATTCTATATTCAGTTTCTAGATACAGTTTCAGTTCTTCCCAATCTTTTGTATACTGTTCTGCCATTTGTCCATTTAACTTCTTAGTCATTTTGTCCATTTCCGCTAAGAATAGCAGTTTTCTCAACCAGTCATGTATATCTGGCACCTTCTCCATTTTCCATTGCTGAGCAAAGGCCATTCTCGCCGACGTAATCATGTACCATAACAGTGTCCTTTTTTTCTTGTGGAATTTTTTCCATTGTCAAACCGAGGAGAAGAAGTTCTGGCTTTCTCTCAATTGGGATTTTTAATATTTTCTGCATCACACAATGTATATTAGACCAATATGTTTTCGCTTTAGCACATGACCACCACATATGGTAAAAAGAACCCTCTATTTTTTTACATTTCCAGCATTTGTTACTCAAGTTCTTATCCATACTAATATTAGCAATCTTTTTTGGTGTCATGTACCATCTATACATCATCTTATAACAGTTCTCTTTTACATTGGTACAAGTAGACATTTTAAAAGATCTTTTCCACAAAAATTCCCATGATTCCATAGAGATTTCTTTGTTCATATTTATGGCCCACTTTATCATTTGCTCTTTTACAGTCTCGTCCAATGTATATACAAACAACAAAATTTTATACATCTTTGAAATCATTTCCCGCTCTCTGTTCAACCATAAATTTTCAAATTCATCATATATGGCTCTAAAGCCAAATTCTTTACAATCTTTTTTATAAATATCCCTTATTTGACAATATTGTAACCAACCGTATTCGAATTCTAGATCATTGTTTGGCTTTAAAACATATTTTTTCCCTTCCTTTTGCAATAATTCCTGATATTTCAACCAGTCATGACCTTTATGTTCAGAAAACCGATGTATAACAGCAGCTGGTACAATCCACAAAGGCCTCTCGTCCGAGATTGTATCCTTGTACCTAGACCATGCATCAAACAACGTCCTCCTTACATAATGATGCTTAAACATAGAATCAACTTTATTTTTCCCATATCAAAGATAGGCATGCCAGCCAAACCTGCAATCGTGTCCCTCAAGAGCTAACAGCTTTCTATTTTCCAAATGGATCCAATCGGATAACCAAGACATACATACAGCTTCATGATACAAACGCAAATTCGGAACTTGGAAGCCACCTCTGTCTTTAGTGTCATACATTATCTTCATTTTAATTCTTGGCTTCTTTCCTGCCCAGATGAACTTAAAGATTTCTCTTTGCCATTTGACCAAGACTTTCCCATCCTTCACAATTGGTATTGTCTGAAACAAAAACATTAACCTGGGCAATACATTCATTTTAACAACGGCAATTTTTCCAAGAAGAGATAGTCTTAACCTTTCCCATTTTTCTAAATCACTCTTTATCGAACCCCACAATTTTTCATAGTTATTTTTAAACAAATCTATGTTTTTCATTGTAATTTCGACTCCCAAATATTTAACCTTTTTAACCACTTCACATTCTGTCACATTTTGTAACATTTGTTGCTTTGAACCAATCATATTTTTACACAATATCTTAGATTTATTTTTGTTGACATAAAACCCTGCAAGATCGCCAAACTCTTTCACTTTTTCAAATACCTTAGGCATATTATTAACAGGATCTTCAACAATAAACATGATATCATCCGCAAATGCTCTTAATTTAAATGAAAAACCTCCAATATTCAAACCTTTTATGTTATTATCATCTCTAACCGCTTGTAGCAAAATCTCCAAAATCCAGATAAATAACAATGGTGACAGGGGACAACCTTGTCTAGTACCTTTTCTTACCCGGAACACATCTGTTGATTCTGCATTCACAATCACCGAAGCTTTTTGTTCTTTATATATCGATTGAATCATTCTTATAAATTCTGCGCCCATCAAAGATTTCTCAAACACTTTAAACATAAATTCCCAATTCAAATTATCAAAAGCCTTCTCTGCATCCAAAAATAAAAAAGCAACTTCTTTTTCAGGGTGTTTATCATAATACTCAATTGCGTCCAGGACAACCCTTATATTGTCTTTAATTTGTCTATTTGGTAAAAAACCAGCTTGATCCTCAACAATAGTGTCCTTCAAAAACTTTTTAAGGCGCTCTGCCAATATTTTTGCAAATATCTTATAATCGTTGTTCAATAATGAAATGGGCCGGTAGTTTTTTACATTTGTTAAATCTTGCATTTCTTTAGGAATTAAGGTGATTGCAGCTTCATTCCAGGAATCTGGAATCTTTCCTGTCCTTCTAATTTCGTTTAAAAGAATCTCCAACACCGGGACCAAATCTTCATGAAATTTTTTATAAAATTTAGCTGAAAAGCCATCCGGGCCTGGAACTTTAGAGATTTTTGCCTCAGCTATTGCTTTACTAATTTCTTCTTTAGTTATTACAGCATTTAAAAATGTTTTCATTTCAGGGTTTGGTTGTATCAAATTAACTTTGGATAGGTAATCCAACATTTTTTGAGGATCCGCTTGCTTCACTTGAAAGAGAGTTGCGTAGTATTTATAAAATTCCCTCTTGATTCCTCCTGGGTCTGAGATCTCTTTATTTCCATCTTTCAAGCAAGTGATTGTTTTATTCTCTCTTCTTTTCTTCAGTTGCCATGCTAAATATTTGCCAGGTTTGTTTGCACCTTCAAAGGATTTCTGTTGCAATTTTTTCAAGTTCCAAAATACTTCTTTGTTCAACCTTGCCTCATATTGCTCCCTTAAAATCCTCAATTCTCTCAAAATCTTCTTTTTGCCAGGCCTTTTCTTAAGTTCTGTTTCTTTTTTCCGAATATTTTCCATAATTTCTTTGTCTATTTTCATTTGTTGTTTCCTTTCATTATTATTAATTGCAATCAGATGTCCTCTCATCACAGCCTTGTAGGCTTCCCATACCGTTTGCGTCTGTACACTCTTATTTAAGTTCAATTGAAAGTATGTTTGGGTTTCTGTCCTTATTTTATCCACAATATTTTGCTTGTCCAGCAAATCTTCATTAAGTCGCCATCGAAATTTTTTTCTCTTAACATACGTTGACCATTTTATCGGACTGTGGTCAGAAAGAGTCCTAGGTAATATCTCAATTTTGCGTGTTTGCAAGATTAAATTCTCTGTCATCCACATCATATCTATCCTTGAAAAAGATTCATGTCTTGATGAATAAAAAGAGTACTCTCTATCTCTGGGGTTTTTAACTCTCCAAACATCTGCCAAGTGTTCATGTTTAGTCAATTGAAAAAAGACTTTAGGAAGTTTGCCCATGGCATCAATTCCTTTTTTTGATTTTCTATCAACAACATTGTCAACAGTACCATTAAAATCACCCATTAAAATCGTTTGCTCATAGGTCAACTGTCGTAGCTGTTCCCACAAATCCTGAAAGAAGTTTTCCTTCGCACCATTGGGAGCATAGAGATTAACAATTAATGTCTTTTTATTCTGCAACACAACTTCTACCGCCAAAAATTTCACTTCATTGTCTTTAAAAATTTCTTTTGGTTCCAACTCCTTTTTAATATATGTAACAACTCCTTTTTTCTTTTGGGAGGAGAGTGAATAAAATTCCTCTCCTAGTCTTTTTTGAATCAAAAATTTGGCATCTGATTTTTTAATATGTGTTTCTTGCAAGCAAACAATATCACATTTCTGTTTTTCCAACCAGAGTCTGACATTTTTCCTTTTTTGGGGTGAGTTCAGTCCATTAACATTCCATGAAATTATTTGACTCTCCATGTTGATTTTATGATTATTTATCAGAGTCTTTAAAATTATCATTGATGAATCTGGTCATTTGCTCAACTGACTTGATGGTGACTCTCTTCTGCTTGAACGAAAAACTGACGCCTTTAGGAATTTCCCATCTGTATCTTATGCCCTCTGTTTTCAGCTTGTCAATCAGATCTTTGAAAAGTCGTCTATCCTGAAGCATTGCTCTGGGTAGTTCCTTTAGGACCATGATTTTCTTGTTGTCAATTGTGAAATCTTCCTGAAATTGTTGCTTAAACAAATCCTCCTTCAGCTTTTTAGATATAAACTGGACAATTACATCTCTGGGTAATTTTTTCCTTTGCGCAATCGCAGAGTTGACTCTGTATACCACATCAATCTGTGCCGCCACTTTCTCCTCTTCCATTTTCAAAAAGTCTGCAACAGCATCTACCATAACTGAATGGATGTCCTCATTCTTATCTTCAGGGATCCCCCTGAATCTCATGTGGTTAATCATTGCATTATATTGGACCATCACATTCACTTTATCTGTTTCTATAGTGACCTCAGCTATATTAGATGCTACTCCCTTCACCCTTACATCCATCTCATCTGCTCTTTTAGTCAACGTCTGTATCTCTTTTGTAATTCCAGACATTTCTTTTTTCAGCTCTGTTACTTCTGTTATTACAGTCTTTTCCAACTTCAGAATCGCGTCCATCACTCATTTCTCCATAGCTTCCATCATGCCCTGTAGCTTTTTTTCCTCTTTCCCAGCCATTTTCGGGGAGGACCAGGTATTTGCCCTCTGTCGTTGCCGCAGGTCGTAAGCCGTTGTTCAAAGTTTTCCCTCCAACCCACTCTAAATCAAAGTCCTTCTTGTGCCCACCTAAAACGCACTAGTTCCACTTTTTTCTATTGAGTCTTTCGTTTAAAATCAAAGAAAATTTTTCTGACCTTCCCAAAATGGCGAGCGCAATTTCTCTATGGTAAATGGTTCTTCCGGGTACTCACTTCCTGTCCGGCAGTCTTGATGGTCCCCCTTGTTCCTGATTTCCTCCCTTCTTCCGGCCTCCTTGGTCTTCTCTAGGGCAATTACTTGTCTGGTCTGAAGTCACTTCCTGTTTTACCGATTTCTGCTGCAGCAGCTCCAGTACTTTTCCACTGTAATTCTCGCGGAGTTGCTGTTAGTTTCTATTTTAAAGTCAATAATCTAACCGCAGGAATGATCAACAATCCGGCTTTTTGGCCTTTTTAAGCTGTTTAACTGCACTTTTTCCGCTCCAGTGTTAGTACGACAGATACAGCACGATCATGCGCTTCATCGGATGTTGTTTATTTTCGGCCAAAACGCGTCTCCGGTGAGCAATTTTAAAAAGTTACCTTCAAAGTCCGTGTCTTGTTATAGCAGTGTTTCCTTGATGTCAGTTTCCGTAGAATGTCTTGGAGGTCTGGGTCATGCGTTCTTATGTTGAGAATCCAACTCGGTGGGGTCTTGTAGAGAATTTCCGAAGTGCCTTCTCTGGGGGAGGGGATCAAGGCTGGTCGCGACGCTCTTTAAAGCCCCGCTATCAGCCGATCTCAACTCCCTCTCGGGCCAGGCTCGCTATCAGTCACCCCCCTGCCTGGGGGGATCTGCGGTGGGCTATATGGAGCCCACCCTGTCGTCAAGACCCTCCGTATGCTCTGGGAGCTCTGAGAGCAAGCCAGAACACGTTAGGACGCCATGAATCCCAGACCGGAAGCCACATTTTTACATTCTCATAAATATTTTTATTTAGCTTTTTGCTACATTTTAGTTAGTATCTTAACCTAAAATGTAAGAAATCCAAAACTGTTATAAATCATATTGCAACATTTACATTACTCCTTTTCGTAATGGAGTTTAGCTCTTCAAAAGATACCTTCATTGATTATTTAATAAGTCTGTTTCAGATTGTAAATAATGCCGTACACATAGCCTGTAGGATTTTATAAACCTTTTAAACTAAATAACACTACAAGAGATTGCCATAAAGCATTTTTTTCTGTTCCAGGATAAATGCTGTATCAAATGCTCAGGTGAGAGGTGACAGTTACAGTGATGGATGCTTAGGAAGAACAGGTAAAGCTGCTCCTGTTTATCTGAATCAGTTGTGCTTACAAGTTTACATTTGCATCCTGATCACAATATGTGCTTTGAAAGCAAAGAACTGTTCAGGATGGATCATAGCAAAACTGCTGTTCCAGTTTCCAGGTGGTGTTTATAGATTGGATGGTGTTAGAATCTCGTCATACAAGGAGGTGATAAACATTATTGCTAATTATTTTTAATATAGGTCTGAAATCTCACCCAATGGGGGTAAAAACGTAATTGATGAACCTCCTTGGTGTATAACAATTTTATCTTCCCTTCCTCTGTGTGGTTCAGGGTAGCATATATAGGGCTTTTCCCAGTTTATTCTTAACAACAATCCTGTGAAGCAGGTTAAATTGAAAGATGGTGACACCCCTAAAGTGAAGAGCTTGTTCATCCAAACTGAATAATCTTTCCACTGTGCCGCACTGGCAATGCCAGTATAATGTTTGCTAATATCCACCTCATAGTTCTTACAAAACAAAGTCTTAGATTTTTCAAGTTCCGAAAAACTTAGACTGAAGCATATTTCCCTGAGAAGTACATTCCAGTTTTCCTGCACAGTGTTACAATTCATTTTCCTGGAATTTTTCATGAGTCATTGATTTGGCATTTGGAAGTACAATATCCCTTATAGATGTGTCCTGATCTACCTATTGCGATGAAAGCTAGTCTTCTGTTGTTTTCAGTGGATACTGAAATATAGTTAGGATGCTGCTTTGTATTGGCCTCCTCTTACTGACTTGGATCCTAAGAACTGTGATTAGAACACATAATGATCTTTGCTGCTTCCCCCTTTTCACTCCTTAGGGATGGGATACTTGGGAATGGCATAAAATGTATGTGTAGCTCTGGCTGGAATCTCCTCTCTCTGTCTGGAACCCACCCATCCCATCTCATGCTGTTCTTACAGGTCCGCTGGTTTAGGCCCCCTCAGGAAACTCAAGGGGAAGGCATCAACGTTCTGTGAATGAGTATCTCAGTTCTTTACATGTTTTTCTTGCAGGTGCTCGTGTTTGGCTCTTCATTGGCTTTATGTTGATGTTTGGCTCACTTATTGCTTCCATGTGGATCCTTTTTGGAGCATATGTTACTCAAAGTAAGTTTTATCCTTTGTCCCTTATTAAGAAAGAGAAAAAAAACTATGGAAAAGCTACGGACACAATCAGATGGTGGACTACTAGTGGAAGAAACAAGTTTAAATTCTTTTCTGCAACAATCTTGTTCCAGTTGAGTGTATTTAGCCTAACAGAGTGTTAGGACAAAAGAGGGCAGACTATGAATGCTGCTTTGAGGTCCTTGGATGATGGGCAGGATAAAAATCCCCAAAATGACATTTTTCTCACTGAATATTAGGTGCATACTTAATTTGCTTTCCATGGAAGATAATTAAATCTGCTTAAATCACTCACTGGAAAGCATGAAACTTACAACTACTTAGAGTTGTTCTTAACCCTTTACTGGCACCTTTCCACTAGAAATTGCCCCAAGGAGTATAGTATACAGGATAACAAACAACAACAACAATCAGATTCAATATAAACCAGTGATAATGTAGGTTAAACAAAAGTAGTAGATATCAAGTAAGAATAACTTAAAGAACTGGTAAATTTTGGGGGGAAAGTTGACCAGGAGCAGAGGTTGAGGTAGTTTGGCAGGCTTCCCTTGGAAGGCTGTTACCTAAAATAACACTGAAAAGGACCTAACTGTGCCCTGATAGTCTAACTTCATAAAAGAAGGAATTTGGAACAAAGCTTAACTGGATGATTTCAAGTAGACAGTCATAGTTGAAAAGGAGAAGATGCTCTCTAAGGTATCACAGAGTCACAGGGGCATCTAGTCCAACCCCCTGCACAATGCAGGAAATTCACAAATACCTCCTCCCCATACCCCCAGCGACCCCTGTTCCATGCCCAGAAGATGGCAAAAACCCAACAACAGCCCTCCAGGATGCCTGACCAAACTGGCCTTGAGAAAATTTGCTTCCTGACCCCAAAGTGGTGATCAGCATTTCCCTGGGCATGTTAGAAAGGGCCACAAGAACTAAGCACTGATGCAGTCCTACTTGCCCTCCCTTTCATGATCTGCCTAAATTCACAGAATCAGCATTGCTGTCAGATGGCCATCTAGCCTGTGTTTGAAAACCTCCAAAGAAGGAGAGCCCACCACCTCCCGAGGAAGCTTGTTGCACTGAAAAACTGCTCTGTCAGGAAGTCCTAATGTTTAGCCAAAAACTCTTTTAATTTCAACCCGTTGGTTCTGGTCTGTCCTTCTGGGGCAACAGAAAACAACTCTATACCATCCTATATGACAGCCCTTCAAGTATTTGAAGATGTATGTGGAGCCTTAGAGCATGTTGGGCTTTATAAGTAATAACCAGCCCTTCAGTTGAGCTTGGAGGCTAGAAGTAGCCATCATAGCTATGCCAGATAAGATTATGTTCTTTTGACAATAATCCAAGATCTGGACCAGCTATAAAGGCAATCTCATGTACAATGCATTACAAAAATCCATTCTTGAGGATGCCAGTGTTGAATGACTGTGGCTAGGTCCTGCTTATCAAGCAGGTCTGAGAAACCCTGGAATTCCTTGCCAACTGAGACTGTGCAAGACCCTATAAGATCTCATTCACCATTTTGAATTGCCAAGGCAATATCTCCACCATGCATTTAGTTATGGTTTAGTGCCCTCCTCCAAGTATTGAATGTCATGTGGGTGGCCTGATAATTGACAGAAGGCACTCAGTCCTGAAGCCAATTCCCCAATGTGCAAGGCAAAACAGGGGAGTCAACTTTCTAGTGGAGCCATGGTAGCGGGGGGAGCAAGGACCAAAGCCATGGGGAGGAGCGCTGGGCTTTAGGGAAGTACATTTTCCTTCTGTTGAGGGCATCATGCTTTGTCATCTACTGTAGTTATTATACAATTTCTTTGGCAAATTCTGTACTTATTATACAGTATGTAATTTTCTTCCAATATCTTGCAACTAGAGATACTGAATGGGTGAAAGTCATATGCTAACAGCAGACGTGCTTTAAGTACATACTTTTATCACCCTGGTTCTATATGCACATTTGAAACGTTATTGATTATACCAAATTGCTAAGTAAGCATTCTTGGGATTACAGCCCTCTCTTTTTACTGCACAAATTGATAAGTCTGTTATCAAACTATACCTTACTGTTAATGAGTTACTCTGACCAATCTGTGCTTCGGTATGACTTGTACAGGGGAGGTTTTCTTTGAAATATGCTCTCTCTATCTTTAGATAACTGATACCTGGGGGCCTATTCAGATACTACTATCCTGGAAGAAATCTTGGCCTGGGCCCTTACATACCTTCCCATGTTCATGGAATATAGCAAGGAAATGTACTCTCCCACATTTGTTAGATTTCCTGAACTTATGATCTTCTCACCTACTTTTATCTAGGGATATTACCACATTTGGTATAGCATTGTTCATTTGACTTCCTCTGTGCAGGGAAAGAGTAAAAGGTGGGACAATATGCCTTTTTAAGATCTAAACACAGTCTGGATATTTGAATGCTTCCTCCTCCCTAGTCATAGTGTGGGCAGCAATCATTTTCATCCTGCTGTTTTTTAAAAAATATATCATTTCTAAAAATTTGGTATGGAGAAATCTGAGCATGTGTCTTTGTTTTGTAGATATTAATGTCTATCCAGGATTAGCAGTGTTTTTCCAAAATGCATTGATATTTTTTAGGTAAGTAACACATCTTAAAGTTATGCTGATGGTGCAGATTTTTAAAACTTGTGAAATACTAGGTTCAATAAAATGAAATTGTGGTTTAATTAAACTATGATTGATGTGATCCTCTGAACATAGGCCACTCCATTTCACTATTTATAGTCATTTAAGAACAGTGACATCATGATGTGAAACTGTTGCTTGAAGTGGGTATATAAATTGCCGGTAGTCTTAACTATGATCTGACATGTTATCCTGATTTCACAAACTTAAGCTAGAAGCATGGTTTCACTTTATGTTTGAACTGAGCCTTCAGTTAATATGACAATGATGTGAAAATAAAGCCAAGTGCATTTTCAGTTTGGTCATAAAAAAATGATGATCCCCATACATATGTGAGGTTAACTATACTCACAACTATCCCAATATAACCTTACAAAAGCATCATGTTGACTGTAGGCACCATCATCCAGAATAGCACGACAGTCATTCTACCAAAGGCTGTAAATAGTAATGTTTATCCACAATGCCTTCATTTTTTAAAGTTGAAAAGTTCTTGAAATAATTTACAAGTTATTAATAAATAAAACAATATTTATAATACGAAGGAAAAATGTTCTGTAGCCCTAGTAAAGATGTCTAAGTGCCTGCAGTATTTTGTAATCTGTTAAATCTTTAAGCATAGCTATCTGAACAAATCTGTGCAGAGTAATAAATTGGTTCAGACATACAGGACTATGCATAGGCCTGAGATCTATGCTTCCTCTTCTGTGTTGCTCTTGTCCCCTTGACTGTTGAACAGAAACTTGTGAGATTGGTTTTCACTTCAAAGCAACCCAGTTTGCTTGACTATCTCAGTTAATTAAAGCAGTTCACAGTAATGTCTGAAAACATGTTACAGTGAAATATTACAGGTCTTTTTAAGACCAAGGATGGGGGGTGCCAATCTTAAAAGGAAAGAAAATAGCTAAGCAGCTTTCTGTTTAGAGCCCTGGTTCTGTGTCCTGAATTTTGAGCTGGCACAGACAGTTGGCAGAGATACAACAAGGGGAGGAAAAAGAATCCTTACATGTCTAAACTCCTGTCTTTACAGTACTCTAATCTACAAATTTGGAAGAACAGAAGAATTGTGGGGCTAATACATTATTCTCCCTGCTGCTTTATGAGTCCTGTATGTACATATAACTTCCATTTTGGCTGTTTTAAATTTTGCCAAAGTCATAGATGTCATATTATGCATTTTGTATGTTTTCTTTTTTGAAAAGTTTAAGATTTAAATATTCTGCTCAAAAACTGCTGTATTTAGCTACCTTTTCATAGAACTGATTTGTGAATATGTACATATCTGTATATAGATATATAAAAATGAATGTTAATCTTCCATCACAGTTTGCAGACTTTTCTGCTTTGATAAATGGAGAATGTGTTAAGGCAAATTAGATCAACAAGCCATTCTGCTTGCACCAGTGAACTGTAGTAGCTTCTCTCACATTATATTAGCTGAGCGATAAAATTTTTGAAATAAGTGATTTACCTAGAATATAAGGTCCAGCAAGTTACCTTAAGGCAACCATTTTTATAATGCATGACATACAAGACGATCCAGTTTTGTATACTTCTGAAAAGGTGGTACGGTCGGTAACACATGAAAATTCCACCTAGTACTAATTTCCCAAGTACTAGGACTATACCGTACTATTGCCAAAAAACTAAGTCTGCTGAATGATGGCATGAAATCTTATTTAACAATAGATTCCTTTTTAATCTGAAACCCTTATTTGCTAGCACAGCATGTCTTACTGGGGGGTAGGCCAATTCGCTCAGTCTGTACATAAGGATAAATGTTTAGGTCTGAAGTATTAAAGGGATAGTGAGGGACAATAATATCCCTCTGTCTCAACATATTAAGTATCATTAGAATCTACGCATGAAATTCAGGGGGAGTTAATCAGAAAAGCCTCATCAATACTTCTCTCTTTTAGAGGCCTGTTCACCTATACCCCTCCTCTACACATGACAGTACTATGAACAGGCTCCAAGCTCAGTGGCGACATCCCATGGAGGAAAGAGGGCATTCAGATAATCATAAAGTCTCTTCAGTATTGCACCTGTTTATGAAATATGCAAAGGAGATCTCCTTGTACAAATCACAGGATCTCCTCTGGATGTTGCTTTTTATATGTTGTAAGGAAGTGTATATGTGGATAAATTTTAGGATACACTAGGTTTTAAACAAAAATGGAGTAGGGGGAACTATTTTTTTAAATCTCTTGTTGCATGATTATCATTTTCAAGAATTTTATTCATACCAGTTAGTGATGCAAATATGTATACACTGTTATAAACCAGAGGCAGCTGTATTTTGTGCCCACCCAAATTTGAATAACTTGGTTTGGTCTGCATAACTTAATGGCACATGGTTCTCTAATTATTTGAAATACTCTGGCAAGAAAAGAGTACAGGGGAATGATGAAGACTCCAGTGAACTTGCCCACTCTGAGTAGACCACTGGAGATCTAACCAAGGACTTATTCTGAGCCCTTCTTTCTCCTATATATCTTCTCTACAGGCATGCCCAATTGAGAAACCTGATTTTTAAAACCAGTTTTGGCTGCAGAGCCTTTAGTGGATAAACCATGAAGCAAATACTTAAGCTGAGAGTTGTCCTGTTATCTCATTCTTGTTTTGTACCTGTTTTCTTCATCAAACTATCACTTTAATCTCTGATACAATACTTAATAAAATAATTTAGTCCAACTTGGTTGTTCACAGTGGAGTAATTAAAATCTAATAAGGACTGGCAACATATTGTTTTAAAAAATAAATACTGGTCAATTTTAGATTGTTGTGATTTGTTTATATGTATGTAATATGGGAATTAAAATCATTTTACAAAAACCCAGAGCAACATTTGTTACTGTAGAAGCATTCTGTGAAATGGTGATGCATAACTTAAGAATTACAGCAACATCAAGACAACAGTGAATGGTCTTAATAAATTTGTGTACATACATTTGATTATTTAATTTCTGTACTATCAAAATATACCCCAGCAGTCTTTCACAGATGTTGTATTACCAGTTCACGCATTAAAAATGTTTTCAGTCTCCTCATCAGCCTAATATCGGTGATTTTAAAATAAAATTTTAGGGTCTTATCTAGCAAAGAAATTATAGCCCTTATTCTAGAGAGCCAGTTTGGTCTAGTGGTTAAGAGCATGGACTCTAATCTGGGAGAACAAGGTTTGATTCCCCACTTATCCACATGCAGCTGCTGGTGTGACCTTGGGTTAGTCATAAGTTCTTTCAGAGCTGTTCTCTCAAGGGCAGTTGATGAGAGAGCTGTTTCAGACCCACCTATCTCATAGGGTATCTGTTGTGGGAAAGGGAAAGGGATTGTAAGCCACTCTGAGATTCCTTTGAGTAGTGAAGGGTGGGATATATATCCAATCTCTTCTTCTTCTTCTCTTTTTGCTAGTTCAGCTTTTTGCTGAAACAGTTACCAGGACACATAATCAACAGCAAATAAATAACCTATAAAAGCTCTTGTGGATATTGCAGCAGCCAGCAAAAATTACAAGGTAAAAAAAAACAATTCTTCACCCTTCCCTGTACATTCTCAGACCTCACTACAGCAGCAAAGAAATGTACAGCAAGACCACTACAGGTGACCCTACAGAGAAACGTAAGCATAGGTACTGTCTAAGAAATACATAATTTGCTGTGTTTTAAAAGATGGACAAGTAGCACCTGGAACTGAGTTCAGATGCACGTTGGCAGCCTGTGCAGTTGCACTAGAACAGGAATAATATGATCTCTGCATCCTCTAGTTGAAAGTGTAAATACTGCACTCTATACTAGCTGAAGCATCTGAGCACCCGGCCTTCAAGAGCAGCCCCAAAGTAAAGTGCATTATGTGAAAGGAGAGATTATCATTGCATGAATGGAAACAAAATCTGTTAGTCAAGAAAGGCCGCTGTTGCCCCACGTATGGGTGGTACACTAACGGGGCCTTCTTCCACCTACAAGTCAGACCTTATTAACAACTCAGTCTTTTGGGGAGTTAACAAAAGGCTTTTTTGTCTTCTTCCCCAATAGCTTCAGTAGAAGATGCTCTTTCCTGTATTTACATATAGTGCACTTCCAGAGTCTCACATTGTTTCAGTAGCTGAGGTTTATACTGACTTCCTCCTTGATTTAGTCTGTTGATAGACAATATACTATTTAAGAAAAATACACTTCATCAGTGAAAGAAGGTATCCTTGTACATGTTGTGCCTTCAACTCATAGTTTAACATATATAGATGTCAGTATGCTGTGCAGGCTCTTCTTATTGCAACCACCCAAATAATTTCCTCTGTAGTTCAGCAGTTGTACAGTTAGATTCAGAATCACTGAACATCAGTAAAATGAAGGTATTTTATCTTGTCATCTAAACTCATCTGTTTCTAGCAGGTGAATGTCTTGAGTGTTGCCATCAGTGCTGTTTGTCACAGTTGGATTTTGTTCCACACTGGAGATAACTGACACAGAATCCCAGTGATCTTCTCCTGCACAGTTCTTAAATTCTTCAACCACAGTCATTTGAGGATTTTGTAAGTCCTGAAAAAGAAGTATTAAGTTGTTACACCAATAAGTAGAACATTTCTATACTAGTAAACCTGTGTGTAGGAGACTATTGTGAAAATTTGGGGGTTCAGTTCCACAGATCTGTTTTACTAACAGTTGTTCTTTCCTCTTCCACCAGAGAAAAGCTTTTTGCCTTAAGGGAAGTTGGCTTGCCCCACAGGAAAATACTACCATTGGTGAAACAGATCCATAGGCCTACACAGAAAGGCAAGCTCCAATAAAGTCATCGGGACTTTATGATGCAGGCCAGGCTTTCATTGTATGCCAAAATGAATGGAAATGGTAGGAGCTGCCTGTTCACTTAAATTTCAAATTAGCCAGGCCACTTGAGTTGCAGATATGTGGCTTTACATTCTCGGATCTATGCTCCATATTACAACTTGTTTATTTGATCATGGCCAGCATGGGATAGTGATTCGAGTGTCACACTAGTATCTGGGAGGCTCAGGTGCAAGTTCCCATTCTGCCATGGAAGCTTGCTGGGTGATCTTGGGCTAGTCACACTAGCTGAACTCACAGGATTGTTGTGCAGATAAAATGGAGAATGGCAGAATGTTGTAAGCCACTTTGGATCCCCAATGGGGAGAAAAATGCTGTAAAATGAAATAAATAAATAAAACCTGTTTGAAATGGACTTTCAAAAATCAATTCAGCTGTTTATGTAATATTCTATATTTTCGCACACCATGATCTAGCCACAGTTTAAAGTTGATTTTCCATTGATACTAGATCCCTCTCCCAGCATCAGCACAGGGATGGCCCTGATGCTGAACAACAGCTCCCTAGGAAGAATGTATCCAAGCTTAAACTTGGGTGACAGATGTTGTCTCCCAAGTACAAGCATGCCTGAAGTCTGTTGTAGAGAAAAGTGCACTGTATGACACACCTCTACGCCTATTACAATCACAGTTGACTTTATCCATGCTTATTATGAATACATAAAAGTCATAAATACACACACCTTTTCATAATGCAGTGGTATTGTAAGAGGAGGTCGCCAAAGAGATTTAATTACATTCTGATGCTTCTGTATAACCATCAAGCAGAAAAATACTATAATGAGTACAACAATTGCAAATATGAATGGCAGTGTGATTGATAAAATCCTTGTTGTCTCTGAAAAAGAAAAGGCTAAACGTTAACGGATT
The DNA here is from genome assembly GCA_029375565.1 of Gekko gecko. Taxonomy (NCBI): domain Eukaryota; kingdom Metazoa; phylum Chordata; class Lepidosauria; order Squamata; family Gekkonidae; genus Gekko; species Gekko gecko. The sequence continues at coordinate 97,546,338 of JAPDNY010000004.1, read as the reverse complement.
TCTTTTTATGGTACTGAAGTCAAATATACAATAATCTCTCTAGAAGAACAGTTTAGTTGGATGACAGTTTATCATCCAATAATGTTCAAACTTGTTCAAAATAATGTCAAAAAGACCACTTCTGTAAGCAAAGCGAGTTTGGCTACAAGAAATCTCATATTGGGCCTGAAATATGTATTAGGATGAGATCTCATGCAGGATCCTGCCTCTCTGCTTTGGGCAGAAGGAAGGCAGCTGAGGGATGCACAGCTCAGAAGAAAGAGCCCAAAGGCAGGGTACCTGAAGGGTACGGAGTAGAAGAAGAAGAGAAGATTGGATTTATACCCCGCCCTTCACTACCCAAAGATGTCTCAGAGCGGCTTACAAACTCCTTTCCCTTCCCCTCCCCACAACACACACTCTGTGAGGTATGTGAGGCTGAGAGAGCTCTTGACAGAAACTGCTCTTTTTTTCAAGAACAGCTCTTATCAGAACTATGGCTTGCCCAAGGTCATCCAGCCAGGTGCAAGTGGAGGAGTGGGGAATCAAACCCAGTTCTCCCAGATTAGAGTCCGTGCACTTAACCACTACACTAAACTGGCTCTCGGAGTAGGAAACAGAAGGAGTAGGAAACAGAAGGATGAAAAAAAACAAGGGCAACAGGTTGAGGGATGAGAATAAGAAAGGCTGTGTACTACTGGCAGGAGAGAAACAGAAAAACAAGTATTTGCAGGGAGGCAAGAAGCCAAGTGATCAAAGGAAAGTCAAAAGATTTTCAGTGTGTAAAATACAGCAATGGATATAACAAAGTTGTGCATAAAAAAAAACTATGGTTTGGATCCAGCAGCGAATGAACAGAAACAAGAGGATTCAGTGTAGTTCAGTTTCTACAGGATCTTGCACGACACCTGGCATTTTCCACTCTATCTATTACAGTGAGTGGAAATTGGCTGCACAAGCAAAAATGCAAGTGGGAATACAAGAAATCTGACTAGCTGCAAGTGGCTACTTTGGCCTTTTTCTTTTATGCTTACCTTGCACAAGAGCTCTAACACAACTGGAAATTTTGTGCTGGATCCAACCTAGTTATTGACTCCATCAGCAGATATATATGCCATGATAACCAAACACAAGAATCAGAGTAGAAACTAAATTTTGTGTAATATGTCCAAGGAAGCATCCTTAAAGTCACCACTTTTCATCTTGATTCAACACATGTTATAGCAAGAACATTCCAATGAAATCAGCTGAACAGTATCTATACAATATTGCAATATTCTAGGCTGAAAATATAAATATCGGAAATCTGAATCAGGGACAAGGGGAGAATTAACACAGTGTAATAGGCCATTTAAGAAGGCAAGCTTGCTCCATGTTTGAAGTTTGAAGCTTGCTCCATGTTTGAAGCTAGAGAATTGATAAAATTTTCTCTCATGCACCACATTTTCAGACTTTTTGCAAACTAAGAGAAAGTAAAGCAGAAGTTCTGCTTCCTCATGGTCATGTAGCCTAGATTCTGCAGAGTCACCAACTCTCTGAAACACAAAATACTATATATTCTGGTACTGGCAAGAAAAAAGTGCAGGGATTTTTTTTTATAGAACAAGTTTTCTGCCATAGTTAAAAATATCAAAACATTTTTAATCTAATGGAAATGCCTGCTAAAGATTAAGGGAGGCCTAAAAATGTTACATGTTTTCTACATGAAAAGCATTTTGTGTAGGAGAAAGTGTGATAAACAAAACGTTGCTGTGGCCACACACACTATATAATCCACTTTCCAATTGGATTTTGCCAGTTCACACTGGAAAGTGCACTGAAAGTGGATTATTCAGCGTGTGTGACTGCAGCCTGTAAGTGCAGTAGTGCAGTAGTCATGTATACACATCTGTTTCACTGCAGGTCCTGAAAAGTGACAACTGGCTAAAAAATCTGATTCATGAATGCTATGCAGCAATACATATGTGCAGTCACTGAAAATGGATTCCATACTTTCATACATGTTAAGTACTTTTCGTGTAGGAAACACGCAACTTATGAAGTGTCCTGTAAACACGATAGAGAGTTTAGGGCTTCCAGTAGCCTGAATGCAAGGCTTTCACTTCTGACATTGCTTCTAGTTCTTCCTAACAAGCCAGTTCCACTGTCCTTTCACTTTGAACACATTACCCCATGGTGATACCTGGTAAAATATTTGTACACAAGTTCGGGGGGGCCCTCCCAAACTAATATTCAGCTACAGGAAAAATATATATCAATGTCATCAAAATGTTAGGTTGCATTCCATTTGTTTTTGTTTTTTGTTTAAAGACACAGAATGTTCCACATGCACAGCTATTTTGGATTTTTATATTGCTAGATGTAGTCCTCAAGACAGCTGCTGGACATTACTCAAATAAGGTATTGGGATTATTAATATGTCAATTTAGCTTCAGGAAATAGGTGAAATTAGATTGCTTTAGCTACGAGTTCAAGCCACACTGCTTTAATGTCACAGTAATAAAACACTATTGCTCACTGAGAAAAAACGTACCAGTGAAAGAGGTTTTTTTGCAATAAGTGTCACTTAAATGTCCATGTAGATCTTTTTCAGGAAGCACTGCTTGTATATGAAAACAATACTCTGTCATTTCCATCAAATTTGCAAGTGTGTATTGCGTATGTCTGGTGTTCACTACCTTCAGTTTAATCAGAAGAGAAAGAAATAAGGTGACATTTACTGTATGGCAACCATTTCAAGCCAAATTCATTTCAGTTCTTAAATTCTACTGCATAAAATGAACTTCACAGGGTTAACCCTGAAACAGATCATGAAGCATAGTGTTAGTTTACACTGGCTATCCACAAGCCATTTAAACAGAATAGTATTCCTCTACAGAATTTCTTGTTACTTGCACAAATTTACATTCCAAAACTTTTTAATAACTACCTCTGTCTTGTCACAGGTATAACAACTTTGTCATTGTTTATGCTGCTGTGTCATTGACATTCCAGCACAAAATGCTTATACTTCAAAGGTATTACTCAGAAAAATTGATGCTTAAAGCTAGCTCACACAGACCAATGACATCTATCCTGCACCTCCCCTAACAACTCATACCCTTCTCCAACCCCAATAGAATTTGCCATTTCTTTCACTTAAGAATGCCTTGTAAATGAAAAATGCCTCTTTAATTTCTTTTTCAATGTAAATATGCAAGTTGTTGCCAAAGACATCAGTAAAACAGAACACTAGTTAAACATGATTGAATCACTGAATAAATCCATATCAATCTGCAAAGTGTTTGGAGCCTTCCCAACCAATGTTGCCTCCTATGCATATACTTGGGTTAAACTTCTGAACAAAGATTGAAGAACTTGTCTGCGGAAATGACAATCTATTTGTACAAGAACCAATTCTACAGGCAGTTTGTAACTCTTCAGTGAGATTAGGCCTTTCTACTTACTTCATTTATACCTTACATTTCTCCCTAATGGAGATCCAGAATAGCTCACAACATTCTCCTTCATTGTATTCTCACATCGCTGTGAGGTCAGTTAGATAAAGAAGAAGAGATGGTTTTTATAACCCACTTTTTCTCTACCCACCGAGTCTTAAAGAGGATTATAATCTCCTTCCCTTCCTCTACCCACAACAGTCACCTTGTGAGGTACATGGGGCTGAGAGAGTTCTGAGAGAACTGTGACTGCCAGCCCAAGGTCATCCAGCAGGACTTTGCAAGAAGGAATCGGGAATGAAACCCAGTTCTCCAGATTACAGTCTGCTGCTCTTAACCACTACGCCACGCTGTGTGTGACAGACCCAAGATCACCCAGCAAGTGTCCATGGCACAATGGGGATTTGAACCTGGGTCTCCCAGATCCTAGTCCAATACTCTTAATTACTATACCAAGCTGACACTCTGTTTTTTTAAAAAATCCTTCATAATGTGAAGACTGAAAAAGTACACCAGAAGACTTGCAGAAATCAGCCAGTTCAACAGCAGAAAAAGATAACATACGTCCAATTTTGTGGTTCTCAGATTCAATGGCATTTTGTGAAATGCTGCCCTAAAAAACTCAAACAAAACCAATTTCACTATTTGATGCAAACACACATTTAGAAGAAAAATTAATAGCACTGAAGTTAAAGAATGTTTCAGTATTTCAACTTTGTCCAGAAATTCCTTACCACTTTGTCAGATGAAGGCAAGTCCTTATCCGTTGACTTCTCCCAGTAAGATATTAAATATTGAAAAACAAAGAATATTGAGTTACTATCAAAGGGAGCCTTATAGCTAACAAAAATGGAGTTAGCTTCCACTGTTGCATCTATTTCTCTTGGAGGTCCTAAAATAGCTGAAATAGAAAAAGACAAAACAGTTAAGTACATCCTTAACTAACGATATACATATGGCTTCTCTGCTGATCAGAACAGGGCCAACGAGTGCAAGGAAACCTAAGATTTGTAAAATGTTAAATTTTTAAATGGAGATTAAAAAACTAAGTAAACAGCAATGCCCAATATTAAGGTAACACTGCAATGCTGGCCAGCAGTACCATGAAGAGGAGGAACTAGATGTGGTGATGAAGGGAAGGAAGGGCCTGACACAGTGACATGGGGATGGGAAAACAGGGCAAAGCATAGGGAAAATGAACAGTAATGGGAAAGCGAGGGGGCAAGGACATAAGAAGGCAAGGACTACTAGCAGCAGATAAGTGGGGAGGGCAGAGGATGGAGGAAGCAAAATAAGTCACACAGTGGCAGGTGAAGGGGAGAATAGACGGGTGGGTGGGGGGAGAATGGGATTTCAACTCCCCCACCAGCAAACATCTTGTAGCTGCCCTTAGACTATTTAAGGCCAAGTCTCTCAGTCAACTTACCTTTGGAGCCCCCATCAATATTACATCTAAATACAAGAAACTGGATACAGTGCAATCAAAACATTTTAGATGTGTTCTACAGGTACCTAATGGCATTCCAAATGCACTTATTCAAATTGAAACCAGAATGATTACTGTGGAGGCAAGGTTATGGATCATAGCGATTCATTACTGGCTGAAATTAGTTTCTCTATCCAAGGGGCTGATGTGTTTAATATTACAAGACACCTTTATACCCTCCTGGCTTAAGGTTACAGAGGAGAAATGCCCTTATTTTGGCCTCACAAAACAATACCTATGTTCCCTTGCCTATGATAAAGCTAGAGAATTGATAAAACAAAGGATTATGGATTTTGATAGGCAGAATGATACTGATAGAACAGAGAAATGGAATACACTTCTTGACCCCATTAACACAGTAAATTCTATGGCCTATTTTCACCATCTGTCAAACCATGAATATAGGCAAATGTTTACTCTTACATGCTGGGACATTTCTTCCTCTAGTGATTACAGAGAAGTATAAGAAAATCCCATTCGAGGAACGTATATGCCCCTGCCATAACGTAGGCACTGAAAATTTAGAACATTATTTTTGACTGCAAGACCTATAATAATCTCTGTAAATCACTTCCGCTCCCCAGGTCCTTACCTCTCACTAGGCGGCAAAGAGTTTGTATTATGAAAAATCTCCTTGTGGATAGGCACTCAGAGGTAACATATCAAGTGGCTAAATATGGATGGCTAAGAATTAGAAAATCTGTAATAATGCAGCAAGTTAAATGTCTATCATCTTACCGTTAATTGTCTGTTTCTTAAGAATTTTAAAATGCATTTTATTGCTGCTTTAAGTTTCTTTTACCTTTATTCACAGGGGTTCTTATTATCTATTAATTTTGTTGTGTTTTAAATGTTAATTACTGACTTTGGTCTTGAATAAATAAAACTAATATTCCCCCACAAGTCTTCACAGATCTCCACTTGTTTTCTGCTCATTTTGAACAGTCTCAACCCAAAGGCCCACATGCACTCTAACAAACACAGGAGGGTTTGATATTAGAGGAACAGGACCTCATTACATGAGATGTATGACGTGAGTTAGGACTGGTGGGCAGACATGCAGACCCTGGCAGTGGGACAAACAGGGCCTCCTGCAAACATTATACTTATAAAAACAGTGTGTGGGGGGGTGGAAGCCGCTGTTCTTGCAGTGATCCACAGCAGAGTAAGGAGTCACACAGCTTTTCTGTGTCAATTTCTCTGTCACATATAGTGACCCTACTTGCATCAGGTCTCAACTAATGAAGACCCACTGGAAGCAGCTGATCAGTGTTCACACTTACAGCACTTGCTGCTGTTATCACTGAGTGTTCTCTGGCACCATGCAAGAAGTCTCTGGAAGAAAACCTCACAACCATCTGAAAGGTCAAGACAATAGCAATAGTGGGATGGAAAATCTGATTGCCCTTTCTTTACAGTGTGTACAACAACATGGATACTCTTCAAATTATTGGCAAATAATAACAAGTTTTCGTTTGTTTCCCCCCCTTGCAAAGATCTATTTAACTACTTTGTATCATCATCCAAATTCTGTCTTGCCCTAGAAAAGAACAGAACTAATGCCAGTGCATAACTATGGAAAAAGCAACACAACCATAATAGCAAAGGGATGATATATAATCATCTATATCAAGGGTCTCCAACCTTTTTGAGCCTGCAGGCACCTTTGAAATTCTGAAAGAATGGTGGGCACAGCCACAAAATGGCTGCTTACAGGAGTTGGAGCCAACCACAAAAAGTCAGGGAGTGAAGTTATACATAACTCTAATAGTAGATCTTCAATATTTCAGGCAGGAGCCCTCTTTAACACAGCTTTCCTTCAGTTATGCAGTGAAGATCCTTGAGCTGTTGTGGCAGTTGTTGCCACAGCAACATTTTAAACACAGCCAATCAGATCCCCAATGGCCAATTGTGACAGATGGCCTCTAGATCTGCCCTTCAGGCATCCCAGGAAATCCCTGCCTACAGGTGGAGAAGGCAGATACTAAGTTGCATCAGCGATTGAGAGGCTGAGGAACCTCTGGGAGGGGGGAGGAGAGTTAAGTGGAGGGAAAGTCTGTCATTGCCCCAGGTAGGGCTGGAGGAAGCAAACAGCTAAAACCAGGAGATTAGACGGGTAGTTAGGCTTCACCTGGTGAAGGAAACGAACTCAGACATCTATAGTATAGGTACAAAAATAAGGCTCAAGGGCAACAAAGAGGGAGGAATACAGCTCTGGCTTGGGAGATTACTGAAGATCTGGGGGCAGAGCCTGGGATAGGCATCATTTATTTATTTATTTATTAGACTAATATCCCACCCTCCCCACATTGTAGGCTCAGGGTGGGTACCAATATATAGGTCTGCAGGTAATGTTTAGTGGTTTGGTGGATAAGACAAAGAATGTAAAAAGTTAAACCAAACCACTATGCATTTGGGGAGGGGAGGAAGCTCAGTGGGATTTAACTCCAAAAAGTCTAAACTTCAAAGTTGCCATTTTCTCCAGGGGACCGATCTCTATTGCCTGGAGACCACTTGCAATTCTAGGAGATCTCCAGCCAATTCTAGGAGATCTCCAGCCACTACCTGGAGGTTGTCAACCAGTGGTATCCTTTTTACTTTAGGGAAATAATAGGTTAAGGACTTTCGAGGAGATTAAGGGAAATACCTCAAGAGACAAGTGAACCTATTTCAATAGGCTGAGATTCTAGGGTTTAAGAAGTTCCAAATACGATCATTCTTTCTCTCCTCCAGAAATATCCGATCAGTTTGGTAAATCTGTGGGTGTTTTAATTTGTAACTGTTTAAAGTGCAGTTCTGCTGTTCCTTGCTGTACTAACCAACAACTTTTTACATTCTTTGTCTTATCCACCAAACCACTAAGCATTAAGCCCTTCTAAAAAAAGAGACAAAAAGCTTGGTTTTTGTGTGTTGTGAAAGGAAGGTATTGGTGTGAACCACTCCTGGGAAAGAGGGTGGAAGTAGTAGAAATCACCTCAGATTTCTATTCTGCCTCCCCAGTCTTCCTCTATCATAGCAGCCCATAATCCAGCACAGCTATTTGTTAACATTGTCTTACTCAGTTAATGCTACTTCAAGGTGTGATGCAGTGGGTGGGGAGCTGAGAAAGCATCTGGTTATCACACTACTATGAAGCCCTGCTGGGCAAAAACCTCGTATGGCCCCACCTCCTGTCTAAGAACACTTGGCAGGAGCCAGGAGAGCTGCCAGTGAGAACCACAGTGTCCCCGAGCACCATGTTGGGGGACACAGGGCCTACATATTTTGACATGGAAGATGTTCATTCCTGTTACACAACCCTTGGTTTCTTTCATAAATAAAACTATGACATTTCACAGAGATATAAAAATGGAAGCAAATAAACATACTTTGAGTTCTTGCCCGAAAGGGAGAGGTTTCTACCCAGTCAGATTTTAATTCCCCTTGTTCGGTCCTAACACGGAAAATTACTTCAACAAATTCATTGATAACATTTGTGAAATAATATTCAGGCTTTGTAATATTTGTGGAATTTACTTCTTCTGCCCAGTTGCTATCTGAGTTTCTGAAATGCAATATGAAAAAAAAACAATAAGTGATCAGCTCATTCTTCTATTTTAGCATGACTAATTAAACACTAGTTCTGAAACATCTAGTCAGACTCGAAAATACAGGTGTATGCACTCTACATCTATGGTAAAAAGAGACGCATCCTTTTGCAAGTTGTATAGAGCAAATAGTGTGCAGGAGCAGGAAACAAACAAGCGTGATATAGTTCCATAATCACATCATGGTGGGGGAAAGCTCTATCAAAAAATTCAAAGGGTCTTATGTCCATCATACATTAGCTTGGATCCTGTTGTAAATCTCATTTGTGTTTTCTGTCATTGGAATGGGAAATGTTCATCTTTCCCTCCTGCTGCAGCCCAGAATGATCCCTGAAATGCTGCTCCTGGGGACAGGGCACAGGAGAAAAATGACCTCTCCTTTCCACTAGCAGGATTTTTCTGTGGGATCCATGTGATTACCAAATCAAGTGGCTTGGATATGTGGAAAAATTAGTAGAACTCTGCATGGCAGCACCCATGGACTACTGGCCAGAATTTGATGTGATTATACTACACCATGTGGACACACACGCTCCATTAAAAAATTACGTTCTACTATCTATTTCCTATTGCATGCCTTGGATCAATTAAAGTATGGATGGGCTACACTTTTTCCCAGATAGGGCAGCCTGAGTGAGCCCAAGTATATGTAAAATCCCACTGATTGTGAGGAGACTAGGACCCTTTGCTTGGGGAAGTTAGCCTCATTAATTTAAAGGGCCCTGTTTCTAAGAGTCAGATCCCACAAATCTGTTCCACTGGAACAAAGGAGCCTTGCTTCCACCAGCCCAACAGGCAGAAGGGACGATTATGTCCGCTTTCTCCTGCTTGCTGCACCCACCAAATACTGCATGGTTACTTATTCATTTCTTTATTTAGGGAATCTGTAGGCCACCTCTCCAGAGAAGTGGCTGACAAGTAAAAACAACAGCTTAATTTGTTGGTAGCATGGGCCCACCACCTGCCACAATGGGCAGCAGACCAACAGTCTTCAGAAATTGTCAAGCAACTTGGAAGGGCCACATCTGTGTCTCCACCCACAGCAGTCAGCCACCTCCACAGCCGCCATGGCACTGCCAATTCACATAACTGTAAACACAAGCAAGACAGAAATAAATGTAGGAACGGAAGGAAAAGCCAGTGTCCAATGTAGAATAGTAAAAAATGGGCAGAGAACCATTTGTTGCACTTGGGGGGTGGGGGAGTCCTCCTATAAGTGTTTCAAACTGCATGTTCAATCAGTTTCATTGATTTGCATGGACTATGGGTTGGGATAGTACTTAGATATATAATGTCAGATTCTCTGAAAAGCACAAAACATAATTTAGTAAAGCAATCCATTTGCAGTAATGCTTTACTAGGTACAAGTTTCTCTTGTATCATCTCTAGGGGCAAAGCTGGAAGATTACTGAAAAGCAGCAGTTTATATCCATGATAGAACTAGCAACCCAACTCTAAACAAGACAAATGCTTCTGAGTTTGACAGGATATACTTCCTACTAAAATCCTCTGGGAGTAAGCCCTGATTAACATAGCAGGATTCATCTCGGAGCAGACAGGCATAGGATTGTGCTATAAGAAACCTTAGCATTGCAGTCCTATTTAGAAGGAAGGCCTACAGTGTTCAGGAGAATCTTCTATCAAATCACTGTGATCAATGCCTAAAGGCAACACTTATTCTGAAGCTAAGTATAACAATTAGAAATCTGAAAGGCAGTAGCAGAGAGGGGGACCCCTTCATTATTAAGCCACACCTCTAGAATACTGATTTTTTAAAAAAAATTAATACATTGGAAAAGACTGTCACTTACACATTTCTATTCTGGTTTTCTATTAGAATAAACACAATTAAATTGTGTGACAGTAAATCCAATGTTGTATTTAAAAAAAAATTGTATGTGCAATTACATACAACAATGAACAATGCAAAGCTTTTTGTATACAAGGAGAGTTTACTTACGTGCGATGTTCAACTCTGTATGACACTGCACTGCTATTAATCCCCATAACCGGAGACCATCGCAATGTATTCTGAAAATTGTATGAGATAATTGTCACATTCTTTGGTGCTGGCAAATGGAAAGAAGATTCTAAGGAGAAGAGAAAGAATGTAACATGAGAGTAAAATTAAGTTTAAAATATTAAACTCATATATAGCTGCCTCCAACATGCAGGACAGAAGATAAAAGCTTAACAGCAGCAATGGCAGGTTGGCTTCTGATACTGGTAATGGAAGAGAGAGGCTGTGAATGATCAGAGCAGGACCTTATGTCTGATATGAAAGAGGTGGAAGAGTGCAGCACTTAGTAAAACCTAGTTTAACCACAGCTTCAGCAATGCCTGAAGTCATAAAAAGGTTTTCATCTACAACAAGATCATTTATTTATAAAGCAGGGTTAATTTCTCTTAGCTGCCTGATATTTGCATGAATGATCTGGGGGTGGAGTGGAGCGGTAGAAGCCCTGAAAATTTCATCCACGCCAGGTGGAAAACAATGACATTACAACCAGAATGTGTTTTCAGTGAAACCAATGCAAATGAAGATATATGAAACCAATGGAAATGAAGAAGAGCTCATTCTTTTGGATTACAGGTTGTTTTCAATTCAAAACAAATGAAATGAACTGTGCATCCCTGTACGCTTTGCCTTTGAAAGGCCACTTACTGGCAGACTGAAGAGGTGGACAGTCTACACAAAGCTCTAGGCATTACAAAGTCATGACAGTGATACATTTTGCTCCCAGCAAAGTGAGTTTCCTTCACTTTAAGAGCAGAGTTTAGCCACTTTCAAATCCACTCATGTGTCAAAAAAACCCCTGATACTGTAAGTTAGGGGTGCCACCTTAACCACACCAAGTGAGCAGCACAAACATATTACACTGACAATTTTCTACTCTCACAATGTGAGCTCCATGCAGTTATATTTATGTGCACCCATTCCTTTCAAAGGCATCCCATCTCATTAATTTCAACATTGTAATCACATTCTTATAGCATTTCAATAGCACTTGACCCTATGTAAGTATTGCACTCCCAGCCCAGAGGATTAAAAACTGGGATAAAATGGCAAGAGGACCGTAGTTGTAAATGAACTCAAAATGTACTGCTCACATGGCACAAAAGCTAAGATTCTTTAAGTTACAATTTCCATTTTTTGAGAGAATGAGTCAAGCTGTGCGCAGGGATTTAAAAAAAACAATTAGAATACATTGCTTTATCAAATCCATGCTGGACAGAACCACATAGAAAAATAGCTAATTCAACCCTTGACCTGGACTTCATAATTCAAATTTAAAGCTAACTTTAGGAGTGTGTTAAGTTACTGAAGAACAATCAGGCCCATTAGGGTGCTAACTGAATCAACAACAATTTTTTTTCCAGACAGCTGTGTGCTTTGGGAATTCTTCTGTTGCTTTGGGGTGTCTTAATGACAACAAGTTTTAGAGTAATGCTATAAATCATCTTATATTAGCACAGCCAGAGGGACTTTCCTTTCCCAGTTTTGCAACATCCCTTGAATCTTCTCTAAAAAGGAGAACAAAAAAACTTGTACTAAACAAAGCAGTAAAAACACTAGTGTTTACTCAACAGAGAAACAAAATTGTGAAATTCAAGCAGTTTAATATGCTACCTTCAAGTCTGTACGTGGTCTGGCTTCAGTGCCACAGATCCCATATCCTTTCCCATTAATTCTGTATTATGCTACTTAGGATCACTTCATATGCAACTTCACACTGGAACGGGGCTTAATGTATTCCAACCATTCATTTTGAGTGCATTTGTATCATCACTAATACAACATCTGAAGGTACAAAATGCATAGTGGGTATGGTTGCAAACACCGAGTTGGGAAATCCATGGAGATGGGGGGCTGGGGGTAGAACCTGGAGAGGGTAGGGTTTGGGAAGTGGAGGGACATCAGCACTATATATGCCAGTCCATCCTCCAAAGCAGCCATTTTCTCCAGGGTAACTGATCTCTGCAGTTTGGACTGGAGATCAGCTGTAATTTCAAGATATCTCCCGGCTCCACCAGGAAGTTGGCAACTTTAGTGGTGAGGTTCAAAGCCTTTCCAAATCCTTTGCTGCTGAACCCTTGTGCGTTGCGGAGAATTTGGGGAATGATCTCATTTAGAGGCTGCACAGTTCACACAGAGTATTTGCTCTAGCCAGGCTAGCCCGACCTCCTTGAACTTCAGAATCTAAGCAGGGTCAGTCCTGATTAGTATTTGGATGGGAGACTGTAAGAATATAAGAAGAGCCTTGCTGGATCAAACCAGTAGTTCATCTAATCCAGCATCCTGTCTCACACAGTGGTCAACCAGTTCCTCTGAATGGCCAACAACAGGGTACAGAAGCCAAGGTGTTCCCCGATGTTGCCTCCGGGCTCTGAGATTCAGAGGATTAGTGTTATATCCACTGACCGCCACTAGGCACCAGTGATATGCAACCGTCGCTTGGCTCCAAAGAACAATAGGGACTAGGATCCTGGGCCTCCCAGTTAGCACCTATAGGAACTATGGTGGGAAGTTTAAACCCTCCAATGGGACCTGTGGGTGTGTCCCAGGGACTGTATATAGTTGGCCGTTGCGGCCAGTTGTGTTGTTGTTGTGCTGTGTACCAGTAAATTATGAGCTGATAATCACGAGCATCTATCTTCTCTATGCATCAAACCCAGTATGCAACAATTAGTGCCTCCAAATGTGGAGGTTCTCCTCAGTCACCATGGCTAGTAGCCATTGATAGACTTATCCTCCATGAATCTATCTAATCCCCTTTTAAAACTGTTTATTCCTGTGGCCATCACTACATACTCTGGCAGAGAATTCCACATTTTAATTACTTGCTGTGTAAAGTAGTATTTCCTTTTGTCCACCCCAAACCTACTGCCCATCAGCTTCATTGGATGCCCCCAAGATCTAGTATTTTAGGAGAGGAGAAAAAATTCTCTTTGTTAACTTTCTCCACCCCATGCATAATTTTATAAATCTCTATCATGTGCCCCCTTGGTCGTCTCTTTTCTAAAGTCACAGACTCTTCAGCCTTTCCTCATAGGGAAGGTACTCCAACCCCCTAATCATCTCGGTTGCCCTCCTCTGTACTTTTTCCAGCTCTGCAATGTCCTTTTTCACATATGGTGACCAGAACTGTACATAGTATTCCAAATGAGGCATAGTATTTCAAATAGATTAATACAGAGGTATTACAATATCCGCTGTTTTATTCTCAATCTCTTTCCTAATAATCCCTAGCATATAGTTTGCCTTTTTCATCACTACAACACACTGGGTTGACACTTTCATTGAGCTATCCACTACAACCACAAGATCTTTTCCCCTCTTAGTCTCAGAAAGTTCAGCCCCCATCAGCCTATACGTGAAGCTGGGATTCCCCCCCCCCCAATATGTATCACCTTACACTTATCAACATTGAATTTCATTTGCCACATTGTCGCCCACTCAGTTTGTGGAGGTCCTGTTAGACCTCTTCACAGTCAGCCTTGGTTTTTACCATCCTGAATCATTTTGTGTTGTCTGTAAACTTGGACACTACACTACTCATCCCCAGATCCAGATCACTGATGAATAAATTAAATAGTACCAGCCTCAATACTGATCCTTGTGGGATCCCACTACTTACTTCCCTCCATTATGAGAATGGTCCATTGATTCCTACTTTTTGCTTCCTGTCATTTAACCAGTTTTTAATCAAGCAAGACAATGGTAAACCACCTCTGAATGTCTCTTGCCCTGAAAATCCTACATGGTGGCCATAAGTCAGGGGTGACGATGACAAAAGAAATCCATACTTAGCAGAAGGGCAGTCGATGGATCTGTGGTCAAATCAATGTTCTATCCTTGTACCAATGTCAAGATAGCATTCATGACTATAGATAGATAGATATAAAGGTAAAGGTAAAGGTTCCCTTGCTCGAAAGCCAGTCGAATCCGACTCTAGGGTTGTGGTGCTCATCTCCGTTTCAAAGCCGAAGAGCCAGCGCTGTCCAAAGACGTTTCCATGGTCATGTGGCCAGCATGACTAAACACCAAGGTGCACAGAACACTGTTACCTTCCCACCGAAGTGGTACCTATTTATCTACTTGCAATTTCTTGCTTTCGAACTGCTAGGTTGGCAGGAGCTGGAACTAGAGACAGGAGCTCACCCCGTCATGCGGCACCCGGGTCTCGAACTGCTGAACTACTGACCTTCCACAGCCTGCAGTTCAGCGTCTTAACCACTTGAGCCACCGCAGCTCCTAGATAGATATCCTTATATATAAAAGGATTTTCGTCATACCTTATATGGTGAAAATGCGCGCCGGAATCAGTTGGCTGAGGGACCTGTCAGTCAGAGACAGGGTCCCTTGCCACTGGCTGCCTTGCTTGCCTGCGTTGCTGCCATTGGCCCGCCAGCTGCCGCTCAAGACTGCTGGTGTGCCATTGGCTGGGAGGCGGGAGGCGAGCGCTGCGAGCGAACACCGCCACCAGGAGCCAGGGAAGGGAGGCTGCGATGCCAGCCGACGGTGCTGGCCGGGGAGCGAGGCAGGGCCAGTGCCAGGGGGACGTTGCAGCCCCGGAGAGACGGAGTCTCAGCGAGAGGGACAGCGGAGGCTGGGGACGGCGGGTGAGCTCCTTCCCCAATGGCCGCCAGATACGCCTGCCTCCAGCACCTTCTTCGCGGGAAGGGGCCTCTCTAGCGCCCGTTGTCTCGGTTCCACAACGGGCTTCCCTTCCTAGTAGATATATAGTTTTATATCACTCCAGACCATTGATCTATCTACTGTGACTTGCTACTGTGCTTTCAAGGGTCTCTGGCAAAGAAAGACCCTCCTGCAATTTGCTACTGGAGGGATTAAGTCTGAGGCTTTCTACACTGAAGATGCCTGTCACTGAGTCATTATGGCCCTTTCCTAACTTTGCTCTCCCCCCCCCCACTCCTGCCAAACATCTTCCTCAATACTGACACACTACACAACCCCAAGCCCTTACACATACCTAGTCAGGGTTGGGAACCTGTGTTCCAATTCAATGCATGCTTCTGGGCACTGGGGAAATTCTGATCACAAGACTTAATCCAAACTAGAACTCATCAAGGCAGAGTCCCAGACTCTGCTTCCAATAATATGGATTAGTCTTTGAATAGGTAAAAATATTGATATAAGTACATCTGATCATGCCTAGAGTACAGTTCCCCCCACTTGTACAACTTTTTTGTTTCAATGACGCTCCTATGCCTTTAACAGTTGCATAAAGCTTTTGCCAGCACTGGACATCCACGAAGGAGAAAGCCATACGTGGTGGCACTTCTGCCTACAGCTGCCACAACACTGGCCTCCTCCTTGGGAAAAGGGGGCATCTCTACTGAATAATCGAAATCCAGCCCCACCGGGACATGAGAGGCTTCCAGTCAGCCTTTAGCCCTCGTAACTCCTTTTTAGATAGAAGCCGCAGCTTCCTCGTTGCCCGAAGGCCCCCCCCGCACTGCGGCGCCCTCCCCCTCCGTACCCGCTACGGCTGTCTCCAGAAGTGGCTTCACCAGGAAGAGCAGCAGCGGGGGGCCCAGACACAGCATGGCCGTTGGCCTCGATCCTTCGTCCTCTCAAACTCCTTCTGAGGGGGTGGCCGAAAACGGCAGCTTTTCTTCCGCCATAGCCTCCCGGGCGTTCTCCAGCCCCATCCGCCGCAATCCCACAGGCCTCTCAAGCCTCGCTCCGAAGCACGTCCTCTTCCCGGACTCGCTCGGAGTGGCGGCGGCGGCGGCGGCGGCGGCGGGACAGGGAGGAGGAGCCGGCGGTCAAAGGGCTGGGCTGTTTCCGTCACAGGCCGTGGGTTCACGCCGGGGGTGGGGGAGAAAGAACGGCGCGTCAGAGAGCTTTGCTGGCCAACAGCTGCAGCGCTCTTGTTTTGCCTTGGTTTAAATGCGAAATTCAGAGATGGCGCAGTTCCTATAGTTCACGACCACACTGACTCCAGAGTCGCACGTTATCACTGGTACTGGTTGCATTCTGCGTGAATGGCACAATTTAATTATTCGAGTGACTTGATTTGGAAATCTGGTCTGAGCTTCCAAAAGGCTTTGACATCTTTTCTTTACTTGCAAGCATACTTCCTGGAATGCAAGCCAAAATTCGGGGAGGGTGTGTATGTTGAAATGCCATGTAATGACCTTTTCTTGAAAGCTTTCTGCTTCAGGAAGCATCTGTTGTCGAAGGCTTTCACCGCCAGAGTTCATTAATTGCTGTAGATTTTCTGGGTTGTGTGGCTGTGGTCTTGGCATTGTAGGACCTGACGTTTGGACAGTAGGTGTGACTGGCATCCTCAGAGGTATAACACAGAAAGATGGAGTACTCTCTGTGTCAAGGTGAGGAGAAAAATGGTAGGCAGGTAAATTATATGTACCCCAGAAGGTGGGGTAGGGCTGAGTCATTATCTTGTAGGAGTTCTCCAGGCTATGAACATGCGAATGGAGGAGCTTTCCTGAGGAGGTTCTTTTGTCTATGGATTGTGGGGTAGGCTGGCATCCAGGGGCGAGAAGCTCTGTCTTTGGGAGACTTGCATCGCAATGACATCACCTGGAAGTGACATCATCACCCCAGGCACATCATCGAGGGACACTCTAGCATTCAGTGGTACCATAGAGTTTTAAGTTTGAACACTAGAGCGTCCCCCAACAACGTGCCAGGCGCAATGATGTCACCTCCATGATTCAGGCACTTTGGGGGTGGAGTTCTCCCTGGCGGCCAGATCTGGGCCAGCGGGTTGGGGGACCCTAGAGCGGGCAAACCCCCGTCCCCCGGGGGACCTGGCAGCCCTAAGGGAGGGGGAGGGGAGGAGGAGACAAGAGGAAAAAAACGGGTAGGGAAGAGAGTGGTATGTAGCTGCCTAAATTATGAGGGAGGGAGAATCGGGGGGGGGGGATGCAAAACATTGTGAACAGTGAAACAAAGCACATAATGTTTCATAACATACACAACCAGTCAATCTCTTCATTCAGTCCACATGGTGACTGTAAAGTAGTGGGTTCAGACATGTGATTTCAGCTCATAGTTTATTTCCAGCTCAAACTAAAGACAACCTACCTGGTCCTGAAGCTGGCTTTTATCCGTGTAGCACACAAACACTCCCCATGATTGGCTATTTACAGTGTAAGAGTTCCCCATAGGTTAACTCTAGGATCCAGGTGACCCTATTGGTCTGCCTTAGGATCCGCAGTGGCTATTGTTTTAACACCTGAAGGTGAGCGCTAGACCACATGGCCTTGCTAGCGCTGATGTGGCCATATTATATTGTATTGATAACACAACACTCCTCCCCACATAGTTCAGAGCCCTCTAACATACATAGTCTCTTAGATACGCGGGCCTGCGCTGTTCTTAGTTCTAGTGGCGTGGTTCCATTAGTGGGGCCACTGGTGTGGATACGGTGACTGGGGAGTGACTTCCTTCTGAGTCCTGGGCGGCTGATTGTGCGCAGGTGTCCCTGTTGGGGTGAGTGTCAGTGGCAGCTGGTGCTGGTGCCGTGGTGGAGCGTGCTGGCTGCTCCTGCTGGACTTCATCAGGTGGCTCAGGGCTCGTCTGCTCTGTCTCTTCCAGGTATGGCTGGTTGTCATCGCTGTTGTCCTGGCTGACCGACTCTGGGTCCGTGTGGGGGGGGAGGCGGCTGTAGAGCTGGTCGAGGTGCTGCTGAAGCATCTGGCCGTCTCCTGTGGACACCTCATAGGACACTGGTCCAGTCACTCTGAGGATCTTGGCTGGGACCCATGCCGGTCCCCTGGCGAAGTTGTGGGCATACACGGGATCCCCCTGGGAAGAATCCGTGGTGGGCCCTTTGGCTCTCCTGGGTCGAACTGTGCTCCAGGGCCCTGTCGAGGTGCAGCCTGTCCAGACGGGTGGTTAGCCTCTGAACCTTTAGGAGTTCCGTGGGGCTGTGGCCTGTGGTGGTGTGAGGCGTTATTCTGTTGTTGAATAGGAAGGTGGCCAGCCGGTGGTCCCACTCACCCTGTAAGATTCTGTGGACGGACTCCTTGGCCATCCTCACCATTCTCTCTGCCTGGCCATTGGTTGCCGAGTGGAAGGGGGCTGAGTGGATATGTCTGATGCCATAGTAACTCACGAAATCTTGGAATTCTGATGTGAAGGCCATCCTGTTGTCCATCATGAGGGAGTTGGGGATTCTGTGCATGCTGAAGATTCGCCACATGGCACGGATAGCGGCTCAGGACAATGTAGACAGGACTGGTACCACTTCCAGCCACTTTGTGAAAGAGTCCACTAAGAGGAAGAAGAGTTGGCCCTGGAATGGGCTGGCAAAGTCTAGGTGTAGCTGGGCCCAGGATTTCCTGGAGGATTCCCACTGCTGCTCTGGGGCCCAGGGGGACTCTGGTTGGGACTCCTGGCAGGTCTGGCAATGCTTGACCCAGTCCTCAATTTCTTTGTCCATGCTGGGCCACCAGACGTAGCTGCGTGCCAGAGCCTTCATCTGCACTATCCCGGGGTGCGTTTCGTGGAGGGCTGTAAGGACTCACTGGTGTAGAGTTGCGGGCACAACCACTTAACTTCCCCACAGCAGACAGCCCTTATGGGTGGACAGCTCATCTCCCCACCCAGTCAAGAACCCGGGACAGCATGCAGTCCCAGGCCATGTGGTGGGACACATCGGTTACTGTGAGGGGCTTGTCAGGGAGGTCCTCAATGAGGAGGATTTGGTGCACAGGTGCTGGGTCCAGGTGACAGGACTGCAGCGACAGACAGCTGAGAGTGTCCGTGTGCCCCATCGCTTTTCCGGGGTGATTTATTAGTGCATACCTGTAGCCCGCTGGGAAGATCAACCAGTGGAGCACTCTGGGAGACAGCATCTGGGGTGTCTGATGATCCAGCATGAGGAAGCTCAAGAGGGGTTTGTGATTGGTGACTATGGTGAAGGGCCAGCCGTAGAGATACTCGTGAAACTTCTTGATCCCTGCAGCTATCGCCAGTGCCTCCTTGATGAACAAAAACTATTGAGGCAGACTCAGCATGGGTTCTGTAAGGGAAGATCTTGTCTCACTAACCTGTTAGTGTTTTTTGAGGGAGTGAACAAACATGTGGACAAGGGGGACCCAATAGATATTATTTACCTTGACTTCTGGAAAGCTTTTGATACAGTTCCTCATCAAAGGCTCCTAAGTAAGCTCAATAGTCATGGGATAAAAGGACAAGTCCTCTTGTGGATCAAAAACTGGCTTATAAATAGGAAACAGAGAGTGAGTATAAATGGGAAACTTTCTCAGTGGACGGTGGTAAGCAGTGGGGTACCACAGGGATCAGTACTCGGTCCGATGCTTTTTAACTTGTTTATTAATGATTTGGAATTGGGAGTAAGCAGTGATGTGGCTAAATTTGCAGATGACACGAAGTTGTTCAGGGTGGTGAAAACCAGGGAGGAGTGTGAGGCACTCCAAAGGGATCTGTTGAGGATGGGTGAGTGGGCATCAACGTGGCAAATGGGGTTCAATGTGGCCAAGTGCAAAGTGATGCACATTGGAGCCAAAAATCCTAAATATAAATACACGTTGATGGGGTCTGAACTGGCAGAGACAGACCAAGAGAGAGATCTTGGAGTCGTAGTGGATAACTCGCTGAAAATGTCTAGACAGTGTGTAGTTGCAGTAAAGAAGGCCAATGCTATGCTGGGGATTATTAGGAAGGGAATTGATAACAAATCAGCCAGTATCATCATGCCCCTGTATAAATCATTGGTGCGACCTCATTTGGAATACTGTGTACAGTTCTGGTCACCACATCTCAAAAAGGATATTATAGCATTGGAAAAAGTGCAGAGAAGGGCAACTAGAATGATAAAAGGGTTGGAACACCTTCCCTATGAAGAAAGGTTAAAATGCTTGGGGCTCTTTAGCTTGGAGAAACGATGGCTGAGAGGTGACATGATCGAGGTTTATAAGATTATGAATGGGATTGAGCAGGTTGAGAAAGAAGTACTTTTCTCCCTTTCTCACAATACAAGAACTTGTGGGCACTCTATGAAATTGCTGAGCAGTCGGGTTAGAACAGATAAAAGGAAATACTTCTTCACCCAAAGAGTGATTAACATATGGAATTCACTGCCACAGGAGGTCGTGGCAGCTGCAAGCATGGACAGTTTCAAGAGGAAATTAGATAAACATATGGAGCAGAAGTCCACCAGAGGCTATTAGCCACAGGGTATAGATGGGAACTCTCAGTCTGGGGCAGGTGATGCACTCTATTCTTGGTGCTGGAGGGGGCAGCAGTGGAAGGGCTTCTGGTGCCCTGGCCCCACTGCTGGACCTCCTGATGGCAACTGGTATATTTTGGCCGCTGTTGACAGAGTGTTGGACTAGATGGGCCATTGGCCTGATTCAACATAGGCTTCTCTTATGTTCTTATGTTGATTTGAGCATAGTTGCACTTGGCCAAAGAGAGGGTCCTAGAGTAGTAGGCCACTGGGACCTCCCAGCTGTTGGGGAGCTGGTGTCCCAACACGGCTCCTACCCCACACGGCAACATGTCACAGGCAAGGACCACAGGAAGCACTTCATCAAAGTGTGCCAGGACCGCATTGGAGGTCAGCAGGTCTTTGCCAGCCTGGAATGCAGTGGCGTGCTTCGGGCCCAGATCCACAGGGCCTGCTTGTCAAGTAAGCAGTGCAAGGGTTCTGCAATGGTGGCTTTGTGGGGCAGAAAGGTGTGATAGAAGTTCAGCAGCCTGAAGCTCCACCTTGGATGTCGGCTGAGGAGCGTTGACTATGCTCGTGACCTTGTCTGGCATTGGATGGATGCCCTGGGCATCAACTGTGAACCCCAGGAACTCGACCTTCGGGACCCCCAGCAGGTACTTCTCCCATTTCACCTTCAACCTGGCCACATGGATACATTGCAGGATGGCGTGCAGTCTGTTGACGAAGACCTCGGGTGTGGGGGCAGTGATCAAAATGTCGTCAAAGAATGGTTATACCCCAGGGATACCTTTGAGAAGACAGTTCATTAAGTTCTGAAAGATCCCCGGGATTACACTCATGCCAAACCGCAAGCACTGTACTTGGAAGGCACCCCTGTGGGTGACAATTGTCTGAGCTTCAGCCATGGCATCATCCATGGGAAGCTGCTGATAAGCTTGGGCCAAGTCTGATTTTCCAAAAATCTTTGCACCCACCAACGATGCTAAGACATGACTGACAATCGGGACCAGGTATGCGTTGTCTTGGAGGACTTTATTGATAGTGCACTTGTAGTCCACGCAGATGCGGACATTGCCGTTTGGTTTGACTGGCGTTACAATGGGGGTCTCGCAGTGAGCGTGTGGCACAGGCTCCAGCACTCCTTGGGCTACTAGGCGATCCAGTTCACTATCTATTTTTGGCTTGAGGGTGAACTGAACACTTTTTGCCTTTAACCAGATGGACTGCAGTGCTGGATCTAGGTCCAGGGACATGCGCAGACTGGTGTACCGACCCAGCATTCCATCGAAAACCTCAGGAAACTCTTGGCACACATCTTGGAAATTGGATGGCTGCATTTGGTGCACCCCGGTAACTCCTACTCCTAGGGATGCGAACCCAGACAGGCCTAGTAGACTAGTAAGCCTCCTTTCCACCACCATCAACTCTAAAATGCCCGTAAATTGCTTGTAGGATACCTGGAAATTGCTCCACCCCTTCACTGCCACCGGATTCTTTTGGAAGTTTCTTAAGTGTGAACACGGAGGACGGCTTATGCAGGCGGGGTCCCCCATAAGGGCAGAGCCTCACTAGTGTCTCTGACGAAATAATAGAGAAGGAGGACCATGTGTCCAGTTCCATCTTGCAAGAGGACTCCTCTATAAGCACAGTTAAATGGATTTTGCTGGGGGCATCCCGGGGCAAGCTCAGTACCTGGTTGTAGTGGTTGGCCATTGTTCCGTGGACTCCTGGTGTGCTGTTGCTGGTCTCCGGTGACCTCTGGAGCGGCAGGTGCGGCCTATATGGCCCCTTTTCCCACAGGATCTGCAGTCTGCGTCTTGGAAGCAGCAGGCTTGTCGCTCGTGGTCCTCTCCACAACTTGCACATGGTGTCATCTGAGTGGACTTTGTGGGGCAGTTGTTGGTGTGTGTGGAGGTCCTCGTTGGGTAGGCATTGGTGTTGGTGGTCGATGACTTGGAATCCCATCGAGGGGTCCAATGAATGTTGTGGACTTCATCTTTGTCGGAGGCATTGGAGGGCGGTGGTGATACACGTGTGGTGGGCGCGGCAGTCCTGATGCGATTTTTCATATGCGGTGGCTTCACGGAGGGCCTTTTCTAGGGTTAGATCATCCTGGCTTGCGAGCTTGCAGAGAAGCTTCGGCTCCCAGTTACCCACAACAAATTGATTAAGGAGAGCATCTCCCAGGTCCGTGGACCCGCATTTGGTGGCTAGTTGGCATAACCTCACCAGGAATTCGGTGGCCGCTTCATTGGTCTTCTGTAGGCACATGAAGAAATCTAAGCACCTCACCATTTTGGTTGGCTGTGGCACAAAATGGTTGGTGAGCGCCTTGACCAACTCATCATACTCTACCTCCGCCAGGGACTTTGGCGTGAGGAGGTCCTGCACCAGTTATAGGATTGTGATTCCACAGGAGTTGAGCAGCAACGATTTCTTCTTTGCCTCATCAGTGATGTCTTGAAAATGGATGTAGTAGTTGAGCCGCTCCACCCACGTTTCCCACAGTTTGGGGTGAGCAGTATTGAATTCAGGGATATTTCCCAGAGTGGCAGCCATGACTTGGGTGACGATGCACGGTATGGATGCCTGAGGCTCATCTGTGCAGGGAAGCGGTGCGAGGCATGGAGCTCTGGAGTTCGTCATCGGTGCATGGTGTGGTGTTCGAGTCAGGGTTGGAGTCATCCTCATCGCCAGTGTAAAGTACTGGGTTCAGATGCATGATTTCAGCTTATAGTTTATTCCCAGCTTAAACTAAAGACAAACTAGCTGGTCCCGAAGCTGGCTTTTATCCGTGTAGTACACAACACCCAACACGCCTCCATGCTCCCCGTGATTGGCTATTTACAACGTAAGAGTTCCCCATAGGTTAACTCTAGGATCCAGCTTAGGATCCGCCTATTCATCCACCTTAGGATCCGCAGTGGCTATTGTTTTAACACCCGAAGGTGAGCACTAGACCTCATGGCCTCGCTAGCGCTGATGCAGCCATATTATATTGTATTGATACACAATGGTGACAAAGTTCCCAAAGTATAAATCCAGGAGGTTTCTCATTTCCTCAGCTGTTTTGAAGTTCAACAGCAGCCACCCTATGAAAGCAAATGTGATGTACCAGTTAGAACTTCTGAGAGACCCAGGTTTAAATCCTGTTCTTGCTATGGAAGCTCACTGGGTGATTTTTTGACCAGTCACATACTTTTAGCCTAACCTACCTCACAGGATTGTTATGCAGATAAAAAGGAGGACAGGAGAATAATGTAAGGTGCTTTGGTCTCTTCTGTAGGGAAAGGTGGGGTAAAAATTAAGTAAATAAGTATAGTTGGAGATGGGAGGCAGATAAAATGTAGACTGGTGAATGGCTGAGAAGGAAGGAGGAGAGGATGCAGCAAGGAAAGGGGAGAGGATATGAGGGTTGCCAGGAGGAGGAAAAGGGGAAATAGTGTGGGCAGGGGGAGACAAAGGAAAGTGAAGTGCCACCCCACAAGTTCTTGAAGGTTCCCTACCATGCAAGTGGCCTGGCCCAGTGGCTGGCACCAGATAATTGGGGCACAGTTTTCCTAGGCAGAGGCTGCTGGATGTGGGGAGAGGGAAAGCTTAACAGAGAGGCAGATAAGTAAGTTGGCTATTGGGTGGAAAGAAGATAGGATTGCCAACTCCAGGTTAGGAAATTCTTAAGGAGTTTTGGGGGTGGAGCCTGGGGGTGGTGAGGTCTGAGGAAGGGAGGGACCTCAGAGGGGTATAATGCTCCAGCCATCAAAGCAGCCATTTCTTCCAGGGGAATGAGGACTGTTAACTTCCAGGTGAGGACTGGAGATCAACCAGAATTACAGCTGCTCTCTAGATGGCAGAGATCAGTTCTCCTGGAGAAAATGGCTGCTTTGGAGGATGGATTCTATGGCATTACAACTTGATGAGGTCGTTTCCCTCCCCAAACCTTGTCTTCCCAAGGTTCCACCTCCAAATATCCAGGAATTTCTCAACCTGGAGCTGGCAACCCTAACTGGGGGAATTGATCTCTGTACTTGGGAGATCTGTTGTTATTCCAGGAGATCTCCAGGCCCCACCTGGATGTTGGCAACCCTAGAAGGAGCAAGAAGCAGGAAAAGGGGAGACGCTATGGGGGCTTTCAGGAAAGGGAAAGATGGCATAGTGGAGGAGGGGAGAATGAGTTGCCAATCACAAGTCCTTTCATGTTCCCATTTGTACAGTCTAAAAGCTAAAATGAGGGGACAACAAAGAGTGGGAAGTGAAATTTAGACAGGGATATGAGGGAAGACTATGAGCTAAAGGGTCAGAAAGGAAGGGGTAGTTTTTTTGTTTTTGTTTTATTTAGGAAGACAGTGGGGATACAGAAAAGGGAAAGAAAAAGGGGGATATACAACATAATTGTGTTTGATGAGGACAATCACGTACAAAATGTTTAAGACAGAAAATATTTTCCCTTACATCCCCTTCATTATAATTTTTAAGGTATTACCTATAACAGAGGTGTCACATTTATTTGTTATGAGGGCTGGATCTAACATAAATATCACTTTGTTAGGCTGGACCATGCATGCTATAAAATGTAACACAAGCTACCAGAGATATAAACTTTATAAAGATGATTTCAGATGCTGAATGGCATAAGCCAGCTTAATCGGATTGGGTGTGATATGCAGAGGGGAAGTAGGTGTTGAGATATCAGCATTGGTAATGAGACAGGAAACCTAGGCCTCAGTTCCATCCAAGGGGATTCAGTCCAGGAGGATGCAAAGAATAAATGGGCGTAAGTCTGGCATTAGAAACCACAATATTCAGTTGCTGACCTAAGAGTAGCAGTGCTCTTACAAAGGAATTTCAAAGGGAGATTAGAAAGAGAGACTGCTGAACTGCATCATCCTGGACTGGATTGAGACCTAGTTTTCCTGTCTCATTACCAATGTGTGCTATTATTTATTTATTTATCAAATTTCTACCCTGCCCTCCCGGCCAGAGCTGGCTCAGGGTGATTTACATAAAACAGCTAAATTTCATTAAAACATAAGTTACAATTAAAACAATGCTAAAACCATAATAAAGTGCTAGTAATCATTGTCATTAGTTTGATGGTGGCAGCCATTATTTGGTGTTCGTAACTCACAGTTGGCTTGCAGTCCTTGCAGTGATTGATGTCCTTTAGGCTGCTGGTAGAAATTCCTATAGGACCTATTCCACCTTACTCTCCAAGGTTTTCCCAGTACCTGGAGAGGCTTTTCTCTCTCTCTCTGGTAACTTGCCAACACCACTTGCCCTTTGTAAGTAATTGCCTGCTGGGAGGGTCAGGGCTCCCAGCTTCCTTTCCAAGTTCTGAGGCCTTGCCTCTGTGTCCACTGCTGCCCAGCACCTGGTCACCATGAGGACAGATTACTGCATTGTGCACCCCGGAAGAAATAACCACTTGCCAACTGCCCGCCTTCTTCCTGGTACTTCTTTTAAAATAGCATGTCCGAGTTGGTGGAGGTCTGTGCGGTACAGAGAACCACTGCCAGCATCTTAAGTTATAAAGTATTTATTAAAAAGAAAATGTTCACAAGCATACTTTTAGCACAGCATCAAATTGAGCAAGGGATCCAAAAGAAATTGGTAAAACATGAATTCTCTGTCCCTCTCTGTCGATATATGCCCTATCTGTTGTTAAGATATAGGACAGGCTCTTTAGCGTAGGAATTACAAATCTCTACAGAGTTCCCATTACACCTTGCAGCTCTCTCCCAGCTCTTCATGCAAACACATGGTCAATGGCTGCCTTCTCAATTAACCACTAGGGACAGTGATGTTGGGCCAAGGAATTCTGGTGCTCCCAGGGAGGGGAAAGTATAGCGGTGGGAGCAGGCAGTGTATTAAGGGAAGGGGGGCAGAGAAATGGGAAATCTCAGCCCTCTTCCAGCCTGCGTCCCATCCCGAGGGATGCTGGAAGTGGGGCTAGGAAGAAGAACCCTTCTCCAACATTGGTGTTGTGCAATGGCAGGTCTATAAATAATAAGACCATGGTCCTTAGGGACTTTCTGAAAGAGCAGAATGTAGACCTGGGTGCGGGAAGGGGAGACAGTAGCTCCCTCCCAACTTGCCCCTCCTGGATTCTTGGTCCTTCACCAATCGCAGACTAAGGGGTGGGGGGGAGGAGTGGCACTCCTCCTTTAGGGCGCTTCCATCTCCAAGGATCATGGGCATTGAGTGCACTGGCTTGGTGTGGGAGGCCAGGGAGAGTTTGGTGATTTGGCTGGTGTACCGACCACCTAATGCATTGGCCAATAGCTTGCCGTCCCTGATGGAGGCCATAGCAGGCTGGGCATTGGAACACCCTAGATAGTCTTGGGTGATGACGCTGATGATGTGACCTCCACTGAGGCAGCGGATCTGGTGTCGTCCATGGTGGCACTAGGACTCTTCCAATATATAACGACCCCCACTCACCAGGCTGGGCACACGCTCGATTTGATTTTTGTGGCAAGGTAACAGTGGACCGGGTTACCACTTTAGTAGTTCCATGGTCGGACCACCATGCCCTCAGGGCTCACCTGAATTTCCCACTTCAACCCTGTTTAGGTGGTGAGCATATTTAGCTCACCCATGGAGCCAGATGGACCCAGTGCAGCTCCAGATGGTTCTGTGGGATCCAATGCCCCCTGGCATTTCGTTAGATGAGCTTGTGGGGGACTGGCATAGCCAGGTCTCTGCAGTCATCGATGAGATCACTCCCAGGTGCCCTCTGTGTCCTCGCTCTAGGCTTGCTCCCTCGTTTACCCAGTAGTTGAGGCTTATGAAGTGAGGGCTGAGACGGCTAGAGAGACGGTGGCACCGTGCTCGTGATGAAGCTGCAAGAGCATCTTATAGGACTTTTATAAGATCCTATGAGATGGCAGTCAAAGCTGCGAAGAGAGACTACTACGTGGCCACGATTGCATCTGTGAGCTCATGCCCAGCCCGATTATTTAGAACAATTCGGTCTATAACCACTCTGCCACAGGGCAGGTCAAATGCTAGGGAATTGGACATAGGCTGTGAGGTATTTGTGAACTATTTCATGGCTAAGGTCTTGTTGCTCCACCATGACCTCCCCACCACAATTGATACAGTGTGTGAGCTCGAGTCTTCATGCATGTCTTTGATTCCAGTTCTGGATCATTCGACGGGGCCTTCGATGGGGCACCATTGGTGCCAGCACTGGAGGTTAGGAGTTTGGGAGTGCTCCTGGATGCCTCCCTAACAATGGTGGCCCAGGTAGTGGACACTGCCAGGTTGGCCTTCTACCATCTTCGGCTGATCAGGCAGTTGGTTCCCTTCCTTGACCGCGCCGACCTAACAACAGTGATCCATGCTATGGTCACCTTGAGACTAGACTACTGTAACACTCTCTACATGGGGCTGCCCTTGTCACAGATCCAGAAGCTGCAGCTAGTGCAGAATGCTGCAGCCAGGCTTTTGATGGGTCTCCCCAAGTGGGAGCACATCCAGCCTGTGCTGCACTGACTGCACGAGTTGCCAATAGCATACCGAATCCGCTTCAAGGTGCTGGTTCTTACCTTTAAAGCCCTGTATGGCCAGGGTCCAGCGTACCTGCAGGACTGCCTTTCCCCATATATACCCAAGAGAGCACTTCAGTCAGGGTCTCAAAATCAATTGACCCTCCCTGGCCAGGCTTGCTAGTACCAAGGCCAGGGCTTTCTTGGTGGCAGTCCCATCCTGGTGAACTGAGCTCCTGGAGGAGATCAGGGCCCTGCAGGACCTTCTGCAGTTCTGCAGGGCCTGCAAGACGGAGCTCTTCCGCCAAGCTTTCAGCTAGGATGCCACCACCATTATAGAACCCTGGATCTTGGTTTTAACATCCAGCCTGAGCCGCAGGAAGATCCTAAGCAGAAGGATTTTAGAGAGTACATTGAAATAACCCATCTTGAGTATCTTTTTCAGGACTTTATGAAATGGTATTAATAATGGAATTGTTTTATGTGGTTTTATGTACTGATTGTGAGCCACCCTGAGCCTACATTGCGGGAAGGGTGAGGTGTAAATGTGATACATAAATAAATAAATAAATAAATAAATAAGAGTTCTGTCTGCTGTCATGGATCCAGCACTCAACAAAAAGAGAGCTTCCTCCTTGCTCCCCTGAGTTTTAGTACCTCTCTTTCCCCCACCCACTTACCAGGTCAGCCTAGGTCAGAAAAGTGTTTACTGCAGCTTCTTCCTGGAGATTATTCCTGGAGCTTTTCTAGTCTAAAGTCCTCCAACTTTATATTCCCTGCTTGGAGAAGGGGAGAGAACTTGACCCATCCCATTGTCTCTAGCTAGGAACAACATTCCAAGTATCACAAAATTGTTTGGCCCTGATACAGCAAGGGAGATATATGTGTGCAGTTCATGCTCATTTGGTCCTCACTGAACTCACTTGATGCAAATGTGTATTCATATTGAGAGACAGTAATCATACACAAAGAAGTATGTTTAGAGCTGGAACGTGGCAGAAGAATTTTGCAGTGACCAAACAGAAATGCTCTGAGTATCAAATATGTAGGGGACCTGCAGGAGGCTTCTCATTTTCTCTCCTTCACTATCCTTAAAAGCCTCCATAGCCTCTCTCATTTTCCTGCCCCTTTCTCTCCTTCTTACTGACCAAACAACTTACTTTTATCTCCTCCACCCTGTTTTCAGTTTTCTTCCCCACCTGTGAGCTAGCTGCCATGAAATGGAATGTTAGTTGTGGTGGATGCTGCCTGGTGCCGCTTTGCATCCCTCCCCCCTCCTCTGCTGTCTCTGCCTTGCTCTCTTATTGGCCCATGGCCTTGAGACACTGCTCTGCCTGCTCTAACCTGTTTTCATTTTCCTGTGCATCTTGCTTGGGAATATGCAGCCATTATTGGGCCCACGCATTCTGAGACCTCTTTATTGGCCCTGAGGTATCAGGGGGTCTGGTTTGAAGGGGGTATTTCTTCTACTGTTCTGTTTGCAATCGCCATTACTGACACAAGAGTCTTAAGATAACTAATTAATTCCTCAATAAACTGAACTACCTATAGGACTGTTGTTGAGTGTTTTGACTGGGACCTCTGACAGAATGTCAGTAATACTAGTCCCTTGACCTGCATCTCCACCACCATGAGCAGCGAGGAGGATTTTCTGGCACCCGTTACTACAGAAGGGACGGTGCCT
Organism: Gekko gecko; assembly: GCA_029375565.1. Classification (NCBI taxonomy): domain Eukaryota; kingdom Metazoa; phylum Chordata; class Lepidosauria; order Squamata; family Gekkonidae; genus Gekko; species Gekko gecko. Next base: position 97,516,484 of record JAPDNY010000004.1, on the reverse strand, counting down.
ACTACTACCACCCCCTCGACGACCATGTCCGCCAATGACTATGACTGAAGGAGCGGGGGGGGGCGATCCCGAGGTTCAGAGGAACCTATATTCAGCCCTGGCGATGGGGACAATTTGGGGTGGAAACCAGGAAGCCTGGACTATAACTCCTGGGCAGGGTCTGACCAAGAGATATGAATAACGACCCTCGCAACTGACCCCTCAGAAACAGCCTGTGGAAGACAGGAACTGGGAGGAGTGGTTCATGCAAATGGAAACCATCCAAGCTAGGGTGTTTCGTGCTATGGAGGAGTCGCTGATGAACCTTCCCCAGCTTGTGCCACAAGTGGTGCAGGGGGAGCTCTGCCAGTGGCTGCCGCCGCCGCCGCCCACATCACCCCCATCTCCCACTGGACCACAGGCTCCCCTTCTGCAACCTGGGGGTCCTGGAGTGCTAGTACCCAGACCTGCGGCCCTGCCCCCAGGTCATCAACTCCGGGAACTACTGGAGGTGACATTCGACAGTACTCTTGAGTAACTGGCCTATTTCATCATTCAGGTGGAGAAATTTGTGCAGTATTGGGGCCACCTGTTCCCGGATGATGAATGGAGGGTGGCATTCATTGCCACCAAGCTGAGAGATGGATCAGCCAACTGCTACGTCAGCCTGCATAATGCAATGTGCCCTGAGCTGCAGGATGTGGATGCCTTCATGTGGGCCCTGAGAGCACAATATGAGTACCCAATGGAAGACCTGAAGGCACAAAATCACCTGTGAGTGCTGAAGCAAGGTAAACGCTCGGTATGCAAGTACTCTGAGGAGTTCAAGCGCTACGTGGCTAAGGTCCAGGGATGGCCAGATGGGGTGCTAGTGGAGCAGTACCGGCTGGGGCTGCACCCGGACATTCAGGAGACCATCCTGTGCACAGTGCACCCAACTTCACAGCTGGCATGGATCCAAGAGGCAGCCGACGTGCAGAGCTGGCTACAGATGATCCAGATTGATAACACCGCCTCTGGACCCCAAGATCTGCCGGGGGTTCTGAAAGTGAAGCCTCCCATGTCTAAGCCCAAAGAAGGAGTGCAGGAGCAATGGATGAAGCAGGGGCTCTGCCTGAAATGTGGTGAGGCTGGCCACTTTGCCACTGCTTGCTCGAAGGGGGGGGGCTACGACTGGTGAAAAGAAACGCACCAACACCCCGGTGAGGAAGAGTACGGCTAAGCCAAAGTTTCAACGAGCCTTGCAAGGTGGCATCCCGGAAGGGGGCTTGGATTCAAGCAGCGAAGGGGAACCTGAGCCAGCAGGAAAAGACCAGGATCTGTTGTGAACGGTGCAGAGCAGCAGGTCCCAATCCCAATGGCGCCACAGATGGTGAGCAACCACCCCTCCCTTTTCTTTGTGACCATGACTGTAATAAACCCCGAGGCGGGGACCCATGTCCAGGTGAGAGCCCTAATAGACTCAGGCTGCACCCGAGACTTGATCAGCCCAACGTTGGTCACAGGACTAGGGACATTAGTGATCAAACTGACAGACCCCATTGTATTTACCCAGATGGACAGATACGCTATGAATGAGCCATGCAAGTTTGAGACTGTTCCCTTGCGAATGGGGGCGGGAGGCCACTGGGAGCATCAGTCTTTCATTATTACCCCCATATCTTGGTTCCCACTAGTGCTGGGAAGCCCCTGGTTGCATGAACTTAACCCGTATATCCTCTGGGATGAAGGAAGGGTGCAGTTAATTGCTCTGAAGTGCCAAAGCCATGCATGGGATGCTTCTTGGGGGGCAATTCCCCCCAAAGAGACAATGCCCTCCTGCCTGGCCCAGGAGAAGCTGGCCACCATCCCTCTGGAATACCGAGACTTAGCCCAGGGTGTTTGGAGAGGAGCAGGCTGACTAGCTTCCCCTACACCGGAACTCAGACTGTGTGATAGAACTGATCCTGGGCCACCAACTCCCCAAGGGAAAACTGTATGCCATGAGCCCGGGAGAAAAGGTGGAGTTATGCAAATTCATTGACAAGAAGTTGTCCCGCAGCTTCATTCACCCTGCCTCCTCCCCTTTTGCCACCCCCATCCTTTTCAGAAAAAAGAAGGATGGGGGTCTCTGGTTATACACGGATTACAGGGGTTTGAATGCAGTGTCCGCTACCCGTTGCCTTTAATTAAGGATTTATTAGCGGCTGCCACAAAAGGGAAAATCTTCACCAAGTTGGATTTAAGAGATGCTTATTATTGGGTGCGCATAAGGGAGGGGGATAAATACAAGACAGCCTTCAATACGCCTTTGGGGCAGTTTGAGTACAAAGTGATGCCATTCGGGTTTCAGGGGGCTCCTGGGGTCTTCATGAACCTTATCAATGAAGTGTTGCACAAGCACCTGTTTCGGGGGGCCCTTGTTTACTTGGATGATATCCTTTTATACTCCCCCAATATGAAATCACATGTAAAACTGGTGAGGGAGGTGCTACAAACCTTGTATGAGCATAAGCAGTTTGCCAAGTTGTCTTAAGTGTGAGTTCCACAAACCTGAAGTAGACTTCTTGGGCTACTGTATTTCACCCCATGGGTTGGAGATGGACCCCGCCAAGTTACAAGCAGTACTGGGGTGGGAGGCACCCCGCACCCAATGCCATTTACAATCCTTCTTACGATTTGCCAATTTCTATAGGGGTTTTTAAGCCAATTTTGTGTCGGTCAGCCTTCTCTTAACTGACTTGTTGAAAATGAAAGGAAAGGGGCCAGAAAGTGCAAAACTGGGGACACGCTTGGTATGGATGAATGACTGTCAGTCTGCCTTTGAGAACCTAAAAAAATTGTTCACGTCAGAACCTGTCCTAGCCCACCCTGATGAGGGTTGCAAATTCATCATCCAAGTTGATGCCTTGGACATGGCCATGGGGGGGGGCGATCTTACAAGAGGGGTCCGACAATAAGCTGCACCCTTTAGGCTATGTGTCCCACAAATTTAATACCACTGAGAGAAACTGGTCGGTATGGGATAAAGAGGCGGGGGCAATCCAACCAGCCCTCTCAACTTGGAGACGTTGGCTGGAAGGGGCTCAGGTACCTTTTGAAGTATGGACAGATCATAAAAACCTCGAGGCCCTAGAAACCTCAGTGCAAAACAGCTGACTTTTTCTCTAAGTTCAATTTCACATTGCACCACCTCCTGGGCAAAGCCAATTTCCTTGCTGATGCGCTCTCCTACCTTCTGCAACATGACAGTCAGAGGGAGGAGGTACTGGTCTCTATGTTCATGCTTTCCCAGTTGGGAGGGGCGGTCACAACCAGAAGCCAAGCGGCTGCTTGGAAGCCAGAGGGCGGGGAGGGCTGGGAGTTGAAGTTCAAAGAGGTGTTCACTGAACAAAACAAACAGGAAGTCAAGCAGAATGGGGAATTGGAGCAGTGGGAAAATGGTTGTTGGTATTCAGGTCCCCAACTTTTCGTATCCACATCTCTACAGGGGGAAGTAATGTTGGCAGGACATGGCTCCTGACTTTGGGGCCACTATGGCTATGTAAAAATGTTACAACTATTGCAATGCCAGGTTTGGTGGCCGGGCATGCAAAAAGACATTTCGTTGTTCATGCAGTCATGTCAAACATGCCTCATGTGCAAGCCCCACCCTGGTAACTCCACCAGCTTGCTACAATCTTTGCCCACCCCATCCAGACCTTGGGAAGTGATTTCGATGGACTTCATCATAGATCTCCCCCTGAGTAAGGGCAAGACAGTGATTTGGGTGGTCGTGGATTTGTTCTCCAAACAAGCACACTTTGTTCTGTTTAGCAAGGTGCCAACTGCACGGAGCTTGGCTAAAGTGTTTATGCACCATATCATAAGGCTCCCCCCCCCCCAAAGTTTATTTTGGATAGAGGATCTCAATTTGTCTCTAAGTTCTGAGGGGACTTAATGAAAGTTCTGGGAGAGAGGACTCAGCAGCGCGTACCATCCCAAAACTGATGGTCAAACGGAATGTGTCAATCAAACTCTAGAACATTTTCTGAGATGTTTCTCGAACTACCAGCAGGATGACTGGGTGGATTTGTTGCCTTTTGCCAAACATATATAATATAATAACACCCTCCATTCCTCCACGGGGGCTTTCCCTTTCAAGACTGTGTTTGGATATGAAAGGGCACCACTCCCTTTTTTGGATAATGGACAGGAAGTGAAAGGGGACATGCATGACTGGTGTGAAAAAGTATGAGCCAACTGGCCCATGGTCACAAAAACCCTGGAAAAGGCAAAGGCTGCATATAAAGAACAAGCCGACAAAAGATGGGAGTGTGGGGTGGGACCTAAAGCCTGGGGATACGGTTTATATGTCTACCAAGAACATTAAGGGGCTGCAACCTAGTCATAAATTGGGCTGGAAGTACATTGGGCCATTTGCTGATGTAAAAAAGATAAATGACATTGCCTTTCAGCTGGCGCTCCCAAAGTCCCTTAAACATTTGCACTCTGTTTCATTCCAGTCTATTAAAAAAAGATCCAGGTCCGAATATCTGGCACCCCCAGAGAGCCCCACCGCCCCCCTTGATGGTGAATGGTGAGCAGCATTTTGAAATCTCCCAGATCCTTGACTCGAAGTGGAAATGGGGCTGTCTCTACTATCTGATTGAAAGGGTTGATTTTGGTCCTGAACACAGGGAATGGGTGGCTTCCCATAATGTCAATGCTCCTTGGTTGCTCTGTGCTTTCCACTCCACCTGGCTGGAGAAGACAGGGGGAGGCAGGGGCTTTGGGGGGCAGGATGTTAACTAGCTGCCATGAAATGGAATGTTAGTTGTGGGGGATGCTGCCTGGTGCCGCTTTGCATTTCTCCCCCTCTCCTCTGCTGTCTCTGCCTTGGTCTCTTATCGGCCCGTGGCCTTGAGACACTGCTCTGCCTAACCTGTTTTCACTTTCCCACGCATCTTGCTTGGGATGTAGCTGTTATTGGGCCCGCACATTCTGAGACCTATTTATTGGCCCTGAGGTATCAGGGGGTCTGGTTTGAAGGGGGTATTTCTTCTACTGTTCTGTTTGCAATCGCCATTACTGACACAAGAGTCTTAAGATAACTAATTCATTCCTCAGTAAACTGAACTACCTACAGGACTGTTGTTGAGTGTTTTGACTGGGACCTCTGACACTACCTCTGGCAGCCTCTCCCTGGAAAAAGTTTGGCCAAATTGATAGTGCCAACTGCTGGGCTGGGCCATTGCATGATGGGAAACCCAAAGTCTTGTGAGAGGCACCCCAGCTTTCCCATATCTCCTTATCCACATTGTAAGGTTTTGCTTCTTTGAAACCCCTTATATCTAACATCTGTAATGGCCCTTGTCTGTGGTGTTCTGAGATGACACATGTTGCCTCCTTTAGCATTTCCTCCTTATTCTTTGTTGCCACCAAAGAGTCTCAGCTTAGACTTCTTAGCTGAATCTAAAGAACAGAATGGCTTAGTAGAACGATGTGTGGATGGCTCTGAGGTAAATGGTGATCCTTTACTCTAAATGAAACAAATATTTTCACTTAAATGTGAACAGTTTATTTAAAAGTATAACTGTGTAACTGTCTCAATATAGTTCATAAGCACAAAGGTTTTAGATTACAGTTCTCCTTTCTGTACAGTTTTCTTAGACTTAACCACACAAGCTTATTTTCCTCACATGCCACCTGGGCTAATGACTTCTACAAAGAACACAGATTAATTGCCGATCTTCTGTGCAGTCCCACATGGTGACTGCTCATGTGCAGGCCTGCCAATCAGTAGGTATACAGCTCTAAGCCTCCAGAGGGTGCTGTGTGCTGGAGCCAAAAGTTTGACTCTGCCCACAGCCATGTGGTCCATGCATCAACGCCACTCACCCTCAGTTCCTTTTCTGCCACCACCGAAGTAGGTTCTGTCTTTGCTGCCTCCTGCATTCTTACGGCTAGATATGGAGCTATGATTTTCCTTCTGGGCACAGAAGGCTTTATTCAAAAAGTGCACCCCCTGTGATGCGAACATGACACAAACCAACTATCATGATTTATGTCTTTTTTTCCTCAGAGAGGGCCACGTGATGTTGTCATGTAAGGACTTCCTAAAATTTACCTCCAAGGCTCATGGTGAGAGAGCCCTTAAGCTAAAGGCTTCTTTTTGGGAAAAGGTTCTTAAAGCCTCATCCTCTCACGGCAAAGACCAAGGACAACCCTTCTGAACAACGAGGTTCATTCCATTTGGCTCCGCCCCTCAGTTCCACAACCCAGAGGGGGAGTCCCATAAAAGGGCTGCATCCAAACCCCCAGCCAAAAAGACCAAGAAGGGAAAGGACAAGACCAAACAGACTGGTGCTCTGAGGGCTCCTACCCCAGAAGTGGGTCCTCCCAAATTGGATCTGACTTGACCTCTGACTTCTTCATTGGTATTGTTGTCTGAAGGCGAGCTCAATCACAAACTACTTCCTGGCCCATAGGCGTCATCTATGGGGGGCTCAGGGGCATGGGCCATCCCTGAACTTTTCCAGGGATGAATGAGCCCCCTGGGCAACCACTGCCAGGCAACACTGAGTTTCAAACTTTCCCGTGTGGGTTTTTTCTTCTGGGCTAGAAAAAAGGAAGTAGGCTCACCTAGGCATGCCAGGCAGGCCCCAGGTGGGAGTGGAGGATCTCCAGTCTGAGAACCCCTTCCCTGCTGTTTAAAAAATTGGGCAGTGGGGGAGAAAAGGCAACTCTAGCACTTCCTCTCTATGGTATGCCTAGAGTCGGAAGGCTAGAGCCATCTTAGCTGCTTTAGGACTCGTCAGTTCTCCTCACCTGTTTGGGGCGGTTCCCTCTAGCCTGCACTAGTGCACTGATTTCCCTCCCCCCCAGCCACCACACAGCTCTTCATTTCTGTCAGTCCATGGCGATGCAGGACCCCTCCTCACTGGAGCCTTGGGGAATTTGTCCTGGACTAGCACGTGTGTGTGAGTGAGAGAGTGGAAGTCTGAGCAAGGGGGAATGGGGGGAGGTGGGAGGGAGGGGGAAGTATCTTCGGTGGAAGATTAAGGCATTTACTACGTTCTCAATTTTTGCTGCAGCGTTTATCCTAATTGAGGTGGGAGTGAAAGACAGACTTGGCTGAAATAAAGTTGGAAAAACATGGTTGGTGAGAGAACTGTGACTTTAATAAGGCGTTTGAGTATTGACTAGTGATTGCCAGCGGGCTGTCTGGGGAGCTTCCTTAGTAATTGGGACCAGTGGTTTTGGTTATAAGCAGAGAACAAAGGTGGGGGAAGGTGGTAAGGCAGCTAGTCTGGGAAAATTGCCAACGGAGGGGTTGTTTTGGTAAATAAAGGAGAGAATAGCGGAAACATTTTCTGGGGATTTTGCCAATGAATAAGATAGTCTAAACAGTGCTCATTGTGTCAATTTGGTGGAGATAAAAGGGTCTGGGAACGGGGCCAGAAGGTTGCGTTGTTCTTAAACATTAGATAAGGGACAAGAATAAAAAATAAATAATAAAGTGTGAAGATCCTCTGGGTAAGTCAAGAGTGCAAATTTGAAATTAGACTTAAATTAAGAAATATGGCTAGTGGAGGAAGCAGAAAACCGTCCCTGGTTTCTTCTGGAGCTCCTGGCTCCGCAACAGGAAAGCTTGGGGGCACAGGCCAGAAAGAACCCCAAAAGGAAATGCTAGCCGTGGTTCAAGCCACTATTCTAAGCACAATTAATGACGTTATAGAGCCGATTAAAGTCAGCATGGAAGAAATTCGAAATTCCGTTCCACAAGCGATTGTTCCTGTTAATCAAGCTATTCAGGAGGTGAGGGATATGATCCCCCAAGCGACAGTCCCGATACAGAATGCGATGAAGGACATCACGGAGCAGTTCACTAAGAGTTTACAGCTGTTGCAGAAACAAATAGCAGATAACACGACAAAAATAGTGACGCTAAGTAATATGGTGGAGGAAGTGGAAACGAAGACAAAACTGGTGGAAAGGAAGGTCCAAGAAAATGAAGAGAAACAATCGTTACTGGAGCAAGATGTGATGAGACTTCAGGTGGAGAGAGCGGCATTTGTTCTGAGGTTCCAAAATATTCCAGAAGAAAAAGAAGAAGACCTGAACTCAAAGATGTCTGAACTTCTGGCGAATCACCTACATATTGAGGATGTAAGCAAAGTGGAAAAGGAAATCGATGTGGCTTTTAGAATGAACTCGGCCTATGCAAGGAGATTCAAGGTGCCCAGGGAGGTTCAGGTGCGGTTCCACAAGCGGGCGGTCAGAGATAAGATACTGAGAGAAGTGAACGCGGTACCGCTGAGGATGGGACAAGAGAGAAAGAGATACCCTGGAGAGTGAGAGAGAAAAGAAGGGAGTATTCAGAATTAACAGCACAATTGAGAGCTAACATTACTTACAGGTGGATTTTGCCAGAAGGGGTTTTCTTTAGTTTTGAGGGAAAGAGATTCAGAATTACTTCAGTTTTTAAGGCCAAAGATTTTCTGGAGACTTATGGCGTGGAGATGTCTGGATGATCAAGAAGAAAAAGAGGAGAGAGAAGAGGGAGAGGTGGAGAAGGAATCTGAACCCCAAGTCCAGGGGGCAACAGCATCCAATTCGTCTGCTAAACCTCAAAGACTAAGAAAATTTAGACTGAGATCTCCAATTGTTACACGGCAAAAAGCAAAGGGTGAAAAGGAACACAGACAGACACAAAATTTGGATGGATAAAAAGAAAATAAAAATAATTTCGGTCAATGTGAATGGTTTAAATGGACCTCAGAAAAGAAGAAGGATATTTCATCAACTGAAGAAATGTAAAGCGGACATAACGTGTATTCAAGAAACTCACATTATGAAACAAGATGAAAAACACTTGAATTATAAGGGATTAGGCAAAGTATTTGCAGCAACGGATAAAGAGAAGAAAAAACGCAGAGTGGCCACTTATATCAAAGAATACATGCAACCAGAACTTATATTTGCTTCGGAAGATGGGAGAATACTGATGGTGGTAGCTCAAAGACAAAATAAAAAAGTTTTAATAGTGAACATATATGCCCCAAATCAAAATCAGGAGAAGTTCTATGGAAGGCTCTCGATGTTGATAGCTAAACAAGATTTTCAGGAGCTTTGTTTGATTGGTGATTTTAATGCGGTTTTTGATAACGAAATGGACCGGAAGGTGGGTGCTCAGAGGAAGAAGCCAAAAGGTAATGAATTTTCTAGTTCACTCTCACAGATGATAGAGGAATTGTGATTAGTGGATGCTTGGAGAATAAGAAATCCTAAAGCACAACAATATACATTCTATTCGGCGAGACATGATTCCTGGTCTAGGTTGGATATGTGTTGGAAGTCATCTTCAATGGTAAGGGATTTGCAGGAGGCTGAAATCGAAGCAGGTACATTCGCTGACCACAATCTGATAATGGTGGAGTTGCAAGGAACAAATCATAGGGATAGATGGACATTGAACTCTTTATTACTTAAGGATAGTAAGGTGGTGAGAAGCTTGCAAACGGAATTTACCTTCTTTTTTAAGGAAAAAACCACACCAGGTATTCCGAAACGAACGGTCTGGGATGTGTTTAAGGCCTTTGCGAGAGGACTCTTAATGAAGGAAGTGGCAAAGAAAAACAGAAAAAGAAATAAGGAATACCTTAAGCTGAAAAAAGATATACTGGAACAGGAGAGGCAAGAAATGGAGATGGGAGGAGACCTCGACAGGAAGGCTAAAATTAAGCTTCTCATGCACAGAATGAACTGCTTATTGACAGCAGAAATGGCAAAGAAACTAAATTATGCTAAACAAAAATATTTTGAGAATGCCAACAAACCAACTAGATGGTTGGCTTATCAAGTAAGAAAGCAATCTGAAAGAACATCGATAAAATCATTGAGAGATAAAGAAGGGATGGAACAAAATGGAGCTCAAGAGCTGAAGAGGATTGTGGAAGACTTTTATAAGAAACTTTATGCAAGAGAGAATAGAACTAGAGAAGAGATATCCCAGTATTTGCAAGACCGGATGTCACAGAAGTTCTCGGAGGAAGACCAGAAGATCCTGGAGATGGTGGAGGCACTGAAAAGACAGAATAAAGGTAAGGTACCAGGGATGGATGGCCTGCCAGTGGAATTCTATATAACTTTTGAAGAAATACTGCTCCCGCAGTTACATGAAGTCTATAAGAGAACGTGGGAAGGAGAGGAAGTACCGGATACGTGGAGGGAAGCCCTAATTTCGTTGATACACAAGCAAGATACAGAAGGAAATGATATCAAGAATTATAGACCGATTTCCTTATTAAATGTAGATTATAAAATATTTGCCTCTATAATGGCTGATAGATTGAAGCATGTTTTAGCAAAAATAATTCATAAAGACCAGTCAGGATTCTTACCAAAAAGACAGATAAAGCACAATATGAGGAGGCTATTGAATGTGTTGGAATATTATGAAGCTCCTCCAGAAAAAGAAATGGTGATGATTTTTGTAGACGCAGAGAAGGCCTTTGATAACTTGGATTGGATGTTTATAATAGAGACACTTAAGAGAGCCAGAGCGGAAGAACGATTTACTCAAACAATTCAAGCAATATATTCAAAACAGAGAGCAGCAGTTATGGTAAATGGAGAACGGACTGAGCAATTCCAGATACAGAAGGGCACGAGGAAGGGCTGTCCTCTCTCACCATTATTATATATTTTTGCTTTGGAAGTGTTAACAGAGGAGATAAGACAGAACCCAGGAGTGAAGGGCCTAAAGATCCATGGAGAACATTATAAGCTATTAGCCTACGCAGATGATTTGGCATTTATATTGGAGGAACCGAGGTCTTCAATCATGGAATTGAATAAGCTTTTGAAAGAGTATGGGCAAATGGCAGGCTTGAAGATCAATATGGTTAAAACAAAAATTTTAACAAAGAACATGACTTTGGAGCAAAGAGAGAGCTTGCAAGAAGAGTCGGGATACAAGCTTTGCGCGAAGGTGAAATATCAAGGAATCCAGCTAAAGAATAGGTGCAGCTCGTTGCAAGAAGATAATTATAAAGAGCTGTTAAAAGCAATGAAGCAAGACTTGGAAAAATGGAAGAATTTGAAACTGTCTTTAATTGGAAGAATTGCGCTGATAAAGATGAACATTTTACCAAGATGGATCTTTTTGTTCCAAACGATTCCTGTGGTGAAAAATTTGGCAATATTGAAAGAATTAGAGCAAGTTACAACTAAGTTTGTGTGGCAGGGAAAAAGAGCACGAATTAGACTTAAAATGTTGCAAGATTCAAAAGAAAGAGGAGGCCTGGCTCTTCCAAATTGGACATTATATTATAGAGCAGGAGCGTTGGCATGGATTAAGGAATGGGTGATGTTGGAGGACAGAAGACTTTTAAAACTGGAAGGACATGATCTTTTAGAAGGCTGGCACGCATTCCTATGGGATGAGAAGGTGGCAGCACGAAAATACTTCAGACAACACTGGATACGGGATGCTCTTGTAAGAGTGTGGGAGACCATCCGGAGGAGGTGGTTTGCTAAAACCTCTAGGTTGGTGGCACCAGTAGAAGCAGTGACTCTACCTAGGTTATACTCTGAAGACCCTCCGCAAAGATATCTGGATATGATAAATGCGAAGGGGGAGCTTGAGCTGGACGAGGATATTAGTTGGTGGCATAGAGTTCAGATTCAGTCAAGATACAAAAAAGATAAACAGAAAGGGTTTGAGAAGTCATTAACAGATATAGAGAAAGTATTATATGAGTCGGAAGAGAAGTTCATTAAAAAAATGTATGCATTGTTGTTAGCTGATTATATGATTGATGAAACAGTGAAAAATAATATGGTTCAATGAGCGATAAATTTTGGTTATAATATAGAGCTGGAACAGTGGGATCAAATATGGAAAACAAATGTGAAGATAACCAGGGCGGTTGCATATAGAGAAAATATGTATAAAATGTTTTACAGATGGTATATGACTCCGGATAGGCTATTAAAATATGATGAAAAATGTTCTAATAAGTGTTGGAAATGCAATGTTAAAGTGGGTTCATTTTACCATATGTAGTGGACTTGCGAGAGGGCAAAAAAATACTGAATATGGGTGCATAGATTGATGCAGACTATTATAAAAGGTACTATTCTGTTCAAGCCAGAGGTGTTATTGTTGGGAATACTTCCTAAAGAGGTGCGGAGAGAAGAGAGATATTTGATAATATACATAGCAACAACAGCTAGAATTTTATATGTGAAGTATTGGTGATCTATGGTGGTACCAACTGAACAGGAGTTGATTGAGAAGATAATGGAAGCAGCAGAAATGGACAAATTGACTTTGATGTTGAAAGGATATGATGAATCAGCCTTTATAAACACTTGGCAACGCTTTTATGACTGGTATGACCAGAGAGAGAAGGATGGAGAGAAATAATGGTGAATGAAGAGTGTAAACTTTATGACAAATTAGAACTGAATAAGTTAGAAAGTTAGAATTAGTGGATACAGAAGTAATGATATAATACTTAGGTCGGTAAGTTGAGAGGGACTATAACTGAATGTGATGTGATGAAATTTGTAACCCCTCATTAATGTTCAATGTTAGTAGTTGTGTTTGTTGTTATTTGTGTGTGTAGATTGTATTGTTATGTATTTGGTGTGTTGTGTAACGTGTAGTTATGTCTATGTTGAAAAATAATAAAAATGCCTCTTTTTGGGGGGCGCTTTAAAAAAAAAGCATCATGTTGAGAACTTTGATGCATCTTTAGTTTTCTGGGCTGTCCATTGCTTGTGAATAAATATCACTGCTGGGAGACAACGGGATCTCTGAGTATTTATGAGGGAAATACTTTTCAAAACAGTGTATCTTGCTTGCTGCTTAGTTCATGTAATTAGGCTTTGAAGGACTGTTTTGGAAATGATCCGCTTAAAGGCTCTGATGTGGTGGAGAGGGTGTTCTATGTTTCTTATACTTCTAAAAGAGAGAGGTTTTGAGTTACAGTTTGGTGTAGTGGTTAGGAGCATGGACTCTAATCTGGGAGAACCGGGTTTGAGTCCCCATTCCTCCACTTGCAGCTGCTGGTGTGACCTTGGGTCAATCACAAGTTCTTTCAGAGCTGTTCTCTCAAGTTGTTGTTGTTGTTCAGTCGCACTGTCAAGTCCGACCCTTCGCGATCCCATGGACCAGATTACGCCAGGCCCTCCTGTCTTCCGCTGTCCTCTGAAGTTTGCTCAATTTCATGTTTGTCGCATCGATGACACTGTCTAACCATCTCATCCTTTGCCGTCCCCTTCTTCTTTGACCTTCAATCTTTCCCAGCATCAGGGTCTTCTCCAATGAATGCTCCCTTCTCATTTGGTGGCCAAAGTATTTGAGCTTCAACTTCAGGATCTGGCCTTCCAGGGAACAGTCAGGGTTGATTTCTTTTAGAATCAAGAGCAGTCCTCAAAAGAGCTCTCTCAGCCCCACCTACCTCACAGGGTGTCTGTTTTTAAATGGTAAGCCCATCTGCATGAACAAGATTAAAGTCCTTTTAAAATTTCCTTTTGCTCTGTGCAGCCCAGAGAGAACATTGGCAAGAAATGTGCACTCTGTACATGTTCTTCATATTGCTGTTACTTAAAATGGTGTGGTACAGTTTCAAAGGGACAATTAACTGGGAGGTGTAAAAGGAATGACAGGATTGCCCACTGGAAACAATGGGAGAGGCTTGAAGGCCGACTGGAGATAATGGGAGCCAGGAATGCCAATTGACTTGCATGCACTGAAATACACTGCAGCACAAAAAAAGTTGCAAAGAAAATATAGAATGGTTTTTCCATTAAGGTCTTTGGGCTACTCTGGGACTGGAATGACAGCCCCCAGAGTGAAAAGACAGTTTCTAGCAATAGAATCCATGCTGTGGGGCTAGAATGACAGCCCCCAGAGTGGAATGACGTTCCCTAGCAATAGAATCCGTGCTCTGGGACTTGTACTCACTTGTAGGATATGAGTTTGATGTGAGAAGAAGATTGCTGCTACTCTGAACTCTGTACATTGCTCAGGAATTGAGTGCACAGCAACTGTTTGTTATTCTGTCCTGGCTCAGAGACTTCAGCCATGCATTTACCAAATGAAGGCATCTGTGATGCCATAATTTAGTACATTTCAGTACAAAGTCACCCTTACAAATAAGGCAGAAACAAGACTCCTGTAAATGAACGTCCAGGAAAGCTTTTAAAATGTTCCCCTACAGGCTTTTCTGTGTTGTTTTCCTTACTGTCAAATTTGTGACCATTGCTTTGTCTGATGCACATGGTATGTATATTTGCAGATCTTAAAGTGACTATTTTAAAAGTGAATTTAAAGAAAGGACACAGCAGGCGACCACTACCACTATAACCACTGGCCAACTCCCACCTTTTCCTGGGTTTAGCCCAGCCCAAGGGCAATGCTAGGGGGTGCCCAGCCCCTCCCCTAAATTTCTGGGGAGCCCCTCCCTAAATCCCACATGGCTCTACCTCCATACATAACGACAGTAGCCTGTGATGTCACTGGCTCCTCCCTATGATGTCACTGGGCCTTGCTTCTTTTAAGGACTTAGCATAGCAACTCTGGCTCAGCCCCAGCCCCCCCCCCAAAAAAAAATAATTGGAAAGTCTTTGCCCCTGTCCTGGCCAACCTGTAGCCTTCTTGTCCTAGACAGGCAGGATCCATACCTGTACATACTTACAGATCCATACCCAATGTCCCTGTGTTATCTGACTGAATGGGACTGGGGTTACCATAGCCATTCTGGTCCAGCTGAGTTTGAATATGACCAGCTTTATCATCCTCCTTTGATGGCTCTATCGGTCTGGCTTCTATCCCCTGGAACTGACATGCAAGTGGAGAGGGCTACTTTGGAGCCGAGCCCTGACGAACAAGTGGGTGACATCTCAGCTTCATCACCGACCGAGGATTTCAAGATGCCTGGTGAACAAATGTTACAGATGACATTATACCTCGAGATAGAGATCTTCACCACCGAACAAATCAAAAGACAAGATCCTGAGCAAACTGTACCCAGACTCACTTGGGACCATAGTTTTCCCCTTTTTTAGAGGACTAAGATGACATTACCCAACAAGTTTGGCAATGTCTTGCTTCTATACAACCCAGTGCCAAACACATAGAGCAACTCTTATGGGTTAAGAAGAAACCCTTTAATTATTTCTCCACACGTCTCCAACCACCCTCTCTAGTTGTGGAAGGGATGCAGCCCAAGGGCAGGCAGTCTTTCCATGCCGCTCCTACAGATAAGGAGGGCTGCAAGTTGGATGCAGGAGTTGAAAGGTTTATGCTTCCAGTGCAGTTAATGCCTATGAGGGATCCCACCCAAACACACAAGGTATGATGACTGAGTTCAGTCACCTTTCGTGATAGATTGGCTCCTTTCGTGGAGGCTTGGGCTAGGTGACCTCTGATGTTTGGGACCTTAGCATAGTCCAGTTGGGTTATAGGTTGGAGTTTTCTTCTCCTCTCCCTTCTTCTGCCCTCATGGGCAACGCAGGTCCATCCCCGGGAGGCTTAAGCCAAGCCTTACATACCCTCATAGAGAAAGGGGCTATTGAGTTAGTTACGGGAAAGAATCCTGTTCAGGGTTTCCTATCTAGGATGTTTGTGGTCCAGAAAAAAATTGGGAGTTTTCAACCCATTCTGGACTTTAGAGCCTTAAATAAGTTTTTGAATGTTCAGAAGTTTCATATGGTTTCTATTGTAACTTTATTACAGTTATTAAAGTAGAATTCTTGTTTTATAGTCCTAGATCTCAAGGATGCCTATTTTAATATTTCTATATTCCCTGAACATCACTGGTTCCTTAGTTTCCACTGTGAAGGATAGATCTTTCAGTATACTGTTCTTCCCTTTCACCTTGCTACAGTGTCCAGGGTATTTTCTAAGTGTATGGCCCTGGATGTGGCAAATCTCCACCTTCAAGACTGCAGCATTTCCCTCTGTCTGGATGACTGACTCCTGGCAGCTGATTCTACCAAAGGAACATAGTCTTGAAAACCTGTCAGTCTCTTAGCCTCATAATTAACTGGGGAAAGTCCAAGTTAGAGCCCGCTCAGAAAGCACAGTTTATTGGGGCCATTTTGGACTTCACTCTAGATAAGGGCTTCCTCCCTCCAGAATGGATCCACAATATTGTGAGTGTAGTTCGGGAATTCGAACACAAGCATTTTCTCTCTGCCCATAGTATCCGGCACTTGTTGAGTTATATGGCAGCAACTACTGTGGTCATGCCAAATGCACGCCTCCACATGAGGCCTTTACAGCTTTGGTTCTTGGGGGTTTGTAGGTCATACCTTCACTCCATCTCATAGTTTTTTTGTCCCTCTCTTGATCGTTCATAAATTTACTTGGTAGTCGGTTGAACTGAGGTACCCCATTTGGTTTTTCCCAGGTGGATGTTATACCTACCAGAGATGCTTCCTTACAGGGCTGGGGAGCAAAGTTCGCTCTAAGCTGTGCTAGGGGGTGCTGATGCACAAAATATTAGCCAGTAATTCAGGGAGAATTCTCTCTGCTCACAATTGAGAGAAGGCATTTCCTCCCCTCCACTGGAAACAATGGAGAATTGGGGTACCTCCTGCTGGGGCCCATAGAACTGGCACCTTGGGCCAATCTTTTTGAAACTTGGGTCTTCTTTTTTTAAGAAGATGCACCAGCAACTATGCTGCAAATTTGATGCCTTTACCTCAAAAAACAGCCCCGAGCCTCAGATATCCCTGGATTGATTCTCCATTATAACCTATGGGGTCCATTGACTATAATAGTTCCCATAGGCTATAATGAAGCAGGTTTTTTGCACACCCCTATTATGCTTTTCAGAATGATTTGTAAGCTACCTTGAGTCACAGGGGAAAGTGGGATACAAATATTTGAATAAATAAGTAGTTTGGGTTGGTTGATAACATTTAAGCAACTTCCTGTTAAGGTTAGGCAGGGTTCTGACAGTTACACTTGACCTGTAATGCTGGTTGTCATATTTAACTAAAAAAAACCCAAAGAAGACTGCAAGAGTTTCCCTCCCTCCCAAGTGCTGGTATGTTTTCTAAGGCTCAGTGCAGGGTGACAGTCCGAGGCTAAATCTACCAATATAGTGGGAAAGGGTGTGTAAACCTGTTCTCCAGAGGCCAGGTTTACCAATATGATGGAAAGGGGTGGGTAGACTGGTTCTGCAAAGGCTAGGTTTACCAATATAGTGGAAAAGGGAGGGTTGACCTGTTCTCTGGAGGCCAGGTCTACCAATATAGTGGAAAGGGAACAGTAGACCTGTCCTCCGGAGGCCATATTTTCCAATAAAGTGGAAGGGGGTGGGTAGACCTGTTCTCCAAAAGCCAGGTCTACCAATATAGTGGAAAGGGGAGGGTAGACCTGTTCTCTGGAGGCCTTGTCTACCCATGTAGAGGACATTTTCTATAACGAAATTTGGCTTGATTCTATTGTCTCTTATGTTTAAATGATTCTTAAAATATACTTTAAATATAGTTTAAAAGAATTATGGTTATGGAAATAATCTTCTAAAATACTAATTGATATAATAGTCAAATGTCGACTCGCTCACAACTCAAATGTTACTAGCTTTTTTTGCTCATGAGGTAGAATTTTTGCTCACAACACTGTGGAGCTTAGAGGAAACATTGCTGGCAAGCTCACTGTGGGGAGTCCTCAGCTTCAGGCACTTGGTCACCTGCAGAGAAAGATCACATAAAGTGGTTACAGTTGAAAGCTGTAACACTCTTATCTGTTTCTCATATCAGTCACTCAATCGGTCTATCCTGTTGCAGACAGATACTATGGTAGCCTGAGTTTTCATCCAAAGGTTGTGTCAAAATTTCATTTGTCCCAAGACATTGTATTACCTGTTTTCTTCCCAGATCCCACTTCTGAAGCGGAATGGGAGCTCCATTCATTGGATGTTAGAAGGGCCTTACTTTTTTATTTGAAGTGAATGGCCAAGTACCGTAGTTTTGCAGGTCCAAGGGTAGGGAAACGGACTACCCCACAGACTCCCTCCTGGTAGATGGTGCAGACTATCAAGTATTGCTATGACTTAGCTGAACCTCCTTCCCCACTGGATGTTCAGGTTCATTCCATGAGAGCTGTGATGTCTTCGACTGCATTTTGGGGTAGTTCCCCTCTGGAAGAGATCTGCAGAGCTGCCACCTGAACTTCTTCTGACACCTTCATGTGGCATTATGCACTACACATTGCAGCCAGAAGGGGAGCAGAATTTGGAAAGGCTGTACTCCATTCTCTGTTTAAATAAGGTGAGCATGTCCCCCCCCCTTATAGAGCTTGTTAGACTCCCCCTATGGGACTGCACAGAAGACTGATGGTGAAAACGGGGTTGCTTACCTGTAACTGTTGTTCATCAAGTACCTTCTGTGCAGGCAAAATACCCTCCCTCCTGCCCCACAACATGCTCTTGGTAGCATGGAGGAACTGAGGGTGAGCGGTGCTGGTGCGTGGGAGCATATGGCTATGGGTAAAAATTGGAATCAAACTTTTGGCTCCAGCACACAGTGCCCTTTGGAGGCTTAGAGCTGTATACCTATTGATTGGCAGGCCTGTGCATGCTCAGCCCCCATATGTGCCTACACAGAAGATACTCAATGAACGAAAGTTACAGGTAAGCAACCCTGTTTTTCTCACTTTCGTCCACAATACCTGATGCAGTCTCTTCACCCACTCAACTCCCTTATTCTGTCTCACACAACCCCCCCCTCTAAAAACTTAGTCAACTCTGCACCCTAGGGTACGACCACCATCTAATTACAACACATTTCGATAACCCATCCAGCCCATCCTTCTTACTATAGAGGCCAGCCTTTTAAACTACAGCAACACACATAAAAAATCCCATATTAAATCACAGAAATAACACATAAAATATCATAGCAAAACACCACACCTACTATTTATTTCCCCCCTCCTCCTGACAACTTTTCCCTGATTCCATCTCTCTCTCTCCCTCCCCACTAACTGACTTTTGATCTGCCCCCTCCCCATCTTCGGGTTTATTATTTACTACATTTATACCCCACCTTTCTCTACAACAGGGGTGGCCGAACTGTGGCTTGGGAGCTGCATACAGCTCTTTCACACATATTGTGCAGCTCCCTGCAGGGTGGCTGGGGAAGCTAAATATCATTAGCCAACAAATATTATTGGACAAATAAATATCATTATCAATAACTGCTTTTACTGCTTTTGGGCAGTCTCATTTAATGTTAATAAAAAGCAAATGTGCATATTTCCCAGTAAAAACATGTAATCTTTGTTCATGTCTTGCGGCTCCCAAACATCTGATGTTTATTCTATGTGGCTCTTACGTTAAACAAGTTTGGCCACCCTTGCTCTACGATGTGGACCCAAACAACTTACATAATTCTCTTCCTTTTTATCTCTGCAACAGCCATCTGAAGTAGATTAGACTGAGAGTGTATGACTGGTCCAAGATCACCCAGCGAGCTTACATGGTAGAATGGAGATCTAAACCAGGGTCTCCCAAATCCTGGTCTGAAATTCCAGCTACTACACCACACCACTACACCACAGTGCCTTTTGTGGGGTGTCTGCTGTTGAACAGTAGCAAGCAGCCAGTCCTGGGGGAGTGGTGGCATCGTCACCTGGTGGTTGCTGGTGGGCTTGGCCCTTTTGAATCCTTCCCCAAAGGCCAAAATAGCCCTAGAAAGGGCTCTGCTCCTCCCCCTGCCTTCTGCTAACAGAAACCAAGTCTTCAACTGGTAATGCTGTTGTGGCTGCCAAGCAATGGGTCTCAGAGAGCTGCAGGCACTATTATTATTTTGCAGGGTTTTAACTCACCAATGTTTTTTTAAAAAAAGATTTCCAATTTTTCTGCATGCCTGAGGCATTTTTCAGATTTGTAGTAAGCCCTGTCTTGTCTGTTCATGGCTCCAATCTCTGGATTTAAACATTCACAGGTCTGGCCATGTTGAGAATTAGATATATTGATATGGGACAAAGCATCAAAATATGAAACAGAGTTTGGGGGATAAATTACAACAATCTGGTATTGAATAGCATTTTATGTTTAGGAATAAACTAGTCATCTAATTACAGAATTTAAATATATTAAATTTAAAATGAAGAGTCAGTTCCCTTGAATCTGGTGTTATTTACCTCAGGCACTTATTCACAAAGAGTTATGATAACAATACTTTGCAATGTATAGAACACATGTGAAGTGTTCAAAGCACTTCACCTACATTATCTCTGTAATCCTTTATAAAATATTGTGAGCTAGACCCATATTGTTATCTCTCATATTGCAGTTGTGAGAACAGTGGTTTTCTGGCCGCTCTACTGAATTCATAGCTGAAGTGAAACCTGAACAGGGGACTTCCCAACGCATGGCTCACATACTTTCATTACGCTAAGTAACGGACCCGGGAAATTATAGGCCTGTCAGTTTGACATCAATACCTGGGAAAATTCTGGAGCAGATTATTAAACGCTCTGTCTGTGAACACCTTGAACAAAATGAGTTAATTGGTAATAGCCAGCATGGGTTTATGAAGAATAAGTCATGCCAGACTAACCTTATCTCCTTTTTTGACAGAGTTACTAAAATGGTTGACTCTGGCAATGCCGTGGATATAGTGTATCTAGATTTCAGTAAAGCATTTGACAAAGTTTCTCATGATATCATTGAGGATAAGCTGGTTAAGTGTGGGCTGGATGGCGCAACCGTTGGGTGGATTCATGGTTGGTTGAAAAATCGTACCCAACGAGTGCTCGTAAATGGCTCTGCGTCTACGTGGAGGGAAGTCTCGAGTGGAGTACCACAGGGCTCAGTCCTAGGCCCGGTGTTATTCAATGTTTTTATAAATGACCTGGATGAAGACATAGAGGGGATGCTTATCAAATTTGCAGATGACACGAAGCTGGGTGGGATTGCTAATTCTGAAAAAGACAGAGTCAGGATTCAGAAGGATCTTGATAGGCTGGAACAGTGGGCTGAGACAAATAAATGAATTTCAATAGAGATAAGTGCAAAGTCCTACACTTAGGTACAAAAAATCAAAGGCACAGATATAGAATGGGAGGGACTTGGCTTGACAGCAGCACATGTGAAAGGGATCTAGGTGTTATGGTTGATCACAAGCTAAACATGAGCCTGCATTGTGATGCGGCTGTGAAGAAAGCTAATGCAATCTTAGGATGCATTAGCAGAAGCATTGTGTCCAGATCATGGGAGGTGGTAGTTCCGCTGTATTCTGCTATGGTCAGGCCCCACCTGGAGTACTGTGTCCAGTTTTGGGCACCACATTTTCGGAAGGATGTTGACAAACTCGAGCAGGTCCAGAGGTGGGCGACCAGGATGGTGAGAAGGTTGGAGTCCAAGTCTTATGAGGAAAGGCTGAGGGAGTTGGGTATGTTTAGCCTGGGAAAGAGAAGGTTTAGAGGGGACATGATTGCAGTCTTCAAGTATTTGAAGGGCTGTCATGTAGAAGATGGAGTGGAACTATTCTCTCTTGCTCCGGATTGCAAGACTAGATCTAATGGGTGGAAATTACAAGGGAGTCGTTACCGGCTTAATATCAGGAGAAACTTCCTGACTGTAAGAGTGGTTGAGCAGTGGAACAGACTGCCTCGGGAGGTGGTGGATGCTCCTTCGCTGGACGTTTTCAAGAGAAGACTGGACAACCATCTTTTGGGTATGTTGTAGGTATGTAGGGGTTTCGGCTGTGTTCCTGCAGAGTGCAGGGGGTTGGACTAGATGGCCTGCAAGGTCCCTTCCAACTCTAACATTCTATGATTCTATGATTCTAACATCTGTGACTACACAGGAACGTACAAAACTGGCTCATTTCCAGACTTTACTATTTGTTGTCAGTAGTATGTACAATAGAGAAAATGAAGGTAAGGATTTGTTAAATATGTAGAATATAGTATATTTGTATTTTATTTTGCAGATTTGGAAACAATGGCTCTTATACAGCAGTCATCAGACCAACAATGTGGTATAATTTGTATGCAGCATAGAGAGTAACATGGTTATGGGGAAGCAACCTCTGCAAATTAGTTACCAAAAGCTTGTATCCATCATTCTATGAACAGTGAGAGCTAAATACTATTTTACATATACACCCTTCTCTAATTATATTCTTCAGAACAATTATGTGGAGTTTAGAAAGATTAGCTCAAAGTCAATCACTAGCCTGCAAGGTTCATCAGTGTATTGAATTGGGTGTCCCACATTCAAACTCCATGGGCTATTCACAAAATGCAAATTAATATATAAATATCCACAACTGCATATAATGCAGAGATCTAGTATAATCTGTTTGCTGCTGATCAGACTAGCAGCAACAGATAGGTGACAATTCATCATACATCATGTGAGTTTCATTATTACAGGCAAGATAATGAATACTAAATGTGTGCTGATTGTTTGAAGAAAATACCAAAAAAAAAAATTACAACCCAAACCTGAAAGGAGTAGCTGTATGTATTAGAATTAAAGGATGCAGCTCATTACTAGATTGACAGTGCCTTCCTAAGTAAGCTGGATCCCTGTAAGTACATTAACCTCAACTCTGCTCAGGATGGTACAATATCTTTTCAGTGCCTCATACCTGGTATTTTAAGCTACACAATTTTTAAAGATGCTGCTTTATGATTTTTGGTATGGGAATTTGGTCTGGGCATTGCTGTTTCTAACACATAAGACACGTTGTTATCATTTTATGTGCA
This sequence comes from Gekko gecko, assembly GCA_029375565.1. Taxonomy (NCBI): domain Eukaryota; kingdom Metazoa; phylum Chordata; class Lepidosauria; order Squamata; family Gekkonidae; genus Gekko; species Gekko gecko. The sequence goes on along the minus strand of JAPDNY010000004.1, from coordinate 97,493,794 downwards.
AAACCACACATGGGTTCTGCTTAGACAGGCACACTTAAGTGTGTCAGAATACATGCTCTCTCATTTGCAGATATGTAAAACTTACTTTCCTCTGCTCATTCACATATTAGAGGAAATATATATCTAATATATGGCATTAACCAACCTGGAGGCCAGGTTCTGCAGAGCCAAGCCCACTCAAGCCAGGTTTCTCCAACACAGAGGCACTGACACATCAAAGAGATGGCATGTTTTTCTCTCTCAGTTGTAAAACTAATTCTATACAGTGAAATGGAGCTGTTCCCAGGTTCTGTAGCTCTATCTGTAGTCCATCTTCACCACTGTCAAGATCTATCTGCCCATCTGCCGCTCATCCACAACAAGACCATTTGTGTGTCTTTATGTTGCTTGAGTGCTCTGATGCAATGTTACAAGAAAACAATCCTAAAACTTATCTCAAGGTTAAATGAGAGTCAGGACTCAAACAGTGCGCTCATCTCCTGTTGTACTGTGCCTGTGATCAAAGACTGTCCGGTGCAAATACTCCCTGTTATATCAACCATCTAAGAGACCAGAAAAATTAGACATATACAGTAGCTGCTTCAAGAGTCCAGATTTCACCACAAAACTTGTTGCAAAATAACAGATGTAGAAGGTGGGTACTAAGGGGCCATGCTGAATAACCACAGTGTACTATCCCTTCTGTATCTCTAAGGAAGAAAAAAGCACCCAGAAGTAAGGTGGTAAACAAGAGCTACAATTAAAACGTTGACTCAGAATGTGGCAAGATAAACAGGTTGCTTACCTGTAACTGATGATCTTCGAGGGGTCATCTGTGCAGTCACACCCATGGGATTATGAGCCTGCACTGATCTGAATCGGTGGCATACAAAGCTCACAACAGAATTTTTGCACCTCCATCCCAGGCATGTACAGGAACCCCACTGTGCATGCCCAAGGGGGTGGGGCATGGACATCCCGCCATTTCCTTCTGACCGCTGTCACATCAATAACAGGAGAAAAGTACTGAAGCGACAGCAGTGGGGAAGGATGGGCGGGTGGTGTGACTGCACAGATGACCACTCGAAGATCATCAGTTACAGGTAAGCAACCTGTTTATCTTCTTTGTGGTCTCTGTGCATCACACCCATGGGAGATTGAAAAGCAGTGGCTCACCCAGAGGTGGGTGCTATTGTAAATTCAGTGCTCTGCCAACGAAAGGACTAAGTGACCAAGGTCCACTCTGTGGTGTTCACGAACATCAACAGCATAGTGCTTGATGAAGGTGTTCGGAGTAGACCATGTCACAGCCTCACAGATCTCCGACAGAGAAGCACCCTTCAAGAAGGCTGTAGACGTAGCCATGGATCTTGTGGAATGCGCTCGCACAGGCAAAGGCAATGGGCGTTTAGACAACAGGTAGCACAGCTTAATAGTCTCAACAATCCATTTAGAGAGATGTTGTGCTGAGAGCTTGTCTCCTGCAGAGTAAGCGGAGTAGGAAACAAATAAGTGATTGTCCCTCCTACTCGAACATGTCCTGTCCAGGTAAAAAAGCAGTGCTCTCTTAACATCTAGTGCATGGAGGAGACGTTGCTGACCATCTTTCGGGTTAGGAAAGAAGTTTGGCAAAAAGATCTCTGAGCTGAGGTGGAACTTGGAGACCACTTTAGGAAGGAAAGAGAAGTCAGGCACCATTGTCACACCATCCGGTAGGAAGACAAGGAAAGGTGGGTCATGATGAAGGGCTACGAGTTTGCCCTCCTGGCCAAGGTGATGACAACGAGAAAGGCAGTTTTCCATGCTGCATGTTTCAGCTTACAAGTCGCCATAGGCTCGAAAGGTCTCCCCGTCAGATTGTGCAGCACCAGCGTCAAGTCCCACAAGGGTACCGGCGAACGAATTGGCGGATATAAGTGGAGGAGAGTCTTCAGAAATTTCTTTGAGACCAGGTGAGAGAAGACAGAGAAGCCCTCGAAACCAGAATGGTAGGCAGAAATGGCCAACAAGTAGACTCTGATTGAGGAGTGCGAGAGGTCCTTCTCAGCCAGTGAAAGCAAAAATTCTAGGATCTGGTCAAGCATGAGAGAAACTGGATACACGTCTGAGGGCCGCAAGAAGGCCAAGAAACGAGACCACTTCCCACTGTATGAATGTCCCATAGAGTCCTTCCTGGCATTGAGTAACACCGTAATGACTCTATCTGAAAAGGTTAGTTGTCCACGAGATAACTTGAGCTTGTGGACCTCATGGAACAGAAGAGCTCTGCCCTCCGTTAGCAGCAGATCTGGCACCAGTGGGAGTGGATGGCGATCCTTGGTCAGCAAAAGGAGGTTGGCAAACCAAGGTTGTCTCAACCACCAGGGGGTGATCAGAATGCACCTCGTGTGAATCCTCATGAGCTTTTGGACCATCTTTAGCAAAAGCAGCAGAGGAGGGAACATGTACAGGAAGCTGTTGTTCCAAGGGTAAACAAGTCCATCTCCCAAGGCCCCAGGATCTCGTGCCCCCCTGCTACAGAATAGGCTGCCCTTTGCATTGTATCAGGTGGTGAACACATCTATGTGAGGCGTACCCCACATTTTGAATATGGGACATAGGTAGGTCCAGTTCAGTTCCCAGTTGTAGCGCTGAGAGACCCCTGCTGAGCAGGTCTGCATGCACATTGGCACTGCCAGCAATGTGTGAGGCAATGGGAAAAATGTGCTTGAGGTATGCACCAGGCCCAAAGTTCCAGAGCCAGGTCACAGAGACTGTGGGAGACTGTCCTTCCCTGTCTGTTGATATAACTGAGGGCTGTCATATTGTTGGTCAATATAGCCACACAGTTCCCCATGAGAAGAGGCTGGAAACATTAGAGGGCCAGTTCGATTGCCAGAAGTTCCAAAAAATTTATGTGATTTTTTTGAGGTCAAGGCATCCCGCCTGTGACCTATGGAGAGGCCGTTGATGTGGGCACCCCATCCCCACAGGGAGGCGTCGGTCATGAGGGTGAGACCAGGAGTGAGGGGATGGAAGGGGACACCCTGTATCAGGTTGTCTGCCTGTGTCCACCAGAGAAGGGAGTTGCATGCTTCCTGTGACGGAGCGAGACGAACTGACTGGGTCATTCATAGGGGCTTGAAGTGCTGTAGGAACCAGAGCTGAAGTGGTCACATTTGCATTCTGGAGAAGCAAAGGACTGCAGTCATAGCTGCCATCAGGCCCAGAAGGCATTGAATTTGAAAAGCAGACGACATGGCTTGGAGTCAAATTTGTTGTGCAAGAGCAGCTAGAGTGAGGGCTCTGTCCTGGGGCAGGAAGGCTTTGCCTTCCATGGAGTGGAGTAATGCCCCTACAAACTGCACTCTCTGAGAAGGAATCAGCTGCGATTTCTTGTGGCTGACTTGGAGATCCAGGGAACGAAGGACACTGAGGGCCTGGGAGACCTGTTGCATGAGAAGGTCCCTGGAAGGCACGACCAGAAGCCAGTTGTCCAGCTATGGGAATACCATCCGGCCATAGAAGTGAAGATGTGCCACGACTACCATGATCTTGGTGAAGACATGTGGTGTCATGCTGAGGCCAAATGGTAGACTCCTGAATTGGTAGTGTCCACCTCCTATCGCAAAGTGGAGGTATTGTCGATGGGAAGGGTGGATGGTTAAATGGAAATAGGCATCGAGGTTGAGAGTGGCCATCCAGCAACCTCTGGACAGGAGAGGTAGGATGACCTGTAGAGTTATCATCTTGAATCTCCATTGGGTTTGGGCTGTTTTGGTCTGGCTTCTTGTTGTCCAGCTCTGTACCTTTGTCTAGCTTGATATTGTTGTCTGTTCCCAGACAGGGATTGACGTGACCTATAGCCGCCTTCTGGCGATGGTTTAGCCTGGAGGTGTAGCATGACCAAGAGTGAGGTCTAAAAGGCTTAGAAGGGGCAAAGACCCCCAATGACCTGGACGCTTTGATGATTTTATCTATGTCCTGCAGGGCCGAATCAGTGGAAGTGTGAAAGAGACCCTGGCCATCAAAAGGCAAGTCCTCTATGTATGCCCTAATATCGGCAGGGAGTGAGGTGATCCTGAGCCAGGAATGCCTACAGAGGGCGACTGCAGAAGACATTGTTTTGGAGAACATATCCAAAGCATGTTTGGAAGAATTGATCATCTGCTTAGACAGTAACAACCCTTCCTTTTGCAGCTTTCTGGCCTCCTGACATTTGTCATCAGACACGGAGGCCAAAAGATCAGTAAAACGCTCCCAGAGAGAATACTGATAATGGCCCTTGCAAGCTATATAATTTGACATTTTGATTCCCAGAGCTCCAGCTGAATAAAACCATTGACCGAATGAATCCAACTTCTTGCTCTCCTTATCAGAAGGTGTAGCAAGGGAACATTTACTCTTCGAGGAGGACGACACAACCATGGAATTGGGTTTAGGATGGATATGGAGGAATTCAGCCTCCATCTCTTGGGCCCTATACAAGTGATCCAGGCGCCTGGAAGACACTGGGGCAGAGGATGTTTTATCCCATGGTGCCCTTGCTGCCTGGAGGAGGATGGTCAACATTGGAAGGGCAATTAACGTGGAGGTATCAAGTTGTACAACATCGAAGACAGCGTCCAAAACCGAGGGTTGGGGTTGGACGATCAACAGTCCCAGGGAATGTGCCATCCTTTTGACTAAATCTTTGTATGAAGAAAGGTCTTCTGAGGGAGAAGTTGGAAGGTTGTCAGACATCGTAGGCTCGAGGGAAGGGTCCTCAGGTGAACTGGGTCTTTCTGAATCGTCAGTGCTGGAATCGGAAGATCTTGAAGGCGACCCTGGTGCTGATAACAAGGGTACATCATCCCTTCAGGCAGGAGTACCTGATATTGGAGCTGTTTGCGATGGTAAAACCGGGTTGGAACAGAGAGGCGAGGGCAGGCGACAAGGTTTGGAGAAGACGCAGAAGGTTTAGATTTGTGTTGGGGAGAATGTGAATGACGTGACCCACGGTCCCAATCTGACTGTGGCCTAGGCGTCAGCCATGGCATCAATGTCGACATTGGATAGGAGCTAAATCAATAAGGCATGTGTTGCCGATGGTCCCATGGAGGTGACACAGGTGGATCAAAGTAGGTCGGGGAGTGTGGTCTCAACTCCCCTCTGGGCGAATAGGAGAGCCTGGGTCTGGCATGACGATAGTCGGGGCACTCCTCTGATCGATATCAATGCTCCCCACATCTAGAGGACCTAGAATGATACCGAGAGTCCGGTCTAGATCGATCACTTGCCCGAGAAGAAGCCGATGGGGAACGATCTCTACGAGATTGGCGTGGGACAACCTCCTCGACCTCCAACAGTGAGATCGAGATGGGTCCAGCGTCCAAGGAGACCTCCGATACCAGGGGGATCAGCTACCGAATGGGCATGTCCAATGGAGGTAATTGTTGCATCGCAGGCAGCTCCAAAGCAGGAGGGTGATTGATATTGGGTTGCGCCTGCTGAGAAGGGGGCCATGAAGAGCCCTTTTGCATGCCGATGCTGCTCACTTTGTGAGACTTATGCGGTGCAGGAGGGTGATCGATATCAGGTTGCATCCACTGAGAAAGGGGCAATGCAGAGCCCTTTTGCACGATGACCCGCTCAGTTTGTGAGACTTATGCGTGGGTTTTTAAAGAGATTTCTCTTTCTCGTGCTTATCCCTCTTCTTCTTAGCCGGTATGGAGGCAGAAGAAGCCATGTTCGGTGCCAAACGTCTAGGAGAAGACGTTCCCGCATCTGATGCCAACTTAGGGCGGAAAGGTGGGATCGGTGTTGGGGCATCTTCCGATGTTGATGGAAGCGCCATCGGTTGAGAGTCTGAAGGGGTCTGAGCAGTCATCTCCCCTTGAGGCAAAGGAGCCAATGCGGACTCCCAAAGTGCCACTCAAAGTCTCGCGGCCTGTTTTTGCGGGTCTGGTTGGAAAACCTCGAGCAATGGCGGCAAGTCTCTGGATGATGGATTTCTCCAAGGCAGAGAATACAAAGTGTGTGGCTGTCGCTGAGGGCGAGTTTGCTGCCGCAGCCGACACACCTTTTAAAACACCCTCACTTTTTGGCCATAAAAAACCCACAATGGCACAAGAAAAAGAAAATTTCCCCCAGGTGAGGTGAATAAAAAATTTACCTGGGGGGGGGGGAGGAGCTGCCAGGGGTAGCGACGACCCTCAAAAAGGAAATAATCCTCTCTCTCTCTCTCTCTCTTTTTTAGTAAAACGAAGGGAAAAATGAGAAAGAAAACTAATGGACAAAATCCCTTGTGAGAGAAATAACTCTTCTTCACCGACTGGCAGAAACAAGCTGTTAATAGCGCGGCGGTCAGAAGAGAACTGGCGGGATGTCAGAAGTGGGGTTCCTGCGCATGCTTGGGATGGAGGCGCAAAAATCCCATTGTGAGCTTTGTTTACCACTGATTCGAATCAGTGCAGGCGCATAATCCCATGGGTGTGATGCACAGAGACCACGAAGAAGATCTTGGGGTTGTAGCAGATAACTTGTCGACAATGTCAGTGTTCTGCAGTGATGAAAAAAGCAATGCTGGAGATTAGGAAAGACACTGAAAATAAAATGGCCATTATTACAATGGTACAGAATGCTGTGTACAGTTCTGGTTGCTGAATCTCAAAACAAGATATCACAGAGTTGGAAAAAAGTTTAGAAGAGAGCAATCAAGATTATTAAAGGGAAGAAGAAGAAGAAGGGGAGGAAGAAGAGGAAGAAGTCTCAGAGCGGCTTACAAAGTCCTTTCCCTTCCCCTCCCCACAACAGACACCCTGTGAGGTAGGTGGGGCTGAGAAAGCTCTTTCAAGAACTGCTCTTTCAAGAACAGCTCTGACAGAATTATGGCTTGCCCAAGGTCATCCAGCAGCTGCAAGTGGAGGAGTGGCGAATCAAACCCGATTCTCCCAGATTAGAGTCCATGCACTTAACCACTACACCAAACTTGCTGAAGAGATTTGGGATCTTCAGTTCTCAAAAAAGACAACTTGGGGCATCAGAGGTTTCTACACATGGTAGGCAATGTTCCCTCTAAGCTGAGTTCGTGTGAGCTAGCTCAGTTTTTTAGCCTCCGGCTCACACATTTTTGTTTTAGCTCAGAAAGGATGGCTCCAAAGCAAACTGATTTATGCAGTAGCCAAATTGCCCGCTCACAACTTTAATGGCAGTAGCTCACTAAGTTGAATTTTTGCTCACAAGACTCCACAGCTTAGAGGGAACATTGATGGTAGGGAATGTAGACAGTTCTCCCTCTTCCAGGATACTGGATTAGATGGCACCTCTTATTTTCTTAGAAGAAACACAGAGTAAAGACTATTATCCTTTCCTACAAATTGTTTAGAATCCAGTAGCAGTGTGTCCTGGTAAGCTTCAAACAAGTGATCTTTTTGACAGGGGGACTGATCTTCTCCCTTTACAACAGCACAGAAAATTAAATAGAGGCACACTATATCCGTACAAAATCCTTCCCTAAAACTTGGTTGTCCAAATATTTTCAAACTTGAATTGCAGGGTATTACTTAAGAAATATTCTTCTGTTCAACAGGAGGCTGTTTTTCCTAAGCTAAAATGGAAAGTTACTGAAAATATGTAAACTAATGCAAATAGGTAGTAATAACAAAACCTTATTATCTACTGTAACATTAATAACATTGTATTTATATTTTCAAGCTGCAGGTATCCATTATGGTTATCGTAAATGGAGAGACTAGCTAAAAACTATTAACTATCTTGAGGCAGGCCATGCCTTTCTTCACAATTTTCATTTATTTAACTTCTTCAAAGGATTTTTCCCTTGAAGAAATGTTGACTCCCTCTCCCAGCACTCTTCATTACATGCTACTTTTGTCTTAGCTGTCTGTAAAGAAGGAATGATTGATCATGTACAGAGTTACGTTAACAACAAATACTACCTCCTAAAAGGCACCATTAACACTGTGTTCAAACTGTGCTCTGCACATCGCAGTTATCACCAATGCCTGTGTAGATTTGGGGTCTTCTGAGAAAAATGTGGAGAGGCTATCCTATTAGTATTTTTGGAGACTTATATAGCCTGTTTTTAGACTATTACACTTTGCTACAGACAGAAGACATTACTAATATTCACAGCTGATACTATAAAACTCACCTTGCATGTATACAGCCTATGTTTACTGTGATTTTCTTCCAGCTGTTCTTTGTATTTCCAAACACAAAACTGGTAAACATTTTAGTAAAATTCTCACCTTTACAGAGAAAATTAATTTAAAAAATCTCTTATGTTCTTGCCATTTTCCAGATAGCAGTACATAACAAATCCTTTGGCACCAGAGCCAGTTGCCAGTCTCTTTTCTGGCATGAAGTCTCTTTTAACAAAAGAGAACAGCTATAATAAAAATGATTATAAGTAATTAAATCAGTGCTAGCTATACTGCCCCTTCATCTTGGGACTTCTACCCATCGTCCAAGTCATATGGCTTCTTCTTCTTTAATCTCATGTGAATTTTTATTTCCAGAAATATCATCATCATTGGAATAGTTTCCTGAGTCTCGACAGCTCTGTTCTGATTGTCTGTGGTCCTTAAAGTTAATTTCAGGTAAGATGCTGTTTTCAATTACAAGGACACATTTTTCTGTGGATTCTTCTGAAGATATCAAGTAGGAACTGCTTGGATTTCTTCCTCCAGTCTTCTGTAGATGGAGAGACACAAAGAAAGCAGTGAGGGGAAAAAAACCTATAATCAGCTTTTTGAGTCTCTTAATAGCATTGCAAGACTCTATAGTACATTCTGCTGAACATGGCTCTCTGCTATGCCAGAACATGTTATATAGATTCCAATACAAGGGCTCTACAAAGACCTATTCTACATGGTAAGAATTAAGATACCTAAATTAATGCTTATTAAGCACTGAGAAACCAATTAGTATACAAAACACTTGAACAATTACTGACTCCCCTCCCTGATGCATTAGCTAGATAGAACATTTGAAGTCAAGACAAAGGTAAGTTCTATTAGACAGCACAGAGGAATGAGGATCAAGACAGATATGTACAATTTTCTGTCACTGGCACACATTTAAAAGATTTAAGTCAGGACAAAGGTAAGTTTTATTATACAACATGGAGGAAAGAGGACTAGGAGTGTGTGCTCCGTATATACTGAGCTGAATAAATACCCCAAAAATACCTTATCGGATTTTTTTGTGTATTTATTCAGCTGAATACAGAACAGAGATCTGTATTCGGCTACTGAAGTAGCCCCGCCTGAATAAAAGCTGATAGTATTTGGCTTTTATTCAGGTATTGCAAGTGAAGGGAAGGGGTTTAAAGTTTACCTGTATTTTCCCCAGTGCTATAAATATTCTTTTTTAGGTAGGTATGGTGTGAGTGGTCCAATGAGGTTGCACCATCAATTTATACATGTATAAATGTTATTCCTTTTGGTCTTTTAGGGTTTCTGTGTGGCACTGTGGCATGCTTGCACTGCCACAGTGCCACTTGTTCTCATGGCAAACAAGCACCTCCCAAGACAGTTCACTTTCCCTGAGATTCTCTAGGAGAGTCTGACTGCTGGGTGGCTGCCTACTTGCCTGCCTTAAGTGCTACTGGCTGGGTTTCCCCATTGGAAACAATGGAGGTAATGGGGGTAACCTGTTTGGGTGCCCATAGACTTAGGCCCATTAGTCCAATTGCTTTGAGACATGGAGGTGTATGTGGGAGAGGCTCCCGAAGCTACCCTGAAAATTTGGAGCCTCTCCCTCAACCCCCTCCCCCACCAGAGCTACTAACAGCACCGTGGGAAAAAAGTAACTTTTCTTCCCACCATAGAGAACAATGGAGGGGATGGGGGCAACCTGTTTGGAGGCCCATAGAATTGGACCCCCTGGTCCAATGTTCTTGAAACATGGTGGGTATCTTGGGGAGAGGCTCCAATAGCTACCCTGTGAGTTTGGAGCCTCTCCCTCAAACCCCCTCCCCTCCAGCCCCCAGATTATACCCTATGTTTTCACCACTGGCTTCAATGGCCCATAGGATATAATGGGGCTGAATTGCTGCCAAATTTCTTTCATTCCCTGCTTTCCTTCTGTCCTTTTCCTCTTTCCCGCCTTCTTCTTTTCTCTTTTTTCCTCCTTTCCCTGTTTCCTTCCTTCTTCCCTTCTCTCTCTTTCTTTCCATCCTTCTTTCCTTCTCTTTCTTTCCCTCTTTCCTTCTCTCTACTCTCTCTCTTTCCTTCCCGCTTTCCTCCTTCTGTGGCCCAACTCTAGTGAGAAAGGGTTTAAACACTCCCCCACCCAGGCCAGCTGGGGAAGGGAAGGGGAGGCTTTCGAAGATGCCTCCCCTCCTTTTGCTTCCCCTTCTGACATCACTTCTGGTGATGTCAGGGGGCATGGCATATGCTAATAGCCTAGTAGCTCATTAGCATACCATATGCTAATGAGCTCCTGCAGCTCTTTTTCTACGAAAAGACCCCTGAGTGCATCAAAATTTGTGAAAGTTCATGGTGGTTTTTCAGCTCGTGAACAATGCTTTGCAAACCGTGAGCTACCCAAAATTCATGACAAACTTTAGTTCGTCAGCCAGTTCGTGTCCATCCCGAACGCCAACCTCTGGTGGGTTTTTCAAGAAAAGAGATGTTCAGAGGTGGTTTGCCATTGCCTGCCTCTTCACTACAACCCTGGTATTCCTTGGTGATCTCCCATCTGAATAGTGACCAGGACCAACCTTGCTTAGCTTCTGAGATCTGACAAGACTGGGAGAACCTGGGTTATCCAGGTCAAGGCAATGCCATCATACAAGCAGCTAAAAATTCTGTCTTTTTAAAAACTGCATGACAAAAACAGATCTGATAAAGTTAATTTTCAATTAACTTAAAGTTCCGTTTGTGCAACAGAAAGAAATTATTAGAGATTACAAAGATGTTTTAGCATTAAATGTGTGAAATGTAATACCTTGTTTTAGAACTGAATACAGGTAGATATAAAGAATCTGGTCAGATACTGCTCTGAAGGAAGTGAAAAGTAAGAGGCAGCACTTGAACAAAACCTCTTATTTTCACTGTTAGGTTTATGCATTGTAAGGAAGAAAAAAACCCCTGCCAAGGTATTACTTGATATTTTAAAAGTTAAATGCCAAGCCTTTACCTGGCATTTGCCTGCTAACTATGAGCTCTATGTGGCCACTAAAGAACCCACAATGGAGTCTGCTAGGATATTCATATCACTTATTATTTGCAACAAGATAGTTAATTAATGCTTATACCTCTATGATTAATGGAAGATTGCATGAGGGAAAGAACGCATATTTGACCTTCTTCCATATATACCAGAAAGCATAGAGCAAGGCAACGACAACAGCTGCAGCACCAAAGAAAACTATTGCGATGACAAGAGAAACTTGATTTGATTGTCCTATAAAACAAACAAAAAGGAATTAAACTGTTAAGATATTGAAAAATATACTATTTCTAAATTTATTCTTAAACTTTAAAAGCCCAATGGTATGATGAGAGGAAAATGCAGACCTTACTCACTCTTTCTCATAGGAAACCGTTGAAAGTAATTGGGTATGATTGGGTTGCAGCGCAGCGAGAGAGATGTGCTTTCCAGCACTCCTACCACTTTTGGTATCTAAAGGGTCTCTGACAGTATGGAGACCCCCCACCCCTCAGGGAAGGGGGGGTAGGAGCAAGAGGCTTGATCGGGACCCCCATGCAGCGGCTGCACATGGGTGCGAGTCTCTTAGATCGCCTCCAGTGCGGAACCAGAAGAGGAGTTCATGGCTATGGGCATTAGCTGTCGCTTCCTGAGACTGGGTGGGGTGTTAGAAACCCAGCCAAAGAAGCTGCATAAGATCAACGTAACACTTTTTATGCTTGGCAATAAAAGGATTTGGGACTAATTACTTCTGTTGCCCTCTATAAAGCAATAAAGTCACTCTGAAGGGCTGAGGCGGGAGATTTCCCCCCCAATCTAAGCGGCTAGAGAAAGAGGATGAGACTATTGATCTTACTTTCATTTTCAAACCAGGCAACGTTAAGGCAAACTCAGTCTGACTATTTTACACAGTACAAAACTTTGACAGGTTGATATTTCTACTCTTAAAGACCCCTTGCAATGTTCTCAATTATTCCCCTATTTGGGGTAGAGTGTGGACCATCGGGATGCTCTGTATAAATCTTTCTTTTATGGGTCTCAACAGCAGCATTTGGAGAGTTTTCTTCTGACTGTAGTGCTGAATTTAAAAAGAGCTTGTAATGAACCGTGGTGTAGACTCTTTGATTAGTCGTTGCTAGAAGCCATTAATTTTATGGGCACGCCTGTTATTATTGGCAACCCCCACTGTATGGAGACTGCTTACCAGCTGTTTAGGGGACTACATTCTGTTTTCAAGAGAGAAGATACATTTTAACTATTTGACCTTGAAGCACATTTTTGTGGTCAAACCATATAAGCTACACAGACACAGTGTTCCAAAACAATACCTTGGACAGAAAAGAAAAACAATAAGGACAATATTCAAAATAAATTCTTGGCAGTCAGCTGGATATCTTTTTTTTCTTGGCTGGCTTTCTCAATCTTTTTTTTTTTACACTATGACGGAGAAAGCAGGTCAAACTGGCCAAGTCCAGTCCAGTTTTAGTTTATTGTCTTAGCCATTGGCCATAACAACACAAAATAAAACAAAATACAACAAACATATATCAAAGTGGGGAGGACCCTTCAATAACTTGCAGTAAGTCCTAAACTCATTCTTTTTTGCCGCCAGTGCAAAAAACCACCACATCCTGATCTGAGGTTCCATTATGCAGATGTACAATAGGATAAATAAACCTTTGCCTAAGTGATTCGTGCCATATACATCTCAAAATGTAATGCTCGACATCATCTACCTCGCCCACACCACATTGGCATATTCTAGAGGCGGCAGGGGTACCCAAAAAGCGGCCAATACAAACCATTGAAGGTATGGCATGGAATCTTAGGGCAGTAAAAGCCCTTCTTATCTCCAGAGTAGTTAGCTTCTCAAGATATACCGTCCTACAATGGTTTCTCTTAAAGTTCTTATACAAGGGGGCTGTACGGCAACTTACCACCGCCTGGCGGTTCAAGAGCCCATCCTTACTAAATACGCATTCCTTCAATTTAGACTTTTGATTTTCACTGTCCAGTAAGTCATCAGGGATTGAATATTTCAATAAAATAGAGTTCAAATGCTCATCTAGTCTTTTCGAGGATTTCAACAGCAATCTGAAACTTTGAACACCTAGGATATCCTGAGGTCGTTCTAAACATTTCCTCCAATAAGAGAGGATTCTTACATTTGCCCTGGCTTTCAGAGATACCATACCCAGTTTGGCCCTCATCAATGCCGCAGGAGAACCTTTGGGTAAAACCAAAATCTGCCTCATAAAGTAATTTTGCACGGTTTCTATCAGGGACAGCAGTGATTCATCCCAACCCCAAATCTCTACCCCATACAACATTGCTGAGAGTATCTTACTCATGTATAGTTTAACAACCGGGTCAATCATACCTCCACCCCCTGAGAAGTAAAACTTCAACAGGGCCCCTAAATTGTTCATGGCAGTGATCTTCAATTGTGTGATATGGGGACAAGAGAGGGTTTCTGAAAAAATAATACCCAGATATCTATATGTGCTACATTGCTCAATTGATGTACCAAGAATGCTCCAAACGGATTTCTTGGGTCTTTTCCTAAAAACTAGAACGTTAGATTTGGCGTAGTTTATTTGTAGGGTTTCAGTCCTGCAGTACTCGCCCAATCTATTAAGTAACCTCCTCAAACCAATCTTGGTTACAGATAGAAGGACCATGTTGTCCGCATACAAAAGAATTTGAACTTTGTATTGCCCTATAGCGGGTGGCATAAATTCACTACCTTCCAAACTGGCAATTAAATCGTTCAAATACAAGTTAAACAGAGTGGGAGCTAGCACACAGCCCTGTTTCACTCCCTTCTGCACAAGTATATCTTCAGTAAGCCGGCCCTCCCTTCCGACCTTGACCGTGGTGTTATTATACATCAAGCCAATTAATTTAACTAACCAGGGATCGATATTTATGTTCTGGAGTTTCTGCCATAGCCTGCCTCTGTCTAGAGAATCAAAGGCTGCAGCTAGATTGATAAAGGCAGCATAAAGGGCCTTTGTGGGGCCCCTAACAGCCAAGGAGGCCAGGGTGTATAAGGTTTGGCAGTGTTCAATAGTTGAGTGCTCTTTTTTGAATCCGATTTGAAGGGGATGAATTAAATTATTCTCTGTAACTTGATCTTCAAGTTTATTTTTCAGATGACTACTATATAGTTTAGAAGCAACTGGCAGTAAGCTGATTGGCCTATAATTACACAGATCACACTCTTCACCCTTCTTATAAATTGGGACAATAATACTTGTGGTCCAACCCTTAGGGAGTCTGCTAGCATTGGGGCCCATCAATCAATAGATGATTTAAAACACTCAATTGGGATTAGGTCCTCGCCAGGGGATTTACCACTGGGTGTGGATTCGATCAATGACCTCACCTCACACTCTGTTACCTCAGGCCAATGTGGTAGTACGGAAAGAGAGAAGTTTGCCTGGTTATTCTTACAATCACAGCTAAAAACAGGCCAAGTAAAACAAGTGAGGACACCTGGCACCTCACCTGGTGTGCCAAAATCAGTTACAGCAACTCTGACAGCCTCTGCCAACAAAGAAATGCAAGCCCTTTTCCAAGATACTATCAAAAGTTCAATCGCGAACACTGTAGATCCTATCAAAGAGGCCTTGAAAGAAATAACGGAGAAATTTACTGCCAGCATGGAAACATTACAGAAGCAAGTAACAGAGAACACCAAAAAGATTGCTGGGTTGAATACTACCAACAGAGAAAATGGAAACTAAGATGAAGGAGATCTTAAATAGAATGCAAGATACAGATGCTAGACAATCCACGTTAGAACAGGACATTATGAGATTGCAAGTTGAGAGAGCGGCCTTTGTCCTGAGATTTCAAAACATACCAGAAGAGCGGAATGAAGACTTAACAATAAAAATGGCCAAAATTTTAGCTAAGCACATGAACATGGAAGATGAAGAGATGATCATTCGAGAAATTGAAGTTGCTTTTAGGATGAATTCCTTGTATGCAGGAAAATATCAACTGCCAAGAGAGGTGCATGTGAGATTCCACAAAAAGAGACGAGATCTTGAGAGAAGTGAATAGCTCACCACTGACACTGGATGACAATAAAATAAATGTGTTGAAAGAAATTCCTTGGAGGGTCAGAGAGAAAAGGATAGAATATATGGAACTCACAGCACTTCTGAGGAACAACAGAGTAAGTTACAGATGGCTAATACCAGAAGGTCTAAAAGGATATTATAGCATTGGAAAAAGTGCAGAGAAGGGCACCTAGAATGATAAAAGGGTTGGAACACCTTCCCTATGAAGAAAGGTTAAAATGCTTGGGGCTCTTTAGCTTGGAGAAACGACGGCTGAGGGGTGACATGATTGAGGTTTATAAGATTATGAATGGGACTGAGCAGGTTGAGAAAGAAGTACTTTTCTCCCTTTCTTACAATACAAGAACTCGTGGGCACTCCATGAAATTGCTGAGCAGTCGGGTTAGAACAGATAAAAGGAAATACTTCTTCACCCAAAGAGTGATTAACATATGGAATTCACTGCCACAGGAGGTGGTGGCAGCTACAAGCATGGACAGTTTCAAGAGGGAATTAGATAAACATATGGAGCAGAAGTCCATTAGTGGCTATTAGCCACAGGGTATAGATGGGAACTCTCAGTCTGGGGCAGGTGATGCACTCTATTCTTGGTGCTGGAGGGGGCAGCAGTGGGAGGGCTTCTGGTGTCCTGCCCCCACTGCTGGTGTCCTGGCCCCACTGCTGGACCTCCTGATGGCACCTAGTATATTTTGGCCGCTGTGTGACAGAGTGTTGTACTAGATGGGCCATTGGCCTGATTCAACATTGGCTTCTCTTATGTTCTTATGTCTAATTTTTACATTCAAAGGTAAAAGACAAAGGATCACATCGATTTTTAAAGCAAAGACTTCCTGAAAACCTATGGAGAAGATTTAGCTACAGAACAAGAGGAAAAAGAAGAGGGAGAAGAAGAGGGGGAAGAAAAAAAATTGCGTGAAGCGGCGGCACTATCTGAACTGCCTAAAAGAACAAAGAGACATGGAACAACAAGAACAACCCCAGTTTACACAGGGCAACATACAAGAGAACAACAGGGAGCAAAGAAACAAAGCCAGAATGAGTACAGGGAAAATGAAAATTATTTCTGTGCCTGTAAATGGTTTAAATGCCCCTCAGAAAAAGTGAAGAATTTTTCATCAATTAAGAAAAAAGGATTATGATATTACATGTCTCCAAGAAACCCATATTAAAAAAGTGGATGAAAAATATATCCAAGTTAAAGGTCTAGGTAAAGTCTTTGTTGCATCAGATGAGGAAAAAAAGAAGAGAGATGTGGCCATATATGTAAGGGAGCATCGTCAACCGGATTTGAAAAATGCCTTACAAGACAGGAGAATTTTAATGGTATCAATACAAAGATAGATTAAAAAGATGTTAATAGTAAATATTTATGCCCCGAATCAACACCAGGAAAATTTTTATAAAACATTTCAAGAACTAATTACAAAACAAGACTTTCAAGAAATTTGCATTATTGGAGACTTTAATGCTGCTTTTGATGAAAAGGGTGACAGAAAAACAAATGTTCAAACACGAAAAAAGAGAAAGAAAAAGAAAGGAGAAAA
This sequence comes from Gekko gecko, assembly GCA_029375565.1. Taxonomy (NCBI): domain Eukaryota; kingdom Metazoa; phylum Chordata; class Lepidosauria; order Squamata; family Gekkonidae; genus Gekko; species Gekko gecko. The sequence goes on along the minus strand of JAPDNY010000004.1, from coordinate 97,477,044 downwards.
TGAATTTCCATCTATGCTTCAACATTTATTGGATGAATTAAAGGTGGTTGACACTTGGAAAGTAAGGAACCCTCACAAGCAAGATTTCACATATTATTCAGCCAGACATAATTCTTGGTCAAGAATAGATATGGGCTGGATTTCTTCAGCAGCTATTAAGGATTTGTTAGAAGCAGAAATTGAACCTGGAACATATGAAGATCATAACCCAATTACTTTGGAGCTACAAGATGCAAAACCCAGGAACAGATGGGCATTAAACACACTCTTGAAAAATGAGACTGAAGCTATAATAACTCTTATTCACAAACAAGACACGGATGAAAAGGAAATTAAAAATTCTACACCTATTTCTTTATTAAATGTGGATTATAAAATATTTGCTTGCATATTAGCTTCCAGAATGAAAAAAAATTCTATCTCAAATGATACATAAAGACCAAGCGGGTTTTCTTCCCAAAATTCCAAACCGAAATAATCTCAGATGTATCTTAGATGCTATAGAGTATTATGAAGCACATCCAGAAAAACAAATGGCATTAATCTTTTTAGATGCTGAGAAAGCATTTGACAATGTTAGCTGGGACTTTACGTTAGAAGCACTTAAAATTTAACTGGATTGGTGCCATATATAAGAAACAATCAGCCAAGATATCAATTAATGGTGATCGGTCTCAAAACATAGACATACAAAAAGGAACGAGACAAGGATGTCCTTTATCACCTTTATTATTTATCGTTACATTGGAGGTCTTGGCAGATGTAATCAGATCTGAGGATCAAATAAGCAGTCTTAAACTGCGTGGAGAAGAGTATAAACTATTGGCGTTTGCAGATGATCTTGTATTCATTTTAGAGAATCCCCTCAATTCAATACAAACTTTGAAGGAAAAACTACAGGAATATGGGTGAGTAGCAGGACTAAAAGTGAACATCAATAAAACAAAGATAATGACAAAGAACATGACAAATACTACTTCAGTAGAAGTCGTATTTTCAATTGCAGAAAAAGATTAAATATTTAGGAATAATGTTGACTAATAAATGCAGCACACTGCAGAAGAAAAACTATAAAGAGCTTTTAAAGTCTACAAAGGTAGACCTGGAAAAATGGAAAAATTTCCAAATATCTTTAATGAGTTGGATGGCCATAGTAAAATGAATATATTACCAAGATGGCTATTTCTATTTCAAACAATACCTATCTTGCAAAGCCAAGCAATCTTTAAAGAGATAGACAATTTAATTTCAAAATTTATATGGCAAGGGAAACATCCGAGAATAAAACTTAAAAGCCCTACAAGATTTTAAGGAAAGAGGAGGCCTTGCTTTACCATATTGGCTTCTTTATTATAGAGCATCAGCTATGGCCTGGATGAAAGAATGGATTACTTTAGAAGATCTAAGACTATTAAAACTGGAAGGTCATGACCTGATGCTAGGCTGGCATGCATTCTTTTGGTATGGGAAAGCCACGGTACATACATACTTCAAGCAGCACTGACTGAGAGCATGTTTATTGAAAGTTTGGGAACTATTGCATAAACAACTATATACAAAGAACTCAAAGCTGCCCCTTTAGAAGCCTTCACAAATCCTAAAACCTATTATGAAGAGGATGTAAAAACGTATTCAGATATTCTAGACTCAAAAGTTGAATTTGAAACCATTATTGGACCATTAATGTGGTGGCAAAGGGCACAGATTGAATCTAGATTCTCTAAAGACAAAAAATTAGCTTTTATGAAAATTTGTTAAGAGTTTGAATTTTTTTTGATTTCTATAGATCAAAAATTTATTAAAAAAAATTATATTTTTCTTCTTGATTATATGATGCTGGACGAAATGGTTAAATCCACAATGATTCAATGGGTGCAAAACTTGGGACATAGCATTGACCTAGAACAATGGGACCAATTATGGAGGAAAAACATAAAAATAACAAAAGTCGTCTCTTATAAAGAAAATGTTTGTTTTACAGGTGGTATGTAACCACAGAAAAGTTAGCTAAATATAACAGTAAGTGTTCAAACAAATGTTGGAAATGTCAAAATAAGGTGGGGTCATTTTACCCTATTTGGTGGCATTGTGGAAAAGTTAAAAAATTTTGGGCTTGGATACATGAAATCTTGCAAAAACTATTAAATTGTACTGTTCCTTTTACTCCTGAAGTTAAATACTCTTCCTGATTTATGTAAAAATGATGATCGCTATCTTATTGTTTATATACCAACAACTGTGAGAATTCTATATGCTAAGTATTGGAAAGTCCCGGAGGTCCCAATGAAACAAGAACTTGTCAACAAGCTTTTGGAGGCAGCAGAAATGGATAAATTGACTTTATGGTTAAAGGGGCATACAGAGTCTACATTCCAAAATAGATGGTCAAGATTTTATATCCGGTACAATAGTTATAACGATATATCCTGATTAAGAAAGACTGGAACAACAAGAAAATTGTAAGAAATGTAGTAGCCAACAAAATAATGGGTTTTTTTTAGTTACTTGCATTGAGAAATCTGTTTGTATATAAGGCTTAAAGTGAAACCATGTACTATGTATTATCACCCCCCCATATGAGTTTGTGTGTGTGTTTGTGAATGTATGTTTGTATTTAGAAAAATAATAAAAACTTTTAATAAACCTTGCCCTATTTGGGGCAAGCAGAAAAAAAACCCCTGATTGGGTATAAAATTCACAGTAAAAGAAGAAAACAATGAAGAAGAGTTTGTTTTTATACCCTGCTTTTCTCTATCTGAAGGAGTCTCAAAGTGGCTTAAAATCACCTTCCCTTCATCTCCCCACAACAGGCACCTTGTGAGAAAGGTGGGGGTAAGAGAGTTCTGAGAGAACTGTGACTGGCCCAAGGTCACCCAGCAGGCTTCAGGTGGAAGAGTGAAGAATCAAACCCAGTTCTCCACATTAGAGTCTGCCACTTTTAACCACTACACCATGCTGGCGCTCTCTGTTTCATGGTTCCCTCACAAAAATGGCTTGTGGGGATGCCAAAATATAAATCAGCAGAAATTAATTAGTAAACTTGACATTTAATAGGTTTCTTCCTGGAACACTGGATGCTAAGAAAAGTACTTCTGCTGAGTCTTTTCCATACTCATCATAAGCCTGTCAAAGCTCACTGACCTGAACCATGATACAGAACATGGAAACGAATACATCACATTTTCATATGAAGTCATACACTACAATTTCTGAGCAGTACATTCCAAGAAATGTTCAAAATCTCATACCACTGGCAGTTTCAGCGCATGTCACATTGCTAAACTTGCTGCTTTTTGAAATTAACAACGCTTGCACTTCTAAGCAGTATACAGTTGAAGGAGACAAATTTGGGATTATGAATGAGGTTGATTTTTCGTCAATATGGTCCTGTACCAGGAATAAAAGTTTAAACATTTAAATAAGAACAAAAGTTATTTTAATTACAGCTTGCATGGACTATGTTCAATAACTGTTTTAAACAAATAAACAATTCTGTTTTGGAGTGCTACCCACAACTTTACAGTGCCACAGAGAACTGTAGCAATATGCTGCCAACTCTCTGGCCTCAGAACATTGTAGTTGTCACGAGAGTACACATGCCAGGTAGCAACTGATGGAAATCCATGGCACACCATTCCCTAAACAGCAGTGTCTGCAACTACTCCACCCTGTGCAGCAGTACAGGTGGCTGCAGAGTAGCTGCTAGTTAAACAGTCTTCAGGTTTGCTCAGGTTTCCACTATCTGTACTCAGCTGGAGGGAAGCACTATCATTTTTGTTGTGCACATCTAGGGCTGGATCTTATGACTCTCTTGCACCAAGTATTCCTTCAAGAAAGAAAGACTTTTCTTCTGAGGAGGCCTTTCTCCATCAGAAAAAGCCTTCTCCATTGGAGGAGGAAGAGGAGGAGGAGATTGGATTTATACCTTGCTCTTCACTCAGAGTGGCTTACAATCTCCTTCCCTTCCTCTCCCCACAACCAACACCCTGTGAGGTAGGTGGGACTGAGAGAGCTCTGAGCGAACTGCTCTTGAGAGAACAGCTCTGAGAGAAATGTGGCTTGCCCAAGGTCACCGAGCAGCTGCATGTGGAGCAGTGGGTAATCAAACCTGGTTCTCCCAGACTAGAGTCCATGCTCCTAACCACTACCAAACTAGGATAGAAAGAAGTCTTTCTGTTGAAGGATAAGTTAGAGGAAGAGGGTTATAGGATCCAATTTTGCAGAAGAATAGAATCCAACCACACGTATTTTTTTCCTGTTGGAGAACATGGTATAGTTTCCAAGCCATGCCTGACATGGGATTAGAAATAATAATTTTTTAAAACTTTAAAAAAAAACATCTACTTTGTACTCCAAAAATGTATGTGTGTGAGTGTGCATGTAAAGTGCCCATCGACTTGTAGTCGACTCATGGCGACCCCGGGGTTTTCAAGGGAGGAGACATTCAGAGGTGGTTTGCCATTTTCTACCTCTGTGTAACAACTCTGGAATTCCTTGATGGGTCTCCTATCCAAATACTGACCAAGACTGACCCTACTTAACTTCTGAGATCTGATGAGATCAGGCTAGCCATCCAAAAAGTATTGAATTACAAATACACAATTACTTTAATTGTTGTTAAAACAAACAAGAGCTTCTGTGCATACTGCTATTCCATAATGGAATTCTGTAATATCCCCCTCCCCCGTTTGTTGATGAGGATTTCCTCCTCTGGTGAATGTCTGTGTATCTGGGTACTCCATGCTGTCAGGAAATTAGGATAGATGGTGCCTGGCACACCATCAAGCAATGAAAAACTCACAGCCAGTATTACTTACAGAGGATGACTTGAGGATGACACTCTCCGCCAAAAGGAGTATGCTGTAAAATCTCTTATGGGGTAAAAACCCCTACTAAAAATTGTCCCTCTGTAATGAAGCAAAATATTCCCATATTTTGGGCTCAATGTTGAAATAATTTTAACATAAAACATATCAAAGAGGTCTGTCACTTCCCAGGAGGACTGTAAAAGATAGGGCTTATCAAGCGCTTGAAGCACTGGAGATAGCCGGGACAAAAATACAAGACTGACAGGTATGCATTACAAGTTTCTAGTCATAATTTCTCATCCATGCTTCAACTAAAATTATTTTTTTAGAATTAGCGTTACCTTGGTATATGAAGAATTATTCCAATACCGAATGTGATAAGTAAAAGAATAATGCTCGCTTATTGAATTCTTTTCCAGTTCTTCGGGTGGCACAATAAAAACATGAAGTGAATTCTCACTGGCATTAACCTTGACACTTGGTGGGTCAATTTCATCTTAAAAAACAAATTTTATACAGTTCAGTTGTAGTGTTACTTTAATTTAAATGTTTACTACAGTACCAAAAACATGGTCAAGCTTCTATTTAAGTTAGCATATTTAGCATTTCAATTAACGTTGCCAACCTCCAGACGGTAAATAAATAACTATGTCAAGGTGTCTATACCAATATCTCATACAAGAATAAAGAGATTTAAGAAACCAAGTTGTATATATTATTAGTAAGAATCAAAAATTATCTTACACACTAGAAACTGAAGTTCGATCAAAGAGAGGAAAACACATAATGTATATGACTCCTTACAATCCAACCAGGAAAAATAGACTTCAATACAAACTATTTATCACATCAATATAACACTTGAACAAAAGACCTTGCTAAAGAATTGGCATGAGGAACCATCCTTCTTTTGAGTAGCAAAGACTTTCTAGCGATGGTCTCCAACACATTGGAAATTTGCAAGGTTAATAATTTTTGATGTTCGGCTTAATCAGAGTGTTTTCCTGAGACTGAAATGAAAAATTGTGGTTAATTTGTACTGGAAGGCGGTTCCATCCTTGAGAAAGCTTCAGCAAAACAAGTTTATAGCTGGCTTCCTCACTGAGACTAGGATTGTGGCAGGAACCTTTTCATTGAAATTTAACCATAAATTATCCATACACATAAATCAGCAATAAAACAACAAATAATAAAAGCCCACATTAGTAAAACCAATAAAAAGCAGAAAAGCTTTCAAAAAGAAATGTTTATAAATGTGGTACTGCACCATGAAACTTACAGTGAAATCCCCAACAGAATTATACCCTTCCAAATCCACTAATGTACATGGGCTTAGGTAGGTAAACTCTCTTTAGGATCACACTGTTAAACTCACAGTGCTAGTAAACTTTTTTTGGGAGTGTTATCTGCTGCAATTAGCTCTGTATCCATGAACAATACATATTCTGAACACATCTGAAAGACTCACAGAGAAAACCACAAAGAACTACTGCTGAATAACTTCTGTTCATTTCAGTGGGGTTTATTCAATTGCAGTAAACAGAAGTTACAAAACAGTGGAGCTTGTGACATGACTACTTTCAGACTGAAGCTCTTGAGGTTTATAAATATACAGGAGGAAATATTATTTGTAATTCAACAGAAACTGTAAAAACAGCATTATATAATAGCAGGGAGACCTTACATATTTTGGAGGAGCAGAAGGAAAGGAGATGCTTACTTTCTATTGATGGATCAAAACGTAGCTCTTCAGACCAAGGTGATTTGGAATAGCTATTCATGGTGCGTACACGAAAATAGAAAATTCCATGGAGGGAAATGGAAGATGAGATGTCACAATGTGGTTTAGTGATGTTTTCACATCCATGTACAGTGATCCATTCATCTGAGTAATCACGAGAGTATTCCTTTCTGTACGCACTATTAGAAGAGGACGGACATAAAAGAGCAATATGCTTATTAGCACAGATTTACAGATCAAGTCTATTCATGTTAACTTAAGTGACTCATACTTGAGTAAGGTCCCACCTTCAGTGGGACCTACTACCAAGCAAGGGTGAACAGGACTGTTGGCTTAATCAGATGCATGGCTTTCAGAAGAGAATGGCTGCGAGAAGGAAGCAAGTTTACCATGCCACCTTCTCCTATGTGTGACTGGGAAAGATTTCTCAAATTTTAGCTACATTTTGTGATTTTTTTAAAAAAAATCATACACCAGATGTTGACCATGACATTTTCTACTTTAAAGATATTATTTACTAATCTGGAGCCTAACAAAACAATCGTCAGCAGTAGTAAACATCATCTTGCTGAATTTTCTCCAGCCCCAAAACAGACTAATTTAGTCAACAATCTCACTAAAAATGTTTGTACCAGGTGCTTTGCAATTATTGGAATATTATATCAATACCTTCTGTAGGAAATGGGACCTTTGCCACTAACTTTAAGTTATCCATACTGTTAATTTTTGAAAATCTCTTCCCTTCTCTCACTTGTATTCACAGAACAGCTCTTTAGACTTAACTCTATATTACCACAGCTGATCTCTGATACAAATAAATAATTAGGAAATAATACTATAAGATCTAAGAAATTATTTTCTTGTCAAGCCAGAGACAGAGGCTTTCAAAACAACTGTAAATTTTAAAAAGTGTCCTGAAAGTGGTAGGAGAAGCACAGTTCCAACACAATGGATCCAGTGCCCCTAGCTCTCTCTCATCTCAGAAATTAATTATGGAACCAATTTCTGCTGCATTTAACAGTATTTTCCAAAAACCCACTGGTCATGTTTGGGATGGTACAGGGGACCTCATGCTGGAAAGTTATTTTCTTGGCTCAGCCTATTCTTGGCTCAACCACTGTGCACATGAAAGCAGGGGGGACATTTGCAATGAGATATCACCAAGGTGCTGTTGGTCAACAATGATGCCAATCAAGTAATGAGGAGTCAGTCAGTTACGAATGGAGTTGTACTCTTAGGTCTACAGTTTGGTGGTATTGTTAGATCCACGCTACAGATGGACATTCACGGCTCATCTATGGAGGATAATGCCTTTTATCAACTTTGGTTGATTTGCCGACCGGATCTCTTCTTCGAAAAGCAAGCCCTGGCCACGGTCTGATCACATTCAGGCTTGATCACTGCTAGGTGGACTTCAACTAACACAGAATACTGCTACAAGTCAGCTAACTAGAAGCATATTTTTCCTGTTTTAGAAGAGCTTCACAGGCTGCCACTTTGTTCTCATGTGCTGGTGCTTATTTCTAAAGCCCCCAACATGCTGCAATATGAATACCGTTAGGCCTGGTCTATACATGCAGCAGAATGAGAAGGTGCAGGTGAGGGCAGTACTTTTTTAAATTATGCCCTAAGTAAAAACTTTCTGCAAATACAACAATTAGCACATCTAGAAGGAGTTTCTAACATTGTCTTTCTCATGCTGTGGAAGTTCTTATAAGGGTTATTAATGAAGCAGAAGTTTGAAAAATGCATCTGCAGACTGAAGTGGTATCATCTTTCCCCTGGGAACTAAGGGCCGTTATATTTAGGTATAATTGCTTGCTTCATGTGCTTTCCCCCAGTTCTAACACAGAAACGTTAAGAGTCTGGATCGTATCTATGTCTCAATAAACTATTCTTCTGAATGACTGTTACTGGGAACTGATTTCTCCAGGAGTCTGACAAAGTGTTAGAACTTCTATAGTTCCTGTATCTCGCACTCTGAAATGGCTGGTGAAGAGAACGGGGACATCCTGGTTACCACCGGAGATGGCATGGAACTAAAGACCATGGCTACTCCGCTGACTGCAGGAGAGCCCACTGACACCAGGGCAAGGAGCAAGGACCTGTGGGCCCATGTCCCCATGTGGTCTAGAGGCGAGCTGGTCGCTGACTCCCAATCCCCGAATGGTAGCTTATAAGAGAAACCCGCAGCATTATGGGAGCATCTTCTGAGATGACCTGGGCCACATCCCCATTGCTGAAGAGGTGGACCTCGAACGGGTACGGCATGAGTTTCACGGGGAGATCAAAGAGTTGAGGAGTGAGCTACACAAAATGATGTTGGTCTTACCAAGGCTCATTGCCACGACTGTCCAACACAAGCTTCGAGGTCGGGTCCCAGACGGTGCGGGAAGGCCAAACCAGGGTCAGCAGCAGCCAGCACCCCTGGCCCAAGCGCCGCCAAGACAGGCACTGGTAGGGCAAGCACTTCCTGGACAAGCGCTTCCCACTGCTCCAGCTGGCCCCCCTGTTCCAGCTGCTCCGCCACAGAGGCCAGAGTGACATTGCGAGCTATTGGACACCACCTTTGATGGCAACTCCAAGAAGCTAGCCTTCTTCTTATTACAGGTGCACAAGTTCCTGCGGGCCTGGGGTCCCACGTTTGCCTCAGATGAACACCGAGTGGACTATATCAGTTTGTGCCCGAGGGAACAGTCAGGGGATTGGTTTGAGGGCCTCCACAATACCAGGGGCCCTGAGCTCTGTGATGTGAACATGTTTATGTGGGCCCTTTGGACGCAGTACAAAGACCCCTTGGAACTGGAAAGAGCACGAACCTGTCTGCGGTCGCTGCACCAAGGGAACCGGTCAGTGTGGGAGTTCTCCAATGAGTTCAAGATGTATGCTGTGAAGGTGCAGGGGTGGCCCGAGGAAGTCCTCATTGAGCTCTACAGATTGGGCCTGAACCACGCCATCCTGGAAAAGTTACTGGGGCAAGGGAACCTCTTAACCCTCAGGGGATGGATCAGAGAAGCAAGCGAGATGGAAAACCGGGCGGCCTTGATTAAGATGTATCAGCCCAGAACAACCCCTAAAGCCCCTGGAGAGACCATCACACCAAAGCTTGAGTGACCATGCAAGACCAGAGGCTGTGCCTGAGATGCGGAGAGCCCGGCCACTTCGCCACTAACTGTCCCACTGAACTCAACCCGCGCAAGGGGAAGGCTCCAGAACACTGCACCTCCGAAACACAGCTGAAGCCAGGAAGAGCGCATCCTAAGCAGCTGAGATCCCTCCAGTTTGATGTGGGGGGGAGCCCTGACAGAGCTTCCTCAAGCGGAGACGAAGCTGCCCAGTTGCAGGGAAAGGGCTGGGACCTGCTGTGAGGGGAGCAACCTGGCAGGTGTGAAAGCACCCAGTACTACGATTGGTGAGAACCACCCCATCCCTATTCTTTGTGACTGTGTTGAACCCCAAACTGGGTGCCCAAGTGAGGGTGAGGGTGTTAATTGACTTGGTGTGTGCGAGAAACTTACTAAACCCAGTGATAGTCACAGGGTTGGGAGTACCAGTACAAGCCCTCCCTGAGCCCCTAATATTCATCCAGATGGATGGCTCCCTCATGAAGGAGGCAAGCCAGTATCAGACTGTGCCCATAGTCATGGGGACGGTGCCTCACAGGGAACAGCAGGCCTTTGCAACTAACCCAATGGCCAAGTTTTTGATGATTTTTGGGGAACCCCTGGCTTCATGACCCCTATGTGCAGTGAGGCGCTGGTGTATTACATTTTCCCGATCCCTGGTGTGACGGCCACAGGTGGAAGCCAGAGTGGGGGGAGGTGTGCCTAGCGCAAGGGGAGCTCGACTCAATTCCCCTGGAATATAGAGATTTGGCCCAGATGTTTGAGGAAGAGGAGGTGAATGAGCTCCCCCTCACCGTAAGACGGACTGTGCTATAGAAATCCTGCCAGGGCATACCATGCCTAAGGGAAAAATGAGCCCGGCAGAGAAGGAGGAGCTGCATAAATTCATTGATAACAACCTAGCCCAAGGTTTCCTAAGGCCAGCTTCCTTCCCATTTGCTGCCCCCATTCTTTTTAGGAAAAAGAAATACGGGGGGGGGGGGGTTGAGGCTATGTACTGACTATCTAGCGCTGAATGCTATGTCCATGGCTAACGCCTACCGCTCCCTCTAAATAAGGACCTTTTGACAGAGGCCTTGTGGGGGAAAATCTTTACAAAATTAGATTTGTAGGATGCCTACTTCTGAGTCTGCATCAGGGAGGGGGAACGAGCACAAAATGGCCTTCAATACACTGCTGGGCCAGTTTGAATACCTGGTCATGCCGTTTGGACTGGAAGTGTTTACAAACTTGATAAATGAAGGACCGTACAAACACCTGTTCAAGGGGTGCTTGTTTATCTTAATATCCAGATTTATTCACATGATAAGGACTTGACCCTAGTGAGGAAGGTCCTAAGGACTCTGTAGAAACACCGGCTTTTTGCCAAACTGTCTAAGTGTGAATTCCACAAAGAGGAGGTGAACTTCCTGGGATATTGACCTGTGGGCTGGGGATGGACCCCCATAAAGTGAGGGATGTACTGGGAGGGGAGCCCCCTCACATGCAGCAGCAACTACAATCATTCTTGGGGTTCACCAATTTCTACCGCTCTTTCATCCCAAAGTTTGCCCAAGTGAGCCTCCCCCTTACGGACTTGTTAAAAGTCAAGAGGAAGAGTCAAAAGAGCATTATGCTGAGCGCTAAATTGGATTGGACTCCAGAATGCCAGCAGGCTTTCGATGAACTCAAAGAGCTGTTCACCACTGAGCCCATTTTACACCATCTAGATGAAAATAAATCTTTTGTGGTCCAGGTGGATGCTTCCGATGTAGCCATGGGGGGGGGGTGATCCTGAAGAAGGGAGAGGATGGCAAGCTCCACCCCTCACTTACATTTCTAAAAAGTTTCCCCCCATAAAATGCAACTGGGCTGTTTGGGATAAAGAGGCTGCGGCCATCAAACTTGCCCTGTCCACCTGGAGGCATTGGCTGGAAGGCGCCAGGGTGTCATTCCAAGATTTGGACAGGTCATAAAAACCTTGAGGCTTTGCGCACCCCCTGGCGCCTTAACGCTAAGCAGCTCTGGTGAGTGGAATTTTTGTCTACGTTTTGATTCACCCTCCAGCACCTCCCCAGCAAGTCTAACTTCCTTGCCGATGCACTGCCCCACTTTCTGCAATGTGCAAGTCAAAAGGAGGGAGCGGTGGACTCCATGTTCACCCTGTCCCAATTGGGGGTGGTGATGCGCAGCCATGCAAGGGAGGGACAGCTGGCTAGTGATGACCCGTGGGTCTGTAAATTTAAAAATGCCCTTACTGATACAAACCGGGAGGAAATTTCTAAAGAGGCCTCCCTGCAACGAAAGGAAAATGGGTGCTGGTACCAAAATGGAAGGTTATTCGTGCCTATTGCATTGCAGGGGGAAATCCTCCATTATGGAAAGAATCTAAGCTGGCAGAACATTATGGTTAAAGACTTTACACCTGATCCAAAGACAATTCTGGTGACCCCACATTGGGCAGATATATCCAATTATGTGGGGTCTTGCCAGATATGCCTGATGAGGAAGAGGAGGCCTGGGAAACCTCCAGGAACTTTACGCCCCCTAGAGACACCCAACCGGCCCTGGGAGGTCATCTCCATGGACTTTATAATTGACCTGCCACCCAGTAGGGGCAAAACAATGATCTGGGTGGTGGTTGATCTGTTTTCAAAGCAAACCCATGTCACTGCCTACTGCTAAAGGATTAGCCAAGCTCTTCATGCACCATGTGATAAGGCTACATTTGCTACCCTGTAAGATCATATCCAACTGGGGTTCCCAGTTTGTTGCCAAATTCTGGAAAGAACGCCTACAGGTACTGGGTATAGAGCAGGGGCTTAGTAGCGCTCACCACCCTGAAACTGACGGGCAAACCAAACAAGTTAATCATGTGGTTGAGCAGTTCCTTCGTTGCTTCTCAAATTACCAGCAGGACAACCGGGCAGAGCTTCTCCCCTATGCAGGATACAGTTATAACAACTCCGTGCATAGCTCAACTGGGCTATCCCCCTTTTAAGGCTTTACATGGATACAAAGGGGCCCCCTTACCTACGGTGGCTTTGCTAGAGCCAGAGGACCTCCGCACCAGTGTTCCCTCTAAGCTCAGTGTGAGCTAGCTCAAAGTTTTTTAGCCTCCAGCTCACATATTTTGGTCTTAGCTCACGAAGGATGGCTCCAGAGCAAATTAATTTATGCAAGTAGTCAAATCACTCACTCACACCTTTAATGCCAGTGGCTCACAAAGTAGAATTTTTGCTCACAAGACTCCACAGCTTAGAGGGAGCTTTGCTCCACACCTGATGGCAGGGCTTAAAGGAGCAGTGGTCTACAATTCAAAAGACTTTAGCCAAGGCTAAAAAGGACTACAAAACCCATGTAGACACGGGGCACGCCCTGAAGTGGAACTCGCAACCTGGTGACTCTGTTTACCTATCCACAAAGAATCTGAAAGGATTCCAGCCAGGGATGAAATTGGAGTGGAAATATGTGGGACCATTCAAAGTGATCCGGGTGATAAACGAAGTGGCAGTTGAACTTGAGTTACCTAAGACACTTAAACATATCCTCCCCATATTTCATTTCAGATTGCTGAAGAAAGATCCAGGTCCAAACATATGGAGACCACAGTCAGCAGCTCCTCCACCTATGATAGTGGATGGTGAGCTGCACCAAGAGGCTGAAGAAATCCTGGACTCTAAACTTAAACATGGTTGCCTGTATTATCTGATTAAATGGAAAGATTTTGACTTCTCCCATCATGAATGGGTGCGTCGAGACCATGTTAATGCCCCATGGCTCGTGCACACCTTCCATAGAAAATACCCTCTTAAACCAGCAGGGTAGGGTCTTTGGGGTGGCAGTGTGTCAACCTCGCCCTGCTTTCTCAGGCTTGGTTGCCATGGGGATGTAGGGAGTGAGAAGAATGTCTACTTTCACTTTTGGGCACTTTGCTGTTGCTTCTAGTTATCTCATTTGGCCCAGGCAAACAACCTTGAGACTCAGTCAGGCTTGGCATCATCATTCCCCTGAGAACTATGGGCCGTTATTTCGATGGGCCTCCATCTTAGGTGTGATTGGCCCTGAGCCATTAGGGTCTTCCTTGATTTAGGTATAATTGCTTGCTTCACACACTTTTCCCCAGTTCTAACACAAAAACATTGAGTCTGGATCCTATCAATGTCTCAATAAGCTATCTATTCTTCTGAATGATTTCTCCAGGTGTCTGACACTAGGACCAAACCCTATATTATTTATCTCAGGGTCTCTTCCACTGTATCATAGTCTTTAAATGATGTTTTTATTGTTTACTGCTGGTGTTATTAGTTGTTGATAATGTGATCATTTTTTGAGATCTCATATGTATTTTATTATTCTATACTGCCTCTAGACATTTGAGACTTTGAGGTTGTATAGAAAGGACTTAAAATGAACAAATACAAAAGAACCTATGTTTTCAATGCATACCTCAGGTTAGAAAAGGTACCATGAAATCTAAAGCAAAATGTACACAGTACCTTTGTACACAGTACAACACATTCCTTTGTACACAGTAATAAAAATCAATACCTTGAAAATTATTTAACTAAACTATCCACATTTACACTAAAAAAGGCATTTACATTTCTAAGATTTCATCCATTCTCTCTACAATGTTAGGCATTCATGGCATAATGTTTGTAGGCAAAACAATAAAAGAAGATATCCAGTCCTGTATATTTTATAGTTCTGTCTCTGAAAACAGGTGGAATAGCTTTACCTATGTATTACTGAAGGAGACTGCAAATTAGAGTACCAGCAAATGTAATCCGTGCTTGCAAACAAGGTTTCTTTCCCATTTTATTATTATCTTCTAGTAAAGCACTGTTGCTCAATTCTTTATCCCAATCCAGTGAGCTGCTTTTGATCTGGGACACCATCATGTTAGTGATGATTACCAACCACCGAGTTCTTTGAGCCATCACACACATGCACAATGTACGCTTTAGCCTTAGGCCACTTAAGGAGCTTTTGGAAAGGGTAGCTATGCTGCAGCAGTGCAAACCACTGTTCAAGGAGGTGCAGAAGTGCAAATTGACCCTTAAGATGTGGCTGAAATATTACTGAATGTCACTATGAGAGAATCATATGCATTTAGCTCACTTGCTGATTTGTCTTTTTAGCCACTTATTTAATGTGGCTTCTCAAAACAACTACCAAATCTGGACAAACTCGTGTAATCAAGCTAACTTTGCTAGACGTCTTAAGCTGTGAAGATTCAATGAAGAGAGAAAATAGCTGGAATGTAAAAGTTAGACATTAAAACATATGCAGTAACGATTCTTACTAGAGCCACTGGACCGTGAAGCTTACACTTCCATTATAGAAGTTATCCCAATACAAAATGCCCTTCATATTCAAAGCATAAACATGAAGGTTTTTGGGAGGAGCCAGACCATCCAAAGCTATAAAAAGAAAAGAAAAAATAATTCAACAACATATTCATTTAGATTCAGGAACAATGACAAAAACTACAAAGAAAATTACAATTGTATAGCTATCAAAGACCTACACGGCTTGAGGTGGTGGCTCAAGTAGTGCCTCAAAGATGCTTATCACTTGCTCCAGGACTTAAGGGGACTATGGGAGTGACCCCTGGAGCAATGCAAACAAAATGCTTAGTTATTTGTGTTGTTTTTTTCCTTTTTTCATTGCACAAATTGTAATTACATGTAAGTGTTAACAGCAGTAACAATAAAGTAATATTGCTTATCAACTTGTTAAATTCTACATTAAACAAATATTTACTTAGCTATTTTATGAATTGTCTTACTTTCCTAGACGCTCAGTGGTGTTACTCAGAGGGTGTGTACTGTTTATTGTTTATGCATATGATAGTTGAGAGATGTTGGGTTATGTGACTGAGTGTCAGATGTTTAAACTTGGTGTCTTTGCTGTTATATGATGAGTGTGAGCAAAATAAGTGTATATTAAATTAAGATACGTTGAGTTGTGCGGCTGTATATCAGCTGCAGTTATTTATTCTATAAATGGTTCCAATTTAAGAAGGGGGGTGGAGTGTCATAATAAGGAATCTGCTTGTTTTATGTTGTCAGTAATCTTTTCCATAATAAATAGGTCCCAGGGATTTCGATATCCAATTTTCTACTGTTGGAGCCAATCGAGATTTCCATTTAATCGCTATGCATGTCCTTGCCGCAGCAATTAGGCTTAATATTAATTCTTGTCGCATATGAGGTATTGTGAGATCATGCCAGATATTCAGGAAAAGGACTTCTGGTGTTAATGGTATTTCATATCCTGTGATGGATTTAATGTGTAGCAAGACTTCATGCCAGAATTTATTTATGATTGGACACTCCCACCAACAGTAGCTGTAATTTCCTATTTGACCACATTTTTCCCAACAGTGACGTGAGAGAGTTGAAGTAGATACAGCTGACTTTTGTGGTGTCATGTACCAATGTGTAAGTATTTTGTATGACTGCAATTTTATGGCGATGACTGAAGAAGTAGTCTGTTGTGAGGACCATATTCGTTTCCACATTTTGTCCGAGATTGCGGATTGGCAGTTTAAGTGCCATTTATTTCGAAGTGCTATATCTTGAGGCTTATTTAGACTGATTTAAGATCTTATAAATTTTTGAGATTAGTCCTTAATTTACAGAATTGTTGTTTTGTAATAGTTCTTCAAATGCAGTCCCTTTGCCTGTCCCAAATCCTTAGAAGAGAAGAAGAATTTTAGTTTGGATCTCTTTGGGTCTTGTTGAAGGGTCATTCCATACAAGCTCTTGGACAGTCTTAGGATATACAAGTGGAGACCCGCAAGAAACTTGCGGGATGGTCATCCCATTCCTCACACCTTTGCTTCCTCCCCTCTACCCTTACTTATCTCACACTCTTTCTCCCTTCTGGGGGTGGAGCCATGGACTCAACCCTCCAAAGCAGCCATTTTATCCAGGGGAACTGATCTCTGTCACCCGGACAACAGTTGTAATTCTGGGTCATCTCCAGCCCTCACCCAGAGGCTGGCAATGGTAGTTCTCATGGAGGAAATGGCTGGTTTGGAGGGTGGAGTCTGTGGCATTATACTGGTCTGAAGTTCCTCCCCTTCTCAAACCCCACCATCCCCAGGATCCACCCCTTAAATGCCCAGGAGTTTCCCAATCCAGAGTTGGCAACCCTATTTCCTTCCCACCCAAAAGCCAACTTAACCTTTATCTGCCTTTGTCTGTCTTCAGCTTTTTGTCTCCACCCCCCTCCCCCACAGCTTCTACCAAGGAAAATTATAGTCTTTCTCCACAGTGGGGACCAAAGCAGCTTACATTATTCTCACCACCTTTTTATCTGCACAACAACCCTGTGAGGTTGGTTAGGCTGAAAGTATGTGACTGGTCCAAAATCACCCAGTCAGCTTCCACCGCAATATGGGGATCTGAACCGGGGTCTTGCAGACCCTACTCTGAGGCTCTAACTGCTGCATCACTGCTGGCTTTCATAGGGTGGCTGCTGAACAGCAGCAAGCAGCCAGGCCAAGTTGAGTCATGCAAATTAGGTGGCATCAAGTCACCCAGAGGGTGCTGCCTAGGGATGCCAGCCTCCAGGTGGGATCTGGGGATCCCCTGGAATTACTGCTCAGCTCCAGACTACTGAGATAACTTCCCCTGGAGAAAATGGATGCTTTGGAGGGTGGACTCTAGGGTATTGTACCCCACTGAGGTCCCTGTCCTCCCCAGGCTCCATCCCCAGATCTCCAGGAGTTTCCAGACCTGGAGCTGGCAGCCCCACTACCCCCATCCCCTGCCAGTGCCCGTGGGGGGACCTGGCAACCCTGCCAGGCCTAGGGTTGACAACCTCCAAGTGGGGCCTGCTGGAGAGTGAACTCCAGAGATCTGTGAACAACAGAGATCTGTCTCCCTGAAGAAAATGGCTGCTTTGGAGGGTGGATTCTGTGGCATGATACTCAGCTGAGGCCCCTCCCTTCCCCAAATCCTGCCCTCCTTGCACTCCACCCCAAAACCTCTAGGAATCCCCCAGCCTGGCCCCAAGGCGCCCTCCCCCCTCCAAGGCCGAAAGAGGCCTGGAAAGAAAGGGCCCTCCCCCCCTTTGACTGACAGAGCCAGTCAGAAACCTCTCCCTCCCCCCCCCAACGTTCTAATCTCTCACCATTGCTGCCTGGAGTCGGGTCCCTGCAGAGGCCATTTCAAAAGGCTTTTGGGGGGAATTCAACCGTCCCTGAAGGGATTTCCTTACTTTTCGGATTTTTCTACAAACCCAGGAAGTCTACTGACTATGTAGGAAAAGCTGTTGGGGGAGAGTGAGGCCCCTGTTGGAGGGAATAGGTATCCGCACAGAAAAAAAAAAGTCTGGGATTAGAATATAAGATTATTGGGTATAGTGGTTTGACCTATGAAGTCCTATTTCCATTCTGCATCATTTTGAGTAGTGTAGCAATCATTGTGTACCTGTAATAGATGATGATGTCAGGGGGTCTCAGATCTCCTTTGTTTGTGTTGTTCCTAAGTACTTTAAAGTTTATTTGAGGTTTTTTATATTGCCACAGGAAACAGTTAAATGCCTTTTGCCATTTATGTAGTAGAGGCAAGTCTAAGTGTATAGGTATAGCTCTAAATAAGAAAAGTAGTTTAGGGAACAGAAAAGTTTTAATTAGGTTAAATCTGTCGAGAAATGTGTGGCTTTGCTTGTTCCATTTGTGAAGTGATGATTGTATATCTTGGAATTTTCTTAAATGATTCATTTTAACTAGATCCTTGAGTTTACTGTCCAAATGTAGTTATAGGAGCCGCAGATTTCCTGTTTGTCCATTAGTGTCAGATTGATTGGCATTATACAGGATTTTGATTGGTTCACCTGGAGACTGGAGATTTGTCCAAAAATTTAGAGCCATTCTTGAAGATGTTTTAATGAAAGCATTGGTTTGGATAAAAATTAAAGCATATCATCTGCAAACAAATTTAATTTGAATGAATTTGGTCCCAAATCAACTCCAGATATGTTTTCATTGCATCATATTGCTGTTGCCAGTGGTTCTAGAGCTAACGCAAACAAAGTAGGTGATAGAGGACATCCCTGTCTAGTCCCTCTACTCAGGGGGAAAGATTTTGAGGTAGATTTTAATTATGCCGTAGGTTTGGAGTAAATTGCTATCATTCTTAAGAAGGTTTCTCCAGCGTTCATGTGTTTGAGCAATTCCTGCAAGTACGTTGTTTCTAGCAAGTCAAATGCTTTTTCCATATTGAGTGATAGCAGTAAAGACCCTGGGTATTTTGAGTCACAGGCAGATAGAATATGCAATGCTTTGTGAATATAGTCGGTTATATCACGTCCTGGTATAAATCCAGTTTGGTCTTGGTGCACATAGTTTGCGATGGATGAGTTGAGGCATTTGGTGATAACTGACGTAAAGATTTTATAGTCCTGATTGAGTAATGATATGGGTCAATAAGAGGCTGGATTAGTAGGATCTTCCTCTGGTTTTGGTAATACTATTATCAAAGCCATGTTCCATGATAGAGGCAGGATACCAGTCCTCAGGACGTCATTGCATGTATCTGTTAGTGGAGGAATTAGGATGTTCATAAATTTCTCGTAAAACTCCGATGGGAAACCATCGGGACCAGCCGCTTTGTTGGTTTTCAAGTTTTGATAGTTTCTAGTATTTCTTGCTGGCTAATTGGGCTCTCTAGAATTAGACTGTGTTTATCTGATATTTTGTGTCTTTGAGTGTTTAACAGTGCAGTTTTAAAGAGAGTTGCACTTTTTGAAGGCCACTGATTTAAATGGGTATAACTACTTTCAGATTGCACTAGAAACCACAGATTTTAAAAATTTATTTATTTTACTAAGTGGTACCAAATTTGGGTAAAAAAATTAATTAGTGTGATACTAACTATTGAGCTGAATAGCTAAACTGAAAAATAAACTGAACAGTAAATCCATACCTTTAGGTGTTTTTACACAGTACTCTGGGCTCCATAAAGCTTCATGATATTTTAGGAATGCTTTAACTTTTAAGCAGTAAGTAGTATCTGGCTGAAGATAAGGAAGGTTCTGCCCTGAAGAAATATCCTGGTTTTTTTCCTGCAATAGAAACATATGATTTTTTTAAAATAGTGTGGCTTCTTTAGACATTTCTTGCTATAATGATTCAGAAATAATTTTTTTTAGAGGTGACCCTTTACTGGGCCAACAGAATTAGTGCTGGTATTTTGTCAAGAGAATGGATGTTACATTTCCAGAACAGTGTACTTCCTGATTTTAATTATTTACATGCTTTCATTCAAATATCTATACCAAAACCAGCAAGGAGATACCACCAAGCTTTCTGACACCTTGTGTCAGTTGAGATGTTCAATTTTTTTTCTTTGTATAATGCACCTGGGTGTCCCTTGGAATGCAATCAAGCAGAGAACACAAGGTACATTTCTACAGATATAGTGATAGCCTTCTGCCCATTTGACTCAACGTGGATCTGAGGAAACATTTTCTGGCAGCTCCTACTGCTAGAATTTTATATTCCCCCATTTGGTGCTTTTTGGTAACTCTCTTATTTTATTGACTATACTGCTGATATTTGGTATACAAGGACAGTGAATTTTTCCCCTGTAAACTTTTATCTTAATATGTTGTTAAGTGTCCCAGATACCAAAATGGTAGAGAATACTGGGTATAAGTCTGTAAAATAAATGAAATTAATCATGCAGTGAAACTTGATTGTAAGTAAGATCAGTCAAGAATAACAAAAGTAATACTTCTTCACAACATGCTACTTATTACATTTACTACCACAAGATATAGTAACAACTATCAGTTTAAAGGGTTTTGTTTTTTTTAAAAAAAAGATTGGACATATTCAAGGAGGATATTTTAACTGATCGTTGTTAGTCATGCTAATGAAACTTCCATGCTCAGAGGTGGAAAATCCTAAATATCAAATGCTGCAGAAAAATGACAGGGGAGGGCAATCACCTTCATATCCTGCATGTGCAGCCTCTCAGAGGCAGAACATGAGACAAGAGGTGTGGCCTAATCCAGCAAAGCAATTATTTTGCTAGCATTCATCTCTCAGCTCTTCTTTCACTCATTCTTCCTAAGCAACAACGAATTCCTATATCCCAAGGCAGGACAGGAACGGGTAAGTCATCTGCTGCTCAAGCAAATGAGCCAGGCTATAAAAAAGCACCGCCCCTCTGGTTAGATACATGTACCTGTATCCCCCTGTGGGGCCCAAAAGTAGTTTGGTATTGAATGGGGGAGGGTGCATTAAGCCACACACTCGCTTGCCTCTCTCCCCTTTGGTCTGCAGCCTCCCTAGCTGCTTTGTTTTTAAATGTGAGTAGAAAAGAATGGCTATGCTTCATGTGTAGCTTGCACTTAAGTTCTCACAACAGAACAACGTTTGAGTCCAGTGGCACCTTTAAGACCAACAAAGTTTAATTATAGGTATAAGCTTTCATGTGCATGCACACTTCTTCAGATACATTGAAAAAGACTTCCTCAAGCCTTACATATAGGTAGAGAGAGGAGGGGGTTAGTTGCCAGTACAAGTTAATTAAAGTCAAGAAGCATAAGTAACTGAGTAATATAGCTAATATAATAATATAGTAATATAGCTAATATAGTAATATAACTGAGTAATATAATATTGGATTAAAGCAGATTGGATTAAAGCAGTTGGTAAGACCTGTGAATAACAGCAAATGAGCATGCAAATAGAAGAGTTAACAAACAGATGTGAGAACTAAGTTTGAGTCCAGTAGGACTTTTTAGATTAAAAGTTTAACTCTGAGTACAAGCAAGAACTGAGTGACTTAGCATGTGTAGATAGATGCACACTTCTTCAGATACATTAAAACAGACTTCCTCAAGTCTTACATAGAGGTAGAGAGAGGAGGGTGTTAGTTGCCAGGAAGGGTTGATTAGTGTCAAGATGCATAAGGAATGGAGTAATATAGCTAAGATTGGATTAAAGCAGTTAGTAAGACCTGTGTATAGCAGCAAATTAGCATACAAATAAAAGAGTTAATGAATGTGATAAGTTTCAGTCCAGTGTCACCTTTAAGACCAACATTGTTTAATTCTGGATATAAGCAAGAACTAAGTGATTTAGCATGTATAGTAAAATAAGAATCCGCTCTCTTAAACCTTGGGGGTTCCATTGTCCTGAGTGTTGAAATCACTTGTATTTCAGCAATCTCCTGTTCCAGTGTGTTTCTGAAATTCCTTTGCAATAAAACAGCACTCACCCATTGAGTGCTCTGGGAGGCTGAAATGTTGTCCTACAGGTTTCTCAATTTTGTGATTCTGGATGTCAGATTTGTGTCCATTTATCCTTTGGAGTAGGGTTTGACCTGTTTGCCCTCTGTAGAGAACTGAAGGGCATTGTTGGCATTTAATGGCATATTCAATGTTAGAAGATGAGCAAGTGAATGAGCCTGAGATGGTGTAGTTGATGTTGTTCGGTCCAGTAATTGTTTGTCTGGGTGTATGCAGCAGCAAAGTTGGCATCTGGGTTTATTGCAAGTAATCCTACTCAACATTAAACAAAAACAATACACACACAAAAACAATATGTTCTTACGTTTTTAACACAGAGGCAGGTCACCAGTTAAAAACTCTGTGGGGTCACTATAGGTCAGCTATGACTGGGGGGGGGGTGGAGAAGCTTGGAACAATGTGTCTTAGCCCCTCATTTCGAAGTGGCTGAAGAACCCTGGGTCTGCAAAGAATGCTCAAGTTCTATGAATGCATGCTCAAAAGTAAACCTTACAAAGCTGGTACAGGACTGCAGTGTTTAGACATTTAGCATTCTCATCAAAGAAGCAAACACTAATGACCTGAAACATGTAATATAGTAGAAAACCATACATTATAGCATTTATGTCAAATGAACACTGCAGAATGTTAAGAAGTTCATGGAGAACAATGTAGCACCTCAGATTTTGATGAGTTCTTCCAGACTGCCAGCTTGTAGGTTAAAGTGTCAAACTTCCACATTTGTTTCGACTGGTCTGCTTCTGGAGGTATAATTTTGATGTTTACATTTCCATCTACTGATTCCAACAGCACTCCCGGAGGACCAATCTGGGCTGATGACCAAGAAGACAAGCACAAATTTTCACATTAGTGATAGATTGCATCATGAAGAAGTGGACTTCGAAAGCAAACAACAAAATAGTATCACTGGCATTTGGCCATCTACAGATATGAGAATCTGGTATTAGTAAAATAATCTTTATTAAAATAATCCAGTCAACACTTAATCTGGTATTAGTAGGACTACCAGATCTTCTGACATAAGGCATACAATGGAGCTATCAGGGCTAGACATTGGGATGGAATTCAAGATCCCTGACTCAGAGACTCAGCAGTGGAACCACAAAAGCAGACTGTAATTCTGCATTTGAAGTCTACATTGCCCACTAACATCTGCCTAACCAGAAATTACATTTATGTGTACAGCTATCTGTATATGTACCAGTACAGTTGGTAACACTAGATGCATTGCCACCAAGAGGCAAAGTGCTATCCTAATGTTGCCTTCATTAAGCAGGTTGTCTTCTCCACTTCCCTGCCCCTGCCATGAGCAGGGCAGACTCTCCACTATACAACATGTAGTTGGGCTGGATGAAGGGGCTGATAGGAAGGAAAAGACAGACAGCAGGAGGGCTACTTCTTCACCCCAGGCTGCCTCACGGCATGATAGGGAATCATGAGGGGATTGGATCCTTCATTGCTATTGCCACTCTCCCCTCATAGGATAATAGAGTACGAATGAACCTCCAAGGTCATCTAGTCTAACCCCCGGCACAATGCAGGAAATTCACAAATACCTCCCCCTACACCCTCAGTTATCCCTGTTCCATCCCCAGAAGGTGTCAAAAAACCTCCAGGATCCCTGGCAGTCTGAGGGTCCCTGGCATGGTATAAGGACCCTTGGTATGGTATGAGGCAGTCTGTGAAGGTGAACAAGGAAAGACAACATACCAAAAACAAACGCAGTGGTGGGGTGGAGCTTCTCAACAGCTAATTATGATGTTTATTAGCAATTAGAATTCTACCACCAGATGCCCTCTGTCACACCTTTTCTAGTATTCTTCTCCTTCCCATCCTCTACTTTTGTTCTTCTTCCCACTATCACCAACAGACCACGTCTTAGTGTCAGCGCATCTACTTACCATGCAGACAATCCCCATTTCAATTCTCAGCATCTCCCAGCACAGGTTCTCTCACCACAATTCTACAAAAGTAGAGGACTAACCTGCCAGTGGTACCAAAGTAAAACCCAAACTAAAGCTTTGGTAATTAGAAGCCATATAATTAATAATAATTAAGATACTAAATGTTTGTAACTAGGTCTCAGTACTGCAGAAGCAGACACACAAGGAAGACAGTCGTACCTGTAAAATGAGGACAAAATATCAAAGAGGCCCACGGAGAACTCTCTTCACCTGCTTCCACTCTTACACTCACATTATAGTAAGATAAATAATCTAGTTTCAATAATGAGAGATCACAGTCTGTGGAGATTACATTCTGACACTCCGGAATCACTTTCCAATTTTCAAAAGTCTTCTCATGTTCTAGTACTCTGAAAGGCAATGTAGAAGTTCTCAAACAATAAATGTTGGTGATTTGGGAGGTAAATTTACTTGAGTCTTAATCCACACCACCCAGTGTCCAAAAACCTATATACATCATGTTGCAACCAGCCATTTGGTAGCACAAATGGATTCTGAAATGCTCTGTCACCTGGTACCCTTTGCCTCTTTGTAGCTGTGTGTTGTGCCATCTCACAGTGAGAAGCTGTCTATAAAATCTGTTCAATCATTTCCCTGCCCACCTACAAATTTACTTCCCCAGTTACTCTTCATACTTAGCATATTACGGGGCAAAGGGGAGAGGTGCTGGCAGCAAACCACCTTGCTCAAATTTTGTTTCACCCAGTGAGTTACATTCTCCAATGCTTCTCTGAGGCTAGTGGATGGCAACTGGTGTTACCCAGCCTTTATCTGTCTAATTCTGCAAGGCAAAATTCTACATAAGAGGAAAGGAAACTTCTTTGGACCAGGGACAACCCTCCCACCCATCATACAAAGTGAAGGAGATTCTCTCAGACTTATAAATCTTCCATCCAAGAGGCAATGACAGTATGGAAATTGAGATGGGGTCTCCCACAGACTTACAGCCTTCCCTCCTCAGCCTACTTCCAGGAGCAGTAGTACAATTGGTACAGTGCTCAGCTGCTCTCTGCTAAACAGTCTGGTAGTGTGCTGCAGAGCAGCAGGAGCCATGCAGGTGTCCCTCTCAGGTCAAGGTGCCTTAGTTCCTAACCCCAGGCATCACCCAACAATGACATCCCTAGCGTCCACAACTCCTGTACCTACAACAGCATCCTGTGTGCCTGTGGCTCCTGTGTTCACGCATACACCTCCTGCCCTGGCACTCCTAGTGCCAGAGGTGCCTGATTGGAGCTGGACAGTGCAGATGGCAAAGACTGGAACCAGTCAATGTACGCAGCACCTCAGCCAGCTCACATGGTCAATGCTCTGTCACTCACCCACCTGCAGCCTGCCTATGGGGACTCACCATCAGAAGGAAGCACCCTGTTGCGCTACCTCCATGTGACCACCTCTGCCATAACTGTAGGCTTAGTGGAGCGCCTTGATGTATCAAACCAGACCTGGCTGCAAGGGAGGTACAGTTCTTTTTTTTTTTAATTGATATTTTTGTTGGGTATACAATTCATATTACGTAAGAATAATTCATACCGTTGTACATTATACTCCTTTTCATAATTTAAACATGTGAAAAGCAATATGGAGGCTACATTCCAACTATATAATTAACAAATTAAACTTAAACCCAGTCTGGTTTGTAGCCTCTTCGTTTCCTATTCCCTTATCCTTCCCCCCCTTTTTTATTAAGCTTATGTACATAATCTTATATTGAATCATTATGTATTCATTTTTACATTCATTTTTACCCCTCCCCCCTCCTATAGTATCTTCATATCTTCAACCAAGTGCACAGATTCTTCAGTCATATCTGAATATTTGGATTGGCTTCCCCCTTTCCACCCATTCTTTATAACCCGCCCATTTATTTATAATCTTTTGACATTTCTCCTCCCATGTCTCTTCAGTAATTATCTGTACAAATATATCTGATTGTACACATTCAAAGACATAATTATTCCAATTTTCCATTGTCCATTTGTGCTTATCCCTCCATCCCAATGCAATTACAGCCATCCCGGCTAAGATCATAGTTTTATATAGTTCCCGTTTATTTCTATCCACTTTTTTATTTCCCGTTATTCCAGAGACAAGCAAATCTCTATTGATCTCTATATTAACTTGGCATAAATCAGCAATAACCCTTACAATCTTTTGCCAAAATTCCTTTACCACCTTACAGTCCCACCACATATGGACATATACACCTACTTCTGATCCGCAATGCCAACGTATTGGGCTCACTCCTTTAATTATATACACCATCTGCGCCGATGTTCTGTACCACTTCCAAATAAATTTCCTCACCAGTTCTTTATCTTTATCCATTTTAAATTGATTTATACCCTTCATTATTTCTTGAATCAGATCCTGCTGCGTTAGCCCTTCACATCCCCATTTATTCTGTATGATCCTTATCGTCCTCTCCTTATCTTTTATCATCGATTTATATAATGCCCCCGCTATCCCTTTCTCTTTTACTTGTCTTCTACTTAATATTTCTTTTTTTTAAAAAAACAATTTATTATTGGATATATCACATGTTCATACAATTTAAACAAACCAATACATATCCATTTTTCTTTCTCCCTCTCCCCCCAAACAAGGCTTCCCGCACTGCTCCAACCCCCTTGATATTTCTCTTATACAATTACATTTACTACTAAACATATTTCTTTTACTAATGGTAACAATTCAAAGACCTGAGTCTCTTTCCACTTCTCCTCAATAGCTGTCAAAACAAATCAAACCACGTTTTAAGTCTTCTACTTAATATTTCATCAATTTCCGTTGTCACCCCACTTATCCTCTCTATTCTTTCAGCTTTAATTAGATCATATAATCCTTGTACCTCTAACCAATATTGCTTTCCTACTTTCTCTAGAGAATTGTTTTTTACCATTAAAGTTCCTCCTTCAATAAACATATCTTTTAACCAGTAGAATCCACATTCTTGTAATTTCACCCACCACCTCGTATCCGTACATTCCTTATTTATATATTTTAATGGAGTCCATTTTTAATAACCCAGTAACCATTTCCTTTTCCAACATTTCCAGATGCCAAGGGCTGTTTTCCTTGGGCCCATTGCCTTCTTATACGCCATCTGCACCTCCTTACAAAAAACCCCCTCTCTTCCTATTGAGTTATTTATCTTATTTTTGAACCTCACCCATTTAACTCTATCACTATATCCAATCTCTATTAAATATTTCAATTGAAACACCTCATAATACATTTCCAAATTTGGTATCGCCCATCCAATCTCCTCCAGTGGTGCATAATTTACTATATCTGGAGTTCTAGGCCTTTTACTTCCAAAAACCCAGTTTTTAAGTACCTTGTTCCAGGTTTTGAAGCATTTCCTCCTTATCGGGAATGCAATCACTTGAAATAGATATAATAGTTTAGGGATTAAAAACATCTTAACAGCCCTAACCTTATTTAGGATAGAGAAGTTCTTATTTTTCCACATTCTCATACTTTTCTTAATCTTCCTCCATACCTCTTTATAATTTACATCTGGTATCTTTTCAATATTTTTAATAATCTTCACCCCCAAATATTTGATTTTTTTCCTCTTAGGATCCATCCTAGTCATCCTTATTCTAATTCCCAGACTTTTTTTTTCTGTGCGGATACCTATTCCCTCCAACAGGGGCCTCACTCTCCCCCAACAGCTTTTCCTACATAGTCAGTATACTTCCTGGGTTTGTAGAAAAATCTGAAAAGTGAGAAAATCCCTGCAGGGACGGTTGAATTACCCCCAAAACCTTTTGAAATGGCCTCTGCAGGGACCTGACTCCAGGCAGCAACGGTGAGAGATTAGAACGTTGGGGGGCGGGGGGGCGGGAGAGGCTTCTGACTGGCTCTGTCAGTAAAAGGGTGGGGGAAGGGCCCTTTCTTTCCCGGCCTCTTTCAGCCTTGGAGGGAGGGGGAGGGAGGGAGCCTTGGGGCCAGGCGGGGGGATTCCTAGAGGTTTTGGGGTGGAGTGCAAGGAGGGCAGGATTTGGGGAAGGGAGAGGCCTCAGCTGGGCATCATGCCACAGAATCCACCCTCCAAAGCAGCCATTTTCTCCAGGGAGACAGATCTCCGTTGTTCACAGATCTCTGGAGTTCACCCTCCAGCAGGCCCCACTTGGAGGTTGCCAACCCTAGGCCTGGCAGCAGTATAGGGTTGCCAGGTCCCCCCACGGGCACTGGCAGGGGATGGGGGTAGTGGGGTTGCCAGCTCCAGGTCTGGAAACTCCTGGAGATCTGGGGATGGAGCCTGGGGAGGACAGGGACCTCAGTGGGGTACAATGCCCTAGAGTCCACCCTCCAAAGCATCCATTTTCTCCAGGGGAAGTTATCTCAGTAGTCTGGAGCTGAGCAGTAATTCCAGGGGATCCCCAGATCCCACCTGGAGGCTGGCATCCCTAGGCAGCACCCTCTGGGTGACTTGATGCCACCTAATTTGCATGACTCAACTTGGCCTGGCTGCTTGCTGCTGTTCAGCAGCCACCCTATGAAAGCCAGCAGTGATGCAGCAGTTAGAGCCTCAGAGTAGGGTCTGCAAGACCCCGGTTCAGATCCCCATATTGCGGTGGAAGCTGACTGGGTGATTTTGGACCAGTCACATACTTTTAGCCTAACCAACCTCACAGGGTTGTTGTGCAGATAAAAAGGAGGTGAGAATAATGTAAACTGCTTTGGTCCCCACTGTGGAGAAAGACTATAATTTTCGTTGGTAGATGCTGTGGGGGAGGGGGTGGAGACGAAAAGCTGAAGACAGATAAAGGCAGATAAAGGTTAAGTTGGCTGTTGGGTGGGAAGGAAATAGGGTTGCCAACTCTGGATTGGGAAACTCCTGGACATTTAAGGGGTGGATCCTGGGGATGGTGGGGTTGAGGAGGGGAGGAACTTCAGACCAGTATAATGCCATAGACTCCACCCTCCAAACCAGCCATTTCCTCCATGAGAACTACCATTGCCAGCCTCTAGGTGAGGGCTGGAGATCACCCAGCATTACAACTGTTGTCCGGGTGACAGAGATCAGTTCCCCTGGATAAAATGGCTGCTTTGGAGGGTTGAGTCTATGGCTCCACCCCCAGAAGGGAGAAGGAGTGTGAGATAGGTAAGGGTAGAGGGGAGGAAGCAAAGGTGTGAGGAATGGGATGACCATCCCGCAAGTTTCTTGCGGGTCTCCACTTGTTTTTACTATTTCCTTCTTTTCTTCATCACTTATCCTCCAGAATAGAATTTCCGACTTGTCTATATTAACTCCCAATCCTGATTCCTCTTTAAAGTCCCTCAAAATGATCAAAAGTTCTCTTACTCCCTCCGATGGATTTACTAATACTAACAAGATATCACCTGCATACATATTTATTTTAATTTCTTCCTTGTCCTTTTTATATCCTTGTATCCTGACTGAATTCCTTATCCTATCTGCCAAGTATTCCATTCCCAACACAAATAATAATGGAGAGATTGGACACCCTTGTTTAACCCCCCTTTGTATGTTAAGAAGTTTGTTCAGAAACTCCATCATTCACCCTCACTACTGCTTTCCCCTCTCTATATAATTCCTGAAGCGCTCTCACAAACCTTTCGCCTATTCCAGCCTTTCTCATAATATTCCATAAAAAATTATGTCTTATAGTATTGAAGGCCTTATATACATCTAATTTCAATAAAGCTAATTTCCCTTTTATCCTACTTGTTAACACATTTATCACATTTTGTATGGGGTGCCCTATATATCTTCCACTTATAAATCCATGTTGATCTTCCTTGATTATTTTGGGTAGCACCTTTTCCAAGCGTTTTGCCAAAATCTTTGTCAATATTTTATAATCTAGATTTAACAAGCTGATAGGTCTGCATGCGCCAACCTCTGTAGGGTCCTTCTGTGGCTTTTCAATCACTACTATTTCCGCTAGTTTCCATGTATCTGGTGCCCTACCCCCTTCTAAAATATTATTGGATACTTTTTTCAATTCTGGACCAATAATATCTACTGTTTCTTTATAAAAATTGATAGTAAACCCATCTAATCCCGGGAACTTCTTTCTTTTAAATGATCTAACCGCTTCTTCAATTTCTCCAAAGGAAATTTCTTCATTTAACCCTGATCTATCTTCTCCCGCAATCTTCGTCTCCAGATCTACTTTACTAATGCTTTTATTTTCCTCTTTATATAATGTTTGATAGAATTCAGCAAATTCTTT
The DNA here is from genome assembly GCA_029375565.1 of Gekko gecko. Classification (NCBI taxonomy): domain Eukaryota; kingdom Metazoa; phylum Chordata; class Lepidosauria; order Squamata; family Gekkonidae; genus Gekko; species Gekko gecko. The sequence continues at coordinate 97,446,939 of JAPDNY010000004.1, read as the reverse complement.
TCTTATTTCTTGAGGGTTTTCTGTTAATATTTTCCTTTTAGTCCTAATAGCTTTTACTCTGTTTCTCTCTCCTTTTTTTTAAATAATTCGCTAACCTCTTTGTTGACCTTATTGACGTTCTTCGATACTCATTCTTGATAATGTTCTCTCTCTTCCATATCGTGAACCAGTCTAACTCCTCCAATTCTTGTTGTAATTTCCTTATTTGCCCTTGTCTACTTCTTAAATATTTATTTTGCTGTTGTTGTTGAAGTTTTCCTGTTTCTTTAATTTTCTCCTGCCTATCCAAAAACCATTCCTTCTTAATGAGTTTCTCTGTCATAATACAATGTCCTCTTATGACCGCTTTAAATGCGTCCCACTCTATCGGGATCTCTCCCGTTCCGCTGTTCTCCTTAAAATACCAACTACAATGTTTTCTTATATATTCCCTATCCTTATCTTTAGTCTTTACTACGTTGTTATACCGCCATCTCCTTCCTTGGTTTTCCCACCTTCCCATCCTAACACCACATACAAAGGGGCATGGTCTGAAATCTCTTAACCGTAAATTCATTCCTGTCCGCAATTAACAAATAATCTCTCTCTATATATAAATCTTATGTCTATTAGAAGAGAAGGTGGGACTTCCTATCCGAAAAACATCTTTTAATCTCCATTTATTCAACTTAATTGAGTAATCTGTCTTTAAACTCCAATTAAAGTCTCCAGTCACAATTATATTTTCCCCCTCAGCAAAGGTCTGTAATTTGTCCAAAGTTTTCATTATAATTTTTTTCTGCCCATTATTTGGCCCATAAATACTAACTACTGTAAATATCTTCTGCATCATTTTAATTTTTAAAAATACAAATCTCCCATCATTATCTTTCTTCTGGTTCAAAACTTCCACATTAAGATTTTTGTTACATATTATAGCCACTCCTCTCGCCTTATTAGTTGCTTTCGATTCTATTTTAAATCCCCAATACTGAGAGGGCAGCAAAGGCTTATTATTTGTTTTAGTTCTGTGTGTTTCTTGAAGACATAATAAATCAACTTTCATTTTCCTTGCTAGCTCCACAATCTTAAAACGTTTAGTTCCTGAAGTCAATCCATTAACGTTAAGAGAAAAAATTTTTAGAGTCTTATCCATATTCCCCTTCTAAGTTTATTCCTCTCATTCCTCCGTGCACACAGGTTTTCAATTGATTCATTACTTTAACTACCCCCTTCCCCCTCCTTCCCTGAGACTTGAATAGAGCTCTCCATGACCTCTGTCTCATGGTGCCCTTGGAAAACCCCGTTACCCCGTCCCTCCTGGAAACCATTGCGTTTCACGACCATATCTTAAAGAAGCCTATATTATCTATCCCCATATATACTTTACTTATTATTTATTACCTCCCTCCCCCAGTCCCTTCCTTTTTTTACTCTCCTTCTCTCGGGCTGGCGACTCTGCCGACTCTTTCTGTATGTCCTCTTCCTCTTCCACACTTGAAAGCTCTTGCCCATTCTCATCTTACAAATCCACTCCTAAATCTGTCAACATCCTTTTTGCTTCTTCTGTATCTCTAGCCAAATATTTCCTGCCATCTCTGAACACCACCAATGTTGCTGGGTATGCCCAGGTGAAAAGAATTTTGTTGTTAAACAGAGCTTGTGCAAATTGCTGCATGTTCTTTCTTGCTTGTAATGTCTCCTGTGAAAAATCTTGTCTTACAATAACCTTTCGTTCTTTAAACTGAAGGTCTGTCTTCTGTCGTAGAGATTTATATATTTTGTCTCTTATCTTTTCTCTTGAGAAAGCCACAATTACATCCCTGCAAACACCGGCCCCTCTCCTTAGTGTAAATAACCGATGTACTCTTTCTATTTCGTCTTGCTCAATCCAAATCCCTTGCTCCTTGAGCCAGCTCCACATAACTCCAAGGTCCTTGTTCTGGATATCTTCTGAAATTCCAGCAAATTTTAAATTCCTTCTGCGTTGCCTATCATTCATCTGAGCAATCCTCTTTGTCATAGTCTCTTATCTTCTCTTCGTTTACCTTCGTCTTTTCTTCCGCCTGCTCTGCTGTTTTTTTCACCATTTCCATCGTCGACATCATTCTTCTCATTTCTACCTTTAAGTCCTGCATGTCAGCTCTTAGGTTAGCCTCTAAATGCTGTATCATCTCTCCAAGCTCTTTCATTGACTTCGCCATTTTTTTTTTAGAGTTTACAGCTAATGAGAAGCTTTCAAACAGAGCAGCCGTCTTGCTCCCCCGATATTAGAAGCAGCTTCTCCAGCCAATTAGCCTCTTTGCGGAAGAATTTTTCGTTATCAGTTTACTTTCAATTCATCTTTTTTAGGCTTTTAATTAACAAGTTCCAGGAGTGACACGAGTGAGCGTCTATCCGGTTTGATGCATGTGTGGATCTCCCTCCTATTCCCTTATCCTACCCACAAATGAAACCACTGTACAACTCTCTTTAAATAACATTTTCCTTAATACATCCTTTAAATCTTCCAATAAGTTAAATCGCATTCTTCTTTTCTATTCATTCTATCATTATTGTTTTCCTATCTACTTCCAGAGGAGCAGACTTTCCAATTTGTGTGTGTGGGGGGGAGGCTGAGCCAGAGTTGCTATGCTAGGTCCTTAAAAGAACCAAGGCCCAGTGACATCATAGGGAGGAGCCAGTGACATCACAGGCTACTGTCACTATATATGGAGGTAGAGCCATGTGGGATTTAGGGAGGGGCTCTCCAGAAATTTAGGGGAGGGGCTGGGCACCCCCTAGCATTGCCCTTGGGCTGGGCTAAACCCAGGAAAAGGTGGGAGTTGGCCAGTGGTTATAGTGGTAGTGGTCGCCTGCTGTGTCCTTTCTTTAAATTCATTTTTAGAATAGTCACTTTAAGATCTGCAAATATACATACCATGTACATCAGACAAAGCAATGGTCACAAATTTGACAGTAAGGAAAACAACACAAAAAAGCCTGTAGGGGAACATTTTAAAAGCTTTCCTGGATGTTCATTTACAGGAGTCTTGTTCCTGCCTTATTTGTAAGGGTGACTTTGTACTGAAATGTACTAAATTATGGCATCACAGATGCCTTCATTTGGTAAGTGCATGGCTGAAGTCTCTGAGCCAGGACAGACTAACGAACAGTTGCTGTGCACTCAATTCCTGAGCAATGTACAGTGTTCAGAGTAGCAGCAATCTTCTTCTCACATCAAACTCATATCCTACAAGTGAGTACAAGTCCCAGAGCACGGATTCTATTGCTAGGGAACGTCATTCCACTCTGGGGGCTGTCATTCTAGCCCCACAGCATGGATTCTATTGCTAGAAACTGTCTTTTCACTCTGGGGGCTGTCATTCCAGTCCCAGAGTAGCCCAAAGACCTTAATGGAAAAACCATTCTATATTTTCTTTGCAACTTTTTTTGTGCTGCAGTGTATTTCAGTGCATGCAAGTCAATTGGCATTCCTGGCTCCCATTATCTCCAGTCGGCCTTCAAGCCTCTCCCATTGTTTCCAATGGGCAATCCTGTCATTCCTTTTACACCTCCCAGTTAATTGTCCCTTTGAAACTGTACCACACCAATTTAAGTAACAGCAATATGAAGAACATGAAAATGTACAGAGTGCACATTTCTTGCCAATGTTCTCTCTGGGCTGCACAGAGCAAAAGGAAATTTTAAAAGGACTTTAATCTGCATGTCTGTCCCCCCCAGTCTTGTTCATGCAGATGGGCTTACCATTTAAAAACAGACACCCTGTGAGGTAGGTGGGGCTGAGAGAGCTCTTTTGAGGACTGCTCGAGAGAACAGCTCTGAAAAAACTTGTGATTGACCCAAGGTCACACCAGCAGCTGCAAGTGGAGGAATGGGGACTCAAACCCGGTTCTCCCAGATTAGAGTCCATGCTCCTAACCACTACACCAAACTGTAACTCAAAACCTCTCTCTTTTAGAAGTATAAGAAACATAGAACACCCTCTCCACCACATCAGAGCCTTTAAGCGGATCATTTCCAAAACAGTCCTTCAAAGCCTAATTACATGAACTAAGCAGCAAGCAAGATACACTGTTTTGAAAAGTATTTCCCTCATAAATACTCAGAGATCCCGTTGTCTCCCAGCAGTGATATTTATTCACAAGCAATGGACAGCCCAGAAAACTAAAGATGCATCAAAGTCCTCAACATGATCCTTAAGCAATGGGGTGGGGGGAGAGAATGAGAAGGCACTTATGTAAACCAGAAACCCTGGGACACACTTCAGCTTAGTAAGCTGCCAAGCACATAAAAGATCGGACAAGTCATTTCACTTGCAGTCATTACTGGGAAAAGATGGTTTATCTACGGCATTTATGATCCCAGATACAGTTGCCAGCTCTGGGTTGGGAAATACCTGGAGATTTTGGGGGTGGAGCCTGGAAAGAGTGCAGTTTGGAGAGGGGAGGGACCTCGGCATGGTATAATTCCATAGACTCCACCCTCCAAATGAGCCATTTTCTCCACGGGAACCGATCTTTTAATCTTTGTAGTCTGGAGATCAGTTGTAAAAGCAGGAAGGAGAAGGATGCATGCAGCTTGCACCCCCACTTCCACTGGCTGGCTCCACACTCAACATGTGCACACACTGATCACCCCGCTGTCCACGGCAGGCCCAGGAGGGCTGCCGAGAGGAGGAGGACACATGCAGCCTCCCTCACACATCTCCACCCCCCACCTCCATGCATCCCCCATGGCTCACACACTCTTTGCGCGCGCACACACACACAGACGACAGCTGTGTTAATGGAGACTCCCCCTCAGAGGCTGCCAAAGGGGAGAAGCAGGACACATGCAGCCTTCCCCCCCCACCGCTCCATGCACCCCCCTGGCACATTTCTCTCTCTCTCTCTCTCTCTCTCACACACACACACAAGACAGCGGCGTCAGGTCTTGCGGGGGGGTGATGGGGGAAAGAGTCAAGTAACAGGAGTGGAGTCTCCCTGCCCAGGGCTGGCAAATGTAAACAAAGGGAAGTGGTTTGGGAACGCTGGCACCTAGGAGCCTGGGCCCAAAAAAAGCTAAGACAGCACCGTGCCCTTGTGCAAAGAGGTCCCACTCCCAGGCAGCATAAAGTGAAGGGCACTCCCCCCACATCCTATTTCTTATTAGATGGTTCCTGTATGTCCCTGGCTCATGATAATCGGGTGAGAGGGAGCACAGGAAGAGATACTGCCAAAGATACTTCCCCCTCCCTCCCACCTCCCCCCATTCCCCCTTGCTCAGACTTCCACTCTCTCACTCACACACACATGCTAGTCCAGGACAAATTCCCCACGGCTCCAGTGAGGAGGGGTCCTGCATCGCCATGGACTGATGGAAATGAAGAGCTGTGTGGTGGCTGTGGGGAGGAGGGTGAATCAGTGCACTAGTGCAGGCTAGAGGGAACCACCCCAAACAGGTGAGGAGAACTGACGAGTCCTAAAGCAGCTAAGAGGGCTCTAGCCTTCAGACTCTAGGCATACCATAGACAGGAAGTGCTAGAGCATCACCCTGATGATGCTTTTTCTCCCCCCACTGCCCAATTTTTTTAACAGCAGGGAAGGGGTTCTCAGACTGGAGATCCTCTGCTCCCACCTGGGGCCTGCCTGGCAATCCTAAGGTGAACCTACTTCCTTTTTTCTAGCCCAGAAGAAAAAACCCACATGGGAAAGTTTGAAACTCAGGCTGATTTTGCACTAGAGCTGCCTCGATGTTGTGCCGCCATTTGCCCCAATACTATTGGTCAATTTCACACCCAAAGCCATGGGGCTGCATTTGACCCGCGGCTTTGCCCGATTTCCTCCGAAGTTTCGTGATCCTCAAAAAACAGGATTACAAAACTGTGGGGGAAATCGGGCAAAGCCGTGGGTCAAAATGCAGCGCAACATCGAGGCAGCTCTAGTGCGAAATCAGCCTCAATGTTGCCTGGCAGTGGTTGCCTGGGGGGGGCTCATTCACACCTGGAAAAGTTCGGGGATGGCCCACACCCCTGTGCCCCCCCTGTAGATGATGCCTATGTCTACTTCTATACCTAAAAAAAGAAAGCTGGACAGGGTTGCCTCTGATACTGGGGCTGAAGAGGAGACCCCTTCAGCAGGAGGAAACCCTCCTCCCTGTTATCAGAGGTCTTAGGGGGAGCACACCCTTGATCTCCTTGCCATACCCACTGGCTATAAGTGCTTCTGTATTATTTATCACTTAGTGTACTTTTACTAAATACTTCCCACTTAAGACACAGTTCTAAATACCTACTTATTATTATTATTATTTTATTATTAATTGCTCTCAACATAATCTATCACACTATTTGCCAACACTAACGGTCTCCTTTTAAACGTCTCGGTCTATTGATTTGGTCAGTTCTTCCAGAAGCCTCTTGCCAGAATTCTTATCATAGGCTGAAAGAGTTTTGTCGTTTAAGTTGGCCATTAGGTAGCCTGCTAGCCATCTGTACTGAATTCCATGGTCTCTGAGATTTAGCCATTTCTCATAGCTTCCTTCTCGTGATGAGAATCTCAGCTGGAATGGCAGCAAACAAAGAGATGATCGTGTCTTCAAGGCACAGGCCCCCTTTATCCCTCACAATTTTTAAAAGTTTGGTTTTGGTCTGTACCTCCTTGAATTCAGTTAAGAAATCTGGACTGACATCTGAAGGGGCTCTTTTAGAGATGTTCAGACGGAAGGCAGAGATGATAATTCTTTCAGAGATCGCTGTTTCTCTTGCTGATTGAAGCGTCTGTTGCAACCATTTGTTTAAAGACAGTAAGGTCTTCTGTTTCAGAGAAGTTTAAAGAGACCCCACGAAGTTTAGCCTTCTTTGCTCTCAGTTTAATTTCTTGGAGCATAATTTTGTTTAGTCCAAACTTCAAAATCCTTTAGCACCTTCAGTTCCTTTGCTGTTTTCTTTGCACACTGATAGGCTGTGTCGGCTTTCTTCTCCGTCGCCTGCAGTGCTGTAGTAAGTTCAAGTTTTTTGTTTATTCGCTCAATTGTTCATTTAAGGTGGCCAAATTCTTGTTTCAATTGTGCAACATCCCCACTCAGAGACTTAATTTCATTTTTAAGTTAGTCTTTTATCTCTGTCAAGGCATGCAGAATCATATTTTGATACCCTGGGTCGGAGTTGCTTCCTCCCTTTGCCATTTCCTCAAGCAGAGATATCTCTTGGTCTTCTGAGTCTCCAGAGTCTGTATTATTTTCCTTTGGGGGTCTGTAGGGGGAATTTTTTGCTCCCTTCTTTCCTCTAGTCCTTCCCATAGCCGGCAATAAAATTTGTTTTTAAGTTGGTTCTGTTCTTTGAGAGCAATTTTGATATTTTCAGGGGATAAAGCAAGAGCGTGAGAGGGATGCAACTAGCTACCATGCCACCCCAGTTGCAGTTGTTCTTGGAGCTTCCAAAGGACTACCTGTTTTGGAAGCAAACCTTCCAAAGGGTCATCAGAAACACAGAACTGCCTCCAGAAGAGGAACTCACATTCCTGATAGCGTGGCTGGGGCCAAACTCCTCCACCCAAGCTCAAAACATTGCTTCAGCGAATGCGATGGATCCTTGGACAGTCCAACAAATGTGGACAAGGCTCAACATACGCTATGGAGCATCGACAGCAACTGAGGAAGCACTCATGCTGAAACTACAGAAATTTCCCAAAATAACCGGCAAGAATCCTAGCAAGTTATGGGAGTTGTCCAACTTCCTCTCTGCATTACAGGCAGCCAAAAGAGATCCAAGGCTACCAGGTCTTGCATGTCTTGACCAAAGCTTAACACAGAGACAAATCAAGGAAAAGTAACCACATATATTGACAGAGAAATGGGGAGATGCAGTGGCCAGCTACAAGGCTATGTATCAGGACCAGACCCTGCCTTTCTTGTACATAGTGAGCTTCATCACCCAGAAGTAAGAGGATCGTAATGATCCCCAATGCTACTATGACATGATGACTCTTGTGCAGAGAATGCACCTTCACGAGACAGCAGTGTCCACAAGGCGAAGACAGCAGTGTCCATGCAGAAGACAACGGTATTGAGCATGACAGCAAAACCCAACTGAGACAGGATATCAGAACAGAAACCTATGAAGCTGATGGAACCGACAAAACCAGCAGAGGTGTCAAAGCCTACAGCGCCATTGTGCTCATTCCACAAGAAACCACACCCACTTAACAAGTGCAGGGAGTTCAGAGGCAGGCCACTGGAGGAGTGGAAGGCTTTGATCAAAGGATACCAATTTTGCTTCAAGTGTTGTAAACCCACAACCCACATGGCTAAAGACTGCAAAGCTGTTATCAAGTGCCATGTGTGCAACAGTGACAAGCTCCCCACAACCCAGCATCCAGACTCTGATCTGCCACAGCAACCCACGCCTCGGTCCTCTACTGCGACAACCTCCACAGAAGTGTTCACTGAACACACATCCACAACAAGTCAAAACGAGTCCATCGACATCTGCTATACTCGGGTCTGCAACGCAAAGGTCAGTCAAAGATCCTGTCACCAGATATGTCTGGCTAAGGTCTTCCCTACAGGCAAGCCAAAGAAGGCCGCAAAGATGTACATCATCTTAGATGGACAAAGCAATGGCCAGCCCGGAATTCTTCAAACTCTTTGACTTACAGGGAGAAGAGACTCAGTTTGCCTGCAAGACATGTGCTGGGGTCCAACGCATGGCAGGGAGGAGAGCAGTTGGGTTCCAGATCGAATTGCCCAACAGTTCTCTTTGCCACTACTGTGGGAGTGTGATGCTCTACCAAATGACCACAAGCAGATTCCCACTTCAATGTTGCACTCTACAGACCTCATCTGAGGCCAATAGCGAGTCAACTTCCCATCCTGGACCCCAATGTGCAAATCTTGCTTCTGTTAGGAACAGAAATCTCTGATCTACTGGCATGCCACAAGATAGTCTTGGGGCCTCCCGGGACTCCACATGCCCAGAGGTTGGAGCTTGGATGGGTCATTGTGGGGAACATGTATGTAGATTGCTTCCAGATCACCAAAGATGACAATGAACCCACTTCATCTATAAGGAACAAACAGTTCCTGCAGCTGACAGACAAGGGACACAGGCAAGAAGATGCTGGAAGGAGGGTGGTTCCACTCCCTCTCCACATGCCTAGGCAGTGATCACCCAACAACCCATTCAAGACCCTGACAAGGAAACCCGAGATGAAAGGCTCACCTTCATTCTCATCCTCTTGGCTTCCACCCTCCTAGCAAAAGTGTCTGCCATCATCAATGCCAGACCTCTAGTTCCAGTGTCTTCAGATCCTGAGAACTCAACCATCCTGACCCCGGCAAGTTTGCTGACGCAACAGACAAGCGAATGGCCAGAACCTCAAGGGACCTTTGTCTCCAAAGACATGTACAAGCAGCAGTGGAGAAAAGTTCAACTCCTCATATACATTTTCTGGAAGCAATGGAAGCAAGAGTATCTTCCAACTCTACAGAGCCAACGCAAGTGGGAAAAGGTCAAGCCTAACCTGTGGGAAGGGGACATCATCCTGCTAAGAGAAAAAAACACACCCAGAAACTCATGGTCCATAGGACTTATAGATCGGATCTTGCCTAGCGAGGATGCACTGGTCCGTAAGATTGAAGTCCTTGTCATCACACGCCACAGCCCATGGGACCACCCCTGGCTGACCAAAACTTTTACCAGGCCGATAACTGACATGATCCTGCTTTGCACCAAAGAAGAACTTGAAGACTGAAGCTCAAGTTTTGAATGCCTTATTTTGTTTAGATGTTTAGTTAGTAGTACAGCATGCCAGTTATGCCTAGTTATAGTGCTCCATTAGCACTGCATGTGGACAGTGGAATCTGTAGAATACCAGGCAGGGAGTGTGCTGTCCCCAGCAGAGATCAGAATAGTAAAGCATAGCAAATTGTTTACTGTACCCTTAAACATATAATGAATTCTGGGAACTATAGTCCTAGTTTGGTGTAGTGGTTAAGAGTGTGGACTCTAATCTGAGAGAAGCGGGTTTGATTCCTCACTCCTCCACATATAGCTGCTGGTGTGACTTTGGGTCAGTCATAAGTTCTTTCAGAGCTGTTCTCTCGAAGGCAGTTCTCTCAGAGCTCTTTCAGCCCCACCAACCTCACAGGATGTCTGTTGTGGGGAGGCGAAGGGAAAGGAGATTGTAAGCCACTCTGAGACTCCTTCGGGTAGAGAAGGATGGGGTATAAATCCAATTCTTTTTCCTCTTCTTCTAGCAATCTCAGGGTCACCTGGTTTGAAGTAGGCTTCCTGATTGGTTCTATATAGCTTCCTATTCCTGTAATAAACTAGTATGTGAAAGTAGGTTTATCATCCTTTTCCTCCCATTGTTCTGCAATCCCTCAGCTAAGGAGATGGGAGGGACTCATCTCCTCTTTACCACATCACTCAATAGATTCTGGACTTTAAGATGCTCCTATCAACCATCTGAAAATGGGACATGAGTAAACTGATCCCTTGGATCCGTAAGTGCTAAATAAAGGATGATTCTAAGCTTGAGGGTTATTGTGCGTTGAATGCTTAGCCACTCCCAGGTCCAGCTATAGCCACAGCCCCTAGAGCTGCATAGGCAGAACTCACAGGATCCAGACAGCCAGGTTACAGAGGTAGAAGTATTGTGCATATAGAAGATGTTCTTATCAATTGCAAATATTTTATTTATTTATTTATTTGATTGATTTATATCCTGCTCTCCCCACAAGAGGGCTCAGGGTGGCTCACATCAATCTCAATATAATACAATTAAAAACAACTCTAAAATAACAATTTTAAACAGAATGGAATCATAAAATACCATGTAAACAGATAATCAGATGTCAATTTCAATGTCATCAGATTAGTTAAAATACAACAATGGGTACCCCAATGTCTGTTTGGATCCAGGCCACTGGTGGGAGATTGGCCAGAAGAGGGAAGGGGGAATGTCTGCCACCCCACCCAAAAGCCCAGTGGAAAAGCTCCATCTTGCAGGCCCCGTGGAACTGTAATAGATCCCACAGGGCCTTGATCTCATATGGGAGCTCAGGGTGGGGGTCAGGGCCAAAAAGGCCCTGGCCCTGGTTGAGGGTAGTCAGACATCACTGGGGCCAGGGTCTACTAAAAGATGTTGATTTGTAGACCTCAGTCCTATGGGGCTCATATGGGGGAGGTGGTCTTGAAGGTATGCTGGCCCCTGGAGGAAGATGCAAGCTAAGTTTGTATTGTGTTTGATATTTGGTCTTAAAATGTCATCCCTGCAGACCCCATCCTGAATTTCTGAAACTTGTGCCTGCTTTTTAAAAAAATTGGCTGCTGCTTATGAAAATAAGGAAAGTCCAGTGGCACCTTAAAGACTAACAACGTTTCTTTCAGTAGAAGCTTTTGTGAGTTACAGCTTACTACTTCAGATATGTGAAGAAAAAAAATCACAATGGGAATTCTTCTTAAGGGGAAGACTGGGTAGATGGGAGGGGAAACCAAGGTAGAGAAACTTATAGTTGAATTACAATTCATGAAGAAATTCAACATCACATGTCAACAGTACCTGGGATTTCCTTTCTTACAACAATCTCTAACAGCTCTGCAGGATCCACTTCCTAGAAAATTTAATTGGCTGTTCTTAACATATTTTATCAGACTGTAGCCATGTACAAATGTTCACTTCATTTATTTATCCAACTCTGCTTATCTGTTTCAACTTCTGACCTCACTTACCTATGTGTAACTAATTCTGAAGATTTATAACAGGATTCACACCTTTCTCCCTCAACCCTTCCCACCTTGTATTGATAATTTGCACTGTTATTCACACCAAGCCTCTCTGCCTTGGTTCCCCCCACCTCAATCTTCACCTTACAAAGAACTCTGGTATAAATAAATGTTGCTCGCCTTCAAGGTGCCACTGTACTTTTATTTTATTTTGCTATGACAGACTAATGCAGCTACCCCTTTGCTACTTAGGGACATTCCAAAATATCAGCAAGCTTTTGTAAACTCTTCTCAACAGCGAGTTAAATGGAAACTGGTCACTTACTCTTCATACTGTGCTGAAAAGGTTACATTGAGGCCATGTGGATTTTCCCAGTCCCATTTCAGAGTGATGTTTGTGTTAACAATGTGTACAGTAACATTCTGAGGGGGCTCCAGACTTGCTGAACCTATAGAAATTTGGGAAACAGAGAATGTTATATTCAAAATTTGCTCCACTATGGAAAGGTATCATAATTATATGTATTCAAAATAGTTAAAGCCACACCATCAGCAACATTACATGCAACAGAACACACTCTATATAACAAAATGATAAGTCACCCAAGCACGTACCTGTGCCTCACCAAGCGTAACATGCAAAACAGCACTAAAATTTCTGGTCCAAAGCAAGAGCTCATACCACCAAGAGCTCATTCAACTGCTCTAAAATGGTACACTCAGAACCCAATGGAGGAATATTTTAGTTCCCCAGGATACTCATCTGCCAGAATCTATTAGAACACCTGTCTGACTTAACCTATATTCTAGGTTTCTTTCCCAGGACAGCTGGAAAGCTAGTATAGCTAGATAAATGAACAGGCCAATCTAATTATATCTGGATTCTGCACCAATAAATCATTATTATCTATTTACTTCATTTATACCCTTTCTCCCCAATGGGGACACAAAGCAGCTTACAGCAACCCTCTGACATAGTTCAGATTGAGTGTGTGACTAGTCAAGGTCACCCGCCCAGCAAGTTTCTATGGCAGACTGGAGATTCAAACCTAGGTTTCCCAGAACCTAAACTGACACTAATCACAGCACAAGCACTACCCCCTGCATTTTGTGGCCCTGCTCTTTAATGTTGTTTCTGAAATTTTCATGTGTACTCAGATGTGTGCGGTTATATATTAACCTGGGTACACAATATTCTCCCTCTGTTTTATTCTTATAACTACTCTGTTGTGAGACTCTTTAGTTCATGCTTCATGGAAGCTCACTAAAAAGCTGCACCTCATCTTGATTTTCATACTGGGCAAACTGCACACAATGCAGGAGACCTGGTCCTCCTACTTGTAGATTGGTGATTAAGGCCACCAGCAAAAGGTCCAGGTGGCTGATGGCCTGGGAGGCTATCCTAGCCCCAAACAAGGGGCAGGCCTCATCCCATGCAGGGCAAGTGGGAGCCAGAAATTCCTGCATTACCCCTTTCTGGGGGCAGGGGGATCTTTCCCAGGGCCAATTTTGCCTCCAAGTCCACCCTTTGCAAAGAAGCTCACAGACTGACCTCAAACTAGTCACTCTCAGCTTAACTTGGAATGCTGCTTGATCAGAGCCATTAAGGCATATGCTGAAGGATATCATCAGCTGTCATCATCCCTTTTGTCATGCATGACAGACTGAGGCATGGTGATCAAAGATCAAGTATACAGGGCAAAACCAAGCTTCCAGTTGGTATGCAGCCTTGAGATCCTTGGACAAACGGTAATGGTGCCAGATAGCTGCTTTGAGGATCAAAAAAGCTTGTGAGCTTCTGTTTCTTCCAGCAGGTGCTGGCAGGCTAGAGGAGGTGATCTGGTTTCAGAGGCTACAGCAGTAGTGAGTATTCACTGCTGGAGAAAGAAGCATCCCACTTTGGGGCAATTAGCATGCCTAAAACACTACCATTGCCCCATGCACTGTGACTCACCAGTTATACTATGATTGCGGAACACAGCAGAGTGCAGCCCTCAGCAAGATCACTGGATCAAAAAAAGTGCAAGCAACCAATCAGATGCTACACAGAGTGGTTTCCAGGAGAGTACATAGGGCTTGATACCATTACTAAAGCAGGTATCCAATGTGTGGAAGGGGCTGAGTACCACAATGGACCAAAAGAGGGAGCAGGAAGGGGCAACTGGTATAAAGGGTACTTTGAAGGTATGCAGCAAATAAAAAGAATTTTAAAAGCTCTGCATTGATATATGAAAAGTTAATTATTTATGGGTGAAAGGATTTCTCTCCACGGACCTGACATTCTTGTCTCACCCCCTAGTCTATCTTTCAGGAACACCATTCTGTGTTGTAGAAAGGGAAGCTTAGAAAGTTGCAACTCTGTGGGTAGAAATCCTTGAGCCCCCAACAACTCCAGTGGATCCAAGCAAAAGGGCTGGGAAAGAGACATGAAGCAGATGTTTCAGTGGGATTCTACTCTGTATATGTATGTGGGGGAAAGGAACAGGACTATATATAAGAAAGCAGAACTATATATAAAATGGGAAGGTGCCAAAAGCAAAGAAACAGAATGAATGTCCCATGCATGAACATACAATAAAAGGGCGAAATAAAGAGACTACTGTAAAAGAAATCAGGTCTATAAGAGAACAACAAAGTTTTTTAAAAAAGCTTAGTGAACTGTGTTCACTACACTGAAGTAAAAAGTAAAAATAGATAAATAATAATAATAGAAAACAAAAGTGGGACAAAGAGTCTATCAGAAGAATACATGGAATATGCTACATACTATTCAGTGCTTTAAAAAAATCCAAAGCCTTTTAGGCTTCCAAAGCAATTTTTATATATACAATTTAATACATGCCAATATTACTTAGGCAAACAATTAAGTTGTGAGAAAGCTGGTGGATTAATTTACAAACTTTACTTGAACAGTAAGTATATTATTTAAATACAGTGGATCATAGTAAATAGTCCATGTCAGTCTTTGAGCCTATATGTATATATGTTGGGAGCAATCGGATTATGAATGCAGCAAGTAGAAAATTAATACTGATATTAAGAATATGCTATGTAATTTAACTTTGCTACTCCCAACAAATAAATCCATATTCTCTAACATATAGCTATGAGGGGAAAACTGCATCTGGATGAAATAAAAGCGAACAAGGATTTGTTTTTTTTTAAAATGAACATAAGAAGAGCCCTGCTGAGTCACACCACTAGTCCATCTAGTTCAGCATCCTGTCTCACACAGTGGCCAAACAGTTCCTCTGGATGGCCAACAACGGGGCATAGAAGCTGAGGCCTTCCCCTGATATTGCCTCCTGGCTCTGGAATTCATAGGTTCAGTGCCTCTGAATGTGGCAGTTCCCCTCAGTCACCATGGCTAGTAGCCATTGATAGACTTATGCTCCATGAATCTACCTGATCCCCTTTTAAAGCTGTTTATTCCTCTGGCCATCACTACATCCTCTGGCAGGGAATTCCACATTTTAATCACTCACTGTGTAAAAAAGCATTTCCTTTTGTCTGTCCAGAACCCACTGTCCATCAGCTTCATTGGATGCCCTCGAGCTCTAGTATTTTGGGAGAGAGAGAAAAAAATTCTCTTTGTCAACTCTTTCTACTGCATGCATAGGCAAGGTTCTCCAACTCCCTAATCATCTTGGTTGCCCTTTCTGTACTTTTTCCAGTTCTGCAATGTCCTTTTTGAGATAAGTGGCCAGAACTGTATACAGTATTCCAAATAAGGACACACCATAGAGCTATAGAGGGGCATTACAGTATTGGCCATTTTATTCTCAATCTCTTTTCTAATAATCCCTAACACAGAGTTTGCCCTTTTCACTGCTGCATCCTATTGGGTTGAGAAGGATGTAGATATCAGATCTGTTCACACAGTGAACTTTCAGAACAGGGACTTGAAACAAGTTCAGGAAATGGGTCATTCAGGTCATCGACACATCATAGCCAACAAAAGCTGTGCATGTTCATCAGCTATAAAGAGATGGGGTGTTTTGTTCCTAAGTAATTCCTATTAGAAATGTTCATGTCCATGAAGGTCTCTTCCACTGACTTTGATGTTTGTTCATTGGCATGACACATCAAAATGGACTTTGAGCTTTTTTCAGCTTCCCTTATTTTGACACATTATTTTGTACGATAATTCAGTATGTATTTCTCATTCTGGCAACAGTATCTCCCTCTTTGCTTAGGTATCTTTGTAATACCTCTGTGTTGTCCAGATTCTTCCTCCTACCTCTTATATAACCTTTTAAATGTCTGAATCTTCTACAACCAAACATGTCTTCAAAGCACTGTTGACTTCCTCTCCTCTACTTATTTTAGTGCAGCTTGGACTGGCACTTCATCATCTCTGGTTCTCTCAATTTGGTTCAGTTCTTCAGACTCCCTCCCTAAAAAATATGGGCCAGGGCATGGGCATGTGCCCCATACTTTCCACAGTGAACACAGAAGCAAAAAAGTCATTGAGCTTCTTTGTCATCTCCCCATCTTCCTTTAGCAATCCCTTTATTCTTATGTCATCCAAAGGCCTCACTGTTCCTCTGGATATATTTTTAAAAAGATTTATTGTTTGTCTGTATGCTTTTAGCAACCCGCTTCTCAAAATCTCTTTTTGCGTACCTAATTATTGACTTACATTTGTTTTGCCAGAGCCTGTGATCCTTACTGTTCAATTAATTGGAGCAGACTTTCCATTTTTTACAAGAAGCCTCTTTACTTGTTATAGCTGCCTTGAGTTGCATTGTTAACCATGCAAGCCTTCTTTTAGACTTGGCAGTGCTTTTCCTAACCTGTAGAATGCATTCTGTTTGCATCCTATTATCTAAAGGATGAACGACAGTCCAAAGAATATTCTAAAGTATCAGTATGAAGCTTTTATGGAATTGTTGTATTGTTGTACAATGCTGTACTGAGCCCTCTTGTGGGGTAGGGCGGGGCAAAAATCCCAATAAATAAATAAATGCATTATGAAATTACATATAACACCACAGAAGCATGGTAAATAGCAGTGGGTTTTTTAAATCATGTAACTGTGTATATCATACCAATACATTCAAAGCAGGGAAGGTAAATGCCAGAGAATCTGTAAAGTTAATGTTGTGATCAGGGCTTTTATTGTAGAAAAAACCCAGCAGGAGCTCATTAGCATAACAGGCCACCCTCCTGACAGCTTATTGGCATATTAGGCCACACCCGCATATTGCCAGAAGTGTGGTCATCTAGCCACACCCACCTTTTGCTTCTTATTCTGTTTACCTTGTTTGTTGTCAAACCAGGGCTTTTTTTGTAGCAGGAACTCCTTTGCATGTTAGGCCACACACCCCTAATGTAGCCAATTCTAATGAGTTCCTGCTGTTGGGTGTGGCCTATTATGCTAATGAGTTCCTGCTGGGTGTGGCCAACTCAAGATCCAGCCGGAACTCCGTTCCTGTACATTCCTGCCCCAAAATAGCCCTGGTTGTGATTCACTAGTCTTTGCATCTGCCTTCCTCTACAATTATTCAAATGTCACATACCATTACACTTAGGAAAATCTTCAGTACAATGCATCCATTTAGATAATTACTCAAAAAAATTATCATTGCTGAATAGAAGGTAACAGACCATTGGCAACAAATAAAAAGAAAGGAGTGGTAATATATGTTAAAAAAGAGTTGGAACCCAAAGAAATTTTCAAAGATAAGGAAGGAAGATACATTGTGGTGGAAGTTGTTTTACATGAGAAAAAGACATTGGTGGTTAACATTTATGCACCAAATGGTACAAAAGAATTTTTTTTTCAGGATTTAATACTGGAGCTGGACCAAGTGACATATGATGGAATTATTTTGATGGGAGACTTTAATAGAACGATAAGCAACAAATTAGACTGGAAAACAAAAAGACCCAATGAAAAATTAGGGAAATTACCAAAGGCCTTTTTTGAATTAGTTAAACAAGAAAAATTGGAAGATGTATGGAGGAAATGGAATCTGGCATGCAAAGACTTTACGTTTTACTCTAACAGGCACGATTCTTTCTCTAGAATAGATATGATATGGATGTCAGAAGATCTTGCATTTAAAACTCAAAAAACTGAAATAATACCAAGAATAAATTCGGATCATAACCCATTATTGTGGGTGCCTAAACAAAGAAAAAAACAATTCAGATGGAGGCTAAATGAAGATTTATTGGACAAACAGACTACAGTTGAAAACCTGAGTAAAGAGACAAAGAATTTCTTCCAGACAAATTTAAACCAAGGTTCTCGAATTCAAGTGGTTTGGGACACCTATAAAGCAGTGTCGAGAAGAATATTAATTGCGTTTAATGACAAAGAGATAAAAGAAAGGAAGGTGCAACAGAGTCATCTTGAGGAAAAGATTAAAACGAAAGAGAAGGAATTAAGGAAAAGACCAGGAAAAAATTAAATATTGAGATACAAATCTTGCAAGACCAACTAAATGCTATACTCAATTAAGAAATTTACTGGAATTTAAAGAAACTTCAACAAAAGTCCTTTGAAGGAGCTAATAAACCAGAAAGGTATTTGGCCTGGCAACTTAAGAGAAGAAAAGAGAGGAAGATTATAAGCAAAATTGTGGCAGGAGATAAAGAAATTGTGGATTACGAAGGTATAAAAAGAGAATTTTTTAATATTACATATATATAAACCCGACAGATCAAGTGAAAGTTCAAAAATATTTGTAGAATTTAAAAATGTTCAGTCCTACGGGGAAAATTAAAGTTTTGCTCAATAATCCTATTACCACAGAAGAGGTTTACAAAGCTATTGATGACGCTAAAATGGGGAAAGCTCCAGGCCCAGATGGCTTTACCGCGAAATTTTATAAAAAAGTGAAAGAAGAGATAGCATCGATTTTTCAAACTTTGTCAAATGAGATCAGAGAAACAGGGAAAATACTAGACTCTTGGAAGGAAGCAACTATTTCATTTATCCCTAAAGAAGCACAAGATCTAACTAGTGTGAAGAATTATAGACCAATTTCACTTTTGAACAACGATTACAAGTTATTTGCCAAAATTATAGCTGAGAGACTAAAAACATATTTGAAAGATTTAATTGCAGACGATCAAGCTGATTTTTTGCCTGATAGACAAATAAGGGATAATATTAGGATGGTTGTAGATGCAATTGAATATTATCCAGAAAAGGAGGTTGATTTTTTCTTTGTTGATGAGGAAAAGGCGTTCGATAATTTGAACTGGGAGTTTATGTTCAAAGTTATGGAAAAAATGGACACTGGGGAACCTTTCTTGAATATAATCAAAGCAACATACTCGGAACGGAAAGCGAGAATAGTGGTCAACAATGAAACAACGGAATTTTTCAAAGTACAAAAAGGAACAAGGCAAGGCTGTCCACTCTCACCGCTACTGTTTATATGGGTCCTAGAGGTATTGCTTTGGAATATTAAAGAAGATAAGGAAATTAAAGGACTGACATCAAAGGGATTTGCATATAAGTACAGAGCTTTTGCGGATGATGTTATGTTTATAACAGAGGAACCACTAAAAACTATACCGCTTTTGTTGCATAAAATTAAAGAGTTTGGAGACCTAGCAGTTTTTTATGTAAATAGACAGAAATCCAAAGTGATGTGTAAAAATATGACGAGCTCAAAACAAATGGAACTGCAGATGGCTACAGGTTGTGAATTGGTGAAAAAACTAAATATTTGGGCGTGGATTTAACAATGAAGAACATTGATCTTTTTAAAAATAAATTATGAAAAATTGTGGACCCAAGTACTAAAAGATATGGAAAAATGCAACAAATTAAATTTATCTTTGCTGAGAAGAATTTCGGTGGTTAAAATGAATATCTTGCCATGTTTTTTGTTTCTATTTCAGACGATTCCCATAGTAAAGGACTCGAAGGCGTTTAACTGCTGGCAAAAGGAAATTTCTAAATTTGTCTGGGCAGGGAAAAAAACGAGAATAAAAATGAAAATTTTGTGTGATGCAAAGGAAAGAGGAGGCTTTCAATTACCGAACTTAAGACTTTATCATGACGCGGTGTGTTTGAACTGGTGATTAATCTGGAAAACAGGAAATTGTTGGCATTAGAAGGACACGATTGCAGGTTTGGCTGGCATGCATATCTTTATTACGGCAAGTCGAAAATGGACAATTTCTTTAAGCATCATTATATTAGAAGGACCCTTTTTGATGTATGGACTAAGTATAAATTTTTTTTCCTGATGAAAAACCAATGTGGATTGTTCCAGCGAAAGTGATAAAGCCATTTTCAGACTATAGGGGGCATGATTGGTTGAAATATAAGGATTTGTTGAGAAGTGAAGGGAAATCATATGTGTTGAAAGATGAGAGCCAACTTGACTTTAAATATGACTGGTTGCGTTGTAGGCAGATATTTGATTTATATAAGTCAGATAAAAAAAATGGCTGGATTTAGGGGAAATTATAATGAAATTGAAAATATATGGCTGGAGGGAGGGAGGGAGGAAAGGGATTTCGAAAATGTATAAAATCTTGTTAAAATGGTATACAGAAGATGAAGTGGTTAAAGAGTAAATGATTAAATGGGCAATTAATATGAATAAGGAGATACCCATGTCATCCTGGGAATTTTTATGGAAAAATGCTTTGAAAATATCTACATGTACCATGCAAAGTAATAGAGGAAAACAATAGATTGGGAAGGACTAGAGATCTCTTCAAGAAAATTGGAGAAATCAAGGGAACGTTCCATGCAAAGCTGGCCATGATAAAGGACAAAAACGGTAGGGACTTAACAGAAGCAGAAGAGATTAGGAAAAGATGGCAAGAATACACAGAAGAACTATACAAGAAGGACCTCGATGTCCTTGACAACCACGATGGTATAATCACTGACCTCGAGCCAGACATCCTGGAAAGCGAAGTTAAATGGGCCTTAGAAAGCATTACTAACAACAAAGCTAGTGGAGGTGATGGTATCCCAGCTGAGTTATTCAAAGTCTTAAAAGAAGACGCTGTTAAAGTGCTGCACTTAATTTGCCAACAAATTTGGAAAACACAACAGTGGCCACAGGATTGGAAAAGGTCAGTTTACATTCCAATCCCAAAGAAGGGCAACGTCAAGGAATGTTCAAACTATCGCACAATTGCACTCATTTCACACGCTAGCAAGGTCATGCTCAAAATCCTACAAGCTAGGCTCCAACAGTACGTGGATAGAGAACTGCCAGAAGTACAAGCTGGGTTTCGAAGAGGTAGAGGAACTAGAGATCAAATTGCCAACATTCGCTGGATTATGGAGAAAGCAAGAGAATACCAGAAAAACATCTACTTCTGCTTCATTGACTATGCTAAAGCCTTTGATTGTGTGGATCACAATAAATTATGGCAGGTTCTTAAAGAGATGGGAGTACCAGACCACCTCATATGTCTCCTGAGAAACCTGTATAAGGGTCAAGAAGCAACATTTAGAACCGGATATGGAACAACTGATTGGTTTAGCATTGGAAAAGGAGTACGACAAGGATGTATATTGTCACCTTGCTTATTTAATTTATATGCAGAGTACATCATGCGAAATGCTGGCCTGGATGAATCACAAGCTGGAGTTAAGATTGCTGGGGAAAAGATCAATAACCTCAGATATGCAGATGATACCACTCTGATGGCAGGAAGTGAAGAGGATCTAAAGAGCCTCTTGCTCAGGGTGAAAGAGGAGAGTGCAAAAGTGGGCTTGAAACTCAACATCAAAAAAACTAAGATCATGGCATCTGGCCCCATCACTCCTTGGCAAATAGAAGGGGAAGTCGTAGAAGTAGTGACAGACTTCACGTTCCTAGGATCCCAGATCACTGCAGATGGTGACTGCAGCCATGAAATTAAAAGACGCCTGCTCCTTGGGAGGAAAGCGATGGCAAACCTAAACAGCATGATAAAAAGCAGAGACATCACCTTGCCAACAAAAGTCCGCATGGTCAAAGCAATGGTATTCCCCGTAGTAATGTATGGCTGTGAGAGTTGGACTATAAGGAAGGCCGAGCGCCGAAGAATAGATTCTTTTGAACTATGGTGCTGGAGAAGACTCTTGAGAGTCCCTTGGACTGCAAGGAGATCAAATCAGTCAATCCTAAAAGAAATCAACCCTGACTGTTCCCTGGAAGGCAAGATCCTGAAGCTGAAGCTCAAATACTTTGGCCACCAAATGAGAAGGGAGCATTCACTGGAGAAGACCCTGATGCTGGGAAATATTGAAGGTCAAAGAAGAAGGGGACGGCAAAGGATGAGATGGCTAGACAGTGTCATCGATGCAACGAACATGAAATTGAGCAAACTTCAGCGGACAGCGGAAGACAGGAGGGCCTGGCGTAATCTGGTCCATGGGGTCGCGAAGAGTCGGACTCGACTGTGCGACTGAACAACAACAACAACATGTACCAACCTTAAAGAAAATTGTTTTAAAATGATGTATAGATGGTATATGACACCAAAAAAGATAGCTAATATAGGTAAAAAATTATCTAACAAATGTTGGAAATGTAAACATGCTGAAGGTTCCTTTTATCATATGTGGTGGACTTGTGATAAAGCAAAAGCATTCTGGACTGTAATCCATACAGAAATGGAAAAAAAAATTGAAATGTACCTTTAAGAAAGAACCAGAACGGTTTCTTTCAGGCCTTAAACTAGAAGAAATAAATGTGATTAAAAGGACATTGATATGGTACATGGTAACAACTGCTAGAATGATCTATGCTCAAAACTGGAAAAATGAGAAGATTCCTGAGCTCTGGGACTGGTTGAGAAAACTGCTATTTATGGCGGAAATGGATAAATGGACACGAAAACTTAACAATCTAGAAGAAGACACCTTCTTGGCAGACTGGAGTGATTTCAAAGATTATATACAGAAGTACTGAGACATAAAGGATAGTGTTTTCAGTTTGGGAAATTATTAATGTTGTACTAATGATAAACAGTTAGTAAGCGACTATAGTAGTTATAATTAGCCATATTGAGTTACCTATTATGTTATTAAGTTAACAAGAATTTAATGTGTTTTATGCTTGGTTTGAACGGTGGAAGCAATGCTGCGAGCCAACAGGGGGGGGAAGAAGAGTAGTTATGTAAAAAGGATATGATATATGATTTGACTAAGTTGTAAAACATGGTATATCCTAATAAAATTTGTTTTTTAAAAAAAGAAGGTAACAGACCAGCTTGCATATGAAATAACCAAGTATTTCTGTGCAAGAAACTGCAAGTAGCCACACTGATACAAAGCAATATTTGGAAACAATAGCCACACAATACCATTAATTACAACAAACCAAAAGTATGCAAAGCATTGTGAAAAACTTTCAGGTTGTTCCTTTTACTATTATTTTTAAACATCCAGACTGATAAAGAGTTATGGAGAATTCAAATGCTTGCATACTGTTTTGAGTCATTTTGGTTGGTCCTTATAAAGTATAATGTATAAAGTATAAAGTATATTTAATTGTTGTACACTGCCCTGAGCCCATTTGGGGAGGGCGGTATATAAATCTAATAAAATAAATAAATAATGTGGCTTTTGCTTTTTAAATTTTTATAAGGTGTTGCCAATAGAGAGAATTTAGAACAGAGAAGCCATGTAGGAGGATATGAACTTGAACCTTTTCCTGCCCATAGTTCTTGTGCATCAAACTGTATTCTCACTAGCTTCCCTACCTCTCTAGATTCAGAACACAGGCAAACATGTTAGAACACCATGAAGGCATGAGCAGAAGGGTGTAACTTGGAGCAGAGAAGCTAGAGACTCAGAAACATCTAAGTGTTGTTCCAAATTGTACCCCCCAGCTGTTAAAACAATGAACACCAATGAGCTCTAATGTCTATATTTGGAAGCAGATAGCATCTTATGTCCTATCAACAAAGAACACGATGAGGAGGAACAGGAAACTTCCATTAAAACATACCAGAAACAGAAGTGAAAAATGCAGATTTTTGTTAACTTCTTGAGGCAACAGATATGTCCCAATGGTCTTAAAAGCCTTCAATGCAAAATCTAGTTCACAATTTCTATATGGTACTCCCATTTGGATAAGAGCAATTAACCAATCAGCAGAGGGTTTACAATCATTTTTTTTGCAGAAAACCCTTAGATTCCCTAATTGTGTCCACTGCAATCTGTCTTGAAACTGGCCAGATGCTGCTGGAAACTTGGGCTTGGCTTCTGACCACCAAATTCTAGCTGTGCCTTCTGTTTAATCCTGACCCAAATTCCTTTACCTTTTTAATGCTGACAGATCATTCTGAACCTAACTGGCTGAAATTAGTAAAAAAAAAATTAGGTCCTTACAAATACTTCTTGACCTGCTTTACTTATCATCTGCCTCCACAATATTTTATACAATTAAACACAGACTTCTAGATATTCAATTTCAGTGCCTGACTGAGGCAGCCAGGAAAACCTGTTCCCCAGTCCATCTGGGATTATCCCAGACACTGGGCCAGACAGCTACTTATTTTTATTCTCTAACTGATCACCATCAAAGAAAGGCATTTATGTTAGCCAGATTTAATGTATTGCCATCGGCCATCTTCTCTGGAAGATGCCAAAAAATCCCCTATGAATGTAGACAATGCCCCTGCGGTCAGGGTGCTATCGAATCTGTTTCTCATGTTCTTTTAAATTGTCCATTTTATACTAAGATTTGAGAAAAAAATTCTGGACACCCTTCTTTTTACATGGTGTGGTCTTCCTGAGAGTGTCATGGTCCAGTTGCTACTCTCTGGGCAAAACGCTTCTATAACTTTTAATGTTGCTTGTTTTCTTCAATCTGTAATTCGAACCAGGGAAACTATTAATTGATCAGCTCTTTTTGTTGGCTGTTCGACAGCCATATGTTTGATGCAGTCCTAAATTTTAATGTAATCTTATCTCTTACATGCCAATAAAGGTTGTCTGTCTGTTAACTTCCTTCAACTTTCTGTTCCTATTTTTAGAATACACTTGTCACGTCAAAGGTTTGATTTCAAACACATTTAAAGTTTTCCTAATTGGGAAAAAAACCCTTGATTTTG
This sequence comes from Gekko gecko, assembly GCA_029375565.1. Taxonomy (NCBI): domain Eukaryota; kingdom Metazoa; phylum Chordata; class Lepidosauria; order Squamata; family Gekkonidae; genus Gekko; species Gekko gecko. The sequence continues at coordinate 97,422,212 of JAPDNY010000004.1, read as the reverse complement.
AAATGGTATCATTTCAGCTACATATCCAGTTCTTAAGATTTGTTTACGTTATGACCATTTTTCTACTCAAGTCTATGGGAAAGTCAATTAATTCACTACAAATACTCAACACAAGATTTTTAAGTAGACCCATGACAAAGTTAAAATCAGCAATAATGTGCATCACAGATATTCTATGTGCACAGTTCCAACTAGAAACAGGATGAAGGGGATTGTGTCTTTCAGAAATACAATTATATCTATTAAACAATACCAAACTATGCCACATTCATGTTCAAGGAGCCTGCTGTGTGGGCAAGGCGAGGTATAAATCAAAATTAAATAATAAATAAAATAAATACACAATATTGGCAGCAAGCCTTACTAGCTGAAAGACAACATTAGTAAGAATTAACTCTCTTATTGCTATAAAAATGCTTAAAAGTAACTAAACAAGCTGGCTTTCCACAAACTGTGAAAAACTTAATTATTCAAGAAGGCTTTTCTTTGCAGGCAATAGAATCACACTGTACTAAATGTTTCACAAAGTTACTTGGATAAATTTTTAGGGATTGCAGTCTATACTACTGTGTATAGCTTGCAGAAACTAGGATCCTACTATGGAATTTTTGCATCATTTAATGTGTCATGTTAATACTTATGCTTTGCTTCTGTTCTGTTTTTAGACTTCTGGTTAGTTCTACAACCCTAATTCCTATTGCACTGTTTATTGACTGCCCCATCCTGCAGACTGTACTGACTCATTCTGAGTAATCTGCCTTGAGTCCAAGTGAGAAAGGTGGTCTTTAAAGAATGTAAATAAATAGAAATAAATGACATTTACTATTGACCATTAACACTGTTGCTTTAAATATTATTAAGTAAACACACTTGTCCAAAAAAGCCAGTTTTTCTCAGAAACTCATTTCATGTTTTGTAGTGGAATGAACCCCAAACAAGTTATTAAGTCATACAAGTCATACAATACAGGATTCACTGAAAAGATCTGATAACATTAAGTTGACATGATTTTATAAATTGCATCTTGAATAACATTTCTAAAAAAGATTTGTGCCAGTTCAAGTTGTCAACATTCATAGAAAAGGCCTACTAGAAAGACACTGAACACGACTTCTTAATTATCTAATCATGTGACCCACTGCCCAAGCACAATCGGAAAGCCAGGGCAAATGCCCCCCCACAGATCTCCCATCATCCAAATAGGAAGAAACTCCTCCATAAGAAAGAGGGGCACACAAGTAATTTGGAGGAGGCTTCCCCTCCTTAACACTATTAACAACACTGTGTAGCTAGAAAAATAACCAAATTGTTTATTGACTAGAGCCTGGACAGGAAGCAGGGGGAAATGGACAACAAATAAATCTGCTGCAAATAGATAATGCATCTGTAAGAAAGTTCTTTTACAACAGGCATTCCTGTGCATGGGCACACACACTCTACTCCCGCAAAACTGGTAACAGAAAACAGTGCTATTTAAAAGACATATTGCTCCCAATTGTAAAAACAAAAGTGTAAGAGATTCTACATAAACTGACCCACTCCTTCTAGTTTGTTTTTAATTACTGATTTTATATATATGCACTATATTTAAAACCGACCGGGATAGCCCTGTGGCAGACATCACGCCCCTGGGGTGTCCCACCACCAGTTGCCGTTTCTGCCGGAGCGAGGGCCTCCCAGCCGCAGGCATTGGGCGGAAAGTCCAGGGGCCCAGAGGCTCTGGGGTGGGGGCACAAAGGAGGCATGGGCTGGATGGCCTCAGACGGCAGGGATAGCAGGGAAGTTTCCTCACTCCCCTTCCTGCCCTGGGACTGGCTCGCGGCTCAGCTACTCGCTCGCCAGGGTCTTTTCTCTCTCTCACTTGCTCTCGCAACCCCAGCCAGCCCAGTTTTCCTCCTCCCTGGCTGCCCAGCCGTCTCCTCCTTTTATTACCCCCTCCAGTCCCCTGGGCTCCTCCTTCTCCTTGGCTCCGCCCCTGCTTAAGAGCAAAGATGCCGAGCCACCTGTCTCCTCCCTCACCTGTTCTCCCCTGGCCCCCTTCCACTATGGGCGCCTCTCTCCTCCTGTGCCCCACCCCTGCACTGAGGACACTGCGCCCGGCGAACGCGGGCCGCGCGAGTCAGGCCGTGCTCTCCCCACCTGCTGCTGCTCCTCTCGTGTGGTCCCGGCTGCCTCTTTTGCCGGTTCCCAGCTGGCGGGTTCTTAAGCCCTTCCCCCGTTGCCGTGGAGAGGGGCTCCAGGTAAGTCGGCTGGGCTCGGGGGGGGGAATCTGAGCGGCCATGCCGCCGTGGGGCTCGTCATCCCGGCCTGCGCCGGGACAAGCCCAAACCAGCTAGATCTCAGAAGCGGTTGGCCCTAGCAAGTATTTGGATGGAAGACTTCAAAGGAATACCAGGGTCATGACACAGAGATAGACAATGGCAATCCACCTCTGAATGTCTCTTACCTTGAAAACCTCACAGGGTCACCAAAAGTCAGCTGTGACTTTCCACTACAATTGTTGTTAAAAGTCAATTTTAATGTTTTCTAATTGTTCACCACCTTGAGGGCCCTAACTGGGCAAAAAAGGCAACATACAAATGTTTTAAATAAATAAGTTTAAAAAGTGAAGGAAATCCAAAGAAAAATTTAGTTCAGACCCAATGGACTGACAGGACCCAAAGGACTGACACCAGAATTTCATAGGGAAAAAAGGCAAGTACTTGTCCTTAAGCAGTTTACAATTTAAGATGGACAATGTAAGGATAAGGAGGAATTAGCATAGGTATATGTAAATTGCATGTACCTGAAACCTGGTTACAGTTTGGAATGAGGATTAAGGTGAAGGCTGTGTGGAAAATGTAAGTTTTGAGGAGGGATCTGGAGGGAGAAAAATAGCACTACATCAACTCTACATGAAGATATATTCAGGTGGGATAGCTGTATTGGTCTAAAGCAGCAGAACAAAGTTTGAGTCTAGTGGCACCTTTAAGACCAACAGTGTTTTATTCTGGCTATAACCTTTCATGTGCAAGCACACTTGTACACAGGCCCATAGCCATGGGGACATTTTGGGGCAATGCCCCCCAAAGATGAGCACTGGTCCCCTTGAACATTTTTTTTTAAATGTAAGTTTGCATGGGGTTTCCAAAATAATCCCGGGACAGTCAGGGAAGCTTCAGTCTCATTTTCTTTTTTCCAGCTCGAAAAAAAATAGGTTTTAAAAAATGCAAATAAAATAAAATTGCAATAAAATAAAATCAAAATGCAAAAGAGAGAGAGTCAGAGGTCCCCCCTCAGCTTACATAGAAAAGCAGCCTGGAACTGAGTCTTTCTAATCAAAAGTACTAGAGGTTGCAGCGGAGCTGAATGGCTTCTTCTGCTACTGCAAGAGGAGAAAAGCCAAAAGAAATCATGGGAGGAGATGGAAGTCCCCCCCAAAAATCATAACAAAAATAACGAAGAGTCAGTAAAGATATATATGCAAAATTGCTTACTATAATAATTATGATTCTGCGGAAAACTCTCTTTTATCGCTCACACACAATGGATTTTGCACAATAAAAATACCCGTTTCACAAGGATTGCTTTATCTGAGTGTGTAGCAATTACAATTCTCATCAATTTCTACTTATCAACTCTTGATATAAACATCCCATGTTGACTCTCTGATATCAGAACCCAAGGTCTTCACAATGAATTAGTTGGTTTCTAGAAGCTAAACATAAAACCTCCACTACTGCAAGAGGAGCAACAGGTACAACTGGGACGCCCCCTGGATTTCCCCATGGCCCACCATCCAAACTTTTCTGGCTATGCCCCTGCTTGCATGCACACAAAAGCTTATGTCCAGAATAAAATTTTGTTGGTCTTAAAAGTACAACTGGACTCAAATTATATTCTACATTCATACAGTAACTGTGGAATCCATTCATCTCTTTGATTTTTAAACAATAAAGAACTCCTGGGGTACTCAGCACAGCAGAAGGTTGGGCAAGCAGTTGCAAGATATCATTATTAACATTTTTGTCTACCTGCAAGTCTTCCTATCTTGTCCTTGTGATAACAAGGAAAACAAGCATTAATAGACCAGTGGGGGCAGTCTACAGTATGCATAAAGTCCTGCAGAAGCTCATATCTTAGTTTGCCACTGCTTTCAGCGTCTACTTTCCTTTACCGGAACCAGCACATCATTATGAGTACAATTTCCTTAGAAATTCACATACACAAATACCCATCCAGACTCACACTTTTTAACATATATCCAACTCAGTATCCACAAAGTTACCAAACCAAATCACATGACAGAAACAGGAACTCAACATAGGCCAATTCTCGGAACCCCTGGCTTATTAATATGCAGGTACTGCTTGACTTCTGAAGCAGTAAGTGCAGAAAAGCTACTTTTCTTCCTGGAATCCCTGCTTCCTATTTTTACAAGTGTCCCCTTAGATCTGATTACCTAAACAAAGGCACTTGGCAAGGCCATATGAGAAGACTAGGTGTTACCAGAACCCGTTATTACCGTTATACTCTTACGGTCTACGTTGGACCTTTACGTAGAAATAGCACAAGTAGCACTACCTCTAGCATGCCATTGCCTTTCGAACCCACTGCTTAATTCTTTTCCTTTAAATGCGTAATTATGCCTGCCAGTTGACGCGAGCTCTGGCCCACGACAGCTGATGTCACAAAGAGTCTGAAGACTCGTGCGGCCCCTTAAGAGTTCAACCGCCTTCCCCAAGGCTGAGGCTTCCCAGCAGCCAAGCTCCCTCCTTCATAAATGTCTTCTTCTTTCACACGCCTGCATCCCTGTGCTACCGACAGACAGTGAAGCAAACACCCCGCCCCTTCGTCAGCCTCCAAGGTGTGGAGAGGGATTCTCCCTGATGTAACTCACCTGCGCCGGAAGGAACCATACTAAGCGTTGCTACGACCACAAGCAGGGCGCGCGCCGCTTTCATGTCTAGCCTCCAGAGCCAAGGGCGGTTCGGAACCAACCGAACGACTACCGCCTCTACGGCTCCACTTTTACCACGTGACTGCAATACGAAAAAACAATCACCAGGAACGGCTCCACTCACAACACTGCCAGTAACGCCTTTTCGTTGCGCTGACCCGGCCTCCTTGCCGACGCATGCGCATCAGTCCCGTCCTCGGAATTTGATCCTCCACCCTCCTCATAAAGATTAGAACAGGCGGCGAAAAATGGCCAGGCGGTGTCGTTCTGTACAGGCGGAGGGGGAAGAATCATGTCTGTTTTGTGGAAAGTCAGTTTCGTTTTAGGCCGGAAGTGCCCTTTTTAGAAAGTACTAGACCATCCTATTCCAGTTTCCGTTTGTTTGCAGGCAGGAAGCGATGCAGGAGACTAGATTCTGGTGTAGCCGTGTACGTAGTAACGCCCTCCCCCGAAGAAGCAGAAATTGGCTCTTGTTGTTGTTCAGTGCACAGTCCAGTCTGACTCTTCGCAGCCCCATGAACCAGATCACGCCAGGCCCTCCTGTTTTCTGCTGTCCTCTGAAGTTTGCATTGGCTCTTACCTTCTTTCAAATTCAGCTAATTTCCTGTGAAAAAGTTTTAATATCTAAGGAATTATGCAAAGTTATTATCTAGGTGTAATGTATCCATCTATGACCACCTGCAGGCGAGGTCTCCATGCAGTCAGGCAAAGTCCTGAGCTTTGAGACAATGGCCAAAGGGATCCTAGACCCCAGCCACTCAGAGGGCTAGGCTCCTGGCCCTAGGCCTATAGAACTCTCAGCCACTATTATAGCCTATCACAAGTTTGGGGTGTGGGGTTTATTGCACATATAAGCTGGTCTGGGAGCCAGGAAGTTTGTCTTGTTCTGCTGGAAATAAAGTATGAGAACTGTCTCAGTACTTTTTACTGGCGACAGAAGGTGGGATTCTACATGAACAACAACCAAGAAGAAGATTCGAGCATCCCATTGAGGGCACCATGGCACCCTACTCAGCATCAGCCCCAGCTTCACCGGTCCCAGCTCACTGCACTGCTGACTCCAAGAGCAGCACTGCACTGCTCCACGCTTCTGCAACTGCCGCCACCGCTCCTGAGCTACACCCTCTATGTGGAGTCACTAAGATGGCTGTTCCCCAGGACAGCATCACTGCTTTTGACATTTCCCGCCCCGCACAGTGGGAAATGTGGCTCGAGATTCTGGAAAGCTACTTCTCCTGCCATGACATTGTGGATCCGGGTAAGAAGAAAGCCCACCTCCTCCGGGCCTGTGGGATGGATACCGTCCTACTGCTAAAGGACCCGACTGCACCTAAGCAGATCAAGGACAAGACCTATGGGGAGCTGGTGAAGGCCTTTTCCAACCACCTCTCCCCAAAGCCCACGAAGTTTGCCAAGTGCATGGACTTCTTTGTGCGAGTCCAGGGTCCAGACGAGACGGCTTCCAACTTCTTGGCCGGACTCTGGCAGGTGGTCACAAGGTGCTCCTTTCCAGACCTGGCGGACCTACCCTCCACCACCAGCAATTCCTCTTGGTTCTTGGAGGAAATTGGCTAGCCAGGATGACCTGGACCTGGATAAGGCGCTCCGGGAGGCTTCAGCCTATGAAAAGGGGCATCAGAACCACCGCAGAAAGGCGGTCCATCGCACCCAAGTTTCAGTCATATTGGATGACTCAGAAACTGAGGAGGTGCTACAGGCACGCCACCGCACACCCCAACAGCAGCATCGGCCAGCGGACTGCTCCTCGGGCAAGACATCATCATCATCGTCAGCCTGCGCCAGCTGTGGGGAGGTGCATGAACGCCTGTCGTGCTGGTTCAGGGATGCCATCTGCCGGACCACATCACCAAGGTCAGCTGCTCCAGAGGCCCATGCCTGAGGACATCGGCCCACCAGATGGATCTCCATTCCAACCTCCACATCCTCTCCACCCACCACCTGGTATGTAACTTGCCCCCCGACAGCCCTCATAAAGTCCATGTAACGGTGTTAATTGAGGGGTCCCCATGCAGCATGGAAACTGACTCGGGGTTATCCTTCTCGATCATTTCTGAAGAGACGCTGTGCTCGCTCTGCCCACGGGGGGACCCCTCCTACAAAAGCCACAGGGACTTATGTTGCGAGACTTTCATAAGAATCCGGTGGCTGTTCGGGGGTGGGGCAAGTTTAAGGTGCAGTATAAGGACTTCTGTGGGTGCCTGGACTTGCTGGTGGTGGAGGGTAGGCTCACAAGCTTGCTGGGACTCTGGTGGTTCAGGCCCCTGGGTTTTACGATCACGGGGATTCACCAGGTTTGACCCATGGACTGTGGCAGTATGCAACAAGTTCCCCAGGGTTTTTGACGGCATGCTGGGCCACTACACAGGGCTCCCCATCTCCCTTGATCTCGACCTGGCAGTTTGCCCCATTCGGATAAAAGCCAGGCACCCCCCAGTCGCAATGAGACCTAAGATCGAGGCAGAGCTCAATTGCCTGGTGGAAGAGGGTTGCTGGAGCTGGTCACTTCCGCACGATGGGAGACCCCAGTAGTCACCCCGGTTAAACCCAATGAGGCTGTGCGCATCCGCGCTGACTATAAGTGTACATTGAATAAGGCCCTCCAAGACCATGCATACCCAGTACCGGTGGTCAGCCATATGCTCACCGCTCTGGTGGGGGCCTGGGTCTTCGGCAAATTGGACTTGGCACAGGCATATCAACGGCTTCTGGTTGATGCCGCCACCTCCGAAGCTCAAACTATAGCGACCCATAAGGGGGCCTTTAAAGTTCACCGTCTTCAGTTTGGGGTGTCAGTCGCACCGGGCATTTTTCAGTCTTTTATGGATTCTCTCCTGAAAGGGATCCCCGGAGTTCAGCCGTTTCTAGATGACGTGCTCATCATGGCTCCAGATACCTCGACCTTCACGGAATGTCTCCGGGTGGTACTTTAATGGTTTGACACAGCGATCCTGAAAGTCAAATAAGAAAAATGTTTTCTGGGAGTGCCCCGGGTGGAGTTCCTGGGATTCGCCATGGACAGCGCTGGCATACACCCCACCAACGAGAAGATGAAGGCGATCACTCAGGCTCCCCCACCCTCTCCAAAGTTCGAACTTCAGGCCTTCCTTGGCCTCTTAAATTTTTATCAGTCCTTCCTCCCTCTCAAGGCGGCTGTGGCTGAACCCCTTCACCGCCTGCTTGACGAGAATGTCCTGTGGGCTTGGGGACTGGAGCACGCCGCTGCGTTCCAGGCCATGAAGGACCTCCTGGTTTCGAACTCCATCCTTTCACACTTCAACGAGGATCTGCCGGTGGTCCTCGCCTGCGACGCGTCTGCGTATGGGATCGGGGTGGTCCTGGGCCATCAGCTACTGGCTGGCCGGGGGGTCCCGGACGCCTATTATTCTAGGACCTTGTCAGCTGCAGAGCGCAACTACGCACAGATCGACAAGGAGGCGCTGGCTATGGTGGCGGGGGTGAATTTTTTTTACCATTATCTGTATGGCAGGCCCTTTATGATCCTCACAGACCATAAGCCACTTCTCGGCCTCCTGGCCCTTAACCACCAGACCCCGCAGATGACGTCACCCCAGTGCTTTGATGGTCTGTTTTCTTGGCAGGGTATATGTATTCGGTCGTCCACTGGCCTGGGAAAGCGATGGGCCATGCGGATGCTTTGAGTTGGCTCCTGCTGCTGGCTTCGGATCCGGACCCAGCACCAGCTCATCAGGTCGTGCTCCTGGAGGCTCTCCCCGGTCAGCCTGTGCACGTTCGAAAGGTGGGGCGCCGCACTGCTGCGTCTTGGACTGGGTGAGAAGGGGGTGGCCCTCGGGTCGGGGGAGGGCGAACTTCACAGCGTTCGCCTCCCGCAAAGACGAGCTGTTGGCTCACAAAGGCTGCTTGATGTGGGGAGGCAGGGTGATGATCCTGACCCCCTTGAGGGAATGGGTTCTCGCAGATCTCCACGAGACACATCTGGGGGTGGTCTGGATGAAAGCACTGGCCAGGAGCTATGTCTGGTGGCCGGGGCTAGATCGGGACATCGAGGACATGGTCAAGAGATGCCAGCCCTGCCAGGAATCCCAACCTGAACCTCCCAGGCCCCCGCCTGAGCCTAGGAGTCCTCCCACAGGCCCTGGTCCAGACTACACTTGGCCTTCGTGGGTCCCTTCCAGGGTCAGCTGTTCTTTATCCTGGTGGACGCATACAGCAAGTGGCTGAAAGTGGTCCCAATGCCGTCCACCTCTGCGAAAGCAGCAATAAGGGCCATGTGGAGGATCTTCAGTGCCCAGGGCATCCCCGACACCCTGGTCACTGACAATGGCACGGCTTTCACCTCTAGTGAGTTCCAGGACTTTACCCAATACTACAGGATCCGCCACATCAGGTCAGCCCCCTTCCACCCTGCCACCAACGGCCAAGCCAAACATATGGTCCGGATGGCCAAGGAAATGCTCTGCTGCCTGGACAGTAAGGACTGGGACTACAAGCTGGCCACCTTCCTCTTTGGCCAGCAAACAACACCCCACACCACGACAGGCCGCAGCCCAGCGGAGCTCTTCCTGGGCAGACGCCTGACAACCCGTCTGGATCGTCTTCACCCCGATCGAGCATTGGAAGAGGAGCCAGACACCGTGTCACTGGAGGCTGCCGGAGGATTCTTCCCAAAGGATCCTGTGTATGCCAGGAACTATGCGTGGGGCCCGCCATGGATTCCAGCCTGGGTGGTGAGAGTTATGGTCCCGATCGTATGAGGTCTCCAGTGAGCATGGCCAGATACTCCATCACCACATAGACCAGTTGCGTTGGCAGGTGCTGCCATGCGACCCAGAGGACGTCGAGGAACCCGGCTCCCCAGAGGCTGCGATGTCCCCTCAGCCCCTCAGAGACTCCGGCTTCTCCCGACCTGGCGCTTGACCTATCACCGGCCCCCCCGGGCCCCAGACAACACGGCCGCACCGGACAGGACACTGCAGATTGATCCACCTCAGCTGATGCTGGCCAGCCTTCAGCTGAGTACATCGGCGCCGGCCCCCATCAGTGCGCCTATGCTCCGTCACTCCACAAGATCACAGAAGGCGCCCATTTATCTCCAGGACTTTGTATGTGGGTGTCTTTCAGACCAAGGGGGGAGGGGCGTAATGTATCCATCTATGACCACGTGAGAGGCGAGGTCTCCATGCGGTCAGGCGAAGCACCTGAATTTCGGTCCCAGAGACAATGGCCAAACGAATCTTAGCCCCAAGCCACTCAGAGGGTAGGCTCCCAGCCGTAAGCCTATAGAACTCTCAGCCACTGTTATAGCCTAGCATGTGTTTGGGGTGTGGGGTTTATTGCACATATAAGCCGGCCTGTGAGCCGGGAAGTTTGTCTTGTTCTGCATGAGAAATAAAGTATGAGAGCTGAAATCACTAGTAAGTCTCAGTACTTTTCACTAGGGTTAACCATACTTTAAAAGGAAATAAAAGGACATATTTCCTGACTGACTGCTTCAAACAAGTGATCACAATGATAAATCTCATTTTAAATCCTCTTACTAGTTAAGCTGTAATAATTGCTACACTCCTGTTGTGTCAGCAGAGAGTTACTAGCCTTAGTTCAAGCTTGGTCCTGAATAACAAAAGGACCCAGGATCCTAGGCCCACCTATAGGATCCCTGGAGGGAATTCAAACCCACCAGTAGTAAGAGGGAGGCAGACTAAGGAGGGGTTTGGGGGCCCATAAATTCAGGACCTCGCAGGCTAGTTGTTGTTGTTGTGTACCTGTGCTAATAAACAGAGCTGATCACTATGCTGAAGCAATGAGTCTTCCTGCAATGAACCCAGTATACAACAACTCCAAAGGGATCTTTTGAGGATGGGCGAGTGGGCGTCAACGTGGCAAACAGGGTTCAATGTGGCCAAGTGCAAAGTGATGCACATTGGAGCCAGAAATTCTACATATAAATACACATTGATGGGGTCAGAACTGGCAGAGACTGACCAAGAGAAAGATCTTGGAGTCGTAGTAGATAACTCAATGGAAATGGCTAGACAGTGTGCAACTGCAATAAAAAAGGTCAACGCTATGCTGGGGATTATTAGGAAGGGAACTGAAAACAAATCAGCCAGTATCATAATGCTCCCATATAAATTAATGGTGCAACCTCATTTGGAGTACTGTGTACAGATCTGGTCACCACACCTCAAAAAGGATATTATAGCATTGGAAAAAGTGCAGAAAAGGGCAACTAGAATGATAAAAGGGTTGGAGCTTGGGGATCTTTAGCATGGAGAAATGACGGCTGAGGGGTGACATGATTGAGGTTTATAAGATTATGCATGGGATAGAGCAGGTAGAGAAGAACTTTTCTCCCTTTCTCACAATACAAGAACTCGTGGGCACTCCATGAAATTGCTGAGTAGTTGGGTTAGAACAGATAAAAGGAAGTACTTCTTCACCCAAAGAGTGATTAACACATGGAATTCACTGCCACAGGAGGTGGTGGTGGCTACAAGCATAGACAGCTTCAAGAGGGAATTAGATAAGCATATGGAGCAGAGATCCATCAGTGGCTATTAGCCACAAGGTATAGATTGTCAGGTTCTTCAGCTAGTCATCGAACACAGGGCTTCTTTCAGAAGACAATGTTTAATGAAACTATTCCAAAGACATGTGTACAAGTCCTGTGTCAGTAATAGCCAGATACAGCAAAGCAGACATGGTTATACTACATTCAAACACCCCTCCCCACACAGCAGAAGCCAATGGTTACATTTCGCGTGCGCAGCAGGCTAGGCGGGCAAGCTAATGAAAACATGGTAGAGCGTTTAAGATTCCCAACGTTGGACTCCAGCAGCTGGAGTATCAAAGTCAAGCCCTGATAAGAGAATGAGAACGAGGTGAGGCTTCAGGTGCGGGGGGAAGAGGCAACCTCCCTCCTCCCTCATTTCATTAACATGACAGGGTACCTGACATTCTGCCCCCCTAAAGGGGGCCTCCTCCCGGTTTCTTCGGGTAACGGAGGTGGAACTTCTGGATAAGCTGAGGGGCATTAATGTCATCGATGGAAACCCATTCCCTATGTTGAGGCCCAAAATCCACCCACTCCACAAGGTAATACAGTTTATTGCGCTTCAGTTTAGAGTCCAAAATGTCAGCACCTTCGCAATGCGGTTCGCCTTGCACCATAAATGGGGTTGGTGGGTTGTGCATTCCGGGTGCCAGGGGTTAGTTCCAGGGTCACGACAAAGAAGCCTAAGGTATTAGGGTGGATATTTTTCAGAGATTTAGGTAACACAAGTTCAACAGTGACAGCATTGATTAGACGTTTGACAGGGAACGGCCCCACAAACTTTCAGCCCAACTTTTGACTTGCCTGGAGCCCTTTAATGTTCTTAGTAGAGGCATACACAGAGTCACCAGGGTTGAGTTCCCACCCCTTGTCCCGTTTTTTTATCAGCGTGTAGCTTGTAAGCCTGTTTTGCCCCCTCCAATGTCTTACACACGATTGGCAAAAGTCTTGCAAGCGTTTACACCAGTCCCCAACCTCTCCCTTTGGTAAACCTATGCTTGTCAGGAAAGGGAGGGGTGGGGCCTCATAACCGTAGACAGCCATAAAGGGGGAGACCCCCATGAAAGAATGGCAGGAGTTATTGTAACAGAATTCCGCCAGGGGAAGGAACCCCTCCCAGTTGTCTTGTTGAAAGTTAGTAAAACACCGGAGGTACTGTTCCAAGGTCTGGTTGACACGTTCGGTTTGTCCATCCGTCTCAGGATGATAGGCACTGCTCAGGCCCCTCTCCACCCCCAACAGCTGCATTAGCTCACCCCAAAACTTGGAAACAAATTGCGAGCCCCGGTTGGAGATTATTTTCTTGGGCAGAGTATGCAGTTTGAAAATGTGCTGAAGAAACGCCTTAGCCAGCACCTATGCTGATGGCAAGGCTTTGAACAGAATGAAATGAGCCTGCTTGGAAAACAGGTCTACAACAACCCAAACAACCGTTTTCCCCATACTATGGGGTAGATCTATGATAAAATCCATGGAGATTACCTCCTAAGGTTTGCTAGGCGTAGGCAGGGGTTGAAGGAGTCCCAGTGGCTTCCCGGGTCTCGGTTTACTCATGAGGCACATCTGGCATGAGTAGACGATGAGGGAGAGATCTTTTCTCATCCCAGGCCACCAGAACTGGCGTTGCAGGAGGTGCATAGACTTCACAAACCGCAAGTGCCCTGCCAGTTTGCTTCCATGTACATGAGACATGATCTCCTCCTGCAAAAAGGAAGGAACAAACAGTTTCGTGCCCCGATACCAACAGCCATTAGCCTTTTCCTCCACTTCCCCCTCTGTTTCCAACTCCAGCCGGTCCCTCTCCAAGAACGCCTGAGTGAACTTCAGTTCCTAGGAGTCATTAGGGGGAGGAGGCGGGGTCCGCACCTGACTGCGAGTGGTGACCACCCCACCCAGCTGGGAAGGCATGAACACGGAATCCAAGACCTCCTCCTGGTGGCTCTCATGTTGCAGGAGGCATGACAGTGCGTCAGGAAGTGAGTGCGCCTTTCCCGGGAAATGGTGGAGAGTGAAATTGAACATGGAGGAAAAATCAGCCCAGCGTAACTGTTTGGCATTCAGGTTGCGGGGCGTGTGGAGGACTTCAAGGTTTTTATGATCAGTCCACACCTCAAATAGCACCCTCGCCACCTCCAACCAATGTCACCATGTTGATAGTGCTAATTTAATAGCCCCTGCTTCTTTATCCCACACGGACCAATTGCGTTCAGTGTCATTGAATTTCCGGGAGACATGCGCAAGTGGGTGCAACCTCCCATTCTCCCCCTCTGGCAAAATGGCACCACCCATAACAACATCCGATACATTGACCTGCACAATAAACTTTTTTAGTTCATGCGGGTGTGCCAAAACCAGCTCTGAAGTGAACAGGGCCTTCAGGCGGTTGAATGCCTCCTGGCATTCGGAAGTCCAGTCTAGTTTGGCCCCCAGCTGTGTGCTATCAGGGCCCTTCCCCTTTGTTTTCAAGAGGTCAGTGAGAGGGAGGCTCACTTGGGCAAAAGTAGTGAGAAAAGTTCTGTAAAAATTCATGAAACCGAGAAATGCTTGGAGTTGCCTCTGGGTTTTGGGTGGCTCCCACCCCACCACAGCCTGGACCTTAGCGGGGTCCATTTCGACTCCCCAGGCGGAGAGCTGGCTACCCAAAAACGACATCTCAGAACAATGGAACTCACACTTGGAGAGCTTAGCAAAGAGCTTGTGCTTGTGCAACGTTTCTAGAACCTCTCAGACCAGTTTAACATGGTAGTCTTTGTCGGGGGAGTACAACAAAGTGTCATCCAAGTAAACAAGGATGCCATTGAACAGGTGCTTGTGCAACACTTCATTAATTATATTCATAAATACCCCTGGAGCGCCCTGAAAGCCGAACGGCATCACTAGATACTCGAATTGCCCCCAGGGGGGTGTTGAACGCCATTTTATATTTGTCTCCTTCCCTAATCTGGACTCAGAAATAGGGTTCCCGGAGATCAAGCTTCGAAAAGATTTTCTCTTTAGAGACTGCCGCTAGGAGGTCTTTGATCAAAGGGAGGGGGTAGGCATTCAAGGACGAGACGGCATTCAGACCCCGATAGTCAATGCACAGGCGTAGCCCCCTGTCCTTTTTCTTTCAGAACAACACCAGGGCTGCAAAAGGCAAGGAGGCAGGTCTAATGAACCCCCTGGCCAAGTTTTTGTCAATGAACCATCTGAGTTCCACTTTCGCCATAGGGCTCATGGAGTACAACTTGCCCTTAGGCAGTTTTTGGTCCGGTAACAACTCAATAGAACAGTCAGAGTTCCTATGGGGGGGCAGTTCGTCCGCCTCCTCTTCCCCAAACACTCTGGCCAAGTCATGGTACTCGGGTGGAATCAACTGGAGCTCCTTCCAGGCCAGGCATGCAGGCATGGCCATCACTTGGGGAGGCTCCCCCCATTCCTTGTCCCAACTGTGACCCGTACAACGGGGGGAAATGAACTGGACAATTCCCTCCCCCCACAGTATATACGGGTCATGATCATGAAGCCACGGGCTACCCAGGACTAACGGAAACCTGGCTGCTGGTGTGATCACAAAAGAATGACTCTCCCAGTGTTGCCCTGCACCCATCCTTAGCGGTACAGTCTTGTATCTGCATGGTTCTTTCATGGTAGAGCCATCCATTTGCGTGAACACCAAAGGGTCTGGGAGTTTGACTACCTTGGCCCCAAGTCCCGTAACCAAAGAGGGGTTGATCAAATCCCTCCTGCACTCCAAGTCGATCAACCCTTGCACTCGCACATGGGTGTTAAGCTCCAGGTTGATGATAGAGTCACAAAAAAGAGGGGGGGATAGTTGCTCACCGGTTTCTGCACCTTGGAATGTGGGACCTGCTGCTCAGCGCTGTTCACAGCAGGTCCTGTCCGTTTCCTGCCAGCTGGGATTCCTCATCCCCGGACGAGGTGGACTCCTCTCCCTGTAGGCTGGCCTGCAGGGCGCGAGGGGTCCTTGGGCGGATGGTGGGCTTCTTCACAGGGGTGTCGGGTCTCCTTCCCCCCCCCAACTTTTTCAGGGTGGTTGCCAGACCTGACTCAGGATAGGCAACCGTAAAATGCCCGGCTTCTCCACATTTTAAACAGGCCCTGTTTCATGTGGAGTTTGTGCGTCCCCTCCTTCGGGCACACGGGGGTCTTGGACTTTGCAGGAGGGGTCGGGGCACTCTTACCCAGGGTTGCTGCGGCATTGATATGGATGGTTTGGGGGCGGCTCTTTGTGTCTGCCGCCTCATGCATCCATGCAAGCAAAGACACCGGCTGGACACTGCGGAGGAACGTTCCCCTGATCTCCGGGTTGAGCCCCAGACAGTAGTGTTGTGCCAGCACCCCATCCGGCCACCCACGGATCTTGGCCGCATGGCGCCGAAACTCCTCCGTATACTCATGGACCGATTTCTTGCCCTGACGGAAGGTGTGCAAGAAAGCTTGAGTGGTTTCACTTGCGTTGGTGTCCTCATAGTGCACTCACAGAGCCCACATAAATGCATCGACTTCCCGGAGTTCCCGTCCGTCTTTGTGGTGCAGGGTCACATACCAGTTGGCTGCTCCCTCCCGCAAGCAGGAAGCGATGCAGTCCACAATGCATTCCTCGTTTGGGAAAAAATGGCCCCAGTTCTGCATGAATTTCTCTGCACACACCAGAAAGTAAGCCAGTTTGTCCAGTGTTCCATCAAACTTTGCATCCAGCATCTCGCCTGGCAGAGGCAAATCCCTCCACAATCCTCTCGGGAGCCGTCTCGGCAAGGGGGGGGGAACCACAGGCCACTGCGCTGGCGGCTGCTGGCCTGGGATGCCCAGGGCCGGTGGTGCTTGGCCTGGGGGGACCTGTTGCACCAGAAGTGCCTGTTGTGCGGGGGCCACTGGTTGTGCAGGGAGGCGTTGGTCGAGTTCTCATTGGACCACCTCCACAATCAGTCCCGGCATCTTTCGGAATGACTCCTCAACCATGTGGAAGAGTCTGTCCTGGCCCCGTTCTAGCAACTCTACCTGGGTATCCAGGTAGCTTTTTGACTCCACGGGCTTATGCCATCCAGTCTCCAGTTCGGGCATCGCGCTTAGACAGTGGACAGCCCAATCGTACTGACTCTCCCTGTGGGGTCCGGGGGTAAGGGTCCATGTTTCAACAGTGTCCGTCTGGAACCTTCCCCATTCTCACCATTTCAGGTGGGTAGTCACACTGGCATACACCCCACCAAATGGATCAAAGTACCAGTCAGCCAGATCCTCATCCGAAGGTCTGGTCATCAGCACCGTAGTTGTGGGTACCGACGTGGTTGGCACCGAGTCTTCCCTGGTGGTTACCATAGCATTCTCTTCCTCATTGTCACTCATCTCGGTTGCAGAGAGAGAGGCAGTACGAAAGAAAAGAGAGAAGGATATTACTGACACTTTGTCAGATTCTTCAGCTAGTCATCGAACACAGAGCTTCTTTCAGAAGACAACGTTTAATGAAACTGTTCCAAAGACACGTGTACAAGTCCTGTATCAGTAATAGCCAGATACAGCAAAGCAGAGTTGGTTATACTACATTCAAACATCCCTCCCCACCACAGCAGAAGCCAATGTTTACATTTCGTGCACGCAGCAAGCTAGGCGGGCAAGCTAATGAAAACATGCTAGGACGGTTAAGATTCCCAACGGTGGACTCCAGCAGTTGGAGTATCAAGGTCAAGCCCTGATAAGAGGATGAGAATGAGATGAGGCTTCAGGTGCGGGGGGAAGATGCAACCTCCCTCCTCCCTCATTCCATTAACATGACAGGGTACCTGACATAGATAGAAACTCTCGGTCTGGGTCAAATGATGCTCTGTATTCTTGGTGCTTGGGGGGGGCAACAGTGGGAGGGCTTCTAGTGTCCTGGCCTCACTGCTGGACCTCCTGATGGCACCTGGTATTTTTGGCCACTGTATGACAGAGTGTTGGACTGGATGGGCCATTGGCCTGATCCAACATTGGCTTCTCTTATGTTCTTAAATATTCCCAACCTTCCAACCCCAAAGAGGACATTTTCATGAGTTTTTTTAAAAAAGAGGGCAGACAGACACCAAAAAAGGACATATTGTACATTGGAGAGGCTGAGACAGTGGTTTAGGACAGTCCTGTAGTCCAGGGTTGTTAGTCCCGCTTCCCAAGGTTGGGGGGAGTGTGGTATGCTAAAACAAATGACAAGAATGTCAATTGTGAACAATGGGAGATGTATTAAGGCCCATTGACAATGAAGAAATTGAAATGGTTGAAAGATTTTCTATTTCTTGGCTCAATCATCAACCAAAAGGGGGCTACAAATAATATTCTATGGCAGTGTATAGCCAGGAGATCCTAAGACTGCCTAGCAGCCAGAAGTCCTAGCTCTTATGCACCACTAGATTACAAGCTAGACTTGTTTTTAAGGCAAGAGATTTTTCAGAGGTGATTTGTTATTGTCTGCCTCTACATCGCACCCCTGGCATTCCTTGGAGATCACCCATCCAAATACTAGCCAGGGCTGACCCTGCTTAGCTTCTGAGATCTGATGAAATCGGGCTAGCCTGGGCTGTCCAGGTCAGGGGCTACAACTAAGAAATCAGAAAGGAAGGGCAACCATGAAAGACCTAGAAAAGATCCTTAAGTGTAAGGATGTGTCACTGGTGACCAAGATCAAGAAAATCCATACCATAGTATTCCCCATTACTATCCATGGATGTGAAAGTTGGACAATTAAGAAAGCTGATGGAAAGACAGTTGATTCATTTGAAATATGTTGGAGGAAAGATTTACAGACACCCTGGACTGCCAAAGGGACAAAAAAGTGGGTTCTAGACCAAATCAAGCCTGAACTCTTCCTAGTAACTAAAATGACTAAACTGAGGCTGTTGTACTTTGGTCACATTATGAGAAGGCTAGAGATACTGGAAAAGACAATAACACTAGGCAGCAGGAAAAGAGGAAGACCCAGCATGAGATAGACAGATTCAGTAAAGCCATGGTCCTCAGTTTGCAAGACCTGAACAAGGCTGTTCATAATAGGATATTTTGGAGGTCATTAATTCATACAGTTGCCTAAGTCAGAAGCAACTTGAAGGTATTTAATATACATGTGTGCACACACATCCCATTGAGTTGCATGCTCTCCACTGAAATACATGACCACATGCAAAAGTTACAATGAAAACATTAAATGGGTTTAGAGAAAACTGCTCTGAGCCTGGAATGACAATCCCCAGAATGGAATGACAGTCCCTGGGCCCAGATCCGATATTCTGGAACTTGAATGACAGTCCTCAGACTGTAATGATGGCACCTGGGACTGGAAATAGTGTACTGGATCTGGAATGGAGTTTCTAGAGCAGAATGACAGTCCCTGGCAGTAGCGTAAGTGTTCTGGGACTGGAAAGAGAGACCCAGAGTTAAATGACAATTCCTGGGTTTAGAATCAGTGCTCTGCAGTTGCAATTACAAACCTTACAGTGGAATAAAATACCTTACATTTTAATTAATATTTCTGAAGGTTCTGAGATTATGCCCAAATCACCTTCCTCTCAATAGTTATCCAACTGACAACAAGCACCTTGTGAGGTAAGTGGGGCTGAGAGAGTTCTGAGAGAACTGTGACTGGCCCAAGGTCACCCAGCAGGCTTCATGTGGAGTAGTGGGAAATCAAACCCAGTTCTCCAGATTAGAGTCCCCCACTTTTAATCACTACACCAGCCTGGCTCTCTCTGGGCAACCTTTGGACTTTGTGAGCCTGCTATGGGCCTTCCAGAGCATCTGACTGGCCAGTGTGGGGAAAAAGGATACTGCAAGAGTGCTAATGTTTTAAGCATGTTTTATTTAAAGTTTTTAAAACTCTTTGTGTTTGTGTCCTTTATAAAGTTTATATCTCCACTATCTGGCATTACATTTTATGACACACGTGGTCCAGCCCAACAAGGTCTCATTTATGTCAGATCCGGCCCTCATAACAAATGAGTTTGACACCCCTGAGATAAGCCATTGGTCTCATTCAGCAGGCTTTTCGTTATTTATATCTAGGATGGTCACCAATGTAGTACAACATTAAAGTGCAGAATAAGCTTTCCTTCATCCTGTATCTCTTACTGTCTAGTCACATGCATTTTTTGCTGAAGTTGCTTGAGTGTGCATCTTAAAATAAATTATGAATATCAAATAATATGTAGCCTGTGTGTAATCATAAGTTATTTCTCAATACCAGCACAAAGGTGTCGTAACATGACAAAATACATTACAGGAAGTGGAATGGAATTTCCCCTCTGGTGAAACATACAAAAACTTAAACAGGAAGTGAAATCAATATTCTTGGTATATAATAGTGACATCTGAATGACAGTGACATCCTTCTAAGTCCACTGACTTCAATGAACTTAGAAAAGAGTCAGTCCACTTAGGATTGCACTGTATAGCAGTCAATCATATGATTCGTGGGAAAAGTCATATAGTTACTCAGGGCATTATTTCAATCACAAAATGGCAAAAAAGATAGTTATTAACTTAGTTGGCTGATCTAGTAAATAAGGACTTGATGTTTCATGGCCATATAAATGTCAAGATATTTCCTCCTAAAATGAGGGGGGGGATTTTAAAATCTTGGTTCAAAATCAAATGAAAATCAAATTCAGCTGTAACCAATGCCATATTGCCTATGAACTGTTAAACTAAAATGCCAAAGTAAGAAAAAGTGATGTAATAACTTTAAATTAGGACCAACTGAGAGGACACAAAACAGTGCAAGTTTTCAAGTTCTTCAGAACTCTTCATCAGGCTGGATATTACAAAATTTTAAAAAAATAAAATAAAAAACAGGATAAGCAGATTTTCAGATAATGACATTAAGCATTTTTCTTGTCAGCATCCTCTTTAAAATGCTGAAGAGATATGGAAATTTAAAATGGTGCTGGTGTTAGGTGGCAGCTCTGGCATCCTGGGAGGAAGAAGTAGAACATTCTCAATGGAGATAGATCAAGATGGATAGCCGTGTTAGTCTGTCTGTAGCAGTAGAAAAGAGCAAGAGTCCAGAGGCACCTTAAAGACTGACAAAATATGTGGCAGGGTATGATGAGCTTTCGTGAGTCACTGCTCACTTCTTCAGATAATTCTCAATGGGAAGACTCAGGTTCTTTTACTTCTTCCTCCCTGCCATCTGGTATTCTGCCTGGGGAGGAGGCAGCAGTGGGATGGCATCAGGGGCCTTGGACAGTGGTTGGCTATGCCTATGTATACCACTCACAGGAATGTCAGCAGGGTGCCGGTTCCTGATTGATGGGTGTTGCCAGGGTTGCTAGAGACATGGACACACTCACTATGCTGCATGGGCCTCCTGGAGGGGTGCTTGTTGCTTTTTCCTGCTCTGCAGAATGTCCATAGGGTACCAACCAGTGTTGCCTGTGTCATGGCAGGGCCCCCCAGTGTACCTACACTGTGGTTCTCAGGAAGGATCTCATATTGTGTTGGTGATCCTGAGAAATTTAATTACATTGTTATTTTCCCCCCAGCAAAAAGACAATGCTATTCCTGTTGATCTGTTCTTGCAAGAAATTTGAGGAAGTCATTGTCAGTGAAGCAGGGAACTAATTGGGAGGCAAGATCTCAAGTTCACAAATGGGGCTGTTAAACTGAACAAATAGACAACTTGATCACAGTCACCAAGAGAGATCTCCAAGATCAAAGAACACCTACACTAATGTTTTCAGAACGCAGCTTGTGACAATATGGCTCAAGCTAGTTAAAGAAAGAGTTGTTTCAACTGCCAAAAAAGCCAGTAACCAAAACCAGGGGATTTCCCCCTCATGAGCACTGTTTTTACTTTTCTCTCTTCATTGGCTTGAGACTTTCATGTAACAGTTGGCCATATTTTTTGACTGACACCAAAAAGGATTTTATAGAATGTCAATCAATCGAAAACATTTATTAGGCATTTATTACAAATTGTTACAAGAAGAAGGGGATGGCAAAAGATGAGATGGTTAGACAGTGTCATCGATGCAATGAACATGAAATTGAGCAAACTTCAGAGGACAGCGGAAGACAGGAGGGCCTGGCGTGATCTGGTCCATGGGGTCGCGAAGAGGTGGACTTGACTGTGTGACTGAACAACAAAAATTACAAATTGCATGATCAGATGTTATCAGGAACCAAAAGGTTGAGCAACAAGAAAATAAAATAAAATACAACTATTTATTACACAGTGCACAGAATCTTAGGATTAAAATGATATATATAGGGCACCATTAAAAACTCAGATCATATATAGCAACAAGATGAAGTTCCATGCCCAGTAACAGAGAATCACAATAATGGTTACATATGTATATTAAGCAAAAGATGAATGGCATATCATAAATGTATGGTTCAATTAGAATGTTCGCATTGAAAGAAAGAAATCCTGTCTCTGGTTGTGCTTCTCCAGCCCAATTTGAGAAAGCACATGGCACAATCCTGTAGAATAGAACCAGAACTAGAAGTTTATTAATAAAGGAGGGAGGCACAGGTACAACAAGGTTTTGGACCCTCGAATATCCACTGCTCTCCCTAAGGTTACAATGGGAGACATAGGATTTTATACTCAATATGATGTTTTCAAAATAAATCATAATTACTGGTTCCATCAAACTTTGTTGTATGTCCGTCATAACTTTCTGATTGGGCCCGGACCTGTGGGCTGGACTTTCTCAAGCAAAAATGTATTTTTTTTTAGTCAAAAAATGGGCCTTCTTCTTCCCAGGCTATGAAGCTCTAAAAGTATCTAATGTAGCAGATATACATAGTGCTGTATGTTCTCCATCTAATGTAAGCTAACTGACATCAGAAACATGTGCAGTTATAGCTGGCCAGAACAAGCAAGGTCATAAGCAGTCTTACTGCCTATCAGCATTTAGTATTTTACCCAGAATGTATTTAAGCAATGAACCAAAGTGAATATCTGAATATATGTTCATAATTGATTTCTGTTTCTGTAATTAGAATCATCAATAGCACTTAACATATCTGTATGTCTGTGTATGTCAGAAGTGCTAGCTGAGTCCACTAAGGTTAGCCTGCTAAGTCAGACAGAGTGCAGAGTGCATAACAGTGTTTCATAAACTGTGCGTACAACAAATCTCCCCTTTCTTGGTGAAGTGAAGATTTATAGTTCACTGACACCTACTGGAGCTCGTGTTACACCTGTAGAAGCTCTGGCAATCATTAGCATCCTTTCAGTCATGGGGGAATGTTGCCGCTTAGGTTTAGGCAGTGCAGCTTTGATACAAGAGATAATATATGGAATACATTGGATACATGTGCATATGCTGACAACAAGAAATACAACTAAAAGTATATATCCGAGGGCAAGCTTTATGCCTGACCCCAAATTATGAAACCACGTGCCAAATACTCCAAACAAGTCTCCTAGCCACCCTTCACTTATTGTAACTTTCTTAGTCAAGTCTTGAAGTTTTGTGATCTGTGACTCTATGGACCGTGAATGATCACTGAGATTTAAACAACACATCCCTTCAAATTCTTCACATCCATGGTTCTTTCTGTAGCCTTAAGGTCTTGAAGTAAATCACCCAACCGAGATCATCCTTGATGTAATATGATGACTTGGACGGCCCACCCATCAAGACAAATATTGAAACACAAACTTTCCTTGGTGATGAGACCAGTATCTATCTCAGGTCTGGACAAGCGTGTCAGGGACTGAAGGTATTCCCCACAGGCAAGAGGGACAAGGACACATGCATAAGGTGGGATTTGCAAGCCACTTTCTGAGCCCCTGCTGGGCTAAGAACTAGACTACATAGGCAAGGGGCCACTATAATCCATTTCTTCCCAAAGCTGTTTTTATAGCTTCCCAGTCTGTTGTCCCTTGAGGTTAGATTCTTACCTCAGTGATGAACTTGTATTCATGGCCCTAAAAATTAAACAACTGGAGAAATTAACACCATGCATAGTATTGGCTGGAAATGTTCTAGAACAGAAAAGTAAGGGGTTTTTTTGGTGGGTTATCAGCTGATTATTATGTTTATTTATTTCTGATCTGTTTAAAATCAAAACTCAATAAAACAAAACATGCCCCCCCCCAACACACTTAGGACATTATGGTCAGTTTAGGAACACGTACTGCTTGAGATACCAGGGTGAGACATCCTGCTGAGGAATTAATGAAAAAGTTTCTTTTAAAGTCCAATATGCATCTATTTTTATATTGCTCATTTTGAATGCACAGAAAATAAAATGTTCATTCTAGACTTTTCACTTTTCTCTCTATTGATTTGGGGAGAGCTTTCAGTTGAATCTTCATGTAATTAATTTGGTTCTAGACTTCTCGGCCTTTTGGCTAAGATCAAGTGTGAACTTTTGAGCTATTATATTATTATATACTCCCTCATGGATCACTGCCTTGTCGTGGCGAGGGGGCTTGCGTGGTTCGATGAGGCTGTGGGCTATGCCGTGGAGGGCCACCCAGGACGGACAGGCCACAGCAGAGAACTCAGACCAAGCGTGATCCCCTGGAGAAGGAAATGGCAACCCACTCCAGTATCTTTGCCAAGAAAACCCCATGGACAGTAACAAAAGGCTAAAAGATATGACGCCGGAAGATGAGCCCCTCAGGTCGGAAGGTGTCCAATATGCTACTGAGGAAGAGCAGAGGGCAAGTACGAGTAACCCCAGAAAGAGTGAAGCGGCTGGGCCAAAGCCGAAAGGACGCTCAGTTGTGGATGTGTCTGACGGTGAAAGGAAAGTTCGATGCTGCAAAGAACAATACTGCATAGGAACCTGGAATGTAAGATCTATGAATCAAGGTAAGCTTGACGTGGTCAAAAATGAGATGGCAAGAATGAACATCGACATCTTGGGAATCAGTGAACTAAAGTGGACAGGAATGGGCGAATTTAACTCAGAAGACCATTATATCTACTATTGTGGCCAGGAATCCCGTAGAAAAAATGGTGTGGCCTTTATAGTCAACAAGAGAGTGAGAAAGGCAGTATTGGGATACAATCTCAAAAATGACAGAATGATCTCGGTCCGAATCCAAGGCAAACCATTCAACATCACAGTAATCCAAGTCTATGCCCCAACCACTGCTGCAGAAGAGGCTGAAGTGGACCAGTTCTACGAAGACCTACAACAGCTCGTAGAACTAACACCAAAAAATGATGTCCTCATCATCATAGGGGACTGGAATGCTAAAGTAGGAAATCAAAAGGTAACCGGAATAACAGAAAAGTTTGGCCTTGGAGAACAAAATGAAGCAGGGCAAAGGCTAACAGAGTTTTGTCAAGAGAACACGCTGCTCATAGCAAACACCCTTTTCCAACAACCTAAGAGGCGTCTCTACACATGGACATCACCAGATGGGCAACACCGAAATCAGATTGACTATATAATTTGCAGTCAAAGATGGAGAAGCTCTATCCAGTCAGTAAAAACAAGACCTGGAGCTGACTGTGGCTCAGATCATGAGCTACTCATTGCAAAATTCAGACTTAAATTGAAGAAAGTTGGGAAAACCACTCGGCCATTCAGATTTGACCTAGATCGCATCCCCGATGAATATACAGTAGAGGTGAAGAATAGGTTTAAGGGACTAGATTTGATAGACAGAGTGCCTGAAGAACTATGGACAGAGGTCCGTGACATTGTAAAGGAGGCAGCACTCACCGCCATCCCAAAGAAAAAGAAATGCAAAAAAGAAAAGTGGCTGTCTGATGAGGCTTTACACATAGCAGAGGAAAGAAGGAAAGCTAAAGGCAATGGGGAAAAGGAAAGATTTGCCCAACTGAATGCAGATTTCCAGAGAACAGCACGGAGAGATAAGGAGGCTTTCCTGAATGAACAATGCAAAGTAATAGAGGAAAACAATAGATTGGGAAGGACTAGAGATCTCTTCAAGAAAATTGGAGAAATCAAGGGAACGTTCCATGCAAAGCTGGCCATGATAAAGGACAAAAACGGTAGGGACCTAACAGAAGCAGAAGAGATTAGGAAAAGATGGCAAGAATACACAGAAGAACTATACAAGAAGGACCTCGATGTCCTTGACAACCACGATGGTATAATCACTGACCTTGAGCCAGACATCCTGGAAAGCGAAGTTAAATGGGCCTTAGAAAGCATTACTAACAACAAAGCTAGTGGAGGTGATGGTATCCCAGCTGAGTTATTCAAAGTCTTAAAAGAAGATGCTGTTAAAGTGCTGCACTCAATTTGCCAACAAATTTGGAAAACACAACAGTGGCCACAGGATTGGAAAAGGTCAGTTTACATTCCAATCCCAAAGAAGGGCAATGTCAAGGAATGTTCAAACTATCGCACAATTGCACTCATTTCACACGCTAGCAAGGTCATGCTCAAAATCCTACAAGCTAGGCTCCAACAGTACGTGGATAGAGAACTGCCAGAAGTACAAGCTGGGTTTAGAAGAGGTAGAGGAACTAGAGATCAAATTGCCAACATTCGCTGGATTATGGAGAAAGCAAGAGAATACCAGAAAAACATCTACTTCTGCTTCATTGACTATGCTAAAGCCTTTGATTGTGTGGATCACAATAAATTATGGCAGGTTCTTAAAGAGATGGGAGTACCAGACCACCTCATATGTCTCCTGAGAAACCTGTATAAGGGTCAAGAAGCAACAGTTAGAACCGGATATGGAACAACTGATTGGTTTAGCATAGGAAAAGGAGTACGACAAGGATGTATACTGTCACCTTGCTTATTTAATTTATATGCAGAGTACATCATGCGAAATGCTGGCCTGGATGAATCACAAGCTGGAGTTAAGATTGCTGGGGAAAAGATCAATAACCTCAGATATGCAGATGATACCACTCTGATGGCAGAAAGTGAAGAGGATCTAAAGAGCCTCTTGCTCAGGGTGAAAGAGGAGAGTGCAAAAGTGGGCTTGAAGCTCAACATCAAAAAAACTAAGATCATGGCATCTGGCCCCATCACTCCTTGGCAAATAGAAGGGGAAGTCGTAGAAGTAGTGACAGACTTCACGTTCCTAGGATCCCAGATCACTGCAGATGGTGACTGCAGCCATGAAATTAAAAGACGCCTGCTCCTTGGGAGGAAAGCGATGGCAAACCTAAACAGCATGATAAAAAGCAGAGACATCACCTTGCCAACAAAAGTCCGCATGGTCAAAGCAATGGTATTCCCCGTAGTAATGTATGGCTGTGAGAGTTGGACTATAAGGAAGGCCGAGCGCCGAAGAATAGATTCTTTTGAACTATGGTGCTGGAGAAGACTCTTGAGAGTCCCTTGGACTGCAAGGAGATCAAATCAGTCAATCCTAAAAGAAATCAACCCTGACTGTTCCCTGGAAGGCCAGATCCTGAAGCTGAAGCTCAAATACTTTGGCCACCAAATGAGAAGGGAGCATTCACTGGAGAAGACCCTGATGCTGGGAAATATTGAAGGTCAAAGAAGAAGGGGACGGCAAAGAATGAGATGGTTAGACAGTGTCATCGATGCAACGAACATGAAATTGAGCAAACTTCAGCGGACAGCGGAAGACAGGAGGGCCTGGCGTAATCTGGTCCATGGGGTCGCGAAGAGTCGGACTCGACTGTGCGACTGAACAACAACAATTATTATATATCTGCTCCCAGCACTGTGATTTTTTTTTTGCTTCTGTGGTTTTCTTTTCTGGTTTGAACATTTTGTTTATTGCCGTGTGAGCCCTTTAAGGAATTTAATTTTGAAAATATATAAAAATAATTAGAACAATTATTATTTATAGAAAAATAATTAGTATTGGCTGCTGGCAGTGGAAAGGCACAGCTGACTTTTGACGACCTGCAGGGTTTTCAAGAAAGAGACATTCAGAGGTAATTTGCCATTGTCAGCCTCTGAGTAGCAACCCTGGACTTCTTTTTATTTAATTTTTTTTTTACTTTTAAAATTTATTTTACTTTTATTTAACTCATTTATACTTTGCCTTTCTCCCCATCGGGTACCCAAAAAATTATTCTCCTCTCCTCCGTTTTATCCTCATAACAACCCTGTGAGGGTAGGTTAGGCTGAGAGACTGTCTGAAACTGGCTCAAAGTCATCCAGTGAGATTCCATGGCACGAGTGGAGGTTTGAACCTGGGATCTTCCAGATACTAACTAGACCAACACTTGAAATCACTACACCACACTAGCTTTCATACTAGCTCTCATACTAAACCCGGCCGACCACAGATCTGGGCCATCTAGGTCAGGGATAATATTGCCTAGCATTCCTAATATTTTTCAGATACTGTATCCATTCTCAGGATGACTAATTATTCTTGCAAACATAATTTTTTAAAAGCCTGCTTGCCAAACTTGGATATAGCTACTTTATTTATGAATAGTTACTGAACCATTTATTGAGAAGTTAAAGTTGATTAGGATTTATTTTGGTTATGGGTTTTTACCCAAGTCAAAGCTTTAAAAGCTAAGCAGAATTTTTTTAAAAAATCACGAAGATCCAGTGATTGAACAACAGATTTAAAAAGCAGTTTCTTTCAGCTTCTGTGTCAAATACAAGAAAGCAGGATTGACTATGCCTGGTGCCTACTGATGACAGAGTAAATTTGACTAGGTAATTTGACCAGGGATAAGAATGCAACAAGAGATGAAGAGTATTTCTAGAGCTATTATGAAGCTACAATCAGTACTGAGATAAAATATGTGAAGCACTTTGGTAACTCCAAAACACTAAATAAATGCCATTATTAAAACTGCAATACAAATGTAGCTTGGATATAAACAGTTAATAGTAGTGGATTCAACACTTATCCCATTGGAGATAATGACAGAACTCCCATTGATTGTCATGGATTTAGACGGTGTCCCTTTAAATTTCTTTCTACACAGCTAGTAAACAACTATAAACTACATCACTCTTGTTAAAACTTTTGCACAAAACAGTGGAAAACTGAGCATAACTTTAATGTAAACATGAAAAGTAGCTTTACATGAGATTGTTACACAAATACCTATTTCCTTTACCTCTGGCTCTGCCACACCACATACACTGCAATCCACAGTGCATTTTCACACTTTGTGCATGTGTAACACTTTTTCTCAGATCAGTTGTCCCTTGAAAGTCCAAAACCTCTTCAGTCATTCCCACCCCTGGTTTCCATTTCAGCGGTCTTCATGTTATTATTTACCTTGACTTCCGGAAAGCTTTTGATACAGTTCCTCATCAAAGGCTCCTAAGTAAGCTCAATAGTCATGGGATAAAAGGACAAGTCCTCTTGTGGATCAAAAACTGGCTTATAAATAGAAAACAGAGAGTGAGTATAAATGGGAAACTTTCTCAGTGGAGGGTGGTAAGCAGTGGGGTACCACAGGGATCGGTACTCGGTCCAATGCTTTTTAACTTGTTTATTAATTATTTGGAATTGGGAGTAAGCAGTGAAGTGGCTAAATTTGCAGATGACACGAAGTTGTTCACGGTGGTGAAAACCAGGGAGGAGTGTGAGGCACTCCAAAGGGATCTGTTGAGGATGGGTGAGCGTCAACGTGGCAAATGGGGTTCAGTGTGGCCAAGTGCAAAGCGATGCACATTGGAGCCAAAAATCCTAAATATAAATACATGTTGATGGGGTCTGAACTGGCAGAGACGGACCAAGAGAGAGATCTTGGAGTCGTAGTGGATAACTCAATGAAAATGTCTAGACAGTGTGTAGCTGCAATAAAGAAGGCCAACACTATGCTGGGGGTTATTAGGAAGGGAATTGAAAACAAATCAGCCAGTATCATCATGCCCCTGTATAAATCATTGGTGCGACCTCATTTGGAATACTGTGTACAGTTCTGGTCACCACATCTCAAAAAGGATATTATAGCATTGGAAAAAGTGCAGAGAAGGGCAACTAGAATGATAAAAGGGTTGGAACACCTTCCCTATGAAGAAAGGTTAAAATGCTTGGGGCTCTTTAGCTTGGAGAAACGATGGCTGAGGGGTGACATGATTGAGGTTTATAAGGTTATGAATGGGATTGAGCAGGTTGAGAAAGAAGTACTTTTCTCCCTTTCTCACAATACAAGAACTCGTGGGCACTCTATGAAATTGCTGAGCAGTCGGGTTAGAACATATAAAAGGAATGGAAGGTTTCTTTCACTTACCGTGAATCTTCCTTTCTCTGTGGTTCTGAAGTGGGACATTCCTCACGTCTGGGATAAGCTCCTCCCTCTTCCTCAGGGTCGGCTCCAAATTTTGATCCAGGCGGTGAGGGGCTTATCCCTTTGGAGGCGAACCAGTCCTTCTTAAGCCCGATCATATTCCCCGCCGGAAAGGAACTAGAAGAAAACACAACATCTCTCCCCCCCAACAAGGGGGTACTAACTGCCCAAAATTACAATAGGGCAAGGAAATTAACCCACAATATGTAACAACAACATCGTGCCCCCCCGAAACCTCGGGTCCCCCGTATCAACTCTGTAAAGAGGGGAAGCACCCCAGAAACGGGTGGGCAGGAATGTCCCACTTCAGAACCACAGAGAAAGGGAGATTCACGGTAAGTGAAAGAAACCTTCCATTCTCCAGTGGTTCTACGTGGGACATTCCTCACGTCTGGGATGTACAAGAGCTATGTTAAGAACATAAGAACATAAGAGAAGCCAATGTTGAATCAGGCCAATGGCCCATCTAGTCCAACACTCTGTCACACAGCGGCCAAAATATACCAGGTGCCATCAGGAGGTCCAGCAGTGGGGCCAGGGCACCAGAAGTCCTCCCACTGCTGCCCCCTCCAGCACCAAGAATAGAGTGCATCACCTGCCCCAGACTGAGAGTTCTCATTCTATACCCTGTGGCTAACAGCCACTGGTGGGCTTCTGCTCCATATGTTTATCTAATTCCCTCTTGAAACTGTCCATGCTTGCAGCTGCCACGACCTCCTGTGGCAGTGAATTCCATATGTTAATCACTCTTTGGGTGAAGAAGTATTTCCTTTTATCTGTTCTAACCCGACTGCTCAGCAATTTCATAGAGTGCCCACGAGTTCTTGTATTGTGAGAAAGGGAGAAAAGTACTTCTTTCTCAACCTGCTCAATCCCATTCATAATCTTATAAACCTCGATCATGTCACCCCTCAGCCATCGTTTCTCCAAGCTAAAGAGCCCCAAGCATTTTAACCTTTCTTCATAGGGAAGGTGTTCCAACCCTTTTATCATTCTAGTTGCCCTTCTCTGCACTTTTTCCAATGCTATAGTATCCTTTTTGAGATGTGGTGACCAGAACTGTACACAGTATTCCAAATGAGGTCGCACCAATGATTTATACAGGGGCATGATGATACTGGCTGATTTGTTATCAATTCCCTTCCTAATAATCCCCAGCATAGCGTTGGCCTTCTTTATTGCAGCTACACATTGTGTAGACATTTTCAGCGAGTTATCCACTACGACTCCAAGATCTCTCTCTTGGTCAGTCTCTGCCAGATCAGACCCCATCAACGTGTATTTATATTTAGGATTTTTGGCTCCAATGTGCATCACTTTGCACTTGGCCACATTGAACCCCATTTGCCACGTTGACGCCCACTCACCCATCCTCAACAGATCCCTTTGGAGTGCCTCACAATCCTCCCTGGTTTTCACCTCCGTGAACAACTTCGTGTCATCTGCAAATTTAGCCACATCACTGCTTAGTCCCAATTCCAAATCGTTAATAAACAAGTTAAAAAGCATTGGACCGAGTACTGATCCCTGTGGTACCCCACTGCTTACCACCCTCCACTGAGAAAGTTTCCCATTTATACTCACTCTCTGTTTCCTATTTATAAGCCAGTTTTTGATCCACAAGAGGACTTGTCCTTTTATCCCATGATTATTGAGCTTACTTAGGAGCCTTTGATGAGGAACTGTATCAAAAGCTTTCCGGAAGTCAAGGTAAATAATATCTATTGGGTCCCCCTTGTCCACGTTTGTTCACTCCTCAAAAAACACTAACAGGTTAGTGAGACAAGATCTTCCCTTACAGAACCCATGCTGAGTCTGCCTCAATAGTTTTTGTTCATCAATGTGCCTACTAATTCTTTCCTTAATAACAGTTTCCACCAACTTACCCGGTATCGATGTCAGACTGACTGGCCTGTAATTTCCTGGATCTCCCCTGGAGCCCTTTTTAAAGATGGGAGTGACATTAGCTACCTTCCAGTCCTCAGGAATGGAGGCAGATTTTAAAGAAAGATTACATATTTTTGTCAGGAGATCCACAAGTTCACATTTGAGTTCTTTCAGAACTCTCGGATGAATGCCATCCGGGCCTGGTGATTTATTAGTTTTTAAATTGTCCATCAGTCGGAGGACTTCCTCTCTTGTCACCGCAATCTGATTCAGGTCTTTCAAACCCCCTCCCGAAATCGGTGCTTCTGGAGTGGGCAAGCACTTCTCCTCTTCCACAGTGAAGACAGAGGCAAAAAATGCATTCAGCTTCTCAGCCATTTCCCTATCATCCTTCACTACTCCTTTTACCCCTTGGTCATCCAAGGGCCCCACTGCCTCCCTGGCTGGCTTCCTACTTCTAATGTATTTGAAGAAAGTTTTATTGTTGGTCTTTATGTTTTTTGCGATATGCTCCTCATATTCCCTTTTTGCTTGCCTGATCACAGACTTGCATTTTATTTGCCGTAGTCTGTGTTCCCTTTTATCAACCTCACTAAGACTAGCTTTCCACCACTTAAAGGAATCCTTCTTACCTTTTACAGCTTCCATTACTTTATTTGTTAACTATGCAGGCTTTTTTCTATACCTATTTGTACCTTTCCTAACCTGCGGTATATATTTTTTCTGAGCTTCTAGGATTGTCTTTTTAAATAGTCTCCAAGCTTCCCCAATGGTTTTGACCTTCTCCACTCTTCCTTTCAATTTCTTCCTCACATGTCCCCTCATACCAGAGAAGTTACCCCTTTTAAAGTTAAAAGTGGTTGCGTCAGTCTTTTTGGGCAACTCCCTATCTGTACAAATGTTAAACTCAATGACATTATGGTCACTGTTTCCAAGTGGTGCAATCACTTTTACATCTCTCACCAGGTCTTGGGTGTTACTTAGGACCAAATCCAGGATCGCCTCTCCCCTGGTAGGATCTGTGACCATCTGTTCCACAGCACAGTCATTGAGAGTGTCTAAGAACGCAATCTCTTTTTCCCGACTAGAACTCATATTGACCCAATCAATGTGTGGGTAGTTAAAGTCGCCTATTACAACACAGTTATTTCGGCTAGCCGCTATCTTTAATTCATTCATCATTTTATAATCCTCCTCTATCTTTTGATCTGGTGGGCGATAACAAACTCCCACTGTTAAGCCTCCTTTTGGACCCACTATTTCAACCCATAGCATTTCCAGAAGGGAATCCAATTCTCTTACCCTCTCAATCTTACTGGACGGTATACCCTCTCTGACATACAGAGCCACCCCACCTCCAACCCTTTCCCCCTATCCTTCCGATATAATTTATAACCAGGAATCACCGTATCCCACTGATTTTCCTCATCCCACCAAGTTTCTGAAATACCCACAATGTCTATTTCCCCCCCAACACCAAGCATTCCAACTCCCCGATTTTACCTCGGAGACTTCTAGCATTTGTGTATAAACACTTATAGTTTCCCATGTTTGTTAAGCCCACAGCCTTCCTCTTGCTGCCTCGAGACCTTGCCAGGCAGTTCCTATCATTAGCCACAGTCTCAGTGGACAATTGTAATCCATTTCCTTGTACAAAAGTAATAGCTACCCCTTCATCTCTTTGAGATGAGCCATCCCGAACCAGAGACTTTTCATCTCCTGTCAGCTTTCCCCCATTATTCAGTTTAAAAACTGCTCTGCCACCTTTTTGATTTTGAGCGCCAGCAGCCTGGTTCCTTCTCGGGACAAGTGGAGACCGTCCCTTTTGTACAGCTCCCTCTTGTCCCAAAAAGCATCCCAGTGCCTAACAAACTTGAACCCTTCCCCCTACACCACTGTCTCATCCACGCATTGAGACTCCTGATCTGTGCCTGTCTCTCCGGCCCTGCGCGTGGAACAGGTAGCACTTCCGAGAAGGCTACCTTGGAGGTCCTGGCCTCGAGTTTCCTGCCCAGCAGCCAAAATTTCTCCTCCAGGACCTCACGACTGCATTTCCCCACATCGTTGGTGCCGACGTGCACCACGACCACTGGCTCCTCCCCAGCACTATCTACCAGCCTATCTAAAACACGCGTAATGTCCGCTACCTTCGCACCAGGCAGGCAAGTCACCATACGGTCAGTACGCGGGTTCGCCACCCAGCTGTCTACCTGCCTAAGGATCGAATCACCAACTACCAAGAGCCCCCTCCCACCCTTCCCAGGGACGGTTCCTTGGTACGAAAGGATACCCGTTCACCAGCTGAAGAAGAGGTCCCTTCTGAGGGCACATTCCCCTTACCCTCAGCATGGTGCCCCTTTTCCCCTTGACCCTCATGCTCCCTGGCAGCAGCCGGGCTGCCAGATCCAGAGTGGGACATATCTCACAAGTCCCCGAGAGTCTTCCCCGTGCACCTAACTGACTGTCCCTGCTTCTCCAGGTCAGCCACCTTGGCCTCAAGGGAGCAAACTCGCTCCCTGAGAACCAGGAGCTCCTTGCACCGAGCACACACCCAAGACTTCTGACCAGTGGGCAGATAGTCATACATGTGACACTCCATGCAAAACACTGGATAGCCCCCAACCCCCTGCTGGCATTCTGGCTTCATAATTGTTTTTAAACAAATACTTTTCTATAACCCCCCTTTTAAAACCCTTTGTATTTATATGGCTCCTGCTGTAGGAGTCTACTTACCTTACCAAGGAGCCAAGGTCCTGGCTTTCTGGCTCTTCCTGGGCTTCTTACAGAGCCCCTAGGCCAAGAGCCACAGGCAAAGAGCCTCGCCCTTTTGCTCTCATGCCTCTTGCAAACTTCCTGCCTTAAATGGAATTGTCTCCCAGGAGAGGGCGTGGCCAGCAGCTACTCAAAATCACCCAAGGCACTTAATGACGGTCAAACAAAGCCCCTTTCACACCCCAACTCCAGCAGCCAGGAGTCTGCTATTCAATCTCACCCAAGCACTTAATTACAGGCAAACAATGACCCTTTCACACCCTAACTCCAGCAGTCAGGAGTCTGTTACAACTCACCCACACACTCCCAAATACAGTCCCTGACACAGTACCTTCTCAGCTAAAGCACCTCAGCTGAAAGTAAATAAATAAAAATACCACTCACCCCTCTGGCAGCTCAAACACCTTGCTCCTTCTCAGAGCTCAGCTGGGTCAGGGTGGGCTTGCATTCCCAGCTTTACAGAATGCGTTGAATCACCCCACGACCAAAGGCTGCTTCAGCTGAAGCTAGTGTGTCCACTCCAAAGTGTTTAGTAAAGGAATGGATCGACTGCCGTGTTGCTGTTCGGCATATGGTTTCTAATGAGGGAAAAAATCGATACGCCACTGAGGTAGCCGTCTCCCAAGGGAGTGTGCAACGATCCCAGCCGGGATCTCTAACCCTTTAGCTTTATACGCTAAGATAATGCACCCCTTAATCCGCCCACTCAGCGTGGAAGTGGAAATTTGCTTTCCCAATGAGGACTTTCTGAATGACACAAACAGCGTCTCCGATCGTCTCCACCTTTTAGACCTGTCAATGTAGAAACTAAGGGCCTTCCAAATGTCTAGACAATGCCATTCCCTTTCTTTATCATGTTTAGGATTGGGACAAAGGAGGGAAGAACAATCTCCGCTGTCCTATGAAAAACTGAATTCACCTTTGTAATAAATGCCGGATCTAAGCGAAGAACCACCTTGTCCTGGTGTAAAATACAGAGTTCCTTGTTAAGAGACAAGGCCCTCAATTTCGAAACCCTCCTAGCTGAGGCGATGCCTACCAAAAAGAGAGTCTTGAAGGTTAGTTCCTTCAGAGGACACTCAGCCAAAGGCTCAAATGGGTATTTACAAAGGGCCCTAAGCACCACGTTAAGAGTCCAGGTGGGAAACCTGTGAACCTGTGGAGGATTAATGGACATCGCCCCTTTTAAAAAATCTCATAATATGAGTATGCCTAAGCAGAGACCTTCCATGTTTGGCACCTTGGATGGCTGAAATGGCAGATACTTGTCTACGGATCGTGCTAGTGATTAGGCCTTTATCGAGCCCATCTTGTAGGAAAACCAAGACTACTCTCCCTGAAGCCTTACCCGGGTCGTGTTCCCGATCCAAGCTCCATGACTGAAAAACTTTCCAGGTGTGATCATAGGGTTTGTTGGTAGAGACCTTTCTGGCTGCCAACATGGTACCAATCACCTTATCTTGATACCCTGCTCCCTCTAACATTTTCCGCTCAATCTCCAGGCTGCCAGCCGAAGAAGTTCCGACCATGGGTGCCTTGTTGGGCCCTGCGTAAGTAGGTCCACCCAAAGAGGCAGGTGCCATGGTTTTGTTATGGACAGACTGTAGTTCCTGAAACCAGGTTAGACGTGGCCAGAAAAGGACGATCAGTACTACTTCTGCTTTCTGCATGCGAATCTCTTGTAGGACTTTGTGCCTGATTGGTAGGGGAGGAAAGGCGTAAAGGAGGCCTGGAGGCCATGTATAATTTAGATCATCTATCCCTTTTGCCAGGGCATTTCGTTGACGAGATACGAACTCTGGAACTTGACGATTCAGTTCTGTGGCAAACAGATCCATGACCATTCTTCCGAACTTGTTGCAGATCTGTTCAAAGACTTCCGTGTTGGTTTCTCTGCCCTTATCATTATCAGGGATGCTGCCGCATGAAGGGAGCGAACCTTGGTCCCCCCTTGGCGATTCACATACGCTTTTGCTGTAGTGTTGTCCGTCTGTACTAGAACATGGGTTCCTGACAGGATATCTACAAGATTCAGAAGTCCGAGGCGGATCGCCCTCAGTCCCAGCAAATTGATGCTTTCTGTCATCTCTGCAACCGATCATTCTCCCTGGACCATCTGGCCTCCCGAATATGGCCCCTATCCTGACAGACTGGCGTCCGTCATCATTACTGATCATGTGGGGTCTCGGAGGGGAACTCTGAGTTTGAATCTCAGTGGGTTTTGCCACCAGGCCATCATATTCCGAACCGGTGGAGAAAAACTGATCCGTTTACTCTCTTGAGTATTATCGCCCCTTGGTGGGGCAGTAACAACCATTGCAGGGGGCCTGACATGGAATCAAGCCCACTGCACTACCTCCTGACAGGAGACGAGCATTCCTAGCAGTTTGACCACGGTCATTAGCTTTGTCTCTGTCTTTGAAGAACCTGGTCCATCAGAGATTTGATCGTCAATTCCCTTAGCTGGTACAGGAACACCCTGTCTAGCTTCATGTCTATCTCCACCCCCAGGTAGAGCAATCTCTGAGTGGGTAGCATGTGACTTTTCTCCAGATTCACAATGAAGCCTTGGGCTTCTAATGTCTGAGTAGTCAGGTTTAGGGCCTGTGAGCATTCCACCTCTGAGGGGGCCTTGATTAAGACGCCGTCCAGGTATGGAAGAAAGACTCACCCCTTTCAACCTCAGATGTGCTACCAAGGTCACCAGCACCTTTGAAAAGACCCTGGGTGAAGACTTGCGGCCAAAGGGAAGAACTTTGTACTGGAAGTGAAGATTTGCATAATTGAATCGTAGAAACTTCCGGTGCGAATTGTGAATGGGTATATGGAGGTAAGCTTCTGACAAATCCAAAGATGTCAGAAAATCTCCTTCCTGGATCAATATAATGATGGACTTAGAGTGTCAGAAGTCCTAACTTAGTCAGCAAACACCAGACCTTATGATGCAAGCAAGGTTAGCGTTTATTAAGCTGCAATAGATAGATCACTGGTACAGGTATCTTGTTCAGAATGACTTGGTTACAGAAAGCAAGCGGTTATACAGGGAAGGGGGTGAATGGGGACCCCCCCTTCTCCGACTACATGAATAACATGCACCTGGGAAATCGAAACTTACTAAGCTAATGAATTTCCCATCGCCCCATTGCTACCCACAGCTGCTACATCTATGCCAGCGATAGGGAAGCAGGCAGCCTGACTTGCCAAGGTCAGAACGTCTAGGCTGCCAGAGATAATAGCAATAAAAGCCACATTCCATTCTCACACCCGAGGTGTAAATCAGCTACTCCCCGGATTCCAACCTCCCGCCTGTCACGCCACCAAGGCGCCAATAGCCCACCACCCTCCCTCGTACTCATAGCCCACCGCCCTCCCTTCCATCCATCATGGCAGGGCTACCTGACATGCAGCCCCCTCGAAAATAGTCCTACCCCTGTGGTTTATGGGGGTACAACTTGTGAAACGCCTTGACAAGCCGGGGGGCCAGAACATTTTCCGCCCGAACCCACTCCCTCTGCTCCGGCCCAAAGTCAATCCATTCAACCAGGTAAAATAAGCGATTGCGAGAGATTTTAGAGTCCAGAATTTGCGATACTTCGTAGTGAGGTTCCCCTCCCACCAGCAGCGGAGGAGGGGTCGGCCGTTGCGGTCTCCAGCTGTTTTCCTCAGGCGCTTTGCGTAGAAGCCTCACATGAAAAACAGGATGAACAGACTTTAGAGATTTAGGCAAGGCAAGTTCAACAGTCACATTGTTAATAACTCTTAAGATCTCAAACGGCCCAACATACTTCCAACCAAGTTTGCGACTCGGCTGGATGCGACGCAAATGTTGGGTGGATAAGTACGCAAACTCCCCGCACTTCGGAATCCAAGCCAAGTTACGTTTCTTATCCGCCTGGAGTTTGTACGCGGCTTTAGCCTCCTCCAGAGTCTTAGCCAAGGAGCCCCACGCCTCCTGCAGTTGTTTGCACCAGTCTCCAGCGTCTCCCGCCGGGAGGTCGGGAGAATTCAAAAAGGGCAAAGGCGGGGCATCATATCCATGTACTGCTTTAAACGGGGACATCCCCGTCGACGAGTGCTGAGTATTATTATAACAAAACTCAGCCAAAGGCAGGAGAGAATGCCAATTGTCCTGCTGAAAGTTAGAAAAACACCGCAGGTATTGTTCCAGAGTCTGATTCACACGTTCAGTCTGCCCATCCGATTCAGGATGGTAGGCGCTGCTCACCCCCCTCTCTACCCCAAGCAATGACATAAGTTCGCTCCAGAACTTAGAAACAAACTGAACCCCTCTGTCCGAGATCACCTTAGCAGGTAAGGTGTGGAGTCTCACAACGTGTTGCAAGAAAGCAGAGGCTAATTTCCTAGCTGAGGGAATGGAGGCAAACGGAACGAAATGCGCCTGTTTAGTAAATAAGTCCACTATCACCCAGATGACTGTTTTCCCCCCACTAGGGGGTAGATCTGTAATAAAGTCCATAGAAATCACCTCCCACGGCCGAGCCGGGGTGGGGAGAGGGTGTAGGGCACCTGGGGGTTTTCCGGGCCGAGGTTTACTCATCA
Organism: Gekko gecko; assembly: GCA_029375565.1. Taxonomy (NCBI): domain Eukaryota; kingdom Metazoa; phylum Chordata; class Lepidosauria; order Squamata; family Gekkonidae; genus Gekko; species Gekko gecko. The sequence continues at coordinate 97,383,334 of JAPDNY010000004.1, read as the reverse complement.
AGCACGTCTGGCAGGCTGACGTGAAGAGAGACATATCTTTTCGTAGGCCCGGCCACCAGAATTGTCTCTGCAGGAGCTGGAGGGATTTCACAAACCCCGTGTGACCAGCCAGCTTAGACCCATGCGCCCATCCCATTACCTCCCCCCTAAGAGACCGTGGAACAAAGAGTTTGTCATTTTTAGTCCAGCAGCCATGTTCATTTTTAGTTATTCCTTCCTCCCCCTCCACCTCCTCCCTATCCGCTTGCGAGAGTTCTGTAGAAAATCTCGCCACCCATCCGTTGGGGGGAGGATTTGCCGGTGGGGGGGAACGACTGGCTTGTTTCCGAGTAGTCACCGCTCCTCCCAACTGGGCAGGAGTAAAAATCGAGTCACGAATCTCCTCCCTTTTGCTATCATGTTGAGGGAGGCGTGACAGGGCATCGGCCAGTGAGTTAGATGTCCCCGGGAAATGGTGCAGTGTGAAATTGAACTTGGAGAAGAAATCAGCCCAGCGGAGCTGTTTGGCGTTCAGGGAACGGGGGGAGCGGAGCAGCTCGAGGTTTTTGTGATCAGTCCAGACCTCGAAGGGGACCCGCGCTCCCTCCAACCAGTGGCGCCAGGTTGACAACGCTAAGCGGATCGATCCCGCTTCTTTTTCCCACACATTCCAATTCCGTTCAGTATCGTTAAATTTTTTGGACACATAAGCAAGGGGGTGCAACTTGCCATCCTCCCCCTCCTGCAGGATCGCCCCCCCATTGCAACGTCGGAGGCGTCAACTTGAACAATGAATTTTTTAAGTTCATTTGGGTGGGCCAACACGGGTTCCGACGTAAAAAGGGCTTTCAATTTGTCGAACGCCCGCTGGCATTCTGGGGACCAGTCCAATTTGGCCCCGGGCCGAGTGCATTCGGGTGGTTTCCCTTTGGTTCTCAGTAAGTCAGTTAAGGGAAGGGCCACCTGGGCAAAGTTCGAGAGGAACGATCTATAAAAGTTCGCGAATCCGAGGAACCCCTGGAGTTGCCTTCTTGTTTTTGGAGGCTCCCACCCCACCACATCTTTAACTTTGTCAGGGTCCATCTCAATCCCCCTCTGAGAAATACGGTAGCCCAGAAAAGGGATTTCATTTTTGTGAAATTCACACTTGGAGAGTTTGGCAAACAGTTTATGCTTGTGCAACGTTTGTAGTACCTCCCGCACCAGTTTCACATGCGATTTAAGGTCGGGGGAGTACAAAAGAATGTCATCAAGGTAAACAAGGACCCCTTTAAACAAGTACTTATGCAAGACTTCGTTAATCAAGTTCATGAAGACTCCAGGAGCCCCCTGGAGTCCGAACGGCATGACTAAGTATTCAAACTGGCCGAGGGGGGTGTTGAACGCCGTTTTAAATTCATCCCCCTCTCGTATGCGGACTCTGAAATAGGCATCTCGGAGGTCTAGCTTAGAGAAAATTTTCCCCCCAGCCACGGCCGCCAGTAAGTCCTTTATGAGGGGCATGGGGTAAGCGTTTGTATTTGACACTGCATTCAAGCCGCGGTAGTCAGTACAGAGCCGCAACCCCCCATCCTTCTTTTTTCGGAAAAGTACGGGAGCCGCAAACGGGGAGGATGCTGGCCGTATAAAGCCCCTACTAAGGTTCTTGTCGATGAATTTCCTCAGTTCCACCTTTTCCGAAGGGCTCATAGAATACAACTTTCCCTTCGGTAATTTTTGGTTGGGTAAAATTTCAATAGCACAGTCAGAGTTTCTGTGGGGGGGTAATTCATCAGCCTCCTCTTCCCCAAACACGGGAGCTAGGTCGTGATATTCGGGGGGAATGCCTTCCAGTTCTGCGGTTGCTACCCCCGCCGTCACCAGGAGTTGCCCCCCTACCATGGGTCCCCACTCCTTTTTCCATGCATGGGATTGGCACTTCTTGGAGATGAAGTTGACCTTCCCCTCCCCCCACAGTACATGAGGGTCGTGATCAAAGAACCATGGGCTCCCTAGGACCAAGGGAAATCGGGCTGAAGGGGTAACCACGAAAGGTCTCTCTTCCCAGTGTTGCCCGAGTCCCACCCGCAAGGGAACAGTCTCATATTTGCAAGGTTCTTTCATTGTGGACCCGTCCATTTGCGTAAAAATCAAGGGGTCAGTTAATTTAACAACTTTCGCCCCAAGTCCCGTTAGTAATGTGGGGTTAATGAGGTCTCTCCCACACCCAGAGTCAATGAGAGCACGTACTCTCACATGGGTCAATAGACCCGGGTCCATTAGAGTCACCGTGAGAAAGAAAAGAGAGGGGGTTTGCTCACCGGGAGTTGCGCCTGGGGAGGTGGGACCTGCTGTTCAGCGCTGTTTACAGCAGGTCCGTGTCGTTTCCCTGCGGCACGGTTTCGCCATCAGATGAGTCGGATGCTTCACTGAGCGGCTTGGCTTGCAGAGCCTTTGCCCCCTTCGGTTTCGCCACCTGTTTTGGCGTGGAGGTGTCAAACTTCTTCTTGGTTCCCTTCGGGGCTCCGGGTGCTGCAGCTGAAGACGGGCAGTTCGCGGCGAAATGGCCCCCTTCTCCGCATTTGAGGCAAAGACCTTGCTTCATTCGGAGCTCCCTGGTGCCATCCCTCTGTTTCGGGTTAGGTGCCGGGGGTTTCCTCTCGCAATCGGTGCAGGGCCCCTGTTAGCCATCGCTGCGGCGTCGTCCAGCTTGATGGTCTTCAGGCGGTTCTCCATCGTGATGGCTGCCTGAACCCATCCGGTGAGGGTGTTCGGATCTTGATTTCTGGTGACCTCTCGGCGGATTTCTGCGTTGAGTCCCCACTTGTAGAAATCCACGAGGTTCCCTTCCCCTCGGAGTTTGGCGGCACATCTGCGGAACTCCGAGGTGTAGTCTCTCACCGATCGCGCTCCCTGTTTGAGGCTTCGGATCGTTGCCTTCGCTGCTTTGGTGGAGTGCACATCTTCAAATTGCTCTTTCATGGCCCACATGAAGGAGTCGATCTCTCTCAGCTCGCGCCCGTCGACTTGATGAAGCCCCACATACCAGTCAGCTGCCGCTCCCTTCAGGTGGGCTGCTATGACATCGACCATCCGCTCTTCCCTCTGGAACAGATGGCCCCAGGTCTCGATAAATTTTTCGGCTCGCACCAGGAAGAATGGGAATTTCTCGGGGTCTCCATCGAAGTCAGCATCCAGAAGTTCTGTGGGCTTGGGCGGCAAGAACCCCCAAGGACGAGGGGGTGGTTGCCCCGGCGGCCCCTGCGGTCCTGGCCCCGCTGGTTGATCCACCGGCCCGGCTGGCACGTTCCCCTGGCCTTGGTCCGGCACCGCCCGTTGATCAGGAGGGACCTGGGCTGGTGGTTCCTCACGCCTTTGCTGCTCGCGTTCTTCCCGGATACCCTCTGCGATCATCTGTGGGATGCGTGCGAGGGATTCGTCTAGGAAGCGCATCAGGCGGTCTTGGCTGGGTTCTTCAGTCCATCTCCTCCTCACCACAGCGCCTTCCATGGTCTCTGAATCGCGGCCAGTCTCCTCCAGGGCTTCCGCCGTGATTAGCTTCCGGACCGACCTTTCGGGGTGGCTCACCCCCATGGAAGCTCGCGGGGTCCCGAACCACGCTTCGTGGGTCTCAGCCAGGGGTTTCACCCAGTCACGTCTGCGTCCAACTCGGGTGGTCACCCCCCATAGGCTGCCCCATAAGGATCTCCATAAGGCCCTCCAAAGTCGTACTCCAGACCCCAGTGTCTCGGCACATGTGCGTCTGGGGTCTCTCGGGGTGCGTCTTTCCCGGGAGGTCTCTTCTCTTTTTCATCTTCTTCAATTGGGATAGTGTCTTCTTCACCGCCACTCATTTTGGAGTTGCGGGTTTAGGACCAGTCCCAAAAGTAATTGATGATTCTGAACAAACTGTCAGAAGTCCTAACTTAGTCAGCAAACACCAGACCTTATGATGCAAGCAAGGTTAGCGTTTATTAAGCTGCAATAGATAGATCACTGGTACAGGTATCTTGTTCAGAATGACTTGGTTACAGAAAGCAAGCGGTTATACAGGGAAGGGGGTGAATGGGGACCCCCCCTTCTCCGACTACATGAATAACATGCACCTGGGAAATCGAAACTTACTAAGCTAATGAATTTCCCATCGCCCCATTGCTACCCACAGCTGCTACATCTATGCCAGCGATAGGGAAGCAGGCAGCCTGACTTGCCAAGGTCAGAACGTCTAGGCTGCCAGAGATAATAGCAATAAAAGCCACATTCCATTCTCACACCCGAGGTGTAAATCAGCTACTCCCCGGATTCCAACCTCCCGCCTGTCACGCCACCAAGGCGCCAATAGCCCACCACCCTCCCTCGTACTCATAGCCCACCGCCCTCCCTTCCATCCATCATGGCAGGGCTACCTGACATAGAGTTTCCATCCTGAATTTCCTGTTTCGAATGTGTTTATTGAGCCATTTCAGATCTAAAATGGTTCTCGTGGACCCATTTTTCTTTGGAACCACGAAGAATATAGAGTAAACGCCCTGTCCCTGTTGGGATGCAGGTACTTACTCTATCGCCCCTATGTCCAGGAGGTGAAGTATCGCCTCCTTGATTAGGAGGTGTTTGAACCGGTTTCTGTACTTTGGCATTCTGATGTACCTTTGATAGGGAATGGAACAAAACTCCAGTTTGTACCCATGGGACACTGTCTCTAATGCCCATTGATCTGAGATTGTTGTATGTCACATTTGAGAGAATGCCTGTATCCTTCCCCCTATCTTCCGTTTCCTGGGAAGGCCATATAGCCATGCCGAAGATCCTTTCTTGGGGCCTTTGACAGTTGTTTGTTCACTTTTCGTGGGAGGGAAGGATTTCCCCCCTTGATATCAAGATTGCCATTTTCCTTTGAACGATCTTGTAAATGAGGATTTTTGTCCTCTTTACTGATCGCGAAATGGCTGAAAACGTTCTCTCTGTCTGTTGTCCCTTCTTTTGGAGGGGAGGACCTTTGTCCTTATCCTCCACTAAGTACCTATCCAGACCATCTCCGAACAGGTTAGTACCTCTGAAAGGGACCACTGCCATTTTCGCCTGTGCAGATGAGACCACGTCCCAGTGACGGAGCCAATTGTTGCGTCTTGCTGTCACACTGCATGCTAATGCTCTTGCTAACAGCTGCATGGCAACCAGTGTGGCCTCTGCTCGTGAAGGCAATTGCCAGAGCTATTTTCTTCAGTTCATTTTTGAACTCCTTTGGCACCTTGCTATCTGCCTAAGCCAATTTATCTGCCCAGTCATACGCAGCCCTGGCCAAGAGAGAGCCAGCAGTAGAGGCCTTGACAGCGGAAGAGGAGGCTTCTCGCAAAGCCTGCTCCACCCTTCTATCTGTATGATCTTTAGGCATCCCATCAGCATCCAGTGGAAGCACCGAGCTGGAATATAAACTGATCACGGGACCAGCTACTACTGGAAGCTTCAGCTTCTATGTGGCTTCTGGCATTAGAGAATAGAATCTCGAGAACATGTGGTGATGAGCCTTGGGTTTAGCCAGTTGTTCCCAGTCCGCCTTCATAATAATGTAGAAAGAAGCGGGGAAAGGCAACCCTGTTAGTTAAACTGAGACCTTAGGCATAATTTTTCAGCCCCGTTTTGAAAGTCTGGCTCCTGTACCGTCTCCTCCTGAGGTCTAGATGAAAGATCTAGGGTCCTGAATACTTTAGGCAAGAGACGGGATTATAATTCTTGCGGAAAGAGTCTAGATTGCACCAAAGGCACAACCACCTCATCCTCTTCCGCTGAAAACTCCCTTTCTTCTTTACCAGAAGAGGAGGTGGAAGAATCTGGTTCAGAGTCCACATGCCCCAGAAGGGGACTTTGTTCTCTAGACTTACGTCTGCTATGTTTTGATTTTACAGGGGACCTAGGCACACTGGTCACCCTGTCTCTTGAGGGTCTGCAACCGACCATCTACCTCTTTCCACTAAGGAATCATGTGGTGTGGAGCCATGAATGGTCTCCTTTCACATTTCTCCTCTGAACCAATTTTGCATAACAGCTGAAAAGGGCTCCCTGGATTCCAGACCCGGGGTATCCCTAAAGTCTTGGCAGATCTAAGAGATGGATGGCCCCATCTGTGCTTTGTCCTCAGAGGAACAGCCCCAGTCTTGGGATGCCCTCTCAGCCATAACCAGAACCTGCGGGGTGTAAATGAATCTGGGAACAGATCCATGATAGATAATGAAGAACCCCCCCCAACCAAATGAGATTCTGGGGTTCATTCCCCTGGAATAGCCATCAAGGGCTTCAGAGGCAGTTTTCAACTGTTTAGTTCCCCACAGGTTGGTCTAGCCTATCTGCCATGAGAAGACTCATCCGGGTCCATGGGGAGTGCTGACCATGCACAATAGGCCCATCTATTTGGGGGCCTAAAATGGCTGCTTCCAGCATTTCCTGCTGATATTTCCCGCCTTGGGACGGAGTAAGGCTTGAAAAACACTCCCCCCCGCTTACGCTCATGGGGGTTTTGAGGAAGAAAAAACTCCACGGAGGGTTCTGCTTCCCGGGAGTATAAGGAACGGACCTCTGCATTCCTTAGGCAATGTCTCAGCCTCTTCCAGGAATACTGGAGAGGGTAGAAACTGTCTGCCTGCTTCTGCTTACCGCGATTCAGGCGGGAAGGTAGAAGACTGTGTGTGCGTACACACATGCCGTTTGTTTCGTCTCTCTCTCTCTCTCTCTCCCTCTGCGCTCTCTGTAATAGGAGCAGGTCCTCCGCCCCAGGGACGGGTCAGACCGGCAGAGGAGAGAATGCCGTAGGGCTAAGGAAGCGTCAGCACTCCCTAGACAAAGCCCGTCATCAATCAAATCCAGCCTCGTCAGGCTGTAAATCTTCCTGTAGTTTCGTTTCTTCTTTCAATAGGCGCGTCTCCGCACCTCCGGAGCACGTCCTGCTGAAGCAGGGTCGGCAAAGGAACTGGTTCGCCTCCAAGGGGATAAGCCCCTCCCCGCCTGGATCAAAGTTTGGAGCCGACCCTGAGGAAGAGGGAGGAGCTTATCCCAGACGTGAGGAATGTCCCACGTAGAACCACTGGAGAAATACTTCTTCACCCAAAGAGTGATTAACATATGGAATTCACTGCCACAGTAGGTGGTGGCAGCTGCAAGAATGGACAGTTTCAAGAGGGAATTAGACAAACATATGGAGCAAAAATCCATCAGCGGCTATTAGCTACAGGGTATAGATGGGAACTCTCAGTCTGGGGCAGGTGATGTACTCTATTCTTGGTGCTGGAGGGGGCAGTAGTGCGAGGGCTTCTGGTGCCCTGGCCCCACTTCTGGACCTCCTGATGGCACCTGGTATATTTTGGCTGCTGTGTGACAGAGTGTTGGACTAGATGGGCCATTGGCCTGATTCAACATTGGCTTCTCTTATGTTCTGTTAAACTATCACCATCAGTTCTTGATTAGGAAAAAAATATTATTTTACTAAATTAACTCCAGAAGAAAGTTTGAGGCATCTGGGTGGGATCCTGCAAGCACCCAAGATGGGGCTTCTGTTGGACCTTCCTCCTCAGAATAAATTGTGCTACAGCAGTTATTCCATTAGATAAATGGAGACTATTCCTGAATAGTATGAGCAATCCATAGAAGGTAATCTTGACTAAGTTTCCTGAAAGCAGAAAGGGAATTAGTCATGACTAACTTTTGCTAAACTGTGCCCAATCCATCTGCATGTGCAAGCAACAATTGGGCTGTTTCTCAAATATCCAGGGCTGATAAGCCAGAGCTTTGGCTCCAAGTGCTCTCTGAAAGAGCATCAGTGATCTGTTCAGGAGGATGAGAGAGAGTAGCAGAAAGCAGTAGCATCCTTCCTTCTTCTCAGCTCTTGGATGGGGCTTTCTAGCACTCATTTGTGTACATACTTCCTCATACAATTAAGGATGAACTTAACTGTATCTACTTTCATGCAGAAACAGCACGTACCATTCCAGATGAATCAGGGTGTCAAAGCTGTTTCCCCAATGCAATTTTAATCATGCATTAAAACAATATTTACATATGAATAGTTGTGCCAGAATGTATTCTATACAGAGAACACATGCATTTAGAAGAAGTGATTGGATTTATACCTTGCCCTTCACTACCCAAAGGAGTCTCAGAGCAGGTGTCAAACTCCTTTTCCTTCCTCTCCCCACAACAGACACCCTGTGAGGTAGATGGGGCTGAGGGAGCTCTGACAGAAACTGCCCTTTTTCAAGAACAGCTGTGCCAGAACTATGGCTTGCCCAAGGTCATCCAGCAGGTGCAAATGGAGGAGTGGGTAATCAGACTCGGCTCTCCCAGATTAGAGTCTGTGCACTTAAACACTACACCAAACTTAGACATGCTCACTATTCCTGTTCCAGTAAGCACACACAAGCCTTCTTTTTCAGTTGGGCATCTTTAGCTGCATTAGAACATCGATCCTCTGAATATTTATGCTATACATTTCACTGAAATACACAGGGAGCACTCTAAAACAAATGTGGGTCAGAGCATGTAAATCCTTTCTAACAGGCATTATAATACTATGACATTTTAAATCTTTCCTATGAAAAGGTCTCATAATAATGAATTTGAACTATTCTGTAGAAATCACAACTCAGTTAAAGTTGAAACTTTAGTCAATTTATATAAGTGCAATCTGCTTAATAAATATTTTGGCTACATTTATCTGTAAAATAAATGCTTCATTATTACAAAAATAAACCTCTAAATTGCAGACCTGTTATATACAATCTTCTAATAAAGCTTTTTAGAGATGAATAAATGTAAGTTTTGATAAAACTGTATACAAAATTACAATGTTGAGACTGGTAACGTGAATTATTAACTGCTGCTTTGTAAAATTCCTTCCGATTGCTGTGCAATGTACCATTCAGTATGAACAGTGTACAGAAGTGGAAAGTCTGAAACTTTTTTGGCCTCAGAGATTTCTTCAGAGTTTTGGAGCTGCTGTTTTGCATTGTTCATTTGCTCCTCAGATTCATCAGTACCATTTTTTGAGATCTCTGAAACTATAGTTATCTTCTCATGGGAATAATCTTCTCCTTGTAGTGCAAGAGACTGTGAACTGTAAAAAGGCTTGCTGAGAAACTGCAAAGAAAAAAAAGTGTTTGTCATCACTGTTAAATACGCACCACTTCTGTGCCTGTCTATGCATGTCTAGCCTTTTGAGGATCAGTGCTGTATAGCTGCCAGGGTCACAGACATATCCTGAAAAAAGACCAGAAGCAGCACCAGTCATTGTGGCATAACATTTTGCGAAGCAAGTAGCCAATGTTTTCTTAAATAGAAGCTGCAGTTTTTCTATCACAGAATATGTTTTGTGTATAAGCAGCAAATTTACCTTTGCACACATTATGCCAAAACGTAGTCAATAAGAACTTTTAATCTTAGAAGTTTGCTTTAAAAACAAACAAAAACTCTTCTGCCGAGCATAAAGATAAGCTAAAAAACATGAGTTACTTTCTGTTAAGCATAGGTAAATTTTAATTTTGTTGTTTATATGCCATTCTGTATATCCAGAGTAAAGCATAAGACTGTAGAACTGACATTTGGCAAAGGCTACAGCTTAAGGTACCTAAGATACCTAAATCTACTCAAGTATATTTTGCAAGGTACTAATGAACAAACCTCTTTGAAATGCTGTGGCAAAGAATATGAAGGACAGAAGACACATTTGACCTGTTGGTAAACATATAAAGACATCCAGCAGCAGAGAAAAGATACTATTAACACTGATAGTAGACTAACAGTCAGCAGCATTGAACTTATACCTGCAAGAGAAAAAAAAGATGACAAAAATCTGAACTATTTATTCACTATATATCCATATATAGATATACATTGTGTTGTTGTCTCATTGAAAATGGCTTATCAGTCATTCCTAGATCTAATGGAAGCTCTCTATTTTATACACAAAGAGAAAGACAAGCCTAATTCACAACTATCTATTGTGGCAACAGATTGGGGCTGTATACTTTCTTCTTTTGGCTTGAATATTTCATAACTGTCTCCAAGTTTGGCTCTGTTTACTAGTAACAAAGTCAACCACTGACATATTCAACCAAGCCTGCAATCTCATGGTCACTTACGTGGGTATAACTACTGTAGTAAGTATGATTTCTGATACAACATGCATAAGATTAGGATGCATATTTATAACTGTTTTTAGAAACTTTAGTTTTCAAACAATGATACTGCCTTTTGTTCCAAAGAGACCAAGGAAAAACAAGTGTACAGAATTACAAGAGTTCCCTTAATGAATTACACTTTTAATTATTTAAATATTACCATCATCAGTTGTTGCAATACAGGACATTTTGCTCCAGTCTCCTGTTTTATTTGATTCAGGAACAAATGCTCGAACTTGAATGCAATATGTTGTCCAGGGATCCAGGCTGGACAGTTTTTCCGAATCATACCTTATATTCACAATGTTCATCTAGTAGAAAAGAATGCAAAGGGTGAATTGACACATTAATAGTGCAGTCCTAACTTTTATTTTTACATGCTCAATGAGACAGGATTGCTACTAGGGTTTTTTTCAGACTGCAGCCCCCTTTTGTGTTTTTGTGTGTGTTGTGCTGCTTCTGATGATCATGCTATTGGTGAATCAGTTCCGACTTCCCCGCATAGTTTCCCTCTGTTCTGGGTTGGGGAGTTTGTTTGGGTTTTTTTGCCCTGGTGCTGAAGCGTTTAAGCATTTCAGCAGCCTTGTTCACACCATCTCTCTTGCTTTAAGTATGTACGTACATGCAGATTTACATGAGAGTAGCCCCATTGGCCTCAGTACATTTACTCTTGTGTCAATCATGGGAGGCTCTCGAACAGCAACTCTGAAGCAAAAAAGATAATTTATTTGCTCAATCACTTGGGCCCTGACATTTTTAAACTCACAACACACCCAGCTACTTAAGGTATCTTGTCACCTGCCGACTCCTAAATGTGACTCTTTACTCTTTCAGGAACAAACAATTAGCTGTAACACCCTTTCAAGGTTCTTTGCTGATAAAAACACAAATACACTTTGATCTGGATGCCGTCTCTAAGACAGGCCTGGCAGAAGAAATGCTTAATATATTGTCTGATCTGTTTATAGACCATTTTGATCCAGTGATTGTGATGAGTATTGACAGGATCTTGAGATCTGTGAAGGACACCACATGTGCAATGGACCCTGGCCCATCCTGGCTGCTAAAATTATATAAGAACCACATAAACAAACCCTTGATTACTGTCATAAATCAGTCACAGATACCTTCCCTCAAGCACTCAAACAGGTGGTTATCTGTCCACTAGTTAAAAAACCATCCCAAGTCAAAAATGATGATGCTAATTATCACCCATTTTCTAATCTACCTAGGCAAAGTGATTGAGAGATCTCTACTCTGGGTCTTCCTAGATAACTCATGGGCTTTAGACCCTTTTCAGTCTGGTTTCAGGTCAGGCTATGGAACAGAGATGGCAGCTCTAGTAGCTTTAGGTAATGACTTCTGCCTGAATGTAGACAAAAGTTATGTTTCTTTGCTGCTCCTGCAGGATCTATCTGCAGCCATTGATACAGTAGATCATGTCATTGTATTATAAAAACACAAGAAAAGCCAATGTTGGATCAGGCCAATGGCCCATCCAGTCCAACACTCTGTCACAGTGGCCAAAAATATCAGCTGCCATCAGGAGGTCCAGCAGTGGGGCCAGGACACTAGAAGCTCTCCCACTGTTGCCCCCCCCAGCACCAAGAATATAGTGCATCACTTGCCCCAGAGTTCCTCTCTATACCTTGTGGCTAATAGCCACTGATGGATCTCTGCTCCATATGTTTATCTAATTCCCTCTTGAAGCTGTCCATGCTTGTAGCTGCCACCACCAGCAGGCCCTTCTCTGGCAGTAAATTCCATGTGTTAATCACTCTTTGGGTGAAGAAGTACTTCCTTTTATCTAACCCGACTGCTCAGCAATTTCATGGAGTGCCCACGAGTTCTTGTATTGTGAGAAAGGGAGAAAAGTACTTCTTTCTCTAACTGCTCTATCCCATGCATAACTTTATAAACCTCAATCATACCACCCCTCAACTGTCGTTTCTCCAAGCTAAAGAGCCCCAAGCATTTTAACCTTTCTTCATAGGGAAAGTGTTCCAATCCTTTTATCATTCTAGTTGCCCTTTTCTGCACTTTTTCCAATGCTATAATATCCTTTTTGAGGTGTGGTGACCAGATTGGTACACAGTATTCCAAATGAGGTTGCACCAAGGATTTATATGGGGGCATTATGATACTGATTTGTTTTCAATTCCCTTCCTAATAATTGAGGCATTTGGATACAGAAGTAGGTATCAGGATGTGCCTTGGGCTGGTTTAAATTGTTCCTTATGGATGAGAGTCAAAGGATTGCCATTGGAGATCAGCAATCTTCAGTTTGAGAGTTGTCTTGTGGAGCTCCACAAGGTGCAGTCTTATCCCCATGATATCTAACCTCTAGCTGGAGTAGTTAATGCAGCTGCAAAAAATACTTTCTTCAAACTCAGTATATCCTAATAGATGGCCCCCTACTTTAAATTGGCTGGCCTGGATCCATGCCATAATAACACTGAGACTAGACTATTGTAATGCACTCTACATAGGTCTCCCTTTAAAGTCACTTTGGAGACTCCAGTTGGTTCAAAACACTGCATCTGGGTTATTACTGAGAGCTAGTTGGAGCATGCATATCACTCCCATTCTCCTACTTGGAGTTTTTAATCTGTGACTTTTATAGCTTCTATAATTGTTGTTTTTATTGTGGTTTATAATGTTTTATTTCTATTGTAAGCCTCCTTGGGTTTCTCAAGAGAGGAAAGGCAGCTAACAAATGTTTAAAATAAATAGATAAAATTCTGCAGTAATTCCATTGGCTGCCCATCAATTACTGAGCTCAATTCAACGTACTGACTATCACATACAAAGCCCTTCATGGCCTTGGACCCTCATATCTCGAGGCCTTCCTGTCCCCTGTGCTCCACCACAACTTCACCCATCTCAGCAGGCCCTTCTGCAGGTGACATCTTGCAAATGGGCAAAACTGATAACTGCCCATATGCATGCATCCCCTGTTTTGGCTCCCACCTTATGGATTTATTTATTTATGGCCTTCCTGATGAGGTCAGGAAGGCTCCCACTCCCCTGGCTTTCCACAAACTATGCAAAACAGCATTATTCAAGAGTGCTGTTCAGCACAGGTAAGTAGGACTGTGCTGTAATGAAATGGTCCAGAAAGTTGCATTGATAAAGTGATAGGCACTGTGGCCTGTATTACTGTACTGATGCCTATCATTGTAAGTATGCTACAGACTATGTTGTTTCTATACCATTTCACAAATCACAGGGATGAAAACTAATCAGAGGGTCAAAGATACTGATTTTACTGACCAAAATTCCAAAAAAACTGACCAAATACTGACAAAAAACTGACAAATTACTGACCAATTTAATGTCAGCCTACTGATAAGCTAGCATTTTAAATGTAAAACCAGGACTTACTTAAAAATGATTATTATATGGCCTCCACCATCCCCATAGCCAGCCCCATAGTTAGATGTGACCCAGATAAAAGGATTGCACACCTTTTTATTGATTTTTTTAATGAATAGAGGACAATGTTTTCATTATTGTACAAAATATAAGGCAAAAAAGATTCCCTTTTAAAAATAATCACATACTGCAGATAAAAAACAGCAAAAACGTATTAAAAACTAAACATAAAGTAATAATTATGAAAACAAAACATAATTACAGTAAGGTAAGACTTATATTTGCTTTTACTCTATCCTTGGTTTTTTGATGAAAAAAGAACTGGCCAGCAGTCTGCCATCCCTGGTGGAGGCCATGTCAGGCTGGGCACTGGAACACCCTAGTCCTGCTTGATGTCCATGCGGACGATGTGGCCTCCACTCAGGTGACAGATGACACTAGGACTTTCCCAATATGTAACAACTCCCACTCACTGGGCCGGACACACGCTCAATCTAATCTTCGTGACAGGGGTCACAGTGGACTGGGGCCCCGCCTCAGCAGTGCCATGGTCAGACCATCATGCCCTGAAGGCCCATATGAATGTTTTACCCCGACCCTGTTTGGGCGGTGAGCAGATTTCAGCTCGCCTGTGGAGCCAAATGGACCCTATGTGGCTTCAAATGGCCCTACAAGATCCGATGCCCCCTGGCGGCTTGTTACATGAGCTTGTGGAGGACTGCCACAGCTGACTCTCAGCAGCCATCAATGAGATCACTCCCAGGCTCCCTCTGCGCCCTCATTATAGGCTGGCTCCTTGGTTTACCCAGGAGTTGTGGCTGATGACGTGAAGGCTAAGATGGCTAGAGAGAAAGTAGTGGTGCACCTGCGACGAAGCCACAAGAACATCTTATAGGAAGTTTATGAGATCCTATGAGATGGCAGTCAAAGCTGCTGAGAGTATTATGTGGCCACGATTGCATCTGCAAGTTCATACCCAGCCCAATTATTTAGAACTAGTGGCAAGGCCTGCTGTGTGGCCCGATGCAATGGGCGCTAGCCGTACTCCTTCTGGAGGCCCCGTCCCCCTCTGTGCCAGTGGCGCCTGCAGGGCGAGGCCAGCTCCGCCTCCCCTCCCGGCGCGGCCCCACAGTGGTGGAGCGGTGAGTGAGGGAGGCCGTGTTCTTCTTCGTGCCAGGCAGCCCCGCCGCCTCCTCCCCAGCGCACAAGGTGTCACCGGCCCTAGTCGGCCCTAGTCGCTTAGTGGGGGGGGCGCTGCGGCGAGGGAGGCCGTCTTTGAACTGGGGCCGGCAGTGCGCAGCCACCAGAGCATCCGCCTGGTCCGGCGGCTGGAGGCAGACTGGGGTGAAGAGGCTGTCTGCTGGCTATGTGGGTGGGACCGAGCCCATGCAGCCAGGCACGCAAGCCAATGGCGAGGGCCCAATTGTGAGTGGCAGCCCCCGCGGCCAACCTATTTTGCTGCACATTTTTGCCTTATTTGGGCATGCCTTATTTGGGCATGGCAGCTGACCACTATGCTTTTATATAATAGGGAAGGATAATTCAATCTATGACTGCCACAAGGCAGACCAAATGTTAGGGAACTGGACACTGGCTGTGAGGCCTTTGCGAGCTACTTTGCAGAAAAAGTCCTGTCACTTCACCATGACCTCCCCACCACAGTTGAGACAGTAAGTGAACTTGAGACTCCGTGCACGTCTTCTAGTCAGGTTATGGATTATTTCAGTCCACTCAACCTGCAGGAAGTTGACAAACTGCTCTTAACTGTACGCCCTGCCACATGCTGCCTTGACCCGTGCCCATCATGGCTAATTAAAGCTGGCCATGATGGGTTTCGAGATGCCCTAAGGGAAAATATCAATAAGTCCCTTTTGGAGGGACAGTTCCCTAGGGCACTCAAGGAAACTGTGGTTCGTCCCCTCCTGAAAAAGCCATCTGGATCTGGCCAAACTGGCTAATTACTGGCTGGTCTCCAATCTGCCCTATTTGGGCAAAATAATTGAGAAGGCCATGGCAATTCAGCTACAGAGCTTTTTGGATGACACTTCCATTCTAGATCCTTTCCAGTCCGGTTTCTGCCCAGGCCACTGGATGGAGATGGCACTGGTTGCCCTCACAGATGACCTCCAGAGGCATCTGGATTGGGGCGGATTGGCAGTGATGTTGCTATTGGACCTGGCAGCAGCATTTGACATGGTCAGCCATCAGTTACTGATCCACCACCTCTCCGACACTGGAGTCCAGGGCCCTGCCTTGCAATGGCTGGCTTCCTTCCTTCAGGTTTGGGGACAAAGAGTGGTGCTAAGGGAGCAGCTATCCCAAAGGCACCCATTGATTTGTGGAGTGCCCCAAGGGGTGGTGCTGTCCCCAATGTTATTTAACATCTATATGCGCCCCCTTGCCCAGATTGCCCAGAGAAATGGGCTGGGATGTCACCAGTATGCGGATGACACCCAGCTCTATCTGTTGTTGGGCAGCCAGTCTGACTCTACACCAGAAGACTGGGCATTGCAAGCTGTGACAGGTTGGCTCAGAGTGAGCCAACTGAAATTGAATCTGACAAAGATGGAGGTCCTGTGCCTGAGCCAGGGAGGCCCGAGGGTAGGGATCCTACTTCCGACCTTCGATGGGGTGCCATTGGTGCCAGTGCTAAAGGTTAGGAGCTTGGGAGTGCTCCCGGATGCCTCACTAACAATGGAGGCCCAATGGAGGCCCACTGCCAAATCAGCCTTTTACCACCTCCAGCTGATTAGGCAGTTGGTTCCCTTCCTCGAATGAAATGACTTGGCAACAGTGATCCATGCGATGGTCACCTAGAGACTGGACTACTGTAATGCTCTCTACATGGGGCTGCCCTTGACCCAAATCCAGAAGCTACAGCTAGTGCAAAATGTTGCAGCCAGGCTTCTGATGGGCCTCCCTATGTGGGGGCACATCCAGCCTGTGCTGAAAGCACTGCACTGGCTGCCTATACCATACTGAATTCACTTCAGGGTGTTGGCACTTACCTTAAAAGCCATTTATGGGCAGGGGCCCACATACCTGAGTGAACGCCTTTCCCCACACGTTTCCCAGAGAGCACTGAGCCTCAGGGTCACAAAATTGATTGGCCTCCCAGGTCCTAAAGATGCCAGGCTGGCCACAACCAGGGCCAGGGCCTTCTCAGTGGTGGCTCTGTACTGGTGGAATGAGCTCCCAAAAGAGATCAGGGCCCTCAGGACCTTTTACAGTTCCACAGGGTCTGCAAGATGGAGCTCTTCCTCCAGGCCTTCGACTAAGGAACCGCACCAAATAACATCAAATAACTTGAGAAGTGACAGTGCCCTAGTCCTTGACCTGTGCTGTTGCCTAAATATATAGGCAAGACGAGCCAACCACCAATATAGATCATCTGATTACAACACTAGTATTGGTTCTGCCTTCTGTAAGCATTGTTATAAGTACCTGATCACTTACTAGCACTTTATGATAATGTAGAGTTTTATTATTTAAGATTGTATAAAATTTGTTACCTATATGTTTAATCTCTTTGTAAGCCACCCTGAGCCCGCTCTGGCGGGGAGGGTGGGGTATAAATTGAATAAATAAATAAAGTTATTCACAAACTCTTTCATTTCTCAACAGTTTTCTGCACTGCATCCACAAGCATTTTTTCCCTTGTCCTCTTCTTCCATTGCTTTCTCAACTTCTTTTAGCATGAGCTGTGCAATATCCATCACCTCTGCTTTCATTGTCTCATGTTTTAAGAGATTATGTTTCTGTACTTTGTGGAAGATTTCACAAAATCACTTTTACTCTTAGGAACGAAGTCCTTAAAGTTCTTCATAACTAAACTGAAAACAATCTGTCTTCTCACTGGGAAGTCATCATGTTCCTCCAAAAATGCAGTAATGAAAACGGAAAAACACCAAATGCATTCATAAAAATCAAAGAAATACTGACTTTACTGACCAATTTTTTTAAAAAACTTACAAATTACTGACCAAGATGAAAAAATTGATTTTTACTGATTTTACTGACCATTTTTCACCCCTGCATATAATGTTTAAATGTTTATGATTTGTTTCAGCTCTATTTTAGATTTCTGTTTATTTTCAGATTTCTGTAGTCCAAAATGTATTGTACTGTTCATTGGATGTTCCACCTGTTGACAATACTTTACTTATGCTATGTTATCTGTCTTGAGTCTCAGCAAGAAAGGCAGCCTGTAAATGATCTTGATAACCTAAATAAAATAATTTTTGGCACAAGGAGAAATAATGGGTGGAGTTAGGAAGCACTATCTCCTTTGTGCACCAGTATCAGACATTCTGTTATAACAACAGGTACTACTGATTTCTCTTGCAGAATCAGAACAAGATCAAAAACAAGCCACTGAGCAGGGTGCCCTTTTCCTTCATCTAAGTTAAAGGGTTGCCAAGTCTTACCGTCGCTTTAGCGGGGGGAGTCCTGGATACTGCTGGGAGTCCTCATGCATGCACGCACGCTTTGCACACACGCTGCGATGACGCCACCCAGAAGTGACGTCATTGTGTCGGGCACATTGTGGGTGGGGCCACGATCATTCAAGGGAAAACCATAGAAATATCCCTTGAATGATCATGGCCCCACCCCCAAACGTGCCCGACGCGATGATGTCACCTCTGGGTGGCGTCACAGCGCCAGGCACGTCTGGCACTTCAGGGGGCAGGGTTCCCCCTGGTCGGCCCAATCTGGGCTGGTGGGAAACAGGCCTCTCAAGCGGGAGTTTCCCCGCCCCTCGTGGGGACTTGGCAACCCTACTAAATTACCATCTTATGTCTGGAAAGCTGGGTAGAAATAGCTGGTTCTGTCCTGTTTCCACTGAAACCTCTTTGCTTTGTGCCACATCTGGCAACTCCTTGGTCAAAAAGCAAATGGAAGAGTACCCTGACCCATTTTAGACCCCAACAGTACAGAATAATAGGACCCCTGAAAGTTCAATGCCACCTATCCAATCCTAATCCAAAAACCTAACCTACATGTGGCCAACATTGCAATCACAGCTTTATTTCTTGAGGCTACCCAGCAACTCTATGACCGAAAGGAAAACCCAAGTTTCCCATGTGAAGTCATGTATGATCCAGAAATTTGCATTTTAAAAATAGAAACCCTCAGTAAATAATTGCACCTGCAAAATAATTGCACACACAGCCTCTACTATAATTAAATAATTTGTAAATGCTAGTCAGTCAAACCCTAGATCTTGTATCTGTCAGCAAGACCTTGTGTATACTAATCACTTTGGATGATTATTGTCAAACTGAGATATTTAATCACATTTATAGCCATTCCTCCCAGGAACTCATGGCACTGGAAAAGGGAGGCAGACTATCTAATTATATCCTTACAATACCAATAAGTAGATTAAGCTGAGAATGACTGGCTCAAGGCCAGCCAATGAGCTTTGTGGCTGAGCCAGATTGAAACATAGATCTCCCTGGCCCATACAGCCACCTATTCACTACACCAGAGGCCTGCAACCTATGGCTCTAGGGCCAAATGCTGCTTAGTATGGAACTAGATGTGGCTCTTTAAAGAAGAAATTTAATCTTTAAGTTAAAGTGCATTGGATGAGAAGGATGTAGAAGGGCACTCCAACCTCCTCTCAACAGAAGCTAGAATCACAGCTGCCAGCAAGCCTTACCTGTTCACCATAGTCTTTCTTCCAGATTAGCACGCTGTAAACTACATTACTGTAAAAGTCCTGTATACGCCAACGGTCACCATTCTGTTGAAAAAAAGGACCTCTGGCTTCTACATACAAAGCCCTGGGTCTTGGTTCAACAAGTATTTCAGGGGGTCCAATAATTGCTAAATGGGAGGGAAGAAAGCAAGATTCAACTTGTATTTTTCATATTGCCTTTGGAGTCATTTACACATGCAGCACTTCATATTAATCAGGTGATTTTGGGGGAGATGAGAAAAAAACTTTGGATTTATCATGAAGGTTACTTCTATATGAGGTAGAGGAGGATATCCAGATGCTGGGGTACTCCCTCTCCCATAATCCCTGGAGGTAGGATATCAGGCCATTCTTTCTGCCGCTGAGGAGAGGCAGACCCCCCCACACCCCAAGTTCTTTTCCTGTCTGAACTTCAGGATGTCCTCCTCTCCTCAAATGGCAAAGCAACACCCCTTTATATACTGAAAATGAATCCATCATATATAATTTAGGTGTGAGCAGGGGCAGTCTTAGCCAATGGGCAATGGGGGCATATTTGCCCAAACAATGATTAGTACAGATTTTGGTTTGGATCAAAGTTGCCCCCCTTGGATCAAAGTTGCCCTCCTCCATTTGCCGGAATTGTCTTACTTGGTTTGCATTTTCTCTCTCATGTGTACATACTTCCGAAATATTGGTTTTGGGGGAAAGTCTGGTAAACATTGCTCTCTCCTTCCCAGAATCTAACTTTGGGAGAACAAAGAAACCATGCATTTTTGATGTTATATCATTTTTCCTTATGATACTGGGCGTGTCTTTTAGTACCAGTCTGGGATTATCAGTTAATTAGTTTCTTTATGTTATTGGGTGGGTACTGTAATCCCCAAACTGCCTATTGTAAATTGTGCAGGTGTAACTCATGACTGCAGACCCAAAAATGATAACAGCAGAACACCATCTGATGTCACGTATAGCTTTCAGCCCAAACCAGTCCAACACATATCAATGATCTACAATCCATCCTGAATGATAATGCTTCTCTCACATAAACAAATGTGAAGCCGTAGTTTAAACTATTATTAGTGTAGTTGTCCAGCCACATCACTATCTACAGGCTCTTACGTGGTTCTTTTGCATCCTGAAGGAATGCCTCCAGGATAAACCATGAGAAGACCAAGCCTAAATCTTACAGATTTCAATATGATTTAACTTTCAGATATGTCTGTTTAGAACTGGATAGGGATGAAAACCATTACATGTTTAAGTGATTAAACAAATGGGATTAATTTAACATTTAAATGATAATTTTTATAGTTTAAAGAGGGCAGCCATGAAGGAGCTAGAAAAGATTCTTAAGTGTAAGGATGTGTCATTGGTGACCAAGATCAAGTTAATGCATGTCACACTACTCCCCATTACTATGAATGGATGTGAAAGTTGGACAATGAAGGAAGCTGACAGGAGGAGGAGGAAGAGGAGGAGGAGGAGGAGGAGGAGGAGGAGGAAGAGTTGGATTTCTACCCCATCTGTGGTGTCCTGCTTACTGGGGAGACTGTTTCTCCTTTAAACCACACTCTGTGTACATGAACATAGTAGATTTCTGCTGCCACCAGGAATTAAAAATTCCAAATCTCTTTTGATAGAATGACCCAGTGTCTAGGTGCTTCAGAGGACTATGTAGCCATTAGGAAGGACTGTTCTGATTGCTGGGATAAGTTTAAACAAATAATGATTTATTTATAAAAGAACAAAATAGTTTTCTGGGTATTTTTGAACTGTTGTAGAAAGAAAATATAACTGACAAGGCTTGGCTTTACACACAGTCTCCCGTACACCAAAACTCCACTCTGACAGGTTTAGACACTCAGTCTAAACTCTCTTTCATATATAGCCACACAGGCTAAACTCTCTTGCTCATATATAGCCACACAGGCTGAACTCTCTTGCTCCAACTGCTTCCTCTGTCACACAGACTCTCACAAAAACTCTCCACAATCATCTCTTCCAGAACACAGAATCACCTCATACACATCTCTCCTCCCACATTCTCAGTCATCAGCCAATCACATCATACTTGTCTCCCTCTATCACTCTCCTGTCAGGTTCCCAGTCCACATCACACTCCACACAGCCTTTCTTGTATGAAAGTTTATTGAAGAGTTTTGAGATGCTGTGAAGGTGACTTCTTTGTCAGAACTGGGGAGCAAAGGCGGGGACCCGGTGTATAACTAAACCCCACATTCCACGCCTACGTCACACATTCATAAGTATAAGCAATCCTAAGAACCCAGACGAATACAATGGTTCAACTAGCTTCAAAAGTCTTATCAACTTCAAGGACACTTTTGTGAAAGTTCCTGAGGTGCTGCTTGGGAAAATGGTTACCAGCATTGCCTCCCTAGTCCAAAAGCATTCACACAGTCGCTCCCCCTCCCACAGTTTCTGTCCCTCCCACCAGGAATGTCAGCGAAGGTGAGCGATAAGCGGACAGCTGGATACATCTGCTATAGCTGGCAAAAGCAAGGGGGAAGGGAATGGGGGTGCGGATTACAATAAGCAGGTTGGTAATGCCACAGGTGCAGAGTACAAAGGAAAAGGTGAACCTGAGTCTGACATCTCCTTACATTACTGCAGTCACACTAAACATTTAAAGAAACACACACACCAAAAATGGAATCATTACACCATCCTTCACTCGGAGTCTCAGAGTGGCTCATAATCTCCTTCCCTTTCTCTCCCCACAACAGACACCCTGTGAGCAATGCTCCCTCTAAGCTGTGGAGTCTTGTGAGCAAAAATTCTGCTTTGGGAGCTACTGGCATTAAAGTTGTAAGCAAGCAATTTGGCTGCTGCATAAATTAGTTTGCTCTGGAGCCATCCTTCCTGAGCGAAGACAAAAATTTGAGAGCCAGAGCCTAAAAAAATGTGAGATAGCTCACATTAACTCAGCTTAGAGAGAACACTGCCTGTGAGTTAGGTAGGGCTGAGAGAGCTCTGAGAGAACTGGGACGGACCCAAGGTCATCCAGCTGGCTGCATGTGGAGGAGTAGGGAATCAAACCCAGTTCTCCAGATTAGAGTCTGCCGCTCTTAACCACTACACCAAACTGGCTCAAAGTAGACTCCTTTGAAATGTGGTGTTGGAGGAGAGCTTTACAGATACCATAGACTGCCAAAAAGACAAATAAGTGGGTCCTAGATCAAAGCCTGAACTCTTTTTAGAAGCTAAAATTACTAAACTGAGGCTATTGTATTTTGGTCACATTATGGGAAGACAAGAGTCACTGGAAAAGAGAATAATGCTAGGCAGTGTTGAAGAGAGCAGGAAAAGAGGAAGACCCAACATGAGATGGATTGATTCAAAAAAAGAAGCCACGGCCTTCAGTCTGTAAGACTTGAGAATGGCTGTTAACGATAGGGCACTTTGGAGAATATGAATTCATAGAGTTGCCATAAGTTAGAAGCAACTTGATTACACTTCATTAAACAAAATTTTCATCCCTACCACTGGAGTGCCCCATAGTTAAGTCAGACAGGACAAAACCACACAGTGTCTACCAGTGGAATAACAAAAGGACTTACTATCTATTGGTGTGAAGGTGATGCTTTTCCAGTTTGACTGTTCCTTCTCCGATTCAGTTCTAACTCTTACAGTATAATTACCGTGCAGGGGTATACTTGATATACTGCACTCTGTGAAAGCAATTCTTGTGCACAGATCAGTGAATCCACCAGAATGTCTGTAAAAAGGAATGTTAAAGAAAAGAACTTTTTTCATGGTAGGTACTAAATCTCAGTATTCATCCACTTCTCATGCTTATCACTGCATTTTTGGTAAATTAAATTAGAATAATCTAAATAAATTGGAATGTAGACATATTACAAAAAATACATTTGATTCTATAGGTTTGCTTTTTCTTTGTGATACAGAACTGAACTTGCAAGTCTTCTAAGTTTTCACTACTGTAATGCCTGTGAGAGGGTAACACACCCTTTTTTGAGATGGCAACCAGTTCTTTTCATAATCAGGGAGGCCTGACAGAGAGCATGCTAACAGGCTTTAAAAGAGAAAATAAAACAATGCTTCTCCCCCAAAAAAGAATTTGAAATACATCTCTGAAAATGTGTCTTGATTTTATTTAAGTTAAGTGGTGGTGGTAATGTTGGGTTGTACATTCAACAAATTACATGATTTTTAAAAAATTATTGCTAGCCAGATTCAATTTTAAGATGTTGGGGTATATATCTTAAAATCAACTCATTGTTTTGAGTCAGACCATTTAAGACCATGGATCTGTTGCAGGGTAAACTCTGGAAAGGTGACAAATCAATACAATGAAGCAACATAAGGTGAGAGAGACGACTTGCACAGAATATTGCTCTGGACCATGGTAAGCAAGTCTTTGCAAAGCTGGGATTCCCTAAAGCCTCTGACCTACTCTATTCTCTAGAACACCGGGTCTTACATACTTTGTCCAATGAATAGGAGTTCTGCCCATCCATGTATCTATTTCTTAACCTGGTCAAATCTGAGGATACATAAATCAGAGATTGGAACTGTGAATAGACATGGCAGATCTTTCTACAAACCTGAAAAACACCCCAGGTTTGCATAAAAACCTAAAATCTTTAAAAAGGAAGGTTTAAAAACCTCAAAATGATTAAAAGAGCATGTAACAAAATGGCTTCCAGGCAGAGGCAGCAGTACCTTAAAATGGATGCCACCCTGGTAGTCCTTCTGTGGGGGGGGGGCAGTGCTCCATAGGGAACAATGGAACGGCCATACCTCCCTGCCTATAGTGTGGAAAAGTATGGACATGCCCCAGGGGAGGAGCCAGGGAGATAAAGGCTTTGGCTCCTTGGGGGGGGGGGTTCAGCCTCAGCCTAGTCTGCCCTTTGGCTCACCTTGGATGGCAGCTTCAAGGGAGCGTACAGGTGGGGGTCATGTTACCACAGACTCCAGGACATCCAGGCCGCTATAAACCATGGTGGACAGCCAAGAGGGTAACAGTACAAGTGACCAGTCCCAGAGGGCTGGGGTTTCTCCACAACAGCAGGAGGGGGAAAGCAAATCCCATCCTGAGGCCCACAACCTCCAGAGATAGAGAGGGTGTGTGTAGGGGACAGAGGAATGGTATTTCAAATCCTGTTTATTTTCTGTGCCCAGGTTGTGTTGATGTGCATGTGTTTAAGTTCTGTGCCTAATATGTATATAGTTCAAATAAACCTTTTTTGAGTATAAGACCTGGTGTGCCTTAACCACTTAGTCATCCCCACTCAGCACATTACCAGAAATAAAAGGGAGGCCAGGGAACCCAAACGGGCCCAAATTGGAGGGGTTGCCAACTCTCCAGGGGGCACCCAAAGATTGCAGTACCAACTTCCCAAGGTTGGGGAATCAGCCAGAGGGGTCTCACTGTCCCTCTAGGAAGGCGATGTGAATCCAGTGAGTAGTAGCAGCAAATAACGAAGGGAAATAGCCCCACTAGGCAGGGTGAGAAGGCAAAAACGGGCTTGAGAGAACGGCTGCTCAGTCTCCCAGGGCTGAGGGCAGGTCCCCGTTTCGCCACAGAGCACATGCAGCTTTAAGAAACAGATGCCTTCAGTGGCTGTTGGCAGGCAAATACAACAGTTCTGCCAACATTTCAGGGTTGGTTTCTGTCAGTAAAAGGCATGGGAAGGGGGCACAGCCTTTCCCAGAGCTGTTTTGGCCTTTGAGGCAGGACTCAGCAACCACAGGGCAGCCTGAGGCAACACAACTTCCATGGCTCACCCAGGACTGGCTGCTCACTACTGTTTAACAGAAGCCCCTGCACAGATGTCAGTGTAGTGCTTATGAATTTCAGACTAGGATCTGGGAGAACCAGCTTGGAATCCCTGCTCTGCCATGGAAGCTCACTTGGGTCAGGCTAGTGAGGAAAGGAGAGAAAGTTAAAGACAGGGGGGCAGATAAAGGTAGATTGGCTGGTGGATGAGGAGGACAGAAGGAAGCAGGAAAAGGGGAGAGGCAATGGGGGCTTTCAGGAAAGGCAAATAGTGGGGGACAGGAAAATGAGATGCCTCCACAAGTCCTTTCAGGTCTCCTTGTTATAATCTATTGACTTTGAAGATATTATACTTCAGCCCTAGCTGCTTACCCGCAAAACCTTCTGGCCTGTTTGAAATGCAAAACACATTATTATTATTATTATTATTATTCTAGATCATCATTCCAGTGGAAGGCAACAAGCACCTGCAACTTCTTTCAGGCAACAGCTTCTCATTCTTGCCAGAATAAACGTCTCTCTGTTCAACCACTCCAAAGCCGAGAACTTTAAACAATGATGAACCACTCCCAATGAAAGGAATTTCCAGGGGACCTCAATGCTTGTAAAAGCCATGGTAAACTAGGCTGCATAGAGAAGAGGGAGTGGAGTATTAAAGTTGCTCTTGCCTCCAACCCAGAGTCACACTTATGCTCAAGGAGGAAGGACATCAAGAACACCCTTGATAAACATTTCACTGCCACCCAAAAGTATTTGCTTAAAGGTGCACTCTTGGAATAATGCAAGGGTTTTTTTTGTTTCCCCCCCTTTAATCTATTCTTTGTTGTCCATAAATTGAACACATATCAAGGAAGTTTTTCTTAGACACATGTCATTTTGGTTCTCCACAAAACCAGAGTAAGTATTTGCTACAATCCACAGCAACTGCCACTTTGTCTTTTACATTAGTAATATAGAAAGTGGGGCATCTGTGTGTCAAGGGTGATGGTTAATTTATGGCAAACACAAACATTTTCACTGGATTTTTTAAAGAAAAAAAGCTATTAGGAATATAAGTACAGAGGGAACTATCCTAAGCCAGTCTACTTGGAAGTAAGTCCCATTTTGTTTCAATGGGGCAAGTGCTCTTAGGATTGCAGCCAATATCACTAGAACTTCATGTGACATTCTCTGTGCAAGTAAATCAATGCATCAGTCTAGATAGTAAAACAAACCTGTTTTCAGTTTTAAAAAATTTACCAGTTCCATAACACAGAGGATGCTTTACCTGCAGCAGCCAAAACAGAGATACAAGTTGTAATTTTCAAAGTATCTTCTATGTAAGCCATTTGTTATATACTTACCTTTCATACTGAACTGTATAAGTCACATTTTCTTTGTGAAAAGCAAGTGGATCCCACTGGAGACTGCTGTTAAAAGTAACTGAATGAACTCTTACATTTTGAGGCTCAGGTACAATGCCATGTACTGCAAATATAAACATAACATACTATTTAATGTGTTACACTGAGGCTCTTTCACAAATTGGGAAAAGCATACAGTTAAACATAGAATTAATTGCACTGATTAGATATACTCTTGCTGGATATAAGAAATGCAGGGCCGGCCCCAGGTGTCTGGGCGCCCTAGGCAGGACAGCTTGGGGCACCCACCCCACCAGGGATGCCAACCTCCCAGTGGGGCCTGGAGACCAGGGGGTGGCAGAGCGCCGGCTTTCCTGTGTGCTCCACAGCTGCAGGGCGCCCAGGAAAGCCAGGGAAGGGGCGGAGGTTCCTAACCCCCGCCCCTTCCCTCAGAATGCCGGCTCCACAGCTACCCCTTCTCTCCCAGTGCTGGCTTTCCCTCCCAGACCTTCCCTTTGAGCGCCCGCTGGGGCGCTCTTCACTGCTGGTGGCCACCCCCGCCTTCTCTCCCCGCCCAGAGGGGAGGGGGAGGGTGGGCAAGCTCTGCCGCCGCCTCCTGAGCCCCGCCGGGTGCTCTTCGCTGGCGGCGGTGGCGGGGAGGTGGCAGCAGTGGCAGTGGCGGGGGGCCATTTGGCCTAGTGGGCGACCTGGCCATGAAGAAATGTAACTATCATAGTTGCCCTGTGATTACTAAAACACAGCCAAATCTACAGTAATCCATTTCAAGTATACTGGAATATTTAGTTCTGTGAGCGGCAACTCAGACATGATATTGACAAATGTAAGAGACATTTAAGAGAAAAGACAGCAGCTGCTAAGCTCTGAGTTGGGGTGTCCTCACTGAAAAACCCATATGGGCAAACTGGAGAGCCAGTGGTGCAGCACCTCTTCCCCAACCTGCTCTCCGCACCAATGGCGTGAGATTGGGCCTCACAGTAAAAACACAAAGCGGCTGGGTGTTGCGACTCCCCCGTGCCCCTGAGCCACCATGGAAGGGGACTGGGAAGACAAGTTGAACTAATTTATCTGGCTGTGGAAGCAGGGGATGGTGACTCAGGTGCAAGGCCAAGTACACAGTGGGACCCAGGCCAAACAAAGCCTAATAAGTTAGAGATGACCATGTAGCAGCGGCCACCTCCAGCCAAGACCACCAGGCAATTCATGGTGGGGTGATGCTGGGGGTTCAAGCCAGAGATCATCGGCAAGCTGTGCCACTCCAATGCAGTGGTAGCCACCCCAGGCCAAAAGCTGCTGGATGATCTGACAGGGGAGCAGGGACTGCACGCACAAGGCCATATATGTAGCAGAGGCTCCAGGCCACCCAGTGACCAGCATAGCTGGAGATTGCCAGCACCGACCCCCCTCAAAGCAGCAGCTGCCCACAGCTGAAGCCTGCTGGGTATTTCATGGGGGGAGGCCCGGCCATTGAGTTACTTGCTTGATGGCAGGACTAGGTCCCAGATGTGTGAAAGAAACTGACAAAGAACACCCCCCATTGGCCAAAGTACAACTGCCACATGGGGGAGTGTGGGTATGGCAGTGGTGCTGGCCACCAGCAGGCCCCAGCAAAGGATTGTCTGTGTCCCCCCATGTGCAAATGCTGATCTCCACGGTCGTCTGGGACAGCAGGATAAGCAGAGAGGCGTACGACCTCACCTTGGAATCCTGAGCCAGCATAAATGCAGCTGTGGCAGCTCCCAACTTACTAGTGAGGTTGCCACTGAGGCAAAGAGTGCCTGCTTGACTGCTGCAGACAAGGTTGTTCTACCTTACTGAAGCTACAATTGGAGTGGCTCTGCTCGCTCCCCCTCCCTCTAAGCAGTCTCCTGTTCCCTCCATGGCACCAGTTGCTCACAGACCAGGTTAGAGCCCTGGATGGGCCAGTTCTGACCCCCAGGTCTTATGTTTTACACCCCTGATTTAAGGGATGTAAAAAAACATGGAACAGCATGAAAATAGTTCTTTGAAAATGGACTGGAAAGGTTGTGGAGAAGTTGGTACTTTTGTTCACTGCTGGTGGACATGCCCTCGCCTACAAGAATTCTGGAACAAGATCCGTCAACACATTTCACAAATAACTGGACATTCAATTGCATTAAAGCCTGAATCATTCCTTTTGTATCACAAAAATGATCCCTTGATCCCAGGGGTCTTTTCGTAGAAAAAGAGCTGAAGGAGCTCATTAGCATATGGCATGCTAATGAGCTACTAGGCTATTAGCATATGCCATGCCCCCTGACATCACCAGAAGTGATGTCAGAAGGGGAAGCAAAAGGGGGGGGGAAGCATTTTTGAAAGCCTCCCCTTCCCTTCCCCAGCTGGCCTGGGTGGGGGAGTGAAGAAAGAAGGGGTTTAAAATTTAAACCCCTTCTCACTAGAGTTGGGCCACAGAAGGAAGAAAGAGGGAAGGAAAGAGAGACAGTAGAGAGATGGAAAGAGGGGAAAAAAGAGAAGGAAAGAAGGAGGGAAAGAAAGAGAGAGAAGGGAAGAAGGAGGGAAACAGGGAAAGGAGGCAAAAAGAGAAGAGAAGAAGGCGGGAAAGAGGAAAAGGAGAGAAGGAAAGGAGGGAATGAAAGAAAATTCGGCGGCAATTCAGCCCCATTATATCCTATGGGCCATTGAGATCAATGGTGAAAACATAGGGTATATTCTGGTGGCTGGAGGGGAGAGGGTTTGAGGGAGAGGCTCCAAACTCACAGGGTAGCTGTTGGAGCCTCTCCCCAAGATACCCACCAAGTTTCAAGAACATTGGACCAGGAGGTCTAATTCTATGGGCCTCCAAACAGGTTGCCCCCATCCCTATTGTTCTCTATGGTGGGGAAAAAGTTACTTTTTCCCCACGGTGCTGTTAGTAGCTCTGGGGGGGAGGGGGTTTGAGGGAGAGGCAACCTCAATAGACCACTCACACCATACACACCTCAAAAAGAATATTTATAGCACTGGGAAAAATGCAGAAAAGGGCAACTGCAGATGAAAGGAAGGACTTCTTCACCCAAACAGTGATTAATACATGGAATTCACTGCTACAGGAGGAGGTGGTGCTGGTGGCTGGCATGAACAGCTTCCAGATGGAATTTGACAAACGTATGGAGGCTGGAGCAGACAGGATAAAAACAAACCAATCCCCCCCACCAAGCAACAGCAACCAG
Source organism: Gekko gecko (assembly GCA_029375565.1). Classification (NCBI taxonomy): domain Eukaryota; kingdom Metazoa; phylum Chordata; class Lepidosauria; order Squamata; family Gekkonidae; genus Gekko; species Gekko gecko. The sequence goes on along the minus strand of JAPDNY010000004.1, from coordinate 97,353,839 downwards.
CAGAACTTTTTAAAGTTGTAAACCTGTAAGAACCAAAAAAACTTTCATCTGTTCTAACTTCTAACCTGACTGCTCAGCAATTTTATTGAGTGCCCACGAGTTCTTGTCTTGTGAGAAAGGGTGAAAAGTACTTCTTTCTCTACCTGCTCTATCCCCTGCATAGTCTTGTAAACCTCTTATCATGTCACCCCTCAGTCATCGTTTCTCAAAGCTAAGATCCCCAAACGTGATAACCTTTTCTGCATTTTTCCAGTGTTATAAATATTCTTTTCGAGGTGTCTGTGGTGTGAGTGGTTCAATGAGGTTGCACCATCAATTAATACATGTATAAATGTTATTCCTTTTGGTCTTTTGGGGTTTCTGTGTGGCACTGTGGCATGCTTGCACTGCCACAGTGCCACTTGTTTTGGAGTGTGCCACTTGTTCTCATGGCAAACAAGCACCTCCCGAGACAGTTCACTTTCCCTGAGATTCTCTGGGAGAGTCTGACTGCTGGATGGCTGCCTGCTTGCCTGCCTTAAGTGCTGCTGGCTGGGTTTCCCCATTGAAACAATGCAGGTAATGGAGGTAACCTGTTTGGGTGCCCATAGAATTAGGCCCATTGGTCCAATTGCTTTGAGACGTGGGGGTGTATGTGGGGAGAGGCTCCCGAAGCGACCCTGAAAATTTGGAGCCTCTCCCTCAAACCCCCTTCCCCCCAGAGGTACTAACAGCACCGTGGGGAAAAGTAACTTTTTTCCCCACCATAGAGAACAATGGAGGGAATGGGGGCAACCTGTTTGGGGGCGCATAGAATTGGACCCCCTGGTCCAATGTTCTTGAAACTTGGTGGGTATCTTGGGGAGATGCTCCAACAGCTACCCTGTGAGTTTGGAGCCTCTTCCTCAAACCCCCTCCTCTCCAGCCCCCAGACTATACCATACATTTTCACCACTGACTTCAATGGCCCATAGGATATAATGGGGCTGAAATTGACATTCGGCTGGCAAAAGACTCCCCAGTTGGCTTGTACAGCCGAAACTGACATGCGAGAGCCTTTTTGCCCTTGGAAGCTGCCGGAGCACAGCTCCGGTGTGCTCCCCCCAAAGACCGCTGCTTGATCCCAAAGGTCAGATGGGAATTAATACATAGCTTGCTGACAGCAGTCCAGACGGTACTAGCAAAACATTGGAAATCACATTCTCTACCCTCTCTAACGGAATGGTACTTAACAATCTGGGATCATCTATTAATAGAGGAAATTATAGATCGCCTACTCCAATCGGATATCTACTCCAGAAAAACAATCTTCACTGAGAAATGGCTTCCTTTCATCACTCATGTTCTTATGCAAGGTCTCGCTCCTCACTCCAATCCTACCATCAACTGCTTCTTCTCTAATCTCTCCCTCTTTTTCTCCTATTCCTTTCCTGTTGTATTTGTCTCTTTTCTCCAATGTGGTCTAGAGTAAAATCTCTTGTACAGTGGGCATCTCCTCATTATGCAAGACTCATGATACAAGATTACAAATACAGCACTTAACATACCTCTTAGTTTTACAACTCACTATAAATCTAAGACTTCACAATAGATGTAATATTGCACCTACTATCTATGTATGTACGTTATCATACTTGTTGTATTGTTTCCAAAGTTTTATAGCTGTTATGTAATTGCATTTCTCTTATGTATTGGATAAATTATAATTTCTTTGTTATCTTCATAAAATTTTAAAAAAAGTTAAAAAAAAGAAAAAAAGAAAACGGAATGAGAACTAGGCAGAGGGAGGAGATTTTTTTCGCAACAGATTTTAGCCATCAAGAAAGGAAGCAAATTGTAATGTATGTAATTGGCCGACTTTTTGTTTACATTATTTAAATAAGCGACTTAAATGAGCGACATGCTGTAGTGGTTAGAGTATCAGACTTGGATGTGGGAGAGCCAGGTTCAAATCCCTACTCTGCCATAGAATCTTGCTGGGTGATCTTGGGCCAGTCACAGGCTCACAGCCTAAGCCCACCTCATAAAGTTGTTGGGGAGGAGACAATATAAACCCCTCTGGGTTCCCAATGCGGAGATCTCCCATAGGAGATCAATGGATTGAGATGAATTGATTAAAATTTTTTAAAAAAGGATTTTGGTACAGAAAAAAATCACTACAAGAATAGACTAATAAGGAAACAGGCTAACTGTGGAGAGTATTCCCTTCCTTTTCCTCTGGAGGAATTTGAATCGCATCTCACACTGATTTCAAGATAGGTGTAACTCTGCTTGGAACTGCATTGCATGTAGAAACCACAGAAACGGTTGTAGTGATCGGCATTGCTTATTGGTACACAACTAGAACACTGAACACCGGCCAGATGGCCAACTATATACAGTACCTGGGAACACCCCTAGATCCTATTGGTGGGTTTAAACCTCCCACCACAGACCCTATTGGTTTCCCAAGGAAAATCCAGGAGCCTACTCCCTATTGTTCGTAGGGAGATAAGCTCTGCAGTGAATCACTGATGCCTAGTGGCGGTCAGTGGACACAACAGGCACTGATAGTGTTTTTGAAAATGTGAGAATATGACAAAGATACATTCTTAAATAATGGCAAGATTCGTGTTTCTTCTTTCAACACAGTTGATTATTTTCAGACTTCAAAAACAACCAGTTTTATTTAGTCTTGTAAAAAACTATGAATATCAGTGGTGCTGTAAGTCCTGAGCGAATCATCAAAGTATTCAGCCACTAGTTGTATTTCCATTTGTTTTGTTTTGTTTTCTGTTTCTATACACCATAGCTACTACAAATCAAAATCAGAAAATACTGCACCACTTTCATAATATATCTGATTGATTCAGTAGATTATTTTCATTTTAGCAAAAGGGAAAATATGATTTTTTAAATCATGCAAGATAGTTTCACTTTATTTAAGATTAGGATTCATTTTTATTTGCAAATGCACAGTGTGCATGTGAAAGAGAAAATGCCATAAAATAGCCACCATGAAAGAACACTAAGTAATGAAAGTTATAATGATCTATTGAATAAAAGTGATTGCAGGTATTCTTGAGGATATGTCTGGTTGGACTTGAGGCTAGAGCAGTCGAAGAAGGAGGAGGAGGAGATTGGATTTATACCCCACCCTTCACTACCCAATGGGGCCATGGTGGCTTAGAGGTTAAGATGCTGGTCTGCAGACCGGAAGATCTGTAGGTCAGCAAGAAAAACTTTACTACCCAAAGGAGTCTCAAACCAGCTTACAATCTCCTTTCCCTTCCCCTCCTCACAACAGACACCCTGTGAGGTAGATGAGGCTGAGAGAGCTCTTTCGAGAACTGCTCCTGAGAGAACAGCTCTGAAAGCTCTTGTAACTGACCCAAGGTCACACCAGCAGCTGCATGTGGAGGAGTGGGGAATCAAACCCAGTTCTCCCCAATTAGAGTCCGCGCTCCTAACCACTACACCAAACTGGCTCTCAGGAATCTGACTCAGGAAGTTTCTGTGTTAGATGTCTTTGTGAATATAAATATAAAGTTTATAATGAATCTGACTACATTGGAATAAGGAGATCAGATTCATAACTTTGACACAGGTTGGCAGTTCATCAGTGTCTCATCAACAATTAGACCCATAGCAGAAAGGGACTATTTACATAATGTGTTATCTTCAACATTATATTTATTTATATATTCAAGGATAAATGTATAAATATTAACCTGCTAGATCAAAACAAAGTTCTAAGTAGTCCCTTGCTCTGCTACCAACAATGACCATACCGATGGCTCTAAGAGACTTACAAGCAAGGCATAATGGAGGCCAATTTGCATTAATATCTGGAACCAAAATAGAATGCCTCTGTTCATGGATATTCCACTTAGCTGTTCTTGCTGAGAAATTATGACAGATCCTATATTAATTATTAATTAAATGGATGGTTTTAACCTCCTGTGAACTGCTCTGAAGACCTTTGAGTGGGAAAGTGGTCTAAAATATAGTGAGTATAAATAAATAATCCACAGATTTGTCTAATTCTTTTAAATGTCCTCAAAGTCAATGGTCATCACCACCTCTTATAATAAGACAGAAGTTAATGGCAGCTTAAGAGTAGTCAATAACTTGGGATGTACCCAGGTGGAGTGTTTTTTTAATGTCAGTTGAAATGACTTGATCTGCCCAACACCCTCTACAAGACACACAGGAACTGTGCCATATCATGCTACAATTCATCCATTTTTGGACTAAGCATAAATTACTGAGCCTATAACAGCGACAGCTGAGAAAAGCCCCTGATGTTAGCCGCTATACTACTCTTTTACAGTACCTTTCTCTCTTCCAATCTTAGTGCAACACTATCAACAAAGAAAAATTAAGATATCAAAGATCTTGAAAGATGACAAAACAGTACTGTTTAGAATTTTTGGAGAGAGTCTATGACTGGGGGAACCTGGGTTCGAATCCTCCCAACAACCCAATAACGTAGATTAAACTGAGAGTGTGTGGCTGGCCCAAGGTCACCTTCCGTGATTCCATGGCAGAGTGGAGATTCAAATCTGTGACTCCCAGATCCTAGTCTGACACTAACCACCACACCAGGCTGGCTCATACTACCTGATGAAGGTATGCTCCAATCTGTGAAATTGATTGGATTAAGTCACAAACAAGCTAAGGTAGAAGGGAAGAACTGTGAATGAAGTCCCCCAAACAGATCTCATAGGGCAACAAAATTAATTCATTGATATGACTTCACAATAAGCTGTATTTGTGTGTGTTCCTGGGCTCCTTAGAGGAAAATAACAACAAAGTAAAAATAAAGTATAAGACTCACTGCTTCCCCCAAAAAACAACAAAAGAAAGAGGAAGAGTGTGTGATAATTGTATTTCACATGATTGGTCATTTGTGTCTAATTCTAGGACTTTTCTTTGTGGAATGCTATGATAAAATTCAACCATATGTTCAAATGTATCAGCCCTCTGTAAATCTTCCTTAAATAAAACTTTTTTTTACCCAGCATTCCACAACTGCCACCTGAGCAGCATCTAGGGTTGCCAAGTACTTACTGTAATTCGGCAGGGGACACACAGTCCCCGGCCGGAACATTCCTCTGTGGAACATCCACGCCGTACCATCGAGTTTCCAGCCCCATTGCCAGAGTGTCACCCGGCATCACTTTCTGGTGATGGCATCGTGCGCCGCGTCCCCCCCCGGGAATGGTCCTGCCAAGACGTATCCATCCCTCACCGAATTACAGTAAGTTCTTGGGAAGCCTGGCAGCATCACACCTACCTTCTGACATTCCTTGTATTTGTCCCAAAAATTGGTAAAGTATAACAAACAAAGGATATCCTGCAGAGGAAATCTCGTAAGTGCTATGGCATTCTCCTTTCATTTCCACACTTCAAACAGAAAGGCAAAAACCTCTCTCTTAATTGCTGGTAGGACATGCTCATTGGTCAAACCAACAAAAGTTGGAACATTTACTTGCAAACAAAAGCCCAGGGTCCCCAATCTTTATGAGCCTGTGGGCACCTTTGGAATTCTGATGCAGGGTGGTATGCACAATGACAAAACAGCAGGTGCAGGAGGCAGAGCCAACTACAAAATGTCAGGTAATATATAACTCCAATAGTATCTCTTCAGCATTTCAGGCAGAAGCTCTGTTTAACAGGATGCTTTTTAATCTGCACAGTCAATCAGAAGTCCTCCTGGGCAAAAGCCCCACCAGCCCTGCCCACTTTCTAAAGCACTTGGGGGGTACCAGGAAAGGTGTCTGCAGGCACTATGGTGTGTACAGGCACCCCATTGGGGACCCCTGCATTAGACAGTCACACAGTGGCCTGTTTTACGCTGGCAGCACTGAAATGTCTCCAAAGTTATTTCAGTAGTTTGGACTGTCAACTGAATAACTGATGCTGTCTTTGTGATGCATTTGCTACTTTTAATCTTTGTTAATAACTTCTGCCTTAAGCTTACAGCATGCACTTTAATTCCAGGGGATCAGCCATGTTAATTCTTTGCAGCAATAAACAAACAGGATTCTTGCAGCCAGGCCCATGGCCAGGATTTTGTGGCTTGTGGCTCCATTTTTTTTCTGGTGGGGCTGAAGTTTTCAGGGCAGAAAGAAAATCCATTTAGCCGGTAGAAAGCTGTTACCAGGATAGCTCTCTAAACTGCAAGCCATCAACCACGTTAGATGACAGTTTTCAGCTGCTGCAAGATAATAACTTCTGCCAGCCTAAGCAACAATTCAGCTAACAAGCTGGCAGGTGGGGATGATGACTTCTATAGTCAATAAACCTAAACACAGGCAGAAAAACTCTCTTAAAGGAGACCAGTTTCCTGACACAAAATTAGAAGGGATCCAAGAGGTTACCTACTCCAACCCCCTTGCTCAGTGTGGGAATTAATCAACTACAGCACCCCACTCTGTTTAAAGGAGTGTACTCCTTTAAAAAAATGTTTAAAAATGATTGAAAAAAGCAGAGCCCCCCAAAGCCCCACCATAGCTATGGGCTTGCTTGTGGCACATTAATGACTATGTTTATTCCAGCATAGGTTTCGGCTAGAGGTTACTTCTTCAGATGTTACTCACATTGCCAGTCCACAGAAGCCACAGAATTGCCAACCTCCAGGTAGCACCTGCAGATATCCCTTTATTAGAATTGATGTCCAGCTGGCAGAGATCAGTTCCCCTGGAGAAAATGGCTGCTTTGCAGGATAGATTCTATGGCATCATGCCCTGCTGAGGTCCCTCCTCTCTCCAAACCCTGCCCTCCCCAGGCTCCACTCCCAAAGTCTCCAGGTATTTCCCAACCCAGAGTTCGCCCTAGAAGGCCATGGAGGAAAGCAGTTTTGTTAGGGTTTCAAGCGTTACAAGAGTAGAGTTTGCTGTATAGTTCTAGGACTTCTAAGGCAGGCGGACCTGAACAGATAATGCCACAATGCTACAAAAAAACGTCAGGGCTTCTTTATGCTATCAACGCCTCGCGACACCCGATGAGCAAGCGCACTGGCACGCAAGCCACCTTACCAAAAAGAGTCGTAAGAGGAAATGGACATGGACGCTTCAAAAAGCCCCCGTGGTGGTCCCCGTGACCAAGGGTGGCAGGTGGGGAGGCGCGCTCCCCATGGCAGGCGATAACAAAGGCGCCCTGGAGGTTGCCTTCCAGCCGGAGCCGCCAGCGCCCCTCCGGCCAGCCCTGTGAGTATACCTCAGTCCTAGGGAAGTTTCTTACAGATTGTGCTCAGTCGGGTAGGCGTGCCCGGGGCAGCAGCGGCAGCCAGAGCAAGCCCAGCCGAGGCTTACCTGAGCAGATGAGGCAGCTAGAAATCAAATACCGCCAGCAGCGCAAGGCCATCCTCCGGCGGCACCTTCCGTCGCGCGCCTAGCCGCCCGCTCTCGGGCCCCTGGAGGCTCGTCTCCCTCTTTGGCCCCTCCGTGGTAACGGCGAGTCCGTTCCCACGGCAGCGCTCTTCTTTCCCCAGTCGCCCCTTCCTCGCCGCGCTCACCTCCTTCCCGTCGTCCCGCCCTCTGCTCTGTTCGGCCGCTTCCTCCTCGGTTGTGGGAGCAGCCGGGTGAACCTTGTGCCTGGGGAGCCACGCCGGCTGGCAGCGCGCCAAGGCACTCGAGCTTGCGGAAAAACAACAAACACGGACCCCCCCCCCGGGGGGGGCTCCTAAGGCCTCCTTTCTTCAGGAGTAGCTGCTTGGGCTACTCGTCGTGCTTTCCTCATAACGATTTTTAAATGTTGAACTGTAATCGATTATGCTCAGTAACTGCAGATCGGTGCCCTTGTGAGGCCTACATTTAGAATCAGAGTTTAGTATTCCAAAGGACTACAACCCTGGTAAAGAAAACCAGGGGTGGTTTATTTTACACAGGCAAGACTCAGACTTGTGGAGGGAAAATAATGACAGTATTGGTAGTATTAAAAATCTGCCTTGGGCATCTACCAATGGGAGCAACATCAAAGGAAGCCATGAACTGTGTGCATGTAAAGCATTTTGCAGGGCCCAAGCGTCAGGAAGACCTTCCAGAAAGCTTTTGATAAAGTTCCTCATCAAAGGCTCCTAAGTAAACTAAATAGTCACCGGATAAAAGGACAAGTAGTTTTGCGAATCAAAAACTGGCTTATTAATAGGAAACAGAGTGAATATAAATGGGCAATTTTCTCAGTGGAGGGTGGTAAGCAGTGGGGTACCACAGGGCTCATTATTGGGGCCAATGCTTTTTAACTTGTTTATTAATGATTTGGAGTTGGGGGTAAGTAGTGAAGTGGCTAAATTTGCGGATGATATGAAATTGTTCAGGGTGGTGAAAACCAGGGAGGAGGCACTCCAAAGGGATCTGTTGAGGATTAGTGAGTGGGCATCAACATGGCAAATGGGGTTCAATGTGGCCAAGTACAAAGTGATGCACATTGGGGCAGAAATCCTAACTATAAATACATGTTGATGGGGTCCAAACTGGCACAGACGGTCCAAGAGAGAGATCTTGGAGTCGTAATAGATAACTCACTGAAAATGTCAAGACAGTGTGTGACTGCAATAACAAAGGCCAACACTGTGCTGGGGGTCATTAGTAGGGTTGCCAGCCTCCAGGTGGGGCCTGGGGGATCTCCCGCTTTTACAATTCAGCTGACAGATATCAGCTCCCCTGGAAGAAATGGCTGCTTTGAAGGGGGGACTCTATGGCATTGTACCATGCTGAGGCCTCTCCCCTCCCCAACCCCCCCTCTCTCCTGGATCCACTCCCAAAGTCTCCAGGTATTTTCCAAACCGGACTTGGCAACCCTAATCATTAGGAAGGGAATTGAAAACAAATCAGCCCCTGTATAAATAGATGGTGCAGTCTCATTTGGAATACTGTGTATAGTTTGGGTCACCACACCTCAAAAAGGATATTATAGCTTTGGAAAAAGTGCAGAAAAGGGCAACTAGAATGATAAAAGGGTTTGGTGTGAGAGCCAGTTTGGTGTAGTGGTTAAGTGAGCGGACTCTAATCTGGGAGAACCGGGTTTGATTCCCCACTTCTCCACTTGCAGCTGCTGGATGACCTTGGGCATGCCATAGTTCTGTCAGAGGTGTTCTCGAAAAGAGCAGTTTCTGTCAGAGCTCTCTCAGCCCCATCTACCTCACAGGGTGTCTATTGTGGGGAGGGGAGGGGAAAGGAATTTGTCAGCCGCTCTGAGACTCCCTTGGGTAGTGAAGGGTGGGGTATAAATCCAATCTCTCTCTCTCTCTCCCCCCCATGAAGAAAGGTTAACATGCTTGGGGCTCTTTACCTTGGAGAAACGACAACTGAGGGGTGACATGATCGAGGTGTACAAGATTATGCATGGGATAGAGCAGGTAGAGAAAGAAGTACTTTTCTCCCTTTCCCACAATACCAGAACTCGTGGGCACTCCATGAAATTGCTGAGCAGTCGGGTTAGAACGGATAAAAAAAGTACTTCTTCACCCAAAGAGTGATTAACACATGGAATTTACTGCCACAGGAGGTGGCAGTGGCTATAAGCATGGATGGCTACAAGAGGGAATTAGATAAACATACGGAACAGAGGTCCATCAGTTGCTGTTAGCCACAAGGTGTAGATAGGAACTCTCAAGCTGGGGCAAGTGATGCACTGTATTCTTGGTGCTTTGGGGGGGCACAGTGGGAGGGCTTCTAGTGTCCTGGCCCCACTGGTGGATCTCCTGATGACACCTTGTATTTTTGGGCACTGTGTGACAGAATGTTGGACTGGATAGGCCATTGGCCAGATCCAACATTGGCTTCTCTTATGTTCACATTGGCTTCTCTTATGTTCTTATGACCTGGATGGCCCAGTGTGGTGTCCTGCTTATTGGGGAGACTGTTTCTCCTTCAAAACTCACTCTGTGTACATGAACTTAGTAGGTTTCTGCTGCCATCAGGAATTAAAAATTCCAACTCTCTCTATTTTGTGTGCTTCAGATGACGATGTGGCCCTGAGGAAGGACTGTTCTGATTGCTGGAATAAGTTTAAACAAATAATGATTTATTTATAAAACAACAAAATAGGTTTCTGGGTTTTTTTGAACTGCTTTGAAGAAAGAAAATATAACTGACAATGCTTGGCATCACACAGTCTCTCATACATCAAAACTCAACTCTGACAGGTTTATCTCTTTCATATATAGCCACACAGGCTGAACTCTCTTACTCATATAGCCACACAGGTGGAACGTTGCCTTTCTCAGCCACACAGGCTAAACCTTCTATAGCCACACAGGCTGAACTAAGCTCCAACTGCTTCCTCCGTCACACAGGCTCTCTCACACTCTCCACACTCCTCTCTTCATGAACACTGAATCACCTCATAGACATCTCTCCTCCCACACTATCAGTCATCAGCCAATCACATCACACTTATCTCCCTCTATCACTCTCCTTACATTACTGCAGTCAAACTAAACATTTAAAGAAACACACACACCAAAATATGAAATCATTACACCCCGGTTAGCATGTTCCCACCAGATCTTGGAAACTAAGCAGCATCAACCCAGGATACTACTTGGATGGGAGACTGCCAAGAAAGTCTAGGGCTGCTCTGAAGTGGCAAGCAATGGCAAACCACTTCTGTCCATCTTTTTCCTTGAAAACATTATGAGGTCGCTGTATGTCGCCTGCAGCTTGATGGCACTTTCCACCACTAAGCTTGGGGGAAGGAGAGAAACAGGTACTGTTTATTGAGTCTCAGACCAGACAATGAACAAGTTGTCTCATAGTAAAATCAGTTGTTCATCTAACTTAGTGGGTTATGGAACTTCAGGGTCTCAGCCAGAGGAAAGGTCTTTCCCAATATCTGCTGTCTGAAATCCTTGTACTGGAGATGGTAGAGACTGAACCTGGCACCTTTTATATACAAAGCATGTGCTCTGTCACTGAGCCACAGCCCTTCCCCAGCATACCTGAAGGACCCCCCCCCCACACACAAACATACGCAAGGTCAGGCCTGTAGCCAGGAATTTTGAAGAAGAGGTTGGATTTATACCTTGCCCTTCACTACCCAAAAAAGTCTCAGAGCAGCTTACAATCTCCTTCCCCTTCCCCTCCTTGAATAAACCTTTGTTGGTCTTAAAGGTGCCACAGGACTCTAAATTTGTTCTGCTGCTTCAGACCAACACAGCTGACTACTTGGATCTAACCTCCCCACAACAGACACCCTGCAAGGTAGGTGGGGCTGAGAGAGCTCTTTTGAAAACTGCTCTTTCCAGAACAGCTCTGAGAGAACTTGTGACTGACCCAGGGTCACACCAGCAGCTGCATGTGGAGGAGTCGGGAATCAAAACCAGTTCTCCCATATTAGAATCCATGCTCCTAACCATTACAGCAAACTGGGGCTTAAATGGGGGGAGGGGTGTTTAAATTTCTTGGTGGGCGCTGGCTAATTGAATCAAAGTTAATTTAATTAAAGGTCGGACCTGAGAGAGAAGCCCCAGGCAGAGGGGAGGGGAGAGCAGGTGGCTTCCTTCCCTCCCGGCATGGGGAGGGTGGAGAGCCAAGCCAACCAAGGTAGTGTCCATAGCTCAGGAAGGATGGAGGGTGAAAGTTCCCTGCATCACTCAGCAAGGGTCCTCAGCGGCAGGAGCTCTCCAGGCTCTCCATGGGGAGCGGCAGTCAGTCCAGGCTGGAGCTCTGGCTGTGGCAGGGTGTCCCAGGGGACATGAGCTCACTTTGGCTTCCTGGGCTCCTTCTGCATGCCCCCTGCCTGCTGAGCAGACAGCCTCCTAGAAGTAAGTTGTGGGGCCCTGGTACTAAGTCATGGGGCCAGGCCCCGGGGGGCCTACCATTGCTCCAGGCCTGGCTAAGGTAATCATCAGAGGCCCTGTTTTAGGTGTCCCCCTTCTGAGACTAGTGGGTTGCAGCCCAAGAGCCTTTGGCACCAAAATGTTGGAACTTTCTCCCCAGGGTTGTACATTTGTCCCCTGCTGTCACCTTCTTCTGACAGTATGTGAAGATTTTTCTGTTTTATCAAGCAGTCCCTCAACGATCCTGCTTTCCTTTCCTATATTTTAATTTTATTTTATGTACTTTTAATATGTAGTTTAATTTTGGTTTAAATTATGTGTTTGTACAATGTTTCATTTTAACTGATAGTTGCTCTTATTGGCAGTGTATAGATTTTGTAAATAATCAGTCAATAAATTGGGTCAAAAGCATTTGTAGTCTTTTTAGAGAATTTCAGAAATATTTTTTTCATGACTCATGAGGTCATATGTATGGGGATTGTGTATGTCAGATGCCAGTACTCCAGCATCTCAAATCTCCAGCAGACCGTTATGATGTCATGAATGGAGCTGGGTAACAGCAGATTTAATAGATGTTAGTACTACTACACACCATTGGGAAACTGGACCCTGAGAATTAGTTCCAGCAATTAAGATGCAGCCATCTCTCTCTCCCTCCCTCCCTTTCCCTCTCCCTCTCTTTCTCTTTCTGGTCGCTCATATCTTATATCTTGAAGCAATGGAGAACACTTAAGTAAAATGACTTTGAGACTCACCTTGCACTTATTTAACATGGGGGTGATCCCAAACATTCTATACAAATACACAAAAAGTGTATTAGGTTGTGGCTGACCCCACCAATGAAGATGGATGAGAGTACAGTTGCCAGCAGGTCAGGAAAAAATGTTTGTTGCCACTTCAGCAACCATCACTGTGGCACTTACAGTGCAATCCTAAACAGATTCACTCAGAGGAGGCTTACTCTGTAGCCAGATCACTTTGCTCTAGAGGCCCAGATGGATATCCCAATGTCCTGTCCTTATAATAGAGCTGAAGCTTTTCATGACATGGAGATAAAGGATATTTTACTGATGGACTGATTGTCTGCCTTTCTCACTGGGACTCAAGGTGAATTACGTTAAATCAATAGAGTAGGCTATCCCAAAGACAATGCCATACTTGTTAGGCCTGTAGCCAGGATTTTTTTTGTTGGAGGGTATTTAAATTGTGCTGAGTGTGAGCTTGTGGATGCAATGGTGGTTGTGAAAAACTCCTTCGTAGCCTTCACTGCCTTGATAGGCTTTCATAAACATCCTATAAGATGTTCTTGCTGCTTCATTTTGAGTTCACTGTCACACTTGCTCTAGCCATCTCAGCACCCGTTTCATCCCCCTGAGTTCTATTGTATACCAGGGGGATAATTTAACACGGGAATAGAGAGGGCCTGGGGGGTAGGGAGCTATCTCATTGATGGCTTCAGAGAAACAGGAGTTCCAGTCCTCTATCAGCTCATCTAATGAGTCACCGGAGGGCATTGGATCCCGTAGAACATACTGGAATCCAGTTGGATCCATAAGTGTCAGGGTCCTTAGCTAGTCAGCCAAACACCAGGCCTTGTTCATTGAAACAAGAATAGTATTTATTAAGCTGCAAGACTAGGTCACTAGAACAGAAGCATTGTTAAGAATAACTTGGATACATGAAGCATTGGGTTATACTCTAAAGGGGGAAAGGGCCCCCACCGTTCTACCAATAGATGGTCAGCGCGCGCGGGGAACCCCAGAAAGCTGTAAATAATAGTCTGCCCTCCGTCCCACCATTCCCAGCCTAGCTGTTGTCTTTAGAAAGCGATAGGAGACGCTCAGCCTGGCATTCAAGGCCACTCTTGGCCTGGGAGATGAGATATGGCCCGGTTGCCCAGGCAACATCGGCAGCTCCCCACATTCCATCCCACCAGTTCAGATACATCAATTAACACCATACAGTCCCATCCTCCCTCCCTTCTCCAACCATACAGTCCCATCCTCCCTCCCTTCTCCATCCCTTATGGCAGGGATACCTGACATTCTGCCCTCCTGATAATAAACCTATCCCTTTGGTTTTAACGGGTACAATTTATGGAAAGCCCGGACCATTTTCGGGGCATGAACATGTTCCGCCCTCACCCACTCCCTCTGTTCAGGCCCAAAGTCCGCCCAGTCAATTAGGTAATACAGTCGATTGCGAGAAATCTTTGAGTCCAAAATCTGTGAAACTTCGTAGTGCGGTTCCCCCCCCACCATGAGCGGAGGCGGGGTGGGGCGATGAGGTCTCCATGCATTCTCCTCAGGCGCACGTCGCAGGAGCCTTACATGAAAGACAGGATGAATAGACTTTAGCGATTTAGGTAAATCGAGTTCCACAGTGACATTGTTAATAACACGTATAATCTCAAAAGGTCCAACAAACTTCCAGCCAAGTTTGCGGCTTGGTTGCACACCCCGTAGGTTTTGTGTGGAAAGGTAAGCAAATTCTCCACACTTCGGGATCCACGAAAGGTTGCGTTTCTTATCAGCCTGCAGTTTATACGCAGCCTTGGCCCTCTCAAGAGTTTTAGTCAACAAAGGCCATGCCAATTGCAAGCGCTTGCACCAGTCACCAGTATCTCCCGCCAGGAGGTCGGGAGAATTTAAAAATGGAAGAGGCGGGGCTTCATATCCATGAACCGCCATGAAAGGAGACATCCCCGTCGATGAGTGCTGAGTGTTATTGTAACAGAACTCAGCCAAAGGCAAGAGGGAATGCCAATCATCTTGTTGAAAGTTAGTGAAACATCTGAGGTATTGTTCAAGGGTTTGGTTGACCCTTTCAGTTTGCCCATCAGTCTCTGGGTGATATGCACTACCGACCCCCCGCTCCACCCCTAGTAGTGACATCAATTCTCCCCAGAACTGGGACACGAACTGCACCCCCCTGTCTGAGATCACCTTGGCTGGCAAAGTGTGAAGCCTCACCACGTGTTGTAAGAACGCTGAGGCCAACTTCTTAGCAGAGGGGATGGAAGCAAACGGAATAAAGTGAGCCTGCTTGGTGAACAGGTCAACAACAACCCAGACAACAGTTTTCCCCCCGCTAGGAGGTAGATCTGTAATAAAATCCATCGAGATTGTTTCCCACGGGCGAGACGGGGTGGGGAGGGGTTGTAACGCTCCAGGGGCCTTCCCCGGCCGGGGCTTGCTTATCAAGCACGTTTGACAGGCATTAGTAAACAGAGATAAGTCCCGACGTAGTCCAGGCCACCAAAATTGCCGTTGTAAAAGTTGGAGCGACTTAACAAACCCCGTGTGCCCTGCAAGCTTCGAGCCATGAGCCCACCCCATCACCTCCCCCCGTAGTGAGAGTGGTACAAAAAGTTTTCCATTCTTTTGCCAACAATCCTACGCGTCTTGCGCCACCCCCTCCTCCCCTGCAATCTCTTCCCTGTCAGCTTGAGACATGGCAGAAGCGAATCGCGACTCCCAGTCGGAGGGAGGCGGGGTAGCGAGAGGTTGCTTCTCCTGTCTGCGTGTGGTTACCGCCCCTCCCAGCTGGGAGGGAGTAAAGATGGAATCCCGGACCTCCTCCCTTTTGCTGTCATGTTGCGGGAAGCGGGACAAAGCATCAGCTAGCGAGTTAGACTTCCCAGGGAAATGATGCGACGTGAAATTAAACTTGGAGAAAAAATCAGCCCAGTGCAACTGTTTGGCGTTTAGGGAGCGAGGCGAGTGGAGGAGTTCCAGATTTTTATGATCAGTCCATACTTCAAATGGAACCCGCGCCCCCTCTAACCAATGGCGCCATGTTGCCAGTGCTAAGCGGATTGAACCTGCTTCTTTTTCCCACACGGACCTGTTCCGTTCAGTCTCATTGAATTTTTTAGACACATACGCAAGGGGGTGAAGTTTGCCATCGTCCCCCTCTTGGAGGATCGCCCCCCCCCATGGCGACATCAGATGCGTCAACTTGGACAATGAATTTCTTTAGTTCATTGGGGTGGGCCAGCACGGGCTCCGAAGTAAAGAGAGCCTTCAATCGTTCAAACGCGAGCTGGCACTCCGGAGACCAGTTTAACCGTGCGCCTGGCCGGGTGCAATCAGGGGCTTTCCCCTTCGTTTTAAGCAAGTCAGTCAGGGGAAGGGCCACCTGAGCAAAGTTCGATAAGAATGATCTGTAAAAATTGGCGAATCTGAGGAATGCTTGGAGTTGCCTTCTCGTCTTGGGGGGTTCCCACCCCACCACATCTTTTACTTTGTCAGGGTCCATTTCAATCCCCCGCTGTGAGATGTGGTAGCCCAGAAAGGGGATTTCAGACTTGTGGAACTCACATTTGGACAGTTTCGCAAAAAGTTTGTGCTTCTGCAACGTTTGGAGGACTTCCCTCACCAGTTTCACATGTGATTTGAGGTCGGGGGAGTACAAAAGTATATCATCAAGGTAAACAAGGACCCCCTTGAACAAATACTTGTGCAACACCTCATTAATTAAGTTCATGAATACTCCTGGTGCCCCCTGAAGCCCGAAAGGCATGACCAAGTATTCAAATTGTCCCAGGGGGGTATTAAACGCAGTTTTAAATTCGTCCCCCTCTCTGATCCGCACCCGAAAGTAGGCATCTCTCAAATCCAGTTTGGAGAACACCTTCCCCCCAGCCACCGCCGCCAAAAGGTCTTTGATTAGGGGCATGGGGTATGCGTTTGTGTTAGACACCGCGTTCAGCCCCCTATAGTCAGTGCATAGTCGTAGCCCCTCATCTTTCTTTTTCCGGAACAGGACGGGTGCAGCAAAAGGGGAAGAGGCGGGTCGGATGAACCCCCTCTCCAAGTTTTTGTCAATGAATTTTCTCAGCTCCACCTTCTCGGATGGGCTCATGGAATACAATTTACCTTTAGGCAGTTTTTGGTTCGGCAGTATCTCAATAGCACAGTCACAGTTTCTGTGGGGGGGCAACTCATCTGCTTCTTCTTCCCCAAAGACAGCAGCCAGGTCCCGGTACTCCCTGGGAATCGCCTCCAGTTCGGCCTCCGCCACCCCCACCGTCACTGGGTCATTTCCCGTACGTAGTGGTCCCCAGTCCTTTTGCCAAGTGTGGGTTTTACACTTCTCAGAGATAAAATTAACCTTCCCGTCCCCCCATAAGATATGCGGGTCATGGTCAAAGAACCACGCACTACCTAGGACCAAGGGAAAGCGGGCCGCTGGGGTAATTACGAAGGGTCTCACTTCCCAGTGATTCCCGATCTCCACAAGGTCTTTGATTAGGGGCATGGGGTATGCGTTTGTGTTAGACACCGCGTTCAGCCCCCTATAGTCAGTGCATAGTCGTAGCCCCTCATCTTTCTTTTTCCGGAACAGGACGGGTGCAGCAAAAGGGGAAGAGGCGGGTCGGATGAACCCCCTCTCCAAGTTTTTGTCAATGAATTTTCTCAGCTCCACCTTCTCGGATGGGCTCATGGAATACAATTTACCTTTAGGCAGTTTTTGGTTCGGCAGTATCTCAATAGCACAGTCACAGTTTCTGTGGGGGGGCAACTCATCTGCTTCTTCTTCCCCAAAGACAGCAGCCAGGTCCCGGTACTCCCTGGGAATCGCCTCCAGTTCGGCCTCCGCCACCCCCACCGTCACTGGGTCATTTCCCGTATGTAGTGGTCCCCAGTCCTTTTGCCAAGTGTGGGTTTTACACTTCTCAGAGATAAAATTAACCTTCCCGTCCCCCCATAAGATATGCGGGTCATGGTCAAAGAACCACGCACTACCTAGGACCAAGGGAAAGCGGGCCGCTGGGGTAATTACGAAGGGTCTCACTTCCCAGTGATTCCCGATCTCCACCCGCAATGGGATAGTCTTGTATTTGCACGGCTCTTTCATCGTGGAGCCATCCATCTGCGTAAACACTAGGGGTTCTGCCAGCTTGACCACTTTCGCCCCGAGGCCCATTACTAATGAGGGGTTAATAAGGTCCTTCCCGCACCCCGAGTCAATGAGGGCTCGTACTCTCACATGGGTCTGTGGACCCGGGTCCATTAGGGTCACAGTGAGGAAGAAAAGAGAAGGGGGTTTGCTCACCGGGATTTGTGCTTGTGAGACCGGGACCTGCTGTTCAGCGCTATTTACAGCAGGTCCTTCTCGTTTCCCGCCTTCGTTGTTTCTTCGTCCGACGAGTCCGAGGTCTCGCTCAGGGGGGTGATTTGCAGAGCTCTCGCCCCTCTCGGCTTTGCTACCAGCTTAGGTGTGGAAGTATCGAACTTCTTCTTGGTTCCTTTCGCCCCCCCGGGCAGCGTAGAAGCTCCGGGGCAGTTCACGGCGAAATGGCCCACCTCTCCGCACTTCAGACAGAGCCCTTGTTTCATCCTGATCTCTCTCGTTCCGTCTTTGGGTCTGGGGTTCGATGGCTGGGTCTTCCCTCTTGGGGTCGGAGGTGGGCCCGATTGGCCTCCCTTCCCCAGCGCCGCCACATCATCCAGGCGGATGGTTCTTAGGCGGGTCTCCATAGTGACTGCTGATTGCATCCAGCCCGCCAGGGTGTCGGGGTCGTGTCCACGCGTCACGGTGCGGTGGATCTCGGAGTTGAGCCCCAGTCGAAACTGCTCCGCCAAGACCCCGTCGGGCCACCCTCGTATCTTAGCGGCGAGTCGGCGGAACTCCGCTATATATTCGCGGACTGATCAGGAGCCTTGTTTGAAAGCACGTAAGGCCGCTCGGGCTGTCTTGTTTGCGTTGACATCTTCAAACTGCTCCTTCATAGCCCACATAAACGCATCGATCTCTCGTAACTCTCACCCGTCCGCTTGGTGCAAGGCTACGTACCAATCAGCCGCCGCCTCCTTCAGGTGTGATGCGATGGCGTCTACCATACGGTCTTCGCTCCGGAACAGGTGACCCCAATTCTCAATGAACTTTTCCGTTCTCACCAGGAAAAACGAGAACTTCTCCAGGGTCCCATCGAAGTCTGCGTCAAGGAGTTCGGCCGGCTTCGGTGGGAGGAAACCCCAGGGCCACTGTGGTCGCGGTGCCGGTGGCTCCTGCCCCGGGGGTCCCACTGGTTGGTCCGGGGGCCCCGCTGGTTGCGCGGGTGGTGCCACGGGCACGATTCTCTGGTCAGGAGGTGGTTGTCCAGGGGGCGCCTCTCGCTGCCTCCGATCCATCTCCTCACGAATGCCATCCGAAATCATCTTAGGGATGCGGGAGAGGGACTCGTCCAACATGCGGATTAAGCGATTGTGGCTCGGATCGCCACTCCATCTCCGGCTTCCTCCGGGTCCCTCCTCACCTCTTGACTCTCTGGTCAGGTCTTCCATCCCTTCCGCTGCGCTCAGTCGGTGTATCGCTCGCTCGTACCAGCTCTCCCTCACTGAAGCACGCAGGGTGTAGAACCACGTCTCATGCGTCTCAGCCAAGGGCTTCACCCAGTCTCTTCGCTACTTGGGCCGGGTTGTCACGCCACCGTAGGCCGCTCCATAAGGGTCGTCATAGGGCCCCCCCAGGTCGTAGTCAGAGCCCCAGGTTACCGGTACGTAGGTACTGGGAACTTCCGCGGGTACAACTGCGGTGGTGTTTGGCACCGTCGTCACAGGAGGTTTCTTGTCCTCCTGCCGGTCATCCTGCTGATCTTTCTCAATATGGAGAGTGTCTTCTTCACCGTCACTCATTGTGGAGTAGCGGGTTTCGGACCAGTCCCGACTAAAAGTGATTCTTAACAAACTGTCAGGGTCCTTAGCTAGTCAGCCAAACACCAGGCCTTGTTCATTGAAACAAGAATAGTATTTATTAAGCTGCAAGACTAGGTCACTAGAACAGAAGCATTGTTAAGAATAACTTGGATACATGAAGCATTGGGTTATACTCTAAAGGGGGGAAAGGGCCCCCACCGTTCTACCAATAGATGGTCAGCGCGCGCGCGGGAACCCCAGAAAGCTGTAAATAATAGTCTACCCTCCGTCCCACCATTCCCAGCCTAGCTGTTGTCTTTAGAAAGCGATAGGAGACGCTCAGCCTGGCATTCAAGGCCACTCTTGGCCTGGGAGATGAGATATGGCCCGGTTGCCCAGGCAACATCGGCAGCTCCCCACATTCCATCCCACCAGTTCAGATACATCAATTAACACCATACAGTCCCATCCTCCCTCCCTTCTCCAACCATACAGTCCCATCCTCCCTCCCTTCTCCATCCCTTATGGCAGGGATACCTGACAATAAGTCTTCACAGGCAAGTGTAAATCTGCTAATCGCCTAGACGGGGCAGGTGGGATGTTCATCTGGGCCGTTAAGGCAAAGTGATCTGACCACAGAGTAAGTCTCCTCTGAGTTAATCTGTTTAGGATTGCACTGTAAGTGCCACAGTGATGGCTTGGTTGTTGAAGTGGCAACAAACATTTTCTGTTAAAATGTAGGATGGGAACATCTTTTGAGCATATTTGTGCAATGAAGTTAGACAATTTGTGTTTAAAAAACTGGAAGTGTTTCATCTGCACAATCCACAATTTCTCACAGGTAAAGTGAATTTAGTTCTTGTTTTGCTGTTTCTTATTTAATACAAAGATGCATAAGCAGCCAAAAAGGAATTAAAGAAGTAGTCAGCTCTGGGGAAAAACAATTTACTTTTTAGGGTGGTAGATGGGAATAGAATCCTTGTGACTTTAAAAACAATGAAACAGGCATGAAGGAAACTGGTTCTGCTTTTTTTTACTGTACATTTGCATGCAACACATTTTGGCTGCATCACATGAGAGGTGATATGGCAGATGGATGATACTTTGCCCTTTTTTCTATGTTAGCAAAAACAAAACAGGAAAAGAAACCAGCTGCTGTATGGAGACAGAAACTCGAAATTCAAACAACTCAAAATTTCCCCTTCCAATACGTGGGAAAAACTACAAATGCAGTGGCAATTGAATGCAGAATTTAAGTGAAAAAAATTCCTCTCCTGGAAGATCTAAAATTGCCAGTTATCAGACATTAATAACTTCAGGGCTTTCTAAGTTCTTAAAATTGCACAATATTTTAGGAAGATACCTGGTGCATCAAAAAGTGCCACCCTATCTGACCTCTCAGAGGTAATCTCAGGGTTGGTGCTAGAGACTCCCCGACTAATTGTTCTGGGGGATTTCAATATCCATGTTGATGGCACCTCCTCTGGGCCATTTCAGGATTTTGTAGCCACTCTGTCTCCCACATGTTGTGATGGCTCAAAGCATAAGAAAGGACATGCCTTACATTTAATTTTTTGCAATGACTCTTGGGGTGAAGGTCTGGTTGGAGGACTGGAGGTTCAGCCTGTGCCATGGTCCTACTAACTGCCTACTCAAGACATGAGTAAATATGACACTGATGCTATACAGGAGTGAACGGGTCTGTTAAAATATGTGTGTGGAGATGAATGGATCCAACCTAGGGCTGTCAGGTTGCCAGTTACAGCAGACAGCCTCCTGCTCATGGGGTCTATGTTCCTACTGCCACTTGATGGAGCAGCAGGAGCAAAATGGGGTGGGGGGACCGGTATCCTTTGAAACTGTAGGAATTTTTACAGTTCCATGGGCTGTCACACACAAAGCCCTTCATGGCCTTGGCCCCTGTTATTTGCAGGACTGCCTCTCTCCCTGTGCTCCACCACAACAACTCCACTCATGTCAGCAGGGTCTTCTGCAGATGCCAACCTGCAAATGGCCAAAATCAACAGCTGCCTGGACACGTGCTTTCTCTGTTGTGGCTCCCACCTTGCGGAACAGCCTGTCCAAGGAAATCAGGAAAGCTTCCACTCTCCTGGGTTTCTGCAAACTATGCAAAACTCAACTATTCAAAGGGACTTTTCTCTGTAGGTTGCATTACACAAAATGGTTCACAAACCAACTCCATGATGTTACTTCCAGGTCTGACACCAGAAGTGACATCATGGTATTGCATGATGCCAATTGTCAAAGTTTCTACCACCTCAATGCTCCCAGGAGCTACTTTTTCTCTAGTAATTTTTTTTTAAATTGTGTACTATAGCCAAAAGGAATAAAAAATGTTGAGCTGTACCTCTTGCCAGGAGAGATCTGATATAGGAAAGTTAACAAGATGTATATGACTATATAAGGCCTGACCAGAGTAATCCAGAGCAAAAGATTTTTTACTGAGAAAATCTTCCAAATACATTCTGATTTGGATGGTGGCTGTAATATAGCTGGGATGTTAGTAATCCCTAGAACACTGTCCAGTCTGTTTATGTATATCTTTGATCTGGTTACTGCAATCTCTGTTGATAAGGAGGACCTGTGAAATCCACTACCTGTATTCTGGGTACTTGTTCACCCTGGTTACTGAAATCATGTAAGGATCACATTAACAAATCCCAATGTCCATTATAAATCAATCACTGAATCAGAGTGCCTTTTCTTGGTCACTAAAACAGGTGACATCTGTCCTTTGCTTTAAAAATATTGTTATAGAAAATTATGTGGTCAAATATTGCACTCTCTCTAATCTGCGCTTTCTGAACAAAATTATAGAGAATGGTTGCAGAACAACTCCAGGTCCTTCTTGATAACTCATCTAGACCCCTTTCAATCTGGTTTCAGACTTGACTATGGGATACAGACCATGCTGGTGCCGTTAGTTGATGATCTCTGTTTGAACATAGACAAGGGCTTGTGCCACTCTGTTGCTCTTATTGGAGTTTTCAGCAGGCTTTGATACTCTGGACCAAACCATTTTCCTGAGGCATTCAGAAGTAGAAAGAGAGATCGAAACACTGGAACTTACCTGAAGGTTTCTTCTCTTCAGTAGGGCGAAGTCATCCAAACTGGTTAGTCACGTCTCCTCTCGCTCTAGGCAGGGCTATGCAAATTTCTGTAGACTGTATTGGCTCAGAGTGAGGCTGACCGTCCAGTCATAGTATAGCCCAGATCCATAACAGATTTTACGTCTGACTAGATTTTGTTGTTTTATTTTATTTTAGGTGTGATGTGGATGACTTTGTCCCACTGAACAGAAGAAACCTTCAGGTAAGTTCCAATGTTTCATTCTCCTTCAGTGGGGGAAGTCATCCAAACTGGTTATATGCCCAAGCTACAACTTGGGTGGGATGCTCATTCTTATTTTTATCTGTTCTATCATTATGCTGCACATTTCAACTGGTCCCACCTACAGTGTCTCACACAGGTATAAAAGGTGGACCAGGATGTGACTCTAACAATTTCTTCCACTAGATCATTGGTGGAAAAAGGTCACTATATTACAGCGGCAGACCCAGGTCAGCAAAGA
Organism: Gekko gecko; assembly: GCA_029375565.1. Taxonomy (NCBI): domain Eukaryota; kingdom Metazoa; phylum Chordata; class Lepidosauria; order Squamata; family Gekkonidae; genus Gekko; species Gekko gecko. The sequence continues at coordinate 97,330,858 of JAPDNY010000004.1, read as the reverse complement.
TCCTGCAGTTCACCAACAGTCCACCAGCGAGTCCGCCAGCGACGCCGACGGTGTGTGCCGAACTCGAGAGACACGCCCACTGCGGACCAGACCGAGAACTACAACAACCCGTCCCTGCGCCGGCTGCGGCGGTAAGCATGACAGAAACCTCTGTTGGGCAAAGGAGCTGATCTGTCGCTCCTGTGGGAAGAGAGGTCATCTGGCCCGAGTTTGTCAAGTGGCCAGGAAATGGCCACCGTCTTCGCGACGTGCAGCCCCCAAGGTTTGGCCCCGAGATGATGGCAGGACACCCGACTGTCATCAGACCGACACCTGCTGCTGCCCATCGACCGTCCTGGCAACCGGTGACAAGGCCACTCGAAAGATCCACGTCACGCTTTGACTGGATGGCATTCCATGCACGATGGAGGTGGACTCCGGTTCGTCCGTCACAGTCATCTCCACACAGACGTGGCAGCATCTGTTCCTGAGGAGGAGCTGCTGCCGCCTGTCTCCAGTGTCAACATGCCTCACCGACTTCCAAGGACGACGCATTCCGTTGGCGGGAAAAGCTACCTTCCAAGTGGAGTTCAAGGATCGGAAGGCTGAGCTGTCCCTCCTGGTTGCAGAGGGTGAGAGGGTCAGTTTGTTGGGCCTTGATTGGTTCGAGGCCTTGGGCATTGCTATTACAGGTGTTAACCGCATTGATGAAAATAAAAGAGACTCATTGTATAGAGAGTTTCCTGAAGTGTTTGGGGAAGGGCTTGGAATGTACACTGGCCCCCCGGTTTCTTTTGATTTGGACCCTTCAGTGCGTCCCATACGGCTGAAGTACAGAAAGGTACCCCTCGCTCTAAAGGCAAAGATCGAGGCGGAGCTGGACAAGCTGGTTAATCAGGGTATCCTCGAGCCGGTGCCCTATGGTCAGTGGGAAACTCTCATAGTAACGCCTGTAAAGGCAGATGGGTCAATACGTATATGTGCTGATTATAAGTGTACTGTGAACAAAGCGCTTCAGCAACACTCCTACCCAGTGCCGGTGATCAGCCATGTGTTGGCATCACTGGGAAGAGGAAGGATTTTCGCTAAGCTTGACCTAGTCCAAGCTTATCAGCAGTTGCCCGTGGACGATGCAACTGCTGACGCTCAGACAATTGTGACCCACAAATGGGCATTCCGGGTCAAAAGATTGCAATTTGGGGTAAATGTCGCCCCAGGTATTTTCCAGGGTCTAATGGAGGGGCTCCTGTGTGGGCTACCCAGCGTTATACCTTATTTCGATGACGTTTTGGTGGCGGCCTCTGACGAGTGTGAACTGATGGCTCGACTCAGAGCAGTATTGAGCCATTTTAAAGATGGTAGGCTACGGGTTAAGCGTTCCAAATGTGTGGTTGGGGTGGAAAAAGTCGAGTTTTTGGGGTTCCTCATAGACGCAGATGGGGTCCACCCTACACCAGACAAGGTCACCGCAATACAGAACGCACCCCCCCTCAGTCTAAGAAGGACCTCCAGTCCTTCTTGGGAATCCTAAACTTTTATGGCGCTTTTCTGCCACACAAGGCGTCAGTCGCTGAACCTCTGCACGCCTTGCTCCACAAGGACGCCAAATGGGAGTGGGGTGAGCGGCAGAGGCGTTCTTTGTAGCTTTAAAAGATCTTCTGTCATGAAGTGCAGTCCTGACGCACTTCGATGAGAATAAACAGCTGGTGCTTGCAGCTGAAGCGTCCCCTTATGGGGTGGGCGCTGTTCTCAGCCACCCGATGCCGGACAGATCTGAGGCACCGATCGCCTTTTACTTGCGATCCCTCACTAAGGCGGAAAAGAACTATGCCCAGATCGACAAGGAGAGCCTCGCCCTAATCGCTGGAATAAAAAAGTTCCATGACTTTGTTTATGGGCGGTGGTTCCTGCTTGTGACTGACCACAAACCACTCCTGGGCATTTTCTCTCCGGACTGGCCAGCACCAAACATCTTATCGCCCCGGATGCTACGGTGGGCTGTGTTTTTGTCGGCTTATGACTTTGAGCTGTAGCACCGACCGGGAAAGGCTATTGGGCACGCCGACGCCCTTAGCCGCTGCCCCACACCACTGACTGACTCTAACGCAGAGCTGGAACTGGACGTTTTGGCAATTGAGGAACTCCCGGAGGCACCGGTTATCTCCTCGGACATTGCCACTGCGTCGGCAAAGGACGCTGTGATTGCCCGGGTTCTCAATTGGGCGTGGAGGGGGTGGCCGATGGGGAAAGTGGAGGCAGATTTTAAACCGTTCGTTTCCCGCCAAAACGAGTTGTCTGTTGCTAAGGGATGTTTGCTCTGGGGAAGCAGGGTCGTGATTCCCTTTAAGCTCAGAGAGAGAGTCCTGGAGGCATTGCACGCCGGCCATCCAGGGATGGTACACATGAAGTCTCTCTCCCGAGGGTATGTGTGGTGGCCCAAGCTGGACAAGGACATAGAGGTATGGGTTCGGAATTGTATGGCTTGTCAGCAGTCCTGTCCAGAACCACCTCATGCTCCTGTCCAGCCCTGGGAAAAGTTGAGGAGGCCATGGTTCCGCCTCCATATCGATTTTGCGGGCCCATACCATGGGCAAATGTTTTTTATTTGTGTGGACAGTTACTCCAAATGGTTGGAGGTGGTGCCCATGAAGTCCACTGGGTCTGGGGTGGTAATCAATGCCCTCAGGAGGCTGTTCTCAACCCACAGGCTGCCAGACTGTCTGGTCTCCGACAACGGGCCACAGTTTGTGTCAGCCGAGTTTGAGGGGTTCCTCAGAGACAACCTCATCCACCACGTGACTTCAGCGCCGTTCCATCCGGCCTCCAACGGTCAGGCCGAACGGATGGTACGGACGGCAAAGGAGTCACTTGGGTGCCTGACGTGCGGGGACTGGAGCCAGAAAATTGCCTCTTTCCTCCTGAGGCAACATATCACCCCGTGTTCAATGACGGGGAGGAGCCCAGCTGAACTGTTAATGGGCCGTAAGCTGGTTTCGTTGCTAGACCGCCTGCACCCTGACCTCGACCAGTCAAGGCAGCGGTCAGAAACCCCGGCCCAGGGGAGAGTTTTCCTTGTTGGGGACAAAGTGTTTGCCTGCAACTATGCGGAAGGTCATCAGGGGCTACCAGCCGTGGTCACCAAGGTAGCAGGGTCCAGGCTGTACGTGGTCCGGCTTCCCAGCGGACGGGAGATACGCTGCCATGTAGACCAACTCAGGGAGTGCTGGGCAGACTCAAGCACAGAGTCGGTGCCTGAACCTGAGCTGGTCCCCGAGCAGGAGGGGCCTCCCGCCGAGGAGGTGAGTGCTGTGGAACGGGAATCGGAGTCTGGGCAGACCCCAACTCCAGAGCCTGAGTCCCCTGTTTTTGTTCCCCCCGTCTCTCCTGCGAGAGAGGAGGTTGTCAGAGTCCCTGAAGAATGTGCTGCTCCACCGCCATTGGAGCAGAGACCGCTGCGCCGGTCATGCAGAAGCCAAGGTGCCTCCACCCCCACCTAAAAGACTACTTTTGGAAGGGTAATGCTCCATCTTAGGGGGGAGGAATTTGTTATGTATTGAACTGTGAATCAAGCCTATTCTTTCACATGTTAAGCTTGCTTCAGAATGTGGCTCCTCAGCTGTCGCATTACTATTGGTTGGTTTCTGCAAAACCTATGCAAGTAGCCAATCACTGTGTGATAAAGTATCTAAGAGGGAACGTCTCTGATTGGACTTTATCCCTGTGTTGTGATTGGCCCTTAACTTATTGTGGGTGTGGCTTTGACAGCCCAGGAGAGTTTAAAAAGGAGCTGTGCTCCACTGTTTCTTGTGGTGTGTTCCTGAGTTGGTGTTGCCGTTAAATAAAGCTGAAATCACTTGTTGAGCTTATTCCGTTGTTGAGTCTCATACTTAACAGGGATCCCCTGGGGGCATCTCATTATTATTAATATTTTTATCCACTGAATTGTTACACATGTTGGCCACAGCCTTAGGCCAAACTGCTCCTGAATGTAATACTACAAAGTATCATTGCCTGGAACTGCCCATTCTGCCTTTAGTATGTAATCAAAGAATTTTGAGGACCCTTTAGATGGTTTCTCAAACCCTCTAGTATCTAAATTAGATGAAGCTTATGATCTAGGGTTTGTTTGTATCCATCTGGTAGTTAAGAAAAAGCAAAGGCAGTTTTTTCTTTTCTTTTTTAAATCTCTGCAGATGTTCCAACCAGGAAGGCCTTGGAGAATCTTCTGACCATTCCCCTTCCTCTTTATCAGAGCTTGTTGTCATATATCCTATAGTTGAAAAGAGCCCCTCCACCCCTAAACCCAAGTCTGCCATGGATGGTGAGGGAGAAGGGGGACATCTCTTTGACTAGCTCTCAAAGGCTCCTGATGTTGTGGGTGCTAGCGTCCTTATCGGCAAGATCAACCACAGCCACTGCTGGGTCAGGTACTCTTAGCCCCGGAAAGAACAACCTGATTTCTGGCTGCATATGCACAGGGCTGGAGCAGGCCCAGGCCCGACTAAAAGCCTAAAGAGGGAGGGCAGAAAAAATGCGGGAAAAACCCTTAGCAGTCACCCTATTGGAATTTCCTTGAACTGCCGAAACCATGCTGGGAAAGGCCTCAGAGAAGGCTCCCCCCCCCTGCTCTGCTGCATTTGCTTGGATCAGCCCTTTGTTTGCCTTGGGGATCCTCATCCCACTGCCCCTATGTCTCGGAGGGGGGAGATCTGACTTTCAGCTCCAACCCTCTCACTCTCTGTAGGCCCGGAAGCCTCTGAGTCTGTATGGAGGGCAGGCCAGATGCTGCGATCTCCTCATGGCTGCTGGAGCCAGTAGAGCTCTGCTGGGTTTTCCCAGTGCAACCAGGGGACGGCTGCAGAAACGACTCAAAGCCTCAGGCCTAGCAGCACCAACAGAGGCCCGTGCCAGTCTCCGATGCCTGAATCCTCAAGCGGGAGAGGCCTGCCACCATGGTCTCCCCCTTCTGTCTAAGACAAGCAATGGGGCCCTTCCGTCTTCCATACTTACAGGGTAAGAGACTCCAAGAGGCCGGCTCTGGGTTCAGACCCAGTAGATCTCTGTTGGGTGTTTTCAGCAGTCGAGGGCCGGCTGGGGAATGACCCAAAGCCTCAGGTCTGCCAGCACTGATGGGCCCATGCCAGTCTCCGATGCCTGAATCCTCAGGCACGAGAGGCTTGCCACAGTGGTCTCCCCCTTCCGTCTTCCATACTTACAGGGTAAGAGACTCCAAGAGAGTGGCTCTGCGTTCGGACCCAGTAGAGCTCTGTTGGGTGTTTTCAGCAGTCGAGGGCCGGCTGGGGAATGACCCAAAGCCTCAGGTCTGCCAGCACTGATGGGCCCATGCCAGTCTCCGATGCCTGAATCCTCAGGCACGAGAGGCTTGCCACAGTGGTCTCCCCCTTCCGTCTTCCATACTTACAGGGTAAGAGACTCCAAGAGAGTGGCTCTGCGTTCGGACCCAGTAGAGCTCTGTTGGGTGTTTTCAGCAGTCGAGGGCCGGCTGGGGAATGACCCAAAGCCTCAGGTCTGCCAGCACTGACGGGCCCATGCCAATCTCCGATGCCTGAATCCTCAGGCAGGAGAGGCCTGCCACAATGGTCTCCCCCTTCCGTCTTCCATACTTACAGGGTAAGAGACTCCAAGAGAGTGGCTCTGCGTTCGGACCCAGTAGAGCTCTGCTGGGTTTTTCCAGCGCAGTTGGGGGCCAGCTGCAGAAACGACCTGAGACCTCGGGTCTGGCAGCACTGACTGAGGCCCGTGCCAGTCTCCAATGCCTGAATCCTCAGGTGGGAGAGGCCCGCCATAACGGTCTCTCACTGAGTGCAGTTTGTGGCCTTGTAAATGTTTCTACCGTTGGCCAGTCACTGGTGCCTGGGACCTCAGGCAGGAGAGGCTTGTCTTAAAGGTCTCTTTTTTCTTCTCTTAAGACCGACGATGGGGCCTTTCTTCAAGGCTTTCCCCCATGTAAGGCAAGAGCCTCCAAGAAAGCAGAGCTAGGCTCGAGCGTCCTGCTTGGAGTGGCAGGGCTACTGAAACTGGAGGGTCAGCCTCACTCTGAGCCAATACAATCTACACAAATTTGCATAGCCCTGCCTGGAGTGAGAGGAGGCGTGACCTAACCAGTTTGGATGACTTCCCCCACTGAAGGAGAATACTTTGGATTGGTTTAGATTATTATGTATGGGCTGGATTTAGAGACTTGCTGTTGGGAGACAAGGCCTTAGGTAGTTTAAGAAGTTTCACCGGGCTAAGTTGTACACACATACCATTTAATTGCTATGTAAAGTCCCTAGGATAAATTATTTGTTGTTTCAGAGGTGACTGTCATCAATATGCTCTCCATTTCTCTGTAAAAAAACTCCCCACCCCCCATGTTGTAGAGGTTCTGGGCAACTGCCTGACTGCTGGGCTTAAATGGCTATGGTAAACAAGCCGAAATTGACTCCTGACAAGACAAAGGCGATGCTCATTAAAACTGAAACACGTAAAAACAGATCAAAGTAACTCACGTGACCATTAAAAACACCAAGTTGCTCACAGTCTATAAGAGAAAGTTGGTGAAGACATCATCCATTTAAAATATTTTAGTACCCTTCTCGTTAATCCCTAACTCACAAATGGTAAGAGACTAGAGCAGTGCATCTCAGCCTTTCATACATTACATCCAACCACTTTGCTCTGTCAAAGAACCCAAGGAAGATATTTATTCTGTTATTATATTTACCATTTATGGTAAACTTTATGGATATAAAAAATTGCAGAAACATAATGGATGATCCCTTTCTGGTGGGGTTGGCAGGAAGTGGCACATCAAAGACACTTGCTGGTGGGCAGAGGGGAAAAGGGATTGAGGGAAATACCAGCCATATAAAGGTACTATTAGTACACCAAAAGATCCCAAGTGGATAGGGTTAGCAGGAGGCAGCTCTGACAGGTAAACATGGAGACTGAAAAAGAGTAAATTCTTAGTAATTGTGAAAAACCTGCATTCCATCTAGACTACTTCTGTGTCCCACCAGTGCTATGTATATCACCAGCTGAGAACCACTGATCTAGAGAATGCTGTTGATTTATGTTAAAGGTCAGAACAGTGAGTTCCTGTTTAAGAAAGAAGACATTAGGGGTGTGTGTGTGTATGGAGATACAGGGCCAAAGCAAACAGGATACTCTTCAGCGCAGTGAATATTATTTGTTTGAGGAACGTTTGTGCAGTCACAGCATCCAAAATGATAAGCTCTAGAATTTGATGCCCTACAGAAAAACAATATCCTTCATGCCTAATCCCCCCCAAAAAGAACACATACCTTTTACATTAAATATTAAGAGTCACAAAGGAGCAAGCAAAGAGTGTTATTCCTTCAGATACCTCTTTAGTAACACACATGATCAAAAAGTTGTAATATAGATAGTGATAATAAATTTATTTAAAAATATACAGAAATTATCTATAATTTGATTTAAAAACACAAAGAAGATACAGAAGTGTAAAAACAACAACTTTGAGTCCTGACCTGAATAGCCCAGGCAAGCCCGTTCTTGTTAGATCTCAGAAGCTAAGCATGGTGGACTCTGGCAAGAACTTGGATGGGAGACCCCCTTGAAATACCAGAGGCGGGAGGTGGGGGCAGGCTTTATTCAGCCACCTCTCTGAATATCCTTCAGGCCCCCAGTAGGGGTCAGTCACCAGAGGTCACTATGATTTCCAGGTGCACACATACACACACGCATTCACATGTGTGCACACACAGGCACATATAAAAAATTCTAAAAAAACAACAACTTTGCTTTCACTGTGCAAGTACTCAGAAAATCTAGCATTCTTTATTCTTAGTTTAGCTGCTTGAAATGTGTACAGATTCCTTGAGTTTGTTCAGAAGGGCTCCACTTTGACATTTTGAGCAGCAGGCTGAAACCCTCTGACAACACACTTGATACCTTGTTAGAAATTGCAGAAAATACTGCAAAGCAGTGAGTTCCTGTTTAAGAAAGAAGACATTTTCTGCAACAACACCGAGCAGTAGGGCACTGTTGACTCCATCTAGTTAAACCAGTCTCTTAACCAGAACAAAGTTTGAGTCCAGTGGCGCCTTTAAGCCCAACAAAGTTTTATTCTGGGTATAAGCTTTTGTGTGCATGTGCACTTCATAAGATACATTGAAACAGAATTCACCAACCACTACATACAGGTAGCAGGTGAGGAGGATGTTGCCAGGAAGGGACATTTAGAGCCAAGACTAGATTAAGGAAATTGGTAAGGCCTGTCTCTTAACCAGTTAGAAAAAAACCCTCTTCTTAGTACCACAATACAATTTGAACTCTGGTTACTACTAGCCAGTCAAGGTGAGAGATGGAACCCAGCATTACAAATTCTGAACTTCTTCCTAAAATACCCTGACTTTTTACATATGTCGTAACTTCATGAATGGGAAGTAAGGATATTTAATAAACTGTGTGTGAAAGTAGTAAGAGAAACAACATCCAAGAATTCAAAAATTGTATTTGGTGGTCATAGAGAAATGGATTAAGCAGTCCTCCTATCCCTCCCACTTTTTAATTCTTAATTCTCTCTACTAAGGCAGCTTTTTGTTTTTAGAACAGAGCCAGAACTCAGCTACATGTATTTGCATGTAAACTGCAGTTAGTGCTAAAGATATCCAACACAGTTCTGATTTAACAATTATGAGGTATATTTATCATCAGCTATTATTTCCGTGTCACATAAGACGGGATATCAAAACATTCCAAGCATTTGAAATTTACTAAAGTTTGGTCTTGATTATGTGAATACTAGGTTCAGGAAAGAATCCAAACCTGTCCACTCAGAAGTGAATCCCATTATATTCAATGAATCTTATTCACAGAGAAGTGTTCTTAAATTTGGAGCCTAAACATCATAGTAAAAGTAGTGGTGAAATATGTGTATTTCAAACGACTATTGAAAATGGCAAAATATATTCTACTTTATTGCTGGTCTCAAATTCAGAATGAGAAAATGATGTCCTTTGAAGGTTACATCCTTTTTTCACATGAGAAGGCTTGGTTCAAAAGGGAAAAAATGGAAGCCCATTTAGCAAATCTTTCAACCGCCGCTCCAGTCACATAACCAGATCCTTAACCATAACTGGTTCACAGAGGTGGTTTCCACTCAAGGATGGGCTTCAGTGGTATCCTTGCTGTTGGTATGCTTTCTGATAAAGTACAGTGTCAATGGGGCTTCCACATGGCAGGTTTCCCCATAATTTCTCTAGTCCAATCCCCCAGCAGTGGCCATCCCCCTTTCTCCAGGGGCACTGGACATTTTGCAGTTTTTTAAACAATCAGCACTAGAATATAGGTAAATTGAGGTAACATTATAAAAATATGTGTAGCAGGTTTCTGAATTATGACCTTTCATTTTCTAAAAAGTAACTCTGTCTCCTCCACTGCAGAGATATGCCTTTCCCCTTATATATCTGCAAGGGAAGGGGCTGGGAATTCAGAGACCCTACTACACATATTGTTACAACAAAAAGTTCCCTCCAAGTAGCAAGGGGAGGAAGCTGCTGCTGTAGGGACAGGATAGGAAAAATGGCTTCCATGCGGGTGGCAAAATCCGTGTTTTTCCTCTCATAGCAGCCATCCAGGTTTTACTGTGATTGTTCCAAAAACTTTGGAGCAAAGCATGTTTGAGAAGGATCAGAAAAAAGATGGGGAAACCCCAGGAGGTAAACCAATGCACCACAGCACTGTGAGGAACAGCAAAAGAACCTGCTTCCTAACAGTATTGAGCCCAGGGCAGATAACCTCTGTAGAAAAGGCCAGAGAGTCAGTTTGGCTTTCATGAGATAGGGGAGGGGTTGCTTCATCTCAAAGGGGAAAACAAACCAGACTTGATCAGAAAAAACAAAGTGCTGAGCCGCATGTCTTTGTGAGGCTTCACATACTGTATAGGCACTGGCACTCAGGTATCCCCAAAGCAGTGGAGGTATTGGCAAAGGGATAAATAGCAGATCAAGAAATAGCAGATCCATTCTGTAGCAATTTTCCCATTACCAGCAAAGTGCTTCAGCCCAACAACATTTGATAATCACACAGAACTGATTATCAATGATTATTAGAAGTCCAATCTCAAGACTGGTTGTAAAATTGGATCTGAAGATACTGTGGTGGTGTACTTTTGCTATTTATTCTGTTCAAAGCCATACATAAAATTTGCCATCTTTCAGGAAGGGCTCTAGCTTGTTGACAAGACATGACAACTGAGCATATATTGATACTAAGGATGGTTACAACACACTTTCATGCAATTAAGAGCAACAGAGAACATGCACTAACCAAGCCAGATGTTCTTTAACCCTGGAGAAAGCTGTCATATAGAGTTAGCAAATGGTAATTTTTCTCTCCATTGATTCATCTTCTCATGTATTCACCAACCATTTCTGAATCTGATGATTCACTTTCTTCAGAACCACTATAATTTTGCCATGTAGGTGACACGTCATGAATATCAGAACTCTGCATATCCACTATGTTAGCAAAATGTTTTGGTTCAGAGGCATCAGGATCACATGGTTCCTGCAAGTCTGATGTGTCTTCTTGAAAAGAGATTTGCGTTCCCAAAGCATCCCAATTTGTATTGTATACTTCTAGCTTCACAGTATCTAAATTAATATTTAAACAGCCACCACCCTCTGGTTCAGGTATGGAGGAGGAGTTCATGTCAGAAGGATAAAATAGCTGATCTGTTGCACTGTCTTCTTTCTGAATATCATATTGAGAGTCCTTTGCCTCAGTGTCTAACACTTCAGCTGCTTGACAGTCACTTGCAGTTGATGAACAGCCTATAGATGCTGTATCTTCTATTTCTGTCTTGGAATGGGATTTTGAAATTGTGCCCAAGGGCCTGCGATTAGTATACATGGCATCTTTTTCATTACCACTTTCTCCATCATAACTGTTTTCCCCAAACGTTTTCCCCCTCTCCTGAATCATCCAAATAGTGTGCACTTCTTCAGGAGGAGAGTCAAAGAGTGAATAGTTTAATTTATGTGTGGCTTCCTGAAAAGAAAAGAAAAATGGAATTTACAAACAGATGCATGGGGTAGTTTCAAAACAGTGCTGGAATGTAATAAAAACAATGGTGCTCAGTACATCACCTCTGGAATGTATTCAGATCTCACAAACAAACCTCTGTTCATAATGTGCTAACTGAGGATTGTTGCAATGTTTGTGTGCTCTCCTTTGTAAGTACCCCCCCATGTGGAGGCCCTAGTTTTGGAATCCTTGAATTAAACAACATTTTGCCATGATAATCAAATGGCACCAGTTTGGCCAGATCCCTGCAGGTGGGCATCATGGCAGACTGGAGTTTAATTCAAGGCTTCAGAAACCAGGAAGCCTTCGGTCATGAATGGAGTTCATGCCCATCACCAACAAACAGAGATGTGTTCATAAAAATCTTAACGTAGCTTTGGTGTTGATAGTTAATTTAACCCAATACTGAAAACTAATATAAACTGGCAAATCCCATGGATTTCAATAGTGCCTACTTGCATTTGCATACATTTACAATTGAGAAAACCCAGAATAATCAGAATACTCTCTTTTTTACTTAACAGCAAAATATCTAATTCTTGACAGAATTCCATCTGTGGATACTGAAATCTGGAGATCAGACCCATGAACAGGCAAGCACATCTTTCTATACACCTGAGAAAAGCCCCAGGTTTGCAGAAAAATCTGAAATCTTAAAAACAGTGAAGGAAATGAAAAAAATGCATGTGGTAGGTTAACCTCCCCAAATAACAGAAGCAGCACCTGCACCTTTAAGAAACTAATGACATAGCCCATTGGTAGGCATCCACAATATCATTGCCAGATTTCAAGTCTTGGTTTTTGTCAGTTAAAAAAAGGGGGGGGTCCCTTTTGGCCTTTGTGGGAGGACTCATTGTGGCCAGGCCCAGCAGCAACCTGCAGTGACTTGCTACCACATGACTTCCATGACTCACCCAGACCCAACTCTTGCTACTGTTCAACAGCAGCCACCACAAGAAAACCAGTGTGGTATAATTTTTAGAGTTTCATATTAGGATCTTTGGGACCCAGTTTAGAATCCTTGCTCTGCCATGAGGGCTCACTGGGAACCACGGCTTCTACTGTTCCCCACAGCTGGGTAGGCAGAACAACGGCAGGGCACTGGGATAGGACAACAGAGCAGCAGGGGAGTAAGTGGAGGGCAGGCAGAGTAGGCTGGGAGTCCAGAGCACTAGGGAGGATGGTGGATCACAGGGTTGCCAATTCTGGTTTGGGAAGTTCCTGGATATTTGAAGAGGTACCTAGGGAGCAGTATTGGGGAAGAGAGGGAGCTATGTGGGGATACTATGCCACAGAGTTCACCCTCCAGAGTTGCCATTTTCTCCAGGGGAACTAAACTCTGTAGTCATAAAATCAATTGTAATTCCAGGAGATCTGGAAACTGGCAATTCTAGTGAGTGGGCAGAGCAGCAGGGGAGCAGAAAGGAGGTTTCTCAACCCCTCATCCCCCCTCAAAGGAGGCATAATGATGGAAAAGAGGGCAACCAGGAGGCCAGAGAGGCGGTGGGGGGAAGAAAAGTAGTGTGTGTGCGCACGTGCGCGTGCATGCACGCAGGTTCCTCAACCCTCAAGAGTTTCTCTGCAGTCGGGGGGGGGGAAGAGTGAGAGACCAGGTGAAAGGTAGGGGTGAGTAGGGGATTCCCCCATAAGTCTCATGGGTCCCCACTGGGCAATATGTTTTATGGCCAACATTGTCCCATCTGCAAAACAAATCTTCAGACTGGGACCATGTAGAGAGAAAGGAGATCTTTCTACAAACTCAGGGAAATCCCCAAGTTTGCAGAAAAATGAGATTTTAGCTGCCATTACATGGCAACCCTGGTAAGCAAAACCACAGCACAGCGGCAGGAACCTGAGGAGATAGGGAGAAACCAACAAAGAGAAGGGGGTGGGGGAGAGAGAAAAAGGGACTGTGCTGATGAGAGAGAAGGGGGTTGAGGTGAAAGGGGGGGAGTGGAGAGAGAGAGAGAGATTGCTGCTCCAAGGGGGAGATAAGAAGAAGAAGAAGAAAAAGAAGAGATTGGATTTATACCTGTAATGTATCCACTGGAGGACATGGGCTCAGGGCATATAATAAAGTATGTGAGAGCTGAAATCACTCGTCCGTCTCAGTACTTTTCAATACCCCACCCTTCACTTGGAGTCTCAGAGCGGCTTACAAACTCCTTCCCCTTCCCACAACAGACACCCAGTGAGGTAGGCAGGGCTGAGAGAGCTCTGAGAGAAACTGCTCTTTCAAGAGCAACTGACAGAACTATGGCTTGCCCAAGGTCATCCAGCAGCTGCAAGTGGAGGAGTGGGGAATGAAACCCAGTTCTCCCAGATTACAGTCCATGCAGTTAACCACTACACCAAACTGGAGGGTTAGGGGAGTAAAAGGCTCTCTAACCCCTGCCCTTCCCCTTCTTTCACTCTCCCTCTCCCCCCACCTCCTCTCCAAGCCTCTTCACTGATGGGGTGTCTGGGACTGTGGTTCTTTTCCCTCCAACCAGCACTATCAGATGATGCACAGCAGCAATAGCAGCAGGAGCAGAGTGTGGCAGGACACATTTTTCACTGTGCATCCTGCACGCTCTCTCACCCGAGCCTCTGGCAGCTGAGAAAATTCAAATGGGGGGGGAGAGAGCAGAAATGAGAGTGTGGGGATCAGCAAGATAGGGGGAAGTGAAGATGTGGGGAATGAAATGCCTCCTTCTTCTCTTGTTCTCATCTATTGCCCTGAACTCTCAAAAAACCCAGGTATTATGTAGGCAGGGCTAATCCTGGTGCTGCATGACTAGGGCTGCAATCCTACAACCCTTTACTTGGAAATAAATCCCATTAAATTTACTGTGGTTTATTTCTAAATAAGCATGCATATCATTGCCCTATAGAAATCCCTTAATTTCACTATAATAGGCAAGTGCCTTCATTCAGAATAGTAACTGGCATGTTTACTTATCTTCTGTAACAAAATGTGACTTAAAAGTATGAACACAGTACTAATCACAATGGAATGGTTATAGTGCAATCCTACACAAATGGAAAGACCATTAATTTCAATAGGATTAGTCGAAAGTAATTCTGCATAGATTGCACTGTTATTTAATTAACTATGGAGAAACAGTAGAAAATAAGTATTTTACATCAAAAGAAGACAATGAGGTTTTTTCCTTCCTTCAAATGTATCCTGTCTTCCGCCATACAACTTAAACCATTCCTTGCTTCAGTATTGCCTTAAATGATATTTTTAGTATTTTGTAATCTAGTTTTATGCATTGTTCATATGTACCATACTGTTTTTATTGCACTGTTTTAAACTGTGTAATCTGCCTTGAGTCTTTGCAAGACAGATGGACTATAAATTAAATAAATAGATATATAAATAAATAAAATGGTATTCAACAATTTTACTTTAATTCAAATCAAATCAGCAGGATGGCTTATTCTGGCTTCAGCTCTAAATGGCTTTTATAGTTACACAATCAATCAATCAATCAATTAATTCATGTTTATAATTCTGTTGGAAATCAGAAATGCAAACCAAATGGGAAGCCTCTTTATACATTTTTGTTCTTTTAGCTTTAATTAATTAGTTACTAGCTTAGCAGTTCAGACATACAAGCAGATGAGGTGGCAAAGAGTGCCTGGAGAGTAGCACTTCTGACTGCAGGTGTGGAGGGCCAATACCTGAGTGCTTTTCTATATAACCCCTTGGAATGCAGAAAATTGGATGGTGGGAAGAAGAGCTTTAGCTTAGCCTTCTCAAGTTTTGTATGTGCAGGAGACTTTTTCCCCATAGGGAATCCATTTGATTGCCCAGCTTGCAATCTGAAGTGGTAGAGTCCAGGATCAGTTTTACACCCACATCAACTAGCTAATAGGAAACAGAGAATGAATATAAATGGGCATTTTTCACAGTGGAGGGTGGTAAGCAGCGGGGTACCACAGGGGCTCAGTACTGGGTCCGATGCTTTTTAAATTGTTCATTAATGATTTGGAGTTGGGAGTAAGCAGTAAAGTGGCTAAATTTGTAGATGACACTAAAACCTTCAGGGTGGTGAGAACCAGGGAGGATTGTGAGGCACTCCAAAGGGATCTGTGGAGGATGGGCAAGTAGGCGTCAACGTGGCAAATGGGGTTCAGTGTGGCCAAGTGCAAAGTGATGAATATTAGAGCCAAAAATCTTAACTATAAACAGGGGTCTTTTGGGGGGGAGCCCACCGGAGCGCAGCTCCGGGAGCTCAGGAGCCAAGCCCCGCCCCCAGCCGGCGTCCCGGGGAGTCTTTCAGGCAGCCAAATGTCAATTTCAGCTCCATTATATCCTATGGGCCATTGAAGTCAATGGTGAAAACATAGGGTATATTCTGGGGGCTGGAGGGGAGGGGGTTTGAGGGAGAGGCTTCAGACTCACAGGGTAGCTGATGGAGCCTCTCCCCAAGATACCCACCAAGTTTCAAGAACATTGGACCAGGGGGTCCAATTCTATGAGCCCCCAAACAGGTTGCCCCTATTCCCTCTATTGTTCTCTATGGTGGGAAAACAAGTTAATTTTTTCCCACCATAGAGAACCATGGAGGGAATAGGGGCAACCTGTTTAGGAGCCCATAGAATTGGACCCCCTGGTCCAATGTTCTTGAAACTTGGTGGGTATCTTGGGGAGAGGCTCCATCAGCTACTCTTTGAGTTTGGAGCCTCTCCCTCAAACTTCCTCCCCTCCAGCCCCCAGAATATACCCTATGTTTTCACCATTGACTTCAATGGCACATAGGATATAATGGGGCTGAATTGCCGCCAGATTTCTTTCATTCCCTCCTTTCCTTCTCTCTTTTTCCTTTTTCCCTCCTTCTTCCCTTCTCTCTCTTTCTTTCTTTCTTTCCCACCTTCTTCTCTTCTCTTTTTCCTCCTTTCCCTGTTTCCCTCCTTTCCCTGTTTCCCTCCTTCCATCTCTTTCTTTCTTTCTTTCTTTCTTTCTTTCTTTCTTTCTTTCTTTCTTTCTTTCTTTCTTTCTTTCTTTCTTTCTTTCTTTCTTTCTTTCTTTCTTTCTTTCTTTCTTTCTTTCTTCCTTCCTTCCTTCCTTCCTTCCTTCCTTCCTTCCTTCCTTCCTTCCTTCCTTCCTTCCTTCCTTCCTTCCTTCCTTCTCTTTCCCTCTTTCCTTCCTTCTTTCCTTCTCTACTCTCTCTCTTTCCTTCCCTCTTTCCTCCTTCTGTGGCCCAACTCTCATGAGAAGGCGTTTAAACTTTAAACCCCTTCTCTCTTAGCTCCCCCACCCAGACCAGCTGGGGAAGGGAAGGGGAGGCTTTTGAAGATGCCTCCCCCCCTTTTGTTTCCCCTTCTGACATCACTTCTGGTGATATCAGGGGGCGTGGCATATGCTAATAGCCTAATAGCTCATTAGCATACCATATGCTAATGAGCTCCTGCAGCTGTTTTTCTACAAAAAGACCCCTGACTATAAATATACGTTGATGGGGTCCAAACTGGCAGAGACTGTCCAAGAGAGAGATCTTGGAGTTGTAGTAGATAACTCACTGAAAATGTCAAGACAGTGTGCGACTGCAATAAAAAAGGCCAACACTACGTTGGGGATTACTAGGAAGGGAATTGAGAACAAATTGGCCAGTATCATAATGCCGCTGTATAACTTGATGGTGCGACCTCATATGGAATACTGTGTCCTGGCCCCCCTGGAGGACCTCCTGATGGCACCTGGTATTTATGGCCACTGTGTGAAGAGTGTTGGACTGGATGGGTCATTGGCCTGATCCAACATTGGCTTCTCTTACATTCTTATGTTCTTATGTGAAGCCTTTGGGTCAGTTTTGTAAGGATGAGTCTCTTGCATACAATGATACTTTCCAACCCAGTGGGAACTGCTGATAAGTGACTGAGCTTGCTTTACTACCACTGATCTTTGCCTCGGTTCAACAGTTACTTCTTCTACTGGGGGGGGGGAAATAATTTCCTACTTTGAGAACATACCCCATTTCAACTTTGTAAATTCAAATACTGGTAGCCAATTAAATTAACATGACTGGACATATAGTTCTAATCTATCTTCATTTTCTATGCTAAACTATATCTTTTTAAAAATTCCTTTTAATCAAAATCTGTTTTGCCTTTGGGGTGCAATAAACAGCCTCCTCTGTCTTCAGTTTATCACCATTCTTGTTTCAAAGGAACTTCTGGCACATCAATGCAGTGTATGTGTATGGATTTTTTTTAGAGCTATGGAAAAGACACTGAGGAAGCAATCCTAAGCAGGTCTACTCAAAAGTAAGCCCCATGTTATTCGGTGTGGTTTAGGTCATGGAAAGTACACACAGAGAGCAACACCGAGCAGTTCTACTCAGAAGTAAGTTCTTTTTTATTCTATGAGGCTGACTCCCAAGAAAATGTTGCTAGGACTGCTGCCTGAAGTTGCTTCCATGTAGAGTTCTTGCTCTGTGCTTCTGCCCCCTGCCACAGCAGCAGTGGTTTTTGTTTGGATTTTTGCGTTACATTGTCAATTTGGCTACCTTCTGGATCTCCTTGGCTCTGCTGTGGGTTGACCCAAACCTACTTTTGTATGATCTTTGTGGGAAGATAGTACCAAAATCAAGTTTTAGGAAGGTGTGGATTTCCTACCAACATTTAGAGCCATTTTTTTAACCATCAAGTCACATCTGATTTATGGTGGCCCCATTGGGTTTTCAAGGGAGGCCTCCGTGTCATAACTCTGGTATTCCTTGGAGGTCTCCCATCCAAATACTAGCCAGGGCCAACCCTGCTTAGCTTCCAAGACCTGATGAGACCACACTAGCCTGGGCTATCCAGGTCAGGGCATTTAGAGCTAAATCTGGTGTTATTACCCTCTGCATCTGCCACCCCCCTTTTTTCATCAGTTGTCAGTCTATTGCTACTGCAAGATTCCTAGTACCTATGTTTTTAAAAAAGTAAAAAAGCTTATTAGAGGGAAGGTGGAGAAATGGTGTGTATGAGGGGAAAGCACCAGGAAAATCCTCATACAGAAGCAGCCTGTGTTGTACAAAGGCAAACTCTGCCTATTACATTTTCTCAGGAAATGGGTGTAAAGAAAAGCTCTGAGAGTAACACCAGAGCCTTTAGCCTGATGAACAGAATTGACTGTGGCGTGAGTAGTAGCTCCTACCTTTCCCCTGTGCTATTTTCCTACCCAGAAATGGCTTCAGAGTACACCCTGCACTACGATTCTGATCCAAACTGGGCCCCTGTGGCACTTCTAAATTGAGTTCCCATGGAGAACTCATAGCTGGTTATCATGTGGTAGATACGACATGTAACTTTGCCCTATGAGTTCAAGTGCCATTTTTTAAACCAAATGTATTAGTTTAAGTGCCACTGACATAAATATGTCACATCTATGCAGCTGCTGAGTAAAATTAATTAATTAATCAGCAAGGAGCTATTGTGTCTCTCCTAAACTAGTGTCTGAAAATGGGTCAAATGCATAAAGACCCTGCATAAAGCAAGATGGAAATTATGCTAGCTGGGAATGCTGCTGTTCTGGAAGGGAATTGTGTAATGGTTCGATAACTGTCCCTGACCATTTAACTGTAGTGACTGTTTTTAAAGATCTGTGCTGCAGTCTACTAGGAAAACTTTTATTGAAGTGTTCTTTAATGTGTGTTACAATTGATTTACCTATGACAGCCTGATCAGGACAAAAGTGGGACATAAATATTTTAAATAAAATAAATTAAATAAAAAGTGGATGGTGTCTTAATTATGGTGCAACTGGGCTTTGTAGGCTTGATTACTGTAATGTAATGATACTTGTAATGATACTTGTAATGATACTTGTAATGATACTTGTAAGTTGAGTTTTCATACTCAGATTGGGTTATCCCAACATAAAAGGCACGTGCACCCGGCGATTCATAATGAAGAACGTTTGGCTAAGGCTAGTAAGGTTACATCGTCGCAACGGACTATGGCGAAGAGTGTGTGGTCTAAAGAGGAACTTGATCAGTTAGCAATGTTGGAAAAGAAGTATGAAGGTGTTAGAGATATTAATGTTGCCATTGCTAAAGAATTGCGAAGTAAGAGTAATAAGCAGATCTCAGATAAAAGGAAATGTTTACGGATGAAGAGGGAGAAGGAGTTGGCGGCCAGTAGTAAAGAGTCTGTGTTCCAGGCATTGATGCTGGAGGGTCCTATGCCTGCCCAGGTGGATAGTTTGTTTGACTGCTTTAGGTTTAAGTTTAAGAATGGTGAGATTAAGATGGATTCTTTGGTTGGAGCAGAGAATGTGTTAAGTAAGTGGTTTGAGGGTAACGCGGATGTCGCAAAGGAGGTTGAGGACCTGACTTTTGGGGTCATGGCTCGGTGTTTGGTCGAACCTGTACAGAGTAAAGTATGTTGGTTTATAAGGAAGAAGAGGAAGGGTATGGGTTGGATGAAGCGAAGAGCTAGGAGAAGGCTTTGTTACGGGAGGGTTCAAGTCATGTATAAAACTAAGAGGAAGAATTTAGCGAAGCTGGTTTTGGATGGAAGGAGTGAGCAGCGGTGTCTGGTTAGCTCAAAGGAAGTTTTCCGTGTATACCGTGATAGGTTTGAGTATGTCACTGCTGATAAGGGCCTTGACCAATTTAGACCTTGGCAAGCAGCCTCAAATGAGGTGTTTCAGGAATTACTAGATGGTGAGGAAGTGTGGAGGAACCTGGGGGAGATGGATGTAAATACAGCAGTTGGCCCTGATGGCATTGGTGTACAGGAACTAAAGGATATGGACCCTGGAGGGAAATTATTGTCTGAGTTATTTAATCTTTGGTTACTTGTGGGATACATTCCTAATGTAGTTAAGCCATGTAAGTCGATTTTGTTACCTAAGGTTGATGATGAGGAGAGGTTAAAATACTTGGAAAATTGGCGACCCCTGACTATTGGTTCTACGCTATTACGGTTATTTTCTCGGATCATTACCAAAAGGCTGGAGAAAGCTTGTAAGATTAATCCCTGGCAGAGAGGCTTTATCTCCACCCCTGGTTCCTCAGAAAATTTGGAAGTGTTGAAACTAATTATGAGGGACGCGAAGCAGAAGGCTAAGCATTTAGGTGTAGTTTTTCTCGATATTGCGAAGGCTTTCGACTCGGTTTCCCATCAACATATTTTGCTGGCCTTGAGTGACAGAGGCCTTGATGCCCATATAATTAGGCTTCTGGGAAGTTCTTTGACAGGGGCAGAAACGAGTTTTGTTGGTAATGGGGGAGATACGGCTCCCATTAAATTTCTTAATGGGGTTAAACAAGGTGATCCTCTGTCACCTGCCCTGTTTAATCTGGCCATGGATCCACTTATTACCCACTTGTCTGATATGGAAGGTGGTTATGTTATGGGTAGGGTGAAGTTGTCAGTTTTAGCCTTTGCGGATGATCTTGCACTGATTAGTGATGGCTATGAGTCCATGGAAAGAATGTTATCCGTGGTGAAATGTTTTTGCGAACTGACGGGTTTAAGGATTCAGGGTAGTAAGTGTGCAGGCTTTTTGATTGGCCCTGGTGGGGGCTCGTATGTAGTTAACAACTGTAGTGAGTGGTCCGTTGGATCGGAAAAGATTATTATGATAGGACCGGGTGAGGAACAGAAATATTTGGGGGTTAAATTGGACCCTGGTTAGGGATTTGCAAGGCCAAATGTGAAGACCTGGTAACTGTATGGCTTGAGAATCTATCTAAGGCTCCTTTGAAGCCCTCGCAATGGCTGGATATGTTGAAAACCTATGTTATCCCGTTTGTTGTATATGGCCGACCATACGGAATTACCCTGTTTGAGGCTGAGAGCCATCGATGATGTTGTGCGGGCAAAAGTGAAAGAGTGGTTACACCTTCCGGTGTGTACCACCAATAGTTTGTTGTATTCCCGGCTTAGAGATGGAGGTCTCAGCATTGTTCGTCTGGAACAGTTGGTTCCTCTTATCTGGCTAAAGAGGCTCTTTCGGGTGGCGCAGTCCGATGATGTTTCTATTAGGATTATCTGTGAAGTAGGAGGTGTGCAGTTTGAGTTTGAAAAGCTCTGGAAGAGTCTTGGAGGTGCTGCTGAGGAGGTTCCATTTATTTTTGATTATGATCCGGTTGAAGGTGGGGGGAAGAAGTGTCCCACGCCGACGGATTATTGGGATGCCGAGTTTGAAGGATGGTGTTCCCAGATTTGTCAGGGTAGTGGCGTTGAATTTTTTGGCCAGGACGATATTAGTAACGCCTGGATTAGAGATCAGATTGGTTTCTCTGAACGCCATTTCATCACTGCCCTCAAGTTGCAGGCAAATGTGCTACCCACACGCGAATTCCTCGGAAGAGGCAAACAGGACTTCGTAAGAAGTTGCAGGAAGTGCAGAGTCTACATCGCACATTCTGGGTCAATGCCCGGCTGTGTAGAAGCTCCGTATCCTGCGCCATAATAAGATCTGTTCGTTGGTTGCTAATGAGGGGAGAGCGCGTGGGTGGAAGATCCACCATGAGCCGCACTTAAGAAGTGTGAATGGTGAACTTAGAAAGCCAGACTTGGTATTCTGTAAGGATGGCATGGCTTTAGTTGTTGATGTTACGGTTCGCTATGAACACCAAAGACACTGCTTAGAGGCAGCAGCTAAGGAGAAGGTTGAGTATTATTGCAATTTGGAAGATCAAATTAAGAATTTGACTAACTGTGATACTGTTTTGTTCTTTGGATTGCCTCTAGGGGCTAGAGGGAAGTGGTGTCGGTCCAATGATTTGCTCCTAGAATTGCTCGATTTGTCTGAGAAGCAGCGTGAATGGGCTGCCAAGTTGATGGCAAGACGGGCACTATTGTACTCGGTTGACATCATGAATACATTTATGCATACTTGAGATGCCTATTCTATCTGGCTACCCATCATGTGAAGTAACATTTTGGGGTAGTAATAATGGACTATTTTATCATACTGCACTATTTTAGCTTTATTTCTTTACTTTTGCGTCTTTTATCTACGTTGGCATTTTTTAATTGATTCTCTGGTCTTTAATAAAGTGGACGAGCCATGAGGGTGTGACCGACCCTAAATAACTCGAAATAGAGAGCACTTGCTTTGCAAAGTCTCTTTTTTAAATAGTCCACATAGGGATTGTCTTGAAGAAAACCAGAATCTTCAATGAGCATGAAATGCAACCTTCTGTCTTTAGCTGCACAGATTACCAGTCTGCTTCTGGGCTCAATCATAAAGCCCTTCATGGTCAAGGGCCCACCCATCTGCAGCAATGCCTTTCTTCATATGAACCCATGCACCACTAAAAACAGTTCAACAAGCTCTGCTAGAGGTGCACTCACATTGTCAGGTGAAATGGTAGGCTAACAGGGACAGCTTTTTAATGTGCTTCTGACCTACTCAAACTTTCCTCCAGAAGATGTTAAATTGCTTCTTTGTTTCTTTCTCTTTGAACTAGCATTTAGCAGAGTTCTCTAGGACTTTTAATAGTGGGTAGTGGTGTAGTGGTCAGAGCGCTGAGCTAGGATCTGGGAGATCCACGTTCAAATTCCCACACTGCTATGAAACTCTCTGGAGGAACTTGGGCCAGTCATTCTTGCCCATTCTAGCTTATCCTTGGGGCTGCTGTAAGGATAAAATGGAGAAAGGGAAATACAAAGTACCTGGGCTTTTTTTGTAGAAGAAGCCTAGCAGGAACTCATTAGCATATTAGGCCACACCCTGACAGTGCAGCTCATTAGCATATTAGGCCACACCCCATGCCCTCCCTTGGCTAGCCTGGGCACCCTGTGGCGGCAGGGAGCCCAGGCAAGCTGGCCCTTGGACAGGCCAGGGAAGGCACAGGGAAGCATTTAAATGCCTCCCCAATCCTTCCAGCCCCCCCCCCCCGCCTCAGAGTCGTAGGGGGGGGTTGCTCTCCAGGCCTTCCATCTGTAGCCACAACACAGAGGTTTTGGCTGTGGTGAGCGTGGCTAACTCTGACGCCAGCCGGAACTCTGTTCCTGTGCGTTCCTGCCCAAAAATAGCTCTGCAAAGTACATTGGCCCAAGTTCCTTGAAGGAAGCATGGGATAAAAATGTACAAGTGCTACTATTAAACTGAAAACATCATCTTTATGGTTTTACTGCATGTTTTAATGCATTTGTAAATGGCACTGACTGCAGGATAAAGTGGCATAACATATTTAAAATGCATGTAATAAAATTAAAAAATAGAGGGAAATGGGGATTAGGGCTGGCCACTGAGAGGGTAATAAACAACGTTAAGTGCCTGACAAGGTCTAGAGGCCACACGAGGAAGTTTGCAGTCCTAACCTGTCAGGGAAATTATAGATGTTTATATGCAAATGTTAGTAGTGCCTGGGGTAAAATGGAGGAGCTGGAATGCTTAGTGTCAAAGGAAAACATAGACATAGTGGGTATTTCAGAAACTTGGTGCAATGAGGATAATATGTGGGATACAATGATTCCTTTATATAAATAATACCAGGATAGGGAGGGAAGGGTCAGAGGTGGAATGGTTCTATATGTCAGAGAGGGCATACAGTCCAGTAAAATTGAGACTCTAAGAGAAATAGGTCCACGTACAGAAATGCTATGGGTGGAAATAGTGTGCCCAAAAGGAAGCTTAGATCTGGGAGTTTATCAGCCTCCAGATCAAAGTTTAGAGGATGATTTAAAAACAGCAGAAGAATTAAGGAAAGCAGCTAGATGAAATAACTGTATCATAATAGGTGATTTAACTACCCACACATTGATTGGGTCAATATGTGTTCAAGTCAGGAGAAAGAGACTGAATTTCTAGATACTCTCAATGACTGTGCCATGGAGCAGATGGTCACAGAACCCTTGGGGGGGAGGTAATTCTGGACTTGGTCCTAAGTAATGCCCAAGACCTGGTGAGAGATGTAATGTGACAGCACCAGTTAGGAACAGTGACCATAATGCTATTAAATTTAGCATTAGTGTAAATTGGGAGTTGCCCCAAAAGACCAACACAACCACACTTAACTTTAGAAGGCATAACATCTCTCAAATGAGGGGGATTGTGAAGAAGAAACTGAAAGAAAAGGAAAGCAAGGTCCAATCTCTTTGGAAAGCTTGGAGACTATTTAAAGCTACAATCCTGGAAGCTCAGATACAATATATACCACAGGTTAGGAAAGGTACGAATAGGAATTAAAAAAAGGCCTGCATTTTTAACAGATAAAGTAATGGATGTAGTAAAAGGTAAGAAGGATTCCTTTAAATCTAGTCTGAGTGAGGTAAACAAAAGGGAGCAGTGGCTTTGGCAAGTAAAATGCACGTTGGTGATCAGACAGGCAAAAAGGGACTATGAGAAACATATTGCAAAAAAAACAACAACATAAAGACCAACAATAACAATTTCTTCAAGTATACTAGAAGCTGAAAACCAGCCAGGGAGGCAGTGGGGCCCTTGGATGGCCAAGGAGTGAAAGGATTACTGAAGAATGATAAGGAAATAGCAGAGAAGCTGAATACATTTTTTGCCTCTATTTTCACTGTGGAAGATGGGATGTGCTTGCCCACTATAGAACCGCCTATTTCAGGTGGGGTGTTAAAAGACCTGAGTCAAATTGAAATGATGAGAGAGGAGGTCCTACAACTGACAAGTTAAAAACTGACAAATCACTAGGCCAACATGGCATACATCCAAGAATTCTGAATGAACTTAAACATGAACCTGTGGATCATCTGACAAAAACATGCACTCTATCACTAAAGTCTGCCTCCATTCCCAAGGACTGGAAGATAGCTAATGTAACCCCCATCTTTAAAAAAGGTTCCAGAGGAGATTTGGGAAATTACAGGCCGGTCAGTGTAACATCGATACTGGGTAAATTGATGGAATCTGTTATTAGTAAGCACACTGATGAATAAAAACTATTGAGGAAGAATCAGCATGGATTCTATAAAGGAAAATCTTGTCTCACTAGAGAGTACTTTGAAGGGATGAACAAATGTGGACAAGAGTGACCCAGTAAATGTTGCTCACCTAGACTTCTAGAAAGCTTTTGATAAAGTTTCCTATGAGGAAAAGTTTAAGAAGTTAGGGCTTTTTAGCTTGGAGAAACAATGATTAGGGGTGACATGAATGAGTTTTACAAAATTATGCATGGGACAGAGAAAGTAGAGAAAGAAGTACTTCCTTTCTCACAGTACAAGAACTCATGGACATTCAATTAAATTGATGAGCAGTAGGCTAAGAACAGATAAAAGGAAGTACATCTTCACCCAAAGTATAATTAATATGTGGAATTCACTGCTACAGGAAGTGGTGGTGACTACAAGCATAGACAGCTTCAAGAGAGGACTGGATAAACATGTGGAGCAGAGGTCCCTCTGTGGCTATTAGCCACAAGGTATAGATGGATCACTGTGTCTGGCAATGATGCTCTGTATTCTTGGTGTTTGGGGGGGCTTCTGGAGTTCTGGCCCTGCTGGTGGACCTCCTGATGGTACCTGGGTTTTGGCCACTGTGTGACACAGAATGTTGGACTGGATGGGCCACTGGCTTGATCCAGCATGGCTTCTCTTATGTTCTAGGTGAGGGGAAAGTGTGTGTGGTTCACAGCAGGGAACACAGAAATGGCTTTAAAGACTTTTTAGACTTCTGTGAAGCTATTTTACAATATGATCCTATACACAGTTACACTTTGTTAAACCCACTGACTTCAGTGGTTTTAGAGGTCTGAAACAGATTAGGATTACCTTGGTTCAATGACAGTGCAAAGATCATACCAATGTAAATCAATAAAGATTAAGGGAATCAACTGGTTTGATACTTCAGTGGGTTTCACAGACACAAGTGTATGTTTCCTTGATTCTGCTTTACCACTGCAGAGCTGAACTCCCTCCTTTTGCATCATCTGAACAATGTATACCTGATGAAAAGTAAACAGAAGTTTTCAACGTGTACATACCAAAACTTTGGGTCTTTCTTTTGATTTTAAGTCACCATAGCCTGCCATGTAGTATTGTAACCACACAATCATTCCCACTGCTAGCGAGACAAATATGCCACATATGAATGGGATAACATAATCTGTAGATTTAAAAGATATTTGGTTAAACAACATTGCACTTGAGGATTCTTGCAAAACATATTTTTGGTTTAGACCAATGAATTCAAATGAAAGCACTTATGTTACTTAAAACTCTTTTTAAAAGCTATTTTTAAGATATCCCTCCCCACAGTATATAGTTCACGAACAAATGATGCCATCCCACCATAACTCAGGGTACCTGATTTATCCTTGGAGCTGGTCACAATGCATTTCCAGGGAGATGGGACACACTTTTTACTCACAGAAGAGCTTATATCAACAGAAACACAATAATTTCTGTTTTGATGCAAACCTTCAAAAACATTGTAGAAACTCTCTCTTTCTGTTGTATTAGAGTTTACAATATCCTGTAAAAACAGATATTTTAATTTGAAAACTGCATCAAGTGTGCTGGCAAGGACAAATATAAATGTGTGAAATGGTAGGATGCACTGCTATTAAGTATGAGCAGGAAAGTGCCCGGGTCACTATACATCTCAGCCATAAACTCAGTACAAAGCCTTAGCAAGTTACCTTCTCTAGTTAGGGCTCAGTTATACATCCCTGCCCCCTGTCCTATGTATTTTAAATCACAGCTTTTTCTTTTGCAAAACAGGCTTTGGGGTAGTTTGATCATGGAGAACTGCATGATAAGAGAGGGGAATTTGAGCCTTTCATCTCCTGTTGTCATTCTGATTTGCAAAAGTCATTTAGAAAACATGGAGAGGCAGAGATGATACCCTAAGTTTAGCCCTAAGACTGAGCATTCATAACAAATGATCATAAGAGTGGCCAAAATGGATCAGACTAACAGTCCATCAAGTCCTGTACCCTGTTCCAAACAATGGCAGAGAGATCACGGCTTAGTGCTGGAATGCCTGTTTTGCATGCAGAAGAACTCCAGGCTCAATGCCTTGAATATCCAGTTCAAAGATCTCAGGTAGCCGATGTTAACTGTCTATGATCCCGGAGTGCTGCTGCTAGTGTTGCCACTACTCTTGGGTAGCCCCAGAGCAAGGGTGCCCTACTTTCTAACCTGAACCAAAGTCCCCAAAAGGCAAGCATTCTCAGCTTGAACTACAGAGTCAGGCTGCAAGCGCTCTGCAAAAGGGATTTCATATTCAAGTGACAGGCAACCTCAGAGCAAGTCTCCAGTTTTCCCCCTCCACCCAGCAGAGATTATGCTTACGGAATAACAATGAGTTCCACAGATAAAGTTTTTAGAAGCCACCTGGTACTCTCCAGTACCTCACCCAGCCCTTTTGTGTTCTGTGTAAATTCTTTGTCTTTCCTGCCTCTGTCCCTCAAGACACTGGGATAAACCAATCAATCATTCAAATGTTTAGCAAGCCTTCCCTGATGCTAATCAGGGACGTCTCCCACCTTTTGTCTACCCTGGCCAGGACCATTAGTAAGTCAGATAATCCATTTAACTAGCTACCCAACACCTGGCTTCTGTTGTTAAATCCAGACCCTGCCTCTCTGGAAGCTCATTGATCATACCTAAGGTCTGCCCCTTCTGGCATCACACACCCCTGGGACTCATCATTGGCCCAGGTAATCTATTGTTCTCACCTGAGACCAGCCCCCAGGGCCACTCATTGGTCTGCATTCTTTGCCAGTGCCTATATCCCAGCACACACATGGCCTTAGACTGTGTGTTTTCTGCCATAATCCAAAATGGCAGGCCACCCCTGAACTCTCTGAGTTTAGGTCAGAATCCATGGACCTCTGCACATCTGGACAGGTTGTATCACCCCTCTATAACCCATCAGTCACCTCTCCTTCCTTAGTGCTATATTGTGTGAATAATGTTTGTATGTTTGAGAATATTTAGTAAAGAAATCATTATTCTAGCCACTCAGTTTCTGTGTCTGTTCCTGGGTTCTTGGGAATTCTAACTCTGGTATACACAGGTCAGATCCTATAGATAAGCCAATTGCATATTAATAATTATAATTCCCCATCTTTTTTAAATAATAGAGCAATTTGGCTAACACTAGGCACAGCAGACTAGCTAGATGAAGCAGTGCTCTGACTCAGTATAAGGCAGCTGAACAAGTTTCTTATATGTTTCCGCTCATCTGCATGTGCTGTAACAGTAGTATGATGGTGCTGATATACTAGTGTAGAATCACATTCTGCTAGTTTAAGGTAAGTCTCATCACATGCACTTGAGCACTGGTACAGGAATTGTACTGCTGCTATACTAAGCATATACTTATTGTTCTAGTAGAAGGTCTGAAACAAACTGAATCTTCCTTATCAATCCAGATTTCACCTTTCACTTTAGCACCAATGAATGCGCACGCTAAGCTGCCCCATCCATTGCAAAGAATGGGGAGGACTATCCATGTAGGAGCTCCATATGCATACTGGACCACAAAGAGGACCATGGATCAAAGGATGGTACTATAAATGATAAAATATGCTATAGCTGAAAAGACAATAGAGTTCAGTGAAGATTTTTTAAATTAAAATTCAACAGTCCATTTGTTATATGGGGCTAGCAGATGGGACTACATCACTGCTATTCAGAGGTCCCTTCATTGGCTGCTGATTAGTTTCTGGATCCAATTAAAGGTGCTGGTGAACATCTTTAAAGCCTTTCATGAGCTGGGGCCCATATACTTGAAAAACTACCTTTTCCTCCATGTTTCTATGTGGCAGCTTCATTCTTTGGCAACAGTCCAGGCTCAAGCCTTTTCAGTGGTTGCCCCATGTGCCTCTTGAACAGCCTCAAGGAAGAAGTTAGGGGGCTCCTACCCTCCTGGCTTTTCAGAAAGGTTGCACAAAGGAGCTGTTCCAGAGAACTTCTGGAGTAGTCCAAGCCTGGGAAGAGGGGGAATGCCACTGGTGGAGAGCACTTGGTATGTTTAGACTGCTATGTTTTTATATCTGTTGTTTTTAATATTTATTTTATAAACATATTTGTTTTACATTGTTGTTGCTAACCTTGGGTCCTGAGATGCTCAGGAGAAAGGTGGCATATAAATATTTTTAAAAATAAATAATAAACCTCTTACCTGTTCTTCAAAATTCACAGTTTTCACTTTTATTGTATAATCCATTTTTTTATATACATGAAGTAATGAAGAAAGAATTTTCACTGTCACATTAACACAGCTTGGACAAGCAGAAATGTTAAACTCAGGTGGTCCTAAGCATGCTGTTTGAGAAATAAAACAAAGAGGTAATAAATTCCATTTGCAACAAGTCACATTTCTGGCTTTCATATATGTTGAAGGAGGTTAAAATAGATCAAATCATTGTTGGCTGTGATCCTAATTCTGATCCTGAAAGTCAGCCCTGAATCTACCAGCTAGCCCTGTGTGCAGATGCTAACTTCTATTTTGGGATGGAAGTATGCATTAGATGAGAGATCTGTGATCAGTTCTTTCACTGTTTTCTTTAGTACAAGGGGCAATTTAGTTTGGGGCTACAGCAGGAGTATGTGTTTAATCCTCACTCCTCACATCATTCCCCAACAAAAATTGTTCCCAGGAGTTGCATTAGTTGCAGTAGGTGCCTGTCTTTCCCCCTACCATAGCTAATAGTAGCTTTGGGGAAGGAGGAACAATTTCCACCAAAGAAATGGTACCAAAAGAAGGTGGTTAGTCAACCTTGGTACTGCAGTCTTGAACCACATCCCACTTCCCCCTTCCATACTGCCTTTTACAGAAACCACTGGGAGATCCAATTGTGCATCATTCGTGTCACATATAGCTTGGTGCTAAGATTTGGTCTTGGCAGCTATTACCATAGCCTGTGGGCCAAACTAGATATGAATCTTGGAGATCTGTGAATGGATCTTAATAGTAATTTTTAATTGTAATGGTACATGTGACAATCAGGACCATGGCATTTAACTCTTTCTCCTCATGTGGTTTCATTCATTGAAACCATTCACTCCCTAACAGGGACAAAAGACAGCATCTTCTCTTTGTGTCACCCCCACCTCTTCTAAGGCTGGTAACAATATAGGATGTGTTTTGGTGTATTTATGTGAGTGCTGGTTAACTCCCCCATCCCTGGGCAGCAGTCCCGATGTACATGATGATCATTCAGAGATCTCTTGAGTATCCTGTTTGGCTTGGCCCCCAATTCTCTAAGGAGGAAGGCCATGCAAGAATAGACACAAAGGTCACAAGCAGAGGCATCTGTGAGGGCAAATCTAAAACGTGCCAGTACAATAAAAAAACAATAAAAATAATTCTCAGTTTGTTATTCTATAATGATATCCACATTTCATTTTGTCTAATCACAGGACATCCCTGAAGGTCACAGAGAAAGCTTTACAACCTGTATGATACATGCATTCCTCCAAGCAGCAAGAATATTTGCAGTGATGTACATAACAGCAGGACTGGAAAATGCTTCAGAAACGAATGCAGAACAATGTACTTACTATCTGAATATGGAGTGAATAGGTAGCCTGAATAATTTGCTGCATGTTCTGGAAACGTCTTCAGTGCTATTATATAGGTCTTGAAAGGATCTGTAAACTCCTTTGTCAGGTTACAGAACAAATGTGTGATATTGGAGCACCCCTTGACGTTTTGAAAACATCTTTAAATGAAGCAATATAAAAAAAATTAGACCAGCAAATAAAAGAACAGCATGCACACTGGCAACAATGTTGGGTACCAGTCAAGCTGGTATATACTTTATCTTGCCATGAAAATTCAAATCTTAAGTGACTGTTTGCTTCCACTGTTCTTATTGCTTGTTGGACCTGTGCACTTGCCGACTCCTCTGTTGCTGGGTCCTTTGACCACCAGAAGGTCTGCCAATCCTACCACCAAGGTCTCAAATTTCACCAAGCACTGCCCACATATTTTTAGACTTGTATCTGCAGCCTTAAGGTCTAGAAACATGCTTTAAAATGGAACCAAAGGTTTAAGCAGTCAGGACCATATACTTGAGTTTATACTTGCACAGCAAACCTATGAATGTATACATATGTAAAATACAGAGGCTGGCAGGGCTCTTTTTGTAGCAGGAACTCCTTTGCATATTAGGCGACACACCCCTAATGTAGCCAATCCTCCAAGAGCTTACAGAGATCTTCTTACAGGGGCTACTGTAAGCTCTTGGAGGATTGGCTATATAATGGGGTGTGTCGCCTAATATGCAAAGGAGCTCCTGCTACAAAAAGAGTCCTGGAGGCTGAACCCTGATGTCTAAAACACTGTCAATTGGAAGCTGGGAAGGGAAGACATGATGTTCATTGTTTAAAGTTATCTCACTTAAAATACTTTGGCGTATTCAGTAATGTGTCATACTAGAGGCAGTGATTTCAACAATCAGCCTCTTTCTTGAGGACTGACTCCAATGAAATGTTAGCAGCTCTGTTTTCCTGTTACTACTGAACTATAAAATCTATATAATAATAGCAAAGTTGGCCAAGTCTTTGAATACTTAAATCCAGTGACTGGAGCTGTGAACGGACAAGATAGATCTTTCTACAAACCTGAAAAATACCCCAGGTTTGTAGAAAAATCTGAAATCTAAATAAAATAAAATACATGGGGTTGTTTTTTTTAAACCTGAAAATGATAAAAGGAACACCTATAGCTTTAAGTAATGGAGTCCCTCAGTGGCTGTTGCTAGGCAACCACAGTATTCCAAGCTTGGTTCTGTCAGTAAAAGGCAAGAAGAGGAGCCTATGTTGGCCTTTGAGGGAGGACTCCTTAGGGCCAGGCCTGACTAGGGTTTCCAGCCCCAGGCTGGGAAATTCCTGGAGATTTTGTGGTAGATTCTGAGAAGGAAGGGTTTGGGAAGGGGAGAGGCCTCACCTGGATATAATGCCATAGAATCCATGCTTCAAGGCAGGCATTTTTTCCAAGGGGACAGAACTCTGTTGTCTGGAATTCGGTTGTAATTCTGAGATATTTCTAGGTACCACCTGGAGGCTGGCAACTATAGGCCTGGCAACAACCTCTGGGTGACTTGATACCACCCAACCTGCATGACTCAACTAGGCGTGACTGCTTGCTATTGTTCAACAGCAGCCACCCTATGAAAGTCAGTGTGATGTAGTGGTTGGAGCTTCAGAAGAGGGTCTGGGAGACCCAGGTTCGAATCCCCATCTTGCAGAAGCTCACTGGGTGACTTTGGACCAGTCACATACTTTCAGCCTAATCTGGTGTGCGGATAAAAAAGCAGAAGAGGAGAATAATGTAAGCTGCTTTGATGCCCACTGTGGAAAAAATGGTGGGGTATAAATGAAATAAATGAATAATTAATATAGCTGAAGCTGGGAGGCAGACAAACTGTAGTTTTGCAAATGGTTGAGAAGAAGAGAATGAGGCAGGGAAAGGGGACAGGATGTGGAAGTTGTCAGGAGGAAGGAAAGAGGAAATAGTGTGGGGAGGGGGATATAGAGGAAAGTGAGGTGCAACCCCACAAGTCCTTGAGAGTATCCTACAAGTGGGCCTGATCCAATGGCTGGCAACAAGAGCAGACTCTCTGATAAATTCTTAGGTACATAGCTGGGACCCCTTCACTGATCCTCCAGAAAGGCTATGAATCCCTTTTTATTTCTTAATTTGGCCTCTACCAAAGTTTGAAATAGTAGATAAGAATGTATTTCTCTAATCTGGGGCAGAAGGTAAAAATTGCAAAGCAAATCACACCATTTCAAACAAGAGGATGTAGTCCAATTGCCTCCTTGCTTGGGAAAAGACAAATCACATCCCCCCCCCAATTCAAAGTAATAACATTGTCTACATTAATTAAATTCAGCATTCCATGAAAAATGAGTTAGGAATGACACATCAGCTCCTCAGTCTGACTGTGATGCATTTATTTCCTTCACTATGTTTTTCCCTGGAATTCAATCCAAGCAAGTGGTGACCATATAACTTAGCTTGTCAGTGTGCTAATTCCCTTTGCTATTATTCTTTTCTTTAATAAATCCTTAACTTTAAACCAATGTCTGTTTATTTCTAAGACTCTGTAAACCCTTATGAGGAGTTAGAACAAATATTGGACTCTGGTAGACATAAGCGAAAAGATCCCAATAATATTTGTCCTGAACCCAGGTATGTAGAGGCTTCTGACAATTTAAAAGGAGGGCACTCCTTTTTTCAGGGTATGTACACACGTGGGCCATTTGGACAACAAACTTAGCCATACTGCTCCATGATGCTGTAATGTCCAGACTGGATTAGTGTAACATGTTGTATGCAGGGCTGCCTTTGTAGATATCTTGAAATCTTCAGTTGGTACAAAATCTGGGAGCAAGATGCCACCCATTTGGGATCAGCCACTCAGAGCATATAACTCCAGTGCTGTATCAACAGTACTGCTTACCTATTTGCTTCCAGGTCCAATTCAAAGTGCCGGTTATAATCTTTTAAAGTTCTTAATGGCCTGTGGCCTTTACTGAACGACATCTCCTGATACATGCCCAATCTACCAGCTATGTTCTTTAGACAGCCTTCTCTTTCTGGCCCCTCCCTTAGGTTGGTCCATAGAACAATAAGCTAGGGCATGGGCTTTTCCATGGTGGGGTCAGTATTTTCAAATGGCCTACCAGAATGAATGCAAAGGGTGCCTTCATTTGCTGTATTTAGGAAGATGTATGAGGTGTTTTTACTTCACAGGAGAATAAATCTGGTTGTGTTTTAAACCTATGTGCTGTTTTATGTTATTCACAGACTGTTATTCTCCTCTGGTGTCCTTTCATTTTTGCTCTGTTAGCTGCCTTGAGTCCAAGGAGATAAGGCAGAGAAATAATTTAAATAAATAAATACCTCTTGATTGACATTCTAGCATCAATTTGTAATGAGGGGAAAAATCTGGCAGCATAAAATAAAACCCTTGACCATATTACTTAAAATCTGTATTAGACAAATATGAGACTGAATGAAAATATATAAGGTTATCTTTGAAATTATAAAAGCTCTAGGATCCAAAAAAACTCTCTTCTCACAGATCCCTCACCCTAATATCAGTCAAGAATGTGGCATTATCTATTTGCATAGGCTATACACTAAACAGACTGTTTCCTATGGCCAAATTATGTTACCTTAGGAATCTGTGTACTTGAATTTCAAACATAGAATCATAGAATCACAGAGTTGGAAGCAACCTCCAGGGTTACCTGGTCCAACCCCTGGCACAATGCAGGAAATTCACAAATACCCCCCCTCGACACCCACAGTGACTGCTGTTGTATACCCAGAAGATTGTCAAGCTTTAGTTTTGTTTCTTTATAATTCACTTCACTGCTTGCCATAATATTGAGGGGAGGGAATTTCTGAGGGGAGTGCATGGGTTGTTGAGAGTGGATGCTTGTAGAAGCCATAACCATTTCTTTAAGCTGTGCCCCAATTCCAGTTCCCATGGAGACTCTTCTGCCATGCTAGAATAGATAAAGCACTCTATATGTTATGTCCTGAGTAGTGAACTGACTGTATTCTTTCCTATGTTAAGCTTAAAGTCAGGACAGGATTGTAAGCCTTGACAATCCTATTGGTTGTTGTGATATTTGTAACCAATCAGAAACTGTATAATAGTTATGGAGGGAACAAACCTTATTGGTCTTTATCTCTCTAATATTATTGGATGTTAACTTGAGTAGGGGCGTGGTTTTGATAGCCCGCACTGTTTAAAAAGGGAGCTGTGCTGCACTGTGTGTTGTGTGTTGACTGATCGTCTGGTTGCTGCTAAATAAAGCTGAAATCGCTGTTGAAATTACTCTTTGTTAAGTCGCATACTTAACGATTGGTGATGAAGGTTGGATCCAAGAGAGGGTAGGCAGCCCTGCTGAACCAACGCGAACACGGCAGATGAAGACACCCCCCCGGGCGAGCCAGCTAAAGTGCCACCCACTGTAGTGGCCGCCCAACCAGCTGCAATGGCCGTCAACCCGGTGTTCGAGGCGTTCGAACCCAGCACAAAGGATTGGGACTCTTACCTGTCGCGGTTTGAGTTTCACCTCCAGGTGAATCTGATCATCGAGGAGGCGCGGAAGAAGGCGACTCTCCTCAGTTCCTGCGGCAAGGCTGTTTTTGATGTCGCCCGGTCCTGGTCACTCCTACCGAGCTTAGCATGGCCTCATGGATGGACATCACCGGCAAGCTGAAGAGCCACTTCTCGCCTCAGCCACCCAAAATCGCTTGTAGACATGCCTTCGAGGTCAAGGCGCTACTGAGACCATAGCTGAATACGTCACTGCCCTGAGAAAGGATGCCCGGCCTTGTAATTTTGCCAACCTTGAGGAGGCCCTCCTCGATTGTCTCGTGCGTGGCCTTTGAGATGAGCAGCTGCAGCAGTGCCTGTTTGCCAGTACCGAGCTGCAGGACGCAAGCTGCACGCCCTTCACAGACCTCATTGAAGACTACACTGCGGCATTCCTGCGCTGGTTGTGGCAGCAGGCCCGAGAGGGACTGCTGCTGGGTGCGTGACATCACTTGCTGATCTTGTGGTAAGCATGGCCATCTGGCGAGGGTCTGCCGGGCCATGAAGAAATCACCGCCATCATCTTCCCGTGTAAAGCCTAGGTTTCATGTCCGGGACAGCGACGGAGCAGCCGATTGCCATCAGACTGACACCTGCAGTTGCCCATCGACAGTACTGACTACCGGAGGCAAGCCAAGCAAGAAGATCCACATCACGCTTCACTTGGACGGTGTTCCCTGCATGATGGAAATGGACTCTGGATCACCCGTCACTGTCATCTCGACACAGACTTGGCAGCACATGTTCCTGCAGAGGACTCGTCGCCGTTTGGTGCCAGTTTCAACCCGTCTGTCTGATTTCCAGGGCTGGCGCATTCCGCTGGCAGGACGGGAGAGTTTTGAGGTTGAGTTCAAAAATTGGAAGGTTGTGCTACCCCTTCTGGTTGCCGAGGGTGATCGGACCAGTTTATTGGGGCTGGATTAGTTTGAGGCCCTCGGCATTGCTATTACTGGTGTAAATCAAATATGTTTGAGTAAAGGGGAATGTTTGTATGATGAGTTCCGTGAAGTTTTTGATGGAGGGCTTGGTCAGTATACGGGGCCGCCGGTAACCGACCTAGACCCCTCTGTAAGGCCTGTCAGATTGAAATATCGAAAGGTGCCTCTTGCATTGAAAGCAAAAATAGAGGCAGAGCTGGATAAGCTCGTGGCACAAGGTATTCTCGAACTGGTCCCACATGCAAAGTGCGAAACACCAACTGTAACCTCTGTAAAATCAAATGGCTCTGTTCATACAGGCACCGACTATAAGTGTTCAATTAACAAAGCTTTGCAGCAGCACCTACCCGGTGCCAGTTATTAGTCACGTGCTGGCATCTCTGGGGGGAGGCAAGGTCTTCGCAAAGTTAGACCTTGCATAGGCGTACCAGCAGCTCCCAGTAGACGACGTGGCTGCTGAGGCACAAACTATTGTAATGCACCAGGGAGCGTTCCAAGTTAAAAGGCTGTAATTTGGTGTTAACATTGCCCCTGGTATATTCCAAGTTCTCATGGAGGGGCTACTCAGGGGGCTGCCAGGGGTAGTCCCCTATTTCGATGACGTTTTAATCGCAGGGGCCAGTTCAGGGAGGCTGGCCTAAAGGTAAAACATTCAAAATGTTGTATTGGAGTTGATCCAGTGGAATTTTTAGGGTTCCTAATTGACCCGGATAGTGTTCCCCCCACTGCTGACAAGGTGTCCGCTATTCAGAACGCACCTCCACCAAAATCGAAAAAAGAACTGCAATCATTTCTAGGAATTCTCAATTTCTATCATTCTTTTCTGCCCCACAAGGCATCGGTGGCAGAATCTTTGCATGCGCTTCTTCACAAGAACGTATGGTGGGAATGGGGTGTGAGACAGGAGAGAGCTTTCACTGCTGCTAAAGAGCTCCTGTCTTCCAAGGCTGTGTTAACTCATTTTGATGAGTCAAAACTCCTGGTACTGGCTGCTGACACGTCCTCATACGGGGTGGACGCTGTGTTAAGCCATGTGATGCCGGATGGTAAAGAAGCACCCACCACTTATTATTCGTGGTCCCTGACGGCCACGGAGAAAAACTATGCTCAAATTGACAAGGAGGGCCTCGCTCATTACTTTTTGTATGGGTGCAGGTTCCTCCTTGTGACAGACCACAAGCCGCTGTTGGGCCTTTTTGCCCCTGACTGCCAAACACCTAACATTATGTTGCCGTGCATGTTGCGTTGGGCAGTGTTCTTAGTGGCTTATGACTATGATCTGGGACACCGGCTGGGAAACGCCATCGGGCACGCAGATGCCCTCAAACGGTGCCCATCTCCAGTGTTGGACGCTGACCCTGCTCCCGTGTGTGATATCCTCACTATCAATGAACTGCCTCAAACCCCATTCACCTCCTCGGACATTGCCGCTGCGTCGGCTAAGGACTCTGTGATCGCCTGAGTTCTTAATTGGACATGGAGTGGGTGGCCAGTGGGGCAGGTTGACCCAGAGTTCAAGTCGTATTGTATGCGGCAAAACGAATTATCAGTTAGCAAAGGGTGTTTGCTCTGGGGGAATCAGGTTGTGGTTCCACCCAAACTGCGGGAAAGGGTCTTGGAGGCCTTACATTCTGGTCATCCTGTCATTGTACAGATGAAAGCCCTTGCCAGGGGCTATGTTTGGTGGCCTAAAATGGATGCTGAAATAGAACAGTGGGTCAAAGAGTGTATGGTCTGTCAACAATCACGACCAGAGCCTCCTCCAGCTCCTGTGCAACCTTGGGAGAGTACGCGAAAACCTTGGTCACGAATTCACATTGATTTTGCTGGGCCTTTTCAAGGCCAAATGTTTTTAATTGTTGTTGATTCTTTTTCAAAATGGTTGGAAGTGGTTCATATGCACTCAACAAGTGCAAACGCTGTTATCAATGTGTTGCGCCGACTTATAGCCACCCGTGGACTGCCAGACGTCCTGGTGTCCGATAACAGACCCCAATTCACCTCTGAGGAGTTTGCTAAATTTCTGGAGGACAATGTCATCTGAAATGTTATGTCGGCCGCATTCCACCCAGCTATGAATGGGCAAGCTGAACGTATGGTGCGATCGGCTAAGGAGGCACTCCAGCGCCTGCCGAGTGGGGACTGGGGGCAAAACCTAGCTTCTTACCTCTTGAGGCAGCACATTACTCCCTGTGCAGCCACAGGGAGGAGCCCCGCTGAACTATTGATGGGCCGCAAACTAACCACTCTGCTTGACCAGGTCCATCCGGACCTTACTGAGTCCAAGCTCCGGGGAGCCGAGGTCCTGGAAAAGGCATGAGCATTCAAAATCAGGGACAAAGTGTTCACGCGGAATTACTCAGGAGGGCCATTTGTGGCTCCCTGCCATAATCTCCACTGTCTTGGGCTCCTGCATGTATGTGGTGCAACTTCCTGATGGAAGAAAGGTATGGCGCCACATAGACCAGCTCAGGGAATGGTGGGCTGACTCAAGCCTAGAGTCAAAACCAGAACCTGAGAGGGTCCACAAAGAGCAGCGAGGGCCTCCGGACGAGGAGGTGAGTGTTGCTGAGCGCAGGGCCGACCAAGAGTTTGGGCAGACCCTGACTCTTGAATCCGGTCCCTTTGAGAGTGACACCCCAGACTCACTAGACAGTGAGTCCGCCAGGGCCCCCGAACCTTTGGTTGCTCCAGAGCCACAGGAGCAAAGACCTCTGTGAAGTTGCAGCGAAATAGATGTGCCCCCTCCTATTTGAAAGACTACATTTGCAATAGGAATGTCTCATCTTAGGGGGGAGGAACTGTTATGTCCTGACTAGTGAACTGACTGTATTCTTTCCTGTGTTAAGCTTAAAGTCAGGACAGGATTGTAAGCCTTGACAATCCTATTGGTTGTTGTGATATTTGTAACCAATCAGAAACTGTATAATAGTTATGGAGGGAACAAACCTTATTGATCTTTATCTCTCTAATGTTATTGGATGTTAACTGGTTTTGATAGCCCACACTGTTTAAAAAGGGAGCTGTGCTCCACTGTGTGTTGTGTGTTGACTGATCGTCTGGTTGCTGTTAAATAAAACTGAAATCACTGTTGAAATCACTCTCTTTGTTAAGTCGCGTACTTAACAGTATATCTGTCAGGGTTGCCATAGTGACCTAGGGGCTGGATGATGACGTATGCATGAGATGTGGGGTGTTAATTGCCTTACCTATAACTGAGGATTTTTCATGTTTTTCTCAGTTCTGACACAGAGCATGTTTCCAAAAATAAGCATAGCTCAATAAACTACCATTGCGTAAGTGTATTTTGGAGAGTGTCTTAACTGGGATACCTGACAAAGATAACAAAAAACCTCCAGGATCTCTAGCCAAACTGGCCTGGAGAAAAATTGCTTCCTGACCCCATAGTGGCAATCAGCATTTCCCTGGGCATGTAAGAAAGGGCCACAAGAACTAAGCGCTGATGCAACCCTTCCTGCCCTCCCTCTCATGATCTGCCCAAGTTCACAGAATCCACATTGATGTCAGATGGCCATCTCGCCTGTTTGAAAATCTCCAAAGAAGAGCCCACCACCTCCCCAGGAAGCCTGTTCCACTGAGGAACAGTCTAATTGTCAGGAAGTTGAGAACATAAGAGAAGCCAATGTTGGATCAGGCCAATGACCCATCCAGTCCAACACTCTGTCACATAGTGGCCAAAAATACTAAGTGCCATCAGGAGATCCACCAGTGGGGCCAGGACACTAGAAGCCCTCCCACTGTAGTGCCCCCCCCTGCAAAGCATCAAGAATACAGTGCCTCACTGGTCCCAGACTGAGAGTTCCTATCTATACCTTATGGCTAAAAGCCACTGATGGACCTCTGCTCCATATGTTTATCTAATTCCCTCTTGAAGTTGTCCATGCTTGTAGCAGCCACCATCTCCTGTAGCAGTGAATTCTATGTGTGCATCACTTTTTGGGTGAAGTACTGTTCTAACTCGACTGCTCAGCAATTTCATTGAGTGCCCACAAGTTCTTGTATTGTGGGAAAGGAAGAAAAGTACTTCTTTCTCTACCTGCTATATCCCACGTATAATCTTATAAACCTTGATCATGTCACCCCTCAGTCATTGTTTCTCCAAGCTAAAGAGCCCCAAGTGCTTTAACCTTTCTTCATAGGAAAGTGTTCCAACCCTTTTATCATTCTAGCTGCCCTTTTCTGCAATGCTATAATATCCTTTTTGAGGTATGATGACCAGAACTTTACACAGTACTCCAAATGAGGTCACACCATCAATTTATATAGGGGCATTATGATATTGGCCAATTTGTTTTCGGTTCCATTCCTATTAATCCTGAGTATAGCGTACTCAGTCGTACACTGTCTCAACACTTTCAGTGAGTTAATTACCACGACTCCAAGATCTCTCTCTTGGTCAGTCTCTGGCTGAGTTCCGACTGGCAATTTGCCCCACTATAGCCATTTTCCCAACTGGATTAAAGAGGGCGTTCACACAGGCACATCTGCCTGGCGTTCCCCACCCATAGGCAACCTGTGCTGTTCCGCTTTGCTCCCGCATTAAAAAGATACCTGACAAAAGCGATAGCAAATCCCAGAGAGCACCTTTATCCTGCATTATTCCACTTCCCAGAAGTGTGAATGCGAAGCCAAAAAGCCGGGAGCAACCCGCTTCTATAGTGTGCGCAGAGTGTTTCCACGCATAAGGCAGCAGCGACTGGATTGGCTGTGCTCCGCTCAACTGCCCAATGCAGTGCTGGCGCAATGGGGTCCACCCCAAATCGGCTGGACGTGCTTATGCGCATGAGTGCATATGCGCCCAAACACACGTAGAGGGAAAAGCCATTTACAGCCACGCCTCTGGGCCAGCAGTCTAAACACTCCTACGTGCCTCCTCCCGGTAAGCTCCTGCATCTGTCAGCCTCGTGTGACCGGGAAAACCTGGCTCCTGCTGCAAACTGCCAGTCTGAACTCAGCCTCTGACAGTTTGGACCCTATCAATGTATATTTATATTTAGGATTTTTGGCTCCAATGTGCATCACTTTGCACTTAGCCACGTTGAACCCCATTTGCCACGTTGACACCCCCTTGCCCATCCTCCACAGATCCCTTTGGAGTGCCTCACAATCCTCCCTGGTTTTCACCACCCTGAACAACCTCGTGCCATCTGCAAATTTAGCCACTTCACTGCTTACTCCCGACTTCAAATAATTAATAAACAAGTTAAAAAGCATCGGACCCAGTACTGATCCCTGCAGTACCCCACTGCTTACCACCCTCCACTGAGAAAATTTCCCATTTATACTCACTCTCTGTTTCCTATTAATTAGCCAGTTTTTGATCCACAAGAGGACTTGTCCTTTTATCCCATGACTATTGAGCTTACTTAGGAACCTTTGATGAGGAACTTTATCAAAAGCTTTCTGGAAGTCAAGGTAAACAACATCTATTGGGTCCCCCTTGTCCACATGTTTGTTCACCCCCTCAAAGAACAGTAACAGGTTAGTGAGACAAGATCTTCCCTTACAGAACCCATGCTGAGTCTGCCTCAATAGTTTTTGTTCATCAATGTGCCTACTAATTCTTTCCTTAATAACAGTTTCCACCAACTTATCCAGTATCGATGTCAGACTGACTGGCCTCTAATTCCCCGGATCCCCCCTAGAACCCTTTTTAAAGATGGGAGTGACATGAGCTACCTTCCAGTCCTCAGGAATGGAGGGAGATTTTAGTGAAAGACTACATATTTTAGTCAGGAGATCCACAAGTTCACATCTGAGTTCTTTCAGAACTCTCGGATGTATGCCATCTGGGCCTGGTGATTTATCAGTTTTTAAGTTGTCTATCAGTCGTAGAACCTCCTCTCTTGTCACCTCAATCTGACTGAGGTCTTTCAATACCCATCCTGAAATCAGCAGTTCTAGAGTAGGCAAGCACTTCTCATCTTCCACAGTGAAGACAGAGGCAAAAAATGCATTCAGCTTCTCAGCTATTTCCCTATCATCCTTCAGTACTCCTTTTACCCCTTTGTCATCCAAAGGCCCCACTGCCTCTCTGGTTGGTTTCCTGCTTCTAATGTATTTGAAGAAAGTTCTTCCAAATGTTTAGCCAAAAACACTTCTGATTTAATTTCAACCCACTGGTTCTGGTCCAACCTTCTGAGGCAACAGAAAAGAACTCCATACCATCCTCTATATGACAGCCCTCCAAGTACTTGAAGATGGTTAACATATCACCTCTCAGTCATCTCCTCTTCAGGCTAAACACAACCAGGTCCTTCAATCTTTCCTCACAGGACTTGGTCTCCAGACCCCTCACCATCTTCGTTGCCACCCTCTGGACACATTTCAGCGTGTCTATATCTTTATCATTATCAATAATAATAATAATAATAATAATAATAATAATAATAATAATAATAATAATAACAACAACAACAACAATAATAATAATTCGATTCATACCCCGCCCTCCCCGCAAGCAGGCTCAGGGCGGCTTACACTGATCAATACAAATTGTGGTGCCCCAAACTGAACACAATACTCTAGGTGAGGTCTAATCAGAGCAATCACTTTGTGTGATCTGGACACTATACTTCTGTTGATACAGCCCAAAATGGCATTTGTCTTTTTAGCTACCGCATCACACTGCTGAACCCTTTTTGGTTGTTTTTTGCATCTCTCACTAGCCTAAGGTTGTACTGAGCTTTAGCTTTCCTAACTCTCTCTCTACAAACACTGGTTATTTGTTTATATTCATCCTTGGTTACAGGGACATCCTTCCACTTTTTAACTGAGTCTTTTTTATTTCTCAGGTCAGTAGAAAGCTGTTTACGGAATCACCTTGGGCTTGTTTAGGCTCCTCCCATTTTTCCTTCTCATAGGAATAGTTTGTGATTGTGCCTTCAGGATTTTGCTTTTATGAAACTCCCATCCCTCTTGAACTCTCTTCTCCTTAAGTATTTCTGACCATGGGATTCTACCCAGCATAAGTTTAAGAGGTGACATGATCGAGGTTTATAAGATTATGAATGGGATTGAGCAGGTTGAGAAAGGAGTACTTTTCTCCCTTTCTCACAATACAAGAACTCGTGGGCACTCTATGAAATTGCTGAGCAGTCGGGTTAGAACAGATAAAAGGAAATACTTCTTCACCCAAAGAGTGATTAACATATGGAATTCACTGCCACAGGAGGTCGTGGCAGCTGCAAGCATGGACAGTTTCAAGAGGAAATTAGATAAACATATGGAGCAGAAGTCCACCAGTGGCTATTAGCCACAGGGTATAGATGGGAACTCTCAGTCTGGGGCAGGTAATGCACTCTATTCTTGTTGCTGGAGGGGGCAGCAGTGGGAGGGCTTCTGGTGCCCTGGCCCCACTGCTGGACCTCCTGATGGCACCTGGTATATTTTGGCCGCTGTGTGACAGAGTGTTGGACTAGATGGGCCATTGGCCTGATTCAACATTGGCTTCTCTTATGTTCTTATGTTCTAAGCTTGTCAAAATTTGCTTTCCTGAAGTCCAACCTATATGTCTGACTACGTACAGCTTTTACCTTCCACAAAACTGTAAATTCCAAATTTCATGGACACTATTATCCAGGCTGCCCACTACTTTCACCTCATCAACCAGTTCTTCCCTGTTGGTAAGAATCAAGTCCAAGATAGCAGATCCCCTGTTTCTCTCTCCACTTTCTGGAAAATTAAGTTGTCAGCAAGACAAGTCAGGAATTTATTGGACCCTTCATTTTTAGCAGAGTTAGACTTCCAACAGATATCTGGGTAATTGAAATGTCCCATAACCACTTTCTGAGAACTTTGTAATCTGTTCTAGGAGTATCTCATCCAAGTCCTCTGCCTGGCTTGGTGGTCTATAGCAGATCCCACCATAATACCACTATTACTCCTTTTATTTTTACCCAGAGACTCTCAACTGGACTTCCATGCTCAGATTCACTTATTTCCTTACAAGTATATACCTCCTTTACATATAATATGACTCCTCCACCCTTCTTTATTTGTCTGTCCCTTTTAAATAAATTGTACCCCTCAATCCTAATATTCCAATTGTGAGCGTCACTGCACCAAGTTTCAGTAATGCCTATTAGGTCATAGTCCCCTTCCTGTAGTAGGACTTCAAGTTCCTCCTGCTTGTTTCCCATTAGTGCAGAGACATCGGAATCCATGTTTTATGCACCCTAAGGTTTTCATTTCTGTACTTACCTCTGAGTTAATGTCACCTGGCATACGTGTCACTCCCTGCAAAACTTTAGAGTTCTTATCTCCAGTTATTGGCATCATACTGGGCTTCACATTTTTGTCTTGCTTCCCCATAGGATTTAGTTTAAAGCTCTCCTTATTAGGTTTGCAAGCCTGTTTCCAAACACACTTTTTCCTACCCTTGTGAAGTGCAAACCATCTCCTGATAGAAGAGCTTCATGTCAAAAGCGTAAGCCATGGTCCAAAAATCCAAACCTTTCCTGAT
Source organism: Gekko gecko (assembly GCA_029375565.1). Lineage (NCBI taxonomy): Eukaryota > Metazoa > Chordata > Lepidosauria > Squamata > Gekkonidae > Gekko > Gekko gecko. The sequence continues at coordinate 97,286,402 of JAPDNY010000004.1, read as the reverse complement.
GACACCATCCACGTGCCAGTCATTTTTCTGCAGTATTCTTCTTTCCCTTCCTAAGCCATGGCCTTCGACACGAAGAACTGACAAAAACACAACCTGCACTTCCAATTCCTTCACCTTTTTACCCAGAGCCACATAGCCTCTTTTAATATGTTTTAGACTGTGTCGGGTGTTATCATTTGTTCCCACATGGATGAGCAAGCAGAGATAGTAATCTGTGGGCTTGATGAGTCTTCCTATCCTTTCCATCATATCCTGGATGCGTGCACCCGGAAGACAGCATACCTCTCAAGACGACAAGTCCAGTCGGCACACTTTAGCTTCTAGATAGAGCAGGTAGAGAAAGAAGTACTTTTCTCCCTTTCTCACAATACAAGAACTCATGGGCATTCAATGAAATTGCTGAGCAGTCGGGTTAGAACAGATAAAAGGAAGTACTTCTTCACCCAAAGAGTGATTAACACATGGAATTCACTGCCACAGGAGGTGGCGGCGGCTACAAGCACGGACAGCTTCAAGAGGGAATTAGATAAGCATAGGGAGCAGAAGTCCATCAGTGGCTATTAGCCACAAGGTATAGATAGGAACTCTGAGGCTGGAGCAGGTGATGCACTCTATTCTTGGTGGTTGGGGGGGCAACAGTGGGAGGGCTTCTAGTGTCCTGGCCCCATTGCTGGACCTCCTGATGGCACCTAGTATTTTTGGCCACTGTGTGACAGAGTGTTGGACTAGATGGGCCATTGGCCTGATCCAACATTGGCTTCTCTTATGTTCTTATGTCCTTGCCTGTCTCAGTAGGGAATCCCCAATTACCAACATACACCTTCTCCTATATTGGGGAGCAGAAGCTTGAGTCCTCTCATCCAAAGAGGTCTGAGAAATTTCCTTCAAGCTTCATGGAGTCTGTGGGAGAAGCCCTTATTCTGGTGGGGAGATTGCTTAGTAGCAGAGGATCAGAATGTTCCTTGATTTTCCAACTCCTGTGGGTTACGTTCTTCCATGTGCCCTCCTCCTGTGTCGGGTGCTCCTCCACTTGCTGAGACACCTTTCCCTCCTCCTCCTGTTGCCCTCTCAAGAGTGCTTCATGCATTCTGTCCATGAAATCTTCACTTTCCCTTATAAACTGGAGTGTGGACAAGCGTGCCACAAGTCCCTGTATCTTCTTTTCCAGCTGGGCTACCAACTTACACTTGCTGCAAGTGTAGTTGCTGTTACCCTCAGATAAGAATACGAACATGCCATGGACTTTGCATGTCATTGCCTTAGCTCCCTCACCAGCCATGCTGGTGCAATCCATTTCAAAATTATTTCAGTTTAACTGGCACTTCTTTGATAACTTCCCTGTCAAACTGCCTCTCAAGACTACTTGTGAAAGGTTTGCAGAAGCAAAAACAAACCTAACAAATATAAAATACAAGAGCTACTCAGCTTTCTACAGGGGCCCTAGGCCCGATCCCCAGGCTAAGAGCCACAGGGCACCAAAGGCTCACACTAAAGGCTCGCACCTCTGGCAAGGAGGAGCTTTAATACAATTAAAGCCTCACCCAGCAGAGGGCAGGGCCATAGTCAGCCCCAGGCAAAGCTAAAAGCTACAATCAGTTACACCCAGGCAAAAGAGACAAACAGAAGCTACACATCCTCAAACAAGCACTACTCTCCAACAGCCTATACACACCCAACACACCCTCAAACAGTGTCCTCCCACACAGTAACCTCAGCTACTTCTCTTCATGTCAGTAAGAGCCTCCAGTTTCAATCAAGGTCATCCAAATGGGGCAGAAAGAGAGTTAACTGAGATAGAAGGCTATCCTGCCCTGAAGGGGAAAACAACCACTCACTTAAGCATATGGGAATGCTACTCCAGCATCCAATCACCTTTGAGAACAGGGATGGAATACTGGAGAGAAATACAGCAGGAGTTCAGTTCAGTTCTGCCTCAGGGAGAGAGCAGTGAGATCTCAAGTCTGGCTCAGGAAAACAGCAGACAGAGTGAAGGGTAGCTCTGCATGGTAGTGTGGTAGCGTGGTTTGGCTCTACTTCTGACAGAGAATAGAATACCCCCAATTAGAAAGATCCAGGTGGGCAGCTGTGCTGGTCTGAAGCAGTAGAACAAATTTTGAGTCCAGTGGCACCTTTAAGACCAACAAAAGTTTATTCAAGGTATGAGCTTTCATGTGTACACACACTTCCTCAGATACACTCAAAAGGAAGTTAACAGTTCATATATATAGGCGAATTAGCATACAACTTAATGAAGATGTTTTGACATATGAAAGACTAAACCACAGCAACAAGCTACATTCATACAGTCACCATTTGTTTGGACTTAATTGGGGGGAGCAGTGAAGTAATATATATGTCAGAATGGAAAGGGAAATTGCTGAATTACAAGTTATCACAACAGTTGAAACAAAAACGTCCCCAGGACTTAACAAGGATATTGGTTTCTTATCTTGTTAGATATGCTAAACTCATTCATATGTATTCTCACCAAGAAGGGCTATACATCCACTTTATTTTAGTGTATTCCTTTTTTGGAATAGTAAATTAGAATATTGGATGTAATGCAATGAATATTGGAATGTATTTCTCTAACACTGCACCCCACCTCTAAGAAAAGGATATTGTTAGTTAGCTCCATGCTTGAAAGGAGACAAATGGAGTGTAACGACATAGTTTATTACTCTTAGAAGGATACTTTTACACATCTGTCTCATATTTTGACATGTTTTTTAAAAGGGAAATAAGAATTTTTCATTTGACTTGGCTTTTGGGGATCATGTGATCAGCAAGAGGAAACATCATCCTATTTGTAATTCAGGGCACTCTCCCAAACCCTCAGCATGATATAGGGTTTAAAATATAAGTAAAAACATCACTTTGCATTTCATGCTCAAAGCTGAAAGCCTTCTACATGAGCTTAACTTACATATTATTTATCATTTAGCTGTATAGCCTATCTTACCTAGAGAACTGGGAGTAGGTAACAAAAGAAAAAGTCCTAGAACAGAATAAAACTGAATCAGTCATTGACTTTTCATACTTAAGACACTTGGTTCCATGCAGTTGTGTTTAAGCAGACCATGACTGTTTAAATCTATGGAGGCCTATTATTCATCTACACATCCAATACGCAAGTGATTACAAAGGACTCTTAAGTATCAAAAAACTAGCTATGAAATGTTCTATTTTGTAGTTTCAAGGACAGACAAATACATACTTGGACACCACCTGCTTCTAAAATACTCCTTACTTACTCAGCATTGTTGTTGGAGGAACTTTCTTGTTCATCTTGCTTCGGTGTGATGAGACATTCACTACAAAGAAGCAAAAGCATACTATATGAAATCAGTCTTGCATCAACCAGTGTTTGCTTATGTCTTTTTAAGCCCATATAGACTCTACTACCTCATGAACTACAAGCTTTATCTTCACAATCCATTGACTCTTTTTAGCACTGCTTGAGAAAGAGAATCTTTCCCCTGTTCACAAATGGGAAGTTGACTTGGTCTAAACTATAGAAAATGACAACTGACAGACAGTCTACTAGGACATCCTTTGCCTCCTTATCTATCAGCAATGAGGAAAAGATATGGGAACATGTATAAACTTACATAGCAAGTACTATGTGAACCTTGCCCAGAAAAAGAATCCAATGGCAATTTGGTTCCCCTTTTGTGTATATATATATGAGTCAATAACAGAGGATGAGCACAGTCTCATTAAATAGTTGTACCTATATTTACTAACTAGAATTCTTATTGTTCTTCTCACTTGATCCCCTATTTTTGGCTTTATGTTCAGCACATTATGTTCTTTTTCATTCTTCCCTTCCCTTTATTTACAGGCTGCTTAAAGTTTTTGTCTTGCTAGGAATCTTTACCATTAGATTCAAATGTTAGATCTTGTAATTGGTTTATGGACTGACTGATGTTATTATATTTTGTAATTCATTTAACTGATTGACAGAAAGTCTTGTAAAATCATACTCGTAATATGCCCAGTAAGAAAAGGGAACTATAAATTATGACGATGATAATAATAGATTAAAATATCCTTTTGATGAGTTCAACAATCTATATATCTATATACTAATAGCCAAGGGTCCCCTGTGCATGCGGATACTTATTTCCGTAGATCTGGGGCACATGGAAGGTAAAGAGGTTTTTCTGCAGACTTGGGGCACTCCTCAGGATTGCAGAAAAGTGCAAAAAGTTTAAAAAATACACAGGGGGGTTAACTCCCCCCCCCAAATTAAAAAAACAAGTTGTCTGTGCTTGTACAGTCTGGACTCATGGTCCTCCCGAGCTTGACTTGGAGCTTCACTCAGCAGCTGACCTCCCCACACAGCTGGCAAGGTGGCCCTGAAGCTGTGGGGCAGGGGCCACTGGCGGGTCTCTCTCAGGCAAGTGGCCTCCCCAGAGCCAGCAAGACGGCCCTGGAGCCACAGGGTAGGGGATGCCGCCACCACCAGGTCCCTCCCAGGTGAGTGGCCTCTGTGTGGCCAGCAAGATGGCCCTGGAGCCATAGGGCAAGGGATACAACTGCTGGGTCCCTTGCAGGCGATCGGCCTCCCCACAGCCAGAAAAACAATGATGAAGCTGCAGAAAGGGAGGCAGAAGAGGGGGAGATTGTTGGGAGGGAGAGAAAGAGGGGAGAGAAAGAGAGGGGCAGATGGAGAAGGGTAGGGGAAAGAGAGGGGCAGATGGAGAAGGGGTGGGGGAAAGAGGACATTGTCTGAGAAGGGCTGGGGTAACAGGGGTGAGACATACAAGGGGTGAGAAGAGAAAGGGGATTCCTAGAGAAGGGGGTGGGGAGGAACGCTAACATAGAAGGGGTGAGCGGAGAAGGGGAGGTGAGGAAAGACTGATAGATAAGACAAGAGGGAGTTTTGACAGAGTAGGGGGGAGAGGGAAGCAAAGGTGGGGGAAATGCCCCCTCCCAAGTTTCTTGCAGGTCTCCCCTTGTCAAATTCTAAACATGGTCCTATCCATGGATACTTAAATCTGGAGATCAGAGCAATGTAGAGAAAAAGATTTTTCTGCAAATTTGGGTGAAGTCTCAGGTTTGAAGAAAAATACAAAAAGTAGAAAAAGGAGGGGGGTTAAATCATCCCAGAACAGAAGAGCTTTATCTAATTCCGTTTTGCAGGGCGTGCAAGACAGAGACATTCCACCAGGCCTATGGTTGAAGACAGTGATGGCCTTTTGTGATATCTGGCCTGCGACTCACCTTACAGAGGGAGAGGAAGAACAGTAAGCCATCGATGATCTGGTATATATTATCTCATTGATTTTACTGTTGTTGTTACCCATTCAGTCATGCTCGACTCTTGGCAATTACAGTTAATTACAGTTATTTATGTCTTTTAATGATTGTATGTTTACTAGAGATGTGAAGGCCTGGAAAAAAACGTTTTTTTTTCCTGAAGCCTTTTTTTTCCCCCAAAAAAAATTGGAAAAATTGAAAAAAGAAAAAAGAAGTTGATTATGGAACATGATGACAGACACAACAGAGTAACTAGAGAAGCAGAGACTGAAACTGATAATTACAGCTCAGAAAATGATTCTGATTAAATTTCACGCCCATTCATTGAAACTTAGTCCCACACTCCCTTCTATGCATTTCCCCCTCTTCAATTCTTTTTATGAGAATGGGTTTTTTATTTTTATTTAATACTGTGGAGAGGAAATATGAATAATTGTTACTTCTGGATTTTTAAAAACTGTTTTGTGGAGGTTTTTTTGTCTGTTCCACATAAACTAGTAACCAGTTCAGAAGAAGAGATTTATACCTCGCCCTTCACTACCCAAAAGTGTCTCAGAGTGGCTTACAATCTCCTTTCCCTTCCCCTCCCCACAACAGACACTCTGTGAGGTAGGTGGGGCTGAGAGAGCTCTTTCCAGAACTGCTCTTGAGAGAACAGCTCTGAGAGAACTTGTGACTGACCCAAGGTCACACCAGCAGCTGCAAGTGGAGGAGTGGGGAATCAAACCCAGTTCTCCCAGATTAGAGTCCATGCTCCTAACCACTACACCAAAAGATTGTTGCTCCACTTGTTTCAATTACAAATAAATATTATAAAATAAGTAAATTCTGTTTGTAATAATTGTTTGGATAGACTATATTTTTAATATGCTAGTTGTGATAATTTCATGCTAAGTAAAATTGTCCATAGTCACATTTTATGTTCCTTAAGTAACAGAATGACTTTCAATCTGGAAAAGAAAAAAGAAGTGCTAATGTAGCATTTTTTTCAATTTTTCCAAAAATTTCCATTTTTTTCAGAAAAAAAGGGAAAAAACTGGGTTTTTTTCCGAGCTTCAAAATTTCCAGAAATTTTACATCTCTAATGTTTACTTAATGTTGTACACCACCCTGAGCCCTTTGGGGGAGGGCGGTTTATAAATTAAACAACAACAACAACAGTACACCTCGAGAATTCCACAGTGGGTGAGCAGGTGAGACCAAGGGAAGAAGAATGGAAATCACCAATCCCTCCACTCTCCACCACTGTGTGAGCCATGAGAACAGTAGTGATGCATGCAGAGGAGTAACAGGAGCTGCAGGAGACAGCCAGTGTGTGTGTGGGATGGGATTCCCTTACATGGGGTAGGGTCAAGTGCGTCCAGAAGACGGCAACCAGGATGGTGAGAGGGCTTGAATCCAAGTCTTATGAGGAAAGGCTGAAAGAGTTGGATATGTTTAGCTGGGAAAGAGAAGACTTAGAGGGGACATGATTGCAGTCTTCAAGTATCTGAAGGGCTGTCATGTAAAAGATGGAGCAGATCTATTCTCTCTTGCTCCGGATTGCAAGACTAGATCTAATAGGTGGAAATTACAAGGGAGCCGTTACCGGCTCGATATCAGGAGAAACTTCCTAACTGTAAGAGTGGTTGAGCAGTGGAACGGTCTACCTCAGGAGGTGGTGCATGCTCCTTCCCTGGACATTTTCAAGTGGAGGCTGGACGACCATCTTTTGGGTATGTTGTAGGTATGTAGGGCTATCTTTTGGCTATGCTCCTGCAGAGTGCAGGGGGTTGGACTAGATGACCTGCAAGCTCCCTTCCAAATCAAACATTCTAGATTCTATGATTCCCTCTTACAAGGATTTTCTGGCCTGAAATAGCTCCAGAGGACAGCATATTGCCTCACTGAGGAAACTTACATGAAACTCATTTAAATGCCACCTGTACACCTGATCCACAAGGCAGTGTCCTGGACCCATTCCAGTCCAGCTTCTGCCCTATGGGATGAAGATGGCTCTAAACGCCCTCACAGATGATTTCCACAGGCACCTGGATTAAGGCAGGTCAGTGCTGCTCTTATTACTTGACTTGACAGCACCGTTTGACACAGTCAATCACAATCTGATGACTCACTGCCTTGCCGATGTGCGGATATGTGGGACAGCCTTAGAGTGGCTTGTCTCATTTCTCCACGGTTGAGGACAGAGGCTGGTGCTTGGGGAGAGGGTTTCACCACGATACCCTCTGGTATGTTGTGTCTCTCAAGGGGCAATCCTCAACCAAATGTTATTCAACATCTACATGTGCCCCCTTGCCCAGTTGGTCCAGAGTTTCAGGCTGAGTTACCATCAGTACGCTGCTGACACCCAGCTATATCTGCTGATGGCCGGATGGCCAAATGCCACCTCAGATATTTTGGCCAAGGGTTTGGAAGCCATGGCTGGTTGGTTGAAGCAGAGCTGGCTGAAATTAAATCCATCCATCCATCCTGTATCTGAGTCAGGGGGATGCTGGGTTAGGGATCTGTCAGAAGCCCTAACTTAGTCAGCCAAACACCATGCCTTGTGGTTCAAACAAGAATAGCGTTTATTGAAAAGCTGCAATAGGAAGGTTACTGGAGCAGATACATTGTTCAGAATAACTTGGTTACACAAAGCAGGCAGTTATACAGGGAAGGGGGTGAATGGGGACCCCCCCTTCTACCAATCAGGGAATAACATGCGAATGGGAATCGAAAGTTACTACGCTAATGAAGTTCCCACCGCCCCCATTAATCTCAGCAAAGCTGCAGCTTTGAAAGAGATAGGAAAGCTCGCAGCTTGACTCTCCAAGGTCAGAATGTTCAGTCTACCAGATAGGGGTTACCAGAGCCACATTCCATTCTCACACACCAGGCATAAATCAACACCCCTAGGATCCCAACCTCCCGCCCGTCACGCCACCATGGCGCCCATAGCCATCCTCCCCTCCCCTCCATCCATCATGGCAGGGCTACCTGACAGGATCCAACTCCCAACTCTTGATAATATGCTGTTGACTCAAACACCAACATTGAAAACTTGGGGTTTGATCCCTTTCAATGGAGGCCCAGATCAGAAATGTTGCTAGACTTGCTTTCTTCCATCTATGTCAGGTCAAGCAACTGGTCTCCTTCGTTTCTCCCCCTGACTTAGCCACAGTGATTCATGCAATGGTCACTTCCAGGCTAGAGTACTGTAATTCGCTGTATGCGTGGCTACCCTTGAGGCTGTTCCAGAAACTTCAACTGGTCCAGAAAGCTGCTGGGTCAGAAGGGTTTGGTGTATACTTTTGAGGCCACTGATGAGCTGAAGAGTGGCCACTGGAATGGGTTTCAGCTGGGGTTACCAGGGATCTCACGTTCTTAGAATTCTTTCCTATCTTAGTGGTTTGGCTGTGGGGGGAGGAGTTGAGAGATCACACTGTCCACTTTTGGTACGACAATTTGGTGCTGGTCTATGTGATCAGTTCTCTGATATCCAAATCATCACAGGTTATGAGGCTGGTCTGTGCCTTCATGCTGCGATGCCTTCAGCTTAACATGCTGTTTTTTGCTAGGCATGTGCCAGGGGTGAGTAATGGGGCAGCTGACACTCTCGCTCACCAACAGATGGCAAGGTTTCATCAGTTTGTGCCAGAGGCTGATCTGCAACCGGCAAGAATGCCCCAGGAGCTCTGGCAGGTTGGAGGGCTGAGGCTTGCTAGCATGAGGAAAGGAAGCAGTTCTCCAGTTCGAGGTCTTCAGGTCTGAGGAGCATTATCCTAAGGTCTGGCCTATTACTGCGGAGCAGTTAATCCACGACTGTGTTTCTGTGAAAGAGATTGGCCTGGCTGTCCGTTCTATCAGGGGGCAGCTTTCCACTCTGGCTTTTGCCAGCAAAGCTTTGGGCTTCACTGAAGTCACCAATGACTTCAGAATTAGGAAGATGCTTGAAGGTTGGGCATGCAAAAACGGTGCTAGCAAGGACAAGAGGCGCCCCATTTCCCTGGTGTTCCTCAAGGGATTGCATGCAACCTGGGGGGATGTTTGCACTTCGAGTTTTGAGGCATGCCTTTTTCATGCAGCCTCTTTGCTTGCATTCTTTGGGGTTCTCTGGGTAAGTGAACTGGTGGCCCAATCTAAGGCTGACCAGTCTGGCAAAGCCTTGCAGGCAACTGATATTCAATTTAAGGGCAATGAAGTGTTGGTTACCATTAGGAGCTCTAAGATGGATCAAAAGCACAAGGGATCCGTGATTAACCTAGGTATTTGTTTCAATAAGGAACTCTGCCCAGTATTGGCCCTGTCACAGGGCTTTATGGGGAAAGGAAGCTGGCCACTTCTTTAGGCATGTGGATGGGAGTCTGCTGACAAAACATCAGTTTGGGGCAATTACCGCCTAGGCATTAGGCAAGTTGAGCCTTTCCGGGGTGAAGTTTGAAATTCACTCTTTTGGGATCAGTGCCACTTCCACTGCGGCTGCTATGGGTTATTCAGCAGCTGACATTCAGCACGTAGAGCGCTGGAGATCATCTGCCTATAAGGGTTATGTGTGTTCCCTTGCCATGTTGTGATCTGTTTCTCCTTTGGTGTGGTGGTTCACTGTTTTTCCAGGTGCTGTGTCTTGTGGCAGGAGGAGAAGGATTCTTGTCTGTGGACACAGCTACATTTTCTCGGCAGCTCACCGAGCAAACAGATCAGACATTGGCTCTCAGTTGGGCCTTAGTAGATGGGCCGCGGTTGGGAAGAGTGCTGGCTCTCCACCTGATGTGTTGGTTATACACCTGGGTAGCAATGATTTGGGTTTCTTGTAGGGGAAGGCCCTAGTTTTGCAGGCCCAGGGTGATTTTGATTTTATTCAGCGCCAGTGGCCAAATTCAACTATTGTTTGGTCCGCCATGATCCCATGCAGGGAATGGTGGAGTGCTTTTGATCCCAAAGTGATTGAAAGAGCTTGGTGCAAGGCAAATTGGGAGATTAGGCACACCTTGAAAGTTGGGTTAGGCCACTACTTGCCACATCCCCAAATTCGGGCTGGTTACACAGACCTGTACAGGGGTGAAGGTGTTCACCTGTCAGAGAAAGGGAATAACATTTTTCTGCAAGATTTGTGGCAAGGGCTTCTGGCAGTTTTAGGTATTTAGTGGATGCAGGGGTCTAAGCAGAGGCTTGACCCTTGCGGTGGCTGAGTTTAGTTTAAGGAAAAAAATTGTTGTGGCTCAGTAAGACCTATCAGCAACCCTGGAGGGTGGAGGGGTCTGTCGGGATCATCACTACGGCCTTGTGGCCAGGGATGAGAAGGACAGACCGCCTTCGGGAGTGCCTTTGATGGATACTCTCCAGAGGCCGTGCAGCTGTGGGTGAGGGATTGTCAGGGCATATTCCATGGCTGGACTCTCCGGGTTTGAGCCACTTACAGCAGGCTACACCCCGGGGGGCAGGTGCATTGCCCTTCTTATGGCAAGGGTGGGGTTGTAGTGACCCCAGGCCTTGGCCATGCCCTTGCCATTGTTTTGTTAATAAATAAAGTGGCCTTTATTTTCCCAACTACTGTTGTCTGACTCTTTCTTCCATCTATGGGGGCAATACTATGGTATGAATTAACTTAATCTTGGTTGCCAGCAACACATCCTTACACTTACAGATCTTTTCTAGTTCCTTTATGACTGCCCTCCCCAGGTTCAATCTCCTTCTGACTTCTTGGGTGCAGTCTCCCTTTTGGTTGGTGATAGAGCCAAGGAACAAAAAATCTTGAACACTTTCAATTTCTTCATCATCAACCTCAAAATTGTGTAATTCCCCAGTACTCAGTACTTTTGTGTTCTTGATGTTCAGCTGTAATCCTGCTTTGGCATTTTCTACTTTAACCTTCATCAATAGCTGTTTCAAGTCTTCACTGTTTTCTGCCAATAATGTTGTATCATCTGCATATCTCAAATGGTTAATGTTCCTTCTACCAGTTTTCACTCTATGTTCTAATTCAGCTTTCCTTATGATATATTCTGCATACAGGTTGAAGAGATAAAATGCATCCTTGTATGACACCTTTGCCACTTGGAAACCATTCTGTTTCTCCATATTCTGTCCTAACAGTGTCCTCTTATCTGGAGTATAGATTGTGCAGCAAAACAATCAAATGCTATGGCACATCCATTTCCTTTAAAGCCAACTACAGCTTTTCATGATCCACAGAGTTAAAAGTTTTGCTATAAACTATAAAACACAAGCTGGTTTTCTTTTGAAATTCTTTCGTATGCTTCAGTAACCAATATAAATTTGTAATATGATCTCTAGTGCCTCTTCCATTTCTCAATCCAGCTTGAACATTTGGCATTTCTCATTTATTAACAGTCTTTGTTGTAAGATTCTGAGCATCACTTTACTTATGTGAGAAATTAATGTGATGGTCTGATAGCTGTTGCAGTCTTTGACATCTCCTTTTCTGGAATAGGGATGTAAATTGAGCGTGTCCAGTCTGTGGGCCATTGTTTTGTTTTCCATATTTTTTGGCATAATCTTTTAAAGATTTTGATGGACTCGTTTTCTGTGGATTGAAACAGCTCTGTGGTTTTCTGTGGATTGAATGCTATACCATTTACTCCTGGTGACTTGTTTTTCCTAACTGCTCTCAGTGCAGCTCTCACTTCACTTTCTAAAAGTATAGGTTCATCTTTCAGCATGCCTATGATTTAAATTTCCCTTTGATTTCTTGGATCTTGTGAAACAGATATCCTTTTCCCCTTTTTTGTTGTTCTCTTCTATTTCTGTACACTGGTCTTTATAATAATTCTCTTTGTCTCTACATGTGAGACACTGCAATGCTAAATTTAGGCTTTTGATTATGTGGGAATGCAGCCCCCGGCTTTCTTGGAGGATGCTAGCATCCTGGATCCCTTCCAGTCCGGCTTGCACCCCGCTCATGGCAGAGATGGTGTTGGTCGCCTTGGTGGATGACCTCTGGAGACATTTGGATAGAGGTGGTTCGGCACTGCTGATTCTTCCTGATCTGTCAGCAGCATTTGATATAGTTGACCTTGAACTGTGGACCCTCCACCTTGCCAATGTGGGAATATAGGGATTAGGTTTACAGTGGCTGGCCTCCTTTCTCCAAGGTCAGGGACAGAGGGTGACACTTGGGGGGGAGTTGTCCCAGCAGCACTCACTTGGATGTGGTGTGCTGCAGGGAACGATTCTCTCTCCAATGTTATTTAATATCTATATGCACCCCCCTGCCCAGATTATTTGGAGGTATGGCCTGTGTCGTCACCAATATGTAGACGACACCCAGCTCTATTTACTGATGGATGGCCACCCAGACTCTGACCCTGAACATCTGGACAGGGTGTTACACTGGTTACACTGGTTACAACAAAGCCGACTGAAACTGAATCCATTGGATATAGAGGTCCTGCAACTGGGGCATAGGGGACTGGGATTGGGCATTTGACGGTGCCCCGTTGGTGCCATTGCTGAAGGTAAGGAGCCTAGGGGTGTTCCTGGGTGCCAGTGCTGAAGGTAAGGAGCCTTGAGGCAAATCAAGCAGTTGGCCCCATACCTCACCCCCCACGATCTGGTTGCGGTGACCAGTCACTTCCAGACTAGATTGCTGTAATTCTATCTACATGGGGCTTCCATTGACTCTGCTCTGGAAGTTGCAACTAGTGCAGAACACAGTGGCATGGGTGTTGATGTCGCTGCCTGTGCGGTCACATATCTGCCTGATGACCTGTACTGGCTGCCTATTGAGTACCAGATCCATTTCAAGGTGTTTTTTAAGCCCTACACGGCCAGGGGCCTGCATATTTTTGAGACCGCCTCTCCCCATATGAACCCCATAGAACATTCTGCTCTACGAACCAGCAACTCCTGGTAGTCCCTGGCCCTAAGGATGCCTGACTTGCCTCAACTAGGGCCAGGGCCTTTTTGGCCCTGGCCCCTGCCTGGTGGAATAATCTGCCTTATGAGATCAGGACCCTGTGGGACCTGTTACAGTTCTGCATGGCCTGTAAGACAAAGCTTTTCCGCCAGGCCTTTACTTGAGGCAGCAGGCATTCACTTTGATCTGGCCTCCCTTGCAGTGACTGCAGATCCTAGAAACTGACTGGAACCACAATATTATCTGTTGAGATGCACTGTCATCTTAGTGTGTTGGTGATTTTTATTGATTGTGTGTTGGTGATTTTATTGCTTTTAAGGGATTGTTGCAATGTTTTAATTGTAAATCTACATTAATTACAGACCTGTTGGAACCCGCCCTGAGCCTACAATGTGGGGAATGTGGGATATAAGTCTAATAAAATAAATGAATTAAATAAATACTTTTGCTTCTCATCTGTCTTGAGCAATTTTAAGAGTTTTGCCAGTCATCCATTCAGGCTTTTCTTTTGTTTTGGCTACAGGAATAATCTTTGAGCATTTCCCCTTGATAATATCTCTGATTTCAACCCATAGTTCTTCCAGTTCTCATTCACTTGACGTAAGTAATGCAAACCTGTTGTTTACATGGTTTTTAAACTCTTCAGGAATGTTGCTTAGATTGTATTTTGGCACTAACTTTATTATAATTTCCAATATTAACAGTTCATGATCTGTACCACAATTGGCTCATGGTCTTTTTTTAGAAGACAGAATAGAGCTTCTCCATCTTCTACTTCCAATGATGTAATCTATTTGATTTCTGTTTTGGCTATCTGGTGATGTCCATGTATACAATCATCTGTTTGGTTGCCTGAAGCATGTGTTTGCAGTGAACAAACTGTTGTCTTCACAGAATTCTATGAGTTGCTCTCCTGCTTCATTTCATGCTTCAAGCCCAATTTTTCTGACAATATTTGATTCTGCTTTGTTTCCTACTTCTGCTTTCCATTCACCTATGATTATCAACACATCTTGTTCAGGTGTATGGACACTTGCAGAAAAGCTTTCAATGTCTTCAGCATCTGTAGCTGGGGCATAGATCTGAATGATGGTTATATCGATAAGCTTTCTATGAAGTCTGATCGATATTATTTGGTCAGACTTTGCATTACAACGCCTGACTGCCTTGACTATGGTTGTGTTCACACGCACTAAATAATCCACTTTCAATCCACTTTCAGTGCAATTTCGAATTGGATTTTGCCAGTTCACACAGTAAGAATCCAGTTGGAAAGTGCATTGAAAGTGGATTAAAAATGGATTATTTAGTGTGTGTGACCACAGCCTATATCTCACCTTACTATTAGACCAACTCCGTTCCTTCTGTATTTGTCATTCCCCTTATAAAACACTTTATAATTTTCTGACTGAAAATGTCCTAATCCAGGTCACTTTAGTTTGCTCTCTCCCAGGATTGCAATGTTTAAATGTTCCATTTCTCATTTTATGATTTTGAGCTTACCTTGATTCATACTTCTTGTGTTCTAGGTTCCTATTATATGTGTCAAAAAGCATTGGACTTTCCCTTTACATCCATTCAAATAAATAACTTAACATCCTTTTGGCTTTAGTCCAATTGCATCATTAAGAACAGCATTAGTCATAGTTGTCCTCAGCTCTTCCCCATTAGCTTATTGAGTCCTTTCTGACCTGGAGGTTCCATCTTCCAGCACTGTATCTTTTTTCATTTTGGATTGTCTCATCATAGGGTTTTTGAGATAAAAATTATCCAGAAGTGGTTTACCATTGCTTTCTTCTGCACAGTACTAACTAAGGTTAGTTGTAGTGTCCACTGCAGTTGTCTATGAAAGATCACCCACCAGTGTCACCTTCCTCTATTGCTGCTGCCCAGTAGCTACCATTCAAGGATTCCTCCACCCCATCACCATTGGAAAACTGTCCATTCTTTTTTGCTGATGTGGCTGTTGATCTCCAAACAGGGTAGGTGCATTGGCTGGTGTCCAATTTTCCCTATTTGAGCAAACTTATAGAGAGGGCGTTGGCGATACAGCTACAGGGATTCCTGGATGATGCTTCAGTCCTAGATCCCTTCCAATCTGGCTTCCACCCGGGTCATAAGACAGAGACGGTGCTGGTCACCCTGACTGATGACCTCCGAAGGCATCTGGATTGAGGTGGTGTGGCGGAACTGTTGTTGCTCGATCTGTCGGCCACATTTGATATGGTCGACCACCAGTTGCTGACCCACCGCCTCGCCGATGTGGGGATTCAGGGGCTTGCCTTTCAATGGTTTGCCTCTTTTCTTCAAGGTCGGGGACAAAGGGTGGTGTTTGGGGATCAGCGGTCCTGGAGGCACCCTCTTGACTGTGGGGTGCCTCAGCGGGCAGTGCTGTCCCCGATGTTGTTCAACATCTATATGCACCCCCTTGCCCAGACTGCCCGGAGGTATGGGCTTGGGTGTCATCAATATGCGGATGACACCCAGCTCTATCTGATGCTGGGTGGCCAGTCAGACTCCGACCCAGACGACCTTCATCGGGCATTGCAAGCTGTGGCTGGATGGCTCAGACTGAGTCAGCTGAAACTAAACCTGGCGAAGATGGAAGTCCTGGGTCTAGGTCAGGTCGGTTCAGGATTGGGACTCCCTCTCCTGACCTTTGATGGGGTGCCTCTGGTGCCAGTGCCAAGGGTTAGGAGTTTGGGTGTGCTCCTGGACCCCTCTTTAACAATGGAGGCCCAGGTAGCAGCAACTGCCAAGTTGGCCTTTTATCATCTTTGGCTGGCTCGGCAGTTGGTTCCCTTCCTTGACCGTGATGACCTGGCCACAGTGATCCATGTGACGGTCACCTCGAGGCTGGACTACTGTAACGCTCTCTACTTGGGGCTGACTTTGGCGCAAGTCCGGAAGCTGCAGCTAGTGCAGAATGCGGCAGCTAGGCTGCTGATGGGCCTCTCTATGAGAGACCATATCCGGCCTGTGCTGAAGGCGCTGCACTGGCTGCTAATAGCGTACTGTATTTGCTTCAAAGTGCTGGTTCTTACCTTTAAAGCCCTCTATGGCCAGGGTCCGGCTTACCTGAGAGACTGCCTTTCCCCATATGTTCCCCCAAGGGCACTACGATCGGGGGCCCAACATCTTTTGGTTACCCCAGGCCCCAGGGATGTCAAACTCGCTGTGACTAGGGTCAGGGCCTTCTCGGTGGCGGCTCCTACCTAGTGGAATGAGCCTGCAAGATGGAACTCTTCCGCCACGCTTTCAAGTAGGAGCTGCCACTGCCACTATACCACCACTGCACCGCTACCGCAAAGAATGGGGATGCCATCGGGGTGCATGATGACCCTGGGCCGAAGATCGGAAGGCAGTGTTATCCTGGAACCTGCTTCGTTGTTCTGGGTCCATTTTCCAGAACCCATCATGGAACTTTGAACTTTTAGAGCACCAGCACATTATTGTAATTTTGTATTGTTTTATCTTGTTTTATCATGGCTCTGTGCCCTTATTGTTAGCTGCCCTGAGCCCGTTGGGGAGGGCGGGATATAATTTTGAATAATAAATAAATAAATAAATTCATGTGGTCTCTCAGCTGTGACCTTCTGCCTTAAGTAATTCTACTAGGAATTAGACCCCTTACAGTATTGCTCTCAGCTTTACTGATACAGAAACCCCCTCACCACATTAAGGTGTGCATCCAAGAGGAGGAAGCTCTCCCCATGTTATTCTTTAACACTTGGATGGCTCATCAAAAAACAGGCTATTGCTTTAAATTTATGACAAGGCTAAATACTGATGTTTAAATTGTCAGGTTGATCAATACAAAGGTGATCATGTCTCTTGGCAGGGCAAACTGTTAATCCCTGGGACTGTTACAGGTTGAGAAAACAATAGGAGGGAAGACTTAAACCCCCTCTCTCCACATGCCAATATCCAATCCAATACTACACCCCTGGAAATTCAGTTCTAAGCACAGAATTCTCAAGTAAATTCTGAGCAATAAAACTGGGCAGAAATGTGGGGCTTTTGTAATGTGTGAATTGGTCCTTATTTTATTTTATTTGTGCATCGTTCCTGTTTTCCAAGAAGCACTTTGTTTCAGGAATTTAAACAGAGATAGATAGATAGATAGATAGATAGATAGATAGATAGATAGATAGATAGATAGACAGACAGACAGACAGACAAATATATATACACACATACACTAATAATGACATAGTAACATTAAACTTTTGTAATAGTTTGCAAAATGGGGATGAACATTATAAAAAATACAAACCTCCAAATAAAATACTTCACATTGTAGTAAGTTGGTGCCCGTGTATTATTTCCAGCCTCCCATGACAAAATGTACTCAAAATTCTGTCCCTTTATCATCAGGCTGAGTGGTGATACAGATGTTCCTAATGGAACAAAACATCAGTTACTAATCTTAGCAAGAATTGGAAAGTACAAATTCTACTCTGCATGCAAGATTAGTATTAGTGTACCCTCGGGTGCCTCGCCCTGCCCTGAGCAAAATATAATGCAGTCATCGTGGCAGTGAAAGTCATACTTCTCTAACTCATACTAATTGAACTGGAAGCACAAATATAAAGCAGTGACATCTAGATTTTTTTAAAAAGGGACAGTGCACAGGTCTACATATAAACCAAGAGCCACAGCATGTTTTCCTTCCACTGCCATGTCCAACTTTCATTTTCAACTACATTGGCAAGCAATGTAACACTGTTGTTTGTCTTGGTTTTCTTCCCAGTCTTCAGCTGGCTATTACCCCTTTAAAAAATCTGTATATTTATACATTTATATATATAGATGTATATATTCTTAGTGCCACCTGTAATCAGGCCTGAAGCTATCTAGGGGCCCGCGGGGCCTGGCCCCCTCGCAGTTTTTAAGGGCCCCTCCCCCGATTCTCAGCTCCCCCTCCCTCCCCCGAGCAGTTCAGAGCAAGAGTAAGTGCCTTCCAGCTGTGTGTGCTATGACCCATCCACACCTGTTTTTCCTAGCACTGCAGTCTGCAGCTGTGGAATGAGCCCACTTTCTGGAGGCGCCGTCTGCTTCGACTGAGTCCAGGCAGAAGACTCTGACCCCTCTTCCCTCCCTGAGCCTCCCCCGGTGCATAAATCGCGGGTGACCCAACAATCAAAATGGGCTCTTCCCTTCAAATCCTCCCACCCTTCAAGGAGGCAAGCGCTCAATTCGAGGTGTCTACACAGCAGTATGCTCTCCTATGGGGAGAGAGACTGTCTTGTTTATAGAAAGTAGTTCCGCAGTAGTTTAGTCAAACAATTGGAACTGCGCCCCCCCCCATTACCCAGATGTACAGCAGTCGTCATGACCGGGAAGCACAGAACCAACAGAGGTGAGAGGGGCTGGCTTCTTGTTACAGAGGCAAAGGATATTCACCGGGATGTACTAAAAGGAAGGACAGGATTGCCCACTGGAAACAATGGGAAGCACTTGAAGGCCCATTGGAAATAATGGGAGCCAGGAATGCCAATTGACTTGCATGGGCTCCATTGAAATACATTACAGTACAAGTAGAGTTGCCATAAAAATGCGGAATGGATTTTCCATTAGGGTCTCTGGGCCCAAATAGACTGCTCTGGGACTGGAATGACAGGCCCCAACTTGGAATGACAGACACTAGGAGTAACAGAAGTGCACAGCCCCAGGGGGTGGCAGAAGCGTTCTGTGACTCGAATGAGAGGCTCTAGAGTGGAATGACAGCCCCTGGATGCAGTAGGAGTGGTCCCAGACCACTGCCTACATTCTTCCATCTACAGTGACAATTAAGATATACAAAGTGACACTAAATAACAATTTAAGGTTATAAGGTCAACAGGTATAAAGCAATAAATATGTCAAACTAGCAGAGAAATGTCTAAAGGTGTCTTTTCTAATTTAGTTATTATTTAGAAGTATGAGCATGGCATGGCAGTACCGCACAGACATATAATGGCAGGCCTCCTGAGAAAAACATTGGGCCCCCCAGCAAAAAGTTGTTAGCTATGGGGCTGCCTGTAATTCATAATCATTTTACATTAAAACATTTTTTTAATGTTGAAAAACTGCTTCAGGAATGGACAGATGGTAGCTTAGTGACTACAATGACTTGCTGTCCATATTCTGCTGCAAATAGGAAGAATGGTTTTCTCTTGAACTCAAGCTGGTAAAGAAGATAGGCATGCCTGCCCAAAATGCAGTGAATTCACTTCCACTTTAGGCTTGCCACTGAAATTATGTAAATCTGTACATGTCTTTAGTTGCCCAGCTAAGCAATGGCACAGTTACTAAGGATTTCTCTTTCCAAATACCATTGGTATTTCCCACTGAATAGGCCTTCCCAGGAGGTATTCTGCAGGATGGAGGCATGCAAAACAGGAAGGCATGCAAAACAGTTCTATTTCAGAGCTCATTTGGAGGAAGGGGAACTGCCTCTGTGGGTTAAGCTGTGCATGTTTAAAATCTGTACATTATTTTTATCTGTTAATGGATATCTATGTTTTGTGTTTTGCAGCTTCCAACTGCATTGTTGATCACCTTGTGTCCAAGGAAAGAAGGCAGGATATAAATATTTTAAATAAATAAATAAAATGATTGCAAGAATGTTTATTCCAACTATCATTCTTTGTAAGCAAGATCTTTACAGTAGTTTGATAACACTTACCAGGTATGCTGTACAAAACTGAAGTCATGGTACTGATATATACTATAAATTAAAATGAAAAATCTTTTAGAAATTATTTTTAAAAAGCAATTCAGCATTTGAGACAGTCAGTAGCTGTATGTATACTATTGATTGGAATGCACTTCCAACAGAAAAAAAACAGTACAGTACAGGATCCAGAATTAGAGTGCCATAGCCTTCATCCCAAAAGCAAAAAAAAAAAAAAAAAAGTTTTAGGCCCCATGTTTGTACTACAGAGTTTGAAAATGGGTATTAGGTGATAAAGGGAACCTTGGACTGAGATCAGCCACTCAGCTTGGGTGTTGGGGGTGTCTATACATCCCATTTTTCTCCATAGCTTCTTTCATTTGCCCTCCCCAGTGGCATATTTTATGAAGCCTTACAAGTTCTTTTCTTAGCTCCTTCCTGGCAATCTCAATTCTTCTCAATTTTCAGGTTTCTAAATATAGCGCTACCACTAGAATAGATTACGTAAAGTAAACATAATGCTTAATTGTATAATTTATTCTATGAGCACCAATTTCTTTCAGGCAGAATTTGGATTTCTTGTTGCCATGTTTGCCTGATTCTGTCCATATCACAGAAGCAACTGCATTCAATTAACCTGTTACTGTAAGTGAAATATGTAAGAACATAAGAACGTAAGAGAAGCCAATGCTGAATCAGGCCAATGGCCCATCTAGTCCAACACTCTGTCACACAGCGGCCAAAATATACCAGGTGCCATCAGGAGGTCCAGCAGTGGGGCCAGGGCACCAGAAGCCCTCCCACTGCTGCCCCCTCCAGCACCAAGAATAGAGTGCATTACCTGCCCCAGACTGAGAGTTCCCATCTATACCCTGTGGCTAATAGCCACTGGTGGACTTCTGCTCCATATGTTTATCTAATTTCCTCTTGAAACTGTCCATGCTTGCAGCTGCCACGACCTCCTGTGGCAGTGAATTCCATATGTTAATCACTCTTTGGGTGAAGAAGTATTTCCTTTTATCTGTTCTAACCCAACTGCTCAGCAATTTCATAGAGTGCCCACGAGTTCTTGTATTGTGAGAAAGGGAGAAAAGTACTTCTTTCTCAACCTGCTCAATCCCATTCATAATCTTATAAACCTCGATCATGTCACCTCTCAGCCGTCGTTTCTCCAAGATAAAGAGCCCCAAGCATTTTAACCTTACTTCATAGGGAAGGTGTTCCAACCCTTTTATCATTCTAGTTGCCCTTCTCTGCACTTTTTCCAATGCTATAATATCCTTTTTGAGATGTGGTGACCAGAACTGTACACAGTATTCCAAATGAGGTTGCACCAATGATTTATACAGGGGCATGATGATACTGGCTGATTTGTTATCAATTCCCTTCCTAATAATCCCCAGCATAGCGTTGGCCTTCTTTATTGCAGCTACACATTGTGTAGACATTTTCAGTGAGTTATCCACTACGACTCCAAGATCTCTCTCTTGGTCCGTCTCTGCCAGATCAGACCCCATCAACGTGTATTTATATTTAGGATTTTTGGCTCCAATGTGCATCACTTTGCACTTGGCCACATTGAACCCCATTTGCCACGTTGACGCCCACTCACTCATCCTCAACAGATCCCTTTGGAGTGCCTCACAATCCTCCCTGGTTTTCACCTCCGTGAACAACTTTGTGTCATCTGCAAATTTAGCCACATCACTGCTTACTCCCAATTCCAAATCGTTAATAAACAAGTTAAAAAGCATTGGACCGAGTACTGATCCCTGTGGTACCCCACTGCTTACCACCCTCCACTGAGAAAGTTTCCCATTTATACTCACTCTCTGTTTCCTATTTATAAGCCAGTTTTTGATCCACAAGAGGACTTGTCCTTTTATCCCATGACTATTGAGCTTACTTAGGAGCCTTTGATGAGGAACTGTATCAAAAGCTTTCCGGAAGTCAAGGTAAATAATATCTAATTGGGTCCCCCTTGTCCACATGTTTGTTCACTCCCTCAAAAAACACTAACAGGTTAGTGAGACAAGATCTTCCCTTACAGAACCCATGCTGAGTCTGCCTCAGTAGTTTTTGTTCATCAATGTGCCTACTAATTCTTTCCTTAATAACAGTTTCCACCAACTTACCCGGTATCGATGTCAGACTGACTGGCCTGTAATTTCCTGGATCTCCCCTGGAGCCCTTTTTAAAGATGGGAGTGACATTAGCTACCTTCCAGTCCTCAGGAATGGAGGCAGATTTTAAAGAAAGATTACATATTTTAGTCAGGAGATCCACAAGTTCACATTTGAGTTCTTTCAGAACTCTCGGATGAATGCCATCCGGGCCTGGTGATTTATTAGTTTTTAAATTGTCCATCAGTCGGAGGACTTCCTCTCTTGTTACCGCAATCTGATTCAATCTTTGTTCTACCATGTAATTTTTCTTTAAGAATCTAAACTAAAAACATCCCTGAGCTAAATTATTATCTTTGTGAGAGTGGCTGGAGGTTGCTAACATCCTGAAAAACAGCTGTCTGCACACTGTACAATTGCTATAATGAGGAACCAAGCATAATCTATACAAAATCGTAATAGATTCTTCTTGGGTCTGCCTTTCCTCCACACTTCTCCGTTTCCTTTACACTTCCTCTTTGTCTAACTCAAAATACATAAAGTTCACTGCTGCTGAAGCAGTCTAGTGGAAACAAACTATCCTGCAGTCACCCACTGCGTCTCAGGTGCCCTGACTTCTTCTAGTTATGCTTTAAAAAGGTGCCTATGACATTTCATTGCAGATTGCAAACACTACACCTTGTCCCCAGAAGTGGGTAAGGATGCACACTTGAGTTTTCGCCTCATTGAAAGCAATGCAACATGGATACAGCACACTCACATCTTATCTTGCTCAGGTCATTTCACTGCATACAGAAAAGTCTACCAAACTGGGATGACTATGATAGCTCCCACCCAGCTGCCAGACAAGAGCCTTCCCTGAGGGTAACTTGTGGCCTTGCCCATTTTGCTGGTTCTGTTTAGACTTGGAAGTGTCACTGCTGTCTCTGAAGCACTGCCGCTGTTGGTGGTCAACTTTTGAAACAGAGTAAGCATGCTGCATTTGAGAAAGGGGATTTGTGAGAGGCAGCTAGCTAGAAGCCATGAGGTGCTCAGGGCTGATCAAAACTGTGGAAACTAAAGGCAAGGGAAGTTTTGGTCTGATAGAAAATGAATACAGGTATCATTTCACTGAAATAGAAATCCATGTGGTATAGTGGATAGATAGTTATACTAGAAATATGGAGTCACAGAGCTCACTGGGCTAGTGAGGAAGATTTAGTTTCACAGACAAAAATCTACCTTACTGAATTGTTGTGGGGATTAAAGGAAGGGGGCAACAATGTGTGTTGTCCAGAAATCCTTAATGGAAGGGCAGGGCAGACGTGTAACAAACAAATAGACCTCTGTTTCTTATGGGTCATGTCTCTGTAGCCAGTTAAAACAAAGTTTCCTATTTGTTATTTGTGAAATGGAATAGACAGCATAATATTATTAAGATGTTTCCCCTTCATTGTCTCTAAATACTTCAAAGCTGTACATCTATACCCACAGTATAGTCTTCGGAAGGGAGCACAAACGATCACTCACTAAAAAGGTGATGAACAGCATAAGTAACTACTAGGCTATGATTTAACCACATCCTCCTTTCTCAGTCTCTCATTCTTTTCATAACAAGAAAAGTTTACCACAGAACTCTGGTAAAGTGCAGCTGCTAAAAAACCTACATGAAAACAACCAAAACAAGACTGCAGACCTATTCCAATGGCTTTGTCTCCTTCATAGACATGGCATAAACTGGCCAGTCTCACTAAGCTTTGCTATCACTGTTGTTCTCTCACTGAAATGAATAGCTGGTACAGGCGCATGTAACCTTTTATAGGTTGCAAAAAAATATGCAACATATATTTATGAAGATGTTGGTGTGCCAGCAAATAAAACTGGGAGATGTGCACGGACAAGCCAGCCTCAGCGGTGCTTCCAGCATCCCAGGGATTCAGCTTGGACTTGGCTAGCAGCTGTGCTGGTCTGGGAGCTATGAGAGGAATAAGCCACAGCTTTTGCTTTCTCTGATGCTGCTCGCCGCAGCAGTGCTTCCAAAGTTCCTTGGCCGGAGATCTGGTCCTGGCTGCCATGCAAAAGGCTCCTGTGTGCCACTGTTGACACATGTGATGGGATTGCCTATCCCTGAACTATCATACAGCAGGAGCAGGATTAATTCTGTTCATCAGTAGACAGACAAAAAGCATTGTGGAACATTAGAAGCTCAGACCTGGTGAACACCTGCAGGAGAATGAGGAGGGGAAATGGAGGTAGAATGAACAATATCGCTTTTGACAGTAGGAGGAGGATCATATTTTGGAATGCTCCTATATGTTAAAATCTCCCCACGAACATGAAAGTAGCAAAGCAAACAAAGAGAGGGGCAGGGCATGTCCCCCTGCTCTGTTAGCTTCTTCTCTGTATGGAGTTTTTTATGCAAAGGAATATACACCTGGAATTCACCTCCTGTAGTTTGAAGTGATACAGGCCATTCTGCCTTGTGGGAGTTGCACACCTTCATTCTTCTGCATGTCCCAAACCAGGCCTGTACATGTGAACAGATAAGTGCACAGCTAGAGGAGTTATTGAAGTTTCAACTATAACCACCCAAACAGCTGAAAAAACAAACTACTTTCCTTTTTAAACTAGCTTGTCTGTTTAATTATGAAATCCAGTGCATTAAAACATGAACCTCAAGCAATGCATCCAACTAGTCATCCCAGTGGCATACCATAATTGTGCAGCATGGCAACTTGGGCAGCAATCCTAGATGCACTTAACAGTAAAACACTGCACACAGTACACGAGAACACGAGAACACAAGACTTACTTCTAAGTAAACACTATAAGGGCCCATTCACACACTGAATTTGCTGCGGGAGAGCCACGATTGAATGGCAGAGTTTCTGGGTGCGATCACACTGCAACATCTGGGAGGTGTAGCACTCCCGTGACCAACCTGTGGCTTCCCGCCAAAGATGTGGAGTAAAAAACTATCTCCTCGAAGGTACTGGCAAACGGTTCGCCACTGGCTGCCTCTGGACTCCCTCAGTATGACTGCACCAGCGCGTGGCTTTTCCCTCCAGCCCCTTGTTGACGCGCAGGCGCAGACAGGAGGAACTGTGGCATGCCGCTGACACGTGGGATTGTGTTCTGGCAGCTCTAATTGAGGTGCTGCAAATAGCCCTTCCTCCCCCCTCCCCATGTTATCCAGCCCATATGGCCAGGGCCAAGGTTGGGCTATACGCTGATTTACTATGACTTTCAATGCCATCCTAAGTAGAGCCACTCCATTCTAAGCCCACTGATTTCAGGGGCTGCTGGGTCAAACCTTCTAGTGTCCTGGCCCCACTGCTGGACCTCCTGATGGCACCTGGTATATTTTGGCCGCTGTGTGACAGAGTGTTGGACTAGATGGGCCGTTGGCCTGATTCAACATTGGCTTCTCTTATGTTCTTATGTTCTCTTAACAAGTCAGGCCTGGGTTTCCTAGATCTGCCTTGATTTCCCTACAGCCTCACAGTAGCTGCAGGGAATGAATTTAAATTTCTGTGGAAGCCCAGTTTAGCTGGAGACAGTGGTGCCTTCTCCCCCATGCTGTTTCCCAAAGTCAAAATGGTCCCACACAGATAAGTATTTGCACATACAGTATTCCATGCAGCCGCTGTGTGACTGTGGGTAAAATGAGTCACCTGGATCCAACTCATTAGAAATTGTATCATGTAGTTTGGCCCTTTGGAAGGGTGTAACTGCTTAGGGTGGCAGTGTTGAACTACTTCATAGCATCAGTGTTATGCCCACCGTGTAGCCTGATTCTGTGGACCCTGATCCCAGGGATTCTGTACCTTTAACGTCCGAGAACGAGCTCACTGCACCCCTGGAAGTAACAAACCTAAGTCCTGCAGAGGATGAGCACTAGTTACCAGGAGAATTCACATCTGCAGCCGCTCTTGCACAGCCAAGCACGAGCACCATGCCTCCTGATTTCCCTCCAACTGTGAATCGTTTGAGAGATCAAAGATGATGGGACCTGGCAACCAGACGCAAAGAAGCACACATGCGAGGTCAGTATTCTCTCAGTCCAGAGTACTGACCGAAGCCAGGACTCTGGGAGCAGCCGGTAATTAGTTAACAAGTGGAACAGACTTTTAAGGCAGCTCTCTTGAATCCCCAACTCGTGCTGGCAAGTAGTTGCTTAGACGAATCGCTGCACCTCAGATCCTGCGTTCCTGTCTCCTGATTTGCTTCTTGACTCCCCTGGCTCTTGACTTCAGATTGTGTGATGTTTCCTCTGGCTCCCTGACTTCGGCTTGTGTAACCTGATTCCTGACAATGGCTTCTGAGTCTCTGACTGCAATTCTCTGGTAACCTTAGACTGTGTATTGACCTGATATTGTGTGACTCTGCTCTCGTTTCTCTGCCTGATCTGGTGCCCTGACCTCAGCCTGCGTTTTGGGATTTTCTGTGCCCTGCCAGGCCCACCAGAGCAATTGTGACAATTAGATCCATCTGATAGAAAAGTGTTTTACCTAAGGGAGTTTACATACTGCATGGATTGCTGCCTGCCTGATTGGGAGTATGATACAGGAATCGCCTTTGTTATACTAGCACTTTATGTAAATTTTGTTTATTGAATTTTATTGTATGGATTGTATTTTATTGTTTTATGACATTTTAACTATTGTACACCGCCTTGAGCCGGTTCCTGGCTAGGCGGGATATAAATAGAAAGTAATAAATAATAAATAAATGGAAAATAGGATACATGAGTTTGATTTCAGAGATACTGTATTTCCTGTGAGGAAAGAGACCCACTAATGTATAACATCACGTTATTAGAATGTATGCTTTTCCCCCTTTGAATCTGCCTCCAGGCATTAGAACCAAATCCCCATATAAACTCAAGGCAGACAGGATAATAAACAGTAACAGGAAATCTGACAAACATGTTTGGTTGTAGTATTTGTTTTTTAGCAAGAACAATTAAAGCCAGCTAAAATACTTAACAACAACACAGTGGAACCTATTCATTCACTATCCATTCATATATCCAGTTAAAGTTGTAGTAAAAAAACTCAGCTCCCTGAGGTCTTTCATCTGGATTTATTTATTTATTTATTGCAGCTTACATCCTGTCCTGCCCCACAAGCAGAATCAGGGTGGCTCACATCATATCACAATACAGTAGCAATTTAAAACATTAAATAATCATTAAGAAGTAAAATGTTAAACAAGTTAAAAACATTTAACAATCCAAACAATAATCTAGGTCTCCTAACCAACAGTTTAGCAATTGATCGCATATGAAAGTATGCTGACCCCAGGCTAGAAGGGGTAATGGATCAGGATGGATCAGGTCAGCCACTCCCAGCAACAGCTGATACACAAGTGCCATGGACAACCAATGCAGGGGAGTCCAATGTTATTGGACATCCACTGCCTCAACCAAAGGAACAGCTACATTTTACAGGCCCTACGGAAGTGTAACAATTCCTGCAGGGCCCTGATCTCAATTGGGAGCATGTTCCACCAGGCTGAGGCCAGGGACAAAAAAGCCCTTGCCCTGGTTGAGACCAGACAGACATCTCTTGGGCTGAGGACTACTAGCCAGTGCTGGTCAGCAGAGCACAAGGCTCTGCAGGGCGTATATGGGGAGAGATGGTCCTGCATGTATGCTGGTTCCTGGCCACAACAGGCCTTAAAGGTTAACACCGTGACCTTGAACCTGATCCAGTATTCAACTGGCAACCAATGCAGCTGAAGCAGCACTAGCTGAATGTGCACCTGCACAAGCATCCCAGGCAGCAGGCACACCACCGCATTTTGTACCAGTTACAGCTTCCGGGTCAAATTCGTAGAGTGAGTTACAGTAATCAATCCTGGAAATGACCATTGCATGGATCACCAATGCCAAGTCATGCAAGGATTGTGGTCATGGCTCTGAGGGAAGGGGTTTAATCCTTCCCTTTCCCCTGCTGTTTCTGTGACTGAAACTCTGACATTGGAAGTGAAAAAAAGATCTGTGCCTATATTGGTCCTGGCTTTTCCCCCTCTCTAGTCAGGCTTAAAGCAACCTGGAGGGAGACCATTTTTGATTGAGGTAATGGTCTTAGAAATAGGTTAAACTTTCTCAGCATTCTGGCTCATCTTGTGGGGTTTGCCAACAACCTGGAGGAAAAAATACACAGAGGCTTAATGGGGTATTATTTACCAGGTGATGTTGTTTACCTCCATGCCATCTGCACACATTAAGCTTCTATTAAAGGGAGAGGATATTTTCTATCCAGACTTTTGGCAACCCTACCTATTGCTGCCTTTTTTTCAAACTCAGCTACACCTCTAGGATTACAATTTCAGATTTACAATATTAGGTCCAGTGTGATTCTCAGTCTCTTTTCAGTCTTTTCTGTCACACAAATACCAAATATTTTATTCTGAGTGAAAAAGTCTAAAATAAGTGTTACTGTTTATTACTGTCCTTATAGTGCATAGTTTAAACTTTCAAACTGGTGAGTGAAATCAGTAGGATGACCTGGTATAAGATTTTGCCTCTCCTTGATTTTAAGGAAGTTACAAAATGTTGACTCTGGAGCTCTTCCACCACATTCTTTTAACATCTTTTCCTTTACTCCCACTTTTTGTAGTTAACATCCAGGATAATGAAGAATTCTTTGGAACTTAAATGCTTGCACTCGCTATTTTGTCGTTTTAGTTCAGTTGGTCTGAATAAAAAGGTATTGCAGGATGGCTAATTTTGGATTTTCCCTCATGGGTCAATAAGGCTACCTACAATTTTTACACTATTTGTATTAATGAAAAACAGTTTTTGTTTAAGCTGTAATTTGGTATAAAAAGATTTTACGAACACAGAATTCTAACAGAATATAAAACTTAGGTCTGAACTCACCAAATCTATAGAAGTGCAATGGTCCCATGAAAAACGCCATCATAATTTAAAACGGCATCCTACTGATGGTCAAGTGCTGATTATACGTCTGCATCTGCAACTACACCAAATAAAATTGGTATTGTTATACAGGATAATGTAACTTCTATAACATGATCTGAATAATTATCAGGCTTGGAGTGCTACTATACATTATAACTTGAGATTTCCTTTTAAAAGCCACTTCTGCTTAAAAGAGCATATTGAAATTGTACTTGGTTGAATGTACAATGAATCCCTTTCTAGGAATCAGGGTTATCTCATCTTGAAACATCCAGTACTGAAATACCACTAAAATTAGACTAAAATGAAAACACTTGCTTTTTAATCCTGTTTAAATCAAAGTTTTGAAACACTTCACAACATACCTGCACTGGAAGTGCAATTAGTCATTCATGATGAGCTGCCATTGCCCCAGTGAAAGACATACACTGAACCTATGTAAATATAGGAAATGAGAGTTGCAGAAATTGGTTGCCCAACATGCCTCTGCCCTTTCATATTTAGAAAGACAGACTGCTTCCACACAGTGATGATTCTTCATGTAGCTTTCCTTGCCACTGTGAGTGCAAAGCCATTCACACTGGCAACCGGACAGCTACATGACAGCTTTCTAAGGACCTTCCTTGCCTCAGCCCACAACAGCCACCACTGTCATCCGGTGACAGGGGAAGCCTTTTAAAAAAAATAATGGTAATTGACATATTGCAATAGCACAATACATGAACACATGAAACTGCTATCTACTGAGTTAGACCACTGGTCTGTCATTGGTATGTCTTCTCTGACTGGTGACCTGAGTCTCGGCAAGGAAGGTAGGCTATAAATGAACAAATAAGGAAGTAAATAAATGAAAACTCTCCAGAGACTGAGACAGAGGTCTTTCACCTACTTCTTGACCCTTTTACATAGATTTGCCAGGGACTGAACCTAGGATCTTCTGCTTCCAAAGCAGATGCTCTGCCACTGAGCAAAGGCCCCTCCCTATGCACATTACAATATATCAATTTACTCTGCTTCAAGGACAGCAAGGTTGCTTCTGTACATGTCCTGGTTTGGCATCCAAATTTGACTGCATTTTTTTTTTTTTAGTATCCCCTAACTGTCCACTTTCTGGGTTTTTCTCTTTGTGCCAATCTCTCCCAAATCTGATTTGATAGGATCTTTTGAAAAGATCACAAATAAGTGAGTTTGCATGCTGTATGCTCGGGTAGATTTGGATTTTTGACAGCCCTGCCCACACAGATTGGTGCTATTTTCATTGCCTCAGCAACCCTGCAGCCATTTCCCCCTTGTACCAATGGAGAGTTTTCCTGGTTTTTAAAATCAGCAATTGCTAGATTACTAAAGCCAATAATCTTGTAACAATCTATTGTCAGGATCTACAAATTCTTCTGAATTCCCAGCTTTAGCTCTTTTCATTGCACTCTGCACTGACAAGGACTAGACACTTACATTTTAAAGCAGCAACACTATGACATAGTGAACTAGCAAAATAGCCTGGAAATAAAAACCCTCTAAGGGCAGGTAGAGAAAAATGACAAAATTGCCACTGACCAACAAAAGAACACACTGACAAAACTCTCATGTGGGTGCTTCATTAGCCTTAGCGGTGCAAATGCCTTTACATTTGTAACTGTAATGACAGGAAACAGAAAGTGAATTAATGCATTGAAAGAAATATCCATCTATACGTTAAATGTCAACAGAAATTGTTCTGCACCAGTGCGGCTCCATAACAAAAGGAGCAGCTTGCACAGAAGTCTCTGTAAGGAAATGCCTGAGGTTCACATCAACCTAGCTGGCATACTTTTATAACAGTAACAAGCAGTGTTCCCTCTAAGCCGAGTTAGTGTGAGCCACCGCAGCTCCTAGTGTGAGCTAGCTCACAGTTTTTTAGCCTCTGGCTCACACGTCTTGGCTCAGGAAGGATGGCTCCAGAGCAAACTGATTTATGCAGTAGCCAAATCACTCGCTCACAACTTTAATGCCAGTAGCTCACAAGAGGAATTTCTGCTCACAAAACTCCAAAGCTTGGAAGGACCATTGATAACAAGGCTTATCTGACTGGGATTGAGGGCTCTCTTTCTAAAACAAGAGATGCCAGAACACAAGTATCAAGCAGGACCCTCTGATAAAAATGCCCTCAAATGTGTGGACTGCTTCACCCCCTGCCCCCCTAGTGGGTGCTGCACTCTGCCTCTGCTTACAGCCCCTCTTGAAATCCCATTCTTAAGTGGAGTTAGAGGGTCTGAAGCTCCCAGCAGTCAAGGGGCTCAAGGGCACCTAAACCTGTATAGGATCTAGCTCTTTAGCCACCAGGCATAATTAGAAAATAGGCCCACACTTGAACTCGGGTGTTGGACTGGATGGGCCATTGGCCTGATCCAACATTGGCTTTTCTTATGCTCTTGTCTTAAGACCGTTAATGGCATAGTGGCGCTGACCTGAATGGCCCAAGTTAGCCTGATCTCGTCATATCCCGGAAGCTAAGCAGGGTTGGCCCTGACTAGTACTCGGATGTGAGACCAATAGGGATTTCCAGAGGGCTCTGCAGAGGGAGGCAGTGGCAAACCACCTCTGAATGCATCTTGTCTTGAAAACCCTACAGGATCGCCATAAACTCCCTGCGATCACACCCACACCCCAGGGCACAATAGACTTGAACTGTTTCCTTATTGCGCATGAGAAGTACCAAGAGGCGGGGCTGGAAGACAGACTAGGCTGGTCAGCTTTTCCCTACCATCCAGCGTGCTGGGAAAAGGTGGGAAGTCTCCTGGGCTTCCCGCGGACGATCGCGGCATTCAAATGCCCCCGGCCCTGGGAATCCCCCCGAAGCGCAACCAGTCGCGGTCTTTGGGGCCCCCGCCTCTTTCCCCCGTGCCTCCGCCCCAGCCTCCGATCTTTGACCCTTCGCGGGAAGCAGCGTACCTGCAGGCGACCGGGCTCTCTCCTTTCCCCGCTCAGCCCTCGCCTGGGCCGCGGTTGCGGATTCCAAGCCCGCGGTGTCCCTTTTCCAAGCGGGCAAACCATCGGTCAGCTAGTCGCCTCCGCAGCAGCTCCCTCGGGTGAAAACGAAAGCAAAGGGGCTGGGAAGGAAGGCGGATCTTGACTACGCTGTGAGGCTAGGCTTAGCGAGCGAAGAAAAGGGGCTACTCGAGGGCTGGCCGGAAGTCTCGCTCGAAAGAGGGAGCCGATGGAATGAGCCATCCCGGGGTGGGGGGGGGGGGAGGCTGAAGCGCCGTCGGTATGTATTGCAGTCTTCCTGTAATCGGGCATCACATTCAGGAACTGAGTAGAACCCATAGCTCATGTGCGAATGTGTCTGTGACATCAAATGGAAGAAGGAGGGCACGCACAATCTGTATTCTGTAATGTGTAATTTTTACAGGGTCGTAGCCAGGATTTTTTACTTGGGAGGAACATTTAACTAAATCGGGGGGGACCCCCGCACACACACACACCCCGGGCTGCGTCAGGAGAGATTAAAGGGTAAAAGTTAAAAAAGAAAAAGAAGCGACGAAAGAGAGAGGCAAGGACACCAGCAGGCAAGGCAGGGCGACGGCTCGGCCCCTGCCTGAAAAATGAAATAAACCGGATGGATGGGAAGCCTGGGTGGTAAGTGGGAGGGGGGCCTGGCCGTGAGATTCCCCACTGTCACTACAGGTCTCTGTGTAGAGAATCAGTGGCCCCCTCACAGGTTGAATCTGCTGGGGAGAGCCACCAGGGCTTTTTTTGTAGAAAAAGCCCAGCAGGAAGTCATTAGCATAACAGGCCACACCCAACAGCAGAAACTCATAAGCATATTAGGCCACACCCTATGCCTTCCCTTGGCTTGCCTGGTCACCCCGGGGCTGCTGGGAGCCCAGGCAAGCCCCCCCTTAAAGGGAAGAGAAGGCACAGGGAAGCATTTAAATGCCTCCCTGATCCTTCCAGGCCCCCCTCCCCCGCCTGGCTACTTCGGAGTCACTGGGGTATGTGTGTGTGTCACACTCTCCAGGCCTTCCCTTTGTAGCCACACATGCAGAGGTTTTGGCTGTAGTGGGCATGGCCAACTCTGAAGCCAGCCAGAACTCCATTCCTGTGTGTTCCTGCCCAAAAATAGCCCTGAGAGCCACTATTGAATGGTGGAGTTTCTGGTGCAATCACACCGCAACATCTGGGAGGTGTAGCACTCTGTGGGCAATCCGTGGCTTCTTGCGGAAGATGCAGAGTAAAAAACTACCTCCTTGAAGGTACTACTGTAGCAAAAATCGAACCAAAAAAATCGAACAGATAAATAAATACTAGCAAATGGTTTGCCATGGGCTTCCTCCAGACTCCCTTGGTGTGATCGTGCTGGCGCGCGGCTTTTTCCTCTGGCCCCTCATTGACACGCAGGCATGGAAAGAAAGAACTGTGGCATGCCACCGACACGTGGGATTGCGTTCTGGGAGCTCTAACTGTGCTGCCCCCCCCCCCCGGTGTTATCCGGCCCATATGACTGGGGCCAGTGTTGAACTTTTCTATTTTCCAGGCACAAATCTACATACAACAAACTCCCATTGATCTTAACAGAATGGCTTTGCAAATAAGCCATTCCAAATGTTTCAGATTTCCACTTAAGATATTGGGTGCATCCACAGGCTCCAAAGAGCCCTCCTCCAACTTCAGCGTCTCTTTTTCCAAAAGAAGGAATTTGCAAGAAGACTCCAAAATGGCAGCTTCAGAGGGCAGACTGTATGGTATATCATGGATTCTGGTTGAAATCCCTCCCAAACTCTCCCCTCCACAGGCATCACAGCCAAATCTTCTGGAATTTCCCAAGCCAGAATTGGCAACCCTATATGTCTCCAATGTTGAAGGAAATTCATTGGCTTCCAGTTTGTTTCTGGTCACAATTCAGAGAGCTGATTTTTAACATAAAACTCAATGCCTTTGCTCCAAGTGCCTCCATCTTTGGAAGTTAGGTGGTTGGCTACCTGGCAGTAACAGGGTGTTTTTTGATGCACCCACCATTCTATGGAATGCCCTTCCCAAACTTATTTGCCTGGTGCTAAATTTAGTACTATTTAACTATTAGGTAAAAACTGTTGTGTATGGTAAAGCTTTTGCCAGAATTGACTTATGACGGCTTATAGAGCCTTATCTGCTTTACAGTGCCATCCTAGCAGACTGGGGAGACCCAGGTTCAAATCCTTGCTTGCTGTGAAGCTTACTGATTGACCTTAAACCAGGCATTCTCTTTCAGCCTAACTTACTTCATTACTTCTTGTCAATATCAAATGGAGGTGGGGCAAATTATGTATGCTGCTCTGAGCTCCTTGGAGGATGGCTAAGTGGTAAGATTACACCAGATAAAGAAATCTATTAATTGTGTGAATTTATGTACAATATGTTCTTTCAGTAAATTAGATTTTGCCAATAACCTTTTCATAAATAAATGAAGGCACCAAATAAACAAACCAAATATTAAATGGAAATGTGTTTACTTGAACTTTGACAACCCTTTTTAGTCCCTTCCCCAGGAAATGCCATTGTGGGAGGAGGTATGTTGGAGCTGAAAATAGAAGAAAAGCTAAGCACTTTCTCCCTCTTTTCTGTTCAAAATCATCCCTTTCAAAAACCAGTTTTTACTGGAGGGTTCAGTTGCATGTGTTCAGCTGCATGTTTATAGCTAGGCTGTAAGAATGTTCAGGCACTGACCTGTAGGTGATGCTGTTTCTCTAGAAAAGAATGTTATTGCAGAGACTAATTTACTGTAAAAAGGGATTTTTATTTATGCTGTTACATGCTCTGTAAAGACCTAAATGGCCTGTGTTCAGTGCCTCCTTCTCTCTCTCTCTCTCTCTCTCTCTCTCTCTCTCTCTCTCTCTCTCTCTCTCTCACTCACTCACTCACTCACTCACTCTCTCAAACACACAAACAGACACAAACACACGTAGAAAGAGTGCTTTGGGTGCCATCATCAATCTATGATAAGAATATATTTCACTAGAAATTGGGCTTTTCCCATACATCATGAAAATCTCTCTCAAGGAAAATCCGCTAGACCTGACAGTTGTAGCTGGCTGGTAAACATTTTATCTGTTTTGTCTGGATTTCTGAGATGTCTGTTCTAGATTCTGTCCTTGCTTACATTTTAAAATTTGTGCAGCAGTTAATTATACATGTAATTTTATGACACTCTTAATGTTTTTAAGTACCTTGTGGACCACTTTGGCAGCACAATCCTGAGGGCCACCATTAGGGTTGCCAACTTCACCTGGAGAAAATGGCCACTTTGGAAGGTAGACTCTGTGGCATTATATCCCATTAAAGTCCCTCCCCTTCCCAAACCTCACCCTCCTCAGGCTCCACCCCCCCCAGTCTCCAGGTATTTCCTAACCCAGAGCTGGCAACCCTAGCCACTGTGGGTTGGAGTCATGACCACTGCCTCAACAGCAGCATGTTAGTGAGGATGGCCTGGGGACTGCTCCAGGAACCTCCACTGCAAGTGGGGTGGGAGGGAGGCTGGTTGCTGGCATGCCCTGATCAAGTGGGGAAATATATGTGGCCTGGCCTGTTATTGCCCCAAGATGGGGCAATAACCCTTCATGGTTGGTTTGCCCATATTGCTTTAGTTGTTGAAACATGGGTGTTCATATGTTCAGAGTCAAGCTGATTGTTTATGCATTTTTGTGTACTGTGTTGACTCCATCATGGGGTGGGCCCCATGTCCCCTGGCCCACCTGACCTGGTTGCTGGCCATGTCTGCCTCCTGGGCTCAGTGCCTCATGGGAGGAGCATGCAGTGGTGTCACAGGGCTGATAGCCCCAAGTTGGGTGGGAAGTGAGGGAGTTAGGGTTTGGTTAGGCCTGTGTTGGTCTTGCTACAGCCATGGACAAGTTTGGGATGCCAGCTGCTCAGTGGCACATGGACTGGATGGGTTCCCAGCTAAGGAAGAAACATGTCAACAGTGGTGTGCTCACAGGGATGTGTACCCAGCCACTGACCCCTGTTCGTCCATATGGTCCCAGGACAACCTTCACACCCTGGCCAGGCCATAGTCATAGTAGGTCATCAGGGATTGGCTGAGTGGACCCTCCAGACTCTGTTCATGGGGCTTAGGGTGGCACCCCCCCCCAGGGGGGGGCTGCAGTCAGTAGAAGCCTGCCACTGGGCCAGAGCTGTGCTGCTGTCAGCCACAGGACTCTTAGGTGCAGTTAACATTAGGACACATGTAGTAAAACTAATACCTTGTATTCAGGGGTCATTTGGAGCGGGAGCACACAGGAGTGTAGCTCCAGCAGTTAGAAGCACAGGTGGCAGCAAGCCCCGCCCCCAGCATGTGTAGCATTCCTCCTGGGCCCAGATAGGCTACTCTAGGACTGGAATGACAGCCCCCAGAGTGGAAAGACAGTCCCTAGAGGTGGAGCCTGAGCGGTAAGTGTTGCCTTCTGACACACTCAGTGATGTCAGGGGGTGTGGCATATGCAAATAAGTTATGCTAATGAGTTATGCTAATGAGCTCCTGCACCTCTTTTTCTATGAAATGACCCCTGCTTGTATTGCCTTTGCTTTGCTGTTTTCCCACCCCATTTTCTATGCTTACTACTATATACTTACCAGCTTTCTAGTCCACATCATGCCTCTGATGACCTTAAGTTCTACCCTACAGAAATGTCTGTCACAATAAACTGGTTATCTTTAAGGTGCCTTAGTTTTCTTTGTAGTTATTTGCTGTTATAGATTAACATAATGACTCTTCTGGAATTTGTTATTAGGTGATAACAGGTTTAGGAAGGAAAACAGCAGCAGAAGACTTGCAGTATGACAACTGCATTATGCCCAGTGTGAGGCCATTAGTTTCACATTTTTTCTGAGGCGTTTAAACATAGGAACCATGATAAGTGGGGAATGTTTCAGCTGGGATTTCACCGTCTGCAGCTTTCAAATCACATTGTCCCCTAAGGACTAATCAATATTGATGGCAATTATTTTTAGTACACAGACTAGTGGCTGTTTTTCTCTTCCACGTTCTTTTTTTGTTTTTAGAAGCGTAGCAGAGGGCTAGTGAATTTTAAAAACATTGACAAATCCCTTATGTACTGCATTACAGTGAAAGAATAACTTGCAACTATTTTATAACAGATCTTTTTTACTCAGTTCTGGGGAATAGTCCACAAATGATGCTACAACTGAAGTTTTTCAGCAGCAGTAAGGTATGGGTACGCATCTCAAAGGAAACAACTTTAACCACAGATGAGAGAATTAAAAAGTCTGCACTGGTCATCATAAAACAATGGCCTTCAATATTGTAATATTTTCATTATTAGAGGGTTTCTGTGTGCATTTCTGTTTCTAAGCCTCATCCTCTGGAGAGCTGGGCAATGGGAATGGGGGTGGGGTTCTCACAGCATTCAATACATCAACAAGGTCCTGGAGATTAAAAACAATACTTTTTTAGATTTGAAAGTGCAAATCTGTATGGCCTCAGTTTGCAGTCATATCTGATTTTCTCATGTGAATAATCTTATTGAACTCATAATAATAAATGCACTAGAAATTCAAGATCAAAACTAGTTTTAAGGATGACTGGATCTATGAGTGACTAAATTTTTTCCCCAGAAGATGTAAAATTTTGATGTGAAAATGAATGACTCAATTGGAAATTTTCAGAAGTGTTAACAAGAATTAATGAAAATATTCAGTATATTTGTTGAAAGTTGTAAAATTTCAAGTCAACAGCCCTTAATAACAACTTCAGAAATGTTTAAAAGTGGTTAAACATTTGATTAAAAAATCCTTGTTGTTAATAAAAACAAAAGAAAACTAACTGTCACCAGAAAACATTTCAGTACGTAGTTTTAGGATATTGGCCCTTCTACCCATCCTGTCTCTGTGCCAGTCATACAGTGCTTCAAAGATATTAATTAAAATAGTTATACCCCACCTTTTCTCTTGGTTCAAGGCAGCTTACAATAGTAGTTAAAAGCATTTTCAGCTAAAACAAACAAACAAAAAAATAGCAAATCCTGAATCTCTCCCCACCCTTAAAAGATGCTGTTCAACCCCTCTCAAAAGCCCTGGCAAATAGGCAGTGCCTTCTGAAGATCTCCCCAGTGGGGTCCCCCCCCTCAGCTCTTCAGGAAGCCCATTCCACAGAGCTGGAGCCATGATGGAAAAGACCCGGGCTCTGGCTGATGTCAGAAGGGCCACTCTTAAGTGGTGGGATAGCCAACAGATGGCTGCCTGACAACCATAGTGGGTGCACAGTGACATATTGAGGGAGATGGTCTTTCAGATATGTGGCACCCAGGTTCTGAAGGGCTTTAAAGGTCATAACCAGCACCTTGAATTGAACTCAGAAACAGACTGGCACCCAGTGTAGGTGTTTCAAAATGAGCCTCATATGTTGCCAGTTCTTAGCCTCTGACAATAGTTGGGCTGCCACATTCTGGACCAGTTGTGGATTTTGGGTTGTCTGTGCAGGGCAGCCCTACATAGAGCATGTCACTGTAAACCAACCACAAGGTTATAGGAACATGAATCAACACACCAGATCAGCTGAGTTTAGGAACTGAGACAGCTGACAATTCAGGACATATTAATGATGCAAAATTACTTTGTAGGATCCTACTTATAGTAAGCTATACACAGCTGTATAGACCAAAGTCCCTTATCATTTATCGAAAATACTTTATGCATTTTTTTGTACAGTGCAATCCTATTGCCTGTGTAGAAAAGCTGTCCTGAATAATTCAGTTTTGCATAGTTTGCAGAAAGCCAGGAGCGTGGGAGCCTTCCTGACCTCCTCAGGCAAGCCATTTCATAGGGCAATCCTGGCCACCATGCCAGCCTGCTTTTCAGAGACCAAGGCAAGGTCCATGAGCACCTCCAGGCTCTTAACCTGTTCTGAAAAAGCCAACGCCACTCCATTTAGGACAAGTGGGTTCAGTCCTTCTAGAATATCTGCATTCCTGACCAGCATTACCTGTGTCTCATCTAGCTTTAGATCCAACTTGTTCTGCCTTAGCCACCTGACCATGGCCTCAGTGCACCAGTTCAGAACCAAGACAGAACAAATATATTCAAGAGCATGGTTGGGCTCAGTGAACCCAGTGAAGCAGAAATCTCTCCCACCCCAGGAAATGGCTGCACTTTAATATCATGGAAAATTAAGAACCTATAATAAGAGAGTCCCACCCTTTCCTCAAATTAAGGAGGAAGTATTTTACTGTGATTTTGCATATTGTCAAACTGTTCAATTTTTATTTTTTTGCCAGCAGGCATCTTGTGGTAATGAGTTCCACAGCCTAATTATGTTGCAAAGTGATGTGATTATACTGTGGGTATTTTGTCTCATATCTGAGATGGAGTGAATAAACCTCAGTCATTGTCACTTATTGTGTATTTACATTCTAGGTGTAAATGGAAATCAGTATGCATCCACTGCACATCCAGTCTGAGCTGTCAAACCACACAGGTGATTTTATCCTGTGCATCTCCCACTTCTGCCCATTTTACAGGTGAATATGGGACAGAGGTTTTCTATCATCCTGCAAAATGTTACCTCCTGTTATCGCAGAATACTCTTTTTTTATTAGCTTCTTTCATAAATAATGAAGGAAGAACATGGGATTTGCCATTTGAATATGCTCCAGGACTTCCCTTTGAAATGCATGGAAATATGTCTGTATTGCCTGACTAAGAAATAAAGATGTAAGATGTCATAGAAGTATACATTTCACTACAAAAATTACTCAGGAGAGCTGTTGCTGTAGTAGGAGTTACAGAAGGACTAGCAGGCAAAAAAGTAGACTAACTGAAACATAGGACCAGTTTTCACAACAACTTCAGTTGGTGTCTGTGTAAAAATCCTGCCTGTGGACTTCTAGTCACTCAGTACTATTATGAACTTTAGAATATGAGCCCTTCTAGATCAGATCAGTGGTCCACCTAGTCTCGTAGCCTGTTTCTACACAGTAGCCCACTACTTGCTTGGGAGGGACACCACACATGGTATTATTGTTGTTATTGATGATGATGATAACTTCATTTATAGTCCACCTTTCTTAATGAGGTTCAAGGTGGATACAAAAGATGATGAAAACCAGTTCTATCAAACGGCAGAGATCTCCAGTAAGAAAAACAATGCAATGGGCGAGGATCCTTCCTCTAATGTTGCCACCTAGCATAGATATTCAGAGGTTTACTGCCTCTGTATATTATGGAGGTTCCTTTTTCGTCACTGTGCCTAGTAGTTGTTGATGGACATATTCTCCAGGAATTGGTCCAACCTCCTTTGACATGCCACCATTGATACACATTGCATGCTGGGCTTGTCCCCTGCAGCAGGACTGCAACAGATGTTATGGTATGGCTGTAGGAGTTAGGGCCAGTGCCAGGCCCACAGCCAGGATTTTGTAATTCAGGGGACCTTTAAATAAGTCAGGGGGCACTGATGTCACAAAAATTAAAGAAAAAATTAAAAACTCATTTTTGCACTGTTTGCACTCTGCCTGCCTACATGGGGAAGCAAGCCACACTTGGGGAAGGGGCAGCGGTGGGAAGTCCTCCAGCGGTGGGAAGTCCTCCAGGTGGCCCAGAGAGTCAGGAGTCCTCTGGGTAGGTGGCCAGATGGAAGTCAGGGGGCCTTGGCAGGAAGTCAGGGGGCCAGGCCCTGAAATGCCCCACTGTAGCTACAGACCTGGTCAGCGCTACGGAAAAAGTTGTTCCTCAAAGTATAAGATTGTGCAGTCTGTAGTAATATAAAGAATTAGATTCCTGTGGTCTGCTAGACTGGGCATTAGTATTACAGTGTTTTCACTCCTGCTTTGCATTCTACCTTGTGAACAATTGTTTAATAGTATGTCAGCATCCTGCATATCTTAGCTAATATTATGATATTGTCATCTACGCTCAAATTGTGCTCAAATTGCCACCCTGAGCCTGTTTGCAGGTAGGGCGGAGTATAAATTGAAACAATAAATAAATAAATAAATAGGTGATCACTGCACTCCTACCCGTGAGGATAATTTTCAGCTCTATGCAAAAAAATTATTGTTTTGTTTTTGCAATTCAAAACTAAAGGAGAAAAGCTGAAACCATTCCATACCAGAGATTAAAGTGGAAGTATCAAGAAACTGGGCAGCTCTTAAGAATAGTAACCGACGGAACAGACAATAAGGCAGAATGTAAACCAGTTCATTTTTTAAGCTTGGGCTGCCGAAAAGACATCCAGTTGATCAAGTATATACTTGTTTTTAAATCGTATCAGGTGTAATTTCATTTCAAAACTGATTTGTAGTTTTGTCAGGAAATTACTGTTAATGGAGGTTATTATGATACTTCAAGCAGTTTGTGCACCTTATGTAATAAAGGGACAGGATTATGATAATGATACACGGTTCATTATTGCTAGGCTTCTGCTTTTGATTAATGCTGCTCCAATTAAGAGATGGATGCTTTGGTGCTAAACACCTGGGCAGATTGCCTAATTAGCTGAAAGAAACATGTACAGTGTTTTTAGTTAATTATTTTAATTTTTAGCAGTTGTTTTGCATCAAACCTCGAGGCTGTTTTGATGCAAGATATGAGGAGCATCAGTGGAATGCAGCCAGGGTCAGGTACCTGCCAGGTGACAGCGAAAGTATGCCTCGTTCTCTCTCTTTTCATTTGTCACTGCCAATTTTTTTTTGCCATCACGTCACAACTGACTTTTGCCGATGATTTAGGGTTTTCAAGGCAAGAGACATTTGGAGATGGTTTGCCATTACCTGCCTGTACATTATGACCCTGGTATTCCTTCGAGCTCTTCCATCCAAATACTAGCCAGAGTTGACCCTGCTTAGCTTCCAAGATTGGGCTATCCTGGGCTATCCCTGTCAGGGCTCAGTGCCAAATACTAGCAAGGAATTGAAGATGTGTGAAAATAATTCAGAGAAGGTAGTTGAGAAAACAATGAAAGAAGGCAAGGATACTTGGGAGGGGGAAAAAGGACAAATCCTGTGCACATTGACTTGGAAGTCCCACTGACTTCAATGAGGTTTACTCCAGTTCATTGTGTATAGGACTGCACACTCATCTGATGGCTTTGGCAATATGAATATTTATACAAATGACAGCATTTAATGAATCAGTAGGTGAAATTATAAGATCAATTAGTTGAGATGTTTTTATGAGTTAACTCCACTATTAATATATTGTCGAAGGCTTTCACGGCCGGAGTTTATTAGCTGCTGTAGACTTTCCGGGCTGTATGGCCGTGGTCTTGGCATTGTAGGACCTCTGAGGATGCCAGTCACAGCTGCTGGTGAAATGTCAGGTCCTACAATGCCAAGACCACAGCCATACAGCCCGGAAAGTCTGCAGCAGCTAATAAACTCTACTATTATTTATATTTGTTCTGTGAAGATGTACTTGCATTCTGTACTTTCATACTACAGACTTCTTGTCCTTTTGCCCGTAAGGAGAAAGATTTTAAATTTTCTGAGCCAAATTAGATGAGAGGCTGAGAGATCCATGAAAGGATTTCTCAGTTTTTTTAGATCGATCAATAGCAGCTATGGGACTCCCTGTGTGAACTGGAACTCTGGCACAGAGGAGTGGAGTAGAGGTTAGACCTTCTCCAATTTCAAATACTGCCCACCTCAGAGCTGCTATTTTTTCTGTTGGGGGAAACATGCAGTTGTCTGTTCCTCTAATTGCTAATTTACATATTGCAGAGCACACAGGTTGCATCTGGGGGGATAATATCACAGTCAGGTGTGAGTTACAGATTCTCTTCTGTTCCCACATGCATGGTGCCAGGTACACATTGGGATTGCAATGCACATGGGTCTCTGTATGTTTGGAATGCTAACAAATTAAGGAGACAATCATGCAATACAAGAGAAATCAGTCCTCATCTCAATATAGTTTTTACTTTAGTCCATTCTGGGGTTACAGTTGTGTGAACTGGGAACCTAGCACCATGGGCAACAGGACTGCATGCTATTTATGTTTATTAACTTCATGTATTCCCCACCTCTCTCCCTGATGGGGACCCAAAGTGGCTTACATTGTTCTCATCTCCTCCATTTTATACTCACAACAACCCTTACAGATAGGGTAGGCTGAGAGTATGTTGATGATCACCCAGCCAGCTTCCACGGCAGAGTACTACAGGGGAGTCCTATACAACTAGTTGCCAATTTGCATACCAGACAGGATTTATTACCAAACAGGCACTTTTTGGGGAGTGGGGATTCAAACCAGATCCTAGTCCAACACTCTAACCACTAAACCACACTACTTACACTACCTGTAATCCTTCAGTCATGTTTGGGTGCTATGTTGTGTAAAGAAGGCCAACACATGTATTTTCCAGCTCTGGTATGCACAGAGTGACTACTACATTTTTCATAGTTTGTATGCATCCACACTGAGGCTTTATGTACAAGGTAAGTGTATGCATTGCCTCTGTTCATGCAGCATGGCAACTGCATATATCAGGAGAGTTGCAGGTGGTGTGCACTACCATTATGTGCCGTTGGTAGGCTCCCTGTATGCACAACTGTAACATCTGAAAAACACTTATAGACTTGGAAAATGCTGACCAGTAGTCTATCTTGCTCTTTCTGCCTGAATTGTCCCTTTTCCCTTTATTCAACATATGCTATGCTTCCCGTATTATCAAGGAAAATGCAGGTTTAGATGTAATCACTCATCAAATGGAAGGCAATTTGTTATCTGGTTGTACAGTGAATGGAAGTGTCTTATCTATTGTGCTAACAGAGAGACAGTCAGGGCTGAAGCTGTTGCCCAGATAATGCCATCAGTGCTCTGTGCAGACACAATGCTAACTAGTTGCAGAGTAACAGACGTATTCCTATCCAGCCCACAACAGACACCTACTCAGGCAATACATCTCTTGGCTTTAAACAGGCTGCAGAACTAACTGGCTGTTCTCCAGCCATGA
The DNA here is from genome assembly GCA_029375565.1 of Gekko gecko. NCBI lineage: Eukaryota > Metazoa > Chordata > Lepidosauria > Squamata > Gekkonidae > Gekko > Gekko gecko. Next base: position 97,242,671 of record JAPDNY010000004.1, on the reverse strand, counting down.
GATTATTGTTTGGGGAACAAAAGATGCAAGTGTTTCTTAGTTCTGAAAAGAAACAAGTATCCTGTTGTTTCTCTTGGAAAGATGGTGTAACAGAAGCAGATGTATATCAGATCTCTGCTTGACTGAAGGCATATACACTGGCAGGAACTGTTGGTGCATGTAGACCTTAACCAAGACAGCCCTTAATTGTTGTCTTTCTTTATATAATCTATGGAATTATTTGGGAACATCAGTGAAGTTGCAGCACACAGAGAACCATAGGGGCATCCTATACAATTAGTTGCCAGTTTGCATACAAGTCAGGGTTTATTACCAGCATGCACTTTTTTGGGTGTAATTGAAATTACAAAATGTTGACATTAAGTTTACATTAGTTCAGTACAGGATATTTAACAAAAAGCAGCTGAGATGGCTGTGAAAGCAAATTTTCCTAACTGATCCACCAATGTAATCTTGAAAGGCAAAGTTAGTAATGACTTCAAAGATTTTTAAGAGCCTCTACTGAAGGAAGTATAGATAGATCACCACACATTATCATATTAATACTGTGGCTGGAATGGAATGTCATCATGAATGATTCTGCATGTGAAATCAGAGAACTCCTCATTGTACTGTTTGAATAAACAGTGAGTTTACAATGGCTAGACTCCTATCAGAGTGAGGAATGAATGAGCAGATGATACACTGACATTCTTCTCCTGTGTGTAGTTCAGATAAATCAAACCAGAGAAATGCCAGCTGCTGCACAGGTAGCAGTCTGCTTGCATTGAGCATGTTCCTTGCGGTGATTTTTTAAAACAAAACTTTTCAGGACCGCAGTGATGAAAGTTGTCATTTAGGCTTCAAAAGAAAGCTTGTAGGTTGCTGACCCACAGAGCTATTATGATTGATCCCCAAAAGTGGTGTGATACATGGGTGTCTGATCAAAATAAGCTGTCTCCACAGAGGATGTCTTGCCATGGCCATTGTAGACAAAATCACTTGGATACTGCTTGCCTTGGGAACTGCTAAGATAAATACATATTCAGAGTGGAGAGGGTGGAAGCTCAGTCTCGCTTGGCTATTGGATCAACTTCAGTCAACAATAAGAAAGAGGGTGTACAGGTGAACATTAGTAAATTAGACTCACAGAAGAAGCTCTATCAAGCCTGAAGTAGTTCGTGCCCTGTTAGCAAATATTAGATCTTAATGCTGATTTCCTAACCAGTCACTGTCTGTCTCCTGCCTTCCTTTTGTGTGTAAGATAGTTAAATGACTGGTCCTTTCATGGTTGTAATTGCTGCTGGATAAGATCAGGGCTTTTTTTCTGGGGAAATGTGCCGGAATGGAGTTCTGGAACCTCTTCAACAAAATTATTTTTAAAATGTTTAAAAGTTCATGAGTTTTCAGTATACAGATTGAAACTTAATTTCCCTCTTGAGAGTTCTGGCACTTCTTTTTCTAAAAGGAAAAAAAAAGCCCTGATGCTTGGCATGTCTGGTTCTCATCCCAGCATTTGGATTTGCTCAGCTATCACCATGAGAAACTGCATCCTATGGGTCCTTCTTGCTAGATCATTCTGTTGTCTTTTATATTGTTGAGTATGAATGATACATCTGTGAAACCTGGCAGCCATTTGAAGCCCTCCATTTCTAGTGGGGAGATCCAAAAGAGTAGTGTGATATACCTGGACTCATCATCTCCATGGGAATTTCCATGTGATTCTGTTTTCATGAGGCTCCATTTTTCTCCATCTCGCATGTGAAGCTGCTGGGTAGAGAAGTTTGTAAGAATATATACAATTTGGCCTCTTAATTTTCACCCCACCAAATCTTGTATTCTTGACACTAACCTAGGAAGGAGTTATTCCTTCCATAGTAAGGAATTGTTGGTCCCACCATTGACAGTATACTAGGTGTTTAGCTTCGTTATGACCATTCAGGGCTAATTCACAATTTACTCAGTAGCCCTCACCGCTGTGCATATGTGTTCATTGCGGTAAACATTTAAAACATTAAATGGGTACATATATTTCTGAATCCTTGAGGATATACAATGGGTACATGTAAACACTTGTTTGTGTGTTCAGTATAGCAAGCTCTAATGCAGGAGAATGTCAGGTACAAATTTGCACCTGTGACTGTTTGCCTTCTGTGGCAAAGCAACTCCACTCTGACCTGCAGGCCCTATTCCATCCTGCCTTCAAAGGTGTCTTGGCACCAGGGGTTGTTCAAGGTGTCCTCAATCAGCTCACACAACACCGGGCTTCTTCAGAAGACAATGTTTAATGTTGAAGCAGAACTAAAGACACATGTACAGTTTGTGTCTGTAATGGTACAATACAGTAGGACCTACTATGATATACTACTTTCAAACATCCCCCCCTCATAGCAGAAGCCAATGAATACAAATCGTGCATGTGGGCAGAAGTGGCGGGCTAGCAAGCAAAACAATCCTAGAAATCGTTATGGTTCCCAGTCAAAACTCAAGCAGCTGGAGAGTGAAAGTCAGAGACCTGATAAGAGACAGTTAGTAACAGTGAGGGAAAGTTCAAACGGAGTACTCCTCCTGCATACCATACACATGACAGGGTTACCTGACAGCTACCCACCTGGCTCTCCCAGCACCTGAGGTGCTTTTCCCTCCCACTGTCCATTTACCCACTGCCACCACCTGGCCTTTCTAGGAACTGCTCACTGAGAGGACCAGGGCTTTCCTTCCCTGCACTGCCATTCTAAGGTCTCCCCTCAAGCCTGTGTCTCCCATTACCCAGCACCTGGTTACCACAAGGACAGCTTACTTCACTTGTGTCCCACTACCAGCATTAAAAGTTATAAAACATTTATTAATAAGAAAATGTTCACATGCATATTCTCAGCACAGCAAAAGATTGAGCAAAGGATCCAAAAGAAAAGTATAAAATGCAATTCCTCTTTCCCTTTCTCTGTACATGCCCTAGTGGATGTTAATCTAAGAAAGGCTCCTTAACTTGAAAGGTTACCATGGTTCTAAAGTGTTCCTATTATCTTGGAGCCTCTGCTCTGGCCTGCAATCCTGCACATGGCAATGGCCACCTTCAGGCCCCAGGTGAGAGCTCCATCCACCATGACAGAATCAGCCCCAAAAAATCATGACCAGGAATTCTAACAGTTCCGTATGCCCACCCACTGGGCTTTTCCTGAAGTCTCCAAGAAAAGACTTCTCTAGGGTTTTCAACCTCCAAAACTCTGTTTCCTGCTAGATATCATCTGGCTGGCTGGCTGGATGTGTCTGCATGACTTGACCATTTCATTGTATCCAGCCAAACCTGCCATTTGCACTTCTAGAGCCTGGCTGGGTGCTGCTGGAAAGCAGTTGACTTGACTCCCCCCCTCACCAAAAGAGAGATAGAAACACCTTTTTAAAACAAATGTGAAGGTTTTGCTCAATCTAAACATCCAAAGAAAAATGTGTTTCTCTACACCTTTTACCCCAGGTCTGATGGATCAGGGCTTTGGGTCTTTTATCCAGCAGTGAACTGATGAAGAGTCCAAGGCAAGGAACATTTTAAACAAAGTGAACTTTATAGAAATCACTTATGTACCCTAGACTAACTTCTGATGGATGTCAGCTGTAACACAGACATACCAGAAGAAAAATCTAATACACCACCTGGTCTATTTATGGATCATTGTAATTGAGTTTCAATGATGGATATGGATAAGACCTAGGATATGTGAAGGCTGCTACTTGTACTATGGACCCTTGCTCGTTCTGGCTGCTAAAATAATGTAAGGACCACACCAACAAACCCTTAGCATCTATTATAAATCAGTCACTAACTCAGGTCACTTTCCCTTGGCCACTCAAAGAGGCAGTTATCCATCTGCTACTTAAAAAAAAATCCCTAGAGAAAAATGTGGCAAATTATTACTCTGCCTCTAATCTACCCTTTCTGGGCAAAGTGATTGAGAGAACAGTAGCAGACCATTTCTAAGTCTTCTTGGAAAACTCACCTGCTCTAGATCTTTTTCAGTCTACTTCAGGCCAGGCTATGGGAAAGAGACAGCTCTGCTAGCTTTAGTCAATGACCTCAGTCTGAGTGTAGATAAAGACCATGCCTCTCTGTTGCTCTGTTGGATTTATCTGCAGCCTTTGATACAGTAGAACATGCCATTTTGTTGAGATGCTTGGAGGCAGAAGGAAGTATCATGGGACATGACTTGAATTGGTTCAAATCACTCCTCATGGATCAGACTTAAGGGGTTACTATGGGAAACCAGTTTTCACCGGTCTGGGGAACCTATCTTGTAGGGTTCCACAGGATGCAATTCTATCACCAGTGTTTTTCAACCTCCATGTAAGGCCCTTAGGTCAAATCATTCACAGTTTGGGGGCTGGTTGTCATCAATATGCTGACAATACCCAGCTCTATATATCCTTATCCAAGTCTGGTGATGCGGTAGAGGTCCCAGGTAGTTGCCTGGCTGCTGTGGGTTAACTGGCTAAGTGAAAAAATTGAAACTAAACCCTGAAAAAGCAGTGATCACTTTAATCCACAAACCAGATACAGATGAGAAAGAAATTAGAAATTATAGGCCAATTTCATTGTTGAATGTGAATTATAAGATATTTGCATCTATCTTGGCTGCTAGACTAAAGAGAGTCCTGTTACAAATAATTCACCAAGACCAGGCAGGATTTTTGCCTAAAAGACAAATGAGGAATAATGTGAGAACTATTTTGAATGTACTTGAGTATTTTGAAGCACACCCAGAAAAGCAGATGGCATTGGTTTTTCTAGATGCAGAAAAAGCTTTTGATAACCTCAGTTGGTCTTTTATGTTAGAACAACTGTCAACTTGGCAATGTGGTGAAAATTTTTATACAATGGTGAGAGCAATTTACACTAAACAATACACAAAGGTTATGGTAAATGGGGACCTCTCACAGAACATTGAAATACAAAAAGAAACTAGACAAGGGTGTCCATTGTCCCTATTATTATTTATTTTTGTGCTAGAGACATTGAATGACATTGTAAGAAATAATATACAGATAAAAGGACTTATAATAAAGGGAGAAGAATATAAACCACAAGCATTTGCAGATGATCTTGTATTTATTTTGGAAGAACCACAAACATCTATCTGTCTCCTGAATTCTCTAAAGGAATATGGACAGTTAGCTGGGCTGAAAACTAATTTTAAGAAAACAGAAATATTGACAAAGAAACTGTACTAAAGATCAGGTACAACTGTTACAAGAGACTGCTGGTATTGAAGTGCAGAAGAAAATAAAATACCTAGGGATAACCTTAACTAACAGATGCAGTTCACAGTTAAAAGACAACTATATGAAACTTTTAACTGAAATTAAAAAAATACTTGGAAAATTGGGAAAATGTACAAGTATCTTTTATGTAAAGAATAGCTATTGTAAAAATAAATGTTCTACCTAGACTTCTTTTTTTATTTCAAACAATTCCAATTTTAAAAAATCAACAGTACTTTAAGGAAGTGGATAAACTGATATGGCAATTTATTTGGCAAGGCAAAAGGGCCAGAATAAAAATGAAAGTATTACAGGATACAAAGGAGAGAGGAGAATTTGCAGTTCCAAACTGGTATCTCTATTATAAAGCAGCAGCCCTGACGTGGATGAAAGAATGGATTACTTTGGAAAACCCAAACTGTTAAAGCTAGAAGGTCATGACTTGAAACTAGGTTGGCACTCTTTTGTATGGTATGAAAAAAATATATACATAAATATTTTAAACAACATATTTTAAGAGCAGCACTGCTGAAGATATGGGAAGAGGTTAAAAATATGTTCTACACAAAAATACCTAATTGGGTCTCACCATTGGAAGCCTTTATAAATCCCACCTTATTTACAAAAGATCAGTTATGGAGATACGAAGATCTTTTAGACAAGAAAAATAATTTAAATCCACAAGATACTCTCCAAAGACAGGGCATTTGTTTGAATTGGTGGGGAAAAGCGCAACTTGACTCTAGATATGCTAAGGACAAACTGGTTTTTATGAAAAACCTATAGAATTAGATAAAATTTTATTGCATATAGATGAAAAACTTATAAATACTTTGTTATTAGACATGAAAATGCAAGCTGAAATAGTGAAATCTTCAGTGATTAGATGGGCACAAAACATAGGTCATAACATACATTTGATCAGTGGACTAAGGTATGGAAAACTAATATAAAATATACAAAACTGTACCATATAAAGAAAATATATGTAAGTTGTTTTATAGATGGCATATAACACCAGAGAACTTAGTATGTCAAATGTATGTTGGAAATGTAAGCAAAATGCTGGTTCCTTTTTTCATATGTGGTGGTCCTGTAACATAACAAAAAAATATTGGATTTGTATACATGAAATCAGGGGTCATTTAGTAGAAAAAGAGGTGCAGGAGCTCATTAGCATAACTCATTAGCATAACTTATTTGTATATGCCATACGCCCTGACACCACTGGAAGTGTGTCAGAAGGCAACACCCACTGCTCAGGCTCCACCCCGAGGGACTGTCTTTCCACTCTGGGGGCTATCATTCCAGTCCCAGAGTAGCCTATCTGGGCCCAGGAGGAATGCTACATGTGCTGCTTTGCGATCCTGCTGGGAGCTGGGGGCGGGGCTTGCCACTGCCTGTGCTTCTAACTGCCAGAGCTCCGCTCCTGTGCGCTCCTGCTCCAAAAGACCCCTGCATGAGATATTGCAAAGAATGTTAGAAACGATTATACCATTTGTACCAGAATTGTTTTTTATTAAACATTATACCAGAGAGTTTTAAAAAACCAGATGCTTATATGATTATACATGTTATAACTATGGCTAGGATTTTGTATGCAAAATATTGGAGAAAAAAAGTTCTATCAAAGGAAGAAATAATTTATAAACTACTCGAAACAGCAGAAATGGACAAATTAACTTAACAATTACAAGATAAAAAAGAAGAAATCTTTGAGAAAACTTGGTCAAGATTATATAATGGCAGGTAGGAATCTGCTCTAACCTGTCTTGGCTCCCTCCTTTGTAAGGCTGATGTCACAGTATCTCTGACCCTTCTGTATTCTTTCGTCACCTCTTTAATCCTCCCCCCTCAGTCTCCAAAATGCATTTGTGTCCAGGTCTTGCTCAGTACCAAATGTTCTCTGTTGACATGATTGTTCCCCTTTGCCAAGCTCCTGTCAGGCTCAAAAGCAAGTAGATCCAAGCATTCTTTGGTTAAGAAGGGCTTTATTGGAATACAGTGCTAAAACCCACAGTGAAGGGTCATTGTCAGGAATGGCAGGAGAAGCTGCGCAAGCACGGATATAGTATGATGCAAAGTGCGACTAGCAAATGAAATGTAAGCGCGCGCGCGGGAAACTCCCGGCGGGAGAGTTACTTAATGGGCGGGAGACGACTCCCTCCTCCCCTCGTCTTCACAGGACTGGAAAATTCTCATAAGCTCAAGAATAGCCCAAAGCCCACATTCAAGGCCACCGTGATAAGACTGAGGGGCAGAGAAGAAGCTCCCACGTTACAGCAAGCATACCTATGCAAGCGCAATGCAGGGACGAGATAGGGAACACAGAACAATGGACTCAGTGTAAAATAGCAAACAGACATTTCTGACACTCTGCCCTTCCCAAAATACCTCCCACCCACCACTCAGGAAGGGGAAAATAAGGGGCTGCCCGGTTTCGCCGGGAAGCAAGAGTGAAAGTCCTTGAGGAGTTCAGGTGCATGGATATCAGCAACTTTCACCCATTCTCGATGTTGGGGCCCAAAGTGAACCCATTCGACCAGATAATATAATTGTCCCCTTATTAGTTTAGAGTCCAGGATGTCAGCCAGTTCATAATGTTCCTCTCCATCTACCATCAGCGGGGGTGGGTGGGTTATAGGATGCTCCGGATGCCACTTAGTCGGGGGAAACGCTGGCTTGAGGAGGCTGAAATGGAAGATGGGATGAATTGTTTTAAGAGCTTTAGGCAGGTCCAATTGGACGGTCACTTTATTGATACAACGAATAATCTTGAATGGGCCAATATATTTCCAAGCCAGTTTTCTCGATGCTTGGGATAGACGCAAGTTCTTAGTAGATAGGTATACATAGTCACCAGGCTGAAGGTCCCATCCCACCGCCCTTTTCTTGTCAGCCTGTTTTTTATATTGACCTTTGGCCTCATTCAATGCTTCTACAATTACTGGCCAAGATTCACGAAAAGTCTTACACCAATCTGTGGCTTTCCCTCCCGTTCCCCCAGGTTTCAGAAAAGGGAGAGGGGGGCTATCATAGCCTAAAGCGGCTTTGAATGGAGACATTCCGGTAGAAGCATACCAAGAGTTATTGTATGCAAATTCTGCCAACGGTAATAAATCCACCCAATTGTCTTGTTGATAGTTGGTGAAACAACGTAAATATTGTTCCAGAGTTTGATTCACCCTTTTCGTTTGGCCATCAGTTTCTGGGTGGTATGCACTGCTCAAAGCACGTTCTGTGCCCATGAGGGCCATTAATTCAGTCCATAATTTGGAAACAAACTGAACCCCATGGTCGGATATTATTTTGATAGGCAAAGTGTGGAGCCTAGCCAGGACCTTAGCCGTTGGCAAGCCAGAAAACGGTATAAAGTGTGCCTGCTTAGAAAACAGGTCGACCACCACCCAAATGACAGTCATATGTTTGCTAGGGGGGAGGTCAGTAATAAAGTCCATAGAAATAACTTCCCAGGGATGGCTTGGAGTGGGCAACGGCTGCAGGAGTCCCGGGGTTTTTCCTACTCTGGGTTTACAACGGCTACACGTTGGGCATGATTGTATATAGAGTGACAAATCCTTCTTCATTCGGGGCCACCAGAAGTTGCGTTGCAAAAGGTAGAGTGGTTTCACATACCCGAAGTGCCCTGCAGGTTTCAAATCATGGGCGGACTGCAATACCTGCTTTCGTGTGCTTTCAGGAACAAAAAGTTTATTTCCCTTGTACCAGCAGCCATTTGGTTTGCACACCAGATCTCCCCGAGCTTGTAGCTCTTCCTTCTCCTGATCGGTCATGGCTGTTGCAAAACGCTCTTCCCAAGGCCCCCCCGGGGTTTGGGGAACTGGTTCTAGTCGGCTCTGCTTGCGGGTCACTACCACCCCGATCAGTTGGTCCGGGGTGAAAAATGACTCTCTCACCTCAGCTTTTTTGCTATCATGCTGGGGTAGACGTGAGAGAGCATCCGCCAAGTGGTTAGATTTACCTGGGAAGTGGTGTAGGGTGAATTGGAATTTGGAAAAAAACTCAGCCCATCGGAACTGCTTGGCATTTAAGACCCGGGGCTTCCGTAGTACCTCGAGATTCTTATGGTCAGTCCAAATTTCAAAAGGGACTCGGGCTCCCTCCAGCCAGTGTCGCCAGGTGAGTAGAGCCAATCGAATGGAAGCTGCCTCCTTGTCCCAAATGGGCCAGAACCTCTCAGTTTCATTAAATTTCCAAGATACATAGGCTAGCGGGTGGAGGTGCCCCTGGGCGTCCTCCTGCAAGATCGCCCCCCCCATAGCGGTGTCTGAGGCGTCTACTTGGACAATGAATTTCTTGGTCTCATCTGGGTGCACCAGCACAGGTTCAGAGGTGAACAAATGTTTAAGTTGGTCAAACGCTTGTTGGCACTGAGGTGTCCAATCTAAGTGAGCTCCTGGCTGGGATGCTTTTACCCCCCCTCCCCTTGGTTTTGAGTAGATCTGTGAGAGGGAGGGTGACCTGGGCAAAGTGGGGCAAAAATTGGCGGTAAAAATTGGCGAAGCCGAGGAAACTCTGGAGCTGTCGCCTGGTCTTGGGGGGTTCCCAAGTTAAAACATCTTGGACCTTTTTTGGGTCCATTTCCAAGCCATCCTGGGATATGCGGTACCCTAAGAAGTCAATGCGCCTCTGATGAAATTCGCACTTAGACAGTTTGACAAACAGTTTGTGTTCTAACAACCTTGCCAGTACCTCCCGGAGCATTTTGATGTGAGTCTTTAAATCTGGGCTGTACACCAAGATATCATCCAAGTAAACAACCACCCCCTTGAACAAATAGGGGTGCAGCACCTCATTTATTAAGTTCATGAATACCCCAGGAGCCCCTTGCAATCTGAATGGCATAACTCAGTATTCAAACTGTCCCAGAGGGGTATTAAAGGCAGTCTTGTGTTCATCCCCTTGTCTAATGCGGACTCGGAAATAGGCATCGCGCAAATCCAATTTAGAAAACACCTTCCCCTTCGCCACCTCTGCCAACAGGTCTTTGATGAGGGGCATGGGATAGGCATTGGTGGCTGAAACTGCATTAAGACCCCGATAATCAGTGCAAAGTCTCAGTCCCCCATCTTTCTTTTTACAAAACAACACTGGGGCCGCAAATGGGGAAGAAGCTGGTTGGATAAATCCACGCGCTAGGTTCTTATCGATGAACCTACGTAGCTCCTCTTTTTCCATGGGATTCATGGCGTATATTTTCCCTCTAGGCAATTTCTGCCCTGGGAGAATCTCTATAGCACAGTCTGAGTTACGATGGGGGGGCAGTTCGTCTGCCTCTTCCTCCTCAAAGACATGAGCCAAGTGCCTGTATTCTGTGGGAATGCGGTTAATGTCCTCTGTTGCTAGGCAGGCTCGTGGTGGATCGTTGTCTGGAGGGGTTCCCCATGATGGGTCCCACTTATGCTCCGTACACTTTGGGGAAATAAAACGGACTATCCCTTCTTCCCAAAGAATATAAGGATCGTGACCGTGTAGCCACGGACTACCCAGAACCAGTGGGAACTGGGCTTGTGGGGCCACCACAAATGAATGAAGCTCCCAGTGTTCCCCAGCGCCCACCCGTAAGGGGATGGTCTCGAACTGGCAGGGCTCTTTCATCGGTGATCCATCCATTTGTGTAAAGGTGATGGGATCCTTCAGGCTGGTAACCGCTGCTTCTAGCCCCGTTACCAGGGATGTGTTTATCAAGTCCCTCCCACACCCAGAGTCAATGAGGGCTCGGACCCTGATGTGGGTCATCATCACTGGATTCATTATAATTACAGTCACAAAGAAGAGGGAGGGGTAATTGCTCACCATTTTAGGCGCTTCAGGGGTAGGGTCCTGCTGTGCTGCGCCATTTACAAACAGGACCTGCTCGTTTTCCTGCAGCTCACCCTCTTCTTCTTCCAGAAGCAATTAATCCACGGTGTCCGGGTTGGCAAAAAGGGCCCGGGGATTGCGCGGTTTAGCTGTTCCCTTTCTTGGGGTTGGCATCGGCCGTTGCCTTTCCTTGTCACGAGTTGGGACCCGACTGCAAAATGCCCTTTCTCCCCATATCTGAGGCACAAGCCCTGTCTCATGCGTTGATCCCTTACGCCGCTCTGGGTGGCCATTGGTTTGCTTCTGACCTGGGTGGTGGAAGTACTAGGATGGCTGTTCCCAAGGGATAAATCCAGTTTCATGATGCACAATCTGCTCTCAGCCCTTTCTGCCTCTTCCATCCAACCTTGGAGTGTGCGTGGCTCCTTGGAGCTAAGGACATTATGGCGGACATCCACCGCTAGTCCCATTCGGTATTGTTGAGCCAGCACCAGGTCGGTCCAGTCTCGGATTTTGGCAGCATGCTTTTGGAACTCTCTCGAGTACTCCCTTACGGTAAGCCTCCCTTGCTTGAAGGTGCGGAGGAAGGCTTCCGCCTTTTGGGCAGCCGCCGGGTCTTCAAAGCGATTTCTCAAGGCCCACATGAAATCATCTACATTGGCCAGCTCCACTGCCTCCAGATCGTGCAAGGCCACGTACCAGCTGGTAGCTATTCCTCAGAAGCGCGAGGTGATAAACTCCACCTGTTGCTCTTCATCCGGGAACAAGTGGCCCCACCGCTGCACGAATTTTCTGACTTATAAGATGAAAAATGACACAGTCTCGGGGTCCCCGTCAAAACTGATTTCTAACATGTCTTTGGGCCTTATTATTGGTGGGACGGGGACCATGCCTGGTACTGGTGCTGGTGCAGGTGCTGGCAGTGGCAAGGGCGCCGGCACAGGAGCTGGAGGCGGGAGGACTGGCGGAGGCTGACCCGGGACTGGTTGTCCTGGGAGTGGCCCTCCCGGCAGAGGTCCTGCTGGGGCTGGCTGCCCAGGAACCAGTTGACCTGGTACTGGAGCTCCTGGTATTGGCTGCCCAGACACCGGTTGACCAGGGAGGGGTTGTCCAGGCAATAGCGGTGGTGCTGGGGCAGGGGCCGGTCATGGCTGATTCAGCGTGTGTGTGCGGATAGCCTGGTCCATCGTCCCCGGGAGGGACTGCATCAGCTTGCCCATGTCCCGCATTAACCACCGGGTATCATCTTCGATAGTATCCATGCGTGTATCGGTATCCTTGCTGGGGCTGGGCCTTGTCGACCCGCGCGGGGTCTGTCCCTGAGGGAGGCCAAAGCTTCCTCGGGGATCCAGCAGACTGTCCCGGCTTTGGCTCCCCGGTAAGGACCAGGTCGTCTGGGTTGTGTCCAATAAGTTTTTAGTCCAATCCCGCGGCTTCCGCTGGATAACCCACTTATCCCATGGAATGGGTGCACTATGGTAGTAGGTTCGGGGTATCGCCCCTCCATAGCTCTGCGTTGGCCCCGCCGGGCTGTAGATTGGGAGAGTGTACGATGCTCCCACGGTGCTGGTCAATGGAGGGGTGACCGGGCTGGCCGTGCAGTACGGGATCAAGGCTGTCGTTACCGGGGTCGTAGTCACTGGTGCAACCGTAGCCGGCACGGTGGTAACAGGAACCGTAGTGACGGGTGTGGTAGTCACTGTGACTGTCACCGGTGTTCCTCCAGCACTGCTCATCCTGGTGGAAGGCGGAGGCTGGAGGTAGCAGTGTGATGATTCCTGACAATTTCTGTAAGGTTCAAAAGCAAGTAGATCCAAGCATTCTTTGGTTAAGAAGGGCTTTATTGGAATACAGTGCTAAAACCCACAGTGAAGGGTCATTGTCAGGAATGGCAGGAGAAGCTGCACAAGCACGGTTATAGTATGATGCAAAGTGTGACTAGCAAATGAAATGTAAACGCGCGCGCGGGAAACTCCTGGTGGAAGAGTTACTTAATGGGCGGGAGACGACTCCCTCCTCCCCTCGTCTTCACAGGACTGGAAAATTCTCATAAGCTCAAGAATAGCCCAAAGCCCACATTCAAGGCCACCGTGATAAGACTGAGGGGCAGAGAAGAAGCTCCCACGTTACAGCAAGCATACCTACACAAGTGCAATGCAGGGACGAGATAGGGAACACAGAACAATGGACTCAGTGTAAAATAGCAAACAGACATTTCTGATACTCCCCTTTGGTGTTTCAGGGTTGGCAGCACAGAGTCAGCTATAGCCCTGGGTGGTGAAGATCCACTGTGCAGTATCAAATTCAATTTTAACAATGATTTCCTGTGCCCCATCTTCCTGGAGTTGCTGAGCCTAGGCAGCTATCTGTTTGAGCAGGGGAAAGTGCCATAGGACTATACTGGACCAATTAAAATTTCAGTAGTTATGAATACCAACTCCCCTCATGAGTAAAACCAGGCCAATGTATGGTGGTGTGAGCATCTGCCCAGCCCTGCACTAATGCATATGTGGCAAACATGATGCTGTGTAAAATACAAATTGGCCTTCAGGTTTTCAGTCTTGGGCTGCTTTTGGATCCATCATTGCATATAGGAATACAGTGTATAGAGGTGCTGAGTGTTGGCAGAGTTTAAATATGCAAAGGAAGTGAAGCACTGACTGTTTATAGAAAAATAAGTAGGTTTATTAAAGAAGAACAAACTATTATAGGACATAGAAGACCTAACTGCTGAAGGAGGAATCCTGAATAAGTAAACCCAGCAAGAGCAGGAAGTCCCCAAAGGAGCCAATCAGGAGACAGGAAGGACATAATTTGAAATTGTGGGAAGTCCCTAATCTAGCTATGTCCCCCTGTAGAGTGATCTTCAGATCTTTTTCATAAGGCTGCACTATTTTGCATGTTCCAACACTGAGAGCACTTTTACTAGCTCCATGTGCTGAGAGCTGGTTTGGAAACAGCGATAGTCATTAATGTCTTGGTGATCTCTTGAACATATTATGATAATGTGCTGTAATTTGGAAATTGCAGTAAGCACAGCAGTGGCTCATTTCATGACCTCGTCCTCTTCCTCATCTTCCTTTTCCTTCAGCTTAGTTTTCTTGTTTTACCTGGATAGAACTATTTACTGTGCATGTAGCTTTCAATACATACCTACTATTTACTTGTGGTAATCTGTAATCTCATTTTTATGACATGTGATCTGTGATTAGGCTGGTGATGACTGGATGGTCCTCACCTTTGACTGGAGTCTAGCTAGATGACCTCTCTAACCCTCTTTCAGTTCTATAGCTTTGTGTCTCTATGCTCTATGATAGGTATGCATCTGGAAGAGTTTACAACAGAGCCAAGACCCCAAGAACTACTAGAGTGTACACTGTTATTTGAATACAGTTTTAATTGTATATCTAATTATTTGTATATATTTGTTATTAATTGTATATCTAATTGCACCACCCTGAGCCCATTGGGGAGGGCAGTACATAAATCAAATAAATAAATAAATAAATAAATAAATACATAAATAAATAAATAAATAAATCCTCTGTCATCACTCTAACTATCAATGAACTGAGAAGCATTTGAAAATCATTAACTATCAACAGTAACAATGGTTTGTTTTGCATGCTTTCATTATGATACACGAGGAATTAATATTCAAATATGTTCAAAGACAACTTTGTGTCCAAATCCCATAAGCAATCTTGGGATTTGTGGCACTCTGAAAATGAGCCTGTGTATAATGAATACATTATTGACTTTTAGTAAAGAGATCATTGAGAAGGAGGAGGAGGAGGAAGAGGAGGAGGAGATTGGATTTATACCCCACCCTTCACTACCTGAAGGAGTCTCAGAGTGATTTACAATCCCTTTCCCTTCCCCTCCTCACAACAGACACCCTGTGAGGTAGGTGGGGCTGAGACAGCTCTTTCAAGAACTGCCCTTGAGAGAACAGCTCTGAAAGAACTTATGACTAACCCAAGGTCACACCAGCAGCTGCATGTGGAGCAGTGGGGAATCAAGCCCATTTCTCCCAGATTAGAGTTCGTGTTCTTAACCACTATACCAAATTGGCTCATCAAAAGACTTTACAAAGAGTACTAGAATCTTGCAGCTGAAAAATTAACTAGTTAGAACATATCAATAAGTAAAATTCATGCCTGAACCTCTAGTTACAAATTTACATGCTGCAAAGAGAACAGAAACCAGAATTTTATTTCTTTACAAAAAGGAGCAGCAATATTGGCTAGGCCCAATATCTCCATAGCTCCCTGGCCCCCTGCCTTCCACACCTTTTGCCTTCTGAGTCCCTTCCTCCTCTGCCTGTTCCCTCAAGCCTGCTCCTCCTTCCTTCAGGTTCTTGTTTCATATGTGTTTACAAACACCATCTTTTATTAATATTTATGTTCCTTAAAATCTAAATTTTATATGCTATGGTTTTAATCTAACTTTTGTGTTTTAACATATCTTGTGCCCTGAGCCTGCCACAGCGGGGAGGGTGGGATACAAATTAAATAAATAATAAAATAATAAATAATAAATGGTCAACATACTGTCCATTATCCATCCTTCCTTCCTTCCTTCCTTCCTTCCTTCCTTCCTTCCTTCCTTCCTTCCTTCCTTCCTTCCTTCCTTCCTTCCTTCCTCCCTCCCTCCCTCCCTTCCCTTCCCTTCCCTTCCCTTCCCTTCCCTTCCCTTCCAGAAAATATTTATCAGTATATTACATTTTATCCTATCCTTCCTCCAAAGACCTCAGAGTGGTGTACGTGATTCTTACATCTCCATTTTATCACTGTACCAACAACCCTGCAAGGTAGACTCAAGGTCATGACTGGCTCAAGGTCACCCAGTGACCCTCATGACTAAATACGGATTTGAATCTAGGTCTCCAAGTTCCTCGTTTCTGCATTTTCTAGCTCATAAGATTTTTTTTCTTACTCCTGAATGAAAAAAGGGTTTTTTAAATCACTTTATTTTTAAAAACATCTTTACTTATAAACATACATAACAACAAAAATAACAACTTAATAAAATATTAAGTCAACATATTTAGTAGGTAGTACTATGGTAGAGTCATTTACATTAGCTATATATTCAAAAAATACAAACCATTTCCCAACAAAATTAGATTTCTTTGTTGGAAATTCTGCAATTAACAATTGTGATGCCAGTTTGTCCATGACTATTATGTTCCATAACTTTGAAAACCATTTTTTGATAGTAGGAAATTTTTCCATTTTCCAAAACTGCCAATAGCGTTTTAGCGGCAATCAGCATTAAGGAAACTAGTTCACTTATTGTATGGGAAAAGGCCTCTTTGTCCCAATGGTTAAGCAAAATAGATTCTGGGGAGTTAGGAAGATGTATTCCCAGAATTTCATCTATCTTCATAATTATAAGATTATAAGATAATTATAAGAGTCCACCAATAGTGAAAAAGTGTTCCTGTCTGACCACACCCCTTCCAGCATTTAGAGTCTTTCATTGCCTTAGAATGGAACAATTTAAGAGGAGTTATATACCACCTCGAAAAAAGTTTATAGTTCTGTAGTCTAATGTTTAGAGATCTAGTCGTATACAAACAAGATGACCTGATTTTTTCCCATTGTTCCTGAGACAGAACTATATTACAGTCCTTATGCCAAGCTTGTTCTTGTGCTGCAATTTTATCCCACTGTTTCTGAGCTAGGAGCTTGTATATCATTGAAATAGTTCCTTTGTGATCTAATCCTAATGAAAAAAAAGTTTTAAAAGACTGTGTAATTGTTTTTATGAAATTCCAAAGATATTCCATCAGATTGTTTTCTGTTTATTAATTTTCACCATATTGAGAAAGGGGTAGATATTTAAAAAACCAAGAATATTATTATTGGGACAATGAGGGACATCTGGAAATAAAATGTATGTGATAAGAGGTGGGGAGTATGGACATATGTGTTGCACTGCTTACTACATGGCATAGTCCCCTAAAGAGAAAAGAATGTGTGGGCTCATGACTAAAGAGGAAATTATTAACTGGTGAAACGAAAGGACTGTCACATGCATTTTAAAAGACAAGGACTTTTCTTTGATCAGTTTCTGACTCTGTCTTGGATTATAGATAGGTGGGGAAGTAGATGCAGCATACACTGTGGGCGACTTGTTTTGAATAGGCAGTAAGAGGGTGTTTGCTGGTAGCATTTGAAGTTGGTGGATGGGGTTTGCTTTGCAGTACAGCACATCTTTCACTTCTTATTCTGAAGGCGAATGCCCTCAGTCTATTGTAAAACAACCTCTTTTGCTGAGAAAACACTTCAGTCAGCAGTCTAAAATGAACTAAAATCAGTGGAGAACATAAAAAGAAGTGACATCTCTGAACTGTCTGCTGTTTCCTCTTGCTGCACTGAACCAAGGGATCTTCTTGGGTGAACATTTGACTGCTAAGGCCCTACTCACCTCTAGTGAGATAGTGGGATGCACAATGATGCACTCCTGAAATATGTGTAAGCAAGGGCACTGCACTCACCTCAGGCCATTTCCAAGCCAGTGGTGGGTGGGGAGATACAGCTTGCAGGCTGCTACAGCTGTCTGAGCATCAGGGACCCTTCCTGAAGGCCTCCAAAGTGGTGCAAGAGCCCTCTGTGCCTCACCTCCGTGGCTGGCCAATCAGGTGTTGGCCTTGCCTGGCTAGGAGTGGGGCACTGGCTGGCAGACCTGGGGGAAGGACTCTTCCCTCTGGTCCTCCTGACTAGGATAAAAGAGGGTCCTGCCACTGGCTGAAGTCTCTGTGGATCTCTTGTACACACTATCTTTCATCATGCTCACTGGATTGGGTTTCCTGACCCCCTTATTTTACAGCTTGGTGTGAATGACCTTGGCACCCACAGAGGATTGTATTTGGCATGGACAGCAATGTCTGACTTGCACCTATTGGCTGTCTACTTCCCCAACATGCAGTTCTTCTGGTCTGACTTGTTCTAGTGGTGTTCATGGTGTGGTGCCTGGACATGGTAGACATGGCCAGAAGGAACGTCACCAACTTGGTGGGCTGTGCCATGGAGGTGTTGTGACATGCCTAACTGGGGGGCTGTCAGGGCACCCTCACTCTCAAATAGCAGGGAAAGCCATGCAGTGGCTTGTGCCTGTGTGGAACCCCACATCCTGCCATCCCACAGTATCCCCCTGGGATGGGGGTGTTGTGTGTCCATCAGCCAGGCAGGTTGGCTGATGCCTGGATCCTCTGCCCTATGCAGTGCCAAAGGTCTGAGAGCTGCAGCCAATAAAGTTGTGGCCATTTCAACTTCATCAATGTATCTGTTGTCTGTTCACATTACCCCTCCCCCTTGGAGCTGGATCTATAATCTGCACATCACAGCTAGCTCTGAATAATACAGGATGCCTCATTTCGCACCAGCATGCTCCAGTGTGGCCAGATAGGCTGGGAAGAGGTAGGGAGCCACTGTCTGTGTTAGGTGGACATATTTCCCAGTTAAAGGATGCTATGGAACAGTGATGTTTGGAATAAGCAACAGTTCCTTGAAAAAAGTGAGACATCTGGCAACCAGTGAGTTCAATCAGTCAAACAACTGGTGACAGTTAAACTTTTATCAAGGGCTGACAATGAAGCCAAAGTCTTTAGCCAAGCTGTGGTGGTGTTAGATGTTTCCACAAAACCAATTTTCTCTCTCTCTCTCTGTGTATAAACATTCAATTTATTCTGATGAGTTGCGATCTGATGTCAGTAGCTGCTGCTGTATTACAAAGAACTGCTTTAGCAAAACACATTACAACTGAGAGGAGCTTTCCAGAAACTTGCTTCAGGAAACTCTCCTTTGCTCATAGTGACACATGCTTTATTTAAGGTTGCAAACACAGAAACATCTGTACAATATTATCAAAGGTAACTGCTTTTATTAAAAATTCAGTTAACATCCAAATGCTTCACCTGTCCTCTATAGTTGCCACCAAGTATTATTTCTTCACTGGATTTTTGGAATGCAGATGACCTTCTTGAAAGAGGCTGTCAGTTTAAGGCACAACTTCATTTTTATTGTACTGAATCACAGCAATATAAACAGCATTTTCTTTAGGGAGACATATGAAGAGCAGTGATGGAATATTAGGTTATTGCTTGCTGTAGCCCAGCCAGAAGGCTGCAATGAGTCTAGCATAAACAGAAGCAGCTGGTCGCACAGCATGGAGTGGCGGGACCACGAAACGTGGCAGATGCAGCTTCAGCTGTTAATGGGTACAGAGCACCAGTGTCCAAGCCTGGGTCATATGAAGGACCCATTTTAACGGTGACAGGACACTGTCAAACTGCCATTCTCTCTGTTGGTTTTTTTTTTTTTTTAATCTGTCATATCTTTGTAACAGCAAACTCCTAGCCTCAAGTTCACAGGACAAGGGATGACTAAAAGAATACTTTTTCATTTCAAATTTACCTTTTACTTTTAGAAGAGAAACACTTTATGTATCTTAAATCCAACAAAATCTACCTCCCTCTGCATTTAAAGCAGAATTCTGTATAACAACTCCTGTGCTAAAGGTTAGTCTGAAGAACCGATCCATTGAAATAACACATTTAAGCATTCTATTATTTTCACATTCAAAGACTGCTACTTCACACAAAATGGCAGTTTTGGATTGTGATAAATATGCTATTTGCCGTAGAATGATTATCTCTGAAAAATCAATTTTCCAGAAATGATTAGCAGTCTTAAGTGCTGCTGAACAGAAACCCGTTGTATAAAAATTTATCTGTCTTGTTGTTTACTGTCTGTTAACCAAGACAGAAGTATCTGCTTTGCTGGTTATCTATCAGAGTGCTCCATAAACATACACATAAGTATAAAAAGAGCTGTTACCATAATATCTATATTCTGGATGGCGAAGTGTCAAATTTTGTGATTCTGTTTCTCATTGGCTAAAGCCAAAATTTGACTTGCTGCTATGAAATTTTAAAATAATAGTATAAAGAAATTTAAATGAAAAAGATAATATTAAATGAGTGGATTAACTTAGAACTTTTGCATTCCAAATATGAACTAATGTCTTGTGCAAAAGAGGACATACATTATTGTGCAACACTGTGAGTTCCCTAAAATATCATTATAAAAGCTTCTAATAATGAAATCTTAGGCTTTTTTCCTTTAGTATGGTAATTTTTAAGCAGTCAAACAAACATACAAATGCACACAAGGAAAACAAAGAGCGAAGAGATCAAGGAAAATTATTGCAACGAGCAAACAATAGCTCAGTAACTTAAGTGACATTTTCTAAAGATCTTTTTCATTCAAGACACTGCTGTTCTGTTTGCTAAGGAATTAGTTGCAGGCATTTGTGAAACATTATATACTGAAACCTAGGCCAGCATTGCTTCATGACTGGTGTAGGTGACTATAGAAACAGATGTAAAAGTCTAGTTTGGTATCAGGTCAACAGAGACAAAAATTAGTCTAACCTAGACAGCAACCTTAGCAGGTCTCCTCAGAAGTAAGTCCCATTTGTTTCAATGTGATTTAATCTCAGGAAAGCATCCTTATGATTGCAGCCCTACTCATTTAAAAAGACAAATATTTATAGTAACTTTTAAATACATTTTTTTATTTACAAAAATTGTATGTTGCCTCTTTAGAACCTGCTTGAGGTCACTTACAACAAAACAATAAAACCATACCAACCAGTCAATATCAATAAAAAGTCAAGCTTGACATGTTCAGTCAGTAAATACTGTCAGTATCAGGGATAGTCAATTTCTACATTCTCAGAAACTACAGTATTCTCAAGAATAATATACTTGTGACCTTTTCATTTGTAGAGAAAAGAAGCAATTTCACAGCCACTGTTCTTGGAGATATAATTCAGGAATCACAGGAATAAGGACTCTGGGGCTGAATTCAGATATGAATAGTTTTTGGAAATCTTTGGGATCATTATCTCTGTTCTTCCTAGCTCATGGCTCAGAAATTTGAAATTTTCTGGTTCTGAACAAGCCACATTTTGTAGCGGCTTCTGAAATGCAGCAAACAACAAATTATGGTCTGTTCTCTTGCCTATAACCCACAATTAAACTATGGTTTGGAATGTTGGTTTACAGACAAGAAAGCAAACCAGTTTGCTGTTTGCCATGATTCAGATATTACAACGAACTATGGTTTGTCTTGACTCAGGAAACCTTCAATTTTATCACATCTTTATTAAGATGTGGTTAGGCCAAGTTCCCTCATTATATGATATATTTTATTCTATAAACCCTGGATTTATATCATACAAATAAATATGGCTATAGATATTTGAAAATAAGGTTTGAGAGACCTCAAATATTAAAATGGAAGAATTAAGGAATGAATCCTTAAATTGGCAAAAGGCCACTCATCATCCCTTTCATAAACTATATGCACTTATGGTACGCATGTATAAGCATTTCGAGTCGTCATCTTTAAGAACAATCCTTTCTAGAAGTTCTGAACACTGACAGCTCCCCCCCCCCCATTCTGGAATGGAATGATCTCTGAAGCCAGCTTTGCAGTTATAGCCCAGACATAAGTAAATATCATTACCTGCTACAATGTGACCTATAAAGATATAAGGGTGTAAGCCACCTGAAAGTTATTCTGTGTAACTCCTCTGAATAAAATGCATTGGGAAAAGGATATAAAGGGACTTACAATTGGAGGCATCATGTACAAATATAGGGCATTTACGGATGACATACTGTTCTTGGTCAAAGAGCCAGTAAATAATTTACCGTTGTTGTTAGAAAAGATTAAGGAATTTGGAGACTTGGCTGGGTTTTATGTGAATAAGAATAAAACAAAGGTGTTATGTAAGAACATGACGAAAGAAAAGCAATTGGAACTGCAAGAAAAAATACAATGTGAAGTGGTCAAAAAACAAAATATTTAGGAATTGAGTTGACAATGAAAAACATAGATCTTTTTAAGAACAATTATGAAAAGATCTGGAGTAAAATTCAACAGGATATAAAAAAATGGGACACTTTGAACTTGTCATTACTGGGAAGAATCTTGGTAGTTAAGATGACTATTTTACCTCGTTTGATGTTTTTATTTCAGAATATTCCGATAGTAAAAGAATGTAAGGTGTTGAATTTATGGCAGAAAGAAATATCAACATTTGTGTGGTCAGGAAGGAAACCAAGAATTAAAATGAAGTCTCTATGTGATGCAAAGGAAAGAGGAGGATTTCAATTACCTAATTTCAGATTGTATCATGATACGGTGTGCCTATCATGGTTAGAACAATGGATTAATTTGGATAATTACATGATCGTAAATTTGGATGGCACGCCTATTTATGGTATGAAAAATCTAAAATGGATAATTTTTTTAAACATCACTTTATAAGAAGATCACTGTTTGTGACTTGGATGAGGTATAAAAGATTTTTTTTTAAGCAAAACCATTATGGATAGTACTGGCAGAAGTAATTAAACCACTTTCAAGACATAAAGGTGAAGACTGGTTACCTTACAGAGATATCTTAAAGTTAGAGGGGAGTAGTTTCACGATGAGAGCTAGAGAAGAATTGGATTTTGAATATGATTGGTTAAATTATAGACAGATTTATTATTTATTTAAGACTGACAAAAAGGTATGGTTTCAGGAAGGAGAATAATGAAATTGAAGTTGTATGGGCAGAGAGAGGGAAAAAAATGATTTCAAAAATTTATAAGGTTTTGTTAAAATGGTATACAGAGGATGAAATTGTAAAAGAACAAATGGTAAAATGGGCTATAAATGTAAATAGGGAAATAAATATGTCATCGTGGGAATGTTTGTGGAAAAAGTCAATGAAGATTTCAACATGTGTTAACGTGAAAGAAAATTGTTATAAAATGATGTATAGATGGTATATGACGCCAAAAAAAATTGCTAATATGAGTGAGAACCTGTCTAACAAATGTTGGAAGTGTAAAAAAAAGGAAGGCTCATTTTATCATATGTAGTGGACTTGTGATAAAGCAGTAGCTTATTGGACCGAGATCCATAATGAAATACAGAAAATCCTGAAATGTACTTTGAAAAAAGAACCAGAAATATTACTTTTAGGTCTTAAAATGGAAGAAGTGAATGTGACAAAGAGAACATTGTTATGGTATTTGATTACAACAGCAACACCTATGCTCAATTTTGGAAGCAAGAAAAAGTGCCCGAAAAATGGGACTGGATAAAGAAAATGCTTTTTATGGCAGAAATGGATAAATTGACAAAGAAACTTAATGAGAAAGAAGATGAAGAATTTTTTGCAGAATGGAAGGATTTTAAAGACTATGTTGAAACGAACTGGGATGTAAAAAATAATTTACTTTGCTTTGACAACTATTGAGAATAGAATATAGAAAATATTGACTGAATAGTAGCCAAATTGTTACCCAAGAGTGAGACAGAGAAAATGAATACGTTAGAAACAAAGAATTGAAAAATTGAGAAGTTTTATTGTAAGTGAAAATTGAATTAATAAATAATGGAGGTGGGAGCATTGCTGGAAGCCATGAAGGGGGGATGGAGGGGATATTAGAAAAGGATGTATTTAAAAGTATTTTGAAATATGGAACGTGTTATTATATCCTATTAATAAAACTTTTTTCAAAAATAAATAAAGTGCATTGGTACTGTACAAGAAAAACTTTCAACAGCTAAAGCCTTTGATTGTGTGGATCACAATAAATTATGGCAGGTTCTTAAAGAGATGGGAGTACCGGACCACCTCACATGTCTCCTGAGAAACCTGTATAAGGGTCAAGAAGCAACAGTTAGAACCGGCTATGGAACAACTGATTGGTTTAGCATAGGGAAAGGAGTACGACAAGGATGTATATTGTCACCTTGCTTATTTAACTTATATGCAGAGTACATCATGCGAAATGCTGGCCTGGATGAATCACAAGCCGGAGTTAAGATTGCTGGGGAAAAGATCAATAACCTCAGATATGCAGACGATACCACTCTGATGGCAGAAAGTGCAGAGGACCTAAAGAGCCTCTTGCTCAGGGTGAAAGAGGAGAGCGCAAAAGTGGGCTTGAAGCTCAACATCAAAAAAACTAAGATCATGGCATCCGGCCCCATCACTCCTTGGCAAATAGGGGAAGTCGTAGAAGTAGTGACAGACTTCACGTTCCTAGGATCCCAGATCACCGCAGATGGTGACTGCAGCCATGAAATTAAAAGATGCCTGCTCCTTGGGAGGAAAGCGATGGCAAACCTAAACAGCATGATAAAAAGCAGAGACATCACCTTGCCAACAAAAGTCCGCATGGTCAAAGCAATGGTATTCCCCGTAGTAATGTATGGCTGCGAGAGTTGGACTATAAGGAAGGCCGAGCGCCGAAGAATAGATTTGTTTGAACTATGGTGCTGGAGAAGACTCTTGAGAGTCCCTTGGACTGCCAGGAGATCAAATCAGTCAATCCTAAAAGAAATCAACCCTGATTGCTCCCTGGAAGGCCAGATCCTGAAGCTGAAGCTCAAATACTTTGGCCACCAAATGAGAAGGGAACATTCACTGGAGAAGACCCTGATGCTGGGAAAGATTGAAAGTCAAAGAAGAAGGGGACGGCAAAGGATGAGATGGTTAGACAGTGTCATCGATGCAACGAACATGAAATTGAGCAAACTTCAGCGGACAGCAGAAGACAGGAGGGCCTGGCGTAAACTGGTCCATGGGGTCGCGTTGAGTCGGACTCGACTGTGCGACTGAACAACAACAAATGATAGGTGAGAAAACAGGTACTCTAATTAAGCTGATAACAACATGCATTGTACCTTTGCATTCTGAGTTCCTTCTGTACAATACCTCTCCCATCTTCTGACTGGGATATGAAGAAGAAGAAGAAGAAGAAAAGGAGATTGGATTTATACCCTGCCCTTCACTACCCAAAGGAGTCTCAGAGCAGCTTACAAACTCCTTTCCCTTCCCCTCCCCATAACAGACACCCTATGAGGTAAGTGGGGCTGAGAGAGCTCTGACAGAAACTGCTCTTTTTCAAGAACAGATGTGCCAGAACTATGGCTTGCCCAAGGTCATCCAGCAGGTGCAAGTGGAGGAGTGGGGAATCAAACCCGGTTCTCCCAGATTAGAATCCATGCACTTCACTACACCAAACTGGCTCTCATTCCTACTTGTATCTGATGAAGGAAAGCTTACATCCCCAAAATTGAATCTGATTGTTATACTGCAGTGCAAACCAGCACAGCTACCCCCTAAAACATTTTACTGAGGGATTCAGTCCAAGCTGATAGGATATTTATGTAATTTTAGATATTTCATTTATTTTTGTTTGTTTATAGTCTTCCTTTCCAGTTGAGACTCAAACCAAATTTCTTTCATTTCTTATGAGATTGTATTATGAGATGGTGTCATGCATGTTGTACCAGTCTCAGAGAAAAACTTCAGCCTTGGCCTCCAGAAGAGAATATTCTCATAAATTATGCCTTGGGCAATTGGTAGGTAACCTGTAGACCACATCTAGGTTAAATTGACTCACTAATGTATGCCCTGCTTCAGCTTCAAAAAGAGTCTTTTTAGGCTTGGTTGAACTCTTCATGCCTCATTTAATGACTTTTTTGCCTCTGTTTTCTTCCCAGAAGAATTCAAGCCCATCTAGAGATGGTATAGGACATAACAGGACCAATGCTCCCTCTAAGGTGTGGAGACTTGTGAGCAAAAATTTTACTTTGTGAGCAACTAGCATTAAAGTTGTGAGTGAGCGATTTGGCTACTGTATAAATCAGTTTGCTCTGGAGCCATCCTTCCTAAGCTAAGGCAAAAATGTGTGAGCCGGAGACTAAAAAACTGTGAGCTAGCTCACATTAACTCAGCTTAGAGGGAACACTGAACAGGATACCTGAGTGTCCAGTTGACATTGACAGGAAGGTTGTGAGGAGGCACCTGGCTGCACTGGACGAATACAAATCCCCTGGGCCAGATGGTGTGCACCCAAGAGTGCTCAAAGAACTGTCTAATGAACTTGCGGAGCCTCTGTCCATCATCTTCAAGGCCACCTGGAGGACTGGGGAGGTGCCACAAGACTGGAGAAGAGCAAATGTTATCCCAATCTTTAAGAAGGGAAGAAGGATGACCAGCGAAACTACAGGCTGGTCAGTCTGACTTCTGTTGCTGGGAAGATATTAGAGCAGATTTTAAAGGTATCGATCTGTAAGCATCTGAAGGACTTGGTGGGGGGGAACTGGCAGAAATAGACAGGTTGCCCTCTCTGCAGAGCTAGCATAGATGCAAAATCTGTGCTGAAAGTACTAGTCCCCATCAAAGAATGCTGTTTACTTACAGTTTGCATCCTGCGAGAACCTATTTTGTCTTTTTCTCCATATAAGAAGTATCACATGATTTGTGATGCTCTAGCAGGCCTCCAAATCTCTGCAGTTTTACCCAGGGCTCTTTTTGTAGAAAAAGCTCAGCAGGAATTGATTAGCATAACAGGCCACACCCAACAACAGGAGCTCATTAGCATATCAGGCCACACCGCATGTTACCAGAAGTGTGGCCATCCAGCCACACCCACCTTTTGCTTCTTATTCTGTTTACCTTGTTCGTTGTCAAAACCGGGGCTTTTTTTTTAGCAGGAACTACTTTCCATGTTAGGCTGTACACCCCTAATGAAGCCAGTCCTAATGAGTTCCTGCTGTTGGGTGTGGCCTATTATGCTAATGAGTTCCGGCTGGGCGTGGCCAACTTGGGAGCCAGCCGGAACTCCATTCCTGTGTGTTCCTGCCCAAAAATAGCCCTGGTTTTACCACATATCAATACCACATGTACCGGACAGCAGTTGGCAGCAGAGGAAGAGGTTGGGAAGTCTGCTATAGTGGAAGACCTGTCCCCCATACTAAATATTTGTAAAAAATATCCTAAAGATTTCAGAAGGTTTTTCATTTGATTGAGAAGAAAGAAATCAAATGTCCTGCTTCAAAATATGCTTATATAAATGTGGTAGTGTTTAGGAAATGTCCACACAGAAAGATTCTGGACTGTGGCCGAGGACAGACTGGCAGTTTGCCCCGGTAGCCAGTCGTAGCAAAAAAACCCCGGATTAAACTATACCGGGTTTCCCCGTCCACACAGCGGGGGCCGCTGCTGGAAGATACGGGACGGAGGCGCGTGGGAGCGTTCAGACTGCCGCACCGGAGGCATGCTATATTCGCCGTTTCCCCATTAATTCGGCTGTGGGTGTATCGGTGTATGTGTGCATGATTTTTTTTTTTGCCCTGCAATGCCGGCACCGCATTGGGCAGTGGAGCGGAGCGCAGCCAATCACACCGCTGCTGCCTTGTGCCCAACGCGGGTTGTTCCCAGCTTTTCGCCTGCGCGTTCAGACTCCCCGGAAGCGGAAAAACGCGCAACGAACGCGGGCTTTCGGATTTGCGATGGCTTTTATCAGGTGTTTTTTTAATCTGGCAGTGAAGCGCAAGAGCACCGGTAGGCTACGGGTGGGGGACGCCAGGCAGATGTGCCTGTGTGAACGTTCCATTTACTCCGGTATTGAATCGTTGTCGGCCCGGGTCCCTTCCCGGGGCAAATTGCCAGTCTGTCCTTGGCCTGTGTCTTGACTATAACAGTGTCAAAGAAATGCTGTGTCGTAAAGGATTGAGAGGGCTCCTTCAAAGGCAAGAAGCAGCAAAAAATTAGAACATTTCCCCAAATGTCTGCAGGCAATGAGGTTATCTAAAGGGAAGTGGGCCCTTAGGAGTAGCAGAGAAAGTGAACAAGAAAGGTAGAAATAATCTTCAGGGACCAGAAGGGTTTTAGTTTCAGTGAATAACCCATTAAGGAAATGAGAGCATATCCCTTGAGTCCTGAAATAAGGGTCAATTGGAAGGGAGAAGCTTGGGGGGGAAAGGGGCACAGCTCTGAGAAAAGATTTGAGTAGGTGTTGTTTGGAACACCAATGGATTGATGCTTATTGATACAAGAGGAGTGTCCTTTAGAAAGGCTTTACAGGTAACAATGGACAACAAAGGTAGATGTAAGAGTGTATCTCAAGATACTAGAAATGAAAATTTATTTCGTCTCCCAGAGTAGCTTATTCTCTTTAGTTCTACTACTTTTTCGATTTACTTCCCTTTAGCCTTTTTGCCTTTTTCTCATCATACATTCTGTTAAGATCTACCCTAAAATATACCAGGATAATTCTGGCAAATTTGAGAGATGAAGAGCAATAATGGAAACCAATAGCATAATTCTTCACTGAAACACATAAAACAACGTAATACTTTTATTAATACCAGTTCACAGCCACGATGCAGTGAGCTGGATTACGAGTGTCACAGAACTCTTCCTCAGGCTCGACTTAACAAAGGAAGACAAAAAAGGAGGGAAGAAAAGAAAAACGATGTCGCTGCAAAAAAGAATGCAAACAAGAAGATGATTTAGGAAGCTCTTTGGAATCTAATTAGGTTAGGCAACAGGTTGTAGCAAATGGTATCAGGACAAAGATGCAATGGTGATATTAGGACAAAATATATTTTAGTAATCTCTACAAAGCAACTAAAAATGCTTTGTGTCTCTGAATTCTGCCTGTATAAGGAAATGCTGCTTTTTCTGAGAGGGTAAATGTCATGTGTGGTTTGAATGGTGTTGAAAAACACACAGTGGCATTGGTTTTAGTGATATAGATGTCCAAGACTTGTGCAGCTATTTGTGTGTCTTCTTCCCAGCACTCAATTTTCTCTATAAAACATTTCTAGCTATGACCATTGCTGGTGAGGAGTGTCTCTCTGAGCTGTTGAACCATAGACTAATGAGGTATACAATTTCACTTATGTTTAAATAATTGTAGTTAGTCCCCCTGTTTTCATCAACTTTGTCAGTGAGAGACCAGGGGCTATGCGATCTCCGTTCATTTGAAGTCTTGGCACGCCTCAATAGCGCAAGACTTCTATATTAGCATCTGACACGGTAATAAACATAGAGGTCCCAGTGCCTGATGTTAGCACAGGGTGCCTTTCCTCTAAAAACATCTGGTCCCTTGACAAATTGTTACAGTTACCATTCCTCACCACACTGTTACTCCCTAGAAGATTGCAGAGCCCTACGGTACACGTCCTGCTAGGGATCTGTTCTCAAGTTGTTGCCATGAGCCGGCCTTATGATGACAATTAGAGGCCGTTAGTGTGCAGATGAGACTTGCGAGTGGCAGGTGGTGAGAATGGGACTCAATTAACTAACATGCACAAAATCCCTTACTAATGAGGCTGGGCCAGCCCAGATGAGCAAGAAAGCATGTGTCTCTGACAGCAACAGAAGATTTGAAACTGAGAGGGAGAGAAACTGGTCAACAGGTATTATCAATACTGTAAAAAATAAATCCTTTTATCTCTCAGCAGTTAGGAAGGATGAGAGATTTAAAATACATGCACTAACAGCCAGTCCAAAGAGGTATTTAGTTAAACAAAGAGAGTATGCTTCCCTTTCATTTTCAGAGCTACTGTTGGACTGCCTGGTCTGCAGGTTTCACTTGCTGCCAAGGAGGGAAGAATAATGTTTTCCCAACAACAAAATGTTCGTATTTGAATGTTGAGGGAAGCCTGCCTCTGAATTACTGTGTTGAGAAATGATGCCTGTATTCCATGCCACATCTGAGTAAACAACTGACTGTTGCTCTAAAAACATTGACCCCAATCCAGCTAAACCATTGAAACCATTGCAGCTACTTGTTCCATTGATTTCAGTGGGGTTAAAGTGTGACCAACCTCCAGAAACATCATTGAAATTGAAGTGATAACATTGTCCTTTCTTGAAGTAGGTACATCTGCCAGTAAAGGAACAACATTAATTGAATAGTCTGAGATACTGACCAGTTGAACCTTACATGGGCAACTGAGAGATGAAAACAAAATTTGAACTACACATTCAACATGTCTGTTACATGGATTCCATACACTAATAAAGGTATAATAATGAAGAAAACAAGAGCAAAAACATTCCCTCTGTTGTCCAGAGGGACAACAGTGTCAGTGGACTTAGGTGTGCTTAACTCTGTGTTGGATTATGGCCAAAAAGCTTTTCTGTGTCTGTGTATTATGAAGCTCTTTGGTGTTATATTACACCCCCAATCTACCAGATGTCAATATTGAGAAATAATGACTTAAATTAAGAACATCCTGCAACCTATAATTCAATGTAATTCATGTTAGATTAGAAAAGGTAGAGGTTTTTTTGCTGTTTATGCATATTAATATAATACTTTAAAATAATATATTTAAATTACAATGTCTTAAAGAGATTATTATTTTAATTACATGGGCACAAAAATTAATAAATTGTCTCTGATTTCCATTTTGTTTGTCTTGTTTCCTCCTACTCTATAGGTAATTTTAATTAGAGTGGAATTACACTTTAGAAGGAAATGATGGTGGGGTGGGCAGGAGGGTGGCTTAAACCTTCTCCAATATGTTAAATCTTTTTTTCCCCAGCCAGGTTTTGAAACCAAAAGTAAGTCTGATTAATTGAGTGGGGGTTGCAAGGCGGAATCAATGAAAATCAGCATCCATAGGCTGTATTAAGCACTTCTCTCTCTCCCCCATTTATATTTCCTCAGCAAGTTTGGGGGGGAGGATGTTTACTGATACGACAGCATGAAGTTCTGCCATTAAACTGAGATAATATTGAAGAAAAGTTTCCTTCAGTGGTTTTAAAAATGTTGTTATGACTGAGAGACTGTAAATAATACATATGCAAATTATGTTTTGGGGTTGTTGACTGGGGGAGTCTTGTGCTAAATCAGCCTATCAGAGCTAAAATGTTAGAAGGAGAATGTGCCTCAGAGATTAATGCCATTCTGCAACAACTATTTTGCTTGCTGTTACCATGCCTCAGGCTAGTGCTGGTGGTCACCAGGCTCTTGGAATACTGGATGTATAAAACACAGATTTTCCTTTTAAATCTACTCTTTTGTTATCAGTCCAAAAGCTCACGAGATGGGTGGGCCACACATTTAAATAAATACAGCAGTGATCCCGTGGAGGAGCATCTAGTGAGGCAATGGAGATATCAGTTTTTTGCGACCAGATTTAAATTATGGCAAATGAATGTCAATCCTCTCTCTAGAAACTGTGTAGCATTAGAAAGTGCTGTTCAAAGGCTTTTTTTCTGCTCCACAGATGGCTTGCTTCTGCTCTAACCTGGATGTGATGACTCTCATGAGTAAAGACCATAGGTGTCTTCTATATTTCAAAATCTCTGTCATCAGAGAGCCAGTTTGGTGTAGTAGTTAAGTGCGTGGACTGTAATCTGGGAGAACCGGGTTTGATTCCCCACTCCTCCACTTGCACCTGCTGATGTGACCTTGGGTCAGTCACAAGCTCTGGCACAGCTGTTCTTGAAAAAGAGCAGTTTCTGTCAGAAGTTCTCTCAGCCCCACCTACTTCACAGAGTATCTGTTGTGGGGAGGGGAAGGGAAAGGAGTTTGTAAGCCGCTCTGAGACACCTTTGGGCAGTGAAGGGCGGAGTATAAATCCAATCTCCTCCTTCATCAGATAAAAATGTCCAGGCATCAGCTTTTTGACTGTAGCCATAGACAGAAGTAGAAATTAGATTTAATGGTTACAGTGCCAGCGTAACAGCCTTGGAATATGAATATTTATTTGGAAGGAAATCCCATTGCATTCTGTTATATGTACTTTTCATGAAGCTCAGTAGGATTTACTTCCAAGCATGAGCACATAGCACTGAGAGAGGGTCATGGTTCTGTTGGAGAGCATATGCTTTGCTTGCCAGGCTCAGTGCCTGGCTTGGGAAATTCCTGGGGGTTTGGGAGTGGAACCTGGGGTGGGTACAGTTTGCAGAGTGGAAGGATGTATACTGCCATACAGCCCACTTGCCAAAGCAGCAACTTCCTGCAACTGATCTCTGTGGCCTGGAGAGTAGCTGTATTCTGGGAGATTTTCAGGCTCCACCAGGAAGTTGGCAATCCTAGGTGGCAGGGGACTGGAACACCCCTTTCTCTGTCTGAGATCTCACAGAGCCTCTGCCAGTTAGCAGTACAACCAGTAAAACCCAATATGTATGTCACAATAGCTGAAGGGAAAAAAGACTACTAGCGCAATCCAAAGCAAAGCTGTACCACTCTAAGGTCATTAATTTCACTGAATTTAGAAGGGTACAGATGGGGGGAATCTCTCCCCCCATCACCACCACTATTTGGCCAGCATGGCTCCCAGCCACGCTCCATTGCTGCCACGGGTCCCGGCTCACATCCTCTGTCTAGCCCAGCCTTGATGTTGCCATCATCTGTCTCCCTCATTGTCAGCTCAAGAAGGCAGTGAGGACTGCTGCATCTCACCTGACTCCCTGGTTGCTAGCTCGGTAGTGGGACAGTGAGGACTCCAGTGCCCCCCAACCAACTCCCTGGTTGCTGGTTCATCAAGTGAGTGGCATGGGCTTGCTGGCTTGGCAGGGGGCAGTGAGGACTCCCTTTGCTCACCTGCCCAACTCCTTCATTGCTGGCTTGGAGGAGGAAAGGCAAGGGCTTTTCACCAAGCCTTCTCCCCCATGTTGCCAATGCCGGCAGCAAGCTCCACACAGGTCCCAGCCTCCACTGACGCTTCCTGCTATTGCCTGAATTTAACCTCCCCTAATATTTATTTATTTATTTATTGTATTTCTACCCCACCCTCCCCATGATCAGGCTCAAGGTGGCTTACAAAGGGCACCAAGTGCCTACATATAAAAACAATAAAATCAATAGAGACAGACAGTCAATTTAACAAAATAAAATAAAGTGCTCAGAAGTTTCAGTCTCTCTTTATGTCACGATGGTATATCTCTCTATAAAACAAGATGGTATATCAAATCTTAAAAGCAATGATATTCCTTCACCAAGGAGGGTATGTCCCGTAGATGTTACTCATCCCCATCCAGCAGGTGTTCGTCGGGCCGTCCTTTTACCTCGTTGGTCCTGGTGTCAGTGGTAGTGGTGGTAGAGGCAGCTCCTAATAAAAAGCCTGGTGGAAGAGCTCCGTCTTACAGGCCCTGCAGAACTGTGAAAGGTTCTGCAGGGCCCTGACCTCCTCTGGGAGCTCATTCCACCAGGTAGGAGCCGCCACTGAAAAGGACATGGCTCTAGTTGCAGCAAGCCTGGCCTCTCTAGGGCCGGGGGTCACCAGACGGTGTTGTGACCCTGACTGAAGTGCTCTTCTGGGCATATGTGGGGAAAGGCGGTCCCTCAGGTATGCTGGACCCTGGCCATATCGGGCTTTAAAGGTAAGCACCAGCACTTTGAAATGAATCCAGTATGCTATTGACAGCCAGTGCAGCGCTTTCAGAGCAGGCTGGATGTGCTCCCACCTCGGGAGGCCCATCAACAGCCTGGCCGCCACATTCTGCACTAGCTGCAGCCTCCGGATTTGCGACAAAGGCAGCCCCATGTAGAGAGCATTACAGTATTCTAACCTCGAGGTGACCATCACATGGATCACTGTAGCCAGGTCATTGCAGTCGAGGAAAGGAACCAACTGCTGAATCAGCTGAAGATGATAGAAGGCCGACTTGGCAGTGGCTGCCACCTGGGCCTCCATAGTTAAGGAGGGATCCAGGAGCACTCCCAAACTCCTAACCTTCACTGCTGGCACCAAAGGTGCCCTGTCGAAGGTCAGGAGGGGAGCCCCATCCCCGGACCGACCTGACCAATGCACAGGACCTCCGTCTTTGCTGGGTTTAGTTTCATCCGGCTCAGCCTGAGCCACCCAGCCAGGGCCTGCAACATCCGGTGCAGATCTTCTGGGTTGGAGTCTGACCAGCCGCCCAACATCAGATAGAGCTGGGTGTCGTCTGCATATTGATGACACCCAAGCCCATACCTCCGGGCAATCTGGGTGAGGGGGCGCATATAGATGTTAAACAACACTGGGAAAAGCACTGCCCTCTGAGGCACACCACACTGGAGGGGGTGCCTCCAAGACTGCTGTTCCCTGATCACCACCCTCTGTCCCTGACCTTGGAGAAAAGAGGCAAGCCATTGAAGGGCGAGTGTATTAGGAGGTTGGTACACTAGCCAGATCGCCAAACTCTCCTCGGTCCCCAGCACCAGACCAACACACTCCATGCCCGCAATCTCCAGCGGGGGGAGTGCCATGAAGGAGTAAGCCTCCCAAATGAACATTGTTGTGTCCTGGGATCAGAAGGCAGAGCTGGCAAAATACAGCCAAGCTTCGCTCTCTGAGAACAATAGGGACTAGGTTCCTGAGCTCGCCAGTAGAGAACCAATGGCAGCATTGGCAGGCGATTCAAACCCGCCAATAGGAATATGGGGCCGTCCCCCCCTAACTGTATATAGTTGGCCTCCGGCCGTTACTGTTTGTTCTTGTCTTGTGTGAAGTACGAATAAACGCGTCTTCTCTTATGTCGTCGTCCGAGTCATGAGGCCCGAAACCCAGTACTTTACAGTGGCAACGAAGGTGGGATTTCAACGCTTTCCGTGACTCCATGAGCGACGAAAAGGACACCGCCGAGCATCGCATCGCTGACCCCGAGAGCAGCACCGCACCGCACCGCTCGCCGAGCATCGCATCACTGACCCCGAGAGCAGCACCGCACCGCTCGCCCCGGCGCACGCCTTCCCAGACAGAGCCATGGCCGCCTCTCATGTAACACTCGAGCGCTTCGATCCGTCGCAGCCAGAAACCTGGGACGCATGGGTCGACCAGCTCATCAGTTATTTGGAGCTCAACGAGATCCGCCACCCAGACAAGAAACGATCGCTCCTGCTGAACGCGTGCGGCACCCAAACCGTCCGCCTCGCCAAGAGCCTCTTGGTGCCCCGCACGGCCTTGGAAAGCTCGTTTGGGGAGATCCTGGACGTCCTCAACGCGTACTTCAGTCCCCGGCCGACCTTCCTGGCCAAGAGGATGGAGTTCCAGAGGCGAGTCCAGGCCCAAGGGGAATCCGTTGCCACCTTCCTGGTCGCGCTGAGGGCGCTCGCGGTGGACTGCGGGTTCCCGAAGGTGGAAGACAACTTGCTGACGCAGTTCGTGTGGGGCCTGGCGGACTCCAAGCTGCGGCGCAAGTTGATTGGCTACCGGAGGCTCTCCCTGGATGAGGCCATCGACGCCGCAACAGCCCACGAGGCCGCTGAAGGGGAACGCCCGGCCGCGGCCGCCCATGTGGTCGGGAGGAGTCCCAGCCCCAGGAACTCAGATACCGAAGAGGTCTTCGCCCTCAGACCCCAACACCGCCGGCCAGCGCCGTTCCAGCAGGCCAACAGGGAGCCAGCCAAGCCTTCCGGCAACCGGACCGTCTGTGCCAGCTGCGGGGAAGGCCATGGAAGGAAATCCTGCAAGTTCCGGGATGCTGTCTGTCACGGGTGCGGGAAGCAGGGACACCTCGCACGGGTCTGCCGGTCCAAGGGCCCCCGGAATTCGAGATCGTCGGTCCCACCGCACCGCGCATCGTCCACCGCCTACGAGACGACGGAAGAGGTCGCCGAGTTGTACCATCTCACCGACCAACCGCTGCAGGTACTTCGCCTCCCCAACCCCAACCTCTCCTCTACCCCGAAGATCCAAGTAACCGTGTGGATCGAGGGGTCCCCTGTTGCATGGAAGTGGACTCGGGATCGGCGGCGTCCATCATTTCCATGGACACTTTAAAAAGACTTTGCCCGTTAGGGGACCCCTCTACGTCCATCGCCACTAAGCTTGGTGGACTTTCAAAAGAACCCTGTCCCCATCCGGGGAGTCGGCACTTTCCGAGTGCAGTACCAAGACTTTGAGGGGAACTTGGACTTGGTGGTGGTGGAGGGAAATCTCGTGAGTCTCCTGGGGCGGGCGTGGTTCGAGGCCCTAGGCATCACGATTGGGGGAGTGAATAAGTGCGGGATGCATGACTGGGGGGCGGTGTGCAAGGAATTCCCTGAGGTCTTTGACGGGAAACTGGGGTGTTATAAAGGGCCCCCGGTGTCGCTCCACTTAGACCCCACAGTGACGCCCATCCGACGGCGCTTCCACACCGTGCCCCTGGCCCTCTGCCCTAAAATAGAGGCCGAACTGGACTGGTTAGTGGCCCAGGGAGTCCTAGAGCCTGTCCCGAACGCGTGATGGGAGACCCCGATTGTGACACCCGTAAAGCCAAACGGGGAAATCTGCATCTGCGCAGATTATAAGTGCACCATTAACCAGGCACTTCAGGCGCACGCATACCCCGTACCCGTGGTCAGCCACGTCTTCGCCACACTGGCGGGGGTGCGCATATTTGGAAAGCTGGATCTCGCGCAGGCGTACCAGCAACTCCCGGTGGATGAGGCCACTGCCGAGGCGCAAACCATAGTCACCAACCGGGGGGCCTTCAGGGTGAAGCGGCTGCAGTTCGGGGTCAGTGTGGCCCCAGGGATCTTCCAAAATCTCATGGACGATTTGTTAAAAGGGATCCCTGGAGTGACTCCGTTCTTCGACGACGTCCTGATCGCCGCGACCACCCCTGAAAGCTTCGCCGCCCGCCTCCGAACTGTACTGGGACGCTTCCAAGCCGCGGGGCTGAAAGTGAAGCGGGAAAAGTGCCTCCTCGGGGTGCCGGAGGTGGAGTTCTTGGGGTACCGGGTAGACGCAACAGGCCTGCATCCGGCGAGGGACAAGGTGAAGGCCATCGTGGAGGCCCCCGCCCCGAAGTCCAAGGCAGAGCTCCAGGCGTTCTTAGGCCTCCTGAACTTTTACCACGCCTTTCTCCCACACAAAGCCGCCGTGGCCGAACCCCTGCACAGGCTGCTGGATAAGGCGACACCTTGGGCATGGGGAGCAAGGGAGGAGGCGGCGTTTCGGGGGTTAAAGTACTCTTGATTTCTAACGCTGTACTCGCCCACTTTGATGAAAAGCTCCCGGTAATCCTTGCATGCGACGCATCACCGTATGGGGTCGGGGCGGTCTTGGCCCACAAGCTACCAGATGGGAGGGAAGTCCCGGTGGCTTACTACTCCCGCACGCTGTCCCCCGCGGAGCGGAACTATGCGCAAATTGACCGGGAGGGCTTGGCACTGGTGGCGGGGGTTAAAAAGTTTCACAACTTTGTGTACGGGCGGCCCTTCACGCTCGTAACCGATCATAAGCCGCTCTTGGGACTGTTCGCGGCGGACAAACAAACGCCGCAGGTACTGTCGCCCCGGGTGCTGCGCTGGTCCTTGTTTTTAGCGGGCTACCAGTACCGGTTGGAGCATCGGCCCGGCAAGGCGCTGGGTCATGCCGACGCCCTGAGCCGCCTGCCGCTGCCGCATACAGGGGAAGATCCGGCCCCAGCTCCCGCAGTATTGTTAATGGAGGAGCTGCCAACCCCCCCCCTTCAGGCTGCAGACGTGGCCGCCCGCACGTCCCGAGATCCCATTCTCTCCCGGGTCCTAAACTGGGTGGTGAGGGGATGGCCAGCGGAACAGACAGGGCCAGAGTTCACGGCATACAAAGCCAGGAGGGAAGAGTTATCCGCCTTGAAAGGGTGCTTACTATGGGGGGACAGGGTGGTCATCCCGGGGCCCATGAGACAAGGGGTTCTAGAAACGCTGCACGAGGCCCACCCCGGCATTGTACGAATGAAAGCTCTGGCAAGGAGCTACGTGTGGTGGCCCGGGATGGACGCAGAAATTGAAACCTGGGTCCGAGGGTGCACACGGTGTCAGGAAGTCCGCCCCAATCCCCCGAGAGCGCCAACCCAAAGCTGGGAGTCTACCCACAAGCCGTGGTCACGCCTACACGTAGATTTTGCCGGGCCGTTTCAGGGGCTCCAGTTCATGGTGATGGTAGACTCCTACTCGAAGTGGGTGGAAATAAGCCCAGTGTCTACCACCTCTGCCAAAGCGGCAATAAGGGCCCTGTGGAAAATATTCGCTACGCACGGGTTGCCAGACACAATAGTGTCGGACAACGGGGCAGCGTTCACATCTGCTGAGTTTCAAGCGTTCCTCGCAAGGAACCTAATCAGGCACATACGATCAGCGCCCTTCCACCCGGCAACAAATGGACAGGCGGAGAGAACGGTACGCACCGCCAAAGAAGCCCTGAGCCGCATAACGGAGGGGGATTGGGAGTTCCGGCTGGCCCGCTTCCTCCTAACACACCGCACCACCCCAAACCCCACCTCCGGCCATTGCCCCGCAGAACTATTGATGGGCCGCCGCCCCACGACTTTGTTAGACAGGCTCCACCCGGACCGAGCCCCAGAGAGAAAGCTGGTCGAAACCCGGGAGGCGCCCCGAAGCTTCCTCCCGGGGGAACCTGTCTACTTCCGGAATTACGGGGCGGGGCCTCAGTGGTTGGCCGGGCGCATCCTAAAACCCACCGGGCCAGTGTCATACGAGGTCCTAGCAGATGGGGACAGGGTCCTCCGTAAACACGTGGACCAGCTCCGGAGGCGGCAAGACCCCGACACAGGGATCCAGGCCCCGTTACCGGGAAACGCCGCGGCCGCCCCAGCATCCGATCGGCTGCCGGCACCGCCAGCAGAGCCAGCGCCTGAAAGACCACGGAGTCCGGAGGGGGTCCCAGAGACAGCTGAACCGCCGCCGCCGCCGCCGCCGTTACAGCCGCCACCGTCACCACCACAGCTACTACCGGAGATCCAAGCTCCTTGTGCGGGAGGACCACCCGATGGGGGCCCCGCCAGTCCGGTACCGGCCCCCCGACGATCACTAAGGGAACGGAGGGCACCAGCATACTTAAAAGACTATGTCACCTGATAGGTGATGAACTATGGGGGGAGGGGTGTTGTGTCCTGGGATCAGAAGGCAGAGCTGGCAAAATACAGCCAAGCTTCGCTCTCTGAGAACAATAGGGACTAGGTTCCTGAGCTCGCCACTAGAGAACCAATGGTAGCATTGGCGGGCGATTCAAACCCGCCAATAGGAATATGGGGCCGTCCCCCCCTAACTGTATATAGTTGGCCTCCGGCCGTTACTGTTTGTTCTTGTCTTGTGTGAAGTACGAATAAACGCGTCTTCTCTTATGTCGTCGTCCGAGTCATGAGGCCCGAAACCCAGTACTTTACAAACATCGCCACTCCCCCCCCACCCCCTAATCTGTGATTGGTGGAGGACCGAAAACTCAGGTGGGGCCAGTTAGGAGAGAGCTGCAGTCTCCCCTCCCCCTCCTGCACCCAGGTCTCAGTCACGCACACCAGGTCTACCTGTTGTTCCATCACAAAGTCCCAAAGGATTGTGGTCTTATTGTTGATGGACCTGGTGTTACACAGCACCAATGACAGAGGGAGGTAACCCATCCAAGCCCTGCTGCTGACATCCTTTGGGATGAGTCACAGGCTGGAAGGACACCGAGCTATTCTGTTTCTCAGCACCCTCCCCCCCAATACATATATTTTTTGATTTCAGATTTTTCTGCAATTCTAGGATATCCCCAGTGTTTGCAGGGAAATCTGTTTAATGTCAGTGTGGTCCTGATCCACAGATTTAGATATCCACAGCTAAGGGCCACACTTTACTATTAGATGTACAAATTACTCTGTTTAGGACTGTACTGCAAATTTTATAGATTACCCATTAGGTGCAGAGAATTGTACATTTTCAAAAATGAAAATGTTCCCAGTACCTGGTATGTCCTCATAAAATTTAGGCTAATCACATTTGCTGCCAGTGACTGAGTTGTCAAAATTAGCTACCTTTTGTCTGAAACTGTGTGGAGGTATTGTGTTTAATTGCTATGATCATGCTCAGGTTTGACAGATGCAGTACCTTTTTCAGAATGACAGTTAACAAAAAAGTCAACCATTAAACATGTTTTCTACAACAGAGACTGGTAAGTTGTTACCTTTCAGCATCCCTGGCTAATTAGATGAGATGAGTTGAAGTTAATTTGGTGGAAAACATTTCTCGACTTAATGACATTTATGAGTAATTAGGCATGTTGTAAGAAAGGAATACACATTTACATTTCAGCTTATTTCCAGTGCTTAATAAGAACCCACCTCTTTCTCCACTGGAGGTTTCATATTCTCTAAGGAATAGCTTCAACACAGTCAGCACAGGTCTTCTTGTTATTCTGGAAACCAACAATTGTTTTCATGAAACAAGCTACCACACAGTAATGAGGCACAGACACTTAAAATTAGACACAATAGGGGGGAAAAAACCCTCCTGTTCACTGTTGCACTGGTAAAAACTGTGAAATTCCAGGGCAATACAAAAATGAATTTTCACTTCTTCAAGCACATTTTTTTGGGGATTTCTTCTTCTTTTCCAGTGGTTCAAAAATTGTCTTCTATGCTCATGTCATTTCTCCAGCTTCCATTTCTTTAAGAGAGAAGGAAATTTAAATTCAATGTTAGTATCATGTTTTACGAATGTTTTACCTGACACAGCTCATGAAACATTTCCACATGCAGTCAAATGTCTTTATTTAAATTACAGATTTATCATTAAGTTTTCTCATAATAAACCAAGCTATTCTACTTGACTGGGTGAATCCTGATAGCACCAGTCTTCAGATTTTAGCTACAAGTTATTCTAGCATGGCATGAAGATTTAATTGTACAAGTGTTAACTTTGTACTGAACTTGTAAGCAGTGCTCTACAATTGGGAAAGTGAGCAAAGCAGGAATGGGCCAGGAAGGAGAAATAAATTTATGTGACTCAAATTAGTATTTGTGTCCTTGGAGGTATTTTCTGTGGTTCTCCACAAGTAAATAGGTTGTAATAAAGGAGTTATTTCAGATCTTCTCTGTCAGTTGATGTTAGACTTTGGATTCTAGGAATGTGAATTTCTTTCTTTCTAACAGGCACATGCAAAACAAATACAATGTTGTGCTACCTCCACCTTTACAAGGAGTTCTACAGACCAATGTATACACTGCTACATTGTGACAGGGTATGCTTATGATTACCTGCCAAAGGCCACATAGATGTATATAGACAGCAAAGCCACAAAGCTATTGAGAGTGTGCAGCTTTCCCAAGAAACAAGACTATTAAAATGGCCTAACCTACCTTGAGCATATCTCAAGTGCAGTGCGATTACTCCTTCACAGGCTTACTTTATATTATGAATTATATTCATGCTGGGGGAGCCATAAAATCTGGTTGCTGCTTTATTATGGACAAATTCTTGAGCCTTTACAATTTTAATAATTAAATGTTCCCTGTTATTGCATCAGAGGGGAGGAGGCATGGTATAGCAAGATCTCATCAGATCTTGGAAGCTAAGCAGTGTCACTGGGGAAGTTGGGGGGGGTAGCTATGATTCCCCCCCCTCTATTGTGCAGGGGATTGGCCTAGCTGACCCTTGGGAATGCTTCCAGCTCTATGTTTCTATGTTAGTGCTTGGATGGGAGACCAGCAAGGAAGGCTCTGAAGAGGAAGACAATGGCAAACCACCTCTGTTTCTCACTTGCCTTGAAAGCCTTTTGCTGGGGTTGCCATGAGTCGGTTGGGACTTAATGGCACATACGTATGTACTATGGTGTCTCCATGGTAGGGGAAGGTTTAAAAGGTTGCTTCTCTGCCTGTCAGGCAGTTCTTAAAAGTAAAATTGCCCTGTCAGGAAAAATAGTGCTGATGACTCTACTGCCAACTGCCATTGAATTTAGCTGTTCATTCTAAGAGAATGCCTCTTTGATATGAGGTCCACATCGTGGACCTTAACACTTGTAATATGCATTAGCTAATAACAATGAACTCAAAATGTCCCATTCTTTGAAACAACTTGTGACTCCCCTTCTCCACTGACACAGAACCCAATACAACCTCTGTACTTTAGGTTGAGGGTTATATGTAGGCCAGGACATCATACTCACCACCCTTCTTGTCTCTTTTAAAATCTACAGAATCACGACCATTTTGCACCTCAGGTCCTTTCTCTCTCACTCCCAGAGACATCCACAGACAGGGTCGGCCAGCCCCCCCCCCCACTTGGAGAATCAGCCCTCACCAGCACAGAGGTATGGGGGATGGGGTTCAAACACTGTTCCAATCCCTCCCTTCCACCATTCATGTGTATCCTATAATATAAACATAGACCAAGTATTAAATTGTGTGTGTGATTCTTTCACTCAGACAGGCAGCCAACAGGGTTAAACAAACAAGAAAGTTTATATTTATGATATAAACAAAACTCTGAGGAAAGGAAAGTATACCAAACAACCTTTCGCTTCTATTGAACTCTTGAACTGAAGTCCTATACCTACAATTGGGATCCTTTAGTTACAAATTTACTGATTTCAGCCTGTTCCAAGCAGCTGTTCTGTATCGTTCTCCTCAGTCAGAAAAAAACCTTTTCACCTCAGCCTTTAAACTGTCAGCTTGAGAGAGCCAGTTTGGTGTAGCGGTTAAGTGTGCAGACTCTAATCTGGGAGAACCAGGCTTGATTCCCACTCCTCCACTTGCACCTGCTGGATGACCTTGGGCAAGCCAAGTTCTGTCAGAGCTGTCCTTGAAAGAGCAGTTTCTATCAGAGCTCTCTCAGCCCCTCCTACCTCACAGGGTGTCTGTTGTGGGGAGGGGAAGGGAAAGGAGTTTGTAAGCCGCTCTGAGACTCCAAGTGAAGGGCGGGGTAAAATCCAATCTCCTCCTCCTCCTCCTTCTTCAATTGCCTGTCATTTTTTAACTGCTGTTTTTCAAGTCTCCCTTTCTCAACATTCCATCTAATCTCATTGGCTGCTCTTAGGGAGAGGCTGAACTTAGCCTGTCCATCATATAGCTATATGTGAATTAATTAATATTTGGAAAAGGTCATTAATCCTTGGCATTCTGGTGCCTGGGTGTCTGCTTGAGACTTCAGTGAGAGCAGCATGAGTCGGCAGGGAAAGAGAAGATTCAGTCATCAAATAATGAAAGCTGAAGGAAAATTTTCAAGTGAGTGGAGTTATATATCTTGCCACTGAAGAGGATTGTGCTGATCTGCAAGTCAAAAGGGTCTTCTTTCACCAGTTGAAATTGGTGGGATCTAACCCCATGTCTTTTTTGGATGAAGACCTTGTGCTTCTGACTGCTTTCTGCGGTTGCTTCCTTCTGCTTATTGCACAACCAAAAATTTCTATTGCCTTCAAAACTAAACACTTTTATAGGAAAGGGCACAGTTCAAATTGGGAGAAAATCAGACAACTTATACCCAGATATGTTTTTCCTATTAAAGTCAATGGAAAACAAGAATAAATATAATAATGAAAGCAAACATCATATTAATGATAATGAACAAAAATAAAGAAAATAAATGAAACATTTTCAAAAGAAAATTATCCTAAAATGAAAATGAAAAGCAACAACAACTGTCACTGACCCTATTGAATACTTTGTGCTGAATATCACAGAAGCTATGCAGATAGTATGAT
The DNA here is from genome assembly GCA_029375565.1 of Gekko gecko. Classification (NCBI taxonomy): domain Eukaryota; kingdom Metazoa; phylum Chordata; class Lepidosauria; order Squamata; family Gekkonidae; genus Gekko; species Gekko gecko. The sequence goes on along the minus strand of JAPDNY010000004.1, from coordinate 97,199,352 downwards.
CTGAGTGGGTTACAGATATTATTAGAATAAAAACGAGGGGGGGACAATTCCAAGGCCAGGCTTCACTGGTGCCAATTGTTGCTTGCCTCATGTGCCCTAGAGGGATTGCCCTGGCACAGCTGCACTGGCTGCTATCCACAGATGGCTGAATTCAGGGCAAAGTCTCAGTGTAAACAAGGCCTGAGATCACTGGACTGGGATTTGCCTCTGCCAGCGAGCACGGGTGCTTGAAGTGCCATCAGTCATCTTTGGTGTGATGCATGGCATGTTTAAATCTGATTTTTTTCTGGGGCAAGGAAAGCGTTGAGAGAGAGAAGGAGCTAGGTGTTTGAGCTGCCAGAGGGGTGAGTGGTATTTTTATTTATTTAATTTCAGCTGAGGTGCTTTAGCTGAGAAGGTACTGTGTCAGTGACTGTATTTGGGAGTGTGTGGGTGAGCTGTAACAGATTCCTGACTGCTGGAGTTAGGGTGTGAAAGGGTCATTGTTGCCTGTAATTAAGTGCTTGGGTGAAATTGAATAGCAGACTCCTGGCTGCTGGAGTTGGGGTGTGAAAGGGGCTTTGTTTGACCGTCATTAAGTGCCTTGGGTGATTTTGAGTAGCTGCTGGCCACGCCCTCTCCTGGGAGACAATTCCATTTAAGGCAGGAAGTTTGCAAGAGGCACGAGCCTCTGGCACGAGCCTCTGGCACGAGCCGAAGGGCGAGAGCAAAAGGGCGAGGCTCTTTGCCTGTGGCTCTTGGCCTAGGGGCTCTGTAAGAAGCCCAGGAAAAGCCAGAAAGCCAGGACCTTGGCTCTTTGGTAAGGTAAGGTAAGTAGACTCCTACAACAGGAGCCATATAAATACAAAGTGTTTTAAAAGGGGGGTTATAGAAAAGTATTTGTTTAAAAACAATTATGAAGCCAGAATGCCAGCAGGGGGTTGGGGGCTATCCAGTGTTTTGCATGGAGTGTCACATGTATGACTATCTGCCCACTGGTCAGAAGTCTTGGGTGTGTGCTCGGTGCAAGGAGCTCCTGGTTCTCAGGGAGCGAGTTTGCTCCCTTGAGGCCAAGGTGGCTGACCTGGAGAAGCAGGGACAGTCAGTTAGGTGCACGGGGAAGACTCTCGGGGACTTGTTAGATATGTCCCACTCTGGATCTGGCAGCCCGGCTGCTGCCAGGGAGCATGAGGGTCAAGGGGAAAAGGGGCACCATGCTGAGGATAAGGGGAATGTGCCCTCAGAAGGGACCTCTTCTTCAGCTGGTGAACGGGTATCCTTTCGTACCAAGGAACCGTCCCTGGGAAGGGTGGGAGGGGGCTCTTGGTAGTTGGTGATTCGATCCTTAGGCAGGTAGACAGCTGGGTGGCGAACCCGCGTACTGACCGTATGGTGACTTGCCTGCCTGGTGCGAAGGTAGCGGACATTACGCGTGTTTTAGATAGGCTGGTAGATAGTGCTGGGGAGGAGCCAGTGGTCGTGGTGCACGTCGGCACCAACGATGTGGGGAAATGCAGTCGTGAGGTCCTGGAGGAGAAATTTAGGCTGCTGGGCAGGAAACTCAAGGCCAGGACCTCCAAGGTAGCCTTCTCGGAAGTGCTACCTGTTCCACGCGCAGGGCCGGAGAGACAGGCACAGATCAGGAGTCTCAATGCGTGGATGAGACGATGGTGTAGGGGGGAAGGGTTCAAGTTTGTTAGGCACTGGGATGCTTTTTGGGACAAGAGGGAGCTGTACAAAAGGGACGGTCTCCACTTGTCCCGAGAAGGAACCAGGCTGCTGGCGCTCAAAATCAAAAAGGTGGCAGAGCAGTTTTTAAACTGAATAATGGGGGAAAGCCGACAGGAGATGAAAAGTCTCTGGTTCGGGATGGCTCATCTCAAAGAGATGAAGGGGTAGCTATTACTTTTGTACAAGGAAATGGATTACAATTGTCCACTGAGACTGTGGCTAATGATAGGAACTGCCTGGCAAGGTCTCGAGGCAGCAAGAGGAAGGCTGTGGGCTTAACAAACATGGGAAACTATAAGTGTTTATACACAAATGCTAGAAGTCTCCGAGGTAAAATTGGGGAGTTGGAATGCTTGGTGTTGGGGGGGGAAATAGACATTGTGGGTATTTCAGAAACTTGGTGGGATGAGGAAAATCAGTGGGATACGGTGATTCCTGGTTATAAATTATATCGGAGGGATAGGGGGGAAAGGGTTGGAGGTGGGGTGGCTCTGTATGTCAGAGAGGGTGTACCGTCCAGTAAGATTGAGAGGGTAAGAGAATTGGATTCGCTTCTGGAAATGCTATGGGTTGAAATAGTGGGTCCAAAAGGAGGCTTAACAGTGGGAGTTTGTTATCGCCCACCAGATCAAAAGATAGAGGAGGATTATAAAATGATGAATGAATTAAAGATAGCGGCTAGACGAAATAACTGTGTTGTAATAGGCGACTTTAACTACCCACACATTGATTGGGTCAATATGAGTTCTAGTCGGGAAAAAGAGATTGTGTTCTTAGACACTCTCAATGACTGTGCTGTGGAACAGATGGTCACAGATCCTACCAGGGGAGAGGCGATCCTGGATTTGGTCCTAAGTAACACCCAAGACCTGGTGAGAGATGTAAAAGTGATTGCACCACTTGGGAACAGTGACCATAATGTCATTGAGTTTAACATTTGTACAGATAGGGAGTTGCCCAAAAAGACTGATGCAACCACTTTTAACTTTAAAAGGGGTAACTTCTCTGGTATGAGGGGACATGTGAGGAAGAAATTGAAAGGAAGAGTGGAGAAGGTCAAAACCATTGGGGAAGCTTGGAGACTATTTAAAAAGACAATCCTAGAAGCTCAGAAAAAATATATACCGCAGGTTAGGAAAGGTACAAATAGGTATAGAAAAAAGCCTGCATGGTTAACAAATAAAGTAATGGAAGCTGTAAAAGGTAAGAAGGATTCCTTTAAGCGGTGGAAAGCTAGTCTTAGTGAGGTTGATAAAAGGGAACACAGACTATGGCAAATAAAATGCAAGTCTGTGATCAGGCAAGCAAAAAGGGAATATGAGGAGCATATCGCAAAAAACATAAAGACCAACAATAAAACTTTCTTCAAATACATTAGAAGTAGGAAGCCAGCCAGGGAAGCAGTGGGGCCCTTGGATGACCAAGGGGTAAAAGGAGTAGTGAAGGATGATAGGGAAATGGCTGAGAAGCTGAACACATTTTTTGCCTCTGTCTTCACTGTGGAAGAGGAGAAGTGTTTGCCCACTCCAGAAGCACCGATTTCGGGAGGGGGTTTGAAAGACCTGAATCAGATTGCGGTGACAAGAGAGGAAGTCCTCCGACTGATGGACAATTTAAAAACTAATAAATCACCAGGCCCGGATGGCATTCATCCGAGAGTTCTGAAAGAACTCAAATGTGAACTTGTGGATCTCCTGACAAAAATATGTAATCTTTCTTTAAAATCTGCCTCCATTCCTGAGTACTGGAAGGTAGCTAATGTCACTCCAATCTTTAAAAAGGGCTCCAGGGGAGATCCAGGAAATTACAGGCCAGTCAGTCTGACATCGATACCGGGTAAATTGGTGGAAACTGTTATTAAGGAAAGAATTAGTAGGCACATTGATGAACAAAAACTATTGAGGCAGACTCAGAATGGGTTCTGTAAAGGAAGATCTTGTCTCACTAACCTGTTAGTGTTTTTTGAGGGAGTGAACAAACATGTGGACAAGGGGGACCCAATAGATATTATTTACCTTGACTTCCGGAAAGCTTTTGATACAGTTCCTCATCAAAGGCTCCTAAGTAAGCTCAATAGTCATGGGATAAAAGGACAAGTCCTCTTGTGGATCAAAAACTGGCTTATAAATAGGAAACAGAGAGTGAGTATAAATGGGAAACTTTCTCAGTGGAGGGTGGTAAGCAGTGGGGTACCACAGGGATCAGTACTCGGTCCGATGCTTTTTAACTTGTTTATTAACGATTTGGAATTGGGAGTAAGCAGTGATGTGGCTAAATTTGCAGATGACACGAAGTTGTTCAGGGTGGTGAAAACCAGGGAGGATTGTGAGGCACTCCAAAGGGATCTGTTGAGGATGGGTGAGTGGGCGTCAACGTGGCAAATGGGGTTCAATGTGGCCAAGTGCAAAGTGATGCACATTGGAGCCAAAAATCCTAAATATAAATACACATTGATGGGGTCTGATCTGGCAGAGACTGACCAAGAGAGAGATCTTGGAGTCGTAGTGGATAACTCGCTGAAAATGTCTACACAATGTGTAGCTGCAATAAAGAAGGCCAACGCTATGCTGGGGATTATTAGGAAGGGAATTGATAACAAATCAGCCAGTATCATCATGCCCCTGTATAAATCATTGGTGCGACCTCATTTGGAATACTGTGTACAGTTCTGGTCACCACATCTCAAAAAGGATATTATAGCATTGGAAAAAGTGCAGAGAAGGGCAACTAGAATGATAAAAGGGTTGGAACACCTTCCCTATGAAGAAAGGTTAAAATGCTTGGGGCTCTTTAGCGTGGAGAAACAACGGCTGAGGGGTGACATGATCGAGGTTTATAAGATTATGAATGGGATTGAGCAGGTTGAGAAAGAAGTACTTTTCTCCCTTTCTCACAATACAAGAACTCGTGGGCACTCTATGAAATTGCTGAGCAGTCGGGTTAAAACAGATAAAAGGAAATACTTCTTCACCCAAAGAGTGATTAACATATGGAATTCACTGCCACAGGAGGTCGTGGCAGCTGCAAGCATGGACAGTTTCAAGAGGAAATTAGATAAACATATGGAGCAGAAGTCCACCAGTGGCTATTAGCCACAGGGTATGGATGGGAACTCTCAGTCTGGGGCAGGTGATGCACTCTATTCTTGGTGCTGGAGGGGGCAGCAGTGGGAGGGCTTCTGGTGCCCTGGCCCCACTGCTGGACCTCCGGATGGCACCTGGTATATTTTGGCCGCTGTGTGACAGAGTGTTGGACTAGATGGGCCATTGGCCTGATTCAACATTGGCTTCTCTTATGTTCTCTTATGTTCTCTTATGTTCTTATGTAGAGACAGACAGAGACACAGAGAACAAGACAGAGAGACAGACAGAGACAGAGACAAAGCCTAGGATTGCCAGGTTCTACCTGGTTGCCAGTGGGGGGATCCTGACTCTCCTCCGGGATCTTCTGGTGTTGTGCCTTCAGACTTGATTGTTTTTTGCCTCCACTCTCTATGGTTTTTTGCCTTCAAAACCATCGAGTTTGTTCAAAAATTAGAGCACCAGCCCCCTGACATCCCCGGTGCAACGATGTCACTTCTAGGTGACATCATCATGACAGGGACATCACAGGGTGACATGTCTGTTCAGGGGTGAGGCTTCCCCTACTGACCAGCTGGTTGGCAGCAGGCTGGAGCCCCAGAAATTGGGGGAAACCCCATCCAGACCGGGGGTCTGGCAACCCTGAGAGAGAGACAGAGAGAGATGGGGGGGGGAGGTCTAGAACCACACAAGGGTTCAAAGTTGTCATTTGACTGAAATTTTTTCCAGACTCCAAGCTCAATAGCCAAGGCTGAATGTATGAAGGAAACATGATAAATGATTGTTTTGGAAACATGAGATAATTTGTTGTCTAGCTGCCTGTTATTGTTGGTAGTTTGAATGCAATACAACAGAGTAAGTAATCTGGTGAAGTATACAAACAAGTGGACACATGTTCTTGCTAAGTAAAAACTTTGAACTTCCTTAAACTGACTTAGGTTGCTGAAGTCCTGAAAATGCCAAGACTTCATTGTACGGCACATAGTTAGGCACAATAAAATCTGTTGATTATAATGGGAGAAGGCTACCCCATTCTGTGCTGAATTGTGATTGATATCTACTGTTCAAAGTAATTTTTTCTAAGAAATTTAGGACCATATTGATTAGTGTTTGTTCATTTACAATCAGTGGGTTGAACCCAACACTATATATTTGTCAATTGCCCCTCCAAATGTAGATGTTGATGCTATTTTATGGTACTTATATATTTTATTAATTAATTAATTTATTCTGTAACCTGCTCTCCCCAAAACTGGCTCAGAGTGGGTGACAACAATTTATAGATATACTAGGAATAAGGCCCATTGTGGAAATAAATACAACGGGCCCTAGAAAGAGGCTCTGGGAGAGTGCCCTGGCTTTGGGCACTCAGTGACAATTTACTGTGGCAATCTCAGCAGGGTATAATGACAGAGTCCACCATTTTCTCCAGAGCAACTGATCTTTGCTACCTGAAGAGCAGTAGTAATTTTGAGTGATCTCCAGCCCACCCCCGAGATTGGTAACAGTGGTTCCCCAGGAGGGAGTGGCTGGTTTGGAGGGTGGAATCTATGGCATTGTACCTGTCTGAGGTCCCACCCCTCCTCAACACTCACCCTCTCCAGGTTCGACCCCTCAAATCTCCAGGAATTTCCCAACCTGGAGTTGACAACCCTATCTCCCTCCCAGCCAACCATCAACCTACCTTTAGTTTTCCATCTCCTCCCGCCTCCCTCCTAGAGAGCAGTTGTAATTTTGTGTGATCTCCAGCCCCCACCTGGAGATTGGCAACAATGGTTCCCCATCAGGGAATGGCTGGATTGGAGGGTGGAGTCTATGGCATCGTACCTGTCTGAGGTGCCACCCCTCTTCAAACCTCACCCTCTCCAGGCTCCATCCCTCAAATCTCCAGGAATTGCCCACCTGGAGTTGGCAACCTGATCAGGACTGGGCCCAATGAGTTTTCTCCCAAAGGTCAACATAAGTGTAGAAAGGGCCTTTTACTGCAGAGGAGAAAGTACAGGTGCCAACTTTGATTAGGGAGATACCTGGAGATTTTGGGGGGGTGGATCCTGTGGAGGGCAGCATTTGAGGTGTGTGTGGAAGGACTCAGCAGGGTATAATGCCATAGAGTCTACCCTCCAAAGCAACCATTTTCTCCCGGAGAACTGATCTCTGTCATCTGGAGGTCAACTGTAACAGTGGGAGATCTCCAGGTCCCACCTGGAGATTGGCAGCCCTAGGGGAAAGTCAGCCGCACAGCGGGGAGTTGAAGAAAATGGTTTGATGGTCGCTGGCCTACCTCATTAGCCAGCCAGCCATGCTGAAGCTAAGCAGGAGAAAGAGCCTTTTTCCATTTATTCTGACAGGAAAGTGGCCGTTGGGGAGGGGGTTATGGGCGGGGGAGGGGTTATGCTGAAAGTCCTTTGTTTTTTTACTCACAGAACCAAGCTTGGCTGCCTACCAACAGCCACTGAGGGGACAGTCCCTCACAGGAGTCAAGAGAACTGTCTTCCTCAGGAGAGAGAGCTGTCTGCCAGGGGGAGTGGGTGGGGAAGAGGAGCAGACCCAGCACCCGGCCAATGGCACGCGAGTACTCTTGAATGGCGGCTGATGGGCCAATGGCTGAGGGAGGGCATTTTACAGCCAATGGGAGCACATGGAATCTTGCAAAACCAAAAGATAATTATTTATAAGGAGAGATAATTAAAAACCTTTAAAAAATGCAACATACAATTAATCAAAGTCAATAAATACAATCAATAAGAGAGCTACTATACACTTTCAGATAGTGTCACAATCATACGAAGGGGCAATACACAGATGTCTAAAAGAAGGGGGAAAAGGGGGAGAAGGGAAGGTAGTTATATTCACCATATTTGAAATACAGACCAAACTGAACCCACTTTCATTACTCTTTTTGTTCTCTGTTTTGCAGAGTGGGTTATATGATTCTTTTTAAAAATGAAAGTAGTGACTCTTGTTGTATTTCTTGTGGATGATTCTCAAATATTTCCTCAAATTAACACTTCCCTTCAGAAAGCTTAAGTTATATCTATTTGGAGCAGAATACAAAACAGAGTGCTACCCCACAAGTAGACATTTCAGGGTTTGTTATTCCTTCATACAGTAAAATTATATGTACACATTTGTGGGGGGGAATGTGGGGCAGGTGGGAAACTGTAGATGAAGGAAACTATCTTTCTTCAGCAGTCTGGCCAGTAAGGGGCACTGTTGATTGAGAGAAATACCACAATCTGCATCAGTAAATGAAGAGCCCATTTTTATCACCTACTGATGGATTCATGAAAAGTAAGGTGCTGTTCATAATGGCAAATATTTAGTGGTTTGCATAATTGTACCAATCTAGTTATCAATCAAGTTATGATTAGATATATTCAGAAAGTTTTAATGCTGATAAAACAAATGTTTCCTTCTACAGCTTCAACTGTTGTTCCTTACACAAATCATTTCATATTCACAGCTTAATGTGCTCCAAATCAACTTCAAGACCTTACAGGGTAACATAATCTCATGTGTGCTAAATTTCTGAACTGGTAACGCCTATAAGTAGATTTCCAAAGAATTGAATCTGCCATCTTCAGACGACTTCTGATGAGAGTTCAACTTGATTATACAGGCTTATTTCAGACAAACTGGTTTGAGGTTTTGCAGCCTGGGAGATGCTCAAAGACAGTGTCATCCATGCCTTGTTGTAAACACTGGGGAACTGAACACTAGAGTCACAATGGCTTCAATGGTAGAGAGTGAAGCATCTGCTTTGTGTGCCCATTGAAATCAATGGGATTTCAAAGGGCTTAAAGTACTTATTTGGGATTTGTACACAAGATCTTTACAACTGGACTTGCTCTTTGGAAGGCACCTCTGCCTTTGCACTGCTTTTGACAGACCCCCTAAGGAATGAATTGACCACTGATTTAATGTTCTGCTTTGCCTTTTCCCCCATGTCCCAGGTGAGTTATCTGCTATTTCATTGTTTTAAGTGCAGTACCCTAAACCATTAATTTGTGCAGGAACCTGGACTGGCATTTGGAGCATTTTCTGAAGCAACACCATATTTTTTTGCTATTCTTAGGCCCCAATCACACAGGCCAGACAACACGGGGGGGGGGGGATGTGGCTATTTGTGCTGTCGCTATTCAACCCACCACCATGCAATCAGATGTGACAGCAGGGAACCAGGGCTTTTTTTGGAGGCGTATGTTTCTGGCACACTTCAACGAGGCAAGAGGAGCGCGCTGGAGTGATCAGACAGAGAAAGTCCATCTGCGGCCCATCACAACTGTTTGATAGTGGGCTTTCGCTGGTTCTTTTTGTCTCTGGATCTTTGGCCGGACAATCTGGGTTGGTGACAGGTGCGCAATGCTTGCCAGATGTGTCCATTTGATCACGCCCTTAAACTCCGCCTCGCATTTGTGAGTATCCTGCAGCAAATTCTGCATGTGAATGGACCCTTAGTTGTAGATATCAGCCCAAAATGTATTAGCAAACCATCTACATGTTATTAATATGCTACAAATTGACTATGTTTCCTGTAGTGGGCTGCGGTCACACACACTAAATAATCCACTTTCAATGCATTTTCCAACTGGATTTTGCCAGTTCACACAGTAAAATTCAGTTGGAACGTGCACTGTAAGTGGATTGAAAATGGATTATTTAGTGAGTGTGACCACAGCCATGGTTAAGAGCAGTGAACTGTAAGCTGGAGAACCAGGTTTGATTGCTCACTCCTCCACATGCAGCCAGCTGGGTGACCTTGGGCCAATCACAGTTCTCTCAGAGCTGTTCTATCAAGAGCAGTTCTCTCAGAGCTCTCTCAGCCCCACCTACCTCACAGGGTGTCTGTTGTGGGGACAGGAAGGGAAAGGAGATTGTAAGCCACTTTGAGACTCTGAGTGAAAGGTGGGGTATAAATCCAACTCTTCCTCCTCCTCCTCCTCCATTGTTAAAGCAAGGGGAAGTGTTGATTACAGAAACTGGATTGTGCCTTTAGGGTGCACAATGCTGTTTATTTTCACAACACTCCTGTGAGAGGTCATTCCTGCTTTACAGTTCATGAAATTAAGGGTGGGAGACCATGATTTGGTTGATACTGTGGTGGGAGGATCTGCCCAAGGACCAAAATATTCAGAATCAAACACTCCAGCTGTTATGTACTGAGCTGAATGGGACTCAGTGAAGGACCTAGCTTGGGTTACTAAACAATAGATGGCCAGGATCCTGGAAGGAACCTATAGAACAGCAGTTCTTATATAAATAGCCTATCACAGGAAGTGGGTGTATGTTGGGTGTGGTGTTTTGCATGCATTTAAGCAGGGCTCTGCTCCTGCTGGAGTTGTCTTAGAGTTAAGTTGAAATCACTAATAAACAATGAGCTGATCACTCCACGCGTCTGAACTCAGTATGTTTCACCAGCCTATTTATTGTAAACCATGGGCCATAATGCATATGTGTCCTCAAAGCTGAAATGGAAATAACAGAGAAAAGTTATGAAAGCTTCTTCTAAAATGATGACAATCCCTGAAGTAAAATCCAGCTCCTCTGTGTTTTGATGCAATTATGAACATGGAGAGTAAAGGGCACTGAGAAGGTCTTATTGATAGTGTATGCTTTGTGTCTCTGAGCCCCCCCAGCTGAACAAAATCCCCATTCCCTTCACTCAATGCAGTACAGCTGTATTGGAGTGTAGGAGGTTACTGACGAAACTTTCAAGTGGATCAGCTTATCAGTGACTGCAGCATAAGAAAAAGTGGTTGTCAGCAAAAGACAGGCAATACTGTAGAGCAGGGGTCTTTTTTTGGGAGGGGGCACATCGGAGCGCAGCTCCAGGAGCTCAGGAGCCAAGCCCTGCCCTCAGCGGCGTCCCGGGAGTCTTTCAGGCAGCCGAATGTCAATTTCAGCTCCATTATATCCTATGGGCCATTGAAGTCAATGGTGAAAACATAGGGTATATTCTGGGGGCTGGAGGGGAGGGGGTTTGAGGGAGAGGCTCCAAACTCACAGGGTAGCTGTTGGAGCCTCTCCCCAAGATACCCACCAAGTTTCAAGAATATTGGACCAGGGGGTCCAATTCTGTGGGCCCCCAAAAAGGTTGCCCCCATTCCTTCCATTGTTCTCTATGGTGGGAAAAAGTAACTTTTTCCCACCATAGAGAACAATGGAGGGAATGGGGGCAACCTGTTTGGGAGCCCATAGAATTGGACCCCCTGGTCCAATTCTCTTGAAACTTGGTGGGTATCTTAGGGAGAGTCTCCATTAGCTACCCTGTGAGGTTAGAGCCTCTCCCTCAAACCCCTTCCCCTCCAGCCCACAGAATATATCCTATGTTTTCACCATTGACTTCAATGGCCCATAAGATATAATGGGGCCAAATTGCCGCTGAATTTCGTTCATTCTCTCCTTTTCCTCTTTCTTTCTTTCTTTCTTTCTTTCTTTCTTTCTTTCTTTCTTTCTTTCTTTCTTTCTTTCTTTCTTTCTTTCTTTCTTTCTTTCTTTCTTTCTTTCTTTCTTTCTTTCTTTCTTTCTTTCCCACCTTCTTCTCTTCTCTTTTTTCCTCCTTTCCCTGTTTCCCTCCTTCTTCCCTCTCTTTCTTTCCCTCTTTCCTTCCCTCTTTCCTTCTCTCTACTCTCTCTCTTTCCTTCCCTCTTTCCTCCTTCTGTGGCCCAACTCTAGTGAGAAGGAGTTTAAACTTTAAACCCCTTCTCTCTTAGCTTCCCCACCCAGGCCAGCTGGGGAAGGGAAGGGGAGGCTTTTGAAGATGCCTCCCCCACTTTTGCTTTCCCTTCTGACATCACTTCTGGTGATGTCAGGGGGCATGGCATATGCTAATAGTCTACTAGCTCATTAGCATACCATATGCTAATGAGCTCCTGCAGCTCTTTTTCTACGAAAAGACCCCTGCTGTAGAGTCTTCTTTTGTTCCAGCTTTTGTGGATTTCAAATGGCTTGGCCAAATCACTTTCTCTAAGACAGAAAAAAATAAAAAATGAATCAAATTTCTGCTGAGTCATGAAACTCCTTGGGAAGCCTTGGATATCACTATATTTCTGTTTACTTCAGAGTGTTGTTGCATGGTTAAAATGGGATACCCCTGTGCAGCCACAAGATCAAACCCTCTAAGTTCCTTGGAGGAAGGAAATGTGTTTGTGTGTGCATAGTTCTGGTGTTGTTACCGAACCTACCAGTCCTTGTGCTTTTTCTGGGCCTATAATTCTTACTAGAACTGTATATTTATAAGCACAAGGATTATGTATTGCTGGTTCTTTTCTTTCTGAAGTAAACAAACTCAGTAATAACAGCTCTGAACATTCACTGCTTGGAGAAGGAAGAGCACAAAATAACAGTTATGTGTATAGGTTCTGGATCCTATATTTTCAGTTGTATTTCTGTTCCATGATGAACAATTTGTTACAGACCATTTCCACACCATGGTCTAACTGCTCATTCCTGGTGAGTTGAATCCTGAATCAGATGCCCCCACTTTGCAGCACTCCTTCCACAACAGGGCATTTCCTTTGGGATATTTTCTTAGTATTCAGGACTCAACCCATGACATGTTTTCCGCACTTCCATTGAACAGGGGTTTGGTGGCCATTTCCTCATCCACTGCATCACAAATGGGATTTAAAACAACAGACTCTAAATCCTACATGTTTACAGCTAGAAAACTACCCTAGGGTTGCCAGAAAAAACGGGGTTGGGGACTAGGAAGTGAGGCTATTTCCTCTGGAGGAATTTGACCCGCAGTTGCATGATCACACCTCCCTTTGAAACAGTGGGTGCAGTCCGTCAGTGCATGATCAGATGCAACTGTGGGTGAGTCGGGGGGTTTTGTGCTGTTTCCTCCCCCATGCGCTTAACCAAGGGATCAATGAATCACTCCTCTGCACTGAGGGCTCCCTATGGAGTTTGCAATGATGCACATACTGAGAAGGGGGGAAAAACAACAGCATGAAGTCGGGATGGCCTGATCAGACCATCCCAATGCCATGAGAGTGCACTGGAACAATCGGACATGGGAAAGTCCATCTATGGCCTGTTGCAACCTGTTAACTACCAGATTTCCCCCGGTGTCTTTTAACTCTGCTTCTGCGGCAGAGCAGAATGGGTTGCTGATGGCTGCAGGGTGCTTCCCAGATGTTGTTGTCTGATCATGCCCTTTAAATCTGCCCAGTATTCGCCCCTATGTCGGGTCTAATTGTGTGTATGATCGCAGCCTAGAAGAATGGCGTCTCTTCTCCAAGCAAACAAACACAGGGAAGAGACCACAATATGCAAAATAGCCAATATATTGATTTTCCAATCACAAGCTAAAGTTCAGGTCATTTAACTAAGACCTCCTACAAGATCTGTGGGCTTCTCACACTTGATAACAAATTGGTTACAGTAAGCACATGTGACTTCCTGTTGACTAACAAGGTTAACTCTATAATTACTGAGGGGTGGTTTAACTTGCTAAACCCAACAGTTTTCCTACATTAGTGGACATGGCAGGAACATGATTGCTTAGACTGCTTGGATTGCTCACTCCCTTGCTTTCCCTGCTCAGTGCGATCCCACTCTGCCTCTCGTCTTCCATGAATGGCTGTTCAGCCTATTTGTATCATTTGGGGAAGAGAAAATATCTTTGCTGTGCCCTTCACGCTGTCTCCAAGCGTGTTTGTGTGCTTTCCACTCATATGAGGAAACCCGCTGGCAGCAACAGAGATGGCATGCTCTCGCTGGCATGCATTTTCCATGACACTATTGGGTCTACTGCAGAAGCTGCAACTGTTGGGATAACTTTGTTTTTGGGGTGTGGAGTGATGAGGAGTGGCTGTACAATTTCTGAATGGGATCCACACCTGTTTAGTTTCCACAATAATCCAATCAAATCATATGATTCCCTTAATGTAGAATAAGTAATGACTGAATTGTCATCCAGAACACAGTGGGGAACTATGGGGGAAGAGATGGGAGTGGGGAACAAAATAACAACACTAGTGTGAGGCAGCATAACCTACTCACAAAGAACAGAAATCTACATGAAATGAAAGCAAAGGAAAGGAACTTCATGAACGGGCAATTTCTACATGGAACCTCGCTGCCCATTTTGTCCCCACATTATAATGTTGCTGTATTATAATAAAAAATAGTGTTATAACACAATCAATATTATGTTTTAAAAGTAGTGGATGGCTCAGGGGACAACCTGAGGGAAGCGGGTAATGAGGAGACGGGTTGGTCACGTGACACTGATGATACAAAAGGGCAGTGGGAAACAAAATCCGAAAACAGGAATTCCTCACTGGAAAACTGCAAGTTCGGATCCGGGGGAATTGCGGAAAAAGGAGATTTGGAGAATGCAGGTAAGGGGCGCTCACTTTGAATCTACTCCTGGAGAGGAAAAACATTGTGCAAAGTTTGCAAACTTTGATTATTTAAGGCTGATGTGGGTGTTTGTACCTCTGTGGAAATAGTTGCAGAATCAAATATTTCAAAATACTGCTGTAAGGAGAGTCAGATCTATCAAACCTACCCAAGTTCAAGGGTGCATATAATACATACCACTGTATCTTAATCTGTTACAAAATATACCTATTATTTTTTTAAGTCTAGGAAACAAACTTGTGCTGCCGTAAACATGGGAGGCATATCTGGATCTTGTTTGTGTACAAGTGTGAATTTGTGACTGATTCAGATTTGTCACACTGGCAATGAAGAAGTTAAAACAGATAAGGTTATTCATGAATTCTTCCTTTTAAAAACTGTCCTATTAAAATGCAGATGTAGCTTACCATTTGCAAAGCACATGGTTATTTCAGGTTTTGCAAGGGAATCCTTTCAGTATTTGTATCTTTTGGCTGGAAAGTCTAGCTGCCTCTTGTAGGATTGCACGTATCTCTTTAGATGTCAACAAATCATTGAAAAGTGTCAGAAAGCAGGAAATGAAACATAATTATTCAAACTGGAGCAAGCTACTTTGAAAATGAATAGGATCTGTCAGATAGTCCTTTGAAAGCAGTAGCTAGCTGCTTGGTATTGGACATATTAAATGGATATATGGAAAGACAAGTCATGTTTTTTGATTCTGATAATCAGCTTGTGCTGGATATTTGAGGGACAAAGCACAGAATGCTGTACAATATCTAGAGGCAGATATATGAAGTTACAAAGACACTGATTTAATAAAAATGCTAGGATTGTTCTCTATGGAGATGTTTTGCTCTTTGACTTTAAGAACATAAAGTATTGCAGTTTCAGAGTGCAACAGCAAATTTTGCTTCCAATGCAACATCTCACTGTAACCTAAACTCAATTTTCCCATCAGTTCCCCCAGTTTCTCTTTATGTGCAGCTTAGAACTTGTTCAGATTTTTCCTGTTTCCTTTAGATCATGCAGTGTGATTATGTTGTGAGAAATGGTGAAAAAGCAGCATGTGATATTTTCTAAGCATTTAACTGGATTGCACTTCCTGCAAACTTTCTCTAGAATTTTGTTTTAACTGAATGTCAGATATCCAAACATGGAATTTTTATATTGGACATTCTTCCCATCACATCACATGGCCATTGCACCTTTGAATGGTTCTTTGTGGCCTATTTTTGATCTCATTGCCATTATAAACACTGTGATATTAGAAAGGAGGAAGAGAACTTGATTTTTCTAGACCACACTGGAGAATGTAAAATTTTCCTTGTTACATAGTGGAGCTAGTCTTGCTCAGGCCCACCTGTTGGACATCACTGGACTGAGGCTGCCTCTACTATGTGGGTGTAGAGAACACGAGCAACATAAGAATAATCTATGTTCTATAATGGACTCAAGACCACTTTAGTCAATGATGGCCACTATAGATGAACCTGGAAGTTCACAAGCAAAGTATGAGATAGCACCCACTGTTATACCTGCATCTGATAACCAGAAACATACCATCACTGAATATGGAGGCTGTAATGGATAATGGCCCTGACCTGGATAGCCCAGGCTAGCCCAATTTTTTCAGATACTGGAAACTAAGCAAAGTCATCCCTGGTCAGTATTTGGATGGGAGGCCACCAAGGAATACTAGGGTCACTTCCCAGAGGCAGGCAGTACAACCGCCCCTGAACATTTCTTGCCTTAAAAACCCTACAAGGTTGCCATAAGTCAGTTGTGACTTGACAGCAAAAAACCAAAATTAATTGCCACAGATAAACCTGTCCTTCATAAATTTGTCAAATCCTTCTTAAAATCTATATTTGAATCATGTGTAGTATAAAGTAACACTTTTGTTACTCCTGACCCTATTGCCAGTTAATTTGATCATCTGTAGTCCTAATTTTCCCCATTATTTTTATTGTTTTTTCACATAAGACAATAAATATAACAACAAACTCCATGTAATGTTGCCCCCCCCCCTTCCCCAACATAGCCCATTAACAAGAGAAGAAAGGAAGAGCCATGTGCACACATAGGAAGCTAAGAGTAGAGATTTTTTTAAAAAAAAGGGAGAATGAGAGTGGAGGAGGCAGAAAGTGAGAGGGAGTCATATGGGTCTAGCTAAACAAGGAACGGAGAAGAGACACAAGAAATCTTGCCAGATGGAAGTTGAAATATACTGGGTTCAGATGTGTTCAAATGATCAGCTCATATTTTATTAGTGATTCAGCAAGAGAAAGAAGACTGCAAATCCCTGGCTGAAGCTGGGTATTTATGCCTGAAAAAGGTTACACCCAAAACACACCCCACTCCCAATGATAGGCTATTTACACTCTATTGTTTCCCAACTGGTTTACTCTAGGATCCCCATCTTCCTACTGGCCCATTCTAGGAGCCTAACAATCTATTGTCATGCATCCCAAACTAAATCCTTTTTGCCAGTACAGTTCAGGCTCAATACATTACACCCCTCTCCCCCAACTTCAGAGCCTCTTCAACTGACAAAATCCTTTAAGTATGCTGGTCGGCGCTGCTCACAGTTCAAGCAGCATAGTTCTGCTGATGGGGCTGTGGGTTCAGGAACCTTGTTGGGGGCTGGACCCGCTGCCAGATTGGGAGAGGGTGCTGGCATTGAAATGTTCTTGGGGCCACCACTGGTGGCTGGCACTGGCATTTTGCTGGTGCCCTCCAAAGGCTGCCAGTTGATTTCTGGCTGGGCGCTGCTGGTGGACGTGTTCTCCTCAGGCACCAGCTCCTCTTGGCTTAGCAGTTCCTCATCACTGTCATCTGGTGTGGGTATCCCGGGTTCAGCGGGAAGAGGACGACTGCGAAGCTGGTGTCGGCGGAGCTTCTGGCTGTCTTCTGTGGATACCTCATATGATAGAGGCCCAGTCACCCTGATTACCTTGGCAGGGACCCAGGCTGGGCCACTGGAGAAGTTGCGTGCATAGATGGGGTCGCCTGGGAACAACCCGCAGGGAGCGGCTTGATTCTCTGGGGCCAAGCTGTGCTCTGGAGCATGGTTTGGGTGCAATCGATCGAGAAGGGTTGTAAGGTGCCTTCCCATCAGGGGTTCTGTGAGGCTGCAGCCAATGGTTGTGTTCAGGGTTACCTTCTGGCCAAAGAGGAAGACCACCAGCTGGTAGTCCCAGTTCCCCTGGATGATCCTGTGGAGGGACTCCTTAGTCGTCCTCACCATCCACTCTGCCTGACTGTTGGTTGCAGGGTGGAAAGGAGCAGAGCGGATGTGTTGGATGGCATAGTATTCCATGAATTCCCGAAACTCAGACGAGGTGAAAGCCATCCCATTGTCCATTACGACACCGTCTGGTATGCCATGTGTGCTGAAGACCCACCATAGGGTGCAAACTGTGGCTTAGGACGATGTGGAGGGGACCAGCACCACTTCTATCCATTTGGACTAGGAATCCACCAGGATGAAGAAGATCTGGCCCTGGAATGAGCCCACAAAGTTGAGGTGCAGGCGGGCCCATGGCTTGTGGGCGGATTCCCACGGCCACACTGGGGCCCTGGGTGATTCTGGCCGGGACTCTTGGCATATCTGACAGCATTCAACACAGTCCTCAATTTTGCTGTCCATGCTGGGCCACCAAACTTAGCTGTGGGCCAACGCCTTCATATGCACAATTTCCGGGTGCATTTTGTGTAAGGCTGCTAGGACTCACTGGTTTCCCCACAACAAGCAGCGCTTGTGGGCCAACAGTTTGTCCTGGCATGAGGAGAACACGGTGAACTCTGGGCCCACCTGGCTGGTGGGCCAACCCCTCCCCACCCAGTCCAAAATGCAGGAGAGCACACAGTCCTGTTCAGTGTGGTGGGGCATGTCAGGTACCTGAATGGGACGGTTTGGCAAGTCCTCAAGGAGCAGGTTCTGGTGTGCAGGTGCTGGGTCTGGGTCACAGGAGGGCAGCGGGAGGCAGCTGAGGGCATCAGCATGACCCATCACTTTTCTGGGCATGTGGAGGAGCGCCTACTGGTAGCCAGCTAAGAAGATAGACCATTGGAGTACCCTGGGGGACAGCATCTGTGGTGTCTGGTGATCCGGAGCCAACAGACCCAGGAGGGGTTTGTGGTCTATCACGATGATAAAGGGCCACCTGTAGAGGTAGTCATGAAACTTTTTTACACCCGCCACAATTGCCAGCACCTCTTTGTCAATCTGTGAATAATTGCGCTTGGCCGAAGACAAGGTACCTCATGGCCATCGGGCAACTGGTGTCCCAGGACGGCCCCAACCCTGTATGGGGAAGTGTCACAGGCAAGGACGATGGGGAGTGTCTCATCAAAGTACGCTAGGACCGCGTTGGAGGTGAGCAGGTCCTTGACAGCCTGGAATGCGGTGGCATGCTTCTGCCCCCACACCCAAGAAGCTTTTTTATTGAGAAGGCGCTGCAGGGGCTCGGCAATTGCAGCCTTGTGGGGCAAGAAGGAATGATAGAAGTTCAGCACTCCGAAGAAGGCCTGGAGTTCCAGCTTAGAGGAGGGGGTTGGAGCATTAATGATGGTGCAGACCTTGTAGGGCATAAGATGTATGCCTTGAGCATCAACTGAGAATCCCAGGAACTCAACTCGCGGAACCCCCAGGAGATATTTTCCTGCTTAACCTTCAGGCTGGTGGTGTGGAAATGTTGCAAGACGGCACGCAGCCTTTCGGTGAAGGTCTTGGCCATGGGTGCAGTGATCAAAACATCATCAAAGAACATCTGGACCCCAGGGATACCTTTAAGGAGACGGTCCATTAGATTTTGAAAGATCTCCGGGGCCACGCTGACTCCGAATTGCAACTGCTGCACCTGGAATACACCCCTGTGCATCACAATCATCTGGGCCTCTGCGGTGGCATTGTCTATGGGGAGCTGCTGGTACGCCTGGTCCAAGTCCAATTTGCCAAAAACCTTTGCACCCACCAAGGACGCCAAAACATGGCTGACTACTGGAACAGGATAAGTGTGGTCCTGCAGTCCACGCAGATACGGACGTCCCCATTTGTCTCAACTGTGGTGATGATGGGGGTCTCCCAGAGGGAATGTGGCACTGGCTCTAGAACCCCCTCCGCTACCAGGCGGTCCAGCTGTTCATCTATCTTGGGCTGCAATGCAAACGGGGCGTGCCTAGCCTTCATATGGATGGTGCGCACAGCGGGGTTGAGGTCTAGGGAGACTGGCAGACTGGGGTAGCATCCCAGCATCCCATCGAAAACAGCCGGGAACTCATTGCACACATTACTGAAGTCTGTAGGCCGCACGTGATGCACCCCTGTCACCCCAAAGTCCAGGGGAGCAAACCACGACAAACCCAGTAAACTAGTAAGCCGCCCTTCCACCAACAACAAATCCAAAAGTCCTTCAAAGTTCTTATATTGCACATGGAACTTGCCCCACGCTTTAATGGCCACCAGGTTCTTTTGGAAGTCTCTGAGGGTGAAGCTGGTGGGTTTTAGGCGGGGACCCCCTCGTGGGCAGAGCCTCCTGAGAGTCTCTTCGGAGATGATGGAGATGTAGGACCCCGTATCCAACTCCATTTCGCAAGGGGCCCCCTCTATTAACATGGTTACTTTAATTTTGTTAGGGGTGTCCTCGGGCAAGTGAAGTACCTGGTGTTGGTGGACATCTGTATTGTGGAACTCTGCGGATGGCTGGTGAGCAGTTGACTGACACCAGTATCCTCAGGAATGGCAGGCGTGTGTGATGTGACCTTGTTTTCTGCAGGTTCGGCAGATTGCACCATGGAAACTGCAGGAATGGCATTCATGCTCTTCACTGCAGCTGGCACAAGGCAGTTGAGCAATGACCTTCGCAGGCTATGGGGTGGCCGTGGTCAGTGGGCACAAGTCCTGGCGAGCCAGGCAGCATACCTGGAGTATTTCTTCTTCTTTTTTTTTGGCCCCCCCATAGGGGATTTTTAATTGCATTTTATGAAAACTACAAATGAAAAAAAGGAAGGGTTACTACATACTGTATGTAAAAGTAAAGAAAAACCCACTAAAAACCCAAGAGATGGTGGTCATACATACTGCTTAACCAGAAAAATGATTTTGCTTCTTAGTTACAAATTACACATATAACACATTGAATGTGGTCATCTAGTAGTCTGTTTAAAAACCAAAATTGAAACCTTCCCCACTTTGACCTTAATAAAGAGCTAAGCAAGAAAAAGAAAGAAACATTATGAAAAGTTCAAGAGATTCAGAGTGTAACAACTAATCATTTGCTCATTTTTCCTTTTTCTTTCTCAATTGATAGCTTATTTTTGGGGCTGCTGCCCCCAATGCTGAGTTCTCATCAGAAGATGTCACTGCAGCCTCTTCATCACTTTCTTTAGTGCTGTTGTCTTCTGCCTCTTCTCCTTTTGCTGGCCATCTATGTACATGCAAAAACTCCTGTGCCTTTTCTACAGAGTCAACGTTTTCTTTTTTATCCATAAATTTAAAGATTAAACCTTCGGGTATGATCCATCTGTAAACAATATTGTTTCCCTGTAAGAATAAAGCCAAATCCCTATATTTCCTTCTTTTTCTTCTTATTTCAAATGGAATATCCTTTAAAACTTTTATTTCTTTGTCTTTGATCTTCAGGGAAGCCCCACTTGTTGCTTTAAGTATTTGGTCTCTCACTTGTCTTCTAGAGAATCTCACAATCACTTCCCCAGGTAGATTATTTTTTCTTATAAATTCTGAGTACGATCTGAAGACCGTGTCAATTTTGCTTTGTATTGTATCTGTTTTTAAATCTGCCAATGGGGCCAATGCCTCACACATAATCAGTCTCAGATTCTCTCTCTTCGTTTCCAGGATTCCTTGAAACCTTAAGACATAGCTTGCCCTCTCCATTTCCAGCCGTAACAAATGGGATTAGTTGATTTGTCTCTTTTTCTCCATCGTATGTAGTTGATTTCGGAGCTTTTTAGCGTTGGCATCGACCACTTTATGTTCCTGTTCCACTTTCTCCACTATTTTTTGCTGTTTCACTCAGCTGAGCCTGCTGTGCATCAAGCTTCTGGTGTAATGCAGTAACTTGTTCCAGAAGGGGTTGCAATGCTTCCATCAGCATCCTTTGCAGCTCTACTGTTGTGTCCTGTCTAGGGGCATACCTGGAGTATTTCTTCATAGTCCAAGGCATTGGAGACTGGGGATATGGAGGCTTGATGTATGGAGGGGGCCTGGCGATCCCATTGTGACTTTTCAAAAGCCGTGGCCATGAGTAGTGCCTTGTCCAGTATGAGTTCGTCGGTACCGAGGAATTTGCGGTGGAGTTTTTGTTCTCGGATGCCCCAGAAGTACTGGGTTAAGAGGGCATCCTTGAGATCTGAGAACTTGCAGTTGATGGCCAGCCTGCGGAGATCAGCCATGAAGTTGGTGGCCACTTCACCAGACTTTTGGTGGCACGCCAAGAAGTCCATGTGCTTCACCATCTTAGTTGGTTGAGGTGTGAAATGGCCTGTGAGGGCCTTGACGACTTCATTGCACATGGCTTCTTCAAGGGTTTGAGGAGTGATGAGGCCCTGGCCTAGGCGTAGCATGGTGATACCGCATGTGCTGAGCAGGAGCAATTTTTTCTTGTCGACATTGTCTATGCCTTGGAACCAAACAAAGTACTTCAGCTGCTCCACCCACGCTTCCCAAAGCTCAGGGAGAGCAGGATTAAATGCAGGAATGATTCCCAGAGTGGCAGCCATGACCTGTGGAGCAATGTGAGGCACGGAGTTCTGGAGATCGTTGCATGGTGTGGTGCTGGATGCTGGGTTAGGGTCGCTGATCGGGATCCCACCTTCGTAGCCAGTGAAATACACTGGGTTCAGATGCATTCAAGTGATCAGCTCATATTTTATTAGTGATTCAGTAAGAGAAAGAAGACTGAAAATCCCTGGCCGAAGCTGGGTATTCACCCAAAACACACCACACTCCTGACAATAGGCTAAACACACTCTATTGTTTCCCAGTTGGTTTACTCCAGGATCCCTGTCTCCCTACTGGCCCATTCTAGGATCCTAACAATCTATTGTCATGCATCCTAAGCTAAGTCCTTTTGGCCAGTACTGTTCAGGCTCAATATATAACAGAAGTAAAGGTCTCTGAGCGTCTCATCTGTTGTATGCAATTCTTTCCCTTATACAGAGGTCTAACATTTCACTGACCCAATCACCCACAGAGGGAGGGTATAAGATTTCCAGTGCTGCAAGCTAATTCTAGTGGCAACTAAGGCTGCCCTTTGAATCTCTGACATGTGACATGCCCATAGAGATGGTATATAGACTAGGATTAGATTATTAGTTGTGAGGCACAATTTGGCAGATAATGTAAAATTAATCAAAAATATAACATCTTGCCAGATATGTGGAACCTTGGGGCACTCACAAACAGTGTGGACCAGACTGGCTTTTGGACCAGTGCCAACAAAGAGCACTCTCAGCAAGACCTAGGTGGCTTAATCTAGTGAGATTCCAATGTACCTATAAAAGTTTTCGTTAAAAAATGAATAAGCATTAAATCCAGGGCCACAGGTTTAACAGATTTAAGTATATTTTGCCACTGGTATAAGAGGATTGGGGTATTCAGTGCCAAGTTCCATGGGGAATGAGTAGAACCTAGACTGTATATTGTTTGGCTTCTTTAAAAGTTCTGTATAATGATAGTATGTCTAGGGAGAACTTCTAAGGATTGGAGTAGAGAAGGGGGGACAAAACTGCAAGAGTCTCAGTACCAAAAACAGACATCAAACAATGTTTTAACTTAATGTATTGCCAACTAGCTATGGCTGAAAAATTAAATTCTATGCACAGAGTGTTGAAGCATTCAAAATTATCATTCAGTCCAATCAACTGAGATAAAAACACTAGACTACTGGAAACTCAGTTTCTCCCCCAAAATACCCTTGTTCCTTATCTTAATCTTATGATTTTTTCAAATAATTAGTATGATGGACAGGAGAAGTTTCCACCTTCTTTTCTCCCTGGTCATTGTGAATCAGCAGGTTGAATGGAATGTTGGAATGGGGGGGAACCAAGGGGACCTTAACTGTTAACATCCTCATCTTCTTGGAGAGGAGTGACAAGTGGAGTGCCTCAAGGATCTGTCCTGGGACCAGTTTTGTTCAACATCTTTATAAATGAATTGGATGAAGGAATAGAGGGAATGCTTATTAAATCTGCAGATGATGCTAAACTGGGAGTAGTAGTAAATATGGTAGAAAAAGTCAGGATACAGGATGATCTTGACAGGCTGGAAAACTGGGCTAAAACAAATAAATTTCAATGGGGAGAAATGTCAAGTTCTGCATTTAGGTAGGAAAAATCAAATGCATCATTATAGGATGGGGGAGATTTGTCTTGGCAGTAGTATATGCGAAAAGGAGCTGGGGTCTTAGTAGACCATGCACTGAACATGAGTCAGCAGTGTGATGTGGTAGCTAAAAAGGCAAATGTAATTTTGGGCTGTATCACCAGAAGTATAGTGTCCAGATCACACGAAGTGATAGTATCACTTTACTCTGCTCTAGTTAGACCTCACCTAGAGTATTGTGTTCAGGTTTTGGCAATACAGTTTAAGAAGGATCATATAGACAAACTGGAATGTGTCCAGAGAAGGGCAACAAAGATGGTGAGGGATCTGGAGACTGTCCTATAAGGAAAGGTTGAAGGAGCTGGGTATGTTTAGCCTGGAGAGGGAATGACTAAGAGGTGATATCATAACCATCTTCAAGTATTTGAAGGGTTGTCATATAGAGGATGGTATGGAGTTGTTTTCTGTTGCCCCAGAAGGTCAGGCCAGAACCAATGGGTTGAAATTAAATCAAAAGAGTTTTTGACTAAACATTAGGAAGAACTTCCTGACTGTTAGAGCAGTTCCTCATGGAACAGGCTTCCTCAGGAGGTACTGGGCTCTCCTTCTTTGGAGGTTTTAAAGAGGAGGCTAGATGGCCATCTGACAGCAATGCTGATTCAGTGAACTTAGGCAGATCATGAGAGGGAGGGCAGGAAGGGTTGCCTCAGTGCTTAGTTCTTGTGGCCCTTTCTTACATGCCCAGGGAAATGCTGATCACCACTTTGGGATCAGGAAGCAATTTTTCTCCAGGCCAGTTTGGCTGGAGATCCTGGAGGTTTTTTTGTCATCTTCTGTGCATGGAACAGGGGTCACTAGGGATGTGGAGGGGGAGGTATTTGTGAATTTCCTGCATTATGCAGGGTATTGGACTAGATGACTCTGGCGGTACCTTCCAATTCTGTGATTCTATAGAAACTTGCAGAAGTGGCTATCCCAGTCCCCCCACCTCTCCTTCTCCTCCTCTCCCCTTACTTCTCTCACAGTCTTTCTCCTTCCTGCCACCCCTTTTCT